>CM065314.1:3506404-13506404 GCA_033032175.1 Saturnia japonica
TTGACAGCTGTAGCATAGAAAACACTAAGAAACATAACCTTAACAAAGTAACAATAATTCCATTCCATTACACGTATTTGTGAGTCTTTACGTAACATTTTATGGAATTTTTAAAAAAATATTAAAAATATCTAGATTTATTTCCGGCAGCGAAACTTATATGGGGAGGTTTGAGACGGACCCTCTTGAATTCCCTGAACTCTCAGAACCTTTAAATTCAGGCGACTTGGTTTAAGATCCAACACCCTAAAAGTTGCAAGAACATTTTATGTCATTATTGTAAAATTAATTAGTATTTAACAATAATACCATCTGCAAAATATCTTTATTGTTAAAAAATCGTAAAATAGATAGGCATACAAAAAAATAAACCATGCTAAAGTGTGTATTAAAATGACACAAGCACTTGTAAGGGAAACAGTAAACAGATAGAAGTAAAGCTTTATTGAATGCAGATTTTAATCAGCATTATAATTGCTAACTTACATTGCTATATTATACTGTTATGATATATATATATATATATATATATATACTTCGGGTATATTTATTAAAGAACGCATATACATAACTCACGTACCTGGCTCAGAAGTCGTTTCACTTAGCTTGTTAATCAACCCATCAGAGTAATAATTGTTCATAACATAACCAGGTTCAAGAATTTTTTGAAATAGCAATTTCAGTTTCCCTTGTAAATTCTCATCTTCCATCGTAGCTTGTTACAGCAAACACGGATACGGAAAGTTATACCACTATATATTTGTGGACTCTTTAAAAAGATAACACACAGTACATTTGTTTAAGATAAGAAAACCCCGTCTCCATAGACCAATAACCAGAGGCCCGTCTCGTCCAGTGTCCGTTCTGTAAAACTGTGTAAAACACATGAATCTGACAGGACAGATCTGTCAGTTGTCAGACCAGTAGGGATGATTCGATACTACTAAATACACATGTCACTTAAAATAATTACTATTGAACCTTTCCATTTGATATCTGGACTTGTAGCATATCAAACCACCATTCGATATTGACAACCGGTATCGTTTGAAAACAGTGGTATTGAATCAATTGGCGTCACCCCCATCCCAGGCCTATGGCTAGCCTCTTCTTCTTTTTCTACTTAACTTGGCAACTAGTCCTCTTTAATGAAGACAATTACTGCCATTATCAAGTGTATTTAGTGTCCTATTTTATGTAGACTTCAGTAGCCTAAGAATATAGTGGCTCGAGTTTTTGTGGGATCTCAGCATTAATGCTTTCACTTTAAATTTATAATGCACTTCACTTATGCAAAAAAATCAAACTATATCACGCAAATAGCCATCAATATTACATAATATAGGGTCAAAAACCTAAGTAAATGAATTAAAAATAAAAACCACAACATGCTACTTCAAGATTTCGCAAAAAAACTCCTTTGGCTAGCTGGCAGGCGTGATAATGAATAGCGGTGCAGGGCGGGTGAGCAGAGGATAATATTTGATTGATAAATATCGTTTTTAGGACAATCGCTAGTAATTGTTATCATCGCTATATCATAAAACAAAATTTTCACTGCGTCTGTCAGTCTGCCTGAAATCTGAACATAATAAATTTAAAAAACCGAATGGATTTTCATACAATTTTGATCAATGGACGGAGTAGTTCATGAGGAAGGAATAATTCAATAAGGTTTTGCGTTAGCCTAGTGGTCGTAAGCGCGACTGCTATGAGTGAGGTTCTGGGTTCGAACCCCAGGTCTAGCAAAGTGTTATTGGGTTTTTCCTATGAAATTCTCAGTAGTAGCTCGGAGTTTGGTTTCGTGCCTGATTAATGGCAATAGGCTCGCCCCCTATTTAATGGGACCTAAAAACATACTCGGCCAACTGTGGGTGTACATAAGTACACCTCTGCCTAACCCTTCGAGGAATACAGGCGTTATGGTATGTTATGTTATGTTTTGTGTACATTGACTTAATTATGACGATGAATAATGAAGATATTGGAACAAATAACGCTGGCGAAACACGTGTTTGCTCTTGCTTTGCTTTATTACCGTATAAAACACAACTCATTGAGTATTGTAGTCAATCAAGTTTTAATTAAATTCGTGAACGAGCCTTGTGCTTGCCCTTCTTAGAAATGAATCGATATCATCCTTTTAACAACACCAAATATTCATTAACGTATCGAATCAAAGTTTTGAAACCTCATTCGATACCGCTTTTAACTTACTATAACTTATTTTCACTTTAAACTTTATAACTTTGAAATGGAATCGAATGCGGTTTCAACACCTTGATTCAATTCTTGATTGAGGTTGATACCAGCGGGGCACACATACCAATTTATCCCTAGCAGGGCAAGCACAAGCTTCGTTCAAGAATTTAATAATATTTTAAAATTGATTTGAGTACCTACTCACAAGTATCAAATTTTTAAAGTAGTATCAATTGAGGTATCAATACTTTGATTCAATAACTGAATAACACCTTGGTATAAATCAAAGTGCGATATCGAATCAATCCTAGATTTCGTTTAGACTTGTTGACAATTTAATTGTTATTTATCTTTGGTTGACAATAAAAATATACTGACTGATGAAGAGATCATACATAATTTTTATTGATCTCTGATCAATGATCATACTCATCACCGTAGACACATAACACTCATACAGCATACTAACTAGGAATGGCGATCTAAAACGATTCATTCATGATTGAATCGAAAATCAATATTTTAGGGCAAAAGATCAATCTTTCTAATAAATTCATAGGACTGAATCAATCCAGTGGATCGATATTTCAACCTAGAAAATCTAGTTACAATTAGTTGAATGTACCCAAACAAAAATTAAGAAATACCAATTTTTCACTTAATTATTCAGAAACTCGCGAGATGGCCGTATTGGCTGTGTGCTACCTTCTTAAATGTAGGTAGTAATTATTACAATAACAAATAATGCAATGCATTATTTCTATGCCACGTAAGACATATATTTTAATCTACTGTTGATTATCCGTATTATTAACAATGACAATGGTCAGTCAGGACTGTTGCAACGTGTGAAGAAATAAGCATTATTCCACCATTCATTAAAAGTGTGTGGAGAGAACTTCACGTAGTCCAAATTTTAAGTTTGGATACGAATAATGAAAGTTCCAAATTTACGCCCAACTCATACTTGGAGGCGGGTGCCTTATAGTCTATTGACCTTTCCTGGTTGCTAGTGTAGAATGATTAGAATATTAGATAAGTAGAATATTATGGTTTTACTACATTCAGTGAAATTTTAATCTACATTAAAAGTCTGAAGTGAGTATTATATTTATTTAGATGAGGTTTAATACTGAATTGGAGAACTTAGCTTCACAATTAACCTAATAATTTATGTTTTTATTTATATAGAAGAATATGAGTAAAAAACTGTCTACTTGACATTGAAAAAAAAAAGAAGTACAACTAAAAGTATTGGATACTATCTAACTCACTGCCAGAAGGTAAAAGTACCAAGAAGGCTGGCCGTATCAGGTTGTGGCGCTTTTAGCGGGAAAGATGAGGGAGGAGGGAGGCTCAGTGTAGAAGAACTATTGCAAAGGGATTTTGCTTCTTTATTTGCATAATACGTTGTTTTTAGTAGTAAAATATTGAATACAAATGTATAAAATAAACTGTCAAACATAGCGTTCCCCCACTATCAAGCTCTACTGCTCCCTTTTACTTCATTATTTAACCATCTTTAACAAAAGACGAGAGGTTATTCAATTCGAATATATATTTTTTTATTATGGATGTTCAGCCATTATTTCTTTGTTTATGAATGGCCATATCGAAATTATTGCCAGATCGTTTTAATATTAATAAAATTAGCGTGTGCGTGCGCCTACTATACAATGTGCTACGTCGATCTATACAGAGCGGGACCGCGCACCGAGGGCGCGAACGCGACGGAAACGATTCCCTCGTACTCTGTATATAACCGACGGCGGATAACACGCTACGGTAACCAGCTGTCTGGAAACCAGTGCGTGCGAGCCCCTCTCACTACGTGCGACCAACCCTGTTCACACCCGAAACTACTAGGCGTGAAGAGGGCGAAACATCAAGGTACACACACGCAGTGAGGTGCCTGCTGGTAGGCGCGGCGATGACGTAGCACGGAGCGGAATGGACTGGGTCGCTGGTGGGTTGAACTTAGTGAAGATGCGAAGAAATGACACACAGGCACCACAATAAAATTTGCTGTATTCTTCAAGACAATACACTTTGTTAATACTATATCTTCTGGGTACGGTTTCTTCCAGTTTCTTGAGTCTTGAGTCTTGAGTCTTGATTCTTCAGCTTGTGGTACCCGTGTGCGCTCGTTGGCCTTTTTTTTTTTTTTTTTTTTTTAGAACTGACTACACTGTTAGCCTTAGGGGCCCTATCGTCAAACAGAGCCGCTGCGGCTTTTACAGCTTCACCGGACTTGGGGGCGAGCGCTTAGGGCACTCAGCCGCGAAAGTTTGTGACGACCCGCACGAGGGTGCCAGAGTGGCCGAACCTCGGCTCGGCGGTCGTCGCGAATGCGAAAAAGTCGCGATCTAACTAATTCCCTAATCTTAGGAGAATTCGAGCTAACTAATATATACTCATATGCACGTTCCCCTCCTCCTGGGAGGAAGGAGTGGACCATGCGTATGTGTATTTGTTAATCGGAATGGTTTTTCTACACTAACTAGCGCATTAGTCTAACTAGCGCAAAAAAAGAAAAAAAAAGGTCCCTTACAGAACCTATGTACCTGTGTGGTGTGCACGTGTGTGTGTTCATACGTGTGTAATGTTGTATGTGGGTAACTAAGTGTTGCACGTATAGTGTCACTCTGTATCGCGCGGGCGGCTGCCTGACCCAAGGGCTTCACACCGAGGAACGGACCTAGGCTTGGGTTGCCGCTAGAGAGGGTGGACGTGACGGGTGTGCGGGAGACTCGTTGGCCCCGGTAGAACGCCTTTTATATGGTTTGCCGGAGAGCGAGACGGACGATGGCGTCTCTATCCGTACTGCTCATTACCAAACTTGGGTGTGGTCCGTTAACCGCGGTAATGCGCAGTGGTTGCAATATTGCTGTCTCTGTCTATTATTATTATTACTTGTATACAGAATACAATAAATTGTTAATATCTCTAATTACAGTTATTCAATTACAATAAAAACTATTTCACATCAATGTAGACACAAATACCTATTCAAAAACACTAACTTTAACATTATAGGTTAATAAACACGGGAGATATAAAGCATTAAACATTGCAACCTTAAAACGTCTTGTGACTCGTTATATACGCACTATTTGAGCTTACAAACATTATAAAACACATACAGAAGGCTATTTTACTTATATAACACAAAACATTACGTATAACTTTTACAAAATATGAATTATTGACAATATATGATTTTAGTACTTTAAGTGATTATTTTTATTAGATTACACACATTTTCATGACTTATATACTGTTCTTACATACCTACACGCTATAGTAACATATTTAAAACATTAGAAACATTTAATTATTGATCGTTCGTGCAAAGTATTCATCCTTACAACTTATATTTACAATCGTTGTTATCGTATCATTACGCTTAGGCCTATGCGTCGCTAACAATTAAGTAAATGTTGATATTTGCTCAAGAAGGTTATTATATTATGAACGTTCACTATTTGAATAAATTTAGGGAAATACACAAAATATTAATATAGAGCTGTAGTCTGCTCAAAGTGTTACGAGTAACAAGCTCAATTGAGATATTCAAACTAAGTGAAATAACAACAGACGAAAGGAATGATTTCGTATAGTTATTACGAAAGGCCTAAAACAAAACAGGAATAAATACGTAACTATTCAAAAACATTAGAAAACAATGTTAAGGGTACATATTAATTATAATATTATGAATTATAACATACCATTACGTCTGTATCCCCGAAGGGTTAAGCAGAGGTGTACTAAATGTACACCCACAATTCGCTGGGTATGTTTTTAGATCCCATGTAGCAGGGGGCGAAGTTATTGCCATTAATCGGACACAAAGCCAAATTCCTAGATGATATTGAGAATTTCATAGAAAAACCCAATAACACTTTGCTCGACCTGGGAGTGTCGTACCCAGGACCTCGAGCATAGAAGACGCCCTTACGACCACTAGACTAATGAGACAGTTTTTACATTTAAAATAAATAAAATTTCACCCGTGTTAATTTTATGCGACAACCATAGCGCCGCCAACTCATCCGTGTACCTTACAGTACTATAAACATTGACCGGAGCCGAGTGTTAAAGGAACAATATCGCACGACGAGATTTTGCTGAGCGGTGTAGGGGTAGCCTCCCAGCCTCCCTCCTCCCATCCTCCCATCCTCCCTCCTCCTCCCACCTTTTAATACCTTTTATTAAAAGGTCAATGAATAACAATGCTATACAAAGTAAAAAGCATAAAGTATTTACTTACTTTTGGTATGTATCTAATAAAATAAGTATTTTTTTATGAATATAGATGACATTAAAACTCAAATTTCGATACAACTGTTGTGTTCGTAACATTTATTCGCATCTCTAATTTATGAAACCTCTTTAATCGGGAGTTTTTAGCGGGATCTTGAAATTCCATTTTGTGGTTTTTATGTTAATTCATTAACTTAGCTTTTTTGACCATATATTATGTAATAATGGTGGCATTATGCGTGATATCAATACGTCAAATGGATTATTATAAATATAAACTGGAAACATACATTATGAGTTGCCACGAAATCTACATAGCTCTGACAAGGGAGCCACCATCTTGTTTGATCTAACTTTAAATATTAAGAAAAACTACTAAGGCTTATAAACATTGACCCTGAAAAACAAGAAGAAGAAGAAAAACAGAAAACATGGCTTCGGTGTCTAAATAAATGATAGAATGACACCAAAACATAGATTATAAATATATTTGTCTTGGCTGCATGGTCTAGATACCTTTACCTCTTCTTTTCACGAAGAAAGGGAAAAACTATGAACTCTATTCTCGTTGAGTGATTGTTCTAGAATTGCAAGTAGTAAGTAGTAGCATATATTTATATTTGCATTTGCAGTAGAACAGGAATAATTTCTTGAGCCTAGTGTGTTTACCTTGTTCAATTGAAGTCTTTTCGAGTTTTGCTAAAACTGAGTGACTGTCGTAATTTTTAGTGCAATGCCTTTGAGAGGGAGGAGTTTTGTAAGTTAGTTTCAATAATTTGTGGTGGTATACTAAGTATTGCTATAATTTTCATGCATGCATGGCTTCATCTGTACGAATAGCCTTCGGCGCCCTTGATAATCGCGTCGTGACACTAACATCCTTAAACTTACCCTTCGTATGAAACGAGTGCATCCATGAAACTCAAATTTGCTTGCTTTTAAATACAGTTGCAGCACATTTTTGGCATAGATCCAGCGGTAGTATCCTTGACTGTGTAATAACGTAGTTATTAAATTAATTTGGGTGTACTAAGGCGGTGCTGTGTCTGATCTGGTGATCTTCCACAGGATGGTTGATGTCTGACATAACAAGTGTTCCCGAGTGCCTCCTAACCGCCTGCTTTTGAGGTTAGTGTCTTACTGTATGTTGTTGTGTACATTGATACCCAGCTCATTGATCAATCAGTTGCTTATTATGGTATTTTTGTAGGTTTTACAATAAATGTTACTATAACATACAATGTTCCAAATATTTATAGAATCACTGGAAACATATCACTATTAATGTATTCAATATTATAATTCTTCATAGATTGTAAGTGTACATATATTTATGTATAATCAATCAGTTTTAGGTGATTGTTAGATTTATTGTATAAATTTTTAGTGATCATATTACTATTTTGCATTAGCAATAATATTTTCTTGACACAATTGTAAGAAAAATAAAAAAGGTTAAAAATTTAAACTATCAAAATATTCTAAAAGCTAATTATTATATTTAACAGTACTTAATATTTGTTTTAATCATTAATATCAAACATATCCAATATAAAGTAAATATATCGTAATTTATTGCTCTTTTTTAATGCCAAATTAAATGTTAGGTAGGGATCCATTGAACTAATAATACAATAAAATTCCAAACTTATTTATTTAAAGACTACAAATTTTAAGGAAACTGAACACTCCATACTTATTTTTCAATGAACATAAATATTTTTAACAAAGATTGCAACTTTTTTGTAGTATGTTTAAAAACTAAATTTATAACTTGTTGTTTTAGCCAGTGTTTTTTGTTATAGTATTTAGTCCATAATAGTGTATTATATATTAATTTAACAAAGAGTATAAATCAACTTGAACTGTGTTAGAAATCAATGTACACAATATAATAATCTAAATTAAATTTTAGGTTTTTTAATGTAACTGAGGGTACAATGGAATTTTATTTTAATTGAGAAAACTCACTAGAATCAAGTGAAAAGATGAATCGTAAAACCATTATTGTTGCAGTCTTGTAAATTGTGAAAATTTAAACAATTATTCAACAAAGGATGACTATTTACTTTATATATAATTTTTCCTAGAAATTGGGGTGGTTTCACCCAGTTGTATCACAGTTATTAACAAGAGTAAATTGTAATCTTACAATGAATCAAATCTATTTCAAATATAAACTAGGGAAATTGGGACTGAGTATTAAGAAAGTAGTACTAAGAAATTTCTTTGAAGGTTTCAACACTCTACTTCAGTCAGTCCAACTACAGAAGACAGCCAAATAACCTTGTGTTGTGTTCTTGTGGTGAGTAGTGTTTCCAGAGCTCCTTGGGGTAGTGGGTTTAAGGTTACTAGTGATACCTTGTATTACAGGTGTCCATAAGCTACTGTAGTTGCTTACCTTCAGGTGGGCCAAATGATTGTTTGTCACCTTTGTTGTAAAAAAAATAAGAAGAATAATACTTTGTTACAGAGTGGTTGAAATACTTATAATTTGATTTTTTATAGTCAATAAATCTCACAATGAAATTATACCCACAGTCACATTATGATATTTCGTAAAAAATTGGTGTATGGAAGTCTTTACTGATATTTATAATATTATGTGGAATGGTTTCGTTGTTTTTGTAAAAAGTTTATTCTATTCAAGATAATATTATTTTACATTACTTTGCCTTGGTTTGTGGTATATTTTTTCTTAGAAGTGATAATTGTCAGGACTTTATATGGTTGTGTGAAGTGCTTAAATGCAGTCAACTAGAAAGTGTGCAGATACGAAATCTGCATGTTGGTTCCAAAGTGAAAGTCACACCAAAAAGGTATTTTACAAATTGGAAAGTGATTTAGTAACATTCCTCATGGTATTGGCAAATTTGATGTGTTCATATTTGTATATATATCATCATTAATTTTAATAATTAAGACAAATTAAATTATGATACCTTATAAGATAATGACAGAAGAGGCTAAAAATAGGTTTGTCTAAGCATAATCTTTGAGCTAAACATTTGTATTAAAAATTTACATTTTTAACTTGCTGGATATTATTTACAGTGTTGTAAACTCAAATTATTTAATTAAAAAAAATGTAATTTATATTGATATATTTGCTTATATACAATCATTTTACACATGAGGATCTAAAATATAGATCTTTCTTATTTCGATTTAGAATTTAAATCTTTTGCTAAAGTAATATTCTACAATGTTAGTATTGCCGATTCTATAGTACTGCTACGTTAGAAAGGAAAATAAACAGAAAAAGTATGTACCGAAACTGAGATAACATAAAATGTTATAGTGTTAAAATATAAGCTTAATACACCTGCTAAGTGCTAATCTTAGTATCTATACATATAATAATAGGTGAAGAAAACCTTCGGATTTCTTTTTATTATGCATATTGCGCGTACGAAGGAATGTGTAATGTGGCATAGTTAATGTTTATATCCAGGAGTTCAGAAGGCTCAAATTTATGTGAAATATGTGTTACAAATATCTTAAATGAGATTAAATAATGCTGGGAATACTACCCAACCCAGTGCCGTTGAACTTAGACCCCCAAAACAGCCAGCCAAGTTAAGTGACAACCACGCCTGCGAAACCCTCCCTCCGCATGGGACGGGCGGCTAACTTTGCTCCCGCACACCCACCGCCGCGACCTCCCTCTCGCGGCAACTCAAACCTAGCTCCGTTCCTCGTTGTTAAACCCTTGAATCTGGTAGCCGCCCGCGCGATATAGGTGACACTGCACTCGCAATCACTTAGCTACCCACCCACATTACACACAATATGTTTATTATACATACGTGCACACCACATAGGTTCAATTTTTTTTTTTTTTACGCTAGTTAGTGTAGACCATATTTCAGATCACTAAATACTTATACACACATGTTCCTTCCTTCCTGCCAGGATGCAGGGACATTTATATATTACTTTAGCTCGAATTTTACGGATAGGGAATTAGTCAGATCGCGGCTTCTTTGCAATCACGGCAACAGCCCAAGCCTAGGTCCGGCCACTTTGACACCCTTGCGCGCTTGTTGCCCACACTTTCGCGGCTGAGTGCTTTAAGCGCTCGCCCCAAGCCCGGTAAAGCTGTAAAAGCCATTAGCGGCTCTGTTTTTGGATAGGGCCCCTCAGGCTAACAGTAAGGTCAATCGAAAAAAAAAGTGACAACAATTGATATTAATATTCACTGCTTACATTCATACTGCAAATGTTAAATAGATAATATAGTCCATGATCAAAAAGTCGCTGGACGAATTTCGATCATTGGGCAAATGCTAGTATGTATTTATAAAATGTCTAGAGTAAAACTAGTCTATTATGCAGTTTGACATATGCACTGTCATAAAATTTATGAAGATTCAAGCGTCCGTCTGGTCGGTCCGTGCCGCGTTTTATTTATTTTTATTCTTGCTAGGTACCTACACTGATTGACATTTATTGCGCCCACACGGCTACTGTCGTAAACGGTAAAGGAATGTTACACACTTTTATTTTTAATCTAGTACTCGCACTCGGCTTTCTATGATTTTCTATTTAAAAAGCTATTCTAGCGATTCCCAACGTTCATTCTAATTATGCACAAAATTATCTACTTTGCCGAATACCAAGCACATACTTGACAATAACTAGTATTGAAAAATCGATACATTTATCTTTTCTAAAAATCACATTAAACAATAACACAAGTGCAGTACACACGCAGTAGAAGTGAAAACTTATCTTCTATAAACCTCTTTTTAAAAATCTTAAATCAGCGCGACTCGAACTATTGATCACTCGTACTGTACCTACATACAACAGTCTTGTTGTCACACCGCTAGGCCGATATGATCATAGTCGTGAAAATCAGGACTCTCTTTAACCGTGTATAATATATTCTATCTCATTCTCTCGCAGGCTAAATCCTATAGGTGCATGTTTTTGTCTCTTTTTAGTGTCACTTTTTCGATTCATCGCATTTCAAATCTCAACGGTACTAAACAAGTTTTATTTAGATTAGAGATTTATCAAATGCAAGTAACACATAGTTATTAGAACAGTTAACACAACTTAACGCTCTCATTTCACATGACAAACCCGACATACACACTCACTCATCCACTCACCAATACCTAACTATATGCATACATGGGAGCACTCATTATTATTTTCCGTTTTATTCTTACCTACCTTAGAAACCTTAATAATAGTTTACATTGTGGAATCCTGTATTGGCTCAATTTGTGAACTAAATTAGACTGTAATTTTAATCTATGTAAACTCTGTTGAATTTCCTGAATAAAAAAAATTTGCAGTCAAACACTTATTATTATGTTCTGATAGTTGATAGATATATAGATCCGGTCCATTTTCTGTCTATTATTATTATTACTTGTATACAGAATACAATAAATTGTTAATATCTCTAATTACAGTTATTCAATTACAATAAAAACTATTTCACATCAATGTAGACACAAATACCTATTCAAAAACACTAACTTTAACATTATAGGTTAATAAACACGGGAGATATAAAGCATTAAACATTGCAACCTTAAAACGTCTTGTGACTCGTTATATACGCACTATTTGAGCTTACAAACATTATAAAACACATACAGAAGGCTATTTTACTTATATAACACAAAACATTACGTATAACTTTTACAAAATATGAATTATTGACAATATATGATTTTAGTACTTTAAGTGATTATTTTTATTAGATTACACACATTTTCATGACTTATATACTGTTCTTACATACCTACACGCTATAGTAACATATTTAAAACATTAGAAACATTTAATTATTGATCGTTCGTGCAAAGTATTCATCCTTACAACTTATATTTACAATCGTTGTTATCGTATCATTACGCTTAGGCCTATGCGTCGCTAACAATTAAGTAAATGTTGATATTTGCTCAAGAAGGTTATTATATTATGAACGTTCACTATTTGAATAAATTTAGGGAAATACACAAAATATTAATATAGAGCTGTAGTCTGCTCAAAGTGTTACGAGTAACAAGCTCAATTGAGATATTCAAACTAAGTGAAATAACAACAGACGAAAGGAATGATTTCGTATAGTTATTACGAAAGGCCTAAAACAAAACAGGAATAAATACGTAACTATTCAAAAACATTAGAAAACAATGTTAAGGGTACATATTAATTATAATATTATGAATTATAACATACCATTACGTCTGTATCCCCGAAGGGTTAAGCAGAGGTGTACTAAATGTACACCCACAATTCGCTGGGTATGTTTTTAGATCCCATGTAGCAGGGGGCGAAGTTATTGCCATTAATCGGACACAAAGCCAAATTCCTAGATGATATTGAGAATTTCATAGAAAAACCCAATAACACTTTGCTCGACCTGGGAGTGTCGTACCCAGGACCTCGAGCATAGAAGACGCCCTTACGACCACTAGACTAATGAGACAGTTTTTACATTTAAAATAAATAAAATTTCACCCGTGTTAATTTTATGCGACAACCATAGCGCCGCCAACTCATCCGTGTACCTTACAGTACTATAAACATTGACCGGAGCCGAGTGTTAAAGGAACAATATCGCACGACGAGATTTTGCTGAGCGGTGTAGGGGTAGCCTCCCAGCCTCCCTCCTCCCATCCTCCCATCCTCCCTCCTCCTCCCACCTTTTAATACCTTTTATTAAAAGGTCAATGAATAACAATGCTATACAAAGTAAAAAGCATAAAGTATTTACTTACTTTTGGTATGTATCTAATAAAATAAGTATTTTTTTATGAATATAGATGACATTAAAACTCAAATTTCGATACAACTGTTGTGTTCGTAACATTTATTCGCATCTCTAATTTATGAAACCTCTTTAATCGGGAGTTTTTAGCGGGATCTTGAAATTCCATTTTGTGGTTTTTATGTTAATTCATTAACTTAGCTTTTTTGACCATATATTATGTAATAATGGTGGCATTATGCGTGATATCAATACGTCAAATGGATTATTATAAATATAAACTGGAAACATACATTATGAGTTGCCACGAAATCTACATAGCTCTGACAAGGGAGCCACCATCTTGTTTGATCTAACTTTAAATATTAAGAAAAACTACTAAGGCTTATAAACATTGACCCTGAAAAACAAGAAGAAGAAGAAAAACAGAAAACATGGCTTCGGTGTCTAAATAAATGATAGAATGACACCAAAACATAGATTATAAATATATTTGTCTTGGCTGCATGGTCTAGATACCTTTACCTCTTCTTTTCACGAAGAAAGGGAAAAACTATGAACTCTATTCTCGTTGAGTGATTGTTCTAGAATTGCAAGTAGTAAGTAGTAGCATATATTTATATTTGCATTTGCAGTAGAACAGGAATAATTTCTTGAGCCTAGTGTGTTTACCTTGTTCAATTGAAGTCTTTTCGAGTTTTGCTAAAACTGAGTGACTGTCGTAATTTTTAGTGCAATGCCTTTGAGAGGGAGGAGTTTTGTAAGTTAGTTTCAATAATTTGTGGTGGTATACTAAGTATTGCTATAATTTTCATGCATGCATGGCTTCATCTGTACGAATAGCCTTCGGCGCCCTTGATAATCGCGTCGTGACACTAACATCCTTAAACTTACCCTTCGTATGAAACGAGTGCATCCATGAAACTCAAATTTGCTTGCTTTTAAATACAGTTGCAGCACATTTTTGGCATAGATCCAGCGGTAGTATCCTTGACTGTGTAATAACGTAGTTATTAAATTAATTTGGGTGTACTAAGGCGGTGCTGTGTCTGATCTGGTGATCTTCCACAGGATGGTTGATGTCTGACATAACAAGTGTTCCCGAGTGCCTCCTAACCGCCTGCTTTTGAGGTTAGTGTCTTACTGTATGTTGTTGTGTACATTGATACCCAGCTCATTGATCAATCAGTTGCTTATTATGGTATTTTTGTAGGTTTTACAATAAATGTTACTATAACATACAATGTTCCAAATATTTATAGAATCACTGGAAACATATCACTATTAATGTATTCAATATTATAATTCTTCATAGATTGTAAGTGTACATATATTTATGTATAATCAATCAGTTTTAGGTGATTGTTAGATTTATTGTATAAATTTTTAGTGATCATATTACTATTTTGCATTAGCAATAATATTTTCTTGACACAATTGTAAGAAAAATAAAAAAGGTTAAAAATTTAAACTATCAAAATATTCTAAAAGCTAATTATTATATTTAACAGTACTTAATATTTGTTTTAATCATTAATATCAAACATATCCAATATAAAGTAAATATATCGTAATTTATTGCTCTTTTTTAATGCCAAATTAAATGTTAGGTAGGGATCCATTGAACTAATAATACAATAAAATTCCAAACTTATTTATTTAAAGACTACAAATTTTAAGGAAACTGAACACTCCATACTTATTTTTCAATGAACATAAATATTTTTAACAAAGATTGCAACTTTTTTGTAGTATGTTTAAAAACTAAATTTATAACTTGTTGTTTTAGCCAGTGTTTTTTGTTATAGTATTTAGTCCATAATAGTGTATTATATATTAATTTAACAAAGAGTATAAATCAACTTGAACTGTGTTAGAAATCAATGTACACAATATAATAATCTAAATTAAATTTTAGGTTTTTTAATGTAACTGAGGGTACAATGGAATTTTATTTTAATTGAGAAAACTCACTAGAATCAAGTGAAAAGATGAATCGTAAAACCATTATTGTTGCAGTCTTGTAAATTGTGAAAATTTAAACAATTATTCAACAAAGGATGACTATTTACTTTATATATAATTTTTCCTAGAAATTGGGGTGGTTTCACCCAGTTGTATCACAGTTATTAACAAGAGTAAATTGTAATCTTACAATGAATCAAATCTATTTCAAATATAAACTAGGGAAATTGGGACTGAGTATTAAGAAAGTAGTACTAAGAAATTTCTTTGAAGGTTTCAACACTCTACTTCAGTCAGTCCAACTACAGAAGACAGCCAAATAACCTTGTGTTGTGTTCTTGTGGTGAGTAGTGTTTCCAGAGCTCCTTGGGGTAGTGGGTTTAAGGTTACTAGTGATACCTTGTATTACAGGTGTCCATAAGCTACTGTAGTTGCTTACCTTCAGGTGGGCCAAATGATTGTTTGTCACCTTTGTTGTAAAAAAAATAAGAAGAATAATACTTTGTTACAGAGTGGTTGAAATACTTATAATTTGATTTTTTATAGTCAATAAATCTCACAATGAAATTATACCCACAGTCACATTATGATATTTCGTAAAAAATTGGTGTATGGAAGTCTTTACTGATATTTATAATATTATGTGGAATGGTTTCGTTGTTTTTGTAAAAAGTTTATTCTATTCAAGATAATATTATTTTACATTACTTTGCCTTGGTTTGTGGTATATTTTTTCTTAGAAGTGATAATTGTCAGGACTTTATATGGTTGTGTGAAGTGCTTAAATGCAGTCAACTAGAAAGTGTGCAGATACGAAATCTGCATGTTGGTTCCAAAGTGAAAGTCACACCAAAAAGGTATTTTACAAATTGGAAAGTGATTTAGTAACATTCCTCATGGTATTGGCAAATTTGATGTGTTCATATTTGTATATATATCATCATTAATTTTAATAATTAAGACAAATTAAATTATGATACCTTATAAGATAATGACAGAAGAGGCTAAAAATAGGTTTGTCTAAGCATAATCTTTGAGCTAAACATTTGTATTAAAAATTTACATTTTTAACTTGCTGGATATTATTTACAGTGTTGTAAACTCAAATTATTTAATTAAAAAAAATGTAATTTATATTGATATATTTGCTTATATACAATCATTTTACACATGAGGATCTAAAATATAGATCTTTCTTATTTCGATTTAGAATTTAAATCTTTTGCTAAAGTAATATTCTACAATGTTAGTATTGCCGATTCTATAGTACTGCTACGTTAGAAAGGAAAATAAACAGAAAAAGTATGTACCGAAACTGAGATAACATAAAATGTTATAGTGTTAAAATATAAGCTTAATACACCTGCTAAGTGCTAATCTTAGTATCTATACATATAATAATAGGTGAAGAAAACCTTCGGATTTCTTTTTATTATGCATATTGCGCGTACGAAGGAATGTGTAATGTGGCATAGTTAATGTTTATATCCAGGAGTTCAGAAGGCTCAAATTTATGTGAAATATGTGTTACAAATATCTTAAATGAGATTAAATAATGCTGGGAATACTACCCAACCCAGTGCCGTTGAACTTAGACCCCCAAAACAGCCAGCCAAGTTAAGTGACAACCACGCCTGCGAAACCCTCCCTCCGCATGGGACGGGCGGCTAACTTTGCTCCCGCACACCCACCGCCGCGACCTCCCTCTCGCGGCAACTCAAACCTAGCTCCGTTCCTCGTTGTTAAACCCTTGAATCTGGTAGCCGCCCGCGCGATATAGGTGACACTGCACTCGCAATCACTTAGCTACCCACCCACATTACACACAATATGTTTATTATACATACGTGCACACCACATAGGTTCAATTTTTTTTTTTTTTTACGCTAGTTAGTGTAGACCATATTTCAGATCACTAAATACTTATACACACATGTTCCTTCCTTCCTGCCAGGATGCAGGGACATTTATATATTAGTTTAGCTCGAATTTTACGGATAGGGAATTAGTCAGATCGCGGCTTCTTTGCAATCACGGCAACAGCCCAAGCCTAGGTCCGGCCACTTTGACACCCTTGCGCGCTTGTTGCCCACACTTTCGCGGCTGAGTGCTTTAAGCGCTCGCCCCAAGCCCGGTAAAGCTGTAAAAGCCATCAGCGGCTCTGTTTTTGGATAGGGCCCCTCAGGCTAACAGTAAGGTCAATCGAAAAAAAAAGTGACAACAATTGATATTAATATTCACTGCTTACATTCATACTGCAAATGTTAAATAGATAATATAGTCCATGATCAAAAAGTCGCTGGACGAATTTCGATCATTGGGCAAATGCTAGTATGTATTTATAAAATGTCTAGAGTAAAACTAGTCTATTATGCAGTTTGACATATGCACTGTCATAAAATTTATGAAGATTCAAGCGTCCGTCTGGTCGGTCCGTGCCGCGTTTTATTTATTTTTATTCTTGCTAGGTACCTACACTGATTGACATTTATTGCGCCCACACGGCTACTGTCGTAAACGGTAAAGGAATGTTACACACTTTTATTTTTAATCTAGTACTCGCACTCGGCTTTCTATGATTTTCTATTTAAAAAGCTATTCTAGCGATTCCCAACGTTCATTCTAATTATGCACAAAATTATCTACTTTGCCGAATACCAAGCACATACTTGACAATAACTAGTATTGAAAAATCGATACATTTATCTTTTCTAAAAATCACATTAAACAATAACACAAGTGCAGTACACACGCAGTAGAAGTGAAAACTTATCTTCTATAAACCTCTTTTTAAAAATCTTAAATCAGCGCGACTCGAACTATTGATCACTCGTACTGTACCTACATACAACAGTCTTGTTGTCACACCGCTAGGCCGATATGATCATAGTCGTGAAAATCAGGACTCTCTTTAACCGTGTATAATATATTCTATCTCATTCTCTCGCAGGCTAAATCCTATAGGTGCATGTTTTTGTCTCTTTTTAGTGTCACTTTTTCGATTCATCGCATTTCAAATCTCAACGGTACTAAACAAGTTTTATTTAGATTAGAGATTTATCAAATGCAAGTAACACATAGTTATTAGAACAGTTAACACAACTTAACGCTCTCATTTCACATGACAAACCCGACATACACACTCACTCATCCACTCACCAATACCTAACTATATGCATACATGGGAGCACTCATTATTATTTTCCGTTTTATTCTTACCTACCTTAGAAACCTTAATAATAGTTTACATTGTGGAATCCTGTATTGGCTCAATTTGTGAACTAAATTAGACTGTAATTTTAATCTATGTAAACTCTGTTGAATTTCCTGAATAAAAAAAATTTGCAGTCAAACACTTATTATTATGTTCTGATAGTTGATAGATATATAGATCCGGTCCATTTTCTAAGCTTTATGTGTTATCTTCTTCGATTATATTGTAATTTAACAATAGATTCGATTAACAATATATAAAAAATAAAATATGAAACAGTGCGGAACGTTCAGAAAACATAAAAATATTCACACAAACGATACACGTGAACAATATACCACGCTTTTTATGAAGCCCAAGAGTTTGTAATACACACAAACGTAATGTTATAACATACGACTAAAAGAGGAGACTGAGATAATAGGAAACACTGTATAATGTATTCTATCTGATTCTCTCGTAGGTTAAATGCTATTGAGATGTATGTGTTTGTCTCTTTTTGTGTCATCAAGTTTCAAATCACAACGGCGCTAGAGAAGTTTTCATTTAAAAAACTTTATTTAATTTAGGCCTTAGATGGTACATAAACATCATACTACCATCAGTTCGGAAAACATCCCAGTCTTCGAGAAGAGCCAGCAAGATACTTGATCGGGTTTATAAATATTTTTACAAGTACGTATTGTCTACTGTAAGTTAATTATATTTTTAGTTAGTGGATATCCAGAGAGGCTCTCGCTTTCGGACACCAGTATCCTTCACGTAGTGATCCACTCTATAATAAGTTTTTGACAATAAATCTTACTTTTCATTATATTTTGAACTTATTGTCCGGTAAATCGGTAATTAGGAAGCCTATATTGTAGAACCTAATACTGTTTGTTCAACCGCTGTTCTAAATGAATAAAAAAAAAATTCCTTAATTTTTATACAGTGTCTTCTTAGTTTCTGTCATAGGCTTCATTCGCCTAACAAAATTTCTAAATACTTATTCATTTGGTATCCTATGTAATTGGAGGTAATAGAAAACTCGTAACTGATATTTCCGAAAGACTATCGGGTGATATTTTAGTGATCATAATATTTTAAGGTTTGCGCGAATGTTTTACACATAGCGGATGCCTGATAATTTGCGTTTAGTTGTGACTTTATGAGTGATCTATGATAACAGCGATCGGTTTTGGTTGTTCTCTGACCGCTTATTACAGATATTTCTGTCGCCCGTCTAATACTAATACTCGGCTACATATTATCAAACATACATATTATCAAACACAACTTACAAACTGGAAAACAGAAGCGCGAGACTGCTTATAGATATTAACATCACGGTGGTGTGCTTCCGTAGTTGAACCTTCTGTGGATTGCCACCTGTTACAAGCTGGTTTATTAACAACATGTTGGCTTTAGTGTCCTTTCATTCCCTACCCCATTATAGATAGGTTTTTACAAAAAGTCAATTTGCATAAACCATTATGTGGTTCATAAATACAAATAAAAACTTTGAAACCGTTTAGCATGACCGTGTACTTAGACATCTGTCTCTAAATCATGAGCTGTGTAACCCATTTATTTTAAATTTAACTGCTTTACGTTGGTGTAAAAGTACCCACCCCATCTTCCATTTACGCGTAACGGTAACTAATGTTGCCAAGTATAAGGCTCCTTGTCTATTTAAGCGAAGCGGAGTGGACCTGTAAAAATTTTAACCAATAGAATTGCATAAAACTCTAGTAATGCAATTATATTGGTCGAAATAACACAGCTCCGCTTCATTGGACAGGAAAACTTAGGATGTATCTTTTAGGTATTCCTAGATCCTACATAACAAAAATATAACCTTAAAATATTAAGACAAAAATTAAATATAGGTAATGACCAAAAATAATTTTAAAAAAAACATATGGACAAGTGGCAGGAAAATTGGTTGGAATAAAAATGTAAAAAAATTAGTTGTATAATATATATAAACCATGGTAGAGCGAACCATGTTTTCGTACAAGATCTCTAGAAAAAAGTTGTCACAAAAGTAAATTAATATTATCTTATTTTAGGTCTTATAAAAATCTAATTCATAAGTTGAAAAATGAAGCTTATTTAGGGTTATGGAGTATATACGAACAGTATAACTTATTAGCATTAAAAATTCTTAATTGTTGAGGGGCTTATACTCGTCTCCAACTTTTGGAGTCAATTTGGTATTCGTTTGCGACTTGCGACAGCATATTGCAGTTATTATTTGCTGTGCAGTTTGGTGTCAAATAGTACATAGGGATTATTTTTATAGCATGTTACACAACAAGTTGTGGTTAAGAGTACATTTTGAATTTTACGGAGTAACATTATTCATTCTGATAGGGTTCCTTGGTCCTCAATATGTGGGATCAAGTGTACCTTTCATGCTATATTATCCAAATCTAGTAGTACTAACGCCCTTTCGGTATACAACTTAATTGATTGTTACTTTAAAATGATATGTGTTGATTTAACTAGGCCGACGTAACCCAAAGGGTTAAAGGCCATAAAACATAGAATAAAAAAAGACATTATGCTTAATAGATTTTGTGTCACATTTTTTCAATAGCGAAATAAGATCAGTTGGTTGTAAAGATTCAAAAAAATCAATATTTTAAACAGTGTTTTAAAAAAGTGTTTTGCATAATGAAGACATTGACCGCTAAAGCATAATAAATTATGACATTTGGCGCCACTAAGTTTTACTTAATAGGTTATTAAAAAACTTGACTGTCTATATTTAGACTAGTTAAATTTTAGTCCTCGTTCCCAAGGCTCAGAATCGCTGAGCACATCATCTAAGTAAATTCCCACGGTGCGGACCGATTCGTCGCTTATCCAGCGTTTTTAACTCGTATCTTTTGGTTCGATTTAGGATCTTTTTTCATATGAGCGGATTTCTTTCGGATCTTGAGTAATGGCCAATCTTTTGGTAATTTTTGTGCAATTTCAATTTTTATCAATGATCATAAATATCCGATATTTATTTCAATATGTGCTTAAAATATGTTTAAAACTTGTTAAATAAAAGCTTGAGTTTTTTTGTCATTATAGGTTTAGCACTGTGGCCACAATCTCAACAGATCTTAAGTGACGATGTGACCAAAGATGGTGGTAGCACGCTAAGTCTATTGTAGATTGGCTTTGAAGTGCCGCTGCAAGCTGCCGGAACACACCTATTGGTGCTTGGCGACAGATTTTCAGCTTGAGGGTGGTAGCTAACAACGCAGGTATTAGAAAAAACCCTACCTACCACTATGCTATAGTTTAATCACGATGTTCTCTTTCACCGAAAGCTTAGGCTCATTGCTGGGAATCGAACTCACGTCGATCGACGAGGAGTCCATAAACGCTACCAACTGAGCCATCAGTGCTTCAACGTAATAATTTATAATGTAATTGATTCAAACGAAATGACTTTAATCCGTAAAAATTCTCTTTAGTTCCATAAAAATTGTAATAAAACTCGCAAATGTACAGCCGCGGTTGTGGCCACCGTGGGTGTGACCGTCGTGTCACCGATTATTTGCTCACTTTCTACAAGGATTTATTGTTATTAGTCTGTTACGTCATTTTTTCTTGAGTTTTTAACGGATGCCTCGGTTTTATCTATTAGAATTTTGTGGTTACGCGCAAATATTTATAATTCCAAAATAATACACTTTTGCTTACGAAATTTTAATGAAAGACACTGAAATGTCATTTCTTTTTTGAATATGTATATTCCTGTTAACTGATAAATCTAATAAGTAATACACACTTGACACGTCAGAACACCATTGACGTAGTTTATGCTTGTTGGTTATGTTGAGCTTTGTGCTGTGGTATTTGCAGTTAGACATTCCGATAACGTTTGTGAAAATTGTCAAAAACCCTCGAACGATAAGCATTCATCTCTAACCTGCCTCCTCATGTCTTCACGTACCCTACTAATATTACTACCATCAGATGCATTATAAAGATTCAGTGCTACTATAATTTTGACTTGACATTCTACGTCTGTAATAATGAATTTCAAGTATTTCATTATCCAACACAACATTATCTGACCTTGCATTTTGTCGAGTTTCTTAGAACCCGAGCTCAGGTGGTTTTGTCATACAAATTCTTTAGCTTCGTTTGTTTAGCTCGCAGACAAACATTATTTTATAATTATGCTCGTACTTCACACTGCTTAGCGATGAAACGTTCATCGTCGTTTTCATTTGTGATGGGGTTTTTAATGGTCAATTACGTTGTTAGAAGTTTGAAAGTTTGTGGGGAATTTTAGATTGTTCATGAAAATTGTTATGTTACTAAAATTTTGACAAAATGAGAATTGGAACAGTATTAAAGAAAGAGAAAGAAAGGTTAAGGATATCTCTGAACACGTTGATGTCATATACGTATTTCCAAAGTTTTTCGCGTAATCGTTACAAATTCCATATGAAAGCCTAAATTTTCGTGTGACTTAGCTGCCTTATCAAACACGCGTCGCGACTGCTCTAGCGTCTACGTAAGTAATTTCCAATTGCACGAATAAGAAAATTCTTTTGTATGAACTCTTGAGATTTGTTTAAGTAAAATTGCAGCCCCATAGTTGTGTAACAGCGTCTTAACATATTATAACAGGTTTATAGTTATCACATGTGAAGTAGCAGTGATCAAATTTGTTATTTCACTGCTATGCAATTATGTTAAACAAGCAATTATTTCCATATTTATCAAGAATTTCTATAGTCGTTGCGCGACCATCCTATCTGACACAGGCGTTGACGGGGACGAGGTAGCACGTAATTGCGTCAGTATACTACAGAGTACACTAAAGTGAAAAGTAAGGTATCTCGGCAGTATTCTTGAAATAATTATCTACAGCCGCTCAGTAGATCACTCTAAAGGCAACGTAGAGAGCTATGCTCACAGGTTTCTTGCATAATCGAATCAGAAATGAGAAATTCCACATAAGAACTAAAGTTATTAATATAGCCTTAAGAATTTCTTGACATTGTCTGATGGAACCGGAGAATTATCGCATGGCGACGGCGTACAGGAAGACGCAACGTAGACACACCTCCCACGAGAATCACCAGATATAACCGTCTACCTGGTGAAGGTTGCGGAAACCAGCTGATTGCGAACATTGCAGAACCAGTTGTTGTAGTGATCATTGGGAAAAGTCTATGTCCAGGAGTGGACGTCTCTCTGATGAGGATGATGCTGCTTTAGTTTTGAGAGATGAGCTAATAGATATATATATAAACAACGCTGTCAAAAGCTGGTCCAAAGTTATCTCGTCTTTAGCGATTCACACAACATTCGCGGTATTCGGATATCCACTCGTTACAATATACACAGCTCGTAAAACCAGATATAATTCTGAGATAATAAAAGTTGATACTTTTACGTTTACATAATAGCGGATTTGACTTTCAAAATTTCGGACGATCTGGTAACGCTGACTTAACAGCGACTCTTTATTTTATGTTACAAAGTTACGGTTATGATAGGATTGATACATATTATTGTATCCGGTTGAATGAAAATTCTATAATAATTATTTTTAATATTTTTTTTAATGTCAATATGGTAGTATCACAGATATTATATTGTTACATCCGCAGTCTATAGATGTGGTTAAATCCGTGAGTAATCAAAATGCCGTTCCGTTAAATAAACACAAAGTAGAAAAAAGAACCATAGAATTAGGTGTTATCAATTAACAGTTAGCGACTTTATTACTGTATGGGAAAAACTAACAATTCAGTTGTTCTCAATCGGAATCGTAGTTCAGAGGAACAGGTCTATAAAGTACTCGGTGCTCGTACTAACAGTCTCTGTTGTTTACACTATTTTGTGGATATAGTACTCTTGACGGTTTCTTCCTTTTTCCGCTCTTTGTATCCGCTTGGTTCTAGAACACAATGAACTATCCTCCGTAGGAATATGGCTCGCTTAATAAACAGTTTGTCAGTTAACATATGGTCCAAACGAAAACAATCGATAGGGCTATTAAAAAATCCTCATGTATGTTCAGCGAAAATGGATAGTTTTCGAGTAAATCTTATATTTATTATTTTTCTCAAAGTACTCAAAAAGTTTCACAAATATATTTTTTGTACTAGGCCTCGAGTCATGTATATTTTTATGTCATATCTATAGCGCATATCCATATCGTTTTTTGCTTATGACTTTTATTCTATAAATTTAGAGCGTGTTGTTACAAGTAACACACGGCATATGACGCTCTAGTACAAATAAAATAAATTGCGTGATACATAATATGCTATGGTATGCAATTTTAAAGTTATCATACAAGTTCTAACATTATGTTTACAACCAATTTACAACAATGTATGGATTGAACGTCAACAACGCTTGGTTTTCGACACGGAGAGAATTATTCAAATTATTACGTCACAGTGCATTTCTGCATACATAGATGCGATGCGATTCCGTCGTCGGATAGTAGATCGAATTTTTCTGATTGTTTACTAGCTGATTTCGCAGACGTTATTCTGTCCTTTTCAATAGTTAATTCATAACTCGACCACAGCTCCACATATCCCGATTTTTTTCCTCAAAACTTCCAAGACGAACAAAACAAAATAAGAATTACGCATATCATCTTTCATCTTTAGAAAAGTGAGTATACAAAAAATCTAAATAAAATAAGGAATTTCATTTTGTACAAAAAATTTCCAATTTTTTACAAACTTTTACTAACATTTTGAAAATGAATTCGTTCAATTGATCGAGGTGTTCACAAGTGATGCACTTAACAAAGAACAGTATTTAATTTATATAGATTAATATGGCAAATGTAATGAAGTCAATTATGCCAACGTCATACCATTGCTTTGTGTAGGGCATTATACAAAACTATCCAAACGTCATTAGTCTATATAACTTGCATTAATTAGGCAACAAATAATAAACAATAAACGATATAGAAAAAAAAATTCTTTGATTATTTACGTCGGGTACAAGCTACTCTATAAGGTAAAAAATAACATCTACCTGATTAAAATATACTGAAACGACAAAGTCATCACATTTTTAACAGACTTCAAAAATAAGACAGAGGTTAATCAATTCGAAAGTATATTTTTTATGGATATTCAACCATAACTTGTTTGTTGATGAACCGATTTAAATGATTTTTTTTACATTGTAAAAGGGATACCTCAATGGTGATCCCATTTAAATTTAAACAATTCACCAAGAAAATACACCAGGAAACTCCTCAAAATCATTGAAGTTGATTTTCTTTTTTGTTAAAAACTGTCTTGTAAAAATACCCTATGCATTAATAGAATAATTATTTATATTTGAAATCTGTTTTTGTTTTGTCGTTTATTGGTAAAGAAATCATAGGAACTGTAATTACCGAGCGTTGCAAAATGCTTTCCGTTATCGAGTGATATTTTTGATTGGAAGTTATTTTGTCTAACTGTATATAAAACAAATAACTAACATAGTACAGCACTTATGCTGCGAGCTATGTAGCAATTTTTAAAATAGTGGATTTTATAGAATATGTATATGCTTTCTGAAAATCACCTTGGGTTTAGGTAAATGACTATCCATCAAATATGTTTGAATCGTTATTGTGTTATAAGGAAAAAAATGTTCTTTTTTCCGTGTTGCGCATCTGTCTCGTACATTATGGTAAGATTATTTTTATACATAATTGTATTACCTTCCAAAATAATTTTTCAAGTAATCGAAACGAACAGACTTTTTCGAGGTCTGAAAATTCATAATTATTGGCGGTGGTAGATTAACCAGTTTTCTGCCATTATTGCCTTTTTGATTCAGACAATAACATTTATTATTTGCAGTCTTATTAGCGTGATTGGAGCATGTCTGCAATATCGCTTAATACCTTTGTATAACATGACTATGTAGTATTATTATATTATGTAGTCATTTAAACCACTAATTGCTACGTATCTCGTAGCTAATATAAATATTACAAAAGAAAACACGGGAATGTGTATTGGGAGACCCGGTAATAACGATGTTCCTTTCGCTATATTTACTTATATACCTACCTATATATAAATTACTATGATAAAGCAGATGAGTTTT
Source organism: Saturnia japonica (assembly GCA_033032175.1). Taxonomy (NCBI): domain Eukaryota; kingdom Metazoa; phylum Arthropoda; class Insecta; order Lepidoptera; family Saturniidae; genus Saturnia; species Saturnia japonica. The sequence continues at coordinate 3,532,873 of CM065314.1, forward strand.
TTGTTTGGTTAAACATGCTAATATCTGGAACTACAAACCGCATTAGAAAAATTATTTTTGTATATAATAGCCAGATTAACGAGTTACACCTCTTTGTTAGCCTTAAATATTTATTTTGATTAAGTAAGTCGGAAGTGGAAGCGCTCACGAACTGCTTTATCCGCTTGCGCTGGCGTGATTTTTAACGATACGTAAATAGTAAATACAATGTTCTACAAATATGTTGGTTCTCATACATAAAAAAAAAATCCGCGATACCATGTGCCTCTATCTCTTATAGCCAGCCACAATAAGGTATTTTGTGAACTTTTTTTTATGAAAATTGAAAAGTGATTTATGAGCATTATTTTTAAGTATATTAATTCTTACGAACAAAAGTTATATTTATGTATATGTTTTTTTAAATGTCTGTCGTTTCGTACACTTTTTTCAGTGTAGCTCCTATCCTGCGATATGTAACTTCGTTATAGTAATATTTTTGCTAGATACTTAATAAAACAAATCTATTGTTGTTTGTGAAATGGAAGTGCTAGGCTATTGTGCAATCCAACTTAGATTTTTTTTTTTTTTATTTGGATGAATAATATATGAATACGAATATGGTTTATTAACTTTGCCCTCACAATATATTCTTGATAACTTAATGTATATTCGCAAAAACTTAGTTAAGCTAGATTTTGTCAAAGATCAGCACAATGTGTTAATACTAGAAATAGAGATAATTTAGTCGTACGGTGTTTTAGACTTGGTAAGACTATTAAACGTTTTATTTTAGGTAATAGTGCTAGGTTCTTTAATAAGATTCCGACGTCCGTCGTCGTTGTCCTAAGGAGTTCAAGGACCATGTTATGCTGCTTTTACTGTCAAAAGGTTATTATAAGGTGGATCATTATGTGAATGATAGTGATTTCTGGAAGTGACTCCTTCTCTGTGTATCCAGTATATTGTACATATTATATTAACACATGTACAGTTGAAAAAAAAGATAAAGATATGTTTTCCAAACCGGCAGTAGTGTTTTGACGTTCATAGGTGCCTTCTTAGGGCCTAAATTGAATCAAATTAATTTTGATTTTTTGCTAATGACAATTACCAGTTGCAGTGCATTATTTAGAACAGCACTGTCCCTCTTATTAAAAAAAAAAAAACATACATATCAAATACAATTAAAAGAAGAAGCAATGATGTCTCAGTGGTAGCAAGTACGAACACCACGTCGTCGACTTCTGTTCGAATTTCTGCATTAAACCGGAGCTTTCGATTAAGTAAAACGTCGTCGTGATGAAACCACGGCATGTATCATGGTGGTAAGATATTTTCTAATTCCCGCCTGGGTAGCTACTACTCTCAAGTCGGAATTCTGTCTCTAAGCACCTATAGGTTTGTCCCGGCAGCTGCACTTTCAGTTTCCAGAGTCAGTTTCCCCCATTAGGCTTAGCGTATTATCATTTTGGGCCACATCGTCACTTTACATCAGGTGAGATTGTGGCCACACGCTAAACCTGTAAATACACTTAACTGTAGCCTATGGCCATCAATAACCAACCTGAAACAATACTGTTCAAGATCAAGTACTGGTAGCGGTTTTGTTTTGGCATTAATATCGGTGCTTGAACCACTACAGTGCGTTGTGATTAGCATTATGATTCTTTGACTTTAATCCGCAAAAATCAAGAGCGTGACCGACCATAAAGAGGCTCGTATAAGAGTCTCTTTTATTATTGTGATCTCAATCTTAATATTGGGTATAAGTTAAACTACTTTACTTTAGGCTGGACCCCTCAGGGTGGTCTCACGAAATAGGCGCGCGTTCAGTAGTTCAATAGTTAAAGGTATTTTGTATAGTACAAACATCAATAAAACACATCGATGTGCTACTATGAGTTGCACTAACTGATTTTTAAATATCATTTACTTATTTCATTAGTAACTTTGTTCCTGACGGCAGCCCCGACCGCAAACGTTTTTTTTTTACCGTGTGACGTTTTTAAACCGATGTCCCTCTTTGAGTAAAAAAATAAATGGTCACGTTAGGTATAACGGCTAATGCTTGGTCTGTAACTCTGTATAATAACTCCATTTGTGTTTTTGTAGGACATAATGGCGGCGATACTGTCGATGTACTTACGTCTTTCAGTAGTCACCTTTGTTCTTAGGTTGTAATGTACTTATCAACGGTTGTGCATTCATTAGGCCAAGTGAGTATTTAAAAAAAAACAACAATATCGTAAGATTTTTCAATTGTCAACCGAACCGAAGCGTAATTGTAATGAATGAAGCGCGTATCGGCCGGAGAACAGTTGGCACGGGTTTCGAGAAGTCACAACGCGTCCACCGGTGGGCGTCACCGTGGGTGTCGCAGCCTCGTTGGCTTACACGCTTATGTGCCAAACTTTATGGCTTTGCTATTTGCTCTCGACTGGGGATTATGCGTTTGCCCTGTTTGGGTTACGTTTTGGGACACGTCTTAAATCAATATTGCCAATGATGATTCGTTTGCCAAAACCATTTTTATCTGTTAAGATTTACAATGAAATATCGATTTTGAAATGAAAATCATGTTAGTATTTATTATATACTATAGATAGGTAGGGCATAGAGAACTATATTGAAGATTCATCTCTAATTGGAGCAGTAGTACGACTGGTGGAATACCTACACTCTACTGAAGATCGCAGCAAAATGACCTTGAGTTGTGTTCCTGCGATGAGTTAGGTTTCCAGAGCTCTTTGGGGTAGGGCTGTTGAAGTTCGGTAACGCGCTAGTGTTACATATGGTATTATGAGCGTCCATAGGTTGCAATAGCTGCTTACCATCGGGTTGACCATATGTTTGTTTGCCACCTTAGTAGAATTTAAAAAAAAAAATAACCACCCACGACTTTAATTACAATATAACATTATACTCATTAGGCTAGTGGTCGTTAACGCGACTGCTATGATCAGGTCCTGGGGTCGATTCCCAGGTCGAGCAAAGTGGTATTGGACTTTTCTATGAAATTCTCAGTAGCGGCTCGTAGTTTGGTTTTGTGACCGATTAATGACAATAGGCTCGCCCCCTATTTACATGGGGCCTAAAAACATAAACGGCGAACTGTGGGTGTATATTATAGTACACCTCTGCCTAACCCTTCGGGGATATAGGCGTGATGGTATGTACATTATTTAAAAATTCAAGTAGTACATATTTCTCAAGGATAATGTTGCTTGCTTGCTATTAGTGAAAGAATTAGTTCCATAGATTACCTCCAACATATGGATAATAACAAACTATACAATAAGCCATACAATACAATACATACATCTTTATAATAATTGCATAAATTTAGGCTCTTATTGATTTGCAGAATATGTTTTTTTTTACTACGTACCTATCGTCAGTATGTATATTGTTTATGTTATTTACATGTATTGTTTATCACAATTGTTTTTATTACGTGACGTACCTAATGTCTACAGTTTACCTTTTAGAATTCCCTCCAGTTATTATTTATTTCAATTTTTTTAACTATACGTCAGAAAAGAGAAAGTTCAATCATTTGAATTATATTACGTTATGTAACTTACTAATTAGACCTGTGTAGATTAGAATTGAGTGGAAGCGTACCTAATGATACGAAAATGGCTTTGTTCTTTCTATTTGGGTTTTCTAGTCTACGTTAAGCTTTACATTCTAGAAATTTATAAGTGGTATTAGATAGATCTCTGAGCTGCGAATATATAAAATTAAGAATTTGCAACAACACGGCTGCTACGACGTGAATAAAGATATAATTTATTTGTAACTATGAATGCAGATAAATTTAATATGCATTACAATTATTCAGTTTTCATTATATTATGTGAAGCAGGGTTAATTTACCCAATATGAAAAATAACAAAGCTCAATGTTTTTTGAATTTAGTATATTCATTATATATTTATTATGGGTTTACCAAACTTTCTAAAATTCTTCCCATTAGCTCTGACTCAATTTTGATGGATTTTTTGACATATACTTTTGCGGCAAATTCTCAACATTTGAGATATAAAATATTGTTATTACCGGTCGATTGTATTTGAAAAATTTAAATAGGCATTTACTTCTACTTCGTCTGCACAGTATCGTTCATTTTTAAAATTATCTGGAATATACATTTATTAGTATCAGTAAAGTTTCATCTTTTCTTAGAACTAATAATGATGCTCATTGAAAATGTAAAAGGCCCAGTGCTGCGGCCATTTAGTCTTTCACCACGATCTTATGAACTGTGTCATGCAGTTCTAAAATTAAATATTTCATGTGAGTAAAAGATTGTAAGTAGCACAGACCTCGTAGGCTTATACAAATCGAGGTAAAATTTTCTAATGCTGTAATTTCTTTGTTTTACATAATTGGACATGGAATAGATTAAAATTGTTTTTATGTCACTATAATTTTCTCGGCAACTGCTTATAGGTGTTTTTTTCTTCCATGACATGGAGCTAAGTTCGGTTCTCCAAAATATTAATCCTTAATTGTATCACATTTATGAGAATTTACTTTTATATTACTTTTAGTTTCATTGTCCGTAGAATTAGGGAGATATGATGTGACCTTACAATTAGCAGCAGAAGTCACCTCGGAGTAGATACGTAAATATTTTCGTAATAACATCGTAGAATTTCGGCTTTAATTATCCTTTCTACTTTAATTATTTTCTGTTCTTGGACAGCAGTTAATTACCGTCAAGTGAATTGCAGATAATTTGTACAGCCTTGTAAAAATAATATTGCATAATAAAATTTAGTAATATCATATGAAAACTTCATCGTCTATCTTTACTTACGTCTATCGGTACGTCGATTATACTTATACATAACAAAAATTTTGTTACATTTTTTGTGACTAGCTGTGCCTGCGACTCCATACGCGTCAACTACAGAATTATTGTTTATGAAGATACCGTTATATAATTTTTAGATACGAACCAAGTATCTAAAGAGTAAAACGAAAAAATTATCAAAATCTATCCATTAGTTTACGCGTGATGCGCGCACAACGGTAATCCTATAAAGCATTTTATTTGTATAGGTTATGTTTTCTGTAGATGCTATTCCTTTCTTCGTTTGATTGATCCGGTGCATGACAACAGGCCTATTGAAATGACCAATTGTTTAATTAAACTCTTTAATCGTCCAAACGTTTGATTTTGTTTGTGGCAAACTTGTAATCATTATCTAATTGTGAACAATCTATCTGAGTCATCACATTAACACGCATTATCGAGTATTTGTTACTAAAATTATATAGATATGTATTTTGATATACTGCAGTATAACATACTGTCACGCCTGTATCCCCGAAAGGTTAAACAGAGTTGTACTAAATGTACACCCACAGTGTATCTTTTATTAAATAAAAAATTGTAGGAAGCGAAAAATAAAATGAAATTGGCAAATAAACTAAAAGGGGTTTTCAACAACAACTTTGTTTTTTAAAACAAGATAAAATAAACAATTGAGATGAAAATGATTCAACTTTTTATTGTATTAGAAAGAGTAAGGTTTGGCAATTATAAATGAAAAATGGTATCGGACAAAAAATGTTCACCACGACCACGCTAACAGATGTAGATTGTTTCATTAAACATTTTAGTAAATTTTTCGCAATATGGCAGGTTTATTTCGTTAGTCACGTCACAGATTTTGAGTTTTAAGGCTGCAATCGATTCGATTGGCTCCGTATAGCTCTGTCTTTAACATATATAATTCCACAAAAAATAATCCAGTGGTGTTAAATCGCATGATCGGGCTGCCAACTTAACAGCTGAATTTCGTGTAATTTATGCGATTGGGAAATTTGGTTTCAAATAAATTCATTGTTTCGGTGGGTGTTTGACTTATGGAACCATCCTGTTGAAACCACATGTCAGTGATATTATCATCAATAATAGGCCAAAATTGAGTTTTTAACATCTCTGTATGTATACTTAGCGTTATCTATTGACCGTGACCGCATTTCCAACAGTATTATCGAGAAAAAAAACGTCGTAATCACGCCTCCAGACCACATAGCGCTCCATACAGTGACACGTTGACCATTCAAAGGCTTCTCAACAATAGCTCTTAGATTTTCAGAAGCCCAAATGCGGCAATTTTGTTTGTTGGAGTATCCAGACTAATAAAAATGGGCTTCGTCTGAATAAATGAATTCAGCGAATCTACGGCGATGGGAATGGTTTAACCGACTTCAATTCTTGCATTAGTTGCACATTGTAAGGCTTCAAAGCCAAATCCTTGCGCAAAATTCGCCATGTGGTCGTTGTGGATAACCCCAATTGTTGAGAACGTCGAGGAATTGACAAATTCGAATCTTCTTCAACACTGTGGCACTGTGGCTCAGGGGGTGTTCTCTCACTTGAACGACCCGGTCGAACACGCGTTGGTGTTGGCACATTATGTGCCGAGCCTGTCGACAAAATTTTTATAGCGATCTCAGAAGAATCATCAACATAATCGTTAAAATATCACGAATATTACGAAATGTAACTTTTTACATATTCATCATTTTCATAGTGGATTTTTATTATTTTAGTTCGATTTACGAGCAAAATTGAATTCATTGTAACAATTACCGAAGCTTATACTACTGATATGTCAAAAAATTAAAAGTCAAACAGTAATGTTGTTCCTATTTGCCTCTACTAAAATACAAAGTTCTTGTTGAAAAACCCTTTACTTATGTTTTATTTTTTAGAACTGACTATAACTGTTGGCCATAAGGGCCTTGAAGCCTCATACGGCATTTACTGCTTCATCGTGGCTTGGGCCTCTATATGTCATTTCTCATTCGATAGACTTTAATATGAATTGTCAATAATAAATTTTAGCTTTTTGCACTTCTTCTCCATATAAACTTTAACCATGACAAATCTCAGCCTTCCGTGCACGCAATACGCCTAAAAAGGGATACAAAGTTTTTGCTTCACGTATTAATATAATGATGATAAAGAAAATATTGTTTTGTAAATAAAACATTACAACGAGACAAAATAAATAGAGACAACAATATTACATACATTATTATTACATGCGGCCGCGGCCGCTGTCGCCTTCGCCTACTGGAAACCGTGTCATAAACACCGGGATGGACTTGGCACATTTTAATGTTAGTCACACTTGCCTTCATCTAAATGTCTATACATATAACTGTAATATCTCTTTCGTCCATAACATTGGAGACACTTGGTGAATTCTCGGAAAATTCATCGTTAGCAACAATGCACAAATATTTATGTTTTTTGTGAAGTGAAAACTTTTTTAGCGCCGTTTTTAAACGCGATGAAACGGAAAACCAGACACTAAAAAGAAACATCCATAGGATTTGCAATGCAAGTCCTGATTTTTACAACTATGATTGTCGTAGAATTGGCCTAGCGATGAACGACCAGACTTGTACACACTGTTGTATGTACAGTCGGAGTTCCGAGATTTCGGATTTTGAAAGAGAAATTTTAAAGAAGACATATCATTTTTTTAATATTTCACTAAGTACTACCGCGTGTGAATTGCACAACTATGTTCATTTATCGTGATTTCACTTTCACAAACTTTTCATCATTACACTACTAAATGGAGTCATTTTTTATTTGATTTATTGTTCACGTCTTTGTGAACTTGATAGATTCTAAAAGTTATTTTTGTATCGATCGCTCAGTATTAAATGCTTTTAACCTAAATTAACATTTATCGCTGTATTTATTTTTGTTAGTCCCGTATGATTGAAACCACGTTGCGTTTTGATATAGTTCCTCCATTCCATCATCTGCCCTACTGGACATGATACGTTCAGGTTCCACGCAAGGGCGCCTATTTATTGTCTGTGAAAATTAGAATGAATAATGTTCAAACATCAATCATAGGTTTTTCTTTGTTGGGTGCGTCACGAAATACTTGATCTATTTAAAGCTATTAATAATTTGCGCATTCGTAATTTCTCATGCGTTCAGAAATCGCAATTTATTCCTTTTGCGATGTAGTCACAGATCTAAACCTATAATATGGAGTTAATAACTATTAAGATATGACGTGAAAGGATAATGCACTCAACGGCAGAAGCTATATTCTTACTAATTGTTTATACATTACTAGTTTCTATCTGAGACTTGTCTTCGAAATGAAAGGACTCGAATGCAAACTTTTGTGTTATCCTTGTACTAATTCTGAAAACTTTCTGGGTGTGCACACAATATCTCACCAAGCTTTCATCGCGATTACATGAGTAGTGTAGGAATGTATATACGTGAATACGATCAAATTAACATTGCTGGGTAACGCGAGTTTTTAGTTTTGCTGTTTAAATGTAGTCTACAAGCTGTTTTTATTATTCTTCGGTTTCGATTACCAGTATAATATTGCTGCCTTTAAGTAGGCGCCACAGTACTGGAACAAATATTGCACCAAATAAGAGTATTTTCGACTTAATTTAATATGGGATAAAGCTTAGTTTACAAGGGAATACCCAATGCAAATAAAGTAACATTTTCAATAAACATCATAAAATGAGTTTTAATAAACTTTGCTCGTTCATTTGTGGCTCGTTAGTTACGATTCTGCGAATGCTAAATGGGATGGTTGTAATTGATATATACATATAATTGGAAACCGCATGGTTGAGCGCATTCGGCAAGTCCGTGAGCACGGGTTGCGGTTCGATAATTTGATTCCGAGACGCGATATGATGTTATTTTATTAATCTTCGGGTTTTTATTTTTTCATAAAGTATCCATAGTTTCTTTGCAAAAATGTGCAGTAGAATTCGATATAATATTTTTTTAGCTATGTGAATTTTAAATTCATGGTATAAAAATTATTTATTAATGGCTTCCAATTGGATTTTCTATATCTGGTATCGTGAGGATGTCGGGACGTGTATTTAGTATTAGTTCAAATTTTAATATCATTAATATTAGCAAGGTAGTACGAAGATTTCAGAACAGACCAGACTTGCTAAATTATTATTTTTCTAATTCTGTTTAATAGCTTTGACCATATCTTCAGTTTAAAAACTTGCACTAAACAGAGGAAGTGTAGAAAAAATATGTTTTTAATGCTAGAGCATACTGGAGCGTGGAACAAAGTGTGAAACACTATCAAAGTAAAGCAGTCTCATGATATTTAAACTTTTAATGTGCATTTAATTAGTCTTTTTGGTTTGATAAACAAACGAATATTTCCTCAGTGTGATCTCACCTTCACCTTACAATGACATAACTAAACTGTTTGAATTCCAAAGCAATAATTCTCAAAGTGGTCTGTATGGTCGGTGATTGTTAAACTGTGATGGTCGGTCCCCTAAGTGTTTGTATTTAACTTGCAGTTTATTTTTTTATAAGACGTGGAGGTAGTAGCGCGACCGTATGATTGTTATCTACTCTTAACCACAATAATACCCGATAAATAATACATTTGGATTCAGTGGCTTTATATTTTGAACTTGATGCGAAGTTCCTTGCTGAAAATGTGGTCACCAAATTAATAGTTTTTCATACTATTGCATAAACTTTAAATAACAACCGGTCAATACGTGATCAAGAAAACACGTTTCTAAACTAATATTGCAAAATGTGAAAGCAACTGGCTGTCTGTTTATTACCTTTTCACTACTAAATCTCTGAGAACCGATCACAATTAAATTTGGCATAGAGAAAAACAAGTAGACGAAAACGCAGGAAAATGTTAATACATATTTTATATTGTATAATATGAATGTAGTTCTTAAATATCGTTTCATAGTACTAGAGTCCTTCCCACAAAATTCAACTAAAGCTCGATGTATTTTTACAAACCCCTGTACTTTTTGGCTATTGCATTCCTACAATATTAATCTAAGTATAAAAATAAAAATGAAATGTTGTTCGTTGGTATGCACATCACTTGAAAACGGATGAACTGATTTGGCTATTTTTTTATGTCAGTGATAGTCGAAATAAGGTTTATAGATAAAGAAACATTTAAATGTATTGGATAAGTAAATATTGGAAATTTTGAGAAAAACTGAATTTGCTTTTTCCGTTGGATTTTTTAAAGACCTAAAGACCATAACTCACGATTAGAACGATGGTTATACGTAATTCTTTTTTGTTTTGTTCGTTATGGTCCTAGAAAAGTTTCGGTTAAAAAAGTCGGGATAGGTGGAACTGTGGTCGAATTATTGAATACCGCAAAGGGGCAAGCATTGTCTGTCGGGCCAGCCTAGTTCGGGAAATATTTATTTTTCGTGTAACCAACGCCTTTTTTTGAGATAACTTCATACAAATGTATGGTAATAAACATAATTTAACATAAACATGCATAAAATTGAAAAAAAAAAGTTTATCCAATATTTGCAATATTGTATATTTATTGAATTATTGTTTATGAGAATTGTGTATATATTGTATGGCACTTCTGCACGTTTAGTAACTTTTTTTTCGATCTGACTACACTGTTAGCCTTAAGGGCCCTGAGGCCTCAGAAGGTTTTAACAGTTTTACCGGGCTTGGGGGCGAGCGCTGTAAGCGCACAGCCGCGAAAGCTTAGCAACTAGCGCTCAAGGGTGCCAAAGTGGCCGAACCTCTGCTTGGGCTTGTTGCCTTAGATGCAATTACATCGCTATCTCGCTAATTCCCTGTCGGTAAAAAAATCGATCGGCCTTCTTCTGAAGGAAGAAACCTGTGTATATGCATTTACTAATCTGGAAGCATTTAGTAACTATAAAATGTCGAATTATGAGAACGTGAAGAGTGTCATAGTTGATCTAATAAATACTACGATCTATTCGTAAACATTATTATTATATTATATAGTAGTTTCTTGTTGCTTAAAGTTTTTCCGTGAAGGGCATTTAGACATCGATGCTCGTTTGTATCACATAAAGACTTTACTATCAACGTATCTATGATTATTTTTAAGAACGCAAGTTTTTTTTAATAATTGTTGCAATAATTGCAAAAAAATTTCACCTCTAAATCGTGGATCATTTTCGAATTGTTTTTATTTTACGTTATGATACCAAGTCAGTCGGATCGGTTACTATAATATCTACGTTATTGGTCTATAATATGTTAACTTTATCAACAATGTTACTTTTATTAGCTTAATTTTCTGTTATTTCTCTGCCTTGCAACTGTTCGTCGTTATTATTAAATATCTTCGTTTGCAAATTAACTTTATGCTAATCATTTATTATCTAATGATGTTGTTGTAATGTTTATCTTTTCATCATAATTTTTGTTACGTTTCAAACAATTTTTATTTAAACAACACTTTCTTTATGTCATCCGTCTTCGATTTATATATTTCGACATGCAGCAATATCTTCATCGTCATTTAAATAACTTATATTATAATTATCTTAAATTTAATTATCTTTTATTATTAATTTCTTATATTATTATAGTAATGTTTCGTTAGTGTCAGTCTTTAAGAAAAAACTTTAACCTTAACATGTATGGACGATGCCTAATAGACTCTCGACGTTGTTTACAAACGGATACGTTTTACATATTGGATTGTATTTGTCTAACCATTTTCATAACAGACGCTAATAGAAAAGTAACGTCAGCTACAAAATCACGCAAAATAGACTTTAGTTCTACGTTAGGTTACTACTATTGTGTTGTTATCTATATTTATTCAATCAGGCGTCTGTCTGTTCCCTTATAATTCAACTGTTAATGAATACAATCATACCAAGTGGGTTTAAAGGAAATGCCTTCATTGCCATGTCGCCTTGAAGTCACCTTTTATTGTAAGTAGCAATTCATTTTTTTGTAATAGAAGATGAATTCTTAACAATAAGGTTATTATTAAATAATGGTAACACAATTTGTTTGTCTTTTCTCGGCTCCACCATTGCAGTGTTGAAGAAATATAAAAAACTGCATTATTGTCCATTGTAAGGAGCATATAAAATTTGACTATAAATCAATAAATGTAATGTTTTATTTATTACTCATGCGAATGGACAGAGGGATATAAAAATTTTGATTCGGCGGAGGGTACCAACCAAATCAGCCAAAGGAGCATTTATAAGGACACAAAGTTGATTAGAGGCGTCAGATCGATTAGTTTCGGTCTGGCGACTCGACCGATGCAGCGATGGAACAAATATGATGTAATCTAAATCAAATTAACGTGGACAATGGAGACAATTACCGCGAAATGCTGCAGGCTATGTTTAAATGGCACTAACATCCATGTCTTCCACGTCTTTACGAGCCATGAGCATATATAGTCCAAGGAATGATACTGGTATATGAGCTTGATGATTAGGGATGTTGATAATGCTAAATTAACCGTGTTAGACATATTAGTAGTATTAATTTAAAATCAGACGCTATCAAAAAGAAGACCGGTATTGTTTAAAGGCTATAGTGAAAAGATTTTGGTTCATTTGATATTACTACAACATACAAGTACTTTCAGCAAGTTTCATTTTCTTCTCTTTTGTCTCTTCTGTTTTCAGTTGAAACTTCTGTAACTGGGTTCTTAAATTGTAGTTGTCCTCAAATTAAAGCAGTGATTACGTATATTTACTTTTGGCGCACTCTTTTCACATTAGTGATGAAAGTATGGCTCCACAGTTAACTATTTCAAATCTAGTTTATAGAAAACATTAATACATGTAATGTAACAAACACGCTTCAGGAACGAAACGACGCGGGAACTTTTGACAGATCGGGAATAGGTATTTACATGAGAATTGTTTGTTGGTCGATTTGCGTAATTCGTTCCGTGTATGTAGGTCAATGTACTGAGAATGAAAGATTTGTGAATACTGTTATTTTATATTTCAAAGTAATGGCTAACAATATATATTTGAAGTGTTTTATTATTAATACTTATTTTTACACTAGGGTAAGCAGACAGAATACGGCTTTTATCTGATCTGCTACTGGTTAAAATTGTCTTCTTATTGTTTCTAGATCCGTAATGTAAGATGGAATAACTAACTTAATATATGTAATTAATTAGATTTATTAGTTCCTCTATGTTCACATGATTATACAAGGTGTCCAGAAAGGATATCGGGTATTTGTTTTCGCGCCATATTCGAAACGTGGCGTCTAAAGGGTGCGGGGAGGGGTTCGTGGCGTCCGCCATTTTGTGGAGTTTTAGTCACGATGGAACAGTACTCGGGGACGCATCGCGCATTTTGCGTACGAGCGTATTATCGTAATGGTGATTCAATAGTGACTGCTCAACGTCTCTATCGTGCGGAATATCGTACACGCCACGCGCCAAGTGACGATAGCATTAGGAAATGGATCAGGATGTTCGAGAATACAGGTGCGACAGTTAAAATTCAAAACTCTGGTCGTCCTCGTTCAGTTCGCGATGAAGAAACAATTGAAGAAGTTGAGGCGTCGGTTCGTCAAAATCCGTCTTTATCCATCCGAAAGCGAAGCCAAGCGTTGAACATCAAAAAATCGTCTTTACATTCGATTTTAAAGAAAGACTTACATCTAAAAGCATATAAAATTCAATTGGTTCAAGAATTGAAGGATACGGACTATGCTAATCGACTGAATTTTGCGAACGAAATGCTGCAGCGATTTAACAACTTTAACAACATACTGTTCAGTGACGAAGCAAATTTTCACCTGAATGGTCATGTTAATAAGCAGAATTGTCGGTACTGGGCAGTGGAGAATCCGAGACGAAAGCATGAACGACCCCTGCATAGCCCAAAGGTCGTTGTTTGGGCCGCTATGTCTGCTAAAGGCATAACTGGTCCTTATTTTCATGAAGATCAACGAGGCCGAGCAATTAATGTGAATAGTGACCGTTATTGCGATATGTTGCGAAATTTTTTGGTCCCAGAGTTGCAGGAGTTTTTCAACTCAAGAACGTGGTTCCAGCAAGATGGGGCCACTTGCCATACCTCAAATGACTCAATGGAATTTGTTAACGAATTATTCCCTAATAAAGTCATTTCGCGAAGGGGTAACATTAACTGGCCTCCCAGAAGCCCCGACCTTAGCCCGCTTGACTATTTTGCATGGGGATACCTTAAAAGTAAGGTTTATCAAAACAATCCGACGAATCTAACCCAGTTAAAGCAAAACATCAGGTCAGAAATGGCAGCAATATCGATAGCTATGTGTCAACGTGTTATCGCCAATGTTCGTTTCCGTTTAGAAGAGTGCCAGCAACGTAACGGTCATCATTTGGATAACATCATCTTTTCCAAATAATTTTTGTTTCATTGAACTTACAAATACCCGATACCCTTTCTGGACACCTTGTATTAAAATTATTATTTACATATGTATTAACATTAGCTGTACAATTATTAAAATCCTTTTTTAACCCCTGACGCAAAAAGAGAGGTGTTATAAGTTTAACGTCTGTCTGTGATATCGTAGCTCACAAACGGATTAACCGATTTCGATCTTGTTTTTTTTTGTTTGTAAGGTGACTTGATTGAGTGTGTTCTTAGTTATCATTCAAGAAAATCGGTTCAACCGTTTGGCGATTATCAGCTCTTTTATACTCTTTCTTCTGTCGTCCACGCGAGTAGAGGATATAAAAACTGTCAGATACTACCGTCACAAGTTTTCAAAACCGTGTTTCTCCTATCCGCTTGAATCGCGTGTTCAGAAGTAGATTATACGGGTTCATAATTTCTTTGTCTCATTAAAACTGTGACATAAATCCGCACTCGCATGATATCATTAAAGTAATTTACACGTAAAAATAAATTCCGTATTACAAGTACTCCTCACGTTATTAATAACGGCAAGGTCTTCCACGTCTGTTATTCTATGTCCTAGAAAATACTATTAAATATTATTGTTTCCGTGCTTTCAATAGTTTCTCGCAAGTCGAATGTTTCCATATTGGGTCCACAATATTAACTTATTTCTTCTTAGAAACCGCTTTGAAAGAAGTGGTTTTGATTCCTACAAAGTGCCTGTGTTTTCGGTAAAGCGTACGATCTTGATGGAACCATAGTATAGTGATGTTTTTTTTTAATCATAATGTTGAGAATGTGTCACCGACCATAATATATTGTCGTCATAGTTACGCGTATAATTATTACATTAATAACAACAACAACAATAAAAAAATCAGAAATCAATGTTAATCTTCGTTAAATATAAAATGGTTTATTTATGATCAATGAAACTTTAGGTAATCGAGAAATATAATATAAACATGTCTATAGAATACACCATTAAATCTATTAATTATTATGTTTATTAATACTGGTTCTGCTCGGTTAATGTGTGTAAGGTTGGTACGAAAAGCATAATGTGTATATTTGTGCCTTCAAATTTTAATGTGAAGGAACTTGTTACAATATTTACACCTAAATTGTAGTTTAGTGATAATGATAGAAATTATCAAGCGTTTGATAAATTCTCAATGTAGGTTAATTTGCTTTCTAAATCATTATGTCTAAGTGATTCTATTCAGTTGAGTGCTTCACATTTGTTCCTAAAACTCGCGTTTTGTGTTATTTTATTCTTGATTAACGTAGATTACAATAAATGACTGTTTTTTTGGATTTTATGTAATAGGTACTAGCTGGTGTAAAGACATTTATGAGATGATAAGTAGCATTTTTAAAAGTTTTATATAAATACGTCAAGAGATTTTCAATTAAATCCATTCAAACATACATACATAGAAATCCATACAAAGAATTTTATGTATTATTATAAACAACATATTTGTTAATAATTGAAAAGGATTCCTTTACAAAGTGAATAAAGAAAATGAAACTGGAAGTATAAATATGCGATATGAAACGACGTGTCGCAGTGTCACAAATTGTTGTTTACTAAAAATCCATCTAAAATGCCGTTTATCATTAGTATAATTTTCAATTATTATGCAAATTATTATTTAATCAAGTGAGAACCCTAGGTGTTACTCGCTGCATAATGCAGTAGGACCACAATCCTATCAAGCAATAGGTCGCAATTGGTACGAGCCCATTTGTCGCGTGGGAGATATGAATCAGTAACGTGGGCTGTTCAAGGCCTTTCCTTTTACTACATCAATAAAGCAAGAACAGCACGTGTCTTATGTTTAAGGAAAAATATAGGTAATATTACAAATGGACGCCCCATAATTGGTATGTTTAAATATTTTATAAAAAAATCATTGGGCGTTTGTGTTTGATATTTATTTGATGCGTATGGAGTATCAATACATATATATCATATGCATACACATATTGTTTAAATGTCATGTACTACGATGAAAGAATTTATTTTAAGAAACGAACACACTAACACGCACTACACACAGTCAACTAGTCCTTGTATAACATAACATACGATCACGCCTGGATGCCCGATAGTTTAGGCAGAGGTGTACTAATGTACACTCACAGTTCGCCGGGTATGTATTGAAGTCTCATGTAATAGGGGTGAGCCTATTGCCATTAATCGGGCACAAACCCAAAATTTGAGCTGCTACTGAGAATTTCATAGAAAAACCCAATAAGACTTTGCTCGACCTGGAAATCGTACCCAGGATCGCGAGTATAGCAGTCGCGCTTGGGACCACTAGACAATACAATAATGTTAAGATATCAATCACACTATCTCTCGGTCACAGTCCTCTCATAGACGGTTTCTAGCTGTCGTTTCATTCGCTCCGTTTAGAACGGAACTGAACCGTCGATGGCCAATCTGCAATCCGTTTTAAAAAAGTTCTAGAGGTGCCTAAAATATCTTTCATTGATTTTAAACTTTTTGAGGAAACATCATAATCACCCAGCAGTTAGTTTTATTGAAATTGGTATATATGTATGGATATTATAGACATGATAACGTATAATATGATCACTCAGAAGAAGGTCGCAATAATTTAATAACGCTACAATTTTTATCGTTTTACAATCGGCATTTACAAATTGGATAACGATTTAGCTGTCTCGTTCAAATATAAAACACATTAGTGACAATCGAAATAATTCAGGAGACCGGGCGTACGGTCTTGATCTTCATCACGTCAAGCGTTAACCAGTGACGTAAGAAATATAATTTGTATAGAGTTATTCCAAAAGTTCTATTTCGGTGATCCGCCGCACCCACGGCGCATGCAAAACGACGCGCAGACTCGAACGAGTGAGTAGTGTTGATTTCAGACGGACATATAAAATTGCAATTACGATATTATTAATTATTGTACCCATAAACGGTTGTTCCGAACGGTATAATAAAGTATTGCAAGTGAGCGACATTACAGCATGAAGCGAAACGTGAGTATATGATCAATGTTGATACGTGCACTGTGTTAGACTCATACGATATATATAAATAACTCTTCGGATAATTGCACTTGTTGGTAACACCGATCACACGGGGCTGCCAACGATCGAAACGATGTGTTTACATACTTAAAATTAAATATTTAGTTTATTTTATTATATTTAGTCGCGACGACATGGCACCTTTTTTGCAATAAAATTTTTACGGTCACCTATATCGTTTCTGTGTACAATTTTAATGTTTTATTGATGTTACACAATACTTGTATTATGGTATTTGGAGCAAACTGCCCTCCTACATGTTTTCGTTCTGAGAGTACCCTTGAATAGACTTTGATTAAATCTGACAATTCCAGTTCTATTCTTTTTTTGCTTAACTAATTTGTGCAGCAATTCAGTTTGAAATATATAAATCTTTAATGTATTATCATATTTTCATACACATACTATAAATAAAACTCGTTCGAATAAGGTTATAATAAGGAAAAAAAGACAAATAACCAAATAGGTATACCAAAAACCAAATAGGTGTCTGGCACTTCAGTATTTTACTACTGTCCTTGTCCTAATTTCTATTATTATCTGCGATTCCTAAAGATCTTCTTTAATAAGTTTTATCATAGAGTTTATTACTCTTGTAGTATTTTTCTATCTAATCTAAAGGGTATAATACCACATGGGGCACTGATAATAAAATCTACTATTGAGCTGCGAGATCCCAGTTTGATTCCTGCACGGTGAACTGGATTGTTAACTTTATGTATATATATTCAGATGTTTGGTTACCATAGCAATAAGTTAGTTCGGTGTCAAAAAGGCCAAAAATAAATTTAATATTAACTTTCTTAGTGCATTATCATATTGTACATAATGCTTACTGCTAAATGCTTATGATAAGCATGCCATTAGCCGATTCATTCATTCGCGTAGTAAATTGTAATTGAAAGTTCCATCTGTCGCCTTATTAATGCAACCCATTGAGTTGAGTTGAGTTGTCGTCGGTATTCCATTCGCATCCTGTTCATTGTCTCCGCTCTCCGGTCGACGACCGCTTATTGCTTTTCCTTTAGCGCCAAATAGCAGTCAGCTGATAATAATAGTGATAAATTAGATAATACGTAATTGAATATTAACTTTCATTTTGAAGGTGTTTAAAACATTTGCCTTACAATAACATTTTGGTGAAATTAACTAAATAGTGCAAAAGAACCTTCTATAAAATACTAATATTAAAGTATATTCTGGCTATAGGATCCACACTCATAATAATTATAAATGCGAAAGTCAGTCCAGGATGTATTGGCAATTTCAAACACCTATCAATCTACAGTTTTTTATTTTTCCGAATACATTGTATTACTACAATAAGAACATTTGTTAAGGCGTTCATATTTCCTCACGATATTTTCCTTCACCGTCAGCCGAATGTGTTACCAGCTCAAATGAGTTAATGTGCGCAAATTTCGAAAAAAGTCATTGGTACACGCTAAGAGTCAAACCTGCGGATATCCATCGGAAATCACTATTACATTAATAGATTATCATTCGACCACCACCATTGTTGACCGTTTGAGTCATATTTCTGAATAATGAAGAATTTGTTATATAAAATAACATATTCAGCTGTAGTTTTTTTTTGTGTTTTTTCTCGTCTATTTAGATTTTCCTAATAACCTAAATATTCAAAGTCATGTAACAAAGTATCCAACACGATGCCATCTAATTAATTTTGCACCAATAAATTTCCCAGATAATGTGCTCCACTATGAAAACGTTTTAAAGTTTTGTGATTAACGTCCGCGATATTGCGGCGTCACTACAATGAAATTGCGTAAATAAAAGTCGGTATTCCTTCACCGCTATTGATGCGGAGTCCAACTGTTGATCCAATTGTTCATCTATCTTTTTAAATGTGTACATATATTTCCTTAAGAAAAGTATCCTTTAACTGATTTATGGAAATCTGTATAAATACCAACATAAATCACTAATAATATTGGACTCTCTACATATGAAAGTGGGTCAGATCGACCTTCAGTCCATAATCAATAAGATTCCAAGTGGAAATTGACCAAAGCGAGTTTATTATAGACATTACACAAATTGACAAAGAGAAAGACTCGGCTAATGTTATGTGACGTGGCATTACCACACAGCGCTAGTTTTCAGTTAACCCCATACCTTCATTAATTCCTAACATTTTTATTATAACTGCATTAAGATAGGATGGAGTAACATTTAATTACAATTTCAATTGATGTCATGTGACGATATGGCCTGGGATAGTAAACATGCTAAACCTAGATAGAGGTCTGACTGTCAAAGGCAGCTGCCGGAAGATACCTGTAGGCTCTTCAACTCTTTATGATAGATTTTCAACTTGAGGATGGTATTAGAAACGGCTCTACAATAAAATAATGGTTTCAACACTGACGTCCTGCATCAAAACTTTATTGTAGGATTTGAGCCCACGTAGATTGACGCGGTGAACTATGATCGCTTGAAATGAAGTGTTAAAATTAAAAATAACTTTAGTAATAAAGATTTAAGAACATAAAATTTGCAATTGCAGATTTGCAGTGAAAATTTTACATGAATCTGGGTTGCGCCATGTGCCGTGCACATGTTCCGTGTTCTGCTGAAGTTCATTCGCCTCTCGTAAATGTGGATTCACTATATCAATTTCTACGTCTCTCTTTACGTTTGCAATATAATATGCACTATATTTTATCGTAAGAGACTTTTAGTACTGTCTCTCAGTCCACTGTAAAAAGTAAAAGTGGTAGAAGCTGTGAAAAATTTAATTTCAAAAATTCTCATCACCTTCGCACCTTTTTATTTGTAAAAGAATTCTTTTGGTTTACGCACTCTGATTATATGTTTCGCTTTGGAGAAATGGGTAAATACCAGCTTTAAAAACGCAAATCCTGATTATGTTAATTTGGTACATTAAGGCTGGTACATAATATGATTTTTTTAAGCCAATATTTACCCATTTCTGCCCTATTACGTTGCTGTTACGAAATAGATAATTTGTGGGCCATTTGTTAATTTTCATTCTTTTTAAAAGTTTGCTACTCATTGTAAAAATGATCTTTCATTGTTATCAGTTTTGCTGTTATTAGTGTATTTGAGTTACGGTCACGTTTTTTTAAATCATTTTTTTAAATCTTAGCTGTCAAAAGTTTTATTCATATAAAAAAATATCTCCTGACACGTTAAATAGCGAAACATGTACATTATGTAGATGATTCTTCGAATGTGCTTGCTCTGTGAAATTTGCGTATTAGTAATTTGACGATAGTTAAGGGTTTATCAAAATAATCTCCGTAATACCCTTAAAAGTTCAGCCAAGTCACAGAAAACGTTATATAAAGTCACAGAAAACATTAAATAAAGTCACAGAAAACTTTAAATATTATTGCGAAGTTTAGTGAGAAAATATTATATAGTCGCTAATCAATTCTAGTTATATATAAGGCATTAATATTTAAACACTTGGAGGTTAATTTAAATTGTATGACTTTATGCAACCACGGAAAAAAAAATTGTTTACGAATTTACTTTAGCTATATAACCAGCATCTATCATTCTGATTCTGAGGGCAAGTGTTTTTTTGGTTATTTATTATGATACTCCTGGATTTTCTTAACTTCAGTGAATTGAATGTCAAATTTTTTTTTTTTACCGTTAAGGTTTATTGTTGTGGCCTACAAATCTCACCTGATCTTAAGTGACGGTGTGTCCCAAGATGGTAGCACGCTAAGCCTAGTGGAAGACTGGCTCTCAAATGCAGCTGCCGGAACACACCTAGTGGTGCTTGGCAACAGATTTTCAACTTGAAGGTGTTGTAGTAGCTAACATTAGAAAAAGCCCTACCACCATTCACTTGAGGGTCCGTGGTTATCCAGACGAGTACCTATACCTTGTTAATTATATAATCTTTTAGTAATTTACTTATAGTCTAATAAGATAAATTATTATTTATTTCCGTAATGCTATTTCTATCAATATCTTTCAATGGGTAATCGGATCAGCCTTGCATACGTTTTGGACTTTGTCATTGTTACTAACGTGCACGTGTATCTATCTGTGTCTTACAAATTGGGCCTGTCATTTGCTAATGATGTTTTAATTATTCTCGTATTTATCTACATCTAGTACACATCTACATAATATAGTTTATATTTTTAAATAGAGTAGTGCCCGATGAGCACCTGCGTAAGCACGGGCCGAAATGCTTTGAAATCATTTTGCTAATTTAGGATACAATGATTTGTCAGTTTATAAATATATCTGTTTTGGGAGAACCAAACACATGACCTTGTACCAACCATTGCTTACAAAAGTTAAAGCTATTTTAAAAAGAACAAACTCGGTTTTATTTTGTAAAAAATATAGTCTTCTCGAACAATTTGATAACTATTTTAAAGTGATTATTTATTTGTCAATAATTCTCGAATATAATCATAATGGTGTCGTGTGAGTAAATAAAATATTTAGATGCAAGAAGGATTCAGTACTAGATATCAGATGCCAGGATTTATTTTACAGTATTTTTTGCTATTTCTGCGTAATATAGGGCGCGTTTATTTTCCCAGAGAATTGTTTCTGATTTGACACAATAAAAAAATTATTTTACAAAGCAGTATTTATTTAATTAATAATCAACTATGAGCACGAAAATAATACACTTAACTGAACCTTTAGATGCCGTAGCTTATATAATAACGCTATTTTATAATACCAGAGAATCTATTTTTATACATATTATATATAAATAAGACTGAATCGTTGCCGACTTTATTAAGAACAACTTCAGAGAACGACATTTAAAAAAAAACAAAGAGAAATATAAACATAAGAGTTTGTTGTATTCCTGTCAGAATATGAATTCATTACTTCATCTCCATTTTTATTTGGATTAAAGCAATTGAAGCTCATACGAAGTAGTCTTTATCGATAAGTGTAATTAAATTATGAAGTGATGTATGAACGGAGCTGCTATACAATGCTACACCATTAATCAGTTGGTTTATAAGGAATTGCGAAGGAAAATTTAAAATAAACACACGGGCCATTGTGATGTCGGTTTTGTATATTATACTTGGTGAGTCACACCTGAACAACTGAAATAATTAATTCAGAATTTAACATGCATGATATGTTTATCTGAAGATTAAAAACATATTTCAATATCACATACCAAATGTACCAAAATTCATATTTATTCAGATACAGCAAATACTTTTACGTTTTCTTTGTTTCCATAAGATAATGTATACAGCACCCCAAGGTGTTGTAGCCCATATTGAAACGAAAAGTTTTATCCGAACCATCTAGATGCACACGCTGCATACCGCGCAAGCGCGCTCTCGACCTGCAGACATACATGCAAACTTGAAGCCATCACAAGAATTTTCATTAACATACGTTGCTGCATAAGTGTACAAAATTCATAGTACAAAATCGGATCTCATATCCGAATAAAGTCGCAAGCCGGTAATGGATGTCGTCCATCAGAAAATAATAGCACGGTGTTGTAGTGTACTCTCGAATGATCCAGTCATTTCTAGAAGGCGCAGCCTGCTGACACAGACTGTATAAATAAAGTCGAGTTGCCTGCAAACGCCGCAGTATATACCGAGACACAGTAACTAACGCTACACAGAGCACGTTTAATTTGATCGAACACAAACGAATCTCAAGTGAATAAATATTTCGAGTGATTTTCTGTGATACATTCCAGTGTTTTGTAATCGGGAAATGGAATCACCTGTAGTTGTGGATAAACCACCTGAGTACCACGGTAATGATGTAAGTAATCTCTAGGTTAATGTATTTTTATTTTCTTTTAGTTACATATTTGAGATTTTGGTGAATAGCTTTAGGATTAGATTTTTTTTGTAGTATTAAATCTTTGTTAAATAACTACATAAGTAATTCAGAAGTATAGTTCGTTTGTCTTTATAATAATTACAATAATGAAGTGGAATATATATGTGATGCCGCATACTAGATTCTTCCATAATAATAAGTAATTGTAAATCTTTGTTTTCATTAAAATTATTTAAATAATGTATTTTTTATTTCCTGTGTCTTACAATTGCTTATACACATCTAATATCCTTAAATTTCCCGAAACATCTGCCTTGGATATCCGTTTGTTAACTTTTTTTCAATAGAAAATGTGTACTCGAAGTGTGTTTGTATAAAGCAAATTTTTTTGTAATATGAGCCAGGTGTTCTCACAATATGTTTAAAGAAATTTTGTTTTTGTTGTAAAAATTGAACTATCCATGTTTCGTGATAGTGAGTGAATTTGATTAATTTTTACTTTTGGAAAGTATCGTTCGCATCAGAATAGATTTAATAGTGGTTTAAATATTATATGTATATGTATATGTATTAATCAATAGCAATTTTTTATTATGTACTTTTAATTTTTTTTTAGTTCTTCGTTACCAGAAACTCAACTGGTTCTTGTACATGTATTCCAATAGTCTACTTTTGTAATAGGATTTAAATTCATAAATATATCCATTTTATGCTTAACTACGACGACGCTTATCAAAACTACATTTTATGAAATCATGCTCATCGAATTTCACAGTAATCGCTAATCTTTCATTTTGTTGACTGAATACACCAACTTATCAAAATTACATTAACAGCTGATATCTATCTGAAACATAGTTTTCACTATTTCTTTGTATAATATAGAATTGTTAAGTGGCACGATATGAAAAGTGATTACCGGTTTTATTCTGTTTAATTCTTCCCTCCATTAAAACATTTATCCTGTGTTTATTTATTTTAAATATATAAATGGAATCTCGAAATTCATGTAAACAATTTGACGTCATGACGCGCCGAGCCGCTTGAGTCACATCCAACGTCGGCGGCTTCGCATCTGTTATCGAAATTCCATTTATAGTCCAGACAACAATGTCAAACTCTTTTCTTGTGATCGCCCGCAATGAAAATGCATAAAAAGCCTTGATAAAAAGTTGTGCAACTATTTGCAAAATTTATTGTTTCCGTGGTGTAAGAGCTATCGTGAACAGTAAAAAAGTAATTTACGTTAACATTCGTCGTTTCATTTAAGAAAATAATTTTCAAGAACATGAGTTTGTCTTTAAAATGTGATGACAGCTTAATTATCTTTATATACGTGAAGCAAAAGCTTTCGGTACCTTCTTAAGCGTATTGTGTGCACGGAAGACTGTGAGATTTGGCATGGTTAAAGTTTATATGGAGGAGTACAGAAAGCTAAAATTTATCTATATTATATGTTACTAATTATTACATTAAATAAATTAAATACTGCGAATCCTAACACGACCAATGCCATTGAACTTAGACCCCCAAAAATAATTGACAATGTCACTCAACGAAAAGTGACAGCGAGTGATGTAGATAATACGCATCTATACAATTAATAAAATTAAAGTGTCTGTTTGTAACATCAAAATAACAGTTTTTTACTAAATGCATATGAAAGTATATGCGATACCATAACAAAAAGCCCATTTTTTTAATTTTTGTCTGCCTGTCTGTTTGTTCCGGGTAATCTCCGAAACGGTTTGACCGATTTAGACAGACTTTCACTGATAAATAGCTGATGATATAGGGAGTAACTTAGACTACTTTTATTTTTTATAATGTACCACATAATAATCATATGCATTATAAAGTCCTATAAAAAATCTGAGAGAGTATACATCTATCTTCTAAGGAACACCCACAATAAGCATTTTTGTCTTTAAAATAGCTGGAAGCGGGGGAGCAAGATTGGCGCGGGCATTCTGTAGTCCACGTGAGCGAAGCCACGGGCACAGCTAGTAGTTTATAAATACTGTAAATGTCAAACAGAAAATAGTGTAGTCTAGTTATTATAAATTTAGATCATTGGATTTCGATTTACTGCATGCGATAATTTTCACTTATATTTAGGAGCTTTTAAAGAGACGTAATAATTCTCTTTAGCTTTATCTGTCAAGTGTGTGTACCGTTCTGAATACAGTTCATGATACCACTGTTGCATCCAAGCGGTTTATATTTGGAATAAATACTGCACATCATAAGTATCGCGTAGGATCTGAACTTCCCGGTAAAGTTGATCTTAATAGTTACAAACATAACGTTACTTTCTCTTTAAAGAACAAGGTGATCACTTTTTAGCATGCATTTTGAACTCAATCACTTAAAGGAGATAATTCTGCAATTTTTTACTAGTTTAGACAGAATGCTCTTACGACTTAAATAAGTATAGTATTAATTTCTATCGTTATAAAAGAATTGTAATTTGTTTCAATTCTTCAGATTACATCTTTTGAACTGATTTCGCGGTAATAATTACATCTTTATTCACACGGATAAATTATCTTGTTTTGAATATTACGTTTATAGAGACAAGTTCACGGGCGACAAGGCACTTTTAAATCTCGTATCTGTAAATATTGTGCTAAATCGAAACGATGATGTCATAGTTTATCTTAGATGGTAAATGTAGCTAAGTTGTACCTGATTGGACCAAGTGTCGCTCCTTGCATAAGTGCGTCACGTGACGCCTACGTTAGTTACAGAGATTAGGTGGCGGATACTAATATGGCAGACGGACTCGATAAAAAAAATTGTTATTATGCATAATAAATATACTTAAAATCACCGGATATATCATGAAGCCTTTAATGGTACTCGTGGAAGTAACCGTTTCGTCCTACGCGTTTATTCCGTCGTCCGAAGAGATAATCTGGGTCAACGGATTTAATTGTCGTGATTAATTAAATCTTGTTGATAAGTATTAATTTGGTTGTTAATGTTATTGCGCTGTTAATTAATTTCAATTAGTTATGTCTAGACTTTATAGAGATCATTTGATTGATCGTAGCCGTCTTTCAACCTGAGGGTCGTGAACTATATGATGTTTGCTTTATAGCTGTTTACTGTTAATAAAGGTAAAGTTCTTGTTTGTTTAGATATTTATAAACTGCGCATCGTGAGCAACAGATTGCAATAAAATTTTATCTTAGGATGGTATGTATGACAATATTATCTTGAACAAAAAATATATAGGTAGGGTGATCAAATAAACTGAGTTCTTCTTGCACTTGTATCACATTAATATTTCTTCGGAGGTCAATGACTTTGGTGCGTCATATTTATATTATTATTGTTCATAAATATACGATAGAGTATAATAATACTAAATTCGCTATTCATAAGTGTTTAATTACTACAACAGCATTATGTTCTACCGATGATGCAATGTCGGACATTGGACATCTCTTTTAATTTTGAATGCATCGATATTAACGTAGTTATAAGTATACCAAATCGACACATTAACCATACGTAATATGCAAGTAGCTCCTGATGCCGTTTCTTTTAACATGTCGTTTGACCAAACAAAAACTTCTTTAGAAATTAATATGCATTTATTAAAGGTTAAGCTGTAAGGACGACGAACCTGCAATAATAAATTACTGTGAAACAAAGCAAAGATTAGTTTTCGAATAACCTCCACAGCAATATACACTGATTTATTTTAAAAAACTACTGCTACTATATATAACAATACTCGAAATAAAATATGATAATTATGATCAACCTGGTCGAGTTTCTTGTCAGTTTTTCTTGATGGCTTTTGATCGGGTGGTAGTTATTTTGACGTTAGGAAGCAAGTAATTTAAAGTAATCAGAGGCCTAATCACAAAAGCGGAGATTTCAAATACTTAATTTCAATGCCGATTGAAACAGTGGCATTTTATTTATTTTTAAAGTGTGGTTTAGTATTCGCTCAAAAAGGAGGATAACTTAAAATGAGTAATTACAATGTTTTGTTAAATTACGTAAAATATTATTTCCTGGATTTTGCCGTCTTTATTTAAACCCCTTATGTGATTTTCATTTGTTATACTTATTTAAATAATTAAGTTTTTTAACATTTTTTTTAAATCTAAATTTTCACACGATTGAGTGACTTGAGGACCCCAGTCGATGAAAGATACATAATAGAATATTTATTTATTTATTACATTATAATATACTAGCTAACCCGCGCAACTTCGCCTGCGTCACATAAGAAAGAGATGATAATTCAAAAGGAGCTGAAACTTTCTTTGTATTATTTACGAACCATTTGAGCACCATTGGCCCTCCATCATACAGCATAATAAAATGCGCGCGCGGTACTTGATCATTATTTGTTGCAGAGTTATTTAAAAACTGTGATGTTTCCTAAGATATTAATTGAAATCAAATAATGTAAATGGCAATTCTGTTCAAAATTAAATACTTGTGATGAATGAAGTATTTATTTCGTTTGTGCTGTACGAAACTGTGTGTGTGTGTGCGTAAGTGTGTGTTGCGTGTGTGCGCAAGTTTAGTATTTAACTACATAAAACATGATTGAATAATTTTCTCTACATTTTCTTATTACAATTTATACAGCGGTAAAGGGTAAATATTACTAGCTACATTATCAATATTATACAGATGCCACGCCATAATTTAGATGTAAATCTGAAAGATTTTGTATAAATTATGTTTTTTTTCTTCAAGGTACTAGTTGTGCTCCACGGTTTTACCCGTGTTAGACTGATTCGACCAACTATCGACCGCGCCGCTAACACATCTATGTGTATGTTGTTGTTCCCACTTTCCGTACTTGCCTGCACTTTTACAGTAATTACTGCTCTGCTCCTTAGGGCGTAGTGTGAAGTTATATAATTTATAACCTTCCTCAATAAATTGGCTATAAAATGCAAAAAGAATTATTCGAAAAATCTGACGGGTATTTCCAGAGATTAGCGCGTTGAAACAAACAAGCTCTTGAGCGATTAATAATATTAGTGTAGATTAACTGGATTAAATCATTTTTGATGGGTTTAACTTTTATAAAAATACAAGGAACTCGTCAATGCAAAGGTTAGTAGGTACCTATTTATATTACTTACGAGACATGACACGTGCGGAGGTGCGCTGTCCACCCCACCCCGCCCCGCGTCATTCCGCGGTTATGTTATTCTCCATTTTTCAACAATCGTTCGTTCGCGTGACGCAACGCTATCGGTTTTTGTACGGTTCGGGCAGCAAGCTGATGTCATCCGTACAATCACCATTAACTCCTTTCTGTTCATTATGAAAGTCGTTTAAGGCCTTTTGTTTGTTGAAGTCGATTCATGTCATCCTATTTTTTCAGTAGATAACCGTACTGATATTTGGTCACAGTAGATAGATTGGTTATGTAAAGATAACTTTTTATTTTTAAATATTTGATCGAATAAGCAGTTTTGCTAGACTGCGAAATTTCACGTACGGTAAAAGCCCGTAAACCAAGGTTCGGCCTCTTTTGGCATTCTAGTTGCCATTTCAACTGAGTGCCTTGTGCGTTCATCACAAAAATCGGTGAAGTTATTATGGTTCTTCAGGCCAACAATGCTAGACAGTCCAAAATAAAACTGATGTTTGGTAATTGATCCAATTAGTGAAAGATTTTAATGTATTTTTTTTTAATAGTAGCACGGCAAAAGATGGCTCTGTCCCTGATGGTATATATAGTACAATCCAACGGTGATCACAGAGTGATTAGCAATCTATCCACGGTCGCCGTTCGTCGGCCTGTCGATTATTTTTATCGTTATAGGTTTTTCGGCACAAATCTCTTCTGATCAGTAACGATGTCGCCCAAAATGGTAGCATGCTGAACCTAGTGGAAGACTGGCTCTCAAGTGCAACAGCCGGGACACACCTGTTGGTGCTTCGCGATAGATTTTCAACTTGAGGGTGGTAGCTAGCCCGACCACAATGGTATGGTTTCATAACGATGTTGTCCATCACCGGAGGAAATTCAGGTTCATTGCAGGGATTCGAACTCACTTTATCAACAGTTATTTATAATAAAATTTTATGTTTAACGTTTATTCAATTAATATAGTTATGCTGATTTTAATTTGGCATTTAAAATGTTTTGGCAATACGATTATATGGAGAACATCTGTTTTATCGTCTCGAATAAATAGAATGTCACGAAAATATGACGAAATAATTACGTCCGTTTATATAACTTATTTTGATTGTCAATAAACACTTGATTTGTACATTTTTAACGTGTGTTGGCGAACATGAGAGCTTTGAATACTGTCCGGTCGTTCTGTCACCGTATGATCACATGGTTATATATAATTCACCGCTGTGATAAGATTCTGGAATACAGGCGAAACAGTCAATGTTGATTTTTGTTAAAAGTCACAAGCATCGAATTAAACATCGAACATTTGTTATTTTTAGTCACAATTATTGAATTTCGATGTCTAGCGTCTTAAGAGTTTTGCAGTTTATGACTAGTAAGTACAGAGCATATTCAAGTATACAGTCTATAAAAAAAATTCAGGAATTGCGCAACAGCCCCTCCGGCTTTCTCCGGAGTCGTGTCTCCAGTGGCCCGGCTCATTCTCATGGGGTTTTAATATTTTATCGGATAAGTTGTGGATAAGGCAAAGTTTGTTTTTGAATTTATTTTTACACGTTTGTTTCTTGCAACAGTAATTTATAGTTTAAATAAAGTCTAAGAAATATTACGCAGTGTAATGTTAGAATTAGATTGTAATATCCAATGACAATATTAATAAGTGATATTTTGTTACCAGCTGTTTGTCTTGAAAAGTTCAACGTTCTTATTAAACCAGTTTTTGAGACATCAGAGTACGGATTCGCCCACGTTTTTCATATGTTCTTTATACTATAATTTAATTCGTTTACCTTTACAATCACTAGTGGCGTATCAAGGATTCGAATATAATCATTTCTGTATTTAGAATAAATATATTGGGTATTCTAGACGGTTTCGATTTTTGGTGATTCGCTGCTTACTTGTCCACGTGAAAGTATAAGTATTGTCTTAACAGTAAACTGCAAAATATTTTGGAGTATAATTTTTTTATAATAAAGTCGCTTATTTTATAGAAAAATAGTGGGACTACTTGCTAGCGCTCAAAAGTTCTATTTCAAGGGAACACTAAAATGAGGAAACTGGATGTATCAATTTGAAAGAATACATTTTGTTTTACTTTAGGCGGTGGTACCAATTTTGTCGGTTGTTTTAGAAATCGACTGGGTGGTTCTCGAGATAGGTTCCGAAACGATATCCTTTTTTAATTTAATTTAATTTTCTATACGTGTTAAATTTCGTGCCTTCAGTCACGTACAAATGCACGTGTAAATTGCATGTAATGTCGCTAATGAAAACCTGATTAGGATGTTTATGTAGTGCGTGAATAAATAAAAATTCTCTAGAAAAGTAAAATCATTTGAAATTTATTTTATTATTGTGCTAGGTACATTAACTTGTCGAGTAATGGATTAGATTCAATGATCCGTGCCTATCAAAATTTTAATGACTTCATAATGAAAATATTTTACATAATTATATTTAAGAGATATGCTTCTTAAAATTTTCTGTTTTGTATTTCCTTCTTTTTTATATGGATAAATTAATTTCGTAATTTAAAAATTACCAATACAATGTTGTTAATGTCGTCTCTCATATACGTTTATGTCGTTAATGTGGTAATATTATACAGTTGTCAGGAAATTATTGAACATTTACGTTTCTTCTGCTTAAAAACGTAAGGCTTGTGAGGGGAAAAGGAAAGTAATGCGGTGTATATTTTATTATTTTTTGCCTACGAAATATAATTATTTTCAGCGATCTACCGTTATACAAAGTAACAAAATACGAAAGTCTCCGCAAGTAAAGCCTAAAAGGTCACTTCCTTGGCCGTCCTTGCCTTATATGGTTGCAAGTGGCGACGCAAACACGACGTTTGGTCTCGACGTGATATGTCACTCTGCCTCTGTCACACAATGTGTGTTAAAACGAGACAGTACTAAACGGGTGCATTATTTCGGGTCACATACACCTGTCGCGCTTTGAGTTTTTCTATATTATCCGGTTTGTTGTTCAAATCGGCTCGATTACAGAATGTTTCCTGTATTGGCTATTATTTTTCAATGTTTCAAAGCTAAGCATGCCCAGTTTGTGTGTCACGTATATTTTTTTGTTGCTTTCGTTATAAGTGAGTGTTCTATAAAGTAGAATTGAAATCACAAAAATGAACCTTGATTTGAAATTGTTAATTACGTCATTGAATATTATTATTCTATCCGTCTGTTATTCCGTTTTAAGGAAGAAACGTTGTTGAATGTACTTTCGTCTTTGTAGCCTGAGATGGGCGTCCATTTATGACGAGGGTCTCCTGCAAAATATCACCTAATTTCATTTAAAAGTAGGAGATATGGTCAATAAAAATCGCATTTCGAACTTTTTAATTTACACATAACATCTTGCATTAAATATATTATAATAGGTCTTTACCTATGAAATTGCCGTTCTGCAGTACTGGCCATTTCAAATCAAAATAATTTTTGTTTGGCTAAAAATTCTAATTTCAAATTAATTTTATTTTAAAAACATGGAATTCTTTTTCCAAAAGTAGTGATTTGTTTATTGATTAGTGTTACATTTTCATCGCATTTCAATCTTTTTTGTCATCATGGATACGTAAAAAATTCGAGTAATTATGGTATATGAGTACCGTCGTGGCAGCAACGCGGCATAAGCGGCACGCAACATCAACGACGTTTACGGAGCTAACACTACAAACCAACGCACCACCTGTTATTGGTTTGCTCGCTTCCGTTCTGGGAATTTCGACCTGAAAAATGAAGCTCGCGGTCGTCCGAAGACTTTGGTCGGCAATGACAAATTAAAGACGATTGTGGAAGCTGATGATACACAATCTACGGCTGAATTAACAGCGGCTTTCGACGTTAGCGTCAAAACAATATTGGTCCATTTGCGTCAAATTGGCAAGGTAAAAAAGCTTGAAAAATGGGTGCCCCACGAACTCGATGATCGCCAGCGCGAAGTACGCGTCGAGACGTGCCTTGCACTGCTCAACAGACACACAAATGAAGGAATTTTGAACCGCATTGTTACCTGCGATGAAAAAGTATTCTGTTTGATAACCGCAAGCGCTCAGCAAGTAGGTTGGATCCTGGTTCAGCACCTAAACAATGCCCTAAACGAAAACTTACCCCTAGAAAAGTGATGGTCACTGTTTGGTCTAGCGCCGGTGTGATTCAACACAGCTTCTTACCAAACGGGGTGAGCATTACTGCAGATGTGTACTATGAAGAACTGAACACAATGATGGAGAAGCTGGTACATCTCCAACCAGCATTGGTCAATCGCTCTTTTCCGCTGCTCCTGCACGACAACGCGCGACCTCATACTGCACAGCAGACGGTCTCCAAGTTGCAAGAACTGGGGTTGGAAGTTCTCCGTCATCCGCCCTACTCACCAGACCTTGCGCCTACAGACTACTACTTTTTCCAGAATTTGGATAACTCCTTGGCGGGAAAAAAATTCAATATCCGAGAGGCAGTACAAAATGCCTTTGAAGAATTTGTTGCCTCCCGTCCAGCTGATTTCTTTAAGAAGGGCATCAATAAACTGCCACTGCGCTGGCAAAGATGCATTGATTGCATGGGTGATTACTTCGATTAATACAAATAAAAAATACATGAAAAAAATTTGTTTAATTTTTTTCATACAAAACGGCAATTTCATAGGTAAAGACCTAATATGTTCGGGACTTCCATATGGTATCAGTACGCTTACACATTTGTAATTATATGGAGCAAGCAAGATACATGAACATATAAAAGTAAATTTAATGATTTAAAAACTATTTATAGGATAAATCTCACGTGATGGAGTGGTTGTCCCACCATGTCTTACCAAATCTCAATAAGGGGTCCAAATAAAGTAGAAAACACGGCTCGTAGTTAATGGGCGTCCATTTATCCCACCTTAGTAAGGTTGGCCCTCTTACACTCTCTTTTATCAACTGGCATTTCAATATTCACACCTTTGAGGTACATACACATATCATCATTAATTGAATATTATAAAGTAATTAGTATGTATTTTGTCTACAGCGAGGGTTCCCGTTCGAAGAGGAGGAAGGGTCGGGTGCGTGGAGCGAGTTAGCGGCGCGTCACCCCGACATAGCGGCGCGGCTGCGACAGCGCCCCGCCACCTGGGCCAGGAAGCGACGCCCTTCCAGCCACGACGCAACTGACGGTACCTATCTTTATAATTTACTCGCTGTGCCTCACGGTTTTACCCGTGTAAAATTTATTCAATCAATTCTCCAACGCACCCATGTGGTGCCTACTTGGCGTAGATTTTCCCATGTCCCGTTAACCTACTGGCTGGACATTTTTGTACATCAAAATCCTGAATAATAAACTATTTTATGTGAAGAAGAATATAATCATTTGCATATTGATAATACTTTTTACTAAGCTAGGAAGAGGCTAGGCGAAAAAAGCTTAATTCAATCACTAGTTGACAAAAGGGTAAAAGGAATATTCAATTTGTATCTTTTCGGGTAATTCTCAATTATCAAGAGGTTATAGATTTATGTGACTGTTTTATAGGTAAACGCACTGAACTGTTTTTGTCTGTTTTGATCAGGTCACTGATCTCATGTTGTTTATTCCAGGTTAGATAAAAATCGTTTCGATATTCCAGATTTCGGCGACAGTTTCGGCGGCTTCGACAGATTCCCCTTCGACGACATACCCCCAGAGTTCAGAGAGCACTTTCCGTCACATTGGAATCGAAGGTTCGGTTCTCGTGACGAACCACAAGAGACCCAGACATCATCGCCGCAACCACATCAGCACACTACCGCCACACAGACTGAACAGGATCAAGACATAGGACCCGAGGAACACGATCAACAGACGCCCTTACCACAATACGGACTCAGAAACACAGTTGATTTAGGACAAAAGAGCCCGGCCGACCCCAGTTTGGTCGATGCGGACGAGAGAGCACACAGGTCTATGTCAGCGCCCCCAGATACTCCTAATCAGACAAAAATGAGCGGTCACAACCACCAAGAGCAGGGCCATGCGCCCCAACATAATGAACAGACATCCAATGTGAGGCACATACCTATATTCGTCGAGGGTAGAGATGAACCAGTGATCAATAAATCGGTCGACCATGGAGCCCATTATCCGGACTCTAAACCGACATACGTGCCGCCGCCGCCGCAGCCTCACGTTGACAGGGACCAGTATTTCGCTGATGACGGGCCAGTTACTTTCCACCCGCCACCTAATTTTTCCAGAGCTTTCGGCACCCCATTTAACAAAGGCTTCAGACAAGGTCCTCAGCCTTTTGTACAGCAAAAAGTTTATCCACAGACAGCTTACGCTCGAGCTACATCGCCTCAGAGAGGTCAATCTCCCAAACCTCAGCCTCATGTTGACGAGCACTATGTAAAAGTGCCAGTGCATCACGAACACGCGACTCCAAAAACTGAAGCTCCATCAAGAGCCCAGAAATCACCTCAAAAACAACAGGCCCCACCACGCCAGCAGCAACAAGTACCGCCACAGCAACAACAACAGGTGCCGTCACGTGAGCCGACACCACCAAAACCTCAACCACCATCTGCAAATGACCCTATCACATTGATCCTCAGCATTCAGACTGATGTCCTTAATCTTATGACGGAAGTCGAAAACTTTAAGGGCGCCAAAAATGACAAACAATATTTGTTTTTGGATGAAATGCTTACAAGGAATCTCATCAAATTAGATAACATAGAGACGGACGGAAAAGAGAATATACGACAGGCGAGGAAGGAAGCTATTAAATGTATACAAAAGTGTATAGCAGTGTTAGAAGCCAAAGCGGAAAGTAACTCTGCTCAGCAACGGTCAGAAGCGGTACCGCAACAAGAGCCGGTTGTACAGCAAGAAACACAGTCGCAACCACAGGATGTAGAGATGAAAGAAAATAACGACGTTCAAGAAAATGTATCGCATGCGCCAGCTGTTGATGAAGTTACACAAAACGGTGAAGTTGATATGAAGGATGCTAAAGAGGTAAATACAACCGAGTCAGAACCAGTTGCACCGGAGGTTGAAGTAACACCAGCCGTACAGGAAGATCAAGCGATTGCGTCGAAACAAGAGAAAACAGAGCCAAAGATACAGGAAAAACTCGAAGATACGCTTACAGAAAATAAAGAAATAGTGACAACGGGAAACAAAGAAGTCGCACAGCCCCAAGCAGCTGACACGCGACCGGTCGAGAATAAAGTTTCCGAAGAGCAAACTGTGCCGAATGTAGAGCATAAAGATGAAGAAAAAGATAAAAAGTCCAACCCTAAGAAAGTAACGAAAACTGCGAAAAAACGTGATAAGAGTAAAGATAAGAAAGAAGAATCTAAAGATAGTAATAAGGAAGAAAAAGCAGAAGAGAAACAAAATGAAACAGAGCAAAAAGAGAAATTAGAATCAATGCAAGTGGACGATAAAGGTGATAAGACAGATTCACAAGTGATGGAAGTGGATGGTGCTGCTAGTCAATAAATATAGTTTGCATTAGTGAAATATCTGCATATAAGAGATCCACGATATAAATCACCGCACGGGTCCTGAGATTTTTGTCTTCATCTCTTAGTATTAATTCTTTGTGCGTAAATAACACAGGCGTCTACATTGTTTTATGTTTGTACATTAAACATTTGTAATATTGTTAAAGCGATTATTCGTCATAAAGGATTTGAAATGGTTTCCTAATGAGTTCATATTACTTAATTTATTGTTTATCCATTAAGTGATAACACACTTTTATCAATAAATAATGAATACACACACAAACTGACTTTATTATTCGACACTCCTTTAATTGCATTATTTTATAAATATACGAAAAATAAATTGCATTTTTTTACAAAGGTAATAATAAAAAATTATTATACATATCACAGTAAATAATTAAAACAACTATTCTGCATTTTTTATTCCCATGGAGTGAAATGACATATCATGTTTTGCTAGTTTATCGCGTTTTTAAAATAGTGAATTCAACATTGGGTACTAATCGTAAACACGTATGAGATCCTTCATATGTGAAGCCCGAATAAGGAGACAAATTCGCAACTCTCGTGGGTCAACCACAGCGTTCTTTTCTTTTTCAACTTTTTGTTTTGCAGTTGTTCATCATAATATATTCATTCATTTCATCGTTTCTCGAATTATGTAATGATAATAGTAAATCATCCGTATGTTCAATAACACAAAATATTTAAATTAATAAATAAAAACCCTCAATTCGGTTTAGTATTTAAAATCTTACGGATTCAAATAATTGTACCATAAAAAATATACGGTTAGCACAACAGCCCTACAAAAATAAATGTGTTAACATTACTTTCAAGTTTTCACATTAGTGTTTGTCAATTCACTCCTTGGGAATAAAAAACGCAGTATAATAATAGTAACGATACTTATGGGTATTACATTGTTCATTATAAACAATTATATTGGAAAAACTTCATGATGTTTCTCAAAAGAACGTCTGTTACCCCATCATAGGAAATTCATAAACTAATTTCTTACTTAGGTAATTATTAAAAATGTAGCGACGCTAATGGCCTGTTCACTTACACATAAAGTGATTAATTAAATTTTGACTAAATATTTGTGGCATAGGTGAGCGTTTACACGTATTTAGATTCTAAAACTGGCGGAAACGGACAATGAACCTTGCGCCAGCTACACGAGTAACAAACCTTTTTCGATATGGTTAAACTTTCTGGACGTTACTCAATTAGAATGTATATTTTTTCATGGATGTCCAGCCATAACTTCTTTGTTTGTGAACGGATTTGGATGATTCTTTTTTTGTTACATATAGGATACCTGAAGGGTGGATGGACCTCCTTTTAATTTCATTGGCTGTTGGACTTTGAACTTCAAAGATACGCCAAGGGAAAACTTTTTTTTTGTTAAAAATTGTCTTGTTTATTTAATTATTTTCTTTCGCCTGGGTTGACAATGAAAAAAGAAGAAAGAAGCTGTGCTTATTGCATCTCTAAAATGAATATGTTAACATAAAGAAAGTCTTATCTTGCGCGTCTCATCTGAACAAGAGCTTACAGTGTGCAACCTCAAATGCCTCCAATGCTCAAAATCAGTATTGTAACATAATGCTCAAGTGAGGAAGCGCTCTTAAAGTTTAGTTAATCGCTTCGTTACTTAGTACGTGTAGTGATGTCTTAAAACATCAGTTTAGTTAATAACACTTAGACATGACAACCATTTGTAAGACTTGGTAAGCTAAAACTGATCAGAACAATACTTAAGATTTCTTGGCTACATAACAAATATCAAATAATATATTAAAATTTTATTCCCATTCCTTCATAACCCTGTCCCAGTCCTCGTCGGATATGAACGGCTTGTCGATGCAACTGATCATGTATTCGCCGCAGTAGATACACTCGCTGGCGACTATGTCGTCTATTTCGTTCTTCAGAACTTCCCTCAGGGGAAGCCCAGTGGACGTGACGGTTGAGAGCTCAATGTTCGAGAGTACAGACAGTTGCCGCTGCAAGTCGGTCAACTTCTTGCGACGAGCTGGACCTGAGGATTATACAAGTTTTACCAACCAAGGACTTGTATACTGCGTTTTTTATTCCCATGGAGTGAATTGACATTTCAAGTGTTGCTACTTTATTGTATTTTTAAAGTAGTGATGTTACCAATCGGTACTAATTGTAAACCCGAAAGAGATATTATACATATTGATAAGTTTAAAAAAAAACATTGAAAGCTTCATGATGAGCTTGAATAAGGGAGACAAATTCGCATGGCTCGTGAATCAACCAAAGCGTTCTTTTTAGTTTTTTTTTTTTTTGCAGTTGCAATATTTATATTCATTTTATAGTTTCTTGAATTATGTAATGATAATAGTAAATGACCGGGTATGTTGATTAACACACAATATTTAAATCAATAAATAAAAACCCTTAATTCAGTATTGAAAATCTTACGAATTCAAATAACTGTACCACAAAATATACGATAGCACAATACACCACAGTAATAAATGTGTTAACATTATTTTCAAGTTTGATATTAGTGATTGTCAATTCACTCCGTGGGAATAAGAAACGGAATATAATTATAATTTTTGATAGTTTTTAGTAGTGATGAAACGGATAGCAATTTGTGCCTGATACCGGTCCCCTTATTACGTATTTCGCAATAGCAAAGCGATAGCAAAAATCGTTCAATATTTGCTTAGAAATCGCAAATTCGTATTATGTAACACCTGTAGAAGAACTATTCCAAAGGGAGGATCCTCCGACCAGACGGGTGTTATGTCTGGCGGGCGGCTGCCCAACGGTTGTTTTTTTTTTTTTTTTAGAACTGACTACACTGTTAGCCTTAGGGGCCCTAAAGCCGCTGCGGCTTTGACAGCTTCACCGGACTTTGGGGCGAGCGCAGAGGGCACTCAGCCGCGAAAGTTGTTAGGACGAATCGCACGAGGGTGCCAAAGTGGCCGGACCTCGGCTCGGGCGGTCGTCGCGTTCGCAAATAAGTCGCGATCTAATCGAATCCCTACACCTACGATTCGAGCTAACTAAAATATACTCATGGGCACGTTCCCTTCCTCCTGGGAGGAAGGAAGGAAACATGCGTATGTGCATTTAGTAAACGAAATGTTTTCTACACTAACTAGCGTAAAAAAAAAGGTCCCTCACAGAACCTATGTACCTATGTGGTGTGCACGTGTGTATGTTCCATACGTGTGTAATGTTGTATGTAGGTAGCTAAGTGATGCACGTACAGTGTCACTTGTATCGCGCGGGCGGTTGCCTGACCCAAGGGCTTCACGCCGAGGAAATGGACCTAGGCTTGGGTTACCACTGGAGAGGGTGGACGTGGGGGGTGTGCGGGAGCGAAATTTACCGCCCGTCCTCTGCGGAGAGAACGGTGGTTACGCGGTCGTGGGCGCTGGCACTCTCTGTTTGGAGAGACGGATGAGTAGTATTTATTCGCATTTTCGATGCGATCATCTGGGTCGGTAAAAATATTGCGCGGCTGGCGTTTATGCCGGGTGGTCGTGGGTACCGGGACATATGTAGCGGCTACTTGAATTAACGGATTCGCGTGATTTGACGCGGTGTCGAAATATGAACGGGAGAGCTGTTTGACGTAGGCATGAATCGAAGGAAGCTCCATATCTCTATGGAGATCTTCGCTTCGAACATACCGAGGGGCCCCGGTGAGACGCTAGAGAAACCTACTCTGTATGATTTGTAACCGTCTGAAATTCGACTCGGACATATGTGCGAACGCAGCGCAACTATATGTCAAAATCGGTCGAATGCACATCTTGTAGAGCGTGAGCTTATGTCTCGTAGACATTTTACTCACCGAACACAACAGAGGATGCAACCGGCCCAGGACCCACGCGGCTCTGTTCCTAACCCTACGGGTGTGAGGTCTAAAAGAGAGCCTACTATCTAGGGTTACACCTAGATATTTGGTCTCTCTCACAAATGGAATCGGATTACCGTAAAGTTCCAAGAGGTTTACCGCTATTCGCCATTCGTTAAACCACTTCCCGAGAGTGGTCACTGCGCGTTGGACTTTGTGTCTGATGTGGAATCTATTCCTTCTCGAGGCATATATGACTGTATCGTCAGCGTATAGCCCTACCTTGACCTGCGGGAGTCTAGTAGGTCACTGACGTACAGGTTAAATAGGCTAGGGAGCCAGGATCGAACCTTGGGGAACGCCTGAGCGTATTGGACGGGGCGTAGATAATTCACCTTCCACTCTATAGCGAAAGGTGCGATCTGTAAGATAATCGCGAATTATTTTAATTAATCTATCGGGGACTTCAAAGCAGTACAACTTGTAAATCAATCGAGGGAACCTTATCAAAGGCCTTGGCCACCCAACGGTTGTAGTCGGGTTCTTGTATATATACTCAATTGAAGAGTTAATTTCTATAGCGCAATGTAGGGTGCGTCGTAAGTAAGTAGGCTCGATAGATGTCGCTACACACCTATATAGTACCAAGAACATTTTTGCCATTTCGAAGCAAATATTTAGCGATTTCTGCTATGGCTTTGCTATTGCGAAATAGGTAATAAGGGGGCTGATATTCCGCAAGCTCCAAGGATATCCGGATACAACAACCGAACAACAAGAAAAATGTAAATATGTATTACAATGAATCAATGACGGTTCAGTGATAGCGTGTAGAGACAAAGCGCCGATCGAACGTGAGTTCGAATCCCTGCAATGAGCCTAAGGTTTCGGTGAAGGAAAACATCGTGATGAAACCATATCATGATGACAGACAGGGCTTTTTCTAATACCCACCTGGCTAGCCACCACCTGCAAGTTGAAAATCTATCACCAAACACTAGATATAACGGCGTTATCATCTTGGGCCATATCATCACTTAGCATCAGATAAGATTGTGGCAAAACGCTACTACACCTATATCGAATAAAAAACATTTGACGCATGTGGTGAAAAGTCCGTCATAGTGACTCACTTTTGGGTGTCGCGTTTCGGTATCAGCCTGTGCATATCCAGTTAAATTAATGCAGGCCGGCATGACAGCGACAACCGTCGACAGATTACGATCACTCAGTGGTCGCCGTTGTGTTAGGAGTACTGTGCTTACCCAACAGGTACAGTACCATCAATTTGCCGTGCTAATATTAAAGCGAACACTGCAAAATACACATCTCGTCGGTCTAGGGGGTACCCTACTTCAGGATACTGCATTTTTTTATTGACGGTACAATCGTACACAACGGCGACCACCAAGAGATCGAAATCCATTCTTCACGTTACGCTCGAAGGACCAGATGTCATAAAAAGGTGAGTACACACTGGCCGGGAGAAAGTTTCCCAGTACGACAAAGATAAGATATAGAGATTTAGTTTAAGTTAGTAGATCTATTATTAAAATTGATACTAATATGTTTATAGTTACTTATTATAGGCATAGTCTCCGAGGTGAGGCAGTCACTATGGAACTTGTGCCCACATGGGAACAGGTAAAAAGGACGCAGCAGCAAGGTTATGTCGCAGAGCGAGCACGCGTCTGTGACGGACACGCGCACGCTGTGGTTACGAAACGACTGGATTTCCGCACGAACCTACGTACAAAAAATTTATAGTGATTATTCACATTTATTTTGCAATTAGCTGTGCCCGTGGCTACGCTCGTGTGGACTACAGAATGCTGTCGACCGGACACATGCGCGAATTATACCACCCCATTCCAGGTTATTTTAAAGATAAAAATGGGTAATCCTTAGAAGATTGACATAATTGCCCTAACTGCCTTATTTGCAGGTATT
Source organism: Saturnia japonica (assembly GCA_033032175.1). NCBI lineage: Eukaryota > Metazoa > Arthropoda > Insecta > Lepidoptera > Saturniidae > Saturnia > Saturnia japonica. Next base: position 3,574,381 of record CM065314.1, read on the forward strand.
TTTAGATCTACAATTAAGTAGTAAATTAAGTTGATATATTTAAATCTTATGGATAACTCGACGTAAGACGTCCAAGCTCCCGAATTGATTCACCATGACCAGTATATATATTTGCGCGGTATTTCTTTTCTAAAATAAAAGTAGCTTAAGTTACTCCTTATAACATCAGCTATCTGCCAGTGAAAGTTCCGTCAAAATCGATCTAAGATTATCCGGAACAATCGGACAGAAAAAAATTATAAAAATTGGTGTTTTGTTATAATACTATATGTAATTTGATATTATTATAACACTAAAAAAGTTGCGCTCGCGGCTCCGAACGCGTTTGTTACGCAATAATTATTTTCGTCTCGTGTTATTTTAGTAAAAAGCTGTTTGAAATTACAAACAGACACCTCAATTTTATTAATTGTATAGATTGATACGTTTTACAGACCCATCGGGTACTTTTTTAGCTACGATGTAAATTCGCGACACCAATAAAAAAAATGTGCAATCTTTTTTTCTCAATATAGCAGACTTTGTTACTTGCAATTAAGTCTGTAGATGTAATTTTTTTTCTAAATTTCCTGATAGACCTCTGTGATTATAAACACACAGAACGAATATAACATTAAATATTTTTTATCTGCTTGTTTGTCCGGATTTAACTCAAATATGGCTGTACCGATTTTTATGAAATTTTGTTAACGCGAAGCTTAAATGACTCCTCAATTGATAGGCTATAAGAATTGTCAATAACATAAATAAAATGATATTACGAGATGAAAATAATTACTGCGTATTAAACGCACGAGGCGCCGCGAGATACCGCTAGTTTATTATATAATTAATTAAAATTGCTTACAATGTATAAGTATGCCGTAAATACTTTTAATTAAGATTGCATCTGTCTAGAATCATATTTGTGAGAAATCAAGTGATTGTAATACTATAAACATCTTTTTTTCAATAAAGAATTTTTTTTTTGTACAAAACATTTATTTCATTTCTTTTAATTATGGCTTACTTTTTATGTTGTTCATTTTGCCAATGTCAAGTGTGACAATTAGTTCTATTGAACTAATTCCAACTGTTATCAGTTGGATAGGAATATCGTATGGTTGCACACACTAGGTATGTATTATTAATTATAACGCTATATCGACAACGAAAACTGTTTAGCATAAAATTTATTACCGTTTTAATTTTAAAATCTGTGTATTCTACACAGATTATAAAACTCATCGTTTCTGTCTTCCTGCCGTTTATATTATTTTCACACGAGAACCATTTATACAATATACATGTTTTTTTTTTAATTCGAAGCTATGTTGTCTGGCCTGGTTATAGGATATATTTTGATACAAAGTAACGAACGAAATAAGAAGCGACGATAAGAATGAATGAATTCAAAAAAAGGCGGTTTTCGGGCGCTTTAGTAGTTTACGCTGAGTATTTAAAAGAGATTTAAAAATATTTTTTAATTTAAATGAAAAATACGCTTCAAAATCGCGGCATTATGATGCCATAACGTCACCATTCATTTAATATGATATCAATATCGGTATGTGACAACTCACGCAAGAGTAGACATGGATAACTAAGCAAAATTTCTGGTGCTCACTTAATAACTCAAGCGCAGCAAAATGGTACGCAAAGCAAGCGCGTAAGAGAAATGAGCAAGTCGGCAGACGGGCGCAACGGTGCGGCTTGTCGCAGTGCCGCAGTCAGTCACACTTGGAATATGTGTGTGTTAACACATCCGGGGCAATAAACTGAGTTAGCGAAATTGCGCGGCGTAGCGCAGTGTTATCCATGTCTACGCAAGAGTCTTACGTTCATATTTTACCTTTTTTATTAGTGTTTCAAATCAAATGACTCACAGACAAAAATATTAATTTTCCAAATGGAAAATTAAATAAATAAACAATTATTTTTTCCAGATTTGTATTGTTTTAGGTTTTTATCTATAGACCAATAATACTCTATATTTTACTTTCATTTTTAAACATACAGACAACTCGCGGATTGTAGATCTTAAAAAAACCAGCAAAAAGTCAGCGATAGCATATGTTTATTTTCTAAGGATCACCCACAACAAGCATTTCTTGTCTTTAAAATAACCGGCCGGCGACCGTCGTGGGTGACGGATGGGAGCGGTGGCAGCATTATTCGCGTGTGAACTCGAATGGTGGCATTTATACGAGTAGATACGAATGAAAAAGATATAAATGTATGTTTATTATAATTTGTTTAATAAAAATAAAAAACCTGAACAATAATCCTGTAATCAGCGCGAGCGGAGCCGCGGGCACAGCTGGTATACAATATATTGTAAAACGTTATCTCACTATTTTCAATATATTATTAAAATTATCAACTCAGATACAATGTTTATTGCACGGTTTTAGTATTAATTAAAAAGTGTTTTGTAACCTAAAACCGATATGGTTTGGTTGGTTGCAAGTGAAAACTTCTCTAGACACGTTGGCCACATTTGGAACAAGGAAAAAGTACTGAACTCGCGAGACCGCCACTCTCAGGTGCATTATATATGCGTATATATAGCACTCTTCACCATCAAATATATATAAAGATACATTTGTATATATATTAATATTTATATCATTTTCATGATTAATTTATATACAACTTACATATTCTGCAGAGCGCGTCGCATCTTCTATATCAGTTTTAGTCTCCTCAATTTGATTGTTGTATTCCTGAAAATAAACGTATTTTATTAGCATTCCTTAAATGTAAAAATATAGTTATTTTTAATATTTTTTTTTTATTTTTGACATTGGCATAATTGCTAAAATTGGCTTTTTTGTTTACTAGTTACACTTCGAAAATAATTGTAAGATAAACTAAATACATAATATACTATACATATTACATATTATGTATATGTACACGTATTCTTAAAAATGTTGCTGACACGCTGTATAGGGAGTATTAGTTATCTAAAGTTTTATGGAAATTGACTTTCATTGGTTTCGTATAATGCTTACAATATGGTGAGTCTTTTAGTTTCACTAATGCTCTGATATCTTAGGTCTTCTCAAAAATATTCAAGCCAGTACGCATTAATAGTAGTATTCTAGCCAGTAACAACACCTAAACAAAATATCACAAACGGAACAATTAGATAACTTCTTTTAAGCCTACAAAAGCATTAAGCGGCCAGTCGCGGCGTCTAATTTTGCTACCAAGAATTCTCAGTTAACTACACGGGTTGCTTTCAAACGGACGTTGAAGAGTGTATTTGGCTGTGCTTGTATATGTAGCTATGCTACGTAAAAAGTAGAAAAGGTGACAAAAAAAATAGGGTGCACCCATAACTTATATATCAAAACTAAAATAATCACTCGATGACATATCCCATATCATTTCTCTTAATTCAATTTCTTTTATAAATCTTTCGGTATCGAAATGATTGTGGCGGGACATAGTATTGTCGACCGTTCACCCTGTGTGAACTGTACCTGCCGCAACGTCTAATGCATGCGCATTGCGCACTAACAAAATAAAAAGAAATATATTGAACTCGACGGCCACGATTGGCCGCGTGTGTGTCGCTTGTCATAAGGTGCGTGCAGTATCTAAAATTTACGTACAATAGCTAGATCTCAGTGACCGCCGCGACTTGGCCGCATAGTCGGCCGTACTCTTAGACTTTGTTACATAAATGAAAAAAGCCGAGGTCTCAGTAACAGACTCTAAAGATAAACAATGTATCTGTGTATCTATTATAAATAAAATGTTTTTTTTTTATATCTTTATTCAATAATAACTTATTCGAGTCTTAAGTTGTAAGAATTCGTTCATGTGAGCGAAACCGCGGGCACAACTAGTAATATATAAAAACAGCGACAGTAATTTTTGTTGTACGTAAGAACTTACTGCTGCTTTTGTCAAAATAATTCACTAAATCAGTGTTTTTTCGGAAAAATGATTTTGTTACTTATCTAATTTACCCTATATGGCAGCGATGTATAGTTAGATGGAAGGGATAGTCAGATCGCGGAGTTACATACGATGGCAACTGTTCAAGCTGAGGTACGGCCACTTTGGCACCCTTGCACTTATTGCCATTCCAACTCGTTCGTTGAGGAAGCGCGTTACGCATCCGTGTAGTCTATCTAATTTCTCTTACTTGCCTACACCTTTTCAGACTACTTGGCGTTTATGGTTACTGCTTCGTTCGTTGGAGGCATACAAAGTTATATAGCCTATAATAAACTTTCTCAATAAATCTATAATTAATATAATAGAGCGGAAAAGTCTTTGTTTGTTTGTTTAAACACGCTAATCTTTGGAACTACCAGTCGGATTCAAAAATTCTTTATGTATATGATAGCCAGATTAACGAGGAATAGTATAGTCTATCTAACACTAGGCTACAACTTTCAGCTAGCCTTTAATATTAATTTTTATTAAGTCGGAAGTGGAAGCCCTCCCAGACTGGTATGTCCGCGTGTGCTCGCGTAATGGTTAATCATATGTAAATACAATGTTTTACAAATATATTGGTCCTGAGTATATAAAAAAAAGTCCGCGACAGCATATGTTTATCTCTTATAAATATGCCACAATAAGCTATATAGCGTTTTTTTTATTGTTAAAGATTAAGAAGATTTATCAGCACAAATTTTAGGCATGGCATATTAATCCTTACGAACAAAGGTTACGTCATGATAAAGACAATTTTATACAGTTAAATTTTGCGCTTTATTGCATGTTATTTAAAATTCAAAAACATTGCACTTGCGTAAAAACACGCGTGAAACCGTAGCGCACAACTAGTATGTTATAAATCGCAAAAAATATTTTTTCAAATCCGACTGGTAGTTCCAGAGATTAGCGCGTTCGAACAAAGAAACAATCTCTTGAGATAAAAGATTATTTCGTAATTTGAAAATAATCTAGCGGTTAACTACTCCGTTTTAAATACCTGTAGAGATTGACATATCGGTTCTCTGAAGTGATCGATGGTGACGACATCACTGAAGAACGGCAATATATCCTCTATTTTGATCAGGGGACACTCATCTAGAAAGCTCATCGCTTCTCTCAAGTCTTGGTTCTTTGTGATCACATGTTCGGCTGTAATTTTTTTATTAATTTGTGAAACCGTTATCTTGCTTCGCAATTCACATGCCAATTTTAACAAGAAATTTATGATCGTAAAAAACAATCACCTGTTCAAATTATTATTTATGTCATGTGACTGAACATAAATAGAATAAAAATAGATAAAAGAGAAATAAATTATACACTGTAAAGGAGCGTTGAAATTTTTATTGAAATTTAATTTAACTTTGATTTAAAATCTTCCCTACAAATCTATACAAATAAATAAAATTGGAGAAGTGTCTGTTTGTGATGTCAAAATAACAGCTTTTTACTAAATGCATATGAAAAAATCAATTTTTTTGTCCGTTTGTCTGTTTGTTCCGACTGATCCCGGAAACGGTTCATCAGTATTGAAGGGACTTTCACTGGCAGATGGCTGATTTTTTAAGGAGTAAATTAGGCTACTTTTATTTAAAAAAGTAGGGTTTGGCGCAATTAAAATAAGTACTTTTATCTTTAAAATAACCGGCGGGCGGCCATCGTCGGTAGAACCTACGGCATTTTGTAGTTTACGTGAGCAGAGCCGAGGGCATGAGTAGTTTATTCATATTTACCTATTTTGAGCCACAACTGCCTTTGTATTTCCGTTACCTCGGGTAAATTAGCAACACTCTTGGCTAGGGGAAGATTCACTTGCAGAGCAAGCTCCACCGCTGATTCCCATAGTCCGAGCAGAGCCGAAAGTTTCACACAGGCTTCTGATAAATTCTTCTCGCGGCATAGCCTAGAGTATTGGATAAAAAAATAGATGATAGGCTCTAGAACTTTCCAACTCTAACCTCGAAGTAACGACCTATTACTACTGCCCACAGGAATGTGGTCCTTTTAAGTATGGATATTCATAATTATAATATAACCAGCGCAAAGTCACGGGCGGTTACTAGTCTTAATAACAGCTTTTTACTAAATGCATATGAAAGCATATATTATTAAGGTACATATTTATATATTTTTTTAAAGTTTTTGTTCCGGGTAATCTCCGAAACGGCTAGACCGATTTTGACGAGACTTTCACTGGTAGATAGCTGATGTTAAAAGGATTAACTTAAGCTACTTATATTTTTTTTTTATATTTATGGTTCCGCGCAAATGAAAAGAACTGGTCATGGTTAATCAGTTCGGGTACTTCAATGGCTTACGCTGACTAAACCATAAGACATAAAGCAAATTAATGTACTACATAATTGTAGACATTAAAAAAACTTACAAAAAATTCAGAGAGAGTATATATCTAATTACTAAGAAACACCCACAATAAGCATTTTTGTCTTTACAATAGCCGAGAGCGTACAAGCAATATTCACGCGTATACCCAATCGATGGCATTCTGTATTCCACGTGAGCGAAGCCGCAGGCACAGCTAGTATATAATAAAATGATGTTTCGCATTAGAACTGCGTATCGCTTGAAAATTACTCGAACGATTTGTATGTAGATTTCAGATTGTTATAGGAGTGAACCCAAAGCATCGAACTAGCCGTAATAAGATAAGTAGTTTCCATGGAGCATCAAATGAATTTTCACGTAAACAAAGTCGCGGGCACCAGCCAGTCGATAATAAAACTGATGTCAGCTCTCGACTCTTAAAGTGTACGATTTCGAACCAAGTTCTAATTAATTTTTTTTTAGAAATAACTCACGCCTATCTTTTCTTTCTCTTGTAAGATACAACAATATGAAGTAACTCACCTCAAAGCGTAATTGACATCATAATTTACGGCAACTATACACTGTTCCTGGCGCGTCAAATATCTCATCAGAGCCTCCGTATCGTATTCAGCGTATAAAGTCAACAGATAGTTATGTATCGCCTTATCTTTCACATTGAAATGCTCCAGAATGAACTCCAAATACCTTATTATCTCCGAAACGTGGGCCTCGTCATTCTGACATGACAGAAAAGCAGGCAGCAGCTTCGATGGGCTCAACCTAGCACCCTGAGATATCATAGCATTGACCGTATGCTTCGGAGACTCTTCTATCAAAACTGGTGCAAATTGATAAAATAGATCAGGTTTTCTTAAAGTCTGCAACGTTTTCAGCGCATCCAAGTAATTCTTCCGGTAAATATATTGGGCGACTACGTTTTCATAGTCCTCATTGATAATTGTTAGTTTCAACTGGTTTTGTTTGTCACCGTGCGAGGACATTAGGTCGTAAATGACGGATTTCACATGCTGCATACAATTAGACACTTTGGGATGGAGCAAGAACACTTCGAAGTCGCTTTGGATTTTGTGGTACATCTCACTATCCCCTTTCCCGGTGCGTCTGAGAAGACCCAACTGGGATAAATACAATTCGGTCATCCATACCACTAACATTGATATCAAGGTTTTATTTTCATCCGTCAAGGAGTCCAAGCGTTTGTGCAAATATATTCTCAGTGCATCTATTTGATCCACTTCTAGAAACTTTAAGCAGATTGTTTCAAAACTCCTCTGTGTTTCTGCAAACACTTCAGCGCTTCTTTCGTACTCTCCTTTCGAAAAGAACAATTCAGCTTGTTTCACATTAATCATGTCCAAGAATGCTGGATTGTTCTGACAGTATCTTTTTGCTAGATCAAATTCTTCTTTATCAGAATAAATCCTCCATAGATTCCGTTCTTCTCTTGTCACTTTGTAACGAAACACTGATTTGTCTGTAAAAGCCCATATCGTCCTTTTTCTTGTGTCTCTGATTATAGTTTTTAATCTTCCATGAACTTCAGAGTAAATATCCTCAAGAAGTAGCTCTTGGTTTAAAAGCGAGACTACTTTGATTCGATCCGCGTACATGAGCAAAACATGGAACTCAGTAAGAACAAATGAGAGGGGAGCATTCTCTTTCTCTTCTGAACTGGATGGATAACAGATCAGAGAGCCTTGAGTCACGAGGGAATTGGAATTTTGTTGGGAAGTCGGGTCCAACTGCAAATAATTATGTTACTTTAAAAAAAATAGTAATTATTTTTCAACCTACATGTACATGAATTCCAAGCAAATGTCTGAAACATTTCCACCCTATATGACCGTTTCTTAAATTTAAATCAGTAAATGTACATGAATTCCAAGCAAATATTTCAAACATTTACACCCTGTGTAACCACTTGTTAAATTTAAATCAGTAAATGTACATGAATTCCAAGCAAATATTTGAAACATTTCCACCCTGTGTAACCACTTGTTAAATTGAAATCAGTAAATGTACATGCATTCTAAGCAAATATTTGAAACATTTCCACCCTGTGTAACCACTTGTTAAATTTAAATGAGTAAATGTACATGAATTCCAAGCAAATATTTGAAACATTTCCATCCTGTGTAACCACTTCTTAAATTTAAATCAGTATGTACATGAGTTCCAAGCAAATGTCTGAAATATTACATCAAGGTGTCCATTCAATATCCAACTGCTATTATTTATCTAATCCATAACAGCTCGTAATCGCTGTTTCATTTTTCCTGTCACAAATTGTACAAAATATCTCGGTTATTTAAATATAAAGCACCACCAACCTGCCCATAGAATATTCCCGGTTCAGTCAACCAAGCGAAAGTTTTCGGCATATCGTTTTTATCGTAAAAGAACTGTAGCTTTGAATACTTCAACGTCGATGGTATTTCTTGGAAGCCTGTCTCGGGTATAGTCAAATAGGAATAGAATACTGACTGGAGAGATGGTTTATCATCAGAAAATATTGCGTGACCAATAAACTGGTATAATCTAGTTGGAGTTGTTACAAAGATGAAATATTTGGTTGTGTTTGTTATCCTGTGAAACTGTATACCAGTTATGGGCGTATTTACACCTTTGCCGATATCGAAAATCTGCAAAAAATATACACAATAAATTGTCTAAAACAATAGTTATATTATTATATAAACACAGACACGCGAAAGAAACACAATCGAAATAGCATGCAACAACAGAAATAAAATGGTTAAAAAAAAACAATATAACACTCTATTTACCAATCCATCGATTTCTTTGCTTCCATAAATTGGTAGGTAGTTAGGCAGCTTGAAGAGACAAATGAAAAGTTAAGAAAATTAAGAGTAAATAGATTTCAGAAGAAAAAAAATCAACCAATTTGAATATTTTTGTTCCTTGAAATATTATAAGTTTGAAATTTTGTTTTATAAATGAACAATATGAGAAATGCATATTTTTATACAAAATTTAACACTATAAAAAGGTATCTTATGGTTTTTCGCTAAATCTACTGGTTCAAAAGTTATTCATGATTACAGTTTTATTTAAATAAACATATCAAGATTGTATAGTTACAAAATAAACAGTCTGTTGTATGTTTAATAAAGTATATTACATATTTAATTTTCATTACAATATTTAAAATCAATTCACGTAATTAGTTTATCTTAAAATCTCAATACATATTTTCAAATTCTTCTAGATTTGCATTGACCAATAAGAGTAAAAAATAATTTCCGGCACACAAAAATTTCACTGTTTTCATGAATACTAGTAATTTTAAAATGTTGGTAACCTAATTGAATTTTCTCAACAGTACCTACGATTCTAATTTGACCTCTCATATATGATAGATAGAAATAAACCACAAATACATTATAATTAGTGGCCATTTACAAAAGGCAACTTGAACTACAGATAGGCATGAGTCATAATTCATAAAACAAATGGTGTCATACAGCACATGAATCTAATACTCAAAGAATAGACATATTCGGAATATTAGTGGGCAAAACAATTATAATAGTTCACTATTATAGGCTTCATGTCACAGTGGTAGTAGGCCCTACTATTGAGCCGAAAGGTTGAGGCTTCCTTCCTCCCCACAGCCATGGTGAAGCTGTAAAAGCCATCAGAGGATCTATTTTCTAGGGCCCCTAAGGCTAACAGTATAGTCAGTAAGAAAAAAAGGGTTCCTTCCTAGCGCACATGACAGACTTTTGTACAATGAGCATAATAATTGTCAGTTGTCTAGGTGTTAAATATCTATATATATTATATTTGTGTATATCAACTGTTTAGTAACCTCAATAAAAGCTTTACTTAGTTTGTAATTAAATGACCATGTGAAATTGTGTTGCCATATTAAAAAAAATAAAAAAAATTGGACGAATTCTGGCTACTTTGCCCAATGTTAACCTAAAATATTAATTTTATATATTGGAAATAATTATCTGAACCGGATACTTAGTTAGCAATACTAGTTGATTCTATGTTTAATCTGAACTTTTCTGAATTACCTGTCTCCAATACTGTTCACTTGCTGTAAACATTTTATCACTGTTTGCCTCCAGCTCCGTTTCAAGAATATGACCCTTGGATGTCCCCAACAGTATTGGACCAGTGGTTGTCTGTGAAACATTTTCATTGTTCCAGCCTACTTCTGTGACCTCATAATTCCTTGATTTACTGACAGACTTTAGTTTCATGCTCTTTTCGTGAAGGTAAACCAGTTCTGGATAACCATCTTTCGTTTTTGCAGCAAAAGCCATGAGGAGATGGTTACCAAGTGGATCCAGAAATAATGCGGATAATTTTGAATTAGGCTGAACATATTTTGAATAGTGGATTTCTATAACAATTATAAGGAATAGTAAGTATATTGTAGTTATCAAATATTTCAATATATTAAAATATAGAAATACTTTTAAATAACAATTGAAATCCAAGTCAGAATAATAAACTACTTTGTTTCTACTCAATAATAGAAAGTTAAAACTTCTAATATCCTTAGGAGTGGCAGGACCTATTTTTAATCAACTTCAAAAAAATAAAGGTTATCAATTTGAATCCATTTTTTTTAATGGATTTTAAGTCATTACTTATTTGTTTATGAACTGATTTAAATTTTATTTTTTTTGTTGGTAAGGAATGTTTTTTTTTTTGGAAAGGGTGGTCTTTATTGTGGTCCCATTTTAATGTCATTGGCATTGGTCCTTCAACTTTGGAGATATGTCAGGGAACTCCTCAAAATCATACAAGTTAGTTTTCTATTTCATTAAAATTTGTCTTACAGAATAAACAACTAAAATAATTTTAAATATTAACCAATATTATTGGTTTAACCGTTAAATCACCACTGCAATAAAATTATTCTGGTTCAATGGATGGATGGAAACAAGCATTCATATATTAGGCACTGCAGTCCACAAAAGTAGCAAGATAGCTAGATTGGCCATTTATCATGAGGTTTTTTTTTTTATAGTAGCACAGTAAACTGACTTTAACTATCCCTGATAGTAAGCACAGTATAATCCTAACACAATGGCTACCATTGAGAGATCGAAATCCATTGACCCAAGCCGCTCTTATGACGGGCCAGCATTAATTTAGCTGGACATGAGTCACTATGATGGGCTTTTCACCACATGAAAAGGGGTCACAACCCAGTCAGGCACAACAGTCTTACCACCCCTCTACTTCATAAAATAAATGATAAAAACATCGGAAGATTTCTAGGTAAGGTTTACACATTGTCAATATTGAAACAATATAACGTAGCCTACAACAATCAGAGATATTGTGGTTTCCTATTAGAGAATAAAGTTCAATTTCAAGCCTAGAGTGAAGAGATATTTATACATTTCAATGGTGATGACAATGGATTTTCAATCTCTCAGTGGTCACCGTTGGCTTAGAATTGTACTGGGAATATGGTTAGTAATAAAGATAAGTTACTCAAAATTTATCATATTCACTATATAATATGTATAATAATTATGATATAGTCTACCTTCTTCACAGTCCGGATTCTTCAAATCTAATCTGAATAGCCTTCCATTAGCCATAGCCAACACCAAATAGTCACTGGAAACTGCAGCGTGAGTAATTAAGTCCGATGGATTTAATTTCATTTTTTGTTTAAGAAACATTGGAGTATTATCTTCTAGCTGCATATTGATGTACCCAGAAGATATCATAGCTTCTGTTACTTCTGTCGAAAGCTTTATTCTTTGTGAAGCCTGCGATGCTTGATCATACTGATCCAATATAGAAGTCATTATTGTGATAAACTTTTTCGTGTTAAGCTTACAACAACATTACTGTACGTTCTTTATCAATATGATTTAATTACAACATTATTCATAAATGAAAATTGGATATTATTCAACCTATTAGAAAACTGGAAATAGAATGATTAGGTAGATCACCAAATAATAATTTAATTATATTCTCGACTAGATTTACAATGTATAATAATGTACAAAACTGAAAACACAGATTTGTGACTGTAAATGAAATTTAAATCAAAGATATTACTCAAATTTACTATCAAATCAATATTCGACACAATCCTAATCAGGGTCTTCAGATTGAATTTACGAAATTTCCCATGGTGGACAAAAAAAATCCCCCAAATTATACTATTTCAGCAACTTTTCCCCAAAATTCTTAAACCTGCCTGTTCTTTTAAATTTTTGTTTATTTTTAGTATAGACAGCTTTAAGAGGCGGGGATATGTGTTTAAAACCATAAAAATACCCTCTTACTTATGCAAACATTTTACTACTTTTTTCAATTTGTAAATAAAAACGTTTTCTGACCAAATAAACAAAAAACAAGGCTTTAAGGGAGTCACATTTGCTTTCTTCGTGTGTTCTTCTTTGTTGTATTGATTTTCTATTAGTAGGTAGTTATGCAGTCTGTACCCTCTCTTATTACGTCTTGTTAATTGGTACATACGTTAGAAATGCTGATGTTACGTTTTTAACCCATATTATGTCTGCAAACTACTGATAGACACCTGGTGTTTTGACTGAATGTATTGCGACATATTTCTCATTATTTCATAGTAAACAGCCCCACTTTGTGTTTATAGAATAAGAGTTTATAAAAGAGACATTTGTAACAAATAAAAGCATTCTTAATAAAGCTTCTTGAGAATCAGTCTTGTCTTAGACTTTTTAAAAACCCTCGGCAGTGCTCCCGAAATTTAACTGGCGCAGTCGGTAGGATTGGTCATAGGTATTGGAATTGCTCTGTAGTATGTATAAATTTCATCTCTAATTATTGGTATATCTAAAATGAATGTTATTTGACTTCCTTTTGTATAAGCTTTAAGCTCTATACATTGCTCTATTTTAACTAAATTGTCATAACTTACTGGATACACAAGTTTGTAGAATTTCTCTATCTTTTTTAACAATTCTAATAATTCATTTGAGTTTATAAGAGATTGGTGTAATATTTTTAATTTACTGAATGCCAGAGAAGTTTCAATTTCATTCAACCGAATGTAGAGTAGTTGAAAATTATGGAAAAATAAATTATAAACATTAATAAAATTATGGGTAGTTATATCAATATTAGTTTGATTTATTAATTTTTTTATTTCTCGTAACTCTTTATCTATTCGAATGAAATTGTCCTTCGTGAAATTTGTTATCTTTATCATTGATTCAGAAATATCTGATATTAAGGTTACCTTTTTAATGAGTGTATTTTGGCGTGTCGTTAGAGAATCAATCATATTTTCATATCTTAAAGCATCATTATGATCTAAGTTACCAGTTATAAGCTTAATAATAGATCCAAGAGGATTGAGAAGTCCACGTTTAATTCTAGTTGATGGAGATAACTGTTCTAATTTTTGAATACTAATATTCATTACATAATTCGTTTGAAGCTTTACATTAAAAAGTTGAACATTAGATGTTTCATTATCAAAATGTGTTTTTAAATATTGATTAAATTTAGTATATCTTTTTATATTGAATTCTAAATCCTCACGTATCAGACTTAAATCTAAAATCTTAATTATTGTCCACTTATCATAACTTACACTAGCTTGACCTTGTTTCACAAGGACTATACCGGGATTTTTATCGATTCTGTGAAGTTGAAGGGCGTGAATCCTGATGATCAGAGCCAGGAGCCCGAGGAGGTACCTGCGAAGGTCGTTTTATATCCTTAATAGGCACGTTTGTTTTTCGAGTTTTCATTTTTACAGGACAGATATTTCTGTCAATTTTACCATATACTTGTGCTTTTTGATAACGCGGTTTATCTTTACTTCGCCTTGTATTAACACCTTTTACAAATATAGTGTCCTCTTCTTGAATATCAAATGATGTTTCACCACCACGTTTTGTTTTAATCTTTTCTTTATTTTCAATTACTTTGTCTGTTAAATATTTATAAAGATATTTCGTTCGTTTCATATGATCGTTTACTAATTGTTGCGTATATTGTTTGTTAAAGTTTACTTCAAAAGTACTATTAGAATCAGTGTGTCCAAAAACTACTTCAAATGGTGTAAGACCAGTCGTTGAGTGAATGGTTTGATTGTATGACATAATTGCATAAGTCATAACGTTAGCCGCGTCAGTTATTTTATGTTCATATTTAGCGATACGATATATTTCTAAAATAGTTGAATGGAATCTTTCAATTAAACCCATAGAATTAGGATTATGTGGAGTGCTTATGTGTAATTCTATTTTATAAAATTGTAATGTTTCTTTTAAAAGTGTATTGTTGAATTCAGTACCAGAATCAGCACTGATCTTATTTGGTACGCCATAAAATGAGAAAAATTTAATTAAGGCACGAACTACTTCAGGTGTAGAGCGATTGGATATTTCAAAAGCCTGACCTAGTTTACTGAAAGCATCTATTATGGTAAGGAAGTAGCTTCCTTCTATAGAGAATATATCTATAAATATTTCAGCAAAAGGTTTTGTTTGAGTTTGCGTTAACATTAATTCTGGTTTTAAAGGTTTGCGATCATATTTTAGAGTTTTACAAGTTTCACAAGAATTGATTACAGAAGCGACTGTTATATCCATATTTGTCCAAAAATAATTACGCTTTAATTTCATAAGAGTTTCTTTGATTCCACGGTGACTTGTTTTACCTTGATGATAAGCAAGTATAGTGGCACGTTGCTCTTTTTCATCACCTAAGTATATAACTCTTTTAGTACATTCATATATTTTGACGGTATCTTTTTTAAATAGTTTTATCACGGCATTTGTAAATTGTTTACGGTGAATTTCGCTCTCAAAGTAAAAGAAATATTTAATTTTAGGTTTTATATATTCTAAAAGAAATTTCTTAACAAGGTTAGTGTTGTTTACAGGTAAATGTACTTCCAAAATTTTTTGTTTTTCATGTGATAAGTCTTTTATTGATAATTGGTTTCTGTTCCAAGTAAAAATAAGGATTTGATTAGGTTTTGTGTCGATGGCTTCTTCAATAATGGGAATACCATTCGTATCAATATCTTCAGCAGAATGTATGGTTTCCGGTAATGAACAGGCAGTAATAGTACTGGATGAAGGAGAACGAATTGGGTGAGTTAAAGTCTTATCGGAATCTGAAGGAATAGTTAACGTTTCTGATGAGTCTGAAATTAGTATTGGACTCTCAGATCGTTCAGTGTCACTCACGTTTACTCGTAAGGACATATCGTCCTTTAATATATTTAATTTAATTCGTGATAGAGCATCAGCATTACTATTTTGTTTACCGTTCTTGTATATTATGTCAAAATCGAACTCAGCTAGTCTCAATTTCCATCTAGTAAGTTTACTATTAGGTTCTTTCAGTGAATTTAACCATGCTAAAGGTCTGTGGTCAGTAAATATTGTGAATTTGCGTCCATACAGGTAAGGACGGAAGTGTTTTACTGCCCAAACGATGGCTAACAGTTCCTTTTCTATTGTACTGTAACGTGTTTCTGCATCATTAAGAGTACGACTTGCATATGCGATAGGTTTTTCATTTCCAACTGATCCTTGTGAAAGGACAGCGCCTAAAGCGTAGTTTGACGCGTCTGTTGTTAAAATGAAGGGTTTAGAAAAATCAGGAAACTGTAATATAGGAGCATTCACAAGTAGCTCTTTACATTTTTGAAAAGCTTGAACATATGATTCATTAATTTCAATTTTATTTTTCTTTTTCAAACACGATGTAAGGGGTTGTGTAATTTTTGAAAAATCCTTTATGAATTTTCGGTAGTAGCCTATCAGGCCAAGAAAACTTTTAATTTCAGTGGATGTTCTGGGGAGTGGGAAGGCAAGTACTGCCCTGATTTTATCATCATTTGGTTGTAAACCATGCTTCGTAATTTTGTGTCCTAAGTAGAGTACATCTTTTTTAAAAAACTCACATTTATCGAGAGTTACTTTAAGATTGGTTTGTTTGAGACGATCGAACACTTTTCTTAGCTTCTCTACATGTTCTTGTATACTACTAGAATAAATGATGATGTCATCTAAATATACTAAGCAATGTATACCTTGCAACCCACGTAACACGTTATCCATTGCGCGTTGAAATGTTGCAGGTGCTGTTTTAAGTCCAAATGGCATCCGTGTAAATTCAAAATGTCCCATTGGTGTAGTGAATGCAGTTTTGGGTCTATCTTGTTCATCAACTTCAATTTGGTGGTACCCACTTGCTAAATCCAATGTACTGAAGTAAGTAGATTTCCCTAACTTGTCGAATAAATCATTAATATTTGGTAAAGGATACTTATCATCAGTAGTAATATCATTTATACGTCGATAGTCTACAACCATTCTAAATTTCTGTTCACCGGAGGCGTCCATCTTTTTTGGAACTAGGTGTACGGGTGCACTCCATGGTGAAAACGATTCTTGTATAACATTATCTTTTAGTAATTTTTCAACTTGTTTCTGTATTTCATCGTTTTGCGATGGTGGAAGTCGGTATTGCCGTATGAAAATTGGATCTTCATTTTTAGTCCGGATTCGATGTTTGTTTGAAAATTATAAAAATTTGTTAAATAATTTTCAACGATTTTTGTTTGAAAATTATAACAATGTCCAACGAAAAATACAACCACAGAAAATAACAAGGACGAGACAAGGATTGTAAAAATGGTCACTTACAGTCTGCTCGTTCCCATGTCGTGCCGTATAGCTGCTTTCGCTTTTAGGACAGGATCTCTCGGAAATAGATGCGGAACCCAGGGGGGAGGAGTTATGCAGTCTGTACCCTCTCTTATTACGTCTTGTTAATTGGTACATACGTTAGAAATGCTGATGTTACGTTTTTAACCCATATTATGTCTGCAAACTACTGATAGACACCTGGTGTTTTGACTGAATGTATTGCGACATATTTCTCATTATTTCATAGTAAACAGCCCCACTTTGTGTTTATAGAATAAGAGTTTATAAAAGAGACATTTGTAACAAATAAAAAGCATTCTTAATAAAGCTTCTTGAGAATCAGTCTTGTCTTAGACTTTTTAAAAACCCTCGGCAGTGCTCCCGAAATTTAACTTGTTAATTGGTACATACGTTAGAAATGCTGATGTTACGTTTTTAACCCATATTATGTCTGCAAACTACTGATAGACACCTGGTGTTTTGACTGAATGTATTGCGACATATTTCTCATTATTTCATAGTAAACAGCCCCACTTTGTGTTTATAGAATAAGAGTTTATAAAAGAGACATTTGTAACAAATAAAAGCATTCTTAATAAAGCTTCTTGAGAATCAGTCTTGTCTTAGACTTTTTAAAAACCCTCGGCAGTGCTCCCGAAATTTAACTAGGTATAGTAACTGTAGAAATAGATAACAGAGCTAATAAGCGGCTTGGTAAATAACAAAAGTATAACTACAGCTGCATAATTTATACAGTACATATCTAATATGAAATAAAAAAAAATTCTGCCATAAAGACATACAATATAACATTTGTTTTTACCCGACCGTGAAAAAGGAGAATTATGTTTTTCCAGCGTATGTATGTAGGTATATTTTTTGGCACGCTCTGTAGACTAAAACGGGTTGAGGGGTTTTATCATATGGGGTATCGTTAGATTCATCTGCATTGTTGGAATGACATAGGCAGAGATTATTATCGTTAATTCGGAAAAATCTTAATTCGCATGGTAAATCTCCAGTGTCAGAAACGTGAAAAGCTCGCTCTTTCAGCACTAAAGGTTACCTACATAATGCTTGCTTATTCGTGCGTTGCAATAACGCCGGTTGACTATTGCCATTATTAACAATAATAAAGGATAGCTGACAGTAGAATAATAGGGTCTTTAATAATTTTTATACATTGCGTAGGAGTAATGGATTACATTACTCGTTGCTGTAATAATTACCAGCTTTGAACCAGGAACGCTAAAAGAAAGAGGATTTGAAGAGAAAGGGACAAAGTACATCATCCAACAGAGACAGTACAGTCAATTTGTTGAGCTACTATAGAAAAACAGTAAATATTTTCTAAAACGAGTATGTAAAATTCGAATTAAATTATCAAAGATGGCATTAGCAGAAGCAGGGTTTACAACCATATGTGTACGTATCGTACATTTACGACAATTGCATGCCTTCGTATGGTAGCAAATTATAAGAAAATACGATAATTTTAACAATATAAGAGTTAAAAAAATTGGTCCTCTGGAGCAGAATTTGGTTAAGTACGATAGTGTTGGTCTAATACAGGGAAATACGATAATTTCGAAGTTGATGGTGCGATAATTGCCACGCTTTAGGTTATGAACCCTGAGTAGAAATAGTAGTTAGTGTTGAGGAGGAGGATTACGGGGCGATTTTTAAATAAATCACTTTTCTTTTATAACATCTTTCTTTTCTAGTTTGTATCTTAGCAACTCTATATACATTTTCTTTTTAATTCATAGACATAGATTTTATAATAAAGGAGATGCGCATTGTTATTCAACAGTTAGTAGTACGCCTATGCAGATAAAGTTCTTCCCCAAATTTTCCCGGTGTCAAAATTTTCGTTCCAAAAATTTCCCCTTCATTTTCATTTTCCAAAAATTCCCAAGCGACTTTATTTTTTCCAAAAATTGGGAAAAAACACCCCAATCTGGAGACCCCGATACCAATTGACAATTTTGACATTTTAAAATTTTGAAATTTTGATGTTAGTGACGTTAGTGTAACAAGGTCTGTCAAATTACATTAAATGACAGACAATGTGTCACTTTTCTTTATCAATATTGTACATAATAAAATTATCATAAAATTTATTTGATGGTTATAAGTCGTACGTTATAAGGTTGACTTTAATTCAAATGTATACCAATCTGTAATATTTTTTTTTTCTCCCAAATTATTGAAATTACTAAATATACCTACTTTGTTCAATGTGCAATAATTTTTGATACGAGTGTTAAACGTTTCTAAGTTATTAAAAGTTTTAAATTGAAACTTTATATCTCACTCACTTTTCTTACATCACATGGAATTTTTCTTTATGTATGTACTATCAACTTGTACTAAACAACATCTTTTCTCGAAAATCTTCATATCTTCCAATACCTAGTGGCCCCTACACTAAAAACCGGTCGTGTAAATTATTTCGTTAACCTTGTCTTATTATCAGACATCAGATATTATCGCATTGTGTATATTGAATGTCAACGAAGCCGAAGGTTCACTGCTCGGTATCGCTTTGCTGGCTATTGTCAAAACACGAGATTCTCAGTGATAGAATTTTGGTGATATTTTAAAAATATTTTTTTTTCATATATGAGTATAATGGCTGCGTGTGCGCTTTTAAAGTCTTCAAAATTAACATGTAAGTATTCAATACATATGCAAGCTTGGCTTTGGTTATATGCATATTTGTAGTGTATATATTAAATCTATGGTTAAAAGTAATTAAAATCAATTTGTGTGGGTTGGATCTTAAACCAAATCGCCTGAATTTAAAGGTTCTGAGAGTACAGGGAGGTCAAGGGGTCTGTCTCAAATCTGGAGCATTTAAGGTATTACCTACTAAGTAACTATAATTCTGTAATTTAGGTTAGGATACATAGAAAGAGGTAAATAAAATAATTCTCATTCACATTCTAAAAGAGGTAATTTTAAATAAATATGTTGCAAATGCATTTTTTTGTTTTACTTTTAATGGCTATAATTTATGATGAAAATTGGGTACTTATATTTTGAATAATGTATTAAATTATGGTTACATTTAATTGTGTAAATTTAAATTGTCATGATAATATATTATGTACCTCTGTAGGAAATATACAATTTATTAAACTCTTAGAAAGTTACTAGTGATTATATGCCAAGTTTCCCTATATTGAATTAATTTTTATGAAAGTTTCTATACTAACCAAAAATTTTGTTAATTCATCTTCAACTAATTGTTTGAGATTTGAAGGTAAGTGATCCATCAAAATAAAAAAATTTTTTTTTTGTTATATATGTCCCTAACACAGAACATAAAGGTTAAGTAAATTCTATCATTGATTTGAAACATTTTCATGGTGTTACACTAAGCATATTACCAAAATAAATTTAGTAACTACCAATCCACACAAAATTGTATATTACAGCATTAAAATAAATTCTATCATAGCATAGGTAAACATTTTATTTGGAATAAATTATAAAGTTGTTTTTTTTTTACATTGCAAAAACCCAATAAAGTAAAGCAATTACAGTTTTCTATTAGTGGCCTTTAGCACTTAAGCTGTCAAAAGGATTGCATTATATTTTACATGCAAAAAAAATCATATAAAAGATTATAGTCTAAGAGTGTATCAATTTTTTATTATTTTTGTAGTGATTTACTTTTTTACTCTCTATTCCAAAATTAATATATGACTCATATAAGAACTACAAAAAGAAAATACAAGGTATTCATATAGATAAAGGACAGTCCATGACAAAGACATTGTGAAATATAGTTTAATCTTTTCAACAGCATGTGCCCTACAATGTATGAAGGTGGCAGCTATACAGAGCAGAACATTCACAAGCCAATTAACAGAGCAACAACAGGCAATCCAGGATTTGACAAGAAAATTCAGCAATGAATACCTTAAACCAAATGCTGCCAAACATGACTCTGAAGGTCTCTTTCCTTTTGATGCTGTAAGTATTTTATTCTCAGTATGAAAGTTGAAAGTAAACATGATAAATACAAATATAATATAAAAAGGAAAAACATTAGAATTGAGCAGTATAAGCCACATATGAATTTACTTTTTATTAAAATATAGCTGTTTTTTATATATATAGAAGGATGGTAAATATATGGAACTGTGCCTTATTGTAATCACAGTACAATCCAACAACATTTGTGACCACTAATATTAATAATCCATTGTCAGTCAACACTGTCAAGCCAGCCTGCATAAATAAGAAACTGTATATGTACTGGCTGATCCTGAAACATGAATTTCATAAGCAAACCTCTATACAACGGCATGCAACAGTTTTTAGACAAGGTGGGCAGAAAATTTTAATACCTATTAACTTACCAAAAATACTACATTTTGGTCCATAGTCTTTTAGATTAATTAATATTGTTGTAGGTAATTCAATTACTATAATTGCAACCTCAAATATCCATATGTTATACATTGGCTGATTTTAAAAACATATCAATTTATGGATGAACAACTTTCAAAGTCAAAATTATCTATTTTTCACAAAAAGTATTATCAATGTTAAAATCTTGAAAACCTGTTATCATAGCTTATAATCAAAACAAATCAAACAAACAATAATGATTCAGTATAAAAATTGATTCGAAAAAAAGTAATTGTGTTTTAAGTATTACTAATTAAATTAAACAAGCCTCCTGTTTAAAATAGTTTTAGTCACAAATAGACAATTTTGGTTCTGTAAACTTCGGTAAGTGTTTTAAATAAAATACACTGTCTACACTGTGCAGTTGTGTGCGGTATTTGTAACATAGTGTGCGACATATTCATACGAAAAAAATCCACATGATCATGAGAGCACACATATAAACATTTAGAAGCGAATAGTTTGTGTCTTTCCCAGGATGCATTGCTCTGTATCGATAATACTTATAAAAATACCATTTCCACTCTACAGGTGGAGCCGATTTATGATTTAAGAATTTCTTGTTGATATAAATATTAAGTAATCATAAAATAACATTGTATAAATAAAATAATGTTACATATAAATTAATCTAAGTTAGGTAGAGTAGGCAGTGTCTTCCTGTCTTTATTAAACGCCCTCTTTTTTATTCATATGCTTCTGGTAGACACCCAGGAAGGCTGAATAGTCATACTACCCAAGAAATAATTACTAAAATTTGTGATATCTATGGATAAAATATAATTTTTTAAATATAGTATTATCACTTGCAAAACTGTTAACTGAAGTGCTTTTTGGAGAAAAAGAAAATTTGGCAGTTTTATGAAATCCATGGTAAATCAAAGCACGTCAAAGTTGATTAGCAACACACTACTGATATCACCGGCTAGTCACAAACTGCAGATTGGATCGTGGTTATCAGTAGGATAGCCAACATTTTTTCAAGTGATTATATCTCTAACAAAAATAATGAAAAATATATATACTATATAGTATGTTATGCAAAAAGTTAAAAAGGCATAACATAACATACAAGTATGCCTGTATTCCCGAAGGGTTAGGCAGAGGTTTACTAATGTACACCCATAGTTCGCCGTGTGTTTTTTAGGTCCCATGTAATAGGGGGTGAGCCTATTGCCATTAAATGGGCACAAAGCCAATCTCCGAGCTGCTACTGAGAATTTCATAGAAAAACCCAATAACATTTTGCTCGTCCTGGGAATCGAACCCAGGGCCTCAATCATAGCAGTCGCGTTTACGACCACTAGGCTAATGAGGCAATAAGTTAAAAATACCAAAGGTATAAATGTAGAGAATAACTGTACAGTGTACACGCTGCCAGCTGACACTAAGCCACCATTATTTCAAATTGTTGAGTATTATATAAATTTATATCATAAATATTATCGTATTTCGCAATTGATAAATTACCAAAACGATAATATATATGTGATATGACAGCATACATAAACAGTGTCAATGGCATTACATTTATGAGTGTTATCGCTATCGATTTTATGTCTATATCTCATAATTCGCATGGTCACGATATAATATGTCATTTGGTCTTTCCTATAAAGGTTATCTTGTTTGGAATATTTTCCGTTACATCTCGTTCATAATCCGGGAATTGACAACTTTTGGAAAATTGTTTTAAACACTATATGTTGAGAATAATAAATATGAATAATTTTTTTATTAATACAGCATAAATAGTGGTTTTAAAATATTTTTTAATCTAAATAAAAAATACACCATAAAAACGATGCATTTATGGTCCCGTGACATCATTCATTTTATATGTATTTTTTTATAATAACATTGATAATAGACTAACGTTCATTATTCCTGAATGGTGACGTCACGTTTTCTAATCGGCGTTTCAAATCACGTGACTCACACATAGAAACTATTAATTTTCCCAAGGGAAAATTGAATAAATAAACAATTACTTTTTCCAGATTTGTATTGTTATAGGCATTTTATCTATATACCAATAAGTATTACTCAATAATTTACTTCAATTTTTAAACACACAGTAATCTCGTGCATTTTTACGGTGTCCGATATGATTCCGAGTAGTACATAGGTTGGAAGCCTGTTTAACACCCACCATAGCATCACGCTTAGGAGTGTCGTGTTGCCGAATCAGCCGATGTACGCCCAGTAATCAAGCGGAGTGATAGGATATCTGTATCCGATCATAATCCACCCGGTGATAAGTCCGTCAGTTACTTTCGATTGGTTTGTCTCGTTTCGGGATCAGGCAAAGTCAATGACAGGGGCAACCGGCAATGGTTTGCCGATCTCTCGGCGTTCATCGCTGTTTTTAGATTTTACTACGGTTACCATCAATTACAGGTCCGTGACTAGTGTTTTATGTGAACCATATCATCGTCAGCCATGGACAAACATCTAAAGTTGACAAAATAATATTAACTAGCGGTCGCCCAATGATCGAAATTCGACCAGCGACTTTTTAATCATGGACTATTTTCTGTTTGACATTTGCATTATGAACCTAAATAATAAATATTTTGGGGGGTCTAAGTTCAATGGTGCTGGACGGTTTAGCATTCGCAGTATTAATTTATTTCATTAATACAATAGATAACTTTTAGCTTTCTGCTCTCTTTCTCCATATAAACTTTAACCATGCCAAATCTCAGTCTTCCGTGCACGCAGTACGCTTAAAAAGGGGTAGAAAGTTTTTGCTTCACGTATTAGTATAATGATACTCATTTTCTAGCTTTAAATAATTCTCGAGTCAGTGCCAACAACGATAAAAGAGATTAAGGTTAAATTGTTAAAAGAAGTCCATAAATTTAAAACGTTTCGAAATAAACTTATAAGAAGATTAAAATTAAAGTAGAATATAAAAAGCAAAGGCTTTCCATTTTCTAATTTTTATTGTAATAGTTTTAGGGCGTTTTGAATGAAACCCTTAAATCATATTTAAATCGTTACATCCGAATTATAATTTTAATGAAACTGAATTTAATTATTTCTTTGCAAGTCGTTCTAAGAACTGAAGCTTTCTTCTAAACTTCTGCATTAAAAGTCAATATACCTTAAAATCGGGTAAAAAAATCTGAGTTTCAGTATAAATTAATTTGATATTCGAACCTCAACTTCGTTGGTATGTACCTAACAACGAATTTCCCTAGAGCTGAGTACATTTTCTAATTGGAAATCGATTTGTGTTGAAGGCAATCATTAATGAAAACCAACCACTTGAGATATGTGATCTTAATTCCATGGTCTAATGGGATAAACTGTAGATTATTCAAAATTTGAAATCAGCTATACGTTCTAAGCTAGCGTGTTGATTAGGCCAGTGCCTTGCTTAGTTAGTGTGAGATTCAGTTACAGACGTGTGTATTTAGTCTTTTGTTTAATAACCGTCATAAAATAAGGAGGTTTTCAATACGAATGTGTACATATATATTTTATTTATTTTTTGGTTGTTTAGTCATAACTTATATGGTTATAGAGAGATTTAGATGATTCTTTTTTATTAGAAAGGGGATACCTCAAGGGTGGTGCCATTTGAATTTTATTGGCATTGATTGTACCTTCGACTTCGAAGATACGCCAGGGAACTCCTCAAAATTATTGATTGGTTTCCTATTTTGTTAAAAATTGTCTTGGTTTATGATATACATATATTTACAAACGAATATTGTTTTATTATTCTTAAACTAGCTTTTGCCTGGCCGCCTCACTATATACTATCCGCAGCCTACCTTAGGGTAACTATAGCAGAAGCGCATTTCACTGCAAGTTAATTGAAAAAATACAGTTTGGATACGGTTTCGGGGCAGTCAACATCGAAACTGTCGACTGGCTGCGTAGTCAGCTTGCGGTCTGCGTATAGTTCTAACTCAGTCCAACTGCATCAAAGCTACGTCAATTCAACCAAATTTAGTTTTATTGCAATCAGACCAACTGCATTACGAATCCATCACAAATGTACAGCTACTAGCATACAGTCATTATGCAATCGTTAGAAGTTCACGCAGGCTGCAAGTGCGAAGAGCCCAGTCGGTTGACAGTTTCGATGCAGTTATGTTAACTGCGTCAAAACTGCATCCATGCAATTGCCTAAATGAGGATCGTCTGTAATGACCCTTATTCCACAATATACATAGTTTCACATTTATAATATTACATAATATGTAAAATGACTTGTAAAGATATAAAAATGATAAAGTTATGTAATGCAATGTAATTTGATAAATATCGTGTAAATCAATCGTATCGTTCAACATTGAGCCGTGTCTTATTATGATAAATTTCGGTTTGATTAGTATTAGCATCGTACTGTTTTCTGGATCTATCACTCTTATAATGTTACCCAACATTGAGTTTCGTAGCTTAGGCGGCTCGTCCTAAGCAGCATTGGTGCAATGGTCTGCTACAAAAAATTACAGAACAAAATGTGTTTTTTTTTCTTATCTGTACTTATGTATTTTAGACAGTTATTATGTATAGATTAACCTATAACACTCTGAATTAAACACAGCATTTCACTAAAAACAATTATGTACGTACAATAAAAAGTTTTTTGAACTATGTTGCACTGAGTGAGTGGAGCGCCAGCGATTTCCCTCCTATGTAACAAAGTTCAGTGTATACAACGGACACGAACGTAATTCAATGAGCGCGAAAGAGAGCTTTCTGCAAGGTCCAACGCGTGAAACAAAAGATTTTGTATAAGAAATTAACCAAATCTGGAGCGGCTCGGCGCTTCTTTGTTACTGCCAGCCAGTCACTTTACGTGCGAATACTATGGTATTCCTTTCATTTAAACATAGAAAATTAGTAAAACGTTGGCACACAATATTTTATGAACTACGCTTTAGAATCTGGCGTATGAAACTCTGGAAAATTGAATGTAATATTCCTGTCACTTCAGTAGAAAGTGTGTGCTGTTTTTTTAGTGAACACCCATAAACAATTTTCACGGGCCAATAAACCAGTCATTGTAGGATTGGCACTTAAGTTCTTTTTTTACGCAGCCTGCTAGAACATGACTCTTCAAATCGATCTTTCCCTCATTTGTAGATCAAAAAACTGACTGATCTCGGTCTTATGGGAGCTTGCGTTTCCCCTGATTACGGAGGCCTAGGTCTTGACTACTTATCCCTGGCGATAGCAGTCGAGGAGTTGTCTCGTGGTTGCGCCAGCACCGGCATGATAGTCTCTATACATAACTTCCTCTACGCCAATCTTGTCAACGAGAAGGGTACACCGGAGCAAAAGGACAGCTTTTTGAAGAGTTTCACCACGGGAAATATTGGTTGCTTCGCATTAAGTGAACCTGGTTAGTAGATATATTAAATGTAATAAGTTTTTTTTAATAACTACAAACTTGGTTATTTCTTCATCTAACCCAAAGTGTTTCCAACCGTTTGGTCTTTTGCTGAAGAATAGCGTATTCATAATGTTTTATTTAAGTAAAAACAACAAAATATCACTTATCAAATACACATATTTGCAAATAATGGAAAAATGCGTTTCTTATTATATTAAGTCAGCAATTCTTGTGTATATATATATGTATATGTAATTGGTTTCTCGGAAACGATTCCAACGATTTCGATGAAACTTTGCATTTTTACATTCCAAGTTTACCTAGATGTGTGTTTTTATTGTTTATAAGACACCGAGCGCAGCTCGGTCGCCCAGTTGTTAATAATGAATAACGAAATTATGGAAAAATACATAATTATGTTTTCAAAATTAATCCATATGTTTTGGAATCAAGTTAGGCAACAGCGCGGTATGCAACTAATGTCTACCAATAAATTATCTTGAACTCTCCATTTATTTGCTTTATTAAAAATTTATATTGTTTGATTCAATGACAGCATGTATCAAAGTACATATATGATAAGGTTCAAGAACTTGATTATATGCAGCTAGTTAACAAATTTATACAATCTTTGTGTACTGCATAGGTATTGTTCACCATAAATAAAGATGCTGTAAGTACGACCACAGTATAGTGAGTTTATTTGAATTTTGTTTCACTGAGTACGAATAAATTATTTACGTAAATTGTAACGGAATTTCCACTACCCACGGATTTTAAAGTATATTTTATTATGATTTTTGTATTGGAATTTAGAAAAAGAATTATAAACCTTCCGGACTATAGTATATTCTTTAAAATTACTACATTGCTAAAATATTTTTGGTCCTTCAAAAATCCAAGTTCTCTGATTGTTATCAGAGATATATCAGCTAATATGATACAGGACAGTGAATCCTCAACCGATAGTGAAGAAATATCCAATGTGTTTCATAATTATTTTAATTCAGTGTTTGTGACCAGTCGTCATGAAGATACTCATCATAGATGCTGTGATATATCATTATCATTAGTAGATATTGGTGCCAGTAACATTTCGCAAGAAATGGTGTTCAAACTATTAAAAAATGTTGTTTAGAACTTCACTATCTCGCTTACTCAATTCTAAATTTATATAGTATTTTTTTTTTAATTATGTCTGTAACGCTACGGTATTTTTGAAAAATGATGTATAGATATATTTCAATATATGGTACTGTAGGCATCTTTGTATAAATTATATTTAAACATGTTTATGTTATGGCTGTGTGTTACTTTAATAAAATAAATAAAATAAAACTTTCAGGTGCCGGCACAGATGTGGCCAGTATCAGGACACAAGCTAGACAGGAAGGCAACTGCTGGGTCCTGAGCGGCAAAAAGAGCTGGGTCACCTCCGCTATAGAGGGTTCCGCGACTGTCACCTTTGCGACTTTCAACCCCGAGCTTAAACATAAGGGCATAATATGTGAGTTCATAATTGAAAAAAAAATTAGTAATTTTGCAAAGTGACTGCTCTGCACAAGCCGGGTATACTCTGGCTGATCCCGAAATGCGATAATCAAAAGAGAGTCACTGTGACGGGTTTATGGACGTGGTGGTCGTGACCCAGTCGATTAAAGGTCCCTACCGACCCGCTTAGCGCCGAAACATGCCACTATTATGATTGCGGTCCAAGCGGAATAAATTTTCCTATCTGACCACGATTGGATTAGATTCATTATTTGCATTACTTACAGTGGTAGATCCCATGTAAAGTTCAACCCGCGAGTTGACTGTATGTTTAAAAATTAAACTAAATTATTGAGTAATATTATTCTATAGATAAAAAGTTTAAAACAATACTAATCTGGTAAAAGTAATTGTTTTTTATTCATATATCCATATGAAAAATTAATATTTTTGTCTGTGAGTCACGTGATTTGAAACTCCGATTAGAAAACGTGACGTCACCATTCAGGGAATGTGAACGTTAGACTCTTGATTAAGTTGGCACTGTTGGAAATCATACAAAATGACATATAAAATGAGTGATAACGTTACGGGACCATAATGCTGCGTTTTTGTGGCGTATTTTTTATTTAAATTAAATAATATTTTTTTAAATAACTTTTAGGATGTATTAATGAAAAAAAATTCATAGGTATTATTTGCAACATGTAAAGTGTGTAAAAACAAATTTTCAAAATTTGTCAACTCGTGGATTAAGGAACTACTGTTTCCTATCGCATCATATTTGTGTCGTAAAGCATCAGTGCTCGCGCTAATGTGTCCTTGTTGGTAAGATGCACTAATACATAAGGCGTTTCAACTAAGTCCTCAGATAGGCCGAGGTATTTTTTGAGGTTAGTTACTTATAACTAGTGACTATACTTGATGGCTTCTTAATACGATAAATATATTTTATCGTTCGAGAGGTTTATAGGACTCGATTGAGGAATGTACTTCCCATGTAAAAAGTTTCCTCAAAATCGGTTGAGAGTTAATTAAAAAAAAAAAACAGTTTTTTTTCTTTACGGTTTCTAAAGTATTATTGGCAATTCTTATAACCTATCAATTAAGCTATGAAATATGATAGGTACCCAGAATTTTGAGTTAAACCCAG
The DNA here is from genome assembly GCA_033032175.1 of Saturnia japonica. NCBI lineage: Eukaryota > Metazoa > Arthropoda > Insecta > Lepidoptera > Saturniidae > Saturnia > Saturnia japonica. The sequence continues at coordinate 3,603,764 of CM065314.1, forward strand.
ACATAAATTTAAATAGTCAAGAAATATGTTATGTCATATTCATGGGGAGTGTCCTTTGTAATAGACGTTTATCAAGGAATTAATAAAATAAAATAAAAATAAAGAAAAAACTTAAGATTTATGGAACCACATACAAACAATACTTATATATTACGTTTTAAAAACGTTTTTTTTTAATTACTTAAAAAAAGGATCGATAAACCTGATCGAGTTTCTTGTCGGCCGTTCTCGATGACTGGGATGTTTTCCGAATCAGTGGTTGTGTTATGACCAGTGATCGGCACGACCCGTGCCACATGGTGTCAATGACCTCAATCATTATGTGAATATGGATATTTCCCGGGATTCCAGCTTTCGAATCGGCGAACAAAAATAATATATTCTCATTACAGTAAGTCCGTATCGGCGATAAGATTAATGATTTTTACCATAATTAATTAATTATGAACTCTACAATAAACTAACATGTGTTTTATAGATAAACAATAAATATACAATATAACTATGTTAATAAACATGAACGTTTCACTTCTCTTTTGTCTGTATAAAATTATAATAGCAGATCATAATTTTTTCCATGTTTTCTATTTTCAATCTATTTCTTTTTACATCTAAAATCCATTTATATGCCGAAAAACTTCTTTCTACTTCCACTGACGTGAGTGGAGCGAATTTATACAACCATTCTTTATCGGTTGCGGACTTATTCGAGATTTTATCTGCATAAGTTCTGATGTCATCTAAATCAGGATTACGCCCCATGACCGCTTGTAATTTGGCTTGTATAACTTAATTAGAACTCCAATTTATTAATGTGCGAACTTCGTCAAATATTTCTAAAGTATCAACAATTGTAGTATCGCGAGCTTGTAGTCTTGTCAAGGCAATTTCGATTATTTCATAATTTTCGTGTATGTAAATTAAATCTCTTTTTGTGTTCGGCTTCCTCAAAATATTTTTGGCTTTTTTTATTGATACAGCTTCGGAATTTATATTTTATATGAGTGCACGTAATATTTTACGCAGTATAAAATGAAACCATAGATTATCAACATTTTCTTTAATGAAAAATGATACATTTTACGAGTTTATTTAATATTCTGACTTCTATTTACAAATACATAACTCTTAATTTTTGCGAATCATGTCATTCATGTCCATATTATTATTTTACTCTTGAATCCCGTGGTGTGGCACGGGTCGTGCTGATCACTGGTTATGACATTCATAGGTACCTATAGGACCTAAATTGAATAAATTATTTTTTAATTTGATACTTAGCGAAACTAATTATCGAACCCGAGAGTGAATTAAACCATAAGGAATACTTTTTTTTCGTAATTATCAAAATATCAGTGTATTTTTTTTTTTGTCTTTTTTTCATTTTCCTTTTTTTCATACTATGTAAACAAAGTCAAAGTTATGGGGTAGGCATACTTAAATAAAGAGAGAAAAAAAGTCAAATTTACTAGTTCTAGATATATAGCCTAACCCACTTTTTGAAAAGAAACGGCTTGATATGCCGTTCAGGTATCTACATGGGATGTATGTAAATTAGTGCCCACATTATAACGATAATCTAAAGAGGTTTATTTCTACAGGTTTTTTGGTTCCTTTGGAAATTGATGGTTTGTTCAGAGGACGGAAGGAGCCAATCATGAGCGTGAGGTAATTGTTTGAAAATACTTATAAACTACACATCTAATAATATTTTTAATATAACTGTATTATCTATACTAATATTATAAATCTGAAGAGTTTGTTTCTTTGGTTGAACGCGCTAATCTCAGAAACTACTGGTTCGAATGGAGAACATATTTCAGTGTTGAATAGTCCATTTATCTAGGATTGCTATAGGCTATATATCATCACGCTACGACCAATATAAGCGGGGAATCAATGAAAAATGTTGCAAAAACGGAAAATTTATTCCTCTTGAGATCTTCTATTGTGTTTGCTGCGTAAATGGTTAAAGTTACGCAAAAATCATGTGTGACGGAATTCTTTCTCTTAAAAAATTCTAAACAAAAGTTCGCGACAGCATATGTCTATCTTTTAAGGTTGACTCAATGTAATCTTTTTTATTGTAATAAACTTTGTTCTTAAATAATGCATTATTTATGAAGGTGTTTTTATAAACATGGTATTAATTCTTATCGAAATAAGTACGTATTTCATCATAAGTATTTAATTTTGAACAAAATTGCCCTTTACATCAATTGATTTCAATGAATATCTTAGGAGATATCAGTTTTAAAATAACTCTGCAACAAAATAAAGAAAGTTTCAGCTTCTTTAGAATTGTATTAGATACTTAGAGATTATTTGAGTAATTTAGATTAATTCTGTGTTCGTAATTACTGCTTTAGGCATTTAAACTGCAACATTTCTTCGATAACTTGTATTTACTAAATTATGTTTTACTGCCATCTCTTGAGCTTTAGAAATAAAAACGAATCATTAACAAACGCCGTCTAAGCGCCTTTATTTTGTTGTCCTTTTGCGTTAGAAAGGTTGCTTTGTAAGAACGTTGCATAAAAATTTGACCATGGAATTGTACTCTCTATTTTGTAAATATGGAGACAATTTCACAACACGGTCATTTAATTCGAAACTAATCAGAGCTTGTATTATGGTAACTAAACATGTCAACGAATTACTTTGACATACTGTCGTCGTCTGAAATAAAAGGAGCTTATAAAATAGAATTGAAGCATGTGCCTCAGGGCGGCGACCGCTTGTAACGTGACGCTTGACGACGTGTCGGTGCCGAGCTCGTACATAGTGGGCCAGCCCGGGGAGGGGTTCAAGATAGCTATGGAACAGCTCGATCAGGGCAGGATCGGCATTGCGGCGCATGCCGTCGGTGAGTTTTATCTTTGTTTTCTTCTTCCTACTAGTTTACCAACCATTCCATTTCATTGTCATTATTGAGTGTCGTGTTTTTGGCAATTCAGTGTCCTAAAAAGTTGGTAGCTCCCTTGTTAAAACTTTCTAGGGAGTTTTTGTGGCATCTCAGAATTCATAGTCCATGATAGTATTTCCAAGCCACTGCATTTGTGCACAATAACCCTGCTTTATTATGCAAAATGTCACCCGTATTACACAATACACTAGGGTAAAACAACACAAATTTTTGCTTGATTAACATAGGTTAGTCTCTGTATTCTCCGAATTCTACCATCACCTACATTCTTGTAGTGTATCTTGGGTTTTATTATTTTATCATTTCGTCCAAACCAACTAAGCAAACCTTTAATAAACATTATATAATTTTCGATCTCTATTCTGCGCTAGCTATTCTACGTATATTTTAATGCATGTGGTGTAAAGTCGGTCATAGTGACTCGCTTCGTGTCGTGTGACATTTCGGGATCAGCCTGTGCATATCCAGTTAAATTAACGCAAGCCGTCGTTCGTCGCACTCGGTGGTCGCCGTTGTGTTAGGATTGTAATGTGCTTACCATCAGGGGCAGTTCTGTCAATTTGCCGTGCTACTATTAAAAAAAGTAATGGGATCTGCCTCTTCTTCAACTATGATTAATTTCTCTTTTATATTTAATAATCAGGAATCGCACAGTCCGCCCTCGACACTGCTATCTCCTACGCTAAGGAGAGAGTCGCTTTCGGTAAATCGCTCGCTAGATTACCATCTGTCAAGGTAAAATATATAAATGTTAATACTAACCATAGAAACTAATTAATATTTAAAATTAACTTTAAAATTCTGCTAAGTAGAAAATATTCAAATCGATGACCAGGGAGTAATTGAAGCAGGACTTTTGTGTAGACGAGCAAACATTGATACATTTCAAAAGGTCCCGACTGAAACATCTATAGAGTTTAAGTTTGGAGCGGGTCATAATAGATCGTAGTTTCTCAATCATTCAACATCTAACACATTATAAACAAGACAATTTTTAACAAAAAAAAAAGAAAACACCAATTTCAATGTTATTAGAAGTGCCCTGGTGTAAAAGTCCAATGCCAATGAAATGCCTTGAGGTAAAAAAGATCATCTAAATCGGTTCATCAACAAAGATGTTATGAATGAACATTCATTACAAAAAATGTATACAATAGAATTGAGAACCTTCTCCTTTATAACCGAATTCACTTTGAAGTCGGCTATAAAGAAATAGTTTTTTTCTATAATACAACTAGGGTTGCCAGCCGTACTATATTTTAGTCAATTGTACTATAAATTATAGAAAAATACTATATTTTCATCGCTAATTCAACTGTCACTCTTATTTTATATTCTTTTGTTAAATTAAACAGAAGAATTAAATTATACATTGAAATTTATTTTCATTTTGTCAGTCATATTTTGCATCACGTCTCACAGACCACAGAATCGTTTGTCTGAGTTTTGCATGTATTCCACAAAACTGCAGAGTAGTTTTTTGAAATTTGTTCAGGCATTTAAAACTTAGTGGTAAAAAAGAACTCACATACATGAACCCTGTAAACATTACTTTTTTTGGGCAGTTGATTAATAACGATTAAAAACAGATGTGTACCTACTTTATTTTTTCCTAACTTTCCCAAAAGTACTAATTTTTTTATTTAATATACTATTTTTCTTCCGAAAAAAAGATGGCAACCCTAAATACAACTAATGCGGCAAATAAGCTTTTGGCCCGCCTGTTGGTAAATCGGCTACCGTAATCCTATAGGCGCTTGTAATACCATAGTTATAACTAACGCGTCGATGACCTTGAAGCTCCGTACCCTACAACAACCCTACTCACGGCACAAACACAGCACAAGGTTATTTGGTTGCGATTCTGTCGGACTGTCCCAAGCAGAGAGAAATTTTAAAAGTTTTATTAGTAGCTTAGTCATCCCTATAGCCTTTAGATCTCCGCCTGTATGTATCTATACCATTATTTGAATTTTAGCAACTGCTAGAACTAAGAACAACTTTAAGGCAAGTTTCTTTAGGGTTAGCGTTGTGGCCACATTTTCGCATGATCTCAAGTGACGATGTATCCCATGATGATAACACGCTAACCCAGCAATCGGAACATATCTATAAGTACTTGGCGACAGGTTTTCAACTTGAGGGTGGTATCTAGCCAAGCGAGCATTACAAAAAGCCCTACCATCATGCTATGGTTTTATCACGAAGTTTTCCTTCACCGAAAGCTCAGGCTCATTGCAGGGATTCGAACTCACGTCCATCGATGCGATGTCTGTACACGCTACCACTGACCGATAATTGCAGTCTTGGTAACTTGGTGTTTTACATGCCTGACATAAATAGATGGACACTTACAGGCTGGTATTATTATATTTTTGATAGATTTTGTAATCATGTTCTGATTCTCAACTTATGTTCCCAGGACCGTCTTACTGACATGTGTATTCTTGTGGAGACGGCTCGTCTGGCCACATACAGAGCCGCGACCGACGTGAGCACGAAGAACAGTGCGATGGCCAAATACATCGCCGGTAGGAACGCCGCCGCCGTCGCCGACCACTGCGTGCAAATCCTTGGCGGTAGGGGACTATCCACGAACTATCCCGCTGAGAGACACTACAGGTATTTAGAACTCGTTTATCAAAGAATCAAGTTTTGTAATACTTCGAAAAATAGTCGATAAAAAAGCGGTAGGGGACTCTCCACGAACTATCCCGCTGAAAGACACTATAGGTACTAAGGACCAGTTTTTCAAAAATCGAGTTTTGTAATACATACTTCAACAGAAAATGGATAAAAAAGTAAGCTGCTGTCGAACGCCTTGTAGATTTGAAACATCGAAACTGATTTATTGAAAGAAGTGAATGGATAGTGAAATTACCAGTTACAGTGCACTCATGTTTAAAACGAATAAATAATAATTTTTTGAGACTTTTATTCTGCTGAATATATCAGTCCCATTATACCCAATCGATACTTGCATCAAATCAGGAGAGTTGCTGATGAGACAGCACTACCAAGTCATACAACATCTTGGCTTCATCCAAACAAGTTTCTGCCAAAATGCTGTGAAAAATACCTATATTCTGACAGTTTAAATTCATAATATTCATCAGCTACTTACTCCCTTTCAATCCTATTTTTGTCACACTCCATCAATAAAACATAAACTTCAGTTGGGTGACTCTGTTTTTCGCATGAGATATGCAAATCTTCCCGATGGAAAGTGCCCTGAACGAAGTCTTAATGCTATTTTAATATAATATATTGTCGATTTAAATGACATTCACTAAACCACTAACTAATAATAAATGATTCAAATAATAAAAAGTTACGTGCACAGTAATCGTATGTATTGCCTACAAATCAAGTCAATTGCCAAGAGACGCAAAAGTCGAGATATCAAATCCTTACAATTATTAACAAAAAAAAAAATGGCCGTCACAGTACGCCCGGCAGATGTGAAACATCTCATTGAATATTAAAAAAAGTTTTTGTGTGTGTGGCTGACTGTACCAGTACCCAAAAGAAAGTTACTGTGAAGATGTTTATTTTATTACTATGTGTATGGTGGTCGCCATCCCAAACAACCGCTTTTAATCTATCCATGTCTTAATATGAAATTTTGAAATGATCCAGTGTGTCTATTAAAAAAAACGAACTCGGCTCCACATCGCCGACGTTGGCCATAACCTCACCACGCCAATATCCGCCAACATTGGGCCCAACAATCGGACTGATCCTCCGCATTGAACGTTTCACATAAAAATTTTCGAATCAACGATAATTTGTCGTTGTTGTTCTTTTTTCTATTACGATATCGTTATTTGATGTTAATTTATATATTTTGATGGTAACATAAAAATGTCAAACATTTAACATGGACAACTAACAATGTAGTACGAAGAACGAGCGATAGATGGCGCTAAAACGAATCTGATCGTGACTGCATATATAATGTACTTTACCGTTGTACATGCATATATAATGTACACATAAAATTTGTAAATGTAGATTCTTCTAGAGGCGGGCGATTGTGAATGATTTACATAATCTAGATATTTCATTGATGAGTGATAATTCATAATCGAATTACGAATTTGAATGATCATTCATAATCGAGCCTTTGAAGTATTACCCAGAGGTGCGCGATTAAAAACAATAAGTGGAAAGCTAAAAAAAAGGTCGCGTCGCAAACAAAGTTCTTCACAAAAAACATATAACAATTAGCTAAAAAAAGGTCGTGCGGTCGGTAATAATTACTAATTTTATCGAACTACTAATATTAGTAATTACTAATGGCTGTAATCGAGATATCTTCATAAACGAATGATTACATTAGTATATCTCATAATCGCCCTCCGCTAGTTTCTTCACTTCATAATAGACACCTAGCGCCACGTATTGCCGTATAAACGCAAATTATAACGCAGTTGAATATTTTATTAAAATAAAATTATTGTATGATACACAGAGACGCACGCGGCACTCAGATATACGGAGGCGTGACCGATATACAGAAGCGGCTCGTGGGACACTTCTTGCTGAAGGAGCACGATGCGCTGTGACGTCATCCAAGTGGCCACTGTAAATATGAGTCTAGTCTAAGCGTAACGGGCGAGCGTCGGTCAATATCGATAGACTGTTGAATAAATCAAAATTTTGAGTTGTTTTGATATGCATCTAAGCATGATGTGATATGCAGTACATCTCTTGTATTTTTTTTAAATAAGTACTAACATTTCTAGCAATCGTTAGTATAGTTACTGCGAATGCAGGGTCGGATTCAAAGGTTGGGAGGCCCCAAATAATTTTGAATTTGCATTGAGAGGTTTTAATATTTTTTCATAAATATAAACTTATTTTTCCACTGTTGTAATTTTTTTATTAAAGAAAAATAATTCAAAACCCATTTCGGAGACTGAAGCACTGTTGCTCTTCCCCTGAATCCGGATCTGTGCGAATGTTATTTCGGAAATTTACTGCGGCCCATGAAACATACCAATAGCGGACATTAATTGCTCGACCGAAACTTATTTGACTTTACACACAAGCGAATTAAAAACCTACATATGTTCACATTTTTTATTTGTTTTACAATAATTATTAATAACCTATTACAAATTACGTTATGTAACCTACTTTAGTGACCTAAAAAGAGTATACTTGTAATAATTAATTTATTGTTTTATTAATTATTGTTGTAACACGATTGATAAACACTATAACGTGCCAATAACCACGGTACTCTAGTTTATTCTCCATCAATTTGTAGAACTTTAACCACATGAGTGTCTTTATCAATATTAAGTGCTATACTATGCAGGCTACGCTATGTTAGTCAGGAATTAATATCCGCTTATCGACATCTTTCTAGTGTGATGTGTATTATTTTGTATAGTAACTGCTATCGTTGACAGTTTTCTTCTACAAACCTGAATATCGGTGACGAATTAAGCTCGTCGGAAGCCTGTAGTTGGGTAATTACATTAGTATTGCCAGTATTGCCATAATAAAACTATGAGGCTCCCTATGCGGACGGACCTTTTTTTAAGAATAAAAAAAAGTTTTATATTAACGGGGCCTCGAATCAAGTCTCCTCTGCTCCCCACCCTTAAGTCTGCCGATGCTAATTATGAAGTTTATACACAATTTTATCGACAAGTATAAAACTTTTTTATCAGTTGCACATCCCTAGTATTTTTCTATTTGTAGAAAGGTTAGCTAGAACGGCTTGTCTATCGATTTTGATCAACATTTTGCCTGATATAAATAAGACTGACATCGAATGTACGCAGAATTGCAGCCAGGAAACGTTGATTTATCATGAGTGCTGTGAATCTTTTCAATTATACAATTTAATATTGAATGGCATATTAAATCATATTAAAGTTTAATCACTACTACAGTTTATATATATTTCCATTAATAAAACTATTCTTTAACACTAAAGATTCACGGTATTCGGAATATTTTGTTATTTTAATTCTTATGTAATTTTAAATATTGTTATACGTAAGAAAATATTAATGCAATGTACTTATATTAGTTTTACATTCCAAGTGTTAATAAAATATGAGGCTCAATTTTATATTCTTAATTTCCCAAATTCAGAAACTATAGTTGTAATATTGTTTTTATAAATTTAATAATTTTATCAGGTAACATAGTAAACTTTTGTATAGTTTTTAAAAAATGTAATGAATTCACTATGTAGCTACTGTATGTTTTGATTTTACAAAATCAAAAGATGTTAATAAGTTTTATATTATCACTAGCATAGAAAAAAATCCATAATTTTTTTCTTTGTAAATGACAATACTGCTCCTTCATTGGTTTAATATGCGAGTAATACGGAATAAATTTGAAAATGAAACCTCTATCAGTAGCTTTAAATACAAAGTTGCTATTGTTAAATGATATGGTTTTGTTTTCCACAGACTAAATAATACATTTAATTTAAAAAATAAACTTGTTTATCATAACACACTTATTTCTGTTTTAATAACTTATATGAAAATGTTAAAGGAACAACTCGTATATACGTTGACCAAATATTTGTAATTTACATATTTATGCTATTTATCGAGATCGTATATTTTTTGATAATTTTATCATATGAATACCTTTTTCTTATGTAAATATTTGCAGATGCGGGGCCGGATTTAAGGTTGATAGTGTAAGTCTTACTTAGTTTAAAGCAATTTAAAAACTTGTATTGTGGAGGCCCTTCCCGTACCTGGGGGCTGAAGCCCCCATTGCCCACGCCTCAATCCGGCCGTATAGTGATAATAATTCTATTTTAAATGAATCATGTTGCTATATATTTTTATATTATAATAGATTGGCAACTTTTACAATAGAGAACCGATATAAACAAAAGTTCTTTTATAATATTTTTTACAATTGATTTTTAAGTAAAAAATAAAAGAGTTTGGAAGTAATATGTATTGAATAAGAAACAAATTACACTGATATATTGTTATGTATTTTACACAATAAATATCATATTTTTTAAATTTCAAGTTTCTTATTTACAGTTTTTTTTTTATTTGAAGCTTAAACAAGCTTAGGAGGAGGATCGGAGAAAGAAATTGCAGGTACGTAATAAGTTATGATGTTTTTAAAGTAGACACGACTGTTACGCTCTTCACATGGCATCGTAAATGAGGGCTAATTGCCCATAGTTCACTTTCGACTTGATATCAGCGTGAGCGAGAAGAAAATTTTATTTTCTGTAAAGAGGAAAAGAATAGGATAGCACGCCAAAACCACAGCAAATTTAAGATGGTATTTTTATCTTTTTTTGACAACAGAGTTGCCGCCTTACGCTGTGATTTTCTATATCTTTTGTTACAACATACTGATAACAATATTTGTGTCGTTTTCAAATTGCTTTTAGTATGAGTATAACGCGTCTGTTTATAAAACTTAATTGGAAATAAATGTGTTTGGCAACATGTTTTCAACTAAAGGCTTGTAAAAAATTAGATCAGCGGTTCTTAAACTTTTCAATCCTGTTACTTCTATGCTCTATTATGAAAACTCATTTTACCCCTCCAGAAAAAAAAACATGAAAATACAAACAATCTTAATTAATCATAATTTTCTCAATAATGTGTCCGTACCTATGAAATTTCCCGTTTATATAATGTTTTTATTGTCGATGCTTTTCTGCCTTTTTAATGGAAAATTCCCTGAGGACGGGTACCAATGAACATTTTAAAAGCGTTTTTCACCGCCTCATAGGGTTTGTAATTTTTGCCTTGTAAAAATTTTGATTACCCCCACAGAAAAGCGATTTCACCCCAGAGGTAACTATACTCAGGTTCAGAAGCCAGAAATTAGGTGATATCTGAAAAAATCTATACTAATACGAAAGTACTAATATATTATTATATTCTTTGTTTCTTTGAACGCTCTCATTTCTCGAACTATCATCGAGATTTGAAAAATTATTTTTATATTTTGTAGCCTATTTATTGAGGAAGGTTATGGGCTATAAAACTTTACTCTATGACCCTAAAGACTAGAGTGGTAATTTGAATGTCAAACAATTTGGCAAGGTGTAGGCAAGTACGGAAAGTGAAAATAACAATACGCTGTACAAATGCATTGACTGTGGCGCGTGACAAATAAATTTATAACACGGGTGAAACCATGGGACACGGCTAGTGTTATAATAAAATTGTAAAGGAAGACATCAATGGCATTTTCAGATGGGCGTAGTCGCGAGTATAGCCACCAAACGAAAGTGTTAATTACAATTTTCACCTTGGGTTTTTACACTGGCATAATTATTTACTGGGCTGCTATTATATGTATAGCATTGTCGTATTTTGTAGCTACCTTTGTTATCTAACCTTGTAGTCATACAACAAAAGGAAGATTCCAGTTTCACAGGATGTCTGTGCTTTATGAAATTTACTTTAGTTAGATAACAGTAAAAAATATGAGTACCTATGTATCTAAATGATGAGGTAGTAAAAATATCGGTAGAATATTTAAAACTAATTTAAAGATAAACTTTTATCTGTAACTTATTTATGCTTTTGTTGTTTTCATTACTGGGCACTCAAGCTCCTCGATCGATTCGAGTCCACGTCGTATGACGCGGTGTTTCTGCACTTAGCCACCGAGGCATCATTACTTTGAAAGGCATCATAATTCATAAGTGGCTGATAAGTGATCATAGCCTTGTCAAATGTTTGTGTCTGTGCTCGCTCTTAATTGGGTGCCATATATCGTGTAGCCATGATTTCAAATATAGATTCCTATATATTGTAGATCAATTACAATCCCAAACCGTGTTATTTTTATACCTCTTGTCATTCCTGTTTTCTCAATTGCTGAAACTTTTTCATTTCCACTAATTTATGTTGATCTATTGCGTTGCTTTTTGTGAACAGCCTGTGTATTCAGAAACCGACGAACAGAGTACGGAAAGCAGTCGTCCGTACTCGTACTTACTGCCAAGCATAATATATCCGATTACCTAATAATTTTCACTGTTGTATTTACAACTGTCGTCATATATTTTCTCAACATTTGCTTGTATTATGGATCGACTGTAAGTAATTAGCTAATTTAAAAAACCTTAGTAAAGACAAATGACACTTTGTGGTTTACCTACAAGCAAAATAAAAAATACGTAAAACCAAATGTTTACTTTATGAAATTTAAATTCCATAATCTGTGTTAGCATGCAAGGTACAGAGGGTTGCTGGTACCTACTGTGTGTTTCATTTGGTGTAAAGAATATGCAATCGTAAAAAAAACACCCAATTATCAATTATGGTTGTTAATAAACTAGCTGTGCTTCGCTCACGTGGACTACAGAATGCCCGCGCGAATCTTGCTCCCCCGCTCCCGGCTAATTTAAAGACAAAAATGCTTATTGTGAGTGTTCCTTAGAAGACAGACGTATACTCTCGCTGACTTTTTTGTAGGTATTTTTGATGTGTACAATTATTTAGTACATTAATTTGCTATATCTCTTATTGTTTACTTAGCGTAAGCCATTTAATCGCCAGAATTGATTCACTATGACCAGATTTTTTTTATTTGTGCGGAACCCTAATTCTTTTTCTAAAATAAAAGTAGCCTAAGTTACTCCCTATAAAATCAGCTATCTACCAGTGAAAGTGCCGTCAAAATAGGTCCAACCTTTTCGGACATTCCCCGGAACAAACAGACAGACAGAGAAAATTTTTAAAAGTGGGTAGGTAATTGTATAGATTACTACTACCTACCGCATATAAAATGAAGAAGGCCGGATAGTGGAACCACTATATAGTAAAAAGTTGTTATTTTGACATTACAAACAGACACTTCAATTTTATTAATTGTATAGATTACTACTACCTACCGCATATAAAATGAAGAAGGCCGGATAGTGGAACCACTATATAGTAAAAAGTTGTTATTTTGACATTACAAACAGACACTTCAATTTTATTAATTGTATAGATTACTACTACCTACCGCATATAAAATGAAGAAGGCCGGATAGCGGAACCACTATATAGTAAAAAGTTGTTATTTTGACATTACAAACAGACACTTCAATTTTATTAATTGTATAGATTACTACTACCTACCGCATATAAAATGAAGAAGGCCGGATAGCGGAACCACTATATAGTAAAAAGCTGTTATTTTGACATTACAAACGGACACTTCAATTTTATTAATTGTATAGATTACTACTACCTACCGCATATAACATGAAGAAGACCGGATAGCGGAACCACTATATAGTAATAAGCTGTTATTTTGACATTACAAACAGACACTTCAATTTTATTAATTGTATAGATTACTACTACCTACCGCATATAACATGAAGAAGGCCGGATAGCGGAACCACTATATAGTAATAAGCTGTTATTTTGACATTACAAACAGACACTTCAATTTTATTAATTGTATAGATTACTACTACCTACCGCATATAACATGAAGAAGACCGGATAGCGGAACCACTATATAGTAATAAGCTGTTATTTTGACATTACAAACAGACACTTCAATTTTATTAATTGTATAGATTACTACTACCTACCGCATATAACATGAAGAAGGCCGGATAGCGGAACCACTATATAGTAATAAGCTGTTATTTTGACATTACAAACGGACACTTCAATTTTATTAATTGTATAGATTACTACTACCTACCGCATATAACATGAAGAAGGCCGGATAGCGGAACCACTATATAGTAATAAGCTGTTATTTTGACATTACAAACGGACACTTCAATTTTATTAATTGTATAGATTACTACTACCTACCGCATATAACATGAAGAAGACCGGATAGCGGAACCACTATATAGTAATAAGCTGTTATTTTGACATTACAAACAGACACTTCAATTTTATTAATTGTATAGATTACTACTACCTACCGCATATAAAATGAAGAAGGCCGGATAGCGGAACCACTATATAGTAAAAAGCTGTTATTTTGACATTACAAACGGACACTTCAATTTTATTAATTGTATAGATTACTACTACCTACCGCATATAACATGAAGAAGACCGGATAGCGGAACCACTATATAGTAATAAGCTGTTATTTTGACATTACAAACGGACACTTCAATTTTATTAATTGTATAGATTACTACTACCTACCGCATATAACATGAAGAAGGCCGGATAGCGGAACCACTATATAGTAATAAGCTGTTATTTTGACATTACAAACGGACACTTCAATTTTATTAATTGTATAGATTACTACTACCTACCGCATATAACATGAAGAAGGCCGGATAGCGGAACCACTATATAGTAATAAGCTGTTATTTTGACATTACAAACGGACACTTCAATTTTATTAATTGTATAGATTACTACTACCTACCGCATATAACATGAAGAAGGCCGGATAGCGGAACCACTATATAGTAATAAGCTGTTATTTTGACATTACAAACGGACACTTCAATTTTATTAATTGTATAGATTACTACTACCTACCGCATATAACATGAAGAAGACCGGATAGCGGAACCACTATATAGTAATAAGCTGTTATTTTGACATTACAAACAGACACTTCAATTTTATTAATTGTATAGATTACTACTACCTACCGCATATAAAATGAAGAAGGCCGGATAGCGGAACCACTATATAGTAAAAAGCTGTTATTTTGACATTACAAACGGACACTTCAATTTTATTAATTGTATAGATTACTACTACCTACCGCATATAACATGAAGAAGACCGGATAGCGGAACCACTATATAGTAATAAGCTGTTATTTTGACATTACAAACAGACACTTCAATTTTATTAATTGTATAGATTACTACTACCTACCGCATATAACATGAAGAAGACCGGATAGCGGAACCACTATATAGTAATAAGCTATTATTTTGACATTACAAACAGACACTTCAATTTTATTAATTGTATAGATTACTACTACCTACCGCATATAACATGAAGAAGGCCGGATAGCGGAACCACTATATAGTAATAAGCTGTTATTTTGACATTACAAACAGACACTACAATTTTATTAATTGTATAGATTACTACTACCTACCGCATATAACATGAAGAAGACCGGATAGCGGAACCACTATATAGTAATAAGCTGTTATTTTGACATTACAAACAGACACTTCAATTTTATTAATTGTATAGATTACTACTACCTACCGCATATAACATGAAGAAGGCCGGATAGCGGAACCACTATATAGTAATAAGCTGTTATTTTGACATTACAAACAGACACTTCAATTTTATTAATTGTATAGATTACTACTACCTACCGCATATAACATGAAGAAGACCGGATAGCGGAACCACTATATAGTAATAAGCTGTTATTTTGACATTACAAACAGACACTTCAATTTTATTAATTGTATAGATTACTACTACCTACCGCATATAACATGAAGAAGGCCGGATAGCGGAACCACTATATAGTAATAAGCTGTTATTTTGACATTACAAACAGACACTTCAATTTTATTAATTGTATAGATTACTACTACCTACCGCATATAACATGAAGAAGGCCGGATAGCGGAACCACTATATAGTAATAAGCTGTTATTTTGACATTACAAACAGACACTTCAATTTTATTAATTGTATAGATTACTACTACCTACCGCATATAACATGAAGAAGGCCGGATAGCGGAACCACTATATAGTAATAAGCTGTTATTTTGACATTACAAACAGACACTTCAATTTTATTAATTGTATAGATTACTACTACCTACCGCATATAACATGAAGAAGACCGGATAGCGGAACCACTATATAGTAATAAGCTGTTATTTTGACATTACAAACAGACACTTCAATTTTATTAATTGTATAGATTACTACTACCTACCGCATATAACATGAAGAAGACCGGATAGCGGAACCACTATATAGTAATAAGCTGTTATTTTGACATTACAAACAGACACTTCAATTTTATTAATTGTATAGATTACTACTACCTACCGCATATAACATGAAGAAGACCGGATAGCGGAACCACTATATAGTAATAAGCTGTTATTTTGACATTACAAACAGACACCTAAATTTTACATAATTATATGAAAGTATATACGGTACTTATGACATTAACCCGATTCTTTAAATTTTTGTCTGTTTATTTGTTCCGGTTTATCACAGAAACGGTTGGACTGATTTTGACGGGACTTTCACTGGCAGATAGCTGATGTTATATGGAATAACTTAGGATACTTTTCTTTTAGAAAAACAATTATGAATCTGCGCAAAAAACAAAAAGCATCTTTATCTTTAAAATAACTGGCAGGCGACTTCCTGGGGTGGAAGCGGTGTCACTACAATACCGACGGCATTTTGTAGATCACGGGAGCGGAGCCGTGGGCACAGCTAGTATTAAATAAAAATTCAAATGTGTAACTTGGTTGTGTAAAATGTTTGAAGACCATTTATACCATGAGACTGCGATTTTAGTAAAGTGTTTACAGTTGCTTATTGATTGTCTTTACAGAAAATTGCAGGCCAAATAACTATGTGTTGTATTTCTACAGTGAATAGGGTGTCCCACAGGGGTATCTAGATCTTCTTAAAGATGGGGGGCGGGGGGTATTCAGGTTCGGCGATGGGCTAGTAATTTTTTTCCATTTTACCTGAGGGTCCCTATCCAAAAATAGAGCCGCTGATGGCTTTTACAGCTTCACTGGGCTTGGAGGCGAGCGCTTTAGGCATCAGCCGCGAAAGCGTGGGCAACTAGCGCGCAATGGGGGCCAAAGCAGCCGGACGTCGGCTTAGGCCGTCGTTGTCGGATGCACTAGTGGTATTGTGTTACAAGCGTCTTTGAGTTACGGTAGCCGCTTAACAAATTTGCAACCAATGACTTTTGTTCATAAACATAATTGCTTCTATAACATAGAATCGGTTATTTGTAACTGTAAATGTTTACAAAGATTAGAGCGAGTAGGTACCAATGAGATTGTGATACATGAAGCCGATATTTGCTACCTGGGTTGAGAATACGCATTATACATAAAGGCGTATCTAGGTGCAGTCGGCGGTAAAGTTCCGGCAAACGACACGTCTTGCGTTACATCATGTAACTATATGGTCACGCGTCACATACTTAGTTCTGTTGTGTTTAGTGTAATTACATCGGAGTTGATTGACTTTCCAGTTTCAATACATCGTTTCTAATGAAAAGAACTGCACGTGATTCATTATTGAAATGACAATTTAAGTTAAACATTTAATAAAACGTTTAAAATTATGTTTGTAAAAATAATTTTAAAAAGGAATCAACAGAAACGTTTCGCGCTCTTAGTGAGTTACAAGTTTACAACTTATGTATATTGTTACAGATTAATAAGAATAAATATTTTATATACCTATATTCAAGGAATATTAGTTATTGGAAAACGAAATTATTAGTCATATACATAATACAATAGAAATTAATCTTGAAGAAGAAACTCGTTTTCACGATAAGAAGGTCCTGAATCATGGGCAAGTTCTTATTAATCCACCAGTGTCTATATTATGCGTCATTTTCAGCAATGTACACACAGTGCGATGGTGATATCGCGACGTAACGATAAGAAACCTTATCATTCTACCGCGATTACTAGCATAACTCGGGTGTGCCTTTATCGCAAATGTAAATTAAAAAAGTTAAAAAAATGTGCCCTCTACATTTGACAGTTCTCTTTTTAATTTTCAATTACACAAATGGCCAAGGCATATTATTTGATAGCACAGAAAAAGTTAACAGACTTATAAAAGTGTGTGATATATGTACGTGCAGTGAAATAATGGATATCGATAGAACACATTTAGTGTTGAACATACAGTGTTACGAATCTGACAGAGTTGAGGATATTGGAGATCTGGACAAGATCGAATGGCCGCCGAACCCTAATGGATTGAAAATTTCAGGCGCTTTCGAAAGGATGGCTTTAACAACACTTGGCAAGTGAGTTTTGTACAAAGTATAATTATTATACCTACAAATTAATCATTTACTTTTTTCCATATAATGATTATTCTTTGTCTTAAACACTTGATTTTATTAAATTACCTTGAATGCTTATCATAATAAACGTTATGGTTTTAATTATATTACGGTTTGTACCTAAAGGGCGATTTTGTTTACTTAGGCTTGATATCACTTATCTATGTTTGCTTTGTTACATGTTTGGTGAAAATCAATGGAAAGTGCTTACGTTATTGAAAAATTCACTATTTTTATTAAAATCATAGCCTTTATCATAAATCATGTTATGTGATGATAGGATCTTGTTCAAGAATACAAAGTAAGTTCCAAGTTATGTTAGGTGTACAAAGTTAATAAAAAAATATATTATTTGCCCATAATTATTATCGGCTACAACCCTCAAGCTGTAAACATGTCGACAATCAAGCATGTCAAATTAGCTTGTTCATCTTGGAACGTATGGTCACTTAATACTTATTACATGTCGTTCAGGTATGATCGAAAGCCCGATGAGCGAAGTTCTAACTGGACTAACGGCCGTTTTCAATAACCTATCTATCCGTTATTTCATTTACTAAAGATAGGCGAATATAACCTGTTTTCGTTAGTTTTTTTCAATAACCTATCAATGGATAGTTTTTCGTATCTACATAATGTATATCCATATCCTATAGCTTGAACAGATAAGAGGGAAGCTGATATCTGTCTTAAGATAAAGATAGTACTTATTACAAATATGTACTAAGCGGGGATAGTAAGTAAGCTCAGATATATTATTGAAAACGGCTGTAAGCCTATAGCCTGTTTAGTAGGATATAGCGGTAATAGAGCCAGAGACTTTTGAACTTTTAACTAGGAGTACACCAAAAGCACGAGTCTTTAAATTTGGCGGTGATGATCTAAGAGTAATCTCTTAATATTTTATGACAATATATTTTTTCTTAAGAAAAAACATTTGCAATATTTAATTTTCTATTTTTATCGATGTACCGTTATATTGATAACTTTTCGATATCGTCACAGTTCTAAACCGTTATCGATATATTTATGCAACTACTGAGCGTCACTTACACTGTTATCTATGATTTTCTTGAAATGCATAGTTTAGTTACTTGACAAATAATCGGTAGAATAATTTATTTTACAAAGATAGATAACTACCATTGCATTAAAAATATAACAATTAGGTAGGTATAAGTTATAGGGATTTAATGTACTTAATTTCATAAAAAATAAAACGGCAATTATTATTGATTAAAATCGTTGACACAGTTAGTAGTTTTTGTTTTCATGTAAGGGTTAAGAAACTATGATTGATTCCAGCCAATTCTAGAATTAGTACAGAACTACCTAAGTTACGTATTACTATAATATAGATGTGGTGAGTGGTAGTCAAATAGTTAGACCGGCGGTATATCGATTCAATGTCCGCAGGTTCGAATCCCCACATATACCTACCAACGAATTTTTAAGAGTTCGTGTACATTTACTAATTCAAATTGATAATAATATTGGCTAACGGTGAAAGAAAACACCTTTAAACACCAAAAATATAGAACTGTTGATTTCTCGGCGTTTGAAATCGCCAATAAGTCGTGGGCTGGCGTTGTGAATAAGCCCTTGCCATGTCTTATAAAGAGGCCTTTGCCCCGCAATGGGGCACTTACAGGCTGATATTATTATTTATACTATAATGAAAGGTTTATCTGTTGCTTCCATGATCAAATTCCTGGCAATGAATGAAAAAATCATATTTACAACATCATTTTAATACCACATTGAATCACGTCGGTCAAGTTTCTCGCACGTGCACCGACATCCGTAGAAATTCGATATTACTGCGATCGTGAAGCGCATCCAATTCATTTTCAAACTTTTTACTCAACTTTGTGTACAGACGAGAAAGTGTTCATTTCCTAAATTAAACTTAAAAGATAAAAAGCCATTTTGACAAACCAAAAAAATTAAAACTCTTCACAGTTAACGTACCAATGTAATAACTCTGATATAACTTTTGTAACAGATCTACTTACGCACAAAGGTATAGAAAAAACAATTAAACGAAATAAGGTCAAAATAATATTATGATTAGCTTATACATACTAAAATTAATAGAATTAAAGTGTCTGTTTGTAATGTCAAAATAACAGTTTTTAATAAATGCAGATGGAAAAGTATATACGACACATATAACAAATCACCAATTTAAAAATTTTTTGTCTATCTGTCAGTTTGTTTCGGGTAATCTCCGAAACGGTTGGACCGATTTTGGCGGGACTTTCACTGGTATATAGCTGATGTTATAAGGAGTAACTTAGGCTACTCTTATTTTAGAAAAATAATTATTAGGGTTCCGCGCAAATAAAAAAAACTTCTTATGGTGAATCAATTCGGGCGCATAAATATGGCTTACGCTGAGTAAACCTTAAGAGATATACAGTAAGATCCCTTTATTCGCGGGGTATATGTTCCGTAAATATAGAAACCGTGAATATGGATAGTAATTTATATGGGATACGTTCCTAGGTGACAAAATAAAAAACAAGTATGTATATCAAATTAATGTACTACATAATTTTAGATATTAAAAAGACCTACAAAAAAGTCAGCGAGTGCATATGCACTCTATCTTCTAAGAATCATCCACAATAAGTATATAACCGGGAACGGAAGTAGCACGATTCGCGCGTATGCCCGATCGCCGGCATTCTGCAGTCCACGCGAACGAAGTCAATTAAATTAAATTTAAGTAAAGTAAATTTCAAAAACTTACAAAATGCAGGCTTATGGTCGTGTTCGCTGTCCCATCCCAATCCTGGATTTTACCCGGACACTTTTTAAAAACCTCGTCCGTCGTCTGAGCAACGAACAAGGAAATGGCGATAACGAGATGGTAGGGCTGCTATACAACCCTATTGTATCGCAACCCACCGTCCAAATGGTGAATAGCCCCGTGTCACGGTGATTCGCATACGTGCATCCCATTACGGCAGCCGCGCCATCGCGCGCGGGTACATATCCAGTTTCTATTTCTCAGGCTGGCTGTCGATGGATTGTTAATCTCTCAGTGACTTTGGCAGAGTTCCGTCACTTTGCCTTGGACCATAATGACTTTAAGCTTGGTTTTTACCCGACTTCAAAAAAAAAAGGTTCTCAATTCGAATGTATATATATATTTTTTTATGGATGATCAGTCATAACTACTTTGTTTATAAACCTATTTAGATGATTTTTTTTTCGTTGGAAAGGGGATACCTGAAAGGTGGTCTATTACATTGTTATTGGACCTTTAACTTCGAAGATAGGAACACCTCGAAATCATTGATGTTGGTATTCTTCTTTGTTAAAAATTGTTAATTTATATAGTCGACTGAAACACCTTTTAACGTCCCTAATAATATCCGTGCCATTGTTACTTGTTACCGAGCGGTAAAAGGTCAATATCCAGTTTATCTCGTTAAATAGTTTATCAGAATCATCCATCATCTCACTAAGCGGTCGAGGAATCGTGTCAGTTTACTTTGCGAATCATCACGCCAACGCGGCGACGCGACGCGACGCAGGAAGTGACCGAGTTGCGAGCTATCACGCTATCATCGCTCCGTGAGTTACACAAATAGCCAATGTTTTTTATACTATAACGTATAATATTTTGTATGTAATTTTTTTCTTTAACAATTATTATTTATTTTTATTTTTATATTTTTCTCTGGAATTTTGAAACGGTTTGACTTGTATATCGATTGGTGATTTTATCATCTATCAACTAGAGATAGTATATGAGAAACCGACTTAGTTAAAGATGACACAGTTTATATTACTGACCAGGACCCTCTTTACCTGGGGGTTCAAGGGGTGCGAGGAATCAGGACATAGAATCCTAGGGGGCGCAAGACAACCGCCATAAGTCTAAGATAGGTATCATCTACTAGTGACTACCACAACAACACTGAGTAACACTGTAGTCCACAAAAGCAGAGCTGCGAGCACAGTATATTTTAGGTCAACCATGGGTCCACGAATCAAGATAGATTGACAACCTTGATCATTATAAGTAGATATAGAATTAAAAGATAATGATAAAATTACATTATTCAAAAATATTCCAACTCAAAAGCCCGATAAAATTGTGATAGATGTATGATTATTAGTATTTTAGGGAAATAATGTAATGAATCCTTATAAAATACATTGCGTTTTTTGGTTAAAACAGCGGGGCGGGATTAGCGGCATGATAACTTTCGGCGCCGAATATGCTTCGGCCCTGATACTGACCTACGAATAGTGGGCTGGTTTTTGTATTTTATACATAAAGTTATTTATTTATTACTTAGTTTATTTATTTCTTTACTTATTTTATACATGAAGTTAAAAAAAATTAAGTAGGTAAGTATATCATGGAAGGAATGAGTACGTATTGTAATCTGACATTCAATAGATCTAAGGGTTGTCAATACAGAACGTTTTACGTTTAATACCTGCAACTTATCAATCAAATAATAAAGATAACTTCGAAACATTAATATTATAGAAAGAAATGTAAAGGAGATTATAATAAACCTATAATAAAGAAAAATATGTAAAACTATTTTTAAGTAAACAACAGTTTTGTCAACGCATGTTGCGCACACCTTTAATGATTAAAGTAATTAGAAAATTTAAATGTAAAGGCATATGTATATATTTTTTCCTGTTAGTTCGAAGATACGTGATCAGTTTGATCACTTGTTAATTATCCATTTTGGTAATGACATCGCGTTGGTTTTGTAAGAGGCGCTACTGACTTATTTCATTCATGATGCGTACGACTGCACGCTAACGTATGCGGTTTAGAGCCCGTTGTTTTTAGAACCACGTGGATGTCAACTCTGTTCCTTTGCCAGTCATTAACAGCTAGAGTTTAATAAACGTCGATTGTCTATCGTTTAATCGATAGTTATTCGACCGCATTCAATAATCTATCTAACCACTGTTTAATGTAACTGAAGATAGAAAAATATATAGTATTTTGGTAAGCTATTGCATTTCGATTAGGTATTTTCGGTTAGCTAGTTCATACAAAAGCTTACCAACAGACATATATTTCTATCTTCAGTACCAAAAACAGTGGTTAGATAGATTATTGAAAACGGTCGATACACTATCGAACAATCGATAGTCGGGCTTAAACTATCAATATTACAAATTTGCTAGGTATATTTTAAAAGGAAGGTACACATTTGTATAACTGCAACAAATCTCGCGAATGACCTGTTGGATTTTCAAACAATCAATTTTTAATGAACAATAGTAACACCTCGTTTGTCCTCTGAAAGTGAATGTATTGAAGGCTTCTGGGTCCATATCCCATCATCTACCACAGAACTACGCGAACTGATCTAAGTAGCCACAGCCACACGAGAGCGCCCATCTTGGCACGAACAAAGAAGTTCGCAAATTCTTACCTTTGCCGTACCGTAGATGTAAATTGATCTTCTAGCGAACATGCTCCTTCTTCCTATAGACCCTTCAAATGAGGCGTGAAGATGCATTCAAGCAACATGAAAAACCGCGGATGAAATCTGATTTACCGGCGGTCGCCGTTGTTTGTGGATTGCACTTTACTTGCCATCAAGTGTAGTACAGTAATTTTGCAGAGCTAGTATTAAATTTAAAAAAAGTCCCAATGCATTAATTTTGTAGAAGTTGCTTACAAAATAAACAATCAAAGCCACCTTGTTGTATTTAGTTTTTTTTTTTTTTTTTATTACAGACTGCCACCGAACTCACAAGTAGAAACTTTAAGATTTAGTAACAACGCAATAAAAACCTACTGGCCGGACCCTTTCAGCGATGTACCGAACCTGAAGAGACTGTCATTCTCCCATAACGATCTTACAGAGATCACCCCAGACTTATTCACAAATATCGAAGGCTTAGAAGATCTAGATATTTCGAACAACAAAATTTCATATTTCAATCCTTTGGATTTTAAATTTCTACGTCGCTTGAAGAAATTAAGTTTACAGAGTAATAATTTAAAGAATATTCCTATAGAAGCGCTTCATCCGATGACAGCGCTGGAAGATTTGGATTTGAGCAAGAACGGCATCTATGATCTCCTATTACCGAGAGATGGCAATGCTCTGAAAGGATTAAAAAGATTATTTTTAAGTGGAAATAGGATACGTTCGATTTTAAAGGATTCATTCCCACCAAATAATACTCTGTAAGTTAATAATATATGCATTATACTTTTTTGTTTGTCCTCAAACTTTCGTGCAACACTAAAAATACTGATTTGTAACAAACCAACAGTTGGATTAAATATGATATTAATTAAATAATTACCAATAAATAACCTTGTCCTTCAAAACTCTCTTAAAAAAATGCCATTTGAGTACTGCCAACGGATGTCCTATGGGGCCAAAAGTTCTCGAGTGGCGACCGGGTACAGGAAGACGCAACATGAGCAGTTCCGCCACAAAGTAGACCAACCACCTAGTAAAGCTAGTAGATATCCGCTAGATGAAAGCAAAGCGTAGAGGATATTTGGGGAGGCCTATGCCCAACAGTGGATGTATTCTTTAACTTAGCAATCATTATCATATAAAACTCATTAAAGTGTGATTGTTTCAGAGAATTCCTTGATTTATCAAACAATATTATAGAGATAGTCGAAGAAGAATCATTCCTCACTTGTAATAATTTGATTGAACTGAATCTTGCCCAAAACAATATAACTTTTGTGTTCGGACTGCCTCCGTCCCTGCAGATTGCTACGTTGAAAATAAACACGTTGTACCATTGGCCGAAATTCCCAGCCGGTATAAAATTCATAGATTTGTCATACAACAGGCTGTCTGAATTTTATGACGAAAGTACGGTCAACTTTGATAATTTAGAAGTGAGTACATATTTACATGGAAATATCAAGATGACATGTTTTTATAATGGAAAATTAGAACGAAAGAGTTATTTACGATGTAGTTAAAAAAAATTATAATGCATATTAATTGTTCATTGCTTAACTAGATTGGAAATGCGATGCAAAGTTCATAATATGTTGTTTTTTTTTTAATAAATATAATATGTAGTTCTCGATTTGAATAGATAACGTAATGATTTATTGTGATTGTAACTTTTCAGGTGCTAAACATAGGCGGTAATCAAATAAAGGAAATGAATATCGAAAAAAAGCTTCCCAAACTGTTCACTTTGGATCTCTCATTTAATTTGATAACGGAAGTGCAGAAAGTTTTAAATTCACAATACTTACCCAATTTAGAAGAACTTCGTTTAGATGGCAACCCAATTGAATCGGTTTATTTTAAAAATATATTAGCCTTGAAGAGTTTGTACATGAATGATTTGAATAAATTGACGATGGTTGATGAGAAAAGTTTCAGTAATGTAGTGGGTCGAGGATCAGATGGCGCTGAAAACGAACTCAGCTGTTTTAATTTACATTTGTCAAACTGTCCTCTACTGAGTGAGATAAAGGAAGGCGCTTTTGATGGGACTTCGTTATGTATGGTAAGAGCATTGTTATATACATTTTTATAGATATCCTAGCCAAATTACTTAAAAATAAATGCTTACAGAACCATTTTATAAAAACGCTTTTTATTAGCTTCATACGTATGTTGGTATGTAACGGAAACTTTGAACATTATTTTGACCCCCTTTAAAAACGTCGGATTAACTTGAAATTTGGCATACTTATCAAGGACCGATGACAATTCAATATATCAAACAGATAGACCTGTTATCCTTACTAGGATAATCAGGATTAGCGATTTTTTTCTTTTCCTAAACTGGTAGTGTCTTTGCGGCAAGAGCAAGAAGGGCACTACCAGGCGCGCCGATCACCTATTTCTCGGATAAGTTACCGACTTTGAATAAGATAAAATTTTCCGAGAGGGAACCTGAGAACCGGCTATCTCATCCAAGGGAGGCAGCAGGCGCCCAAATTGCTCATTTCTCGGATATAAATTACTAACTTACAATAAACATCAGTGACTTCCCGATTTTATTGAAAATCACTGATTTTCATAATAGGATATGGACGCTTTTATATAATGTCCAGCAAAAAAATTAAAAATATTTTTTAATAAATTTGAATTGAGAATAGTGTATTTTTTTTTAAATAAACATAAATTAGAAAAGTATAATAAGAAAAAAAAATGTACAAAAAGCGTGGGGTGTTTTTAAAGATATTATTAAAATGATAATCCTTATACCCATTTCTGTAAATAAAATATGTATTTATATCTATTGACACCACGCACCCCCCGTTTTTTTTACAATAAAATAACAAAAAAAAAATTATTTACTCTATTCATAATTTATATTTATTTAAAATAGTTACACTCTTCTTAATTACAATTTTTTTAGTTGGATTTTCTATAAAGGAGTGTTTTTACCCTTTTTTTTTAATTATTATTTTTAAATGTAAAGTGCTTTTTATCAACTTTTGATACTTTTTACGATAACAAACACGCACTTTCGTGGTCTAAATTAAAATGTATGTTTGATTTCGTCTAAAATGTTATAAAATATCTATTGATTATTTTCCACAGTTGGATATAAGTAAAAACAACTTGACTTACCTGTCGAAGAACTTACTGGAATGGTCTACAGTAACGGACGGTATAAATCTGCAAAATAACCCGTGGTATTGCACTTGCGACATGCAGTGGATAGTCGATTTACTCCTGCCACAGATGTACAGAACTAAAAACTCCGTACTCCTTGATGACTTAAGGTAGGTAACATTTATCTATATTATTACTAGCTGTGCCCGTGGCTTCGCTCACGTGGACTACAGAATGTCCGCGCGAACCTTGCTCCCCCGCTCCCGGCTATTTTAAAGACAAAACTGCTTATTGTGGGTGTTCCTTAGAAGATAGATGTCTTCTTTTTCATTTTTAATAATTGTTTGTCACAAAATAGCTTGTAGCAAGTGGCATAAATATGAGAGATAGACATATGTTATCGCAGACTTTTTTTAAATATACTAAGAGATAAATATCCAAATTTAAGGCAGCTAAGGGTTGTATCCTAATGTTAGATAGCGTATACTTACTATTTCTCGTGAGTCTGGCTATCATATACCATAAAAATAATTCGAATCCGATTGGTAGTTCGAGAGATTATAGCGTGTTTAAACAAACAAACAAATACACACTTCCGCTTTATTATATTATAAGTATAGATGTAGTTGCAGATAAGTAAAATATATGTTCTCTCTAGGTGTGGATCACCTCGTGCATTCGAGGGACTCCGCCTCGTCCACTGGTACAACTGGACAGATCAGGTGATGTGTAGCGACGTTTACCTACGCTCCGGGCCGCATGGTTCATACATGGTCAGTATAATTATTTTCATGGTGGTGGGTTATGTTCGGTAACGGTGATTTATGTGGCAAAGTAGCGATGCTTACACTTCTTTGTTCTAACCGTAGAGCACGGTTGGCGACATCGAGTGTCCCTACTTATCCTCAGGGATAACATGTTTTTAGTAATTAACCATGAATGTCTATTCTGAGCAAGCACGACTACAACCTATTTTGTGACCATATATAATGTATTAAAATATCTTTAATATTTGTAAATAACTAAATTTGTGTTGGCGCAAACTAACGTGCCTATGTTCAAATCAGTCAAAAGTGTGACGCGAGGTGTACCTACATAATATAATTAC
The DNA here is from genome assembly GCA_033032175.1 of Saturnia japonica. Classification (NCBI taxonomy): domain Eukaryota; kingdom Metazoa; phylum Arthropoda; class Insecta; order Lepidoptera; family Saturniidae; genus Saturnia; species Saturnia japonica. The sequence goes on from CM065314.1 coordinate 3,631,373, forward strand.
TTTTTCAGATGGAAGACTCAAGCATCTCATGGTCAAGAGTTAGTCCTCTAACTTTAATATTAGCGGGCTGCATTATAGTATCGCTTCTTATAGCCATAGCTTTGTCTATATATCTCGTGAAGACACGAAATGAGTACAGGATCAAGCAAGGGGCCATGAAAAGGAAGCGGCAGAGCGCGTACGACACTAATAATACAAACGGGACTCAGAAAGAACAATTTTCAGCACTCAACAAAGCTTGAATTGATAATATATTCCGAATACTCAACTCCCTTAATATAAGATAGTATTTAAAAATGTGACAGAACACTTTTTCAATAGTAAAAACAATATGAGATTAATAATATAATGAAATGAATGAATGAATTATATGAAATTAAGTAACTTGTTATTTAATTAATAATTGTTTAGGTTATTTTTGTAAATTATTTCAATTAATAGATATTTAAATAATTGTTGTTCGTAACACATTCGTTTATACGTAAAGTATTATGTCAGTGTTTTTTATTGGTTGCCAACTGTAAAAATCATATCTTCAAAATTATTTCTCAAAAACGTGTTTGCATAAATTATTTGCAATGGGTATGGATATGGAGGGAGAGGTAATATAGAATGTATTGTATATATTGTTTACGGGTAATTCTTCGAAATTTATTATTTTCGTCAAGTTTTTCAGTTTTTTCAAAAACCTTAGTGCTAACCGCTATTGATAAAATAAATGCAATCTATGCATACTAACATAGTATTTGATACGAAAGACTATTATATTTTCAATAATTTAGGAGTTATTCGAAATAAAAATTTAAATAAGTTGAGGCTAATGATAACCACATACTAACAATGATTATAGTTTAGAACATAATGACAGTATGTTGCACAGAATGATGTAAATGGATAAATTTGATCATTTATTTATGTAAAACAAAAGTTATTTAGAAAATTAAACATCGTATATTTAGCAAACTTAATAGTAATAACAAGCAATTCAAAATAATTGAAAAACTAAGCATTTCACGTAGTTAACGCAAACTTAGATAACTTAATCTTGTTAGTATAATATAATTCTTTGGAAATCAAAAAATCACAGTAAAAATCCAGTCTAATAACTAAACATAAAAAATATCTAAATCTACTAGTAAAAAGTATAAAGTACAAACAGAAAAATAACCATATAGGTTATAATACAACCATATTAATAAAATAGTGCGACCTGTAATAATTCTAATCAACAATAATCGCAATAGTCTCTTAAATCCTCAAAGTTATACGTTTAAAAAGACGAGCAATTCTCACAAATTTATCCACAAATATTCTTAAAAATAAAATGATGCCCATAAGTTCCAAGTTTCGCAAATGCGGAATCATCACATTATTGGACTGTATTTTGCTTTACTGAAGATAGTACAGTTTATTAAATGCTATTACCGGTAGACATGTGATTAGTCAAATGAGTTGTATTAGTGACATCAATTAGAATATTAGAAATAATCTTGATTTTGTTTTGTTTTGTAGATTTGGGCTTAGTATTTGCCAGGGGAACTACGTAATTAATATCGACATTATCGTTTTGATTCACAGGTATATTATTGATATACCCCAAATGCTTGCCATGTGCGCATATTTCGTCAACATCACATAGAAAACAACTCATTTTTCTTATAGTCATTCTAGGTTTAAGCCTATCCCAAAGTACCTGGTGCACAGAAAGGGTGCCTCTAAATGGTTTCAACTGCTCGGGAATTAATCTTTCCCTCTGCATTATATCTTCTTCTGTAACTCTTTTAATTATAATATTCTCCAACCTTGAACTCATGATTTCGTAAAACTTATCGAAATTACCAAGGTCCGAACCAAAATGGACCATCTGGTCAGCTGTTCTTTTTACTGTAGCACCAACGCCATCAGGAGCACCCTTTCCATGCCCAGCTTCGGAATAGTTCCACGTCATTCTGGTTATATTAGAATGGTGGGATGTTAATTGACTTATAATATAGAACATGTATTTATTGCGATATTGTGATGACAGAGAATCAGATAAAAAATGAACTGTATCTACGAATGGATTCTGTTTTATGACTTCATCAAGAACAGGCAGTAAATGAGCCCAGATTGATGCAGCGTCATGTCGAAGGCTAGAACTGAGAGTACACATAGATGTAGGACATACTTGTCCAGTTATAAAACTATGCGTGTATATCACAACTGTATGCAGCGACACTTGTTGTCGACTTCCTCCGAAATGGAAAGATTGAACTTCTTGGGCATACTTTAAATTATAATTTTCAGAGAAATCGACGTGTACGAGAGCTTCTTGAAAATTCAAATTATTTTTGTCTTTATAACTTTGTATTGATTTACGATTTTGTAGATATGATCCAAGTAATTTGGCAGTTCTGCTTCTAATTTTGAAATGGCTTCTAAGGGTTTCATTACTATTTTTTGTTTTACTGTTAAAATTTGCCTTTTCTTTGTTCCGTTTTCTAAAACTACTTCTTTATTAACTCTTCTCCATTCAAAAAATATCGTTATTCAATTCTTTGTACGCAAGATGTTGTGGTGCACATAAGTTGCATATTCTTCGCAAACAGTCAGTGTTAAATGAATCGCAGCACAACGTAGCTAATATGTCTTCTGGTTTCTTTTCATTTAGTCAAGGCTTATTCAAGGCTTTCACCAACAACTCCATATTCACATGAGTAGCACACATACATTTTTCTCTATTAGCTGGTTTAGGGCGCAGCACCCAGAAAGGTCTATTTTTACAAAAAAATGAATAATGGATATTAATGTTTGTTTCATTTTTAAATTTGTTATACAAATCTATCAATGGAGCGATAAGATATCTTTTCTGGACTCTTTTCTTATTCCTAGTTATAAATTCTTTTTTGCCTGCAGCAACAGTACTATTGGCGTCGTCACAATAAAATGAAATAATTAATTTAATTATTTTAGATTGGCGGTCTTTAAAGTATGTATATTTAGGTGAATCACTTGGATCTTTATTTGCTTTATTGGTGATTATTTGATTTATCAATGTGTTTTCATTTGGTAATTTCAATTTAACAAGTTCAAGCTTTTTCTTTAGATTTGTTATAGTTTTACGTTGGGATTCGTTTTTCTTTTTTAATGTGTTTATTGTAGACATTAGTATCTTCCTTTTCTTCATTTCTTTGTACTTAAGATTTTTTAGTGCACCTTTAACAGATGGGCATTGACGGTCGTGTTGCAAAGGATCCTTTTGTAGGTTAGTATCAGTTTCGTTAATTGTGACCGGTATTGTTTCTACATTAATAGGTTTAAATGTAATTTTATTATTCAGAGCTTGTTTTACTCTCTGTCTATAATTTTTTAGAATTTTCCTTCCATCTTTTTCTTTGTTCTCTTTGAGATCGAGGGGTTTTGTCTTTTATCTGGCCAATCTTCTTATCTCCTTTTCTTTTCAGATATTGCTTCCTTCGCTTTTCTTTCTCAAGTTCAAGCAGTTCCGGGTCATTTTTTATTTCGTTATAACGTTTTCTTTTACACAAACGTTGTTTTTCTAATCGCTGTGCTTTAGTTTGTGGCATTTTTCATTCTACAAATAAAAAAAACTATTTTAACTCGCATTATTATAAGTAAAATCCTATGGACCTAAACTTAGCACGATTTTCAATACTATGTAGGGTGCAAAGCAGCTGCCAACTAAATGAGATATTTAAAAAAAATGTAATTCTCGAGATATACGGTTGACAAAAAATGTAATAAGGCGCATGCTCCATTACGTCATGTGTATGTTGATGGATGCTAGTACCTACTTAACCACTCAAGCACCGCACTTTTTGAAAAACTTCACTCAGTTCCAAACAGCCGTAAGCGCCAGTAAAAAATGTATGGGAATGTAGCCCTTACATTACACAGTATATCACTCATATTAGCCTGTTTTTTTTTTTGGCGGTAAAAAATTCAGTGGCACTAACCTTAAACGCCTTTAGGATAAAAATAGCTACGTTGTTGTTGCATTTATGTCTGGACGTTGCTATTTTTTTTTTAATTTTTTTTTTTAAATCTTTTTTACAAATTATATTACAGAAACTATATTTTTACATAAAATTAGTATGTTATGATTACTTTTTCCATTTCTAAGAAGTATTATTATTATTTTGTAGGACCAAAGATAATATTTCCTGTATTATTTAGATATTATATTACTAAAGCAGTGTTATGGTTTTGTTTTTGTGTTTTTCTAGTAAAGTTTAGTGTATGTGTATCTAAGTATTACATTTCAAACAATGTTTCTTTTTTATCTATTTATATTCTCAAATATTAGACTAGTGCACTGTGTAGTCTTTAGAATTTTTCTAATTTCTGGCGAAAGTACACTAGAGTAAAAAAAGAATTAGGTAAATATGTTGAATTGTTCTAGAAATGAGGAGAGTAAGATTTTCTCGTTGCACAATGTGCTATAATTATTTGATGCCGGATTCGAGACATCTGCAAGTACGTTAGTTAGCGTGTTGTTTGTATGAATGAATTTGAGAAGAATCAGAAACCCAAAAGCACACTGAAACTCCTGTACACTATATTCATATATGCACTGTAGCAAAGAAGAACGGTCTGAGTGGTCGCTATATATAATGTAACTAGCTGTACCCCACGGTTCCACCAGTGTTAATTTTATATGACAAACCTCACCAACAGACACCCGTTTGTATAGCCAATTTTTTATACTTTGTGTAAAACTATCAACATTTGACCAATATTGTAACCACATGTCGTAACCTCCATAAGAAAAAGTTTCTGCCTCGTCTCCAGCTGCCCTGCCGTGAAGATTAAACTGTTTTTTATTTTGAAGCCGATTCGAAAGGAAGACTTGAAGTCTACTATAGGGACCTAAAAACATACTCGGCAAATTGTGGGTGTACAATTAGTACACCTCTGCCTAACCCTTCGGGGAATACAGGCGTGATGGTATGTTATGTTTATAAATTAATCTTTCAAATTATAATATAACCTATATTACTCGCTGATACTGTAGCTTTAAGTCCAATAGATTTGAGTTTATCCATTACAAACAAAAAATCAAATCTTTCCTCTTTATAATATTGGTATAAGTAATGAAGAATAAGGATCGGATTGGATTACGACCGAACGACCTTTTTTTTTAGCAAATTGGTTTATATGTTCTTGTAAAGAGCTTTACGACTGAGCGATTCTTTTTTAGCTTCCCATCGTACATTTATAATAAGCACATATCTCAATTCAGTCATCATTCATAATCGCCTACCTCTAACAGATATTATTACTACGACAAAAAAAGAGTTTTGCCACAAACATAATATGAAGTAGATAAGTATTATTTTTTCTATATGTCGCATGTAAACTAAACACCTGTGCTATCAAGTGGCGTCAAGTGCAGCGACGGCGCGTCGCGCGGCGTTGAGTTATGCGACGACGCGATATTTTTTCTCTTGCTCTAACATAAGCAGGGTTGCCAGATGGCGAATTTTTTACCAAATATCTCTTACTTTCAACACATAATCTCGTAAAATTATGAATTTTAAAAATGTATTTTGTACTTGCTATTAGTTCATCATGATTAATATTATGGTTATGTTTATTAGTATTTTGTTAATGTCAGGGCTATTAAAATCATTTATATTTTTATTGTACAGTTTTTTTAACTGTTTTTTAGTTATCAATTTGGAACACATTTCCTTATGGTTCGAAATTTATATTTTTTTTCGATCTTTTCTTAGCTTATAAAATGAGTGACCGGATAGATTTTGAGAAAGTACGATTTTTATAAGAAAGCAAAGCAAAGCCGCGGGCACAGCTAGTCTGTAATAAGACAATTTCTAATATCTGTTTTTATTAAATGGATTTTGCTGAAAATATGCACGCGCACTTTTTCTAATTATGCCTGTCTTGAAACCAAATGTAGTCAACTTTTGGAGTTGTAGACCCGATGAAAACGAAACAGATTTGTTTCTCTAATTTTTGATTTATTTAGCATGCGATTTGAGATTTCAGCAACCAGAGAGCTTGATGAATATAATGCGCACTTTGCTTTCTTGGTAATTTTAAAATCTGGCTACTCCTTTAGTAAAATTATTAGGGTTAAATTAGGGTATTATTGTGAATAATTAGAGTAAAATTCTGAAACGTACTAGAACTTCTACTACCATTGCATAAAAATACATTTTTACACCTGTTTCAGTTAGTGCAAAAGAAATAAGAAAACAATATTTCATCATTAGTGCATTATGGATAATCATAAAAAAATCATCTTAGCGGGGATTCTCCAGTCAACGAATAAAGATACATTTGATGATGAGGCAATGAATCTAGTCATGTGCATGAACATAATATATTGTTTTATAATTAGTATTTTTGATTTGTATATGGGACGCTGGCAGACACTATTGTTGAAATCTCGTAAAAAAGCGTACGAGTTTTTTTTTGCTCGTTTACAGAACTGCAAAATATCCTAAAAGTACGAGATTTCTCGTACGTCTGGCAACGCATGTTATGATTCATCCGTGTGCAAAAGCACCCCCACCTATTTTTTTACAGCGTTCTTTGTTTTCAATCTTCCCATTACGTAATAGGCAATGACGAAACGTAAAAGTTGTATTATAGGTTATAAAATTATGTGTAGAACATAAAAATAGTGTTATTGTATTTTAGCTATGTGTATCAAGATTTATAATATTACCAGGTATTGATTTTATTTGCATATCATTTTTTTTTAAATATTTGTTATTTGAAAAGCTATGTATGTAAACTACATAAAACCTTTTTTGTGTACCTTTTGACTTTTATTTCATTTGATTCTAATATTACATTTAAAATGTGGTAAAACTTGAGAAATAGTCTCTAATATACTAATTATAATAAATCAGTATATTACAAATACAAAAGTTCAAGTTTTTAGCAGTACGTATATTTAGTCGAAGTAGGTATAGTATAACCTATAATTATAAAATTGTTTTTTTTTTTTTTTTTTTTTTTTTTTCGAATTAACTAGACTCTTAGGTTTTTGGGTCTTGGAGCCAATAGAGGCTTTCAAAGCTTCACCAGGCTTGAGTAATATTGTAGGATGAACAATAAATAGTTTTATTTAAGCGCCATCTCTTAGAATGAATGAGTACGAGTACCTTACTATACCTCTAATAACTTCGTAATTGATTACTAATAACTGATTATCCGTCTCCACACAGATGACGCTATGAATGAAGTTTTTACTGAATCTTTTATTTTTGTTTTATTTGGATTTAATTATTGTATTTATTTAGAAATGATATAAAATACATTTCATAAATTATCATACATTTTTACTTCATGTCATTTATTTTTGAAATGCCTTTATATACTTCAGTATTCATACGGGAAATATGTACACATTATAGGCAGGTATATATAAAACACTATAGGGCGAGCATCCTCCGCGGACGCTTCGTCGTACATAACATAACATAACGCCTGTATTTCCCGAAGGGTTAGGCAGAGGTGTACTAATGTACACCCACAATTCGCCGAGTATGTTTTTTAGGTCCCATGTAATAGGGGGCGAGCCTATTGCCATTAATCGGGCACGAAACCAAACTCCGAGCTGCTACTAAGATTATCATAGGAAAAACCCTATAACACTTTGCTCGACCTGGGATTCGAACCCAGGGTCTCGCTCATAGCAGTCGCGCTTACGACCACTAGGCTAACGAGGCAGTTATTACCTAAAGATTATAGTCACACGATATGTATATAATTCATTATTATGTATAATACAGCATGTCCTTGAACGTACTATCGGGCTGAAATGCCGCGGGTGCAGCGCCGCGTCAAGTTTTCTTATTGCGTGCGGTACTTTATACATTTGTAGGTATATTATACATTTGTGGGTCGTGTTTTTATATTTAATAATAATTTCGTATATTAAATATTAATAGTTTTATTTCTACGTTATAATATAATATATTTTAACATATAAAAAATATTTTATTGTACCGCAATGACGAATTTTTTTTATTTTTTTTTTTATTTTTTATTTATATATTATTATATGGTGTACCTGTGCCTATAAAATCTTTACAAAAAAAAATACCGATTGAGTCAATCTACTCAAAGGAGACGCCTAAGGAGAGTGCATAAGGTTAGATTTTCTATGTTTTTGGAGTTTCCAATTTTCATTTTTTTTCCAAAATGAAGTAGACTTACTTATCAAGGTGCTTGAGTGGTTAACTATACGAGATGTTTATATTTCAAAAACAAAAATATAATACTTATGTACTATCAAAAATCATTCTTCGTATTAACTCATAATTATAGTCAACATCATTGTCATTAAGTGAAACTTATTTCATTCGTCGCAACGACCATGTTACATATAATTACGAACTGAGAATAAAACCTGTATGAAATTGTCTGTGAACATAAATCCTCGGCAATGATTTTACTAAATTAAATGATTTCGTATTCGTTATTAAATGAAATATAAATTAAAATATTAAATACGCACATTTAATGAATTTAAGCTGAAACGCAAATGACAATTTTGATGCTAAATTTTGAAGAACTATGAAAGTTTACTTACAGTTCTCATTTGCGCACGTGTTTCTTCGCCGAAATCTAGTTGTAAAATAAAAGCGTCCCCGCGCTTTCGGGGACATATATTAAAGTTGCGTTCAGAATTAAATAGATTAGTAAAAATTTAAATCAAAAAGTGTTACGACTAATGACGTTTTTTTTGTAACAAAATTTGGACTTTATGTTTAGCCTTGCAATTATTAAGTACTTATAGAGATTTTATTTTGAAACGAAGTAAAATTTATATGTAATTAATATGTTGATACTTTTAGAATTTTAAAATTGAAATTATACATTTTGTATACAATTGTTTCGTAAAGAGTCGACACCGGAATACGGAGTATAATGACGTTTGGTGTTGTTTTTGAAACTTTGCAGAATAAATAAATTAAAAATACAACTTTTTAAACTTTACAACTTAAAAAACAAAGTCAAACAGAACTAAAAAATTAATCGCAAGTATCAGAATTTTTTTTAATTTAATTATTTCGACGGAAACAGTTTTTACGGTCCTTTGAAGAACAACCCTTAAACGTAATATAGTTCTTTTGCAAATGAAATGTATAATACAGGTAGGTACTACTGGCGTATTGCACGCTTGTATCGCTGGACGATTTATAAAATATTTGTCCTTACATATGAAATTAGTGTTTTGTCGTACTGACCACTTTGATCTGAAATATCTTCTCTTTGGTTAAGAATTCCAAATTCAAATTTATGAATTCATTTAGATGGTACATTTGAGTTTTGAAAACAGTCATTCAATTGTTTTTTCTACATTTTTTTCCTTTGGCGTCGCTTATTACCGCACAATGGAAAACATGAAATATCGGTATATTTACGAGTACGAGTTCTCCCGTGGCACCAGTGCTAGAGAAACAACTCGAAGGATTAATGATTTGTACGGCGCTGGTGTTGCAAAAGAAAGCACGGTACGTTTTTGGTTACAACGTTTTCGTTCTGGAAATTTTGACCTTCAGACCCAACCCCGTGGACGGCCGGAGACCAAAGTGGAGAATGAAGAATTAAAGGCTATTGTGGAAGCGGATCCATCACAAAGCACTTCAGAGATAGCTGCAGGCTTCGGGGTAAGTAATAAAACTATATTAATCCACTTGAAGCAAATCGGGAAAGTAAAAAAACTTGAACGAGGTTTAACTTGGAGGTTTACCAGTCTGGAGATAAATATGAAAACAATCCTTCCAAATTAAATCTTTTATTTCTGTATTATTACCGCGTGCAATGCGTGTGCCGACCGAGACTGGACTGTCGGTGCACACAATGCACAAGTACAACATTAAACATTAATGATGACGCTACATCATTCCCCCCTTAAATATAAAGTTTAAAAAATTAAAATAAAAAACATAATACAACAATTAGAAACATAAAATGCAAAATTATTGATTTATAAAATTAATTAAAAATTATTGAAAAATTACAAAATTATAACATGGGGGTAAAATACGACGTTACTATCCGTAAGCGAATATATACCTAGTATAAACAATACAATACGAATGAACGTTCACTAAGGAAATACAATGTTTTACACAAAAAATAAATCATATTACACATTAAAAAAAATATTTTTCCCAAGACAATACAAAAATTACAAAATAAAAATAACAATGTAGTTAAAAAAAAAGTATTAATAACACTTATGTTCCAATATACATATTGTGTTTGCGCAATGCATTTTCGAACGTCAAGCAATTATTACTCGAGGTGGTTTCGTAATCGTTCCACTCGTAGAATCCTGAGTCTGCACATTTCTTATTGCGACGCGTGCGACTTGTTTGAGAATCCATTTTTTAATTCTGTCCTTGGTGCGATTTATAATAATGTAGGTGATTATGAGGCACAAAACTCCCAATATGACGACAGCTACTAAACCGAATTTATTTACCTTGTCGTCTACGGCAGCGGTGTTAGCCTGAACTTGTGCTATCACCACATGTTCGCTAGAGTCTCTGCTATTATAATTTCCCATAATTGACTTAAATAACAAATAACACGTTTGAATAGAAATAGTATTAGAGTTTGAGTGTCGAAATATAATTGCAAATTTGAAAATAAATAATTAGAACAAACAAATTAATGATTATCTTGCTAAATTTGAAAACGTACGGGTTTTGTTACGATACGGCCGCTACGCGTAATGTAGCGGAGCGGGCGATTATCGCTATCCGCTATGCTCGTGAATTGTGTTGAATCCTTAATACTACTATTTGTCTTATCCTTATTATCTTTGTTACATTTAACCAAATTACTGCTACTAAGATTTTCCTCGTTCATAAATGCTGGTTTTAACCTATCCACAGAAATATATGCGTCTCGACCTGACATTCGCACTAAATATACCTTATTATTCCTATCTAAAATTTTAAATGGTCCATCGTAAGGTGGTTGTAATGGTTTTTTAACTAAATCACTTCGCACGAAAACATGTTCGCATTTACTTAACTCTGGATATACGAATAATGTACGAGAGTCTTTATGCGTTATCGGTTTCGGTTTCAAGTTACCTATCATTCTGCGAAGGTGTTCGACGTATTCACAATGGTTACTAATATTACTATTACTATCTATATTAAAAAAATCTCCGGGCAATCTAAGTGTTTGTCCGTAAGTCATTTCCGCGGCACTAACACTAGTGTCATTCCTTGGTGCTACTCGTAGTCCTAACAATACTATGGGTAATTCTTCGACCCATGTACTGGAATCTAATCTTGCCATAAGTGCAGCTTTGAGAGACCTGTGCCATCTCTCAACCATACCGTTACATTGAGGGTGGTAGGGTGTGGTACGCGTTTTATTAATACCTAAACATTTCATTAGTTCTTTAAAAACGTTACTTTCAAATTGTCTGCCCTGATCGCTTGTCAGCTTAGCAGGACAGCCAAAACGTGATATCCAGCCTTCAAAAATAACCTTAGCTATGGTTTCTGCTGTGATATCTCTAACCGGAAATGCTTCGGGCCAACCAGTCTGTCTATCAATAATGGTAACAAGATACCTAAAATCTTGCAATGAAATTGGCAAAGGACCTACTATGTCTACATGTATATGCATGAATCTTTCAGCTAGTGGAAAATTTCCTAATTCTGATTTTACATGTTTATGAACCTTCACACGCTGACACTTAATGCACGACTTAGCCCATTTGCCTACGTCACTGTTCATATTTATCCAGAAAAATCTTTCTTTAACAAGCTTTCGCGAAGTTCGGATCCCTGGATGGCTAATATTATGAACAGAGTCAAATGCTAGTCGTCTGAATTGTTGTGGCAAATATGGTCTAGCTCGCTGTGTGGTCATTTCGCACACAATAGGTAGGTCACTCCCCGGTAACAGTATCTCTTTAAAATTCCATTTGTTTGAATGCTTACGTAGGTCAACAAGTACCTCGTCACTGGCTTGAGCTTGCGCGATTTCAGCGTAATTAAGTAAGGTGGGAACGGAAATTGACTCTACTCGCGATAGCGCGTCCGCTACAACATTTTTATCGCCTTGAATATGTTTTATGCACGTAGTAAACTCACTGATGTATAATAATTGTCTAACGCGTCGTGGTAATTCATTTACACTGCCTATCTTTGAAAAAGCAAAGGTTAATGGTTTATGATCTGTAAAAATTACTAAATTTCGTCCTTCAACCATATTCCTAAAATACTTAATTGCTAGATATACTGCTAATAATTCTCTGTCATAAGTACTATATTTAGTCTGCGAAGCTGTCATTTTCTTAGAAAAATAACCTAACGGCTTCCATGCGTTATCTGTATAGTGTTGCAAAACAGCACCTACACAAGTGTCTGAGGCATCCGTCATGAGTGCAAGCGGCGTATCGGGTTTCGGGTACGTTAGGCTGACTGCGCGTTGCAAACTCAACTTACATTGAACAAATGCTTCATTTGATTTTTCTGTCCAATTAATTTTAGATTTGTCATTTTTTTTAGACTTAACTAAATACTTATTTAGTTCGGATTGGTACTCTACTGCATTAGGTAAATGTAAACGGTAAAAATTAATCATACCTAAAAATCGTCTCAGTTGATCGACGGTTTCGGGTTTCGGGAAAGAGCTAATTACATCTATTTTCTGCTGAAGAGGACGGATCCCTTCGGTAGACACTTCATATCCTAGAAACTCAATTTTAGATTGACCGAATGTGCATTTGTTTAAATTTATTGTTATACCGAATTTATTTAGTCTGTCAAAAACTTCGTTTAAATGTAACTTATGCATAGACATAGATTCACTAGAAATTATGACGTCATCGATATAGGTATATAAATAATCTAGACCTTCTAACACTGTGTGATTCATAAACCGTTGAAAAGTTTGTGCGGCATTCCGTAAACCGAAACTCATACACGGGAATTCGTAAAGGCCAAATGGTGTTATGATGGCTGTTTTCTCCACATCCTCTGGGATTACTCTGATACAATGATACGCTCGGTTTATATCTATACGCGAAAATACCTTTTTGTCCGCTAGTAAATATGTAAAATCATGAAGACGCGGTATAGGGTATCGGTCTGGTTTCGTGATTGCATTAAGAGCTCTATAATCCCCACAGGGTCGAATTTGGCCATCTTTTTTTGCTACCACATGTAAGGGGCTCGCCCACGCACCTTTCGACGGTCTACAAATCCCCATCTCTTGCATAATTCGAAATTCCTCTTTTACCTTGGCATACCGGTGTGGAGGCAACGGCCTTGCCCTAGCATGTACAGGTGGTCCGTTGGTTTCGATATGATGGTAAACAGAGTGTTTTGGTGATTCTTTAAATGAAACGGGCTTCGTAATATCAGGATATTTTGACAGTAAATCGTAAAAAGGGTGACATTCATTAATAGTATTAATTGATTTATCGTTACAACTGACGATAGCAGTTAACACATTTAAATTCGTAATTTGATCGATTAGTCTACGTGAACTTAAATCTACTATCAACTTATAATGAGATAAAAAATCAGCGCCTAAAATAGGCTGTCGAACATCAGCAATTACAAATGTCCAACGCAATGCGCGACGTAACCCTAAATCTAATTGTAAACTTTTAACACCGTATGTCTTAATTTTTGTGCCATTAGCAGCAAATAACGTATAGTCTGTGCACTCACTGTTCAACTGGTTTCTACGAACTTGGTGTCGGGGTAGAACAGAAATATTTGCCCCCGTATCTATTAAAAAATTTAAGCAACTTAACTTATCTGTAACACACAGGCGGTGGTTTGCGATTCCGATGCAGTCGTCCGCCGAATTCGACTGCACGGACTTTAGTTTACCTGCTGTTCAGTTTTTTTCCAGGCGCAGGGTTGTAAGCATTTATGTGCTTGATCTTTATATTTAAAATGGTAAAAACACAGCCAATCCTCGGAAGCTGGTGTGCGACGAGGTGTACGGGCACGAAAACGGCTGCGAGAGCGATGGCGCGATGACAACCTGCCGCGACCACGTGACCTTGATGAGGACTGGAACTGTATCTCATTGAGTCGGACGTTGATTTTCGCTATTTCTGTCAGTAAGGTAGCGGTATCTGAACAAGAAGAACTAACTTCCTCTACAGTAACAGATTTGGTCGACTCCATGACTTTATCTGCAACAGTCGCCAGGGTGCTGAGATCCTTGCTTTCCGTGACGACCAGGACCGCACGTACCGATGTAGGCAGATGGTTTTTCCACAAAATTAGTAGTGTGTCATCCGAAATCTTGTCTCTAGCCAAGTCTTTCATACGGCGCAGTAACTGTGACGGCTTTTGATCTCCGAGATCCATTTCGCCAATAAGCTTTTGAAGTCGACGAGTCTCTGATTCTTCATAAATTGCTAAGAGCCTAGTTTTCAGAGTTTCATATTTCCCTTCATCAGGTGGTTTCAACAGAATATCGGTCACCTGCTGAACAACTTGTTTTCCCAACTTAGCAATGACAAGATGATATTTCGCTGCGTCAGATAGTTTCTGGCTATATAAAACTGCTTCAACCTGAATAAACCATGTCCGTGGCTGGTCTTCCCAAAAATCTGGTATTCGGGAAGAAACTGTAATCTGAGCTACATCTACGTTGGTAATTTCCGGCTCCGGTTGAGTCATTATTTAAAATATTTAACGTACAGGTCACTAAATGTTCTGATGAAATTTGATATGAAAAAAAATATGTATTACGTAACTCGGTAGTCGGCACACAACAAAAAAAAATCAGCACGTTTAAAAATCACGTCGGGTGGTCACCAATTTGGAGGTTTACCAGTCTGGAGATAAATATGAAAACAATCCTTCCAAATTAAATCTTTTATTTCTGTATTATTACCGCGTGCAATGCGTGTGCCGACCGAGACTGGACTGTCGGTGCACACAATGCACAAGTACAACATTAAACATTAATGATGACGCTACAGGTACCTCATGAATTGAGTGAATCGAACTTACAAACACGCGTCGACTGCTGTGTTACTTTGTTCAACCTACACAATAATGAAGGGATTTTAAATCGAATCATTACATATGATGAAAAGTGGATACTGTACGATAATCGGAAGCGCTCGTCGCAATGGCTGAACCCTGGAGACCCAGACAAATCCTGCCCTAAACGAAAATTGACTCAGAAAAAGTTACTTGTGAGTGTTCGGTGGACTAGCGCCGGTGTCGTTCACTACAGCTTTCTAAAATCTGACCAAACGATTACGGCAGATATCTATTGTCAGCAACTGCAAACCATGAAGGAAGAACTAGCTGATAAACAACCGAGATTGGTCAATCGCTCTAGGCCACTGCTGCTTCACGACAAAGCAAGAACACACACTGCACAACAAACAACCACTAAGTGTTAGATGAGCTACAATTGGAATGTCTGTGACATCCACCGTACTCCCCGGAGCTTGCTCCAACTGATTACCATTTTTCCCGGAATTTGGACAACTTCTTACAAAAAAAAAAATTCAACTCCGATGTGGCAGTCCAAACCGCCTTCAAAGAGTTTATTCATTCTACCGCCCCCATGGGTTATTTTAGTAAAGGGATCAATGAATTACCTATGAGATGGCAAAAGTGCATAGATAACAACGGTGCATACTTTGATTAATTAAATGTATTTTACAAAAAAATAAATTGACATTATATTCCTCCCGTACAAAATGCTAATTTCATAAGGACCTAATAATAAAGTATCCACGACTTAATCGAAGTACATCCTAAATTTCATTAGAATGTATCCATCCGTTTGAGCTTCATTGATACATGAACATTGAAACCATCGTACTTTCAAATTTATATAAAAATAATATATATTACTTAACAAATAATATCTATATAGACAATATAAATCAAAAAACAAAGGTAAAGGTTTTGTTAAAATTACCTGATTAGTAGTTGTTAGTGTTTAAAAACAAAATGTGATGTAAAAATAGTTTAATAAGTTTGAATAAAATGTTGTCTTTTTTATTTGAAATTTATTTCCCAAACGGGTTTATAACTTTACGTAAATTATCTGGTCCGTCCCATTTGCCTCTGATTAGCTTGTTCCAATATAAGTATGGAAAAATATTTCTACTTATATATGACCATAGCCTCCGTTCTTTACTCTGAAATAAATCGAACTTTTTATTATAAAGTCTAAATTAATAAAAATCAAATAATCTTTTCACGGTTTATAGAATAGGTACTATTTTATTTTCTAATGCGGCCCTCGTTAGTTTAAAATTTGTCACCAAGCACCTATCACAGTGATCAAGCAGCAGCAGTTGAGAAAAATAGTATATTTTTCAAGAAATTGCAAAATATATAGTAGGCACTTTTGGGAAAAAATAAAGTGCAAATTTGTTTTTAATCATTATTAATCAACTGCTCAAAATAGTGTAATGGTTTCAGGGTTCATGTATGTGAGTTTCTTTATTTCACCAAAACTTTTTAATGCATGAACAAATTTGAAAAAAAAACCTCCAAAGTTTTGTTGAATACATTTAAACTCAGACAAAAAGATTCTGTGATCTGTGAGAAGTGATCCAATATATGACTGACAAAATGAAAATCAATGTCAATGATAATTTTCTGTTCTGTTTAATTTAACAAAATAATATAAAATAAGAGTGACAATTGAATTAGCGACGAAAATATAGTATTTCTCGTACTATATTATTTTTCTATAATTCATAGTGCAATTGACTAAAATATAGTACGATATACTATATAATATAATACGGGTGGCTTTAGCTCTCGGGTGGCCCAAGATGATAAGACGATAAGCCTAGTGAGAACCAGTGTTCTCAAATGCAACTACCGTAAGACAGCTAAAGGTGTTTTCGACAGATTTTCATCCAGAGAGTGGTAAGTAGACAGGCAATAGAAAATGTCCTATAACCATGCGAAATTTTTGTCGTTAGTGTCAAATTCTGATCGTTTTGCGAGCCCTACGGCAACGTCAGAGCTAGTTTAAGAGAAGTAGCACAAGAGCCTAAAGAAGAAGAAGCTAGCGGCCCTGCGCCAAACAAGAAAATAAAAAAGTTATACAAAAGCTCGGGCACCCCAGTTATATTTGCTAAAGTCCAGTTAGTGCTGGAAAGGTGGCAGAAAGTGCTTAATGCTGGCTTAATTAGACTCCAGGCGCTTCTGAGGTTCTGCCACTAGGTAGAGACGACCATTGCAATCCAAACAAAAATATTATATAACGTAATTATAAGTATAAAACAAATATCCTTATACCTTTAATGTATCAAGTAATCATATATTCAGTAAATTCAGGGAAACTAACTTGGAGATTTACCTCTACATAATTAAGAAACAATAATTTGTCATTGGGGTTTTAAAGAAATTTAACTTAATTGAGTTTTTAAAATTCTAGGAAAGGATTTTACGGAGCCTGTAACTGTGCTAAATGTGTGATATTCATATAACTGACATAATATAACGGTACCTGATCCAATGGAAAGGTTTCCTTAACTTTCTTCTCGTATAGAAACTCAGCCAAAACTCCTTTCTTGTATGATGTAAGTAAGGGGCAGGCCGCGTACCCATCGTACTTGGCTATTGGTTTCTTCCCGGCTATGACATTTAGCAAGTTTTGCGCTACCACGCAGCTTTGCGGGCCTGATAAACAAGAAATGAGAGGATATAATAAGATATAAAAAAGGCATGTCCAATTTAGTATATGAGACAGAAGTGAAACATTATGTGCGTTATATATAGGTTAACAGAGACCAAATAATAAAATCCCTTAGAACACACACGGAATAAACTTCATGCGCCTATGCATCTCATCATATATTATTGCGTACATCTATTTCTCTCGATTTATAGCATCGTACTTTTTTTCTCTATCTGGCAATTACTTATTTTCGTCCCTTGTGCGCCAGAAACTTTTCATTGTAAAACGTTGCATAAAAAGAAGTATCACTTGATATTTTTTTTGGAAAATGTTCCTCGGTATAATAATTATTGCTTTACAATGGGAGCATTCAACTTTTGCTCCGTAGACCAGCAAATATTAAATGTTAAAGTTCCTACCAAGGCCCTCTTAAGCACATTCGGCGCCGGGGTGCGAAAGTTATAATGCCCCCTTCCCCAACGCTGTTTTAACCCAAAAAACGCAATGTATTTTTTAAGGATTCATTGGGTAAATTATTAATAATAAATAATAATCATACATGTAAACAATTTATCGGGCTTTTGTGTTGGAATATTTTTGAATAATGTAATTTTGTCATTATCTTTTCATTCTACACCTACTTATAATGGTCAAGTTTGTCAATCTATCTTGAGTCTTGGACCATGTGGTTGACCTTAAATATGCTGTGCTTGCAACTCTGCTTTCATGGACTACAGTGTTACTTAATGTTGTTGTGGTAAGATAGTAGATACCTATCAAGACTTAAGGCGGTCGGCTTGCGACCCCTAGGACTCTACGCCCGGGTTCCTCACACCACTAGTACCCTCGGATAAGAGGGCCCTGGTACATAACCACTGTGCTGGCGGTTCGACAACGGGTTTTGCCATGTCGGTATGCCGCTGGTATACGTCGTAAAAAATTGGCAGTAAGCCGTGAGCCTCAAATCAGCTATTACAGCTTCGTTTTTTGAGGTAAATTTGAAGGCGAAGCTGCTTACATAGAAGGGATAAAATACAATGGTTAAATGAATGTCAATTCTTACCAACAGCCGCAGCTGTCTTGCTGTTCGGCGTACTAGTACAGTCGCCTAAGCCGAACACATTAGGGTATCTATTGTGCTGAAGCGTGTATTTATCGACGTCCAAGTAGCCGGTAGACGATACGAGCTCCTTGCATTTGGTGATGCATGTTGGTGGCGACATGGGAGGCGTCACGTGAAGTAAGTTGTACGGAAGGGTTATACACTGGTGTTATGAAACAGAAGTTTTTTTTAAAAATACGCACTGATAAGATCAAGCCCGTATTGTTGTGGTTAAGTTATACTAATTTTTTTTATTAACAAAACCTCTATTTTTTATATTTCTTGGGTCTGCCTTTAACTTAAGATACTATGTCGTTTACTTAGAAGAAATTGATCCTTATCATTAACCCTATCGATTGGTATCATAAAAGAACAGGTTTTTTTTTCGGATTTTAATCTGTTCGATTCCCAGCTGACACAAGTCATTCAATTTATTTTACTTATTTAAAAAAGCAATGTTTCCTTTCAGTTAAATTTGCCATCATCAATATTTAGAGTACTCTACCTGCATCTACAAATTTTTCTTCCACCTATATTCAAATTTATTTTCAAATCTCATCATGAGGCGAAAATTTAAAGTTATGATCGATCAATTCTACCGCGCTTGAAAGCCACATGTAGCTATGTGTATCACTTCATTCATATCCCACATAAAACCTGAGTTATCAGTGAAGAAAACTAGTGATAAAATCCTTACATGGTTAGGTACATCCTCTAAAGTTGAATATATTGCGGCGAACACCCATCGATATATTCCGATAGCTACACTTAACAAACTTTCGTATTTCTATGTAAATAATAATAAATCACTAAATATGGGTTTATAATGTAGTAAGCAAAAATCTATCGCTCGTTATCATCATCAAACCACATTTATGTTTAAAGGAGTATGTATTTACCTCACCAAGCGCGTCAATGAAAATAGCTCCCTTTTTTGTAACTTCGATCAAATCAACGCCGAAGTTGATGGTGATGTTTTTAGCAGCTGCGACCTTGGACAACGCTGCAGCATACTTAGGGACTCCGAAGAGCGTCTTTCCAGCGGTTAGGTACGTTATATTAGCGTTATTACGAATTTTTTTCTAAACAAAATAAATCACTTTAAATTATCTATATATTAATACGTGAAGAGAAAACTTCGGACCTCTTTTTAAGTATATTGCCTGCACGGAGGACTGTGAAATTTGACATGGTTAAAGTTTACATGGAGAAGGAGTGCAGAAAGTTAGAATGTATCTACAATATTTGTTACTAATACATTAAATAAAATAAATTAATACTGCGAACCCTAACCCGACCAGTGGCATTGAACTTAGACCCCCCAAAATATTGACATTTTCACTCAATGAAAAGTGACAGCAAGTGATTTATTATTCATTGTTTAGGTTCCTACTACAAATGTCAAACTGAAAATAGTTTATGTTTATAAAAGTCGCTGGTCGAAATTCGATCATTGGGCGGCCGCTAGTTTAATTAATTTCATAAAAGTTTTACACATACTTACATTAGTCAGCATAAAGGGAAACTACGTTAGGAAGAACTTCGTGGACTACGAGATGTTACTTTTGTAAGAGGCTAGATTTGGCCTACTTAGTATTAAAAAGCAGATATTAATTTAGTTAATGTTTATATCCTCGTGAAATAAAAAGTGTAAATAAGAAACAGCTTTATTGTGTAATTCTGTTATTAAATCTTGTACTTGTTTTTGAAACCTAAAATTTTGTTTCATATTTGCTACCTACCTACTTTGCGGTCTCGTTTTTCTAGCCTCGTTCCGCATTTGAAATGTCATTTTCTGCTAGGTTCAAAGTCGGTAATGCTATGGTGATACCTATGGTATTACAAGCGTCCTACGGCTACGGTAGCCGCTTACGTTTAGGCGGGCCGTATGTATGTTTACCAAATTTGCTGTATATTAAAAAAAAGTCATTGTGTTGTTTTATGAAACCACGGTAAAAGTGAAACTTTTTTTCACATTATAAACATTTAACTAAAAAATTTTGGAATAATATTCCATTAATTATTGGCCTTGGCTGCTCTGGCGAGCGCCTTTCACTTTATCTCTACTCCGCGGCCGACCGTCACGCGACATGCAACACACAGACTAAAAAGTTTGAGACGATATAATAAAAGTTTCACTTTAAAAATATTGAGCTATCCCACTATACATCCTAGTTTTAAGAGCTTAAAAGGCGGATAAACAGAGATCAGTCAAATAGCTTTCTTTAAGAGTAAAGATTACCTGTCTCCAATAATCATCAGCGAGGTACATGATCTTCTGTGCAGCACCAGGACACTTGCCAGCTTGCTTTGGAAATGTAAACAGCGCATGTCCCCCCTGGAACTGACTGATGTAAGCCCAACATTTTTTACAATAGTCAGGGGAATATATCGTTACGACAGGACTCTTAAAGTCATCGAGTTCTTGCTTTAAACCTGTAATCTGTTATTTGTATACAATATTAATTTTTATTACCTAACTATAAAGACGGTTTGAATTAATCGATGCGCCAGCCTACGCAATAGCGACGCTTTAAATATTAATATTTTTTAAGTTCATGGGCAAGGGCTCTGCCCGCACCCTGCCAAATTCCTATCTACGAACATGTTACACTCTGTGTTTTATTACGATAAAATATATTTTCATTGTTACTAAATAATTTCAAATGAGTAAAATTTACGCAAATTATGAATAATTCTTTGTTACACGCAGATACGCTGACTAAGGAATCTCGAAGCAATAACCATTCGACCGCCAAAACTATTAGGTACAACGACAACGAATTGTAAAATAAGACATTTTTAGCTTAGTTGTTTCATAAATTACCGTTTGACGACCTTCACACGTTATGTTAAGCGACAATAAGTATGACTTATGAGGGTCATAAAATTATGGAGAACAGAGAAAAAAATTATAAATCACTATAATATAGTTGCAGATCGATGTATTCCTTTATTGATACTTATAACTCGTTGTGAAACATAAACAAACTTAATTCTAACCCCAATATGCTACCACAAACCTACTTAAAATGTAGCCTTTCATATTTTGTTTTTAGACGTTTTGGTGTATAATATTTCTGCTTGATTCTAAAGATCTAAAGCCTTCCACACCACAAATATCCTGCTGATTTATTTATTAAAACAGATTCAATAGGAGAAACTTTGCATGCTCGTAAGGTATTTTACTAACGCTCTGGTTAGCTACAATCCTCAAGTTGAAAGTCTATCGCCAAACACTTATAGGATCTGGTAGGCCCAACCCTTATAGGCATAGTGTGCTTACCATCTTCGCTCATATTTTCACTTATCACCAGGTGAGATTGTGGTAAAAAGTAAACACTAAAAATGTTAATAAATAATTTAAAAAACACGTATAAAAGAAACAAAAGACTAAAATTCGATGTTGGTTGTTAGATATTACGTTTACCCCAATGTAGAAATTTATTCGTTAATTATATTTTAGCCATGGCGAGAATAAAAACGTTACCAAATCTATTTATTAGAAAGCACAAGAGATTGTTTGTTTGAATGATCTAACCTCTGAAATTAGCAGTTAGATTTGATAAAAATATTTTACATTTTATAGCTTAGTTATTGAAGAAGACAATAGTTATCTATTATATCTTCAGATCTACACACTACTACGACCCTAAGTAGGGAAGTACGAGGAGTGAAAATAACGATAGGCTACACCAGTGATTTCCAAAGCGGTCTATATCGACCCCCAGGGGTCGACGACAACTTGCAAGGTTTCCATTTGAGCGAAAAAATTGGAGTGCATGAATGTTATAGTGGATCGCATTTTAGCAGGTCGTGATTTTAATTTTGGCTTTCCATGAATGGAATAATCCAACATACAAAGATGGTACTTATTCCATTTCATTAAACTTCCTTAGAATATTAGCTATCAAAAACACATTTGATGTTAAAGAACATGCAAAAAATCAATATCTGATAAGCAGGGAGCGGCGCGGTGCAACCGAGTTGGTCGTATAAATTTTACATGGGTGAAACCGTGGGGCAAATCTAGTTTACTAATAATCTATATAAATAAAATGGTTGAGGTTTACCGTTGTGCGTGCATCACGCAAAAACTGGTAGATTTTGATCATTTTTTCTTTTGCTCCATAGATACTTGTCCTTATAAAAAATATCGCGATATCTTCATTCAATAAAAAGTTATTAGAGTTTTAAAAAAGTAAATTTTTTATAAGCATTACGCGTTCTTCGAAACGAGCGAAACCGCGGGCACAACTACTTTTCCTAATAAAAGTATTAACATATATCTCCGTAAAATATTAACCATGTTATAATCATTCTTCATTCCAACAGCAACGATCATGTAGTCATACATAATTTTGTTTCCTAACGCTGTATACAATATATTGTTACAAGGGTCGAAATCCTCGGCACGATCTTCCATCCAAGTCACCGTAGACGGCAACACTGAGCCCACAGGCTTGGAGCTTTGAGTTAAGTCATTAACTCCCGCCGCCACCATCGAGAAAAGAGGTTGGTAGTAGTGTAGCTGAAAAACCAAGTTTTATGTGGATGCTTTGGATAATAACCAATTTTTAAAATTGTTGTCTGTCTGTTTGTATCGGGTATTCTCCGAAACACAAAGGAAAACTGGTCATGGTGCATTAATTCGGGCGCTTAAATGGCTTACGCTGAGTAAACCATAAGAGATATAGCTAATTAATGTACTTACTACATATTTGCAAACATTAAAAAGACCTACAAAAAGTCAGCGAGATCTATCTTCTAAGGAACACCCACAATAAGCATTGTCTCTAAAATAGTCCGCAAGCGAGGAGCAAGATTCGCGCTATCCCTAAGATGTCCCTATCGATGGTATTCTGTAGTCTACGTGAGCGAAGCCGCGGGCACATCTAGTATATTATATAATTGCAATTTAATAGGTCCTACAAAATATTTTTGTGCAATTTATTACAATTATTTAAAACTGTATTTTCATATTTTGTTTTCTCTGTGATAACAATTTTAGGGAAGGGTAGGGGATTATATGAGTTTTCGTAATAGATAGATCATAGGGGTAACAATATTGAAAAGGTTAGGGACCGCTGCTCAAGAGAGTGCAGAAGTAACAAATAACTTCAAGCACTTTGGCAAACTGTACCTAGCCAAGTACGGGAAATGAAAACGGTGAAGTTGTAAAAGCTGTCTGAGGCTCAGGCCCTTATGGCTAACAGCACCGTATACTCAGTTAGAAAAACAACAACGATAGAATACACGGGTGTGTAGCTGCTAAGAGTCCGACAACAAACTACTGCAAAAACTACTACTCTCGGAAGTCGAACTCGGTGACCAAAAACCCTCGCAGTTACTCCGGAAAATGCGCAGTCTAGCGAAGGATAACATCCCAGAGCCAACACTCCGTCTCATGTGGAGTAATCATCAAAGTACGTTCGCGGCGTGTTGTTTTTAAATATTCGTACAAACCGACGCGTTCAGCTTGCGGTCGCGGTGGCGTGCACGGTAGCGATCAAGTTAAACAGTTGTATATGTATTACTACCATTGCACCACGAGCCCGTCGTGCATTTTTCGCGTAGATCGGGTACTTGGTGTGGATGACGCTTGCACGCAAGTTAGATCGCCACAGCGGCTGCAAGTCGAACGCGTTGGTTTGATCTTCGTTTAATAGGTTCAAAATAGACTTTCACTGCAATACCACATACCTTCGAGGGTTCCAATACAATAACATCATTACGCTTTAGTTTCTGTGAGAGTCTCCACGCTATACTGCACCCTCCAGTTCCTCCACCAACAATAATGACTTTACATCTATTATACGAAATAAATCCAATATGTAAGAACCAGGAAACATAAATTAAAGAGAGGTAGAGGGGCGCAGAAATATCTTTAGATATTTATCTCTACTTGTGGACTACCTTTACTCTATAGAAGATTGCAGCAAAATAACCATGTGTTGTAATTCTACAGTCAGAAAGGTTTCCAGACAAGCAAAGATCCGCATTTGCAATTTAAGGTCTTAGTGAAGAGATCATAAGTATTAATATAAATTTGATGCACATACATGTATTTATTCTTACACAAATTTCCTTCACAAAAACATCTAACGACATTTGCATAATTTTTAAATAATTTCCTAGATGTAAGAAACATTTCTATCACTAGAATTTAGGATGTACTCAGAAAAATAACTAAAATTATTTATTACGTTTGATTAAATGAACCAACTAGATTTCAAGGTGCAGAGTTCATTTTTAAGGAATTACAAAGAGGGTGAATTGTGTAAATATATTTTATTTCTATAAAACTGAATACAATAGACAGACTATATTATTATTTACATAAATTTCACAATAAATTTTCATTTACCAATTCATATACAAATTTGTAAAAATATAATATTTACGTAAGTAACAAAGAAAATACACAAATATACATACATACATACACCGACATGATTCTCCTTCAAGTAATAATAAAACCGGGTTACAAATAAAAAATAAAAATACTTAAAAATGTAATATAACACTTAAAAAATAAAGATACGCATAAAAAAACTTTCGAGTCTACAAGAATGGCACCTTGAATATCAATCTCTATTGCAATAGGAAATTGTATGTTACATTTTTATAATAACATACATTTTCATTTTATTTGCGAACTTTATTTCGACATAAATATTCATAAGTTTGGATATTACAAAAATATATTTTATTAATTACATAACGTAAGTCGTTTGCTTGATTATGTATGATCTTTGATCTCTGTAAAATGAGACATTTTAAAGGTTTGAGCAAAAATATACATAATTTACACGAATTGTGCTAAGCAATTATATTGCGAAATATTATCTTATTTATTTGCAACATTATCACATTTTTGTTAACTTCCCCGAAATTCAATATTCCCCTTTTAAAGCTAAAATAATTTTAACAATGTTTAAATATTTTTTATTTAATACTTGGTTTAGATTTACTTGGTCGAATTTTAAACCAACACAAATATGTAAAATAATGAGTCTTTTCAAGTCAACACTTACCACCTCCAATATAGTGCGTTATATTCCTAGTATATCATAATAGCAATATTATCAATAATTAAGCGATATTTCATTCGACTTAAAATAAAAATAGACATTTCTAAAATTTCCCAGTCCTTCAAGTCACCGAAAAAGACAAAAACTTCTTAAACTTAAAAACAAAAGGAATCGTAATAGTGATGGTAAAAAATATATTTATTTAAACACGCTCGATAATATTTTCTATCGATAAAAATATCTCTGTAAAAGACATTACTTGGTGATGAGTAAATACAAACCTAGAATGGTAACAATTGCTGAAATTGAGGATATATCGAAGATCGCTCTCGATATCTCGATATGGTTTACAGATATCTCTGAGATGACTTTCTAAACTATCGATATATTCTCGACAAATACTAAATAACTAGTGGTCCAAATAAAATAGTAACTGAACGAGGTTAAATAATATCATTGAGAAATGTCTTAAGTATGTCGAGTAAGCTTATCGATAGATTTTATTAAATAATTCATATTCTTCGTCAGTTCTTTCTAACGAAAATATACTTATATCCACATAGACTTTGAGAACGTAATCTATCGACTATTAGTAAACTGATTATGTATTTATTATCGATATGCAACAACATAAATCTATTAATAAGTTTACTTAGCGAATGGATTAACAATTTTCCTGACAAACTCAGGACCGTGGTAGTAGCCCTTCAGCATGAAATGCCAGTATAGGAACGGGAACAAATCTCTCTTCATGTAGTACGCTAATATTCTCTCCTTGGCCTAAAAAAGGAAAATAACATTTATATTTTGATGGTAAGCACAGTATAATTTACAAACAGTAGTGACCACCAAGAGATCAACAATCCATTGCAAGTCACCGAGCCTGTCATGCCAGCATGTGTAAATAGACAATAGTTCTGAATATGCACTGAATGCGGGATGATGTCGAGACATGACGCGCGTAAGCTAGTCACTATAACGAGGTTTTAACGATATGGATGGCAATCGCGACCCCTTCGAGCTGTACCATCGCCAATTCCTCGTTCATTAATAGCTGTTTTCAATAATCTATCTAACCACCGTTTTTGCTACTGAAGTTAGAGAGATATATCTGTTGGTAAGCTTTTGTATGAACTAGCCGTCCGAAGATACGTTATTGAAATGCAAAAACAATAGTTAGATAGATTATTGAAAACGGCCGCAAGATGAGATTTGAACCCCCTTGACCTTTACTTATAAATATGTCCGCCAGCTAAAAATACTACTTTGTAAATATACCATTATAAAGCAAGATTTGGTAGGCTTTATAATGTAACAACCTGTTACAACCCGATTAAAAAGACTGAAAAATCCTGTTCCCGAAATATCTCGAAGCAACTACAAACTTCTCAGGGCTTCGAAATAATGTTCGCATCGTAAACAACCGCGGCGCATGTTTGTGTAAACATCGCAGTTTACACACACATGTATAAGGCTTATCGCCTCGATTACGTCATAGAGTAGGCACTGAAAGTAAACATCAAGAAAAGTCGAGATGCTTCACGATGTTTCTGCGGTCGTTTAGTGTAGGGTATATAAGCGACTCAGGCACGGTGATGATCAGTACAGTTCAGTTTTGAATCACAGGAAAGGAAGCGAAACTACAGTGTAATAAATAACAGTGTTGTGAGTTCCTGTAATTTGTAAGTGTGTAGAATTAAAATAAATCTTCTTCACGTCAATCATCGGCATTTTTAATACCCACGGGTGTAACAATAATATCGCCAACGACGTCAAATTTCAGGTAAAAAACATCGATATTTCTGTATTACCCACTACATTACAATGGACTGTGGAGAACATTTTCCTCACGTAGTTTTTCTTCATTGTCGCCCGATAGCGTTGCTGATAAAATTAAAAAAAATAAACGTTTGATCATAACGATATTAGGTTAATTTTTAACTGGTTTTAACCATTCGACGAGTAAAAATAAATCGACGGGATTATTCAATTACAGTGATTTTGAGTGTCCGGAAAAGCAATAAGTAATTTAAAATCGAATAAAACAAGAAACAACAGGCCATTTTGTGATATAAATAGGGCAAGGTTACCTGGTTTAAAGGTAATGTCTCGTGGACTACTCCGTCGTACAAGAACTCTGCGAGTATGCACGTGTGATATGACGTCACGAGTGGACACGCGCCGTAACCGTTGTACTTATGTTCGGGCTTGTCCTTTTCCATCGTACTCAATAAATTATGTTCCACGACGAAACTTTGCTTTGCTGTTAACATTAATACAATTATTAAACTTTCACTAATCAATCAAATCGAATACTAAAATAAATAAAAAAGTATAAAACGTATATTGGCTGACTCGTAAAACTTGTGCTTGTCTACCGTACTAAAGATGTGCAAAACATCTATTTCTAGCGATATATCGTAATGATACAAGTCTCAACACGATGTACCGATACATCGATATATCTTAACGTTTTGTATCGACACATTCGATATTTTCTATATATTATGAGGTAATACAATAATTTGGTGAAATGATTCGGGTTTTTAGGATTGCAGTTCTCTGAAAGTGTTATTTAATTCTTGAGAAAATAAGCGCTCACAAGTAAGCTCAGAAAATAAGTCGTAACAAGTAACGTAGGGCCAATTCACTTAGTTTGGCCCGTACTATTAGTCTTGAGGGCCAATATAATAAGGATTGCCTTTTTTGTCGAGTAATGATTCTGTCAAAAAAAAATTATAATACTATAATGCCTACAGGCACGTTTTGTTTATTTAAACTTTCTAAGCATCAGTACTTAACTCGAATATAGTGATGTTGTTAGCGACAAAAATACGAAACTATGTATACGACGAGGAATGCTATACGTAAAGCTGTGTATTCTACGGCAGTATATCGATACAAGACATAGATTCGATATACAATAATATCGATACGAATAGCCCATTTTTAATACCATACTTATTACGAATGCAGTATATAGATTGATAACATGATATAAGGAATTCAGACTAACCCATCTTTTTACTGCTGTGATTAATTAAAAAATCACAATCTACATAACAAATGCAAAACTTAATTATCACTAATCGAAACAGACTTTAAGATTAGATACAACGAAGTTAGAATCTTAAATTTACAAAAGTATTAGGCATGGAACTTACAGCTATTTTAAAATAATCGCTTAGCAGTGAAACAAATTTTTTTATCAATGCTATTTATGATAAGTGAAAACCAGTTGAAATATGTCATTATGAGGTTGCATATTATGACTATTGATTTCTAACTGACACAAGTATCAAGTGGTTTCACGTAAATGATCTTTTTTCATTTCAGTAACCATTTCCATACTCCACCTCTCAAATACTAACAATGCATTTTATTTGGGAAGGTCTCCGTCTGAGAGACCTTTAGATTGTATTTGAGGTCACATATAACGTACCACAAATTCATATTTTTATTTTTTTCATACCATATCACAAATAGCAGTGATACAAATTCATTCACAATTTATACGACGAATTTCTGTTTCTATTTCATATGGAAAATATCAGTGATAAATATGATTCACATTTATCCACAGCATTTTTTCATTTCATGTGAAAAATAACAGTGATAAAAATCGTTCAGAATTATCATATGGCAATGTTTTTTTTTTAAAGCAAATGAAAAATAGTTATGACGGTAATTATCATATTGTCATTTTTTTTCATTTCATATAAAAAATAGTAGTTATCCATAAAATGTTTAATGCCTAATAAGAATGCAGTAATAGTGAATCACTTACCGATGGCTGCAGCTGTTTTGCTGTTAGGCGTGTTCGTGCAATCTCCGATTCCATATATATTAGGGTATTTCACTTGCTGAAGGGTGTATTTATCGACTTCCAAGTAGCCAAACTTATCCACCAGCTCGTCGTTGTTCTGGAGAAAGTCCGGCGTCTTCATCGGAGGAGTCACGTGGAGCATTTCGTACCGCATCTTCATCTCCTGAAAAAGTGCAGAATGGATTATAATTATTATGTTAAATTCTCAGGATATCATGGACTGTTTGTTAGCAATCAAAGGAAATTAAAAAAAAAGTTGTTTACTTGGAAATAACAAAATTACGGTTTTTATAATATATATAGAGGATATAGTTTTTCTTTTTTTTTTTTTTTTCTTTATTAATGGGCTTTGTCTCATTGCGACTATGACGCCCCATGAATACCTCACAAACATTATACAATTTTCTAATAAATTTGAAACGTAATTATTAATTCTTATGAGCTAATTTTGCGATTCTATATAATATTTTCGCGCTCTGAGACAGAGGGTTTGACAGCATCGAATTACAAATACCCACCTCCATGGATCGCGTCATTTTAAGTAAATTTCTACAATTTTCATACTTAACACATTCCACTAAAATGTGATGTACATCCTCAACCACACCACATATCGTGCAATTAGGTGATGCTACTTTTCTTATTAAATGTAAAAACTTATTTGATGAAATATGCCCTGAGCGAAGTCGGAGAGCTACTACTAAGTCCGATCTACTCAACATTGTTTGATCGATCCATGGAAAATCAAAATGAGTCTGTGGTTGTATAGTCTTATACCAGATTCCTTTTTCTTGCGATCTCTTATCAAAGTACACTTTCCACATATCTTTACAATAAGATTTCACTTCAGACAAGTACTCACTATGAACAGGAGTGATCTGTATAGGAATACCGTCATATGCAGCTTGGTTAGCTAATAAATCAACGTGGTCATTACCATCTAATTCAATGTGAGACGGAATCCATTGAAGTAGTATTGTTTTACCACTATATTGGAATTTAAAAATTGATTTTAATATCGAATAGGCAATCGGAATACCTCGTATGGACGAGGTGCACCGAGCCACATGCTGTAAAGCGCTTTTTGAATCCGTCAAAATTACAAACTTTTGACATTGTAAAGATTCAATATAAGATAAGGCTTCATTAATTGCTATTAACTCCAAATGCATTGTTGATATATCAGAATCAATTCTTATTTTTACATGGCTGTTGACACAAGGATCAAAAATGGCGGCACCGCTTCTATTATTTCTTTTAGAGCCGTCGGTATAAATCTTATAAAAGTCATTAAAATGATGTTGAATATACTCATTACACAAATATTTCAATTGTATAGGGTAATAATGATGTTTGGGTAAAGTAATCGAGGGTATATTAATTTTAATTATGTCTAATACATTAATATTACTGATCCATGTCTCAAGTGAAAACATTTCAAGCATTTTAGAGTTATGAATGACATTCATGTTTAATAGGTCTTGCATAGTAATTAACAGGGGAATTTTTTTACGGGTCCAGTATCGAGATTGAATTATGTGTTTCAAGTTTTCTAGTAAAAAGATTGTAGTATTATTGGAGAAAGACTTTGATTTTAACCAAAATTTGCCAGCCAAAAAGGCTCTACGTACGTGCAGTGGAGGCAAACATAACTCACTATGCATGACGTGAATTGGGGTGCTTCTCAAGAAACCCCCTATGATTCTCATTGCTTGATTCTGCACTCTATCTAGTTTGAGTAAATTAGAGATACAACTATTATCATATAGGAAACTGGCATAGTCCATCCTACTTCGTATTATAGAAATATAGAGTTTTCTTAAATGTTTAGGGTGAACGCCCCAACTTGAACCAGATAGCACTTTTATGAGGTTAACAAATCTAGAAACTTTCTTTATAATTTCACAAATGTGCACACTCCATCGTAGACCATGGTCTAGTGACATTCCCAAATATTTTACCGTATCTACAAATTGTAAAGGTGAATCATTAATTTTAAGTAGAAAATTAACAACGCATTTTCTTTTTTTAAAAACACAAACATTGCTTTTTGTAGGAGAAACTTCAAGGCCCAAACCCATCAACATCTCACTAATGCCATCTATAGCTATTTGTAATTCGATGCGTGCACGCTCTATATCTGAATCAGAAATATACAAGACGAAATCATCTGCATATTGAGATATCTCGACATTATTAATATTTTTACATATTTTGTATGTTGCAATATTAAACAATAACGGAGAAAGTGGGTCACCCTGAGCTAATCCTAGGCATGTTTTCCTCGACATGCAATACCAATCGCCTAAAATACACAGCGATCTTTCTTTAAAAAAAATTCCATAAATATATGCATACTCTTGAACCTACCCCTAAAAAATCTAATGTCTCAACCAGTGTAGTTATGTCTATATTATTATAAGCACTTTTAATATCCAGAAAACATCCCAAAGTAACCATATTTTTTGAAAATCCTATTTGTACTTTAGTTACTAATTGACTTAAATTATCCAAACATGATCGTCCTTTACGAAAACCGATAGTGTTCCCGGAAAGTAATTCTGTAGACTCCACATACCATTCTAACCTTTTATTTAAGATTGAATGAAAAATTTTGCATAGGCAAGATATTAATGATATAGGCCGGAACGAAGGAGGAGCGAGATCTAAACAATCACTTTAAACAATTGCTGTATTTATCCTTTGTAGGACAGAGTTATTTATGTAACGCACAATTATCATATACCTATATGTTATTAACTACAACACGTTTTTAATATATGAAAGTGAGATACTAATTACTGTTTGTGATCTTTTTGAGTTACATCACGTTTTGATCGAGTGTTTTTTATACACGTTTTCACCTGTGAACCTTAATTGATACATAGTGTAAAATATATATACATTAATTGGCTAACTTTTTTATAGTATCAAAGTCCATCTAATGTTAAGTTTACGTAACTACTGCAGCCTATAACTACGTATAACCAACCTCAAATCTACGAAGTATTCAGGCCAGACTCCCAAATCTCCTAACTTCATCATGCCCAAAACTCAAGACTTTTTTATACTATACTAGGCGCTTTGACGACCTTGAACTTCTTGGACTCCCTACTCACTGCAGGAACACAAAACAAGGTTATTTACCTGCGATCTTCTGTAGGGTGGAGGTATTCCACCAGTCAATCTACTCCAAGTATAGCGAAATCCCCAAAGAAAATTTCTATGGGCCCTACCTCTCTTAAAATGAAGGGATGCAAAAAAGATTGTAAAAAGAAAGTTACCTTTGTCTTATCAGGCGTGCAAAAGAACACAGCTTCTCTCGTGTCTGGTTTTATCTGTTTTAGCACGGTCTGGTAATTGACGTTGATTTTCTTCCGCTCCACTACCTTGAGTAGCTCGTCCGCGTACTTCTTCACGCCGAAGATAACTGGCAGACATGTATTGAAAGTTATTTTAGCTTTCGAACGAACGTTGGTCTGTAAAATTCAAATGAAATTATTGAACTTTAAACATAATCGAAGTAGTAGTAGGTAGTACTTTGAACGAAGCGCAGCGGAACGTCAGTCTAAAAGTGAACATAGCAAATTCATCCTTATCTCCACATTATAATGAACATATTTCTATCATGATAAAAAATGACTTGCGAATTCGCGCGCATTCTACGGAATAACCGCGAACTCAAGCGCTTATCACGCAAACCACGTCCATCAAGACTGAATATAAAAACGCTCGAATGTACGCGTATCCACGAGAAGACGCGCGCATTCATTCGATTATTGTAGCACTAGCTGTGGCCGCAGACTTAATATGCCCTCGCTTAATTTTTTTGTATGTCTTTTAGATCTAGTAGATCTACAATTATGTACTACATTAATTTCATATATCTCTTAAGGTTTACTCAGTGTAAGCCATTTAAGCACAGAAACTGATTTACCATTAACAGTTTATTTCGATTGCGCGGAACCCTAATTCTTTTTCTAAAATAAAACTAGCTTAAGTTACTCCATAGATCATCAGCTACCAGCCACTGAAAGCCCCATCAAAATCGGTCCAACCGCTTCGAAGATTACCCGGAATAAACAGACAGGATAGACAAATAAAAAATTTAAAATTAAAAAATATCGTATACTTATACTTTTAAATGCATTTAGTGAAAAGCTGTTCTTTTAACATTACGAACAGACACTACAATTTTATTTATTTATATAGATTTGACGCTTCGATCCGCTTCGACTCTGCGCTAGCATGTATCGACCCTCACTTCCTACATTTTACTTGATAATATATTACACTTGTTACTTTCTCTTCATTAATTAGCAGTTATAATAAAAGATTCAACTGCCCACTATAAAAACGCTAATGTATCTTGTATTTATTTAATAATTTAAATGGATGTTCATCCATAACTCCATTGTTTATGAACCGATTTGGATGATTCTTTTTTAGTTGGATAGGGATACCTAAAGGTAATTCATTGGCATTGGACCTTCAACTTCGAAGATACAGAAAGGAACTTCTTCATAACCATTGAAGTTCGTTTTGTTTTCTGTTAAAAATTGTCTTGTATAATATTAGTTAAAACAAAACAATGTTTCGACTCTACAAAAACAAAGGAAACGTATACGATCACGACGTAGACAGAAGTCCATTGTCGATATAATAAAAATTCAACGACACTGTAGTGATATAGAAATGCGATCATGAAATGTTTTATAACATGATATAAAAACAATCGAAAGTCCTTTTTTTCATAACAAACGCATTGAAATTTATAAATAAATGACTTACAAGACAAAACTTTTTGACAACCAACAGACAACAGATAGACAATAAAAAACAACAAACATCTTCCCAGTCTACCCAGCGAACCTGCCCTTGCTATGTCCCCAAACCCTATAGCCACGTCATAAATGGGTTGTACTTCTAGAGGATAAGTAGTTTGCTTCGTTTTGCCAACAACAACCTTCACACCGACTAACAGCAAAGGGAACTTCTGCTTTATGGCAGAAAACGTATGAACTTGGTGCTTCTAGAATTTCACACGGGTTCTAACATCAGAATCAATCAGATAAACTCTATTCAACTTAGAGCCCAAAATCATCCTCTAATATGGAAGATAAAAACTTGTTTCTACCACACCAATTAAACCATACGGTGACACCAGCCGATACCATAAGCATAAACAATGACTACGTAGTAGCGAAACTGTGCCTAACGGTCAAATTAAATACCCATTGCTCAGTACTGATTTAATCAGCATGCTACTGCGGGTGTCGAGCGTCGTGCGAACAGACGGCAACGCAATGTTTTCGTCTCGTGTTTCTAGTTTCTACTGATGTGTTACGTGTTACCTATAAGAAAATTGTTCTAATTGTTTTTTTTTATTCTTTTCCCACACTTATCATTTATTACTTAACATATAATCACAAGACTTTTAGTCATAATATATTTATTTCAATTTTTTTAAATAATGACAATAACCGTACCTACCTACCTACCACATATTAATCATATTAACAACTAAATGGCCTTTTATTACAATAATTATAATTTTGCGCTGTGACAACCCTGTGCGTTACGAGAGGGCTTGCGAGGTGAGATGCGCTCTAGGTATTTGTTTGTCGACTTTTGCGCAATTTTAAAGAAGTTTCACAACTGCGTAGTTATTGTTTACGCTTATGGCGATACTGTGACCGTAATAGATGATGCAATAATACCTTTGTCATATAAGAATCGGCCATGTAGACAATCTTCTGCGGTGCTCCGGGACATTTGATCAGCGTGTCCGGATACGTGAAGATTGCTTCGCCGCCTTTAAACTTCTGCAAGTCCCGCCACGTTTTCTCGCAATACTCCGGAGAGAAAATTGTCGATACTCCGCTGTTCTCATCGTTAAGAGCTTCCGTTAAGCCTGGAACCTGCAGAGATTTAAAAAATCCATTATTTCTTGATTTACTTTTTATTTTATCTAACCTTACTGTTAGCCTGAGGGGCCCTATCCAAAAACAGAGCCGCTGATGGCTTTTACAGCTTTACCGGACTTGAGGGCGAGCGTTTAAGGCACTCAGCCGCGAAAGCGTGGGCCACAAGCGCGCTAGGGTACCAAAGTGGCCGGACCTCGGCATGTACCTATGTGGTGTGTGGGTAGCTAAGTGATTGCAAGTGCAGTGTCACCAGTAACGCGCGGGCGGCATTATTTCTAGAAAAATAAGATCGTCCACAGGTAAATCAACATTGAGACGTTTTTGAGTTTGTTTATTAATTACAATGCCTAAAACCGGAATAAACCAGTTTTCACCAGCTAGTAGCTACACGTGCCTCGCATTCTAACTACAAACGTATAGGTATATTAACTAAAGTTGGCACATTCACAGTACTCACACTAATGCAATTTCACTATACAGTATGTGTGAAAATAAATGCAAGGTTGTGTATAAATAAATAAAAAATCTTTTACTTGTAATGTACACATTAATATATTTTATTTTATATAACTAGCTGACCTGGCAAAATTTATATATGTTTATATATTTATTCTAATTAAAATCGGTGTATAAAACCGAAGAAATTTACCTTAGAATAATCGTTGTTTAACCCAACAGCGATTATGAGATATTCATACTGTATAACATGACCCTGGGCTGTCTTCACATAAGATTCTTTGGGGTTGATGCTCGCAGCGAAGTCCTGAACCCACTTGGCGTTCAGTGGCAAAATGTTCTGTGCTAAACGATGGGCGTCTTTCAGTCTTCTAACGCCGGCTCCGATTAGTGTATACAGAGGTTGGTAATAATGATCCTGTAGTAGAAAAAGTTATTATTGGACCAATTCTGGGCCCCTACATAACAAGTCAATTGAAAGGCCTTTAATCCGTCTAAGTGACAGTTATCACGAGTTAAATCATTAATTAAAAACACATTTAGATCATTTGTTACAGTTACATGGTCAATCTTTACTCCTTATCTAATTAGTTATATTTTTACTATCATTACAGTTTTATCATTGTGTAACTAATTTGGTGATAAATATATACTTTAAAATCGTCCGCAAATACCTACTACAGTATGAAACCATTAAACTGGAAACACACTAAACCTTGTTCATTGTACGAAAGTTTAAAAGACTTATCCACAGAACGTAAATTAAAACTATCATTTCGACTATCAATTATCATTATAGAAACATTTTAATACAAATAAACGTTATAAAAACATTTCACGTAAAAATCCTATTTAAATAATAATATAATATTTTTTGAGTATTATCGTATGTTTTTGTACATCATAATAATGAAACCAAGGAATCGTACGAATTGAAAATTATTAACAGACTTCAAAAAAGCCGGATGTCACTCAATTCGATTATTTTTTATCGATGTTCAGCCGTAACTTCTTTGTTTATGAACCGATTTGGATGATTCTTTTTTTGTTTCATAAGGGATACCTCAAGGATGGTCCCATTTTAATTTCATTGGCATTGGACCTTCGACTTCGAAGATACAGCAGGCAACACCTCTAAATCATCGCAGATGGTTTTCGTTTTTGTTAAAAATTGTCTTATTACTGCAGCAAGACGCGACGATATTTAATGGCTGGAATAATTAATCTTTTTGTTCCAAAATAAGTTATGCTAAATATCTAAAATGAACATTTGACATGAGTCAGGCAAGACTTCTTAAGGTAGCTCCCCACGGTCCGTGATATTGCAGACGGACGCGGATCAGCCCGCACCGACTCTCCATGGTCAGAGTGTCGTCTGTGGAAGCGCAGACAAGTTCCTAGCCTTAATGTTCAGTGCGTGGCTGTCCGTGCTCGTCGGCCGTGTGTGAGATTCCGTAATATCACAAGCCGTGGGAGGCCACCTTTAGGATGAACCAAGTATAACAGCTGTCTCGTAAAGCACCGGACATAAGCATGTCACTGTAACAGGCACATAGATGTTATAGTGAAAGAATTTTTCATTGGTGTTTTGACTGACTGAGAAGTGTGGAAGAAGACAAACTATTATCGTTTACACTTAACATCTAGACCAGCGGTTTCTAATCTCTTTTAAAGTTACGGGATTCTTAAAAAATCTTTTATTTTATGAAAACCTTCATCAAATTATTTTTAAAAATCTGTTTAATTTAAAATAAGATTTAAACATAAAAGCAGTAACAAGTGAAATTATTGAAACTCCCAAATAATGAACATAATATGGAACTGGTTCGCGAAACCCTGTGACATTCCACGGAACTCACATTGGGAGTCGCTACTCTAAACATACCACTTGACAAATATTTTCTCACTAAATGTTATACGTGTTGTCACTCGTATGTATTGGGAGAAGTAAATTCATTGGTAAGCATGACGTGACATGACTTACGGCCTTGAATGTTCATATAATGCAATAAATTTATTTAGAATACCTACAATGACCTGCGCGCGCGCCGCGCAGCTCCGGTCGGAATGACGATAACATGTGACGATTGCTAGCTGATGCATTATCTCTAAATTTAAAATTTAAATATATTCTACCAGGGGCGTTATGGAACTTCGTAATAGAAACTATCGGATATACGAAATAAAAAAATATATCCGAAAATGGAACCGTACCCCATATAAATCTTTCAAATACTTTCGAAACTGTCTGATACTAAAAAGACGAACTTAAATTATAAAAATTGAATTTAAAATTTATCACCTAAAAATGTTCAGATAATACCAATTTTCCTTCTAAATACTTTGTTACTCTGAAAAATGTCATAGGTAACCATAATGAAAGAGAGATATCCATATCTAAAACAGAAATTTCATATCCGTAATACATATTTTACCCAATAATCCCAGACTCTACTGAAAGTATCCTAAGGACCATCTAAGGATACAGTATTTTAAATCGTAGTTATAACTACAAAAAAGCCATTCCAGTTTAATTGGCTAAAACTAAACAGCTGTTCGAAAAGGTTCGTAATTATTGGAATCAATTACATGAGCCAAAAGTCCTCCCCGCCTGTCGCTTCTACTACCTTAGTAAAAGATGCTAGTTAAAAAGTATACAAAACATTCAATCGGTATGACGGATTAAAACTATCTTCGGCATAAAATTTGATAATAGGAAAACATAAACCTCGTTTGATATCGACGGATGTTATAATGGATGTAACAGTGAGTTTGGTGTGCCGAAATATCTCAAGTTTACAATTAGATGAGAGATGTCAAGTTACTATAAACTACCTCCGCTATTCCAAAGACACCGCAACGTAACGGTCGGCTCGGTCTGTCTAAACCAGGTAGAAACGTCGAGTAAATGTAAAGTAAGACGCGTTCTAGACCCACTTTTACATAACGACAGACAATAAAAAAAAGCAAAAAAATTTAATCCAGTAATAAAAACTTGTTTCAACTTATTGCCTGTATCAATCTATGATGGCTTCATTTGTACTATATTATTTTCCATTAGCAATGTAATGTAATGAACGGTGACCAAAAGTGACCTCTAACGGTGGGGCTAAGTCTCAAATGATCACTTAGGTTATAGGTAGGCATAAATATAACTGTTCTTGATGTTACCCAACAAGATAATATAGTCAAATTCTCAGTCAAAACCATTCACCAGAGAGAGAGAATCAGTATGAGTGCTACCGGGTTTGTCCGTTGGCAATTTTTTTTATTAGGATTACATTTTAACAAGAAAAAGAATGACAAATTTTACAAAATGTACCGCTATTTCAGATAACCACCTAAAATTGTAAAGAAATGTTGTTTATTTTATATTCTTGTATCATAATTTGCAGTTCATTCGTGCAACATTAACCTCCAAATGCACTTCTTGCCTAACGAAGTCATCATGTATGTGGAACACTATAATTCCAGAGACTATTAAACCAGAAACATACTTATAACACGTAACGCAACGCGAAGCGGAGAGGAAAGCACAGAACTATTCTATAAACCGAGATAGATGAAGAGCCACGCGATACGATGCATGGTGTATAAATTATGTTTCTGGCTTTATTAGTGCGTCATTATTTAACTGTTTCAAAAATAGACCTCATATATATTTAAAAAGTTTAAAGACACAAGTGCAGTGCTATACACTTATCAGCCTTAAGAGCAACTAGTGTATTAAAAATAATGAATCATAATGACGTAAGTGTCTGCGCCGATGATACCAATTTGCAGAGTGTAATTGCCTTAAGACATTTTTTTATCCTTAACGAACTTTATATTTGTCCCCAATGAATAAGCAAAATACACCACATTTAAAAAAAATATCAAATCGGATACAATATTCTAAGAACATCAGAAGAATAATTGTTGAAATAGACATGGGTCAAGTGAAGTGATAGATTTAAAAAAAAACTGTTAAAAGTGGTTAGTTGCGGAAGATTGGACCAGGGTACTGACAAAAGCTGATAAAGAATATTTCAAAAAATACTTTTTATATCCTTTGATTAAGTATATATGCGTATATATAATTAGAGTTTATATCATTTAGATTTTTAAAATATTAAAAGGCAACATGTAAAATGTCCCAAAACAAAAAAAAATGCAAATACACCAATTGAGTTGAAAGATGGTAGATATTTAAAACATCGACTAGCAGTAAAATTTTCTCGTAAACCGGTCCTTTCCAATACTTGATTAAAGATTTGATATATAAATACATGTATATATATGTGTAAATATATAGATATCATGCACTCGGTAAGCAGAATGCCGATAACGGTTGGCGATAAATGCTTCTGCCAACAAAGTAAGACTTACCTCATCTTTTGTTTTATTTACAGAAAATTATTGCAACTGCGTTCATAACTACATAAATAAGGTTATTTTTCTATTCTTATACATGCTGTTTTTTTTTTATATATAACAGAATGTCCCTGATGGTAAGCACATCATCATGCATGTTGTATGATTTAAATCCATCGGCAGTCGCCGCTGTCAAACCGGCTTGCATAAATACCTCTTCACGTTACGTTTAAAGGACCCGATGTCGTAAGAAGGAGGGAACACACTGACTGGGAGAAGGTTCCACAGCTTCACGGTACGGCAAAGATGAACCATAGACAAAAATTCGTTAAAAATTATGTGAATGATAATTCTTCTTCTTTCTCTTGTCCCACCAAAGTACCCTGCCTGAAACATGTTTTCTTCCTTTATATTGGAGCCATATTGATCCTGATGTCCTGAAGCAGCAGTGGACTAGAGAGATTGACCAGTCTCGGTTGTTTAATGGCTAGCTTTTCCATCACGGTTTGCAATTGTTGACAATACAGATCTGCCGTTATCGTGCAGATCTTAGGAAGCTGCAGTATATGACGCCAGCACTGGTCCACTAAACACAAACCAGTACCTTTTTCTGGGTCAACTTTCGCTTGGGACAGGATTTGGCCGGTTCTCCTGCTTTCAACCACTGTGATGAGCGTTTCCGATTGCTGTAAAGGATCCATTTTTCGTCACAAATAACAATAAGATTCAAAATTCCCTCGCTATTTTGGCGGTTAAGTAATGTAACGCAGCACTCAATACGTGTTTGTTGGAGTGCTTCAGTCAATTCATGCGGTACCCATTTTTGAGCTTTTCCACTTCTCCAATTTGTTTCAAGTGACGTAAAATTGTTTTATCACTCATACCGAAGCCTGCCGCGAACTCTGACGTGGTTTGCGATGGATTTGCTTCCACGATCACCTTTAATTCTTCATTATCAACTAGGCTCTCCGGCCGTCCACGGGGTTTGTTTCGTAGGACAAAATTTCCAGAACGAAAACGTTAGAACCAAAAACGTACTGTCACGTCATGCTTTCTTTTACAGTAGCTTCCCCATACATATCATTAATTATTCGAGCTGTTTCGGCAGCGCTGATGCCATGGTGGAACTCATATTCGTAAATAACGCGATATTTTAAGTATTCTATTTTGTGAAAGAACAATGTCAAAGAAAAATGGAATGGTGCGAAAACTAATAAATCACTAAATTCCAAACACAAATACAAAATTCGAAATTAATTTCAATCTGGAATTCCTAACCAAACTTTCAGATCAAAGTGGTCAGTTCAACAAAACGCTAATTTCTTATGTAAGGACCTAATATTATATTGGTACTTGATGTACCCTAAATTTGAAGTCAAAGTGATGTCTTGCATATTTTCAGGGACTCTAATTTCTGTTGTCTTCCTGTTAGTTCATTGAATTTAATATTAAGTATTCTATAGTTCTGTTGTATTCCTGGATTTTAATAATAAATAAAAATTTATGTATTTTATTAAAACATACAAATGAGTTGGCAATTTAGACTTATGTAACCAATGCTTTTCTTACCGGACTTGGTTCTAGTACGATTACAGCATCTTTTTTCAATCTTCTCGCGAATTTCGCGGCCATCGTACAACCTCCCGTACCACCTCCAACCACAAGGAGTTTGCATCTGAAACAAATATGAATGTTTATTATGGTTTATAGGACTCTTGTCAAGCTTGATTTACATCCCACTATGAGATTAGAAGACTTCTCTTCAACTAAGTTGTAAACAACAAGACACAATGTTTATCCCTTTGACTAGTTACACTTGTGTCAATCAAATACGCGAATGCAGTCGTTTAGGAGAATTTTAGTTCAGCTACAGAACATATGTATTATATGTATGTGCAATCGATAATCCGTAGATGGCTTTTCAAATGGTTCCCAGTTCTAACAAACTCAATTCCTAACAGATGTCGTAAATTTTATTTATTAAGCTGTGCAAACATTGTAAAAACATGTAAACATCGCAGTTTACACACTCACTTATCGCCTCGATTACTCATCAAGTAGGCATTGAAAATAAACATCAAGAAAAGTCGCGACGCTTCACGATGTTTCTGCGATCGTATAGTGTAGGTACATAAGCGACTCAGGCGCGGCGCCGAGTGCAGTTCAGTTTTGAATTATAAAGCGATAACAACGAGCGATAAAAGGAAGCGAAACAACAGTGTAATAAATAACAGTGTTTTGAGTTCGTGTAATTTGTAACTGTGTGGAATTTCAATAAATCTTCTTCACGTCAATCAACGGCATTTTTAATACCCACGGGTGTAACAATACATTCATGTCATTTTAAGCTTGCTGGATACACTTGCTTCTTCATTGTACTTGCAAAATAAAGCTTGTGCAATTTTTGAATTAGTACCTAAATAAAAATATGCGCGAGAAAAAAAGAACCAGGAGAAAGGACCATCCGTGAAGACACGTTGAAACTCATATCTTTATACGAGATTGGTCACCGATTGTGGGACACAACAAGCAAAAGTTATATAAATAAAAATAAGAAAAATATTGTTTAAGGCCGTTTAGTAGAAGAATTGAATACTAAAGCTGTTGAAATTGAGCACAATATTAAAATGGCCTCAGTCATTCGTAAAAAGTTTTTTTAATTGGCGGAATCTTCGCTTTGAAGTTTTCTTAATACATAATTGGTTTTGAAGAAAATAGATCACCACGTCTCAATATCCAATATCGTACCCACATCTTACGGTTTTTTTTTCTTTTTTTGTCAATAGCACAACAGCCGCAACTCGCATTTTTCTGGCGCTAGCTATGCTTCTGATCTGATTGACCGTACTTGCTCAATTATTTTGTATACCACTTCTCTCGTAACGGTTCTGCAAGTTCTTGTAGCAAATTAACTTTTAGACACTTCAAAAAGCGATAGAAAAATTGCAGTCAATGAAAACTACTATTACTAACTACTACTAGTTTAGTACTTGGGTAGGAAATTGCGGTGAGTTACTTGCTGGTGGACACTTAGCATAAGAAACATAGTACAGTAATAAATTCTTTAAGTGTCAATTTTTATTTATAAATTGTTATCATATGATAACATATTATGTTAGCGTTTGTAAGGACAAAGTCATACTGAATAATCTAATTTATTATCTATATATCTATAGAATGACTATCAATTTTATTGAAGTAATTTCCTAATACTCGTATTTAATTATAATACATACTTCCGCATATATATTTAAATAATAAACTTATAGACTAGATGGGGCACAGACAAATTACTTTGGAGATTTCTGATTTCTCTCTTGTTGCGGCAGTCCTACTGGTGAAATATCTACTAAAACAGTCATGGAAGAGCCCTATGTTCGATGGTTAGTTTCTACCAGCAAGCCAAATTTTCGGAAGAATAAAATAAGTTGTTATAAAATATATTTTATGTTTTTATAAATAAGTTTCAGGACTGACCATTGAACTTGGCACACCCGTTTAGATCTCACTCCTTTTGTTGTTGAAGTCAACAACCAAGGCATATAATATCATAATATTGAACTTAGTTCTTATTTCACATTCAGTTTTTTTACATTACTTTTTGTACAGAAATTATGAGTAGGTAAATTATTCATAATAAAATTAATACCAAATGGTTTTTGTTAAGATACTGTATTCGCGCTTATGTGCGCGGCTGACGATCGCTCGGGGACTTTTTTTTTTGACTGACTATACTGACTCAGAGGACTTTTACAGCTTCATCGTAAATTGGGGGCGAGCGTTTAAGGCACTCAGCCGCGAAAGTAAAGACAACTCGCTCAAGGGTGCCATTGGCCGGTCCTTGGCTTGGGCGGTTGCCGCGATTATAATTAAGTCGCGATCTGGCTGATTCTCTATCCATAAATTCGCGCGAACTAACATATAGACATATATATTCCTTCCTGGGAAGGAAGGAAACATGTGTATGTGTATTTAGTGATCTGAAAGTATTTCTACACTAACTGGCGTAACAAAAAAAGAAAAAAGGTCCCTTACAGAACCTATGTACCTGTGTGGTGTGCACCTATGTTGTACATATGTGTGTAATGCTGTATGTGGTCAGCTAAGTGTTGCACGTGCAGTGTCACTTGGCTGCCTGACTCAAAGGTTTCACACGGACGAACAGACCTAGGCTTGAGTTGCCGCTAGAG
Source organism: Saturnia japonica (assembly GCA_033032175.1). Classification (NCBI taxonomy): domain Eukaryota; kingdom Metazoa; phylum Arthropoda; class Insecta; order Lepidoptera; family Saturniidae; genus Saturnia; species Saturnia japonica. Next base: position 3,675,910 of record CM065314.1, read on the forward strand.
AGGGTGGACGTGGTGGGTGTGCGGAAGCAAAATAGACCACCCATCCTCTGTGGAGAAACGCTGGTTACGCGGGCGGGGGCGCTAGCACGATCTGTTTAGAAAGACGGTGGAGTAGAACGCGTTGGCTTTCTCGATTTTATCATCGGAGTCGGTAAAAATGTTACATGATAGGCGCTTTTTCCGAGAAGCGGTTAGATTCGGGTCATAAGTAGCTTTAATTAACGGATTATCACTCGTGAACGTTCACTTCCAGGTTTTATCGCACCGCTCCCCGCCCCGCTGCTCCACGGGCGCCGCACCGTGCGCCGTGGTCCGAAATACCTATTATTTATAAGTAATGATCTTACACTATTGATGTGCGCTAAGTATTGAAATAAAATTTTAATACATGCTAAATCCCAGTTAATAACAAAACAAATACGAAAGTTGACCATACTCTTAGTTATAAGAACTAAAACTGATATGCATGGGTAAAAAAAATTTAAGGGTGGTATTCCACTCGTTATATATTCACGTGAAGACCTTAAAATCTACATAAAGACAGGCTGTCATCAATTGATTGCTGATTCTTACCACAGGCACTAATATAAGTGTTCATAATAGACTCAATTCATTGAAAAATTACAATAAAATGATAAAATTTTACTTGTTTCTGATTCATTCCTTTGTATTCACCCAACTACCTATCTGGATGCCAAAATTGAACTTTCTAGGTCATCTGGAACTCGGTTAGAGTTTTGATCTATAGGTCAGTCAGTGATAAAAATGACGATTTTTGGACGTTAATATCTAAATAACTGATTGAGGTGTGTTTATGAAATGTTGAGCACATATGTATCTCGCAAGTCTCTATATACGAGCCAAAATTTACATGTTTATGTGTAATAGTTTTTGAGTAAAAAAGAGTCAAAAATTGCCATTCTTCCTTTATTAGTACCTACGTTGTATTATCGCGGTCTACCAAATAGCCCATTAGAATAAGAGCCAATTTTTTGTTAACTGTTAGTTTTAATAACTGTTCCATTGACAGTTGTTCGTTTCATCACAAATTTTCGCGATTTTTACACTTCTAATTAATTCAAAAGAGCAATTATAAATTAGACAAGCTTAACCTTATATCGGAAAGTAATACAGCGGTAACTCTACGGCACACAATGGCATATATCATTGACTGCATGGAACAATATACTCTCTAACGAGAGCACTACGGTGTAACACTCTTCAGAAAGAAATACAACTGTTGTCACAAGAGGAAAATCAGGGTACTTCGAACACGTAATTTAATGTATGACAAGTGTGATAATTGTAACTTTTCTTAATAAAAAAAATCAATCAGTCATACCAGTGATGAATACCAAATTTGTCAGAATATGAAAAATATTTATTTTTATTTCTTTCATAATTATATAGATAATTCCCTATAGCTTTTCCTTAATCACAAATTATTTGTCTGAAATATGTCTTAACTTTAATAAAATATGTAGGCACTGTCCTATGACTGGTTGTACCACTGTGTTATTAGCAAACAAATAACAATAGTCATTAGTTATGTAATTTCAGACCATAAATCATCATCTTAAAAGGCAATGGAGTTGTCACATTGTTTGTTTTTATATGAGTTACATACATTACTCATTTTTAATACCTTATTTTCAAATACTTGTTATGGATCTAATAATATTATTTTATATACTGCATATGAAGAAACATGCAGGATAATTCTTATTTAAAAACAACATTATCAAATGCAAACTTCATGTTATATTTCCAGATTTTAGATTTAACTTTTATGTATATAATGTAACTATTTATTCTGTATATATATATCCTATATATTAATAATATTCTATAAAATCTACAAAAAAGATTGTGTGTTAAGTACAATGATAATACTCAATGTAAGGTTAACTTTTACCTCTTAAAGAAAAAGGAGCAGGGCGCATGAGAAAAAAATATCTCGAAAATGATTACAAATCGTTTATAGAGGTCTGTAATGGAATTTTTGGCATTTCTTTTAGATAATGTAATGTAATGTAGCGACATCTATCGAGCCATATACGACGCATCCTACATCGCGCTATAGAAATTAACTCTCCAATTGAGTATATATACAAGAACCCGACTACAACCGTTGGATTCAAGTCCGGTGAAGCTGTAAAAGCCGCAGCGGCTTTAGGGCCCCTAAGGCTAACAGTGTAGTCAGATCTAAAAAAAAAAAAAAAAAAAAAAAAAAATACAACCGTTGGGCAGCTGCCCGCCAGACATAGCACCTGTCTGGTCGGAGGATCCTCCCTTTGCAATAGTTCTTCTACAATATGTTTCTATATTTCCCAATATGAGATGATATCATAAAAAGAAAGAGGTACATAGAAGGGTGAAAGCTTTTCTATGGGTTTTACTATAGTTTTCAGAAAATCAAAACATCTCCTAAACTATCCAAAACAAATTTGTTGGTTTTTTTTCCAGCTTTTAAAAAGGCATGTCCTCAACTCACCCTAAATTTCATACTGTGTTACAGCCCGCAATAAATACTATATGCAATGCACGGCATATTAGTAGGACTAGTAAAAATTTGTTTAGTATTCTCCCTTATATCATAGTACATTTCACATTCATTTCCATTAAAGTTTAGTCAAGATGCTTGGTTTTGTTCACTATCAACTAATTTTTCAATTTTTACACAGAGATTATGAAAAGTGATAATCAAGTTTGAAAAAAATTTACCCTTTAAATAAAGTTAAATTAAGTAGTTGAAATAATTTTATTTATTAGTATATTGTAGATGAATAAAATAATATTTTTCGCTTTAAGGGTTAGAAATATGGTATGGCTATTTCTAATGAAGAATACTGAAATTTATAAAGGCATAATAATTCATTTTGGCAAAAAAAACAAGATGTCGTATCATAAAATATCAACCAACAGAATATATATATGTCTTAAACTTATTTTAAAAAGTCTGCATTATTTGAATAACATTATATAAAATATAGCAAGAAATATATGGGACATTTGTGACAATACAAGGAAAATGTGGCAGATATGAACAAGTTACAATATTTACAGTATTTATGATAGCATCCTTGTTTCCATGCCAATGCAATTTATTACATCATACAGACTACTGTTAACACTACTTAACATTCAAGTGGTTGTACTGAAAATACAGTATGATATCATTATCTTCACTCTATAGATAATAGGAGAAATAATTTAAATAACACATAAGGTTTGTTGTAATTCACATTAATTAGTAATAATAATACAATCCAAAAATAGACATACATAAGTAAGTGTTTATTCATCTCCACTTAGAATATTTATAATATTATAAGTGAATAAATAAATCAATCAATTTTTTTTTGTGTAATTCTCAAATATGAGTTTTTTTATTGTAAAGTGTAAACTAATCATAATATATACGTTGGAAACTCAAAAGCTGTTACAAAATTTTAACAAACACAAAATCATTTTTATTAAACAACAGTAAATAAATACTGCACAAAAATTGAACCAATGACTCCTCAGCTCTTTAGCAGTTATTACTGAACATATATATAACTAATATAATAACTAGAATTAATAATTAATTAATATAATATATATAATATTTATATAATTAATAAATTAATTATAATTAATATATTAACTATATAATAGTAACTGTGTAATAAAACCGCATTATTCACATGGAATCAAAATATATAAAATGGTACCTATGCATCTATTTACAATGGAATAATATAATGATACATATAAACAATCCTGAAAGAAATACACATTACAAATTTTTACACAATAACAAACTGTGAAATCTCCATATATACAAGCAACTCGTAAAATGAAAGCTATAATAATTTCCTTAAATTTAATTCATGTACAATAAATACCGTGTAGAGCGATAAATGGATGTATAAATAATAGATTAAATGTTGATGATACTCACGTATAACTTGCATTATTTGATGCAGAAATAGAGAAACTTTTGCAAATACTCTGCTGCGGTAACGTAAATAGTTTATGTATTTTGTTCATGTTTTGCAAAGAATTGGTCACTTTGTGTTTTTAAAGAACATCAAACCGATTCGAGCTATCCCTCCACTTCACGAATAATGACTGAAAAACTCAAATATTCTTTGGACTGAATAAGGTAGGTACGTGACTACATTCAAGGAGGTGACTGACTAATACTTCCCGACGCGATGTATTACTTTACTCTATGAATAACACTTTGTTATCGAATGTCGTGCCATTCAACGACGTACCAAATCCAGCACAAAGTCAGAAATCTAGTTCTAAATTGTAGTTACGAATGTCCATATGATTATGACATTTGTGATGTATTATATTCTATCCAGTGTTGCCGAAAATACGGCAAATGCCTTATTGTACGGCAATCAGGTCCATATGACAGATAGTACGGTATACAATAAGACTATATAAAGACTACAGAATGCCCGCACGAATCAACATTCCGATTACTGAATACACATACGCACGGTTCCTTCCTTCCTCCCAGGAGGAAGGGAACGTGCCTATGTGTATATTTAGTTAGCTCGAATCGTAGGTGTAGGGATTTGAATAGATCGCGACTTATTTGCGAACGCGACGACCGCCCGAGCCGAGGTCCGGCCACTTTGGCACCCTCGTGCGAGTCGTCCACAAAACTTTCGCGGCTGAGTGCCCTCTGCGCTCGCCCCCAAGTCCGGTGAAGCTGTAAAAGCCGCAGCGGCTTTAGGGCCCCTAAGGCTAACAGTGAAGTCAGTTCTAAAAAAAAAAAAAAAAAAAACCGCACGAATCTTGCTCCTCGCTCCCGGCTATTTTAAAGATAAAAATGCTTATTGAGGGTATATGGATAACTCTATACTCTAGCTAACTTTTTTGTAGATCTTTTTAATGTCTACAATTATGTAGTACATTAATTTGAAATCACTCTTATGGTTTACTCAGCATAAGCCATTAAGCGCCCGAATTGATTCACCATGACCAGTTTTTTTATTTGTGCGGAACCTTAATTCTTTTTCTAAAATTAATTACCTTATGATACTCCCTATATCATTAGCTACCTATCAGTAAAAGTCCCGTCAAAATTGGTCCAACCGTTTCCGAGATTATCCGGAACAAACAGACATACAGACAGACTGACAAAAATTAAAAAAATGGGCTTTGTTGTTATAGGTATCGCATATACTTTCATATGCATTAAGTAAAAAACTGTTAATTTGACATTACAAACAGACACTTCAATTTTATTAATTGTATTGATTTTCAAACAGAAAACAGATACCATAACAATTTTATAAACTTTTATACAGTAAAAACTTTCTCTACAATTTAGAATTAAAATATCGGATAAAATTTTAAAACATTTGCTGGCTATTTAGGTATATAATATACTGTATAGGTACACTTCGACGAACAAAATTGACTATGTTACTACGCACTTAAAACCAATCAAACAACAGTTTGTTAATATTGCCATTAAATAATTACAAGCAATAATTACATTTTGACATGACAACGTCTTATTATTCGATGGAGCCGGCTGTACGCACGAAAAAACATGACTCATGCGGCGTTACCTCGCTCTGAGGCGTTCCATTTAAGGCTTCAAGTGCAAGCGAGAGCGCGGAAAGAGTGACAAAGAGGCACAACCGGCCTCCACGTTCGGCAGCGTTCGACATCTGTCTCTCTCCTACTTGAGTGAGCGATGCATCCGCGTGGACAGCTGCTATACAATAATACATTTACATGTTTTCGTCAAGTATGAAGTGCAGTGAAAAGTGAATGTGGTGTCAATTGTTTATAGCAATTATAATTGCGGCGAAAGGTAATGATTCTTTCGATATTAAATATATGTTTAGTGATATAATGTCGAATATTCGTGCTTTCATCATTAAAATAAATAGCATCGGTCCGCTAGTGCAGCGATTGTAGGTTATGCTATAATTGACAAAACTATAACAATAAGCTAACAGAACTATTTGTATTTATGCGTACAAATAAATGTAACTTGATCAATTCAATTGTCATTTCCATTTACCTCCTTCTCTATATCCATACAAAATATCTATCAAACAAATAAAATTAAAATTTTCTTTTCAAAAATGATATCATTCCATCAGTATTTTCTTATGACGTTGTCACGTTCAACTATCGTCAGTAAACCGACTTTACAGATAACCGATTTTTTAAATTAAATAAAAATCTCATCGTTTTTTGTAGTACATAAAAAAGAGCTCAGCTTTAGATTATCTGCCGTCGAGTTGTGACACAAAATTTTTTTGCAGCCAGCTCACTTTATAATAAGGCTAAATATAAAATTTCACATTTCGTAAATAGATAGTTTTTGCGAAATATATTTGTTAATCGCAATATTTGTAATGTCTCAAAAACCATTTGTTTCTGTTCTATTTCTTTCACAGGGGTTGTACCTGTCACCCTCACCCACTTCGCACACCCTTTCACATCAAAATTCAGAGGCATGTAATCTAAAGCCGAATTCTAGTATCGAGTAATTACATTAGTATCGATTCCTAGTATAATACTACAATAAAAGTATCGAGGGTATCAAGTACAAAAATACTAGGTATCAAACTAAAAGTATCAATAGTACCAAGTATCGATATTATTTACGGATCTACAAATCATCAAATGGCAATTTGTCATTTGTCAATATCAAAAATAAAAAAATGGCTGACGACGACGAAATTGATATTTTAGGTGATTTTTCTTTCAACTCCTGCTTTGCTCAGAATGATCAAGGAATGTAAGTTTTAATTTATTAATTAATCGTAGTGACACTCTTTAATTTTATATTTTTATCTAATACATTTTGGTTATGTTGACAATATTTTGTTGACAGCCAACATAGACCAATCAACATCAAAACAAAAAAAAAAACAATATATTTATAAACTTATATTTCAACTTATTAGCCATCATATCAACTTCAATTATGACGAAACAAACTAAGTGAAATAGTTATGAATTCAAAACATATGTAATGAGTTTTATAATTATCTTCAGTCCTTCATGTTCCAACCGCGAAGATACTGTTCATCCTGAATGGTTACTGGACTCTACTGCGACGAACTGGTACGATAAAAGCTCTAAGGAGAAACACAGGTAAACATTTACAAGTATAATATCCTATATCTAAATAGAGCTAATTCCCATCGACTTATCTTTGATAATAAAGTCTATTCTAGTAAGTGAGCTGACATTTCTTGATACATCATAGTTTTTTTTAATACTATCCTTTCACTACTGGCACCTAGTGATTTTTTTTGTGATTTTCATTACAAGAAAAACTAACGCTATTTTCTGAAAAATCATATCTTGTGTACATCATTATTTGGAGAAACTGAGATTTTGTCTTTAACTTTTGTCTGTCATATAAAATATCAGTTGTTGTCTGTCATTACCTCTTATTTGCAAATGCACCATTTATTGGTAAAGCATAAATTCTAAATTAACTTTTTCATTCTTACAGAGATCTAAGTCATTCACGAAAGTTACTAGGAAATAACACAACATATAGACACAAAAATAAAATCACTGAATGGAATCAAAGAGAAAGAGAGTTATTACAGAAAGAATTGGTTTGTATCAATAAATATTATATACTTATTCTACTTTTGATCTATTCTAAATTTTTTTATAATGAATCTAAAAATTGAGACTAAAAAATTATTATAATCCTAAATATTTATATAGCCCATATTCTATTTGAATCATAACAAATTATAAAATAATATATTCTGTGCTACAATACATTTCAGAAGAAATATGGCAGAAACATAACTAAAATATCTCAAGTAATGAAAACTAAAACAAGGGAAGAAATTCAGGTTTTTCTTGACACAGAATGTGGTTTGAATTTTCCTTCCTTGGAGGAACCTTCCCTGGAAAAGAAAGATGCTTCTAAAATGATAACTGGTACAGACCATAGTAATGTGTTGAATATGGTATCAACAGGCTCTCCCACCATTATCATTCCAAAGGTTAAAAAGAAAAACATCAATATTAAATCAAAGAGCAGTTTATTAAAATCAAATGATTTTAATGAAAGGTCAAATAATACAATTGATTCTTCAGAAATTTATTATGAGGATGATTTAATTATAGGTTCAACTGAGTCCATAGGTTCTGATTTAGATTTGACTGATATTGTGTCAAAAAACATAGTTAAATACCAAGAAAAAGTTAAAGTCGAGAAGAAAGTTGGCAACCACAGAAGAAAAGTATCTAGAAATTATGATAAGAAACCAAGGAATAAGAGTAAAGAAATGTTGAAATCACCTCAAGGGAGGCAAAGAAAGGACACAAGTTTCTCTGATGATAGTGTGAAAAGTCCAAAAATGCAGATCATATTGGGATCGGGACAAGCTTTACCTGTCTCTGAAGGGGAACAAGTGGTAAATAGTAGTTTTAAACAATTAAAATACACTAGCCTAGTTTTTGTATATATATTTTCTTTATTATACTGCTTAGGTAAGTAATATACCTTAATTTATTAAATATATATTACAAAGTGGTTAAACAAAGCTCATAGATTAAATAGAAAATGAAAATAATTGTTAGCAAATAAAAGTTAGGTCTAATGTTAGCAATGCAGGAGTGATATCTCAAGCTTCCATAGCTTAAGTAACCTCTTACCTTTATGCGGGCTGTATACTCGTTTGGTGCCTTGGTTATATAAAATATATGTCCGTGTATCAGAGGCAAACTATTATAAGTCATGTATAGCCAATTATTCAGTATATATGTATAAAGTCTCATTTGAACATTATTCACATATGTGGTCTACAGATTTTTTATTAATGTTTGTGAAATTGTAAGTAACTAAATATGTAAATAAAATACTATTAATCAAATTAACAATGGACTTAGGATAGTATAACTCCTGTATACAGATACATATTATTATCAACTATAGGCTGAACGCCGACCCTCCTGATGGTTTGAGAGATGCGGAGTCATGGGTGTGCATAGATATACACAGTATTAAGATTTCTTAAGATTAATATTTTTTACATGTTATTGCAACTTATAATAGTCACAAAGAAGGGCTGCCCGTTAATGCTTGATGGAATAATGGAATGTTAATGGGATTTTGTCTACCTGAGCTCGGAATGCTCTGTGTTCACATACATATTTTATAGTTATAAAACTATTAATATTAAGCTACATAAAAGCATTACACAAAAATATTAATATAAAATATCTACACCACATTTGGTGGCCATACCAGGTTGCCACATCTTTATTAAAAAGCTAATAAAAAAAGTATTATATAAAAAAATGCGTATTTACAAGTAGTCTAATCTTTAAACTCGTAATCTTTACAAGCAATTGTAGTTGCACCATGAAAGCCCTCCCGCCAAACCTTTATTGCTGCCAGCGGCCGGCAACAGATTCAGACTAGCTTATTGGTCAGATTTGTTTCCTCCCCGCGTCCCGCAGACCCATAGAAGGGCACTTATGCCATTGCTAATATATGTATTTATGAAATTAACCAATGAGTTAAAATCAAAATGAGACTTGTAGAAATTTGTGCCATAATTATAATTATTTTCTCACTTAAGAACATTACCAATGTTTATGAAAACCATCTACATTCATTCACATTACAAATATAAATAATAATATATAACCCTTATAAAAGTATTGTTTATAATTTGCATCAATAATAATTTAACAATTGTGTCTTTGTACCACACATGATCTTCATGTATTTTCATGACAAATCTTACAATAATTTAGTAATCTGTTGATCATCTTTATTTAATTATTTACAGATTAAAATAGAAAAGAAAAAAGATTCAGAACCAGAAAGTGATATAGATATAGATGTAGACAGTGACAATGCAGATAATGTAAAGAGAACAAAGAAAGAAGTGGAGGATACTAAACCAAACACAGAGGAAGTTCCTATTGCTGTACCTCTAAGGAAGTTTGAACCAATGCCAAGGAGGCAGAAAAGAATTAATTTGGTATGTTTTCTTGTGACTTGCATCCAAATTTTTTGTACTGAAATCTATTATTTTCTTCTATCTATTAATAAGGTTTTTTGCTTATGAATAATCAAGTAGGATTTAAAAATTACCTGAAAGATTTATGATAGATAAAGGTAGGACTGTATTACTGTACCCGCACCATGCAGTGTAACATCGTTGTAATGTGATAAACACCATACAAAACGATTAAAATAACAGCTTTGCATGGGTACATATTACAAAGTGGTCTATTTTATATTTAAAATGGCTTACAACATAACCTTAAATTATATTTAAATCCACAAACCAGATTTAAGGTTAACAGGCATATATTTTGACACAACTAAACTGAACTTAAGCTAAAACTAAATGTAACTTTTTGGTGCAAGTCATCCTGAGTGTTATCGCTTTATATAAGTTCATAACTGCATAGTTACGAAAAGTGTGCTTAGCATTTATAGATGCGGAGTGCCAGCCAACCGTTTCGCTGTAAGTGATTTCTGCGGTTGCGCGTAACTTTGAGTCCGTAATATCTATCTCCTACGGTATTCATTTAAATGATATAATGCATAGGACAAGTCTGGATGTGAGCAGCACAGGTTCGGTCATTATGGCAGTTTTAATAGAAATTAATAGAATAAAAAAGGGATATTTATTTCTGATTCTTGTATACGATTTTCTTATCTGACAGGATGGAGGCGGTGGGTACACGATTATGCACACGGAGTCCGGCGATCTATATGAAGTGGCCTCTGAGCCTCGTCGAGAGCGACAACGGAAACAGCCTGTAATACATTTAATACAATGTCGGATTTATAATTCAGAAAAACCGGTAAGAGGAGTAAAAATCAATTGTTATTTTAAAGTGTCTAACGTTATAATCACAACGTAATGATCCAGACTGTATTCTACAACCAATTCTGTAGTTGTGCTTACACACCTATAGGCTGGTCGCCGTAAGCGCGGCTTATGGTTTACGGGACTAATAAGCTAGGCTATTGTCGACCGTCGTCAGCAATAGACATTTTACGCGGGGAATTTCGGGGTTTTATTTTTGTGACTGCAACACATGAGATTATTTTACCAATAGTTTTGCATATAAAAAAACCATACAGTCAATCAAAAGTAGTGGTTTGGCACCTTCTGAGTAAATTATGTATCTTTCGCCCTCGGTTGTTTATTCGCGTTAATCCTATACTAATAATAATCTAATATAATCTCCACTTCTCCATGGCAAGAATACACATCGTTGAACGCGTGGTGCTAATAAAATTGTGGATTCTTAAAACTTTAATAACTTTTTATTTAATGAAGATAATAGTGACACAGGACGCGGGCCATATCTAGCCTCATGGATGGTGGGCAGGTAATAATGCGAAAGAAGTTAAAAGTCTTAGGGATAGAGGAATATTAACGGGACTTTGCCTACCTAAACTCGGATCGCTCAGTCTTTACAGACATATTTTATTGTTATTTATACATTTAGACTTAGATAGTCAAACTTTATATAAAAGCGTTACACAAAAATATTAATATAAAACATTTACGCCACATCTGGTGGCCACATATTTATCATTAGATATATGGCCCCATTGCAATAACATGCACAAACTCCCCGTCCCGCATGCCATCAGGAGATTTGCGCTTATAGAGTATAGTAATGTTTGTTTACTATTGATATTTACTTTGCAGGCTCCATACGAAGTAAAGCTTCATGTTTCAACTCTGATAGCGATGGACGTGCATGCGCACACGTCCCGTGGCGAGGTGATGGGCCTGACCGGAGGCCTGTGCGCTCCGCCCCATGTGCTCACCGTGTGGGCGTACCGGCCCGCTGCAGCGGCTGCCGATAGTACGCATTGTGAAATGGACGCAGGTTACTATTTTATACTCAACTAGCTACGTCCCATAGTCAAAAATCAAAATAAAAAAAATGTTTATTCAATTTATGCCCTAAAAAGGCACTTATGAACATTTAAACACTACTGTCGGTTTGGAAAAAAATCCCAGTCATTTACAAGTGTTAATATAACAGGTACAATATTAATAATTTAGTGGATGCACAGAGAGGGAGTCACTTCCAAACATCACCATCGTTCAAATAGTATCATAATGATTCACACTATAGTTAATCCTTTTGACAGTAGAACCTGCTTGAAATAGCCCTTGAACTTGTTGTCCAGCAAATCAGTAATGTTATCTTGAATAGCGTTTGACACTGTGTGACGGTTGGCCGCAACAGCCCCATATTTATATCGGCGTTGGAGTGGGACGGAACGATGGCCTCTATTCCCCTCCTACTCTAACATTGCCTAATAACACGGCTTGTGGCGTGGCGCGTCGCGCCTATTCTTTTATTATTATTATTACAATTTCACGTAATTAGCCAATATCCCACAAGATTCCTATTGGAATGTTACAAAACCTATTCAAATCTATTAAGAACATTAATATCTACCTAAATACACACAATATAACATTAAGGAATAGTAAACTTCGTAAATATTAAACTTTAAACATTACAACACAAAACGACCTATAAACACGTTATGTATCAATAATAAACATTACAATCACGATAGAATTCACATATGACCCTAACTATTCCTATAAGATCACAAAAATTACACATAACTGGTTTAAAACAAAGATTATCAATGAAATATAAGTTCAGTATGTTTCTACGCTATGATTATGAAATTATAAGCCTTATTACTACGTATTTCCTATCTTTTAATACCTAAACTTTTTATTTTTAATACATTAACAGTAAATCAATGATTGTTCAAATATAATTGTTCATTTCTTAAGCCTAGCATCTCATACCTACAACTAAATATGAATATTATCTCTTAATTCATCACGCCTAACCCTATGCATCGCTAACAAATGTACTTCGGAATCTTATTATAAACTAACCTAACACTATATTACCTATAAAACTTTTATTAGTCTTAATAAGTCTAAAACACGGTATGACTATTTTATTTCCATTTCTAGTATTAACACTGTTCTTGTGCTGATCTTTGACAAAGTCTAGCTTGACTAAGTTTTTGAGAATATATATTTGTAAATTCGGGTGCTAACAGAAACACAATGTATGCGGAACTGATTTATTGCAAGTAGCAAATACCGTCACTAACATATATCACAATATTAAGTAATTAAGGATGTATTGAGAGGGCACCGTTAATATACTACTTACCCGTATTAAATTTATTCGTACAACTCCGCCACTGCGCGCCACCATATGGTGGTAATATTGTTGTTCTTCCCATACTTGCCTACAGCTTGTTGGCTTAATGGTTACTGCTCCGTTCCTTAGGGTCGTATCGTGAAGTTATATAGCACATAACCTTCCTGCTACAAAATTCAATATAAAGCTCGACATATTATTTGTTTTTATGCCCGCGTCTCCGCACGCGTTACTTACTACGCAGAAGTTATTTAAGTCGCGTAATTTTATTTTTACTTGTGTTAATCCATGAACATTCGTTTTTTTTTTTATTGTAATTCATCCGGCTCGAAGGACTATAAACATTTATAGAATAATGCTTTAGTATGTTGAAGTAAACTTTATTTCTTTTTTATATTAATTAAATGTAGCACAACATACATACTCCTACGATACAATATTATAAGACAGAAAGAGACAGTCAGGCAGTAATGCCAGTTAAAAATAACTAATTCCCAGACTAAACAATGTGCCAGATGAATAACAACAAAAAAACTAATGTAAATGTATTGAACAACTCATATCATGGACAAACAATAATTTATTCTATCAATTGAGAAATTATATATTATACTTCTCATGTACAAAATTTCATGAGTATCGGTCAAGCTGTTTCTGAGTTCAATGAAGACATACTAACAGACAGACACAAAAAAAATTAAGGTCATATTCGTGAGCAGTGTCCTTTATATACATAGTATGTCTATTGGGTAATTTGGAGAAAATATTACATGTACAGACATGACTACAGATTTATTAATGTAGATCATAATAGTGTAAGATTATAAAATAAGCTCTTTTACTTCATGCTATATGACCTTAAGGAGCGAAGCGATAACCAAGATCATCAAGCAATCTGGCAAGCTGTACAGGCATCAAGGTACATAGGTGATAACCGTGGGGGCCCTTTAGGACACTGTTGTCGTGTGCAGTGTCGCAGGCGAGCGCGGCCGACGCGTTAGCAGGGGCGGGGGCGAGCGTGTGCGGGTGGCACCACTCACACCCACGGTTCCCGAGCGCGCCCTCCGCCCTCGATCTTGCAACGCAACGCTGCCTACAGCGAGCACTGCGCTGGGCTCCGGTGCCTTTCCTCGGGTTCATCACCTCGCAGCACTGGCCAACTGGACGCACCGCCTCCCAGTACCGGTCACTATCTACTAATTTTTTCTTGTTATTACTATATCACTATCGCTCAGTATCACTAGAACGTTGCTGACTTTCAGCCTCCCGTCCCCAAGGTTATTGGGCTGCGATGTTCTATTTGATGGAGATACGTCACCAAAAGGATTGACCAATTGACGATACTGTCCCTGATGGTAAGCACAGTACAACCCAAACACAACGGCGACCACCGACAGATCGTAATCCAACGGCGGTTGCCGCTGTCATGCCGGCCTGCATAAATATCTCTTCACGTTACAATTGAAGGACCAGATGTTGTAAGGAGGGGACACACTGACCGAGATCGGTAAAGTACGATAGTTTTAGTCGAGTACACGGAAATACGATAATTTCGATGTTGCTGGTATGATAAATGCCGCGCTTTAGTTTGTAAACCCTAGCAGGAACGTACGATTAATTAGAAAATGTAACAAGGAAATTGTAAGAATTGAATGCCCGATTTCACCAACGTCCCCTAATTTTAAGGAACACTTAGGGTACATTTAGGTCACTAATTAGGGAGATTCCTTTTTCATCAACGTATAAGGGTCGTCTAAACCTTAATTAAGGTGGCATTTATTTTACAAACAGTTTTTGTTAATTCGTTTTAAGTGTCGTAAAATGAAAGTACAATTTCAGTTCTTTGAAGGTTTAGACAGTTTAGAGGAAAATTAATAGAAAATCGAAGTTTTTTTTACACAGATTTTTTTTTATACGAGTTTCTTTGCTAGTAATAGGTTATCAAAAAAGCAGTGTGTATAAATATAATATTTACCGTTTTCTAAATTAGTTTATCATTTAAAGATCGTTGTTACTTTTCTTTTTTAACGGAAAATCAGTGTTACCTATAATACAGCTTCTATGCAGCAAGAGTTTCAGAAGCTACTTGACTATTATTCAAACTTATTCTGATGCCCTTTCCAGCATTCAATAATTCGACCACAGCGTCACCTATCGTTTTTTTTCTATCAGAAATAATAAAGAATTACGCATATCCATAATGAGTAATGAATGGTCTTGAGTTCAGAAAGAAATTTAATAGGAAAAATCTATTTAAGTTTTTCTGGTTTTTCCGGAAACTGTATTTGGACTATTACTGCCATGAAAAATAGCCATGTCGGTCCCGCTGTTCTCAAGTGATCCGCTTACCAATGACCAGAATTTTTATTTTTATTTATTGTAATAAATAACATTTTTTAATCACTTACGAATGATAAATAAATTCATAAGTAAATTATCGGTGTACCAAAATTTTGGCTTGACAATAAACACTGGTTTGACACGAAAATTTACACTTATCCAATTTTTCGTAAGTAAGTAGCTCTCAGCGTGGTCAAAACGAAACATGTTAGTTAGCCGATGTAGTTCCTTAGTTAGGGGTGTGTTAAGGGTACGTTGGTGAAAACGGGCATAAGCCACACACCACAACTATTGCTCGCTCACTTTTATATATTATTACATTTCGTCATAAGTTGAAAAAAATCATATTAATTCCAGTTGTATCAGAGTTGAGGATGAGGACTCGGAGACGGACACGCCCGTCGGCTACCAGTTCAGCGTGAAGCTCGTCAACGACCTTACCGCGGACAACCTGCACAGTTTCCTGCAAGAAGTGCGCCGCATCGCTACCGACAAGTCGACCGCGAACGATCTCAGCGTCGACGTGGCTAATGACGTATGCCCGCAGGCTCAGATCACTTACTTGGAAAAGGTGCGATTTCATTATACAACTTATATTAGCCCAGTCATATTAGGGCTTTCACCTCGGAATGAAAGATAATAAGCTGCAAATTGGTATGAACCTTTGTTTTGTCATTCTAAATGTTGTCTCAAAAGTCACAATCGTTATCGTGTCCGCGTCTCAAGATATTCAAGGTCAAAGGTCACAAAAATCGGTTTTTCGCGAATATCTGGCTTCCTATCGGTTAAATGAGATTTGCATTTATTATAAAAGTTGTAGGCTATAAAATTCCCTACAACTTTTGTTTAAACTTTTTTTTCATACAACCAACCGTTTTGAAGGTAGAGCGCGAAGAGTGCACATCGTACAGTCATATACGGCCTAATGCAAGGTCAAGCGTGAGTTATGGTTATCAGTACGTTATAAAGTCAATTATTTACTTGGAAATTATAATTATTAAACAATGCCTATTATTTATGTACTAACTATTAATTATTTATATTTAATTAAAGTAAGTAACTTGATTATTTATATATAATTATTCATATTTAACTATTTAAGTATAAAATATTATTAATTCTGGATTATATATTTTAGTTTTATTTTAAGTTAACACGACATTATATATCTTTTCTTTAAAACGCGTAAATTTCTCAATACTTATATACCTGGAAATACTTGTCCCTACCCTATGCCCTTTTCTATTCATTGCCGGGACAGATGTTCTATAGTATTCAAGGCCACTCTCTCCACTTTGTATGAGTCAAGATTATTCGTTAGTTTGAAATTGTACCGTTGCAACTACGGACGTACGGTTTTAAGAGCTATGGCTGATTTGTGTTTTATATGTGATAAGAAACTTTCAGAAGGTGTTTTTGTGAATGTCGTACGTGGTTTACAAACTTTAAAAACTGCAAGTATTGAAAGAAATGATGGACATATAGACTATTTAAATACTTTAAGTTCTGTAAATGTGCATTCCGAGTGTCGAAAAGTGTGCACGAGTAAAAATGTTATTATTGCATCAAAACGACGCACAGATGAGAGTGAACCTTCAACGTCAAGTGCACCTCGTAAAAAACGAAATGAAGTCTTTGATTTTGGAAAGTTATGCTTATTTTGTGGCCAAGAAGCAGAAAAGAAAAAAAAATTAAAGTATAGACGGACAATAAGTAATGTAAGTACTCTTGCATTCAAAGACAATGTAATTAAGAGAGCAGAAGAACGAAACGATTCCTTAGGAGAATTAGTAAAGGAACGTATATATTACGAGTATGATTTGATCGCTGCTGAAGCAAAGTATCATACTATTTGCTATACCAACTTTTTAACCCGAGTACCATCTGCAGATAAAAAGCCTCGCCAAGATGATCAAGTCACTCAAGCAATGAAGGAGATTTTTTATTATATAGAAAATAATGAAGATTCTCAATTTACTTTGAAAGAACTTAAAGATGTCCCTACGGAATACATACCTGACGATAAGACAATTATTACAAAATTACAACAAAAGTATTTAACTGATATAATAATCACAAAAAAAATTGGATCATTTACAATTATATCTTTCCGTGATACACAGCTTAACGTATTATCAAAAGCTTGGTACGAAAATAAAAAAAGTACTCCTGTAGAAGAACGTCTACGGATTGTAGAAGCTGCTGCGGCTATTATTAGGGAAGACATCAGATCATCTGTAGTTGAAACAAAAACGTATCCACCTCCGAATAAAATGCTAGATTGTATTAATGTAGAAATACCAAAAACATTATCACATTTTTTGGAAGAAATGATATTAAAAAATAGAAAAGGACAAGTAGATCATTTAAAAACGAAATGCACATCTATTAGCCACGCAATAATGGCTTCGATACGAGAACGTTCATTTTCATCACAGCTACTGTTGGGCCTTTCCGTATTTCTTCACAGAAGATATGGGTCTAAAAAATTGTTGGATGTTTTATCATCTTTAGGATTTGCTGCATCATATAGTAATACCATACAGTATGAAGTTTCAGCAGTTTACCATCCACAACCTCGTATTTTACCATCAGAGTCTGGTGCGTTGGTACAATATGTTGGAGACAATGCAGATATTAATGTCAGTACTCTTGACGGTAATAATACTCTTCACGTTATGGGAATGATAAAAATAATTACTCCGAAAGATGCTGTAATTTATGATGATCGCATAAAAAAATGTACAACTAAACCGAGTGCAAAAGAGTTAGCAGCAATATCACATGTATCTCTTTTAGCATATGAAAAGCCAGTTGTACCTGGGTACAGCAAGATTCAAGTCCAAAATCTACATGATGATCAAGTACTGATTGAAAAAAAATTTAATGCAGTTGATTTGTTGTGGTTATACGGAAAATGGAAGAATCTTTCACCGTTGCCAGGGTGGAATGGCTATCTTCAACAACTTACGAAAAATAATCAAAATTTTTCAACTTCTCAGGTTATATTTCTACCTTTCATTGATCATCCTGCCAGTAATTTAGACACAATTTATACAACTTTACATAGTGCTATAAATATTGCCAAGTCACATCAACAAAAAACGTGCATAATTACATTTGATCAGCCCCTGTACTCAAAAGCACGTGAAATGGTTGCTGCGTCAGATGCAAACTCAGACTTGTCTAAAACAGTTGTCAAACTTGGAGGATTTCATATGCTCATGTCTTTTCTTGGATGCATAGGACATGTAATGGACGGTAGTGGTCTCAAGGAAGCTTTAAGTAAAATATATGCTACAAATTCGGTCGACAAAATGTTGAATGGTCACGCTTATGCAAGAAGTATCAGAGGCCATATATTATTACGACTTGCATTATCAATAAAGATTTTTGAAGAGATGAAAATTGAAAATTGTGTGTTAGATGAGTTAATTGAACAGATAACTAGTCGCGATGTTTCCTACGAAGATGTTGAAGGATGTACGAGCAGCTCCAACTCGTTAATTGATCAATTTCAGGATGAACTAAAAGAATTAAAAGCTCGAGGTCCCACGGCACAGTTATGGGTGCAATATTTTGAAATGGTATCAATAGCCCTAGATTTCATTCGCGCTGAAAGGCTGGGACTTTTTCAAGAACATTTGGATGCAGTGCGAAAAATGCTGCCCTATTTTCATGCTGGTGGTCATTTCCTATATGCGAAATCAGCTCATTTGTATCTTCAAGTTATGTTAAAACTTGAGGAGACAATGGATCAACAGGCTTTTGAGAACTTTAAAAACGGATTCTTTACTGTAAAACGAACAGAAAAATTCAATTCTGGTACATGGACAGACATGGTAATCGAGCAAAGTCTGATGAAATCTATGAAGACAGAAGGAGGAGTATCTCGAGGCCGAAGTACACAAGAAAGTGTTCTATATAAGTGGGTATATGCTATGTATGCCACGAATACAATTTGTGAAGAAATTGAACGGTTTTGTAACATTTCTTTCGATTCTGTGGACCAACATGTTGATGCTAGAGATTCACGAATAAAAAGGGATGATACTGATGTAAATGAACTGGTTGGTTGGTTTACGCTTCATAATCCCTTTCCAAATACGAATCAGTTGGTATCCTTAGCTTCAGGAATCGTTGGAAATGACCAAATTAATTGTCACCGAGCCCATGAAATCGGATTGCAATCTATGGTAAAGATAACTGGTTTGAACTTCAACGAAATAAAGTTAAAACGCGTCGATAAGGTTTTACCGCTTTCAGCCATTAACAAATCTGTCAAAATTAATGATTGTAAAGTTTCTATAGATCCAATGTTACTTTTCCAGAGAATAACTGTAAGCAAAAAATTTGAAAGTAATTTACAAGAATATCTTCAGTATGAACTAAGCCCGTATCCGACATCTTTATTTGATAGTAATGGCATGAGAAAAACCACGAAAGCAACATTATATGACAATATGATGCCTGTCGTTATCGATCTTGATGAAAATAATGTAACATACATCATCGATGGTGGATTTCTTCTGCATCGCGTCGTATGGAGCAAAGACGATACTTTCTCTATTATTTTAAATAAGTACATTAAATATTTACAAACACATTATGGCTCAGCAATTGTTGTTGTATTTGACGGATATTCGGACTATAGTAAAAATATTAAAGCACTGGAACAACAAAGAAGAACTGCTGCACTTTCAAAATCATATGAAGTTTGTTTTGACGAAACAATGGTTGTGCCAATCAGTCAAGAAATTTTTTTATCAAATCGGTCTAATAAAAAAAAATTTATCGACATGCTTGTTGAAAAATTTAAAACTGTTAATATCACAACAAAACAAGCCAGAGATGATGCTGATGTTCTCATCATTGACACAGCTATTGCCTTATCAGAACATCAAAAGACTGCTGTCATCATAGGAGAAGATATCGATTTGCTCGTTATTTTAATTGGACGTACTCAGTCACATCATCAGGAATTTTTTTTGAAAAAAGTTGGCAAAGGCAATGTCAAAACACAAATATATTCTACTAAAAGTTTTGACCAATATCCTCGTACTAAAAAGCACATTTTATTTTTACACGCATTCAGTGGCTGTGACACGACTTCTGCGCTATTTAAAAAAGGAAAAAAAACTGTTACTAGAGCATTGGAAAAAATTCCTGATTTAGATAAACTGGTGGAAGTATTTCAACAAGAAAACTGCCCAAAACAAACATTATTAGAAAATGGAGTGCGCATCTTGTTGGCATTATATAATGCTCCAAAATCTGAGGACAACATTGATCATTTCCGCTACACGCAATTCATCAAATTTACAAAACTAAATAAACCTGTACAACTGTCAACACTTCCACCAACAAGTGTAGCAGCTCATCAACACATAAAACGTGTCTACTGCCAGATTCAAACGTGGTTAGGGAAGGACTTAGAACCTCAAGAATGGGGCTGGATGCTTGAAAATGAAATCCTGGAGCCCATACGAACGTTATTACCTCCAGCACCAGCCGAACTACTAAACGTAATATTTTGCAATTGCAAAAATGGTTGTGGTTCCCGCTGTGGATGCAGAAAATCAGGGCTACAATGTTCTTTAGCTTGCGGCCAGTGCAACGGACAAGCTTGCCTCAACGCTTCACTGTATCCAAGTAATCCCGATGAAGAAAATACATATGATCCCGATATTCTGGAAGGTTTGGAGATGAACATGACAGATAATGAGGATGATGACAATGAATCGAACATTTTTGAGCGACAAGAAGAAGAAGAAGACTACGAAGAAGAAGAAGATAATTAGCTTCCATTTCCAATTTCATTACAATTAAAATCAACAAAGATACTTTTGATATTTGAACTCATATTTTGACAAATGTATATTATGCCGTATTTAATAATAAATAAAAATATGTGTAAAATATATACTCTTACTATCATTTTAACTTAAAATAAAACTAAAATATATAATCCAGAATTAATAATATTTTATACTTAAATAGTTAAATATGAATAATTATATATAAATAATCAAGTTACTTACTTTAATTAAATATAAATAATTAATAGTTAGTACATAAATAATAGGCATTGTTTAATAATTATAATTTCCAAGTAAATAATTGACTTTATAACGTACTGATAACCATAACTCACGCTTGACCTTGCATTAGGCCGTATATGACTGTACGATGTGCACTCTTCGCGCTCTACCTTCAAAACGGTTGGTTGTATGAAAAAAAAGTTTAAACAAAAGTTGTAGGGAATTTTATAGCCTACAACTTTTATAATAAATGCAAATCTCATTTAACCGATAGGAAGCCAGATATTCGCGAAAAACCGATTTTTGTGACCTTTGACCTTGAATATCTTGAGACGCGGACACGATAACGATTGTGACTTTTGAGACAACATTTAGAATGACAAAACAAAGGTTCATACCAATTTGCAGCTTATTATCTTTCTTTCCGAGGTTGACCCCTTTTTTTACCTAATATGACTGGGCTATATGTGTATTGGATAGATGTAGAAAGATGGAATATCAACAATCAGGTCGTTCCATACCGCTAGGCCAATTCGACAACAATCATAATTATGAAAATCAGGACTTGAATTAACTGTGTATAATGTATTCTATCTCATTCTCTCGCAAGCTACGTCCTATAGACGTATGTGTTTTGTCTCTTTTTAGTGTTGCTTTTTCGTTTCATCTTGTTTCAAATCAAAACGGTCCTAAAGAAGTTTTCACTTTAAAAATCGTGGATGAGTTTTACATATAATCTAAACACACGGCTTGACGAGCAGTTTAACAACTCTTTCCAGAACATTCGATGTTTTGTTTTAAGCTATATGTCCATCTTCCAGTGTATATCGAGTATGAGACATCATATGCGCTCGGCCGGCTATGAGGACGATGATACCCTTGTAACGCAGCTGCTGCAAGGAATCAGAGATATCTTCAGATAGCGTCTCTAACAGGCCATGGATTAATTTAACATTGTGGACACTTTGATAGGGTTTTTAGTGATCACTGTAAAGTTGTTGTTTTTAATGATAATAATTTTTGTGTAGAGATTTCAAAGATTTTTATGTTCTGTTTTTTATTTTAAGTCAAGAAATATCGATCAATTGTCATGTTGAATTTTATTCTAACCTAAGCTGGCAGCAGTTATTATTATGTATTCTTAGATATATTAATGATAGGTTTCCGCTGGCGCTTCAACTAGATACCGCGCTACCTACAAACAATAGCTAATGCCAATAGAATACGGCAACTTAATACAGTAGTGTGTAGTTTTTATTTGAAATAAACCTTGTCAGTGTGATGGTATTTTCGGTATGACATTGACTCCAGTACGCCGGTTCGGCGTAGTTTTGATTGCCGCATATTTATAGTATGCCGACGGTATTTATGAAGCGTCGCGGAAACCAATCATTACCATATCAATACCAATATGATATTTTTTATTTATTTTAATTTTGCTGTATATTTTTGATAATATGATAAAAATAGACTGTAATATGTTGGCGTTGATATGTGTTACAAATAGGACATAAATAAAATGTATATTCAATATAAACTTTGTGTAATCGACTATATGTAGGCCTTTAGAACACCGCTGCGAAGCGCCGTATTTACTTTAATCTATCTTTTTCCCATGCAAACTCGATAATATCGGTGTGACGCTGGTCTCATCCCCGCGTTCGGTTCGCCATCTGGTTATGGTTTCGCGTCTGTTTCGAAAAAGATTGGTCGCAGTCGCCAGTTTTTAGTAGCGAAACTAGTATTAATTTGTTAAAATGGATGTTAATTACACTGGAAAACATCAGAGGTGCCAGAAAAAAAAAACCTCATTTCTGAAATATTTGTAATATCGATGTTTTTCTTTAACTGATAATATACAACTGCGTTCACGTGATGTACTGTTACTCGATTCGCAACCTAATGTTGTGATATTTCGCTAAGCGGAACCTGTATATGCGGTTTGGATTTATTTATTTCTTGGCCTTAAAGCTGCCTATAGCCTCTGAAGAGTGGAACGGAGCGGAGCTGTGAAGATCCCGACCAACAAACAGAATTGCATCTCTAGGTTTTTATACAATGTACATTATTTTTTTATTTTTTTTTACTTTCCTTTTTATTTTGGATACTATGAAGAATTTTGAGACACTAAGTGAGTATTTTAAGGCTTATTTCATTCTTTTTTATGTTTTTTTAAAACAGCAAACATTATTTTTATAACTACGTCATCACCGTCATGAATGAGCCCAACTTGGTTGGTTTGCATTAAAACCCACATATTGAAACACTCTTTATAGCGATACGCCATTCTCTATTACGAAGAAATTGTGTTCATATTTTTAGACAGTAAATATTTATTATCGGTATTATTGTTTATTATCAGGTAACAAAAGACTTTGAAGCTCCGAAATATCCGAGGTCGGTCTAGCTTTTGTTATCCTTAATTGCTTTGAACACGTGCAGTATGACGTATTGTTTTCTCGGAAGTGATGGTCTTCGACCAAGCATACTGGGTACCTATCGTATTATCAGTTGTAAACCTACTTTAAAACTGTTAACATGGCCAGTAAACGGAAAGCGATTAGTGTTGACGAAAAAGTTTGTGTGATACGTGCGATTGAAAAGGGAGAAAATAAAAGTGACGTTGGAAGGCGTTTTGAACTAAGTCAATCCACTGTTGCTGCCATTTGGAAAAACCAAAAAACAATTCTACAGGCGGCGCTGGAAAAGGAAACTCTTCTAAAAAAATTAAGAAAGCCAAAATTCGAAGACTTAGATCAGGCCATGTTGTCGTGGTTTAACAATCAGCGCCAGAATAATGTACCCTGTAAAGCTGTAAAGCTCTTAGTTATAGGCAAATCGAAAAACCCTCGGTGTTTCAAGAACATAAAACAGTTGCCAGTTACGTACAAAGTAAACAAGTCAGCTTAGATGACATCGCAGATTTTTGAAGAGAGAGGAAGTGAGAAAATGGGATGCTGAATTAAAATCACGGAAAATCTTGCTTCTAGTAGACAATTGTCCTGCTCACCCAATCATATCTAATCTTAGAAACATAGAGTTAGCATTTTTCCCAGCTAATACAACCAGTATTTTACAACCAATGGATCAGAGTGTAATTAAAAGCCTAAAGGGCCACTATAGACGGAAAATGTTGATAGATATGATCGAAACTGACAGCAAGGTCTCGATCAACATGCTACAAGCAGTGAACTTCTTACCAAAAGCCTGGCAAGAGGTAACAGCAGCCACTATCCAACATTCTTTTCGACATGCTGGATTATGTAGTAGCCAAGAAACGAACCAATTTAATAGTGAAGACAATCTACCACTGAGTGAATGGATAAGCCAGTTCAACATACCAAACAATTTTAACGAAGATCTACAATCGTACGAAAATATAGATGAGGATGTAGCCACAACTTGTACACTTACAGATGAACAAATTGTTGATTTAGTGTCAAAAAGTCAGGAAACACCCGATAATCAAGATGATCAAGTGGACAAAGCCGAATCACCACCAACAATTCAACAAGCCCTAGATGCCGCTAAGTTGGTAGAATTTTTTTTGTTGTTTAATCAAGACGATTCCACCACATATCTAGATATGAATAGAATACATAAAATAATACAAAACAAGTACTGGCATAGCAAAAAACGTCAGACAAAGTTATCAGACTATATGTGTAAACAATAATTTATAAGCATTTATTATCTAAGACATACATATTAAAAATTCTTGTTAATTTTTTTTTGTTCACTCCATATAACGATAACTCTCTATAACGACAACAAATGCTCAGTCCCTTGAGTTTCGTTATAAAGAGTTTACACTGTAAGTAGTTGACTTTTCGTAACTTTTGATCCTCGTGTTGTTACACAAGAGGTATGTAATTTTTGTAATAAACGTGATTTTTGTAACTTTCTGGATATTGAGTTTTCATTATTAAACTAAATTTGACATTTGACCAAAAATTGGTTTACAAGATTTAAAAGCAGTTAATAGTGGCGAATGGGTTTCTACTGTTAAACAGCAACCAAAATACATAACTTTGGTAGGAAAAATATAACTTGTCAAAAAAAGGGCAAATGATCTTAAAAAATATCTTTATACATTCAATAGTTTTATTATGTAAAAAGCAATTCCTCGAAATGGTTTTTGATTTAGACCTGATTAAAAAAAAATGAACAACCCAATTACATTAGTCGAAATTTTGCACAGCACCGCTCCGCTTCAATGGACAGCATCCTAATGCGCCTCGTTTATTCCTGTAGAATCAACAGTGTATATAGTGGTATTTGATAAATAATTCACTTGTAAGATGAAAAATTTTAGATTTATTAATACATATTGTATTAAGTACATAATATTTATGTACCAAGTTTTATTGCTATTAATATGCCTAAAAGTTTGCAATGTTTTTAAAACAAGGATTTTTGTTTGTGTCACGTGATCGAAAACGCCAATCAGTAAACGTAACGTAATCTTACAATATTTATATAAACAGTTGAGTGTTTTCTTGTGGCAAGTAATTCTAAAATTATTAAGAAGTGTACAAATAGTGACTTAAATATTATAATGCTGAAAAAAAGTTTCGACTGAAGTTCTAGTAATCTCAACATTTCATAAAATACTTTAATGTTAGTTTTATTTATTAAATGATGACGTCACGGACGGTCACCAGGCAGAGTTTTGTGGTACATTTTTTATTTGATAAAAAAAAATTGTATTATGGGTTTAATATAAAATGAATTACAGTGCGTTAGTCTGGCTAAAACTCAAAAATGGCTCGACCGATTTGAATAATTCTTGTTTGTTTCGTTCGCCTCAATAAAGAGGTGGTTTAGGAAAACCCAAAGAAACTGCCCAAAAATCGAAATTGGTAATTTTGTATGAGAATCGCTACTTCGGATTACTTTCAGTAGATGGCGTTCAATAGATATATTAGGTGTAAATAGATAGTGTAATCTTATTACATTTAAAGTCTAGTTGTTAAGCAGATGCTTTCGCTCGCACTTTGCTATATTCTGAAATATCACGCGTCACATGGAACGCATCATCGAAATCGTTTCAACATCGGAAACAAGGAACACCAGTTTAAGGATATCCAAATGTATTTATTTGCTTCAGACGCCTCGGGTCTCATCTACACTGTGCATACAAATAACGACACATGGTTATATCTTCGATTGTTGTTGGTGAATGATTTTGGTCCGACGTCGTTTCAACAAATGAGAACCGATAATAGATATTTGTGTGAGACTTTCCGTGTGAAATCTTACAATCACTTGAGAACTATTCGCATTGGGACAATAAGCTCAAAGATTTCGTTCTTTGCACATTGTTTGCGATTAGCATATCCATATTTTTTCTTCCAATCTGAATTATTTATGGATCAAATGTAAGGATGATAAGTCTGAAGATGTTTTGCATCTTGTGCGTCGCCAAACTCTAAATCCGACATTCCAAATGACTGCAGAAATTCACAATGAGACATGGACCTATGATAGAAGGCGTGTTTATTGATGGCGAATATAGTGTTGTATTTGGGAATAATATTATCCAATTGTTCACATCACGATGCATTTAATCACGAATTACAAAGAGAACGGCAAGATACCAAACGAACATTAGCGGAAGCTGTTCGCACAAATGTTTCGCAATTGCATCAATAAAAAAGACTACATACAACTCTGATAAAGGCTGTGAAAAATGGTTACTGGTGGAATTTGGAACGAATGCATGATGGTCCAAAAGAGGTCACTGGAGGTGATAGGCAGAACGTTGAAAGATCTTCTTTACAATCAAAAAATTTTTGGTGGAGCCATGATTCTGTTGTCCGGTGATTTTCGTCAGACTATTACGACTTCCATGATCTACTGTAGCTGACGAACTGAACGATGAGATTTCCATGTGATAACACTCCGGTTGACGAGTAACGATGTTGTTACAGATGTGTTTACGAAGCAATTGTTAGGCGTTGGCAATGGAAAAATCGCAGTTGACATCTCAACCGGGTTCATCACATTGCCTAATGATTTCTGTCAGCGTTTTTTCGAACGTAGTCCGGAACTTAAAAACCATAACTGACTAGGCGAACGAATCATATTGTCGGCGAAAACCAAAGATGTCGATGACCTCAACGCGGCCATTCAGAATTTCATTTCGGGACAGTAGTTTTCCTTCAAATCGATTGACACAGTTATCAACCAGGATGAGGTTAGTCAACTATCCCACAGAATTTTTGAATTCGTGGACTTTCCTGGATTACCACCTCACAATTTGAAATTGAAAGTAAGCTCAGTCATCGTTAACGTATCATCAATCAACCTCGACTATGCAATGATTGATTATGAAAAAGCATATAAATACAAAGCGTCATAGAGGCTACGATTATCATAGGAAAGTACAAAAGAGAGGGTGTTATAATTCCACGTATCCGGATGATTACAAACGGACTTTCCATTCGATTTTAAACGACTGCAGTTCCACGTGCTTCGCAATGACCGTCAAGGTCAAATTACAGTACGAAGTTTGGAAGTTTGCATAATTAACTTGGAAGTTTCCGTGTTTCGCGCATCGACAACTGTTATGCCACGTATTCACGTGTTGGAAAGCTCATCTTTGTTTATTTAAGCTCCGGGAAAAAAATGTTTAGTAGAAAACTTTACATTGAATGTTAATAGTGTAACAGTGAACTGCATTTAAGACTGAATTAATTTGAATTACAAACCAGCTTCATTTCATAACTCCACGAATCTCAAATTATACATGATGCGGTCTATAAATACAGATTTCAACAAATGTGAATTAGAAGGTTGATCAGGATTGTTAATCGCATATGATGAATATTTACAACGAAATCAATTTTAGGTGGTACGTAGTTCACCGGGTCATCTAGCAATGTATATAAACATTAATTCATGGGTTTATTTTCAACATAATAATAGTGTTGAAAATAACTTCTCAAAAGTTTTCTACTCTCGGATCGCGGGGTTGACAACGCGTTCACAAACATTCAATAAACATTATTTAAGCGCGATTTACAGATATTGGTTTGCCGCGCTGCTGTTAGTTGTTCAGGTGCAAGTAAACAAGTTTTTCGGCAGTTGACGATTTCCTTTCCAGTTTTCTTTTTCATAATATTTATAATACACTCCTGTGATTGATGCCGTGAACGGGTGTTCAACCGTGCTACGAGCTATGTAACGTGGTTTCAGTTATAATTTGATGTTCGCACACTTAAATTGAATCCTTTAAGATTGTTAAAATTAGAATTGACTCTCGTGACATCTCGCAATGTCATAGCTACTTAGCTAGTTCGGTAGCTTCATCGAGAAGCCTCTCACTCTGCAGAGCTATGTAAAGAAATACAAATGTAAGACAATAAAATTAGAAAATACTTGTAAATTGCAATTTTAATAAATATTAATTATTTTTATTTTGTGTTTAAATTTCAATAAATTTAAAAAGTATTCTAATGGGACCTAAAAAACATACTCGGCGAAATGTGTGTGTACAAATGTACACCTCTGCCTAACCCTTCGGGGAATACAGGCGTGATGGTATGTTAAAAAGTATTGTATGAGAGGGTTTTGGTATATTTAGATATTTCATGAAGTCATAGAACTAAATAAAATGTCTAGATTATATGGCACAGTTTCAGTTTATTTTTTAAACGTTTTACATTAATTAATGTGCTCGATAAAATAAAAAATACAGTCCGATTAGTTGAAATTCTTTTACTTGAAAATCGTTTACACGATTATATTATTACATTTTACAATTCAAATAATTACACGAGTAGTCGAACACTTAATACAAATCGTATAATTATCATAATATGGATAATCCCATTTGACGCTAAATTTTAAACATTTTTTTGTTTTTACAATTTAACAAGCAATTTTTTAAATATACTTTCGAGCCCCGCTGGACGTTTCCTTATACTGTGGAGTTACTTCCTAATTTGTTCACTGAAAGTGCCCTTAAATAATTTAAAAACGATATTAATTCTTCTATTTATACAGTCGTATTGTATGGTAGTGGCCGGGCTTCGCGTTTCCAACGCTACTGCTTTGGGCTATTTTGTTAGGAAGAACGTGCACGTCACAGACACAACAAAATTGTAATGTACGAAACAAAAAATCGTAACACATAAGAATGTTTGATCGATGACTTAGTTTTTTATAATGAGCATTCGTGAAAATGAAATGGCAAGAATCCACAAACAAACTTACGACGGTAAATGGAAAACACGTTTTGGCAGTGGTGTTTGTTATTATTCAATACTGAGGGGCTATTCATAAAATAACTTCGCACTTATGGGGCTCCCCCCTTAAGTGTGTCGCTAACTGTGACATGGCGCGGGTGGGTCTAAGGAAAAGTGATGTTTCCAGCTCGAGAGAACTGCAAATTTTTCTATCGTTTTTTTAAATTATTTTTTTTGTTCTATTAATTGATATATATCATGTATGGAGGGGGGGATCGATATCATACTACACGTAACATAGAGGACATCGCACAAAATTTAACATAACGTGATGAACGGAGGGAGCCTAAACAGGCAAAACTTTGCGTGACGTATTTTATTACTGGCCCCTCAGTAAAGATACTAATAAAAAAATCGTTAACTTTGTTGTCTGCAAAGATACATCACGGTCATTGTGTCTGGAACGGTCGGCAATCGCGTCACGGCGCAACCCTAGGCAATAAATAATAATAAAAAAAATTATTAATTTAAATTAATAAAAAATAGAGTTTGAAACGATATAGTGTTACATAACTATATTTACAATGTTACACTTATAACTAATTAGAAGCATCAACTATGAAAACTTTATCAACATTGAAGGCACATGATTCCGCACCCGATTCTCCCCCCGTGCAATGCGTTACGTGAAGGTGCACGCACATCACACCGCTGGCAACATTCCACTCTACCTTTATTATAATAACGCGTGACGACACTCGGCCACACTGACTGTCGTTTAGCTAATAAAAATAACAGTAAAAACTTTGTACTCTTTTAAATCTGCTAAAAACAAACACACTTGCAATTTATCGACGTGCGATATTTGTTGTAATCAAAAGAAACTGGATATTAAATAGCTGCGTGAATATTGCAATTATAATCGAACAAGTTCGTGCGCGACCGTCCTATGTGGCCGAAAGACGTTGGTGGGTACGAGGTAGCACGTCATTACGTCACTACACTGCACAGTACGCTATTAAAGTAAACAGTATTTTGTATCGGCAGTTTTCTTGAAGAATTACTTATAGCCGCTTGGTAGATAAACACGCACTAGACGCTGTTTCTTAGGTTACCTATTTACGAATTTGATAATTCTATATTAAATTGTCATTATTATCTTTTCACCAAAATATATTACTACAAATTTTGCAAGTTTTAAATTAAATTGTTTCTAGTTGGGTTTTATTTTTAGTTTCAAAAGTGCTTTTGAGTTGAATAAGAAATGTCCATATTTTTTGTTAATAAAAATTTTAAATAAAAAAATATTTAAAATTGTAGGAAGTAAGTCGATTCGGCCGTTTGTATGATTACGTAATACTGTTTAGTGTACTGGGACTGCGCGCCTACGTCACTACCACCTCTGTTATCGTCCCCGCCAACATCTATCGGAAACAGGACGGTCGCTCACGAACTTGTCGGAATGTAGTTTCAAAACGATTCGTCAATACCATTATAAATTGCATAGCATCGTAACTTTAGCACAACACGATAATTGCAGTACTGAGAAGTATTTTTACGAGATGGAAGTAGATTCTTCGTTTCTATAGCAAGTCTAAACATTGTATCTTGCTATGTAATGGCTGGACGTATAATATAAAGTAAATCATTATACAAGTATATCTGTTTTTTAAACCCTTCTGGTAATACTAGCTGTAGCCAGTTTCTTCTAATATTTTTTTATTTCCTAATCATACAAGCAGCTGTTACCATAACGAAATACCTGTCGATATAAATAATAGCAATTGCAAAATGTGCCATGTATCTGCAATAGTTTTTCGACTACGTAATAATCGCACGACGATTAATTGCAGCAAGCGTATTCATGTTCTTACGGTAAAATAAGACATCACGAGGAGAAACTCGAGAAAATTTTATCGTATAACTTAATTTGCTATAAATTTATTGCAGTATGAAATCGATATACTCGTAATGTTTCCCTACTAGAGAGGTATTTATTACTCGACTGTCGATGTTTTCTACATAGTAAGAAATGCTACGCTCGTGACAATTTAATAGGGTTCTTTTACCTTTCTTGATGAAGTAGCCTTGATCGTACGTTTATACACGACGTTAATTAACAAACCAATGTAACGCGACAAAATTACAATGACATTATATAGAAATATCATATTTCATTGTATTTTAGTAAATCAGAACAAAAAATAAAAATTAATTCAGCATTAATTTTATGATTCGACGTAAGTACAATGTTGTTGCCACTATGTTTCTTTCTCTGATAGAGCGTAGTAAAACACAGTAAAAACAATATCTTGCAATTAATTTTTAATATCTTTTCTGTTTTCTTTTGTCTGTCGCATAACTATGTATTTCGACAAGTGTCAATTACGACCTATGAAATTGTCCCGATTATAGAAATTCGATGAACATGCTCATATAACCTAATAAAATACAGGACGAATATTAGATTTCATGAATGATCGACGACAGGCAATGTGGGCGGTTACGCGATCGCGTTACAGACCGACCGTACGTGAGACAAGCTAGCTTACATAATACATTTTACAATATGCGAAATAAGTACTGCATCGGACGATATCTCTTACACGTTATTGCCTCTCAACAAGTTCACATATATTATAAATAGACGATTCGTCTCCACTGTATAACGTGCAATAGATATCTGGACTAGCTGGTAATTAAATGTAGTGGGAAACTCAGTCTGGTTTTTATATTAGTTTACATTTTCAACTCGATCGTCTCAAAATGTTATACCGGTTTCAAAAGATCATCAGATAGATTATGTACGGTCGTTTAAGTTTATTTTTTTACTGTAAGTCTAACTTGACAATGCATTAAAAAGTACTATTTTTATTATGTAAACAAGGTATATAAGTTACAATATAGAATTCGGATTTCGGAGTTTTTGCTGGAGAGACCTTAATCTGTTATGTAATTGTTATAATTTTGTTTATAAAGTTACGTTATTTTTTACTATTAATTATGTACATAACAATTCCATTTTGTAAGAAATAATCACAATATCTAACTTCCTAATACACTGAAGTTGAAAGTACTTCATGTAAATAGCGAAAGCACATTCGTAAATATATGTTGAAGATTTTTGAAATTTTATTATATTATCGTGTAAGAAGGAGTATTACGAAATAAATCTTCAAAACACATCTAGGGATGTCACACGAAACGTAAATAATTATATAATTATAGTTTCTCAGTATAACAGACTGAAACGTTAGAGCTTCCTGAGCAGTTCATAACAAATTAAATGTTGTAATTCTCTTACAAACTAATCCGCTAATTAGTTACTACTCACAGCTGCAGAACGGAAATCATTTATATTAAATATTATAAACTGTCCACTTAATTAGCATATTTAAAATCCATTTTACATATTGTTAATTATATATGATTGAGATCCCATTTGTGTTGGTAATATATAATAATCCTGTTTCTTTTTTTATTTTTGTTTATAAACTTTTGAAATAGAAACAAGTACAATCGATGGCAGAGTTTACTTTTTATTTTATCTCAATATATAATAGTTACAATATTAGGCTTACTGTCTTTTAATGGATTTTAATGTAAATATAATTTTATAATCTTTCTAAGAACTCTGTAATGTAGCGTCTACATTTCGGAAGTGGCAACATTAATTAGCTAACATGTAAAGTTAGTCAATTAATCTTTTCGCCGTCAGTTTAACAAAGGCAATAAAAAAATTCATTACACATCTAATATATAAATGCACATAATCTTATTAATGTTGTATCTATATATGAATATATTATTAATAATTTTGATTATTGATATACATGTATTTCAAAACATTTACAGTTACCGGATAAGATCTTTTAAACACATAATTAACAATAAAATAATTAGTATCTCCTGCCATCATTGCATTGTGAAATTCCATTTAACAAACCAATTACATTCGCCAAATTTTATGCTTTCGACCATATTGCAATTTGATAACTTTAAAAAAATCATTGTTTATTAAATATATATATACAAACTAAGCAGTCATTCGTGTATCTCTAATATAAATATATATGTTTAATAAAAGTAGCGTACTATCCCGGCTTCCTTTAAAAATTATATCATACTATATAGTAAGCGTATGTAATAAAATTTCTCTAGCTCAAATTTATATTTAAAAAATCATTGAAATTAATCAACTTAGGGAAGCCAACGGACAGTTTCTTACAATGTGTACTCATGGAGATAGCTTTTATTAAAGTAATCTTTACATAAATAAATAATTTATTAGTCTATGGTCGCCCAATATTAGTCTATGCTATTTTTGTACGTTGTCGATCATTATTCTGGTCTTTTAATGTACAAAAAAATAAATTCGAATCTATTATTCCCCAATAGGAAGTTATTAAACAAAATAAAAACATGAAGTTTATCATAAATTTTTCACAACAAAACTTTTATGTATTTACAAAATAATAATATAGGAAATTTTGATAAGGTATTCGAACGATCATGAAATAGATCAACTATGTTTAAACATGGCGGAATGACCATCATACATTTATACATACACCAAGACTGTGTCTAAGGGTCATAAAAACCAATTTCATAAACGCGAAAGCAATGAACAAAAATCATTTCAACAATACATCATAAAATCATTAAAATGTCATCCTTACAATTAATTCAAAGGACGCCTTTTAAATTATATCCCTCAACAAATCAAGTATGTACCGTACCTACTTCATTTAGAAACGTTTTTATCAATTCTGTTCATTTGTATTGGCATAGGGTCACGACCCTAAAAGCTAATATTTCTTCTATTATTTCAACTTGAGCAAGATTAACGTCCAAATGATTTAAAAAAAGAACTCATTAAAATAATAATAATTGTTAATTATGAAAAACAGCACCCAATTCATTCAATTATACAACAGCACTGTAAATAATACATTATCCATTCCTATGAAAACCATGTGCTTTGTTGACAATTTTATAGAACAAAATACTGTATAATGACGTCATAGCTTGTATTATAAACTCAATTTTGAGTGGATGGAGAGTATTTGTGATAAAGTGAAAAACAGTCTCTACGCAGTGTAAATGTACAACGGTCGAGTAGTTAACTCTATGGGCGTGTTATCCTAGTCTATGCTCTTGACTCGCGCCATCACCTTGCCTTCGAACATGGGCAGCGTGTCGTTGTCGTTGCTCACCTCCTCTTGGATCACTGTGTCCAAATCAGTGCAATTCGTCTTGAAGAAGTACCTGGGAATTATTATTATCATGGAAACAAATTCGAATAATAATTTTTACGTGATAAATGTTCATGAACTAAAAGGAAGAGACTTGTTTGTAATATATATATATTAGTCATAGTTATAAAAACATAAAGTACATAGTACACTCAAAGTGGAAACCAATAATAGTTATTGTATAGAAAATGTTGGCTTTACTCCTAAATCAAGTTGGTGTTCCCTCGAACCGACACAAGTTATATACTACAAATTTTGTTTCATTTATAAATTAAGAATTCGAACACTTCTTCAAGCAAATCTACAATGGATTTTCTATATTATTATAGTCTAAAAACGTGAAAGATATTGTGCATTTCAAGTAACTGTCAAACCTATATTTGATATGGCATGCGAACAAAATGTCGGCTTGACAGATCTTAGTTGCAATATAGCTATACTAATATTATAAAGCTGAAGAGTTTGTTTGTTTGGTTGAACGCACTAATCTCAGGAACTACTGTATAAATGGAAAAAATATGTTAGTGTTGGATTGCCCATTTATCGAAGACGGCTATAGGCTGTATAACACCACGCTACGACCAATAAGAGCGGAGCATCAATGAAAAATGTTACAAAAACGGGGGAAATTTATTCCCTTTGAGAGCTTCCATTGCGTGCGTAAATGGTTAAAGTTACGCAGCAATAATGTGTGACGCGGAATTGTTTCTCTTGAAAAGTTCTAAAAACAGGCTGCGATAGCTTATGTATATCTTTTAAGGTTTATTCAAAATATTTTTTTTTATTGTAATAAAATTTATTCTAAAATAATGCATTATTTGCGAAGGTGGTTTTATAAACATGGCAACAAGTATTTCATTTTGAACAAAATTGCCCTTGACATCAATTGATTTAAATGTATATCTTAGGAGATATCACAGTTTTAAAATAACTCCGTAGTAAAATAATGATCAAGTACCGCGCGCGCATTTTTATTATGCGGAATGATGTGGGAGGCGGGAGGCACCTATAATACAGTGCCTACGACCCACTCTCTCTAACTCTTTCACTCTCTTATGTGACTCAGACGAAGTTGCGCGGGTCAGCTAGTTAGCGTAATATAATAGCAATATAAGGGACGACAAATACAATTAAGGAGTGTTCACCTATAGTTTCCCTTCCTGGGCAGGTAATCCTTGAAGAGTTTGAGTGTGAGCGGTGATGCGGGCACTTTGAACCGATACGGTACGTTCTCGTCGAGGAACGTGACGACAACCACCGTGTTAGCCGGCTCCACACCAGCACCGCCGCAGCTCGCGCTGCTCGACTTACTGCCACCACCACTACACACAAACGTGATATTTTAGTTCACATGATCAATGGATCAAGTTACTGTATTGTGAGTGAAAGAATAAGTGAACTGATCGCTGTGAAGTAAATGAGTAAAATGAAATTAATTGATGTAAAGTAATGTAAGTCAGCTGAGTACAGTGAAGTGAGTGAATGAATCAAGTAAAGTGAGTGAGGGAACTGAGGTAAAGTGAAGTGAATGAAACGAGTACAGTGAAGTGAGTGAATGAACCAGGTAAAGTGAGTGACGGACCGGGGTCGCTGCAGTTGCTTATCGCGACGTCGTAAGTCGTCGCGCTCGGCGGAAGAGCCACGCGAAGAGAGCTCCCGATAGTTACGTCGCTCCGCCCGCTCGAGACGCTCATACCTCTCCGAGCCCTCAGCTATCCAGAGCAGGATCCGCGGCTCGACGCCGAGCGCGCTGCTCGTATTCTCGCTCACTACAGACACTCCGCTATCCGTCAGTTCTGTCACAGTCTTCTTGCTGAATGATCTGCAACATGCCAACAACACACTGTTATATATTAAACATTAGCTATAGGGGTCACCGGCCTCTACAACATCACCGATCGGTCATAACTCACATTAAACCACTTGTCGTGCTATTTAAATTATAAAGCAATATATGTGTATTTACCATACAGACAGTCTAATTTGTTATGTCTGTGATGCAAAGTAAAATGTAATTTGTTTTGACACAACTATTTATGCTACAGCCAATATTGCTTGGTGCAAGTCACCCTAAATGAAATTTTTATATCGGATTATGTAATGTGTAATTTATAAAAACATTATTCAATTTGTGATAAGTTAGACTTAAAAAGAAAGTTTGGCAGATTAGATTCCAGCATCTTTGATAATAAAAGTCGTGTAGTATGGACTGGTTCAGGCAACGTACTACATTTTACAAATTTTGATTGGCGATTTTACGCTAACTACGTGTTTACTAAGGTCTATAAACCTGCGCGTGAACGAGTGTGGATGATGCAGTGAGTCGGGTGGCGCATCGTAGTGCCCGGAGTCAGCAGACAGGGCAGAGGGCGCTCGCCGCGACGCGTGCGAGCTGTGCGCTGTGTGCGCATGCGCAGGGTGACGAGTGCGCGCGCGCCTCCCGCCCGGCGGTGATGTACCCGGCGTGCGTTCCGACCACACCCGCGATACATGCTGGTCTGTTAACAAACAACACCTTATTTTTCTTTCAAATTACAAACATATTTTAATATCTTTGTATCTTCTTGTATCCCACTTTCTTCTCATTCAGATTCTATCTAATTTTCATACGACTAGAATTTGCAGGGTTATTTTTGCTAATATTGAAGATCTCGAAACTGACCTAGAATATCCTGGTCGTTATCATCGTCGAGTTGCAATTTTTCCCGAATGGCGGCCGCCACCAGCTGCGGCGGAAGCGCCTGATTCGATGCATCATCACCCTCCCCCTGCGAACGTACATAAAGCATTTTAAAATTAAATTAAACAATGAGCTTATATTATTATATATATAACAATAACAAAAAGATATATCGGCCGATGAAATCGACAGGCTGATATATGGGCATCGCCAATTATTCACCAACTGATATCTAGCAATTTGAAAAACCCGCGAAGCAAGATATTGCCCTATCGTCGTAGGCGAGAGAGCCGCACGTGGTGCTACCGTCTTTACTAAACGTTGCCGCGTTGTATTGTTTTCAACAATCGGAAACGCTCATCACAGTAGTTGAACCTAGGATTTGACTGACCAAATCTTGTGCCAAGCGAAAGGTACTGGTGGGTGTTTGGTGGACCAGTACTGGTGTCATACACCACAGCTTCCTAAGATCTGTTCAGACGATAACAGCAGATCTGTATTGTCAACAATCGCAAACCATGATGGAAAAGTTAGTCGCTAAACAACCGAGCCTTATCAATCTCTCTAGCCCACTGCTGCATCAGGACAACGCTAGACTCGTAATTCACGACAGACGGTCGCTAATTTAGAGGAACTGCTGTTGGAATGTCTCCGATACCCACCATACTCCTTGGACCGTACTCCAACATATTAGCACTTTTTTCTGAATTTAGACAATTTCTTGCAAGGAATACCACCTTCAAAGATTTTATTCATTCTCGGTCAAAAATTTTTTTTTAGCAATGGAATCAATTAACTACCTATAAAATGGCGAAAGTGCATAGATAATAATGGTACATACTTCGATTGATTGAATGTACAATTTCATAATACTTTTTTCGTTTTATATTTTCTATATAAAATGAAATTTTCTTATGTAAGGACCTAATATTACTAAACTTTCGATATCGGTTCCAGTATCGCCGTTTTATCACTAAAATAATCAGTATCGTGTCGGCAAAATGATGTATCGTTACATCCCTCATTATTATTATTGTACACAGTGGAGGGGTAGTAGGTATACCTCAGCGAGTCTCCTGTCGAGGCGCTCCTTGGCCTCGCGGTCTCTCCGCACGCGCTCCAGCTTCTCGATGAGCAGCGGAGCGAACTCGGAGGGCGGCAGCACGCGTAGCTGCTCGCACTGCACGCGCGCTGATCGAGGTATCACCTGACCATTGCATTGATAATAATCTAAATAGTCATATCAGTTCTTGATATTATTTAACTTATGTACTTATAATAGTAATATGAAATTACCTAATATGTACCCACATGGCATCGATTGACGTGAGTTCGAATTCCTGCAGTGAGCCCGAGCTCTCGGTGAAAGTAGACATCGTAATGAAACAGTAGCATGGTGCAGGTAATCTCAGCTAGACTTGAGAGCCAGTTCCCTCACTAGGCTTAGCGTGTAAGCACCTTGCGCCACATCATCAATAAACATCAGATGAGATTGTAGCCAAATGCTAAATAAAACCTATGATTTGTTTTTGGCTTAGGTTTCTTATATAATAATATTGATGTGCTGCGCATCTAGTTTTAATGTGAATTAGTTCATTAAAAAACAATATTTTAAATTATAAAATTAGTTTCATCACAATTACCGGTGAACTGAATGAACTGTAATATGTCATCATATAGTGTGATGTGTCGTGTAATGTAGCTTGATATGTCGCGTAATGTGTCGTGTAAAGTAACGTGATGTGTTGTGTAACGTAGCATGATATGTCGGGTAAAGAAGCGTGATGTATCGTGTAATGAAGCGTGGTGTGTCATGTCGTACCATGGCGGTGTCCTGCTCTTTGTTGATGACTGCGTGCCGGTCGAGTCCCTGCAGACGCGGCCGGTGCCTCGCCTCGCGACTTTCGCGCACTCCCCGCGCTGACATGCCGTCCCTGTCACACGACATTGTACGTTGCAGGATTTTTTTACTGATACAAAAGTATACCGTGATTTGTTTTAATGTAACTGTTAATAATCCTAATTCTTACGCGGTGTTTTTATATTAATATAGAAATACCTAATTATTTTGACTTCATTTGGTTTATTAGTAATTTCTCACTACTGAATATGACGATAAAATCGACAAGATAATATTTAAAATATTAAAATACCCAAAATTGAGAAGGCCTATCTTTCGGTCTGGCCTATTGGGCCTTCAATTAATTCCAGATATTTATATAACAGCGACCTATCATATCATCTAAATGATGTTTAATTTCATTCTAAATCAGAGTGAATACAAATGCATGTTAGTAGAATGCATACGGGAATTACAAAATTAATGATAAATTAGTTTCAAAATATTAGATAAGCATATCAAACCATTCATTGAATGTTTTTTTTGTACATTAAAAAATGTGACTTGTATGAAGTTACCTTTTTAAATATAGTAATTCGATTATCTACTTCTATGGAAATGATCTAATAAATTATTTGGTCGAACTACTTGATTATAATATGTACAATATAACATTTAAATAAAAGCTTACAACAACACTAAGAACAATTATTTACAATAATAATTACTAAGTAATACAAAATAATTATTACACTACACTACATTAATAATTACAAAAAATATCATAAATCTTGAGGATGCTACAAAATTAGCAGGAAATTAATCTTGTTCCAGTTGGATTTAAAAAAAAAAAAGGTGAACAAACATGGCTGATGAGATACCATAGACTTAATTAGTGTAAATAATAAGTATCATAATAAATTGTTGTGGTGAAGTTTGCCTAATGTTAGGACCTATTTAATATAGCAGCGATCGAGACTTCCATTGCGATTGGTAATGCAAAAATTTTAATACTAATTTTGGGTTTTTAAGCAATTTTTTCTTTAATTCTTCATGACTGGAGATTACTATTTGGCATACAATACCGTGATTAATGTATTAGGTCTTTACATATGAAATTGGCGTTTTGTACGGGAGGAATATAAAGTCAATTTTTTTTTTGTAAAATATATTGAATTAATCAAAGTATGCACCATTGTTATCTATGCAATTTTGCTATCTCATAGGTAGTTCATTGATCCCTTTACTAAAAAAACCATGGGGGCGAGAATCAATAAACTCTTTGAAGGCGGTTTGGACTGCCGCATCAGAGTTGAATTTTTTTCCTTGTAAGAAATTGTCCAAATTCCAGAAAAAATGGTAATCTGTTGGAGCAAAGTCCGGGGAGTACAGTGGATGTCGCAGAGATTCCAATTGTAGCTCATCTAACTTAGTGGTTGTTTGTTGTGCATTGTGTGTTCTTGCTTTGTCGTGAAGCAGCAGTGGCCTAGAGCGATTGACCAATTTCGGTTGTTTAGCAGCTAGTTCTTCCTTCATGGTTTGCAGTTGCTGACAATAGATATCTGCCGTAATCGTTTGGCCAGATTTTAGAAAGCTGTAGTGAACGACACCGGCGCTAGTTCACCAAACACTAGCAAGTAACTTTTTCTGAGTCAATTTTCGTTTAGGGCAGGATTTGGCCGGATCTCCAGGGTTCTGCCATTGCGACGAGCGCTTCCGATTATCGTACAGTATCCACTTTTCATCACAAGTAATGATTCGATTTAAAATCCCTTCATTATTGTGTCGGTTGAGCAAAGTAACACAGCAGACGACGCGTGTTTGCTAGTTCGATTCACTCAATTCATGAGGTACCCATCGTTCAAATTTTTTTACTTTCCCGATTTGCTTCAAGTGGATTAATACAGTTTTATCACTTATCCCGAAGCCTGCAACTATCTCTGAAGTGTTTTGTGATGGATCCGCTTCCAAAATAGCCTTTAATTCTTCATTTTCCACTTTGGTCTCCGGGGGTTGGTTCTGAAGGTCAAAATTTCCAGAACGAAAACGTTGAAACTAAAAACGTACCGTGCTTTCTTTTCATATGCAAGGACCATATTCTATTATTCTATTCTATTATTATCTATTGTTTCTATTCATATGCAAGGACCTAATATTTGTTATTGAATATAATCTATTATATTATTTTCTTCAATGTTTGTCTATTCAATTACGTTTAAATGGCCGGGTGAGATTCGAATCATTTTTTGCATAAAAGTAGTTTAAGTCGCGGAGTAGAACATAGGATATATTTTATACCGATATAAAAAAAAGCCCTGTGAAGCGAACGGGTACCAAATTGTATGTGTATAATTGTTATACACATATTTAAAAATGTTATATTTATTGATTGTACATATTATCGTGGTATATTTGGAGGTGTGGAAGGGCGGGATGTATACTCACAGACTGCTGCCGGAAAGCGAGACCGCGTCGCTGTCGGTGCGGCCGCTGCTGAGGCTCGCACGGTCCGAGTCGTGCCTCGAGGCGGGGCAGTAGCCCACGTACGAGGCGTGCGCGCTGTACACTGACCGCTTGCGGTGGCTGGAGTGCCACCCGAACCAACGGGATTTATTGGGAAGGGATCGGTGTAAAGTGTACAAGAGAGATATGACACGCGGGTGTATGACCGATCAAGTCATCATTTCACAATAAAACACATAAAAATTGATAAATGTGTATTATTTTAAATAAAAACGTTTAGAATTATTCATCGATGAATATGAAAGAGCCGGATAATATGTAATATAAATAATATTTTTTTATTTAGGATAGATATGGAAAGAATAGTGTTTGTGTCAAGTTCGTGTATGAAATATTGGAATAGGATATGGGAGAATTCATTGCAAATTCAGGTGGCAAAACGG
This sequence comes from Saturnia japonica, assembly GCA_033032175.1. Lineage (NCBI taxonomy): Eukaryota > Metazoa > Arthropoda > Insecta > Lepidoptera > Saturniidae > Saturnia > Saturnia japonica. The sequence goes on from CM065314.1 coordinate 3,718,361, forward strand.
CATAGCGTTTACAATTTGCGGCGAGAGCGGCGTGCATGCAGGCAAAACATGGGGGAAAACAATACGAGGAGTAAATCAGTAAAGCTGCGTTGGGTAAAATAATAAAAAATAATAATTAAATAGGTATTAAGATTGTGCTAAGGGTAATCACTCATGCAATGCTGTATGGGAGAGGTCAAACGTGAAAATCAATCAATATGATATATCTTTAAACCTGATCACTGATTTGACTCATCACGGATATAAGCTTTAAAGTCTTTAAACCAACGAACCCTAAAGCGGTTTCCGTAGGATCGTCAACAATTTTTCGAAAATTAGTTACATTTGTCGTTGAATCGTTGAAATTATTTGGCTGTTAAGTAATTCCAATGTTAGAAATATTCATGTAGTATTATTTCTCGTAAAGGCTTTTTCTCTTATTCTATATTGCATCTGCTTGTTTTTGTTATCATTAAGTGATAAACTAAAAGAGATTCGTTGAATAATTTATAGTTTTAAAAGTTTAAGGAACCGTTGCTTTAAACTATTTTCCTTATCGCCCATAAGAAATATTAAATACAAAGTAATCAATATAAAAAAAGACAGAGGAACTATTTAACATTATCTCTGTTAAACAAGTATCTATGATAACTGAAAACGGTAACTGTTGCTATGACGATAGCCAATTGTTTTCTTACATATCATAAAAAAATTGAATTAATTACAATAATAAAATGTGACATATTTCTATGTACATACGTGCTCGATGATATGATGTTCTACAGGTCAAGATACTGACAATCTAATTTCTACACGACATAGTACGGCTACAGGCTACGGGCTTAGGGAGATGGTAAGGGGGATATACAATACATAATATGTATTGTAAGAAATAGTACTCACGGCGCCGTGTCAGAATGCAGGCGGCGCGACTGCGTGGCGAGCAGTGCGTCGTGCGTCAACCTGGCAGCCGGAGCAGCCGGAGCAGCCGCCGCGGCCAGCTCCTGCCCCTCGTGAAGAGTTGCCAGCCCGCCTACACCTATCTAAAACCAGGATAACATTACCTATATCTTGTTTCAGATCTAACTTCATAAACACGGGTGAACAGAATTTTAAACAAAAAAGAAAACCATCTTCAATTATTTTGAGGAGTTCCCTGGTGTATGGAGCGATTAGAGACTTTGACAGCTACACACCGGACTTGTGGGCGTATTATAATGGAAATTTTAAACTGTATTGAAGATCTACAGGACATATAACCTTGTGTTGTGTTACTACGGTGAGTACGGTTTCCAGAGCTCTTTGGGGTAGTGGGGTTCAAGGTCGGCAACGCGTTAGTTATACCTATGATATTACAAGCGTCCATAGGGTACGGTGGCCGCTTACCATCAGGCGGTCTATATGCTTGTTTGCTACCTTAGTAGTAAAAAAACCTGGCGATTCAGGAAGATGTTCTAATATATGAATTTATCAACAGGAAAGAAAAATAAACAACGTAAGATCCATTTTACTATAATTATTTTGGGATTCAAGAGAATTCCATCGTCGGTACAAACAGCTTATAAGTAACTTGTTTTCTGCTGCACTAAAATTCGACCCAGTAAGAGAACATAACCTGAATCATGAAACCTACACTGACAGTAACTTTTTGTTGTAAAAAAAATGGAAATATTCTGTCCTGCTCTAACGTTTAAAAATTATGCAATATATATTTTGTTTAACTTCCTTGAAGTAGGAGGCGCTAAAGTTCGTATTTACTTGGAATAAAAAAAGATTAAAAAATAGACAACCACTCATGAGACTGATAAACCGATAACTTTACTCATTTGGCACTTATTACACATTTTGTCCGAGGTTTGAAAAATCAGCAAATAATGGACGATATCTGATATATAATGCTTATTTTTAACTATGTAACATATCACATGCCTATTTTAATTATAACATTTAATTTAAATAATTTTTTTTACTACTCTTCCCAAACTCTCGAACACACGTCGCGTCGCCTCCTGGAGAGTGTGGATCTAAGATATCACATTTATATAAAGTATTCCACTTAAACTCTATAGATACAGAAATGAATGTTCAATATTGTGAGGTGACGTACCTCTCTTGGTGGTTGCGGGGGTGAGGCGTCGGGGGAGGAGAGCGGTTGCGTCGCAGCGCTCACGTACGATACGTATGCGTCCGACCGCAGAAATGCCTGATATGTAGAGTCCGTTATCGCTCGAGTTACCTGAACGATAATTAAGTACTTAATTTTATATCTAAATATCTGGGAGACCAGGTTGTGCTCGGTGTCTTAAAAGAAAAGAAAAACACCTATTTAGATAAACACAAAAATATACAAATACAAAATTATATTATACAATATATCCGAATACAACATTTCATCCAAATCGTTGGAGCCGTTTCTGAGAAATCATCTAAGGCTGAAATCTATAGAGCGTACTCAGCCTTAGCTTAGCTCAAACTTCGCTAAGTATTTACTCAGCACAATCTTAGATTCCAAATTCATAGTCGAGTTACGCTAAGCTTAAGCTTAGCTTTAGCTGAGTAAGTGTCTGGTAACTGTCAATAGAATTTAAATTCTGTAATTGTATAACATTCAACTTAATTTAAAGTAAAAATGACAGATTATTCGTACATAAAATAAAAAGATTAAAGTTTCAAACCAATAACGAGAAACAACTGCAAACAACAGGAATAACAAAACGTGTAAATAAAAACAGTCCTTTCTGTGTAATATAAGCTAATGATAATTAAGCAATGCAGATAATTTTAAAAGTATATAAAATGGCTGTCACTATTATGACATACTATTTTATTATTCGTATAATACCCAAGTTTTCCGTAAGTCGTCAAGTTCGATGACTTGAACTTTACTCGGGTAAAGCTGAGCAAATGCTAGTCTTGCAACTATGAATTTCAATTTCGGAACTTCAGGCTGAAAATAAGTCTGAGCAGTCTGAGTACGCTCTATAGATTTCAGCCTAGGACACCAAGCGCAGTTCGGTCGCCCAGATATTAATTTTTATTTTTTGCAAGTATATGACATGCTGATTATGTTTCAAGAATAATTAAAAATAGTTCTGTTTACTAATTCAACTTTTGTTTGTTTTCTATAACAGAAATCACTCACCTCTTGTTCCATATTATCGAATATTGATTTCTCTATATTGGAGCCATCTTTAAGACTTAGCTTCACCTGCTGCTTCAGGTCCTCCGGCATCGCTAGCTGAGACTTGCGGAGGAATCTATGTGCAGTAAAAAAAAACATTTCTTCATCTTTAATCAAGTTGTAGTACCATTGTCTTTCCCTGTCCACAAGGATCACACTCACACGGTTCTACAAATATTATTATTGTATTATAATCACACATTAGAAGATTCTCCTCGACAGTGATGCCACTATCGTATGTCGTGACATCATACGATTGATTTTAGTACACGGTGGCGGTGCTCCAATAATGCGCAGGAAGCCGAGTGATGGAGGGCATTCCGTTGTCAGTTCATAAAGGTACGTTGTGACTTTATCAAAGGGGAAGGTGGTTTGAATATTGTGTAAAGTAAAGTGTGTGTAAAATGTAAAGTGCTTATGTTCAATAAATTGTTTGTTCAAAGATTCTCGTATGATTACAAAATCACTATTCCCCAGTCTTACAATAAAAAAGAGCATGTAATCATTGGTTTACGTGACAAACCTAACTTAATATAGAATAACTCAATTGTTTTCTTTCACAAATCTACATGATTATGCGTATATTACGTTAAATAGACCATGTACATTATCAAGATATTAAACAGATGACAATTTGGTAAGTCAGTTGAAACCCTTCTGAAATTTAAATTTTGATATTCTCTCTCGCACTTTATGCCGCTTGCACACGGTGCGCAGTAGCTTGCGCAAGTACTTCTACTGAGCATGAAATTTCATCGTGTAAACATTTTGTTGCTTAGTAGTACTCGCTTTGGTCCTTGCGCCAGTTTGCCCCCTTACGCCCCCTTCACTCCCCTCGCTACTACTCGCTGCATCATTAGAACGCGTTACGATCAGTACTGGCGGCAGTTCATTCAATTCATTCGTTTTTTATGACAGCCTGCCTTACTTCGTATGCTTTGTTTTACTTTTTATAATAGTAATTTTTTAAGTGCAGTCCACAGCTTCACCAACAGCCGTTTTGGTTTTTCTAGTTTCTGAACTTATTTCATGATCATAAGCTACGTATTTAAATAATTTACGTAAACCCAAACTCTTGGCCATGGTTGTCTGTTTACTAGTTAACTAGCAATAAGCAAAGTCAGTGCCAGTAAGGTGTTCAGTAATCATTTACGTCTGGACGGTTAGTAAAATACAATGCTTAGTACTTGCGCAAGCTACTTCGCATCGTGTGCAAGCGGCATTAGGGTGTCACACACATTCCGTGTTTACTTTTTAGCTTTGAGTTTAAGCTAAAGTTAAAGCAGTAAAATGAATGAGACGTTCAAATATACACACCGACCTAACCCTACCAGCAAAACAGGTGAATAAGAAATTATTTATTCAGTTTATAGTTGATGCCGAGTTAAAGTAACCAAATCAATTTAACTCAGGATTTTTGTGTAATAATAGCACTATAACAGCAATGAAACAGCTAATTCGCTAAATTGGGCGCTTTTATTCTACCATTACTCAGCACTCTGTTCTGTTTCTATAAATTTCAAGTAAAAGCAATCTATTCACTATTAGACATCTTCGTTGCTCTTACTGCATGCTCATATCACAACTCGATTAATGTGTTACATAATGCTAGCGCTGCTAATCGACTTTTGCTCAGCCTAAATTGCTCTAACATTTAAACATTTACAGCACACCTCGTCCATTTTTGTTAATATTTTTTTTTACGAAAGTTCAAGGGGGTTTTTAAAAAAAATTAATGAAAATAAATGGAAAAAGCTTAAAAGAATTGATTTAACGTTTCAGAAGATGAGAATTTACTATCATTGAAGTTAAGCGTGACCCGTATTAGTTATATTTTGAGTAATAACAAAATAAAATAAAAAAAAAACATTTATTCATCATAGTTACTCAAATAACACAGTTAATATTTGTAAGCGCTGGTTCGTTTTCTTTCATAAAACTAGCCGGATTGTTGGTTGGGGGCAATTTCCCTGGTCGATTACAATATATGCACAATGACACGGAATACTGGAATTTATAGAATGGAGAAAAAAGGGACTCACCGAACAACAGCTTTTACGCACTTTGGAGGCCTCCTCTTGTGTTCACTTCTGTGTCACCACGCACCATGCACGATAATTTATTCAAGTTTTTTGAAGTAAAGTTTATTTTAATTAAATACCGCAGTCACTCTGTGTTTGCCGTTGCAATTTTAAAGGCTAACTGACGTCGGCGAAAGGTAGGGGGTAGATAAGGATAGACAGATACGAGGAAAAAGGATAGGTGCTGTATCATTGTGCATATGATCGTCGTATGCGCCTTTTAGCCTTAACAATATTACTTCTGCCAAACTGTATCGCAGTTTGTTGGCAGGCGTAGCTCCCTTCTACGCAATAATTTATGTAGTGTTGCATTTCATTTTTAATTATATTAGTAAGATCCTCCTGTATATTACTTTCAATTACATTTAAATCTTTATCTGCATATACAAGACCAGTATCATCAGCATACATGTACACACGATAGTTAGTCACTAAATTGCACATACTATTTATATGCATGATGTATCCGACGGGACCAAACACGGAACCGGTTGGCACACCACAAGTGACATTTCTAGGTTCACCTACGACCCCGTCTACCATGGTTCGCAGCGTCCGCCCTGAGGTAGGCGCGTAACCACCTGTTGAGTGGTCCCGTAATCCCACACTGCACCATGGCTTCAAGCAGCTGGTGGTGTTCCAATGTAACAAATGCTTTTTTGAAATCAATGTAGACCACCACCACCTGCTTCCGCTTATCTAAACACTAATTGACATCATCTGCAAATTGTGCAGATTTGAGCTTCGCCCAAATTGATTGAAAATTTAATAGATTTGATTGGGCTTCGCCCTCGCCTAAAACCATGTTGCGCATTTCACAATATATTATGATGTTCTAAGAAAGTACTTATCTGATTTACAATAATCTTTTCAACAATTTTATTTATTACAGACAAAATAGCTATAGGCCGGTAGTTTGAGTAATCAGTGTGAACTCCCTGTTTTAAAACAGACCTTATTATTGCTGTTTTTAATTTTTCTGGATATACATACACCTCTTTCAATGCATAAGTTAATAAAATAGGCTATAACAGGGCTGATTTTACATTTTAACAGTTTCATTTCCTTAACTCTAATTATATCTACCCCTTCCGACTTATCGCAAATTAACATATTTATAAATTTTTCTACATCTTTTGGGCAGGTTTTTTGAAATATTAATGATACGTCGATAGATGTTGATGGTGGATCCGTATGTTCAAGTTATCCCAGTAACGACGAGCATAGACGAAATTTTTTATTTGAATCAAGAACAACTCAAGCAAATACAAAGGGTAGTGATCAGTAGACGTCTCTAATACAAGTGATTTAAATTCATATAACGACTTAACTGCATTCTGTTCAGTCACAGAAAACAGTGACAATAATTCTGGTAACGATATCGATTACGATGATAATCTTCAGTTTAATTCAGATAAATTTAAAGAGTGGGCCATTTAATATCTGATGCACTGAGAGATTTCGCAACTATGACAAATAAAAAATTACCATATGACCCTATAGACCCACGAATAGTTTTAAAGTCTGATACAAAAGAATAATAAAGGTATCTGATGATTCCTATCCCGATATATACCTATTCCTGTAGAATATGTCGGCCGATATATCAGGATCACCGATTATTTAACAACCTACAACTAACATTTTAAATAGCACGAGAGCCGCACCCGTATGGTGGTGCTAGCGGCGATATTGCAGTATTTTCTAAGCGTTGTATTATTTCGCGCCTATTTATTTTTAATTCTGATTTGATATTATTTTTATTAAAACCCCTTCTGAGATTTATATCAAATACCTACTTATAAAAAAAACCAAGCTTTGTGCATAATAAAGATAATGACTCAAAATCAAAATAATCTTTTTTCATTTAGGCCCAAAAAGGCACACTTATAACAGTCAAAACGCTACTGTCGGTTCGGAAAATATCCCAGACATCGAGAAGAACCGGCAAGAAACTCGATCGTGGTTTTCTTTCAACTGTACAAATGTTAACACAACAGGTACAATAATAATAATTTAGTGAATGCTCAGAAAGGGAGTCACTTCTAGACATCACTATCATACACATAATGATGCACCCTATAACTTAATAACCTTTTGACAGTAAAACCCGCTTGACATGGTCCTTGAACTTGTTGTCTGACAAATCAGTAATGTGCTTTGGAATCTTATTTACCTAAAAACTTTTATTAGCCTTACTAAGTCTAAAACACGGTACGACTAATATATCTCTATTTCTAGTATTAACATTGTGCTGATCATTGACAAAATCTAGCTTGACTAAATTTTTGCGAATATACATTAAATTATCAAGGATATATTGGGAGGGCAAAGTTAATATACCATATTCCTGGAATTTGTTCTTTAGTGATTCGCAAGAATTGCCCGCTTTTGTAATATGAATGTATATGTATATATCTACCTCAGCTGCTGAACCCCAAAGCAAAATACCGTAAGACATTAAGCTATGGAAGTAAGCGAAGTAGACTAACCTCGCAGTGGCAATATCTGTTATACTGCGAATGCAGCAGAACTTAATCTTCCCACCAAAGTTTTAATATGCGGACCCCATTGTAATTTAGAATCAAGCGTTAAATACCCAAGAAGACAGTACTTTCAAGTAAGCCTACTAAATTCCCTTCTACCTTAATACTACTATCAACACGCCGAACATTGGGCAAGGCAAATCTCATACATTTGGTTTTGTTTGCATTTAGTAGTAAATTACTTAAAGTAAACCATACAAATTTACAACTTAGTAAACACAAAAAAAATTGACCCTCCGTCAGTCGAATAAAAATGTGTATTTTGTTAATCTACAAGAAGGAGGAAGAATAGAAAGGAGGAATACACTAACCGAGAGATAGTTTCATAGCTTCACAAAGTGCAAATACGGCAAAGTGAACTGTTTTGTTCGAGCCAAAATGGACGCTACCGTAAAGCTCTGGCTCCAGTGGAAGGGAGAGGAATAAATTGGGTTGAACAGATCTTAAGAACACTCGCCTTGATGCAGACAGTCATCGAGGCAATGTTCCTGCACAGCTGAAGCGGCTTAATGAACTTTGGTGTATTTCATTATTTATTTATAATTAAACTACAATAATCGGTATTGGTATCGTATCGGCAAATATATGTATCGTTACATCCCTAGTTTAAAACAAATTCTAAAATGCGTAACGTGTCACATAAAGTATAGTTGATATCACTCTCACTCGAGTATTATTACCACTTTAACAGCATTAACTAGCATAAATAAGAATGTGCTCTCGATATTTATAGCACATATTTTTACTAGTTGGGAATCAACTTTTAGTTTTAGGCAGCATTCAATTCGTTACAATATGAGCAACCTATTGTTTTAGCGTAAATGTCCTCACTTGTATATAGCGGAGACAACCTGCCGTATCTTGGCCGGTTCGCACTCCTGACGCAGGCCCTGCACCGCAAAGTAGAAGTTGAGCCTGTCGACGTGCAGCCCGCCCGCGCCGCCAACGAACTTGCGAAACAACCGCACTCCCTCTGCATCCTACGTTCAGATAATACTGTTACACTCTTATACACTTGAATTGAAAGCAATTGTAGATCGGTAGTAGCGTGTACGGACATCGCGTCGATAGCGATGTGGGTTCGAACCTCTAAGAGCCTCCCTTTCGGTGAAGGAAAGCATCGTGATGATAGCATAGCTTGATGGTAGGGAGTTTTCTAATGACCGCCTGGCTAGCTACCACCCTCAAGTTAAAAATCTGTCAACAAGCTCTATCAATCTCTGTCAATCTAGGTGTGTTCTGGCAGCTGCACTTGAGAGCCAGTCTTCCACTAGGCTTAACATGCTACCATTTTGGTGCACATCGTCACTTAAGATCAGGAGAGATTGTGGCCACAACTCTAAAGCTATAATAATAATAAAAAATTTGCCCTTAAAAATTTTCTTGTCTCTATGTATGTCCGGCTTTAACTCAAATTTTATTTTTTACACGTGTAGCTTATGGTATTGGTCAATTGATAGGTATAAGAATTTACAGTAATACTTTTATTCGTATCAGATTTTCATGCAATTTTGTATACGGGAAGTATAAGGTATTCAATAGTTGATGGGCTATTAATAGGCATTTTCAATATTACTGTTAGCAATAACAAAAATAAAAACAAAATAAAATAAAAAAATCTTCAATCTCAACCGCGTCTATTCTAATTTTATAGACGAGAAGCATACGACATTCCAAATTGATGAGCTATAAGAAAAGTCAACAATACATTTAGGCATTATAAAAAACAAAGTAGATATTAAAAGATTTTGATGAAATTTTGTAACCGGAATGTCATTTCTCAGTCGGTAGACTATATGAATTGTCAATAATATGAGTAACAATAAAATTACTGCGTGCGGAGCCACGGGCACACCGCGAGTGTAATTACAAAACCCTAAGAACGTCGTTTTCCAGTAAAAAGTCATTCGCAGTTTTAAAATATATCCATTTTAGCACGCTTAACTGAACTAGTTCACCCGGAGTTTCGGTTTGCTAACTAAACCACAAGTCGCAATGTATCGCAATGTGTCGCAGTCGCTTGTCCCGGTGTAATGGAACGACAACGTATCAGGCAGGATGAGTATTTCTTTATAGGCTAGGAAATAATAAACAGTATATACCTCGAGTAGTTCGTGCAGACTCTTCGCCCACCGCATGTAGGGCGGCGAGGCGGGCGAGCGCGCCGAACTCCCCGACGAACCCTCCGTCTGCTCGCGCCACGCCATGCTGACCCTGTCCACACACACACACGTTAACTACAGCCGCAAACTATTGAAACAGTCACTGATAGCCGCTCATTGGTCAAAAGTTATTCGATTTAGGATCTCAGAGGATACGAACGTTAAATCAACAACTGGTTAAAAAAACATCCCTATCGTCTCAAGAAGAGACGTTGAGAAATTACACTAAACTTGTAATAATTATAATATTAATTGGTAACAAATGAAGCGATTGACATTCTTATTGGCCACAAATTAGGCTGCCTGTCCACTGAAGCGAAGCTGTGCAAATTTCGACCAATAGAATTGCATAAACTTGTTTTAATTTCTCCCTAAACCAGAAGAGTTCTCTTGTGAAAACAGAATCGATATATTCCACTTTGGCTTACTATAATTTATGCAACTTCGTCATCCAAATGTGTGTAATGTTTATTCTCCTTTAGGTATAATGTAAGTGTGAGCATGCTCCTTTATATGTATTAAGTGTAGACGTTGCATTCAATTATCGCAAGTGTAGAGATCTAACCAGAAACTATCGTCTTCGAATCGTATGAGAATCGATTTCTAACGTAACAATAGTTAACAAAATTGTTATAATTATAATAGAACTCACTTAGAGAGATGTGGTTGTGCGAACACATGTTTGGATTGAGATTTGCCTTTCTCCTCCCCTGATGCCGGCGGTAGCGACGACCTATCAGCAAGCTTGTGCTCCCAACCTGATCGGTGTTATAAATTAGCAACCATAAGCGGAATAAAGTGTTAGAAGTAAATATAAAAACCAAAACGAAATGTCTTGAGGTTTAAGCAGAATTCAAGCAAATCGGCAAGACTCTAACAACCGACGGTGAATATCGATCTCTCAGTAGTCGCCGATGTTTTTGAATTTAACCATATGTCTGTTCTGACTGTACAAAATTTGTAATTATATGTTTATATTTCTTTCAGCTACGTTTTTATATAATAGTACGGCAAAGTGACAGAACAGTGACTGATAGTAAGCACAGTATAATACAAAAACAGAAGCCACTACCGAGAACTCAGCAATCCGTCACAAGTCGCCGCTGTCATGCCGGTAAGCGTAAACAGAAATCAGATATGCACCGGATGATCCTAAAACGCAACGCTCATAGGTCGACGTCGCATCGCGCAATCCTGCGATGTTACGTCACAATTTTCGTCTTCTCAGCGTTTTTTCCCCTATATTTTTTTATCTACGAATCAATCTAACACACAGTTCTCCACTAGTTTAGATACTAATGGTCATGCTAATTTCAATGATGTACCTATTAGTAACTGTGATATTACTGAGCAAGAAGTTCTGAGATAGCTACAATCACTAGATTGCAACAAGGGCCCGGGCCTGACCTGCTACCCCCAATTTTGCTTAGAAAATGTGCCGAAAATTTATTTAAGCCAACTAACACAGCGGTATACACAATCTCTAAACACTGGTAAATTCCCGGCGACCTGGAAACTTGCACATATAACACCAATCCACAAATCAGGGGCACTGGATGATGTGACAAATTATAGACCAATATCCATTTTATCCATTTGTGGCAAAATTCTCTAATCATTGGTAAATAAGAAGATACTACCCCATATTCAGAACCGCATCAATTCCAATCAGCATGGTTTCCTACCACGGAAATCAACTGCTACGTATTTGCTAGAATATGTATCTGATATATCGGAAACTCTTGATGATAAACAAGAAGTGCATGCAATTTATAACCTAACATAACATACCATCACGCCTGTATTCCCCGAAGGGTTAGGCAGAGGTGTACTAATTGTACACCCACAATTCGCCGAGTATGTTTTTAGGTCCCATGTAATAGGGGGCGAGCCTATTGCCATTAATCGGGCACGAAACCAAACTCCGAACTGCTACTGGGAATTTCATAGGAAAAACCCAATAACACTTTGCTCGACCTGGGATTCGAACCCAGGACCTCGCTCATAGCAGTCGCGCTAACGACCACTAGGCTAACGAGGCAGTTATGCAATGCAATGCAATTAATACAGATTTCCGAAAAGCATTTGACTTAGTAAATCACAATTTGCTTTTAAACAAACTTGCGTATATGGGTATACATGGTTTCTTATTAAGATGGTGTGAATCGTATATGGGTAAACGCTCCCAATTGGTAGCTATTCATGGCCACAAATCAATGGTATCTGAGATTCCGTCTGGAGTTCCTCAGGGTTCCCATTTGGGTCCGCTTTTTTTCCTAATATTTATAAATGGTCTTTGCGATTCCATTCAGTGTAAATTCAAAATGTATGCTGATGATTTAAAATTATATCGCATTGTTAGTAGTAATCTAGACGTACAATGTCTACAATCTGATATTGACAATGTTAAGAAATGGGGTGGCATGTCGCTTAATCCAGATAAGTGTTTTCATATAAAGTTTACAAGAAAGAAAAAGCCTCATATCGGTGATTATATGATCGACTCTATTAAATTAAAGGAAGTAACAACTATTCGAGACTTGGGCATCATTGTAGATGAATCTTTGAGCTTTCGATATCACATCGATAACATAATCCAAAAATCATCCAAATTATCTGGGTTTATTAGTCGTCAGATGAAAATATTTAAAGAACCCAGCCTAACGATAATAATTTACAATACTATTCTACGCGGAATTTTAGTATACAATAGTCCTGTTTGGAATACCTGCTACCAAGTACATTCTGACGAATTGAACGAGTACAAAAGCGTTTCATGTACCACTTGGCATATTCTGATTACAAATGTAAAATCTTGAAAACTTATGAAGAACGCCTTTCATATTACAGAGTTATGTCACTTTGTACTCGTAGGAGGAACTCTGACATCGTGTGTCTTTTTAAATTGCTACATGGAATCACAAACTCCCCCTACATTCTTGAACGTTTGAGTTTTGCGATTCCACGTTTGGGCAATCGTTTGCATAACAGAAAAACTTTTTACCCGCCTCATTGCAGAACAAATATTGCTCAACATTTTCCAGTATATCGTATGTCCTCTTTCTGTAACGCTGTTCGCACAGAGATTGATATGTTTTCAGGTTCTGTTTCCTCTATTAAAAATATTCTTAAAACACTAAAATAATGTAATTTCTATGATTTAATTTTATTATAGATTACTTTATTTAGTTTTTTTTTTCTATAACTTATGTGCATGCTGTGTCCACATCTAGAAGAGTACAACCATTACATGATTTTACAATATTGCTCATTTCTAATTATATACCTAGGTTGTAGTCAGTTTTGAGGACCAATTTAAAAAAAAAAATCAATATAAACCATGCAAATCTTTTTACGATCCATGTCACTACCTAGTTAAAAATTTACGATCAGTTCGGTTAAGAACAAGGAGGAATAGCGACCACGAAATCGGAAGCGTGGCATTGAGACACACTAATGCAAGGATCACAATACAGGAATTCACGTCACAGTTTTCTGCGTTGCGAATTCGCATTGCAACGATTCGCAATTTTGTGTCTCGGTGCCATATGTAGTTTACATAAATCTTAGCTCGGACCTATGGACTTTTTACGATATTCACTCCGCTTTCGAGATTTCATCGTTCGTTATTCAGCAGGGTGTATAAATTGTAGGTTAGGTTGGCTTGGGTGGGTATTTCAAGTCTTAAGATGTTATTTAACTCCCCTTACACCCTGTCAACCAATAATATTATAAGGAAATAAGCGTAGAAAAGTTTTACGCGCCCCGTAAGTGGCACATTGAAACTATACTAGTTTGCAAACCTAGACTTGAGTGTCGTGCCGGCGAGGTTATATATCACACGACTCGAAGCACAGGAATCATCTAATGATAATTTAAGTGTGCGTTAGCGTGCCATTTATTTTGTTAAGCTATCATATAGGTAACCCATCTACACCTTTTTACTTATATTATCATTGCTGTCAACTAAACTCCAGAACGTCGTCCGTAGGAGTGGTCTAGTCTTCGGTGAGGTAGGTGCTTGCATGTTTTAATTGAACACTATTTTACGATGTACTTTTAGGGCTTGCGTAGACGGCACCGCGGACGCGTCGCCGTCGCCGCCACAATGCTGTGTACACAAGCCCTAAATTTATTATAGGTTAGCGTTAAACCGCAATAATATTTGCTGTTATAGAAGAATACGGTCAAAGATGACAACACTTCAATCATAGCAATGAATTTTAAGTGCCTTCCTAGTGAACTCTACCACTGCTATGTGACTTTTTCACAGGCAGCTCAAACTTGTTATTGTGTAACCCAGATGATCAAAATTAATACTTCATTCATATTATTTCGTATTTAATAAAATATTGCACAAAAGCCTGCAAAATCACTCTAAAAATTATTATATATAAACAGTATTTACCTTGCGGGTGGCCGCCTATAGGAGTGTGGCTCATGGCGCACAGCCCCTTCTCCCACCCGCGTGCTGCATGGCGAGACACAACCTGACAACAAAGCAGTATATTTCAAAGAAATGATTTTTTTTAATCTAATTCATAAAAATAGAATTTAAATTCCTGTTTATTTGGTATAAAACATTTTTTTATATAAAGTTCAGTTAATAACAAGAAATAGTTTGATAAAAGTAACTTGATTCTACACAAACCTACAATTTTTGTCACCAAGCCAGGATTTAGTTTTTTTACTTATTTTGTTTAATTTAAAAGTTTCACCACATCTATTAACATATCAGTGCTTTTTGGAAAGTATAAAATGAAGTCTAAATCTCAAAAATATAACAAAATTATGTTTAATATAAAGGATATATTTACAAGAGAAAATAACAAATTTACTTAGAGAAAGTTCTCTTTGTTAATTATCTATAAAAAAATCATTCAGTAATTAGGTCACATTTAGTAAAAGTAAAATATGTGCATAAAATATAATTGATTTCAGAGCTTAATAAGAAATTTCATAATACCCAAAGCAACAATTATAAGCTCACCAGATTCAATACATCAAGTTCATACATCACCACATTCACTACGGAATATGAAGGCACGGAGCCACCGTAAAATCAATATGGCAAACAATAAGGACGACGGCTGCTGCTATATTTGATTTGTGTGTGTAAGAATGAGATAGCACATAAAAAATGAGATGGTGCTAAAGTCAAGAGTTCCCATCATCGATCGGCATCAGAAAGGAAATATCATGACCGACTCTAAAGAATATCATATTATAAAGCCCGTTAAACAACACATATTCTTTAAACTTGAAATATAAGAATCATATTTCAATACTTTTTATGCAGTAAAATACATCACCTTCAGGCAATATTTATAAAATTAAATTTTTAAAATACTAATTCAACATCTCCACACAGTATCCTACACAAAAAATCATGTTCATAATAAGAACATGTCAAAACAAATTATTATCATAACTTCACAATTCAATAAGCAAGTTCCAGAAAAAAATTATAATAGGGCTAGAGAAAAAAACATAAAACCTTACCATGTTCATTGTGTTTACACACAATACACTCCAATACTTCACAGTTTAATAGAATTATTACTGATTATTAGATATTAATATTATTTTTAATATTACAAAAAATCAGTTATTGAGCTCAACAACCGTGCAACGCAGCGACTGTGATCCGAGTGATAGGATAGCTCCACAGTCGGAGACTGAATGCTAAACACAATAGGGCACAGTTGAAGCTCGGGGCTTTTATTCTGTATAGTTATGATAGGGTTTAGCATAAATATGAAATCAATAACTTGCCATCGGGATGTGTGTTTGTTGAGATTTGGATATAAAAGTAATTTTAAAGTATTTATTGTTCAATCTCTATCAAGTGGAAACTGTAACATAACAGTGTTTTTACTGATATTTTAAAACTTTTACCTATTATTATATGATAACTTTATTTATTGTTTTTCATAAAAAAATTACAATTTTACTTGGCTTGAAAGTTGTTGACAAAATTTTTATTTAGTTGAATATAGTTTATAACTTTGAATGGGATACATTACAAGTATGTTACTAGGCGTCTCAAAGTAGTGCATTGATAAATGACGAGTATAAACACAGGAAACAAGTTGTAAACAAAAGTAGATATCCATAAAGTAACGCCATAACAACAATGGCTTTAAAAAAAAATAACAACAGCTCTTATAACGATCAAACCTTATTTACTAGCATACAGTGCATGGTGCACATACAATATCGGAGGCAATAAACGCCAATTGTAATAAAAACCCATGCCGCAACGAGGGAAGGCTACTTTTATACAATAACATGACTGAAACACTAAATAAAACTTAATGCACTCACTTATCACAGTAATTTGGATGGCACTGTTGAAAAATAACGGGAGACATTAATTGAAAAGTTTCTCCGAAGTAAATATTTTATTAGCTTGGTTCCGATTTGTGTACAATTTTGACGTTTGTTTGACAAAGGTCATAGAGCCATCTCGCCATGACAGCTATGCAGACAGCTGTCAGTTAGCGCCATCTGTTGGGGAACAGTCACAGGACGGTGTCAACAAGTCGTCTGAAGCTCATTTACATATTCGAGTCAAATGTCGTCGCTAGGTGTCAGCACGAGGTCTTAACCATGTTTTTGGATTTTGGCGGGAACTAGGTACTTTTTATAACTTTATGAAATTTTATATTAACATGCAACGGACTTAACGATTTTTAAAAGTGCAGTATTAGCTTAGATACTAAAACACAAGATTAAAGTGTGGCATAAAACATTTTTTTTTTTACTGACATAACTATTAGCCTTAGGGGCCTTGGAGCCTCGGACAGCTTCACCGGAATTGGGACCCAAAAATAAATAAGCTTTGGCCCAGTATTTATCAGTACAAAAATAAATGTTGATCAGATTACGGATTTATGTAATAGTTCGAACGAATCGAACAAACACAACATTTAGTGGTTTAAAAATATATATAATGTACTGTTAAAATTAAAATTTGAGTATAATCATATTATATGCTGACATAGAGGTCACAGAGGACACAGAGAAATTTCTTTGAAAACTCGCCACTTGGGGCGGTACGACTGGTGAAAAATACCTGTCCATCCTATAGAAGATCACAGCCAAATTGCCTTGTATTGTAAGTCACCAGAGGTCTTTGAGGAAGGGTGGTTTTAAGAACAGAGATAAGGCACAGAGAAATCTCTTTTGTGTTACAGGCGTCTATATGCTACGGTAATAGCTTACCCTCAGACGGGCCGTACGCTTGTTTGTTTGCCAGCTATGTTGTTTTACTTCAAACTCGGGTAAAGATTACACGCACAATATTTTTTTTTTTTTTTAATTGTTGTAGAATTATAGAAACAAAGGATATATATAGTTTCAATGTTTTATATAATTTATTTCAATATAATTTCAAGTTGTGTCGGAACAAATTTTAATTTAAAAATAGATATTAATTTTAAGTAAATTTATACTTTCTATAAATTTTACGACAATAACAACACGTAATTAATAGTTTTACTTACTTATATAGCAGCTTACTGCCGCTGCATTTTTGTTTCTTCTGTTACTCTATTGCACTAATAATTATCTGAAACAACAGAATACTTTTTATTAAAAAAACGTAACATTGCAATAGTCAATAATTACATCATATGATTGTTTATTACACATTCTACTAACAACAGTGGGCATGTACATATTAAATATCTAAATTAATGTACTACATAATATGAGTTACGACTTGCGACACATATTTATTTCTACACTTACGTTACGTGGCAAACATGCGACAGACAAAAACAACAAACAAGCTAAAAGACAACATAAAAGAACGCATATCAATTTCTTAAATCCTTTTCGCATATTAATGCTCAAACGAAGTGGGCGCCTACATCGAGCCGTAATAATAAGACATTCACCTTTTGAAGGCGAATTAATTTGAGGATTCCAACTCGATTTACAGATGAAATGAATGGATAGATATCAAAGCCGTTCCTCTCAGTATGGCGTTTATATTTGATTTCCCCGGGTTCACACAAATGAGAGAATTGATTTTGTCAAAATATTAGACGCCATTGTAATCGAAGCACATGTTAAATGAGTCGTATAGGATCAAACGCAGCAATCGGTTTTATTGCTAAAATAAAAAATACGCTCTCTTTTTAACTATGTATATTTCAAATAGTTATGTAAAATCTAGTCAAACATTATATAAAAGTCTTAAAAAATCTCATCAAATATATGTTTTAACATTTGCCTAATTACCTACTCCACTCCGTACGAAACATAAAATGGATCATATTTTTGGAAATTACCTATTTATAAATGATACCTAAGTTTAAACAATGCTGGTTCAGGAACAACTGATTAAGAAGCAGATAGACGTTTTTAATTGACCTTAAAATGAGGTCCTCTGTTTCCCTTAGTATGATTTTATGTATGCGATTTTCTTAGAAATTACACAAACGATTTTTTAAATACTTTATTGGGTTATACAAGACAATTTTTAAGAAATTGAAATCAAACTTTAATGATTTTGAGCAATTTCCTAGTGTATTTTCCAAGTTAAAGGTGCAATGGAAATGAAATTAAAATGGAACCATCATTGAGGTATCCCCTTTTCAACAAAAAAAGAATCAACCAAATTGGTTCATAAACAAAGAAGTTATGCCTTTTTTTTTAAATTCGGTTAAAAAGATGGTTTTACTTGCGACGTACTCACAAACGGGTAAATAATTTAAGATAAATCTATACAAAATAATAATATTAATAAAGCTCGATTGTAAAGAGTATCGATGGCGGCGCGTCTCTAAACCGTCATTAGCCAAGAGCACGCACTAAGCGACTCTTTGATGTACGCAAACTTTTCGTTTCCCTTTGATTGGTATAATGGAACTGTGCGTTGTTATTACACTAATTGAATTTTCGTTAAGTCCAAACTGACATATTATGGAGGCAGATTTCGTTAGCAATAGATAATTCTCACAATATAATAAAAGCCGACCACTGTACGCGAGACCCTTCTAATGGTCAGCGGGACGCGGAAAAGGAACAAAAAGAAAACCATTTTTTTTTAAATGCTATAATTTTATTTTATTACTATTTTTTATACAAATATACATTTATGTACGTAATATGTAATCTGGTGATGATGAAAAAGCCGTACCAACGTATGTCCTTTCGAAAACAAAAGTTCGGAAGCTTTGGACCATATCATAAAAATGGCATTTTTTTTTTTAATTAATCCTCTTAAGAAATTTTAAAATTGTACCTAGGTATAACCAGTTCAGAAGTCAAGAACACGTCAATACTGTTTATTAACTGTTCTAATTTTTGTACTTTTAAAACATGTATATTTATACATATTCAAGCTCCTGATGATACATTTTCATCAAATCATATCTGTAATGTAAACATTATAGTTTGCCTTGATATGATGAAATAAAATAATAATTTAACTATTAGGTATATCAAAGAGCAAAGAGAAGTAAATGTAAACTGTATGAGAAGCGAATTGAAGTTAAAAGGAAAATAATGCTGCATGATTGGTTTTACAAGTCTGAGAGATCAAACGACGACGGTGGGCCTTTCATTTCGCCGTTTCGTCGATTACATTAAAAGGAGAAATAGAATATAAAGAAAAACGTAAAAAGTTAATTATACCTATTAAGTACGACAGTCACAGATAAAGAATCAAAGGACCAGAGGCCCTTTAAATCTGAGTAAATCTTAATGGTACACGAATTTCTATTATTTATATTTTTATAAATGATGATAAATCCTGGGATATCTTTTACATAGTTTTTGATTGAAATTGTTTTATTCCAAATAATCATATTTAGTGCTGTTTTAAGCTCTTTTAGTGCTTACGATACTTGACTCGAAATAAGAACTATTTGTGTTTGTACCTAGAGTTTAAGCTAAAGTATTCTTTGAGTTTGATAAAATATTATCAAAGACCGAAAATTTCATGTTCGTACCTACGTAAAAAGATATGCTTAATATAACAAACAACAAGAATATAATATTATCTTTACTAATAATATACGCCGTAAAACAAAAGTCCTCACAATGCTGTTTCGGTCCCATAGGTGTGGACGACGCACCCCGGCACACAAAGCATTCCAATTCAGTTCCAACTGGCTTCAGGATCGCAGTCCAACTGAGTCTAGTTGTCCACTTAACATCAGACAATTTACATACTTGTCAGCTTGTTTCATACCATAAAAAACTTATACAATAAAATAATCATCATAATTCTGCATTAGTCCACTGCTGCATATCCGCTTCTTAAAGTGTCTCAAGAGATTTTAACAAACGCCTATACAATGGTATAGGTATAATTTAGTACTATAATAATGAAGTACGTACATTAAAATTAAAATAAATTAATCAATACCATCATACCAAGATAAATAAGATGTAAGAGTAACTTTGTGTACATATATAAATACCTACATCTCATATTCATCGAAATTCGGAAATGCCTTTTTTCAAGACCAACGCCGTTTATTTCTAAATAGCGATTTGCCCGCGGCATCGCTCGTCATATCTCATCTTTTTTACTTTCTAACTGCAAATTTGCAAATTTTCACAGTTCTAGCCCTAGTAGTTTGGGTTGTTTGTTATGTACCTCAGTTATCCTTTTTTATATACATATATGTATATACTCGTATAGATAGACGTATTATGTACAATGGTGATATTGTCCCTTTAGGTAACTATTAAAATTGAATCATCCCTAATAGGAGATATTTGGATTTATATTATGAAAAATCCCTCAATAGAAGTAATGATACAAACAAGAAAGTGGATACGATTCATATCATCAGGAAAATAATTTGTCTCGACTGTATATATTCCCCTCACTAGCCAATCGAAGTGCCCAATAGAAAGCATTAAGGGCAAATAGTTACTGCGGTAAACTGTTTGCGTGGGGTGTCACGAGGTACGCGGCAAGGTTCAAAGTGGGGTCGAGAGGGGAGAGGGGGGGGGGGTGTGATGTTCTCGCCGTACATCAAAGGCGAGCCGAGACAAAGCTCTGAGGAGCCTTTTAACTTTATTTAGCGGAGTGGTAAGTTTAGCCGGTCGCGAATCGCGCAGGTTAAAGAGTAACACACTCACTTTGAGCTCGGCCTGTGGGGTGAGTAGGGCTGCCTCTACCCTGCTACCACTACTACTACCCACTTTCTGCTAAGTGTTTTCTTTGAATTCAAACTGTTCGTGGAAAAACTATCAGTATCAAGAATCGCCCCGAGTCAGCTACTTTGATTAAATCACCGCGATACTTTTTCTATTTCCTCTGTTTGCTTGTTAGTTGTTGTCAAAGCGTTTGATTTATGTATGAATAAATTACTTAACTAGATCCATAAATTTCCCTTTGCTCTTTCAAATTAAGCCAGTGATTCGCAGCATGCGTAATAAATAAATAATCGAATAGTATGTAGTGGTCCTGCATGAAAGGGAATATAAGCACGTTGTCGTGGCTTTAATGTTTAATGTTGCAATTATTAATGCTTTATAAGATCTAATGCAGTAAGTAGTTTTATAGTACATAACAGCTTCTTTGTTCTATTGTGGCCTAATCGATGTGTCGACGTAATTGATATGGAAGGTATTGCTATGTGGCATTAAGTTGTCTTTTTTCTTCGTAAGCTACCTTTTGTACTTTGTCCAATTATTTCCATTGTAACCTTGTTTAGTGTTTTTTGGGGGCCTTACCTATACAAAGATTGAAATATATTGCAATCTATAAATACGGGACCCTATGAATTACTAAAGAACAAATTTCCGGAATTTAATATATTAATTTTGCTCTCCATGGCCCATAATTGATTATTATATTCAGCAAGTCTTTTATAATAGCTAAAGTTTTGCACTAACAAATTACAGATAATTTAAAAGAGCAAATCAATCCAATATTTACAATATGTGAAAAAAGATTTTTTCCAAATGAAGTTTTCTTTAAGGTTAAAGCTCGAAGAAAATAGCGTTCCCATGAGCGTTAAATTATCTAATAAGTAGTAAAAACCCTCTCGTTTCTTGAATACCTAGTTGAACATAAAAAAGAAACAAGAAGTATGTACCTTAATGACTAAATACCTATTAATTAAAAAACCTCCAACTAATTCACAAGCTCTTACTTCCCATAATCAAAACAAATAAAACCGAATTCAAATTCCGAATAAAATTCGGGAGATAAATATTATGAAAAGTTTACGACAAAATCAAATTGGGACGAATCGCCAACCCTGCCGGTGTTGGAACTTCAGACGCGCCGCTAATACCGGCCGCACAGCGTCGCGGCGCCCCGCTTTGTCGGCGCCCTTTGACAACCAGACCGATACAACCGACTAAGCTCTTCACAATGGAATCATCGACATCTCTCGTCCCAAGAATATCTAGGATCCCCAAAGACTACTATTTAATATTTATATAGAAACATGTTTTATCTGTAAAAGATTATCGTCTCATCGGACTTCATATAGAAAGTATTTTTGAACCAGTGTTACTGTATAACCAGCATAACATAACATACCATCACGCCTGTATCCCCGAAGGATTTAGGCAGAGGTGTACTAATGTACACCCTCAGTTCGCCGGGTATGCTTTTAGGTCCCATGTAGTAGGGGGCAAGCGTTATTGCTATTAATCGGGCAAAACGCCAAAGTCCGAGTTGCTACTGAGAATTTCATTAGCAAAACTCAACACGTTGCTCGTCCTGGGAACCGAACAAAGGACCCGGAGGATAACAGTTGCGCTTATGATCACTAGGCTAGTGAGACAGTACAACAGGTACTGTATAAGTACATTATTTTTGAAATATTTAAGAAGGATTTGTCCGTTTTTTACATTAGCGCATTTTTACATATATATTTTTTTTTTAATATAATCAAGTTTTGGCAACAATTTTGAAGATGGACGACATTAAAAAGGGACGCTGGTTTTGAAGCGGGATTATGGGTTTGTTTGTTTTTTGTTTAATCTATGGGTGACGTTTGGGACGTTTCGTTTTGTGAATAAATTTGATGAAAAAATAAATTGTTAAAGCTGAAAGTAATAATAGTTACCACAAGTACGACGGAAATTATAAAAACTATGATGGTAAGAAAAACGATTGAGGAGTGCCTAATTCATACTACTAACACTACAACTACTACATAATTAATTAATTACTACATAATGTCATCTAATCGTTTCAGTTTTAAAGTCAAGGTACTTCGGCTTTACCAGTGTCATTTAGCAGAATTATCTGGTTAATGCTGTATTTAGTACTTAATGTTGACTAATTATATTTTTATTTATTGTATTGATATTTATGTATGATGTTGTTATGTGTATGTACTGTATATGTGTAGTATATATGTATTATATATGTCTTATATATATTATGTTTTGGTGTTGATATTTTATTTATATATTGTGATTTTAAATTGGTTAAACATAATTTCAATAAACCCCCTTACCTTTTACACCTACCAATATTTATCTCTGCATCACCTAATGGTTGACTGGCAGAGAATGCCTTAGGCATTAAGTCCGCCACTGCGTATTTAACGCATAGTGTGTAAATAAATAAATAAATAATTCAAATTAATAAATGAAAATAGATTTCTAAATTCCATTTAACCTTTTGTTACCGTACATTCAAAGCTTGTATCGTGAAAATTATATTTATGTTATCATTTTACTTCCTTTTTAAACCCTATAAGGGTGTAATTTCATAAAATATTTTTACATATAGTATTAGTTTTCGGTTCACGGCTTCGCTTGTGTAGACTATTTATCTCTCTACCCTATCCATTTGTATCTACTGTTGTTTTATTTTAATAGATTTTATACATACATTTAAATATGTTGTGATATTGTATATTGTTCAACAAATTTTACAAACAGTGAAAAAAGATACCGATAGAAAGTTAGAATTCAATAAAGCATATCGACTTCTTTATATACTATATTTATGATAATACTGTTTGATGCTAAATTTACCAGACTGCTGTTGGTACTGACTCTGGATCTGGAACAGGCCACACGCCTATGTACATCTTCTGACTAGGAAAAGCGTATTTATAAAACTTTTATCACTTTCCTTTAAAAAAAAAAGCGCCGATATTTATTTTTCTTTAGTTGTAGCAATATCAAAAAGTTCGAAGAAATCCGAACCAAACAATATTATTTCTTGGGCACATATTACTATCACACCTTTGGGGAGTTGAATTTCAGAAAACTCTCTTTACACAATGCCTAAAACATAAAATCAACACTCTCCTGTTTATCTTCAAGCATATCACTTTATCACTCAAAAGCATAGGCACAACAAATGACCATAACACTACGTATCAAATAATCAACAGTTACAGCGAAGTTATAAACAACAAAAAATCGTTAAATGTTTTGTACGCCAACGTTCGAAGTATTGTAAAACCTGAAAAAGCAGATGAGCTGCAATGTATTATGAATTCCTTTGAAACTATGTTACACCTGATTATTTTGACTGAGACATGGATTAAATCGGATGTTGAAGTATAGGCAAAATATGATCGGTGGAGGAGTATCAATATTTGCTCACTACAATTTAAAACACTATATTATTAAATAACTTTAAAAAGAGGGAAACCATTATCTCTGGATAAATATTGTAAAATTTTCCATGAATATTGGAGCTATATACAAACCGGGGAGAACCAACGTTACAAATTTTCTAGATACTTACTACAACTGTATCAAAGAAAACGAGAGATAGTTTTAGGCGATTTCAACTTAGATTTACTGGATCCAGACAAATCAGTTGAAGCATATAAAGATACAGTTCTCCAAAATGGTTTCACCATAGTCAATAAAATTAATCAACAATACTGCACACGTGATATACCCAATAAGAAATCTATACTTGATCATGTATGTACTGACCTGAAGGAAAATAAATTTTATTTGGCTATTATTGAATCATCGATGTCTGACCATAAACAGATATATTTTGAAATAAAACAATACAAGCCAGAAAACAAACAAAGAATAGAATATGAAACCGTAGATTACATAAAACTATATGACACATTCGTGAATTCAAAAACAGGAGGAACTATGCTAACTGATGTTACTGAGATCTGCGAATGTTTCAATAACTACTTCTCAACTGTTGGTGAAAAATTAGCACAAGAGATTCCTATTCAATACCACGAAAATAAGACATAACACAAATAGCAACAGGTAATAAAGAAAGAAATAAAATGTCCGTAATGAAGACAACCACAGTAGACGAAGTTTTTAAAATAATTGACACGATTAACACATTGATTCGAACACCAGTTCCGGTATTGATAATGTAAACACGAAGATAATAAAATGTCTTAAAAGTTTAATAGCACCTGAAATGACACGCTGTATAAATGAATGTCTAAAACACGGTATATTCCCTGCTAACTTAAAAATTGGCAAAGTTACGCCCATTTATAAATCCGCCATTAAGACTGACCCCAGCAACTATTGTCCGATATCTGTACTTCCAGTTGTGTTTAAAATCTTCCAAAAAATTATATATAACCCACTTGAATAATACATAAATTGTATCAATTTTCTTTATGAGAAACAATATGGATGCAGTCCTAAATCGAACACATTGTCAACA
This sequence comes from Saturnia japonica, assembly GCA_033032175.1. Taxonomy (NCBI): domain Eukaryota; kingdom Metazoa; phylum Arthropoda; class Insecta; order Lepidoptera; family Saturniidae; genus Saturnia; species Saturnia japonica. Next base: position 3,743,926 of record CM065314.1, read on the forward strand.
ACTGTAGATCTCGTCACCCACTAAGCTAAAAAATAATATAGACGATAAAAAGGTTGCCATTGGAATATTTATCGATTTAAAAAAAGCGTTCGACACGATTTCCCACAAAATTATGCTAGATAAGCTGAAAGACATAGGCATCACAGACGGAACTCACAAAATACTCGAATCTTACCTATCAGACGGCTATCAGGTAGTTAAACTAGCAGAATATAAAAGCCTGCCCAGAAAAGTTACGTATGGTGTTCCTCAAGGATCAATCTTAGGACCTATACTTTTTCTTATCTATATAAACAACATAAGAACACTTAGGGAGATCTGTCATTGTATGCAGATGATACTAGCCTATTTTACTTCGGGTATAATGTGGAATCCATTATTCAGTCTACAAAAAACGACCTAGATACACTTAACTGGTGGTTCTCATCAAATTTATTAACAATCAATGTAGCCAAAACGAATTTTATTATATTTACAGCAAAGAATAAAAAGGTACCAGAATTCATACCTCTAAAAATTAACAATCAACGTATAAATAAAGTAACTACGGAAAAATATTTAGGCCTTACGCTGGACAGTCAACTCACATTGAAAACAAATATAAGTAAAATAACACAAAAAATAATATCACTTACCCGGTGCATTACGCGGGATTGTCCATTGCCTACCGCAAAAAGTCCGCTACACTATATATATTAACCTTAGCCAAATCGCACATAGATATTACCAAGTTGGGTGAAGCCGTAAAAGCCGCAGCGGCTTCAGGGCCCCTAAGGCTAACAGTGTAGTCAGATCTAAAAAAAAACGCATATAGATTACCTGGTGGAAATCTGGGGATCCGCTGCAAAGACTAACCTTAATACCTTACAAAGAGCATAAAACAAACTAGCAAAAATAATATTTAATTACAAATTTTTAACACCTACAACTAAAATCTATATAGATACAATGTTGCTGACTATTGAACAAACATATAAAAATTATTCTTGTTTACTCATACGAAAAATATTAAATAAAGACATTCATAGCAACATAACATTTACTAAAAAGAAAAATACACAAACAAAGATACTAAGGAATGCAGAAAATTTGGTCTTACGTCTCCCACGGACAAATGATGGAAAAAAGAACATCACTTTTGAAAGAGCACAATTATATGTATAATAAACTACCCAAAAATATTAAAGAAGCTAAAACTATCTCAGCGTTTAAAAAACTATTAATAAACTACCTAAAAAAAATAAAACTAAAACTAATCATTTACTTAAAAACTCAATAAATAAACTAACAAGAAGCCACATCCAGTCCATAGTTGTCCATGTATTTTGCTACTGTTGTGTTTGTGTATGGTCTTTTTAATAATTACCTATTCTTTATTATATCTACCTTCAATTTAATAATTAAAATGGGATGTTTTCGCAATACGCCTGCTCGCCCGCTGCGTATATTTATATTTTAAGAATATAATGTAATTTATTAAGATCTCATTTAAGTGATTTTTTTTTTAAATTCTTATGAGAATAAAGATGTCTTTAAACCAAAACCGAAGCAATCCGGCATAGTTGACAATTTTATCAATGAGCTACAAATACACCAAAACATGAATAACGTTTCCCTTTTATTATCATTTCCAGATTATCTGCGTACGTACACTTCGTTATAACGTTTAAACAAACTACGATATTTAATCGCTATTCAGAGTTAACAAATCCGTTCATGAAACGGGAACGTTTCGCGGCGAAGTCCCTACCTCAGAATACAGAAAAAACCAGAAACCGCGAACGCACATAAAACTGAAGATACAAAAACCACTCTTAAATAGAGTGGTTTGACGTTGTTGCGATTAGTCACTCCTTTGTAAGTAGCGCGTCGTGACGTATTGTACAAGTGCCAATTTTAATTTTAAAATGACGTCTTGTGTTGTTCCTACATGTAAAAATGCTGCAGGGATTATAAAAAAACAGGATGGGGTCACATTTCATCAGTAAGTAGCGCATTCTAAAGTATATTTATTTAATTGTTTAATTTATTTTACATTTAGAAAATGACGCCCTCATTTTTTAAGTGTTGCCATTTTATTTTCATCGAAAATTTTACCCATTTATTTTTTTAATACTCGTGTAGAATACTTACTATTTTTGTGTATATAGAACCTTTGTAATTTTAGTTTCCCTGCTGATGAAAATAGAAAATCGGACTGGATGAAAGTCATACAAAGAGCACGGCTAGATGAGTTTTGGAAACCATCAAGCCGGAGCGTACTTTGCTCAATTCACTTTGAAGCGCAATATTTTTATGATACAAAAGGTGGTTTGAAAAGACTGAAGAAAGCAGCTAATCCAACTAAGGTAGATGTAGTCATAATAATTACTATATTTATATTGTATCCCTCCTAGTGAAAATGTTTGTCATGTATTTTGAAGTAAGGTTTTGGTCCACATATATATATATATATATATATGCTCACGCCTGTAATCCCCGAAGGAGTATGCAAAGGTATAACAAGTATGCCCATTTTTCGTCGAGCTTATCCGTCCCCTCATCGTGATAAGGGGCGAGCCTAAACCGGGTGCAAATTTCAGATTCCGGGCTAATGAAACTTCGGTGAATTAAATATATGAATAATCTAATACTAACGTTCTATTTCAGTATTTGGCCTTGACACCAGAATTTTCCGAGTTACATAGAAACGTCTTAACCTTCGACATCGGACAATGTGCGTACCCACCTATGATAATAATGTTTTTTTTTTTTTATAATATTGAAAGGCAAAAAGGGCACTTAACCGATATACTTAGTTACAAGTAAACTAATGTAGTAAATAAACACTAATAGTAACAGTAATAAATGTAAAATAAACTAAGTAAGGCCCATGGACATTTGCAAGCTCAGGCACAAAGTGCTATTACTAATGCGTTTCCATCCGTGAGGACTGAAATGTCATGCCTTGTACGGCAGAAATATTCTGTATTTAATTAAAGTTTTTGTTAATCTATTACATGATACAACAACATACAACTTAAGGTTTTTCATTTCAGGTTACACAACCACAATCTCCTGCGCGATCGAACTCAGAGATCGGTGATATCAATATTTCTGATTTGGAATCTGTGTTTGATACGCCGAGAAAGGTCAAACTTAAATCTCAATTACGACGAAAACAATTATTTTGTGAACAACATGTTCGACGAATGAAAACATTACAACAAAAATACAACAGACTTGCCAAGAAGTACGAATCTTTAAAAAGTATATTAAAAAAATTAAACTTAATAAAATCTTAACTTACGTTATTGAAGCCGTATTCTATTTATAGTCATCCATGTAAATAAATAAATATTTTTTAATAAATATCTTTTCTTTAGTGTTATAAGACTACCCCAAAAAGTGGGAAACCGCTCCCGAGCTAGCAACATTATGCGTATGGGAAGTGGGGCAGGTGCGGGACGTACGTATTGTTTTTGGACACAGTGCAGCGTATGTAATTATTCTTGAACGCGGCTTCTGGTTTTTTCTGTATTCTGAGGTCCCTACAAACGCGAACGTTGATTACCATAAGCTGGCACAGAGCGCCGCGCACCCTTTGACGAATTAGCTCCGCTGACGTCGCCTGTACTCTTTGTTCCACCTTTGACGTCAATGAAACCACTCTTTGTTTATCATGTTACACAACAAATTTATCATTACTTGCATTTTTTAGTCAAAGGGGAAAATGCAACAAAGTAAAATGGTTTCTCAATTGTGCAAAATATCCATATATTTTACCTACCTATGCAGTAGGTATTAATTAATTAATCTTTTCCTATAGAGATATTAAGAATGTACTCACTAGATAATAGTTATACAATAAAAGATATATTCTGACCACTATGAATCCAAAACTTACGATATACAAAAAATTCCAAGTAATAAGAACTTCTTCTCAGATATAAAACTCGTCATCATTCCAAAGTACTGAAAAGCACCCTGCGTAAATTCGAGATTTTAAATCCATAAAGTCCACATGACTCGAGGCCGCGGCGAGGCGATGAAATTGATTTCGCAAAGATCAAAAGATTTAAATTCGTAAAGGGGTGTAAGGTAATTTGTTTGACCAGAGAACCGGCAGACCGCAGAAGGCTATATTTTGGCGACGTTACGTTATCGACATAACTTTTAGTATTTTAAATTTATTATGTGAAAAAGATTCGACAGAAGTTATTGCATGATGAAGCCAATAATACCTCACATAGAAAAGAGCTAAGAAGGTATCGACAGCGCTGCATGCTCAATGGTTTGATATACATATATATATATATATATATAAACTTCTAGTCTGTTTCAGCGAAACTTCAAGTCCGGTGAAGCTGTAAAAGACGTCAGCGGCTCCAGGGTCCCTAAGGCTAAAAAACAGAATAGTTAGTACTAAAAAAAAAAATTCAGCGAAACTTACGAGAAGTGTAAATAAACAAGTCATGTGACCAATTCCGTGATTTATTAGTGATGGTTTATAGTTCAGGGTTGCCAACTCTTTTGTTTGAATTGACTCCTGAGAGTCCTCGAGTGCAACACTGCTGTTTATTTCTGTTATGCTCTTCTATTTAACATTATTTATTATATAATAATAGTATAGACAATTGGTCCGATAACTTTGCTTTCATTGACCCAATCATCAAGTTCGGGGTAGTTCGCCAGCAAGATTACTTGAATTAAGTGGCGGATAAGATGTATGGGTTTTGTGGTTTGGTGGGCAGGAAATATTGGTGGGAAGTTAATTTAAAATAACGCTGTCTTTTTAAACAGATCTGCATGCTTGCGAATATGATTAAATTAGACAAACATAACAAACTGTACCATAGATATACATACTATGTAAACCTTTATAGTATATCTATATGGACTTAACTTGGCTAATCAATCTCTAAGGGCTACAAATCTTCAAAGGGTTTCTGTTTTATCTAGACGTAAAGGGAATAGGGAAAATATAGTTAACATGATTCACGCCCCCCTTCTGGTACTAACCGGCACGTACAGTTAAATGATATTGTCGTAATATGGTTACCTACAAGCTACAAGTAAATCATAATGAAACGAACTACATTTTGCGTACGCCGCGTGCATACATAAAGTTAATTTCTTCGTTAATTACACGTGATTATTTTAATCAAATGTTCCCTTATACACGCAAAGATAAATTACAGAAATTACAAAACTATTTCTGACTGTTTAGTGTTTGATAAGAATGCATTAATATTTGTGAGAATACATAATTTAACTGAGATTTGTGTTTAAATTCAGGCAGGGATAAAGCGAAAGAAAATATATAAATATATCGCTTTTATAAGTGCATTTATTAAAAACCAATATCTTAGTAGGCATTTTTATTATATTACAGACGACCGTTTAACTATATAAATTCGTTAAATAAAGAACCATTATTCAAGCTCAATTATTAAACCACACCATCAATTGCTTAGCAATTGTTTTTCAACCTAAGGGTGGTAAGTGACGTGTACTGCAAAAAGGCACTACCACTAAAAAATTGGTTGCAACACGATGTTCTCCTTCACTTAAATATAGAAACCGATATTAATCTAAAATACGGTAAAACATTTATAGGTGCGCGACAAATTCAATAAAAATCTGCATTGAAGCAACGGAGCGGACGGACACGCGTCGCCCGCGCCCCCGACAGAGCAGAAACATGACCACAATCGCCGAGAATATCGTCTATTTTCGACAAATATCCCCGGACCATCTGACCGGCAGATATTTTGGCAGGATGTCGCGGTATTCCACGAACGCGTGCGATAAAGTGTAAAAAAGTATGCGATACCTACACTGGAGCTTCGCGTTGCGGTCTATTAAAAATTGTTTTACGATTCTTGCGGAAGACATAACACGTTAGATAATGGTGCCGATGAAACATTTTTCATTGATCGCCTCACCTATTAACACGGGATAAAAATGACACGTTAATGTTTCGTGAATGCTATGCGTGGACATTGCTGTCGCGGGTAGGGTTGCCACTTACCACCATCAATGATTTATTATTTATTTTCTTCACGATCTTTAATCTGCGCAAAGAATTGTATAACTATGTTCCAAATATAACTTCTAGTATTGTACTCATTTCAAAAGCAACCGCTTACACTGTAATTATTACCAGCAAAAATGTACAGTTTAGATTGAATATTACAATTCATAAAGTAAAACAGACGAGTGAAACAAAGTTATAACCCAAGAAAGAGGTAAATATGTAAAAGTAAATGTAATTAAATTTTTTTTTTTATATGTATAAAACATAACTAAGGATTATGTTATACATTGAGCATTAAAACTATACATTTTTTATAAAACCTGGAGCGAATAAAAAAAAAAATATTCCCCCACAAGACACGTTTGCCATTTATATTACCTGATTGTCATGAATATTTATTATCTTACTAACTGTGCTCGCGACTTCGTTCGCGTGGACTACAGAATGCCGTGGAACGAGCATACGCGCGAATCGTGCTACTCCTGCTCCCGGTTATATGCATATTGTGGGTGATCCTTAGAAGATAAGCATATGCTCTCAATGAAGTTTTTGTAGGTCTTTTTAATATATACAATTATGTCATACATTAATTTGATATATCTCTTATAGTATACTCAGCGTAAGCCATTTAAGTGCCCGAATTGATTCACCATGATCAGTTTTTTTTTTATTTGAGCGAAACCCTAATCTTTTTTTCTAAAAAGTAGCCTATGTTACTCCTTAAAACATCAGCTATCTGCCAGTAAAAGTCCCGTCAAAAACGGTCCAACCGTTTCTAAGAATACCTGGAACAGAGACTATTAGACAGATAGACAAAAAAAAAAAATTTCAAACTTATGCATTTAGTAAAAATCGGTCCAGCCGTATCGGAGATTACCCAGAACGAACAGACAGACAGGCAGAAACTCCAAAATTTTAAAAATTGTTTGTTATAAATGTCGTATATACTTTCATATGAATTTTGTAAAAAAAAAACAGTTATTTTTGACATTACAAACAGACACTTCGACTTCATTAATTATAATCGTTGAATTGAAACTGTGGTAGCAGCCATCAAACCATGGTTTGATTGCGAATTTTCGAAATTTGACAGCCCTAGCCGCAGCGCGATCACATAATGCGGCTGACAACATGTTGTCTAATATTTCCGGGTTTATTACCTTCTTTTACACATCATAAAACATTTCTTCGTAGATTCATCACATTTACCAGCGCCTACTTATAATAATAATAACATTGCTGTTACCTCAAAGAATGCAATTTACTCTTTTATTAAACGTAATCGTAACAGATATTTTCATAAACAAACTGATAGAAGAGATTATTTTGCAATGTATATTGCACGAACAACCGCGGACTTGTTTGAATGCTACCCTGTAGAAGGAACGATGTTAGCGAAAACCGTATTATGAACAGTAAGTTCAAATGCAATCGCCTTCAATGTCCATATTATGAACAGTAAGTTCAAATGCAATCGCCTTCAATGTCAGTTGTTACCGAATAAAAGAACTGTAAATATATTGAACAACTTTTACATACATACATAAAATATATTTAGATAGTTAATCTTAGAATTATTTAGTTGTAACATGCGTAAGTGAGGGGTATAAAAACTAATTTGCCTCTTGTCCATGATAATTTTCAGGAAGGTTAAAATTTAATTTGATTTGATTTAATTTGAGCGATATTTTATTAATAAAGCGATTATCAAGTGACTAATAAAATAAGTATGAATATCTATGTTATTTTTTTAAAGAGGCCAGAGGTGTTTTTGTTATTAAACTCCTCATCATAAAGTATTATAATTTATTGTTTGGTGTAATCCCTTAAGAACCAACTACAAAGCAGCTTTAATTCCTACGCGTCATCAAATTTTAAAAACTTATCAATTAATATACGCTGATTATACTCGGTAATGTATCTAGTAAAAATATTAAGTAAACATTTAAATACTCGTATCACGTTCCTTAACGTTAGGGGCCGTTCAAGTATTGCGTAACGTGTTTTTAATTGTTATTAGAATACTCGATTTAAGTTGGCTTAAGTACATTTCGAATAACTAAGTCATTAAATAATATTGTGTTTCCGTCTCCCTTTTTAAAAAGTCACGCCATCAGCGCCTTTCTTTAATTATTGTAGATTTTTTTAACTTTCATAGTTCTAAATTTGTTGTCAAACATATTCTGAGCTATGAAGAGAGAAAATGTTTCAGAATAATTTATAAAAGATATAATATAATTATAATAATACGTGAGGCAAAAACTTTTTACCCCTTTTTAAGTGTATTGCGTGCACGGAAGACTGTGAGATTTGGCATGGTTAAAGTTTATATGGAGAAAAAAAAAAATTAAAAAAGCTAAAATTTATCTATTGTATTAATATAATAAATTAAATCAATGAATACTGCGAATCCTAAACCGTCCAGTGCCATTAAACTTAGACCCTCCAAAATATTGACATTGTCACTCAATGAAAAGTGACAGCAAGTGATTATAAATATTCATTTTTTAGGTTCATACTGCAAATGTCAAACAGAAAATAGTCTATGATTAAAAAGTCGCTGGTCGAATAACGATCATTGGGCGACTGCTAGTAATGATAAAAGCAAGATAAATATATACTTTTTAAAATTTTTGCGTTTCTAAATTGGAGCTTTTATTCAAAGCAAAGACGAAATCAAAGGGTTTAGAGAGAGTATTGCGTATATGTTTTTTGGATGCCAAAGCCCTCACTTTTGCGGTTTAAAACGAATTCTACACAGATTAAAAAATGAAACAAATTATAAGTGATGTTTAGTACAATTAATTTTCAGTAACAGTTAGCTAATAGATAGGATCTCTTATGTAATTATTAATGCTAAAAAATGTCAACAACGAAGAAATTAATACAAACCAATTACCGCTATAAAATTCGAAAAAAAAATCGGTTGTTTGTAAAGTCGGTTTACTGATGATAGTTGAACGTGACAACGTCATAAGAAAATACTGATGGAATGGTATAATTTTTCAAAAGAAAATTTTAATTTTATTTGTTTGATAGATATTTTGTATGGATATAGCATAACCTACAATCGCTGCACTAGCGGACCGATGCTATTTATTTTAATGATGAAAGCACGAATATTCGACAATATATCACTGAACATATATTTAATATTGAAAGAATCATTACCTTTATCGCTGCAATTATCGTTGCTATAAACAATTGACACCACATTCACTTTTCACTGCACTTCATACTTGACGAAAACATGTAAATGTATTATTGTATAGCAGCTGGCCACGCGGACGTATCGCTCACTCAAGTAGGAGAGAGACAGATGTCGAACGCTGCCGAACGCGGAGGTCGATTGTGCCTCTTTGTCGCTCGTTCCGCGCTCTCGCTTGCACTTCAAGCCTTAAATAGACGCCTCAGAGCGAGGTAACGCCGCATGAGTCATGATTTTTCGTGCGTGCAGCCGGCTCCATCGAATTATAAGACGTTGTCACGTCAAAAAAATATTTCAAATATTAAAATGAAAATATTTTAATAGAATATTCCAAACTACTCCTTTTTAAATTACAAATGAAGTCATTTAAAATTGTAAAAGCGATATTACTCTTTCCAAAAAAGATGTACACAGTCACCCGGTTACATTCAGAGGAAATTGATGCATGTGAATCATTAAATTTACACAAAGCGAACCTATCCAAAAGGATCAGCAACATTACACTTTATAGCTAAGGGTTATAAAGTTCCAATTCATATGATTTCGCAATCGAAGTAAAGAGAAAGTCACGTGTTACACGTGTCCGAATTCGATAGAGAGGCACCCGTGCGTCATATCTAATGAAATGAAGGGCACATGTACATTGTCAGCGGGGAATAAGGTTGTCTGTGAGAACGAACGACCTAAAAAGACCGCACGGACCGGTCGGTAAGTCTAACTGAGAACACCAAGTTTAACATTTAGATTATTAAGGTGTATAGAACGAGATTTCAAATTGAATTCAATTGAGAATTACTGTAAAATGTAAATGAGTTAATGTTTTCTAAATATTATGTTCATTAACAAGTCTTACTTGCACTAGAGCGTATAAGTTATTATCGCTTTGATTTAATAGAATTTTTTTACAGCTTTTGTACAATGATCAAAATGACATTCACACTAATATTCTAAATACGAAAGTAACTCTGTTACCTTTTCACGATCTAAACCTTTGAATCTATCGCAATGAAATTTAGCATATGGATAGCCTCGCACCTAGCGAAGGACAACAAAACCACGCTTAAGCTTTTGATTAATTTACATACATTATTTCTCAGTAGATATTTAGTAGAAGTATGTAGGTATTTTATAAATGTAAGCCATGAATTTAATACGAATACGAGAATCCATTCTTTGCTAATACACTTCATTTGGTAAACAGATTGCTTTTGTCAACGCCAAATGGGGATGAACAAAACAGAAATGAAAAGAAAACGTTCCTCGAAGGCACAACCTCCATCCGATCTAGCATTGTTTTTTTTTTCGATTATAAGCCTGATTAAACTGTCCCAAATGCCTGTTACGAGTTCTCAAGGTATACGAGAGGGGTTGCTGCAATCATCCGTGGAATACGGAAACCCTAGCCCCGAGTACAGACAGAGACGAACTAAGAACCGTAAAAGATGGATAAAATCATTCAACGTTCTTAGAAACATTTTACAGAAAATTATTATAATGTATTTGGATTCCTAAAAAATCATAACTATTTTATTCCTTACTTTGGTTCTTGATAACCAATCCAAAGAAATATTCGTAAGGTAACGCCTATGTTAAATTAACAAATCTTCACACTGCTACAAAAAAAATATCTGAAAGAATGCTAAAGGATTGATCCATTGCGTTCCGTTGAAATTTCGATTATTTCAGGTGAATAGGCGGTGTTACCACACTTCCCACCCGGACCTCCCAGTTGATTCGTACCTGTACCACACCTTAATCTCGGGCAACAATAGTGACGCCTGGGCGAGACGTTTTGCGTACAATGACTAGTTGAAGAGATTGCAGCATTATGCACCTGTCACACGAGGGAAAGAGTATTTCTTATTTGCTTTTTCACATTATTGTTGCGTTTAAAATGTTTTTCGAAGTTATACTTCATTTGGCGCATTTAGAAGAGGGTGAAATTGAGAACGGTGCGCACATTATTTAAAGGAAATGCGATAGGATGGAGTTACCTATTAATAACTCTGCTCCCGGGGATGGCATTGATGCCAATTTTACGTACATTTTTGTGACGTAAGGGAGCCAAAAAGTTCTTCTTCTTCCTCCTCACTTGACAATTAGTCCTCTTTATTGAAGACTACTTTATTGCCATTATCAAGAGAATATAATGTCCTGTTTTAATACAATTTCAGTATCTTAACAAGATGGTGGCTCCCTTGTTAGAACTTTCAAGGGAGTTTTTGTGGCATCACAGAATCTATGCTTCCTTATTTATAATCCACTTCACTTATGCACAATAACCAAACCATATCACGCAAAACGCCACGAACATTAGATAACATAGGGTCAAAAAACTAAGCAAATGAATTAAAAATAAAAACCATAACATGTCACTTCAAGATCCAGCCAAAAACTCAGGCGAAGGGGTTAATTAATTCTCTTAAAATCAGATTAAAATCCAATTTTGAAAAAAGTCAGTAAAATTGATTTATTTTATTATCATTGATGGCTAATTTCATCATGGTGTTGAAACGCAAGATATATATTTATTAATTTTTTTATTTATGCCAAAGAAGTATAACTTCTTACGTGCGTACATAAAAGTACACTTTTTCTTTTTTAATACTTACCTTTATCGTGATGAATATTGTAATGGTAGAATAAATAAAAGCGAACTTTTTTGCAAGTTTATATAACATGGAATGGCAAATTTGACAACAATATGGCCACTGTTTGGCATTATTGTTTTGATTATCCATTTACATTCGTTATTTTTAATCCAGGCGTGCAAACAATTTAATTCTTTAGATGATAGTGTTGATATATTTAAGTATTATAAGTGTGTCTTCCCAAGGCGCAGTTTATGCAGAAACAGTTTCACTAATTTCTGTAATAATTTTAATTTGTGTAAATTTTTGTATTTCTCTTCGTGGCAGACTGTCCGTCTTTTCTATCTGTGAAACCTTTTATTTGGCCTTCTATTTCGATTATTTTTACTACTCTTTTTATTAGCTGTAAGTTTTCTTAACAATGTAAAATAAATTTTTGCTTTTTTTTACTTGTATGTGTTTTTTATATTTACCATAATCAAGAAAACAAAGAACAACAAAAATACAGTCATTTCACTCGCAAAATCAGATATCTATAGGGAATCGAAACAATTGCCTTTTTAAACAAATCATTTTTAACCTTTTTCTCTTTAATCTTATTTGATTTTAAGTGACGCTGTGACCGAAATTAGTAGAACACATAAGTATAATATATATATAGGTGCTTGGCGACAAATTTTCAACTTGGATGTCAACTTAGGAAAATTAGTCAGCCGGGTTTGAATAAAACCTTATATGCTATAATTTCTTCATTTTTTTTCTCCTTTGCCGAAAGCTACATATCGGCATGAAAAATGAAATGAACTATGTCTTACCTTTCGCGTACTGTGAAGCCGTGGAACTGTCTCCCGGCCAATATGTTCCCACCTTTCTACAACACGTGAGTCCTTCAAACATATCGTGAAGAGATATTTGAGCAGGCCGGCGTGATAGCAACGGTTGTTGATGGATTGTAAATTGTACCGTGTAGTGCAGTCAAAGTGCAATCAAAGTCAAAAAAAAAGCTCAAACTCATTCTAAGACCGAAAAACTAGTATTGTGGTTTCACGAAAGAGATAAACATGAAAATGTATACGATAAATTTATTTTGCTGAAAACTATCAACGGTATCGCAATAGTGTGACCGCGAGCCATGACAGCGCCGCGCTGCGCCCCGCCGCCGCGCCGAGACCGGCTCGCCAAATACGTTTTACGTCCGCAAACTTCATTTAGTTTTTCAACGTCATCGATACGATATACTCCGAAATTGAGCTTTTCAATACGTCTGCACCGCAACGCGTTTCTGAATGCCGATCAAATTACATCAACGTTACAACATGTTTATTTTATGTGACGCTAGACTTTTTATGCTCCGAGCTACTCGCACGACTGCTTTTTATAAATAAAGAAAAATATTATTATATTTATTTTTTGTACAAAAATTAACGGAGATATTAGTTCCGTTATTGCTCTATCTATGCCCTAAGCTAAGTCGCTCTAGTTTGACACTTATACTACAATGAAATTATTATGAGTCTTAAATTTGTCTTGTGTCATCACTATATGTCAAATGAATATAATCATGTGTAACAGCGGAATAAACAAGATAACTGAATCGATCATCTCTTAGTACTACAACAATCGTTATTTAGATTTTGAGTACCTAAAACTGAAGATCCTCATCGCTTCCCTGTAAACGTAACAAATGAAAACAGTGGTTAACTAAGCCAATTGTTATCTAATTGTACATTTGAGGTTCATCTGTCTCGCTCAACCGAATGCGAAACGACTCGACGAGCAAGAGAGATACACTGATCACTTTTCTTATTGTGACCGACGCCTTTGAACAGCTTTCAGCGGTGGATGATTGGATCGATGAATAAAAGATTTTGTCAATTTGTTTAATGGCCGTATTCGGTATTATGCAGTAAATTTAATTGCGGTTAAAATTAACAAGAGGTAAATTGTCAAAAAGTTTAATATTCTCCGTGTATAGTACAAAAGCTCAAATATATTTGTTATTACGCAACACCTACATAAATATAATGATAAAGGTTTTCTTTTGTGCGCGCATCACGCAAAAACTACTAGATAGATTTTAACTTTTTTTTTGTATTACACATCAGATACTTTGTCCTTATTTTAAAAAAATTATCACGATATCTTCATGAACAATAATTCTGTAGTTCACGCATGCGGAGTCGCGGGCATAGCTAGTTAATCATAAATACACAATTTTTTTCAGATGGTCAATAGTTATCATACCAACAGTGATTTGATAACATACATTGTACAATATTTCGGATACAATACAGACGTATTAAGTTGTAAGGATACTAAACCCAACTTAGGTTACCATTTGTTTAAAAGTTGTTTCACTGAGCGGACGCCATGAAATCTAACAGTAACTTTGTTATAATAACGTAGATGTTGTTTTTTTTCGCATCTAAGAGCCTTAAGTGCTCGCCCCCAAGCCACGGTGAAGCTGTAAAAGCCATCAGAGGCTCCAGGCCCTTTATTCCCTCGAAAACTGTTACGCCTAATAATAAATACCCACTTTGGTATAAATCGTCGCTCATTAAAGTATTGAAAGAAAAATACAAGTTTTTATCAAAGTTTAAAAAATACAAGAACTTATCTGATCACAATTCTTTCGTAACTTTAAGGGAACTAGCTAAACATATGGAAAAAGATATGTTCCACAATTATATCTCTCAAATTGAAATTAATATATTGAAATCTCCCAAAGCGTTCTGGTCATACGTGAAAAATAAAAACCAGTGTAATGCTTATCCATCTATGATGAAATATGGTCTGGTTTCTACTGCATCAGGTGACATATGTAACATGTTTTCTGACTATTTTCATTCTTCTTTTCTACATAATACACAGAATTCTTCACCAATTACAGACGGTTCAACATTCATTCTTGAGTCTTCATCCAATATAAGTTCTATTGAAATTTCTGTTCTGATATACAAAAAATTCTTGAAACTATTGATCTTAACAAATCTGCAGGTCCTGATAACATACCTCCCATTTTAATAGTTAAGTGTGCAAATAGTATTTCTGTCCCACTTTCTCTTTTATATGAGCGTTGTCTTAAAGATGGGATAATGCCCGATATATGGAAATCTGCCTTAATTACGCCTGGTCATAAGAATGGCTCTAAAGACTTGGTCATTAACTACAGACCCATCTCCAAACTTTGCATTTTTTCTAAAGTATTCGAAATGGTAGTTTTCAAACAACTTTCTCCTTCTCTTAAACATTCCCTTAACGATCGGCAACATGGCTTTGTAAAAGGAAGATCTACTACATCAAATCTTATCCTGTCTAGTGATTACATAACTTACTACATGTCAGAGCCTGCCCAGGTAGATGTAATTTATAATGATTTCAGTAAAGCATTTGACAGGATAGATCATGAAATCCTGCTTTGCAAACTGAGAGATATAGGGGTTCGGGGTAATTTGTTTAGGTGGTTTTCATCTTATGTCAAGAACAGATGACAAACTGTAGTTCTAAATAGCTATACATCTTCGCCGATGCAGATTCCTTCAGGAGTTCCTCAGGGATCTTTATTGGGTCCTCTGCTCTTTAACATTTTTATTAATGATATACCATCCTGTTTTACCACTTGCAAAATTCTTCTCTACGCTGATGACCTTAAAATTATATGTCCTATTAAAACTGTTTCCGATGTAGTTCGTATTCAATATGATTTATATACGTTTCAAAATTATTGTACTCTCAATAAATTAGACTTAAATGTCACGAAATGTCAAGTTATAACATATACCCGTAAACTCAATCCGATTCTGCACAATTACTTTCTTAAAAATACTAAATTATCACGAGTTAATACTGTTAGAGATTTAGGTGTTATTTTTGACTCCAAACTAATATTTGATAAGCATATTGATAATGTTGTCAAAAAAGCTTCTAAAGCATTAGGGTTTGTATTTCGATTATCCAATGAATTTAAATGTGTTAAAACTTTTAAAATTCTTTATTGTTCTTTTGTTCGAACCCATCTTGAATACGCATCTCAAGTCTGGAACCCCAATTATAATATATATATCACAAGCATTGAGAAAATACAAAAGCGGTTTCTTCGTTTCCTACAGTTTAAATCTGAAATAATTGTACCAGATTACACATCGCGCTGTAAAAAATTACATATGCTCCCGCTGTATACACGAAGAGAAATAGCTGATGTATCATATCTTTTGTGTATACTCAATGGCCTAATTGACTGTTCGGAGATACTGAGCAAAATTAACCTACGTGTACCGGCAGCATCTTTTAGAAACCCTAACATACTTTATAGTCCTATTGTTAGAACTACCTACAGACAAAATTCTTATTTCATTCGAGTAAGCAGCAGTATGAATAAATTGGTTAGTGATTTAGACGTTGATATATTTGATACAACTGTGCAGAAGTTGAAAGCTCTTTTGAATTCTTATATCTTTTGTTAATATTTTTGTGTTCTTCCGTCTACTTTATTTTTTATTTATATAAGTACATAATTATATGTGAGAACTTGTAAATGGCCTTCATTAATTTATACATGTAACTTAACTAAGTACTTAGCTGTAAGTTTTCTTAAAATATTAAAATAAAATAATTAATTAAAATTAAGTATAGTCAGTTCTATAAAAAAATGTACATTTCAGTAAGTACCTGTTATTAAACTAACTTGATATACTGAACCATGGTGCAACATTAATATACAAAGACTCTTTGAGTATAGGTTTCAGAAATGTGTAAAATATGTAGATTCATGGTAAACCCCAATAGATATAAACTGGATAATCATCGTATGATACCAGAACGCGACGTGCATAAGCGAATCACTAGGATGCGCTTCTCCCCATAAGCATGGTAGTCAAGTAATAATAATAATAATGTTTTATTTCCAAAATACTTAACCTTAGGTTTACAAAAGTTAATTTAAGACTACTTAAAACACTGTTTTCAATGTTCTGGTAGTAATAATTATCGTAGATTTCCACACTAGGCTCAAAGACCTGTTTTTTTATAGAAAAACAGAAAGACGAAATAAGGTCTTCGTAGAGACCCCCGGTTATCTTAGCATGTTCTGCCTGCTGCTTGTATAACTGACAATGCTCCGAGAAACTGTTCGATATGGTGATCCCTTCTAGACACGCTTGACTTTGCGATGTCTGGCTACACATCCCTAACTTAAAAGTTAGTTTTATACAGTGAGCACAGATAAGTTTTCTAGGAGGTTCTTGTTCCAGACACCAGGGTAGTGAAATGTGGTGCCCAGAATATTCCCAACGGTTACTACTAACTACATGAGATTTCTCAAAGAGTAGTGAAAAAATAAATCCACATGGTGATACTGCTTACGTTATAAATGATAATAATAATTTACCATCATTCGAGCCGTCAGTTTCTTTGCTGTATTGTGGCATATAAAAATAGAACATGAGATTCTTGTACATATCAATTACCATCTAAGGTAAGATATATTGTATTTAAAAATATGCGTGTAACTTATACGTGCATATAAAATAATGTACAACTTGTTCCACGTAACCTTTGATACAGATATAAGTTTATGTAAGTTTGTAAAAGTAATTCCAGTTTAAAAGCAGCCTGTAGCTATCTATAAATAGTTTTGCACTTTATCACAGCGATCCAAAACTATGATAATTAAAAATATATATCTACGGTCAATACTGTGATCGAGAAATTGTTGGAATGTGATACCTACACCGACGGACGAATCAGGGACAAAACTTGGAAACGTTAAAATAAGCTTTTGTAATTAAAAAGAATTAAACGCACAATCAATGAAAACGTGCGTACGTGTACGTTAGTTGCTTGAGCCGTTGTGCGAAATTTTATAAGTCAATTATTAAGCTATTTAAAATAACAGTTAAACAACTTTGTAGGAATGTATGATTTATCATTCGACAATCAATAATTTAATCTAAATTAATAAAAGGAAGCCGTGACTGACTGACAGATCTATCAACACTCAAACCACTGAACATATCGGACTCAAATTTGGCCAACAGATAGTTATTATGACGTAGGCATCTGCTAAGAAAGGATTTTTGAAATTTCAACCTGTGTACGGGTGTAACGGGAGTTCTTAATTCACCTATAAACCACGTAGAATGTAATTAAACGAGGCCTCATATGTCTCGATTTCTCCAGAGTCAGTTATTACCTAAAATTTAATTTAGTAAATCACAAATAATAATCAACTGTTTTGCAATAATTATAGAATACGTACCTATAAACTAAGTTTAAGCATATTTTATAATAATTCATAACAGTAGGGGATGGTAACCCTTCTTGGCAGGTACTGTTGAGGCCACCCGCCGCGGCTGGTGCCGCTGTGCTCGACAGTAATGACATTCATTGTCACAGAGCCGCAGAGGGGCGCGCCTGTCGCCCACACTCCATATTACGATACTCAATGAAATTTATTTCGCAAAAAAGTATTAAATTGATCACTACCACTCTTTTGTATTTGAAGCTTATATATTATGTATTTTTGAGTAAATAGTTAGAAGCAATGATGTCCAATGTCTCAGTGGTAGCGTGTTCGGACACCGCGTGCATCGACGCAGGTTGTAATCGTAAAATAAGCCCGTTTTCGGTGAAGGAAAACATAGTTATGAAAGTTGTGGGTAGCGCTTCTTCAAATGCTACGTGTCTCTAATGTGTGTTACCATCTTAGGTAAGATCGTCACCTAACATTATATGAAATTATGGTCAAGCACTAATCCTATAAATAAAAAAGTTAAGTAACTAAAAACTAGTTTAGGTAATAAATATTTAATCATTGTACTATAAATTATCTAAATAAATAATGATTGAAGTAAGAATATCTATTACATGTTATAACACTCAACGTCTCTCTGTCTGTCCGTTTATGTTCTTTTCACATGAGAATCACTAATCCGATTTAATACTAGAAATGGAGATAAATCAGTCGTACCGCGTTTTTAGACTTAGTAAGACTAATCAAAGTTTTTTAGGTAATAGTGTTAGGCTCTATAACAAGATTCCGAAGCACATTACTGATTTACCGGACAAGTTCAAGGACCATGTCAAGCAGGTTTTACTGTCAAAAGGATATTATAGGGTGAATCATTCATTATGTGAATGATAGTGATGTCTGGAAGTGACTCTCTCTCTGTGCATCCACAAAATCATTATTATTGTACCTGAATATTAACACATGTACAGTTGAGGAAAAAAGATAAACCCGATCGAGTTTCTTACCAGTTCTTCTCGATGACTGGGATATTTTCCGAACCGGTACTGGCGTTTTGAGGTTCATCAGTGCCTTTTTAGGGCCCAAAATGAATGATTTAAATTTTTATGACGTTTACTTTAATTTATAGCTATGTTATCTGATCAGATTATAGGATACATTTTGTTACATAAAGTAACGTACGAAATAACCAGTGACGACAATGGTGTATCAATTTGAAAAAAATACGGGCGCTTATATGGGTTACGCTGTGTAAATCATAAGAGATATATCAAATTAATGTACTGCATATTTATAGGACTTAAAAAGACCTACAAAAAATACACTATAGCCTATGTCTACCTCCTAAGGCTCACCAACAATAAGCATTTTTGTATTTAAAATTATGGGCGGGTGACCGTTGTGGGTGTCGGGTGTGAGCAGCCGTAGTCCACGAGAGCGGAGCCGCGGTCACAGCTAGTTGTAAACAAAATAATGACTGAAAAGTATGAAATATACTTTTTACGTCTTTATTGTATTCTAGGGTCTACGTAGTGAGTAGACCTGGTAATATGCTACGTTTATGTTTACATTTATATTTATGTTATATTGCTCAGATATTTTGTAGACATTCTCCTAATTCTATAACTTTTTTAATGTCTAATACCGCGCAATATACTGCGATCGAAGGAATTCAGTTATAAAGAATTAAAGAAACTTCAAAAATATGTAACAGAATTAAAAAGAACGAAATATAAACTATATTCTTTGAGTGGACTTTAAAACGCGAAACATGTAAAAGAAAATAAATTGATGAACCAATTGCTTTGTACACTCGAAGGAACATATAATATGTATTTATATGGAGAAACTTGATTTGTTACAAATATAACTATAACACGGCTCAAGCCGAACAGACAAGACTACGGAAAGCAATCACAGTAAATCATATCGCGGAGATATGGAAGTTTGAGTGCACATTTCATTCGTGTCTCCTCTTCTACTATAGATTTAATATTGGCCGTAAGATCCGTAATCCGCGACCTTGTCTGCGTGGAATTTTATTTTACCGAAGAAAACTCCAATATAGCCAACGATGTTAATATTGGCACTTATATAAAGGGCTGTCTCTAAAATATGTAAAGCAATCAGAATACATCGATTAACGTTTGCAAAAGATTATTCAGCCATTATAAAATTTTTGTTCAGCCAAAATTTAGCCTCAATATACGATCAAACGTCCATTGACTTATTATTCGAGCTTATCACAGAGCCATCATCGCTTTAACTTTCAAGTAATCTAGATAGATAACCTAATTACGATGTTAAGTCTATTTTTCGAAGACATCAACCACAATTCCTGAGGCGCTAGCCAAGTTGCCTTTCTACAGTGAAGACGAACAAATATATGGAATTGACACATTTCAACGTAAAATCACTTGATCAGAATGTGAAATTTATAATTTTTTTCGTTTTCTATTAGTGTTAATTATCGTAAAAAGACTTTAAATTATTTTAAAAAAATCGTTTATACTTACTTAAGTGCGCACGTAACAAGTTACATACATTACTTAGGTATAAAAAAAAAAAAAAAAAAAAAAAAATTACATATAAAAAAATCGGTAAAATAAATTTACTTTATTATCATTGATGGCTAACTTCATCAGGTCACACTTAATTTACTAAACGCGCCGAAAGAAGGATAACTTCTAAAATAACCACCCGAGAATACATTTTTTTAATACGTTCTGGATTTGTAAATAAATAGTCAATATTAAGTTCATATTTTAATCTTATATAAGTGCGTATTTTAGATATAAATCGTATGTATGTTAAAATCTTTAAAAAAAAAAACATTTATTACTTGTCAACCGATTTTGATGAAAGTTGTTTGTACACGGGGAGCGTATTATGGTCATTCCATACCTAATCAACAGACTACAACAATCCTCAACAACACCTATGGAAAACTAAATTAAATTAATTTTCAACTAATTTTGATTTTTTTTACACAGGAAGTATATTATGCCATTCCACAATTGATAGGCCAAAATAATTATCATTAATATGAGTAAAAACAAAAGTTACGGGATGAAAATAATTACTGCGTAACAAACACGTGCGGAGCCGCCGATCACCGCTAGTTCATAATAAAACCGTTTCAGTGTACCTTACTAATATGAACAGAATCACAAAAGCTCGCAATTTTCCAGTACAAAAGAGCAACCAAGGTATACTCGAAGGAGACACAATAGTTTAATCTACTCTTTCATTGCGCTCGGAGGACGGATAGACACTATTCATAGAAAGCTTATTCTGCACTATATTGATAAACTACGTTCTTTATGATTTCGATGTTCTATGTTCACCTTGATTCACATTATTATATCTGTAACTATTTTAAACTTGTTGATATTATACAAGTGTGGGACGGCACGTCGTCGCATCGCCGCGTGGTATTGGCATCATGGTGTCTTCACTGAGCTGGTCATTCGCTAAAATGGCGTACAGGTCAGGTTTGAATCAGTTCACGTGGTGTGGTCAGTCAAGTCTGCAAAACCTATAGAAGTTACTTTAATAATTTAGATTTTGTGACTTAACCATTTGAAGCAGTGCTGCAGACGGCTCAGTGGTTGCCTGTAAGTAGGTACACCGAGTCGATCGACGTGAATTCGAGTCCCTACAATCATGAGCGGGGAGAATTCGGTGAAAACATCCTGGTGAACCACTAGAATGGTGGTAATGCAATTTATAATGCCCACCTGGATGGATACCACGCACAAGTTTAAATTATGTACACAGTATCTATATGTAGGGATATATACACAACCTGTTGCAATGAAGAGACAGCCCTACCAGCTTTAACACACCATCTAGGACCACATCGTCACTTATATAACATCAGATGAGATTATGATAGTAATTCTAAAACCTTATAAAGAATAAAAAATATTGTATGTATAAGTTTTATGTTGTCTGTCAATAGTATTTCTCTATCGAGTAAATAATCAACTTCGATTCGTTAAGTATCCATTACACCAATGTTGATCTATTCGTGATCATCACTAAGTGTGAAAGATACATCTTTATTTGTTTACTCGAACTAAGTAGTCAAGTACTTCTTCACCTCATTGACAGACCGCTTAACGCATTAACTCAGAAGGAATGCCACAAGCTCAATATATTTTTATACACGTCCACATCTTTTGTTATTCGTACGGTACAATTCGTCAGCGACGATTAACGGCCCCACCGCAGCGCGACGTACACATGTTTTTTTTTCGCGTTTGTCCATTGTTTTATGTATTTATAGCGTAATTAATGTGTCCGGGCGCCAGCTCTAAATACTAAGCTATTTGTAGAGACAATACCAGAGACCATTAGTTTTCACTCGGGAGACGAAAATTTCACAACGATTTGCGTGAAATAAAAATACATGAGAGTTTTACAGAATTAGTTGTCAAGGTTAAACGCTAAAGATAAGACGATATCATTATAAGAGTTTATAGAAATTTAACAATTAATTAAGCTCAAGATATTTGTTTGAACGGTATTTATACCTCTGTAAGATTACAAAAATTCTTTTACATTTTAAAGCATATTTGTTGAGGATGGTTATTCTCTATCTCACACTCTAAGAAGCGGAGCTGTAACCAATGAACGTCAAGCAATCTGGATAGCTGTAGGACAAGTACGGCAAGTTAAAACAACAATAAAATACGGTGCGTTGGAGGCGCGGTGAGATTAGGTCGAATAAATTTAACACAGATTTAAAATGTTTTATATCGATTTAAGTATATGCTAGCGTTCGCCAACCATGTTAACTGATGTTATTTGACTTTATGTTACAATATTGCACCACGGTAAGCCAATAACAATGTTTTACAACGTGTGGTCGCGGAACCTATAAATAAGGGTCAGGAAACGCCAGTCAGTTAAAAAAATATTTTTTTTTTTTGTGAAATGTTAAATTTTAGGACATTTGCAGGTTAACACAAATCAAAAGAATATAAAAATATATACGAGTCAAATTCAAATTGCGCATGTTTTTCGATAACTAATTTCCCCCATCGTGGATCCGTTTTTGTTACACATAGAATTAAATATAATAGTAAAAATTGTTATAGGTAGTTAATTATGTATTAAGCCAAATAATAGTAATAAAAATTAATGGATCTGTTGTACGGATTTGGTGTTTGTAACATTATAAAAGTCAGATTACAAACATGGGAGGAAAAATTTTCCATAGTAAGGGGGCGGGTGGGGCGTGTTATGAAAAAGGTTGAAAAACACTGTCCTATAAGAACCTTGCTCCGAAGTACAGGTACCGAAACTTTTAATTCGACAATAGTGACTAGCCAAGCGAGCACTAAAATGCCACTACAATATTTTCCTTCATCCGAAGCTCCTCGCCCATTGTACGGTTCGATTCCAAATGCTGTATCATTTAGCCAACATCGGATAAAAAGTAATTCGTAAAATACGAAAATATGCAATTTGCGTTTCAGATTTAGTTCTTAAACAAACATCTTTGTTTAAAATCAAATTTAACAAATTATAGAAAATGAAGTTGTGTTCTGTTAAAGTAGAAAAATTAAATTAATAAAGATAGATAGATCTCTTAAATCCAAGTTTTTCATACTTTAATCCATACTACTACTGATATGAAGAAGTGAAGGTCGTAGAATCTCTGGAAATATCATACGTTTCTAAAAATTCTTTGATTGATAGAAAGCTACATTATCCCAGAGTAGTATAGGCTATTTTTATTCTAATAAATATTAATATGTGAAGCAAAAGCTTTCGGTACATTTTTAAGCGTATTGCGTGCACGGAAGACTGAGATTTGGCATGGTTATAGTTTATATCGAGAAGGAGTGCAGAACGCTACAGTTTATCTATATTATCTTTTACTAATATATTAAATAAAATAAATTAATACTGCGAATCCTAACCCGACAAGTGTCATTTAACTTAGACCCCCAAAATACTGACATTTTCACTCAACGAAAAGTGACAGCGAGTGATGTAGATACATAATCTCATTGTTTAGGTTCATGAATACGGCAAATGTCAAGCAGAAAGTAGTCTATAACCA
The DNA here is from genome assembly GCA_033032175.1 of Saturnia japonica. Classification (NCBI taxonomy): domain Eukaryota; kingdom Metazoa; phylum Arthropoda; class Insecta; order Lepidoptera; family Saturniidae; genus Saturnia; species Saturnia japonica. Next base: position 3,768,067 of record CM065314.1, read on the forward strand.
AAAAGTCGTTGGTCGAATTTCGAACTTAGGGCGATCACTAGTTCTAATAAATTTGTATACTGTAAGTAACACCAACGATGTCGCGGGCGGTTGCTAGTAGTTAATAAAAACCTACATAATACTTATTATATAAAAAAATATATGATTTAGTTTGTCAATTAACGCTTATCACTAGGTAAGCAAAAGGCACATGAAACAAAAGTAAGGCTTGGAATTGAATCTTTTATGGTTTATATTAATTGTTATATATGTTCACAATTAAAATTATAACTGAGCAATTCAAACAAATACAAGAAAACTAATTCCTACACATATCCTAATTATGATTACTATTTAAGTATAATCAGTAGTATGGAGTTCAATTTGCAAGAATTTACAGTAAATATTCAAATTACACAATTACGTTATCATTCTCAGAGCATTTTATAAAAAAGGAAATAACTTATAAGAAATGATTACAGATGGCTATATTGAAAATAAATGGCTATAAAATTAAATGCGGAGCTATTTGTGAGGCGCTTGTATAGGTCCCAGCTGGCTCGGGAAGGGCCGCCGCGCCGGTTCCGCTTCGAATTGTGGAAAAAAGAATTAAATATCTCTCTCTGTCGATACTGAAGTAAACGTAAAGGAGGATTTTATTTTCAATTATTTCGATGTAGATGATAACGAAATGTTCATGTAATTTTTAGTTCGGTTTTAGTGTTAGTATACAATAGTCGGAATAAAAGTATATTTGCATCGCAGAGGATCATTCTCTAAAACACGATACACTAACTATTATCCTCTAGTTGTAAATCTGTCGCAAAATACCAAAAAGGATGTGTAGAGCAGAGTAGCAGCCGCACTTGTGATTCGACCCCTTTTCTATGTTTACCATGTATTAACTTATCATCTTGAAGTTCATCGCTACCGTGTTATCACATAGCCATCCAACGTACATCTTGTTATCAATTTTCGTAGATTTTAATGACCAAAGACTATATTGTTTCCAAGTAAATTTAAAATGTTATATGGACAAACATTTAGAGCGGTTTCATGCCGATCAAATGAAATAATTATGGAAAAAATGAACTTAAATAAAACAAGTAATTTTATAATAAAAAAAGTCTTGAACGAAAATGACTAAAAAACCAGTTCACATAACATAAAATTGGGTAATTTGGTAACCCTGCATAGGTTTGTATATCAGGGACCGGGCACGACAAAACGCAAGTAATACCTCGTCAATCCCTACAATATATTCACATACATGCTTATTTGAACCTGAGGGTTCTCAAGTATACGAAATTGTTATCACATTTTAGACACTACAAAACGAGTTAATGAATATTAAATTACTGATGAATCCCACAACACCAATCAATTCTGCAATTAAAACTGTGAATTATATCAATCGTTTGACGAGTGGCACACCAAGCATTGACAAGCCAATATACCAGGTAATCTATATCAAAACGATACAGTTAACACCGCGTCTATCGACGTGAGTTCGAATCCCCGCAATAAACCTGAGCGCCCGGTGAAGGATACATCGTGATAAAACCATAGTATGGTGGTAAAGCATTTTCTAATACCTATCTGGCTAGCTATCACCCTCAGGTTGGAAATCTGTCGCCAAACAACTATAGGCGTGTTCCGGGATGTGATCTTGAGAGCCAGGGCCACATCGTTACTTGGCATCGGGTGAGATTGTAACCATGTAAAGAATTTAATAAAAAACATGCTTGTAACTTTCATGTTATTTAGTAATGTAGGTAACAAGTTTCTCACAGAACCTCTATAGACATATCAGTGGTCTGAACTTACCAGTATCTTATTCTGAACAAACAACAGGCATGTATGTATATGCTTGTGTTAATTGTGTCGTTACTTTTTCATTTTTACTTTTATTGACAATGCAATATTATATCCAAGATATTGCTAGGTATCCAAAGATGCGAAACTGTATAGTAATTGAAAATGTATTTATAAAACTTTTCATTATTATAAGTAATACCTTCGTAAATATAACTCAATTTTCAGTGAAAATTCACTAATTACTGTTAGTAGAAAGACGTATTTATTACAAATTAAAAAAAAACATAATTGTGTAACGTACATACCATAGAAAAGTTATAAATAACATATTTGTTAGTTATTTAATAATGCTCACGTTGAGCTACAATATTTTGCAGCGTTTAATCGTGCTTAGCTGGTATTGCCAAGGTAAAAGTTTTTATCAGAACCCAACATTTCACAGATTCCCAGGATAGCATATTATAATGGAATGACATAAGTACTCAAACAATTAGTCTTTATAGTTTTATACATTTTTATTAGCAGTAATCAAGCGGGTTAGTAGAAATCTATACCTAAATAAATATATGTATGGTGACACAATTTCACACACGGCCATTTAATTCCAAACTAAGCAAAGCTTGTATTATGATAACTAAACAGTTGATATACATTTCAATATATATTCAACACTCAAGCTCACAATTGACAATTATGCACATCACACAAAAGTCAGTTATAGGCGAGGATCGAACCCGTAACCTATCGGCTCAATAGTAAGGTTGACTATTACTGCGCCTTACTCTGTTTTCATTTGACACGTTTCGGGAACAGCCTGTGTATATCCAGCTGCCTAGATGCTTCAGTAAGCATGACAGCGACGATTAAACAAATCGCTGATAAAAAATAAAAACATAATTACTCATTGGTGTATTGTTCATAATTGAGATGATGTATCTGTGATTGAGCGTTTTGAAATCACTTCAATCGACGTGAGTTTGAATTCTTTATTAAGCCCGAGAAACGTGATGAAACTACAACATGGTGAAAAGGCACTGTCTAGTACTAACTCGGTTAGCTACAATTATACTCAAGTTGAAAAATCATCGCCAAGCACCCTACAGATGTATTTCGGCAACAGGCTTGATAGCCATCTCCCTTTCCAGTCTAAGGTGTTCCATTGTCACTTAACATCACGTAAGATCGTAGGCAAACTTTAGTCTATAAATCGATAAAAACATTTCTATATTCTTAAGTAACGAATTAATTACCCGAAATTATTAATTACTTAATAAACCGGTTTGTTTTATCACGTTGTTTTTCTCAGCTGGCAACCCAAACGGGCGGAGCGGCCGTCTGTTGGTACACTCCTGCGACTAGCGTTGCGTCTCACAACAGCACTCCGCATTCACGGCTCCCTCGCGAGCATTATGCCTCTAATGTCACTTAATTTGCCGTCTAGAGCCTCCTCACGTGAATGCCAGCGGGAAACGGTTTAATATAATTTTTTCCCTTTTATTCGGCATTCAACGTAACTATTATTACCACTTGTGTGTGTAAACGCCTAGAAGTAATTAGATTATGAAAGATCGGTAGGTTCATAATTATATACGATATGATTATACGGTACGTAAATAAAGTACGTTTCCGAGAAACTAGGATTTATTAAGAATTTATATTTCACAGAAAATACTGCGTACAGAAGGGATTTATTATTAGAAACTTTGCAGTTTTTACTATACGTATATAAAAAGTTTATACAATTAAAGCAATAGACATATAAATGTTTACTGCTTTGACTGCATCAACTTTTTTAAACACTGTGGCTTTGCTGGGTGCTAGGATACACATACACAGTACTACTAACTGCTCTGCTTAAGATCACGCAAGATGTTAGATCTAGTATGGAAAAAGGTATGGTCACAGTATTAGTCCTTATAAATTTTAGCAATGCTTTAAATGCTGTTGACCACGATCTTCTGATTGTCGCTCTTTCTTGTCTACGATTTTCACCCTTAGCACTTTCTTACTCAACTACGGTGAAAAATCTTGGTATCATCTTCGATACTAAATTATGCTGGGCAGACAAGTCAAGGAAGACAATTTTATGCTTCTCTTCATTCTCTCATGCGTTTGAAAAACTTTCTTCTTGTCGATACAAAGATTTCCCTAGTAAATACTCTTCTTCTCCCTCTTCTGGATTATGCAGACGTTGCTTACTTGGACCTCTCAGAAGATCTCTTAAGTAAACTTGATCGTCTACTCAATAACTGCATCCGTTTCATCTTCCGTCTTCGGAAGTTTGATCATGTATCTGAATACCGAGCTAGGTTAAAATGGCTACATATTTGGCAACGTAGGAATGTAAGAATACTTTATCTTGTTTTCTCCGTATTTAATAATCCCAAATCCCCTAAATACGCTGGAAAATTTCGTGAAATGGAAAAAAAAAAACTAACCATACAACAATATATTACATAGGGTCGAAAATAACTGTGTTCAATCCAATCATAGTTGCTGATAGTACAAAAGCGAAATAACTCGTCATTACATCGTTAACGATATAAAAAGAGCGCTCGACCGAAGTATTGCGTTTCAGGAAAAACAATGTTACCGACAGCTGAAACTAGCATTTTTATTTTGCTAACCGATAAACAAAGTAAATTTCATAAAATCATATTGTGTTACGCAAATACATTATTAAACTTTTATATTTAATACAATTATAGACGAACTTCATAAACGCAACCTTTTTCAGATAATATATTAAAAATTAAGTATAAATACAAAGATAACTATCATTATTTATTTAATTATTGTAAAGTTCTGAGCATTTTCGATAAATTGGATTTGGCAATTGTAACTCAATACAGTAACTGTGAGTGGAACTTAAATAGGATATAGTAAGACCCGTGATCTTACGTAATCTGGTATATATTCCTACATTGGAAATACCTAAACGTAACAACGTGTACGGTGAGAGGGTTCGGAGATGCATTCTGCCCAGTACGATAAATAAATTACCTAAAGCTATAGTCCAGAAGCTTGAAAACAAAAATAGAAGCCAAATCAAAAATATACTCAAGCGATATTTTTTTAAAGGTTAATTAAAACCATTTAGTTATTTAAGTAGGTAGTATAACTCCTTTTCTATAAAATCTTTTTAGTTATGAGTAGAATTAAGGATACGTGTAATTTTTTTTTGTGCTATTTTTGGTAATAAACAGATGATTTTTTTTTTCATACCTAAAGAGTTACAGACTAACAGGCCCGGCAGACGTTGTTCTGCCCTTTCCGGGAGTTAACGGTCACAACACTTTCAGGTTCAGATTTTGTGATTTTCTTTTATGGTATTAAACGAATATATTATACTGGCTGACCCGCGCAATTTCGTCTGCGTCATATGAAAAAGAGAGTGACTCGTAGGCAACGTATTATAGATACCGCCCGCCTCCCACATTATTCTGCATAATAAAAATGCGCTCGCGGTACATATTTGATCATTATTTTGCTGCAGAGTTATTTTAAAACTGTGATACTTCCTGAGATATTAATTTAAATCAATTACTATAAAGGGCAATTTTGTACAAAATTAAATACTTGTTATGAGTAACGTATTAATTTCGATAAGAATTAACTCCTTGTATATAAAAACACCTTTGCAAATAATTTAATATTTTAGAACAAATTTTATTACCATAAAAAGGTTATATTGAGTAAACCTTAAAAGATAGACATATGACATCGCGACCATTTTTTTTTTTGAAACTTTTTAAGAAAAACAATTCCGTCACACACGTTTGTTGCGTAACTTTAACCATTCATGCAGCGCACGCAGTGGAAGCTCTCAAAAGGAATAAATTTTCCCCGTTTTTGCAACATTTTTCATTGATGCTCCGCTCTTATTGGTCGTAGCGTGATGTTATATAGCTTATAGCCTTCCTCGATAAATGGGCTGTCCAACAATAAAACATTTTTTTCATTCGAACCAGCAGTTCCTGAGATTAGCGCGTTTTACCAAACAAACAAATAAACTCTTCAGTTTTATAATATTAGTATAGATATTGTGGATATAAATCATTTTACTCCAAAATTATAGAATTTGTTAGTAACAAGTAAAGCGCCACTTATCGGATCCTAACATCTCGTCTCGTCTCATCTCATCTCGGTCAAGTCAAGTCAAGTCCCTCAAATCGTTAACTGTCAACACAAAAGTTTTACAAGCTTTTATTTAGCTTGCTTTGTTAGTATGGGGTCAAATCTTGCAACTGAATTTTAAAACAGTTATCCCCAACCGATTGAGCTGTAATTTTGCATACACGTTTAGTTTGAATGGCAATGCATGAATAACCTATAATATTGAATAAAAACTGGTATTAAAAAACCTTTTTTTTATTAAAAAAAATATATATGTAAGTACATTGTAGATACAGATTTGAGGTAAAGGTATGTATGTACATATAAGAATTGCCAACGTCTCTGAAAACATAATGCAGATCGTAGGGCAAGGGATTCGTTCGTTTCCAGTGTAGGATACATGAAGGGTTTAGTGAATCTGAAGGAAACGAGAAAAGTTTGCGAGGATAATGAATATTGGAGCTCCATCCTTTTCTTAATGAAAGTTAAATACTCTGTCAAATAAAATATATATTAAACTTACCCCGCTAAACTTAGCTGAACGGTGCCGGAAATGAGGATGTGTTCATTCTGTAACAATAACAATTAAAATAAATATGAGTTCCATTACCAAGCAGTTATCCTAGAGAATAAACTAGACAAGTGATAAAATTAAACTATTATAATACCTTTGAACATTACCCTAATCGTATAAATGCCCAAATCAAACTTTTTAATGTAATTATAATTAAATAATCACTTTTTGTCACTTGTATTCCACAACATGTTTTCCTCTTCCTATCTTCTCTATCAGCTATTATCTCAGTATTCGCACCTTTTATATACATATCTGATATCATTCCTCATATAATCCATCGATACCTTATTCAGTCTTTCCACACTTTCATTAAGCAAATTATAGACGGTGAAGATCCTATAATATTTTATCGCATCGTAACATAAAAATATATAAGAGTATCTTAAGGTATCAGAGACGGCTAAGATATGTTAATATATGAAATTATTTCAGTCGCTTGAAAGTCTGCTTTGGTATCGCACCTTTTTACCAACACTAAGCGTAGAGTAATGCACTCGAGATAGATATGTGCGAATCACGTCATCGACACCCCACACCCCGCACCAAGAATACGCCGAAACGTCACAAGATGAAATAACCATATCGCTTGATAGCTGATACTGCAAGATGAAAATAATTATCTTCGTCGTGTGTGATAGTCCATTGTATTGTATGGCGAGGGATATTTTATCTTAACATGAAATATTATAGCACCTACACCGTCTGTGACGCGCTTTTAGTCTTATATCCATTCACCTTCATAACATTTCTAATTATATGACTTTCATCTCTCCTCATGACATGTTCATATCACACCAACCTTTACTCCTCAAAATATCCGTCACTGGTCATACACCTTTTGATTTACTCAATCCATATCACATCCATTCTAATTACACCACAATCTTCAGCATTCGCATGTCTTTAACATGTAAAGTTCTTTTATCAATCTCTTTCGTTGCTCAATACTCAGATTCTTATTTGAATACCCACTTATTAAAATTTGGTGGAATGTATCAGAAATTTTATGAGCAGAAGTTGTTTAAATTTAAGTAGAGATGCAGTTTCTTTAGATGTGTGCATGTTCCACTGTATACTTGGAACCGAGTTCCAATTCGGCTAGTACACACTTTATAATTAATAGTATGTAGTCTTATTTAGTTAATATTTTCATTGACTATAACTTTATATCCATTTGAACATGGGTATCACTTGGGATCCGATGGGGCTGGCATACACCAAATCTCAAGACACCCATAAAAAAAGAGAAAGAAATAACATTGACGTTTTTATATTGTCATACATATCGCTATGGATGCTTTTTGAATAATGTAAGTAAGCAAGTAAACAATTGAACTAGTGACAATCAGGTAATGGCGGTAGATAATCTTGTTTTATTTACTGAGCCATCGAGCTCCGCAGTGTAACCTCGTAAGCTGAGAGCCGTGTCTGAAGCACGAGCTCGTTTAACAGTACCTATAACGTTATTATCAGTTAAAACAATGCTACTTCAATTCTAAAAATAACATAATTTCAGCAATTTTTGTATGAGACAAATAATGAATTAATAGTCAAACATTTTAAATTGAAAAGTCAATACCAAAGTTTTCGTGTATTCCAGCGTTTATACGAGATTGAAAAGTAGGTATAATAAAATAGAAAATTATTAGAAGTTCAGTACATAAACAGTAAAATAACGCTTGTCATAAAAAATATCAGCAATACTGATAGTAATAAATATTGCCTGCGATTTTCTTGTTCAAATACTGATTTATAAGTAAATTTCTTTGAGAAACATTTCTTTTAGACACGTAAGTACCTACCTAATATTGTGCAAAAACAATGTGATTGCTGTATGCAAGTTTATTTAAAATAGTAGGATAAAAGAATTGTGGACATAATAAGCACATAAACGTATACTACAATTATTAAAAAGAAGCAATTTCCATAAGTATGGTAATATCTTGTAGGGTAATCTCTGAGACTACTGATCCGATTGCAAAAGATATTTTACTGATAGGAAGAGCTATATTAACCCTGAGAGATAGAGGCCATTTTTTTTTAAATTATGTATGTTGTAAATAACGCGAAGGAAATAGATGAATTTCATAAAATATACACATAAAATTATACACGTTCAACCGGATCACTGAACATACAATCATTACTCAAGTCAAGACCGGAAACAGTCTAGGTACAAACAAAACGACTCCACCGACACAGACTACCATAAAAATATAAAATTACATCAAATATTTGCAATGTGTCCGTTTATCAGGCATCAAGTGAAGGCGGGAAGCGGCGCGGCGCAGCGTTGGCGCCGGCGGGGCCGACTAGCTGCGTGGGCCGTGGCCTGAGCGCATGTAACCAAAGCAAAAAGCCGGCATAGCACCGAACTGCGGCATTCCTCATCCGAACCGGTCTTCATTCAATGGAAGCCGGTGGTCAAACAATCCCCGAGTCGTTATGAACTTTATTGAAAATAGATATAGAGAAGTATTTTGAACGGCAACGTGAGAAGATGTAGCAGATGCGAGTAAAATAAAATCATATTATACGAGTAATAGTGAATAAAAACTTGAATGATGGCATCGAAACAATATACAATGAAGAAAATGGCAGTATAAAATTAATAAGATGTAGTGGATGAAACAAATTGAAAAGGAGCTAAGGGTAAAAAGTGACGCGAAATAAATTTGATGATTGATGAAATTGACACAAACCTTTTTTTTGACGTGTAAATTATCGGCAGCTGTTTTAATTGTATTTTCATATGTTATCATGATCAAAATATCTTCTCGACTAGTGACGTAGTAAACTACGAAGGTTTTGAGTTTGTTAGACGACAAAAAATCATACTTTCTATAAACAATGTTTTAATGTCTGCATGCAAACGTAAGAAGCAAACATTCGTCCTGGTGGCGTCAAAAAGGGTCAATGCGTAGGTAGACGGCAGAACATACGTCTCGATTCCTGGAAACTATCGGCTCAACATCATAAAATCCTGCACACAATGCCGCGGCCGGTGCGCACCCTCGTCGCGCCATAGACCTCCAGAGATAACTCGGCTTGGATTTCAAAATCCCAAATTTTTTTAATAAAAATTCTTCAGCGCCAGGTTGTTGACTTTAATCAACGATAAGTTCTTTTGTACAAATTCGTCTTAAATATGTTTACTTTTTCACGCGGTTTGAGTTTATTTGAAAGGTGATTACATAATAACCCGGTTGAAAAATAATTATTATTTAATGTAAACTTATATAAATGGTGATTCATGTACTTATTTAGTAGAAAAATCAAATTTAATAATATATTTTATTTTAGTCACCTACACATTTATTGAATGCTAAATTATTTCACACGAAGTTGAGGTCATTTTCAACTTATTCTCATGACTTGTTGAAAAATTACAAAATCATATTGCCCTATTTTAAATTAAACTTAAGAATTTATCCACACCTACAGTTGGATAAAATTCTAAAAATCTATCAAACTAGAGTTTACAGTGAGTAAAACAATAATCATTTTTTAAATATGTAACTACACCATGGTTCATAGTATTTTATACATTTCAAATTACCAAGCATTCGCAGAATATTCACACCTTATGAAATGTTTCAAAAGAGTCGCCTTTATGAAATGCTAAAACAAACGTTGAAATATTTCACTTAGGAAGTTGAAATTTGTTTTTAAGTCTTCAAAGTAACATTAAGAATCCAAAACGGTGCTTTCATCTTATATTAAACCGGACTACTACACGTCGTCAGAACTTTGCACTTTATGAAAACAACACAGGTCGGAATTACAAACACGAGATATTAAATGGTTATTTATAGATTTCGGAAAATAAACACACAGTAATTTATGATAGTAAAAAATAAATAAAAAAGAAACCCAACTGCAGCAAAAAAAATATTCTATTTTTGCTTTTAATTTGATTCCCAGACGTCATACTTAAATATTATATAGACTATGCCACTTCCACAATAGTGACGAATCTAACGACACCTCGTAAGCTAAAATTCATCAAGCCGTTTAGGCTAACAGAGCGTACTATAGAAATAGAAATACATACGCTCGAAAAAAATAACTCTTCTTTTTCGCGGTCGGGTAATACATTTTTTCTATAACTACTATGTATACATTATTTCTAAAATAATTTCATATCTATCGAAACGTTAAGATGTGTGAAAATCCTTAACATTGATTATTCGACGTACAGTTACGAGAATTATTTTGTAACTATAATTATGATTAATTGGTGTCGTCGGACATTGGCGAGCCAGCTGATCAGCCACTATAAGCCAAAACTTTTCTCAAACTGAAAAGAATGAAAACGGTACATTCCATTAATACTGTAAATTTTTCTAGGGTGGGCAATGAGTTTTGTAAAGTATGGAGTGTCCACCCTGCGATTAAATGGAGAGGATGGAATTAGTTGGCGCAGTTCTTGCGCACATTCGTCAAAGTATAGCAGATAGAACACCGCAAACCAAGCGATCTACGCCGATATTCCAAGTCCAGGGTCGTATGCATTTTTGCACTTGATCGATCGATCGATAGACTGCAGAGTTGCCATCTCATATATGGCGGACTCGTTACAGAGGTGACAACAATACTCAAAGCAATCAGTATTTGCGTTTAATACAGATTAAAATTAACTTAAAACTAATTTAAAAGAAAAGGTTTAGTTTTAAAATCGGATAATTATCTTCAAAGTGATTGAGGCAATATGAATAGAGTAGATACTGAGATAGGTATACCCGATAGTTAGTATAACACATGCGATTAAAGTTTCCTAGCAGTTGAGCCGTGTAAGTATAAAGCCTCGTGGGAGTCCCAAGTTGATAGGACATTTCGTATTAATTAACTAAATATGTCTGGTAAAGCGAAGCGAGTTTGAAACAGTCGTCGGCAGGCGGCAAGGCCGCGTTGCGGCGCGGCGAGCATCGGTGGAGTTGTCGGCGTTGGCGACTTGCGAGTTGTCAGTCGCGTGTCAATAAGACAGCGCGGCGGATTCGAGTGTGGGGCCGGGGGCGCGGGCGTCGCGTCGCGTCGGGCGTCGCCACCCCAGTGTGTGGTTTCCTTTTGATGTCATCTTCGCGCAAACTTTGCTACGGATCGGCTTTGAGATAGAGAGACGGAGAGTGACTAATTTGGCCCAGCATTTGATCTCGAGATCTCCGATGAGTGCGTCCCGCTCGCACTCGCCTACGGACGCCGCCGCCGCCGGGAAGCTCTTTGCAAATTTTCGCTTTGATCGCAAAGTTAAATTATATGGGAATTGAGCATTAAATGGATACATATGTTAGGCGAGCGGGTATACGCACGTACTAGCTACTGCGTCGTGTTATGTGAGCCCGGTCTCATCGAGCCAGCCAGCTTCGAGGTTCAACTCCCGGCTCGGACCAGCCCGTGTCGTATCTTGTCAAAATAAAAGACGCTGGAACGTTTGATGATTACAACGGTTTCCATAAATAATGAGACCAGATTCACATTCAAAGTTATACATTTATAAGAGCGGCGCTCGTATTTAACTCCGCCTAATTTGCCGCCAGTAAGGAGTACGAAGTACCTTTGAGAGTTTCGTTTTTACTAGTTTACGAAACAGATATTTGCGCCCGCCTTTCCTTTGATACGGCACTTTGTGGGGCATTTTACACGAGTTTCTTTTGAGACCATTCAGACGGTGAGTAACGAAAGGCTGTCTTTGATAAACACGTGCGAGGACTCTTCAGTACTTATTAGGGGTGCTCTCTTTGAAAACGCTTCTCGTGAAATCTATTTGAAACGTTCACAATATCAAAGCGGCTCCGATGAAAGCTGCGCTAATTAAACTGTCACTAATAAAATTATGTGAAAAATTGAATCTACGAGTGTTGTGTTCGTGATAAAAGACTCGTGTAATTGCCAATATTTTATTAGTAGAACTGAGATTAAATTAACTTTAGTTAAAGCAATTATATTATCAAAATTTAATTATGACATAGTATTATAGTACTCAGAATGAAAATATATTTCTTAGAGCGGATTGGTGAACGTTACTGAGCTATTAGTAGGTTATTAATGTTGGGTCACATACGCCTGTGAGTCAAAGATAAGTCCGCAAAGTGGCGCCTTTGTGAAAGGCTCTGCACCGCGACGCGACGGGATATGCTCTGTATATCTGAGCTCGCATCGCGTGACAAACTCTTTGTTTTATGTCGCCTTTACAAAACACCGCTCGAATAATAGTATTTCAAAGATTCACATTAATTAAAAATGTATCTTATTGAATAGTTATTTGCTTTTGGCATTAGTTTTACGATAGCTGTTATGTGAAAACTTTTAAGTTATACTTCTTTTGCGTTTTTGTAGAGGGTAAAATTAAGAGCTACGCACGCATGTGACAGAAGTATGATGAAGAAGCATAATAAACTAAGCCATCAATCATAATAATCTGAATACATTTTACTGACCTTTATTGTTAACTAGCTATGCCTACTGCGGCTTCGCTCGTGTGAACGCCAAAAGAACGCGTAATGCTAATAAAAATCGTAGTATCTTAAAACTTTAAAGACTTTTTATTGAATTAAGGTATCGTGATATATTTTTTACGATAAGGACCAAGTAAGTAGCTATGGTGTAAAATAAAAGAAAAATTCATCAAATTCCAACCACTAGATAGTCATTGCGTGATGCGCGCACAACGGCAAACGCCAATCATTTTATTCGGTTGTTACAATATATGAAATTGGCATTTTGTTGAACTGGCCACTTTTATCTCAAATATCTGGCGTTTGGTTAGGAAGTTCAAATTCAAATTTAGGTTCGTGTGTTTGGGTTTCGAATTTAGTGATTCATTTGGTTTCGCACCATTTGATTTTTCTTTGACATCGTTGTTTTAATCGTATTGTTATTTGTGACGAAAAAGGTATCCTTTACGACAATCAAAAACGCTCATCACAGTAATTGAACCCAGGAGAACCGGCCAAATTCGGACCCAAGCAAAAGATGACTCAGAAAAAGGTACTGATGAGAGTTTGGTGGACCAGTGCTGGTGTCATTCACCAAAACTTCCTAAGATCTTGGCCAGACGATAATGGCAGTTCTGTATTGTCAGCAATTGCAATTACATAATGGAGAAGCTAACCGTTAAACAACTAAGGCTGGTCAATCTATCTTGCCACAATTTCTAGCCCACTGCTGCTTTACGACAACGCTAGGCCCCATACTTCACGACAGACGGTCGCTAAATTAGAGGAACTGCGGTTGGAATGTCTCCGACACCCACAATACTCCCCGGACCCTGCTCCAACAGATTACTACTTTTTTCGGAATTTGGACAATTTTTTGCAAAGAAAAAAGTTTAATTTCGTTGAGGTTGTCCAAACCGCCTTCTTTTATTAATTCTCTCTCACACAATATTTTCAGCAATGGAATCAATGAACTACCTACCTACTAAAATGGCGAAAGTGCATAGATAATAATGGTACATACTTCGATTGATGAAATGTATAATTGCATAATATTTTTTGTTTCGCTATTTCTATATAAACAACTAATTTTATATGTAGGGACCTATTATTTATATAGATTGTGTAAAAGTAATTCAACGGTGTATAAATACATATAACCTTTTTTGATGAAGTATTTCTATGTAGTACAATTGTAATTACCAATACCTACAAATAGATACCAAGTAGTATAAATAGTATTTATACATAGATGAAACGGATAGTGGTTTGGCCGGATACCGGATATTCGGCCGTTTATCGCGTTACATGAGGTGATCAGTTTGATTTCAATATTGGCGCGGTGAATGATTTCGGAAATAAAGTAAACTAATCAATAAACCAAACATTTCTGACGTGCAATTATTAAAATAAACGGTGTCCATAACCTATTGTGGTATGATTTGCCTTGTGTAAAATAATGAGAATTTTTTGAATTTTACTATCCGGAATCAAGCCGAGTACTGAATTACTATCCGGTATCCGGCCGGATAGTGAAAACAAGGCCGGATACCAGTGACAGTTACCGGATATCCGTTTCATCTCTAATAAATACCAATACATACTATCTAATAATTAAATTAAATTTTCATATTGAATAACAGATATTTACATATTATATAACAGTTTTTTGGAACCACCTGACTGGTGAAATACCTCCACCTCCTCCTCCACTACAGAAGACCGCAATAACCATGTGTTGTGTTCCTGCGGTGAGTAGGGTTTCCATAGCTCCTTGGAGGGTCAAGGTCGGCAACGCGGTAGTGTAATACCTATGGTATTATAGGCGTCCATAGGCTACGGTAGCCGCTTATCATCAGGTGGGCTGTATGCTTGTTTGCTACCTTTGTAATATAAAAAAAATAGTAACCTAAGATGGCCTTAATTTTTATTTATTTAAAAAACGGAAACACACACTGAACGATGTGTGTGATTTAGAACGATGTTCTAAATCGTTTAAATGATAAAATAATTGTCCCAGCGTCGCGGACGGACGACCTGAGACATGAATAAGTTTGAACTGCGTACTTATGGAAGAAGGAACTTTGTAACAGCTTTTTACTACTTATCTCATGACAAAGGAAAGGAAATTACGACTTGCGATTCGGACTGTCGAAACTTCTCAGTCAGCCAGAGTAAAACAGTAGGTACGACATTTTCAAAATCACGAATTTAGTTTAAAAATTCTTTATTAATTATTTAATCTTCATCATAAAAGAGATTAGGAAATTGTAAGAGCAATATTTTTTTTAAATTTGTTTAAAGACAACTCCCGCACTAGATAGAGATCAGGCAGTGTGTCGAGGGGGACTTTATACAAATAACAACACACATGAATAAATACATACAACTGTACGACGAACTCGTTGCTTGTCCGATTTTAATACAAACATATAGATATAGATAAGATAAAAAGATGTTTGTCTCATCCTAACCATAATATTATAAATGCGAATGTGAGTTTGTTTGTTACTCAATTACTTAAAAACGGCTTAAGAGATTTGTATGAAATTTGGGTTTGATAGGACAGATAGCTTATATGTTAATTTTCTATTTCGGTAAAAACATTTTTTTTTTTTGTTCACGCGACTGGAGCTGCGGGCATTGCTATTTAATTATAAAACACCATTACATAGTGAACATCATCAAAGAAACATTTATAACATACTAAAAGAATTTCCCGGGAAGAGCAACAAAAAATCCTCTCTGCGTAAATACAAGTAATGTAAATTGTTGTAAAAAAAAAGTAAAAACACGAATCAATAATCAAATTAAACCACAAAAACTTCTAAGAACATTTACAAAATAAGACACAATGACCTAAACCTACCTCAATGATCATAATCAAGCGAATAAAAAAATAAAAGTAAAAACTAACAAAAACCCAGATTACAAAACACTAAATTTAATTACAAAGCGAACTTGAATATAACAAATTGTAAAGGATAAACGCGACAAAGTAAAAGAGAAACACACACCGAAAAGGAAATTCCCAGCATTGATATAAACGAAATTTAAATTAAGTACAAAGGGAAAGAAGATGAAAAAAATCCTTTCATTGAAAGCTCTCATCGTCGGAGTCAGGGGGCCGCGGCCGGGCACATCAAAGACACACCTACCTCCCGTTATCTAGCGTTATCTGTAAGAAAACCGAGTTTGGAAATTAGCACAGGCCCTTTTCCAAGATTGAACGCAGAGCACAGTAACTCTAAGAGCTCAAACGCGTGACGTCGCGTGCGCAATCTTACAATTTTAAACGCTTTTGGTTGTTGATTCGTTTTTGTATCAATATTAAATTAAATAAACTTCGAGAATATGCTTAACTCATGTAGATACTTATAGTTTTTTATTTATTGTTTTTGTTAGCTTTTGACCAGCCTTTAACCAAATTGAGATACCAGATGATAAGCGAGGACAAAACCGAATATGATGGCATGTCAAACCTAGAAGAAATTATTAGAAAATGCCTCATCAACCACCAAGTGGTAAACTCAACCAAACCTGAGATTAATTTTAGGATTTTAAATATTTCTATTTTTAAAGTATAAAATCACTATTCAGATATCTATACTAACTTGTATTATTTTACTTACTATTGATATTAGTAATTTTATTGTTAACTCATAACTGTTTACCAGTTACAAAAATATGTATATTTATTTATCTGTAAGCACGGTTTTCATATATTCCAGAAAATTAAAAATCTATACAATTAATAAAATTGAAGTGTCTGTTTGTAATGTCAAAATAACAGTTTTTTAATAAATACATATGAAAGTATATAAGAAACTATAACAAACAATCTTTTTTTTTTTTGTCTGTCTGTCTGTTTGTTCCGGGTAATCTCCGAGACGGTTGGACCGATTTCGACGAGACTTTCACTGATAGATAGCTGATGACATAGGGTGTAATTTAGGCCACTTTTACTTTAGAAATACAATTAGGGTTCCGCACAAATAAAAAAACTGGTCGTGGTGAATCAATTCGGGCGCTTAAATGGCTTATGCTGAGTACACCATAAGAGATATAGGAAATTAATGCACTAGATAGGTTTAGATATTAAAAAGCGGGAGGGAGGGAGACCATATGTCTATCTTTAAGAATCACCCACAATAAGCATATAACCGGGAGCGGAACGATTCGCGCGTATACACAATCGACGGGATTCTGTAGTCCACGCGAACGAAGTCGCGGATACAGCTGGTTTTTTGTTTGTAGTTTGGTTTTCTCAGCGTAAGCCATTTAAGCCGCACGAATTGATTCGCCACGAACAGTTGTTTTTATTTGCAGGGAACCCTAATTCTATTATTAAAATAAAAGTAGCCCGAGATACTCATTATAACATCAGACATCTGCCAGTGAAAGTCCCGTCAAAATCAGTCCAACCGTTTCGGAGATTATCTGGAACAAACATACAGACAGACAAAAAAAAAAGGTGTTTTGTTATAAATATACTTTCATATGCATTCAGTAAAAAAAAACCTGTAATTTTGACATTACAAACAGACACTTCAATTTTATTAAATGTATAGATATGGTGAAAAGGTTCAATGGAATGGATACTATATATAGCTTTTGCTTCTGTAAGAATCAAACATGTTTGAACAACTATTGCGGGACGCAAGGACGCAAGGATACAAATTAATACTAGTTTTTTTATGATACGACAATTATAATTTTATGTCGTAAATGCTAGTCAATTTATTATAAATCAAAAGCGCCTATTCAGCAGTTACTCATTGTTTGGAAACTAGTTCGTTTATGAAAATGTGCATAAGACCGTCGAATTAGTGTTTAGTAAGATTTGCTGATTTACTGCTTCAATTAATGTCGCAAAAATTTTTGCCTATGTCAATGTTTTTTTTTCGTGAATTCCTATCACTCCTCAAAGTCTAACTTATTAAACAAGTAGATTTAACGCAGACGAATACGGTTAGCACATACTTTAACAGAGCCGTCTAAGGATATTTTGAAGCAATTAGAAATACACACTCGATGCCATTATTTCGAATTTACCTTGCGCGACTTATAGGTACTACAAACAAAATTACAGTAGGTAAGGTATATAGAACAGAACCGCAGTCCAAACTGAAGTCAACCAATAAGTCAGGTCGCTGGTTCTGGAACTAAGTTGGAATGTCTAATGTGCCAGCCAATGCGATTTACCAACATGTTTCGGAATCGGTACAAAGCAGAGCGGAAACTGTTGCTGTACGGCAGAAGTAGGTGTGGTAGTAGTAATTCCACAATCGAACCTAGCACATATTTACTAGCTCCGCCTGACACACAGATAGAAAAAGATTTCAAAAACTGTCGAAATGTGTTCAGCCCATGAATCTAAATCTCTCGTAGTATTTTTTTCTCAAATATCTTTAACGTACAAATTTCGACTCATTACTGTTTTATTATAAGTTAGATTAGATAGATGTGAAATATAAATTAAACACTTTCGAAAGTAGGAATATATGATAAATTCAATTTATTTATGAATAATTTTATCAGCAATTAACATGGTATCATCATCATCAATCACTTCTGATATCTTATCAATGTATCTGACATCTCAACACAAATGATATATATTTAAAACATCAATATACATGTATTTTAAAAAATCAGTTTTGATTTCAGATCAAGTGATAAATAAATAATAAATTATTCCAATGTTATGTTAAGCTATTATAATATCTATTTATTATTATTATTACTAGCAATATTACAGTAACAGAAGCGCGTTGATGTCTTTTGTTCTAAACTAGCGTCAAACTTGTTTGTCGTGGTGATAGCGTCGAAATAATATTAAATTTGTTCGTTCAAGTGTATTGAAATCAATTGTGCATTTTATAATTTATTATTTTTTTGTCCTTTTTTACATATATACTTAATACAATAAAATGAATATCACGAATGAAATATAAATATAGAAATATAGAAATGAAATATCAATCTTGATCAGTTTATTACATTGTTAATGAAAATCTTTATTACAACACGACGAACGATGCCCGGTCTTTTAAATGATACTTTATTTAATACTATGTAATTTATTTTAATCACAATAATATTATGTATTTCATTTTTTACTGTTATGTTAATAATTATTTGTATTAAATTGTACAGTATGTAAACCCAATATTATGTACGGAACAACGATGACAATGTAAAATTACAACATACCAACAAAATAAACACTTTAACCCATCTATAGAAATAATAAATTTAAAGAACATTAATAAGTAACAAACCTTTTAATACTAAAATATTTAAAAATAAAAACAAAAAGCATCAAAAGCGCCATTAACTTGATTTAAAAAAAACTTACACAACATGCAATAACAAATAAATTAACACTCTCCGAAAAATACCAATAGACGGTGAGACCAAACAACACAACAAATAAATAAATACAAAGGCGGGAGGTACAGGATACAACAATAACTCTCGAAACTTGCCCATAAACCGTACCGTTGTTGTGAGAAGCCCAATTAATCAAACCTCCAACCTCTTTGTTAGTATTTTCTGTTAGTTTAGGATTACTTCAAACTCATATAGTACCTGTTTTAATCAAGATATTACAATCCAATATCAAATGCAAACTATAATAAACACACTTTAAATACAATACTATAAATGTTACACTGATTATTATAATTTAATTACGTAAATACCCAATACATTAAGAGATTGTTAAGAATTTAAAAGTTACAATTTTATTACGAGATCGTGATTTCAGAAAATTTTCCGAGTTAACAGCGAAGGACCGCACGCGACGGAAACCGGAAAACAACTGTCAGATTTACAAAGTGAAAATGCGTGCGCCGCACGTGGCCGACAAAGTAGGCGGAGCGAGACCAATCTCGGTGCTGTTATTGGCCCCGAGAGCCCTTTGATCAGCCGGCGACGAGTAACTACGTCTCTCTGAGCCTTAATCTCAGTAGTAACGTCCTTTTAAAACAGGTAATTTTATTACAAAAATGTGGACACTTTGTATGGTCAGCCGAACATAAGCCACGCGACAGCAAAAACTCACTGTAATCTGACGTTTTCCAAATGCAGCAATCGTGGGATCAAATGCAATCTCAATAATAGATGACCGGGTTACTCGCTCTCAAAGGATAAACGGACTTCTTTATTTGAAGTATTAAATCGTTTTGTAATTTGTTGTCGTCCTTTGAAAGAGGACATCAAAGGCGACTCGATATGAAAGTTACTCTTGAAATACGCGAAGCCATTCCCGTAATGAATATTTAAATACGTTAGTGTAACTTCCCTGTTTCACAATTTCGTTGGATTTTTTAAGCAAAATTATTATGAATCTCACACGAAACCAAATTAACTTCTAGAGGTTTGCAGTACGGGAAATCAACAAATCAAATCAAATAATAAATGTTTGAATTAATGTTGCAAGACAAAGTCTACATTAAGTGTAATATATGGTTGAAAATTAAATTCATATTATGTTACAAATGTCAGAACTATCATTAGTAGCGTGGGTTCATAAAATGCCCACGGCGGTTGGCGGTGCAGCCGCTGCGCGGTGCCGCGGTGCCGCGGTGGCCGAACAGCATGGGTATAGTGGCGCGGCCCCAGCCGATGCGATCGCTGATATTAATAAACCGGCGTATGTGTGCGCCCGGCGGCGCATGGCGCCGCGCCGACTCGTCTCGGCGTGCATTATTACCCGCACACAGCTGTGCGATGCCAGCACACGAGCGCGCCCCACATATAATGTCAAAGGGTGAGCACGCCGCCTCACAAAGCGTAAGTGCAACCACTAAAAGCCAATCCTAAGTTTTATTGATACACATTGTATTGCGACAAAGTCTCCGTCGGCGGGGCCCCACTCACCCCACGCGCCGCACAAAGACAATATCGCGACGTCAAAGGAGCGGGCGTCACGCGGGCGGGTGGCGCGCCCGCCCCCGTGCCCGCCCGCCCTGAGGAAATGAAAAATTAAATTGTCAACACATTTAATATCTGCGAAAACGTGCACGGCGTCTCGTTTGAACGCGACTTCTTTGCGGGAAACGCCGTAGCTACGGCTTTAAGTATTACAATTTCTGTCATAAAATTAAATTTCTGTTTAAATCTAATTAGATGCCGCGGACGAAGTTCGAAGTCGCATTAGATCAGTACTACAGTAGCACTAATGAGGCCCGCGGTGAGCATACGTCGCAGGTGTGAAGAGGCGGAGTGCGAGGCGAGGCGAGGCGAGAGGGAGCGACACACCGCGCGCGGAATCCCCCTTCGCCTTTGATCGAAGCCGCCGCTTTGACAATTATTAAAATTTGCCTCGTACCTCTCGGGCCTCATCTTTTTCCGTCGCGTCGATTACACCACGGGTTTGTCTCATTAGGGCTTTTGTATGATATCACGGGATCCCCTTTGAAGTGAAGCGCGGAGGTGCGGTACACCTGCACATTTATTGTTCCGGTCCGGCCTCGAATTTGCACACTCCACTTTGAGTCGTTTCATGCGATCTCTCTAGCGATCAAACGCGACACTATTTGATTTCACATTGTACTTAGAAGCTGTACCATGTGGGTGTGGTTTACCTATGGACCTGTTTATTAACTGAATAATATCTTCCGCTCGGAACATGCATTGTCAAATATTACAAGTCCGGTCATACGTAAAGCGGTTAATGTACAACAATACATCGGAAGCTCGCAGACGAGTTTGCAGTGTGGGGGGACGTGATTTGCGAACACTCGACACCCCTTTATTACTTCTGTTCTCTTTGTGAACGCTCTCATCATCGAGCATACGTTTCAAATTAAAACTTCACACGATAACAATTTGTCGGCTGAGCTGCGAGCTTTTTATTGGCGACCATCGCAGCGTGGCTCAAAAACCATTCGATACATGGATCTAGGTTTTCAGTATATTCCAAAGTCGGGTTTAAAATTTACAACCAGTTTTATAAATGATAGGCACATGGAAACCCTAAAAACTACATAACAAAATTTAAACATAAAAATATTTGGTGTTTCAAACGAAAAACTGATAAAATATATAAATAATAAAATAAAAAATTTGAAAGAAGTTCCTACTTAAAAAGATTACGTCGACATTTGTAGAGGAGTTATCACAAGGCTCTTGTAATAAGAAAAAAAGCAAGATGATTTAAATAAAGCTCTGTAGGAGGATAGATGAAAGGGAATTTTCTGTTTGTAATAGTAGGTAAAATAAGAGAGAGTACATACAAAGACGTCTTTGGACTGCGGTAAACAAGTACCCACCAAGAAAGTTAAACCTATTTCATATCGTAAGATTTAAATATTATACTTATTCATAACATATATTTGTATTATTTATTTTATTATTATTAGGAATAAGTTGGAATGTATGATTGAATGTAACTATTTATATAATACTAGCTTTTACACGTGAATTCGTCTGTGTATTTTTCAGTCTAAGTATCCTTCCATAGGTCCTAGGCTATCTCTATATCAAATTCCACTGCAATCGGTTCTTAGGTTCGGTCATGAAAAGGTAACAAAATAGACAGCTACTATCGCCTTTAAAATAGTAGTGTGGGTTACCTGTGTCAGTTTCATGCGAGCTGTAACATCAAGCTAATAACAAAAATATTATATTAATATTTTATTGAAGTGAAAACTTCTTTTAGCGCGGTACGCATATTTTTAGATGAGATAAAATCTGTGGATTCGGGACACCGTTACGAGACGCAGCTATAGTGTGTGCATAAATGCATGTATATATAGCAGACCGCGAACGCGTCTAGATAAATAAAAAAAAATCATTTATTGGTATAAAATATATAACAACTAGTTTGCCTAATGTTTAAACAACCGATAATACAACAATTGTTTACTCCCGATTAATAAATATACAGTGTAAACTCTTTATAACGAAACTCAAGGGACTGAGCATTTTTTGTCGTTATAGAGAGTTATCGTTATATGAAGTGAACAAAAAAACAACCAAATTAACAAAAAAATTTAATATGTATGTCTTAGATAATAGATGCTTATAAATTATTGTTTACACATATAGTCTGATAACTTTGTCTGACGTTTTTTTCTATGCCAGTACTTGTTTGGTATTATTTTATGTATTCTATTCATATCTTCTTAAGTATGCTTGGTCGAAGACCATCACTTTCGAGAAAACAATGCGTCATTCTGCACGTGTTCAAGGCAATTTAGGATAACAAAAGCTAGACCGACCTCGGATGTTTCGGAGCTTCAAAGTCTTTTGTTACCTGATAATAAACAATAATACCGATAATAAATATTTACTGTCTAAAAATATGAACACATTTCTTCGTAATAGAGAATGGCGTATCGCTATAAAGAGTGTTTGAATATGTGGGTTTTAACGCAAACCAACCAAGTTGGGCTCACTTCAACGTTATAGGGAGTTTATCGTTATAAAGAGTTTACACTGAATATATTTTTTAATAAATGTAATGTTACGATATCACAGCAACATATACCGAGTATAGACGTTTAATTTTGCGTTTCGGCGTCGGGATCAAGTCTTCACTTCTGTCGGCACTCCCGGAGTGCAACCCGTAATTTTTTATTTTTCATTATTTTAATGAGTTTCGACATCTTACACAAGAAGATTTGCTACAATTTTCATAGTATAGGGCCTGTGGCGCGCAGTGTCGTACGCTGCGTGCGCGCCTTCCACCGCATCTGAGACTGGGGGACGAGGTGCGACGCGCGGGACGCAGCAACGGCAGTCGGGGCGCGGTCGCACCAGTGCCTACCGGAACGCGTTCGATGCCACATCTGTACCCTTTTGTATCGCCTCGCCCGGTTGTCAGAGTTCCGCACTAAATAGCGCGCTACGTATACATTATACTTTAACGTTGCATATAAACGTATTGTACTACGCAGAACCGTGTTTGATTTCGACAGTAAGCCCAAAAGGTTTACAGGCCTATTCAAATGTTTATCATAAAATCGTTTGACAAACAAAGAAGTCAATTATTGCTGAACATCCATAATGTTTTTTTATAAACTTTCAAATTGAGAACCTCCGTCTTTTTTGAAGTCGATTAAAAAGACTATTGTAAACTTACTCTAATTTTTATTTGACAAATAAATAAACGTTATTTTTCTTCTAAATGACAATAATTAATTTGAAGTTGTAACATTAGATATAAGCGGTTGTCGATCAGAGCCGTCACTTAAAGAGTCAAACTTACGCGCGTTGAGCTACAAGACAAAAAGCTTTGTTGTGCCAAACATCGCCCCAGGCCTTTCATCTTCTGTCGTCCTTCAGTCGCCCACTGTCGCATATATAGATCAGGGTTGACAGGATATGATAACCAAATTTAAATAAGAGTGGTAATTATTTAAAAAAATATATGAAATATTTAACAGACCTAAAGAAATGGTTCAGTATTAAATCAGTAAACAAACCAAAAAAGCACATGTATTCATTCATTCAACGGAGACTTCATTAAACTTTTCAATTGATAACAAGATTCTCAATTTTATAAAAAAGTATTAAGGAATTTGTAGGTAAGCCAGCCCTAAGTATCATTAGATCAATCTTATTATTGGTAAAATATTGCAATTTCTATCGCTAACAATATTGTTCGTTAAAAACGAGACAACCCTATATAACCAGTGCATTCCGTTTCATGTAAGGGTATCCATTCGCGAGACGATTTTCTTGTTATTAATTTTCTTTTGAATGCAATGCAAATCCCATTGAATGCTTAAAGCGTATTTGTTATTGTTGAGATAAAATTATATTAAACATAAAAAGGAACACTTTGCTTCTAAACAGAACCGTTTTTGATACTTTATTGGTCCGAAGTGTGGCGCCACTTCCATTATCGTCGTATCTATAATTTAATTCAAGTCTTGTTTGTTTGGTCACCTAATTGTAACTACATACAGTATTTCAATAAGCTTTAAAATTACTATCGAGGTATAATTTCTACAGTTATTTTGTACTTGGTCCGTGTGCATACATGCTATACTTATATTTTATTTTAACAAATTGTACTGGTTTATATTTTTAACTAACAGTTTAAAATGGTCCACTGGAATATTTATTTTCCATTTTATATATATTTTAAAGTTTACTGGAGAATTTACTCGTTAATTCATAGGTAAAACGATTCAACAGTAGATTCTTCCTGCGTACCCAGAATCTGAACTTTGGTGTAATGTTTATTGGGTAACATATTTTAGAATACACATTTACAATGATTACTATTGGAAGCGCATTCCATTCACTAAGGGGCTCTTTGATAAGAGAGTGAAAGATTCATTCAATATAGTAAACACGCTTTGTATATCTTTGCTATACTCTATCATAAATAAATGAAAATTTATTCAATCAATGCGAATGGCAGTCGCATCCAATTCCCATACTTGAGGTATAGTGAGCAGGCCGCAAGATTGAAATAGTAATTTGGGCGGGCTCCGCGCACTTCGCGACGCTAAGTAAATTCGTCGAGAGTTCGCGAAAACATACACGCTCTAGGTGAACAAGAATGCTATTTATATATTTTATTTCTAAAAATACAACTTAAAATCACCATCACAGGCTAGTCGTTTAATGAACGGTTTCACCTGCTAGTGTAGATTCACCAAGCCGAAGTGATCACAATTTCAAAATAAGTTAATATAATGTGAAAGTGTTTAAAAGCAATGACAAGCACATAATATATTTTTAGTTATATTTAAGTTTTAAAACAGAGATTATATTATCATGTATATTATTTTCAGAAACGTTAATAATATAACTAACTGACCCGTGTGAATATCTCATGCATTATATAAAGAATGTAAACAATAATCTAACAGCTGTCATTTTCTTTACACAGATCGCTAATAAATGGCGCCTTCTACAGGTTAGTTAATTTTAATTTTTCGTCAATAGTGGGGATTATAAACTTTAAAATGACGATTACATCGTTAATGTCGAAGAACTATTATCGGAGACATGGCGTTGCTACAAATCAAAAAACACCTTTTAGAAATAACATATAGAGAAAATTTTAACTATTTTTTTAACAAATGATAAATGGTC
This sequence comes from Saturnia japonica, assembly GCA_033032175.1. Taxonomy (NCBI): domain Eukaryota; kingdom Metazoa; phylum Arthropoda; class Insecta; order Lepidoptera; family Saturniidae; genus Saturnia; species Saturnia japonica. The sequence goes on from CM065314.1 coordinate 3,794,056, forward strand.
TATTCACACTTCGCACCCAATATTTTTTATAAATCAATAAGCAAAATAAAACGGTAAGTATTCACATACTTTTCTATGTAAAGCGTAGAATTTTTCTATTCTCGAGAAGCCAGATGTTTCTTTCGAATTGAATTGGCGATGGAGTTGCGATAAATTCGGTTTGGCAGACGCCGCGACGCCACAATCTGGCACAATCTACATAATGCAGCAGGCGGGCGCAGAAGGCGCGGCGCGGGCGGGCCGATAGACATCGAGGCCTAAATTGCATTGTTGTGTTCATTCCGTGATTCCACAAAACGAATTTATACGCAGTTTTCATAAAACAGACGTTTGTCAAGCCATCTGTTTCATTCCAAAAAAAAAAAGAAAACCAACTTCAATGAGTTTGAGGAGTTTTGTGGTGTATCCTTCAAAGTTGAAGGTCCAATTCCAATGGAGGTATGCCTTTCTTATACAACTAAAAAAAAAGAATCATCAAAATCGGTTCATATCCAAAGAAATTATGACTGAACATCTATAAAATAAAATACATTCGAATTGAGTAAACTCCGACTTTTATTTAAGTCGATTGAAACAATAATAATAATAACTAAAATATTATTAGTACTTAGTAAGATAAACAGCTAATATTTTGATGCATAGGCATATAGATATTTAACAAACAACTGGGTAGAGATGGAACCCGAGACTTGTCGGCTCAGTAGTAGAGTTCACTACCACTACGTCACCAGAACTGTCAGACCTCATTTTAGTTTTTATTTTTTCTATTGGCTGTTATAACAGCGAGTTAAAGGTGAGTGATAAGTAAAAAGAATAGATAATTTATATAGAAATACTGACTTGAAAAATAATTAATCTACTTACTTATAATCCCACACCGCATTAACCGCCACATACCTACATATATGAATAGTGTAGAGACAATTTCATATTCGATATTACCAAAGTTATCCAACGCCACTCGAAACCCGTCATCTCCGAATCAAATGACAAGATGATCAGAAACTAATACAACTTTGATTAACCTAGACTAAATATTGTAATAATTAATCCACTGTTACCAACAGAAGGCTATCATCTAGTGCTGGGTTTCTGACTTCGTTTGTTCATTGTACATAGAGTACCTATTCATTCACCAATGCATGATGATTATTAAACAAGTAAAAAATAATGTCTTGGAACTAAGATTTTATTCTAGGGTAATTTTTTCGAAAATTTTATAATAATATATTGAAATATATTTCTGCTCCAAAGATTTGTTATTCTAATTGTAAATGGTAATTTACTGATGTAAGTAAAATTTTGGTCGCTTAAAGGCCAAATCCAAAGAGAATAATTATATTAGAAAACTAGCGGTGCACCCGCGGTTCTGCACGCGTTTGTTATTACGTAGTGGTTATTTACATCCCGTAATTTTATTTTTACTCATATTGTTGACAATTCATATGCCGTATCAATTGAGAAATGGCATGTATTTCCCGTATACAATTTTCATCAAAATCTGTTGAAAATTATTATTCTATTCTGCGATTCGTAATGTATTATTAACGATTCTTATAGCCTCTCAATTATGGTGTGATGTATGGTCCTCGGCCACAAAATTAAATCAGAATCGATTGAGGATTGATAAAAATTAAATTCTTTAAACTTCTTTTTTTGCGATTTATAGAAGTAATATTGAATTATAGATTTTTTAACTATTTCTAAAAGTAATATTGAAATTTCTTATACCCTATCAATTGACCAATAACATAAGCATCCCGTGTACAACATTTTACAAGAATGGGTCCAGCCGTATTTGACTTAAATCCGGACATACAATCACTCGTATATTTTGATCCGACATGAAATTTGCTTAGAGTCTTATGACGTCACAACATGGCCAACAGCGTTTACAGAATTAAAAATAATAATAAAAACAAATGTAAGCAAGTAGCCAACTTACACTTTTAATATCTGAAATCGATAAATATTGGTTTCTTAAGTCAAATACTACAGAAAACATTTATTTATTGAACCAAATTTGATACAAATCAAGTAACGAATTGGAATTATCCTAACTACCACAGTTTGATGATTGACTACCGGTTAATCCCGGAACGGTATACGCTTAAGCGTAACACTATTGCAGGTACATCTGATGTATGGTGGTCGCAACCCACTCGGAGACAATAATTGTCATGTCCTACCAACTCGGCAATACTTAAATAATATAAACCTACATAAAGGAAACAAGAAAGCAAACAAAACAAGTTTCAATAACAAATACTCTAATCAAGCAACATCAGCTGTAGGTATTATTTCAAGAACATAATCCAGACAACATTTACAAACCTCAAAGACCCTTTGACAAAAAAGAAGCGGAGCAAACAAAAATCCAACAGATATCTAGTAGACGTTTAAGTTGCCGAATTAACATTCGTAAAGCAGAACGCAAAATGAATTTCACTCGTACAAAGTTTAAATCCTCAGAAAGACAACTCATTAGGCACTCTACACACCAAACGGCGGAGGCATCTATAAAAAATTCAACGGAACCTTACATAAAGGAGTGAACGTTCTCATTTATATCTTCCCTTTGAACTTGAGTCTTTTTATTTTGCGAACCTTACACATAAAGATATATTTTATAATAGTAAAATATACTATTTATTAATCAATGTGTAGATAGCATGATAAAAGCACTTAACATAATTTTATTTCATAAACTCTAACATCACGTCATATTCTAATTGGGGTAAGCACAAAAGATTCAGCAACAATGTTCTCCATTAGTAAACTTTCTTCGCTTCCTTTAGATTTTTAATTATGATAACTCTTTTAAAAGAAACCTTTGGGTGTGGATTTACGTATTGATTAAGATTATGTTTTCCCCTTGATTAAAGGGCCTTAGCTCAGCGGTGGCATGTATATAGGCTGTTTTTAAAAGTTAATTAAATTATGAAGTTTATTCAGAATCAGTGAAACAAAATAATAAGCAAAATTTTAGTGGAAATAATAACGTCTAACCAAAATTAGAGAATATTACTTTAAAGCTATCATAGAATTTTTTAACAAGGTTTAAAAATGCCGAACAGATTAGCTAGCAGAATCTGGTATGTAAAAATTTTAACAACCATTGTGAACGGTCATCAAGATCCGCCGCTCTTGGTGCGGATCGCGTTGCGACTTTGTAATTAAATCATTCTTTCGTATTAAATCGGCCTCCTTTGACAGCTATCGGCAGTATTGAGCCGTCGAGTGCCCTCAGGTGCGGCCGATGACGGCTCCCGACGCGACGCGTCGCCATCATAGCTTTTTTAATAAAAATACGAAAAGGGGTTAAGTGTGCAAAATTTTAATTAGAAAACTCTCACATTATAAACTTAACGAGACAATATGAGTTTTTGTATACTTATTCAAATAATATTAAATGAATAATACATATTCTGCTTACTTAGTAAGGCAAGGTGCCTGATGAAATTCAAGAAGTAATTGAAATGCAACATGACAATAACTTGAAAGATACATTCAAGGCAGGAATTGATCTGGAAGACTTCTGGAGCCAAATGGCAATCTCTTTCCCAAAGATTCGAGATAGTGCTATACGTTACCAACTTTGTTTTCATCGGAATAATTATGCGCGCAGGGGTTTTCGGCGCTACTAATATCTAATTAAAAACAAGCACCGAAATCGGTTGGATGCAGCGTTGCCATTGGTACGGCAATTGCCGTATCCTAAAACACGGTAATCAGAGTACCCGCACAATCTATTGGTTCGGCCACTCGAATTAAGTCGCGGGCAACAGCTAGTTCACAACGAAATTGCATATAATCTATAACACAGCCCGCTTAATTGACTTAACTCTTATTATTGACCAGCGGTATACCCGCAGCTCCGCACGCGTTTGTTACTACGCAGTCGTTATTTACATCCCGTAATTATATTTTTATTCATATTGTCGACAATGAATTTGCCGTATGAATTAAGAAGTGACATGTATTTCCCGTGGTACAATTTTCATCAAAATTGTTAAATAAATATTATTCTATTTTACGATTTCTAATATACTATTGACGATTCTTATAGCCTCAAAATTAATGATATGATGTATGTTTCCCGTCTACAAAATGTTATTACATTAAGTTGAGAATTGTTGTTAAAATATTTTTTCATGTTTTTTTCGATTTCTAGAAGTAGTATAGATAATTGTTTATAGCCTTTCAATAATGTAATTACTTATACTATCCGTGTACAAAAAGTTAACAAAATCGGTGAAAACTAACGAAAATTATTTTTTTTTACAATTTCTAAAAGTAGTATTGAAATTTATTATATCCTAACAATTAAGCAATGACATAAACATCCCGTGTACAAAATTTCATAAGGATCGGTCAAACCGTTTTTGAGTTAAATCCGGACATACAGATAGATAATCAAAAAAATTTTAACGGCATATTCGTCATCAGTATCGTTGATATTATATACTCTAAAATATTAAAAGTACAGAGGACTAAAGAATTATTAATATGCCTTCAGTCAAAAAAGTATCGGGAATGGATGATTTGGTTATATACGGTTCCAAATTATTTATTTTTTTGTTGTTGTTAGATTGGCGCACAAGTGTTTTTCATTTCGGCGCTAAGTTTTAGTTGCATCTGTCATTTAGATTAAATAATAATCAAAATATCGAACAAAGAGTTTGTCTTAAATTTTGCATCCCAAATGGAATTTCGTGTTTGGAGACACTGAAAATGTTACAGAAGAGTTTACGATGAATCGACTTTATCAAAAAAAATCACTTATTTAAACCATGGGGCACAGCTAGTTAAAAATATAACTAAACAATATAATAGTTGGTTGTTAGTTTAATAGTATACTGAAGATTTACAATATGTATAATTTGTAAACAGCATTATAAGCTCTAAAACAACGGCACTTAGTGCTTTTAATGGAGCGTAGATCCATAATTAGCTCCGTGTCGGTTTGTTCGAAATTGGATTAACATTCACCATGCAGCGCGGTCACGGGTTGGGATGCCATTTTAAATAGAAGGAATGCCTGTCTAAGATGACTAAAAAGTCTGATTTTTCGGAAAAATGCCTGTCTACGGTAAAAAAGGCATCAGTTTTATTCAATTAAAAATCAACACAGTACATAAGTAATTACCTACATCCTATAACAATAATAATAATGAACCAATAGATTGTGTTGGCTTCATACAAAACTTATTAAATATAAAACTACTTCCGTTATCAATCGGTGTATCCGGTTTGAATTATATTATAGTGAAAGTGTTTCGGCATAGTTTTGCTAAACAGAAATTCTATTTTATAAGGATTAGCTGCGAGTTGAATCATATTAAAAACGGCGGCTGAGAGACCCCTAAGTCACGGTGACGCTGTAAAAGCCGTCAGCGATTCTGGTTTTTAGGGACCCTCAGGCTAACAGTATAGTCAGTACAAAAAAAAAATTTATAAACAGTCAATACTGTCAATTGTACAATTACAATGAATTGAAATCTAAAGACGTTACGCTGTTTCTCTGATAATATGCCCGTATTTTATAATTTAAGCTTGGTTATATATTGCTTACAATTTGGTATCTTTCAGATAACATTTCTTTTTCAAATATAAGTTTTTTATAGTATATTTTTTTTTAGTTTCAAGGTGCTTCATTAAGTAAACAAATCTTTGATTAAACGTTGTAATAATAATCCATACAAATGTCTGCGAGCAATAGTAAGTAAAAATGTTAAAAACGCAGTCCAACTGCGCAAGCAAGATAGTGCAAAAAAGACAGAACACCGTACAATTGACCACACGCGCAGATAAGCACTTGCATTGGACTGTGCAAGCCATAGAACTATAGTTCTGAGAGTAAACTCGCAGGCAAACCGTTGGAAATCTTTCTCCATTAATCAATTAATCTGTCAAATGTATATTTTTTATCCTAAAGTTTCCAAATTATAATAATTGAAGTAACTTATCAGCTTTTATGTATATTAATTTGTTGATTCACTGAAGCCTTTTCTAACCACTTGAACATTAAGGATTCATAAATTAGCTTTTTATCTATTTCTTATTTTCTATACGTAATAAGATAATATTATAACTTCAACATATTTTATATTTTTATCAATTTTTAAATTTGTAATCTGGAAACGTCCTGCTATATCAAGCTTTCCCATCTGAATCACAAAGAACATTCCTTCTGTTTTTGATTTTCTTGAATTCTGAATCTAAATTTGAATTCAAATCATTCTTCCAGCCATTCAGTATATTCCACCTCAGAACGGATATATAGCCTTCATAATGAGCAAGCAAACTCCATAAAATTTTAAGCAAAGCTCATGCGTTATTTGTAAATAATAAGTCAACCTTGCTTGATGCCTTCGGGATTTCTCCAGAAAATAAAAATAAGGAATGAAATAATAAAAATGACTAAAGATAATTAATATTTGTGATGCTTTATATCTTAGATATCGGAGATTAAACGGATCAAACAGACAGACAAAAAAAAAATTAAAATGGTTTTTTTGTTATAGGTTTCGTATATACTTTCATATGCAATTAGTAAAAAGCTGTTAGGTTGACATTACAAACAGACATTTCAATTTTATTAATTGTATAGATTAATATGTGTGTGTATAGTGATTATTATCAATACATTACATCGTATGGTAGGGGCATTAGATTAATACCGGCAGCACTGTCTAAGCCTGAAAATGCCTGTCAAATGCGGCAAATGCCCGTCATATGGTAACCCTAGTCACGGGCGACCCGGGCAACACTGGCGACGCGGGCGGCGAGCGGGAAGCGGACCGCTCGCGCGCCTGTGATGTGACTCGCCACAGCTCTTGAGCCCCGAGGTACCAGCAAATAACTGAATTATTTTGGCCATGCGAACAGACAAGTTATAGTTTGATAACAATTTAACTGAACTAAGTAAACGTTTTGGATTATATTTATACAGAAAATAACATTTTCACAATGAGTTTTAATGAAGTTGGAATTAAACATGTTTGTTCTTAGTCTACACTAATATTATAAAGCTCAAGGCATATTTTCTTGTTTGTTTGAACGCGCTAATCTCTATTTAACTTTATATTACGGCTCTAAAGAGCAAAGCAGAAGCCATCACCGTCAAGAAATCTGGAAAATTATGTAGGCAGCACGGTGCTTGGTCGAAAAAATGAAACATGGGTGAAACAGTTATTAACAAATAAAACCAATGAGATGACAATTCACGTAGTAGGTATCTACCTATATTATATTGAATATATTATTACCATATCGTAGTATTTCAAAAATCATCGATGAAAGAAACAATCAGGAATTAAAAAATATAATTCATGTTTAAATTATAAAATTTCCCGAAGAATAAACGTCGTGTATATTTTTATTTAGGTCATAAGAAACTCTATAAGTCTACACCTATATAATCGGGCAAAGTGCAATATATCGTGGTTTATGAAGTGAAAACTTACTTAGCCGCCTTGAACGACTTTTGGTAGGGGAAAAACTTATGGGTTCGCGTGACCTTGGCATTACCGATAACCTGGACATGCTCGTGACGTATTGAGCTTTCGTCAGACTAGCGACGCATAGTATAGCGGCTTGTGTACATGTATACGCATATAATACATTGTACATATATACTCGACAGTAGCATATGCGTGTTTGACTTTTTGGATGGGTAAAAAATCTTGTGACTTCGCGACACTGACATACTCTGCAATAATTCAGACTATACTTGATTTAAAAATTCGAAATTGAGTTTCCAATTCTGTCGGCAGTCCTTATGACCGTTGAGTTTTTTTAATCATCAATCTCTAGCAATTAGAAAACGCAAGATACTTTTAATATTTTCCAAACAGGAAAATAGAGGAAAGAATAAGATATGTAAAACATTGTTAGAAAATATACCTATAAAAACTTTTAATCAAAACAGCGAATAAAAATTGACAATGGATGTCGAATATGAAACTGGAAAGTACAACAATAAAAATATTACAAGCCTAGAGAAATGGATGTCATGCATCGATTCAAACTATGGTCTTTCATTTTGATCTTCTAGCAAACAAAGAGCGGCGTCAAAGGCTCTGTGTAAAAAGGAATCCAGTGATAGAGGCAGTCAACAATGGGCGAGATAACGGCGTGGTCCAAGTTAAAAGATTCAGTGTTATATCGTTTTTGTTGTTGTTTTAGGTACGTTTATTCTAATAGACAGTATACCAGTCCCGTTGTACCTTATCCACTCTAACAACGAATGAGGAGAGTCGCTGATGAGATAGCAATTAATAGTAATCGAAGTGTGCACAGTTTTCTTTTTAATTTATCTAACTAATTCGATTCCAAACAAACATCACACAAAAATTCTTTCTCTAAGACAATCAAAACTGCGAGCTTGCCAAATTACGATACCTATCGAAATATTTTCCCTAGCCAATTATACAGACATAGAGGACGTTAAAAAAAATGTCTTCTATTTGTAATCAGTAATCACCAGTAATACCATTTAAGTGATCCTATTAATTGTATTATATGTATACCAATTATATAATAATATTAGTCTGTAAATGTCTCACTGCTAGACAAAGGCCAGAGAAGGTACGGTTTGATCAGCACACCAGCCCGTAACATATTCTGTGTTAAGAAAAATAAAGAGTTATTATTAAAACAAAACACGCTATTATATAATATAAACTAATTAAAAACATAAAGTCAATCAGGGAAACTGCACATGAATTTATAAATATGTATTAAAATAATAATAATATACACAAAAACAAAAACACATAAAAAAGTAAAAATATAAATGGACCAGCTAAGTGTCCTACCATTATGAAAGCCCGGGCGTCCAGCTCAGCATATGCTGAAGTGCCACGGAACACTTAGCACTGATTTTTAGCTGGAACCATAAAACAAGTCATGGTGCGCCAACAATAATCAATTAAAAAATAAAACACTTAAATAAATAATAATAAAATAATAACTCGCTATTAGGTACTGGTGGCATGGCATGGTTTATGTGTTTTCTTTCACTGTCAGCCAATAAAGTAATAATTTAGATATATATATATATATATAGGATTTAAATCGATATTCCACTGGTCAACCTTTAGGCCAGCACGAGTTACTTTTAAATAATGATTCTTCTAAAACAATGCATCTTTATTATTACACAATAATAACTGTGTCTCACGGTTTCACCCGTTTTAATTTTATCCGACAAATACCGCGCCGCGCCACGCCGCGCCGCCAACGCAACCGTGTCGCCTATCATAATTTTTCTCACTTTCCGCAAGTATAAACTATTGCATCCAAATATCATGCTATAAAGGGCAAAGTTGGACAAAATTGTCTTTATGATGAAGTACCTAACCTTTGTTTGTAAGGATTAATATTCCATGGCTAAAAATAATGCTCATAAGTCACTTTATAATATTTAACAAAAAAAATCACAAAATACCATATTGTAGCTTATGTATACGAGATAGGCTGCATATGCTATCGCGGCATTTTTGTAGATATACTAAGGACCAATATTTTTAATGCAACATTGTATTTAAGTATTTTTAACCATTACGCCAGTGCGCGCGGATAAAGCAGTTCGGAAACGTTTCCTTTTCAGACTTACTTAAGAACAATTTAATGCTAGCTGAGAGTTGTAGCTTAACATTAGATAGCCTATATAATTCCACGTGAATCTGGCTATCATGTACAAAAAAAAATCCAATCCGACTGGTAGTTTCAGAGATTAGCGTATTTAAATAAACAAAAAAGCTCTTCCTCTTTAAATTATTATTCATAATGTAGTATAGATATAAAGAGATAAAGTTCGTATGTTTGTAAAAGGTAATAATCTCCGGAACTACTGATCCGATTATAAAAAATATTTTACTAATAGGAAACTAATTTATCTGTAAGTTATGTAATCTATTTTTATTATTATTAAATTTATATTGTAATTAACGTGCACAAAGCCGCGGGCGGTTGCTAATGTAAAAACTCAACAGTCATAAGTGAAAACTCATTTTAAATCAATTATAGTCTGAAATATTGCAGAGTATGTCGATGACGCGAAATCACAAAATTTTACCCATCCAAATAGACAAACATGCATATGCTACTGTCGAGTATATATGTACAATGTATTAGTGTATATATGCGTATACATGTACACAGGCCGCTATACTAGGCGTTGCTAGTCTGACGAAAGCGCATTACGTCACGAGCATGCCGAGGTCATCGGTAACACCAAGGTCACGCGAACCCATTCAATTCAAAAAGAATACAGTTTTATTCAATTCATGTTAATACAATAGTCCGCTATCGCTTACAATTTAAGTCAAGTCTCGTCGTGGCTATACAGCAAGGTGTACTTCCGCCGGCGCTTTGTGACGCATTGATACACCGCCGCCGATAAATATTGTGGCGAGCTTTGAGCCTCATAACCTGAACTTGTCGCGGCACGGCCTTTACTGTACTCAATAACATGACAAACAACGTTTAAATCGTAAAATTTATACAGGCAAGCTTCATCGGTATCTGCAGTAATAGAATAGTCTAAAGAACTAACTACAGTCGGCCAAGGAAATATAGACCGAACAATTGTGTGGGGCGTAGAGATGGGCCGCTATTGCAGGTTGACGCTTTTTATTACTTAAATATTTCGTTCGTTTTCGGACTCAATTTCCGAGAGCCCACTTACATTCATTATACAAAATCCTATCGTTTTTTTTTAAATAGAAAGTAATAAAATTTCACTGGAGATCTTTACAATATTCTAAATAATAATCTTTTTTCAAAAATGAACCTCTTCGTATCTTTTTGTTTATAATACAACAATTGAATAATTTTACTATATTCCTGGTACATAAAACACACATATTTTAAAACGGTACGTACGTGAGTGTGAGGTGAACCCCACAACATTTAAATTAATTTTATTACCACAAGGGAGATAAATAAGGAAATCTTATGAAGAGGGTCCTGAATCATTAAAGTGACAACCAACAAACTAAGTAAAATAAATAAAACAATGAAAAATAGGCAATCATGGGGAATGCCAATAGAAGTGAAAACTTAAAACTTTGGAATAATAACTGTATTTTTTTTATTAATAAATTAATTATTATAGTATGAATAGTAGAAATTTCATAATTTGTAAATTGAAATGGTTAACTTAGACATTGCTCGTATGCAAGAAAAATAACTTTGGAACTTTTAAGTAAAAAGGTAATGTAAAAACAATCAGTTCAACACGTTATACTTATTAGCTACAGGTATACTACGGTTACATGTTCAATGTCGGTGATGTAATAAATCTGTAGTCCTGTCTGTACTTTTAACATATCTCCAAAATTTCCCGATAGGCACACTATATGAACGATACTGATCAACGAACATGCCATTAAAAAGAAAATATCCGGATTTAACTCAAAAACGGCTTGATCGATTCTTATGAAATTTTGTACACGGGATGCTTATGCCATTGGTCAATTAATAGGGTATAATAAGAAATCTCAATATAACTTTTAGAAATCGTAAAAAGAATAATTTACAAAAAACATTTCCGTTAATTTCTAACCGATTTTGATAAAATTTTGTACACGGGAGTATAAAGTCATTATAATATCAGTGATGGATGGGCTATGTGAATTTTCAATAACACTTTTAGATATCGTAAAAAAAAAGAAATCTCAAAAATTAAAAATTTCATGAATTCTTAAGTGATTTTGATGAGATTTTGTACACGGATAGTATATGTAAGAAAGTTATTGATAGTCTATAACAATAGTCAATATCACATCTATAAATCGTAAAAAAATATGTATAAAACATTTAACTTCCATCAATTCTGAACCGATTCTCATTAAAGTTTGTAAACGGAAAGCAAACATATCATACCATAATTGAGAGGCTATAAGGATAAATTGTTGACATCAGAAATCTTAGAATAGATTAATAATTCTGATGAAAATTGTACGGCATATGAATTGTCAACAATATGAGTGAAAATAAAATAACGGGATGTAAATAAATACTGCGTACTAAAAAACGCTTGCGGATCCGCGGGCACACCGCTAGTTATACCTAATATATGTCCAGACGGAAGCAGCATTTTGCGAGACCTCAAAGCGAAGTCCCACTATTATTTCAGTGTGGTGCTGGTGACATTGTAGAATTCATAGCTTAAAAATAATATTTCAATTATACCCTAGAGAGGCACTTAAGGACATGAAATTTTCCCACCGGTTCCGAATATTATCTTACGGACAAGTGACAAGAATCTCAGTGGTGAGTGGCAGTAGTAAAGTTGGGCTCGATTCTCGCATAGAACGAAAGGATTGTGTGAAGCCATAATATATCATTACATTATATATATTTCATTATATATTTTTAGTGAATTTATTTATTGAAGACAAGCATCACCGCCTGTCATAAATAGACAATTATTTTTTACACTTAGGTATCAATAAACTAATAAAAAAGACCTGATAATTGGTTAACATTTATTATTTAACGCTGGATAATCTAGTTAAAGAGGTGTGGAATTCGCGTTTTGGAAAGCTAAATTTAATGAGGACGGCCGTGCGACGACTGAGCCGTGACAGCCGCGGTGCGACGTGTGAATTTTTCGCACTGACTAGTAGGGTTGGCGCGTGGTGTACATTATGCTTCATGCATATTATAAATGAAGAAAAACGCATTTATTGTTACTTTAAACAGTATGTAACGTTACGCTATACAGAACAATCTTACTGGAACAATTGACTCCGTCGTGATAACATACATTATCCAATTCAGATGTTCCAATAAGTCATAATACTCGTGAGTATTTACTACTTCGTAACCCTTGGTGACAAACTCCGGTTTTAAAGTTATATTTGTACTTATTTCACATGTTAAAGAAGTATCGTGAGTATCCGGATTCGGATTACGGGTATTGAATACGGGACGGTATTACGGTAGGCTGGTATTTAATTTTGGGATCCGACACCTATTTTGCACGTTCTAGGTATTAAAGATCTTAACGTAATCATAAAGATGAACTTTCGAATCAGGCGTCTCTGGCGTCAGTAACACCGTGGTTGAGCGGCAGATTAATGTGTACTAATATTATAAAGCTGATGAATTTATTTGTTTGTTTGGTTGAACGCGCTAATCTCAGGAACTACTGTTTCGAATGGAAAAAATATTTTAGTGTTGGATAGCTCATTTATCGAGGAAGGCTATAGGCTATATAATGTCATGCTACGACCAATAGGAGCGGAGCATCAATGAAAAATGTTGCAAAAACGGGGAATATATATTTCTTTTGAGAGCTTCCATTATGTGACGCAGACGAAGTTGCGCGGGTCAGCTAGTATAATATAATATGCAAATGTCGTACATGCAATAGTCACTGCTACCGATTCATCGGAAACCAGCGTCCAGTCCAGTAACGCGCTCGTCATCTATTGAGATATTGAAGAAGAAGGTAACATTTCAATTAGACTGGTGTCTCCACGCGTCAACGCCCATTACATTATAATCTAAGCATGGAAAATTACAAGAATATGCGAAAGAAAGGCTTTTTCTAAATTGTGTTAATCACAATGTAAAAAACCTATTATCATTTTACAAAAGCTAAAGATTTTGTGGAGATTGTAGGGCTATCACGGGTATCCAAAGTCACCAAAGCGCAAACACGGAGCTTCGGTATCGCTTTAGACGCTGGGTTTGTGACACTGAACTCGAAAATCCACTTTAAACAAATACATAAAAGTAAATTTGTACCTAGTAAACTTTTTTTGTAACTTTTTTTTCTAACGATTTGTCTGCATTTTTATCTGTAAATACGTGGAAAGTTTATGATGATGTAGCCGAAAATGGTAAACACGATAATCCTAGAAAAGTACCTAATTAAACATTGTTTAAACAATACTAATAAAATGTTATTTGAGACCGCAAAACGGTCACCGTTTAATAGATACAAACAGACAGGCAAGATAATAAATTAGAGGGAAATTGGTAATAATGAGTAGGACGGTGGAGCGGGAGTGAGAGCGGGGGTCGCGCGGGCGATGCATTAAGCCGGCGGCAAACATCAAAGAGCCCTTTGACCGAACCGACACTCCCACACACCCTCCCAGCCCGGTTTACCCGGAGCTACGAAACGCTAGAGTAACTTTCGTCGCGGAACGAACGGTTTACGCTATTTTTATTACAAAAAATGTCATAAAATGTGTTTTTATAAATTCAGTATTTACACAATATTGATTTGTCTAATTTTACATTAGGTGATTTCGTTTTCATAGCTTATTTCATATGGTCCCCGGGTTTTCTCGTAATAAAAGAAGCAAAAGCTAAAAAAGTTTTCTTAAATTATTGCATGGAGTAAGGATTCTTTTAATTCTCGCATGGCTTGTTGTCATCCTTAATTTGAAAATCTGTCGCCAAGTTATATATTAGACTCAGTTATCATTTTCGACTATACTGCGTTTTCTGTTCCCAAGGAATTAAATGACATTTCACATGTTACTAGTTTATTTGATCTTAAAATAGTGATGTCACCAGTCGATGCTAATTGTAAACCCGTATGAGATATTATATCTATTGATAAGTTTTTTTTTCGAAAAACCTTGAACCCTTCATATTTGAAGCCCGAGTAAGGAAAACAATTTCGCATCTGTCGTGGGTCCACCAAAGCGTTTTTTTTAGTTCTTTTTTGCAGTAGTTCACCATAATATATTAATTTTATAGTTTCTTGAATTATATAATGATAATAGTAAATGATCGGGTATGTTGATTAACACACAATATTGAAATTAATACATAAAAACCACCAATTCAGTATTTAAAATCTTAAGATTCAAATAATTGTACCGTAAAATATAACACACTACAATTACATTACTTACACTATATTATTTTCAAGTAAGACATTAGTGATTGCAAATTCACACCGTTGGAATAAATAACCCAGTATACTGTATATACATCCTACATCGTCAATTGTTATTGAAATTGTCATCTAACGCTAGCCTATAGATAGAAGTTAAAAGGAATCCAATTAACTCACAAGCGAAATTAAAAAACAAAACCTAGTATAAAAAAAAGTAAAAGAAACGTAAATAAAAAGGAAATTACTCCGAACTGAGAAATCAAAAAACTGAATCAACTGAAACTAAATAGGTAGTAGGTACATAAGCCCATCACAGAATATAATTTGCATATCTTCGAAACTTCATACTCGTTCATAGTTCTAGTGATCTGTAATTATGTCAATAACGAGAGAATTTATTATTTAATGGTATTTCAAAAGGCTGGATCGAGGTCACTGGTTACACTACAAACGACAAAAATAATTTACCATATAACAAAGTGGATACCTAGTTTGTCACTTCTGAACAATTACTTAATTATTTTAGAATTTAATTCAGTGCTACTGTTAATACCCTGCATACTTTTATTCTGATACCTAACTTGTATGTTATAATATGCGATTGGCGCGAACGCCTCTTTTGTTATAAAACAAAAATGTCTTGTGTGATTTGAAATGAAAGAAATGACTGAGAAGAATACGATTTATTTTATTATTAATAAAAAACTATTTATAAACAAGCTTTTATTAAATAAAAAAGGGATAAAGGGGAATTCAAACTAAATAAATTTCTTTTGAACGCGTTACAAGCTTTTTAAAACTAGTAGTAGTAACGAAACTGTGGCTGACGGTAAGCACAACATAATCCAAAAACAAGCCACTACCGACAGAACAACAATCCATCGCCAATCGCCGCTGTCATGCCGGCCAGGGTAGTCAGCGGGGTGCACCACGAGTACAGGTGAGGTTGTCATAGGTATCTCAAGTCTTAAAATATTATTTGACATCCTTACATAGTTACACCCCAAATCAAATTGACGGTATGATGGTAAACAGTACAATCCACCACCACTAAGAGATCGTAATCCAACGACAGTCGCCGCTGTCATGCCGCATTAATTTCACTGAATATGCACAGGCAGATCTCGAAACCGACACGAAAAAGCGAGTTACTATGTAAAAATTAAATTTTCATCATTTCCTAACCGATTCTGATCAAATTTTGTAGGCGGGCATCGTACATCATACCATAATTGAGATGCTATAAGAAACGTCAATAACACATTAGAAATCGTAGAATAGAATAATAATTTTCAACCAATTTTGATGAAAATTCTACACGGGAAAAAATGCCACTCCTCAATTGATACGGAATATGAATTGTCAACAATATGAGTAAAAATAAAATTATAGGATGTAAATAACTATTGCGTAGTAATAAACGCGTGCGGAGTCGCGGGCACACCACTAGTAAATATATAAAAATGTGTTTGTATAACAAATACGTAAAAGTTTACAATGAACTTGACAGTGGCAAAACAGTAATAAAGATGAAAAATGGAGTTTAAACAAAAAATAAAATAATGAATAGCACCTTGGAAAGATTTCTTTTAATCAAAGATCGAGCGCCATCATGTGAGACATACCAATTAATCTCTTCATTCGGCTACCGTTTGATAGGGGGGTGCAGCTTCCTGTTTAACATTCTTTATGTGTTTGACGGTCACTTTAATGGAAACGAGACCAATAATTAACGATAAAAAATATATGGTATATTTTAAAAATTTCCAAAAATAAATATAAAGACGAGTAAGATTACGCGGAAACGACTGCGACGTGTAATTCTAAACTTAATTACGAACTTGATGTTAATTGGTAAGATTTTAATCTCACGGATAACTAAGATAAAATGTAGGCAATGGTAGAGATTACTGAAAACTATCTATATTAACAAAAATATAGTTCTGGCTGTACAATTAATTTTTTGTCTTAATTTCCCGATAGGCATTATGTATATATGTACGATACTGATCACGAATATGCCTTAACAAAAATGCTTGTCTGTCTGTTTGTATGTTCGGATTTAACTCAAACACGGTTTGACTGATTCTTATGAAAATGTGTACACTACACGGGAAGTATAAGTAATAACATAAGTGATGGGCTATAACAACTGGCAATAAGTATTACTTCTAGAAATCGTAAAAAAAAACAGAAGTTCAAAGAATTTAATTTCCATCAATCCTCAATCGATTCTGATTTAATTTTGTGGCCGGGGAGCATACATCACACCATAATTGAGAGGCTATAACAATCGTTAATAATACATTACAAATCGCCGAATAGAATAATAATTTTCAACCGATTTTGATGAAAATTGTATACGGGAAATAGATAAGTACACATGGCTTAATTGATACGGAATATGAGTAAAAAATAAAATTACGGGATGTAAATTAACAATGCGTAGTAACAAACGCGTGCGAAGCCGCGGCCACACCGTTAGTTGTTTTTATATATGTACTAGCTGTGCCCGAGGCTCTGTTCGCGTGGACTACATTGCGCGAAAACCTCATTCTTTTTCTGACTTCTTATATCATCAGCTATCTGCCAGTGAAAGTTCCGTCAAAATCGGTCCAACCGTTTCGGAAATTAGCCGGAACACACAATAAGACAACATTTTTTTTTCTTTTTTTTAAATATTTGTACCGTATATTCTTTCATAGGCATTTAGTAAAAAGCTGTTATTTTGATATTATAAACAGACACTTATATTTTAAGTATGTTTTTATATAGATATAAGTAATTAGTAGCATGGCAAAATGACTACCCTATAGCTAGGGGTAAACGCAGTAACAATTGGCCGCTGTCATCCCTGCCTGCAAGCCTGTCCAGCAGCTGGATATACACCTGCTCATTCCGAAACGCGACAAACCACAAAACAATTTTTAACAAAGAAAGAAAACCAACTTCGATGATTTTCAAGGTTCATATCATAAACAAAGAAATTATGTCTGAACAAAAAAAAACATTGGAATTGAATAACCTCCGTATTGCATACTACAGTCACTGTGATAGGTTTATCACCACGTACATTGTGATAGCGACCCAGTCTGGTACAGAATCCTTACAATCCTACTTGATTGCTGGATATAATACACCAGCTGACTCCGGAACGTGACACGCCTCGCGCACTATAGACAGATGTTACACTTGGTGTACGGTGATCGCGATCCAGTCACGAGGTCCAGAGTGAAAAATCTGCTTTTTTCGATAAATTGACGTATTAACATATTCATAATATAAAATGTTGGTTGTCATGGGGATTCTGGGCGAGCGGTTTGTTAAAAAAGACATTGTAACAGATGTGAACGTAACGTAGAGTCGATCGGGTAGTGACACTCCAGCGTATCGTTAGGGGTGAAGCCGCAGTGCATACGCGAGGTGGCGAGAGCGCGATAACGAGCCACTCCAAGCCGCGGGAGTCCGTCGCGTCACAGAACCGCCGCGCCGCACATGTCACACATCACGACCAAATCTTACTTGAAAACTAAACCTTTTTACTTGCTTTTACTAAACATGGTAAATAGGAATAAAAAAAGGAAACAGAAATTTCAATTTTCACAAACACTACTCGAAAATTATAATTTTTAGCGCGTTTAGCTAAGGGTTAAAATAATTTAGAGCTGGCGCGCGCATCATGTGACGGAAGTGCGACATGATGAAGTTAGTCACCAATGATACAATAGTGAATTCATTTTGCTGACTTTTCTTTTTTATTATTTGTGTAAAACTAATTTAACTAAGTATAAATAAACATATTTTTTTTCTTGGCATCGTAAAAGCACTTACCAGCGTCAATGTTTTCAAACCTTCGTAGTAGTATGTATTTTATTAAAAGTGGCGTCTAACAAGATGGTGGCTCTCTTGTTAGAACGACCTGGGGAGTTTTTGTGGGATCCCAGAAAGCATGCTTTCAGTTCATACTTATAATCCACTTCACGTATGCACAAAAACCAAACTATATCACGCAAAACGCCACCAATATTACATATTAAAGGTTTAAAAACCTAAGCAAATTAATTAAAAATAAAATCACAACACGTCACTTCAAGATCCCGCCAAACCTCATAAACATTATTTTAAATTGATTATTTTTCTTTTGTTACACCTAAAAAGTACAACTTGTAAATACAATATGAAATTACGAAATATTGAATACTGCAAGTAAAATGTAACTTTAAACTAGCGAATCATAATTAAACATTAGTTGTCTTGTACCTAATTGTTTCCAAACACAACGTTGAAGCTGAGCTTTCGATGAAGGTAAACATCGTGATAGAAACCATGACATGGTGGTAGGGCTTTTTCTAATGCCCGCCTGGTTAGCTACTACCCTCAAGTTGAAAATCTGTCGCCAAACACCAATATAGGTGTGTTCCGGCAGCTGTATTTGAGAGCCAGTTTTCCACTAGGCTTAGCGTGCTACCATCTTGGGCCACATCGTCACTTAAGATCAGGTGAGATTGTGGTCATAAAGCAAAACCTATAACAATAAAAAAAAATCCAATTGTGATTTAGAAAACAGAATCGTCGCAGAAATACGACAATCGGATTTTTAATTACTACAATACATTCGCAGTAGTAAGCTGAACCGAGGTATGCCGCCAGTCGCCACACTGTAGCAGAAGAGACGTCGCAACTTTACCCAGTACAGAGTCGACGAGGACTAATACGGTGTAATTGGCGCGCGGAGACAAGACGCTGCGGATTGTGTGATACACTTGGGCGGAGACGCATCGTGCTATCGGCACTGCACCGGTCACTTGATTGCACTGTAATTACACACTTGGAATGTCGACTGTACGGTACAACAAGTTTTTTTCCTAACATTGGAAGATTTCGAACTCGATCACTGCTAATATTCGTCGGCTTACTGCAAGAAATCATTAATTACGTTTAAGACTTTTAGGGAACTACAATTTCTAATTATCCAATTTACATTGAAGTCATAACGTCCAAATTTCAAATGCTAGAAATTAGAAACTTATTGCATAACTAGCTGTGCCCGCGACTTCTTCCACGTGGTTTATTATTTCGTGAATGCAAAATAGCAACTAAATAAAAACCTCACCTTACCTCCATCTCACCCTACGGTATTTGACCCGTATTAGCTTTGATGATACCCAACCAAAATCATTTTAAATGTTAACCGATATCACAGTTTAACAATCATACCGATATTATCTAATAGACATAAAGAATGACTGCTATGCTGGAGGTCCTGGGTTCAATTCTCAGGTCGAGCAAAGTATTATTGGGGTTTTCTATGAAATTCTCAGTAGCCGTTCGGAGTTTGGGTTTGTACCCTATTAATGGCAACGGCAATAGGCTCGCCTCCTATTACATGGGACCTAAATCATACCCGGCGAACTGTGGGTGTACAACCTGTACACCTCTGCCTAACCCCTCCGGGGAATAAAACCGTGACATTATGTATGTATGTATATATATATATATACATAAAGGCAAACAAAAATGTTAAGTTCTGCCATCCTTTACGAAAAGCTATTTAATAACTTTATTTTTATATAAACCGTTATTTTTATTAAAAATACCTAACATTAAAATTAATCTAAAAATAATAATAAAAGCCTATTCTTAGTTATTAATTTCCTGATAAATTAAACAACGTCGTACAACGCCATCTACGAACACTGTTGGAAAATAAAATAATTTGGTATCTATTCACTTGATTTACAATTTAAATATACATATTACGGAGATACATACACATACATGCCTTTTTATATGTACATAACTTAAACGCAATTTATAGACCATACAAATTTACATTCGTGTAAAATTGCATCCTAAATGTACCTTCGGACTATAAACTACAATCATACCAAATTTGATTAAATTCGGTCCAGTAGTTTTTGCATGATTGGCGTTCAAACATACCGACAGACAAACAGACAAAAATTTCAAAAACTATCGAAATGGATTCTGTCCATGATTCTAAGCACCTCCGTAATATTTTTTCTCAAATATCTTCTAGGTACAGATTTCGTCTCTTTACTCTTTTATTACAAGTGATTTTCTTGCAGTTAATGAGTTCTTGCCAATTAAGATATTTTTTCTATATTATAGAAGAGATATATTCGATATTATTTCCATAGCGCATTAATTTATCTTTTACAGAGTATTAAGCGTAGGCTTGTTAAGTCACATTAATAAACTTATTAATTAAGATTACGAGGCACATCAAAAGATCCATCACGAAAGTGCGCGTCGCGGCAGACTACTCTTGGTTATTGTACCGATACCAGTCCCAACTAAACGTGCCTATCTATTACCAGTTCATAATGTGACGCGCTGGTCGTTTTATTATCTGTATTAAAATACGTCAAGCAAAAGCTTTCGGTACCTTTTTAAGCGTATTTATTGCGTGCACAGAAGACTGTGAGATTTGGCATGGTTAAAGTTTATAAGAAGGAGTGCAGAAAGCTAAAATTTATCTTTAATATCTGTTACTAATATTAAATTAAATTAATTAATACTGCGAATCCTAACCCGACCAGTGACATTGAACTTAGACCCCCCATAATATTGAAATTATCATTCAAGAAAAAGTGACAGTAAGTGATGTAGATTATACTCATTGTATATGAATACTGTAGATGTCAAACAGAAAATAGTCTATGATCAAAAAGTCGCTGGTCGAATTTCGACCTTAGGGCGATCGAAAGTTTAAATAAATACTGTACAACTATATACGCTATAAAAGAAAAACATTTAAATTTTAAGTTAAGCCTTTCTTTTTATTATTTTAAATAGCTCCCAAAAGTTCGCTAACTTATAAACATTTCAAAAGACCTTTTAGATTTAACGAGAAACCGAGACCAAGAACCACATGCATTCCAATATGTACTAAGTACGACTTGAAATCGAACAAGCAAACATAATCGCAAACGATGAATGACGTCTGAGGACAGTATCAACACTGGGCGACGCGGACGATAGAGCTAGAGAGTAGCAGAGCACTGTCGCCGGTCGATCCGAAGCTAAGGACGCACCGGACTCGCTTCAAGTGATACTAGACATCGCCGCTCAAAGGCGAGTGTTTGCCCCTTTGTCTTACCGGGCAATTAGTTCAGACCGTTCATTTAATTCTATCGGTCGATTAGCAAGCAACGGACCCAGGTGCCCATTAATTGTTCGACGTCAATATAGGTATCCGGTAACAGTCGCTGCCTCCGACGTCGACGATGGCGTCACTAGAATGCACAAATTGCTCTGTTATTTCATATTATATTAACTGAATATAACGTAGGAAACCCAACAATTACAAATTGTTTCCAGTGCCTCTTCTATTTATCGTAGACATTTTTTTTTAAAGTAAATGGTTATTGCAAAATGTGTTTCTAGATAGATGAGAAAAAATGTGTGACTGTAAATATTTCAAGTGTTTATAAGTCTAATTTCTGTAGATTTTTTTAGAAGTATCTTCATTAAACTACACTGAATAAGATCGTCCTGAATAAAAAGACATTCAGTCGGCGAATAGAACAAAACAAAAATAGAAACACCATGAAGTTGAATAAACGTAAACAAACAACAAACGTATCAAAACTCGGTGAATGACACAGTATTATCAGGCAAGCGTCTTGCCAAATATGTAATACAACTAGGATTCCAAATTCGGCATTTCCTTCAATTTCATAAGGGTTGAATCTAGAGAGAAGAGTGTACAGATTTTCGGGATTCTTTTTATATACAGGTGAATACCACCACTTTATTTGAAATGTAAAAACATGAAAACACATTTTATTAAAAACGTCACATGCATGGGACACATAAGAAACAACCAAATGCAGGGCATAGAGAAATGTCTTTAGAAATTTATCTGTATTTGGGGCAGCCCAACTGGTGAAACACCTTCACGCTACAGAAGATCGCAACCAAATGACCGAAATAAAATAACTTTGTATTGGAGCTCCAGCTGTGAGTAGGGTTTCCAGAGGTCCTTGAGTTAGGGGGGGTTAAGACCGCCAATGCGCTAGTTATACCTCTGGTGTTACAAGTGTGTATAGGCTACGGTGACCGCTTACTATTAGGAGGATCGTACGTTTGTTTGCCACCTTAGTTGTATAAAAACAATTACTTTTTATTTTTATCTCCCCAGTGCGAGGCTTTAAAAGGAACCTAAAAAGATCATATGAAAAATACCCACATATTTTACTTTCTTGCAGTTCTATTTGGAAATTGTTGGGTTAAGTAGAAAAGTACGAAGGCCATCTGGTAACACTGTCATATAACAATAATATATACGAGCTAATTCTCGGTTATTTATTCCGTTAATTTCTATTACAGTCAAGTCTAAACCAATTTTATTTATTAACTCTTTATTAGCTTCAAATTATTTAAAGTTTTAAAGATTATCATCCACTAACGTTTTTCAACAATTGTAACTAACTTAAAAAAAACTTCTTTCTATATAATTTTACTATCCTCAAAAATAAGTTCCCAACTTTCCGATAACAAAGTTGGTGCTACACTGCAGGGCTCCTCCGTGTTTGTCTTACGTATCGCAAATAGTTGTGAAACTTGGTAAATCAGACCGGCCGGGCGGGTGGGCCCGCATTTCGGATCCACGTCAACTTTTATATTACCAGATTGGAGGTGAATCATTCAATCGTATAAGTAAAAGGTATAACTTGTGGCCCTATATTGAATTAGGTAGGTAATTTAAAACATTTCCTAGTTTTCAACTTCAATAAAAAGGAGGCGGTTCTCAAACTTAAGGTATACCTAAAACCTAAAACGTGGTCCCATTTTAATTTCATTTGCATTGGACCTTCAACTTCGTAGATACACCAAGAAACTCTTTAAAATCATTGAAGTCGGTTTTCTTTTTTGGTAAAAATTTTCTTGTTCTTAAACCTAGATAAAAGTATTATACTTTATTCTTTGTAATACTTGGCACAGTACAGAGGCACTAGGCACTCACTTTGAATCAGTGCTTGTCGCGTACAGTCGACGGACAGTCGCCACTTCTGTGACAAAGCTACGAATCCCCTTTAGTAATCGTGCTCCGTTTCACTTAGATTTCAAATGTTGTAACCGACGTCTTATAAAAAATATACTTAAACGTAGGCTAACGGATTGGTTTCAATGAGCAGAAATAGTAAATTTTTACAATGCCGATGCCTTACTGAATAATAAATATGAAGTATAGTAGATTAATTGAAAAAATCAGGGGATCACATTTCTCAAGTAAACTCAATTGATTTCTTACTTTTTTCGTAAAATTACTGCGTTGTATTAAAACACAATACCAGCCAGTGTTACCAATAATTCAAACTACAAATTATCTCGGAACTGTTGTAGATTAATAGTAATTAGTTCGAAATCAATTTATTTACCTAATTAATTACAATATTATTAAGTGTATTAATGAATAAATTATAATTCATTTATGGAATAAATAAATTGTTACATAAGTATTTATCAATACTGCTACATAGTTGATTGTTATTTTTAATTGTATTTTTTACCTCTGGACTAATTAATAAAAGAGAATTTTCTATTATACAACACTCTGTGCGCCCACTGAAATATGGACGGCAGAGGAAGTTTATTTCGATATAATACTTTGATGTGCGAGTTTCCCGACAGGAAGTATTGTTCTCTCTCTCTCTCTCTAGGTCTCCGAGAGTTCAAAAAACTTTTGTGCGATTTTTTTTTATGAGGAAATTTTCTTCTCAAGGCAATAAATACTCTTAAAACTTTCACACGCTCACGTGTCCGCCATTGCTGTGCTTCACTTTTGTTTTAGCGAATCTCCTTCCGCCTTTTTATACGTCATGTATGAAACAGTGATTGCTTAGTGGTAATGTGTACGGACATCGCGTCTAATAATTATATTTTTATTGAAGTTATACTTCTTTAGGCGCGTTATGAAAAAATGATGAGAGTGAAATTTTAAGATGCGCGCGCATCTGTGACACAAAATTAACAGTATGAAGTTGTCTGCTTAACCGCTCATTAAGTCTCGAAAAAAAAGCTACCAACAAAATAGAAATTGAACCTCGATATTAGTCGCGCATGTTGGTACGCTCGTCACCTCTGATCACTGTTTTCATATTTATAATATTTATCAACATGTTTCTAGTTTATACATTCCCAACACGTGTTTTAGTTTCATACAAGTGCGGAATTATATATGTGCTAATAAATTATATTCAGTAGTGATTTAAATTGAATATTTTGATTGATATTACTTAATATTTGTGAATATTAGTGAAAAAAATTGTGCTTATATACTTTTTCAAGTGCTCCAATATAATTGAGGTTAACTATCCGTATGTATTAGTTATTGATATAAATTAAAATACTTTTATTTAATATAATTAACACTAAATATTATGAAATTATTAATGTTAAATACTTATTATTGGTTATTTAATATTTACAAAATAAAGAAATAAATTTAATAAAACATTTAATAAAAAGTTTGTGATAAAAATTAAAATTGAACATCAAATTATAATATTAATTTTTATTGGTTATTTAATATTTACAAAATAAAAAAATAAATTTAATAAAACATTTAATAAAAAGTTTGGGATAAAAATTAAAATTGAACATCAAATTATAATATTAATTTTTAATATTTTCTATTAAATTGAATAAATAATAAATATTTATAAAAATAACTAAATAAATTTAATGAAATTTTTTTGATAAAAATGAAAAGTGAATATTAAATTAAGAAATCAATAAAAATATTTTAAAAATGACCAACCTTAAATTCAATTTTTGAATTTATTATTAAATTTATTTTTAAAATATTAAATAATCAATAATAAACATTTAAAATTAAGAATCTTATAATATTTAGTACAAATTATGTCTTATATATTTATTATTCTCTAAATTTGGTTTTTAATAATTATATATATTAATTATATAAGTTCCGATTCAGACATTACCGGAAGATACTATGGAAGTGGACATCATTTAATTAAAAATACAATTCGAATAATAAGACAATTTATGTTAGACTTAATGTAAGAAAATAAATATTTATTTATTTAATTTTTCAAATTTAAAATGAACTTTATTGATTATCCTTTTCCAATCCTACTATTATTTTATTGTAATTAATTATTTGCATGCAATTAAAAACTATTTTTTAAAGATGCCAAAGAAGTATAACTTCTCACGCGCGTACATAAGTACACGCACCCATATTTTTAGAAATTTTATGTCTAGCATTATTTTTTTTAAATTAGGATATAAAGAAAAACCTACCGATTAAATAACTATTCATTTCAAACGATCCATCCATGTTCAAAACTATGCATTTTAAACAAGACATCTTAATATTACAGTTGAAAGAGTACAATCTAAAAAAAAATTGACAAATTTACTTGATAAAGGCGGTTACGTCGTATGGACGTGCGGACGTGGTATTAGCGCACTGTCGCATCTTCAGAGAGCGGCGAGATCAAAGGATAGTACACAGTAACCGCTCCCATTGATGTCGCTCACAAAGGGAATTGATTGTTGCAAACTTTTTTTAGAAAAAAAAAACGTAGAGGGATCGGTGATATATCTGCTGCCTTTTTGTTTCCATACAAATTACTACATGCTATTATATTATGCATATACATCTAATAATGTATAACAATGATATTTTAAATAAGTAAATGCCTTTTTTACTGAAATCATTCTGTATAACTACATATATTAATATTACAAAAGCACAAGAGATTGTTCTTTTTTTTAGATTGCACGCGCTAATTTCAGAAGCTACTGTGATATCAGTCAGATACGAAAAAATCTTTTTTAATGTTATAGTACATATATTTACGATTACAGGCCATCTAACATTACGCTACGACCCTTAGGAGCAGAGCCATTATAAGATCACTAAGGATTTTCATGAAATGTTGTATTGAACTAATGGTTTACTTTCAATGTTTACCTAGGTTATATTTTATATAGGTTTTATTTTGTTGCAGGACACGGGACATATCTCGGTCGACGAGATATAATAATAATAATAATAATACCAGACAATGAATATATTACTATAGGGCAACAGCCTCTTCTCGAGAGAAGAGAGGGTATGTTTGATCACCTTCTGTGTCAGGGTACATGATACATTGGGGATTTCAAATGCCTAGTAATCTACAGTCCTTCTTTATACTCCTCACTACATAGATACAATGACAACTTTTCTCAAGTATTTCAAGGATGCTTTGCTCATCACCAACTGTAAAAGTTATTACTTAATAAAAGTAAATTTAGCAGTGGTATTTTCATAGTTTCCTTTGTCAGCGTGTGCCTTGGACTGATAGATAATTAGCAAACCCTTTGCCTAAGTTTATATTTTTGTGACAAATGACAATGTAAGGGTGCTCCTCAGTTTTGTCAATGAATTTAATTTAAATAGGAGTATGATACTTTTAATTTTTTGCGTGTAATAGGTGTTTTGATATGATTTTGTAATTTTTGTATTATATACATTCTAACTTAGTAATTAGTACTTAGCTTAGTAAGTAACTTAACTTAGTAAGTAACTAAAATATTGATTTTAGTTATTACTAACTAAATAATAAATTGGATGTATTTCAATTTATTCATTTTCATTGAATGTATGTTAATCTAAACATAAAATATTAAAGAGCTCAAAGTTTTACATTGTTACCTTTCAAATTTCATATCATATTGAATGAATACACAAATTCCATTTATGATCTGCAAAAACATTACATATACGGATTTGTTTTCCCTCTCGGATATCCGCGGATACGGATATGGATATCCTGCACATCAATTGTAACTACATAAAAATGAAATGTATGTAATTTTGAATTTATTTAATTCACGACAATAAAGTAAATTTAAGGGGTGTGACGGGTGTCGAATTACATCTTTAGAACTGAGATGCCTAAGGCAACCTCACCACCACATGGTGAACCCTGCTGAGTAACAAACCAAGAAATGGCGATTGTGTGGTGGTATGATTGTATTGGCAGAATGGGTCCAGACTAACATGCATGTGGTGAAAAGTCTGTCATAGAGACTTGCTTTTGAGTGTCACGTTTCAGGATCGGCATGACAGCGGTGACCGTTGATGGATTATGATCTCTCGGTAGTCCCCATTGTGTTTGGATTGTAGTGTGCTTACCATCAGGAACAGTATCGACAACATGCCTTGCAACTATTAAAAAAAAACGTGGGAACTCATTCATTTGCTATCACCTACTTTACTATAAAAATAATATTAGTTTTTCACTTGAAATGAAAAAGAAGTACTTTCAAATCAGGATTATATTTAGAACCTAGCAAATCAAAGTTTGCACTTTGAGCACATCCCATTCTCACAAACGTGCATGATGCAGTAGATCCCCCAGAGTAAACAGAATTCATTTGTACCATATAGAATCATTAGTACTTAAATAGATACATTAGTAATAACTTTCAAATATGTAAAGACAAAAAACTTGTTTCCTGAAATTCTAATATTACAATTCTAAACTAGACTAATTTTTATTTTGTCCTAACCAAATTTAGTAATTAGTATTTACTTATGTTTGGTAATAATTATGTGTTTACTATACTTTAAAATCTCAAAGATAATGAACATTTACAATAAATATAAACAACTATGCCACCTGGCACATTGTCTTAGAAGAATATTTTAAATGCTATGAACAATTTTCATATGAAACTATTAATGTTAGAAGCTATACATAATTTGTATTATATTTAAATATATTATATAATAATGCATTTACACTGAGTAATGACGCTTAACAATTACTAAACTATTTAGAAAGAAAAAATGGAAGTAGACTTTAAAAGATAATAAATATCAACTGTGTCTTAGAAGAATATTTTAAATGCTATGGACAATTTTCATATGAAACTATTAATGTTAGAAGCTATACATAATTTGTATTATATTTAAATATATTATATAATAATGCATTTACACTGAGTAATGATGCTTAACAATTATTAAACTATTTAGAAAGAAAAAATGGAAGTAGACCTTAAAAGATAATAAATATCAACTGTGTCTTAGAAGAATATTTTAAATGCTATGGACAATTTTCATATGAAACTATTAATGTTAGAAGCTATACATAATTTGTATTATATTTAAATATATTATATAATAATGCATTTACACTGAGTAATGATGCTTAACAATTATTAGAAAGAAAACTTAACAACTATTTAGAAAGAAAAAATGGAAGTAGACCTTAAAAGATAATAAATATCAATTGTAATATTATATATACAATATAAATAATGTAATATTATTTTTTAAATTCTGGAATATACTTGCACTGATTATAGTTTGAACTATAAATAAAAGAGGATGGTGGTTATTTTCAGTCAGGACTTCAGTTCAGAACTTTGAGTGATCTAATGGGTATATCCAACATAGAACACCTCTATAATGAAAAATTAATAATCAAATAATAAAAAAGTAATATAATATGGTATGTAATTTAAAAAAGGAAAAATTTCTTAAAATCCATTATTCTATTTATTAATTAAAATATTGATATTATAAATGATTTGTAGGTCAATTCCTCAAACAATTAATTAAATGTTTTATTTATATTAATAATACAATCACTGTCCTGATGTACTTAGGTAAACTAAGTATGAATTTAAAAAATCAAATTGGATGTATTTCAATTTATTCATTTTCATTGAATGTATTTTAATCTAAACAGTTTTGTCATATAACATTGCAGTTGCTTAGAAAGAAATGTATATAAACTTAGATAATAGTAAAAATATTAAAAAGTTCGTTTGTTGAGCCCTAACTATACAGAAAAAATATTGGGTCAGTAGGTAAATGGGTAGGCGCCAAGTAATGTTTCAAAACAAAAAGTTTTCAAAAACTTTACCTTAACGTTTTTATACTATTCAAAACGTGACAAGCAATAATAGATCACAAAACTTGGATAAATATCCTCAAATAAACCGTGAAAAAGATATCATAACCTTACTGTGAATTATTTATAACCATTACCTGTTCATTGTTGTTGTTCTGACGTTCATATTAAATTCAGCTAATTATGAGGATCAAGGCTGTTACACTACATAATAACAATTAAAGCGTTAATTTTAGAAGTCGTAATCCTGGAATAAGCATCAGTTTCTTACCTCGTTGACACCTGAATTCCGAAGTGATCCGAGAGTTCGTTACAACTTCACGTACTAAACTTTTAATTTTTAAACAATAGTTTACACTCTTAATAACTGATCAACACTTTAGGCAACTTTATTTCTAGTCTTTCAACTTATAAACGAACAAAAAACAATATTTACGTGTAGAAAACAAAAAATATTCACACGCTTGACATCGCTTTCGCCATGGTGTTGATGCACTTTAGTGAACTCTAGCGGGAAATACTAAAACTATCACACGATAACAATGTTTCTTTCGACGCAATATTTACTAAATTTTAAAAATAATTAATAATTAATTTAGATGTTTTAAAAAGAAATATTAATATTTGTATGACAATAAAACAAATAAAGTTTTACAATTTTTTCTTAAGATTTGTTAATGTAAGGAAATAACCGTAAACATCTGTTAGCCGCGTGAAGGAATCACACTTAATTAATATTTATGGGAGCAGTGTCAGCAATTCTTAATAGGATTTATGAAAAAAGGTTGCTTAGAAAATGCTCTAACAATGTGGATAAAATTTGATATTAAAATAATGTTTACTTTCCAAGTTTACCCAAATAAGGCGCCACTCCACGAGCGAGTGTATCGCCACGGGAGCGTCCTGCAGCAGGACTCTTGCTATAGTCGGTTAATCTCCACGGTACGATTATTGTTCTGCCTGCGTATCGTCACGGCTCGTGACTGTTCGCCGTGTGTCTGCAACGACTCGTTGCACAGTTGTTTTATTCAAAAGAGTTCAATTCGGTGACAGGCAAGAGCGAAATCAGTAGTGTCAATAGTTTAGTGGGGCAAGAGTGCGTCACGTGTATTAGCGATTGCGCTGCGAGTCGTTTGCGTTTTCCTCGTCTATGCCACTCGTCGCATCGTCGCGCCGCTGTTTGGAGATACGTTCACAGAGTTCTTACAAAATGAAGTGGCAGCAGTGCTGGCAACTGTTTTACGCAAAAACCGCTGCCACCACTTTGAAAAAACCTTAGAACGCGCTAAATGTTTTTTTTTTTGCTTCGTACAGTATATTTTGACAATGTTAATTACAGGTATAAATGTGCCTGACTGCTAGGGATGTGAAATTTTTGAAAAAAAAACGATTTTTTTAAAATCGATTATTTTGTAAAGAAATAAAATTGATTTAAAAATAAACGATATTATTCAAAAAAATAATTGATTGTTTTAAATAATCGTTTTTTTTTCATAAATTCTTAAGAAATTGAATTATACGCCTGTAATATTCAAAATCATCACTTTATTAATCAAATAATCAATGTTTATCACAGTAATAATAATTAGTCAGTAATAAAATCAACAACAATTAAGTATACAAATATTTAAAAACAAATTACCACATCTCTGTGGGCAAAGAATTTAGAAATAGCAGTTTTGGTAAATTTAACGGTGTTTTAAAAGTACAGAAGGGTTATTAAATACCTACTTTCACAAAAAAATGACAAGATTCATCAAAAAATATCGATTATTCAATAATCAATTTCTTAAATTAATAAATCGATTTAAAAAAAATTGTTTATTACATCCTTACGTGACTGCTAAAAACCGATTTATTAGCGTCCAATTCCAATATATTTATTTGAGTGTGCGTTCACACGCGGTAGAAGTGAAACTTCTCTCTCTCCAAACAGCCTTTTGTCCTGCAATATTATATAAATAATGAGGCCTTAAACGTACTAGCCATTAATGCTCTACTGGGTATTGTACTCTAGGGATTTTGCTAAAATATACGAATGCCTTGACTAGACAAATTATTTAAACTAAAATACGAATTGTATGTATTTTAATTTTTTTAAATACTTTTCTTGGTAATCACCACAATTATTGCCAACATTAATATGTAGGTACTCTATATCATAGAGAGCGTAAATTAACTTATTATGCTCATCATCTTATCCTTGGACTTCGTCAACGTGTGATAATAGTTTTCTTCTACTAAGATAATCCGCTGGTCTTTGGTCAATATTTAACTTAAATTTATATTTATTGGATGAAATCTTTCATATCACACCGTTTGAGGGGTTAAAACTCCCAACTCATAGAATATCATAGATTTTTTTTGTACAGTTTTCCCTTTGTGAAAGTAGTTGATATATTGCGAACTTTTTAAAGTCGTGCTAAACACCATAAAAGAGCTAGATATAGCGCTGAGAGCTAAAACAAGCTAGAGATTCAAAAAAAGTCATGTCGTGCTTAGCTGTCAAGGTTAAAAAATGACTTGGTTGATGAATATCTTTGATTACATATTATGAATATGTAAGTATGTATGTAACACCAAATTTCAAAATTTGCAAACCATTTTTCAACCACTTCCTGATATTCGTTTGATTTGAAATTTGGTATATGTATGTAAGTTCGATGACAATGCAATATTATGGTACCATCGAGGTGATCTGATGATGGAGTCGGGATGTAGGGACTGGAACTCATTGATGTCAAATGGTGGGATACTCGAATTTGAGCTCTTTTGTTCTGTTGCCATGGGCACTTTCTATTACACGTGATGAGGAGTGCCTGAAGATGGAGCCGGAGAACTGCCACTGTAATTCCCATAAGGAAACTGCAAAGATGGTCAAGTTTGGGCTAGTTTGTTTTGTTTTAATCAGTACCTTCCATTACAAATGATGACAAAGGTCTGAAGATACAGCCAAACGATCGCCAATGGAACTATCGGAATTTATAGTATTGTCAATAGCGTAGAAAATAAGGTTTACAATGCTGTTCGAATCATTAATTTTGATGAAGAATTATAGGAAATATTAAGGCGTTGTTACAAAAAAAAAACCCTTTTCGAAATAATAGAGATACATACTTATTGAATAAGTTAAAGTATATATATCGCATGGAGACGATAAAAACAGAGATTAGGTGAAATCCCCTAAGCTAGATAATCAATTCACGGAAGATGTGGCTGGGTTAGGTTAGTTCTGACTCGTAATAAGAAACAGCAGAGACCGCCAAATACTAATAAATAATAATATTGAAGGAGTATGTAAAATACACAAAATATTTTATTAACCTTTTTCTCAAATCTGTGATCATCATAATATAATACGTGAAGAGAAAACTTTGTACCCCTTTTTAACATATTGCCTGCACGGAGGACTGTGAGATTTGGCATTATTAAAGTTTATACGGAGAAGGAGTGCAGAAAGCTAAAATTTACCGATAATATCTGTTACTAATATATTAAATAAAATAAATTAATACTTCCAATCCTAAAATGTCCAGTGCCATTAAACTTAGACCCCACAAAACAATGACATTGTC
Source organism: Saturnia japonica (assembly GCA_033032175.1). Classification (NCBI taxonomy): domain Eukaryota; kingdom Metazoa; phylum Arthropoda; class Insecta; order Lepidoptera; family Saturniidae; genus Saturnia; species Saturnia japonica. Next base: position 3,827,418 of record CM065314.1, read on the forward strand.
ACTCAATGAAAAGTAACAGCAAGAGATATAAATATTAACTGTTTAGGTTCATACTACAAATATCAAACAGAAAATAGTCTATGATTAAAAAGTCGCTGGTCGAATTCCGATCATTGAGCGACCGCTAGTATAATTATTAAAAAAAAATCATGTTTACATCTTTTCATTATAACAGTTGAGGGATATGATCATCTAGCCTAATTTGATCGAATCTCAGTTTTAATCATTTCCCTGCGACACATAGATAGATCATTGAATGAATTCTGATACCAAAAAGAATAAAATAAAATATAAACTCTTTACAAAAAAACAAGCTTTCATAGAAAAAATATCAAACTAAAAAGTAAATAATAATTTTAATGAATAAAGTTACAGATGGGTATCTTTGTACCTACTAAATAAAATTTATATACATATACATAGAACATAAACCCACCATTTAAAATGCTTGCTTTATAATGTATACTTTGTACGTAAATAAATGATATTATTTTATTAATAGTGAAACAAATATTTCAAAAATATTTTTTTATTACAAATAGTACACAGTTGCATAACTTAAAAGTAATACCTCGACAATACTAACATAAACATCATTCTGTTACATTACAACAATAATTATGAATATTATAAAAGTAAATAATCATGACAATATTTGAAAGCAGTACATATTTTACCTTTATTTATAGACTTACGACAGAGCCTCTTAGATCAATACCTTTGCTGTTACATAATATTATATTATTTAAATAATAATAATAAAAAAATCAATATAGATTAATTATTAGTTACTTTATAACGCGCAAAATGTTACAAAGTCCTTAGAGATATACATTTTTTATTATAAAAAAAGAAATCGAATTATGTTTATGATTTTTCCATATACCAAATATATGTATGAAATTATGTAACTATAGTCGAACAAATTCGTGCGCGACCGTCTGATGTGAGAGACGTTGGCGGGGCGAGGTAATACGACATTACATCACTACAATACACTAAAGTAAACAGTATGTTGTCTCGGCAGTGTTTTGAAATAATTACTTAAAGCCGCTCGGTAGATAAACACGCACTAGGGCTGCCCTTTGACTGTATTTCTTGGGTTACCTACTTACGTATTTCATAATGCTACATTAAAATGTCATTATTATCTTTTCACCAAAATATATTATCTACTAGAAATTTCTTAATTAAAATTATTTCAAAAATTCTGGTTTTAATGTGATTGTGAGGTAGTAAGAAGGGAATGTACATTTATTTTAAACAAAAATGTAATTTTTTTGCTTGAAGTTAAATAAATCAAAAACAATTTGAAATTCTAGGAAGTAAGTAATATAATATTTCATCATTAGTTATAAACTGCGTAATCGCGACTATTGTGTAGTGAAGTTTACCTAGATTTCGTTTCGGCCGTTAGTATGAAGATTAAACGTAATACTGTTTACTTCAGTGTACTGTGATTTGCGTGCTTACGTCACGCAATTGCACGCGCTGTCCTTCCCCGCTACATTACTCATCCCCGTTGTCGTCCTTAGTACCTCGCCCCAGCCAACGTCTGTCGGAAACGTAGCACGGTCGCTCACGAACTTGTACGACTATAAATGAATAACGAAATAAAAATAAAATAACTAAACAAAAATAATAATTTGACAGGTGTATGCGATGCTAGCTCGTACCTGTGTGAACAGGTACAAAATAGTAAATGAACTTAAACATAAAGCTAATGAAGCGCCCGCGTCAGCAGACAGCGCACACTAAAACTAAGAAAATGACTAACAAAATGACTTCGAATTCTTAAAACTCTACACAATAAATTAACTATTCAAAAATAGTATAGAAAAAAAGTCAAGTCATTGAGGTATTTTCTTAAACAAGGAACTTACGATTACATCATAACATTATATTTCAAATAAATCATAATATAATAGGTCATGAAATAAACATTATATTTATTAATATATATTTTAAAGACGATGAAGAATGTGGGTTATTAGTTAGTTACAAAATGTTATCACCATTCCACTACAGATAATATACTTGTGACATGTCTCAAAATAAAAAAAAAAAATTAATGGTAGTCAGAAGAACCAGAATGGCCTCACTACTTTTAAACAGCCACACGGGCCTAAAATTATTTAGTTGGCTAACATAGATGGCAGCATGAATTTAATTAATTTTTGGCTATTGTTGTTTTGTAAAAACACATTTATGTATTATGAATGTGTTATAATAGTTTAATTTATCGAAAAAAGCAGTTATACCACTTTGGTCCTTGTGGTCTCAATTTACGTTACCCTGATTGGTTGAGCCGCTAGTTGTTGTCTTTCCAATTTGCATAATAACGAAACGATGGGCCGCGCGAGAGTGACTAAACTCCTTACACAGTTTGCGCGGGCGTTTAAGCAGCGCTTAGCAAACGCGCTGGCCGTAAGCGTCACTATGAAATCAACCTAAGATTTAACAAAAAGTACTAAATTACTTACAAAAATAGTTTACATTGATATTTATGGAATCACTAAATGTTTTAATACTTACGACGAACGCGCAAAGCGACGTGTTAACGGTGCGACTACACGAGCACAGTTTAATCCCATTTCCATAGTTTCAAAATAATTTATAGGGAGTCAATTGGGAATTGTTTTTTTTTTCTTTTATTGAAGAGTTTTCAAATGCTATCTTGGACCAAAAACAATAAAAAATTTCATAGTTGGGCAAAAGCGTATCGGAGTTTCGAACATTTGAGGCAATGATAGCTCAGTAGTAACGTGCACGGACACCGATCAGCGTGAGTTCAAATCCTTGTAATTAACCTGAGCTTTTGGTGAAGAAAAACATCGTGATGAAATCATATAATGGTGTTAAGGCATTTCGTATTGCCCGCCTAGCTAGCTTCCACGCTTGAGTTGAAAATGTGTTCCGGCGTGTTACCGTCTACGGCCACATCGTCATTTCAAATCAGGTGAGATTATGTACAAAAGCAAAACCTATTAAAAATTAACAAAAAAAAAATTAGCATACGATTTATTATATCCAAGCGTATGGAGTTTAGAGACTTCTTATTGGTATAGTTTAGCGATATGTTAACTTAGCACGCCTTAACTGCAATATTCATTCAAATAACGAGAACAATGACCTTATGTTAACATTTATATTAATAGCGCTTGTATATTATATTTTCTAAAAAAAAATATTACTGAAGAATATTGTAATATCTGTGTCTATACTAAAATTTCTAGTTTATTAATAGACGATAAAATACAAACTGTATGACGCTACATTAGTTTTGTATCTATATATTTTATCTTACTCGGAAACATAAAAAAAAAATTGTCACTTATAACTTCTAACACATTGAATTACAAAAAGAATTATTCGATGATTTCTTAATAAAAACGCATAAAAAATAATATGGTTCGAATAAAGCCACTGGGTAAATAATAAAAAAGTTATTAATAATGATTAACTTGAGATAACTTAGAATAATTATAGGCAAAAAAAAACTGTGACAATTATTCTTCCGCACTTTCTTATTTGTCAATCACAGTGACAGGTTTAGGAAATTTCTCCAAATATTTACGTATTTGTATTTTTTTAAATTAAAAACGCAGTTAAATTCAACTTTATCATATAATCAGCACGCTCAGAACACGCTTTAATGTCACGAACTTTTTGGCACGAACAGAGTAATTCAAAATAACGGTCTCTCAATAATGGTTGAAGTTGCATTACTACACTTTGTTATTCGTGTTTGCTTACTTGTCATATTTGACAAATAATTGCGATGTGTACAGTGCGTTTTTTATTCCTACGGAATAAAATGACATTTCATGTGTTGCTTAGTTTATTGTGTTTCTAAAATACCGATGATACCGATTGGAATTAATCGTAAAACCGTAAGAGTCCTATTAATATAATTTTTTTTAAACCATTGTAACCTCCGAAAGTAAAACCAGATAAGGCAGACAAAATTGCGTCTCTCGTGGACCAACTGAAGCGTTCTTTTTTAGTTTTTGATTTTTGACATTAGTGATAGTTAATTTACTACGTGGGATTAAAAACGTTAGAAAAAAATACGGTTTAATAGCCTATTTACCACACCGTTGGCGGTTTTTCGGCGCACATCAAAGTAGACAAAGATATAGACAAACATATTGGTCGTATTCACAATCACAAGTGTTTTAGACGTTGGCGGGGACGAGGTAAGACGCTAGCCACTACACTACACATTGCACTGAAGTAAACAGTATGTTATCTCGGCAATGTTATTGAAATAATCACTTGCAGCCGCTCGGTAGATAAAGACGCTCTAGGGCTTCCCCCCTGACTGTTTTGTTTTTGGTTACCTACATACATACGTATTTGGTGGGTAATGCTATATTTAATTATCACGCTTATCATTTCACCAAAATATATTACTGCAAATATTGTAAGTTTTTCTATAAATGATTTCTACTTGGGTTTTATTTCTAGTTTCAAAAGCGATTGTGAGTTAGTAAGAAGGGAATGTACGTTTAAAAAAATATTAGTTTTTGCTTAAAGTTTAATAAATCAAAAATAATTCTAAATTCTAGGAAGTAGGTAATATAATATTTTGTCATTAGTTATAAATTGCGTACTCGCGACTATTGTGTACTGAAGTTTACCTAGATTTCGTTTCGGCAGTTTGTATGAAGACGTTTACGTTGTTTACTTTAGTGTACTGTGACTGCTGCGCCTAGTCACTACCGCCCCCGTTATCGTTTGTAGTACCACACCCTCGCCAACGTCTGTTGGAAACTAGGACTGTCGCATAGACGTTTTTTTATTAGTTTATATCCTTATTTTTTGTCATAAATTGGGACAACGCAAAAGTTTTAAGATTTTTCGAACTTTATCAAATAAATTAATCCATGAATAATTATCATTAAAATAGGAATAAAAAAATTTGGTACTTAATTTTTTAAATTGGTTACCTACGTCATTACGCAATTTGGTAAACAAATATTTGAGTACGTCGCTGTTCGGCTCTGTGAAGGCGGTCGTATTGTCGTATATTATTTATTTATTTGGGTGTTCGTGTTCCGTATTAAGTGATTATAAATACGCAATTGAAAATCGCATATTTATTTAGACAAATAGAATATTAACTATTCTAACAACTCTAATATTGAAAATATTTCTTTTTCTTTTCATAAAATAAACAGAAACGCCACCTCAGGCCTAATAAGTAGACTACAAAACGGTAATATATCTAGGTGAAAATATATGTATAGAATTTTCTAGACATCTTCTTCTATTCAAGTGACGATATTTTATATCGTTTTAATAAATATTAGAGTCTATATGAATTGACAATTATGGAATTATTTAAAATAGTTAAATATACTTTTCATATCATGATCCTAAGGCAACTTTCTAAAGCTGTCCGTTCGTACACATCCTTTATATATCTATAAAAAACAATGTGTTTCTAATGTATCAATCAGCCTCTTCTAGTAATGACGACCTTTGAATAGGACAAAAATAGACTAAAAAGATAAAACTGACCACCACAGTTTTATATATATTTCTTTTTTGTTACTAATAACTTCTGTTTGGTAATTTTGGATGGCAAATAGCCTCTTTCGTATAACTATTCAAACTGATATTTAAAATGGTTTTGTTCCATAAGTAAAGAAGAACAATTGATTAATTCAAATGGTGTACAGACAAATCAACCTGGAGACTTTTTTGCCTTTGTAGTAGTGTACGGTATAGTTAACGTATAATTAGTGTATAATGTACGTTCGTAGTTGAGTGCAAGGCACGTGATAATGTAAGCTGGTTTATTCCGGTTTTACTCACTGTGTGTATCGCACTACTACAAACGCAAAAACGTCTCCGAGATGATTTATAGAATTACTATGCATTTCAAATACGATGTCTGTCAAACGGCCATCTTGCTTAGCATCTCGCATGGACCTTCAGTAAAGAATGTACGATCGGAAAATTTTTAACATGTCATCGTCAACTTTGTCAAAAAGTCATCAACGAAGATATATATGTTATTGTGCTGTAACGAAGCGATTGAATTTCGAATCTGTATCAGTTTCCAATTTATAACCTATCTGATTAGCCATGATTTGCCATAGAGTCAATTCGCTGCCTGGGAAATCTAAATCTCTTCTTGCCTTCGCAAATATTTTACTTAACGTAAGCACAAAATACTAATAACATTTTTTTTATATTTTTGTTGCTGACAGTACAAATTTGGTAAGTAGATGGTAAATTTGTCGAAGAAGTTTGATTATCATCGCATTTAGAACTGTTTTATAATTTCAGTATAAATGTCATACTTTAATGTGTAAATAACTAATGTACTAATCTGATGGAGGTAATAAACTATAATTAATTTGTTGCGATAACTGAGAATCTCAAAGGTCGTCGAATAAGTTTTTCCTAAGATTACCATGTCCCGTGTCTAAGCGCTCATTTTGTTCAATCCCTTGATGAAGTTAGTCATGTCGTACTCCTCCTCGTACTGCTTATCGTCCCAAAGGTCCGGCAGGGTCTCGAGCACGGACCGCCCGGGGTTGTTCGGCTGCTGCTGTGACGAGCCGGTGTTCAGGTTGAACAGATCGAGCAGTTGATCTGTACCCATTGTCTCTATGGCCGCGTTCTCGCTGCTTATCACCGTGTTCGCTGTCATTAGCTTGAACTTTTGTAGTCTGCAATCAAATAAATAAAATTAAAAATCATTTAATAATTGCCTCATTAGCCTAGTGGTCGTAACCACGACTGCTATGATCGAGATCCTGGGTTCGATTCCCAGGTCGCGCAAAGTATTATTGGGGTTTTCTGTGAAATTCTCAGTAGCAACTCGGAGTTTGGGTTTATGCCCGATTAATGGCAATAAGCTCGCCCCCTATTACATGGGACCTAAAAACATACACAACTACAGCTGTGGGTGTACATTAGTACACCTCTGCCTAACCCTTCGGGGATACAGGCGTGATGGTATGTATGTATGTATGTAATAATCATTTCAAGAAATTATAGTACTCATCACAAGTTATGATATGCACAATCCGGGCATGCGCAGTAGTCGCATGTTTTTACGACAAACATTCCAAATATACTTTTAATTTTTTAAAACAACTATCACTAACAAAGTTATCAATCATTTAATATAAAAATAATTACTCATGAACATTCTAATTTTATTTAATTTTAAAGTTTATAATATTCTCAATGATAAAATTTTTATTTTTATTAATATTAACAGAGTTCAAAAAAAGACGGAAGTTATTCAATTCGAATGTATATTTTTTTATGGATGTTCAGTCATAACTTCTTTGTTTATGAACCTATTTGGAAGCTTATTTTTTTGTTGGATAGGGAATACCTCAAGGGTAGTCCCATTTTAATTACATTGGCATTGGACCTTCAACTTCGTAGATACACCAAGGAACTCTTCAAAATCATTGAATGTTGGTCTTCTTTTTTGTTAAAAATTGTCTTGTTTAATAATTTGGTTATATCTTGTATGTATGAATGTTGTTAAAAGGTGTTTTATTTTTTCGTACTTTAATAATTAAAATTATATGATTTTCTCATTGTTTATTTAGAAAATGTTATGTACACCCGTAATCGATTATCGTATGACAACTTCAGTGTTTTATTGATAATAATATGTTATCTGCCGGTATTTCCCAACCAAGAAAAAAAAACATTACAGTAATTTCTATTAAAAACATTAGCCTTTTATTTATAACTTATGGATTTTTATTGTAGCGATTTCATTTGGCTTGCCTGGACTTGACAGCCTACTCAAAGATAACCATTTTGATATATTTCCAACTTTACTCTTCATATTTTGAATTAAAAGAATATTCCCCCTTACCCCATAATCTTCTCTTCGAGTGTATCTCTCGTGATCAGCCGATATACGTTGACCACTTTCTTCTGCCCGATACGATGGGCTCGGTCCATCGCCTGCAAGTCCTTCATCGGGTTCCAGTCGTGTTCAACGAATATCACCGTGTCCGCGCCGGTCAGGTTCAGACCGAGACCGCCAACCTGTTTATATTATGCGTATTTTTTATACTTTATAGGTTAAGCACACACACAATCTCACCTGATTAATTAAGTGGAGACGAGGCCGAAGACACACTACGCCTACAGTGACTCTAAGTTCACCATTGTTTTGTAGATAACTATCGTTGTTTTTAATAACGTATTTAACATATAGACAACAAAGCGACCGCGGTAAAAAAAGTCATTCGCGTGATCTATTGGGATTCGTTGCAAATTGTGTAGTAGTTTCCTTTTAAAATATGGATATTGTTGATAGTTTAAGTCTATCGATTATTGTATAGTACAAGTGAATATCGATTTATTTTTGTTGTTATAGGTCTAGCGTTTTGGCCAAAATCTCACCTCATCTTAAGTGACGTAAAGTGACGATGTGGAAGATGGTAGTACGCTTAGCCCAGTGAAATGGCTGGCTCTCAAGTGCGGCTGCCGGAACACAGCTATTGGTGTTTGGCGACAGATTTCCAACTTGAGGGTGGTAGTTAGCTAGGCGGGCACTAGAAAACGCTCTACCACCATGCTATGTTTCATCACCATGTTTTCCTTCGTCGTAAGCTCTGGCTCATCTCAGAGATTCGAACTCACGCTGATCGACGCGGAGTCCATACACGCTATCAACTGAGCCATCATTGCTTCAAACAATCGATGTTTAATGAACACTAGTACATACACTCGAAAAATCCTACCAGGGTTCACAACCGTTCCATAATAATCCTACATGAATTACAACTTCATGGCTTCGTACAATGTACGTCAGCAAAATTTTCTTAAGATCGTACGAAAATACAGTAATTTTAACATTCTAACATAACATTAACATTCTAAAATATATAAAATAGATGCTCTGGAGCGGATATCGATAACGTATAAATAGTTCTGTTCCAATATACGATAATTGCGTCGTTACTAGAACTATAACTGCCCCGGAGGTTGTGAACCATGAACCCTAACATTCTATTCAGCAGTCTGGTAAAAAAAAAGTTTGTATGTGACTGACTGTACTACCAGTACCAGTGCCCAAAAGAAAGTTACTGTGAAGATGTTTATTTTATTACTGTGTATGGTGATCGCGATCCCAACCAACCGCTTTTAATCTATCTATGTTTTAATATGAAACTTTGAAATAGTCCAGTCTATCTAATAAGATTTTTTTTTTAAAGTCAGCCGTCACGGGACCCCCGATAGATGTGAAACATCTTAATGAATAAAAAAGAAAGAAAAAAAAGTGAAAGATAGAAAGAAGCACTGAACACTAAAAATCAAAGAACATATAGCGTGGCGATAAGTCGCCACGCCAACAATCAGGTTTACCCTCGCTATAGACGTTTCACATCAAAACGAACTCGGCTCCACACCGCCAACGTTGGCCAATGTGTCGTCACACCAACATCTGCCAACATTGGAGTCCAACAATCGGTCCGACCAGCCGCTTCAGCTGTTTCACATCAAAATGTTAAATAGTTCTCACCGCAGTCGTTAGCAAGAGCAGATCGATGGAGACGTCCGTGTTGAACCTGGTGACTATCGAGTGCCGCTGGTGAGGAGGCACGGACCCGTCCAGTCGCAGGTAGGTAACGTTGGGCAGATGCCGCTGGAGCAGGTCCCGCTCCACGATGTCGAGCATCTTCTTTAGCTGGCAGAACACGAGAGCGCGGTGCTGCGACACTATCGCCTCGGGCTCCGCCTCCGATGTGCTCGTGCCGATGCCGCAGTCCAACAGGAGTTGTCTAACATATGATTCACGTATTTCATTGAAGAAAAAGAAGAAGAAAGAAAAAAATCTAATCTCTTCTTTTAAGGAGGAAAAGAAAATTCGGTTTTTATACGTTTTGAAATAATTTATTCTGTCTATACTGAGTTTTTTATTAACACGGAGTAAACTGACAATCACTATTGTCTAACTTGAATATAATGTTGCGATATTTATTTTTGTAGTGTTGGGCTACCATATATTGTTTACCATTGATTTTAAATACTTTATTGAAGGTTTTTATTTATTAAGAAATATTTTGTGTTATTCAACATACCCGATAACTTATTATCATTACATAGTTCAGGAAACTATGAGATGTAAATATGGCGAACGAATAAAATAAATAAACAAGACCGCTTTGATTGGCCCACGAGAGACGCGAATTTGTCTGCTTTATTTTACTGTTAACAATAGGAATAATTACTCGTACGGTTTTAAGATAAGTACCAGTTGGTACAGTAAACAGGCAACACATGAAATGTCAGTTTACTCTGTGAGAATAAAAACCTACTATACATATTATAACCAGAGTATTTATTGAGATAGACAAATAGAATCAAGTAACAATTTGTTTTTTTCTTGTGGACATTTTTTGTGTAGTTCACATTTATTAATGCATTCATATATGAGTGTCCAATTCTAGTTTCACTGTTCCATCAGTTAGTACTTTTATTTAATGCGTATAGGTACGTACATGTGCGTGCGTATAGGTTCATGTAAGTTAGTATAGACTCATATAGATGATTATAGACGCCTATAGGTGCGTATGGGTAAAGAAAAATGCGTCTACGATACATATAGGTTAATACAGACATGTGTAGGTACGTACTATTGAGTATAAATAAATATAGACGAGTACAGGTGAATCTATTTGCAATTATTTGTGGATTGGTAAATGCGTACAGGAGATTATAGACACGTATAGGTCCGAATAGGTTAGGTTAGTCTAGATCTCTAGCACTTTAGTAAATTACTCATATTAATATATTAATAGCAAGCAAAATTAGATTTTAAATAGTTTAGAATTATCAAATAAATTCTATCTCTAAACTAAAAAATCAGGGGAGATTCTGTATATAAACCAGATCGAAGCATAGCATAAATATGTTAGCATGTTAGATAGGCACAATAGAAATGTTGTTTATAAGTGTAATAATAATTACTTAAGTGCTGGCAGTTTCGCGGAGTGCTCGATGTCGTCCAGAGTGGAGTTGTGTGCTTGGAGCTGAGTCGCGATGGCTCTCGCCTCGGGGTGTTCCGCCGTTAGAACCAGCTTTGGATGGTTGCACACGTTCTGCAGGTAGTGAAGAGCCTGCGAACACATACACTTCTATCATATAAACCTAAAAAAACAGCCAATACCATACCTTCCTGCATGCTTAACATAATATCAACGGGTACACTATGTCTTGGTTTCATATAGAGGTTAAACTGTTCACTATGAGGAAAATAACTTCATACATTAGGCCTGTAACATGCGCTATAAAAAAAAAAAAAATTTGTATGAGAGTAAAAATGATTTTTTTCTATACTTCAGTAGGCGTGATATGGAAAAAACTATTCGACCAAATTTTTACGCTTTTCTACAAAAAGTCTATACAATGAAGTTGCTTACTAAACCTCTTGTTTTATTGTGGTCAAGATGATCATACGTTAATAAAACTAGCTTTACATGATTGTTAAACTTACTGTCTGGAAAAACAGTAATGTGCTGATATAATCGATAATATTTAATACTAAGATAATTTTACTAAACATTTTTTTTTTAATTTTACTCTTTATTTTTTCCAACGGTACACAGTATCCGAGTGCAGAAACGTTAGAAACAACGCCCACAAAAAATGTACACGTACTTGGAACACGTGCGTGTGTGCGGAGGAGATGTCGTGCGGAACGTGTTCGCGTGAGAAGTCTTCGTAAAGCCTCCTCTGTAGCGGGCTCAACTCGCAGTAGTAGTCCTGAGTTATCTTCGGCGGCAACTCCTTCAGGACATCCTCCTTCACACGACGCAGTAGGAACGGCAATACCTGGGATGAAAGATGAAACTTATATCACTCTCTGTTTTTTTCGTTACACTAATTTCTTTAGGCGATAAGTCTTTAAAATATAAACACAGACCATATAAACATTGCACGCATCCTGTCGATGCCCCTTAAGTGATTAGTTATCACAAAACTATATTTCTACTTTCATTTCGTAAAAAACTCAACTCCTCATTTTTTACTTGAAATCTATCTTTCTTTGCCATCTATTTTTGATATCTACCTATCTTTGACATTATTCTCCGTAGGTAGATAAAGAAGAATTAAAGTAATATTGGGTTGATAGTATTCCGTTGACCGATTCATGTGTATTGGATGACTCTAACTACCCGATTTTCCTCATTCTTATCACAGCTAAGTAGAGTCAGTATAACAATTTTTTATCTTCGCCGACTTGAAACTTGCTTAGTATTTTTATTCTCGACATATTATGTCGCCATAACTTCGAAGTCGACCAATAATCTTTTGTATATTATACGTTTAAGAATTTTTCTTCACGCTGCTGCCAATGATAAGATTTTTTTTTTTTTTTACATATTCTCAACATATTTCTATAGCGATGGCGACTCTCATATTACAACTGTTCAGGGAGATTTTGACTTAAAATGCGTGTCTCTACTTAATAATAATTAAGTAGAAAGTGGAATATAAAATGAAAGTAAAGATTAAGTGGAATATTTTATAATCCGCTTCACTTGTACAAAATAACTAAACAGCACCACCAAATCACAGTTAATAAATAAATAAAAACTACCAAATAACAGAACAAGATCTCGCCAATATCTCTTAAGCGCCCTGTCAGTGAAATACCTGTCTGTGTAACGCCTCGCATGCGAGCGCGCCGGCCTGCAGCTGATGCGGCGTGGCTTTCTGGTCTCGTGCGGCGAGGATGGGTCGCGAGTACCGCGCCGTAAACTGCCGCTCGCTGCCGAGAAGCCCCGGCATCAGGAAGTCGAACAGTGACCACAGCTCCAGCACGTTATTCTGGACCATTACGTATATATCCATATACTTCAGTACTTCACACACACATGAAAACATTTGTACATGTGATGTCCCTCGTTTATTTTGAAACAATGATGGCAGTTCGAGTCTCTGCAATGAGCCCGAGCTTTCGGTGAAAGAAAACATCGTGATGAAACCATAGCATGCTTGTAGGGCTCTTTCTAATGCCCGCCTGGCTAACTACCACCCTCGAGATGAAAGCACCAGTAGGTATGTTTCGGCAGCTGCACTTGAGTGATAGACTTCTACCAGGCATAGCGTGTTACCTGTTAGCGACGCATAGGCCTAAGCGTAATGATACGATAATAACGATTGTAAAAATAAGTTGTAAGGATGAATAATTTTCACGAACGATCAATAATTAAATGTTTCTAATGTTTTGAATATGTTACTATAGCGTGTAGGTATGTAAGAACAGTATATAAGTCATGAAAATGTGTGTAATCTAATAAAAATAATCACTTAAAGTACTAAAATCATATATTGTCAATAATTCATATTTTGTAAAAGTTATACGTAATGTTTTGTGTTATATAAGTAAAATAGCCTTCTGTATGTGTTTTATAATGTTTGTAAGCTCAAATAGTGCGTATATAACGAGTCACAAGACGTTTTAAGGTTGCAATGTTTAATGCTTTATATCTCCCGTGTTTATTAACCTATAATGTTAAAGTTAGTGTTTTTGAATAGGTATTTGTGTCTACATTGATGTGAAATAGTTTTTATTGTAATTGAATAACTGTAATTAGAGATATTAACAATTTATTGTATTCTGTATACAAGTAATAATAATAATAGACAGAGACAGCAATATTGCAACCACTGCGCATTACCGCGGTTAACGGACCACACCCAAGTTTGGTAATGAGCAGTACGGATAGAGACGCCATCGTCCGTCTCGCTCTCCGGCAAACCATATAAAAGGCGTTCTACCGGGGCCAACGAGCGCACACGGGTACCACAAGCTGAAGAATCAAGACTCAAGACTCAAGACTCAAGAAACTGGAAGAAACCGTACCCAGAAGACATAGTATTTACAAAGTGTATTGTCTTGAAGAATACAGCAAATTTTATTGTGGTGCCTGTGTGTCATTTCTTCGCATCTTCACTAAGTTCAACCCGCCAGCGACCCAGTCCATTCCGCTCCGTGCTACGTCATCGCCGCGCCTACCAGCAGGCACCTCACTGCGTGTGTGTACCTTGATGTTTCGCCCTCTTCACGCCTAGTAGTTTCGGGTGTGAACAGGGTTGGTCGCACGTAGTGAAAGGGGCTCGCACGCACTGGTTTCCAGACAGCTGGTTACCGTAGCGTGTTATCCGCCGTCGGTTATATACAGAGTACGAGGGAATCGTTTCCGTCACGTTCGCGCCCTCGGTGCGCGGTCCCGCTCTGTATAGATTGACGTAGCACATTGTATAGTAGGCGCACGCACGCGATAATTTTATTACCATTTTTGGGCACATCGACTCTTAAGATCAGATGAGATTGTGGCCATAGAGCTAAACGTATATCGATAAATAAGTGTTCGTTAGTAAAATATAAAAGTGAACTAATAACACGTAATAACGACAACATAAAGCGCGATTCGGTTGGATAGATCAGACAAAATAACCACAGTACAAGATTAAAAACATGAATGGTATCACCATTTAGCCATATTTAATTATTTTATTTCTAAGTTGAAAAGTATATTTTCTCTGTTTAAAAAAACCATACCAACCTGTATCGGTGTACCGGATAATATCAATCGATGACTAGCAGTCAACTGCTTGATAGCTTTAAACGCTTTCGTCTTCCCGTTCTTGATGACGTGCCCCTCGTCGAGTATGCAGTAGTTCCATTTGATCGTGCTGAAGAAGTCAACGTCCTTCCTAACAATGTCGTAAGAGGCGACTATGAAGTTGTAGTATTTCACTTGGTGACGGAGACGTTCCCTCTCGACCGGCGGACCGACATACTGGAGCGGCCTGAGGAACTTCGACGGTATGAATTTGTTTACTTCGAACACCCAGTGACCTGAAATTAAAATACCATTTACAATCTCTGCGACAAAGTCCAAGATATGCATCACGTTTTTATGGAATGTGTCCGGAACAAAACAGAGAGAAAAAGTCTTATCCAAACCTGGTAGAACTGACGCACTTTTGGTATTCAACTTCATTGATTGTTACTTCATATAAAATGCGTTGATTTAACTAGGCCAACGTAACCCAAACGGTTAAAGGTTGTAAAACCAAGAAGATGAAAAAACAACGCAACGTTTCTTAGAAAACACAGCGGGGAATAGGTACTTGGCCAGTAAAAAACAAGGAAGAACTAATGTACCGGTTGTCCGCTTACTTCTTCTAAACGACGCAAAAGATATTTATATGGTTCTCACTATCATTTGGTCTGTATATACGATACAATCCAATAATGTTTTTGTACAGTAGAGAAAATTCTATATTTTGTAATCAAGTCATAAACAAATGATTATCGGCTTATATGGCTTACGCTGGCTAAACCTAAATAATGTTTTAAAGAATAGCAGTTCTTCAAAAGCCATAGAAAAGCGAAGGCATATGTCTATCCCCTAAGATTGACTCACAGTAACTATGTATTACTAACACTACACAACTAGGAACTAACATAATATTTAAAATCATTTTCTCCAATTCAGCATTAATCTTTATTCAGATAAAAATGTTAGTTAACTGGGGCATTTAATATAGATTAAAATTGTCCTTTATATTATATTATTTAAATTGAAACCGTAGAAAATATCACGGATTTAAAATTATTCGCAACTAAAGAAAACATTTGCAGCAAAACGGTTGGCCGGCGCACGTTGTCGCCTCCCGCACCGCGGCCTACCTATCAATTTCGAGTACTTTTCGTAACTATTATCAATACTAAAGAGATAAAACTAGAAATTAAATAGTATATGCATTTAAACACATATATTTAATTACATCACTTTGTGTAAATTACATTCGAGCGATGATAGGGCGGGTCGCTAGTGTAAAATAAAAAATAAAAATAAGTTTGTCGTGTGTCGTCCTAGTTGCTTATCTAGCTAGCTAGTTGCTTGCAATCGAGTTATATACCAAGGAGCGTCAGTACAATCAAGTTTTGACCTGTCCGTTTTATTTTGGACACATTGCATTAATACGTGATACATGTCTTGAACTTGATCGCATTGTTCACAAGTAGATGAAGTAAGGTTCGCTTTTGCCTATAATTAGGAATATTTCAAGTGGTTATCGAAATAAAATGGGTACATACCTGTAAGAGTTGGCGGACAGACGACGAGCGTAGGCAGCTTTGGGAGTTTCTGTTGTGCGCGTTCCCAGTGCGAGCCCGCCACCATGACTATGGACTGCAGGGTCTTGCCGAGACCCATGTCGTCGCATAGCACGCCGTGCAGCTTGTACTCGTTCAGGAATCGCAGCCAGTTCACACCGGCCTGACATCGATATCACGTATTAAGAATAATCATACTATTGACGGTAATAACGACGTTACTACTTAGTCTATCATAAGAAAAGCTTTATCGCGTTTTGAGTATATGTATTATATTGTCAATACATAATATTAAATTCAAAGAAATTTCACTTCTACCGCATATATACATACATACATACCATCACGCCTGTATCCCCGAAGGATTAGGCAGAAGTGTACAGCTAATTTCAATACAAATCTCTTTGGTGAAAATCATTAGCCACTGATGTGTAGTTATTTTTTTAAATATTTTAAAGACTAGTTGTTGCAAAAAAGTATGTGACTTTACTTTTTTTGCAACAATGGACGTCTCGCGGTATGCTTTTCGTGCTATGATTTTTTATGACTATAAATGAGGGTTAACCTTCAAGGAATCTCACGAACATTTACAATCTGCATTTGGGGAGTCTGACCCTGCGTTAACAACAGTTATTTATTAGTTTCTTGAATTTAAACGTGGTTGAAAGAACCTTAACGATGAGTTCTAACAAAACTTGGATCTACAGCTACGATCCTCTCATGAAGCAACAATCCATGCAATGGGTGTTTGAAGAAGACGAGTTGCCCACAAAAGTTGTTAGCGGTCGGAGCGTTAAAAAAAAACGAAAGCGTTTTTTTTTCCAGGCAGTGGACCAGAAGCAGTAATTCCCCTAGAAAATCGTAGAACAGATTACTGGTGAATGGTACTGTGAAGTTTGTCTGCCTCCAACTTTCGAGGAGTTGAATAGCAAGCGACCAAGGAGTGGTGTGCATGTCATTATTTTTCACCAAGATAACCCGCCCGCCCGCTCACACAGCAGTAAGAACCATAGACTATTTGAATACTACGTGGGTACAAATGTTCTCTTCCTCCGTACAACCCAGATTTATCTCCATGGGATTTTTTTTTCAATTCCCACGGTAACAAAAATGCTTTGTGGCCGAAACTTTAACACTGCAGAAGAGGCCTTTCAAGAATTATTATCATTCGACCACCCGCAACATACATAAACGCTTCGAAAGCTGGTTCACCCGAATACATAAGTGCACTGGGGTTAGAGGGGAATATTTTGAAAAGCGATAAATGACTCTTATTTATATTGTATTATTTTTATTTCACTAACAATTTTTGAAATAGCTCACGTAATAGGGGCCGATCCTATTGCCGAAACTCCGACTTGCCACTGAGAATATTATAGAAAAATCCAATATAATAATGATATATTTTATTTATCATTAGATATCTGTCACAGTTGCAATAACATGCACAAAATATTATTCTTAAGATAAAGAGTATTTCTCAATACCGTGTATATCTGTGAACTCTCGCCGTTCCGCGTCCTGCCAAACATCAGCAGGGTCGCGCTTACAGCGGTCGGCCTTTAGGATGAAAGAAATCTTTTTCAAACTCGCTGACACTAGGCTATGTGTAAGAGATAAACGAACCTGCTGATAGGATCTGAGTTCAGCGGAGATGGGCACCGGTATCTTGTAGTCGTTGATGGACTTGGGGTTGAAGAGTTGTTCGAGGAAGTGCTTGTCGCGCATGCGTCGCTCGCGGAGGTGCGGGGAGAGCGCGGGCGGGTCGGGTGCCGCGCCGTCCAGGGGCATCAGCTGTATCAGCGAGGCGAAGCAACGCGTCGACATCACGCGCACGCA
The DNA here is from genome assembly GCA_033032175.1 of Saturnia japonica. Classification (NCBI taxonomy): domain Eukaryota; kingdom Metazoa; phylum Arthropoda; class Insecta; order Lepidoptera; family Saturniidae; genus Saturnia; species Saturnia japonica. Next base: position 3,845,392 of record CM065314.1, read on the forward strand.
CTCGCACTGGTCACTCATGCGCCCTGACACAACCAACTCGGTTACTCGACAAAGAATTTAATCATCATATCGATGGCGCAAAGACTGATTGACTAACGTGCATATAACTTTACACGTTAGTCTATTAGTCTTTCCACCGGATGCACCAACAACTCAATGACACGTACGTATCGATCCAAGATTATTGAAACAAATGATTTACCCGCCATGATATCGACGGCGCATAGACTTTTTCCTCTTATTTGTATTATTTTGTATGATATTGCTTTTGATTATACTTTTGAGACCACACTGTTATCATAGTTACTGTTATATTGCCACATACTTTAAAATTTATAATATATTTAAGTTTTTCGTGAATTGTAACATCCTTAGACAAACATATATTTTCAATCATATTAAGATATCTTATATTGTATCATATGTTGTACTATGATCGATAAAGAACAACTATGAACATCTAAAGGTCGTTCATATTTTTCTCTTGCACCAAAGTGCGTTTTCGAAATCAAGGTTTTCCTATCTACTGAAGCGGAGCTGTGCGAATTCAGACCAATATAATTGCATAAAAATCTGGAGATTTCATTCTATTGGCCGAAATTTGCACAACTCCGGTTCAGTAGACTGGCATTCTTATAAGGTACTAAAATAAGTAAATGTTGGTAATGCATTCGATAATTGAATTTGACACTGCACTTGCATTTATCTACATCACTATAATGAAGTAAAATTCGTGAGTATTTTTTTTCATATAACATTTTATAATATAACTTACGATATAAAATAGCACACGGACATTTTTATACTATATTTTTATGGAGTTCAGCAGCTGTTTTATTACTACTTCTTCTACCACAAAACAGAGAACTTATTGGTTTTAGGGTAGTAGTTTTATTACCGAGTAGTGGCACGACGAGCAGCACGATGTATGGCACCACTTGCAACTGTAGCGCGTCGACAACGCGCGCAAGTGTCTCCGCCGCGCCGCTACGCACGCGCTCGCTACGCACTTCACTCAGCGCGCCAACCACCTGCAAGCCACAGCCTCAATGTATACACTAGGACGTACGTACTCCTTCTACAAGTACTATCATTCTTATAAACCGTTGATGAAGTGCGGTGCCGACCCTTAGGTAGACTGAGACTTATTGTCGCTCTATGCGTCAGTTAGAAAAATAATTTTGAATGAAAAGTATAATTAATTTAAATTGATATCGAAAGTTCAAACTAAGCAAATAATTACATATTTATTTAATAGCATCTTGCCTTTCTAATAACTCACAGGCACTTTCGAAACTCAAGTAGAAATAATTTCAACTAAAACATACAAATTTTGCAGTTTATAATTTATTTTGGTGAAACAATAATAATAATGTTCTCAAATACGTATGACGGTAACCCATGAACCACAGTCAGAGGGCAGCCCTAGTGCGTTTTTATCTACACCGAGCGGTTGTAGGTAATTATTTTACGAACACTGCCTAGTTAACACACTGTACTGTGTAGTGACGTAATGACGTGCTACCTTGCCCCCGCCAAAATCTGTCAGCACATAGAACGGTCACGCAGGAACTTATCCGATAACATCAGTATAAATTTAATTCTTTATAGGTTTGACCACATAGCATAGGTACAGCGTTTGGTCACAAACTCAATGTTATATAACGATATGTCCAAAGATGAAATCCGGTTTTCTACTACCATCTCGTTATCATCATCATCATCATTTCAGCCGTAGGACGTCCACTGCTGAACATAGATCCCCATAGATCTCCAGAGCGACCGATCTTGTGCGGCCTTTATTAGGTCATCTTTCCATCTAATGGGGAACCGTTCTACGCTGCGTTTTCCGGTACGTGGTCTCCACTCGAGAAACTTTCTGCCCTAACGGCCGTCAATTCTGCCACTGCCACTTCAACTTGCTAATCCTTTTGGCTATGTCGGCGACCTTAGTTTGTCTACGGATCTCCTCATTTCTGATTCGATCTCGTAGAGAAACATTATAACTACCATCTCGTAAAGGACATTATATCACTGGAGAAGAAGGTTTAGCTTAGGGCGGGTACCTCGTCAACGATGAGATGCATGAGCTGGTGCGGACTGACGCGACACATGGCGGCGAGTGCTCGCGCTGCCATATGCCTAACAGCGGTGTAGTTGGCCCGGGCCAGCGCGGCCACGGCTCTACCACGGCCACACACTTGTTCCCAGAGCGTAGGGCTGATGTACGAGCACACCGCCTCCACGACCTGCAGTCTCGATATCAGCTCCTCCGCGCGACCAGCCTCAAGGCTCTCCAGCTCTACAATCCAAATATTTCAATACTAAGTTATAGTAGTCAGTAGACGTATACAAGGAGGTTAAACTTCTAAGGTCTTTACCGACTTCATTAAAGGAGGTTACTCAATTCGAATGTATTTTCTAATGGATGTTCAGCCATAACTTCTTTGTATATGAACCGACTTAGATGATTCTTTTTTCTTTGAAAAGGGGATACTTCAAGGGTGGTTCATTTTATTTTAATTGGCATTGGACCTTCGACTTCGAAGATACACCAGGGAACTCTTCAAAGTCATTGAAGTTCATTTTCTTTTTTGTTAAAAATTATCTCGTTATATTATAGTATCACGACAAATTGACGGTACTGTCCCTGACGGTAAGCACAGTACGATCGAAACACAACGGCGACCACAGAGTGATCAGCAATCCGACAATCCTAATCCATCTTTCACGTTACGCTTGAAGGACCCGGTGTCGTAATATGGAGGAAACACTAACCGTGAGTTGTTTCCACAGTTTTACGGTACGGCAAAGATAAGACAATGGGAACTCTTTTAGTTCGTCGTGAGATGGAGTTTACCGTAAAAGCGCATGTAGTTTCTTTTTTGTAAGGATGATAGAACACGTTTCGAGACCAGCCGGTATACATCCAGTTATCAAAGTAGTAAGGAACTGTACCTGGCTGAAGACTACCATGACATCACAGTGACTCTCTTTTGGTTTGTCACGTTTCGGGATCAGTCAATGTATATCCGGCTTGCAAGCCAGTATGACAGCGACGAGTGTCAATGGATTTCAGAGCTGTCGGTGATCGCCGTTGTAATTAGACTGCTCTTTGATGGTAACATCAGGTACAGTTCTTATGCAATATATTTTATAATGTGAAACTCACCAGAATCAGTCAAGACCTTCTCGAAGGGGTCCATAATAAATTCCCACAGTTTAGGAAGTTTTTCTGGTAGTTCATCGCCAAAGTATTTCGTGAGGCTGGTGAGCGCTAAGGTGGCACCCCGCCTCTGAATCCGCAACAATTTCCGTGCCTGTAATTAAAATATATTTCTGAATAACTTATGTATGTACATAATACTGAGCAAATATCTTTAATAATTACGAGGGGACGAATGGAACTTTAAAAGAGCGGCGATTCGTCCGTTAACAAGACCGAACTTGAATGATGTTTATGAACTTTTAGATTGAAAGATCGACTGACTGACGACTGGCGTTTATGGTTCACTCGTGCACTTATAATTTCAAATGCGTTTCAACCTTATTTCTTTTAAAATAAGGATTAAAAGTGGTTAAAAAGAAGCGGGCACAGATCTGTGACAAGACGGTTTAAGAGGGGTGCACAGAACTGTGACAAAACGTTCGAAAGGTTAAGTCAATTACATTGTCCATCCCCGGCGGCTCGAACTTCTCGTAGAACCTTTATTGAAATACTAAATGTGCCTCACGGTGTCAACTGTGTTAAATTTATTCTCACTTCCCGTACTTTCCCACAGATTACCCGATTGCTTCACGTTTATGATCGCTGCTCAGCACCTTATGATCCTAGCGTGAAATTATACAGCCTATAACTTTTCTCAATAGGGTATATCTGCAATTTGTATCTGACTGGTAGTTACTTAGACTAGTTAGTGGTTCAAAATATCAAGCAAAAAAAACGATCTTTTAAGTTATATAATATTGTATAAGTGTATATGTTGAGGAAGGGGGCAATTAATACAGGTTACGTGTAAAACAAAGCTGACCAAGAGCCTCATTTGATCAATGAATTAATTAAATATTTTTTTCTAGATCAGCCGGATAAGCATCCTTTGAATTTTTATACGCCCTATAAAAATAATTGTTATACAATAAAAGATTTCAAGAGGAAATTTATGAAGTTCAGTTCGATGTTTGGAAGAGAGTTACCTCATCCTCGTTCGCAAAGAGCGCGTCGAGCTGAAGATGGGCGGCAGCAGAGGGCGGGCGGCCGCGTTTCGGAGCGCACCGATCCGCGCTGCGCTGCTGTTCGCGTAGGGTCAGGATCCCTTTGTACTTGTCCACTGAAATTACAAAAACTATATAAAATAATTATAGGCTACGATTTCAGGAACCGAATAAATTAATTAAAAAAAAAAATCAAATTATACAATCCGGGAACGATTATCAATTAGAGTAACATTTATTTGATATCTATTATCGTAAAAGTTCGTGTGCGACCCTCCTATATGAGGACGGACGTTGGCTGAGGCGAGGTGCTACAGACGACAACAGGGCGAGTTGTGTAGCGGGGAAGAGAAACGCATGTAATTGCGTGACGTAGGCTCGCAGTTACAGTACACTAAAGTAAACAGTATTACGTCTTTAAACAAACGGTCGAAATGACGTACTTCGAAATTTAGGTTAACTTAGGTAAACAATATAGTTGCGATTGCGCCGCAGTTACGTAGTTTACAACTAGTAACGAAATATTATATCACCTACTTCCCAGACTTTAAAATTGTTTTGATTTGTTAGAATAAGAAAAAATTACATAAAGATAATGTACATTCTCTTCTTACTAACTCACAATCACTTTTGAAACTAGAAATAAAGCTCATGTTGAAATAATATAAATAATTTATAAAAAAACAGTCATATGTTGTATATTGTATACTTTAGTGTACTGTGAAGTGTAGTGACGTAATGACGTGCTACCTTGTCCCCGCCAACGTCTGTCACCATATAGGACAGTCGCGCACGAACTTGTACGTCTATAACATATACAACAAACGGTTTCATCCTTGATGAATTTATTTGCGTAACTCTCCACCGCGACGCAACCAACACACACGTACATAGACTATCTACATTCTAAAAAAATGTGGTGTCGTGGGACACCAGGTAGGAACGAAGTTCCTTCGGCTAATGTAGAATCGACACAATTTGCAAAAAAAAATCGTGCTCAATTTTATGTAGGTTTTCTTGATTTTTCTCTTAAATTTTGCTGATCAGTTTTTATTTAAGTACAGGAAAGTATTTAGGAAATTCAGTATTTTAGGAAATAATAAATTATGTAAATTAAAAAAAAACGTAATTCAAATTATCAATTAAAATAACAAAATATGTCTCTTTATTTTTGTTTAACAACATAAAATCACATAGAAATAGAAATAATTACAAAAAAGGTATTATACGCTACTCGCTTGTGTATACGACGTTCGCGCCTGCGCACGTCTCATTTAACGGTTTTATTCCACGGACTTTTTCTTACGGTTTTACTATCACATTTTTTTCAGTTCGGTCGCGCAGCAAAATTCCTATCTCCTCCAAGCCTGCCCGAATGGAACTTCGTTCCAAAAAGAGTATTTTCTATCTACAAAATCTCAACAAAACTAATGACAACTGTCACGTTATTTCTCATTGCCAAATGAGATGTGTTAAATAGCAATGGCGCATTAATTTTAACATTAATGCTCTCCTAAGGTAGCCTATTTACTGAAACGGAGCGGAATGAAGCTGTGAAAATTTCGAACAATAGAAATACATAAAAATCTAGAGATCTAATTCTATTCGTCGAAATTTTCACAGCTCCGCTTCAGTGAACAGGCAACATTAGGCCCGTGCGCAGTATGTGTAGTCGACAGATGAGTAACAAGTTAAATAATTTAAAAAAGGAGACAAAAAACCCGCCTGCAACAAAAACACTTGACTAAAAAAAAATATTTATTTGATTCCCAGGACGTCATACTCAAATTTTATACATAACCTATGTCACTCCCACAATTAAGACGAACCTAACGACACATTGTATGCTAAATCCACCAAGCCGTTTAGGCTACAGAGCGTGCCAAAGAAACAGACATACATACGTACCTACATACATATATACGCTCGAAAAACATAACCCTCCTTTTTCGCAGTCGGGTAAAAAGAAGCTACGCACGTGTAGGTCCGTGGGTGATGGTTTCCGACCTCCCCTCCGCGCCGGAGTCCCCGCTACCCGAGTCGGCAGTATTCTCGTCCATGTTGTCGAGTGATACGCGAGGCGTGTACTCTGGGTCACATCTATAAATATTCACTCAATGCAAACAATCTACTTAATACAATTCTTAAGAATGGTAATGGTACGTGGCTAAATATAGGGTAATTCCTAAAATGTTGCTATTGAGAAATTCCATCAGATATATGAGTTAGTGCAAAATAAAACCTAATACATCAAACAATGTCGAATAATAAATATAGTGTTTTTGTTAAAGCCAGAGAACAATATTTTTATATAGTAGAAAAATACATAAATTTAAATTAATGGGTATGGACTCAGGATTTTAAAACATACATAACAAATTATAAGTTTAGTGTTAGGACGTTCAAGCCCCATGAGACATGAGTAGGATTACTACCATGAGCTCGGCCTTTCGCAGAAGGAGAAGCATCATGATAAAACACTAACAATGAAAATGGCACTGAAGCATTTTTTAGTGCTTTCCTGACTAAGTGGGTTCTAGAATTCAATAAAAGGATTCATCATACTGAGTGCGATATAGAACAAGAGAATTACCTGAGGAAGGCCTTGAGGTTGACTAGCACCTTAGTGTTGGGACAGGGCTCGCGCGTGGCGAGCAGAGCGGCGAGTGGAGGCAGCGCGCTCGCCGAGGCAGCCTGCAGCTCTTCTCCCATCTCTCTCTTCACGCTGTCCATCAGCGGGCGCACGACCGGGTTCAAACGCGTCGGGACCACACCCAACCATGCGCACGCTCCGCCCAGAGCCGCCTGTACCCTGCACGCACACACAGACCCTTTTTAGCCCACCTGTACCCTGTAGCGGAGTGGAGCTGTGCAAATGTCGACCAATAGAATTGCATCTCTAGATTTTTATGCAACTCTATTGGTCGAAATTTACACAGCTCCGCTCCGCTTCAGTGGGCAGGCAACCTTATAAAACTACACTCACGATAAATGCAAGCAATCATGCTAATACTTATAATTCAGAAACACTTGAACCTTTTGGGGTTAGACTTCTTAAGACCCGTTGAGAGTAAAATTCCAAATGCCGAATTTCACTTCAAAGTCTGCAACGCAACGTTTATAATGCAAAAAGGATGGAAGATTGATAGTTGGTCAAAGAGAGAAAAAATGAACGACTATTATAATAAGATAGATGGAGCGCGATAGAATAAGAAAAGTGTACATACGCGCAAAATCAAACAAAGCAAAAGAGTAAGAAGGTATTAGGAAGAAAACAATTGTTTAATAATCGTTTATATATCGCCAAAGAAGTTTCACTTCTGTCATGCGCAGTAAGCTACACGTGCTGTGGTATTTTTAAATTAAAACTCATTACTGCCTCAATCAGTAATGTAGGAAAATTGAAAAGTCACTACTACATCTCAGGGATCTTTTTGAAACTACAAATGCACAGATAAACATTTTTTTCAGCTGTTTAACTGCTATTATGATAAATATGGGAAATAGAAAAGGAGAAACGGAATGGGAGAATATGCTCTAAAAATCCTTTAAAAATATATACATATTTAATTGTGCTATGAACGAACGCCTAAATGAATTAAAGAAACAAGTAAGATAATGTAGATATTGGTAAAAATGGCATAGGAGGCAAACAAATAGAAGAGTACATTACAAAAGAATAAACAGTCTGTTTATAGAAGAATATAAGGTCAGGTTTAGCATACTTACGAGACATTCAAAGAGCTCTGCTCGATGGTGCACTGATTAACAGCTGTCTGTAAACTCTTTCTCCTGTCTTCCAAAGTTTGCGCAACTCGCTTCAGTTTCATGGCGGCCACCATCGATTGCGTCACAATTGTCATATGAACCACCTAAAATTAATAGTTAATTAACTTAATCATGTAAATTTCTATATTACGACGAATCATATTCGCACGAAGCGCGTTATAACATTATAAATTTTAGAAGCCCTTATTTTCCGTTTCGTATACTGCATTCAATCTTTTCAATCAAAGTCAAGTACAAAAATTGTAGGCTCCTCCGTTGTAACATTTACTTTATTTCTACATATATATATATATATATATATTATCAGTTGTTGTCCTAAATGCCTTTTTTTATAATACCTCGGCACATTGATGGAACTGTGCCTGATCGTAAGCACAGCACAATCCAAACCCAACGGCGATCACCGAGAGATCTAAATCCAACAGCAGCCGCCGTTATCATGGCATTAACGTCTCTTCCCGTAATAATTCTAATTATTATAAATTTTCATAATTTTCTACTTAGCTGTGTAGAATACATACATACACATGTGATCTAACATTTTAGAAAAAATAACCTCCAAGGCAAAGTGTATTTACCTGTTCCAGCCTCATAATGTTGTTGAACTCTTCGCCGTCGACAGGCAATTTGTAATGTTTCATCATGGCCAGAAGATCGCGTGCTTCTTGTAGTATCCTGAGATAAAATATTAAATAAAATTTAATGAGAACCATACAAAAAAACAATTATAGATCCTAATGTAGAGACAATATAATTGAACTTTATATATATATATATATATTATAAACCGCTTAATGGCGCGGTCGGAGGTAAAATCGATTGTTCATGACGTCACGTAACAGTCAGATTTGTTTTAAGCGCCATCTATCCGGTCATTCTTCGTACTATATTCTCAGCTGTACATTTTGCATTAAATGTTCGATATTTATGTTATCAGCAATTTCCTTTTCAACGTCATCTACATACTCATTCTTCGAAAATTTAAAACTCCTTTTATGAATTAACAGGATGATTTGATTTTAAGGGTAGATTCGTACAGCGTCTAGTCGAAGCGTCAAATTCACCAATAATTGCATGACAACACATTCGCGTTTTTTTTACATTTAGCAGTTATAGGTGCTCGAGTTTACGTGATCGCACGCGCAACAACCAGCGTTGGTCGCGCGAATTCGAGTTTTTTATCTCGATAGAAATATCTGCATTACTTAGTGGAAATAAGGTTGAATTATTAAGCGCGTCCGGTTTGTAAAGCCAGTTTGTCAACGTACATTTATAAAAATATAATACACGATTATCATGTCTGTAGTAATTTAAGTAGTTTTAAAATGTATTATTATTTTAATTCAATTAATTTAAAAGTCTTTCAATATTCGATGGTTTACATCTACTAGACATTACACAATGGCTAAGATTTTTTTAAAGAGCCGTAAATACTAGAATATACCTGTTACAATTTAAGGCGACCTCATCGTAGTAGAGCGTTTGGTTGAGCGCTGTATGTAGAGTCGACACCAGGAGCGGAGGGGCCAGCTCTGAGATTTTATTAAGAGGCTCAACGCTTTGTTCTTCTCTATCTTGGGCCTTGTCACCATCCTAATATGTAAAAAAAAACCATAAATATTGTCTCATAATATTATTATAACCAACGAAATAGAATTTATATTTTATTATAAATCAAAATATGCAATTATTTATAAAAAATTCAATCGAATAAATTTAGATTTCTTGAAATTGAACTTCCACTTCAAACAACAAGAGCCTGTGTATAAAAAATATGAAATAGTAGTTTAAAAAAAAAAGCGTAACGTGAAGAGACATTCGAGCAGGCCGGCATGACAGCGACGATTGACGATAAATTTTAGATCCCACGATAGTCATCGATGTTGTTAGATTGCACTGTGCCTACTACCAGGTACAGTGACGTCACTGTTGCGTGATAAGATTAAAAAATGCAAGAGGATACCTACATTTAAGTGATGTGACGTTTCCAAGTTATTAAAAACTAACTGTGCCCCACGGTTTCACCCGTGGCAATTTTATACTTATGACAAACATTACCAACGCACCTATGTAGGCTATGGTTTACACTTTGTGTAAACTATCGACATTTCTATGAGGAATCGATTAATTTTTCAAATTTTTTTTTTTTTTTTTTCATATAGCCTATTAACTCGCTGATATTGTAGCTTAACATTTGTGAAAGAATTCTTAAAATCGGTCCAGTAGTTTTTGCCTTTTCCCAATACAAAAAAAAAAAAAAACAAATAAAAAATCAAATCTTTCCTCTTTATAATATTTTGGTTTAAATAACCTACGAATTGGATAAAAATAAGAAGATTAACGAAAAATGATTATAGCATACTTTATGTGAGTGTCCATTGTTAAGAGATTGCAGGGCGGGCGGGAACAGATTGTATTTGAGCGTGTGCTGCGCCCATGAGGAGATCACGAGACTCGCCACCAGCCTCTGAAGAGCGCTACCTGAACGCAGGTACACCACCATAACCTGATGAAAATATTTTTTTATTATAATTTATTACGAAAAAAAAAACACTTACTATTACTAAATAGCTATAGTGATATTATTAATGTCGACTTTAACAACATTGGAGCATCTACTCGAGTAGTATACATACTTGTAATGGGGACTATAAAACAGTTTTTTTTAACTGACTTCCATCTTGGTTTTTATTTATTGGGGTGTGTAAAATGTATATAAATTAATAAATTTATCGTAACATAAAATATTCATGCCGTGTTTGTTGTTACATTTAGCGTAGTCTATAAGTCACATTATTTTATTGTAATATTAGTGCATGCAACTTTTGGAAAAAAAAAATTAAACACTATATATGTTGAAAATAATGTTTTTTTTTTAAATACTACGTCATAAAAAAGTGATTTAAAAATGATTCTTTAATAAAAAAATATGTCACAAAAACGCTGCACTATGGTCCCGTGACTTTATTCATTTTAAATGATAACAGTGACAAATGTGACAACCTACGCAGAAGTCTAACGTTCATATTTCCTGAATGGTGACATCACGCTTCCTAATTGGAGTTTCAAATCATTTGACTCACAGACGAAAAATTAAATAAACAATTACTTTTTCCAGATTTGTATTGTTTTAGGCTTTTTATCTATAAACCAATATTACTCAATAATTTACTGGAATACGAATCACGGATTGCAGACGCACCTTTATAAATAGATAAAAACACCAGAACTTAAATCGCTCAGCAAAAAACGTGTTTAGCCACCCTTTTTCGTGTTTCTTTATTTTACGAACGACTATTAAGTTCTTTACAGCGTACAATGTATCATATTGATGAATATTGATTCCGAAGGAAAAGTTGATAAATACATAAATAATAAATTCAAAATGCAACACACCTTAACATAACAATCTATAGGGCTCTCGTCTTCAGGCTTGTACTCAATACCGGGCGCCGGCTGCACTAAATAGCACGACAGATATCCTGAAACAAATGACGTTCGGACATGGACACTGACCTCCTACAAGTTACCGACTAGTTCTTGAATTGACCCTGCAGTTAAGCAAAACATTGTTTGGGAGACGCCGTGACATAAATCGACAATCAATAATAGAGGTAAACTTTTGTATACATTTCGAACATTGAGAACTTATCGAAATAAACGCATAACAACTGGCAACATATTTCGATCAACGTAATTGACTGAAATCAGATGTAAATCAACATTTGTAGTGGCTGCTTGTGACTTGGTGGAAAAAGTAAGAGTCAAACATATACGCATCTCTTTTCACTGTATAGGTACTCTCATTTAATCTCGATTTTTCTAACAACAAATCATATATGAGGCTTAGAATAAGTTTTCAATGCATTCCATATCGTGGGCTTCACAACTAAGAGGCGTTCATGTAAAAATCCGTTTTGTTTTTTCTTTTCAAATCTTGAAAAGTTCTCCTACCAGCACATGTATTTTGGTACATATTTGTACTTTCTGTTTATTCTGTAATCCACCCGAGCGCAGCTGCGGGCACAGCTAGTCATAAATAGATTGTGTTGATGTGATTAGTGAGTGTAGTTACCGAGGACTTGTGCAGCAAGGCACCTCGCCCTGGTCAGGTTGGAGTCCCTCTGCGCGCTGCACTGCGACTCGGAACCCCCCACGAACCACTTCTGCGGGGGCCGCACCTCGGGGGGCAAAGCCTCCGACGACAGCGACGACTGCGAGTTTGTGCGCGTACGTCGCTCCTTAACACATACAACAATACAATATATTACACATATTACAATTCGATGTCAAAAATGTAGAAATTTACAATTTTTGTTTATCAAGATTAAAAACATTTTTATGACTACACAGCAATTAACCATAGCTACCGTACAGCAATAAAATATTCTTACGACCTGTATTAAAAAACGCATTACCGCTTAAATAAACGTATAAATATCTGTAAAAATCTAGAGTTCTTTATATTTAATAAATATTGTATGCGAATTGGAAGGAGAAATATCGTCCGTCAATTCGCCGAACGCACACATTTATCCAAAATTTCTTGGATATATGTATATAATATATATAGATTTATACTGAAACTTCCACCCAACGAGTTTTTTCAAAGAATATTTAAGTGAGCCGCATTCAGACCGGAGACAGTTCTAATTCTGGCACTGAATTGATAAACAGAAGAAATCAACGAATAGAATATAACTGCTATTATGGAGCACCCGTGAAGAGGATTGTGCGATTGTGAATTAAGATGGGAATATTTTTTTTTTTTTTTTTGTTAATCAAAAACAATTTTAAATTCTAGGATATAATTAATATAATATTTCGCCATTAGTTATAAATTACATAAATGCGGCACACTCACGACTATTGTGTACCAAGATTTCCAAGTACAATTTTTTTTTTTTTGATCTGACCTTACTGTTAGCTTGAGGGGCCTTATCCAAAAACAGAGCCGCTGATGGCTTTTACAGCTTCACCAGGCATGGGGGCGAGCGCTAAAGGCACTCAGCCGCGAAAGCGTGGACAACAAGCGCGCAAGGGTGCCAAAGTGTTCGGACCTCGGCTTGAGTTGTTGCCGCGATTGCAAAGAAGTCGCTATCTGACTAATTTCCTATCCGTAAAATTCGAGATAAACTAACATACCACATACATGCCCCAGAAAAGAAGGAATATGTGTATATGTATTTAGTGATCTGAAATAAGGTACTAAGTACATTGTTTTAGCCGTTTTTATGATACTGTTTACTTTAGTGTACTGTCACTGCGCGGCTACGTCACACAATAGCACGCGTTTTCCTTCCCCACTATACAACCCGCTCCCACTATCGTCTGTAGTACCTCGCCCCCGCCAACGTTTGTCGTCACATATGGACGGTCGTGCACGAACTTGTAAGAGTATAGTTTTGTTTTCCAATCATTTTTTGGTCGTAATTAAATTATTTAATTACTATACACAATATTTTCTTACTCACTGGCATAATAATATTAACTTTCTGTAAACTGTATGGGTTTTCGAAAATTTATTCCAAAGTTAATAAATATATTTACTTCAATAGAATATAAATTTTTGCTCAGTCAATATTATATCGTTATCACAAAAAACAAAACGTATGTTTGAGACCCAGCTACCCAAGTATCGAGACGGAAACCTCTTGGTTGTCAAGCACAATATCTTAAAACACTCATGAGAAACGCTCGGACTATCGATCGTGACACACACATGCCGTAAATACCGTTTCCCGCTAAAGAAACTATAATCGTGTACGGTTTCGCGCGCAACATCTCTCCTGCCCGGCTGACTCCATCATCACAACCACGCGAAGGCTCATCCGCTAGTCTGATACGGCGCAAGATATCTTTACTGTTGTTAGTTGGATCTAAGCGTATCAAAAGTATCTTAAGATACTAGATAGCTAGTCCTCCCTAGAGTAGCAGAAAGACACCAATGCTATTTCTGCGATGCGTATGGTACAACTGTTTATGTATAAAGTTGGTGTACCTTCGGCGGTGTCTGTATGATAAGGGACGGATCTACGGGTAGCCTGGCCGGTTGCATGGCGAGGCACAACCACATCGCCATCATGGGACACGCAGCGACCAGAATAACGCCCAGCGATGCGTGACGAAGGAAGTTCTCCCACACCTGGAAACAGAAAATTGGTTCTCTTAGTCATATACAGAAATCCCATCACAGTACATTAAGATATGGAACTGACACATAGTCTTGCACATTACGTATAGTTAGAGACGAATCCGCGACCCCCCCCCCCCCCCCCCCCCAGCCCGGTAAAGCTGTAAAAGTCATCAGAGGCTCTGTTTTTGGATAGGGCCCCTCAGGCTAACAGAGAAGTCTGATCGAAAAAATAATCCGCGACCGATGTTTCAAGAAGAAGGTATAATGGTAAAAAAAAAAGAAAAAAAGAAAACTATAGTAACAATAAACAGATTAAGTTAGTTTCACCTCCATGACCAGGGTGTTTTCCGAACAGGCCTATTACCTCAATAAAGTTCATAATATAAGTGCCTTCTTAGGACCTAAATTGAATAAAGTACTTTTGTCTGATTTGAAAACTCGCCTAGCTCTCTACCACTGGTAAGTAGAAAATCTGTCATCAACTAAGTTTCCTATTTTTAAGTTTAGTTTATTAACTATCTTTGGTCTAAGGTACCAACAGATTATTAGTTAAAGAATGTTTCCGCTTTAACTGCGCGTGTTCAAGTCGATCAAAACACTTTGTGTTTCGACCTGCAATCAATTTTGCATCTTATAACGCATTACGATTTCTAAAAAGATGATATCGAATGAATGATATCGAAGTTTGTTATATCCTATCAATTGACCAATAACATGAGCTTTCCGTGTGCAAAATTTCATAACAATTGGTAAAGCCGTTTTTGAGTTAAATCCGGACAAACAAACAGACAAATAAGAATGTTTCCTATGGCATATTCGTGATCAGCATCGTTAATACAGTATGCCTATCGGAAATTTGTGAAATAATGTACAGATAGAACAACAGATTTATTAATATAGATAGATGACAGCGTCGACTATGAGTATAATTGGCGGTCGACACGTTATAATATGTTTGTGAATCTCCCATACCTGAATAGCAATTTCTTGAATATCACGCACATGTTCGAACAAGATCCTCTGATAGACGTATCTCATCGCCTCTTGCAACAGCTCCGGCGTCCAGTTCAAGTGCTGTGTATCCGTGTGGTCTTCGCCGTTAGTTTTGTCGCCATTGGATTGATTGCCGTTTGTGGTGGGTTCCTTGCCAGTGACGAGCGGTCGGGTGAGCGTCCGGAGCGTCTGTAGCGTCGCCTTGCGGACTGATGACGTCGAGTGGTCCAGATATGGCCACAGACGAGGTAGAACATCCGCTAGGTCGATAGGACTGCAATGAACAAGATGTCTCTTAATTCCACTGACAAAAATGTTTGTCATTGTAAGCGCGACCCTCCTGATGGATTGCAAGGTGTAGTGGAATGCACAGATATACACGGTATTGAAATGATACCCTATATCTTAAGATCAATAATTTATGATGTCATTACAACTGACACAGATATTAACTATGCATAATACTGTTATTTATTATAATGTTAATAAAACAACTAGTGTATTGAAAAAAAAATTTGTGCATGTTACCTCTACACGCAGTTGAAGTGAAACTTCTATGAATTGAACAGTTTTATAACAGTAACTGTATAGTATATATGACTAATTGATTTTGATTGAATGCAAAGATTTTTTAAAATGCTGTGTCTGTAAGTCTGTCTTGGTAAAATAATCTCATTTGTAGCAGTCAGCAAATAAAACCGCGTAACCCATACGACAAATGATTAATGCTACCGCCGGCGGCCGTCAACAGATTAGATTATTGGTTCGTCTTGTTCCCCTCCCGCAACCCGTACACTATAAGGTCGCGCTTACGGCGGTCAAGCAATAGGTAAAAGCGAAAAGAAATATGAGTTGCTAGGTATTATAAAATGTGGTAAAGACATAAACAAATCGATAAAGCTGAATTTATAAAATAAATATTAGCAAACAGTAAACAAAAAAAAAGTCAAATATTAGGGCAGTATTTTCGTTACGAGACCAACATTCACCTCAAATCGTCATAGGCTTCACTAGGGTAGTGAATAATATTAAATAGCGCCTGGTTTTCATTATATAAAAAAATGAAGTTAAATTAATTCGATCAACTCTCCACCACGCAGCCAACGCGCAACTGTGCAGCCTGTCGTTGTATTCTTATTTTCCTACAGCTTTCCAGATTGCTTAACGTTCATGGTTACTGTTCAACTACTGAAGGTGGTAGCGTGATGTTATATAGCCTATAGACCTTAATTAATAAATCTATACTAATATTATACAGCTGAAGAGTTTGTTTGTTTGTTTGGTTGAACGCGTTAATCTCAGGAACTACTGATTCGAATGGAAAAATTATTTTAGTGTTAGATAGCTCATTTATCGAGGAAGGCTATATAACATCTCGTTACGACCAATAGGAGCGGAGCATCGATGAAAAATGTTACAAAACGGGGAAAATTTATTCCTTTTGAGAGCTTCCATTATGTGATGCAGACGAAGTTGCGAGGGTCAACTGGTAGGTTATAAAATGCAAAGAGAATATTTCAAATCTGACAAGTAATTGCAGAAATCAGCGCGATGAAACATACGATCTCTTGAGCTTTGTAATAAGATAGTTAATGTACTGACTGCAGTAACCGCGCGGGTTCAGGCAGCGCCATGAGCGCGGCGAGTAGCGCCATGTATGAGTTGGCGGGCGCCGCGAGGTCGTCCTGGTCGTGCAGCAGCCGCCACAGCCGCTCAACGACAGTGCGCAGTGCGTGTGGACGCGCGGACGCGAGCGCCGCCGCTGCTGGGGCGAGCGCGCCCGCCGCCACTGCGGACACGTCCTCGGCGCCGTCGCCCAGACCCGCGATCAGGTGCTCTAGCGCGCCGCTCGAGCATGCCACCGCCTTAACAACATATTCATATATTTTATAGACTGCTATGCTAGAGATCTTAACTTCAATTCCCAGATCTAGCAAAGTGTTAATGGGGTTTTCTATGAAGTTCTCGAGGCTGGCATACATCAAATGTAATAGCCCCTTAAATATAGAGAAGAAAAAAATTAAGTTCTCAGTAGCAGCTCAGAGTTCGGCTTTGTGCCTCCGATTAATGGCAATAATCTCGCCCCCTATTACATGGAACCTAAAAACATACCTGCCGAACTGTGGTTGTACATTAATTAGTACACCTGTGCCTAACCCTTAGGGGATACAGGCGGCGTGATGGTATGTTATGTCATAAGTAAAAATAATTATAGGTATATGTTGATTAACAATAGGAATTAAAATAATTACTTATAATACTATACAAAAACTATAATAATCCCGAACGCTGACCTGTCTCGCTGCCAGCAAGTACTTGAATCCCAAGAGGGCGCCGTGACGCGCCTCCCACTGCGGTTGTGCAGCGAGCGCGGAGAGCAACGCAGCCACTTTGCGCACGCGCACCTCGTTCAACTGCGCCAAAGCGACGCCGAGCGTCTGTGCGCACGTCTCTCTAACAGGAGCCACCACCTGTGCAAACAATCATATCGGAAATAATTTCACACATTCATTAAAATCACTGCATTCATTTTTTAACCTCCAACACAAAAAGAGAGGTGTTATAAATTCAACGTGTGTATCTGTGTGTCTATCTGTGGCATTATAACCCATAAACAATTGAATAGATTTTGATCTAGTTTTTTATTTCTTTGAAAGGTTACTTGATCGTGAGTGTTCTTAGCTATGATTCAAGAAAATCTGTTCAGTCGTTTGATAATTATCAGCTCTTTTATAGTTGATAAATAGATGTGAGAATCTTCAATAGGTCTGATTGATTCGAGATTTGGTATTCTGTTACTTTAATGCTATTAAAAAACCTTGACTTGATGCTGCATCGTCATCTGGAATCCGTAGGATACCTAACTCCACACCAACATACAGCAGAGTTATCGTTTTATGGCTTACTTGAATGGTTTCAATAAATAGGCTGTGTGGGGTGTTTATTTAATCTTTTTTTTTTAGGTCTGACTACACTGTTAGCCATAAGGTCCCTGAAGCCTCAGACGGCTTTTACAGCTTCACCCTAACTTGTTCCAGGGTGCCAAAGCGACCGGGACTCGGCTTCGGCAATTGCCGCGGTTGCAAATAAATCGAGATCTAGCTAATTCCCTATCCATAGAATTCGAACTAACTAATTATACATATATACATGTCCCTGCCTCCTGGGAGGAAAGATGGAAGCATGTGTATATTTAGTGATCTGTAAGTTTTTGTCTAACTAGCACAAAAAAAAAGAAAAAATGGTCCCTTACAGAACCTATGTGTTCAATGATGAACATATTGTGTGTAATGAATGATGTATGTTGGTAGCTAAGTGATTGCGAGTGCAGTGTCACCTGTATCGCACGGACGGCTGCCAGACTCAAGGGTTTCACACCGAGTAATGGACGTGTATTGAATCTTCAATTTACCTTGTTTATATAGTAGTATTTAAAGTGTCAACACTGCCTTATCGTAAGCAAAGTACAATCTAAAAACAATGAAGACCACCGAGATGCCGATCTGCATGCCTTTCTTGCACCAGTTGAATATAAACTAGCTGATCCCTAAACGTGATAAACTAAAAGAGAGTCACTGTGACGGTTAGTATGAGTTTTGGTAGTATTTAGTAATAGCAGACTACTAACAGTAATGTATAGTAAGCGCGAGTTGAATGTCGAGTTAAAGAATTCGATAGTGCTGTGACCTAATTGCAATTATTGCTGTCAATAATGAGGATGTCGATAAATTTCAACGTTGTTTTAAATTTAACATTTACATCTTGGTTAACGAAATGAAAAAACTTCCTAAGAATTTATCAAACATTTTTTAAATCAATTATTTTACACAAAATCAAACTGAATAATAAATCTCTGAAATTTAATAATTGTCAGGACTCATTTTACACCATTTCTCGTGCTTGACGATGATTATTTTTTTGTATACTGTAAAGGCGAGGCGTACGGAAGGCGAGGGGAGATGCTCCCGCTCTTCACCTCAGGGCCCCACTACAATCAACTCGCGCGTTTACGATAGATGATCCACTATTACGTTACTAGCGGTGTGCCCGCGGCACCGCACGCATTTGTTACTAAGCATCAAAATTAGTTGAAAATTATTATTCTATTCTACGATTTCTAATGTGTTATTGACGTTTCTTATAGCCCATCAATTAAATAATTATTTATACTTCCCGTATACAAAATTTCATCTAAATCGGATTAGAATTAATGAAAATTAAAATTTTTGGCAATTATTTTTTGGTAATTCCTAAAAGTGCTATTGATAATTCTCATATCTCATCATTCGTGGAATGGTTTATACTTTCAGTATACAAAATTTCAACAAAATCGGTGAAGAATTAACAAAAATACATTTTTTGAGAATTATTTTTCTTAAGATTTCTAAAAGTAATATTAAAATTTCCTGTACTCTATCAACTGACCAAGGACATAGGCATTTCGTGTACAAAATTTCATAAGGATAGGTCAAGCTATTTTGAGTTAAATCAGGACATACAAAAAGACAAATAAAAATGTTTCCTATGTCATATTCGTTATCAGTATCGTTAATACAGTATGTCTATCGAGAAATTATCAAAAAATATTAAATGTACAGACAGATCTACAGATTTATTAATATAGATTCGAAAGATAGACAACCATTGTATAGTGGTACCTGGTCTGATATGAAATCGCCAAATCTGTCAAGCGCGAGCACGCATAACAACCTCAACGCCATGTCTTCGAGCCAATCTTGATGCACCTCTTCCATCTGAATATGAAAACAAAATAAGACGTCAAACATTTTTGTACAGTCAAACTCTGTATAAAACGAAACGTATGTTTCAAAAAAGGCCAATTTGATTGGACAATCGCAGTTACGAACCACTTTGGTGCCCTCTTCACGCCCGACCCTATTCCAACTGCCTCTTGCCATCTGCCAGGGAGTTGCATGAATGAGGCTTAGAATTTTTTAAATTTAATTTTAGTTGAGATCATTTGTGTACCTGTTCCTCAGCGATGTAGTTGTGCATGCCGGCGCTTGTGACTATGGGCGCCCGTAACAGTTCCCGCAGCGCGCTCGCTGCACCGTGCCGCGCCTCCCACTGCGCACTGAACAGCTGCGCCTGGAGAGCGCCGCACCACGCGTCCAGCGGCCATCGCGACCCCTCGCCCCACGCGCCCTCAGCCGCGCCGCACTCCGGGACCGCACCGCTTTCCACTGAACCGCAAAGACACATCACTGACAAACACTTAGGTACGATTTGAAGGTGTTAACTCGTGTACATACCACTCAGAGGATACAACTAAAAGAGTTAGGGTTATAGGGTTATTTCTTACTTTTTCACTACGAAATGAAAAAGTGATATAAAAAAAAGTAAACAGCAAAAGAGAAAGGGCTATGGAATAGTCGACGTTGAGAGTGTTGTTTATATACGAGAATAAAGTAAATTAACATTTGATTGTACATATGACATTGAACAGTGTTTTATACGTGCGTGCAATGTGGTAAATTTTAAGGAAAATGAAAATACTTTAAATCTAAAATATGGCTATCTCACACCAAGCTACACTATCTGTTGTCTAGTGGCTTCTCTGTCTAAAATACTATTACTGGGTGGTAGGATACGATAATTGTGTCTAACTGGATCACAATCTCCATATACTAGATGTAATACCCGCTATAGTGGCGCGCTTAGACTTGTTGACTTTCAGGTATATGATGATATACATCCAGTAATCCAGCGGTGTGTTAGGGATCTGTACCCGATTGCATCGCGACCACCAGCACATGGTGATACGTTTGTCGCGTTTCGAGATCAACCAGTGTATCCAGCTACCCAGAAGCTTGCAAGCCGGTATGACAACGGCGACCAGACAAGGATTGCTTGTTGTCTCGGTGAACGTCAGTGTTTTTACTACTATAAAAAGAATGATGTTATTAACATCATAATATCAAGTCCGGTGAAGCTGTAAAAGCCGCAGCGGCTTCAGGGCCCCTAAGGCTAACAGTGTAGTCAGATCTAAAAAAAAAAACATCATTATAAAGGCAAAGCGGGTAATAAAACTAACACTACAAATGTATCTAATGAACCACGCTGATAGGTACTTAGTAAAATTAAAGTGAAACATATAAAAAAATACATTTTATACTCACAAACAAATTCTTCAGGCGGGTCCAACTTGATTTTTTTCTTATCCGGCTCGATGGGCGGCGTGGGAGGCGCGGAAGGTCCCTCCTCGCTGCAATCTCTGGACTTCTGTTTGCTGAAGGCGGCCCGCGCTCTCCGCTTTGCGAGGTTCATTTCGCGTGAACTGAGCGGCTTCGTTGTTGCCACCGGGACTAGTTCCTGTACAGGCCTCTGTGAACACCGATATTACTTTTATTTTATTTACCTTCACCTTCCATGTGGCGAATATAGGAATTAACAAATAAAAAAATAAACGTGGAACAGAATCGAATAACTCAAACTATCTATACTAACAAGCTTAATTATTAAAAAGGTAACAAAAAACCCGACTGCAACAAAAACACTTCACTAAAAACATTATACTTTTGCTTTTTATTTGATTCTTTTTTTCCTGACTGGCTATACTGTTAGCCTTAGAGGCCCTGGAGCATCTGACGGCTTTTACAGCGTCACCGGACTTGTTTTATTTGATTCTCAGACGTCATACTTAAATATTATATAGCCTATGTCACTCCCAAAATTAAGACGAATATAACGACACCTCGTGTGCTAAAGCTAAAATCCATCAACCCGTTTAGGCTACAGAACATGTCAAAGAAATAGACATATACTTATACATACCAACGTACAAACGCTCAAAAAACATAATCCTCCTTTTTCGCAGTAGGGTAATAAAAAGCTCAAAAATTTGTTTTTTAGTTTGTGTGTTTGAGCGCGCTAATCACTGTATATACCAGTGAGATATGAAAAAATATTTTTTTCGTATTTTATAGTCTATTTTTATCGAGTAGTTATCTAACATCACGCTACGACCCTTAGGAGTGACCATAAAAACGTTAACCAACCTGGCCATCTGTAGTCATTAGTTATCATATGTATGAAACATGCAAATTGAACGCCGGCGAGTTCGTGGTCCGCTGAATAAAATTTAAAAAAAAAATGTATTCTTTGAAAAACAGAATTAATCGAATGTTCAAAGTGACTTTCGATTCGAATACCATTCATATTCGATTCGATTCGATCCGAACACAATTCGCACACCCTTCATGAATAACCATAGACACAGCATACTACAGCAACATACCCTTATCGTTTCAAGTTTAACTTGTTGCGGTTTGCCAGGACAAAGGTCTTCATTGGTGTACACTGAAGTGAGATCTACGCCCAAGTTAGCGGCCACATCGAGACCGAGCCGAGTGTTTAACTGCTGCCGTTGCTTCGCCAGACGCTCCTTTATATCTAAAATACATAATAAAAATAAAACATAAAATTTTACTTTGCCTATTTTTATTTCTGTGTGGGCGTCATGTGGTATTTGATTTTTGTTACTGTAAGTAATAGTAAAATATTTTGAATTGTCTGTAGTCTCAAATGGCTTTGTTTATAAATAATCTGTCTCTCTTTCTGATTGCCTGTAACATCGATATCTAAGGTACAGTTAGAATTTAAATAGAAAATAGTTGATATTGAGATCTAGATTTGAAGAAAATTTTACTAGAAGAGAGCGAAAAACCAGATGCATAATCTTAACTTTCTTACAAACAAATAAAAAAAAAATTATCTATATTCTGCACATATAACTTGTTTTTCGAAATATTGCGCTAGATAACAATTTTATAGCCGATATAGAATTTAAAATGTTTTTGTCTTCCTGTCCGTTCGTATGTCCAAGATTTACCTCAAAAAACTGCTTGAATGATTTAAATGCAATTTCGTACAAGGGAAGTATAAATGTAATTTCTCAATTGATAGGCTATAAAAATTATCAATAACATAATCGTGAAAAATAAATTTACTTAAATAAAAATTTTTTTTTGCCTTTTTTGTAATGGAATTTTGTATATAGGAGTAGGTATATTTTATTCCGAAATTAATAGAATAAAAATATCAATATACCCTCAAAAAATCATATTAAGAACAATAATAAGACGTAAATAATATAATTATTGAGTAATAAACACGTAGGAAGAGCCGCGCGAGTACAGCTAGTAGATATATGAAATATGACGGTTTAATCTACTGCAAGTAATGAACAGTTATTATTCAAACTTTGGATATAAAACTGAATATAACATTGCAGTCTTTACCAAGGTCAGTTACTGAAAGGTTGCTACCCTTGAGTATTGCGTTGGAACGCCTTGTGAACGCTACCGGCACGGCGCGCACATTGGACTAAAATTGGAGCCTCCCTTTCATAGGATTTTAGAAAAATTAAATATGTTATTTCATAGTTTTAACTATACAGTTTTGTCAAAACAGTCATATCATTGTATAATTTAGCAATTTCTAGCTTTATTTTTAACTTCTACACCATATAATATGGACTTGTAAATTTCAAATGTATGAAAATGGATTTTCTTTTCGTCATAACTTTTTTGTGTTTTGAGTTGTAAAGCTGAAACTTATACATATCGTTACTGGGGTGGTAACGAACCCTTAGGTCCTTTGACATTGAGCCCAGGCGTCCCCGTTCAAAAGATATGAATTAATTGTTGAAAGGGGAATTGCTGCATTGCAGCCAACTTCTGTCAATGATACAAATGTGAAACACAGACTTCATATGACCATGATAGATGGTAAGATAACTTCATATCTTTCAGATACCTCAACAGCAGCATGTGATATTTGTAAAGCGAAGCCGAAAGATATGAATGTCATCGACTTGATATCGCGAAGAACTCATTCTGAGGATATTTTTAAGTATGGCCTATCTTTCCCCCACGCCTGGATTAAATGCATAGAATGCGTATTGCATATTGCGTATCGCCTAGATTTCGAAAAATGGCAAGCCAAAGGAGACGATTTGAAGCAACTAGTAGATAACAAGAAAAAGATTATTCAAGAAAAGTTACGAGATGAAATGGGACTGCTTGTAGATATAGTTAAACAAGGTGCGGGAACGACCAATGATGGGAACACCGCAAGAAGGTTTTTTGCAAATCCTCAAGTAACTGCACAGATCACTATATCATGGCCATATTTCACATTTGTATCATTGACAGAAGTTGGCTGCAATGCAGCAATTCCCCTTTCAACAATTAATTCATATCTTTTGAACGGGGACGCCTGGGCTCAATGTCAAAGGGCCTAAGGGTTCGTTACCACCTCGGTAACGATACGTATAAGTTTCAGCTTTATAATTGAAAACAAAAAAGTTATGAAGAAAGGCAAGTTCATTTTCATACATACAAAATTTACAAGTCAATATTATTTGGTATATAAGGTAAAAATAAAGCTTGAAATTACTAAATTGGTAATTTATTAATGATAATTGGTGTTAATTTAAGTAGATAGTCAAAATTTATAGGTAATGTACAACTTTAATAAAGAAAAATATGTATATTGAATTTTTAAAACTAATTCTGAATCGTATTTTTGAAAGATAATGAAAACGAAGCGTTAGGGTAAATCAGGGGTAACTTTATTAATCGATACCTGTAGCATTCAGGTCGAAAATAATCCTACAGATTGATGATTTCACCTCAATACAATGTCATCAAAGTATGAAATTTTAATCAACAAATATCTGTTGAACGGGGACGCCCGGGGTCAAGGTGAAAGGTCCTAAGGGTTCGTTACCACGCCAGTAACGATATGTATAAGTTTCAGCTTTACAACTCAAAACACAAAAAAGTTATGACGAAAAGAAAATCCACTTTCATACATTTGAAATTTACAAGTCCATATTATATGGTGTAGAAGGTAAAAATAAAGCTTGAAGTTGCTAAATTATACAATGAGATGACTGTTTTGACAAAATAGTATACTTAAAACTATGAAATAACATATTTAATTTTTCTAAAATCCTATGAAAGGGAGGCTCCCATTTCAGCCCACTGTGCGGCGCGCCGTACCGCACAGTGGTTCAAAATTTGATAAATAGGGACATAGGAATTTCTATCTAATTTTTATTAATTGGATTATTAATCTTGGTCATAACAACTTTTATTAAAATACAAATTCCTAATTACAATATTGAAGAAAAATTTTTTTTTCCGTAACATGGAATCTTATTTTTAGTTTGACTTTGTTATACTTTACCAACTTCTAGGTGATCTACGAATACTTGCGTTTGCAGATTAGGCTACTGTGAACTTCAAATAAAAATAAATAAGTGCTCTAGGTTGCGGCGGCAAATGAATGGACATGGGAATTAGGATTCAGAATATGCTATAATATGCTAATATATACATTATACATCTTAGACTTCTCAATTGAAACCGTTTTGAGTGATAAAATAAAAGTGCACTTTGCCCAACTGGTGAAAAAAGAAATATTTTTTTAACTCAAAAACTATTGACTTTATCTAAATGTATCTAGTTGGATCTAAAGATAGTATATTATTCTTTGAAACTTACACCTCGGAAATATTAGCCACTTTGCACTTAAAAAACTCGAACGGTGCGACGGCGGACATGTTTGTTATTATTTGATATATTCAGAATTACTTAATCTATAACAAAATTATACATTAGAAGCCGATCAGCCGATAACTTTTCGAGTAATACAATAACAACACTTGTAATTTTCAATAGAAGAATAAGGTTAATTAATTTTTCTCCAATACTATTTTGACTATATAAAAAAAATTAGCTAAGAATAAAAATGATTTGAATTATTATGATCGATCATTTTATAAAACAAAAATTATATTTAAATTTCGACTTTCGATGCCGTGTCCCTATTTTGCGAATCCTGAACCAACACAACAACAACAATTACTCGCAACACAGCTACGCAGCGCCACTCCCGCTACCTAGATCCGAATTATTTATTTTAAATCTTTTTTAGATCTGACTATACTGTTAGCCTCAGAGGCCCTGAAGCCGCTGCGGCTTTTACAGCTTCACCGAACTTGGTATCCGCATCAGTGGACAGGCAACCTTAAAGTGATACGCACAACCCTTTGGCATAACGCATTTGATTTTATTATACGCTAGCAGTTCTTTACGTTCGAGGTTACTGTTCCGCTCTTGGGGTCGTAACGTGAAGTTCAAAAAAAACCTTCCTCAATAAAAATATGCTGTAAAATACGAAAAAAAATCAAACCTGACTCAATCCGATTCTGCACAATTACTTTCTTAAAAATACTAAATTATCACGAGTTAATACTGTTAGAGATTTAGGTGTTATTTTTGACTCCAAACTAATATTTGATAAGCATATTGATAATGTTGTCAAAAAAGCTTCTAAAGCATTAGGGTTTGTATTTCGATTATCCAATGAATTGAAATGTGTTAAAACTTTTAAAATTCTTTATTGTTCTTTTGTTCGAACCCATCTTGAATACGCATCTCAAGTCTGAAACCCCCAATTATAATATATATATCACAAGCAATGAGAAAATACAAAAGCGGTTTCTTCGTTTCCTACAGTTTAAATCTGAAATAATAGTACCAGTTTACACATCGCGCTGTAAAAAATTTCATATGCTCCCGCTGTATACACGAAGAGAAATAGCTCATGTATCATATCTTTTGTGTATACTCAATGGCCTAATTGACTGTTCGGAGATAATGAGCAAAATTAACCTACGTGTACCGGCAGCATCTTTTAGAAACCCTAACATACTTTATAGTCCTATTGTTAGAACTACCTACAGACAAAATTCCTATTTCATTCGAGTAAGCAGCAGTATGAATAAATTGGTTAGTGATTTAGACGTTGATATATTTGATAAAACTTGTGCAGAAGTTGAAAGCACTTTTGAATTCTTATTTCTTTTGTTAATATTTTTGTGTTCTTCCGTCTACTTTATTTTTTTATTTATATAAGTACATAATTATATGTGAGAACTTGTAAATGGCCTTCATTAATTTATACATGTAACTTAAATAATTACTTTAGATGTAAATTTTCTTAAAATATTAAAAAAGATTAACTTCTACAGAATTGCGTGTTAAAACAATCTCTTGAGCTTTAGTATAGATTCAGATAATGTTTTTTCAAGAATGGATTAAAAACACAAGAAAGTTTACCAGCAGCGGAAAGTGCCTCTTCGTCGAGATCATACTCATGACCCTCTGAGCCCATCAGGTGAGCGCCGTGCTGCAAAACCCGTCCGATGTCGAACGTCTCGCAGCGCAGCCGCCCACTCTCCTCTTGTTCGATACACTCTTCTGGAAACAAAGATGAACCTATAAAGACGACCATATATTAAAAATAAAATTAGGGATGTAACGATACATAATTTGGCCGATACGATACCGTTATTTGAAAGTTTAGTAATAAATAATGAAGTATGTAATCTCCTACACATCATTACCTGACTGGCGGAGGGTAAAGTTTTTCAGGTGTTTTGTATATGTATGTGTTTATTCTATTTTGCACAAATCTGGCAATAATCTTTGGACACACGAATTGCCCCACAATTATGCCACAAAGGCACGGGATGAGATGAGAGGGAAAAAGGACGTCGACGACGACGACCTGGTTCCTCCTGCGTATCGGCAAGGTTTTGCTCTAGGTTGTTACGTAGGTACAGCCATCAAAAATATATTTCTAAGGAAGGATTTGCGAATTTTGGCGATTTCAGAGGGAGCGCGGGTTGCGTGGGATCAATAAAAAACCTCGACTATCTGTTAATTTGTAAGATGAGTAAAGCCTCATAACTTATGCGTCCAGAAAATATCGTAAAACCCAGTCTTATATTTGAAAGTATAGGTATATAGTATCTTTTTATTATTTAATGGTAATGTACCTATCTATATATATACACAATTCTGCTCAGGTTACTTCTTCTTGTTTCGGCGCCGCAAAAGCACTTGCCAGTGTCAATGTTTTCAAGCCTTCGTAGTAATATGTATTTTATACAATGTGGCGTCCAACAAGATGGTGCCTGCCTTGTTAGAATGATCTAGGGAGTTTTTGTGGGATCCCAGAATGCATGCTCTTAGTTTATATTTATAATCCACTTCACTTATGCACAAAAACCAAATTATATAACGCAAAACACCACCAATATTACATACTATACGATCAAAACCCTAAGTAAATTAATTAAAAATAAAAACCACATGTCACTTCAGGATCCCGCCAAAAACTCTGCCTAGGTTACGTGAATAGTTTTTTTTCTTTTTTCTAATCTTCAAGTACAAACGTCGCTCCACCAAGAATGGTAAGCTTCCTTGTTAGAACTGACCAGGTAATTTTTGTGACACGTCAACATGCATGTTTCTAGTTATCAACCACATGAACACCGTCTATGGATTTCTCTATGTATGAATAAATACGTAGTCTCCTCTGTCTGTATTTTTAATATTTTACCAAAATTTTTCGATATGTACACTATATGAACGATAAAGATTAGGAATAAGCCATAAAAAAAATTCTGTCTGTCTGTTTATATGTCCTGATTTAACTCAAAAACGCCTTGACCGATTCTTATGAAATTTTGTAGACGGGATGCTTAAGTCATTGGACAATTGATAGGGTATAAGAATTTTCAATATTACTTTTAGAAATCATAAAAAAAAACAAAATATTTAAAACTTATTTTCATTGATTCCGATTTTTATGAAATTTTATGTACGGGAAGTACAATATCATTCCTCAGTTGATAAGGCTGTATGAATCGTCAATAATATGAATAAAAATAAAACTACAGATGAAAATAATTACTGCGTAATATAACCAATCGCGTGCGGAGCCACAGGTCGCGAACACCCCGCTTGTAATATATAAAATTTAATGTAATGAATGTAAATATGTAATTAGTAAAATTAAATTTATCAAAGCACAGGAAGTACGGTCTGCTGAAGAGCCGCCGCGCGCCGCGTCGCTCGTGCCGGTGAAACTTTTGTTTTCCGTCTCTAATTAGGAGTGCGACAAATACCTAAACTACAACAGAATAATTTTTATCCATTATATATATATATATATTAGGTTCTTACATATGAAATTAGCGTTTTGTCGTACTGACCACTTTGATCTGAAATATCTCCTCTTTGGTTAAGAATTCCAAATTCAAATTTATAAATTCATTTAGCTGGTACATTTGAGTTTTGAAAACAGACATTCATTTGTTTCTATCTCATTACTTTTTTCTTTGGCATCGCTTATTACCGCACAATGGAAAACATGAAACATCGATATATTTACGTGTATGAGTTCTACCGTGGCTCCAGTGCTGCAGAAACAGCTCGAAGGATTAATGATGTGTACGGCGGCGCTGGTGTCGCAAAAGAAAGCACGGTACGTTTTTGGTTTCAACGTTTTCGTTCTGGAAATTTCCACCTTCAGAACCAACCCCGTGGACGGCCGGAGACCAAAGTGGAAAATGAAGAATTAAAGGCTATTGTGGAAGCGGATCCATCACAAAACACTTCAGAGATAGCTGCAGGCTTCGGGATAAGTGATAAAACTGTATTAATCCACTTGAAGCAAATCAGGAAAGTAAAAAAACTTGTACGATTAGTACCTCATGAAATGAGTGAATCGAACTTGCAAACACGCGTCGACTGCTGTGCTACTTTGCTCAACCTACACAATAATGAATGGATTTTAAATCGAATCATTACTTGTGATGAAAAGTGGATACTGTACGATAATCGGAAGCGCTCGTCGCAATGGCTGAATCCTGGAGACCCAGCCAAATCCTGCCCTAAACGAAAATTGACTTAGAAAAAGTTACTTATGAGTGTTTGTTGGACTAGCGCCGGTGTCGTTCACTACAGCTTTCTAAAATCTGGCCAAACGATTACGGCAGATATCTATTGTCAGCAACTGCAAACCATGAAGGAAGAACTAGCTGCTAAACAACTGAGATTGGTCAATCGCTCTAGACCACTGCTGCTTCACGACAACGAAAGACCACACACTGCACAACAAACAACCACTAAGTTAGATGAGCTACAATTGGAATGTCTGCGACATCCACCGTACTCCTCAGACCTTGCTCCTACAGATTACCATTTTTCCCGGAATTTGGACAACTTATTACAAGGGAAAAAATTCAACTCCGAAGCGGCAGTCCAAACCGCTTTCAAAGAGTTTATTGATTCTCGCCCCCATGGTTTTTTAGGTAAAGGGGTCAATGAACTAATTATGAAATGGCAAAAGTGCATAGATAACAACAGTGCATACTTTGATTAATGAAATATATTTTCCAAAAAAAAAAGACTTTATATTCGTCCCGTACAAAACGCCAATTTCATATGTAAGGACCTAATATTTTTATAGATAGTAGGCATAACAAAAATCGTATATACCGGCAGTCCAAACCGCTTTCAAAGAGTTTATTGATTCTCGCCCCCATGGTTTTTTAGGTAAAGGGGTCAATGAACTAATTATGAAATGGCAAAAGTGCATAGATAACAACAGTGCATACTTTGATTAATGAAATATATTTTCCAAAAAAAAAAGACTTTATATTCGTCCCGTACAAAACGCCAATTTCATATGTAAGGACCTAATATTTTTATAGATAGTAGGCATAACAAAAATCGTATATACCTTATTCAATTTAAACTCTAAGAAGGCACATATGAATGTCAAAACACAAAAACCACCGGTTCGGAAAACATCTCAGTCATCGAGAAGAACCGTCAAGAAACTCGATCGAGTTTATCAATATAAATATAACAAATGTGTTTGTACAGAGGTAATCACTTTCACGTATCAGTATCAAAAACTTTCACTGTCATTAACATTTACGATAATTGGCAAAATATACTTAATATCAGCCTGGAAGTGCCCCCCCCCCCCCCGCCGCTGGGTAGCCTCTTCTCAAGGAAAGGTATAATACCCGATAGTTAAGATATCAAAGTAATAAATGCTTTCTTAAAAGTTACACAGACTTTATGAAAAATTTCGTAAACGTTTCATTTGTTCTCATACAATATGATTTCTATATCTCCTTTCTTGATTTTGATCGTGACGCGCATACTAGAAAAATAATTAACCAATTCACCACTATACATATATATTATATACACGGTAGAATAATTTTCAGTGGCAATTTTATATGCTTTATTAAGAATATTATATGGGAGGCCGAGCTTTATACGGTTTCTTGCAAATAAATATTTAAAAAAAAATTATGTGCAAGTATACGAGAATTGCTCACTTAATTATCACTAGATAGGGTTTTATTGCGATTTAACATAAATTTAATTCTTTAATAAAACAAACCCGTTATTATTAGCTAATGATGCGTCAACAATGTAAACAATCATGACATTTCACATAATAGCTTATCGAGAATAA
Organism: Saturnia japonica; assembly: GCA_033032175.1. Classification (NCBI taxonomy): domain Eukaryota; kingdom Metazoa; phylum Arthropoda; class Insecta; order Lepidoptera; family Saturniidae; genus Saturnia; species Saturnia japonica. Next base: position 3,876,902 of record CM065314.1, read on the forward strand.
ACATTTAGAGGGGTTTTTTTATACGAGTCATCCCCACCTACACGAGGTGAGGTGCAATGTGGGTAGAAGCGTCGAACTGCGTCGAACCATTGTTTTTTTGAACGCAGTTCCATATCGCGCGTTTGATGTCATATGTCGTCACTGTACGTGATGGTAAACACAGTATAATCCAAAAACAAAGACGACAACCTAGAAATAGACAATCCATCGCCGGTCGTCGCCGTCAATTAACTTCAAATTATCGATATACTCAGTGTAAGCGTTAATTGCAATGTAAATAAAATATAGCTCATGACAGATCTCTGTGCTCATGACAATCAGCCTAGATGTAGCTTTCTATCAGTAAGAGATTTTTCAGAATCGGACCAGTAGTCCCCTACAAACCATATTCACAAACTATGCCTTTGTAAATGATGAAAACATAATAGATGTTGGATATAGAAAGAAAAAACAAGCAGTGTGTAACACCAAAACGAAAAAAAGTGCTCATAAATATTTCCTTAATAAAAACATCACATCGAGTTTGAACAAAATTAAGGTAGAGTTATCGCAAAAAAGCTCATATTACACAAATTTCGTATTATATCGCGGGTAATTAAACTACTATTGTAATTAAGAAGGTCGTGATAGAAGGCGATGGTCAGAACACGATTTCTGAACCAGGTTACTAGTTATCGGGTTAAAATAATATGTAATAATTATTTTTCAAGGATTTCTTTTTTAAGTCTCATCTATATTTATACAAATAAATAAAACTACATTGTCTGTCTGTAATTTCGAAATAAAAGATTTTTCATAGATAAGAAACATTAATCTTGAAACGACGTCAAGAATTGTTTTATTTTCTAATATTTATTTTATTTATCGATATTTATTATGATATTATTGTTTTACTATAGTATTGTTACGATCTGAGTAAAAATATAAAAAATTCAGTACTCTCGGAATCTCTGTACTCGCCTAGAATGTACTCGAAACAGCGAGTGTGTAAAGTAGGTAGGTACACTGTAGTTTACTCACACATACAAAGGTTATCGCTCCGATAGCATCATCCAAAAAACAATAATCTAAAAATAAAACCAATGATGTTAAAGTTCGACGCATTTCTTGTGATTTCGACCCTCCTTTTTTCGTAAGAGGGCCATATAGAGAGATTTGTAAGTACGACTGAAGAATAGTGAGGATCAATATAGTGAGTTACGGATACAAATAAATATTTACTTATCAATAACGGATTTTTTTTTACCCACGGACGTAACAGTATTGTTATAATGTACTAGATGACTATTCCATCCATACCAGACGTTACGGGTAAACAAAACTTCAAAAAGTGTGAAAATGTTTTCTGTCTATAATTCTAAGCTCCTCCACAGTATTTTTTCTCAAATATATTTAATGTACAAATTTCGTCTTTACTGTTTTATTATATGTATAGATTATAAATATTATAATTATAAATGTAAATCATAGTTGTAACTATAGTTATTACAGTATATAGAAATAAATGTCTCTGAAATCAACAATTGAAGAAGACCCCGATACAATGTTATGTCGTCCTGAAATCTCTAATCTGTCATAGGACCCGAGCTACATCTTACAAAGTATGTATAGTACAAGGTGTCCAGAAAGGGTATCGGGTATTTGTTTTTGCGCCATATTCGAAACGGGGCGTCTAAAGGGTGCGGGAGGGGTTCGTGGCGTCCGCCATTTTGTGGAGTTTTAGTCACGATGGAACAGTACTCGGGGACGCATCGCGCATTTTGCGTACAAGCGTATTATCGTAATGGTGATTCAATAGTGACTGCTCAACGTCTCTATCGTGCGGAATATCGTACACGCCACGCGCCAAGTGACGATAGCATTAGGAAATGGATCAGGATGTTCGAGAATACAGGTGCGACAGTTAAAATTCAAACTCTGGTCGTCCTCGTTCAGTTCGCGATGAAGAAACAATTGAAGAAGTTGAGGCGTCGGTTCGTCAAAATCAGTCTTTATCCATCCGAAAGCGAAGCCAAGCGTTGAACATCAAAAAATCGTCTTTACATTCGATTTTAAAGAAAGACTTACATCTAAAAGCCTATAAAATTCAATTGGTTCAAGAATTGAAGGATACGGACTATACTAATCGACTGAATTTTGCGAACGAAATGCTGCAGCGATTTAACAACTTTAACAACATACTGTTCAGTGACGAAGCAAATTTACACCTGAATGGTCATGTTAATAAGCAGAATTGTCGGTACTGGGCAGTGGAGAATCCGACACGAAAGCATGAACGACCCCTGCATAGCCCAAAGGTCGTTGTTTGGGCCGCTATGTCTGCTAAAGGCATAATTGGTCCTTATTTTCATGAAGATCAACGAGGCCGAGCAATTAATGTGAATAGTGACCGTTATTGCGATATGTTGCGAAATTTTTTGGTCCCAGAGTTGCAGGAGTTTGCAGGTTTCAACTCAAGAACGTGGTTCCAGCAAGATGGGGCCACTTGCCATACCTCAAATGACTCAATGGAAGTTGTTAACGAATTATTCCCTAATAAAGTCATTTCGCGAAGGGGTAACATCAACTGGCCACCCAGAAGCCCCGACCTTAGCCCGCTTGACTATTTTGCATGGGGATACCTTAAAAGTAAGGTTTATCAAAACAATCCGAAGAATCTAACCCAGTTAAAGCAAAACATCAGGTCAGAAATGGCAGCAATATCGATAGCTATGTGTCAACGTGTTATCGCCAATCTTCGTTTCCGTTTAGAAGAGTGCCAGCAACGTAACGGTCATCATTTGGATAACATCATCTTTACCAAATAATTCTCCAATTCATATGCTAATAATAAACAATAAACTTTTTTATTGCATACAAATAAATTTTGTTTCATTGAACTTACAAATACCCGATACCCTTTCTGGACACCTTGTATTATAAATGTGAAAATTTGTTTGAATTTTTGTCCAACAATCACGCTCGCATGGCTGGACGAAATAAGTCGATTATGTCGTGGAATGGATACTTTTATATTGTCACCCAGTAAAGCGGACGAACAACTAATAAAAAAATTTAACACTGATAAACAAATATTTTATCTAAGTTTTTAGGACTCGGTAAATTCGACCACATGTGGGTGTATACTTTCAGGTCTTTCACCATGCGAGACAAGTCTATATAGTTGATTATTGCCGCATCAGAAATGGGCTTTTTTTCAACGGTATGGGTACCAAAATGTACCCGTTTTAATTTGACCGATATAAAAAGAACTTTAATACAAAATGACTAGTGTAGTACTGGTGAGTGAAAAACATCATCCTCATGACAAATTAGGTCCTTGATTTGGTGTATGAAGGTTAATTTTAACTGTACCGTTAACGGTACGGTTTTATAATCTATAATACTACCCAATATACGTACTGAATGCATTGGAAAAAACGAACGTGGGAAAATCATAGATTCGATATCAAAAAGACAGTCTAAAAAATAACGAGCATCGCACACGTCATACACAGTATTATTAATTCTAAGAATATAAAAATTTCATCGTCGTGAAATACGATAATGTAAAAGGTCTAATTCGAAACCAGTTCAATAAAGAATATTATGATAACATAACGGTAAAAAAAAAGGTTTGTTATAACTAACGTCCCCGCAAGATAATCTAACTCTGATTAGAATATTTATTTTATGGAACACGTCAAACAGGTTTTACTGCTAAAAGGTTATTATAGAGTAGATCATTATGTGAATGATATAGTATAAGAGTCAGTGGCCGGCTACTTGTATCTAATTGACCAGACCTGGATTTTTGTACAGTGAGTCCCCCATACCTACCATAGATGGAGTGGGTACTCACTAAGCCCAGCGTGGCTGGCGCGGCTGGAACTCAGGTACGTCAGGTATCAATTAAGTTTTATTTCGCCGTAAATGAAGTCCTTAGAAAACAGAGCAGATATTATTTTTAAATGTTTATATCGTTTACCACTTTTTATTCTAATTGTAAACATGTGTTTATTAACGATTTGCCGCTACAGGCTGATGCGCCGCCTTCTTTTTGCATGTACTATTAGTTAGTTTAGTGTTGCTGCAAGTTTCTTAGGGTGCGTGAGAACTATGAGTACGTGTGCCGTATTTATATTTTTTGTGTTTGTGTCAGTGTAGTAAAGGGGTGTAACTTCGCTGTGTCGAGGAGACACGTGAACTATGGTTTCAAGGTAAATCTCCCTCGTTTTACTGCTCTGTGAACGATACTGATCACGAATATGCCATTAAACGTTTTTTGTCTGTCTGTTTGTATGTCCGGATTTAACTCAAAAATGGCGTGACCAATTCTTATGAAATTTCGTACACGGGATGTTAATGTATTGTGATTAATTTATGATCTTTTAAACAAAATAAAAGAAAGAGTTTAGCGGTATATAAAAACTGAAAAGCAGTAGAAGACGATCCATTTTTTAAATAATTTCTGTTTGGACGCGTGCCAGCTTAAAACTACCAAACGAATTCTTTTGTTTAAACTATTTTTAAATACGTTTGCTTATAATAGAACTTGAACAATAATTTCGAATACGAATTAAACTCTCGAATATTTTTTTCTCTGACCCTACTGTTAGCCTGAGGGTCCCTATCCAAAAACAGAGCCGCTGATGGCTTTTACAGCTTTACCGGGCTTGGGGGCAAGCGCTTAAGGCACTCAGCCGCAAAAGCGTGGGCAACAAGAACGCAAGGGTGCCAAAGCGCCCGGACCTCGGCTTGGGCTGTTGCCGCAATTCTCGAATGGAGTATTAAGCTTGCAGCAAATGCACAGGTATCGGTGGCTGCCTGAGATGATTACGTATTTACAAAGCTACGCGATCGAAGTGCGTGGCGATGTGCAATAAAAAAATTGTACCACAACTGACTGACGTCATATTATTGACTACATATAGCCAGTACAATTCATACGTTTGACTATAATTAAACATGATTTATAGTTAAATGTGGCACGCAGTCACGATAATCACGATTGCTTTTTAATTTTTTACATTGAAACGGAAGTACGAGTACATAAAACCAGTGTAGTAACTAGGGCGGTGCCAGCGGTGCTCAGACGCAGGGCGTATACTCTCGAGGGGTGCAGAAATGATCAGACCAGGACCAGGTTTATGAAATATTAGCAAAAATGAAATGCCATTTTTTTTTCATCTTTAATTTTTTATAACTTTAGCAATTTTTTATGTGCTAATACACGCTTTAGGCACATTTTTCTAGGCGTCATTCCAGATCCAATGGGCTATCGCACATAATTTTAAGAGCAGTATCTCTATTTTGTACCATTTTCAACTTGTCGACTAGACTATTAAGCGTATTTCGTGCACGGAAGACAGTGCGATTTGGCATGGTTAATGTTTATATGGAAAAGGAGTGCAGAAAGCTAAAATTTATCTATAATATCAGTTACTAATATATTAAATAAAATAAATTAATACTGCTAATCCTAACTCAACCAGTGCCATTGAACTTAGATCCTCCAAAATATTGACATTGTCACTCAATGAAAAGTGACAGCAAGTGTATAATGTTCATTGTTTAGGTTCATACTTCAAATGTCAAACAGAAAATTGTCTATGATTAAAAAGTCGCTGGTCGAATTTCGATCATAGTTAATATAAATAAGGATTAGTTGACAATCAAAATATTATTTATTATGGTTAAATTGTCAAATTGGAATAACTATCAAATAATATATGCATTAGCTTGTGTGCTCAAAATATTTATTATCGATTAAATAAATGTACTAAATAGATTAGTAAAACGTAGTCGACGGTAAAGGAAACCACTTGAGGAGACTTTGACGCTCGAGAGGTGTTATCGGAGTACTGCAATCTAGCAAGAAAAAATAAGGAAATACAGATATCTCGGAATTAGATAGAATAGGCTAATGCCTGGCTTACACGTTGGCATTAAAGCTAGTATTTTTCTCTCGAAACATACTTTTAGCCAGTAGTCAGATATTCACCAGCCTGTATATTATAATATGCATATGTATACAGTTGCTAAAAAAACAGAGGTTACATTTGCAACTGTGAAGGAAATAATGATTGAAGAAACATTATAATGTTATGTGATAAATCAAGTTCACTTGATACAATCTGAGTGAAAAATACATACCTATAATTTTTTTCAATGACACTGTAACCGTGACCTTTACTATTTTAGTCACTAGTGGTCGCGCAGAGATCGATGTTCAACGGTAATTCATAGTAATTCGTTAATGAAAGTCATTTTTTGTCAAAGAGTACATCGACACTGAAATTACACAAAATTCACAGCTTGAAACTCATTCAATCACTATGTCAGTAATTATTTGCTGACAACACTTTAAAATTCTTTGGTGAAAATCTCACCTCAAATTTAATCTCGGTTGCAGTAATTTACACTATGAACGTAATCTGTGAATGTATTACTTAATTTAATGTAATGTATTTGTAACACATAAATACATAAATTTTAACTTCCCCACTCCTTCTACATAAGCTCTCGTCACCGGAGTTTTAGCCGGGAACTTGATTTGTCCTCAAGTGGTTTTATTTTCCATTCATATACTTGCACTATTTGACCCTACTTTCTTATTTTTCTGCAATGTTGGTAGGTAGCCCTTTGGTGCGATATGGTTTTGCTATTGTGAAGTAGATTCAAAATAATCAATAAACAAGGAGCCAACATTTTGCTCGAATACTATTTGATGATTAGAAAAATAGTACAAAATCAGGCTTTAAGAACATGCATATATATATGTAAGAAAATTTAGTATACCTTATACGTTTTAAATTAAATTTTAAATATGAGGACACAATTACAAACGCGGCCATTTAATTCCAAACTAAGCAAAGCTTGTAATATGGTAACTAAACAGCTAATATACATACATATATAGATATTAACATCCAGACAAACACAACTGACATTTATGCTCATCATACAAAGTCAGTCATGGGCGGGGATCGAACCCGCGACATCTCGGCTCAATAGTAGCGTTTACTACCACTGCGCCACGAGGTAATCGTACCATACCGTAATCTATCTATCTATCTAATTTCCGCCGTATGGAATTTTTGAGTAGATCTTTTTAACTACGAAACGTATTTTGATGCGGTTTTCACGGTAACTTATATAATTTTCTATTAAAGGTTATATAAACAATAAATTCCAATTAAGTTTTTGTTATAGAAGAAAAAACAGAATAATTTGTAATCATATCGTCAAAAGATGGCTTTCGGGCGCTTACATGGCTTACGCTGGCTCAACTTTATAAGACACATCAAAATCATGTACTAAAGAATTGTAGTTCTTTAAAAAGCATAGACAAAAGTCCGCGATGTCATATGTCTATCTTCTAAAGTTGACTCGCAATAATAATTTTTATTTTAAACATAATAATTAAAATATTACGTTATTTGCGAAGCTATTTTCTCCAATTCAGTATTAATATTTATCCAGATAAATTAGTTACTTTGGGTATTTAATGTAAATGAAAATTGTCCTTTAGAGTTTTCAATTTAAATGAATACCGTAGAAGATATCACGAATTCAAAATTCCTCTCAGCAAAACGGTCGTGGTCGGTTGGCCGGCACTCCGCACTTATGGTGAATAAGGCGACGCGAGCTAAGCGCACCATTCGTGACTATGAAGTTACATAACATACCATCATGCCTGTATCACCGAAGGGTTAGGCAGAGGTGTACACCCACAATTCGAGCGACACAAAGCAAAATTCCAAACTGCTACTGAAAATTTCATAGAAAAAACCAATAAAACTTTACTTGACCTGGGAGTCGAACGTAGCACCTCGAACATAGCAGTCACGCTTAGAACCACTAGGTTAATTAGGCAGTTATGAACTATCAATATTATATAGATAAACTCTAAATCAGGCTTTTTTTTAAAAAAAATACACCATTTTGTAAATTGTACCTGTGCGAAACTGGGGCAGGTCGGTAGTATTTTATAGGTATAATTGTTAAGAAAATTCTGCACACGTAAACATACCAAGAAAACAGAGAAACTTCCTCATTTTAAATTCGGTTAAAATATAAGACCAAGATCCCTTTCTACAATCGTTAACGCTCATAGAAAACGAAAAAATGTAAGGAAATGACAAATCTGATCATGTGATTTAAAACGTAATAGTATATGTCAATTTCATACATTTATTCGTTTTCTCTTACGAGTTAACGATTGTAGAAAGGCAGCTTGGCTAGCGCCTCAAGTAAATTAGATAGGAGACATTTTTAGTAGTGTAATAAACACGGTGACTAAAACCGGAATAAAGTAGTTTGAACTAGCTACCACGTCCCTTGAACAGAGAACTCTACTACAAACGTACAATATGCATTACTTATACGTCTCTACAAAAGCAAAACGTCTGCAAGCCGATTTGGACTGTAATCTATATTTCATTCGTCGAGAGAACCATTTTTGCTTATCTGTATTAAAAGGTATACATTTAAAAAACGAATAAAAAATATTTAAACGATGACAAAGTCCCATTCTAAATTAGAACATTATTATTACTCTCATTATTATAAAGTTCGGAACGCGATATGTAAGGGCTCAAGCGCCAAAAATGATAAATACAGTTATCATATGGGGCAAGATTATATACATAGAGTTTTTTTTAATGGGGCAGTATGGGGAAATTCTTAACCATAGGAGGATACTGGGATTTTTTTTATTCGTAGCACGGCAAAGTGACGACATTGTACCTGGTGGTAAGCACAGTTCAATCCAACAATATCGGAGACCACCACCCATAAACTAGCCGACAAAAAACTTTATCGGGCTTATCGATCATATTTACTTTTTTGAGATTTTTTAAATTATTAAACTACAAAAGTATTATTTACATTTCATTGTAATGTATATGTCATGTGGTTTTCAATTTGCAGTGAAAGTTTTAGAAGAGTAATAAACTCAGATAAAATAATATTTCCCAATTGTAAAACTAATTATATACAAGGTAAATTGAAAATTAAATAAACCCCCGACACAAAAAAACCTATTCATTGAGACCAATTCCAATGAGCCCAAATAGGATATCTCTGCTGTAAGTGTTTAGTTATCCTACGTACTCCAGATGACGCAGCAGCATCAGGTCAAGGTTTTACTCCTAACATTGAAGTAAGAGAATACCAAATCTCGACTCAATCAGACCTGTGGAAAATCCAACTAGAAAAGAGCTGATAATCTTCAAACGGCTGATCAGATTCTCTTCTAAGAAAACTAGATCAAAATCGGTTCAGCCGTTTGTGAGCTACTATGCCACAGACAGACACACACGTTAATCTTATAACACCTCTCTTTTGTGTCGGGGGTTAAAAAAGGCAATTTAATATCGATCTGTATCGGGCAGGTGTGTCTGGAGTAGCATAACATGATAAAAGTGGCGTCAACCGGTCGTCCTTGTCGGAGGCGTAATAGGGCGCCAGTGCAGCGCGTGGGTGTGTCGCCTGACAAACAGTTTATACCATTAATACTGACCACCCACCCACATGTTCTAGCGGTCAGTTAATCCAGCTTGAATTGTTGAGATCCTGGGGTTTAATTCTCGCCCATTCATTTTAACTAGGTTTTTAAATGTTTTCTATCTAATAAATGTCCTTTCACCAAGAAAAGGGCTCTTTCTATGGTAAGACAAGAGTTAATAGCTACGTCAAGGCAGGACGTATTTCCAATTTGATACGCCGATAAATCTCTACATCTATTTCCCGAAAGATAATATGGAAATATATTGTAAACTAGCTGTGCCTGCGGCTGCGCTCGCGTGGGCTACAGAATGCCATCGATCGGGCTCACGCGCGAATCATACTACTACCGCTCTCAGTTAAATTTAAAAATAAAAATGCTTATTGTGGGTGATCCTTAGAAGATAGACAAATGCTCTCGCTTATATTCTTGTAGGTCTACTTAATGTCTACAATTATGTAGTATATTAATCTGACATATCTCTAGTGGTTTACTAAGCGTAAAGCATTCAATTTCTCGAATTGATTCACCGTGCCCAGTTTTTGATGTGAAACGTATTCTAATGCGGCGGGCCAGACCGATTGTTGGACCCAATGTTGGCGGATGCTGGCGTGGCGATTGGGAGCGTTTTTTTTAAATAGACCGACTGGGTCATTTCATGGACGATCATGGATAGATTAAAAGCGGTTGGTCGGGATAGCGACTACCATACCCATAATAATAAAATAAACATATTTATTGTGGGTACTGGTATGTGTACTGGTCCTGGTGCTGATGCTGGTACTTGTACAGTCAGTCAGTCACACACAAACTTTTTTTTTAAATATTTACTGAGATGTTTTACCTCTGTCAGGTGTCCCGTGACGGCCAACTTTTTATTTATTTGCGCTTATCCTAAAACTTTTCCTAAAATAAAAATAGCTCTAGTTACTCCTTATAACATCAAATATTTGCCAGTGAAAGTCGTGTCAAAATCGGTCTAACCGTTTTAGAGGTTACCCGGAACAAACGGATAGACAAAAAATTGTTTTGTTAGTACCGTATATACTTTCATATGCATTAAAAAACTGTTATTTTGACATTACAAACAGACACTTCAGTTTCATAAATTGTATAGACGTCCACAGCGCCACAGCGCCACTATGATATACGTTAAAACTGGGTTCAAACGTATACTGCAAAAAACGTGCATTACAATACCGTGTGAATGTAGTTTCACTGCTCTAGAGCTAAACGAAAAGCTCCTAGGAATAACATTACCGACTTCACGTTTCACATTGCGGAGTAGGTTTATGTTTGTTCTATTTATATACTGTTACATCTACATATTTCTAAATATGTCTTCTCAATGTAGAAATAACATATAACCAAGCCATTTATATTTAAATGTTAATCGTCTTAATTTATCCTGTATTGCGTTGGTATTTTATATAACCGAAAGTCATCATAATGAATTTGTGACAAATATATATGAAAATTTTTATCGTTTAAGCGACACAGATTGAAGGGAAAGTCAATCGAGGATATTTTTTTTTTACTTTATAACTATAAATGCTGCGTCACTTTATTCTGCTAATGAAGATAATAATAATGAAGATTTAGGGCCTAAATTGAATAAAGATTATTTTGATTTTGATTTTGAAGTTTACAAGCTAAATTGCAAGTATATTCCGCCATAAGCACTCACCCTTCTTGCCCACGAACGGTGTCGGGTGCCACTCCGGTACATTTGAGAGTATCGCTTCGACAGCCTGCGAAATAAAATAATAATACAAGATTAATCTACACAATATATATATAACACATAAAATAGATTGATAAACTCCAACTAACTGATTTTCCGTGACAATGTTTTTACAATATTCTTGAACGTGATAAGTTGTTCTGCTCGTTCTTTTTGTTTATTACCTTATCACGACTAAACGCCTGAATCGATCTCAATTAAATTTGAGATAGAGCTAGACTGTAGAAAGGCATGGTAGGTAAACACGGAGAAAAAGTCTCGAGAAATTTATTCTTTAAGGAGTGGTCTGTTTTTAAACTTGTAACTCCTGAATTCGTTGATTTAATATTCACACGATAAATTAGTTTTGTCGGTACGATTGTCCTAACTATGTTAAAATCCGATAGATGGCGCTATCTTCGTTATTAACAAAGTCGAAATTTATAGGTTAAAATGAATCATGATATACCCAGGTTTTTAACGTACCTATTTATCATCCCTAACTCAAATCAGGGACCTTGCATTCCATAGTATTTTTTTCAATAATTACTCTATTTGGGAATTCCCAGTTTCCCCATATAATATATATCTAGGTCAGTGCCAGAAAAGAAAATCACAAGATTGGTCCCGATTGTTGGTCGTGTAAGTAAGAGCAAAACAACCTCTGCAGGGCCAACTAGTTTAAAAATATAAAGAATAACAACTAATAATATAAATACCTTCGGAAATGAATGTGTTTGTCATAACTTGACAGACCTGTATTCATAGCTACATATTTACATAACTCAAACCACACGTTTTTTACTTAAACTTGAACTTATTGAAAATTTTAGCTATAAATCAGTTCTCGGGAAGGTACAAACAAGGATTTGGATGAATTTTTTCTATTTAGATGTATTACTATACAAGTTTAGCTAAATAGGTAAGTAACTCTATATCCCAGATATTATTTCTTTGTATACCCTTAAGGGTGCAGTCTCTGACGTAGAATAATATAATTATTCATAGCCCAATCGATGTCAACTCTCATTTTACTTAATAGATTAATTGTTAAACAATCATATCAATTAATATTAATTTACTTCCTAATACATCACCGTTAAGCCTGTCAATTACTGTAAGACCTAAATAGATATGATGCGAACAGCGAAACACAATCGTAAAACTAAAAGGTGTAATTATTCATCATTTTAGATCATGATATTTAAACATACACACGAAAACAAATGTCACTACTTATCCATATATAATATTACTAGCGCTTTGCCCGCGGCTTCGGCCGCTTCATACTTATGTTACGTCCCATCTTTTTTACTTTACTAAATATGACAATATACTATATATAATAATATGATAATAAATAGTTAAATATCAATTTTTAGATCTATCTAAAAAATGGGAATTTTCATACACATTTTCATACCTTTTTCACCATCTTGAGGGTTGAATTTCAAAAAATCATTTCTTAGTATTCACCTACAGTGTAAAGGAACCCGCACGCGAATTTTCACGGTTCTAGCACCAGTAGTTTGGGATGTGCGTTTATATGTCAGTGTTGGCGACAGCGGCGTCGCCTCATATAGAATAGATAGATTATAGAATATGGAGTGTTATAGAATATAGAATTATACAATAAAGTATCAATGTTAATAATAGATAAATAAAATACATAGATTGACCATAGAATAGAACATAAGTAGCTATAAGCATATCGAAATAAATAGTGTACATATTCGCCTAGTTATTCCCCCATAGATTTAAGACTAGAATAATAATTTATGTAAGTACGCGCTCGGCCCGCGTCCCGAAACTATGTAAAGAATGTATCGATCTGTGTTCGGGACCGGGTATTTCGCTCATACGGGCGCGTAATATACATTATTCTAATATAAGAATCTAAGAATAGTTAGACATAAGATACGTGTATATAAGTTTATTTGATAAATAAATACAACGAGAAAACCGAGCCGACCGTAGAGAAAATAACATAGAAAAGAAGCACATTTTGCCCGAGCGCAAGGGGCTCTCTTTACGGTAACGCCGCAGACTGCATCATCGATCCTGCGGCGCGGTTGCCGAGAACTGACCGACTCACCGCTGAACATCACCGAAGACCTGTGTCTTATCGACATCAGCGCCACGACGGAATTCATTGAAGACCTGCGACTTATCGACATCAGCGCTACGACGGAACTTATTGAAGACTTGCGGTTGTATAGACAAGATCGGTCGGCTCGGTTTACGTTTACTAGTGAAAAAGTTTTGTATTATTTCGAGTGGGCTCGTGCGATATCGCACACCTTAGGACCCTGTATCGAGCACTCCGGATCGGCACGAATAATCGCCACGAGATCCTATAAGATCGACAAACCCGTCCAACCCGGGTTGACGTCACTCGCCTTATCGACGTGTGTGACGTGCTGCGTACCCAACAGTCAGTCATTCAGTTTAAAAACATAAGAAGAGATACTTTTACGGAGAAAATAAATAAAATGTTTGTTACGTTAAATTAAAAATTTAACAATATGTACTATATACGTATTATGTAGTATATAGTACTTAATACTTCAATGGTATAAACTATAAAGTATAAACCGTTTTTTTTAAACACGTCACCAAAACATAGTGGACAAGCACATTGTGAAAGAGACTACAAGGAGTAAGCGGCGAAATTTCACACATAAGTGAGAGTCGTGTTAATCTGTTATCAGTTAAGAGATCCTAGGCAACTCGCGCCGAAACGTTCGACCTATATTTCAATATTGATTTCGCAATATGTACCTATACATTCGCGATTGATTTCTACATGAGTTAAACTTAGAAAATTTCTGTGTTTTAAAATCATAAGAGTAATCTATTTCGAGCGGATAAAAAGCTGACATACGAGAGCGACAAAGAGAAAATAATACAGACATGCCCGTGGTAGGGTCATACAACCGATAGCCGTTGTAATACTGAGGTATTGATAATCATATTTGGGTAAACATATCGCGGAACGCCCCGAGGATTCCAAACAGCTGACGTTGTTAAATACATAAATGGCTATTAACCAAACTGGAATGTTTCAACTTTGACTCCCCGCATGGTACATTAAGTGTATTAATTATATTTTTAATACAAATAATAATAATAATTTCATATTTTGCTCAGTCAGAAGAATAATGTCAGTAACCCAGTCTGTTGGGTACGCGTCACTTCCCCTCTGCGTGACGGAGGGGGGGGGGGTGTGTGACGTTTCCCCGGTTTGGACGGGCGTTTTGTTGCGCCGGATGCCCGTCTCGTAGACACCGTACGGATGCCAGTGGGTGGAGTGATGTTAGTAGTGAGGGGGTCCGGGGGGTGCAATAATGCACGACCGCTTGAGGTGCCGGGTCTTCTATGAAAGTCGATATCTTGATTGTTGACTGTTCGCAGGACGACCAAAGCTTTCTTCTCGTTGTTACTTGTTACTTGTACTTGTAGACTCGTTGATTTGAACCGTGCCCAATACGGCCCCTCTTCGAGCTTAAGTAGTTCGAGGAATGACCGTAAAGAGACCCCGTTTCGTTCCGTGTTTATTTTGTGTTTTTACTTTAGTTTCCGCTTTGGTTGCCCTGTTAATCTGTTTATATTTCTCTCATTATATATCTTATGTACATATGTCATATATCAAAATGTTCCTCTTTGAATTACCTATCTATTACATATTCACTTATAATATACATCAAGTATATATTCCGTATATAAGCCAAAATCAATGTAATTTACGGGCGGCATCACTGTTTTCCGTTCGTAAAATCTCTATAATATTTGATATCCTTACTCTATTGGCTTACTCTATGCATTAATCTATTCTATATTAGTTATATTTTCACATATGTGACACACAATACATAATCGTTTATATACATCCTAATATATAACATGCAACTTGTAATGTAGCGTATTCGCTAACATTTCTCTATAATATTGTCTGTATCAATCTATTTTATCGTAACACATGGTATATAACACGTAAACATAGTAATATCATATAATATCCTAACATGAAACACGAAAACAACTGTTCTGTCGCCAACACAATCAGTAGTTTAGCATTTATTAGAATTTAAGTTTTTTATTTGTTTGTTACCTTTGAATTTGCTTTCTCTCTTCTGTTTCTTGTTACTCGTTATATTATCTTTATCAAGTAGTCTACAGTTTTAATTATAGTAGCACTAAACAATGTTCTCTGTAAAAAAATTTCTTGTTTTAGTGTTTATTATGTAAGTGTTCAAATAAATAAATTACGTTCCCAAGAAAGAAAATATAAATAAAGATGTACATATGACAAGCGGTACCTGTTTTTCTTTAATATGTAATTATAAGATTATATAACTCAAGAAAATTTGTTTGTGTGAACGCTTTAATCTCATGAACTACCCAGTCATATTCGAAAAATTATTTTTGTATTTCATAGCCTATTTATTGAGAAAAATTATAAGGCTTTAGAACTTTACACTACGACCCTAAGGAGTGTAGCAGTGACCATTAACATCAAGTAATCAAGCAAGCTGTAGACAAGTACGGCAAGTGGGAACAACCATAGGCTGCACGAGTGCGTTGGAGGTGGTGCGGTGAAGTGTTGGTGAAAAAATTTAACACGGGTGAAACCGTGGGGCACTGTTAACAGAGACAATCTTTGTCTGAGACTGTCTTTGGTTTCAACGTAAATGATGAAGTGCCTATTTGTAATGTCAAACTAACAGTTTTTTACTAAATGCATATGAAAGTATATACGTATAGCTACAACAAAACATCCATTTTTAAAAATTTTTGTCTGTCTGTCTGTTTGTTTCAGGTAATCTCCGAAACGGTTGGACCGATTTTGACGGGACTTTCACTGATAGATAGTTGATGATATAGGGAGTAACTTAGGCTACCTTTATTTTAAATAAGAAGTAGGGTTCCGCACAACCAAAAAAACTAGTCATGGTGAATCAATTCGGGTGCTCAAATGGCTTATGCTGAGTAAACCATAAGAGATATCGCAAATTAATGTACAACATAATTATAGGTATTAAAAAGACCTACAAAAAAGTCCGGGAGAGTATATATCTATCTTCTAAGGAACACCCACAATAAGCATTTTTGTCTTTAAAATAGCCGGGAGTGGGGGAATAAGATTCGTGCGGGCATTCTGTAGTTCACGTGAGCGAAGCCACGGGCACATCTAGTACCTTAATAACTTTAACCGAACGACCGAATGAAAGCCCACGGCGCAGATTTTATCTTTATAAAAGTAAATTAAATGCAGTTAATTATTACAATATTTCTTATATAATTTTAATTATATTATAAACCAGTAAGTAAACAGTTTAACCGTGATTCCAGACACGCACGTCAACTATTCATTCAAAGTACACCGCAAGTTGATACTAACTTAAAGGTTTTATTACGATTTAAAGGCTACGAAAAAATATATTTTACAACGAATTCATATAAATATATTAGGTCTTTACGTATGAAATTGCCGTTTTGTATGAAAAAATTTAAACGAATTTTTTTCATGTATTTTTTATTTGTATTAATCGAAGTAATCACCCATGCAATCAATGCATCTTTGCCAGCGCAGTGGAAGTTTATTGATGCCCTTCTTAAAGAAATCAGCTGAACGGGAGGCAACAAATTCTTCAAAGGCATTTTGTACTGCCTCTCGGGTATTGAATTTTTTTCCCGCCAAGGAGTTATCCAAATTCTGAAAAAAGTAGTAGTCTGTAGGCGCAAGGTCTGGTGAGTAGGGCGGATGACGGAGAACTTCCAACCCCAGTTTTTGCAATTTGGAGACCGTCTGCTGTGCAGTATGAGGTCGCGCGTTGTCGTGCAGGAGCAGCGGAGACGAGCGATTGACCAATGCTGGTTGGAGATGTGCCAGCTTCTCCATCATTGTGTTCAGTTCTTCACAGTACACATCTGCAGTAATGCTCACCCCGTTTGGTAAGAAGCTGTGATGAATCACACCGGCGCTAGACCACCAAACAGTGACCATCATTTTCTAGGGGTAAGTTTTCATTTAGGGCATTGTTTAGATGCTGAACCAGGATCCAACCAACTTGCTGAGCGCTTGCGGTTATCAAACAGAATCCATTTTTCATCGCAGGTAACAATGCGGTTCAAAATTCCTTCATTTGTGTGTCTGTAGAGCAGTGCAAGGCACGTCTCGACGCGTACTTCGCGCTGGCGATCATTGAGTTCGTGGGGCACCCATTTGTCAAGCTTTTTTACCTTGCCAATTTGACGCAAATGGACCAATATTGTTTTGACGCTAACGTCGAAAGCTGCTGCTAATTCAGCCGTAGAATGTGTATCATCAGCTTCCACAATCGCCTTTAATTCGTCATTGTCGACCAAAGTCTTCGGACGACCGCGAGGTTCATTTTTCAGGTCGAAATTCCCAGAACGGAAGCGAGCAAACCAATAACAGGTGATGCGTTGGTTTGTAGTGTTAGCTCCGTAAACATCGTTGATGTTGCGTGCCGCTTGTGCCGCGTTGCTGCCACGACGGTACTCATCATATACCATAATTACTCGAATTTTTAACGTATCCATGATGACAAAAAAGATTGAAATGCGATGAAAATGTAACACTAACCAATAAACAAATGACTACTTTTGGAAAAAGAATTCCATGTTTTTAAAATAAAATTAATTTGAAATTAGAATTCTTAGCCAAACAAAAATTATTTTGATTTGAAATGGCCAGTACTGCAGAACGGCAATTTCATAGGTAAAAACCTATTATCTGGAATAAAAGCCGTACATAAATAAACTAAAGAAGCATCATCTAATGGATTAGTTCTCAATTAATAATTTATTTAGTACTTAACTACAACATAATAAGGAAAAGAAATGAGCACGTTGAAGTTACACCGTTAAGAACAAAGTTCTAATTAAAAACAAGGTTGAATAGCCTTACGATATTATTATTTTTATGATCCAAACTCATTAGATTGTGAAGGCTCATGAATCTGATTGTTTTTTTATGTTGCACTACAGCGTGTTTATATTGCACCACACACGTACTACGGTTCAAAGTACTTACGATAACATCGCCAGATTAATAGGCCAAGTACCATTGCCGTCCGCTATACAATTCTATATACACAGAACTTCTAACTCAAAATAGATAATTAGAATACAACCTCATAACTAAAGTCATCTTGGATAGATAGTACCATAATTAACCGTCAAGAAACTTAATTATGATTATGTTCAGGACAGATTCCATCAAAAAGAGTTCAGTTCGCCTTTATGATGCGTGAAGCGTCGTCATCTCCAATATGTCCGATTTACGGACATATCGATGATGTGGACCACTATCTGGTGGTGGATGTTCGAAGTAAATATATTACTTTTAATCTCAATGCTTCTACAACGGTACATATGATTCCATGTTGGCATTGTCTTCTTCTCCAAGGGAACTGTTTAAAATTAAGTTATGGATAGTTCTTAAGTCGTATTGTGAATTACTTGAAACGGTTATGTTACATAGGCGACATAGTCGCATAACGACTAAGACTAAAATAAAGAAAAAAATCCATTTCTAAAGTGCATAGAAATAACATTTTGTATAGAAGTTTTTAATGCGTTTATTATTCTTTTATTATGAAATTTCGTACACGGGAAGTTTAAGCCATTCCATGAATTATGGGCTATGAGAATTTTCAATAACACTTTTAGGAATCGTAAAACTACGAAAACCCAAAAAATTAAAATGTCATTAATTCTTAACCAATTGTTATTAAATTTTGTACACGGGAAGCATACATCATACCATAATAATTGAGACTATAAGGATCGTTAATAATACATTAGGTATCGGATATCGTATAATAGAATAATAACTGTTAACCGATTTTAATGAAAATTGTACACGGGAAATACACGCCATTCCTCAATTGATATGGCACATGAATTGTCAACAATATGAGTGAAAATAAAATTACGGGATGTAAATAACTACTGCGTACTAAAAAACGCTTGCGGATCCGCGGGCACACCGCTTGTACATACATAAACAAACAAACAACGAGATGGTTGATGTCCCAAGCACAGCAGCCAATTATAAGACATCACTGCGAAGCGAACAATATCACACAATAATTGACATCGCTATACGAAGAGATAAAACGAGACAAATGAAACTCTCGATGAATACAAATGACCCGTTAATATCAGTTCTCATATTTAACCCGTTGAGTGTTGTCGCTGTGGTCGAAAAGTCCCCGATGTCAATTGTTAATGCAGTCACTAGATAATCGCTTTCAAACATATTAACAAATTTGACAGTAGTGCAAATAAGAAATAGAAATGCGGTGATAATTTAAGCCTAAAAACCGGTAACACCGGAAACTTGAAGATGGTGAAAGCTAAAAAGGACAACCATAAATAGAAAAATAAAAAACAATGAACTTGTGAAACTTTACATTGAGCGATTAGTAATTTTCACGTTAAGCGTTTTATATGGTCAGGTGTTAGATCTTTTTTTTCTTTTATTAACTGACTTAAAAAAAAGACGGACGTTACTCAATTCTAATTTATGTTGTTTTATGGATGTTCGTTCAGCCATAACTTCTATTTTTATGAACCGATTCGGATGATTATTTTTTTGTTGGATAAGGGATATCTCAAGGGTGGTCACATTTTAGTTTCATTGGCATTGGACCTACTTAAACTTAGAAGATATACGAGAAAACTCTTCAAAATGATTGAAGTTTGATATCATTTTCGTTAAAAATTGTCTTGTATTATTTAAATTATCAATTTATTGCTTTGGGCAATCGTCTTCGATTCAATCGTTCAAGTATTTATTACATAAAGCAATGGGAGGCCGGTTTTGTAAAACGTTACTTTGCGTTACAAGGGCGGGAGGGGGGTTCCAACAACGCGTTACGAAATATTGTTTTTTATTTTATTTAAATAAAAATCTAGGTTATTAAAATTTCCCAAGTTCGCAACCCTTTTCGTATATGTTTTACGGGGAATCCCTCGACTGTATTGTAGGTCATTTTTAGTTTGTTTTTGTTTTCAGTAAGTATTCGTTAGTAATAAGCAGAAGTACATTGCTGTAATCAGTGTTGTAAAAGTGAGTTCATACTGTAATGACCTTAAAACAGGGAGGATTTGCAACATCAGCTGTTCTTGGCCTACAAAAGCTTTAATGCTGACATGCTGACTTGGGTGTTACGTAACGTTTAAGAACGGGGAGGAGGGGTACAGAAAAATGTTACGGTGCGTTACACGAGGGGAGGGGAAGTCTTCAAAAATTGCGTTACATAATACTTGAACGCAGGGGACGTTTTTTTAAACCAATAAAATTTTGCATTCAGCAAAATTCTGTTGTGACTCAATTCTAGTAGCTACGATATTTAAAGGGTTTTAAAAATAATTTAAGATAAGTGCATTGTGGTTTGGCTTTCTTAACCTTAGTTCAGATTTAGTTCAGTGATTTGTGATAAAACATCTAGTGTGTGTGTGGATGTGGAAATACCCAACAAACAGAGTGACGTAATTTATTAACCATCCCCGTATTTAACTATTCTTGTTTCCATTTAATACTTAAGTATTTAAAGGGCAAAAGTTAAGAACACTGGTTTTAGGTACCCAATAGAATATACAAGTAATAATTCCTGAGTAAATAATAATGGTAGAAATAGTGTTTTAAATCTGTACACTGCCGATGATGTTCCGTGTGAGTTTACTAACCAAATTGTATCTCCTATCCAACAATTTTTTTTTATCGAAATCGGTTCATAAACAACGAAGTTATGGCTGAACATCCCTAACAAATATTTGAATATTAAACATTCGAATTGAGTAACCTGCCGTCTTTTGTTGACGTCGGTTAAAAAAGGGAAAGTGAAATATTTAATTAATCCTACGATTGCTTTGATTTAGTCTACCAAAATTGATAAAATTATGTACTTACAAACAATCTGTCCCTACTATTGAGTTGACATGTATCACCAAATTTCCCACTAATTGCCAATAACGTTTTATAAATATACGCGTTATACTCTCACTAAAATCAATTTGAACACGGTACAAATTTTGTTTCCAGCCGGTTGACAGAAAAGAGATAGAAAATCACAGCGTAAGGCGGAAACTCAGTTGCGAAAAAGAGAAAAAAGGTTCTTCTCGCTCACGCTGGTATCAAGTCGAATCTGAACTGAAGGCAAATTGCCCACCATTTACGATTGCATGTAAAGAGCGTCAATGCCGTATCTACTTATAAAATATCATTGCTAATAATCGCATAGGTATATTTACTAATTTGTAATTATTCACTAATACTATTGGTTGACGGTCTAGGAAATCATCGTAAAGATGCATGAAAGTATTTAGTAGGGAAACAAAGTACCTACTTACTGCGTATTTCTCGTCGTTTGAAAGTAAAAATAAGTCATACGCTAATCAAGTATTAAGTCAGTGAATTCTTCACGGAAGAGATTTTTGCTCAAATAGAAACATTTATATGCTGGTATGGTGAATATTAAAAGTTACCTGTGCAGCTGCAACGCGCGTCTCCCACGCCGGAGAGCGCAAATGCTTCATAAGCCTGCCGAGCAGCCGGTGCAACTCCTCAGGGTGAGCTTTTTGGACTTCTCCCAATTGCCTGGCGGCCGCTCTTCTTGTCGCTGGACCGGCTCCAGCTTCCAGCAACACGAAAAGTCGGTCCAAACTGGCAACGTTAAAATACGAGTCAATAATTTGAGTAAAAGTAAATAGAATTGTTGATTGAAAAGAGAGTGTCATCAACATACTATTTTAAGGTATGTTTCGTTGATTCAAACTAACAAAGATGAGTGATGAATTGGATTATATAGAAAACAAAATAGTTATACGATGTAAATGTGTGAAGAAACAGAAGTTGGAATTAACTGAATTTCATTGTACTTACAGATAATAAATAAAATTCCGACCGTAAAAATGTAAGAAGAATTAGAAGCGGCACAGATAATGAAGAGCCTAATGAATCTACAGTGAAACAAATTTTCAAGTATAGAAGAAAGTGGTGCTTACATATTTATGTCTACTTTAGTATCTACATAGCGTTATCTTATGATGATAGGTACAAAGAAAGTAAGATGTCAGTGATATATAAATTAACTTACGAAGAAATTTATTACAATGAATAATAACGTAGCTTTATCATCAGCGGCATGTACCGCAGTTTGTGCGATTACAAAAGGAAAGTTTACAAAAGATTATATAATTTTCTTTTGCGACGCAACAATATTGTGTAGGTAAGATCAGCTTTTACCTTCTCTTGGATTGGGAATGATGATATGAGTTAAACTAATTCTATAACACAATAGTTGACCGGCCACTATTTAAAAAGGATAAAAACGTAAGGAATAAAGAAATGTTGGCAGGCATTACTTAAGTTTTTCTTTTGAAGACTGGCATTTTTCCGAACCGGCGTGGTGTTAGTACATTGACATTCATAAATGCCTTTTTATCAGACTTTAAAAAAGAATGTCAATTCGAATGAATATTTTTTATGAGTGTTCAACCATAACTTCTTTGTTTATGAACCGATTTGGATGATTATTTTTTTGTTGGATATAGGATAGATACCACAAGGGTGGTCCCATTTTTATTCTACTAGCAATGGACTTTAAAATTCGAAGATCACGAGGGAACTATTTAAAAACATTAAAGTTGGATTTCTCTTTATTAAAAATTCTCTTTTAGAACCTAAATTGAATAAAATATATTGTGGTTTTTTTTTCTTTATTCGACTTTAAGACACAACTAGCTAATAATGAGTGTATAACACATACGACGGTGGACAATTAATTAGAAACAAAAAGTACCATCGTTTCTACTTTTAGTACAAGTTGGCCAAATTATATGTACTTCAGGTATGGGGAGTGTTTAAGATAGTATGGTAATGTAGTCATTTCTATTACAATTGAAGTTACCTAGTTTCAAAAATCAAACAAGTATTAAAGTAAAAAAATATATTAAGTACAGGCTGGGCCAGAAAGGCGTTCGATTTTAAAAACACTCTTGCGTTTGAGCCTTATGAGCGGGGGCTGCGCGGGTGGTGGGGATGAGAAGCTCGGTTCTCGGAAATTTAGTCGCGATGGATCGCTTCACCGGAGCGCAGCGTGCATTCTGCGTTAAACATTATTATAAAAATGGCGATTCGTGCGCTAATGTTCGTCGTTTATATCGGCGTGAGTTTGGATTACATGACGTAAATCAGTGTCCGAAGGAAAGTGTGATTCGATCGTGGGTCAGAAAGTTCGAAGCTACTGGTTCGACTTTCAAACTGAAGCCTGCGGGACGCCCAAGGTCAACAAGAACGGAAGACACAATTGAACAAGTTAGAGCCTCAGTTCAACGTTTTCCTGGTCTATCGACCCGCAAGCGATTAGCTGAACTTGTGGTGTCCAGAACATCGTTGGGTACGCGTCACTTCCCCTCTGCGTGAGGGGGGGGGGGGCGCGTTTCCCCGGTTTGGACGGGCGTTTTGTTGCGCCGGATGCCCGTCTCGTAGACACCGTACGGATGCCAGTGGGTGGCGTGATGTTAGTAGTGAGGGGGTCCGGGGGGTGCAATAATGCACGACCGCTTGAGGTGCCGGGTCTTCAATGAAAGTCAATATCTTGATTGTTGATTGTTCGCAGTACGACCAAAGCTTTCTTCTCGTTGTTACTTGTACTTGTAGACTCGTTGAATTGCACCGTGCCCAATACGGCCCCTCTTCGAGCTTAAGTAGTTCGAGGAATGACCGTAAAGAGAGCCCCGTTTTGTTCCGTGTTTATTTCGTGTTTTTACTTGAGTTTTCGCTTTGGTTGCCCTGTTAATCTCTTTATATTTCTCTCATTATATATCTTATGTACACATGTCATATATCAAAATGTTCCTCTTTGAATTACCTATCCATTACATATTCACTTATAATATACATTACGTATATATTCAGTATATAAGCCAAAAACAATGTAATTTACGGGCGGCATCACTGTTTTCCGTTCGTAAAATCTCTATAATATTCGATATACTTACTCTATTGGTTTACTCTATGCGTTAATCTATTCTATATTAGTTATATTTTCACATATGTGACACACAATACATAATCGTTCATATACATCCTAATATATAATATGCAACTTGTAACGTAGCGTATTCGCTTACATTTCTCTATAATATTGTCTGTATCAATCTATTTTATCGTAACACATAGTATATAACACGTAAACACAGTAATATCACATAATACCCTAACATAAGGCACGAAAACAACTGTTCTGTCGCCAACAACATCTTTGCGTCGCATTTAGTTCAAATACATATTTGAATTTGCACCCGTATAAAATTCAACTTGTGCAGGAATTACTGCCAAATGACCCAATTTTACGACGAGCTTTTGTTGAAACAATGTTGGAACGCTTTCAGAGTTTCAACATGTATTTTTTTTTTACAGACTACACTGTTAGCCTTATGGGCCCTATCCAAAAACAGAGCCGCTGCGGCTTTTACAGCTTCACTGAACTTGGGGGCGAGCGCTTATAGCACTCAGCCGCGAAAGTTTTGGACGACTCGCACGAGCACACCGCTAATTAGAAACAAAAGAACACAGGTACATTAAATTCAAAATAACCCAAAAAAATATGTCAGAGAATCGTGGGATTATTTAAAAGAAGAAAACGGGTGTCATAGCAACGAGATAATAGTTTTCTGAAGTACTCAATAATACGTGGAAAATAAAATAACTGAAAAGAATGTAGAGACGTCGCGTACTAGCAATAGTAATCGTGCTCCGTAGCCCACGAGCTAAATAAGCAGACAACGACGGGTTTGAAGGATGATTCTTGCAGAAGCCGCATCGCACGTGAATACTGATAATATTGCATAAAGAATGTTCGAGGCAACCCACTGAGTCGGAACCCCATGAGAAGTTCATTCTGGCTGGAGTTTGTCGGATTATAAGGTTGATCAAGATCAGTTACCAGGTCACTTACGGTCAGCGATAACATTAGAAATGCGAGGCTTGGGGTGGCTATTTAGGGGAAGTTGGAGGCCACTGTGGACACCGATACCGAATTTACTTCACTATTTGTCGTATGTTTCGGATCGTTTTCGTGTTGAATCGATATTTTTATGTTGTTTGTTGTATGTATTGTAGTATGAATGTTATGTTAATTAATAATAATAATTAATAATATGTTATTAATGTTGTTGCGTAAATGCGAGGCTTGGGGTGGCTATTTAGGGGAAGTTGGAGGCCACTGGGGACACCGATAGCGAATTTACTTCACTATTTGTCGTATGTTTCGGATCGTTTTCGTGTTGAATCGATATTTTTATGTTGTTTGTTGTATGTATTGTAGTATAAATGTTATGTTAATTAATAATAATAATTAGCAATATGTTATTAATGTTGTTGCGTAAATGCGAGGCTTGGGGTGGCTATTTAGGGGAAGTTGGAGGCCACTGGGGACACCGATACCGAATTTACTTCACTATTTGTCGTATGTTTCGGATAGTTTTCGTGTTGAATCGATATTTTTATGTTGTTTGTTGTATGTATTGTAGTATGAATGTTATGTTAATTAATAATAATAATTAATAATATGTTATTAATGTTGTTGCGTAACTTTAACCATTCACGCAGCGCACGCAGTGGAAGCTCTCAAACGGAATAAATTTCCCCGTTTTTGTAACATTTTTCATTGATGCTCCGCTCCTATTGTCCGTAGCGTGGTGTTATATAGCCTATAGCCTTAATCGATAAATGGGCTATCCAACACTAAAACATTTTTTTTCCATTTGAACCAGTAGTATTGGATTCAGTATGAACTGTAGATGTTTTGAAATAAAAGTTTCCACAAGGCTATCATAATTTTTTTTTCACCAGCTTTATTTCTAAATCAAATTGCATATTTTGTCAATTAAATTTTGCATATGTTTTAGCTTTTATTTTTATGTTATAC
Source organism: Saturnia japonica (assembly GCA_033032175.1). Lineage (NCBI taxonomy): Eukaryota > Metazoa > Arthropoda > Insecta > Lepidoptera > Saturniidae > Saturnia > Saturnia japonica. Next base: position 3,903,084 of record CM065314.1, read on the forward strand.
CCATAATTAAGCAACAATAACATTTTGATTATAAAGAAACATGTTTACTTAAATCCTTAAACAAAAAAAAAATTAAATTTAAATTTAAATTTTGTGTTCAAAGGAGAATTTTAACATAACATTAAAAAAAATCATAATTTTAAAACTACTAGGCCTAGGACAATAAATTTTAGTGTTTTTATTAGATCATGTCACCTTTATCACCATCATAGCGTTGGTCCATTCCTTACGGGACATCCTATATAAGATATTTTCTCCAAAGACACATACATGGTGCCAGTTTTGTACAGGTATGAGATATACATAAAAATATATAAAATATTTTGAAAAAACTGGTCGAAGTTAATTTTTGTAGATGTTTATTAGTATAGTGGATAGTTCCACACACTACAAAATTAAAATAAGCGGTCATAAACTATAATTAACTAAAACTTACTCAGACAGCATAACATACCACGTTGTTAATTTAAATAACCAAAGGAACGGTCATAAAACACGTGCACCCTACGTTTATTACCCAACTAATGAATAATACCACATATGGCAGGGTCGTTTGTGACACCCGAATTGATAAGCTCGGTAGGTAAGTAGGTACTCATTAGTATAATTATATAAAATTATACTAATGAGGTAATAATCTTCCTCTATAACAATAGGTGTTTATTATATTTGAAAGGATTATACAGGCTAATAAATATATTCAGCTTAAGGGTGAATATAGAGAAAAGGAAAAATAGATTTATTGTTTCATTTTATTTAAAACTTTCCATTTCACGAACTTTTTGACCTCCCCTCGTATATGGATGTCGAAGCATACATAGCATAAATGTACAAATATTATTAAGTATTTGGGAACAAATGAAACAATCTGATATGATGTTAACATAGAGAAATACTATGTGTTGAAGAATATTATCAAAAGTTTCTACGCTGATTTTTTACATTCATATAACTTGTCCAGATACTTTCTATTTTGTTAGTATAAATAATGGAATTTACCATATATAAGCCAGTCTTTATTTAATTCGTGCACTCCTTCCCTCTTGTTCAATGTATAACATATGAGCTTATTTCGAGGTAATAAAGAGTAACTTTAAAGAAAACCATGTCTAAATACATCTCCTCATTCGCTGCTGCGAAACGCCGCTGAGCGTACGTGACACGGGCACCGCGCTGCTCATCGCACTGCAAAACGCTAGGCCATTTTCCGTGGCTACTCCGTAATACGAACAGTCGATGAGCGAAATTACCCTCTAATGTTCTATTCTATTGCCGCGCTATACAAACAATTACAATAGGTATACTACTCCATGAAATACACAAACACAGATCTAAGTACAAACTATCCAATACAGTAAATCAATATTCACTATGTAAAGTGTGTAAGCTTCAACATCGACCTAGTCTACATGTTCCATCGATATGACTGAAGCCAAACTTGAGCGAATTTTTATCTTGCAAATCTCGAGTCAAGCTAGCTTATGTATTTAGGAGTAAGTAGATGATAAAAATATTCATTTCTGAGGATAATAAAATTTCTATAAACAAAAAAAATATGTCTGTACTTATATTGTACGCACGTAAGAAGTTATATACTTCTTTGGCGTAACAAAACAAAAATAACTCCAAAAATGTTATCCCTTCTGCCAACAACATGACGAAGTTAGCTATTGTAGAAGAACTATTGCAAAGGGAGGATCCCCCGACCAGACGGGTGTTATGTCTGGTGGGCAGCTGCCCAACGGTTGTAGTCGGGTTCTTGTATATATACTCAACGATTGAGTTAGTTTCTATAGTGCAATGTAGGATAGTAGGATGTGTCTTATGTGGTTCGATAGATGTCGCTATGTGTCGTTATGTAGATGTCGCTACATCACTCCCCTCCGAGACCGGAGGTCGATAGCAGGTTGAGTCGTCCATACATCTTGTGATGCTTGCCGGGCCAGTGGAATGTTCCAGTGAGTTGGAACCAGATGCCACATAGTTCACGGTGATTCGAAACTGTCTGCGGTGATGCCCCAGTGAGTCGGAGTGATGCCCCCAGTGAGTCGGAGGTGATGCTACAAGAATGCTCCAGTGAGTCGGAGTGTTGCAGTGCTGCGTAGTGGCTGGCTGCTGCGTCGACCAGGAGAGAAATGCGTCTCTTCTTGCTGACTGGCCGAAGTGCAGTGTGCTGTGCCAAGGTCGCTGAGAAGGCTGTGGGTGATGACCAGAAATGCGCGTCCGCTGCATGATGGTGGTAAGGATACCCGAAGTAGCCGTGGATGCTGGCTAGCTGTATGACTCGCTGCTCGAAAGCTTGTGGAAGTGATAATGACGTCACGATGTAGCTGTGCGAAGAGGGTTGCACTGACGTTCGTGCTCGGGGTCACCAGTGTAGAAGAACCATTGCAAAGGGAGGATCCTCCGACCAGACGGGTGTTATGTCTGGTGGGCAGCTGCCCAACGGTTGTAGTCGGTTTCTTGTATATATACTCAACGATTGAGTTAATTTCTATAGTGCAATGTAGGATAGTAGGATGTGTCTTATGTGGTTCGATAGATGTCGCTATGTGTTGTTATGTAGATGTCGCTACACTATCAATGATCATAATATAAATTCAGTTTACTGTCTTTTATTTTTACATAATTAAAAAAGTCAGAAAAAAGAGTTCACATTATTATCAACTTAAGGCTAACTTCATCATGGCGCACTTCCGTCACACAGTGCACGCACAGCTCTCAATTTTACCCTTTACTAAACACGCCATAATTATACCTAACTTAAAACTTTTTCAAACTAACTAGATAGTCTTCAGTACCTAACTCCGTGGTATCAACTGTCAACATTGTGATAAGAGGATTACTAATGCATTAACTAACATCAGAAGTATATAATATATACTGTATAATTACACCGTATCGATAAATTAACATTTAAATAATTACTTAAATATACAAAGATAACTGAATAAATAAGACTCTAATTAAATAAAAATTATCTGGAGGTAAACAAATGAAAGGTGATAAGTTGATAAGACGAGTGCAAAGACATAAAAACACGTTAATGATGAGTTCACATAATTAATAATCTTCTATAAACAATTACCATGGGCCAGTGAAGGCCTCATATTGTATGGTACAAGATATACCAGTCGATCACTTACATTTTTGAAAATTTAATTAAATATTTGCATTTTATAGAAAAGGGGACAGAAATGAAAAAAAAAAACATTTTGTGTTAAAACTACTGATAAATAACAATATCACTTAATAAGATCAGAAAAAACATCAAAACAAAAAAATCTTATTCTATTTAGGCTCTAAGAAGGCACTTGTGAACGTCAAAACACTACTGCCGGTTCGGAAAATATCCGAGACATCGAGAAGAACCGATAAGAAACTCGATCGGGTTTGTTTTTTTTTTTCTAACTATACAATAGTGTTATCTTACTATATTATAATAAATGTGAAAGTGTGTATGTTTGGATGTTTGTTACTCAATCACGCGAAAACGGCTGAACAGATCTCAATGTAATTTGGCACATAGATAATCTATGACCTAGAATAACATATTGGGTACTTTTTATCTCGGTAAAAGTCATAGCATAACCAGTGTTATCCTTCAAATATAATAAATGGAAAGTTTGTATGTAGCTTTGTTACTCAATCTCGAAAAAATAGCTGAACGGATTTAGATGAAATTTGGCACACAGACAGTGATATCCAATAATACGCAGACGAAGTCGCGGGTACCACCTAGTTTAACATAAAACATTAATAATAAACTAGTGAATGTATGCACAGAGAGGGAGTCACTTCCAGACTTCACTGTCATTCATTGTAGTAATGGTCTTGTCTAAGTTAAAGTAAACAACGAAATTCTCAGAGCAACCATTTTCACATTTTACATGATGTTAGGGCATTTTCTCAATGCTCAAGTTGAAAGTCTGTCGTCAAATAATTACAGGTGTGTTCCAGCAGCTTCTCTTATGATTTTATGAGTCAGTCCATTGTGCTTAGTCTACGTTCACTACGATAGTGGCAGAATAAGTGACTCGCTAAGACACGTGCTATGCTGGGATTATAGTACTACTGTCCACAGAGAACGCTTTATATTTTTCTAACATAAAACAATAAGCTGTAGTGGATCATTGATGGTGCCGTCGTGAATTAAATGGAAAGATATCATTGTCTAAAACAGATTATAAAAAGGTATTTTATATATTTGAATTTTTCTATAATCAATCAGTAGTTTTGTTGGGTACAAGAGTTTGAGATAATTTGCATTTTTATGAGAAGGATTGTAAAAGCCTTCCGGAATAAAATGTGTAGTAATCAAATGATCGCTCATTTTTGCTGTACCTATTTTGGAAAAACTGACATTCTGTTTCGTTTCTACAGCCTACGTTGTGACTATCGAAAGCAAGATGCGGTCACTGCATCTCGTATGTTAGTTCGCTAAGATGATTCACTCTAGCTTCCATCTAGCCACTAGGCGCTTGTATGCCACGTATACTTGGCGTGTTATCTTCTTTGGTCACATCTTCACTTAACACCAGATGGGATGGTGACCAAACGCTAAAAAATTATAAAGAACAAAAAAGAAACAAAAAAATTCTGTCGGTGCTCAAGCGTAACTTTAGTAATTTGTATTAAATCCGATGACGGTAAGAAAACATGATTTCTTTTATCAAGTGCTGGTTATTAAACCTGTATTTTTATTCGGTAAGAAACCTTTGTCCAGAATTGTCCAGTATCGGAACATTCATTTTATTAATAATATGTATAATCTAATACTATTAAGTGAGCAATTCTTTTATGTATATACTATGTATTGTATTGATTTTTTGGAAACGGTTCCAACGATTTGGTTTAAATTTTGTATGTATACAGATAATGATTTACAATCTAAGTTTACCTCCTAGATAGCTGTTTTTTTTAATACGGAGCTAAGCTCTGTGGCCCATATATTATATATACAATGCACGACTTTTATAACTACTTATTATTTTCTTTTAAATAACAAAATTAATGCACGAGTCCTTCGTTAAACATATCTGTACAAACATAATACGAACACTATTAAATTTCTCAATACAGACAAGTCTGTGGTGATATAATACAAATTAACGATCATGTCAATGGTTATTTGATTAGGTGGCTTCTTTGTGAATAACATCGGTTGGCAAATATATAGAATATATTTTACACTATAAATGATTTGAACGAACCTGTTTTACTAGTAAATGAGTTTGTATTTTTAAATTATTTTCAAGTAGAGATGTGATTTGAGGAAAAGCTAAAGAAAAACGGTTTATGTAATTACCGGTAAAACAGATGTCTAATTATGTTATAAAATATATTTGCAAGTTACATGTCGAGTACCACTAGATAGCGCTTCTTTGGACATTTTAGTTTTTTATTGTAGTTTGTTAGGTCTGCATCGCGATATAGTTTTGTTACCCGTATTTATATTCTTTAAGTGAACATTATTCAGTATTTATGCTCAAGTCCGGTACAGCTGTAAAAGCCGCAGCGGCTTCAGGGCCCCTAAGACTAAAAAAAAAATCTTTTTGCACGTGTCTGTTACTACGCAATAGTTATTCAACATCCCGTAATTTTATTTTTACTCATATAAAATTTTATTCTAATCTACGATTTCTAATGCATTATTAACGATTCTTATAATATAAATTTAATTTACAATTCAATTTATAATAAAAGATGTACATTTGAATTAATATTGTGAATCAAAGCTGATGCGGTTTTAAACAACAAAACGGTAAGCTTAGAAAGTATAGGCATTAAAACTTGTATTATTTTAAAAAAGAATAATGAAAAATTACTTACCGGGACTTCATTATGATTGTGCGATCGACTAATTTCTACGGGATATTCTGCAACAAAGATAAAATATAACATAATAAATATTAGATTCAAATTACTTCAACTAAACAGGAAGGCAATACTTAAAAATTACTTTCGACGTTGCATTAGGCTGAGGTTGCATTACTCCGCCATGCAAGTATGCAACACAAATAAGAAACACGTTTGTTTGTTTTATATTCGTAAAAACTTTAACAAGCTAGATTTTATAAAAGACCAGCAGATTTAATACTAGATATACATATACAATTATTCGTACTGTGTTTTAGACTTAGTAAGACTAATGAAAGTTTTTTAAGGTAATAATGTTAGATTTTATAATAAGATCCCAAAGTACTAACTGATTTGCCAGACAGCAAATCAAAAAGCCGGTTTTAATGTCAAAAGGTCAGATAGGGATCCATCATTATGTCCATGATAGTAATGTCTGGAAGTGACTCCCTCTCTGTATGTGCACTCAATCTATACAATTAATAAAACTGAAGTGTCTGTTTGTAATGTCAAAATAACAGCTTTTTACAAAACATCAATTTTTTTAATTTTTGTCTGTCTGTCTGTTTGTTCCGGGTAATCTCCGAAACGGTTGGACTGATTTTGTCGGGACTTTCACTGATAGATAGCTGATGAAATAGGGACTAACTTAGGCTACTTTTATTTTAGAAAAAGAATTAGGGTTCCGCACAAATAAAAAAACCGGTCATGGTGAATGAATTCGGGCGCTTAAATGGCTTATGTTGAGTAAACCATAAGAGATATAGCAAATTAATGTACTACATAATTATAGGCATTAAAAAGACTATAAAAAAGTCCGGGAGAGTATATAACTATCTTCTAAGGAATACCCACAATAAGCATTTTTGTCTTTAAAACAGCCGGGAGCGGGGGAGCAAAATTCGCGCGGGCATTCTGTAGTCCATATGAGCGAAACCACGGGCACAGCTAGTTATTAATATGATTAATAACTGTAAATATTATTTGTATAGTTGAAATTAAAAAAAAACGATGAACCCGGTTCTTTTTTGATGTTTTCCGAACCGGTAGTAGTGTTTTGACGTTCATAAATTGCCTTCTTGGGGGCTAGATTGAATAAAGTATGTTTTCATTTTGATCTATTAAAGAAAATATGACAAACGGTTTTTGATTACATTTCATTATGCTATATGGACAACAGTAGCAGGTAGTAGTAATGAAATGGCCAAGGATGTGATCGCATTAACCGATCGGCGCGGCGCGGCGGCGCGGCGTAAATATCTGCATGACTCAACTTGAACAGTAGGTAACTACTGCTAAATGTATTGCTAATTGCTAAATAAAGCGCACTGTAAACCTCGTTCTGAGATCCGATACCATTTCAAGCTATGACCTGTGCAAGTGGAGTTAATATCCTATTTATGTTAGCGGAAAAGAATTAGAAAAAAATATTCGTGTATACTTCTTAGGCAAAAACAAAAATAACTGTAAAAATTGTATCCCGCATGCCAACAAACAACACGATAACCTTAGCCATCAATTAAATCAATGTGAAACCATTTTTCACCGACTTCGAATGTATATATGGATTTTCAGCCATAAATTCTTTGTTTATGAACCGACTTGGATGATTCTTTTTTCGCTTGATAAAGGATATCACAACGGTGTTCCCATTTTAATCTCATTGGCATTGGACCGTCAACTTCGGAGATAAACCAGGGAATTCTTCAAAATCATTGAAGTTGGTTTTCTTTTATGTCAAAAATTTTGTCTTTATATTTATTTTGATTTGAATGCACTGTTTATTTGTAAAACGTTAAATAATTTTAGCACGATAAAAAATTATGTAAAATTAATTGTAAGTATCTACGTATTATCATTGATGGCCAACTTCATCGTGACGCACTTCAGTTATATGATGCGCGCGCGCATCTCTCAATTTGACTCTCTACTAAGACGCGCGAATATAATCAAAATCGCATGAGTCACTTTATTTTGTTGTTTAGCTATTACGAGTTCATTGGCGTAATCAGCAAGGGTGGCACCTTGGACGATAAATCGCTCCTGTGGTTGTGGGTAGAGGGAAAAAGGTAAAATGTGTATATATGAATGCGTATGTAATGAACTAATGAATGTGTTGGCCTTTATGTCAGGGGCCTCCCAAGTGAACGACTTTTTTTGAGTATTTTTCTTATATTTGCTTACTTACTTTCCACGATCGGATGTGACTCCCAAACGAGTGGCATCACAATGGCTGCTGTACCTATGGCATCGTTGGATTTTCAGTTAAATTAATGTACATATATTATGTTTATATTGCCACAGTTGAAAATTCTCGAAAAATATGTTAGACAACAATTTACCGAACATATTAAAATAAAGACATTTATATAATATTTAATTGTTATTTCATGACAATAATAAAAATAAATTATAATAATTATATCAGAATCAGAAAATATCATTGCCGATAAAGGGATGGCCTACATAGCGGACGCTGGCGTCGCGTCGCTCGACTCCCACGCTTCCGCAATATAATAGAAGTGGTTTTAAACGCTTTTGTAAAAATAAATTAATGGAGCAGACACAATACAACAACAGACATTACTTATTAAGACATCTTACTAAACTAAGTCCTACTAATATAATAAATGTGCAAGAGTGTATGTTTAGTTGTCTGTTACTCAACCACGCGAAAACGGCTGAACGGATTTGAATGAAATTTAGCACAGATATTCTATAACATGAAATAACACTTAAGGTACTTTTATCCCGGTAAAAGTCATAGTTTAACCAGTGTTATCCTACAAATATAATTGTTTGCGCCTCTTTATCGTATTGTGAATCGATGTTATAATGTTCCATCCCTGAATCCGCTCTCCACCCCGCTCCGTCTAATTTCCTACCGTTGGCTTGTACGCGTACGCGCCAGTGTCTTCTTTGATTTAGCATATATCGAACCGTATCGCTCCGACAAAATCGTGCCGTTGAGCCTGACCACGCGCACATATCAAAAACATTGTAATTTGGAAGAAAGGATCCATTTTCGGCCAGAACAGTTTTGTGACTCAAAATTGTGAGCACCTCTTTTTCCTATCCTACCTATATTTGTTCCCCATTATCGCATCGGTTCACATATGAATTTCACTTAGCATTCGTAGTTACATCAAAATCTTTTCGTCGGTGCTTAATTTTAATAAATCCATACAGTCCACTCATTATCGCACAAACAATAATAAATGTAAAGTTTGTATGTATGTTGTTTGTACTGTTGTAAGTTTTATTGGGACGGTTAATGTGTTGGATTCATATTGGCATATAATGACAATACCATACAATCAGTGATAAACCCATGTATAATTTTCTTTTGCTTTGTCGTGTTCGGAAATCAGCCGGTGCATATACAGTAGTATAGCGGAGTGATAGGGATCGCGTCCACCATACACATGGGATAATCCCATCCATGATTTTCTTTTGGTTTGTCGTGTTCCGAGATCTATCTGTGTATATCCAATAATACGCAGGCGAAGTCGCGGGTACCAGCTAGTAAATAATAACTAGCTGACCCATACGAATATTTTTTACATTATATTATCTATAATTAATATCATAAAGCGAAAAAGATTTTTTTTTTAAACTCGCTAATCTCTGGCACTACCAATCGAATTCGAAAAATTATTTTTATTTATGATAGCCAGACTCTCGAGGAATAGTATAGATTTTAAGACTAGGCTACAACTCCCAGATAGCCTTAAATATTGATTTTTGTTACGTAAGTCGGAAATCGAGGCCCTCCCGAGCAGCTTTAACCGCGTGTGTTGGCGTAATCGTTATTGATACGGAGATACAATGTTCTATAATAACATTGGTCCTTAGTATATCTAAAAAAAATCGGTTGTCTGTAAAGTCGGTTTACTGACGATAGTTGAACGTGACAACGTCATAAGAAAATACTGATGGAATGGTATCATTTTTCAAAAGAAAATTTTAATTTTATTTCGCCGCAATTATCGTTGCTATAAACAATTGACACCACATTCACTTTTCACTGCACTTCATACTTGACGAAAACATGTAAATGTATTATTGTATAGCAGCTGTCCACGCGGACGCATCGCTCACTCAAGTAGGAGAGAGACAGATGTCGAACGCTGCCGAACGCGGAGGCCGATTGTGCCTCTTTGTCTCTCGTTCCGCGCTCTCGCTTGCACTTCAAGCCTTAAATGGAACGCCTCAGAGCGAGGTAACGCTGCATGAGTCATGTTTTTCCGTGCGTGCAGCCGGCTCCATCGAATTATAAGACGTTGTCACGTCAAAAAAGCCAGAGAAATCCAGAGCCAAAGCATATCATATGCATATCTCTTATACATAAGCCACAATAAGGTATGCCCTGACAAAGATTTGTAGAAAATTAAAGTCAAATTTATAAATTCTACTATTACAATTTTTACTCATATTTCAAATTAATGCAATTTGTTAACATTTAATGAAGAGTTTCCATTAGAAAAAACTTTTCAATGTTGAGCTTTAAAAGCGTAGGGACCGCTTCTCTAGACTCATTCCGATTAATTTTTACACAAGTTTCTTAAAGTACGAAAACTCCATAAGTACAAAATAGTTAAACTTTATTTAATGAAAAAAAATTTAGCATTCCAACTGAAGCCTCACAACTTACACAACAAGATATTTATCTGGGTGATGTATTATAACCAAACACAGATTTCAGAGATAATCGTACCTAAAATGTCAACATTGTTTTTGGGGTCGAGGTGTTATCATAACCGTCATCGACCCAGTTACGCGATTCGCGATTTATCGCAAATGTTATCGGTTTTTTTTTGTATTAACTGACACATTTTCTTTGATGATGTACACGTGGCGTATAATTTTCACGCTGCGACGAGTAAAACAAAAATGGTACAGTCATAAAATAAGGTGCTAAGCAAAATAAATCTATCTATACAATTGAAAAAATTGTACCGTCTGTTTGCAATGTTAAAACAACAGCTTTTTACTAAATGCATATGAAATGTATATACAAGACCTTTAACAAAAAGCCCCTTTTTTATCTGTCTGTCTGTTTAGTCTGTTGTTCAGGGTAATCTCCGTAACGCTTGGACCGATTTTGACGTGACTTTCACTGGTAGATAGCTGATATTATAAGGAGTAAATTAGGCTATTTTTGTTTTAGAAAAAGAATTAGGGTTCCGCGCAAATAAAAAAACTGGGCATGGTGAATCTTACGCTGAATGCTTAACTTGAATGGCTTACGCTGAGTAAACCATAAGAGATATAGCAACTACATAACTTTAGGCATTAAAAAGAGCTACAAAAATGTCTGCGAGAGTATAATATGTTAATCTTTTAAGGAACACATAACAATAAGCATTTTTGTCTTTAAAATAACTGAGAGCGGGGAATCAAGATTCGCTCGTGTGCCCGATCGATGGCATTCTGTAGTCCACGTGAGCGAAGCCACGAGCACAGCTAGTGATATATAAATCCAACAGGATGACGGCACTTTAGCGTGTTAGGAAGCCATGGTAAGGCAACATGTGTTTGAATCTCAAAATGGGCTCGAGCTTTGAGCGAATAAAATCATAGTAAAGCAGAGTTGTAGAGACTTTTCCAGTGTCTGCCAGATTATTTTACCATAATCAAGTTAAAAATATGTCGCCTAACGGTATCCTCGCGAATTAGATTGAGGTCCAACCTTAATGCTTAATGTTACCATCTAGTTACGGTAAAATCGTCCCATAGGCGATAAACAAACATAGACACTTTTGTGTTGGAGGATACAATCTTACCAGTAAATATTTTATTTTCATTATACAATCGATATGAAATCAACCACTATCTCCGCTGAAATACGTAGACACTGTTTATCTCCAGTCGTTTCCATTTCACATACTCGGATTGCCAATCAAAAACTGTTCGGTGTATGCAACTATAAAGTAAATATTGTCAGTTGAAAACACAAGTAACTTTAATACATGTCCATAGAATTTATCGATTAACTAACGCATTAAACGCCAGTGTCGCACACAGGATCGACATCGATTGAGAATATTCACAGCAAAACGTTTTTTCATCGATATCCATCCTGACACTGAGTGGAAACAAGCAACAAACTGAAAAATGTTCAACTATTACCAGTGGCCAAAAGTAGCAATTGGTGACGTTATCCCATTGTCTATAATAATAGACACAGAATCAACGGTTTCCTCAATTCTGTGACGTGTCCTGTGCCAGCAACAAAAAGTGTCTACGTTTGTGCAGCGCCTTAATATCAAATATTATATGATTGTAGTCAAAATTATTTTAAACTAGATTGAAATATACCTGCCAATAATTGATAAAATCGTCAATGTCTCATCTCGAATAGGTACATATTTTCTGATAATGTTAAATAGTAAATTAAGGTAAACTATTTCAATATTTCAATCATACTATGCCTTTGTTACATTTCGACGATAAGAACAGTCGGTTTACGTGAATGTTACCAGAACAAAGAATCTATATCGCCGTAAAAGTCATCACCATTATAAATAAATCGCTAACATCGTTATAAATGAACTAATAAGTAAAATATATTTAAAGCTTCTGCAGCATTTATTATGAAGAATAAAATGTGTAGCTCTGGAAAAGATTTATTTTTATTAGACACAATTTTTTAAATGCTTATTCTATTTTTTTAACAATAAAAACAACCACAATCTTACTTTAAAAGAAACAACATTTAAAGCTAAATATTCACAAATTATTTGTAACGGATTTATAAAGATTGATTTGTCTGACGTAAGACATAGACACAATAGACATAGAAATAACATAGGTGCAGATATAACAGAGACAAAACTAAACCATATTACATATATTATACTGTTTTATGTACCTCTGAATGTGCGATTAGGTTTATAAAAACATGTGAATCAAATCAGTAAAAAACTGGGTTACGAAAAAATAAATGTAAACGACGCGACGCATCCTTGGACGGAGCTGCACCCATAATAATCAAGTGGCGTCTGTAATATATTGTTATATTACCTAATAAAGGGAAAAGAAACAATAAAAGTTTTTGTAATTAATATTAGTTTTAGCTACAGGTGTATTCCAGTAGCTGCACTTGAGAACCAGTCTCTCTAAGGCTTAGCGTGTTACCTGTTTAGACCACATCATGACTAAACAATTGCGGTCAAAAGTTATACCTATAAAGTGTGAAATGTATAACAACAAATAAATGAAAATAAGAGGAAAAAAAACCTGATATAAAATTAGGTTTCCAAATAATCAAGCACAATACTGTAAACAAGAATTGCTTGAGTAAAATTGACAATGATAATGGTTTTTAATTATTTTAATGGAAATAATATAAAAAATTAATAAATATTGCCAAAAAATGTATAATATTTTACCAGCTGGCCCAGAAAACGTTGTTCTTCCCTTTCCGGTAAATAATGGCTCGACCACAGTGCCACCTATCGGATCCTAACAACTATTGTCTCCATATAACAAATATTGTGTCAATAACAGCTCAATCGGTCAAGTCATTCAAATTTAGTAGTTACACATTCACTAAAAAAATTTATAAAATTTGCAGATCTCTTTTAAATTAATTCCTTTTTAATTAAGTAATGGAATCAACTAATACAAAAACTGCTTCCATAATTAATCAAACAACAAAAAAACAATAATTATCTTAAGGTCAATGTCACCTCTGTAACTCACTCGGGCCAGTGGTCATAAAAACATAAAAACTTTATTACATTAGCAATTTAATTAATATATTGTTAGTAATAATTCTAAGAAAATTTAAATATTAGAGTACTTAGTTGATGGAAAAATTAAAATATTTCAACATAAATGTTATAATAATGAGTTGAAAAATGAGTCAGTTTCCAGGACACAGGGGTGGACAAGCAGCTGTTCAAGATAGACCTGTCGCGGTCGATAGGGAGAGCTTTTCAATTTCAAGTTGATAGCAGGAGTTTCCGAAAAGTATAAAATATCTGAAAAGTTTGTTTTAAGTAAATGAGGTATTATTATAGATAGTTTCCGACAAGAAATTAGACACGAAACGGAAAACACCTGATTTAAAAAAAATGTTTAAAAAATATTTGTTAACCATGCTGAGCTAGGAATTAATCACGGATGCAGGCGTAATGGCAGGTTCATGTGATTTGCATTTGTTACTTTGTTTTTTATACTTTGTAAAATATAAGATAATACTCAGTTTCATCCCACAGATAAACCGATCACACGGTTATGTGGGGCTATGTTATGTATTAGTGTTAAGATTATTATTTTATAAATAAACGAAAAAAAAAATAAAGATAAAACAACATCTCAAAACTATAAAATCGGATCCCAAATTTCATAAACTTTCTCTGTTTTAAAAAAAAAAGTAAGTAGTAGGTAGTTATTCTATCACTTGCTAAATATTTTGTGGTAGATCGCCGAAGTTCTAAGTTTAGGTAGTACCTCTGATTTGGGATATTCAAACAGAGCAGTATTGAAACACATACAGATGAGATTATTGTTTAAAGTTTAAACATCAACAATAAGCAGTTTTGTCTCTAAAATAGCCGGGAACGGGGGCGCAAGATTCGTGTCAGTGACACACTCACCGATCATCGAAACTTTGATTTTTTTGTATAATCACATTGTACTCCCGAAAAAAAATCATTTATATATTTACGTATTTAATTCTCCATGCAGCCAAAATTCCACATAATACACAAGTTTATGGTTTACAAAATACATTTTCTTGGTTATCTAATGAAAACTAAACTCGGTGACCCTTTATTTCACGAGTTAAATGTACATATCTAAATAAAATGAAAGAGAAACGAAGTGTTTTATTAATAAAGCATACAATTTGATAAAATACAAATAATTGCAGACAACGGCGACCTTACAAGTTCTGTCAATCTTCAGTGATAACAATTCACTTTACATTATATCGAGTTAATTGTCACACCCCGTTGATGTAGTACCATATCATTTATTAAGGAATTGTTAAGATAATATTCACGTAATTAACTTTATCATGGAATAATCTTCCCGTATCCTATATTCAAACTGAATTTTGTGTTATTGCTCCCGCCGCCCGTGAAGGTAAAATCCCAATTAGATTCAATTCAGTACTTATAAGTACTTAATATGTATGTAGACTTCAGTTAAGGGAAAGTTTCGCGCATTTTAAAATGCATGTTCTCTTTTATATTTAGTTTTTAGTACCGAAAAGACGACTTAATGTTTATGTAGCTATAAGCTTAACAGATAATATTTTACTAAACAAACACGGAAACATTTTATAATTGAATTGTAACATACTAGCTTCGACTTCGTTTGCGTAGACTTTCGAACTGGGGGGTCCAGAGAGAAATGAAAAATATGTCATTTACCGGGATAAAAATATGTTATGTGTTAATGATCGACTCTGCAGAACCAAAATCACCGATATAGCTCAAAGAAAACCTAAATGGCAGTGGATGCGGCACGTAACATAGCTCGTAGAACGTATGGCCAATGGGGCTAAAAATTTCTCGAGTGGCGGTCGCATACCGAAAGACGCGGCGCGGCGCCGGCGTGGGCAAAACCGCCATGAGGTAAACCGACGACCTGGTAAAGGTTGCGGGAAACCGCTGGATATGGGCGGCACAGGATAGCTGGTTGAGACATTCTTTGGGGTAGGCCTATATCTAGCAATAGATGACTTTCGACTGAAATGACGATGAAAATTTATAATTCAGTTTCTAATTAATACGATTAAAACTAAATCATGTATTAATAAAATTCATCCTTTCGGTAGTTTAAAGGTATTGAGTATGGCTTTTAACCGACTTCAAAAAAAGAAGAAGATTCTCAATTCGAATGTATTTTTTTTTTAAATGTTCACCCATAACTTCTTTGTCCCATAATATGAACTTATTTACATGATTCTTTTTTCGTTTGAAAGGGCACTCAAGAGTGGTTCCATATTCATTTCATTGCAATTGGACTTTCGACATCGAAGATATACCAAGATTCTCTTCAAACACATTGAAGTTAGTTTTCTTTTTTGTTAAACATTGTTGTTCTCATACAAGCCAAACAACATTTTACATATCGATTAACCTATATTTATAGAAAGAACTTTATCATACAAAGTTAAACATTGTCACAATTAATAATAGACCGATAACATATAGGGAAAATAACATAAACAACACGAAATATTACAAGACAATGATTTTGAGAAGTTCCTTTGTTTATCTTCGAACCCAACGAAAAAAGAATCATCGAAATCAGTTCATAAACAAAGAAGTTATGGCTGAACATCCAAATATTTGGACGCGAATAGTCAGAAAATGGATAAAAAATCCTGAATTTTGTCTTAATTGTCATTGTTATTAAATTTAAATTTTATAAATGCGAAAATAACTCTGTCTGTCTGTTTGTTACGTTTCCAGATGCTGGACCAATTTTCAGGAGTCTGTCGGTCTATCGGTTTGTCGTATTCCGGGATCAGTCAGTGTATATATAGTAATAAAGCGAGGTGGTAGATATTATGATCACCATAGACATAGTGATAAAACCATCACTGATTTACTTTTGGTTTGTCGCGTTATGAGATCGGTCGGTGTATATTCACAATAGTTACCAAGTGGGGTCAGCAGATCAACAAACAAATTATGTTACATGCGGAAGATGATGTTGTCAAGTATCTCTCGGTAGACAATGTCATGGACAATGAAAAAGTAACATCAGTAACATCGTACCTTGAAGAGTTACTCAACTCTTTAAAACTATCAGGAGTGCCTTCCCATAAATTTTAGCTAAGAATTGGAGTTCCAGACATTTTAATGCGTAATCTAGACGCAATAATTATGACTGGAATGGCAAAATGAGCAAATGCTTTAATTTTTCGAATTCCAAGCGATTTACCATAACAGTTTAAGAGAATGGAGTTTCCCTTGAAACTAGCATTCGCGATGACGATAAACAAAACTCAAGGACAAACACCTAAAGTAGCAGGTATTATATACGTTTAGAAAAAAAATGGATTTCCCTTGGGTAACTAACTGTATGTGGCGTGTTCACAAGTATCGAACTCACGAAATCTTCATGTTTTAACAAAGGGTGAAAAAACCAAAAACGTAGTTTACAAAAATGCCTTAAAATAATATATTGTTGTAATTACATACATCTCATTCGTTTAACTATTTACTTACACTTTAATACGTTAATTTATACCCTTTGAAGCCTAAATCGCTGAACAGATTTTGAAGACTACTAGTATAGTATTAGAGATATAATATGTAACCTTAAGCTTAGACTTAGCGCACCATCTGGCCTGCGCAGTCCAACTGTGCAGACATATCTGCAGTGTTGCCAATTCAAGGAAACAAGAAGTGGCCAACCACTTTGATGAAGTTCCTAGAATGTTAAAAATTTCGTACCCTAAAAAGTAGCTAAATATGGCCAAAAATTTGGCTTGAAAACAAACACAAGTTTCTAACTTAAAAACGTTTTATTTATTGATTATACGTGGATTCAACATAAAACTCATTAGACGTTGATGGTTCTGATTTTTTAAAAACAAGGGAAGCAGTTTTATGCAATCACTTTTTCTAATTCGTGGCTAAAATATTTATCCATTATTATTTGATATTTTTGGCTAAACCAATGTTAAATGTTGCCAGATATAGCCACAAAATGGCCAACTTGGTAACACTGTATAACTGTACAAAAAAGACGGAACACCGTACAGGTGGCCACACGTGCAGGTAAGCTCTTGCACTGGACTATGCAAGCCACAGAACATAGTGTTCTCAGACCGTACAGGTGGCCACACGTGCAGGTAAGCTCTTGCACTCGACTATGCAAGCCACAGAACATAGTGTTCTCAGAGTAAACTCACGGGCAAAACCGTGTAAATCAAAACTGCACAGTCCAATCTTCAGCATGTCATCGATAGCACAAGCTGCCCGCGCCTGCGCGAGCTAACGTCTTACCGTCGACACACGCTCTTAGTTGCGCAGGTCAGTTTGCGCAGGCATGCTCGTAAGCAAGACGGTGCGTATGGCCGGGGCATTAAAGAAAGAAATACGCTACCCAAAATAATTATTCTACGGAGACGAAGTCGCTGGTACCAACTACTTAATAACAAAATTTAAAAAGTGGTAAACTATAATTTAATAACAATGACTGTCTTTTTCACCATTAAACGATTTCTCAGTGGCTCGTATATAAGGCCAATCTGTCATATTTACGTTTATTTTTCCACCAGTTAAGAGGGTTTTCCTCGAGAGAGGATTATTTTTCATTCAAATACAACTTCACTTCATCTTTGATTTCACACAGCAGTGTGTTTTCTGGTCCAGATTGCACATCGGAGGCTTCATCGCTTGAGTAATTCAGGACCATTCGTAATGCATCCACATTCGCAAAACACGATGCAAATGCGAGTATTGAAGCTAATGTTTAGAAGGATGCGAATTTTTCGCATATGAGAATGCGAACGTTCATAACATCCTTAACTTATAATATACTTTTATATAAAGTAAGTAATTCATGGTACACCGGGTCGTATCTGTGCCCCAGCCGGCCCGGTGTACCATGAATTACCCACTTCATACAAAATAGTTTGACCGTATCTCGGCCGAGGCCCGGCCCGGTGTAACATTAGTCATCCATAAGCCATAACATATATTATAGTTTAATCACAACTCGAAAATTTGAGTCCAAACACCTATCGGTGTCTTTTTTTTCATACCATGACGGTAGGAAACAAACGTGCGTTCCGTCTGATGGCAGCCTGTGGACGCTTGCAACATTAGAAGCAAATCTCGAACCTTCGCGTAATCTTTCACACATACGAGCGTCAGTAAACAAGAAGCACAATAGGTTCAAATGAGTACCTATGGGAACAAACATGTCATATTCGCTGACGACCCCTTACACGTGTAAAAAAAATTGTGTGTAGGTATTTAAATATTTTTTACAGAATTGACGTTTTATAAATAGACGCGTTATATTCACATTAAAAGCAATTTGAAAACGTTACAAATTTTGAAATTAATTCACAATATTATGATTGATGGCTAACTTCATATTATGTCGCACTTCAGTCACATGATGCGCGCACAGCTCTCAAATTTTATTCTCTACTAAACGCACTAAAATAAGTATAAATTCAAAGTCATTTAAACAAGTACGAATATTTTAAGAACAAGGGCAATAACTAGGAGAAAAACTGCAATTAATACAATTACAGTGGTACGTAGATATATCTCATATATCTTATCAATGATTTCGCTTCAGGATAAACAGGTACATACATAATACATTATTATTTATTATAAATCATAAATATTTTATATAATAGCATAAGTTGTTGACCTAGATAGAACACGAGAGGGTAATTAGTGAATTGCGTTCCGCATCGGAACCTCGGAAGGTATAAAAACTTGCCATAAAAACTTTTTGAATTTTAATCATACATTTGAACATTTAAAATATACTTTACAGTTGTATCCTCTATTGTAAATAATCCATACTAATATTATTATAGGAAAGTAATTTTGTCTGTCTGTTACGTTTTCACGCCTAAGTCGCTGAACCAATTTTGGTATAGAAAAAGATTGTACCTTGGGAAAGGACGTGGGCTACCTTATGACGTGAAAATAAAACTTTAAGAGATGAGTAAATTTTGTATGAGTAACTCACCATTTCTCAATTTAGGGATATTTGGGACAGTTAATGTGTTGGATTCATATTTGGCATATAATTACAATACCATACGCATAGAGTGATAAACCCATCACTGATTTTATTACGGTTTGTCACGATAAGGAGTCATTCGAAGTATATGCAGTATATTTAGCGGGGTAGTAGCGATCGCGACCACCATACACATAATGATAAACTCATCTATGATTTTCTTTTGGTTTATCGTGTTCCGAGATCAGTCGGTGTATATGCAGTATATTTAGCAGGGTGGTAGGAATCGCGACCACCATACACATCGTGATAAATCCCATGTTTGGATTTTCAAATATTAATATAACTGGTACAATAATAATAATTTAGTGGATGCACAGAGGTCACTTCCAGATATCACTATCATTCACATAATGACCCACCCTATAATAGTAGTTTTGGCAGTAAAACTTGCTTGACATGGTCCTTGAACTTGTTGTAAGTTAAATCAGTAATATGCGTCAGGATCTTATTATAAAACCTAACACTATTATAACCTAAAAAACTTTTATTGGACCTACTTAGTCTAAAAGACGGTACTACTAATTTATGTCTATTTCTAGTATTAACATTGTACTGATCTTTGACAAAATCTGACTTGACTAAGTTTTTACGAATATACATTAAGTTGTCAAGGATATATTGGGAGGGCAATGTTAAGATATTATATTCCTGAAATTTGTTCTTTAGTGAATCAGGAGGTTTTAGGTTGTAAATTGCACGAATTGCCCGTTTTTGTAATATAAATATGGTATCTACTTCAGATGCTGAACCCCACATTAAAATACCGTAAGACATTTAGCTATGGAAGTAAGCGAAGTAGACTAATCTAGCAGTGGCAATATCTGTTAACTGGCGAATCTTACGTACTGCATTATGCAGCAGAGCTTAATCTTCCCGCCAAAGTTTTAATGTGTGGCCCCATTGTAATTTAGAATCAAGTAATTTAGAACCGTTGTAATTTAGAACCCAAGGAAACAGTATTATCAATTAAGCCTACTAAATTCCCTTCTATCTTGATACTACTATCAACACGCAGGACATTGGGCAAGGCAAATCCCATACATTTGTTTTTGATTGCATTTAGCAGTAAATTATTTAGCATTTAGCAGACCATTCCGAGATTGTAACTAAAATATTGTTTAATTGCCTAAGCTCCGAATCTATTCTATTCACTTTGAATATAAGTGAAGTGTCGTCCGCAAAAAGAACCATGTCAGCGCCGTTCTGAACTACTAGCGGTAGATCGTTTATATAAACGAGAAACAAAAATGGTCCCAAAATTGATCCCTGAGGGACGCCGATTCTTGCCAATGATCCAGAAGACTTTGCCCCTTTACCTTATTGATGCTCTGTAGGTATTTATTGTTTATTTACCCCTAGCTTCCTTACGAGGTTTCTATAGAGATAAATAATATAGATCTATTTAATGTGCGTATTCCTTTACTCCGATATAAGTAGTACATTAATAACCGCGGAGGGACGACGACTGAAGCCCGTGTGCACTCTCAACCACGATATATTGTTTTGCTAAGTTTGCAATATTTACCGGAGCGCACACGCTGCTACACCCCATTTACACTTACTTTTTGACAGCGGTTTGATAAATAAGAGATTAGAAAGTCGAGAGAAGGGCCACAAACACCATAATGTTTTAGTTTAAGTATCAGCGTGGTGTGATCAACGCAGTCGAAGGCTTTTGAGAGATCGCCAAATACACCGATTGCATCCTGCGACTCTTCCCATGCCCCAACTTAGTAGTGTTGCACCAGCGTCAGTGGTTGATTTAGATTTCGTGAATCCAAACTGTCGACCATCCAATATCTTGTGTTTATTAAAATACTTCAAAATATTTCACCAGAAATTAGAATACTACACATTAGAAATAGAATAATGCCTTGCGAATAACTAACAATTTTTTAGTTTTTTTCCCAAAGCATAGATATATCTGATGGTAAGCAGAAAAATCTACCGACGGTCGTTCACACCGCTCTCATGCCGACCTACAAGCCTCTCGACAGATTTTGCAATGGCTGACCCCAAACTGATTCTTACCTACATCGGCTGAGCCCGCAACGCAACATGTCTAAACGTGGCAATTTGATGGGTGTTACAAGTAGTGTACGATAGTAGCGATCCAGTCAGACCCAACATCCTCTATCGACATTTTGAGACAAATCGTAAAAGAAAATATGCTATTTTTATTCACAACCTAAATCCCATAGTAATGGCTCATTTTATAGTGCCCTTTGAAATTTGACGTTTAGCTGATTGTTTTCTCCTAAAATCAAAGTCAGTTTTTAGATATGATAAGGCTCGAGATTTGATATCAATCGTGGTTTCTTTATAAGACTTCCAGAGGCGAAGACCAAATTTAGAGAGCCTCTACCTTTTGTCTATTTTTTGTATCTATTTTCACTTTGGTCACCCTGTTTCCCGTTCTATATTTATTTGTCCATATAAGTTATGTATACAAGTTATAAATGAAATTGTTCCTTATTGTAATTCCTATCTTTTAAATATCAATACATTACACATGTAGGGACAATATATATAAGTAGATATAAGGCAATGTGTCGAGTCGACGACGAGTCAGTCGTATGTAACGCCCGAGTGGCAATAAACGTTCTTTGTGTAAAAGTACTATTCATTTATCAAGAACCCCGCTATACAACACTAGTATATTACCAAGGACATGATTATATATATAGAGGAACCAAGAGACCTCTAAACTGGTGACCCAGACGTGATTGGATATAGATATATAGCGACGTGATTGGTAATATTCGGAGTGTTTGGGATACTGTGAAAAATAAAGAGTGGTAACAATATTTATCCTGAATCCTGCGTTTCCAACGATACAGTAACCAGGCATGGATATTAAACCGGAAGAAGCGGACATGGCAGCTATTTCGTTAACCTCAAAAGTGCCAGATTTTTGGATAGACCACCCACGAATTTGGTTCGTCCAAGTCTAGGCAATTCTCGCACCGCAAAATTTGGTAGCGTTAGTAAGTACAATATTATTGTGTCTAAGCTGGGAAAAGACGTGACTTGAGCAAGTAACCGCTTAGGCCTCCGGAAACTCAAAAATATGAGATTAAAGGCGTGTTTACTGCAAATATACGAGGAATCTGAAAACAGGAAAATCCAGAAATTGATTGGAAAGATGGATTTGGGGGAACTAGCGAGGGAAAGGATTCCTGACGAAACATTAAAAATATTGTAGCAGAGTCATCTTCCCGCAGCAGTTCGGACAGTTTTGGCCGTAACCGAAACGACGGATCTAAGTAATCTCGCGAAGGTTGCAGATAAAATTCTGGAGACCACTAATCCCTTTCATGTGTCTCAGATCACTCAAGAATCTAGCTCTAAGAGTGATGTGGTTTTAGCGGAAATTGCCAAGTTGAGTGCTAGGATATCGTTAATGGAGCGAGCACGGCGGATGACCAAAGGCGGTAGGAGCAGCAGTGGCCCACGTTCAAGCTCCCATAGGCGAAGTCAGGTACGACGTAATTCAAATAGTTCAGATTGGTTGTGTTTTTATCATTTTCGTTTTAAGGATCGAGCTCATAAATGTATACAGCCAAGCGCCCACGACAAACAGAAGTCATACTAATGTCTGCGCAGGCCGAGGCGGAAACCCGTGCAGTTTCACCCAGCCACCACCTGTATGTTACAGACTCAAACAGTGGTTATCGTTTTGTAGCGGATATAGGTGCCAATGTATCAGTGATCCCAGTGTCAAAGCCGTGTTTTTCGAATAAGTGTTCCGAGTAAAAATTGTTTGCTGCAAACGGCAGTGAAATGAAACTTATGGGGTAAAAACGTTAACATTAAATTTACGTTTACGCAGGCCATTCAGATGGAATTCTATAGTAGCAAGTGTGAAACAGCCTATATTGGACGGAGATTTTCTCATGCATTATAAACTTGTAGTAAATTTGAGTAAAAAGCAATTATTAGATAAAGTTACAAATTTAAACTACCTGTAATTATAGCGAATTATCGATTAAAACTTGAGACTTTAAGGACAATTGGCATAAAATTCTAGTAAATTTTCCGAATGTGAC
This sequence comes from Saturnia japonica, assembly GCA_033032175.1. Lineage (NCBI taxonomy): Eukaryota > Metazoa > Arthropoda > Insecta > Lepidoptera > Saturniidae > Saturnia > Saturnia japonica. The sequence goes on from CM065314.1 coordinate 3,926,741, forward strand.
TAAGCTAATTACGTATAAAGATACGTGTAAGCATTCCATATTACATTACATCGAAACTTCGGGCCCACCTGTATACGCTAAAGCTAGACCGTTACTACCCGACAGTTATCGTAAAGTGAAGGACGAATTTAGAACTATGTGTGAATTGGGCATACGCAGGCCTTCAAAGAGCGCATGGGCGAGACAACTGAACGTCGTTTTAAAAAATTCACTCAAATTCAAATTCGCCCATGGGCGATTATAGGCGTTTGAACGCAATTACAAAGCCCGATCGTTACCCAATACCGCGTTTACAAGATTTCACATATTTATTAGTCGGTAAAAAATCTTTAGTCGTATCGATTTAGTAAGAACGTACTATTTTATACGGGTGGCCCCAGAAGACACAGAGAAAACTGTTATTGTGACACCCTTCGGTTTGTTCGAATTCCCGCGGATGACTTTTGGTTTGCGCAGTGCCGCGCAAACATTTCAAAGGTTCATGGACACAGTAGTGTTAAAAGATTTAAATTTTTTATTCAATTTCATAGATGACGTCATTATCGCTAGCGAAACTGCAGACCAGCATAAACAGCATTTAATCACAGTTTTCAAACGATTCAATGAATACGGAATAGCAATAAATATTTCAAAATGTTTGTTTGGGAAAAATAAACTAGATTTTTTAGAGTACGAAGTATCGTCAGAGGGCATACGACCACTCGAGGACAAAGTTCAGGCCATCATAAATTTTCCCAGACCCGAAACCGTCATGGAGCTACGTAGATTTTTAGGAATGATAAACTTTTATCGTTCACATATTTCAAAAACTGTAGTTTTTCAGTCAGAATTAAGTATGCTTTTGCACAACAAAAGGAAAAATGATAAGTCTATTATTATTTGGACTGATAAGACCAATGAAGCGTTCGTAAAGTGTAAGGAGACCTTACAAAGCTCTGCTACACTTTCGAATCCTATTCCAGATACATCATTATGTCTTATGACAGATGCCTCGGATACTAGTGTTGGTGCCGTCTTACAGCAAAATATCAAAGACACATGGTATCCGTTAGGTTATTTTTCCAAGAAACTGGCGGAAACAACAGAAGTATTCCGCTTACGACAGGGAATTACTTGCTATTTTCATGGCAATTAAACATTTTTGTAATATGATCGAAGACCGAGTGTTAACAATATTTACGGACCATACACCTCTTATTTATGCTTTTTCTAAAATTAGAACCGACAAGGAAAGTCCACGAAGAATTCTACAATTATCGTATATCAGTGAATTTTGTACCGATATACGTCACATAAGCGGTGAACATAATATAGTCGCTGATACGCTTTCGCGCATAGAAACTGTAACAAGTCCTACAGCTATGAATTATACCGAGTTAGAAGAAAAACAATCCACCGATGAGTACTTACACAAAGCATTGCACGACAACGACAGTAAACTGCAATTCAAACAATTTTATGTACCGCAATATGAGAAGCCTGTTTACTGTGAAATATCAACCGGTATGATAAGACCTTACATAACTAATTGTTTTCGAAAATTAGCTTTTGATTCTATAGACAATTTAAGTCACCCACTCGGGTATACGATCAAGTAAAAATTAAATTAAAAAAATATTTTTTGGCCAAATATGAATAAAGATGTAGGGAAGATGGTCAAAATTATGTATTCAATGTCAAAAAGCGAAGGTTAACCGCGGCATAGTCTCAGGGTTAGAAAAACTTTCCCAAGTAGATCGTTTTCAGAAACGGTAGCCAGAATAGGATTCGAAGGTTGGATATCTCGTTTTGGTTGTCCTGGGAATTGATGAGATACCTTGAAATAAATAAAGCACGAAGGACGCTTTATCATCCACAAAGCAATGGCATGATTGAACGATGGCATAGGGCACTTAAAGTGGCTCTAAAGGCACGTTTCAATTGCAACAATTCTTGGGTTAATGAATTTTCTATAGTATTATTAGGATTAAGTACGGCTACTAGAAGCGACACCGGCGTGAGTACGGCCGAGCTTACTTATGGCAGAACTTTACGTTTGCCAGGCGAATTTTACGATAATTTTAGTTTGCAGATTTGCAGAAACTAAGAAACAATATTCGCAGTCTAAAACCAAAACCTTCCAGTCATAGTAATTCTAAATCGTTGTTTATACACACCGACTTGCAGGCTTGCGAATATTTATTTTTGATCATGTTACGTAAATCCCTTCAACCTCCTTATGATGGCCCATTCCGCGTCATAAAGAGAATTATATTATTGCGACACAAGGTTTATTTTAGTAATTTTGATGTTAGCAGAAATTTCATCAGCCTTGGTAAAATGTACACCGTTATTTTTGTTTGTAAAGCAATATATGTACAAAAGGTTATTGTAATATTTTACTATATAAGACAGTTTTTGTTCCGCAGTACCTAAGTGTAAAACTAATTAAATAACTTACAACATCAGTATTTTAGTTGCAAATCTGTAACTGGGGTGGGGACAAAGCAAAGAGAAAACAGACAATAATAATGTGATAGCACAACAAGTTACAAACAGTAATTTTAAAGACAAATTGAATAATACGTCAAAGATTTTGACCAGCTTCGTCATAATTTTGGCATTGGCTATAGCTATCTTGCAAAAGTACGCTCCATGAATCGTGCCAAAGGTTGGGTACAGAAGCAGATGGCAAATCCCTTTTCGCAAATCAATAGTTCGCAAAGTGTAACACAGCCGCAGCAAAATGCTGCAAACGCTGGTTACATATGTTGAAATGAAACGTCATATAAACGTGTGTATACCAAGAATCGTGTAACAATGTTTGTGTGTGTTTTATTTTATAACTTGTTATACGATTATACTGTCTCTGCTGTTATTTTCTGTGTCATAAATTTTTTTTTTTTTTTGTGAGGAAGGAGGATGGTTTAAGGACATATAATATATATAAGTAGATACAAGGAAATGTGTCGAGTCGACGAGTCAGTCGTATGTAACGCCCGAGTGGCAATAAACGTTCTTTGTGTAAAAGTACTATTTATCACATTATCACATTTATTTATACTTTTATCACATATTCCATACACAAGCAAATACAATAGAATTTACGGCGGTTTCACCCTGTTTCGTCCGTACATTAAATTTGATGTCGTACATTTTTCCATATAAACTTTTTCTATACATTTTATCCATTTTGTCGTAATTCTAACCGTATAAATGTTACACATAATACATAAGCACCTATATAATACATAATACGTGACACGTAATTCGTAATGTAGCGTAGTTGCTAACATTTTCTCTATAAATCTATTTCGTTTCTTTATATTAATGTTACCTAACTATTCCTATATATAAAACACACAATATATAACACATGCCACATAAAAATACATAACTCAATCGCCAACATCCTCCTCCTCGTGCGCAGCACCAATCTCCAGTCATGGCGACTCTGCCGAAATCTGCCTGGAGTCGTCGTCCCGTCGCACGTTGCTCGATGCAGGAACTAGCACCACCACCTTGGAGCTCGACTTTCTCAGTGTCCCGCCGACGGTGCGCACCTCTATAATCCGGATGCGGCCGTCTGGTCCAGGGTGCGTTTGAGTGACCACACCCCGGGGCCATGTGTTTCGTGGCAGCGTGGAGTCTATTATTAAGACGGTGTCTCCACACTGCAAATCTCTTGAGTTGTCCCTTCTGTTGACCTTCCTGGTAAGCAGGGTGGGTAGGTACACTTTGAGCCACCTGCTCCAGAAATGGTCGGCCATGCACTGCGCCACCCTCCAGGTCCGTCGTCCGATGAGGTCTTCGTACGTGAAGGCCCAACCATGTATTCCGCTTCCAAAAGAGTGTATAAGGTTTCTTCTTGCGGACACCTCTCCTTCAATGACATTGCTAGTAACGTTTTAACTGAACGGATTAGGCGTTCCCACGCACCTCCCATATTTGGAGGCCCAGGTATAAATTTCCAACGGATGCCCATCTTCTCTGCTGCGGTGGTGAGATCTTCTATCTGTAAGTCCTTGATCGCTTCTTGTAATTCTTTATTGGCTCCGACGAAGTTGGTTCCATTATCACTGTATATTGTGCTAGGTGTCCCTCGCCTAGCTGCCATACGTCGAAGTGCCAGTATCATAAAGTTCGCTGATAGTGACGCCGCCAATTCTATGTGCACTGCCCTCGTGATGAGATATGTGAAAGCGCTCCTCATCTCTTCTCGTGTCGTCGTCCTATCGCGATCGTCATTGGTATAAAATAGTCCACAGCGGTGCAGGTGAACAACGGGTCGCCGAATCGCAACCGCTCTTCGGTAAGTTAACGGTGAGTGTCAACACGGTGTGCTTCCCATCCAACACCACTGGACGTCGATATACTTTCTCCATAAATGTGGCTGCGTCGATCCTTCCTTTTACTCGTAGTAATCCATCTTCCTCGATTATATCAAACTTCTTCAATATATCGTTTCGATCGAGTCTCTTGATGCTGTAAGCTTCCCGAAGATTTCTTTTTTACTTCTCTTCAGCAACAGTTTCTCAGCTTTCTCTAAGTGAGTCTTGTCCAGAAGAAGGAACCTCTTTGCTTCTTTTGGTGTTGCCGGCTTGGCAGCACTCTTGAGCGTCTTTTTCTTTGCTCTTCTCTAGCTCGGATCTTGTTTCACCATCTTACGGGAGACAAGAGAGTGCTCCTTTCGCTTGCGATACAGATCGATGAACTGAAGAAGCACCCTTGCCGTCGCTCTCAATAGCCTTGTCCAGCTCGTGAATCGGTCAGGTTCTGGCGTAGGCATCTGCTCTCTTGAGATCCTTGCGGTGGCGACAGTGTGCTTCTCCTTTTCTCCTCCCGTTGGTTCTGTCTAGAATGAGCGAGGTTCGGGCCAACTAGCCTCTTCTTGGCTCAGGAAGGCGGGTGCATTGAACCAACGGTGGTTCGTTCCGAAGCCTCGCGGCACTCTGGGTTCTGACTGGTCGGTACCCAACGCCACTCTTGAGGTTTTGAGAAGTCCTCTATTTTCGCGAGACGATGCGCCACGAACGGTTTGAACGTTCTTGGATCTGATTTTATTCATGAAAGGACAGTGCTTGAATCAGTTCAGTAAACTCGTTTCCTAATCTTCAGATGCAGTTCTTCTTCAACCGTTCGTGTCATCAGAGTGCCTAACAGTTCAGCTTGCAACTCTAGCCGCAGAATGGATACTGGCTTGAGGGGAGTCACTCTTGCCATGGCTGCTAGTAGTGCGACTTGATAGCCTCCTTGTTCTTTACGTGCTCTGTAGTACACCGCGCAAGCGTAGGCTGTCTCGCCGGCTTCGGTGAACGTGTGCAGCTCCCCCTCGTCGCTCGAGTATGTGAAGCATCTCGGAATGCGCAAACTTTCTAGCACCTGCACGCTCGCGAGGTATTCTTTCCAAACTTCTTGATCCTCTGAAGTGATTTCCTCGTCCAAGTCGTTCTCTCTTGGTAGGTCCTCTTCTTAGCGCAACGTCCTCTTTGAACTTGCGGAGGCATGTTTTGAAACCTAGCTCGTCGTCTCTTGTACACCAACGCAAGCATAGTGTCTTCTTTTCACTTGGTCCGATGTCGATCTCTCTTGACCCGACTTCCTTGGTGAAGCTTTTTAACATGGAGGGATTGTTGGACGCCCATCCTCTTAATTCGAACTTGGCTTTCTTGTGGATGATGTCAACATCACTGGCTATCTCGATTGCCTCCTTTTCTGTGCCCAAGCTTTGCAAGTAGTCGTCCACATAGTGATTGTGTTCTATTGCGTAAGCAGCTCCCGGGAACTGATCCTGATATTCTGCAGCCCTCTTGTTCTTCACGAAGATTGCAGCACTAGGAGAGCAAGCTGCCCCAAAAATGACTGATTTCATCCTGTACTCTTTGATGGGTCCCTCTGCTTGATCACCCTTTCATAAGAACCTTAAGCTGTCACGGTCCTCTTCTCGTATTCGGATTTAAAGAAGCATCTCCTTGATGTCTGCTACCACGGTGATCGGTTTCTGGCAAAAACATAGCAGGACATCGAAGAGTGACTGCAGCAGGTCCGGGCCAGGTAAGAGCAGGTCGTTCAAACTCTTCCCTCCTGACTTGGCAGCAGCGTCGAACACCAGGCGTTTCTTCTTCTTTGTAGGATGCGTGACAGCGAAATGTGGTAAATAGCACTTCCTTCTTGATGTGGATTTTCTTTCAGCTTTCTCAGCGTATCCATTATTCACCAGATTCTCTATTTGGTTCTCGTATTCAAACTTCAGTTCCGGATCTCTCTGTAGCTTCTTCATTATTCCCTTCAGCATTACTTCTGCAGCTTTGAAGTTGTCTGGCAACTCGACATCATTTTTCACAGAAGGCCGACTTCGAAGCGTCCTTCTTCCAAGCTTTGACAGGTCTTCTCCAAAATATCTAATGCTCTCTGATCCTGGTCTGTGCTTGGTCTCTTTGGTAGAACTCCCAATAATTCCATCGCGAAGTGATCTTTCGCGTGCTGACACGTGTGCGCATGTGGTGAAGTTGATTGCTTTTGACGCACCTCCATCGAAGCCGTGTAGCACCTACCCAAGTTAATGGATGCTACTGGTTGATTCTTCTTTCCTTTGCGTGTTGCTCTTGAAACAATGAGTTCCCAATTGTCCTGTCCTATTAGCAGCTTGGGGAACCCTCTTCATAGTGCAGTTAATTCACCAGCTTCCTATGGTGTGCGCAGTTCTCGATGGTACTTCTCTCCAGTCTTTGAGGAGTCAAATTCATGTCGTTAATGGTGCGCGCCCCGGTGATTGTTTGTTTCTTTGACTGGTGTAATCCTCTTATATGCATATTGAGGTTCATTGAATCTTTCTTCACCATGGATTTTCCACCCTCGGTTTCTAAATGAAGCATCTCCTTAGGTCCATTGAGGCCAACCTGTTCCACTACCTAAGACTTCAGCAGCTCCTGCTGGTTCATAGATCTCAACGGGAATCATCTTCATCTTTTTCATCATCTTGCTTAGGTACTTCTCTTCTTTCTTCGTGAAGCAAGTTATAATGTTAGTAAAATGAAGATGACTGAACTTCTGGTTGGTATGTAAAACATAATTCAAGAACAACCATGACCACTGAAATGTTATCCATCCTCACACTGTAACCATCTCCATTCTCCCAAAAAAAATATAATTCTCAAAGGCTCTATGTAATTGAATACATCATACTGGCTCATCCAGAAATATGTCACCCTGAAGGAAGTCATTATGACAGGTGTTTCTTTTTACAGTCCTACTACCAAATGAGCCATTTATATTTTGTAAGTGGTAGGTGTGGGTGGCTTGACAGTAGTTATTTAATACTCCCCGTACCCTAGTTCATCCATATTGTCGTATTTTTAACAAAATATTTAATATTATAGAGATTTATTGATCACAACAAAATAAAATTACACTATATTTAAAAACACAATGTATTTTAGCATAGGATGTGTCCTTAGATTTGTCCTATACTATTTCCATTTCATTATTTTCTCAATGACAGTTCTAATTTGATAGTTGTAGTGTTGTGACCAAATAAGTAATGATATTCACTTAAATCATGACAGTGATGATTCATCAGATTTTGATTAAAATAAATAAATAAAGATTACATGTCCTCATAATTATTTCCTTTCATTGTGGAATACCTACCTATACCTACTTATTTTACAGCAGCTTCGAAAATTTTAAAGAAGTTGGCATTATTAATCAAGAATTAATAGGTGTAACATCTTGTAATGAAATATAATATTAGTTAATAAATTTGTACAAAAGTATCGGGCAGTAGTTTAGTTTCTTACATTTTGTCAAAAAATATCGAGTCTGTTATCATTTACGTTTATAGATATAGCTCCATCCCTATCAGTTTCTCCGACTCTGGAATAACCTTGTACGTGTGTAAACTCATATTTTTATAAAATAATGCATACATAATGTAAAAAAGACGCTTGTTCAAGTTTTCATAGGAGCTGTCATCGAGAAAATAAAGAAATGGAAATGGTATAAGTGCACAAGTCCCTGTTATTATAGATATCCTAATATAGCTTCTTATGGATACCCCAAACGACAAAATATCATCTATATAAAAATAAATAAAATATTGAAGTGTCTGTATGTAAAAATAACACCTTTTTACTAAATGCATCTCATAGTATTATATGATACCAGGATACTTTTATCAAAAAAAACAATTTTTAAATAGTTGTCTTTTTGTCTGTCTGTTTGTTCTGGGTAATCTCCGAAACAGTTGGACCAATTCTGACAGGACATTCACTGATAGATAGCTGATGTTTTAAGTTATAAGGACTAACTTGGGCTACTTTTACTTTAGTTAAGCAATTAGAGTTCTGCGCAAATAAAATTCAATTCAGAAAAAGGTCGACTTTGGGGCATTTAAATGGCTTATGCTGAGTAAACCGTAAGAGATCAAATTAATGTAGTACATAACTGCAGACCTTAAAGAGACCTACAAAAAAGTCAGCTAGAGCATAATATGTCATCTACCCGCCCACAATAAGTACTTTTGTCTTTAAAAATCTGGGAGTAGCGTTAGCATGTATTGGATCAACAGCATTCTGTAGTCCATAGGGCACAAGTAAATAAAAAATAAATTATCATCCAGTTATATATGTAAGTATATGGATAAAGAAATCATTAAACTAAATTTAAATGAATATTCTGCTAACTTTATAACAATTATTATTACCTAAATTAAGTACTTAAAGTATAATTATAGTAAAAAATTTCATTATGTAAGACTTCTTATATGAATTCCTCATTTTCTAAGTTAAATATTAATTACTGACATGAAGAATTTATTTATTTCTTAAAGTTCTTTATTAATTAAGAAATCATGATCTTTTACCAAGATGTGAGTCAAAAACGTCCTAAGCAATCTCTGTGATCATCTTATATACCAACTAGAAATCTTACAATCATAAATGTAATTTTAATTATAGGTAGGTGTACCTAAGGATAATAACTTGTTTTGACATGCATAAGTGCCTTCTTAGGGCCTAAATTGCATAAAAAATATTTAAATTTTTATTGTAAAAGAAAACCTAAGACTAAATTACTTACAAGTTCTCCTTTACAGATACTACTTTCATTTTTGCATTCAATCAGTCAGAATCAAAGAATCAGTCAGAATTATATCTTTATCTCAACATAAACAATAAAGACAAGAACCCATAAAATGTTCTTTTTCTCCTTTTAAGGGAACTTTAACAAATAGAGTATGCTAGCTCCATCAGAACATACCCAAATTCCACAGCAGAAATCAAAATTATACTTAATACTTATTATAATATAAATAATATAATACCTATATTTACAATTACAAGCAAATCATTTACGGATTTTACCTTTAAAATGGAGTGTGTTGTAAAATGACCTAAAGTTGAAAGACCGAAAATGTCAACTAAAAATTGAAGTGGATAAATCTTTGAAATTTTATTTCCTGTATATTTAAAACAACAAAAAAAATTTCTCTTCAAATGTTCAGTGAATCTGTGAGGTTTTCTAAGAAAATATTCTTTTAGATACAAGTGCCTATGTGCATACCTATACATACCGAACAGATGGAAAATTAATAACCAAGATATTATGTCTGTGATAAGATTTAACTAGCCTATGCCTGTCAATGGCATAGTAAAAGAGGCCAAAGAAAACTTACATCCCCAGATTAATTACAGAAGAAATAAAACATACTGAGCTGAGTTATATACTCAATACAATTGTGTTTATGAAACTAAATTAAAACTTTCTGGCTTTGGTTTCGACATAACATGTAATTTTACTCTTCTGTATAAACACGAATATGAAAGTTATCTAATATTTGAGAGATTCATATGATTTATTACAGTGCGCATAGGTATATGTATCAATTAAACAGTCCGACTAGCTAGTAGCTTTCCCTTTCATACACTTGTAAATTCCACATCCAACGGAAATCAACAGTCGTGTTTAGATCAAAACATAATGTTTTAAAAGGCACACGACACAGTAACGGTACAAATCGCTATCCTTTCACACGAGTTAACATATGGCTCTACTAACATGTTTTTATTGATTACTCTCACTAATACAGTCGACATAACGTCTAAAGACCTTTATTTTGACCTTGAATTACCCAAATTAAATATGACGAAAGCCTCATAAGTAGCGCACTCCCGATTGATTTTTCTCTGCGAACAAATTTTTCTCGAAAATAAAATTTATCTCGTCCAGTGGCCAGTACGACCATTCGAACCTTACCTTGCTTAACAACGCTGATATCAGGTCACTGCACTCACGGATTTCCATATTTTATACCACACAACATCACACACGATATCATTTTCGTCAAAATGCACAAACAAAAAAAACCAATACGACGAAAGGAAGCGCATCGTTCAAGCTTCAAATTTATACTGACAGCCATGCTGCTGATGAGTCCGTCTTTATTGTGGACTTACGCGCTGATTGGTTGCGCAGTATGTGATAAAAAATATTAATTGCCAGCATCCACCAATCGCGTGCAAGTATTTCAAAAATTCTTGATTGTTCGCCAAAAATAGTCGAGTGATATCAGTGTTGCCAACTCTACGTATTTTTACGTAAATCTACGTACTTTTGGCCTTTCTGCGAATCTACGAAATTCATCCTCAGAATCGACGTACTTTATATGAAGTATTGAAATTAGTAAAGTAACATTTAGTTGACAGGCTTAAATAGAATCACTTCCTTAGAGAAAAATTTATTGTGTGGTTTTATGAAACCACGGTAAAAGTGAAACTTTTTTTCACATTATAAACATTTAACTAAAAATTCACAAATGAGTAATAGTCTATACACTACAAGGTCAGTTGCTGCGAACTATAGGCGCCGCCATCCCTACTCTGTGGCTGACCGTCACGCGACATGCAACACACAGACCAAAATGTTTGAGACGATCTAATAAAAGTTTCACTTTAAAAAAATCTTTATATACGATCCATGTCCCTTTACTTCCGCTAACGCATGTCACTGACGTCTTTTACTTTAAAATCAGCACTTTTTGTTTAAATTAGGACAGTTGGAAACATTTTTCAATATCGTATAAGTAGGGACACGGTATCGAATAATAAGTTTCGATACTTTACTCATGAGTAGTATCTATGTATAGCTTGACCACCATATGTACGACCCACCTATAAATGGTCTGCGGGACGCAGGAGTGGAAGAAGATCGACTAATAAGCTAATAAGCTATTGCCGGCAGCCGGGAGAAATAGACATTTGATGTATGGGCTTACGAAGTTTTATTTTTGTGACTACTACACATGAGATTATTTTACCAAGATTGAATTACGGACGCTGCGTTTTAAAAACTATAAATTCAGTCAAAAGTAATGCTATAACGAATTTTAGTCAATTATATTTTACAATGTATACTATAATACTAAGTTTAACTTCAAATGGGAGTAAAGGATATACGCACCATTTTTTAAAATATAGTAATTTATTATTAGCATTTTATAAAAACATCAATAAATATAAAAATATATTGTTTATCATTAGATACCTTTTCCAGTTACAATATCAAACAAACTATCGATCTTAAGATATATTGTATCATCTCAATACGATGTAAATCCGTCCACACTCACCGTCCTACGTCCCGTATGCGCATAGTGTTAGAGTAACTAATAAAAACTATCGATCATCATCATCATCATTTCAGCCGCAGGACGTCCACTGCTGAACATAGGCCTCCCCCATAGATCTCCAGAGCGACCGATCTTGTGCGGCCTGCACCCAACAGCTCCCAGCGACCTTTATTATGTCGTCTTTCCATCTAGTGGGGGGCCGACCTACGCTGCGCTTTCCAGTGCGTGGTCTCCACTCGAGAACCTTTCTGCCCCAACGGCCGTCAGTTCTCCGAACTATGTGCCCCGCCCACTGCCACTTCAACTTGCTAAAGGTAACTTGGCACATTTTTGCAGCGAACAATGATAATAAGTTAAATAAAACTCTTTAGTTTTATCCTCTTCATTTCGCTTACTAAAATACGTAGATCTACGAACTTTTCAAGCAACTTTTACAAGTTCTACACACTTTTCTATTCTGGACTACGTCTTTTTTTAAATCTGGGTTAGCAACACTAGATGAAATGCAATACGGTACACCATAGCGGTACACAATGTACACTACACATTTTATTGTCTCATGAGACGACCATTGTCAGTGTATTTTTAGGAACTAGTTAATAGTTATTTCATGTTATTCAAATTACATTAATTCACATTGTAGACAAAGCGTAGGAGGACGACAACGTGGGATTTATTCACATTATAATTATTGATAATCACAAATTATACGCAAAGTAAACAAAACAGCATAGACAAATAACCAGAAGCCAAAACCACAGTCAATGTCAACTGACAACAGTGACAAATGTGAACAAATGGCAACTATGAACTAACGTTTAGTCTAATCTCTGCTCTAATCTAACCAGAGTCTTCAGATTGGGGTGTTTTTGCACATTTTGAGAAAAGTAATGTCGGAGGGAACTTTTGGGGAAAAGAAAATTGTGAGGAAATTTTTCGGGAGATAATTTTGGCAACGGGGATTTTTGGGGAAGAACTTATCTGCATAGCCGTACTACTAGCCACTACTACTAATGCCATCTCTGATATTTTGGTTCAAAAATAACACTCGTTTTTGAAAATATTCTATAGCATTTTTTGTAGTTTAATAGCTTGACGAATTGATAGTACTATCCCTGATGGATGACATAATCTCTTTAGCGTCTTTGGTTCAGATATGGTAGTTATAGCAACAACGAATAATACATCATTCATTTGCAAAGTATAATAAATTATAAAAAATTTTTTTTTATTCAAAATGATTATTCTGCTTTCGATTATACATTATTATTTTTAACAATGGTAATGTTAACGATAATGGTTAACAAAGTCGGCTGGCCTTATAGCAACGTGCGAATAAACAAGCATTATTAAACCACCAAAATATTTAAAAAAAAAAATCGCGAATGATACCCCGTGTCACACCTACGCATGTTATAATATAATCCTTGAGTGCATGTCAAAAAGTTCTTTATAATCACAGTCTTATTGACGCAAGGAACATAATATCCTTACGACAATAGGTCAAACTAATTTATTTATTCAATTTTTTTTATAGCTTGAAATTATATAAAAAATTTGATCATTTTTGAATTTTTATTCTTTATATTATATAAATAACCATCTGACCCGCGCAACTTCGTCTGCGTCATATACGAGAGAGTACGAAAAGGTTAGAGAGAGTGGGTATTATAGGTACCACCCGCCTCCCACATTATTCTGCATAATAAAAATGCGCTCGCGATACTTGATCATTATTTTACTACCGAGTTGTATTAAAACACTGATATCTCCTAAGATATTCAATTCAATCAATAACTGCAAAGGGCAATTTTGTTTAAAATTAAATACTTATGATGAATAACGTATTTATTTCGATAAGGATTAATACCATTTAATGTAGTAAAATCACTACACACATATATAATTATACAGCACTTATAACGCAGAAATATAAAGACGTCTTAAACCCGCGGCCGCACAACTCTTATCTTATCTTGCATACGTGCGATGAATATTAGTTAATGAGCGGAGTGGGCCAACACGAATGTCCTAGTTGAAATTTTTATTAAATAGTGGTACGCAATACATCAGTCGACGAATCCAACTCGGTTGGGCAGCGTTGGGGAAACTGCGCGACGTCTTCTCGTCCAAAATACCTCAGTGCCTCAAGACGAAAGCCTTTGACCAATGTGTGTTGCCAGTGATGACATACGGCACAGAGACGTGGTCGCTCACTGTGGGCCTCATAAGAAAGCTCAAGGTCGCTCAGCGAGCTATGGAGAGGGCTATGCTTGGTGTTTCTTTACGAGATCGAAACAGAAATGAGGAGATCCGTAGACAAACTAAGGTCACCAACATAGCCAAAAGGATTAGCAAGTTGAAGTGGCACTGGGCGGGGCACATAGTTCGGAGAACTGACGGCCGTTGGGGCAGAAATGTTCTCGAGTGGAGACCACGCACCGGAAAGCGCAGCGTAGGACGGCCCCCCACTAGATGGAAAGACGACCCAATAAAGATCGCTGGGAGCCGTTGGGTGCAGGCTGCACAAGATCGGTCGCTCTGGAGATCTATGGGGGAGGCCTATGTTCAGCAGTGGACGTCCTGTGGCTGAAGTGATGATGACGCAATACGATTCGAGGCAGTTAGCAGAAAGTGAGCCACCCGAACAACTGTTTTTTGTTACATTGTTATTTATTACATTTTATTGTTTTTTGGTACCCTAGTAAAGGGTTGGTGTTATACGAGATTTTAGACACTTGGTGAGTACTATATAAATATATTCTGTGAGCTTATGTCTTGTTCCCTCATCAAAGTGAGAGTGTTACAGTGTTTCTAGGGTTAAAGTCCTAGAGGGATTGGCTGCGTATCTGCGCAACTTGATTCGTTGCCGTTTTTTCCAAAAATTGCACTTTCAGTTTTACAAAAACCTCGGTAAGCAATTAGCTTATTATCGTTCATTTGTCTTAATCACTTTTAGCTTTCTAGCGCTTTTTAAATTAAAAAGTTTACGTTATTTTCCTAAATTCTCACTTATTCCTCTTAATTCGTACTAATTTCAATTAAACCCATATAACTTGTAAATTTTAAAACACGGGCGACCTTCGGTCAACTTTGGGCTCAGATCTCCCAGATTAATTTTCGTTTCGCTTGAATTAAAAACTACCCACGATAAATAAAATAATAAAATTATGTGTAAATCTAGGTGAAAACAAGCCATCCCGTTGAATGGTTTTTAAATAATTATTTTGCGATGCGTTCCAGGTGGAACGGAGTTTTTTATTTGGGTGCAGCTGCTGCCGTGCTGGCTGACAGCTCCGTCGCCCGCTGTCAGCAAGGCACCGCGTAATCGGGAGCCGACGTTACCGTTTCGCGGATCCCCAGATATTTAATATTAATTGAATTCTTAATTTATTTTATTTATTCTTTATTGCCACGGAAACTGCCTACGGATTGTCTGATTACCGCAACATCCTAACCTGAATATTCCCTCGGAATACGTTGTTTTTTGTAAACACTACCTGTAATAAACGTCTTAATTTAGCCTAATTAGTCATAATTTAGAAATTCTAAGGGTATAATCTTTTTGTTTTTCTTCTTCTTTTGTTACCTTTGTTAAACTTACTTAAATAAATGACTGGTTAGCTCTACCCGTTGTTTTTTTTTTTCAACTAAAAGGGGCGCGTGCGTGTGCCCTTATACAAATGTGCTACGTCAACAAAATACAGAGCGGGACCACGCACCGAGGGCGCGAACGCGACGGAAACGATTCCCTCGAACTCTGTATAACCGACGGCGGATAACACGCTACGGTAACCAGCTGTCTGGAAACCAGTGCGTGCGAGCCCCTCTCACTACGTGCGACCAACCCTGCTCACACCCGAAACTACTAGGCGTGAAGAGGGCGAAACATCAAGGTACACACACGCAGTGAGGTGCCTGCTGGTAGGCGCGGCGATGACGTAGCACGGAGCGGAATGGACTGGGTCGCTGGCGGGTTGAACACTTAGAAGATGCAAAATGACACACAGGCACCACAATAAAATTTGCTGTATTCTTCAAGACACAATACAATTTATAGGTACTATCTTCTGGGTACTGTTTCTTCCAGTTTCTTGAGTCTTGAGTCTTGAGTCTTGATTCTTCAGCTTGTGGCACCCGTGTGTGCTCGTTGGCCCCAGTAGTGCGCCTTTTATATTGTTTGCCGGAGAGCGAGACGGACGATGGCGTCTCTATCTGTACTGCTCATTACCAAACTTGGGTGTGGTCAGATAACCGCGGTAATGCGACGTGGTTGCACTATCGCTGTCTCTGTCTATTATTATTATTACTTGTATACAGAATACAATTAATCGTTAATATCTCTAATTACAATTATTCAATTACTATAAAAACTATTTCACATAAATGTAGACACAAATACCTATCCAAAAACACTAACTTCAACATTATAGGTTAATAAACATGGGAGATACAAAGCGTTAAACATTGGAACTTTAAAACAGCTTGAAACTTGTTATATATACACTATTCGATGTTACAAACATTATAAAACATATAGAGAAGACCAATTTACCTATATAACGCAAAACATTACATACAACTTCTATATAATATGAATTATCAATGATATATGAGTTTAATACTTGTAAGTGATTATTTCTATTGAATTACAAACATTTTCATAACTTATATACTATTCTTATATACCTACACGCTATAGTAACATATTCAAAGCATTAGAAACATTAAATTATTGATTGTTCGTGCAAATGATTCATCCCTACAACTTATATTTACAATTGTTATTCTCGTATCATTACGCTTAGGCCTACGCGTCGCTAACATCAACCGTACGGCCAAAGCTTATGCAGAAGCGGATTTATTAGAACTTTTCAAGAGAAAGAGTTTTGTGATACACGACTGTTGCATAACTTTAACTATTCACGCAGCGCACGCAATGGAAGCTCTCAAAAGGAATAAATTTCCTCTGTTTTTGCAATATTTTTCATTAATGCTCCGCTTGTATTGGTCATAGCGTGATGTTACATAGCCTTTAGCCTTCCTCGATAAATGGACTATCCAACACTAAAACATTTTTTCCATTCGAACTAGTAGTTCCTGAAATTAGCGCGTTCAACTAAACAAAATCCTCAGCTTTATAATATTAGTAAAGATAATACGAATAAACAGAGAAAGGGTACGCATGCCTGCACACGTGTTTGTGTGTGTGCACGAGCATTTGCTTCTATTATTTTTATGGCAAAGTAAATTTTATTTTATATTGTTATGAACTTTATAAATTATGCTTCCCTAGTTATACATTTGTTTATCTCTAAGTCGTTTAAATAGAATTCTAATTTACTATACCTTCTGATAGTAAATTAATAGAACAGAGAAGAACACACGAAGAAAGCAACTGTGACTTCCATAGAAAATTATTTTTTTGTTTATCTTGTTAGAATATCTGTTTTTATTTACAAATTGACTCCGTCTGAATCTGATGCGCTCAGTACCGCTAAAAAGGGATTAGAAGTTCCAGAAGTAGAAACATCTACAACTGATCAACAGATAGTGGGAATCACAAAGTCATAACTGTTCTGGACCTTTACGAAGGACGTCTAGAGAGCGCCGACCACCCAGTTATGTGAATGACTACGTCACATCTTAGCATGTCGGAAGAATGTGGTATATCTATGACCTCTTATATCTGGTCTATGGACGTTCCTTAGCAACTAGTTTGTTATAATAATTATGTCATATCTACTACAAAATATGTAACATCGATTTTGTAAATAAAAACCTTTTAATGCAATGTTTTGTCTTTAACAATGGCTCTGAACAAATATTTCCACTTCTTAAAACTGCCAATACTAGAAATCAACAAAAATATTAAGGAATGTTGAATTGTAACATTTTTGAGGAAATTTTTCATCCGCCTTGAGGAAATTTCGAAAACTCAATCTGGAGACCCTGTGCTTAACACCTTGTGTAACATAGATTAATATGAATATACGGAAATAGATGGGTATGTCAAAAGTATACTTTTATTTTGAGTGCCTCCATCTCGTGGATATACTTGAAATAAGTGTACATATACGAACGTAGATTAGTTAAATATTTATTTTTATTTATAGGGTATTTACTCTAATTAAAACAATTTCATTTCATGAGAATAGTAATATATTTATTGAATTATATAAATATATGACGTACATACTTATGGAGTCCTGACTGAAATTCTAACCTAACCTAACACTAATAACAGTTCTTAAGTTCGGACGAAGGATAACTCAATTCGATGCTAATAACACAAACACTATGACAAACACTTTCCGTAAAGTTTTTAAAACCTCAAACTACTGCTCAAATCACTGATAATAATCTACACGAAAAAATGCTTATGCGCATCCAAACAGGTACCTAGACATTTTTTAAATGTTACCAAAGGAAGAAATGGGTTAATCACTAACCTAAGCAAAAAATTCCCCAAATTTTGAGATTTAGATATAAAACCCTCCAAAATAGTATGGTCATTTACAATATTATTTGTTACTACGTACTTTACTATGCTAAAAACCCTATTTCCTTTGTTATATTTTATAACCTCATAATTTATGTCCATACATATTTAAAGATTTTCTCTAAACTTTTTTATAATAATCTTATAATATGGAGCAAATGTCCTGATCTGGTAAAAGTGATAAAATATTTTTTTAAGTCTAACACAGAACTTTATAATTGTTATCTTTTAACTTTTTTTTATTTATGTAGTAGTAAAGTGAAGAAATAAAGTTCTATTAATAAAGTAGTAAATAATAGGTTCGTGGTTCGTGGTGGTTCGTACCCTTTTTACTACTGGTAACAATGTATTGTAAATCTGTCGTAGATATATCAATTATCTTCGAAAGATGTCGCTAAATTATAATAAAAAACGTTGTTCGAAGATACCACAGTTTGTTTTGTTTTTGAGGTTAAGGTTGTTTTACTATCTAATAATTATCAAATCGATTGTAGTTGTACAAAACTTGTAAAGTTGCATGCGGCAACGTGATTATCGTGATATAATATAGGTACATTTTGTTCCAAAATGGCAAAGAAGAAAAATAAGAATCAGGATCGAAAGAAAAAAGTAAATTTAGTGTTTGACGAAACTCAAAGAAAGTAAGAGTTCAGTGGATAAATTATATCGATTATTTATAATTCTGTTACTTTATTTCAGTTTATGTAATTTATCTTTTTAATAATTACAGAGATTTCCTATGTGGGTTTCGAAAAAGAAAGCTTGAAAGAAAAAAGAAAGCCCAAGAAGAGATACAAAGACTTCTAAAAGAAGAGAAAAAGAGGATTAAACAAGAGGTTTATTTAATCTATTAGATGTATACTAATTAATGATTAATTATCTGCATCTATGTAGAATAGCCCATAGAGTGCTTGAGTGGCGGCCATGTACCGGAAAACGCAGGGTTTGCAAACCCGCCATAAGTAGACTTAATTATGGCGATCTTTGGGGAGGCCTATGTCCAGCATGTGACGTCTTTTGGTTGAATGGATGGATGTAGAATATATTCCACCCACTTAGCACTATAATATCACATTAGAAAACATTGAATGATGATATGCTTAGAATCTTTCTACACAATATTTCTTAGTATTAGTAGCTTTATTTAACTACAATTTTCCCCGATATCAAGTGAGAAATTATAATATGGTGAACATATAAAAAGGACTGGTGTTTAACTGTATCTGCTGAAACACTAGCCATGGGTAACTCAGCAAAATTCCTTGCGCTAATTCAATAACTCAAGCGAGCAATGAGGTGCGACACTGTCCATTAGCCGGTTTGCACACCAGGTGCAGTAAACAGAGTTGGCATAATTGCATGGAGCAGCAGTGTTACACATATTGATGATGCTTTTTGAAAGAGTTTGAACTTCACTATTTCACGATACAGTGGTTTCATTATGATATTTTTCTTTGTTGTAATCTCAGAAATTTGGGCTTATGCATTTATGTCAAACAATTTTGTATAAATGAACTACCACTGAGCCATCATTAATTCATATCACTCTTATTTTCAGTGCTGTTAGGGCCTGGCCACAATTCCTGGTGGTGTGGGGTGCGGTGCGGCGGGTGGCGTGATTTGCGGTGGTATGCCACAGCTAGACTAGTTGCGACCGCGGCTGCGTCAGCGGTGGACGTATTTAGAGAACGGCTAAACTATTAAGATGCACCCAAGTCTGGTGAAGCTGTAAAAGCCGTCAAAGGCTCTAGGGTCCCTAAGGGTAACAGCATAGTCGGTCAAAAAAAAAAAATTTAATTTCCCTATCAAAAGTGGCACAGTATTGCCTTGAAACAAGGACGTTCTTAGCTCAAGACATCATTTAGTCAAGAATAAGATCGCATTCAATTAACCAGAAAAGGAGAGAACTTTGTGATTTTCATACTCTTTATATATTGAATATAGGACCTATCCCGATAATTTTTTTTAATATATTAGGACAAGCATAGAAACTTGGTTTAGCTTAGTCTAAATGCACAGTAAAAACAAAATTATTTGTTTTGGTCGCGTGATGGCGTATGCGTCCACCGATGCCGCCGCGTGCGCCGCTCTGAAGTGTGGCCGCCTCGATACTGGCTAGTACATTTGTTTCACTCGCACACCGCGAAGCTCGCGCCTCTGCAGTGCTCGTCGCCGGCAGCTGTGGCATACTTCTATAGGTTGTCTACCATTTGTTTTCGCCGCTCACCGCTTACCGCGCCGCAATCCATGCCTCTCTTGGCTGTTGCCACTGGGTTAATGTGTGAATAGTTGTTTGCTTATCTATAATATTTTTATCAGAATAACTTACTTAGTCAAGGGAGGCAGGGTGGCAAAACTCATAGATTGTTATAGAATAATCAACTGTATTGAATGAATACACCGTTTTTATTCTTTTCATCTTAAGAAAAAAGATTTTGCTTATAGTGGCTGATCAGCTGCTAGCTACCCTCTTAGAAAATTTATTAGCTACAGCCAATGCTTAAGTTCAAAGTACTGTTAACCCAACAATTGTTTTTTTTTTCAGAACAAAGAGTCATATAAAAAACTTGTAGTGTCCAGTCGTCCAATACCAGATATAGAAGAACTACTTAAAGAAGAGTATGAAGATGATGAAGTAAATGTAAAAATTATTGAGTTATCATCAGATACATTGCAAAAGAAAGATTTAGTTATAGGCGAGAACAGACCCAAAATAAAAGTGGATAAAGAAGTTAAGAAAAATAAAGTAAAAGAAAATGTTGAACTTATTCCAGGAATGGGATTGGAAGAGAAAATCGAAAGTGCAGAAGAGTCTGAAAAAGAAGCAGATGCAAACTTGAAATCTAAAAAAGATATCAAAAGAATGCTTAAAAAACAAGCAACCAAAAAGGTCCAGAAAAGCAAAGTGTTTCAAATGAAATCAAAATTAGATAGGGTAAAAAATAAAAAGAAGTCAGCCCAGATGAACAGGCACAATAAGAAGAATAAAGTAGACCCAAGGAAAGATAAATCAAAAAAGAGGATTGGTAAAAGAAAGCATTAAAAATTAAAATAAACATTGTATTCCAATTAACATTCATAAACAGGATAGTGAGTTTCAAATTTTACTAAATTAAATCTTAAAATTAATTAGGCATGAAATATCTGCATAGAACTAAAAAAAGTATATAACAAAAACAACATAAAGGATTCAACATGCTGTCTTTCCACAGTATCTCAAATTTTATTAATTAAATCATAAAATTAATTAGACATGAAATAGCCGTCTTCTCACAATATCTTATAAGTATAAGTAAGAAATTATTTTTATACATAAATACATTGAATCTTAAAATAAAAATACTTGAAATTGTGAAGCATTGGATGTGTTACTTTATATGTACATTTATTTTATAAAACAACATAATTAAACAGAACATGCATATATAACTGTAATCATTATAATTTTATAGTTTTTTTCCATTGTTTTATTTGATTTCTCATGACTGTGACTGTAACAATGTAACTTTGTATTTGATTTATATAATGTTTTTAAAATACTGTCTTTAGTTTGGTTCTGACTTGTTCATTTTATTTTATTTACTTTAGTTTTCTTTTTCACAATACTATTACTATCTTCTGATGATGAAGTAACAACTTCTTCTGATAGTTTGGTTTTTGGGCTTTTTCTTTTTAAAGGCGATTTCTTTTCTGTACTGATTTTATTAACTTCGACTTTTTTCCGTGTTATGCTTCTTGTTACGTGTTGTTGGACATTAAGTTTTTTATAATCTTCATTTTGGTTCTCGACTTCTTTTTTTGTCATTACTGCATTTTGTGATACTTTTTCAGAGATATTTTTATTTTGAGGTTCTTTTAATTTTAGTTCCTTTTTTGGAGTAACTTTCCTTTTTTTTACAGATTTTGATTCTTGTACAATTTCTAAACTATGATTTTCTTTTATTAAGTTTTCTGATGTTTCAGTTTTAAGTTCTGTTTTTTTAGAATCTTTACTTTCAAAATCTTGATAATGCTCTGTATCAAATTTCATTTGTATGACAGGAGATGGACTCTTTTTAATTTTAATGTCTTTTCTCAAGGTTTGTTTGTTATCTTTTTTAGAAGATTTATTTGGAGACTTTTTACTTTTGTTACTTGATGGGCATATATCATTGTTTAAACACTCATTGCAAATGGGATTTACAGGTAAACAAACAGTTTGGCCAAATCCCACCATGAGATGGTTAACTTCACTCCAAAGTTCAAATGGTATCCAAGTTTGGAGAGCTTTGCGGGTATCTTCTGGTGTGCTTGTTGGTGTTTTTACCCAACCTATTCTGTTGCTGATCCTATGAACGTGAGTGTCAACTCCTGAAGAAAAATAATTTAATATTTAGATGTATTGAATATTGAAATCATGACAATACATTATTTCATTTATAAACTTGAAACCACTTCCAGAAACAAATTAATTATTTATATTTGTAAATACAAAAAATAATGCACTTCACTGAAGTTATGGACCTCAATTAAGGCACGAAAACTAATAATGAATTTTTGCGTAATTTAACTAACCAATTCCTGTAACTTTATTCCATGCAACCTTCATACAAATATGAGCCATTTTTGGGCCAACTCCAGTTAATTTACATAGCTTGTCAACTGAATCTGGTATATCACCATTGTATTGCTCCTTTAATGTTTGAGTTGTCTTCTTTATGTACTTAACTTTTGTCTGAAACACATATAAACTAACAAATTTAAATTATTGCTTGAAATTATAAATCAGATTAAAGTACAAAAATATGAAAATAAATTAACAATACTAACTAACAGCTGCTGTTAGTTAAACAGATTGTTAATAGATGGCGTCTCCTAAATGTTAGTTGTTATTTTCTCAAGTTAGGAAAGTTTTTATAACAAAATTTTAATAAAAGTGTTAATTTAAAACTATTTGTCTATTTTTCGCCAATACCAGGAATTGTACACTTTAAAATGATTTTTAAGAAGAATTAAGGCCACTAAAAGGCACCTTTGAGAAATAATCATTAATAAGCAAAATAAATATTTCAGTTCATACTTTCCAAAATCCAACAGGGTATATAAGTTGACCCAAGTCCTCATCACTCATTTGTAATATATTATCAATAGTAAGACCTCTTTCTCTTAACCTTTCCATGGCTGCGAAGGTCACTTGATCTTTTGTTTGGCTTGAGAGCATCAATGATATCAGGCATTGGTACCTGTATACCTGAAATTAAAAGCAAAAAAAATTGCAGTTTTATTATTACAAACCAATATACAAAAAAAAACAAAAATATACATATATGTATGAGTTGTATATGATGTGTCTGGAATGGACTAGAAATGAATTTATTTAGTTTTTGTTTTTGTCCCCATAAAGTAAAATCATCTGCAATATGTTATAGTTTTATGTAAGCACAACAAACTTGTAACATAATAGGTTGGGGAAAAAGTTTCTTCGCATTTTTATATGAAAACACAAGACATTTTTTTAAAGTTTATATACTATTTGCCATTTTGTTCGATGACTTTCTGCCATTTTGTAGGTAGAGACATGATCCCATTGCTGTAGAAAATTTGGGACTTCTGATGAAAAAAACGCGACAAATAGTTTTCGCATTCCTTTCGTGATGTTAAAACCATAGAGAACCTAAAGAATTCTGAAGAGACCGAAAGCTTTGCTTGTTGGTGTGATGTCACAGGCAAAAACTAGTTTACCTTTGTGTAATTTTAAAACTTACTCACTCAGTTTAATTTATCTGTGAAGTTGTAAATGGGAACTTCTCAATCAAACATAAAAATAAATATTTACAGAACTTACATCACTGTTATTGGTCTTGTAAGAGATTCAGCAAATAGGAGTCTATGTAACTGAACCTTGAATAAATTCTGATCAAAGTAAATATGTAAGAAATTACAATCACAATATACTATAAATATATGATTCATAGAATCATGGAGGTATTGGAATTTTAATGTAATTTTTTACATACCTGAGGTGGAGCATTCTCATCCATACTCATATGACAACCCATAGAATCAACAGGAGCATCATTATTTGATCTCATTATCCGCAGATTGAGAAGGAAATCACTCCAATTAGGTGGTTCCCATATACCTTTACATTCCTTTGAAAGAAGATGTTATAATAATTAATAACTGAAAAGAACTAAATAAAAACTGAATAATGTATATCCTAATAGAGATTACTTTTTATTTATCTATAAAATTGAACTGTTTGTTTGTAATTTTAAAATAACAGCTTTTATACTAAATGCTATGGAAGTATACACAATACTTATAATAAAAAATTTGAGGGGCTTTCACTGGCAGGTAGCTGATGGAGTAACTTAGGCTAATTTTACTTAGAAAAAGAATTCGAGTTCCACACAAATAAAAATCAATTTAGAAAAACAATTATTTAAGGACACTTAAAGGGCTTACTACGAGTAAATTATTGTAGATATATTTTAAATTAATGTACTACTTAAATTTAGATCTTAAAATGACCTACATAAAAGTCAGTGAGAGCATGTCTTATCATCCAAGGATCACCCACAATTACCAATTTTGTCTTTAATATAACCTGGAGTGGTGGTAACACAATTCATGCATGTTCCTGTTAGACAGCTTTCTGTAGTTCATGCTAGTGAAGCTGCAGGCACATCTAGTTTAAATAAAATGCTTACAGTTTACTTGTACACAAAAAAGTTTTACATTATGAACTTGTCATATTTATATTAGTTTATGAAAAGAGGTAGACTATAAATATTATGTTATAGTATTTTATGTTACTTCAAATTTACAAATGACTATTTAAAACTATGCATTTATTGTAAAACTCTATTGTTGTTTTGTTTGAAGATTTATATTACTTATTATAATTTAGAAAAGCTACAACTGCCTATATCAATCTATAAGATATACTAAGGTATTACATAGAAGTAAAAATATTTTTTGCTAATAATTCCAATGCAGCAAACATTACCGATTAACTATTTAAAATCATCAAATGTTTTTATATTATTTTGAATAACAATAAATTCAACCTTACATACAAAAGTAATGTAACTCAAAAAAATACACTTTTATATAAAGCATGATAAATAGAAACATCAATATACCTACATTAATATGTGAAAATAAATAGATAAAATAAATAAATATGTATACATATTTTTGGATTGAGTCATTTTTCTATTGAAGAATTGAACTTTAATTTATAGACTATTCGAAATGAGCTATTGGTTGTTTTTTTTAACGGTTCTACTTACATTTTTCTTGGGAGAATTACCATCATACTCGATCTTAACATGTGGCTTCTTTTTATATTTGAATTGACTCAAATCAGGGCCTACTTCACTCAAACCTAGGTCTACTTTTTTATCCGTTGGTGACCGGAGTAAAATTTTGTCATTTTGCTGTTCACTCATGTCCGTAGCGCTTTTCTTAAAGGGCCTAGACATCCTTCGGAAAGTATAAATAATAAAATTGCGATGTATCTTCGAAAATTTTAATTTAACTCTAAAAACGTAGACAACTATTTCCAACTCCTTCAACATCATAGACCATAAACCAATAACCAGAGGATTCAACATCTCCTTCAAAATCCAATCTTTTGACACTTGAGTTAGGTATAGTTGTTGACACTGCTTTTTTTTATTAGAGCTATTAAGTAAACAAACTCGCCAATGTCATGTGTGACAAATATATAGATTTTAAAATTATAGTATCGATTCCACTACAAAGGTTAGATGCTTGTTAGTTCTCAAATAAATTTTTATTAATTATTAAATTCTTGAACGAGATTTGTGCTTGCCCTACTTATGGATGAATCGATATGGTTCACATTCATGTTTTGTAATCTAATTTGATTTGTAAGTTCTATATCAATTTTTGCTTGTCCTTGCCTTGTGATGCATAATAAATACGATATAACTGAGAACTTTAGCTTTATTCAATATTAATATTGCACGTATTAAAATCTAAATATGACAAATAAAATCTAGTGACAACGTTTTTCAGTTACATATAAATAAGTCTATGATTAAACCAAAAAGTTAACATCATCTTGCTAGGGAATAAATCGATATCGTCCTCATAAATGTATAGAATCAAAGAATAGAAACCACGTTCGATACCACTTCAAATTCCGTTATAATTATTTCAATAGTTCTGTTCGATTTAATTTAGTACAGAAAATAATATTTGCTAGTCCTTGCCATGCTTGAGTATGAATCGATATGGTCCTGATTCGTGTATCGAAACCGCATTCAAAGCCACTTCAAAGTTTTGATACATGTGAGTTCTTATTACATTTTTTCTCTTAGTTTCCCTGCTTAGTGATAAATGTATATCTTTCTCATTTAGGTATCTAATAAAAGTACCTAAACCACAGTCGGTACCACGTCAAAGTTTCGGTATATAAGAGTTAAAAAAAATAATTGCTTGTCTTTGCCCTTCTTAGGGATGATTCGATATCGTCTTCATCCAGGTATCGAATCATAAAATTGAAGCTATGTGCGATTCCACTTCAAATTTTCGATACTTATGAGTTCTTTATCAATTTCAGTCAGACTGACATACGCGATGGGGTATTTTGTTTTATGATAAAGATATAATAACAATTACTATCTATTGTCCACAAAACGACATTTATCAATCAAATGTCACCGCTTGCTCACCCGCCCCGTGCCGCTATTCATCAACCACCCGCAAGAGCCTGGGGCGGGGGTTATATCGTGACGTCAATTGATTTAATAATATTGTTTTCATCAATACTAGTATCGAATGGTCGTTTAATTTACTACAAGTTCTAGTATCTAATGAAAAGGTCTGATACCCTATGAGTAGTCAGTAAGGATGTGCGATGTTCGAGAATAATCGATTTGCAATTAATATTTAAAAATACATCGATGTTTTGGGGCGAGCTTTTTTTGGGTGTCACATTGGAACTTCGAACAATATTTTACAGCACACAAATTCTTCTTTCCATCAACATGATTTCTTTCTAACATCGATGTTTTTATATTGTTCAAGTGAAGGAGCTTTTTTGTGTGACATATCGGATCCTGAAACCCTAAGCTAACATCAATATTCGATATTTTTCCCCTAACACCAATGTATTGATATTTTGGAGATTGTAACATCGATCGATTAGTATTTAGTAGAATAGAATTACACATGGGTAGCTCAGCAAAATTTCTTGCGTTAACTCAATAACTCAAGAGCGCTGTCGCATTGAGTTAACTCAAATTTGTGCCATGGCGCAGCAAAATAGTACGCGAGCCAAGCGATTTAGAAATGTAGCAGAGGATTCAGGAAGCTCTCTCGCTGCACTGAAGTGTGGTGTGCGCCAACACAATTTGTAATAAGTGTGTTAACACATCCGGCGCAGTAAACTATGTTGGCGCAATTGCGCGGCGTAGCGCAGTGTTATCCATGCCTATTGTCTATATCGAATTAGTGTTTCTGATTTTTCGTAAAACGAAACGAAACGCTTTTTTACACTGTAGGAACCGTTCTTAGAAACGGTTATAAAATAACCGCTTTTTTTCTTATGTTTGAGAACAAACTGTACTGATAAAACGAACATTTGACGTTTAACCAAAAAGCAACTTTTATTCGTTCCTTCGTTATCGTTTTTTCTTTTACAACCAAATTTGTATTGTATATCTATAGTAATAAGATTCATTGTAGCTTATTCGTTACTTCATATTCAAAGTAGTTTCTTGTAATGGTTTACTATTATTTCAATTATAGTCATTAGAATAATAATAACTATAGTCTATAGATCTGTTCTATCATAAAATGGTCTCGTTCGTTTCGAAACTTGTTTTTGTTAAATAGAGAAACAGTTCGTTCGTTTTTCATAGAAGAACTGGTTATTAAAACCGTATCTGAACAAAACGCTCAGTACTATTATTCATTTAATCAATATTGTTCTGTGATCGAATCATCCCTAACCTAATTAATACCTATTTATTCCTTGCTATTTTTAAGTAATAAAAATTAGAAACCAAAACATTTTGGACAAGACATATTCATGAACATACTTTAATAACGTATTACCTAGATCTACAGAAATGGCAGAACTTCTTTTAGATCCAAATATACGTGTATGGGTTTTTCTCCCTATAGTTATCATAACATTCTTGGTTGGTATTGTAAGACATTATGTGTCGATTATTTTATCTTCTCAAAAGAAAATCGAGCTTCTCCAGGTTCAGGACAGGTAGTAACCATTATAATTTTTTATTATTTTAAACAAGTAAGTTTATGTACATAATGGTATATATTTTCAGTCAAGTAATGATTCGTGCGAGGTTGCTCCGCGAGAATGGCAAGTATCTGCCTCGGCAGTCTTTTGCAATGCGACGTCATTGGTTTAATAATGAGGAAACTGGATATTTTAAAGTTCAGAAAAGAACTGCAGCATCACAGGTAATATTAAAATTTGGTTCCCGTACCTTCTATATTGTATTTTTTATTTGCATTATTAATAATGCAAATTAAATTAATAATATTAACAACAAATTAAAAAAAAGTTATATTTTATGTACAATGTGACCAAGCGAAGTAAACCATTGACAAATATGGTATCATTTGTTTCATTTATGAATGCCAATAAAATACATAGTATCTTTATATTTTATTTGTTAAGTTAATATGTTCTTCTAAGTTACTTTTTGGCAACTATCACTAATTTAAGATTACTGATTATTTTACTATATATATATATATATATATATATATATATATATATATATCATAAAGAATTCTGCCTGTTTGCCTAGTTGGCTTGGTCATTTTCTCATTTTGTATAATGTAATGAAATTTCTATAATTGAAACATCAATATGATTTATATAAAGTGTAAATCAATTTTAGAATCCCATGACTGATCCTGGTATGATGACAGACATGCTAAAGGGTAATGTCACTAATGTGCTGCCAATGATTGTCATTGGAGGCTGGATTAACTGGATGTTCAGTGGTTTCCTTACCAGTAAGATAATTTGAATTCAATTATGCTTAAATTGTTCAGCAAGTTTTTTTTCATATGTTTTTTATATCTGACACTGGTACAGTACAAGAAAAATAGAACTTATTGATGGATATTTATTTCTCATGCTAATTATCAAATGCTATGTATTTGTTTGTCTATTGGGTGATCCTAAAATTCATCAGTAAAATGTATATTTCACTATAAATGTGTGATATTTTTGATTCTAGAGTCTGACAGAGCTGCTATTCAACTTCACTGACACTTTTAAATGACACAAAACATTATTTTGTTACAGCTAAAGTACCATTTCCACTGACACTCCGGTTCAAGCCAATGTTGCAGAGAGGAGTGGAACTTTTGTATCTAGATGCATCATGGGTATCATCTGCTTCATGGTACTTCCTCAATGTGTTTGGCTTGAGAACTATATATGCTCTTGTGCTGGGAGAGAACAATGGTTTGTATGGCATGTCTTATCTTTGTCATACTATGAAACTGAGGAACTTATATTCCGGCCAATGTGTTTTCACTTTCAAGTGTAACATGAAGATATTTGTCCGGGCTGGCATGAGCAATGACTGCAAATTGATTGTACTGTTCTTACTATCAAGGACAGTCAATTTGCTGAGCTATTATAAAAAATTACAATATTTTGTTATGAAATTCATAATGAAATGAAATTGTTATGAAATTTGTAATTTAATAAAGTCTTTTATATTCTATATCATTTCCATTTCTTTATTTTCTCGATGACAGCTCCTGTGAAAACTTCAACGAGCGTATTTTTTACATTATGTATGCATTATTTTATAAAAATATGAAGGGTTATACCAGAGTCTGACAAACTGATAGGGATGGAGCCATATCGATAAACGTAACACGATAACAGACCCGATATTATTTTACAAAATGTAAGAAACTAAACTACTGTCGGATACTTTTATACAAATTTATTAACTAATATTATATTTCATTACAAGATGTTACAGTATTAATTTTTGATTGATAATGCCAACTTCTTCAAAATTTTCGAAGCTGTTGTAAAATAAGTAGGTATAGGTAGGTACTCGACAATGAAACGAAATAGTTATAACGACAGGTAAGACAGGTAATCTTTATTTATTTATTTTAATCAAAATCTGATGATCCTCACTACTTATTTCATATTGATATTCATTCAGATCGATATCATTACTTATTTGGTCACAACACCACAACTATCAAATTAGAACTGTCATTGAGAAAATAAAGAAATGGAAATAGTATAACATGTGAATTTTTATGTAATCTACCAACAAATCTATCTACAAACTTTTTTGTTACGTTTTCAGCTGCTGATCAATCAAAAGTAATGCAAGATCAAATGTCTGGAGCCGCAATGGCCATGCCTCCCGACCCCAAGGCTGCTTTCAAAGCAGAATGGGAAGCTCTTGAAATAACAGAACACAAGTGGGCACTCGCCACTGCTGAAGCTGACATTCTGAGTAACAATCAGGAATAATTTAAGTAGTAATCTTATTTATATTGTAAAGAATGTTTGTTAGCAGATTGTGGTGTTAATTAGAAATAAATTCGTTTTATTTATTTTCCACTTTGCAAAGCTTTATTTAAACTAATTGCTTTCATAGAGAACAAATCCTTTTCAATATTCATCAATGATTCAAAAATCAATTTCTTCAAACATATCTGATTATATTTATAAATAATAATTACAACATTTTAATATTCTTTATGAGACTTAATAATTATAAAAAAATTAAAGTCATAAACACATTAAAAAAAGGATATATTTTAATGCAACCTTTTTTGCCAGTATATACAATATGAACTGTACAAACATTGAAAACAACTAACAACTTAATGCTGTACAGTCCACGATTGAACATTGACCTTTAGAGTCACTAATAGTTATAAAATGAAATAATATACATGCTCAACAATAATGAAAAAGAAACTGAACCAGAAATCGCATAAATTCTTACTCATCCATAATAATCTAGCTAGCTCGGACACAAAAATAAAAACCTAAAAAATGTATACAATGATCTATCTGTTTCGTTTATATTAATATTTGCGATCAGAATAAGTATGAACTAAAATCTTCATAATGGATTTAATTGAATATAAAATAAATAAGCTAACAATAGACAATATTATTATGTAATAATAAACTAATGGAGAAAAACACGTTGAGTTTGATAAATAAAAAAAGAATATGCTCAATGTTCAGAACTTTAACATTAATATTACTAAAATCTCATCTCAAATTATATGACCTTACGTGAAATAAAGAACAATCGATCGAATTTAAATCCTAAAGATTTTCTGAGGTTTCATAAATTTAGCAACAAGTTACAGAACAAAATATATGTAGTAAGGGATGCAATTGATATGGGATAACTAATGAAATGCAGGTTATCTGTGTCTACCCCAGGATGCTGGATCGCTAATCAAATCACTAAAGAA
This sequence comes from Saturnia japonica, assembly GCA_033032175.1. NCBI lineage: Eukaryota > Metazoa > Arthropoda > Insecta > Lepidoptera > Saturniidae > Saturnia > Saturnia japonica. The sequence goes on from CM065314.1 coordinate 3,958,324, forward strand.
TAAATTCCAGGAATATAATATAACTTTGCCCTTCCAATACATCCTTGATAACTTAATCAAAAATGGCTCCAAATGGTTCGTGTAATATAACATAAGATACCGCTCGCCATTCTGTCAGCTTGACACCCTACCGCATGTCTAGATGTATATTCGTAAAAACTTAGGCAAGTTAGATTTTGTTAAAGATCAGAACAATGTTAATACTAGAAATAGAGACAAATTAGTCATACTGTGTTAGTAGGGTCAATAAAAGTTTAATTTATAGTGTCAGGTTTTTAAATAAATCCCGAAGCACAATACTGATTTGCCCGACAAGTTCAAGGACCATGTCAAGCCGGTTTTACTAAAGGTTATTGTGCAGGATAGCAGGAAAACAGCGCAAACGCTGCAGTAGGCGTGGCCTGCCACAAGAGCAAGATCGCGTCACAAGTGCGAGCGAGACGCACTATATGTTTAGTTTATATCATATTTATAGCCTTTATATGTATTGTTTTTAAGTTATTGTTAAATTATTAGAAAACCTTTTAGTTTCAACACACGAATATAGTTTTGTATAACCAATACAGATATAGATAATAAGAAACACATTTTGCCATGGAGGGGACTTCGTACTCACGCCGCACTGTCGCCCCTCCAACAAGACCCGCTTAGCCGCCCCGTCGAGCGCCATAAAAGGCCGCGCTCCGCGGTACCAATTCCGCTCCCGCACACCCGTCACGTCCACCCTCTCTAGCGGCAACCCAAACCTAGGTCCGTTCCTCGGTGTGAAGCCCTTGGGTCAGGCAACCGCCCGCGCGATACAAAGTGACACTATACGTGCAACACTTAGTTACCCACACACAACATTACACACGTATGAACACACACACACGTGCACACCACACAGGTACATAGGTTCTGTAAGGGACCTTTTTTTTCTTTTTTTGCGCTAGTTAGACTATTGCGCTAGTTAGTGTAGAAAAACCATTCCGATTATCAAATACACATACGCATGGTCCACTCCTTCCTCCCAGGAGGAGGGGAACGTGCATATGAGTATATATTAGTTAGCTCGAATTCTCATAGTATTAGGGAATTAGTTAGATCGCGACTTTTTCGCATTCGCGACGACCGCCCGAGCCGAGGTTTGGCCACTCTGGCACCCTCGTGCGGGTCGTCACAAACTTTCGCGGCTGAGTGCCCTAAGCGCTCGCCCCCAAATCCGGTGAAGCTGTAAAAGCCGCAGCGGCTCTGTTTTAGGATAGGGCCCCTAAGGCTAACAGTGTAGTCAGTTCCAAAAAAAAAAAAAAGTATGAACACACACACGTGCACACCACACAGGTACATAGGTTCTGTAAGGGACCTTTTTTTTCTTTTTTTGCGCTAGTTAGACTAATGCGCTAGTTAGTGTAGAAAAACCATTCCGATTATTAAATACACATACGCATGGTCCACTCCTTCCTCCCAGAAGGAAGGGAACGTGCATATGAGTATATATTAGTTAGCTCGAATTCTCATAGGAGTAGGGAATTAGTTAGATCGCGACTTTTTCGCATTCGCGACGACCGCCCGAGCCGAGGTTCGGCCACTCTGGCACCCTCGTGCGGGTCGTCACAAACTTTCGCGGCTGAGTGCCCTAAGCGCTCGCCCCCAAGTCCGGTGAAGCTGTAAAAGCCGCAGCGGCTCTGTTTTAGTATAGGGCCCCTAAGACTAACAGTGTAGTCAGTTAAAAAAACATTCTCAAGAAGTCGGCAAGAAACAACATAGCGACAAGTGCAGTCATTCTCAAGAAGTCGGCAAGAAACAACATAGCGACAAGTGCAGTCATTCTCAAGAAGTCGGCAAGAAACAACATAGCGACAAGTGCAGTCATTCTCAAGAAGTCGGCAAGAAACAACATAGCGACAAGTGCAGTCATTCTCAAGAAGTCGACAAGAAACAACATAGCGACAAGTGCATCCGTTCTCAAGAAGTCAGCAAGAAAATAAATAGTGATAAAGACATTGTCAGCAAGTAGATAGTAACAAGTGAATATTGTAAATAGTGATCAATAAAAGTTGAATTTATAGTCATCGACGTATTTTTACTCGGCAATCCAGTAATAGTTTTCAAAGTGCGGAAACCACGGAATCAATAGTCCGTAGTATAGACCAGAGCTATCGTCTGGTCACTTGATAACCCGCACAGTTATTATACGGTGGATCATTATGTGAATGATAGTGATGTCAGAAAGTGACTCCCTCTCTGTGCATCCACTAAATTATTATAATTGTTTTATATTAACACTTGTATAGTTGGTAAAAAAACCTGATAGGGGTTCTTACCGGTTCTTCTCGATGACTGGAATATTTTCCGAACCGGCAGTGAGGTTCATAAGTGCCTTCTCAGGGTCTAAATAGAATAACAATTATTTTGATTTCGAATACAAACATTTGGCTTCAACTTCATTTAGAGTTCTAGACGCATTGAGATCTTGCAACAATCAAAATAATCAATCTTGGCTCTTATCTTTGCCATACCACATTTAGGTCATGAACGCGTATCACTATCAGCATATTGTCCAATACAAACAGAAGAACTATTATTTAAGAAATTGATACAGTATAAACATGTCCATTGTCATCTTTAATTCACAGAAAACAATTTTACATTCTGTTCAAAAATAATTGATACAGTATGAACATATTGTCCATTATCATTTTTTATTCATACAAATCAGTTTTACATTCAGTGGTGTGCATTCCATACAGATTATATTATATTTTACTTTCAAAGTTTTAATTAAAACAATAATTCTGTATGCTACATAAAAGTCAATATTTGACAAATACTATATACACTAATATTATAAAAAGAAAAGTAACTCTGTCTGCCTGTTACTTTTTCATGACTAATAACAGAACTCTGACCAAATTGCAATGAAATTTAGCATAGACTTAGCCTGTGACCCGGAGATGGACATAGTACTAAAAATACACCGGCGAAGTCACAAGGAAAAAGCTACTTTCACATAATCCGATATAAAGCAGATATATCACAATCAACCAATAGTTTTGATAAGGTCAGGATACTTGGAAACAACCAGTTTTAATTTTCCTTGATAGTTTATTTCGGCACCAGTGTTCGTACTGATGCGCGCGCAAGAGAAGTGGCAGTTTGAATAGATTGGGGGGTGGGTTTGAGGGTGAAAGGGGCACCGAAGTGGTTGCAACTGCGATTCTCCAATGAAGTTGTGGGCCAATTTGAAATGTACTTTTTTCTGACTGACTATACTGTTAGCCTTAGGGGCCCTGAAGCCTCTGACGGCTTTTACAGCTTCACCGTGACTTGGACAATTTGAAATGTATGTTACGTTCTGTTTTATATCGACTTTGTATACAGATACTGCTGTCTAGTAGTTGATAATAAATATCGATAGGTACGGTACATATTCGTTTGACCCAAACTTGTGTATTTTTTTCTCAAATATGTAATATCTTATTTGCTACTACATAATTACAAACAAGATAAAGTGAATGAAGCTTTTAAGGTGAAAAGAGAAAGATGCATCACTTTTTCTGTCTACACTAGCAAGGACATGGCGTGATGATGAGATATTAATTATATAAACATGATTATACAGCCCATTAACTTTTAAATACTATATTACTATGATTTTTGTAAACGCACACCACTGAACATAGGGTTTTGTCAGTGGTTACTGGTACATTCTGGAATCTACTTCTTGATGAGCTGAACGACATCCTCGTCGCTGACGGTGTGCCCGATTCCTACGCGCTGTGGTGAGTACTTGGTGCTGGTTCCCCAGACCAGCGCGTACTTCAGTTGAGCCGCCAGCGTCCGGTGGATGGAGTGGCACACGTGTTCTACGGTTACGCCCTGTCATGAACACGATATTTTGTATGAAAGGAAAAAAAGAAACAGACTTCGTTAAAACAATGATGGCTCAGTTGGTAGCGTGTACGGACCCCACGTCGATGCGGTCGAAACCCTGCAATGAGCCTGAGCTTTCGGTGAAGGAAAACATGGTGGTAGGGCATTTTCTAATACCAGCCTAGCTAGCTACCTGGTGTTCCGTCAGCTGCATTTGAGAGCCAGTCTTTCACTAGATTTAGCGTGCTACCATCTTGGGCCACATCGTCACTTAAGATCAGGTGAGATTATGGCTACAACGCTAAAACCTATAAACAATTTTTAAAAAGATGAACAATTTGAGTGCATCTATTTGTATCTTAATAATCTATGTATATAGGCTGGCCGCCGTAAGCGCGACTCGCTTGATGGTCTGCGGCACGTGAACAAGACCACCAGCAACAAAAGACGTTTGCCCTAAGGGCTTTAACAGTTTTATTTCTGTAACCACTACACATGAAATTAATTCACCAAGATGGAATTAGCAACGCTGCGTCTAAAAACACCATACAGCCAATCATAAGTAATACTTGAACGTGTTTTGTTAATATAAAACTATTTTGTAGATATTGTGACCACTAGTAAGCTCGATGGCTGGTTATTCCTATCACATCAGAAAGTTACTGGTGATTTACTAAATAAACTGCTGCAATAAAGTTCACTAAAGTCTCGTTTAATTATTATTCACAAAGAAAACATAATACATTCAAAGTACAGCCGGGTGCATGATGTAGTTAGTATGTAAGCACGATAACAAAGGTTAAACGAGGCCGGGGAAACGCGAACGACTGTCGGTCCACAGTCACCACGGTGGCTAAATATCCAGCTTCCATTTTGCATAAGTGTGTTTGTATGCACCACTACAACTTTATATGAGTTTTTTGCTTACCATTTTAATAATGACAATATAATGTATATTAAATATTTTATTTATCAGACACAGTTGCAATAACACGCATAAAATATTGATCTTAAGATATAGGGGTATTATCTCAATACCGTGTATATCCGTATACACCCGTCGCTCCGCGTCCCGCAATGCACCAGGACGGTCGCGCTTACAGCGGTCGGCCTATAAAATCTTTCCATGTGTGTACAGATTACTCCAATAAAGGTTATAAGAGTCAATTGTTTGAAAAGTCATGTGTTAAAGTAAATAAACAGTGTATGGTATACAGTGTTCGTGTGTGAAAATAAACTCGTAAATATAATTAAATGGCATTGTTTTTTAACCGGCGGATGTAACACCGATGTACAAAGATGGGTGACTATTATGGAAGGTAGATGTAAGGACAATCTTCTCATAAGAGGGGGACAAGTTGAAAAAGTGTCCAGCTGTAAGCAACAAATTACCCACAAAAATGGCGCTAGTGTAACAAGAGGGAATGATACTTTTTCGTGATTCTACAGTATTTACTGTTGTAAAACAAAAAAAAAATGGAAGTTCCAATTTTAAATGAAAGAAATAAAGTTTTGGCACTATCTTTAAAATTTACCCACTCGCTACCGTAGCGCCATCCTAGTTAGACACATTTCGATGGACACTTTTTCATACCCAGAGATAGGTCTCCTTGTCTTTATATTCTACATATAGTGACTATGCATAAATCTACATGACACAGTGCATAATGTAACTGTTAGTAAATAATGTTTTAAAACGAACCTTTCGTAAGATAAGCCCATCATCGAAGTCCGGAGGCTGCCCAGGTTTCTTCGTGTAAACGCGGATTAGGGACAAGTACTCCCACAGCGTCTCCAGCAAATAGTCCAAATTTAGCTTCATGTTACAACTATGAACAAACAAAATTGAAAATTATATTCAAATTTATTCTCGATTTTTTTTTTACAACTTATATGGCATACATGCGTACGGCCCGCCTAACGGTAAGCGGTTACCGTAGCATGTGAACGCTTGTATGGGCCATAGGTATAATTAGCGCTTTACCGATTTTGAACCGCCTTCCCTAAGTAACTCTGGCTACCCTAGTCACAGAAAGAACACAAAACAAGGTTATTTGACTGCAATCATCTGTAGCAATTTTGCAATATTATAAATTAATTTAATAATACTCCAATTTATTGTAATATCGTGTTTAATGCGTGTCATGATAATCATGTTTGTTTTCAACAAACAAATATGCTTCTTTCTTTACATTTTCCACCAGTTCGGCTGCCCCAAGTAGAGAGAGATTTCCAAAGCTATTTGTGTACCTTTCTTAACTACACTTTACTACATACTAGTTGTGCCCGCGACTTTGCCCGCGTGGCCTATTTCGTGTATGCAAACCAGTAACTAAATAAAACGTCCCCTCATCACCATCTCACCTTACGGTATTTAACCAATAAAATATTTTACAATGCCCAACCAAAATCATAATAATGTTAATTTATTTTTTAACTTCATTTTTATAAATCGTTAATATTCAATGAACAATAATGCTTTAGTATGTCTGTTTAATGTAATTTAATAAAAATCTTGATAGTGCAAACAATAAACAACGACATCTATCATAGAAAATTAAGATCAAACAGATATTTTTAATTATTTTATATGTATAAAAATAATTTTAAAATCCAGTGAAATATTTTACAATGCCCAACCAAAATCATTATAATGTTAATTTATTTTTTAACTTCATTTTTATATATCGTTAATATTCAATGAAAAATAATGCTTTATAGTACAGTACGTCTGTTTAGTGTAATTTAATAAAAATCTTGATAGTGCAAACAATAAACAACGACATCTATCATAGAAAATTTAGAACAAACAGATATTTTTAATTATTTTATATGTATAAAAATAATTTTAAAATCCAGTGAAATATTTTACTATGCCCAACCAAAATCATTATAATGTTAATTTATTTTTTATCTTCATTTTTATAAATCGTTAAAATTCAATGAACAATAATGCTTTATATTAATTAAGTCTGTTTAGTGTAATTTAATAAAAATCTTGATAGTGCAAACAATAAACAACGACATCTATCATAGAAAATTTAGATCAAACAGATATTTTTAATTATTTTATATGTATAAAAATAATTTTAAAATCCAGTGAAATATTTTACAATGCCCAACCAAAATCATTATAATGTTAATTTATTTTTTAACTTCATTTTTATAAATCGTTAATATTCAATGAACAATAATGCTTTATATTAAGTCTGTTTAGTGTAATTTAATAAAAATCTTGTTAGTGCAAACAATAAACAACGACATATATCATAGAAAATTTAGATCAAACAGATATTTTTAATTATTTTATATGTATAAAAATAATTTTAAAATCTATCTAAAAACATAAAAACTAATAATAAAAGCCCAGCCTTAAATTATTAATATAAGTGCTTACAGAAAATATACTTAAATGTGACAATAATTATTAAAATGATAAATTATAATGAAATTTAATAAATGATAAATTAAAAATCATTTTGTAATTTAAAGAAATAAATATTCGCAAAATGCCTTTTTGTGGTTTATTTAAAAGAAATAGCCATATTATGCTATCACAGGATTTTTTTAGATATATCAAGGACCAATATTTTAGTAGGTATTATAATATATTTACGTATCATTAATCATTACACCAGAGCACGTGGATAAAGCAGTTTGGTAACACTTGCACTTCGGACTTTAACGATAATTAATATTTAAGGCTAGACGAGAGTTGTAGCCTAATGTTAGATAGCATATACTATTCTTGTGAATGTGGCTATCATATACTATTTATAACTAATAATTATATTAATACGTGAAACAAAACTTTATACCACTTTTTAAGCGTATTGCGCGCACGGAAGACTGCGTGTTTATGTGGAGAAAGAGTGCCGAAAGCTAAAATTTATCTATAATATCAGTTAATAATTAATATAAAAATAAATTAATACTGCTAATCCTCAAACAACAAGTGCCATTGAATTTAGACCCCCCAAAATATTGACATTGTCACTCAATGAAAGTGAGAGCAATGGTCGAATTTAGATCATTGGACGACCTCTAGTACTATTTATTAATCAAGCAATTCCTTTAAATATTCTGTAATTCTTTTTCGCAAAAACGGCTCTAATTATTTGAACTAAATTTTATTTTTAGATAATGTTTTATTTTCAAATATAGTTGTCATCCGTCAGAAATTAAGTTAAATTTATCACCTGACAACGACGGAGTGAGGCTGCCTAGCTATCCTATCCACCTCCTGAATGGAGATCTGATCTATCTTGTTATACACGTACAAGCACGGCAGGTAAACTCTATTCGCGAGGATCACGTCGATCAGGTCATCTGGTGTACAGTCTTCTCGGAATAAAACCTGCAATCCAACAATTGATTTACTTCATTATCTAGCTACAAGAATTTAATAATGAACTTGTTATTATTCCCTTAAATAATATTGTTTTGGTTACAAATAAAATACAATAAATTATTATTATGTTTCGTTAAAGTCGATATATTCTACACAGAAGCAGGATGGCCACTTTACAATAAATTCTTAATACTATTGAGGATCCAGTGCTCCGGAGGTATCAAAATAATAAAAGACACAGAGCTTCTTGAAAGTATTCAGAGTCTTGAGTCTTCTTTCTTCATTAGCGTTTGACACTATGTGCCGGTCGGCCGCACCAACGCTATATTATATAACACTACATAATAACTAGAATGAGATAGTTATTTGTACAGCAATTTAAATATGTCAATTGTTTACCTCTGCATTAAATATTTTATATTCATGCAAGATCATTTGCACCATTTTCTCGTCGACCTTGGTTAGTTGACATGTCGAGTTGAAAGAAAGACCACCACCTTTTTTCACCTGGAAAAAATAACAATTATGATTAGAATACTAGTTTGTGTGTTATAGCGTAATCATACTATATTTATAAAACAAAGTCCCCTACCGCATCTGTCTGTCTGTTTGAACGCGATAAACTGAAAAACAACTGAACAGTGGTGAGTAGGCTTTTCAGAGTTCCTTGCGAGTAAGAGAGTTCAAGGTTGGTATAACAAGCGTCAATAGGCTGCGGTAGACACTTACCATCAGGCCAGTCTTAAACTTGTTTGCCACCTTAGTTGTAATTAAAAAAATCAGATTTACAAAATTTTTAATGATTTAAAATATTCTAAGTTTATTAATATTTGATCCAAGAAATAATATCTTATAATTCCTTTCTTTAATTTTGAGAAAATTAGGTACTGCAGTAATATATAAATTACATTTGTAAAATTTAAATTATTTACACTTCAAATAAACAATTACAAATTAATACAATTATTTCATTCTAAAAAGTCAATTATATATATATATATATATATATATATATATATAATACTAATAACTAAGTAAGCAATTCTTGTATACCATGAGTTTATATAATATTTACTAATACTAGAGATGTGTCCCTAGCTCCGCACGCTTTTCTTACTACGCAGTAGTTATTTACATCACGTAATTTGTCAATAATTGAAATAAAAACTATCCTATCTTTTAAGTTAGACCAAATTAAAATTACGAAATTTGATCATAATCGGTTCAGTAGTCTCCGAGTTTATCCCGAACATACATCGTGACACGAGAATTTTATAAATATAAGATTATAAAGCTGAAGAGTTTGTTTATTTGGTTGAGCGCGCTAATCATAGGAACTACCGGTTCGAATGGAAAAATTATTTTAGTGTTGGATAGCCCATTTATCGAGGAAGGCTATAGGCTATATAACATCACGCTACAACCAATAGGAGTGGAGCACCAGTTAAAAATGTTACAAAAACGGGAATAATTTATTCCTCTTGAGAGCTTCCATTGCGTGCGCTGTATAAATGGTTAAAGTTACGCAACATAGTAATAATTATTAACATGGTATTAATTAATAATCCTTAACGAAATAAATAGAAGTACTACTTAGTACTTAGTAGTATTACTTATTCATCACAAGTATATAATATTGAACAAAATTTCCCTTTACGTCCATTGATTTCAATAAATATCTTAAGAGATATCACAGTTTTAAAATAACTCTGCAGCAAAATAATGTAAGTACCGCGAGCGCATTTTTATTATGCGGAATGATGTAGGAGGCGGGCTGTCATGTGGGGAGGGGAGGGCGAATGGTGCTCAAATGGTTAGTAGATAAAACAAAGCAGGTGTCTACGACCCACTCTCTTTTTCTTATGTGACGCAGACGAAGTTGTGCGGGTCAGCTAATTATATACATATATGTAACTGGTTTTTCGGAAACGGCTCCAACAATTCCGATGAGACTTTGTATTTAGATAATGTTGTACAATCCAAGTTTACATAGATAGATAGGTGTTATTTTTTATAAGATACCTCAGCAGCTCCGCTCCGTCAGCCAGATATTGAATACTTAAATGTTAAAACAGCTAGAAGAACAAGCTACAAATATTATATCATATTTTTTTGTCAAATTTAATAAAAATAAGCAGGTAGTAATTAAATAAATAATAAATATGTCATTAATAATTCTCACCTTAAAATAAATGTTTGGCTTAGGTTTGTTTAGTCGGATTCCAACACTTTCTAATTCTTTTTCAAGCAACTGCCGATGCACATATGGCTTGGTTGCATCCAGCATCATGAGCACCAGGTCGGCTGTTCGGGCTACTGCTATCACCTAAAACATTATAAGCATATTGTTATGAATGAAATTTCTCTTAAAACATCATGGGAATAATTTTCATGCCACTTTCCTACAATAAACCTGAAGTTTCCATGTGGGAACATGGTGATGAACCCATAGCATGGTGTTAAGGCATTTTCTAATACCAGTCTGGCTAGCAACAACTCTAAGATTCTGCAAAATCTGTCAGCAAGCATTTAAAGTGATGACATATGGTACTGTGATTTTGTCATTAACAATGGGCCTGCAAGCCTGCAACTAAACTTACGAGCATTATCAGTTCAACACATAATATCAGGTGAGATTTTATCTAAGAAATTTATATTATTTAATGTACTCTTTTTATATAAACTTTTACTGTCTTTCAAATTATTTCTGTAATAACTTTAATGACGAAATATGTTTAAATGAAAATTTACACTATCGAAATACGAGCCTGAAATGGTAAGACCTTAATTGAAATAGTTGATTTTATATCACCTGTCTCCCTCTGCCCTTGCCCTGAGCGGCGCCTTCAATGATTCCTGGCAAATCTAGCAGCTGTATATTGGCACCACGATACTCAATTACACCAGGGATACATGTTAAAGTTGTGAATTCATAACTGGCTGCTTCAGAGTGTGTATGAGTTAATGTTGATAGTAGAGTTGACTGAAAATAAATTGTATCAGAATGAAATGAAAATTCCTGATGAAATTAACTTTCAATACCAGTATTACCCCAACTGATTCCTTTATACCTTACTGAACCCAAACAATAAACTTATGAATCAACTGTACAAATAAATAAAATTGAAATGTCAAAATAACAGCTTTTTACTATACTATTTCCATTTCTTTATTTTCTTGATGACAGTTCTAATTGTATATTTGTAGTGTTGTGACCAAATAAGTAATGATATTGATCACATATGTCATGTCGATGATGATTCATCAGATTTTGATTAAAATAAATAAATAAAGATTACCTGTCATTATAATTATTTCATTTCATTGTCGAGTACCTACCTATACCTACTTATTTTATAACAGCTTCGAAAATGTTGAAGAAGTTGGCATTATCAATCAAGAATTAATATGTGTAACATCTTGTAATTAAATGTAATATTAGTTAATAAATTTGTACAAAAGTATCCCGTAATAGTTTAGTTCCTTACATTTTGTAAAAAAATGTTGGGTCTCTTATCATGTTATGTTTATAGATATAGCTCCATCCCTATCAGTTTCTCCGAGTCTGGTATAACCTTGTATGTGTGTAAACGTCATATTTTTATTAAATAATGCAAACATAATGTAAAAAAGATGCTCTCATCGAGAAAATAAAGAAATGGAAATGGTATAAATGTATATGAAAGTATATATATTATGTACCAATAGTAAAAAAAATATCTGGAACTTCTTGTCTGTCTGTCTGTTTATTTTGGTTGATTTCCCAAACAGTTGGACCAATTTTGACAGAACTTTTACTCACAGAAATAATAAATTATACTTCATTTAATTGAATTCATTAAATTCTTGCAGTGTTTTAATTTTCCCTTGTTCTATTTATGTAATTTTCTAAATGTTTATAAAAGATATTTCAACTTTAATTTAAATATAATTATAGAAAAATCTAGTAGCACTGTTAAACCTTTCAATAAAACCACAAAGTCCTATCTTCAAACCAAGTAAGACACTGATAAATGGTAATGAATTTAATGTACTTCCAGAATATTCTTAGTGTTATAACAGGCACAAATATTGGAGTAAAATTGACATAGGATTAATGTTACACTATAAAATTAACTCCTTTTTGTTTGCCCTATAAAATAACCCTTTTTTAATCTCATAAATTTTGTTTTTGATTTGAGTCCAAAAATAATCAGATTTAGAATGTTAATAGTATGTGTACAAAAAACAAACAACAAAAAGTAACTAACTTACTTTTAAACTTAACTTACTTACTTAACTTAATTAGCTAACTTATAGTGTTATTGCAGAGTGAGTTTCTATACTCATCTCTACTGAACATAAAAAGATTATCTATACTTATAATGGTGTAAATATAAAATTTAAAAACCTTGCCAACAGATGGAAATCCAATTAAAGCCACTCTAGCATCACCAGATTTCAGTACATCAAAGCCTTCACCCTTGTCACCTCCTTTTTTTGAGGGTTCTAGTAGTTGTGATCGGTACTTAGCTAACTTTGCTTTGAGCAGACCCAAATGATATTCAGTTGCTGTAAGAAATACCATGTTAATCTACATTTACAGATATCAGTGATATATTATTATGTAAATAAATAGAACAATAGAGGCCTGCTGTTTTGAGCACATCATGCAAAAACTGCTGGATGGTTATTGACCAAAATTTTTTGTTTTACTCCTTAGATACATTGGTCTTTATCAATATGGAAAGAGATACTATTATTTTTATTAGCACTATGCATTCAGCAAAGTGTTTTCTTGCTATAGTATTAGTATAATAAACACCACAGATGAAGTCACAGGTATCAGCTTGTTATGTAAATAAAAGTAGGTACATAAAATAATATTAATTATGAGCCATATTCCACTTTCTTCTAAACAAACATATAATGACTGCTATTTTACATGGGCCAGAATTACACTGGTGTAAGTAGTACGTTGTGAGTTACAAGTTACAGAGAGCATGTGAGTGATCACAACATAGTGTTGTTCTTTTTGTTACCAGATTTGGCAATTGGCAGCTCAGCGCTCTACTTCAAGGTATATTCCTAACATTTTCAAAAGTGGAGCACTCTTCTGTTTGTGAGCTAAATTACTTTGGTCTTTTCTTATTAGTGAAGCTAGAATTTAATTATTGACAATGTTTTAGACAGCCAAATTAATTTGGTGATGCTATTAGATATTTTTAAAATTAGTTCTTGACATTAAAAGTATTTCAATAATTTGCTATAAACAAGTAGTGTGACTGACTCAAATCTGGTAAGAAAATTAAAAGGTTAAACCAATTATCGCCGATTTGCATTAGTTAACCACTCAAGCACCGCACTTTTTGAAAAACTTCACTCAGTTCCAAACAGCCGTAAGCGCCAGTAAAAAATGTATGGGAATGTAGCCCTTACATTACACAGTATATCACTCATATTAGCCTGTTTTTTTTTTTGGCGGTAAAAAATTCAGTGGCACTAACCTTAAACGCCTTTAGGATAAAAATAGCTACGTTGTTGTTGCATTTATGTCTGGACGTTGCTATTTTTTTTTTAATTTTTTTTTTAAATCTTTTTTACAAATTATATTACAGAAAACTATATTTTTACATAAAATTAGTATGTTATGATTACTTTTTCCATTTCTAAGAAGTATTATTATTATTTTGTAGGACCAAAGATGATATTTCCTGTATTATTTAGATATTATATTACTAAAGCAGTGTTATGGTTTTGTTTTTGTGTTTTTCTAGTAAAGTTTAGTGTATGTGTATCTAAGTATTACATTTCAAACAATGTTTCTTTTTTATCTATTTATATTCTCAAATATTAGACTAGTGCACTGTGTAGTCTTTAGAATTTTTCTAATTTCTGGCGAAAGTACACTAGAGTAAAAAAAGAATTAGGTAAATATGTTGAATTGTTCTAGAAATGAGGAGAGTAAGATTTTCTCGTTGCACAATGTGCTATAATTATTTGATGCCGGATTCGAGACATCTGAAAGTACGTTAGTTAGCGTGTTGTTTGTATGAATGAATTTGAGAAGAATCAGAAACCCAAAAGCACACTGAAACTCCTGTACACTATATTCATATATGCACTGTAGCAAAGAAGAACGGTCTGAGTGGTCGCTATATATAATGTAACTAGCTGTACCCCACGGTTCCACCAGTGTTAATTTTATATGACAAACCTCACCAACAGACACCCGTTTGTATAGCCAATTTTTTATACTTTGTGTAAAACTATCAACATTTGACCAATATTGTAACCACATGTCGTAACCTCCATAAGAAAAAGTTTCTGCCTCGTCTCCAGCTGCCCTGCCGTGAAGATTAAACTGTTTTTTATTTTGAAGCCGATTCGAAAGGAAGACTTGAAGTCTACTATAGGGACCTAAAAACATACTCGGCAAATTGTGGGTGTACAATTAGTACACCTCTGCCTAACCCTTCGGGGAATACAGGCGTGATGGTATGTTATGTTTATAAATTAATCTTTCAAATTATAATATAACCTATATTACTCGCTGATACTGTAGCTTTAGGTCCAATAGATTTGAGTTTATCCATTACAAACAAAAAATCAAATCTTTCCTCTTTATAATATTGGTATAAGTAATGAAGAATAAGGATCGGATTGGATTACGACCGAACGACTTTTTTTTTTAGCAAATTGGTTTATATGTTCTTGTAAAGAGCTTTACGACTGAGCGATTCTTTTTTAGCTTCCCATCGTACATTTATAATAAGCACATATCTCAATTCAGTCATCATTCATAATCGCCTACCTCTAATAGATATTATTACTACGACAAAAAAAGAGTTTTGCCACAAACATAATATGAAGTAGATAAGTATTATTTTTTCTATATGTCGCATGTAAACTAAACACCTGTGCTATCAAGTGGCGTCAAGTGCAGCGACGGCGCGTCGCGCGGCGTTGAGTTATGCGACGACGCGATATTTTTTCTCTTGCTCTAACATAAGCAGGGTTGCCAGATGGCGAATTTTTTACCAAATATCTCTTACTTTCAACACATAATCTCGTAAAATTATGAATTTTAAAAATGTATTTTGTACTTGCTATTAGTTCATCATGATTAATATTATGGTTATGTTTATTAGTATTTTGTTAATGTCAGGGCTATTAAAATCATTTATATTTTTATTGTACAGTTTTTTTAACTGTTTTTTAGTTATCAATTTGGAACACATTTCCTTATGGTTCGAAATTTATATTTTTTTTCGATCTTTTCTTAGCTTATAAAATGAGTGACCGGATAGATTTTGAGAAAGTACGATTTTTATAAGAAAGCAAAGCAAAGCCGCGGGCACAGCTAGTCTGTAATAAGACAATTTCTAATATCTGTTTTTATTAAATGGATTTTGCTGAAAATATGCACGCGCACTTTTTCTAATTATGCCTGTCTTGAAACCAAATGTAGTCAACTTTTGGAGTTGTAGACCCGATGAAAACGAAACAGATTTGTTTCTCTAATTTTTGATTTATTTAGCATGCGATTTGAGATTTCAGCAACCAGAGAGCTTGATGAATATAATGCGCACTTTGCTTTCTTGGTAATTTTAAAATCTGGCTACTCCTTTAGTAAAATTATTAGGGTTAAATTAGGGTATTATTGTGAATAATTAGAGTAAAATTCTGAAACGTACTAGAACTTCTACTACCATTGCATAAAAATACATTTTTACACCTGTTTCAGTTAGTGCAAAAGAAATAAGAAAACAATATTTCATCATTAGTGCATTATGGATAATCATAAAAAAATCATCTTAGCGGGGATTCTCCAGTCAACGAATAAAGATACATTTGATGATGAGGCAATGAATCTAGTCATGTGCATGAACATAATATATTGTTTTATAATTAGTATTTTTGATTTGTATATGGGACGCTGGCAGACACTATTGTTGAAATCTCGTAAAAAAGCGTACGAGTTTTTTTTTGCTCGTTTACAGAACTGCAAAATATCCTAAAAGTACGAGATTTCTCGTACGTCTGGCAACGCATGTTATGATTCATCCGTGTGCAAAAGCACCCCCACCTATTTTTTTACAGCGTTCTTTGTTTTCAATCTTCCCATTACGTAATAGGCAATGACGAAACGTAAAAGTTGTATTATAGGTTATAAAATTATGTGTAGAACATAAAAATAGTGTTATTGTATTTTAGCTGTGTGTATCAAGATTTATAATATTACCAGGTATTGATTTTATTTGCATATCATTTTTTTTTAAATATTTGTTATTTGAAAAGCTATGTATGTAAACTACATAAAACCTTTTTTGTGTACCTTTTGACTTTTATTTCATTTGATTCTAATATTACATTTAAAATGTGGTAAAACTTGAGAAATAGTCTCTAATATACTAATTATAATAAATCAGTATATTACAAATACAAAAGTTCAAGTTTTTAGCAGTATGTATATTTAGTCGAAGTAGGTATAGTATAACCTATAATTATAAAATTGTTTTTTTTTTTTTTTTTTTTTTTTCGAATTAACTAGACTCTTAGGTTTTTGGGTCTTGGAGCCAATAGAGGCTTTCAAAGCTTCACCAGGCTTGAGTAATATTGTAGGATGAACAATAAATAGTTTTATTTAAGCGCCATCTCTTAGAATGAATGAGTACGAGTACCTTACTATACCTCTAATAACTTCGTAATTGATTACTAATAACTGATTATCCGTCTCCACACAGATGGCGCTATGAATGAAGTTTTTACTGAATCTTTTATTTTTGTTTTATTTGGATTTAATTATTGTATTTATTTAGAAATGATATAAAATACATTTCATAAATTATCATACATTTTTACTTCATGTCATTTATTTTTGAAATGCCTTTATATACTTCAGTATTCATACGGGAAATATGTACACATTATAGGCAGGTATATATAAAACACTATAGGGCGAGCATCCTCCGCGGACGCTTCGTCGTACATAACATAACATAACGCCTGTATTTCCCGAAGGGTTAGGCAGAGGTGTACTAATGTACACCCACAATTCGCCGAGTATGTTTTTTAGGTCCCATGTAATAGGGGGCGAGCCTATTGCCATTAATCGGGCACGAAACCAAACTCCGAGCTGCTACTAAGATTATCATAGGAAAAACCCTATAACACTTTGCTCGACCTGGGATTCGAACCCAGGGTCTCGCTCATAGCAGTCGCGCTTACGACCACTAGGCTAACGAGGCAGTTATTACCTAAAGGTTATAGTCACACGATATGTATATAATTCATTATTATGTATAATACAGCATGTCCTTGAACGTACTATCGGGCTGAAATGCCGCGGGTGCAGCGCCGCGTCAAGTTTTCTTATTGCGTGCGGTACTTTATACATTTGTAGGTATATTATACATTTGTGGGTCGTGTTTTTATATTTAATAATAATTTCGTATATTAAATATTAATAGTTTTATTTCTACGTTATAATATAATATATTTTAACATATAAAAAATATTTTATTGTACCGCAATGACGAATTTTTTTTATTTTTTTTTTTATTTTTTATTTATATATTATTATATGGTGTACCTGTGCCTATAAAATCTTTACAAAAAAAAATACCGATTGAGTCAATCTACTCAAAGGAGACGCCTAAGGAGAGTGCATAAGGTTAGATTTTCTATGTTTTTGGAGTTTCCAATTTTCATTTTTTTTCCAAAATGAAGTAGACTTACTTATCAAGGTGCTTGAGTGGTTAATAAATATAGAGCTAAGTACATGTTTCAATTTTTTTTGCTAGATATAGCATTTGTAAGAATATTACCTTTATTCTTCTGAGTTCTTGCTATTTCTTTCTCAATTTCTGATATTTTCTCTAGAATACCCATATCGCTGCTACAACTCTGTGACAACAAAAGTTTACCACGTACTTAACCCGGATATCAATGGTTACTCAGATAAAATTAAACAAATTATCCTTTAAAATAAATTTCATTTCGTACAAGAAACGGGTAACATAAATGAATAATTGATATTTTATTCCATAGACCAATAACCAGAGTTTTATTCTATTTGCAGATTTATCACAGGCTCATATAAACTATAGGTTAGATTAGTTGTATTCAGCGAGTGTTGCCACTTGCACAGAACAATATACTCTCTAATGAGAGTGCTTTTTTTTTTTTAGAACTGACTACACTGTTAGCCTTAGGGGCTCTAAAGCCGCTGCGGCTTTTACAGCTTCACCGGACTTGAAATGAGAGTGCTACTTGCCAGCAGTATATATATTGTAGTCTTTGCTTGCCAGTGGCCGAGGCGAAGTAAGGAAATTTTGTGTTATTAAAATTATGCGTCAAATTAGTACTTGGAAATTGTACAACAGTCAAAACTATTAATGTTAATTACGTTGTCTACAACCAGTACCTGTTTATTTATGTAGTTTTATTTACCACTCAGCTCAGTCAAACAAGATCACAATTAACTAAGGTTGACAAGGTTTACAAAATACAAACTAACACACAAACAAACTTCCCGAAATATCGAAAGAAACTCGGGTATTAAGTTAAGAAATAAAAATAATCATATGTTTACAAATAATATTAAATGATAATAATAATAATATTGAATAAATACAAATGAAATAAAGAATATGTTCGGGAAAGTACCGTCAAAGTTTTCAGTCTATTTTAAACATGGCTGCGTTCCGCTTTGTCTAATTTTTTGTACAATATTATATTCCACTACGAAAAGTAACATTTTGAGTTGTGTAACGGTCCATGTTGTGTAACACATGAGTAACGTGACAGGGTAAAAAGTGACACAAAATTTTACAAAAGTAACGCTCTGGCAACGCTGTCCGTCGGCCTTGCCAAAGAGTAAAATAGTACCACAGAGTCAAGAGCAGAAAGAGTTTCTATCTCTGGTTTCTATTGCCATCATAGAGGAAGGGTATACACAAGTACTCCGTGTTAAATACAACTATTCAAAGGATTGTCATGCCACAGACTATGGTCCATGCTACAAATTACGTTCTTTCTCTTCTTTTTTTTCCGTACTTGGCATCTAGTCCTCTTTATTTAAGACTATTACTGCCATTATCAAATGAATAGTGTCTTGTCTTATGATGATTTTAGTATCCTAACAAGATAGTGGCTCCCTTGTTAGAACTTTCTAAGGAGTTTTTGTGACATTTCACAATGAAAATAAAAATAAGAACCACAACATGCCACTTCAGAATTCAAGATCCCGCCAAAAATTAACGTTCTTTCTCTTTCTGTTCAGCCCATACGACCCTGGATGTCACAGAGTAAATATTGTTGTCGGATTTGCACAGATCTGATCACAGAACACAATACCAGAGGGATCTAACGGATCCACATATTAGTTATCATCTAGTAGTAATAAAAGATCGAAGGTATTAACTACGGAGGGTAGAGACTAGACTAATAAGAAAGGCCGACTCGAGTGGACTGTTAACTACCAAATGTCCACCAAAATGCACAAAATAAGGGTTCCGAAAATTACTAAATTCGCGATATTTAACCAGTAATAATATCTGACAAACTTTCTCCGGACGGTCTTTGGCGGGCGGGCGGCGGCGGTAATGTTCCAAACAGGTGTGATCTGAAATTAACAGTATCATGTTAAAAACGCCACCTTTGCGATAATATCACTATGTCCACAATTTTCCTAGTAAACGGAATGGACCACTATTCGGAATCCTTTAATCTAAGTTAACAGATACATACTTCTCAATTTTCAACTTTACCCTTCATAGTAGTAGGTATTAGTCAAAACTTATGATGTAAAGTGAAATTGATTCTTTGTACGATTAATAAATGGGGTGAACAGCTTTTCCATAAAGCCATTTTTAAGTCCTTTTATTATATAATATCTGGGCGACCGAGATATGCTCGGTAAATTAAAAAAAAAAAAAAAAAAAAACACTGAAATAGGTAGGTATACTTGGAATGTTACACATTACCTATCTAAATACAAAGTTGTATCCAAATCGTTGTAGCCGTTTCCAAGAACCCAATTACATATACAAGAATTGCTCACTTAATATAATAAGATTCTTGCATAGGTACCAGTAGAATTTAAATGAAACAGATTTTTTGAACTATAAAAATGCATAACCATACTGATCCATCATTTTACTATGTAAATGGATGTCATTTCTAATAGAAGCAACTAATTTTAAATAATGCATAAATATAAATATTGTGGTATTATCAAATTATTTGTAATATTACGGTAATCAAAATATTTTTAAATATAAATACAAATACTATACCTATCGTACGAAATAGGGTGGCAATAAGATTCGAGTATTTCGAGACAATATTATGTTTGTAGCGGTACAGTGGACCTGTATTGGTTAATACTTTTATATTTTTCTGTAACAGATTATCGACTAGTAAGATAGAAAATAAATTATACACTAAATCAATTGAAGATATGGTACTCGATTATGAAGATGACAAAAATTCCGTGATTGCGTGTTCGGATAAAGGCAAGTTGTTATTCAACTACAAAAATAATTTATAAAATACATACAAAATTATAAATATTATCATCCTTAATTAATTAGATCTTGTTTCATAACTTTTTCTACGGATGCCTCCATTAATAAATCACGTATCTCATAATGGTTGTAAAATTTGTGTTCTACTAGCTTTTTCCGCGACTTCGTCTACATATTCTGCTTACTATATCCTTCTACAGGTCCAAGGCTACATGTATGCTTAATTTATGTCTATTATAATTATATATTATCTACATTGTACGATCTATCATTCAACCTATAATATATATATTTATTTATTTGATACCTATATCTTCATTATCTCTTAGTTTTTTTTACACTGTACAAGAGCCATAGCGATATCATATATTTTGGTTGCAGACAATCATGATTTATATGAAGAATTTTATGACGAGTTTGACAATCGCTTAGCAATAGAACAATCGATGAATATGATTTTCTTTGGTCCGTCCACTTCTTTCATGAGACTCGATCCTGAAACTATTTTACATATATTAACACATACAAAGAAAGAGTATATACCTATAGCAAGAGCTATATTAGCCTGGGATATTTTAACTGGTTTGTAAATATATATTATCATTTTTTGCAGACCTATAAGACTACTACCTACTAAGTACCATTATTACAAGAGGTCTATGTACATTTTTTATCTTCTTCTATATTTATCAGGGAGTTTTTGTGATATCCCGGAATTTATATTTATGTTTATATATTATTTATTTCTAATCCACTTCACTTTGCACAATACCTAAACGATATTACGCAATATAGAGCCAAAAAACACAAGATCCCATCAAAAGCACTTATAAGTTTACAATATATATACGCACTAAATAAACCCCTTACAATTTTAAGTTCCTGAGAGCATTTTCCATAACGATTTAATAAATAATGATTTTGAAGGATGCTATTGTTTAGGACGTCTTAATTTATAGACTTTCAATTATTAATTAATTAATTATTTTACTAACACTACAAAATGTTTATGTGTAAGAGAGCTATTACATAGAATATTTAAAACTACTTATATCACTATAACTCAAATTAAAAAAGCTGGTCCACTCTGTTCTTGCTTCTGAAAGTAAATTATTATCTAAGATAAGTAGTAAAGCAAGTAGCATTCTTATTACTTAATATATTTTAAATTATTACAGATGGTAAAACAGCTGCGTATCTGCAAGGTCGAGAATATTTAGCATTAGGTTCACTTCTGAATGTTGTCCCAGAAGAAGATTTGTATTATGTTAATTTTGGAGATGTATCTGTTTTGAAATATTTTGCAAACCATGACACTAATTTGCACAAACGTAAGGTAAATTTATTCAAATTATATTAAAATATTACCATTTATAAAATTAAATCGAAGACGTTCTGAAGAAAGCTCAGATCAAGAGTACTCTAAACCGACGAGCATGCATGAAAAGACTGATGAATGTTGAAGAAGCGAAAGATGTATGACAGTATAAGCAAATTGAAGTACGTGGTCTCGGCCTACCCCATTGGGAAAGAGGCATGATTTATTTATGAAGGTATGTATGATCATTAAAGGTAGAACACGACAATTGTATCAAACCAAATCGTGAGCAACATACACCACCCCAATGCCCGCTTTACAGGCACGTTTAGCCGTGTCAGTTTCCGGGATCAGGCGGTGTATATCCATTATCCAGTAATCAAGCAGGGTAGGGTAAGGTACCCAACTGGGTCGCAACTACTATGCATAGGGAGGCAACTTGCTAAAGCGACTCTTTTTTGGTTTGTCACGTTTTGAAATCAGGCAGTGTACTATATAAAGCTGCCGATAAGCTTGCACGCCGGCGATGGATTGTCGACCTTTCGGTAGTTGCCGTTATTTTGGAATTGTACTTTGTTCACCATCAGGTGCAGTGCCGTTATTTTACACTTCTACTCTAAAATAAAAGGCATTGAAAAGTAACCAAGTAGTGTATTGCCAAAAATAATACTATTTTCCAAATCCATTTAATATAGATAGCAAATTCAGGTACCAAAATGTTCAGAGAACATTGTTTGTTGAAAACTGGCAGTATAGAATAGATACATGATTTTTGTTACAATACCAACCATGAGTATTCATAATAATAATCATTTATTCAATTTATTTTAGCTCGGTATTTTAGTGGCAGCTTATAAACGTTATCACGGGCATCATTGGTATATAAATAGTAATTTTATAAACGAACTAGGCTACTTAATATGTGGATTCCCATTCTATGAACTACAAATGATACCTCCAAGAATATTTAAAGAGATAAACGTTGATGTTTTAGGTAAACTGGGAAGATGTAGTGCAAATCAAACTAAAGTATGTGAACTTTTTTATTAAATAAAGTACTTTTAAATGTGTATTTTTTTAATCGTTTTAGATTTTGCGTTGTGGCTACAATCTCACCTGATCTTAAGTAATGATGTGGCCCAAGATGGTAGTACGTTAAGCCTAGTAGAAAGCTGGCTCTCAAGTGCAGCTGTCGGAATACACCTATTGAATTTTTGTGACAGATTTTCAACTTCAGGGGGGTAGCTAACCAGGCGGGCATTAGAAAAAGCCCTAAAAAGTGCTATGTTTTCATCATAATGTTTTCCTTTACCGAAGGCTCAGGTTTTTGCAGGGATTCGAACTCACGAACTACTCACCAACTAAGCCATCATTGCTTGAACATTTTGCAATTATAACATTTTATAGCAGCTCTTTTTAGGTTACTTTTTGTATTAAATTGGTAATCTTAACACAGTGAATTCGATGGTAAGCAAAAACAGGAAAGTTCTAAAAGAGTATAGATTATTGATAGGCAAATGTTCATCGCCGATCGCAATCGGTATACCACAGTAAAACTCATCATTCTTATCAGGCATGCATAGGCATTATGTGAATCAAGCCAATAATCACTATGGTTATTGGCTCTGAGTAAGTTACAATCCGTAGGTAGAGATTGCGTGTCAGATCTGGTAGAGACCATTAAGTTTAAAGTAAATTAATTTCAGTTACGGTTTTCCAGTTGCGTATTTAATTAAAAACTCACCAACATAATAACTGTGGCCTGTGGGTCCGAACTTTAATAATAAAAATCGTAGTTACCACTTGTATTATTATCATTTCCTATTAGAACCAAATATAATAAATTACATACGAACCACAAAGACAGAAATGTTTTTATTTTATTTATAAAATATAACAAATAATTGAGATGTGTGTTTGAAAACTTGGAGTCATATAAAAACAACTCAAATTATCTTTATTAAGATTAAATTCTTAATCATTTTCAGACTCTTTACAACATAGCTACTCACTGGGACGCTTATGATGAACCGTATAAATGGTCATCTCATGAGATAATGAGATTAAACTTACTGTTTTCATGTAAGATATTTTTCTTTCATTCTTATTTGTAACCAGGATGGTAGTACCAATGATTATTAGATAGTTTAAATTGCTTGAAAGGGTGGAAAAAAACATTAACATTTAGATAAAACTGTAGTAATTCTTTAAAATTTTAATATGACGTCAATTTTATTAATGTTAGCTCTGATGCTAATTGAAAAGAGTTTTGACTAGTAAAACAAGATGTCGCATTAAATTTGGAATGCATTTTACTTGGTATATAAGATTTTATCATAACGAATTAATACATATTTAACTGTAACTTGTGGAAGCACGTTCTACTCCTCCATACAAATACACTAATAAAATAATAAAACGGAGGAGTTTTTTTGTTAATTTAAAATCCTAATCTCTTATACTACCAGTCGGATTAAAAGAAGATTTTTGTATGTAATAGCCTGATTTATAAGGAATAGTATCTATAATTAAGCCACGCTTTCAGCTAGCCTCAAATATTGATTTTTGCAAAGTAAGTCGGAAGACAAAGCGCTCTCGAACTGCTTTATCCCCGTGCGCTAGTGTAATAGTTAGTTAGTGGTATAATACGTAAAGAAAATGTTTTACAAAAATATTGTTCCTTAGTACATCTTAAAATGGTCTTAGATACCATATGCCTATCTCTTATACATAAGTCACGATCAGGCATTTTGTGACAAAAATTTATTGAAAACTAAAAAGTGATATAATTATGTGTATTATAGTCATAGCATATTAATCCATACGAATAAAAGTTCCATCGTCCTTAGGACAATTTAATGAAGACAAACTTTACCCTTTTTAGTATATTAGTTGGAGGCATAGAATCAGTCAGTGATTTCTTTTAAATAATATGCGAGTGAAACCGCGGTGTACAGAAAGTTATTGTATACTTTAACAATCGATAAAACACCCACTTAATTCTACCTTTTTTATGTTTCAGATATTCCATCAGACGACATCAGTAGCATAACATTAGAAGCGATACCTGCTATCAGTACGCGTGTTATTATGGCAATGCATCAACAAAAGTTAGAGTATTTTACGAAACAGCAGATACTAAGAATGAATTCTAAAACACGTCGAATATACATTTTAAGGATGCAATTAAAGGGTAGTCTCGATACAAGTAGAATTTCCAGACGTTTCGCCTTAGTAAATCGTCCGTCGTGTCTACTTTTGTCTTTAAATATTGTCACTCTATTCATGGAATAAAACTTTCAAGGTCAATTTTGTTTAGTTTTTTTTACTCCATAATTCTAATTACATCAACTAAAATTATAACCTAATTTATTGTATATTAAAAGTCGAGTTTATTGAGAAAACCAGTTATTATATTTTAGTCATAGAATTGATTGATTGAAAGATTAGATAGAATGTAAAAATAGCTTTATCTTGAACTGGATATAAATTAGTGTCTTTCAAAATGATTTTATTATGATTGAATTATGTTATTAGGCTTAATAAGGACATTTCAAAAGTATTTAGGTTAAATAACAACCCTAAAGTTTTTTTGAGAGACATAATTAATAAATTTAAAATAAAAAAGTGTAATTCGCGGGTTTAAGACTAAAATATCGCCGTGTATCAATTAAAGTACTTAGAAATTTAAATGATAATGTATATTTATTTTGATAATTATGTTTTGCTACAAAAATTACTGAATAAATTAACTATTAATAATTTGAAATGTAATAAGTTTCGTACTTAATATAATTTCTAAATTTCTGGTTAAAAAGTACTACTATTATTTTTTATTATGATTGCATGAAAACTTTCAAAAGTATTTTTAGGTACTTCGTAAGTTTTAAATTTCTATTTCCGTTGGTTTTTTTTCTAGTTAATCAAAATATAATTTTTTTAACTAAATAAAATTAATAAAATATTGTTTTTGTATAAAATTGGTTTTCTAGTGTTTATATATTTTAATTATATATATATTTTTTTAATAAAGGAATAAAAAGTTTGACTTTACCACCATTTTATTTTATCAAGGAAGCCATTTTCTTTTGCAGTTCAAACAACAAAGCGTTTGTCTTTTTTTTGAAAATCAGACATTATTTTAATATTTATTATTATTAAGCTAAAATTGAGCTAAAATGCCTCCTGTGAAGAATTATTATTCGCAAAGTGAAGTTAATCAATATGAGGTAACAACAAGATTAATATCTCTAACTGAAAACACAGGCTACACCCTTACACAAGTCAATGGGCAGAGAATTTTTCGGAAATCTCCTATAGCTTGGAACGGACCAGAGCCTTCTAGGAGCTGTGAGGTAAGTGTTCACTATGTTTAATATTTTATCGTTTTTACTGTTAGCAGTAAGTACCTACTAATTGCCTGTACGAGCAGTTTAGGTACCTAATTACGGAGAATTTTGAAGTACTTTCGGCCGCTCGACGACCCCCGATAACTACCCTGAAACGATCGAACACGTTCGTTTCAAGTAAATTTGGCTCAAAACTACTCAAAAGGGGTTTCGTTTGCCCGGTTATGCAGGTTTGCAGAAAAGCTGCAACTGCTGAGAGACAACATGGTCATCGCTCTGTAACGAAATGTCCTCTACATTTAATGTACAACAGATACCTATATCATGTTATGATGTTATGAGCAATTAAAAATTCTCAACGAATGTGTAATTTTAAATTAAAGATGCAAACGATAGAAATGTGTGTTGAAATTCCATAAACAACGCTTCCTACTGAAAACCGGCAAGCGATCTAATTTATTATTATTACATAACAACTCTGGTAATTTTGACGCCTAGACGAAATGGCCTAGTGCTGAGCGAAGGCTTATATTGGGAAGGGAACACACGGGCCAGGGATGGTACATAGCGGCCCAATAATCCTAGTACAGATATCATCATAATTTGGTATTTGGAATCAAGCTGGTAAGCTCAAGAAAATAGCAAGTTAGTGCCGTCTTCCGTCCGTTGAACCCATATATATGCGAACGTGTTTTATGAACGGCTCCTTAGTGTTAGGTATAGCCGCAAACCACCTGATGTTAAGTGATGATATGGGGCAAGATAGTGTCACGTTAAGCCTTGTTGGGGAACAGGCTCTCAAGTGCAACTATACATACACCTATGCTTAAAGGTGCTTGGCGATAGATTCTCAGTTTGAGGACGGTAGTTAGCCAAGAGGACATTAGAAAATATCTTACTACCTTGCTATGCATCAAACGATGTTTTCTTTCACGGAAAGCTCGGGCGGTTGTCATTGCAGGGATTT
This sequence comes from Saturnia japonica, assembly GCA_033032175.1. Lineage (NCBI taxonomy): Eukaryota > Metazoa > Arthropoda > Insecta > Lepidoptera > Saturniidae > Saturnia > Saturnia japonica. The sequence goes on from CM065314.1 coordinate 3,985,673, forward strand.
GATCCCGTGTCGATCGATGGGGTGTCAGTCAGTACACGCTACGACGGAGTCATAATTGCTTCCGGTTCATTATTTGTTTTTATGTTTTTTTTTTTCTTTTAATTGATTGGACAGCATCATGCGGCGGCGTGTACATCGGTATTTTTTTTGCTTAGCTAGAATTTTTTATAAAATTTAAATGGACTTTAATCATAAATGTATTTAAACTCGTTTTTATTCGTAACACATATGCTCGGTATCCGGCCGGAATAGTCAGGATCATCATAATGACGATTTTTCAGTCAATACGCAAGAAATTATCGGAGCATCTAATGATTGAGATTTGCTGGCGCATCACGCAAAAACTACTGGATAGATATTGATATATTTTTTTGTTTTCTCCCTTAGATACTTGGCCTATATTAAAAAAATTAACGATATCTTAATTTAATTAAAAGCAATTGAATTTTGAAGTAATTATATATTTTTATTACCTACGCGTTTTTCTGTCGTCCGCGCGATGAAGCCGCGGGTACAGTTTGTTTTAATTATCATACGGTTATTAACAGAAGCACGATATAGATGTTTGTAAACATAGTCTAGAAAATTCTGAACAATGAAAAGAAATGCGTACCTATTAAAACGATCAATAATATTAAACAAGTTAAAGTTTGTATGTTTGTAGAAAATAATTTCTGAAAATTATTACACTGATAGAACGCTTCGTTCGGGGTACAGCTGGAGGTTATTTACTATTATTCATATTGTAAATATTGTACAACGTTACGGCCGGTTACTAAGTAATATCATACATATTATTGAATGCGCTGATCTCGTGAAACTGCCAGTCAGATTTAAAAAATATTTTTACCATTTTTAACAGACTTCAACAAAACATGGTTACTCAATTTGATGTTTTTTTTTTGTGGAGGTTCAGCCATAACATCTTTGTTTATGAACCGATTTCGATGATTCTTTTTTTAAATCTCAAGGGTGGTTCCATAATGATTTCATTGGACCTTCAACTTCGAAGATACACAAGGAAACTCTTCAAAATCATTTAAGTTGGTTTCCGTTTTTGTTAAAAATTGTCTTGTATAGACTATTTATTGAGGAAGGTTATTATAGGCTTTATAACTTCGTGCTACGGCCCTGAGGAGCGGAGCAGATACCCTGAACGTCAAGGGACCTGGGGAGCTGTAGACTAGTACGGGAAGTGTGTTGAAAGAGGCAGGGGCTAAAACAAAGGTGATTTAGCGGCCCGCTGTGGAGGAGAAGTTGGTTGAATAAACTTAACACGGGTGAACCCGTAGGGTACATACAGCGAGTATTATTATAAATGAGAAAGTACATAGACTTTCAGTCTATCTATTAACTAACACTCAAACGGCCGCGGATAGGCAAATTCTAATAAAATTTGGCATAGGAGTCGATTATGCAATGGGAATAATAGGACATAGATAAAAAAAATCGCAAACCGCAGTGGGTAAGGAAGGGGTTTTGTCGGAATTTCTTGCGAAACTCTATACATATTTTAGGTTTATCTGTTTTTCCGTTTGAAAAGGAATGGAGCCGAATTTAATGTGGATCAACATTGCATTGGTTTGATGTGTACGAGGACGAAAAAAAACTCTTGCCTTCTTGAATTTTCAAGAATTTAGTTTTTTTACTAATTATAATACATATAAAATTTAATCTTCGATTTATTGCTTATGTTTCGAACAAAAAGAAATACCATTTTAATTCTTAGGTATTTATCGGACGTATTCCTCACGACTGCTTTGAGGACACCCTGGTGCCGCTTTTTAGTCAGGCGGGGGAGCTCTACGAATTTCGTCTCATGATCAATTTTTCTGGATGGAACCGAGGGTAATTTTAATACATAAATATAACAAACTGTATTTAACTACCCCAGGAGTAAACTTGAGGTATTTTTCAATACTGGACTGTCTTTTTTTAGCCGACTTTAAAAAAAGGAGCTTTTCAATTCTTATATATAATTTGTTTTGTTTTTAAATGGATGTTTAGCTATAACGTCTTTGTTTATGAACCGATTTGTATGATTATTTTTTCGTTGCAAAGGCAATACCTCAAGGGTGGTCCCACTTTAATTAGCATTGAACTTCGAAGATATGGTACAAAACTCTTCAAAATAATTGATGTTTGTAAATTTTTTTTTCTATAGTTAGGACAACGTGAAACGTGCCTTCACTTTACCTGATGCTAAGAACAGTGCAATCCAATAACGATGGTGACCATCTGATTCTTTTGCTTTAATTGTATTTTATATTGTGTCACGACATTAGCGTAATTGCAAATTACGGAATACATTTAAAAAAAAGCAACCTCCTCTCCGGTGCAACTGCAGAGTCTATACAAGCTTAGCGCTAGATTTTTAACTCGTTTATGGTAACAAGTCAAGTCCAATCTTACCTGTAAAATCATATTAATCGTGACTATGTTGAGATTACTACGTAATTTATATAGCACTATATTCATTGTCCTGAATATTCTTTCAATATCTTCATTAGAATGTGGAACTGACAAACTTTTAAACTTATTCAGAAGTTAAAAAACATTCTGTAGAAATTGTTATGAAATAATAAGTATATGTACCTATGGTAAAATTTAACCATTTTGATAAAGCGTTAGAATTTCCGCTAAACTTATTCAGAAGTTAAAAAACATTCTGTAGAAATTGTTATGAAATAATAAGTATATGTACCTATGGTAAAATTTAACCATTTTGATAAAGCGTTAGAATTTCCGCTAGGAGTCAACTGCTAATAATAGGAGTTGATTACCCAAAAATTACGCTAGATCTAGCGCCGAAAGCGCTAAAATGGCGGCTCTGCTGCGCGGTGCAGTGACCAGTTTCACTGAGCCATCAATGCTTGTAAACATAATTAATACTAATATTAACTGTCCTTTGAATCCCTGAGATGATCATTTCAAACACGCCAATGTTGTAAGTTTGGTACTATAAATATGTGAATTACGTTTATTGATCCGACTAATAGAGGTGCTGTGTAAATTGTATTGACCGAAAATATAGTACATATGTGCTACAAATTGGTGTTAAACTTTAGTCTTACTTTAAGCTCGGTTAAATTTTTACATTTTTTGCGCAGCTAAGTAGCGACACTGTCCCTGAACACAGTGCTCGCGACACAGTATGGTACTACGAAATCCCAATTTCAAAAGTCAAATAAAAAGCAAATGTAACGAATTTTTTTCACTACTTAAATTAAGTAATTGGGCTGAATAATCATGAGACGATTGTAAAAACATCGGCTGAAATCAAAATTAATTAGATATAGGAACATAAAGACGGCTAAAGTAAGCATCGCAGCGATATATGTATATCCTGTTGAAGGGAATATTGAAGTATCATCAAACGAGATTATTGGCCCTTTTCAAACGCAGTTACGCAAAAATTTGACATTTTGAAATGATAATTTTGGGGATCCATTAATTTTTTTGTTGTTACAACTGATTCTTCTTATTATTTAGATATGCCTTTGCGATGTACACAACTGTCGCTGAAGCGAGCAACGCTATACGTTTGTTCAACAACTACATGATTCGCCACTCCTGGCAACTAGGTGAGTCCGCATAACTTTTGAAATAAACGTTTTTACCCGACTGAGAAAGAGGGTGCTTGTGTCTTTAAATTCGTCTTAGTTGTGGGAGCGACATAGGCAGAAAATGGTTTTTTGTTTCCTTTTGAATAATTTAGCTTGTTTATTAATAAATCGAAAGTGATATTGTACCTGATGTAAGTAAGCACAGTACATATCAAAAGCACCGGCGACCACAGAAAGACCATCATCATCATACACATAGTAATAAACACGTCTTAGTGCTTTTTTTTGGTTTGTCAAATTTCGGGATCAGCTACTACAGCTACGAGGTTGGTGTAACAGTGAGCATCAGCGACGGATTGCCGAGATCTCTGTAGATGTCGTATATACTTTTTATCATCTTGGTATTAGGCATGGATTTATTCACCACTTTAGTTCACGACGTATTGGCGATTTAGAACGCCGAGAATTCAACAAGTGAATTTTTTCTCACGTACAGTGGTTACTACATAAGCATTCAAACTTACCTTATGATGTTTTCTTTCATCGCCAGCCGATGATAGTGTTACCAATTCAAATTAGTAATAATGTAAGTGAATTCAGGTTTAGAATCGATATTCCGTTGGCTTATACCACTCCAGCACTATGAGCCACGACTTATGCTTTAAAGATGCACCGGCACCTTACAGGTATACTTATAAGGTAAACATTGTTTCCCTTAGGTGTCTGTCCATCGATCAACAATTGTCGCATATTTATATCGCGTATTCCGCCGACAACTCAGTCTGCGGAGATCGTACGCATGCTTTATGCTCTAACTGATGAGGTGCAAGAGGTTCGCATTCGTCGATCCATTGCGTCCTGTGCGGCTATTGTCGAGTATAAGTCGCACCGGGGAGCCGCAATGGCGCGCAAAGTTCTTGTATCCGCCGCCACTGCCGCCTGGGGCTGTGGAGCAAGGCCTGCCGTGGACTGGTCCCTTCCACAATCTCCTCAATTATTGAAACAATATCGTGAGGTAAGACCACGTTAACTCATACAGAGGAATTCAAATTAAGATATTTACATTCTAGCTCTAAAGTCGTTTTTGTCATGAAACATTTTATCTAAAAAAATGTTTTGTAGTTTTATAAGGTGTATAATCAATTAACCGAAATAATTCGGAAAAGGATAAATTTTATATTGAAAAAAAAAAAAAAACATTTTCGTAGCCTATATATACTCCAAACGAAAGTTTGAAACTTCAAATGACACTCTTCGCTTTTGAATGAAAAAATAGCATAATTATTATGCGCCCACACGCTACCCCGAGATGTTGAAATTAACATTTAAAAAGTCAAGTTATTTATTGTGGAAAATCCTTTAACGTAAAAGGAAAATTGAGTTCCAATTTACAGGGAATGCTTTTACGATATCTCTAAAAATTCTTCAGGGCGGTTATGAAATTTTAGCGGAAGTGAGGAACAGAGTATAAATTTCCTCATCCTCCATAGAAAAGGGAGGATCCTCCGACCAGACGGATGTTATGTCTGGCGGGCAGCTGCCCAACGGTTTTTTTAGAACTGACTACACTGTTAGCCTCAGTTCCCTGCAGCCGCTGCGGCTTTTACAGCTACACCGAACTTGGTCCCCAACGGTTGTTGTCAAAACAAAATTAAAAATATCATTCCAAAGAAACACCCTAACATTTGAATTATTTTATAACTTACCGTGTTATGGAATTCCTAAGTTATATATAATAAGTATATTGTATACATTATGCGTGTTATGTAATTTGCTATTTGTGATTTTTGTAATGTTATGTATCCATAATCCTTGAGCAATAGAATTTCTATCGATGCCCATCGACATGGATTTATATATAAATTTGTAGTTCTGTCTGTACATGTAATTTTTCCCAAATTCCCTGATAGGCATCCTGTACAAAGAACACTGATTATGAGACTAATTCTTTTTTGTCTTTTTCTCTGGTTCAAATTAAAAAAAAGGCTTACCGTTTTTTAACAATGAAAATTTGCAGATAGGAAGGAGGCTTATGTCATGGCTCAAGTGATAGGATATAAGAATTATGAATATTACTTTTAGATATTGTAGTAAAAATCTAGAGAAAATATTTTTTATTAGTTTTCAAGCGAATTTGACACGAGAAGTACATGCCATTCCTCACAGACTACTTATATGAATTGACAATATTATGAGTAAAAATAAAATTATGCAATGAAAATAAATTCTGTTGAACCAATTTTGTTTACGGGAAGCATTATATATAATATTACATATTTCATAGTTTTTAAGAAACCGTCAATCATATTTTTAGAAAACGTAAAAAAAATAATTATAAAAAAATTAATTGTATAAATTAATGTAACCCGATTTTTATGATACTTTCTACACGGGAAGTATATATCCGTTCCTCATACGGAATTAAAATAATTAACGTGTGCAGAGCCGCGGGGCACATCTAGTATGTTATAAATTGGAGCGATCAAGTTACGTAATAATATTTATAAGAAGTATCTGTTGAATCAATCGAGAGATTTCACGTTTTGTTGCGACAGGTCGGCCGTTGGACGGAAGAGCGCGGATTGGAATTGGTCCGCATTCCCGATGAGTACTTGAATCAGAACAGCCCTCCGCCACAGGGCGCCCCCTCTTACACTCTGGAGCCGTTGTCACAGGCTCGTCGGCTGCGTATGATACACGACGCACAGCGCAACAGCACTGCTACAGAGTGAGTATTCACTGGATCACATCTTTCAAGCTATACTCATTCACAGACGTAGCGGGAAGGGGGGGGGGCTGGCTGGCTGGCTGGCTGGCTGGATGGATACTGCGCACCCGACAATACTCATTGCCCACCCTAGAAAAATCGACAATGTTGAAGGAATATAACATTTTTATTCCTATAATCTCGAGAGAAAAAAAACGCTTAACTGGCTGGTTGCCCCCCGCTCCCCTAGGAAAATTCGACAGCTACGCCGATCCAATGGCTATGTACTCTATTACTAGGGTTCTCGATTTGTAATAGTTGTATATTGTTTTTTTTGAGCTCCACTAAGTTTAATCTCTGGGAACGATTCATCCGAATTGTGTGATTTAGTATTGTTACACCAGCATTAGTGGTAGCACTTTGTGGAGAAATCAAACTGCTGATTATTTATATTGCACACGTTAATAGAGAAAAAACGTAAGCTACTTAACTACAAGCAAATTGCAGCTAGAGTTCTGACATTGATGTGACATAGCTGGAATCCTGTGTTTTCAGTGAAGGAAAACATAGTGATGAAAACCGCAAGTATTTACTAATATAGTTATGAGTTAAGTACCTAGTTATATTTTCGATTTTTGAAAGATTTGAAGCTTTGATTTCGAAATGTATTTTCAAAGGTCAAAATTATTCTATGACGACTAGCAAGTGGATGATTTGTTAAAACAATTTGCTGTTGAGTTTCACTGTTCTTCCGGATTTCGGCTTCGGCCGAATTCCGGTTAGACCGAATATTTACCGAATTTTGGTCTATCCTTACAATGTAGACTTGGAATTAACATTTCTGACCACTTTGACTTAACATTAAAAAGGAGTGTGTTCAAATACTTGTCTTTATCTGGTTAAAGAAACTTGCATGAAACGAAAAAAATAATTTCTTACAAATGTTTCTTGTTTAGTTGGAACAACGGCATAGGCAACGGAGTGGACTCTCTGACTGCCCCCATGTCATCTATGTGGTTGGGTGGTAGCGGAGGATTGCCGGGGACCGAACAGGGGGTATGGGCACCTCCCGGAAGCCAGGCCCCGGCACAGTTACCTCGCGCCCCGCCATCTTCCACCGACTTCAACCCTTGGACCACGCCTCACCCGCTCCAGGAGTTTATTACACCGAAAAAGGACACTCAGTAAGTTTATTAAAACATGCTGGGCTTGAGATGATGATAGTAATTACTAGTGTTTTCAAAATAGTAAAGTAAAATGAAATGATTAAAAGTGACCGGTTTGATGAATTCTATTGATTTTTGCAACAAGGATCCCTAACTAGAGATGTTTAAAAATAAATAATAGATATTTGTAATATTTATAGCTCTTTACATTATAATATGTAATGTAATCAATTGTATGTATTTTAATTTAACAAATAACTGAATATTAATTCGTTACTTCCCCGTAACACGATAATATTTCCTTTTATCTTTATTAAAATACTAATAATTTTCATTAATTTGTCTATTTTAATTTGATTTACGTTAAGGTTGATTAATTTACGGAATGAATTAGATAATGGGAATGCTGCACTGTTTGTGATAAACGTGTACGGTGGTAGATTTTGTAGGAGTGCGACAGTTATTGCGTGCAGTGAGAAACACGATTTACCTGTATCTGATAGTTTGAAACAGACGCGAAAAACGCTTTCAAAATACTGTAGTTGAAATGTGTTGTTTCTTTAAGCGAAATAATGAATCAGGATGTTTTACTAATAACTTAAGCCACATTTATTTAAATTGCAAATAGTTTTTTGTTGTAGTATTATCTATACAAAAAGTAATTTATTCTATAAAGACTTGCCAGTGTCTCTTTTCAAGAAAATTGAATCGTTTTGTCAAAAAGCGATATTTATGTTAATGTGAGTTTTTTTACATGACAAATCTTTATTTGTTATTATCATAGATGGCAATATTATCTTTGGAAACAATTTTAAAATCAGAGACGTTTTACACTCGGTTTTTTTAAATATTATATCATTATCGTTATTGCAAAGACTATATATAGTTCGTGCGCGACCGTCCTATGTTTCCGACAGATGTTGCCAGGGACGACGTACAATAATATTGGGGCCGAGTAATGTAGTGGAGAAGGGAAGAGCGTGCAGTTTTTGCGTGGCGTAGGCGTAGTCATAGTATACTGAAGTAAACAGTATAAAATCTTGGGCCGAAATGAAATCTAGGTAAACTTCAGTACACAATAGTTGTGATTACGCAATTTATAACTAATGATGAAATATTATATTTCTTACTTCCAAGAATTTAAAATTGTTTTTGATTTATTAAACTGTAAGAAAAATATTTTTTTTAAAATGTACATTCCCTTTTTACTACCTTACAATCGCTTTTGTAACTAAAAATAAAATCCAAGTAGAAATAATTTAATAAATTAATTAAAAAAATTAAGAAATAATAATTTGGTCAAAAGATAATAATGACATTTTATTATAGCATTATCAAATACAACCAGAAGGCAGCTTTAGTGCGTGTTTATCTACCGAGCAGCTTCAGGTATTTATTTCAAAAATACTGCCGAGACAACATACCGTACTGTTTACTTTAGTGTACTGTAGTGACGTAATGTCGTGCTACCTCGTCCCCGCCAACGTCTCTCTCACATAGGACGGTCGCGTACGAACTTTTTCGACTAAGTTTGTTATCTTAATTAATTTTAAAAAGCGAAATGAATTTGTCTGGATTTTCACTGTACAGCATTTTTTTAAACTGTCTCAACTATATTTGTACATTTTGAATTAATTATTTTTAATTTTGCACTAAACTGTTCGCACTCCTCATATATAACTTAAGAGAGATAAATACAATTAATGATTTTAGATGTTAATTTGATCCGGATTAATATAATGATATTAATAAGAATCCAACTAAATGTCTTGATTATTATTTATAATATGTATTAAAATTCACAGCTTTCCAGTTTATGTTAAGCGTGAATGAATGAGGCTACATACAATATTGTTTTAATTATAGAATATGAATTAAGAGCAATTATAAGCCCAAACGGTTGTTGGGTTTCGTGCAAAAACGTTCGCTTTAGGACTGTTGCATGTACTGGCAATGTGCATTTTTGATGTTTTTTCAAAGAAAATATTCATATTATTGTAATTTACGATACTATATGATATGAATAATACTATTTAAAAATCAGGTTTATTGAAATCAATTTGGATCTGTTTTCTCAGCCATTGCACCATTATGAAATAATCTTTACCTCTATAATAAATAATTAATTAATTTTTATTTAACAAAATCTAAACACTTTTTGTAATGTGAACAATATGAAATTTATCTCTCGATGTATTGTGAGATTTTTAAATAATATTGCATGCCAGTGTTGATTAATAAATTTAAGTATAATTATTCAATGTGTGTGCTGTTTTATTTTGTTGCTTTAATTGTGTTATTTCGCTTGGGAAATGGTTTTGTGCTAGTGGGTGGTGTGGTTTTTCTGTATACTAACATGGGTTTACAAAACGAAATACTGATTAACATCGACTTTAGATATTGTCGCCGCATTCCTTACAATGAAGACTACATGCAGGCAGTTTCCCCTTCTTACTGCATGTTAGGATATGTGATGTAAATTAGATTTTTTCATGCATAAAACTTCATGGACTTGACATGTAGGTGTTAATAGTGGTAAAAATTTGCTTTATTACTCAAAGCAAGTTCTAAGATACTTATTAACTAGAATTATTAGTAATTATTTTTGATATTTATTACCCAACAGCAAAAAATTATGTTTATATTATTTTTTTTGACAAGCTCTTTAGCCTAAACTGCTTGATGGATTTTATCATACGAGGTGTCGTTAGATTCGTCTTAATTGTGGGATAAGCTATGTTTTAGATATTGTCGCCGCATTCCTTACAATGAAGACTATACATACAGGCAGTTTCCCCTTCTTACTGCATGTTAGGATATGTGATGTAAATTAGATTTTTTCATGCATAAAACTTCATGGACTTGACATGTAGGTGTTAATAGTGGTAAAAATTTGCTTTATTACTCAAAGCAAGTTCTAAGATACTTATTAACTAGAATTATTAGTAATTATTTTTGATATTTATTACCCAACAGCAAAAAATTATGGTTATATTATTTTTTTTGACAAGCTCTTTAGCCTAAACTGCTTGATGGATTTTATCATACGAGGTGTCGTTAGATTCGTCTTAATTGTGGGATATGCTATGTTATGTTTAAGCACGACGTCTGGGAATCAAATAAAAACAAAAATATAAAGACATATTTTTTAGTCGTCATTTTGTTGCAGTCGGGTTTTTTCCTTTTTAATAATTTTGCTTGTTGGTTAACTATTTATATTTCGTTTTATAACAATGAAAATAAATATTAAGAGAATCTTAATAAATTAAAACGTTTAGGCTTCAAGAACGTATATTCATTCATGTTCAGTAAGAACGACCATGAAGTAAATCGAAAAAGTTACTTATATAAAGTGTCAAAATGTTGTTTGATGTCACCTGTAACGATGTAACTCGAGGACTATCTTCTTGTTTGGATTTCTGATATTTTTCACAATTCTGTTTCTTCTTCGTGTCGCCACACGTCGTATTTTGAATAACAACAGATCTGGCTAGTGGCAAATTTCCATTCAGTTATGTAGAAATCGGGACCGACCGCCCATGCAGGGTGCGCCGGACGTATGGTATCGTCACTTGAGGATACTCCTTTTATTAAGCATCCCACTTTTCAGCACACAGTTCTGCTAAAGATTAAAGCGCATATGAACTGAAAGATTTTATTACAGCTGCTGGGACACACAAATAATTTTATTTGAGGCTAAGGAACATTTACGATGACTTTTATTCTAATCCTTTGTTCAATTGCCTGGTAACAGCTTATTTGAGGATCCTTCAGATTACTTCAAAATTTAGAGTACTCCTTGAGGCGATCTTTAAGGTTAACCTCGGTTTAGTCGCAGTCGAGGAAGTTTTGACGAACCGTCTTAGAATATATGTAATACGTGTGTTTTTCTATTTAGAATCCCAAGCCAACTTCACGGGAACGTGGTGCACCCTGAGTAATGAAAGAGGAGATTGCGATAGCGAGGTTAGTAGATGACTGGGTTGCGACCACTATGTATATAATGAAAAGCCGGTCATAGTTATTCGTTTATGCGCGTCATGTAAAGGAATCGGCTGTTGCTTTGCGTTGCCTTCTGTTGCGCATGACGGCGGCGGCTGAAGATGCGATTTTTTATATCTGAGTGGTGGCTACTGTTTTTGGATTGTACGCACCAGATCAGGCACACGCCGACACTGCCGTGTTACTTTAAACTCGTATATTATAATGATGTAAGTATATATATAAAAAAAAAAAAACAAGGGATGCTTATATAGTTTAGGCATGTAGAGAAGATGAATGAAAGAAAAGTGACTAAATAAATTTCAAAGCGAGTGTGAATAGAAGCGTTGGAAAAGTAATGCCTAGATGAACGATCATCGTTGAAATCGGAGTCGTTCTCAAGAAAGATCAGGTCCAGAGTAATCTAAACCGACGAGCGTGCGTGAAAAGATTGATGAATGTTGAAGAAGCGAAAGGCTTATGGCAGGATCGTAACAAGTGTAAGGACGTGGTCTTTGCCTACCCCGTTGGTAGTATATATTTAAAAAATAAAAATTCGACAAATGAGACATTAACCGAAATTTTCAAATTGCATGTCCAAAAAAGCTTAACAAATTGTACTGATGTTATCAATAGTCACATATGTTTGAAGATAAACTTAATTGTTCCTCGCCCACACCGAAGTTTTCCTTTAACATAAACGCATTAGAGAAAACTGGAAATGCTCGCTCTAAACTTCACACAAAACGCAGCTACTGCGTAGTGCGGTCGTCTCCGCTATTCAAATTATGACTACTATTATGTCACCTAGATAGTTTCGTATTACGAAGTTTGATAAACAGTGGGACGTGTTTGTCCGCGTCGCGTTGCGTCGTCGAGTGTGCTGGTGTAATCACGCGGCGCAGGTTGATGCGCGGTATAGGATGGCGATATGCGACAAGTGGGTCGCACTCAAGATAGTGCAGTTCGTAAGTAGCTTTTTAACATAAACATTACGACATGATTGTGTTGTGATGTAAGTGAAGTGTGGTTTGGTCATTCTTTGGGTACGTATTGCCCTATTGGAATGTTTAGAATATATTTTGAAATATCTATAAACGTACACGACATTACATTTATTTTAAACCTAGTTTTTTCCCCGCGTCCTCTAGGTCCAGGTTGCCTCTATGCCAAATTTCATTGCGATTCGTTCAGTATCGGTTTAGTCATGCAAAACAGACTCATACTTTTGCTTTTATAATATTACTGTGGATCATTTAAATAATGTTACCATTACATGATTTTTTTGTAATAAGTCATGGTTGTGGGTAAGACTGGCAAATAATCGATTCGTTGACCGCAGGTTCGAGTTTCGGCATGTAACGACGAATTAATTTGAATTTGTGTACATTTACTAATTTAAATTAGTACCACTATCGGTTGACTGTGAAGGAAAACATATTGAAGAAATGTGAAACGTTTGAGAAATATTCATTTGATAGTACCATTGTATGTTGAAAATAGTTATCTAGATTAGGCGTTTGAAATTGTGAAAACGTGGACTGACGTAGTAGGTAATTAAAATCATTAATATAACCTATATGCTCAGCCATAGGACGCTTAGACTGGTATTAGCATTTATATAAGAAATGAAAGAAAAGTTGTTATTGATATTATTGTTAATGGTCATATGTACCTATTGGCTTACCCCCCTCTTTAACTACGCCCATGGTCACATATGAGAAAATGTGATCGAACAGAAACCGGAACGGAGCCTACAGCTGTGGAAGAAAACCCCCTTAGATGCTTGATGTAGGGGTTTCAACTTAGCGAGAGCCATGTTAGGAGGTACTCTGGAGAAGTATCACGCATGTTAAGGTTAGAGTCCACGGTATGCAATACTCCGTTCAAGCATATTGCCACTAGAACCCAATTGCTTTAATTTATTCATAAGAGTGATAGCTACAAAACTGTAGTGTGGTGTGCATGCTCGAACTCGGGAATGTTTTTTATGAGCGTTACTGGGACAAGCGCTTTTTTAATTATATTTAGAAATGTTACACATGAAACGTGGGTAATTTTTTATTATTATTGTCAATAGTAATTTTAAGGGGCGGCTAAATACATATAGAGCCGAGGCGCCCAAGCCAACCTCACCTGCATGTGGTGCACACCCTATTGAGTAACCAACGAGGAAATGGCGATAGCGGGGTGGGTCGCACCCACCATGTATGTGGTGTAAAAGCCGTCATAGTGACTCGCTTTTGCGTGTCGCGTTTCGGGAGAAGCCTATGCATATCCAGTTAAATGTATGCAGGCTGGCATGACAGCGATGACCGTCAATGGATTACGGTCTGCCGGTGGTCACCGTTGTGTTTGGATTGTACTTTGCTTATCATCAGAAACAGTACAGTCAATTTACCGTACTACTATTTAAAAAAAAAATACATTTCAAAATAACAGCAAACATGAGGGATTAAAGGGCTTTGGAAACAACGTGTGTTTTTTAGGTAATTTATTGTTTTTTTTTATACTACAAAGGTGGCAAACAAGCATACGTCCCGCCTGACGGTAAGCGGCTACCGTGACCTATAGACGCCTGTAACCAGGTATCACTAGAGCGTTGCTGACCTTGAAACCCCTACTCCAAGATGCTCTGGAAACCCTACTCACCGAAGGAACACAACACTAGGTCGTTTGGCAGCCAACAGTCGAACTGGCTCAAGTAGACAGAAATGTTTAAAGTTTCTCTGTGCCTACCTGTCTTAAAATATAGATTATATTTTACTGGTATATATTAAATCCGTCTACGAAATATTGCTGAGGGATGGAGCTAACACGGGCCGCATCAAAATTTAAATACGTGCCGCATTCCTATCGCTGCTGGTTTATGGACTTATTTTATACGTCCATGGGCTTAATATACGTTTTCTGTTAGTTTCTGAACGTCAACAGTCGCATGACCGAAACTTGGGATGGGTTAATTAATTTCTGCGGTCATGCGATCTTGCGTTACAAAATGAATTAGGTGAAGTTCGAACTCTGACCATGGCATAACTACAAACAAACTAATTACCATAAAATGAGACATCGTCACTTCCGTAAATTAATTTTTTATAGTCGCATTAAAATTAAAATAATTTGCATATAGGCTATCTAACGTAATGTTAAGAAGTGATTTATTTGCAAATATGAAAGAAGTGTAGCTAGGCAGGCGAGCACTGAAATGTCTTAAAACCTTGCTATGGCACCATCGTGATATTACTCCTTTACTGAAAGCTCTGGTAGATTTTTGAATTCGAACGTCTGCTATCGATGTGGTGTCCAAATCCGAACGTGCTACCATTGAGCCATAATTCCTCATATAATAAATATTGCTCGCGACTTCTTTATTCTATTTTTTTTATTTTGTACATTTAGCACGCAATTAATTTAATTAGAAAAAGGTGAAATCACATTGAAATACAGTGTAATCATTCAGTTGATAGTCCTGCATGACATTTAAATCCATTATACTTATTCCAAAAAGGATAACTAAACTACATTATAGTACAAAATACATTAAAGTTACACATTAAAATATACAAGTTAAAATTATATTGAATTATTAAACAACGAATACTTGAGAAAATATCTGTGTTGCCTGATCTTATCAAACAACCTTACAACAACAAACGTACGGTCCTCTAAAACTAGAGGGCTATGTTTATTATACACCGAATTCAATGTTGAGTAGGAATGAAAAAACACATTTGGGTTGCGCATCGCACGGGAATGAATTCTAAAGTAGAAGTATTGACTGTGGAACCATTTACAATCTTGTGAAGGATGAGTAAGCTACATTTCGCCTCTCTTTTAGGCTTATGTTAAAATATTCCAGTCTATCTTAATACTTAGGGATTAATTTACGAACGATGATTATATAATATCTTTTCACCATTGTTTCAAATCGTTTTTTAAATACATTGTACCTAAAGCATGTTTTATAGGTGATTCACCTAGGTAAAATTTAATTTTACATGCTAAATGTCAGACAGAATACCTATAGGTATGTTGTACCTATTTAAAGTTAAGTACCTAAGTATACCTATCGTATAACAAACCAGATCATCATTTAGTATTCTGTGTTATGGTTTCAAAATGTAATGTAATCTGTATTAAAAAATCTGCAATTCTGTCTGTATTTATATGTAGGGTTGCAACCCGTAATATATTTATAGTATCGTACTATATTTTAGTCAATTGTACTATATATTATAGAAAAATAATATAGTACAAAAAATACTATATTTTCAATGCTAATTCAACTGTTGCGCTTATTATCCGACTGCGAAAAAGGAGGGTTATGTTTTTCGAGCGTATTGTATGTTTATTTCTTTGGCACGTCTTAATTGTGGGAGTGTTAAAGGCTATATAATACTCAAGTACGACGTCTGAGAATTAAATAAAAAGCAAAAATAGAAAAATATTTTGTTAGTCGCGTTTTTGTTGCAGTCGAGTTTTTTGGTTGCTTTTTAATAATTTATTTTATATTTTTTTGTTAAATGAAAAAGAATGGCAAATTATTATTGAAATTTACTTTCGTTTTGTTTGAAGTTTCTAGAAGGAAATAATATCAACATTTTAGGTGTTTACAATATTATAAAAAAATTTAAAATACGAATTAGAACAGCGCAAAGTGAATCACTTATTTGGATATGACACAAACAGAAAAATGAATAAAAAACCGGCCAAGTGCGAGTG
Organism: Saturnia japonica; assembly: GCA_033032175.1. Classification (NCBI taxonomy): domain Eukaryota; kingdom Metazoa; phylum Arthropoda; class Insecta; order Lepidoptera; family Saturniidae; genus Saturnia; species Saturnia japonica. The sequence continues at coordinate 4,001,815 of CM065314.1, forward strand.
GGACTCCTCCGTGGGTTCCTTAATTATTCAGCCACATTCACAAAAATAATTAGGTAGCATCGGCGAGCTCAGAGTTTTTAATTTAAACAGGGTAGGCAGAAAATTTTAAAAGCTATTAACTTACCAAAAATAATACGTTTTGATTCAGCGTTTTGTCGATTAAATAATGATGTAGGTAGTTCAGTTACCGTAATTGTCACCTCAAATATCCATAGGCCATACATTGACTGATTTTATAGACATATTAATTTACAGATATTCGAAATGGCCTTTCAGCATTGATTTAAAATTGGTAATATACTTATAAGTCAATGCTCATCGGCGCGTTAGTTTCTTGTTCCGTATTTGCAAAATTAAATAATAGCAACTTGTCTTTATCTTCATTTTATATTAATTTTAAATCCGGTGTAAAACGATCTTTCACGATCACTTGTTTTTTTTTTCACTGAAAGATTATTTTGAAAAACGCTTCATTATTTATTTTCTCTATCCAGTGTCTAACGACCAAGTTCGAAAAAGGCGACACCGGCTAGTGTGTATTTTAAAACGAACTTTTTCGAGCTACTTTCGGCCCTCTTTATTTCAAAAGCTATTAGACTTACAAATTTTGAACGTTTAATACCCACGTTGAACACCTAGAATCCCAAATATTACGAATAAGTTATTGGCATGAATAGTTATTGAGTTATTAAGGTCTGAAAAGTAACTGACTGACTCACACATCAAAAACCTAGACCACTTCTAGGTAACTCAGATATTTGAAATATAGCATCAAGGTAGATCATAAACCATAATATTATACCAAGCATGCAAAGGAAAAAATCAAAACACTTCATCGCTACCACAGAACTACTAACCACTACTTTGAGAGTTTTGACTTTCGAAAACTTGTGTCCTCTTATCTAAAGATAACGCTTATTTTTATTTTGTACACAATCACTTTATAGACTTTTTATTCGATACTCCGTTCGACTCGACATTAGATACCTAATAGTAATACCAGCCTGTATATGTCCTGCTGCTGGACTAAGGCCTTTTCCGAAGAAGAGCACGGGCTTAAACACTACAATAGCCCTTCTTTAAACAAAAGTACTCTGTGCGACAGTCTAAGAAGGATTTATTGGTCTCTATTTCCCCACCTACGGTGGTACTCACAGAGACCTAGTGGTAAGTAGGTACTACAAGCATATTTCTGAAACGCACAGGTTTTCTCACTTCTTTTTTCTTTAGCATAAGCAGATAGTGTTATAAATTTAAATTGTACAAGTATTCTGTAAAATTTATTGATACGTGCTGGAATTCGAAATTGCGGAATACGAATTCAATATTCCGCGCATCTAAACCAATCGACCACCACGACTGTCAACGACTGTTATCATATCAACATACCTACATTAAAATTATTAGACCATACGTTTAACTACTAGGCTTTATGTATAACTAAAGACTTGGCTATTTGTTCAATAATACTGAGTATCCAGATGACTATTAGAATGACAGATCATGTTTCTTAGAGTAGTAACTCTGTGGCTTGCATTTAAAAGGACGTCGCGTCGAGTGCAAATGAATCCATTTTCTGCATCATATTACCAAAGAGTCAAAAAGATGTCTACATTTTTTTGGAGTTGATGCATCCTGTATTTCTATACCAAAACGCTGTTAGGGCAGACGGAGCGATCACTTCTGGCGCCAAGTAAAATGTACCTACCTACCGTAATATCAATTGGATAAGGAAAATATAAGACTAATTTTCCAAAACTGAACCGTTTTAAATTAGTTCTATATTTTGTAACAGATTGTACCGTATTTAGTTCAGACTACATGAACATATATTAAGTTTTTTCAAGCAACGATGATTACGTTACTGTCGGCGCAGCGTCCAATGCCAGTCCCACGGTAGGTACTGACGTCAGGCTGTGACAATCGCGAAGATGAAGGACTGACGCTACCGCTTGCTATTGTTGAGTAGACAATAGTGATGTTTCCTTTAAGGATGTATTCTAATGTAGTTCTTTAGTTGAAAGGCTATTGTATGACTAAAATATAAAATTTTCAATAGCTAGTGTTTGCATAGATGAAAGAATAAGGAAAACACAACATAAGCTAATAGTAAGTAATAGATAGGTACTTACCTACATATTTAAAATAATCTGATTTGAAATATTAATACTGTCTTTTAAATTTGTTGTGAAAAATTTTCCTTGCATGTTTTAACATATTTATGAGTATTTTATCATGTGTGTATTTATTAATATAAGATGTTTTGGTATTTATTACTATTTTGTATTTTTGTAAATGTATACTTAAATGTAGTAAAAATTGCATGTCTAATTTTTATGGTTTTCTATGGTATGCAGTGAGGTTAATTATTAACAATAGATAATGTTTAATACCCTGTGGTTTCAGATGAAGTTCATTTTGCAATAGTCACTAGATATTATTAAGTTAACAAACATAGAGTAATAAAGTCTGCTCGCTACTCTACTATACCGAACACATAATTAATTCTATGATAACAAATCTAATTAAAAATAAATAAAACAAAACATGCAAAAGAACAAAAAGAAAGAAAATAACTTTATTTGTTACACACACTTGAAAGTAAAATAAGCTTACTGAATAATAAAACTAACAAAAAAAGAACCAGGAGAATTAAAAACTAAAGATTTCGTATTGTTTCCTGTCCTTGTTGATAGTATTTAGGGTTGACATGTGTGTGTACCAAATGGCGAGGCCCCATAGCCCATAGCTTACAAAAAAACATTTTATACAGCATCCGCTTTTAGGACTCGATGTACAGAGCGGCTTAACTCCCAGGCTGTTGTTTATGTCGATCATCCCTATAACAATAACTCTTTCAATACTTTCCCATTCAACAATAACATACATGATTCATTATTACATGATTCCTGATTACATTATTTGATTCTTGAAATTTTTGAAAGAGATACTACTACACCGTCTCTCCAAACAGAGTGTGCTCGCGCCCACGCCCGCGAAACCACCGTTCCCTCCGCAGGGGACGGGCGGGTAACTTGGTCCCGCACATCCACCGCCGCGACCTCCCTCTCCCTCGACAACTTAAGCCTAGGTCCGTTTCTCGATGTGAAACCCTTGAGTCTGGCAGCCGCCCGTGCGATACAGGTGACACTGCATTTGCAATAACTTACCTACACACATCCTTACACACAATATGTTCATACATACGTGCACACCACATAGGTACAGAGGTTTGGTAAGGAACCTTTTGTTTTTCTTTTTTACGGTAGTTAGTGTGGACCCTATTTCAGATCACTAAATACATATACACACATGTTCCTTCCTTCCTCCCAGGATGTAGGGACATATATATATATGTATATGTAAGTTTAGCTCGAATCTTACGGATAGGGAATTAGTCAGATCGCGACTTCATTGCAATCGCGGCATCAGCCCAAGTTGAGGTCCGGCCACTTAGGCACCCTTGCGCGCTTGTTGCCCACGCTTTCGTGCCTGAGCGCTTATCTAAGTTGAGAATGTAGGTGTGTCCTCCATTAGATATTATCAGGTATTTTGTTACGTTAAAATGTAGTAAACATTGAATATTCTGTAATAACTCATGTTGATTGTTAGTTCTTCTGCGTCGCATGCTTGGTCACGAGACGAGTGTCCCAAGATGACGAAGCGCGGCTCGCGTTACTGCTTCAAAAGCTGTCGCGAGAGTGGTCGCTGCTCACATCGGTTACGTGGGACTCGTACGGCGGGGCCTTTGCTGATGCTGTTTATGGAGGTATCTATATTATGTACATCTTAAAATGTCAAGAAACTATACTTCGTAGTTACAGTATATTAGATGAAGCACCAATACTGTTTAAGTCGAAATAAGTTTAGAGATATTATGGTTCGTTCTTCTTGCAGGGCTGTCTTGTATCGGAGGTTGGCACTATTACCGTTTATTTTTAAGTAGCACTGCAAATTGATTGTAATGTCCCTGATAGTAAGCACAGTACAATCGTAACACAACGACTACCGAGAGATCCCAATCCATCGAGGGTCGCTGCTGTCATGCCAGCAGCATTAAATTAATTGGATATACATAGGTTGATCTCGAAACGCGTTACGCAAAAGGGAGCCACTATGACGGGCTTTTCATAACATGCAAGGTGGTCGTGACCCAGTCAGGCAAAACAGTCCTTCCACCCCGCTATCACCATTTAGTCGTTCGTTGCTCAGCAGGTTGCAACAAGAGTAGGTGAGGTTGGCTTGGGTGTCTAAAAATGTAATTCGACACTACTTACACTCCAAAAAATAGACTTAAAGAACCGTCGTTCAGAACAGAACAGTAATTCAGCATTAGCGTAAATTGTGTGCAAAATGCCCTCCTTCGATCGATCATCTTTATCACCTATATTTTTCTATATTTCTTCGATAAAATCGGTTAATTTAATGCGCTCGACTAAAAGACCGTCTTAACACTTAACCTACATGAATTAGGTAAGACCTGTAGTTTTTAGTATAAGGAAGAGTGTTATACCTTAAAGTAGAATGCTAAGAGAGCAGACTCTAAGCGCTAAAATATCAATAATCCATTATTTTTCCATTGGACGATGAAACTACGAGAATATTTCTCAAGTGTTTCAGGTTTCTTCACAGGATCACTCATTACTTGATCTCCGAAACTATAGATCAGATTGACTTGAAATTTAACATAGTTACTCCTTTCGCGATGTAGACGCTCAATAAGAAAGGATTTTACGCAAATCCTATTCCAAATTTTAACACGGGTGAAACCGTAGAGCTCAACTAATTAGCATATATAGTATATACGCAACTTTAAGTATTTTATTGGCACATGCCGTGGTCGAACGGGTGGACATCAGACTAATATTGATAACAATTTCAGCAACCACTATTGTATGTGCCATTTATTAATTCGCAGGTTACATGATAATTACCTTCGGCCTTATGTTGGGCCGAGTGTTCCAAGAGATACCGAAGAGACGAAGAATATTAGAAGGCTACTTTCTCGGTTTCGGCATGCTGTTTTTCCTTGTGTTAGGTAAGTTGCAAGAAATAAGTAAGTTAACAAATTTTAGATATTAAACTGAATAATAATTGTTACTATTATTATATGATATTTTATTAGTTTTTTTCTGTAGGTATTTCAATAATAAAACTATATATAACAGATTTCAATTTCGTTTTTGAACTATTTTATTCGATAAATGCAGATTTCCTTAAAACTATTGTTCATACAGCTTATGATAAACAAATCATATGTATTAGCATTTAAAAAAACCATATTTACGTATTGTTATCAGGTTGTCTAGAATTAGCATCACTGGACTCTATACCAAAAGGTCTTGTTGTTAACGGGGCGGTTCTCGGAAGCCTGTCGTTATGCGTCGTTGCTCTTTTCCTAATCGATCTTATGGGACCTAGAACTTATATAGCTACGAGTCACACGCAGACCGATGCTATGCCTACTCCTAAGCTTGAAAAGAAAGTATCGATAGCATCACCACCCACCGTCAACGGTCACGTTCCTAACGGTAAGCAGAAAGAACAAGTCTCAACAGAAAGGCTCAAAGACTTAGATTTAGATAAGAACAAACCGGAACAAGGGAATAAAAAGGAAGAGACAACGCTTTTGGAAGAAACGAAATTGAATTTCATCGAATTAGATAACATAGAAAAAGATGTACTTGAGAAATCGAAATTCGGTTCAGTCAGGAATGGAATCGAAGGTGGCAATTACGTACGTCTTTCTGATCCATTGGCTGAACCAGATAGACTACATTATGAGACAGAACTCGCAAAATTCAATGAAAAATACTTCAAAGAGTATTTGGACTCTTTTGCAAGTAGACTTTCTGTTAAAGAAGATTATTTACCCGAACTTCAGACACCAGTCTTTGCGAAAGTTAAGACTGGACGACTGGCAAGTTCGTACGACGACTTTCCGCCTTCATATGAACAGAAGCAACGTTCGAAATCTCCGTCTAAAGCGAAAGCTGTCAGCGTTCCGACTCTGCAGCAGTTGGAAGACTATTTGCGGAGTTCAACGAGGTCTAGGAGAGCTGACACGCCGGCTTTATTTCCGATGGAACCGATACAAGAGAAAGATGGTAATGATATGGAAGGCAGAGCCTCAGGCACACCGACGGACCCTGGTTATGTTCAGTATACAGCAAACCGATGGCCAGGGAAAAGAGATTTACGAACACCGAGACATAGCCCTACATAATCATAAGTTGTAGTATTTAACGATATCGATTAATTTAAAATTCATAAGGTGAATGTGCGGTCGGGTTGCCATCTTTAAAGTTGTATTTTGTAACAACAATTGATTATAATTGATTACAATTGTTATTATTTATTTTTATTTTTTTTTATATATCGGAGAAACATTGAAATTAATGATTTATTAGAATGATTTGTTCTAAAAAAATTAATAATAGCGGCACCCTAATTAGTATACGTATGTATGTGTAACTCGTTAGTATGTTTGTTTGTCAATTGACATCGCCAATGCATATCAAACAGTGGTTAAAAACTTCTGATTTAATTTTATACTTTCATATTGTTAATTTTTTGAAGTAGCAGTATAATGGTACAAACAAATAATTAAGTTAAATAAGTTATAATATTAATAATATTTTTCCATATGTTTCGACAATAAATAATTACAACTCGCTTGCGTTTTTAATTAATATCCAAATTCCATTGTGATTGGGTTTTTGTAGTTTTCTCACGACAAATTTTGTTAATTTGTTTGGAAACAAAAGAATTAACTACCTCTAAAGTACGTAGCGTTTTAATACCTAAAATGTTTTCACGGATATTCGTCGTTTGCGGGAAGTTCGTTGCTCTAAGTGGTAATAACATTTAATTAGAATATTACGAGTTAATTTTAAAATAATAATCTCTCGTGTGACACGTACTAACATGCAAATAAATGGGCACTTAACCTTGTCGGTATTCCACTTATAAGGATCCAAGTGTCTGTACTCTGTCATTTTGACTATGTAATTATTTCTGTGTTTAATTTTCAAAGACGTATGATACTATTTTATGTTATATTAATTGTCAGTACGTCATAGTTACGAGTGCCACTTTAATACGATTCTACATATATATACCTACAAAGTAATATTACTTTGTGTTAATTATTATCTGCTTCTGTAAAAATACAATTTTTTTGCGTGTAGTAAACTTGTTTGAGAGCTAAATCATTTTATGTTATAATTTGTTGAGAAATACTTGGTTCACATTCACTCAAGTGAGGCGTTTATTATTTGGGAAGACCTATTTAATATTCATTACAGTTTAATTCTAGTAGTATAAATATAAGATTAAGAACTTAGGTTCTTCCCCTTAGAGAATAGGTTATTTGCTCGGACATAACGTCGATCGACATGAACGATCTATCAATACAAATACAAATACAGAGGTTTGGATGAAGTTGTAGCATAGTTGTAGGCCATTTTCTAAAGATCGGCTAGAAATCAACCATCCTGTAAAGGGTTTTCGCAGTGGTATTTCAACATTGGTATAATTTAGGCAGAATTTATTATCTTCAGTTAATGAGAATGTGGACAAATATTAAACTTACAAATAATAATGATTAAACATTTTTATGGAAGGACCGAATTCCAACTCCAGCAAAAGCCAAAACGTAAGTTCTGTAGTCGATTTGATACAGACTTGTTAATGAATGAAAGTCTTTTTAATTTATATAATATTATTTTGCAAAAACTATAATTTTTATTTCCTTTTTATTTGGAACAATTAGCGTATGCTTGTTATATATATCTGTGCTAACTTTATCTTACATTGAATGTTTTAATATAGTAAGTAGGTAACCTTGCAGTTCTTACAAGCAAAATGCGATGAATGAATGAGTTTCGTAACCTCACTATGTAGGTGTTTTACGTTAAGCCTAACAAACTCCATGTTAACGAAAAAGGCCTTCATAATTCAGCATGGTTCATTGAATGGTCACCGATCTGGTGCAATGCAATTAGCGAATGTCAAGAACGAATGAAGTTCGAATATTTTATCTTCAAGATTTATATTCATTTACGGCTATTCGTTTTCTTTTCAATTTACGAATCCTTTCAGTTTAAAATTGTAATAATTACTTAGTACCTTTGCAGATCGCTTCATGCAATAGGGTCATAAGTATGCTAATACTAACTTTTTACGAAGGGTCTTTATTATTGAAATTAGTTCAGTCTAGAATTCCTGTTTTAAACAATCCATAAAAACGGTGACACGATATTTGAGGACAATGATTCAGCAAATCTTATCGTAATGCTACTCTAGTTTTCTTCTTTTTCCTAACTTTGAAACTAGTCCTCTTTATTGAAGACCATTATCTGCCATTATCGACTGATAATGTTCTGTTCTGTTCTATGATGATTCAGTATTCTAACAAGATGGTGGCGCCCTTGTTAGAACTTTCTAGAGATTTTTTGTGGGATCTCACGTTATTATTTCCAATCCCTTTAACTTGTTCACAGTAATGAAGCTTTATTATTCAAAATATTTAATTTATTATGCACCTATATTACACAATGTAGGGCCGAATAACAAAAATTTATGAACAAAAAACAAAAACCACTAAGTACATGGCAGTTTCAAATCCCAAATAATACAGTGTTATACCATACTGACAGATGACACAGATAATTAAGGCAGATATTTAAAAAAAAAAACAAAAAACAAAAAAAAAGTATTTTAAAAATTGTTTACTCATTCCCGTTGTATACTTATGGGATTTCCCGATATCTTTAAACTGAATTGTTATCTAAGCCATGACTTGTACCTATACGTGTTAAACAATTACAACCATGTTATGTCAGTGCCCTAACTTTTAACAATTGACGTCAATTAACCTAGATGTCTAGTTCACTTAATAACAACTTTGGAAGTTTGAATTTTATAACGACATACTGAAATGTTAATATTTAGACATTTAGGAAGTAAGCGAATTGAAATATTTTTTTACATATAATGATGAAAAATAACATGAACATAATAAAAATAATATAATAAATAAAAAATATACACATGGAATTATTTTTGACACATTTCTTTTTTCTGTACAATAAATTTTATTATTTTTAATATCTATAACCATAAATTTATCATTGTAATATATTTTTTAATTTGTAATTTTTTTTTTATATTAGCCCGACAAATTGACGGATCTGGCCCTGATGTTAAGCACAGTACAATTCTAACACAACGGCGACTACAGATTGATTGGAATTTATCGACGGTCGCTGCTGCCATCTTGATATGTTACCTAACGTTAACAGGTTAATTGCTAAACGTGATAAATAAAAGCGAGTCACTATGATGGACTTTTTACCACGTGCATGTTGGCTGCGACCCAGTCGGGCAAAATAGCCCTACCACTCCGCAAATCTATATATGATATTAAAATTGCAGGTATTTAATCGTTACTTGTCTTCTTCACTAAGCATGTGCTTAACTAATACTGAAACTCGGACTGAATGTATATAGGTAGACTCTTGTACTTTGTTCACAGTTAATGGTACATATTTTTATATTGTAGCAGAGACAAGGTAGAACAAGCTTGTGTCTGATTGTAGATTACATTAAATGATAATTAACACAATAATCTATGTTGCTATTATTAATCTGTCAAACAATAATTCTCACGAGTAGGTACTGGATTACGGCCTCGAATAAGGCCTACAATAAATGCACACGATAAATACTTTAAAATATACCTATGTATGTATTGCATAACCAAAAATGTTACTGTAAAAATTATAATCAGAAATTGGTATTTAAAAATATTTATATTTTTTATTTGAATAGATTTTCAGAGAAAAATATAGATTTTTTATACAACTAAAGTGGCAAATAAGCGTACGGCCCGCCTCTTGGTAAGTAAGCAGTTACCGTAACGTAATGGACACAGAGGTATGACTAGCATGCTACCGACCTTGAACCCCCTTCCCCATGGAGCTCTGGAAATTCTACTCACCGCAGTGTCACAGCACAAAGCTAAATGACTGGCGATCTTCTGTAGGGCGGATGTATTTCAACAGTTGGACTGCCCCGGTGGAGAGAAATCTTCAAAAAGATTTTTCTGTGCTCTGCTTTTCAAACATACTCGCTTAAATTGCAGATGTGCGGTATTCTCCTTTTAACACTAAAATTAAAAAATATCTGGGTGTCTTGCAAAAAAAAAAAACATTTATAAACACTAGGCAAACTTGGAAAATAAAAACATTGCGAAGAATTTTCTTCGCTTTAGAATAAAAATAAATTATAATAATTGCTAGTAAACTTCATTAAGGTCGAACCTTTTTGGGTTTGGAGAAAAAATAGGGCCAAAGAGTTCTCGAGTGACGATCGCGTACTGGAAAATGCAGCGTGAGCAGACTTGCCACAAGGTGGACTGACAACGAGGTGAGGGTTGCGGCTGCGGAAAGCCATTTTAGATGCAAGTAGCGCAGGAGCTGTCGTTGTGGCGATCTTTGGGGGACCAATGTCCAGTAGTGGACGTCTTTCGTTTGAAATGATGGTGATATTTGAAATATTAATCCAGTTTTAATAAAATATTTATTAAGAATTATACATTATCTATTAAGTATTTCTTTTCCGTTTTAATTTGAGATTTTTAGCTTTTATTATAAAACTAGCTGTGCCCCACGGTTTTATCCGTGTTAATTTTATACGACAAACATCGCCAATGCACACTCGTGTAGGCAATTTTTTATACTTTGTGTAAAACTATCGACATTTTTATCTATACAAATAATAAAATTGAATTGTCTGTTTGTAATGTCAAAATAACAGTTTTTTACTAAATGCTTAGAGAAGTATAAACGATACCTTTAACAAAATGCAAATTTTTAAAATTTTTGTCAGTCTGTTTGTTTCGGGTAAACTTCGAAACGGTTGGACCGATTTTGACAGGACTTTCACTGATAGATAGCTGATGATGTTGAGAGTAACTTAGGCTACTTTTATTTTAGAAAAAGAATTAGGATTCCGTACAAATTTAAAAAAAAACTGGTCATGGCGAATCAATTCGGGCGCTTAAATGGCTTATGCGGAGTAAACTATAAGTGATATAGCAAATTAATGTACTACATAAAAATAGGTATTAAAAAGACCTACAAAAACGTCCGGCAGAGTATACATATATCTTCTAAAGAACACCCACAATAAGCATTTTTGTCTTTAAAATAGCCAGGAGCGAGGGAGCAAGATTCGCTAGCTAGTGAGGAATAAATTTAATTTTCAAATTATAATTTCGCCTATGTTACTCGCTGATACTGTAGCTTTATATTGGTGAAAGAATTTTTAAAATCGGTCCAGTGGTTTTTGAGTTTATCCATTACAAACAAAAAATCAAATCTTTCCTCTTTGTAATATTAGTGTACATAGCTGTGTAAAAACAAAAATGCATTGTGGATGATCCTCAAAAGATATACAAAGCTCGCGCTGACTTTTTGAAATCTACAATTAATTAGAACACTAGTTTGATATATTTCTTATGGTTTACTCAGCGTAAAACATTTAAGCGCCCGAATTGAATCACCGAAAATTTGTAAAATTGGATTTTTGTTATATATATTGTACATACTTTCATATGCATTTAGTAAAAAGCTGGTATTTTGGCATTACAAACAGACACTTCAATTTTATTTATTTTTTTAGATGTTCAAATAGTCATTCACTTTTGAATAGAATGATTGTATATCAGGGGTCACATATGAATAGCGAGCCTTGTCACCGGTAAGTCATCGCATAGACAATGGACACTTTTTACCCGCGCGGGCGTTGCGTGAGAACCAGCGCGTAACCTTGGCTCTTCGCCCCCGTCAGTTAGCTCGAGATGATCCACATTTCTTTATATGTATACTTGTAAGTTGTGCCTAAACTTCGCTTACATGAACTTCACAAAAAAAATTAAGTAAAACTTTTTGATTGTGAGTTAGTAAGAAGTACATGTAAAATTCAAGCAATGTACACATCAAAAAAAAAATTTTAAATTGTAGGAAGTAGGTAAGAATTATAATATATCATTATTAGTATAAATTACTTACGTAACTGTGGCGCACTCGCGGCTATTGTTTACCAAAGTTTACCGAGATTTCGAAGTACCTAGGTACGTAGCATCAGCCGTTTGCATGAAGACGTCTTATCGTTTACTTTACTGTGTACTGTGACTGCGCGTACTTAACTGACGTCACAGTACGGGGTAGCCCAGAGTAAAGGTAATTTTCAAATCGAAGAGAATTCAAATGATACATTTATTTAATTTAGTTTAGTAGGTATTAAAATACCGAAAGATATCGAGTTCGACATTCATCTAAATAGGACTCTCAAGTTTTGAAATGTGCACTGAAGTGTTTGCCGGGAGATCGATCCCATTTCATGGGTGATGGTTTCCTCAGTGCGCTTATCGCTTTTGGATTGCTGTCGTAAACTCTACTCTTTAAATATCTTCATAGGAAAAAATCTAGTGGCGAGATATCTGGACTTCTAGGAGGCCGTGCAATGTCATCTCTGCGAGAATCAACCTTCCCTGGGATCATTTCTTTCACTATCGGCGAACGATCTGAGTTCAGTTCTTATCTATTATAAAGTGATTGAGGTTTGCATCACGCAAAATGACTGCAATTTTTTTTTACTTATTAAATACTTGATCTGACTTGATTTCTTCAGTTTTTTTTAAATAGCAAAATAAAATTGTTTTTTACGGAATATGAGGTCGATTATTTCAACTGTTTTCTTGAATTATATCTACTCATATTAACGTTTAAGTGCCAATTGGTTGAGGTAGAGGCAGTTTAAGAGCAAAAAATTGCTTGACTTTGACGTGCCGAGAGTAGAGCACTACCTCAACCGCTTCGCGTAATGAGGCGTGCAATAAGAAAAAACAAAATCACAACTGAAAACAGTTTTGTTATCTCTGAATGACCGCACCTCATAACACTTAACACCTCCTATATACAAAAGTACTCTGTGACTAACGTCAACTAACACGTTGCTAAGTGGTTGCTAAGTATTTTAGTTTAATTTATAAACTTTAGGAAGATAAGATAAACATGAAAATAAATATCACATGAAAATATAACTTTTTTTATTGATATATCTACAATACACTGAATAATTATTTTTAAATATTTTATACATCAAAATAATAAAAAGTAATAAACATGACTTCGAGACCAAATGGTCATATTAATGTATAATTAATAGATAAAACCAATATACTTTATAGTACTATAATAATATTTTTTAAGTACACTTTTAAACATAGCACCTAATATTATCTAGACGCAATCACACGCAGTTAGTTACATATATTATTGTCAACATTAACTACACAGTAATATGTGATTGCATCTAATAATAAAGTAAAATAGTTAAAACAGTTTTTTTATAAGTTAAAACTTAAAATGTACCATATTTTTACTAAATCACCTCAAAATGTGCAAATCTGTTTTAAACATGTTATTAAAATATTCTATAGTGCTGAAAAAGATCACAAATTAAAGTTGTGATAATATTGCGAGAACGGCGACACACCGGTGGACGGTAGTCTTGAACCAATCACTATGTAGCGTAGATAGAAAAGAAATAAACTGAAAAATCGTCAACCAGGGAGTCACGGCGATATTTTAGAATTGGGGTTTCATTTTTTTATTCAGTTTCCTTAAATTTTTACCATTGAAAAAAAAAAACGATTTTTTCTTCTATTTCGATAATGTACCAAATAACGATTACCACGATAGAGACACGAAATTCTTAAGCCCTTTATCTCTTTTTCCCTTTACGCTATATAGTTCTCACATGCGTATAGTGTTCTAAATAAATCACAATTGTCTTAGATGTTTTTGTTAATAAAAAAAGGTAGGTATTATAAAAGGTCATTTAAACATTACATTACTCTGGATTAGTAAAAAGTGCAGTTCATTCATAACTTTGAGAAAAACTAATGCGTTATTAAACATTTTATAAATTTATAAATATCTCAAATGTCTTTTACTGAACTCCCGAAGAGTTATAATATTTTAAATCATTGGGCGTATATTTATTTACACCATACAATGTTATTTTTCTACAATTAATACAAAATAATACAACTTCCACTTAAGTGAAAATGTTTGTTATTATATATGTGTAGATAGTACTTAAACATGCATTGTTGAGTCTACATATTCATATTTCTTTTCTAAATTCGACCAATTAATTTTATTAGTAAAAATGTCGTAACTAATCGATATATAATTACTATAATATATTGAGCTTTATTTAAAAAGTATAATACAAAAATATCAAAATATTGTGTCTTTTGTTTACATAAATAAATATATTGGAATGTAAATCGAATGCATTCTCATATTTAATTCTAAAGGTACATAACGTAATCTATAAATGACTAAAATGAAAATAGAAGTGTATTTCGACTAAATAAGTGCGTTTTATACATCCTGTGACGTCACAAAATATGTTGTTCGATAAATAAAAAAAGTTCGTTTTTTTTTTACTCTGCATGAATATTATTCTGATTTATATTTACATATAAAATTGATATCCAAATTATATTTACTCGATAAATCTTATAAAACGCATTTTGATTATATACCATAGTCCTATTATCATTTCAATCAAACAAAATTTATATAACTTAATTATATAATATGCATAAGGGACGGATTTGATAACTAATATTTGAGGTATAACTATCTATGTATACGTGCATAATAATGCGTCGATTAATTTTTTTTTATAATGTACAGTTCACACTCAGTCCGCTTAATTCAAAATGTCTCCGCTCTTCATGGATTGAAAGCTGAAACAAAACGTTATATCGTTATTATAATACTTAAGTGTTGCCTATAATATTTGATTCAGTTTTATAATTGACATACATTAAAACAGGACACTTAAAATAACTAATGGTTCAATGTGATTAAAAAAATGATAAAATGAAGAAGAAACTGAAGAAGCTCAGGCACATAAAATAAATTTCCCTACTATTAATAATAAATATTAGGTCCTTACATATGAAATTGGCGTTTTGTACGGGAGGAATATAAAGTCAATTTATTTTTTGTAAAATATACTGTTACACCAGATTAAAAAGAGAGAAAATCCTGTTCCAGAAATATCTCGAAGCAACAACATACTTCTCAGTATTTCGAAATAATGTTCGTGTCTTAAAACAACCGTGGCGCATGTTTGTGTAATCATCACAGTTTACACACACATGTATAGGACTTGTCGCCTCGATTACGTCATCCAGTAGGCATAGTTTATTACCCACGGGTGTAACAATATTTAATTAATCAAAGTATGCACTTTTGCCATCTCATAGGTAGTTCATTGATCCCTTTATTAAAAAAACCATGGGGGCGAGAATCAATAAACTCTTTAAAGGCGGTTTGGACTGCCGTATCGGAGTTGAATTTTTTTCCTTGTAAGAAGATATCCAAATTCGGGAAAAAATGGTAATCTGTTGGAGCAACGTCCGGGGAGTACGGTGGATGTACCGTACCGTGCTTTCTTTTGCGACACCAGCGCCGCACACATCATTAATCCTTTGAGCTGTTTCACTGGTGCCACGGAAGAACTCGTACTCGTAAATATACCGATATTTCAGTTTTCCATTGTGCGATAATAAGCGATGCCAAAGAAAAAATAATGAGGAAAAAACAAATGAATGACTGTTTTCAAAACTCAAATGTACCAGCTAAATGAATTTATAAATTTGAATTTGGAATTCTTAACCAAAGAGGAGATATTTCAGATCAAAGTGGCCAGTACGACAAAACGCTAATTTCATATGTAAGGACCTATACTATTTCCATTTCTTTATTTTATCGATGACAGTTCTAATTTGATAGTTGTAGTGTTGTGACCAAATAAGTAATGATATCGATCGCATATATCGTGACAGTGACGATTCATCAGATTTTGATTAAAATAAATAAATAAAGATTACCTGTCGTTATAATTATTTCGTTTCATTGTCGAGTACCTACCTATACCTACTTATTATACAACAGCTTCGAAAATTTTGAAGAAGTTGGCATTATCAATCAAGAATTAATACGTGTAACATCTTGTAATGAAATATAATATTAACTAAAAGTATCCGGCAGTAGTTTAGTTTCTTACATTTTGTAAAAAAATATCGGGTCTGTTATCGTGTTACATTTATCGATATAGCTCCATCCCGGTCAGTTTCTCCGACTCTGGTAAAACCGTGTACGTGTGTAAACGTCATATTTTTCTAAAATAATGCATACATAATGTAAAAAAGACGCTCGTTCAAGTTTTCACAGGAGTTGTCATCGAGAAAATAAAGAAATGGAAATGATATAATATGAGGACACAATTTCACACACGGCCATTTAATTCCAAACTAAGCAAAGCTTGTGTTATGGTAACTAAACAGCTGATATACATACATATATAGATATTAACACCCAGACACATACAACTGAAATTTGTGCTCATCACACAAAGTCAATCGTGGGTTTACTACCACTGCGCTACGAGGCCTGCCTGATATTTATGTGAGTATTACAAAAATAATCTGGCAACACTGACAGTTTCAAGTACATACTGTATGTAGTGTTTAGGCGGGATCATAGTACTTATTGGTTTTTATTTTTATTCATAGCTTGCGTTATTTATCTTATATCGTATAATATTTTACATTTTTATGTGGACACGCGAATTGAATAATAAACATTTTTTTCTACTTCCATTTATTGAATGGCAACTGTGTTGATACACAATTCTGCCAAAGTTACGTATATAGAATACTTTCCAATTATCTTGGAATAGTCAAGCATAACTTAAACAAGATGTCGGCTGCCTTGTTAAATCTTGCCAGGGAATTTTTGTGACAACTTAAAATGCATGTTCCCAGTTATTATTTACAGCCAATTTCACTTGTGCACAATATGCAATCTACATCACGTTAAATAACGTCAAAATAACAATATAAGGCCAAATAACATAAGTTTACACATTAAAACAAAAAGCACTACCACTTAGCACTTCAAAATTCCGTTAAAAACTCCCAAATAACGGTTTTGAAGGCCATATGAGAGTTAGTCGATGGGCAGAGACTATCACTGGGTGAGATACAGTGTGCAGGTGATTGTTGTTACCTGGCGAGTGTCGGTGGTCCCTCTGCAGCGCGATGTACTGTCGCACGAGACGCGCCACCTCGTGCGCTTGCTCGGCCTGCAGGCGCGTCACGCGCTGCTGCAGCAACGATCCACACTTCACGTCCAGGAACAGCGTGCCGTCTTCAGAACGCACCTGTAAATGTAACCCCCACGTTCATTAACTACCTGATATTTATTATACTGAAGAACATTAAACCAACAGAATACTGAAGGTAATGACTACCTGTAATTAAGGTAATGACTACTTAAATAAGTGAATTATTGAAATTAAATTTATTATTAAATTCTATTTAAATCTCTTTTAAGGACAATGAATGAACTCTTGAATGAATGTTCTTGTGTTCTGTTGTTTTTTATGCCAACTTCATAAATTGTTCGTGATTATCAATGAATTTGAACAATACTGTACAAATAAATTTAAACATATAAATACATAATTAAGTTATGTTTATCATCTTGTAAATATTTTATTTATTTATTCATATTTTAATGTAAAACATGATTAGGTAAATTTAGGCGTTTCACATTTACCAGGCGTCTGGTGAAGGTAATTAAAAAAAAATTAGAAGTTTTAATTTATGGTAAATCTTGATATTCTTCATTGATGTTCTTTATGCCCATACCTTCCTGGTGGAGATGAGGTCAGAGTAGGGCCAGTGCGTGTCTGTCTCGTGCGTGGCCGGGTGCAGGAGGTGTACACCGCGCCGGTTGAGCGCGAGCACACACTCGCGCCATTCGCCTCCAGTGCCCCCCGCGCCTCCAGCGCCCCCAGCGCTCACGCGACGCACCGCGAAGAACGAGGAACCGAACAGCGGCCACCGGGACAACACCTACATACAATACAAAATGTTTTACACACAATATAAAATATTTTATTTATATAATCACTCAAAAAAAAAAAAAAAAAACCACGTAGTGCCCAGAGTATCCATATTAAAGAGTTTTGTTTAGGATATAAATAAATTGGAGTCTCTTTTTTTATGTGTATCGATATAACAATGATTTTCTCCGAAATGTATGGGAAAAGCTTTTTTGCGATTTCTGACATTTCTAGTACTCTATTTTATCTATTCCTATCTCTATTGATTGGCATGAATCAAGTTTTTGAATAAATTACCTTTTTTCTTTATGACCGTATACTATCTTCATATAATGTGAATGTAGGTCACAATGATTGAAAGAGTTAAGTTATGTACACGGAAAGGTTATGTCGTTGGTCAATTGACAGGATAAATAAATTTTCAATAATACATTTAGAAAGTTCCGGAAAATCAATAAAGAAATTATTAATTCTTTACCGATTATAATTTAAACTTTGTATACGAGAAGTATTACTTATTCCACAATTGTCTACCACCGCGCGCATTCATTGGTCAAATCAAATAGCGGGCGCTTCTTCCTCGACTTCCTGTTACACACTTCCGTCCCTTTTCACGAAATCGCTCCCACATATGGCAGAAAAGCGAAAGGAAAGACGTTAGACATCAAAAATGTGCACAAATAAAATCGGATATTAAACATACCTGAAGGACTTTAGCTTTAGCCGCTGCCGGCGTGAGGGAGCGCGCGTGCGGCCACTCGCTCGCAACCCAGGTAGCCCACTTAGTGGGGCGCGGGTCTCGGAGAGCCAGCAACGGCTTGGGGAGCAGGAACTTGAGATCCCGCGCGGCCGGCGGCTCCGGTAACCCTGCGGCTCGGTGCAGTAGGGCTGCCACTAGCGCCGCGTCACGCAGCACCGCCGCGCCGGGCGCTTGTCCGCCCGGTACTACTACCAGCAAACCCTCGAGGTAGTCTGGCGCCACCTGCATACACAATACTCTTAAACCATGACTCACAATTCAGTTACAGTAATACACTATAGCCAGAGCAAGGACCGAAAGATAGCACCAGTAAATAATATATGAATAATAAGCATGTGTACACAATTTTACACACGGTCATTTAATTCCAAATTAAGCAACGCTTGTATTTAACTAAGCAGCTGAAACAGCTCTATAGATACTTAGCACACACATACACACACGTGCAATCTCATCTCAAGATGGGAGCACGGTTAGCCAAGTGGAAATATAGCTCTCGAGTGTAGTTACCGGAACACACCTAACGGTGCTAGGCGGTAGATTTTTTACTTGATGGTGTAAATGCTCTATCACCATTCTATGGTTTCACTTTCATCACGATGTTTTCCTTCACCGAGAGCTCAGCTTCGGACTACCATCGATCGACGCGATGTTTTATTACGTCAACATCGGAATAAGAAATCTGACCTGATTAAAAAGCACTTCGGTGTAGAGTGGAGGAGCGTCGGTCCTGAGCGGCGCGTGCCACACGGACCGGCAGAAGATCAGGTAGAAGGGATGGTGGGCACGCTGCAGCTCCGTCGTCACGTCGAGCACGTACTCGTCGCCTGCCAGCGGCATCGTGAGCGCGTCCCCAGCCACTATGCAGTACAACGAGAACTCCGCTCGCTCTGCCTCGCTTGTCACACCGATCTGTCAATTATCGAACCCAAGAAACTCCTTAAACACGCCTCATACATTGTATTGTTCTTGGCAAAATCGAAAAGATAAAAACCCAGTGTATGCATGATATCATGACATCACACATGTCAAACTAAGGTAACGTGTTCACTGAATAATATCTTAATAACTTCTTCTTCTTCTTCCTAACTTGGCAACCGGTCTTCTTTAATGAAGACCATTACTGCCATTATCGAGTGAATTATAGTGTTATGTGTTATGACAATTTAGTATCCTAACAAGATGGTGGCTCCCATGTTAGAACTTTCTAGGAAGATTTTGTGGGATCTCAGAATGAATGCTTTCAGCTTATATTTATAATCCACGTCACTTATGCACAAAAACCAAACTATATCACGCAAAACGCCACTAATATTACATAATATAGGGTCAAAAACCTAAAGTTATTGAATTAAAAATAAAAACCACAACATGTCACTTTAAGATCCCGCCAAAAACTCCAACTTAATAACTTTTTGTCCTTTAATTATTAAGGGCATTGAATACAAGTATTTTAAGACCAAAAACGTACTTTTTTTCTAAGCTTCAAACACGACTCTAACAAGATGGTGGTCTTTATATAAAAAAAGAAACATTCAATAAAAAATAAAAATAAAGACTAGTAATGAAGAAATGTCTCACCAGTTCACAGAGCTCATTGACGATGTCCTGCACCACTGTTGCGCATCGAGTGTTAACAACGCGCTCCGCCCCACCAGGGAGCCGGTACAGTTGTCTGCGAGCAGACCGTCCTGCAGAGACGGCTGTTACCTGTAATTATATTTCAATGCTTTAATAATAATACTGGTACAGATGTCGCTAAAAGTTTGTACTCCTACCTACCTACGTCTACCATTCCTGCTGTAATGTCCAGTGCTGTCCCACTGTTGGGCAAAGAAATCTCTCCTCGAAGGAAGCCCCCGCGCTTAATTAACACGCTAGTACACGACATTCAAACGCCGGGAAATCAATAGTACCTCTAAATTCTAATTCGCGAACCAATCCAACCTTATTACTCAAAAACCAAACAACTATTACACAGTGCTGATAATATTACTACAAGACAACTTTGAACAGAAAAGAAAAACCAACTGCAATGATTTTGAGAAGTTCCCTGGTGTATATTCGAAGTCGAACGTTCAATGCCAACGAAACTAAAATGAAAAAACCCTTGAGGTAACCCATTTCGAACAAAAAAGAATCATCCAAATTGGTTCATAAACAACTAAGTTATGGCCGAATATCCATAAAGAAACCTTTTTTTTTTTTCAATTTTTGTGATCTAATGGTACACAATCATTAATTTAATTTACATGTTTATTAGTTTAAAATGATAATTTGATAACAAAGGTATCAGGTTAAATAGGTTGTCATTAAATCGTACCTCTTCGACGCTGGGAACATTCTTCCTTCCGCCGCAGCGCAATGTCTTCCTAAGATTAGCTAGGCAGACTACCGCTGTGCCCTGGCATGGCCTCCGCCGATCAGCCGCGGCCGCTGACAAATATTCTATCAAGAACGGCCTGCGAATAACAATAAAATTAATTATAGCTAAAAATAAACAAAAAATCTTATTCAGTTACAATTTACATAAGCAACAAAATTATGTAAGAATAATTTATTTCAATGAAAATTTTGGAGTTAATACAGTTAAATAAACACTTTGGGCATGCTTGAATATGATATCAACACACCATATGTCCAATCCTATCATTTCTGTAACATTCTCAATGATTGATACTTTTCGTGTCAATGATTTGAATTTAGCAAAAACTACCGCATTAAAATGTTTTATACGCTTTTAATGTATTTTTAAATGTCACTAAACAAGAAGGAAACACAGGAATTTATTATGTGAACTATTGGTGCATTTGGACGATAAGTAAACGCGTTCTTGTGGGACGTCGCTACGTGACATTCGGTCAGCGTCGCGTCTGGTCGGTTGTTTCCGCTCTCCTTACAATGTTTATACTAAAGACCTCTTTATGTTACTCAAACAGTCATACTAGCTACTGTACGTGTGCGGTGCGTATGTTAAGTGTATCCGCGTGATTTCTTATACTAAGCTAGGTTATACGTAAATATCAGTAATTTTAAACTTATAGTATATTATTAAAATACATTTATTATGTAAATAATTTCATAAAAATAAAATAATAGCAACATATTCGTTTTATTTATTCATTTTTCAATTTATACAATTATTATAATTAAAGTGTCTGTTTGTAATATCAAAATAACATATTTTTACTAAATGCATATTAAAGTATGTATATACAATACCTATATCCAAACACTATATTTTTTTTATTTTTGTTTGTCTATTTGTTCCGGGTAATCTCCAAAACGGTTGGTCCGATTGTGACGGGACTTTCATTGACAGATAGCTGATGTTATAAGGAGTAGCTTAAACTACTTTTATTTTTGAAAAAGAATTTGGGTTCCGCGCAAATAATAAAAAACCGGTCATGGTTAATCAATTTAAGCGCTTAAGTGGGTTAAGCTGAGATATATCAAATTAATAACTAAATAATTGTAGATAATTTAAAAAAAACTACAAAAAGGTCATCATCGGGAGCATAGGTGACTCTTCCAAGGAACACCCACAATAAGTATATAACCGGGAGCGGGAATGCACGAATGGCGCGTGTTCGCAATCGACGGCATTCTGTATTCCACGCGAACGAAATCGCGGGCACAGATAGTAATAAACATACGATTAAATTTAGATGTTTTCCGTCTGCCAGGCGTCCCATGATTTGTATAACTTGGATTTTAAGTGTTGTAACTTTACTATATGTGTCCGTACGTTACCTGAGTGTGTCTGAGCATGTGAAGTAAGCGGCGAGTATGGACATGAGCCGCCAGGCGCGCTGGCACGAGTCTGGCGTTAGAGACCTGTTCGATGTTGTTTGTTTCATCAGTTGGCAGTACACTTCGTCGCGGAGCTCTGGCACTGAGTGACAATGCTGGAAATCGACATGTTTTTGTGTAATTCAGTGATTATTTATTTACAATAGCAGCGTCAACAGTGCGCATATTATAACATTGGCCCTTTTGTAATTTATTCATGCACTAATTACTTATGATATGCGAACCTATCACACGTTTACTACATTCATACAATTAAAAAAAAACTACAATCAAGCATAAAGAAGTTTCTATTAATTAATCTAATAAAATATATACAATTAAAAACAATAAAAAAGTTTATCTATGGATTTATACTTAAATGAAATACATGAGAACAAAAAACAATTAAAATAAAAACAAATCTATGACCCAACTCAGTCAAGTCACCATAATCTCACACGATGTAAGTGACGACGTGGCCTTAGCATATACCACGCTGAGCCTTTAAATGGAACAAGCCCTTAAATGCAGCTGATAGTAATAGATTTTCAACTTAAGGGTTGTAGCTAGCTAGTAGCCACAAGCAACATTCTCTACCACCATGCTATGGTTTTATCAGAACGTCTTGCTTTACTTACTACTATATGTAAAAGCTTATACATAATGAACACTCAATATATTATGTATAATAAACTAATTATAAAAGTGTATCCTATCCTATACTTTGAACTCAATACATAGTAATATACCACTTTGCTACCAGCTTTACCAATAAAATGCATCTTAAAATCAGGATTATCTTAAGAGTATTCATCGGTTTCGCTGTGAAATTAGTTTCAGAAAATTTCAATCATTATTAATATTAAATTCTTTTAAACAATTATATATAAAAGGATAATAGTTACATAATATATTATATTATATTGTTGAATAATTAATATTATTTATGTTGGTAAACATTATTAACTTTATTTTAGATAATTATTCGTTACAATTTAAACCATTTTTAGTATTCGAAAGAATCGAAATTATTCGAAACATTTATGCGGAATACGGTTTCGAATATTTATTCATTCAGAATATTCGACAATTTTGGATAAGGAGCCTCTTAACGACTATGATTTCAACCAGCGTCTGCTCGCAGGAGACAGTATATACAGAGCTGTCCGCCAATCAGTAGCAGAAAACTAATATGATAAGTAAATTTTTGCTACTATTGGGAATCGATCCCACGATAATTTTAATCGTGGTCAACATCGTTAGCAAGATTATATAAGTTGTCATTTTAAGTTTTTAATAAACCTACCATAAGGACAGTGTAGACGCATTTAACTTCAGTCAAGTCCTGGTGCATGGGCCTTTCGCCGGACTGCAGGTCTCCGCAGTAGGCCCGGACGCAGGTGAAGCACTCGAGGGCGGGAGGTGTGAGCGCGGGCGGAAGGCGGAGTAGCGGCGCTCGTAACGCCGTCGCCTGCCATTTCACGACGTCCGTCTGCGCTTTCCACGTCCATTCGTTACGTTTCGCTTTGCTTTTCAGCGATGAATCCGCTTTCAGGATTTCTAACCTGGAATTGAAATTTTTCAGTTAACTTTTGTATCGTCACATTATGAACATACCGAATGTTTTGTGGAGTTGTTCAACCAAATTCCCATTTGTCCGTTTTCATAGTAGAATCTACACCAACCAATATAAAAGAGAAGTAGGATGCAGAGAAATTTCTTTTGATGCTTTTTACTGGGTAAAGGTGAGTTTCTCTGTTTGTCTCAAATGTTTAAATTGTAGTTGACATCTACGCGCAGCCTCTGGAGCAAGCTAGTAATAGTATGAGCTTACTAAGTCCCAAGCTATATTGTTATTCTATACGAGTATGTGTAAGGACAGGTAGGACACAAAGAAATTTCTTTGGGGATTTATTTCTGTTTGGTGCAGCCCTACTGGTGGTATACCTCCACCCTGCAGAGGATCGCGGCTAGATGACCTAGTGTTGTGTTCCTGCATTGCGTTGGGTTTCCAGAGCTCCTTGGGGAAAAGGGTTTCAATGTCGACAACGCGCTAGTGCGCTGGTGTTACTAGCATCCAGAAGGGCCGTACGCTTGATTGTGCCACCTTTGTAATATAAAAAAACTATATTGACGACTGCTTCAAAATCAATCAAAATTTTTAAATTCATTTTAGACCTTAAGAAAGCACTAATTAACATAAAAACACTACAATCGATTTGTCGAACATCCTAGTCATCGAGAAGAATCGAAACTCGAACGTGTATTTGTACTAATATAATACAATAATTTATCTAATATAATACAATATGATAACGATATAATTTAGTGGATTCACGGCTAAAGCTTTTCTTAGTATGTTAAATAAATCCTACTAATATAATAAATGTGATAGCGTGTATGTTTGTTACTCAATCACGCTAAAACGGCTGAACAGATCTCAATAAAATTTGGCACACAGATAGTCTATGATCTGGAATAACACATAGGATACTTTTTATCCCGGTAAAAGTCATAGTTTAACCAGTGTTATCCTACAAATATAATAAATGGAAAGTTTGTATGTTTGTAACTCAATCACGCAAAAACGGCGATTTTTTTGGTTTGTCGTGTTCCGAGATCAGTCTGTGTATATTAGCTTAGCTTGTTACGTTTATTTCATTTTTAATTATTACATGCTGCAATAAATAGAGACGGAAAGTTGGTTATTTGGAAATCCTATAAATAGTTCTATTTATTTTTATATGTTGGTTAACTCAATTCTTTCGTCATATATAGTGATAATAATTGAACAAGAAATCTTCAATAATTTTTAATGTTTTTGAGCACTGATAAATTATGTAACAAAGATACACAAAGATATTCAGAATAGATACAGATGTATATGATGCATGAAAAGGTAAAAAAAAATCAAATTGTAATTTAAAGTTTGTTTAGTCGTATTCGAGATTATATATCTTTATTAACAAAATATTAATTATTTATATTTACATACATACATACCATCTCACCTGTATCCGTAAAGGGTTAGGCAAAGGTGTACTAATGTACTACACCTCACAGTTCGTCGGATATGTTTTTAGGTTCCATGTTAAGGGGCGCGCCTATTGCCATTAATCGGGCACAAAGCCAAACTCCGAGCTGCTACTGAGAATTTCATAGAAAATCCCAATAATACTTTGCTCGACCTGGGTACCTCGAGCATAGCAGTCGCACTTAGGACCACTAGGCTAACGAGGCAATTACTTTATATTTATATTGATAGAAATATAAAGTTCGGCGCTAAAAAGTACAATTCATTGCTAAGTTAAATTTGTAGGAGTTAGCTTCGACAGCTTACTTTCGAAAGAATTTCGCTTCATCATTCTCGATTTAAAACATTTCTTATTCAATTGTAAACTGATAATACTTGCAAGTTATAATCATTGATTTTTATGTAGTGTTATGTGAACTTCGCAATTAGTAATGCATCATTGCGGTGAACACGACGATTGTGTGTCTAGAATGTCTAGATTGATTAACATTATCTGGGCGATCGAGTTTTGCTCGGTGTCTTACAAAAAAAAAAAAAACACCTATGTATGTATACTTGGAATATAAAACATTATCTAAATGCAAAGTTACATTGACATCGCTGGAGCCGTTTCCGAAAAACCAATTGTATATATATATATATATATACAAGAATTACTCGTTTAATATATCGACCTTTATGAAGAGAGACTTTTCGTATGTAATGTATCACAAGAAATTAGGTACTAACTATAAATATGGACTATTACAGACGATCTCCATTTGGACTACAAGCCAGCTAGTTGTATTAATGAATATTTTTGTTGCATAAAAACGAAACAACCGTGAATCAGTTTTTAAGCGGAAGCAGCAAAGAAAGTTCGGATAAATTAATCTACATAATATATTTTAAAAGAATTCCTACGAATATAAAATGATTAGCTGTGCCCATTGGTTTCTCCCGTGTTAAATTTATTCGAATAATTCACCATCGAACCGCTCGCGACGCACCCTTCTAGCCTGTCGTTGTACTCAATCCCCGAACGGCAAGTACCTACAGATTTTTTTATATACTACAAAGGTGGCAAACAAGCATACTGCCCGCCTGATGGTAAGCGGCTATTGTAGCCTATGGACGCTTGTAATACCATAGATATCACGAGCGCGTTGCCGACCCCAAGGGGCTCTCGCCACAGGAACACAGCACAAGGTTATTTGGCTGCGATCATCTGTAGGGTGAAGGTATTCCACCAATCGGACTACCCCAAGTTGAGATAAGTCTCCAAAGAAATTTGTCTGTGCCCTACCTCTCTAAGAAGTTGCTTGAGGTTCATGATTACTGCTTCGCTGCTTAAGATCATAGCGTGAAGTTACATAGCCATCCATAATAAATAAGCTATAAAATACAAAAATCTTTTTTCTAATTCTACTGGTAGTTCTATTAATTAGCTCGTACAAACAAACAGACAATTTCTTGTACATCATAGTATAATTATTAGAGTTGTAAGAAGTATTATGACGTAGGTACTGTTTCTCAACTGTGTAAAATCTATTGTCTGTAGTATAACAATCGAAATCTGCAACCTGCGGGTTAATAACTCATCGCTAACCATTCAGGTATAACTACACCAAAATCATTAAATAGTTATTCGACTAACTATGTATTGCAAATAAATACATATATTCTTGTTAACGACGTAAGTGTTGGCATTTGTTAGATTGTTAAAATATTCAGTTACGAAACGCGGATGAACACTGCGTATTGTTGGGCAATAGCTGATGAGAAAGAGGACATTAAATTATGGTATTAGATGAATGTCTTATTTTGAAATAACCTCGAAACATGGCTATCGATTGAGTAATGGTTATTTGATGTTTTGATAATATTATTATATTTGTTGCAGCATTATTGTGAAGCAGAATCAGGCAAGGATAAAAATCGTGGAGAACATACAATTAATTTTACTTTTGTATCTGTACTAAAATATATGTTATAACTAAGTTGAATAATTGAAATAACATCGTACAAAAAAAAAACAACTTCAATGAGTTTCAAGAGTTTAGTGTATTTTCGAAGTTGAAGATCCAATACCAAAAAAATTAAAATGGGACCGGACCACTCTTGAAGTAACCCCTAGGAAACAAAAAAAGAATCATCCAAAGCGGTAAACAAATATGTAAGGTCCATAAAAAAAATATAGATTCGAATTGAGTAATAACCTCCTTCCTTTTTTAAAATTGGTTAATAAATCGATTGAGGTTTCCTGTGGTGCGCGCATCACGCAAAAATTACTACATAGATTATGATAAAAAAATATTGTATCTTTTAAAAATAAAAAAAATATCACGATATCTTCATAAACAATATTTTGTAATGCATGCGAGCGGAACCGTGGGCACAGCAAGTATCTTAATAAGTAAAAATATATGCTGGTCGTTGGTAAGCGTATCTCTTGAGAACGATGGACTGATATGGCTATTTTTTTCTTTTTAATATTGGAAATACTCTGAATTAGGTTTCTATGGCAAGACAAATTGGAAATCTTCCCGGAACATTATCAAATTCGAGAAAAACTCACAGTCTTTATTTTTCTGTCGGATTTATGTATGAAGTCCAGACCATAATTCAGGATTCAAACGATGGATATGCTTAATTTTTTTGTTTTGTTTATGGTCATGGAAAATTTACCAGAATAAAATCGGTGGCGCTGTGGGCGAGATATTGACAATTGGAAAAAATAGAACCACGTCTGCTGGGCCAGCTAGTTTAAAAATATAAATGGAGCCGCAAAATTTTTTGTAGTCTGATGATTGCCAGTAAAGTATATGTAAGTAAGTCTCAAGTTTGGCTGAAAAACAACGTCGTGGGATTACTTCCGTCGGCAACGACAAAACGCTAACAAATACTGTGTGGTTTTTATGGCCTTTTTCATCTTTATTTATTTCTCATTTAAGCCTTTTAGTTTTTACTCAAAACTATCCTTAAAGGATGATTAAATTGTTGCTTAACTTCTTCATTCAGTCAGGGGCATTATAAATCTCGAGACGCAAAAGTGGTGTATAAATTGTGTAATATGGCGACGCGATGGTGTTCAATATATTATGTCTGTCGGAAAATATCAGTCCCCTCTCGCTGCTGTTCCGCTTCGGAGAACGTGCGATTGGTAACACGCAATCCGAGGCGTTCTAGTTCAGACTTCAGGAATAGTATTATTAAGTAATTTAACAAAAATAAGTAAAATAGTCAAAACTAAAAATGCACCATATCAGAGGGTAACCTGGGGCGCAGTCTAACTTCGCTACTGTGTAAATAATCACATAATTACAATTTTTTGATTTAGTTCTGTTTAATTACATTGCATTTTATTACTATGTAAATAAAACTGGTATTTAAATGGCTTTTGCTTTTGTTTTGTAACCATTTCGTTTACTCCACAGCTGTTGTTTACAAATATTTGCCGGTTTCAAACAGTTTCGGTAAAATCTAATGAGTACATAATTGTAACTATGTAAGCACTACACAGGAAGTACAGTCATACGATTGTATTCGATGCAAATCTGTTGGCGCATCGACGTTAACCATTCGTTGAACAATACACTGAAAACGGACTCGTGTTCATCGTCCGTGACGGATTGTTGTTTCTATCGTTAACTACAATATATGCCTAGAACAAATTCATGATTTTTATGTTAAAACTCATAACCGAAAAGCCGGGTTGTATACCGTCTTAAACAAACAGTAGTTGTTCCTGATTTAACTCGTAAATGCATAATAATGTATTTCTACATCAATAAGTTAAAAAATTCATTAGGAATAGTAGCAACAATATATTTTCAACCAACATGTAAAAAGCGCCATCTATTAGCAATCTATTTAACTAACATAACTTATGTTAGATTCTACAATATGCGAAATTTTCGCACAGGTGGTTAAATAAATAATCATTAATTTAATAAATGAATACGTTTATTTTCATTAAAAAAATTCAGTTTTGGGAAAACGACTCGCTCTATTGCATGACATATTATTATTTTAGAGAATAATGAAAAAAATTAAAGTAGTGGGTTTTCAGCTTAGATGCAACTCGATCACTTATGCTTTACCTATCATATTCTTAAATCAGACTAGAGTCAAACTAACATATCTTGCTGATTCTTCAAGTTTGTGCATTTTCCCCTTGGCTGTGGTTTTACTATATTATCAAAAACTGGTTTGAACTGAACCAGTGCCGTAAGTAAGCTACTTGGCTGCTTGATTAATGCAACCTTTTATCAAGTAATGAACCACTGAAGCAATATTTTTATTACCTGACTTCGACTAAGTCAAAAGGAAGGGTTATGTTTATAGCATTCTATGTTTGTAATTACGTATGTCTACCAGTAGCGCCTAAACTATTCATCCGATTTTAATGAGTGAGGTGTCAGTCCATTCATAATTTTTTGCTATCGTATCGATTGGGATGTCATATGCAAAAGGAGAAATTCAGAGTTCATAAATATAGTAGAATTTTATATAATACATAAAATGCACCAAGGGAGAAACCAATGTTATACCATATTTAATTTCCGTAGTCGGGTTATAGTTTTTTAAACTATCGTATAGTTCGCCGCTTGAACCAAAATTACCTATTACCTGAAGTGGTGATCTTCTCCATTAATTAGAATAATTTACACAAAAAGTAAGACTTTCATGTACATTTTAGTAACTGAATGTACGTGGTCGATCACAGAATAGCAGGACAAAATTGGTCACGCTTCTCACCGGATATTCGGTATCCGGTAAAGTTACTCTCCGTTTCATCTCTAGTGTATACAATTATATATAATTTACAATTATTCACTAATTATGAAAATTGCAATGTAGTTTTAATGAAAATTAACGTACGGTTTACACAAGAATATTACGTTCCAGTAAATTTGTATTGTCGGATGCTTTTTCTTTTGTTTTATCACAATTTTTTTACGATTATTTATATTTCCCGTATGGCCAAGATGTAATGAAATAAACAAATTTTATGAAATTGAATTATCCGATCTGAATTTTAAATTCATTATTAGCTCTCATTAAAGGAAAACAGTACGGAGACTTCAATAAGGAATGATTTATTATCATAATAAAATTATAATTAGTTGTAGTGGTTAAAAAGTATTCATATAGTGGATGAATTCCAAGCCTCTTTTCGGACACTTCTTTAGACAGCAGTGAGTTACTTAAAAGCTGATACTATTCTGATAAATAATATTTTATTTACAATCTTTTTTAAAGCTATAGCTTGTTTACACATATTTTTTTTAATAATCACACACTATCCACAGATTTAAGAAAAAGGACACTATCGTATATTTTCACACAGATATTTTGTTAATTATGTAAATGTAAATACATGGCAAAATATTAATATAATATTTTATACTAACTAATAATAAAAATGGCTATTTTAATATATATTAAATATTCCAGTGCATGTTTTAAAAAATCAAATACCTGACAGACAACAAATTCGGCAAACAGTCGGCTGTTTGCATTGATTTTATGTTCGTGGCGATGTAGAACGATTTCACAAATTTCACATAATATATACATATGTAATAATTTATTGGATCACATTTTTAAACCAATCACATAAATGCGAAATAAATAAATACTACACGATGACAGACACCAATTCCGTTTTATAATTTTATTTGTACGTATACTAAATACCAACCAACTTTGTTCGCGTGGATGACAGAAGAACGAGTAATTCTTATAAAAATCGTAGTTTCTTAAAACTTTACTAACTTTTTATTGAGAGTACATATATATAGTGCTTTTTTTTTTATAAGGGCCAAGTATCTAAGGAATAAAACAAAAAAGGAATAGATCTAAATCAATCCAGTAGTTTTTGCGTGATGCGCGCACATCAGCCAATCTGAATCATTTTATGTATATATATATATATATAGATTCACACAAACTTAAAACCTATAAGTATTACCAGCCATAAATTTTACTAGCAGCTGCTCGCGACTCAGTACGCATTAATATAAACTAATATTATAAAGCTGAAGAGTTTGTTTGTTTGGTTGAACGCACTAATCTCAGGAAGTACTGATTAAAATGGAAAAAATATTTTAGTGTTGGATTGCCTATTTATCGAGGACGACTATAGGCTATATAACATCACGACCAATAGAGGCGGAGTATTAATGATAAATGTTACAATAACGGGTGAAATTTATTCCTTTTGAGAGCTTCCATTGCTTGCGCTGCGTAAATGGTTAAAGTTACGCAACAATGCAGTGTGACGGAATTGTTTCTCTTAAAAAGTTTTTAAAAAAGTCCGTGATAGCATATGTCTATCTTTTAAGGTTGACGCAATATAACTTTTTTTTAATGCATTATTTGCGAAGGTGTTTTTATAAACATGGTATTAATCCTTATTGAAATAAATACGTTACACATCACAAGTATTTAATTTTGCACAAAATTGCCCTTTACATCATTTGATTTCAATGAATATCTTAGAAGATATCACAGTATTAAAATAACTCTGCAGCAAAATAATAATCAAGTAAAGCGCGTGCATTTAGCGGAATGATGTGGCAGGCGGGTGCGGCACCTATATATTGTATTGTAGGCGCCTACGACAATTGTTATTTATGTCTGCTTACGTCCCACTCTCTCTAACCCTCTCTCTCTCTTATGTGACGCAGACGAAGTTGCGCGGGTAGGATAGTTACAATATAATATTTTAATACAAATAAAAATATTCTATATCACTCAGGAATAATGTAACTTAATAACAGTTATGGAATTTTTTGAATTTTGAGAATCAGTTCAAAAGAATTACCTCCTACAAAAATTCACAAACTTTATGTCTTTTAAAACAGGATGCAAGTTTGTATGAAAGAAAGTAAAAAAGATGGGGCATAACTCAACTGTAACGCGAGCGAAGCCGCGCGAAAAGCGCTAGTAGTAGTATAAACAATATAAAAAAGTAGTTCAAACTACGATAAACATTTTGCTGTTCCCGCCCTAGGACGGTAACACGTTATTTAATAGTAAGTGTAATTCCTCATGATGATTTCTTTCACCATCAAAATACAATATTATTGAATATATTCAAAATGGTAAAGTTTCAAGGAATCCGCAATATTTTTTGGCAAACACCGTCACGTTTGAACCACTAGACTAAATTAAACAAATGTGAAAAATGTCTTACAGTATCCAATTAGGGTTGTCATCGTCTTCGCCGTTCGATAAACTGTCACCGGACATGTCACCCCGGTCGGTAGCCGAGTCCACCGACATCGCTCGACGGTCGATAACCAACTGATCGTGAACGTTACCGCCAAACTCGGCGAAAGTAAACACTGAGCCGGCAAAATTTTCGTGAATAACAAATAGGCAGCCTTTCAAACGCTTCATCGCCCTGTTTGAGCGTTTTAAGTTATGTCGGTTCATCGTCATAAATTGCATGTTAATAGGAAATGCGTATGCACTTAAGGGTTAATGTATGTATTAAATAGTTATTGATAAGTTAAATTTCAATTCTCAGCGCCTGCTGTGTCTCTGTAGTTAATGAAGATATTAAATCCATGTGTTGTACTTATTAAAGTTATATGAATTATTTAGTAGTTCAGATAATACAATTCATGCCAAACCTTGTGGACGGTCTGGACACAGCGAAGAGTTCGAGCTTGCGCTTTGTACAATCGATTAAATAATACTTAAAACGCCATAACCTTGCTTTTAGATAACTTTTATAATTTCTATAAAATATATATTTTTTTAATATTTGTGCCAAGTTTGTTTTTGCGCAAACTAACACGCCTATTTTCACAGCGGTCATAAAGTTTGGCGCGAGGTGTAATTAATTGTCTCTCTAATTGCCATCGCCGTGCTTTATAAGAGAGTGTACTAATAAATGGATTTTACTAAATCAAGCACTAAGAGCTTTTAACATACATACCAAACTGTTTCTGTCAACTTGGCACCACATTTTTTTTTTTCATAATGTTTTAGCCTAAGCAGAAAGTATATTAAAATATCAAAAAGTTTGATTCAAAATATTGTTTCCTAAAATAGTTATCAGAATTAGCTTACGAATGTTTTTCTTTATACTCCTAGGCCCTTATCTACCCCTATAATTAAAAACAAACGGATACTTGCATCCTAATCTTCAGCCTCGCAGCAGCTGAACACGGCATTGCACAGAATTTTCAAACAAAAACCACAATAATTTGACACTAGGAACATCACATCTTTATTTCAAAGTTTATCCATGAGTGGTCACTGATCCAGTCTACAGGCACGATAAATGCGTGACTTCTGCACGATGAAGCAAGTCAGGCAAGTGTCGCCCGACCTCTGTTCCGCGCGAACGGTGCTTCTCGACTGAATAGGGCTGCCCCAGATATCTTCAATGTTTTTTATTACTCTTTGTTGTCGAGATGCATTTTAAAATGTGATTATCTAACTAAAATCCCATTACGAAAATAGCTTTTGTTTCTATAGATCGTACAAATGATGACCTGAAGACGACAGTACAAAAGAAGCGAGACCGAGGCGAGTTAAAAGGCATAGCTTTCGAAACGTGTAGCAATAGTTATATGGTTACATTTTCGAAGAATAAAACTCGGGCAATGTTTGAGACAACGGTATAAAATATAACAATAATACCAGCCTGTATAATACGTCCTGTAGAAAGTGACCTCTTTCCAAGAGTAGGCACGGCACGGGCTTCATCAATACCCCAGCATACGATGCGACGTATTGGCATTTTTAAATGCCGAGAAATTCATAGTTCTATATTTTTCCCCACATACGGTGGTACTAAAAGATAATTTCTTAAGCGTTCCGGGTTCCTTACGTTTTGCTTCGCTGTCAATTTCAATTAGTAAGTGTACGCGAATTTCGAAAAATTCGTTGGTACAAGCCGGGTCTCGAACCTGCGGACTTCGAAACGATTTTCCACCGGTCTAAACCACTACACCACCATGTCTTCAAGAGTATAGGAAAATTACAACGGAACAAAATTAAACTTAAAAAAATAAACAACGACTCTTTGAGACTTGACTGAAATTTAATTGAAATCAAGTATCATCTACTGAGGAGATATTCTGTTGTAAAATTAATTTTAATGTTACCTTAAAATTGCAAACAACAGATTTTGTTTTCATTGCAAAGGGCCCATCTTATTAATGATGTTTCGTCACCTATGATGGACAATTGCAAAATATGTATTACTGTTAAGTATGCAGCCAAACTTGCAGAGTGGCGTAAGGTTCTAGAGATCATTCATGTAAAACACACTAATGACATTTAACTGTGGATTAAATAATCCTTTATTGGAATAGCTTCAGGTTATCAAGATAATCCTTAATAACCAATAAATTTAGCGTTATCCTTTTATGTATCTAATCATAGTGTAATGTGAGGTTTGAGTAGGTACCCTAAACATCCGAGACGATTCGTACTTTGACGGTGCAAAGGCCATCCCGTTTGATTTGAGGTAAACAAGTAATGCCCTTTGGAATAATAATTACCTCGAAGTAAATGATTACGATGCTTCAGTGTAATATTTCAAAATATCTATTACGGTGATAATTGGTACATTTTAATAATAGGAATAATGATAAAGAATGGATTCACTTGAGGTTGGTAGCAAGCCGAGACTTTTTTTTAAATATGGGGATACACGACTATTTAATTCCAAATTAAGCAAAGCTAGTATTAAGGTAACTAAACAGCTGATATACATACATATGATACATATATAGATATTGAACACCCAGACACACAATCATGAGCGTGAATTGCACCCACGACTTCTTAGCTCAATAGTAGGGTTTGTTACCAATGTACCACAAGGTCAGTCAAATACTATACCATAAAGAATTTTTAATTTATACGGATCATATGAATCTTTATATTTACATAATCTATATAAATGCTGAAATGCTGTTCGTTGATCAGCGCATCATTTGAGAATTGCTCAAGCGATTTGGCAAGATTAGAAAGAAAAATGATAAAGTTTCCCGAAAATTTTTAGATTCGGGAAAAACTGAACGTCCTTTTTTCTATCGGATTTTTATATGAACTCAAGGCCATAACTCACTATACAAAGGACATCCTTCATTTTTTTTTTTGTTTAAGATCATGGAAAAAAAACGGGATAGGAGGCGGTGGTTGACTTATTGGCTATTGGGAAGGGCAAAACAACGTCTGCCGGGTCAGCTAGTAAAACAATAAATTGTAAATCTATTAAACACATATTATGTTTAACAACATTTTCAATCAATATTCTTTAAATTATTTTCTTACTGAGGAATGATGGTTTTTTTTAATTACTCAACTAATTTATAACTTGAAATATGTAATTTTATCATATATATACAGGGCATATATAACAGGGCAACAGGGTTGGTAGATAGTGACCCCCATAACACTAGTAAAGATATCGCTAAAATTTGGTATTTAAAAAAACCTAGTAGCAAATAGCAAATACCGTCGTCCGCCCCGGAGGACCTTTTTTTAGCTCGTTGGTGCCCAAAATTTTGAAATCATCAGGGGCCTTATCCCGTCATCTTATCACGTAGAGATTTTTTTTAGCTTCTTGATGAACGAAACAACATCAGCCCTGATCGATACTGAAAAGTTGATAATATTGCGTACTAGGTTAATGTTTACCTGGTACAAGGTACAAGACCCTAAAACCTGGTACATCTACCATCCCTGCAGGGCAAAGTGAGGCACTGAGCCTGATAGTAAGTAAGCACAGTAGAATTCAAAAACTACGACCGGTCGTCAGTGTCATGTATGCAAATCTTTCGGCAGTTGGATAAACACTGTCTGATTCCAAAACGTGACGTGTCAAAGCGTAGCCCCATAGGCGTACGTCATAACGTATAGTAGTTGCGAGTCAATCGAGTACAATTGTCGTTTCCTATCACCTAGCAAAGATGTACAAGTATGTATGTCGCAAAGATTTCTATATAAAGTATGCAAAGGTTGCGTTTCCGATTCTGATTGAAACCGTATTTGGATTTAACCTGGATAATTTTACGTAACGTCAGCATAGTATACCTACCACGTGTCGTGTAAAAGTTCACGATCTAAAAATATGCAATAAACCAGCCAAATAGTTAAGCAAAAACTAAAAATCTTGTTCTACAACACGATTACGAAAAGTATAAAAACTCACTCACTTTTCTGTCATGGAAAAGTTTAGAATCCATTACAAGCATCTGGTATGTATTCGTACGCAAGAAAATCCATCGCGAAACACGTTCACATTGAGACCAAATTACGTCAATAAATAATTTCCAAAAATGGATCAAAGCCACTCTAGAAAGTTCGATCCTCGGTTTTTATTTGATATAGTACAAGCGAGTCGTGTTCCGAGGGAGGTCAGTTCTGTTATGGACAACCAAGAGACAACAGGAAGGGCCAAAAGTAAGAAATCTACAAAAGGGCTACAACACAGCGAGTAAACCACACAAACTTAAACCACAGAGTAGTGTACTAACATAGAGTATTATATACACAAATTCTCTGAACCACAGCTGCGGGGCTAAGAACATGTGAATAGTGAATTTGTTCCACTGTTCTCTTGTTGATTACGAATAAATTATTTTCGTGAAAACAAACACCATTTTATTATCCACGGGTATTATTTAATTACCAATTTAACTTATTATTATTATTATTATTATTCATCACAAAAAACTACCTGTAAATTGTAACAATTTATGTTACTAACACATAATATAATTATGGTAACAGTGTAAATTTAATTTTCAATTTTACAAAAAAAACTTCACAAAGATATCTGACAACCCTGCAAATATAATTAACTAATAAAAATGCCCGCCGATACGTAGAATGCACAGGAATCCCGTCTTGAATAGTGCACAAACCCACGTTTAAAAAAAAAAACATTGTGTAACAACACTAAGCACGGAAACACATGCATTCTGTAATTAAATCATAAAAGAAAACTGCCAGTTACTTAAATGTGATTGTTAGAGTTTACTCACGTTTTAGATCTGTATTTATTTAGGACTCTTCTGTATTTATTATCTTTTTATCTATATTTTTTTTAAATATTATGTAGCACAAGAGATTGTTTATTTGTTTAAACGCGTTGATCTCAGGAATTACCAGTCAAATTTGTAAAATTCTTTTTGCATTTTAAAACCTATTTATTGAAGATAGTTATACGTTATTATATATATACAATAATATATTGCTATATTACAATTTCAGATTAAGGCTCGAATGATCGGATAAGTAATTATGAATGTGAATTAATGAATTAAGTGAGAATAACGATTACGTAGGCTACATGGGTGTGCCCCGCTGGCGGGGACAGTGTTAGTCAAATAAATTTAACACGGGTGAAACCGTGGTACACGCACAGTAAAATAATATGTAATGTATTTATGTGTACTGACGATCGCCCTAAGGTACTTTTTGATCATAGACTATTTTCTGTTTGACATTTACAGTATTTATAAACAATGAGTATTATCTACATCACTCGATGTCACTTTTCGTTGAGTGACAATGTCAATATTTGTGGGGGGGGGGGGGGGGGTTCTAAGTTCAATGGCACTGGTCGCGTTAGGATTCGCAGTATTAATTTATTTAATGTAATATATTAGTAACAGATATAATAGATAAATTTTAGCTTTCTGCACTCCTTCCCCATATAAACTTTAACCATGCCAAATCTCAGTCCTCCGTGCACGCAATACGCTTAAAAAGGGGTAGAAAGTTTTTACTTCACGTATTAATATAATGATGATGATGATGTATTTAATATAATTTGAGGTTTAATTACAATTGGTTCGATGCCGCTGACAAAAAATGATTATTTGATTTAAGAAAAATATGATAAAATGCATGACTACATAATGTTTAAAAAAATCGTCGTCATGGATTTCAACAGAAAAAAATTAATGTACTCACTTCAATTTACCTTTTTACCGAATTTCATCCCATTCTGATTTTTAGTTTAGCAAAGTAAAATTTATAAATTCAAGGCTTCGTTATGCATAGATGGTCTTTGTTTTTTTTATGGCCATATAGATGTACGTTATAAGAAAATTATTAAAATTAATTTTCATAACAATATCTATAAAAAATCTATATAGACTCATCAACTTATTGGGATAAAATTAACGATCACAATGAAATTAAATTTTGGGATTTTTGACAGGAACATAAGTTGGCCATTGAAAATTGGTCATGTTGTGTTTCTACTTTTAATTTATATTATATGAATTATTTTATCCCATATTCTATACCTTTGTAGCATTTAACATGATTTAATTATTGACACTAACAATTGCAAAATTGCGACGCAACAGAAGGAAAAGAGAAATAAGAATTACTTTGTACAGTAACTTTGAAGATCAATGTTTAAGGGATTCAAAAAACAGTAAAGAATTTATTGAAACTGAAAATAAGAAATTAATTAATAAACTCATAGTTAGGTATAATGTAATTTTTACTTACTCAGGGCTCTGTCTAAAGTGGTCGACTGCAAACTGCAACAATGGATGCCTGCCGTCGTGTTGTGGCGTGGATTGATCTCTTCTCTCATCTCTTAGTTCTCTTTCCCTATCTCTGTCCTTCTCTCTCTCCCGCTCTCGCGGCGATGGTGATGATGTTTGGGCTCTCCTTTCCGCATGTTCCCTCTCGATTTCCTCTCTAGACTCCCTAAGTTCGCGTATCTCTCTAACTTCCCTAGAATCTCTTGTTTCTCTAGAGTTCCTAATTTCCCTGGATTCTCTAATCTCTCTGGATTCCCTGTTTTCTCTAACTTCTCTGGTATCTCTGATATCTCTCGTTTCTCTTAGTTCTCTAGTTTCCCTTGGTTCTCTAGTTTCTCTGGTATCTCGGGTCTCACGTTCTGTCGGGCGTTCCTTGACCACGCCATTCGTCGTCGGTTTTGGTTGAACCTGCAACAAAAATAAATATTATAAGTTTTATTTTAGATTTGATTTCCTATTGCACTACCGACGATAATAATTTTTTCCACATTATCGATGGTTAGCAGGAAGAAAATGTTCTATAGCATTAAGCTCGCCGATGTACAAACTAAAGGTTCAATAAAGTATTCATTTTCACACAATTTTAAATGTTAAATCACAGCACAATAACTTAATAAAAAAATTAAGACCGACTGACAGATAGCTCACATCTTAATTTGATGGTTCTATATAGAGGCATGAAATTCTGTATTCATGTTCCTTAAATAATAGCGTAAGTAAAAAAGGATTTATGAAAATTCGTCTCTTGTTTGGGTTAAATAGGCGATTATAAATATTATGATTCCTGAGATGTTGCCCATGGGGAACTCTATCGGGCACAGAGCCAGTAATAAATATAATTTTAATGAGATGTGGGCTATGAGCATGTGTGTAGGGTGTTGTAGGTCCTTTGAGATTGTGTAACTTCGACGTAAATAATTATATTAACAGTAACATAATTTCAAAATGATTGTTAAGAATGTTTGTTTTATGGAGGCTATATAGGGTATATCTTAGGAATTATTTAAGTATGTAGTAGCATTAGAACGCGGTAATTTACGCTTTCTTGATTCTAAGCTATGTTTTAGCACAGGGGAGTTAGGGTTGCCACATCTAGTAATTAGTACACAAATGGAACTACTGATTAGTCACTTTAATTTTACGTATTACATTTATTTTTAAACTAACAACTGCACGTTACTTCGTTCGCCGTAATTACAATATAACAAAAAAATAAATATAAGCACAACTATCCTGTCAAAAAACGAACGAAAATGTAAAAAAAAAAACAATTTATGTTAGTTATACACAAAGCGAAAGGTCAGTCATTTACACGCTGACTCAACAGATAGATAAAATTGTCATCGCTGTCGGGAGACCGTTCTGTGGAACACTTTTTAATATAAGAGGTCCTGAAAACATTAGTCTTTTTTGGGCAAACGTGTAAAAAAATATAGCCTATGTCACTCAGTGACAAAGTAGTTTTCTATCAATGAGAGAGTTTTTAGAACGAGAAAAACGTTCCAAAGATTACTTACACACATACTTTACTTCTACATTTTATTATGGTTAATGGTATGGAGACAACGCAATATATATATATATATATATACATAAATTACTCAGTATAAAAAAGTAGTTTTAGAAAAAAGTTGTTGGTCAATTAGTTTTATTAGTCCAGTTTCTATTTAATTTAATTTTGTTAATTTGTTATTTCTGGTATTTTTATTCAGTTTTCATAAAACTATATTAATGATAATAAGTACTAGTATTAATAACAATTTTGATTTTGTCATTTTTAGCAAAACTGCAATTATAATTCTTTCTCACTTTCTTTGTAATTTGAAATGAATGAAAAATAGTTAGGTATTGTAAAAATTATGATTTTATTTTTAATTTATTGGTAAGGACAAAATACCTTCTGGTTTCTTTTTAACGTTTTCCTACTCAAAGTTCTGATGACATCATAAAAATTCTCCATATTTATTTAGAATATAAACACTTTCATTCTCTTTTAATTTTAATCCTGGCAACCCGGCCCTCTTCAAGGACTGTTACCGCCAAAACACTTTTGTTGTCGTTGATTCGAAATTTAAAGCACTTTAATAATGTTACCACTTTTAGACCATGAAACCCATTATTTATTTTATTTTATTTTCTTAATAAGTACATAATGCAATTTCCGCACTGCTTTCACGATGTACAGCAACGTTATGCGCGTGCCGGGCTGCACCACCACGCCATCTTTATAAATATTGATGCAATCTGGATGTGCGCGCTCCGATTCATCGTTGATTTCTTTCGTAATTCGAATTCTTTAGGTTTTCAACCGGCAAGTTTTCCAGTTAACTGTATTAATTTGTGAGTTTATTATTCACATGAGATTTTCATTCCACGCATTTTGCTATCTGTACAATTAATACCTCTGCTCCCGGGGATTGCATTTTTGTTATTTTATGGGAGCCAAAGGTTAAAAAAAAATTGAAGTATCTGTTTATAATATCAAAATAAGTGCATTTTACTAAATGTATGTGAAATTACAGAATACGGTACTTATTATTTTTTTATAAAATTTCTGTCTGTTTTTTTTCCCCGGGTAATTTCCGTAACTGTTGGACCGATTTTGAGGGGTTTTCACTGGCAGTTAGCTAATGTTATA
Source organism: Saturnia japonica (assembly GCA_033032175.1). Classification (NCBI taxonomy): domain Eukaryota; kingdom Metazoa; phylum Arthropoda; class Insecta; order Lepidoptera; family Saturniidae; genus Saturnia; species Saturnia japonica. The sequence goes on from CM065314.1 coordinate 4,043,568, forward strand.
AGGAGTAACTTAGTAGTTTTAATTTAGAAAAGGAATTAGGGTTCTGCGCAAAAAAAAATGTAGCGTCTTTATGTTTAATGTACCGGCGGGCGACCTCCGTGGGTGGAAGCTGGATCACCACAATACCAACATTCTGTAGTCGACGCGAGTGGAACCGCGGGCACAGCTAGTTAAGTATATAACAAATGTTTTTTTTAATATTATAGCACGGTTGACAATAGATTGACGGCACTGTGCCTTATAGTAAGCTCAGTATAATTCAGAAACAACGGTGACCAGCGAGAAATCAGCAATTCATTGACGATCGTCTATATATAAACTGCTTGATACCGAAACGCGAAAAACTAAGACCAAATAAGACAAAAACAAAACCAACTTCAGTGATTTTGAAGAGTTCCCTGGCATATCTTTGAAGTTGAAGGTTCAATGCCAATTAAATTAAAATGGGGATACCGCAAGCCACCCTTGCGGTATCCCCTATTCAAGGAAAAAAGATTCATCTAAATCGGTTTATAAATATGAAGGGTTTATCACCATATGTATGGTGGTTGCGACCGAGTCGTACCAGATCCCTAAAACTAGGTTACCGATATTACTGGTTGATAATGGAACGCGACACACTTTAAACTGTGGCTTTTCTACAGCTAAATAGGTAAAAGACGAAAATATGAGTTTTAAATTGCATTATTTTTTGTAGACCTGAAGAGGCGTATGCGAAAAAAAGTGTCACTGTGGATTTTCGTCTTCGGAACCCTAAAAAACATTCACACAAAGTCGTAAGTAAAATTTAAAATAGTGCAGGATTTTTTTTTATTTAAGTTGTAACTACCCTCAATACATTTCAATACTTCAAAGACTTCGCAATGTTTTTTATACTTAATTTTAATACAAATAAACAAATATATTTTCTATACATAATTTATAGTCGGGAAAGGTAAAATACGGGTTTTAAAAAACCAAAGCCAGTTTACAAAATGTAAAGAAATAATTTTTTTGTAGTTAAAAAAATTATTTTTGACTATTTTTTTTTTTGTCTGACTACACTGTTAGCCTTAGGGTCCTGAAGCCGCTGCGGCTTTTACAGCTTCACCGGACTTGGGTTTTGACTATTAATTTTGTTATGATTATATGTTAGCATTTTATGAAAATACTTGCTACTTACCTTTGCGACATCATTGGCATTAATAATTACGATATAATCTATAGGTACGATTAATAAAATTGAAGTGTCTGTTTGTAATGTCCAAATAAAAGCTTTTTACTAAATGAATATGAAAGTATATACGATACCTATAATAAAAAAAGAAAAACAATTTTTTACATTGCTATCTGTCTGTTTGTTCTATGTAATCTCCGAAACAGTTGGACCGATTTTGACAGGTCTTTCACTGATAGATAGCTGATGTTATAGGGAGCAACTTGGGCTACTTTTATTTCAGAATAAGAATTAGGGTTCCGCACAACACCCACAATAAGCATTTTGTATCTTTAAAATAACCGGGAGCAGGGGGGTAGCAAGATTCGCGAGGCTATTTTGGAGTCTACGTGAGCGAAGCCACGAGCACAGCAAGTACTCAATAAGATTATAAAAAAGCCTACATTTTTTCTATTATTGAAAGAATTTTTAGAATCGGTTAATTAATTCCGGAGAATACGTCCTAGAAACATACAATCTTTGCTTCTTTATATATATATTTTTTTAATTTACATATTCTTCTTTAAAGACTACCCATAATGGCACTCTTTTGTCTTACAATACCACTGATTAGCTGGAAGACAATACCTTGTAGCATTAAACTCGCCAGTGTACGTCTTAAAGAGCAATAAAGTATTAATTCATTTAATTTAGTTAATATTAGTATAAATATAACATTCCATTATTAGTTTAAAAATTCACTACAATTATCACATTGTACTATTATTAGTTTATTACATATAAAAAAAAAACATATTTTTTCATACTTACATACGATTATTTAACTTAAAAAACTTGAAAAGTGGTAGTTAAATATTCAATTACATTATTATTATACTGAACCAAATAGCTTTGAGAACTGTCTCATCAGGTACGGTTGAATGGGTAGATTAACCGGTTAGTTAAACAGCTGATGTTTCAACTGTTATCTTCGGCAAGTGTGTCGTGTTAGGGTTGTCACACACACATATTTTTAGATGTACGTGAACTTAATGTCATACGCTAAAAGGAAAATATCGGAATACAATTCAATATCACATCTTGTTTTATTTACCACGATGATAGCGAGCTAGCTTGCGGACATTCTGATAGTAGGCGTTCACTGCAGTCTATAGACACTTGCAATATCAGAACTTTTACATGCGCGTTGCCGACCTTTTAAAAACCTATCTTAGTACCTACATAATAATTCCTACGTTTGTAAAAAAATTACTTCATTTCTTTTTCTATCTATCATAAACAAGCAATAGTAATAAGTCGTAAGTAATATTAATTATATAACGTATTTATTAGTAAAATAGGACAAATTAAATTACAAAAGAAATCACAAAAGTTTAAATTATTTCTTATTGATAAATAAGCGTTGTTATTGCAAAGTTCTACACTTTATTTACCTGGTTAATATATATTCCTGTTTCTACAACATTAAAAACGTATCGGAAAATAAAAGACGCGGCTACCCTAACCTAACCTAACACCGAGTAATCTCAAAACGAGAGTGAACCGGCTCTTGGAAATACGGTGTCGAATCTAAGAAAACGGTGTTACTGGCAACACTGAGTCTGCGTTGTGAGGTTGTGACTGATCAATGGCAGTTTTTATGATACTGCCCTTGTACCTACGATCTATATTATGTGTAATATAGCTGAAATAAACTGGAGTGTGTTGTGTTGTATGTCCGCTTTTCTCTACAATATATGTATTTAGTAATATTGCTAGATGGTGGGACACAACAATATTGTCTGACTGGATCGCGACCTCCTTACACCGGATATGACACTCGTCTTAAGTGTCTGGCGTGTCGCATTTTGGGATCAGCCGGTGTTTATCCAGCTACGGCGAGGCTTTCAGGCATGGGAACGATGACCGGCAACGGATTGCAGATTTCTAAGTGCTCTTTCTTGGTTTATGATTGTACAGTAATTACCATCAGGCGTACATAATGCGGTCAATTTGCCTTGCTACTATAAAAGAATTTAATGTGAAGAGATAAGTAGAACATAATTTGAAAGCACGTGGAATGTATGAGTTTATTTATTTAAAAGTTATGAGCTATATAACAATGTTACGGCTCTAAGAACCAAAGCTGTAAACTATGAACATCAAGCAACGTAATAAGCTGTATTTATGTAAGGCAAGGGAAAACAACGATAAGTTACACGTGCGCGGTGGACATTTCGGAAATACACAACTTTTGGAAAATTGTTTTAAACAAAAACAAAATATCTTAGCATTCCATGGATTCACCGTGCGGGTGCCGGGTCCATCTTATAGCAGACAGAGGGAACGCGAGCAGCCCCCGGGACTTGCGACCCAGGTGTAGGTTTAAGGGGCCCCTTTATGATGCACATCAGCGCTCACCTTGACTGCCCGAGATACCCTCCCTGTCAAGCCAGATTTATTAAGAGCCTGTTGATGCCTGTACATGTTGCAGATAAAACCCGTAAATTAATATTTATTTATTATTATTACACTTTAAAAAGTAATGAATATTATTATTTGTAATCTAAATATTAAAAAAAATCGCAAAACGCGTGACATGATGACATCCAGTAAATAAAATAAGGTTACCTACAAGAATAATTTTAGTTATGAAATTTCTTCAGTAGGTACTCATAATTTTAAAGCAACTATTTCAACTTTAAGTAATAATTTTAGATAACACTCAACTGTGTATATTTAATGAACGATGACGTCACATTTTCTGTATGCCGTCCCTAATGAGAGACTCACAGACAACAAAAAATTCGAGAGGGTAAAACTAAATATTTTTTCCAGATTTGTATTATTTTAGGATTTTTATCAATAGACCAATATTATCAATTTAAAACCTTAGCGTGAGTGACCTCTCGTAGCGATATGACCCCGAGTTATTATAATTTGCGATGACACATGACCCAAAACGTTCTGTTAACACGTCATTAGCACTCTGGCGACATACTTCAGGTCAAGCATTATACGATTAAATATAAGATACTGCTGAAATACAACAGTCGCGTACTTGAAGAGAACTTCTTAAATGCGTCGATTAACGTTTCAGTTATTTGACCCAGATAAGGTAACGAAATATTCAAGATTATTATGTACCGATTTATTTTAAATATTTTTTTTAAATGAGGATTCTGAGTGGTCGTGAGATTTAGTTTTTTTTATAATATCTAACTAACTTGATTACATTGTTGGAATCGAATCAGTTAGTTTCAGACTTTACAACATGATATGAATAAAGTTTAACCTTTTTGTAATAGTGGTATAGATAAATTTTTTTGGAGTTTACTCCGTATCGATTTACATGGTATGGAAATTTTATGAGGAGTGAAATTCATAAAAGTGTTCACAAAAGTGTTCACAAAAGTGTTAAGTTTAGCGTTAACAAAAAGCGTTACGATGCATCTTGCTTTTTAGATAATTCATTAACCACACAATCAGTCAATTAGCCAGTCAGTCAGTCCATAAGTTAATCAGTCAGTTAAAAGGGCAAACAAGCTTGCAGCCTGCCTGATGATAAGCGGCTACCGCAGCCTATGGAATTGTATGTATCACTAGCGTGTTGCCGACATTGAACCTCAAGAAACTTTGGAAACCCTACTCACTGCTATAATACAGAATAAGGTTATTTGATCTTCTGGAGGGTGGAGGAATTCCATTAATCGGACTGCTCCAAGAAAATCTTTAGAGAGATTTCTCTGTCCCCTACCTACTCTTGCGATACCGGAAATATCTGATACACTGGTGAAGTGCTTTTGGATTTATTAATTTTAAACTACCCATTTTATTATCAAATATGATTAAGCGCTAAAACGGCGAATACATATAAGGTATATTCGCAAATTCCTTGTCCCATATCCCACGATGCTATAATCTAAATATGTATCTGGAATAGAATACGTCCACCAACCTGTGGATAATTGATTACTATTACAAAAAGCAATATTAATTACAAATAATCGTAAAGCAAGTAGTGATTAAAGAAAACGTTATTTCGAAAGTCAATAAACGGATTATTTGAATCAGTCCACGTACGTACAAAGAAAGTCACTGTCGCTGCATCTAATTATATTTTGCAACGTATTGTTATAAATATGTGGTTATCACTATGTCATACTCATTTACACCGGTGCGGTGGTTTCTCTTGTATTGCAATATAAACAGTATAATATATTTTGTTACTAGCTTGGAATAATTACTCGACTCATTCTGATGTAAGTGTAGTAAAAATCAAAACCAACGGCGTCCATAGCGAGATACGTTTTCATTATTTGTCAGCGTGGACGCCATAGAATTTTTAGAAACAAAGAAAGAAAATTAAAATTGTATCCAAGTTAAAAGCTACATTATAAACAATTGGCCGTACGTCAGTCTAGTTTTTTTACGTTCATAACTTTTGTAATCTTTGAAAATTCGATCAAAATCTCTAGACAGTTTTGTATGAAGAACTCTTCTAAATAAAAATAACATGGAGGTGTGCCGTTGTGAGCGCATCACGCAAAAACTACCGAATAGATTTCGAGATTTTTTTTTCGCTCCTGAGATTCTTGGTCTTTATCAAATTAAAAAAAAAATCTTAATTATTATTATTTATTAATCTTATTTTTTATTTATTTACATGTACAGGATTTGTCATCTTTGTTGTTGATCTTGGAGGTAAAAGGTTTATAATTAAAAGTTGACTGTTGTTTTATTTACGGCAAGCCTTTACATAATGTCTATCTAGATTAAACAACATTTTCAATTGTGGTATCTAAAAAGCGACACTAATGTGTTGTGCGGTCCGTGTAATGTGTTTTGGTGGACAAATATATACGAGTCAAATGAAAGAAATATGCTTTTTCTAACCAAAACCCATTAGTGGACACAAAGACTACAAGTAACCATATTATGAACCGGTAATTGTGAATATCGGTGCGGTTAATTAACATGGGGTTTATGAGAGCGTGACCACTCTCTCGCTTTCCATGCAACGTTGTAAACCATATGCCTTGAATTGTATAAATTATATCACACCGTTTCCACACTTGTGTGGGCAGAAACAACAGGGAAGCCCTTTCACGTGAAATTTACTTGTTTATTTATTGTATTTTGTTTACATCAGGGGTGGGAAAAGTAATTCTGGCCCGCCAACGTCCCTTCTAAAGTAGAAGTGTATGACTTCGAAGATGTATTTTCAGTCTCGTCGACACATCAAATAGAGAAAAAACCTATCATAAGCAGTTCTATATGTCACTCACACCTACCACGTTGAGGCTTTCACACAAAAATAAAATTAGTAAAAAAAAATGAATACATAAGTAGGTAGTAAGTTTTTAACTTGTAACATTAATAATTAAATTTGAAAGGTTTCAAAACATTTTATTTTATTGCTCCTAATGAAATTTATTTAAATTTTCAGGCCTCTATTGAAAAAAGTTTACCGACCAATGGACTGAATATGAAGCAAAGATTGTTTAGTTGTATCGTGTATGGAAATCGCACCGATATTTGGAATCCCCAGTTTGAGTCTGAACTTTCGGTGAAGAAAAAGATTGTGATGAATAATAATGTCCGCCTAGCCAGCTACCACCCTCAAGTTGAAAATCTTGCTTGGTAGCTGCACTTGAGAGCTAGATTTCCACTAGGCTAAGCGTGCTAACTATCTTGGGCCATAACGGCACTTAAGATCAGATTATATTGTGGACACAACGATAAATTGTATAGCAATAAAAAAAAAGTGTACGGAAATCGCGTCGATCGATGGAATTCCTAGAATAAGCCTGAGTATTCGTTGAAGGAAAATATTGTGATGAAATCATAGCATGGTGGTAGGGTAATTTCTAATACATGCCTGGTTAGCTACCACCTTAAAGTTAAAAATCTCTTAATCACTTATACAAATCGCTCGTCAAACAGAACAACGAAGTAATTACGTTTAAGTAATTTTTCAATGTAAACATTTAAAAGTTTTGAATTGATGAATATTTTGCGAATTTAAGCCAATTCCCTAACGACATTCACTCCCTCTATTATAAACTATTGTAAGAACAATTGTGATATTTTTTCTATAGATAGAATATTTGTAACAGGAACTTATGACACCAAAATATTAATTTCGGCGTTTTTGTAATTATGTCATTGTAGAATTGTATGAGCGATATAAGTACTTGGGTGCGTTCTAGCAGCGACACATGTCAACCAGTTCCCCAGTTAGATTTAAAGTGTTATCATCCTGGGTCCATCGTCACTTCACATCAGCTGAGATTGTAGCCAAACGTTAAACCTATAAAGATTAAAGAGAGAAGTAACATATACTTGTCTAGAATCTCAGTTTTATTATTTTATGTTTTATTAGCGTATTTTCTAATATCACCAGCACATGCCTTTCCATAGTTTATATTTATGAATAATTAATCACTGCGTAGTAAACGCGTGCGAAGCCGCGAGTACAGATAGTAAATTATAATATAAATGTGAAAGTACGTTTATAATATAATATATTCGTCCATCAATTACGCACAAACGGCTGGACGGATTCTTATTAAATTTGGTTTAAAAGTCAAGTTAAGTTGTAGGAACATAGGATATTTATTTACTTCTTTTGTAATTTAAACCAAACGAAGTTAGTGTAATATATAAATAAATTTTAGTTTATATTTGAAATCTTGCATGAAGTTGATATAAACTGTGCCTGTGACTTATCTGCGTGGAAATTCGTGTATGAAAAATAGCGATAAAAAAGAAAAGATATGTAGCTGAATACTGAAATTCAATATGGGTGATTTAACCATGTTTTGTGCTTTTTGAATGTCTCAGTTTCCAGAATCGCATCGTAGTACTTACGGTTAGTGGTCAGCCTTGCCTCACGCTCTTCACTACTTTCAATATAACAACTACAAACACACAGAATTTGATTAAAATCGACCCAGGTTCTGCGCGATTTGTGTACAAGCTAACTGACAGACAAAACAGAAAATGTGTGTTTCGGCAGCTGTAATTGAGAGCCAATCTTCCACTAGGTTTAGTGTGCTTTAAGATCAGGTGATATTGTGGCATCAAAGCTAAACCTATAACAATAAAAAAAGTAGATAAGTAGTAAAAACATTCCAAAACTCTCGAAATGTCTTCTGTCCATAATTCAAAAACCCTCCATACTTAGCATTTTTTTCAAATATTTTTATTGTTCAGATTTCTACTCTTTACTGTTTTATTATAAATATAGATAAGTAAAATTATAAGGCCTTAAATAAATTAATTAATATTACTGTTACAATTTTAATAAGTCAGACGGGCGCGGGGGGGGGGCCTTCGCGGTTCAGTGAGTTTACGTCTGCGATCACAGCTGGCATCGCACTAGCATCAGGTAAAATTAATACAAAGTATTCGAAAATGACCTTTAATAACTTAAAATAGAGCTATATGAAGCAGCACCTGTCAAATTTAACTTTTACGATTTTGATAAAAGTCTAACAGTTAGTCGGAGCAGATGTACATCCGTACAACGATGTCGATGAACATAGTATGTTTACAACCGTCCATTCTAATAAGGTTAATTTTTAAGTTTCTATAATATAATATAACTGAAATAAGGAGTATAAGTAATTAATTATTGATGACTAACAACGTCAACTTTTGTTATTATTTAGACATATTCGCCTCTATCAACTGCTTTTAAATTTTGAGGAGATTTTGTAAAAACTTTGTAGCTTGTGAGCCGATTTTTGGAAAAATATCAAATTTAGTTTAATAATAAAAACTAGATGTCTTCAGAAGTTACGAAAATCGCGTTAATTTCCAAAAAATATTTACTTCTCGTGGAACAACGCGAGGGTTAAAAGTTATGAAAAATGTAACTATTTGCTAACGTTTGTATACACACTGCGGTATGTTCACAAGCACAGTGTATGAAAATCTACAGAGAACATTAACAGTATTATTTTTTTAACAATAAGCTCAAGTCATTAAATATTTATAACGGTAATTACGTCATCATTGTCTGGTGTTTTCAAAAACATAATAAAGCAAAAAATAAGCCTTAAAATATTCAAAATTAGTGTCTCAAAATTCTTCATAGTATCCAAAAAAAAAAAGAAAAAGTGTAAAAACAATGCCCATTCCATAATTTTTTTCTTTTTCTGTTAGCGTTAACGATTTTAGAAAGACAACTTTGCGATGCCACCAGAGAACTGTTCTATATCGCAAAGAAATATCAAACGATGATTTAAAAAAAAAAAATAAATTACAAAATCAAGGTCGAAACATCAACTGGTCCCTTGATTCTCCATAATTGCCATATTACCGGGTATTTATTTTTTCGAATTATATAGCAATGAACAATACGTAGTTCAAGCACGCTATAATAACATAAATTAATAACGCGCGGGTAAAACAAAGGATAATATCATTTAGTTAGATGAACAGATATGATGTTGATAGATATTAAATTGTCGACGATTGTGTATAAAACGTAAAACACTGGCGGATGCGTCGATCGCAAAAAGTAATGAAGCTCCATCCTGCTGTATGGAAAAATAAACATCGTGGATGTTAAATTAAAGTATATTCATAAGCCAAATTATACAAGTTAATCGATATTCGTTTTATGGATTTTATTAATACACTTTTAATTGAATAATAATGAGAAATTACTGACTTTGTAAATATTTTTTAAGTTCCTAAATATCAAGACTGGCCAATAACTTTTGGAGGTGGTCCATAATTTTAAATCGATGAAAGCTGGCAGGCTATCTAGCGAATAATGCTCGTTTATAGCCATGACAGATTCAAATATAACTACATATATACATATTTAAAATGAATAAAGATATCAATTAAATAATTGTTAAAAAAAAAATTAAAGTACAACCCTAACCGCGCGGCGGCAACAAATCGTTTCTGGTGGTAGAAAATTTAAATGCCTTAGCGAGCAACTTTATGACCCACTGGCATGGTTTTGGGCAGCCTCGCTTTATATAAGCGGTGCTGTACACCACGGTTTCACCCGTGTCAATTAAAATCCCTACAAATTTTTACATTACATTACATCCCTTTATGGGGTCAAAAATCCGTTCTTAGAGATAACTACGTCATAATAACTAAGTGCGTTCCAAATTTCAGCCCAATATGTTCAGTGGTTTGCGCTATGTGTTGATAGATCAGTCAGTCAGTCACGGTTTTCTTTTATATATATGTATTTAGAAGTTAAGTTAATGTAAAGAATACATTTATTACGTGGCGCATTATGTGTCGGAAGTACGGTATGATTATAAGTAAATAAGTATAATTATAAAGTAAGTTATCCATCGATGATATGGCAATATTCTTCTTGTTTTGGCGCCGCAAAAAGTAATTGCCGGCGTCAATGTCTTCTTTTAAGACTTCGTAAAACATTCCAAAATACAAAGATGGTGGATGGTGGCTCCCTTGTCAGAACTATCTAGGGAGCTTTTGTGACATCTCAAAATGCATGTTTCCACTTTACATTTATAATCCACTTCAATTATGCACAATGACCAAACTATATCACGCAAAATGTCACAAATATTATTGTATAATATAGGGTCAACAAACCTAAGTTAATTAATTAGCAATAGAAACCACAACATGTCACTTCAAGATCCCGCCAAAAACTCCAATGATAATAATATTGTGCATTAACTTTGCTGACATTTTTCTTAATGTGTAAAGATAAAATTCATTAATATAAATTCATCATTCATTGATGGCTAAATGCATCATGACATTGGTACACTGGTGAAGTTATTTTTTTCTGTTACGTGCGTACGAATTTTTTTTTTTTAAATATAGTATTACAATAATCCATAGTAATCAGAAAATCACGTGAATGTAGAAACCTCTTACATAAATGTTCTCCATTTTGCATGATCATTAGATTACAAAGATGATACATTTTGACTAAATTAAAAAAGCACAGCAGTAATACGCACATCTCTTCAAAGATGTTTTCATTTAAACAGATGGTTGGTAGCGTTCGTTGAAAATTCCCTTGTTCGTCCGATGTAAATATTGACGTCAAATTTAATATCCACAATACAAAGGTAATGTAATTTTATATATTCAATTGTAAAAATATAGTTTCGTTTTATTCGAAATGAGAAATTGTATTTGTGGACATCAAGGCAGTCCATTTTGGACTCGAATTTTACGAAAACTAATAAAACAGGCAAATGCGAGAACGGAATAAAGAAAACGAGACCATGTAAAATTTTAGCTCGATTAAATTTTTAAGTAAAAAAGGAAACCAACTTCAATGATTTTCAGAAGTTCCCTGGCGTATTTTCGAATTTGAGTCTAATGGCAATGAAATTAAAATGGGACCACCCTTGGGGTATCCCCTATCCAATTAAAAAAGAATCATCAAAATCGGTCCACAAAAAGGTGTAATATTATTATATGTTATTTATTACCTATATTATTATTATATATTTATTACATATTTACTTTCAAACTAGCATTCAATCATAAACACACGTTACCATTAAATAAGAAGAAGAAATTGATTTTTAATAACCTTTCATTAACCGATAGGGCGAAGATTAAACAGAGTTACGTGATGAGAAAATAATAAAATTAAACAAGTAAAAAGCGTGTAATTATTGTCGTAAAATACACAAAGTTATCCATATACTATGAAATCATGTCCTCACTAGGTTAGATAGAAAGGATTCAGGACCACTTTTTTCTATTTGTATAAAAAAGCTCCTTCGCGCCCTTTCATAAATCCGCGCTGGTTCAAAGTACTCACTAATGATGCATTCTCTACGGTCAAAAGATATTTTTCTTATTTTATATTATCAACAAAAAGTCGTATCGAAACGAATGAAAGAAACCTTTCAACATCAATCACAGTTGTCCTGAATTAATTAAATTTAATCAGTAATCATGATTCAAGCAACTACGAGCAGAGACACCTTAAGGTAATAAATTTAACACGGGTAAAACCGTAGGGCACAGCTAGTTAAAAATAAATGCAAAGTTTCGTGTCCACGTTACGCAGTATAGGTAATAAGCATGAAGGTGATCTAAATAGAATAGTACTCGCATTTGTTATGTCCAGCAAGTTAGAGGTCATCGTGACAATCGCTGTCAATCGGTGCGTGCTTCCGTTTCCGAATGGACGACACCATGACGGGGTACGTGTATTTAAATGATGAGTGAAGCCATGTAAATACTGACATAACAGACCCTTTGTTCTTTAAAATTACTAAAAATTTACTCGGGTGTAGGTGTCGATTTTATATTACCTACCTAAAGACTAGTATTATGATATTTTTAACATTTGAGTAGGTATAAAACGTTTGACATGAATATGTAAATAGCATTTTTTTAAATTCATACTAATTTTTCTCGCGACGTCGTTTGTGTATTTTTCAAACTGTCCTTCTCCAACTGTCAGACTACCTCTATGGCAAATTTTATTTCAATCGGTTCAGAGATTTAGTACATAGTTAAAAGGTAATAAACAGACAGACTTCATATTTATAATATAAATATACAGAAAATAACTTTTTTTTTATAGAGACGATTAATTTCCGTACGAACAAAATGAACAAAAATTACATGACCCTCTTAAATTAATCTTATTCGGCAAATGATAAGATTCGCAAGTACCTAAATTTGTTCCACGTAATTTTTTGAACGGCTATGGTATGTCTATTTCTACTAGCAACACACGATTGTAATATTTGGCATGAGTTATTCATGTGAACACGGCTCAAATCATGTAGAGTCATACTTTTCAGGATAAAGCATCGATAGGAGAATATGATCCCATATTTATTTATAGGTCACATTAAGGTCGTCCGAAATACCTTCACGGATTATCGATAGGGTGTATATTTTGGTTGCAGTTCAATATGCGTGAAAAAGAAAACAAAGTTTTTATAAACTTGTCCTTCATACTTCAAATACCAAGCGTTTGTCAGACAAATAATCACTTCAAGTCGACTTTCCTCGATATTTTCTACTAACGTTTAAATTACACATCGGCACAGCGTGCAATTTCCATATAACAGTACCTATGCGTATCGCATACTTTCCCTTAACACGCCCATGGGACCGATCATTCGTTGCAACTGGGCCTCCACCTTGAAATGTGTTATTGTATAGGCGAGAAATCGTTATTAATTGGGTTTTAATTGAATGTGAATTCATAAGGGTTATTTTAAAAATAAATAAATAAACAGACATATACTAACAAGATATTGTGCAAATCCGCATATCTCGTAGAGTGAAAGTACACAGAACTTTTATTATATGAAGTACTGATGTCATACACTACAGTCATATATAATTTCTAGATTGCAACAAGTAGAATATGCTTACTTTAGCCTCGTGATAAAAACTTGATTACATTAGGTATTCAATCAACTACAACCTTTGTTCGTGCAATTACATAAAAAGTCAATTGAAATTAATGTAAGTTTATTTATTTACTACCTGTGCCCGTGGCTTCGCTCACGTGGACTACAAAATGCCCGCGCGAATCTTGCTCCCTCGCTTCCGGCTATTTTAAAGACAAAAATGCTTATTGTTGGTGTTCCTTAGAAGATATATGTATACTCTGCCGGACTTTTTTGTAGGTCTTTTTAATGCCTATGATTATGTAGTACATTAATTTGCTATATCTCTTATGGTTTACTCAGCGTAACTTATTTAAGCGCCCGAACTGATTTACCATGTCCAGTTTTTTTATTAATGCGGAAACCCTAATTCTTTTTCTAAAATAAAAGTAGCCTAAGTTACTCCCTATACCAGTTATCTACCAGTGAAAGTCCCGTCAAAATAGGTCCAACCGTTTCGGAGATTACCCAGAACAAACAGATAGACAGACAGACAAAAAATTTAAAAATTGTTTTTATAGGTATCGTATATAATTTCATATACATTTAGTAAAAAACTATTACAAACATAAACTTCAATTTTATTAATTTTATGAAAAGTTAAGCCACAATATATATTATAATACAGTCTATACTTATAATAAAACAGTAAAGAGTCAAAATCTGTACGTTTAAGAAATTTACGAAAAAATATTACGTGGGATTTAGAATCAAGGAAAGAAAAATTTTTGACGGTTTTGAAATTATTGTAAATTTCTACGCGCATCACGCATGTACTACTGGATCGAATATGATTTACACTGATTATAGAAACTTATGTGGAAAAAATTTCGACTTATGTGGAAAACGTCAATATAATTGCAAAAGGTTATTGTACTATGGAATTTTTGAGCATACCTATATATTAATTACAGAAGAAATTGCGAACAAACTTCGATTCCCGGTATGTTAAGTAGGTACTCAGAGATTTTGATTTAATTAGAAGCTAATATACAGTACTTATGTAAATAAAATATAAGGTTAATATATAACGTAACATATATAATTAGAAAACTAATCTGCAAGTCAAAATAAATTGTTATAGCTTTTCATATAACATACCGCTTCCGAAATAATGTCTTTACAATTTCATTAATTTAATTATGTCCTAAGTAGATGAAAACATTTTATTCTGGAAATGGTAAAGGTCAAATATAATTATCATTCTAATTAAATCAAATATAAACAAAGTTTTATACAATAACTAAGTTTTCCAAAGTAGCAATTTATCGGTGTAATCCCAGATATTGACACCATGAACTACACTGATCACTCACCATCAAATAGACTACATACATCACACTACTTGAATAAAATCCTCCATATGGCCTTTTGAGTATTAAAAAACCACATTGGTGCACCAAAAAGCTAGTTAGAAATGTTATAATTAATGTACCTATGTACGGTTAATACGAATATTTGCTTTATATCTATACATATTATAAAACCAAGGACCCCTGACGCGTCTGTCTGAAGGTCTGAACGTGATGAACTCAAAAACTAACGAACGGATTTTCATCAATGGACAGAATTATTCATGAGGACAGTTTAGATGTAAAATTCACAATTGTT
The DNA here is from genome assembly GCA_033032175.1 of Saturnia japonica. Lineage (NCBI taxonomy): Eukaryota > Metazoa > Arthropoda > Insecta > Lepidoptera > Saturniidae > Saturnia > Saturnia japonica. Next base: position 4,058,706 of record CM065314.1, read on the forward strand.
TTAAGTGAATTGGCTGAAATATGACGATAACTGTTGAGGATATCGGAAAAAATCCTGCCGACTGGAAGCTTTAACGGCGCGCGTTGCGTAAACCAATAGAATTATAATTATGTGTGTCTGCTACCCGTGCGAAGCCGGGACGGGTTTCTAGTATCTGTATAAATTCGTGATACTAGTTTGACAAAGTGAGACACAAACATACTTCCATCGAAATCATAATTATTTAAGTCCAAATAAATTAGCGTTGTTAAAGAAATATTGGTAGGTAACGGTAAGCAATAAATAATATTCTGATTATAAACAACAAGTAGTTTGAACCAGGACTAGTGGGTAGGTGATAGGTGGTTTTCCTTGACAGGCGAAGGGTCATGTTCACGCCTTACGTCGAAATATCTATCGCGTGAGTTAACAGACTCATTTGTGAATAAGGTAGTGGGATGCCACTGCAAACAAAATATCACAACTATTCAATTTTTTTTTCTTTTCTCTATTTTTTGTTGTTGCATTCTCGTAACTTTCTTTCACATTTATTCGTTCGTAATAAAAATAATTTCTTTAAGACCTATAACAAAGAGAATATTTCATTTTTAAAGTTTTTCAATAATGTCTCCGCATTATCCACTCTTGTTTTCAATATTTACTTTTTCTATCGTCAGTAAACTTGTTTATTTGATCTATAAAGCAGTGTTGAAAGACCAAGGTTTCTATTTCTACTTACTTCAGAATTACAATTAATTTAATCCGAACAACAATTTTATTTTACAGGTGGCTACGTTGGGGTCCAAGTAATCATATAACAATATTATGACTTTTTCTTATAAAGACTAAATAAATAAATATACAATTAAAAAAATATAATCCAGACAAAGCTTTCCATATATGTATGTTAGTTGATGTCCAAGTAGTAAAAAAAAAAAAAAAACAATTACATATAAAAAAAAAAAATGTTGTTTAAATGTATTCTGAATAATATATACACGGTTAGGTACTGAAAATTTGTTTAGTCTATAATAAAGTCAAATAAATTATTAAAAACAAAACCAAAAAGCCGAGTGTACAAAAAAACACTTGAATTTTTTTTCCAGACTTCGTACTTAAATGTTATATAGCCTTCGTCACTCCCACAATTTAGACGAATGTAACTACATCTCGTATGCTATCCATCAAGCAGTTTTGGCTACAGAGCGTGCCAAAGAAATAGACATACATACACTCGAAAAACATAACCCTCCTCTTTCGCAGGTGGGGAAAAAAGGGCGCCATTCATTTATATGTAACTAGCGGACTCGGCAGAAGTTGTTCTGCTCTTCCCAATAGGCAATAAACCACAGCCATATCTCGAACACAGCCACGCCACGCCACCTATTCCGTTTTTTTCCTGATAACTTTTCCATCAACATAAGCAAAAAAAATGATTCATGAAAATGACTCATCCTTTGCATGGTGAGTTATGGTCTTGAATTCATACAAAAATCAGACAGAAAAAAGGGCATGCCTCTTTTCCAAAATTTGAAAATTGCCCGGGAAATTTATCCCTAAAAATCTTATTCTGACTATTACTAACATTCTAAAAAAAATTGCCAGATCGGTCCAACAGTTCTTAAGTGATGCGCTTACCAATCAACAGCATTTCATTATTATTTATATACATATATAATAGATAGATTTACTTTCAATTGGATAGTTCTTTATAAATCAAACCTGCCTATTTTTGCGCTAACTTCTCAAAACTTTATAACGACTAATTAATTACTTAGTGCTTTGCAAAGTGCATAAACTTTTACACAACAGTCTCAGTTAAACTCCATATTTTACAATGTAGAATTGTCTTATGTGTAATGTTTTTCTTATACTACTTATAGCATATTCAATTAACAATAAATTGTGATAAATTAGATTGTGCTATCAATATAAGTTTTAACAGACTTTTTGCAAAATAGTACCGTGTTAAGAAAATCAACATTATTTTAATAAACCGTTTACAGTAAATCGACATGAATTTGTAATTACTTATACAATAATTTTTTGAAAAAGTGTGAATAAAATGGAGAAACCACGGAATCAGATGTCATATAAATGTTTCAATTTCTTAGAAGTTTTGTCTTGCACCAAAGTTTAACTTTGGCTTTCCTTACGTAGTGAAGAAAATCCCGGCTAGTTTTCTCACAAGGTGATGATATGTATAATTAATATGCATTGTTCGGCATTGATTAACTATTCACATACATTACACTGACGACAATAATTACATTCTGAAACGAAATGGAAAGTTTATTTACAGACAAACAGAAAAGAATATACGTGCAAGTTGATGGCAGACGTAATAATATAGAGGTCTCGATAGGTCGTCTTTCTAATTGTTCTAATACTATGGCATCACGATTGAAGCACTTTTGGATTGCCATTAGGGTTGACAAAGTTAGTGCATGGATTTGCGGGACATTTGCAATGATAGATTTAAAGCGGGTCGTGGCTAAAAAACAGACGCTAGTAGCAAACATACAAGAAGGTGATGAATATAACCTTCACTCGTTCCAAGACACGGTAAAGCTGTAAAAGCCGTCTGAGGCTCCAGGGCCCTTATGGGTAACAGTATAGTCAGTCAGAAAAAAAGAAAGACAAGATATGGGAAAAAATCTTTTTTTTTTTTTTTTTTTTTTTATTTAGGCTTAGTCGCTTGGGCGACTATGTTGCCTGTGTAATTTATAGTTCACAAGACAATTTCCAAACAACATAAAACCAATATTAACAATTACTTAACTTAATTTTAAATAGCTCCATAGCAAAAAAAGACGAAGGGTCGGCCAAAATGGAATTATATATACCAATGTGGAACGAACCAGAAGCATTAAGTTTAGACCTAGTGGATTCACTCCGAACACACTCCACCAGAATGTGGTGCACATCATCTATGATTCCGCAAGTCGGACACATTGTATGTTCACTTTTTTGTCTGAAAGTTCAACCGCACTACTCGTGCAAAGCGGGACAATTGACTACCGCGCACATCTTTTCTATACTAATAGGTAATGTTATAAAACTCAAGAGTTTGTTTTTTGTTTGTTTGATCGCGCTAATCTCTGGGAATACTAATCAGATTTGAAAAATCCTTTTTGTATTTTATAGCCAATTTATTGAGGAAGGTTATATAGACTATATAACTTGATGCTACGACGTCAAGAAGCTGAGCAGTAACTATGAACGTCAAGCAATATGGAAAGCTGTAGGCAAGTAGGCGAAGAGAAAATAACGATAGGTTAAACGGGTTCGTTGGCAGCAACGCAGCAAAGAGTTGGTCGTATAAAAATTCATTTAAGTGCTAATAATATTAATTAACATATGAAAAAAAAAAAAAAAAATTTCGATTTGACTTACTGTTAGGCTGAAGGGCCGGCCCTATTCAAAAACAGAGTCGCTGATGGCTTCAGCTTTACCGGGCTTGAGGGCGAGCGCTTAAACCACTCAGCCCCGAAAGCGTGGGCAACAAGCGCGCAAGGGTGCCAATGTGACCGGAATTGAAAAACACTAACTTGCATGAATAAAGTACGTAATCACAATGTCACTGATGCATTTTTATTAAAATTCTTTCGTTTTGATCGACAATATTCATCGCCATAGTAATCTTTGTTACAATAAGTTAACTACCACACGGATATTTTTTTAAATTGATTCTAAATCATAATATGACTGAGAAATCATTTTAATATTATTAACAGATCTGAAGTTATACATTTGTTAGTAACCAATCGGCTGAAGTTGTAGACATATTTAATTGGTCGCTTGACATTTAAAATGTGTTGGAAAATGTTAATCAGAATAAGACATAGCTGTCGTGTTAATTATTATTCCGTTTATTTATAAAGCGGTGCAAACTTATAAAAGTTTTATATTATTATCTATAATACATATTATAAAGCTCAACGACTTTTTTTCTATCTTGCCGTTTATGTGTTTTTAAGCGAAAACAACTTTTCCGAATTACATAGTTGCTTTTATATTTCATAGCTGTATTATTTGGCCAGGTTATAGGATATATTTTGTTACATATAGTAACGTACCAAATAAACTGATACGATAATGATGAATGAATTCGAGAAAAATACCGCTTTTGAGGCGCTTTAATGGCTTACGTTGAGTAAACCATAAGAGATATATTTAATCTTAAATATATCTATAAAAAAACCGCAATAGCATATGTCTTATCTCCTAAGGATCATCACCCACAATAAACATTCGAAAAGTTACTTGGTAAATTGGAAAACGATAATGAAATAGCTTTTTTCCATTGAATTTTAAAATCGAATACATAAGACCATAACCGACTAATCGAACGATTTATATGCGCAGTTTAAGAACTGCTTAAGAACTGTTTTGTTTCGTTTGTTATATTACTGGAAAAAAGTTCAGGAAACAAAAATTCGGGATAGCTGGCGTTATTGTAATTGAGAAGGGCAGAACAACATGTGCCGAGCCAACTAGTATTCTAATGAATATAATGTTGTTTAATGTTACATTGTACAAAATATTGTTTTTTTATATTAAGTTTAGATTTCAAAGTCGAGTTTTGATCAATACGCGGTTCACAGTATTTTTAATAAACCGTTTTCATACATAGATTCATAACAAAAAGTAATTGAAAACAATGATAAAACAAGAATAATAATTAGGTGCGTTTTGTAAACATTTACAATAAATCATCGCATACAAAAAGTAATCATAGAAACTCAACAGTACTGACGGTTAAATTTATGACTTGCAACCAAATGATTACGAAACGAGAAAAAAAAACCGAATGACACAGCGTAAAATGCTGATTACGTATATTTTGAAGCATCCATATGCACGAGTAAATTGAACATTATGTTTCTTTAGCCTAAAATATAATTTTATAGTATCATTAAATTACCGTAGAACATGTATACTAATTATTGTAAAGTGCAAGAGAATTTTTTAACATAACATACCGTCACGCCTGTATCCTCGTAGGGTTAGGCAGAGGTGTACTAAATGTACACTCGCAGTTCGCCGTGTTTCTGTAGTTCCCATGTAATAGGGAGCGAGCCTATTGCCATTAATCGGGTACGAAGCCAAACCCCGAGCTGCTACTGAGAATTTTATAGAAAAATCCAATAACACTTTGCTCGACTTGGGAATCGAACCCAGGCCCTTGGTAATAGCAGTCGCGCTTACGACCACTAGGCTAAGGAGCCCGTTTTTTGTTTGGACAGGTTAATGTCAGAAACTTAAGAATTATATTTTAAAAAAGCAGGTAGGCTACTGCAAGGTGGAGAACAACGTAGAACCAACGTACGTATGCAGCGTGACACTATGAAGAGTTAGACGAACACATTTAACACGAATGAAACCGCGAGACAAAGCTAGTACGAAATAAATATTGTACGTTGTAACTACCTATGGTCGCAGCATCACTCTCATGGACTACATAGCGTCGGTATTGTACTGATCCCCTCTTTTACCAACGGAAGTCGCCCGCCAGTTATTTTAAATACAAAGATGCTTTTTATTCTTTTTGCGATGAATCTTAATTATTTTTCTAAATTAAAAGTATCCTTTAAGTTATTCTTTATAACATCAGCTATCTGCCAGTGGAAGTTCCGTCAAAAAAGGGTCAAACCGACTTTTTTTTTTTAATAAGTTCCCTATTACTTTCATATGCGTTAAGTAAAAAGCTGTTATTTTCACATTATAAACAGACACACCCATTTAATTAATTGTATAGATTTAAAATAGTTGTGTCGTTAGATGTATTAACTTATTTATAGTAAGCGGGGTAAAGTGATGATGGAAAGCACAGTGTAATACAAAAACAAACCACCGCGAGATTACCAACCCCATTGTCGGTCGTGTTTGTCATGCAGCCGAGCAAACCTTTTCGGCTTCAAGATATCCGGCTGGTCCCAAAACGCGACAAACCAAAAGGAAGTAATTGTGACGTAATCATCATGTGCATGATAATCGCAATCCAGTCGGTTACAGACTCCTACCACCCCGTTAGTTTATACACCGGCAGATCTAGCAACGTGACACGCCTAAAAAACGTTACCACTACAGGTGGTTTATACCTGGGGCTCAAGTCTGCTAAGAAAATAGTGTTTTAATCGTGTGTCGATAGTATCTCAATAGACATTTGGTCACCATTTGGTATCTATCGGAAAACCACTAACTCATTTGGTATTCTGCTCTAGAATCACGTCTCAATGATATATCGAGAGCAACTTCATCATAGTAGTCAAAACAGTATTCTCTTATATCGGTTTTACGTAATCTTACACATTTATTGAGATTTGACAGAAAAAATAGCACTAACAAGTATTGTAAACTATTGGTACTTTCGATTATCAACACTGAATCCATAGTAGATTTTGATAGGCAACGCCAAAGACGTATCTATGCCATCCCACTGACACATTATCACAATGCTATAAAGATTCTATCGAGACAGTAATGAAATTTTAGCAGAATACCAAATTTGTTACAATTTCGATATAATATCAGTAGAGTGTCGTTATAATGACAATGGCAGAGTCATAAATGTGAAATAGCAGACTTGGGCCCCTGGTGTATTGTAAAGAAAATAGATACAACTTGATGAATTGTAAAGGTAAACTTTGCGAAGGTGCAAAATTACACCTATGTCGCCTTAAGAATGACAATGGAATCCCATAAGTTGCACTAAATAGGGTGTCAGGTACAGGTGTCATTATATCATTATTTATTTGTCCAAGCAAACACACATCATACGTAACACGTTGTAGATCAAGTTCCAGAAAAATGAACTGAACTGAAAAATTCACTTCAATCCGCGTTCCCAATCTTTTTTTTACTGTTATACACCTGCGTATTCTATTTTTACATCGATCCCACGCCTTTCTTAAATTTGATTCCTAACAATAAAGTACCAGAGAATAAAATTATTTAAAGAAGCTTGTTATTTTATGGGCAAACTTCTCAAATCGGGATTGCAAATTTGAAACCACTACTCTTTTTTCTGTTACCAAATTTGTGTAATGTTCTCCAATTTGATTACTGATATTTACTGAGATTATTATAACGCGTGCAAATAACTTATAGATCATAGCAATAATAAATTTATATCAATAATATACAATTAAAAGCCAAAAGTTTGATATCAACTGGAAAGCAAAAACCTATGCCGAAGATGTAGGGTAGAAAGAAAGAAAGAAAATATATTTATTACAGAATAGATACGAGCATACAGTGTTTACAGACAAAATTAACATCATATAAAAGTTAAACACTAATATATAAAGATAAAAAAGGAAAATGGAATATAATCTTATGTGCCGCAGTACCTACCACTGCAACGGGCGCAAAGATCACCATATTATACAGAATGCCAATGTTCCAAGTGATCCCAGCACCTATTTTCAATTGCAGCCAAGTAGGTTAACAGAAATAGTGAAGCATTTGACCAGTAAAATATAGATTAAATCATCAGTCAAAGAATCCCGTGCTAATTGTATACATTGCTATCAAGCAGTTAATAGTCAAAATAAATTTCAAAAAGAAATAATCCAGATGTTTCTGATGCAACCAATATTCGTAAATGTCAGAATATATAATTTTTGTTATTTAACAGAACATAAAATAATCTGTAATTAAGTAATTATACAAGTTGCAATAGGTGTAAAATGATGTCGCGCTCTTCTGTTATACGTGATTTATGCAAGGTCGAATATACATCGTTAACTTAACGAATGTTTGTGGACGAACTGTTGTACATGACTAAATTAATCATTTAAAATAAAGTAAAGTATTTTTAAATTTAATTATATTAGTAATTTTGCGTAACGGAAGTAGTTTTAAATGTAGACGACATTAAATTATTATTGATAATGCAGGAACCGGCGGTAATATTAAAAAAATACAAAGTTAAAAACTTAAATATATACGAACAGTGACTTAGATTTGACAGATTCCAAAATAAACGCAAAGGTAACTTGAAGGAATAGATTTAAAGAATATTGTCTTTTCAGATTGAAAAATAAAATAATGGGTGAAATTATTGATACTAATAAGGTAGATAATTTTTATGAATTTTAAACCGAAATCAAACCTGTTTTTCCAAATCCAAAGAACCACATCACACAACACAAAATTACCTGAGCGTCAGACTTTTCTTTCAAATTTTCGAAGCGCGCTAAAATCTCCTTCACTGACACTTTGGGCTCTGTGGTCTCCTCATGAATCGTCTCCATGTGACTACTGGACGAAGACGAGAAACTTTGAGGACACTTTTTTATCCGTTCATGGTTGATTTTCCGTCGCGGCGGTTCGGGATCTGCGCGCGTGTCGGCTCCGGAGTCGGAATCAGCAGACGCGTCTGCGCTTGACACCGCGCCCTCCGAGGAATTAATGAGGGAGTCAAGGCTGGGCGCACGACGGGGAGGCGCGAACTCTTCCGAGTCGATATCGAGGCCGTATACGTGTTGTAAATGCCGCCAGTTGTCGCGCATCGCTAGGGAAAGGCGCGGGCGCTGCATGATGCGCGCGGTTGCGCGGCCGCCGGCTTACTAACCGGCGCACGCGCACGACCACTGTCGCCCTCATCTCGGGTTTAGGTCGACCAACTTAAACCTACTGTCATATAGTGTTATCCATGGTGTTTTCCTTCTTATATTGAGAAATTGGACGATATTTTATTAAAGAAAATATTTGCTAAGACAATAAAAAAATTTTTGTCCATATACTGCATCGCATTGTAAAATTTTCCTGTTTCCCCATAGTGAAACTTTTCAGTGGGATAATGCTAAAAATACAAGAATCGGGAAAGTTAACACTTTGCAGATTTATCTACCCAATAAGTTTAAATTTATTGTAGAAGTGATTGTACTACTTTCCAAAGTTTACAGTCAAACCGAGATCTTTTTTGGATATTTTTAAAAGTGACATTGATGACACGAAGATAATCATATACTATATACAACGCAATGTCACCGAGTACATTCACCGGCTTTCACGATGCTCGATATCTACATCATAATTTAGAAGTCGAATCTGATTATTCGTCTTTTTCTATCAATAACAAAAACTTGATTAACTTTCCATACGTTAGTATCAGAGGGTTGGTATCCAGGGCTGATTGATATACAATCTAGGCAAAAGTTTTGAATGGGGAAATCGTTTTATAATGGCAAGTTAATATACAACCCTAAGAACGATATTTCTTATTTCTATCTACTTGCAAAGTTTGTCCAAAAAATACTGTTTATGATTAGGAATGAAGCTACTTCGACATAGAATACAAAACATAATTATGAACTGGTATCTTTCCACCGATGAATTGAAGACTTTCTTCCTAGGATGCATCACAATTGGCGATTTTAAGACTTTTTGCATCCAGCTGAATCATACCGATCAACACTTCATCGTACACTATACTCGCTAAAACTTATCCTCAATTAAGAAATTATTCGATTTTTATATAAATAACAATAAATTATTTCCCCAAATTCCTTCTGCGTTTTTTTCATGCTATATCATCCTCGAGGTCCCAGTCTACCTTTATACCCAATTTCATTGTGGTCGGTTAAGAGGTTTAGTCGTGAGAAGTTTTCAAACAGACAGAAAGAGGTACTTTCGCATTTATAAATTATGTTTGTATCAATTTAGTAATCACTTTAATAACAAATGGTACCTGTATTCCTTTAAATTGCCTTTTATCATTAGGTCGAACGATGGGAAATTGTTTACAAAATTATATAAGAACATCTTAAACTGAGAACCAGTTCATTTGTCTGTAATTTAATCCACTGTATCATTGTGTTTTAAATAAACAGTATCAGCAATGTTGAGGTCTAATTAGAAAATATCGCAGCATCTAGTGATTACAACAAAAACAGTAATTTTAACAATTTAGATTACTCCGTTGATAGTTCTGCTTTCATCACTTAAGTGACAAAACTAAGCTGAGACAATGCATACAATTCATCCAAAACCATGTCAAAATTATTTACAATTTCTGGTAAATTAATAAATCGTACAGAATCTTCAGAGATCTTATGATCATTTTATATTATTTCACCGACAGTTTGTTTATCAGTAGAGTAATCTGCAAATTATACTATAGATAATTTTGTCAAGTTAATTTGTCTGTGTAGTATGGGGTCGACCGTTCTCCTGAAGCAGCAGTGGGCTAGAGAGATTGACCAGCCTCTGTTTTTTAACGGCAAGCTGTTCCATCATGGTTTGGTTCCAACATTCACTTGGGACAGGATTTTGTCGGTTCTCCTGCGTTCAACTATGTACTGAGATAAGCGTTTCCGATTTTCGTAAAGGATCCATTTTTCGTCATAAGTAAAATTAAAATTCCCTCGTTATTGTGACGGTTGAGTAATGTAACGCAGCACTCGATGCGTGCTTCAGTTCAGTTTGCTTTTGGTGTTCTTCAGTCAAGTCATGCGGTACCCATTCCTGGAGATTTTTTACTTTCCACTTTGCTTTAAGTGAATTGAAATTGTTTTATCACTCACATCGAAGCCTGCTGCTAACTCTGACGTGGTTTGCTATGGATCCGCTTCCACGATCACCTTTAATTCTTCATTATGAACTAGTGTCTCCGAACGTCCACGGAATTTGTTTCGTAGGTCAAAATTTCCAGAACGAAAACGTTGGAACCAAAAACGTACCGTGCTTTCTTTAACAGTAGCTTCCCCATACATATTATTTATCCACCGAGCTGTTTCTGCAGCGCTGATGTCACGGTGGAACTCATATTCGTAAATAATGCGATATATTAAGTTTTCCATTTTGTGAAAAGAACAATGTAAAAGAAAAATCAAATGGTGAGAAAACAAATTAATCTCCAAATTCGAAACACAAATATACAAGCCTAAATTTAAAATATATTTCAATTTGGAATTCCTGACCAAACGCCTGATATTTCAGATCAAAATAATAAACTGCGATGATTTATCTACGCGAGGCAGCATAGGCGTTACATCCGGAATGTTTTACTGGTCCCTACTATTGGAATGAACTGATCGTTAAAGTACAATATATCGTAAGACATATTGTGACGTGAATCCTTAATTACTACCATCATTGCCTAATTTAATTGTTGTGTAAGTAAGTGATACGAGATACAAAAGATGTTTGCTCTTTGTACAATAATGATTAGAAATGCTACCAAGCCAAATTAGTAGTCCCCGTTTGATAATTTTTAAACCCTAACATTATATTATATAACCATACCTAACTATAAAAGTAAAAATAAATTTTAGGCAAAATATTTATTAATTACCAAAAATACATTACACACCAAAAAAAATTTTTAGAGACGGCGCGTCGTTCTAATGGAAGATTCACTAAAGGCAACATATTATTTTGAAATTTATATTTGGCATAGCTACAAAGGTCGTCACAGTGTGAAAGATGAATTCGGACAAATCGATCGACTGACCTTTATAGGTAATCTTTATAGCATTTTAATTTTAATCTTTACCGTTTCATGCATTTGCATTTAATTATTATAATTACTTAACATAATATTTAAATATTTAAAAACTATCAAACGTATTGATTGATTATGTAAGTTTAACAATCATGTAATGACAATTGGGATGTCTAACTGCTATTTGTTCGTGTATATGCGTGTAACTAAATATGTGTGAAATTATGTTTGTGTGTATCGATATCTACAGACCGTCTGTAATTAATTAAACATAAAAATAAATAAATTAAGACAAAAAAATATTTACGTCTGTCCTTTATTAGTTTTGGCCGTTTCTATTTCCCGATATCTACATTTTTAGTCAATGAAATTAATCTTTAATTAAGTATATTTTTCAAGCACTTTTCAATATTTATAAGAACGCAGCACCGGTTCCGAAATTAGTGTCTACAGAGAAGAATCGATCAGAAGATTAGTAGGTACGTATGTACTAATTAATCATATAAAAAAGATTAAGTTACTGACTGAACAGCTTTTCAAATGGAACCAAATAGAAGAAACAGACGAACACAAGAACATACCCTACCACCGTGATATCGATAAACTCAGATTCATTGCAGGTATTCGAACATAAGTCGATGGATGCGGTGTCCATGACTCAATTTCAATCGTTTTACTTGCAATATGGTGCTTCGAAGTCTTTGATTTCGATCCAATAAACAAACACGTTAGACCTATTTCAAATAATGGACTTGTTTCATAGAGTTTGCCAGACACCTCCACGATAACTTAATTTACATATATTCCTAAGAACAATTTTTTAAATTAGAAATATACATATATAAGTTATACCGTCTTTTAGACTTAGTAAGACCAATAAAAGTTTTTTAAGTTATTTAATAAGATTCCGAAGCACATTACTGATTTTCCGGACTAGTTTTAAAGATCATATCAAGCAGGTTTTACTGTCAAAAGGTTATTATAAAGTGGATCATAATGCGAATAATAGCGAATTCTGGAAGCGCCTCTCTCTTTGTGCATTCACAAAATTATTAATATATTAGTACAATAGATAAACAAATTAAGTAAAGAAAGATAAACGCGATCGAGTTTCTTGCCGGCTCTTCTCGAAAACTGGGATGTTTTCCGAACTGGTAGTACTGTTTGATTTGGTTTAATATGTGTTAACAGAGTGCCTTCTATGCTATTTTATGAAATTTTACCAATACTATTCACGTAAAGGAAAAGGCCGACGCGACGTAACTCTAAAAAAAAAAAAAAAACAACAACATTTTTTAAGGGAAAGTACAACGCGATACGGTTAATGACATGACGGTTTTTGGTTTGTTCAGGTAGCTTGGAGATTAACGTGACTAGATATCCCTAACTACCCCATGGATAACATATCAGAGACAATTGTAGGAGTGTTACGTCAGTTCATATCGGAACTTGAAGGTAGAACAGCTGTCACTGCGGACAGACGCAAACCGTGCGCCGTACGGAACAGAAATGTTTAACGGGAGTCTCATTTGTTTCTACTTTTATACACGTAACCTGGTATATAGTAATTAATGAAAAGTTTATAAAAAAAATTGTGGTATTAGTTACTTCGCTGGCATAACAAAACCAAAATAGCTCTAAAATTGTAACCTCTTGTGCCAATAACATGATTAAATTAGCCATTTGTTTAAAATAATGTTCATTTATAGTAGACCGTTAAATTAATTTTACGCAATAACAAGACAATTTTTGACGAAAATGAAAATCAACTTCAATTATTTTGAGGAGTTTCGTGGCGTATCTTCAAATTCGCAGGTCCAATGCCAATGAAACTAAAATGGGATCACCCTTGAGGTATCCCTTATCAAACAAAAAATAATTATCCAAATCGGTTAATTAGCCACAGCAAACCTCACCTCTTCTCGTGTTGCGCCCTGCTGAGTACTGATCGAGGAAATGGCGATAGCGGGGTGGTAGAGCTGTACGCCTGCTGGGTCGCGATCACTATGCCACTGGTGAAAAGCCAGTCTTACATATAGTGATTTGCTTATGCGCGTCGCGTTTTAGATCAGCCGCTACATGCCCTATTTCTATTTACGTTGGCTGGCAAGCCAGTAGTGACCACCAAGAGATCATTAACTCTCGACACGTCAAACTCAAGCATTTTTTTACTCTTAAACCAATTGGCACTTATACGATAATATGAGTAGATATATATTTCAAGAAAACAGGTCAATTATATATCTGATATTCCGTAAAAACAATTTCGTTTTACTACTATAAAATAAAACTCTCTGAAAAAAAATTCACGTGGTTGTCTGGATTTTTTTTACAAAATGGTTACGATAATAACTCCCGAAAAATAGACGTATCGAGACCGAGTTTTGTTTATTATCTTCAGAATAACATTAACTAGTTACCTATTTAAAATCAATAGCCTAGTAGTACCTGTATATTATTAATAAAATGGTTTTTTATAAAAAAAGTTCACCATTTATTTGGATCCAAAATTAAAGCCTATTTTGTTTAAGTTCTCTAAATAACACAAATAAGTCAATGGTTTTTTCTTAAAATCAAATGAGAGGTTTGAGGCGTGCACTTTTGGATTTTCCAAAATTTTTTGAATTGTACTGTACCGTCATTTTGCCGTGCTACAATAAATATATACTTTATTTATTAATAAATATCAATAGAATGTTTGTTTAAAGGCGCTAATCTCTAAAACTACCGATCAGTTTTGAGAAATTCTTTTTGCGTTTTATAGCCTATTTATTAAGGTTTTATATCGCCTAAGTATTATATCTTCGCGCTACGATCTGATACGATCCGAAGCTGTATATTTAAACGATGTTATCACGATGTATTGATTCACCGAAAGGTCAGGCAATTTCTAAATTAGAGTCCTTTAGCAAGAAAATATTAGTATAACTTAAATAAATGTCTAAAGATAAACATAGTCGCCGACACGGTCCGAAGCGTCCGAACATTTGCGTGTATGGTAGATAACAGTTATTATGTTCTCATTATGAAAACTCATTGAATTGCTAATAACCGTTTACCGTGATCCATTATGACGTAGACGGCATTCGTTTAGTACTTTTAAAATGTTACAAATAAACAAAATAAAATTTTTCAATAAATCATAAGATCTTGAGAGTTTTTTGCAGAATCCTAATCTGACATGTGATGGGTTTCACGTAATATTAGCGGTGTGCCCGCGGATCCGCACGCGTTTATTTTGCACTACGCAGTAGTTATTTATATCTCGTAATTTAGTTTTATTCATATTGTTGACAACTCATATGCCGTATCAATTAAGAAATGCCATGTATTTCCTGTATACAATTTTCATTAAAATTGTTAAAAATATATTATTCTATTCTACGATTTCTAATATATTATTGACGATTCTTATAGCCTCAAAATTAATGATATGATATATGTTTCCCGTCTACAAAATTTGATCAAAATCGGTTAATAGTTAATGAAATTAAAATTTTTGGAAAAACAAAATTTACGATTTCTAAAAGTAATATTGAAATTTCATAAACCCTATCAATTGACCAATGACATAAGCATCCGTGTACAAAATGTCATAAGAATAGGTCTAGCCGTTTTTGAGTTAAATCAGGACATATAAAAAGACAAACAATTTTTTTTTAATGGCATATTCGTGTTCTGTTTCGTTAATATAGTGTGCCTATCGGAAAATTTTGGAAAAATATTAAAATACAGACAGGAGGCTACGTATTTACTAATATAGGTTTCCCTAGACAGTGTTCATGTGGTTGATAACTAGAAACATGCATTTTGACGTGTCACAAAAATTACCTGGTCAGTTCTAACAAGCAAGCTACCATTCTTGGTGGAGCGACACTTGTACTTAGAAGATTAGAAAAAAAAAACTATTCACGTGAACTTGGCAGAATTGTGTATGTACACACATTGCCGTTAAATAATAGAAAGATATAGTACCTATACTTTCAAATATAGGTCTCGGGTCTAAGATATTTTCGGCACGAACATAAGTTATGAGGTTTTACTCATCTTACAAATTATGAGGTACCTAACAACACGATTTAACGATATACATTTTTTCAATTTTTTTTTTTCTAAAACTTGGTACCTATTCACGGACCCAATATTTGTAACCGCTTTGGTAGAATTCAATTACCTTGTCATAAGTGGGCAGTGAATAAGATTGTTTAAAACCTATTGCAACCCATACTTGCAGCAGATATATTCAAAATATATATGAAATAAATAATACATAGTTACCTATACACAATGCAACATCTAGTGTACAAAATTTCTGCTGAAAAGATTCTGCAATATCTTTTCACTATCACGTAGTGAAATTCTTTCGA
Source organism: Saturnia japonica (assembly GCA_033032175.1). Lineage (NCBI taxonomy): Eukaryota > Metazoa > Arthropoda > Insecta > Lepidoptera > Saturniidae > Saturnia > Saturnia japonica. The sequence continues at coordinate 4,074,507 of CM065314.1, forward strand.
AAGGTTTTAGCAAAGCAATTCCATTTACGAGGTAATAAAATATACGCAATGACAAACGTAATGTACCGTGGAAAATTTTCAAAGGTACAAAATGTATGAGGTACATTACATAATCAGCAAGGTCAAATCAAAATATCACAAAAAAATCGGTTTTTATTACAGTACCTTGCATATTGAGCTGCTTTGACAATATTAATAACTGAGAAACTTTTATTATATCGGTTCTTTGCTAATATCAGTTGGCCGAAAGATTTGGATACAATTTAGTTTTTAGAAACATTTTACTTTCCAAGTTTATCCAAATATGAGATATTTTTAATTTACAAGCAACAGGCGAAACTCGGTCGCTCAGATATTATTCTTGTATTTGACATTTTAATCAGCTTTTTGTTATCTATATAATAATAATAAGTTATGAGAAAACTTTGTACACTTTTATGCATATTGCGCGCATGGAGGAACGTGAGATTTGGCATAAAGTTTATTTAAAGAAAGAGTGCGGAATGCATATACATTAAATTAAATTATATATTCATTGTTTATTTATAATGTAATTTTATTGTAAATCACATTATTATATGTTAAACAGTCTCACAGAGTAGAGATTATCATCAAACAATTTTTAAATGTTGCCAATAAATAAATTTTCAAGAAACTCAATAACTTCCTAAATCAAAAATGTAAAGAGTTACGGTCGAATTTGGATCACTAGGTGACCAATAATATGGTTGATTACATCAAGTTATTAATTAATATTTTAAATGTTAATAAATAATTGAAATATTAAATATAAATCATACAATTTGAACGTTCTCCGAGGTAAAAGCTCCGAGCAAAAACTCGATAACGTCATAAAAGTCCATCGAGTACGTCATGTTAACAATAACAGCAAACCCGAAGACATCATTATGTACCGGTCACTTATTGTACACTTCATAAGCCTCATTGCGTAACATATTTGTGAAATTTATTGAGTCATTTCGGAAGCGGAAACAGGTTATAATTATATTTTTACTTCATCATCTCAAATCCACCAGTTGCAATCACTATTGTAAGAAAATAAAATGATAATGCATTATTTAAATAATCTAAGAATTACGTCGTGACTCTATTTACTGGGTTCCGTATTTAGAAAAGAAACTAATGTTCGTGTTTACCATTCATCCCTATATTTTAGAAGATCTTTAGCCTTTTTTAAGTGACACCTAATTTGATATTACTCTTTATTAATATTTAAGCATCGCTTTACGAATTGAGGAATCCTTAAATGTATTGAAGGTAAATAGATGTATGCGGATAATTTTAAAATCAAACAATATTATAATGATTTTTTGGCACGTTTCAAAGTTGTTCAAAACATTTTAGTTTAATAGAGCACGTATTTACTGTGAAAGGTTAGAATATTTTGTAAAAAATGACGTCATGACTTTCATCCAATCCTGCTCTGTCTGTACACGGCCTATTAACGCTGCAACAATAAATATTCAGTATCTCTGTTTTCTATCTTCCTAGGTTAATACAATGTAATCTAAGGCCATTAGTATTTGTTTGAGCCCGGCTGGAATTCAGAGCTATGGCAATTGTAATGGCGCTGGCCTATCAAATATTTATAAATGTTGAATGCTGCATTTTTTGGTAATACTGACATATAATAAACATAATTAATACTTAAATCAATTGTAACTACAACAACTTTCAACATCTAATAAATGTGTTTTCTTGATACAAGCTGAATAGCGCAGTTGCTTTTTATGTTCAATAAATATACATAAATATATATTTAAAAATCATACTACATACGTAATTGTTTATTTAAAATTTTAAATGATGAACTTTACTCAACATAAAATCGGCTAAAGTACTTAATTAAATTATCAATGGATATGCCTAATATAATTTAAAACGTTTAACATGTCATGTAGATTTACATAATAAGGTTAATGATAATTTTATTAATTGACTAAATAATACCGAAACAATTGCTTTGAATTTAAGTTTAAACACTCGTATAATTTATTTATATTCATTCGGACATTTGTGTTTCGACACAATAATAATCGCGCCTGTACCATGTTCCTATTGGAGCGAGAAGAATACAAGGTTTCAAATATAGACCAAACGCAACGATGTGAATACGCCAGTCTTGCCAGGGCACTTAAATCAAAAGTTACATTTAATTTCCTGAGAAGTTACATTTTTCTTACCAAAGTAATTTATTGGTTGCTGTTTAACAGAAGAATGATAGTAGAGTAGATGAATGAGACATATTCGCCAAATTTGAAGGATATTTTGTAATAACTTTGTCCCTTGTGAGTCAATTTTTGGTAAATAAATATCAAATTGAGTTTAATAATAAACACTCAAAATCCTAAGAAGTTACAAAAATCGCGTTAATTATAAACATTGCTTTACTTACCTTTCGTGTTACAAGGCGATGGTCAAAAGTTACGAAAAGTGTAACTATTTGCTAATGTTGGTATACACACTGCGGTATGATCACAGAGCACAGAGTATGATGACATTCGATATTGACGTCATCATAAAAATAATGTTTGCTGTTTTCAAAAACATAAAAAAGCATGAAATAAGCCATAAAGTATATACTACTTTCAAATGCGCGTCTCAATTCTTCACAGTATCAAAAAAAAAAAAAAAACTAAAAAAGAAAATTTTAAAAGATTCGACAATGCCCATTGTCGATGAACACGGCTATCATTAAATAAAAGATAAAGTAACCTTAAAATGACATACCTGTGAGTACTGTATCGCGTACTCCGCTATGAGAGCCTGCGCGTGATGAGCAAGCGGGACGTGCAGCGTGATGGGAGGGTCCCTGGCACCAGTTAATTGGAGCGAGTTCGGTGCCGGTGACGTCGCACGGAGCCCGCTTAGCGACAGCGTACGTCGGATAGTCAGCCCAGTTGGACCTGTTCACCATACTTAGGCTTACCATAAAAAAATACCATAATAAAGCTCTAAAACCGGGACGGGATTCTTTTCCACGATTAATAAAAACTAGCTGTGCCCGTGGCTTCACTCACGTGGACTACGGAATGCCCGCGCGAATCTTACTCCCCCGCTGCTGAATATCTATTTTAAAGACAAAAATGGTTATTGTGGGTGTTTCTTAGAAGATAGACGTATACTCCCCCGGACTCTTTTGTAGGTCTTTTTAATGCCTACAATTATGTAGTTCATTAATTTGCTATATCTCTTATTGTTTAGTCAGCGTAAGCCATTTAAGCGCCCGAATTGACTCACCGTGACCGGATTTTTTATTTATTTGTGCGGAACACTCATTTTTTTTCTAAAATAAAAGTAACCAAAGTTACTCCCTAAAAAATCAGATATCTATCAGTGGAAGTCCCGTCAAAATCGGTCCACCCGTTTCGGAGATTACTCGGAACAAACAGACAGATATACAGACAGACAAAGAAAAATGTTAAAAATTGGTTTTTTGTTATAGGTATCGTATATACTTTGATATGTATTTAGTAAAAAGCTGTTATTTTGACATTAAAAACAGACACCTAAGATTTTATTAATTGTATAGATTATATTTAATTGGGGAGCAAAGTGTACTTGTACAAAAATGACACAAATATGCCAAAGTTTGTACATAAAGTATAAATCAATGAACTCCGTGAGTGTCTGCGGGTTAAGTCCGGGACGTATGGTAGGATTACCGCGAAAGATATGTGCGAGACGTCAATTGACCCGTTTTATGGATACGGCTAAACTTTCGGCCAGAAGTACAAGTGATAACTTCACTTCCCCAAAATAATTATATAGATGAATTAATTATTTATTTACTTTAATTTATTACATCATTACGAATAATTTAAAATTGTCATAAATAAAGTTTTTACAATATACACACTCCACAATTGATAGCATTATTTTTGATTAGTTTACCCATCTCCTTTCATTTTGTTTCTGATTTTTTTTTTTTAATATAAAATTATTATTATTTGTAAGTGTACCTTTGACGCCAATCGTGATAGCACAGTGCGAGACAGCCAGCACTGCGTTCTCGCCGGGCGGCACTCGCGCTGAGAACAGCCGAGCGAAGTAGAACGGCCAGCTTCGCGCCATCTCAACAGCTTGACGCTTCACGTGCGAGCGCACCGTCCCGCTCGTGCTCGCTCCTTGCGTCTGGAGCCACGCGGCGCCCGCTCTCCGCTCACTCGTACTCATTCTCAGAGTCGACTGCGTTGACTTTATGTCGTGGACTATCTGTTATACAAACACTAGTGTCAATACGTAACGTGAATACGTCTTTAAAGCCGCGTTTTCTTTACACTCGAACCGAGTCCACTCGGATTACGGAACGCTACTCGGAGCGTGAAACACGTCATAAGAGCTTACTCGGATCATTTAATGAAATCAAAATGGCTTTATCTTAAAAAAATAGGAATGAACATAACACTGTGAAGATTTTGCAAGGACACAAATTTTACTCAGATGGAATATGTAAATCGAATTCCGAGTAGACTTCTAGACAATCTAATTCGTATTCCGAGTGCACTCAGAGTTTACTTGTATAAAGAAAACGCGGCTTATAGTTCCTAGTAGGAGGTAATTCAAGACACTAATGATAATAATATAATCAGGGTATACACTTTTCATTGCAGCTACACATCTTCATCTACATATAAAATTTAATTATACTACTCGATAGTTAAGGATCAAGAATTCGTTACGTAGAGTGAGGACTGTGGCGAATCGTGCCGCCGTTTAAGATCGTTTCGCCACTTGACATAATTTCCATTTTGTATAAATTATTATGACTCGAAAACGCTACGACGCTTGTTTTAGTTTCAGTTGACAGCTCTTGTCAAGATTTGTTGATGGCGTATACAAAACGTTAGTATGGAATAGTTATTGTGAATATACACATTTGGTATTAAAGTTGAAAATTTAAAAAAACTTAGTACAATGTCAGCCTACACTTGCTTTATAATGTTTGATAGATGATGTCGCCAAACATGAAATAACACTATTAGATTACAATTTAAAGTTGTTTTGAAAAAAAAAAATGGTAGATATGAAAAGTCTGTTACACCATCCAAGTAACAGTAAACCCATATATTGTATTTGTCCATAACCGTGTATATGTTACTAAATAGGTATTGTGCGGCTTAAAAAAAAAAAACATTTATACTTTTTCGATAGCTCAATTTCTTACCATCAAATTTATCAATAAAGGTACTATGGGATTATCCATGAGCAGGGAGTTAAATATTAATAAGCCTTTAGAGGATGCGTTTTCAAAAATCTTTTCTTAGTGCTCACGTTACAATAAGGAACTACTGTGTAAAATTTCATTTTTCCAGACTAACTGGTTTGAGATGTGCGTTGTCTTACAGTCAATCTTAACAAATTTAATAAGTAGGTTTGATAATTGAACTTTGTTGTTAGTTTTTTTTTCTCTTAGTTATAACTAAAGCATTTTTTTTTTTCGTATAATTAAGTAATATATTGAGATACTTACTTGAGCATAAAGTAGATCCAATATTGCAGGATCGTGATAAGTCTCCAAAGGTGTGAATACTTCTTTACGTACGCGCAGTTTCCACGGCACACGTCCGTAAGTCAAGAAGGAACGGTCTGAAGGTAAGAATGCAGCTGGGGCTGGCACATCACCTATAGAACAAATTAGAAAGGAAAACTGTATTCATTTCCTAACTAAAAAATAAATAAATTATAAAAAATACTCACGTTCCATATGATCAGTCTTATCAGTCATGTGTGTGGAAACAGATTGTTTCCGCTCCGCTTCTAATTTTCTGTCTCTTTCTTTTTGCATCATATGTGTTTTGAAAGTAGCTCGCTCTCTCTTCACTGTGTCAGTGTTATCAGAAGGAAATACGACATCAGATCTAGGACTATCTCTTGCTCGGCCGACAAGCATATCTCTAGAATTTTTCCGACCATCGAAACGCTCAAAATCGTCAAAGAACGGTGAACGCTTACGTTCAAAGGCATCAGCTATCCCGTTTCCTTCCTTTCTCCGTTCTGTTCTCGTTGGGTGCATTTCGTATATTTCTGACGCCTCTCGGCCAGAGAAATCGTCTCTTTCCCGCCGATCCGTCGTGTCCAAACCTGACTCAGAGTCCCACTCGTCCCGACTGCTTTTTCCACGGTCGTCTCTGTAGCTCTGAAGCTCGGACTCGTCGCCCCAGTCGTCACGAACACGACGTTCTCGCCGGTCAGCCGTTAGGAATCTGGTCGCCAAATCATCTCGCGGCGGCTCCGATTCTTCACGACGTCGAGAGTTCCAGTTTGCAAGGAACGCGTGACGGTCATCCGCTTCCCTGTTTTGGTGAACGCCAAAGGTGTCTCGATCACGGCGCAGTTGAGCAAATGAGGACTGATCTGGTGCTGGTGGGGGTGGTGCGGGACCAGCGGGTGGCGTTGGGGGAGACTGTGGTGGGGGCGGCGCTGGCCCTGGGGGAGCAGGTGGTAACGGGGGCGTTGGCGCATCCCACCGCGGTCCACCTCCTAACTGACGCTCTAACATCAATTTTCTTGTGTCTTCCAATTTGTTAATAGTTCGAGGTGTTTCCGCATTGGAGGAAGTACTTCGTACGGAATGGTTAGCGGTGACGCGCTCTAGCCTTTGTCTCATTTCAGAACTCAGCTTCAGTTTCCCGACACTACCAGGCGAAGGTCGTTGCGCTCCGATTTCGAAACTTCGCCTCGCAGTCCTTTGGTTGGGAGGTTCTCGATTAGGCGGCACTCCGCCATCCACATCAAATTCTTCCCATTCTATTCCAGGAGTCACTTCTGATTTCGAACGGCTTCTAGGCGGGTCATGTTCAATACCGTTTGTCTGCGCCTGTGGCGTGTGCCTTCTGTGTATTTGCCTCATTTTGAATTTGGTGAAGTCTTCCGCAGTCTCCTGGTTTACTGCGTCTTTTGGTGGAGGCCATCTCCATTTCCCGATTCTTACTGTCTTCGCTCGCCCGTAAGGATCCATAAATCCTCGGATTTCGGAAGGATCAGATGAATGCAGTGGAGGTGGCATAGGCGGTGGAGGCGGTGGTGGTGCTCCAGCTGATGGACTTTCATTAGATTCGCGTCTTATTTTTGGTATATTTCTCGGCGGTGAATGTACTTGGGCATGTACAACAGTTGATGACCGGACCGGAGATGTCGGCTCCGATTCTGAAGGTTCAACGACTTGGCCAGCTAATAAAGTCTGTAATGCTTGGTTTTGAGCGAGTAACTGCTGTTGAATTTGGAGATTCTGCGCCATGGCACTTTGTAAGAACGCTCGTTGCAAGTTCTGATGGTATGCATTAATGTCTACCGTACCGGGAGGTGGAAGGTGTAGTCCTAAAGCTGCTGCAAGCGCCTCAGGCGTGGCCGGCATAGTCGGCGGCATCGTCATTGAACTGAAACTCAATGCTGATGTATTTGCAGTTGCAGCTCTCGGCGTCGCTCCTCCGCCTTTAATGGCCCCTGATAATCTTTCTCCATCCGTCAGCCGCTTTAAGCTATCATTCATGAATATCGGATCGAAAAGATTTGTAATATAATCATCAACGGAATCTACACTCGATTCCTTTCTGCTCGTTTTTCCTTTTTCTTTATCTTCGTTTCCTCCTCCTTTGATGAGTCTTTCTATCTGTGTATTGTTCAGATCGATTATTTCTTTGAAATCACAATCGAGGACGCTATCGATAAAATCATTGAAATTCTTTCCGCCTTTGATGCTGGCAGCTAAGGACCTAGCATCCGAGAGTTCATCGATATTTGGATCGAGAACTGGTGAGAATAAATCGTCTAGGAACTGGTCGACATCGGACGCTTGGCTCGGCACACGGACGCGTCGTACATGTGACGCCAAACTCGGTGCCTCTGACGTGTCTGACATTGCTGAAGACCTAAATAGAATGTAATACATCAATTAATTACCCAGTTTAAAACTATAAATTTTATAATCATGGTCACATTGTTTCTATAACAACATAAAGTGACTTATGCTTATTTTGAAAAAAGTTTGTGTATATGTCAGCTCCGTCACACGACTGGAGTTTACTCCGTAAGCAAGATTCTTTGAATATGCAATGGGCAAAGAGGTGATTTATTGACTAACTGACTGTACCTGTACTGATTGATGTATGCACTACATGCATGATTTCAAAATGAAAGCTGCATAAGGAACGTTGCGCAGAAAAACGTAACGCTTTTTATTAACACTTCTAAAATCGATTCTTAGGAAGTAAACTCCAAAAAATATATTTGAGCAACCAATTTTCAGTTGACGTCTCGAAAAAAAAAACACACTTATTTAATGAAACGTAGAAAGTAAAATATTATTAGCATACACAATTTCAATTTACTAGAACCGTTTCCCAAACCAATCAAATGCCAGGGACCCTAGCCAAGTTGCCATTCTACAATCGTTAACGCTACCGAAAACGAATAAAATGTGGATTCAACATATCTCAACGTTAAATTACGTGATCACATATGTCAATTTCATAAATTTTTTCGTTTCGTTATCGTTAGCGACTGTAGAAAGGCAACTTGGCTAGGGTCTCAGAACTACTCAGACAATAGTATTCGATTTTCTTACCTTACCCCTCCAAAATCTGAACTCTTCTCAATGTAAGCGCGACTAGATTGTGAGCCAGCAGGCGCTCGCTTGCCGGCGTACTGTGACTTTATATACCTTGAAGGCATCGCCCGCGATGTCGTACCGTATTCCATTTCTATGGCACCTTTACTGCTCGCCACACTAGGGGCGCCCCCGCCTAACCTTTCAACGGAATGATACCGATCATTCAGTCTCGACTGAGACAGCCCTAGATCAGCCAGCTTCGTCGGTTGAGGGGCAGGAGCGTCCCCTAGCAAATTATCTAAAGATCGGCTTCGAACTTTATCTGACGTTTGTTCGAAGTATCGCTCGTTTAACGCGGACTCACGCGACAGTATGTCGTGAGAGATCTTTCTGGAATATTCGTTGTTCTGTTTAGTCATCGCATGCGATTCATCGCGGTCTATTTTCCAATTGTATTCGGAGAGGCCTTCGTCGATAGACTCTTGGATCGTTCGCGGCATGCTCGGTGATCGGGACTTCGGTGGCTCGGGTGGCGGAACCTGTTCAAATAGTCGATAGATTAATTCTTTGTCTAAAATATGCAACTGATTTGAAAAAAAAAAACATTGAAATGACGAGATTTTTTGGAAATTCGTGCCGTACCTACACAGAAACGAAATGGTATTGCATAGAAGGGTTGAATTTGTAAGCAAATATTATTGTTATAAAATTCGTATTATGAACGAGATAAGGCAACTAACTGAATTAAAAAAAAAGTGGTGAAGTTGGGAGTTTTTTGTCGTGATCTTATTAGCCGTGTAGTGGTTTTTATTGTTAATCATAAACATAATATGATATTATATTTAACTCTATATCATGTTATATTAGTGGCATTTACCACAAAAACTCCCTAGTCATTTCTAAGGGAGCCGCGATCTTGTTTGAACTTTTGAGATTACATACATATTCTACCCATTTGACATTGGCAGAATTAAGTATAAGCAAACGTTGCCATTATATATGAAGAAGAAAAAATGTGATAAAGGCACTGTTATTTGTAAATATTTAAATGTTCTGTTTACCTGAGGCCGCAATGACTTTTCTGTGTCGACAGAGGAAGCTCGCGGCGGAGGCGCTGGCGGTGCTTGCCGTGTGGGCGTGCTCGTCACAGGAGCGGAGCGCAGAGTCTCCGGTCTCGTGCTCGGCAAAGCGCTCCACGTCTCTATCTCACCGACAGCATCCAGCGCGTACTCACAACCGGCCCACTCTGATTGGTACATATTTACGAATAATAATAGTAATCACTATCGACAAACTACATTTGATGTTTTGTAATAAATGTAGATATTAATATAGTAAATCTTTCTTTTTGTCGTTGTAGTTTTATCCTCCGCCACAATCTCACCAGATCTTAAGTGACGATGTGACCAAAGATGGTAGCACGCTAAGTCTAGGGGAAGACTGGATCTAAAGTGTAGCTGCCGGAACACACCTATTAGTACGCAGTGACAGATTTTCATCTTGAGGGTGGTAGCTAGCCAGGCGGGTATTATAAAAAAACCCTAACACCATGCTATCGTTTCATCACGATGTTTCCCTTCACTGTGAGCTCAGGCTCATTGCAGGGATTCGAACCTACATATATTGACGCGGAGTCCATACAAGCTACCAACTAAGCCATCATCAGAATAAAAATGCTAAAGAATATAAGTATTCCGTGACGTTTCTTTTTAATACGTTTTTAATTAGTCCATCTGTATTAGAATTAAAAAATATCTTTAAAACTATTATTGAATTAAGATTTTTATTCAATTTCATATTATTGTTACTCTAAAGCCAGTAATGAGGAATAGATATGAAACTATATTCGGAAATCATACTATGTTATAAAACAAAGTCCTCCGCCTCGCCTGTCAGAACGAATCAAACGGTTTTCATCAATGGACTTAGTGATTCATTAGAAATGTTTACGTGTATAATTCATTAAAGTTTTATGTAAATTGGCTGAAATATGACAATGAATGTTGAAGATGTCGGAAAAATCATGCCGACTGGGAGCTTACTGGCGTGCGTCACGTAAACCAATAGATTAATATGTATTAGTCTGCAACCTGTGCGAAGCCGGAGCGGATTGCTTGTAATATAATATGATTAAATTCAAACTTGCGATCTGTGAATCATGCTTTATAATTGAGATCTTGTATTAATCTATTGTGTTTGATAATTCACGTTTAACTGTTGAAGTGGTCTGTGATTACTCACCAGTGAGTAGTCCATCGTGTTCTAAGGTGAGCGACCAGCCCGTAGCATCAGAGGAGACCCCAGCGGCGGCGAGGGCAGCGGCCGCAGCGCGTTCGCAAGACGTCCACGAGTCAACACACACGTGGTGTACGGAGTCTAAATAAAAAATTAAAATCTACATTCAGAAAAGTTGACCATCACGAGAAGCCCGGAAATAAAAAAAAACATTGGATAATCCCGGAATACGACACACAAAAAGATAGTCACCGTTAAAATCTATAAGTTGTTAGTTTTTACTATGTGCGGTAACGCCATCTTGTATTTCACTTATCACCTATCCCGACTGTAACTTACACGCGACACTGTTTTGCGTTTCACGCTCTCACGGCGGTCGACATTTTTTCGCGAGTCCTTCCTCGAAATATACTTTGGTTGGATGTACGAGACAACCTGGAGCAGAAATTTGCTGTACGCAGAAGAAAGGGAACAAGGTCAGTGCACGACGTCCTTTTTCCCTCCTATCGCATCTCCGCCCAATGTGTATGATGGTCGCGATTCCAACCAACCGTTTTTAATCTATCCATGTTTTAACATGACACTTTAAAATGTTCCAGTGTGTCTATTAAAAAAAAACTAAAGTGTCGCTACGCCAACATTGGGTCCAATAATCAGTCTGATCCGCCACAGTAGATATTTCACATAAATAAATGAAATTGAAATATCCACCATAAATGTCAAAATAAAAAGGCCGTTTGTAAAGGGTTCGCCAAATAAATGCACGTTCAAAAAAATCTTAATAAGTTTTGTTCCTAAAATAATAGACATATGTCAACAGAATCGAATAATCACCAAACAATATATAATAACACGTAAACAATATTAACACTTCTTCAATATCAAAGTCAATGGTAATCTAACCCAACCACATCTTTCGTGAATTTGATCATCTAGCTTAGAGATTTGAACAAATATCCGTTTTTTCATTGTCCCTTTGGAGATCGTATTCTTTAATATTATGCCAAAAATATTTCTTAGAAATAGATATTTAAAGTAAGAGATACGTATTGGTGACGAATATAGGTAAACTTTAGTGACAGAAAATATCGTTGCTTTTTCTTACGCTCATATAGTAGTTTGCACGTAACCAAAACTGATACGTGTTTTTTCCTTTAATTTTTGTATATCCGGACTAATTTCGAAACGGCTGAACAGACTTTGATAGGACTTTTATTGGCATGTAGTCGATTGTACAAAGAGTAACCTAGCCTACATATAATAACGTTTACCCATAAGAATTATGCAGTAATAATAAAATTACAATAAAAACAGTAATAAAATACAGACCAGATTTAAACGCGACAAGACACTCTTAGTTTAGAATGAAAAATAAGCGGGGTTTGTGATCCACGCTAGCGCATAGATACAAAAAAAAAAATTACGGTTGATATGTAAATTTTCATATTTTTGATTTGGTACTATTTAGAAATTTCAACTACCTCATTAGCCTAGTGGTCGAAAGCGCGACTGCTATGCTCGAGGTCCTGGGTTCGATTCCCAGGTCGAGCAATGTGTTATTAGGGTTTCTATGAAATTCTAAGTAGCAGCTCAGATTTTGGTTTTGTGCACGATTAATGACAATACGCTCGCTCCCTATTTATTACATGGGAGCTAAAAACATATCCGGCGAACTATGAGTGTACGTTAGTACACTTCTGTCTAACCCTTCGGGAATACAGGCTTCATGGTATGTTATCTATACAATTAATAAAATTGAAGTGTCTGTTTGTAATGTCAAAAAACAGCTTTTTACTAACTGCATGTAAAGTATATACGACACCTATAACAAAAAACCCATATTTTAAAATTTTTGTTTGTCTGTCTGTCTGTTTGTTCCGGGTAATCTCCGAAACGGTTGGACCGATTTTGACCGATAGCTGAATTTATAGGAAGTACCTTAAGCTACTTTTATTTAAGAAAAAGAATTAGGGTTCCGCACAAATAAAAAAACTGGTCATGGTGAATCAATTCGGGCGTTTAAATGGCTTACGCTGAGTAAACCATAAGAGATATAGCAAATTAATGTACTGAACAATTGTAGACGTTAAAAAGACCTACAAAAAAGTCAGCGAGAGTATACGTTTATCTTCTAAGGAACACCCACAATAAGCATTTCTGTCTTTAAAATAGCCGGGAGCGGGCATTCTGTCATCCACGTGAGCGAAGCCGCGGGCACAGCTAGTGTAAAATAATTCCAATCGCTAATAAACCGGCTGATAGTCAAATTCCCAAGCCACGCTGAAGCTGTAAAAGCCGTCTGAGATTCCAGAACCCCTAAAGCCATAAGGTCAGATAGAACAGTATTAATAGTTATATAGAAAAAAAATGTGATTTGTAAAGAATAGTGGCAATGAAAAAAGAATCATACCGTCGTAAAGCCATAGCGGCAGTGCAGGTCTCGCGTCGGTCTTGGCAGCGCGCCACTCGAGCAGGGTGGGCGGAGTGCGGCGCGGGTGGGCGGAGGCGCGGGCTGCTACCGCTCCCTCCTCGCACGCGAGTCGCACGAGCGCCCCCCGCCGCGCGGTCGGCGCACGCTCCCATATGAACCGCACAAGGTACCTACGATTTACATTCATTAATAGTTAATATATCACAAGATACCATTCGATTTAAATTAAGAGTTGTTTTTGATCCATTAATATTGTTCAGGTTATTTCAGGGTTTCAAAATTATTTAAGTGTTACTTGCTATTACAATGAAATAAATGTACTAATATATTTGTACAAATCAGTTGGTGGCATGCCCAGTGAAAATATATTCAACTAACATGTAAGAGGCGCCATCTATTAACAAATTATATAATTAACATAACATATTGTTAGATTGTGTACATTCTACAATGTGTGAAATTGTATAATTAGAATTTATGAAAACAAGAAATTGACTCTCCTTTGATTGATCCTTTTTATTCCAATATCAAGCAGTATCAACATCATACTACAACTGTATCATGGCGAGTGTTGTGAAGAGCTGTTCAACCCAATTCCCTTTTCCCCCTTTCATAACAGAAGCGCACGCGCTGGACTCTCTAGCAACAGCTTTACGGTAACCTCCATTTTGGCACCAACAAAGAAATTAACTACGCTTTATCTTTGCCGTACTGTGCTACAGCATGGAGTCCTTCAAGCATAACGTTAAGAGACATTTGAGCAGGCCGGCATTAGAGCGACGACAGGCGATGGATTGTAGGTCTCACGTTAGTCGCCAATGTTATTATTATTGGTACAGTGTAGTCGTCATTTTGTTACGATAAAAAAATACAAACTATATAGGACTTACTTGTATAATGGGGCGGTTGGCTGGAAAGCGGACAAGCAGTGCTGCATGAGTTGCCAGACTCGGTCGGACGGGTCCGGTCCGCTCGCCTGGTTACACAGCTGCACCAAGATCTCATCTCGTAAACCTCGGGACGATAGCCCCCGAGACGCTATATAGTCGGCCAACACCTGAAATATAAGAATGCTGGGTTAAAGCCAAATAACGCATAATGATACCAGACTAAATAAAAGATAAACATGAATTTTTATGAACGAAATTTAACCAAGTCCATAAAGCAAAGTATAATTTTAGTTTCCAAATAGAAAAACCACTGTAATGATTTGAGGAGTTCCTCCTTTTTTGAAGTCAGTTAAAAATAATTTCAGTTTCGGAGATATTGGACTAAATTTAGCAACATTAGATATTATTTACTAAATATATTTGTCAGTGTTACACCTACACAGTTTGTTCACTATAATTTGTCCCTTTGGTACTAACTACTATTCACTATCAATGTAATGTAGCTAGATAATGTTGTGTGAAATGTTCTGCAATATAATATATAATAATATTGTATAACTAGCTGTGCCGTTGGTATTGTGGAGATCTCGCTTCCACCCACGACGGTCGCCCGCCGGTTATTTTAAAAATAAAAAAGCATCCGCGGAACCCTAATTCATTGTTTAAAATAAAAGTAGCCTAAGTTACTCTTTATAATATCAGTTATTTGCTAGTGAAAGTCGCGTCAAAATCGGTCCAACCGTTTCAGAGGTTAGCTGAAACAGGCAGATAAAAATTATATAAGTACACCATATATACTTTCATATGCATTTAGTAAAAAGCTGTTATTTTGACATTACAAACAAATACTTCAATGTTATTTATTTGTATAGATATAATATTGCAACCCTGCAATAATTTAAATTTGAGTTTCGCTTGAACAATCGATCGTGAAACTTTTAATCATAAATACTTTATACTGCAATTCATTTAAAATTACACGGGTAACCTTAATCACACACAATTAATCTTTAGTTATAATATATCCAACCTTCCCCGTTTACCCTAATTTTTGGGAAGCACCGTCGGAAAATAATACGGGAGCCCTACGGTGATCAGGCCTACATTTTTATTAATGAATGAATTTTTTATAAAGAACAGTCTATAAGTAATTTAATTGTTGCATCTGTAAAAATTTTGGACTATTTAATATATTGATAAGAAATTAATAGTAAAAAATATAAGAACTCACCTTCTGCCTGGCTTCGTTACCCGCAGCTGATTCGTCACACCATCTCAAAATTAATTTGAAAGTTGCTACAGCATCGTTAAAGTCCTGATCCCTGGAATTAATAACATAAATAATTTGGAGTAGCGGAATATCAATAAAGTTTCAAATAAAACAAATGAATATATAGTTAATCGGTAACCTAAAATATAAATCAACACGATTTTCTAGAGGGAATCAATAACTTCGATACAGTCAAGTTTATGAAACAATGAAAATTTTATCAAATTTTAACGTAATTTAACAAAATGGCTACACCAACCAGAACTAATAAAATAAAAAACATTTTTGTCCTATTTCGGCATATTTTAGCAATCAATTACGAATGATTTATATATTACTAATTAGATAAAATATATCAATTAACGGAAATGTTATCAAATTTCTATCATCACAAAAAAAAAATTAAACATTTTATTTCTTATTTTATTTCCTATTTCGTAATGTTTAACCGACCTAAAAAAACGGAGGATCCTCAATTCGAATGTATATATATATAACTTATTGTATTAAATGAGCAATTCTTGTATATATTGTATTTAATTGGTTTCTCGGAAATGGCTCCAACGATTTCGATGAAACTTTGCATTTAGATGTTTTACATTCCAAGCTTCCTAGATAGGTATTTTTTCTTTTCTTGTTTATAAGACACCTAGCGCAGCTCGGTCGCTCAGATATTATATTTTAAGGATGTTCAGCCATAACTTCTTTGTTTATGAACCAATTTGGATGATTTTTTTATTGGATAGAGAATATCTCAAGGGTGGTCTCATTTTATTTCATTGGCATTGGATCCTCAACTACGAAAATATATGAGTCAACACTTCAAAATCATACAAGTTGGTTTTCTTTGTTGTTAAAATTTTCTTATTTTGATAAACAAATAAATAAATCGAATATTGACTTCTCACCCGTCGCTAAGTATTGTAATGCAAAGTATTGCAACAAATACTTATAAATTAATAAGACTCACCTCACGGCAGCCTTCGCTAAAAATGGTCTTGTAATCGGATGCTTCTTAGGGCTGAGCTGACCACCATCGGCAAAGTATACCGAACTGAATTTGGAGAAGGCGAATTGCTGCAGATCTCTGGGCAACTGGATTCGTTCGTCTTCAACGTACACGTCACCTGACACCTGGTCAATTTAAATACATTGTAAAACCGACGATAACGACACTTAGCACGTGACATCATATGATCGTTCGTGGAAGAAAGGCGGCGGCGCGGCGGAGGTGCTCTTATAAAGTGCAGGGAGCTGAATGATGGGGAGCATTCGAATTTATATTCGCATATGAACGTTACTCTGATACGCAAGAGAGGTAGGTAAAGATAAATTTCTTTACAGATTTTTAATTTGAGCAGTCCAACTGGTGGAATACCTTCACCATACAGAACTTAGCAGCCAAATAACCTCTAGTGTTATGTTCCTGCGGTAAGTAGGAATCCAGAGCTATTTGGGGTAGGTGAATTCAAGGTCGGCAATGCGCTTGTGATACCTATGGTAACACAAGCGTCCATAGGCTACGTGGTAGCCACTTAACATCATGCGGGCCGTATACTTGTTTATCACCTCAGCCACAAGCACGCCAAATAAGTGAAAATACACTTCGAGTTTCGGAAAATAAACCCGTGTAAACAATTACTTATTGCTGTAACCGCAAAGTTTAATTGCATTACAAAACGAATTACATGTATAGGAAGGAGACTAACAATACAATAATCAACTTCTACGCGATATTATGTTAGAATCTCTCCAACTGTTGAAACATTATTGATGGACAAACATTCAAATAAACATACTTTTACATTTATAACCACGAATACTTTTACATCCTAAATACGGTACCAATATATCTAAATATTTCAATTAGTATTTTATACCTTGACCAAATTCTTCCTGTCTGTATGTGGTGGCTGCCACTCGTCAAGTTTGGACAATATGAAGGCCAGTTCTGCTGGCACTTCCAGAACTTGCAAACTTTCCGCCTTCGCTTTCTCCCGTGCTTTTTCTTCAGCTGCGCGGCGCCTAAATTTACAGTTTCAAAACGTTCATTCATTTTTATAGCATTATAATATTTCACTCAGCAAGTAGGTACTATCTGATGACCTAGACTCAAAACTGTGATTACATAATTATATTTATTCGAACCGTATTAGATAATATGTTATATTTCATATAATACATAATGTAGAAAAACTGATGCACAATGTTAACTTTCCATCAAATATTCAAGATTTTGTGAGCTAATGAAAAAATCAATATATCTAATATTCTGTTGCGTGAAATAATTTTTAAAACTTGTAGTGCACAAGAATTTTAGTATGTTTAGATTCCTCTTCTCCATTTTTTATTTAGGGCAATAGAAAATGCCTTACCAAAATGCTATCGTTTCATCGCGATGTGGTACAACACCAAATTGTATGGTAAGCCCATGTCGATTAGAACAGACCGTAGTTTCCCCACCGGCCAATCTCCTTCAATTATATTTTAACCACATGACAATAGAGGAAATGTGCACTTCACGCAATTATGTTACGTATCGTGAATGAGCGACAATTGCTCTCGGTTTATTTTCCGGTGTGAGCAAGAACAAACTTTTATCCATTTTTGACAACATAATTTCCGCCTTACGCTTTTCTTACAACATGCTGATAACAATATTCGTGCCGTTTTCAAATTGCTTTTAGTGAGAGTATAACACGTCTATTTATAAAAAGTTATTGATTTCACGCATGTCGCTATTTTTATAAGAAGCATGTGGGAGTGTTTGGCGGGGTCTTGATCTGTATTGTTACGGTTTTTATATTAATTTATAAATTTACATCATTTGGCCATATATTGTGTAATATTGATGGCACTTTGCGTGATATACTTTGCTTGCTGCGCTATTTTAAGTGAAGTGAATTATAAATAATAACTCAAAGCATGAATTTTAAGTTGTTACAAAAGCTCTCTGGATAGTTTAAGCAAGAGAGCCAGTGGTCTTTAAGCGATGTTTGAACTCTTGAAAATATCCTATCTACGTTACGTAACTATGTAAATAAACACACATTGCCATTGGGTAAAAAGATGAAGTGAGTCGTAATAGTAATTTGGCCTATCAGCCTTTATACCGAATTTATACGTACTTAGCGGCCGCCTGTTGTGCCTCTAAGCGTCGCCTGTGCTGCTCCTTGAGCGCGGCGACACGTTTTCTAGCCCTGCGCCCGCGCACCAATGCCTGCGCCTGCACTACGCCGTAACGCACGCGCACGTAGCGCCGCCTGGCGGTCGCTCCGCGCCACCACGACTGAACTTTTACAGTTGCCATATGCAATTGCTGGTATCGTTTTCTGAAACATTATTTTCATTAATAAGATATTCAAGTGTACTTTAAGGAAAAATATTAACTTTAATAAAAACCACTGACGATTATCTTAAACTTTAGAGAGGTAAAGTATATTAATGTAGATTCAATTTTTCTATTTCGTGAATACAAAAAACTCGCAAAAATAAATAAAAGGTCGAAAAATGTATTTAAAACATATACATACGTTTCATTCTGTATTATTAATATCAAAGTTATTGGTTAGATATTCCATATTGTAAATGTTATTTATATTTGATAAAATAAAAAGTATTCATATATACGATTTTATTCGATTACATCGTATTTATTTTTTTCTTAGAAAAAAAGGTAAATATGTATAGATTATTCAATTATAATAACATTGGAACAAACCTAGCAAGATATCCTCGTGCATGAGCTTGTAGTTTCGTAGCGGCGACACGGAGCTTGTCAGCGCGTGCACGTTCCAGTGCTCTGTGCAACGCTTCCCTTAAAAACACACGGGCCGCACCCAACTGATAGTCAGCGCCGACTGAAAACACCATTATTTACGTTTAAATACAATAATTTAAAAAATTGTGGGTGACGATATAAACTGTTGCATTAATATAAACTTAAACAACAAAAACGGCCTGGGGACATCGAAATAGCCATAGAATTGATTCAACGTCGCAGAAGCACTTGCCAGTGTCAATATTTTTAAGCCTTCGTAATATTTTCTAATCTTCAAAGTGGGGTGATGGTGTCACCTTTGTTAAAACTATCTAGGATTTTTTGTGGCAACTCAAAATGCACGGTTTCAGAACATGTTTATAATCCACTTCACGTATGCACACTAACCAAACTGTATCACGTAAAATACCCACAATACTACATAATATAGGGCCAAATAAGTTTATGTATTAAAAAAAACTACAACATGACGGACAAACACTGTTGAACGTCCTTTACCCATAGAAAATAGAGTAAGTTTCCATTTATTAACCTCACGTAGTAAACAGAACTGTGGAAAGTAGTTGAGCGTCTCGACCTGTCCAATTCAATTAGTCGGTGGTAACAAAACAATCTTGTTCAAAAGAATCAACAAAAACAGGATAGCTTAAAAAATCCCTTGTGGTTAGGGGAAAAAATATGTTATAAAGCATTAATTACTACTAAATTACATAAGTTACGAACAAATTAAATATCAAAAACTATAAATTCATAAGTATTAAAATCGGAGTACATTCATCTAGGTACTCGCAGGCTGAGTTAAGAACAATCCTAAATTAGTTTGATCTAATAATAATAAAAACATATATTAGTTATTATTATATTTTTATTGAATTATCACAAATTAAACATTTGTTACTAATTGATTGGAGATGTTTTTAGATTTAAATTTAAATCAAACTTACATTAAAAAAAATCAAAATGCTAAAATTAACACAACATGAAGAATTTTTACATTTTATTACATAAAAGACAAATATATGGAAAAAATAATGCTTTACCAAAAAACATGAAAAAATCTTGATAGAACTCACATAAAACCATCGCCTTTAGAATGTACACACGTTTCTTCGCGACTTTCCACATTTTCCCCATGTTCGCGAGTCACACATCACACTAGCGCACTAGTTTAACTGTGTACAAGCACTGGGTTATTCGACCAGCCTTCGATAAAGACCACCAAGATAATAATACACTAACGTATCCATACACCACAATCTCGTGAAAGCGATGACAATTTAATTACGGTAGCTATTAATACTAACTGGACACTTTTAAAGCTAATGATCGCATAGTTCAATGATTTTCATCCAAATTGCAAATATCATATAAATTATTAATGTAACAATTTTTTATTTACTGAAATTGGAATTTTGATTTTTGTAAAATGAAGGTCGTCCACTCACTTATCAACTCGGCACCCGACCAGCACAACCTCTTCGCTCGACGTCCACTCGTCGTCGACGGGTGAACGCCGCATGGCAAGCTAATCAACATCGTGTGTCAACGAATTTGACGAATAGTTTTTTTTATATGATAAAAAGAGGCAAACGGGTAGGTGGCGCACCTGATGGAAAGTGATCACCACCGCCCACAAACATCCGCAACACCAGAGGGCTCGCAGATGCGTTGCCGGCTTTTTAGGGAAGAATAAGCTCTCTTCTTGAAGCTCGGAAAGACCTCAGGCGACAGCTGGTCCACAGAGTGGTTGTGCGAGGCAGAAAGTGCCTTAAGGAACGCACTGTTGGGGAACGCTGGAGATCGAGGTGGTATGGATGGAATTTACGATTCTGTCGTGATGTCCGATGGTGTAATTCAGCAGCCGGGATCAAACCAAACAATTCCTCGGAACACTCCCCATGATAAATGCGGTAGAAGATGCAGAGTGAACCAACATCTCTACGTAGAGCCAATGGATCAAGCCGATCGGAAAGAGTTTGATTGTCAATAACTCGAACTTCCCTACGCTGAATGCGGTCAAAAGAAAGTAGCTGGTACTGGGGGGCTACCGCCCAGAGATAAGAACAATACTCCATGTGAGGTCGAATTTGCTCCTTATAAAGATTTAGGCGATGAGCCGACGTGAAGTACCGTCTCGCCTTACTGAGCACACCAAGCTTCTTTGAGGCCAATTTGGTCTTACTTTCCAACTGACCGCGGAACTGGACGTCAATCGAAATAGCGACGCCAATAATTCCGATACTGGCTGTGGCAGACAGGGGAGTGTTCTCAAAACGAGGAGTTGCGATAAATGCTGACTTTTTAGCGGTTAACGCGCAGACTTGTGTCTTTTAGGGTTGAGGACTAAGTTTAGTCGACCCCATTCCGAGACTTTAGTTAACAATGACTCGACTTAGGCACAAGTTTGTTCCAACTCTCATCGACGTATTTCCGAGAGATATTAGCACGGCCAATGTACAAGACATCCACAGTGCTATCGTCAGCATATCAATGAATATTGCTGATTTGCAACAAGTCATTGACATGCAGAAGAAACAGAGTTGGAGACAGTACATAGCCTTGTGGGACCCCAGCATTGAGAAATTTAGGTTTAGAACATACACCGTCGACGACGAACTTGATGCTCCAATTGGTCAAAAAGCTGGTGATCCAATTGCATAAATTGTTTGTACGTGGTGTCGCGCCTCCGTATCGCGCCAATGACGCATCGTCCTTGCGTTAACCACTCGCGATCCACTCGAGACCGGCGCGCTGTCACCTTGCAGTCCACTCGCGTGTGCGTCGACACAGTGACGTTACAGAGATGACAAATGAGCGCATGCATATATGGAATGGAACTCCATATAAACAAATCCCAACCGCACGAGGCGATGCGGTGCTGGTCGGGTGCCAGGTTTATATGTAAGTGACGACCATAATACTTATTTTGCCGCTACTAGTGGAGGGAAAAATTTAGGGCTGCGTGCGCATCACGTGACGAAAGGACGATATGAAGTTAGCCAATAAATTTACATTATTATCATTGACGGCTAGCTTCATCATGTTGGCACATACAATACATTTTTGAATTTTTTAAAGAAATATAACTTCTTACGTGCCGTAAATAAATAAGTACACACTTTTTTCTATGCCTTGAAATCTATTTATATAAAATGATTTAGGTTTGACGTTGTGCGCCCATCGCACTAAAACTACGGGATAGATTTTAATTTTTGTTTTATTTTTATTTTACTCTTTAGCTATTTGCCCCTTAATTTGTAGTATCCGCTAAGAACGGATTTCTGTAAATTCAACTCCTAAAGGTATGTAACTGGGGGGTTTAAAATTGGTATGTATTTTTTTTAACACGGATGCGACTATCTTTCTGTAGTTTACGCGAGCGGAACCGCGGGCACTGCTTGTAGTATATGAACATAGTGTTTTAACATGGCTGTCGAACGTTTAGATAAGGTGTGAATTATTTATCTTATTTATTCCGAAAGACAGAATTTTTATTAAATTTATTTTTAGTAACATGATTGCCTAATATTGAAGGATCTCTATTAACAAGAAGGCGATGTAAAGACTCGTCTCAACTAAGTAGGGTCGGCAGAAATGTTTTCTTCCTTTGTGATGTAAAGTGAGATTCAGCTTAGTATATTACGAGCAGCCGCCTGTCTGACATCAGCCTTCTTCAGCTAGTATAGCAAAGTAAGGGACCTATTTATCCCATTTTTTTATTGTGTTGCCTAACTTTTAATCAAAATGCTGGAGGTAATCGATACATGTTTGGTGACGAATTTTTACCTTAAGGGTAGCAATTAACAGGTGAGCTAGTGTTGATAAAACATCGATTAATCGATAATTATGATGACCATAGAACAATCAATTGTTGAATTGCAATACAGAATTAGGGTTATTTTTATGAAAACAAGGAAGGTTTTCGCGAATGACCCTATTTTATCTCGCCAAGTAAACAAATGTACGTACATTTTGTAATACGCGCTGACCTTCTCACTTTTCGCTGTTGTCTTCGCAGACGGACTGACATATATTCCGTACAAAAAATCTATTGTATTTCCAAAAACCACCAATAACAAAATCATTAAAAAAGCGATGTTTTACCAACGGTGAGCAGTGAAAAAAACTAAGCTTATATTAATAAAAGTTATAATGCTGTTCACCTGCGCCGGTAGGTGGCATTTCTGCCAGTATAGAGTTGCAAATCTCTCGATATGGGGTCGAACGCGTTGGCGACGTCTTCAGCAGGTACCTGGTAATTTACAGCAAAATAATAAATATTAAACAAGTTAATAAAACTGATAAACCCTTTATAGTGCCATATAGAAAAATAAAAACACGTGTGCAGTTCACACGTGGTAGAAGTCAAAGCTTCAGAGCACATAATAATATCTTCTTTAAAATATCTTTTACACGATTAATGAAAGTCCTGATTTTCATCATCACTATGACAGTCGTCCAGTTGGCCTAGCGGTGTGAGACGACCAGATTTGTACGCAATGTTATGTGTACAATACAAGTGTTCCATAGATAGTTCGAGTCCCACTTATTTAGAATTTCTAAAAAGGGATTTTAAAGAAGATATTTTTACGTTTTCCGAAGGTTTAATTGCTACCGCGTGTGGACTTATTTTTTTACTTTGAGTTTTGCTTATACGAGTATATAATGTATAATTTTCAGGGATTTAATTATATATATTTCTTTTGCGAATGATTTTTAATATAATCTAACTTCACAGCCGAAAACTTATCGAACATGTATTGTAAATCTTCTTCTTCTTGCCCTCATGGGCGTCGTAGCCAGGGGGGGCAAGGCTTTTCACTGCCCACCCGACAAAACTCATTGCCCATCCTAGAAAAATCCATAGTATTGAAAAATATCCCGTTTTCATTCTTTTCATCTTGAGATTTTTTAGGATATCGGTCGTGCATGTCATTAATTTATTAGATGATTTCTAATTTGGCTGATCAGATGGCTGACTCCCGAAAAGGGGCCCCAACCTCCTAGGAAAATTTGGTAGCTACGCCAATGCTTGCACTGTCATACCTAAGTATGGTTGACACAACGTCTTTGTTTTTTTCCCTCCTAGAAATGTCATAATATTTAACCAAGTATTTATAAAAACAACATTTTATACTCACCGATATCTTTCCACAAAGTTCTGGAAAGGTATTCGTATCGGGTATCCCATCTGCCTTATTTTGATTGTATCTAGCATGCCGGTGTACCGCAGCTGTGATAAAACGCAAGGCATGTCAAACTTCATCGGTGATTTATCCGTGTTTGGTTTTATGCAACGAACGAACCAAGGGTTGCAGCGAGACATCGACTCGAGAAGTTGGTGGAGGCTGTCTGAAAACCTGAAATTCGGTGAAAGTTATATGAGAAAATGCTCGGAATCAATGAAATATATCATGAAAGCAACTATGATTGGTTCTCGCCTGATAATTCTTTTTTTTTAGATATAGATAAAGATATTATTATAAAGCTCATGATATGGCATATTTATTGAGGAAGGCTTTATAACTTCACTTTAGATCCTAAGGAGTGAAGCAGTAACAATGAACGTCAAGCGATCTGGCAAGCTGTAGGTTAGTGCGGGAAGTGTGAACAACGATAGGCTATGTTGGTATAGGTCTGTTGATGGTACGGCGGCGTGGTGGAGAATTTTGGGAAAACAAGACAATTTTTAACAAAAAAAGTAAACCAACTTAATGATTTTAAGAGTTTCGTGGTGTATCTTTGAGTAAGAAGATCCAATGCCTATGAAATAAAAATGAGACCACCGTTGAGGTACCCCCCATACAACAAAAAAAAAACAATCATCCAAATCGGGTTATAAACAAAGAAGTTATTGATGAACATCCATAACAGAATACATTCGAATTGAGTATGTAAGCTCCGTCTTTTTTACAAGTCGGTTTAAAAACCAACATGGTTGTATCATGGTATAAATGCATAGCCATAGTTAGGTATGAATGAAAAAGGTAAACTTAATAAAATCCCTACCTAGCAGCGACGGTGGGAGTTCTCGGCTTCATGGTCACGAATCGTCCATTAGCTCCTCTCGGTAATGTTTTATTAGCGTCGTGTTGTGCCCTCAATTGAGTCGACATCTCAGCCACGAGAGGCACTTCGCTACTGCACAGCAGCTCTAAGACGTCAGCTCTCAGCGCATCACGGTTTTTATCGAGGAAACCTTCAACGTTGTACCAGACTTGACCGGCATAATGCTTTACCTGAAATATAGGCTATAATATTGGAGAGAACAATAACATTATTTCGAGGAAGAAGTTCGACTTCTAAGGCTACTCTATTTGCTGAAGCAACTAAATAAAGAACACTACAATAATCTTCAACTGTGCTATGTTTAAAACACGATGTTTACCAAACCAAAACATCAGACCCATTATAGGACTTTAATTGATATCTTTGGGTACGACGCTCGAGTTCTGAACCATCAGCAGGTCCAAATAGATGATTTATTTTTGTTTAAATAATTTTGATGAAAATAAAACTTAATTTGATACGTAAAGCTTAAACTTACGCCAAATTCATTAGCTCCTAATCTCGGTCTGGAGTACAGCTCGTTCAGTGCATGATTATAATGGCACTTCTCTAAGAAAGAGGCATCAGATGCCCTAGGGAAATTACTCTCATCATCCAGCAGATGCAGGATTCCCACCGGTTTTTTACTAAGCAGCTGTATCACTATAAACATAAAATAATTAATTATGTCTTTTAAAACAAAGGTCTGTTATCATTTTAAATATAGTTACCTGGTGAGTTATCATTCCAAGTAAGATTGGACCATTCTAAACGCTCCTTTTGATATTCCTGTTGTTCTAACTTAAATATATGTTTATTAAAATAATGTTGTAATGTCTCGTTAGCATAATTTATGCAAAGTTGCTCAAATGAATTCTCTTCCAAGTCTTCAAACCCGAAGATGTCCAGTAGAGAAATTCTGTGAGCATCGTGTAGACCAGCGCGGTGGACTATCGAATTGATTCGAAGTACTAGCCAGTTGAATAGGGAAGAGTAGAGAGCTTTGGCGAACGCATCTCTTGCGTCTAAAGCCTGATCGATTGGTAATGGAGACCTCACAAGCTCCGCACGAGCAGCCGTAACCCGTGTAGTCAATGCTCTTGCTAAATCCTCAGCGGGAACCTTCAGCAGATGTGCGGCCCATCGTACTTCCGCACCTCCTCCTAATTGAACACCTTCTTGACCGTGCCGTAGTTGTCTTCTATGGAAATAAACGTTTCCTAAATGTAGAACTGATGCTAATACTCTTATTATATCTTCCCTTTCAGCGTCTCCTATTCCGAGAACTTGCATGGCCCCGCATAGTGCGGACCAGTCAGCCCCAGCGCCAGCGCCGCCGGAATCTCCCCCTTGATTTAAGTAAAAATAGTGCTCTGCAGTCAGAAGACCTCTTGAACGTCTCTGTTCTTCATCCAATCCAGCCAGTAATTCATAAAATACGTGGTAATTTCTCTCACCAGGAGATTGTGTGACTATACGAGATTTTTCTAGCAAGTAGTGTGCAACTCTTGCTCCGGCTAACGCGCCGTCTTTGAAATATAATTCTAAAAGTTTCCCGAAACGACTAGAGTTGTGATTCTTCGGTGTTCTCGCGTTCCCGAAAGCTTCGAGCAGTGGCGCAGCTTCTAAAATTTGTTCCGACACCGGGGCTCTGCCTGGTGGTGCCGGAGCGACAGCAGCAAGGAATTGTACAGCGAGTTTAGTAGATTCTGTTTTGCCCGCACCAGATTCGCCTGAGATAAGAATGGCTTGAGGCTGCGGTAAGGAGGCGCGAGCGGCCGCCGTGATTGCGAACAGATGTGGAGGAAGATCACCCAATGCCTCCGCAGCGTGGTACCTGAAATAGAATATTGATTTTATAAACGTTAATTTTCGTACGTCTACTCCAGGTAGCGAAACGTAACTGATATTACAGTAATTTTTGTTCTCATACTGAAAGGCAGATCAAGATTTTCTAAGCGTATTAAAAAATGGAGTTCTACAATTATTTTCCAGTTAATGTTTAAATGCGCTCACCTCCTAGCAGTCTGCAATCCATACAAAGCATCGACAGGCCGGTAAGGGTTGACAGCCACCAAAATGGAGCCCGCATACGTATATATTAGTCCTTGTTCATATCTAAGCTTCAGGTTCCATAGTAGGGCTGCCTCGTGAAGATCGTGAAGGCGCGTCATATCGTCAACTCCGGTAGGGCCGAGCTCTTCACGCGGCCACACAGGATCTCCCTCTTCGTCGCCATTGCCCATTTGGAGTGCAAACGTTTGCGTCTGCAACAAATTTTTATTTACAACAATAACTAACTACAAGTAGCGTTAAAAAACGCTTTTCTAATTCCATTTTAAAGCAAATTTCAGTTTATCAGTTATCTGCAAACAAAACAAACTGCTAACTCTGTTTATCAACTAAAACCTTAACTAGTTACTTAGACTGAAGCCGAAAACAAAATTAGGATGTACAGCTTTTATGTTTTTTAAATTTTGACAAGGGAAATATTTAATTGAATATCTTGGCGACTGAACTGTGCTCGGCGTTTTACACATAAAAAACTTCTTCTTACCTAGATACTTAGAATTTAAAACATTATCTAAATACAAAGTTTAATCCAAATCTTTGGAGCTGTTTCCGAGAAACCAATTACATAGAAAAACAATTTTATAACATGAATATACGTAGTAAGTATCCTCTAAGTAGCCTGTGGAATGTACTGTAGATAATACACAAACAACCAAAATAGGTTATTTTTGTATCAAAACAGTCGCAGTAGATCAGTATATTAAATAATAAAAGCGTATTTCAAAGTTCAACAAGAAAATATGAATAAATATAACTGCTTAATAATCTAGAAAATCTTTGCAAACGTAGAATTATTAACAAACGCAGCAGGAGGCACCTTTTCGCAGAACCGTTTTGGACAATTTCTAACATAATTCGTTCGGTATACGTGAACTAATTTCAGGTAACTAAATAAAAAGCATGATAAAAAATTCAATTCGATAATAAAAGCATATTAGTTAATTATGCCACCGGAAGAAAAACATTAAAATACAGTTTCTTTTGACACCGATCGATCGGTGGAAGCAAAAACTATCAATGACAATGAAATGTCTCTTATTTATCTTTTTAGTCTTATTACAACTTTACATAGAGTCATCTTTGAAAGTAATAGTACATTATAGTACAAGTGTGTAATGTTGGTGATTACCGCTGAGGCGCCATAGGTGAGGGTCTTAAGAGAGCCGAGGACGGTAATCACCAATACACACGTGTATCATACGACGTTTTTCAACACACTTGTGAAGAAAATAATAATAAAAAATCATTTTTCCTTGGAGTTTTCAGGTAGTAAACTTTGCATAACGTTAAGGGCTTCACATCTTATATCAGGCGGTGTACAACATAAATCATTTTCTTCATAACTAGTACTTGTAGACATTTTAATTAATAAATAACTAAAATTTCAACAGTGACAACGAGTTGTGAATTTTTTTTCGCTATGGCGGGAAAAATTAATCAGTTTGCGCGCGCATCTAACAATGGCGATCGGCCATAGACTAAAGGAATGAGGTTTCTTTTTTTTTTGGCTTTCCGCAGATAGCGTTTTAGCCACGTATAAAATGGGGGATTTAAAGTTTTCTTTATTACAGAGAAAACAAAAGTTATATTTGAGTGAAAGTTTTATTTATTAAACACGTACAAGTTGAAATTATCTATTTAAATACGAAGTTGTATGAAATGAGCAAGCAATTGGTACATTAATTTATTTGTTCTATTGATCATTATCTTTTTTGTATCGAAACTTTTTTAAGAACAAAGCAACTCGACCAATAAAATAAAAATAAAAAACTCTATAACTCACTTGTGAATAATAGCAATGAAAAAGTCACAGTTTGATTACAGGTGTCATTATATGCCTAATTGCGGTGATATTAGAGCCACTTTATGAGCAAGTGTGTTGAAAAATCTGTTATATTGTCAAAGTTGAATAAAATATTACCAGTTTATAATTCAGCTCAAATTCTCAAAACATCAAACATTTTGAACACTTGCTTCTTCATATCTATTACTTTTTGAGTTCAATGAAACTTACTTTTTTAAATCTAAAAATTTTAACATGGTATTTATTGAAGGAAACCTCATCCATTTACGTCACAATATTAATATAGAAATACACTGACTTAGAACTTTCAACGTACAATAAAACTGTAACCAGTTGGAAAATTATAATGCCCGTAACTATGACATAACGCTTGTTCACAATTGTATCAAGCCATATCTCGCGACCTGAAGCGCCGGAACATTCGCTACCAGAATCAAGCAAATTGGTTTCGATTCAACGCTTGCTGACTTTGCAAATTTCTTTATTATTAAGATGATGAAACAGCGTTGGACCGGAACTGATTTGATTGCATCATTTGTAAAGGTTGAAGAGGAACATCCTCAGTTTCTAAGTGGCGTTTGGTTTACGCAGTTACGCAGCGACGCGACGTGGACGAGCGATCAAGTAAGTTGATTAACATGATACTGTTAGCTAACCTTCATACAAAATACATATTTTAGCAAATAAAAATAGATATCTGCATAGTTTTGATCAATTTAGCCACAAAGGTCAGTTGATAATTCGAATTTCATGGATTATTTTTATTAATTACATTGGCCATTGTATTTCTTTTATCGTCCACATATTTATATAGCATTTCACTAATTCTTATGTTTTCAATATTATGAAGCAAATACTAAATATTTGAAAAATAATCCAAAGTGGAACACCATAACCAAGTTTTTTTTAAATGTTAAAGCGCTTCAAGCGATCAAGTCCAATGGGAAGTGTTCTACCTTAGGTAATTATGACTTCCGATTTGTTTTTAAGCAAAGAGAGCAATTTTTTTTTAATCAAGTTAGAAACAAATGGAAAAATTTCAGTTGTAATAAAATGCAAGTAAATAGTTACATTGTGTAGCAAAAGTTCCAAAATTCTTTAGCAAAATTTTTTTTCTTGATGATTTCAATATATAAATTATTTTAATTACTTCAGTAATCTCTTTTGTTCTCTGTCGGGGAGGTCGAGGATTACTGTCAGTGTGGTATAAATAGGAACCGGTACCAGAGTCCAAAAAATCTATGGAATTGTTGGGTATTGGAGCAAATCGACACGCATCTGCATTATTCATTAGGTCTTGTAAGTTGTAATCACAGAATATGATCTTTTTAATGTTTTATGTACAGCTTGTATAATCTTCAGTTTATGAACTAAGATACTGGGCTCTATATCACCTCATGAGAAATAATGAAAATGACGATGCAATAATATTGTCTTCTGAATGACACAGGCAATAGTTAAAAAAAGTTATTTATAATCTCAAAGAAACATTCACTGGTTTTTATGTTACATTAAATAGTCAACAAGCGCAAATACAAACTTACTTTTAGATGACTGTTAATTGTCATACAAAATGTATATCTTTTCACCACTGTTATGCTGTTTAAGAATGCTTTTTCGAGAGGAATTCGTGGAATATCACTTACGGCAAGTAACTGATAGTGCCATAATAACCGCATACCTTGGCCGTTGATGGGTAAGAACTGTTACGATGCGGGTCGGTAGGATAACGGCGAGACTGGACACGATGTTGAAATGTCTGCCTACCGGTTAGATTATTTAAGCGATTACAACTAAGTTCCATTCTACCACGGTATATATTAACTTTATTTCCCGGCTTCTTACAGCTGAGCATAAATTTTCTAAACATGAAGACATCATAAACAATCGATAGGACTTATGTGTTATGGCATTTTTTTTAAATCTGGATTGGATATAGATCAGATGTGAGTATATCAGAGGTTGGATGAAAAAAGAAGCAGTCACACAGAAGTTGGAATTAGTTTTAAGTTAGTATTAGCGTGTACCTCTAAAGATGCTCGATATGAAATAATGTATATAGGTACATTACATATCATTCAAGGAATACTATCATATCATTGTCACACTTACGTTATCACCTTTGATCATGACCCGTAAATCAGTCCGATTTAATGACACAGCTCACATTGACTATGCAACGGATATCTGATTGCCAACATTCTTTTATTTCGGTTCTACGGTCATTTAGCAGGAAACAAGTAAACCAATTATGATGCAATATACATTACTACTAACGATGATAAGGTTTTATTGACAGTTATCAATGAAGACTGATCTGGTCATGCTTGTATTCAAAAAAATAATACCTATTGTGGGGGTTAGTTACTGCATTTCCATTGAGGCACACTGTATTATGTTCAATTTTTATTATAATTTATTACAAGTTGGTTTTACCTAAATGTTTTGTTATCAGTTACGTTATTTTTGGGTTGTGCAACCTGGTGACCGACATGCGCTCGTTTGAAGCTTGTTGAAGATGCGACTGATCGTGAGTTTTGTTGCGAGTTTACTCGAACCGATGTCATTTAATCAGAAACAAATACCTATAGTTAGTATAACAAACGAAATTAAAGCAAACATAGAATAAGTGCCTATATATAGTTCTTTCCTTTGTAGTGTTTATAATAGGCTATAAGAATTGTAAATAATATGAATAAAAATAATAGCAATATAATACAGATAGTATAAATGAAGTCGCTTCCTGCTATAAATGTACGCTTATGTGGATCTTTTAAAGTACGTAAGGGATTTTAATGCGGGTTTTACTAACATTTAGAGAATTTTTTACAGAACGTTTATATATACAATACATTCTAATTAAGTTTTTGTATAGTAGAGAAAAATAAATTATTTGTAATCAATTAGAAAAATGTTTTTCTGCCACTTACATGGCTTACACGGGCTAAACCTTATGAGATTCATCAAAATAATGTTCTAAAGAATTGCAGTTTTTCAAAAAGCCTGGAGAAAGAGTTTACGATGGAATTTATTTATTGCCTAAGGTTGACCCACAGTAACCATTTTTATCTTCAACATAATATTTATAATATAAAGTTATTTGCGAAGCTATTTTCTTTAATTCATTATTAACCCCTATTATATCCTTATCCCGATTTTTAATATTTGTAGTTAACTTTGGCATTTATTGTAAATTAGGATTATCCTTAACTGTTTTCCACTTAATTGAATACTGTGAAAGATATCAGGAATTCATAATTATTCGCGACCATAGAAATTCTACCTAAAAATACCTATGATAAATTAAGAGACGCGAGTTAAGCGCACTATTCGTTACTATGAACTTACACAACATATCATCACGCCTATATCCCCAAGTGTTAGGCAGAGGTGTACATCCACAGTTCACCGGATATGTTTTAGGTCCCATATTATTGCCTTTAATCGGGCGGGCACAAAGCCAAACTCTAAGCTTTTACTGAGAATTTCAAAGACAAATCCAACAGCACTTTTCTCGTCCTGAGAATCGAACCTAGAACCTTGAGCATGGCAGTCGCGTTAGGACCACTAGGCTAATGTGCTAGTTACGAAGCGATAAACTCTAAATCAGGCTTTTTTAAACATAAAATATACCACTATGTAAATTGTACCCGTGCGAAGCTGGGGCGGCCGCTAGTTCGATTATAATATGAAATTATTGGTGTTATATCAAAAATCGAATCAAATTAAAACTAACAAGCACGCATAAATTAAAAGTGCGTTGAACTCGACTATCTAGCGACATTCCACCGATCTTGCTTGTTCCAATACATTTTATTTCCAATTAAACTAAGAGGTGGATAGTTGAGCTTGCCTTGTTCTTGTATAGATTTGTTTTTGCAGACTGGAATTGAAAATAGCTAACATTGACCCCAGAACAGCTCTCGATTCATTATTACAATCATAAAATCATTAATATTGATGTCTCTGAAGTCCATTTTGTATAAACGTCTGGAAACTTATTCATTCTGTTTTTTTTTTAATTGTTCTTTTTGAAAACAATTTTACTAAAATCAAGGCAATTTATACAGTTTAATAGGTCAGTTTACAATTAATATTGTTTTATGAATTTATTGTTCCAAGTAAATATTTTCAAACTTCATACAATTAATAAAATTGAAGTGTGTGTTTGTAATGTCAAAATAACAGTTTTTTACTTAATGCATATGAAAGTATATACGACACCTATAACAAAAAGCATATTTTTAAAAAAATTGTCTGTCTGTCTGTCTGTCTGTCTCTTTGTTCCGGGTAATCTTCGAAACAGTTGGACCGATTTTGACGGGACTTTCACTGATAGATCGTAGGTGATATACCTAGGTGTTTTATGTACAGCTTGTATAATCTTCAGTTTATGAACTAAGATACTGGGCTCTATATCACCTCATGAGAAATAATGAAAATGACGATGCAATAATATTGTCTTCTGAATGACACAGGCAATAGTTAAAAAAAGTTATTTATAATCTCAAAGAAACATTCACTGGTTTTTATGTTACATTAAATAGTCAACAAGCGCAAATACAAACTTACTTTTAGATGACTGTTAATTGTCATACAAAATGTATATCTTTTCACCACTGTTATGCTGTTTAAGAATGCTTTTTCGAGAGGAATTCGTGGAATATCACTTACGGCAAGTAACTGATAGTGCCATAATAACCGCATACCTTGGCCGTTGATGGGTAAGAACTGTTACGATGCGAGTCGGTAGGATAACGGCGAGACTGGACACGATGTTGAAATGTCTGCCTACCGGTTAGATTATTTAAGCGATTACAACTAAGTTCCATTCTACCACGGTATATATTAACTTTATTTCCCAGCTTCTTACAGCTGAGCATAAATTTTCTAAACATGAAGACATCATAAACAATCGATAGGACTTATGTGTTATGGCATATTTTTAAATCTGGATTGGATATAGATCAGATGTGAGTATATCAGAGGTTGGATGAAAAAAGAAGCAGTCACACAGAAGTTGAGGAGTAAATAGTTTAGCGTGGTATGGGCATCTGAAAGTTATAGAAATATGTATATAGTAATTAATATAGTAAAGAATACATATCATATCATGCCATAGTTAATAGCAGTAATCTGTCTACAAGCACTTAATGACCAGTCACATTTCTATGAAGCGTGTGATATTCCAGCACATAGTTATTTAATATCAAGGTGATGTAGGGGCGTAAGTTCTTTGTACTGATGCATATACCATGATGACTCATGTAATTAGTTTTAAGTTAGTCAATAAGCGCTGTACCTCTAACGCATCGCCTCGATATTGGCAATAAACTATACTCGGTACATTCCGCCCATTCCAAGGAACACCTTCGTATGATTGTCACACTTACGTTATCACCTTTGATCATTGACCCGTAAATCAGTTCCGATTTTTGGGACACAGCTCACACCTTGACCAACCCACGGATATCTGATTGCCCAACATTCTTTTATTTCGGTTCTACGGTCATTTAGACAGGAAACAAGTAAACCAATTAGATGCGAAAAACTTACTACTAATCGAAGATAAGATTTTATTGACAGTTTATGAAGAAATTGATCTGGTCAGTTTTTTTATTTAAAAAAAAAATACCTATAGTTAGTATAACAAACGAAATTAAAGCAAACATAGAATAAGTGCCTATATATAGTTCTTTCCTTTGTAGTGTTTATAATAGGCTATAAGAATTGTAAATAATATGAATAAAAATAATAGCAATATAATACAGATAGTATAAATGAAGTCGCTTCCTGCTATAAATGTACGCTTATGTGGATCTTTTAAAGTACGTAAGGGATTTTAATGCGGGTTTTACTAACATTTAGAGAATTTTTTACAGAACGTTTATATATACAATACATTCTAATTAAGTTTTTGTATAGTAGAGAAAAATAAATTATTTGTAATCAATTAGAAAAATGTTTTTCTGCCACTTACATGGCTTACACGGGCTAAACCTTATGAGATTCATCAAAATAATGTTCTAAAGAATTGCAGTTTTTCAAAAAGCCTGGAGAAAGAGTTTACGATGGAATTTATTTATTGCCTAAGGTTGACCCACAGTAACCATTTTTATCTTCAACATAATATTTATAATATAAAGTTATTTGCGAAGCTATTTTCTTTAATTCATTATTAACCCCTATTATATCCTTATCCCGATTTTTAATATTTGTAGTTAACTTTGGCATTTATTGTAAATTAGGATTATCCTTAACTGTTTTCCACTTAATTGAATACTGTGAAAGATATCAGGAATTCATAATTATTCGCGACCATAGAAATTCTACCTAAAAATACCTATGATAAATTAAGAGACGCGAGTTAAGCGCACTATTCGTTACTATGAACTTACACAACATATCATCACGCCTATATCCCCAAGTGTTAGGCAGAGGTGTACATCCACAGTTCACCGGATATGTTTTAGGTCCCATATTATTGCCTTTAATCGGGCGGGCACAAAGCCAAACTCTAAGCTTTTACTGAGAATTTCAAAGACAAATCCAACAGCACTTTTCTCGTCCTGAGAATCGAACCTAGAACCTTGAGCATGGCAGTCGCGTTAGGACCACTAGGCTAATGTGCTAGTTACGAAGCGATAAACTCTAAATCAGGCTTTTTTAAACATAAAATATACCACTATGTAAATTGTACCCGTGCGAAGCTGGGGCGGCCGCTAGTTCGATTATAATATGAAATTATTGGTGTTATATCAAAAATCGAATCAAATTAAAACTAACAAGCACGCATAAATTAAAAGTGCGTTGAACTCGACTATCTAGCGACATTCCACCGATCTTGCTTGTTCCAATACATTTTATTTCCAATTAAACTAAGAGGTGGATAGTTGAGCTTGCCTTGTTCTTGTATAGATTTGTTTTTGCAGACTGGAATTGAAAATAGCTAACATTGACCCCAGAACAGCTCTCGATTCATTATTACAATCATAAAATCATTAATATTGATGTCTCTGAAGTCCATTTTGTATAAACGTCTGGAAACTTATTCATTCTGTTTTTTTTTTAATTGTTCTTTTTGAAAACAATTTTACTAAAATCAAGGCAATTTATACAGTTTAATAGGTCAGTTTACAATTAATATTGTTTTATGAATTTATTGTTCCAAGTAAATATTTTCAAACTTCATACAATTAATAAAATTGAAGTGTGTGTTTGTAATGTCAAAATAACAGTTTTTTACTTAATGCATATGAAAGTATATACGACACCTATAACAAAAAGCATATTTTTAAAAAAATTGTCTGTCTGTCTGTCTGTCTGTCTCTTTGTTCCGGGTAATCTTCGAAACAGTTGGACCGATTTTGACGGGACTTTCACTGATAGATCGTAGGTGATATACCTAGGGAGTAACTTAGGCTACTTTCAAATATATTTTAAATAATTAAAATAGCCGGGAGCAAAATTCACGCGGGCATTCTGTACTCGACATGAGTGAAGCCGCGGGCACAGCTAGTACTTAAAATAAATAGAGAAAGTACGAATTATAGCTAGTAGTTAGTAAATGACATTATATGATATTTTTTTAAATAGTTTTATATTAAGATAAGATACTCTTTCAAATTCTTTAAAGACTATTAAATGATGCATTGGTGAAGGTAAATTCCGATTTCGGATTCGCGATTGGCAGTAAAATTACCTGAACGATGACGTCATGATAAGCAATCAGGATGTAAAATCTAAAAATCGCAAAGTGTCGAGATCATCCTACCCGACCTTGTGCGGTTATATACAACTGCAGAATCGAGCGCGGTCATTCATAAGAAAATAAACTTATACTACATGTTAAATCATTGTGGCCTTATCCAACAGATTACTGTCGGTATATGACCTTGCACAATGTGTTTCTACCAACCATTCTATTATCGCTCTTTATATTATTATTATTTTATGCTGTTTGAGTTATAACTCAAGGAAGGATACTGAAAGAATAACTTCAACATTTGTTTTTCTGTTTATACAATAACTTCGGATAAATAAAAAGGCTTAGGTGTCTCCTTAGCTTACTTTATATCAAAATTATACCAACATCTTATATTTTACTAATTGATCAATTTCTAAATGGAGAATACTTCTAAAATGTAAAAAGGAAAAGTATTTATCCAGTTGCTAGGTATGCTAGGCGTACCATATAAAATTTAAATATAATTTACATCAGCATCCAGGTCCATAAGGTGCAAAAAGAAAATAAAAAACCCGACTGCAGCGAAAATTATTTTTCTATTTTTGCTTTTTATTTGATTCCCAGACGTCGTAATTAAATAATATCTTGCCACTATATCATTCCCACAATTAAAGCGAATCTAACGACAACTCATATGCTAAAATCCATCAAGCGTGTCAATTAAATAGACATACATACATACGCTCGAATAACGTAACCCTAATTTTTCCCAGTCTGGTAAAAAGATGTTCTTGTTACTCCATTACACGGCTTTCGTTTTAAAAATACCGAACTTTTATTTTTCATAATATTAGATTACCTGGCCATTAACAACAGCGCTGACGAGTAGCACCCGTGCCGCTCGGTGCACTTCCTTGAGCTCGCCGGGCAACGGGGCGGAGGCCCCCGTCGGTTGAAACCACACGGCGGCGCCCTCCGTCCATTCCGCGAGCCCTCCGGAGCCCGCCATTCTGAAAAAGCAAACTTTCATTCAATCTCCCCAGAACAATAAGAAAATTTAGAGGCAGTTTTAGCGAGATCTTGATCTGTCATATGGTGATATTTATTTAACCCTATATTATGTAATTTTAAAGGGATCTTAAGTGATTTAGTTTGATTGTTGTGTACAACAGAAATGGATTATAAATAATAACTTAGGAACATGCATTTTAAGTTGCCACAAAAACTCCTTGAATCGTTTTAACAAGAGGGCTGCCATGTTATTAGAATTATGTTTGAAGAATACAACAGTAAATTACAAGAATACTCTATTCATGTGACGTTGGCAGGATTGTGAATGAACATAGTTGCTAGTAAACAAAAAAAAAAAAGAAGAAATAAAGGTAGAATTATTTTATAGATATTATCGGTATTATTAATCATTTTAAGACGGATTTTTGGTGCCAAAATATAAAGGATTATTTTTTATATATTTTCTTAAACTTATACCTACTGTGGTAGAGAAATATATTTGTAAGTTACATGCCATGATACAGTTAATTTTCTTCCATTAGCAAGGTTGTTTACTAGAGTTCATCTGGACATTATTACACCTGCCACTTGGACTAACCTTCAGTTAATATCGTGAGAAGTGTCCTGCTTTGAGATATAATATAATTGTGTTTCATGAATACTGGATCTTAAATCTTTTTGCTAGTAAACAATCCGATTGATTATAATCATTACGTCTGGGGAGTCAGACCAAATGTACAATTTTTACACATTGGATGGAATAAAACACATTTTATAATTTCGAAACATAAAGTTATATTATTGTCATCTTAAAAATAGAATTATTTACATAAATAAGCTTTTTTAAACTATAATAAATTAACAGATTCGATCTAGCCGTACTGTCACAAATATAAAGGTGAAGGTGGACAACCGCATAAGCACGGGGGCAGAGGCGGTGGAGCGCAACACGGTGGTGGTGGTGGGTGTGACTGGAAGCATATAGGGCCTGGCGGAGGCGGCTGGACACAGAATGGTTCGATGGGCGGCGGCTGGATAACCATCGGAGGCGGTTGAGGCGGCTGCACGCAAACCGGTGGCAGAGCCGGCGGTTGGACGCTTATCGGCGGTGGCGGCGGCGGTTGGATGCACATAGGCGGTGGTGGAGGAGGTTGCACGCTAATAGACGCTGGCGGTGGCGGTTGAACTACGAGTGGCGGTGGGCAAGGCGGCTGCACCATCATCGGCGGCAACGGCGGCGGTTGCACCGGCATCGGTGGCAGCGGAGGTGGCTGCACCATCACCGACCCTAGCGGAGGGGGCTGAATAATGATCGGTGGTGGCGCAGGCAGCTCGATTACAATCGGCGGTGGTAAAGGTAAGTCTAGCATCATCGGAGGCGGCATAGGCGGGTTGACGTACATCGTTGGTGGTGTCGGAGGATTTATACACATGGGGGGTAGAGGAGGCGGGTTCACGCATATAGGTGGTGAGGGGGGCGGTGTAAGTGTAAAAGGTGGAAGGGGCGGCGGATTTACCATCAGAGGTGGACCAGGAGGAGGTGTGACAGTTATCGGTGGGAACATGGGTAGCTCGATCATCATAGGTGGTAGAGGGGGTGGTGATACACAAAATGGAGGTGGTGTAGGTATCGTGACGTAGACAGGCGGCGATGGGGCAGCTGGGATAGGTATGGGAGGCGAACAACACGAACATCCCATTGATGTCATATACGAATACGGCGACACCGCGTAATACTGCGCATTGGTGAACTGAAAAAAATAATTAAAGTTAACTTAATTGCTAAAAGTAAATATTGTTTAGCTTTTTATTATGTCTTCATATTAAGCAAATAGTTAGTGCTTTAAGTTATTTTAACCTCTATTGAAATGAAAGGTCTAAGACTTCGATCAACTAAACAATATGTATTTTTTCAAAGGGTTAGACTGATAAATTATATTAATAAAGAAAACTGTGTATACTTACTTGTAGTACATATGTTATTAGTAACAGAAATATATTTAATGTAGCCGCCATCGCTAATGGTTCCAAACCTTGCTACTGTCTACCATACAACCCTATTATATATGGACATATTGCCCCAGTAGTTGTGATATTTCCAAAATTATGCAATATTTATCGATATTATAAAAGAAATTATCATTTAATATCGTGTATTTCCGTAAAAGATTCATTACTTTTACATTATCTAGTACGTAATCAAACAAGCAAGCGATGGGAGACAGATAAACCATGTTCGAGATATAAAGATTACAATTACATCACTTATGTCAGTAGGTAGGCAATTCATTATTATTTACATATTATGATAAGAGATAAGATATGGGTATAATATACAAATGCAAATATATTTTTATACTCAGTAGCATTCCATTATTGTGATAGAAAAGACTTATCTGCATATTGTGTCTGTTAAAAGTCAACGTAAACTGTCCGCAGTATGTAAACATCTTAGTTTTCTTCTTATTTTAATGGCCAGAGTGTTCTTCCACAATTCTACTAACATTACATGAATAGAACATTTTTCCAATTATTCTTGTAAACAAAACTCTTAAAGATGGCAACATCCTTGTTAAAACTATCCATGGAGTTTTTTCGCAACTTAAAATGCAAGCTCCTTGTTATTATATATAATCTACTTCACTAGTGCTCAATAACCAAAGAGCATCATTTAAAATGCCGCCAAAATTACACAACATAGGGTCAAATAACACAAGTTATTTTACTTTAATATCTTAAATGTAATATGTGCTTAATTATATGTAAAATTAGCCGTAAATACCATCCAAATCGCCGCCATAAGGAAAAGTACCAAGAAGGCAGGCTACATTACCTCGTTGTATAGCAATGCTTATTCGTTGAACGAGTTATTGGCTAGCCCTCTGCTCTCGAGATGCCTCGACTAGTCGACTTGCGAGTAAAACATGAGTTTCATATTTTTTGAACATAATTTTATGAATTAAAATAAAAACTACTATATAATAGATCAAGATCCGCTCTAAAACCCACCGTATAACGTAAATCGTGTGAATTCATTAATTTCAATAACAAAGGACTCAAAGGTGATCGAATCCGTTAATACAATCGTGCTGAAGCTACAAAGAAAGATACTGGTGTCACAGTAGAAACGATGTAATGTTATAAATCTCTCCTTGTCGATTATTATTGAATTTATTCCTTTTTTTTCGACTTCAAAAAAGGCGGAGGTTATCAATTGGAATGTATATTTTTTTTAATGGATGTTCAGCCATATCTTCTTTGTTTATGAACTGTTTTGGATGATTTTTTTTTGTTGGATAGCGGATACCTCAGGGGTAGTCTCATTTCATTAGCATTGGACCTTCAAATTCGAAGATACAGCAGGGAACTCTTCAAAATCATTGAAGTTGATTTTCTTTTTTAATAAATCTTATCTTGTATATAGTAGCACGGAAAAGTGGCGGACACTGGTAAATATAATAAAATCTACATGAACGTTCGACGCTGTTATGCTGGCATGTAATCCTCTCTGCAGCTGAATATACACATGGTCTCGAAACATGACTCTTTGACGGGTTTATCCTTTATCATCATGTGCATTCTCGTCGAGACCATATCGGGTACAGATCCCTACCATTAGTTATATCAATTAATTTATTTTATTTTTATAGATACTATTTATTAACATTTCGTATCACTTTCTTTGGTTTCAATTATTCGTTTCTGGTTGATCTTTTAAATATACGTAAATTACCAAAATAATTAAAAATGAGTAAAAAACACTTTTTCTGGTTTAAGTAGAATTAAGCAGCTGTCAAACTTCCACACGGTAGAGGCAATGTAAGGAATAGCCAACTTTACATGATGCAATTTGAAATCGTTCACATACACTAAAGTGGGTAATTATCATGAACATTTTTTTCTAAGCAATGCAATAGCAATTTCATTTATTTTTATGCAAATTCAAAACAGGTGGAGGTTCTCAATTCGATTGTATTTTTTTATTGATGTTCAGGCATAACTTCTTCTTTCATAACTAATTTATATGATTCTTTTTTCGTTGAAAAGGGGATACCTCAAAGGGTTCCTATTTTAATTTAATTTCCATTGAACCTCCGGACTTCGAAGATTCTCAAGAGAACTCCTTAAAATCATTGAAGTTGCTTTTTTATTTGATTTTTTTTTTATTCATCTAACTTTTATTTATTTTAATGTAACTTTGCATCCGTACTTCGTTCTTTCTAATAGGATTTGAAAAAAAAAAACATTGTTTCAGCATCGTTGCAGAACTCGTTAGCGAACATTCATAGATGTCACTATAATTACCGAGCCCATTAAAATAAGGTTTTTCATTAAACGACACGTAAGTACTTTCAGACCTTATGAAACAAACACACCTACGACCCGAATAGAGTTCATTGAATCCGGGAAACAATGGAACGAGACGCTTCCGTTTACCGAAGACGCACCGGTAGGCCTCTGGTGCTGCATACCAATAAATCGGCAGCCCGGTAAAATGTGAAAGCCTTAACTTAATAGAGGCCAGTTTGAAATAATTGTTCACTTGTGTTTGATCCGATTATAAATGTGTTTTGTATTCTGATTTCGCCTCGCCACCTCAAGAGCGAGGTGAGGCTTTCTATGCAAACGTTAAAGGACTTCCCAAATGCATCTTTTTACGTAGAAACAAAAATAAAAGCTTTCTCCTTTTGTTTGTCACTTGAAATGATCACGAGGTCACTTTTACTGCTTATTTTTTTACACACGGAACTTCTATACAAGTAGGTACTGAGATTAATTTTTATAACTTCTATACTCGTACTTTACTCCTTTTAGTAAAACTTATCAAAAAGGTAAAAACTATATGATCGTAAAGCAAAACATTGCCAATAAAAAAAATTATTTCGTGCCAAAATAAGTATTTTAAGTACTTAGTTAATTTTGGTGTATAAATAATTGTTATCACGTATGTATCACTAACAAAAATAGAGAAACTGACTAATTGTAGGTTTGTTTACTTTACCAATATATTTAGTTCAACGAATTTAGATTGTAACTTGGTAAGTTAACTTTAATTAGAAAATCTTGTATTTCTTGTAACAGCAAAAAGGGACGAGAGAAGTTCCAGGAAATTAATTTTGATATCTTATTATTACTGTT
This sequence comes from Saturnia japonica, assembly GCA_033032175.1. Classification (NCBI taxonomy): domain Eukaryota; kingdom Metazoa; phylum Arthropoda; class Insecta; order Lepidoptera; family Saturniidae; genus Saturnia; species Saturnia japonica. The sequence goes on from CM065314.1 coordinate 4,117,448, forward strand.
TGAATGATCCAAGAGGGTACGGATGGATTGTGTAAGGAATGATCGATATGCGTATAAAAGGTATGAATTCTGACATGACAGCTGATAGAGAAGAGTGGAAGAGGAAAGTATATTGTGCCGACCTTATTTAATTAGAATAAGGGTAAAAAAAAAGAAGATATACTAGCTAGTCAACAATTAGCTATAAATTCTGATTGTTAAATATTCAGACGAACGTATCAGCTATCATCAGTTTGTTCGACATCAAAAAGTAAATAATTTGTACTAATTTACACTAATATTAAGCATTTCATATTATTAAATACTAGCTATGCCCGCAGCTTCGCACGTGTTAGCTGCAGAATTATTGTTTATGAAGATATCGTGATAATTTTTTTTTTTTTTTGTAAAGATGAGACGTCTCTGAGTAAAACAAAACAATATGGGTCAAAATCTATCCAGTAATTTTTGCACGAAGCGTTCAAAACGGCAAACCTCTATAATTTTATTTATATTACATTAAATATATCAATACAAGCTGAAGATATATTTTTTTGTTTGTACGCGTAAACTTTTGAAACTACTAGTGAGAATAGAAAAAATACTTTTGTGTTAATTAGTCCGTTTATTGAGGAAGGCTATAGAACTTCTCGCTACGACCATAAACGCAGTAGCCAAAAACTTCAAACAATCAGGTATTAGCTGTAGGGAAGAAAGTGGGAACAACGTTACGACTACACGAGTGCGTTGGCGGCTCGGTTTAGATTTCGTCGAAGAAAACCCAGGTTTACACAGCTAGTGTAACATATTCGTTAACTAAGTGTCGAAAATAACATTATTATATGTCCATAACAAAACTAAACATGATGTTTTTACAAGCAATTTAATTATCATTTTTAATGAAAGTGAGAACAAGACGAAAAAAAAATTCCATTTGAAAGTTAACCAACAAGTGGTCTGAGATAAAACACGTAGTTTGTTACAGAGAGATTAATTAACACACTAACGTAAGAATCCAAAGTAGATTCATAAATAAAAGATGTATTATTCAAAATAGGGTTTATTTTACTACGAGTTTGTACCGGATACCTAGTAGAAAGTCGGCTCATGATGTTATCTATGAAGAGAAAAACAATTTATTAGTTGAATTCTGTAGGTATGGCATACTTAAAGGGGTCGAGCCGGTTTAGTATGTGAAATTCGGTACAAAAATACCAAAAACGGCCAGGCGGTAAAACAATAATGTCGCAGTGGTAGCGTAGCGTGTACGGACACCTCGTCGATTGACGTAAGTTCGAATCCCTGCAGTGAGCTTGACCTTTTGCTGAAGGAAAACTTCGTGATGAAATGATAGCATAATGGTAGGATATTTTGTAATGCCCGCCAGCTATCACCTTCAAATTGGTAATCTGTCGCCAAATACTTATAGGTCTGTTCCGGCAAGATCAGCCGATGTATATCCAGAAACCAAGCGGGGAATAGATCTGTACCCGTTTGGTCGCGACCATGGTAGTCGCATGAGCACATAATGTGATAAATCCTTTACAATACAGAAAGCACGGCAAAGTGACTGAATTGTGCCAGATGGTTCACAGACACAGTATAATCCAAAAACAGATGTAGACGCCGCTGTCGTGTTTGCATTAATTGAAACTGGATATGTACTGGCTAATCCCGAAACACGAAGCGCATAAGCGAAACACTATGAATGGTATAAAAAAGGTATAAAATTATTGCAGTAACATGTGAAAAATAACCCATGTTTCTAAGTCCATTTGCGCACTCACAGCAATATCTTGATATTCCATTTCATACAATCGTGTTTGGTTTATCTATACAATTTATAAAATTAAAGTTTAAAAAGCCCTTTTTAAATTTTTATCTATCTGTCTGTCTGTCTGTTTGTTCCGGGTAATCTCCGAAACGGTTGGACTGATTTTGACGGGACTTTCACTGAAAGATAGCTGATGATATAGGGAGTAACTTAGGCTACTTTTATTTTAGAAAAATAATTAGGGTTCTGCACAAACAAAAAAAAGCTGGTCATGGTGAATCAATTCGGGCGCTTAAATGGCTTATGCTGAGTAAACCATAAGAGATATAGCAAATTAATGTACTACATAATCATAGGCATTAAAAAGACCTACAAAAAAGTCCGGGAGAGTATACATCTATCTTCTTAGGAACACCCACAATAAGCATTTTTGTCTATAAAATAGCCGGGATCGGGGAGCAAGATTCGCGCGGGCATTCTGTAGTCCACGTGAGCTAAGCCACGGTCACAGCTAGTATTCAATAAATCATCTGTAAACCTTTCTACCGAAATGATGATCATCTCTGCTAAATATGATATTGCTTATTTATATTGATAAGAACCAGTAAATAAAAGTTTCAAGGCTATTTCAGTCATTTCTGAAAAAATCATTAAATCACGAGATTCGATTGTCTCAAATGTAATTTATTTTTGCTACTTCATCGGCTAGTGTATTTGTATATGTTTTAATTTTTTTTTAATATTTTGTTATCTACAATTACAAAGTAATCCAATAAGCTTAATTTCTGTTATTTAAAGAGCAAAAACGTTGAAACAAATCGGGTTTTATATAAAATCGGTTTTTTAATTGTTTTCAATATACGTACCCTTTCGATCAATTTGTGGATTTAAGAGGTTATTCTACATCGAAAAAGACATTAAAAAAACTAGTTTCATCATTGTACGAAAACAATATTATAGAGAAAAAAATAATTTCGAGAAAAATCGCCTGTTTCAAACGGTTAAAATAAAAATTATTAGTTGATATTTTTTTCTGATGATAGCCTTTATATGGCTATATGATGTGACCAAATTTCATTCAAATCGCTCAAGTAGTTTTTGGGAAAAAAAAAGTTTTCTCTTTTTTCCATTTATTCAAAAGATAAAGTAGACAAAGATCTGAAACTTAATGTAACAACGTATATTATTAGTATCAACATACCCTCAAATGATGATCCAGAGATCCTTCTGGGGCCGATTCAGTACGCTTATGGCCTTTAATGACTCTCAATTTTGGGTGTTGTAGGGTATTACAAAATATAATAAATCAAAATACAAAGTAACGTTCCAACTAACTTATTAAACCATTTCGCCTTCGTCTGCCAATGTTCCGAACTGATTATAATAGGTTCTAGTTTAAGTATTATTCATTTTGATTTCATTCCTTTCTCGGTTCCCAGGTTTCTGCGAAATATTGAAATTATGGATTATGTTTTTTTTTTATAATGTACATAATTTCAAACGGTCGCCCGCTAGTTTTCTATATAATCTGGCCTCTCGTGAACCTGTTTATACGTTTATATAGACACGAACACGGTTCCAAACGTCATAACAGTGTTCCGACCTCGAGCTGGACCGGTCCCGTTAACAGTTTTTTTAATTATTATTACTTTGTCGCGCATTCGCCAAGTTGAATATTTATACTTTAAAAGTCAAATGAAGAAAACATCTTTCTTCGTTTATTATTGTTTTTTTCTGATAGGGCATTTACTTGTAATCGCCCGGCTAACTACCACTCTCAAATTAAAAATAAATTGCTAACAATCTAGCCATGATATGATTAACATCAAAATCAAAATATTCTTTATTCAATTTAGGCCCTAAGAAGGCACTTATGAACGTCACAACTCTACTACCTGTTCGGAAAACATCCCAGACATCGAGAAGAACCGGTAAGAAATTCGATCGGGTTTATCTTTTTTGTTAAGTACAATAATAATAATTTAGTGGATACACAGAAATGAAGTAACTTCCAGACATCACTATCATTAAAATAATGATCCACCCTATAATAACCTTTTGACAGTAAAACCTGCTTGACAAGGTCCTTGAACTTGTCGTTCGGCAAATCAGTAATGTGCTTTGGGATCTTGTTAAAGAACCTAACACTATTACCTAAAAACTTTTATTAGTCTTACTAAGTATAAAACACGATACGACTAATTTATCTCTTATTTCTCGTGTTAACATTGTGCTGATCTTTGACAAAATCTTGCTTATGTAAGTTTTTACGAATATACATTAAGTTATCAAATATGTATTGGGAGACAAAGTTAAAATACTAAATTTCTGGAACTTGTTCTTTAGTGATTCGCGGGGTCTCATATTGTAAATTGCTCGAACTTCCCGCTTTTGTAATATAAATATGGTATTTACCTCAGATGCTGAACCCCACAGCAAAATTCGTAACATATTTAACGATACCGTCGCTTACGGCTTAAATTCAGCTGAAATTGTTAGTAAACTAAATACATATAAAAGGCAACGTCATAATTGAGTCATCATCGCTCAGCTCAAAGTAGGAATTCGATATCAGAAGATGTGGACATTACATTGTAGGCATTGTTTAAAAAAGGATTTCTCGTAATTAATTAAACAAATCAATCCCTACAGTTACAGAGATAGATCGATCAAAACTCTTTCTGTCCCGACGCGCGGGTGAAAAGCACAGAAATACTAATTAATGAAGAAAAATTTTCACGATTGAAGAGCACTACAACAAGCACAATAACAAAGTGTACGATCTTAGTTCTAAAAACGGTTCGTAAGTGGTCGGAAAGGTCGTGGATTGGTAGAGGTTTCTTATAGAGGAGCTTCACTTCGTCTCGTTCACTCTTATGAAAAAGGAGTGAAGACTCCAGCTAAAGTGTATCTAAAGACCGTCATACATCGTGTTGTCGAGCAATGTTGGAGCAATACAGTTTAAAAAAAAGTTATGGAAGACTTTTCACCAAGACTGCCACTGGTCACACGACATGAACCACCCAAGCCTAGCTAGAAGCCAACGTTTCGGACTTTATAAAAGCTGAAAACTGGCTCTCGTCTAGCCCAGGTACGAATTACTTGGACTTCAAATTATGGTCAGTTTTAGATGACATGGCCTGTTCTAAACGACACTCCGACAATGTTAAGATACTTAAATAAGCTCTAGATCTTAGAAAGAAGTAGGTAAATTTGGCATGGAAACATTGCGTAAATTGATATATTTATGATATTTAAGACTTTTAAGAATTAAAGACCTGTAAAGTCAAAAACCAATTAATGTAAGCCAAATGTGGCTATTTCGTATAGAATTATTTTTTAATTGATGCCGAGACTTCAATAAATATGTACATATAAGTTTTAATAACAATACATTACTGCATTTTACAAAATGCATTTTCATTTGTAACAGAAGTTATACCCAGACTAAGTACAATTCTTAAGTATATAAATACGATTGGACACAAAAATATTGGGTCTTTTTTTCATTTTCATCAAACGGCTGTTTCCGGATTTGTACTTACTAGAATAAAAGGCGGAAGAAGTTTACTTGCGATACGTAACTTTAATTGAGAATAAAATTGTTATAATTAAAAGACGTATAATAATTCATTGTTAAACACTTGCGCATCAGATATTCGTTGCATAAGCGAGACAGCTCTTCGGTGGGATCGAGGTTAGGCAGGCGTACGCGCAACCGTGTTAGTAGAACAGTAATGTTTTGTACATCTTCACGCTTACCTGTAAAACTTTTATTAATTAATAATTTAATATTAATTAATAGAAAGGCCAGTGTTCCTAGATGCACTGTAATTACGATAAACTACTGTAATTTCATGTCATTCATTTAAACCCTTAACACTGTATTTTCAACCTCGTTATCTGTTCACACTGAGAAAAGTCTTCTGTAATGTTTATTGTAATTTTAAATACAAAATTAAAAAGTTTTTAACAAATTACAACATCAAGTTCACTGACTGTGTCATATTGCTTATAATCCATCCATTCATTCATATTTTTATTATTGCCTGTGCCTGTAATTAGTGAGCCGTGTAAATATGTTATGGATTTTTTAATTTAGTTAACTCGAATCGATAGTACCGACCTTCATTTTTATATAGGAAATCTAAAAAAAAGACAATTTCCTACTTTTATTATAAATTAGAGAACGGTTCTCCGTAACAATGAGTGAGCAAGTACCGTAAAATGATGTAACTAATATAATTCGTGAACCACGTAGCGTTCCGGATTAAAATTAATGTCATTTTTATTATGTAGAATATTTAAATTATAAAAATATAAATTGTTAGCTAATTGGATGTGTTCTTAGGAATACAAAATATGTGATTGTTTGTTTTTTTATTTTTTGTATAGTAGCAAGGCAAATTGACCGTACTGTACCTGATGGTAAGCAAAGCATAATGCAAACACAACGGTGACCACCGAGAGATCGAAATCAACCGACGGTCGTCGCTGTCATGCCGGGATATGCACAGGTTAATCCCGAAACGCGACACTCATAAGCGAGTCACTATGACGGGTTTTTCACCAAATGCATGGATGCCCCGACCCAGTCAAGCAAAACCGCCCTACCCTACCACCTTGCTATCAGTTCGTTTAAAGTATTGCTGTATCAGACTTGCAGAGTATAAGGTAACTCATGATACTCACCTGTATACTTATATGCCTAAGATATGAATAAATTAATTAATAATTTTCAAAGAAACATATCTCGGTAAATTAGAATACGCCAGAAAGGAATTCTTTCACATTACAATAAGGGGCGGAGTGAACAACATAAGATTCATATCTAATGTGGCAGATATAAAAAATAAAATAATTCAAATGAAAGTGTATCGAATGTGAGAAGGAAGAAGTAGTAAGTGATAAAAACGTAGAAGAAAGACAAAAACATTAACAAAATGGAACTCTACGATGGTAAACGCAAAAAGGGGACGATGGTTCAAGAGATAAAATGACATAAGTTAAGAGAGATGATCAGAGGAAGTTAAAATTTGAAGAGAATGGAAGTACCTAGAAACAGACACTGACAATATAGGCTAGGCTAGCCTATATCATAAGTATATATCCTATAGGACAAGCTGTAAACCTAAACGATTTTAATAATACAGATTAGCGTTACTTGAATATTTTTTTTGGTAACACAGTAAAAACTCTAGATTTCAAGCTACACTTCAATTCGGATATGTTAGAATGTTAAATGGAGTATATAATTATACTTCAAATATATCTACAATGGAAGGACAAGGCGTCTAACAATACATAATGCGCTTTAGCAAGGCTTCCAGCGGTAACTCGTTTCCAACAAAAGTTGTTAGTACTGTAACTAAACCTATTCACTACTAAAGGTACTCGTAACTTACAATAATAAGTAATGACATTATTAAATACCATATTTTAAATTTATTTATTACGCAGTCATGTAAACAATTAATAAAATTGAAGGGTCTGTTTGTAATGTCAAAATAATAGTTTTTTACTAAATGCATATGAAAGTATATACGATACCTATAACAAAAAACACAAATAAAAAAAAACTGGTCATGGTGAATCAATTCGGACGCTGAAATGACTTATGCTGAGTAAACCATAAGGGATATTATAGCAAAGTAATGTATCACATAATTATAAACGTTAAAAAGACCTACAAAAAAGTCCGGGAGAAAATACATCTATCTTCTAAGGAACACCCACAATAAGCATTTTTGTCTTTAAAATAGCCGGGAGCAGGGGAACATGATTCTCGCGGGTATTCTGTAGTCCACGTGAGCGAAGCCACGGGCACAGCTAGTATTTAATAAATTAAAAATCCATATTTACAGATTATATACTTAAGTATAATTGCTGATAGATACCAGAATGATAGGATATCTAATCATATTGACTATAAAGGAATAGAATCCTAACTGGGTTTATAAAACATTATCACACACGTCAGTAAAGCCTTGCCGTTTCTTCCAGCCATTTCATAACTTTCAAGTTACTCCAGTTTATTTCAAACCGGTCCAGCGTATCAATCGGCAACATATTGCGATATAGTTTATGAAATGGACCCGTAAAGCAATTGTAATTAGAGTTTAATTGGCTGTAATGATATTGCTGCCGAGTGCCGGCTGTCTATGTAATTGGGAACTACTACTTACCTTATTGAAAATCTGATAACGAATTACCATCAACGGCATACTTTACTGATAATTTTATATATTGTATAATTTCTTTTACATTATATTCTAAGGAGTCCAGTCTCCTCATGTGACTCTCGGAATTTACATCAATGAAGTTTCATAATTTCCGAGACAAACTGTTATTTTGTACTTGTGCAAAATATATATTTGCGTGTGTATTATTTTCGAAAACGTTATGTGTATGTAATTAACATATTATTACATTCATAAAGACAATTTTTCAAATCTGACTCAGACTTCCAGAAATTAGAGCGTTCAAACAAACAATTGTTTTTAATATTAGTGTAGATTTCTATTCAAATAATTTGTTGAACCTATACAAAGGAAATATCAGTTTAGTTAAAACATTAGGAAAAGCAGTTGAAAGATAATTGGCAGAGCGTACAAGGGTACACACAGAAATATCCAGATGGGGAATCGATCTAGCGTTAGTCAGTCAACATGATGATGCCAAGGTTTAATGATGACGAATTTAATCACGCCTTTGTAAATATAAAAATTCATGTGTAGGAGACGAAACAATGGACTGTAGGATGAACATAAAAGTACACAGATTCTGACACACTACAATACCTCATTAGATTTAGAATCGAATGGAATTACGAATCACAAGCTCACTGCGTATTTAAACCTTAAACAGCAAAACCAAACTTACTATATAGATAAGGTTCTTCAGCAAGACAAATACCACCAGGTAATGTAGAACTTCGTGGAGTAATTGAACACATCCATTGGAGTATACTTGTAAGTAGTAAACTTGGAAGCCCATTTTATACTTGACGGTAGCATTCAAGTAAACAGGTTGAAAAACAATGTCTAGTTTACGCGTTTTAACTCAGTTATGTGATAAACAAAAAAAGATTTGAGAAGGTGAAGGAAAAGATTTAAAAATATTAACGTCCTTTATTCACTGTCGTTGTGTGGCGCGATATAACTGCTACACGTTAAAAAATACTGCTTAACTTTTATTCTAAAGATAAATCAAGTATTACATTTTGAGGTATTACATAAATTACAAAAAAGCATTAACAATCTTAATACATGCCACTTTCAGTACAAAACAACGTAATTGCAAAAATGCTATACAGATATACGAGTATATAATTATATAACAATATCACATTACATAGATTATCAACCAGTTTAGCCGATCTAGCAGGACTCACACGACATTATGTACGAGTATATTGCATATAAACAATTAAATAGAGGTAAAGTTTGTGAGAATGTTTTAGCAGATAATCTCAGGAACTGCTGACGGACTCTAAAAATACTAATAAAAATGAAATGGTGTTCGTTGCTAAGCGAATCACTTGAGAACATCTTGACTTATAAAGCAACTTTTTTTGTTTTAAAATGTTAGTAATAGTCTGAATTGGGTTTTTATGGTAAGAAAAATTGGAAATTTAGCGGAAAAACTGAATGTCCTTTTTCAGATCTGATTTTTGTATGAACTACAATAACGGCCACAACTCACGATTCAATGGATGGATACGCGTAATTCTCTATTTGTTTTGTTTATGGTCATGGAAAAGTTATCAGGAAAAAATCGGGATAAGTGGCGTGGCGTGTTGTGGTCGATTTGGAAAAGCCAGAACTAAGTAGGGCCAGACGGTTCTTAATATTAGGAAGCTAAGTCAAGCTCAAGTATAAAATAATGATTCCTATTACTCTACTTATTATAGGTACTTTACTATATTACAACATCTTCGATTTTATCAATTTACACACCAAAAAACATTGAATTTTAAAACCCAATAGTTTTTAAATGGCCGTTACAATTATAGTTATTATCAATCTAACCTACATCGAGATATACATTATACATAATATATTGAAGTGATTTTTTTTAATACCGTTGCCGCTTTGTTATTTGAAACGCGATGAAACGAAAAAGCGACACATATAGGATGTAGCCTGCGAGAGAATGATATAGAATTAATACATTATACACGGTTAATGCAAGTCCTGATTTTCACGACATTGAACGTCGTCGAATTGGCCCAGCGGTGTGACGACCAAACTTTTACGCACTGTTATATGTACAGTACGAGGCCAGTTGATTTAGAATTTTTTATAAGAGATTACAATGACAATATTTTGATGCTTTGTGAAGGTTTCACTTTTACAGCGTGTGAACTGCAAACATGTTTTTTCGAATGTTTACATTTCAAATGGCATATAGTAATTATATGACATGGAGTTTTGTTTATGATAATAGTATATTACGCACCTAGGGAGAAAAGTAGGACATTCATGCCCACGCGTATGGTTGTCACCCGAGCCGAAGTCAAGGGTGACAATCGCGGGTAGGGATGTCCTACTTTTCTCCCTAGGTGCGTTTACAATTTTTTCTCTTCCGGGATGAAAAGTTTATATAAAAGTTTATATATTTTATATATAAACAAACAGTTGCTAGGTTACCCGGAGATAAAGTAAAGTACGTGCATGCGCACATTTGCCATCTCATCCGGGAGAGAATCGGGTACTTTTCTCCCGCGTGACAGGGACTAAAAGTGAACTTTTCATCCCGGAGCAGAAAAAAAAATTCTTATTGCAATGTACTTACGTACCTACTTATTTATTTATTTTAATAATTATTTAGAGCGAATTGAATTGCCAAATTCACTGGATATAACAAAGTTTGCGACTATTTGCCAATAAAATAAGATTTAGATTAAGAAAAATTAAGAAAAGGAGGAGGTTCTCCATTCGAATGAATATTTTTTTTAGATGTTCAGCCATAACTTCTTTGTTTATGAACCGATTTACATGATCCTTTTTTCGTTGGAAAGGGGATACTTCAAGGGTGGTCCCATTTAAATTTCATTGGCATTGGACCTTCGACTTAGAAGATACACCAGGGAAATCCTCAAAACCATTGAAGTTTGTTTTCGATTTTGTTAAAAATTGTTACAGTTTAAGTAAGTACTTATTATTTTAACATGTATTTTATGCAATTAAGGAAACTTATCTCTTTTAAATATTATTCTTAAAAATGAATTTAAACATAAATGAGAGTCATAACACTTTTTGTTATTTAAGAAAAATTTGTCTAAAAATTCAATAAATTTATTTGGGGATTTCTCTCTATTTGGAGCAGTCTGACTGGTGGAATAACTCCACCCTATAGAAGATCGCAGCCAAATAACCTTGCTGCGGTGAGTAGGGTTTCCAGAGATTCTTGGGAACCCATTCCCAACTTCCCTAGGTTCAAAGTTGGAAACGCGCTAATAATATTTATAGTATTACAAGCGTCCATAATGTACAGTATCCGCTTACCCTCTTGTTTGGCAACTTAGTAGTTAAAAAAAAAAAACTTTAATTTGAACTAAGAGTTGTTTATATGAAAATAAATATTGCGGGTTATATTCTAGTCATGTAAGTGTGGCACAATAGTCGAACACTTTTAACGACCACATATTAATGAACTGTGCAATAACCATAGCAAATACAGGACAGGGTCAATTTCAAGTGTGAGAGTTATTATTATGATAATGAAAAATCACGAAAAGGTTGTTTTATTCTCAACATTGTGATTTATTTCAAAGAAATACTTTAAGTGACCTTCAAATTAGATTTTTTTAAATACTGTGTAGGTTTTATGTATGTAGTACATAATTATTTGTAGCATAAATGAAAGTTAAATACTGGTGGGAAGTTATCAATTATAAAAACATTATTCTATAAAACGACGGATAGATTTTGATCAATTGTTTTCTTGTTTTACTATTACATACTTATTGGGTCCTTCCTTACCTACAACATTTTTCACGATATCTTCATTAAATACCAATTTATTAAGTTTTAAGAAACTACGATTTTTATAAGCACTACGTGTTCAGCGAGTCGTTTTCTTGCCATGTAGAAGTGGGGATTATAATATTAGTAACACGAACGAAGTAGCGGGCGGTGGCTAGCTTCTACGTCTAGTCTATATCTAGTCTGTGTTTTGAATTGATGAAATTATACTTCACGTATTGATAGTCCTTCTTCTTTTTGTATTGGCACCGCAAACAGCACTAATTGTCAGCGTCAACGTTTTCAAGCCTTCGTAATAGTAGGTATTTTAATCAAAGTGGCGTTTTACAATATAGTGGATCCCTTGTTAGAACGAACTAGGGAGTTTTTATAAGATTTCAAAATGCATGCTTTCAGTTTATATTTACAATCCACTTCACTTAAACACAATAACCAAACACGTCATCACGCAAAACGCCATCAATATTACATAATATAGGGTCAAAAATCTAAGTTAATGAATTAGAAATAAAAACCAGATAGAAATAAAAAGATCATGCCAAAAACTCCGTTTCTATTCTACCACACCACGAAAGTCGTTTTGTATTGATAGTTAATTGAATTTAAAAAAATAGTGATGTCTATTAATTGGGAATAATCGTACGATATTACCATATGTTATAAAATATCATTGGATATTCCACAGATTTATGTATTCTTTTTTGAAAAATATCGAACGCTACGAAGGAGTATGGCGTTTGTTTTTTAGGTTTAGTTGTAGTTTGCCATATGCGTAGCCTAAGCGTGCCACCATTTGATGCTACAATAGGTCAGTGGTAGCATCGATCGACGTGAGTTCGAATACCTACAATAAACCTAAGTTTTTGGTGAAAGGAAACATTGAGATTAAACCATAGAATGGTGTTAGGGTGTTTTCTAATACTTAGCAAATTATGGAGTTATCAGCATATAATATAGTTTATAACTCAAATCTCTGTTTCAATTCATTCTAGTTTTATGAGGCTCTAAACAAGTTTCAATAAATATCTTTGCTTTCAATAGTTTCCGTGTATCAAATGAGATGTGTAGTCGAAAGCAAAAGAAAGTTGCCGCGCCCTCCGATACCGTTAAAACGCAGACGGCAACAACGTCCAACGAGCCACACGTTCCCCAATTGTTTTATCAGCTCTACTAATCTTAGCACGGATTTTCGACATATCATATTGCAGAATATAAACATCTAAAAAAATCTTTTTAATTTATTCTTCTTTCTTCATCTACAATTGTACTTCTAATTATTCTTCTATATCAAGATGGCGGCTCCCTAATTAATATGTCCAGAGAGCTTTTTGGGAACTTAAAATCCATGTTCCTAGTTATTATTAATTTATAATCTACTTCACTTGTTTACAAAAACTATACTACGTCACGTAAATTGCTGCGAAAATTAAATAATATGTATACATTATAAATAAAAATTATAAGAACATGCATTTAAAGTTGCCAAAAATATTACCAGGACAGTTCTAACAAGGCAGCCGCCATCTTGTTGAATCTATGTTTGAAATTTACAAGAACAAATAGAAAAATAATATATTTACGTGACGTTAGAAGAATCGTGAATAAACACCATATTGCTCTTAAATAAAAAGAAGTGGAAGCTAAGAAACTTTTGAATGAAATATTTAACTGGACTATATTTATGTAAAAACTTAATGTGCAAATACGTGTAATAATGGAGATAACTAAACTCCACTTGGGTCAAATTAGAAAATAAAGTCAAATGTTTGCATAACTTTCTGTGTACGTCTGGTGCTAGCCACGCAACAAATTCCACATTATAATTACCTACAAAAGAATTCTGTGTGGCATAACAATAAAAACACTGACTTTAAATAACAATATTACGTTATGATTAATTTAGACGAAAACAGTTATATGTATAAAAATTGCAAGTTGACTTATATTTGGTAATCTCATTGTTTGTTTAATTATTTTTATGTTAATACGGATTTGAAATTCAACTAAATACAACAAATTGTTAAATTACAATTCCATTCAATTACTTATTAGGTAAGCTTTTTTCCGGATTTAAGGTTATATATAAATACAGTTCTGGGAATTTGGTATTAGTAGGTACCTATTCTTCTCCTTGTTACAATGGAATAGAATATTTTTGTAATTATTCTTGCAATCTTCAAATATAACTCTAACAAAATGACGGCTCCCTTTTAAAACGGTCCAGGGAGTTTTTGTGGCAACTTAAAATTCATGTCCCCAGTTATTATTTATAATCCACTTCACTTGTGCACAATAACCAAACTACATCACGTTAAGACATGTATAACATGTATATAATCAAATATCTATACAATTGATAAAATTGAAGAGTCTGGTCGTAATGTCAAAATAACAGTTTTTTACTAAACGCATATGAAATTATATAAGGTATTTGTAGCATTCGGAATAACATAACGTAGTAAATAATATAATACACATACTATTGACGTGAGCGAGTACGTGCCGAGCATTTTTAAAGTTTTGTCTGTCTGTGTTTCTTTATCCGGGTAATCTCCCTAATGGTTTGGCAGATTTTGACGGGACTTTAATTGGCAGATAGCAGAAGGTATACGAAGTAACTTAGGCTACTTTTGTTTTAGAAAAATAATTAGAGTTCCGCGCAAGTAAAAATTACTGGTCACGCGACCGCTTATATGGCTGACGCTGAGTTTAACCATAAGAGATAGATAATATATCAAAGTAGACATTAAAAAGACCTATAAAAATTCTACACGAGCATGTTTATCTTCTAAGTATCATCCAAAATAAGCATCTTTATCTTTAAAATAACCGGGAGCGGTGGTAGTGCTTCTAACGTGTGCCCATGTATTCTAAAGTGATATCGAAGGCATTCTGTAATCCCTGCGGTATTGACATAATAACAAAAACTCCATGCTTGTATTTTATTGTTATGGCTGTCCAAATTTCCTAATAAACGACCACCGTACTGTAATAATACATTACAATATTGTTTTTTAATGGGCATATACGATGTGCAGAAAGTAATTCTAAGTAAAATTATTGACAGATCGTATACGTGTTTGTCGTACATACAAGAGTTTGTAATTACAGTAATCGGGGACAGCACAGCCGAGAGAAACAGCGTACGTAAAGAGAGATGTGTAAACATTGCCATTCATGTGTACTCGACCGGCTCGGCTCGGCTCGGCACAGGCGCACATCTCGAGACGAGAGGCGCGGTACCGACACCTGCGACTTTCTTTCAAATTTTTGAGCATGACGTTACTACACGGTTTCCATTCAACTTTTACCTTATAAATCAGCCTTCGATATTCTTTGGCATTTATCAGGTATTCGAAGATTTTAATGATGCGGGAAATGTTTCATTTTTAATCAGTCTAATGTCTAATGTGATAATCTGTCACCAAACACCGATTGGTGTTCTAGCTATTATAGGTTTATACGGTGGTTATATATTATAAACTCTATTATGATTATATATTATAACGGTGGCTATACAATTATAGTGATGTCTGGAAGTGACTCTCTCTCTCTGTGTATCCACTAAATTATTATTATTCTATCTGATAAACTAACACTTGTACAGTTGAAAAACAAATAAACCCTATCGAGTTTCCGGCAGTAGTATTTTGACGTTCATAAGTGTCTTATTGGGGCCTAAATTGAATAAAGATTATTTTGATTTTAATCGTGATTCAGTCTTCCACTAGACTTAGCATGCTACCATCTTGGGCCACATTGTTACTTAATATCAGGTGAGATTGTGGCCACAAAGCTAAACCAATAACGATTAAAAAAAAATACTCTGGAAGAAACTACCACCAGCATAATGTTTAAATGGTAATGTTTAATGGTAATAAGCCCTACTATTTAGCGGTCAGGTCGCGGGTTCGATCCGCGCAAATGAACTGTGTGATAAGCATAATAATTATAACTAACAAAACAATTATTGGTGTTGTATTTTAAAACAGGGTAAACCATTCTGTTTTTAAGCCCTCCAATTAAACCCATTTAGGGGTAGTGAATTTTCAAAAATACTCTCTTAGCGGTCACCTACATTATTTAACATAACATAACATACCATCACGCCTGTTTTCCCCGAAGGGTTAGGCAGATGTGTACATGTGTACACCCACAGTTCGTCGAGTATTTTTTAGGTCCCATGTAATAGGGGGCTTGCCTATTGGCATTAATCGGACACGAAACCAAACTCCAAGCTGCTACTGAGAATTTCATAGGAAAAACCCAATAACACTTTGCTCGACCTGGGATTCGAACCCAGGACCTAGCTCATAGCAGTCGCGCTAACGATCATTAGACTAACGAGGCAGTCTATTATTTAACGAAATCATATTATGCTAGACAGCTTCACGCTACAACCCTAAGGCACAGAGCAGTAACCAAGAAAGTCAAGAAATCTGGAAAGTCGGGAAGAACAGGAAGTGGGAACAACGCTAGGCTTAACGGGTGCATTAGAAGTGACGCGGTAGAGAGTTGGTCGATTAAATTTTACACGGGAGAAACCGAGGGGCACAGCTAGTACCAAATATATGAACAATAAGGAACAGTAAATAGCTGCAACATAAAATAATTTAGTGGTGTAATATACAGAAACAGAAATTAGAAAATCAACGAAGCTAATAAAAAACCCAATACCGGTTTAATGCCATTAGGTTAACAGTATTCTAGATTATGACTTTTATTATAGCCTTGATCTTTTATAGATGTGTCATCAAGAGTAGACCGCATGTTGTCATGTATCTCGAACTAGTTAAAAAGTTAGTCAATGTACCACCGCAAAGGCCAAGATTGGTCTCTTTTAACTAACCCACTTCTTTTTATTAATCATTAATTAAAATATTTTAGGCTCATTTAATTAGGCATAGTATATTTTAAAGAATGGATTTTAACATGTAAAAGATAGACCACATTTTAGCCAAAACTACTCCCTTTTTTATATCCACGTCAGTATGCTGGCTGTATATGAGATTTCACTAATTTTTATAGACAAACCATCTCAATCGAGGCTTGTTCCGTTATTTACATTTTTTTTTTGGGATATTTAATTCTCCATATGACACCGTCAGTGTCCAATATCAGGAGCCTCAAAAGAGTATATATAATCTATTTTTTACAGTTATCGTCCCTTTGTATTTTTTATACGGCTTCTTTGTATTATGGATTCTTTCTGTGTATATTGAGTATATATCACTCAATAGCCAGAGGGCGGTTACGGCCAGTGGAACAAAACGGTACAAGATGCAAGTGACCGCATCGTGCGGTCAAGGTGACCATCACCTTGTATACTTACGAATGCGGATTACACTGCAGTAGGTAGCAAATGTAAAAAAATAATACACCTTTACCATAACGAATTGCAAGCTGATACTTTGTTAATACATATATCTATACAAATAAATAAAACTGAAGTGGCTGTTTGTAATGTTAAATAACAGCTTTTTACTACATAAATGCATATCAAAGTTTATGCGGTACAAACAACAAAAAAAAAAAACAATTTTTATCTGTCTGTGATCCGGGTAATCTCCGAAACTGTTGGCCATATTATGACGGGACTGTCACCGGCAGATACCTGATGTTATAAAGAGTAACTTATGCTACTTTTATTTTAGAAAAATAATTAGGGTTCCGCGTAAATAAACATCAATTCGGAAAAACAACTATTTTGGGTTTCGTAAATAGCTTACACTGAGACCTGCAAAAAGTCAGCCACAGCATAATTATGTCTGTCTTCTAAGGATAACCCACAATAAACATTTGTGTCTTTAAAATAGTGATTCGCTTGTGTGCCCGATCGACGGCATTTTGCAGTCCACGCAAGCGCAGCTGCGGCTACAACCCGTACAACTAGTACTTCACTAGATAACAATTTGACGAACAGGCTTTGCCTGTCTCAGCTCACTTCGTAGTTAGTCCACCAGTTAATATACCTAATAATATTTATTATGAAGCTCAAGAGATTACTTTTTTGTTTTTAGAACGAACAAATATCTGGAACTACCAATCATATATGAACAATGACGTATATGTACATAGTACATTTCTACCGATGGATATGAAAAAATCTTTTTGCATTTTACATCCTACTAGCTGTGCCCACGGTTTCACCTGCATATAATTTAAAAGAAATCACTGTTTGATGATTCATAATTCTTCAGTATAGACAATATTTTTATCGGGAGGCCAGATGCGCCACATCGCACAATTCGCGCCACTGCTACTACAGACATAGACCCCTGCTGGATGTTGAATTATTTTAATTTTACATTATCTGTCAAACTATGCGTCCAAATACTATCCTCTACTATTTATTCCTCGTGAATCTGGCTATCATATACAATAAGAACTTATGGAATCCGACTTCTAGTTTCAGAGATTAGCGTATTTAAGAAAACAAACAAAAAATCTTTTCCGCTTTAATATACTATAGTATAGATTAATGTATTAAGTATAGATTTATTGAGGAAGGTTAAAAGATATATAACTTCACGCTCGACTCTAAGGAGCGAAGCAGTAATCATGGACGTCAAGCACACTGGCAAACTAAACGAGTACATACGGGAAGTCATAAAAACAATAGGATACACGAGTGCTTTGGCGATGCGGTGGAAATGTAGTCGAATAAATTTAATACAGGTGAAACCGTGGCCTGAGGCATAGCTAGTAGTTAATATACCTACAATATGCACTTGGCATTTATCAGGGAAATTTAAATCTTAATATGTATAACGTTTCCACGTCAATATCTTACTAATATAATAAATGTGGAAGTGTGTATGTTTGGATGTTTGTTACTCAATCACGCAAAAATGGCTAAACGGATTTAGATGAAATTTGGCACACAGATAGTGATATCCAATAATACGCAAACGAGTCGCGGGTACCAGCTAGTTATAAATAAATGTAAAAATATCATAGAATATGTAACTACAAGTTAAAATGTCTTAATAATAGTGAAGGGTTACCACCTTGAGGTTTAATGTTTTTCAACAATTTGTATCTTTATTTGTAAATCATTAATAATTTTTTTACAATTTTCATATTTGTATTGAACCCTAAATTTTTAAAATAATCATATTTTTATTGGTTTTTCAAACCAAAAATTATCGACTGTCGTTTAATATATTGTAATATTATATGTTGTTAAATATAATAAATGAGTCTATAATTAAAAGATTGAATGAATGAGTTAATTTTTTTTTACATACACAATAACAATTTAAGTCATCACGATAAACAACCATAATGTAAAGTCATCGTTCTATTTATAATCTACAACCAGCAAATGGCAATTGTAAAACTATAACTATTTATTTAAAATTTTACTAAAAAATTTTTTACTGATATCTCTACAAAGATAATTATCTCACTTATTTATAGGTACAACAAAGGTGGCAAACAAGCACACGGCCTGCCTGATTGTAAGCGGCTACCGTAGCCTATAAACGCTTGTAACACCGTGGGTATCACTAGCGCTTTGCCGACCTTGAACCCCAGTAGTTCAAGGAGATCTGGAAACCTTACTTACCGCAAAAACGCACCATTAGGTTATTTCACTGAAATCTTCTGTAGGTGGAGGTATTCCACCAATCACCCAGCCCCTAATAAAGAGAAAACTTTAAAAAAAATTATCTGTGCCCTAACACACTTTCATCGACCACTTTTCACATGACCGGTTCTAACTTGGATACAAGACTATTAGTAATTTTATTTCGGAAATCCTTTGAAATTAAACGGAAGCAGATCAGGAAATCGGTAATTATAGCGACCTGTGAAAATTTAAACGGGGCCGTTCAATTGTAAATGGAAGCTGCGTGCGAGAAAGCCGTACGCACCACGTCTATAGGTCCTTTCGTTTGACATTTCGTCACCAGTCTCCGGCGCACGCGTCGGTATGCGCTTTACCGCCAAATTGGGACATGAATTTTTGGCGCGTTCCGATTGAAATGTCACTTGCCAAGGAACGACTTCCAATTTCAAAATACCGTAAGTACATAATATGACTTTTTATACACATGAGGATCGCTACAAGCCACATAACAATAAGTATTAATGTACTACGAATTCAAACAAGGCAACACAAGATCTCTAACACATCTACTGTTGGACATATATAATATATACAATAACCATAAGCAGGCACAAAAATAAAAACATTGTTTAGTTAAACATTACAATCTGAAGCTTACAGTACATATTAAATTTATTTTATTTTGTACCAGCTTCAACTAAAATCGAGAAAAGAAAACTAAAGCGCATCGCGACGCCGCGCCGCAAACTTTGGGAAGTTGTCCTCTAGAAGTATGCAAGCAAAAATAACAGTGCGAATAACTACATACTAAATAAACCAGTCAAACAAGGATCATTGGCACTAAACAACCCACGCCACTTCCGATCGCGACATGTGAATTAAGGTACTACGAACACTTTGAAAACGTTTCTCTACTGTTTGTCTATCTTCAAACGTTATGTTAAAAAGGATAGACACAGATATTAATTTACTTCTACAATAATATAAGGGCTTAAGACGACAACTGGTTTTTAAATTAACACTTAATATCTGGGCGACCGAACCTTGCTCGGTGTCTTAAAAAAAAACACCTATCTAGTTATACTTGGAATGTAAAACATTACCTAAATACAAAGTTTCATCGAAATCGTTGGAACCGTTTCAGAGAAACCAATTATACATATATATATACAAGAATTGCTAATATAATATAATAAGATTATATAGCACGTTTAGTAGACGGTAAAATTGAGAGCTGCGCGCGATGATAATAACGTGAATATATTAATATTATCAATATATTATATTAATATATAAATCAAATTTATATGTCATGATATCAGTTAATAGAATTCACATTATCATTGATGGCTAACGTCGTCATACTTTTGTAAAAATTTTGACTTATTATGCCAAAAATATAATTAACATTTTGTACATTTAAAAAATCGTTTTAAGGTTCAACAAGCACCAATGGAATAAATACACTAAAAGATTCCGCATGTGATAATTAATTTGTTTGAACACACACATTAAATTTTATTTGAAAGATTTTGAAATGGCTTGTCTATTATGTACGATAGAATTATAAATAATATTTCAACCATTTCATTTAGCAATGAACGTTACACTTGTACTTTAAGGAGCTACCTTAAACATTAAACAAATGTTTAATTATGAATTTTCTTGTTTTGGATAGAACGTAATGAGTATATTACCACAATAAATATATTTCACAAATGTTTATATCATATTTATTAATTGCGGAAAGTTAAATCGCTCCTTAGCTCCATTCTAAGTATTACTAACACGCGAAATTCTGAAGAATTTCAAAATTTGCCGTCAAATATTTTAATCACTTCAGAAGTATAATAAAATAGACGTAGGTATAAGTAATCTAAATTGTTCTGAAATTTGATTATATAATCTGTATTATACATAACATACCATCATGCCTAAATCCCCGAATGAATGAACACCCACAGTTCGTCGGATATGTTATTAGATCCCATGCATGTAATAGGGGGCGAGCCTATTATCATTAATCGAGCACAAAGCCCCAACTCCAAGCTGCTACTGAGAATTAAAAAAAAAAAAAACCAATAACGCTTTGCTCGACATGGGAATCGAACCTAGGCTCTCCAGCATAGCAGTTGATACTATATTATATACAAATTACAATATACATATATCTAATATCGTAATTTCCATGGGCGCCGGCAGCAGGGTGCAAGTGTGAAACCTTTCGGGAAAGAAAACTCACAGAAAATATTAAGATTTTTAAAATTATTAAGTTACTGTTTATATAAAAACGTATATTATATAGATGTCGATGCACCTCCCTGAAACTAATCCTGCCGGCAAACGTGATGATAATATATTTATTACTACTAGTGGTCGCCCAATATTTGAAATTTGACCAGTGAGTTTTTGATTATATACTATTTATTATCTATTTTACATTTGCCGTAAGAATTTAAACAATTAATATTATATCACTTGCTATCACCTATCACTAAATGTCAATGTGAATGTTTTGTGGGTCTAAGTTCAATGGCACTGTTGGGGTAGTATTCATTAATTTAATTAAGGGCAGGCTTCTCTTTAAATATATAAAGTTTCAATATTTTTCTATAACATTGTATTGACGTAATGAACCATCACGGCAACGCACGCGGGTAAAGCAGTTCGGAAACACTTCCAGTTCCGACTTACTTAACAAAAACCAATATTTAAGGTTAGCTGAGAGTTGTAGCCTAGTGTAGGATAGCATGTACTGTTCCTCGTGAATCTGGTTATCATATACAATAAGAATTTTTCGAATCCGACTGGCAGTTCCAGAAATTAGCGTGTTTAAACAAACAAATAAACAAAAAAAAAATCCACTTTATTATATTATTAATAAGTATAGATTTATTAAGGAAGGTTATACGTTACATGACTTACGCTAAGACCCTAAAGAATAGAACAATTACTGTACAAGTTGTTATGTCATAAAGTACGCTATGCGAGAACCGAAAAAAATAAACGTGAGCGAAACCACGAGGCAAAGCAAGTATATTCTAAATATATTCACGAAGTTTCGTGTGTACTGAACACGACAGATATTTGTGAAATAATATTTTGCACATCAGTCTATTCCAGTACCAACGTTGCGAAACTCTTTACATGATGAACGTTGGTATTTCAAGAAGCATAAACCAGCCGATTTGAGATTTTAAACTCAAAACTAGTTTAAATTTTTACACTTAAATTTTAAATTACTTTTACATAAATTACACACTACAGCTTGCCAGATTCTTTTTAATATAGGTAATAGCACAGCAAAGTGACGGAATATAGGTACCCTCATCAATAATATTATAACCTATTTTACTTATAATATCATTGACTCTGATATTAAGCACTGTACAATATAAAATACCTCCTGCCCCAAAGAGTTCAGAAAACCCTACTGACCGCAGGAACACAACACAGGGTTATTTGGCTACGATCTTCTGTACGGTGGACGTATATCACCAAACGGGCAGCTCAAAGCAACAATAAATTTCCAAAGAGATCTCCAAAAAAAGAATTATTCTCTTCTTGAATCCTCCGCCGGTGTTAGAAACAGCTGATCCCCAAAGGGGATGCCTGTAAGCACATCACTATGGCGGTGTTTTCACCATATGCATGATGGTCGCAATCCATTACTGTCTGTACAGCTCTACGATCCTGTTATGTCAATTTCTTCGTTCGTTGTGGTTAGTCATTACTTCGAATGTGACCAATTTATTTAAAACCACGATATGCCCTTGCCGAGGTTGACAGAAAGAACGGTATTCAACTTGTTTCTAAACTTGTAATTCCTTTCGCACCCTTCAAATTCGTATGCTACATGCATCCATATCATGCAGTACTTTTTACTTAATACGTTGTTTATTTGTCGTCGACAGTCTCGGCTAGTAAATCCGCATATATTCGCATTTGTCTGTGATAATAACCGAAAAACAAAAAAAAAATCTGAAATATGATTGCATATGCGTGATTAAGTATCATTTTGTGGCCGCTAAAATATAAGTCTGCATTTAATATCCCGTGATTTAAAACGACGAGCAAATCGGTAAAACCCGTTAGACTGTCTATCTCGATTATGAATGAGCCTCAAGCGCTTTCTCCATCGAATGTGAACACGACAGATCACATATGAATCAGAGACCGTACATAAACTACGTCTACACATATACGGAAACTTCTTTAGATATGATTGGATTGTTCCAAAGTTTGCATCACTTAAAGCTATTGATATTACCGTTAACATCATTATTAAAACACCTGTTAATAACTAACTTAAGTAAATAAGCTGTATTTCATATTTTAAATGTAGACAATATAATTTTTTGAATTTTTATGGTAAAAAATGTGTAGACCAAGAATGTCTAGGGATAAAAACCTCTTGAGTCTCCCGATAACATTACAAGGTTTCGTAACATTTTAATGAAACGTTTTCCTTACGGTTATTCAATAATTTGTGGCAAAAACAAAAAAAACTAAGATGACTGTGGAAATCCTCACTAGACAGTGTTATAAATATCGATGTCATTTTTTTCATAACATTATTTATGGATGTGTCTTGAAATTTCGATTAATCTAAACAGTCAATACCACGATACATAACAATAAATATAAAAACGTAAATATGATTATCAACAGAACTAATTTTCCACAAAATTATTGTATAATAACTACCGAGCCATGACCTCTGCCGTTAGAATGACATAATCGAAGTTTTCATCGTTCAGTATATTTAACTAATTATGAGCAATCGACGGATTTTCGAATGAACATTGAGTTAGCAATTGAATATCGTGACGTGACGTCATAGCAATTACCTGAGGTTATACATATAGATAGATAAGTAATAACTCGAAATATGACCTCAGGAAACTAACTCTATAGAGAGGAAATCGAATACAATACAATCATTTTTAAATTAATTTTCTTGTCTGACTATTTAGATGCGGATCACGCAAATATTATTTATATCCATAGAATATTATATCAATCCGAATCTCTGAAGCATCTTCTCAGTAGAATATTATAGGCTGTAGTCAGTAGAACTATACAATACAGATCTATAACGCTTTTTTATAAAGCTTAATGCATATATATGAAAGTACTTGATAACTTGAAAGTGACACGATACTTGTAACAAAACACAATTTTTTTTAAATTTTGGTCTATCTGTTTGTTCAGAGTAATCTCCGAAACGGTAGTACCGATTTTGACGGGACTTTCACTGGCAGATAGCTGGTGATATAAGGAGTAACTTGGGCTACTTTTATTTTAGAAACATAATTAGGGATCCGCGCAAAAAGAACTGGTAATGGTGAATCAGTTCGGGCACTTAAATGGCTTATGTTGAGTAAACCATAAGAGATATATCAAATTAATGTATTACGTCATTTTAGATCTTAAAAATACTTACAAAAAAGTCGGCGGGAGCATATGTCTACCTTCTAAGGATCACCCAAAATAAGCATTTGTCTTTATAATAACCGGGAGCAGGGGTAGCACGATGCGCGCATGTGTCCGATCGACAATATGTAGTCCCCGCGAGCGCAGCCGCGAGCACAGCTAGTGTTGAATAAAATGTACTAGAGAAGGCATTTCAAACAAAAGCAACACTAGAGATGGCGAAGCGCGGGGAGGCGAGCTTGGAATGTTTCAACTCTCAAAGATTAACCAATCACATGCTGATGATCGAAGTTATCATAAATCATAAAACTCTGATGAGGTATATATGAAAATCATCTATGTCAAAATCGATAAATAAACATCGATATTTGGTAAACCTTTGTTTAGGACACTCACGCTATTCTATCACCATTTGACGATTCATGACTCTGTTATAGACTTCTCTTCTGTTTCAAGTTTTTCAATTTTGGTGTAGTGAATGTAACAAAATATATCATGGTAGAAGGCATTCACGCTATTCCATCATGTTTTGCCGATTTATAACTTTAAAAAATCTATACTCTGTTTTAAATCTGAAATTAACGTAAGAGTATTCTGGAAAAAATATTTAGCATCTATTATCTACATTTTATGGCGTTAACTAATCAACATTCCATTGACCAGCACGTCTCTACCATTTTGGCCATTGTCGTCATAATTCGCGAATCTGACGATCCGGTTTTTCCAAGACGTCCGCTAGCGATGATTACTTGCGAAGTTAATTTCCGAATAATAAAGCATAAAATTTAGCAGTGTGATTAGCTGATTACATAGTCTCTGGTGTTTCTATACATGTTTATAAAACAAAACCTTGTTTTTTAAAGCATACGTTTCATCATTAACTCACCTTTTGTTACGTTATATCAAGTGATTTTCGGTTCTAGTACTTAGAAATAAGATCGACTCTCTGGTATAATTGGCCGGGAGATATTACCGATAATACATACAGACATGTTGTCAACAGGATTTTCAACTTGAGGGTGGTAGCTACCCAAATTTCTGTTTCATCATGATGTTTTTCCTCACAGAAAGCTTAAACAGAATGTAGGTAGAAATTAAATCCACTTCGTTCTTTTTTACTTTATTTGTTTAGCGTTTCAGTTCTATCTGATCTTAAGTCACAATGTGGTCTGGAAGAGCTGCTGGAATTCCTCTATGGGTGCTTGACAATAGTTTTCAAATTGATGGCGGTAGCTAGCCAAGCAGACATTACAAAAGTCTATAGTTTCATAACGATATTTTCCTGCGCCGAAAACTCAGGCTCATTTTGAGAATAAAAACCATGTCGACGAACGTGGTGTCCAATACAAACACCCATGAGCTACCGTCGCTTAAAATTTTAACTCCCATGTTTATGTGTAAAGTATACCTAAATTGAATTAATTTATGTAAGTATATGATTTACGTAAGTTGGTAGGCTAGTGAACGTAGGTTTAACTGGATTGTTTACAAACATTAATCTATAGTTACTTATTTTTGTAAAAAAGTAAAGTGTCTGTTTGTAATGTCAAAATAAGTAATAGCTTTTTACTAAATGCATATGAAAGTATATACGATACCTTTAATAAAAACTCAATTTTATAAATTGTTCTCTATCTGTTTGTTTCGGGTAATCTCCGAAACGGTAGGACCGATTTTGACAGGATTTTCATAGGTAGATAGGTGATGTTATAAGAAGTAACTTAGGCTACTTTTATTTTAGAAAGTCTTTTGCCCAAATTTCGGGCTGAAAGTCTCCCGACAACCTATGTATACGTGGAAATCCAACTCTTTGCATATGCATACAATGTGTATGCTCGTTGGTGATATACAGTTCGCAGCTCATGCCGGTTAATACAGAAGTTCTACCAGGTTCTGTATTTTTGCCCACCCTGTTTCTTACAAACAGATATTTCCATCAATGAGTGTTAAATCAGTATGCCTACTTGTGGTCGAATTGAAGCCGAGAGATGTCAGGCAGGTCTTGGTACTGAACCACATCAGTTCTATAACCTCATATCTTCAAGGGGCAAGTAACATGCTTGAACTTAGGTTTGTCTGTTCTCTTGTAAAAAAACTCCGCTTTTCTTTCTTTAGAATGACTTACTCGCAAAGTGTGATAGCTTATGAATGGATGTCTGTTATGACCTTTATCTCAGAGATCATATTGGAAGCGTTATTTCCGCAACATCCGGGTGTCTTGGCATCCAGATCAGAGTGCGATTTACAAGACTCAAGTTCGGGCGTGCATAAAATATTTTTGCATCTCCGCGAAAGTTTTCTCCAATGCGTCTTTGATTTCTTAAACTACAACGACGGATTGTGCGCATTGTGAATTATACAGACATCGCTATGTACTTAGAACAGATTCAGATGCGAAAGAACATTCATTGTCTCGTTGAGCGCTTTATAGTCTGTATCATGGTGTATGTACTGAATTTCTGAAGAACTGTTTGACCGTATCATTCACGTCACACATACCACAGCTATACGGCAGAAGCCATCACGGCATGAAAAAAGAATATCACAAAATTCTTGTCTTTGCCACACCGTGGGAATGTGAAATATTCCAGTCAACGTGCTTCCTTGTATTGGATTTTTCAAACGAGTCTTGAAGGGGTAATTTCTGCAGCCGATATGATGTCGACAACTGTCGATGGAATCTATCACCGACGGTCAAGTTGTTTAGAAGTTGTCAAGAATACATTATTTCGTTGTGGAGACGGTGGCGAGGGTTTTACGCTTTAATACTATTTATTTAATTAATTGTTTTAATTTTTTCCCATTGTACCTACCGTTTTTTGTATCCAAAGTATGCGAAAGTGCACTAACCTAAATAGCTAGATGTGATTAGGTCTTAAATAAAATGTATTTTTTTAAATTATCACTATTATATGTGTGGTAAAAAATATCTACGGAATTAATTTACATCCCACAGAACATATTTTGTCCGCTTGTTATAAAATATTTTTTTGTTAACAAGGTCAACGACCTAAAATTGGAGGTCATAGAAAGGGCCAAGGATTTGAAATCATCGAAACAATTATTCGTGTGAATGTCGTCACACCGAAGGTATTTTAGAAACACATTACATTAAAAATTATTTCGTTAAATCATGCATAAAAACGATCAGAAATACTTCCGTCGAAACCTTCCAAATCGGATATCCCGAAATCATAACGATATCCGACCATTCAAACAGGTAGGTATTATTTGTATTTTTTTTGAAATATAATGTATTAATTCTATGTAATACATAAGTAGTTAAACGTAAAAATGTAGTATTGTTTGCAGTTTAGAACTTGTGTTTATCAGATAAGCAAGTAGGTAGAAGTTTAAAAATAATATCTAACCTACGGTGGAGATTTAAACAAGGAGAATAGAATCAATAATGCAAAATCAACGTCACCCAGACACGTAGAACAAGTTCGACTTACAGGTAAATAAGCGACGAGACACCAGAGTTCCTTGAAAACCTCCGTCAACTTTCACTAAACTTCATAACACACACGTTAAACACAATTGTCACAATATTATTCACTTAACTATAATTGAAAGAAACTCATATGTAAACAATTTTTCACGCATATTTTGTTTAGAAGTTTTGATTTAGCAATCTACTCTCGGCCGCGACACTCTACGAGACGAATGAAATGACTGACTTGACTATGAGTTTGCTTGCGCGACGCGAGCGCAACCCCGCATTCCACGAGCGTGCTAATCGAGGTATGTAAACTAGCCCCATCTCTCTCTAACTTACCAAAAGTTATATATTTAAAAGAGAAAGCACTACCCGTGGTTACCTGTAATTGTTATAGGACGTATAGTAGCCCCGTTATTCATATTTAAAGCGCGGTATCATTAAAAATAATAAAAATTGTTCTATATTTTCATTAGAAATTAATAGTTATTACGTAAATTGTAGTTTTGTAACGATATATTGAGTTATTATATGTTCCGACTTTCATTTATTTTTATTGTTAGATACACTTAAGAAATCTTTATAGTTTATTCAAGCAGTTTAGAGCGCAAACGTAATACATTTACAGCAACAATTAGTGATACTCGTTGAACACAGTTTGAAGGTTTAGAGAATTGTGAACATATCTGCCTTAAAAGTGAAAGCTGTTAAATAAATTTTAGTTTATGTATGTAGCGTTGTGTTTCGTATTTTCAACTATATAATATGTACCTACTTTATCGCGTCATATTGTGAGCTTCAGAAATTTAATCATATATTTCATACTAGCGGTATGCCCGCGGCTCCGTACGTGTTTGTTACTACGCAATAATTATTTCAATCCCTTTATTTTTCCTCATATAATTGGCAATTCATATTCCGTATCAATTGATGAGTGGTATGTATTTCCCGTATACAATTTTCATCAAAATAGGTTGAAGACTATTATTCTAATTTACAATTTCTAATGCATTATTAACAATATTCTTATAGCCTTTGAATTATAGTATGATGTATGTTTCCCGTCTACAAAATTTGATCAGAATCGGTTGAGAATTGATGAAAATGAAAAACTTTTTGAATTACTTTTTTTTAATTCTAGAAGTAATATTGACAATTCTTATAGCCCATTAATTATGTAAATAGTTTAGACTTCCCGTGTATAAAATTTCTTCAAAATCGGTTAAGAATTAATGAAATTTATAAATGTTCAAAATTCATTTTTTACGGTTCCCAAAAGTGATATTGAATATTCTCATTACTTATTTTGGGGGATGTGAGAGGAACAGGGTGTAAAGTTCCTTATCCACCATAGAAAAGGGAGGAATAGGATCCTCCGACCAGACGGGTGTTATGTCTGGCGGGCTACTACCCAACGGTTTTTTTTTTTTTTTAGAACTGACTACACTGTTAGCCTTAGGGGCCCTAAAGCCGCTGCGGCTTTTACAGCTTCACCGGACTTGGGGGCGAGCGCAGAGGGCACTCAGCCGCGAAAGTTTTGTGGAAGACTCGCACGAGGGTGCCAAAGTGGCCGGACCTCGGCTCGGGCGGTCGTCGCGTTCGCAAATAGGTCGCGATCTATTCGAATCCCTACACCTACGATTCGAGCTAACTAAATATACACATAGGCACGTTCCCTTCCTCCTGGGAGGAAGGAAGGAACCGTGCGTATGTGTATTCAGTAATCGGAATGTTTCTACACTAACTAGCGCTAACTAACTAGCGTAAAAAAAGAAAAAAAAAGGTCCCTCACAGAACCTATGTACCTGTGTGGTGTGCACGTGTGTATGTTCATACGTGTGTAGTGTTGTATGTAGGTAGCTAAGTGATGCACGTACAGTGTCACTTGTATCGCGCGGGCGGTTGCCTGACCCAAGGGTTTCACACCGAGCTACCCAACGGTTGTTGTCGGGTTCTTTTATATATTATGTTCAATTGTTAGGTTAATTTTAATATCGCGATGTAGAATGCGTCAGTTCAAAGTTCGTATGTGGCGAGATAGATGCCGCTACACTTATCATTCATGGAATTATTTAAACTTCCTGTCTACATAATTATATTAACGAAAATAATCTTTTTTTGTTTTTTTTTTAATTATCTAAAAGTAATATTAAAATTTATTATACCCTATCAACTAACCGATGATATAAGCATCCCGTGTACAAAATTTCATAAGAATCGGTGAAGCCATTTTTGAGTTAAATCCGGACATACAAACAGACAGACTGACGGACAAAAAATAATTTAATGGCATATTCATGATCAGTATCGTTCATATAATATGCGTATCGGGAAATTTTGGAAAAATATTAAAAGCACAGACAGGACTACAGATTTATTAATATAGATAGCTATATTTATATACAATAAAAAATCATACATTGGTTTATCACTATGTGTATTGTGGTCGCAATCCCTACCACCCTGCTATAGCAGTAATATATTACTGCATATGCACCGGCTGATTTCGGAACACGACAAACCAAAAGAAAATCATAGATGGGATTATGACTGTTGTTATGGTATTGACATTATATGCCAATATGAATCCAACACATTAACCGTCCCAATAAAACTTCAAAAATAATTAAAATCATACCTTATTGTACCGGCTTACGGGAAGGTTTTTTGAAAAATGTGAAACCCCTTTTATTCCTTTCTTACTAAAATCCTAAATATGAATGGGTTCTTCATACATACTTTCACCCAAGTTTTATATTCACCACATGTGGAATAACACAATGAAATAATTCACTTATGGCAAAACTGTATAATCCAGATAATTTACAATGGGTAGGTATATTGCTTAAAATGTATAAACTCCCGCGAGCCGCGGTTTGACAGCGTCATAAAATAAAACAGTTTTGGCGTGTTCAATAATAACGCTAGTCAGTAGGGCTTTAGCACATGTACTTTATAATATTATAATACAAGTTTTTAGTACAAAACGTGTCGTGAAACCAACCGTCTGAATTTTTATCTGTCTCTCTGATATGTCATCACTTAAGTACTTTTTAATATTAATGATTAGAAACAGCCAGTACAAAAATAGTGGCGAATGAGGTGCCACATCACCCCCCTAAGGAGAGCATTGCGTTAATCATCAAAAATTTTGAATTTAACTCGTCTGCCTGATCGTGTGGTATATGGCTGAGGTTGACATGTAGGAACAGCGACAGGCAGTGGGACAGTAGTCGATTGCAGGTGAGACGTAGGTACAGGCACAGTCGGTGTGATAGTTGTAGGTTGCCGGTAAGACGTTGGCGACAACTGAGGTATCCTCGGTGTCGTAGAAACAGGACTTGAATCTGATTCCTCAATGAAAGCCGGTTTCACGCGGTCTACGCTTACAACCACATGTTTCCCTTTGTAGTCAATAGTTAGGGTCTTTCCATCACTTGCCCTCTGAATGACCTGGTATGGACCAGAATAGGGAGGCTGCAAAGGACGCCGGACTGCGTCATCCCGCAAGAACACATGAGAACACGTATTTAAATCTTTGAAAATAAAAGAACCTGTCTTCGTATGACGTGACGCTGGTACTGGTCGAATTTTCGACATATGTTGACGTAGTTTCACAACAAAATCAAACACTTCTCCAGAAGTACCCACTCCAGGAAAATCAGCTAACAACTCACCAGGAAGCCGAAGAGTTTCTCCATAAAGCAATTCTGCACAAGTAGCTTTAATATCTTCTTTAAAAGCTGAACGCATTCCCAAAAGTACAAATGGAAGAGCTTTTGTCCAAGAACTCCCATGACACATTAATGATGCTTTAAGTTGACGATGGATGCGTTCAATCATTCCGTTCGCTGCTGGGTGGTAAGCTGTAGTTCTATTTCTTTTAGTGGCGAAACTGCACATAAGTCTTCGAAAAAGGTCGGATTCAAATTGTGTACCGCGGTCGGTCGTAATAATCGAGGGAACACCAAATCGTGGTATCCATTCTCTCGTGAAAGTATCCGCTACTTCCTCGGCGGTGGTGGTGCGCATCGGCCAAACTTCTGGCCATCTGGTGACTCTATCAATGGCTGTGAGACAATAGCGGTAGTCGTCACAGACAGGCAAGGGTCCTATTATATCAATATGGACGTGAAGAAAACGACCAGATGGTGTGTCAAAAGTTCCAAGAGGAGCATAATTATGTCTTGAAACTTTACTCTTCTGACAAGCCTCACACGTACGAGACCACTGACGGCAATCTTTATTTATTGAAGGCCAAACGTAACGTTCCGCAACTATACGTAAAGTAGCATTCGGACCAGGATGGCTAAGACTGTGTAACTTATTAAAAATAACACGACGTAACTTAGGAGGGACATATGGACGTGGTTTGTCAGTAGTAGTATCACATATTAAAGAAATACTAGTGCCAGGAACTGCAATCGTGATTAGCTTCAAACTAGACGAACCAGATCTTATAAGTTCTGCTAGCTGTTCGTCAGATTCCTGCAACTTGGCAAGGGTTTCGTACTCTTGCTCAAGAGTGATGGCACTGATTCGAGACATAGCGTCGGCTACGACATTGTCTTCTCCTCTAATATGTTGTATATCAGTAGTAAACTGGCTTATAAAAGACAATTGGTTCAGTTGGGATGGAGGTAATTTATCTCTCCGTTGTACAAAAGCATACAACAGTGGTTTATGATCAGTAAAAATCGTACAATGCTGAATCTCCAAAATATGTCGAAAGTGCTGTACACTTTCGTACACCGCTAAAAGTTCCCTGTAATAGGCCGGCCATTGAGACTGTTTTGGGGTAAGCTTCGTACTGAAGAAAGCAAGTGGGACCCATTCTCTCTTACTTCGCTGCTGCAAGCAAGAACCAATGTGAACGCTAGAGGCATCGGTAAAAAGGCCTAGTTCAGCATCGTATATTGGATGTTGAAGAAGCGTGGCATCACTAAGGCTCCTTTTGCAGGCTTCAAACTGTTCCCGCAGCTTAAGTGTCCAGGGGTATGGTTTAGCACCCTTGCTGTGCGTGGAAACAAGAACTTCAATCAATGGCGCTTGAAACTGTGCAGCTTTGGGTATGAAACGGCGATAAAAATTTATCATTCCCAAAAACTTTCTCATCCCTTGCACGGTTTCAGGTGGAGGGAAATCTAGGAGATTTTGGACACGATCTTTAGGAGGACTTGTACCTTCAGCATTGATCAGGTAACCTAGAAATTTTACTTCGCTAACACCAAGAATACACTTAGACGGATTGAGAACAACACCATATTCTTGAAAACGCTTAAAAAGGGTGCGTAAATGTCTTGCGTGACTGGCTTCGTCTGGAGAAAAGACGAGTACATCATCTATGTATGGAAAACAAAAATCGAGACCCCGTGTGACCTCATCGATAAAGCGCTGGAACGTTTGGCCAGCATTGCGAAGACCAAAGGTCATGAAGGGAAATTCGAAGAGGCCAAACGGAGTAACAATGGCGGTCTTCAAAATATCCTCATCAAAAACGGGAATCTGATGGTATGCTTTTACCAGGTCACACGTACTAAACACGGTAGCACCAGCGAGACTATTAGCAAAGTCATGAATGTGACGAACAGGGTATCGGTCAGGTACTGTTCTGGTGTTCAAAGCGCGATAATCGCCGCATGGACGCCAGGTGTTATCTTTTTTGGTGGTCATATGTAACGGAGATGACCAAGCACTTTTAGATGGTCGGGCTGTTCCGCAACGCACCATGGCTTCAAACTCCTGCTTGGCTGCATGGAGTTTCTGAGGAGCCAACCGACGGGGCCGGCATGAAACCGGGGGTCCGTCAGTGGTTTTTATAAAATGCACCGTGTTGTGCTTTACAATCCTGGGCACACCAGGAGGTCGAGTTATCTCTGGAAACTCTGCTAAAATATTAGCAAAACTTGAACTACCAGAAAACAAAGCTTTGACACTATCTTGTTGGGATTGTGCAATTGAAGCACAGACAGACAACTTTGTACGGCCGTCAATTAGACACTTGTGTCGGCAATCTGGTAATAAGTTATAAAAACTAAGAAAATCAGAGCCTATTATAGCTGTACTAACATCTGCGATGACAAAATTCCAATCAAAAATCCTTCTTAAACCTAGATCTAAATGAAGTTGAATGCAACCATAAGTTTTAATTGAACTACCATTGGCAGCGCCAAGATGGTAATCATCTGGTTGCACATGATTTCTTAAATATTTTTTAGGAAAACAACATAAGTCTGAGCCGGTGTCAA
This sequence comes from Saturnia japonica, assembly GCA_033032175.1. Lineage (NCBI taxonomy): Eukaryota > Metazoa > Arthropoda > Insecta > Lepidoptera > Saturniidae > Saturnia > Saturnia japonica. The sequence continues at coordinate 4,151,886 of CM065314.1, forward strand.
TTAAATACTGCCGCTTGGAAACCCGATCAGTAACAAATAAACGGCGGCCGGGAGATAAACAATCAGTTGCCGCCTCTACTAATTGTTGATCCGGTTTTCCGGAGGAATCCAATTGCATGGTTTGGTACACTTAGTTGCTTTAGTTTTGAATTTTTGGTGATACCAACAAATCTTATTCTGCACAGAGTTAGCCCTACGCCACCGCTGTTTTTCTATAGATCGGCTACGAGAACGACTACGCAAGCGAGTTGAGAGACTAGCAACTTGTTGAGTAAGCTCATCAAGTCTTCGTTCCATTGTTTCATTGAAAGAAGAGCTGGACGATGTCGGAGCTGAACAAACCATTACATTATAATTATATGTTTCTAAAATTTTATCTGCTATATCGGTCATCTTGTCAATTGGCAGATCAGCATGTGATGCCAAAATAGCCTGAACATGTTGTGGGAGACGGCGCAACCATAACTGACGAAGAAAGTTTTCATCTAAAGGTGATGATCCTGTCAGAGAACGGAGATGTCTCCAAAACTGTGAAGGTTTTCGGTCACCAATTTCTTCACCATCTAATAATTTACGCATACGTGTCTCCTCAGATACCGATAATCGTTTAATCAACTCATGCTTAAGCTTACTGTACCGTTGTCCAGTAGATGGAGGATTAATCACAACATCTTCAATTTCTTGAGCATATTTTTCATCAAGATGAGCGACTATATAGTTAAATTTAGTGGAATCAGTGGTTATACCTGCTATATCGAATTGAGCCTCCGCTACAGCAAACCAATACTCAGGTCGATGAGGCCAAAATGGAGGTATTTTCGCTGAAATTTTAAAAATTTGAGATTCATTATCCCTGGAAAGGCGCGCTTGTAAAATAGCATTCTCCTCTTTCAGCTTATCAATTTCCACTTTAAACTTCTCATCAGCCATATCCCGTGATTAAACCAAAATGACCAAAAATATAAAAAGTTTCTCGTGGGGGAGAATGTGACACCTCAACCGCTTTACAGAAAAAAAAATATAAAAGAAAGAGAAAAAAATAATTAATATTAGACACAAAAATTAAGCTATTATGTCTTATTCTATTTGTAACAATGTTAAATACAAAATACAGTATTTAATTTAAAATTGAACGACCTATTAAAATATTAATTTAAAAATTACAATTCCAAAATTGTCGTATACAAATGGAAACGCACTCCCTTAAAATTATAGTTATTGATGACATGGAAACCAATATACAGTCATGACAAAATATTTTTTTTTTTTTTGATTAAACTGACGTTCAATATTATTTATAAAAACATATTAATTGGTAGTACACAGAATTATTAAGGAGATTAAAAATAAGGTTAAAGATTGTTGATATGCACTCTCAGAATATTGGAAACACGCACCAATGCACTTACACTGCACTATGATTTACCAAAGCGATGCCAGATGGAGGCCTGTCCTCCGCAAATTTGGCCGCTGTTGTCATGGCCAGCCCTTGACAATTAGTTGCGACTGTGACAGTTCGACAATATATATTATTTTGAATATAATTGTTGTTATTGTGTTCGAGCATCGGTCACAAACGTCGGTGGTCACCAGTTTGGCGTGTTCAATAATAACGCTAGTCAGTAGGGCTTTAGCACATGTACTTTATAATATTATAATACAAGTTTTTAGTACAAAACGTGTCGTGGAAACCAACCGTCTGAATTTTTATCTGTCTCTCTGATATGTCATCACTTAAGTACTTTTTAATATTAATGATTAGAAACAGCCAGTACAAAAATAGTGGCGAATGAGGCGCCACACAGTCAATATGCCATACTGCGTACACAGTTATACAGTTTACAAACACTTCAGCCAATCTTAAAAGGAATATTGGACTATCATTTAATAGGTAATTATTAGAAATACAATCCATTTCTAATTAAGTATAACACTGTCAATAAATCAACATTGACAACGCTGTCATATCAAATCAACAAACTGGTTGTCATGGAAGCTGTTATTTCCTTCTTACATATTTTCATCTCCTATCACAGACTATTAGAAGTACAAGTACTATTTTTTTTACCCTTAAAGTTTTATTTTCGTTACAAAAAGTACCCTATGTCCTTGCCCAAGGTCCAATCTATCTCTATACCAAAATTCATCAAAATTGGTTCAGCGGTTTAGGCGTGAAACCGTAACAGACAGAGTTACTTTCGCATTTAGATATTAAATAATAAAATAGATGTACATAGGTATTATTATAAATTATTCAAGTAATACACTTTGTGGGACTTATCTAAAGAAAACGTATCTAGGGCAAAGTTTTTCGTTAAAATAGGTAGAATGTTATATTTTATTACATTGTAATATGCTCGTAGCAATTTTTTTACGAGATATAATCTATTTTTTTTTATTTACTACTAGCTGGTACCCGCGACTTCGTCTGCGTATTATTGGATATCACTATCTGTGTGCCAAATTTATCTAAATTCGTTCAGCTGTTTTTAGCGTGATTGAGTAACAAACATAGAAACTTTCCATTTATTTTATTTGTAGTATAACACTGATTAAGCTACGACTTTTACTAAAATAAAAAGTACTATATCTGTTATTCCAAGTCATGAACTATCTGTGTACCAAATTTAATCTAAATCCGTTCAGCTGTTTTTGCGAGATTGAGTAACAAACATAAAAACTTTCCATTTTATTATATTTGTAGGATAACACTGGTTAATCCATGTCTTTTACCAGGATAAAAGGTACCCTGTTTGTTATTCTAGGTCACAGACTATCTGTGTGCCAAATTTCATCTAAATCCATTTAGCCGTTTTTGCGTAATTGAGTAATAAAACTACAAATTTTCCATTTATTACATTTGTTGGATAACACTGGTTAAACTATGACTTTTACCGGGATAAAAAGCATCCTATATGTTATTCCAGGTCATAGACTATCTATGTGCCAAATTTCATTGAGATCTGTTCAGCCGTTTTTGCGTGATTGATTAACAAACATCAAACATACGCACTTTTACATTTATTATATTATATTGAAGGATAACACTGGTTAAACTATGATTTTTACCAGGATAAAAAGTACCCTATATGTAACATATAGGGTATAACTCCAGGTCATAGACTATTTATGTGCCAAATTTCATTGAGATCTGTTCTGCCGTTTTTGCGTGATTGAGTAACAAACATCCAAACATACACACTCACATTTATTATATTAGTAAGATAAGGTTTACTACGCCTGGCGTACATAATTTATAAAATTGTGTTGCTATTAATAATGCTTAGGCGTTTCACTCAATATTACTTTAACGATTAGGTAGCTCTACCTACTTACTAGAAAAGGGTGGTTATTAAACATTGACCTATTAAGTACTACGTATTAGAAAAAAGCAAAAGTGTCTCACTTGTCCACATTTTTCAATTTCATTTTTCAAAAATCTGAAGTTGCAAGGTTAGGGCTATGTTGGCGACAGAACAGTTGTTTTTCGTGTCTTAGGTTAGGGTATTATGTGTTATTATTATATTTACGTGTTATATACTATGTGTTACGATAAAATAGATTAATATTGACAATATTATAGAAAAATGTAAGCGAATACGCTACATTACAAGTTGCATGTTATATGTTAAGATGTATATAAACGATTATGTATTGTGTGTCACATATGTGAAAATATAACTAACATAGAATAGGTTAACATATAGAGTAAGTATATCGAATATTATAGAGATTTTTCGAGCGGAAAATAGTGATGTCGCCCGTAAATTACATTGTTTTTGGCTTATGTACTGAATGTATACGTAATGTATATTATAAGTGAATATGTAATGGATAGGTAATTCAAAGAGGAACATTTTGATATATGACATGTGTACATAAGATATATAATGAGAGAAATATAAAGAGTTTAACAGGGCAACCAAAGCGAAAAGTAAAGTTAAAACACGAAATAAACACGGAATAAAACGGGGCTCTCTTTACGGTCATTCCTCGAACCACTTAAGCTCGAAGAAGGGCCGTATTGGGCACGGTGCAATTCAACGAGTCTACAAGTACAAGCAACGAGTAACTACAAGAAGAAAGCTTTGGTCGTCCTGCGAACAATCAACAAGATATCGACTTTCATTGAAGACCCGGCACCTCAAGCGGTCGTGCATTATTGCACCCCCCGGACCCCCTCACCACTAACGTCACGCCGCCCACTGGCATCCGTACGGTGTCTACGAGACGGGCATCCGGCGCAACAAAACGCCCGTCCAAACCGGGGAAACGTCACACCCCCCCCCTCCCTCACGCAGAAGGGAAGTGACGCGTACCCAACAGGCTATATAGTGGATGCACTAACACTTCCCAGCTAAACTCTCAATTTTTGCTGAGTAGCTAAAGATGTGTGTGGTCTAGCGTTATCGTGATGTAACACCAAACCCTTCCTATTGATCAATTCCGGCCGCTTTCTCTCAACTGCTTCCTTTAATCTCATCAGTTGTTGGCAGTAGAGATCCGAATCGATGGTTTTGCCGGGCGGTAAAGCTCATAGTGATCAATGCCCTTCCAGTTCTACCATGCACACAGCAGCACCTTATTTCGAGTTAGTTATTAATTAGTTAATTAGTTTAGTTAGTTACCTTATTTTAATCGCGGCGTGTAGGTCAGAGCTCCGCCAAATACCCATGGTGGAAGCGTGGGACTTGCGACTTCGCCACCCCAGCTCAGGCGTGGCGACCGTAGAAGCCATCAGACCAGTTCTGGCTAGATGGCTCCGGAGGCGGCATGGCACCCTCACCTTCCGGCTGACGCAGGTACTTTCGGGACATGGCTATTTCGGGAGTTACCTGTGTCGCATAGGCCGGGAGATCGATTCTGGGTGCCATCATTGTGGCTGCGCCGAGGATACCGTGCAGCACACACTAGCCGTCTGTCTCGCATGGGACTCGCCACGTCGCGACTTTGTCGCGATAATCGGCACCGATCTCTCGCTTCCGGCCGTGGTTCTGTCCATGGTCGAGAGCGAGAGTGGGTGGAACTCCGTCTCCTCGTTTTGCGAGCAAGTCATGCTTGCGAAAGAGGAGGCAGAGAGGGAGAGGGAGCGTAACACCTTGCTCCCCTCTCGCGGTCAACGAGCCAGGCGCCGGAGGCCGCGTGATGATCTCCGGCAGCCTTAAATGGGTCTGCAGGTGGTGGACTTGGGCATGTCCGTCACCGCGTAAATGCAGGCCCGAGATGGTGGAGGCACACTGGTGTACACGGTTCATTAGGTTTCTTTTAGCGAGGTCGTGTGGCATCCAACTATCGAGTTTTTGGTATAGCAAGCTTTCTTCAATTGGGTTAAAACTGTTTTGTGGTCAATTTCCAGTTTTTCAGCTACATCGTAACTAGTGCTAAGCCTATCTTGCTCCACTTTTTCAAAAATGGCCTCCATTTTATTCGTAACAGGGTGACCAGAGCGAGGTGCATCTTTAATATCAAAATTTCCGCATTGAAAACGTTTGAACCAGAGGTTTGAACCAACTTTGTGCTACTCTTATTGACACTGCATTAGTTCCATAAACATCACAATTTTTTTTCGCTACTTTGCCTTTTTTGTAATAATATTTTTAAAAGTTATTGAATTTCTTCATTAGATTCACTCATTTTTACAGAAAGAAAAACAAATAAAAATACCGGGAAACCACTTTTTTAATTTATTGAAAGAATTGCTCACTTTTTTTTTTTATCTGACTACACTGTTAGCCTTAGGGGCCCTAAAGCCGCTGCGGCTTTTACAGCTTCACCGGACTTGGAAATTGCTCACATTTTTTAATTTTTTTTGAACTGACTACACTGTTAGCCTTAGGGCCCCTATCCTAAAACAGAGCCGCTGCGGCTTTTACAGCTTCACTGGACTTGGGGGCGAGTGCTTAGGGCACTCAGCCGCGAAAGTTTGTGACGACCCGCACGAGGGTGCCAGAGTGGCCGAACCTCGGCTCGGGCGGTCGTCGCGAATGCGAAAAGGTCGCGCTCTAACTAATTCCCTAACCCTACGAGAATTCGAACTAACTAACATATACTCATATGCACGTTCTCTTCCTCCTGGGAGGAAGGAGTGGACCATGCGTATGTGTATTTAATAATCGGAATGGTTTTTCTACACTAACTAGCGCATTAGTCTAACTAGCGCAAAAAAAAGAAAAAAAAGGTCCCTTACAGAACCTATGTGCCTGTGTGGTGTGCACGTGTGTGTGTTCATACGTGTGTAATGTTGTATGTGGGTAGCTAAGTGTTGCACGTATAGTGTCACTTTGTATCGCGCGGGCGGCTGCCTGACCCAAGGGCTTCACACCGAGGAACGGACCTAGGCTTGGGTTGCCGCTAGAGAGGGTGGTGACGGGTGTGCGGGAGCGAAGTTAACCGCCCGTCCTCTGCGGAGAGAACGGTGGTTACGCGGGCGTGGGCGGTGGCACGCTCTGTTTGGAGAGACGGTGGCGTAGAACGCGTTAGCTGTTTCGGTTTGGTCGAGCGGGTCAGTGAATATATTACGCGGCCAGCGTTTTCTCCGGCAGGCGTTGGGGTCGGGAACATACGAAGCTGCCGCTTTTATTAAAGGATTCGCGTGGTTCGACGCGGTGTCGAAATAAGAGCGAGAAAGGTGTTTGGCATTGGCATGTATCGAAGGAAGGTCCATATCTCTATGGAGATCCTCCATACGAACATACCTAGGGGCGCCGGTAAGGCGGTGAAGAAACCTATTCTGGATGGCTTGTAAGCGTTTCCAATTATATCTTGACATATGTGCGAACACAACGCAGCTATATGTCATTATCGGTCGGATACACATCTTGTAGAGCGTAAGCTTGTGTCTCGTGGACATTTTGCTTGCAGCACTTAACAGAGGATGCAATCGGGCGAGGAATTGCTCACATACACTAGCCAATTATTTATTTATCTCTGGTAGCCAGTAGCTACATAGTCTTTTAGGGATGGCAAGTAAAAAGATATCGATAATTATCGTATCGGTGTTTTTAACTGGTACCGATAATTATAGAGAAAAATATCAATAAATCAATATACCATTTTGTACAGTTGACTCAACGTTGATTTTTTTTAAACTTCCACACGGATGATATGATTTTTTTTTTGTTAAACAATGAACATTAAAACAAACAATCTGCATTGACTGATTGAGCTCGCCAACTGCGCCGCTTCGCTCTGATGTTGTCATCACACAAACAGGACAGAAAAACAAAAATAATCTCTGCTTATTGGTTTTTTACCCAGTATATAGGTGCTATATATTTTTTCTTCCTAAATTTCTATCCGAGCTTTTAAAGTGTAACCTTAGGAAAATCACCCTTCTACCCGATGCCACGGTCCTATAGATACCTTCTCAGAATCAGTTATAAGCACGATACTTACTCATTTTTTTCTGGAGATTAAACAGAAGTAAAAACAACAGTACCTACTTACATAATTGTACTTTATTAAAGATAATCTGATTTAGCAGTGATCTTCAAAAACAGTTAATTTCCACTAAATACTTTGTTAAAGCAATGACTATTGCGCTAGTATTTCACCACCACCTTTTTAAAACACAAATGTGCCATCGATATATAAAACTTTTGCGCATGTTTCTATACCTTTGTTAAGTGATTTGATGTCTTATCAAACTTCCATTAAGTTCAATTATAATGTACAAACGAGACATGACGTCTCATACTGGGCTATAAAAATGATAGGTAAATTTTCTCCTTCAACCATAGATTGTTCAAACATCAAATATGTATGTTTATCGCTCGCCTAATGAGTACAAAAGTGTCACTACATAATAGAAAAATAATCAAAAATTATACACAAATTTTGTGAAATTGTAATGTGGTACGATCTATTACAATTGTAAAAAAGAACCTTAACGTGTAATTGTGTATTATCCTGTCTTTTTTGAACAAAAAAATCCACAATAAATACCCTCATAAGTTCAGAGTTCAAATAAACAACCTTAACCTCAAAAAATATATATATTGTCATTGTATTCATCTTTTGGCTAACGGATGCACGATGCAAAAAAACTGCATTATTTGGGTTAGTTAAAACAAGATTAATTACTTTTATTTTTAAATATTTATTTAATAATAAAGATAAAAACACGCATTAAAAAAAAAACACTTTTTCTTAATTTGGTAGTAAAACAATGAATAATTCTTCCCATCTTTGTATTCTGATTTTTTTAAATCTATCTTTCTATTATCAATCCATTATCAGGTATTCTAACAAGATAAATAATAATTTCCTACTAAAGTTGAATGGAAATATGGTTAAAAAAAAAAAATCAGTCACAAAACATGCCTGATGCTTTTGTAGAAAGTACCTAAGTATTAATTCCACAGAAAATGAGCTGTTATCCCATGGAATATAAGAGTAATATTAACCTACTGTTTAAAGTCGCATTGAAAGTGCTGTTCTGCCTCCATGCCAGTCGCTACTGTCTTACCATTTTCCTATTACACAAAATATAAGTTTCTTCTCGCTCATGCCCGTATCAAGGACAATCAAGTTGAATACAGTAGAACAAACGGACTTTAGATTTTTGAAAATGTATATATAAATAGTTTAGTTACTATTTAGTGTACTTACAAATTGTACAATTGGTACTTTTTTGAAACACACTATTGTAATTATTCATATTTATTTAAGCAGAGAAAAAACTGTGTCCCCTGATGGAATAAAAATACCTTACATCTAATATACATATTTACAGTGCATTCGGTCACACTGAGTTCACTGTTTATTGTTTTATATGAAATATTTGCTGTTTATATAAATATATTTGTATAAGTATTCTATATGTGCAATTCGATGAACATTAATTGGTAAATAAGCACTTAAAACTAAACATACAAAAGTTAACATTGCCATTAAAAACGACAAATAATGATTAACTTCAATTAACATCAATAAAAAACAATTTCATCGTGCTATGTACTTAATGAAAAAAAGAGAAAAGTATCAAGTAATTGCGAAAATATAGATACCTAGTAAAATACTAAAAAAAAATTATCGATTTCAAAAGTACTAGGTTTCGTACCGAAAGTGTCGATACTACTTAAATATCGATACTTTTTGCGTATCCCTACATATGAATTTGACTTTAGATTTAGAATTTAGAGTCAAAACAGAATAAATATTGGTTTGAAATACTAATTTAGGTAAGATTTATACTTTTATAACAATGCCAAAAGTTCGCCGCAGTAGAAAATCTCCTCCAGAAGGCTGGGAGCTTATCGAACCGACGTTGGAAGAATTAGAACAGAAAATGAGAGAAGGTAACGAACCTAACCTACATTTTTACGTTTTGATATTTCAACATTTTTCTTCTTTATTAACTTTCAAGTTCATTTATAAATCTGTATTTGTTTATAGCTGAAACTGAACCACACGAAGGAAAACGAAAACAAGAATCTCTGTGGCCCATATTCAAAATTCACCATCAAAAGTCACGTTACATATATGACCTGTTTTATAGACGTAAAGCTATTAGCAGAGAACTCTATCAATATTGTTTGGACGAAAAGATAGCTGACGCTAACCTAATAGCGAAGTGGAAGAAGACTGGTTATGAGAACTTATGTTGTTTGAGATGTATACAAACGCGCGATACTAATTTTGCGACCAACTGTATTTGTAGAGTGCCAAAGAGCAAACTGGAAGAAGGAAGGATAGTTGAATGCATTCACTGTGGCTGCAGAGGGTGTTCTGGATAGTTCTAATGGAGTATATGTCAAACCAAAAGTATTCATATTTTAACATGACATAGATTGCTATTCCTACTATGTAATTATCTAATCTTTTTAAGCTACAATTTCTTTTATTTAAAACTATTTTAATCATTTTTATTTCTGGCAATAATTTAGCCATAGATGCTCTGGAGCCTCAGATGGCTTTTACAGCTTCACGGTGGCTTGGGGGCAAGTACTTAAGGCACTCAGGCACAGAAGAGTGGCAACATGCTCAAGGGTGCCAAAGTAGCCAAACCTCGGCTTGGGCTGTTTTGCCACAGTTGCAAACTGGTTAATTACCTATCCATAGAATTCTAGCTAATAACTATACATATATACATGCCTCCTGTATATGTATTAGTGATTTGTAAATTTTAGTCTTGTGTTGGTTGCTAGTAAATGCAAGTACACTGTATTGCGTGAACAGCTGCTAGACTCCAGGATCCTAGGAATGAACCTAGACTCAAGTTGCAGCAGGAGAGGGTGGATGTGGTGGGTGTGTGGGAGGGAAGTTAACTGTCTGTCTGCTGTGGAGGGAAACTATTTGAATCATAACACTATATATCTGAGTGGAGAATTTATACTGAGATTGGAGTGTTTGGCAGGATCTTGAAGTGTTATGTGGAGGTTTTTGGTTTTCGTAAATTTTATTTTATTTGGCCCTATATTATGTAATTTTGGTGGCAGTTTATGTCATGTAGTTTGATTATTGAGCACAAATGAAGTGGATTGTAAATAATAACTGGAAACATGCATTTTAAAGGTTGTCACAAAAGCTCCCCGGAAAGTTTTAACAAAGGTCTGCCATCTTTTTAATGCTATGTTTGACAATTGCAAGATAATTGGAAAAAATATTCTATGAATGTGACTTTGGCAGAATTGTGCAAAAACATTGCTGTCATTAAATAAAAAGAAGGAGTATATTGAGCACACTTTTATTATTCAAAATAGAGTTTATACTGCCATAAAAATTGATAATATAAATCCATTTTAGTCATAACAATATTGCAACTTTATAGTAAAGGTGTAAACTTGGTCAGATTTACTTTTTAGCAGAAGTAGCAAATGCTACCGCACCAACCTGCTATTCTGAGGGCCCCATGCCTAGAACAGATATGTAAAAATCCATGGCATCCCAGTATGTAATCTTTTTTGTTTTGTTAAGTTGAAATCACAAAGAGATTATTGGATTTGGGGCTGAGAACGGACTAATGATATTGTGATTTTCAATGACAGATTCCTGTTCTGCAATGTGTTCATTGATTAATGTTTAAAAAAATATTGGGTAATTACTTTCAAGTAGTAGTGGGCAGTTATTTATTACTAATGTTGATTAGTAATTACTAATTTTTATAATGAAATAACGTTACTAATTAGTAGTACTAATTTTCGTTCAGTCGTAAACGAAGAAGTTCTTAATAAGAACTGTTTAACAAAAAGATAAAATAAAAACTAGTTCCTCCGGACAACCTACACCAAGTTTGAAGTTACTTACTGATCCTAACAAATTAGTAATTTCTAATAGTAGATACATCAAGTTTGAAAGATATCTCGAAACATCTTCATAATCAAATGATTGCTTTATTATATCTCGTAATCACCCATCACTACTATCGAGAAACATTGATTAAAAAGATCCTTTATTGACGGATTATAATGTTGTTTGATTTCTTAATAAAGTGAACTATGACACATATCCACAAGTTAATTTTGAGAATAATGTTAATTTAGGAATATAAAAACGTTTTATTTCTTGTAAATAAATATGTATAAAAAGATTTCTTATTTTATTTCAAAGTATGCTTAAAAAATTTTGAATTATGTTATTTGCTAACTTTTGTGTTACTCACCTTAAAATAAAAAGACATATAAATTTTTTATAGCAATGTCAAAAACATTTTATATTGGATACCTATCCAGTTCTTCCTAACTCAGCAACTAGTTTTGAATATTGAAGACCATTATGTACTATTATTATCAAGTGAATATACAGTGCCCTTATGACAATTTCAGTATCACTTGTGCAAAATAATCAAGCTTTATTATGCAAAATGCTACCTACCTGTATTACAAGATATAGAGTTAATCAATATAAATTTATGAATAAAATATGAAAACCACTACATGATACTTTGATATCACGCCAAAAACTAAATAATACGTATCCACAATCGATGATCATATTGAGTTATTACATAATTTTTATTGATATATACGTAATTCCAAGCATTTTGCTTCCAGAAGGACAAAGAGCACCTTGTTAACTGGACCGTCGTATTTATGTGTCAGTAGACATAAACAATATTTTTTTTTCTTATAGTAGCTCGGCAAATTGACGGTAGGTACTGTCTTTATAAATATGTACAGTACAATCCAAACACAGCGGTGACCAAGAGTTCGGCAGTTGCCGCTGTTATGCCGGACTGAGTCGTTCATTTTCTGCCTAAATATTCTGTACTAGATTCCCGTCAATATAAGATTGAGGACCCTGGGTCTAGAAGGACATGAAGCATCTAGATCTATCAAATGAAGATGCAGTGCAATGAATCAATTAGACTGCACATTTTAGCTTAAGGTGAAATTTAAATAAAAACTATTTTTAAATTTACACTTTTATTATTAGCGAATATGAAACATACATATTATTTATTAAATTTATAGAAAGTAATGTAAGAAAAACGATTTTTTAAACTTTTTATAACAAAAAATCTCTACATACTAGAAAGACAACCGATTAAATAGCCATACCACATACAGACCACAAAGAATGTATTTTCTTAGCCTGCATTGGCTATGCAACACTCTATATATTTAAAGGAATAGTTTCCTTATCCATCTATACTTATTAGCATAAACCAATATAATGTAATAAGAAAAATAATAAAAAATTGTAAACATCAACTGGAATCAACAATAATTGTTCTGACTTCAGACAATAACTTAATTCTTATACTCTAATTTTTACTCAACAAAATTCAGTCTTTTAGACCAATAATAATTCACTTAAAATATGATGTAAGTTCTTATGGCAAGTTACGAAACTAAACAAATTTCTAGATAATAACTGATGATCAAATTTTCATGAAACATCATTGTTTATGAATTTGGAAACATGATATTTAAAAAGAAAAAACTAAAAGTGATACTGGGAAATGAAATTTGTCCACAGCCTTTATAATACGTTTGGAACTAAATAAATTCTCTTTAAATTTAACAAAATAAATTTTCTCGCTTTTTAATTAGATATTTTAAACAATTTCTACAATTATAAACTATCAAAAGTGACATATACTTAATCAATCAGTCTTTAATCTTAACTAAACAAAACATAATACTGGTAAATTTCACAACCTTAAACTTATTCATTTGTGTATTATAAATTATACCATTGCGGTCTTAGGTTCTAACTCTTTAGAAAGTTCTATTATTAAATCTTTATAAATCATAGGATTCATATTCTTGCCTAACAAATAAAGGACGTACCAATCTCCGAAACCAAAACGCTTTACAATACGCGATACGACATTCCTTTTTACATATCGGAGCTGACCCATTATCATCATAGTACGTAAAGGACGAAGTGAAAGTACTAGAACACGAAACAGAACAGCGAGAGTCGAGAGAAATGCTAGTATTATCAACCAGAACCAGAGGATCACGAATATTTTCTCGTTGACAATGTTTAACGGTAGGACGCAAAGTCGGTCTTTGACTTGCAAAGAGCCAGACGGTCCATAGCTACGGAGGTAACATTTGGTGAGCTTCGGGAAGAATTTGTCCATAGGGTTCACTGTAGCGTAATCGATCATGTTGGCGGGTACGCGCGGTATGTGAGTGAACGCGGCGACAGCAGCGCCATAGTTTCGGAAAGCGCCGCCGAGAAATACATCCAACAAAAAGATTTGACCAACCTGTTGAGAATATCTCTTTTAAAATCACATGACATACAAATTATTATGAATTAATATATTTCTTATATTTATATAATTACTAGCTGGGCATACGTTTTTCTGCCCTTTCTTAATGGTTCGTTCGCCACCTATCGGATTCTAACCAGTAAAACAGTCGGATAAACCAGTGTCTTGATATAAGAAATATATTAAGTAAATTGTGCTCATTTGTCAAGTGACTTGACTCAAGTCGTTTAATAGTGAAAGGATAAGTAACGACACAGAAGATTTTATGTATAAAGATATATTATTTCTTTCTTTATTAAACGCATATACTTATCGTTAAAAAACCACTTACAATTTATGTTTTTTTTTTCATTAATATCCACATATATTTTCTGACTAAAATTAACAGGGAAGCCCATATAAATTTATTTTGCAGTAACGGTGAAGTATAATCATAGCAAATATTCACGCGCACGCAAAGCACGATGCAGCATTCAAAAAACCCTAAAATATAAAATAAATATCCAGTGAACTGGTTTTTTATCCGAGTATTAATATCGGCGAGTTTTAGTTGGAATTGCACTATTTATAGTTTAAAAAACTCATACCTTTATTACGAAATTAATACTCGATTGTGGTACAACTAGCAGATTATAAAAATAAAATTAAGAAAAATGTCGCTTTTAGCAGAAGAATACTACAGCTCTTGAAATTCAGTAAAATATTGATGTGGCCTCAGTTATTCCTAGGAAGTTTTTAAACTGTGCTGAATCTTCATTTTGCAGTGTTCTTAATAATTGGTTTTAAAAACCTAGATTATCACTATCACATCATGCGTTTTATTTTGTTTCCAGCACAATAGCCACAACTCGCATTTTTCTGCAGCCAGGTAGGCATCTAATCTGTTTGACCGTACTTGCTCAGGTATTTTGTATACAATTTTTGTCGAAACGGTTTCTGCAAGTTCTTGGAGCAAATTAACAGCTTTTACACACTACTAAAAGCGACTTGCGATAAAAAATTGCGGTAAGTGAGAACTAGTTCATTATTGACTTCGGCAAGAAATTGCGGAAGTTACTTGCCTTTCTTGTGGTGGACACTTGGCATGAACGCAGTGGAAGACTTGGTAATCTTGGATATGAATAGAACTGCCTGTGATACACAAAGCTAAACTAAAATAACAACAATTTACCTATCTATATCGGCGTAAATGTTGCCGGGACAAGTCCTACAGATCAATTGTCAAGGTATAGGAAGGGAGTCTGACTCAAGTCAAAAGTTGGTAATGATCAACTCAACACAAATCACAATTTCACCTTCAATTGAATTTGGAAAATATTACAAGTTTAAATGGCCACAATATGGGGTTCTTTCATGAAACTACATTTTCAACAAAACAAAGAAAACTAGAGAAATTATCCACACATTAGAAACGGCCCGCGGCCTTCAAATTCAACAACATAAAGTAATTTAAAAAAATCCTCATTTGTAGTACCCTTTGTATTTGCTTGAGGATAGCAGCTTTTTAACATATTTTTTAGTGACATTTGTACTAGGGGTTGTAGTACCACTGTAAAATTCTCACAGCATATTGCTTTTAAGAATATTTTACCATAAAAAAATGAAATATATAAATATAATTGAAAAATAATAGAATCACGTGTTACATTTTCTTGCATTGATTTTTGCAAAACGCTGCCTCCCAAATTCAAGCACCCTAAGTCATCGCCTAGTTTGCCTATATGAACGGGCAGGTCCTGTAGATGGTAAATTTAAATTAAAAAACAATGTTTAATCACTTACCACATTGACAAGGTTGAGCAACTCGCAGAAGGTATATTTAAGCGCGTACATATTGTGGGTATGTAAATTGGTGTAGCTAAGGTAGGAAACCAGCTCAACCCGACGATATTCCGACCAGTCCTTTGATATTATAGGGCTACCTAAGAATATCAACAAAAAAGTGTAATAAAATATATTAGGTATATGAATACAAAAATGGTAACAAATAATCACTTGTTTAAAGTATTTATCACATTATTTTTTGTGGCAGTACCATATCTCCTTTTTAGCTTGGCACATTGACGGTACTGCTTCTGATGGTAAGCACAGAACAAACCAAACACAACAGCAACCACAGAGAGATCTAAATTCATCAGTGGTTGCCTTCACATTACTCTTAAAGAACCCCATGCTCCCACAGCTTCACGGTACGACAAAGATAAGTAATTAACTTTTTAGTTCATGCTGAGATGGAGGTTACCGTAAAACTGTGACTCCGAGACCCAGGGCGTGTGGTTTTGGTGTGGAAGGGAGAGGAGGATATTAGATTGAACAGCTCTTCAGAACACTCACCATGATGCAGATGATAGAATACACTCAGATAGACGATGTTCCGCACAGCTGAAGTGGATCAATGTATTTGGTAACATCTGCACCATTAGTAATATGAACAGTTGGTTTCTGCAACCTGTCCAGAGCATCGAGGAGGTATTTTGCGGATCCATCCCAGAGATATGTATTAGATAACAGTATGCCATACACGACCAAACTTGTGCCTTGTAAAGAAACCATTGACCAGGCGTGAAAAGCATTTAGGATTCCAAGTCTCAGAGATGTAGTACAGATGATATTCCCGATGTAATCCCTAGAGTTCATGTCACTGCTAATATCCACACCTAGGATACTAGACTAGATAGAAGACATTCACAAAAGTGAAGAGAGGAGAAAATGGAGATTTTTTTGAAGAAAACGTTCACAACTGAGTTTTCTTGAGATTGAACTCAACCAAGTTACTAGCTCTCCATGACCACTGTACTTTGAATCTGAACCTCCCCCTGCCCTACGAGCTCCCTATGTAGACACGCGGTACAAGGATTGGTTATGGTAAATGACAAGTTTATCAAAATTAATTATTCAAACACCATTTTAAAGCTTATGTTGCTTGTTATTGATGAAAAATAGACAAACAATTAATTTAAATTCTATTATGTGCTAAATATTCTCATGGGTCAGGTCTATACTATGTTCTTTCAAGATGAATATATATTTTTTAAAGCATGAGTAGGGTTTCCAGATCTCCTGGGCAGGGGGTTCAAGGTTGGCAACACACTAGTGATACCTATGGTATTAAAAGTGTCTATAGGTTATGGTAGCCACTTACCATCAGGAAGGCCATATGCTTGTTTGCCACCTTTGTGTTGATTAAGATTATATAAATCTCCTTTTTTTGTTGATAAAATACTGAGGAACAATAAAATGTTTCTATTTTATGTTAAGTGGATAATAATTTATACAATATGCATGATGCTTATGAATACTTAAAACTCCAATAACATAATATAATTGCAATATAATCATTAGTTATTTTACATCTGATTGATAAGTGTCATGAGTATCAACTAATTAAAATTTATTATACAAAAATTTAGGTTACTAATACTTAATCCATGAAAAATAAAAACAAACATACTCAGATCTGCAGCAAGAGCTTTCAATCGACCTCCTTCCCATATCTTCCACAGGTATCGGGGTGTGTAGAACATAACAGATTGTCCTAGTAGCACAAAGCAAACCCACTGGTAGTATGCATGCTTGATTTGTTCATCATTTTCACCTTCACTAGGACCCACTCCTGGATATGCCATGTGTTTACCTTCAACTCCTGAAATGTGTTTTAAATATTTTAATGAAATGAATAAGTCACCATGTACATAAATGTTATAATTTAAAACATAAAAGTGTCAAGCTCTACAGATTTGAAATTCAATAGGTATATTATTTTTAATAGTTATGCTCCAAGGTCTCACTAGTATTAAAATTCTTCTTTGGTCATTGAGGTCCTAGAATTAATTTATTTAAACAATTTCTTAAATAACTCAAATTACGATGATGCACGATACGACAACTTTACCAGCTAGCTTTTTACTAAACACCACTGGGCCAAGGAACACGCACCGATATTGCGTACGATTAGTATTGGGGATCCTTGCTTCATTATTATAATGGAAGAGTATAGAAGTATAAGTAAAAATACTTACCAACGAAGCGACTTTTTAGAGTATAAGTTCCATAAATCCAGCAGTAACTATTCACAGCCTCTTTATCGGTATCTTTGTCGCTGTCGCTCATGCAGTGTATCGGCTCGCCGAAGAACTGCTTCGAAGTTACCAACAGCGTGAAGACCAGGAGCATGATCACCGTAGCTTTGTAATGCATCCGAAACACATTGTTGTCCGTACAAACATTTTCGAATTTTAGAAAAGATCGAAACGGCATGAACAGATCAATCATTATGTTTTATTTATGAAGATTACGTTTCCCAGCAAAATCTAAACACTTATGATACTACCCGCTAGAGCTATTTGATACGAGCGGCGACAATACAAATATACAATCTACCGGACGAAAAACACGTCAAACTGTCATTGGAAACAAAAAAGTTTCAACGGAAGTAATAGGACTCGAGAAGTAAGAAAGTGCAATTAAAATAATAGTCATAATCATGAATTTTAAAGTAAATAATATTTAAGAATGAGGATTGAGCTACTTAATAAAATTAGATTCAAATGAATAAATATATTCATTAATAACAAAATTAAAAGTAATATTTCAGATAGTTATAATAAGATAATTATCAAAAAAGTATTAAATCTATTGTGAGTTACAGTTTCGCAGGTTTGCGGTATTCGAGCATCTGACATTTTCATATTTTTCATTTTGATTGAACATTCTTCATCTACTTGCTATACCTATTATGTAAAAGTATATTTATCATTGATTTATAAAAATTTGTAACTTTTTAAACATAAATATTATGATTGATAAACAAGATTAAAATGTATTAGGATGTCTTGAGTATTTTTTAGTTTTTGTTTTCGGCAGTTCATGTTTGTTGATTTCTTTCTAAGTAGGTCATTAATTCGCAGTAATATAAGTCAATGATGTAGGTAAGTACTCAGTCTAACTATAGATCGATTGATTTTTGATATTCCATAAACCGCATTGGCGTATGTATTTACTACAAGCATAAATTATTTATTTATTAGCGACCCACCCCAGCTTCGCACGGGTACAATAATTTACAAAGTGGTGTATTTTATATTAAAAAAAGCCTGATTTACAGTTTATCCCTTGACTTGAAGGTCGAGCAAAGTGTTATTGGGGTTTTCTATGAAATTCTCAGTAGCAGCTTGGAGTTTGGCTTTGTGCCCGATTAATGGTAATAGGTTCGCCCCCTATTTCATAGGACCTAAAACGTACCTCCCGAACTGTGGTTTTACACCCCTGTGACCTCTACCTAATACTTCGGGGATACGGACGTGATGGTAACTTCATACATAATGGTGATGGTGGATGTAACTACATAAATCATAGTTACAAATAGTGCGCATAGCCCGCGACACGCAGTTCATTATAGGTGCGGAGTACCGGTCAACCGACCACGACTGTTTTCCTGAGAGAGAATTCTTTGGTCGCACGTAATTTTGAATTCATTATATTTTCTACGGTATTTATTTGGATGGAAAACTGTAATGAAAAATTTTAATCTACATTAAATGCCCAAGTAAACTAATAAATTTATTTGGATAAAGATTAATACTGAATTGGAGAAAATAGCTTCAAAAATAACGTTCATAATTTTTATGAGATAGACATATGCTATCGCGGTCTTTTATAATGGAATATTTGTCTTTATTTTTGAATAAAATACTCTTACGTTTCTAATTATAAATTAAGTACTCTTAAAATTTCGACATGTAGATACCTACTTATACGACTTATTAAGTTGAAACTTTTGGTTTTCATCTGATATTATGTAACCGAGAATACTAAATTCTTAAAATGTTTGTTAATAAATAGGTAATCATTTCATTTAAAATCTATATAGCTTTTGGATTTCCTTCAGGCCTATTTACATAGATACCACTGTCGTGTTGAAATAAAGTAAAACATCTTTGCACGTATATTACCTACGTACGCATCCATTCGGTCATACGATATTTATATTTGAACATTTTGAACCAGTAAGTAGGTTTCAGTGTCTTATTAAAAATAAATTTGAAACCGTAACCATATAAATGTATGGAATAATTTAGGATGAGACATTGACGAATATAAAAAAAATAAAAAATAATATGAAACTAATAATTATCTAAACCAAAAGTAAAAATATTATTCAACTCCAAATACTCAAATCTTTAATCAGATGTAGGTATATGTAATCAAAGGCTCAAATAATAACTATTTTCCTTCAACAACACAATTCTTTGAAAACCTACTGAAAATTATCCGAAACTATTGGAGATTTGAATTAGATTAATATCTGTGTCTGTATCTATCCGTATGCAGATCCGAAATATCTTATCCGTTACATCCTTCGTTTGTAGAGCATTTTCATATCCTTGTCTGGTTAGTTACGAGTACATAGTATCAACACTTTAATAAAATCTATCCATAGATAATAATAACATTAATACGGGAAATCTGTCGTCAAGCGTCTAGATAGAGGTTTTGGCGGGATCTTGAGCAACCATTTTATTTTTATCGTTTATAGGTTTTAGCGTTGTGGCCACAACCTCACCTGATATAAGTAACGACGTGGCCCAAGGTGATTGCACGCTAAGCCTAGTGGTAAACTGGCTTTTAAGAACAGCTGCCGGAACACATCTATAATGGTGCTTGGCGACAGATTTAAACTTGAAGGTGGTAGCTAGCCAGGCGGGCATTAGAAAAAGCCCTACCATGCTATGGTTTCATGCCATGTTGTGGTTTTTATTATAATTCAAAGTCATAGGTTCTTTGACCCTATATTATGTAGGTATCATTGGTGGCATTTTGCTTGATATAGTTTGGTTATTGTGCATTCGAGAAGTGGATTATAAATATAAACTGGAAACATGCATCTTGAGATATCACCATAACTCTCTAGATATTTCTGGCAAGGGAGCAACCATCTTGTCGGACCTATCGTAGATTATTACAAAATACTACGAAAGCTTATAAATTAATAAAGACATTGACACTGGCAATAAGTGCTTTTTGTGGCGCCAAAACCAAGAAGCGCATAAAAAAAGGAACGTTTTTTGGCAACCCCTTTATGTGCCAGTTCTTCTTAGAGCTAACGTATTAGTGTTTTCGGCTACATCACCAATTACCAACAGAGTGATATTGTGATCAAAATTGAGCCAATTGATGAAAAAAAAAAATATTTAAGGAGAATAAACTAAAATAAAACAATAAAATGGTAGTAAAAACATCTTTATTGGTATTGTTTTTATAATGCAAAATTAAATTTTATTTTATCACAATACACCATACAATATTTTAATAGGTACCTATTCTATGGAATGTTAAAATAATTACAAAACTACAATTATAACACCCACACTTAATAATTAATTATTATATAGAGATTTATGATTAAATTGAGCAATCTGTGATCTAGGCATTCCAAGCGTTTAAAGAATAATGTTTGTATTTACTAAGAGACTATTCAGAGCTAAGTAGAGATACATCTAGTGGTGTAGCCAGTATGAGGAGCTACAAGGCGTGCTTTTGGAGGCGGCTAGAGCAGAAATGTAAAATATGTATTGGCCTTTATATGGAGGGTCTCCCGATCGGCCAATAATTTTTTTAAATATATTTTCTTTAATCAACTCAATTGTTTTCCACGGTCGGGTATAATTTACAAACGAACCACCCCCTAGCTACTCCACTGGATACATCAGTGGCAAGCCTGATCTAGGTATTTTGCCGCCCTTTACAATGACACGTTTTAAGTTACTAGTGTTGCCTCGCGGCTCTGCACACTTTTGTTACGCAGTACCTAATTGTTTTCATTTCGTAATTTAATTTTTACTTATATTATTATTAAGTTTTCAGCTTCTCTATTGAGAAATGAAATAATTATACCTCCCGGCTTCAACGTTTTGTGACAATTTTTTTTGCAACTTTTTTCCGATTTTTTAAAGTATTGTTGACTATTGTTATTTAAAGTGTATCAATTATGGAATGATATATACTTTCCTAGGTACAATATTTCATCAAAATCGAGAATGAGAATTAATATAAAAAAAGTGTGTGTGACGCTTATTTGGAGTTTACTCGTTAAGTGCGATTTTGCAACAAGTTCGGTTCTTGTGATACATTTTCTAACAAGATAACCAATAATAGAGGAGTCGTACCTCCCTGCTATGGTTTTCACGATGGAGTTGGAGCTGGCCAGCACTCTGCATAGCAACGAAGGCACATTTTTGTCTGACGATGGCATGAAAGCTTTCTAGAAATGAAATCCAGAAGCAAGATGATATATGTATACACTTACATGACTACAGAGTGAAAGGTGACACGTGACACTTTTTGTTAACGCTTTTATAAACACTCCTCAAAAAATATCCATACCGGGAGCCCCTTACATGAAAATCGATTCTTACGGAGTAAACAAATTTAAACTTGCAAATTTTTTTTGCGGTTCCTAAATGTGTTATCAAGAATTGTTATAAGTAACTCATTAATATTGGAATGACGTATGCTGGTTCTATATTAGACCTCATCAAAATAATAAATTATTTCGTTGTCATAAGTACTTACTGTAAGTACATTTTAAGTAGTGATGTTCCTCTGTATAAATAGTCCTTTCATAAATAACAAACGCGTGCGGAGCCGCGAACACAACTAGGTAATTCATGAAGTAATAGAATTCTCTGTAATTAATATTAAACCTAAAATAATTTAATAATAAAGTAAAATTTAATACATATAACCTGCAGAGCATAACTCTGTTATGATTAACAGTTTATTTAAATTACTGTAAACAGTTGGATCCCATACTTTTTTAGCCGGCCGCCGCGCCGCACCGTGTTCAATTTTCGCCGTTCTGGGCTTTTGCCCGGCTTGCAGGATCAGGCCCTGATTAATGGCAAATCTCCATCAGTAGGGAATTGATTCTCACACCTCGGATGTAATTTTTAATATATCATTTGCGAAGCAATTAGTCACTAGTGACGTTATGTGACGGTGTAGTCGTGGACGATATGGACGATGGTAGCAAGATAAGCCTAGATAAGATTAATCTGGGAATCAACTGGGAATTAATTGTGGGTTTGAGAATAGCATTAAACCCTGCAGCTAGTTAAGTTCAGGCTCAGCCCTGGATTCGAAACAAATTTCTTCGAAGGGTTCGAATGCTCTAACCACTGACTAAATGCTACTTCTAATTACACCATATTATCTTATGAAAAAAAAAAGACATTAAAAAAATTTCGTTTATTTTACATATTAACCCAGATCTCGATTGCGTGTTATTAAATATTAAGTAACACATAAATAATATTATGTTTTGTCCCTTTTTAAGTAATAAATTATCCTAATGTAATCCAATGAATCTATAATGTTTGTAAGAGGAAATGCGGGCGGCGTTTAGTTCATACAAAAGTTTACGAAATTATGGTTTCATCTAAAACATCCTAGACATAATCAGTCCGAGCTGGAGTTGTCTCTCTCGCGTTCTATTTTTCCGTTCGGGCACAGCGCGACCGATATAAATATCTTAATAAAACCGACTCTTCATTATCTCACCGACCGCGTTTCCCCTTATTTAGGACGCCATGAAAACGCGACGCACCAATTAAAAATATTTCGTAATATTTAGCTACAATATTAAATTGTGCATAGACAGCTAATAAATCAATTTATTTGTAAAAATTAAAAACATAATCGTCTGAATATTTAAAAATTATATTATTTAGGTACTTACACTATTTGTATATTTTATTGTAATATTTAAAATATTTTCGATTTGAAATAAGAAGACTAGATCTATTGCTGTATTGTGTTTTAAAAGTTGTGACACGGTAATAAGGATTTCCAAGTTTTATCGCGTTGTAGAAATTTATTACACATTTATGTAATAGCCATTCGCAACATACATCCTATATAAACTTTAAGTTACGTCCCTAGCGAGCGTAGCAATAATTATTATGAATGACAAGAAACCTAGCAAGCTGAAGGCATGTAGCCACAGGAAGAGAGAACAACGATAGTAGATACTAGTAACTATTAGAACGAGTAGATTACTGCATTCAAAAAAACTAAATCTAGATCTTTCTTTATCAGCTTAGCTTAGATATAGATTTGTTTAAAACGGTGAAACTAAATTATCTAAACGATCTGCGAGTTGGGTGTATGTTTAAAAATTAAAGTAAATTATTGATTATTGAGTAATATTGGTCTATAAATAAAACTAAAGCAATACAGATCAAGTAAAAGTTAATGGTTTATTTTATTTATTTTACCCTTTGGAAAATTAATATTTTTGTATGCAAGTCACGTGGTTTGAAACGCCGATTAGAAAACGTGACGTCACCATTCAGGAAATATGAACATTAGAGTCTTGCGTAAGTTGTCACTTTTATCATACAAAATGACTGAATATAAAATGAGTGATGACGTCACGGGACTATAATGGCGCGTTTATGTGTCCTCTTTTTTTATTTAAATTAAAAAGGTATTTTTTAATCACTTTTTAAGATATAATAATGAAAAAAAAAACATTAATCATAGGTATTATTTTTAACATATGATAAAGTGTTAAAACAAATTTTCCAATAGTTTTCAACTCCCGGATTAAAAATGAAGTGGGAAAAAAACTTGAAAACACTTTTCCTTAAAGTATATCAAGGGGACTTCTTAACAGCGAAAAAAATTAATGAAGATTTAATGTTTATTTTATAAGGATAAACAGAAAACTGCCTCATTAGATACCTATATACTAAAATAAACATAAACCTAATAAAGTTTTATGGACACCCAATACATTTGATGTTTGGCCCACAATCACAAATAATGATAAAAAAATGGTACTATTAAGTAAAAAACTAGGCATGCCGTTCCTCACATTTTAAGTGGTCACGGCAGTCTTAACTACTTATAAGCAACTTTAAATAGAATCGCAGTTTTGAGACCAGTTATAATAGGATGTCGCTCCCGAAAATCAAGTTGGAACGTTTCGAGACCACACACACCAGTTTGTGTTGCCAATCACACTCTTCAGCTCTTCTACACTTTTTCAAAGTAGTGCGAGTAAAGCTGCTTGCGATGCTTGCTTGCGTCGTGGCGATATTGGTTTCATAGTAGAACCTTGCAAAAGTTCGGTAAAACCTTCATTTCAGTCGAAACACGTCTACTGCTGGACAAATTATGCCTCCCCCAAAGATCGCCACAATGACCGGTCTTATGCTAACCGCGCATCCTGCGGCATTCCGCAACCTTTACCAGTCCGTCTGTCCACCTTGTGACGGGTCTGCCCACGCTGCTGCCACTAGAGAACTCTTTGGCCCCACCAGCTATTCGTTCTATGAGTTATCTGCCCTCCCACAACCACTTAAATCTATCTATCCTGCGAATCTCCTCATTTTTAACGTGATCACATAGAGTACTTCTGTGCATAGCTCTTTCCATTGCCCTTTGAGTGACCTTGAGAGCTTTCTTGTGAGGCCCATAGTTAGCAATAACATTTCAACACCGTATATATTCACTGGCAACACACACTGGTCAAAGACTTTCGTCTTGAGAGTAACGACCAGGGCCCTCTTTACCAGGGGGTTCAAAGGGTGCGAGGAACCCGGGCGCAGAGTCCTAGGGGGCGCAGCCGACCGCCATAAGTCTTGATAGGTATGTAATAGCCTACCAAAAACACATTCGAGTAACACTGTAGTCCATGAAAGCAGAGCTGTAAGCACAGTATATTTAAGGTCAACTATAGGTCAAAGACTCAAGATAGATTGACAAACTTGACCATTATAATTAGGTGTAGAATTAAAAGATAATGATAAAATGACATTATTCAAAAATATTCCAACACAAAAGCCCGATAAAATGTGTTAGATGTATGATTATCAGTATTTTAGGTAAATAATGTAATGAATCCTTAAAAAATGCATTGCGTTTTTTGGTTAAAACAGGGGAGGGGGCAAGACAAATTTCGCACCCCGGCTCCGAATATGCTTAAGAGGGCCCTGGTAACGACTTCTTTCCATTCAAGATACCGTATTGTCTTAAGACGAGCACACTTTGAGTGAATATATTTATTCTGGCATCAAAGTGAAGCCTTGTGACAACCGAACCATTTATTTTCATACTGTCCTTACCCTGACAAATATTGACCTTTCGGTAGCTTCTCAGAATTCGATGTAGTTTAGTCATCAACACGACAGAAAGAAGAGCATTATATAAACCGTGAATTTTGAATCCTGGTTTCAATTAGAGACCGCGTCATAGGAAATCGTCTGAAATATATATGTCAATTTTAAATGCAGACTATGACTTAATATGCATTGTAGAAACTTGGTTGGATGAATCGTTTTCGTCTTCTGAGTATTTTGATCAAAGGTACACGGTCGTCCGTAGAGATCGCTGTGCTGATTTTAAAGAACGGTACTCCAAGACTCATGGAGGCGGAATACTAATAGGCGTTAAAAAAGATTTCACATTTATTAATAGGGTTGATTGGCAAACCTCTGGTGAAGACATGTGGATACGCGTAAGAGTCGGGAGTGTTTGCTTGAATGTGTGTCTGGTTTATCTACCATCCTACATACCTTGCGATACGTTCAAAGAGTTCCTTACAAAGTTAGAAGAAACTTGTTTAGGTAATTTAGATGATAAAACAGTGATTATTGGCGATTTTAATTTTCCTCATATTAATTGGAGTTGTCCTGAAGATCCTTTTTCTGGTATCTTCGAACCAAAATCATTAGCTTTAAGGGATTTCTTACATATTACTGGTTTTTTACAAGTGAATAATGTATGTAACGAGAGAAATAATATTTTAGACCTTATTTTGGTGGATGATCATACTAATGTCTGTGTCACTACAGCTGTTCCACTTAGTAAAATTGATATCTACCACCCACCCTTAGAGTTACACGTGTTGCTGAAACAAGCTAAAAGCAGTAAATTGGCTCGTAACACTGCTTCATTGAAACATAATTTTTACAGGGCTGACTATATCTCATGTATAGCGGAACTCTCTTTAATTGATTGGGAAGAATTTAGTAAAGTTAATTGTAATGAATTTGTGCACAGCTTTTATAACGTTTTGTGGTCAATTATTGATAAATACACTCCCAAAAAAAGACAAAAGAAAAATAACTATCCTATTTGGTTTTCTTCGTCATTGATAAAGCTAATTAAAGAAAAACACAAATATCGAATAAGATACAAAAAATATAATAATCCTCGTGATTATGATACTTTTAATACCTTACGTATTAGATCAAAGAAAATTATGGAAATTTGTTTCAAGTCGTATATAGCTAAGATAGAACAGGAACTCAAAACAAATATCAAACTTTTTGGCGATATATTACATCAAAAAAAACATACAATGGTATTCCCGCCCAGGTCTCGTATGATGGTCGACTTGCTGATGGTGACCAGGTTGCAGACTTATTTGCTATATATTTCTCCTCAGTTTATACTGATAACCAAGCTTCAGATGCAGTTACTCTGTCTTATACCTCACCGAATTATTCCCTCCCAGAAATAAATATAAGTGAAAAAGATATCAAAACCAGTTTAGAAAGTTTGGATGTCAGTAAAGGGGCTGGTCCTGATGGAATTCCACCAATATTTATACGGCTTTGTTCAAAAGCGCTTATTAAGCCTCTGCATATGATCTTTAATCAGTCACTCAAAGAAGGAATATTTCCCGATTTATGGAAAATCTCATATGTAGTCCCTATTTACAAGTCAGGTAATAGGAATGTCGTATCAAATTACAGACCAATATGTATTATCTCACAATTTGCAAAAATATTTGAGGGTATTATATACAAAGTTGTGTATTGTCAAGTAAACCCCATGATAAGCTTGCGCCAGCATGGTTTCATGTCTAATCGTTCTACAACATCAAATTTACTTATATATGCTAATTTTATATCCAATACTTTGGAAGGCCGAGGCCAAGTTGATGCTATTTATACAGATTTTGCCAAAGCGTTTGATCGCGTTAATCACTCTTTACTCATAGCCAAACTTAATCACGCTGGCATTCATGGCAATCTGTTAAGGTGGTTTGAGAGCTATTTATGTAATCGTTCTCAGCTAGTTGCATTGGCAGGCTACGAATCTTCACCTTTCATACCTTCATCTGGTGTCCCCCAAGGATCAAAACTGGGACCATTATTGTTTTTAATTTTTATAAACGACCTCATAGATTCCCTAAATTGTGATTGCCTAGCCTATGCGGATGATATAAAAATTTATATTCGGGTAACAAACCTAAGTGACTGTATTAAGTTACAGAGTGACCTTAACACTCTCGAGTTATGGTGTATCATCAACAAAATGGCTCTTAATGTGAAAAAGTGTCAATACATAACTTTTACCAATAAAATAAATTATATTGATTTTTCCTCTCAGCTTGGAGGTATAAGCTTAGAGAGAGTATTCGTTGTTCGTGATTTGGGTGTCATGTTTGACTCTTCTTTTTCTTTTCGACCACATATACTTAATATTGTACCCAGAGCCAAAAAGGTGCTTGGATTTGTTATGCGTACTTCACGACCATTTCGCAATAACGAGAGTGTTATCTTGCTCTATAACACCTTAGTTAGAAGTATTCTTGAATATTGTTCTGCCATATGGTCACCTCACTATACCACTTACGTAGAGCTTAAAGAATCTGTCCAAGCTCGTCTTGTTAGATGTCTGAGCATAAGAAATGGTATTCGTAAATCTATCCCTAATTATGTTAATAGACTAAAATATTTTAACATGATAAGCCTAAAAGAGAGGCGAAATATAGCTGACTTACTCATCCTTTACAAAATTGTAAATGGTTCAATAGATGCGTTCCTTATTAATTACTTGTATTTTAGATCGTATACCCGTGCGGTGCGCAACCCATATATATTTTACATTCCGACTACAACACTGAATACTGCTTTTAATAGCCCTTTTGTGCGTATGGCAAGGTTATACAACGAGAGATCAAGCATGATGAATAACTCAATAGATATCTTTTCTCAGTCAATCGGTTCATACAAGCACTCCTTGTTTAATAATTAAAATATAATTTAATATTAATTTTAATGTGTAATGTTTCATAACATAGTAGTTATCCTTATTATTTATGTGTTTAAATGTCAGGCATGGCCTATTATCTGAGCGATTGCATTGTTTTTATTATGTGGAAATGATAACATGTAATTTTTCCTTTTTTGTAATTGCTCTGTTGGCATGCTAAATATATAATATAAATAAATGGCACAAAATTTACACCAAAAAACATGAAAGTAAAATAAATGCAGTAGGAACGAGAGCGCTAAGATATATGTTAGGAATGAAACTGAGTGACAGGATAAGTATAGAGACTTCAACTCATCTTTGTGCGAGGCCACATGTGTGTGTGAGCTTGTAATCATGCAGGTTTTGTTTGCATGACAGTGACGGGCCAGTCATCTTTCGATCCACACGTATTTTTATCGCTTTGTCATACGGGTACAGTCGGTAATAAAAATGTCTGCTTCATCACGGAGAAAATGTTTCACCTAACCGAATAGATGTGCTTTATAATGCGTCGTGTCACAATGATCAAAATATGATACAGCGAAATTCTAATAAAAAAAATAGATATTCACCAATGAATAAAAGAGAAAATACTCAGCAATATAGTATACAAATTCTTATTCTACCACCACATCATCCTAAACCCTATAGAATATATTTACGGAACTTAAAAATATATACTCGTACTGCTTTTTACATAACACTGAACAGAACGCGGCGGAAATAATAAAATCAATAGAAAATTCATTATTTGGTATTTCTAGTGGTAGCGATACGGAATAACATGTTGAATAAAAATGCATTTACCTAATTAAGCTGTTGATTTATTTTAAATCTGAACAAATAAGATGTAAAAATCTTGTGTACTCGACTGTATATCTTGCCACGCAAACGTAGTCACTGTATCTATACACGCTTTACGCACATATAGGGTCGCGCGCACAAAAGAGTTGAACTGTCCTTCAATCACCACATCACGGTTTATCACAAAATAATAAATAAAACCCAAACAATTGTGGGAATAAGTGTCCACGTATACCTGATACTTGTAGAGAACTATGTAGCCGCCCGCGCCATCTTAATTTACATAGTCTACTTAAACTCATATTATATAAATGCGAGACAAAATAGCGCCCTTACACTCTATTTAAAACCGATAAGTATAAATTGGTGGATGAATCGTCTACTGGTGGAGAAAAGCATAAGACTCACTTGCCAGACTATAATCCGATAACTACCTACTTCTAGTGTGATGTTTGCATAGATTAATGATCAGTTTTCGCTGGCGCTTCAACTAGATACTGTCGGCGTATTATAAAATCAGCAATCAAAACCACGCCAAATTCGGCGTACTCGAGTTATACCGAGATAACTGTCACGTTGACAAGCTTCATTTCAAATGGTCTTTACACATTACGATAATAATATTAAGGTGCCATATTCTAGAAGGTATTGTTTGTAGATATAGCGCGGTATCTAGTTGTAGCGCCAACGGACCAACCATTAATCTATCTATGGATGGTTGATTATTTAACATTGTCATAACGTAGAGAACTTTTCTAGTCGTGTAAGTTAGCGTTTAGTAATTACTTGACCCAAGCTCGGTGAAGCTGCCAAAGCCCCTACTAGCTCCAGGGCCCTTAAGGCTAACAGTTTAACAGTTCGAAAAAAAAAGAAGATTATTTGAAATCGAAACATTTTTCCGATACTTGGTGACTGCTCAAAGAGCTTAATACAGTCTATTGAGATATCAGTGGACTGATTATAGCCATACGGTCTCGCGGTCTTCGCTAGAACACGAAGTGTCTCCACGAAAAATTCTTATAATTTACTCTTGACTGCATCAGCGTTGTATTCGTCGAGTATAATGTTACCTAAAGCGAATATATTATCAGGATCGAGCGCTCTCTTCGCGGCGAGAAGTAACAGGCTTCCCGTTTCGCTGACCGTGTCCTTGTACCACTTCTTCCGGAGTTTCCCGACGCCGTGATGATGTGATATTGACCCTGGAATTATTTTAAAACGTTTATTTTCGAAGTGAAACTTCTTTGAGCGCGATTAGAGTAAAATTAAGGGTCAAGTTTTAAAGCAACGTTAGAGAGAGAGCGAGAAAGAGAAAGGAACTACACTATACGCCGAGAGAGATAGATATTAGAAAAAGACAATGTTTATTAGTTATGTTTCAGTACTATCTCTAGAATTTTCTATTCTTAATATTGATACTTATTGAGAAATAAAGCAGTGATAAGAATATTTCATATAACATTAGTGCTTAGCATTAAATTGTTAGCCCGGTGATTAAAAAAACCCCCGTTTTATCCTTTTTCGATATGAGAATTGGACACATCGATAAATAATTGAAAACTTTATTGCTTAAAATATCAATTTCTCACCGCACATAAAGGAGTCATCTATTTCAAAATTCGCACATTGTTTTAAATGTCGAAGTAACAATATTTTGTCACCTAGAAGCTTTTACTAAAACTTTTAATAGAATCTTTAAAAGAAAAAAAAACTCACCGCCACAAGCGACGATCTCGTCTCTAGCGGCTTCTTCGATCTCTTCGTAAGTTCTGACCGGGTTCGGGAGATTACTCGCATTGTGTCCAAAGTAGAAGTAAATACAGCAGCCGGCATCGTATCTACAACATTTTTTTTTTCATACTGTACTGATCGGCTTTGGTACATGACTTGGGTTTTAAGGATGGGATTATGCCGCCTCCGAATTGATTTTTGATGATTGTGTTCCCAAACGAGTGTAGAGTTTTGTATTCTATGGAAGCATAGTAAAATGGTATAAATATTGTTACGCGGCTGTGACTTGGCATTCGTTACTTATTCGACACTTTTAGCGGTCATTAAATAAACAAACCCAACGGAGTTTCGATGTTTCATTTGTGCCAAACTATCCGGTCACAGTTGCGATCTCGTATAAGCTGCTGATCTTGTTGATGTGATGATCGCTTTTACAGAGGATGCACGGCGCGTCCTAGATCCTTCATTCGGCGTAAAAGTTGTGTAGGTTTTTGTGTACCCAGCTCCAGTTCACACATAAGCCTCTGGAACTAACGTTCAGTACTTTCCTCGTAGTGCTGTAAAAGTCTCTCTTTCAGCACGGTTTACCTGTTATTATCGGGTGGTGACATCAATAAATTACTTGCTTGCTTAATCGCGTCTCTCCCCAGCTTCGAAATGACCAAATTAAACTTGGTTTTTTCTATTTATTTTTGATGTGCCATTACTGGCTCAAACTATGCAAACCATAACTGCGGCATGTCGACCCAAAATTCTGGTAATTTCGATGCCGCCACCTATGGTGGCTAGTTTCATGCTAGAATGCTCTACCTGTTATTTGCTTCCCTGCGCCTCCACTGCCCGACTGTTAGGTGACAGTGGAACCGAATGTAATGGTGGTGGAGGATTATACGTTTTGAGTCTCTAGCTCCACAAGTATTTAACAATTTTCCGATTTGCTTCACTTAATGCCCAGCAGCACCCAATATTATCACTGGTCTTAACAGCTGAATATTGTTCTTGTGTCGGGATCAACAGTTTAGGTACTCCTTTGGGCGAGGCAAATGAAACGTTGAGACTCTGTTGCGTGTGTCTATTTAATGACCGCTCTATGTAGTGGATATCGAACGACTGCCGGTCGCAACCGCGTAACAATATTTATATCATTTTGCTATTGCCCACATACACAAACTCCCTACAAGAGTACGAAGAGTAACCAGTATGGACGGCACCGGTGGCAGCAAATCGCGCTATTCGGGCGGGTAGAGCAAAAAAGGTAAAATATGTGTTTGCCTTCCAAGTGGATGACCTTTTTTTAATGTTTTCTATTCTTCAGCTCCGCTCGAGAAAAGTAATAATGGTTCAAAGTGCAGGATGACCATTTCTTCCACATTTTAGTAATGATGGCTCAGTGGTTTCAAAAATAGTTCAGGGCCTTGAAGCTATGGGCTCAATATCACCATGCCAGCCAACGACAATTTTTAATTTCATTTGTTTTTATTTTACATTTTAAATTAGTATTCATTTTTATATAAAAAAATAACTATGTTTCTTGTCGTATACAGTGGCTTTTTACTTTGCTTTGTTTTTTTTTTGCTTAGGTGATGAGCGTTTTAATGTCGCTCGTTAAAGGTAGCAGAGATTTCAAAATGTTACTATGAGAGAAAGAGAGAAACTCACGTCTGAGTGAGCCGGCAAGAGATATGGAAGCGTGTAATCCCGCGCGCGATGCACTCCTCCCGGACGCGTCGCTTCACGTTACTGCAAAGGGAAAGCGTCCGGTCCCAGGGGACGGACGTTTCAAACGACTCTGCCACTATGTCGTAATCCATAGCCACGTCCTGTATAACAAAATCCATATATAAAGCGATGGCAACAAGCATTGAAACACTCAGTCCTCAGGTGTACTCGATCTGTTATTAACTGGCCACTGTTGGGACTGCGGTCTATGTCGTACTCCATCGCTTTTTTTTTTAGAACTGACTACACATTTAGACTGAAGGGCTCTAAAATTAGAGTCGCTGATGGCTTTTACAGCTTTACCGTGCCTTGGGGGCGAGCGCTTAAGGCTGTCAGCCGCAAAAGCGTGGGAAACATGCGCGCAAGGGTGCCAAGTGGCCGGACTTCGGCTTAGGCTATTGCCGCGATTGCAAAGAATTCGCGATCTGACTAATTCCCTATCCTCAAGAATTCGAGCTAAATTAACGTATACATATATACAGGTCCCTGACTCCTGGGAGGAAGGAAGGAACATGTGTATATGTATTTAGTGATCTGTAAACATGGTCGAAGCTATCGAAAAAAAAAGGTTCCTTACAGAACCTATATACCTATGTGGTGTGCACGTATGTATGAAAATATTCTGTGTAATGATGTAGGTATGTGGGTAGCTCACGATTGCAAGTGCAGTGTCACGTGTATCGCGCGAGTGGTTGCAAGACTCAAGGGTTCCACACCGAGAGAACGGACCTAGGCATGAGTTGCCACAAGAGAGGGAGTACGTGACGGGAGTTTAACTGCATTCTATTTGAGGTCGGTAGTGGATAGCTATAAAGGTTGCCGTGATGTAATAAAAAAATTGCGGTTTTCGTATTTTTTCCCATACTTGTGCTATGAGTCAATGCTTCTTGACAAATTTCATGATTCTAGGTCAACTGGAAGTACCCTATAGGTTCTTATTCATTTTGCAAGTATTAAAATATCCCGCATAAACAGCTGTATCTTTCGATTGCGTTAACTTAGAAGTTTGATTTTTTAACAGCTCCAAGGGATTGCAGACCTGAGAGTATTTGATATTAATTTCAACTTGACGACGCACTCCAGAGAAAAAGGGTCTTGACAGACAGACAAACAATGAATAGTTCCTATAAGGCTTCCTTTTTCCTATTAAGGTACGGCCTTAGGTACGTTCCTATGAAAGCCAACTAAGACCATAGCATGAAGGTAAGGCGTTTTTTATTTCGCACCTGGCTCTAGGTAACGCCGCCTTCAAATTTGAAATCATTTTCAAGCAAATATTGATCTATTCCAGCAGTTTCACATTTGAATCGAGTCCACTTAACAATAGATGTGTTACTGTGGCCACACCATAAAGAAATGGCTTTATTATCTTGACAGTGACGATATTTATTTAAAATTCATTATAGGGTTTAACGGTTGCCTACAATCTTACCTGATGTTCAGTGACACGCTAAGCCTACTGGGAGAACTGGCTCTCATGTGCAGCTGCCGGAACACACCACGTTAGCGACATATTATCAACCTGAGGGTGGTAGCTAGCCAGACGAGCATTAGAGAATGCTCGGCCATGCTATAGTTTAATCACGATGTTTTCCTTCACCGAAAGCTCAGGCTCATTGCATTGATTCGGACTTCGTCGATCCATCTCGACTGAGCCACCACTGAGTAACATAAAATCTTAGAACAACTTACCCTAAGGTAGGCAACCACGAAGGTTAAGGTATAACCGGATTCTCCATTTGTAGCACCGGCTGGGACACCCCCAAACTGCGCCGCGATTGCGTTCAGCTTCTTCTCCCGCGCTGACACCTCCTCGGCAGAGCCGTCCATCAGCAGGGTGACGACGCACAGTTTCGTCGGGTCGAAGCCCTTGATGCGTGTGATGTACAGCCGCTTGAGCCCGTCGAGCAGGACTCCGCCCCACGAGTTCTCAAGTTTCAGGGCTTGACCGAAGCGGAACTGTTGGATTTTTTTAATTACGTGCTAGATATAATAATATTTTAGGCCTTTCATCTCGAATTACACTTCTCTTTTTTCGTCTGGATTTAACTCAACAACGGATTTCATTTAAGATTGTTCGCAATCGGATAAGTTGTTCCAGAAATTAACTATGTATTAGTAACATACGAACTTTTTTAATTAAATTTTGTACGTGGCTGGTATGTATCATTACGCAATGGATAAATTATAAAAAAAATATAGATTACAAATATTATTTTTTTGTACTGGTTGCGACGAAATTTTATTTATATATGCATATATATATGTCGAAGTAAAAGGGCCAACTATAACCACAATAACACAACTTCCGCTTAATGGCATTGTTAGTAGTCAAATCATGTTTGTAAGTCAGCGCTCGAAGGCAGTCTATAAACAAATGTTTTATATCTACCCGTACTTGCAACAAAGTGATGCCGCACAAGTCCGGTGAAGCTGTAAAAGCTGACGCTAATAGTATAGTCACAGTGATACCACACACTTTATTATTCAACGTCGTACAGTGTGGTTGCGCTGATTGTTTACGATTACTGTGATTTGTTTGTTATTAAAATGTGCCGTCGTAATGGTGACGTTCATAATGAAGCCACCCTAGTTCATGTGTCGCCGTAGTTCAGGGACCGCCCTGGTTCATACGCCGCCCTAGTACAAGTGACCGCGCTAGAGGCTGTATCATGGTATCGAAACACGCCCATACAGCGTACTTGCTCCGTCATATATCATTCCAAAAACGATAGGCTATGAAATTTATATTCAGAAACAAGGTAAAACAAGAAGACTGACAAAAAACATGTAAAAATATAATACTGTTTAGTTCATTACCTTCTAAGACGTGAGATGTCGCTAAGTGTTTCAAATCGGTTAAAATAATAACTTTGTCTATAAATAATGACGTCACATATTTATATGGTACTATAAAAATAGTTATATGGCGCTATTTCCAATTTTATTTTAATGTTACATATTGCTGTTTCCTCAAACACCACTTTAAATAATATTAACATTCGCTTTTGTTTTAAGCGCCATCTCGTAATACAATTTACGTCTATACTTTATACTATAAATTATCTCAGCTTTATATCCTACCATTACGCCATCTGTAGTGAGCCATAAAAATGGTGGTAAATAATCGATGATTTTGAGTATGATTCAAAAATTATTGCGTAATAAAGCAAACAATGCTCGTTCTATATAGTTTTCTGTGGCCTATATTGCAAATTGCAATGTACCGGCAAATTTAAATACAGGGAAATCGCAATCCTACGTTATATTATGAATCAATGCAATAGAAGATGGTAACAAATTGAAGCCTAGAAAAGTGACTGGTTCTCAACTGTTGGAACACAAGTACAATAAAGCGCTTAGTGACAGATTTTGAACGTAAGAGTTAATTCTGGATAATGTAGTATTGTATCCATCAGAGATATGCGAGGTAGCAAGGCCGTGCGCAGGGGAAACATCCGCCAATAGGATTAATTCATTTTTCTAACGCAGCACCTGGGAAATAGCCTAGCGGATCTATATATTTGTACATACAAAGAAAATCGCAACTAAATAACCTTGTGTTGTGATCCTGAGTGAGTAGGACTTGCAGATCTCCCGGGTAGGGGTTTCATGGTCGGCACGCGCTAGTGATACCTGTGGCATTACAAGCGTCTATAAGCTACGGTAGCCGCTTACCATCAAGCGGGCCGTATGCTTGTTTGCCACCTTTGTACTATTAAAAAAAGCTACTCAAGCGCCGCTTCACAACATCGCTACGTGTCCTCATACCTCATGTCCTCGCACAGCCTTAGAGGAAACCATCGCACTGTTTCACATCTCTGGTGGATACGTAGACTAATTGTCTTAAAACATACTGAGCTGGACGACTTTTCATAATGACGAGACTTAGTGTTGAATCATATTAAGTACTATCTGTGCCCGTCGCTTCGCTCACGTGGACTACAGAATGCCTGCGCGAATTTTACTCCCCCGCTCCCGGCTATTTTAAAGACACAAGTGTTTATTGTGAGTGTTCCTTAAAAGATGGTCATATAGTCTCTGTGACATATTTGTAGGTCTTTTTAATGTCTACAATTGTGTAGTACATTGTCATTTTAAGCGCCCGAATTGATTCACTACGACCAGTTTTTTTTATTTGTACGGAACCCTAATTCTTTTCTAAAATAAAAGTAGCCCAAGTTACTCCCTATAACATCAGCTATATATTAGTGAAAGTCCCGTCAAAATCGGTCCAACCGTTTCGGAGATTACCCGGAACAAACAGACCGGCAGATAGACAAAAAATTTAAAATCGTTATTTTTTTGTTTAAGTATCGTATATAGATAGATATACTTTTAAATACATTTACTAAAAATCTGTTGTTTTGACATTACAAGCAGACACTTCAATTATATTTTATTGTTTATAAAATACTTGATTTATCTATAAATCAAATATTTTCGTGGTTAATTTTTTGTATTGATAAGAGATGGCGCTGTCACGATTTTTGTAATGGGTATTGTTTGATTTTTTTACATCGTGTTTACGGGTTTGTTTATATAAACGAATTGTAATTTTAATTATTTGTATAGATTTTCTTAAGTGTATGTTAATATTAATTAGCATTGTTTTATGTTCTCAGTTTCTTCATTTCTTGTCTTATCTTTATTTTAAATCTATGTTTTGTTGTTAATGAAAAAAATTATTCGAATTTTTGAAGTGATCCTGATGATAATTATAACCCAAAATTTCCTTGATAAAAAAACATGTGTGGCAGTTCACACGCCGTAAAAATGAAGCCTTTAGGCGCCACTTCCACGAGCGAGTTTATCGCGGCGATATTATCATCCAGCCACTTTATTCTATAACACCTCTATGACGTGTCTCCATGAGGCGATGCGACGAGTGGCAACGACACTTCTGATTTCGCTCTTGCCTATCACCGAAGTGAGCTCTTTTCAACAAAGCAACTGTGCAACGAGCCGTAGCAGTAACGCGATGATCCATAACGAGTCACGGGTCGCGGCGATACGTTGGCAGAAGGTTCGTCTTATGGAGATGGCCCAACCATAGCAGGGCGGACTCGTTGCGATAAACTCGCTTGCGGAGGTGGCACCTCAGATAAATAAAAATATTCACATAAACGATACATGTAATAATCACATAAATAATATGAATTAAATAAATACATTTAATTAATATTATTATTATTACATTTAATTTATTATCATAAATACATAATCACGCTGGCTATAAAGCCTTTTCTCGAGGCTTCGTAATACACAGGCACACACACACGTACTAACACACATACAAAGAAGACCCTGAGATAATAGGAAACGATGTATAATGTATTCTATGTTATTCTCTCACAGACTAAATCCTATAGATGTATGTGTTTGTCTCTTTTTAGTGTTGCTTTTTCGTTTCATTGCGTTTCAAATCACAAAGTTACTAAAAAAGATTTCACTTGAACAAGTAAATCCGAATTTTCCAAATTAAAAAAGAAAATAAATATAAGATTCAATTTAGAAAGAGATAACAAATACCTGTTCGTTGTCCATTAGCCTAATGCTTGAAGGTTGAAGCCGTTGCCTGGCCACTTCTCTTTCGAACCAAAACCCCGACTCCCAGTCTGGGAACACCAGTGATCCGTACCTAGTCACCGCCGGTAATGGTCGAATTTTAATTGTCACCTGACAAACATAACTTAAATTAAAATCAATATTGTATAATTTGACAGAAATTATACTTCATCAGAATAAATGTGGCTGTAAGAAGAAAAAACGCATCTTGCTTTTTCTTATCAACTCATGTCGTTTGACCATGTGACAGTACGAGAGAGCTATCTTCGTTTACATCTTATAAAGAAGTGGACACCAAAAGTCCCAGTATAACGCATAAAGTATAACGCATATTCCTTATTAGGATTATGCTAGTGTGAGTAATGTCACCAATTACTCTGCATTTTCACTTCCGAGATCTACGACCAGCACTTCGGACAAGCAAAAATTTTCAAATCTTTGAAAGAATTTTCATTTCGTTCCTTGTCTAACTAACATAATAATATTAATATCGAATGCAACTCACTTCAGTAACGACTCCAAAGCATCCCTCAGAGCCCATTATGACATGCTCCCAGTCAGGTCCGCAAGATATCCTCGGCACTTGACAACTTTTTTCTATAACACCGCGCGCTGTGACCGTCTGGAAACATTTTTACCGACTTCAAAAAAACACAGACGTTACTCAATACGAATGTATTTTTTTTTAATGGATGTTAAGCCATGACTTCTTTGTTTATGAACCAATTTGAATGATTTTTTTTTTGTTGGATAAGGAATACCTCAAAAGTGGTCTCATTTTAATTTCTTTGGCATTGGACCTTCAACTTCAAAGATACACCAGGGTGCTCTTCAAAATCTAAGTTGTTTTTTTTTTTGGATTTTTTTTTATGTATACATATATATTTTTGTTCATTTATCTTACCTATACGATTTTATATGGTTAGTAATCATTTCGCGTCGACTGACGTGAGTTCGAATGCCTGCAATGAGACGAGCTTGCGGTGAAGGAAAACATAGTTAAGAAAACATAACATGGTGGTTGAACTTTTTGTAATGCTCGCCTAGCTGCATATAGGTGTATTCCAGAAGTTGCACTTGAAAGCCAGTCTTCGACTAGGCTTAGCGTACTACCATCTTGGGCCACATTGTCACTTAAGATCAGGTGAGATTGATTGTAGCCATAACGCTAAACTTATAACGATAAAAAAAGCCGTGTCTAAGGCTGCCTGTCCACTGAAGCGAAGCGGAGCGGAGCTGTGCAAAATTCGACCTATATAGAATTGCATAAAAATCTAGAGATGCAATTCTGTTGGTCGAAATTTTCACAGCACCGCTCCGTTTCAGTGAACAGGCAGCCCTACAGTACGCGGCCAACACTCGAGAACTCTTCAGCCTCATTGACCATCTACTCTACTCTACTCCTCTGCGTATAGCTACACAGATCTAGCAATTTTCTGGATGGCTTATGGATTTCCTAGATAATGAACGAGTTCAACAAGTACACTGTACAATAAAACCACGTCTACGAAATATAAAGAAGGAATAGGGAATACTTAGGACCGTATATAATATAGACCAAGATTAGGAACCCTATATTTATAATTCATTATCAAACCTTCCGACCAGTAATGTTGTTATGGTAACCACAACAATTGCAATTCAGTGACATATTATATTGATCAAACTATTTGCAAGACCATTATTATCATCTTCATAATTCTGTTAAATTTTCCCCACTCTTTTTTTATCTTAAGCAGTCCTCAGGATACTCGATACCCAACAATAATCTTACTTTATTAGCCTTAGCCATTATCTATCAGACAATAATTCACTCATTCGGAAAGCCCAAATTTAATAAGAAATGTTTATTAACTCTACTTACTCTTGTATGAACAACAAGATCCTCTATGTTTCCATATGTGTTCTTTTTCATCCCACTAGCCCTGGTTGCGACCCATCCACCTAGCGTCGAGAATTCATATGAATCTGGTTCATGTCCCACTGTGAATCCTCTTGCACGCATCTCGCGTTCAAGGTCCTGGCCGACAATACCACTCTGAAAAGGACATTCGTTTGCTACATTCTGATTTATACTATAACTATCTCCAATTGTAGCCTATTTGTGATTTTGCTATTCATATACATTTATTATTTGAAGTGAATAAGACCTGTTTTGTCATCAGAGGTCAAATGTAATATATGTATTTCTAATTTCATTCTTACAATCTAATACGGCGTTGTTAACATCACCGTTTTCTAAACATTGTCACAATTTTGCGATTTTTGAAATCGAAATAAGCATAGTCAACCACCTATATTATTTCTAATTTTTTAAAATTATGTTTGGATTGTATAAATTTCTTATTTTATGAAATACGGATAGAGGATTTAGGAATCAAAATATTACGTAACACGAAACACACTCATATCAATTGACATTTTTTCAGCCATCCTGATTTTCCAAATGATTTGATTAGTTTGCGTTTGCGCTGACTCGGCTCGGAGACGAACCATTGGATGCAATATTATTTCTTAGATTTTATTTTCAGAATACATATAAGTCGTAGGTAACGTGTCTAAAGATTTTAAAACATATCTGGTCAGTTTATTTTATAAGGTGAATAGGTACTGATTAAGTTATTATGAACTTAAATCTGATTAAGTTGTTATATTTTTTAGTTTAACGTATTAACTTTAAGTTTTATTTAGTTTATTTTTAGGGAATTTACAAATGGTTTGATTTTTTCAACTTACTGTTTCTGACAAGACTTAAAATGTAACCATATCTGGTCATTTTAATTTATTGATTATAATAAATTGATCTGTGAGTCTAACATATATTTTAGGAGTTTAAATGTTATAGACATAAGTTGTTTGTTTATTTTAAGAGACTTTAGTTAAATTTTAACTTCTTACTTTTTTCACTATTCACTTTTTTTGATTATTTCTAATCTTTTAATTATTGGGTGAATGAAAGAATAATTAAAAAAAGATTTTTATATAGTACACTGTCTTTTCATTATCTGTTTACAATCCCGAAATGCCGGTAATTATCTGTAGACAACCGCGAAATTCCAGGATTACAAAAAAGGTCCGGGATCGAATCCTTTAAATACGGATCATTTAAATAGTTGTGTAGAAACTTACTTGTACTCTCGCCAACAACTGTTGCTTGTCCATCCAAAGTATAGAGTTCATATCACAGGTATCCAATACAACTATAGGTCGAGACTCGTTGGTGGGGCAAGTGACCGCACCTGACACGGAGGTGCCGCCGCCGAAGGGAATGATCACGAATTTATGACGGCACGCGCATTTTACTATTTTTTCCACCTAAAAATTAACTATTTTTAGCAGGCATAAAAAAAGTTCTATGTTTCTTACTATGTCTGTACAATGCACCAAGTTTTTGTTATTTTTCCAGAACCTATACAATCGATTTTTATAATTATTTTTCTGGGGTAATCGATATACTTATGGGAAGGTGTTAGTACATATATAAAAAAATTAAGTACCTTTTTTATAGATATGACAATTGTGTTTAGCTATTGTTGAACTTTTACGAAGTCGATTTTATTCTCTTTAAAACTTTTGTTACACTTGTTGAAGTGAAAAATTCTTTAGCATCGTTGTGATTTGAAAGTCGACGAATCGAAACGAAAAAGCGAAAGTTTATTGTTGCCACGCAATAATGAATTTTATTACCTCGCTAAAAAGGCACGAAACTTAAACTTTTTAGACAACACTTATGAGATTCTGTTACTGATTGATATTGTATTAAGTTACCATAGATATTTGAAATTGAATTTTATTACATCACTTAAAAGGCACGAAACAAAAACTTTTTAGACAACACTCATGACATTCTGTTACTGATTTATATTGTGTTAGGTTACCATGAATATTTCAAATGTGCATTAATTGAAAATGATATTGTGAATACTTGTATGTACGTTTTCAAAACATTTTGTTTTTTTTTTGTGGCGCTTTTAGTAGATACATGTAGAGGGTAAAATTGACAGCTGCTCGTGCATTATGTAACGGAAGTGCGATATTATAAATTGAGTCATCAATGATACAAATGTGAATTCATATTCATGAATTTTATGTTTTTAATTGTATAAAATGACTTAACGGTGTATGAATAAACATTATTTCAAAATGTCGAAAGTTTTACACAAACTATAAAAAATTACCTTCACGTGTGCGTTGGCGATGTTTGTCGTATAAAATTAACACGGATGAAACCGTCGGGCACAGTTAATAAAGATATAAAAAAGTTTTCTCTGAATATAAAGAATATTTATATGGCGGTAGATTTTCTAATATTTCTTTGATTAGCTACATCACATTTAAGTTAAAAATCTATACTGAAACAACTAGTGCATGTCTGGTTGTTGCATCTATAGAATATTATATTATTTCCACCACATGGCAGTATTACGAGATCATGTCTAAATAACTGCATATTACCTGTTCATGACACTCTGGCCATACAACGGCATCCGGTATACGTTTAAACGTATTATTCCTCACATTAACGACATCCTTCAGGGTCTGGCCGTGAGCTCTGACGAACCTGTCCATTCCGTCGACGCTGAGGAGTGCTATTTCTTCAAGTTCCTCCTTTATTTGTTCCGGCAGACGGCTTTCGGGAAAACTTGTAGGGAGCGGCGGTATCTTTGGCGGTAACGAAGAATCTATGCCGAAGGTATCTACGGCCCATTTTGCTAAATGTGGAAGTGTCTTCCCGCCTATCGAATACCTGAAAATATTAAATATACTTATACTGTTTAGCATTGTATTGATAAATTGGGGCCGGTAAACGAATCCTTGGTAGGTCTGCCAATCGTCTCGGTTTTCCTGGTTTAGTCCTACTATGAAAGACATCAGGGGAGTATCTGAAATAGAGGTGAGGGGAGTGAGGTAAAATAAGAATCCTGTAATACTAGTGTTGCGGACAGCGAGCGGGGCGAGCGAATAACGATAGTCTAATAGTATAGAATGAACAAATAAATGAAATAATACGTGTTAGGAATAAGGTTTATAAATACGTGTTAGGAATAGATATAATAATATGAACTGAATATGTGTATTTTAAAACGATTAGAATAAGAATATAGCTAGTTATAAGTTTAAATGTATAAATTTCACTTGTTGTAAGGATGAACCATGCCAGACTCGGAACATCTGGCATGGTGACTCATGGTACTGCCATCCCTTTCCCACGGTTAGCCTCGCTCATTGGCTGAGCGACG
Organism: Saturnia japonica; assembly: GCA_033032175.1. Classification (NCBI taxonomy): domain Eukaryota; kingdom Metazoa; phylum Arthropoda; class Insecta; order Lepidoptera; family Saturniidae; genus Saturnia; species Saturnia japonica. The sequence continues at coordinate 4,195,668 of CM065314.1, forward strand.
CCCCGCACGGAATCCATCGCACGACCGGTTGCGAGGCAAAGGGCGAGGTTAAATATAGCGGAGGGCGGCAGTACTACGATCAGTTCGAGAAACACTACAACAACAGCAAGCAGCGAATCACCATTGTTACCACGCACTAATGTAACTTTGTATAACGAAACAAGAATAAAACAAGCGCTATTAATTTAGCACACATTAAATATTGTGAACGTCTTTTTATTCACAATAACTAGTAACCCTAGTAACCGTAAATTTAATACTTATCAGTACCTATGTGGAACAGGTATCTGGTATTTAATAACGGCTTTTTCAGTTTACAGATACCAGTTGCAAACTGTTACTTGTAAATACTTCACTCCTATTCCGGAAGGGGATTTTAAAAAGGTAGAAACCGGGGATAAATTTTGATTTCGAGAGTAATTAAAATTAAGCTAGAAAAGATACAAATATCTATATAGGATATTTGATAGTCTTGGTCCCTAATTATGTATTTCGCAAGAGCAAAGCGATAACGGAAATAGTTAAATATCGGCTTTAAAATCTCAAATTCATAATAATATTTTTGATACATTATGGCCGGTACACCATACGGTTTGCCACTTCGAAGCCGATATTCAGCGATTTCTGCTATCGCTCTGCTCTTGCGAAATACGTAGTTATGGGACGGATCTCAGTAAATTTGCGACAGTTGATGAATAGACTGACCTGTTCATCTGTTTACTGAGATACAAATAGTTAAATACTATTTACAAACAAATATTTACTGTCAGTGCGAAATCATACAACAATGATTGTGGTTGAATGTTTGAAGTCATAGTTGTGAATCGCAAATATGCAAAACAATTATGTTTATTTGTTGGCTGTGTTTGTTTGGGTTGCATCACAGCCCTTTGTATACACGCACGGTCGCGTCGTGGTCGGTACAAAGTGTACAAACATATTATACTATTCAGATAATAGACTTGAACTCATGTCTTCCCATGACTAGGGTTGCCATTCGTCTCGATATATAGGGACTATCACCGTTATTACGTCCTCTATCCCGACGTTCCAACAAAGCACTGTTACATCCCGATTATCCGCGCGGTCACAGCTTTTGAAAAACTTGCGTTAAGCTACTTGGCCGCGCTGTGGAAGGAGTAAAATGTTTTGGATATTTAGACCAACGGTTGCTTTTAATAATAAAAATTGAGGGAATAAGGTCACTCTGAAAAGTGAGAGACCAAAATTTGTGTAGTAGAGATGCGCATCAGGACCCTTAAGGCTAACAGATTAGTAGGATAGAAAAAAAGAGCCAGCTAGAGATAATATAATATATTGATTTTATATCCAAGCCTGTGCAATAATACTATTGATCCGTGCTTTGGACTAGTAAATTTGTACAAAAAAATGGGTACAAATATAAATAATTACCCATTTCAATAGTCAATTGATAAAAATGCGCTCAACTCACGAAATTCGATAGGATCTTGCAACTTCACAACTTATTTAAAGATGTGATGTTAAGTATAATTATTATCGCTTTAAGGCCATCGTGATTGTTAACATGCGTTAAATTAATTCCAATCTATTTTGGTAATCAGTAATCACAACAAACTCATTTGATAATAATGCGCCTAACTCACGAAAATCAATAGGATTTGGCGACTGGAAACACAAACATACCAAATTCACACCTTATTTAAATAACTGACTACAATTGTAATTATTATCTCTTTAAGGTCACCGTGATTATTAACATGCGTTAAATTATTGTTTTCACAAACATCTGTGTTACAACAGTTACCTAATAGGTATTTTCGGAAGCTTCACGGCAGTAGATAATATTTACACAACGAGTTTCCATCAATACATTATGGTAGAAGTGTTTAGTTATCTTTAACCGTATAATATTTACGTAGACCGGATGCAGCTTACGAAACTTTTGCTCCTGGCATACGGTAGTTGTACTTTGAGCTATTCTAGTTTAACTGAAAAATTAAAATGGAATGGAATTCCATTACATCTCAATGTAATGGAATACAAGACAATTTTTAACAAAAAAGAAAACGAACTTCAATGATTCTGAAGAGTCCCTTTGTCTATCTTTGAAGTTCAAAGTCCAATGCCCATGAAATTAAAAGTTGGCGGCACCCTTGAAGCATCCCCCTATCCAACAGAATAAGAATCGTCCAATTCGGTTCGTAAACAAAGAAGTTATGGCTGAACATCCATTAAAAAAAAAACATTCGAATTGAGTAACCTCCCGTCTTTTGTAGAAGTTGGCTAAACAATTGAAACAGAAATCCACACAGATACATAGGTTTTGTAAGGGACCTTTTTTATCTTTTCTTTACGCTAGTTAGTGTAGAAATACTTTTAGATCACTAAATACACATGTTTCCTTCCTTCCTCCCAGGAGGCAGGGAATATGTATATGTGTATATGTTAGTTAGCTCGAATTTACGGATAGGGAATTAGCCAGATCGCGATTTAATTGCAATCGCGGCAACCGCGCAAGCCGAGATCCGGCCAATTTTTTATTGTAAATTTCTATGCTACGTTTTAACTGGTAATTAGGTTTCAAAAGTCCTTTAAAATTTGCGCTTTAAGTATACGTACAAATATAATAATATCACACCTGCCTTATTGGATGAGTTCTTTAACGCTCGGAACAAGATTATTCGTTGTTAACAAATCAACATCATGGGCAATAATATGCACGGCAAAGTGCCTTATAGTAAAGTGGAACATAAAATTAGAATATGATTACGATATAATAGACACAGCAGCACTTGGGTTCTCGATGTCACACAAAAGGTACGTAAAATTGGCACTAGTGCCAACCATGACAGTAAAGTTATAAACAATTTTTTATATCTTCCCAATCAAGACTATATTATGAAGGTTGCTAACTTGACAGAAAACCTCAGTTTATTTGAAATAGATTTAAAAAATTATAAAGAGACTTGAACTATTAAAAAATTATTACACAGTTGTTTGTACAAAATCATTGTTTTGTTTAGTCTCTGATCCGAATTAAATACAATTTTTATGTATATATCTATGCCAAAATTGTAACTCAGTCGATTTCGACTTTAGCACGGTACCACCGAAACATGTAAGTTTGGGATATTACGTATATATCTACAAATAATTACTATTAGTAAACTAAACTAAAACTAACTAATCTATTACTAAATTATTACTATGTATATAGATTGAATGACTTAAACCCAAACAAATCCTTGCAACAAACTGTATAAAGACGTTTGAACACACTATTAATCATATTTTAATAGTACTTGTGAATTACATTCGCTAGACTACTTACATTCATAAGTTTAACACCGGCCGAAGTATTTACAATAACCGATAATCATTTTATGTGAGCATTTATTGTTAAGTCAGAGTGTCCTTCGAGCCGTGTCGCGTCGTCGGCGAACGCGATTACGCGATACGGTACAAATATTATTGGATTACAAATTATACGTGTTTAGCGAGTACGCGTGAATGTTATTACTCTAGCAAGTATAACATATTATCGTATTATAGATATTTTACGGATGTGTGGACGGTTACATTATTATCTGGCGAAGAATACAATGTTATGGAATTTGAAGTCTATAAATATTTTATCAATGTTTTGGAAATGTGAATAAACCTTAATGTATCTTTTTTATTTTTATTTTTAATAAGTCGTCGTTTGATCCCAACTCGATTAATGTGACGATATAGCCCAAGATGGTAACACGCTTTGCTTAGAATTAAAAGTAATTGTTGAAAACTCAAAAGGCAACATTATAAATGTTTTGGGACAAAAAAAAATAGAATGGGAAAATGCATGTATCTAAGTGTGATTCTGCATCACTATGTATTTTTTGATTATACAATCTCATCAAAAACATAAATACGTAAAAATAGGCCAATTTCGATAGAGTTTTGTTATCGTTATAGGTTTAGCGTTGTCGCCACAATCTCACCAGATCTTAAGTGACGATGTGGCCTTAGACGGTGGCACGCTAAGTCTAGTGGAAGACTGGCTCTCAAGTACAGCTGCCGGAACACACCTGTTGGTGCTTGGCGACAGATTATCAACTTTAGGGTGGTAGCTAGCCAGCATTAGAAAAAGCCCTAACACCATGCTATGGTTTCATCATGCTAATCACTTCAAATCACATCTATTACAGTTACGTTAATTATATTTATAGGAATGTTTGTTTTCCTTAATTCATTTGCAAAGTTTTCTGTTACTTCCGTTGATATGAGATTACTAACTTGGAAAGTCTAAGTTGTCAATAAATTACGATCAAATATTTAACTCCTTTAATTGGAAATTTACATTGTTACGCTTTTCATTATTTGTAGTCTTTATCGCTGGCCACACACGCTACGGTCTACTGGAGATGTCTACTTGTGTAGGTAGGTGTGCCTGCACAGGTAGACCGGTGTGTAAATCGGAAAAGACCTGTGCAGGTTTTAAACCTGCGCAGGAAGACCGGCGTAAAATCGATAGTCAATTTTTTTGAGTGACACTAATTGTCCTGACTTGGTGATGAGTTAGGTGAGTACTAGAAAATATTCTATGTGCATGAGCAAAACACGTTGATTTCAAAGTTTGATCACACATCAATCGATTGTCGATTATTAGAGCTTAACATTTTGTATTATATGTCTTGTGGTGTTTTGATAATAATTGTTCACACAAACGTGACCGCACGCGCCCAGCTGCGAGTAATGGACACATATGTCACTGATTAACGTGTTAGAATGTCTATTATTATCATCATTATCTGAGGCTTCACCGACGCGGGTGGGCCTAATATTAACCTGGTCTGGTAAGGTGAGTCTGGTCCAGTATATCCTTCTAAACCAATCTATTTTTGGCTTTGTCTTTTCAACCCTTTACACCTAATGTTTATAAATCATTATAAACCCGCTTCAACCATCTCAGTTTAGGACTGCCTCGAGTTCGACGTTCTTCTTATCTTTCTACGTTCTTTTTCCTCCCGAAGGCTTTTAGGTATCCTGGTCTCATTCACCCGTCTATTATGGTTTTGTAAATGAGATCACCACTTTTGGAGCCCCTGAAGACTTGATACTCTCAGCAGTTAGTTTTTCAATATATGTATTCGACATTGGTACCATCACAATAGTCCAGTTATAGTGAACCTATTTATACTTACCGTTTACTTCTGTATCTCTATAAGTAGTGAAAAGTTCTAACGTGAAAGTAACGTAACGAAACGTAAAGTTCCACGATGATGATTTATAAAGTTGGGAAGTATCTCTATTCATTTATTTCATCCGTGATCCGAACAACACATGGTGAAAGCATGTTGAATTTTTGATATGTAACATCTAAACGTACGCTTAGAGGGGAGTAAAAGCGTTCTGAAGGGACGTCGCGACGTTCCAATAATTAAATAATAATTTGAATACTTCTTTATTTCAATTATTCATTTTTTAATACAAAAATTTTAAATGTCTCTGATCTGCTAGACGTCTTATGACACCTCATATTTGTTTTAATTATAAACGGGGTATAAATATATGAGTAAAGGAAGGGGGATTGAAGAACTGCAATCGAATAGCGTAATCTAAACTTTACTCATTTGTATCTAAAATTATAAATACATAGGTACGTAAGTACCTAAGCGTATGTATGCCTACGTTATATACGATGACGTAAGTGGCATTTCCTAGCAACAAATTTTTATGTCTCGTGTCAATATACTGAATATTATGTTTTAAGTTTACGTAAATGAGCTTAACACGGGTATGATGGATTCAGAGTTCGGGGTGTGTACATGACGTGGCACTGGGTAAAAGTGTTATATTTACAACTTTTCGCTTACCTATATAGATAAACATGTAGAAACCATTTTAGTTCGTGTGTAGGTATGCCATTCACAAGGTTTTGGTTATTATTAAGTAATACGTAAACAATATTATCCTTGTTTGCAATCGAAAGTAATTCCATAAATAGTGTTGGCAAAGTCAATCGAGTTTAATATAGATTTTTGCTAAAAGATTTTTTTCCGTAGCTTCGATAGGTTTGACGATGGTGATCGAATGCACCTAAATGTTTAAAATAAAGGACATTAATGATTATGTAATTTCGATAGTTTATCATCATCATTCATCAATTAGAGGTAGGGCACAGACAAATTTCTTTGGAGACTTATCTCAACTTGGGGCAGTCCGGCTGATGGAATACCTTCACCCTACAGATGATCGCAGCCAAATAACCTTGTGCTGTGTTCCTGTGGCGAGAGCCCCTTGGGGTCGGCAACGCGCTAGTGATATCTATGGTATTACAAGCGTCCATAGGCTACGGTTGTCACTTACCATCAGGCGAGCCTTAAGCATGTTTGTGATCTTAGCTAAAAAAAATCGGTATTTAATCACCCTGCTGACAGTATAAACCTCTCTTCTTGTACGCCACTCCTCCCGTTCCGGTTCTGATATCATACAGATCCACACTAATATTGTTAAAGCTCAAGAAATCATTTGTTTGAAGGAGCTTAGCTCTGACAAGACAATTTTTAACAAAAAAGGAAACCGACTTCAATTATTTTGAAGAACTCCCTTGTGTATCTTCGAAGTTGAAGGTTTCCAACGAAAAAATTATCATCTAAATCAGTTACTAAACAAAGAAGTTATGGGTGAACATCCATAAGCAAAAAAAAATTTATACATTCGAATTGATAACCTCCTTTTTTAAGTCGGTTAAATACAAGACAATTTTTTAAATTTAAATTGCATTGGCATCGGAAAAATGGAGGTGCAATTCTTTTTTGTTAAAAATTGTTTTGTGACTTGTCAGATAACAGGTAACTTAATTCAAGGTCATTTTTGGCGGGATCTCAAACTATCGTGGTGGTTTCTGTTTTATATTCATAAATTTGTGTTACTCGATCCTATATTGTCTAATACAAATGATATTTTGCATTATAAAGCTTGGTTATTGTGCACAAGTGAAATGGGTTGGAAATAATAACATGAACCATTAATTCTGAGATACCACAAAAACTCCTTAAAAAGTTCTAACAAGGGAGTCATCATATTGTTAGAATACTGAAATCATCATAGGACAGAACACTATATAATCACTTGATAATGGCAGTAATGTTCTTCATTAAAGAGGAAGAAGAAGAACTTCATTCGAGGAATAATATTTATATTTTCACAGGTTTTCCATACATTATTCGTCAACACATCAAAACTATTCTTGAAGTAAAGCTATCTGATGATTGAAAAATCGGCCCTAAAAATTTATAATTTTGGTTAGACGATCACTTGAACTCTGTTTCAAACCCTATATTATTTTTACCTTATTTAATGTCAAGGATTCATTGATAACATTGAATAAAACACTATTTTACTCGCAAGAGAATAATTTTTTTTTAAAAAGAACAAGCACGAATTAGGTAATGTTTGTAATAAAAATTGCACGTATGTATACGTGATAAAAAAATAAAATACATTGATGGGTTTATGGCTGTGTATGGTGGTTAAGATAAAAATTGTTTAATGTGAGTCAACCTTAGGAGATAGACTTAATTTGCCATCACGGAGTTTTCTGTAGGCTTTTTGAAGAACTACAATTCTTTAGAACATTATTTTGATGTATCTCATAAAGTTTAGCCAGCGTAAGTTGTATTAGCGCTCGAAAATCATTTTTTGACGACTTGATTATAAATAATTGAATTTTCTCTACTATACAAAAACTTCACTGGAATGTATTGTGTATGTATATAAACTAGAAATGTGCCGAGTAACAGAGCACCAAGTATTACTCGGTATTAGGCGCGAAAACATGTTTCTATTTACTGTAAACTGTTTAAACTAGAATTTGGCCAAAAAAATTAATTATCACGAGATAAAAGTCCATTCGATTGGTGGACAAATAATAAACCAAGATTCGTACACTTGGCATATTTAGCAAAAGTGTTTTATCTGCACCTGCAAGCACTGTATGCAGCGAACGCTTTTTTCAAAAGCGGGTAACTTAATATACTAAGAGAAAAGGAACAGACTGCTACCAGATATGGCAGAGTGTTTGGTTTTCTTGCATCATTACTTGCGATTGCTAAAGTACCAATATTATTACAAAAGTTTTTTTTCTAAGTTGGTTATTTGTACTAGGTACCTGATTCATACTAATAAGGATTGATTATTTAATTAAAAGTTGTATTTTCTAGGGAAGAGGCCTTTGCCCAGTTGTGGGACACAAACAGACTGGTATTATTATTTATTTATTTTATCATACATATATAGGGATAAAAGTAGACATTATTTTGTAAAATTCATAGGCCGGCCATAAAGTTAGGAGCTGAATCGTGCGACATCGTGTGATCTCCAAGGGACCTGTACAACCCAACCAACGTGTACTGATGCTTTCTATGTTATTTCGAATGCTACCAGGATAATAATAGTGAGAATATGGTGTCATCGAGTTTCAACTGGTCCATACTGACGGTAGGTGTGTGGGCGTTTAAATTGGCGCTTTCCGTTAATTTGTTCTGGACACGTGTCGGCTGTCGCTCCATGCGTCATAACTCACAACAACGAGCTCGGTTATATTTTTGAAGACATTAAATTTCTATGTACGTTTAAAATAGACATAAAAGATAAAATCATAGTTCACGCCTGGTTGACACACTGTATTGTTGATTTCCAAGCTGAAAAGCGCGACAAAACTCTTTAATAAAAATTAATGTTCATACCATAAGTATAAACAATAACTACGTAGTAGATAAACTTCTTTTATATTGCGTAAAAGGCGAAAAATAAATACATACAGTGCGTCTCATCTCGTAAGCCCCGTCTTAACTCGTAACATACACCTATATTAATTGTCACAGGGTAAAAATATAATTATTTAGCACACCCACAAAGGTTCTGTTTCAGTCATTTTAGTACTATAACCAGTTTACAATCAGGGCCTGATCGGGGGGGGCAAGCCTGGCAAATGCCCAGAGCGGCAAGAATTAGGGGCGGCAATTTGAGCAACGACGTGGCGAGAATTTTTGAATGTTGACTTTAAAAAAATAATACAATTTAACAAATTAAATTGCTTTGGTCATATTTATTTATTAGTTTAAAGTTAATAAACTTGAGATACGTTTTCACATCACATACACACTATTACATGAGTGGGAAAATATGAAATTAACCTGAAATTTAAATTCCTAACGCATCGTGCACTGGAGTACTAATTAAGCCCGTGCTTTACTACTGCCCAGCAGTATGACCTGTGTATCATTTAGACCAGTCAAATAATACATTAAATATATATCTACCAAACGTTTACAATTTCTGAAAGAATTATTAAACTTTTTTGTTTTTATAACCTAATAAGTTTGGAATGACATGTAGTACTCCTTGTATACCAAATTATATTAAAATTCGCGAATTGACAATCTGTTTAAAAATAAAAGTTAACCATTTAATCATATTGGTTTATTGATAGAAATCCTTAAAAAAAACAAATACGGAAGGAAATAATTCTCATTCATTTAATTTTCCTTTGGAAAAATTTAGATGTTTCGTCTGGGATACGATAGGAAACGCCAATCAGAAAACGTAACGACACCAGATAATTTTTATGAATACAGTTGAGTGTTATTCTTAATAGACTATCTCATAGATGTAGAGTATTTAGTAAATCTAAGGGTTATCTTGTGACCAGTGACTCAAAATAATTACATATAGAAATAGTAACTTTAAAATTATATAGGTGTTGAAGAAATTTCATAAGTTTCAATTGAAATTCTAGTTAACTCACCTTAGCACATAATACTGCGTTTTCGTGGCATATTTTTTATAAATTAAATAATGTGTAATAATGAGTAAATAGTATTCACTGATATTATTTATTCATATAAAGTGTTTTAAAACAACTTTTCAAAACATGTCTACTTCAGGATTGATAAAGAATTTAAAAAATGTAATCGCTTTAATTATTACTCTTGTTACGAATTATCAAAATATTACGATAAATTTCATAATTCATAGCTATCAGTTTCGCAATGGCGTAATTAATACTTTCTGTAACAAAATCGATTCGTGAATCGAAAAATGGTTTCCACACCCCCCAATATTATTGAACAACCTTTATAACGACATGACACACCACATGATGGGATAGACAAAAAAAATATTCCCACTTTACGTGTAGGGGAGGTATCTTAAACAAATTTTTTTGAAGATTTTATTTTACCACTTTGTCGGCCTGTTTATATTAAACATATGTATACCCATACCAGCTTTCTAGTACTTTTATCTCTTTATAACATTAGTATACAGCAAACAATATAGACAGAATCATGAAATACAAATCTATGAAATAGTTCAATGGCACTGGTCGGGTTAGGATTCGCAGTATTAATTTATTTTATTTAATATATTAGTAACAGATATCATTGATAAATTTTAGCGTCTGCACTCCTTTTCCATATAAACTTTAACCATGCCAAATCTCACAATCTTCCGTATACGCAATACGCTTAAAAGGGGATTTAAATATTTTGCTTCACGTTTTAATTATATAGGTTCTATTTACGAAATGAGACGTCACTTATAAACATTAAAAAAAATAACGATTCTACCGTTTCTAAAAATAATGGTGTCATCGAGTATGTAATACAGGCAACAAACTCATTCAGACTTATCAACATGATTGTTAAGTACAGCACTTTGCAATACTTATATGTTGAACTATTTTGAACTAGTTTGAACTTTGTTAAAAAATAAATAATAACAATTTGCACTACGAAAACCCTTTTATTTCTCTCATAATAAAAACCTATATAAATGAATTTAACATAACGTTATCTAGTTTAGAAATTAATAAGCGCCATCTAGTTGTGACAAAATAAACTTACATATTAAACATTCCGCCCCCTAAGGGCATTTAGTGCCGAAATGGCCTTAACAAACTTTGATCTTACAACTAAATTTGACATTATTTATTTCTATGAACTTTACACATTTTTTTTTTAATGAACTTATAGACAATGAAATTACAATACAATGTTATACATTAACTGGTAAGATACATAGTTTTGACGTAGGTCTTTTGATCAATGATCTCTTAACACTAATTGTAACCACACGAGTGATCTTATCAGTACCTGGATGTTTTTCCATTATTCTACCCATTAACCATCGACTTGGTGGTAAGTCGTCCTCTTTTATGAGCACTATATCACCTATATTTGGCTCTGGTACTCGAGAACTCCATTTGTATCTATTCATTAAATTTGAAAGATACTCTTGGGACCAGCGACGCCAAAAGCTTTGTAACAATCGTTGAATGAATTGCCACCTTGATAATGAGCTCACATTTGACTCTAAATAATTATTAACCTCTGGTACAGCTATCAGCGGTCCTCCTATCAAAAAGTGTCCTGGAGTTAATGGTAATGGATCGTCAGGATCGGAACTAACTACCGTTATGGGACGGGAATTTAAGCAAGCTTCCACTTGACTAAGAAGGGTACTCATTTCTTCAAACGTTAGTGTTGATTCACTTATGACTCTTTTCAAGTGGAACTTGGTCGACTTTATGCCCGCTTCCCATAATCCACCAAAGTTGGGCGCATGGGGCGGAATAAAATGCCATTCAGTCCCATGTATTTCGAGATGTGCTACGACAGCTTTCTGGTGGTTCATTAACAGCTGAAGCTCCTTTGCAGCTCCTACAAAAGTCGTTCCATTGTCGCTCCACAATTGAGCGCAGTGGCCACGTTCGGACACAAAACGTCTGAATGCTGCTAAGAAAGCTTGGGTACTCATATCACTCACTACTTCCAAATGAACTGCTTTGGTAGCCATGCAAACAAATAAACAGATGTATCCTTTATGAGATCGATGTCCTCTACCCTTGCTTCTCCTAATCTTTATCGGCCCTGCATAATCTACTCCACTATGCAGGAATGCTCTGGCTGGCGTGCATAGAACGGATGGAAGGGATCCCATATATTGATGTTGAATTCGAACGCCTTGTCGAACACATGTGACACATTTGCGAATGTGATGTTTCACAAGACCTTTTACGCCAATAATCCAATATGATGTTCTTATATAATTTATCATTAATTGTGCTCCACCATGTAAAGTGGTTTGGTGTGCATCTGATACAACTAACTTGGTAAAATGGGAAGAGTGTGGCAATATGATTGGATGTTTAGTATTTTCACCTAATTGAGACTTCTGAAGTCTACCGCTCACTCTCATAACACCGTCTTCATCTAGATATGGACACAATGATTTTAATTTACTCGTTTTGGGTAAACAACTACCTTTGGCCTGCAACTGTAAGTATTCTTCATGAAATTCTTCTCTTTGTACTTTTTTAATGCAACATAATAGTGCTTGATCTATTTCTTTTTTCGATAAATAAGTTGTCCGCTTTTTGTTTCTTTTAGAAAATCTTAGACAATAAGCTACAACTCTCACCAGTCTTTGTAAAGAAGAAAACCTAAGAATAATTGTGTCCTCAGACATTGTACTAACATGTGACCTGACTACTTCTTCCAAATTAACTTTTAAATCTTTAGGCCTTTTGTATAGGATCGTTTGTTCTCTAAGAAACTGTGGACCAGAAAACCAGATAGTATTCTCTACAAGTGACCTTGGGTCAACACCTCGTGAGGCACAGTCAGCTGGATTCTCCTTGGACGATACGTGGTACCATTGTGAGGAATCCAGTCCGGTCAAAATTTCTGAAACCCTATTAGCTATAAAAGTCTTCCACCTACTAGGATGACTGTTAAGCCAAGCGAGGACAACCGTTGAATCTGTCCATGCCTTGATATTGTTTTTATCAATCGCTAATACACTAGCCACCTCGTTTAGAAGTCGTGATAGAAGTACTGCACCACACAATTCAAGACGAGGAATACTTATCTGCTTGATTGGAGCAACCCTCGTTCTTGCGGTCAGCAATGAAACTTGTCTGTTACCAATATTGTCCACTACTCGTATATAAATTACTGCTGCATATGCTAACTGAGAGGCATCGCAGAATCCATGCAACTCCGTTTGAACATCCGCTTTTGAAATACCTAACCATCGTGGAATTTGAACTAACGTGAGTTGTGACAACTCGTCTCGGTAAGTAAGCCACTCATTTGTTAATTCAGCTGATAATGGTTCATCCCAGGTTGTGCCGGCTAGCCATAATTTTTGGATGAATATTTTTGCTTTAATAATTGTGGGTGCGATCCATCCCAGCGGATCATACAACCGTGCTATTACTGATAATATAGATCTTTTTGTTTCTGATCCAGTCGTCGTCACCGGAGGACGCACCGAGTAGCGAAAATAGTCTTCATTACGGTTCCAGGTAAGTCCTAAAATCTTAGTTGTAGTTTCTAGTTTGTTTTTATCGTTGAAATAATTAATCTCGTTTGTCATTACAATATTGTCCTTTATGTCCAGTAGTTTGTCCTTATTTTGTATATCCATTTCCTGGTTGTCCTTTTTATTTTCCTTTTGATTTATTTCTGATAAAAGCTCATCATTATTAGTATTCCATTTTTGTAACTTAAACCCTCCCCTTTCTAATAATTCTGTAATTTGTGTATATATTTCTATTCCCTCCTTTACATCAGAACATCCTGTCATTAAATCATCCATGTAGAATGATTGTACTACCCGTGATTCAGCTAAAGGAAAATCTTTACCTTCATCAAAGCTGATCTGATTTAATGCCCTTACTGCCAAGTAGGGAGCAGACGCTGTTCCAAATGTTACAGTCATTAGCTCGAAATCTTCAATTTCGCTTTCAGGGTTGTCACACCACACTATACGCTGATACTTAGCGTCTTCTTCAGCCACCCTGACCTGCCGATACATTTTAATGATATCAGCTACCAACACTATCGGGGAAACTCTCCATCGTAATACTAAATGTCTTAGATCTGCTTGTAATTTAGGACCTATCATCAGCGTATCATTTAATGAAACACCAAAACTATTTTTAATTGATGCATTAAACACCACTCGTACCTTCGTAGTTGATTTATCGTTCCTCACGACAGCATGATGTGGCAGATAGACGGCTTCATCTATTTTTCTATCATGTTCCGTTACAGGTCTCATATGTCCTAGTTGTATGTACTCATTAATTACTTCTGTGTAACTTTCTTTCAGATCTCTAGGAAGTCTTTTTTCTAGAGCTTTAAATTTTGCAATGGCAATTAAACGTGAATTACCACCTGTGCAACGCGGTAGATTATCCCGAAATGGCAATTTCACGACGTAACGACCTTCAGTTGTTCGTTGAGTTGTTTTAATAAAAATATCCTCACATTTTTTCTCCTCATCCGTCCACATTCGTTCTGGTTCCCTAGGCTGTTCTTCTATCTCCCAAAATTTTCTTAACATATCATTTTCATTTATTTGTGCATGCATAACTGATATATTAGTACTATTTCCGTAAATCTTTGTATCATAACTTTGTACTGTTCCAGAAAGAATCCACCCTAAGGAGGTATTTTGAGCTACGAGAGTTCCATTAGAACTTTTCTTTATACCATCTTGCAATATTGTACTGTATATGTTAGCTCCTAATAACATATCAATTTTACTAGGAGTATTGAACTGGGGATCTGCAAGGCACGTGTTTGGTAAGTCTATCCAATCAATAGACTCTATTCTTTTTTCAGGAATATAAGATGTTATATTATTCAGAACGTAAGCTTGAACCTCAATGTTAAATTCCTTGTTAGTACGCGAATAAAGCTGAACAGATACTATATACTTTGATGTTAAAGTTTTATTTCCCCCTATGCCAGTTACAGTTCCTCTAAATGGAGTTTTAACAAGCCGTAAGAGTTGTACTGTGGATTCGGTAATAAAACTAGCCTGAGAGCCTTGATCCAATAATGCTCTTAATCCATAAGTTTCACCAAATTGTGACTTGGCATTTACTAGTGCTGTAGCTAGTAAAACCTGTCCTTGCTTGGAAGAACTGTGAGTTGACAGACACGATACTATTGGAGGTGTACTAGCTGAAGAGTTAGTACCCTCAATGGTTACTTTGTTAGTAGGCCTAGTAACATTCATTTCGTTTTCTGGGTGTAAAAGCGAATGGTGTCGTTTTTTACAGATCCTACATGTTGTGGGCTTCTTACATTTATACACGGTATGGTTACTACCCAAGCAATTAAAACAAAGGGAATTTTTGGCAACAAAATCACGTCTCTGTACACAGTCTTGTTTGGCAAATTGCTTACAAAAACAAAGCTTATGATTCTCGGTACAGAACTCACAGCGTATGGCCGAGACACCATTACATAACAAAGTTTTTGAATAAGATCCACCGCTATGCTGTACTGAGGGTTTTTTAGGATCCACGAATTCCAATGCACGAAAACGACTTTCTATAAAAGATTTTAACTCTAACCAAGTCGGCAATTCATCGGAACCAGAATTATTTAATTCCCATTGTTTACGTGTCTCCGGATCTAATTTTAATGTTACTATATAAAGGATTATAACATCCCATGAACTTATATCTATATTAATATTTTTTAATGCATTTAAACAATCAGATGTTGTGTCTAGTAACTCTTTTAATATAGATGCGGATTCAATGTTCATTCGTCTCTGACCAAATAAACGCTTTAAAATACAATTAGCTAAGTATTTTTTATTATTGTAACGTTTTTCGAGAAGACTCCAACATTGACTATAATTTGCATCTGTTATAGGCGTATATCTTATTAACTGTTCTGCTTCACCAGTTAAATGACTTTTTAAATAATGTAATTTTTGCGCACCATCCAAAGAATCATTTTTGTGTACAAGTGAAGTGAATAAATCACGGAAGGTGATCCATTCAGCATAATTACCCGAAAAGGTAGGGATCGAGATTTTTGGTAATCTAACCAATGAGTTGTTGGCCTTAACATCAGATGTATTTTGGTGCTCTGATTTATTTTCTAACATTAAGACTTGGTTTAATGAAACCTTTAATGTACATTTATAAGAAAGATAAGTTTCTTCACAATTATCGTATATCTTTTTTGAAACATACTTTGAATTATTTAACTCTTCTATAATAGTTGTTTCATACAATTTTGTATGATTTGACTTAAACAACTGCCAATCTGTTTCTAAATGTTCTAACCTTATTTCAAAATATTCTTTACTAAGTCTCTCTTTTGGACTTTTTTTAAAATTACTTAAACCTTTTGTTATAGAATTATGTAAGTCTAACTGCATATTAATAAGGCCTTCCATTTTAATTAAACTAAATTTACTATAAAATTAAAACCAAACTTTTAAAATTACCTTCTTAAACAAAATTAAATTAAATACCTCCAAGTGTGTTTTAAAGTTTTTTACAACTCACGTCACGACGCTGATGATTACACAATTTTTCACAAACTGCCTTGAAGATTGAACTTGAACTGTTACACCGTTGTAAAGACACCCCGGCTGCTGCTGTTGATCTGGTGTAGGCCGCTCCCGCTGGTGATATGGTGAAGGCTGCCCACGTTGTTGAACTGGCACGTATCGATATTCGATGACCTCAGGTGTACTTGCACTTGTAGGTTTGACGTTGTTGTACTTTTGAACTGGTTTGACGTTGTTGAACTTTTGAACTATGTTGAACTCGCGTTTCACTGGTTTGAACTCACTGTTGTACTGGATAACTGGGAGATCTTCTTACTTCTTCTGACTCCAATGCTAATTGCAGAAGAGGTCTTTATGTAAGAGGACCCTTTGCCATTAGCGTCGCGTACCCTTCTGCAGCGATCCACTACGGGTACGGGGGCCGGGGGGTACGAATCCTGGCCTGGATTCGCTGTATTCAAAAATCCGAGTCGATTGGACCAATGTTAAGTACAGCACTTTGCAATACTTATATGTTGAACTATTTTGAACTAGTTTGAACTTTGTTAAAAAATAAATAATAACAATTTGCACTACGAAAACCTTTTTATTTCTCTCATAATAAAAACCTATATAAATGAATTTAACATAACGTTATCTAGTTTAGAAATTAATAAGCGCCATCTAGTTGTGACAAAATAAACTTACATATTAAACAATGATTATTGTGATTTTCCTGGTATTATTTTTTATGAACTATACGATACCTATACTTACGTTTTTAAACACGATATTAATATTATTATCTCCTACATGTTTTTTTTTCGAACTGTCTATACCGTTAGCCTTAAGGGCCCTGGAACCATTAGAGGCTTTGACAGCTTCACCGAGTTTAGGGGCCACCGCGGAAGGCACTTGGCCGCGAAAGCGAGGCAACAAGCACGAGAGTGCCACAGTGGTCGAACCTCACCTTGGACTGTTGCCGTACATGCCAAACAAGCCGCGATCTGACTAACTCTCTAAACGTAAAATTCGATCTAACTAACTATACCTACCTACATAATATATATTTACGTGTTTCTTTCTTCTGGGAGGAAGGAAGAAACATGCGTATATGCATTTAGTAATCAGGGAATTTACTCTAAATCTAACTAGCCACAAAGAGAAAAAAAAGTTCCCCGAGCGGTGTGCATGTATGAAGTGCAGTGTCATATGTGTATGTCGATAGCTAGTGAATGCAGTGTCACTATATGGCGCTAGCGGCAGTTGGCTCAAGGGCTCCTTACCTTACCTTACCTAGACCTATGTCTAGACATTCAGGAGATAAATCTGTCTTTAGCTTGAATCAAAATATCCTTTTTGTATTTACAAAAGTCGTTATGTAAAAATCTTAACTTTTCATGAGAGTTAAACGAATGCTTTTCATCTAAAGTAAAAAATGGTTTAAACATATTTGGCATTTATGTAAACAGTATGGTAGTATGATTGGTTAGGTCAATCATAACTGCGGTAAATATAGAAAATGTGCTACGAATTATAAATTTTAACGATCTGTACCGCACAATTTATTTCTATTAATAATTTCATTGTTAATGGACTTTTTGACAAAAAATGGATTTATTTTTTAACCATTATGTGTGTGTGTGTGTGTGTGTGTATCTGTGTTCGATTTCAATGCATTTTTTTTATTTATTTGAAAGCAGGTTTTCTAGCAGTGGTTCTTAGACATGTTTTATCAAAGTCGGTTCAGCCGTTTCAGGGTTATCAGCTCTTCTATGTGAATATATGGATGGATGGATGGAGATTTGGTATTCTGTTACTTCAATTATATTAGAAAAACCTTGACCTGATGCTGCAGCGTCACCTGGAATCTGTAGGATACCTAACTCTTCGCCAACTTACAGAAGAGATATCGTGTTGGGGTTCATTGGAATGGTCTCAGTGAATAGGTTACGTATGTCGGGGGTTTATTAAATTTTCAATTTACTTTGTAATAGTTTTCAAATAAAAATAAATAATATAATATTTATTATATTTATAATGTCCGGATAAATGTTACGGTTTTTTAATCCGAAAATACTTTTTTTACCTGAAATTGCATACGAAATGCGAAGCTAGATGGAGAGGGATTGACAACTATCTTCTTATTTTAAACGATAATATGAATGTGTTCCTTATTTAGGTATAATACTCACCTGTCACCAGTGAAAGAAGCTGAATTTTCATGGAGCTCAAATTTGGAATCCTTGTAGCCCCATCCGTACCATTTCAACAGATCCTGTCTGAAAGAAAAACATTAAATGCATTGTAAACACATTTTTTCCTTGTATACCTAATATAAGATGCAACGTCTCTCTGTTTGTCTGTTCATTAGTAGTTATATCTGTACATGTAATACTACTATGTATGTTATAATATAATATTGTTTTTTTTTTTCAAATTTTGTTTTAGACACCTAGTTATTTAATAGGTAAACTAGCGGTGTGCCCGCGGCTCCGCACGCGTTTGTTACTACGCTGTAGTTATTTACATCCAGTGATTTTATTTTTAATCATATAATTGGCAATTCATATTCCGTATCAATTGAGGAGTGGCATTTATTTCCCGTGTACAATTTTCATCAAAATCGGTTGAAAATTATTATTCTATTATGCGATTTGTAATGTATTATTAACGATTCTTATAGCCTCTCAATTTAGTATGATATATGCTTCCCGTCTACATAATCTGATCAGAATCGGTTGAGGAAACGGTTGAGAATTGATGAAAAATTATTTTTTGAACTTTTCTTTTAAATTAATATGATTATTCTCATAGTTCATCATTCATGGAATGGCTTTATACTTCCCGTGTACAAAATTTTATCAAATTCGATCAATAATTAATGAAAATAGATTTTTGAATTAAAGTAATTTTGAAATTTCATAAACCCTATCAATTGAATAATGACATAAGCATCCCGTGTACAAAATTTATAAGAATCGGTCAAGCCGTTTTTGAGTTAAATCCGGACATATAAACAGATAGACAGCCAAAAAAAAATTAAGGGGAATTTGAACAAAAACTAGCTGTACAGACAGAACAACAGATTTATTACTATGGATTTGACATTTGTTTTTTTTTGTATGTCTGATATTTATAAAACTTTGTACTCTGAAAATGTACCTTATGTCATTCCTCAATTGACAGTCTACAGTGATATTTTAAGTAAAAAGGCATTTTTATAAAAATTTATATGCGCGCAAAAAGTTATATGCGCTCCATATGTGGCACGTTGAAACTATGCTAATTAACAGCAATCCCAGATTTAGTCAATTTAGTGTCGCGTGGTAGTCAAAGGAAGCGTGTTGTGTACGGCTTGTTTGATCAAGTGCCCAAATCTACTGATAATATCGTCGTGTGTTATGCGATACATACTGTACAAACTATACAATCAAAAGTTCTAATAGTCAAGGGATCACATATAATTCGCAAGTATTACTATTTCCATAAATAATTAAGTATTTTGTTGAAATCAAACATTTATACACACAAAATATTACATCAGTAAACGACAAAATGCAAAGAAGAATATCTCCATGACATGACCGAGTAGATAGAGACAGATATATTAACCAACCAATGATTAGAGCGGCCACATACAGTCGGAATTCCGTTTCGGAATTTCGATTCGAAATATCGAATCGGGATTTCGAACGCAGTAAGTCTATACAAATCTATGGACCTATCACAAACATAGGTTGTTTTCCGTTCGTATTTTTCTCCGAATTGAAATTCCGTCAATGGTCGTCGTCTCTCAACTGAGCCTTGTTATTCCGAACGGAAATAAACGTATGTGTGTGAAATATGTACGGAATCACGATTCGATATTTCGAATCGAAATTCCGAAACGGAATACCGACTGTATGTGGCCGCTGCTAAAATGATATCTAAAAACAGAGGAGTTATTCCTGCCGCACAGTACAAAGTTGAAATAACTTTATAATGTTGTTTTATTTGTTGTGAGGGGGGCTAAATTAAAATGATATTTTTTTTACGTTACTGCAAAAGTTTGTTTAGTCTAAAACGTATTATTAATTAATTCCTATAAATATAATATCCCATATTATATTTGTGAAATGAAATGAAATTATAGGAATTTCAATGAATTATTGTTTCTAGGTGAACTAAGGTGCGTCCAGTGGGTGAATATTGTTCACAAACAGAGAAAAGAAAAAAATGTTTAGATAATATTAGGGTCTTTACATATGAAATTAGTGTTTATATGGTAAAAGTAAAATGAAAAAAATATTATGAAATTATACATTTAATCAATCGAAGTATGTACCATTATTATCTATGCATTTTCGGCATTTTAAAGGTAGTTCATTGATTCCATTGCTAAAAAAATTATGGGTGCAAGAATTAATAAAATCTTTGAAGGCAGTTTGGACAGCCTCATCGGAATTGAATTTATTGTCCTTGCAAGAAATTGTCCAAATTCCGAAAAAAGTGGTAATCTGTTGGAGCAATGTCAGGGGAATATGGTGGGTTTCGGAGATATCTAGCGATGTTCTGAAGCAGTAGTGGGGTTTGAGATATTGACCAGTCTCGGTTGTTTACCGGCTAGCATTTCCATCATGGTTTGCAATTGTTGACAATACAGATCTGCCGTTATCGTCTGGACAGATTTTATAGATCTGGTATGACACCAGCTCTGGTCCACCAAACACTCACCAGGACCTTTTTCTGAGATGACTTTCGCTTGGGACCGGATATGGCCGGTTCTCCTGGGTTCAACCACTGTGATTAGTGGTTTCCAATTGTGGCAAAGGATCCATTTTTCGTCACAAGTAACAATACGATTCAAAATTCCCTCGTTATTGTGACGGTTGAGTAATGTAATGCAGAACTCAATAGGTGTTTGTTGGCGTGCTTCAGTCAATTCATGCGGTACCCATTTCTCGAGCTTTTTCATTTTCCTGTTTGATTCAAGTGAATTAATTTTTTTTATCACTCACACCGAAGCCTGCCACTAACTCTGATGTGGTTTGCGAATGATCTGCTTCATCGATCACCTTTGATTATTCATTTTCAACTAGGGTCTCCGGCCGTCCACGGGGTTTGTTTCGTAGGTCAAAATTTCCGGAACGAAAACGTTGGAACCAAAGACGTACCGTGTTTTCTTTTACAGTAGCTTGCCCATACACATAGTAAATCTTTCGAGCTGATGCCACAATGGAACTTATATTCGTAAATAAGGCGATATTTTAAATTTTCTATTTTGTGAAAAGAACGATCTCAAAGAATAATAAAATGGTGCGAAAACAAATAAATCACTAAATTTGAAACACAAATACACACGCCTAAATTTGGAATAAATTTGAATTTGGAATTTCTAACCAGACGCCAGATATTTGAGATCAAAGTGACTAGCTCAACAAAACGCCAATTTCATATGTAAGGACCTACCTAATACTGTGTATATAAAAGTCTTCTACGTGCCAATGGAAGCCCCGTGAAAATCTGTCCAGTAATTTTTTTTTATAAAATTATTTAAACATATATTTATCTACTTTCATTTCATTTTTACTCCTTTATTACTTTAATACTACATTATAATAAGTAAATTCTCAAGTGAATCCCTTTTAGACATCAATCATTGTAAGGCAAGATGTCATGTCTAAGTTATTCCATGTTGTTTAAACTACACTCGGAGTAGAGAAATATATAGGTACTTGTCTTATTTTCCCTACCGATATTAAAACATACCTTTCTACTTCCTCATATAAAGAAATGATATTATAATATGTATGTCGACATTAGAGTGCCATTTGCCTTATGAAAATAGAATGTAGGTATCTTTAAACTTATATCATATAGGCATAAATAATTACTGTAACGTAAACGAATCCGAACCGCGGAAACTGCTAGAAGGTATGTTATAAATGATATTCAGAATATGAAAGTATGTTTATTTGAATGTTTGTTCTTCAATGACACTTCAACGACAGGCCGGATTGTATTTAAATTTGACATTAAAGTCGCCTAAATGTGCTCGCGGTCGGCGTTCATTATCTAATTTTTCAAGATTTTTTTAACTTGTTTCACCCTGTGCCCGGTGAGGCCCCGGTGTCTATCTGTATTTAAATCTCGCAAGTTGAATTAATAATAATAAAAATCCATAATGAAAAATAGGATGTTACTTCATTTACTTCTGTACGACTGATTTTTAAGTTTAATGCAGACTAAGGATATAAACTCTGGCAAAAAAACGGGAACTTAAGTAAAGATTCAGTTTTATCCACATGCTTGCCAGACCTCGGCAAACATTCACAAATTCAAACGTGCTTGGCTTGCCTTGCCAAGGTTTGTCTTCCAACCGATCCTAGCTAAGTCTATATTTCATGCACAAATCAAAGGAGCTTGTGGCAAGCGCTTGCGATGCGTCCACACGTTCGCGTGTGTAGTTGGTATTCGTTTTTTGTTTGATTTTTCTATAATAAAGTAAAAGCCAATAAAGTTTACTATGGAGTGTGACTCCTTATTGCTGAAATCTTAGCTGGCAATCATCTGGGCATGCTTACGAGTATATTCCTTATAGTTTTTTGGGGAATACATTCACACTCCATGGAAATCACATTCTTTAGCTTTCTGATAGTTTGAGGAGCCGACTGCACTAAGCGCACTCGTCTTTTCAGAACGTCCCAGACATGCTCTATGGGATTGCGGTCGGGACCTTGAGTAAACCGATGCAAACGATGAATTCCGACCTCTAGCATATACGCTACAACATTGCCAGAACGGTAGGCGCGAGCGTTGTCGTCCATAAAACTAAGTTTTCGCCAAGAGCGGTTAATGCGGGTTGTGCATGAGGACTTAGAGCTTCTGTTATGTGTCGATGTCCAGTCAGTGTGCCGTTTTCGATAACGACTAACTCTTTACGATCCAAGCAATTTTTTCCTGCCCAAAACATAATAGAGCCCCTACCATAAGATGTGATTTCTTCAAAACATGCCTCTGCAAAGTGTTCTTTTCATTTTCATAACACTCGCCGACGTCGGTCTTCACCGTAAAGTGATATATCCTGGCGTCATCGGGGAACAATACCCTATTATAGTCTTCTTGAATCCAAAACACACAATTTCGAGCGAAGCTAAACCTGGCAACTCGGTGCTCACGGAGTAATTTAGGGCCGCGGGCGGGGCGATGACTGATTTTCAAATTTCTTACTTCTTCGAACTTGTTCCTGAGATTTACATTTCGCAACGTTTGACTCACCAGAAAACGATCATCTCGTGGTTCGGTACATGGCTTTTTTACAGAATCAGGCCTTCTCTTGACGGTACCGGTCTCTTGATAGCGCTTCTAGGTCCTTTGGACTATCGAACGACTTACATTTAGCCACTGAGCCACGAAGCATTGGCTTTTATCACTTTATCTACCATTTTCGAGACAGCTAAATAGCAATAACAATGCTTTAAAATGTCAAGGAAATGAGCAGATAATTCAATAAAGAATGTCTAAGGGCATTTTTAATGAACAGATAAGTTTTCTAAGGAATTTATTTTGAAATTTTAACAGGTTTCCCATACATTATCCGATAAAACGTCAAAATTATTTCTGAAATAAAGTTATCTGATGATTGAAAAATCGGACCTAAAAGTAATTTAGAGTCGTTATTAACTTTCGGGAATTCGCGCCACAAAATTTAGTAAAAAGTTGTATTCTTTAGCTTCAGTCAAAAAATTTTATTGGAATTTTATAACCGGTCAGTAACATGTTCAAGTGATTCAAATCTTTTTCGTATTGTTTATTTTTTGAGACAGGAAAAATGCCACCAGTTTTATTTTACAAATGAATGTATTTTAATATAGTGTAATATTTTACTATGTAATCAGGGGGCACGGCAAGTCATTATAATTATTTTAGAAATAAAGGTATCTATCTTATGTTGATAAGGACACTATAAATATTGATAGGTAATTAATTAGATAACAATGTATAATAAAGTTGTTAAATTCTTGCTTCCATACACTAACTAAAATAAATGACTTGGTTTTACATCCGATCTCACAACTTTTTATAGTGAAAGGACAGCGTTACGAGACTTGGCATATTTTACATTTTATGTTTTTAATGGGATATACTTAGTAGTATACAGTCATATAATGTCACACTATTTCAATAAGTATCTACATTAAAATGGCACATGTTAATTTTAAATAATACATAAACGGTATGTGCTTATACAAATCATAAGCGTTTTGATTTATATTTTAAAAAAATAGGTTAAAATATCGTCGTAATATACAACGATAAATGATAAGATAAAGAACCACTGACCGTATTTTTCGTTGTGGTTAATTTAATCATATCACTAGTTTGTACGGGCGGCTTCGTTCACCTGAGAATGTTTTTGGATATGATACACAACACAAACACAAACACCGTTATCAACATTTTATAATTAATTTTAACTTTAAGCAGAGACGAGGTGAAACAAGTCTCTGGTTTTTGTATCAAAATTAGATCCAAAGACTTTTAGCGGAACCGAGGAACAGAATGTAAAGTTCCTCATCCGCCTTAGAAAAGGGAGGATCCTCCGACCAGACGGGCGCTATTGTCTGGCGGGCAGCTGCCCCACGGTTGTAGTCGGGTTCTTGTATATATACTCAATTGTTGAGTTAGTTTCTATAGCGCGATGTAGGATGCGTCGTATGTGGCTCGGTAGATGTCGCTATGTAGGATGCGTCAGTTGTGGCGAGAGATGTCGCCACAGACTTTATAGAGAACATTTAATCCTGCATAATATTCCTGTTTAATACTTTATTTGAGCGTTCTGGCTGTAAACTTTTCTCCAGCTTGATTCAAGAAAATCTATTTTCAATTCACTTAATTATATGTTCCTTGATGAATATGAATCACATCTGTGAAAGCCGTATCCACATCCGTTAAGTGATTTTCAAGAGGAACACTTGGTCGTCAAGACATTTGAAGAATAGTTATAACTGAAATCTATTGCTATGCTAGATTTCTAATAATAGCGATTTATCTGGGCAATTTTAGTAATTTTAGAAGGCTCGTAGTTCTCATAATAGTTAACTTATGTAAAAAAATCAAAACAAAAATATGACATTGGTAAATGTGTATTATATGCATTAAAAATATTTGCTCTAGTACTTATACTACCAGGGAAGACACAGGAAAGCGATTGTGTGGACTTTGTGTGGACACACAAATAGACAGACGCACAACGCGAATTTTTATACTAAGTTAAAATTATGTTATATTTTTGTAAGATATAATATAATATTTACTTAACAAGGTTCGGTATCGCTTATCACTTATCAGTCATACGTTATCTGACTAACATTTTACGCCTGTTGAATGTATTTTCATGTTTTCTTTCAGTTGAGGTTTCCGGAATAGAGTATACCATGACATCTAAGCTCCTCTCCACTGTCTCTTGTTTTTTCAAGACCTTTCAAGTAAATTACGACCATCATACCTATTATACAGCGAAACAGCATTTTTTTTCAGCGAAAGGTGTACTTGGAAACACGCACTGGTACACCCAACGTTCTAACTTATTCCTCAGGGATGTTATTTCTAAGAAGTGCTCGAGGGCCACCTGTCAGCGACTGGCCTAAGATATAAAATAGCAGTACTGTTTAGGATTGGTTATAGTTAGTTAATCAACGAAGTAATGATGGCCAAGTGGTAGCGTGTAAGGACATCGCCTCCGTCGATGTGAATTCGAATCCCTGCAATGAACTTGAGCATTCCATTAAGGAAGATCGCTATGAAACAATAGCTAGCCAGGCCGACATTTTAATAGGGCAGCATCTAATTCATCTCAGTCCACTCTGGGATATAGCCGCTACTATTACCCCCATTATGAATAAGAATCTAATTATTAATCGCCAAATGCAAGCGAGATGACTCGCATTAGTTACACGAATACAATATTTAAAATGTATTATTTATATTTCTGAAAATCTTCACTAGCAGAACTATGCAGACATGTGTTAACTGACGAGCTAAGTATTTCTTTCAAACACGGACGAATTTATAAAAGACCAAAATTTTGGGATCATATTTTTCAAATGTCCTGGCTTTGTTGACCTTATTCTGCCTTGTCCTGTTTGCCTTCGATTGTATCTATATGTCTGTTCAATAGATATGGGCTACAGATTGAAGATTGACGTATATGGTCATTGTTTAGCTTTTAGGAGTCGTAGCGTGAAGTTATATATCCTATAACGTTCCTCAATAAATAGGCTATAAAATACAAAAAAAACCTTTTTTTTAATCCGTATGATAGTTCTTGAGTTTATCGTGTTCAAACAAACAAAAAACACAATCTCTTGAGCTATATAATGTTATAAGTGGCTATAGATTCTTTTTGGAAATTTCGCAATAAAAAGGCACTTGTGATGGTTAAATTGTACCAACACTTCAGTGAAAGGGATTGGCAAGAAAGTCCGCGAAGGAATAAAACCACTTGCAAAATCGATTATATACAGTTTATTTCACAAGAGATAATAAGTACCTACAGCGTATACGTATTTAGTAATTTTTTCTCAATATTTTGTCCTCGATAGGCCACTAATTTCGAATATGAAAAAAAAATTCTTTCCTTAGGATATTATGTATGTTCGGAATTCACTCAAAAACGGATTGACCGATTTTAATAGACGTATACGGTATACGTTTGTATACGGTAAGAATAAAAAAACGTAATACTGAAATTGTTAGGCTATAAAATAATTAACAATACATTCAAAAATAATACAAGTAATACATACGAGTAAAAATAAAATTACGAGACTTTAATCATTGCTGCGTAATAAACGCGTGCGGATCTGCGGGCAGAGCTAGTCAATCATATTTCCAAATTTTTTAACTATAAAAATACAACATTCTCATGTATCATTTTTGAGTCAAATACACGTAAAATAAGGTGAAAATATTAAAGTATATAACATATTATATAACCGAACATTTCTTGGGTGATTATGATGACAGATCAATGTAAAATTGAAAGCATGAATACAAACTTCAAAATATAATATGTACTTAAAACAAATTCACTAAATTACCGTTTTAAGAGAGGTATCGAATATAGTTTATTATGTTATAGGTATAATATAGTTTTCTTCTAATATGAAATAAGGAATGTCATATGTAATAAAATAATTAGATAATAATTTCACGTGAACATAACCACCAATTTTAACTAACACAACATATTATTTAAAATATTCATGGTATTTTCCATGGATAGAAAATAATGAAGTACATACGTTTAGAGTTTAAACAGATTTAGACTTTAGACGATAAAAGTATATGAAATTAATAACATTTATTACCTTTGATACTAATTGTTTTTAACTGATTAGTAATAAACAAGAAAAACCACATTATGAAGAAAAATCCTGTTTACTGAAACACTCGCTGACAGTTTATCTTTTAATTAATGTGGTTTATTTCAAACTCGTCGAGTTATAGTAATTAACGAAACGTTCAGTTGAGAATTTATAAATAAAAAATAACTTATTAACCTTGACAGTAAGGTTAACTATTATAACATTAACATTATTTTTTCCTCCAACGCTTTTCGGATTCACAGACGTAATTCTTAAATATTATACACCCATGTCACTATTAAAATTAAGAAGAATCTAACGACACCTCATATATAAAAAAAACCATGAAGCGTGCCAAAGAAACAGACATACATACATACTTCCGAAAAACGTAACAATCCTTCTGAGGTTATTATTGGGTCATAAAAATATATGGGGGCATAGGAGATGCTTTTAAAACTCTTAATACGTCGACGACTTCTGTGTATAATTTTCTGGCGCGATGGTAGGCCGAAAGGCTCTTGTAGTACCCTATTTTAATTCCAGTCCGATACAGATATACCTAATACA
Source organism: Saturnia japonica (assembly GCA_033032175.1). Lineage (NCBI taxonomy): Eukaryota > Metazoa > Arthropoda > Insecta > Lepidoptera > Saturniidae > Saturnia > Saturnia japonica. Next base: position 4,223,924 of record CM065314.1, read on the forward strand.
ATGAATTAATATAACATGTAAAATTTTCTTTTAATTGTCTTTTTTAATATAACGCAATTTCGACATTTATAATATTTATCTGATTTATTGACACCCAAATTGCGAAAAACTGCGAAAAAACTGTGGGTGTACAATTAGTCCACCTCTGCTTAATCCTTCGGGGAATACAGGCGTGATAGTATGATGGCCAAACTGAATAACATCGTAATTTTTTTTACAATAAAATACAACTATACGCAAAGTAAATACAAAAAAATATCCTCTATAATTGAGATTTACAACCTTATTTTTACGAGTATTAGATCCATTTTACTTGACTAAAATTATCACTGTAAATCTATACAATTAATAAAATTAAAGTGTCTGTTTGTAATGTCAAAATAACAGTTTTTTACTAAATGCTTATATGAAAGTATATACGATACCTATATCAAAAAACCCATTTTTAAAAATTTTGTCTGTCTGTCTGTTTGTTCTGGGTAATCTCCGAAACGGTTAGACTGATTTTGACGGGACTTTCACTGATAGATAGCTGATGATATAAGGAGTAACTTTGGCTACTTTTATTTTAGAAAAAGAATTAGAGTTCCGCACAAATAAAACAAAACTGGACATGGTGAATCACTTCGGGCGCTAAAATGGCTTATGCTGAGTAAACAATAAGAGATATAGCAAATTAATATACTACATAATCATAGGCATTAAAAAGATCTACAAAAAAGTCCGGGAGAGTATACATCTATCTTCTAAGGAACACCCACAATAAGCATTTTCGTTTTTAAAATAGCCGGGAGCGGGGAGCAAGATTCGCGCGGGCATTCTGTAGTCCACGTGAGCGAAGCCACGGGCACAGCTAGTTTGGTATAAATTACAGCACGTGAAAATTAATGCTGATTTGTCAAATAATATCTATTAATTATTTTTCGCATTAGGTTTTAAAAATTGGACAAGTAGCGAGTAGAATTCGGTCCCTGAGGGTTCAGTACTGATTACATTACCTACCGTACATTATTGTACAGTCTTTGTTATTTTTTATTATTATTAACAATAATATTTATTGTTTATTATTGACAGTATTAATATTTTTTGTTTTATTATTGTAGGTTTACCGTTTGATCACAATCTTACCTGATATTATGTGACGATGTGTCCCAAGATGGTAACACAATGGGATTACAAATTCTTTATTTTCCTTTTTTTTTCTCTTACATGAAAAGATCTGTCGTGGAGCCGAATTTCAAGGCTCTAGATACCCTGGTAGTAAGTACTCTATAGGTCGGTGAGCGATATTTTAACAATGAAGTGCCCTATCTCTTTAACATCATTAAAATTCTAAATATTTTTTTAATTAGTTTTAAGAAATATTAATTATATCGTGGTAAACCAAGTCCCTTAAGGCGAAATTTTCGTTTGTAATTTCATCATCCTATAACAGATAAGTCGAGTATTATGCATAATGCATTTAAAGACGCTTTCAGTATTAGACTTGCGAATATGCGAACTATTTGTTAACACTGATTTTGCTCAATATAATCACGAGCTATAGATGAAAATCGATACTTTAAGGCGGCTTCCCACGGTCCGTGGTATTGCGGATTATCACGAACGGCCGACATGCACGGACAGTCACGCATCTCACACTAAGGCTAGGCTAGGTTAGTCTGCACTTCCCCAGACGACACTCTACCCATGGTGTGTCAGTGCGGGCTGGTCCATGTCCGTTCGCAATATCACAAACCTTGGAAGGCCACCTTAAGACGCAAATTCCAAAAAGAAAACCATCCAAATTACCTACGATGGATTTCCACAAACCATCAAGTCCTGGTGTCCGACTGGTCTAGACGGACGCAATATCGATTGGATGTCTGCAGGTTCGAACCCCGGTATGTCGCCTCTGGCTAACGGTGAAAGAAAACATCGCGAGGAAACCTGTACGCTTAAGAAATGTTCTTGTATACCACCGTATATGGGCAAAATATAGAACTCTTGATTTCTCGGTGTTTGAAATGGACAGTACGTCGTAGTCTGGTGTGGTGATTAAACCCGCGTCTACTCTTAGGAAGAGGCCTTTGTCCACTTACAAGTTGGTATTATCATATTAATAACCGCCCTCGTCAATAAACATGGAAACAATACTACTCGATTTATAACATACATATAATACATATACTGTAGGTATAATGTTTAGCGTTGATATTACGAATCTCGAAAACGTCTCAAAATAAAAAGACCTTGACAAGATTTGCCTTTCAGTTCCAAACACCTTCTATTGACGGGTTTCAGCGGATCCGGTTAGCCTATATGTGGTTACGTCATATACATTTCTTGTTATTATCATCATACAGTTTCAAGACTAAGCTCTTCGACCAGTGGGTATAACCAGCTATGATTTGATGTTGCAAGTAGCGCAGTAATTACGATTTTTTTTTCAAAACTTTATAAGTTTTAGCATTATACTCACAATCTTACGTGATGTTAAAATGATGATATGGCTCAAGATTATAACACGCAAAGAGTAGTGGAGGAAATGGCTTTCAAGTGCAGCTGTCTGTCACCACATAGGGACGGTCGCTCACGAACTTGTTGGACTCTTTTATTATATACGCGTCTGTAATCAAAGGTCAGACTATAATGGTTACTACAGACTATGAGTATGTACAACCAACCTCATAAGGACTGCAGTCCTTTTTCATACTTACATATATTAAATTACTACTCTTATAATTTATATGTAAATTGCTTTACTTCAAGACTATTAAAATTAAAAATTCTCATACATACAATGTAAACAAAATCACCTTTACCCTGTCCCCTTCGGTCATGAGACAAAATGGCACGCATTAAAAAGATTTGGAAAAGTTTAATGTGAATGTATCTTTTCATCTATTATTAATGTATATCGATAAGGGCAACACCAGATTGGTCATTGTTTTAAACGATTAAGGTCCAAAAAATCATACAGCCCGCCTGATGGTGGGCGGTTACCATGGCTTATGGACGCTTGTAACACCATAGGTATGTATCACTAGCACGTAGCCGGCCTTGAATCCCTTTCCCCAAGGAGCTCTGGAAACATTAGTTACTGCAGGAATGCAACACAAGGCTATTTGGCTGTGATCTTCTGTAGGATTAAGTTATTTCACCAGTCGAGTTACCACAAGTAGAGACAAATCTACAAACAAATTTATTTGTGCCCTGACTCTTAATGACGAATGATTATAATGGATTATCGGAATTACATAATGATTAATGATCTATCTTAATCTTTAGGTGCATTCGATCACCATTGTCAAAACAATAGAGGCTACGGGAAAAAATTCTTTGGCAAAAATTCATAATAAACTCGATCGACATTCCTAACACTATTTATAAATAACTTTCGATTGCAAACAAGGATAATATTATATATATAATATTATAATAATACTGAAATACAAATATCTAAAAACTTAAACGACAAAAGCAGCAATATTTTTTGATGTAATGAAAATTGTCTGGTTACTATAAGTACCTAACAAATTTTAATAGATTTTTTTTAAAAATATTTACATACATAGCTACTTCGAGATCAGTTGGTTTAAAAATAATTAAAAAAAAATTACCGTGATATAATTTAATATTAATTATTATCCGTATTAGGGTCAATTTTTTAACTATCAGATAAGTCTCTTTGAGGAATAATTTTGATGTTTTGATAACGTACGAGATATGTATAATGTACCCGTCTAATACTGAAAAATATTTATCAAATAAAGTTATCTTCAATTTATCGGTTCTAAATAGATATTTTGTGTCGGTGTATAAAAGGCAATGTTCTGACTGACTTTTCACAGCACAGTTTAAATACCGAAGAGCAAAAATCTGAAATTTGAGGAGAGTTGACTTTATACTGTAAACATTGTTTATGAAGGAATTTTTCGATATTTGACCCCTACAGAGGTGGAAAATTTTGTATGGGAAATAATATTTATATGTATAAGATTATTCAAAACTTGGTATTTTATTATACACTTAATTGAATGTTTTGTTTTCTTTTTTTTTATAAATTTACGGTTCTCACACTGTGACGTGACAGCAAAGAAAATAATTGGAATTCAAGGCTTTATTATGCATATGATTTCTGTTCAAGTTAATGAGTTATGCTCAAGTTCGTATATCAAGTGATAGCCAGTCTATGTAATCCGTGTCCTGTTAGAAAACGCGCTGCGCCGCGAGATTGTTTGTGTCCAATTGGACCAAAAGAGTCGATCTATTTGTGGACTCTAGATAATTATATTGAACGGCGGAATGAATTAAATAATCTACGCGCTTGATCTTATTATTTTGTATTTTTTATAAACTTTGAATTTTCATAATATTATATATGAAATAATATTATAGTAGCTCGGACATTGACGATACTGTCCCTGATGGTAAGCACAGTACAACCCAAACACAACGGCGACCACCGACAGATCGAAATCCATCGGCGGTCGTCGCTGTCATGCCAGCCTGCATAAATATCTCTTCACGTTACGCTTGAAGGACCCGATGACGTAAGAAGCAGGGAACACATTGGCCGGGAGAGGGTTCCACAGCTTCAAAAGTCATAAAGAACTTTTTAGTTCCTCCCGAGATGGAAGCTACTGTAAAACTCTGACTCCGAGGCCCAGCGCGTGTGGTTCTGTTGTGGAAAGGAGAGGAGGGGATTAGATTGAATACTAAAATGTAACATGCCAAGCTTAGAGTGAGTACCTCTCAAGTGTAGCTGCCGGTACACATTCAAAGGTACTTGGTGACAAAGTTTTAACCTGAAGTTGATAGTTGACCAGCCGGGCAATAGAAAATACTCTACCACAGGCACAGGGGTACTTAAACATCGATTTAATACCAATAATATAGCTCAAAAGGTTGTTTCTTATTTGTGATGTTGAACGCGCTAATTTCTAGAACTACCAGTCATATTTGGAAAAATATTTTAAATCTATTTATCGAGGAAGGTTATAAACTATCTAAACATCACGCTACGACCTTTAGAAACGAAGCAGTGACCATAAACGACAATCTGGAAATCATATAGTCAAGAAGTTGTCATAGGTATGTATGAAACGGGCATATACAATCCAAATTAAACGCGGATGTGTCCGCGGGGTACAACTAATTTCCTATAGATATCATAAAGCCAGAGTATCTGATCCTCCTCTGTTATGTTCTGTAAGTAAAGTGTCCACGAGACACAAGCTTACGCTCTACAAGATTTGTATCCGTCCGATAATGACATATAGTTGCGCTGCGTTCGCATATATGTCAAGATCGAACTGGAAACGGTTACAAACCATCCAGACTAGGTTTAGAATTGCCGCCTTACTGAGGCCCCTCGGCATGTTCGTATGGAACATCTTCCTTCGATACATGCCTTCGCCAAACACCTTTCTCGTTCTTACTTCGACACCGCGTCGAATCACGCGAATCCGTTAATTAAAGCGTCAGCTACTTATGTACCGGTCCCCAATGCCCGCCGGAGTAAACGCCGGCCGCGTAGCATCTTCACCGATCCGGAGACAAAGTCGAAAAAGCAAACGCGTATTATTCCACCGTCTCTCTAACCAGAGCGTGCCAGCGCCCACGCCCGCGTAACCACCGTTCTCTCCACAGAGGACAGGCGGTACCACTTCGCTCCTGCACATGCGCCACGTCCACCCTCTCTGGCGACAACTCAAGCCTAGGTCCGTTCCTCAGTGTGAAGCCCTTGGGTCAGGCAGCCGCCTGCGCGATACAAGTGACACTATACGGGCAACAGTTAGCTACCCACATACAAACATCACACACACATGTTACATACGTGCACACCTCACAGGTACATAGGTTATGTAAGGAACCTTTTATCTTTTTTTGCGGTATTTAGTGTAGAAAAACTTTTCCGATCACTAAATACACATACGAGATAGAGAGATAGAGATACACATATGAGTATATGGTAGTTAGCTCGAATTTACGAATAGGGAATTAGTCAAATCGCGACTTATTTGCAATCGCGACAACCGCTCTATCCGAGGTCCGGCCACTTCCTTGTGCGCGAGTTGTCCAAAACTTTCGCGGCTGAATGCCCTCTGCGCTCGCCCCCAAGTTCAGTGAAGCTGTAAAAGCCGCAGCGGCTTCAGGGCCCCTAAGGTTAACAATATAGTCAGTGCTAAAAAAAAGTATCTGATCCCAAATTCTTGATATTTTATTTCTGAAGAGAACGATCCGTGTTTGAAAGAAATAACTCTTCAGTTAACATGTTCACATATGTGTGCAAGTCAACAACATTTTCAAAAATAAAAATAATGAATTTTAAATATTGTATTCGTCTAACTAAAAACATCTGCCATCTTGCTTGCGTTTGGCACCCAGTAAATATAATGTGTTTTTTATTCCCACGGAGTGAATTGACATCACTAATGTCTAACTTGAAAATAATGTTGTCACATTTATTTTTGTAGTGTTGTGCTACCGCATATTTTTCCGAACAATTATTTAAATCTTAAGATTTTAAATACCTACCGAATTGAGGATTTTTATTTAATAATTTAAGTATTTTGTGTTATTCAACATATCCGAATAATTACTATTATCATTACATAATTTAAGAAACTATAAAATTAACATGTTATGGCGAACAATTGCAAAAAAAACTGAAAAAAAGAACGCTTTGGTTGACCCACGAGAGATGCGAACTTGTCTCCCTTGTTCGGGCATCACAAATTGTTAATTGTTTTTTGAAAGAAACTTATTAATAAGTATAATCACTTATTATACGAGTTTACAGTTAGCATCGATTGATGACATCACTATTTTAAAAACACAATAAACTAGTATGTAATGTAATTTCACTCCGTGGGAATTAACAACGCATGTAAAGTTCAGGACCGCTCAGGCAATTATTAGGGGAAACCTATGTTCAGTAGAGGTCGTCTTTCGGCTGAGGTGCTGCTATATAAAATGAATATTATATGAAAATTACGTGAATTCTTATTTTCATTTTGCACTTCAAGTGTAGTATGAGCCCTTTGGTTATTATTATGTTTTCAACTCCCGACGGCGACGCAAACAACCCCTCTGTTATAAGTGTAACATTTTTGAATCTGTATTTGTCTGTGACATCGTTGCTCCCAAACGGTTGAACGGATTTTGGTTTAGTTTTTTTTTTTTTTTGTTAAAAATGTGACTAGATCGAGGCGTTTCAGACATTCAGCCGTTTGACGAACTTTTCGACCTTGACCTGATGCTGTAGCGTCAGTTGGAATCTGCCCAATTTCTTACCAACGAAGTGTTATTAAAAGACAGAACTTTGATAATACTCAAAAACTATGCAGCCTTATCATTGTGAACGATTTCTTTCAAGCAATGTTAATGCGCGTAAAAATATCGCGGCCGCGGGCTGTCAGATTAAACTACATACATGCCTGCAATCAATACCGATAGGTGTAGGTATGTATAGGTACTTGCAAAAATAAAAATATTAGTACTGGTTAGTGCGAAGGTTATTTTAAAATAAAACACAGATTACGGAGTAAATGGAGTTTTTAGTGCGATATTGACCGGTTATATAGTGATTTTATTTTTGAATTAAAATTAATGAATTTAACCTACAGTCTGTATTAAGAGATTTGTACATGAAAAATGAATTAAGAAATTCTGGTTGCTTCGAAATCTTCACAAAAGTTTTTTTTTTCTTTAAAGATTTTAGCGTTTGACAACAACCTCCTTTGACAATTAATTTACATGTTGCTGAAGATTGTATCACGATAATCCTAGTATAGATGGACTGGCTTACAAATGAAGCTGCCAGGATACCTACAGATACTTAGTAGATGATTGGCCACAGATTTTCAATTTGACGAATTATGAAATTTGTTAGGATGGTTTCCTTTACTGAAAGCTCTGGCTTAATTGATCTTTATTGCTGTGATCTGTGAATTTTATTTGACGCGATTTCTGAACTCCGGTTTATGTTTCACTGAGCCATTAACGATTCTAATTGTTGAAATTCAATTGTTTTAGTTTGTTGAATACTAGTTTGGTAAAACCAATGTAGACCTTGATAAAATTCTTGTGTATGGTACTATCATAGACAAAAAAAAAATTAGGTCAATGTTGTTAGTAAAATAGGTACCTATCTATCAATTATTGGCAGCAACCTATGGCCGGATGGATTCGAAACAAAACCTAAACAAATCGATTTGGGATAGTCTACACGAATGTATATAAGTTTTGTTTTGTTATTTTTAGATCGGAGCTTGTTATTTATAAATGAAAATGTGGAACGAGCGATCCTAATAACGTTCGATTTTTTGGCTCATAGGATACAAAAATTGCTACTACATGCCTGTTGTAAAAAACATATTAACAGGTACTTATTTTTCTATAGAAAAAATAAAATAATAAATTACCTTCGTCTTGGTATAGCACTTTTTACTTTTATAACAGTGTTATTGCCATTTGGGCTATTATCTATATTTTTCGTTTCATCACTGAAAATTTTCTTTTTAACACTATCAATTGTCTTTTCATTAACACTTTCATTGTTAACATTTTTCATGTTATTTTCCGGGATGATCGCGTTTGTCGCTGACATTTTTACTATGAGCGACAATTATGGATTTGCGACGAACAGCATTTGGAACGATTTTTATAAATCGCGCAGATCGCCGCGCATATGATGACAAGCAATGTCGAGGAAGTAGTACACTAGATATTTAGCGCCATCTGTAGGTAAGTTAAACTATTATTCAATGCGTCCATGTAGCGTAATTATGATACATAGTACATAGTACGACTAAAGTTGCATAGATGGCAGTTTAAGTTAATAATAATGTTTTTTGGTAATATTATGAGTTTTGTTTTTTAATGTAGGTAATTAATAATACAACTTTCTCAATAGATTTGCATATTTCCCTATTGCTACTGATAAAAAAGTTACCCTGATGTGGTCATTTCACAAACCGATTTATAGTACGGTGTTGAATACCAGTAATTTATTAATATTATTACGACAATTCGTTGTACTAGAAACATTAAAGAAGATACGAAATTAAGCTTACATGAAATATTATTAAAATCTACAGTGCAGTATGTTTCATGGGTTATCATAAAAAGGTTCTTCGTAAGAGTCTTGTAAAATTAATGCGAGACTGCTTTCGAAGATTGCGAGCGAAAACGAACGAAATATATTTATATGAATAAAAGAAGTGTCAACACGCAATCCCAAGCGAGGGTATGATGGCTTAGGCCACCTATAAAACAACGCATGATAGCGCCCCGTCCATAGATAATATATGCAGCTCTGCCTGACTCCGTCGACTGTCTTTATTATGAATCTAACTTGTATCCGTTTAAACATCACGTCTCTCTTAGAGCTGACTTTCGTTCCAGGCTTAACTGCTTCGTAACTTAAATAAAGTGGATTGGTGTTAAAACACGTCAATTATGCCCGTCTGGATCGCAGTACTTAATATATCCAGTAAACAAGCTGAGTGGTAGGGTTCTGTACCCGACTGGGACGTGACCACCATGCACATGGTAACAAGCATGTCGCAGTGAGTATTTGGGTTGTCGCGGCTTTGGATCTGTCAGTGTATATCCAGCTGTCGAGAGATAAGGTCGACGTGACAGCGATTACTGAGGATGGTTACTCGATCTCTCGATTGTCGTCGTTGTTTTAGGATTATACTGAGCTTACCATCAGCATCAGCACAGTGACGTCACTATACTAAATTGTTGAGTAATATTGGTCTATAGATAAAAAACCTAAAATAAATCTGGAATAAAGTAATTGTTTATTTATTCAATTTTCCCTTTGGAAAATTAATATTTTTTATCTGTGAGTCACGTGATTTGAAACCGCGCCGATTAGAAAACGTGACGTTACCATTCAGGAAATATGAACGTTTGACTCTTGCGTGAGCTGTCAATCTTGTCACTGTTATCATACAAAATGACATATAAAATGAATGATGACGTCACAGGACCGTAATGCATCGTTTTTGTGACGTACTTTTTATTTAAATGAATATATATTTTGAAACCACTTTTTATGTTGTATTAATGAAAAAAATAGGCATAGGTATTATTTTCCACTTAAAAAGTCTTTAAAACAATTTTTCAAAAGTTGTCAACTCTCGGATTAAAAGCTACTCGGTACATAAATCGTAGTCGCTAAGTATGGGCCTCATAAGAAAGACCACTTAAAGGCTATGTAGAGGGTTCAGAGTTTCTCTACATGTTTATAGCAAAGATGGCTCAGTAGTAGCACGTACGGACATTGTGTCGATCTACGTGAGTTCGAATCCCTGCAATGAGCCTGAGCTTTCAGTGAAAGAAAACATCCTATTGAAATCATAGCATAGTTGTAGCGATTTTTCTGATAAAACCTGGCTAGCCTCAAGTTGAAAATCTGTCGCCTAGCACTAATAGGTGTGTTCCGGCAGCTAGACTTGAGAACCAGTCTTCCACTAGACTGACTGACCGTCTTGGGCCACAGAGTCACTTAAGTTCAGGTGAGATTGTGGCCACAACGCTAAACCTATAACGATAAAAAAAAAGTGATCGAATCTTGAAACGAGGAGATCCGCAGAAGAACCAATGTCATCGACGTAGCTCTAAGAAAAGGGAGATTTAAGTGGCAGTGGATGGGGACACGTTGGTCGTAGAACGGACGGCCGATGGGTGCAAAGAGTTATCTAGTGGCGGCCGCTTACCGAAAGGAGCAGCGTAAGCAGATCCGTCGCAAGCTGATCTGAAGACGTGGTAAAGGTTGCGGGAAGCCGCTAGATGCGGGCATCACAGTACCAGTCATTTTTACGATATTTAGGGGAGGCCTATGTCCAACAGTAGACGTCTTTTGACAGAAATAATGATGATATAAATCGATAAAAAATAAATTTGTAACATTGACTATACTACTTTAGTAAAAAAGAGAAAAAAAACGTATAATTTAATAAAATATTTATTGTTCTAATTTTAAGTAGCTAAGTATGTTGTACAAAATATACTTAATTCTATATAACAAGTTACATGTAATTTAAGCGAAGGCTTAGCCGTAAATCAGTTTAAAAAATGTATTTATAATAATGTAGGTACCTTATTACTAGTTAGATATTATCTGTGGGAGTATTCAGGGTCATACAAATTCAAGAGTATTCATGTAAACAATATAATAATGGATAATAATTAAAAATAAAATAGGAATCTAACTTATAGTGTAGCGAAATTTTTTTAAAATAATTATTGTAAATTTAATCCTAATAATAGTTAATCTAATACAAACTAATAAATGCAAGAGAGAACATTATTAAATACGTGTTCAAGTCGCAGGATATTTCCAAAATACATAATGTATAACATCAAAATCGTTATTGTTCATCGAAAGTTGATCGATTTTTAATGACGTCATAGTGCACTTTTCTATGAAATTAAATATAAAGGCAAAGGATTTAAAGTTATCTTTTAATATTATCCTATATATTATGAAAATATCCATTTTGATAATATAAAATTACAATTTCGTTGTCTAAGTAGATATAAGTATATAAGTTATTAAAATAATTTAAATTCGTGACGCAGTCTTAATAATAAATCTAAGCACCTATCATTTACATATAATTACATAATTTTAAGCGAATTTTATATACAATTTGATTACATACAAATCATTATTATAAAAATTACAATATTCGTGATAATCACAATTGAATTAGCCAGAGTTTTCATATCAGTGTTTCTGAATACAGTATAACACAGGACCATGTTAGTGATGAAAAATACTCAATTATTAATCGATAATATCGATATATATTAATTAATCTGTAAACCTATGTTTATACCATGTATGTTTTGCTGCTATTTTATTTCAACATTTAAAAAATCTACTTGTCTGTCCGTTTGTACGTCTGATTTTTATCCCAAACTGGCTTAACCGATTTCATTAAAAGGCATGAAGTACATTAATTGGAGTAGCTATAATAAATTATATTTCGGAATTGATACTAGTAATAATTAAAAATTTCTTTTAATACCGCAAAAAAAAAAGTAATTTCAGAATCCTAAATTTTATATATGTACATAATTTAGTAATGTGTTGTGAAAACACCATGGTTAATTTATGAGGTCAATTGGTTCTTATTTTTTTATTCATGTATACTTAGACAATATACATGTACATAGGTGTGTTATGTTTTATAAAATAACCCTCATGGTCCAAGAGACCATATGTAAATTTTATTGGTAGCGATTGCTAGTGATTAAAGTGTATGTTGAAGCACCTTCAAACGTAACAAATGCACCGTCAATCTCTATCAATTGCTTCAATGCCGTCAAGCATACGAAAACGTAAAAAATGACGATATACAAAGCTGATAGAAGATGTAAGTCAGTAGTAAATAAATATACATATAATCCTACTAATATAATAAATGTCAAAGTGTGTATGTTTGGATGTTTAGATGTTTGTTACTCAATCACACTAAAACGGCTGAACAAATCTCAATGAAATTTGTCACACAGATAGTCTATAACCTGGAATAACACATAGGGTACTTTTTGTCCCGGTAAAAGTCATAGTTTAAAAAGTGTTATTCTACAAATATAATAAATGGAAAGTTTCTATGTTTATTACTCAATCACGCAAAAACAGCGATTTTTTGGTTTGTCGTGTTCCGAGATCAGTCTGTGTATATCCAATAATAAGCAGACGGAGTCACGGATACCAGCTAGTATACTGAATATAAAGCTATGTCAGAAACTAAAAAATCCATTTTTACAAATTCCTTATTTAATCGATTTTGACAAAATTGAAACGAAGAATGATTTCAGGAATATTGATTTGTTAATAAAACAATGCTACTTTTGCCCAAAAAACAATATACATTAGCTAGAACTATGTAATTACTCTATTCTATAAGTTAGAACAACTTAACTGTACTTTTTTTGTTATTGGCACCTCTATTCATCCACAATTCTGCCGACGTCACGTGAACACAATATTTTTCTAAATTATTCTTGTAATCTTTAAACAAGATGAAAAGATGGCGACTTCCTTGTTAAAAAAGTCCCGGAAGTTTTTGTGGCAACTTAAAATTTATATTTATAGTTATTATCAGTAATCACATGCACAATGAGCAAACTACATAATTTAAAATGCCGCCAAAATTACATAATATTCTGCCAAATAACATAATTTTCATGAATTAAAATAAAAACAACTACATGACAGATCCAGATCCCACAAAAAAGCAACTTTAGATTTGTTTATTGATCCTTGAAGCCTTTGTGAATCGTCTAATCGATACTAATTCAAGGTAATGGAGGTACGTATATTCTGATTGTTTTGTAAGCCATTTTAACTAATATATACCTTCAGGAAAAGTAGTATAGTATAGATTTAAAGGCTATCATTAAAGTACATAACCGTAAAATAACATAAATATTATACATCAAGAAAATAAACTAAAAAGGTAGCGGGAATTTGATCAATTTTTGTGTGAATTTACATTTAACTGAATTACACATTTAAACACATTTAAGGCAACAATCTGTGGTACTCAGCTGCCTTCTTGTTCTTTTCAATGACATAAAACGATTTAGGTTTCCCGTTCCCAGAAAAGTATTTCCTAAACGACGTCTTCTTAGCTGGAACATAGTAGGCGAGAGCGTCTAAAGAATTGGGGTGATCGTTTCTCTTAGGCCAAGTGGGTGTGCTCTCTACGTCAACGATCTCATCGTCGAATCTTGCTTGAGGACGATGTTTGGCGATTTTATGTAGCACAGGCAAGTTCCAGTGATAAACTCTTGCCGGTTTCCCGTTGCTTGTCATCTGTAAGGGCAGGGTTCGAGCTGCAGCCGGGACGGGGTCGGAGTGGGTGTAATAGCTCGTGTTTGGAGGTAACTTGATGACGTACATTCTCGAGTCACCATTGGCATGTCGTCTTCCTTGCTCAGCTAGTCGTTTTCTGTTATGGGCCGCGGGTATTCTGAGCTTCTTTAACCCTAAAGAGCTCAGGATCTCGTGGGTACTGGGTTCTTTGTTGTCGTCGGTGAGGTTATCGTTGTGGCTGGTCGACGCTGGAGCGGCGACGGCCACCGCGATGCCAATGAATAGAACTGACAACCTGTAAAAGAAAAAGAAAGAGGATTATTATTAACGCTAAGCTATATCTATACTAATAAAATGAAGCTGAAAAGATTTTTTGTTTGTTTGATTGTTTAAACACGCTAATTCTGGAACTACCAGTCGGATTAAAAAAAATCTTTTTGTATATGATAGACAGATTAAACATACCATCACGCCTGTATTCCCGAAGGGTTAGGCAGAGGTGTACATTAGTACACCCACAGTTTACCGGGTATGTTTTTAGGTCCCATGTAATAGGGAGCGAGCCTATTGCCATTAATCGGGCACAAAGCCAAACTCCTAGCTGCAACTGAGAATTTCATAGAAAAACCCAATAACACTTTATTCGATATGGGAATCGAACCCAGGACCTCGAGTATACATAATATAATAACAACAGCGACCACCAAGAGATCGGCCGGTCTGCAGTTCTCGACAGGATACACTGATTCGAATGTTTCCGAAATGAGATATACTTTCTACAAAAGAGTCGCTGTGAAGGTTTTATTACCATGTGTGTGGTGGTCGCGATCTATTCGGCCCTTACCAACCCAACAGATTATGGGATACATTTCAATAACGAATAAGTTTCTTTTCATTGTAAAAAGTTGAACCGCATTTCCTGATGTTATAAAAATGGATAATCATTAGAAAGAAAATAGAAACACTCTTTTCTCCTGTCGGAAAACACTGATGAAAGTTGTTTACTGGTATCTTTTCCGTATAAATTGTAACAGGTTTATTGATTGTACAGTTTTTTGTAATAGTTAGTAATATTATTTTCAACACACTTGCTCATAAAGTGGCTCTAATATCACCGCAATTAGGCATATAATGACACCTGTAATCAAACTGTGACTTTTTCATTGCTATTATTCACAAGTGAGTTATAGAGTTTTTTTTTTTTTATTTTATTGGTCGAGTTTCTTTGTTCTTAAAAAAGTTTCGATACAAAAAAGATAATGATCAATAGAACAAATAAATTAATGTACCTATTGCTTGCTCATTTCATACAACTTCGTATTTAAATAGATAATTTCAACTAGTACGTGTTTAATAAATAAAACTTTCACTCAAATATAACTTTTGTTTTCTCTGTAATAAAGAAAACTTTAAATTCCCCTTTTTATACGTGGCTAAAACGCTATCAGCGGAAAGAAAAAAAAAAAAGAAACCTCATTCCTTTAGTCTATAGCCGATAGCCATTGTTAGATGCGCGCGCAAATTGATTAATTTTTCCTGCCATAGCGAAAAAAAATTCACAACTCGTTGTCACTGTTGAAATTTTAGTTATTTATTAATTAAAATGTCTACAAGTACTAGTTATAAAGAAAATGATTTATGTTGTACACCGCCTGATATAAGATGTGAAGCCCTTAACGTTATGCAAAGTTTACTACCTGAAAACTCCAAGGAAAAATGATTTTTTATTATTATTTATTTATAATAGCATTATGGTACAAGTGTGTAATGTTGGTGATTACCGCTGAGGCGCCATTGAGACCCGAGCCGTTAGGTGAGGATCTTAAGAGAGCCGAGGACGGTAATCACCAATACACACGTGTATCATACGACGTTTTTCAACACACTTGTGAAGAAAATAATTATTAAAAATCGTTTTTTTTCGCTATGGCGGGAAAAATTAATCTGCGCGCGCATCTAACAATGGCGATCGGCCATAGACTAAAGGAATGAGGTTTCTTTTTTTTTTGGCTTTCCGCAGATAGCGTTTTAGCCACGTATAAAATGGGGAATTTAAAGTTTTCTTTATTACAGAGAAAACAAAAGTTATATTTGAGTGAAAGTTTTATTTATTAAACACGTACAAGTTGAAATTATCTATTTAAATATGAAGTTGTATGAAATGAGCAAGCAATAGGTACATTAATTTATTTGTTCTATTGATCATCATCTTTTTTGTATCGAAACTTTTTTAAGAACAAAGCAACTCGACCAATAAAATAAAATAAAAAACTCTATAACTCACTTGTGAATAATAGCAATGAAAAAGTCACAGTTTGATTACAGGTGTCATTATGTGCCTAATTGCGGTGATATTAGAGCCACTTTATGAGCAAGTGTGTTGAAATGTACTATTATATTTGATTAAACTCATATAGTTTAATAAAGGTCAGTTTGCGTTTTAGTCTCATTTTTATTGTAAAAGAAGGCTGCTCAAAATAATTATAGTATTTTAATTTAGGAAGGATAATCTCATATAAAGTTTCTACAAGGATTTCATAAAGAATCATAGCTTGTTTATTACGATGTTATTGGATTACACTGTGCTCGTCAGTCACCATCAGGTACAGTGTAGTAAAAATGCCTTTGTTGTCGTTTAATAAATATGCACAAATGCGCGTTATTAGGTAACTCTAAAATTATTAATAAGTGTGGAAATTGTGGTTTTAAAATTATATAGGTTATAATTACCTATAATTAAACAGGTTTTATTTATATATTTTTAGTATTTGTATGTAATCTATAGAAAAAAATTTTGTTCGTTTGTAAGCACATCACTTGAGAACCGCTGAAACGGTTTGGCCAATTATTTATTTTTAATGTTAGTAATAGTCAAAATATTTTTTTTAGGTAAATAAAAATTACGCGGAAAATTGAACATCATTAGAAAAAGCTGAATTTGCTTTTCTATTGGATGTTTTAATGAACTCAAGAACATAAATCACAATTCGAACGATGGATACGCGTTATTCTTATTTTGTTTTGTTCGATATGGTAATGGCAAAGTTTTCAGGGGAATAAAATCGAGATAGGTGGCGCTGTAGTCGAGTTATAGTCTATTCGAAAGAGCAAAACATCTTGCCGGGTCAACTAGTAATGAATAAATATTAATTCACATGTATTATTATCAATATATCATCATAGTAAATTTTCAAAAGTTATAAGCTCTCGTTCGGTGATCCATTCGAGCCAGTGTTCGAAAGAATTTTCACGAATAAACTCAAATGAAAGGGTGAGAGACTATATAATTAATGTACGAGTACGATGACTTACAACAGCTTACAATTTCCAGTCCCCGGGCAGTAAAGCTAAGAATATGTTAAGCTTGCAAGTAAAACGCAATTATCGCATATTTTCAATTAACATAGGTATTTTAAGACGGTGGTACACCATGCCATCTGTATAAAAATTATATTTAAGATCTTTTTGTAGTTATTTAGTATTAATGATATTATGGTTATATTTTTTATTGTTGTTATAGTATTTTACTTCAATCTGACTATACTGTTAGCATTAAGGGCCCTGAAGCCTCAGAAGGCTTTTACAGCGTCACCGGCTTTGGGGTACTGCTGAAATAACTACATCTAACTGTGGGCGAGAATGACCGCTGGAAAATAAGAATTTATCGTTGATTAATATTATTAGTTTAGAATATGCTACGAAGGTTAAAAAAAAAACATTTCTACACATAGCACAGCACGCAAAAATTACACAACCGACTTTGATACGGTTTCCACTATTATATAGCTGCATGTAATTTTAAAAATAATATAATATATACCTAACCGATTACAATTACATCTATTGAACAATATCTATAAATATTATATTAAAGTTAAGAAAATGTTTTATAAACAGGGTCGGCGAGGACAATACAATATGTATAAAAATTCGAAAAGGGTATATAGGTACCCTAATGACATTACCAAAAAAAAAATCAAAATTTTATTTATTATGAAAATAAAAATATTATTGTGATTTAAAATTAACATATTTAGTTTTAGTTGCCCTAAAATTAAGTAAATTTTTAAAACGTGATAACACCGTTGCAAGCCCCTGCGCGGCGCGGCGCAGCGGTACGTTTGATCGTATGCCGGTACCCTGCACAACGCCGTCTGTATTGCCATGTAAGTTTCCTCATTTAACTAATTTTTTTTACATTTTATTAGGGGTAATTTTTTTAACTTATAACCTGGGATAGATAACATAAACAGAATATAATCAAGATACCTGATAACACCTTCACGGATCCGACGGGGTTTTTAATACATATTGTATAAGTTTGTGTTCAAATTGTAGGTATGTGGGCGATAATAGCAAAATATCATTATTAGGTAGCTCGTCAACCTATTTGCTGCAAAAAAACAGACAGACAGGAAAATTCCGTAGAAGCCGTGAATAGGTTGACAAGCCGACTTGCATCAAATATCAAAATTATTCAAAATCAGCATCTTGCCTAATTTATATGATTAATAAATGAGTAAGTTGATAGGATTACTTATTTTTGTATGGTATACAGCACTTGAGGTTTTTTATATGACTTACCATACAAACGTGAACTTTAAACTGACCGCCCTGTGAAATATGCATTCATTCATGACTTATTTAAAGTATTCAACAATTTACAAATTCGAGATCAGTTGCCTATAAAATTGTTATATATTATAGCACAAATAAAAAAATAATATTACATGTACAGACAGAACAACAGATTTATTATACATGTAATAGATACAGTAAGACGTCATGAGCGTAGTTAAAGGTTTGGGCACTGCCCACGCTAGAAAAATCGAAATTGTTGAAGGAATATACCGTCCTATTCATCTTGAGAATAATTATTCAGCGTATAATTATTTCATCATTCCTGATTTATTTCTAAATTAAATGATTTTCAATTAGATAATTAAAAACTTATAGTAGCTTCATTAGTAAAATTCGCTACCTAAGTTTTGCTTTGGCCGGTATTCGAAACCAGGCACATAAAAATAATAATTTCACAGTTATATTAGTCCGCTCTCAGTACATTTCTAGCTTTGTCGCACACGTCGCTTCGCGTCGTGCATTTACAATGCAAGCCTGTTTGTCATAACTGAATAACTTAGCGCACTCAATGCACTCGAGTATGGGAATGCTTGTCGTTGAGAGCTGATATTGTTCTCAGGGTTTCACTTAAGCTTTGTCGCATTTTAAAATTTGTTTCCTAGTAATATTAGGTACGTCACGACTGGCCAGTTAGGTACCACGGTGCGGCGGCGTTCACTTTTAGCTTGCTTAGAATATATACTATTGGCTAATGTGTCCACTTAAAATAAGATGGTTAGTAATAATAAAAATATTTTCAGTCTGTAAGTGTAAGTGTACAGGCTTTCCTCACGGTGACGATTTTTCTTCACCGTCAGCTGATAGTGTTATCCATTTAAATGAGTAGGACGCAAACTCCGAAAAATTCGTTTAGGCTCGTCGAACCTAAGGACATCAAATTTATATGCCGACGATTTAAGCCACACTACCACCACGTTTTTTTTGTCTGTAAGACTGTCAGCTACTGCACACCACGGTAAAAAATGACTGCGTCTCGCATTAATCATACTCACCTCGTTTGTTTATTTTATACGTTATAAATTCACGTAAACTGTATCTTTACATATATCATTTTATTTGCAACATAAATGGAGAGAAGTTTGAATACTAATAATGTTGAAAACGGCCGAAACTTAAAATTCTTACAATCTTTTTGTACATTATTATTAAATATTTTGCTGACGTTACTATTGATTGGAAGTAGAAGTCTCGTCTGATCGTGGCTCACGCACGTAACAAACTTGATTACACTTCGTTCTGAGGAATCACCTCGATTACACGCGTTTGATACGCAAATTACAACGTGATACAGAACTTGTAATACCTGGTTACTTGTAAAGAAAATGTGGGAAGACTGCTGCACCTGCATATTTAGCTTAAAGATTATATTATAACCTTTGGTTAAAGTATATTCATCATAATATTATCTACCTATATTAATAAATTTGTATTTCTGTCTGTACATGTAATTTTTAATCAAAATTTCTTGATATCTATTATAGTCAACTTTTATCTCTTTAGTATTGATAGTTCATAACTTTATAGTTACGAAAAGTGCGTTTAGCTCGCAATGAGCAGTTTATCATAGGTGCGGAGTGCCGGCCAACCGTTTCGTTGCGAGTGATTTCTTAGGTTGCGCAAAATTTTTAAATCCATGACATCTTCTACGGTATATTAAATGCCCAAGTTAAATAATATATTTATCTGGATAAAGATTAATACAGTAATTGTAGAAAATAGCTTCGTTAATATCTTAATATGTATAAGTATTATGTCGGGGATAAAAGTGGATATTGTGAGTCAACCTTAAGAGATTGACATAAACTTTGGCGATTTTTCTCTAGGCTTTTTGAAGAACTACAATTCATTAGTAAATTATTTTGATATATCTCCAACCAGCCAACCAACAGCGTTAGCAGCCAACGTAAGCATTGTAAGCACCCGAAAATCGATTTATTGACGTCTTCATTACAAAACTGGATTTTCTCTATTATACAAAAACTTAACTTATACAAACCTTCGGTAATAAATTCTCTACATAACAGTGAAAACCGTATAAATATCCGTTGCGTGGTTGAGAAGAAGTAAGCGGACAAACAGACAGACGCGGATAGCGATTTTCTTTTATACTATGTCTTGATGATATTGATACAGTACATATTTGATCAATTCGTTTTTTATCTGCCTGGATTTAACTTAGAAACAGCTGAACGGAATTTCATGAAATTTTGTACACGGAAAGCTTATGATGATATGTGTGCTTTACTTTTAGATACTTTACTTTTAAATTACTTTTAGAAATAGTAAAAGATGTTTAATTTTCATCTGATTATGATGAAATTTCGCACACGGGAAGTTCAATAGGGTATTTCTCAATTGGCTACGCTAATGGTACCTAAATAAAATTGTAAGGAAAAGTAGTTCCGCTTTAAATTTTATGAGAATGTAAGAAAACAAAGCACTCGCTGGTAGAATCAACTTTGTGGACTCTAGCCAAATAGAACGAGTACTTATCCGGTTCATAGCCCAACTTAACACAGTTATTATTCTAGACGCAAACTTCTGGATAGGTGTGTTAGTAGGCATACAATAATACATTGAGAGACATGAATTCATTCTAAATGTGGTCAGGGCGGTTATAATTAAAAAGCGGCAAAGCTAAAGTATGTTTAAGCTCTCTATATTTATAGAGTGGCCGATAAACTGAGAACAGTAATAATGCATATCAAGAGATAGCGAGATGAACGAAATAGCTTTTAGGAGTGTTGGTCGGAGATTGTGCAATGAATCGAGGAAGTTGAAAAGTATAGAGACTTTTATTTAGTATTTGGAACAATAAAGAATAATAGTGATAGTAGTGACAAGCTAAATTAATTAGAAGACCTCATTTGCCTTATTGGAAACATCTTTTATGTTGGCTGAATACAAATATATCTTTAGAAAAAAACTTGTTTACAAATTATTACGTGCAAAAATTGTTATTTTCCGAATAATAAAATTATTTAGTTCGTAATAATGTCAGACCATCTTCGTAAATACACATACAAAAACATAACCGATCACATGATCGCGCTTTAGGCCTACACTGCACAGCGAAATCTCGCCGCGCGTTTATTCCCTAAGGATTCTGAGACATGTGGGAATTGTCAATGCAAAAAAACCGCGCGAACATAATTCAGCAACCATATCTGTGTTCCAAATCCACCACAACGCGGTGCGATTTAAATGCGAACGAATATTTTGCGCAGTATAGAGGTGAATACCTCTGACTGCACTGTGAAAAAAAATTCGCAGGGCGCAGACGAATGGCTACAGTGCTCAGTCGCGTGCCACTACTGAAAGGAAGATGTTGCGCTCTTCATTTGCCGTGTCTGCATCTACACCGGAAGGGCTAGAAAATGATATTTGATATAGAATAATAGTTAATATCAGCTTTGCATAGGAAAACTCCAGTTTGGGACAAACTTGATGCCAAATAGCATGACAGAATAATTAAGGCACGATTGTGGGAAGAAATTTATCAGGAAATATACTTTTTTAGGAAGTCATACCTACCTACCAGTCTTAGAGTTTCTCTCTTTAACTGAAATTGTTTTTCTCCATATTGTTTCTAGGTAATTATTTATAGCAAGACCGACAAAATTCTTGTAACATCTCGTGAGACATTTCATTTATTAGTAATTGTATAGGACGATAGATGGCGCTCATTATCATCACTACAAAAACGTTTTGTTACTTTTTTTACGTTCAAAGCTATAATCAAAATGGAGTGCGTTGAATTCGTCCATAACAACGGCACAAATGTTATTGATGTGTTTTTAATGTTATAGAATAATATATGGCTACGTAATTGAATATATTTCTTAAGTGAAAATAACAGTGTTTGTTTTGTCACGCACCACAGTGTTGTAAACAATACATTAGGTACAGTAATGGAAAATGAAGCTCTCAATATTTGAATTGTATCCAATGATATTAATGGTAAGTATATAATGATTAGATTACATTAAATGGATAAACATTCAAATTTTTTGCTTCTCTTCATTCTGTCATGCGTTTGAACAACTTTCTTCCGATTGATACAAAGATTTTCCTAGTAAATTTACCATCTTCTCCCTCTTCTAGATTATGCAGACGTTGCTTAATTGGACATCTCAGAAGTTTTCTTAAATAAACTTGATTATCTACTCAATAATAATTGTATTCGTTTTATCTTCCGTCTTCGGAAGTTTGATCACGTACCTGAATTGACCAACTTGAAATGGCTACATATTCGGCAACGTATGAATGTAAGAATACTTTGTCATCTTTTCTCCGTACTTATTAATCCCAAATTCCCTAAATATTTAAAAAAACTATTTTAATCTCTCGCGGATACGTATAATAAACAGCTAAGATCTTCTGATTTTTTAATTCTCAGTATACCAAGTCATCATACTAATTTCCACGACCGATTTTCACCGTAATTGCAACTGAATTTTGTCTAGATTTTTCTCTTTTTTTACTAAATATTATGCATACCTTGCATGTACTTTTCCCTTGCTCCCTTATAAGACAGGTAGAGAATGCTTTTCGGCATTAAGTCTTCCATTTGTAATTTTTTTGCAATAATGAATATAATAATAGTTCGTATTTTAATTAAAGTAAGACTTTTTTTGTATCGTCGGCTAAGGATTTGCAAGCGATAGTGACTATTATGAATGAGGCTTTGGAAATAAAGGGAAGGTAAATGCAAAGAAGACGAACGTTTTGGTGTTTGAAAAGGAAGAAAACATGACAGAAGTATGTGTCCGGATTTATGAGAATGAACTGTAGCAAGTAAGTGAGTTTGTATACATGGAATCGATGTTTACCAGGGATGGAAAATGTGAGAGTGATATAGGAAGGAGAGTAAATGCCGGTAATATGGTGAATGGGGCGTTACACTCCTTTATGAATAGCCAGAGTATTTCTATGAAAGCTCGTTTGACTGTGCATAGAGAAGTGTTGGTTCCAACACTCATGTACAGAAGTGAAAGCTGGATGTGGCAGAAAAATCATGAAAGAAATATAAATGTAGTAGAAATTAGAGCGCTAAGAGGTATGTTAGGAGTGAAATTGAGTGACAGGATAAGAAATAGTTCGATAAGAGATCTTGTGGTGTGAAAGAAGATATAGTCACGCGGATTGAGAAAAGGATGCTTCGATGGTTTGGACATGTTGAGAGGATGAATGAAAGAAGAATATCTAAACAAATTTATGATGCGTAAAAGGAATCGTTGGAAGAGGAAGGCCTAGACGAACATTTATCGATCAAATCAGAGCCGTTCTGAAGAGAGGTCATGTCAAGAGTACTCTAAACCGACGAGCATGCATGAAAAGATTAATGAATGTTGAAGAAGCGAAAGAGGTATGTCAGGATCGTAGCAGGTGCAAGGACGTGGTCTCTGCCTACACTTTTGGTAAATAGGCGTGATTTATGTATGTAAGACTTGAATTGATTGGGAATGCATTTCTGTAATCCGATGTGTGTTTATAAGGAGGTATAACGTATAACTAAAACACTTGTGGTATTTATGGCTAAATATTTTATTTTTAGGCTTAATCCTAAAAATTTATGGCTATTAAATATTCTCTTATAAAATATCTTTTCAAAGTACTTTGCGTTCATCTGACGCCGCTAAAATTCTAACAGCAGCTCGATATAATTCTACAGAAACTTTTTTGTACATATTGCATTATTACAAATTAAGTTCAGTGAATATTTATATTTCAGAAAAGCGAAACCACGTTTTGAGAAAATGTCATACGATGTTTGAACTATGTTTCAATAAAATCAATTGTGTGAACTTACGTATAAGGCCCGTAAGAAGATATACACTTCTTTGATGTAACAGGGTGTAACAAAATAAAAATTACTCTTTAAATTTTAGCCCGCTTGCCAACAACTTGATACTTACGGTTGATGATTTATATAACTTTAAATTCATATTCATAATCATTTATTTTTCACAATGCAATACATCAAATATGGCTGAACTAGGTATAACTTGTGTCTCAGGTAACAGTGTCTTCCCCAATATACAATTATATGTTTTTTGACTATCAGATTACGAATTTCAAGAACAAAATTTAAAAAAAAATGAGTACCTACAAATAAAACAGTGCGTGGGCGTGTGTTTTTATGTCTTTGTGTGTGTTTATGTGCGTGTGTTTGCGTGCTCGTGTAATAAATTTGCTTACAAGTATGTGTACCCAGCATGTATGTTGTTTGATATAAATTATCGTCAAAATCATCATCATCATCATCTTCTTACCCCTTATCCCACTTAAGTAGGGTCGGCACAACATGTTTTCTTCTTCCACTCTATCAAATATCATTCAGTATTCCGAATATACCTTTATACGCATATCATTCTTCATACAATCCATCCATACCTTCTTCAGTCTTCCTTTGCTCCTATATCCATCCACCTTCATACTTAAAATTCTTTTAGTTATATAACTTTCATCCCTCCTCAAGACATACCCATACCATACCAGCCTATAACCCCTCAACTTCTCTGTGACTGGTGCTATTTTAAGATTTCCTCTAATAAAATCATTCCTCATCTTATCTATTCTAGTTACTGCACACATCCATCTTAACATTCGCATCTCTGCCACGTGTAATCTTCTTTCCCAGTTCTTTCGTTGCCCTGCACTCAGATCCTTACCTCAAATATCATCACTATAGATCTACTAAACGCGCCAAAACTGTATCTGTCACTAATGGCGCCCTTTCAGTATGCATTTTCAAAGATTGTTACATCAATTTAAATGTGTTGATTTAACGGTACCGACGTAACCAAAAGAGTTAAGCCATTTATACACAAATATAAAAAAAAAATACTTAAGTATAAGTATTTTTAAGTATTGCGAAATATAAAACTCATCTTAAGTTTTGCAAAACGACTTTAAAGCCAAAAGATATATATTGTTCAACAAAAATAGCTTCAAAACGTTGTTACTCTTTAAAGTAAAACAGGAAAAATGAAACTTAGTAGATCACTTGTCACCGTCATAAATTTATTGAGATAGGCAGACAGACTACTTAACGGTGTCCATTAGCCAGCTTTTATTAATATTAAACTCATAAATTATTCTGTTAATATTACTGTGTGGACGGACGTTAACTATGTCAGTACAGTCCACATGTACAGTTTCATGGGACTTAATAATATTAGGGTAATTTCGTTTAATGGTTTCTTTGTGGTTTCAGCAAATAACCTCCAGCATCAAATAATTTACTATTCATACAAACAATGGAGGAAATTTTAATAAGAATATTTAGTCTCAATAAGTCGGTTTTAGTTTGTGGAGACTTTAATATAAATATTTTAAGTTCGTCACCGGACGTCACTACATTCACGTCGCTATGTAAGTCATTTAACTTAGATTCGCTTTTTAACGAGCCAACCAGAACTACGTCCCAGACTTCATCTTGTATAGACAACTTTTTTACCTGACTGCAAAGAAGGAAAGTATGTTTTTCGAGAGTATGTTTGTATATTTTAGCATACGAGGTGTCGCTAGATTAGTCTTAATTGTGGGAGTGACATAGGCTATATAATATTAAAGTTCGTTGCCTGGAAATCAAATAAAAAGCAAAAATAGAAAAATATATTTTTATAGTCAAATGCTTTAGTCACAGTCGAGTTTTTTGTTTCCTTTTTAATAATTTGGCTTGTTAGTATCTTTAAAATCATTAGTAATAATTATATTACTGGGATACGGTATGATCATATAAAAGGCCAAATTGTTGAAATAAACTATGACGGACCTAGCGGTGATTGTGAGAGAACAGTTAGACTTATTTCAGAAACTAGATTAGGTTCTTCAAATATTAACATTAAACATATCTACAGAGGTTTTAAATAATACAGATCCTAATATCAAATATGGCAGCTTAGTTCCTATTGTAAAAATAAAATATGTGTAGAAAAGTGTACTTCATCATCATCATCATCATCATTTCAGCCGCAGGACGTCCACTGCTGAACATAGGCCTCCCCCATAGATCTCCAGAGCGACCGATCTTGTGCGGCCTGCACTCAACGGCTCCCAGCGACCTTTATTATGTCGCCTTTCCATCTAGTGGGGGCCGTCCTACGCTGCGCTTTCCGGTGCGTGGTCTCCACTCGAGAACCTTTCTGCCCCAACGGCCGTCAGTTCTCCGAACTATGTGCCCCGCCCACTGCCACTTCAACTTGCTAATCCTTTTGGCTATGTCGGTTACCTTAGTTTGTCTACGGATCTCCTCATTTCTGATTCAATCTCGTAGAGAAACACCAAGCATAGCCCTCTCCATAGCTCGCTGAGCGATCTTGAGCTTTCTTATGAGGCCCACAGTGAGCGACCACGTCTCTGTGCCCTATGTCATCCCTGGCAACACACACTGGTCAAAGACTTTCGTCTTGAGGCACTGAGGTATTTTGGACGAGAAGACGTCGCGCAGTTTCCCGAACGCTGCTCAGCCGAGTTGGATTCGTCGACTGACCTCTTTTTCAAAGTCGAGGCCATTGAGCGTTGTGCCAAGATCTTCCAGCGATTCTGCCATGACTACGATGTCGTCAGCAAATCTAAGGTGAGTGATGTACTCGCCATTGACATTGATGCCGAGTCCTTGCCATTCCAGGAGCTTAAAGGCGTCCTCTAGAGCGGCGGTAAACAGTTTCGGAGATATTACGTCTCCCTGTCTAACGCCTCTTCTCAAAGGAATTGCCTTCGTGCACTGCTCCTGTACTCGGACCGACATGGTGGCGTTGTTGTACAAGCACTTCAACACTTCGATATATCGATAATCAATACGGCACCGCTGGAGAGACTGCAACACTGCCCAGGTTTCGACCGAATCAAAGGCTTTTTCGTAGTCCACGAACGCTAAGCATAAAGGCAGATTATACTCCTCAGTCTTCTGTATAATCTGCCGCAGCGTATAGATGTGGTCTACGGTGCTAAAGCCTTTTCGGAAACCGGCTTGTTCGTGAAAAGTGTACTTAATTGTGTGATTCTCCAATATTTATTTTAAATGCTCTCTCTAGCGCTGACAATAGAATAGTGTGAAATTAGCTATGGGACTCACCAAGCGACTTTTCTTTTATCTCGGCCAATTTAAATATTTTTTTACGTTTGAAATTATCATTAGCACTTCTGCACCCTTTTTTATTTGGCGCTTAGAGCGACTGCTCTTTTCGCTTTACCAAAGTGCGAATTTCTCTCCTTGACAACTAAGTTCAAAGCCAAAAATAGTCTCCATTATAACTTGGATAATTGATGTTTTGTCAATTTTAATTCTGGAAAGTACCTTAGATCGAATACCATTTGGTTATAATTTTCTGTAAGATCTTAAAATGGTTATTATATCATGTAATTTTATGTTCAAATTTGAGATTCAGATATGCATGATAACAGACCATTTATTGTTGATATATTAAACCTAAATAAATAACTGATTAACTAACTATATCTATTAAATAGAAAACTGTCAATTTGGATTATTTAAACTGTTTTACCTAGAACCGACCGGATCTGAGTGATTTCATTCAAGTTTTTAGTACAGTAAAGTTGTAAAATGTTACTTTGTTATTAACAGGCAGAAGTTTAATGATAAAATTAAACTTTACTATGTAATGATTATAAAGGTTAATGTATCCGTTGAAGAGTTTCAAGAAAATAGTTCAAGATACGTGAAGCAAAAGCTTTCGGTAACTTTTTAAGCGTATTGCATGCACGGAAGACTCTCAGATTTGGCATGGTTAAAGTTTTTAGGGAGAAGGAGTGCAGAAAGCTAAAATTTATTTATGATATCTGTTATTAATATATTAAATAAAATAAATTAATACTTCGAATCCTAACCAGACCAGTGCCATTGTATTTAAACCTCCCAAAATATTGACATTATCACACAACGAAAAGTTACAGCAAGTGTTGTAGATAATACTCATTGTTTATGAATACTGTAAATGTCAAACAGAAAATAGTCTATGATCAAAAAGTCGCTGGTCGAATTTGGCCCTTAGGGCGATCGCTAGTATTAAAAGTAACAAACAAATAATCTTTTAAATAAAAATCTCGTGTCACGATGTTCATGGTCGCACTCCTAGGAAACGGCTGGACCGATTTTTATGAAATTTTTTATGTATATTTGGTAGGTATGAAAATAGGCTGTAAAGTATATTTCATACCGCTAGGTGATTAGAATGTCCCAATCCAGATTTTTTTTCTGCTTTTTTAAAATTTTCTTTCTGTTTGTCATGTTCAAAGATCTGTCGGTTTACATACAGTAATGAAGCGTAATGGTAGAGATCGCGACCACCATACACATAGTAATAAGCCTACCACTAATTTCCTTTTAATTTCTTGCGATCTGGGATCAAAGGGTGTGTATCCAATAATACGAAGACGAAATTTCGTGTACCAGCTAGTAATCTATAAAAAAGAAATACTGTTCGTTGGTAAGCGCATCATTTGAGAACTAACTGCTAGACCGATTATGCAATTCTTTCATTATGTTCGTAATTGTCAGAATTAGGTTTTATGGCAAGAAAAATGGAAAAAACTCACTGTCCTCTTTCTATCGGATTTTTGTATGAACTCAAGACCATGAATCACGATCACTATTCAAAAACTGAGTATACGTCATTCTTTTTTGCTTTATTTATGCTTATGTAAAAGATCTCGAAGAAATCGGTATACGTGGCGCTGTGATCGAGTTATTGACTAAATTTTACTTTTATTAGCACAAGTTATCATTTACAAACTAGGGGAACTTAAAAATTATTCGGACAGAATCGAATTTGAGTAATTCATTAAGTTTCGATATTACATTCCTATTCCGAATAATCGATTTCAATTTAGTATATAAAATGGAAAAACTTGTGAATATTTCGATTATAATTTCACATCAAGTAGTAATAATATTTGTTTCGATTCAATTCCAGTGCTATTTCCAAACCCCTATTACATACACTTCTTTCATATTAATGTATATAGTAGTATTATTATTTATTTGTAATAATAAACTGAATGATATACCTATTTACTTTCTTTTACATTTTTCGAGGTAACTGTCCAATTTCATTTATTTTATGTTATATGTTATATCAGTTTTCGCATCTCTTAATAATAAAAGTGCATCTAAATTATTAGATTCACGCCACAACGAAGTCCCGTTCACATATGGCTCCCACAATAACTCACGCTTAGTCCCGTGACCTGGCCTCAGCCCGGGGCTATCGGCAGCGCAGTGTAGGCGGACCTTAACACCGCTGGCCGCTTGACCTCCACACCCGGGTCATAATGCCCGCGGTCAACGCACCGAGAATGCTTGCACACAATGCATTTGTCGCCTGCACTTTCGTAAGCTTGACGAACTGCCATATTGGAATTTTTTAAATAGGAATGCCATTATCGGAAAACGAAAATGCCTTCCGACCGTCTCTAATCGTAAAGGCAGGAGACCGTATTTACAAAATTTCCAGATATGTTATTAACAATAACTTAAAGTATATCATATATATTTTTATTTAAATCATGAATAATTTAGTAATTGTTAAAGGCAAAATGCGACGTTTCTAAAAATAATATATATTCTGAAGAAGCACTAAAGTTGTATTGGAAAATAAAAAAATCATCTGAACTACTCACACGCAGTTGAAGTGTAACCTTCAGAAAACATAAGAATATCTTCTTTAAAACCTCATTCATTCGCAGGCGAAATCCTATAGATGTATTTGTTTCTCTCTTTTTAATGTCGCTTTATCGTTTCATCGAGTTTCAAATCATAAGTCCAATTATCGAAAAAAAAGTGAAATAGAAAAGTTTATCTATAAATGTGATACAAATGTGTTGTAGTAGTACAAATTTATACCTCTTTGAATAGTTACATTCGATAGTATATGACGCATCTTCACCACAGTAATTAACTTACATAACACTACGCCTGTATCCCCGAAGGGTTAGGCAGAGGCGTGCTCTACAATACTAAATATTATGCACACCTTGCATTAACTTTTAGTCTAAGTTTACGTCTACGTTTACGTAAGTTTACGTTTAAGTCTAATAAAGAAAGCTTTTTAGCATTAAATCCTTCAATTATGTGCAATGAAAAATATAATAATAATACCTCGCAAGGTCTGGTTTTTCTAGAGAGAATAGAAGATTAGTACTGATGTAGGAGAGTACGGCATAACAACACATTTGACTGAAAAGTCACCTGGACCAGTTATACAAAGTTTGAATAAAGTAACTCTTAAAAGACCGAGCGGTGAAATGTGACAACTACACTACTAAGCACATACAGCTCTTCATAGTTTTTTTGGCAAACACGCGGTACAAAGAGTTAAATGCAATCGTCCATTAGTTGCAGAGGTAGGTATTTTATGAAGTAAAAGTTTACCCACGGTATTTACCTTAATGTTTTATGAATACATCGGTTATTTATTATCAAAACGGCCGCCCTATAATCGTAAATTTTAATAATAACTCACAAGTCTATAGGCAATTTTTCATAACGAGGCGTCTAGTTGGTTCAAAGACAGTATTCTTCCAAAATAAACGATTGTAATTTAAAATCATATTAACGGAGTAAAAAATTAAGTTGATAATAGCTTATAGGATGGTAGGTATTCAAAAAACGCGCTCCGTGTTCTTATTTTTCATTGCAACTGCGTTCATCCACAAATTTGCCAACGTCAAGTGAATAAAATATTTTTCTAATTATTCTTGTGATCTTCATTATAGCTCTAACATACAGCAGCTTCTTAGTTAAAACTGTCTAGGGAGTTTTTGTGGCAACTTAAAATGCATGTTCCTATTATTATTTATAATCTACTTCATTTGTGCACAATAACCAAACTACATCACGTATAATGCCAAATTTACATAATATAGCACAAAATAACATAAATTTATGAATTAAATTAAATAGATCCCGCCAATAAATTTGCCCCAAATTAATATTTACAAATACTGGATACCTCATGAGTAGAATTGGGTCATATATCGGGACGATCACCGTCTTTAGGCCCTCTGTCCTACGTCGTATCCTAACAAAAAGCACTACTTAAGTACATCCCGCTTTTCCGCGCGGTCACGATATTTCAAAAACTCGCGCCAAATGATTCGACCGCGCAGGAAAGGAGGTAAATGGTGTATCTACAGATTATAAGTTTATAGGAGACAGTTGCTTTAGAACAATAATATTTGGAGGACAATTTAACTTGGAATAATAGTTGAAACTTCACTACATTTGCTGTTAACCACTTTGTTATTTTTTACATTTCTAAATACTAGCGATCGCCCTAAGGTCGAAATTCGACCAGCGAATTTTTTAACATACACTATATTCATAAACAATGAGTATTATCTACATCAATTGCTGTCAATTTTCGTTGAGTAACAATGTCAATGAGTTTATGGCGGGATCTTGAAGTGACATGTTGTGGTTTTTATGTTTAATTCATTTACTTAGTATTTTGACCCTATATTATGTAATATTGGTGGCGTTTTGCGTGATATAGTTTGGTTTTTGTGCTTAAGTGAAGTGGATTATAGATATTCATTCTTAAAGCATTCATTCCGAGATCCCACAAAAACTTCCTAGAAAGTTCTAACAAGGGAGCCACCATCTTGTTAGGATACTGAATCGTCATAACACATAACACTAATAATTCACTCGATAATGGCAGTAATAATCTTCATTAAAGAGAATCGGTTGCCAAGTTAGGAAGAAGAAGAAGAAGACAATGTCAATATTTTAGGGGGTCTAAGTTCAATGGCATTGGTTGGTTAAGATTCGCAGTATTAATTTATTTTATTTAATATATTATAGAAAAAATTTAGCTTTCTGCACTCCTTCTACATATTATCTTCAACCATGCCAAATCTCAGTCTTTCGTGCACGCAACACGCTTAAAAGGGTACCGAAAGCTTTTGCTTCACGTATTAATATATAGATAATCACGTAGAGCTTGCAACGTAGGTAATACAGAACAAGAATCATAAAACAAGGTTTTACTGAACCCGTAATAACCCGTATAATATCTTTCCAGTTTATGACTCTTGTGGCATATAATATAATGTATTATTATTGTGTGATTTTATTACATTTAAGAATATTCCTAATGGTTATAGAACATATAGTGTAAATATTTATTATTGTAGATTAAAACCTGTTTAGTTTAGTTTGTTTAGTTTACTGTTATAAAAAGAATTTAATGTTTTGTTATTATGTTGACAGATATAAATTGTCTTTCTTTTAGGATGTCATAATTTTGTTAAAACTATGTAATAAATTATTTTTTATTTATAGCAGAGCACAATCATTAATCATGTGTTTGCCATATTTTTTTACAAATATAGCCATATTATGAAAACAAAGCATGAAGTAAACAACTTTTCTACTTCATTCGCTGTTATGAATTTTAAATACAATTTCGGCATAATCACTGTACAGCGTCTGATGGTTAGTTCACAAACAATGACATCGTCAGTGATACAGATTTCATCAGCAGTCGTTGAATTGCCTCTTCACGTTTGAAGGATCCAATGTTATAGGAACGAGGAATCAAGTTGATTGGCAGACCATTCCACATCCGCCCTGTGCGGCATAATTTGATATGTGATTATTTTAATTTATGACAGAATGATAATTCTAAAGAATAATTTG
The DNA here is from genome assembly GCA_033032175.1 of Saturnia japonica. NCBI lineage: Eukaryota > Metazoa > Arthropoda > Insecta > Lepidoptera > Saturniidae > Saturnia > Saturnia japonica. The sequence goes on from CM065314.1 coordinate 4,257,064, forward strand.
ATTTAGATAAACATTACACGTACGAGTATGTTACCCGCTTCCGATATGGGAAAACCATTTATTCTGCATACATTTAGTTTCTTCGAAATACAAATAAGTAAATGTTTCATAAATTGAAAGAGAACTTTAATCAATAATTTTTTTTAAAACATAAACAAAATAATAATCTTAATTCTGCAATAGAAAAACAAATATATAGTCGAAGAACCTACATTCTTTTTTAGCATTAAAAAACGTGTAATAAAATTCCTCATTCGCGTTTCAAACGCGTTGAATTTACAACAGCATAATTATCATGCGAAGTTTCTCAACATTACCGCGGCGTGGTGCGACCGTGCTACTATACATTTTTCTGCTCGAATATTTATTAGTATGATAATTCGCATGTGAATGTAAAAATATTTAGAGAGATGTTTTAGGCCTCTTATAGACTGCCGGCTGGGCGCTCCTCACGCGACATCGTCGCATTCTTGCGTATATCTAGTCTAGACTCTAGACCGACAATTAACATATTAAGTTTGTATTTAGAGCATAATAATGTAAAGTTGAAAAAAAAAATCATTAACTAGCACGATTACGTTGGACCTTGGCGTGACAATTGACAGCGGCGACCGGCCATGTCCTAATGGCACAGTGCCGTCTGTCGTCCTACTATGGAAAAAAAATAAATTACATGAGTAAAGAGAAAACCATTTTTGAAAAAAAAAATCGGTTGTTTGTAAAGTCGGTTTACTGATGATAGTTGAACGTGACAACGTCATAAGAAAATACTGATGGAATGGTATCATTTTTCAAAGGAAAATTTTAATTTTATTTGGTTGATAGATATTTTGTATGGATATAGAGAAGGAGGTAAATGGAAATGACAATTGAATTGATCAAGTTACATTTATTTGTACGCATAAATACAAATAGTTCTGTTAACTTATTGTTATAGTTTTGTCAATTATAGCATAACCTACAATCGCTGCACTAGCGGACCGATGCTATTTATTTTAATGTTGAAAGCACGAATATTCGACAATATATCACTGAACATATATTTAATATCGAAAGAATCATTACCTTTATCGCCGCAATTATCGTTGCTATAAACAATTGACACCACATTCACTTTTCACTGCACTTCATACTTGACGAAAACATGTAAATGTATTATTGTATAGCAGCTGTCCACGCGGACGCATCGCTCACTCAAGTAGGAGAGAGACAGGTGTCGAACGCTGCCGAACGCTGAGGCCGATTGTGCCTCTTGTCGCTCGTTCCGCGCTCTCGCTTGCACTTCAAGCCTTAAATGGAACGCCTCAGAGCGAGGTAACGCCGCATCAGTCATGTTTTTTTGTGCGTGCAGCCGGCTCCATCGAATTATAAGACGTCACGTCAATAATTTGTCGGTTGTTAAAATAATAAATCGCACCTATTATACAATTTTTGACGTTGTCAAAATTAAGACTACTCTACTAGAAAATAGAATATTTGAAATAAAGTATGTTCAAAATTAATTTTAAATGTTTTGAAACTTTTAATACTCAATATTACAATTTTAAAATTTATTATTCAATATTGATAAATATCCTACAATATAGTTTGTTAATAGAAATGCTAGTAGGAAGGGAAAATAAATAATTTTGGACAAATTTATATAACCAATTTTATATTGCATTATTGTGTACCTTTTGTAATAAACGTGGAATTCCATGTCGTGAGCCGCTCGCGTGTTTCGTGAATGAACGTTTAACACACACTAATACAATTATGAATTATTATAATATACAATTCGATGCATTAATTCGTGAAGAAATAAAATTATTCATTTCAACGATAAAATCTTTTATACGGAGATTGCCTTGTACATCTATATCCACAAACAGCCTCTATAAAACACCTTCGACTTCATAGTTCGTACGCATCATCTATCTCTATATTATTTCTGTTAATTCTTAATTAAAATTAATTATTCAAACATCGTCTTAAAGCTTATTTAACTCGCTATTCGAGAAAAATATACAAATAAACTAAAGTTAGTGTTTTCATAAATAAAATTGGTTTAAATATTTGAATTCATATTGTATACATATTGATTGAATAGTTTACAAGAATGTAATATCTATATCTATTATAATGTTTGAATAGCTCAGGATCTACGATTTTTTCGAACCGCGCCAGAAACTTGATGGTGACACCCCATCTCTCGAGCGTTTGAGATAAATTGTTAAAAAAAACTCACAAATATAAAAATGGGTGGCATTTTTTGTGAACGGGAAAATAACAAAGAAGTCTTTTAATCAATTTACACTCTTTTTAACTTTTTCATTTGTGACTTCATGTGTAAAAATTTTTTGGGAGAAAAATGTGTAAATTATTTTTTATTTAATAATTTCGTAATGAACCCTTAGGATGTGGGTAAAAACCAACTGGACGTTTTAAAATCAAATGAACAATTGATAGAAGCTGGATCTCAGGCACTTTGTAAATCAAGTTTTTTTGTTCAACTATTTTTTATTATGATTTTAGCGCTCCATAAATTTACCGTTCGGGGCAGGCGTCCTAATATGCCTGCCCACGATCCGGGGCTGTGCGAAACATTTGAAACAATATAACAATTAACGAGAAAAAATATAGCCTATAACACTTAGGGATAATGTAGAATAACAATCATACGTGTTTACAATACATACTTGAACACAAGTACCCTAAGCTTTCGGTAAAGGAAAATGTCCTAATGAAACCATAGCATGTAGGTTCCCGCACTAAACTTAGCGTGTTACCATCTTGGGCCACATAGTCACTTAACATTACGTGATGTTGTAGCCAAAAGTATAAACCTCTATAAGGATTTAAAAAAAGGATAACTTGAAAAATATAATCATAGCCATCCCTTTTTAGACTGTATACTGGCATTAACTTGATATGCTTGCTCGGTACGCAAGAGGCATTATGCATTATATGCTCACCCTATGATTTATATTTACAATCAACAACGAGCATGCCATCTTTTAAACCGACTCTCTTTATCTCGCAAATTGTTATTATGTAATTAGCGGTGCCAGCCCTGAGGCCGATCTGGAAATAGAATGATATAAATAGTCTAAGAGCCAGCCAGGCGCACTAATGGTAATTACTGTCCCGGCACTTTTATATATTGTTTTGTTTGCTCTTTTAGAGAGATCGTCACAAAAGAGGCGCGGCGCGTCGCGGCGGTTTGTAAGTCAGTCTATTTAGACTAAGAGCTGTTCTTACCATCAACGAGATCTATTGAATTATTGTTTTTAACATATATTTTAAGGATTCGAATTCTAATTATATTAATCGGTATTTTTGCAAGTATGAGAAGCCAAATTTGATATTTATAGACTTTGGCGTAATTTTATACTCCTACTAGCAACCGTAATTTACAATATAAAATTTAAAAAGGATAAAATAAAGCCTATATCACTCAGGGAAAATAAAGCTTTCTGTTAGTGAAATAATTTTCAGAATCGGATCAGTAGTTCCAGAGATTAGCACCTACAAAAAAACTTAACCTTTCTATTTTAACTAGCGGTCACCCTAAGCTCGAAATTCTACCAGTGACTTTTTGATCATAGACTTTTTGCTGTTTGACATTTGCAATATTCATGAACCTAAACAATGATTATTATCTACATCACTTACTGTCATTTTTCGTTGAGTGACAATGTCAATATTTTGGGGTGTCTAAGTTCAATGGCATTGGTCAGGTTAGGATTCGCAGTATTAATTTATTTAATTTAATATATTAGTAACAGATATTATAGATAAATTTTAGCTTTCTGCACTCCTTCTCCATATAAACTTTAACCATGCCAAATCTCACGTCTTCCGGGCATGCAATACACTTAAAAAGGGGTAGGAAGTTTTTGCTTCACGTATTAATATATAGATGATAGATTGTAGCACTTGTAGCGAGTTATTGGATAATTATAATTCGGGGATATGTTTCCTGATTTCTCATTTTTACCGAAACTGAAGCGTTTGCACAGGAGAAATTGTTTTTTATGCTTAACCCATTACTTTTATATCCTAGTGTCAACTGCACGAATTCCTAATTTATTTCTTACAAATTGGTTTTATAAAAAGTATTTTATAAACACAAGTTAATAAAAAAATGCAGGTGAATGATCGTAAACGTGGCAGAAATGAAACTTCCTAAAATGAGATAACCGTATAATATTAATGTTTCACTCTCTCTCTCTTTTTCTTTTTGTCTTTCTTTTTCTCTCTAGGTTATATTTTTTCCCTCTCTCCTATGTAAATAAAATTTAACTAGACGTGACGGGTTTTTGAAATTTCATTCTCAATTCTCGTCCAATTATCGAATTGCCGGCTAAAAAGATTCACTTAAAAATAAAAGTTTATGGTTTAACTATCGTAAAACCACCCAGTAATCTCTATACTTCATAAACCGTCTGGTATCTATGTTATTATCGACTAATAATAACAACAATTATTTGTTTCAGTTTTTTTTTAATCGTCCAAAGTTAATAAGATACTGTAACTCGCAAACTCATTAGCTTGAAGCCTATACCATTAAATATTATTAAATCTATGTTCTTAGTCTATCTTCCTGCGGATGGCAACGTGGTTGGCGACTGGCGGCTAGTCTCGCGTGCCCGACGTTGTTAATTGTTAACTAGACAGTAGACCTAGACAGTCTGCGACCGACTACTGTGCGTGCAATCCCACAATATTTTTATTTAATTCACTGCAAAAACCTTTACACCTCCAAGCTTTTGATTTATTTGTGAAAATAAATTTAGAATAAAGCGTTAATTTATTTAAACCGGTTAATTAAATATAATTAGATTTCTTGATGGGAAAGAATGTACGATTATATGAGACCAGTGAAGAAAAGTAGATGTGTAATATACATTTTTCTTCTTCTTCCTAAATTGGTAGCTAGGCCTAGGCCTCGTATTTCACGGCTATTACTGCCATTATCGAGTGTTTATTTATTACGTTTTACAATCTTGTGATGATTACAGTATTCTAAAAAGTTGGTGGCTCCCTTGCTAGAACTTACTAGGGAGTTTTTGTGACATCTCAGATTTCATGGTCCGTGTTATTATTTCCAATCCACTTTACTTGTGCACAACAAATCAGCTATATAATGCAAAACGCCACCAATGCATGTAACATAGTTTAGGGTCAAACAATGACGTTTTTTATATTGGGTCAAAGAATACAAATACACACTAAAATCCTATCAAAAAAAATTAATAAAGATTCAGAAAATAAATGTTCTTCAATTTTAGTGATATGTATTTTACACGATTGTATATAGATATAATATGACATAGTACTATAATAATATACATAGTGTGACATAGGTCACATGGATAGATATTTTTCTAATTTTTATAGTTCAAGCAATTCTTTAACAAGATGGATGATTCTTTTGTTAAAACTGGCCAGGCATTTTTCCAGCAATTCAAAGTTACTAAAGCACAATAGCCAAACAATATCACGCAAAATGCCACCAATATTATATAATATAGGACCCTTACGATTTATAATAAAAACGAAACAACTTCCAGAAACAAAACAAATAAAAACTCCCAGAAATTCTTCTTCTTCTTCTTCTTCCTAACAAGGGCAACGAGCCCTCTTTAATGAAGACCATTACTGCCATTATCATATGAAAAAAGTGTCCTGTCTTATGACGATTTCAGTATCCTAACAAGATAGTGGCACTTGATGGATGAATGGTGGATTGTTAGAACTTTCTATGGAGTTTTTGTTGGATCCCAGAATGCATGCTCTTAGTTTACATTTATAATCCACTTCACTTATGTGCAAAAACCAAACTATATCACGCAAAACGCCACCAATATTACATAATATAGGGTCAAAATCCTAAGCATGTCACTTCAAGATCCCGCCAAAAACTCCTCCCAGAAATTAATCAACCTTTACCTCAAATAACGGCAGATAAAAATAAGTTTATTAATATACCCTATAATAACCAGTGACAGTTCCACAGATAAAAACTGACACTTCGCTCGTCTATAAATAACAAAATTATGCAGCTATTTTAATGAATCACCTTCCATGTTTTTACGGTGTATTTATTATAATTTATTATGAACGGCATTAATATCGTTTATACTTAAGATACTTTGATGTTTTTTATTCAGTCATTGCTCCATTCCTCTCCATGCAAAGTAACCCCAAGCCCAGTAATAGGCTACAAAAGATCAAAAAAAATCCTTGACAGTGGCAAATCTTTTGCGCGTAAGTATGTATATTAATACATACTTGTATGGTTTATTAATACCATTAGGTTAATAAATAAACTATTTTTGTAACATACATACCATGTAACATACTGTTTGAATAGTTACACTCGATTTTACGTCATGCATAACATTGTTTGTGATTGTGTGACTATCTTCATCTCAATAAAACAAAGCAAGCAACGATTTTTTGGCGGGATATGAGATTGTCATGTAGTGGTTTTTTATTCATAAACCTGTGTTGTTTGACAGTGTTCTAAATCTATGTGTTTGACATTATATTGTGTACCTAATACATGTGGCGTTATGCATAATAAAATTTGTTTATTTTGCACAAGTGAAGTGGATTGGAAATAATAAGATGGACCATAAATTCTGAGAAGCTAAAAAAACTCTCTAGAAAGTTCTAACAATGTATCCATCATTTTGTTAGAATACTGAAATCATCATAGGGCACTGAGATACTCTATATTCACTCGGTAACAGTCTTCATTAAGTAGGTAGTTGCCAATCTATTTTTGCCTTAAATTGATTACCAGACGTTTTACCTTAATATTATATAGCCTATGTCACTCCCACAATTAAGACCAATCGAACGACACCTCATAGGCTAAAATCCATCAAGGCGTTTAGGCTACAGAGCGTGCCAAAGAAACAGACATACATACATTGTATACATATATACACACTTTCGAAAAACATAACCCTCCTTTTTCACAGTCGGGTAAAAAAGCAAACAATTTCATAGTTTACACTTAGTAATTCTTATACTTTTTTCATAACTTCAAAAAGCGAATAAGCAACACAATGTTTTTGTGCGTTTATTAATCTCTTTTCTTTAACAAACCAAATGCACGCATCCCAATTAATTTTAGCAAATAGCCGAAACAATATGTAGAGAGTTTACGCAAAAACTTCACTTTAATTATGGTCAATCAGTGGCCTTAGGTAATTACAATTTAAGTAGTTATTAATGTAACTGTACATTGTGAATTTCCTTTAACTACTGAATAATTCATACATTTAATATAATTGGTTTTTAAGTTTAATGCACACGTAAAAAAGGCACTGAATGTTTTTTTTTCAATGTCGTTTCTTATTATAGATTGTTTATATTTATATAGAGACTAGTACAGATTATGACAAACAATTTGTTTATAGAGGAAAATCTTGTCAATGCCCTTTCTCTAACTATTATTTATTTCAGATTTAAACTAATATCTAGTTCAATCTAATGAATATTTGTAAATTCAATATTTTTCCATCGAGAACGGTCAAACGGCTGGACGGTTTCTAATAAAATTTGCCTAGAGGTCGATTATGTCTTGGGATAGGAATTAGGGCACTTTTTTACTATTTATAAATTATGCCCAACGGAGCATATAATGTACTCAGGTTTTTTTCGGACAAATCGATTTATCATTACACCAACTTTATAAGTTTTTGGCGTCCTTTCCCTGTTCTATATTTGCACAATTTATTGTTAGTTATGTACCCTTGACAAAAAAAATACATCAAATACGATACGTTGATGTAATTATGTCAAACTAAACAACGAATAACATAAATTTACTTATATAAGTGATTTTGCTTCACATATTTTTACCATGCATCTTTCTACATCAGCGCAAAATAATAAACTAAATTTATTCCAAGTTTTGCTTAATAGCTGTATTTTTTAAATTCGCTCGTGCGTGCAAAGCCACACACAGTCTGTGTTCTTAACCACACTATCGAGGTCGGAGACGAAATTACCTTTGAAAAACCAATGACCGTACATGGTAGAGAATAACCCTTATAGTAGTTTATTTTTAACCAGTTAAATTACCGAACGTCAGAAATAGTCACAAAACTTAAGAAAGTCTACTGAAACGGTATCTATATTAATAAATCTGTAGTACTGTCTGTACATGTAATTTTTTTCCAAAATCCCGATAGACTACTACGTGTATATGAAGGACACTGACCACGAATATACCATTAAAAAAATGTTCTGTCCGCCTGTCTGACTGATTCTCATTAAATTTTGTACACGAGAAGCTTTTGGTCAATTGATAGGATACAAGAATTGTCAATAATACTTTTGAAAATCGTAAAAGAAGAATACTTAATTCTCAATCAATTTTCATAAAAATTGTACACTGGAAGTACATGTCATTTCTCAATTGATAGAATTATATGAATTGTTAATAATATAAGTAAAAATAAATTTACGGAATGTAAATAATAAATGCGTGCGCAGCCGCAGGCACACCGGTAAAATAATATAAAATGCTGTTAATGACTTATCTATTAGAAACAAATAAAAACTATTATAAACTATATAACACCAGTTATAAGAAGTAAAAAACACGAATACGTGTTCTATAAATTTATATATACTGGACATTGAAATATCCCAAATGTTTCAATCCGAACAGAACAGTTACAAGTCATATCGACAGGCCGCGTGGATCGACACGGTTCGAATCCCTGCAACGAGCCGTGAGCTTTCAGTGAAGGAAAACATCGTGTTGGTACCACAGCATGGTGGTGGGGAAATTGCTAATGCCCGCCTGGCTAGCTACCTACCCGTAAGTTGAAAATCTGTCGCCAGGCACCTTTAGGTATGTTCGGGCAGTTGCAATTGGGATCCAGTTTTCCCACTAGGCTTATTGTATGGTGACACTTTTACAGGCTATAATTTAGTTCGGGAAAATCCATTTTTTACAATGTTTAAACTTACACATGCAGAGAAAATAAAAACATACACAGGCGAACTGCCAGTTTATAACAGTTCTTAAACTTTCAAATATCAGAACATTTATCTAACAGGCTAACATTAATTTAAATTTTAATATAATTCTTCATCATGTATCATGAACATTTGGATTAAAGCAATTTACTTCATACGTAGTTTTATACTCTAAGTATTATAGATAGATTATATGTAAAAACATTATTAGATATCTATACTAATATAATAAAGTGGAAGAGTTTTTTTGTTTGTTTAAACACGCCAATCTCTTTTTGTATATGATAACCAAACTCACAAGGAATGGTATTGTCTACTAACATTAGGTTACAACTCTCAAAAATTCTTCGTTTTATTTATTTCCTATACATATAAATTTTTATGTCACACAAATGAAAAAGTTATTAGTTAATAATTACATGTACATACATAACTACAGATTAAAATATATTATGAAAAGGAGTCCCTTTAGGCAAGGTTCCGAAGATACTGGCAGCGTTCCCCCTTTGAATAGCTAGACTAATTCTTTGCCCGAGGTAGCTGCCAGCTCTTCGGTCTCCTGTGATGTCGACTAACCTTTTTACTATTTCCTTAAAAAGCCTTGTAGCGCTAGGACCCCATGGGCCAAGGGTCTCGACGCCGAATGGGACAAAATCATATTCAGAGCCCAGACCCCTATATTTGCATGCCTTAGCTTTTTCAGCCGCCTCACAAGCCACACCAGCTCTGTTGCTGGTTCCAAGTAGATGGGAAGGGGCCAGCGTGTCTGAACAGGTTGCATCCCATACTAGCACCCGGCCCATCTTCCATGGAACCAAACTCATACCGTCCGGTCTCTTGCCATCGTCTCTTGCAATACCAGTCGGCTCAAGTAAACTTGGAACGTTGACGGTGGCAAGTGACCGGCGTATGATATCGTTAAGTGCGGCATGTCTCGAGAAGCGGCCTGCACTTTTTTGACATGACAGTCCGTGATGTCCTAGCTTGTCGACATCACTGCCACAGGGACATTTATGAGGAACGCAGACCGGAACCCCAAGCCGTAGACAGGTTGCGATTCGGAGCGTGTCAGGTTCAAGAAATGTTCCTGTATTTGACGAAGGATACGCTTGAAGCCAGTAGCCGGCCTCATGCGCACCCACGGCCAAAAGCCTAGCACGCGCCGAACCCGTACTACAGCTCAAAATATTATCATAAATCAATTTGCAGTTTCAAATATTATCATAAATCAATGTCGTCCCAGCTCCTCTGTGAATTTGGAGAAACTGGAAAATTTTGACCTGGGCATGCAATTAAGAAAGCGTTTCTAGCTTCTTCCAAGCCAGCAATCTCAAAGTATGAAGGGGATACCCTTAAAATTTTACTTATGAGATTTGCTGAACTATGGACAGAAGATAGGAAGGCTGGTAAAGCGACACTGGAAATTTTGCGAAGAACCAACTCTCAAAAATATTGATTTTTGTTACGTAAGTCGGAAGTCGAGGACCTCCCGAACTGCTTTAACCGCGTGCGCTGGCGTAATCGTTAATGATACGTAATCTATAATAATATTAGTCCTTAGTATATCTACAAAAAAGTCAGCGATTTCTTATACATAAGTCACAATAAGGTATTTAGTGACAAAAATCTGTATAAGATTTAAAAGTCATTAATAAGCATTATTTAGTAAGTAAGTATGTTCTATCTGTTTATATGGATTATTCCATTCATAGAAAGTCAAAACTTAAATCACGACCTGCTTAAATGAGATCCACTATCGTTGACCCCTATTTACATGTCATGAAACCCCAATATTTCTTTTCACTGTCCTGGACCCTGATGTCGTCGTTTCCTGAGGGTCGATATTCACTTTGGTATTCCTATATACCATATATATCTATGGATAAAAGACATTTTTAGTTTTTGACAAAGACCATGTCGATATGCTGTAATTTTTGCAACTCGAGTAATAAAGCATTTGTTTCTCGATGTGCAAAATTTTCACAACATAAAAGGAAGTCATGCGTGTTGCATAATAATGGGAAAGAGTTTTTTAATACGTCGACGGTTTCACGCCAAACACATATATTATAGTGTCACGATCCGTTATTTTCTAGAGTTATGGGAACCTGAGTTGCGTTGATTTGACAAATGGCATAAGTAAATGAGCAAAATAACTGGTATTTCAGTGTTTCTCTATGACAAGGACAGCGTCGAACCGACGACCCGGGGTCGGCGACCGGCCAGCGGGAAGCAGTTCTATGAAAGGACGACATTTAACGTGTAACCGCAAACATATTGTGCATGTAACTATTATAAACAAAGAAATCTTCGAGTCCGCGCGTTGTCAGTATGTTTGAAAATTAAAGTTAATAATTTTATTAATGATATATTAATAAAAAATAAAAAGCCTAAAACAAAACAAACGTGAAAAATAATTCGTCCATTTATTTGTTGGTATGTAGATTTTTTGTGTGAGTAATGTGATCGGAAAAGTCAATCAGAAAACGTAACGTCATTTTTCAACAAATACACATAGTTGAGTTATCTTGTGATAAGTGATTCTAAAACTATTACTAAGTGTTGAAATAGTGGCTTTACAATAATTGTATATGTGTTGAAGATATTATCAGACATTGAAATATAGTAAAATAAACTTTCTACAAAATTTAATCTTACTTTGATTTACTGAATGAAGACGTAATGCAAGGTCTTCTGAGTCTTGTGACCATAATGCCACGTTAATGCGGCATATTTTTTAAACCGATTAAATACCCCAAGATGTTTGAGAAGAAATGCCATGTCTGTAAAATCCCAATTTGTAATCTATACAACCTAAAGAAATTTTTTGTTTGTTTGTTTGAACGCGCTAATATCTGGAATTATCACTCAGATTAGAAAAATTGTTTTTGATCTTTATAGAATATTCATTGAGGAAGGTTACATATTATATAAATTCATACTACGACCCTAAATAGCGGTGCAGTAATCATGAACGTCGAGGAATCTGGCAATCTGCAAGCAAATATGGGAAGTGTGAACGATCGGCTACGGTACGACGCGACGTGTGCGTTGGAAGAGCGGGGCGCGGCGCCGCGCGCTGTGAGGCCAAATCGAATAAATTTAACACGGGTGAAACCGTGGGGCATAGCTCGTCAAAGATATAAAGTTATACATAGATCCACGAGTGCCGACGCGATTGAGTTTAGTATCGCGTCTCATCGCTCACGTGACCGGATGGATCGCCCGTTAAATAATCAGAACAGGACGCTCAAGTTCATCATGTGATAATTCCTGTTGATTATTCACATACTACGTTAAACTACATTCCTTACACTCTCGACACTTGGTCACTGTTTATAATAAAACTAGCAACCGTCCAAGACTCCGTACGCGTTAATTGAAATTATAAAACTTCCTATTAGTAAAATATTTTTCCTCAAACATGCATCGAAATATTGTCATTATTTTCGAAAAAAGAACACGCGAATTATTCAATTTACGGACATGCCAAGAATGATAAAAGAGATCCAATTGAAGGTCAATTGGGTTATTAAATAACCCCAGCACACCATTTCATAGAACATTGCTGGAAATTGTAATGTTCCAAATTCAAAAACGCTCCTGCAATGGATTTGATTTTCTTTGTCCGTAAATTCGATACATCGCGTGTCCTTTTTTCGAAAATAATGATAATATTTCCATGCATGTTTGAGAAAAGCACTATATATGCCTCGGCGGAAATGGTAATTGCCTCTCTCGTATTAGTGAAGTCCTCGCCTACGGCTTGGCCTTTAAACTCATACTCGACCTGCAGTGGCTATTTCACGGCCTTTGCAATAATGTACTATTTACATTCGGTTTAGTAGGTCCTCCTGAATTTAGCTCCTACAAAACTTTAACTCTTTTGCAATGCAATGAATTAAATTTAAACTGATCAGGAATGTACAGAAGTGAATAACATTTTTTGTCCGCAGGAACAATAAGTTCAGACTTGAGGCACTACTTGTGGTCAGCAACAAATCAATTGTTTGTTAGCAAATAATGTCTAATTAAAGCAGGATTATAAAGCAGATCATAGGGCCGAGCCTAGGGTATCTGCCGCCCGGATATAAAACATAAATTGCTTAGATATATTTATAAATTTCTGTATTTCCTCGATACATTATAATTCGTTGGTCTATTTTAAATAATGCAATTATTTTTTTATTATTTTACCTGAAAAAGTCAGATACATGTGATACATTCGATATTGCTTTTAACCTTTATAAAAAAAATAGACAAAGACCTAACTTTATTAATAACTTTTTCTAAACTTTATATACATTGTTAAAAATCTTTTTATTTTTTTATATTTTACAGCCCGGGTAATGTGCACTCTTGCACCCTTGGCACAGCTTGGCCCTATGGGCTTTGATTAAACTTTTAGTAGGAAACTCGGAACTAATCGGAGGTTATTTGGCTATATATCAGAGGCATAATAATTTTCAAGAGTTGTTCATTTATTACATGTCATTATCAAAGCCTATAGAATTAAACTATTGGAATCATCTAGAAGCTTTTTCCATTCCAAATTTAATAACAACTAAGGTGCTTAACCCTCATCAAAATACGGAACAACTCTTGATAATTAATTTAATGAATAGCCTCTGATTAGTTCCCAGTTTCCTGGCTTAAAAGTTTACAAACCGATGACTCTGTTTCACAATAACGATACGGTAAGTTGTAAAATCAATGACCCACGTTAAGGACAAGTGAGTCACTTCCTTCGCCTTCGAAGAATGAACCGGTCCAGAGATTCTGATAATTTCTCACATGATAATCATTGATGACTCATAACTGGATTTCATGACGTTGCTTTAGGATCTCCCTGTGTATTTTGGAAACGGTTCTTCCGAAAGGTTTTGGGTCGTTGACCTAATCATATCATATTCTAAAAGTGTTTAAAGATTGTGTTCACCGCCATTGAGGAAATATAGAAAAATACTTGAAATTTGTTTTTGTCAAAAATAATTGACTAAAAAAAACTTTTTCAGCATATGGCATTCCTAATGAAATTATCTTAGTAGGAAGCACCATCTAATAAAAATATCTGTTAAATTAACATGACAGCTGTATACTTCTATGTTTTAAGTATTCGATCGGGTCATATAGCGTTTTTGTTTCTTCTAAATATGGCGCCGCAAAAAGCACTTATCAGTTTCAATGTATTTAAAATTAGACCTTCGCAGTATTTTCTAATATTCAAAGTAAGTCCCACAAGATGATGGCTCCATTGTTAGAACTAAATAGGGAGTTTTTCTGACATCTCAAAATGCATGTTCCTAGTTTATATTCAAACTATATCTCGTAAAATGCCACCAATATTACATAATATAGGGTCAAAGAACCTAAGTTGATGAATTAAAACGAAAACCACAACATGGCTGCTCAAAATCACGCCAAATCTCTTTTTCTCTAGTTAACATTTATAATATCACCAGCGCGGTGGAAGTATACTAACTTTTACATATCAGATACACGTTAGTCATAATCCTATTTTTTCCACCGAATCCATATTACGAGTTGTTAATTTATGTACATTTTGCAATATTTTACTTTCAGTCTAAAAATATACGCGAATGATGTCTAACTACCATCAAACTACAAATTACGAAGTATTAAGAATATAAATTTAACATATTTTATAAAGGTAATTCTGTAAACTCGTCATAACTTATTTGCCGAGCATGCTTATTTGATCTTGAAACAGATAACTCGTGCAATATTATGTTTACTCCATTGTTCTGTCTAGATATAAAGTTCTTGATAAACTTTAATAAGTTTTATGGGTCTGCGTTTAGAAACATTTTATTACACTGGATTATAAATTTGATGAGACATTTTAATTATAACATAATTATACTGGGTACATGTGATTTTGTAACGTTTGAATTTGATCCTCTGTAATAAATTATTTATTTTAATTTTGAGGAAAGTGTACAGCTAAAAACAAAAGTTATTGTACGAATAAAATAGGGATAAAAAGAGTTGAAAGTTTTTTTTTATCATTTAGGTTATATGACGATGTAGTCAAAGATGGTAGCACGCTAAGCCTAGTGGAATACCTTGATGTTTGGCGATAGATTTTCAACTTGAGGGTGGTAGTTAGCCAGAAGCGCTACAACCATGTTATGGTTTCATCACTTTTCTTCACCATAAAAGCTCAGGCTCATTGCAGGGTTTTGAACTCGCGTCGATAGATCTAGCAACTGGGCTATCATTGTTTCAGGAATCAGAGTTGTATGAGAAGAAGTAATTTAGAATTAAAAAAAATACATGTTTATAGAAACCTGTAGGTTGTAGTGCATCGGTGTCGATTGCGTGACAATTTGCTACTTACTTTTCTTTAAAAAAAAATTTATGTTTTGACCACTATGTTACATGTTAGGTGACGATATGGCGGAAGATGGTAACACTAACTAAAGTTAGAGAAACTGTTACGAAATTGGAGCTGTCGGCACCAAAGTATAGTTGCTTTGGTGACATTTTCAACAAGAAGATCTTGGGATGCGTGCCTTTATTGTCTATTACATATTTGGTATTTTGTAGCTGTTTCCTATACTTTTCGCTACAACCAAGCTACACAGTAAACTAACTACCAAACACTTCTGTGGAGGAATTACTGAAACCAAACTTAAGGAGGATCGGACAGGTTCTAAGGTATTTAAATGGAATTCCTTGTGGTGAAAATATATGTTGATTACTAAACTAGCTGCTTCGGCCATGGCAGACGTCATTCTTCCTTTTCCGGTAGTTAATGTCTCGACCACAACACCACCTATTGAATCCTAACTTATCTGGATAAAACAAATATATTATGTAAACTAGATGTGCCCGCGGCTTCGCTAACGCGGAAAACAGAATGCCCGCGTGAATCTTGCTCCCCGCCCCTGGCTATTTTATAGACCAAAAAGCTTATTGTGAGTGTTCCTTAGAAAATCGACGTATACTCTCGCTAACTTTTTTGTAGGTATTTTTAATATCTACAAATATATAGTACATTAATTTGCTATATCTCTAATGGTTTACTCAGCGTAAGCCATTTAAGCGCCCAAATTGATTCATCATGGCCACTTTTTTTTTGTGCGCAACTCTAATTCTTTTTCTAAAATAAAAGTAGCCTAGTTCCAGTTCCTATAAAATCAGCTCTCTACCAGTGAAGTTCCGTCAAAATCGGTCCAACCGTTTCGGAGATTACCAGGAACAAACAGACAGACAGACAATAATTTTAAAAATGGGTTTATTGAGGTATCGTATATACTTTAATATGAATTTAGTAAAAAGCTGTTATTTTGACATTACAAATATACACTTCAATTTTATAAGCTCAAACGGTCAAGTCTTTCACAAGTTATAGAATTACTAATAGAAGCATACCAAATTTTTATTTAAATACAGAAAACATATTAAATACAAGAGGTGTTGTGTTTTCCTTGGCATTCCTACATAAGATTCATACAGTTTTTGAAGGACGCAAGTGAGTGAAAACCGGTCTGTGTTTAATAATTCCAGAATCATAATGTATTCAACAGGAACGTTTTGCAGAAAACAAGAGTAGATGGTTCCACGGTAAGCGATCCAGGAGACTTCTGTTTCTTTACAAATAATATACATATAATGCTGAGATTCATAAAACCATTTTGCAAATTATATTCTTGAACATTTTGCATATAATTGTAAGATTGTATTTCTATATTGATTGAAGATGTATTTTTATACACAAACCCACGGTGTAAGCTATAAAAGCCGTCTGAGGCTCCAGGGCCATATGGCTAACCGTTTAGTCAGATATAATATAATTTATTTGCGCTGTAAATCTAATAGATCAACGATATTCAAAGTGTTTTCCTGGGAGCGCTGGGGCTCCATATAGCCTCTGCAAAAGCTCCGCCGAAACAATACCATCGAACCATTGATCATTCATATTAATTTCAATAACGACTGAAGAAAAAAACAAATTTTGAATGTATTCAAGACCACGAGAAATATAAAGTGTTTCAAAAGCGTTTGTCGACAAAAAGGTTTGAGAATCTACGCTATAAATCAATCTCGGCTGTGATAACATCACCATTTCATCTTTCGTGTTAATTAACTTGATTATATTTGAAGTTATATAAATCAATGAATTTATGTCAAATTAGCACTAAGTGATGAAATTATCTATCATCGACAAATTAAACAGTTATTGATTAATATTAAGCAGTTATTTAAATTGAAAATTGATTTAAATATTATTATGTACAAAGAACAGTTAATTAAAAAGTAGTTTTATATAATAAATGTCTGTTTTTTGGATAATAAATAACTTTACTTTTTTTTCTTTAAATTAAGACTTGATTGAATTATAAATAGTAAATGGCTAATATTCTCTCGGACGCCACGTCGAGAAAACTTGGTTTGAATGGCATAGTTATCCTTGTTGAAGAAAAACGTTATTGAAACTATGGCATAATGGTAGGTAAATCAAAATCAATCAAAATGTTATTGAAATTAGGGCCGATTTATCAATCGCCAGATAACTTTATTTGAGGAATCATTTCAAATAAAAACGTTATATTCTGTTGATTGACCACTTACAAACATAACAACCATTCACGTAGTTATCAATTCTGTAACCTTTCGACAATAAAACTAGCTTTACACGATTCTTGAACTTATTGTCCAGCTAGAAAAAATGGTGTTGGTAAATCTAAAACACAAGTGACTAATTTGTGTACTGTGACTAATTTGTAGTAGTAGAAGATTAAGTGTGATTGAGTTCTTCAAAAAATTATGTAGGTAAGATTTAGAAATTTATTTCAAATGACATCTGAGTTCAAAGAACAAATTTCTCCAACTCATTTCTGAGAATCTAACAGAACATCTTTAACTAAACGATAGATATCTATCAGTCATCTGTGATCCATCCTTAATTGGACATCCAGCGAAAGTGTACGACTAACGGTGATCGGGTCGATCCAGTTTCCCCGAAACGATTAACATTCATAATGTGTTGACAACTCGTTGTACGTCCGGTGTTAAATCGAAGCCACTTTCATAATTAGCTTGATTACGGTTATTGTATGTAATCAAATCTTTAATAAAGTCAGCGAAGGCGGATCATTCAATCGTTTGCTTATCGTCTGATTTATATTAGTGATTTTACTCACTTCGCAAAAGTATTGCAGTATAACTGGTTATTGGAAGTACAGTCAAAAGATATTGTGTACTAGCTGTTCCCGCGGCTTCGCTCACGTGGACTACAGAATGCCTACGCGAATCTTGCTCTCCCGCTCCTGGCTATTAAAGATTGAAATGCTTATTGTGGGTGTTCCTTAGAAGATAGATGTATACTCTCGCTGCCTTTTTTGTAGGACTGTTTAATGTCTACAATTATTTAGTACATTAATTCGATATATCTCTTATGGTTTACTCAGCGTAAGCCATTTAAGCGCCCAAATTGATTCACCATGACCAGTTTTTTTTTATTTGTCCGGAACCCTAATTCTTTTTCTAACATAAAAGTAGCCTAAGTTACTCCCTATAAAATCAGCCATCTACCAGTGATAGACACGCCAATATCGGTCCAACCGATTCGGAGATTACCCAGAACACACAGACAGACAGACAGACAAAAAAAAAAAAAAAAAAAATCTTTTATTGGTGTCGTATATACTTTCATATACATATAGTAAGGAGCTGTTATTTTGACATTACAAACAGACACTTCTATTTTATTAATTGTATAAGATATGTTTATGCGCACATTAAATTACACGTCATTAATTTAATATTAAATAAAATTTATACATTATGGATCTTCATAATTTTGAGATAGTTAATGAAATTTACTTTGAACTTTAGGATACATTTTACCGTAACCGTAACCGCGTATCCATAACCAATTTATAGTAAAAGACATTGAGCACTTGAAAATACTAACACTGGTCTATACCGAATCTCACCGAAGAAATTTTTTTACATACATAAATCACGCCTATTTCCCAACGGGGTAGGCAGAGACCTCATCTTTCCACCTGCTACGATCCTGGCATACCTCTTTCGCTTCTTCGACATTCATTAATCTTTTCATGCATGCTCGTCGGTTTAGAGTACTCTTAACCTTGCCTTTCTTTAGAACGTCTCCGATTTGATGGATAAATGTTCATCTAGGCCTTCCTCTTCCAACGTTTCCTTTCACACTCGCATCATAAATTTGTTTAGTCATTCTTCTTTCATTCATTCTCTCAACATGCCCAAACCATTTAAGCATCCCTTTCTCAATCCATGTGACTATATTTTCTTTCGCACCACAAAGCTCTCTTATCACACTATTTTTTATCCTGTCACTCAATTTCACTCCTAACATACCTCTTAGCGCTCTTCAAATTATTTTAGTATACAATATTAGATAGTTTCGATAATGGAAGTTAAAAAAAGTGGAATTTTGATAAATTAAAAAGTTCAATAAAGTAAACAGTCGTTTCTCAGTTTATCTATAGTATCTGGGCGACCGAGCTGTGTTCGGAAAAAAAAGAAAAACACATATCTAGGTAAGCTTGGAATATAAAACATTATCTAAATGCAAAGTTTCATCGAAATCGTTGGAACCATTTCCGAGAAACCAATTACATATAGTATATATATACAAGAATTGCTCACTTAATATAATAAGATAAAATATGATACAACAAAAGTAGGCATATATTCAGCAGAATGTCACAATCAAACATGATTTCACCGGAGAAATTACTTTCAAGCAAAAAGCGCACAGCATCTAAAATGATGCCTCTATTCAAATTAAAAAAAAAAAACAAACAGGAAACGTGACGACATTGACTCGTGAAATCGATCTTGTTCCACACAATACCGGCTTGACGCTTTTATACAAACGAAGGATGTACAAAAACGGACACAGTACATTGCTCCTAATAAGTCAATATTTGTCTGTAAAATTAAATTTGAAGTAGCGATGTATACGGACTGAATTTTAAACGTTTTACCTCGGAAACAGGTATGTATTTAGACAATCAGATAAGATATAATTATGTAAAAGATAAATAGATCTTGAGCACCTTGCAGCTAAGCAGCAGAAGACGCAACGCCGCGTTACGTTTTAAAACGTACGTTGGCAACACTACCTGACACACTAGGTGTTCCAAATGGTTTCTTGGGCTTAACAGCATTATAATTATATTATTTATTGGCCTCAGGACAGTGGTCTAAATCTATTAAATAATCTTCATATAATAGGGTCTTACATATGAAACTAGCGTTATATATGGTAAAAGTAAAATGAAAAAAATATTATGAAATTATACATTTAATCAATCGAATTATGTACCATTATTATCTATATACTTTAGCCATTTTATAGGTAGTTCATTGATTCCATTTCTGAAAAAATTGTGGGAGCGATAATCAATAAAATCTTTGAAGACGATTTGGACAACCTCATCGGAATTGAATTTTTCTCTTTGCAAGAAATTGTTTAAATTCCTAAATAGGTGGCCGTAATCTGATAGAGCAAGGCCCGGGGAGTATGGTAAGTGTCGGAGACATTCCAACCGTAGTTCTTCTAATTTAGAGACCGTATGTAGTGAGGTATGGGCTCTAGCGTTGTCCTGAAGCAGCAGAGGAGTAGAGAGAGATTGACCAGTCTCGGTTGTATAATGGCTAGGTTTTCCATCATGGTTTGCAATTGTTGATAATACAGATCTGCCGTTATCGTCTGGACAGATCTTACGAAGCTGTAGTTAGTGTATGTCACCAGCACTGGTCCACCAAACACTCACCAGTACCTTTTTCTGAAACGACTTTCGCTTGAGACAGAATTTGGCCGGTTCTCCTGGGTTCAACCACTGTGTTGAGCGTTTCCGATTGTTGTGAAGGATCCATTTTTCGTCACAAGTAACAATACGATTCAAAATTCCCTCGTTATTGTGACGGTTGAGTAATGTAATGCAGAACTCAATAAGTGTTTGTTGGCGTGCTTCAGTCAATTCATGCCGTACCCATTTCTCGAGCTTTTTCACTTTTCCTGTTGGTTTCAAGTGAATAATTTTTTTCTTATCACTCACACCGAAACCTCCCGCTAACTCTGGTGTGGTTTGCGAATGATCCACTTCAACGATCACCTTTGATTCTTCATTTTCAACTAGGGTCTCCAGCCGTTCACGGGGTTTGTTTCGTAGGTCAAAATTTCCAGAACGAAAACGTTGGAACCAAAAACGTATCGTGTTTTCTTTTACAGTAGCTTTCCTATACACATCATTAATCCTTCGAGCTGATTCTACAGCGCTGATGCCACAATGGAATTTATATTCATGAATAAGGTGACATTTTAAATTTTCTATTTTGTGAAAAGAACGATGTCAAAGAAAAATAAAATGTTTTGAAAACAAATGAATCACTAAATTCGAAACACAAATACACAGGCCTAAATTTGGAATAAATTTGAATTTGGAATTTCTAACCAGACGCCAGATATTTGAGATCAAAGTGACCAGTTCAACAAAACGCTAATTTTATATGTAAGGGCCTAATATTATATCTCAAAGTTGTTTTTGTGGCAACGCCATATCTCCCTCAATTCTTCATAAAATTAATGATTCAAACAACTTTTTAAAGCTAATGTTACATTGACGAAAACAAAAGTAATATGTTCTTAAAAACTTTTTTTTGCATTCCTAACGAAAGTATATTCAACTAACGTATAGGAGGCGCCATATATAATTAAAAATCTGTATAGCTCACATGTCAGTTGTTAGTTAGATTATTTCCATTATACTTATAATTTGCGAAATATTCGCATGTGTCAGCTAGTAATAACTTAACTCCCAAGCGAAATTTTAAGATACTTGTATTCGACAGCCAAAGATTTGATTGTACAGTAATCACTACTTCACAAAGCCTGTGAATATAAGGATATAAATAATTCCTGCTATAACTAAGATATTATATCTATAATGAAATAAATTATAAACCGATCCCCCTTTACTTTTAACTGAATACATCCCTGAACTAAAGGGCACATTCTAATTCGTCTTGTTTCCAATGAAAATCGTTCGAAACTACGTTTTAGTAAGCGAATTTTTTTACTTTCTAGAGTGAAAGCCGTATTTTCACAACAAAAATACGAAAAAGTAAAATGAATTAACAAATAATGTTTGTATCGAGACTGTGATGTTTGATTTTGCTTATAAATTTTATGAAAGTTTATGAATTAACTTTTTACTAAACATTTTACTACACATAATATTACAAGGGAGGGAAGTCGATCATTAAAATTGCTTTTACAAAAATGACTCTTCGTTAATGACACAATAATTTTCGAATATTTTAATACATCTTGTACTCTACAATTTACAGTTAGTAAGAACTTTAATCTCTTGGATCAACAAGTTAATAATCTACGATTAAATTAAAGGAAAAAAAGAAAATTCGTAAAGCATTAATTATTTGGGTTGCTTCTGTCCAGGTTTCCACGGATTTGTCATAGTATTAAAGGCGTCCGGGGAGCGTCTGGACGGGTTTTTAAAAGTGTCCAGAAAATCCGACAACTTTTGAGTCCAAGGAAAATAGGGTTATTTGAGTAGCTATCAAATAAAACCAAATATTATAATGAAAACAAGTCATTTGAATGATAAAATAGGAAACTCAATTTTATACAAAATATGTCCGAGGATTTTCAAGTTAATGTCCGCTGTCCACGATTTAGGTCATTATGTACCTATATTGGTGACGAATATAAACTTTGGTGACAGAAAATATTGTTACAAAAAACGTGTAACCGGGGTTCAATATTTTATCTCACTTAGGTAATAACATCGTAAGAGATAATAGCGTGAGCAACAAAGTGTTTTACCAGTCATTGTCCATTACATTTTTTACTCCAAAGCTACTACATTACGTAGGTACATAATAATTTTCTAATAAAAACCAGTTTTTGAGTTGCTTGGTTGAACCCTACTAAGGTGTCCGCGACATCTCACAAATTTATCGCCTTAATGAAACTAATAATTTTAGTTGAGATTCTATAAACGCATTATAAGGGGAAAAATTATAACAAATTGTACGAGTCTATTTGATTATTAACTCTGCCATGCTAAAGAAAGGTACAGTAACTGTATACAGTTTCAACAATACGCGGTTATTTTTTATAATAGAACGGCAAAGTGACTTCGCTATGCCTGATGGTAACCACAGTCAGTTCAAAAACAACCGCGACCACTGAGAGATCAGCAATTTATGTCTAGTCGTCGCAGTCATGCCGGCCTCAAAGTTTCTCGGCAAATGGAAAATGGGACAAGCCTAAAGAGAGTCAGCGTGACGGATTTACAGCCGTTTTCAATAACCTATCTATCCGTTGTTTCAGTTAATAACGATAGACAAATATAACCTTTTGTCCTTCCCTTTTTTCAATAATCATCAATCGATAGTTTTTCGTATCTGTATATTATCTATTCATATCCTATAGCTTGAATAGATAAGAGGGAAGACGATATCTGTCTTAAGTTAAAGATAGTACTTATTACAAATAGTTTACTAATCGGGGATAATAAACTCAGATATGTTATTGAAAACGGCCGTTATCTAGATTTGTTCAGATCCGGAGTCTCATATTTATAACATTACTGATCCTTAGCTAATGAAAATTGCTGTATCACAACTGAATGAAATTATAAATTAAAATTATCTATTTGTTGTTATAGGTTTAGTGTTGTGGCCACAATCCTACCTGTTCTTATCAACTATGTGGCCGAAGATGGTAGCATGCTAAGCCTAGTGATAAACTGGCTCTTAAGTGCATCTGCTGAAACACACGTATTGGTGCTTGGTAAAATATTTTCAACTTGAGGGTGGTAGCTAGCTAGATGGACATTCTAAAATGCCCTCCAACCATGCTATGGTTTCATCACGAAGTTTTCCTTCACCGAAAGCTCAGGCTAATTGCAAGGATTCGAACTCACGTCACGTCACGTCGTAACTTCATTATTATTCACACATTTATACAAAATGATTACCTAATTAAAATTACTTACCAAATGTTCTTGAATTATGTGTATGGAAACGACGTGAATAGCGATCGAGTTGAGTTCGAGGTATAAGCGAGGTCAAACGGTAGCGCGCAAGTAAGGGTCGCATTACGGCCGCCCCTACTCTCGTGGTCAATCAACTTTGTTTTTCTACTTAGCCAACACACTTACACAAAGCTAACACTTAATTCCGCCTCAGTGATTTTCTCAGGGGGTTCAATTTACATATCACTAGTTTCGTTAACTTGAACATAAGATGATGGTACGAAACAAAACAGCCCGATGATAAATTTGGGCTTTTGAACATCGAATTTACTTAATCATTATGAGTTGAAGCTGGTTTTTGTTTATCTGTTTTACTTCAAGCTACACAAAATAACTGCAGTCTGTTCAACTAATAGTCGTTAAGAATATTTCATGCATAGCGACTATTTTTGTGAGATTAGGATCTGCTGACAATGGCTGTCGTAATATGAGTTTATTTTTTTTTTTAATCATTGAATCGAAGAAAAATAAACTCGTACTCGGTATTAATATAGAAGGTAATATATAAATAAATATCCTATTTTTAGAAAATGTTTAAATACTTTTTAATAAAAAATATTTATTAAAAGTAAAAAAATAATGTCCAAATTTTTTAAACTTCCATGGCATTTTTGGTGTAAATTATATCTTTAATGTACGGATTTCCACTCTTTAATGTTTTATTATAAATATTGACTTCCTTAAAAATGTTTATTTTATTTACAGTGTATATTATAATGCCTGAAGGCTTCGCAAGCGATTGAAAGTTGCAATTACCTAGTTGTTAGCTTACATTAAACTTATTATGCGTGATTAGGTTCGTGTTGCGCCTACGCATTCAT
The DNA here is from genome assembly GCA_033032175.1 of Saturnia japonica. NCBI lineage: Eukaryota > Metazoa > Arthropoda > Insecta > Lepidoptera > Saturniidae > Saturnia > Saturnia japonica. The sequence goes on from CM065314.1 coordinate 4,281,956, forward strand.
TAGGACTACAGCTCCTTGTTAAATAAATACTCGACGTGGATAAACGAGGTTTACGCTCCAGCTACAATTTATTAACGGATGAATAACTAAATAACTGTTAAGGTGACTGCTCTCATATAGATTTTATTATTTTTATGATTTAATGGTTTTATATTATGTACATTTGTAATATAAAATATATTATGCAACATACTTAATAATTAACTTTTGCATGTCCTTGTAATTTGGGAATCTATATATTTTACAATTTTCAATTCATTTATTATTATTAATATTCATTTATTACATTTACATGACAAACTACTTACAAAAAAGACACTTCGGTTGACACATGACAATCGCGGTTTTGTTTACCTTATTCGGCCTTCCTCTTTGGAGCACTCTTAAGTTATTTTAACGTAATAAGATTGATATATCTTATGGATTTACTATTAGTTCCCATTGACGGACAACTCTATTTTAAAAATCGAATAGGTAACACAATGAAATGACATTTTACTCTACGGGATTAACACGGATATAAAAAAAAAACATTTTTAATATTTTTCAATATCAATGCTCAGCTGTTTTTAAAATTACACGTATTATTTTTCGTATTAACCAGATTTACTTACCTACACGATTAAACTAGATGGTCACTATGTTAATAACTTATTAATAGTTTGATTTGAAAAAAAAAGTGTCACATTAAGTAATAATGTGAAGAAAAAAAAACGAATTCAGAAACTAAACAAATAAAACGGTATTCCTAATTATTTGCATATCTTTTTTAGAATTACTCTACGTGCTTCCATTTAAATAATACTGGCGGCAATTTGTAAAGTTACTTCGACTACAACCCACGGTAAATGTGCAAATCGATTTTAAGAAACTATTGCATATTCCAAACGTCACTGTAAGATAACTGCCGACATACAAATTACTTATTTTCGTTGAATTTCTACAAAATGTTGTAAAGAGTTCACTGTCCTTTTCTAACGTTAGTGAGAAGAAGGAGATAGATAAGGCACGTTATTTCTGATAGTGGAAATAGAATATTACTACCTACGTTAGGACATTTCAGCTTCGAATGCCGTCACGGAGCGTGAAGATTTATATCTAGATAAGAAATTTAGCATACAGTTCATTGAACTATGTGAGATTTGACAGTGTTCGGTTGAAAGGATATTGCAAAGACATTTAAATTTTTAATTTAACTTTAATATTATATAGCTCGGAAAAAATTGTCTGTTTGTCAGTTTGAACGTGCAAATCTCTGAAACCACCAGTATCAGCAAGATGCACCACGTGTAAGTGAGTTTCGCTTGGGCGTCTCAGTTCAGACGTAATTCTACACGGTACAACTAGACCCTTCCTCTTATCTTCATCAGTTCCCGTACAGCTCGCCAAATTATCGAACATTCATGGTTACTGCTCCGCTCCATAAGGCCGTAGCTTCAAGTTGTATAACCTTGCTCATTAATAATTAAGCTATAAAAAGATAATTTTTCATACCTTAGTCGTAGTTCGATAGATTGGCACGTTGACACAAAACAATCTGTTGAGCCTTGAGCTTTATAATATTAACTATAGCTTTTCCCGCTGCTTTGTTCGCTTTTTAGTTGAGCTATTACCCATTATATGTTTTTATGCCACATGTAATTTAACTAGAACTAGCTATGCCTGTGGATTCGCTCACGTGGACTATAGAATGCCCGCACAAATCTTGCTCCCCGCTCCCGGCTATTTTAAAGATAAAAATGCTTATTGTGGGTGTTCCTTTGAAGATATATATATACTCTCCCGGACTTTTTTGTAGGTTTTTTCAGTGCCTATAATTATGTAGTACATTAATTTGCTATATATCTTATGGTTTACTCAGCATAAGCCATTTAAGCACCCGAATTTTTTCACGATGACCAGTTTTTTTTTATTTGTCCAGAACCCGAATTCTTTTTCTAACATTAAAGTAGCCTAAGTTACTTCCTATGAAATCAGCTATCTACCAGTGAAAGTCCCGTCAAAATCGGTCCAACCGTTTCGGCGATTACCCGGAACAAACAGATAGACAAAATTTTTAAAAATGGGCTTTTTGTTATTGGTATCGTATATACTTTTATATGCATTTAGTAAAAATTGTTATTTTGACATTACAAACAGACACTTAAATTTTATTAATTGTATATAGATGAAATCATACGTTGGTACTGCCTTTGGCTAAAAGATGCTGTTCCATGTATTTTACAAACTTTCACCACATCAAAACCACCAACACCATTAGGTATTAAATTTGAAAAAAAAAAAACTTCAAACAAATACCGCATTCAACATCGAAAAAGACATATCAGCTCAGCATACGCTACTGCAAATTACCATTGCGTTGGTTTTCAGCCGGGCCTACACTACATACATAATGGATTCAGATTACACACGTCTTTTTTACCTACTGACTTTAATAGACCTATCTTCAAAAATGACTGGTTTTCATATAAGCTTTTATCCTTTTTGCACCACCTCAAGGAATGAATTTGCGAAAATCTTAAGTGCTCACGTACAGTGTTAAAGTTTTTAAATTTTCATGGTCCTGATTAATCCCAATAGTTTTTTGGGCTTTACTTTGATATGTCAATCAGTTAGTCAGTTATCCTTTTATAAATATAGATAGATAACTAGCAGTCTCAGCAAACATGTCTTGTTCTGTCTTGCCCTGTACTGTACGTTCCAATAAGTCAATAGCTCAACCAAAGCGTCACCTGCCCCGATTTTTTCGCTGAAAACTATCCAGGATGATAAGGAACAAAACAAACACGAATAACGCACATTCGTCGCTCGAATCGTAAGTTATGAATCTTATTTAAAAAAAATATTCAATAGAAAAAAAGCAATTTCAGTATTCCATTAATTTTTGAATTTTCGGGTAACTTTTCAAATTTTTCTTTTCCTAAAAACCTTATTAGAACTATTATTTAGTATAATATTTAAAAAACAGAGTTAGTCAAATCGGTCCAACAGTTCTCAAGTAATGCGCTTATCAATGAACCGATTTTCCTTTTTATTATAGATATATTATCTTATTATATTAAGTGAGCTAATATATATATATATGTATAATTGGCTATAATTGGTTTCTTCGATACGGCTCCAACGCTTTGGATGAAACTTTGCATTTAGATAATGTTTTACAGTCCAAGTTTACTTAGATAGGTGTTTTTCTTTTTTGTTATATAAGACAGATATTAGATAATAATTAAAGGAGTTAATCTACTGGCGGGCAGTGCAACCGTTAAACCTCCTCTGTCTAACCCTATTATGTATGATACGTGTTGATACATTATTCTTTAGTGTTTGATTCGTCCAACGTCTAGGCCAGACGTACTACCGCTGACGTAGCGTCATGTTATGGAAGACACGAGTATAAATTTTATTTCCTACGGAAAAGGATAACCCTACTTTTTACGTCGACGTCGTCGGTTATAAAACACCGTTATTCTCGAACGGGAATCGAATCGGAGACCGGTTTGACGTTTTTAAAATTGGCCACCGAAAAACTCAAGGTCGTTTTTGCTTTAGTTGCACAACGTAATTGCGTAAACCAGTTTTCCAGATACTTGAAAAGTGATTTCAACCGTTTTTTTTATTACTAAATTTATGCTTATCTCATACTAGTGATTTAACCGTGGTTTCACTCGTATAATATTGTAATAATTTCCTTTTTTATGCTACGACCACATTTAGCGGGTTTGTTTTAAGTTGTCTTGTTAGACTTTCACTTCCTAAGAATCGATTGTCATATACAGCCCGCGATACGTAATTTAGATAGGGAGCAAATTGAGTGTTAACAGTAACTGAAGTCGGTATGTCCGCACAACATTCGGGCATCTTATACTACAAGCATGTTTATCCATATAGGTACTCAACTTACTTGTATACGGAACTAATAATATATGTAATATATTAACATTATAATTTAACTTTGCCTATTGTATAATATTTATATTCCAAGAATATCTTTCTTTAAAAAAAAATGCTCAAAATTCCATTTTAGTACTTAGGGCCCTAACTGGGGCATTTCCAAGAATCTGCCCTTTTATTACTGAAAGTCTCTAATGCTAAATATCCAAAACACTGTTTCAAATAACTTCCCAAAACATCGGAAAAAGTCTGAAAGTGATTCTAAATTTAAACACGACAAAAGTTAAAATTAATTGCAACGCCAATTGATATGAAAGGGTTTTGAACTCAAAAAATATAGTGCTTCATGAAAGTAATGCTTAAACAGTTGATAACATTATCACAATATTTAATTAGTGCACCTCCAACAAAATTAGGACAATCTAGTACATTTTCGCGGACAATTTAGCACGTTTCTTGTGATAATAATTGGCAACACTGCCAGTCGTACGTTGGAGCTGAGAGCTGACATGCAACTTTGTTTTCATTTAAGTGTTGTTTCAGAATTAACAATAATAATATGAATTAATAATAACCATTTAACCTACTGTAATAGCTAGAGATTTTCATAATTAAATAATCGTTTTTTGTTAACTATCAACAAGTATTTAGATTATTAAATTTTGTATGAAATTGCAGTATGTTAAGACTATTAAAATTAAATACCTATTTTTTCTCCAAGCGATATAAACAAAACAAATTTCACGTCTCGTTCTATCGCGTGACAAAATACAAGTGTTAAAAGAAAAGGCCATACTAATTTTATGTGGTGCATGGTATTTATTCTATTTTCTGTTTTGATATCTATGTCGTGACGTTCGCAAATTAAGTACAATAAGTCACGGTCAAGTAATAAGTACATACACCGCCCTCTACCGGGAATTAACAATAAAAATTTATCGCTAATGAAACACCATACTGATCCGAATTTTATGTTTTAAATCTTTAATGTATACACTCCGTGTAACGTAATTGGACACCTTTACTGCTCTATGACAATAAAAAATTGCGAGCGCGAGCACGACCGACCCCTTATAATTGTATGGAATTACAGTGTTGCCAACTTCAAGGATGTCACTAATTATGCATGGTAGATTATATTATATATTATTAAAATGTTATTGATAAATGATCACAAATGAATAATCAATTTTATCCTTTTCTGACATTCTTATTAAAACGTGTTGGCGATGTAGGTCACAAACATTTAAACCTAAACCCACAAAATTGACTCTGATGGGAATTGAAGCCGCAACTACTTAATTTGAATCAGTTACCTTGACCACTAACCTACACTAACGGTATCTTGAGATAAAACAATATTCCGTGATTATACCAGGGTTGCCTCCACGGCTGTATTCTGACACCACAACAAACACAAACAATATTAATAGGTAAATATTTGAATATAATAAATTGTATCTGGTTCCGGAAATATAATATTTAACAGTTAATTCCATAATTACACTGGTGTAGATAAGAGTTCTGGTTGAGAGAGAAATGATACAAAATAACGCAGAAGGAAAATAAATAAACTTAACAAATAGGACAATAGCATTTTTCACTGGCATTATTTAATTTGTGCAGTTGATTTCAGAGACTAGGTATATTTGTGGAGATTTCATCATGTGGTAGCTTTTATTTTAATTCCTAATCTTACGTTATTTGACCCTAATATTGATGGCAACCACATAATGTAGTTTGGTTATTGTGCACAAGTGAAGTGGATTGAAAACTAAAAACATTATTATATTTGTTTAAAAAATTGTGGCATCCCTAGCTCGCACGTATATGCGCGGTTATTGCAGTGAGAAACACAGACGGTCGTGAGGTGGCTAGATTTAAAAAAGGCAATATAGATCCTGACCGCAGATTTCCCGTACCGAACGGATCGTGAACGACCGCGACATCATTGACAGCCAATATTAATCGCACACGATCTTTGCTGTGCAACTGTCACTTGTCACTGTGTGATAAAACTGGAACGGAATTGTCGTAAAAAAGTTGACATGTCCGTTCAGTTTCTTTATAAATCAATTAGAAATATAACAAGAATTAGTTAAATGAACAATTTTGGAATTAATATGTGATGTAATGTATATTTTCTGTTAATTTAATACTATGTACATATCTACAATGCGAGAACCCGCAAAATAAGAGTTTATCACTTGAAACACATTTAGGTATCACGATTTTCCGATCTCGTTAGGTATGGACAAACCATAGATTAATGATTGGTTTCCGCTGGCGCTACAACAGCGCAATCATTAATCTATGGGACAAACAATCTTTAAACAATTAATAAAACTGAAGTGTCTGTTTATAATATCAAACTAACAGTTTTTTACTAAGTGCATATGAAAGTATATATAGGGAACCTATAACAAAAAAACAATTTAATTTTTTTGTGTCTGTCTGTTTGTTCCGAGTAATCTCCGAAACGGTTGGACCGATTTTGACAGGGCTTTCAATGACAGATAACTGATGTTTTAAGAATTAACTTAAGCTACTTTTATTTTAGAAAAAATATTAGGTCAAAAGACAAATGAAAAAAACTGGTCATGATGAACCAATTCGGGCGCTTAAATGGTAAGCCATTTAAGCCATTGGTAAGTAAACCATCATATGTCGATGATATGCACGAGCATATGTCTATCATCTAACGATCACTTATAATAAGCATATAACCGGGAGCGGGGGTAGCCTGTGCCCGATCGACGGGATTCTGTAGTCCACGCGAGCGAAGTCGCAGGCACAACTAATATTATAATATACGTGAACCATATAAGTACGGCACCTTCAGGGAAAGAGGTCTACACACAAATTGTCTGTTTTTTTTAATGTTAAAATAGATCCTAATGAATTTTTAATTCAAGTATGGAAAATTAATTTTGGTACAAAAAATTTGGAAAAAAAATCTATGCTCGATCTAGTGTAAAATAAATTTTATATAATGTTAGTACTCGTAAGGCTTTAATCTATAGGTATATAGCATAAAAATATATGTTTATTTGTTTGTTTATACTTTAATCGTTATCCATTACAATAGTGGACATGTGTCGTACACATAAAAGCGTTTCTTAGAATTGTTTTTAACATAATATAGATTTAGTAATTAAATTACTAAACATTACTATAATAAAACTCCTCGTTTAAAAACTCATTGAGATACAAGCGGCTTACTTCTAATGATTATAAGAGTATTAAAAAGATTTAAAGTAGATAGAGACAGATGTGGGATACAGTGCGATGCAACTCAGCAGTAGGAATATTCGATATACATCGACGCATCGAATTCACTCGATATTTATAGTACGATGCATCGAATCGATCCGATGCTTTGAAAAACTTTTTATGTACTCGATTTATCGATGTAGTTTAATATAACATCGAATCAATGGTAACCAGTTTGTTTAGTATTACAACACTAATTTGTAACTATTATTAATAATAACTGACAACACAGTACTCGTGTCTACGACGACTTCTAACAACCATTGTGTGCAAAGAAGTGTGTGTCATTGAAGTCCTAATAATATCATACATAAAAAGTGGTCCTTCGAGCCGGATCATATGCTTGAACAAAATTATATATTCTAGTTATTCTTCCTTTTATTACATTTCTTGCACGTTTTAAACTTTCTATTAAATTTATTGCGTCATCTTTTTGTTTGATAGAAAATAGTTGAAATTTCTCGTATTTATCACTTTGCAAACATGCAATATGTTATTTGAACACAGTTAATGATTATACCTATATAATACTGTTTCAGTTGATGTCGAACAATAGGGTAAATACATTACGCACACAACCTAAACTCAAAAAAAAACTTCTATTTTAGTTTTTTTTTTAAAAAATTGAATCGTATTTGGGCACTTTAAACACCCCTCATTTTGGCGGGTTATCGTGACGGCATAGTTTTGCATAACAATACCAACACAACTAATAAACTTGTGGTTTGTTTGTATGGAGTACTATGGAGTGTCAGGGGGCTGACTACAGCCTTGTGATGCAATGTTAGAAAAAATACTGGATTTTGAGAAAACATCGATGTTTCTAACAGATACATCGGAAAATATCGATGCATAATCTCGATGTATTGCATCTAAGAAAAACATCGATGTATTTTCTAAGTGGACATCCCTACTCAGCAGCGGCATTGAAAGTACTTCCTTTTCCGTATATTCATATTAATCGATGAACTTCCTCGTCCTACTAATGTCAATAGATTAATTACATAAGTGTATTCTACTTTTATTGAAATTATTAGTGTCTTTATTTATCGTAATAATATAAAAATGTAACGTGTCCTTTGTTCGTGTCTATATAGATTATAATTAAGCTTTTTATTTTTATGTTTATACATATTAAATAGTTTTATATTATCCCTGCAGTTCCCATAACGAGTATAATGTATAACTTTGTGACTGTTTTATGTTGTGTCAATGTATCCTTTTTATGGATTATTCTCACAGGTTATTTTACAGTACACCGAACATTTGGCAATAAAGTTGCCTAAATAGGCAGAAAGCCAAATTAAAAAGAAAATTGAAAGAACATATCTTACTTTACTAATACGTCGTAATTCAGAAATTTACTGACTTCTGATCGCGATTACAGAACCGGGAACATTTTGATTAGCGAAGTATTTCATTTGCAATCAAGTTACGAATTTTATTGGATTGATTATTTATGTTCGTTGAATCAGAGAAGTAAACAATTCTCATTTAAATAACTCTCTCGTAAAAGTAAAGATTAAAGATTTCAATAATGAAATATAATGCGAATTCATTTTACTGACTCTTTTATATTTTATTGTACCTAATTAAATAATATTTCGAGTTTTTTTTTTGTTTTGCTACGCTAAAGAAGTACAAAAAAATATTTAAATTATTTTTTTATACTTTTTAATCATTGTGATTTTACTAAATTGTGGTAAATACATTATCGCTTGTTCGCGATATGGTAGATTTTCATGGTAAATTAATTTGCATTGGTTAATATCGAAATGGCACGTAAAAATCCAGTCACAATGACGCTTTTTCACTATAAATATTAACAATATATTTATAAAATATAATGCCTGAACCCAACAACAGAACAAAATCCTGGCTACGTTTGCATAATCCTTTTTCAAAGTTCCAAGATGAAATAATACTAAATCTACTATTGAACGAAGTCATCAAGTGATCATGTTGTCGATTGTTTAAAATTGTGAACATTATTTCAAGATACCTATTGATTTTCGTTTAAAACGAAGAGTTCAATAACCCAAATATTTCTTTAGAATATCTTTAAACTTTTTACGCAGGAAAAAAATAACGTTTAAAAATTGCATAAAAAGCTTTTACCAAGAAATCTTAGTTTTTCTTGTCTTAGATACTATTTTTATGATCTGTGTATTAATTTCTTATGACACTTTTTATAAAACATTTCAATTTTACAATCGACGGGTTACAGTGACTAGACATTGGGCATTAGATCTGTGATCTACCGCTCCTTTTCCCTTAACGGAACAATGTCATTGAAGATGAAGATAATAAAAAAAATTATGTATTTTACGTGCTTTGCTTACGGTGTCACCACAAAATAGATGTGTACAGAAGGCCGGTTCCGTTATCTACGCTCGACTGTAGCGGTGGGGCTGTTATCTACAAAATACTATGATACTTGCCATTTGCGCATCTATAAACAGGTTACTGAAAAACGTTAAAAACATTGATTGAAAAACGTGAATTCATTTCGATTTAATATACCGTTTATACAAGCAAATACACAACAATTTCGTTAAGATCGTTTAATCATTGCCAATTAACAACTTAGTGTCACGCACAAAAGAACAATTACCTACGCAAAACGTGGACACTCGTAACAGCCGGAGCCCGGTGAAGCTTTGCAAGCCGTTTGAGGCTTCAGGGACCTTATGGCTAACAGTAAAGTCAGATCGTAAAAAACACTCGCATCTGGCGTTCGAACGACTTGATCCAAGGTCCTGGTATGTACGCGTTTAATTGCAAGTGCGGCGTTATCACTGGCTGTATGAAGCTGGCTTTCTGTACCTAAATATTTTGTGGTGTCACAGAGCGGTGACGGTCGAAGCGCGACGACCACTTTCTGCAAAATTCTCATCCTATTTTATAATATTGCTACAATTTTAACGGTAAGCAAATTGTTCGTCATTAGTTAGTCTTGTTGTATTGTTTCCCCATTCCCTGGCATTATCTTTAAATAGCTGTAAAAGATCTATGCTAATAACGGAAAACTTTGAAACTTTACTCTGTTATCTTTTCAGTTTTTTTTTTATTACTCGCTTGCTTTAGTGTTGAAAACTGCCAAGCATGTGACATGTGAACTTCAAAGCCAGCCCGTTTCTTAACTTGTTCCCAAATTTTATCACACATTATGGTCATGGAAAAATATTACAATATAAGTAATTAAAAAGTAATTCTGGATATCATCAAGGCATGCCATTAATGGTATAAAAATAATATACTAAATTTATCTTTACATACATTTTTCATACATATCTACATTTTTTTTAAATCTATGACCTTTTAAAACAAAATTTACAATAGTAATTCTATATTTCTAGACAAATTCAAAATCAAATATCGCGCTGCCGTAAAGGGGCGATTAGATTACTAACAAAATCAGATTTGCGAAAAATACTGATTGTCTTTCCTGCAAAAGCGGCAGTAAGTTTTTACGTACAACAAAATGTATTGTTGGTATTTTTATATGGTGTACACTAATACAATGTATATTTTTAAAGTTTGTTACTATCTACCTATTTTATTTATTTTATGAATTTATTTGAAACGAGCCAATATATCAAAGCGTGAGAAGAACAAAAGCTGTGAAAGGACGCATCATACTATTAGACTTTATGATAAATCAATAAAGTCAATTTCGAGAAAAGTGTAATTATCTAATTCTCTCTCTATGGCAGAAATATAGCAAATATTAAATAAAGGGATACATTACCTATACTGGTTTTGAAATCGCTACTGCATTTTGTTATGTTAGAACTCGAGATCGTGCTTTTCGAGTCTGGATCGTGACTCTGTTACACGTTGATAAGCTGAGAGTTCGTATGTAATATTGGCCCTTTCCAAAATACTAAGATTATTTTATATCTAAAATATTATAGTGTTGTTTTTTTTCATGTTGAGTCGGGAGAAGCAGACTTATGAATCATAATAAGCTGCAAAAAGTCTTAAAGACAAGAATGAGGTAAAGATCCACCTATTTATTGTAAACAGGTTGTTATAAAGGGTGTACGCCCAACAAGTCATTTCATTTTCATTACAATCAGATTAGAACGTATAGGGACAAACAAATAAACAAATATAATTTTTTATGTAAAAATAATGTGGATGCACCTTTAGGTCGCGTCAAATTTTATGGCCGATCTGAACTCAAAAACGAGTCTCAAAATCGCATATGGTACATTGTACAGTCAAATAAATAATAATTAAAACGATATAATAACATGATATCTTTCGACTAGTATGTATTTAGATTCAAATCCAATTAAATATTTCGCTGCCGTAAAGGCTGGAAATCAGATTTACAAGAAAAGTCTGATTTTGTAGTTTTCTTCGACAAATGCTGCAGTAAGTTTTTACGTACAACAAAATTTACTGTCGATGTTTTATAAATGTTATAACTGATATTATGTTTACCTATTGAGTCTGTTGTTTTCTCAGTCATACAACTCGGCTCTTTTCATTTATGTGAAGAAGTCTAAAAGCAAAAATAATCTAATTTTTACAAGCTTTTATTTAACTCGCTTTGTTAGTATGGGTCAAATCTTGCAACCGAATTTTAAAACAGTTATCCCCATCCGATTGAGCTGGAATTTTGCGTACTCGTTCAGTTTAGATGACAATACATGGTTAGCTAATTGACGTTATTCTAAATTCAATACGGAAGACTCCCAAAGATGTCGGACCACTTACTTTTATACGCCTCCGTGATATGGATATCAAACGAAAGGGTTTACTCAGTAGAATAAGAAAAAAAATATTAAAAAAGAAACAATCTTTTAATCAATATTCCATTATTTTGAAAAGCTTGTAGCGCAAATTAAAGTGGGAAAAGGGGAATTTAAAGTAAATAATATTCTTGTGCGTTTTTCTTTAAAAAATATTCAATATCTCGTTAGAGGCACTGGCATGGTTCGCTTCATATCTAAAGGGACGACAGCAATCGGTTCGTATAGATGGGGCTACGTCTAATTGGTGTGAGCTTGGTGCTGGCGTCCCTCAGGGAGGTATACTTTCACCTCTTCTTTTTTCCCTCTTTATTAACCTTTTATCTCATGAACTGCGATGTACGTATCATTCGTATGCTGATGACCTGCAATTATACACACAGGTCGCAGTAGATTCTCTATCAGATGCAATTTATACTATTAACCGGGATCTAAATGCCTTAAGGGATTGGTCTGAGAGATTTGGCTTATCAGTAAATCCTTCCAAATGTCAAGCAATTGTAATAGGGAGCTCTCGTATGATTACCAGAATAGACTTCAGCTTGCTGCCTCAGATTATTTTCAGTGATCTTGTCATACCGTTTAGTACGGAAGTAAAGGACCTTGGTTTACACATTGATGCCAAATTGGATTGGAGAACTCATATTTCCAAGGTTAGGCAGAAAGTGATCGGTACTCTAAAGTCTTTTTATCGCCTGAAAATTTTTCTTCCAGTTAAAACGAAAACCATGCTAGTGCAATCTATAATATTTCCTATAATTGACTATGGTGATGTGTGCTTTTACGATCTGAACGCTGACCTTCTTAACAAACTTGACAGATTACTCAACAATTGCATTCGATTTGTTTTTAATCTTCGTAAGTATGACCATGTATCGAGCCATCGTTCAGAGCTTAATTGGTTGCCCATACGCCAGCGTCTGAGTTTGCGGGTTCTGACAACTCTGTATTCTATTCTATTTTCTCCCAACACTCCCTCTTACTTAACTTCACATTTTCAGTTTTTATACTCTAATCATGACCTTAACCTTCGCTCTTCTAATAATCTTATTCTTTGCTGTCCTGTCCATACTTCCGGTCTAGTACATTCATCTTTCTATATCCAATCTATTCTCCTATAGAATGCGGTTCCTTATGAAATCAGGATGTCATCTAATCCTTTCAGTTTTAAAGTCAAGGTACGTCGGCTTTACCAGTGTCATTTAGCAGAATTATCTGGTTAATGCTGTATTTCGTACTTAATGTTGACTAATTATATTTTTATTTATTGTATTGATATTTATGTATGATGTTGTTATGTGTATGTATTGTATATGTGTAGTATATATGTATTATATATGTCTTATATATATTATGTTTTGGTGTTGATATTTTATTTATATATTGTGATATTAAATTGGTTAAACATAATTTCAAAAAACCCCCTTACCTTTTACACCTACCAACATTTATCTCTGCATCATCTAATGGTTGACTGGCAGAGAATGCCTTAGGCATTAAGTCCGCCATTGCGTATTTAACGCATAGTGTGTAAATAAATAAATTATTGATAAATAAAAGCTAGTATTTAAAAAGCTATCTTTTATTAATATTTTTCCATTTTTTTCTCATTTTATTTTGCTTTATTTTTTAGAATATTTTTGATACAACCTAAGATATCAGAGCGCGGGTTAGAACCAAAAGATGCATCGTACTATGAACTTTATGTCAACGCAATAAAGTAAATTTAGTGTTATAATGTAATTCTGCATCTACGGCAGCGATACTAACTATTTGTAAGGATGTGTAATGCTTACTATGTAATGTAGTTCCTTGAAACGGGACAGTTTGGATCCTTATTGGTTAGGAACCTGAAGTAACTGTGACCCACATATCAAGACGCAACTAATGGTGCTTCAAGATGTTTACCACGGTCTAACGGTCGACGGACATTATGGGAAAAGTGATTCATCGTCTACGTAAATAGTTTTGGGAAAATATTACTCGACGACCATGTTGACATGTAAGTATATTTAACATTCTTGTTTATTCATAGTTATATGTTGTTATTCCTACACGTGCTTTGTTTGTTTTTGATCGAATTTCGAACTCATTTTACGGTTAAAACACTTAAGAACGTTGGAGCTGATATCTTTGTAAAGTTCATAAAAAGTTTTTTGAAGTCTTAAGCGGTTCAGAGATTTAATGCTTCCTACTTTTAAGTATAAATATAATAGAAGAAATGGGATAAGAGTAAAAAAATAAAAAATGTGTTTATTGTGTGTGTGTTATTGGCGTAACAAAACAAAAATACTTAACCCCGAATATTTTATCCCGCTTCCCAACAACACGATGAAGTAAGCCTTCATTTTATTTATCTCTTAAGGTCTACTTATCTCTAAAAGTCAGTAAAACGAATCTATATTATTATCATTGAAGAATTGATTGCTATTGTATCCCAGAAAATGGCTGTTACGGTGAACATTTCAAAACAAAATAATTAAATTCATCATTTTCTTTTACTTTTAGACAAAAGGTTTCATAGCAACATTTATTCCTTAAAACTATTAATCTTTATAAAACATTTTTGTAGGTTTGATTCCCAACTCATTTATAATATAATTTTTTTTGAAAATCTATGAATGTAGTTTTTCTTATCTTAAAAATCTATGTCATGGATCTATAGAATATATTTCTCTATCTCTTAGAGTTTCAGAGTTCCCTCCCTCACTGAGCCATCTGTATATCAGGCAAAAAGTTAAGTTCGTTTAAGTCGATTGTACGAAACTGTACTTGGATTACGATTTTAAGTTGTATGTTCCATCTGAGACTCAAACACAGTAATTTAATGTCTTTGCACATACCATACAGTGTCTACGAACCTCAAGATAGTTATTCTGTGAAATATCAATTTACGTTTACAATTCTGAGGAAAAACATTAAAAGATTCTCTACTTACGGAAAACATATTCGTTTTTTACTAACTCGGTAAATACATAAATGGACTTTATGCGCTTTATTTGTTATCCCGACGCATTTAACGAAGTTATTACACCTGAAAGACTTGGGGAATGTGTGCATAAAGTTTAAATTTGCAAATTATGCGCGTGAATGGTTACGAGCCGTTATTCAAACGTTTAACTGTCAGTAAATAATCGTAAACAGATCAAATAAAGCGTGAGGTGTATGCGAGAAATTTCTTATTACTTAACAGTGATTTTATGTTTACCATAGGAATGATTGTAGTAAGTACTGCGAAATATTTATTACAACTAACGATTGCCCTAAAGTCGAAACTCGAACAACGAATTTTAATGATAGACTATTTTCTGTTTGACATTTACAGTATTCATAAACAATGAGTATTATCTACATAACTTGCTGTCACTTTTCGTTGAGTGACAATATCAATATTTTGGGGGGTCGAAGTTCAATGGCGGGTTAGGATTCACAGTATTGATTTATTTAATGTACTTAATATATTAGTGACAGATATTATAGATAAATTTTAGCTTTCTGCACTTCTTCTCCATATAAACTTTAACCATGCCAAATCCCACAGTCTTCCGTGCACGCAATGCGCTTAAAAAGGTAGCGAAAGCTTTTGCTTCACGTATTAATATATAGATACTAAATGACCCCATGGTTTGGAACTACCAGTCAGATTTGAGAAATTATTTTTGCATTTTATAGCCAATTTATTGTGGAAAATTATAGGATATATATCTTCATATTATGACTGTAAGATGCGGAGCAGTAAGCATGAACGTAGAGCAGTCTGGAAAGCTAATACGGGAATACGGGATTCGAGAACAGCGGTAGGTTTCTCTGTGGGTAAGCTACACGTAGGCTTGCCAACTTTTTTGATATGAATTATAGTGTTTTAGAAGCTATCACCAGCAAAAATATAGTAGTAAATGGCAAAAAAATATAGTACCTAGGTTTAAAATACATATTTTTTAAAGGAATAATTTTACTGCTTGATGAACAGATAATGGTGACAACAATTAATCAAATTGGTAATGACATACAAAGTCTTGTTCAGAAAGAGATAAACGTTGCGGCTTGCGGTCCGTTTTGTGCTTAGACATTTTGGAATAAATAATGTTGGCTAATTTTTTTATTCAATAACAATATAGTATATAGTTTCGCCTATATACTTTAATAGAAATAGAGTAGTCGGTCCCTAGCTACAACGTTGGGTGCGACACGGTGGACAGTTTGTCGAATAAATTTAAAAAGGGTGAAACCGCGGGTTACAGCTAATGTTTAATAGATCTACTACACGTAAACAGACATAATCATGCGGTTTCCGTACGATTAAACCACATCCAGCGACATTCCAGAAGTGTATCCACTCAGTCAAGTGTGTTGTGGCGATCATACGTCGACATCATTAAAACAAGTTGATCGATATAGTAATTAGCGAAGTATTTTAAATCATGAGTCTCACTCAAGAATACCGTATAGTGCTAAATTACCGAACACATTCATCCTAAGCTTAGTTTGTTAGCAAAATAATTAATTTCTCGGTTATTGAACTGTAATAACAAGAACAATATAAATATTTTTAGAAATCTCTAAAATACGGCGAAACGAATATAATCTTGACGGGCGAGTAAATAATGTGAACGATTCGAAATCATCATCATTATCATCCACGCTATCTTCATTGGTGATCACAGGTCACAGTTCTTGTAGGCGTCATCTCTCCTATGGCCACTCCGAACCTCGCTTCTCTGATGAAACTGGAACTGATCCAGACGTTGACCCGGATCGGCAGCTCGAGATAGAGAATGATCCTCTCAGGGTCCAGACTCCCGACACAGTGGGTAGGTTCCATTGATCCAGCAATCCAGCAAGACTGTCTCTCGCTTCGAATTCCGACGTAGTAGGTTGCACCAAGCAACACCAGGACCAGAACGCTCGGTCCGAGCAGTAGGGTAAGAAGTAGGGTAGTTGTGGATATTCAATTATGAATATACCCCAACTTCCTCCTTAGGGTAGCTATTAACACCTAAAATACCTAACAATATCATACTTTAACACATGTAGGTTTCTTGAAAGTGTTTTTCTTAACCTAGATGTACGAGAGAGAATTGCATCTTGCGTTGTTTGTATTTGGATCGTCCAAAATCTACTGAGATACTAAAAGTTTAATTATTTTTTTTAATTGAAAACTTTTTAGTACCTACCTAGTTCGAAACGCGATGCAACAACAAGAAAATTTTTAACAAAAAAGAAAACCAATTTCAATGATTTTTAGGAATTCTGTGATGTATATCCAAAGTTGAAAGTCCAATACCAATGAAATTAAAATCACCCTTGAGGTATGCCCTATCCAACAAAAAGAGAATTATCCATATTGGTTCATAAATAAAGAAGTAACCTCGCGTCTTTTTGCAGTCGGTTATTGTTTTATTAGATTTGTGAGTTTTTTAACAATTTAACTCAAACGCTCGAGAAAAGGGGATTAATAAGTTTTTGTCCCGGTTCGAAAAAATCGTAGATCCGGGGTTGCGGCAAAGGGATGGCACTTTTGCTGATGGTAAGCCCATTACTATCCAACAAGCCTCTTAGCAGCTGGAAATACACTACTTGATCCCGAAACGCGGCAAACAAAAACACCAAAATAGAGTCTGTATGAGTTTATCCGTACACGAGGAGGTCGCATACCAGTCGGTCGCAGTCCTCTACCCCCCTGCCCGGTCCCGCTTTATTACTGGATATACACCGGCTATAATCTCGGAACGCGGTAAGCTTAAGGTTACGCTTAAGTTCACCAGTGGACCACAACGATCGCGTCCTACGAGTTAGAAATCACCTATAACAAAACAAAGATTCACCCGGCATTCATAAAAAAACCGTCTGACGTGCCAATAACGACGTCTGTCCACACGTGTCCCGTGCTCAGTGCAGTGCTCGGCTCACACGCCTGGTCCCGGATTTCGCGGAATCACGGCCCACACGCAACACAACCGCACCTTCGCAAACAATCGCTGAATAAACAAAAGCACCGACGCGACATGTCAACCGACCGACACGCGGACACATCAAATACATATTCAGTTGTCTCGGGTCATGCCCGTACATTAGGTATCTTGTTTGAAAAAATCAACTACGGTATTATGTTTTTTTTTTTTAATAAAATTATTCTTTGGGAATCGAGTAAATGCACTAAGTAATATATGTACTGATTTTCATATTAATATCCCCCGTTATAATAAATATTTGCCGTTTTACATATTTCAACTCCTTTCCTAGTAGTGCTAGAACTGAATTTTCAAGTCATCTTCTATACAATTAATACAACTGAAGTGTCTGTTTGTAATGTCAAAATAACAGCTTTTTACCAAATGCATATCAAAATATATACGATAACTATAACAACCAATTTTTAAAATTTTTGTCTGCCTGATTGTTTGTTCCGGGTAATCTCCGAAACGGTTTGACCGATTTTGACGGGACTTTCACTGATAGGTAGCTGATGTTATAGGGGGGTAACTTAGGCTACTTGTAATTTAGAAAAAAGGTTTTCGCTCAAATAAAAAAAATGGTCATGGTGAATCAATGCGGGCGCTTAAATGGCTTATGCTGAGTAAACCATAAGAGATATAGCAAAGTAAGGTACTACTTAATTGTAGGCATTAAAAAGACCTACAAAAAAGTCAGACAGTATACGTCTATCTTCTAAGGAACACCCACAATAAGCATTTTTGTCTGTAATAGACAGTCGGGAGCGAGCAAGTAAGATTCGCGCGGGCATTCTGTAGTGCACGTGAGCGAAGCCACGGTCACAGCTAGTCTATACTATAATATCATAAAGCTCTAGAGATTGTGTATTTGAACGCGCTAATATCTCGAACTACCTGTCAGATAAACATTTTTTTTTTTTTGTAGCCTATTTGTTGCAGAAGGATTTATGCTATTCACGTTTACGTTTAATACACCACAACCATAAAGAGCCGAGTAGTAACGATTAACGTCAAGTAATCTGTGTGCAAGTATGAGACGTGCGAACAAGTATACACAAAAGCACGCAACCGCCGCGTCCCGTCGGCACGCAAAGACCGCACGAATGTCACGGGCAGTCACGGCCCACGGCTGCGTTGGCGGTGGCGCAGGCGCACTGGAGTGATGGTCGAATAAATTTAACACGGATGAAACCGCGGAGCACAGCTATGTTGTTAATAAGTATAAAATTTATATCCGGGATGTATGTGTGTATCACAGCATGCTTAATTAAGTCTTCTCCCTGAGAACCTGGTAATGGTACAATAGTCTCTTAATTATATGTCTATTTTATTTTATAGTTCTTGTTGGTAATTAGTAGGCATAAGTTATGATGGGGCTGGCATATTCTTAGCGGTAAAAGTCCATGAATAAAAAAAAAAATCGGGATGGCGAAATGTAAGTCCCCTCCTTTTGTTTCCATTGGCTATATTAAAAGCATAACTGTCAGAAAAGCGAAACTTATCTGTTAAAATATTACCTCCAACTCCAACGAAAAACAAAGACGCGCGATATGAATAGGGCTGGCCATCCGGACATTTGGGTTTCCCGGACTTGTTCTAGTTTGAAAACCGTAGAGCGTCCGGACGGGGTTTTATAAAAGTGTCTACTTTTTGTATGCAGGGAAAATCGGATCAACTGATTATCAATCAAATATAACAAATGATATTTAAAAAATGGCTAATAATGTATCAATTCATCATATTTATTTTTGTTTTTTAATAATTTGATGTCAAAAGGAAAAGTTTTACCACTTACCACTCTTACTAGATTACCTTAGAAAGAACAGTGTGCTTAGCTCATTAATAATTATTTAGGTATTTTATTTTGCTATACTCTACATCGGTGGTCAAAAAAGGAAATAAAGATGGTTATTTATTATAATTAAAAAAAGAAAAAAGAAATCCGATGAAAACGATTACATCCAAATGTCCGGGAATTTTCATATTTTTGTCCGGCGCGGCGTCAACAACTTAGGTCGGTGGCAGCCCTAGATATGAACAATGCATATTGTAAGACAAAGGAACCACATACGACTTACGGGTGAGTAAGTTTCTGTTTCCGATTATTTATTGAAATTAGATTTTTTTTGTTGTTTTAGTATATATTTAATGTGTAGCGTGCTTGTCTGTATGTATTTACCATAGATTATATATTAGAGATATCAACTCGAAAGAGAAAGAGCATAGTGTACGCTTGTGTTAGAACGAGATAGAGATATGAACTATTTTCGTATGTGATATCGGCCTAAGGAAATCGTTAGCAAAACAAATCGCGCTTATTTTTGTAAGATCTAAGGTTTAAAGTGTCATTTAATGTTTAGTAGACGTGTTTAATTGTAACTACGGGTACTGTATATTTGTATAATAGATAAATCAACAAAATAATACGCATACTAATTAATGTATTCCGTTTTTGATATCGTCATATTCAACCTATTGCCAATGTATTCTATATTACTAAATAAATGTATGGTATTTACAGTTAATGATATTTTGTGAAAACAATAGACCAAGATTATTTATACCACAGTTATGAGTTACGTACATCCAAACTCACGTCACAAAAATGTACGTAAAAATTGGCATATATGCACCCACTTACAATTATGCATGTACATGTAAACGCGTTATATAACATCGGTTGTGACTTTCTTCACCACTATAGAACCATTGATTATTAAATACAACGTACAACACATACTTCAGTGAATAAAACCTGAGATTTAGCAAACAACTGCATAGTGTAGACTTTTTGTTATAAAGCGCGCAGGTCATAACATTATCTGTCATCATATTTCTATAACATGCCTTATACAGAATAACTCAATTTTTTTTTCCTTCATTACGCGTTTCAAGCGCTGATGACTCAGTGACAGCAATTTCGGACACCGAGTCGATTGACGAGAGCTCGATTCTTACAATGAACCTGACGTTTCAGTGAAGAAAACCAGCGTGATAAACGTAACACGATGGTAAGGAATTTTCTATTGCTCGCCTGGATAGCTGACATTCTCAAGGCGAAAATCTGTCGCCAAGCATCTAGGTTGTTCTGGCAGATTGCACTTGAAAACCTGTCATCAGGTGAAGTTGTGGATAAATGACATAATATATAAAGATTATTAATAAAAAATAATTAAAAGCAAGATTTTAATTCACATAAAATTTAAACTTGGTCATTGTGTTGGGCAATTTCAAACACTATGGCTTTTTTTATAAAATTTCTGCAGGCTAACTGCGTAATTGGTAGTAGGTAGGTACTATGTTCCTTCCTACTTTAAACAATTTTAAATTTTGTTTAAAATTATATACTTACCTACACTAAAATAACAGACTGCGATTTACTTAAACACAAATAATTACTGTAATAAAATTTTTACATTTTGTAATAACGTTTTATTTTTGTTACGTAATGATTCATCTCCGTTTCCGTGTTTTTGCGATTATTGAGTACATAATACATATATTTTAGTTTTGTAAATAATGTTACTTTGTATTACTTATTCAATAATTAATAACGTGACGAATCCACACAGACACATATAAATGTATATATTATATTTACGTACAAAATATATTAAACCCAATGCTTTTTAAACATTAAAAAAAAAATTAGAAATTTGGGTTAAAAAAAACATATCAGTGATATCATAACTTAATCATGGCATTATACAACAGACCTATTTTAGTCCACTAATGGCAAACTTCCACAAAATTTAGGCTTCCTCGCTTGCACGTGTAACCAAGATTTTGTGAAAGATGCCCTGGTCCATTACATTCAAGTTAAACTGACTTGACATGACTGATTGTTCCGGACACATTCTTTGAAACTTTTTTTATACAGCAGAATTTTACAAGAAATTTTAAACTGTTTGATTTACCTATCAGTAATATTTGTATAGTTAATCACTTAAGGGTTTTAATGTCTACCGAATTTCAAATTTTTTGAACAATTAAGTACTTTTTCCAGAATTAAAAAAAAGAACTATCTAAAACCCCATGTCATTCATTAAGGAAATTTAAATTGCAAAGAGGTTTTTTTTTTTTTATTACGATTCCTAATATATTAACCCCTAGGAACGTCCGTAACTGTACTTATATTATAAAGCTCAAGAAAGTTTGTTTACTATATTTGAATTCGCTTATCTCCGGTATTACCAGTGAGATTTGAAAAATTATTTTGCATTTTATATCTTATTTGTTGAGCAAGGATATTTATTACAGGCCATATGACTTCCCACTACGAGTCTAAGGAGTGAAGTAGTAACGATGGGCGTTAGTTACTTGCAAGTTGTATAGAAATACGGGAAGTCAGAACGATAGCCTACATGGGTGCGTTGGACGCAGCGCGGTGGATAAGTTGGTCGAATAAATACAGGTAAAACCCTGAAGCACATCTAATATGTATATAATAAACATAATAAATACGGTTAACAAGCAACTTTAAACGAAATTTAAGAGATACAGGAATAAAATTAATCCCCTACATAATCTATATCTATACAATTCATAAAATTGAAGTGTCTGTTGTAATGTCAAAATAACAGATTTTTACTACTAAATGCACATGAAAGTATGGGAAATACCTATAACAATAAAAAAACAATTTTTAAAATTTTTGTCTGTCTGTTTGTTCCGGGTAATCACCGAAACCGTTGGACCGATTTTGACGGGACTTTCACTGTAGATAGCTTATATTATAAGGAGTAACTTAGGCTACTTTTATTTTAGAAAATGAACAAGAGTTCCATGCAAATTCAAAAAAAAAACCGGTCATGGTGAATTAATTCGGGCGCTTAAATGGCATTACGCTTACGCTGAGTAAAAACCATAACAGATATATCAAATTAATGTACTACATAATTGTAGATATTTAAAAGACCTACAAAAAAGTCAGCAAGAGCATATGACTATCTTCTAAAGATCACCCACCATAAACGTTTTTGTCTTTAAGATAACCGGGTGCGGGAGTAGCGAACTACGCGCGTGTGTGAAATACAGTGAAAAGAGGGCATAATCCTAGCAGTGGGATGTCAAGAGATTAGAGAAATATGAAAGAATAATTTATTACGAAACTAGTAACAAGCTCATACATTATTAATTACAAGTGAGGTAATTATCGTTTCACATGACTGTATAAAAACTTATGAACAGTAATTATGAAGGGTGGAATGTAATATAATAACATTAATAACACAGAATACTATTATAGTAATAACATCTGCAAGTTAACGGACTAGGGCTGTCATGTAATTCTGTTACGCACGTGTTTGAGAAGATAGATATATAGATATGTCTATTCTAGTCTAGTCTATGAGTTCGATTACGCTTTGTCTGCTAGTCTTGCTTTGTCCTGCTATTTAGACTAAGAAGGCCAGCAAGATATTTATGTCTTTTTATATAAGATTTCGATAATATTTCAAAGGATCATTTATAATGGGATTTCACTTTAATTACATGAAGGGTTTAAAGCCACCGTCTACTATCATTTGATAATATTTTAACCTATAAACTTGCTTTAAATATTTTTATTAAGTACCTATTCAAATTCTAGTAATATTAAAAATTATTACAGAAAACTTAATGATAATTTTTTCAATGGTATATAAATATTTTGTACTTAATGATCCAAGCTGTATTTTATGTAAGATTAGCTGTACACCACGGTTTCGCCTGTCTTAATTTTATCCGACAAACACCGTACCATCAATACACCCACCCGTGTAAGCTACACGCAAGTACAAATTATTTTAATTTTCCATTATCTCCTAAAGTATGCGTTCAAATAACATGCTAATACAGGACAAAATTTTACTTCATAAAATTCTCATTATGATGGAGCAACTTTTGTTCGTAAGGATTAATATTCCATGTCCAAAAATAATGGTCATAAATAAATTTCTAATATTCAACAAAAAAAATAATCGCAGAATATCTAATTGTGGCTTGTGTATAAAGGTTAGTTATAATTTTTTTTAGATATACTAAGGACCAATATTTTTGTAGAACATTGTATTTTCGTATTAACCATTACGCCAGCGCACGCAGATAAAGCAGTTTCCACTTCCGATTTGCTTAACAAAAACCAATATTTAAGGCTAGCTGACAGTTATAGCCTAAAGTTAGATAGCTTATACTATTCCTCGTGAATCTGGATATCATATACAAAAAAAAATGCCAGTCCGATTGGTAGCTCCAGAGATGTATGTGTTTAAACAAACAAACAAACAAAAAAGAACTTTCCATTTCATTATATTATTAAGTATAGATTTATTAGAAACTCAGTCTTCATGAGCTGGATTTTCTCATAACGAATCCCACATATTGTGTATATTGATTGATATATACAAAACTATATTGAGTACTGTTATTTTATTATTATTTATAATATAATTTTTTACACTTATTTATAAGTAAAAAAAATATATTTAAAAAAAACCGCTTAATTTTCTTATGCAATTGGTGCCAGAACATTTTTTTTTAATTCAATGCGCTTTTATATATTATCACAGATTTTTTCCTTTTTCTCAAATCTATATATATTCAATAGAATATATTTTTTACTTTTTAAATATTTCTAATCTTTGTTAAACCTGATATAAATCAATAAAAATAGAAAATAGCACCGTTTTCTATTTACTGGACATGCAATAAAACGTTTTAATTCAATCCTCGTGTATCTAATCAAAGAATTCCAACTCATTGACTTTGGTATATTACCTATATTCTTTTTTTAAATTAATGCTTCAACGGCTAACCTAATAATAAGTTATTAAGATTATTTTTCGAGGTCAGTCAAGTGTTTATTTAATAAACCATTATTACGGACCCAGTTAAGAGCATAGTATTCACACGCGTTTTTATCTCTGTGGGAAATCTATAGAGTTCCCGTTGGGTCTTATTAGGGGTGACCATAACACTTGGTCAAGTGGGTTAGGGGCTTTTTAAACACTTCTACAATAAGAATATGTTGTGTAAAATAATAACTCATTTATCGTACAAAAACGATAATAAATTTATAAAACTGACAGATAAATTCTTTTTAAACGAATGATTAAAAATACACTTATTTATGTTGAAGGAAATGCAAAATCTTTAGGTAATCGAAAAGTGAATATAAATTTCGGTAAACTTACCTCAGTAAATCTCGCATGTCGATGTTTTCCGATTTCAAATGAATGAAAAATATATAATAATAATAATAATACAGACACTTAATATCTCATGTAATTCGGTACACTCGAATTTCGCGGCCGTTAAGTAAACCGGTGCGTGTTTCGCGTGCGTTCAATACGAAAGTTGCGGCGATTCTGCTCGATGGCGCGACGCGTGTCTACTCTTGAACTTACCCAAGTTGACAGGTTGCATTGCCTGCACACTGATGCATTTTCGAAGGTTAATTTTTCCTACATTCTCGCATCAGTCACTCTAAACACCGGTAACATTACGCCGCGGGACGTTCGTTTCGTTGGGCAGGTGAATAGCTAATTTGGAGAAATTTGATTGATGAACACTATACTTTACAGAAATATCCTACGTACGTATGTAGTCTGTTTTTATTCCTTACTTTGTTATTACCGCCTAGAACATAATAAGCGTTTGCAAATGATTATTCTGATCTAGATGTAGGTAAGTAATAAAATATAAGTAATATCAATCAACTATATATATGTATTGGAAGGAACCGAAGAAATTATATTTTAGTACAAAGATGAATGTTGATTCATAGAAATGGGAATATACTTTATTTGGGAGACGATTCTAAATCTTCATGGTGTGATATAAAGTTAGCGAAATTATTTGCTCTTATCGGGGTTAAAGCCACATAACTTCTAGAACCGGCGCGCGTGGTTGTTATGTTGAATGGTATGTTTTAAATAATAAATAATTATGGGGACTAATCTCACACACTGCCATTTAATTCCACACTAAACATCTATACTAATAAAATTAAGCGGAAGAGTTTTTTGTTTGTTTTAAACACGCTAATCTCTGGAACTACCAGTCGGATTCGAAAAAATATTTTTGTATATGATAGGCAGACTCTCGTGAAATAGTATAGGCTATCTAATATTACGCCTCAACTCTCAGATAGCCTTATATATTGATATTTGTTACGTAAGTCGGAAGTCGAGGCCCTTCCGAACTGCTTTATCCGCGTGCGCTGGCGTAATCGTTAATGATACGGAAGTACAATGTTGTACAAAAATATTGATCCTTAGTATATTTAAGAAAAAGTAAGGGATAGCGTATGCCAGTCTCTTATAAATAAGCCACTATAAGGTATTTTGTGATAAAGATTTGTTGAAAATAAAAAAGTGAATTCTATGCATTATTTTTAGCCATGGCATATTAATATTTACGAACAAAAGTTACTTCATCACAAAGACAATTTTTTGAAGTTAAATTTTGCTCATTATACTATGTTACTCACATAGTTTAAGAGATAATGAAAAATTAAAATAATTTGTACTTGCGGGAAGAACAACTATGATAGACTACACGGATGCGTAGGCGTTGCGGCGCGATTTTTGTCGATTAACATTAACACGGGTGAAACCGTGGGGCACAGCTAGTATCTTATATTATAATGACACCTGATATGCTACACATTAGACATTTAACAGCCTATCACTCATCACACAAAAGTCAGTCATGTGCGGGTGTCTAACCTGCGACCTCTTGGTTTCCATAGTAGGGGTTACTACCACTGCGTCACGAGCCCTTTCAATCGAGGTAGGTCGAACAACTTTTCAGAGTTATTATCATGATAAAGACGGCATATGAAAGAATATATGAGCACTCGATTCGAATCAGGCCAATTAAAGGTACGACACTAATTACTGGGCTAGACGAGGCGACGTGTTCTGAGTTAATTAAGATTTATTTAACGCGTGTCCAATTGCAACGCTAATGAATTTTAATTGCGACTTTAAAATACAGTTCGATGCGTTCGCAATCGTATGAATGCAGTGTAATTTGACTTAATTGTGTTCATCGATAGATTTCAAATATAGAAATTGGTAACATAGGTATAATGAAACCAGCTACCTCACTTGAAAAACGGTGGCGTAAAATAATTACACTGCACTTGATAAGTGACTGCATTGGATTTGATAAATGACTGTACTAAACATGATAAGTGGCTGTACTGTACATAAGAAGTGACTGTACTTATGTGATAAGTAACTATTTCTTAACAATTACCTCAAACAAACTCAGTCACATTATCAACTGCAAATATGCTACTTGAGGAAGGGAAGCTAGTACTTGGATGTATGAAGTTATTTAATGACGGTATATGGTACGGTAAATAGCTTTTACTAAAGTAATAGTTTTGCGATCGCATCGACATACAGAAGCCATAGGAAAAACTACAAACGATGTTTCAATTTTAGATACTTGAAGTGACGAAAAACTGCTAGGTATAGTTAAAATTGTTTTTAAATTATTTTTTTGGATTTAAATTTTGTATTAAATTGAACTAATTAAACGTAGAGTACTTTGTAGAAGAAATATTAATATAATTACTAAAAAAAAATCAAGTTCGGTAGGGTCGCTTACAGAAAAATACTGAGAAATATAAAAGTCGAACAGTGACATATATTAGTCAATAGCGGTACTTCATTAATTAGCAGTTACATTGTTAGATCATTTAAACTTCTCTTTCATTATGTTATGTTCATTACAATATATACATGAAGTAAACATAATTTCAGCTTTGATTATACAAATGTCTACATTCCTAGTACGGCAAAGTAGAAATGAACCTTGGTGGAAACCGAAATCTAGATCGCATATTAATTGTTCAATTTATTCTTGTAAAAATGATAAATATTATATACTAAGAGTGGACGATAGACAATAAATATAGGGTCTGTGGCTGCTAAGGTATTTCAAATTTTATCAAATTACTTAAAATAAATAAAATTTTAATTATTTATTACAATCGTTATAATTTAATGTTATTTTAGTCTTCATTTTTGGCCTCAAAAAATCGGATAGTGAATCTGACAACGTTGATGAAGTAAATATTGCTATAAATGCAACAGAAAAATACGGAGCATAAGTACAAGCATTTGAATAATGACAAAAACGATAGGTACTAAGAAATATATAGCTAATTTCCTGTAGGCTACAATATCCCGCTAATTGCTAATGCATTATATCATTTCCATTTCTTTATTTTCTCGATGACAGCTCCTGTGAAAACTTGAACGACCGTCATTTTTACATTATGTATGCATTATTTTATAAAAATATGACGTTTACACACGTACAAGGTTATACCAGAGTCGGAGAAACTGATGGGGATAAAGCTATATCGATAAACGTAAGACGATAACAGACCCGATATTTTTTTACAAAATGTAAGAAACTAAACTACTGCCGGATACTTTTGTACAAATTTATTAACTAATATTATATTTCATTACAAGATGTTACACGTATAAATTCTTGATTAATAATGCCAACTTCTTCAAAATTTTCGAAGCTGTTGTAAAATAAGTAGGTATAGGCAGGTACTCGACAATGAAACGAAATAATTATAACGACAGGCAATCTTTATTTATTTATTTTAATCAAAATCTGATGAATCGTCATTTTCACTCGATGGTTATTACTTACTTGGTCACAACACTACAAATATCAAATTAGAACTGTCATCGAGAAAATAAAGAAATGGAAATGGTTTAATAGATATTCTCAATATCAGTCCTTGTAGGGAAGAATGAATAAACTGTAGCTAACTTCTGAGTATCCAGCACCAAAGACACTCTCAGAGCAAGAGTCATCATTAATTCAACGATATTGAATTTCAATAACACTACATATCTATGACTTTTTAAAATTGCCTATTGTTTTTCATATACGAAATATCATGCGGACAGGGTCGCGGGCACATCTAGAAAATAATATAAAACCGATTAATCTCTATGCACAAATTCCCCCACTTTTGAAGTAAAATGTTTTAACTTGGTATCCCTTGTACAGCACACAAAAACAACTGACGCGCGTGTACAATACCTTTAAGCACACTAGGCTAGCATAGCCGTGCCAACAAATCGGTCTCAAGGCGACACGGTATCTAGACATTTATATAATCAAAGAATTTCAGTATCACTGTAAACTTCTAAATGCGCTGTGCCCACTAACGACCTATTAACTAGCCACAACGAACCTATTCTTGTATAGTTAATGTAATTGTTTATGTTACACGTTAAAATGATTTATCTGGTGTGACTGATCTGTACATATCACGTACAAATAACGGTATTTAAGTACATTTTCATAACACGTCGATATTTATCGATCTACCTTAATGGACGGATAATGTGTTCATGACAATAATAATTAGTCTCCGATATTAATATAGTTGCGAGAATAAGTAAAAAAATTTGAACAATAAAGAAAACCGACTTCAATGACTTTGAAGAGTTTCCTGGTGTATCTTCGAAGGTGAAGGACCAATGCAAATGAAATTAAAATGGGACTACCCTTGAGGTACCTCCTATCCAAATCGGTTTATAAAAAAAGAACTTATGGCTGAATATCCATAAAAAAAATACATTCGAATTGAGTAACCTCCGACTTTTTTTTAAGTCGGGTAAAACAAAAAAATGTATTACATATTTATTCTCGTTTTATATATTTCACACAATAATAATAGAAGTGGAATTAACATTTATCTATTGTGATTTTAGTATACATTATTTTTGTTTGTAAACTAGTTTTTCATTTAATCTATCTATACAATTAATAAAATTGAAGTGTCTGTTTGTAATGTCAAAATAACAGTTTTTTTTACTAAATGCATATGAAAGTATATACGATAACTATAACAAAAAACCAATCTATAGTTTAAAACAATACCACATTAACAAAATTTATTAATTTCAATACTATTCGTTCTATTCGCGATATAGCACGTGCCGTGAATAGAATCAATTTACATGAAACAAATTCATATTATTTTTGATAATTACTCTGTTATTACATTGTTGTATGTGGTTCAAATTTATTTTTAGCAATCTCATTCAATTAACTTAAAAGGTATTTCTTTTTTAATGCTTTCGCTACAAAATTTAATTATGTTATTAACGTAAAGTGTTTCCTAATAAGAAATTTTTATTGTGTTAACGTTGACCGTATTTAAAAGTGAAATTTAGTTGTTTTCTTACTGCTTTATCTCGTGGAGTGGTACGGTTGGTCACCACCATAGCTTTTTTTACAGCCAGTGATGTATTTCCAATTTAAAATTATCTAAAGTTTAACACATATACCGTCGAAATGACACAACATATCTAAATTGTACTCATTAAAAAAAGATAGATTGAAATACATACTCACTCGTTAGCTTAATGGTCGTAAGCGCATCCGCTATGCTCGAGGTACTGGGTTCGATTCCCAGGTCCAGCAAAGTGTTATTGGGTTTCTCTATGAAATTCTCAATAGCAGCTCGGAGTTTGGCTTTGTGCCCGATTAATGACAATAGGCTCGCCCCTTATTACATGGGACCTAAACCCATACACATCGAACTGAGGGTGTATATTAAGTACACCTCTGCCTAACCCTACGGAGGTACAGGCGTGATGGTATGTATGAATGTTATGTTTATTTTCTATCCCGTCCTTATGTTGATAGATTAATAGGAATTGTCAGCACAGTGCATTAATATCCTCGCTAATATTTAGTGAATATTTACTATTTTTGGCAGTACATTTATAGTACTTTTTTGGTAAGAGAGCTTAAAATTACAATTTATTTATATGGCGGTCATTATTTAGACTTCTTTAAAGTTATGAATAACTAGCAGTGCCCGTGGTTTCGCCCACGTGGACTACAGACGCGCCGTTGATCGGGCACGCGCGAAACTTGCTACCCCTGCTCCCGGTTATTTTAAAGACAAAAATGTTTATTGTGGGTGTTCCTTAGAAGATAGACATATACTCTCGCCGACCTTTTTGTAGGCTTTTCTAATGTCTAAAATTAAGTGGTACATTCATTTCTTACATGTCTTATGTTTTACTCAGCGTAAGCCATTTAAGCGCCCGAATTGATTAACCATGACCAGTTTTTTTTATTTACGCGGAACTCTAATTCTTTTTCTGAAATAAAAGTAACCTAAGTTACTCATAATAACATCAGCTATCAGCCAGTAAAAGTCCCGTGAAAATCGAACAAACAGACGGACAATTTTTTTTTTGTTATAGTTACCATATCTACTTTGATATGAGTTTAGTAAAAAGCTGTTATTTTGACATTGAAACAGACACTTCAATTTTAATAATTGTATATAAATGGCTAACTACATACATCAGGTCACACTTCCGTCGCATGATGCTCGCGGAGCTCTAAAATTTACTCTCTACTAAAGACGTGAAAAAAAGTATAATACACGTAATTACCAAAATCTAAATAATTCTCTAACAGCTAGTTTCATAAAATTAATTCATCAACCACTTTCCTCTTTCTTGTATGAACAGAGTAAAAGTGTATAACTATGTTAATGCACAAATAATAGTATAATGATAGGTTTGGACTAAAAGCCATAATTACTGTCCTTGTTAGATTCTAATTTGTCATAATTATACACGTGTGTAAATTGTTGTGAATTTATAATGATTGTGAATTATATAAATGATGCAGTTTCGTTTATTTTCTGTTTCACAATATTTTTATTTTTTTATTTTTAGTAGATGATGTGTTGTTTGTAGGTTTTGTAGTGAAAATCAAATACGATTATAGAAATAATAACTTCAATAAAATTGTACTCGATTTACAGGCTACAAAGTTTACGTAAGCAAAATTTTACGCTTACGCTAAAAGCTTTTACCTACATAAAAATGTAAACTCCTCTTTCCCCGAAATTATAAGAGATACGATTTATTTCTTTTATATCTATTTAAATTAACCAATCTGTAGTTCTGTCTGTACACATTTTTTTTTCCAATTTTCAAATTACAGGATAGGCTTCACTGTTCACGAATATGTATCATTGCATATCATCAATCAATCAATGTATGAATTGATCAATTTTTTTTCACACCTTTCTCTTGGGGCTATATTATTCAAAACAGGGACTTAAAACTCTTTCCAAGGTCAGCTATGTAACACTAATACCCCCTGTTGTAGCAGTTGACCATAGGAGACGGTAACCATTTACTATAAAAATAAAAATAACTTTTTGTTCTGAGAGAGCATTATATATGCAATACATTCCAAAAAAATATTTTCGGGCGCTTACATGACTTTTGCTGACTTAACTTTATGAGATCCAACAAAATAATGCTCTAAAGAAATGTAGTTCATCAAAAAGCCTAGAAACGAGGAATATGTTTATTTCTTAAGGTTGAATCACAGTAACCATTTCAAGATAATAATTTAAAATATTACGTTATTTGCGAAGCTATTTTCTCCAGTTCAGTATTAATCTTTATCCAGATAAGTTCCTTAGTTAACTTGGGTTTTTCATGTACATTAAGATTGTCCTTTACAGGTTTCCATTTAAATGAATACCGTAGAAGATATCACGAATTCATAATTATTCGCGACCAAAGAAATCCTACCTAAAAAAACCTATGATAAATTGCGCGTGGCGAGTTAAACGCACTATTCGTAACTATGAAGTTACATAATATACCATCACACCTGTATCCCCGAAGTTCGCCGGGTATGTTTTAAGTCCCATGTTATAGCATATTGCCATTAATCGGGCACGAAGCCAAACTCCAAACTGCTACTGAGAATTTCATAGAAAAACCCAAGAGCACTTTGCTTCAACTGAGAATCGAACCTAGGACCTCGAGTATAGCAGTCGGTATAGGAGACCACTAGGTTAATGAGGCAGTTATAAAGTTATGAACTGTCAATATTAGAGCAATAACGAAACGAAATAATTAGTTAAATTTACGACTACATATCTAGGTGAATGATCTAGGTAATAAATACAATTTAGCGTTCTAACAATTATCTAAATTTAAATATTTTAAATGATTTCTAAATATCCACATAAAGATGGTTAATTAAATCGAGCCCGGATGCTATACCGTTATACTATCATTAAATTAGCAATAATTATTATTAAGTATAAATATATCCTATTAACTACATCAAAGAAATTTACATAATAATAAGAAAAACTCTAATCGATTAGCCTAATAAAAACAATTTAGTAAATAAGGCTCAAATTGGTTATGACAGTATTTATATAAAATTTCCATAAATTTAAGTACACTAGCTGTGCCCGCGGCTCCTAAACGCATTTATCACGCAGATAATTATTCTCTTGTTGTTATTTTATTTCTACCCATAATTAAATAATTAATTCCGAAAGTAACATTGACAAATCTTAAAGCCTGTAATTTTTGGAGCGAAATAAATAACCCGCGTACTGAATTTCGTAAAAACTCGTCATGCCGTTTTTGAGTTAAATCAGACACAATTAAGACAGGCACATTTTTAAAATATCATATTCGTAATCATTATCTGCCCTTTAAAATAGATGTCTATATACTACAGCTATAAAAATTACATAACAGCTACTATAAGTTTTTAATTTCGGAAGTCTAATTAAATAAAGGCAAATGTGCCACAGAACTAGAGTCAAGACTTCAATTCTACAAACGATTTATGGCAGGTGCACAAGTTGATAGACTCGGGTTCGGTTTGAGAAAGGAAAAGGATGACCGAGACATAATAAAATCCTTTCTACAACAAGATGAAAATGACACCTAAAGAGTGCACGCAATGTCCAAAATGAGTGGTTAGCCATAGGTGAGTTCTGCATCCCATTAGCACTAAAGTGGCGCGCCTTGTTATATGACTGGTCTCCTTTCCTACAAAATTTTTATCTTAATGCCTTCAAAATGACCCTCCCAGACCAGAGTAACTTAGTAGGATGGGGGAAAGCCTCTGAAAAATCTTGCTATACTTGTGGTGAGGCAATAGGCACAGCCAGGCACTTATTAGTAGGATGCAAGGTGCTTCTCGATAGGGGTCACTACTCACGTCGCCATGATAGAGTACTTCAATTCATACGTGAAGCAGTAAGTCATTTAGTAGCTAGAGCTCAAAAAGGATTGACCACTAACAGGAGAAAATTAACTTTATAAAAGAAGGCTTTAAAGTAAGCCCTTCTCAGTCATAGGTTCTGCACCTGATTGGACTATTTTAGTGGACACATATGAAAAATATTATGAAAGCCCAGATGATGTGGGTGTTTCGTCATCCAGACCAGACATTTTTCTTTATTCTCGAGAAATCAAGCGTATAGTACTTGTAGAGCTTACTGTACCGTGGGAAACTAATATACCTAAAGACCACGCAATAAAAAATAACCAAAAACGACTATGCGGTTAACTTGTATGCGGTGGAAGTGGGAACGAGAGGTATTCCAGCGAAATCTCTCTATAACTTGCTAAAAGACCTCGGCCTGTCGAGAACTGAAGTAAATTCTATTTTAGAACGGGCATCTAAAGCAGAATTAACAGGCTCTTACCGAATCTGGTTTGGCAGGGATATCGCGGGCAGTCAAGGTGAGCGCTGATGTGCATCATAAGAGGCTCCTTAAACCTACATCTGGGTCTCAAGTCCCGGGGGCTGCTCGTGTTCCCTCAGTCTGCCACACGATGGACCCGGAACCCGCACGATGTATCCATGGAATGCTAAGATGTTTATCTCGTCTATATTTTATTATGGCAGAAGCCTGTGTAGGCAATTTTACCCATGAAATCACATCAAATCATCTAATTTTTAAGCGGGGAGGATGGTTTCTGGGGAAGATGAAATAATTATAGGAAAAATATTATTAAATGTTTTTCTCAATATAACATAACATACCATGACGCCTGTACTCCCCGAAGGGTTAGGCAGAGGTGTACTAACGTACACTCACATTTCGCCGTGTATGTTATTTCAAGAAGAGAAGAATAAAAACGGTACAACCCTGCAATACAGTCGATTTTTTTAGGTTGGGCAATGAATTTTGTCGGGCAGGCAGTAGGTATGCATATAAATAAATGAGACATAAAAAAATTAACTTTATAAAGTCTTCTTCTTCTTGTTTTGGCGCCGCAAAAAACACTTGCCAGTGTCAATGTTTTTAAACCATCGTAAAATTTAATAAAAAGAGGGGTCTTGTGACAATATGGTGGCTCCCTGGTCAGTACTATCTAGGGAGTTTTTGTGACATCTCAAACGGAATGTTTCCAGTTTATATTTACAATTCACTTCACATAATATGAACAACAACCAAACTATAACGCAAAACGCCACCAATATTGGATAATATAGGGTCAAAAATATAAGTTAATGAATTAAAAATAAAAACCACAATATGTCACTTCAAGATCCCGCCTAAAACTCGACTTTGTAAAGTGAACATAAAAAAAAAATTACACTTTATCTGTACTTTTAAAAATAGTGATGCCCAAAGCGGTTGCTTTTTAAATTGTAGAAAACATCGTAAATCAATGTTTCCTAGAATACATTTAAGGATGTTTAATTATCATGTTTATTAGTTTTCTCTGTATTGCCGCGTTCGATTCGACCAAATTACGTCTTTCTTTTCAGATTACCATTATTAGCATTCTGCTAATAGTTGATAATTTATTGTGGAATAGTAATCAACTTTTGTGATATACAGACAAAACCAATTAACTTGTAGCATAGGTTTTTTGTGCCTTGATTAAAAATATTATAATAATTTCGAACTTTGAATTTGAAAGTTTATTTTAGTAGGTAATCATTTGAAATGCGAATAGATACCTACTTCGGAGAAAAAACGAAGAATGTATGGATGGTTTTTGCAAGCCACGGAATAAAGAGTCTGTGGTGCAAGCAATAACATGTGCTTCAAAGGTGCTAATACCATATATTTTATATTATACTAGCTGTGCCCGTGGCTTCGCTCACGTGAACTACAGAATGCCTGCGCGAATCTTGGTCCCCTGCTTCTGGCTATTTTAAAGACAAAAATGCTTATTATGGGTGTTCCTTAGAAGATAGATGTACACTCTTCCGGATTTTTTGTAGCTCTTTTTAATGCCTACAATTATGTGGTACATTTATTTGCTATATCTTTAATGGTTTACTCAGCATAAGCAATTTAAGCGACCAAATTGATTCACCATGACCAGTTTTTTTATTTATGCGGAACCCTAATTCTTTTTGTCAAATAAAAATATCCTAAGTTACTCCCTATATCATCGGTTATCTAACAGTGAAAGTCCCGTCAAAATCGGTTCAACCCTTTCGGAGATTACCCGGAACAAACAGACAGACAAATATTGTAAAAATTCGTTTTTTGTTATTAGTATCGCGTATATACTTTCATATGCATTTAGTAAAAAAACTGTTATTTTGACATTACAAACAGACACTTCAATTTTATTA
Source organism: Saturnia japonica (assembly GCA_033032175.1). Classification (NCBI taxonomy): domain Eukaryota; kingdom Metazoa; phylum Arthropoda; class Insecta; order Lepidoptera; family Saturniidae; genus Saturnia; species Saturnia japonica. The sequence continues at coordinate 4,318,269 of CM065314.1, forward strand.
ATTGTATAGACTAGCTGACCCGTGCATCTTCGTCTGCGTCATTTAAGAGAGTGAGAGAAAGGGTTAGAGAGAATGGGTCTTAGCGCTGTAATAAAAGTAGGCCTCCCACGTTATTTTCTGCATAATAAAAGTGCGCTCGCGGTACTTGACCATTATTTTTCTGCAAAGTTATTTTAAAATTGTGATATCTCCTAAGATATTCATTTAAATCAATCACTGTAAAGGGCAATTTTGTTCAAAATTAAACACTTGTGATGAATAACGTATTTATATCGATAAAGATCAATATCATGTACATAAAAACATCTTCCCAAATAATTCATTATTTTAGAACAAATTTTATCACCATAAAAAGGTTATATTGAGTAAACCTTAAAAGATAGTCATATACTATCGCGGAATTTTTTTTAGAACTTTTTAAGAGAAATAATTCCATACACATGATTGTTGCATAACTTTAACCATTTACACAGCGAACGCAATAAAGCTCTCAAAAAAATAAAATTTGCCCGTTTTTCCATTATTTTTTATTGATGCTCCGCTCTTTATGATCATAGCGTGATGATATATAACGTATAGCCTTCCTCTATAAATGGACTATCTAACACTGAAACATTTTTTCTATTGGAACCAGTAGTTTCTGATATTAGCGTGTTCAATCAAACAAACAAATTTTTCAGCTATATAATAGTACTATAACTGGCATATCAACGCACAGTCTAAACTACTTGTGCTAGGACCGTGAACACTAAGCAGCGATTTTTGGAAATTCAACCCTGAGGTGGTGAATAAGGGGATGAAAGTTTGTATGAAAATCAGTACTTTTTGAAGATAGAACAATAAAAATTGCTATTTAGTAATAACTCTACTAACACGAGCGAAGCCGCGGGAAAAGCGCTAGTACATTATAATCTTTATATTATTAGTCCTGGTGTTCAGACTCAGTTATAAAGTTAGCTCATATTTCGAAGTATGTACTTTTAAAATAAACTTAACATTTATCTAATACAGACTTAATACGCAACTACGGTAAAGTACCAGTGAATTTGGCAGGTTGCCAACAAAACTGGCACCGCTGGTAAAGATAATTCCGTTCTCCGAGTTTGTTACGCCAGTCTGGGTTAACTCGGCTCTAATTAAGCTTTTGAAGCATAGGTTATTTTATTAGCTTCGTTCGGCTCGCCTGCGCCTGTACAAACGAGTATGTTTTTTCACAAGCTAGATTTATTAAGTTTACAAGAGATTAAATAATACGTTGTTAAAACAATAATGTTAATATAAACCAACGACTTGTATATGGATTGGATTGTTAAGCGTACTTAATGATATAAGCTTATAATTCTTCTATTTAGCTATTTTTGGGTGTATGGAACAATACCCATTAAATATTAGCCTACATTACTACATACATTAATCGCCGTTAAAATTTGCTATTACCAAACTGGATTGTTTTTAAACTTTAGTATTGGAGTGTTTATTTTCAATGAGCAAGTGCTATTTACGAACTCGATCCTTCAATTATAGTAATAAATGCGCCTGCGGTGTGCCTACACTGACTGAACCCAGCTACGAAAGATTACATCGTGGAGAAGCGATAGTCGCTAATAGCCTCCAGTGTATGGGTATTTTTTGCTAAGTATTAATATCTGTTCATGACGTGTTTGCAATTTATCCGTGTGATTCATCATTGGATGCACATTGAATGGATTGTACAGTCGCGAACACAAATGACTGTCTTTTTTTTGCTAATTAATAAAACATAGGTACCTAAACTCTTTTTATTTAAACTAAGTGCTGTTTTAACTTATTTATCTTCGCTGATACTGCAATATGTTTTATGTCAAGAGACTTGGTCTGAATATTATTCATTGTAAAATGATATGTTTTTAGTTATTTTCACATTAGATCTAATTCAGGATCGAATTGTATTAAATTATAAATTTTAATAACGAATTACATACATCTAGCATATCGTTAAAAAAGGTTTTTCTCTCTCTCTCTCTCCTGTAAAACCCTTTTAATAGTGCATAGTTTGAAGCCATGATGGCTCATTTGGTAGCGTGTACCAATTAGGGTGTATAACTGGTTGTGTGTCGATCGAAAACACCTTGAAGAAACCTTAAAGCATGGAGTACGGCTTTTTCTAATTCACGCCTGGCTAGCTACCACCCTCAAGTTGAAAATCTGTCGCCAAGCACATCGGTGCTGCACTTGAGAGCCAGTCTTCCAGTAGGCTTAGCGCCCTACCATCTTGGCCACATCGTCACTTAAGATCAGGTGAGATTGTGGCCACAACGCTAAACCTATAACGATAAAAAAGGTTAAATACCATAGATTTATTTGTGTGTTGTCTCAGTCACATGACACTTTAATATAGACAACGCTAAACCTAAAATGAAAAAAAAAATTAAAACCTCTCACTCACTGTACCTATTACTATTAATGTAGAAGCGAGACGCATTGAGAGCGCCTGTCGAACCGTGATAGATAACGAGGGTCTCGTGACGCGGGCCCTTACCCTCAAATGCATCTCACGGCACGTTACTGAACGCTTTGAAGTCACTATTTGTGACGTCACTAACGTTGAAGTCCGATTTATATATGAATTACAAACAGAACCAAGATCTAAATTACTTTGTATTTCATACGTTAGGCTTTAGAGCGATAAAACGGTCTTTATTGACTTTGGACGAAAATTGAATTTAAATTTTAAAGGGAACCGTTCAGGATTGTTGCAATAGTTTAAAAATATATTATTCCTACCGAAATTGAGTTTAAACGCCATGTCATACGGAATGTCATGAACTTATGATACACGTCTTTGTATTACAATGAATGTCTCAGGGTTAGTAAAATGGAAGTTTTCGATTCGGAACAAAACTAAACATGTACACGCTAATAATATATTTATAACTCTATGTTATTAAAACGAGACACTGGCAGATGTGATAATCGTGTATTGCTAACATGAAGAAATAACTATGTTATTATAATAACGCGCACAATTAATTCGACCCTTAATTTTGAGATTCTCAAAAATTATCTAGAAAGTTCTAACCAGGATTCACCTTATTAAAATACTGAAATCATCATAGAACACTATATTCACTCGATAATGGCAGTAATCGTCTTCAATAAAAAAGACTAGTTGCCAAGTTAGAACAAGGAAAAAGAAGAAGGAGATGCTAACCGATCAAAGAAAAAAAAGAGTAATATGTGACAACCCGTGCGTTATTATATTACGTATGTCAAGGGTCTAGACGGAAGCGGCATTTGTCTAGACTTTAAAAGCTATGTCCCACTGATATTACAATGTGGTACTTATGCTTAGTTTGTAATCAAATCGTCGTACACGTGTACGTCCCAATAAATCCATATAGACAGTTCCGCATAATAAGATTAGAAACTCTAGCCAAGTTCAAGTCTAATCCAGTTCATAATCAATTCAATCATAACTAAATAAGTTTATTGAAGCTCTACTTACGTGGATTTGATTATGATTGTGGCTAGATACCGGATAGTTATGATTAAAGAATCCTTACTTTTACCTGGTTTAGACTTGAGAGGAGGGTTATGTTTTTCGAGCGTATTTATGTATGTCTATTTCTTTGGCACGCTCTGCAGCCTAAACGGCTTGACGGATTTTAGTACAGGATGTGTCATTAGATTCGTCTAAATTGTGAGAGTGACATAGGCTATATAATAATTAAGTACGACGTCTAGGAATCAAATAAATTGTCGGGTGTTTTTGTTGCAGTCGGGTTTTTTGTTTCCTTTTTTTAATCTTATCTCAGCATAATAACCGTACAGCATCTCACGCTAATAATAAGTACAGTACAAAGTAACAAAGTCATCTACAAATAGCGGCAACCGTCGGTGACACAGATTTCATTGGCAGTCGTCGATACCACGCCGAGCTGCTGAAATGAATTAGAAAGAGGTAGGGCACAGAGAAATTTGTTTGTAGATTTCTCTCGAATTGGGACAGCCCGACTGGTGGTACCTACCTCCACCTTACAGAAAATCGCAGTCAAATAACCTGCGGTGAGTAGGGTTTCCAAAATTCCTTGCAGTAGGGGGGCTCAAGGTCGGTTACGCGTATACTTATGGCATATCAAGCGTCTCTAGACTACGGCAGACGCTTACCAACTGCCTCTTAAAATGGTTCTTCACGCCTCGTTTGAAGGACCCAATATCATACGAAGGAAGGGCTTGCATTTGCACGGTACGGCAATAATAAGAAAGAATACGTTGCTGTATTGTGCGTTTTTTATGCAATGATAATTACCAATGGGTGTTCCGCAGGTACGAACCCCGACACGTACTAACGATTTTTACGAAATTTAAATTGGTAACACCATCGACTGTTGATTTCTCGGGATTTCAAATCGCCAACACGTAGTAGGCCGGGCAAGGGGCTCCATTTTTCCAGTATTAGGAAATTTACAGGCTGGTACTATTATTCGAAAAAGTGCCCCCATTTTGGTGTGCAAGATAACTCTTCAGCTAATGACCGTTCATGTTTTCACATAATTCGAATTGGTCACAGCTAGGGATGCCTACTTTGCAACCCAAATTTACGGAATATATTTAAAAAAAAAATTTTTTTTTTAATGAATGCATGAAAATTTAAGAAACAATAAAATACTTAGTACATTTAGCGAAATAAAACATACCTTTTTTAATTATCAATTAAGCTCGGGTGAAATGGCGACATGAGTTTTTATCTCATTTAAAGACGATTTTTCAATTGTTAGATAACTTTATTTGAGGAGTAATTTTGACGTTTTGACAGATAATGTATGGACAACATCAAAACCTTTTGAAGTTATTCCTCAAATAAAGTTATCTAACGAATGAAAAAATCGACTTTTAACGAAATAATTGTCGTCACCGCATGCCTAAATGTATAAAGAGATGCTTCTTACAGTATTTTAAAATCTTGACTATACGGCTCTCAGAAAATGATTGACAACCCTAGTTAAACCATTCATCATGTGCAACTAATACATTTTCTCTACGACTACCAAAACGAACGAAAGAGTTCATAAAAACCGTGTCAAAACGTACCTACATGTGTCGGTTGTAAGACTAACGATTTCGCATGCTATGTTTTTAAAGCACAATGTGTTTAAATTAATGATTTCTGAACAACAATCGCATTTTTTTTTGTGAAAGAGGACTATAATTGCGAATTCTACTTTTTTTTCTCTTTCTGTTTGTTCTTTGTTCCGGGTAATCTCCGAAATGGTTGGACCGATTTTGACGGGACTTTCACAGAAAGATAGCTGACGATATAAGGAGTAACTTAGGCTACTTTTATTTAAAATAAAATTAATTAGGGTTCTGCGCCTATAAAAAAATTAATTAATGGCTTACACTGAGTAAATCATTAGAGATATATCAAATTCATATATCACATAATTGTAGGCAATAAGCATTTTTATCTTTAAAATAATCGGGAGCGGGAGAGTACCATTCTCAGGTGGTGAACGACGGCATTCCGCAGTCCATGCTTTTTTATAAAATTAATATAAAACGACATTTTTTCTGTGTTACCAGTATGAACTATTTTCCTATCATAATATTAATTTCTATTACTTTTTCTACTTACAAAAAAGAAAATATTTCTATAAGAATAAGCTTATGTAAGAGGATAATGTAGGTAATTACTTAAATTCCTAATGCATACCAATTTATTTTTCAGAATATTTGTTCTATATTATTTGTGTATAATTTTGGAGATAAGGGGTCTTCTTGTCTGACTCCACTTTTTATCTAAACTTGTTTAACTGTAGATCCTAATGTGATTTGAATGTGACTAAGCTATTTTAGTATATTTCCTTTATAAAGCCTAGTTTTTTATAGCTTGCCATATTTCAGTTTGGTAAAGCGGATCAAATGCTACAATATAACGATATAAGATAAGTAAAATATGTAATATCAAGGCCAAAAGAAGAAAAGTGGTTTACAAGCCAGGTGATAGGACAATAAAATAAAAAAATATATGTAGCTGAGTCACTTTTTGGAAAGACGTGTTAGACGTCTAGGACAAGACCGCTCAGGGTGGAAGCAGCTAGCAGCTGGAGGAAGCTTTTAATTCTGCGGGCCCACAGGGAAACATAAAAGAAAATAGTAGCCTATATCTTTATCAATTTATACAACTGTAATTTTTTTTTTAAGTTTTCAAAATTCTTGTTAACAAGTGAATTAAATAAGTTATCTTAATAGATTTTTGTGTTTTAAAATTCACTGGCTACATAACGAACTGATAATCCATCACAAAAAAGTAACAATATTGTCATATAAATAATTTAATAATTTTACTTTAGGTAGAATAAACTGAGCAAGTTATATTAACTCAGGAATCATCCAATGACGCTGTGATGGATGCGATATATTGTCCAATAAATAAAATCGAATAACTTTTAACATAATATTATTGGCTTTAAACGGTATGCAATATAAAATACGAAAACATATTATTATAAATTCCAGAAACCACTTTAACAAAGTATTGCCCCTGCAAGAAACTTACATAATTAAATTTCTATACGCGATTCACGCTTTCCAGCAACTTTGCCGACACCAGCGTAATTATAGAAAAAGCTCTGATTGTAAACAATTTACCGATACTCTAAGGCATATATTAACATGAAGCATTGCTTCTGTAATTCATCTAACATTTAATTGAACGATACCGTTCCATTATAATTGATGTGAATTTGTCGAGCGATTTTAAATGCGATGAATCGATTTTTTTTTAAGGCTTATTGGTAGATATCAATACTGCTCAATAAAAAAAGGAGGATCTCAATTCGATTGTTTCTTTTTTTTCTGATGTTCAGGCATAAGCATAACCTCTTTGTTTATGAACCGGTTTAGTCGATTCTTTTTTCGTTGGAAAGGAGATGCCCCAAGGGTGGTTCCATTTTAATTTCATTGGCATTGGACATTCGACTTCAAAGATACACTAGGAAACTCCTCAAAATCATTGGAGTTAATTTTCTTTCTTTTTAAAAATTGTATTTAAACTTTTTTATTGTTTGCAGCCTTGTTCGAGCGGGCGCTATTGATACACATGTGCCGTTTACCGACACCTAATAATTTTGAGTGTTTGAGGTTAATAAAACTGATCACAATACACCAGGTGTAACATCCACCACCCTAGCAAATGATATTTTTTAAGTAGATACGACATTGACGCTATTTACATGCAATCGTGAATGCTGGGCAATTGCCCTCGGTTCACTTTCGACTTGATACCGGCGTGAGCGAGAACAAACTTTTACCCCCTTTTGACAACAGAGTTTCCGTCTCGATGTGATTTCCTACCTCTTTTGTTTCAACCTGCTGATAACAAAATTGGTAACGTTTTCAAATTGCTTTTAGTGAGATTATAACGCGTCTATATAAAAAAACGTTATTGACCCTAGCACCTTTGTTTTATTTTATTTTATTGATCATTGAAATATATCACAATATATATCAATACAAGTAAATTAAAGTGTGAGTGACCGGGTTAAAAATTTAAATTGAATTAAATTAATGACAAATAATTTGAGGTTATTAAATTTACCTACATATCCAGTAATCAAGCGAAATGAAAGTGAGCTGTACCCGACTGGGTCACATGGTGATAAACCCAACAGCGATTCTCTTTTGGTTTGTCGCATTTCGAGATCAGCCAGTTTGTAGTTATATCCAGCTGCCAATAAGCAAGTTGAAATGATAACAACAACTGGCGATGAATTGTCAATCTCTCATCATCATTGTGGTCATCGTTTTGTTTGGATTGTACTGTGCATAAGTACTATAAGCCGTGCAACATAAAAAGATCTGTTATAATAATTTATAACTTATATAACAATTTTTTAAAGATTAAAAAGAAATCCACTATTACTTTAATTATTAGCGAAAACTTTTATTACGTTAATTTAGAAAATTGTTAATTATTGTCGTTTATTTTAAACGCATACTTATTTCGTGTAGGTAAGCAACTTTCAATTTATTACACAGTTTTTGTCAATAAAATTGTCGATGTAAAAAGTTTTTTTAATTGGACACCACGACGCACATTAGCTTCGACGCATCAGAAGGCGAAAGCTGATAATTGAAAAGTTCGTGAACTCTGAACATTAACTAAGCCCTTTTCACGTCAATTTCTCCTACGACTGATGAATCGATGTTGTTTACCGTGTGATGAACTACTTTTTTGTCTTTCAAGTCCGCATTGACTGACGCACACGATCAACAAGTTCTGGTCACGGCAGTGTTCACAACCGCATAAGGGACAGTTGTACCACATAGACAAACTTCGATACAAGGTTCTTTGACGTTATTGGTTATGTTAAATCAATCAAATATCCAATCAAACTAAACTAGCAGACAATTACGAATATCTCATGCATTAAACAATGTAAGCAATCAAACAGCTGTCATATTAATGAAACAGATTAATAATAGATGTCACCTCCTACACATGTAGGTACATACATCAACAAAAGGCATTCCTAATGAAAAAGTGTTTTTACACAAAAACATTATTTTAAACCATTTCACAAAAACAACTATGAGAAATATTCTAATAACATCATTATAATATTAATACGTGAAGCCGTGAAGCAAAAACTTTGTACCTTTTTTTAAGCGTATTGCTGCACAGAAGACTGAGATTTGGTATGATTAAAATTTATATAGAGAAGGAATGCAGAAAGCTAAGATTTATCTATAATATCTGTTATTAATAGATTAAATTAAATTAATTAATACTGCGAATCCTAATCCGACAAATGCCATTGAACTTAGACCACCCAAAATATTGACATTGTCATTTAATGAAAAGTGACAGCAAGTGATATAATATTCATTGTTTAGGTTCATACTGCAAATGCCAAACAGAAAATAGTCTATGATTAAAAAGTCGCTGGTCGAATTTCGATCATTGGGCGTCCGCTAGTAGACATTAATTCTATAGGTACTATAACATTAATAAGTAAAACTAGACATCACCAATAAATTCCAGAGGAACCAGCAAGTGTACTGTTTATAGCATAGCGACGATTTAACAGTGTTAGTGTGTACGGAAACCGTGTTGATTGACAACATCGAAACTTACAATAAACCTGAGCTTTCGGTAAAGGAACACATAGTGATGAAATCATAGCTGGCAAGCTGTCTCCCTCAAATTAAAAATCTGTCGCTAAGCACCAATACCGCACCAAATAGGAACAAACCGACTATCTAATACGGAATATATAAGAGTTCAAAAACAATTTATTAAAACCAACCTTTAATATGTACATGTATGTAAACTGACATTCATTTTAATTTGAACGTACTAGCTGATAAGTATGCGTACGAGTTACCCTAATAGGAAAAAGAAAAAGGCCCAATTTAGTCATCATTAAAACCGAGTAAAGTTATTCCCACGATACAGTTAACCGTTTTTTCCTAATCGAGGTTTTTACACGGATTTTTGTCATTATAATTAATGTTGCCAAGTTGCAAAGATGTAACAACACATATTATTACAAGATGTTCGGAATTTAAGCATAGGCTTGTGTCATACATTTTAATCATTTATTAGTCTTTTCTAGAATCAGCAACAGACTGAATCAAGATTTCTGTTTATTGGTCCGGAATTTTTAGATATTCTAGTTTTTCTTACCTAGGTACTTATTTCTTGCTATGTTCCCCACCGTACATTAAATGAATTTAAATTTAGGACTGAACATTTTGTGCTCGTATCCCCGAAGGGTTAGGCAGAGGTGTGACACCCACAGTTCGCCAATTATGTTTTTAGGTCCCATGTAATAGGGGGCGAGTCTATTGTCATTAATCGAGCACAAAGCTAAACTCCGAGCTGCTACTGAGAGTTTCATTATATATGACTTTGCTTGATCTGTCACCCCAAGTCCAGTGAAGCTGTAAAAGCCGTCAGAGGCTCCAGGGCCCCTAAGGCTAACAGTATAGTCAGTTCTAAAAAATAAAAAAAAAATTTCTTGATCTGGGAATGTAACCCAAGACCTCGAGCATAGCAGTCGTGCTAAAGACCACTAGGCTAATGAGGCAGTTATCCGATATTAAAAATAACCGAAATATCCAGTATACAGTTAACCAGTATGAGTTGGCACAGTAGTGCGCCACTGTACACATAACCTGTGTTCAATATTTAGATTTTACCTCCATGATTGACTCTAAAATTTAATTAAGTTCAATATGACATTAAAACAAAAGAATGTTTGGTTATTCAAAATGATAATATTCATAAACAGTTTGCTGTGACTATGCAAGATAGAGCCGCTTTATACCATTTCCATTTCTTTATTTTCTCGATGACATCTCCTGTGAAAACTTACAGCGTAAATCTTTTAAAAGCGTCTTTTTTACATAATGTATGCATTATTTTATAAAAATATGACGTTTACACACGTACAAGGTTATACCAGAGTCGGAGAAACTGATAGGGATGGAGCTATATCGATAAACGTAACACGATAACAGACCCGATATTTTTTTACAAAATATAAGAAACTAAATTACTGCCGGATACTTTTGTACAAATTTATTAACTAATATTATATTTCATTACAAGATGTTACACGTATTAATTCTTGATTGATAATGCCAACTTCTTAAAAACTTTCGAAGCTGTTGTAAAATAAGTAGGTATAGGTAAGGTACTCGACAATGAAACGAAAGAATTATAACGACAGGTAATCTTTAATCAAAATCTGTTTGTTCAAAATATAATAAATATATACGATCGATATAATTACTTATTTGGTCACAACACTACAATTATCAAATTAGAACTGTCATCGAGAAAATAAAGAAATGGAAATAGTATAGCTATTCAAATTTCCGTCATGTTCAAGGTTCAAAGTTCAAATTAAGTAATAATTTAAAAAATTAAGTTTATTTCTGTTTACATACAACTGTTCAAGTAGGCACCTAATACAAATTTTCCTTCTAAAATACTTTAAAAATGTATTATTATCCATGACTGATATTATCAGAAACCATCGATTAAATGAAATAAAATTAAAATGTCTATATCCAGACCTGAAATCTCATATAATTAACATCCCAGATCTTTTGTTATTTTTTTCACAATTGCCGCTATTACGGAACTTGAACTTTTTATGTAATTTTATATTAAGCGGGAGGCAACACTATAACGGGCAAGGAGCCGTGTGGTCTTGCTATCCCATTTATAACTTGTTGATAGTATATAATGTTTATTATGTTCACCCTGATACATGTAATTATTTACGATTACGACGACACCAGATTTACGAGTCACTTATTAGAATACATTGGCAACACAAACACATAGAGCTAGTTCAATCCAGAGAAAACTAATTACTTACATTTAGCGTGGAGGCTTTTAATTAGCTATTTTATTATTTATATTCTTTTTTTATTGATATATTAGTCTGTAAGCCTTCCTAAAATTATAAAATAATAATTAAACCAGTGATTCCCAATGTGGTTCAGGTGGACCCCCAGGGGTCCACGAGAGACTCGATAGGGGTGTACGTTGGCGTGACAAAGAATTGGGGGTGCACAATTAGTAAGCGGGGGTCTATGAAAATTGGTGAAATTTTCGATAGTGTGAAAAACTAACAACAATTCTTTGTGTTTTGAGTGGATAACAGAAAAGCAAAGTTGGCCAATCAAAAAAGTGATTCCATCCAACTTGATCTCTTGAATCGCGAAATTGAGACACAATCGATTTTTGATTGTGTCTGGGGACGCGCGTGCCTTACGGCAGTATAGGGTTTAATTAATTCTCACTTTTTTTTTCGAAAACTGTTATATCTAATCTTCACTTTTTTTGTCAAGTTTTGGGAATATGGTAGTATTGAACCTGCAGAAGGTCCACCGGAACCAGTAAAATTTTGAAAGGTGTCTATGAGAAAAAAGTTTTGGAACGTTTGCATTAAACTTTAAGTATTTCCCAACATAACTTTTATTATTCCTTTTTATTAAAAAGTAGGAATTTTTAATATTAGCTTCGTTCATAATAGAAGTAAAAATAATACTCACTTTTTTTACTTAAACTTTTTTTTCGTCTCAAGTAAGGTCATATTTTCCGGGAGTTCACGCTACGAAGAGTCTCAATCAGAATCGCTACACACTATAGGGATCGTGTGCGAACTGTAGAGGCAGCACTGTGGCAGTCATCGAAAGTAGAGCACTCCAGTGTTAAATAGCAACAGCTTTGTAATGTAAACAGTGTATCTTAGTACCTACTACCTAAGAGTACATTTAAAAAACGGAAAAAAATAATATAATTTCGCTTTTTACCCTTAACCGTATTCCTGGTCAAAATGATTTTACGTCACGTTTTCAATGTTACTACTGAAGTAGAAAATACAAATGAACAAGCAGTAATAACTTGTAAAATAGTTGCTCAAACAAGTATTTGTAATGTATGATGTTATAATTGTTTTAAGTAGCTTATTCATTAATTGTGGTACTTACTAGAAAAAATCTTAGGTTGGATTTAGAGTCGTTTGGCACGAATTGGGATTTGAAATCGACAGAGATTAGATCCCTGATTAAAACAGAACCACTCTCATTACAAGGTGATTCGCGGTTTTCGAGAAAATTAATAAAAACAATTATAACCGCAAAGCCTAAAAAATTTTGGTTGCAAATACAAAACTGTGAAATGAAAAACAAAATTATGATTCGGTATTTTCGAAACGAAAGAAATTAACATTAAAAATTCGTGTATTTTGTATGGTTCAAAATCCTTAGAATATTTCCTAATCTATACAATTAATAAAATTCAAATCTATGTTTGTAATGTCGAAATAACAGTTTTTTTTAATAAATGCATATGAAAGTATATACAATACCTATAACAAAAAGCCAATTTTTTATTTTTTTTGTCTGTCTGTCTGTTTGTTCCGGATAATCTCCGAAACGGTTAGACCGATTTTGACGGGACTTTCACTGATAGATAGCTGATGCTATATGGAGTAAACTTAGGCTATTTTTATTTTAGAAAAAGAATTAGGGTTCCGCACATATAAAAAAAACTGGTCATGGTGAATAAATTCGGGCGTTTAAATGGCTTATGCTGATTAAACTATAAGAGATATAGCAAATGAATGTACTACATAATTGTAGGCATTAAAAAGGCCTACAAAAAAGTGCGGGAGAGTATACTTCTATCTTGTAAGGAACACCCACAATAAGCATTTTTGTCTTTAAAATAGCCGGGAGCGGGGGAGCAAGATTCGCTCGGGCATTCTGTAGTCCACGTGAGCGAAGCCACGGGCACAGCTAGTTTTTGTCTAAAGTGATAGATTTTTATTTAATTTATTCCACATCAAATTTATTACTTTTTTATTGAAATATTTTTCTTACACGTGATTTTTTACTGCATTTGTCCATTGTTTCCGTTTATAAGGTTATCCGTGACGTGTTTAATGAGCTTTCTGGAAAGCGATAAAATTTCACTTGTTTATTCATATTATTATTCTTAAATAAGATATTTTATTTATATAAAATGAAAGATTTGAACATCCACGAATACAACAATAAACTTTTGATGGATACATTGGCAAAAGTAATTTTATTTGTTTCAATTATTAAATATTTTATTACAAGTTCTATGCAAAAGGTAAATTAATGACATCACAAAGTTGAAATTATTTTTCATCAGATGGCATCATAGTATACTTTCACGATCCCCAAATACATAACAAATCAAACATATTTTATTTGGCCATTATTTGACTATCTGTTCTCCTAAATCTGTGGTTAACTAACTCTATGGCCTTCTTATAATGATAGTGATAAGTAAAAAAATAATATTTTTGTTACAAGTAAAAACCGGTTTTAGATTTAGGTAAATAGTTTTTGCTTTTCCTAGTTAGCTAATTAGGATCACCTAGTTTAGCGTAAGTAAAAACAATATTTCGTTTGTCTATAAATATCACACTATGGTCCCTTTGGTTATTTGTCTATGCTATTACATATAACTGCCTCGTTAGCCTAGTGGTCGTGTGTTATTGGGTTTTTTCTATTAAATTCTCAGTAGCAGCTCGGAGTTTGGTTTGGTGCCCGATTAATGGCAATGGGCTCGCCCCTTATTACATGGCACCTAAAAACATATTCGGCGAACTGTGGGTGTACATTTGTACACCTCTGCTTAACCCTTCGAGGAATACAGGCGTGATGGTATGTATGTTATGTATTAACCAAATTAATATTATTGCATGCGTAACATTTTTTTTCTCATATTACAGACACAGGTAACATACGTCCCGCTTAGGTTGGGACAGTACCGCTTTCAGGCAGTCTGTCCGACCGAGAGAAAAAATATCCCGTATTCGCAAACAAATCAAACGATAATTAAAAGTAATACAAATAAATATAAGGTTTTGAAATTGCCGGTTGATTATCTATTAAACAAACAAACACTTGTGCTAACCATCTGAAAAAGTTGGCCGAGACATCCGGCTAATTTAAAACATCTTAGTGAATATTAAAAAAATACACTGGGTAATCCCGAAACACGACATTCCAAAACCAAGTCACTGTGATGATGTTTATTTTATTACTAATATGTATGGTAGTCGTGACCCTTACCAACCACTTTTAATCTATCCCTGTTTTAACATGAAACTTTGAAATTATCCAGTTTGTCTATTAAAAAGAAACCAGCCAAGTGCGAGTCAGACTCGCGCACCGAGGGTTCCGTAATTGTACATAACATTGGCCAATATATTCGCTAACATTATTGAAGAAAGCACCGAACAATTATAAAGAAAAAATATTTATATTGAGGGACAAACTTCACCTTGCCGTTAGAAAACGGTTGTCCCCATACATCGATATATGACGCCATCTGTTTACCAACTTCAAATAAGTTTGTAATCGCATTTTTTTTAATGGTGTAATTATAAATTTATGGTTTTCGGATGTTTCCTTTACTTGTCTTATTGCATCTTGCTGAATTTAATGATTCCAGGTCAACTGGAAGTGCCCTATAGGTTTTTATCCCTTTCGCAAGTGTTAAAATATGGAGCATAAACGGCCGTATCTTTTGATTGCGTTGACTTCGAAGTTTTTTTTTTTCACAGCTTCAAGGGATTACAGGTACTCAGGTTGTAGCTCGAGCGACTACTAATATAATAGTTAATGTATGATTAGAACATTTAAAACTTATTTATATAAATAAGTTTTCCTAGAGCACTTTTTAATTTAAACATTTTTAATCTTCGTAATCTGCTTATCTAGAGTGCTAGGTTATGTAGGTAGATCTACAGAATTTTAATTTAAGTCAATCAATTTCTATCAACATTTGGCACTTTATCTACCAATTTTCTAAAATTTAGGTTGGTATTACTATTTGTGAGTGAAAGCTAGAGGTGGACGAATATGAATGATTTACATAATCGAGATAATTCGAGTAAGAGTAATAATTCATATTTGATTTATGAATACGGACTATTATTCATAATTGAACTAGGAACACGAATTACGACCGAATCACCTTTTTTTAGGTAATTGCTTGTTCTTGTATAAACCTTTCTTGACGACTTTCGACTGCGATCACTGCGTGACTTTTTTTAAGTAATTCCTTTTATAACAACCGTTCTTGCAAATTTAAGATTGCGCGACTTTTTTTTTCGATTTCCACTTTCGGCCCACCTTTGGGTATTTACTAATGGCTATAATCGAGTTAACCCGACTTATCTTAATAATCGAATGATTACATACGTATATCTCATAATCGCCGTTCGCTCACCTCTAAGTGAAACCAACATGGTGGTGCTGGTTGGTGTTATCTTTCTGTAGGAAAAACATAGTTTGTAAATTATCAATAACTGACAACAATGTCATCAACAGAACCGTCGCAAAACAAAACATGGGAGTTGTCCCTTTACGAATTACACCGTACGCCACAGGAGGTGATAACGGACGCTACAGAAATAGCGGTATCCCCGCGAAGTTTACACAGCGAACTGATGTGTCCGATTTGTTTGGACATGCTCAAAAAGACTATGACAACAAAGGAATGCCTTCATAGATTCTGCAACGATTGTATTATAACTGCTCTCAGATCAGGTAACAAGGAATGTCCTACATGTAGAAAGAAGCTCGTGTCAAAGCGATCTCTACGACCGGATCCTAATTTTGACTTGCTAATTTCTAAAATATATCCAAGTCGAGACGAATACGAGGCTCACCAAGAGCGCGTATTGGCGAAACTAAGCATGTCACATTCCCAAGCCTCGTTAGTTAACTCCATTACTGAAGGTATAAAATTACAATCGCAGAACAGGCCTCAGAGGTCACGAAAAAACCATGAAGAGAACAGCAATCCGTCGAACTCAAATGGGAATGCCGATACAGCTCAAAATGGTGGAAGTACATCGGCACCTAAAGATAACACTACAGTGAGTAGTAATCCACCACCATTGGGGCAGTCCACATCTGATCCGCCATCTGTGAGGAGTACACCTTCACCAGTTCCTTCCAATGTGAGTTCTTTATCAAAAAACACGAGTACCACTAAAAGGGCTAAATCAATTTTAACATCAGAAAGAAGTGAAGAAAGTGAATCCAGTGATGGCAGGTATACTCATCTTGTACTAATATTTCCAATAATATTAGTTACTAGTAACTGCCTGTGACTTTGTTCTCCTTAATTACAATGTAAATTTTAATAAGAACAAAATAGCTTATATTTAGCATTCGGAGATTATGTAGCCCTTTAGAATCATATTAGTATTTCTTGAGTTTACTTCCTTCCTACAAATATATTTACAAACTTAACTTCTCTAACACAGTAGTTATTCTTGTAAATTAGGGTTTCATTTGTATAAATTATTAATTATTTGAAAAAAAATTATATCCTCTTTTGTGTATGAACTTCAATATCAACTCTTTTTCCCTACAAAGGCTGTAAAGACCATTTTTGGCAAATATTCTTTTTGGTGCATTCCTGCTTGGTTTCTTACGCTCTTTCATTCTTTGTTCTTTAAATTATGCTACAATGAAAAATAATGTGATTACTACCTAAAATTTCCTTAAAGCTAAATACCACTTTTCTTCAAAACCATGTCATAAAATGATATTTTATTAGAATTAGAATTTTTTTTTTATTTGTATTTGCGTGAACAAAATAGTTATGTAAGAAAGGTTTTATTTTCTTTCGTTTTTTGCTCATTGCCAAAATTATGTAATTTAGATTTACACACTTTGTAGTGGAAAGAGTTGATATAATATAGATTTTATAGACCGTTGACTAGATGCATTATTTGATCCATTAAAATATCTTGATGTTTGTGTTATGGATACTTATACATTTCATTAAATAAAGTTCTCTTTTGGATCTAATGTTCAGTCATCATGCAGAATTTAATATGTATTTAGGAATAGCATGAAAACATTTCTATGGAAAATACTCCAATCTAGCAAAAGTCATAAGGATTGGTCAAAGTGTATTGGAGTTTATAAATCTGATATATTGTACCAATCTCCATTTTTATATTCCCCCAACAGTCTGATATGACTGCTTTAATTGGGACTTGTTTTTTTTTTTAATTCAATGATGTTTCAATTTGATTGATGTTTGGCTCAAATGATTTGTTCAATTTGAACTGTTTGCTTCACTTTTTTATTTAGTTGATATAATTTCAGAACAGAAGGTGAAAATTCTATGGACACAGAAGGTGAAGGAGAACCCTTAAACCCTAATGAGATTGAACTGGTCTTCAAACCACATCCCACTGAAATGACTGGGGATAATCAGCTCATGAGGGTACTTCGAGACAATTCTGTCAGATATTTAAAGACCACGGCCAATGCTTCTGGTTAGTATTTATTTACTTTGCACATTTGTATTTTAGATTCAAACTATACTGAGCTTCATAACTCATTAATGATGATGATGTTGTTGGAAAATAGAATTTATTTCTATTAGAAATTAATCAATTGTCTAAACTTGGAATTGAATGTATTGAAATAAAAATAAGATTTCAGCTGACAATCACTTTTAATAATTCTAAGTAATATAGTTTTTTTAATTGATATCAATAACATATATTGTTATAAGAAAGTATATAATGTGATGGCCCCAGGAAAAAAAAATCATAATGAAAATATGTTTTACAACAAATTAAATGCATTTTTTGTTTTTCAGTGGACCACCTGAGCAAATATCTGGCAATGAGACTCACATTAGATTTAGATACAGAATTACCAGAAGCTTACCGGCTTCTGAATTTCTGCATCTATGTGGCACCTTCACCGGGACAGTTTGTGCCATTAGCGGGTTCACAGACACTGCGTCAAATCAATGATAAGTTCTGGAAGGTGAGTTGACTTTTAAATGAACAGATGGTGGCTGACTAGTGGTGTGCTCAAACACCATATGGATTTGTACCCTATTATAAGGCTGAGCTTTTAGTAAAGGATAGCATAGCCCTAGCTTATGGCAATCGGTCAACAAGCACCTATGTTGTAACTAGTGAAACTATTACGATTTATCGTAATTGACGATTATGGACATTTTACGATTAATTATGATCATTGATTATCATTGCCATTAACTAGTAATTATTTATGACTTTTTTTTTTTTTAATTTGGAGTTTGAAGTTTATTCCTATCTTAAATCGCCTAATTCGCTGCAAAATGTATTTCAGTATTGGAAAGAAACCACACAATATGCTGTTCTAAAAGAAATAGCTAAAAATATTTTCAATCAAACCATCATCCATAGCATTGGAGAGGTTATTTCCCATTGCTGGGTTGATTCAATCTGAAAAAGAACAGATTGATGCCATTTCTGAATAAAATTGAAAATTCCTTAATTCTCATTTTTAGTTCATTAGCAAAAATTATGTATTTAATTTAGTATATGGTATTAAATATGATGCTGTTTTATTGATAACAACAGAAATTATCGATGTATTATCTTCAGCCACATTGTTACTGAACTTACATGATTGTAGTTAAACGCAAACTCTTTATTATCTCACTGCCTCAAATATGCAGTGTTTTAACTTTTCAAATTGAAATACATTTCTTTTTTTCTCTAAAGAATATTTATGGCCTTAATAAACCTTAGGGTTTTGTTAACTCGAATTGTTTGTGTCAACTTTATTTAAAATGGCTAGCAACTAGAGATACCAGATATAGTTAGATAGATAAATATAGATATATCAAAAATATGTCAGCATTACCAGGCTCTGGATAAAATAACATGAAAGGCCATGTATTGAAACCAAAGCCCCCAAGATGTTACTTCTCATGCTGCATATCTTCAAGTCTATCGCATTTAGCCCAGCTGGGGATGGTATGCATTTTTATAAGATAGCAAAATTGATGAAGGTGCAGAATGCAGCTTATTTCAATATCAGAGAACCATGGTATATTAGGAGACTCACTTTGTAACATTCTAAGGCAAGCCTGCCAAATAAATTTTAGAGGTGGGGCTACCTAGCAAAATAATACTTGTTTAGGAAGTAGGAGTTGTGGGAGTGGATCTGGAATGAGTGAACAAGTATTTAAAGGATAAAGCAACATGCATGTGATGCTTCTGGTATTGCAAGCGTCCAAAGGCTGCAATGATTGTGTATCATCAGATTCATCAGGCAGGTCGCATGCTTGTTTAGTATCCGCCAATCTTGGTATAAGAATACAAAATAACAACCATGGTACATTAATATATATATAGTTTTAAAATGAATGAAACAGGCGGAATATCGATTCGATATCTGTAGGTTCATACCCTGGCATGAACCAACATTTTTTCTGGAATTCACATACATTTACTTTACATATTCAAATTAGTAACACTATCGGCTGACAGTTAAGGAAAACATCTTGAGGAAACCTGAATGCTGAATGTTCTTTTAGTACCACTATATGTAGGAAAAATATAGAACTGTTGAGTTCTCGGTGTTTGAAATCGACAATACCTCGTGGACTAGCGTGGTGATTATGCCCTTTGCCTTTCCTTGGAAAGAGGCCTTTGCACATCAGTGGGACACAAACAGGCTGGTAAAATGAATGGTTTACAGTTAAAGATAGTATAATAACACTTGACAGGCAAATTTTAATGTTTTGGCTAGCCACTAGCTAGGTCCACGGGCCACGGTTTGGGCAATATTGATCTAAATGGTATATAAAAATGTGTTTATCAATGAATTGTAGCAATTGTGGGTTTTTAAATTATTCTTTAATTTTTATTGAGGTTTTTATTATTTAAGTAACATTTTAACTTCAAAATCCTTACAAATTTTCACAGGTGAACAAGCCTCTGGAGATGTATTATTCATGGAAGAAAACCTAGAAGTAAACTACATTTTAGTTACGTTAACGTAACTAAAATGGAGATACGTCAATTTATTCAACATATATAATAAGTGAATAATTTTATACTATACATAACATGATCATTGAGAAATGGACTCTTTTATGTGATAAGATTTTAAATGGAATTTATCTCGAAATTTTATAAAATTTATAATATCAAGTTTAAAAAAAAAATTGTACAAATGAATGTAAATTTTTATTTCATTGATCAGATTGATAAATTAATGATATGTATGAATAATATAGTTATGTGATAGTGTTTGATTATGTGTATTTATGTAAGGTTATAGATTCTAGTGAGAATTTGGTATTATTAATGGTCTCGGATCTCGCAATAAGGATTCAATGTATTCAATGGAAATGTATGTAATACCCAATCAGGTGTATCTTATGCATTAATTGTGCAATTTTTCATATTAAACAGTACACAATTTTTGGTGAAATTATTTTAACATTAATGGCATTCACGATCCAACCGGTTCAAATCCCACACAATAGAATTATGATGATTGTCATTTCCGTCTGGTATAGTACAAGCCATAATTACTATTATTAGATTGGAATCAAATGCCCGTGTGTGAGATTCGCCTTGTAAATTAATATATTGGATATAATTTATAATTATGCCGGGAAATGCAAACAAAAGATCATTTCATTACATTTTTTTCTAATAAATAAACTTTAAACTATATTTATAATAAATATCTTTATTTTGATAAAGCCACATGCAGTTTCTATTTTACATTTTAAACGCTACGAAAGAGGACGGCAACATAAAAATTAGTCACGATTTTCAATAAATAATTAAATAGTGTTTTCCTCATAATCACCACTAGTAAGTTCTATATTTATTGTAAAAATATACCATTTAAATAAGGAATGTAATTTTGTGACATCATTACAATAATAATTAAAACAAATAGGTAGATAAATAATTGTAGTCAAGTGAACTTGCGTAGAACAGCGGTAATATGGCGGGAAATTTTAAAAACTTCTCAATAACAATGCACAGATGTTGAGGTTTAAAATTGTTCATTTTTTACTTGCTACAAAGTGTCTTCTAAAAGCGCTGTATTCTTTACGGAGTGCTTTAGCCGCTTCAACTTTCAATACCTTGAGAACATCTGTTAATTCCTCTTTGTTTTCCGAGTCTCGCGCTATAGTTAGCCTTTCCATTGTCGCGAAATCTAGTTCTTCGATTCTATCCGCTTTATCGATCAAACTGTCTATATCTTTAAGATAAGATGGATACGATAGACTATCTGTGTTTTCTTTGTATCCAAGAAGTCTATCGACTTGTTCCCAAAAATCTAGAGTTCTACGCCCGTCTCTCATTTTCGATGTGTACATAAAATTCCTAAAGAACTTCCTACCTTTTTCATCATTTAGTATGTTCTCAATTTTGTCTGTGAATCGATCCAAATCAGATTTCGTAATTCCTTCGTAATCGTCACAGCCGCACGATACAAAACATTTATCCATTATAATTTCATTTGCGTGACACCGTATCCATTTTTCTTATCGATTTTTTCTTTATTTCTATTCACATATTTGAAGAAACTTAAAATCTCAAACATACGTTTAATTTGAAGAACATTACAACATTATTACACTGATGCGCTACAGAAAAAAGGTGATTCACATCCAGAGTAAAGTGAGGTTAACTTCAATAATAGACGACGGTAAACCGACTTCACGTAACAACATAAATAAACTACGCCCGCCTTGTTCGAACTTTGTATGCGTAATTAAGCGGACCTTGCCGAAGTTCACGATAAGTCGAAGTCGTACTGTGCAATGCGCATGCTCCAATTTTAGTCTTCAAAAATTGCCGCCAATGACTATGTAACATTTAAAAAAAAACACGACATTTCTATTTTCTAATCATATCTTTTTTTATTCTAATAAAAAAAACCGAACACAATAACTTGGTGACTAGAATGTGACTTGTATCAAAACGCAAAGATTACATCACGACAGGCAAAAAAAAAACGTGCCGTGACCTCGAAGCGCACTATTCATTCATGGGAAATGATCCCAGTACGATGTGTATGTACAAGAAATCAAAAACAATGGCTGAGTATATTGACTGCAACTTGTGAATTTATTCGATTTTGTAACAAAAAAAATTGACTCATCGCAATACATACATTCAAACTGTATCAAATTCAATTATGTTATTCTTATAGTACCCCCATTGTGTGAACTTTATGCAAGCTTGTTATTTACAAATAATAAAATGAACAAATATACATATTCTAATTCTATTCGAAACTAGAAATGGTACCTAGCCTAAGTATATTAGTATAGTATAGATCATAGACCAATAACCAGAGGATAGACGACCATCTTAGAACAATCGTTTTGTTTCGTTAGCGAGGTGATTTACACATATTCACAGACGATACACATACACAACTTTCTATAGATACCAATTTATACATTTCATTCATGATTGATATCTCCATCGCATTTACTCTTGAAGTGGCCTAATGAGCCGTCCGCTACCTCTCTCTTTCCCTCATTATATTTGTATATATGGTACTTGTCAAATTACGTTAGTGATGGATCATACATTTAAATCGGTACTTTACGGTAAATAAGTAAACTAGTGATGTATTTTCGTGTCAATCGGTATTTTACTAAACAAATTACCGGTTTTTATCGATATTTTTGCGACGACAACCATTTTACCAGATTTATCAAACTGAATCTTAAAATAAAAGAAACGTAAGGATTACATAATATTTATTCTTATTGGGATTTACAAATATTAACATGCCATAAAACTTTCCCTTCATACTTCACGGGCTTAGGACCGGTGCATTGTTTTAAAACCTCAGACCTAGGAATTTCAGCAGGATCTTGAAGTGTTGTGGTGGTTTTTATTTTAATTCATACCTTATGTTGGCTCTATATTGTGTAATTTTGGCGACATTTTACGTGATGTAGTTTGGTTATTTTGCACAAGTGGATTATAAATACCTAACTGGGAACATGCATTTTAAGTTCACATAAAACTCCCTGTAAAATTTTAAAAATGGAGCCTCGATCTTGTTGAAGCTATGTTTGAATATTGCAAGATAGATAATTACATTTGGGTAAATACTTATTGTTTAACATTGACTTTGGCTGAAATGTGTAATAACAGTACGAACAGTTGCCATTCAATAAAAGAAAGACGGAGCGCATGGAACTAAAAGTGAAACCAGAAAAAAGGAAATACAAAATGGAACATTATTACAATTAAATGATCATAAGAATTAAAATATTACCATAAAACAATAGTTATTAAAAGTATATAAAATAAGTTTCTTAATATGACTCATGAATGTAGACAAAAACTACAGAAATAACAGAATTAATCATCAATATAAAAATCAATCGCTCACAACGTATTTCTCAATATTATTACAGACAGGGAAAACAAATTCATATTACAATTAATTAATTAAGATGATAAGAATAAAAACATTACAAAATATTAACATAAAACAAAAGTTATTAAAAGTATACTTATAAAATAATTTTCATAATATGAATCATGAATGTTGTTAAAAAATACACCAGACAAATTTGCATGCTTCATAAAATATTTGTATGAATAATTAGTAAATATTACACATAATGCCTAATTAGGTAATTAGAAACAAAGAAAATATGCTAGATTATGACATGTTTACATACTAGAATTACATAATTATTATTTACCTTAAAAATCATAACAATACATGTGAGTATATTCATGCATCTTTTAAATTTTATTTTATAATTGATTCTGATTTAATCAATCAATGTTATATTATGTACATTAGATAACTAAGAACATTACCTAATAATAACAATGAATTATTAATAATATATTACAACTAGTAGTAGTACTATATTTTAAAAACAATGTAAACAAAATTTGCATATTAGTTAGAATTAACTATGAGGCATACTGAAGGAATTCTGTTAGTAATTGCAGTGATATATTTTGCAAAGGCATAGTAGATATAGGTATCTAGATCCAGTAATAATATATCTATACATAATAATAGTTAATAGAGGAATTAAAATAAAGACAATTTTAGTTGCAGAAACTATGATAATAATAAGTAGTACCTATACAGTTAAATATGATTATGTAGTACTACGCCTTCTAACTGATCTGTAACTAAATCCTTTTGTAGCTTTAGTATGGATTAAACTTTCCATTTCTACATCTTTAGATCTGGAATCAATATTATGCATTCGTCTGTTAAAATTAATGCCACCATTGTTTTACTTGCATTCTAATAAATAACAAATAACCAAAAAGCTTTGAGAAAAGTTTCTTTGTGCATCTCACAATTGTACAATGTAGTATCAATTTTTTTGTTCCAATGAACATTCTCAGGGGGAATAAAATTCTCTATGAATTCAGTGTCGTCAGTTTGAAAATTATCAATGTATGATCCATATTTTTATTGGTTTACTAAATTTTGAAGGGTACCTAACATTTTGTCATCATCATTAGCACAATTTGTAAATAATGACTTACCAGTAGTGATGTTATTAATTAATAAAGTTTTATAAGCCGAGACAAAGTGAGTACAATCTGGGTTGGTATTGAAATTACCATGTGCTCTTATTAGACCAAAAAATTTTTCTAATGGATATTGGTTTAGTTGTCTGAGACTTAAAAATTTTACACCCTCAATAGAGCGTAAATCAGACCACAGATGTTTCATAGTTTTAATATTATGCATAAAATGCTTCAGTGACAAAGGCTTGCTTTCCCTTTCAACGGAAGAATCAAACCGCATTGAATTTAGTTTCTTCACAGCATTATTCCAGAAATCTATGTGTTCAGAATTTAAAGATAGAGCATGTTGCAATTTATAACCAGAGTGACCAAAACGATTTAAACTATCAAACAAATCATTTATAAATAAAAGTATTTCTACTGTGAAAAGATCATTATCAATATCCACATTCGGAATAGAATATTCATGCTCCTGTAGAAAAAGCAGGGACTTCATATAAACTTCAAGCGATGTAGCCACTTGTCTGCTGAATACTTGAGCAGCTAGTTTGACCTGGAAATATACAATAAAGTAATTTTATTTATAAAATAAAAAAATAATGCAGGGCAAAGCTAGTATCCATAATATACAGACGAAGTCGCGGGTACCAGCTAGTAAATATATATTCAGTAGTATTGGAGATGAAAATGACTAAAATATGTTGAGATCTCTTTAGTATGGGCAATCATACATCACTTTTGTCAAGCAAAGTGGTCATTTTATAAACTTCACATGCGACTGGGATTTTAATAATTTTACTTACATAGGTACATAGTGTATATAAATGATTTCACGCCTATAGAGGTTGATTTTTGAGATGGGTCAGTGAGAATTTTACTTACCTTCATTTTATCATATGATGTAGGTTTAACATGTTTGTCGGTGAGTTTAGTGCTTCTTGCTCGTCCACCATTTCCATCTACTTTATAAAGAATTTCAATGTACTCCCACTTAGCACGCCGATTACCGATGAGAAGATCTTTCTTCTAAAAATTATTGCGAAAACATTTTAGTAAATGAGGTACATCATAGATGTGATATAGCCGGTTACTATTAATGTTATAGGAAACATTATTATCATTGTAGCCTTCACTGCGTACAAGTTCTCTATTTGAGTCCGATATTATTAGCTGCAACATTGGCAGAGCTTTGATCACTAACTGTGGCTCTAACTATGAATCCAGCTTCAAAAATTGCAAATACTACCTCCTTGATAATATTCTTTAAAACAAATGTTTTTACTCCATCTCGAGCAAATTAACAATTCCACAAATTAACAAATATAAAATGTTTATTAATGTTAATTATGAACAACGAACAATGGCGGTTCAATTTGTTTTGTCAATTTTGACAATTCCAATGAAAATGGCGGCCACAGACCAATATGGCGGAAGAATATCAATGAGTATGCCTTTGTGTGAGTATTTCTTTGTGTGAAAGAGAAACGTAGCGGGTACGCTTATGGATTTTTCCCATGTTGAGTGAAATAGATGCGCGAGCTTTTCGTGTTAAAATATATAGGCGAGTTGACAGAGCCTGGTATAGATTATTAAATAATCAATTTTTTTTAACTGTCAATATTTGTTGATGGATCTAACCAGAGATAAATAACAAATGATCTAACGTTATTGTTCTCTGGATCTAACCTCATTTTTTTTACCCTCCATATTTTTTTTGTGACAGTGTCCCTTCAAACGCCCTCAGTGTTGCCAAGTCTAGGAAACAATAATTGGCCAGTGTTGCCAAGTCAATAGAACAATAAATGGCCAGACAATTTTGTAAAGTTGCTAGAATGTTTAAATTTTCGTGTCCTAAAAGTGGCCAAACAAAATGGGTTAAAACAAACACAAGTTTATAACTTTGAAACACTTTTTAAGGGCTGGAAAAGCCCTTATATCTTTAAAAACACGCCCTTTAGGTTAAAACGGGAACTTTCTTTTTCAAGGGGGGATAAAGGGCTATCACACTATATAAGTCCCTTTATCGTGCCGGGACTCCTTTTTAAGTTTTATCGGCACCCACATTTTATCAACTTAGTTTTATTATATATAATGATATAGTACTGGGCGTTTTGCTCAGAAACAGTTTTAATAACTAGTTCTTCTATGAAAAACGAACGAACTGTTTCTCTGTTTAACAAAAACAAGTTTCAAAACAAACGAGACCATTGTATGATAGACCAGATCTATAATTATTGTTAAAGGACTATAATTGAATGTACAGTAAACCGTTACAAGAAAGTACTTTAAATTTGAAGTAACGAATAAGCTATAATGAAATGCTGAATGTTTCTATCTCCGAATGTTGTTACACGAAATACGGAGACCAACAAGTTTCACAGATCACAGGGCCATTGACGGCTACCTATGCCAGACGTACAGAGAAGCATGTCAACGCTTAGGATTATTGGAAAACGATAACCACTGGGAATTAACACTACAAGAAGCCACACTCCCAGCTTCAGCTGAACAAATTTGAGAGTTATTCACCATAATTCTAACAACATGTAACCCATCAAACCCAAAACAGCTATAGGACTCTTTCAAAAGGAGTATGAGTATATATTGTACCAAATCCGACAAACTAATTCAGAACTGACTATAGAATTCAATGACGACATCTTCAATGAAACACTCATTCGCTTAGAAGATAAATGTTTAGCAATAAATAACCAGGCCTTAGTAGAACTTGGAATGCCAGCACCACAAATAAATGTTTTCAGTGCGCTAAACTACGAAATTACAAAGGAAAAAAGCTATAACGTCAATGAACTACTTGAATACATTGCTCACAACAAACCACTCCTCAATGACAATCAAAAAAAGTTTACAACGTTATAATGAACCGGATAAATAACAACACTGGTGGAATTATTTACTTGGACGCACCAGGAGGCACCGGTAAAACGTTTCTAATAAATCTAATACTGGTGGAAATACGTGCTAAAAACACATCGCACTAGCATCATCCGCCATTGCAGCCACACTTATGGAAGGAGGACGAACTGCCCATTCTGCCTTACAACTACCGTTGAATATAGTCGAACAACAATTCCCGGTATGTAAAATCTCAAGAAAATCTGGACGGGGTCAACTTCTAAAACAAGCTAAAATTATCTTTTGGAATGAATGCACCATAGTCCATAAAAAATCTAGACATAAAATCTAGAAGCCATGGACAGAACATTACAAGAATTGCGAAAAATCTCTGAAATAATGGGAGACGCTCTACTCATACTCTCAGGAGATTTTCGACAAACACTTCCAGTTATTTCCAAGTCAACACCAGCAGACGAGATCAATGCATGCTTAAAAAGTCACATATCTGCCCACAAGTACAAATACTGCAATTAACAAAAAAATTGGTTGCCTGTAAAGTCGGTATACGGGCGAAAGTTTTACGTGACAACGACTTTATGTCTGTCTCTCTCGCTGTTAGGCGGGCTAACCATGCCCGAGTGGAAGGGACGCGTGCCTCTCACTCGCTCTCATTGTGAGCGCATAACGTGAGCGGAGCGTAACGCAGTTTCTTGAAGTGTCACCCGGCAAACCAATTTATAAGACGTTGTCACGTCAAAAACATGAGAGTTGAATTATCAAAAGATGAAACTACAGCACATTTTGCTAAAATACTTTAAAATACTAATATCCAACTGACCATACGACCGGCCTCATTGAACTCAATAGTGATTTCTGTAACATAGCCACTACTGAAAACGTACTAATCGACAAAATTTATGCAAATATTATTCAGAACTATACCAACGTAGAGTGGTTATTTCAAAGATCAATTTGGCCACTAAAAATAATATTGTTGACGATATCAATTTTAATTTTCTTAAGAAAATACCCGGTGAAGAGAAAATATATAAATCGATCGACACGATGGTATCCATTGAAGAAAGTGTCAACTTCCCTACTGAATTTCTAAACCATTTACAAGTACCAGGAATGCCATTACACTGCCTTCGTCTGTAAATTGGATCTCCAATCATACTATGTACTCAGAAATCTCAACTCCCCAAAACTATGTTCTCAACTCCCCAAAACTATGTAATGGAACGAGGATGATCGTAAAACAGCTATCGAATAATATCATTGAAGCTGAACTTATTTCTGAAAAGAACAAAGAACACACAGTATTTATAACTAGAATACCACTGATCTCTTCTGAATTGCCATTACAATTTAAAAGATTGCAGTTTTCAATTAAATTAGCCTTCAGTTTTACAATTAACAAAGCACAAGGGCAAACTTAGCATAGATAGCTTGCTCAAGGGTAGGAAATTCGAAAAATTTATACATATATATTATACCCCGGGCAATAAAATGAAAAATGTTGTTTATAAAGAAGTAGTGTAAATAATGAGAAAATGTTTTCAATATATTTTTTTTACTTTTTACGTCATAGTTTATTTTTTTAATTTCAACTACCACGTAATGTCATATCAACTCCCGAGCGAAGCCGGGTATCATAGCTAGTGATATTATAAAGCTGAAGAGTTTGTTTGTTTGCACGCGCTAATCTCAGGAACTACTTGTTCGAATGGAAATAAACATTTTTTATTGGATAGCCCATAGATCGAAGAAGGCTATAGGCTATATAACATCAAGCTACGACCAATAGGAGCTGAGTATCAATGACAAATTGTTGCAAAAACGGGGAAAATTTATTACTTTTGAGAGCTTACATTGCGTCCGCTGTGTAAAAGGTTAAAGTTACGCAACAATCATGTGTGACGGAATTGTTTCTCTTAAAAAGTTCGCGACAACATTTGACTATCTTTTAAGGTTGACCCAATAAAACCTTTTTTATGGTAATAAAATTTGTCATAAAATAATGCATTATTTGCGAAGGTGTTTTTTTATAAACATAGTATCAATCCTTATTGAAATAAATACAATATTCATCACAAGTATTTAATTTTGAACAACAATCATTTCATTGTTGACATCAATTGATTTCAATGAATATATTAGGAGTAATCACAGTTATAAAATAACTCTGTAGCAAAATAAAAAAGTTTCAGCTCCTTTAAAATTGTAATATAGGCAGTGGCGACCTTAGGGGACGGCGAATTTTTTAAATTATATTTTTTTTTAATTTAATACTTTTGATTTTAATTCTTAATTATTTATTAAGGTTATAAAATAACGGTAAATTAAAATAAAGTTAGTTAACTAATTCATTCATTGAAATCATAATTGATAAATTTATTTTGTAGTACTTGAATATCGCGTCTCGAAACACTTAAAGATCGGTTTTTAAACGCATAGCACTCGGGACTAGTATAGTATTATATAGTCTGTGACTCGGGAGTCGGGACATAATGTTTTGCTCGTCTATCGCTCGGGGAATCCCCGTCGCTAGAGGAATTCCCTTGTTTCATTTCGTTCGTCAACTTTTGCCACCTTGGAGTTATTTTGCTTGCAGTATGAGTTACAAAATCGTTGCTGTACCGTACATATCTTTCAATTATATTTAATATTACGCTCTTATTTATAGTGTATCAAGTATTGAGTGAGCTGGAAAAGTGTAAATTATAGTATTTTAGGTATTGAGTAAGCTGATAAAGTGTAAAAAAACTGTGTGACACCTACTTTAAAATTATTTCTGACTATTTGTGCGACACAAAACAAGATTTATGAAATAAGTTCGCGTGGTCGTGATGCCGGTAGAAACTTTGAGTCAGGTAGTTCAAAAAGGAAACGAGCTATCAAAAGAAAGCAGGTACAAGAAAATATACGTGGATATTTATATAAATATATAAAAAGTGATGATCAAGAAACCTATACGAAACATTTATTGATTGAAACTGACTTTAATCCTGATTCAGCTGAAAGCATTCCTTCCACTTCATCATGGGTTCTGCCGCCATCATCAAGTAAAAATAGCGAGGATGATGATGGTTTAACTACATCATTGTCTCTTAGGTCACCAGTGCCGACGTCAACACAATCCAGTCAAGAACACGAATACGAATATTGTGGCTATACAATACCTAGACGCATTCACAAATTGGCTCGATAATTATCGAGAAAATGGTTTTCAGTTAAAATAATGAGTTGCTTTTTAATTTAATTTTGTATTTTTGTGTTCAAAAGGATTGTAATACAGGTAATGGTACGCACCACCCGCGCCTTTAAAACTATTTACGCAGTGTATGATAATTACTAGCTGTGCCCCACGGTTTAACCCGAGTTAATTTTATACGACCAACACCGCAACGCCAACGCACCCGTGTAGCCTATCATAATTGTTCTTCCCACAACTACAGATGACGTCCCAGAACCCGGGACACTTGATCCTTTTGAAGTCTTAAAGGAAAACGACAAAAAAAAACAGGTTGACACACATATATTTCATGATTAAATGATGCAAAAAGGTTGAAGGATAAATTTTCTAGGCATCATAAAAAAAATATTCTGCTAAGTTTTATTATTTTTAGAGATATTAATGAATGATGATCAAGTGTGCCCATTCTCCCCTAGACTTTATCATTTGGAAGATTTACCGTCTGCCCTAAAATTATTTCTCAATGATAGCATAAGCTTGAATGGAATTTGAATATACATTGGCGTATCTAGCGAATTTTTCTAGGGAGAGCGGCTGCTAGTTAACTGATCATTTAATTACAATATTTTAATTTTGGAAATTTAATGACAAATCTAGACTTTTGAGCACAACAAAAAAATAAGGCATGACAGCCACGATACGATATACTGATTTATTATTAAAAAATATTCTCAAGATGTTAAATAGATAAACGGTACATTATTAAATAATACAATATTTTTATGGTAGACAGTGCCCACCCTTGAAAAGGCTCTTAACTACGCAAACGAACGAAAAATTATCCTGTATCTACAATTAATTCTTAATATAAGTACTAACAAAAAAGAAGACTGAAAATTAAATTAGAACAGCAACCAAAACACATCGTGAAAGAATGAAGAGTGTGAATTGTGACGACCTCTTAGCGTTTTCCACTTTGCCACGAAACGGATTTGTGTTCTAAATTTATTTTAAATGGTAACTTCTCGGTCTATTAAAACACATCGAACATTGATGTTTGCAAATTTGTGTCTTGTAAAAGAGAGTTCGAGGTTCCAATGAGGCACCAAAAAAAGCTCGCCCACTTGGCTAGCATCAAAACATCGATGTTTTTGATTTCATTTTTATTGTTTGTATTGTATTTTCATCGTCTTTTACTTAACGATGTTGACATCGATGTTTCTCTGACATCGCACATCCCTAATTTGAGGCTGAGGCTTGTACTCTGGGTATCTAGATTGAATATTCAAAATTTCCCCATGTAATTGTAAGTGTAATTATTTGTTGTTTTATACTGTTCCGTTATATAAACCACTCGCCTAGTATATACTCCTTGTTTATGTGATTGTCTGTCGAGTGTAGTGATGAATTTAATCATTCGAGTAATTCAAGTCAATTTACAATTTCACTCGAATGTAAGTCATTCTAGTTCTTTTTTTCCAAACAAGTTATTTTGAAGTTACTTTAGTATCGTCACTCATTTTGAAACCAAAATAAACCAGGCGGGGATCCAGTCTCCCAAAAACGGTTGTGGGCATGGCCACCCGAAAATTGGCCAAGTGCGATATAGCCATACATTTTTAAGGCTTAAATAAATGCAATTTTTATTGTCTATATAAAATTATAGAAGTTGGATGTTGTGTTTGATACTTGGTCCTTTTACAAAATATCACGATATCTTTAAACAATAAAAATTTATTACAGTTTTAAGAAACTACAATTTTTATAAGAACAGCGTTTAGTGATGTGTTTTTTTTGCCATAGTGAGGTGGAGATTATAACATTAGTATAGATCATAGATTTAGTATATCAATTGATGGTGTAGATTGACGCGAATTATATTGTTGTATAAATGTTTTTTATTGGTAATTCAGTAGTGTTCCTATAAACTTCGCTAAAGTTAAGAAACTGTTTTCTTCTATTAAAAAAAACATACCAGAGATAAAGATTCTACACTGACACTCAAGAAAGATTGTTGCGTACCGTACCAATTAAAAGATTTACTGAAAAAAAACGAGCATCCCAGCTGTGATCATTTAAAATATTCATTCAAAAACGACCACAAATGGTTGCCACTTCACCAAGTGTAAAAAGTAAAACTTCTAAAAGCCTACTTGTCTGTGATACCTACCAAAAAGGTGCAAGGTTGTACGAATTTGACTCTTACTAGAAGTGGATAACAATAGCTAAACAATGAAATATGATAATTATATTTAAATAAATTAATGTAGTAATAAACATATAATTATTTAAAACTATATATTTTCACATGGGCTAAATCTGAAATTAAGTAACTTTATTATAG
Source organism: Saturnia japonica (assembly GCA_033032175.1). Classification (NCBI taxonomy): domain Eukaryota; kingdom Metazoa; phylum Arthropoda; class Insecta; order Lepidoptera; family Saturniidae; genus Saturnia; species Saturnia japonica. Next base: position 4,351,531 of record CM065314.1, read on the forward strand.
AAGAAAGTTTGTTTTTGCGATTGGCAATTAAATTTACCAAGATAGAAGAATTTTGACGTTTGAAACGGCCATTTTGCAGTTTTTACGGTAACAGCTCTACACGTGTTCTGTAGGTTAATTTTACAAAATATGATAAAATTCGTATGAATAGAGTGTGTATTGTGTCCTATAAATAGTCTACGTACGTTTCAGGTTGCCAAGATGGCAGTTACAAAGAAGCCCGTCGCGAAAAAAGGCCAGTTGCACCAGAAAACTGGTAAGAAAGGATTAAAAGGTGGTAAAATCCGCGGCAAAGGTGCCAAGAGGAAGATCAACCTGAAATTTACCATTGACTGCACACACCCCGCTGAGGACAGCATCCTTGATGTTGGAAACTTTGAGAAATACCTGAAGGAACGTGTCAAAGTTGAAGGCAAAACAAATAACCTGGGCAATCACGTTGTCATCGCCCGGGACAAGACGAAAGTCGCTATCAACGCAGGTAAATAGAATAGTTTGATTCAAACGCACTTCATAATCTAATCATTTCATATAGAAGTTCGATTAAACATTAACTATTTGTATTCTGAAGCCTTAGACTTTTTCTTAGAAGATATTGGCTGAAATTAAAGCATGTTTATTATTTATGAAAGTAAATAAAAAGTCCTGTTTGTTAATATCAAACTAAGTGAAATAAATATAAAATTTTTAATCAACTCTGTTTTTAACTGACAGAGGTTGTTTTTGTAACTTTTTGCTGGTGTACCAGAAACCTCTTTGTATTTAGTATAGCTAAAATCATTGCATTCTTTGGAGAATAGAAATAGAAGTTATCATGATCTCATTTTCAAGTAAAAATGTAGCTGATTAAAACTTAATCTTGGTAATTAAAACTGCTTTCAAAAGTGTGACACTTAGCTGTGTTTTTCACTTGTCCATATTGTATTTATCTGGAAAAAATCTCTTCTGACAGGTGGTTCCAGACAGACATAAAACATACCTATTCAATAGTTATACAAAAGTTTGTACAGCTGAGAAGAGTGTTTGTTTTGTATAATAGTTAATTAACTGTCAAAGTCAAACCTTATTCATATTTCTATTAGAAAGACAGAAAAAAAGATTTATTTATGGCAAAGACATTTGAAACTCCAGACAATTTAAATATATTTTAAAACTATTTACATTAACTAAAATCAAACGCCAGGTGCTACAAAATGGCCTCAACTCAGCATATTGCTGGTTGTAAATAACTAGCGTGGGTATTCCATTGATTTGTTTGTAAAAGTGTGACATTTTCCCTCTCACTGGGGTGTGGGGGGACAGGGGCAGGCTGCCTGAAAGCAATACTATTCTTCCCAAAGCCGTAATTGTGTAGCTTCCAATTAGTGAATGAATGAGTTTTAATTTTTAAAGGTATCCTTAGATAAAACTTCCATAAACAGCTTGTATTAATATGTGAAAAGTTGTCATTTGATTAGGGCCAATATAGCTTATCCAATTATTTCTGGCAGCACTCTCTGTGGTTGAACAGGTAGTAGTCAGGAAATCTGAATATTTTCATGAGTATATGATTTCCACTAAGAGAGGTAGGATACAAATTTCTTCGGAGATTTCTCTCTATTAAGGCAGTCCAACTGGTGTAATTAATACCTCCACTTTACAGATGATTGCTGCCAAATAACCTAGTTTTGTATTCATGCGGTGAGTAGGGTTTCCAGAGAGGTCTATGGGATAGGGGGGTTCATCATTTTTCAATTATTTTTAAGTGATATACTGATATCATCTAAGTTCGTCAATCAGCCACATGTGCAAATCATGCTACCTGTGCACCCAGTGTTAAAAGCAAAAATGCCTATTGTGGGTGATCCTTAGAAGATAAACATAAGCTCTTGATGAATTTTTTGTAGGTCTTTAGATCTGCAGTATGTCTACAGTAGTCTATCTTAAGATTTACAATTATGTGCTACATGAATTTGTTGTATTTATCAGTTATGGTTTATTCTTACACTGAGTAAGCTATTTAAGGGCCTCAAAATTACTGAATTGATTTTCATTTGTGCAGAACCCTAATTGTTTTTCTAAAATGAAAGTAACCTAAGTTACTCCTTATAACATCAACTATTTGCCATTGAATGCCCCCATCAAAATCGGTCCAACCGTTTTGGAGCTGGAACTAACAGACAGACATAAATTAAGTTTTGTAATAGATACCATATATATTTTCATATGAATTTAGTAAAAATCTGTTATATTGATATTACAATCAGACCCTTCAATTTTATATATTTGTATAGATGGCTGATACTCGGGACTTCGTCTGCAGTGTTTATTATATTGACACTACCACAAGAAAACACATCTCTGAACACATAGTGGTTTTGAAAATCATAGTTTCTTAAATTTTAATAATAACTTTTTGTTGAATGAAGACTTCTTGATATTTTTTTTTAGATAAGGCCAAGTATATATGAAAAAATAAATATTGATCAAAATTTATTCATTAGTTTTTGCATTATGTGCACACAAAATGGCCAACCTCTATTTTATGAAATAGACGTGAAGTATAAATTTGATATTATTTAATTCCAGAGATTCCCTTCTCAAAGAGGTATCTCAAGTACCTAACTAAGCGTTATCTCAAGAAGAATAATCTTCGGGACTGGCTGCGAGTGGTGGCTTCTGCGCACGACTCTTACGAGCTCCGCTACTTCAACATTAATGCTGATAGCGACAATGAAGATAATGAGGATTAAGCTGTTTATAAATAAAATAGTTTTACACTAACATATTCTCTTTATTTACCTATCATTACCTGCTCTTTTCTGGCCTAGTATGACTGTAATAAACTTTTCATCTGTTTGTTACTTAAAATGTTTAGATTACTTAGCTCAACCTTAAGTTCCGAAATTGAAATTTATAGCCGCAAGCTTAGCTCTGCCTGAGTAAAGTTCCAAATCATCAAATTCGACGCCTTACGATCTTTTTATTTTATGTACGAATAATCTGTCATTTTTACTTTAAAGCAAATTGAATATTATACAATTAAACAATTTAAATTACATATATTTTAAATAGGTTTTTAATTTTCTATACATACATAATTCGTGGTTAATTTATTTGTTTGAGTTGAAGAAATTTAACAGTCCAGATGCGGTATCGAAACAATAATTGACAGTTACCAGATACTTCCAAAACGACTATAAATTCGAAAGCTAAGATTGCGCTGAGTAAATTCTTAGTGAATTTTGAGCTAAGCTAAGACAGTATGCTATATAGATTTCAACCTTAGATGAACTTGTCTGCACACATTCGATTGATATATAGATGCAGTATATCTTACTGAGCAATAGGGCCAGATAAATATGGAACATAGATATTTCAATTATAGAATTAACAAAATACTTTCATCACATGTAACTATGAAAATGTTTAAAATTCTTAAATTAAACAATAGGGTTGCCGATTTGCCGCATCTAGTTAGCGCGAACGCAACTGCCTATAGTGGATAAGTTTACAGGCGTTAGTTATTTTATTTTTGATTATGCCATATTTATTTCTTTTTATGCATATAATCTGTACAAAATAATTTTGATGTGTTACATTCGCCATGCGTCCGACGACGAGCTTTGACTTTTTTTCAAGTCATAAAAGGCCGAAAGGTATGAAATAGCAGACTTAAGTGGCTATTGCAACTAAGCTCGAAGATCACAATGCTAAAGCTATTCGTAATCAAGTTGAAACGCCTTTTGGCCAGTGGGTGCTGCCGGACGTTTTTTTACTTCAAAATATTTTTCCAAAAGTTTTATTTTTTATTGGTACATAGTTATAAACCCATTGGGATATATAGCTTACTAGTTTATCACAAAAAAACATGTTTTATTAAAATCATTTCAATAGTGTGCAAGGAAATAATAAATCAATAACATAATAAGTCGATTTTATTAAAGTTTTGGTAAATATGTACATAAATAATATTAAAAAAACTCAATATAACACAATTGGCGATTTCGATTACAGTTCATAAAGGATAAAATGTTGATACTTATTAAATATAACTTTGTACTAATCTAAATATAAGATTCACCGCCCGTGACTACTTATGTATTGTCTAAATGAGAAATTTACACACTAAATGGTAACATAATTCTTGCACTGGACACTTTTTACCTGACATTTAGCTGCTAAGCACTTTTATATGGCAACATAAGACAGCTCTGTATTTATTTTGTTTTAGAATTGTTAAGGCCACTGAATACACGTCTTTTAAGCCAAACTTCGTATTACTTTACTACCTAATCTTCAAACATGGCTCTCTAACCTCTAACAAGATGGTGACTTCGCTTGTTAAACTATCCAGGGAGATTTTGTGCCAATTTAAAATGCATGTTTCTAGATATTATGAAAATAAAGACCACCACATGACAGATCAAGATCCCATCAAAAACTCCACAGCTTTGTCATGTTACAATAGTGTTGCTATAGGATTTTAATTTAATCTTGCTGCATACTTAAATTTCCTATATTAAGACTAAACCAGTGCAAGTTGAATGAAGGTCTATTATCTATTGTGAGTGTTTCACTTTCCCGCCGCGATCTCCTTCATACGGTTGAGTGCGGATCCGGCTCGGAACCAGCTTATTTGTTGCGCGTTCATCGAGTGGTTGAGCTTGATGGTTTCAACGCTGCCATCTTTGTGCTTGATTTGACAATCCACTTGCTGTAAGATTCATGATTTTAAATAATTTTATATTACCGTTGTGTTAGACAGGCGCGAATGTAGGGGCGGGGTCATAACCCCCAACTTAATATAATGTTCAAAAATAGTAGAAAATTCTATTTCATTTTTTTAAATGTGTTCGATATTAAATCTTCGTGACGCTTTATGACCCAGAGCTATAGCAAAAAATTTCTACAGGTATTATACCAGCCAATACAGAGGCTTTATGGGGGCTCGCAAAGATGCCATATATTATAAGTCGAAAATATAGCCAAATTATTATATTATAATTAGTGAAATATAATGGAATTAGTCCCAATTTTGTATTATATTTATTTTGAGTTAAGATGTTTATATATTTGTAATAGAAAATAAGAGACCATACCTTGCCAGGTGCAAGGTCCTTCAGGCCGACGAGTGAGATTTTGTCGGAGGGTTGGATCTTGTCATAGTCGGCAGCATTAGCGAACGTTAGCGGCAGCATACCCTGCTTCTTGAGATTGGTTTCGTGAATTCTGAAAAATATTACAACATAATACTCGATCACATCGACAAAAAAAAAAACTAAGTTTGACCAGGTGCAGTCAGTCGGGCTTGTAGAGTGTATCGCAGCGTTCAAATGCATTGAGCGCGCGGCGTCTTTTGCTGTCCAACTGACGGACTTTTAAGTATTATTATGCAGTATGACGAATCTTTTTCTTGTTATATTAATCATAAATAATAATCATTATCAATTTCAGATTGTATACTATTACTTTTTTTAATAATTTGAGACATACATATTGAGATCGGACGGTTATTTTACTTAAATAACATTATAAATAAGTAATATGATAATTTGTAAGCATGTATACTGCTACAATTTCGATAATAAAAATTTTTGTACATCTTCGTCAGCCTCCTACACCATAAGTAAGTGAGGTCGCGCGGTCTGACGATCGGTTTATTATTAAGCAATGTATAAACTATTATCAAAATCATGTCCTACTATGTTTAATGCTACTCATGAAAAAGGTCCCGTAGCTCCCGGACTATAAACCTTATAGAAAACGTTAGGTAAATGTGAAAATATATATTGCTTTACATAAAATTGAACAGAACGTCACGCAAATAATGTTGTTAATAGAAAGTTCATTTTTCATTAATTATTAGTTAAATGAGCCGTGGATTGATTTTCATAAACAAATAAGAAAAACATTTTTGACATAATATAAGTAAAATAGCTAATAGAATTATTCTCTTGTGTATTTGACTGTACCTCTTGACACGCATACGTAGGTACTGACTGTACGCTTTACGCACGCTTAGGCCCCCCGAACAAATAAGTTGAAATGTCTACACCAAGATTAGGTTATGCCAATCGGCCTAAAACGCTCGACCATGACGACTTTTATGAAACGCTAAACGTATAAAAAAACAAGCTTTACAGTAGTTGCATATGATTTGTAACATTTGACTTTTCACACATATATTTTTCTTTCTCGTTAAACACGTACACTGTTGGCTGACAGTACCAATCTCTCGGTAAATGGGTTGGTAGCATCTGACAACCAACACTACCACCGCACGCGCTCATTGGTCAAGTCAAATAGCGCGCACTCATTGGTCAAATCAAATAACGCGCGCACATTAGTCAAATAAAAAAAATTGTGCATGCTTCCGCAGCTTCCTATTACAATCTTTCGTCAGATTGCAGGAAAGCGAGAGGAAAGATGTTACACATGACAAAATAATAATGTATGATTATATTACCTAGCGAAGGACTTGACGATGATGGCGCGCCCGCCGAGATGTCTCGGCTCGAGCGCGGCGTGCTCGCGGGAGGAGCCCTCGCCGTAGTTCTCGTCCCCGATGACGCACCAGCTTACTCCGGCCGCCTTGTAAGCGCGCGCCGTACCGGGCACAGGGCCAAACTCGCCGGTCACTTGGTTCCTCACTTTGTTCAGTTCGCCGTTCTCAGCGTTCGTTGCACTGTCCAATGGGCAGATAAACGATTTAACTCCCTGACCTTGAACGGCCATGTGGTCCGGTTTTTATTTTTATTCATAAAGTTATGTTATCTATTTGATCTTATTTTGTGTAATTTTGGCGTCATTTTACATGTTATGCACAAGTGAATGGATTATAAATAATAACTATACCTTGTTCATTCTAAGAAGGCTTGCATGACATATCGACAGAACGTAAATTGTTATGTTGTGCAAATTATGACATAACCTAAAAACGAACATTTCGACTAGCAATTATTATTATAAAAACATTATGATACTGATAAAAACCCCTATAAAAACATTTTGCCCAACAATACATTTTTATTTCAGCAACACGCAACAATGAATATTGACTGAAAGAATTAATCTTGTTGTTTGACATCAGGCATTCAATAATTAAATTGTTCCAGATTGCGATATCACTCGTTGTTATAGTTTATTTTTATTATTTCATTTCCAAAGCCTACTACACACCTCTCAAATGATTTAAAGCGTATTTATGGGATATATTTAGCTTTAAAAAATAATCGATAAACGTATAATCAACTTGCTATTTAAGGTATGGTACATCTCTGTAATAAACATTTAACACGTATCGTACAAGCCTTCTTTAGATGAACCAAGTACAGGAACATGCATTTTAAGTTGCCCCAAAAAGTTTCCGGGGCAGTTATAAAAGAGAGCCGCCATCTTGTTCATCGAACAAAATGCCCATGTCATTGCTAATCAAAAAGTTTTCTTATTCAACTACATATTTAAAATAACTATTTATTTTAAAATTGTAAGGTATGTCATAAGAGCTATATTGGCATGTAGGTAGTTCTAACTATTTTAGTCGTAATAAACTGGTTAACGAACACCCTGCATTTTATTATCTCTGTCGTATTTTATTAGCAAGTTTAGAAATAACGAGATATATATCAAAAATATTAATACACGCTTTAAAATTATGTTTAAATCATTGATTTTCACGAAGGATTAGGGCGATATGGCTGTTGGATATATCACAATCACTCATCAATGTTGATTAGGTCAGGATTTTAGGATACTTGGGAACTACCAGATTCACACTTTTGATATTTTCTTGATTTATCTCGGCAACAGTGTTTGTGCCGGTGCGCGCGCGAGGGAAGGGGCAGTTAAAATAGGTAGGGACTGCGGAGTGAAAGGAGCACCAAAGTGGTTGGCAATTGCGATTCTCCAATCAAATTGGCCCATTTTGAAAAGTACGTTTCGTACCATTTTATACAGACTTTGAATATGCAAAAAAAAGTTATTTGAGAAATAATACGTATAGATACGTTGCCAAAAAAACGGAGAGGGAAAATAAAAACTTACGTGATAAACATGTTGTTTGAGATGTTGTCGAGATGTCCTCTGTATTTAAGCCAGGGTCCGGCAGCGGAGATGTGATCGGTGGTGCACTTGCCCTTCACTTTGATCAGGATGGTCATGTCGGTGAGGTCTTTGCCGTCCCACTTGTCGAAAGGTGCGAGCAGCTGCAGCCTGTCCGATGTCGGTGATACATCCACTTGCACTTCTAATGAAGTCGAATAATAATAATTTTTATGTTTTATTTCACTTATAAAAGACATAATATTATGTTATTTGTACACAGATTGAAACTAAAAAGATTACCTATATTAATTTTTACAATTCTTAATAATTCATTTTGGCGTCTGTACTATAGTCGTACAATTTCTTGCGCGACCGTCAATATATCCGACAGACGTTCGCGGTACGAGGTACAATAGACGACAACGGGACGACTAATGTAGCGGGGAAGGAAAGCGTGTGCAATTGTGTGGCGTGTAGTCACAGTATACTGAAGTAAACAGTATTACGTCTTCATAGAAACGGCCGAAACGAAATCTAGGTAAATTTCAGTACACAATAGTGGCGATTAAGTAATTTAAAACCAATGATGATGATAACTATTACTTACTTCCTACAATTTAAAATTGTTTTTGATTTATTAAGCTTTAAGCATAAAATTATATTTTTGAAGTGAAACTTCTTTATCGACGTATGGGAGAAATTTTGTAGCAAATCGTTACGTTTTTCGGTTACGCGCCGTGTTGCTTTTTTTATCAAAGTTTAGTATAGTGACGTAAAGAATATAATGTAATATATTATAATAATAACAACAATATATTAGTTATGAAGTTTGGTTTGAAATAAGAATAACAATATTAATTTGAAAGTGATAAAATAAAAAGACATTCAAATTTAAGTGAATTTACAAGAAAAGTGAGAGTGATTATATATTTCGTTTTATAAATTCAACACGTATGAGCATGATTTTAATATTTATTTGAGGTTAACCTCACTTTTTGATTGTATGTATCAGTGAATGTATATAAATCTGTTAAAATTAGCAAGTATTAATAAATATGACTGTAAATCTAGTGAACATTATTAATTCTAAAAACAATAAAAAATATAAATTAAATAATAATTTAAAAATAAAACAAAACACGATTAGAAAATAAAATATGTATACCTACATCTTTTTTAATTATTCGTTTTTAATGATTTATTTATTCATTTTTAATTTCATAAAATCGTTGCATTTCTACAAGATTAACTGTCATTATATAATTGTATTACTTTGAAAAGATAATTCCAATTATTTATTCATAACTTGTAAATATAATACAATAAATAAATAGCAATGATATTATAATAAGAACAATGATAAAATAAATTACTCATTAATTGTATGCATGTCTATAATAATAAAATAGCTTTAATTTAATACGGAAAAAAGCAATCGGACAATAATCACAAAACACTATAAAATGTATTTGAAAATAATTTATATAGAATAGAATATATTTATATTTTTAAATCAATAAACAAGATTGAATATTTTGTGTTGTTCTTCATGTCAAACGAAGCACTAACAGCGCATGACGTCATTCGTGTGTAAGCGAACGTTACCCAATTGGTGCGTTGAGCTGTCGTCTGTTGTTTCCTTATAATTTTCAGCATTTATTTAGTACTGACTCCACGTATGACGTCACTCGCTCTGTGGTATGGTTGGTTTGCTTAATTCCTAAGTAAACTATTTTAAGTACTTATAATGCGTTATTTATGTGAAATAATATTTTTAAAAAGTTGTCCGGTTGCCTATTGTGTCGAAAATAAGAAATGTGTACTCACTGCTGCCGTCGGCGGGAGGGTGTTCGTATGTGTCCTGGCCGGGGTCGAAACCTTTCGAGGGCAGCTCGTCTGCGAACGGGTCTGACAGTTTGAATTTCTTACCGTCAGTACCTGTTAACTCGTCGGACAGCGGGTTGAAGTCCAAGCGACCTGGATAAGAAGTTATATTGAAATAACTATAAAGTTCAAGAGTTTGTTCGTATATTTGAACGCGCTAATCTATGGAACTGCCAGTCAGATTTTTTATTTTATAGCTTTTATACTGCGTTTTTTATTCCTACAAAGTGAATTGACAATCCCTAATGTCAAACTTGAAAATAATGTTGTCACATTTATTTTGATAGTGTTGCCCTGCCGTATATTTTACTGTACAATTATTTGAATCGCAAAATTTTAAATATTGAATTGAGGATTTTTATTTATTAATTTAAATATTTTGTGTTATTATATACACGGTCATTTTCTATTATCATTACATAATTCAAGATACTATAAAATGAATATATTATGGCAAACATAATCAAAAACAAAAAAGTACGCTTTAGTTGCCCCACGAGAGATGCTTATTTGTCTCCCTTATTCGGGCTTCACATATGAAGGGTTCCATGTTAATAAGTATTATTTTCTCATATCGGTTTACAATTAGTACGGATTTGTGACGATAACTAGTTTAAAAACACAATAAACCAGCAGCAGCACTTCATTGTCATTTCACGTCGTGGGAATAAAAAGCGCACTATATTTAATTAAAGTAGGTTATACGCTCTATAATTTTACTCTACAACCTAAGCAGCGGAGGAGTTCAAGCAATCAGAAAAGTGGGAATATTGTACGCTACCTAAAACGTAAAACGTGGGACACAGCTAGTGATATATAAAACAAAAATGTTGGAGGCTTTTGAAAGGCATTTCTTTTGCGTTGTGACCACAACCTCATCTAATCTGTGACGATATAAACCAAGATGGTGACACGTTAAGCCTAGTGGAAGACTGGCTCTCAAGTGCAGCTGTCGGAACACACCTATTGGTGCTGGGCTACAGATTTTCAGCTTGAGGCTAGAAAAGCCTTACCACCATGCGCTATAGTTTAATCACGATGCTTTCCTTCACCAAAAGCTCAGACTCATTGCGGGGATTCCAACTCACGTCGATCGACGCGTAGTCTATACACACTACCATATATATTTTTTAATCCTAGTTTGGTAAAGTGGTTACACTGTACCTAATAATGGTGAGCACATTATAATACAATAACAACGGTGATCGACCTGCTAAAATATCTCTTGAAGGACTCCCATGTTGTAGGAAAGATGGAACACACTGGCTTGGAGACAATCCACTGCTTCACAACACGGTAAAGATAAGACGAAGAGAACATTCATTGACAGACCTCGTGGCGCAGTGGTAGTAAGCCCTACTATTGCACATAGAGGCGCGATCCCAGCATACGATAATTGTCAGTTGTATGTCTGGATGTTAAATCTATACAATTAATAAAATTGAAGTGTCTGTTTGTAATGTCAAACAGCTTTTTACTAAATGCATATTAAAGTATATACGATACCTATAACAAAAAACCTATTTATAAAATTTTTGCATGTCTTACTGTCTGTTTGTGCCGGGTAATCTCCGAAACGGTTGGACCGATTTTGACGGGACTTTCACTGATAGATAGAGGAGTAACTTAGGCTATTTTTATTTTCAAAAAAAGAATTAGTGTTCCGCACAAATAAAAAAACTGGTCATGATGAATCAATTCGGGCGCTTAAATGGCTTACGCAAGTAAACCATAAGCGATATAGCAAACTAATGTACTACATAATTGTAGGCATTAAAAATACCTAGAAAAAAGGCAGAGAGAGTATACGTCTATCTTCTAAGGAACACACACAATAAGCATCTTTGTCTTTAAAATAGCAAGGGACGGGGGAGCAAGATTCGCGCGGGCATTCTATAGTCCACGTGAACGAAGCCACGAGCACAGCTATATAAATGAATGCTACCATACATTACCGTAGTTACCATATAATACAAACTTAGCTTACTTCCGACTTAAAGTGGCCGTGTGTGTGAAATTGTATCCCATATAACATACCATCACAACCTTGTATCCCTCAAGGGTTAGGCAGGGGTGCACTAATATACGTCCACAGTTCGCCGGGTATGTTTTTAGGTCCCATGTAATAGGGGGCGAGTCTATTGCCATTAAACGGGCACAAACCCAAACTCGGGACCTGCTACTGAGAATTTCATAACACTTTGCTCGACCTGGGAACTGAACCGCGGACCTCGAACATAGCAGTCGCGCTTAGGACCACTAGGCTAAAGAAGCAGCTCCCATAAATTATTTATTGCTTCAATATACGAGTATCGCATAGGTACCTGCAATGGAAAGGGCGGTGACGAGCTCCGGGCTGGTGACGAAGCAATGCGTTGCGGGGTTCGCGTCGTTCCTTCCGGTGAAGTTACGGTTGTATGACGTCACTATGGTGTTCTTCTCGCCTTTCTTAACGTCGCGTCTGTCCCATTGACCGATGCAGGGACCGCAAGCGTTCGCCAACACCTACCATACAAACATCGTTTTTCTAACAAATTTCTGCAAACTTGGTGTAAGACTGCTGGACCAACAACCCGGGAGTTGACAACTTTTGGAAGTACATATTATGTTGAAAATATTACCTATGAATATTTTTTTTTTCATTAATACACCATCTAAATTAAAAATGCTGCATTATGGTCCCGTGACGTCATCATTCAATTTTTAATTCATTTTGTATGATAACAGTGACAAGTTTGACAACTCACGCAAGAGTCTAACGTCCATATTTCTTGAATGGTGACGTCACGTTTTCTAACCGGCTTTTCTAATCATGTGACTCACAGACAAAAAATATTAATTTTTCAAAGGAAAGTTAAATAAACAAACAATTTCTTTTTCCAGATTGTATTGTTTTAGGCTTTTTATCTATAGATCAATATTACTCAATAATTTATTTGAATTTTTAAACATACAGTCAACTCGCGGATTTAGTTTCTTTGAATTGAAAACTTCTTTTCTACCGCTGTGATTTGTAACGCGATGAAACGAAAACGCGAAACTAAAAAAGGAAAAAAACCAATACGTTTGTCTATATGATTTAGCATGCGAGAGAATGAGATAGAATACATTAGAGCGTTTTCTATTATCTGTTTTCTTCATGGGACATCGCAACGTGCCGTTCGGCTCAACCCTACGCACACTTATCTCATCTCTCTACTACACATACTACTTTACGTGTGTGTTAGTATATCAGCGTGGTTTCTTTTTTTAACCTTATATTATGTTATTTGTGAATATTACTGATTTTAAGTTAATCTATATCAGGTCAATGAAGTGAATTAAACCAAAGTTTATTTTTTATTATCTACGTGGGGTAGTGTGGAAAATAAAATATGTTCACGGTCTTAGTTGGTTTACTTGATTAAAACACAGCAATTACTTTTAAATACAAAATAATCTCAGCATGTCTTTACATCTCAATCGTCATCCCTTTTACTGTATATCTTTTCTTTCACTCGCACTATTGGCTCGTTCATAACGTCACCTCTTTCACTCTATACTAATGAACAAAACACACCATAGACATTTTCACCTTCAAAAGCAAAGTTAAAATGTTAAAAATCATGGGTGCCTCAAATCTTAGGATATTATTTGACGCTCCTTACAGCCCATGTATAAATGCGGTGTGGGCGTCAGGTAAGGGCAAGGCAGCTACGCCCCCTCCCCCCCTCCCTACAAGGTGTTGTTAAACGCTCAGTTGAAGTGTTCACGAAAGAAAGAGTAAAATAATTATGTCAAGCTAGTGTATAAAAAAAAAACTTTCTTTTTCCCTTGCCTGACCGGGTCTTTAGCCAAAAGCCTGGCTATGTATGGACATGGGGTCAACCAGGGACTTGTCGATATCATTCTCTATTTATTCCCATTAAAGTGTGAAAAAAAACTCACGGTGCCACCAAAATCTCTGAGCGTCTGCGCGATGCCGTCTCTCTCGATAGTGGCGCGGATCTGTTCCGATCCTGGAGTCACGTTGAACGGGATTTTTGACTTCAGGCCGTGGTTTAACGCCTGCAAATTTTTTAAACACAGTTTGAAATCCTGTTACCTGGTGAAAATATTATCTGATTATGGTTACCGATAAAAACTGATTAGAAACGAGGATATGATGAGATCTGAAGAGTACGAACAGATACTTATTTCTTTTGAGAATTCTTGAACTGTTCCTAACATCAGGCGAAGAGCAGTAGTTATGACAAGCTTCGGTAACAAAAGTAAAAGACTGGTTTTTTTCTAGAGTGCCAATAAATCCGTAGTTGGCATAATCTGGTAAAATTGTAGCGTTACTAATTTTTTTATTATTATCGAGTTTAAATGGTGAATCAGTCTTTTTTTTCGGTGAGAACAGAAGGTGGAGATGGTAGTACGCAGAAGGTGGAGGAGCAATATTTCAAAGATTATATCTTAATTTTTTTTTTTCGGTTACGGCGTCTTTTGTTCAAAAATATATTTAGGTTCTAATAGATATCTATAATGTCCTTCTCGACTTTTCAATAGTAATTTTGAAAAAAAAAATGTATGTAAACTGATAGGCAAAATATTTAGCCAAAACTTACATCAGCTATTGTGATAATAAAAAACTTTGTTTGTAAATTTCAGCAGTTATTCTCGGAAACTGACACAGTTTCGTAAAATTACAACACTTTTTTGTAGGTTTCATTACAAGTCCAAGAAAATTATAATTTTGTATTAACCTACATTGTTATTTTTCTTTTACTCGTACATTGGTTCGTAAAACGATTATAGTTTTATAAAAACAAGCGTGTTCAGCTACATCGTCACTTAAAATAGTATAAATCTGTGAGATTAATAAATATGCCAGGTAAAACAATGTAACAAACAAAACATACCTCTTTTACAATACTGGCGCAGCGACCCATGTCTTCGTACGAGGAGTTAGTGCACGAGCCGATGAGACCAACTTTGATGTCCAACGGCCATTCGTTCTTCTTGGCGACATCACCCAACTTCGAAATCGGATTCGCGAGATCCGGTGTAAACGGACCGTTCACGTGAGGTTCCAGGGTCGATAGGTCGATCTCAACTAACTATAGACAAAAGAAGGTTACATTTATTTTCTTAATATTTGTATTGACATTGGCGGCATTCAAACGTTACACGGATATATAAGGGACTAACAACAAACAGACAACAAAGGAAAAAGTATTAATACATATTATAAAAGAAATTTGCTATATGTGTCTGTCTGTTGGTCCGCTTACTTCTTTATATTTATACGATTTTCACTATCATTTAGAAATTTTTATAAGGAAGGTTTGTATATACAATGTATTCCAATTAAGATTTTGTATAGCAGAGAAAAACCAATGTTTTAAAATCAAGTCGTCAATAAGTCAATTCTAATGCACTTACATGGCTTACGCTGGCTAAACTTTACGAGATACACGAAGATAATGTACTAAAGAATTGTAGTTCTTCCAAAAGATCTCCCAAGGTTGACTCACAGTAACAAATTTATCTTCAACATAATTATTGTCGTTTAAAACTGTCCTTTACATTATAACATTTAAATGAATACTGTAGAAAATATCACGGATTATAAATTACGCGCAACCAAAGAAACTACTCGCAGCGAAACGGTTGGCCTGCATTTCACACCTACGATAAATTGCGCGTCGCGATCTAAGCGCCCTTTTCGTAACTATGAAGTTATGAACTAAAGCGATAAACTTTAAATCGTGCTTTTTTAACATAAAATACACCAGTTTATAAATTCCACCCGTGCGTAGCTGGGGCGGGTCGATAATATAACATAATATGATACGTTCTATTTAACAGTTACTTATCATCAGATGACCAAAGTCAAATCTATAAAAGAAATAATTTAAAAAATACTTTATTTAATATCTGTTATCGGAGAAACAAGTACCTACTCTTATTACAAAGTTATAAAACTTAAAATATAATAAGTTTTTTAGATAACTCTTTAATTGGAATTATCTTATTATAATTATATGACAATATTAACAATGTTGCGTTGTTTATAATATACATAATTTGGATAAATTTTATAAATAACCCTCAAAAATAAAATATAGAAATGAGATATTTGACTTCAGAATTTAATAATTAATTTACTGTAAAATAAATAATTGAAAAAACAGCAAATATATAAAATCACAAAAATTTAAAACCACGAGATGAAATTGAAAATTTTGCTAATTCCTTTTTTATTTATATAGTATTATGCAATAAATGTCAATATTCATTACCAAAAAAGCTCTTCGGGCAGAGAAATTTCGTAGTAAAATTTAAACGCTTTTACCTGGTCATAAGGTGCTTTCGCGTCTGGTGTAAGAAGATGCTTGAAGGAGTTAGCTGTGGATGCGACATTCGCGCGACCAGTCGACTTCAAATACACCTCCATGCGAGAATTATACGGGAACACCTGGACAAAGAATACTTAACTCATTATTACATTGTGGCTGCATGTAATGATGTAATTCCGAATCGAGCATATATTATTAGCTATTACAAGATTCACACATGCATTAAAATAAGGAACAATAATGATGTTATGGACAGTTCAACTCATTTGTACGCGCGGCCTTATGTGTGCGTAAATCGTGTATACAGTGCCTACGTGTGGGTATCAAAAGGTACAGTATTTTACTTACATTATATCGAAAATCTTCATTTCTTACCCACCTCTACCCTAACCATACTCACTACAGGATCACAGCACAAGTTTATTTGTCTGCGATCTTCGTACAGGTATTCCAACAGTCGGACTGCTCGAAGTAAAAAAGAAAATTCTCTGTGCCCCACCTCTCTTCTCCTATCGATCTATTCAAGCCATAAATGGAGTTATTCTGTATTTAGTCGTATTCAATTAAAACTTATAATTGAATAATTCTTTAGATAAGTTCTGGATACAGGTGTTTACAAGAAACTAATTGCTAACTTCCAGAATAAACACTAAAAGAAACAAAAACACTAACACTGGTAGTAGCACCGATCTCAGCACCCATGTTGCAAATAGTGGCCATTCCCGTGCAAGATATGGAGTCGACACCGGGACCGTGGTACTCGATGATCGCTCCAGTGCCCCCTTTTACCGTGAGGATACCAGCTACCTTCAGAATAACGTCCTTTGGACTGGTCCATCCTTTCATTTGACCTGTTCAAGAAGTAAAGAGATGGATTAGCGCATTAAGAGATATAGTTTATTTATATATTCATTATAGGTTTTTAGCGTTTTGCTATAGTCGTACAAGTTCGTGCTCGACCGTCTTGTTTTAGACGTTGCAGCCGCTCGTTAGACAACACGCACTAGGGCTGCCCTCAGGCCCTCTGACTTTGTTTCTTGGGTTACCTACTTACAGTATTTGATAATGCTACATTAAATTTTAATTATTTTCTTTTCAGCAAATTTTGTAAGTTTTTATATAAATCATTTCTACTTGGAATTTATTTATAGCTTCAAAAGTTATTGTAAGTTGGTTACTGAGAACGGAATGTATTTTTTTTAAATAAAAATATTATTTTTTGCGTAAAATTTAATACATCCAAAATAATTCTAAATTCTACGAAATAGGTAATATAATATTTCGTGTTTAGTTATATATTAAGTACTCGCGACTATTGTGTACTGAAGTTTAGTTAGATTTCGTTTCGACCGTTTGTGTGAAAGCGTTATAATGTTAACTTTAGTGTACTGTAACTTGCGCGCCTTCGTCACGCGCATGCGTTTCCCTTCCCCGCTACATTACCCGCCCCCGCCAACGTTAGTCGGAAACATTGGACGATCGCGCACGAACTTGTACGACTGTCTCTCAAGTGCAGCTGCCGGAGCACACTTAAAGGTTCTTGGCGCCAGATTTTCAACATGAGTGCGGTAGTAGTAGCCAAGCGGGCATCGGAAAGTGCGCTACTACCATGCTATGGTTTCATCACAATGTTTTCCTTAACCAAAAGCTCAAGCTCTATGAAGGGGTTCAAATTCACGTCGATCAACGCGGTATGCGATATTACTAAGCCATCATTGCTTTATCTACATGATTAGATAAAGAATTATTAACATTTAACAAAAAGATATGAATAAAAGAAGAAAGAAAATGTTTTTTTACTTTTTTTCTGTAAGGTGTCTTTATATATACAATTTCGGGATTTTATCGCACTAACATTGGTGCCTGAGCACTATGCAGCGATTAATACTTTTAAGATGTTATAATATATCCGAAAAAAGAAACTCAGAAATCATCCATCATACAAACATAAAATACATATTTCACAAAATAATGTGCTCGAAACATCGAGTATGTAGTCATAAGTTCGAGAAAGTATTACTTTTATTCACACATACAAATTCCTATCGCTCGGATTGCTTCAACAAAAAATGGTCTAAAAATTAAACATATCACTTCTTTTAGAAATGATGATGCATGTTGTTTAGAGTCTGTTTAAAAGTTGAAGTACATTCCAGTGATTTCGTGATCGTCTTATTTGAGTATATAAGAGAGCCCTATCCCGCCCTATAGGAAAGCGAGCGTCACTATTGGCTCGATTCCGCGGCCAAGCCCCCCCCTGCCCTCCCCCAGAAATAGGGTACGGTAGATCGTGACGTGAAAAACCCCTTAAGACAATTCTGTTTTTACAAGCGTAGTGAAAACAACAAGCGATATAATAGAAGACATCTACAGAGGACCAGAGAGGGAGAAATTATAAATACGATAAGACTACATTCAAAGAGCAATTTGTGAGTTTGTTTGAATTGTACATACGTAATTTTGTAACTACGAAAAAATTGTTTATGTGAGATATAAAGGCATTTATTTTACTACCCACGGGTATAACAATATTATCATCTTCCATAATCATTAATCCAAATATTTACTGCACAATATTATTGTCAGTATAGCGCAATACATTAATATAAAAATGAAAACGCAAAATTTGATATTGTTTCAACAAAGCTTACCCCACCAACAATGTCAATATTTGAATCTTGATAAATCTACTACACACCTATTTACTAAATGCAGTGTTAGTACTGTTATTTGCTTATGTCACTTTAATTGTTTTATGACAGTAATTAAGATATTAAACAATGCCTTATATAAATTATTAGGCTAGTACAGAGGTTCTTAAACCTGTAAACGTATTTGTACATCAATAATTTGCCTACATAGGCAGAAAACCAAAATAAATAAAAAATGTACATCAATAAGTTTTTTTTTTTTTTATAAGTACACACTTTTTTACTATTAATTTAATTTTTCTTATGACAATAAAAGATAATTGATTTAAGGATAAAACTTTTGAAGTTACAAAACCCTCAAAAAATCTTTTATATTATAGAACCCTTCATTAAATGATAACAAATGAAAGACATTGCAACTAGAAATAGGAGCGAGAAACCTTATTGCGTTATTTCCAAATAATTTATATTAGAACGGTGGAATTATTTTACAGCTAACATAATTCAACGAATTATGGAAAATGTTAGTTATTCGTGGAACCCTGTTAACTTGAACCCACTTTAGAAATCCCTCATAATTAGAGGTAACCATAGAAAAAACACTTCCGTCACGATCACACAGTTAGTTGGGGATTGGCGGCATATTTTCAGCTTTTGGAATATACCCAAAGACCGTTTTATAGTTTTTTTTTTATATAGGTTTCACGTTTAACTGCCTCATTAGCCCAGTGGTCGTAAGCGCGACTGCGCTATGTTCAAGGTCCTGGGTTCACAGTACACCTCTGTCTAACCCTTCGGGGATACAGGCGTGATGGTATGTGTAATATATGTTTCATGTTTGGCCACAATCTCATCACATAAGTAACAATATGATTGTAGATGGTAACTCGCAAAGTCTAGTGGAAGAATTGGCTCTCAAAGTGTTGCTATTGGTGCTTGGTGACAGATTCTCAAATTGACCATGCTTTTATTTACAAACTTAGACACATGGTAGTATCCGTAGGTACCTAAGTCTTTTGTAGCGGTATTTGAGCGCACTATAATTGAGAAATTTCCCCTAAAGATATTGTATTCTAAGTCGTAGGTATATAGTAGCCTCGCCCCTTCAGTTCGATAGCAATCATTATAAACGTGTAAAAATTTAATGACGTATTGAGTATACTAAAAATAATACGTCTGATAAACCTAATCAAGCATACCTATGATTTATGCAATGTACCATAATATACATATATACACATACAAAAAATTACAAAAGTTTACATGCTATTATTATTTCAACTTTACTACTATTATGTGGCAAAGCTCAAGAGATTGTCTGGAGACACTGATCTCTGGAACTACGAGATAGATTTGACAGCCTATTTGAATAGGAAGGTTATATTTAACATCACCCTACGAGCCTAAGGAACGGAGCAGTAAGCCTTTAACTTCAAGCATATTGGCAAGCTGTAAGCAAGTACGGGAAGTCAGAACAATGATAGCCTACAAGGGTGCATTGGAGCGCGGAGAATATACTAGTTGACTCTTTTTTAAAGTAGGTCTTAAATGATTAACTATTGTCCGATTAGAGGAAAAAAAATTAACATAATTTTTTATTTTTCTAGGGCCTAGAAAAAGGACATACTTTATTTTAATAGTTTACTTTCTGTAAACAAACGAAAACGTTGTCATTCATATTAGTTTATGTATTATCTCTGCTGTGACGTCATACAAGTCGAAAACAAACATTTGACTTCTTGTTGAAAAACCGTTTTTTTTTTAATGTTCTTATTTTGCTTTTAAAGTGTCTATTAAAACACTACAATATAGTAACATTTTAAAATAGATTTCTCGACTATTATTTCCTATGTCTAAACATTCCCTCGGACCAATTTTCCCAGTACTGTGGAACATTTAGTATTATTTATTTATTATGCCCATAAATAATTCACTACAAAACAGTTACACAAAAACATATGTAATATACTAACTAGCTACATACATAAACATATTATCGTTGTTTAGGTATTTTAATCAGCCTTGTGATGATATTAGAATCAATCTATTAGATATAAATATTACAATATGAAGTCCATAATTTATCGTCTTATGACCAACGCTTTAAATAGCAATGCAGTGTGTACACAACTACGCATTTGGCTTTTCATTTAACGCCATTTAAGCCCCTTCCACACGTTACAATATGAATCTGATTATCGACTCAAAACTATATTTTTTAGTTATTATTTATTGTTACGGGTAATCTCCCAAACGGTTAGACCGTTTTTGACGGGACTTTCACTGACAGATAGACGATGTTATAAGAAGTAACTAAGGTTACTTTTATTTTAGAATAAGATTTCGTTTTTCACGCAAATAAAATAACCTAAAGAAGCCGCTTTCAGTATCGCGTGTGCCCTACGCGCACGTTCCCGTTTGTCGCGCGTCACCCCGCATACGAAATTTTAGGCACAACTAGTTTATATTTATAAAAATATATGCTGACTTAAGATAAACTCCAACACCGTTTGGCCAATCAAAATGAAAGTTAGTAGATTGAAGTGTTTACACTTATAGAAGGTTATTTATGCTTTCTCTGAACGCGATTAGTTTTTCTTATACAGTATCTCGGCGAATTGACAGTACTATTCGTCATGGTAAACAAGACCCCGGCAATCCATCGGCGGTGGCCGCTGCAATACCTGCCTGCGTAAATATATCTTCACTTTACGTTTGAAGGAACAGATGTCGTAAGAAGAGTGGTGCTGCAGTCGAATTATTCACTACTGGAAAGAGCATAATGTATGCGAGGCCAGCGATATATCGATGTATCATCGATACATCCTGTTCCGATTCGTATCGTTTCGGTGTGTCGATACAAATGGATTTTTTGCCCACTATATTGCATATAAAACTCGCTAAATACGCTGCTTGCGTATACGTAGTGACTAAGTAAAACTTGGCCAATTTAGTATCCACACCAACTGATATGTCATGATTTAATAAAGGGGCCGGTCATTGAAATGGCTTCAATATGGCGTATCAATGAATTGCAATCCATACGATACAATTTTATTGCCAATCTATTCAAACTGCATCGTGTGGAAGGGGGGTGTTAGGCTGCCTGTCCACTGAAGCGGAGTTGTGAAAATTTCGACTAATAGACTTACATAAAAATCTAGTGATGCAATTCTATTAGCTTAAATTTGCTAGAGATGCAATTCTATAGGTCGAAATTTGCACGGCTCCGTTCCGCTTCAGTGAACAAGGAACCTTAGATTGACGTAATAAAGTTACATTTTTGTCACAAATTGCCATAGATCTCCCATGTAAAATGTTAATAAAAAAAGTCATATTGACCCATTGTTTAGATCAGAGGTGACCAATCGTTTTTTTGTCTCGTAGACCACTTGCCATGTTTTTAGATTTTAAGTACACCCCCTTACCTACCTTACCCCCTGATTACCTGACATTGATTTTTCTGCAAATTCATCAACTTAAAATGTATTAATAAATAGTACGTGGAGTATTATTCGATTAAAATTAAAGTCGTAAGTTAAAGGAAGCTAAGGAGTAAAGCTTGCTTAAATGAGATCCATTATCGTTGACGACCAATTTCATCGATGCCCATTTTTTTAATTCGCTGACATAGACACCCCTTGCGGGAATCGTCGGCCCTGGGGGATCAATGTAAATGGGAACTTTGGGAATCACGGATTTGGATAAATAATTGAGAGAATAACATTATAAAACTTCAGACAAGTTTATCGTATCAAGGTCAGATGCAAAATTTCCAATTATCTTTAGACTAAACGATTCATTACCCAGTAAAAAAAAACAAGCTGATAACATTCCATAGTCTCGTCTGAGTAAACAACTCTACACAACCACACTCTACGGATTGGCATACGAGAATAAATAAATGCATCGCAATTACGACTCAAATACTACGTACAAAATTGAGTTAGGTATGCCAGTTCATTTCGGTCGATGTTTAGAATCTATAATAGGTAATAACACAGAATATATACTTAAATAAGAAGGCTCAAAAGATTGTTTTTTCTGTGTTTGAACTTGCTATTCTCTGGAACTACCTTCAGATTTGAAAACTTATTTTTATATTGTATAGTCTATTTATCGAGGAACGTTATAGGCTATCTAATATCAGGCTACGAGCCTTAGGAGTGGTGCAGTGACCATAAACATCAATCGATCTGGCAATCTGTAGGCAAATATTTATCATATGTATGAAACAGGCATGTACAAACAATGTGAAATCAGTCCCCGCGTCACGTCTGTCTGCCTGTCTGATCGCGATAAAACCAAAAACTCCGTCCGGATGAATGGATTGTCATACAGTTTTCTTCAATGGCTGAGTGATTTATGAGGAAGGTTTAGGCGTATAATTCATTAAAGGTTTTGTGTAAGCTAGCTGAAATATGACGATGATAGTTGAAGATGTCGGAAAAAATCATGCCGACTGGAAGTTTTAGGCCCACTTTTTAGTAACGCGGAGCTGTGAAAATTCGACCAATAGAATTGCATCTCTTGATTTTCATGTATTTGTATTGGTTGTAATATTCACAGTTCCTCTCGGCTTCAGTGGACAGGCAACTTATCTGGCGCGCGTCGCATAAACCTATAGATAAAGGCCGCAGGATAAAGAGTGGGCCGCATCGCAACGCAAAGATCCGCCTGCCTATGTTTTGTATGAAACATCGTCTAGCAACGGGTTGGGGCGGGGTGAGCCGCAAGCCTCAACGCATTTGTGGATCGCTCATCAGGCATATATTTGTCGGACGTCCCGACCCGAGTAGTCGACACTGTCTGACTACCGAGTTCTACATATATCGATTACGGATCTAAGATCGGATCTGTAGAGTTTAAGTTTGGAGGATGGTCATAGATTAAAGTTCTCCAAGATCCAACATCGAACTTATTACAAAAAAATAAAAAGGATTTTGCTACAATTTAAAATTATATTTAGTTTAGGTGGGGTTGGAGGGGGGACCACAGTTTAGACCACCGAATGTCGCGGTTAATGCATACGTTAAAATAGTATCTTTTCTCTCTTTCCTAAGGTTATTCGTATAACTATGGCTGTTTATATTGAATTTAAATTGTAAAACATACCATTAATTAACAAACCCAATAAAATGGGGGGCAAGCCTATTGCCATTAATCGGGCAAAAAGCCAAACTCCGAGCTGCTATTGAGAATTTATAGAAATCGGAATCGACCCAGGTCCTCGAGCATAGCGGTCACGTTTAAGACCACTAGGCTAATGAAGCAGTTATTTTATTTTTGTATAAAATGTAATACCGCTTAAAACTTTAGAATTGAAGACTACGAAGAAATTAACTCATTAAATAAAGGTAATGTCAATAAATAAATCGTTAACATGTATATAATTTCATGTCACAAAACAGTATACCAAATGCGATTCTCGTGCTTTCCATGGTCTCTTGATAAATACATATATGAATCTCAGAACATTGACATTGGTCAATTGGCGCTCCGCCATACAAAATATAACCGATCTATTTATATCAATTTATACATTATGTCTTCTATTAATGCTTATTATTATATGATGTTGCAATGACAAAGTGACCGATAGTTTTATTGGTTGTAGTCACTCGTTTTGCTTTTATGAATTCATTCCAATTCTATTTATTCATTTGTTTAGAAAAAAAATTTAAAATAGATAAGGCTATTGTTCGATATTTGTTTGTGTGAATATTGAAACCGTACTTTTGATCTGCACTATTGACGGGGCGCAATAGCACAACAAGTGTTCACGTGACAGCACACATTATATAAGCCGGCAACAACACGCCCAAGATCATTCTCGCTTAAACTACCGGACGATTATAGTCGTACAAGTTCGTGCTCGACCGTCCTATGTTTTAGACGTTGGCGGGGACGATGTAACACTTCACTCCATTACACTAAAGTAAACAGCATGTTATCTCGGCAGTGTTCTTGAAATAATTACCTACAGCCGCTCGGTAGATACAACTCACACTAAGGCTGCCCTTTGACTATGTTTCTTGGGTTACCTACTTACTTATTTGATAATATTGTTAGATATTTGTTTGTGTGAATATTAAAACCGTACTATTGACCCGCACTATAAGTGGTAATTCGTGACTCTGAAAGTCTGTTATACGTAGAGTATAAAGTAAATTAAAATAAAGTATACAGTTAACATCAGAAGTGGGATAAAGGACGACGGCTTTGCTCGGTCGAGTGGTGGAGCTCTGAGAGACCACATAAAATGGTTTGTATTGGTGATACGACTGCTACGACAGATCGCGCTGGCGACTGCTCTGGCAGGTCGCGCTGATATGTACGAATCGGCTATAGACCATATGGGTTGATGCCGTTTGCGCGATTTGAGGCTACAGACCATAAGGGTTGACGCCCACGGCTATAGATCAATAAAGATTGATGCCGATTGCCCAATTTGTGGTTATAGACCATAAAGGTTGATGCCGTTGACCTCTTCTATAGATCAGTAAAGGTTGTTATGATAACTTCTGTAAATCTGTACAAATTGTGATAACAGACCAGTAAGGTTGTGATATAATAACAGAGCAGTAAAGGTTGTGATGTAATAACAGACCAAAAGGTTGACGTGATAATAGACCTGTATAAAGGTTGACGCCCTCTTCTATAGATCAGTACAGGTTGTTGTGATAACAGACCAATATAGGTTGTAATGTAATAACAGACCAGTAAAGGTTGTGTTGAATAACCTACCAGTACAGGTTGTGATCTAATAACAAACCGGTAATGGTTGTGTTGAATAACAGACCAGTAGGTTGTGATGTAATAACAGACCAAAAGGTTGACGTGATAACAGACCTGTATAAAGGTTGACGTGATGATAGACCTGTATAAAGTTTGACGTGATAATAGACCTGTATAAAGGAAGTAATTTATTTCGGCAGTATGTATGAGGACGTAATACTCTTTTATTTTAGTGTACTGTGACTGCGCGCCTACGTCCCGCAATTGCACGCATTCCCTTTCCCCCTTACACTATCCGCCCCCGTTATCGTATGTAATACCTCACCCCCGCCAAGCTCAGTCGCCACATAGGACGGTCACACACTACAGACATAACACAGACTACAGCTTCTTAAGAAATAATCTAATTTTACAGATTATCTTTAGGCTCGTTATTAAAAAATTATAAATAAATTTTTACGATGCGCGCACATATCGTACCATGTCTATACCGTAAAGTTACTTACTAATAAACCTCTTGTTTTGTTAAGGTGAAGATAGTCACACTCGGTGTTAATAATTGTAACGCTAGATGTCAATGTATTTGACAGATTAGATTAGATTTTTGAGCTTTTTCAATATTTGTGTTGA
The DNA here is from genome assembly GCA_033032175.1 of Saturnia japonica. Taxonomy (NCBI): domain Eukaryota; kingdom Metazoa; phylum Arthropoda; class Insecta; order Lepidoptera; family Saturniidae; genus Saturnia; species Saturnia japonica. The sequence goes on from CM065314.1 coordinate 4,377,785, forward strand.
AGGTAGCCACGAAAATTATACGTGTAGGAATAATGAACATGTTGAGTTTAATTTAAAAAGTTAGCGTTTGCATATAATTGGTATAACTAATAATTTGTAAATGTTTTGATAAAAACTTACACTAATCTTTACGTAGATCTTTATAAAGTGTATGGAATCCACCATGTTGATCTCTTCGCATCAAAATAGGATGAACTCGTAAGCGTATATTTGACTTCTTACTCTTATTTAGCCATTTTGTTTACGTATAATATGCAAACACTACGTCTTTTTTTAAGTTAAATTCATCATATTCATTATGCCTACACGTATGATGTTCTTGGCTAGCAATGTATTAAATAAAAAGGTGTGATACAGCGATCATGCGACTGCGGTGCGGTGGCGACACGTGTACACAGCATAGCGCGGCGAAGTGTCATATAACACTCTAACGCGCATAAAATACATAAACAAGCTTCCACTTTTTCAAATTCTATAAATAGACATAATATAGGCCAGTGTTCTTAAGCGCGACTGCTATCCTCGAGGTCGTGGGTTCGATTCTCAGATTGAGTAAAGTGTTATTAGGTTTTCTATGAAATTTTTAGTAGCAGTTCGGAGTTTGGCTTTGTGCACGATTAATAGCAATAGGCTCGCCCCCTATTACATAGAACCTAAAAAACATACCCGGCGAAACATGGGTGTACATTAGTACAACCTATGCCTAACCCTTCAGGGATACAGGCGTAATGGTATGTTATGTTATGTTGATTTTGGACAAATTTTGTCCACTGATATTCTTTAATAACTCCAACATCAAAATAAGTAATCAATAAATTCGTCAAATAAAGAACAATAAAACTGATCATTTACTTACCAGTCAGTTTGACACCAATGACCTTGGGACACTTCAGCTCCCATGGAATGTCTGCCATCACATCCACTGCATCAGCACCACCGACACCTGCATTGAAAATTATCTATTTTACTTATGTATATGTCAACCAAATTTTTAAACAATCATAAAACTTAAGATATGCACATATACAAAAAGATTCACGAATATTATAATAACGCTTTGGCTCTCTTAAGACACAAAAATGTACATAAAATTGACATATAGACCCTTCGAGTCTCAAATGTAGTAAAAGCTATTTTGTCCAAAACAACTTTAAACAGTCTTTCTTACTTTCAGAAACTCTGTATATTTCAAATTTTGATATTTCAATAAAAATATCTTTTACTACTCCGATTATTTAGCAACCAAATTCAGATTTTCTTTTATTTGTTGTCGTACTTGACATTCGTTGGTCAATTTTCGTAAATGAAGTGTTTGTTTGAACATTGCTTATACAACATTTTTTTTGTATGAAAATAGCTCTAAAAAGAATAAAGTTATAAACATTTTTATTTCCACTTTGCTTACTACATTTGAGACTCGAAGGTTCTATTTTATGCCATCTCCGGATGCAGAGTTATAAAGATAAAAGTATATGATAGGATTTATTTTAAATATGTATAAAAAATATACTCACCAATACAAAGTCCACCGAGACCTCCACCATTAGGAGTGTGGGAATCAGTACCGATCATCAGGAGACCGGGGAAAGCGTAGTTCTCCAAAATAATCTGATGGATAATACCGGAACCCGGTTTCCAGAAACCGACGCCATATTTAGCACCAGCTGTTTCCAAAAACTTGTATACTTCTTTGTTGAGTTCCTGAAGATAAATATTTTATAGAATCCCTAATAACAATAGCGATAAGAAAATTTCAAAGTAATAATTCAAGTATGTTTTTTTCCCCTTATTCATTTGTTACGTACAATTTGCTATTAATTTTTTTACAGCGACCACTTTTTGCAGAATCTGTATCCACAACTGTTTTTTATGTGGAAGACTTTATAGATAAGAGTTTACAATTGCCTGAAAAATATATAATACAACACTCTGTATTGTACAACATTAGTCTATGGGACCTTCAAGTATAACGTAACGCGATTTGGGAGGGGGGTCTTGTAGAACGTTACGATGCGTTACAAAGGCGGGAGTGGGGTTCAAATAACGCGTTACGTAACATTGTTTTTTTTTTTAATTTAAATAAAAAACTAGGCAATTAAATTTTTCTAAGATCGCAACCCTTTTCATTTGTTTACGGGGAATACCTCGGCTGTATTGCTGTAGTCAGTGTTGTTAAAGTGAGTTCATACTGTAATGTCCTCTAAACAGGGAGATTTGCATCATCAGCTGTTCTTGGCCTGTAAAAGCTCTCATGCTGACTTGGGTATTACGTAAAGTTTAGGAATGGGAGGGGGTACAGACAAATGTTAGGCGCGTTACATAGGTGGGAGGAAGAGTCAAAAACTTCAAAAATTGCGTTACGCAATACTTGAACGCCTCCTAATAAACATTTGCAAAGAAAATGAGCTCAATTTTTTGTAAAAGTTCGTTAATATTATTATTACATATAAATCACTACTAACCTTAGCTCTGGCCAAGTCCTTATCGCCGCCAACCTGGGCTTCAATCAAGTGGTCGCAATGAATGGTGGAGGGCACAGCCACACGGGGAAGTCCTGATGAGATGAACTGCAACATCGCCATCTGGGCAGTGGCATCCTGCATGGCCACTCTGTCCGGACGAAGACGCAGGTAGCTTGTACCGCGCTCAATTTCCTTTTGTAAGTAGAATGATATTAAATGTGTATACAAATATTAAAAATCTTAAGAGTTTGTTTGTTTGAAAGCAGATATGTTTTTTTTTTGCTTGCATTTTATAACAAGCTAGCTATGCCCGCGGCTGCACTCGCGTGGACTATATAATGGCGTCGTACGAGCACACGCGCGAATCGTGCTACCTTTAAAGCTTAAAATGCTTATTGTGGGTGGTCGTGGAAAAATGTACCGCTTTCGCAAATAAATCAAACGATAATTTAAATAATAGAAACCTTATAGGTTTTGATTTTGGCAGTTGATTATTTATTTAACAAAACAAATACTTTTGTACTAACCATCTCAACTGTACGAATGGGTACTAATTAAGGACCATGTCAAGCAGGTTTTACTGTCAAAATGTTTTTTGTTATAGGTACCGTATATACTTTCATATGCATTTAGTAAAAAGCTGTTATTCTGACATTATAAACAAACACTTCAATTTTATTTATTTGTATAGTATTAAACCGGATACCTGATAATACATTTATTGAGGAAGATTATAGGCTATATTTCTTTAGGCTACAACCCTAAAGAGTGGAGCAGTAACCATGAATGAGAACAACGGCAGCCTACACTCTGCAGTTGCATGCTGTAGAGTTGGTTAAATAAATTTAACACAAGTGCCATGTGGCACGGCCAGTAATCAATAAAAAAAAAACTTTATTTAGTGCAAAAAATGTTATTATAAATATCAAAATATTGTCAAAAAGATATCAAAGTATTGTAGTAATATTTATCATGTAACATTAGTTTTCTTTTTCTGCTCTTCAATTAATATTTTGATTAATTTTTAAATTAGATGCAATAACACAATGAAAATTGAATTGACTAGATTTAAATATACTTACCAAAAAATGTTAACTACAATAGGTACTAAAGTTATCTGTCACATTAAAAAATTTGCCCTAATAAAAAAAAATTAAGCAGCAAGAAGAAAGTCTGTTACTTAAAAGTATACTTTTTCTTTCACCTAGCATTTCACAGACATATAATATGATTCACTTTTAACCTATGACTCTAAAAATCATAACAATAACATACAATAATCTTATTTACTAATATATTTATGTGACCATGATAATTGGCTCTATAAATAAGTGTTGGTGATAATTTATCTAAAAAATTAAAGAAGTTGGGTACTTAATGTGATAAGATGTCTCTATATGGGGGTGTGACTTATATGATGAATTTGTTTTTACTTTGAATGTTTACAAGAGCATTAATATGAAACATTCAGGGGTTTAACACTGTAAATGAGTTCAATTACAGATAAAGTTGGTAAAATGTATTGTATATTACAATTTACGTAAAGAAATTGTCATGTAATGTATGTAAGAGAGGTAGGGCATAGAGAAAATTCTTTGAAGTTTTCTACTTGGGGCAGCTTGACTGGTGGAATACCCCCACCATACAAAATGTCACAGCTAAATAGCCTTTTGTTGTGTTCCTGCAGTGAGTAGGGTTTCTAGAGCTCCTTGGGGCAGGGGGTTAAAGGTCAACAACACAATAGTGATAATTATGTTATAACAAGCGTCCATAGGCTACAGTTGTCACTTGCCATCAGGCAGGTTGTATGCTTGTTTGCCACTTTTGTAGTATATATTTTTTTTTATATTTAGTAATGAAAAAAATCAGAGAAAGTTTTAAACAAAAACAACAAACAAACTGAAGCATAATAACGCCTGTGATCAGGCCTAAAATATAACCAAGGCACAATTGACATTTAACAAGATAGGCCTTGTGATGAAATGGTAGTACAGTAGTCCTACAATTGTCTGAGGTCACAGGTTTGATCTTTAAAGATGAGAAACTGTTGTGGGATGAGCATAATAAATTGTCCAGTGTATATATATATATATATATATCACACATACACATACAGTGTGTATATGTATATATATATATGGTATATCAGCTGTTTAATTCACATAATACAGGCTATCTATACTAATATAATAAAGTGGAAGAGTTTTTTGTTTGTTTAAACATGCTAATCTCTGGAACTACCAGTCAAATTCAAAATATTATTTTTGTATATGATAGCCAGACTCACGAGGAATAGCTATCTAACATTAGGCTATAACACTCTGCTAGCCTTAAATATTGTTTTTTGTTACGTAAGTCGGAAGTTGAGGCCCTCCCGAACTGCTTTATCTGCTTACGCTGGTATAATTGTTGATGATATGGAAATACAATGTTCTACAAAAATATTGGTTCTTAGTATATCTAAAAAAAAGTCAGAGATAGTCACAATAAGTTATTTTGTGACAATGATTTGTTGAAAATTAAAAAGCGGTTTAAAGGCATTTTTTTAAATGGCATATTAATTCTTTTGAACAAAAGTTACTTCATCATAAAGATAATTTTTGGTCTGTGTAGTATGCTATTTGGACACATAGTTTAGGAGATAATGAAAAATTAAAATAGTTTGTACTTGTGGAAAAAACAATTAAGATAGACTGCACAGGTGCATTGGTGGCAAGGTGATTGTCATATAAAATTAATACAGGTGAAATAGTAGAGCACAGCTTGTGCTTAGTATAAAATTAAATAGTTACAAATAAAATTGTCCCCATATGAATAAAAGAGGATAAGACAATAAATACTCCCAAGTCCAGTGAAGCTGTAAAAGCCATCAGAGGCTCCAGGGCCCCTAAGGCTAACAGTATAGTCAGTTCTAAAATGCTAAATATCTAAATCAATTTAGATAAAATTAGTAAATCTGGTACCAAATTATTTATTATGTAAACATAACATTATTTTTAATTATTATTTCTTGTTTTTATATCAATTCATCAAAAGGACCTTGCCTAGTAGAAGTATAAAAACAGACACTGCTAAAAGACATTGTCAAAGAGCGTTCATCACCCTTACAACACTATCACTAACAATATCACTACTGAACAACAAAATAACAATTTCTTTTTAGCTCAATACTCACTTAGTGATTTAGTAATTTTCACAGACATTAATTAGTCTTTCTGACAGGTTTATCATATATTTAATATTTGTAAAGACTCACCTGGCCTTTGGGGTCATCAAGATGTGAGTAAAGGACCTTCTCTGCTAAGGTCATATCCCGACCTAACCGTTTCTTCACAACTTCCAAGTTCTTTGTTAACTTCTCGTAAGGCAGAGGTGCCTTGTCGAACTTTGACATAGCCACCTATAACATGAAATCACTTTTAAACTGTGTATAACAGTAAAAAAATCAAATTTTCTTCATTATGTGGTTACATAACATGTTTGTTTCAACTGTGAAAATATTAGAAAAATGTGTTCCTGTGGTTTTTTTGTTACCTGGGCTGCGGCAGCGGTAAGAGGAGACACACTGAAGCATCTTTGCTGTATTTCCAACAATACAGCCCTTGTCCTGCTACCCTGAAATGAAAATGATAGTAAGCCTTTGTACACAAATTAGACAAAAAATTGCGGTTATTACATATTATTATGTCTTAAAAAGGCCCAATCGTGATTGATAAACTATAAATTAACCCCAGCTGACCTTTCATAGTTTATTTTACATGACCTGACCTTTCATTCAATGGAATTTATCACAATTTTACAAACGTTTTACAATAGCGATAACAAGATAAATAAACATTGTTTCGTTTATTCACATTTATTTTGTAATGATATATCCATATATATATAAAATACGTTTTTATTTATGACTAACGTGGAATTATTACGAACGTACCTGGCCATGCAAAACTCTTATACAGTGAGCCATGGTCGCTGGACTACAGAATTATAAATTGAATAAATACCAAGAAATTTTAATTTATATAAATATGCGCCACATGGGTTGGTTTAAATTTCCAATTGTTTTAAATATATTCTGCTTTTACGCAAATTACTATTTCACCCGCCGCTACTGCAAAACTGACATGTAGACTAAAGACTTATAACAAGTTGACATTAGGTTTACCGAGTTAAAAGTCGAGATAGCAATGTCTATTCATTAAACATAAGTCACAATAAGTTATTTTGTGACAAAGATTTGTTGAATATTAAAAAGTGGTTTATAGGCTTTTTTTTTAATGGCATATTAATTCTTTACAACCAAAGTTACTTCATAATAAAGATAATTTTTGGTTTGTGTAGTATGCTATTTGGACACATAGTTTAGGAGATAATGAAAAATTAAAATAGTTTGTACTTGTGGAAAGAACAATTAAGATAGAATGCACAGGTGCATTGGTGGCAAGGTGATTGTCATATATAATTAATACAGGTGAAACTGAAGAGCACAGCTTGTGCTTAGTATAAAATTAAATGGTTACAAATTAGAGTTGTGTTGCTCGCAAGCAAAAGATTAGAAGATATATAATCCCGACAAAAGAGTGAGTATATCAGTAGCTCACCTGTTTGTAAAGTATATCTTTAGCTCTCAGTAATAATGTTCACTCGGATATAATCAGAGTGATTCAGATCAGTTGAATAAAAAGATAGACTACATTCTTACTTAAGAAAGAGATAGGTAGCTAATTCGAGAGCAGAAAGGCGATCGGGTATGAATGATTATAAGAAAACTTATGTTACACCTTGATAATAAAGCACAATATTGGTTACATACCTAATTACTGTGTCAAGTATTTATGTAGTTTGAAGTGTTTATTTTTAAGGGTTTTTGTTTCAGTATTTCTAATTTTGAATTTAGTTTAATGTCATGTGTGATTTGACCCATGCACTTTGAACTTCGTATCACTAAAAATAATTATTTTTACCTACGTTTTTCGGATTGTGTTCATTATTAGGTACCTATAGATAAAAAAACTTTCTAAAGTGATTAGCAAATTTGTAAAAAAATATTGATTTAATACATGTTTATATTGTAAGGTAGATCATGTACATTTATTTCAATTCAAATTAATATAACTGTAGCCATGGCCACTGATTATAAAATATGCAAACATATTTTGTTACTCACAGGATCTTCTTCAGTTTTATTGTTGTTATTACCGGTTTTAAAATAATAATTTGACTATCTCTATAATACATACTTTTGCATTTCTAGATTGACATACTTTAGCCTGCTAATTGTTAAGAATGAAGGAAATCAAATGTTTGAATAATATTTTTCAAGATATCTATATTCTAAACAAAATAGATGGCAATAATTTTAAACATTTTGTAAATTGTAAGATTTGTTTTTGTAAGATATATCTCCTCTCGGCTTTATCAACCAAACAGTTCTGTAGATCATTACATCAGTGAGTCCGATATGTCTCGCTCTGAGCGAGATATATATCTTTCATTGAAAAGATATATATCTCTCTTTTCTTTTCACTGATATACTTTGCGCAAGACTATTACAAATGAAATTGTCCCCATATTAATAAAAGAGGATAAGACAATAAATACTCCCAAGTCCAGTGAAGCTGTAAAAGCCATCAGAGGCTTAGTCAGTTATTATATTATTATTATTATATTATTATTATTATTATTATTATATTATTATTATTATTATATTATTATTATTATTATATTATTATTATTATTATTATTATATTATTATTATCATTAGTCAGTTCTAAAATGCTAAATATCTAAATCAATTTAGACAAAATTAGTAAATCTGGTACCAAATTATTTATTAAGTAAACATAACATTATTTTAAAATATTATTTCTAGTTTTTATATCAATTCATCAAAATGACCTTGCCTAGTAGAAGTATAAAAACAGACACTGCTAAAAGACATTGTCAAAGAGCATTCATCACCCTTACAACACTATCAATATCACTACTGAACAACAAAATAACAATTTCTTTTTAGCTCAATATTCACTTAGTGATTTAGTAATTTTCACAGACCTTATTAAGTCTTTCTGACAGGTTTATCATATGTTTGATATTTGTAAAGACTCACCTGGCCTTTGGGGTCATCAAGATGTGAGTAAAGGACCTTCTCTGCTAAGGTCATATCCCGACCTAACCGTTTCTTCACAACTTCCAAGTTCTTTGTTAACTTCTCGTAAGGCAGAGGTGCCTTGTCGAACTTTGACATAGCCACCTATAACATGAAATCACTTTTAAACTGTGTATAACAGTAAAAAAAATCAAATTTTCTTCATTATGTGGTTACATAACATGTTTGTTTTAACTGTGAAAATATTAGAAAAATATGTGTTCCTGTGGTTTTTTTGTTACCTGGGCTGCGGCAGCGGTAAGAGGAGACACACTGAAGCATCTTTGCTGTATTTCCAACAATACAGCCCTTGTCCTGCTACCCTGAAATGAAAATGATAGTAAGCCTTTGTACACAAATTAGACAAAAAATTGCGGTTATCGCATATTATTATGTGTTAAAAAGGCCTAATCGTGATTGATAAACTATAAATTAACCCCAGCTGACCTTTCATAGTTTATTTTACATGACCTGACCTTTCATTCAATGGAATTTATCACAATTTTACAAACGTTTTACAATAGCGATAACAAGATAAATAAACATTGTTTCGTTAATTCACATTTATTTTGTAATTATATATCCATATATATATAAAATACGTTTTTATTTATGACTAACGTGGAATTATTACGAACGTACCTGGCCATGCAAAACTCTTATACAGTGAGCCATGGTCGCTGGACTACAGAATTATAAATTGAATAAATACCAAGAAATTTTAATTTATATAAATATGCGCCACATGGGTTGGTTTAAATTTCCAATTGTTTTAAATATATTCTGCTTTTACGCAAATTACTATTTCACCCGCCGCTACTGCAAAACTGACATGTAGACTAAAGACTTATAACAAGTTGACATTAGGTTTACCGAGTTGCCACACGTTCGATTTTATATTTAGTAGAAAATTAGTAAAATCCATTTGTTTATTCCTCTATTATAACCAGATATATTTATAATAAATAATAGTTAACATTCACAACCAGAGATAAATTAGAGTTAAGAGTAAAAATATGCAATAGTTTCAGTAATATTAAAAAATATATTGTTGTTTTATGATGTAATATCTTGGCAACCGAGCTTTGTTCGGTATCTAAAAAATATCGGACAAGTAGCGAGTAGAACTCGCATCATAAGGGTTCCGAACTTATTACATTACTTACCGTATGTCCATTTTTCTACAATCTTTTACATAAATATTGTTTATGTACTACCCTTATAATTTTATCTCAGTCCGTCCGTCTGTCTGTCTGTTAGTGTGCTTATTATAACTCAAGAACCACTCGTTAAATATTTATTATTATTTCATAGATGTTTTTTCTAAAAAAATCGACTCGAAAAAACACTAATTTCTTGGAATACGTTGCCAAAACCGTTATACATAGGAAAATAGAAACACAATACAAATACGTAATAAAAAATCTTCTTGTGCAATACACTAGACATCTGTGTAAACTAGAAATATCTAAAACCATTACAACTAACTTTAATGATTCAACCACGATATGTAATTTAATGTCACAGAAGAAATAAAAAATATTTATGTTATGTTAGAAATATACATGAAACAACAATAAATGAATTTTGATGAATATGAATTTAAATGAATAAATGAAAGGCTACCTGGATAATTATTTACGAGTAGGTAGACGGATAACATTATATGCATAACTTGTAGGATGACTTCCGAATTATATATACCTTGGAGTTACTAGTCGGAGTGTGACTTTTAAACTTTTTCCATGAGGGTGAGAACCAGCTGTATCTTTTTATTGTATTAATTTAGAAACTTTACTTCTCTACAGCAGTTTCAGATTATAAATCTTCAGTATTGCAACAAGATGGTGGCTTCCTTGTTAGAAATTTCTAGAGAGTTTGTTGTTGACACCAAAATGTATGTTTATTTTATTTTTATTTTTTCATTTTATTACTTCATAATTCTTCATTACTATTACATCATATACTTAATATAGTTTACACCAATACATTAGTTTATATAACCGCATAATTTATACACATCACTGTGTTAAGCGCACAGCTGATGCGTTTTCTTCTCTATTTACGTTCCTCTTTCTTGTCACAAATACACACACACTGTCGGCTGATAGTAATAACCTATCGGAAAATGGGTTGGTACTACCTGACAGCCATCTCTACAACCACGCGCGCTTCCCCGTCTTCCTGTTAGACTCATCCACCCGTTTTCACAAAATCATTCACACATATTGCAGGAAAGCGAGAGGAAAGATGTTACACATAAAAACTAAAAACCACAACGTAATAATTCACGGTCCCGCCAAAAACTCCAACATTATCCAAATATAAAATTTCATTGAAAATACTGAAGCTATTTCCTAGAAACCAATTACGTACGTACAAATAGTAGTTCCCATTCCACGTTTCATATTTTCGTCATAGAAAAAAAGAGTATATTTTTTCTATTCTTTACCTACTCTACTGTGAACAAAATTATTCAGACAGCCAGTATATTTTGTTTGTTTCTTACTTAATTAGGTACATACATATAGAGCAAAGCTTTTAACTGCTTAGTTTTTACAGTTTTAAAGTCTATTACATAATATAGTATAGGCCAGTTTTTAAGAACGGGTGCATATATACATTGTGTTATTACAAAAATTTTTATGTAACGTTTTCAAAGAAAATTGGAACACTTTTTTTTTTTTTTTTTTGAACAGACTACACTGTTAGCCTTAGGGTCCCTATCCAAAAACAGAGCCACTGCGGCTTTTACAGCTTCACCGGACTTGGGGGCGAGCGCTTAGGGCACTCAGCCGCGAAAGTTTGTGACGACCCGCACGAGGGTAGCAGAGTGGCCGAACCTCGGCTCGGGCGGTCGTCGCGAATGCGAAAAGGTCGCAATCTAACTAATTCCCTAATCCTACGAGAATTCGAACTAACTAACATATACTCATATGCACGTTCCCCTCCACCTGGGAGGAAGGAGTGGACCATGCGTATGTGTATTTAATAATCGGAGTGGTTTTTCTACACTAACTAGAGCAAAAAAAAAGAAAAAAAAAGGTCCCTTACAGAACCTGTGTACCTGTGTGGTGTGCTCGTGTGTGTGTTCATACGTGTGTAATGTTGTATGTGGGTAGCTAAGTATTGCACGTATAGTGTCACTTGTATAGCGCGGGCGGCTGCCTGACCCAAGGGCTTTACACCGAGGAACGGACCTAGGCTTGGGTTGCCGCTAGAGAGGGTGGACGTGACGGGTGTGCGGGAGCGAATTTAACCGCCCGTCCTCTGCGGAGAGAACGGTGGTTACGCGGGCGTGGGCGGTGGCACGCTCTGTTTGGAGAGACGGTGGCGTAGAACGCGTTAGCTGTTTCGATTTGGTTGAGCGGGTCAGTGAAGATATTACGCGGCCGACTTTTACTCCGGCAGGCATTGGGGTCGGGAACATATGAAGTTGCCGCTTTGATTAAGGGAGTCGCGTGGTTCGACGCGGTGTCGAAATAAGAGCGAGAAAGGTGTTTGGCATAGGCATGTGTCGAAGGAAGGTCCATATCTCTATGGAGATCCTCCATACGAACATACCAAGGGGCGCCGGTAAGGCGGTGAAGAAACCTATTCTGGATGGCTTGTAAGCGTTTCCAATTATATCTTGACATATGTGCGAACACAACGCAGCTATATGTCATAATCGGTCGGATACACATCTTGTAGAGCGTAAGCTTGTGTCTCGTGGACATTTTGCTTGCAACACATAACAGAGGATGCAATCGGGTGAGGGTCCAGGCGGCCCTTTTCCTAACCAGAGTGATGTGGCGTAAAAAGGAGAGTCTACTATCTAGGGTTACACCTAGATATTTGGTCTCCTTTACCCAGGGGAAATTGAAACAGAAATTCAGACTTATTATATACTAGCGGAGTGGCCGCAGCTCCATACGCGATTTTATTACGCAGTGAATATTTAAATCCCATAAATTTACTTTTACTATTATTATTGACAATTCATCTATTCTATAAATTGAGAAATGAAACACTTCCTGTGTACAAAATTTCACGAAAACCAGTTCAGAACTAATTTTTTTTAAGATTCCTAATTAAATTATAGACTATACGTATAGCCTATCAATTATGGTATGACATATGCTTCCCGTCTACAAAATTATATCAGAATGGGTTGAATTAAATTTGTTGTAATTCTCTTTTTAGCATTTCTAAATTATTATTGACAATTTCTATAGCTCCTTATTCATGGAACAAATAGAAGTTTTGTGGTGCTATTCTTCAAAAAGGGCGATAATGCCCTGCTGATGAATTATAGGCCCTTCTCCTTTCCATGTCATGTTTACAAGCTGTTTTTGAGAGATATTGCAAACCGTCTCACACGCAGGTTTGACGACTTCCAGCCTCCAGAACAAACCGGTTTCCGGAAATGCTTTAGTACCGTGGACCACGTACACGCACTACGACAAGATATACAGGAATAATTTCCCCTCTGATAAGAATTTTTGGGCTACAAGGGAGTCTGCGATTCGATTAAAACTTGGGCCTTACTAAAGTCTCTCCAGCGATGCCAAATTGACTACCGATAGATCAAATTGTTGAAGTGCTTCAATGAAAACGCCACTATGTCAGTCCGATTATAGGACTAAACCTCGAAACCTATCTTTCTGCAGCGAGGAGTCAGACAGGGAGATGTTATTCCTTCAAAACAGTTCTCGAGTGGCGGTCACATATTGGAAGATGCAGTGTGAATCCACCAGAGCCACCACAAGGTGGACCGACAACCTGGTGAAAGTTGCGAGAACCCGCTGGATGCAAACAGCGCAGGACCGCTCATTGTGGCGATTATTGGGGGTAGCCTATGTCCAACAGTGGATGTCTTTCGGCTGAGATGATGATGATTCATGGAACGAATTATACTTCCCATGTATAAAATTACGTTAAAATAGGCCAAGAATTACAATTTTTCTGTTTACGATTTTTAAAAGCAATATTACCTTATTATACCTCATGAATTGACTAATGACCAATTTTCATAAGAATCGGTCAAACGTTTTTGAGCTTAGTCCGGACTACAATTAAACAGACAAATAGACTTAAAAATGTTGGCATCGGTATTGTTCATTTAGTATGCTTATTGGGAAATTTGAATAAAATTTAACTTTACAGATATAACTACAGATTTATCAATACAGATATATCTGTATATATAATCCGTTGAAATATAATAAAATGAATTTTGTTGGATATTTCTTTTTTTTTAGATCTGACTACACTGTTAGCCTTAGGGGCCCTGAAGCCGCTGCGGCTTTTACAGCTTTACCGGACTTGGCGATTTTGTTGAATATGTTGATGTTCTTATTATATTTTTTCCAAATAATATTGTTGGCAATATAGATCAATAATCAAATGGTTGGCAATCTCAGCTAGGAGTAATAGTGTTCTGTGGTAGTATGTAGCTAAAACGGTGTACGTGCTCAGGCGCACCAATCCGCGATACAACCCATACCCCGCGCACGCTCTTCCCTCCCCTCCGGACCGATCGAGGTTCTACAATTTGCAACAATTACCATATCAAAGTATCAGATCAGGTATAAAAGAAAATATTATTTTCTAAATGTATTTGTTACATCAAAAGTTAAGAAAATAGATATATAGCTTCAACTATGCATAATTATCAAAGTATATCACGCAAAAAGCCACCAATATGACATAATATTAGTTTAAAAAACCTAAGTTAATGAAATAAAAATATGTAACAACATTTCACTTCAACATCGCGCCAAAACATTTTTTATTTTTTGTTATATCTATTAAGAAGAGATGTAGGAAACGGTATACAGCTAATACAGCCAGCTCGCGAATTTTTGAGTAATTAAATGAAAATTTTTAATTTATTTACATGTACTTGGGTATATTCAAATATTTATAAATATATTTTTTGCTTTTTATCAAATTAAACAAAAATCCAATCTCGATTTTCTAGATGCAAATATTGATTCATTAGATCAATTAAGTGTTAGTACTTAACATAAGGATAATGAGGTCCAGTTTACACGACTAACATTCAGCTTAATATGCATATTATTTTTAGGAGATAGAGGGTATAGATGACTACTGGGGACCGGCGTTCAGATCTGTCTATGAAGGTGAAGGGCATGAAGCCTTTGTGCAACAGCTGGACGAGAGAATTAAAACACATGACAAGGAAATTGAAAAATTATGCAATTATCATTATCAGGTATGTTTAAATAAACATTGCTTTCATGATGTTAGGGTATCAGTTAGTTTTTACATTGCTAGCAGTATAAGGAGGACCCGTGATAATCCGACGTTTTTCTAGGTGGTGTTGAGTTATCCAAAGAGAATGAAGTTCACTGAAATTTGATAGCATGTCATCTCAACCATTTGTATGAAGAAGTGATACTGTTTACTTTAGTGTACTGTGACTGCGCGACTATGTCACGCAATTGCACGCATTTTCCGCAACACAATCTGCCCCTATTCTCATCTGTAGTACCTTACCCCACTTGTCGAATAGAGACAGTATAAGGCCTGTACTTATACCATGTACTGTATGTATACTCCTGTCTATTTGACACTTTTGTCTGTGTGTTCTGATTAATCTCTGAAACGGTTGGACCGATTTTGACAGATAGGACTTTGACTGGCAGATAGGTGATGTTATAAGAAGTAACTTAGGCTACTATTATTTTAGAAAAATAATTAGTGTTCTGTGCAAAAAAAATAAAAGCATTTTTATCTTTAAAATAACTAGCAGATGACTACCATGGGTGGAAGTGAGGTCACCACAATACAGATGGAATTCTGTAGTCCATGCAAGCGGACTGCACTGTGGGCTCAGCTAAAATTATATGAAATGATTTCTCTCAACAATAATTATGGGACCAGTGACTTCACTGTTTTAATAAAGTGTTACTGAAATTAATATTATATTTCTTGTTAGGCCTTCCTGCATATCATGCAAATTAGCATACTTGCTTTTATACCCCTCTTAAAATCATAACTAAAATATGATCAGCAAATGAATATACCTTACTCAGTGAATTAATCACATTTGTATCAGAGCAATAAATTAATTTAACTTAATTTCATTACAAAATATTACTAATAGGGATTCATTGACTCAATTCGTGAGTTGTTGCAAGTACGATCACATGCTGAGGAGCTACATGCGGAGATTTCCAATGTGGATGCTAATATTAAGGAGTCAACTGATGGTAAGCAGAATATTTTTATGTTTAGTGTGTGTACATGTGTATAGTAGAGGGATAAGCTTCAATGGAAGTTCGTAGGATATATATACTTTGAATTTTTGTTATAACATCTAAATTATAAAATAATTAGTTATCATTATATTATTAATATGTGAACCAAAAACTTTGTACCCCTTTTTAAGTGTATTGCGTGCACCGAAGACTGTGAGATTTGGCATGGTTAAAGTTTATATGGAGAAGGAGTGCAGAAAGCTAAAATTTATCTATAATATCTGTTATTAATACATTAAATTAAATTAATTAATAATGCAAATCCTATCCCGACTTTGCCATTGAACTTAGACCCCCCAAAATATTGACATTGTCACTCAATGAAAAGTGACAGCAAGTGATATAATATTCATTGTTTAGGTTCATATTGCAAATTGATTAAAATATCGCTGGTCGAATTTCGATCATTGGGCGACCGCTAGTATATATTAATAGGCCCTTACATATGAAATTTGCTTTTTATGGAAAAAGTATAACCAAAAAAAATATGAGATTATACATTTAATCAATTGGAGTATGAACCATTATTATCAATGTACTGTCGCCATTTTATAGGTATTTGATTGATTCCATTGCTGAAAAAAATAGGGGGAGCTTGAATCAATAATATCTTTGAAGGCAGTTTGGTCATCCTCATCAGAATTAAATTTTTTCCCATGAAAAAAATTGGCCAAATTCCGAAAAAAGTGGTAATATGCTGGAAAGGTCCAGGTAGTATGGTGAGTGTCGGAAACATTCCAACTGCAATGCCTCTAATTTAGCGACCATCTGTCGTGAAGTATGGGGTATAGCGTTGTCCTGAAGCAGCAGTGGGCTTGAGAGATTGATCAGTCCTGGTTATTTACGGCTAGCTGACAATACAGATCTGCCGTTATCAACTGGCCAGATCTTAGGAAGCTGTAGTTTATGACTGGTCTACCAAACACTCATTAGTACCTTTTCTGTGTCAACTTTCGCTTGGAACAGGATTTGGCAGGTTTTCTCAAGCCTTTTTACTTTTCCAATTTGTTTCAAGCGAATTAAAATTGTTTTATTACTCACACCAAATCCTGCCGCTAACTCTGACGTAGTTTGCGATGGATCGATCCCCTTCCACGATCACCTTTATTTCTTCATTATCAACTAGGGTCTATGGGTGTCCATGGAGCTTGTTTCGTAAGTCAAAATTTCCAGAACGAAAATGTTAGAACCAAAAATCTACCATGGTTTTTTTTACAGTAAAGTCCCATATACATAATTAATCCTTCGAGCAGCTTCTTTAGCGCTGATGCCACGGTGGCACTTATATTTGTAAATAAAGCAACATTTTAAGTTTTCCATTTTGAAAAAAGAATGATTTCAAAGAAAAATCACATGGTGTGCGAAAACAAATGAATCACTAAATTGGAAACACAAATACACAAGTTTAAATTTGTATATGTAACAACATTTCACTTCAACATCGCGCCAAAACATTTTTTATTTTTTGTTATATCTATTAAGAAGAGATGTAGGAAACGGTATACAGCTAATACAGCCAGCTCGCGAATTTTTGAGTAATTAAATGAAAATTTTTAATTTATTTACATGTACTTGGGTATATTCAAATATTTATAAATATATTTTTGCTTTTTATCAAAATTAAACAAAAATCCAATCTCGATTTTCTAGATGCAAATATTGATTCATTAGATCAATTAAGTGTTATAAATCTATTTAAAAAATTGAATTTTTTTAATTAATTTTGATGATTTGACTAATCGATTTCAGATCGAAATCCCTATTCTGTGGTTGGCAACTCTATTGATTTGACACTGTCAATTGTCAAAATATATCAATTGTCAGATGAAATGTCAAATCTAGTTTAGTAACATCATTAAATCTTTTTTCCTGTAGATTTTACAATGTATGAATAGTAAAAGTAAAATCGAAAACAGATTTATCAAAATTGAAGTATCTTCCATTTTATTACGTTAGCATCTTCATTATCAATGTATTTCAATATTCAGATTAGGTAAATGTTTTGTAAATAATAACTGAAACTGCTAAAAATGAACGCCACTATACAGGTACACCCACTTAATTTTATATATTCGTGCTTGTGTTCCAAATTACAGTTTCAATTGAATAAAGAATCATCTTTATAGATTTAACATTAGTACTTAACATAAGGATAATGAGGTCCAGTTTACACGACTAACATTCAGCTTAATATGCATATTATTTTTAGGAGATAGAGGGCATAGATGATTACTGGGGACCGGCGTTCAGATCTGTCTATGAAGGTGAAGGGCATGAAGCCTTTGTGCAACAGCTGGACGAGAGAATTAAACAACATGACAAGGAAATTGAAAAATTATGCAATTTTCATTATCAGGTATGTTTTAAATAAACATTGCTTTCATGATCTTAAGGTATCAGTTAGTGTTCACATTGCTAGCAGTCTACATAGGACCCGTGATAATCCGACGTTTTTCTAGGTGGTGTTGAGTTATCCAAAGAGAATGAAGTTCACTGAAATTTGATAGCATGTCATCTCAACCATTTGTATGAAGAAGTGATACTGTTTACTTTAGTGTACTGTGACTGCGCGACTATGTCACGCAATTGCACGCATTTTCCGCAACACAATCCGCCCCTATTCTCATCTGTAGTACCTCACCCCACTTGTCGAATAGACAGTATAAGGCCTGTACTTATACCATGTACTGTATGTATACTCCTGTCTATTTGACACTTTTGTCTGATCTCCGAAACGGTTGGACCGATTTTGACAGACAGGACTTTCACTGGCAGATAGGTGATGTTATAAGAAATAACTTAGGCTACTATTATTTTAGAAAAATAATTAGTGTTCCGAGCAAAAAAAATTAAAGCATTTTTATCTTTAAAATAACTGGCAGATGACTACCATGGGTGGAAGTAAGGTCACCACAATACAGATGGAATTCTGTAGTCCATGCAAGCGAACTGCACAGTGGGCTCAGCTAAAATTATGTGAACTGATTTCTCTCAACAATAAATTATGGGACCAGTGTCTTCACTGTTTTAATAAAGTGTTACTGAAATTAATATTTCTTGTTAGGCCTTCCTGCATATCATGCAAATTAGCGTACTTGCTTTTATACCCCTCTTATAATTATAACTAAAATATGATCAGCAAATGAAATATACCTTACTCAGTGAATTAATCACATTTGTATCAGAGCAATAAACTAATTTAACTTAATTTCATTATAAAATATTACTAATAGGGATTCATTGACTCAATTCGTGAGTTGTTGCAAGTACGATCACATGCTGAGGAGCTACATGCGGAGATTTCTAATGTGGATGCTAATATTAAGGAGTCAACTGATGGTAAGCAGAATATTTTTATGTTTAGTGTGTGTACATGTGTATAGTAGAGGCATAAGCTTCAATGGAAGTTTGTAGGATATATATACTTTCAATTTTTGTTATAACATCTAAATTATAAAAGAATTAGTTATATAGTTATAGTTATTAATATGTGAACCAAAAACTTTGTACCCCTTTTTAAGTGTATTGTGTGCACCGAAGACTGTGAGATTTGGCATGGTTAAAGTTTATATGGAGGCGTGCAGAAAGCTAAAATTTATCTATAATATCTGTTATTAATAGATTATATTAAATTAATTAATAATGGGAATTCTAACCCGACTTTGCCATTGAACTTAGACTCCCAAAATATTGACATTGTCACACAATGAAAAGTGACAGCAAGTGATATAATATTCATTGTTTAGGTTCATACTGCAAATTGATTAAAATATCGCTGGTTGAATTTCGATCATTTAGCGGTCGCGCTAGTATATATTAATAGGCCCTTACATATGAAATTTGCTTTTTATGGAAAAAGTAAAACCAACAAAAATATAATGAGATTATACATTTCATCAATTGGAGTATGTACCATTATTATCAATGTACTGTCGCCATTTTATAGGTATTTGATTGATTCCATTGCTGAAAAAAATAGGGGGAGCTTGAATCAATAACATCTTTGAAGGCAGTTTAGTCATCCTCATCAGAACTAAATTTTTTCTATGAAAAAAATTGGCCAAATTCCGAAAAAAGTGGTAATATGTTGGAGCTAGGTCCAGGTAGTATGGTGGGTGTCGGAAACATTCCAACTGCAGTGCCTCTAATTTAGCGACCATCTGTTGTGAAGTATGGGGTATAGCGTTGTCCTGAAGCAGCAGTGAGCTTGAGAGATTGATCAGTCCTGGTTATCTAACGGCTAGCTGACAATGCAGATCTGCCGTTATCATCTGGCCAGATCTTAGGAAGCTGTAGTTTATGACTGGCCCACCAAACACTCATTAGTACCTTTTTCTCGGTCAACTTTCGCTTGGAACAGGATTTGGCCGGTTTTATCAAGCCTTTTCACTTTTCCAATTTGTTTCAAGTGAATTAAAATTGTTTTATTACTCACACCAAATCCTGCCGCTAATTCTGACGTAGTTTGCGATGGATCTACTTCCACAATCACCTTTATTTCTTCATTATCAACTAGGGTCTATGGGTGTCCATGGAGCTTGTTTCGTAGGTCAAAATTTCCAGAACGAAAATGTTAGAACCAAAAATCTACCATGGTTTTTTTTACAGTAACGTCCCCATACACATCATTAATCCTTCGAGCAGCTTCTGTAGCGCTGATGCCACGTTGGCACTTATATTAGTAAATATTGCAACATTTTAAGTTTTCCATTTTGAAAAAAGAATGATTTCAAAGGAAAATCACATGGTGTGCGAATGTGTGTGTGTTTGTGTTCAAATGAATCACTAAATTCGAAACACAAATACACAAGCTTAAATTTGTATTTGGAAAACCTAACAAAACGCCAATTTCATATGTATGGACCTAATGTGTCATTAGAACCAGCTGTAGTTATTAAGGCTTACTGTTAGCAACTAAGATTTAATTGCACAATAAATAAATGCTTAATTCTTATGTATATACTTATACAACTTTTGGTCAAAGTCCATATAAAAATTAATAATTGCTAATTGTATTTTAATAGGTATGTGTGCAAGGGCAGCTGAGTTAATTAGGGCTCGTCGAGTGGAGTTGAATATTGCTGCGACCATAGAGAAAATGGAACTGTGCCTACCATTGCTGACCACATACTCGAAATTGAAGTCACAGGTGGAAGCAAAAAGGTCTTTATGATTATAATCCATTTTTTTCCTTTAAAAATACAATCTAGTAAGTACCTCCTACCGTTCCACAAGAATTGTTTTAGTAACTGATGATATTGATAATGATACATATAATTCTGATACAATGATAGTCATAAATCACTACACAAACTAGTTATGTATATCAATAATTACCACTATCATTACACACTGCAAATTACCTCATTAATGCAATGCAATTAGCCTCATAATACCAACGGATGATGTATTAGCTATATTATCTTATGATGAGAAATTTATAACTATGTATTTTCTCAGCTAGAAATCTATGAGAATATTTTTCTACTTTCCTAATGATGAGGTTTCTTTCAGGCTTTGTAGATACTAGTTGAAAGCAATTTAGATGATTACATCATTAATAATATTTAAATGATATGCCATAGGTTGGTGCATTTCAATTGGTTAATGGTGCTTTCATCATCAACAGCCATTAATAGTCTACTGCTAGACATAGGCCTCTCCTAAGGTTCGCCATCAGATGAGATCGCTGGGTTTTCACATGGAGTCACTTCCAGCAGCCTTTCTCAAGCCTTTGCTCCATCTGGTTAGGGTGTACTACACTATGTTTGCCAAGATGTGGCCTCCATTAAAGAACTCTTTAACTCAATCGGTTGCCGTTTCTTCTGCAGATATGAATGGCACTCTGCCATTTTAACTTGCTTACGGCTGATTCACACATCGAAGAATCGTTATTTTTGTAGGATTGTGATTTGCGACGATTTTTTTTTTGGTCGGTAGGTGCCTATTAGAGGGTTTTTTGACCGTATTCACATGAACACGAATGATCAAAAACACAAATACTTCTTAAAAATACGAATCCGTCATGACATCTGAAGGATTATTTATTTATTCATTTATTTATTTTGTTCTTATATGCAAAATTAATCATATACATTGACCCTGAATAGGGTATGGAAAATCATTAAGTACAATTCTTTTGCCAAACAATATTTCTGTTGAAATTTACTTAGTTAATTATATTTATTTTACATACAAAATTATTTGTTTCTTTATCATTAATTTATTTATTTAAATCGGTCATAACTAACATCATGTCAAGTATTTATTATATTAACTTATTACTATTTATGTCAAAATTATTCTTCAGGATTATTCTATCTATATGGTTGTGACACTCATAAATTCTGTGATAAGGTAGTAAGATTTATTTATTTATTAGATTATTTTTTTTCTGTTTTCTATGTACCTACTACAATCTGTCACCTTTCTGGGACAATAAATAGTAAGTTGGTCAGAGTTTCAATTGGCATACTCGGTATGCGACCTGTGTCGCATCCTACTTTAATTTACTGGAATGTAAGTATGTCCTGGGGCATTTTCCGTTTTAGTCTGCGAGTTGTTTGTTTTTCCTCCATCAAGTTTCTTGCCAAGCTGTTTGGATGGTTTGTTATTCTTTCCTTGTAGGTTTTTATATGATGCAACATATCCTGATGAACGGTTTTCATTTAAATTTATTTTTAAATATATTCTCATATATTTCTTCTTTAACGTTATCTGGAATATTATTGTAGATGGTGATGGCTCTGTAAAACGGACTGTTTTTATATACTTCTAATTTAGGTTCTGGTAATTTATTATCGGATCATTTTTTTTTAATAATACTAACATAAATTTGTCTTATTATAAGTCACGGTTCGGTGTACAAATGTGGAAGTCTATCTGTCATTTAGGAATGGATATTAATAACGAATCGTCGTCACGGTTCACAGCCGTACGTTAATTATCGTACATGTACGACAATTACATGCCCTCGTAAGATAGCAAATTTTCAAATTATACGAAAATATGATGATTTTAACAAATTAAGATTTAAAAAAAATTGGTTGTTTGGAACAGAAATCGGTAAAGTACTATAGTATTGGCCCAATATACGGAAATACGATAATTTCGGTGTTGCTGTTGCGATAACTGCCCCTCTTTAGGTATTTAACGATTCGTCGTACGTGTGAAAGGCCTTTAATTTTTGAGCTCTGTCAATTACTTTGTGCTCTACCGTCGCATAATAATAAAACCTTTTTCAGATACTATCCAGCTTTGAAAACACTGGAACAATTAGAGCACGTTCTTCTACCTCGCGTTGGTCCTTACAAATGGTGCTCTCAGATATCAGCTGATATACCACGCTTGAGGCAAGCGATACGAGACGCTTCTATGGCGGACCTTAGAGTCTTCCTTGAAAACATACGCAAATTAAGTCCACAGGTGAGTGTCAGTATTTGAAGCCCCTAACAGTTTTTTTGCATGCCACACTAATGGGACTGTACCTGATGGTATTTTTTATTCATTGGCTTGTTATGGTTTCGTTGTGTAATTTAATCTTAAGATACTTTTATGGGTATAATTATAATTTTGAATTTTTTATACATATTTAAGTATGTATATAAAACCATTATAATTTTTTTATAGGTTGGTTCAATGGCTTTGAAACAAACTCAAGATATGATGGGTAGAAGTTTAGCCAACATTGTTAAAAACAAAAAGGGTAACTGATTATTTAATTAATACAATTGTACCAGTGGGAAAATTTTGAAAAAAAAAAAAAAAAAAAAAATTTTTACAGATAAAGATGGCTTAGGTGTATCAACGAAAGATAATATCGGTCCACAGTGTCCGCATGATTTGGTCGACTTTAGCCCCTTGCACAGATGCCTGCATATTCATAGTGTATTGGGTGCTAAGAATGATTTTACTCAGTATTACAGGTAAGCTGATACATCAGATATTAAAAGTGATTATTATAACAGAAATATGTTTGTGGTTATTTTACAATGAAGCTGACATTTGTGATTTGCATAAGTGCTCAAAAAATTGGAGAATGATAAAAAAAAACAACAAATAAATTTAATATAGGAATTTGTGAAAAAAAAAACGGGCTTAATTGACACATGTCGTCGTAATCGTAGCACAACCATAGATTTATATATAAACAACGTCGGATCCTCGGATCTGCAAAACGACAACTCCAAAAGAGAGCATTTCAAAGTTGAGAAATCATTTTGGTGCATTGAATAATAAGAAGCAATTGATTCAAACAAACTAGTCGCCTCATCAATGATGGTTATTTTCCATATTGTCAACAGAGCCCAGCGTAAAGAACAAGCGCGTCTCGTTCTTATCCCGTCATCGGCGAATCTTCACGATTCGATTCAAAGCGTGAAGAACTATCTCAGTGCTGTCCTTGGCTTCTTCATCCTCGAGGAGCACCTACTGACAGCAGGCGCAGGGCTAGTGTCCAAGGACTGGTTACTAGACATGTGGGGCATGTCCGTTAAGAAAGTTGCCTCGACTCTCCGGACTAACACTTCACTCATCACCGATCCGACGCTCATGCTCAGCATAAAACACCAGATTATGCTCTTCATAAACACACTTAAGTAAGATTTTATTCATTAATAGTTTTATCCGCGACTTCGTTCCTGTTGTCTTCGAAATGAAACTACTCGCGCGCCACCTTTTGTGAAATGAATATATTAACACTGAACACCCACGGTAGCGCCCATCATGGTGCGAACAAAGAAGTTCGCTAAGTTCCCCTATGCCGCTCGTGCAGATGTGGAATATTCTTCAAGCCCTTGTGTTCCCCCTCATATGATACTGGGTTCTTCAAACTAGGCGTGAAGAGGAATTTCAGCAGGCCGGCATGACATCGACGACTGACGTTGAAATTTGTGTAACCGACGGTCGCCGTTATTTGTGGACTGTACCGTACTTTCCGTTAGGTACCGTACAGTCATTTTGCAAAAAAAAACCTTCCCGGGTGTATGCAAAACTACTCAAAAAAGTTTTTCGCAATGGGATTTATTATTTAAGAACGCCTAAGGGTCTAACTAAAAAAGGAAACATTCATCTTATGTATAAAAATCTTATATACTTTCACATGCACTTAGTAAAAAGCTGTTTTGAAATTTTTACATTATACAAACAGACACTTGACTTTTATTTATTTGTATAGATGTACATTAGGATAGTCCCTATTAAAATTGATCTATCTGAATAACATCGAGATTTACATTTAAAAAATTATATTTTTGTTACAGTAACTTCAAAAAAGTTTGGTATTCTCGCCGTACCTTTCTCGTAATTTCTGAGGGACATCAAGAGCATTTTCACGAAAACGAAAGTCGCGGGCAGCCGCTAGTGATTATTGAATTTTATTAATAAATTGCTCCTTTTCAGATGCTACGGTTTACCGACGGATCCACTGCCAACATTGTTGCAAGAAATGGCTGAGCATTACACCGAAGTCCTGATGCAGAGATGGGTTGTCGTCTTCAGAGATATATTGGACAATGCATCTTTTTTGCCTATTGAAGTAATTAATATGTATATGTAGATAAATGCTGAGCCATTTTTTCAACGAAGATTTTATTAAACATAATTTTTTATTTTTTTGTTTTGCTTCAGGTAGAAGACCAGCAACAATACGACGGCGTGATGGATAATTTCCCATATGACGGCGAGGAATTAGAGACCCAGCCGTTTCCTAGGAGGTCAGAATACGAATATGTATTTTACTGTTTTCTGAACATAACCCCCCGAAGAGTCACTACAATGGGATTACACTGTGTATGTGGTGGTCAAGATTTAACGTCTTTTTCAATTTTTTTGGGTGAGAGAGAGAGAGAGAGAGAAAAATAATAATAATAATACTTGTGATGAATAACGTATTCATTTCGATAAGGATTATTAATACTATGTATATAAAAGACTTTTGCAAATAATTCATTATTTTAGTACAAATTTAATTACCATAAAAAAGGTTTTATTGAGTAAACCTTAAAAGATAGCCATATGCTATCGCAGACTTCTTTTAGAACTTTTTAAGATAAATTCCATCACACACAATTTTTGCGTAACTTTAACCATTTACAAAACGAACGCAATGGAAACTCAAAAGAAATAAAATTTGCCCGTTTTTGCAACATTTTTCATTGATGCTCCGCTCCTATTGATCATAGCGTGATGTTATATAGCCTATAGCCTTCCTCGATAAATGGGCTATCCAACACTGAAACATTTTTTCCATTTGAACCAGTAGTTCCTGAGATTAGTGTGTTCAAACAAACAAACAAACTCTTCAGCTTTATAATATTAGTATAGATTCAAAGTTCGTATCAATGGCTGATATAAAATAAAATTGTTTTTTTTTTTTAAATTATAATTACATTCAGACATATAAATGATGTTATGATTATTTATTTAATGTGTTCTGAGTTGACAATTAAAAAATAAGTAAGAAAACGTGTTTAGTGCATACCTAAGATCAATTTAGGTTTAATTGAATTCAATCTTACTGTCGTCCTCTGATGACGAACACGTAGAAGAGTCATTTACAAAATATACAAAATGAAAACAACAACAACTGAAATAAATTACTACTGAAAACAGGTTTGTTATCTCTGAATGACTGCGTCGTTCACCCCACCCCGTAACACTATAGCGTTGCTAAGTTTTAAAAGAAATGTGTGGAGAGCGTTAGGTGTCGTTTTCTATCGATGCAAACGTTACCTACCATGTGTCATTGTCGGCTTTTCTGCCTGCCTTAGAAATGAACTATGAACTATATATAGCATGTATATAAAATAGTTATCAATCACTGCATCGACTCCTTTTTTCTTCTTCTTCCTTTTATTGAACTGCTCTTACACAATTCTGGCAAAGTTACGTATATAAAAAATATTTATCCAATTTATTATTATCTTTCAATGTTCAAACATAGCTTTGACAAGATAGCAGCTCCCTTGTTAAACCCTCTAGGGAGTTTTTTGTGACAGCTCAAAATGCATGATCCCAGGTATTATTTATATCTTCACTTGTGCACAATAACCAAACTACATCAGGTAAAATGCCGCCAAATTACATAATATAGGGCAAAATAACATAAGTTTATGAATCAAGACAAAAACCACCACATGAAGAAGTGGAGCCAAGCCAATAACCGCATCGACTTCTTCCCTCAGGTTTCCATTCTCAACGATAGTGCCTGCTGTTTACGTGCAAGTAAAGGAGTTTATATACGCGTGGTTGAAATACTCCGCCGGTTTGGGTCTTGGAGGGGGGAGACGCGCCGCGGCAGCGAGGCACTCTGCCTCCCTGCTCCTCAGCCGTTCCTTCACAGGCTGCTTGTCTGCTCTGTTCCGGAGGCCACTACCCCTTATGCAACTTGTCCAGGTGATTTAAACATAGTATATTTAGTGATGAATCTCTATAGCTATTATGCTCCCCACGTACACGTACACACCGTACGTTTACACATTTGGTGTGTTGTCTTTGTCCAGCAGTCGCGAGTTATGCAACGCACGAACGAGACGTACGAATTGCGCGTAAATGTACGTAAGCGTGCGTGTAAGTAAACCTTTTAGTTCCTGATTTCTACCTCTACTTCTCTGCATACTTATTTCTCTTACTTCTTTGTGTGATATTTCTACGTATATTTTTCTCCCTATTTCTCTTACTTCTTCTCGAGATATTTGTATTTTATATCACACCTAACCTACTTTTAGTTTTTATTCGTATGATATATTTTCTATTTCTATTTCTCCGACTACTTATAATAGTGGGAGGTGCTTTGTATATACAAAGCCCGCCTAGGTCGCCCCTACCATAGTCGAATTGAAAATCTGTCGGACGTTCGTCTATCGGCATGCTTTCTTGCCAGTTTCTTATTATAGATCAGATAAATAATTTTTTCAGACATTGAGACTAAAATTGTGCTAAGTGCCACTTTCAGCCATTGACGTATGTATATACAATCCGGGAGTTGACAACTTTTGGAAAATTGTTTCGAACACTTTATAATATATGTTGTAAATAATACCTATGATTTTTTCCATGAAAAAAAAACATAAATAGTGATTTAAAAATTTTTTTTATTTAAATAAAAAACACGCCACAAAAATGCGCCATTGTGGTCTCAAGACGTCATCATTCATTTTATATGTTAGGGGGCGTTTATGTATTACGTAACGTAATTTTTGAAGATTTTTAAGCCTCCCTTCCCCCATGTAACGCGCCATAACATTTTTGTTTTCCCCCTTCTTAAACGCTACGTAACACCCAAGTCAGCATGACAGCTTTTATAGGCCAAAAACAGCTGATGATGCAAATCTCCCTGTTTTGAAGACTAAACAGTATGAACTCACTTGAACAACACTGACTACAGCAATGCAGTGGAAGGATTCCCCGTAAAGCAAACGAAAAGGGTTGCCAACTTGGGAGAACAAAATGAAAATGACTTACAATACAATCGAGGAATTCCCCGCAAAACATAAACGAAAAGGGTTGTGATCTTGGAAAATTTTAATTGATTAGTTTTTAATTAATTGAAAAAAAAAATACAATGTTACGTCGTTACGTAACATTGTTTGATCGAAATGTAACGCATCGTAACGTCTTACGAGACCAACCTTCCCCCAAATTGCGTCACTTAATACTTGAACGGCCCCTTAGTATGATAACAGTGAAAATATGACAAACTTACGCAAGAGTCTAACGTTCATATTTCCTGAATGGTGACGATACAATTTCTAATCGGCGCGGCGTTTCAAATCACATGACTCACAGAAAAAAAATAATGATTTCCCAAAGGGAAAATTAAATAAATAAATAATGACTTTTTGCAGATTTGTATTGTTTAAGCTTTTTATTTATAGGCCAATATTTCTCAATAATTTACTTTAATTTTTAAACATACAGTATTAGCGTATTAGCAATATAAATGCTTATACATATATAACATATACATAATCATGATAAAATCTTGCATAGAAATTTGCCGAATTAGTTTATCTATTTGAAAATATAAACAAGATTTCGTTAAGATTTGTTAACTCATTAAACATTATTCATATTCAAAATGAAACATATATTTTAAAGTATTATACAAAAAATATACCTTAAGAATCTTTGGTAACCACTGTTTCCTGTAATTATTATGTACAATGTATTAATATATTTTTAGATAATAGTGGATACTCAATATTTGGAAGACGCCACTGTGTGCCTTTATGAGTTTATCAGCAACATTACTGGCTCGGAGCTCGTCACTACTCAGGTATGTTGAAATTTATTTTTGTTTATTTTGGGGTGTAAAGGGTTTATATAACATCTTAAAACATCAGAGCCAACCTCATGTGATGCACCCTGCTGAGTAACGAGGAAATGGCGATAGCAGGGTGATAGGCCCATGTAAATCGGGGCCTGGATATGTAAAGTCTAAGGTTAACAGACGGGTCAATATTTCGCAACTGTGTGGGAGATCGTCATGCGGTGTCATACAAAATGTACTACGTATAGATATCGCAGTAACGTTATGCAAAATTTCCAACTAGGATGGTTTCTTGCAACTCTGGTAGCAATGGAAAAAGATGAAGAGAATAATATTTTCCATATTATAGGCAGCTGGCAGTATGTTTCAAGCGGCTCGCGACGACGCCGAGCAACAAATCTGCGACAAACTCGAAAAGAAAGTCGACGAGTTTCTCGATTTGGAGAATTATGATTGGCTATTGGGTAAATATATCTTTTGTGTCTCTCAGTGTCTATACAGAGCAGGGTTGCCAAACGTACTATAATCTAATATCTATACTTCATAATATTAAGTTCTTACATATGAAATTAGCGTTTTATATGGTAAAAGTAAAATGGAAAAAATATCAAATTATACATTTAATCAATCGAAGTATGTACATTTATTATCTATGCACTTTCGCCATTTTAAAGGTAGTTCATTGATTTTATTGCTGAAAAAATTGTGGGAGCAAGAATCAATAAAATTTTTGAAGACAGTTTCGACAGCCTCATCGTAATTAAATTTATTTTCCTTGCAAGAAATTATCCAAATTCCGAATAATGTGGTAATCTGTTGGAGCAACGTCTGGGGAATATGGTGGGTTTCGGAGACATTCCAACCGCAGTTCCTCTAATTTAGTGACCGTCAGTCGTAAAGTATGGGGTCTAGCGTTGTTCTGAAGCAGCAGTGGGCTTGAGATATTGACCAGTCTCGGTTGTTTAATGGCTAGCTTTTCCATCATGGTTTGCAATTGTTGACAATACAGATCTGCCGTTATCGTCTGCACAGATCTTACGAAGCTGTAGTGTATGACACCAGCACTGGTCCACCAAACAATCACCAGTACCTTTTTCTGAGACGACTTTCGCTTGGGACAGGATTTGGCCGGTTCTCCTGGGTTCAACCATTGTGATGAACGTTTCCGATTGTCATAAAGGATCCATTTTTCGTCTCAAGTAACAATAAGATTCAAAATCCCCTCGTTATTGTGACGGTTGAGTAATGTAATGCAGAACTCAATAGGTGTTTGTTGGCGTGCTTCAGTCAATTCATGCGGTACCCATTTCTCGTGCTTTTTCACTTTTCCTGTTTGTTTCAAGTGAATATTTTTTTCTTATCACTCACACCGAAGCCTGCCGCTTCAATTATTACCTTTGATTCTTCATTTTCAACTAGGGTCTCCGGCCGTCCACGGGGTTTGTTTCGTAGGTCAAAATTTCCATAACGAAATCTTTGGAACTAAAAACGTACCGTGTTTTCTTTTACAGTAGCTTTCCTATACATATCATTAATCCTTCGAGCTGATTCTGCAGCGCTGAGACCACAATGGAACTTATTATAACTTATAAATTTTCTATTTGGTGAAAAGAACGATGTAAAAGAAAAATAAAATGGTGCGAAAACAAATTAATCACTAAATTCGAAACACAAATAAATACACAAGCCTAAATTTGGAATAAATTTGAATTTGGAATTTCTAACCAGACGCCAGATATTTGAGATCAAAGTGACCAGTTCAACAAAACGCCAATTTCATATGTAAGGATATGTCCTTAAAAATATTAGGATATTATATAGCTAAAAGATCATTTGTTTGTTTGAACGCGCTAATCTCTGGAACTATCAGTCAGATTTGAAAAAAATATTTCTGCATTTTATAGCCTATTTATTGAGGAACGTTATAGGCTATATAACTTCACGCTACAGTCGTAAGGAGCGGAGCAGTAACCATGAACTTCAAGCGATCTAGCAAGCTGTAGGCAAGTATGGGAAGTGAGAACAACGATAAGCTACACGAGTGTGTTGGTGGCGGCTCGATGGAGGAAATTGGAAATAATTTTAACACGGGTGAAACAGTGGGGCACAGCTAGTTCTATAAAATGTTCTATGTTTTAGTTGATTATACAACTTAGTTTAGTCTTTATGACGATTATATATTATAGACAAACAATTATAAAAATATGCAAGAAGTGCAAAAAAAAATAGTTTTCTTAAAAATAATAAGCTTTACTCTTTTCAAGTGTTCTATAATTTTTATAGCTTATGAATAATGCTAAATTCAGCCAAAAATAAAAAGTTAGCAAAACTAATTTAGAGCCATCTTTTGTACGCAAAAAGTTTGCTATTTCTAACCAAGTTTATATGATTTGTTGGATTATATCGAGTTTATTGTTTCAGTGGAGCCTACCGGGCAAGCGTCTTCGTTTGTCACCGACATGTTGAGTTATTTGTCTGGTGTATTGACGTCACTGGAACAGCTTCCTGAACGTGCCAGGTAGTTTTCTCATAATTGTTTACTTCTTTTTTATAGGTAGTGTTGAGCAAGAATCTCGGTACTATTTTTTTACCTAGCTCTAGGACACATATCCACGTGAGTTTAACAGTCTCCCAATCTCATGTAAATAGAATATCATTCTAACCTTAAAAGCTCAAACAACGCTCTAACAAAATGGTGGCTTCCTTGTTAGAACTTTCCAGAGTTTTTGTGACATCTCAGAGTTCATTGCCTATGTCATTATCTTTTATAGAAATAAAATGAGTGAGGTTTTACTTTGTACCCGCATCACGCAAAAACTACTGGATAGATTTTGATAATTTTTTTTGTAAGGGGTGTCGAATTACATCTGTAAAGCTGAGACACCCAAGCCAACCTCACTTGTACGTGGTGCATCCTGCTAAGTAACTAATGAGGAAATGGCGTTAGGCGGTGAAAAGTCCGTCATGGTGACTCGCTTTTGCGTGTCGCGTTCCGGGATCAGTATGCCCATATGCAGTTTAATTAACCCAGGCCGGCATGACAACGTCAATTGTCGATGGATTACGATCTCTTGGTGGTCGTCATTGTTTTAGGACTACCCTCAATTTGCCGAGAACTTAAAAAAATAAGCTTCATTTAACATCAAGTGTGATTATGACCAAACGCTAACATAACATACCATCACGCCTGTATCCCTGAAGGGTTTGGCAGAGATGCACAAATGTATAACAGTTCGCCGGGTAAGTTTTTAGTTTCCATGTATTGGGAGCGAACCTATTGCCATTAATTGGGCACTCGACCTGGGAATCGAACCACGGACTTCGAGCATAGCAGATGCGCTATGAACCAGTAGGCTAATGAGGCTAAAGGTTAAATCTGTGAAATAATAATTAAAAAATGATCTTGCCAAGAACTCCCAATTATACCTTTATATCAGAGTGGCGGCAGTCCGATCAGCAACGAACCGCATAGCCACTCGGCTCCGGAACCTCCTCCTCGATCCGGCTGTGAGGCAGATATCCTCAGGCGCCCTCTATCAGCTCGATCTCGACGTGATCCAGTGCGAGCAGTTCGCCGCGGGGGAACCAGTTCCAGGTCTCAAAGAGGGAGAATTGTTGGAGCATTTCGCTAGCTTACGGTGAGATACAACCTTTATTTCTGGTAAAAATTGAAGAATAAATTATAACACTTGAGAAAAGTATCTATCAAATATAAAAAAAGTCGGTTTAAAAGAAAATCCACAATATTAACAAAATGATTTTAACTTTGTTTTTTTTTTTTTTGTTTTTCTCGGATATATCGTTTCTATTTTGATTGAGTTTTATATTAGATGGATCTGCTGGCACCGAGCTTAAAAAAAATTGTGGGCCCCTAATTTGTTCGACCGTACTTTTGATTTCATTTTGTGTTTAATTTCGTGTTTTTTTTTTTTTATAATGAAATAAAAAATATTTCATAATTTTGAGTGTTTTTTTTTAAGTTTATTTAATTTTTATAAATTACGTTTTTTTAAAATTTTATATAAAATAATAATATAAAAATGTATACGTTTAGACGTATGCTTGATTTACTTATGTGAAATTATATTTAATTTAATTATGTTTATAAATCTACAATCATTAATAATGAACACTTTCTGAAAAGTTATTATATTTTTTATAAATTGTGTTAATAATTAGTTTATAAATATTAATAACAAGAATGATTAATTAGTTAGTTATTGCATCACCCCAGTGTGCTTATGGAGATTTAAAACTTTACTGTACTTAAACTGTTACAAATAATTACTTTATTTTAATTGTAACAGGCAACTCTTGGACCTTATCACCGGCTGGGACTGGTCATCTTACCTCCACGATGTGGGCATAGAGGGCGGTAAGTACGCCCTTGTCACACCCCGAGAGGCAGCAACACTACTCGAGAAACTCAAGGAAGCCGAACAGAAGTCATCCGTCTTCTCCGTTCTCAAAAAGAACGAAAGAGACAGACGCAAGCTTCTCGACACCGTTCTGAAGCAGTTGAAACAACTGCAGAACCAAGACGGCTCGTGAAGCAGAGCCTATCAGAGCCCGTTGGCGCAATGGTTGAATACCAAGCGTGGGGTTCTGAGTTCTATACCCGGCTCGGGTCAGGGTTGTCTGATGTGCGTCCCATCTTTATCAAGTAGCTACTATAGAAGGTCATCGTTTCAAAGTAATTGAATATTAATTATCATTAAAAAAAAAAAAACAAGAAAATATTTTGCATTTAGTCTGAAACTAAAAATAGTTTCTGGATCTTTATTGATCCTATGAATTGGTACTAAGAATATACATCATTTAAAAAAATGATATCAGAAATGAATTATTTAAATTAGATCCTGCTAAGAAATTCGTGACAGAGAAAATCAAGGAAAATTGCTTTGTCAACTATAGTTGACAGAAAACTTTGTAAAAGTTATTTGATTTGTTTTTGTAAATTCATTTATACAAGTTTATTTATATTTTAACTTACTATATTGTGTCATAATTAGCAAGAGAGACGTCCAATGATACCATGTCGTTTATTTATCCTCAGTTTATTTCTCGCCCTCTGTTCCTAGCTATGGGGATCAACCTTCTTTATTTTCCTCTTCCACTTTGCTCTGTCCATGACTACATCTGAATGTATGCTCCCTCATATTCTTTAGCACTAGATTTTTCCAGTTTTTTTTGTTCTGCCTCTGGGTTCTTTGATCGGTAATTTTTATATATAATATAGTCCAAGATAAAAAAGGTCCAGTATGGATGGACTAGTAACCAAGTGTTCTTACTGATTAGCTGGATTATCAGCAACAATGCTACTCTCGCTATGTCCTCAATCGTTCATCATTGTGTACCGAGTGCATTTAAAACTGGTTCGGGTGTCTCCAAATGATTTTACATTATCCCACATCATGACTATAAAAACTATATTAACTATTATAGTATAGATAGTTTAACTGCTACATACTTTAACTACATTGTTATAAACTATAGTTAGCTTTTTATTCCGACGGAGTAAATTGACAGTCACTAATGTCAAACTTGAAAATAATGTTGCCTCATTTATTTTTGTAGTGTTGTGCTGCCGTATATTTATTGGTACAATTATTGGTATCATAACTTTTTAAATATTGAATTGAGGGTTTTTATTGATTAATTTAAATGTTTTCGATCATTTCCTATTATCTATACATCATTCAGGAAACTATAAAATTAACATATTATGGTAAACAAACTGCAAAAAAAACTAAGCTAAAAAGAGAACTCTTCGGTTGGTCCACGAAAGACGCGAATTTGTCTTCCTTATTCGGGCTTCATAAATTTTTTTTTATTTTTTTGAAAAGAAAAAAAATATCAGTAAGTATAATATCTCATTCAGTTTTATGATTAGTACCGATTGGTGACATCATTATTTTAAAAACAATAAACTAGCAATACATGAAATGTCATTGTACTCCGTGGAAATAAAAAACAGTGCGTTTTTATTGTATTGCACTGATAATTATTGTTATCCATATAAAATATTTAAATTTGTAGTGATAGTTACGCATTTATAGATTTTAGATTTAAACAGATATGTATACACCTGCTGGGTATAATAATTATTTATATAACATAGTGTTACAATAAATTATTTTAATTAAAGACGCTTTTTATTTTCTTTTTCTTTAAAACTATTAACACTTTTTTATTTTAGTAATGTCTATCAATGCGTGATGATTGTTGCGCTTTCATTTAGTGTTGGTAAAACATCAGTTTTTTGGATAATCGATTGTTTTTTGTTCGAAATATATGCCAGCATGTCCTCAAAGACGACAGCGAAAAACAAAGCAGCATCCCGTGATCCGAAATTTACGTACGTTAGTAACTTGATGAACTAAAATCATCATAATCATCAGTAATCAATCACAAAAATATTCCGAATTTTATATTGGAAATCAACCATCGATTGTTCAGTAGTACTCATGGACAACACTACACATTCAGTCAAACAAATATCGGGAATGGATGATTCGTTTATGGTTCCAAATTCGATTTTTCGTTGTTAGATTGGCACAACTGTTTTTCATTTTGACGCGGAGTTTGAGTTGGATCTTACATTTAGATTAATTAATACAGTGCTGTATTTAGTTAGATCATATCTATTGTGTATTGTGATTTCATAATGTACAAAAACTTCGCACAAAGAGTTTGTCTTAAATTTTGCATCGCAAATGGAATTTCGTTTTCGGAAGTATTGAAAATGTTACAGAAGGCTTACGGTTAATCGACTATATCAAAAACACGTGCTTAAGAGTAGTACGAAGCGTTCAAAAGCGGTCTAGATATGCTGGAAGATTTGCCTCGTCCTGTTAAGCCATCAACGTCTTCAACTGAAGTTAACATCGCAAAAGTGAATGAAATAGTCACAGAAAATCCTCATTTAAGTTAGAGAGATATAGCCGCTGATCTTTCTTTGTTTCACAAGTCGATCCATACCATTTTAAAGAATCACTTGGGTATGAAACATGTTGCCGCTCGGCTAGTCCCAAAAGACCTGAATTTTCCCCAAAAATTCAATCGCATAAGAGTCGCTTCGGACATGCTAGAACGAGTCAATTGCGACCCAATATTCATGAAAAGCATTATTACTGGTGACGAGACGTGGGTTTACGAGTTTGACATGCAAACTAGTCAACAAGTTTCGGAGTGGCGCCTTCAGACTGAACAGAACTGAAAAAACCACGCCAAAGTAAATTAAAAGTCAGTCATGTTGACTGTTTTATTTGACTATCGCAGTGTTGTTAACTCAGAATTCTTACCGGGAGGTCAAACGATAAATAAACTATATTATTTGAGCGTCATGCGGCGTTTAAGAGAGCAAATTCGACGAATTTTTTTTGGAAAGGCCAGATTTGTAGAAAGAAAACTCTTGGATTTTGCACCACGATAGTGCACCTTCGGACAAGGCTATAATTGTGAACGAATTTTTGACCAAAAACTCAACAAGTACCAGCGAGCAACCACCTTATTCACCAGATATGGTTCCAGTCGACTTCTTTCTTTATCCTAAACTCAAATTACCACTTTATGGTGGCACCCATTTTTATTCTGTAGAAGACACAGAGGAGAATTCGCGACGAGAAATAAACACAATTCTGGAAAAGCTTTTAAATTTTTTTTTGATAGTGTATCGTTTCTGAAGGAGCATACTTTGAAGGCGATAAAATAAATTTGGATGAATAACTAACATTTTGTGTACTATTGATTTTTTCCAGGTATTTTTTTGACAGAATAGTACTTACAGTGGTGGCGTAGCTAATATGGGGAATGCCATGGTTGCCATGGTACTCAGCTGTGGGGCGGCTAGACCAGAAAATGTAAAATATGCTTAGCCCTTCTAAAGTGTGATTATTTATTTAATAAGTTTTCTAGATTAAACACTCTTGTTCTATTATCATACACAAAAAATGTAGGGTTTTCTAAGTTTGCAGTAATTTATAAGATTTTTTCATTGTCGACGTTACTGGTAAAGGAGTGACGTGGCACCCAGGGCGTCGTCCCGCTCTGACTATGCCACTGTTCGCTTACCCCGTAGCCGGTAAATAACTTTGTCTAAAGATACTTTATTAATAGAACTTGTGGCATTAGGCACGCAAGTATACAAACTAAAAACTGCAATGAAGTATTCATTCAGAACAAGAAAATCTTTCAACACTTTACGGTTTCGGCAAAAAAAAAACATTATTACGATTTCACGCGTTACAAAATAATGACGCTTGAAGAGCTTATATAGATAACAGTTCGCCGGCACAAATGCGTAAAGCGTGTAAGATGCAGAGTGTGCGTGTCGAGAGATACAGTCAAATACACAAGAGAATTTTATTAGCTACGAGCTGTGCCTGTGCCTTCGCTCACGTGGACTATACAGAATGCCCGTGCAAATCGTGCTTCCCCGCTCCCGGCTATTTTAAAGACAAAAATGCTTATTGTGGGTGTTCCTTAGAAGATAGACGTATACTCTGCCGGACTTTTTTGTAGGTCTTTTAATGTCTACAATTGTGTAGTACATTAATTTACTATATCTCTTATGGTTTACTCAGCGTAAGCTATTTAAGCGCCCGAATTGATTCACCATTACCAGTTTTTTAAATTTGTGCGGAACCCTAATTCTTTTTCTAAAATGAAAGTAGCCCAAGTTACTCCCTATAAATTCAGCTATCTACCAGTTAAAGTCTCGTCAAAATCGGCCCAAACGTTTCGGATATTACCCGGCACTAACAGACAGAAGGACAGACAAGACAGACAGGACAGACAGGACACACAGACAGACAGACAGACAGACAGACAGACAGACAGAGAGAGAGAGATTAGTGCATTTAACCAAACAAATTCTTCAGCATAATAATACTAGTATAGATTACACAAAATGGCGCTAAATTATGATTTCAAAAACTTTAGTAAACCACTAAAGCGCTTAGCGTCTATTGATTGTTCATTTGGTTTTCAAACGCATTCTATGTTGATTTTGTAAAGTGTGTTATGTTTCTGCTAGGGGAATTCCCGTCCCATCTAGAAGTCTTGAATGGTGAGACAGATTCTTAGCCACGTAGCCATATCTCCTATAAAAATGTTTCTGAAAAAAATTTAACATTGAAAATAGTTTCAAGTAATTGTTATTTGTCTCTGGTTTAAAGCGTATTCAGCTGTTATATTCTTAATTTTATGACGCGTGTCTGCACTGACATATTGTCTCTAGCATAATAATTCCCGTCTTATGTAGGAGTAAACGGAAGAGGTGCCAATGCCAAGTTTTACCTTGGTTTAAAACTATGGTAGATCCAGGAATGTTTAACTTATTTATCATCTATTTGAAGATATTATTGGTCTCTTCAAAAATAATATATCGGCGATCGAGCTGCACTCGGAGTTCAAAAGGAGATAAACACCTATCGAGATAAACTTGGAATGTAAAACATTATCTAAATACAACATTTCATTCACACCGTTGGAGCCGTGTTTGCGAGAAACCACTTAAATAAAGAAGAATTGCTCACATAATAATATTTGACAAGTAATATTCAAAATAGTTTATAGTTCATTGAGGTTACACACAGTCAAATTTATATGGGTAATATTAAAAAAAATTAAACTGCCAAAACAATTAAAAGCACACCCAAAAGTGGAACACGAGATTGCACAATACAATCCACATCAATATCTAGATCAATGCGTCAGATCGTATCAGTTTGGTTGGCTTATCGTTTGTTGCGCGTGCGTCGAGTGACGGAGGCAAGCAAGGTCGGGCGGAATCGTGACCTCAGCCTGTGCTAACTCATAGTTCATATTTTTTATATTCTCATGATAGGGTTTTGTTAAATTAATTATAAATTTTAATAAAAAATAACTATACATAAACTTCGTACGGTGGTACGGGCCTCCTCAGATTACTGTATCAATGTATCAACATGATTTATATTTGACATCACTTATACATAATATGTAAATATGACACATATGAGGTCAAAGTAAGGTAATGTTTTCACTGGGTCAGAGTCAGATCTAGAAGTGTAATTAAAAAATTGTTTTATAAAATTAAAGTGTTACAAAAGAAAATTTAAACAATAAATAGTCTTTGATCTTAGCTGTATTTACTTTTATTATGTAACGAATACATATGTTTTCTGTTTTATTTGGAATTAAAACTTCGCCAAAACGGTTTCAGTAGGTACAGGCTATTTTTTTTTGTCTGACTACATTGTTAGCCTATAACTAGAGTCGCTGATGGCGTTTACAGCTTTACCGTGGCTTGGAGGCGAGCGCTTAAGTGGCCCGACCTCGGCTTGTGCTGTTGCAGCGATTGCAAAGAAGTCGCGTTCTGACTAATTCGCTATCCATAAGAATTTGAGCTAAACTAACGCATACATATGTACATGTTCCTGCCTCCTGGGAGGAAGGAAGGAACATGTGTATATGTATTTAGTGTTCAGTAAACATGGTCGAAACTAACTATCGAAAATAAGAAAAAAAATGTTTCTTACAGTACCTATGTACCTATGTGGGTGCTTGCAAGTGCAGTGTCACCTGTAACGCGCGAGCGGCTGCAAGACTCAAGGATTCCACACCGAAGGAACGGACCTAGGCTTGAGTTGCCGTAAGACGGGTGTTCGGGAGAGAAGATAGCCGCGGGCGTTGGCGCGAACACGCTCTGTTTTGAGAGACGGAGTAAAACTTGTTTATTGTTTCGATTTTATCGTCGAGATCGGTAAAGATGTTATGCGGCCGGTGCTCTATACGGGAGGCGTTTGGTTCTGGGGTGTAAGTCGCGGCGGCTTTCACTAACGGATTCGCGTGATTCGAGGCGGTGTCGAACTACGATCTCGAGAGGAATTTCATGTACGATTCGATCGAGGGAAGTTCCATATCTTTATGGAGATCTTCCTTTTTAACGTACTAAGGGGCGTTGTTTATTTTCTGTAAGAATCGGGTTTGGAGGATTTGGAATATGTTAATGTTGATCTTTGACATATATGCGAATGCGACGCAGCTATATGTCATGATAGGACGGACACATATCTTGTATAGTGTAAGCTTATGTCTCAGGGACATTTTACTTACTATCAGGGGGTGCAGTTGACCCACGATTATGGCGGCCTTGTTTCGAACTATACGGACATGCGAATCAAAGTTGAATTTTCTAGCGCGGGTCACACCGATTTATTTGGTCTTGGTGGCCCAGGGGATCTTGTCTTTAAAGAGTTCGAGAGGTTTGATGCTCTCGGGGATCTTTTTTATGCTAGGGTCGAAGATAGTCGCGGCGCTCTTTAAGGGGTTGATGGCTATGTACCATTGGTACATGCTATCACTCACGCTACAATGACGACATTAATTAAACACATGGGTAGTAGTCAATAATCATGAAAATAAAACAAAATAGTTTGTAGAATGAAAAAAAAAAAGTAGACATAGGGCTATTTAGCTCTTTTCTGCATTACGCGGAAGCGTCAAGTGTCTCATTCTAATAGTATTTCTTTACGTTTTCATTTCATTGATAAACTGTTAGAATCCGTGACCTCGGCTGTGCTCGCCGCGCCCCAAGCGCGGCGGCGGATGACCTGTGCGCTACAACTGTTAACAAACCTACTGTAACAAAAGGATAATTTAGAAAATTGAAGATAATTCAGTAAATACGAGCGTTAAATAGAAATGAACCGGGAACGTGTATTCATTTAATGTCGCCATTTTAATGCCACGCTAATTATGTAGGTAATTATAATGAAATTTTTTGCCGTTACATTATAAAAATATAATAAATTACAGCGGATAAGTTATTTGTTATCCTCAAACATAAAATGTTTTATTTAACACGCCCACTAACGATAATTACGAACGGCGCCGTGACAGCCCTGAGGGCGCCAAACGAACCGAACGGCATACATCGATTTTGACTAATGGTTACGTCGCAAATAGCAGAATGTTATCAGATAGCGAGGCCTTGTTGTGTCGTGACTCGCCTACCGTTGATCGCGAGGTATACATAGAAACTCGTTAGCTGTAAGACAGTTTTTTAGTAGTCAACTGGCTCAACAGTCTTTAATTGAAAATCTGCAGCTAAATATCTATGTGTGTTCCGGCAGTTGCACTTGAGATCTAGAAAGTTTAACCGTATCCCATAACAAGTTCCTCTTTATGATAGGAAAAAAACATCTCCGCTGAGTGATTTAAGTCAGTCCACCGATAATATTTTTATCATTTTTTGTGGGAATGTGTCCAGACAGAGGAATTGCGTTAAAAATGCTATTAAAGTCCTGGAGGAACTTAGGAGAAGTCAATATTATTTTAGGTGGACCTATGTGTAATGCAGCCAGTGTCGGTCCGAATATTCCTGGCGCCCTAGGCGAAAGACTTTAATGGTGCATTTTAAGAGAATTTCTACTAGGCCATTTTGACAGGTGTAGTTTAAAACTTCTTATGGCATAGTGTTTTCCGATATTCTAATGGCAATAGATTGTAATTCTCTACATAACTCTGTTGTATCAGTATACTAAAGTCTGTATGACTAAGAGATTCTTCCAACTTTATACACTCTCCCAGAAAGGATTTGAGAGTTTTATTTTGCATCTCATGAACCTTATAGGGCATCCTAAAACATAGTTAACACTTCATATCTGAGTAAACCCTTTATCGATTGAATTTTACTGTGGTATTCAACACAGCAAAATAAACATTTCTTTTTAACTTGTCTTTCTCAACATGTATGAGCTCGTCTTCCACTTCATAATTAAACTGCCTTTTCTTTTTTATTGTGCTGACTGGCTTCGATTCTGATGCGAATGATGTGAGAATTTTGTTTTCTTTTTAAATTTCTCTTGCCTCTACCAGCATGATTTCGTAATCCAAAACACATGTCCAACTTTGGGAAAAGTTTTTGTTTTTAGGAGAGAATTTGTATTATAGTAGCATTAAGATCCAATTCCTATAATTGTAGAAGTTTGCTAGTCCAATTAATTTCGAACAAAATCGAACCTTACAACAAGAGAAGCAATAAACATAAAATTCACGACATTTTTTGACAATGGACAGAGCCTCAACTCGACTTTGATTTCCAGACGAACCTATCGGAGTATGGTCTTCGTAAATGTCCATGAGCGCACCATGCACGTCAGCTAATTGTTATTGGATTGTCAGTTGCTCTCATTAGAGAATATATTGTTCTATGGTCAGTTAACCGAGACTTAAGGCGGCTTGAACCAAATCCTTAAATCAGATTTAAGATTGACAATTGCATACATTTTAACTCAACTAAATGGAACTTGGGCTAAAACTGATTTTTTTTTTGTGTTAAGTTGCACTTCGTAGATTTGATGGCAATTTGTGTAGGTCGTACAGGCGCAGGCGGGTGGATGTCGCTGTCGAACAGTGTTGCCAAATTTGGTTTATGTTTGGTAGAAAAGTGGGTAAAAATCGGGAGTATTTTCAAGTTGTAAAAAAACTATTATTTTTCAATTTCGATGCTGCCGATTGCCGCCCCCTAATATGGGCTCCCTAGGCTGTCGCCTAGTTCGCCTATATGAACGGGCCGGCCCTAAATGCAGGCCGGATAATTTATAAATTTGTCTTGTTGAATAATAAATTTAAACAACTTTTATAATTTTATCTAATAAATTGACTTCTCCTATGAGGCTAGCATAGTAATCAGGGATGTACTGAAACCTCTTCAAAATAAAAGATGAAAAAAGGTATTTCACTGCAGGTTTTGATTGTGCTCAAATTGAGAGAGCTGATGAAATCGGAGCGTTCAAAGTCTTCACAATCGTTTCAGCACACTTTGGTGATTTCGCACACAGTCGTGTAATGCGTTAATGGTTCATAGTGTTCAAAGACAATCCATAGTAATTAATGGTTTTTTAAACCAATCGATTATCGATTGATTATTCATTGTTTTGGTACGGAATATCGAATATCATCAGGGAGGTCATCGCGTTTTCCGAAGGTACTCCAGAAACTTGACGAACTAAAAAAAATGACATCCGCGCAAAATGTTTCTTGTAATCACAAAAATACCCTGTAATATATTCAAATCAACGATCGATTTCTCAACACAAACACTAATGGCTCAATGATAGCAGACTCGGAAACGCGTCGATTGACGTGGGTTTGAATCTTACAATAAGCCTGAAATTTCGGTAAATGAAAATATCGCGATGTAACCATGGCATGTTGATACGGCATTCTCTAAATCTTTGGAGATTTTCTCTACTTGGGGCAGTCCGACTGCTGGAATACCTCCAGCCTACAGAATATCACAGTCAAATAACCTAGTGTTGTGTTCTTACGGTAAGTAGGATTTCCAGAACTCTTTAGACTAACCAACTGATGACTGTAACAATTTATCGTCGCATATAGACAGAACTTCATCGGGGGCATTACAGCTTAGGTACCTACCGACCTTAGAGGCTATATTTCAATCCATCTTTGAAGAGCACTGTGTCATAGTCCTGGGGGAAAAGCGTGCTAGGTAATTCCATTCTAAGTTTCTAGCGAATTTTCCTGTTGTCGCAATTTGGCCAGATAGATTTATCTTTTCTCGGGTCCATTTCGAGTTTGAATTTAAAATTTTTTTTTGAAAGTTTTTACAAGGGAGGGGCACCGCTTTGTAAAATATCATTACAGTGATTCATTTACTTAGTGCCGTAATTCTGAATCCCCCAATGAAAATGCTAATCCTAAGCGCTTTGCAGGTGGTTTTAAACTGCACAGACCTTATCACCAGACACTACGCAATTGTTCTCTCGAACTCGAACAATTTAGAAAAATATTTCTCACTCAAGTCTTCGACCACCAGGTCCCTTCCGGTATTGATGCGGAAAGAAAATACGTCATCACAAAAGCTGTTTTTTTAACGCTGTTATTGATTCTCACAAGTACGTACCTTATCCCGTTGCTATTGTTTTCGGATCGAAGCATTGTTTCGAAATACTGCAAACTTATTTTAAGTACTTCATAAACCATACACCTTCAATAGTTCATTTTGATGGTGCAATCGTATATTCAATCTACCTAATATATAGTATTAAGTAAGTAATTATTGTTTATATAGTTTCTTGGAGACAGCTCTAATGATTTGGTTACAGTTCC
This sequence comes from Saturnia japonica, assembly GCA_033032175.1. NCBI lineage: Eukaryota > Metazoa > Arthropoda > Insecta > Lepidoptera > Saturniidae > Saturnia > Saturnia japonica. The sequence continues at coordinate 4,422,053 of CM065314.1, forward strand.
GTATTGAGATAATGTTTAATTTCCAAGTTTACCTAGATAGTTCTTCTTTTTTTGCAAGATCGCCCAGATGTTTTGGAAATTAATATAAAATAAATTACGTATTATAATTTATTATAGGTTACATAACTGATACTACATTATTGATAACATCTCTAAAAAGTTCAAAGTAGGTAGGTATCTAGCTACCTGTTCTCCAAATTAATGCTGTGTTGAATTAATTAGTATCATTTTCAATTAAAATTTGGAACAATACTTACTAGAAAGATTAAATGTGCCTGAATTAAAACTGCTAAATAGTTATTCTCTAAGTTTTTAGTTGGTTTTTATACTTTTAAATCTAAAAATATACTATAGTGGCTCAATTCAGGTATCCGGCAGTTTATTATCTAATTCCAATACCTACTTTATGGAATTGGGTATCGTGGTTATTTTTTTTTAGTTCAGATTCCAAGAGGATCTACTGTGATATTTGATAGTTTTAGACGTTTTTATTACGTTTGTTTGTATTGAAAACTGTTAAATAAAACTGTCTAACTCATACAGTCACCTTTGGTTATAGTATTTTTTATTTTAGCTTTTGATATACATACATAGGTAAGTTTCCTCAATTATTATTATACCACTGCGAATTTGGAAAGTCTGTGATTAAATCCAATCCGACCATTAATTCGACTTATGACTCATATGCCACCGAGGTAAACTTATACTTAAGCTTAACAAAACCAATCTACTATATAATAATGTACTGACAATTTAAAACACAAATTATATTATTGCTTAAATAGAGTATGTTTGCGGGTACAACTGACATTTTGACCTAAATGGTATTGAACGAAAAGGTTGGATATGTTAGACCAAATTAATCATGTTGATTTGACTGGTTTCTTTTACATTACCTATTTTATTTATTATTATATTTACGAGTAGTAGTAAATGCAAGGTTTGATTGTTTTTATCGAGAACTTTCAAAAAGTTTATTTTACTGTGTTCCATTGCTGGAGTTTGGTTTTGCAGTAAAAAAACCTTTATTAGTAATTACGCCAAAAGCCATGTCTTCAGTTTCGTTTATTGAACAACACTAACTCTCAACATTTTTTTTTTTTTTTAGATCTGACTACACTGTTGTTAGCCTTAGGGGCCCTAAAGCCGCTGCGGCTTTTACAGCTTCACCAGACTTGACTCTCAACATATTCTTACAATGCTTTATATACTTTTTCTCTATAGATCAATTGAGCGTAGAAAGTATGATGCTATTGATTTTTACTGAGTTGTTTTTCTATTTTAATTATTATTTAGAAAAAGAACATGCGTACAAGACAATTTATAACAAAAAAGAAAACTAACTTCAATGAATTTGAGGAGCTCTTATCTTCGAAATTAAAGGTCCAATAACAATGTAATGGACCATCCTTCAGGTATCCCCTTTCCAACGAAAAAATAATCATCTAAATAGGTTCATAAACGAAGAAGTTATACTGGACATCCATAAAAAAATATACATTGGAACTGAGTAACCTGCTTGTTTTTTTGAAAGCGCAATAATAAAAAATACTCATTAAAATCGTTTAAGTGGTTCTTGAATTATAAACGCACTAATAGACAAACAGACAAACAGACAGATAGACCGAGAGACATTGGAGAATATAAGGATAACATTCTATTCATATTTAGGAACAAGGTTGGCTTTGCGTTAGCGTATCGCGTTTGACGCGTAGTTTTCGAATCCCTGCAATAAGTCTGAAATTTTCGGTAAATGCAAACATCGTAATGAAAGTAAACCAAGAATGTTGGTATGGCATATTCTAATGCCTGTCTAGTTAGCTACCACTCTCAAGTTGAAATTCTGTCTTCTTATCTGTCAATGTGTCTGATTTAGCGTGTTACTATCTAGGGCCATATCGTCCATTTTAACCTTAGGTGAAACTTTGTCCAAACGTCAAAACCTATTAAGAATTAAAAAATCAAGCCCTGGCATACCCGTTTCCTTAATGAAATGATTGTATCTTGAAAGAATAAACCTTCCCGGATATAAGTCGAGGCAACACGTCATCCTCGGTAATATTAATACAGTGAGCAGATATTCAATTGCTACAGATACACTCAAGGTCCGTCCGCCTACATCCGTCTTCAGCTCATAGAGTACCGCGTGGGAATGTTATTGTTACTTTGCATATTGTAAAATCGTAATACACGTGAGAAATTACCGTAAATATTGTGTTATAAATAAATATCAATATCCCGATACACAATATGAATAACACCGTAACTACATTAGGCATGGTTTTCCGAAGAGCCGTTTAAACTTTTTTTATCAACTTCATGTTTTTGTTGGCTGTATGATTCAAATGTAAATTGTATTTACATTTAACTAACACCAAAAGCTCTTTGGATAGAGGAATTGTCGTCGCATTTAGAAAATAATATCAAATATTGGACGGAAGCGGCATTATTATTACATTTTTGCCTTGGTTTGGAATCCGGAAAAATCCGAGGCTAAAGTTTTTAAAGGATAATAAATGTTACGTAGTTTATAAATTTTGCATGAATTACGAAAAGACCGCTTTTACTAAAGAAAGGTGTATAAAAGATTCTTCAGTTTAGTACCTACTAACAACAAAATTATATTTCATTACGAAATTAATTACTATTGAAATAAATTTGCGAATTGCTAAGTTAACTCATTTAAGGAACTGGTTGGTTAATAAATTCATTTTTGGAAATCCGGTAGTATACTTACAATGAATCATCGGTGATACATAAAGCTCGCGGGGTCTCATTGTAAAGTTTGGGTCATGATTTTATTCTTTTGTAAAAAAAATACTTATTGAAGTTACATTGTTTTATTGCTGTAAAATAATGCCATAAAAATATAATTGCTATTATTGATATGTTAATTTTGTCTAGTATTGAACTAATTTCGTTATTTGAATTTTTTGGAAAAGACACCTTTACTATTTAACATTTTTTTTTTTTTTTAAACTTTGCTCCTGTTTAATACTTTTTTTTTCATTCTTTTTAACAAGTAAGATGACGCTTTCCTCGATGGCTTCCACAGGTTCCAAAGACGGGCGTCCCCACTGTAAATGATGCAGGGGTGACTAAGTTCATCGAGCCTCTTCAGCTACGCATAGACATTGTATAGTATCGATGTCTGGTAATTTTTTTAGTTTGTGTTTTGTTGCAGTCTGGTTTTTTGTTTCCGTTTTTATAATTTAGCTTGTTAAGTATGTACATGGGTCAATTAACTATTTCACCTATATTTTACTTTCCCTGATATATTATCTATACTTATATAATATATACATACCGATATATGTATATTAATAAAGTTGTATTTCTGTACAGTTAATTTTTTGTCTAAATTTCTCGATAGGCATACTATATGAACGATACTCATAACCAATATGCCATGAAAGATTTTTTGTTTGTCTGTCTGTTTGTCTGTCATTTCTTATGAAATTTTGACCACGGGATACATATGTCATTGGTCAATGGATAGAGTATAAGAAATTTCAAAATTAGCTTGAGATATGGTAAAAGAAAATAATTTCCAAAAAAATATTGTTTCTCCCGTTGTTATTAAAAATGCCGATGATTGACGTGAAGAAGATTTGTTTAATTTCCACACAGTTACAAATTAGACGAACTCACAACACTGTTATTTATTACACTGTGGTTTCGCTTCCTTTTATCGCTCGTTGTTATCGCTTTGTAATTCAAAACTGAACTGTCTCGGCGCTTCTTTTTTTTTTTTTTTAGAACTGACTACACTGTTAGCCTTAGGGGCCCTATCGTAAAACAGAGCCGCTGCGGCTTTTACAGCTTCACCGGACTTGGGGGCGAGCGCTTAGGGCACTCAGCCGCGAAAGTTTGTGACGACCCGCACGAGGGTGCCAGAGTGGCCTAACCTCGGCTCGGGCGGTCGTCGCGAATGCGAAAAGGTCGCGATCTAACTAATTCCCTGATCCTATGAGAATTTGAACTAACTAACATATACTCATATGCACGTTCCCCTCCTCCTGGGAGGAAGGAGTGGACCATGCGTATGTGTATTTAATAATCGGAATGGTTTTTCTACACTAACTAGCGCATTAGTCTAACTAGCGCAAAAAAAGAAAAAAAAGGTCCCTTACAGAACCTATGTACCTGTGTGGTGTGCACGTGTGTGTGTTCATACGTGTGTAATGTTGTGTGTGGGTAACTAAGTGTTGCACGTATAGTGTCACTTTGTATCGCGCGGGCGGCTGCCTGACCCAAGGGTTTCACACCGAGGAATGGACCTAGGCTTGGGTTGCCGCTAGAGAGGGTGGACGTGACGGGTGTGCGGGAGCGAAGTTAACCGCCCGTCCTCTGCGGAGAGAACGGTGGTTACGCGGGCGTGGGCGGTGGCACGCTCTGTTTGGAGAGACGGTGGTGTAGAACGCGTTAGCTGTTTCGGTTTGGTCGGGCGGATCAGTGAATATATTACGAGGCCGGCGTTTTCTCCGGCAGGCGTTGGGGTCGGGAACATATGAAGCTGCCGCTTTTATTAGGGGATTAGCGTGGTTCGATGCGGTGTCGAAATAAGAGCGAGAAAGGTGTTTGACATAGGCATGTATCGAAGGAAGGTCCATATCTCTATGGAGAACCTCCATACGAACATACCTAGGGGCGCCGGTAAGGCGGTGAAGAAACCTATTCTGGATGGCTTGTAAGCGTTTCCAATTATATCTTGACATATGTGCGAACACAACGCAGCTATATGTCATAATCGGTCGGATACACATCTTGTAGAGCGTAAGCTTGTGTCTCGTCTGTCTCGGCGCTGCGCCTGAGTCGCTTATATACCTACACTAAACGACCACAGAAACATCGTGAAGCGTCGCGACTTTTCATTGATGTTTACTTTCAATGCTTACTCGATGAAGTTTTCGAGGCGATAAACTCTATACATGTGTGTGTAAACTGAATTGTTTACGACGCGAACATTATCTCTATGTCCTGAGAAGTTTCTCGTTGCTTCGAGATATTTCGGGAACAGGTTTTTTTCTATCTTTGTAATTGGATTGTAACAGGTCGTAACAATATATTACAGTGTGAGTTCACGCGCGGTAGACGTGAAACGTCTCTCTCTCTCTCCCTCTCTTTGTATATATTTCGAGTACATTAAGAATAGATGAAGGATAGGGAAACTATATAGAAACGCATTATATCTCATTCTTTCACAGCCTAATTCTACATTTATAGCTATCTCTTTTTCGTCACACATTTTCGTTTCACAAAGTCCAATTCACACCGTTCAATATCCATTCCATACAAAACAATACTTTCCGAAGACCACATTAACTTGTGATCGTTCATTATCAATGAACTTTTACTTGTTGTTTCTTGTGCTTAGTTTTTTTATAGAAACAGACGGCATGATGTGGTTTATGGTGTGTAATACTGAACAGCAATGAAGCAAAACACTTTTACAAAAAAATATTTTATTTGTGTCTCTGGTAAAATTCCTATAAGGAGTACAGGAATTTTGCAAGAAACACGTAGATGGGGTTTTTCGCCGTAAGTAGCTTCCATTCTTCTAGCCTTCACTCGCGAGGGCGCAAGACGTGATGTGACGGTGCCCTTTGATCAGAATAAACATAACTTAAAATATGTATTCAAAAAAATAAAAACTTCTCCAAATAGTGGGTTAGCTGATTGAGCCACATAGCTCTCATAATTCTTATTCAACGAAGGTATTTATGAGAGTTTAAATCTAGTTTATGATTAGTATTGTAATTAGTAACAAGACAATTTTTAACAAAAGAGAAAAGCAACTTCAATGATTTTGAAGAGGTCCAATGTGTATCTTTAAAATGGAACTACCCTTAAGGTTTTCCTTATCCAACAAAAAATGAATAATCCAAATCGGTTCATAAACAAAGGAGTTATGGTTGTACATCCATTAAAAAAATATACATTTGAATTGAGTAACTTTCCGTCTTTTGTTAGAGTCGATTAAAAATTACTGTTTTTTTACAAAACTGTTGTGAAAATATTTGGCCATGTATGTTGTAATTAATATTGTTGTTTCTGGAAAGCTTCATAATGCGTTTAGATATTACAGTTAAAAAGTGGGTAAAGGGAGAACGATGTTCCCAGACATCATAGTTGGCGAGAGTCATTTCAGAGTAATTGTGACTAGATTAGGTTCACTTGGTTTGCCTGTCTTATAGTGGAGCGTTACATTATGTATCATTTATTATCTATACCAATATAGTAAAGAGGAAAAGTTTTTTCGTTTGTTTGTTTGTTTAAATACGCTAATATGTGGAACTACCCGTCGGATTCCTTTTTTTTAAATATGATATCCAAACTCACTAGCAATAGTGATTTCTTATAAATTATATGTGGGTGAAACCGCGAGGCACAGCTAGTAAATAATAATAAAAGTTTGTTTGTGACCCACTGCTGGGCGACGGCTTCTTCCCGACGGAAGGCGAGGGCCTTACACCACGCCATTCCACGGCGACGTATTGGTGATTTCAAACACCGAGAAATCGACAATTCATTATTTTTCCCACATTAAGTGATAGGTACTACATTTATTATACTATCGGAATTTTAATTAAATCCCAAATATCTGTTTACTTTAAGAACGCTTTTGTAACATTGACATCAAATAACAACTACTTGTATATTGAGAACTTACATAATTAGCTCTTAACACGTTTACTGCGTCGGTGGTGTTCGAGTATAATTTTATGACGTGGCAGGAGGTCGAAAGGACCTCATACATATCTGAACTTAAGTATGTTATTGGGAGTGCATGACCATTTGATACTAAAAAGAATTGAATATAATTATGATAGTTTAGTGGGAGAGAAGTGTTATTTAAGAAAGAAGACATTGATTTGGAATGCTCAGCACACATAACAGTTCAAAGATACGTAATAAATAAGTGTTGCATAGGGTCGAACAGGCCCCTGTCTTAGCATTAGGCTGCAGGTCTACAAGTGAAAGCACTACAACGCTGATATATTGATAGTGTCTGTAGATGTTTACTATCCTTTACAAGGTTTAATATTATGAGTGAATTTAATGCTTGTACATCAGTGAGCTTAATTGTAACATTGTTTACCAGGTAATCTGTTGAACTATTGAGAGTAAATTACATTACTAGAAATAATATTAAGAGAAGTATAGATAAAATCGAATTGTCTTTTTTTCGCTCGTAATTATCAAGTGTTATTTATGTTTTTCGTACCGAATGAATCAAACTCATTTTTTATAATGTTCAGCGTAATTGGCACGCAGGTGGTCGCTCAGGCCTCCTCTCGCATTGAAGGTGTTAAATCAATAAATGATTTGCTACATGTAATTTGTTGCGAAGTAATCTGGTTTAATAAATCGTAGGTGTGAACCACTTTATTTAAATTCTCGCACCGAAGGTCGGACGTACATTTTGAATTAACTGAAGTGATAGACATCGATTACCACCTACAAGGTGTACGAGTTTTACTTACATCTAATCTATTTTAATTCGTTACATAAGCATAAATTTCATAATAAATGTAACAGCTAAGATATAACTCGGTATGTCACACGATCGACATATGCAAGATATAATCCGTAGTGCCTTATGTGAGAGGGAGGCACTTTTGAACAATTTTTACACACGTGGCTATAATTTACTTTTCTTTTGTTGTCATGTTTGGACCTATTATCTGGTTATAATAATACAGCATGGTTGTGTTAAATACATTTGTGATTCAGTCAGAATTTCAGTGTTTGAGGAATAAGTGAAATGTTCAAATCTACCCCAAACCTGGGCGCAGCTTTGAACTCACACGGGACACTATTGAAATAATAAATTTAAACAAAAATTACTTACTTTAAAAATATATTTAGTAATTCAGGTGTTCATACTAATTGGTTCATTAGCTTTCAATAAACAAGACCAGATAAAATAAACAAAACAATTTACGTTAAAGTCACACACAGCCATCACTGTAGCCAAATTGAGTGAACTCTACCGGTTTCAATTGATGGAAGAAGTTTAGCTGAAATGTATGTTATGTTAACGTAAGAGCTAACTATATATCTGTCTGTTACGTTTTCCAATTTCGATGAATTTTGGTACTGAGATACAATGACTGAACCTTGGAGAAAAGTATAGGATCACAAATTTCGCAAAAAATAATAACTGAAGAGGTGATATAGCAGATGAAAGTTAATAAGGAGAATCCATCATTTCTCAAATTAAGGATATTAAAATTCATATTTATGATTTTGATAAGAAATAAAGAGTTCCGCGATTTTGAAAAATCATCCCTCATGGCGATACAATAAGGGATAGTTTAATTTTTTTTTTCTTTGTATCTATAATAAACAGTTGGCAGATTTTCGATATTTGTCGGAGAGATAGAATGTATCATATGTAGGTACATAAGTAAAAATACCCAAGACTTGTTTTAAAAAAAAAAACATAAATATTTCCCCCCTAAATATGTGCGTACCAGCTAATTTTAAGAAAACGCGCCAAAATGTAACAACAATAAAAATCACATCAAAAAACTTGGTTATAAAAATCTGTTTGTTTGTTAGTGACAGAGGTGATTTTTGATTCTAATTGCGATAATTTTGTTATAACTAATGTTTATTTATCATTTATTTGGTATGAAACACTTGACATTACGTCTACTTGTTGTCAAAACAAAATCGTCAATACTGACCTTGCTTTGTAAGATAACCGCTCTAAAAAAATTGCCGTTGGTCATTTACTAGCAGAATATACGGATTAACTAAGCCTTTATGTGTGGTACAATTCACAGCATTTTGTCGTATAGGCTGGCGTTTTGAGGTAATGAAGTTTTTCACATGATCTTGATTGCCATTTGGTGATATTTATTTTAATTCATAAACTTTTGTTATATGGCTGCACTTTACGTCATTTAATTTAGCTATTTTGCACAAATAAAGAGGATTATAAATAACTAACTGAGCCCGCGGCTCCGCTCGCGTGGGCTACAGTATGCCGTCGGTATTGTGGTGACCCCTCTCTTCCACCCACAGCGGTCGCTCGCCGGTTGTTTTAAAGATAAAATTGCTTATTATTTTATTTGCGCGGAACCCAAATTTTTTTCTAACATAAAAGTAACCTTAGTTACTTCTTATAACATTAGCTACATATCAGAGAATAGTCTAGTCAAAATCGGCCCTACCGTGTTGGAGATTAGCCGGAACAAAAAGATATACAGGAACATTTAAAAAAATTGTTTTTTTCGTTATAAGTATCATGTATGCATACTCTCATATGCATTTAGTAAAAACCTGTTATTTTGACATTACAAACAGACACTTCAATTTTATTTATTGTATAGAATTAAATATCCCTTGGACCTCAGATAACAGAACCGGACAAGTTCAAACACCTGCCGGCGTTTTACGCAACCGTTCCACATTTGCGACAAGATCAACACTTAAGCTATCTATCTTTGATATACATTACATACTTCGGACCATTGCAAAAGGACTTCATGTTATATGCTAAAATATTACGATACTGCGCTGTGATAGCGGGCCGACAGGTTTTCTGTTGAAATGTTGCTAGTTCGAATCTGAGTGACAAGAGTAGTTTCAAAATTCAAAACATATTCAAAAAATAAATGCGACTTTCGATTTTTATTTGATGTTACAGTGCTAATGGCATATTAATGCATATTTTTAGATAACATTCTAAATGAAAATCAAAGAAAGCTATATTCAGTTTAGATCCTACTATCGTTTCGGGAAACATCCCAACATCATCGAGAAAAAATGGCAAGAAAATCAATTTTTTTTTTCAACTGTACAAGTATGATTATTCATATTCATCATGGTGGATGTACAGAGAGGCCAGACATCACTATAATTCACGTAAAGATCCACTTATAATAACCTTTTGACAGTAAAATACAAACCAGTGAAATTTTACTCAGATAGAATAAAGATAATGAAATAAAATTGAATTGAATAGCGAAAATTTGCTTAATAAATCATGTAAACAATCTGAAGGCTGCCAATTTTAATTGAATAATTTGTTATTAGATGGTATTTGGCACTTCTATAATTGTTAGTTATATGCTAGCACTACACAATCTTCCAACCGTCGATATGTAGAGAGGTGGATCGGGCGCGTTGACTGAATTTTGATAGAGCTGACCTGAGATCGCTCCTGTAGCGATCCCGGATCAAAAGAAGTTCGAGCGCGAAGGCCAAGTCGCACAAACCGACCCTCCACACTACAGACCGTGCACGGCTATCAATGTCGTAATTAAATTAATATTAAATTTAAAAATTTTGTTCGATAAATGCAGAACCAGTCCAAAATGAAGTGGAGTAATCGCTGACTGTATATTGAATACTAGGTGCGCGTGCAACTTCGTCCACGTGGTATATTTCGTGAACGAAAACAGAACTAAATAAAAACTTCACTTCACCTCAGTTTCACCCTACGGTATTTCACTCATATAAGCTTTGATAATACCCAACTAAAATCATTATAAATATTAACAAGTATTTAAGTAAGTAAGTAGTAAGTAAGTATTATTTTTTCACTTTATTTCAGTAAATATTTTTAAATACCTATATTACAGAGTTACATACACATCAATTCCTTTTTATATGTACAAAACATTAACGTAATTAATAGACCATACATACCATACGTACCATAGACATACCATAACCATACGTGTAAAAATGCATCATAAATGTACCTATAAGCTATAAGCTACAATTATACCATATTTCATTAAATTCGGTCCATTAGTTTTTGCGTGATTGGCGTTCAAACATACGAGAGGCAGATAAAAAAAATCTGTCTATGATTATAAGCACCCCCATATTATTTTTTCTCAAATATCTTCAATGTACAGATTTCGACTGTTTACTCTTTTATTATAAAGACAGATAACAATATAATATGCACTAACACAATAATGAGCTGTATCTTTGATCTTTGCCGTGATTATGAAGTCTGAAATTCCTTGTGGATATGTATGTGAAAGGAAGGCTGGTTTAGATATCGATCGAGTCCTCTCAAGTTTCAGATTAAAATTCGGAGTTCGGCTGTTGGACGATTGTATAGAGCCAGCATCAATCAATTTTTCCAGGTGTAAGCTTTAAAATGATGTTCAAAACATTGTCATATTTAATTACTTATTATTTATTTAAGATATTAATTAGGTTTTAACTCATAAAAGATGAGGTTATTTATAACTAGCTGTGCCTGTGGCTTCGCTCACGTGGACTACAGAATGCCCGCGCGAACCTTGCTCCCCGCTCCCGGCAATTTTAAAGACGAAAATGCTTATTGTGGGTGTTTCTTAGAAGATATATATATGCTCACCCGGCCTTTTTTGTAGGTCTTTTTAATGCCTTTGATTATGTATTTATGGTAATTTGCTATATCTCTTATGGTTTACTCAGCATAAACCATTTAAGCGACCAAATTGATTCACCATGAGCAGTTTTTTTATATGTGCGGAACCCTAATTATTTTTCTGAAATAAAAGTACCCTAAGTTACTCCCTATAACATCAGCTATCTATCAGTGAAAGTCCCGTCAAAATCGGCCTAACCGTTTCGGAGATTACCCGGAACAAACAGACAGACAGACAAAAAAATAAAAAATGGGCTTTTGGTTATAGGTATCGTATATGTATACTTACATATGCCATTAGTAAAAAACTGTTATTTTGACATTACAAACAGACACTTCAATTTTATTCATTGTATAGATAAAATAAATATTATTAATGAGATAGGCTGATACAGTTCTGTTTATGTTGAATGTGACAAAAGTAATTCAAGGCCGCTCTCATCGTAAAAAAAATCTGAAGAAAATTATAACCGTGCTCTGGATTTAATTTATATGATCATAAATTAATAAGATAAAGGTTTTAAATTTATTAAATTCGGAATAAACCGACAACAGCCTTGCGACTGATCTACCTTTTCTTATTTACCTTGTCAATAATTTTGTCGGAACCGTAATCGACAGATATTTCCTAGTCATATGAGAAACTAGCGGTGTGCGTATTTGTTACTACGCAGTAGTTCTTTACATCCCGTAATTTTATTTTTACCCGACTGCGAAAAAGGAGGTTATGTTTTTTGCGCGTATGTATGTTTATATGTCTATTTCTTTGGCACGCTCTGTAACCTAAACGGTTTCATGGATTTTAGCATACGAGGTATTATTAGATTCGTCTTAATTGTGAGAGTGACATAGGCTACGTAATATTTAAGTACGACGTCTGGCAATAAAATAAAAAGCAAAAATAGAAAAAAAACCTTTTTCGACAAAATTTTTTGTTGCAGTCGGTTTTTTTTGTTTCCTTTTTACCCGACTACGAAAAAGGAGGGTTACGTTTTTTGAGCCTATGTATTGTATGTATCTACGTCTATTTCTTTGGCACACTTTATAGCCTAAACGGTTTGATAGATTTTAGCATACGAGTTGTCGTTAGATTTGTCTTATTTGTGGCAGTGACATAGCCTATATTATATTTAAGTAAAACGTCTGGGAATTAAATAAAAAGTAAAAGTAGAAAAATATATTTTTTATTAGTCAAATCTTTTTGTTTCAGTCGGGTTTTTGTTTCGTTTTTAATAATTTACCTTGTTAATAATTTGATGATATGATGAAAATGATAATAATAAGTTAACAATTCATTTGCCGTATCAATTGAGGAATGGCATGTACTTCCCATTTACAATTTTCATCAAAATTGGGTGATCATTTTTTTCTATTCTGCTATTTCTAATGTATTATTAACGATTCTTATGTCCTCATAATTATGGAATGACAATATGCTTTCCGTCTACAAAAATTTAATCAGAATCGGTTGAGAATTGATGATAATTTAATTTTGTGAACTTCTTTTTTTACGATTTCTAGAACTAATATTGACAATTATAGTCCTTCAATTATGTGAATTACTTATAATTACCGTGTAAAAAATTTCATCGAAATCTGTTAAGAATTAAGGAAATTTTATATTTTCTAAACAATTTTTTTAAACGATTCCTAAAAAAGTTATTGAAAATTCTCTTTGCTCATCACTCATGAAATGACTTCCCGTGTATCAAATTCCATCAAATCGGTGAATAATTAACGAAGATATGTTTTTGTTTTTTTTTTTTTACGATTTCTAAAAGTAATATTGAAATTTCTTGTACCCCCCCCCCCATCAATTGACCAATGACATATGCATCACGTGTAAAAAAAATCATAAGAATCGGTCAAACCGTTTTTGAGTTAAATCCGAAAATAAAAACAAACAGACAACAATTTTTTAAATTGCATATTTGTGATCAGTTTCGTTCATACAGTATGCCTATTGTGAAATTTAAAAAAAATTGAATTTACAGACAGATCTACAGATTTATTAATATAGTTGATATCATAATTGACCAACTTGAAACTTGGAAGGCTCTGAAGCCTACTGGGAATCCACCACGCGTATTTTTCGTTAGCTCGATTGAACGATAAAAGCTTATTAAAAAAAAAAAACTCTTTTAAAATTAAAACTTGTTCTTACTTATCTTGTCAATAATTTTGTTGGACCTATATTCGAACGATATTTCGCGTATCTACACATACATACACATTATCATTATGTAGAAAAATCAAATTGGCCTTTTAATCGAATTAACATGATAATATATATGTAATCAAATAAAAATATTTTTAACAAAAAAGAAAACTAATTTTAATGATTTTCGAATTGAGAGCCTCCTCCTCCTTTTATGAAATCGGTTACCAAAATAAGAATATATTTTTCTGTTTATGTTTAAGCCATTGATGTATCATGTAGTATGTAGATTAAATCTATTGATTAAATCGACCTGTCCAAATACTGCATCGCCGATTAATAAACAGTACCTATACTAATAATATGTAATTATTAAATACCATAATTATAATACGTAGAAGCAAAAACTTTATACCCCTTTTTAAGCGTATTGCGTGGATAGAAGACTGAGATTTGGTATGGTTAAAGTTTATGTGGAGGAGTGCAGAAAACTAAAATGTATCTATAATAACTGTTACTAATATATTAAATTAATACTGCTAATCCTAAATCGACCAGTGCCGTTGAACTTAGACCCCCCAAAATATTGACATTGTCACTCAATGAAAAGTGACAGCAAGTGATTATAATATTCATTGTTTAGGTTCATACAGAAAATATTCTATGTTTAAAAAGTCGCTAGTCGAATTTTGATCATCGGGCGACCACTAGTAATTGTAATCACGTATAAATATCTTTATAGAAGTATGTATGTAATATAACTCTACGTGTGTTTTTTGATAGTAGTTTCTTGCCCGAGGCACATTGATTTCGTAGACCTTCTATGAAATACCATTACCTGTGAGTAATACTATATTAAATACAATTGACATCAACTTGAGGTTTCGTCATAGAATCGAAGTCGATACAGACCCTCCCATTGTGGAGTTCTACAGGGAGTGGCCGTTTTATACGTAAAATTATTAATATTTTATTATATTATGTGAGCAATTATTGTATAATTATATATATATGTAATTGGTTTCTCGGAAACGGCTCCAACCATTTCGTTGAAACTTTGCATTTAGATAATGTTTTACATTCCAAGTTTACCTAGATAGGTGTTTTTCTTTTTTTTTGTGTTATAAGAAAGACACCGAGCGCAGTTCGGTCGCCCAGATATTTGTATATTAAATATTAAGTGAACCACATTTCATATAAAAGTTCTTCTTTGATATCATTTATTTCAGAGTTGATATTGTAAACTGAATTGTAAACATTAATTTTTTTATAACTAGCTTTGCCCGCGGCTTCACTCACGTGGACTACAGAATGTCATCAAAATGTCATGTCAAAATGTACTATGTGTGTACTATACTGTTACTATACTATACTGTTAGCCTTAGAGAAACTAGAGCCTCTAATGGCTTTTACATCTTCACCGTGGTTTGGGGGCGGCGCTATGGCACTTAGCCGCAATTTCTGTCATGTTAACGTATAAGCCTGTCGTGCCTCTCGGTAGCTAGACATAAACCGTCTGATCCGGGACACGAAGCGTGCCCTCGAAGCGAGTTTTCTTACATTTGGTGTATGGTGGTCGCGGTCAAGATCCCAATTCTAAGACCCAATCAAGAAGGGGTTCGTAGGCCATTTGGGCGACATGGACAAAAACAATTGAATTCAGTTTAGTTTCAAAATGTATACAACAATCTAAATCTTTATACATACTATTAAATTATTGTATATATGTATGTATATTAACATATAAGTAATTGGTTTCTCGGAAACGGCTTCAAAGATTTGCATGAAACTTTGTATTTAGATAATGTTTTACATTACAAGTATACCTGGATGGATGTTTTTTTTTTTTGTATGATACCGGGTGCAGCTCGGTCGCCTAGATATTAACAATTTAAATATAGTTTAAGAATTTGGATCAAGCCGCCCTGTATTGTCGGAAATCTTCAACATTCAATAATTAATATATTTCAATTTAAATTGCTCCTTTAATTGCGAAACAAAAGTTAATACATTTTGAAATTAAAGCAAGTAATATAATATTTCAAAACATAAAGCTACAAGGTAAAACGCATTGTGAATTTGTGATTCACTTCACACAGCCACCAGACGTATTATAAGGATATCAAGTGACTGAATCATTTTACGAAACAGGATGTTTAATTCAGTGAAGGGGTAAGGACATAGACTAACCCGTCTTGTTTTTTGGAGAACAAAGCCTTTGTGCGGATGTTTTAGGTCAAGCTCCACGAGACGATCAACGGTTACGATCAAAGAAATCAGAGACTTGATCTGTCAATAATACCTACTATTATAGATATATATTTCTATTCTATAATTAATATTAATGTTTTATTTTTTAACGGCAACGTGTTTATTTAAAATTATGCCAGTTTCACGTATATAAGTAGGTATCATAGATGTAATGAAATCTATGAGAGGTATAGTTTAAACAATGCTATAATAAGATGTTGGCTTCCTTGTTAAAACTGTACAGGTTGTTTCAGTGACAACTCAAAATTATTATTTTTCATTACAGTTATATTATATTTCATATGTACTTAAGATGACTATAGTCATTTACTTGACATGTGAAATAAACTATAAGCGTTGCTCTGTAAACAAAGTTTTATTTCA
Source organism: Saturnia japonica (assembly GCA_033032175.1). NCBI lineage: Eukaryota > Metazoa > Arthropoda > Insecta > Lepidoptera > Saturniidae > Saturnia > Saturnia japonica. The sequence goes on from CM065314.1 coordinate 4,438,231, forward strand.
TTAAATTTAATAATTAATTAATATTTTATACTAATATACACTAAATAATAATATTATGTTAATTAACCAACCTGTAAACAAAGAAACTACATTAAAAGTTTATATTTCTTAGTTACATGTCCTTTCTTTAGTTTTATAATTGATTTTTATATTTGACACATCAGTCACAATATTCTTTTTAATAATAGATAAACTATATACAACCTACACTACTAAACATATTAAACCTACAAAACTTAAAATAAAATTAAAGAAATATATTTTCTTTACATGTATTATTATTATATTGGCATATTATAAAGTCTTTAGTTGATTATTAACCGATATTATCCAGGAAATTGTAAAAGTCATAATCTGTACATAATGAGTAGTTCAACATAATTTTTTTAGATTTTGCAATCCTTTAAGAAAAGCAGTCCTGCTGGTATGGTATGTAGAGTGTTGCTTATTATTTAACGAATGTGTTGTTGTGAGTTTGATCTAACATTAATAAAACTGTAAATATTGAGACGTTGGGGAGCCTGCTACGTCAAATTGGGCTAATATTATATAATACACTCATATTATTATGTAGTACATAGTATATATTATGAGAGTTTCACAAACTACTTGTCAATCGCCCGCCTGACATATGTTAGGTGAAACCATGACGGATGTTAACCCTGGATGCAATTAGTGGTTGCGAGCTCTCACTAAATAAAGGCCTGTTCACACTGAGTTGAAAATCAACTTTTATGTTTATCTTGGACCGAGTTTTTTTAAGCAATGACGGCACCGACCGACCGTTACCGCGTCGGTCATATCAGTTGAAATCCCTACAATATACCTAAGATTTCGTTGATGGAAATCATCGTGATGACAACATAGCATGGTCGTAGGGAATTTTGTTATACTGTCTGCCCAGCTACTACCCTCAAGTTGAAAATCTGTTGCCGAGGACCTGTAGGTGTGTTCCAGCAGCTCCACTTGAGAGCCACTTCCCCTACTAGACCTAGCGTTTTACCATCTTGGGCCACACAGGGTTGGCAACAATCCCATCTGATGTAAAAAGACTTGGGTGGCTTGGGTGTATGTGTCTTCATACCGCACCTTCGGTAAGACAAGAGTATAACTGCAATTTTTGTAACATTTGTTCTGCTAAAATTGCCCTGAGGTAATCATTATTTGAGAGATATATGCCGTACACTTCTTAGAAGCGCCTTTGTCCCTCCAGATAAAGGGATTATTTTAAAGAAATTAGACAACCCTTAATAATTTTACGAGTTTTTAACTATGAGCCCATAACTTACAGAAAGTACGAATTGATTTCTACCTACCCCAGTAAGTATATAGCTAGAAATTGGATGGATTGAAATAAAATTTTACTCGTGTGTGAATACGGCTTACGCGGAGTCAGTAATACACGTGACATTGTTATGCATTAAAAAAGGACAAGCCACAGTTCCTGTTTCAACGACGCCACGAAAATTTCGCGATGAAGGCCGAACCCATAAATAACACGTATCATGTAATTACCAGTTATTTTTACTACACTTAATAAAGAAGGTTCCTTTTAAAGTTTACGGTCATAATTATTTACAGTTCAACTAATATTTTCGTGGTCGTTTTCTTCTCTTAATACCCGACTGTGAAGAAGGAGGTTATTTAATATGTTGTTCGAGCGTATGCGTGTATGCAAGTTTATGTATTTGGTGCGCTCTGTAGCCTAAACGGCTTGATGGATTTTAGCATACGAGGTGTCGTTACATTTTTCTTATATTAGGGAACGACATAAGCTGTATAATATTTAAGTACGACTTCTTGGAGTTAAATAAAAAGCAAAAATAGAATATTTTTTTTCTAGTGAAGTGTTTTTGTTGCAGTCGACTTTTTAAATGTAGCTTGTTATTTGATACGCATAATAATTAGTAATACTAATTCATATTATATTATATAGAATTATAATCATATAGAATTTATACTTTATATTTATAAATAAGAATATTTATGTGGCCTACACGGGTGGAGCCGCGGGCAATGTTCATTTCTGAAGACATAATTGTTTTGTAAGTAAGTATGTTTGATTGAAATTGAATAAGTAATAGTGCTTGACTACCATTAAGATTGATTGACGTTCCTACTACCGATTTTAGTTATTGAGTCATAACATTTACAAACATATAAGTTTCTTAACGCTATATTTTTAGAGAGCAAATGAAAACTATGGATTTATCTTTACTAGCGGTCGCCCAGTAATCGAAATTGGACCAGCGACTTTTTAATCATAGAATATTTTCTGTTTGACATTTGCAGTATGAACCTAAACAATGAATATTATATCACTTGCTGTCACTTTTCATTGAGTGACAATGTACATATTTTTTTGGGGTCTAAGTTCAATTGCATTTGTCGGTTAAGGATTCGTAGTATTAATTTATTTTATTTAATATATTAGCTCCGCATATAATAGTAAACTCCGAGCTGCTGCTATCCTACTGAGAATTACATAGAAAACCCCAATAACACTTTGCTCGACCTGGAAATCGAACCCAGGACCTCCAGCATAGCAGTCGCGTTTAGGAGCACTAGGCTAATTAGGCAGTTTTTACACAATATTATATATATATATATATATTAATACGTGAAACAAAAACTCTCTACCCCTTTTGAAGACTGTGAGATTTGGCATGGTTAAAGTTTATATGGAGAAGGAGTGTAGAAAGCTAAAATTTATCTATAATTTCTGTTACTAATAGGTATATTCAATAAAATAAATTAATACTGCGAATCCTAACATGAACAGTGCCATTGAACGTAGACCTCCCAAAATATTGACATTGTCACTCAACGAAAAGTGACAGCAAGTGATGTAGATAATACTCATTGTTTAGTTTCATGAATACTGCAAATGTCAAACACAAAATAGTCTATGATCAAAAAGTCGCTGGTCGAATTTCGATCTTAGGGCGACTGTTAGTTTCAATATAATTTCGTTAATGTCTTTATATTTAAAAGTTCGTAGTAGTATCCCGCAAATAAAGTTGCTCAATAGCTGTGAAATAAATAAACACTCCTTGTGATTTATAAATTTTAATTCTAACGATCAAGCTTAGATAACGCAGTCGAAGTAACAGGCAAAAGTAGTCGGTAATAAATTCGATGATTTGATGTGGACCTCCCAGTTGCAAATAGTCATACATTTACATACAAATCTTTCTTTAAGACGTAACATATATTTGTGTTTACGCGGTTTCTATCCGTGAAATATAAAGTACTAGTTGTGCTTCAAGGTTTCATTTGGTGGTATATTGATGTCATATTTATTTAACAAATTCTCCATTGCATCGTGCAGCTACCAACGTTCCCGTATAGCCTATCGTTTTTCTCATTTCCCGTACATGCTTACAGCTTGCCCGTAGACTCGTGTAACTTACAAATGAGTTGTTCAAATGAAGTTCTCACTTAGGATAATGCAAATGAACTCCTTCACCTCTGCGTATCTTTTTCATTCAGCAGTACACCACTCACTTCGGATCAAATGATAGATGACAACTTGGCCTTTCGTTCGAACTCTTTCAACTCACCTATAAATGACTACGGTGGTGAACGAACCTTATATATCGTTTTAAAGTTCATACTCATTATTTAATTACATTGTTTTGATCTTTTTACTCGTTCGATATTATTACTATTTAATAAAAACTTTCATTACTTGTAGCAAGTGTTAAAGTAAGGCACTCATATCCTCCACACTGAAAGGTACTAAAGAAAATCGACTTTTGCTCTACGACAAAAAGTCAAACCATTTTGAATGAATTAGTGAATTAAATTCTCCTCTTTAATCATATGAAATAATTCTTCAATCAATAATGGATTTCGTTCCATTCAAACAGATCTTATAACTCACGAATTCTGGTTGAATACAGTTTCCGTCAGTACGTACTGATATACTGACTGAAATGAACTACTAAACTGCTTAGGTGAAGGACTTCACTTCACTGAATGAGTTTCGATAAACTGCTTTATCAAGATGAATGAATTTTCCCATGCCTACTTTTTAGATTGCTTAACGTTCATTGTTACTGATCCATTTCTTAGAGTCGTAGCGTAAAGATATAATCTATAAACTGGAAGATATTTTCTAGGTTCAGGACTGGGAAGGACTTGGCATCAATATTAACGGCGAGTACATCAGTCACTTTCGGTTTGACGACAACCGTATTCTTGTCTGAGACCATGGAGGATGTCCGTACTATGCTCTATAAATTCAGTAGAGCCTCTGTACGAGTTGTTCTTAGAATGAACATGGACAAGACGAAGATCATGTTAATAGTCTATGTAGCGTCAACTTAGGGATAGTAGACGTATCAGATTCCTGATACAAGCACCAGGTTTCAGGGTCTTGTACTATGTACCAGGTAAACATTACCCTGGTACGCAATATTATCAACTTTGCAATATCGATCAGGACCCCTGTTGTTAAAAAAAAAAATGATCTCCAGGTGGCGGGAAGATGGAATAAGACTCCTGACGTTTGCAAAATAAAGGGCACCGACGAGCTAAAAAAAGGTCTTACGGGGTGGATTTAGTACTAAGTACTAAGCACCTGGTGTTTGCTAATTTGCTTGAGGGTAACAACTTTTTTAAAAATACTAACTTTTAGCGATATCTGTACCAGTATTACTGCGCCACTATCTACCATCCCGGCGTGCAACTCTCGTAAAGATCACAGACTATACGTTTGGAATTGTTGATGATTGTTTACCTGGGACAAACTATCCAGTTATGTAGATCCAATTTCGAGAAAGAGGTCAATCGTCGAATCCAACTCGGCTGGGCAGCATTTGGGAAGCTACGTAATTTCTTACCGATACCGCAAGATACCGCAGTGTCTCAAGACGAAAGTCTGTGACCAGCATGTGTTGTCAGTGATTACATATGGTGCTGAGACGTGGTCGCTACTTATGGGCCTCATAAGAAAGCTCAAAGTCACTCAAAAGGCAGTGGAACGAGAACCAAAGTCACCGACATAGCTCTGAGAATAGCTAGACTGGTGGATGTGGGCGAGTGATGTAGCTTTTAGAATATATGGCCGAAGGGGTCGAAGAGTTCTCGAGTGGCAGCCACGTAACGGAAGACGCTGCGTGTGGAAACTCGCCACAAGGTGGAGTAACGATTGGTTGCGGGAAGCCGCTGGATGCGGGTAGCACAGGACCGGTCATTATGGCGATCTTTGGGAAAGACATAAGGTCCAGCAGAGGACTTCTTTCGGGAGAAATGATGAACCTTCTTCAATAAATACGCTATCAAATGAAAAAAAAAATCAATTCTGACTGGAAGTTCCCGAGATTAGTGCATTCAAATAAAGAAACAAAAAACCAGTCTCCTGAGTTTTATAATAAATACTGTTGTATATATTACAAGCGTATACTTCTGATTTTTTATTGCATAAAGCCATTGCTTGCACCGTTGAACCGCAAACGTGCGATCGTGTTGGGCCAAATGTGACAAGATATAAAATAATTTCAAATTAATTTAATATTCTAACCTCGGGTGTTGTGCAAATCATTTGCATATAGCAGGGTCTACGTGCAAATACATTTATGTTAAGATTATTTAAGTAACCTGAAAAGTTGTCGCCTTAACTATATGATTTTCTTATGTCGTAAGTTACCGTTCGGACCATAGATTTAATATATCTAGATCGGAAACATGAAAGAGAAAGGGAATAGTATAAGCTTGTGTTAGAACGAGTTAGGAATAAGATAATATTTTCATATGTGCTTAAATCTGTTATACTGGGTCTATGTGGTCAGCTTCTATTTATCTTAGTACTCTTATTTACCTTGTATTTCCTGTATTATTTTCGTATATATTATGTATTGTTTAGTGTCAAATTTCCAGGGCATCGGTTAGGTTAATGTATTCGTCCGTTCAGATATCATTTGTAACACGATCCTTTGAGTTTAATATAGAATGTTTTATATAATTTTATCATATTTAATTATAATACATTGTTAGTTTACATTTGAAGCATGATATGATAAGTATGATAGTTTTAGGGCATGCACAGTTAGAAAAAAATATTAACATAAACCTAATATAAAAAAAGTGATTAAAACAAATCCTACTTTTACTTATATTCTTTCAAAATCTCAGTTTTTAAAGTTTCATTTGATATTTATTAGACATGTTTAATTGTAGTTATATGTGTATTGTAACTGGATGTAACTTGTATAACAAAGAAAATCAACAAAATAATACGGCACACTAGGGTATTCCGTTTTTCGTCTTTTCTTATTCAACCATATTGGCGATCTATAACTATGCTAAGTCTATGGTTTGAATACGACCACATATTTTGACGTTAGGAGGATGTGTTTTCGCTAGATAATGTCACTGGAGCAAATATCTACTTTTTTGCTACATAATTTCTGTAGCCAAGCCCGTATAGGTGGGTTCCAGCAGCTGCACTTGATAATCAGCTGCAAACCTTAAGCTTAGCATGCTACCGTATCTTCACTTAATCATTAACAGAGGTAGAGCGCAGATACATGTTTCTGGAAATTTCTCTTGAGAATAACCTTGTGTTGTGTTCGTGAGTAGGATTACCAAAGCTACTTGGGAAACGGGCTTCAAGGTAGGGCAACACGCTTATGATATCTCTGGTGTTACAAGCGTCAATAGGGTACGGTAACTGCTTACCGTCAGGTGGGCTATACGCTTGTTAGCCACCTTTTTTGTATAAAAATAAACATAAAACAATAGCGCTTGCAAAACTGCACACCTAATAGAAGTGAAACTTCTTAAAAAGGAGACGCTGATAGCCTAAACTGTTTACTAAATAAATACTCTCAATTTTATATATTCCTTCTCACTCATGTGCCTAAACGTAACGTGTCCTTCATATATCACTCTCAATTCCCGTCCAATTGTCGAAAAGCCGCCTAACAAGTTTCATTTCATAGACTCAACATCGTTGTCGAAATTAAAGGATTATGGTCGAAAATGCGATGCTTACGTTTGTTGTACATTTATTAAGTAATCGTGTCACACCTTCGACCTACTCTCTGCTTTCTTACAACTATGTAAATTTAACATCAAGTTGTGTATCAGATTACAATAAAAAAATGTTGTAAACGGCATAACCGCACTGTTAATAAGAGAAATATTACGTGATATTATAATCCGCCTACAAAATAACTAAGCTTTTGAGTCTTCTTGCGTAACGCGGGGATTAAGCTATGTGTATACTTGGTAAATGTCGCGGATTAAACTGCGTCCACCTCTTTCGCCTTTAAAGCTGAAACTACATGGGGTATAATTGGGGCTGCCATCAGTTTGAATTTCCCCGGATTTGTCTTAGTTTGAAAAACGTCCGAAGAGGAGGGTCCGGATGGGGTTGATAAAAATGTCCAGCGATTTCAAATGGATCGGAATAGTAAATAAAAATAACTTTTTATTTTTGTTTAACAATAATGTATTTTAAGAAGTCTGGAGAAAAAACTAATTCACCCAAATTTCCGGGAATTTTTAATTTATAGTGACGGCAGTTATAGTTATAATACTATTTTTAATGCGTTTTTGATTATGTTTAAAGGTTATTTCACCCTCCACACATTTCCCAGGAGCGCTCTTAGCGAGAACGTAAAGGAACTAAAACTGTCGGTAAACGAAACGTTTCAACGTATTCGAAAACCATCAAAACTTGTAGGTACTAGACAAACTGAAAACTTTTTTTGTATCGATGGACATCACCGGACTTGTTTTTTTTTTCTTATATTATGAAAAAAGAAATAAACATGCAACCGATGGACTGCATACAGCTATTTAAAAGTAACCACAAACAGCACCACATAAATATTCTCCTACCATTCCCTAATTTTAAACTTGTCAAATATTAACAAAAAAGAAAACTAACTTCAATGATTTTGAGGAATTCCCTGGTGTTTCTTCAAAGTCGAAGGTCCAATGCAGATGAAATTGAAATGGGACCACACTTGAGGTATTTCCTGTCCCTCGAAAAAAGAATCTTCTTCTTCTTCATAACTTGGCAACTAGTCCTCTTTATTGAAGACCATTACTGCCATTATCAAGTGAATATTGTTATGGTGGCTCCCTTGTTAGAACTTTCTAGTAAGTTTTTGTGGATTCCCAAAATGCATGCTTTCTGTTTATATTTATAATCCACATCATTTATGCACAAAAACCAAACTATATCACGCAAAACGCCACCAATATTACATAATATAGGGTCAAAAACCTAAGTAAATGAATTAAAAATAAAAACCACAACATGTCACTTCAAGATCCCGCCAAAATCTCGAAAAAAGAATAATCTGAATCGGTTCATTAACAAAAAAAAAAACTATGGCTGCCATCCATAAAAGATAAATACATTCGAATTGATATCATCCTCATTTTTTTGAAGCCGGTTAAAAATCATTTGGTCGAAATAAGAAAAATATAGGTAATTAAAATTTATTTTGTGAATTAATTTAACTTATTAAAATGCTTTTTTCCTTCTTTTTTTTCGAACTGACTAGAGTCGTCGCATTATGAACTTAGGCTTCGGGTCATAAATCATATTTATCTTTTTGTCTCGCTCGCACTTACAGGTCTTATGGAGAGGTGTAGTGAAGTGCGTAAGAATTGTAGAGGTGCGTATCGATAACGGGATAGGTACGATCAATGTGCTTATTTATGTTATGTATTAATAGGAATAATTTTTCGCTATCTGAAAATAAAAGTTTTTAATTTGTAATATAAAATGTTTGTTTCGACAATCATAGAGAAACTGTATAGATCGTAATGTGGCCCTGAAAAGGGCCGTTTTTACGTTTTCTAGTCTAGATTTAGTCTTTGAGAAGACGATTGCAGCTTAGAAACGAAAATGAGAACTAGATTGTCTTGGAAATTCGATAAATAACATAGGCTTTGAAAATACGATTGCAGTTTAGAATCGAAAATGAGAACTAGATCGCTTTGAAAATTCGATAAATAACATAACTAGACCATGGAGTAGGCACTCCATTATATAGCCCATAATATGTATGTATGTATATATTATTCTTAACATACTTACTTTAATCGTCCTCTTTGATGTTAGACGTATCAATTTATTGGTATACGTACCATTTTTCAGAGTTTTGTACCGTGAACCTATTTTGTTATACAATAATACTAATTCAATATGGATTATGCAATAAAATGTTTTTTGTTGTATATTTAAGAATGTTGTACAATAACTAATAATTGTCAATTGAATAAACAAATAAGTTGGCAACCTACTCATATATTTAATTTTATTATATTATTTTAGTGTGTTTATAGCCTTTAGTGTCTGTTCTAATTGTCGCTATAATATTGAAGCAGATTAACACTGTACATATACCTACTTATCTATAAAACACCATCTGAATATTATTGTTGGTTGTAACATTTTTTTTTCAAATACGTGTTTAGTCACTTTTGTACCGGGCTATTTGAGCTACTGTCTAAAATTTACATTAGACACTGGTCGTCCTTAAAAGATCCAGGTGTTAAGTATAATTTTTTTAAATGCAAGAGAGTACGGATTTATGCAGTTCGCAACGGCATGTGTCATTCATTAAATCGAGATCTCCAAAAGGTAAGACACTGCTGACCCACATCGATCATTCTGGTGTTGTTTTGCACCAAAACGAGGTAAGCGGCCTCACAGTATATCAATAATATTTTTATTTAATTAAAAATATTGTTAGGCGTGGTAGCTTTCAAACGAACGACCAAAATACCAGATGACTACTTTCGTGACATAAAAATATATCGCATATATTTTGTTCTAGCAGTTTTAAAATGATTGTGAGAAAAACTACGAGGGTTGAATGTTCGTTTTCAATTACAGCTCATTAAATTTGGTAGCTTCGGTTAATTTGTAAGGTTTATATACAAGTGATAAACATAAAGTAAAAAGACGCGAAAAATAATGTATGTGTGGGATTGTTACGTACATAATGAATGAGTGTTTACTCTAGCATTTTTATTTGTTATTACCTGTGACTGAAAGACGAGAGATGATTATTTCGAATGACAAAATTACTACATAAATATAATTTTCCCTTTCACTCCCTTAATAATAATCTTTTAGAAACTTTTCTCAGGTATATGCTTATGTATTATATAATGTATTATTTCATAATTTTAGCAAGGATAGTTACAATTCTGACCTCACATCGGCCAGATTTGTTTATTTATATATTTTTAATTATACCAATTACCGAGTTTTGAATGTATTCAGACAAACGACATTTCTAACATATCATTCGAATGTGTAATACAGTTGGCATACGACCTCTTTGTTAGGAACGAGATAGACCATAGATAATCAGATTCTATACCAAGACAATAGAAGGGGGTGGGCCGTATATTACACCGTGAAGTTATTATGTTAATAACTAATATGGATTAACTCTTATGTTTATGATCGGTTTTATTTCTAAAGCAAGATACCTAACAATGCCGATTTGCACGATTGACAACACCTGCATTTAATAATGCAACGTAGAGTTTTTAGCTGTATCTTGTTCTGTAATTTGGTGGCTAATATTTTATAATAAACGTGCATTATTTTGACCCTATATATGTAACATTGGTGGCATTTTGCGTGACGTAGTGTGTTTTTTTGTGCACAATTAAAGTGGGTTATAAATAATTACTAGAAATATACATTTTATGGTGCCACATGAACTTGTAAAGTGAAAACTACAATGCCACCATCTTATATGTTTGAAGAATTGTAAGAACTTAGACTTAAAGAACGTGTAAACAGAGAAATAGATAAATAAATACAAAAATTTATTATTTTTAAAAGGAATATTTTAATTTTACTTAAAATAAATAATACAGTCGTACCTACAGGCTATTAGTGTCAAAGTATGAAATACAAATAACAGCAATTTATATTGACTTACGAAAATTAAATGATTGATTAATTAATATGCAACAATAAATTAATAATAAACAATTTCGTAAATCTGTTTTTAACAAGTTATAATTATGACATTATCTAAATAATAACTTTAAAAAATTGTAGTACCTATGCTCAAGTATATTTTACGATAATAATTACTGATAAATGGCGATATGGATACACCGGTTGTAATAAAATATATTATTATTTATAAACAATAAATTCTTATGACTTTATTCTTTAGGCTACTAGTTTAAAACTATGATATACAATTATACCTTGTTCATCGTACGAAGGCTTACACGACATAAATACTCTATACCTAATATACTTTAATATAAAAAATATAATACATTTTAAATTAAATATTATATTTTAAACATTGTCCATAAGTAATACCCCGAACATACACGATAGCCGGGACCGAGCGACAACAGTATAAGTCAAATTCTCGTAACCCGTGTTCAATTTTGTATACAAATTTATTTATAAGATGTTTAATTGGGTGTGGAGAAAAAAAGAAAACAATTATTTTGATGAAAAATATAATATAATTACGATCAGATCTTAAATACTACAACAGATTATATTTTATAGTTATACGTATTACAAAAGTGTTAAAACGTAATCCAAAATTATTTTGACATATACATATAAAAGGCTTCATAATATTTAACAAAGCCGTCTGAGACGGGTTAAAAAACTTTTTCCTCTCATGCAAAATATTCTCTTATTTATTGTGCTAATATTTTTTTAATTAGCTGTTTTGTAATTAAAAGCGCTCTAAATTGAGGACTATTTTTTAGAATTTCCATACTTTTTCAATTGATCTTCCCTTCTATAACACTTTATTTCATCTTAATCAGCAAGCATCGGGGTATTACCTACTATACCTATTCAATAAATTAAAAACTAAATCTAAAGAAATGGTTAAACAGACATAGGTATGTAATTACATATCAAAAAGTTTAAAATATAGAATTATCACTGATAATACAATATTGTTTCGATTACTTAGTTCCTTTATTTGTCATGACTCATGGTACAACTTCGTACATAACTCTCGCTGTTACATCGATCCCAACTATGGTTATTGTCTGAAATAGAAATAATTATGAATATAATGACTCTATTTACGTTCATCGATTGTTGAAATACATTTTTACATAACTGCAACTTTTAAGTTCATTCGTGTGTGTATATACTATTTTGATGACGCTAGAAAACACAAAAATCATTCAGAATCGTAATAGCTAGTTAGATAGATAAAACAACATTTGTAAGAAATTTACTAAAAAAGTGGAGTTGCTTTCTGATAACTAATTGTCTTTTGAATGTACATTGTAGAAGTTCAATAAATACAAGGATTTGTAAAAATATAGCGAGTTTTGAATAAATATATATTGCAATGAAAGCCGTGGCATAGCTAGCACGGGTGGCACATGGGGTAGCAAATCGAGCTTCTGAGGGCGGTTAAAGCGGAAAAGGTAAAATATGTGTTGGCCTTTCAAGTGGGCAATTTCTTTACGGAGTTGACATTTTACACGTTGGTTCAGTTTTGATGACAATGGATATTTATGGTAAGCGTGACCTTATTCCATACCCAGGATTGGCTCCAGACGTAAGAAATCCTTAACGGTCAACAGCTTAGACACAAAATCTTGTGTACATATTTAATTTTGATGGCTCGATCTAAATTGTACTATAGCCTGGCTGCTGCACTCGGAGTTGGCTTTTGACGAGGGAACTCCTCAACGGTTAGTAGCAGAGACACGAAATTTTGTATACGCATTTAATTATGATTGCCAGTTTTAACGATGAAAGCTTGTGATGAAAAATTCATTTTTAATATTACACTTATAATTATAATAAATAGGAAATTACTGAGGCATTTTTTATTTTTTAGTGTTAATTACCATTTCTGCTCTATTTTCCTGAAACTCTCGTCGGAAGTGAACCTCCTTCCCGTCTGGTCGTTTAATTACTTGCATCAGTACGTTGTCACTCTCCAACGTGTACGTCATTTTTAACTGTAATTAATTAATGTTTTGCAATTAATCGTTATTATTAGTAAACTCCTTTATTTCTAGGGATGTGAATTTTAGAAATTAAATATCTTAACTTTGCCCTTCCCATATATAATTGACTATTTTAATGTACCTATGTATATTCATAAAAACTTTGACAAAGTATATTTTGTCAAAGACCATCACGGTTTTAACAACAACAGTTAACTACTAAAACCAAATTAAAGAGCTCAAAGTTTTTCATTGTTACTTTTCAAATTTCATATAAAGAACGAATATAAAATATCTCTTAAAAATTCGCACAAAAAATTCGGAGACGGGTACGAATATGGATCTTTTTCCCCCTTGGGCATCCGGTACATCTCTAATCCTTAGTGATAAAAGTTCCTACATAATATAATAAGGGGACGTGCCACACGTGCCGCAGCCGCACCGCAGCCTCACCGCCAGCGCGCTGCCGTCTCATAATTGCTATATCATAGTACCTTTTTATGTAATACAGTGCTAGCCACGAAAATTATACGAGTAGGAATAATGAACATGTTGAGTTTAACTAAAAAACAGTTAGTGTTTGCATATAATAAATTGGTTTAACTAATAATTTGTGAATGTTTTGATATTCATTCGAATATAATCATAAAACTTAAACTAATCTATTCGTAGATCTTAATACTTAGTGTATGGAATCCACCATATTGTTCATGAGCGTCTATTTGACTTCTTACTTTTATTTAGCCATTTCTTTACACATAGTATGCAAAAACTACCTCCTTTTTTTTGTTAAATTTATCATATTCATGATGCCTACACGTATGATGTTCGTGACTAGCAATGTATTACTATAAATGTATAGTGATAATATAAGTGATATAGCATTCATGCGGTGACGACGCGGGGGCGGCGCAGATGCGCGGCGGCTGCGCGGTTGAGGCACGTCCGCGGTGCCGTCTACACGAGCCCTAACGACAAAAAAATATATACGTGTATTGGAAATCTTACCTTCGTTCCGTCTATTTTCTCCATCTCATGTTCCACTCCAAGTTTGAACGTATGGGTGAACGTCTTGTCATGAATTTGCAAAGTAAAATTTAATGTTTCCTCATCCAGCCGGTCGAATGAAAATATGGGCGCATTGCATTTTAATATTCGCATCAGGCAGTTTTTTCCGTCTGTGATCAAAGAAATCCTCAATTACTTTACAACTAAATATTCATTTAGAGAACGTTTGTATTACATGACAAAACATACCATCACGCCTGTATTCCCCGAAGGGTTAGGCAGGGGTGTACTAATATGTACACCCACAGTTCGCCGGGTACCTATGTTTTTAGGTCCCATGTAATAGGAGGCGAGTCTGTTGCCATTAATCGGGCACAAAGCCAAATCCTGAGCTGCTACTGACAATTTCATTGAAAAACCCAATAATAACACTTGGTCGATCTGGGAATCAAACACAGGACCTCGAGTATAGCAGTCGCGCTTAGGACCGCTAATGAGGCAGTTTATTATTCATCATGCATATACCATTAAAGGTACATTATGACAGCGAACTGCACTTTACGTTTAGGGTTGCCAACTTTTATTTGAGTAAATAAAGTTTATTGGTTGTTAGGGGGAAAAAAATATTGTAGCAAAGTATGTCATAAAATATTTGTGGAAGCTGAAAAGTCAGAGTTATATGTATATGTGGCGTTGGATGATCACTTTATTTACAACCTGACTACTACGACACCAAAAGGAGGGTAATATTTGTTACGTAATAGTTTGTTTTTTGGAAACGATCTGCAATCTCTGAAAGAGATAGCTTTATGGTTCCATTTCTTGCAGAGAAAAAAAACCAATTCCGATGAGGCTGTCCAAACCGCCTTCAAAGATTTTATTGATTCTCGTTTCCACAATTTTTTCGGCATTGTAATTAATGAACTACGTATGAAATGGTGAAAGTTCATAGATATATTGGTACTTACTTTGATTGATTAAAAATGTAAAATTTCTAATAAAAAAATCATTTTAATTTTTCCATGTAAAAAGCTAATTTCATATTTAAGGACCTAATAAACATACAATTATAAGAAAATATTACACAATAAGTGCTTGGGATGTTGAAAAAAAAAATTCTAATTGGTAATCGAACTCTAAAATATTGTTATATAGGGATTATTGTTAGGTATTATAATATTTGTAATTAATAAACATCATGTCAGATCTCTATTGGTGTAAGCAGAATCAGATTACTAATCTACTTTTTAAAATATTCATAAAACAAAATTATCTGACTAAGTGCATAGGTGCATAATAAAATATATTTCTAATATGAAATGAAACAAGCAAAATAAAATTGGAATAACTACAAAATTGTCGAACAACAAGAAATACAAGTCAACTTTTAACAAAAAAGAAACCCAACTTGAAGGGAAATTGGAACAACCTTTCTCGCTTAACATAACTTGTAAAGCTGTTTCAAAATTTCATCAAGAATAAGTTTTTGTTAGTTTATCAATGAGTCATAACATTTATCTATTTAATTTGTAATCACACATGTCAACTGTTTATCGTTCATGCTTACGGGCAAAT
The DNA here is from genome assembly GCA_033032175.1 of Saturnia japonica. Lineage (NCBI taxonomy): Eukaryota > Metazoa > Arthropoda > Insecta > Lepidoptera > Saturniidae > Saturnia > Saturnia japonica. The sequence goes on from CM065314.1 coordinate 4,453,762, forward strand.
CGCGAATTTTAATCAAGTCTGTGAAGTCCAAGCAACGATGCTACCGGCAAAAGAAATCTTTATTATAAATCTATATTAGTAAGTCTGCAGTTCTATCTGTGCTGTAATTTATCTTCAAATTTTCCGATGGACATCCTATTTATAAGACACTGACCACGATATGGTCATAATTTTTTTTTCTCTATCTTTCTGTTTGTGTGTTCAGATTTAATTAAAAAACGACTGGATCAATTTTAATGATATTTTGTACCTACACGTGTAGTCCACAGATCTCTAGCGAATAGGGCATGCAATATCGGAGGGTTTTCAATTCCGGAACTGAGTTCCGATACTGGAAACTATTTAACTATTTTCGGTTTCTAGAAAAAAGATTGTAATCAAAGAAGATTAATTATATGAGTCTTTGTATGAAATTAAATCACATCATACTTTTAACAATTTAGTAGTCTAGTTATTATATATAGTTATAGTTTATTAGTCTCATTTAATAGTTCTAATAGGACATTTCATAAAGGTTTTTTTTTCAAACTGACTGTATTGTTAGTGTTAAGGCCCCTGAAGCCACTTGAGGCTTTGACGGCTTCACTGAGTTGGGGGTAAGCGCAGTAGGCACTCAGCCGTGAAAGTGAAGCAACAAGTTCAAGGGTTCCAAAGTGCCAAGCCTCTATCATATACACACCTCTGTCTCCTCCGTGATCGTACATAACTTTTTGTAATTTGACAAACCCTGCTAACTCAAAAGTGGTGGAGAGATTCTTGCAAATTTTATTACGTTTGTCCAGGTCCTGATCTAGTTGCTATTGCAGAATTGGTAACTATCTTAACAGCAACATCTTTGTCAAAAAACCTAGCTTGGACGGCACTGCGGGGTCTGATTGTGTGACTCTTGTCGTAGAGTCTTGGGTTCACTTGGAGTTTTGTACTTAAGCTGGCGTAGTAAACCGACGATAATCTCGACAATGTATTCATTATTAGGTTTGAGGAATGTATCGTCATATGCTTGTTGAAATAAGTTTTCCGGATCGTGCAAATAGTTGAGTACACCTGATAAAAGGATTTTTATAGGACATCGCAAGTTTAGAGCTTAAAAAACTGTTCTGTTCAAGTTTCTTAAGTATTGACTTTAATATAGTATCTGTTAAGGCTAAAAGGCACATACGACGATCATATGCACAATGATACAGCACCTATCCTTTTTCCTCGTATCTGTCTATCCTTGTCTACCCCCTACCTTTTCGCCGACGTCAGTTCGCCTTTAAAATTGCAACGGCAAACACAGAGTGACTGCGGTATTTAATTAAAATAAACTTTACTTCAAAAAACTTGAATAAATTATCGTGCATGGTGCGTGGTGACACAGAAGTGAACACAAGAGGAGGCCTCCAAAGTGCGTAAAAGCTGTTGTTCGGTGAGTCCCTTTTTTCTCCATTCTATAAATTTCAGTATTCCGTGTCATTGTGCATATATTGTAATCGACCAGGGAAATAGCCCCCAACCAACAATCCGGCTAGTTTTATGAAAGAAAACGAACCAGCGCTTACAGTATCAGTTGTGTATAGCGTCGCATCACGACACCACAAGGATAGAACAGCCAATTTTACGACATCCAAGCTGTAAAATTTCAGTCAAGATTCGAATCTCATGTTCAAAAAAGGAAATCTCGAATTTCGAATCTATCAAGCCTTTGAGAACCAAGTCATTTATCTTCAAAAATACTCCTCTCATATTATCAGACAATATTGATTATAACGTTTGACAATTCAGTTGTAGTTGTATGTTTATGTGGTGTTCTTTCAAGTTTGTAATCCCGCAGTGCATCTGATTTGAGGGGAGGCATTCTTATTAATTTAACAAGATGCCTAGTTTGTACAATAACTTTCTTGTAGAACGCTGGTTTAGCACATATAGCACGGACAGTAATATTCTCGATATCAAAACAAATTTAACTTGCATCCTTGTCCTCATCGCTTTGGGATTCAAAGCCATAATCTGGAGCATGCTAATTGGACAATACTGCTCGTTCTGATTCTTTTGAAGTTTTATACAAAGTATTAATGACTGCAGGCTGGATTCCACGAGTAAGGCAAAGCTGGTGATGACCTTTGTTATAAGTGTCCATTTTCACCATAACGCTTGCACCATCAGCTTCGTCTTCCAAAGAAACATTGAAAAAGGCAAGATGGTCTATCAACATATTGAATGCTTGGTCAGCATTCAAGCTGGCATTGATCCGTAATCTTAACAAATATAAGATTGGATTAGAATGGGTTGGAATTCTAATCTAATCTTAATCTTAACCAATTCGATATCACCCAATGAGTAAAATTTATAAATATCGGAATTTATATTATACTCTTCTCAATTCCGGAATTGAAATATTGCAAAATTTCATCCGGAAATCCGGAATGCATGCCCAACTAGCGAAGAATATATCGTTCCTCAGTTGATAAGTTATAATAAATAATTATTAATAATATTTTTAGAAATCATGAAATTACTAAAAAATAAAAATACGACTTCAAGACTCACTCACTTACTATACTTGTCCACATTTTGCCAGATTACTTGACGTTTATGATTACTGCTCCGCACCTTAATATAACTTAGCCTATAACCTTCCTCAATAAATACGCTATGAAATGCAAAAACAATTTCTCAGATCTCACTGGCAGAGCCGCAGCTTGGCGCGTTCAAACAAAAAAAAAACCAATCGTGCTAGTAATATTAGCATAGGTATTTAAATTTTTTTAAATGCCTATTATACAACAATGTCACACGTGTCGACGAAGGGACCATATTATCTCGGAAACTATTGCGAAATTGTGGTGAAATACTTTAGCTATCAATCATAATCTATATATTTATATGTACCTATTAAACATTTCAGCGTAAGCAGAATTTCCAATGGACTTGCTCTTTTTAAACGTACATAGTTTTATTATTTTTTACTTTGTAATTATTTTATATATTTTTAATTACTAAAATGCTTGAAAGCAGCGTATAGCATATAGGCTGCAGTGACCACTTAACATCAAATGGACTGCATGCATGTTTGATACATTATATCATTCATATCATAAAAAAATGCTACTATGAATTTACACAAAGGTTAAGCAAAGTTTTAATTGATGTTTTGTTGATGCTATCTAAAATATTTGTGTCATTAAAAATATCAAATCACAGCTTTTTTCTTATATTGCTTGCTATTTATTAAAAAACATAATTCTTATTTTTTGTTGTTGTTGCTATCTTTAAAAATTTGTCTAATAAAAACATCTAATTTCTAGTTTTGTTCTTGTTCTTAGCTACAAATGTTATGCTCGAGATTAAACAAGACCATTTCGAACAAAAAAGAAAACTTACTTAGTGTATCTCTGAAGTTCTGAATCTCAATAAAATGAAAGTGGGACTACCCTTGAGGTATCCCCTATCCAATAAAAAAAGAATCATCCAAATCGGTTCATAAACAAAGAAGTTATGGATTAATAAATTTAAAAAAAAATGCATTCGAATTGAGTAACCCCTATATTTTTTTTGGAGTCAGTTAAAAAGCAAATCAGCTCACCCGTTGTTTTAAATAGTTCTTCTATGTTTTCACATGCTATTCGTCTATACTTCTTGCCAGAGAACGACATAATACACTGTTCATTGGCATTCTATTTACTGACTAAAGTCCGGGCAGCCATGATACAGTTGGCATTTGCGTCGCAGATAAGATTTGGTTAAAATTGCTAAGTCACCATTACCGATTAGGAAATATGTAAACAGTTCGAAATAAATACATATTATGATATTTTACTATGTCAGTTGATTTAACTTATTTAACCTAGCTTATGGAAGATTGTAACAGCAGAGTGAAGAGAGAGAAAGAGTGTAGAGAGAGTGGCCGACCTTGAACCCCCCTTTCTCAAGGAGCTATGAAAACCGTATTCACCTCTATAGCATACAACGATGTAGTAGGGTTCAATAATCGCTTTTTTTTAAGTTATTGGCGGGACCTTTACCTGTCATGTCTAGGGCTGCCAACCCTACTATATAAAATATTAAGCATCCAATCACTACTATAAAAAAAAATATTATGCGAAACTACAATATTTGTATTGAATATAAAAAAATACGCAAAATTATTTATTCCAAAATGTTTAAGCCTAAAACGGAACAAAGGCAGTAAGCAGCAGAAGGTTGCGTGTTCAAATCACGTCGGGGTCATCAGTTTGTAGGGATGTGAGGAACAGGGTGTAAGGTTCCTCATCCACCATACAAAAGGGAGGATCCTCCGACCAGACGCGTGCTGTCTGGCGTGCAGCTGCCCAACGGTTGTTGTCGGGTTCTTGTATATATACTCAATTGTTCAGTTAATTTTAATATCGCGATGTAGGATGCGTCGTATGTGGCGAGATAGATGTCTCTATGTAGGATGCGTTAGATATGGCGAGGATAGATGTCGCTATATCGATGTCACTACAATCTCTTTCTCAACGTGGCTTGGTACTTATGTCGTTGTCGGTTTGATCAATTGTCATTATCATCATTATTTGCCTATCAAGCAGTAAAAATTATTTCTTTCAGAAAATAAGATATTTATTGAAACCTATGTATGTACTTACTATACTTTTTTGTTTAATTTTTTGCCATCTACTTTTTCAGGTAATAACTTCGAAAATACCATATTTGACATTAAAAAAGTTGACAATCCTAGTCATGTTCGTCATGTGTGTTTTTATTTTGATTTATAAACTTATGATATTTGACCCTATATTATGTAATTTTGGCAGCATTTTGTGTAATGTAGTTTTGTTATTGTTAAACAAAACCATAAAGAGAACCAAGAAATGGTCATTGATAATGAAACAATCACAATAGCAGATATAAGTATAGTTGAAAATTGGTATGTAAAGGTCATAGGGACCCTTGAAATAAAGGAAAAAATAGTAAAGAAGTACAAAATCAGTTTTTCAATAACGGATGTTGTAGTAACGACTACACTGCTGGAGTGGTAAAAAAAAACAGTAAAACTTCTTCTAGCTACCCTGGCAACATTATTCACAGGGTCACATCATCACTCAAGTGGTATTTATTTGGTTGTCAAGGTTACATAGTTAAATGCAGGTGCCATATTTGTTGTTCTGAAGGCTCAATCTGCTTTTTTCTTAAATCTGTGCACAAGAGACAAATTGTTTGCAAGTTCTAATCTCTGGAACTGCCAGTCAGATTTGAAAAATATTTTTGCATTTTATATTGCCTATTTATTTAGGAAGGTAAAATAACTTCACGCCGTGGCCCTAAGGAGCAAATCATTAACCATGAATGTTAAGCTGTAGGTAAATACCTACGGGAAGTGAGAACCGAGGCAACACGGGCGGTGAGCTTGCCGAATAAATTTAACACGAGCGGAACCGTGGGGCACAGCTGGTCTCTTTAAATAATATATTTGTTTCTATAAACACGATCGAAGTCGCTGGCAGGATAAAGTATATGAACCAAAACAAAAAAAGAAATATGACGTAAAATAATAAATTACCACATTTAAAGTCGCAATATAATTATATTTATATTTTTAATGATTTCATGAGACCTTTATATTGTATACGGATAAGGACTTTGTAAGTATGTTATGTGGCATTAAATAATTATTGAATTAATTCACGCTGTTATGTCATGACAGAGTGCACTTCATATTGCAGATGCCGACCTTTGGTCGCAAATATTTCAATTCATTTTGTTATAAGGTCGCAGTAGCCAAGTGCTGGAATGTCCGTAGGGTCAAACCTCGATATGTACCACCAAAGAATTTATCTGAATTCTAGTAAATTATGTAACTAATTTGAATTGATAATAATTTTATTATTTTTTATAAAGTCTTTTTTGATGTAAAAACGCTGCCGACATACGGAAATGACGTCTGTAACATAAGTAGTAAAATTTAGGTTTATTTAATTTTATATAATTCAGTATCAGTAATAACAATTCACGCTTCACGTGTAAGTGCGTACACACTTCCTATGCCAGTTCACATACGCTTCTTATGCCACTGCGTATGCGCTTTCTGTTCCAGTGCATTATATACGTTTCCTGGGCAAATACGTATTGCAACTTAGCCTTTCGAATTCGATCACTGCTACGTCTGCTACTTTGCGGCAGAAATTATTGTTGAGTTACTGTTTCCTCACTTTACACAGGTTCGCTTAGACGCCACTGTTTTTGGATTGTAGTGAGTTTACCATCAGGCACAGTTTCAGAAATTTACCGTGTTATTATTGAAAAAAAATAACCGATGAAAATATTCCACTTAAATGATTGTCTGTCTAATGATAATGGTAATAAATGATAAAAGATAACGTGTTGTATATTCTATACCAGTGATTCCCAAAGTTGAAAGTGATCCCCAGGGGCCCGTGAAAAAAAATTGGGCATTCATGAGATGGAAATGGGGGTCAAAGTGAGTGGACTCATTTAAGCTGGTTGTGACTTAAATGTTGGCTTTCTACGAATGGAATTATCCTCTTACGCATATAGTACTTATTTACCTACATAATATTTCCTTAAAATATCTTATAATGTTTTTACACACCATCTATCTACATAAAATGTAAAACTATGTACTTATGGAATTAAAAATTTTAAAACTTAAATAAATGTTCATGATACGTGATGAAGAGTTATAAGTATTATTAAAATTTAAGTTACTATTATGTTCTGATATACGAAATTCTTTAATAGTTATAAATTAGTAGTTGCCGGCAGCTCCACATGTGTAAGTTTTTAATTTCCCTGTGTTTGTTTTTATTTTACAAAATTTTAATATGTTACGTTTTGATTTTTTACCCTACACTTGACTACAGTAAGAAATTTTAAATCTTTTAATAAGATTAGCAGTATATCAACTGTCAGAAACACATTTGAAGTTGATGGATTTGCAAAAAATTAATATCAGCTAAGCAAGGAGTCCAGGAAGTTCAGAAACAGAAAAACATGGCAAGTTGTCTATGAGATAAAAAAGTTTGGGAACCTCTGTTCTATACCATACTTCGCAAAGTCATGCTAACTTGTATTCTTGGTCTATACAGTGTGTGTACACGATAATCAAGTCACGTTTACTTTTATGGTTTTCCTCGATATGTTTATTCACAAAAATATTATTGTTATTTAATTAGAAGCATTTCATAAAAGAATTAACGCTAATTTAATTGGAACACGAAAAATTAATAGAGTTTATTTAAAGAATATTTTTAAAAAGCTTAGTTAGATATCAGCCGTCATTAATAGAGATGTGCCGACTATCCGGTCACTATAGTAGTCGATGACTAGTCGGCGACTATTCGGCAAAGAGCGCTGACTATCCGACTTCTTACTTTGTATCTATTTCTCAACAAAATGTATGTAGAGGGAATTACATTAGATATAAACCTTGATTATTTATTAATATTTTATTTTATAATCAGTCTTATACATTTTGAAATGTAAAACAAACCACCCTTTCCCTTGGTAATCAGTTTCTAAAATTACTCGCTTAATTGAGGGGTTTAAAAGCAAAATCGCTTCAGTCGAAAATTGTCATTTTTTAACTGAGTATACCAGATTGTAGTATTCGAAAGCAGCAACACTATATTAAACACATGAAAAAGCAAATCCACCTTGATCCAAGACAAATGTACTTTAAAAGTGGCGTTCAAATGCAAAATCGCTTCGATCCAAAATTAGTTAGGAGCTAATCCGCTTCTGTCACAGTTAACCAATCAGAAGCCGCCATTTCAAAATTTCTAAGATGGCGAATTTGTAACTTTTCTAACAAATAATTCACTAGCATTTTGTTCGTTATGATACGGTCGGCAGAAGCATTCTACAATAATTTACTATTAACATTTTCTTTTGCATATTATTCCTTTCATTTATTTTTGCTTTTTATCCAAATTTTCCTATTAGGTATCTGTACAATATGTTATAAATTTTGCTTTTCGTGACGTTTTTTTTTTTGTTAAGGTACTCTACAGAAGATTTTTCGCAATTACCCGCATGTCAACATAATAAACAGGTATTTACAAGTGTGAAAACGTAGCTTTGGCTAATGTAAGAAAATCATGACGTTCATTGACTGCTACCTGCCCGTCATCCAAAAATCAACGCCACTAAAATAATATTGGTGTTGTTACTTGCTACTACTGGATGTGAAATTAGCACCCAAATCATTCTGAATTGCTTACATACACCAATTTGGAATACGAGTGCGAAAGCGTTGGTGAGCATATTTGAATAAACGACAACGACGATTACAAAAGGCCAGGCAGCTTCAACTTGAAGATCTGAAGGAAAATATTTTGTGAAAATGCCTTTTCATTAACGAAATACGGATCAGCACACACTTGGTTTACCGACATCACCGTGTCTGAAGAAAGCCTAGAGACTCAGAAAAGGCAAATAACTGCCAGCGAAACCGTTCAACAAGTCCGTCTTTTTGTTGCGGAATAATGGTTGGAGCTAGAACGCCTTTAATCCCATATCAAAGTTATATGACTAGAAAGTACAAAACAGCTGTTATCGATGGAATTGCCAGGACGGGCGTTCAGAACAATCAAGGGCACCAATTCATGTTTATTAATTATGAATTAATACAATATCGCACAATTAGATTGGTCTGCCGACTCGTCTGATTTAAACTCCATCGAGCACACACAAGATGCTCTTAAGCGAGCTTTTTGGAATCAGCCGCCACCTCTACAGATCCTGTCAGATATCAGGCAAGTCGCCATGCAAGAATGTGACAGGTTACCACAAAAATTTCTGGATAACTCTATCCAAATCATGCCCAAAAGAATTTTATGATTAAATATATCATATTTTTGCCAAAATTTGTTTTATTTGCATTGTCATTTTTTGACAGTTGACGCATAAAACAGTGAGATGCAAATTCGCTTCGATCCAAAGCTATGAGAAGCAAACATGCTTCGATCCAATGTTAAAATGCAAAGACATCTTAGTCCAAAACTATTTATGAATTTTTAAACAATTTATTGTATCTTTTTAAGACTATGTTGTTTCAATAATAACTTCTAATTAACAAATCTACACCAAAATCTAGCTATTAAATCAATTTCCTACGCCATAGCAGAAAATCATAAATATCTCAATTTAGGTGTTTTGTGACTGAAAAGTCTTTGCTTTTAAACCCCTCAATTGTCGATTGCAGTCTTCCCTCACATTTCTGTCATTTTCTCGTATAATGGAGTGAATTTTGATCGTGTCCATATCCCACAAAGTTGGAGTTACTTGTAAACATTTTTTTATATTACTGGTATGTTTCAGAGAAATGTTTCATTTGCAATGCTGCGTAATGATATTTGAAACTATCGTCAAACCAGTGAGCTTTAAAACTCAGAAATCTTTGTTTATTATTTATGTTTGTCCACATGTAAGTAGTGACTGAATTTGCAGCTGCACTTATCACTCCTCTTCGTATTTCAGATATAGTCTCTTCGTAAAGTTGAGGAATAATGTTCGTTCTCTGTGAAATACTTTCTGATCAGTATGTTATATTTTGGTTTAACTTTTCTCATCAAGTTTCTAAAGCCAGTATTTCCAATAATTGACAACGGCTGGTTGTCAAGTGCAATTATCTCACCTATCGCAATATTGATGTCTCTTGATCTTGAGTCCTCACGTGACCATTCCTGTCACCTGTCTTGAATATTTTGTTGGCTTTTCTTACATAAACTGACCTCTGATGACACTAAAGTTGATGGAGTAGGCACTGTTATAGGTAGTTCTGTTTACATTTGCGACTGGGAGGAATCGTCTGTGGTCGAACATATGATCGCAGAACCTAACTGAGGTATGGAGGTCGATATTTAATTTGGTGGTTCATAATTGTAGTATTTGCTGTTTTTCTCTGCCCACCGCGAGAAATTATCATTTGACTTTACTTGAATCATGGTCCAATTGTTCAAAAACAAAAATACATACACGAAACTTTCTTTTTGACATGATTAAATTTTAATTGAACTCTTTCACTTTAATGAATAATAGTAGTATTATCTATACACAAAAACACCGCTCTGATCCATACAAAAGTAAAAATTAAGAATCAATGCGAAGTAAACAAAACAGGTTCCACTTGCAGTTGCAACTTGCGTGCGAATCAGCTGTAAACGAAGCGTCACGGAAATTTCCGAAACCGTGATAGGCTCAGCCGGCTAGTCGGCCTCTTTACAACCGACTAATCGGCTAGTCGGCTAGTCGGCCAAAGTCGTAATCGGCACAACTCTAGTCGTTATATACATAATGACAAACCGAGAAGTAAATTATTTACTTATTATTTTTAAAATCAAGAGCAAAAAATACTTTATTCTATTAAGGCTATATTAAGTTATCTATAAAAGTCAAAGCATTACTACCTGTTCAGGATACATCTCAGTCATCAAGAAGATCCAGAAAAAGCTCGATCGGGTTTATCAATATATTTTTAGTTTTTTTTAAACTATACTATAGGTAAGTACATATGGTTTATCGTTATTATAATTTTTAGTGAAAGTACAGAAACGGAGTTATTTCCAGAATTCATGATAATTCACGTAATAATCCACCCTATAATAAAATATCTTTCAACGATAAAACTTGATTTACACGATTTCAAGAACTCATTTTCCGGTAAATCGTTAATGTACTTACGAAGTTTATCGTAGCACCTAACGCAATTACCTAAAAAACTTTTATTTGTCTGTGGGCCTATTTTCAATCCACAGATAACTTTAAATGCGGGATCATTTTTAAAATTTGTCAGTTTTCCCCTACATTATCTGTCAAAACGTTAAATTATTTCTCGAATGAAAATTATCTATGGATTGAAAAATCGACTTTAAGTCTAAAAGATGCGATTACTATTTAGAATTTTTCATTGGCATATCATTATCCGCAGCCTGAATACATTATATACTGAGCAAAGACCTCCCATGATGCCCTTATCCTCCATTCCTCGCTAATGCTATCAAAATATGCTCCAAGACTACCATATCATTGACCCATTGCGCTTAAGGACGTCCCACGTTTCGCTTGCCTGATCTAAACCAACACTCGCTTGGTTGATCATCGCTCCTGCTGATAATTTTGCTAGTTTTTCTGTCTAATTCTAATTTAACCTGTGCAAGGGTCAACTATGGAATCACCATCGTCACAGCTGTTTTGTGCTAAAGCAGCTGTGCTTGCGTTATTGTATTTTAGTCCGAAATGTGTGACTGGCAACACGCACTGGCTCACGAGACGTTTCAACTTAGTCCTGGTCTTTTAGGTTTTCGTTCACTTTAAGGTTGATTATGAACAGCAATAGAACACAGGATAATTGCATCCCTATTTGCTATTGCATGTGTAACAAACAAAATTTTTATCTTAGCTTGACTTTAATGCGGTCCAGATAATTTTTTTTTTTTTTTTTTTTTACTTTTAAATATAAATAAAATACAAGTATATCTATTGAACTGATGTCTTCTATGAAATTATGTAAAGTCATCAGGGATGCATTGACGCTTCGTAAAAATAACAGATAAAAAAATCTTAGCTTCACGTCGGCGTCGTATTTCTATATTCAAACTCAAAGTCTTGTTCCTCTCCATGGCTCACTGTGTGCCTAATCTTCTATATACAGGTTCTTTAGTATTTTTATTCGGTAATAATTACCATTATTAAATTTAAAATTTGTTCCAAAAAGCCTGTGAACTGTCTGGTTAAATCTTGTAATCTTCTTACGCAGGCTGCGTATTCAATTAATATTAGTTGATAGTGGTCAAAGGTCAGGTAAGGAATCTATAAGAAAAAAAAAACCTTGAACAGGGATAAATTAAATTCTCTCGGATATCGTACACTTCGTCCAAAGTCCGGGCGTTTGGTAAGCGATTATAAATAAAACTGGGCGATAATTTTTACGAATACGCACGTTGACAGCGAGTATTGCCTCGCCGACAAGATCACCTGTATGCCGTACTTATTGCTGTTGCAGCGTTGTAAATATAAGGTACGTTACATAATAATGTTATTATGTTGGTGTACAATTGTGTCAACGAACCTTCCCGGGGTGGGGTGGGGCGGTGCGAATTGCAAAGCGAAATTAACGACAAATACTTTAAGTATGAATGACAAATGTATTATTATTTCAAATGTGTCATTGAAAATTAATTTCTCTGTAAACACTATATATTTTATATCTATATATTAATACGTGAGGGGAACCTTCGGGCTCCTTTTTAAGCATATTGCGTGCACGGAGGACTGTAAGATTTGTCATGGTTAAAATTTATATGGCGAAGGAGTGGAGAAAGTTATAATTTATTTAAAATAAGTGTTAAATTATATAATACTGTGGAGTCTACTCCAAAAGTGCCATTGAACTTAAACCCCCTAAAATAATTAACACTCATTGAAAAGTAAGAGCATTATTCATTGTTTACGTTCACGATAATAGCCTATAATCAAAAAGTCGCTGGTCGAATTTTGAGCATTGGGCGACCGATAGTTTTTATAGATCTAGCATTTGAGCACAAAACCCCCTTGATTATATGTCATGATATTATTATAGCCGATGACGGTAACACCCTAAGTCTAGAGAGAGGATTCTAAGACTGCCTGTCCACTGAATCAGAGTGGAGCGGGGCTGTGCAAATTTCGATAAATAGAATTGCATAAAAAATTAGAGATAGATTACATAAAAAATTAGCCTAAAGTTTAGTGCCGGAAACGCTGCACTTGTAGTTGTGCAAACTGTGCAAATCTGTAGTTCTGTCTGTACATATTTAATTTTTGTTCTATTTTTTTTATATATATTTTTATAGATATTCTATATATAGGACACTGATCTCGAACATGATACTTTTTTGTCTGACGGTTTGTATTTTTGGATTTAACTTAGAAACGGCATGACCGATTTTGTATAAAAAATATACAGAGAGTATATTATATAATTCCGAAGTTGACAAACTAAAAAGCATGAAAATACTTTTTAAAAACAAGAAATGAGTAAAAAACGAGATAAAAATAACTACTACGGAGTCGCAAGAACAACTAGTATATCCATATTTTTAAAGTGAAAATTTCTTTAAGCGCGGTACTTCACTACACTTACTCTACACTACACTTGCTACACTTCTGTCGGCACTCCCAGAGTGCAACCCGTAATTTTTTTTTTATATTGATCGTAACGTAAAGGTCATTTCATTAATTGGGAGTACAGTACACCACACATTGTTACGCATTTATAACTTTTAACGCGTTTTCCTCGAAGCTATACATTATAGGCTTACTGTACTTTTCTTTACAACAGAATAATGCAACATCTCATTCGTTTACGTTTAATGTAAACACATTAATCGATCCGTGTGGACGGTTGCCCGACTTGTGAACTGGATACAAATCGTCGCAAACGCAATTTTTTTTATCAACTGGCCCAGTAAATCTTTTCGTTGACGTAACTTTAGGTGATATTAGTTAATCGGTTTTCTGTACACGACTGACGAGACAATATAAAGGTACAGTAATATTGATACTTAAAGGTGCTAATCGACCAGCGTTGCCACAGCGTTACTTTTGACCCTGTTGAGTTACTCGTGTGTTCACAACTCAAAATGTTACTTTTGCGTTACTTCTCGTGTTGGAGTATAATAATTTGCATAAAAACTACCAACCAAAAAAATTTGGTAAAATGGAACGCAGCCAAGTTTAAATATACTGAAAACTTTGACGGGACTTTCCCGAATATATTTTATATTTCATTTATATGAGTAAGTTATATTAAAGACAATACATGACAGGGATCCATCCGTCCTTTTAGAATGCTTATAATATACAAGAAAATTAAAATTATCATAATAAACAGAGTTTAGATTTTAAGTCATAATATACGCTATAACTGCAGGCATACACAATAAAATTATACACACAATTATACACAAATACCAATGCAAATACCCAACACACACATACGTGTCACGTGTACCTACACACACACAAGTTTGCACCCAATCATAATTGTTCTAATTTTATAAGTAGTCTAATATTAATTTAATCTTGGAAGGAACCAACTGCCAAAATACAGGTTACCCTAGTTTGGTAGTTGGGGATAAGTATAAGGGATACAAAGTAAGTCTTTGTATTCTTTCTTCTTTGCTATATAAACTTTTTTTTTTTTGATAGGTGGGGCGAAACGGGGTCGCGTTAGAACTCTTTTTTTCGTGTTAGAACCTAATGTAACATCTTTTATTTTTTTTTACCTTTCTAAATTAACTTGAATACTTTCATAACTGATGGCTTTTACAGCTTTAACGGGCTAGGGGGCGAGTCGCGAAAACGTGGGCAACTAGCACGCAAGAATGCCAAAGTGGCCGGACCTCGGCGTGGGCTATTGCCGCGATTGCAATGAAATCGCGGTCTGTCTAATTCCCTATCCGTAAAATTCGAGCTAAACTAACATATACACATATATACATGTCCCTGCCTTCTGGGAGGAAGGAAGGAACATGTGTGTATATGTATTTAGTGATCCGAAAATATGGTCTACACCTCTACACTAACTAACGTTACTTTTGTACATTTTAGTAAATGCATATGAAAGATTAGGTCTTACATTATATGTATTCCATAGAATGTTTTTATTTCATACATTGCATTCTATACATTGCCTATAACTAACATATAAACGTTTAAAATTCCTGCCTACGTCGACTGGCACACGGCGCGTACTTAAACAAGTAATAAGAACAAGCCGTTGAGTTATCTCAGAGCAGTTTGTCACATGCTCGCCGTGTCAAAGTATAAGAGACAAGACAATCGTTTCGGTGTCTAATCTACATGACGATTATTTACTCTGTGTCCATTGTTATGTCAAGAAACAACACTTGATATCACCTATTAGTTATTAAGTCTGCGGACCGAAACTAATCGTTTATTAGGTAATAATATGTACGAGCAATGATAGTTCAGTAGTAATATATTCTAAGCCAGCGCCGAAGGATCTGAGTTCTAATCCTGTAAAACCATTAAATATCATAAAAAGTATCATGATTGGAGAATGAATTCTGTGTTCAACTAGAAGGGGTTTATAAATTAAACATTTAATTATTTTTTTGAGCCTAGTGCAAATATTTTTTAATGGAGAAAGGACCACAAAATACTTATTACCCAAAATAAATAATAATAAAATGTCGAGAATAGAAGACTATGAAATTGTTAATACATTTAACACAAAAATAAAGACAATCATGTAATCATGTTAGATGCTATTAAGGAATAATTATTATGTATAAAAATGTTATTTTTGTATCAAATTTGTCATTTAGTAAATACTTTGTTATCTACACAATTAATAAAATTGAAGTGTCTGTTTGTAATGTTGAAAGTTATACGACACATATAACAAAAAGTCCATTTTTAAAATTGTTGTCTGTCCGTTTGTCTGTTTGTTCCAGATAATCTCAGAAACTGTTAGACCAATTTTGACGGGACTTTCACTGATAAATAGCTGATGATATTGGGAGTAACTTAGGGTACTTTTATTTTAGAAAAAGAATTAGGGTTCCGCACAATCGTCATGGTGAATCAATTCGGGCGCTTAAATGGCTTATGCTGAGTAAACCTTAAGAGATATAGTAAATTAATGTACTACATAATCATAGGCATTAAAAAGATCTACAAAAAGGTCTGAGGGAGTACATCTATCTTCTAAGGAACACCCACAATTACAATTTTAGTCTTTAAAATATACGGGAGCGGGGAAGCAAGATCCGCGTGGGCATTCTGTAGTCCACGGGCACGGAAAATATTATTTGAAGCAGGTGTAGTATCTTATTGTATACTTATTAATGTTATTAATTTTTAACTAATATAGGTATAACATATAAGCTATATGTACCTAAAATAACTGTAATAAGTGAGTGTATTTATTTTTACAGTTCGGTGATTTTAGGAAATAGTATATACTAAAAATTTTGGTGGAATTTGGAAAACAAAATTAACGAATAATTCGAAATTTTCAATGCTATCCGCACTCCCCGACTGGAATGTCACCCCGGATGATGAGATTGTCAGCTTGCGGATTTTAATTACGAATTAATTGAATACTAAATTAAATGTCATCCGCCATAACAGATCTGGGATTGATTACGACATTTTTATTTTTTAAAGACATTTCATATGTTTTTATAGTATGAAGGGCTCGTTCAATAAAAGGCAAAGTGAAAGCGTGCTGTGTTAAAACGAGTGGTCACGTATTTATACAAATGTTTATAAATTTCATTTATCTACAAGGACATTTTTTATTACGTAGTTTTTTTAAAAATTTAATTTACAGACGTAAATCCAAATAGGACATTTCAATCCAATAGTAACCTAAACTTTGAACTTTAATCCCGTACATAGTAAGTTTTTATACAGCTATGGCCACGTGGCTATAGGTATCACTAGAGCTTTGTCAAATTTGAATTCCCGACACCAAGGAGCTCTGGAATCCTTACTCACTGCAGGAACACAACACAAGGTTATCTGGCTGCAGTCTTCTGTAATATTGAAAGAAATTTCTCACTACCTTTGTTAACTAATAGCGAATTAAAATAAAATGTTGCCTTCGACATTTGTAGCCGACAATATTTTGTGAGATTTGTTACATACTACTACTAATTAGTTTGAAATTAATGCGAGTTTGTATGTTGAGTAATGTAAGTAAAAAATATCCAATTAAGTTTTTAAGAATAAAAAATAAAACTAACGGAAGTCGCATATCATAAAATGTTTAAAATGCTTGTAACTTGGTCACGAACGTTTTACTTGATTAATATTTTTCGTCCTGTATTAAAATCTCGTTGTTTCCGCAGCTCCACTCGCGTTATAGTTCAGCTAATTCTTAGTTATGTTTTTGTATCACATTCCAATTGAATTGCTAAAAATCTATTTTCATAAATCAATTCTCATCAATTTTCTAAAATTACGATTTTTCATACAAGCTTTCATTCCCTTTTTCACCACTTTAGGGGATGAACTTACAAAAAACCTTCTTTAGTGCTCATCTACAGTGTAAAATGAACCCGCATGCAAATTTTCATAGTCCTAGCCCCAGCAGTTTGGTGTGTGTGCGTTGATATGTCACTCAGTTATCCTTGTATTTATATATTAGATATAGATTGGTAATTTTTTTAAGGTAGGTATTTTATATATGTTCCACAAATGGACCCTAACAACAACCATATTTACTTGTCAAATTGATTATAATTTGATAATGTTATAGCCCTATTTATGTTTCATAGGGAACATATTAACATTTTTTTTAATTCCACTATTTTGTTTATGTGGTAATTACAGTTTTAACTACAATACAATTATTTTCACTGCACAATAACTCATTAATAGCAAACGCACGTAATAATAGTGAACATTTCTATTTTGTTTTTGTTTTTGGTCCCAATCTTAGCTGATATTATTTGACGATGTGGTCCAAGATGATAACACGCTAAGCCTAGTGGGGAACTGGCTCTAAAGTGCACTTGTTGGAACACCAACCTATAGGTGCTTGGCGACAGATTTTCGAGTTGAGGGTGTAAGAAAAAGCCCTAACACTATACCATAGTTTTACCTTTACCGAAAGCTCACGCTTATTGCAGGGATTTGAACTCAGGTCGATCGACGCGATATCCATACAAGCTAACATTGAACCATCATTGCTTGAACTAATCTAATCTCTTTCTTTTACTAATCTATGTGAAAGTGATTGTTATCACCAAGGTAACAAACAAGTTCTTTAACAAAACGATTGTCGGGTCACCACGGCACCGGTTACGTTATGTATATCAATCTCTTCAATGCTATAGTAATGCACATGACAAGCGGCATGCCGACAACTGTAAGCTCTAGTTACGAGCTACGAGTAAAGTGAGCGTGTGACCTTGCGACCACCGTGAGGGCGGGGGCGGCTATGTCTGCGGCCGGCCGACTCGACTTCGCCACTCGTACTCCATCGACCACGCGACCAACGCGCTTGCAAACATTAAATTCACGAGAAACGGACCCCGTTATGGTCGCTTGGTAAAATGTGGGGTTGGTTGTTTTTTGTAGCCGCGGCCGCGGTGTTCTCAGGCGCTGAAAGCGCGGGCGCCGGCGCCGCCCGCCTCGTCTGCTATGTCGAAAGCGCGCGCGCGGATAGTTTTT
Organism: Saturnia japonica; assembly: GCA_033032175.1. Lineage (NCBI taxonomy): Eukaryota > Metazoa > Arthropoda > Insecta > Lepidoptera > Saturniidae > Saturnia > Saturnia japonica. The sequence continues at coordinate 4,471,930 of CM065314.1, forward strand.
CCGAGTGCACGCATCTCGTATATACGGGAAACGCGAGAGGAGATAAACTTGATAATTTGTTGAAAGAGTATAGAAAATATAACCCAAGATTGAAGATTATACTGAGAGTGGCTGAGAAAGATAAGGTGAGCGATTTTAAAACTTTTTTAAATGTATATATAAATTTTATAACTGTTTCCTTAGTGTCCCATCTTTTCAACGCAAATTGACTAAAGTATATAATTTTTATACATAATTAGTTAATGAAAGAATAATGTTACTAGTGATGATTATAATGTATGGACTTAGGGATCGCAGAAAATATCTCTATTTAACTCGATCATGCGCGGTATCTTTCAGTTATTTACAGCATAGACCAGTTGACAACAGAAGTTGATTAACAATGTTTAATATAAAAAATTATGTTTTTACCAGCTGGCCCCGAAGACGTCGTTCTTACGTATTTATCAGTACAGTTCAATATAACAGGTATTTACGAGTAACAGTTTGGAACTGTTATCTGTAAACTTAAAAAGCTGTTCCACACTACTGTACTGTATTTTTGTGTGTTGTGTGTACGGCTTGGTTTGAATTATCACGGAATTGGTTTGATATTTATTTTCACAGCACCGACAGAGCTTTTTATTAATTTAGGAATTGTAGGAAGTTATGTTGCTGTAGAAATTTCCTCTGTAATAGTGTCCTCTGTTATAGGTACCTCTAATCAGGGAGCGATATAAAGTATTACTTTCGTACCAAATTCGGCATCATTTATCAAGTAATCTAACTTTTCTAAATCCAGTGTTGTCTAACTAAATGTTGGCTAAGTTAGAACTCAAAGTGTTACCCGTAGCGCCGCAATTAACCCATGAATTTGTTACTCATTTTGACTATTATTTAGAAAGTAGTTAAAAATAATAATGTCTCAGTGGTAGTGTGTACGGACATCGCGTCCACCGACGTAAGTTCGGATCGCTACAATGAACCTGATATAATCTAGCGATAACAAATTTTATTATATTGGAGAGTCGTGGAAAAATGTCGACATATCAAACTAATTTATGTTCCATTTTTCCACGCAAATGTCTTTTAATGTTATGAGAATGAGTTACGGCGAGAAATTGAAGATTTATTTCTTAAGGTGTCAAATGTTCATAGTCTAATAAAACACATGTTACTTCGTAAATTTTGATATGTTGTTGTATGTGGTATATGCAGTCGTGGTGGTCGAGTGGTTTAGACCGGTGAAATATCAATTCGAACTCCGCAGGTTCGAAAGCCGGCTTGTACCAACGAATTTGTCGGAGTTCACGTACATTTACTAATTTAAATTGGTAACACTATCGGCTGACAGTGAAGGAAAACACCGTGAGAAATTTATGAACTTTTGAGAAATGTTATTGTTGTACCAATAAATGTGGGAAAAATATAGAACTGTTCATTTCTCAGCGTTTGAAATCGCCAATACGTCGTGGGCTGGTGTGCTGATTAAGCTCGTACCTTTTCTTGGAATGATGCATTTAACCAGCAGTGGTACTTTTATTAGACATCCCAGAAGCTTCACGCCAAGCTCTTACTACATTCTTAGTTGTTTTACTGTGTTACGTAAAAAGTAATTACATCTACTTAGTTAATGTAAAGTTCCGCACTCTCCGTGTATATTGATGAGCTAAGGCCGTTTACACTCACACGGTTTCCGTATCTTACTTAAATTGGTTTGGATGTGGTTTACTCCATCACGCAAACATGGTTGAATCAATTTGGATGATACTTGGCACACAGATAGTTTTTAACCTGGATTAACACATAAGATACATTTTTATTTTAATAGTAGCTTGGCACATAGACGGTAGGTACTGTCCATGATCACAAGCACAGCACAATCCAAACGCAACGGCGACCACCGAGAAATCTAAATCCATCAGCGGTCGCTGCTGTCATGCTGGCCTGCATAAATATATATTCACTTTTGGCTTAAAGAACCCGATATCATAAGAAAGAGGGAACACACTGGCCGGGAGGAAGGTTCCACAGAGATGGAGTTTACCGTAAAACTTTGACTTCGGAGCCCAGAGCGTGTGGTTCTGTTGTGGAAGGGAGAGGAAAGTATTAGATTGATTTACCCCGGTAAATGATATATTTTAAATTTCCCTCCGAACCCAATTCAGAAGTCCACCCATACGAAGTCGCGGGCAGGAGCATATTTATATGTGTGAAGTAAAATGGCTACCATGTTCCACATCTTACGATATTTTCCAATCAATTAGTTGGTTCTACTAGTGTGAACGATACCTAACTTTGCTATTGTAACATCTCGGACGTGTTAAAGATTTTTGTGCGTGGAAAGTTGGGTAAAACCAGTGTTAATTGAGCCCATTGTTACCCATTGAAATGCTAATCGCTAAGTGTTCTGTTTCCGAAGTAGGATGTGATGATTCGTTCCGTGTCTCAATTAAACGACATCTACTTAAAAAAAGGATGTCGACAAGAATGTTGGGTTTTCGTTTTTACTTTATTACGTAATGTTAAGTTAAGAACGAAATATGCTTTCGTTGAACATTATAATAATATGGATAATTATTTTTACTTGACTGTGAAAAGGAGGGTTATGTTTTTCGAGCGAATGTGTATCTATTTCTTTGACACGCTCTGTGGCCTTAACGGCTTGATAGATTTTAGCATACGAGATGTCGTTCGATTCGTCATAATTGGGGGAGTGATATAGTATATATAATATTTCCATTCGTCGTCTGGGAATCAAATAAAAATAGATATTTTATTGATCAAGTGTTTTTGTTACAGTCCGTTTTTATTGTTTTTTTTTTTAATAATTTTTACTACAATTTTACGATTTCTGAAAGTATTATTGATAATTTTCCTATCAATTTCGAAATGACTTAATATATAAAAATCTTCAAATTCGGTTGAATAGATATTGCATGTAAATCTTTCTGTTGTTTTTGTAATTTTTTTGTAGGCTATAAATTTTGAAATGACTTACATATTATAAACCTGTTATGTACAAAATTTCATAAAAATCAGTTAAGCCTTTTTTTATTAAAACGAGAACTACAAACAAAAAGAGAATCAGAAAGAGTTCAGTGGCGTTACGAATAGCCAATTACAAATATCTCTACAATAAAATACGTCAAAAAAATTACACATCCTACATGAAGAAGAAGAGATTTATTAATACAGATAATCATCAATTCAATATCAAAATAAGATGTATTATTTAATACAAATTTAAAGCAATTTGGTATACATACAAGAAAGTCCAAGGTTGATCAAAGTAGGAGCTTTTAGATAAGCCGACGATGCTTGCTAGAGGCGGAACAATACATCCTGACAACGGCTATTAAAACTAGTTTTAAATTGTCGTTTTTTTTTCATTAGTATTTTGTGATGAATTAATTATTTTTATAGTGTATACAGAAAATAATCCTGGTCAGTTTTCTACGGTCATCATTTATAAGAATTAAAAACATCATCTGAAAAGACCGAAAGTAATTCAATACGTAAGAATTGAAAGAAACCACTGACACTGGCAAATGGTTCTGCAGCGTCAATTGAAGAAAAAAATTAGCAGGACCGTAAAAAAACATTGTGAACGTTAACATTGTTATAGAAAAGAGTAAAAAAGTAATTCCATTAAATTTTATATAACCTCTGCTTTATTTTTTTATTATTTTTTGCTTAATGTAAATTCTTCCGTGCACATTCGCTTTAAGTCTTACGTAAGTAAGCACAGTTCCGTGTTTATCAATTAATAAGATCTAATCGAAATTTATTTTTATTGATGACGAAATAAAAATTATATCAGCGTTTGATAAAGTCGTGAGATTCTTAAAAGAAAGGAGAGGAGAGTGTTAATAATTGAAATAGAATTATAACAAAACTTTCATGTTCCACAGCAAATATTATGTAAGATTTACGTAGTACCTAGGTTAAATGTTACTGCTTCACTTCATAGTGATATACACCTTCCTCAATAAATAGGTTATAAAATAAAATAAAATATTTTTCAAAAGTAACTAGTAGTTCTAAACCGTTCCAAATTTCAAATCTCAGGAAAGTAGGTAACCCTATAGATTTTGATAACCGGTTATTGAGTGCGACTTTAAGCTTAAAGACTTTTATTATGAAAGGTTGTATCTCTTTTTTACAGCAGTATGAGATCATAGGTTAATATTAATTTCAACTTTATACCTCAAGTTGTTTTCGAGAAAAAGAGTCTTGACACACGGTTAGAAAGGCAGACGGACAACAACATGATCCTATAAGGGTTCCGTTTTTTCTATTATGAGGTGCGGGATCCTAAAAAGTACGACTGTCTCTTTTATACGTAGGCGTTTAATATATTGTTTTTATCGTTTTATTGGTTACCATAGTGTTATAAACTATGCTTAGTTTTTCATAATGCAGGATTTTAAATACGAAGAGAAAAGTGATTAGGCTACAAACTAGCTGATCTGGAAAGTTGAGCCACTGAATGGTATTTCTCTACATTTATGGTTATCCCGATTCGGTCGAGTATAAGTCTCTGGCTACTCCTAGCTTATTTTATGATCTCTTCAGCGTTTTAGGCTTTAGGATCAGCCGATAATAAATAAATAAAAATGGGGGCACAATTTCTCACGTCCATTTTTAATTCCCTAACTAAAATATTCTTGTATACAAATTTTACTTTATTTATTGTATTTATTAACGCCTGCGACTCCGCACACGTTTGTTACGCAGTATATATGCCTTCCCCTAATTTTAATTTTACTCATATTATTAATATTTCATATAATTATATTATTGACGATTCTTATAGTATATCAGTTAAGGAATGACGTATGCTTTCCGTCTACAAAATTTGATTAAATTCGGATAGGAATTAACAAACTAAATTAATAATTCAAATAGCTTCTCAGTTGCCCAGTGACATAAACTTTCTTTGTACAACATTTCATAACAATCCTTCAAGCAACCGGACATAAAAACAGACAGATAGATAATTTTTGTTAAGAACTTATTCGTGAAATTTGTAAAAATATTATATGTACAGATAGAACTACAGATTTATTGATATAGATATAAATAACATCACAAAGAGCAATATACCATTTGCGTTTATAGCGGATGCGATTTGTCGCTTCTAGTATAATTACTCTACAGATCCAGATCTGTATCCTACTCGTTGACATCCTTTACGGATCTAAAATTTAATAGTATTTTTTTTTAAAGGATACGATAATTATTATTTAATTTGATATCGTTAACGTTTTAATTTTAGATAACTCCTTCCCTGTGTTAGACTGTGAGTCATTCGTTACAAGTATGAAATATTTAGCAATGTAAGTAGGCCGTTCTCACGCAAATTAGCATTTATTTATTTGTATGTACATGGGCTGTTAAGGGGTTTTATTTACATTATTTTTCTATAGTAGTACTGCAAATTGTCGGTACTGTTCCTGATGCTAAGCTCAGTACTATCCTAACACAACGGCGACCACACCGAGAGATCGTAATCCATCGTATCCATACACCTAAGACTTGAGACATTCAAGCCAACTTAACTTTTTTTTAAATATTTTATACAATTAAGCTGACAAATATGCTTATGGTCCGCCCGGTGGTAAGCGACTACCGTAGCCTGTAGACGCTTGTAACATACGTATCGCTAGCGTGTAGCCGACTTTAAATCCTCTTCTCCAAGAAGCTCTGAAAACCTTACTCACTGCAGAAACACAAGATTGTTTGACTGTAGACTTCTGTAGGGTGGAGGTACCACCAGTAGGGCTGCCCCAAATATACATGTGGAATAATGACCCTTCTGTTTATTTTCTTAGAAAACAGTTTATTAACTCTTAATACAAATTATTTACTTTCACACGTCTTACGTCTTAACCAGTCTCTGAAGTCTGAAGTCTGACACATACCTATCCTGAAACGTCATACATCCGTCTCTTTCACACACCTCTTATGTTCCGTTCAACTTACAATCCTACATACATATACCTTAATATACATGGGTAAATGTATATACTAGAAAGTCAGTCAAAGAGATTCGCTTATGCGCGCTGTGGTTTGGGAACAGCTTGTGAATATCCAATTTCTATACACAGCTGTGTCTGTCGATGGATTGTTATTAGTTACATCGGTGGTCACCTTTGTTTTTGAATTGTATTGTGCTTATCATTAGCCAGAATTCCATCACTGTGCCATGCTGCAATAGCAAGCTAAATTATTAAAAAGGAAACAAGAAACCCGACTGCAACAAAACACTTGTTTAAAGAAAATATATTCCTTTTTATCTAACGACACTTTTTATGCTAAAATCCATGAAAAAGTTTGGGCTACAGAGCGTGCTAAAGAAATAGACATACACTCGAAAAACACAACACTCCTTTTTCGTAGTCAGTTAATACCAAAATAAATTTTGTCTTTTTATAACAAATTAAAATTTCGTAAAATAAAAAATAAAAACTTGCCGATCGACAATGGTCTGTATTTTTGTTGCATTAAAATTTTAATTTTAATTGAGGCGTCATTTATTTCATACCATAACCGGAAGGGTTGACCTTAAGGCATTATGTATGCATTATCGTCGGATATAGGTATATAGAGCGCTGGCCGAGATGACCGTGCGTTCATTACTCGACGTTACGTTACGTATTGGACAGGTCTCGCTGATTGCGCGTATGTAACTTCAATGTGTTGTCAGATGACGTATGTTGCAAACAGTGTTTAACAGTTGCACCTTTATGCAACAAGGCTTGGAATAGCGGTAAAAGCATTTCGATGTATCTTTGTGGGCCAACATTACGTAAAATGTCATTGTAATTTGTATTTATTGGTGTTATAATTTATTTTAGGAGACATTTTTTTACCCGTAATTCTAGCATTTGTTTCTAGTCAGGATCTTTTTAGGGGATTGAGGCCGGGGCTGGAGGGGGGGGGGGGGGGGGAGAACAATACTAAAGTAAATATATTTAAAACTTTATTGACAATACAATAATATGTTCAAGTTGATCCTTAAATAGCAATGCATATTTTTCATATTTATTATTAATCAGAAATTTACATACAATTCTAGAGTATTTGCGTTGCCTGCGAGTTAAGTTAGACAGCAATTGAATTATTTACACCCTGCTTCAGCGGCCCCTATTGCCTGCCCCTTGCCTAGCTACACCCATGCCGTAATATGAATAATTTATGTAAAAATATACAATTTATTATAATACTACCTGTGCTCGCGACTTCGCTCGCGTGGACTACAGAATGCCGTCGCTACCCCGCTCCAGGTTATATATGCTTATTTATTATGAGTGATCCTTAGAAGATAGACATATGTCTATAGCATATGCTCCCGCTGACTTTTCTTAGGTTTTTCGAAATATATATAATTGTTATGTAGTACATTAATTTGATATTATTATGGTTTACTCAATGTAAGCCATTTAGGAGCTCTAATTGATTCACAATGGCAAGTTTTTTTTTGTTTGCGCGGAAACCTAAATTTTTTTCTAAAATAAAAGTAGCATAGTTACTCCTTATAATATTAGCTATCGCCAGTGAAAGTCCTGTAATATTCGGTCCACGCGTTTTGAAGATTAACCGGAACAAATAGGCAGACAAAATTTTTATAAAATGTTATTTTTTTGTTATAGGTATCGTATATATTTTCATATGCATTTAGTAAAAAGCTGCTATTTTGATATTACAAACAGACACTTCAATTTTAACAATTGTATAGATAGATTTATGCAACAATTTTCTATTCAAATAGTGAAATCATTACTTTATGGAAATAAAATAATATATTTAATTTATATAAATGAATATAAGTTATTTTAATAGGACAAAATTATAAATTTACTGCGACACACACACACAAGTGCGTTTTCACACTTCACGTCTTTGCATCTGGTTGAGTGATTTATTGCTTACTACACGATGCTGGGTGTTACACTTGTTTTTTTTAAATTCAATACTTTTTTTACTTAAATATTATTAGATGAATAATCGGAACATATTCGATAAACTTAACAACACAGTACGATAATTTCTTAGACTTTAGTCTTTTTTGTCAAATATTAGCTTTTCATCCATTCGGCCGAAACACGTCCATCGCTGGAAAGGTATGTCTCCTCCAAAGATCAATACAACGATCGATACTGTGCAGACCGCATCCAAAAATTCCCGTAACCATTACCACGTCTTCGATCCACCTCGTGGCATATTTGCCCACGCTGCGACTTCTGATGCATAATCTTCACTCAAGAACTCTTCGGCCCCATGCATATTAAGGTTTTAGTCTAGTCGGTCTAGTTATGAAAGTAGAAAATTGGCTTATAACTCCTAGACGGTTGAGAAGTCATTTTTTTTTCTTTCATTCTAAAGTTTTCTTCATTCATACATACATACTTACCATCACGCCTGTATCCCCGAAGTGTTAGATAGAGGTGTACTAATGGACACCAACAGTTCGTCGAGGCGTTTTTAAGTCGCATGTAATAGGGGCGAGTCTATTGCCATTAATCGGGCATGAAGCCAAACTCCGAGCTACTACCAAATAATACTTTGCTCGACCTGAAAATCGAATCCATAAATAAATCCAGGACCTCGAGCATCGCAGTCGCGCTTACGACCACTAAGCTAATGAAGCAGTTGATCCTGTCACCTGATCTTAAGTGACAATGTGACTCAAGATAGTAGCACGCTAATCCTAGCTCTCAAGTGCAGCTGCCGGATCACACCTGCTTGCATCTGCTTGGTGACAGATTTTCAACTTGAAGGTGGTAGCTAGCCAGGAGGGCATTAGAAAATGCCCTACCATCATACTACCTACTAACAGAGTTCTGTTCTTATATTGAAAAAGTCGATTTTAAATTAATTATAACTGGTCTCATTATGATAGAAAACGTAATATGTAAATGATTTAGTATGACTATGCATGAAAAATTGTCCGCCGAAAAGGGCCAAATTAGGGTGGCGCCATGTTAGCGAGTGTGTACATTTTAAAGATTATTTTTTAAGTTTTACAACAGTAAAAACTAAAAATTACGAAAAAAGTCTTATTCTTTTTTGCTACAATAGCACCGTTTCGGTGGGTTTTTGGATTGTAAGTTGACACTTTTTCAACTTGTCCCCTCCCACAAGATGATTGTACTTATTTTTTACTTACCTTCATAATTTAAATCAGAAGTTTCTTACTTAAGAATAAAGTCAATAAATATTACTATACTTTTTTTTAATAAATCGGCAAACTGGCCATGGAATTTATTTTAAATGTTTTATATCATGGTAAATACTGTTGCAATTACTATAAAGGTCATTTATTAAGTTATATAAAGTTCAACAGACGTCGGAAATGAATTCAATTTAAGGTCAGTTCAATATAATATGTAATCGCGTATTACGTTGAGTAATGCATAACTTCTAGACTTTTATGTTTTATAATAATTAGAGACTAGGAATAAATTATTCTTACATAGTAATTTATATAATTCAACCACATTATGATGATTCAAGATTCTGACCGAGTATAGACAGTCGTTTCATGAGACATTAAACACTTATGTAATGTTTTTGAAGTGAAAACTTCTTTAGCATCATTGTGATTTGAAAGTCGATGAAACGAAAAAGCAAAAACGACAGTAAAAAGAGACAGATACATAAATTCATAAGATTTAACGTGGGAGAAAATAAGATAGGAAAGTTTTAGTCAATGGTAAAATGGTACAAAAGAAGTTGTTGACACGCAATAATTAATTTTATTACCTCATCAAAAAGGCACGAAACAAAAACTTTTTAGACAACACTTATGACATTCTGTTACTGATTGATATTGTGTTAGGTTACCATGGATATTTCAAATGTGCATTAATTGAAAATGATATTGTGAATAATGATTGCGAGTACTTGTATGGACATTTTCATAAACTTTAAATTAGTGTGTAATTGATCATTTTCTGATTTAAAAAAACATAGATGTGACGGTTTCACTTCTACGACGTGTGAATTGCACACAATTTTTAAATTCTTTATAGAGTTTGGGGCCCAAGATTACCTACCTAACACGTTAAACATGATAGGGAAACTGGCTTTCTAGTGTAACTGTCGGAACAGCACCTGAATTTCAACTTGAGGGTGAAAGCTAGCCAAGGAGTGTATACAAAAATTCCCTACCACCATGGTTTCATAATGATATTTTCTTTCACCAGAAGCTCAAGCTCATTGCAGGGATTCGAAATCACGTCGGTCAACACGATGAGCGTACAAGCTTCCGCTAACTCATCATTACACATACTATAAATATTAAATATTGTTTATATAGATTATAATCAAAGCATTAAATATAAATTGATGCTAAATACCTAAATACGTTATATAGTATTAAATACAAATAAAAAATCTGTGGGTCTCTTTGTATATGTATTTGTTTTTTTTATAATTTCCCGTTAGACATCCTTAAAGGATACTGATCACGAATATGCCCTTAACATTTGTTTTTGTCTGTGTTTTTAGCTCATTAACAGCTTGAAATTTTGTACACTGCAAGCTTATGTCATTGGTCAATTGATAAGCTATAAAAATTGACAATAATATTTAGTGTTAAAAATTAGGTTGGGTCATTATGTAAATGATAGTGATGTCTGGAAGTGACTTCCTCTCTGTACATCCACTAAATTACTATTAATATGACTGTAAATATTCTTGGAAAAGTTGAAAACAATTAAATATAAAAAAATGATAAACGCTGTCGAGTTTCTTGCCGGTTCTTCTCGGTGTCTGGGACATTTTCCGTTCCGGCAGTAGTGTTTGAACTTCTTAGAGCCTGAATTAAATAAAGTATTATTTATTCCTTTATGATTTGATTTAGAAATTTCTAGGTTTTATATAATTGTGCTGTTTGGTATCTAGATATAATTTTATCAATAAAAAATAACGCCAAGTTGCTTGTAGTCACACTAAATATTAGGCGACTCAGATTTAAAATTCATATATTTTATTAATGTTTACGACATTAGTAGTATTAAGAACAATTATGATAATGAGTAAGAAATATGTTTTGTAATTTAGCGGTAGCGTACGACATAACATTTGCCTTATTCGGGGTTTTGTATACATTATGGTGGCTACACAGTCCACACAGACTCGATTAATTGTTCGAATTATGGAATCAAGTGATTTCTTCACCGGATAATCAATAAATAAATATTAATTATTGGAAAAATGTAATATTTATAGTATTAAATTTGACGTTTATGTGATTATAACGCGTTTAAAATAGATAATATAAGAATTTTATCGCAAATGCTTCCTTCAATACTAACACAGGCTTACGAAACATAATTCTTATTTCCCCTTAAAATAATATTGTTTTTTAGGATATTTAGGTAGGTAGTTAGGTATATAGGTAATTAATTAATACATACAAACATCACGCCTCTCTCCCATCGGAGTAGGCAGAGACCACATCCTTCCACTTGTTATAATCCTGGCATAAATCTTTCGCTTCTGCCACATAAATACTTTGTGTTCAATACTCGATAGACTGGCAATTCACAGCTTTACGTACTCTGTACTCGTGAAGTGAGATCAGATTGCGAGGCCTGTATTGATTCCGCTGTGCATAAAAAAAAGTTATATAATCTTTTGGTGGTCGAGTTAATGCACATCGTTTGATCGTACAGTTTTTTAATACCCCGAGTAGCCGATAGCCACCCACTATTTTAGTTTGGTGCGGAGGGTACAAAACTATAGAGATAGCTTTTTTACATTACATCGATTTTTATTTTTATTCAAGATATGTATATTTACAGATTTTTTTTTTGTAAAATAATCACCAATACATGTTTCCCATGCTGTGGGAAGAGTTATAAATAAAGCACCATTTTACACTTTCTTTACATTTATTCTTGCTTTTATATATGTGATATTTTACATATCTTACTTATTAGCTATTCAACTTACGTTTATGTTTATTTTCATATACTTTTATCATTGCCTTACAACTAAGTACCTAAAAGAAGAATCATTCCATGTATTGCTAAATTTTGGTTGACAAGTCTTTCTCCGTCCATATCACACTTATTCATCCCTTGTAAAAACCCAGAATTATATTATACCTACAAATATCAATCACAAAATTAATTGTAGTTCTATAAATTATATATTCTTCTTCTTCTTGACGTTTTGGCGCCGCAAAAAGTAATTGCCAGTGTCAATAGATTTAAGCCACCGTAGTATTTTCTAATCTTCAAAGTGGGGTCTAACAAGATCGTGGCTTCCTTCTTAGAACTATCCAAAGAGTTTTTGTTTCTAGTCTTCACGGATGCACAATAAATAAACAATTTCACGCAAAAAGACCACCAATATGACATAATAAAAGGTCAAAGTATCAAAGTTAACGAATTAAAATAGAAACCACAACATGATAGCTCAAAATCCCACCCAAAAACTCTAAATCATTTATTATTAATATGTTATTATACGTTTCATATTTTACCATCAATTGAGCATAATTATCATCATTCCGTCATCAATAGAACGAAACGATGACTATCATTCACTCATTCAATCGTGAATGTCACTGTGAGTCATTGCGCCGGCGCCGACCCACAATGCTCGTATTTGCCCGTATTCTTGACCTCGGATTTGACAGATCGTGTCAAGGCCGCCCGATTGTTACTGAGTATTGTCAAATTTGACAGCTCTTTTTAACGTTTGCTTTTGGAATGCACTTTGTTCGAATGTTGATGATGCTGTCAAGTTAGAAGTGTTTATTCTTAGTAATTACCATAAATCATTGCTACAAAATGAGCCTTATAATTATCTTATTTAATAGATGCCTGCTTTTAAATCAGTCTCAAAGAGGGTTTCAATCAATTAGGTAAGTAATCTGAGATCTTAAACAAAATATATTGCAGTAACTGTTAGGGGAATTATTTGTTAGTCTCTTTTAATGTTAATGTTTTTAACGTATTTAACTTTTCGGTGATTACCTGGAACAAAGAGACAGCCAGATAGACAAATATTTAAAAATTGGTTTTTTGTTACACTTAAGTTCCGTATATACTTTATATGCATTTAGTAAAAATCTGTTATTTTAATGTTATAAACAGATACTTCAATTTTATTTATTTATACAGATATAAAGTATTTTATAAAGCCTGACTTGCTAACTGTATTGTTGTTCTATTGTTATGTACTGGTAACTGCATTTGAGAGCTGGTCACCTTTTAAGACGTAGTTAGCTTGTACCGTCGCGTACATCGCCACACAACATCGGGTGACATTGTGGTGTAAGGCTAGTTTATCTTACAGGTAGGCGATTATGAATGATGACTAAATTGAGATATGTATTTATCAAAAATGTAGAGTGGGAAACTAAAAAAAGGTCGCGCAGTCGTGAACACATTTCTACGTATATACCAATTAGTTTAAAAAAAAAAGTCGTTCGGTCGTACTAAGTACTAATTCTATCAAATTAGTAACTACTAATATTAGTACCTAGCATTAGTAATTACTTATCGTACTTCGATTATGAATGATCATTCATCACCGAAATATCTACTAATATTAGTAATTACTAATGGCCATAATCGAGATAACTCGAGATATCTTCATAATCGAATGATTACATTAGTAAATCTCATAATCGCCCACCGCTAGTTTATCTTACTCCTATCGCTACTTAATATATAAAACTCAAGAGATTGTTTATTTGTCTGAACACGCTGATTCTTTTTACATTTTATACCTTATTATTTATTGAGGAACGTTTAAGACTATATAACGTCACGCTACATCTTTCGGAGCGGAGCACAATATGAAACTTGTAGGTAAGTACGTTGGGAAGGTGTTTGTAGCAGCGCAATGGAGACTTGTTTCAATAAATTACCACGAGTGAAACCGTAAGGCACAGCTATAGTATACTAAAGTATTATGAAATACATTGAGAATGAGGAAAAATAGCTTATGATATCAATTTTTATGCAGAACGCGTATACAATGCACACATCTGCAGGCTCTAGGATTAAGTAAGTCAAACTAGTTGAAATGTTAAAATGTTATAACAGAGCTTAACGGCCAGCTAAGATGTTTTTTTAACTGACCTTACTGTTAGCCTGAGGTTATCCAAAGACAGAGCCGCTGGTGGCTTTTATATTTTTACCGAGCTTTGAACACCACAAGCCCGGTGAAGCTGTAAAATCCGTCTGAGGCTCGAGTTCTCTCGGGTACTTATGGCTAATAGTGTAGTCAGATTTAAAAGTATCCGTAAGCCCGGCAAGAGCGCGTCGCTTCCCGACAGCTATCGCCCGATCAGTCTCCTAAATACTTTAGGGAAAATGTACGAGCGGATCCTTCTGAACCGTCTCAAGTCAGTAATAGAGGAGAAAGACCTCTATCCGCCTGAGCAATTCGGTTTCCGTGCTAGATATTCTTGCACTCATCAAGTGCACCGCCTCACGGAGCACGTTGCATTTAATTTTGCTGAATTATATAAACCCCGCCGTACACTTGCGGTCTTTTTCGACGTTGCCAAGGCCTTCGATAAGGTCTGGCACGAGGGATTGATCTACAAGTTGTATCACTTTGAAATCCCCGATAGGCTAATTAAAATAATTCGCGACTATCTAACAGATCGCACCTTTCGCTATAGAGTGGAAGGTGAATTGTCCACGCCCCGTCCAATACGCTCAGGCGTTCCCCAAGGTTCGATCCTGGCTCCTAGCCTATTTAACCTGTACGTCAGTGACCTACCTCGACTCCCGGAGGTCGAGGTAGGGCTATACGCTGACGATACAGTCTTATATGCCTCAGATAGGAATAGATCCCACCTCAGACACAAAGTCCAACGCTCCGTGACCACTCTCGGGAAGTGGTTTAACGAGTGGCGTATAGCCGTTAATCCCTCGAAGAGCGCCGCGATGCTCTTCGATGCGGATTCGTCACAGATACCGTGGAAGCTTAAACCTGTTAAGCTCTACGATAATCCGATTCCGTATGTAAGAGAGACCAAATATCTAGGGGTAACCCTAGATAGTAGGCTCTCTTTTAGACCCCACATCCGTAAGGTTAGGAACAGGGCCGCGTGGGTCCTGGGCCGGTTGCATCCTCTGTTGTGTTCGGTGAGTAAAATGTCCACGCGACATAAGCTCACGCTCTACAAGACGTGTATTCGACCAATTTTGACATACAGTTGCGCCGTGTTCGCACATATGTCCGAGTCGAGTTTCAAACGGTTACAATCGATACAGAATAGGTTCCTCTATCGTCTCACCGGGGCCCCGTGGTATGTTCGAAGCGTAGATCTCCATAGAGATATGGAGCTTCCTTCGATACATGCCTACGTTAAACAGCTCTCCCGTTCGTATTTCGACACCGCGTCGAACCACGCGAATCCGTTAATAAAAACAGCCGCCACTTATGTTCCGGCACCCACGGACATCCGGTGGAAACGCCGGCCGCGCAATATTTTTATTGATCCCGACGATCACATCGAAAATTCGAATAAATATTACACATCCGTCTCTCCAAACAGAGCGTGCCAGCGCCCACGCCCGCGTAACCACCGTTCTCTCCGCAGAGGGCGGGCGGTCAATTTCGCTCCAGCACACCCGTCACGTCCACCCTCTCTAGCGGTAACCCAAGCCTAGGTCCGTTCCTCGGTGTGAAACCCTTGGGTCAGGCAACCGCCCGCGCGATACAAGTGACACTGTACGTGCATCACTTAGCTACCTACATACAACACTACACACGTATGAACATACACACGTGCACACCACACAGGTACATAGGTTCTGTGAGGGACCTTTTTTTTTCTTTTTTTACGCTAGTTAGTTAGCGCTAGTTAGTGTAGAAACATTCCGATTACTGAATACACATACGCACGGTTCCTTCCTTCCTCCCAGGAGGAAGGGAACATGCTTATGTGTATATTTAGTTAGCTCGAATCGTAGGTGTAGGGATTCGAATAGATCGCGACCTATTTGCGAACGCGACGACCGCCCGAGCCGAGGTCCGGCCACTTTGGCACCCTCGTGCGAGTCGTCCACAAAACTTTCGCGGCTGAGTGCCCTCTGCGCTCGCCCCCAAGTCCGGTGAAGCTGTAAAAGCCGCAGCGGCTTTAGGGCCCCTAAGGCTAACAGTGTAGTCAGTTCTAAAAAAAAAAAAAAAAAAAAAAAAAAAATCAGATTTAAAATAAAAGACGTTGAGCTTGTGATGACTACAATGTTTGATTTTCTCTTTATTCAACAATTTCAACTTTTGGCATTGGTTGTACAATATATTTATGAGAATTTCCGACAAAAGTGAACTAGTAATAAAAATATTTTTTTATTTATTTATGATACAACTCTTTGTTTTATATCTATCTATACTTGACAATATATAGTTTTATATAAATTAATATTTGGCCTGTAATAATTTTTGAATCAGTAGATTTAGCGAAAAATGATCAGAGACCTTTTTTATAGAGCGTTAAATTTTTTATACAATGATGTATTATATTTTTCATATTATTGATATATTCGTTCGTTAACGACTTGTAAAAATTCAAGGAATAAAATTAATATGGAAGCATTTATGCCCATGGGAGTATTACATCGAAAATTCCAACTTAAAGTGTCTTTCGAACTGACGGCGATCGACGCGAACGCCGAGACATGACACCGCGTGTCATGTAGATACTGTAAAATACGATCGAAATAATTATAAGAAACAGTAACGGATATGTTATTAAATTGCAAAATAAACTAAATTTCAACGCAAGGATCAGTGAAAGGCCAATACCATTAAACTGGTCACGACTGTTGTCCATTAACGGGGTTCTTAGTCTACATGCGGCATTGAAGCGAACCACTTTTATAACAAGCTACATAATAATGTGTGCTAAATATTCTTTTAGATACCTGCTTAGCCCGCAGGGTTTTGCGGACCTTGAATATATGTTATAAAATGAACAGTTTAGCAAATAATAATAATATATATATTACGCGTAATATCTCAGCTTCGTTTTTAACCGACTTTAGAAACCCTTAATTCATTCGAATTTTATTTTGAACCGATTTGGATGATTCTTTTTTGTTGGATAGGGGATACCTCAAGGGTGGTCCCATTTTAATTTAATTGGTAGTTATTAGACATTCAAATTAATTGAAGTTGGTTTTCTTTTTTGTTAAAAATTGTCTTGTTAAATTACTTTGTTCTAATCTAATCTCTGTTTTAAATATAGAACTTGTTTTTATTTATTAATTAACAAAAGGCAAAATTTTGTTTGACCAACCCCACCACACAGCCGCGCCGCCGGGACGCGCCGCGAGCGCACCCGCTTGGCCTATCGTTGTGGTTACTTCACGTACTTGCCTTAGCTTGTTATATTGCTTACGATTCGTTATTACTGCTCCGATCCTTAAGAGTTATAGCATCAAGTAACCTTCCTCAATAAATAAGCTATAAAATGCAAAAACAATTTTTGCAGTCTGACTTGTAGTTTCAGAAATTAGCGCATTCAAAGAAACAAACCTTTGAATTCTACAAGATAAAGGGTCAAAGTAAGCTTAATCTGGAGCATTTGTAATCCATTTGCAAACCGATTAAAAAAATTATTCTTTTGTGAGATAACCCCTTTCTTGACAAACGTTCTAGGCCATTCATGTTAAATCTCTAAACAGCGGAGCAGAAATTTAACGCTGGTGAAATCTCAGTGTCACCAAAAAGTCAATTCTAGTTAAGCCTTAACTTAAATTCACTTAAGTTGTGTCGAAATAATATATGTAACTATCACTCCTAAATCAGGTTGAAAGGTAATTGTATAGGAAATGAAATTATGAGGATATGTATCCACCACTCACCCGCACACGGAGATCCTCTACTTCGGGGTATCCCGGCTAAGTTTGTGGTACGTTTTATTATGGTTTTCTAGTGATTTTTACTAATTTTATAATTTTTTCTCAACGCAGTTACGCTCAGAGCGGTTAGCAAGTTGCGAGATTCAAACGTACTACGTTTTTAATAGAGAGCAGCACTTGTGTTCGTTTATAGTGCGTTCAGGTAGATTAGTGGACAGATACATTCCATTTCATTAATATAACTAATATAGAAAAAGATTTGTGCTAAAATATACCAAATAAAGATACGGAACAGTAATTAAGGTAACTTAAGGTTTTGGTTCAATCCTCTCTCTTTATACGTTATAGTGAAATGACTTAGAACGGGATTTACTGGATAAGGAATTTATTTATTTTTTATAATTTTCAAAGCAACTTCCGCGTCGTTGTAATTAAAAAATGGTCACACTTTTATTGATATTTATTTATTACTAGCAAACCCGGCGAAGTTGCTGTGCTGTTTTCGAGTCCATGGGGAATATTGATCTGATCATTATCAAACATCATATCATTATCGGAACATACATACAAACAGATTTTTATATATAAGAAGAAGAAAAAGAAGAAGATTGAAATTTTTTCCAACTATCTATACTGTTGGCTAAGAGGCCTAGAAAGCTTCGCCCATTTATAACTCAATGACATTTTATTTTCTACCGTTTCTGTATCCGAAAATTTAATGGCAACGGATTTTGGAAATTGTACGCCGTTATGTCAGCAACGCACTTTTTTACTTATGGGTAAAGTGGCAACCAAGCTTATAATATAGTCTGATGTTAAGCGTATTCCGCCTGTGAACGCTTGTATCACCATAGTTATCACCGCAGGAACATAACACGAGGTTATTGCGATCATCTGTAATAGCACAGGCATTTCTAAAAATAATATCTCTGTGACATAACGCCCTTAAATGATTCAATAATAATCTTGAAATAATAATAGATATTATAAAGTGTTTTGAGAGTACAATGATATAACTGTTAAAGATTATCAAAGGACTGGTTAAACAGTGCTGTATGTACCTACTGTTCGCACTTTGCAGGCAGATAGCCTGTCAGTGTGCCGCGGTGTTTCGTCATTGATCTCAATACGGAAACCTGTAACGAGTAACGATTAAACCAGTGCTTTTTATGGGAGCAGCCTATTATGAGATTATTTTTTTAATTGTTACAATGCATTGACAATTCTTTTTTCGGTTTAATGTTTCTTCTATTGTATCCTTTTTGAATACAAACTTTTTGGAATAACGTTAAATGTAGTGTCGTCTTTTTAGGTAATATTTTAAAGTGAAACTTCTTTGCGCACCCTCTACCGCTCGTAAAGATTACACGTACAATTGTTTTTTTGTCTTAATTTTACTACTATAATTACTTAAGTAGATAAATAAAATTATAGAGGTTTGCCGTTGTACGCGCATCACGCAAAAAGTACTGGATAAATTTTGAAATTTATGTTTTGGCTTACTTCTTAGATACTTGAAATAAAAAAAAATGTCACGATATCTTCATAAATATGTAGTAAACGCGTGCGGAGCCCCAAGTCGAGCTAATTAAATCATATAATTTTGTTATTTGTAATATTTCGGCAATTACCGAATTTCTAATTATCAGACTTAATGTCAGAAATTATGTGCCTATTATTAAAATAAATATTTTTAATTGTTACTAAATTTATACGGGCATAGCAAGTAGGTATTAAGCGATATTTATATTCAAAAGGTCGTAAGCAAAGCGTAACAACGTAAGTTAGATGCATGAAGTGACATACTAAATAATTACTCTAAGAACAACGTATGTGGTTGCGAATGTAAATTGGTTCTGAATAGAATAATTAATATGCATAAAGCAAATATTTTATGTCACAAATAACCTATATATGTTCAACGAGTAATTTAAAGGGCCAAGCCACGCCCACGTTTTTCAAGTGCCCTTTATTTTAGAATTGTATCAGTTACACCATTACTATTAGATAAATGGTCGAATTATTAGTTACGTAGAGTCCCTGCAATAAGCTTCCGCTTTCAGTGAAGGAAAACAGAAAGGAGAAAAGAAAATATAGGAACTCTATTCAACATGATCTTTTTTATGTTTTATCGATCTTTTTAATATATCTTTTCCGCGCGAGTGAAAAAGAATATTAAATGTCATGAAAATTGATTTTGACTTTTTTGTAGTATCATTGACTAAGTTTGTAAGTGTGGGCTTGAGCATATTTTTTTATTTGCCCGAAATTTGACCACTCTAATTTATTTGATGCATGCATACGTTATGGTTTTCCATTACCGATTAATAAAGAATGTCTCATTTATAACCCTAGTCCAATTACTGTGAATATTCTCTCAAAGTTTATAGTTATTACCATAGACCAATGTTATTACTATTTCCATTTCTTTATTTTCTCGATGACAGTTCTAATTTGATACTTGTAGTGTTGTGACCAAATAAGTAATGATATCGATCGCATATGTCGATGTCGATGACGATTCATCAGATTTTGATTAAAATAAATAAATAAAGATTACCTGTCGTTATAATTATTTCGTTTCATTGTCGAGTACCTACCTATACCTACTTATTTTACAATAGCTTCGAAAATTTTGAAAGAAGTTGGCATTATCAATCAAGAATTAACACGTGTAACATCTTGTAATGAAATATAATATTAGTCAATAAATTTGTACAAAAGTATCCGGCAGTAGTTTAGTTTCTTACATTTTGTAAAAAAATATCGGGTCTATATCGATATATGTAGCTCCATCCCTATCAGCATCATATTTTTATAAAATATGCATACATAATGTAAAAAAGACGCTCGTTCAAGTTTTCACGGGAGTTGTCATCGAGAAAATAAAGAAATGGAAATGGTATAGCAATAATATCATAACATAACATACCGTCACGCCTGTATTCCCCGAAGGGTTAAGCAGAGGTGTATTAATGTACACCCACATTTCGCCGAGTATGTTTTTAGGTTCCATGTAATAGGGGGCGAGCTTATTGTCATTAATCGGGCACGAAACCAAACTCCGAGCTGCTACTGAGAATTTCATAGGAAAAACCCAATAACACTTTGCTCGACCTGGGATTCGAACCCAGGACCTCACTCGTAGCAGTCGAATATCTGTTTTTTTTTTTTAAATATATATCGTAAATAGATTTAGATTTTCATATAAAATATGTTTTTTGGATAAGACATTTAATTTTATATTTGATATTTTAAAGTAAAGTTTATTTCTTTCAAATTTATCGACGTTCTCTAGACGTGAAGTTGATGAACTTGATATTATTAAAAACATGACGCCTAGCATTAAGTTACAAACATTGCCATTTTCTCGAATTGAATTGAATCATTGACTAGGAACGTGTCAATATAATTTATATTGTTTTTATAAAAGTTAATAAATGTATTCCAAAAAACACCGAGATAAAACCATAGCATGGTTGTAGGGAATTTTAATGCCTACCAGCTTAGCTAACACCCGCGAGTTAAAAATTTATCGCCAAGCACCTATAGTTGTGTTCTGGTAGCTGCACTTAAGAGCCAATCGCCTCTCTAAGATTAGCGTGTTAGGGCTACATCGTTATTTAACTTAGCTTTTAACTTAGTCAAACTAGGTTTTTTAAAGATCAGCGCAATATTAATACTAGAAATAGAAATAAATTAGTCGTACCGTGTTTTAGACTAAGTAGGCTTTAAGTAGTAGTTTTTTAGGTAACAGTGTCAGGTTGTATAATAAGATCTCGAAGCACATTACTGAGATGCCGGATAACAAGGTCAATGAACATGTCAAGCAGGTTTTACTGTCAAAGGTTATTATACCATTTCCATTTCTTTATTTTCTCGATGACAGCTCCTGTGAAAACTTGAACGAGCGTCTTTTTTACATTATGTATGCATTATTTTATAAAAATATGATGCTGATAGGGATGGAGCTACACATATCGATACAGACCCGATATTTTTTACAAAATGTAAGAAACTAAACTACTGCCGGATACTTTTGTACAAATTTATTAACTAATATTATATTTTATTACAAGATGGTTACACGTGTTCATTCTTGATTGATAATGCCAACTTCTTGAAAATTTTCGAAGCTGTTGTAAAATAAGTAGGTATAGGTAAGGTACTCGACAATGAAACGAAATAATTATAACGACAGGTAATCTTTATTTATTTATTTTAATCAAATCTGTTGAATCATCACTGTTGTAAATATATGCGATCGATATAATTACTTATTTGGTCACAACACTACAACTATCAAATTAGAACTGTCATCGAGAAAATAAAGAAATGGAAATAGTATATAGGACGGATCATTAAGTGAATGATAGTGAAGTCTAGAAGTGACTCCCTCTCTTTGCATCCACTAAATTATTATTATTGTACCTATTTTATCAACACATGCACAGTTGGAAAATGAAGATAAACCCGATCGAGTTTTTTTACCAGTTCTTCTCGATGACTGGGATGTTTTCCGAACCGGCAATAGTGTTTAGACGTTCATGAGTGCCTTAAAAGGCCTAAATTGGATAAAGTTTTTTTTTATTTTGATAATATCAAATGAGATGATCCAAACGCTGAATCCATAAACAATTTAAAAAATCGCAAATAAGTGTAAATATCGTTTATATGTTTAGCGTTATAGCTACAATCTCACATAATATTAAGATACGATGTGGCCTAAGTTATTGACACGCTAAGCCTAATGAGAAAACTGGCTCTCAAGTGCAGCTGCCGGAACACACCTATAAGTATAGGTAGGTACTTGGCGACAGAATTTCAACATAACGGCACTAGAAAATACCTTACCGCCGTCCTGTGGGTTCATCACAATGTTTTCCTTTTCTAATAGCTTAGGCTTATTGCAGGGATTTGAACTCACGTCGATCGACGAGCCATCATTGATTTAAAATAATATATTTATAATGTGGTGTATAATGCTACTTTCGTATATAATAAATCACAAGTCAGATCCAGGACCCAATTATATTGATAGTTTCGTATAAATTCAAACATTTCGCATGGTTGTTATTTATTGCGAAATATATATCAATGCATAGGCAATAAATAACGTGGGTAGTAGATAAGTTAAACAGATATGTTAAGCAACATGCATGTCATGTGGGTACAGACTGAACTAGATCAGTCCTTGGTCAAATCGTGCGGTTGCAACATTAGGGAAATGTAGTTTCGTTCCTGCTCTTATTAATAAAGCATATATATGGTTAAATAAGTAAATGGTTGAATTGGTAGTCTACGATGCGATAAACTGAGGCTGACCAATTAATTTTAAGGGTCATAATTTCGAATTAATGTTAGCTGGCGGGCCGTCTATCGAAGTAATACTTGTTTACGGCCACCGTAGTTTCATATATAACTAGTAGTAAAACTATAATAATATCAGCCTGCCTGTAAGTTATCCACTGCTGGGTATAATTACCACGTATTAGCGCTTTGAAATCCCCAGAAATCAACAGTTTATATTTTCCCAGATACAGTGGTAATACAAGAGCATTTGTCAAGTGTTCAAGTATCCTCACGATAGGTTCCTTCATCATCATTCAATAGTATTATCAATTTGAAATAATAATGGTTCGCGAATTCCGAAAAAGTTGTTGGTACGGACATCGAATGGATATTCCGGTGGTCTAAACCACTCGTTCACTATTACATAAAGATAATAAAAATTCCACCTTTACCTACAGTGCACGGTCTCCCACTGACCATCCTCTTCGATTTTCTACACAGCACTATCTGAATTAGGCGTTGGTATGGGGATCTCCAAAAGCTCTTCGAATAGTATTTCCTCATTTTTGGTCACTCAATGTTATACTATTCTATCAACACTGACCCATCGAAGTTTCAAGAATTTAAAGAATCTTCAATTTTAAACTATTGTTTTTGAAGAGCAGTAACATTCTATAAAAGTAATATTAAAGAAAAACAGGTACTAAAGAACGCAAGAGCTGTTGAAAAATATAAGGAGGGTAGAACTTTTTATGGATCTCTTTAAGTAGTCAGACATACGAACTGCGTATTAGAGGCCACTTTAAATATCGATGTTCAGGCATTACTCCTTTGTTTATGAACCAATAAAGATGATTTTTTTTTCATTTCAAGGGTAGTCCCATTTTAATTTCATTAGCATTTGGACTTTGAACTTCGAGGATACACCTGGGCACTCCTCAAAATCATTAAAGTTGGTTTTCCTTTTTCATAACATTTCTCTTGTATTAAGTACGAACGTCAGCAAAATACATGAATTACATGGCATGTAGGTTCAAACTCCAGTGCCTTCGCTGTCTGAAATACTATTATAATTTATTTCTTGGCGAGATTTCTTACGTATTAATCACGTCGTGGCTTTGCTTACCTAGCCTTACCAAAATTTTCGTTACTTTAAAAAAAAAATACAGCTATAGGTAATTCGATGGTTAGTTATTTCGTGGTTCGATAACACTTTACTGATTATTAATTTGATATTAATATCCTGTTTAATAGTCACCATGACTTTTCAAACTAAATTAAGCCATCGAATAGAGAGATACCTTTTGATTAGATTTATTTATCTTTTTTTAATGGATTACACATCTACATTCTCTTACATCTACGAGCGTCACCCGTGTTAATTTTTTTAGACCAACTCCTGAACCTGTCGCCGCTAACGCCACATAACGTTGTTCAACTGTACTTCCCGTACTTGCTTACAGCTTACCAGATTGATGGACGTTTATAATTACTGCTCCACTTTTTAAGATCATAGTTTAAAGTTATACAACCTATAATCTTTATCAATGAAGGATATAAGTTGCAAAATGAATTTTTCAATTCTGACTGGTAGTGCCAGAGATTAGTACGTTCAAACAAACAGACAAACACACTTTTGAGCTTTATATCTTTAAATATATAAATAGATAAACTAGCATTTCACCACAACTTCACTCGATCTTATGTCACGATGTACGCGGTGATGGTTGCACTCTACGTCCCTAAAGGGGTCTCGTCCTCAAGTACAGCTGTTAGAACATAACAACTTTTATCTTGACAAAGGGCTATCATGTCGGGCATAAAAAATATTTGACATTATTTTATGGTTCTTTTTTATACAAAATATGTGGCGAACAAACGTACGATCCGCCTGATTGTAAGCAGTTACCATAGCTTATCGACGCTTGTAAACCCTCTACTCACCGCAGGATTATAACAGCTTTTTTTTTGTAGAACTGACTATACCGTTAGCCTCAGAGGCCCAGAAGCCGCTGCGGCTTTTACAACTTCACCCAACTAGGTCTGCGATCTTCTGTAGACTGGAAGTAGTTCACCAGTAAAGCTGCCCCAAGTGGGGAG
Organism: Saturnia japonica; assembly: GCA_033032175.1. Taxonomy (NCBI): domain Eukaryota; kingdom Metazoa; phylum Arthropoda; class Insecta; order Lepidoptera; family Saturniidae; genus Saturnia; species Saturnia japonica. The sequence goes on from CM065314.1 coordinate 4,497,150, forward strand.
AAATCTTCAAAAATATTTCGCTGTATCCTTGTTCTTTTGAACGATTAATTTGAACTGACGATGGTTTACACAAAGTTTAGAGCACGTTACAATTAAAGTTTTGTTTAAAAGAAGTACCTTTAAATTATTCATGAAAATAATTACCAACTCCCGGTAGTTAGTTGTTAGTTTTACCGAGGCAATTTAACAAAATGTGGTCAATTACTCAAGTGTATTGGTTGACGTTAACTGAGTACAGTAACCGAGACAGTAATTGCCCATAAGTTAATAGCTATCCGCTAATTTGTTGTACGTGTCCATTATCAAACGATATAAATGATTTAAAAACATGTGTGCAGTTCACACGCAGTAGAAGTTCAACCTTCAGAAAACATAAAAATATCTTCTTTAATAATCCTGAATCTGCGGGACTCGAACTATCGCCCATTCGTACTGTACATACAACAGTGCGTACATGTCTGGGCGTCAACTCTCTAGGCCAATTCGACGACGGTCATAATCGTGAAAACCAAACTGTTGTATGTATTCTATTTCACTCTCTCGCAGGCTAAATCCTATGGATGTATATGTTTGTCCATTTTTAGTGTCGCTTTTTAGTTTCGTCACGTTTCAAATCACAACGGTACTAAAGAAGTTTTTACGAGATTTTTGCCACGACATTTTTTATTTTCCAACTGGTGTTCTGATATTAGTAAATTCTTTGTTAGGCTTAAATTAAAAATAGTTAATAGTGTCTTAGTGACTCGATTTCATACAATACCACTCGCAAGATCACACCATTTAAACATAACACCGCAATTAGAGTTGATGTTTCGTGTGGCCTTCAGAGTGGGTTTGATTGACGACGTGTCATTTGAAAACAAAAACAACTTCATTAATAATTGAAGAAACACATGTATCTGTAGCTCTTATTGTTTGGTGTGTGAATATAGTAATTACCCATGTTATTATTTTTTACCTTACTATAACTATAATTTAAATTTTGTTAACGACTTTTGTATTACAACACAATATTTTTTCTACTATATTATAACCCACTCTTCTTGCACATCTCACATCGCTGGATTTAAAATCTTGAATTTTTACCCATGGCTTAGTCCAGTGGTCGGCAAACTTATTAGCCAAAAAGCCAAATATGAACATTACTACAATTTAAAAAAAAATTGGGAGTCATATCTGCTTGTTTAGTAAACTTTTATTACTCTAAATAAGTAGTAAACTAAATAAAACTAAATTTCATACTTAATAAATATTTATTAATGCGAACAATGTGCTTGCATCTCCTTGGCTAAAGAGTCACATGCGGCTCTGGAGCCGCGCTTTGCTGACCACTAGCTTAGTCTAGTAATTTTGTTGTTTAGAAATTCAACTTGCGTAAAAAGATGTTAAGAATGTTATACCCAAAACCTGAAAATTTAGAATAGTCAATATCTTTAAGTAGTTTGAAGTTGACGACCTTCAATAGAAATGAATGAATATGTTAAAAATTAATTTTTATTTATTGTTCAAACATTACAGAAGTGACATAGAATATGCAAGCTTCTTTATGAGGATCACCAGACGGTATTTTAAATCCTCAGTCGATTGGTAGAAATATCAATTTCTCTGGATGTTGGTTTAAGGTTCGTTGAGTGATGAGTTAACAACAAGTGATAAGTGAGTGATATGTGAACAAGGCAAAATTAGTAGGTATATTATGTAATAGCAGTAAAAATACAAAACCTTTTTCTGAGGGAACATGTGGGGCCCACGATGTATTAGTGATTTTAATGTGCCGATAAATCTCTAATTCTGCATTCTCACAATGTGTGCATGATCAGGTTTTCTCACGATCTTTTCTTTCCACGTCTGTCGATAGTGCTACCTTTTAATTACATTCAGTCTTCTGATTAAAAAAATAGTATATGCGGAGGTTCAAACATGTGGACATCGGATATATTAGTATATATGATATTATTATTATTAGATTATATATATAAGGGTTGTAAGTAATTGTATGGAAAAATTAATACAGCTTTTTAATTTAATTTTATGATGAATAACTTCCCTCCTCCCACAGAGAAGAGACATGTATATATGTAAGCCATTACGGTCTAAGCGTAATGTTATAATAATTTATAACCTTCTCAATAAATAGCGTATAAAATTCAAAAAGATTTTTAAAAAACTTACGAAAATCGCACTGAAGTACACTTTAGATGAGAACGAAAAGCGGTAAATAAGATTTTGCAAACTCACTGTTTAAAAATAGATATTGTAAGACTTAATGCATATGGTTACGGGTTTATGTGTCACAGTATTCTATTTAACTTGTTTGCCTGAGTAACTGAGCGTATACCATATTCAGAATATAGGTAAGAACGTGCTCATAGGACGTCGTTGAGTCAACTGTTTGTTTAGATTTTCTAGGGTTGCTCCAAATTCGCAATTAATTAACCTATCAACAACTATTTGTGGCGATGGCGAAAACTGTTTACTGTCATAAGAAGTTGAACAAAAAGAAAAGAGTTCCTTTATCAAAAAACTTTCGAATCTTTTCTTTTAATTTTTAATTAAATATGTTTGAAGTGTCGCCTGCAAAGGAAACACAACAGAACACAATTATTAGTGATAAGATAATGAGGACTAGATAAAAGAACGGTCCCATAATTAAGCCTTACGCCTTTACTCTGTAAGTTGGTTATTCTAACACCATGGTATATATACATAGCCCTACTTCCTTTTAAAAAGGTGGTTTCACAACACCGACCTATTTTACTTGCTACTGTAGCTGCTTCAACGATCGAGAACTCTAAAGCTCTAATCCAATTGATGCTACTGCAAACATATTTTACAAGCATGCAGTTTCCTGATGGTGTTTCTCTTCAACGTGAAGCTAAATAAATGCTAAGTAAATTCAAAATAGTAAACTCAGAACCGGTAGTTAAGAAGACACTGAGACGTGAACTAGTAGACATCCGAACGGCTTTCGATTTTTTTTATTTGTACACTAGCTGTGCCCGCGGCTTCGCTCACGTGGACTACAGAATGCCATCGATCGGGCACACGCACAAATATTGCTACCCCACTCCCGGCTATTTTAAAGACAAAAATGCTTACTGTGGGTGATATATACCTAGTCTCGCTGACTTTTTGGTAGGTCTCTTTAATGCTTACAATTATGTGGTACATTAATTTGCTATATCTTTTATGGTTTACTCAGCATATTAAGCCATTTAATAGCCCGAATTGATTCACCTTGACCAGTTTTTTCTTATTTGCTAGGAATCCTTTTTATTTCTAAAATAAAAGTAGCCTAAGTTACTTCTTATAACATCAGCTATCTACCAGTGAAAGTCCCCTCAAAATCGGTTCAACCGTTTCGGAAATTACCCAGAACAAGCAGACAGACAGGCGGACAACAATTTTAAAAATGGGTTGTTTGTTATAAGTATCGAATATATTTTCTTATACATTACAAACAGATACTTCAATTTTATTAATTCTATAGATTCGATAGTCACGAAAGTGTTGATTCTAATAACGTTAATATCTGTATTTACTAACTTTTAACATTGTCCTATGAGGCCAAGTATAACATTTTACATTATGAACTGTCGTTAGACATAGCCTATGTTATATTGCATAAAAGGAACATGACTGTGGGGTGGCCGAGCTTTTAAAATATAAATTTGAAAAAGGCGTTAATTAGCACCGTTTAAAAATATATATCTTAAAGCTACAAAATGACAGTGAATGTTTACCATACAATGGTGTAATAAAATTTATTAAGACTGACAAGCTAAACCGGTATACCTAGATATACGGTCCAGCGGACATGATCAATGACATGCCACCGCATGCCGGCCGAGCCGCACTTGTATGCGACACTCCTGTATTACGCCACTTTAGTTAGGGTTGTCATTAAATTCTCAAGTTTATCTGTAATAAAAGCTGTAATTACTATTGCAAGAATACATACCTAGGTGTCTCAGAAGCCTGTATTTAGTTTATACAAGTACTTTGATAACTATAAATCGATTTGAACGATAATTTTTTAGACTATAACTGAGATGCTTAAAATATTGGCTTTTGAAACCTTTATAATAGTTTAAATTCATTATGATGAGACGCAGACTTCCTATTTCTATCATTCGCTGATTAGTACTGCTCAAGTACCTAACTTTATTCCATAAGCTGGGCAGGATGATCACGTAGAAGTGGTGCCTTTAGCAGAACGTGGTTGCATTTTCACGTCGCTACTTTGTGAAAGGTGTAAGAAGAAATAATAAATCTGGTCACAGTGCCCATCCGCGTTCTAAGTCTCTAAGAAGTCACAGGAGTGCATGCTTTGCAATGCAATTTGCAAATGATATAATTAATAACGGTAAACATTACTTACCACGGTTAAATATTTAAAAAAAAACAAAGCCTTATTGATTTTCTTGCCGGTTCTTCTCGATGACTGGGATGATTCCCGAACCGGTAGTAGTATTTAAAAGTTCTTATGTGGCTTCTTAGATCTTAATTTCAATTAATTATTTTTGATTTTGAATACTGTGGGGGCTGAATCCGGAATGGTATATTAATATTATATTTTTTTCATTTTACCGTCCTTTCCAGCACAGTGCTTCTGGATATATTGATACATATATTTATAGCACCCATCTACTGTGTAGGTTAGGTTTAGGTTATGTTTGTTGCTAAAATATTGGATTTACAACTGAAATGAGGTGACCCTACACTCAACAGTACCCAATAATACAATACTTAATCTTACTATTGTTGAAAGGGAAAGTTTTAAAAGGTTTTTGAAATTACAACGTATAGGAAGTATCCTTAGTTACCCCTATCCTATCATATCCTTAGTTTTATCTTGATAAAACTATAACTATAGGATGTATTATATTTATAATTATGTAACTATTTGTTAGCGAAATCAAATATTTTTTAATTTATATGTTCTACGTAACAAATATGCAGTTAAATTTTCATCGATTTGAAAAATAATCGTTAATAGAAAGAATTCTGACCGGTTATATTATGATTATTATAATCTTGTCTACCTAAACCAGCGGCTCTTCCAACCTTTATTCTAATAAGTCTACCACTTATTTCTTTTCGCATCTCCCTATCTTTGAATAGATATAAGTACTTAATATAAATTATAATTTTGGTATATAATGATATGTTTTAAATAGAAATAGTTTTAATAACAAAGAACAAAAAAATACAAAAATATTAGAAATGATTCTAAAAATTTACAAATCGTTTTACATTTATATTTATAAAACATTGGAAAACTAACGCAGGTACTGAAAAAACTATTTTAAATATAACTACTAGTATAAATAGTGATCAGGCGGTCAGAGAGGAATATTTCGATTTATCCGCAATGTACATCCGCAAAACGTATTACAAATACCAAAGTTCATGTCGTCTCTAGTAGGTACTCAAATTAATTTTTTTTTGCACAGAATCTCCGTGCACTGCTCAAATCGAAGCACATCCAAGGTTTGGAAATACACGATGCACACAAGTCGCTCAACCGGACAACGGTACTTGAAAAGGTGGAGCGGGCCAAGACTGCGCTCAGCTCTTCGGCAGGTGGACCACTCTTCTTGGCTCTGCCGGCCAACCCCGAACTCTTGGCGAAGTATTACGACCTCAGAACGCTCATGAAGAAAGTTGACTTATTGATGGTCGAGACTCATGCTTTGGGTCTCGTGAATAAGATGACGTATCACCCCAGTCGGCTGAGCGGATTGTGGGATATGATGAACACTGTAAGTTATAACATATATGTTCCTATCTTTATTATGTAGGACAAGGTAAACTGAAAATTTAATAGCCGCTCTAGATTCGCGCCGTGAACTAAGCGCGAAGCGAACTACTCTCCACACTCGCAATATTCACAGTCGAGTTCACGCACTCGTACTAAATAGACATAACTTTAGGTGCTGCGTCTTTGAATCTATAAGCACAGGCATTTTACAATCATTTGCTTAATAAAGATACAAAACAAACAAAAAAAGCAGATGGTGGATAAGGAGTATACATTGCAACAGAACGAGTTATTTGAGCTTTAGAAATGTTTATTATAACATGATACCCCTACCTAAAGTACCGTCAAATCTGGCAATATTATCATCACTAATGAGGAATAATTTAAACGTTTAATAGAATTATTACAATACAGTATTAGTTGTTTAGCATATTGAATTTATATACGAATCGAACTGCCACGCTGTGAATGCGGATATGCGTTCACGCTGTTGGCGTGGCGCAGTCGCGAACCATTTGACGCGGACACAATAAACCGACTCGGAACGGAAACCGACGCGCGAATAGGCGTGAAGCCCGTGAACAGGCGTGAAATCCATCCACACTCGCGTACACGCCCTTTCACGGATGATTACGGCATGAGTCTGGAGCGGCTATAAGATATCCCGACACAAGTAACATTTTCAATGAGACCATTCCTATGAGCCCCAAAACGATATCTCTGCTGTATGTTAGTTTGGAGATTGGTGCCTTCCGGATTCCAGATGATCCTGCAGCATTAGATCAAGGTTACCATGTTTATTTAACACTTATCATTGAAGTAACAGAATACCAAATTTCGACTCGACCAGACCTGTGGAAGATGCTCACATTCATTTTGGCTTAACAGTTTTGCTCGAATCATAGCTAAGAACACTCTCGAGCAAGTCATCTTTTAAAAAAATTAGCTTAAAATTGATTCAACCGTTTACTTAAAACACCCCTCTATTTGTCTCAGGGGTTAACAAAGTATGCCTTTCGTGCTATAAGAAATTAAATAGAACATAAAAACTACCCTAAACACAGGTATATTTCTGAGAAGATATATGACATATCTACATATATCTTTTTTATTTTACGTTTCAGAGCTTGACCAAAATCTTGCCGGATGTTATTAATTAAGTATGTTTCCTAAAACATAAAGCTTTATGGGGACTTCCGCAGTGCCATTTAACATTAGAGGGCTATGCTCCCGGGGATGGCGTAGGCCAATTTTACATACATTTTTTTACGTGAGGAAGCCAAGGGCTAATAAAACATACAAGATAACCCTTTAGTAAGCATGACATTAAGTTAAAAGTATTAATTATTTCTTAAAATGGTTAAATAAATGCTTAAAAATGCATTAAGTACACAATAATTATTCTTATAATATTTTTCGTCATGATCTGTCTGTCTGTCGTGATGTAGTTTGGGTATTATGAACAAGTGAAATTAATTATAAATAATTAGCTTTTGTAGGCGGCATCGCTCACGCCAATTTTGAAAAATATAATTCTTATATGACTTCCCGAAACAAATTTTGAGCCCCCGTTACACCCCTTTAAGGGTTGAATTTTCAAAAATCCGTTCTAGGTCCGTTCCTCGGTGTGAAGCCCTTGGGTCAGGCAGCCGCCCGCGCGATACAAGTGACACTATACGTGCAACACTTAACTACCCATACACAACATTACACACGTATAAAAACACACACGTGCACACCACACAGGTACATATGTTCTGTAATGGACCTTTTTTTTTCTTTTTTTGCGCTAGTTAGACTAATGCGCTAGTTAGTGTAGAAAAACCTATTCCGATCACTAAATACACATACGCATGGTTCCCTCCTTCCTTCCAGGAGGAGGGGAACGTGCATATGAGTATATGTTAGCTCGAATTTTCTTAGGATTAGGGAATTAGATAGATCGCGACCTTTTCGCATTCGCAACGACCGCCCGAGCCGAGGTTCGGCCACTCTGGCACCCTCGTGCGGGTCGTGAAAAACTTTCGCAGCTGAGTGCCCTAAGCGCTCGCCCCCAAGCCGATGAAGCGGTAAAAGCGCAGCAGCTCTGTTTTTGAATTTAAAAAAAAATCCGTTCTTAGCGGATGCTTACGTCATAATAATAATCTGTGTACCAAATGTCATTCTAATCCGTTCAATGGTTTGCGTTGTGTTGATAGATCAGTCACTCAGTCACGGTTTCCTTTTATATATATTTAGATTTAGACAACCACAATCACGAATTTTATGTTGTCAGAAAATTCCCTGGAAAATTTTAATAAGAGAGCCACCATCTTGTTAAAGCGATGCTTGAACTCTGAAGTTTAGATAAATATTATATCCAAGTGATAAACACAGGTTGTCATTAAATAATAATAAGAAAAAATAATAGCATATTATTACAGTACTTACACCGAACATTTGTCAACTAATTTCTATAACGTGTATTTGTCACACTTGACGTTGGCAAAACTGACTACATAGACAGAAAGTCAAAATTAAAAAAAAAACGTTTGCGTGAATTTAAATTTGTTACGGAATTACAATTGAATTGAAGCAACTAAAACGTATTCGCAATTCAGTCAATTATATAATTATCTATATTTGTATAATATATTGAAATTATTTTCCAATGAAATAGATTAAAAGATCATTATGCAAACCAGTTCAAATGTTTAAGTAGGTATTCTGTTTGTTACATAACGTACCAAGTCATGTAAGGTCTATTGTATCAAGTAACATAAAGTTGATATATAATTACTTAACCGTTGCCGTGTCCGATATGAAACAGTTAATACATAAACTTACTTCTTTTGTAAAAAATTTTTGTAAAATCTTTAAAGTACAAGAAATTAAAAAGATGAAGTAAAGTTTTTAAGTGAGCAATTCTTGTTATAAATGTAAACACCGACACCGAAAAAAGCTCTAACCATTTGGATGATATTTTGTATTTAGATAATTTTCACTTTCCAAAATATATAAGTAGATAGGCGATATTCTTGCGAGACACTGAGCGAAGACCCAGATATTGTGGAACTTACGAGGAAAACAAGTTACTGGAGATCTAAATAATATTATGTCTAAAATGTAACAAAAACCAGTTAGTTAAAATAAAAAAAATAAAAAAATAAGCTATTTTCACATTCTTACTGAATTTAAAAGTTAAATTATTTAAAATTATATTATTAATTATGATTCATAAATCACGATAAAGCTAATTAAATAATTTATTAAGTTAATAACATAAAATTAAAACTTGAATCGTGTTTGCGAATAATAATTACCACGTCAAATGAACTATTTCAGTGATTAGGAATCAATCATTCCTTTCTAAACTTTTGGATTCGCAATTAATCAGTATGTCGCTCACGCATTTATCATGGACCTTAATGGTGAAGGTGATCTGCTTAGGAAAAACTTAGCAATACCAACTTAATATAACAAATGTATTACAAAACATACCTCCAGGCAATAAAGACTTGTTTTCAAGTATGTCAACTGAAAATATAAATTTGTTACTTGTTTACAATTTAGTAAGTACGTCGAGATTGAGTTTATGGCCAGGTGCATCTCTGTATTAGATTTTCGCTAATGGTTTCAAGAATTTTGATCAGTGCGCCTCGTGTTTTTATTATTGGTCGTGCGGCGCCTTGAATTATTTAGCTGTAATGGCCGTATTATTTGCTAAGATATATTGTATAGGCGAATACCAACTTTGGTTATATTTAATTGCCCTAGAAACTTCATAATATATTCAAGTTCTTATTATGTAAGTTTATAGATTACTCTTTTATGTAGTTTTTTGTAATTAATCTTGGCTTAATCACAATTTAATGTAAGACAGTGCCGAGGTATATGACCTTTCCCAGAGTGTAAACTTTTAGTAAAAAATCCATAGGTATATTATAGATTCAAATTAACACTACATAAGAGTAAGCATTTACGGGCATTTTATTGTTGTTTTTTTTTCTGAAATATCTAGTCATCACTACCATAGCAAGGATCATTTATATCAACTTAATTACTTCAAAGAAGGAAAGTTAAATTTAATATTATAACATTAAATTGTTTTAGTGATTTAGCTGTCTGCCCGATAAAGAACATTTTAGAAATTATCATATTGTTTACCTCCTACGTAATCCCTTTGGTTTTCCGAAAATAAGTCTTATTTGCTCAGCTACGCTATATTATAATTTATAGATATATATGTACACTTTATATATTGAAAAAAAAAATTATGGCTTACTGACAAACAAAACACATCTTATACCGGTGGACTAGGCCTGTCAAGAAGTACTTACGATATAATGTTTTTTCGAACTGACTACATTGACTTCCATAAGGGCCTTGGAGCCAGTAAAGGCTTTGACATATTGTTATTCAAAGATTTCCTTATATGACAGTATGGTTTAAACTCTATTGTAGTTTAAAATATTTACGCGTTGTAAGCCCAAAAGTCAGCTATTTGGGATATAATTATAATAATGTTTTTATATACATTTTTTGTAATAAACCACTTTACTTAAAATCTTAATTATTCCTTGATTTCTGAAAATATATACGAAGAGCTGATGTGAAAACTATAAGGAACTGTATTATATAAAACTATATTTTTTTCATCAGGATTCAGTTGTGGACCTCGTCGTGGGACTGGGCGTGCCGGCCACTAAGATAGTTATTAGTCTCCCAGCCACTGTCCGCCAGTTCACGCTCATGAATGAGACTCTTAGTACTCCAGGCAGCCCCGCTGTTGACGACGAGCCGAAGGTGGTTGACCAGGCAGAGCTCTGCAGGCAGTTGCAGAGAGGACGTTGGACTTTAGAGAGAGATCAGGATTTATCTGCGCCTTACTCTTTCAAGTAAATGATATTATGTACAACGTTAATGGTTTAGTGGGAGTGTGCTCGTGAAGTGTAGCGTCCCTTCACACGTCGCACAATGAGCTGAGAGGTCACGGGTTCGATCTTAGCATATGAGTAACATTTTGTGATGAGCTTTGTCAATTGTGTGTCTGAGTGTTAAACATCCAATACTTTTAAACCTATGTTAATCAGCTGTTTACTTACCCATAATTAAGTGTATGTATAATTGTGTTCCTATATCTATACAATTAATAAAATTGATGTGTCTATTTGTAATGTCAAAATAGCGATACCTTTAACAAAAAAAACCTATTTTAAATTTTTTGTCTCTCTGTCTGTCTGTTTGTTCCAGGTAATCTCCGAAATGGTTAGACCGATTTTGACGGGACTTTCAATGGTAGATTATAGATTAGCTGATGTTATAGGGAGTAACTTAGGCTACTTTTACTTAGAAAAAAGAATTATTCATTCCAAGTAATTTGTTGTAAAAGGATGTATCCACATACATATCATATACGTCATATCTTTTTTTTTTCTCTTTATTTAAGGGGCTTTTACAGTTGGTATATGCCAGCCCCTTCGGAGCATAAATATATACGTCATTTCAATTAAAAGAGGTTCGCTATAATAAAAATTAAAAATACTTTTTTTAAATAAATATATTATTACAGGGACAAGACATGGATGTCATTTGAAGACGCATCCTCGGTGGATGTGAAAGGGAAGTACGCTCGCGTCCGAGGTCTAGCTGGTATTGCTCTCCACGACGCTGATAGAGATACGGAGACGAACTGCGGACCGTCACTGAGAGCATCGCTAGCTAAAGTCCTTAACCAGCAAAGTAGGGCACCCAGGGCCGCTGTATTGAGGTAAGACACCTATCCAATTAATCCCTTATTCTTGGTCTTTAATCAATTTGTTTAAAAAGAAGCAGGACACGGAGAACTTTTTAGAAGATTTCTCTCTACTTGGAGCAGTTTGACTGGTGGAATACCTCCACTCTATAGAAGATCGCAGCCAAATAACCTTGTGTTGTGGTCCTGCGGTGAGTACAGTTTCCAGAGCTCCTTGGGGTAGTGGGTTCAAGCTTGGCAACATGTTAGTACTACCTATGGTATTACAAGAGTCCATTAGCCTACGTACTCACTTATCATAAAGCGATCCGTATGCTTTTTGCTACCTTAGTTGTATTAAAAAAAAAAAATAGAAAATCTCTATATAATTTAATTATTATAGTATAGGCTTCATGGGATAGTTCACTGCGGCTCCCACACATAACGAAAATAAGTGACGCTTATTGGTTCTGTGTTTAATTACACAGAATATTATGCATGTATGTGTCAGCTATTTGTTTACCTTAGTACAAGTACAATGCTTATCTTGAAAACTAAAAGATAATGTGTGGAATCGTCCTGCGAATATAATAATAAATAAATATATTATTTAAAACAGAGCTTATGGAATTTTGAAAAATAAATATCTCGTGTTATATTTTCGTAAAGGCCGTGGAAAATGTAATGTGCCTTTTTTACTTTATGTGGCGGTTTTATTTTATAAGAATTGCCATCTCCAGAAATAGTCTTTAATGTTTTACGGTCATAATTCTAAAATTCTATCAAAACTTAAATACTTTTTAATATATTCACCTCTTGGTCTTGTCCATATTGTAAAAAGAAACAGATCTAAAAATAAGCATTGCTTAGATTTAATTAAAGTTTATATTATTTATAATATTAATCTGCATTAATCTTAAAAAAAAAACCTATGAAAAACGGTAGATTTTTAAATCAATTCCTTATGTTTTTTTAGGCGCATTATGAAAAAAAAGAGTGGTATTTACAATGGGCGCACGCACAACATCGTAACAAAAAGTGTACACTATGAAGTTGCTTGCAATATCTTTTTTATTGCAGTGAATATAGTCACATTCGATATGATGCATCAAATAACATCGAGTGTGAATATTCAAAGAATTTTCTTTCACACCATGTAAAGTTTATTATATCTCTGTCTCATTTAATAAAAGTGATTGTATCAAGAAAACGAAATTTTCGATTGTAGGTACTTATATACTTATTAATATTATTGATTGTTTCCAGATCTTTAGAACACGAAATCCTGTCAGCTCCTGGTCACGGTCGTGCGCTGGACGCACTCCAGGTCTCTCCTTACCGCATCACACAGGTCGTTGACTCAGACGGTGTTATCCACTCTATCAGAGAGGTTCGTATTGAAATATACATTCACAATATAATTTTTATGAAACAGTTAATTTTAGGTAATACATAAATATTCGATTTTGTAAAGGGTATTAAAATCATCATTTTATCAAACATGACAGGGTCATGAATCAGTATTGTATTTTTTATTTCCATATCTAAAGAAAGAGAACGAAAGAAAAAAGTGTTTGTTTCTCTCTCTGTCATGAAATTCGGATATTATTTGTATACCGTTGTTATTGAGAGGTTTAGGTAGGTAATTTTATACTTACATGTTTTCATTTTCGGATTGAAGACTCGTTAATAGGGTCATGTAATAATAATAATAATAAGCCCTTTTATTCTGAACTACAAGGTTACAATTTAGCATGTTAAGTGTTGTTTAGTTTAATTATAATATATCCCGTAATTCAGCGTGCCTCTTGGTATAGGCCTCCTCTAAAATTTTCCACTAGGTTCTGTCTCGCGCTACTCTTCTCCAACGATGTCCGGCCGTGAGTTTTAAGTCATCCTCCCATCTCATTCTTTGACGTCCTCTATTGCGTTTGCTATCCTTGGGGTACCAATCAGAGACAATTGTGCACCACTTATCTTGTGTATCTCGGATCATGTGACCGGTCCATCTCCACTTTTGTTGGTCTATTCGAGTAAGTATATCAATTACTTTAGTTTTTTCTCTTATTTTACTACTTCTCACTTTGTCTCGTTTCTTTATTCCTGTCATGCTTCTCTCCATGGCTCTCTGACAGCGTTTCAACTTTTCTCTGTGTTTTTTAGTGAGAGACCATGTTTCGCATCCGTAAGTGATGACCGGAAGTACGCAGGTGTCAAAGGCTTTCCTTTTTATTGACATGCTTAGTTCCTTGGATTTCAGGATTTCTTTCAAATACCAATACTTCTTCCAACCGTTTGCTACTCTTCTATTAATTTCCTTAGTGGTTTGGTCTTCGTGAGAAATGATCTGTCCTAGGTAAAAATATTCTTGCACATATTCGACTGGTTGGCTGTCAATATCTAGAGTTTGTAAGCAATTTTGTTTTGTCCTTATTCATAGTTAAACCTACTTTTGTACTTTCCTCATTTAGGGGTTTTATCATTTCTTCGAGGTGAGCCGGAATTTCTTCAAACAGAATTATGACATCCGCAAATCTTAAGTGATTCAGTTTCACACCATGTATATTTAAGCCGAAGCCTTCCCAGTCCAGTCCAGTCATGTACTAAAACATAATTATGAAATCAACCTTTTATAGTACTTGTAGTAGTAGCGTGATATACCGCATAGTATAGCTCATAAAGTTTTTTAAATGGATTAAGAGGAAACGTGGTCGACAAACATATGAAGAACACGTTTTAACAATCTATTGCTGTCGCGCTATATCAGTAAGACCGAATGGAGCGCGAGAAAAACAACTGCAGCTTTTAATATTAGTTTCTTTAAATTTCAGGATACTCGTACAGAGTTTTCTTGCTCCAGGCAAGGTTATTTCGTTCATCCACGTTCCTGCGCTAGATTCTACCGCTGCGTCAAATTCGACCAACTCTCGCCCGAATATACCGTAAGAAATATTACAAATGATAATAATATGTACAATTTTATTATATAAAAATTTAAAATTTTTCTTCATACATTTTAACGAATTATGATGATCGAATAATTAGGAATTGTAATAATAATGGAAGTGTAATAGCAGTCAACCATTGTGAAAAATGTTCTTGCGGTACGAGAAAGTACAGAGCCATAGTATTACCGTATTTCAGCGTAATCAAATAATCAATAGGTACGCCAAGTGACGTCATTAAGCCTTTGCTATTTGCTTGGAGACTTTTTTTTACCAAGTGTTGGACTTTACAGATTTGTTCTTTAATATTTTTTTAAGTTATAGATAAGCCCAAAATATTTTCTATTTTTTTTTTTAAATATATTTGAGCGTTTGGACATACCTGATGTTAACTCACGATGTTGTCCAAGGTAGTACCAGGCCAAGCTTAGTGGGACTGGCTCTTAAGTGTAGCTGCCGGAACACGCTGATAGAACTTTGGCGACAAATTTCCAATTATAGAGAGTGGTAGCTAGCCAGGCGAGCATTAGAAAATGTCCTACTAGCATACTATGGTTTCATCACGACGTTTTTCTTAAATAAACCGTCAATACTTTATGACTGTTTTATGTTTTCATAAATTAATGTTTTTTTTTTGTTATTAGTTATTGTTTTCTCGCATTACTTCAACATTTTAACTGATTTTAAAATTAGTCTTAATGTTAATTTGTAATTTTAGTATGTTTGATCCGCATGTGTCATATTTTCAAACATTGGGTACATTCCCAATTGACACGAGTTCAGTATATTATAAGTTTATAAAATTTCTAATTTTTTATTCTTGTTTTATAATTTTTATTGTTTTATTTGCTTTCGTCAGGTATTCGAATTCGACTGTCCCGCGGGACTGGCATTCGATTCCCGATACGAAGTGTGCGTATGGCCAGGTAGCCTGCCCCACACTCAAGCTTGCCCCGGATCATCCGAAATCGCCCCTGTGCCTAACACTAGATTCATCTGTCCGGAACATGAAGGTAATCATGCTTTCGGGTATATAATATTAGTACGTTAGTACACCAAAAATTAAGTCAAATATATAGTAGCGTGGTTAGTAATTCGAAACAAAAATTATATCACTGATGAAGACGATACTCCGTCTGGCAAGACATTTGAAATACATGTTTTAACAGAAATCTATTGCTGTCGCACTGGGCCTGAACGACTAAGTATAGACTGAAAAGAGTGCGAGAGAGACAACTACAGCTCGGATGAATTATACCTATGTAAAATAGATGAAATCATAATTTCATATTACCTTGTTTCCTCTTCTACAATGGACAAATTTTAACTTCTTTTTTTTCAAGAATGATATAAATACTAAATAGGCCTTTGGCTATGCCTATTCTTTTTCGTTTAGTTTTTGTGTTTGTCAAATTTTTTTGCTTGATGTCTGATAACGGAGGTATAACTGGGTAATTTTAGAAGGGTTTTAGTTTACTGTGATATGTAATTTATGGCAAAAAAATACAAAAAAACTGGTATATATACATTGTATGGTATAAAAGTAATTGAAAAGGAAGAATAGGTTTATAAGGGCTAAACACCATCAGAATTTCTCTTAATATGTATATTTTAAGATATCATGTCGTTATTATTATAATAATATTTTTTTTCAACTTTATATAATAGCAAGTGTAGATAGGTACACTATGTCAGGATAACTTTAAATTACCATTCCAAACACGTATCTTCCTTGGATGGCTGACTTCTTCATCATCTTCACACACTAAATCCTAACCGAATACCGTGATAACTGTAAGGTTCTCTAGAATCCTTTTGTCGCGTACTCTATGGTTGTGGAATAGATTACCCAGTAAAGTTCCCTCCATGGGGCTCTTCAAAAACAACTGAAAACTCTCTTCAAGGTCGCAACATGACAGTAATACTCCTAGTTGTGCAGTTGTCCATTTGTAACGGTAAACGTTTAGGTCCTAAAACCGTTTGCTGCCCTTTTGGTATAAAAAATTAATAAAGTAATTAAACATAAACAATTAATATTTCAAATCTGTTTTTAAATTTTCAGGATATTATGCCGATCCAGAGAATTGTCGCTGGTTCTTCGCCTGTTTGGATCATGGCAAGGCGCCTCTAACTGCCTATGAGTTTCGTTGTCCGTTCGGTTTAGGTTTCGATGCAGCTCAATTGAAATGCGACTGGCCTTGGCTCGTGCCTGCTTGTGGGAATATCGCTAGGTATGAGGCCGAAGCGCATGGATATTCCGCTGCAACTCTTACAGGTAGGAAATTATAATTAATAATATAATATGAGGACACAATTTCACACACGGCCATTTAATTCTAAACTAAGCATAGCTTATATTATGGTAACTAAACAGCTGATTGATATACATATATATATAGATATTTAACACCCAAACACACAACTGACAATAATTCTCATTACACAAAAGTCAGTCATGGGCGGGGATCGAACCCGCGACCTCTCGGCCCAATAGTAGGGTTTACTACAACTGCCATGCCTTCTTTCATGAATTGAGTAAAGTTTGAAAGTACGCTTAAATTACAAATCGTAAGATTGAAGAATTAATCACAAACTATAATGAATACTAATATTAGAAAACTGGAGAATTTGTATGTTTGAACAAACATACTAATTTTGTTAGGTGGTAGGACTTAAGAACTGCCCAACTTGATTGCGACCACGGTGTAGCATCAGCTACAGCGGCATACTTTAGCGTATTGCATTCTGGGATTAGTCAATGTATATCGAGTAATCAAGGAAGGTGGTAGATCACCGACTGGGTATGCACAGTCACTGTCGTTTGGTTTGTCACGTTTTGAGATTAGCCAATATATATTGAGCTGCCAAGAGATTTACAGATAGGCATGATATCAGCGACCATCAATGGATTGCCGAATCCTCGGTACTCACCATTATTTATGGATTGTACTGTGCTTACCATAAGGCACAGTGCCGTTACTTTGTTTACTATAAAAAATTCTCAAGAACTTTTAGTCTGAATTATAAAATCTGTTCTACATTAAATATAAGGGATATTGGAAAAGGTTCTAAGTTAATGCTTCAAGGTTACACGACCCTAAGGAGCGCAAGAGAAATTGACTACAGGCGTAACCGCTCGACTTTACTAGTATCTATTTTATAAAGGGGATCCTCTGAGGTCCATAACTTAAGGGACAAGAACTTACTGATTTACATATTTAGGATTAATTAATGATTGTAAATTCAATTTCAAATCAATAACGTATAAACATGTACCATAATATTCCTTTATATTTTTAGGTGCAGCCGGATACCACGGTCAGACAGCGGATTCTGTTAATATAGCTGCCCATCAAAGTCTCGTGTCCGGTGCAGCCTTAACAACCTTGTTGGAATTCAAAGCGGATTTCTTTCACAAGCTGATGCCCTCGATGACAACTTCATTGCTTCTCAAGAACTTGCCAATGGAGCATCAGGAGCACATTCTTTCCAAATAAATAGTGGCGTACCATTCGCCGAAGTTCATAGTGAAGGCCATGGCTTGGCATATCAAGCTGGTGGTACTTCATTAGGTAGCGGCCAAATAGGTGTTAATGTGGGCTTAGTGCAACCAACTAAATATAGTGATGAGGGAAAATATACTAGTGGATCATTGATTTTAGATGATTACAGACTTCCATCGAAAGGTAAGACTACACATATCAAGAAAACCAACTCTGGTAGAGGCTACAATTTAGCAGCATCAGCCGGTTTCGGTTTAGAGATCGGTCAGCCTGGAGCATACTCAACAGAGCACAATGGATACTCTACATCTTCATTCAGTGGTAGTTCAGGGCAAAATATTAAACTGCAAAGCGGATCTTATGAAGACGAGTCTGGAGCATACATCCACGACCCTTCGGGAGATTATGCCGAACCTTACAAACATGTAGATTCACCTATCGTGCCTTACGTTCATGACGGTTCTATATATAAAGACTTTGGTGAGTATTACAGTTCTGGGAAAAAATCCGCTTCTTCTCAAAATGATTATGATGCCAAATATACTGAAACAATAAACACTGAAGGAAAATACGTCGAAGGCAACAGCGGCCAATATATTCATGATAATTCTGGTACTTACGTGGAGTCAAATAGTGGCGATAGCAAAGGATACAGATTTGATTACTCTGGATCTGCTAACGGTTATGGGTCTAGATATTTAGGTGATTACTCAAATATATATTCGGCTGCAAAAGGAAGCTACTCTACGTCAAATAGTGGGGAATATAAAATTGACAATTCAGGAGCATATAAAGCTGATTCTTCTGGTACTTATAAAAATGATGACTCTGGCAGGTACGAGGGTGGAGTTTATAGAACTGATGGTCATATAGGAAGTTCCAATGAAGAATTCAAGTAAAGGAAGTATCTCATCGCAATATCACGGCAGCTATAGTGAAGCTAATACTGACAAATATTTGACCGAATCTAATGCTTACGCGGGTGGATCTCACACTCTCACCGCAGGAGCTGTAAACGTCGAACTGGTTGGTAAAACAACATTAGTTGACGCTGAATATAATGATCAACGCAATTATCAAGGATTTAATGGTCACATTTCTTTCGGACATAAAACTTTACATCCCGGTCACGTTTCTTTAGTATCACAGCCAGCGATATCAATAAATCACATAGGTACAGACGGAAATAATCTTGATGGCTATAGTTATGTAACAACTCCAACTTCTTCCGGTGTCCCTACAACAGCTACTCCGTTTGCTGTTACCACTTCTCTACCAGCTATTACAACATATAAAACTACCTTCGTGCCTGAAGCTCCAAAATCAACTATAAAGCAAATATTTGGATATTCGCAGCCAGCTGTTACATTTGTACAACCGACAGTAATACCTATTAAGCAGATCTCTCAGAATATTGAAAAATTATCCAATCAAAATCGTGGATTTAATTATCAATTTGAAAGTGATAAAGTTTACAAAAGCGATCATACTGTAAACTCCGAAGCAGCAGGAATCGATTATTCTTCTAATTATAAAAGCAGCGCCGAAAGACAATATAACACCAATTCCGCGTCTTCAGGTTATGACTATTCAAAGCCTAGCGTTAAATTCCAAGACGGCATAACATATTCTACTCCTGCACCTATTTCTTTGCCGACATACAGACCGCAAGAATTTGGTCATAGTCAACAAACTATCCACAACGTAGAATCAGTGGGATTTGGGTATTCCACACAAACGCCAGTTAGTGAGGAGCCTTTCAAAAAGTTAGTTGCTTATACTACGGGACCAACTATTACTACTTACGCTACTACTGCGTACAAACCACAAGCGTTCAGTCATCAGACTATCCATAAGGCGGAAGCAACTCATCATCAATCATCTGGCGAAATTGGCACAGGGTATGTATCTGAAATTGCTTATGAAGGGCCAAAAATAGTTCAATACACTACAGTTCAACCAGCAATTGCTGTTCAACCAGCCATTGCTGTTCAACCAGCCATTGCTGTTCAACCAATTGTATCGACTTATAAACCACAAATATTCAGTCATCAAACGTTACATAAAGTAGATGCTAGCCAAATTAATGCCTACTCAAAAGATGAATCTGAATCTTATTCACAAGATAGTTCTGGTTATACTTACAATACACCAGCGACTAACATTGAAGAACTAAAACCTATACAATACACAACTCCAGCACCTATAGTTGCTTCAACATACAGACCACAAGCGTACAGTCATCAAACTATCCACAAGACAGAAAATTATGCATCTCCAGTATTTTCTACATCCGTTCCAAAAGTCCAAGTTTCATACCAAGCTCCAATTACTACATATCAAAATCCAATTCTGAAATATAGAGAAAGAGTTACTCCGATAACATATAACAAACCATTATATAAATCACAAGCATTTAGTCACCAAACTATTCATAAAATTGAGGACAGTAAAACTTACACTCCTGTGGTTAACACTGATTCTGACAGTAATGAAGAACCGAAATTGATTTACTCAACAGCACAACCAGTTATATCGACGTACAGACCTCAAATTTTCAGCCAACAAACATTACATGAAGTAGACACAAGTCATTATAAAACCCCTTCTGAAAACGCAGAATCTGGATACACATATGATAAACCAAGTATTGCATTTGAAGATGTAAAAAGTGGTGTAGAATATTCGACATCAGCTCCTGTTATATCAACATATAGACCGCAAGCTTATAGTTATCAAGCGATTCACAAAGTGGAGACTCAGAAGGTTGTTCCTGTTATTTCAACAGTAGTGCCTAAGATAGATTACTCCTTCAAGCAATCAGATGTATCGTCATATGAAAATCCCATATTAAAATATACTAAAAACGTGTCACCAAGCAGATATGTAAAGCCAACAGCCAAAGTTTATACTGAAACTTACCAACCTATAGTACACAGACATGAAGTTAGTCATGTGGTTAGTCAGCCAACGCAATATGAAGACCAGAAATCTCATGCTGAACAAAGCTTGCAAATAGGCCAAGAAGGTTATTCTTACAGCCAACCCGAAATCCAACGAAATATAGAAACTTCAAACACAGCTTATTCTGATGCTAGTATTGTATCTCATCAAACATTCAATCTTGCAAATACAAAAACTGAATATGACAATGAAAAAGATATCGTATTGGTTTCAACATCTCCTTCAACTCTCGCATACGAAGATCATTACCCCGACTATGTAGCACCGGGCAAAATTGAAACATATCAAGCAAGAGAATACATCCCACCGAAATCTGATTATCAACAATCTTATACTGTATCAACAGCCTCTACTCCAATAGTCCACCAAAGTTCGGTAATTCATAATATTCAAGATCAATTCGATTACAGACCTATAGAACATGGTCAGCAATATGAAACTGTTCAAAATATTCCATTAAAACAAGTTGCCTTTAGCACGTCTCATATCCAGCAACCAGAAAAAATAGGCTCCGTGCATTTATCTTCATATCCTGGTTCAACTAGAACCATAAAATACAAACAAGGTACATATGAAAATCCCGAAATACAAGTTGCTTACAAAGGAGAAGAATATTTGCCCCCTGTTGTATCTACAGTTACACCCATTGTGACATCTACTTATAGACCTCGTTTTTATTCTACAACATCCACTACACGAGAATTTTTGTCTCCAGCATTTGAAAACACGTATTCACTTCCTTCAACAACTACTACAAATATTATCAAACCCATAACTCAATCATATAATTATGTTAAAGAGACCACTCCGTCAAAACTTTCAGAATATTTACCACCAGTAGAAGCGGGTCATGCTGAATTTGTTCGGTTCGAAAATTTTGGTTTTGATAAAGCTGATTTATCATCATCATCAAAGATTAACCCATACCAAGATTATTCCGTGCCTAAAGAAGGAGTTCACAGAAAACAAAATATTGTAGTAGAGACAGCAAAGTCTCATCAACTAGGATTTGGAACTGTGGGGCCCGATGCTGGATTAGTTTCTTCGGCCACTTATTCATCTGCAGCACCAATTATTGTCTCAACAACTTCTAGACCTTTTGTGAAATTCTCTACTCAGGAACCCAGTTTCAAGTATGTCCAATCTACAACGCAATATAATGCACCTGAATATTTACCCCCTTCAGATACAGTAGAAGCGGCCATCAGTTTGCAAACTTACGGAAACAAGGAAGAAGCTAGTTTGTCATCAGACAGTAAATACAATCAATACCAAGAACAGGCTCAGGTGATAAACACTGTACCGAAAAGAAAAAATATTGTGGTTGAAACTGCTAAATCTCACCTTCTTGGTTTTGGTACTATTGGAAATGATGCTGGATTAGTGTCACCGGTTTCGTATACAACTGCATCACCAGTTATTCTATCAAGTGCAGATTATTCCTCTTTATCACCAAAAGCCATAACTTCTACATATGCACCCATAGAACAAGGACTATTTGAAGTCACACCATCGAGCACACCAATTCGTAGGACCAAACCAAAAGTGGCAGTTGTTACTAAGATTAATGACTTTAATCCTCTGCTTGTACGCAAGCTTGGCGCAGTGTGTAGTTGTCAATCACCCGTTTTGATCCTGAAGGGCAAGCGGCCTACTGTGAAGCAGCCAGACTATGACGATGATAATGACAGCGTCAACAATAACGGTAATGATGTTAATGATAGTCAATGGGCCGAAAAATCTATCAGTGCGCATACACCTACCGTGCTTACCCCAGTAGTGACGTCAACTTTTAACCCAATTATTGTTCCAGACGATTCGTATTACCAGGATTACCAAGAATATATTAATCAAGCAGTGGTTGTCACACCCAGAAATGAACCTTATTCACAAAGCTACATTTCAAGTACACCAATTGCAGTTTCATCCACAGAAAAAGCTATTAGGAGCAGATCGCGAGTTAATGCTGTCACTATTGCACCAACATATGAAAGTGTGTTCCTCAGTCAAGAAGTCACACCATCTATTTCTGTAAAAGAATCACAATCCATTGATGTTTCGGGAATAGACGTTCAAGGTTTTGATCGCTATGGGCCAGGTGGATTGAGAAGTAGAGACGAAACTTTACAAGGCACGGTAGACTGTAAGAGAGCAGGACTGTTCCGTCATCCGAAACAATGTAACAAATTCTATGCCTGCAGATGGGATTGCACAAAACAGAGATTTACTTTACACGTATTCAACTGCCCTATTCAACTCAGTTTTGATCCAAGTATAGGAGCTTGCAACTGGCCAAGTCAGGGTCCAGCTTGTCAAGGAGACACGCTTCTTACCAACGCTTTATAAGTTTAGTGCTAATTATTTAATACTATCATTGTGCCATCTAAATTGTGATAAAAATTCTTTCACCTTGCGCATCGACACGTATCATTCGTTAAGAAGCTTGCCTATTTAGTTTTTGTTCTGTCACTGTTATTTCATGGTTATTTATTGCATTCGTACTTCTCTGCTTAAAGCTTGCCAAGCACCGCGTATTCGTTTGTTTTCTCATTTGGAAATCAGAGTTACCATTATCTAGTTCATGTAGCATATTACATGCAAATTGTAATATAGTGAAGTCATATTTTTTATACTTTTATAAATTAATATAGTAAATAATACGCTGTAATTGTAAATATATAATTTTATTCAATTAAAATGTTGTTTATATTTTTATCATTACATAATAATTTCATCATTTATTTCATATTATAATAATAACATTTTGTTTTCTTCTTAAAATACATAAAATTGTCATAAAAGATTAATTAAATATTCAAAGTCACCGGTTTCTCTACTTCAGCTAAAGTTTCTTTATATTTAGCAAGGACTGGCTCAACTTCTTCTTCGATAAATTCAGTAACCTGGTCGGGAGCCCTGCCTATGAAAGTGGATGCGTCCAAAATTTTATCCAATTGCGATATGATGGGTGCAAAGTACTTGTCATTCTTGACACGCTCGATCAAATCATTGTCTTTGCCGTGTTGCTTTACTTGAGCACCAGCCTCATGAGACAGAACTCTTATTTTCTCATGACAGATCTGGCGATCACCTCCAGCTTGTACCATTGCCATTATAATATTCTCAGTTGCCATAAATGGTAATTCTTGGGCGATATGTCGAGCAATAACTTTAGGATAAACAACTAACCCCTGACATATATTTAGAAGGGTAAGCAGAATGGCATCAGCAGTTAGGAAAGCTTCGGCAAGAGTGAGGCGACGGTTTGCGGAATCGTCCAAAGTGCGTTCCAACCATTGAACTGCATGAGTATTGGCGGCATTAGCATGTAGAGTTATGAGATGTCGAGCTAGTGCGCAGCATCGTTCAGATCTCATTGGGTTCCTTTTATAGGGCATAGCACTGGAACCAATTTGAGACGACTCAAAAGGTTCTTCGATTTCCTTACGTGAAGCTAAAATACGTATATCAGAACACATTTTGTGCACTGTGGCACCCAATCCTGACAAAGCAGATACCACTTCCAAATCCACCTTCCTCGAATAAGTCTGCCCTGTTACAATGTATCTTTTATCAAAACCGGCTAGTTCTGAGACTCTTTTGTCGAGAGCGCGTACCTTTTCACCGTCTCCGTTAAAAAGTTGGAGGAATGAAGCTTGTGTGCCAGTTGTTCCTTTGACCCCGCGAAATCGAAGGTCTTCTTTAGCACGGTAGAGAGCACGTTCGTCCATAAGCAGGTCAGCTAGCCATAGAGAAGCTCGCTTACCTACGGTTGTCAGTTGCGCCGGTTGTAGATGTGTGAAACCGAGAATGGGAAGATGTCTAAAACAGAAATAAATTTAACTTAGATTGAAATAGACTTATACTAAAGTACATATAATATAAATAAGTATATTTCTTGGGCAATAGTTTTCTTTTCATCTGTGGCAAAACAGTAAAATAATTAATAATAAATATCTATAACGTATGAAGTGTAATGCCATACTATTTCGGTGCCCGTATAATCTTCTCCCTTCAAAGAAGTTACAGCGAATTTACTAAGATTAACATCTTTGACATATAAATGGCTGTTCCTTCAAGCTAATTTTATATTTAAGAACACGATACATGTTATAGAAAAATTAGATTGTTTTACGACAATCATTATACAGAGTGGATTTTGGACATGGGACAGTAAGGGTCAGTAGGTACCTTAACCGTTGCAGCTACATGAAAACTTTCTGAGGAGACTGTAGGTACATAACTTATTGAGACATTTTTATTAAAATTAACTTTTTTTAAACTGAACCGTCAGCAAAAAAAAAATTTACACAAAAACTTTTTTCATGCCAATCAATCCTGTTTATTGTAAGGTTAAATAAACAACATGGGATCAACTTAGATTACAATACTAAAAATGTCAGAAATCGGTCAGAACAAACCTATAGATGTTTGGTGTCAATTTTGCAATTCGTGGGTCGAAGCCAGCCAGACGGGCATTAGAAAATTATCTACCAACATCCTACGGTTTTATCACGACGGTATTCTTCACTGAAAGCTCAGGCCCAATATAGAAATTCAAACTCACTTCAATCGACACAATGTCTGTACACCGCTACCAACGAGAAATCACAGAATTAGCTTTAAAAAATAATTTTTATAAAACACTTTCATAAAATCTTAGTACATTCTCAAACTCTTTGATATATCGAATCCCGAATACACAGGGATAGGGCACTGAGATATTTTTTTTTAGAGATTTGGGGATTCTGGTGGAATACCTTTACCCTACAGAAGATCGTTTCCAAATAACCTTATATTGTGTTCCTGCGGTGAGCAGGGATCTAGCGCACCTTGTGCTAGGGGTTCCAAGATCGGCAACGCACTAGTAATATCTATGCTATTACAAGCGGTCATACGCTACGGTATCCGCTTATCATCAGGCAGCCCATGAACCTATAGGCCACCTTAGTTGTAAAAAAAAAACAACGAATCCTAGACCCAAAGATTGAGGTAGTAATAACTTACTTATATTCATTGGAAAACTTCGCGAGTTGACTGATAACGGCTGCCAATCTCGGCAAGAGCAGTTCCAAGCCGTGCTTAAGGACGATCAAGTCGGTGTTGTCACCGACATAGCACGATGTTGCTCCAAGATGGATGATGGGGGCTGCTTTCGGGCACCGTTGAGCAAGTGTGTGCACGTGCGCCATGACGTCATGCCGAACTCGCTTCTCATGTTCCGCCGCGGCATCAAAGTCGATGTCGTGAATTGCTGATTCCAACTCGGCAATCTGCTCGTCGGTAATCTCTAGGCCTAGTTCCTGGAATTGAGAGGGTTCAATGCTTAATTGTATGTGGAACGTGTATAGTGGATATTGACTAAGACAATGTGTGGAATCAGATCGGTATATTAATGTTATCAAAGTCAAAAATACTTTGTTTCATTTAGGCCCTAAGAACAAACATCCCAGTAATTTAGAAAAGACGACAAGAAACTCGATCGGGATTTTTTTTCAACTGTCCTACGTAAAGCTAACAATAATATTAAAAATTTAGTGGATACACAGAGAGGAAGCCACTTCCTGTCGTCCACTACCATTCATTAAATGATCCATCATATTATAATAAATAACCATTTGACAGTAAAAGCGGCTTGACATGGTCCTTGAACTTGTTGTCCAGCAAATCAGTAACGTGCTTCGGAACCTAAAACCTAACACTATTAACCTAAAAATCTTTTATCGGTCTTACGAAGTCTAAAACACAATACAGGACACAAGGCAATTCGAGGTTTTGGCGGCCTCTCTTTTTATACATTTTCATTCACGGCAATTTTAACTCACAATTACAAATTAAGCATATTATTATTATAATTTAGCAAATTAAGGCAACTAAATAGCTGATATGCATATATGTATATAATCAAAAAATGCATATAAAGGTATTTGACACCCACACACATAACTGACAATTTCAATATCTTTATCACACAAAAAGTTAGTCATGTGCGGGTATCGAACCCGCAACCTCTTGTCGCAATAGTACGGTTTACTACCTACGTCATAATACACCACAAGGCTTGCCTTTACCCTGTCATATGCTGGTTTTATTAATTCATAAATTACGGTATTTGAACCTATATTATGTAACTAGCTGTGCCCGACGGTTTCACCCGTGTTAATTTTATCCGACAAACACCGCGCCGCCAACGCGCCCGTAGTCTGTTCTTTCCGCAAGTACAAATTATTTTAATTTTTTATTATATCCTAAATAAACTATGTGTCCAAATAGCATACTCTAAAGAGCAAAATTTAACTTTATTAAAATTGTCTTTATGATGAAGTAACTTTTGCTTGTAAGGATTAATATGCCATGTCTAAAAATAATATGTACTTATAAATCACTTTAATTTTCAACAAATCTATGTCACAAAATAACTTATTGTGGCTTACAAATAAGAGAAAGGCATATGCTATCGCTGATTTTTATTTAGATATACTAATGACTAATATTATTGTAGAACATTATATTTCCGTATCATTAACGATTACGTGAGCGCACGTGGTTAAAGTAGTTCGGGAGGGCCTGGACTTTCAACTTACGTAACGAAAATCAATATTGAAGGCTATCTGAGAGTTGTAGCCTAATCTTAAATAGCCTGTACTATTCCTCGAGAGTATGGCTATCATATACAAAAAGAACTTTTTGAATCCGAATAGTATTTCCAGTGATTAGCGTGTTTAAACAAACAAACAAACAAAAAAACTTTATATTAAAGTATATCTACATAATTATATATTATTAAATATTTATTATCCATTATAAATTACGTGTTCTCATGTTTGTTTAACACCAATATAATGAATGCAAGTGTCTGTGGAAATATGGTATTTGGAACACAAGTGTGAGCTCATATCCTACTGTACAATGTTTCTGTTTGTACGTTTTACGAAATTAGGTTTTTTTAATACTCGTTTAAGTAGCGAGTAAGGAAAATATTGCGCGGCCGGCGTTTGCACCGGATGTCCGTGGGTGCCGGAACATAAGTGGCGGCTGTTTTTATTAACGGATTCGCGTGGTTCGACGCGGTGTCGAAATACGAACGGGAGAGCTGTTTAACGTAGGCATGTATCGAAGGAAGCTCCATATCTCTATGGAGATCTACGCTTCGAACATACCACGGGGCCCCGGTGAGACGATAGAGGAACCTATTCTGTATCGATTGTAACCGTTTGAAACTCGACTCGGACATATGTGCGAACACGGCGCAACTGTATGTCAAAATTGGTCGAATACACGTCTTGTAGAGCGTGAGCTTATGTCGCGTGGACATTTTACTCACCGAACACAACAGAGGATGCAACCGGCCCAGGACCCACGCGGCCCTGTTCCTAACCTTACGGATGTGGGGTCTAAAAGAGAGCCTACTATCTAGGGTTACCCCTAGATATTTGGTCTCTCTTACATACGGAATCGGATTATCGTAGAGCTTAACAGGTTTAAGCTTCCACGGTATCTGTGACGAATCCGCATCGAAGAGCATCGCGGCGCTCTTCGAGGGATTAACGGCTATACGCCACTCGTTAAACCACTTCCCGAGAGTGGTCACGGAGCGTTGGACTTTGTGTCTGAGGTGGGATCTATTCCTATCTGAGGCATATAAGACTGTATCGTCAGCGTATAGCCCTACCTCGACCTCCGGGAGTCGAGGTAGGTCACTGACGTACAGGTTAAATAGGCTAGGAGCCAGGATCGAACCTTGGGGAACGCCTGAGCGTATTGGACGGGGCGTGGACAATTCACCTTCCACTCTATAGCGAAAGGTGCGATCTGTTAGATAGCCGCGAATTATTTTAATTAGCCTATCGGGGACTTCAAAGTGATACAACTTGTAGATCAATCCCTCGTGCCAGACCTTATCGAAGGCCTTGGCAACGTCGAAAAAGACCGCAAGTGTACGGCGGGGTTTATATAATTCAGCAAAATTAAATGCAACGTGCTCCGTGAGGCGGTGCACTTGATGAGTGCAAGAATATCTAGCACGGAAACCGAATTGCTCAGGCGGATAGAGGTCTTTCTCCTCTATTACTGACTTGAGACGGTTCAGAAGGATCCGCTCGTACATTTTCCCTAAAGTATTTAGGAGACTGATCGGGCGATAGCTGTCGGGAAGCGACGCGCTCTTGCCGGGCTTACGGATACCTATGACTATGGCCTTTTTCCAGGCGGCTGGAAAATGGCAGTGGGCTATGGCTACATTGAAGATGCAGACCAAAAGAGCTATGAGGTGATCGGGAAGAAGTCTAAGTACTTCATTCCTGATCCCGTCGGGACCTGGTGCTTTTCTAAGCTTAAGGCTTTTTATAATGGAAAGAACCTCCTCAGACGTGACTGGGGACAGGGAGGCCCAAAGATTGAGGTAGTAATAACTTACTTATATTCATTGGAAAACTTCGCGAGTTGACTGATAACGGCTGCCAATCTCGGCAAGAGCAGTTCCAAGCCGTGCTTAAGGACGATCAAGTCGGTGTTGTCACCGACATAGCACGATGTTGCTCCAAGATGGATGATGGGGGCTGCTTTCGGGCACCGTTGAGCAAGTGTGTGCACGTGCGCCATGACGTCATGCCGAACACGCTTCTCATGTTCCGCCGCGGCATCAAAGTCGATGTCGTGAATTGCTGATTCCAACTCGGCAATCTGCTCGTCGGTAATCTCTAGGCCTAGTTCCTGGAATTGAGAGGGTTGAATGCTTAATTGTATGTGGAACGTGTATAGTGGATATTGACTAAGACAATGTGTGGAATCAGATCGGTATATTAATGTTATCAAAGTCAAAAATACTTTATTTCATTTAGGCCCTAAGAACAAACATCCCAGTAATTTAGAAAAGACGACAAGAAACTCGATCGGGATTTTTTTTCAACTGTCCTACGTAAAGCTAACAATAATATTAAAAATTTAGTGGATACACAGAGAGGAAGCCACTTCCTGTCGTCCACTACCATTCATTTAATGATCCATCATATTATAATAAAAAACCATTTGACAGTAAAAGCGGCTTGACATGGTCCTTGAACTTGTTGTCCAGCAAATCAGTAACGTGATTCGGAACCTAAAACCTAACACTATTAACCTAAAAATCTTTTATCGGTCTTACGAAGTCTAAAACACAATACAGGACACAAGGCAATTCGAGGTTTTGGCGGCCTCTCTTTTTATACATTTTCATTCACGGCAATTTTAACTCACAATTACAAATTAAGCATATTATTATTATAATTTAGCAAATTAAGGCAACTAAATAGCTGATATGCATATATGTATATAATCAAAAAATGCATATAAAGGTATTTGACACCCACACAACTGACAATTTCAATATCCTTATCACACAAAAAGTTAGTCATGTGCGGGTATCGAACCCGCGACCTCTTGTCGCAATAGTACGGTTTACTACCTACGTCATAATACACCACAAGGCTTGCCTTTACCCTGTCATATGCTGGTTTTATTAATTCATAAATTACGGTATTTGAAGCTATATTATGTAACTAGCTGTGCCCGACGGTTTCACCCGTGTTAATTTTATCCGACAAACACCGCGCCGCCAACGCGCCCGTAGTCTGTTCTTTCCGCAAGTACAAATTATTTTAATTTTTTATTATATCCTAAATAAACTATGTGTCCAAATAGCATACTCTAAAGAGCAAAATTTATCTTTATTAATGTCTTTATGATGAAGTAACTTTTGCTTGTAAGGATTAATATGCCATGTCTAAAAATAATATGTACTTATAAATCACTTTTTAATTTTCAACAAATCTATGTCACAAAATACCTTATTGTGGCTTATGAATAAGAGAAAGGCATATGCTATCGCTGGTTTTTATTTAGATATACTAATGACTAATATTATTGTAGAACATTATATTTCCGTATCATTAACGATTACGTGAGCGCACGCGGTTAAAGTAGTTCGGGAGGGCCTGGACTTTCAACTTACGTAACGAAAATCAATATTGAAGGCTATCTGAGAGTTGTAGCCTAATCTTAAATAGCCTGTACTATTCCTCGAGAGTATGACTATCATATACAAAAAGAACTTTTGGAATCCGAATAGTATTTCCAGAGATTAGCGTGTTTAAACAAACAAACAAAAAAACTTTATATTAAAGTATATCTACATAATTATATATTATTAAATATTTATTATCCATTATAAATTACGTATTCTCATGTTTGTTTAACACCAATATAATGAATGCAAGTGTCTGTGGAAATATGGTATTTGGAACACAAGTGTGAGCTCATATCCTACTGTACAATGTTTCTGTTTGTACGTTTTACGAAATTAGGTTTTTTTAATACTCGTTTAAGTAGCGAGTAAGGCTTGGAGCTCAAGCTTATTGTGTCAAGAAACTAACACAAAAATTTTTGGCAGCAAGTGGTCGCCTGCCTTCTCCTATTGTAAAAAAATCGGCCACGTGCGAGTCGAACTCGCGCACCGAGGATTCCGTAATTGTACAACTAAATTCACAAAAATAATTTGGTAAGTGTCATCGGCGTGCTCCAGCGTGCACAGAGCTTTTAGGCAGAATAATCAGAAAATTTTAAAAGCTATTAACTTACCAAAAATACTACATTTTGGTTTTGGTTCGTCGTCTTATCGATTAAATAATTATGGAGGTAATTTAATCATCGAAATTGTCACCTCAAATATCCATAGGCCATACATTGATTGATTTTATAGACATATCATTTTAGAGATATTCGAAATGGCCCTTTGGCATTGATTTAAAAAGTGGTATTTCAGGTAATATATACCTAAGTCAATGCCTTTCGGCATGTTTCTTTGATGTTCTGAATTTGTAAAATTAAATAATAGCAGTATCAAGATGGGTGGTATGATTATACGGATCTACATATTCTTAAATTTGTATAATGTATATTATAAATGTACACGTCAATCAGAAAATTAATTATTAATTAATTAGAGAAGTAAAGGGGTTATAGGCTAGCATGGTACGGGCATGTCATGAGGAGGGATGAAAATTATATAACTAAAAGAATGTTAAGTATGAAGGTGGATGGATATAGGAGTAGAGGAAGACCGAAGATGGTATGGATGGTTTGTGTGAAGCATTTTTCACTGACTGACTCACTCGTCAAAAACCTGGACCACTTCTAGGTGACTCAAAAACTTGAAATTTGGCCTGAAGGTAGACCATTAACCATACACCAAGGATCCAAAGAAAAAAAATCTCCAAAAAATACAATTTTAATCGGAATAATACTCATTTATTAACGGCGTTTCTACCCTCTCACCAATAGATGGCGTTGTGCCCAGTTATATCCAAATGAGCATCAACTACAGCTACGTTTTTATCTACTTACCAATAGATGGCGTTGTGCAGTTATTCAAAGTAACGATGTCCCAACAAAAACATAAATGTGAAAAAAGAGCGCAGTTAAATATAATAAACGTTCAGGATAGTCGTTGTCACCGATAAAAGAGCTGAGATCTAATGGGTAAATATAATTTTATGAATAATTTAAGAAAAATACATCAGGAAGAAAGATAAATTTTATGCAAGCAAAATCACTTTTAAAACTTAGCAATTAAGAATACATTATATTATAATAAAGTAGTTACGAAACAATGTAATTGTGGAAAAAAGACAATATTTGACAATATTAATTAATATATAATATACCTAATAATATATGATATTATATTATA
Organism: Saturnia japonica; assembly: GCA_033032175.1. NCBI lineage: Eukaryota > Metazoa > Arthropoda > Insecta > Lepidoptera > Saturniidae > Saturnia > Saturnia japonica. The sequence goes on from CM065314.1 coordinate 4,529,764, forward strand.
TATCACAACATTAACACATGGCTCCAGTCTGCAGACAACAAAAGAAAATTCAAAATAATGTACCTACCTATTTATCTGCGGTTTCGTTTACAACAAATTATTTTAAATTATGAGTAATTGTAGAAGTTATCATATCCTTTTGCTCTCATTTTTATGTTAGAATAATAAATCCTTCATAAATATTCTAGTTGTGCCCTGCGGTTTCATGCGCATTACATTTTTAAACCGCTCTTTGAGATCATAGTGTGATGTCATATAATGTTTCTAGAAGCTATTTTTCATCAGCAGTATAATTATTTTTTACGTAATCCGCGAGTTGACTGTATGTTTAAAAATTAAAGTAAATTATTGAGTAATATTGCTATATAGATAAAATGCCTATAACAATAAAAATCTAGAAAAAGTAATTGTTTATTTATTTGGAAAATTAATATTTTTTGTCTGAGAGTAACGTGACTTGAATGCCGCCGCGCGTCGCGCCGTTTATAAAACGAGACTTCATTCACCATACAAGAAATATTAACGTAAGACTTGCGTGTATGATTTGTCACACTTGTCACTGTTATCAACTTAACATACAACATGAATGATGACGTCATGAACATGCAGCGGTTTTTTTGGTGTTTTTTAAATTAAAGAGTATTTTGAAATGACTTTTTATGGTGTATTAATGAAGAAAATATTATTAATAAGTATTTTTTTAAGATTACAAATATTTAAAAAAAATTGAAAAGTTGTCAACTTCCGGACTATAAATTTAACATTAAAGAGACACTCATAATAATGGTAAAACCGTCAATAAATACCTAAAGAATTCATTCACGGATATAGCATAAACTGTTTTCAATTTAGTGTGTATGATACATGAAATAAGAGTAGTAAAAATACAAATAATAATTTAGAGGATTGAATACAAATTCTAAAATACCGTATATCAATATGGATAAAGTGTATATTACAAAAAGCTAAATATACAACGCAGAGGTACATTGCAACCTGCCCTAGTAATTTACTGGAAAAGATAAGATTAGACACTCGAACGGCACTGATAAAATGATACAGAATGATAAATGAAGTCATGCAGTACCGATATAACTTTTAACAAAATCAGACACAAAAAACAAAGGCTTTTAGTGAAATAGAAATTTGTGCATAAAGCAGAAAGTGTACAAAGAAGAAAGATATACAAAGTGAAAATGGTGTCCGTACAGACAATAGCCACGATCGTTGTAAAAACATTCAAAATTGTAAGTAGTAGCATTATGTTTTTTGAAGCACAAGAAATCAATTTCATTGAAAATACAACGTAACAACTAGTCGCCGAAATAAAAAACAATACAGCAAGACTTCATTGTTGCTCGTGAGATTTGTCTTTGTGACAGTCGATACGGTATTTAACAAAGTTATCAATAATTTTTTTTTTTAATATAGTTTCATCAAATCCACAGAAAAGAAAAAACCTACATAATTATTAAATAAATTGTAATATATTTTGCTCCACGTACAAATTTTAAATGTATGATACGTTAGGGATAATTATTAATTTTCGTGGCAGCCTCCTAAAGTAAGTAAGCCAAGGTAAAAGTGACATGCTCCATTGTTTATTATTTAAACATGATAAACTAGGATTAACAGTAATTAATAATATCGTACAAAGTAAAATTTAGGAATTATTGTTTCCCATTGTGACAAAAGATTCTATCATTCTATAGTGCAGATGGTATATAAATATATACCATTATGAAGGTATACTCTAACTGACTCATACATATTTTGTTATTCTAAGTTAATTGTATCGTTTAAATATAAATGTTTATATTGTAGCATGAATATAAACAACCATTTAACTATAAAATACAGAGCAATTGAATTCGTCATTATTGGCGCCAGTTTTTCTTAGTACCTATTGGGATTGTTTTTATTTTCTTAGGAAATCTTGCGCAATGTTATATTTATACATATTAAGTTATAATTATGACGACTAAAATTAAGTTATGTCAACATATCTAAATGTTTTCGTTAGTATCATGTTTATTACTGAAATATAGGAATTGTATTGTAATTTTCTTTGATTCTTTAATTCTAACTTACGTGCCTGAAAATCAAGATTTTAAATCAATGTGTTTTGCCTACCCTCACGCATGGTGCCAAAACGTGGACATGGACAAAGAGCAATATACATATACTAAAAATTGCAAAATAACCCATGAAGCATGCCATGTTGTACATTAGCCTCGTAGATCGTGTGTCAAATGCAGAAATCCAGAAAAGAATAAAAATTGTAAAAAGTGGAGATGCGAATTTGGCAAAACGAGAAAACGGACGATGTACCAAAGGGATTTTTGAGTGGTAGTTCGAAGGTTATGAACGATTGCAGATAAACTCTACATGAGAGCCATGCAAGATTATGAGGCTTTGCATGAGCAAAAAGAAGCCAATGTGGGTGGGCAAATGTCGGCTGAAAGGATTGATGGATGAAATTGTCATTTTTTTAAATGAAACATAGTTACATTGTACTTCTTTTCTGAAACTTATTACCTACTGAGTTAATTCAGTAGAAATATCATTTTGCTCGTTCGTCAGCGACCTCGTTTCCTATCACATTGATAACGCCACACCTCGTTGATACAAAACAGTTTATATACCCATTATATTCCTACATATTAAAAAATATATAAAAATGCAAAAATTGACTTTGATCGGTAGTTACTAACGCGTTGTAATCACTTTCAGCAATAATTTAATCTAGGAGAAGAAGAGTGCTTCGTATCTTTTTCAAAAAGCATCTAGACTGCTAGTAGCGCAGTTAAATTACGATACTATGCTTGATGCATGATAATGTGCCTGATCAACAATAATCCATCAGCTGTTGTTGCTTTATGTCGTTCTGCAAAACTCTCGGTAGCTGGACATACATACACTGCAGCTCGGCCGAACTTCCTTTAAATTTTGGCGTTAAGAATGTGTAAAAAGATATTTACGCTGCGCTTGCTATTTCTCTGGCGCGCCTCTCGCCTACTTCTACCATCGGTCTGTTACTTCCTCAGATCTCAACACACTCGAAATAATATTTTCTCGAAGTGGTATAATGATGGTACTGGATCTACTTCGGTATAATAAAACCATCTCAGAAGAAGTAAACATAAAAAGAGTGTGTGGCGGCAAGCCAGTTTTTTCAATGGAGAGAGGTGGCAACACCGGACGGACGAGGTGTCAAAAGAAAAGGATTAAATATAACCTCTTCTACAAGTTATTCCGTCAAGCGTTGTATCTGATGATTTATATGCATTTATGTTTTTCATGTGTTCCTAATTTTGAATAAACAACTCTTCTACAAGTGCAAGCAACTACAATATCCAATTCACACGATGGAATCAAGTCGTGATACTTATCTGCCGTCGACTTCAACAGGACTTCGGTAAAATTGCCGAACTTTGGTTAAACCCAATGTTTACTGAACTTTGGCTCATCCCTAGTATTATCATAACCTTTTGCAGATTTTTAAGCGCCTGTCTTGAATACTACAATTATATTTTATGAACCCGTTTGCTTTGAAATTATTCATTTATATTCTGGACTTTATACTAATATTATTAACTTGAAATTATTAAATTGTTTTTCTGTAGAATAATAAATTACTAACGTTTTTCATCCGTTCCACAAACACGTGGCGCAAAAGTCAAACAAACACCTTATCAGATATGGAATTACTCATATAGCAAATTGCGGTTGGACACTTAACACACTAGGTTCCTATAGTGACTAATAAAGTGATTAATTCGTTTAGCTACTTCTGCTACTCGTGCGGATAGCTAGATGATTCGTCGTTTAGAACACCGTAGCGAATTCTATGACTGGCTTTCCGATACATGTGGACGTAGCAAGGATTACAGCTGGGGGGTCAAAGGAAGACAAATTTAATGAACAAAATGTGAAGCGTAAAACATCTTAATTTAATCATAATTTTTTATATTGAAATAAGAATTAATAGAACTGAAAAAAAAACACTTGAAATCTCTCATATTTACGAATATCCTATAAGGTTACCATTAGAAATTACGCTGATAAACTAAAAAAATTTAAAGTAGTGAATGTGTGTAATACATAGAAATGTTCAGTAATGTTGAGAGGGGAATTACGCTTAGTCGGAAAAATCCGAGCAGACGCGACGCTGGCTGACTGATATATCGACACTCCCGTCCAAACGCGCCATAAAATGTTTCACATCACATGAATCACATCACATGAATCTATACAATTAATAAAATTTAAGTGTCTATTTGTAATGTCAAAATAACAGTTTTTTACTAAATGCATATGAAAGTATATACGACAAATATAAAAAACCAATTTTTAAAATTTTTGACTGTCTGCTGTCTGTCTTTTTGTTCCGTGTAATCTCCGAAACAGTTGGACCGATTTTGATGGGACTTTCACTGGTAGATAGCTGATGTTATAGAAAGTAGCTTAGGCTACTTATATTTTAGAAAAGGAATAAGGGTTCCGCACAAATAAAAAAACTGGTCATGGTGAATCAATTCGGGTGCTTAAATGACCTACGCTGAGTAAACCATAAGAGGAATAGCAAATTAATGTACTACATAATTGTATGAATTAAGAAGACCTACAAAAAAGTCACGGAGAGTATATGTCTATCTTCTAAGGAACACCCACAATAAGCATTTTTGTCTTTAAAATAGCCGGGAGTGGGGGAGCAAAATTCGCGCTGGCATTCTGTAGTCCACGTGAGTGAAGCCATAGTCACAGTTAGTAATATAATAAATTTGAACATAGAATCTCCACTTTTTATATAATATACTTTGCTTATTTTTACTTTTATCGAAGTACATTTCTCTTATTATATATTAATATTATTAACTTAGATTTGCAACTGAGCGTGGTTGGAAGTCTGGTGAGCGGTGACAAAAAAATATACTATCATGATATAAACTAATCTCGATATTTACTTTCACCGAAAAATCAGGCTCATTGTAGGATTATAATTCAACGTAACACAGCGTATCGCAGGAAAACCAGTATTTCATTTTTTATTGATAGGTATATTACTACAATATCGCTGTGTCTCATTACTAGTAGCCACGAGTTCAAAAGGGGGGTTAAGGCGATTTCCTGTCTCAGCACAGCCCACGTTAGCATGATTCATTTAATATAAGTGTACTATTATAATTAACTCAATGACAATAATTATAAAATTATATAAAGCTAACATCAGCTAAAACATACTCGGCGAACTGTGGGTGTACATTAGTACATCTCTGCCTAACCCTTCGGGAATACAGGCGTGATTGTATGATGAAGTGTGATTTGGTGTTCAAAAATGAAACTATGCTAAAGTATCAGCTAGTACTTTACTTTAACATAAATCAACCAACTCTTAATGTTTGCTGTTTTCAGTTTTATTATTGATACCTATGATATGTTGAATGAATGAGTGATTTATTTTACGTTATTCTTGAACAGATTTTAAGTAATTTTGTTTTTCCACTAATATCACTAATTAGTACAACAAGAAATGGGGGTTTTAAACTTAAAGCTAGTGCCTTCCTTGGGAATAGACTTTTGCTAAATGGTGTAGCACTTATAGTATATACATACAAACTTAAAAATTAATGTTAACAAATACCTAATAATAATAACTCACTGGAGCCGAACCTCACTCTATCCACGTAGTATGTAATACGTATTTGTACGTTCTCATAGTGGCGTCAGTTTTTTTCTATTTATAATATAAACACGCAGGCAAGCAAGCGAAAATTTAATGATAAGATTTAAATGAGTTTGAAAGTTTAAACCACAGGCACAATTTCAATACTAGAATTAAATATAAAAAAGTAATCTTATATACCCATCTCATTTTAGACTTCGTAAAACAAAAGGTAATTTGAGTTAGGTTCTACAAAAAACTTGTTACCGATTTGCCGAGACAATAAGTTCAAGAATCTTGAAGGGTATTATTATAGGATGATTATTATGTTAATGATAGTGATAATGATTGTGTGATTGGAGGTGACTCTCTCTCTCTCTCTCTCTCTCTCTCTCTCTCTCTCTCGGCACAGCCAGTAATACATGATAATAACCTAAACAATAAAACAAATAAATAGTGTTTCTTGCCGGCTCTTTTCGAACCGGTAGCAGGTTATTTATTAACTTCATAAATATCTTTTTAGAATTTAAACTGAACAAGACATTTATGATTTTTAAACCGATATTTTAACAACCATTTATAATCTATAATATATCTATAAACTATAATCCAGATTTATAAATTTTTCGTAAACACTGATAATTTCAACAAAAAAGTAATCGTTCTGGATAACATGGCAAATGACATTAATATGCGTACGCGCATCATAAGTCAGATCCCTGAGCGCGGCGCAGCGCGGCGCTGTAAACAATCAAATTGTTGTACTATTTACCTTGAAATCAACCATTATACGATCCATTGTGGCAATGCAACGGTATGCGTTATTTATGTAATACGTTTGTTTGATGCGGTTACGTGTTGACATTGTTTGAATGCCAACAGAATCATCTAGATCTTATCATTACGCTTTCGGCTTGCCTACCTGCGTGTTTATATTTTTAAATAGAAAAAATATTGCGCCATTATGACTACGTAATTCAGTAAAATGAGTAATATCTGTTTTTTAATTTACGTAACAACATTTTTTGACAGGAATTTTATTATGCTCTGAATAATTTTAGAAAGTTTGAATGTTAAATATTTTCATATTCCATTAGCAGATTCATAAATTACTAGCGATGAGTCACAGATCCGGTCATAAAAATACCCAAAGGGACAATTTTTTTTTTCTTAATCGTTATCACTGTCCAATAAAATAAAATACCTATCAAGAGATAAAAAAAAATACATGTTCAGAAGAAGTACATATTTATTATTATAGTTGTTCTCATTGTATCGCATTTTAATAAATAGATCATTTAAAGAAATATTATACAATAATATTTATAAACATTGATTTATTTCAATTTAAAATATCCCATTTTACTACCGAATCTGTGTCACATAACTATACTTTTTCATCAACCCATTTGATTCTACTAAATGCAGACTACAATGGGTCTGAATAATATATCATATAAATATATTTAAAAAAAACAATTGATATACATGCAATCGTTGCATATGTTTGTACTATGCGCCTTAGTGGCAGTTTATTTATTTATTAAAGAAGCTCCAACAGCGCGCATATTTTACTTTGAACCATTTTTACAATTCATTCTAAGTCTAATACAGATAATCGAAACTATTGAAACTATTAAAGGCGCCCACTACATTGACAATATAAAATAACGCAAATGTAATTTAAAAAATAAAATAAAGTAAGTTAAGTAAGTAAGTTATTACAACGTATGAAAAACTACTAATAATAAAAAAATATAATTTAAATTAATACGAATATAAATAACAGAATATTAATTGTAACATTAAAATAATTAATTGAAAGGACCACTATGTTTTAATTAATAATGGGGGGGAAAAAAATAGAGAGACAAGTGATTAGGAATATCGATTATTGTAAATTAAACTAAGTCCCTGAAGTGAAATAATAAGTTTACTTTGTGTAACTCGATAATACAAATCAGTATGATCGTAAAATATATTTAGCGAGGAAGTTGATTGAATAACAGCGTAAATCCACGCTTCCTGCCGACTGCACTGCACAATTAAACTCTAATTACTAACACCCGCCAGTAGCTAAATGAAGAGTAGTGAAATGAACCAGAGGTTACAAGTAATAGGCACACCAAATATATTTGCATCTCTGAAGTTCTCTTCGTTTAAAAACCGTAAAAAAAGAAACATAGAAATACAATTTTCCAGCATCATGAATTGGACGAAGAGGGATAACCTTTTCCTTTTCGATTACTTACATAGCAGCAGGTTTTGTAATAATTCAGGCATTGAATAATATTTTGAAAGGAGTTTACCGGAGTTTTTGGCGGGATCTTAGCCTGTCATGTTCTTGTTTTTTTTTATATATGTGGAATTTTGTATAATTAACTTTGGTTATTGTGCACAAGCGGCTTGGAAATGATAATGACAATGAATTACGAGATGTCACGAAAACTTCCTGGACAGTTCTAGCAAGGGGGCCACCATTTCGTTAGAATACTGAAATCATCACAATCATTATTCTATAAAATGAGATAATAATCAATTTGATGTTGGCAGTAATAAACTTCAATAGCGAGGATTGGTTGTCAAGTTAGGAGTTGCCATCAACCTCTTAATTATCCATTATTTAAACACAGAAGACATCGCAGAAAAAAACTTTTAAACATGGAAGAGTTATATTCGCCGTAATTACCAATTAGATTTTAATATCATCTTCTATAAGTTAATTATCTGATTTTAAGTAGTTAACTGCAATGTTCTTTTCAAAAAATCAATGCACCAGTCTTTTAAAGTCTTTATAGCAGACCTTTTGAAAAAACCAGAAATAATTTAAAGAGAAGCCAAAGGCAATTTAATTATTGATAGGTTTCTACTACATTACAGTTATTAATTATAAAAAAAATTAGTAATACAATTTAACTGATGCTATATTTTATCCAGGTTTCACTAACCAAGGTTTGGTAATTTAAGATTTCTCTTTATAACTAATCGGATGTTGTCATATTATTTGAAACATTTAGTAATCGGTTTGCAATAATTCGATACTATCGATGATTTAACGTAGTTCTGAAAAAGGTATATGCCACGTAATAGACGTCGCTGTCCTAAAAAAATATTTATGCAAAATATGTTTGAAAACTGATTATTTCTTTAGTGCTAATAGGACTAATTATCATTAAGCCAAAATATGTTAATTATACTTTGTGTAGTATGGTAAAAGCTTAGCAAATGCCAGACAAAAAATGTACAATTTAAGTAACATAGATTTTTGAAATTGGATAATTTTTTTAGTGAAAGTAGTATTCTACTAACAATTAATAAATTTATAAAATGCAGTTTAATATGCGTTTTAGTAAACAATACGTAAGCATTATACTTCAATTTACTAATCAGCATAGGCATGCAATATTCATTTAAAAGATTTCACAATACATCAAGAGATAAATTCATAATGTTTCGTTACAAAAGTATTTAGATTTAATTCGATAAAGACTATTTTACAACTCTGCATAGTTTTTTTGCGAAGCTAAGAAAATAGGAGAGAATGAGAGAGAACACTTAAATAAATTAAGCAGTGAAATCACGAGTGAAACTAAAAGACAATTTAAAAGTGATACGATAACTCTCTAGATAATTATTTTGCTCTGTGACCAGAGTCTCCGATATCGTGTCACCGCTCCCATACTGTGTTAACTCCTGACCCGGCTGTTGCTTATGATGTCTAATGATTGCATCAACTAATTGACGTTATCCTGTTATTTCTAGCTCGAATTTATTTTTCATTAAATTCCCTTTATGATTCGAATGGGACAGTGCAGTGGTAAGAATTGTAAACTTAATTAATTCTTATTTATGCTAGTGTCATAAAGCTTAGGAGTTTCCTTTTTTTCTGTCTGTTTAAACGCGCTACTCTCTGGAACTACCAGTAAGATTTGGAAAAATATATATTGACATCTTATAGTCTTTCTTGATGAAGATTATAGGCTATATAACCTCAGACTAATAAGGTATGGTTCAGTAATCATGAAAGTCAAGCAATTTGGCATCGGCCCTTGCCAAGTTACCTTTCGACAATCGCTAACGCTTGTAGATCACGAAAAATTGTATGGAATTGATATATCTTATCACGTGATTTAACGTTGAGATAAGTCAACATTTTTCGTTTTCAACAAGATTTACTAACATTTACACAGTGACTTCCAAACTAGGCAGAGCCTGTATCTTGGAAGCTGGCATACGATTTTAACAATACATTTTGCAAAAACACCTCAGATGGCCATAAAAGATTATATAGGTCAAATTTAATAAAATATTCCAAACAACTCTTTTACATTTTTTACCACTCAAATGTAAAAATGGAATGTATTGATTCTAGCTCATATAATTTATAGTAAAATGAAAACTGAAGCAGCTACGAATTAATTTTAAAAATATGTTCAGTTTAATCATACGTAAGATTGTAGAAAGGTAACTTGGCTAGGGCCTGAGACGTAGGCAAACACGGGAAGTGAGAACAACTGTAACCCATTGGCTACACGGTAAGTTGGAGAGTTGGTGTCGACTATATTTAACACGGCTGAAACCGTGAGGCAAAGCTAGTTATTAATATAGACTTCAGTCACTATGTACTAGTAACTAAGTTTTGATTACTCGAAACAACTTTCAGATTATGATCCTAATTACTTTTTACTGGAAGCATCACTTGAAATTATTGTTTAGGTAACTACGGAAATATGGATTCCTAAAATCCTCAAAAAATTCAAAGATATCGTTTTTACTGATTTAGCTTATGTATTTACATATGGTTGTTTCCATTGAATAAAACGTATTAATTCATTAATATAATATTATGATAAAATAGTTTGTGTTCCTATTATAAAAGAAAATTAATACGGAAATGCCTAAAACATCACTTAGATTATATCATAATCAATTCATAGAATTATTTTTTTAAATTAAGTTAATTACAGCTACATCGCATGGCATTCGATTAAATTTTATTTTTTATGATTAACACTTTAGGTTTCCAGTGTAGGTAACTTGACATACGCTACTGATCCATTCAGATCAAAGTAATTTCACATTCCTTATACCCGACAAATACGAGGTCAAAGCGCATTTGAACTTTCATATTACGTTAATAATGTGATAAATTATGAAGGAATCCTTACATCAGCTGTACATTTATATTCCGTAGGTGTATAAAGGTATTTTATTACAGAGAGCACTTTACCGCACGTCTACTTAAGAAGTTGGAAAAAAATATTTGTGGGCGTTAAGAAATGAATGAAAAAGAAATTCATTAAGTCTCATTATTTTCAGAAAAAATTAACAGACTGAACTTTATTTTCTTAATGATAAACTTGTAGTAGTAGCACTTTCCACAAAGACTCTAACAATATAAGTAACTAGCTGTACCCCACAGTTTTTCACCGGTGTTAATTTTATCCGACAAACACCGCGCCGCCAACGCACCCATGTAGTCTATCATAATTGTTCTTCCCGCAAGTACAAATTATTTTAATTTTTCATTATCTCCTAAACTATGTGTCCAAATAGCATAGTCTTAAGAGAAAAAAATTGGTTGCCTGTAAAGTCGGTATACGGGCGAAAGTTTTACGTGACAACGACTTTATGTCTGTCTCTCTCGCTCTTAGGCGGGCTAACCATGCCCGAGTGGAAGGGACGCGTGCCTCTCACTCGCTCTCATTGTGAGCGCATAACGTGAGCGGAGCGTAACGCAGTTTCTTGAAGTGTCACCCGGCAAACCAATTTATAAGACGTTGTCACGTCAAAATTTAACTTCATAAAATTGTATTTATGATGAAGTAACTTTTGTTTGTAAGGATTAATATGCCATGTCTAAAAAATAATGCATAAAAATCACTTTTTAATTTCAAACAAATCCTTATCACAAAATACATTATTATGGCTTATGTATAAGAGATAGACATATTCTTTAACTGACTTTATTTAAATATACTAAGGCCAATATTATCGTATAACATTGTATTTTCGAAACATTAACGATTACGCCAGCGCACGCGGTTAAAGCAGTTCGGGAGGGCCTCGACTTCCGACTTACGTAACAAAAATCAATATTTAAGGCTATTTGAGAGTTCGAGAATCTGGCTATCATATAAAAAAATAATTTTTCTAATCCGACTGGTAGTTCCAGAGATTAGAGTGTTTAAACAAACAAACAAACAAAATCTTTTCCGCTTTATTATTATATAATAATAATAATTATAAGTATATATGATAAGGAGCAGAGAAGGAATTTTGTTACTTATAACTTTTTATAAATGTTAAATTAATGATTGTCAGAGAATCGTTTTTATAGAGAGAGAGATAGAGGGGAAAGATCAAATGGAACGCATAACTTCCTTAAAACTGCTTATTCCCTGACCGTACCTAAAAACTACTTGACCAATTAATAAGGAATCAAATATTCCTACAAAATTCTAGTTCACAGCCGGAACTATTGTTATGAGTTAATAAATACGTTCCTATACAAATGATATCATCAGAATTTCTGTTAAGTTATCAGCAAAAATATTTAGTACCATTTACTTTATCTTATCTTATCGATACGACACAACTAAAGCAGTTTGTTAAATATTTTTGTTAAGTATCGATAGGTTTTTGTCATTAGCACTATTTACAGAGCTTAAGGTGGCGTCCTACGGTCCTTGATATTGCGGACGGATGTGGACCAGCCCGCACTGACGCACACTGGGAAGAATTTCGTCTGTGGAAGCGCAGACAAGGCCGTCCGTAGCCTTGGTGCGTGGATGTCCGTGGTCATCGGCCGTGTTTAATACTCCGCAATACCACGGATCGTGGGAACCAACCTTTAGTTAAAACTATCGTCAAAACCAGGATAGCTCGATTAATAAATTAAGGGATTTATTTATTAGGCAGTACATATTGAACAACATCATGACTTAGCATCAAGTGCAACTGTATTATTTAATTATTAGGAATCTGTTTTTATATACCTATATATATTTAACGTCCGACACAAAAAGAGCACCACTCTTTTATAAGTTTAACGTGTGTATCTTTTTATCTGTGTGTCTGTCCGTGGCATCGTTAATCACAAACAACTGAACCGATTTTGATCTAGTTTTTTTTCACTTGAAAGGTGACTTGAACGAGAAATACAATAAGCTAAAAAATAAATGATTAGGGTTTGCCGTTGTGCGCGCAACACGCAAATACTACTGGAATGATTTTTGTTTTTTTTTTTTGTTTTATTACTTACATATTTGGTCCTAATTTAAAAAAAATATCACGATATAATCATAAACAATAATTCTGTAACCCGTACTGAGCCGAAGGTACAGCTAGTAATTCAATAAAAATTACATTTTCAGAAAAGCATCCCCACATTTTAAGAAAATTTCATTCAAATGTTTGGAATTAATAATTAGGATCGAACAAAAAAGTTGATTTACCAGTAAAAACAGAACTACATCGGTATATTTTTTTTAAATTTGTCTAACCCTTCAGGTGCTGAACATCATAATTCTGGTATTATATCGTACTGGATACAATGGCGAATTTCTCGGCGTGGGAGGCACATGGAACCTCAACGAGGAAAAGAATCCTGACGCAGAGATAGTCGCGTCCGGCGTCATTGTCGGATACCTCATCTATACTCTGGTGCAAGTTGTCACCTTTCTCTTCGGTACAACAGAGCATAAGCGGTAAATATAATTATATTTTTATAACTAATGTATTGGATCTTCGATCATATTGCCACTTACACTATGCATGTACCAGCAATTAATAATAATATTATACGAAGAATATGATTCAGGTGCACTGTGCTTGTTTATATGTCACGTACATTGTTTTTATAAAATACAAGCTGGGGCTTGTGGTTACAAAAAAAAACTTACAGTACTTTTAGTTTAGGCATTCACAGTTAAACTTTTCTCGATAACATACATTGTTACATCGTAATGACACATTATTATTTCAATTTAACCCTTGATTATATTATGATTAATTCAACACATGGTTTTTTGTTATTAATGATCCCAGAAAGCTTATATATAATGTACGATTTCCATCGGGCGGCCGCTGATATCTTGTGCTTTGTGTACTTTCTTACCTACACTTTGTATAGTAATTGCTCCGTTCCTAAGGGTTGTAGCGTGATGTTAAATAGCCTTATAACCTTCCACAGCAAATAGGATACAGAATGCACAAGATTTTTCTATTCTGACTGTCAGTTCTAGATATTAACGCATTAAAACAAACAAACAAAAACACACGTGTGCAGTTCACACACGGTAGAAGCGAAAACTTCACAAAATATATAAATATTCACATAAAAGATACACGTGAACAATACACCACGCTTGCTATTACGCCTTTTATCAAGGGGTCGTAATACGCAAGCGCACATATACGTACAAAGAGGAGACCGCGACAATAGGAAATAACTGTATACTGTATTCTATCTAATTTTTTGGCAGGCTAATTCATTTCGATGTAAGTATGTTTATCTTTTTGTAGTATAGCTTTTTCGTTTCATCGAGTTTGAAATGACATCGCGAGCTTACGGTACAAAAGATTTACCTTTTTACTTCAAAAACAATAGTAATATCGATTTAAATTTCCTTTAAGCATTTATTCAACTTGTTTTAAATCTTAGCGTCGTGTGATATAAAATGTGCTTTATAATGTTCACAGAGCCATGTCAGAGATTGTGATGAACTTTGTGGGCGTGTTCATGTGGATAGCCGTGGGTGCCGTAGCGCTGCACTATTGGGGAGGATACCAGGGCGAGCACCAGTTCCAGTTTGTCTTTGCTGAGAAACAAGTGAGTCACAAGTACTTCCCTTACTAAACTGTAGTATTCACTTAATTAAATGATTCACTGAGCTTAATTTTTTATATATGGGTACCTAATAAAAAAAAACATATTCTATATCATATTTCATTAGAATCCATCCAGCTGTTTTAAACGTGATTGATGGACAATCAACTATTTACTACACTAGCTTCTACCCACGACTTCGCCCCCGTTGTCTTTGAAATGAACAACTCGCGCGCCACCTATTGTAAACTGTTTGTACTATAACAGAAGTTGCACGGGTGTCCGCCCATTAATTCTGCAGAGTTTCAACGCAGTCTGATGAATGATTTAGTAACGTAGAGAGGACAAACAAACAAATTAACTATTCATTTTTATTAAATAATTGTACGAATCACTAGATTGATTATAAACTGATGATTTGTAAAATTATCTGGGTGACGTATATAAAGATCAGCTCTTTCAGATCATAGTAAGGAATAAAATTATTGTTACTAATAACAATTAAAATCAAAAGGTTTAGATGAGTTGTTATTTATTGAGTAATGCATATTTCCAGGTTGGATTAGCCGTTGGTGCCCTCTGCGTCATCCAAGGCGCGATATACCTACTGGATACTGCCCTATCGGTTATACATTTCACGAAGGAGATGTAATACTTAAAGTGCTTGCATAAATATAATTATTATATTTAATCATAAATAAGTTTAAACTTTAAATCGTACGAACGAACGAACCTCTTTTAATTTTTTACATAAAACTACTTATACACGAGTTTTTCCTAATATTTGATTAATAGGTACTTTTTTAATATGTAGAGTTGGCTGGAAATAAAAAAAGTAAAAATTCATAATTTTTTTTTTGTTTATATTAACTTTACGTTATGGAATCAGTTTGAAAATAGAATGCTAATGTGATCAAGCAGTTGTAAAATACAGAAAGCAAGATTGTCAAACATTCAAGTAGCAAATTTAAAAATTTAGATTTTTTGTTTCGTTTCATTTTGATTAAATTTAAGCTCTCGATGTTTTCATAGTTTACCCACCTATAAATAGGTAATTAAGTAGCTAAGAGCATAGTACATGTTTTTTATGTAAGCTTTGTTTTGTAATTAATTTTAATTAAATTAAAATGATAAATGTACTGATTATTTAATTATAATGCTACCCAAGACTCCAAGGGAAATTAATATATTTGAATTGCTACTTCCGTATTTCAAAATGTTGATTAAAATGTAAAAAAAGTTCAATTCGCTTCATGATAAGTAAAGGCCAACATAGTTTAAAACTTAGTTGAAGCAAATAATATTTGGCAATAATGAAATGAACACTTCATCAAATAAATTTACAAAATATTACGTTTCTTATTTAGAATTTTCAGTGTATATATTATTTAAGAAATAAAAAATCGTAAATCGATTGTTGTTCGTTACCGTGATGAGTAAAGAAACACAAGAAAACCCTTTTTCATAAAGACATAAAATTATAATCGAAGTAAGGTAGCGCCTCATTCATCACTGACCTCATTTCTAAACGGGGACTTTTTCAATAAATAACCTACATTGTAAATAATAAACTCTGTTATTATTATTATTCAAGTTATGTTACTGTTTGACCTTCATAACTTGAGTATTGTAGATGAGAGCTTAGAACGAAACCAGTGTTTTAACAATGCTCATCATTTCCATGGATTTATCAAACCTTTGTCATAGTAAACTTTGGACAGTTAAGTGGAACACAGAAAGAGAACCCACGTACGATAAAAGAAAGAAAGATAACGACTTAATTCCAATATTTCAAAGACTTTCATATTTAGGTATACAGAAAAAAATACACAAAAAAGAATGTGACAACATTTGTAAATTATTAAACTGTTGTTTGACGGTGGAGGATAACATCGTGAGGAAACCGGAACACAAAAGTTTTCAGAGTACCAGCGTTTAGTGGATTAAAAAAAACAGTTTCGTGCGATTGAATATTTGAAATCACCCAAATGTGAGGTTAGTGTGATGATTAGGCCCGTGTCTACTCTTAACCCTTTGCCTAGTAACCCAATGGTAACTGGCATTATAATGTGCACGATAAGCCCATATAAACACAGTTTGACCCGGAGTGGGATATTATCAACACTAGCCTTTCACCACTCAGTTGAATCAAAAAACCGATACGGGAGCGGACTACACTGTGTAACGGTCCACAATTTATAGAACGTTCAAGCCTTAAGACCAGCTGCCAAATGGTGTCATGGATTTTGCTACCATTAATGACGGCTTTTATCTAGCAAGGATAGTCTATAGGAAATTTATCCAACTCGCGTTTGATGCTATCTTACAGGGAAGTTATGCAGTAACCATTATTAAGTAAATTATTATTAATAGTTTTTATTAAATATGTTCAGATATAACGAGATGTTAATATAATAATATGAGGTCAATGCGAGTGTCAAAGTGGGCAGTTCGAGGGGTCAATTGGAGCGTAACACCGGGCGAGCTGACGCGACCTGACTCACTAGAGTCAGAGCATTCGTGGAGTGTCTCACATATCAGTGTAAAGCGACCACTAATTTTTGCCATTGATACAGTTTTGTGCATATTTTTAGTGTTCATCTAATATAAATGTTAAAAACATATTACCACTTTACAATACCAGGTCAGTGGTTAATAATACTTTTTTTTTCCTTTAGACTTTTTCCTTTTTTATTAAGTATAAACTTTCGTATTTTAAATGGGTCTTAATTTATATGTCTGTTTTAAGAGACGGTTTGCCCTTAGTTGATTTCATACTAATTCTGGTTTCCTTTTAATTTAAAGATAAATAGTTAAACCAATAGGAACAGTTCAATAAAACGCTTTATTTAAAAATATAAGACTACCATTGTCAGTCAAGGATTTTAAATAAAAATCTATAAAACCTTAAATATTCTTTTCGACGTTGTATATAAACAAATAATTAATTAATTGTATAATATTTTCTATGATTAATAGATATACAGTATTCAGTAGCATATAGGCGATGAGAGGCTACATTTTAAACTGAATAACTGTCATTCATAAGTCAATTTGATTAATGCCGTAAAAGATAATACGGTGGATAGTCTTTATTCAAGTTTAATAATCGATATCGCCGAGTTCGAAGGAGTTCCTCTGCGAGCTGGACGTGGAAGCTGTCAAAATTGCTCCGTTAACGGATAACGTAAGTAATTTTAAATTATAATCTCTAATTTATTTCCTTTAATCCTTCATCAAAACTAATTATTGAAACATAATTTTAAAGCATAATATGTTCCCCGTTTTGATGTTTTTTTTTTGAGAGTGATAAAAATATATTCTATGTATACCACGATATTTATTAGAATTCGTACCAACATTTGAGCTCAATTGGTGGACAAAGATTCGAACAATAGCATTTTAAATTATTTATATAAGACTCGCAGTGTGCCCGCGGCTCCGCATGCGTTTATAGTTACGTAGTACTTATTTACATCCCGTAACTTTATTTTTACCCATATTGTTGACAATTCATATGCCGTATCAATCGAGGAATGGCGTGTATTTCCCGTGTACAATTTTCTTCAAATAATTATTTTTATTTCTTTCTTACCAAAAGCATAAATATAAATATTCCTAATTTGAGACATGACGGATTCTTCTTCATACAAACTTTCACCAAAGTTTTATTTTCACCATATGTGTAATAACACAATGAAATAATTCACTTGTCGCAAAACTGTATAATCCAAATAATTTCCAATAGGTATAACGCTTAGAATATATAAACTACCGCGAGCCGCGATTGACAGGGCACGTCATATTTCTATCATAAAATAAAACAGTAATTATGCCGTACAGCGTAGTTAAACAGTTTAAAAACACTTCAGCCAATCTTAAAAATAATACTGGACTATCATTTAAAGGTAATTATTAGAAATACAATATATTTCTTATTAAGTATAACAATATCAATAAATCAACAAACCAGATTGACAATAAACAAACTGGTTGGTATGGCAGCCGTGGTCATTTCACCATTATCGCGCATGCGCATTTGGTATTCCCATATTTTGTTCATAGAAACTTTCATCCACTATTTTCTACTCTTATAGTGTTATTTTCGTTACAAAAGTACCCTATATCCTTTCCCAAGGTCCAATCTATCTCTATACCAAAATTCATCAAAATTGGTTCAGCGGTGAAAATGTAACAGACAGACAGAGTTACTTTCGCATTTATAATATTAGTATGGAAAACCAAAACCGTAATAAAGAAGGCGCGCGAGAGACAAACGAGAAATGTTATTTATATCTTTCACAAAATTTGTGAGAATTCAAATAATTAATCGGGTGTAAAATACAAGTAATTACTTCTTTCTGGCCCCTCTATACTGTACTTGGCGTGATGACACCTAAATACAGATTGGATCCTGATACCCAAGCAAAACGAGGAGTGTCACGCGTTAACCGCATCAACGCACGCGGTCTATAGGGAGGGCATTGTGATGCACCAATGTTCGAGAACTTTCTGAATTAAATCCACACAAATATAAACACTATTACAAGATAATAAGAGTAAAAATTGTTAGAATTACCTATCGTAATACTAATTACAAGGTTATTACTGTATATTATATTGAACTCGTATAAATCAAAACAGAAGGTAATCCAAAAATTAATTCCTTTAAAAAAATCTAATAGGTAAGTAATTCTCAACCGACTTTTATGAAATTTTGTAAACAAGAAGTATACCTATGCCATTCCACAATGATAGACTATAGGAACTGTCAGTAATTCTTTTAAAAATCATAAAATATGATTAAAAACAAAAATACAAGACGAAGAAATTACTGCATAATAAACGTTTGTGGAGCTGGGGGTACAACTGTATATCATAAATGTTAAATATGTAATGTTTATGCGAATATTTTTCATTCGATCATGCTCAAAGAACTGAACGGATTCTAATGAAATTAGGCATAGTTGTCATACAAATCGCCGTATAAAAGTCAATAATAATTATGACTTTTATTATTGAGGTTTTTGTTGCTATAAAATAACAATTCAATCGATGCAATATTTTGAACAATATGAATATTTAGTTAATTTCATTATATGTCATATTATAGTCAACTGTAAACCATAAAAAACCACAAGCGCTGGACTTTGGAATCCGAGTTTAACGGTAACCTCCATCTCGGCACAAATTAAAAAGTTCTCTAACTCTTATCCTTGTGGTACCGTGAAACTGTAACCTATGTGTTCTCTCCTTCTTATGACATCGGTTTCTTCAAGGGTAACGTGGAGAGACATTATTTTAAGTAGGCCGGCTTGACAGCGGCAATCGCCGATGGATTTCGACCCCTCGGTGGTCCGTCGTTGTGTTTGGATTGTACTGTGGTAAGCACAGGGATAGTAAAGTTAAAACTGCCGAGCTACTAAAAAAAATTCCTTAAAAAAATAATTCATTCTAATTAAAAGTTATTGAGTTTGGTATAAGGTATTTTTGTTGTAAAAAAATTGATGATACAGTTTGAAAATTGGTAACGTGTCGGAAAATTTATTTTACATGCCACCTGTGATTAGGGTTGCTAATCCTACTGTAATAATATAGTATCCCACTTTATTAGACCTCCGACTACTATGTTTCAAAATAAAAAAATTGTAGGCGTCAGGCGAAACTGTTATATTTTTTATTGGATAAAAAAAATTGGCAACGTTATTTATTTTTTGTCAATTTGATTATTTGTCTATCAAGCATTAAAAAATATAATATTTTCAGGTAACCTCGAAAATTACTACATTTGATATATAAAAAAGTTGGTAAACCTACCTGTAACACCAGTGCCATAGGTTCGTTATCACTGGTTTAAACCATAATCTCATGACAATACAACCGATTCCAGCACGCTAAAGGCTAACTGTAGAAATGAGATATCCCTTATTATTTGACAGCACTATGTCGAATTAAAAAAGTCGTAGTGGTTGAGTGGTTTAAACCGGCGTATTTTTCGAATTTTTCTAAATTCGTGTATATTTTCTCATTTAAGGTAACTCGTAACACTATCAGCTGGCCGTGAAAGAAAACCTGAATTAACCTTTGAAAAATTCTCTTGTAGTGTACTAATTGTATGATAGAAAATGTGATGATTTCTCGGTGCTTCGTATTGCCAATACATCATGGGCTGGTGGCGTGGTTATCAAACCCACGCCATCCGCTGTAAAGAGGCCTCATTTCATGGCAGTGGGATACATACAATCTGGTATTATTATTATTAATATGGGTCAAGAGAAAATCTCTTTTTAATGCTATTATCACAACGACAACGGTTTTAGTTAATGGTATACAATTTAATTTAGAACTGGTACATAAGTCTGAAATAAGTTTAATGATCCGATTCCCGTTAACTGTATTTGTATGAACTAACGGAATAGACCGCATCGATGCGTATCATACGTGCAGCACGCATCGCTTTCGTCAAAGGGACAGTCATCATAATTAAATAATAATTTAAATAGAAAGTTATTATAAAATATCAGAAATAGTTTTCTAATACTTATCATAGCTAAATACAAAGATTTGGGATTTCAAAAATATCACTAAATAGATAAATCTTGAAAAAAGAGTTATCTTTCTTTTGCTGTATTTAAATTATACTTGGGTCAATTAACTTGTTTTGTACAAACCTAATTCCAAACGTTTGTATGAAGTTTTCGAATGCACTGAAGTAAATTTTTATTGTACTTAGAGCCCGTCGGAAAACCGCCAAAATTCAAGTACCTAATGCATTATTACAATATTAATTCAATAAACATATGTTTTCGGTAAAGTAATTGTTGGCGACGGAACGGTTGTTTTCGTGTCTTAGGTTAGGTTAATATGTGTTATTATTGTATTTACGTGTTATATACTATGTGTTACGATAAAATAGATTAATACTGACAATATTATAGAAAAATGTAAGCGAATACGCTACATTACAAGTTGCATGTTATATATTAAGATATATATGAACGATTATGTATTGTGTGTCACATATGTGAAAATATAACTAATATAAAATAGATTAACACATAGAGTAAGCCAATAGAGTAAGTATATCGAATATTATAGAGATTTTACGAGCGGAAAATAGTGATGCCGCCCGTAAATTACATTGTTTTTGGCTTATATACGGAATATATACGTAATGTATATTATAAGTAAATATGTAATGGATAGGTAATTCAAAGAGGAACATTTTGATATATGACATGTGTACATAAGATATATAACGAGAGAAATATAAAGAGTTTAACAGGGCAACCAAAGCGAAAAGTAAAGTTAAAACACGAAATAAACACGGAATAAAACAGGGCTCTCTTTACGGACATTCCTCGAACTACTTAAGCTCGAAGAGGGGCCGTATTGGGCACGGTGCAATTCAACGAGTCTACAAGTACAAGCAACAAGTAACAACGAGAAGAAAGCTTTGGTCGTCCTGCGAACAATCTACAGTCAAGATATCGACTTTTATTGAAGACCCGGCACCTCAAGCGGTCGTGCATTATTGCACCCCCCGGACCCCCTCACTACTAACATCACGCCGCCCACTGGCATCCGTACGGTGTCTACGAGACGGGCATCCGGCGCAACAAAACGCCCGTCCAAACCGGGGAAACGTCACCCCCCCCCCCTCACGCAGAGGGGAAGTGACGCGTACCCAACTAAATCAAAATACACGTTTTAATTTATTTAGCCTTTAAATTATCAACATGGCACATAAAGATTGAAATATCTAAATTAGATTATCTAAAGTCCTAAGTGTAAAATGCATGTACGGACACGTAACGCAAAGAACCATTGACCACATAGTGAGGAAGTGCCTTTCCATGGCTACTACAAAAAAGAGAGGGTGAGGCATCACGTAGACCATTTCGATGACAAATGTTCAGAAGGGCCTTAAGCGTCTCGGCCACACCAAAGAAAATCGTCTACAAAGAAGTAATTGACACCTCTTGATTAAAAAAAGCCAACTCCATGTGAATGGGAAGAAGCGCGGAAACAGAAAAAATTATCTGATTTTAAAAATTGATGGAGATTCAACAATTTCGACTTATAGTAATGAGTTTATATCGTACCTACTCTACATAAATATTATTAAATTAAAAAAAAAAAAACATTTAAAATAATAAATTACAAAAGCAGTACGTACATATTTCGACTTTTATTAGAACTATTTCAAATAAAATGTAACACTAAACAACAAATGTCCATTATTAAATAAATTTTGTAAGTATTAATTTTTTTACTGTATTGACCATGATTTTGTACGAACATGTTGAGGCCACAGCGATTTGCCTTCAAATGTGTTTTTGTGTATCTAAAAAACTCATTGCTATTTCATAAATATTATGAACATTTTAAATAATAATGAGTCTGATTATCAATATACTTGTAGTATTTACTACACTGTGGGGATTTTTCAAAACAAGTTACGCCAACTATTGTGAATTAAGAATTGTTTACTGCATTCCCCTAAACTTCAATCTATAAAGGGTTCGTAAGTTTAATACATTGATACACTTAAGACCTTAAGACCATTTAAGACTTAAGACCAATGGGTACAAGTTTTTTTAGATCATAGTGTTACATGGACATTACCGATTTGCCGGATAATAGGTTTAAGAACCATGCCAAGCAGATTTTCCTTTCAAAATTATAAGGTGAATCATTACGTAAATGATAGAGATATCTGGAAATGACTCGCTCTCTGTACATTTACTAAAGTAATATAATTATTAAGTACTATCTGTGCCCGCGACTTCGTTCGCGTGGATTACAGAATGCTTTTGATCAGGCTTACGCGCGAATCGTGCTACTCCAGCTTCTGGTTATATGCTTATTGTAGGTGATCCTTAGAAGATAGATATATATTCTCGCTGACTTTTTTGTGGGTCTTTTTAATATCCATAATTGTGTATACATTAATTTCATATGTCTATTATATTTTACTTAGCGTAAGCCGTTTAAGCGTTCGAATTGATTTACCATGACCAGTTTTTTTTTTATTTCTAAAATAAAAGTAGCCTAAGTTACTCCTTATAGTATCAACTATATGCCAGTGAAAGTACCGTCAAAATCGGTCCAACCGATTACCAGAAACAAACAAAAAGAAAAATTTATGTTTTTTGTAAGAATCATATTATAATACTTTCATACGCATATCGTAAAAAACTGTTATTTTTAAATTACAGTTGTGTAAAAGTTAAAAAAAGCACAATCGAGTTTCGTGCCGGTTCTTCTCGATGACTGGGATATTTTCCGAACTGGTAATAATGTTTTAACGTTCATAATTGCCTCCTAAAGAGAATAAAGTAAAGTAAAGAGAATAAAGTATTTTTGATACTGACAGGTGACTTTCAACTTAGGAGCAGATAAAACCAGAAAAAACATAGAAAGTGACCTACTAATTCAACCACTAGTCTATCATTAAGAGAATAATTCGGGAGTTGTACGTGATAAAATAAAAGTAATAAATCGGTGATGATGAAACCTGTCACAGTTACTCGCTTTTAGTTTGTCGCGTTTTGGGATCAGTCCGAGTATATCCAGCTGCAGAGAGGTCTCCAAACCGGCATGACAGCAGTGACCGGCGTTGGATTGCCGATCTTGTTTTTGAATTGCACTGTGCTTACCATCAGGGACAGTACCATCATTTTATCACGCTAATAGAAAAAATGAATAGTGCCTAGCTATTTAAAATTAATGTAAAAAAATTGCATAAAAGTCTGCACCCGTGTTCTTAAGCGAGGTGTAAAGGAAAAAGTAAACATAAAGCCGTGAGCAAGTTATAAAATAAAATATGAACACATAAATCGGGCCGTATACAGGGTGTAGACGTGCAATAGCTGGAACAATGACTGTTTGTCGTGGTCACGATGTTGTCGCAGACCACGTTGATATGAGCCATTGTTCTGAACATGCGTTATGGTGCTCACCTTCCAATTACCTTTTGTTAAATCATTTACGCAATAAATAAATAATAATCATTATTGTTACATATTTTGACAGAAATTTTAAACATAAAGAATGTATAACATTCTAAATTACATTGGATATTGAGAGACTTAAGGCATTAGAGTCTTCGGTAACCACTTGTATATAAGGCGGAAATATAGAGAAAAACCACATTAAAAACCAAACAATCCTACTTTTTGATAAACTTTTACAAATATAAAAGACTTTGTAAATTATATTAGCCTTATTATGTTATTATTGTGGAAGGTAAAGTAAGGCCCGTAAGCCGAACCATCTTTTATGGAGGACAAGTTGAAAAACTGTCCAGCTGTAAGAAACAAATTATAATTCAAGATCCCACCAAAATGGCGGTAGCGTAGCAAAGGGGAATGATATAATTTTTCGTGATTTTATAGATTTTACTGTTGTAAAATTAGAACAAAATATTGAACAGTAGTGGGAAAAGTTTGTTGAGAAAAATAAAAAAAAAAAAAAAAAATTGCGCTTTCAAAAGTAGCTCTATATATTTTAATTTGATGGTTATGATTGATTGAAAGATTATCTTCTCTTTTACTCTGGAATATTATAATAATGTGCCTACTTGTGACTGTTTTTTAAAATAAAAAAAACGTTTTATTCTTATTACTACCTAGTTACTAGTTTTAGTTAGTTCATTTTTGCAAGGGATACTCGTAAATGTATGAAAGAAAATTAATCCTTTGATTATTTGATCAATATAATTGATACTGTTTTTTGTTTCTACAATGCGACAAGGGTTATGCTACCATGGGGCTAAAAATGAGCAAATAGCATGAAGGTCCCTAAAGTCATTGTTGGGAGCCTCTTATCATGGTATTAGTTCGATTTTTCTTATAAATTATGCAGATAGGTAACTAATATACTACGATGGACAACAATATTAGTTTAATGTTTAATCCATAGTTGAACTGTGAATACCAAAGATTAGGGAATAATTCGCTTATCTGTCATGAAGTGGTTTTTATTTTAATTCGTAAATTTATGCTATTTGATATATCATGTAATTTAGGTGGAATTTTTCATGATATATTTTGGTTATTGTGCACAAGTGAAGTGGATTATAAATAATAACTAACTAGGAACATGAATTTTAAGTTGCTACGAAAGCTCTGTGGGCATTTTGTTAGAATTGTGTTTGAACATTACAAAAATACTTAATTAGACAAAATATTCTAATCTCATGACGTTGGCAGAATTGTGCATGAACAGTTGTCAATGTAACCATTAAATAAAAAGAAATAGAAAAATAACTTGCCACCTTCATGAATTTAGACAAAGTATTGGTTACTAACTCACATTAGTCTTTTAGTTACAATATGTGAGTATTCTCCTGTAAATAGGCAACGAATGAAAATGAAGAGAAAACTTCGGACCCCTTTTAAGCACATTGCGCGCACAGGGAAAGTGTAATTTGTCATATTTAAAGTTTATAAGGAGAAGGAGCTCAGAAAGAAAAAAAATATAATTACCTTTAAAATATTATGTGTTACAAATAGGTACATTAAATTAAGTAGGTTATAATATTGCGGATACTACACGACCAGTGCCATTGAAATTAGACCCCCGAAGCATTGACATTGTCATTGAGTGAAACAAATTTTATTATTTACGTTTATACTGCAAATGTCAAAAAAGTGGCTGGTCGAATTTTACTACTAGTTTGAATTGATTCAACTCTTCTCCCGGACAATTCCCGCAAAATTGATCGGGGCGTCTCGCCATGCCGGCGTGCAATGGCGCCATTTTGTCGCCACTTTTGGCGCCAAAGTTCTTGCGACCGACTGGGGTGTGCGTTTGCATAGGTTGTTGTTAGTCTGACCTATTTCTTGTAAATTAGAATGACAATGTCCTATATCTTTACCTTCGTATGTTTTTTACGAAAAATTAAGGCTCCTTATTGTAGAAACTTACATTTTACACAACATTAAACCCATTGCCTGGACATTATTTTCGAAAGAAAGTGTTATTTTTTTATTGACGCATATTATAGATAATTCACTTACGTATTGTTTGGAAAATATT
Organism: Saturnia japonica; assembly: GCA_033032175.1. Classification (NCBI taxonomy): domain Eukaryota; kingdom Metazoa; phylum Arthropoda; class Insecta; order Lepidoptera; family Saturniidae; genus Saturnia; species Saturnia japonica. The sequence continues at coordinate 4,556,304 of CM065314.1, forward strand.
TGAAAATACAGACAAATAAAAACATTTCAAATTACTCATAGCACCTTGTCCCATAAACATATTGTTTCTTGTAAATGGAAACCCGTTGATGTGACCCACAATGATGAATTAAAATTAAAAACATTACAAATTACTCACAATTTATGACGCATTTAAATGATTTACAATTAAATGAGTAGTGTCATTAGTGTACAAACATCTGAAATAAAGGAAAATTACCGTTTATCCTGGTCAGCTACGCAATCGTGTGATATATTTGCGTAATCCCAACATAAACACTAAGGATTATCTTGAGACTTTTGGTGAGATTTTTTTTTGCTTACTATACTGTTAGCCTTAGGGGCCATGAAGCCTCTGGCGGCTTTTACAGCTTGACCGGACTTTCTTTTGGTAAGAGGTGAGGGTAAACATTTATGTCAATTTGTAGTTTGTACTTTAATTATTCACTATATTCCTCTTATTAGTAATATGACTTTTTATAATCATTTATTAAGAAAGATTTTTTCATTTTGTCTAAAATCTGTTGCCGTGCACTTACCGGTGGGTTCGGTCAGTTGCTTCTCAAAACCTAGCGCGGTCTATCTTTGGCTACATCGTTACAACTAAAATGATAAGTTTATGATTGTACTTATAAATCGGTATGGTAAAAATCTTGATTAATGAATACTAAATTTACAGACTATTAGATAACTCAAAATGACTTGTCTGTAGAGACTGATCGTAAAATTCAAGTCAAAAGCGTTTTGCAGACTTTCCTAATAATTAAATATTTCAATTCGCTTTAACAAATAGAACTAACTTGCATTTATGTGCCAGAGTTTAGAGAGTACAATATACATTTAAATAAATAAATACGCCATCATTTCAAAAAAAGATGTTTAAATGTAAAGGCCAGCCTACACCGACGCAACATGGGTAGAGGTGTCGTCTGTGGAAGCGTAGACAAGTCCGTAGCGTTAATATTCGGTGCGTGGCTTTCCGTGCTCGTCGGCCGCGTGAGAATCTACAATATCACAGACCGTGTGAGGCCATCTTTATAGCTACTTTAAATAAAAACTGTGATATGCATTATTTTTTATACTATAAATATGACAAAAAAGCGTATGATATACCTGATGACAAGCGGCTACCGTAGTCAATTGACGCATGTAATACCATAGGTATCAGCGCGTTGTCGTTCTTGAACCCCACTACTCCAAGAAGCTCTCGAAACCCTAATCACCGTAGTAACATGACACAAGTTTATTTGGCTGCGATCTTTTGTAGGGTGAAGGTATTCCATCAGTCGGACTGCCCCAAGTAGAGTGAAATCTACAAAGAATTTTTTTTGTGCCTTACCTCTCTTTAAATAATAATAAATAACAATAGGCAAACACATATCAGATGTCTACAGATATGAAGATCATTACAAGATTGTAGTTTTACACCGGCGTCATGTTAATATCGCATTTAATCGTCAAATGCATCGCTATGCGTGCGCGTGCGCAAACGCGAGTACATGTATGCAGTAATGCGAGCTGCCTTCTAGACCGGAAAACGCTAGAAAGTGGCTTTTCAATTCACAAATAACTACATAATTGCGATCGACCAAACAGTACAGGGATTTATTAATTTGTATCGTGTTTTCTTAACATCATAATCGAAATCTTTTTAAAGCCAAGTTTCATGAGTCTTGAAGTACCTACATATGCATATAGTAATGTGCCATATGATAAAATAATTTAGACAGTTGAATCAGTGTTTATCGTCCCACTAGATGGACACAAGGCATGTCTCCTCGAGAAGGATTGATGGATATCCGATCTTGACGGCTCTTCATGATGACTGACATTTTTTCTGAACTGGTACCTTATTAGGACCTAAATTGAATAAAGAATTTATTGTTTTTGATAATTGGACTGACTATGTTTAAAAAAAAATTAACGTACTGAATTTAGAATCATAATTATAATGGAAAAGTGCAGAGGCTTGCAAATGCAGTGACTTTCACCAGCGAATTTTCAAGACCACATACACAGACTAAATAATTTATAGTTGTATTATGTAAGATGCAAGACCAAGCAGCCAAATCAAATTAACATTTTGTGGATTCATTGGGATGTATAATTAAATCCGATAACCGATTAAAGACCATATAAATCAACCGATGGGCCAAAGTTCGAAAGAAATATCCATATAACGGAACTGTTTAAAAATATTACAGCCTTTATATATTCAAATTAAAGAATCTATAAGTTTTATACAGTTTAAATATCATGCAATGAGTCGAGCTAATTTATTAATAAAGATTATATATGTTTTTTAGAATTTTTAGAATTTAATGTATTGATTGATAGTCGCATTTCTTAGTTTTTAAGAACAAACACAAAACGGTGCCCGCTAAGTGCAAAAAGAATTGATTGGACAACGAATAACAACCAGTTGAATAAAACTGTTAAAAATGTCTGACAAACAATACATGTTAAACCGATGGGCCTAGAAACATGTAAATTTCCACAGAGTTTCTTTAATGATCAATACGAAATATTTTTTTTAATTAATGGGGATTTAAAAGAATTATTCCTGAAATGTTGCCGATAGGAAATTTTGCAATTTAGCAACTTTTGCAATAGGTAATTAAAGTTGAGATAAGTCTAAGACTCTAATGATGACCTACTTCTGATAGCAGATGATATATCCAGGTGAAATACTCATAGGCTTATACTAGGATATTTTTATCCTATCGGCATTAGTGATACAAGGATCATACGTAAACAGCACTTACATTCTGATAAAGAAAATTTTGCGTCTCCACACTTTGAGTTCGATTTATCTTTTGTTACTAAATTTATAAAGATAATTCGATAGCATAATTGTGAGAAATCAACAATTTTATTAAAAACATTTAATAAGTAAAAATCGATTACTCATGATCTACGCAGTACTACGGTACTACGCTCCAAACACAAATATTCGAAGACCTTCCCTGATTCCCACTTTACATAGAACAAAGGGAACAAAAGAGAGGATATGATAACTGTTAGAGCTCATTTGTTCGTTTACGAATAAGACATAGAGGAATGTCGATCGACTGCGTGGTATAGTCGCTTCGCGTGCCTAACCCAAAGCACTCGTGCCCGTAGCGAGCTTTGTAAACGCTCAATGAAAATTTGTCGCGCCATTTTTAATATTTTAAATTCTTCACATAGTGCTCAGTGTTTTATAAAAATTGTATAATTGTAAAAACAGTGCGGTTCGAAAAGAGAAGTTTGAATTAAATTTTTGGTGAGATAATTTGCAAATATTTTTTTATTTAATAATTCATTATTAACTTTAATATTTTTATAATAACATGTATATAACAAACAGAATTGATTATAAAAATATTTCGAAAATTTAAAATATGTAAGTTTTATTAATTGAAAGCTATAGTAATTATTTATTTATTATCCGTGCGAATATAATAATTACTCTCCGATATGAATTTTTCATTAATTTACTTTAAAATTTTACTAACCAAATGTATATTATCTATACTTAGACCAACAAAATGTGCCTAGTAACTATTTGCATCTGTTTCATTGACTTCACCAAACAACTTCTTTGGGATACGAAACCCACAATCTTCGTTTCTCATAAGCTCTCTTCTAAATTTTAATTTAAATAATTTAGATAAATATTTTCATAGTCAACCTAGAAAGTCTGTAGATTGCAGAAAAGTCAAGACATTTTTTTTATTTTGATTTGATCATTTTCAATGATTTTGAAGAGAGTTCTCCGGTGTAGATTCGAAGTTGAAGATCCAATGCCAATTAAATTAAAATTGATGGTCCTTGAGGTATCCCTATCCAACAAAAAAGAATCATCCAGATCAGTTCCTAAACAAAGAAGTTATGGCTGAACGTTCATCCATTAAAAAAAAAAATCGAATTGAGTAACTTCCCGTCTTTTGTTGAAGTCGGTTAAAAAGAAATTTCAAAATTATGCACAATGATGACTATAATAGTCTATATTATATAGTTTATATTATATAAAAGATGTGCAAAGAAACTGGAGCCTTGGAAAATAGTTAACACTTTATCAGAATTACAACTTAATTCCAATTCTAGTTTTTAGTATCAAAATTCATTGTATAGTTTTTGTTCGGAATGCTTTTTAATGTCTTTTAACTTTTAGCCGACTTCAAAAAAATTCGAATATACAAGGTGCCCAGAAAGGGTATCGGGTATTTGTAAGTTTAATGAAACAAAAATTATTTGTATGCAATAAAAAAGTTTATTGTTTATTATTAGCATATGAATTGGAGAATTATTTGGAAAAGATGATGTTATCCAAATGATGACCGTTACGTTGCTGGCACTCTTCTAAACGGAAACGAATATTGGCGATAACACGTTGACACATAGCTATCGATATTGCTGCCATTTCTGACCTGATGTTTTGCTTTAACTGGGTTAGATTCGTCGGATTGTTTTGATAAACCTTACTTTTAAGGTATCCCCATGCAAAATAGTCAAGCGGGCTAAGGTCGGGGCTTCTGGGAGGCCAGTTGATGTTACCCCTTCGCGAAATGACTTTATTAGGGAATAATTTTAACAACTTCCATTGAGTCATTTGAGGTATGGCAAGTGGCCCCACCTTGCTGGAACCACGTTCTTGAGTTGAAACCTGCAAACTCCTGAAACTCTGGGACCAAAAAATTTCGCAATATATCGCAATAACGGTCACTATTCACATTAATTGCTCGGCCTCGTTGATCTTCATGAAAATAAGGACCAATTATGCCTTTAGCAGACATAGCGGCCCAAACAACGACCTTTGGGCTATGCAGGGGTCGTTCATGTTTTCGTCTCGGATTCTCCACTGCCCAGTACCGACAATTCTGCTTATTAACATGACCATTCAGGTGAAAATTTGCTTCGTCACTGAACAGTATGTTGTTAAAGTTGTTAAATCGCTGCAGCATTTCGTTCGCAAAATTCAGTCGATTAGCATAGTCCGTATCCTTCAATTCTTGAACCAATTGAATTTTATAGGCTTTTAGATGTAAGTCTTTCTTTAAAATCGAATGTAAAGACGATTTTTTAATGTTCAACGCTTGGCTTCGCTTTCGGATGGATAAAGACGGATTTTGATGAACCGACGCCTCAACTTCTTCAATTGTTTCTTCATCGCGAACTGAACGAGGACGACCAGAGTTTTGAATTTTAACTGTCGCACCTGTATTCTCGAACATCCTGATCCATTTCCTAATGCTATCGTCACTTGGCGCGTGGCGTGTACGATATTCCGCACGATAGAGACGTTGAGCAGTCACTATTGAATCACCATTACGATAATACGCTCGTACGCAAAATGCGCGATGCGTCCCCGAGTACTGTTCCATCGTGACTAAAACTCCACAAAATGGCGGACGCCACGAATCCCTCCCCGCACCCTTTAGACGCCCCGTTTCGAATATGGCGCGAAAACAAATACCCGATACCCTTTCTGGACACCTTGTATATTTTTTTTGTTTATGGATGTCCAGTCATAACGTCTTCTTTGTTTATGAACCGATTTAGATGATAATTTTTACATTGGAAAGGGTATATATACCTCAAGGGTTGTCCCATTTTAAATTCCTTCGATACATGCCTACGTTAAACAGCTCTCCCGTTCGTATTTCGACACCGCGTCGAACCACGCGAATCCGTTAATAAAAACAGCCGCCACTTATGTTCCGGCACCCACGGACATCCGGTGCAAACGCCGGCCGCGCAACATTTTTATTGATCCCGACGATCACATCGAAAATGCGAATAAATATTACACATCCGTCTCTCCAAACAGAGCGTGCCAGCGCCCACGCCCGCGTAACCACCGCTCTCTCCGCAGAGGGCGGGCGGTCAACTTCGCTCCCGCACACCCGTCACGTCCACCCTCTCTAGCGGTAACCCAAGCCTAGGTCCGTTCCTCGGAGTGAAACCCTTGGGTCAGGCAACCGCCCGCGCGATACAAGTGACACTGTACGTGTATCACTTAGCTACCTACATACAACACTACACACGTATGAACATACACACGTGCACACCACACAGGTACATAGGTTCTGTGAGGGACCTTTTTTTTTCTTTTTTTACGCTAGTTAGTTAGCGCTAGTTAGTGTAGAAACATTCCGATTACTGAATACACATACGCACGGTTCCTTCCTTCCTCCCAGGAGGAAGGGAACGTGCCTATGTGTATAAATTAGTTAGCTCGAATCGTAGGTGTAGGGATTCGATTAGATCGCGACTTATTTGCGAACGCGGCGACCGCCCGAGCCGAGGTCCGGCCACTTTGGCACCCTCGTGCGAGTCGTCCACAAAACTTTCGCGGCTGAGTGCCCTCTGCGCTCGCCCCCAAGTCCGGTGAAGCTGTAAAAGCCGCAGCGGCTTTAGGGCCCCTAAGGCTAACAGTGTAGTCAGTAGTAAAAAAAAAAAAAAAAAAAAAAAAAAAAAAAAACCCATTTTAAATTTCATTGGCATTGGACCTTCGAATTCGAAGATACACCGGCAGAACTCATGTAAGTCATTGAAGTTGGTTTTGTTTTTGTTAAAAATTGTCTTGTTATTTTTAAATATAATACAAATTTAAAATTTTCGGACTTTCACCGATTAAGTAATTACCTCTAAGCGACGATGCGAAATAATTGCCGAATAAAATTTAAAAATATACAAGATTGGTTCTGTTCTTTATTCCGAGTTACATTTTCTTCGTAATTATCTAGTATATATAGTTTGAATCGAAAATTTTCTATACAGTCAGAAAAAAAATCTTAATGTAATAAATATTTCTTACAAGTTATTACTAGATACAAATAGTTTTTTTTTTTAATGTTTAAGGTCTAGGAACTCTGTGTAAACTTATAAGTAATGCACTTGCATTAATTCATTTCAAACGATCACTATCTATTAAAGGTCCCACAGTACTGTTTTATAACAATAACTAACAGAGTACATACAGTAAGCAATCTTATTTCTTGCAACTCTACAGAACACTGGCTTGAGAGTATGAGACTATGAACTACTATATACTGCAATACTTCTCAACAATTACTCCTTATAATCGTTATAATAAGTTTGAAATTCATATAAAGTGTTATTTATTTCTTGTTAATAAATTTAATATTGTTTCTTGTAAAATATGATCAATTGATCATCCACAGTGATGGATGACAGTTATACTATTTATTTATATTTATATTAGGCTCTGGTTGGGTAGTAAAATTTTAAGTATTGATTTAGTTTTTTTGTATGTTAATTAAGAATTTAAACAATGTTAAAATAAATTTAAGTTATATTATTATGAAATGCTATATCGGAGGGAACCTAGGAAGCAGTTTAAATTAAATCTAACACTGATCAATTTAATTAAACACAGAGTCCGTAATCTTGATTTATTTTTTTCGAATTGTCAAAAACTACTTGTAATTTTTTACTAGCTCATTGAACGTTTTTATTATTACGTAATTAATGGAAGATGATAAAAAACAAAAAAAAACTTTTAATTTTACAATTGAAAGATTTAAAGGAATCAAAGGCTGATCGAAACAAGAAACAGCTTTTTATCGGCCAAGATGACCCGTATCAGCCAGTACTAGATATGAAAGTAGGCATGTTTGTTTGTGTATCTATCTTGCTCGAATGGCTGAACCACTTCTAATATTCGCCACAGAAGTCGATGGAATAAGAAAAATAATATTTTTTTATTAAAGCAAAACAACTGACTTCTGCGAATATTTCGAACATTATAGAAACTGTCATAATCAAGTCATGAATAAATGACGCCTTGAATATATTTTAATTAGCAACAGCAGATGGCGATCCTAATTATAAAGCCTATTTATAAAACATAAATCTTAAATTATTTGTCGATATTCAGTTGTTTATGCCAATAGCGGGGAACTTATGTTGATGATGGGAACTTTAAAATGATGTTTGAATCATTAATTTTGATGAAGAATTAACGGAGATATGACGTTGCCAGGAAAAAAAAACACGCAAAGAAGAATACAAGCAATGTTTATGTTCAACGAACTACATATTCTAATCGTACCAAAGGCTGTTTGTATATTTTTAAAACTTCTCAATAAAGAAACAATAACATAATTTATCTAACAAAAAATTACTGTATGTAATTATTTTGTTAGTACGAGCACAAAAAACGTAATTGGAAAGTGCGATGTGCACGCACAACGTTCCGATTCAACGAATGGAATTCGCTTTGCTTATAATTCATGTACCGCACCCCTCCTACTACAGTTTTCTAAGCTTAAACTCATTTAGAATTTAGACAGTCAGTTCAGTGTGTCAACCAAGTTCTCTCAGCTCCCTTTGATGGCGAATTCGCCAATTTCATGTACATTTTTGTTATGCAAGGGAGCCTAAGTGTGTGGAAAGGGCGATATAAGATATCCCTCTCCCCTCAAATTAGAAATCACATATCAAGTAAAGTTACAAATTGTGTTGTAAATGAATTGAGGTACGCACATTCCTACAGCTATAATTAATGGAACTATTATGAAACTTCGCACCCGTTACATCTCAGGTATTTTATCGGTGACAACGATAACTCCGCACGTCACGTCGTTTCTACCGAACAAAAAGACGAGGGTACTCAATTCAAATGTATTTTTTAATGGATTTGTTAATGAACTGATTTAGATAATTCTTTTTTCGTTGGAAAGGGGATACTTCAAGGGTGGTCTCATTTTAATTTCATTGGCATTGGGCGCTAGATTTCGAAAATACAAACTCCTCAAAATAATTTAAGTTTGTTTTCTTTTTTGTTAAAGACTGTTTTGTTGTGTTTGTTGAGATAATTATTTCTCATTCTGGATAGGTAAATTCCAATCCTGTTTGCACACTTACCGTTGGATTTATTTCAGTACAGAATATTAAGATTTAAAGTAAATTAAATTAAAATTAAAAGTAAAAGATTGAAAGTTTCAGTACATACAATTAAAAATGATGAAGACGTATAACAAAGAAAAATGATTTAAAACGAAGTTTTGAAGTTCATGACAAAAATATTTTTCGTTCATTCAAGTAGGATAAACCATAATATTATGAGTGCAAATTCATTTATGTACTTAGAATACATACAATATACAAACGAATTTTACTCACAATACAAGGAAATAGGTTAATTGTAATTATTGTAATAGATATAATAGGTTAATATATTACTCACATTAACTAAATTATACACAATTTCCTTGAATAACCGGCTTCCCTAATAAGTACCTACGTATTGTGCAACAGTTGCTAAATATCGGCTTCAAAATCGCAAAAGATTGTTTGTTATATTACGGCTGTTACATAATATATGAATTTTCCAGTTAGAAGCCGATGAACAATTATTAGAAAAAAGATACATGATTGATTGACAATGTATATTTAGGACTTTAAAACACGATAGTTTTCGTTTAACTTGATATTTTCCCGAAAATCATTACACATTCGCCTTCACGGGTAATATTAATATTATTTATGTATACAATTGCTTATTCATAAAACTTCGCTTAAGTATTGTCGATATAGATCACACAAGACATCGAAATGATAAATATACCTAACTCACGCAATAGAAACTTCACAAATAAGTAGTAACTACTTACCATGTTACACTTGCTATGTAGCACTTGAGTAATTACAGTGGTATTTGTTTAAAACTGGTAGAAACTTTAAAAGTTTAAAAATTGGTAAATTACGTTTTGTACTTTAGTGGATATTAAAATAATTTGATGTGAGTCGTACTAATTATAGACATTTTTGTTATTACAAGTTGAAAGTTTAGTAAAATTTACGATAAATCCTTTGTACTAAAGAAATAAAAGTTGTTATTGTTGTATAAATATATTACAACTTATTAAGGCGTTGTTAATTATTTTATATGTAGTTAAAAAGGTAGTGAATGTTTTACATTATTAGTATATTTATTATATTTAAGTATTTTATACTATAATATAATATTATTATTTTTAACTGCCTCATTAGCCTATTGGTCGTAAGCGCGACTGCTATGATCGAGGTCTCGGGTTCGATTCCCAGGTCACGCAAAGTGTTATTGGGTTTCTCTATGAAATTCTCAATTGCAGCTCGTAGTTTGGTTTTGTGCCCAATTAATGGCAATACGCTCGCCCCCTATTAAATTGTACCTAAAAAACACAGGGCGAATTGTGGGTGTACATTAGTATACCTCTGCCTAACCCTTCGGGGATACAGGCGTGATGGTATGTTATATTTTATAGTACGATAAACGGAGTTATTGTTAAGCATCTTTCTCTACCAATCCCTTTCTTATCTAGAGCTTCCAGACAATGTTTTTATGTTGTCTATCTATTAGATTGGTGATTTTAGACATGCAGAAATAAAATTATATTTGTATTGTTGAATTTAGGTATCGGAGTACGGGGGCGGGGCACGAGTGATTTGGGCCATGTCAGCGGGCGACAGAGAGGCGGAGGCCCAGGCCAAGAAGGGTGAAGATGGCGGTTCCAGCGACCGAGACAGCCGGGCAGCGGCCGCTCTTAAACAATACTGGTGTGTTGGTTTAAGAGTGTTGGAATTGGTTAGTTACATCCATAATAATAACATAACATGGATACTTTTTACTCATAATCGAAAAATTGGAACCCCTATAAGATCACTTTGTTGTCCGTCTGTCTGTCTGACTAGAATACTAGTAACTTGTAGTAACTCCTAGAATACGCTTCTAAGAAACTGTGTTGGTACTGATTTTTTTTCCGAGTTGATTTTATATTAACATTGCTTGTTTTTGCCTATGTTCTGTTAAATAACGATTCAAAACATAGCCTAAAACCTTTTTGGTAAAAACATCTATAAAATAATAATGAATATTCACCGAGTGGTTCTTGAGTTAGAAGCACACTAACAGACAGACAAACGGACAGACTGATATAAATATAGTATATAAACTATATTTATGTAAAAGACTGTACAATAATGTACGGCATATAATGTAATTAGTTCTACTCGCAACTTGTCTGATTTTTTAAAATACAACTTAGGTAATATAGTTGTGGTTATCGATTGGTTCAGACCGGCGCAGCGGAATATCGATACTATGTACAACGAAATTTTCAGAATTCGCGTACATTTACAAATGTAAATTGGTATCACTATCAGCTGACCGTGAAGGAAAACATTGTAAAGAAGTCCTTAAAAATGTTCTTGTAGTATTATCGGCGATTTAAATCGCTAAAATGTCGTGGACTGGCGTAGTGATTAAGCCCTTGCTTTCTCTGGGGAAGTGACCTCTTTGCCCAGCAGTGGAACACTTACAGGCAGGTGTAGTTATTAATATTATTATAAATAAGAAAACAAACATTCGGCCCGCTAAAAGATTCCCAGTGGTTACCGCAGCCTATAAACGCTTGTAAAACCAAAGGCATCACTAGAGCGCTGCCGGCCTTAAACCCCCCTTCCCCAAGAAGCTTTGGTTACGATCTTCTGTAGGGTGGAGGTATTTCACCAATCGGGCTGCCCTTAGTAGTGAGAACTCTCCAAAGAAATTTCTTCGTGCCTACCTCTCCTAATATACTTGCAAATAATTTCTGCTGTAGATACTATAAAAGTCTTAAATAAAGCTTAGAAATTTTGACGAATTCTCGTGTAACTAAGCCTGGCCGATGCCACTTAATGCAATTGCAAAGATGTCTTCATGTTTGATACTTAAGATCGATATATGACAAGACCTTGACAGCTGCAGTTATTCTGATTGTAATTATAGGAACCTTCGTCCGGTGACTAACACACGTTAAACGGTGATAATTTGCTCGACTGTGACCTTCAATACATAGCCTTCCTTGTTTACTTCTAGTTTAATTATTAAAGGCTTCATTGTTATTCTGGTCGCGTTGGATTTACATACCAGAGAAAAATACCAGGGTAATGGCAACGTAATTAAGTAGTTTCATTTATATGGTTCAAATGATACGAAATACGGCTTATTGTAAATAGACTTGAGACTGCTGCATTTTATGTTTAACTAAGTAATAAATAATTGGGGTTGGCTAAGGCTGCCATTACCTAAATTGTTGAAAACAAAATTAAAATAAACATCTTAAAGTTTTTTGTTTATTTAAACAGATTGTTTTCGATTTACTTTGCAATATTTGACAACATAGCATACAACAAAGCAAACGAATTACCTATCTATTAAGAAACTATACCCACACTTCTTTTTCTGATGTAACCAAGAAAAGTAATTAGCAAAGATGTTCGTTTTAAATTAAATTTATTTTATTTGTTTGCAAATTAATTAATTCTTGTTTCTCTGGGCACAAAATGTCCTTTACCCGGACTTTTTAAAAACCCCGTTCGTACGCTTTTCAAACTGGCATAAATCCTGACCGATGACAACCATATTTCTAGTGAAATTTTAGTTTGTATTAAGTCTTATCCACGGTCTGCTTTTATGATTTTCTTCTGCTGAAGTTATAAAAACCATATTGAGGACTGATTAGTACTCATTTAATAAATCAATATGATGCAAATATCATATCGTATTCGATGAAAATAACGAAGAAAATGTGTAAAATAACTATGCCCTAAATTTTATGAAAACAAGTGTTGTTGATAATGATAATAATACGGTACACTAATAAAGACACAGGTGACTCTGTACGGCTTAGCGCAAATGCTAAATGGTTAACTAAACCAACCGTGAAAGTGTAAACCGCGACACTTAGGAAGATAACAGAGTTATCGGAAACACATCTACTGATGGTAACCGCAAACCGAAAAGGAGAAAACAAGTCTTCGGAGATTACTTTCACTGAAACATTTTCACTGTAAGTTAAGCTGCATCGCATAATTTTTAGAATTACAGTGACATGAGTCTTTTACCAAATGTTTCAATTATGATCAACTTATGAAGAACGGAAACTTTAATATAAAAGTATAAATTATATCATAATAGAAATTGCTTACACGATTTCATTTTTATTCTATAGCAGTTAGGTTATATTGAGCTAAAATAGTCAACTTGGGTTATAGGTCATTGTGAATTCTGATTCTGTGATTGACAATTCCGTATTTGGCTCATGTATTTTGTTGTTTAGTTTACAATTAGAAGATATTTTGATTAATATTATCGTTTCATAGCATTGGCACACGACAAGTTTGTCAGAACTGAAAACTTTATAGATAGTTTTGTACGTAATTACAGTCTTAAAGATAATCTATAGAAATATATACATAAGTAGGTACATAAAAGTAACCTATCTATTCGTTGTTTTAGTTACTAATCTATCCTTTTGTAATTACTTTCGTTTCAATAACCTATTTATGGTTAGTATTTCGTATCTACATATCTCCATATCCTATAGCTTGGATAGATAAGAGAGAAGCCGATACCTCTTTTAAGTTAAAGATAGTTGTTACTTAGTACAGATATGTACTAATCGGGGATAGTGATCTCAGATATGTTATTAAAAACGGCCGTATCACTGGTTGTAAAACCGTATTGTATTTTACAGGTGATAGCTATTCTAGCCATCGGGTTGATAGTAAGTCCGCTGTACTCCAGCCACGTCGTGCAATCGGACCTCCGCCACATCGCGCTCATCTACTCTGCTTATTCCAGTAAGTGTACAGTTGAAATATGATGACATAACACATTAAACCTGCTAGCAAACCCGAGTTTAAAATAAAAATAGCTTGGCAAAGGTTGTTCAAGTTCTTATTTGGAATCGGTTGCAAAATTCCTCTGAGTAAGATAAAGATTAAATTTTAATTACCACGTTTCTAGATGTGGTAACAATCTAAACAAAAAATCCTGGAAATAATTCGTGACTAACAACCGAAAAATAAAAAATATACTTTTCCTACTCTACATATTTTTGTGTGGTTTTTTTTGCGTTATTGAAGCTGTGGTCGCTAGCTTAACTGATGTGTAATTTCTATTACAAATAAATAAGTACTTAGTAAGTAGCAGTAAAAGATATTATTTCGTAAAGAAAATCTTTCGAAACGAATATTGTCAACGGTGTCTTCGAAATCGTGACCCGTTTCGAACAATTATCTGTTCTAATCTTCCAATTTGCAGCAATTGTTAAAGTATTGGATTCAGTTATTTCACGGCCTTGTGATCCGTAACGGAACGGTGATTAAGGAATCAAGCGAAACAGAAGCAATTATGAAATCAAATAAAGATACTTATACATTACTTTACTATTCACAAGTCATTTATACACAGTATTGATAAGTATCTTAAGCGCTGTAGATTCTCCCTCCATGCTATAAGCTCGTTTATATCCTGGCACTCATTCGATGGGTCGATCAGGTCCAAGAAACTCTACCGAAAGTCTATTCTACGAGTGCATCTCCTCCAACGGCAAGAATAAACATCGTGAAGCAAATTTAAACAATCTCTGATTTAACGGGGTATCACATCGACTACTCCTCGTTAAAAGTGAAATAATGAATAAGCAGGAAAATCATTAATACATCCTCATTGCAAATTCAACATTCACTAAGCAAAAGTGTTACTTTTCAGGAGAGTTACAAAAATTGTTTTATAAGAAAATAACTTTATAGGAATATGTTAACATAATGCAAGAATAAAATGGTTTTAATGAAATTATCTTATTAGATAACTAAAAAAACTGTTTTGTAACTCCACTGTAAATACTATCTGTAAACTGTACCGTAAATTGAAGAATTTTATGTAACGGATGTCACAAGAGGAATGTCGGTGTATTACGCAGTGTTATATAAATCATCCCGCATCAAGTAAAGACATAACAACATCCTTCAGCAAGGCTTTTAAATCGCAATTCCGTCCCAAATTCTACTCATAAGCACTTATAGCTGACTCGTGTGAATATTTCGCACTGTATTATTATTATAATATACAAGGTGTCCAGAAAGGGTATCGGGTATTTGTAAGTTCAATGAAACAAAAATTATTTGTATGCAATAAAAAAGTTTATTGTTTATTATTAGTATATGAATTGGAGAATTATTTGGAAAAGATGATGTTATCCAAATGATGACCGTTACGTTGCTGGCACTCTTCTAAACGGAAACGAAGATTGGCGATAACACGTTGACACATAACTATCGATATTGCTGCCATTTCTGACCTGATGTTTTGCTTTAACTGGGTTAGATTCGTCGGATTGTTTTGATAAACCTTACTTTTAAGGTATCCCCATGCAAAATAGTCAAGCGGGCTAAGGTCGGGGCTTCTGGGAGGCCAGTTGATGTTACCCCTTCGCGAAATTACTTTATTAGGGAATAATTCGTTAACAACTTCCATTGAGTCATTTGAGGTATGGCAAGTGGCCCCATCTTGCTGGAACCACGTTCTTGAGTTGAAACCTGCAAACTCATGCAACTCTGGGACCAAAAAATTTCGCAACATATCGCAATAACGGTCACTATTCACATTAATTGCTCGGCCTCGTTGATCTTCATGAAAATAAGGACCAATTATGCCTTTAGCAGACATAGCGGCCCAAACAACGACCTTTGGGCTATGCAGGGGTCGTTCATGCTTTAGTCTCGGATTCTCCACTGCCCAGTACCGACAATTCTGCTTATTAACATGACCATTCAGGTGAAAATTTGCTTCGTCACTGAACAGTATGTTGTTAAAGTTGTTAAATCGCTGCAGCATTTCGTTCGCAAAATTCAGTCGATTAGCATAGTCCGTATCCTTCAATTCTTGAACCAATTGAATTTTATAGGCTTTTAGATGTAAGTCTTTCTTTAAAATCGAATGTAAAGACGATTTTTTGATGTTCAACGCTTGGCTTCGCTTTCGGATGGATAAAGACGGATTTTGACGAACCGACGCCTCAAGTTCTTCAATTGTTTCTTCATCGCGAACTGAGCGAGGACGACCAGAGTTTTGAATTTTAACTGTCGCACCTGTATTCTCGAACATCCTGATCCATTTCCTAATGCTATCGTCACTTGGCGCGTGGCGTGTACGATATTCCGCACGATAGAGACGTTGAGCAGTCACTATTGAATCACCATTACGATAATACGCTCGTACGCAAAATGCGCGATGCGTCCCCGAGTACTGTTCCATCGTGACTAAAACTCCACAAAATGGCGGACGCCACGAACCCCTCCCCGCACCCTTTAGACGCCCCGTTTCGAATATGGCGCGAAAACAAATACCCGATTCCCTTTCTGGACACCTTGTACAATGTAAACAAAGGAACTAACTAACACACTGTTAATAGATGGCGTCTTGAGTATATTTTTATTATCATCAACAGATGGCATTCCTAATGAAAAAAGTGTATAATCATTTTTTAATAGAAAATATTACTTTTATACTATTTTTTCTAAGATATTTGAATAATTAATTTCGATGAAAAATTAACGGAGATATGGCGTTGCTAGGTTAAATCAGTTTTGAGAAATCAATACTAATATTAAAACTGTCTGCCTGTCTGTCCATATGTGAATTCCAATGAAACTTGTTTAGAGATAGAGTGGGCCTTGGAGAAAGACATCTACGTATTTGTCGCGAAAATAAAACTTGAAGGGAACTTGAAACTTGATATAAGGGTCGAATGT
Source organism: Saturnia japonica (assembly GCA_033032175.1). Lineage (NCBI taxonomy): Eukaryota > Metazoa > Arthropoda > Insecta > Lepidoptera > Saturniidae > Saturnia > Saturnia japonica. The sequence goes on from CM065314.1 coordinate 4,572,872, forward strand.
TTGTATGGAAACCCCATTATTTCTCAAATTTGGGATATTAAAATTCATGTTCATGCTATTGCTAAGACGTAATGTATACCGCGTTTTAAAAAAAACATCCCTCAAGGAGGTACAGTATAATATACAGTACATCACTGATTGCACGAAAAAAAAAGTATATCGACCGACCTCATTTGAACCTAAAACATTACATAATACATAAAATAAAAGAGACGTGAACAAAGCCCTCCGGAAACAATATACTTAATAATGGTTTAACAATAATAGTTGACGTTTCATGCTGTAATCAATTTTCAAGCTATACACTCCATCGGTCGCCGGATAATCAGTTTCATTGAACTATGTAGGTAGGTATGTGAAAGCGAAGCCTTTAAAGTGCCTGTGAACCGTCTGCCTCGGACGATTTGCAACGCTTCCTCGTTTTTATGCACGTCCGAAACAATAAAGGAAGTTATACCTATTACATAGCTAATTAGTAATATCCTAGTAATGTAATTAAAAATATTATGAACGTTATACTTGAACGAAAACGAACTCGGTCTTTACGCAACGTAAAATTAATTAAAACTTTTTCGTCATCAAAAATTGGCAAAGAGAAACAAACAAGATTCAATTTTTTATCTGTTAGAATTGGAAATGTTAAATAGAAAAGAAAATTGTTGTTTGTACTATATATTTATAGGTGTTGCTTTAGAAATTATACTTCTTTAAATAGTCACACCCGATACTGTTATGTATTGTGATGTATAACAGCGACGACTTATGACTATCTTCACCACAAAAAAACGAGGTTTCGCAAGCGACTTCATAGTGTTACAATGTGCGAGCGCATCTTAAAAATTCACCCTAATAATTTTTTTACGTATAACACCCCCAAAACAGATTATGGATTATTAAATTTGTTTATGTTTCGCGTTAGATTTAGGATTAAAAAGCGCTGAATATTAATAGTCTCAACCTGTCTCTACAAAGTTAAAGCTTCACAGTCCAAAAACAAGTTGATTCCTATTTACTTATTATATGACTTGCTGTACTCTTAGGTTTCACACGTGTTATATTTTATTTACTGGGAATCCTAATCATAATATAAAAGAATCCTTTTAACATTAGCTATCTGCCAGTGAAAATCCCGTCAAAATCGATACAACCGTTTCGGAGATTAGACAGAACAAACAGGCAGACAAAGAAAAGAAGATTTTAATTTATAATATTTTTTTATAAGTCCCGTATATACTTTCATATTCATTTAGTAGAAAGCTTTTATTTTAGCATTACAAACAGATACTTCAATTTTATTATTCGTATAGAAGATATAATTATGTGCGTTAAAAACGAATTACGTACAACTTAACTCATTTTAATTTTATTCAAGGTTCGTGTCGTCGTTGTTACAGGTTTTATCATAATCACTGGTGTTCTTATAATCGCGAGGCTTTTCGGCGAGACAGTCGGATGGAGGACTTCTATGGGTTTTTCTATTCTGGGAGCAATAATGTTCACAGCAGCGGCTGCTGTGATCTTTTATGGTAAGTTAATTGTATTAAACTGCTTTTAAGTAAAAATTCCACTATCAAAATGATAGTGGTGGATTAAAACAAATGTTAGAACAAGTAAAGTGCAAGTATGAAAAACTTTACTAAAGCCTATGATCAGTTTAATTTATTAGATCTACTAGATTAGACTATTATTAAAGAAACACGGAAAAACTTTGGCACAACAAATTTCATTCAAGACACTGGGGTGCTAAAGTATGTGATTAATATGCTTAACGATACCTACAAAACCACTATGCAGGCTGTAAAAGGACAGAGCCTTTGCTACGTGTAAATAATAAATCTTATGTCTATGGGGAACCGTACCAACCACAACGTATACCAAGCTTCCGTTGATTTCTAAAGGATGCCACAGGCCAATCTTGCATTAAATTATGCAAATAAGTTGGGACTGGATGTTTGTATTTTAAGTGTCAATGATTTTATAATTACAAAAATAAAATAAAAATTAGTTTACGACACTTCACTTATTTCAGAGCTACATATAGCACAATGAGTTTATGTAGATGTATTTGAAAAGCAATGAATGTACACTTACATAAAAATATAGTTTGTCTTGCTCTATGTACTGAAGAATATGTTATACTTAAATTTTTAATAGATATTGCTTTGTTTTAGATTGGCACAAGTCCTACTACATAAATCTTCGTCCGAATAAACAAGCATACGATCTCCTTATATCATCTGGAGTGTTTGCCGTAATTGAAGTGCTAGTGTTCATCGTTCACGCATTCCTTACATTCAGAAAAGAAGCAGACTATTAACCAAATACCATCTTCGCAGTATATTTATTTTTAATACTTTTTCCGTAAAATTCATGGCATAAAATAATTCCGTTTAAATGAAATTGCTTTACATTTTCTTTAAGTTTTTATGATAAACGTAGATTAATTAGTATATAATTAAAATGTTTGTATACTTTATGATTTTTAGTATCTAAAGTTAGATATAAGGTTAGTTTTATATTTATCGTATGTTTTTGTAAATTTGGTCTCGGTTGTCCTATTGTGTAGCTATGGGTTTTTTAATTCAGTTAAAACTAGAAGAGTTGCCCTCTGCTGTAGCTATGCGTGTAAATTTTACATATCTTTAATTTATTTGAACTCTTTGCAATATTCAAGATGGCATCTATTTAGTTTATTTTTGTTATTGGCAACTTGATTTTTTTAATGCATCTACATTTCAAATACAGCTATTTTAGGAGGCAGCTTTAATATAGACAGCTAAATAATTAGATTAATTTGTAAAACAGCTAATTATTATTGTCAGTAGTCACTGAAGATTAATTCTAAAGATTAGATTTATTCTGAAGATTAAGATCTATCGTGAGCAAAGTTAAAATTTAGGCGCAAATGCGTAAAATGCATTGATATATTTTCCTCCATATGTTTTGAATGACATAACAGCGTTAATGTTTAAGACACAAACAAATTTGCAGCTAATGTTACATTAACTACTTTGACACTTCACTACTTGACTTTGATACTTTAGCATTACTTTGAAATGCAGCTAGTATTAGAAAGCAGTTACATTTTTGGCAGTAAAGAAGCAGCTACTAAAATTGTATTAATTATTTTATCACTTTGAAATGCAGCTAATTAAGGGATCCAGCTTAATATTTGGTAGCAAAAAAAAAACAGTATAAAGCAGCTTATTAGATTCCTTCAACCATTCAAAATCATTTGGAGCTAATATTATATCAGCTATTTTATCACTATTAAGTGCAGCTATTTGGTAGCAAAAAAAAGTATACGGCAGCTAATTAGACTCCTTAAACTGCTTAAACCATTGAACAATCAGCATTTAGCATTTTAAGCTAATATTAAATCAACTATTTTAGGCTGCCAGTCCACTCAAGCGGAACTATACTAATTTGACCAATAGAATTGCATAAAAATGTAGAGATGCATTTCTATTAATGGAAATTTGCTAGAGATGCAATTTTATTGATCGAAAATGGTACAGCTCCGCTTCACATCGCCTCACCGGATAGGCAGCCTTATCGTTCTAAAACGCAGCTAGTTTTGGGTTGTAGCTTGATATTTGGTAAGAAAAAAATGTATAAAGCAGCTAATTAGACTCTTTAAATCATTAAAAATTATTAAATCTTTTGGAGCTAATATTATATTGGTTATTTTATCACTATAAAATGCAGCTAGTTTTGTGATGCAGCTTGATATTTGGTAGCAAAAAATGCATTAAGCAGCTAATTAGACTCTTTAAATCATTAAAAATTATTAAATATTTTGGAGCTAATATTATATTGGTTATTTTATCACTATAAAATGCAGCTAGTTTTGTGATGCAGCTTGATATTTGGTAGCAAAAAATGCATTAAGCAGCTAATTAGACTCTTTAAATCATTAAAAATTATTAAATATTTTGGAGCTAATATTATATTGGTTATTTTATCACTATAAAATGCAGCTAGTTTTGTGATGCAGCTTGATATTTGGTAGCAAAAAATGCATTAAGCAGCTAATTACACTTTTTAAACCATTAAAAATTATTAAATCTTTTGGAGCTAATATTATATTGGTTATTTTATCACTATAAAATGCAGCTAGTTTTGTGATGCAGCTTGATATTTGGTAGCAAAAAATGCATTAAGCTGCTAATTACACTTTTTAAACCATTAAAAATTATTAAATCTTTTGGAGCTAATATTATATTGGTTATTTTATCACTATAAAATGCAGCTAGTTTTGTGATGCAGCTTGATATTTGATAGCAAAAACGCATTATGCAGCTAATTAGACTCTTTAAATCATTAAAACATATTAAATCTATTGGAGCTAATATTATATTGGTTACTGCATTTTTTTTAAATGCACTAGTTTTGAGATGCAGGTTTATATTTGGTAGCTAATAAAAATGGATTCGTTAATAAAGCAGCTGATCAGTCTTCGTGAGTTATTTAAAAATTCTTAAATAATTTGGAGCAAATATTATATTATTTATAATATCACTTTGAAATGCAGCTAATTTTGGTATGCAGATTGATATTTGGTAGCATAAAAATATTAAGAATGTTCTTTTATAAAGCATAATGTCTTCATAAGCCATCGAAACTTCATCACGGTTTTTATTTATTTGTATTTAATATTTTGGTTCAAATTAAAAGCCTTTCAAATAGATGCCTACATCATCTGTTATATTTATCAACGCAGTTAATACAATTGTGAAAGAACAAGATCCTAATTGTTTATAAACGTGTAATATAATGGCAATTATTTTAAATTCAGGGATATAATATACTATTTGATATAATTACTCATCATATTATTATAGCAGATTTTTATAAGTGTGTTTAAAAAACAACTAAAATTTTTCCGCTCATAGGTAAAATAGATAGCACATTTTTTTGTGTTATTAATTGAGATTTTAAGTCAGCTATTATTATTTTTTACAGAAATGAGCCGTTCTGTTTTTGTTTGCATGGCCGAAAGTGCAAGTATTTAGTTAAAAATAGTTGTAAGAAAATTATCGAAAAAATTAATGTCAAGTTAATAAACTCGACTACTTTTTATTTCTATAGGACTAATGCTGTGCTAAGTAAAGAAAAATGTATAAGGTATTTAGAAATGCAATTAATTTATGGAAATTATTATTAAACGTTCCACCGCAGCAGCACTTAGATGACATTTTCAAAAACATTTTTTTATCTCATTATTAAAGTAACTCATTATCGCCTAAATACATTCTGTATAATAAACTTCATTGTAGACACAGTGTTATACACTGTATACACGTAGGATAATTAATATATTTGTAGTAAAGTTAACGAAGTGGAACCACCGTTAGTGACTTATCTATACTTTTATTATTTTTGTCCTATTATAGTGTATTGGTGTTAAATAAATATATATTATATATCAGCTGTTTAGTTACCATTATTACAAGCTTTGCTTAATTTGGAATTAAATGGCCGTGTTTGAAATTTTGTCCTAATAATTATTAAGTATTTATTTTTGAGCAACACTAAATGATCTAAAAATATAAATACAATAAAATCTATTAGGTAAGAATTTGCCTCGTCCGGTATGTCTTTCAATTGAATTCTGACCGTTGCTTAGGAAATTTTGATTTAAATATTGAATTAAATTTCTGAATTATTTACGATATGATATGTATGTTGGCAGTATAGATAATAGTGCTGGATGAACGAATAAAAATATACTAATCGATATTATTATTTTTTTGTAAGCACAGGTAAGTTTGATTTTTTATTAACTTGTATTTAATTTATCGAGTTTTATTTAGTATTTTTAAGAAATATATTTTTAAAGAGGGTAAACCAAAGCAGTAATCAGTATCCGTCCAGTTGTAGTTAAGTTTCTTTTAAAATCTATTTTCACTCCTAGTTGCTGTTTTTTTTAAATATGTAGATATTTTATGATTATATTCAAAATATTTTTTTATAAGTCACCATACAGCCTTATAGTATTTCCAATTAACTCTTTCGTTTTTCTATAACCACTAATAAACACTCCTTCCTTGCCTAGGAATAAGCATAGATAATAATCATTATAAATAATTTAAAAAAAAAAAATTTGGACGTATTTTCTTAAAATTCTAAAATTGATTGTTTATGGTTAGTTATATAGTGAATCATCATCATTATTTTTAAGAATATGTAATTGCGTATATAATATGTAATTTAAGTTTTAATTTAATAATATATTTGAGTTTTAAGGTAAATATGTAAATAACAATAAAAGATCATTCTTTAACCCCGGCGCTAATGTTACCTAATTTTTATCTGCAAAAATAAATGGTACTCGCGTCGCACAACATCTTACAAAATTTATTAACCTTACATAATTGTTATGAATAATATTTGCTTAATCAATGTAAACTATATAAAATAAAATAAAATATAATAAAATGTGGTATACTTTTATTTATCACAACGTTATTAAAATCTTTTTCAAGTTTCACCTATGAACGTCAAAACAATACTGCCGGTTTGGAAAATATCCCAGATATCGAGAAGCACCGGTAAGAAACCTTTTTTTTTCAACTGTACAAGTGTTAATATAACAAGTACAATAATAATAATAATAATTTAGTGGATGCACAGAGAGGGAGTCAATTCCAAACATCACTATCATTTCACATAATAATCCACCCTATAATATCCTTTTGACAGTAAAACCCGCTTGACATGATCCTTGAACTTGTTTTCCGGCAAATCAGTAATGTGCTTCGGAATCTTATTAAAGAACTTAACATTATTACCTAAAAAACTTTTATTAGTCTTACTAAGTCTAAAACACGGTACGACTAATTTATCTCTATTTCTAGTATTAACATTGTAATGATCTTTGACAAAATCTAACTTGAGTAGGTTTTTGCGAATATACATTAAGTTATCAAAGATATAACGGGAGGGCAAAGTTAATATACCATATTCCTGGAATTTGTTCTTTAATGAACGCTGATACATACTACTATGGCAAGTACCACTAACACTTGGCGTATGGTGCTCGCGATCCAATCGGACACAATTGTCATATCCTATTACTTAGCTCTGTACTATACAATCCATATCTACTACTTGCATGTTGCTATATTTTGATTTTTCCCATTAATCATTATCAGAACAAGCTTTCTGAAACTACTAAAATTGCTTAGCTAAACCATTGCTAACTATATTCTAGGTATACCTACCTTATTAGTCTGAGCTGCAGTTGTCTCACTTGTATCTTTCGTGCTATATTTGGTCGTTCTGGCACACGACAATCGATTTCGATTGATCAATAACTCGAAAGAGAAAGATCATAGTACCTATACTTTTACTAAATATTACTAAACTCATATAAACGTATATACGTAAAATAAAACAAATATAAGGATAATGAAAGGATAAAATCCTTTTTTGAAACGTCCTCCGTTTGGGAATGACTTCTTATAATAGGATTACGATTTAAGACTGGACGATAATATATTTTTTGCTTAAATTAAAAATTCTTTTTAAATCACTTGTTATAGTGTATTAATGAAAAAAATATTCATAGGTATTATTTTCAACATATAAAATGTTTAATTTTTTTTCAAAAATTTGTCCAAATCCCGGATTTCATAGTCGATTATTAATATTATTAGTAAAGAGTAAATTGAATTTTTGGCGGGATCTTGAAGTGACATGTTGTGGTTTTTATTTTTAATTCATTTACTTAGGTTTTTGACCCTATATTATGTAATATTGGTGGCGTTTTGCGTGATATAGTTTGGTTTTTGTGCAAAATGAGGTGGATTATAAATATAAGCTGAAAGCATTCATTCCGAGATGCCACAAAAACTTCCTAGAAAGTTCTAACAGGGGGAGCCACCATCTTGTTAAGATACTGAATCGTTATAACACATGACAATATAATTCACTCGATAATCGCAGTAATGGACTTCATTAAAGAGGACCGGTTGCCAAGTTAGGAAGAAGAAGAAGAAGAGTAAATGTCTCGATTATGAAAATCATTCATAATCACCTAACACTACAATATACGAACGGCATTTGTGTTTCTCTCTATCTTTATAATAGGTCTTTACCTATAAAATTGCCGTTCTGCAGTACTGGCCATTTCAAATCAAAATAATTTTTATTTGGCTAAGAATTCTAATTCCAAATCAATTTTATTTTAAAAACATGGAATTCTTTTTCCAAAAGTAGTCATTTGTTTATTGATTAGAGTTACATTTTCATCGCATTTCAATCTTTTTTGTCATCATGGATTCGTTAAAAATTCGAGTAATTATGGAATATGAGTACCGTCGTGGCAGCAACGCGGCACAAGCGGCACGCAACATCAACGACGTTTACGGAGCTAACACTACAAACCAACGCACCACCTGTTATTGGTTTGCTCGCTTCCGTTCTGGGAGTTTTGACCTGAAAAATGAACCTCGCGGTCGTCCGAAGACTTTGATCGACAATGACGAATTAAAGGCGATTGTGGAAGCTGAATCTACGGCTGAATTAGCAGCAGCATTCGACGTTGGCGTCAAAACAATATTGGTCCATTTGCGTCAAATTGGCAAGGTAAAAAAGCTTGACAAATGGGTGCCCCACGAACTCAATGATCACCAGCGCGAAGTACGCGTCGAGGCGTGCCTTGCACTGCTCAACAGACACACAAATGAAGGAATTTTGAACCGCATTGTTGCCTGCGATGAAAAATGGATTCTGTTTGATAACCGCAAGCGCTCAGCAAGTTGGTTGGATCCTGGTTCAGCACCTAAACAATCCCCTAAACGAAACCTTACCACTAGAAAAGTGATGGTCACTGTTTGGTGGTCTAGCGCCGGTGTGATTCATCACAGCTTCTTACCAAACGGGGTGAGCATTACTGCAGATGTGTATTGTGAAGAACTGAACACAATGATGGAGAAGCTGGCACATCTCCAACCAGCATTGATCAATCGCTCGTCTCCGCTGCTCCTGCACGACAACGCGCGACCTCATACTGCACAGCAGACGGTCTCCAAGTTGCAAGAACTGGAGTTGGAAGTTTTCCGTCATCCGCCCTACTCACCAGACCTTGCGCCTACAGACTACTACTTTTTCCAGAATTTGTATAACTCCTTGGCGGGAAAAAAAATTCAATACCCGAGAGGCAGTACAAAATGCCTTTGAAGAATTTCTTGCCTCCCGTCCAGCTGATTTCTTTAGGAAGGGCATCAATTAACTGCCACTGCGCTGGCAAAGATAAAGATGCATTGATTGCATGGGTGATTACTTAGATTAATACAAATAAAAAATACATGAAAAAAAATCGTTTAAATTTTCTCATACAAAACGGCAATTTCATAGGTAAAGACCTAATATCACATACGAGTGCGTTGTGTGGTTTACGAATAGATGGCGCTGTCTCGAAAAAAATAAGTTAAAACAGTGAAAAATTATATCATTAATGAAAAGCATTATAAGAGAAATCAGTTGCAGAATGTTACAAGCTGATGTCACTAATTATAAGTCTATGATCGAATCACAACGTATCTATGTGTGATACTGATAATAGATTCTTTACGACAATCTCAATTTGATTGTTCCCTCTTAATTAAATTAGTATAAGCAGTATCCTTTTTTTATTGTCATAGGTTTAGCGTTGTGGCCACAATCTCAGCTGATCAAGACGTGATGATGTGGCCCAAAATGGTAGCACGCTAAGCCTAGTAAAAGATTGGTTGTCAAGTGCTTCCTGTGCCTATACAATAAAATGTAATTTATATAAAAGCAGTTAAGTTACTGCTAACTGTTATTAATCAATAAAAGTAGCAAAAGATTCTAATAATCTGTGTATTCCGGCAGCTGTCCTTGAGGTTTAAAGTGTTACCATCTTGGGTCGCTAGCTCAGAGTTGTAGCCTTTTTTTATGATAAAAAGGGGGCAAACGGGCAGGTGGCGCACCTGGTGAAAAGTGATCACCGCCGCCCACATACATCCGCAACACCAGAGGGCTCGCAGATACATTGCCGAGAGTTTACGGAAGAATAAGCTCTCTTCTTGAAGGTCACTAGGTCATAACGGCTCGGAAAGACCTCAGGCGACAGCTGGTTCCACAGAGTGGTTGTGCCAGATAGAAAGTGCTTTATGAAATGCACTGATGTGGAACGCCAGCGTTCCATCGAGGTGGTGCGAGTGGAATTTACGATTCTGGCGCTATGTCCGATGATGAAATTCAGCAGCCGGGATCAATCCAAATAATTCCCCGGAACACTCCTTATGATAAATGCATGTACTATTCTTCGTAAATTTGGCTACATTTCGTATACAAGAATTTTTTTTCTTGTAATCCGACTGGTAGTTCCAGATATTAGCGTGTTTAACAAACAAACAAAAAAAGTGTTCCGCTTTAATATTATATCAAATTAAAAAATATAAATATATAGTACAGATCCATGGCTTAAATAGATTTAATAAACTATGGTAAGGTATTTACACATAGCATTTACTTAACTTAATATGCATAACATATTTATTTCAACATACGGTTTTTCTCTGGAACGGACTGTCGAAAAATTAGTGATGAGAAGAAAAGGATTAACTGTAGTTGCAGCATTGAATCGAATCCATACTTAGAGACGTAACTATGTGAATCAAATCATTGTTTGAATTAGTAATCTAAAATACGAACCTTAAAATTATTATATTACCTAATAAGAATAAAATACTTAAGTTATTTATTATATTATTGTTTTTTTTCATTCAGTGTTTTTAATAGAGGGAGAGGGCGCAAAAGAATTAAGTTACAGCAAATAAAAAAATTAATTGACTCCTTCATCAAATTGAGTAAAAATTAAAATTTCCTACTAAGAATAATAAATTGGTTACCATTTATTGCTTACTAATCTTAAACTCCTAAAAGAAACATGTAAATTTCGTACTTATCTGTCGTAATCCTAATGTGAAACAAACTCAGTATTTTTATCCCCATAACTAGTTTTTACAGAAATATGACATTAACAATAATCAATATAATTATTATTTTAACTTCTTTGTTTAACATAGTTATTTAATTGTAATAAGTAATTTAGTATTAGCAAAGAAAATTCGCACCTTTTTGTAACATATCGTCGGTAATTTGATTCGAACGAATTAGTTGGAATTCATTGCTTACTCTATATATGTTCATTATTGAATGAAAATGCAAACATTATAAATAATTCAAATTAGTCGTAGTTTAACATCGATCAAGATAGTTTAGACCAATTCTCATCTCTAAAAACGTAACCTACAAAAATGGGATACAAACAGTCAAATAATAGGCAAAAATTTAATAACTACTTACTACGTGAAAATCTGTCTCGTACATGCATAGTTTTTTATTTTTAAATAAATTATTGTCTTACCTTTTCAGCTTTAGCCAGATAAATCCATAGTTTGCGCCAGGTAGAAAATTTCTTCTGTTCACTAAAATTGTATTGCATTTCTTTGGACGCATATCTAGTGCTCAACGGTGAACGATAATTACAGTATTCTGAATTTTGTATTTCAACCGGAGCATCTAATGCAAACATGTTTTTAGTATTTTTTTCGAATAGTACGTTGCGAATTGTACGCGATTGACAGGTTACTGAGTTACGTATTTTGTATGTATAACCTCTCTCCGAGTCCGACCCAGATCTCCCAACAATACAGAGTAATAACAGCGGGAGAATTCGATTTCTGATAACGAAGGTTATCTATTGTTTATTTATTGCATGTTTTCTGACGTAACCGTGGATATAGGATGTTACATTCGTTTCTTACGAAAATAAGGCGATTGTATACATCAAATATCCTATACATATTGCGTCAACTTAAAACAATAATCTATTTATATAAATAAAATGATTCGAGGTTTTCCGTTTTGCACGCATCACGAAAAAACTACCGGATTAATTTTGATCATTCTCATTTTTTGTTATTAGATATAGATCCTAAAAATTAACACGATATCTTCATTCAATAAAAAGAAAACTACGATTTTTATATGTACGAGTTCTTCTGGCGTCTGAGCAAAGCCGCGGGCACAGCTAGTTATTTTAATAAACCAAAAATACCATCGAATAAAATGTCATTGAAAGTAGATTTTTTTATATAGGGAGATATTGTTTTCAGCTCGGCGAAATGCCTGCACATTGCACAACACCTGATGGAAAGTACAGTCCAAAACAACTGCGACTGCCGCGGTCGGTGACAATTAGGTACTTCAACAGTCGTCGCAGTCATTCCTCTTCAAGCATGTTGTCAGGATAGGTACTTCAGTTTAAACTTAAAACCAGATACAAATACTTAAAACTTTATTGTCAGAAATCAAAATCAAAAAGAAACCCGATTTGGTAGCGTGTCGACGCTTAGGTTGAAATCTATAGAACGTACTCAATCTTAGCTTCGCTCAAACTTTGCTAAGAATTTAGGTACTCAGTGCAATCTTAGCTTTCGAATTTATAGTCGTTTTGGAAGTATCTGGTAACTGTCAATTAACGTTTCGATACCGCATCTGGATTCTGGACTGTTAAATTTCATACAGAATGCTCGCGCGAATCATGCTCCCCGCTCCCGGCTATTATAAAGACAAAAATGCTGAATGTGGGTGTTTCTTAAGATAGACGTATATCTCCCTGATTTTTTTTTTAGGTTTTTTTAATGCCTAGAATTATGTAGTACATTACTTTGCTAATCTCTTAAGGGTTACTCAGCGTAAGCCATTTAAGCACCCGAATTGATTCACCATGACCAGTTATTTTTTAATTGTGCGGGATCATAATTCTTTTTCTAAAATAAAAGTAGCCTAAGTTACTCTCTATAACATCAGTGCAAGCCCCGTCAAAATCGGTCCAACCGTTTCGGAGATTACCCGGAACAAAGACATACAGACAAAAATTTTAAAAATTGTTTTGATAAATGTATCGTATATACTTTATATGCATTTAGTAAAAGGCTGTTATTTTGACATTACAAACAAATACTTCAATTTTATTAATTGTATAGATTTAACACCCAGTCACATAACTGATAATTTTGCTCATCACACAAAAGTCAGTTGTGAGCGGGGATGAAACCAAGGACATCTCAACTCGATAGTAGGGTTTGCTACCATTGCACCACGATGCGTTTGATCTATAAGGATCTGTTATGTCTTCCAACAGATTAATAATATATTTTTAAAATTGTGCAGTACACAAAATAAATGAAAAATATATTACTTACGCAAATATTTTTTAGAAAAATATGCTGGTAAAGGTTATTTAAATATGTTTTGTCAAAAATATTTATTATATTATATCACTGGTCTAAAATATAATTCTTCAATAATATATATCTTTAATGACAATAATACCGTTTATTTTCATTAAAATTTCATAGTATATTTTCAGTTTCAATTTACAATACAATTTTCTAGATGACATATAAAAGTATATAAATATATTCACAACTTTTCCATATAATTCCACTTTGTGCCGACTGTATCTGCTATTTTAAACAAAAATCAACTTTAATCTTATTACGTCAAATTCATATTGAATTTTAATTATATACCTATTTATATTGAAATATTGAGTTACAATAAAAAGTATTACAAATTATACAATTATCTACATAATATGTGACACACAACCCTCTAACTATACAAAAAAAGAAGTAATTTTGGTTTAGAAGCCTTTGACAATTAGATATAAGTCTTTGCAAATAACAAACTTCAAGGAGAGGAGACATAACAGGTGTTAGTTTACCTGATAATTATGAAATATTGTCAAAATTAATGAGAATATTATGGAGGTTAGGTAGAGGTCAGGAGAACCATCTTATAAGAGGGACAAGTTGCAAAAGCACAGAACATTCTGCTAAACTGTCCAGATGTAAGTAGTAAATTATAATTCAAAAACTCACAAAAATGGCGCTAGCGTAGCAAGAGGGAATGATACTTTCCCATGATTTTAAAGTTTTTGCTCTTTTAAAACTTTAAAAATAATTGAACAGGTAATGAGAAAAGTTTGTGTAGTGAAAAGCTATCCAAGTGAAGGAAAATAAAAAAATTATAGCTTTTGATACTACATATCTTTAAAATTTACACACTTGCTATCGTGGCGCCACACTAATTTGACGCTTTTCGACAGCCACTTTTCATACATAGAGATGTACTCCTCTATACAGATTGATAGACGGGACCTAATTATGGAAAAACCAAAATGGATTAATGTTGAATAGACTTCATTAATAAAAATAAAACGTAATGTTTTTGTTGAAAAAAAGTTTAAAGTATATTGTTTACATTTCAAAAAAAATAAAATACATTGTTTTTTAAACTATTATTGTCTACATGAAAGTGATTAATGGTTAAGTCAGCAATATACTATACAAAGATAAAGAGACACACACTCATCTAAAACACATAATTATTCCTATACTAATTCGTTAAACTTTATTTTTGAGGGACTTCATCATCTTCTCCAATTTCATTGCCTTCTGCATATCTCCACTAATCTTCAATTTACCCATCATGAAAGCCGTGGTCGGTTTTAACTTACCTGTAAATTATAATTTTTTTAAACAATTAATCAGTGTTGATACATTACTTAAGTTTTTTTTTTTTAATTTGGCTATCTCCATGTTTGCAATTTCGCCAATGTCAAGTGTGACAAATATACGTTATAGAATTTAGTTGCCAAATGTTCCGTGCACTGTAGATTAACCCATAAACAAGAACATTGACATAACACAAATCCGTTACAAATTTATAGATAATACTTCATATCGGAACTCACTGCAGCGATAATATAGAACTATATATGTTAAACTTAAAAATAAAAAGCATAACTATAATTGATATAGACACGAACAAAGGGAGATAATATTACAATTTTGTATTATCACGATGCTAAATCTTTACATTATAAAATCGTTAATATAAACTTGGTGCATTCCGTTAGTGTTATAATAACCTTTGAATGAATTCACGGCATTACATGTCATATTTGCACCATATATTGTTATTTTTGTATTTGTTTAGTCAAGATAATGTTTCATACTGTTCATAGCTATGCTACGAGACAATAAGTGGCGTTGTAGTCGTCATTAAAAATTTATATCTAATGGACCAAAGTGACTCTTTTTCTTTCTACTCTTATGTTATTACTCAAGTAGTGTCGGCACAAAATATTTTCCTCTTCCATTTCTTTTATATTCATAATTAGCTATGCCCGGCGGTTTAAAAGATAACTTAAAAAAGAGCTTTAAAAGTAGGTAAGCCTATGTGTTAATCCAGGGTGTCAGCTATCTCCATACCAAATTTCATCATAATTGGTCAAGGTAACAAACATATAAACACACTCACAAAATTTCGCCTTTATAATATTAGTAGCATTCAAACCAAAAGAAAAAAATGTTGACCCGATAGGTGGTGCTGTAAGAAACGGTAGAACAGCTTCTGGGCCGCTAATTATACAAAAAAGATACAGACCAGCAAACATATCGGTGAAGTTATTGCTGTCCATAGTGAGAGTAGCATCTGGGGGGTTTTTAGGTTCTCCCTGTCCGCAAGCACCATCTCCGGTCTTAAGGTCAATGTGCCAAATTCCCTCTTCTTTACCTATTTACCACATAGTATCAGATTTTACATATTATTTTCAGACGTATGTTACATGAGGGGTATAAAAAGCAAAGACGCCACTGTCCATGATAAACAGAATGGCCAAACAAAGAAATGTTTATTTCGGTGACATTTGATTTAAAGCGATTATCAGCAATTTTTTTTAATAGTGGATCTTTGCATTCTCTTACGTTCTATAATAACGTAAAATATGTTTTGAAACACCGAATATATATTTTCCTTTTCAATATTTTAAATCATGCAAATTAATAATGATTTAGATTCTTGATCTTCTAACGCGCAAACACAATTATCTTTAATGAGATTCGTAATACCAATTAAGGTAGGTTAAGAATTTTGAAAACATAAAATGAAATAAATATCTCGGGGAATATATCTACATAATATTTAATATGTAAAAAAATAATTATTGAAAGGACTCATACTGATACAAAATTCGCTTCTTCACCAATACTTACCTTTCACGTTGAATTGGTATATGGCCTGTGTTTTCTTCACCAGTTCCGGTGAAAGGTTTTTGCTAATTGTCGCAAATAATTCTGGGATTTGGCCACCGCTACCGCCCTCCTGTATACGCATAATTTATAATTAATATACATATTTATTAATATGATTTTGTTATAATATTTAAAATAATTGAATTAAATACAAAAACAAAACACCTGTACCTCTTCTTCTAGTATATTATATTAAATTTGACATGTACATGGCAAAAAGTATATTTCTAACAATAATATTCTGTATTGTTGTGAATGAAAAGTTTCTTTTTTTAATCATCTAAAGTCTAAATCATAGACAATATACATAATGTGTCATACAAAGTTTTTGAATTGAAACCTTTTATATCCACAAGCCGACATGGTTATAGCGAGTGTCTTTGGAGGCAGGTGTTTCTGCAATTGTCGCTATTGTTGGATCGAACTGTATTTACGATGCCTTGCCTCGTAGTCATTTAGCCGGTATAGTTTGAAAAAAAAAAAAAACTTTATACTTAATCAATCATAATATACTTTAGAATATGTGGTCATAGATACAAAGATAGACATGAAAAAAAAGCAACATGAAACAATCATGAAAATATTGTTGAATTTTCGGCACCTTTTTAGCAGATAGTTTAAGTGTTCCCGGCAATTCCAAAAAGAAGTCAGGTAATAAACCGTCTACGTTACCTGCGAACAAACATACATTGGCGGTTTTGAATGAGAAAAAGAAAATTTCCTGTCACCGTCCCGTCACGACGTTTTGTTGTAACATGATTTATGGTTCCAATAAATTATTATTATTATGACCTATGACCACTCACTTCTAGGATACTTGATTGATGAAGTCATTATTTTGCGGGACTGTATTGTACTTTTTGTAGGTTTATTACTCATTATGAAATCATTACTAGGAAAAAGATATTCTATTTATTAACTTTTATTTTGGTTAATGATTTTATTGTAAGTAGAACAATACAAAATATGACAGAACAATAGAAAATATGACCTTTTTCTTTTAAATATAATTCGCTAGTAGTGGCGAGGGCTTTCAGGAGGCCGATTTTCGCCAAGTTCGTCAAAAATTGAAATACTGAATTTTTTGACAATTCTAATGAATCCAGGATTCTCCTTGGTAAGTTTCCCAGCCTTCGCCAATGTTGGCTAATAACACGATGTTGATACACCAACCTGTTCTTTGTAGTTAACCGCCGACGTGTGATACCGTCTGACGGAAGCAGACGAAACCGTCGCCCGATGGTGTTTCAACGACGCTGGATCGTCAAGAAATCCGTCCAATAACAGGTTATCCGCGTTTTCTGTTGATATGTCGTACGGTGTACCACTAATTTGTGTGGTTTTCACGAATTTAAACAATTCATTTAATACCACAGTCGCATTTCATTGGGTATTGTTATAACATATCATTTATACCGTATTTATAATTATCATGAACCAGCTGTGTTTAATATATTCGACCAACTTTTCACCCTACCGCCCGTTATCGTACACTTACTGATCGCGTTTTTAATCAAGTTGCGGCTCCGTGTTATAATATAAATAATGTTTGTTTTTAATAAAACAACTGATCTGAGTTCAAGTTCTGTTATAAAAACATATGTGATTTTTTTTTATCGCGAAGCACGGGACATGGCAAAAAATGAATCTGATGATGATTAAATTTCAATTTTTTTAATTTTTCAGTTCCATGTCTCTGTGTGAAATAATTGACAAATTATTACTTTGTTTTTTTTTTCCATTATGTTAACCAAGATATAAATGTTAAATTTGAAATAAAGAAAATTTATCGACATCCTCAATATCGACAGCAATAATACTACTTAGGTCACAGCATTATCGAATTCCTTAGCTCTGCATTCATTTCGCGCGCTTACTATAAAGCCTATCGTTATTCTTACAGTCCGTACTTGGTTAGTTTGCCAGATTGTGTGACGTTCATAGTAATTGCTCCGCTGCTTAGGGTCGAAGCGTGAAGTTATATAGCCTATACTTTTTTTTTAAACTTTGGCTTTCTACCTATGTAGGCAATTTTGCCACGTCAAGTGTGACAAATACACGTTATAGAATTTAGTTGCCAAATGTTCGGTATAGGTACTGTGGAAATAACCTTGCTCGATTAATAGGAATAAATGTAAACCTGACTATTACTACCATAGAGTAACGTATTGAAGTAAACAAAGAATCGAATAAAAGTAAAATTATCAAAGATGGCAGCATGAATTTAATAACTTTAGGCCATTGTGGTTATGTAAAAGGACATTTTTAGATTATGAATACATGTTAAAATAGTAATATAATATGGAAAAAAGCAGATAGGCCGATAGTACCACTAATAAATTTATTGTAGATATTAATAATTTATTCTATGTTCCAAGAAGACTTAAGGTTTAGTTTATTCAAATAATTATGATTATGCCTTAGTAGCTTAAATAGAGAACAATTATCAATATAAAAGGTGTTTTTATTTTAAACCACAAGGATGACTTGAAATAAAAACACGAGATATATTTCACGAGTTAATGAGTCTATGTTATCATCAAATTAAAATAAAGATAGCCATTACTTACTAGGATCACAAGCATATGGCGTCAAGTCACTAACACCGGCTGACTTTACGATATCTTCGTCGATAGCGAAATGGCCAGTATAAGATGGATCCCTGGAATGTGAAAATGATAACAATTTTTATTTAACCAAAACTGGTAAAGTGAATGCATTGGAACTGAAAGATGGTTCGTGCGAATATTTCGCTAATTATAAAATTTATTCACTATAACGTGAGATTTTATGTAAACGAAAAACTAGTGTTACTCAAACTTAAAATACTTGAAGATACATTCTGACGAATATACGTGTCCCTAGGCACATAAGAGATATGTCTCTTGCACATATTTAATTATTTATAACAATTTAAAACCATTTCCTTGTCCACGGTATACAACTCAGACTTCTTTGCACGTTCTATATTCGGCGATAAAGTCAATAAAGATTTGGTTGCTTGGGCCCCGTTTATCTATCATAACAACTTTTATACAATAGCGATAACAATATAAAAAGAAAACTAACAAACAACAACTTTAACAAGGCGAAAACGTAATTATTTGAAAGATTCAACACAACAAAACTCGAATGAGATCAATAGAGGTTAGGTGACCATAACCCTGCCGAATTTAAGACTCACGACGTTTAACATTACGTTTCAGATTAGGCCACTTTTTAAATATCAATTTATAGCTTTGACAGACGTCATATTATTCTCATTTCAGGTATTTTATGTACAAAGATCTGTAGCACAACATTAATACTTAAAAAAACAAATAGTACAAGCATTTGAATTGTATATACAATATGTATCAAAAACCCCGTCGAATCCGAAAAAGGTATATAGGTGTCCCAATGACATTACCAAAAAAAATAACAAAATTTTATTTATTATGAAAATAAAAATGTTACTGCAATTTAAACTTAACATATTTAGTTTTACTTTCCCTAAAATTTAACAAATTTTTAAAACGTGATAACACCGTCGCCGGTCCCGGCGCGGCGCAGCGGTACCGTGGGCCGCGTCAGTTCAGAAGAACCGCCACACAGGTTCGCGCCCCCGCCTCTGCAGAGATAGTAGACTTGATGGGATTATGATTTACTACTACTGAACAAGAATTAATTGTACTAATAATTAGTAACATTATTCGATAATGAAAATTAGTTTATTGATAACTTTTAAGTGTTTTAAGTTCTTGTATATATATTATTCTATATATAAGAATCCATTTAATAGTTTGTTTACATAAAATCTCACGCTATTAATAAATAGAGTATATAGTCCGACAAGTTCGTGCGCGACAGTCAAATGTTTCCGACAGACG
The DNA here is from genome assembly GCA_033032175.1 of Saturnia japonica. NCBI lineage: Eukaryota > Metazoa > Arthropoda > Insecta > Lepidoptera > Saturniidae > Saturnia > Saturnia japonica. The sequence continues at coordinate 4,592,883 of CM065314.1, forward strand.
TTGGCGGGGGCGAGGTACTATTTACGATAACGTGGGCGGGTTGTGCAGCGGGGAATGAAAAAGGCGAACAATTTCGTGACGTAGGCGCGCAGTCACAGAACATTATAGTAAACATTATCACGTCTTCATACAAACGGCTGAAACGATATTCTTCGAAATTTCGGTAAACTTCGGTACACAACAGTCGCAATTACCTAATTTATAATTAGCGACGAAATATTATATTACCTACTTCCTATAATTTAAAATTGTTTTTGGCTTATTGAACTGAGCAAAAAAAAATGTTATTAATAAAGAAAATACATTCACTTCTTACTAACTCACAGTCATTTTTAAACTAGAAATAAATCCAAAGTAGTTTTATTAACTTACAAAATTAGTAGTAATATATTTTGGTAAAAACGTTATAATGACAATTTAATATAGAATTATCATAATGTAAGTAGGTAATCCAAGACAGATAGAACACAGGGCACATACTACGTGTTTATCTATCGAGCGGCTGTAGGTAATTTTTTTTTAAGAAAACTGTCGAGACAACATACTGTTTACTTTAGTGTACTGTGTAGTGTAGTGACAAAATGACGTGCTATCTCGTCCCATTTTTATAATTTTTTTAGAACTCACTATACTGTTAGCCGTAGAAGCCCTGAAGCCACTGCGGCTTTTACAGCTTCACCGAACTTGTTTTGGCAACATCTGTTTACATAAGACGATCGCGCACAAACTTGTCGGACTATAAGTAGCCACGTTGGTGAAACTGGTTTTTAGTCGGCGCCCTGTTTTTCGTCAACAGCGAGGAACATTAGCTTTAAAATGATGCCTAAATAATCAATTTTGAAATGAATTATGGGGAACAATAATTAGCATTCACCTAAAATTATACCATGTGTGCACAACCAAAGCAAAGTGACCCCCGCAGAACTGTACTCACAACTAGTATGTGGCACGCGAATCGATACAAGTTTAGTAATCAAATGTCATTCCGTTTTAGAACTTTACCATTCTACTATGGAATTCGACCATATTGTAACCACTTGAACAGTTCTGCCTCGCCTGCAGCTGTCCTACCGTGAAACTAAGACTGCATTTATAATTGAAATGGATTTGAATGTAGACTTGAAGCCCTAGGAAAATTAAACGTGTGCAACCCGCACACCATGATTCATTTAGACGCGATTAGAACAAAATCGAGAGGTACAGTACAGGCAGAAAGATATATAGATATCTTATAACAGGTATAGGCCTGTTAGTTAGTAGGCAAGATTAAGCTGCAGATGATGAAGATAATTATGTTCTAATGTTGAATTGAAGCAATAAACAAATAGTTTTCTTACTTGCAAAGCATGACGTATGCAGCATCTGATACAATCTCTGGTTTACGGCTAGTTGAAGTGTCACCTGTTAACATCTCAATGGCTGCTGTTGCAATTGCTTTGAGAGAAAAAAAAACCTCTATGATTATTACTACAACTGCGAACTGCCAATAATATTAACCCTTAAATTATACAATGCATGTCACTAGAGCAAAGTAGTTCCAAAAGTTTTATACTATTAATAATATTAACCCTTGGGGTAATTATACAATGCATGCCACTAGAGCTGTAGTTCCTAAAGTTTTAAAGTACCTGAATACTTAACAAATATCTTTTATTTCATTGAATCCTTCCATCATCGGACAACAAGAAACACAGCGAAGCGTCATTGATATATGGTTAATATTCCATCAGTGCACCCAAGAATTTATGCTTGCACATTTATCATGCACACCACTAAAGAGTGGAACTCTTTGCCGGAGTTTGTATTTGCCGACAATTATAACCTGGGTATGTTCAAGTCACGAGTGAATAGGTAGGTGCCTTCCACGCGAGCATGCTCCATCACAGACCACATCATTGCTTACAATCAGGCGAGGACTACCTCGCCTCGTTAACCTCTAGGTTAAACGCAAGCCTATTTTCAGTTTTCAAGAAAAAACTTGATTAGGATAACAAACGAAGATAGTGCTGTTTGTAATAAGAATAAAATTTCGAAGTAACCGCTTCATATATAACAGACTCTCATACCTGTTTTAGGCCATAAAGCATTGACACCAATGTTGAACGGTTTGAACTCTTCACTCATACCAAGCACACACATCGACATGCCGTATTTCGCCATCGTGTACGCCACGTGAATCGAGAACCTATAAAACACATTGTGATTGTTGAATTGAATTGACTCATTTGAACCCATTATTTGAAAATACATTTTTTTTGTTTTGTGTCGCCCATCTATACAAATAAATAAAAATGAAGTGCCTGTTTGTAATATCGAAATAACAGCTTTTTACTAAATAATACACATGAAAGTATTATATGGTTCTTAAGTATAGCAAAAAAAATTTTTTCTGTCTGTTTGTTCCGGGTAATCTCCAAAACGGTTAGAGCGATTTTGTTGGGACTTTCACTGGCAGATAGCTGGTATTATAACGAGTAACTTAGGCTACTTTTATTTTAGATAAAGAATTAGGGTTCCACATATTAAAAAAGTATCTTTATCTTTAAAATATACAGTGCGGGGTGATCTCTGTGGGTGGAAGCGGTGTAGCACAGGCAATTAATAATATATAAGATTAATTACCAATATGGGTTCATATTCAAAGGTGGTGACAAGTTCAGTATGTGAGCATGATTGCTGTTTTTCAGTACAGGAAGACATAGTTTTGACCTGAAAAAAGAATTGTCTACTATTAACACTACAGTCTGTTACTTGTCTGAGGCTTAACGTAATTTGCAAAATTAAATTACATTTCAACAAATATAGAAAAAATATTATAATCCTTTACATTCTATATCTATGGCCCCATCCACAGTAGGCAACTAATTTATGAGAAGTCTGGTACAGAACCGTCAATGTGCCGAGCTATTATAAAAAATATAATTTTTTTTTTCCACTTCTAAACATTCTTTTCTCATACTGAAAAATCGAATCATGGCCCAACAGGTATGCTACAGTACCAAAGTACCAAGTTAATAGTTATGAGAATATGTAGTTGATTTTAATAGAAATAGAATCCACAACTTTCAATCAAGAGTGTACATAATTTTAGGGGTAAATATTTTTTAATAATAAATTAAGGCAACTAACGCTAAGAATGTCCCTCTTGTGTTGATGTTATGCATCAGGTCATATCTTTTCATGTCAGTTTGTGATGTACCAGTTAGGGAGATAGCTGATGCATTGTTCACCAGGATGTCAATACCATTGAACTGGAATATATAACAAATAATTTAATTAAACAAGTTTCAATTATAATTGTTTTAAATCTACTTTCTCCAATACAATAATCAAAATTTAGTTACAATTTTTCTTTATTGAGTTGAGTAGATTAGTGAAAATTTATTATAATTACTTACTATAATCTTTTTACTAATTTATTGAAGGCATTGAACTTTCATTTAAATTTAATTCTTACAAGTTCATAATTTCCAGGTATTTAATTACCTTACTACATGTTACTTTTTTTTAATGCAGCAAAAGAAAGCAGATGATAACTGCAATCAAGCACAAAGTATCTTAAATGTAGTTATCCAAATTATTGCTGACTAAATCTGAAGGTTTGGCTGAAAAACTGCATTGTTTGGTGACTTTCAGCATAAGCAACTTATGCTGATGGCAATTTAGTCACATCATATTTTTCCATTTTATGATCTGTGTATGATTTCTTTTTTTTTTTTTTTTTTTGCTTTACGAGTGTGAAAACATATAATTTTTCTTTCTTCTTTTCTATGTATAATGCTTACTATGTATACAATACATCACAGCTATGTAAAAAATTAGATGAACTGTGGTATGATATCTCCTATGAAGTAATTCAACTGGTCTATTTAACAGGTTATTATTATTTTTATTACAATTTTTTTAAATATTGTTTTGAAATATTTTAAATATTTCTTTACCTTTTTCACAGCATCATCTATAGCCTTTTGAATCTGTTTTTCATCTCTCACATCCACGATGCATGGTAATGCTTTGCCTCCGAGAGTTTCAACTGTAATATAATGTTATTTTATTCATGAAAACAATTCAGAGGACTGAGCTAAATCAGGAAAGTTCTTTTTAATACTTGTTGGCAATGGGTCTTCCTGTCATGGTAAAAATAAAAACAATTCTCAAAATGTTTATTCAATAAATAATTTATAACTTTTTATTTCCGTAAAATGGCATTAAATAGATTTACATTTTATTAATACTTAAACTTTCCTCGCACATATGGTAACAATGTTGTGTTTTTAAGCACACAGGTCAAAGTATATACACAATAGGTACAAAGTCCAAGTGAAAAAAAATTTAATCTATAAACTCATAAAATTAGAAATTCATGTTAATTATGACATAAATTTAACTTACAATCTTACGTAAATGTAAGTTAGTATGTTAGGGATATTGGAAAGTGCTTACTTTCTTCGGCTGCTGTGTATATAGTGCCCGGCAGTTTTGGATGTGGCTCTGCTGTTTTGGCGGCAATGACTACGTTCGCACCATCTTTCGCCGCTTTAAGAGCAATTGCTTTACCAATACCACGAGAGGCTCCAGTTATAAACAATGTTCTACCAGCCAATTTACTGAAAAACGAAATGTATTATAATAATGCTTTATGAAACAAGTTGGATATTCTATTGGAATCTTTTTACCCGGTGTTCGCGACAAGACTCATATTTGAGTGGATTCAGGTAGTTATACTTAGAAATTAAAAACAATGTTATTTAATGGATATAAAATAAACTATGTACTCCAACCACAAACTTAAATTCAAAAGGAATAACTAATTTATTAGCTACATAGGTTGTCTTTTCAAGTTTTCAACTATGTCAAGATTGTCAAGTCAAGTCATTCAAGTGTCAATATCCAGTAGTGCTGTCACTAGAGGTGGGCAATTATGATATTATACTAAAGTAATAGAACAATAATGATTATAACTTGATTATAGACATTAGTAATTACTAATATTCGAACTTCGATATAGAATTATCACTCATAATCGAAATTCTTGGATAATGTAGAACATTCAGAATCAAATATCGCAATTATGTAAATCATTCATAATCGCCTACCTCTAGGTGCCACCAGGCAAAAATAATATTCGCTAGACTAGCCTCCAAAAAAAAATATAATAGTTTTTTTTATGATAAAAAAGGGGCAAACGGGCAGGTAACGCACCTGATGGAAAGTGATCACCGCCGCACACAAACATCCGCAACACCAAAGGGCTCGCAGATGCGTTGCCGGCCTTTTAGGGAAGAATAAGCTCTCTTCTTGAAGGTCACCAGGTCATAACTGCTCGGAAAGACCCCAGGCGACAGTTGGTTCCACAGAGTGGTTGTGCGAGGCAGAAAGTGCCTTAAGAAACGCACTGTTGGGGAACGCTGGACATCGAGGTGGTAAGGATGAAATTTACGATTCTATCACGATGTCCGATGGTGAAATTCAGCAGCCGGGATTAATCCAAACAATTCCTCGAAACACCCCCTATGATAAATGCGGTAGAAGATGCAGAGTGAACCAACATCTCTACGCAGAGAAAATGGATCAAGCCGATCGGAGAGAGCTTGATCGTTAATAACTCGAGTCACCCTACGCTGAATGCGGTCAAAAGGAAGTAGTATTCTATTGTCCCAAAAGTCACCAGATTTAATTACTAAATTCGTGTTTCAAAAATTTACCAGAAATCGCTAATTATAAGTAATTTCACTGATGAAACAAGTATATTTATATCAAAAACGTATAATTATCTCCTTTTTTATTAAATCATCCATAAAACCAACAAGTTGTGACTGAGACAACAACCAAATTTGAAAATGAAAGGGTGGAAACATGGACGTATAACGTTTAAATAATGAAAGAGTATAAATATGATGATTTTTTAATTTATTTACTCATATAAATACTTGAGGCTGTGTCGATTTTTCGGGAATTTCACAAAAAATAGTGGGTAAATTTTTGTCGTAATATTATTAGAGGCGTTTTTTCCTTATTTTTATTCCACTTGATGTATAATTTTATTCTAAACAGTGGATAGTGACACAATGTCTAGTTTTCAGCAACGTTATTTAGAAAATTAGAATTAAATACCTGAGTTTTCTTCAGTTTTTGAAAAACGATGTTTTAATTGGTTTAATTGTGTATTCAAAATACACAGTACAAAACAAAACACGGTCAAATCGTCGATGTTGAATTTCCGTGCACCTTGCGTTGGTGTTTTTTCCTGGGGGTAGAGGCTCTTTCCACTGTTTTTGTTACATAAAATTCTATGCGGACGAAGTCGCAGGCACAGCTGATAGTATATAATTTTTTACATAATGCGTATTTGTTAAGCGACATGAATTTACCGATATGTGTATCGATATCGACATCGATGTGACCGAGTGAGTACAGAAAAGCCCCTTGAAAATACACAAGAAAACTTATTTCGAGCCATCCATAAATTACGTCACACGTTTAGGAGCCGGGAGGGGGTCGACGAAGTGTGGCATTGTGTGACAAGGGGGGGTAGGGGTCCCAAATTTTTTCACATCACATTTTTTCAAAATATAATATTTTATATCTAAGTACCTACATTAGAACTTCTTTAAGTCGAAAATCTCCCAAACTCGAAAGAATGTGTTCCCTTCCATTCAAGCCCCAAAACCTCCGTTGCACTAAATCTCAACCCTCTAGTCAAAATAATTAGAGAAAAAATTAAATTGGACTTCTGTATCTCGAACATAGCAATGTTTTATTTAACAACTTTTACAACTCGATTATTTGAAACTTATTACCTTTATACCTTTGTTTGATTTGATGTCGATTTTATTATAAATAATTTAAATGGAAATTAAAATAATTTCAGAACACTGCAGTTTTAATTTCATAAATTTCTAATTATAAAATTGCAAAATATGTAACATCACACTAGGTAGGGGGGGTCACAAATGTGACCAGCTGTGACAAGGACGGGGGAGGTGTCAAAAAATCATGAAATTCGTGTGACGTATTTTATGGATGGCCCCTTTTAGATATTAAGTGATATTAAACAGGAGACAAGAGATTCAATATAAAAATTGAAGGTTTTGCAACACTTTAGGAAAATCGAAGTCTATTTAGTACTGTTATATTTATTTACCGTTAGGTAATATCCATTGAATAATGGCGCACTATAGTATATCTGTAGTTTATTTTAATAAAAATTTAGTGTAAAAAACTATAAACAACGACATCTATCGAAGAAAACATTAGAACAAAATAGAAAAATCATACCTTTTGGAGAGTTCAATTTGTGATTGTGTAGGTACTAAAAAACATTACTAACCTAAACAATTTTTTCGTACTCAAAATAGAATTAAAAAAAAAAAAAACACAACAGTGCTCTATGAATGTAGTGTTGTCGTAGTTACACTTTCTTTCTTTATGGTTCTTTTGTAGATTTTTTTATATTGCTTTATGTTTACGCTGCGCTTTTTTAAAACAGAACTGTCGTGACTCTTTGTTTTATGATCTGACGACACTTTTATCCGTAAGGGCCATGAAGCCTCTGAAGGCTTTGACAGTTTCACCGGGCTTGGGGGCGAGTGCTCAGGGCACTCAGCCGCGAAAACAAGGCATTAAGCTCAAGGGTGCCAAAGTGGCCAAACCTCGGGATAAGCTCTTGCCAATCATGCAAAAATTCACGATCTATCTAATTCTCTATAAGTAGAATTTGAGCTAATTAAACATAAATAAATTTTCCTACCTCCTGGGAGGAATGACAATTTACACATCAAGCTTTTAACGAAATATTTAAACATTGTAATGTTCTAAGTTTAGTTATTTAGTAGGTATTCACGGAAGACGTTAAAAAAACAACTCTGTAGGGTGATTTCCCTAAAGAGTAAGTAAGTCATTTGATCAAAATTCTCAACTTTTTTAGTAAAAAGAAGAAAAGACAATTATTTATTTTTTCATTATATTATTAATACTAGCTGTGCCCGTGGCTACGCTCACGTGGACTACAGAATGCCCACGCGAATTTTACTCCCCCGCTCCCGGCTATTTTAAAGACAAAAGTGCTTATTGTGGGTGTTCTTTAAAAGATTATAAGTATAGTCTCTCTGACATTTTTGTAGGTCTTTTTAATGTCTACAAATGTGTGGTACATTAATTTGATATATTTCATAAGGTTTACTCAGCGTAAGCCATTTAAGCGCCCGAATTGATTCACCATGACCAGTTTTTTTTATTTGTGCGGAACCCTAATTATTTTTCTAAAATAAAAATAGCCTAAGTTACTCTCTATAACATCGGCTATTTATCGGTGAAAGTCCCGTCAAAATCGGTCCAACCGTTTCGGGGATTACTCGGAACAAACAGACAGGCAGACAGACAAAAATTTTAAAACTGTTTTTTTTTTTTTGTTTAAGTATCGTATATACTTTCAAATGAATTTACTAAAAAACTGTTGTTTTGACATTACAAACAGACACTTCAATTTTACTTAATTGTTTAAATCAGTTGATATATGAGTGGTGTAATTTCAAAAGCCGCTAAAACAGGTTTTACTAGAAATGGAGTTTGTGTATCCTAATTAACCGTTAATTTTTTCTTTTCTAAACAAATTCATAATTTACCTTCAAATGCCACTAGAAGTGACCTAACAATCAAAAAGTAAACGTAGTTTCGTTACAAAACACTCTAAAAATCCTCTATAAACTATGAACCAATGACAGCTCGCATTTGGGTTATACGACATATGCATTAAAAGCAATCGCGTGAGAATATCATTGTGGTCTTTAATGATTTTTGGCAAAAAATAATGGAAGAATTAATTATTTAGTAACTTTTACTGACAAATGAAGGACCTTGAATGAATTTAGTATTTAAACAATTCCATTTGATGTAACTCCTGGCATAATACCATCCTTATTCAAAATCCTATTAGCTGCAAAACCCACTAAAACATGACAAGTTGCTTTCAAACGGCGCTAAAACCAAATGTTAATTTCAGACTCCTCTAAAATAAAACTACTTTTGCTAATATTTTTGAACTCTAACTTATTTCTTTCCTGCAAAAGGATTTATTGGGGTTGTTATATCATAATAATCAATTTCATGTCAAAAACCTTTCATTTATGCCTCACATGAATTTATAATACGTTTTTTATAGTTCCTCAAAATGTCACCGAAAGTGTTTTACGGGGTTTTGAAATTATATGATTCATATCAATAAATCAAATATTTTCATGTTTACTTTTTGTATTGATAAGAGATGGCGTGGTCACGGTTTTTGTACTGGGTAGGTATTGTTTGATTTTTTACATCGTGTTTATGGGTTTGTTTTTATGAACGAATTACGAACGAATTGAATTTTATTTATTTGTATAGGATGAAGATGGATGATATTTCCTGTATCTTACTCCTTCAATATTATAAGTGTCTTGCGCTCGCCACCGTGGCAAACCCTTTGGTCAAACCTAACCTAACTCATCCACATCTTCCGTAAATATTTCTCAAAGGTGTTTATTTAGCAACTTACGTTTTTGTAGCAAGTGTAGGAACGCCATATCTCTTTTAATTCTTAATTATGATTGGAACATCATTTTAATACATTGATTAATAATTAGTAAGTAAAAGTAGCATGCTAGTGTGCCATCTATTATCAAATGATTTAATGAACACAACAGCCGTTAAATAGATTGTTTACATTAAACAATAAGAGACTCTTATACATCATGCGTAATGGAAGGTACTCTGAAAACAAAACAAACGAGTCCAACCCGACTACCTTTGCAGTTTCCATCTCAAAGTTTCAGTTTCAATCCTTTTGCTCCATCTTCAGACCCTCGTCATCACGTGTAATAAAAAACAAATGGCAACAAAACAAACGAGTCCTAATTCGACTGTCCTAATATTTGCCATCAAGGAGTTCCACCATCCCAACTCCACCATCAGATCAGCTCCATGGTAGCATAATATTGCCTTATCATGGAACTTACATACATATGCCAATATGAATTTCCATAGAATACCAGGAAGTTGTTGAAAAATGGTATGCAAATTTTGAAATTTGGTGTTTTATACTATACAGTTGATAAAATTGAAGTGACTGTTTGTAATGTCAAAATAACAGCTTTTTACTAAATGAATATGAAAGTATATACAATACTTATCTACAACAAAAAAAACCAATTGTATTTTAATTTTTGTCTGTCTGTTTGTTCCGGGTAATCTGCGAAACAGTTAAACCAATTTTGACGGGACTTTCACTGATTGATAGCTGATGCTGGAACAAGAAACAGGAGTAGCACGTTTCCCGCTTGTGCACGATCAACGACATTCTGTAGTCCACGCGAGCACAGCTGCGGGCATAGCCAGTAATTACATAAGAAAGAAGCAAGGGACCTAAAAAACATACAAGGTGAGTTTAGCAGAGAGTAAAGTTCCTCATCCGCCATAGAAAAGGGAGGATCCTCCGGCCAGACGGGTGCTATATCTGGCGGGCAGCTGCCCCGACGGTTGTTGTCGGGTTCGTGTATATATACTCAACGATTGAGTTAATTTCTATAGCGCGATGTAGGATGCGTCATATGTGGCTCGATAGATGTCGCTATGTAGATGCGTTGATGCGTCAGTTGTGGCGAGAGATGTCGCTACAATGAGCTTTTGGTATACCTCTGCCTAACCCTTCGGGTATACAGGCGTGAGCAAGGGTAAAAACCAACAATATAGGATATAGACTGTTCTTCACGTGAAAAACGAAGAGCTTAGGATTATTTTTGAAGTGAAACTTCTTTGTGCGCATGAGGGTAAAATTTTTACGGATGCAACGCGTCAAGAAAATGTGAAACGTTTTGAGAGAGAGAGAGAGGGAGAGAGCGATTGAGACCGATTGAGAGAGAGTGCGTAAGGGCGAACGTAGCATGAAGCACGTATCCATGGCTATGTGTAAACAGTGAGTTATATTTATAAATAAACATTTTGTGATAAATTTGTAAATCGCCCTGTACTAAGCAGTTGTTCAGAGTAAGTAATCTATTTGTTATCTTTTTGTTTTAATATACTATTTTTATGTTAATTCGTTTGAAGGTTAGGAAGTTTTAATATTTACAAATAACATGTGGCATTTTAATTTGACACTCGTCATTAAAGAATTTAATATACTTAATATTTTAATGACAATTAAATTCATTAAAATCGTAACATATCTTCCTTTTCCCTCCCTCTAAGTCTCGGAATGCTAAAGCTTTAGATATGTATAAAAATATAAACGAGATTTAAAAATTAGTTTGCCAATGAAGTTTCACTTCTGACCTGTGTACTTTGTACGCACGCACTTTTTTAAATATTTTCTATTAAAGATGATTCCAAAAATTTACATAAGATCGTGGCTAAATAACCTAAATTTTTGGATAAATCGCGGTGAAATTATTGGGTAATAAACGCGTGCAGAGCCGAGGATATTCCTATTATTTATGAAATTTATGCTTTTTAGCAATGCTCATTTCTATGAAACGGTAGTACCTATTTGTTTCTTTTTATTCAGTCAAATACGGCATGATTGATTGCGGTGTTATTGTGATATAACATATTATCACGGATAAACTATCCAAAACAGTAAATTCATTGCAAATTCAGTAGTTTTCCGTCAGATCCTTGGGGTAATTAAATTACAGTATACAGTTCTAACCAATTTACTTATTAAATAAATCTAAATTTATATATACAATTTTACATAAACACAAGTCTGGTTCAAAAACGTTAAAGTTATAAAATACAGCTGTATGTATGTACCTACAAGTATGTTTCTACAAAGTACAAGCGACAAGACGTCAACGTGAAACGGTAAGCAAAACGGAACACGATTCGATGCGATGCTTTAGGTTATTAGGTACCTATCAAAAATAACAAGTAATTTAACGATACTAACGTACAAGTACTGATTGCTTTAGTAACGAATACAATCAATACAGACGTGTACGCAATATTTCGTTACTTTTAAACGTCTAGTTATTTCTGGTACGAGGACTGCACGGAGTGCTCCTTTTAAACTCTGAGCAAAAACAAGTCTAACGTCGATGTTATAATACAGTAGAGGTGTAACGATATTGGTTTATATATTCGTAATAGGTACAGGGATTGTAATACGCGCCACTGACTAATATATTATGATAAACGAATACAGAATAATAGGTTACCAAATATTAGTCAAATAATAGGCACGCGATTTACGATTCGCGCGGCGAGTCAATACATCATTATACACGTCGGGCTTCGTATTAAAACTGCATGGGTTGGTAGCACAGTAAGCAAGCAATGAGAACAGAATACTATATTAGGCACCGTTTTTAACGAATATCAGTGTATTAGCAATTACGGATATTAGTTATATTCATAGATTATACTTTGTAATTTTTTTATTAGGTATCTATTGATAGTTCGTATTATATGAGCGGTTCCTTCAGTTCCTCATAATTAGCTGCGATTGCATACATGTTAACATATCTATATATTTTTGAGAATTTCAAATACATATAAATATTTATTATTTTATGTTTAGAATCAACCAAAAAATCAATCGATTAACGTTTTTAATGGACTTAAATAAAAATATATAATTGTAGTACATGACGTGGTGATATTTTTTAACATAATTTATTTTAATAAACCGAAGATTTTGACGTTAAGGATAGTCCGTAATCTATACAAATAATAAAATTTAAGTGTTTGTTTGTAATGTCAAAATAACAGTTTTTTTTACTAAATGCATATGAAAGTATATACGATACCTATAACAAAAACCCAGTTTTTGAAATTCTTGTCCTTCTGTTTGTTCCGGGTAATCTCCGAAACGGTTAGAACGATTTCGACTGGATTTTCACTGATGATAGATAGCTGATTTTATAAGAAGTGACTTAGGCTACCTTTATTTTAGAAAAAGAATTACGGTTCCGCATAAATAAAAAAACAACTGGTCATGGTGAATCAATTCGGGCGCTTAAAGTGGCTTACGCTGAGTAAACTATAAGAAATATAGCTAATTAACGTACTAAATAATTGTAAGCATTAAAAGACCTACAAAAAAGTCAGGGAGAATATACGTCTATCTTTTAAGTAACTCCTGCAATAAGTATTATTGTCTTTAAAATAGTCGGGAGCGGGGGAGCAAGATTCGCGTGGGCAGTCTGTAGTCCACGTGAGCGAAGCCGCGGGCACAGCTAGTTTATTAATACGAAAAAAAATTTAATCACTTTTTTATTTACGTTATATAATAAATATACGGCTAATAATTATAAATATTCACAACAATCATTTAATCCATACTCACATTCTTTAAATAGAGAATAGATAGGCTTAATATCAGTTTTAGATTCAAGTAGGTAGCGAATATGGAATATTGAATCGGTGACTATTATTTGACTAATACTAAATAGTAAATAATAGGTATATCAGCCTATTAAAACACCTCTACTAAATAATAGGTAGGGGAACCTAATATGAGTTAACTAATATGTTCCATTTTTTAATTAAAAATAATCGATTATTGTTAAATCGATTTTTTTCCACTGTCGGTTTTTTGTTGATAGATCCAAATTTTTTTTTTGACAGTAGGTATTCAATCAGCCTTCTTCTTCTTACTAACTTGCCAACTAGTCCTCTTTTTTGAAAACCATTAGTGCCATTATCAAGTGAATATAGTGTCCTGTCTTAGAACGAATTCAGTATCCCAATAAGATGGTGGCTCCCCTGTTAGAATTTTCTAGGTAGTTTTTGTGGCACATCAAAATATATGCTTCCAATTTATATTTATAATCCACTTCACATAAGCACAATAACTAAGGTATAACACACAAAACGCTGTCAGTATTACATTATATAGGGTCTAAAACCTAAGTTAATGAATCTATTCCAATATTATAAAGCTGAAGAGTTTTTTGTCTGTGAATGTTGCAAAAACGGAGAAAATATGTTGCTTTCGAGAGCTTCCACAGCATGCGCTGCGTAAATTGTTAATGTTACGCAACAACCATGTGTGACGGAATTGTTTCTCATAAAAAGTTAAAAAAAAAGTCTGCGATAGCATTTGGCTATCTTTCATGGTTGACTCAACATAACCCTTTTTATGGTAATAAAATGTGTTCTAAAATAATGCATTATTTGCGAAGGTATTTCCAAAAACATGGTATTAATCCTTATTGAAATGAATACAATATTCATCACAAGTATTTAATGTCAATAAATATTTTATTAGAATCACAGTTTTAAAATAACTCCACAGGAAATCATAAAAAGTTTCAGCTCCGTTAGAATTGTAATATAGTTACCTACGACTCACTCTTTCTAACCCTCTCTCTCTCTCTCTTGTGCCGAGGACGAAGTTGTGCGGATCAGCTAGTAAAAAATAAAAACCACAACATGTCACTTCAAGATCCCACCAAAAACTTCAATCGCCCTTAAATATCACCCATAAATATCTTTATTTAATTAAATAATCAGATGCTTTTTATTTACGCAGTGTATAATAATTTCTAGCTGTGCTCCACGGATTCACCCGTGTTAATTTTATACGACAAACACCGCAACGCCAACGCACCCGTGTTTCCTATCATAATTGTTCTTCCGCAAGTACAAACTATTTTAAGTTTTCATTATCCCCTAAACTATGTGTCCAAATAACATGCCATAAAGAGAATAATTGAACTTCATAAAATTTCTTTATTTGCCATGTCTAAAATAATTAACATAAATATTTTTTTAATTTTTAACAATTGTTTGTCATAAAATGGCGTATTGTGGCTCATATTTAAGAGATAGTGTTAAGTACAGCACTTTGCAATACTTATATGTTGAACTATACTGAACTAGTTTGAACTTTGTTAAAAAATAAATAATAACAATTTGCACTACGACCCTTTTATTTCTCTTTTTTTTTTTTTTTTTTTTTTTTTTTTAGATCTGACTACACTGTTAGCCTTAGGGGCCCTAAAGCCGCTGCGGCTTTTACAGCTTCACCGGACTTGGGGGCGAGCGCGGAGAGCACTCAGCCACGAAAGTTATAAGGACGACTCGCACGAGGGCGCCAGAGTGGCCGGACCTCGGCTCGGGCGGTCGTCGCGTACGCAAATAAGTCGCGAACTAACTGAATCCCTACACCTACGATTCGAGCTAACTCAATTATACACATAGGCACGTTCCCTTCCTCCTGGGAGGAAGGAAGGAACCATGCGTATGTGTATTCAGTAATCAGAATGTTTCCTACACTAACTAGCGCTAACTAACTAGCGTAAAAAAAGAAAAAAAAAAGGTCCCTCACAGAACCTATGTACCTGTGTGGTGTGCACGTGTGTTTGTTCATACGTGTGTAATGTTGTATGTGGGTAACTAAGTGCTGCACGTATAGTGTCACTTGTATCGCGCGGGCGGATGCCTGACCCAAGGGTTTTATACCGAGGAACGGGCCTAGGCTTGGGTCACCCGCTAAAGAGGGTGAACGTATGGAGTGTGTGCGGGAGCGAATTTGACCGCCCGTCCTCTGCGGAGAGAACGGTGGTTACGCGGGCGTGGGCGCTGTCACGCTCTATTTGGAGAGACGAATCGGTATATTTTATTGTACATACGAGAATAAAATTTTGCGCGGCCGGTGTTTATGCCGGGTGGTCGCGTGTTTCAGAGTCGAGACGGTGTAACGTCTCGACGAGGCGGGGGAAGGCGCATATGGTCTTGACGAGACCGTAATGCTCTAGGTGGTCATTGTAGTCCATGACCTCCTGAATGCCGTGTTCACGAAGGAGCAAGATCATGATGTCATTGCTCGCAACGTTGGAGGGAGCGCGGGGCGCGGAATTGTTCGTCGCCATACGAGGCTGTGGATTAGGGCGACGGGGCCCCCATGCGTTCGGAACCGAACGCACGGGTTGTGATTGACCGCGAGGCGCGGGAGGGCCGGCGGCGGCCGGGATCTGGCGAGGCACTGGAAGCGCAGGAAATTCCCCTGGCGCCAGCAGGGGTTGCGCTCGGAGGGCTGAGGCGGGAGGCACCGCCCGGGGGGCCGCCTGCCTCTGGTACCGAGGCCGCGTAGTGCGCGGAGCTTTGGGGCAACCGCGATAATTCGCAGGGTGCCCCTCCCCTTCGCACAGTACGCAGCTCGGGGGGGTGGTGGAGTCACGCTCGCGCGTGCACTCCCTAGTCGGGTGGTCCTCTCGGCACTTGACGCACCGCGGACGAAGATGGCAGTTACGGGCGGCGTGCCCGTAGAGCTGGCAGTTGTGACACTGCGAAGGCATGTGGGTTTTGTATGGGGGCTCGACGGTGACGCCGGAGAGCCCGCATACATTTTCCAATTGAAAGATTGCCTTTCCCTCGGGGGAAAGGTCTAGGATGGCCACTACCATTTGTAGAGGCCGCTTCTCCTTGTTGTACATTCTATGTACCTCTCGGATAGGATAATCTTGCTCCGCGAGCGAGGAGCACACCTCCGCGGGGCTGACTTCCACCGGAATACGGCGGATCACCACGCGGAGGACGCGCTCCTCCGCAAGGGAGTAAGTGAAAAATTGAAGCCCTCTCTCCCGGAGGAGGGCAGTGAATTTACGGTGAGTATCCGACGAACTCACCGTAACGGAAATACCATTAAGGGTATTTCGAGCTTTGTGGTATGGCAGGTTAAGCCTGCGCAACTCATTTACCAGAGTCGTCCAGGCCGCTTTGTCCCGGACGATGATAGGAGGTGGGGGGCGCTCTTTTTTCCCGACAGCGGGTGCGGGGAGCGCGGAGGACGCGGAGGCGACGGCGCCACTGACCGTTTTCACGGTTTTTGTTGCGCGAGACGGTTGCGCAGTTGGACTAATTCGCGACGGGCGTTTGCGCGACGCGACAACGGTAAAACCGTCATTTGGGGCCGCGGTATCCATCTCCGGAGACGAATCCGGGCACGCGGGCGAGTCTAATTCGACCGGAAGGGCCGAAAAAGAATTGTTTGTTTTCACCGCGGTTTCTGTGGAACGCGCGGGACGAACGTATGGGCTATTTTTAGCCGACCTGGATTGGGACCGCGAATTGCGCGGCCCTCGCCTAACGGAGGCGGGACTTGACCCGCGCGAATGGCTAGTCGGGACTGGGGGCGTGGCTACGGCCCGGATGACGCGACGGATGGACGCGCGACGCTACCTACGTCTCTCCACGACGAAACGCGTGGAGGCGCGGCGCCGACGGGTGCCGCGTCAGTCGGCTTGACGGTTGCGATATTTGCGACAGAGGGCGCATCGCTCGTAGAAGCGGCCCCCTGATTGGTCGCGGCGGACGGACGCGCGACGTTGCCTGCGTCTCTCCACGACGCGACACGTGGAGGCGCGGCGGTTACTGGCGCGGCGCCAGTCGGCCCGGCTGTCCCGGCAGAGGGCGCACCGCTCGCATAAGCGGCCCCCTTATTGGCTGTGGTCGCAGCGGTGCGACGCACACTCGGAGTTTTTGTCAACGAGTCGAAAAACTCGTCTTCAGCCGTAGGGTATCGCACGAACATAAAGTTTCGGTACTTTTGATGTGCGAGATCCATCGCCTTCATCTTGTCCTGGAGCTGACATATGCAGGCAACCAGGTCGTTCATGCTCATCATATTTGCCATCTCGGCGGCATTGGGTGGGCTTTGGGACATGTTTTTAATTGAGGCCTCCCTGCCTTAGGGGCAGGGGGGTGCGCCAAAAATTAAATACGACTATCCGAGTCGGGCAAGAGTCCTGTGGTCAAGGTGAAGACACAGGAAGAACCTATCGGCCCTAAGGAACCCTAGCAAGCCCGGGACTGAGGACGCAGACCGGTAATTAAACCGGGCTAGGCCCAAACAGGTTCCCGGGGATGGAGTGTGCAGGATCGGAGGGTTTTCTTTATTTCTCTCATAATAAAAAAACCTATATAAATGAATTTAACATAACGTTATGTAGTTTAGAAATTAATAAGCGCCATCTAGCTGTGACAAAATAAACTTACATATTAAACAGATAGGCATATGCTAACGCGGTCTATTTTTTAAATATATTAAGATACTAAAGCCTAATATCTTTGTACATCATTCTATTTACGTACCACTAAAAATTATCGCAGCGCACGTCGATAAAGCACAGTTCGGGAGAGCTTCGTGTTCCGACTTACTTAACAAAAATCAATATTAAAAGCTAACTAGGATGTGCACCTTGAAGCTACACACCCTGTACGGCCTGTACTATTCTACTTGAATGAAGCTACCGTATACAAAAAGAATTTTTCAAATCCGATTATAGTTCCAGAGATTAGCGTGCTTAAACAATTACTTTTCATTCAACCTTGTTAAACAACAAAATTTGGTACAAGAGTGGGTATTCTCCCTTATTAACAAGAATTTTTGTCTTATTAAAATTTGAATATTTAATTATTAAAGTAATAATTGTGAATATTTCAGGTGTTTAATACAAGTTTTCAAGAAAAATTAAAAAAAAACAAATATTAACAGAAATCGATTTTTTTTATATCTTCATCCCTAATATCTTCTAAGGAACACCCACAATAAGCATCATTGTCTTTAAAATAGCCGGGAGCGGGGGAGCAAGATTCGCGTAGGCATTCTGTAGCCCACGTGAGCGAGGCCGCGGGCACAGCTAGTTTATTAATACGAAAGAAAATTTAAACACTTTTTCATTTTCGTTATTTAATAAGCATACGGATAATAATAATAAGTATTCACAACAATCTTTTATTTCATACTCACATTTTATAAGTATAGATAACACTAGAATAGATACGCCTAATATCATTATTAGATTCAAGTAGGTAGCGAAATAGCGAATCGGTTACTAATACCAAATAATAGGTACGGGAACCTAATTTAATACGAGTTAACTAATATATTCCATATTTTAACCAAAATATAAGGATGTGAAAAAAAAATCGTTTTTTTTTAAATTGATTAATAATCTACAATTTTTTTGTAAAAATCGATTTTTCAATTAAATAAAATTTATTATTGAAAATTGATTTTTTTTCACTGTCGATTTTTTTGATGAATCTAATGTCATTTTTTTGTGAAAGTAGTTATTTAATAACCCTTCTGTACTTTTAAAACAGCGTTAAATTTACCAAAACAGCTATTTCTAAATTCTTTGCCCACAGAGATGTGGTAATTTGTTTTTAAATATTTGTTTAATTAATTGTTGTTTGTTTTTATTACTGACTGATGATTATTACTGTTATAAACATTGATTATTTGATTAAGAAAGTGATGATTTTGAATATTTCAGGCGTGTAATTCAATTTCTTAAGAATTTATGAAAAAAATCGATTATTTAAAACCGTCGAACATTTTTAAATCGATTTTATTTCTTTACAAAATAATAGATTTTATTTAAAAAACTCACATCCCTACCAAAATATCAGCCTAATATATCACCTCTACTAATTATAAAGCTATCAAAGCTATTCAAAAATTAGTTTATAAACAGTAATAAGTAGATCCGACTAATTTTTGAACTTAATATGAGGAACCTATATAAATATGAAGAGAATCTTGACAACGCGATTCAAAATATAACTGTGTTCAGTGCCATCTGTTGTCACCAAATGAAAATAATTGTAGATGGTGTTATGATTGTGTGATTGAATGTTGTAGCTGCCTCGTTAGCCTAGTGGTCGTAAGCGCGACTGCTATGAGCGAGATCCTGGGTTCGAATCTCAGGTCGAGCAAAGTGTTATTGGGTTAAATGTCAGATGTTGGCGACAGAACTGTTATTTTCGTGTCTTGTGTTAGGTTATTACGTTATATTATTGTGTTTATGTGTTATGTACTATGTGTCATGATGTCATGAATCATGATAGAATAGATCGATATAGATAAAATTATAGAGAAATGTTAGCTTTTTTTTTTAGATCTGACTACACTGTTGGCCTTAGGAGCCCTAAAGCCGCTGCGGCTTTGACAACTTCACCGGACTTGGTGAGAAATGTTAGCGACTGACATTTAACATTTATTATTCTCAGTAGCAGCTCGGAGTTTGGTTTCGTGCCCGATTAATGGCAATAGGCTCGCCCCCTATTACACGGGACCTAAAATTGAGTCGCGCGCCACGTTCTATTTGTGAGTACAACTCTGCAGTGGTCCCGTTTGCTTTGGTCGTGCACACTACCAATAACATGAAATCTCTTTTTTTTTTAACACTCCATGTTCGTGCATCAGATTTGAAATTTCGAAATTACTCTAAATAGTCTGCGGTGGTGGTTGCATGGTTGTTGCAAAGAATAATTTAAGCCGGTTCACACACGCACCCGTTACTTGTTATGACCGAACATCCATATATACACTACATGCTTTTCTTTGTAATGATCGCAACGTAAAAAAAAAAAACACGAATTCAAACTCAATTGAAAATCGTTAACTAAACCACAACTTTCACGAAGTCCGATTATGATGCACTAATAAAATAAGAACTGCTCACCAAACTAATATTACTCCGTTGACAGGCAGGAAACACGTCAGACCGCTTTACGGTATCAAATTCTTTAATCACGGGTCTCGAGAGCGTTTATAATGGTTTTTGCAAAATTTGCACCATCTCCACTTCTGATGTCTGAGCAGGTAGGATGTATGGGGGTGTTTCGAACCATGATATAGTCTTTAGCACGATCTTTTGTACTAGGGCGCCGGATGAACCAGGCCGGTCCCTGATCTAGGGCGGCACATCATCTAGTGCGGCCCTTAAACCATTACGACAGGTTCATTTTGATAGACTGATCCGAATAATATGAACATACATCGCATTCGCACTGTACAACGTTCTCTAATAAAGTGTGTGGCATCACTTTTTTTTTTAACTGTCTATACTGTTAGCCTTAGGGTCCCTGGAGCCTCTGACGGCTTTTACAGCTTCACCGGACTTGGTGTGGCATTACTTTTACTTGGGGGCTAGCGCTTAGGGCACTCAGCCGCGAAAGTTTTGGACGACTCGCACGAGGGTGCCAGAGTGGCCGAACCTCGGCTTGGGCGGTCGTCACGAATGCGAATAGGTCGCGATCTGGCTAATTCCCTACTCCTACGAATTCGAGCTACATAACATATACTCATATGCATGTTCCCCTCCTGCTGGGAGGAAGGAGGGAAACATGCGTATGTGTATTTAGTGATCGGAATGGGTTTTCTACACTAACTAGCGCATGACTATCTGGCGCAAAAAAAAAGATCCCTTACAGAAACCATGTACCTGTGTGGTGTGCACGTGTGTATGTTCATACGTGTGTAATGTTGTATGCGGGTAGCTAAGTGTTGCACGTATAGTGTCACTTGTATCGCGGGCGGTTGCCTTACCCAAGGGCTTCACGCCGAGGAACGGACCTAGGCTTGGGTTACCGCTGGAGAGGATGGACGTGGGGGGGGGGGGGGAGCGAAATTGACCGCCCGTCCTCTGCGGAGAGAATGGTCTTTACGCGGACGTGGGCGCTGACACGCTCTGTTTAGAAAGACGGATGAATAGTACATATTTGCATTTTCGACGCGATCGTCTGGGTCGGTGAAAATGTTAGGCGGCCCGCGTTTATGCCGGGGGCAGTGGGGTCCGGTACATATGTAGCAGCTGCTTTAATCAACGGATTCGCGTGATTCGACGCGGTGTCGAAATACGAACGAGAGAGATGTCTGGCGTAGGCATGAATCGAAGGAAGATCCATATCTCTATGGATACCTTCGCTTCGAATATACCTAGGGGCCCCGGTGAGACGGTAAAGAAACCTATTCTGTATTGTTTGTAACCGTTTAAAGTTCGATTCGGACATATGTGCGAACGCTGCGCAACTATACGTCATAATCGGAAGAATGCACATCTTGTAGAGTGTAAGCTTAAGTCTTTTGCTTACCGAACATAACAGAAGATGCAAAAGGCTCAGGACTCAGGCGGCCCTGTTCCTGACTATATGGACGTGGGGTCTAAGGAGAGAGCCTACTGTTTAGGGTTACGCCTAGATACTTGGTCTCCTATACCCAGGGGATCGTATTACCGATGAGTTCAAGAGGTTTAAGACTCCTCGGCAACCGTGAGGAATCTGCGTCGAAAAGCAGCGCGGCGCTCTTCGAGGGATTAACGGCTATTCGCCAGTCGTTAAACCACTCCCCGGGAGTGGTCACGGCGCGTTGGACTCTACATTTCAGGTGGAATCTGTTCCTTCTAGAGGCATATATCACTGTATCGTCAGCATACAGCCCTACCTTGATCTCGGGGAGTCTATTACGGACTTGAGAAGGTTCAGAAGAAGCCGCTCGTAAATTTTCCGTAACGTATTTAGGAGACTGATCGGGCGGTAGCTGTCGTGAAGCGACGCGCTCTTGTCGGGCTTATGGATACCTATGACGATGACCATTTTCCAGGGGCTGGGCTGGGGAAGGGATATGAGGCGATCGGGAAGAAGTTTAAGTACTTCATTCCTGATCCCGTCGGGACCTGGTGACTTTCTAAGCTTAAGGCTTTTGAGTACGGAACAGACTTCCTCAGACGTGACTGGGGACAGGGACTCTGTCGCGGGGAGCATGTACTCCCTGCCGAAATGCGAGCGTTGTTGACGGAGAAGAACGCTGCGACTCGTGCGCACGACTCCTATCCGTCCGAGGAAAACCGCGCACGGTAAAATACACACATCAAAAAAGTCTAAGCAACATGCGTGATATTACAAATTTTTCCATTTATATTAATTAATTTCTAAATATTTACTCAAACAAAGTGCGTAGGTAAGTAAACTTTTTTGTTATTGATGACATACTGGCTGGTTGTAAAAAAAATTGATTGTTTTGTTTTTTCATAAAATTCAAATGACTGCGAATTTGTTTGAATTTAAGTGCGTTTTAATTGCTACGTTTAGTCTTGATTTTATAATTTTACCAACCATTTAAATAAAGTTAGCGACAAAATTGAATTGTTAGATATTCTTTACGTCATGAAGCGACGTCATTTGATGGCAGATGAAATGCAAACAAACAAACAAAAAACTTTTCCGCTTTTCTTATATTAGTATAGATTGCAACTTTCAATGTAGCAAAGGTATATAATTTTGACAGATTCAAAAAGCACTGTACAACATGTGGCTCGGTGCACCTCATTCTTATGAGGTATTCTGATTGCCTATTCGATATTAAAATCAATTTTTATATTCCAGTATGGTGGTAAACCAATAATATTTCAATGGATTCCGTCTCATAATGAATTAGATGGTAATGAAAAGCCAACTTATTGGTTAACCAAGCTGCATATGACGGTATTCCGATATAGGTTAAACCCTATTCATAATGAGTACCAACTTGTTTGAAGTGGAATCTTTTTGTAAAGATATGTGGAAGGTGTACTTTGATAAGAGATCGCAAGAAAAAGGAATCTGGTAGCTATAAAACTTGATAAAACCACAGCCTTATTTTGATTTTCCATGGATCGATCAAACAATGTTAAATATATCGGACTTCGTATCAGCTCTCCGAATTTGCTCAGGACATTTCCATCAAATAACTTTTTACATAGTTATAAGAAAAGTAGCATAAAATGGACATCTACATCACATTTTGGTGAAATGTGATAAGTATGAAAATTCTAGGAATTGAATTAAAATGACGCGATCCATAGAGATAGGTATTTTTAATTCTATGGAAAATATTTTACATACAATCGCAAAATTAGCTCTTAAGTATTGGAAATTGTTTTCGAATTTAGTAAAAAGGTCCTTACGGGACGTCATAGCCACAAAGCGACAAAGCCCATTAACAAAGGAAAAAAAACTGTGTAGTTACATTAATTTTATTTTGCTGGTCTTGTCAAAGATGATGTTCAGATACCAAACTACTAAAAAGATTTGAAATATATTTATTTTTGTGCATCATTCCCTCATTCCACTCTTTCTAATACTAATTTACAACACCGGATAGGGTGATTAATATATACGCAATAATCTACAATAAAAACTATTTTTAAGTTATCATAAGACATTTAATTAGGCTTCAATATAAATTGCAGTTTCTCATTATGGCTCGAATCATTTCATACTTAAATTTGATAGCTATTGTTAAATAATTGTTAATATATAATTTATTTTCTAATTTACATGGTTTTTGTACACAACTAACTACAATCATAATGTACAATTTTAGTTAAATATTACAAAAAAGTTCATTTTTCTTGAGTATTTAATTGATTTTCGATTCATACTTCATACGTTCATGATATTAAAAAAAATAAGCTAACATTAAAAATAACGAAATACTTGTTAGAGATCTCTTGTTGTTTTTTAAGTTTATAAAGGTTACAGTTTAACCACAGATTTGTGAAAAAATATTACATAGAAACTTTTTAAATTAATTATATAAATAGGTTTTATATACTTAAGTATCTAAAAATAAATTGTTTTCAATAAAATCAAATTTAACAAGGGTGTCAGGAAGCAATGAAATGTACGTTTTCAAAAATGTGTTTAGTTAGGTACATAAAGGCGTTTTGTGTAAAAAAATATTGCTTTTAAAGTGATACTCTCACTGGCCGGACAATATATTTATTTTAAATATCTAGGTACTACATACTACCTATTATATTCTCTATGCCACTGCATAGTTTTAAGCGCATTCGTCTTATATAAATATTTATTTATCATAAAAATTACACTATAATTATTTACATAATAAAATACATTTTTCATATATATTTTGTGCACAAACTTTGATATTATATTCATATGGCTGTGATAATAAACATCGAACAAGTTATTTGGTTAGTTATATAAATTCATTCTTGATTTATGGAATTGATTTTAATATATTCAAAGAGTAATAATGAATAAATGTTTGTTAAGCACTTTTGGAGTTTACTCCATAAGAATCGATTTTCATATAAGAACCTGGTATAAATTTTTTATGAGTGAAAGCGATAACGAAAAACTTTACGTTATGATGGGCAACGCACCTTTCACTTTGAAATCATGTATTTGTGTTAAAAACCTACAGACGTTGATTGAAAATTTAAAAGTATTATTAAATTTATTTACATTCTCATAAACAAAAGGTTCGTACACTGCCTTTCTTGTTCCTAACAATTATTAATTTTTAATTTTGGACTAAGTATTTTTTAAATTTCCCCATATGTAGAGAAGGTATATTCAATTTGGATATTTTTTATGTATTTTCGTATAGTAGGTATGAGGATTTTTAATAGTAAACTTTAACTAATGTTATCTGGTAATACATATATAGGTATTTTTAAATAATGTTCAAGGTCAAGGTCACTGGTAACATTAATTTCAGATATAATAAAGTAAATACATTATCCACGAAAATGAAACACGAAGATATTTTGATTTCATTATCATTCATATAACTTATTGATATTTCATGACTTCAGATACTTGTAAATGTTTTCGAATTATTTACCAGAAAAAATTAAAAAGAAAGAAAAAAAAAACTATATGGTTTTCAATCTAGAATTATATCTATATTTTACGGTCTACAGAGCCTAGGTAAATTTAATAGAACTACGTAAATTACGACGAAGACGTGATCTAGACAATAGTAGAAATTTCGATATGGAATAATCTACAAGCGTTCATACGCGATCGATTAAAATTCAAATTTATTTACCAACATATTACATAAACATATAGTTTTAATAGATTTTTATAGTGAATAGTTTTTAGTACCTAAAAGGTAATTTTCTATTTTAATTTAAAAATTGTAAAACAATCGATACCTACCAATGAATTAATTACAATTATTGATCCTATCTATAGTTTTAATAAAGTTCCAATACTATTGTATTTATCGATTTGGAATTTATCATTTTAATCGATGCGTATGAACATAATAACAAATATTTATAGATCCATGTATAATTATTATTGAAGCCACACTGCAATTTCGTTCCATTTTACACTAAACGGAAATGTAAATAATAAGGGATTGAAAGAAAATCTATAAATAATTAAGCGTCCCATTTTACAGTGTAAAGCACCATAATAATATAATCTAAGGTCATTATTAATAACTTTAGCTAACTATTAAAGCATTAACATAATAGTAATTGGCACCAAAATGAACGTTTTTATGTAAGTCTCACCTGGCCATCGAATTATAGTGTTATGATATAACACTATAATTACCTATAGTAAATAAAAGTAATCCTTCTATTTACCGTATATATTTCATATTATGTTTTTTTTTTTAATTAAAAAACATAATAGGTACCTAATCTTATTAAAAACGTATTCTAAAATTTTCGCAAAAAAATTTAGGTAGGTACTTTATTTTTATTGCAACATTGTGTCCAAAGATTTCTGTTAATATTTTACCAAAATATGATCAGTATTAGCAATCGTTCGTTATCTATCGTACAAAATATGCCGTTTTACGTTACCGTACGATGTACGAATGAATGCTTCTTTGTTTGTTTGTCCCCTATGCATTTCAAAACCATTCATATGAAACTTTGCTAAGGCGCACATCCGCAAAGGTGTTGTATTAGTATAACCAGTTTATAATAGATGGCGTGAGAGTCGTTTCATCTCGAAGATAGCGAAAACTATGACAAGGGAATAAGTTGATCAGGATAAAATTATTTTATATTTTAAATTGAGCTTGCTAACACTGACAATATCTTACCAATATATGCTATAATCAAAAGATAAAATTTATACAATTAAGGGCTGATTTTTCAATCGTCCTCTTTTTGAGGGAATACTCTATAAATTTTGTCAAGTTTTACATACATTATCTGTGAAAATGTCAAAATTATTCCTTAAATAAAGTTTCCTAACGATTGAAAAGTTGGCCCCTAATGTATAAAATAATTGTGTAATTGCGAAAAAATTCTGATTTAAAATATGCAAAATATAATGTACTATTCGAAATCAAATAAAAGCGGGCTGTTTAGCAGAATGCTGCAACGCCGCTAGAACATCGTGTTTGAGCCTAACGTATAACCTTCCTTTACGCCATGGGTTTTGCAACTGCAACGGCCTGAAGTCATCTCGTAGGCATCGCTCCCTAGCTCCTATGACGGCTACTAAACAGAAATCTTGCAGTTTCTCCGGACCGTACACCGGGCCGGACTTTCCTTTAAGTACGGCAGCCATGTTTAGTTGTTTGACAACTAGGTCGATGACCTCACGGGCTGTTGTGCGCGGAGTTACGTGCAGTTTGAGAGACGTACCGGCCGCTAGACCAGTTTCGTAGGCTGCGAATACCTATGTACAAAATTAATGATTAAAACAGCTTCAAATTAATGATTCAAAAGATTTATGTTCACCGTTATTCAAGAAATATAGTTTCAAAATAGTGTTTTCGTTGAAAATCGTAGGTGGCGCCATCTTTTAACAATCTGTATAACAGCTGTAAGATTCTAGATTATGTAACTAGTATTAGTTACTCTAAATAATTTAGAGTAGAACAGATATATCGTGACATAAAAAATCCCTGAAGACCGAAAAATAGCACATGCAATAATGTTAATAATAAAAGTGGAACGTTTATTAAAGAAAATCAGGCAACTAAAATGGTACACATGACAAGAGACAGCAAGATAAAATGGACAAAAATTATAACTCAATGGTATCCACGGGATGGTAAAAGGTAGGTAGTCAAGTTAAAAGGTGGATAGATGACAACAAAAATTGAAGAAACAATATAGCGAAGAAAGGCTAAAGATAGGGTAATGTGGAAGCAACTGGAAGAGGCCTACGTGTCAAGTGACACGTTGACCACTAAAAACGGGATACTTTATATTGTGTAAATTATAGTTTTTATGTATTTAGTATTAGCAATAAAGCCTTAAATAAATAAATAAAAAACCTCCCTTACCCCAAGGAGCTCTGGAAACCCTACTCACCGCAGGAACACAAAGTCATTTGGCTGCGATCTACTGTAAGGTGGGAGATAATTCCAAAGAAATTTCTTTGTACCCTTCGTCTCCTTGCACTTCCCGCCCTTTCCCGAGGATCTCTGTAAACTCTACTTACCGAATCATACAACAAGCCTGAGCTTTCAGTAAAGGAAACATCATGATTATATAGCATGGTGGTTGCAAGGCATTTCTAATCTTATGTTTGTACCGGTAGTTGCACTTGAGAGCCTCTCCCTCTAGGCTTAGCGTGTTGCTATCTTAGGTAACATCACCACTTAGTATCAGGTGAGATTAAAAAAAGAAGATAGAGTTTGTCTAGGACTTAAGGAACATGAAATGATACCTGCAATATTCCTGGTTGATCAGAAGTTCGAGATTCAACTTGGTGTTTCACTAAATCCTCAGCCTCACTCATTCTCTCATCAGTCTTTGGGACCTTATTGTGATATTCAGCATCTTCCTGAGTTTCTAACAGCGGCTGGCGTTTGATACACAGACTGCTTTTAAGATATTCCTGCCCAGTGTCAGTAAAATCTACTTCACTCGTCTTCACGTTAGTCATGCTTTTAGAAGTTATAACATTACATGGGCTCCTATATTGCTTCGGACGGATTTTCAAAGGAACTGATGTAACTGGAAAGCTCTGACTTTCCGAATCACTGGAAAGGCTTTGGGCTGACTCGGATACACCCCCTTTTGCAGTTCTTACGCTTATCATACTGCCTGGGTAGTATCCTTTGACAGTCAACAAGGGGCTTGAAGTCGTCGATGCGCTTGAATTAATACTGTGCGGACGAGGCTTGGGTTCGACGTTCTCGTTTTGAAGAACCAGTGTATCTTCGCTTCGAGAAGGTGGAAGACGATTACTACCGATACTGGTGTGAGATGCGGACGATTTTATATCGAACTGAGAGTTGCTATTCATGTAGTTGTTACTCGATTGAGTGAACTGAGAGTCTCCGCTGCCTTTCCTCAGCAGTTTCGAAGAGTCCGCTTCAGAAAATTGTGAACTGCTTAGATTGAGCGTCGAGACCGAGGTCTGCCGCGGTGCAAAACTTAACTGTTGCTCTGATTTACTAAATTCTGGGTGGAGATTCGCGTGATTTCCGTTCCCGGCTGGACCGGGCCACGATCCACGGCCTGGCGAGGTCTTCGTTATTTTGGCATCTCTGGAAGGTATTTGAAGGAAATCTAATTTTAAATTCGAGTCTTTCTCATTGTTCCCATTATCCGTATCGTCAAACGTTTGCAACGGGGTCTTGTCTAGAATATATTTAAGTAAAATACCTGAACTGGTTACAGCTTTGTCCTTTTCTCTCGCGAATCCAATTAAATCCATCAACCAGCGTTCAGCTTTCCATACCATGTTAAGATTATTCTGAAGATCTTCTAATTTTGTGAGTCTCTCTTTGGCCGTTTGCATTTCACTACACGAGAACGCTTCTCTGTGAGAATGAGCGGCTAACGCTACATCTAATTCCAAAGCACAGCTTAGCTTCGAGTATTTATTCAAGATGCTTGTGTGATATGTTTGAAGATGGATCATTTCGAATGCCTGGATAGGCAAACTGAGCAAATCTCCTTTTTGCAGGAGTATTTCCTTTTGCCCTGGCACCGAACAGGCTTGTTCCGCCGGTGGGCATATCATTATAAAACTAACGTCATTATTGAGTTCGATTACTTCTAAATCGTATATTCGGTGGGTTATAACACTTTCTAATGGTATTTCCATTTCTTTGAAAAGTCTCCGTGCGGCCGATGCGATTGTATCGAGGAACATTTGTTGAGATTCTGAAGGTTTCTCATGATTGTTCATTGAGAGAATGTGCTGGTTGTCTTCCGATTTGCCCGCTTGATTCTTCAAGTACTCCCATTCTTCACTGGAATTAACAAATAATCGTTTTAAATGTTTGAAGTGTTAAATGTTTTATCAGGGGAATTCTTTTAGATTAGTAGTGAGTAATGTTTAGTGACATGCTGGGCTGTGGTAATTTTGATAGGCTGGATCGTGACCACCGTACGTCATGTTCACATTGATAACCCGGTCACAGCGACTCTCTTTTGATATGTCACGTTTTGGGATCACCTGATGTATATCCAGTAATCATACGAGGTGGTAGAGATCTGTGCCCGACTGGGTCGTGACCACCATATTCATAGCGATAACCCGATCACAGTGACTCTCTTTTGGTATGTCACGTTTTGGGATCATTAACCAGCTTGCAAGTCGGCATGACAGTGATGGCCGTTGATAGATTACCGATCTCTGGGTGGTCGACGTTGTTTTTGGATTGTAGGTACTATGTTTATCATTAGGCACAGTGCCCTCACTTTGCCGCACTACTATACAAAAGCGATGTAATTGGTACTCACGCTGAGACGTGTGGGTTGTCTCGGAGACGGGTGTGCGGCGGTACATTAGGCGCACGTGCCGGGCAAACGATACGGACTACCTCCACTGAAGATTGCAGTTTTAGGTATCCTAGGTACAGTCCGCGGGTCAACTGCACGCGGCATACCTGCACCCGAAAAGAAAAGTTAATTTCTGTGTCATGTGGAAATATACTGTTGGCGACAGAACAGTTGTCTTTCGTGTCTTAGGTTAGGGTATTATGTGATATTACTGTGTTTACATGTTATATACTATATGTTACGATAAAATAGATTAATACAGACAATATTATAGAGAAATATAAGCGAATACGCTACATTATAAGTTGCACGTTATATATTAGGATGTATATAAACCATTATGTATTGTGTGTCACATGTGTGAAAACATAACTAATATAGAATAGATTAACGCATAGAGTAAGCCAATAGAGTAAGTATATCGAATATTATAAAGATTTTACGAACCGAAAATAGTGATGCCGCCCGTAAATTACATTGTTTTTGGCTTATATATTGAATGTATACGCAATGTATATTATAATTGAATATGTAATGGACAGGTAATTCAAAGAGGAACATTTTGATATATGACATGTGTACATAAGATATATAATGAGAGAAATATAAAGAGTTTAACAGGGCAACCAAAGCGAAAAGTAAAGTTAAAACACGAAATAAACACGGAATAAAACAGGGCTCCCTTTACGGTCATTCCTCGAACTACTTAAGCTCGAAGAGGGGCCGTATTGGGCACGGTGCAATTCAACGAGTCTACAAGTACAAGCAACAAGTAACAACGAGAAGAAAGCTTTGGTCGTCCTGCGAACAATCTACAGTCAAGATATCGACTTTTATTGAAGACCCGGCACCTCAAGCGGTCGTGCAATATTGCACCCCCCGGACCCCCTCACTACTAACATCTCGCCACCCACTGGCATCCGTACGGTGTCTACGAGACGGGCATCCGGCGCAACAAAACGCCCGTCCAAACCGGGAAACGTCACACCCCCCCCCCCTCCCTCACGCAGAGGGGAAGTGACGCGTACCCAACAGTTGGTCCTTCGAGCCGGATCCTCGATACCGTTACGGGATGCCAGTCACCAGGAGCCAGAGGGGTTCTCCGAGGGAGCAGCCGCTTGAGGTTGCACCACAAGAGAGCAGCACAGAGACCACAGAAGTTACTTCGTACGAGACCACCGTCACCAGCACGACGCGGGAAACAGCTTCAAGGGAAGACCAGGATGCACCAACGGTGAAGAAGAACCGTCCTGCATCCATCAGGTCGTCAAGAAGACGGAAGGCGCTGGAAGCCCGCGCCGAGCTGGCCGAGAAGGAGCTGCGAGAGGCACAAGCAGCCACGACAGCTGCCAGGCTACGACTGGAACTCATCCAGGTGGACAATGAGGAAGAAGACTCAATTATTGAAGAGCCAATAGACCGGGTGGACCAAGTCAGGGACTGGGTCCAGAAGACTGCAGAGGGCGTCTCCAAGGAGGGACACGAGGGGGAGGCACCCAAGGAGGGGTGTATACCGACCCCTCCACCTTCCGCACGCGAACCCGATACTAAGGCCGATATGGAGAAGAGTCATCAGAGCCTTGCAAGAGTCCTCACTGAAGCATTGAGGGGAGTCCAGATCCAGAGCCAGGTGCCGCAGCCAGACTACGTGCACCAACTACCACTGTTCGATGGTGACACAAGAGAATGGATGGCCTTCAAAGCTGTATACGAAGACACCGCTCCGCTCTTCTCTGCCACACAGAACATGGCAAGATTAATAAGAGCACTGAAGGGAGAAGCAAGAGAAGGAGTTCGCAGCCAACTGTACTCCGAGAGCACACCGGAGGAAGTGATGGGAACCTTGAAGCGGAGTTATGGAAGAGCGGATGCACTGGTCCTGGCAGAACTGGAAAGAATTAAGAAACTGCCACCGATCAGCGACAACGCCTATGACGTATGCTTGCTAGCAAGCAACGTCAACAACACCATGGCGGCGATACGAGGAGTGCGAAAACCACAATACCTGCAATCTCCAGAGATATTGAGGAGCATCGTCGACAAGATGACAGCGATATTGAAGTACCGCTGGTACGACTACGTAGCGGACAAGGCCGAAGGGGATCCTGACCTCAACATGATGGCGGTATTCCTAAACAGGATGGCGGATCGCTGTGGACCACACGCGATACCAGACACCTCAACAAGGAGGCAGATACCGAAGCGACAAGCGGCGCACACTGCGACCGAACACATGGACCAAGAGAGGCCAAATAGAGAGAAGCGGGGGATCGAAAGGGAAGGAAGAGACAAAGCAGCATGCCCACATTGCCACGAGGGACATTACCTGCGGGAATGTCCAAGGTTCCGTCAAGCACCTGTAAAGAAACGATGGAGTATCGCGAAGGAATCGCGATTATGCTACAAGTGCCTGAGCGGAAGGAATAGGAAAGAGACCTGCCGTCAACCTTCATGCTCAACCTGCAAACGATGGCATCACAACTTGCTTCATGAGGACAGAGAAGAGTCCAAGCAAGAAGATGGAAAAGAAGTAGCCAACAACGTGAGGCTACCAGTGAACTGCACCAGGTCTTCAAGAGCCTACTTGAAGATGCTTCCCGTCGAGATCTATGGACCAGCAGGAGCAGCTGAAGTCCTGGCACTGCTGGATGAGGGGTCAACAGTTACACTCCTGGACTCGACGGTGGCGGAACAGGTTGGCCTCAAAGGACCTAAGGAGACGCTTCATTTGGAGACTGTGGGTGGAAAATCCATGGTAAGCAAGGATTCAATGAAGCTCAACATGC
The DNA here is from genome assembly GCA_033032175.1 of Saturnia japonica. Lineage (NCBI taxonomy): Eukaryota > Metazoa > Arthropoda > Insecta > Lepidoptera > Saturniidae > Saturnia > Saturnia japonica. Next base: position 4,625,941 of record CM065314.1, read on the forward strand.
AGATAAGGGGACTACACCAGTCCAAGAAGCGAGCAATCACCGGGGTGCGCACCATTGATGACATGCATCTGACTCCTCAAAGACTGGAGAGGAGCACCATAGAGAACTGCGCACACCTAAGGAAGCTGGTGAATCAGCTTCATTACGAAGAGGGTTCTCCCAAGTTGTTAATAGGGCAAGACAATTGGGAACTCATCATCTCAAGAGGAACGCGCAAAGGAAAGAAGAATCAGCCAGTAGCATCCTTCACACAACTTGGATGGGTGCTGCATGGGTTCGATGGAGGTGCATCAAAACCAGTCAACTTCACCACATGCGCACACGTATCAGCACGCGAAGAAGCATTGGAGAAGTTGATGAAGGATCATTTCGCGGTGGAATCATTGGGGGTTCTGCCTAAGAGACCAAGCACGGACCAGGACCAGAGAGCAATGGACATTTTGGAGAGAACCTGTCAACGCTTGGAAGATGGACGCTTCGAAGTCGGGCTTCTGTGGAAAAATGATGTCGAGGAGTTGCCAGACAACTTCAAAGCCGCAGAAGTAAGACTGAAAGGGATTGTGAAGAAGCTACAGAAAGATCCGGAACTGAAGATAGAATACGAGAACCAAATGGAGAACCTATTGAAGAGTGGATACGCTGAAGAAGCTGAAGGAGAATCCACTTCAAGGAGGAAGTGGTACTTGCCACATTTTGCCGTCACGCATCCCACCAAGAAGAAGAAACGCCTGGCGTTCGACGCTGCTGCCAAGTCAGGAGGGAAGAGTCTGAACGACCTGCTCTAACCCGGCCCGGATCTGCTGCAGTCACTCTTCGGTGTCCTGCTACGCTTCCGCCAGAAACCTATCGCTGTGGTAGCAGACATCAAAGAGATGTTTCTTCAGATACGAATACGAGAAGAGGACCGTGACAGCTTAAGGTTCTTATGGAATGGGAATCAAGCAGAAGGACCCATCAAGGAATACAGAATGACATCAGTCATATTTGGGGCCGCCTGCTCTCCTAGTGCTGCAATCTTCGTGAAGAACAAGAATGCAGCAAAATATCAAGATCAGTTCCCGGAAGCTGCTAGTGCAATAGAACATAATCACTACATGGACGACTACTTGCAGAGTTTCGACACGGAAGAGGAGGCAATCAAGATAGCCAGTGATCTGGACACCATCCACAGGAAAGCCAAGTTCGAATTGAGAGGATGGGCGTCCAACAATCACGCCGTGTTAAGAAGCCTCACCAAAGAGACCGGGCAGCAAGAGATCAGCATCGGACCGAGCGAAGAGAAGCCCCTGGGCTTACTATGGTGCACGGGAGATGATGAATTGGGTTTCAGAACGTGCCTTCGCAAACTCAAAGAGGACGTCGCGATAAGAAGAGGACCTACCAAGAGAGAAGTAACGAGTGCGGTCATGGCCACCTTCGATCCTATGGGAGTGGAATCACCGGTTCTCATACAAGGGAAGGTACTCATACAGAACATATGGAGAAGCGGCGTCGATTGGGATGAAGAAATCACTCCGAAAATCAAGAAGCCTGGAAATAAACTTTACCAGCGTACAGATCCTGGAAGGCCTACGTATCCCGAGATGCTTCACGGACTCGAGCAACGAGGGGGAGCTGCACGCGTTCACCGACGCCAGCGAGCCAGCCTACGCTTGCGCAGTATACTACAGAGCGAGTAAAGGACAAGGAGGCTATCAAGTCGCACTACTAGCAGCCAAGGCAAGAGTGACTCCCCTCAAGCCAGTATCCATCCCGCGGCTAGAGTTGCAAGCTGCGCTGTTAGGCACTCGGATGACACGAGCGGTGGAAGAAGAACTGGATCTGAAGATTAAGAGACGAGTCTACTGGACTGATTCAAGCACAGTCCTTTCGTGGATAAGATCAAATCCAAGGACATTCAAACCGTTCGTGGCGCATCGGCTCGCGGAAATAGAGGACCTCTCAAAACCTCAAGAGTGGCGTTGGGTACCGACCAGTCAGAACCCAGCGGACGACGCAACAAGAGGGGTGCCGCGAGACTTCAGACAGAACCACCGTTGGTTTAATGGACCCGCGTTCCTGAGCCAAGGAGAGACCAGTTGGCCTGAACCTCGTTCATTCAAGTCAAAACCAACGGGAGAAGAGAAAGAGAAGCACACTATTGCCACCGCAAGGATCTCAAAGGATCAGCCGCCTACACCAGAACCTGAATGATTCTCGAGCTGGACGAGGCTATGGAGAGCGACGGCACGGGTGCTTCAATTTATTGACCTGTGTCGCAAGCGAAAGGAGCACACTCTTGTTTCCCGTAAGATGGAAAAACAGGACCCGACTTGGAGAAGAGCAAGGAAAAGGAAGCTCAAGAACGTGACGAAGGCAGCAACACCAAAAGAAGCAAAGAAGTTCCTTCTTCTACAAGAGGCTCATTTGGAAAAAGCGGAGAAACTGTTGCTGATGAGAAGTCAAGAAGAGAGTTTCGGGAAACCTACGGCATCAAGAGACTCCGATGGACACAACAAATTGAAGAAGCTTGACATCATCAAGGAAGATGGACTGTTACGAGTCAAAGGAAGGATCGACGCGGCTACGTTTATAGAAAGAGCATATCGACGACCCGTAGTCTTGGATGGCAAGAACAAGATCACGAGGTTGCTCATACAACATTACCACGTAGCGTTCAACCACGGGAACCATGCAACCGTGATGAACGAGATAAGACAACGCTACTGGGTTTTGGGGCTGCGATCGACAGTACGGACGGTGGCATACCAGTGTCAATGGTGCAAAGTATACCGTAGCGCACCATCTAGACCACCCACCGGAAACTTACCAAAGGAGCGGTTACGATTCGGCGAGCCGCCATTCACCTGCACCGCTGTGGACTACTTTGGGCCAATGACGATCGCGATAGGACGACGCCACGAGAAAAGATGGGGAGCGCTGTTTACGTGCCTCACCACGAGGGCAGTGCACATAGAGTTGGCGGCGTCTCTATCGACGGATTCGATGATACTGGCACTTCGACGCATGGTTGCTAGGCGAGGAACACCTAGCACAATATACAGCGATAACGGAACCAACTTTGTCGGAGCCAGTAAAGAGCTAGAAGAAGCAGTCAGGGGCTTGCAGAAGGAAGATCTCACCACCGCAGCAGAGAAGATAGGCATCCGGTGGAAATTCATACCACCTGGGGCTCCAAATATAGGAGGTGCGTGGGAACGCCTAGTCCGTTCCATCAAAACGGCACTAGCGGCGACATTAAAGGAAAGGTGTCCGCAAGAAGAGACCTTACACACTTTTCTTTTGGAAGCGGAACACATGGTAAACGCAAGACCGCTCGTCACCACGGAGGAAAATGAAGGTGAAGAGGCCCTGACCCCCAATCACTTCCTTATTGGGAGGTCCTGCGGGTCTCCACGGATTGGAACCTTCACAGATGAAGACCTCATCGGGCGACGGCCCTGGAAGGTGGCGCAGCGCATGGCCGACCATTTCTGGAGCAGGTGGCTGAAAGAATACCTACCCACCCTGCTTACCAGGAAGGTCGATGGACGAAACACAAAGGACCTGCAGTGTGGAGACACTGTCCTAATAATCGACTCCACACTGCCACGAAACACATGGCCCCGGGGCGTCATTACTCAAACGCACCCCGGACCAGACGGCCGCATCCGAGTGATAGAGGTGCGCACCGCCGGCGGAACATTGAAGAGGCCGAGCTCCAAAGTAGTGCTGCTGGTTCCTGCAACGAGCTACGAGCAACAGGTCGACGGATCCAGGCAGACTACGACAGCGTCGCCATGACCAGGAGATTGGTGCTGCGCACGAACGAGCCCAGTTGAAGTTGGAGTGATGAGTCCCAATATCAAATAAAATATAGATGACTTAGTGTTATTCATCCATCACCTCGCTGACCGCGTTCTTTCGTCTGTATCATGGTGAGTGTTCTGAAGAGCTGTTCAATCTAATACCCTCATCTCCTTTCCACAACAGTACCAGACGCGCTCGGCTTTAGAGTCACAGTTTTACGGTAACCTCCATCTCGGTACGAACTAAAACTCTACGACTTATCTTTGTCGTACCGTGAAGTTGTGGAACCTTTTCCCTCCTTCTTACATGGGGTTCTTTAAGCGTTTTTGAAGAGATATTTATGCAGGCCAGCATGACAGCGGCGATTGACGATGGATTTAGATCTCTCGGTGGTCACCGTTGTGTTTGGATTGTGTTGTTTTTACCATCAGGGACAATACCGTCAATGTGCTGAGCTATTAAAAAAAAGGGATTCACACGCTACTACTCGAGCTATGAGTTTAAAGTGAGTTCATTTCCTTACCTGATGATAAGCGATCTGTTCATGTACGGAAGCAAGCAGGAGTTCACTGATGGTATTATCTTCGCTTAACACTCGACGCCTGAGTTTCGATACTGGCGCCCACCGCGAATTCAGCGCGGAAACAGATTTCGCGGATTTAACGCTATTGATACATGACAGCACCACCGTCCCGTGTGAATCTCGCAACGGTTTGTGATAAAGTTGACCTGAAATTATTTATTATCTCTATATTTATATCATGTGGTACACGAATGCTCCTGAAAGTTAAGGGTAAAGTGTATGAAACCATTAAAGACCTGCCTGTATGGATCTGAGTGTTGGCCAACGGATAAAAAAAAATCACATATGACAGATGCAAATGCTAGGATGGATGTGTTGCCTGGGTAACTAGAAATAGGAATGAGTATATCAGAGTAAGTATGAAAATGACAACAATCACAGAGGAGTTGAGGGATTGGTTAATGTGGTACGGGCATGTGATGAGAAAGGATGAAAGTCATATAACTAGAAGAGTTTTAAGTATGAAGGTGAATGGTTAAAGGAGTAGAGGAAGACTGAAGAACGTATGAATGGTGTGAAGTATGATATGCATGTAAAAGTGTGAATTCCGAGATTACAGTTGATTTAAGAGAGTGGAAGAGGAAAATATTTCAAGTAAGGATGTAATGATACTAATACGATATATCGGTGTCAATGATTATTTATCAACTTGTATCTAACAATTTAAAAAGTGCACTAAGCAACAATATTACCCTTTCGTCGCAGGCGAGAGAGCCGCACGTGTCGCTAGCAGCGAAATTGCCGTGTTTACTAAGCGTTGTATTGTTTCGCGCGTATTTATTATTAATTTTAAAATTAAACATCAAATATCTACCTGTCATTAAAAAAAAAAAAAGATTATGGCCAGTTTTGTGCATAATAGAGACACATAATAACCCAAAAAACGTTATCTTCCGCTAGTCGGGTAAGAATGTGTAGAAGCTTACATACTTCATTATTTGTTTTAATTATTACTAAATTTATTTAGTACAATAATCGGTATCGTATAGGCAAAATTATGTATTGTTACATTCCTAATTTCAACTTTTTTTTTGCTTTATCGTAAATATGGTAATACATAAAAACGATTATAACGTAATCTTACTTATACAGTAAAACAAAAAAAAGGTCAATTGAAAGTTTACACAAATGTATTTTTTTATGGAACTATGTATGGGTATGCGAGTCTGAAGGCATATGGACTTTTTTTGTCTTTATAATTGTCTTGAAAATTAAGGTGTGTACATGGCAGATTTTGCAGGCTCGATGACTATTGTTATGACTATGTGAATGACTACAGTGAACAAATGTCTGATAAAGTGAATACTCACCTAAATCCTGTATACCTAAAGCGGACTGCATCTGAGCGGCAGCTGTTAACAGCCTTAATCTAAAGTGTATAGACGAAGACGTGTGCTTCTCCATATCAGATCTCAGAGCCTTTACGTCATCCCAGGAACACGATACCTTGAAACAATTATTAATATTTGTTGTCCTTAAATTCAAAAATGTAATAAAGCACGGATTGTCATGTATTATGATATTAAATAAAGAAATAAAAATAAAATATAGAACCTTTGTGCACGACAACCTGTAATTTATGTATGTGAATGTAATGTATGTGAGTTATGATCTTGATGATAGCGTTTTCCCATGATGTGTATGTGCCTGCCCGGAATATATATCATTAATCATTTATTTCACAGAATATCTTGTAAGGATATAATGGATTATTATGACTGTAATGAGTTAGGCTCAAATCAAAATTATTTGCGAGAAAATTGCAAAAAAATCAGAAAAGGAGAACGGACAAGTTTCCACTTTGCCACTAACTAATCAGTTCACCGCAGCTGTGCATAAAGTATGTGACATAAGAACAAATACAAAAAGTAAGTGAAATAAATTCTAATAAAATATAATGATTTTTTTTTTCTGGATACTATATTTATTATATTAACTGAACTAGTATAAGAGAAATAATAAACAAATATTTCGTTAATTAGGAAATTTGTATACCTATATATATTATCGAAATAAATTTAGATTTAATAAAGCTGGCCAGTTATTAATTATACAAAACGATACAAAAACCAATTCTTTCCTTCCAATAAAAGCAAAAGAACAAAATAATTTTTAACAAAAAAAAAAGCCAATTTGAATGATTTTGAAGAGTTCCCTTATGTATCTTCGAATTTGTAGGTCCAATGCCAATGAAATTAAAATGGGACTATCCTTAAGGTATCCCTTTCTAACGAAAAAACGAAGCATCTTAGTCGGTTCATAAACAAAGAAGTTATGACTGAGCATCCATTAAAAATACGATACATACAAACCCCACCTTTTTAAATTAAAACTGTTGAAAAATAAATAAGATGGTTTTTATTTACCAACTAACCTTCATGAGCCAGTGGAAGTCAGTATAGATGCAAGTAGGGTATGTCTCGTCAATCTCAATGACTGGTAGAAACTCCTCACTGGTGACCAGCACTTTATCTTCATGGTAAAGGATACACGCCAAGTACATACCCCTGGGATAATAACATAAGACGTTTTTTCATTCACCATCTTGAGTTTTAGAGACATAAATATAGTAGAGAGGTAAATTTATTTATAAGACAATTTTTACCAAATAGAAAATCAACTTCAACGATCTTTTCCCTTATGTATCTTCGACGTTAAAGGTCCAATGTCAATGAAATTAAAATGGAATCACCCTTAAGGTAACCCCTATCAAACAAAAAAGAATTATCCAAATGGGAATATATACATTTGAATTGAGTAACCTCCCGTCTTTTGTTGAAGTCGGTAAAAAAAATTGACGGAAATATTGCCAAAGGTTCCAAAACCTTCAAAAAAGTAATGACGATGATAGAAACGGAGGCGAGTTGGTAATGACGTTATTAATTATGCTCGATTCTCGTAGCCATCATACACATGACGTAAAACTCGTTATAGGTAGCTAGCTTCCTTCGCAGGTCGGTTTTGTGGGACTACCAATTTCTTTCCAACTATCTTGTGGACAGACTTACAGACTGGCACGGAAAAAAAATAGTGACAGTGGTCGATGGCGGTCGTTCACTTTATGAATGAAGAGTTGGAATACTTTATTGGTAATGCTTATCTCACAGAGTATTTGTTAAATTCGAGATGTTTATCAGTTTAAATAAATAAAATATTGTAATAGTGGTTTCCATTTAAATTGTAATTTTAGAACCTTTCAATCAATAATTAATTTTAATGTGTTGCTAAGTAATAAGTTATAGTCATAAAGAACACATAGGAGTTTGTATGAAAGATAAATGAATGAACACTTCACAGTATTAACTTCCAGAGCGGTAATACGGAAAAGCATGCTAGAAATTGCTTAATAAGTAATCGAGTGGGTATGGGATCGTAACCCGATTAGGTCGCCACCTCCAAGCAATGCTTATAAACCAGTCACAGTGACTATATTTTGCTTGGTCAAGTTGCTGGATCATCCAGTGTCAGTTATCGAGAGATTTGCATGCCAGCATTACATGAATCCATGCAATAAGCTTGTGCTTCTAACAAAAGAAAACATCGAGATGAAACCATAAGATGGTGGTAGGGCATTTTCTAATGCCCACCTGGTTAACTACCGCCCTTAAGTTGAAAATCTGTCGGCAAGTACATAATATAGGTGTGTTCCGCTGCACTTGAGAGCTAGTCCCCCCATTAAGGTTATCTTGTTCATCACCACCATCTTGAGCCACACCATCATTTAACATCAGGTGAGATTTTAGTCAATATATACGCTAAAACAATCTATACAATTAATAAAGTTGATGTGTCTGTTTGTAATGTCAAAATAACAGCTTTTTACTAAATTAATATAAAGTATATACAATATTTATAACGAAACACCAATTTTTTTTTTTGTTTGTTTGTTTGTTCCCGGTTATCTCCGAAACGGCTGGACTTATTATGACGGGATTTTCACTAGCAGATAGCTGATGTTATAAGGAGTAGTAACTTAGGCTACTACTCCAAATTAACAAAAACTGGTCATAGTGAATCAATTCGGGCGCTTAAATAGGTTAAGCTGAGTAAACCATAAGAGTTATAGCAAATTTATGTACTATATAATTGTAGACATTAAAAAGACTTAGAAAAAAGTCAGCGAGAGTATATATCTATCTTCTAAGGAACACCCACAACAAGAGTTGTTGTCTTTAAAATAACTGAGAAACGGGGGTAGCGAGATTCGCGCGCGTGCCCTTTCGTCGGCATTCTGTAACCCACGTAAGAAAAAAACACGTAAGTAAAAGAAATGATGTATTACAACGATGAATCTCGGTTGCTGGATCGCCGTTGTTTTTAAATTATCCTGTGCTTACTCTATCAGTCACAATGTCACGCTACTATAAAAAAACAATGAATTGATTACCTTCTCAAGTTCTTCTGGAATTTACTGGCAGCGGTGAAGAGCTGCCTGATGGTAGCTGTCTTCTTACGAGGTAGCCGCGGTGGTGGCGCGTGGGGACGGGATCTCGCTCCCGCTGCGGCGGTGGCTAATGCTTCTAGAGCTGCAGCCGCTCCTCCGTTCCCACCGCGAGAAGCACGTGACGACACATCCCGCCAACCTGTAACTTCTATTTATTACTGGCTTGGCATAACCGCTACACTAAATCTCATGCTAGGACAGTTCAGTTGTAGAGCAATGGAGTTCGCGATGGTAATCGAACAGTCATCGTATTATGTTATAATGAAAATACAAAAATAAATATTGGAGTTAAAAAAAAAAAAAAAAAATTAGCTTTAACTAAGGTCCCAAAAGGTCGCAAAAAACTAGCAGACATGCCGCACCGGTAACAACTGAAATGATGCCGGCGGCATGCCCGCGCTGCTAAGAAGCAGCCGTGTGTAGGAAAATACAATTCGAATTGAAACAGAAAATAGTCGGTGAAGAATGTTGATTTAAAAATAATTTAGATAAATAAAAGAATTGAATATTAAAAACTGTAATCGTTCATTTAATTGGTATTCTGACGCATAATAAAAACTTCGTCGGAAACAAAAGATATATTTCGTAAGATTCATGATAGCGCAACCGATATTAGGTGGTCATCTTTTTATTAATATCTCAAAATAAGGGGGGTAATTTAGAAATGTTTTGTAATAGTTTGGCTTTGTTTGAATACATTTACCTTCAATCTTATATTATGCAAGTAAATACGACCGCAGCGGAGTCAAGAGATATTTCGCTGGAATCGTGGAACATTTTACACCGCTGCAAATATTCCGTAAGTATTGTTAAGTAATGGTACATTTATATTTGTATATTGGCAACATTGCTTTAGTTAAGTAAAATAATGTTCTGTCTGTGGCAACTCTTCTAGGTTTCGGCATGTATCGTGTTAGAAATGTTCTTTTCAATAAAAGCAAATTATACTATTTCCATTTCTTTATTTTCTCGATGACAGTTCTAATTTGGTTTGGACCAAATAAGTAATGATATCGATCGCATATATTTATTATACTTTGAACAAAGACAAATACAATAAAACATTCAAATATATTTTTTCAAGATGGTAATACTCAATGACCCACCGCCATTTTGTGTTTGTTTTAATCAGTCACTCGCAACATGACGGTCGTGCTAGAAATTTTGAAGAAGTTGGCATTATCAATCAAGAATTAATACGTGTAACATCTTGTAATAAAATATAATATTAGTTAATAAATTTGTACAAAAGTATCCGGCAGTAATTTAGTTTCTTAAATTTTGTAAAAAATATTGGGTCTGTTATCGTGTTACGTTTATCGATATAGCTCCATCCCTATCAGTTTCTCCGACTCTGGTATAACCTTGTACGTGTGTAAACGTCATATTTTTATAAAATAATGCACACATAATGTAAAAAAGACGCTCGTTAAAGTTTTCACAGGAGCTGTCATCGAGAAAATAAAGAAATGGAAATGGTATAGTTTATATTATATCGTTTATTAATTCGCTCTTCTCTTGCACCTTAACAAGTATACTTATAGTTGGGTTTGATCTGCTTATTTCTACTCAGTTGGTCATGGTCAACCAAATGATTGAGATTGTCCTTATCTGGGGCTTAATTTAAAAGAAAACCATGTGATTTGGATTGGATATACTCACTGCTAGGAACTACGCTTCTCGGCACGGAGACAGTATACGATCCCCATCCCTTAATGTTCCCAGCTGCAGCTCTGAAGAAGTACCGACGGCCGCGGGTGAGACCGGTGGCTGTTAACCGCGTGCTGCTGTTCATTCCTGACGAGGCGATTTCACGAGAACCGCAAACGTTTGAAAAATCAGCCCGGGATGACCACTCCACTATAATAATAATAATAATATTAAGAGAAACAAAATCAAAAATGCTTTATTCAATTTAGGTCCAAATTACTAAAGGAACTCGTGGGAAAACATCCCAGTCATCGAGAAGAACCGGCAAGAAGCTCGACTTTTTACTGTGTAAATATAATTTATAACCCCATGTAATAATTTTAATATTATTAATTAATGGCTATCATTCACTCAATCATCATCGTTCAATTTCTGTATTATTACTTCACGGAAACAAAAAACACGACTGCGACAAAAAAAAAACACGACAAAAATATAATAATCTAGTTTTGCTTTTTATTGCATTCTCGGACATGGCACTTAAATATTATATAGCATATGTCACTCCTATAATTAAGACGAATCTAACGACACCTTGTATGCTAAAATCCATCAACCCGTTTAAGGTACAGGACGTGCCAAAGAAATAGACACATATATTATATACATACGATCGAAAAGCGTAATCCTCCTTTTTCGCAGTCGGGTAAAAATCATAATAGTTTTTTGAAATATATATATATTTGTTTATAAACAATTTAGTTAGATTGCAAACGGTCTATAGAGATTTTGAATGAATACTAAAATTTGCAATCCAAGGATAACATTTTCCTAAGTTTTTAAACTGGATTGGTTAAACAAAGCAAGACCCTAACCCATAATCTAAATAGAACGAGATTGTGTCTCGGTGCCTTTTGATCGACCATAAAAATATTCTATTTATTGTGAGCAAAACAACCCACAAAAAGATAAAATAAAATAAACTTAATTTAGTTTATTAGTGTCCCATAACAATCTACCAACAGCTTACAATCGCACTAGATTGTCTAAAAACCAACAGTTCATACAATTTTCCTGTATTACATACAGGTTTCATCCGCCATTGTTGTAATACTATCTTTCTTCCTCTTAGCTTCCAGCCTTCATTTTTCAGTCACTGGTGCTGCGCTCAGGCTTCTTCTAACATACTATAAAACCATTTTATGTTAAGGTTTTGAAGAATACCTTTGTACTTAGTAATGGGCGGTGGGTCCTTAAGTGTGGTGGGTACTCGAAAGTCCCTCAATCGCACAGTGACTGCATGAGCACCACATACTTCCAGTTCTGGTGGTGTGGGTGCTGCAGGCACACGTAACTGCTGCCATCCAAGTACTAGACGTCTGGAATTTACATTTAATTTATTTATTTACGACCTTCAGTGGCCAATAGCTACACCCAATAAAATAAAAAGTTATGCTAGTTCACACACGGCGGTGTCTTTCGAGCGTGACTGCAAAATTCTGAAATGACCCTGAGCTCACAGTGAAAGAAACCATCGTGATGAAACCATAGCATGGTTGTAGGGGCTTTAGCCCATTTGGCTAGCTACCACATTCTAGTTGAAAATCTGTCGCCAAGCACCTATAGGTGTGCTCCGGTAGTTGCACTTGAGAGCCAGTCTTCCCACTAGACTTAACCAAATCATGAGCAATCTTTTAAATATTTTTTGGAGTAAATTTTAGTTAAGAATTCTTAAAACGTGTCAAATTAAGATATTTTAATGTGACATGCAAAAAAAACTTTTGTTTTGTTTTGCAACGAAACTCGAAGTGCATTAAGTAAATCACTATGACAGGCTTTTCCCTATATGTATGGTGGCCGAGACTGAATCAATACCATTATTCACTATCACTATTTCCCCGGTAACATTGATCCATCATCATTTCAAACAAATTTAGTACTCACTTAAGCGTTCTGACTCTTCTCTCCCAATGTTGAGCCTGCTTGTCTTTCTCCGAGCCGGTACCACCAGCGCAGCCAGTCGTTCCAGCTGCTGCACCGACGGCTGAAGACCTGTAAATTAAATTATTGCTAAGTGTAAAAAATCGACCGTGTGAGTAGGGTATTTTAAAATTAATTTACCACGCCAAATTGCTACGTATCAAATTATAACTACATATAGATTCCAAAGCTTAAAAACTGTCCACGGAACTTCAAAGGGGATTTCTCTCTGCGGTATTGAAGAACGCGCTGCGAGATAGTGCAGCGGGATGCGACGGCATGCGGTGAGATGCGAAGGCATGCGACTGTATGTGCCGGTGTTCGCTGGTATACGATCGCGAGGAGAGGCAAAGCAAGCGAGAAAATCCTCCTCGATACCCTCCGCATGCCGCAGCATCCAGAAGTGTAACGGTAGCCGCTGACCGACGGCAAAACCTCCTAAATACCACCCTCCGCCAATAGCCTTGTGTGCGCTGGCCTTTAGTGTTAAATTCGAATACACAATATGAGAGCATATAACTTGCACATCCTCTATTGTAAACTGATTGTACTAATATAGTAAAATTCACGATTATGCACACAATAATTGATCAAAGTTTTATCACAATCAGATGAATGATTTAGGAACGTATAGGGTAGGGTATAAACAAATTAACATTCTTTACTAGCAAACTCGGCCACGTGTTGCTGTGTCGTTTTGGAGTCTTTAAGGATCATTGGTCCGATTGCTACCAAACTTTACATGCTCACACGCAGGGATAATATAAAGATTGTCTGAAAATTTCATTAAAATCGCTACAACTGTTTAGGAGTACTTTAGGAGAAATACATCATAACAATTATCGACTTTTATATATAAGAAGAAGATTATGTATTTACCAGGAAAAATGCGTTTTCTTTTCTTCATTTTTATCACGAACCTTACGTTCGGTTACCAAATAAGTTTTTATTATTACCTAGTTGTTTTACTTTTAAAGTTTATATATTAGTAGCTGTGGTTTCAACAGCGAATAATTTAAAAGACACCTCAAAACAAAAACCTTAAAAGTAGCTTATGTGTTAACCCAGGGTATCAGCTACATCCGTATCAAATTTCATCAAAATTGGTCCAGCCGTTTGAGCGTGAAAAAGTAACAAACATACAAACACACTCACAACTTTCATCTTTATAATATCAGTAGGAAACTTCTATGCATTATCGTTTTTACGATAGAATTATAAAAACACATTTGTTATACACGTGCAATGGAATTCCCCGTTAATGTATTCTAACTATTTGTATTTTTTAGGATATCTACCATATTAACATTAATAACACATATTTTATAAAATATTTAATCGTCTACTTCTACAGTATAAAATAAACAGTCGTTTAATGGTAGGGCGGAGAGAATACGACGTTACAAAAGTTAAATAACAGAACCCGCAGCCAAATAGCCTTTATTGTGTTGCTGCGGTGAATAGGGTTATCGGAGCTCCTTGAGGAAGCGGGTTCAAGGTCGGCAAAGCTCTGATGATACTAAAGCGCACATCAAGCGGACCGTATTCTCGATAACCACCTTAGTTGTATCAAAAAGTTAAATCGATAGGTACCTCGTACAAGTCTCTTCTCGACAGTTCTTCTCTGGTGTGCATCCGATTATTTCATGAAGTTTCGATTCCGCTTCTCGCGATAGCCGCCGTAAGTGTGCACCTAACGCCTCCGAGTTCATAACTGTAACAACATAACATTACATAACGAATCATTGACGCTCTTTATTGAAGTGAAAACTTCTTTTAGCGCGGTACGCATATTTTTAGATGAGATAAAATCTCTGGACTCGCGACACCGTTACGAGACGCAGCTATAGCGTGTGCATATATGCATCTACATATAGCAGACCGCGAACGCGTCTAGGTAAATATAACAACTCTTTTGCCTAGTGTTTAAACAACCGATAATACAACAATTGTTAACTTCCGATTAATAATTTTTTTTTTAAATAATTCTAATGTTACGATACCACAGCAACATATACCGTGTATAGACGTTTAGTTTGGCGTTTCGGCGTCGGGATCAAGTTTTCACTTCTGTCGGCACTCCCGGAGTGCAACCCGTAAACATTTGTTTTTTAATACTGCTTCATTTTTATAATAAGTAGATATATTATAAATCTATACAATTAATAAAATTGAAGTGTCTGTTTGTAATGTCATAATAATAGTTTTTTTACTAAATTGCAGAAAGAATATGACGATACCTATAACAAAAAACCCATTTTTAAATTTTTTTGTCTGTCTGTCTGTCTGTTTGTTTGTTCCGGGTAATCTACGAAACGATTGGACCGATTTTGTCGGGACTTTTACTGATAGATACCTGCTGATATAGAGAGTAACTTAGGCTACTTTTATTTTAGAAAAAGAATCAGGGTTCTGCACAAATAAAAAAAACATGGTGAATTAATTCGGGCGCTTAAATGGCTTATGCTGAGTAAACCATAAGAGATATAGCAAATTAATGTACTACATATTTATAGGCATTAAAAAGACCTACAAAAAGTCTGGGAGAGTATACATCTATCATCAAAGGAACACCCACAATAAGCATTTTGTCTTTAAAATAACCGGTAGCGGGGGAGCAAAATTCGCGCGGGCATTTTGTAGTCCACGTGAGCGAAGTCACGGGCACAGCTAGTTATAAATAAGTAATGTGATAATTTGTAGCATGTACACAGCTACAACCTTGAATTTTTTTTTTGACAACTTCTTCATTCTCCTACTCCACAACTAAGGGTCACCCAAGGGTCTGACGGTCAGTTCCTTTACTAGCAGTATGAAAACAACTTATGATAAAAAAATTATGGTGTATACTTTCACGAGCCAAAAATGCCCGTAGCTCCCGGACAGCTAATTTCTAATACAGAGACCAGTACCATTACAGGTATGTTCAACATTATTTAAAGAAACAATAATTAATTACAATTATATAAAGAAACCAGCGAATAAGACAAACATACTGGATAAAAGACTACTTAACACTGAATTTTAACCTCAGAGTTTGTTTCAAATGCTTTTTGTTATCGTTTTGAATATTCTATGGACACACAACATATTTGTAATCAGTTATTTCAAACTAAGCTTGTTATAAATATATAGGTGTCTATTAAATATACCTGTGTAAGTAAAGGTGTAAAATGAAACATTTTTTGAATGCGAAATTTCATACAAATCGTTAGAGCAGTTTCCGAGAAAACAATTACATACATATATATTATATATAATAATTATATAAGAATTGGTCACTTTGTAGTCATCATTCTTATGACACGGGTATATACAGGGTTTACAACCGTGCGATAAATATCGTACATGTACGACAACTGCGTGCCCTCGTATGATAGCAAAAAACGATAATTTTAACATTCTAAGAACACAAAAAATAGGTCCTCTAGAGCAGAAATAGGCAAAGAACGATAGTTTTGGTGTAAAATACGGAAATACGATAATTTTCACGTTGCTTTTACGATAACTACCGCGCTTTAGGCTGTGAACCCTGGCGCATATAGAGCTGCCCACGCTCAAACTCACGACGATCGCCCGCCGCGTCGGTTATTTTAAAGACAAAAATACCTTTTGTTGGGGATTCTTAAAAGATAGACATAATCTATCGCTGACTTTTTGTAAGTATTTTTAAGACCTATAATTATGTAATACTAATCTGATATAACTCTTATAGTTTACTCAGCGTAAGCCATTTAATTGCCCCAAAAGTGTCTTTTTTTCCGAAGTAATTCGCCATTATCATCACTAATTATTTCGTATGTTTTTTATGTAACAAAATATATCCTATAACCTGGCCATATAACATGGCTAAAGAAAGAACATGTAAATCAGAGTAGTGTTTTCTCGTGCTAATAATATAAACGGACAGACAAACAGAGGACGTTGAGTTTTGTGATATGTACAGACATTAAGAAGTCGAAATTACTTCAGCGGCAGAGAAAATATTTTTCTTATAAAAATACAAATTAACTAGAAAAATTATATGTAAATAATAAATCGTATTGAAATATTGGTATTCCATAGACAGTTCATTACTTCAGCTAACACAATATCGGAGAACGGTAGGCAATTTATTTGTTTACCGAAATGGATTTGATTGAATTTCGTGTTCGATTTACCGCAAATCACTTGGAAATTAAGTGAACGGAAAATCGGTAGCTATTTATTAGGGCAATTTGCAATTTGTATTGAACTTGGACATTTTGACAATTAAATAACCAACAAGGACCGCGCAACGCTCTGAATATATTACTCATTTATTTCGAATTTCAACGGGTATTTTAAGCAGAGCAGAAACACAATAATTAAATGCAACATTAAACAGTTAAATTAAACGTCATTTTTAATAATTTATGTTGTCAGAATGTAGCCCGAAGATAATAAAAATACCACACTACCGTTTTTAAATAACTTTGTAGAGGGTAGGCTTTTATATCTAAACGCGTGGCAGTGACAAGGATTTTATTATAAAATGGGACACAGCCGATCTAGGTAAACTTTGAAAGGAAAACAAGAAATACAAAATTTCAACCATATCGTTAGAGCCGTTTTCAAGATACCTATTATATAATATGTCACCGGATAATTGTACATACCTACAGTTAGTTTATAAAAAAATAAAGCTTGTAATAAGAACAGATTGTAAACTGTGGGTAGATTGTGAACGGACACTAGTAAGTTTAAATTTGTTTAAAATTAGCAAAACATGATTTGAAACATGTGAATTTTTATCGGTTAATTTGTTTCTGGCACTCGTCAGCTGCTGCTGCGGCCCGTTTCGCTCACTCGGCTCGTGCGTTAAGATCAGTGTCAACCTGACCAAACGAATTCACTAAAAGACCACGAAAAAGAAAAAAAAAGGATTTTTGATTTTGACCCTTTTATTATCAGAATACAGATTTTAAATACACATAATGGGAAAAAAAATGTTTCTTTTGGTAAAAAGTTCTCACGATCAATTGTGAATAAACTTTCTTCATCTTGGAGATTACTTTTCGCTTTCCGGTAGTTTGTCAGATGTTTGTCTAAATTCTTTAATTTGAAATTACTGAGTAGAAAAACACTGTGTGTTACGTGTTATTCCGGACCATTATTGACAGGATATTTTAAGTTTGTTATGAATTCATTACGTTATCAAGAAAACTTATTACAAAAAATTTTGGAAAGTGATTAATTTTTATTTTATGCTCAAAAAGAGTATACACAGACTGATCTCGGAACACGACAAACCAAAAAAAATCGCCGTTTTGGCTTGATTGAGTAAGAAACATCCAAACATACACACTTTCACATTTATTATATATATATATATATATATATAAACATTACCTACTACTCTCATGAATCTATCAAGTGTGTTTTTGAGTTTATCCATTACAAAAAAAAAAAAAATCAACTCTTTTTAATGTAGGTATAGATTTAAGAAAAAATTATTAATACTCCACAGAAGAAAAATAAATTACATAATTGATTTTACAGATGGAACAATGTTAAACTGTCTAGTGTAAAATTAATTTAAACAAAATTTTAGCTCAAAGCTAAATGCGTCCTAAGTACTATGACATTATTGCACAAAAAAACTTATTTCGATTTGGTCAAAGCTGTAACAATAAGTTCATTGAGAAAAAAGATTACCTACTAGGTATGTCATTTTTAACCAACTGCAAATCGCTTAACTTGTCACTGTAGTACTTACATTATGATTGATCAGTTTGAAAAATATTATTCAATGATTTTGATATAAGTGTTATCGTAATGATAAAAATTTCTTTTGATTTACATCCGATAAGGACTTCAGCGGAAATGTTACTCAGATTTATGATAATTTTATTATGATTGTTATCGAATAATCCTCCCACTATCACATAACATTTCATATCTATATCAGTAAATCTATAGTTCAGTCTGTACAAGCAATTTTTTAAAAAATATCTTATTATATGTTTAGTACAAAGGCCCACAGAACATGAACGAAGAATCTCTTTCTGTTCGTATATCTAGACTTAACTCAAAAACGGCTTTAAGAATTTACAATAATACATTTATAAATCGAAATAATCTCTCATACGATTTTGATGAAATTATGTACAAGGTAAGTAGGTATATGCCATTCCTCAATTTTAAGGCTATAAGAATTATCGTCAATAATACTTTTAAAGGTTTTAAAATATGAGTAAAAATACAAGAAGAAGAAATCACTGTAATAAACGTGTACAGAAACGCCCGCATAGTTAAATGTAGTAAATTTATATAAGGTGTCATATATCGTCTTTAAGACATAATGCTTTGAACAATTTAAAGTCAGGTAAAGCATATACAGATCATAAATTTGTATAAAAATTGTTTTTTAATGAAAATTGAAATGAAATTTTATCAAGTTGAATTCTCAAGCAAGTACTTTTATTATATACCAAAACGATCACGAAAAAAAATAGAGCACGAAAATATTTGTCACAATAACAAAGCAAACAGCACTATTACGTTAACGAAATATTTTTCAATAAAGATATGAAGGAAAACTTTTCAACTTTATCACACCTGTGTCGCAGTTTTCATTATGCCAGCTTGGTAAACTTTGATAAATTTATGTTGTTCCAGTAACGAATTCTATACGAATTTTGACATAGATTGACAAAATCACAATTTTTTTTAATAGAAAACTGTTTAGGGTTTTGTTTTGTTCTGAAGGGTGTGGATAGTAAAACTTTATGATAAATGGTTAAATAGTAGCTCGACACAGTGACGAACCTACCCCTAATCTATATAATTAATAAAATTGAAGTTTTTATTTGTAATGTCAAAATAACAGCTTTTTTTACTAAATGCATATGAAAGTATATATAATTCCTATAACAAAATACCAATTTTTAAAGTTTTTGATAGAACTTTCACTGGTAGATAGCTGATGTTACAAAGAGTAACTTAGGGTACTTTTATTTTAGAAAAAGAATTCGAGTTCCGCACAAAAAAAAAAAAAACTGATCATAGTGAAACAGTTCGGATGCTTAAACGGCTTACGCCGAGTAATACATAAAAGGTGTAGCGAATTAATGTACCACGTAATTCTAGACCTACAAAAAAGTCAGCGAGAGTATAAGCCTATCTTCTAAGTAACATACTTAGAAGCGGGAGCGGGGAAGCATGGTTCGTGCGTGTGCCCGATCGATGGTATTCTGTAGTCCACGTGAGCGAAGCGGCGGGCACAGCTAGTGGTAAATATAGTACAACCTAAAACCAATGGCAACAATTTATCACCAATCGCTGCTTACACGCCTGCCTGCGTAAATAGAAACTGGGTATGCATCGGCTGATTTCAAAATGCGACGCGTATAGGTGAATCAATATGGTGGGCTTTTCATCATACCTAGGGTGGTCGCTACCAAGTCTGACTTTACAGCCCTACCATCCCACATACTGTGTCGACCCCACTACACCGTGTGCTAAACAAACTCCCAGATAAGATTGCAGAAAACTGTCAGATTGTTATGAGCAGAAGTGTCCAGTAAGGTAGGTCCAACTTCGAGAAAGAGGTCAGTACTCGAATCCAACTCAGCTGGGTAGCGTTCGGGAACATCTTCTCGTCTAAGATACCGCAGTGTTCCAATTTGGACTAGTAGGGGGTCACCAGTGATGACTGGTGACCTGATTAGAAAGTTAACAGTCACCCAAAGGGTAATGGAGAGGGCTGTACTCGGTGTTTCTCTATGTTATTGAAACATAAATAGGGAGATCTGCATAAGAACGAGTTACCAATATCGTTCACAGCCTCACTTAAGTGGCAGTTGGCGGGACAAATTAGTCGTAGAGTGGAGAACCAATAAGGCCGAAGAGTTCTCGAGTAACGACCACGCACCTGAAGATACGTAGACATACCCGCTACCAGATTGACAAATGATCAGGTGAAGGTTTTGAAAATCCGGTGAATGCGAGCACCGCAGAACCAATCGTGACAATTTTCAGGTGAAGACTATGTCCAGAGGTGGACTTTTTTCGGGCGAATGGAGCTAAAGTGACCATAAAATGAACTGTATGATATTTCCGTTAAATGGAAGAAAATCGAATTATTGAATCAGTATTATTTATTCTTGTACATTTTTCTTTGTAACCCGTGGCGTTCTTAAAACAAAACATTTTTGGCATTTATTGTAAAATCTCGTCGACTCTTCTGTTTAGAGTTTCATTTAAATGTAAAACTCGTAACAATTCCCAGCTTATCTTAGCTGATCTGAATTAGTAATCTGCTTTACTGTATCTTTGTTCTAATTTTTCAATTGTATTGTTTAATTTTATTATTATCACTAAGTCTTAATTACGTAAGCTTAAAGTAAATTTTCATATTAAAAAGTTATTTGTCTCGGTTAAAACCCAAGACGGTATACGTTGTGTCAAGAAAACAAAATATTTCATGAAGAGAATTAACGATTACTTTTTTTCTTTTTATATAACAACAAGTTGGATAGGAACCACCGTTACACCCCTTTAGGGGTTGAAAAAAAAAAACATTCTTAGGTGATGTCTACGTCATAATAACTATTTGATTGCCAAATGTCAACCCAATCCGTTCAGTGCTTTGAGCTGTGTGTTGATAGATAAGTCAGTCATTCACGGTTTCCTTTTATATATATTAAAATACTAATCGGTGAACCCTGATTTAATGGATATAGGTTTAGTTTATCGAATACCTATATTATAGCCTATTATATTACTTGTGGAGTCATACGCGAAAGGAGTATGCTAAATTTCAAGTCAATCAGACCTATCTTTTCGGAGATCTCTTGGTGAGTGAGGGAGTGGTATTTAGCTTATAGTATATATAGCTAGATACGGTAGATATGTTCAATTTAGGTTTGTGTTCCATTCCCATAGTAAATATTAATAGATCGAGTATCAACACCGGTTAGTATTTTAAATTAATAATTTGCATCTCATTAACTCACTATAATATTATTATAAAAGCTATCGCATCGAATATTAATTATATCACATTAAAAGTGAATATATATAAAGAGTAAATAAATGCCATACGATGAATTAATGGCAAAGTGGTTTTTTTTCGAGTTCGACTATCTGATTGCCCATATTGAAGTTAATTTAAGAAATAGTGCTCTCTGTCTCATAAATTATTAATTATCACTGCAGCCAATATTATAAATTTGCCAAAAGACGTGATAAAAAAAAGTCACAGTGAATTGTTTCGGTACGTCGTATTTCAGGATGAGACGAAAGAACAACTAATATATTTTAATGTAAATGAACAAATATAGGTATTGTAAATTAACTTACATTGCGTTCCTTCCTTGGCACCGAATTCCATGAGCATCTTCGTAAGTGGCCTATTGGTGGATAGAACCGCAACATCCAACGGTGATAGACCGTCTGCATTAAGGCTGGAACATTTAAAAGGTTTACAGATATTTTATTTATTACAAAAAATATTTATTACAATTTTTATTTCTTTACAATAAGTGCTTTTGGTTAGATTAGTGTTTATTGTTGTGATCTTTTGACGACACGACGACGTTTCATAAAGAATACTGTTTTTAATATTATGTCTATTCCATAAATAATAAAAATCATGTCATAAATTTTCTTTAATAAACCTGTGTTGACATAAATATTATGATATCAATCTAATAACGTGTCAATATAAATCTAAAGTAATGTGTCTGAAGACTACAATTTTCAGTTCAAAGTAAATAAGGTTGCGAAAATAAATTATGATCTCGTTGAGTAACAATTTTACGATAACAAAATAAATATCTAAGTGTATTATAATATTTGGAAATTAATGATAAAAGTTATATATCGTTATTAATGTTATATAATATTATATACAATGGCTACTTTCCACCATCGTACCGCTCGCATGTTGGTCGTATTGTTTGCCACCACAATGGTGTAAAAAATATAATATTTTATACGTGTATATTTAATTGTTTTATTTAGAATAACCGAGATAAGACGAATATTACTTTAAGCTAAATATTGAAAAGTAGTTTTCGGGTGAAAGAAAAAACGATGGAAATATAGTATAGTTATAGCAGTAGGTCATTTTGTAATACCTGTCTGGATAGCTACCCCCCTCAAGTTAAAAATCTGTCGCCGAGCACCTGCAGGTGCGTTCCGACCTTCCGACAGCCGCATTTGAGAACCAATCCCTCTCTAGGTTTAATGTATTACCTTATTATACCACATCGTCACACAATGTGAAAGAGAGGTCAAATACAAAAATACAAAAAGATAAAAGCACCATACAAAAATAAAATCATTTAGAATGTTTGTTACAAACTGAAAAGAATAAGTACATACGTAAACTGTAAGTAAAGAAGTTAAATTTCATCTCTCTTTGAAAACAAAATCAAAAAGTGCCAGCGTTAGCAAACAGAAAACACATTTATCGCTAGAGTTTTACATCTAGACGTGAATTTATTTTAAATAGAAACTTTAACGATAGTATAAGATTTAACATTTCATCATATTTTTTTCGTTTTACTTTTTCCATATAACACACCAATATCATATCTCATAAGGACCTAATATTATGTGATTTTAGCGGCATCTTATGTGTTCTAGTTTGATTATTGTGCAAAAGTGAAATGGATTATAAATAATAACTCGGAATATGCTTTTAAGTTGCCACAAAAACTTCCTAGACAGTTATAATAAGGAAGCTGACATCTTATTAGAGCTATGCTTATAGATTGAAAGAATATTTAGACAAAAATCTATTCACGTGACGTTGGCAGAATTGTGGATGATTACAGTGTCTATTGAATAAAAAAAAAAAAAAAATAGAGAAAACCGAATATTAATTCGATGTCATCTGAACCTAGCTTGATTATACATTCTAATTAATAGATTCAATTAATTTTCAATTTTGAATTGGATAGTTCAAAGATGTACACTAGATTTTATTGACAACTTGATCACTGGTATGTCAAGGAGACGGGAAGCAGTTTGAAGAGCTAGAGGCGGCACTACTAAGTTCTAATTACAGCCCATGCTATAGCCTTTCCTAAGCCTTCGAAAAATGAATAAAGTACATGAATATTTCTTTCCTGTAATATTTTTCTTCCTCTTTATCAATTTGGTTAATTTTTGCCACTTAATCGTTTGTATTTTTCCACGTTTTCAATTTCAAATTACGAATAATAATTGTAATCCAAATTAATAAACTTAATTGTCACAAATACCCATGATATTATTTTGTTTTGTACTACTTTTATTTTGCGTTCCTCTAAATTTGTCCATGAGTTATACTTAATTGTTAAAACTATATTATTATAACATCTATAAATATGGTGTCCCTCACAGAGACAAGTAACATACTATATGCAAACAAAAGCATCGTCATGATCCCTTTTTAAGGGCGTCTCCCAAAAGCTTTACCTTGTATCAACAACTAACATATTAGGGATCAATAATAAATGTTTTCAGAAAAGACACTCACCTGTGCCTTTTCAGGCACCAGTACAATATAAACTAGCTAACTAAATCCTTAAATTAACTCCCGGCTATTTTGAGTATTTTTTTTTTCAGTACGGTCTTCACAATATTTGTAGGTACTAAATAGATGGTATACAAAGCATTACACTATATATCTAGGTAATTATTTATTTTATACCGTTCTGTACTTATTAATTATACTATAATATTATCGAACTAAGTGTCTCTTCTTTTTTATACTTTCTTTTATAATTTATGTTAAGACTGTGTTAACAGAAGTAGAAAGTATTATATTTTAGTGTGAATCCATCAGTATCTAAAATGTAAACCATTATAATGGAATATGTGGGTCGGAATGTGAATTTTGTGCACAAATTAATGGTAAAAAATAACTAGAAACATGAATTTTAATTTTTTAGATATTATTCTGGTCTAACAAGGCAGTCGCCATCTTATTAAAATGTTGATTTCAGGAAAATATTCTGCCCACGTGACATGAGCATATTTTTGTATAAACAAACGTGACAATTTTATAAGAACATTAAGACGAAGTGATAAATATAATTCTCGTTTCTACTGTCATAATTTTCGTGGATTATATATGGAACAATTTGTATGGCTGTTTTTAAAACGCGCGTTAAAAAAATGGACAAAGAAAACTTTGCGTTGAAAAGGCATCTCTCGCTTCAAAGGATAAGCGGATTGTCATTTGTTTATTTAACCCACATTGGGAATAAGCCTGTACGTACAGAGTGTAAGACTACAATTTTCGTATTTTCTAGGAAAATAAAAACCGTACCATTTTAAACGCTAGTATTTGCAGGTTCCTACGAATAGATACATTTTGATCGTTGAGATTTTTGAGTTGATGCCTTTTCTCGTGTGAAGTTAGTATTTGACATTTAGTAATATCCCAGTTTTATAGTTAAGATGTATCTATAATACACGAATAAACTACAAATTGTTGTGGGTCTCTCCAAGTGTTTAAAATATATAATTATAGGTTAAGAATTAATTGTTACCTATTGACATCCACATCTGTCGACTCCAGGATGTTTCGGGCCTTGTCAAGGTATCCATGTTCAACCGCGGCAAATAGTGCTGTAACAAATAAATAAACATAATTAACATATAACACGCATAAAATATATGAATGATGTTATATAATTAAAGATTTAAATGAATGAATTGAATTGAATTGAATTAAAGATTGAAAATGAGGATCTATTAAATTAAAAAAAGAAATAATTAAAAACAGATATTCATAATGAAATTATATTTAAAATAATATTAGAAATTATATTAAGGAAATAAATAAAAGTAAAAAAAATAAAAATATACCATGCAAATGTATGTTAACTTGTGCGATTTTATCTTGGTGCGCACGCGCATCCTTCTGTTGTCGGCGAGTCACTTTGTCGAGGTGCGGGGGGTGAGGCGCGCATGCGCTCAGCGAAGGCAGCTCCCCCCCGCACCCCTCAAGCAGCGCGCCGTACTGGAGCTCTAGAGGAAAATGATGTTCATTATTTAAAAATAATAAAGTAACATAAATTTAAAATAATGTAATGTAAAGTTAGAAAAAATAAAGATAAAAAGGGTTCCGTAGAAATTTTAATGATTCGTTTCATCAACATTGTCATATCACTAAATTTGTACACACAGTTATATTATATTATATTATACTAAATACTAATTAGTGCTAGTACTTAGATCAACTAGGAAATCAAAAATGAATTATTTACGGATCGCCACAGTGGCATGTAGGCG
This sequence comes from Saturnia japonica, assembly GCA_033032175.1. NCBI lineage: Eukaryota > Metazoa > Arthropoda > Insecta > Lepidoptera > Saturniidae > Saturnia > Saturnia japonica. The sequence goes on from CM065314.1 coordinate 4,651,641, forward strand.
TACCCAATGCTGGGACTGTCCCACTTGTCTGATAAAATATTCAAGATATTGTTAGGGCTGGTGCGTACCCTGCGCATGAGTGAGGCGCATAACTTGCGCATGATGTACTGGCCTTTGAACATCTGCCGAAGTGTTTCAGTTGCGGGGCAACCTCATCAACACCCTGAATGCATTGTTGTATTGTACGCGCAGAACACTGCAGCCTGCATGTGTAGAACGTCTGACAATACGCTGTCAACAGCGTAGCCTTCTCGTTAGTCGAGCATTTAGCAAATTAGCGGGATAACATAATATTACAGCGGATAACCAAAACCCTGCCTTCACGCTCAATTTCCAGTCTATCTTTTGAGTCCTCGAAAACCCAGTAGCCTAGATATTTGAAACTGGCGACTTGCTTTATAGGACATCTGCAAAGTTTCAACTGTGGTGCAAATTGGGTAGTGTTTAATGCCTGTCATAAATATTAGACTTTGCATATGAAATGTAAAAATAGTTTTCTATACAAATAAATAAAATTTAAAGATCTGTTTGTAATGTAAAAATAACAGTTACATATGAAAGTAAATACGGTAACAAAATACCAATTTTTAAAATTGTTGTCTGTCTCTCTAACAGTTGGACAAATAAATCGATTTTGACAGGACTTTCACTGGCAGGTAGCTGATGTAAGGAGTAATTTAGGATAGTTTTATTTTCGAAAAACGATGATTTTGCCACAATTGACGGCATTCTGTAGTTCACGTGAACGCATCCACGAGCACAGCTAGTTTGTCATATAATTATTATTATAATAAATTTGGCACTACTATTTTACATATGGTATGAAAAAATATTAAAGATATATGTGATTGAAAGTTTCTTATTTTGAATATTACCATTTTGACTAACGCAAAAAAGTACTCTAAGAGTTCAAAAATATATATTTTTTCTGCGGTTTACTAATTTTCATTTAGACCATTCCCTATAAACCGGTTAATTTGTCAAACTGCTTACGAACGTCGTCATTGTCTGAGGAATGGCTCTACGTTTCCCGAAAGGTTCATTGTCGAACGGATTGTATATTAATGCATTTAGCGCCGACGAGTTGGCTTAACGAAATCCATTGAGGAAAGTCTCGACTTCCTGTCATCTTTTTATGGGATGTACAAGGGCGCTTCACCGCTTAAGGACTTGCCCGACATCTTGTAACTTCTCGTACACTAGTTTTTTTGTAGTGACTATAATAATAAAGACATTAAACTATTAACAGTGTAAACCTGATCGGACACCACCTTGATCAATGTAGATTCGAATCCTAGAATGATTTAAGTTTTTCGGAGAAGTAAGATATTACGATGAAATCATAACATCGTGTTAAGTGGTAGGGATTTTTCTGATAACCGACTGTCTAGCTACCACCCTCAAATTAAAAATCTGTTACCAAGCACTTGTTAGTGAATCCTTATCTATTACGAGAGATTGTAGTCAAATGATAAACCTACAAATTATTTAAAAAAATTGTCAACTGCTTCAAGGCCACAGTCTGTCTCTTTTTTTTCTATAAAATACTAAATATCTCGTAGAATATATTAGGTTTCGTATTACAATATTATTAACATTGATCAAACGAGACTATTAAAAGCCTAATTAGCTTATTTCGTATATATATATATCTTTATTGAGATGCTACAATAAGAACCTACTTTATAGATCAGAGTGACATAAAAATGATAAATATCTTCTTCATCTAGCCCATATTCCACCTAATCAGAGCCAGCGTAACGTCCTGGCTTCGAACGGGGACCAGAGTAATACATTTAACTCTAGCAATATCTCATATAAGTCTATAGTTTACGTGGCCCATGCCAGTAAAGCCCTGTTCGCAATGTTTTTTTCAGACATCTTCAACGATCGTCGTCATATTTCAGCTAATTTACACAAAACCTTATTTAAATACACAACTAAACCTTCCACATGAATTACTCCGTCCATTGACGAAAACTGTGTGAAAATCCGTTCAGTATTTTTTGAGTATATCGCTATCAGACAGACAGACAGACGCGGTGGGGAACTTTATGATTATTAGTATGAAGTAAGCAAATTTATTGTACCTAAATATTAGAAAAATATATTATAGCGTATGTAAATCACATAATAACACTACCGGTAGTAATTAATAAGCCCGTACAAACGGATACGTTTACAGCCTACGTTCAAGGTAACGTCAATAACCTTATTCGGTACGATACAAAACGAATGAGTTATCGGTTTTGCTTACAAATGGCACTACCAAAGCGAAATGTCAACGGAATATAAACAAGAGTGTCAAATTTAAATAATTGTCTTGATTTCAAGTTCATGCTCACGAATAATTATTTATTTTGTACTGGCTTTGTTAACGACTTAGTTCCAATGTTTTAAAACTGAAATGACTCACGCGCCATCTATTGTACAATGTTTGCACTAATTCAGAAAACATCATGTTTGTTTGAGCAAATAACTCACCAAATGCATCCCAATCGGATGAATAGTATGGGAACGCATACGGGAAAACAAGGAATACCTAATTCATTATAATATACAACATGGTGTTACAACGAAGGCATTAAATGAACACACGTATCTGGTTACACAATTTCAGAGTTTAGAAATATTTTGATTTTATTTAATAACGTTATTATTTATTGAAATCTACAATTTTATAAATTATCCTTTTGAAACAGCCTGTGCATAAACTACCACAGGTCCTCCGTCGGACTCCCGGATTTTAACAATGCATCAATGAAATTAAAACGTAAAGAAATATGCAGACAATCCTGCGCAGGTAAACTTCTCCGGTGAACCGAGCCGAGTATGGCGATTGGCAGTATTGTTAATATGCAATTGTCTTAGCTATTTGTTGTCACCAAGTACAAGAAAGGTAAATCTACAAAAAATCATAAAAAATGTTTGTTTAAAGACTCGACGACTTTAAAAGAAAACTTGGACTATCAGATTAGAAGAAACCAAATACAAAGAGCACGAGAATATGCCCCATCTACAAGTATTAAAACCCTGAATTATAAAAAAAAATCTATTTCATGAAGGCAATTTGTCATTGAATAAATGGGTGCTTCGAAAAAACAATAAATAATTGCCTTGTTTTTCCACGACTGGTGATTTACTACAGGAAACAGTTTTTCATTTAATAATATTCATTGATAAATTTTTGTGTAATATTCTTTTTGATTATGATGTAAAGAAAAACATGATTATCCAAATGTTTTACGCCTGAATAAAGACCAATTATCACTCATAGTCGCAAATTTGGTCTTTATCTTTACTAATATTGTAAATATGAAAGTAAATCTGTCTTTTGTCACATTTCCACGACTTAACCTATGAAGTATAAAGGCAAAGAAAGAGGTAGTTGATTATATTTAAGTGTTCGTAATAATTGATCATTCATGTCTAACCGTTAAATAAACACATTTGATTGCTGTTTGCCAATGACGTAGTTCCTTGAATGTTACCTTTTTTGCCGTACCATTTCCCTAATTCCCCATTATGTAATATTTCATAGGAATTATGTTTTATTTACTTAATAAATTTTAGACACTTTAATAATGTTTTCAAATTTGACCAACTTTTAAGCATAAAGGACTATTGCGTGTATCTACACTATTATTTTAAAAAGGTAAAGTTTGCGAGTTAGTGTGAGTCTTCTATTCTATCACTGCACTGGTAGAAAACTAAGTACAGTTTTATTGTTGTTATAGTTTATATTTATAATTAACGCGAGCGGTTGCTAGTGAATTTGTTTTATTTGAAAAATAAATTAATAAATAATATTCTATATTCAGTGAATAGTATTGTTAAGATTGAACGATCCACGTCTACATGCGCTCGATATTATAATTATAAAAAATACTATATGTTTTATTGAAAAGATTTATTTAAACGTAAACACTAAAAATATTTAATCTTATTAGTATCATAGGGTAGATATTTATTTATCAACGGATGTCATATTATTCTAAGGAAACCAAGATTTTATGCTTTTAGCTGTGTAAGTTTAGCGTATAATGGGATTGGCATGTTCTTATATAACCCAAGCCCCTAAATTAAATAAAGACAACAAAAAAATCCTATTATTCACCTACATACAAAACACAAGTTCACATTATGTACCTACGAGATAATTGTAATAAATGGGAAAAACAAATCACACTCTTATAGGTATACAGTCACGCCGTACGTAGTGTTTATCGTGGTTAGTTCAAAATAGGAACAATGGTGTATAAGGTAAAGTACGCGAAGTTATCACGATTCGTGATGACACGCAACGTTATAGGGAACTCACCTAAACAGAACCCGGCATAAAGGAATGCGTCGTGTCACGAAATCAATTTCCAGTTCGTCAGGTGAAAAGTTCCCATGATTGTGTTTAATGCATTATTGTTTTTTGTAGAGAAATTACTTAACGCGGGCTGTGAGCTAAACTGAAAAAGTGTCCGACACGATCGGCATTAAAAAAAACTAACATATACGTATATAGGATGTTCAAAATTATGACAGCCGGGGAATTGGACCAGCTTTATGACCAGACTTCTATGCACGGGTGTATGTAGGTACATACAGTACGAGTGGTGGATGGTCTAGTCTATTTTAACGACAGCGCTATATGGAGTAATATAAAATGTCTCAACATAATTTAGATTGTCAAAGTAAATAAACTCATTATAATTAACATTCATTATTAAAATACCATGAGTTTTACGTCACAATCTAGACAGCAAAGCAATCAGTTGCATGTAATGGACAATAATTAATATTATACATGCTATATTATTAATCTATGTATAATATTAAATCTGTTATTTATCCTGTGTAGGTTATGTATTTATTTATTATATAATACCTGGGCGACCGAGCTGTACTCGGTGTCTTATATACAAAAAAAGAAAAACAACTATATGGGTAAACTTGGAATGTCAAACATTATCTAAATGCAAAGTTTCATCGAAATCGTTGGAGCCGTTTCCGAGAAACCAATTACATATATGTATATAAACAAGAATTGCTAACTGAATATAATAAGATTTATATCTATACAATAAATAGAATTAAAGTGTCTATTTGTAATGTAAAAATAACAGTTTTTTACTAAATGTATATGAAAGTATACACGATACTTATAACAAAAACCAATATTTACAATTTTTGTCTGTCTGTCTGTCTGTTTGTTCTGGATAATCTTCGAAACGGTTGGATCGATTTTGACGGGAATTTCACTGGTTTGGGTATCAGAAAAGTGTCTTGTGTATTTCTTCCCGCTTTCCTCGCTTCTGTTCATAGCACAAAGGATCTAGTATATCGGATTTTAGCCTGATTTTAATATTAGTTTTTTAATAGAAGCTATATCAGTATTTGGGAAAGGACTTGCTCAAGTACAAATTTTCCCCAATACCTTTTCCGCAAAGGCATTGGGACGAGCCACTCTGTAAACTAATCCGAAAAAATATTTATTAGATACGTCAACTACTGCAGCTGAGCGTGTTTGTATTTTTGTCGTGATTTTGGAAATCGGGTTTATGTCTACACGCTCTCCCACCTACAAACATGGGTACACTTTTAGATCTTGCGACGTTTAGAACTGTTGCCTGTTTGAGGCTGGCAACGGTATGCTGCGACCACATCGGTGGCACTGCGGTCTCAACGTGAATGAACTCGGTCACCACGGACTCTCTTGTCGTCGGAGCGCTGGCCGATTTTCTTGGCATAGCTGCTTAAATGATGTCATCCATCGGGCTCTTAACAGCGCTGGAACTATCAGTATTTTAGAACCTATAGGTTAATACGTGTTGATGGTAAAAACATGACAGTATGACTTTGGTCCATGGAGGATGGGGCAGGGCTCTTGTCTGGGATGCAACATACGTTGCAACCTTGGCTCCATCTCATCTTTCAACTACTGCTGTGAAGGCTGGCAACACAGCTGCTTTGGCGGAAGCCTCCAAGCGGCTCAAATACTTAAATTTACACCATTTATGTGTTAGAGCCGTTTGGGTCGAAACAATGGGTTCATGGGGGCCGAGTGCACACGTCTTGTTTAATGAAATTGCAGGGCGTTTGTTCGAGTCCCCTCAAGACAAAGAGGCGGGTTTTATCTTGACCAAAAAATGAGCATTGCAATACACGGCAATGGTGCTAGTATTTTGGGCACACTAACTAATATCCCCGTATTAGACATTAATTACATTTTATTAGTATAATAAATTAAAAACAAATTGAAATTGTCATAGCCCACAAATTAAGTCATAAAGCAATCGTTTAAAATAATATCCTGTGTATTATATTAATAAATCAGTAACTATGTCTTTACAATGTACATGTATTTTTGACCCAAATCAAGAAGGCCCACGAACCTTGAAACTGTGTGTGTGTGTTTGTATGCCTATGTATATTTAACAAAAAAACGGCTTGACCGATTTTAATGAAATTTTGTATATAGGTAGGGAGTATTTGTGTATATAATTCTAATTCTGAAATTAATAGACTAGAATAGTTAACAATAATACATTCAAATTAATAAAAAATAATCATAAATAAAATTAAGACACGAAAATAATTAACGTGTCTGATAAACACGTGAAGAACCGTTAGTTTGTCTTTATATCGACGTTAACAGAGCGCTAGCACGAATCTCCAAAAACTTCATAAAAGTAACAGTGATATACCTACATGTTTTTTAATGTTATTAAGTAGCAAACAGACATGCTTTCTACCTGTTTTTAATTTGTCACTGCGGTCTATAGTTATGGGATTCATACATACATAAATCACGCCTCTTTCCCAACGGGTTAGGCAGAGACTACGTCCTTCCAATTGCTACGATCCTGGCATATGTGTTTCGCTTCTTCAACACACATTAATCTTTTCATGCATGCTCGTCGGTTTAGAGTACCTACTCTTGACCTGACCTTTCTTCAGAACGTACCCGATTTGATAGAAGAACGTTCGTCTAGGCCTTCCTCTTCCAACGTTTCCATTCAGACTCGCTTACAAATTTGTTTAATTATTCTTCTTTCATTCATCTTGTCTACATACCACAAATTCTCCCATCACACTATTTCATATCCTGTCACTTCAGGACTATCATAATCTGTAAACTACATTCAAACAGGTTCAGTAGTTTTCAGGTGATGCGCCTTCTAATACGGAAACGATTTTATTATGTATACAGAACAGATTATATAAATATCTGGTGGATTATGTAAAGAAAAATGAAACATAAAAAAAACCGTAAAGAAGAGTTCGCGCTAGTGTTGTACCGAGCGATCGATAAGAATTAGGCATGGTTATAAAAGCCAAACCACGTGTGACGCTTATTTGGAACGTATCGAATTATTAGCTGTTTCCGAAATTTAACATAGGAATGTTCAGCTCTTTCATTGTTCAACGATATTCAGGTCAACGAATAATTCTATATGTTTTTAATATATGATAAAATGTATTAAGTATATAAGTTGACAAATATAATAAAATATTTGATTTTAGTAATTTTCATACCAAATATTACAAATTTTTATAATAATATTTTATGATATTTGTATTATGTAGGTCTTCTTCATTTTATTTAATAGCAACTGTGTTCATCCTCAATTCTGGCAACATCACGAAAATATAATATTTTTCCAAATAATTCTTGTAATGTTCAACATGGCTCTAAATGGCTCATGGGTCTAAACAAGATGGCGGCTCTCTTGTTTAAATTGTCTAGGGAGTTGTTGTACTTGTTGACTTAAAATGCATGTTCCTAGTTATTATTATATGTAATCCATTTCACTTGAGCACAATAAGCAAACCAAAACACGTAATATGACGCCAAAATTACAGCCAAATAACTTAAGTTTACAAATTGAAATATAAACAACCACATAACAGATGAAGATCCAGGCAAAAATTCCTGAATGTAAATAAACATTATGAGACGGTAATCGATAAATGGCGTTTAAAACTAATTTAACAGAGTTTTTATTTTATTTTAAACCAAATTAAAAAAAAGGAGGAGCTTCTCAATTAAAATGCATGTTTAATGGATGTTCAGCCATAACTTATTTATTTATGAAACGATTTCGATTATTCTTATTTCGTTGAAAAGGGTGGTCCCATTTTAATTTCATTGTCATCGTCCCTTCGACTACGAAGATACACCAGGGAACTCCTCAAAATCATTGAAGTTGGTTGTCTTTTTTATTAAAAATTGTCTTGTAGTAATTTTAAATACAGTGGAAGTTTCGAAAAGTTTGTCACTGATTATCGCATATTCATAAACAAATAGTTCTTGATAAAAAATCATGTATCAATTTGGGTCACATCCTTCATTAATTAACTACGTATCGACTGATAAGTGTTTAGGAATATTTTTGCCTTAATTAATGGGAGTGCGTTTACAGAGGCCCTTCAAAAAATAATTATGTCTCTTCTAGTTAGTTATGTTTGCGATTCATTGAGATTATTAATTATAACAAATATATTGTGTCTATTCCGGTTATGAGCTACATAAGGTCTAGACTACGATTTCGTAGCATTTTTTACAGGCAGGTGCATACAATAATAAAGTCTAATTGATAAAATTTTAAACTAACATTTGTAATGTATACACAAAAAAAAAATACAAACAAAATGATTCCCTAAACAGATTCATCATAATATTTTAATGACCTTGTGTAGTGGACTTCAATGTTCTGCTGAACTAGAAAAATATTAAATAAATGTATAAATACACACTAACTGAAATGTATTGTAAATAATTATTATTTTTAACTGATTTTATATATGAGAAAAACTATGTAAAAAGGTGTAAATTTTTCAACTTAGTTAATCGACTTATTAAGTTGTTACAAACAATATATTAGTGATTAATAAGAAATAATTATAATATTTTATAAAAAAGAATAATAAAGATTATAAAATATGGTCATGTGATAATTTACTGTTTTATATATATCTGTTGATATATTCTTTACATTACATAAATTTACTTAATCAAAAATAAATATTAAAATATTACCATAGCGTAGAAATATATTTATTTAACACATTAAAATAACACTGACAGAAAGTCTGGCAACACTGTCACACTAAACAACGAACACCATTGACCTTATAAACCTGCTAACACTATGAATTGTAAAAAAATGTGGATTAGTAATACGGGATTTCAAATTAAGAAGAAGTTTTGAAAATGATACTGACCGCAGGTTAAAAAGTCTAACATGTCGCTCCATTGCAGTATCATGTTGCAACTGAGTTGCGAGTGGGTCGCACGGTTTTGAATCTTTCTTTCTTGTGTGCATAATCATAACACGTCAAATCGTTACGCTTGTGTTCCACTTTTAAATTATTTAATAATAATAAAAAAAGACATTTTTATTGTAGTAAATGATTTTCTAATCAGTAATCACAGATAGGTGCTTACAGTGATCTATTTTGGATCGGTATAATTATTAGGCTACTTTTATTTCAGAAAAAAAAACTGGTCATGGTGAATCAATTCGAGCGCTTAAATGGCTTACGCTGAGTAAACCATAACAGTGTGCTTTGTTTTGAACGATATTTTTACAGTATTAGTGTACCTAACAGTACTTTAAAAAGTTTCTGGTTAAATTTATAACCAGACTATAGTAAAAATGTTTCAATATTGCCAATAAAAAAGAAATAACTATATAAATACTATAAAATGTGTGCAGTCAAAGACACACAAACAAAGGATCACAGAAAGTGTAATTATGCCATTTTTTGTAAATATAATAAAGCTATTTTTATTGGTCAGTTTTCGGAAGCGGTTAAATATTTCGGAGGCCTCAGATGGAAAACCAAATATTTAAACGGATTAAAATTAATCTCCCTTACCAGAAAATTCTGCTATAAATAAATAGTAAATGATCACCAAAGTAGTGAAAGATTGCCAAATTTTAACGAGTAAATTGAATTACGCTATCAATACCTATCAAATGTTTTGGCACTTGTGCCTCAAGATGGGTTAGGTTAGGTTTGAGGCTTCGGCAGCGACCGACGAGCGCCAGTCAGGTTAATGTTAAATTTTTGGTGGTAACTTACTATTTTTTGATTAAAACTGATTATTTTGGAGTCATTTGTTTTAAATAGGAAATCTTTGGTTATAACTTCACATTAAAATGGTTTTAATTTTAGTGATCATTTACTAGTTTTTGCAGTTTGTAGTACTTTTTTGAGGTTATATTTTATTATATCTAGTGATCAGTTAAACAAGCCATTATTTTAAACAAATTTAGGTTTTAATAAATTACTTACATACGTACAAGTCCAACTCTATCATTTTGATCAGGCACGTAGCCTCTATTCCTGTTTCCTAGTCTATTCTACATATAGCTACTAGCCTTGTAATAAAGTATATCGTACCTACAAGTTTTTGTTTATAAGAATTTTTTTAAATTCTCTTTTTATAATATAGCTGACTTTTGCAATAATTACGATTAATAAATAGTGGATTCAATTTGATCTTGGCTGAATTCTTATTTACGTAATGTAAAATAAAAAAAGTTGAAGTTGGAAAGCTATGGAACAATATTCAAATTAGTCAGTGATTATTTTGAGAAAGTTGCTCCTTTAGGGGGTTACCTATAGACATACACACACAAACACAGTTTCATACTCGTTTTTGAAATACAAAGTTTTTATGAAAAATTTTTTACTAAATAAAGAACATCGATATTTCTTTAAAGTGACCAAGTAGGCTTGGTAGTAAAAAATATTCGGATACGTTTTTAGAACTTTTTACACTTAAATTTAAAGCAAAATACATTAAGTTTACTCATTTAAAACACTTTTATTCGAAACTCTATAGTGGAATTACAGTATGATGATACTATTTGCTTTTTATAGTTTACATTTGAAAATAGAGACATAAATAACAAAGTAAAATCTCATAAAATATTAAAATTGAAATTTACTTTATTTATATTCCTACTCTATATCGATGCCAATGTGCGTTAGTATATAAAAATGTAATTGTTAAGTGCCCGACATAGCTCACTTGTTATTAAAAATTATGATATAACGTTATGCAAGCTGGCCAAAAACAATAGATGAGAGACGTCGAGAGTTTTCAACTTTTTGCCCACTTACGTAACAATGAATTCGGATGTTTGTTTTGAAAGTTCAAGATATGATCCTTTAGATTCTCAGCTTTGATTGTATTGTATCATGAATGATATATTATGTATCATTTTTATTTCGATTAATTAATTTATAGTGACAGTTTTCTCGGAAAGCCAAAGTACAAATATAATTTTATTTGCATCTTTAATTTTGTTTTGTCCTTAATAAACGTTTGTTTTAAGATCAAAATTGACCAGTTCAAAAAAGTTACTTTGTATAAATTGACAACAACACTAAATGGATAACCATATAAGAACTAATTATTTAGAAAAAAAACTTCATTAATAAATTCTACGTATTATTGGAACGCTATTTTGTAAATACTTTAAAAAAAGATTGACTATTAATAATCGTGAGCTAAGCAATAAAAATTATAACTGTTGAATAATAATAATAATAATTTGATGAATTTATAATCGAAAATGAACTCCACTTGGCCTAAGACCCTGGATTTCATAATTACCGAAACTCTTATAGTTTTGAGAAAAAGAAAGAATCGCAAATTAATAATTATAATAATAAATTATTATTGTGTACAGACATAGGTACAGACATAAACATCTTACGTTTTGGCTCCAAGTAACTAATGCATAACGCATTAACGCACCAATTTATCTAAGTATTACTTAACAACATAGCTGGATCACTGACCATTTGTTACGTTAAGTAAGAATGGCATAAAATCGACGATTGTAAAACTTTTTTTTTTTTAAATACTTTATTAAGGTAATTGTATGAAAGCAAAATGTATAATAACGGGTAAATTAAAGAGAAGTGTTAAATATGAAGAAGAAAAAAACTTTTACAAATTAAGGTTGTCAGAATATTTTTATAAATACAATGTTTTCTGTAAACGTTTATATACCTGAAGTCATTTTTTAATAAGAAAAAAATTCACAAATATACTATGCTGAAGATATAATAATTTTATTTAATACCAGTTTTGCCCGCGACTTCGTTTTCGTTGTTTTCAAATGAAACGACTCGCGCGCCACCTGTTGTAATACGGACATATTAATTCAGAAACCTTCGCGAGATATTTAGCGATTTTTGCTATCGTTTTACTCTTGCGAAATACATAATAAGAGGGCCGGTGATACTGTAAAGGCCAACAGCGAATCATTAAAAAAAACATTATTAAAAATTCTTTCAAAATTAATAATAAATTTGTGATATTCTAATGTATGTGTTCTATTATTATTGGCTTGGTTTGACACTTGTTCATAACGATCTTTGACGGTGGTATATGATTTTGAAACAAAACGTATCCTTGCACAATATCCCAACATAGATACCTATTGATGGAGATCTAATCTTATCTAATTGTTTTATGATTATCATTGATATAAAGGATATAACCTCTTTCAATTCTTTTGCCTTCAAATTCCCTTCATATCCCATCAATCCATTTTCTATTTATTTCCACTCTTTTCCCTTTCCCCATCTGTCATAATCTACGACATATCGTGACAAGATTCGAACATTAATTTGACAGTTTCACAATGGAAATGTATTTCAAAGAAAGAAACAAGCTATTGATTATTTTATACACTCTTTCTACAGTAATTTAGGACAACTGATAAGATTCTTTATCACTTTAAATACCTTCTTTATATATAAATGAATGATACATAATATATAATATTCCTAAACTTTTTTTTCATTGATTTGGTAGAGATCTTTTTCTTCTATTTTGTGTTATGCATTTTAATATTAACTCGAACGGAGTCACGGGCATAGGTAGTATTATATAATTATCTAAATGTAGGTATAAAAAATAACGTTCCTATGCTTCTTTTTATCCCATGCGTTCCTGAATCGTTAATCCGATTTCAAAGAAACTTTGTTAAGGTGTGCGTATTCCCGCGAAGTTTTATTATGTATTAATACAACTAGTTTATAATAGATGGCGTGCATGTAAACTAAATAGCGGGAAAACGCTGGTACAACAAAAAGTTGTAAAATGTAATGATAATCTACTGAAGAATATGAACGGTATTTGAGAAAAAATATTACGGAGGAGTATCACTCACTCATCATAAGACCTCCGAAACTAGGGGTCCAATTGACATGAAATTTCGCATAGTTACTTCTTTCGCGATATAGACGCTCACTGAGAATGAATTTTACTAAAATCCTATAAAAATTACACGGGTGAAACCGTGGGTCACAGCTAGTTATGTATGTAAGTAAGTACACACGTTGCCACTAAATAAAAAGTTTCTAGCCTACGTAGATTTTTAATGCACGTTACATAAACTGCCGAAGACGACCAATAAATCTGACGACATGCGATTAGGCGCAATGACTGGTCAATTTAGTTGTAAGTCACAGAAGACAAATATAATAAAAGTGATTCGCATAAAATCTGCAGGGAGATTTCTATACTCAACGGATTGTGATGAGATAAGTCATCGAGTTTTAGCGAGAAATGATAAGGCACTTGCCACATTGTTTGTAAATTATCAACTGCATTGTTCAAAATATCTCTATATGCATTTTTCTAAACCTCATTACCTCATTACCTTTTATGAAATTCTTGAAATCAAAATTGTTTATTGTTGTCTTTATTTTGTGCTTGTATTTGGTATATATTTGCTGTATTTTATATTATGTTTTTAATAAAACCATTTAGATTACGCTTTTCAAAAGCTCGGAATTACTAAAGTTGTTTTTAGTTTATATGTGACGTTACATTTTAAGAAAAGACAGCATGTAAGTAGATAATGTACACCAACTAATCCTGCAATACGACGAGCTCAAATATGCTGTTTTTACGAAGTTTTTATTTTTTTTATAATTGCCAGTGCCTCCGGATGGATACACGTTCTTTTTGCGTAACTTAATATATATTTTCTAATCTATAATCAAAGACGAATACTTTTGTTCGAATTCTAAAATGAATATGAAATTTCAATAAAAGAAAACATAGTGATGTAATAAAAGTGGAGAATAGAGGTAAGGAGAATCATCTTATATAGGGGACAAGTTGAAAAAGTATCCAGCTGTACGCAGCAAATTATAATTAAAAACCCTATCAAGATTTTATTGTTATAAAAAATTAAACAATAATGTTAAAAGCTTGTGGAGTTAAAAGTTATATAAGTGGGCGAAAATTAAAAAATAATAACTTACTCTATCTTCAAAATTTACGGATTCGCTACTGCGACGTTACCTTAAATTGACGCTTTTCGACGGACACTTTTTCATGTATACAGATGGTACTACTTACCTCTATTCTCCATGAATTAAAGTAATAATCATGACGTTTGGCGTTTTCTTCAGTTTAAACTTACAGGCAAGCACTTGTCGGTGTGTTTCGGTAGCTTGACTTGAAATCCATTTCTGTATTCCGAAATCTCTTTCTAGCTATAATATTCCGTACAACCTTTGATCGAATACTCAGTTAACACGTGATAAATGCTAGTCTGTATAATATGGTTTAGTAAGTCCATAAATTTCATTTACGCATTGCTCGTTAAAAAATTTACTTAAGTACTCAAATTTAAGTTTACGAGAAACCCTTTCTTTAACCCTTTATTAATCTAAAACATTATATAACTTCTCAAAGTTATCAAAGTTTATTGTTTAATTTTGGGCCAGCTAATAACGTTTTAATTAAACAAAGGCGATATGAAGCGTATCACTTATAATATCTAGTTGAATCTAATTACAAAGATTTTCGTTATCGTTTGTCAGTGAGGCTTCCCTGTTTTTACAATTTTAATGAATTTTATCACTTAAAATAAGTGACCATAATATATTTTAAGTGTATATTCCTAATGTGTTAATGATAGAAATGGGAATACTATTAAATAAGTGTTTTTTTTTTAAACAAATGATATATTAAAAACATAAAGACTGCACGTATTTGCACAAACTAATTACCAACGTCAGTAGTTAGATTTCTAAGTCTAAATTTCATTTCATGGCCAACTAAATACTTAATACATTGGTATATTCAATAACATAATAATAATATAACAGAGATGCAGCGTAGCGTAAAATATATATGGTAGCACATATCTAAATTATTTCTCAAATAAATTAAGTACCAAAATAAACAACCAACTTTTTTTTAACATTATCAATATTTCTAACTTGTCTGGACATATTATAGCCATGATTTCTTATTTAAGGCTGATATTTATGTATAATATTTAATTTGAGAAATAAGATAGAAAGGTCAGTATATCGAAATCGTTCTAGGTCAAGCACGTCACGATTGAGAAATAATGGATTATTGTTCTCGACGCTCAAAAACAGAAAACAGATACCATGCGATTAACACATAGCTATCTACTTTGTGAATACAATAGTGAGAAAATAGATGAAAAAGGTTTTATTTACGTACTCAAGCAAGCAGACGGTGACAACGGCAACTTTCTCTCCTTAGGTGGGGTACTGTAAACAAAACCCGGGTTGACACATCCATGTTGTTGGTTCGGGCACGTGTCGCCCTCTGAGCCTCTGCGCACACGCTTCTGTGACACAAGCTCCACCATGGACTTTGCAGACTCTGATTTTCCCATGCCTTTCAATTTCTTCTTCTTTTCCTTCTCAGGTGAGTGAATGTGTAGGATCGCAGCTGCTTTAGGCGGTACTTTCTCTGGATTCAATAACTCTTTAGCAGAAACACTCTTCTGCTTTTTATTCGTGAACAAATCACTGAATTTCTTTTCAACTTTTCTTGGTCTTTGCGGTTTCAAATTTAAATCTATATCGCCGCTTTTTCTCTTTTGCTTTGCTTCTAGTTTCGGTTTCGCCATTGTTAATGTCGTCGGCTTGTACGTGCCTTCAATACCTGCGTAAACTTCTTCGTAATCTTTCTCGCTCCAAATAGGCGTGGTGAACACTACGCTGTTTTGTTTAAGTTTCTCTATATCCTCCACTGGTGCTTCATCTTTAGTGGATCGCCAGCGGTTACCTATCAATCGCAGGGAAGCTCTGACGGATCTGGAACGTCGAAGACCTCCTTGCTCACGTTTGAACTTGTCGAGGATGGTCTCCATAGCCCTTCGAAGGGTAGAGGGGCACGCGGGGCCCTGGGCATTGCACGTTACTATCGACTACGCGCACTGTATTCACTCGAACGATAGTTACATGAGTCATTTACTCCGACGTTCACTCGAAGCGACGTCGCTTTAACGAATGACTGCCTACAATAAACTGGTAAATGGTAGGGCTTGTTTTGAGACCTCACGGTGGCCCGGTACGCCGTACGAGATTGTCTGATAAACTGCTCTCATTTGCACAATAGTTTTGATTTGATAACGTATCTCTTATATTTGGAATACGCATTTCACGACTGCCGAGATTTGTGACGTGAGAGATAATTTTTTAAGGTTACCGTTATTACATGCTCGATTTGAATAGTTAATATTATACATTTGGATTGTTTGAAATTGCGGGTATAGAGTATTTCGCAACTTTTAGATATGTCGTAACTTGATTTAAAGCAATGCAGAACTGGACTGCGGCGCTAGCAACAGCTGTTTCTTTGATCGATCATTGGGTTTATTTATTGCATATTGTCCGAAATTGTGATTGATTGTACGATACTAAGCGACGGCAACTATATTATGTTTTCTTGTATTAAGATTTGCGTAGAAAACGTAGAGAGTTTATTGAACTTCGTTAGAGCTGATTGTTTTATAGTTATGTCCTAATAAGTCTTTTTAAATACTTGTTATTACGAAACAAATTGAATTTAAAGGTTTGTTCTTTCTAGAATAAATCAGTACAATAATGCGTACACGATACAATTTTCTAGTTTTTATTTTAACACAAACTCGGTAATAAAAGGTACGCATGTTGGTTAGCATAGTATAATCTAAGAATACCGAGATCTCCCAGACAAATATTCAGTAGACGTCGGCAATCAGCTTTGAAATGTCACAGTAACAATTATTAGGTACATGAGTGGAAACTTGATGGATCGACCTCGAAACACATAACTTCATCATCATATACTACTGTATTATCATTTGTATTGTTGTCGTGATTTATTTATATACAAACAATTCTTTTAAAATTAAATTCTCATACTGAACTGTGCCTATCACTCATACTCAAAGGATTATGATCCGTAAGTTATCCTATACATGTATAGATCAACCCAGTAATGTTTGACAGTCTGTATTATTAATGCCATTAATAATTAGGCTGGTCATACACGCTACGATCTACAGAAGAGGTTTACCTATGCAGGTGTGCCTGCGCAGGGCGACCGCACTTCGTAGCATGTATGGGCTCGCACAAATGCATAGGATCACCGTGCGTAGTTCCACTAAAAAAAAATCCCACATTGCAACGGTCGCGCGCACAGTGTCAAAAAACTGCAAAGTTCTATTCCAATACGCGCTCCGGTCTACCTACGGAGGCAAACCAGTAGAGGTAGAACGTAGCGTGTATGGTCTGCATTAGACATCTTCCGTAGATCACGAAAGTGGAACTGTTATAATCATAGAAATTTGAAGAACTTATTACGTCGTTGCCCAAGATGCTGTTTGTATTTCCTGGAGCCATTGATAACTGTTATCTTCCTTAACATTTGTTATGAGAAACATAAATTACTAATAATTAGTAAATACAATCTTTTTAATTGCGTCATAAGCAAATGATCACAAAACCAAGTGATCTTGTGATAATGTGATCGAATATCAAGTTTTATCAATCGAATAATTGGCACTAAAATATTAATCCTGTAGCACATTTATAGTTTTTTTTTTGCGTAAGTGGATAAAACCCAAAGGAGGTGTAAGTAAGCACAGTATAATCCAAAAAAAAAACGGCGACCACAGAAAAATCGACAAATCCATCATCGGTTGTCGCTGCCATGCCGACCTGCAAGCCTCTCGACAGCTGAGCATAGACTGGCTGATCCCAAAAAGCGACAAACCTAAAGAAAACCACTGTGATGGGTTTATCACTAACCTAACCCATTACTACCCGGATTGGCGGTGACAACTATATAATTTAACGGTCATACATAATTACCATTACATGAGTACAAAAAAACTCTCACCCACTAGCAATAGTAACTTAAAACGTTTAAATGCTCCGGTAAACTCTAATCTTTCAGAGAGTCCGTAGGCGTTGATTTTAAACATTTTATAACCTTAAGTCAATAGCATTAATCTGGAGAAAGGTAATATTGTTTAATAAGAATTATTAAATCAGAAAAGACAACAAAATGTTCCTTTAGATTAGAAATCGTGATCTTGAAAATCAAAATAAACAAAATGTAAAGCGACAAGTCATTTATGGAAATAAGAAAAAACTCCATATAATGCCACTTTTCTCTCTCTCTCTTACTTTAATGATATCCTATCGTTTTTCATACTCTAAAGTCACTATTATCTTATGAAAGTTTGTATGTTTCTTACTTTATTACGCAAAACCGACTGAACGGAAATGGATGAAATTTGGCGCTCATATAGTTTATAATCTGATTTAACTCATAGAAAACTTTTTATCCCTGTAAATGACATACATATATTTCATTTCTCTCTGGACACAATTCTGAACTCCATGTGAACAAAGTCGCGATCAAGCTAATAAGTTAATATATTTTTCCAGTTTTTGAGAGCTTATCAAGGTTCTAATTTTGAATTATAAATTTAGTTCTCGGCATTTGTTTCAGATTGAAGTATACTCATATAATGGATCAGTAATGAGAACTCCGTAACTTTTTATGTTCCTACTCTTGCGCGATAAGTTGAGACCTGCGCGGAATGCGACTCTTTACCCGCTTCCCCGGTGACACCAGCGTTGTACTAAACTAAGCTAGTTGTGTTCTTTTTTTGTTCACTGTACCAGGACCCGACAATGACGTCATCGCGCTCAGGTCTCAACTTATCGCGCACGAGTTATAACTACAAGTATTAAGTTTCAAAATCAAAAAAATCTTTATTCAATTTAGGCCCTGAAAAGGCACTTATGAACGTCAAACACTACTGCCTGTTCGGAAAATATCCCAGACATCAAGAAGAACCAGTAAGAAGCTCGATCGGGTTTATGTTTTTTTTTTCAACTATAAAATAGTATTAATATAACAGGTACAATAATAATAATTTTGTGGATGCACAGAGAGTGAGTCACTTCCAGACATCACTATCATTCATATAATGATCCTGATGATGATGATGACAATATCTTTATTGATAATACAACAATAATTTATTTTTCCTATTTAATGGAAACTAGTGTTTATACACAATTATGAGAATACATACATACATAAATCACGCCTAATTCCCAACGGGGTAGACAGAGACAACGTCCTTCCACCTGCTACGATCCTGGCATACATCTTTCGCTTCTTCGACATTCATTAATCTATTCATGCATGCTCGTCGGTTTAGAGTACTCTTGACCTTACCTGTCTTCAGGACGTCTCCGATTTGATCAATAAATGTTCGTCTAGGCCGATTCTTTTCACACTCGCATCATAAATTTGTTTAGTCATTCTTCTTTCATGCATCCTCTCAACATGCCCAAACCATCTAAGCATCCCTTTCTCACATGGGAATGTCACAATGAAAGAATATTTTTCTAATCTTCAGAGTTCAAGCAAAATTTTAACAAGATGGTGGCTCTCTTGTTTCAAGTTTCCATGAATTCACTTCACTTGAACACTAAATTAAACTATAAAACGCAAAATCCTAACAAAATTATACAAAATATAGAATTTAAATAAAACCATAAGATGCCAGACCGAGATCCCGCCAAAAAAACGATCATCTGTCCATGTTTTTTCCATTAAACCTACTTCTATTTTTGCGCGTAAAACTGTTTTGTCAGTACCTAAGACATAACAATATGTGTTTTCGAAAAATAAAAAAAACAATTTGAAACTAACGAATTTGCAAGCGACGAATGAGTCCTTTTATTTGTATCGTCACAAATTCTACGAGTCGTTTTCAATACATTTCCCGAATTCAAACGTGGCTCGATTTATAGCGTTAACAACCGACACTTCTAAATTCAATTCGACGTTGAAATGAATTCGTAACTTTTCGTTCTAGATCCTAGTTCTAGATTTTATTATTTATTCAACTACTTTACCGCCATCTTTTTAATCAATTTTTAAAGGTTTAGTATCTGATTACTGTTAGTCATATTTTATATCATAAAACAAAGTTCCAGCCGCTTCTGTCTGTCTGTCTGAATGCGATATACTCAAAAACTACCGAACGTAATTTCATACAATTTCCATCAATGGACGAAGTGATTCACTAGGAAGATTAATGTGTTTAATTCATTATGGTTTTGTGTAAATTGGCTGTTATATGACGACGAGTGGTGAAAGTGTCGGAAAAAGTATGCAATCTACGTTTTGTTAAGTGGTTTTTTTTTTTTTTTTTTTTTAACTGACTACACTGTTAGCCTTAGGGGCCCTAAAGCCGCTGCGGCTTTTACAGCTTCACCGGACTTGACCTTGTTAAGTGGTATGTGGTGGTCCTACTTATAACAAATTCTCAGAAGACCGAAGTCCTAATGGAGGCCAGTCATTAATTGCTTATAACACCTGACTTCGTGGCGACTGAATTGGAACGCCTAGTTTTTAATCAAATTCTTCGGAAAGTAACACAGTGTGAATATTTTTGGAATACTTTTGCTTTACATTAGAAATAACTAAGGCGGCGGTGATTCTGCAGTCGAGTTTTAAACAGTTTACTACAATCCTCTACATTATTGATCTACTGAAATTAATAGTAAAGTTAATTACTATAGTCAAATTAATAATTGATCAATTTATATTAATAAATCTGTAGCTATGTCTATACATTTTTTTTTAATTTCCAAATAGACGTACTATATAAAGGACACTTATCACGAATAAGCTATAAAGAATATTTTGTCTGTCTCTTTGTAATATACGGTTTTAACTGAAAAACGGCTAGACCGATTCTTATAAAATTTTGTGCAAGGAAAGCTTTTATCATAGGTCAATTGTTAAGCTATAAGAATTTTCAATAAGACTTTTAGAAACTGTAAAAAAATATTCAAGAGAATAAATTTTTAATCATTCTTAACAAAATTTGATTAAATTTTGAACCTACACGGGATGAATGAGTCGTTCGATAATTGATGGGCTACACCAATTTTCAATATGACTTTTAGAAATCGTAAATAAAGAATTAAAAAAAAAAATCATTAATTCTCAACCGATTCTGATCAAATTTTTATACGGGAAGTATACGTCACACCATAATTGATAGCCTTTATTGAGAATCGTAAATAATGTGAGTAAAAATAAAATTACGGGATGGAAATAATTACTACGTAACACTCGAGTGTGGAGACGCGGGTACATCATAATATTTAATAATTATCCAAAAGTATCTAGAGCATTGGAATATCCATTTAAGAAAACAATTTCTCGATATTTAAACGACAATAAAGACAAGGTATTTAATTGACACATTTGGAATATTTGAGTAATTTGCTTGTATATTTTATGTATATGATAAAAGTCCACATTTGAACTTCACTGGGTATGGAGAAATTCAGTGATTCTACGCAAAGAATGCCGATAACCATAATACAAGGTGTCCAGAAAGGGTATCGGGTATTTGTAAGTTCAATGAAACAAAAACTATTTGTATGCAATAAAAAAGTTTATTGTTTATTATTAGCATATGAATTGGAGAATTATTTGGAAAAGATGATGTTATCCAAATGATGACCGTTACGTTGCTGGCACTCTTCTAAACGGAAACGAAGATTGGCGATAACACGTTGACACATAGCTATCGATATTGCTGCCATTTCTGACCTGATGTTTTGTTTTAACTGGGTTAGATTCGTCGGATTGTTTTGATAAACCTTACTTTTAAGGTATCCCCATGCAAAATAGTCAAGCGGGCTAAGGTCGGGCTTCTGGGAGGCCAGTTGATGTTACCCCTTCGCGAAATGACTTTATTAGGGAATAATTCGTTAACAACGAGTCATTTGAGGTATGGCAAGTGGCCCCATCTTGCTGGAACCACGTTCTTGAGTTGAAACCTGCAAACTCCTGCAACTCTGGGACCAAAAAATTTCGCAACATATCGCAATAACGGTCACTATTCACATTAATTGCTCGGCCTCGTTGATCTTCATGAAAATAAGGACCAATTATGCCTTTAGCAGACATAGCGGCCCAAACAACGACCTTTGGGCTATGCAGGGGTCGTTCATGCTTTCGTCTCGGATTCTCCATTGCCCAGTACTGACAATTCTGCTTATTAACATGACCATTCAGGTGAAAATTTGCTTCGTCACTGAACAGTATGTTGTTAAAGTTGTTAAATCGCTGCAGCATTTCGTTCGCAAAATTCAGTCGATTAGCATAGTCCGTATCCTTCAATTCTTGAACCAATTGAATTTTATAGGCTTTTAGATGTAAGTCTTTCTTTAAAATCGAATGTAAAGACGATTTTTTGATGTTCAACGCTTGGCTTCGCTTTCGGATGGATAAAGACGGATTTTGACGAACCGACGCCTCAACTTCTTCAATTGTTTCTTCATCGCGAACTGAACGAGGACGACCAGAGTTTTGAATTTTAACTGTCGCACCTGTATTCTCGAACCTCCTGATCCATTTCCTAATGCTATCGTCACTTGGCGCGTGGCGTGTACGATATTCCGCACGATAGAGACGTTGAGCAGTCACTATTGAATCACCATTACGATAATACGCTCGTACGCAAAATGCGCGATGCGTCCCCGAGTACTGTTCCATCGTGACTAAAACTCCACAAAATGGCGGACGCCACGAACCCCTCCCCGCACCCTTTAGACGCCCCGTTTCGAATATGGCACGAAAACAAATACCCGATACCTTTTCTGGACACCTTGTAGATTTGCCGTGTGCAATCAGCTGCACTTAACTTAAGCCAAAGCCTAAGCCATGCTGAGTTTGTTACCCTCCATCGTTGGTCAAATCGCCACTTAACATTAGAAATGGGGTCTAATAAAACAAAGAAATATGTTATTACATCGATTATTGCATAAAAATAATAAATTCAATTATCAATTTATATGTACTTTATTATAATTTTACCGTAAAATTGTGACCAAGTTTCCCGTTTTATTGTACTGTTGTATATAGGCTTTTGTTTTGTTTGTATTTTGTTTATTTGATAAAGGAAAACATAATTGATACTCGTTATGCCGATATAAACAACAGCCGTATAACAAGAATAATAATTGAAATGGAAAAAATAATTGTATATATATTTTAACCACAGACTAACATGTTTTATAAAATTATTAAAACGTATTTAAATGAATTTTGAATCTGATAGACAATGTATTATTGAATACAGAAAGGGACAATGTATTTTTTGTGTTAATATAACTGGGGCTAGGAGTCAGGTAGCAGGTGTTTCAATCCTAAATAAAACGCCACCCTTCCGTTATACCAAACCGACAGTTATTTTTCTTTTGTAAACGAAGCGGTAAACAGACATTGTTTGAAACTATGTAGATATAGGTATTTGATATAAGTCTTATATTTTCGAATATTGTCACATACCTATCAATTGCTATTCCGGAATACTTTCTGGGAGATAACACACGAAAATTGTCTCCGACTGGATTGGGACTATCGTGTACCAGGCGTAGCACTCGCCATGTGCGCCAAATGAGGTGATAGGGTGTACATGGTGATACGACCGTCATAATGCTCGAGCCTAGGTCCGTTCCTCGGTGTGAAACCCTTGAGTCTGGCATCCGCCCGCACGATACAAGCGACACTGCACTCGTAATCACTTAGCTACCCACATTCATCATTACACACAATATGTACATACATACGTGCACACCGCATAGGTACATGGTTCTGTAAGGAACCATTTTTCTTTTTTTTATGCTGGTATGTCTAGAATCATACTTGAGATCACTAAATACATATACACATGTTCGTTCTTTCCTCCGAGGAGGTAGGGACATGTATGTATATATTAGTTTAGTTCGAATTTTACGGATAGGAAATTAGTCAGATCGCAACTTCTATGAAATCACGGCAACAGCCCAAGCCGAGGTCCGGCCACATTGACACCCTTTGCGTGCTACTTGCCCACGTTTTCGACGCTGAGTGCCATAACCGCTCGCCCTAAAGCCGGGTAAAGCTGTAAGAGCCATCAGCGGCTCTGTTTTTGGATAGAGACCCTCAGGCTAACAGTAATGTCAGATCGAAAAAAACCGTGTAGAATGCTCTTTTTCGCACTCATTGAATTGCGTGCTTGTCGTTGTACTGAATTTTGTTTCATAGAAGCGCAAGCGATATCGCTCCACTCAGTAAAAGTTAATACCAAATCTTTTTATTGTACGTAATTGTTTTAAAGTATATAGGGATGTTAATCGATATATGTTACCCACCTAAAATACATAAGTACGAATAACAAAAAAAAAAACACAAAAAACATTTTGTTCAGATTTTTTTTGTGGTAGTGCACTGCCCCGGCGCGTCGCTTCTTAGAACGAGTCGCCACTGCTGCCGAGAATCTTGCAGGCCAACGATGGATAACCGATGTGTCGATGATCACCGTTATTTTTGGACTATACTGTTTTTATACAACAATACCATTCCATCAGTCGGACTGCCACAAGTACAGAGAAATCTCCAAAGAAAACTGTGCTTACCATCAGACACAGTGCCGTCACTTATTCGTTATACTATAGTATATTACACGTCTCGTGTATCATAGTGTATAGCTAAGTATACACTTTTGAACTTCACACAGCACCGCGAGCACTACTGTTTCAATGTGAGATAATAGTGACTGAATAATCGCAATCTCCATATTCCCTACAATGTAGGGCCTGCATAATTTATTCTATATAACAGTGTTTTTCAACCTTTTTCATAACGTTGCTCCCTTAGGCTGCCTGACCACTGAAGCGGAACGAAGCGAATTTGTGTAAATTACGACCAATAGAATTGCATAAAAATCTTACAAATACGATTCAGTTGTCAGGCAGCCTTAGACTGAAAAACAAAGGTTTTAACCCCATATACTGCTCTGTTTGTGACCTGTATTTTATTATTACAAATATCAAATCCGTACTACATTTTATAAATGATTATCGGTTTTAAATAAACCATGAACAGACAAACAGACAAACGCCATTTTTTTTAATTATTATTTCATTCTATTTATAGCAAAAACGTATCTAGGATGGGAGAAATTACTTATGTAGTTAACGTAAACAGGCTAAAACTTCACATTAATGCGAATGTGACTCTTTGTGTGTTTCTTTATTCTTGTTTTTTTTTTGGGGGTAAAAAGGGGGCAAACGGGCAGGTGACGCACCTAATGTTAAGTGATCACCGCCGCCCACAAACAATCGCGACACCAGAGGGCTCTCAGATGCGTTGCCGGTCTTTTAGGGAAGAATACGCTCTCTTCTTGAAGGTCACCAGGTCATAACGACTCGGAAAGATCTCAGGCGACAGCTGGTTCCACAGAGTGGTTGTGCAAGGCAGAAGGTGCCTTAAGAAACGCACTGTTGTGGAACGCTGAACATCGAGGTGGTGTGGATGGAATTTACGATTCTGACGCGATGTCCGATGGTGAAATTCAGCAGCCGGGATCAATTCAAACAATTCCTCGGAACACTTCCCATGATAAATGTGGTAGAAGATGCAGAGTGAACCAACATCTCTACGCAGAGCCAATGGATCAAGCCGATCGGAAAGAGCTTGATCGTCAATAACTTGAGCCGCCCTACGCTGAATGCGGTCAAAAAGAAGTAGCTGGTATCGGGGGGCCAGAGATGAGAACAATACTCCAATGGGGGGTCGAATTTGCGCCTTATAAAGATTTAGGCGATGAGCCGACGTGAAGTACCGTCTCGCCTTACTGAGCACACTAGCTTCTTTGAGGCCAATTTGGCCTTACTTTCCAACTGACCGCGGAATCGGATGTCACCCGAAATGACGACACCAAGTATTCCGATACTGGCTGTAGCTGACTGGGGAGTGTTCTCAAAAAGAGGAGTTGCGACAAATGGTGATTTTTTAGCGGTTAACGCGCAGTTTGTGTCTTTTTAGGGTTGAACTGGACTAAGTTTAGTTGACCCCAGTCCTAGACTTTAGTTAATAAAGACTCGACTTCAGACACAAGTTTGTTCCGGCTCTCATCGACGTATTCCCGAGAAATATTAGCACGGTCAGTATACAAGACATCTAAAGTGCTATCGTCACCATAGCAATGAATGTTGCTGATTTGCAACAAGTCATTGACATGCAGAAGAAACATTGTTGGAGACAGTACACAGCTTTGTGGGACCCCAGCTTTGAGAAATTTAGGATCATAATATATACATATATAATAATTTTGTATATCTTAAATAAATAAATAAATAGAACATGCCCCGTCAACGACGATCTTGATGCTCCGATTGGCCAAAAAGCTGGTGATCCAGTTGCATAAATTCTCGGGAAGCCCATAGGAAGGTAGCTTAGAAAGAAGCGCTTTGTGCCAAAACCGATCAAAGGCTTTCGCTACGTCTAGACTGACTGCAAGCACCTCTCCATTGGTCTCAACTGCTTCTGCCCACCTATGTGTAAGGTAAACTAGAAGATCCCCGGCCGAGCTCCCCGACGAAAGCCGTACTGGCGGTCGCTAATCAGCCTGTGCTGATCTAGGTACCGCATGAGCTGGCAGTAGATAATGGATTCCATTATCTTGGGGAACAAAGAAGGGGAGGTTATAGGCCTGTAATTGGACGGATCCGAGCTGTTGCCTTTTTTAGGAATCGGGTGCAGTAAAGCGGCCTTCCAGGATTTCGGGACTACACCTAATATGCATAGGTGTGCCGGAAAAGACGCGTTAAATCGGTGCCAACTCCGGAGCATTTATCTGCAACACGATCGGAGGAATGTCATCAGGTCCACTCGACTTATGAATATCCAAGGAGAGAAGTGCTTAGCAAATTGCACTTAACTTACAAATGTCCATAATGAACATTTTCATAATAAACTTTGTTTCTTTTTAATTTTTTACTGAAGCTTTGCGAACCCCCATAAAAGGGATTATAAACCTTATTTCATGATAGATTTTAATTTAAATACTTGTTACATATTACCGTGTAAATGTTATCATGAGGCATATCATATTATGCAGAGATAGTGATCTTTGGAAATGATGCTATACATACATGGTTTATGTACATACGTCTTCAGTAAAATAATGACAATTAAAATGATAACAACAATCTAATTATATAATTATACATTATTTACCATTTTTGTATCTATATGAAAAATTGTAGACATTGCAGGGCGTTAATGAGTCCACGCGAGACCAAAAGGCATGTTTTTATCATCCCTAAACATCAGCATTGCCATTCAACGCGGCAATGCTGCTAGTATTGTGCTCAGTTTTGGGCACACTGCCTAGAAGCCCCGATTTATCACTTTTAGAGTAATAACATTAATACGTTTTATTTATTTGACCTTACGTATTACTAAATTAACTTAATGTAATACAATCAAAAATCAATCGACAAAAGATGCAAAGGAAGAAGTCTGAAAAAAGTACAATGGCCTGAATTACATTAAAAGATAAAATCAAACACATAAGTAAATATTAGCTATATTCGGTATATACTAAAGTATTACCAAATGTAGCCGGAAAATGAATTACCCAATAAAATCAATAATAATTAAGAATATGAGCTTTTGGTTAAGTCTGTTAGCAGTTGTTAATGAGCATTACAGGAGTAATCCAAATTGTTAGAGATAGAGTCGTAATATATATTTAATTATAGTAGTAATGTTATGTCTATATATTTTATTTCAAGAAAAATTATAAAAGACATAATTACAAGTGCGGTTGAATCTGTTGTTGGCTTTTCGCAACGATAGAGGTATTTTCAAAAGCGATGGTACTTTTGTCATTCGTAATTCCCGTCCCAGGGTTTAAGCTCAATGAAGCTTGTTTAGTTTTAATTTATGAAATAATTTTATCAAGCACGCCTCGCTTTTCATCGAATATTTTCGTTTGAAATTCAAATTTTTAAAACAATAAATATTAGTGATTTTAAAGCAATGATGGCTCAGTTGGTAGCGTGTACAGACTTCGCGTCGATTGACGAGAGTTCGAATCCCTGCAATGAGCAGGCTGAAGGAAAACGTCGTGATGAAACTATAGCGTGGTTGTAGAGCTTTTTCCAATGCCCGCCTGTTTAGTCGAGTATATATATTTTTGTTTATGGATGTTCAGCGATAACTTCTTTGTTCATGAAACGATTTGGATGATTCTTTTTTCGTTGGAAAGGGGATACCTTATCATCATCATCATCATTTCAGCCGCAGGACGTCCACTGCTGAACATAGGCCTCTCCCATAGATCTCCAGAGCGACCGATCTTGTGCGGCCTGCACCCAACGGCTCCTAGCGACCTTTATTATGTCGTCTTTCCATCTAGTGGGGGGCCGTCCTACGCTGCGCTTTATACCTCAAGGGTGGTCCAATTTTAATTTCATTGGCATTAGACCTTTGAGTTCGAAGATACACCAGAGAAATCCTCAAAATCATTAAAGTAGGTTTCCCTTTAGTTAAAAATTTTCTTATAAGGAATCTGTATTATAAAAATTATAAAACAAATGCTATATTCATGTAGCATAGCGGCCCTCGTATTAAGTATTTATGTTAATTGGAATATGCAAATATTTATACGTCCTAGTTACATCAAATTTAGCCACTATATTGTTCATAAAATGTTTAGCATGCGTCATCAATTAGTTCATATAATTAACAATTGAGGTAAACTGCATATTAGCAACGAGAGGATTATGAATTTTTATCCTTATTACAATGTTTTTAACACTGACTTACTCATCAATTATAAGTACTTACGTAAATATTGTTCTGTAAGTAATGATAACCAAATGATTAGCTGGATTTGTTTTTTCTGGGTCAGATTTTTCGTAAATAAGACATAAGACAATTTTATTTTTACATCGTAAACTACATATCATTGGATAGAAATAAGATATTCTGCTATATCTATGGCCTTGCAGATCATCGGATCAATAGCATTGTGATCGACTTCAACTTTAGCTTCAATTGCGTGAAGCTTTTGGGACCAAAGAGTGTATTCTTTTCCTTTTCCACTTACTTAGACGTTTTTGGTGTGGCATTTGATGGACATTTATCTTTCTTTATAATGGATGTTTATAAGGAATTCACCCAGAAATGGCTGAACGGCAAATTCATCAAATAGTAGAAGATTATCTGGGTGTGTGTTGATAAACGATTGTTATAAAATCGCCAAGTACACGGTACAGTTATCTAATACTTGCTTCTGCACGCGAATTCGTCAGCGTGGACTTAAGATTTTTATTTGTAGATCTGACTAAACTGTTAGCCTGTGCAGTGTACAGTATAGTGTCCAGTGTATAGTGTCCTAGGGTCCCTGAAGTGCTGCGGCTTTTACAGCTTCACCGAACTTGGGTGGACTTAATAATTGGGTTTGGGATATATAAATAGAGCTTATTTCACCGTCCAATCTATCGCACCCGATTTCCGGTGGGAGGGCAGGGGTCTTCTGCCCGCAGGATCGAGCGTCGCTATTGGCTCGGTCCCGCGGCCAAGAATACCCCTGCCCTCCCCCCGGAAATCAGGTGCGATAGATTGGACGGTGAAATAAGCTCTTATGTACTAGCGATCGCCCTAAGGTCGAAATACGACAAGCGATTTTTTGATCAGACTATTTTCTGTTTGACATTTACAGTATTCATAAACAATGAGTATTATCTACATCAATTGCTGTCACTTTTCGTTGAGTGACAATGTCAATATTTTGGGGGGTCTAAGTTACATGGCACTGATTGTTTTAGGATTCGCAGTATTAATTTATTTAAATTAATACATTAGTAACAGATATTATAGATAAATTTTAGCTTTCTGCACTTCTTCTACATATAATTTTTAACCATGCCAAATCTCACACTCTTCCGTGCACGCAATACACTTAAAAAGGTACCGAAAGCTTTTGCTTCACGTATTAATATACAGATGTCATTCACCGTGATAAAAGTACCTATTCTATGTGTTATCATAAACCAGGTTATAAATTTTCTTTGTGTTAAATTTCATCCAAATCAGTTGTAGTCTTTGCATGATTTTGTAACAAACATAATATAATAAACAAAAATGATGTCTTACATGTATTTCAATAATAGTTTTTGCTTATTGGTTTATTGTTAAGTATATAATTTTCCTTAAATAACATAAGAATATATTTTAACCGACTTCGCAGCTTTAATTACTCCTAATTTATAAGCTTCTTGAAACAAAGTGTAAATAATACAGTAATCATTTATCTTTCATTCTTGGACATTAAAATGTAAATTGCTAGATTTAAAATCTCGTCGTCGGAAGGAATTCAACAATTGTAAGGATACGATTAATATGTTAATCTGTTTTGTAAAAGAAATTTTGAGGTGTAAGGACTTAAATTAGTTAAAATGGCTTATAGCAAAGTACTTTTAAAGTTTTTTTATTAATAAGTGACTCGTTTTAGAGTGTAATTACCTCTATTGATTTTTATTCTGTGACTTGATGGTCAAAGTTTTAAATAAATAGTCATTTATAAAAATTTTTACTTTTACCGTAATATATTCCGTTTTGCGAAGTCCTAAGCACTGTTTGTAAAGAAGTTTGGTGTTAATATTCTAGAATATTTTCGTTAAAATGTGCTTGTCAAATAGAGTGCTATGTTACTAGTTGTAATTTGCTTTAGATTAAAGAAAGCATCGTGTAAACAGTGAAAATATTAACGAATCACTTGATCATAAACAATTATTAAAGAGCGTTCTGTAATTTGACTCTTTATTATGTGAAATATTCCGTCAGCACATGCTTATATCGAAGATAACTTTAAAATATTCATTCATCAGGATACTAAACTATGGACCTAAGCGCTGAGCAACGAAAGAGACGGATGAAAGAAGATTACACGTGGCAGAGATGCGAATGTTATGATGAATGTGTGGTGTAACTAAGTATAATGAATAAGATAAGGAATCAATATAACAGAGGTTATCTTGGTATGGACATATTATGAGGAAGAATAAATGTCATATAACAAGAAGAATGTTAAATATGACGGTGAATGTGTATAGGAGTAAAGGAAAACCGAAGAATGTAAGTGTGGATTATATAAAGAATAATATGTATATAAAAGGTGTGAGTACTGAGATGACAACTGATAGAGGAAAACATGTTGTGCGACTCTGTTTAAGTAAGGGATAAGAAGAAGAAGAAGAAGGATACTGATTTAACTGTATCTATTATTATAGAAACACTACATATACTCTACACCGTATTAGTTATAGAGCAATTTAAGACCTGGCTACAATTTCGGACTAGTCCATAACTCCATAACACTGATTAGGTTACACAGAAAGTATTTTAAAATATTTACCTTTATTTAAGAATAGATGTGCCCTACGGTTACACCCGTGTTAATTTTATCCGCCAAACACCGCGCCGCCTACTCATCCGTGTAGCCTCTATCATAATTGTTTTCACTTCCCGCAAGTACAAATTAGATTAATTTTTCATTATCTCCCAAATTATGTGTCCAAATAACATGTTCTATAGGGCAAAATTTAACTTCATAAAGTTGCCTTTATGATGAAGTAACTTTTGTTTGTAAGGATTAATATGCCATACCTAAAAATAATACTCATAAATCAATGTTTAATCTTCAACAAAAAAAAACTGCTAATATCTTATTGTGGCTGGTATAAGAGATAGTGATATGATATCGCGGATTTTTTTTAGATATACTAAAGATCAACAATATATTTGTAGAACATTGTATTTACGTATCATTTTCAGTCATCATTACGCCAGCACACGTTTTTGAATGAAACGTGTTTAATAAATAAACAAACAAAATTTTCTGCTTTATTATAGTATATTGTAATAATATACAATAGATTAAAGCGTGCATTATTTAGTTATATAATCTTTTAGTAATAAAATAAATAATATAAATTCGTAAGCAAATTCTTAAATATCGCCTTAGTTAAGGTTGGGTCTGTAAAAATATTGAATCAAATCATCTAATACCAAATCATGCATTGCTCCACTTATCGATGATTTAATCGGTAACTTATTTAACCGTTATTCGTTTAATGTTATCTTTATCTTCTTGATGGAGGTTCTGTATAATTAGAGTTGTCCTATCTGTGTCACCAAGATTGATTGTATTGGAACTCGAGAGAAAATTCCCCTTGTTCGGAGTTTATAAATTATTCGAAGCATTCAACAACTTTTTGTATAAATGGCTTCGTTATTTCATTCAATAACATACGTGAAATAGCTTTAAGAAATACAATGAAGATTGAGGATTACTAAGGAATGCCAGGATACTGTTATTTGAAGTAGAAAATTGTTGAAATTATGAGATATATATTAAGATTATGAATAGACATGAAGGGTAAAATATATGAAAAAAGAAAATTGAATGAGGTCTACGAATTTTAACTTGCTACAAATTACAATGAAACCGGTTTTGATAATAACTAGTAAGAAATGTATATGTAGAAGGTACGGAAAGATCTTAAGACGTCTTCTTAGTAAAATAAATAACGGTTTATTGGGCAATTGTGTAAGGTTCTACAATGAACATCGTAATATAAAATACATTACTGATTTTCGGGACAATAAGTTTAAAAATCATGCAAATCAAATTTTATTGCATATAAAGTGGATTATCACGTAAATGACAATAATAATAATCATCATCATCATTTATTGCCAAAAACAAGTTACAAATGAATATAAATAAGTACACAATTTGGCAATGGGACAGATTCAGCTGATGCTATGTGACGCGGACACTACACAGGGCTGGTTTTCCGTTTGCCCCACATTTACAAACAGTCAATATGCGTATTCGGCGGCTCGGCTCGGCTCGTCACATGGTATTACAATTTTATTAATTTAAAGAAAACTTAAAGTCAAATAGTATAAAAATAATAATAATAAGAAGAAAATGTTAGTATTTAAATTAAAGCCTATAATATTATTACAAATTAATTATCAGTAAAGAAAGTAATATAATAATAACTTAAACATAATAAAATAGTAAATAGATGACTAATTAATTGATTGTTTAATTGATTATTGAAAATTATGTCTGGAAGTGATTTCCTCTCCGTACATCGAATAAAAATATAATGATAATAATAAATAAATAAAATTGGAGCCCGATCGAGTTTTTTCCCGGCTCTTCTCGATTACTGGGAAGATTTTCGAACCGGTTGTAGTGTTCTGACGTTCATAAGTGCCATCTTGGAGCCTAAATAGAATAAAGTATTTTTAATTTTGTTTTTCAGTGTGATAGAAAAATAATAATAAAATAAAAACTGCCTCGTTAGCCTAGTGGTCGTAAGCGCGACTGCTATGAGCGCAGTCCTTGGTTCGAATCCCAGGTCGTGCAGTGTTATTGGGGTTTTCCTATGAAATTCTCAGTAGCAGCTCGGAGTTTGGTTTCGTGCCCGATTAATTGCTCGCCCCCTATTACATGGGACCTAAAAACATACTCGGCGAACTGTGGGTGTACATTAGTGTACACCTCTGCCTAACCCTTCGGGGAATACAGGCATGATGGTATGTTATGTTAGAAAAATAATAATGATGTTTGAAGTATTAACTATTACCATTAATAAAAGAAATAATAGGTACATTCAGACATTTTATTTATTGGAAATTTGTGGTACCTTCTCGTGATAATTTGATTGATGATATTTGCAAAGTAACACGTAATTGTTTGATTGTGTTTCTACAAATAAATGAATCATATACAAAACACCTGAGTTATTCTCAATGGAAGTATACTTTCTCAGCGGTTACTTACAAACCCAATCAATTACTTTTTAATAGTAATTTTGACATTGGTATTTGCGTAATGTCTGTAAAATTTAAATTGAGTCATGACAATGGATAATAACGTTACTTTTTGATTAATTTTTACCCTGAACTAATTTTCGTGGTTGTTATATTTCCGAATGTATAAATAACGCAATAAATCTATTAAAAAAAAACCAATACATTTAATTTTTATATCTAAATATTATGTTTAATATGTTTATAGGTATACTAATACCTAATATGAAACAAGTAAGTATATAAAGATGTACGAAATTAACATGTACGAAGTCGCAGTCGGTTGCTAGTATATAATATATTATGTATATATGTTAAATAATAAGTAAAAACACATTCACTGTATCTATAAAGAAATACCTATGATAAACTATTTTATTAAATAAATTGGTCAAGTTAAAATTATTTACATATACATATATTCATTAAGTTCGTCAACTCAGTTTTTTTGTAAAATGTAATGAATTAATTTTATTTTTATGCTTAATTTTTTTATCTAATGTAAGCATTACTTTACTTAATTATCTATATTTTGATCAAACAGTATCAGAGAAAATGCCGCCATCTAGAATACTAATTATAAATGGATCGTAGGCTGATATACTTTTTTAACGTCAGATCTAAATTTGTGTTTAATTAATCACTATACATATTATATTAATTTAATAATTCTTATTTTCAATAAAAACATCTAAGTATATGAATAAATTATATTGGTAATTATATTACTTGGTAAAGTTCATTAGTTAATTGATTTTTTTCATAAATCGAACCTTAGAACTTTTGCATAAGTTTTTTTTTTTTAATGTAAGCTCACATTACATCACTTACGATACATTTCTTAATAAAAATAATCGTAAACGTTAAATATTATAATTATTTATAGCCGCACCAACATTAACACGTTAGTTGCGATAATAAATTAAATTTTAGACGTCTTTACGATCAAAATGATTTATATTTAATAAGGTTTAAATATATTATAAATAAACTGAATGATAAGCATATGTAATAAAGTCGGTTTCCGTATGACGAAGGTCTAAAACCAGGCTTCGCGAGATCTCAAACAAAACTGAAGTGCAGGGTCAAACCATTTACGTAAAGCACCAATAAATGTATTCTATAGTCGATCGTTCACTGAATTTCGCTGTACCACTCACTAATTATTTATAACAAATACGATACCTACCATATATTAACTTTAAACAACAATCAATATAACCAAACTTTCACTGTAATTTTTTGTTCTTCTTTCATGTCCCTAAGATGATTATTTCCGTAAACAACACAAACACAACACTATTTATTTCCTTCCATTTAGAAAAAAGTTCCAAACCAAAGATTTTAAAACACCGAACGCCTATAAATTTCCAGTAGTTCAAAACATAACTAACGTAACGTTCGCGTAAATAACCGCTGCAATCTGAAGTTAGTAACAAAGCTGCCAACATGGTCACATAAATATGGCGTCAAGGGCACCAACATGGCGGGCTACATGGTCGTTTGCGCTTGTCGCGCCAGTCAACGGCCTTTCCCGTACTCAAATTGATTCAACTTTGACGAACTCGTTTGATAGAGTTGGACCTCTCTGCGTTTACGCAAGTTACATCATACATGTAGAGTCAGTATTGTTTTCGTACTATGCCAGTCATTGGTTATTACTGAAATTAATAATAGGTCTTTACCTATGAAATTGCCGTTCTGCAGTACTGGCCATTTCAAATCAAAATAATTTTTGTTTGGCTAAGAATTCTAATTTCAAATTAATTTTATTTTAAAAACATGGAATTCTTTTTCCAAAAGTTTTCATTTATTTATTGATTAGTGTTATATTTTGCATCGCATTTCAATCATTTTTGTCATAATGGATACGTTAAAAATTCGAGTAATTATGGAATATGAGCACCGTCGAGGCAGCAACGCGGCACAAGCGGCACACAACATCAACGACGTTTACGGAGCTAACACTACAAACCAACGCACCACCTGTTATTGGTTTGATCGCTTCCGTTCTGGGAATTTCGACCTGAAAAATGAACCTCGCGGTCGCTCGAAGACTTTGGTCGACAATCACGAATTAAAGGCGATTGTGGAAGCTGATGATACACAATCTACGGCTGAATTAGCAGTAGCTTTCAACGTTAGCGTCAAAACAATATTGGTCCATTTGCGTCAAATTGGCAAAGTAAAAAAGCTTGACAAATGTTTGCCCCACGAACGCAATTATCGCCAGCGCGAAGTACGCCTCGAGACGTGCCTTGCACTGCTCAACAGACACACAAATGAAGGAATTAAGAACCGCATTGTTACTTGTGATGAAAAATGGATTCTGTTTGATAACCGCAAGCGCTCAGCAAGTTGATTGGATCCTGGTTCAGCACCTAAAAAATGCCTTAAACGAAAACTTACCCCTAGAAAAGTGATGGTCACTGTTTGGTGGTCTAGCGCCGGTGTGATTCATCACAGCTTCTTACCAAACGGGGTGAGCATTACTGCAGATGTGTACTATGAAGAACTGAATACAATGATGGAGAAGCTGGCACATCTCCAACCAGCATTGGTCAATCGCTCGTCTCCGCTGCTCCTGCACGACAGCGCGCTACTTCATACTGCACAGCAGACAGTCTCCAAGTTGCAAGAACTGGGGTTGGAAGTTCTCCGTCATCCGCCCTACTCACCAGACCTTGAGCCTACAGACTACTACTTTTTCCAGAATTTGGATAACTCCTTGGCGGGAAAAAAATTCAATACCCGAGAGGCAGTACAAAATGCCTTTGAAGAATTTGTTGCCTCCCGTCCAGCTGATTTCTTTAAGAAGGACATCAATAAACTGCCACTGCGCTGGCAAAGATGCATTTATTGCATGGGTGATTACTTCGATTAATACAAATAAAAAATACATGAAAAAAATTCGTTTCAATTTTTCCATACAAAACGGCAATTTCATAGGTAAAGACCTAATATTTAAATATATTTAAAATTTATCTATTTGCAAAATATATTCTAAACTTTAAATTACTTAACACAAGTACATTTCTCGCATTTTAAAAAGGATAAGTAGAGCTCATAATGTCATTAGGCAAACAGTGCTAATTCAGTACACAGCACCAGCTGGAGATGAAGTAATCAAGTCGTGGAGAAGTTGTTCGTTGAATAATATAAAGTTACTACTGCATTCGCACAGAGAAAATGTAAACCTGACATTGGCTATTAACTCTGATCAAATCATGATTGTAGTATAAGTAAATTTAAACATTAACCGTTCAATAACTTTTCGAGCGTACATTTTACTTAGTCTTTAGACAGGGTTTTCTTACTTTAATGAAAATAATAAGTATCTCTTTGGTTTTTTATGTGTAAGTATAATAACAATGTTTAAAAACACCTAATATCTAGTTCTAAATTGATTTCAAATTAATTAAGTGAGAGGTAGAAGAGAAATTACGTAGTTGTGGGTGTGTTTACAACTTTTGATTATTTTAGAAGAAATGAACTTTAAATTTATGTATTTACTTATCTATGGTATTAATTATTATAGGGTCGAATTAACTATTAGGTTGGGAGTTTTTGGCGGGATCTTGAAGTGACATGTGGTTTTTGTTTTTAATTCATTTACTTAGGTTTTTGACCCTATATTATGTAGGTAATATTGGTGGCGTTTTGCGTGATATAGTTTGGTTTTTGTGCATAAGTGAAGTGGATTATAAATATAAACTAAGAGCATCCACTCTGGGATCCCACAAAAACTCCCTAGAAAGTTCTAACAAGGGAGCCAACATCTTGTTAGGAAACTGAAATCGTCATAACACATGGCACTATATTCACTTGATAATGGCAGTACATAATGATCTTCATTAAAGAGGACTAGTTGCCAAGTTAGGAAGAAGTAGAAGTAGAACTATTAGGAAAATAATTGACAGCTAATTTGTTTTAATGTCTTTATTTATTTAGCACTAACTACTACTAACTGTAGTTAGTAGTAGTTATGCATTCCGATATGACTCAAAAAACGTTAACGATGCACGTGCGAGTTAAAAACCGCTGAGTTACGTCTAGATAGTTGGGTACTCATCCGGGCTGCATAGCAAACCGTGATGATTTTTAAAAGTTTTAAGTCAGCATTATGTGAGATAATTATTGTATCTCACAATAAATTTAGCTTTATAAAAAGCTAATTGAAGTATCTATACTGATATTACTGAGTGCTGGCTATGTCTTATGAAATATATAATGTCTATATTAATTTACTTCCAAATTTCCCGACAGGCATACCTACTGTATGAACGATTCTGATCACAAATATGTAATTTAAAAAGAAACATTTATCTGTCTGTTTGTCCGGATTTAACTTAAAAATGGCTTGACCGATTCCTATGAAATTTTGTACACGGTAAGTGTATATCATTCCATGAATGATGGGATATGAAAATTTTCAATATTAATTTTAGGAATCGTAATAAAAAGTTTCCAAAATTTTTCACGAATTCTTAACCGATTCTGAAGAAATTTCGGATACGGGAAGTATAAGTTATTCCATAATTGACAGGCTATAATGATTGCCAAAATATTTAAAAAAAAAAAAAAAAAAAAAACAATCGTTTATTTGTATTAATTCTCAACAGCTGTTGAAAAAATTTCGTAGACGGGATGCATGTAACGTGATTTCATAATTGAATAAGAATCGTCAACAATAATTTCAGAAATATGTAAAAAAAACATTTTAATATTTTTAATCAATTTTGGGATGAAAATAATTACCGCGTAATTAACGCGTGCCCGAATCCCGGGCACACCCCTAGGGTAATAATAATTTAGTTAGACACATAGATAAACGATTAGTTTTCGCATTTTATATATGATCAGGATGTTTTAAAAGGTATGTATTGGTACGGTATTAGTTGTATATAAATCACAGAGTAAGTTGTTGTTAACGTTCCGGGTGTACTCACACGCAAAGCTAGTCTATAGAAAAGACTACATATATCTATAGTTTGTCCTAATATTATAAAGTTCTAGAGTTCATGTTTTTTGTTTGTTTATTTGAACGCGCTAATCTCTGGAACTGCCAATCAGATTTGAAAATTCATTTTGGATTTTGTAGCCTTGAGAACTATATAACTTTACGCTATAAAAGTAAGTAGTGAATCAGTGATCATGAAAGTCAAGTAATATGCCAAGCTGTAAGTAAGTAAGTAAATAATGGCTTCATGGGCGGGTAAAAAAAATAGAGGCAGTCATAAGGACTGCTGACAAAAGTGAAAAGTCAACTTATGACTTTTTAAATCAATTATAGTCTAAATTATTGCAGAGCATGTCGGTGACGCGAAGTCACAAGATTATACCCATTCAAAAAGTCAAACACGCATATACTACAGTCGAGTATATACAATATATTTCGTAATATGCGTATACATGAACACAGGCCGCTATACTACGCGTCGCTAGTCTGACGCAAGCGCAATACGTTACGAGCATGTCGATGTGATCGGTGACGCGAAACCATTACTTTTCCCCTACCAAAAATCACTCAAAGTAGCTAAAGAAGTTTTCATTGAAAAAAATTTATACGGGTAAAACCGTGAGGTACAGCTAATGTATAACAGTATTATAATAACAATAGCATTATGCTTCGTTTCACGTACAAGTGCGTCACGGTGGAGTAGCGCTAATAGTGAAAGCGATGGTAGCAGTTAGCAATGTCGTGCATCGGGACCAACAATTATAATGAAGATT
Source organism: Saturnia japonica (assembly GCA_033032175.1). NCBI lineage: Eukaryota > Metazoa > Arthropoda > Insecta > Lepidoptera > Saturniidae > Saturnia > Saturnia japonica. The sequence continues at coordinate 4,691,440 of CM065314.1, forward strand.
ACATAGGAAATGATGGTTCTGATTTATAATTTATTCGTATAAATAACGTGCCGTGCACACGGATGTAGTGTAGCGCGCCATAGCAACAGTAAATAGTTTTTCCTGCTACCTGATTGATTGATATTTTTATAAGCATTAAAAAAAAAAGTAGGTATAAGTCTATAACTATTGTTTCTTGTGTGAAATAAAATGTAAAATCTATTTTTAATGGTGAAATTTAGTTGAATTTCGTATCTCTCATGAAAAGGTTGTTTTTTACCTAGACTCTTCGGTAATTTTAGCTGCGTTTAGTTATTATACCTACCTAGAATCTGGACAAATGAGCTTCACTCGATCTCTAGCAAAAAAGCCTCGTCTAAGTAAGAAAAGCATTATATAAATACAAGAAAAGAAAAACATTATATTTTTCTTTAGCTTTGTGGCCACAATCTCACGTTATCTTAAGTGACGATGTGGCCCAAGATTTTTCTCTACCTTATGGAAAATTGTAGCGAATAAAAAACTTTATATTGTGTTCCCGTGGAGATTAGGGTCTCCAGAATTCCTTGGAAAAGGGAGGTTAATCTTCAGTATCGCGCTAGTGATACCTCTGGTGTTTCAAGCATCTAAGGCTACGGTAATGGCTTACCGTCAGTAGACTCGTATGCTTGTTTGCTACCAAAGATGTAAAAAAAATGACCACTTAATAGAATAATAGAAGAGTTCAGTTACAGTAGACCCTATATTTAAATATTGAAGTTTTTGGGAGAATTATTTGAAGACAAAATATTGAACTTAAAGTATTTCTGTCTAACATGAAAAGAAAGTGAAACTTCGGTTTTAACAACAAACAATCTTCTCGTAACTTTCTATATACATAACAAGATCCAATGACAATTAAATTAAAATAGGACCCACCTGAAAATATCCCCTTTACAACAAAAAAATAATATTTTAAATTGGTTTATAAATGACGGAGTTATGTGGTAAAAACATTAAAAAAAAAAAACAGAATTAATAACCTCCTCCTTTTTTGAATTCCGTTAAAAATTAAATGCTGTTCATTGGTTGTTCAACGGCTGCAGCGATTTTTTTGTGAATGGCATGAAAAATTGGAATGTTACTCTGAAAATTGTCAAATTTGCAAAAATCTGAACGTCGTTATATTTGTCCGATTTTTGTATATACCGTAACTCATGACTCCAAGGATGGAAATGAGTTTTTTTAATACAACAAAGGTGGCAAACAAGCATACGACCCGCCTGATGGTAAGCGGCTATCGTAGCCTATGGACGCTTGTAATATCATAGATTGCTAACCTTGAACCCCCGTACCCTAAAGAGCTCTGGGAACCCATGCTAGATATTTAGCTGCGGTCTCCTGTAGCGTGGAGGTATTCCACTAGTAGGAATGCTCCAAGTAAAGCGAAAATCTCCAAAGAAATTTAAGAGAAATCGTGTTTTCGTTTTGTTTATTGTCGTGGAATAGTTATCAGGAAAAAAATAGGACAGGTGGCGCTGTGGTCCAGTCATTTTCTATTGGGAATGGCATAGTAATATCTGCCGGGCCAGTTAGTATTTAAATAAAAAATGTTCGTGCTCAACATGTTAATGCTGTCAGATCAAAAAGACTGGAGTTCTTCAAAGGGCCCTTCAATTGCCCCTTTTTTTCGTAGTACGGCAAAGTGAGGGCTCTCTACCTAATGGTAAGCACAGTGCAATCCAATAACAACGGTGACCACCGTGGAATCTACAGCCCATCGTCAACCGTCCTTGTAATGCCGGTCTGCTTAAATAACTTTTCATGTTATCTTTGAAGAACTCCATATTGTAGGAAGGAGGGAGAATACTGGCCAGGAGCCAGCTCTATAGTATGGAAAATATTAGATGTAGCAAATTTTCGAACTGACTATATTGTTAGCCTTAAGGGCTCTGGAGCCATTAGAGGCTTTGACAGCTTCACCGAGCTTAGGAGCGAGCGCGGAAGACACTCAGCCGCGAAAGCGAGGCAATAAGCTCAAGGTTGCCACAGTGGCCGATCCTCGGCTTGGGCTGTTACCGTACATGCAAATAAGTCGCGATCTAGCTAATTCTCTATCCGTAAAATTCGATCTAACTAACTATACATATATACGTGTTCCTGCCTTATGGGAGGAAGGGAGAAACATGCGTATATCCATTTAGTAATCTGGTAATTTGGTCTAAGTCTAACTAGCCAAAAAAGAAAAAAAGGTCCCTTACAGAACCTCTGTGCCTGTGTTGTGTTCCTTTGTTCGTACCGAGATAGACATAACAGTGAAACTTTTATTGGTAGACTACAAATATTCTATCGATTTACGATAAAAAAATGCTGTGTTAATTAATGATATAGCGTGAAACAAGCGTTATGTGTATCATCAAAAAACGGGGAAAGTATAACCGTCCTATCAGTCATGTGTTGAGCGTTTCCGAGTGGTAAATAAATATGTTAATCATTGATTATTTTGTTCCGTTGTAAAAAATAGCGTAGAATAACATAATCGTTAATGTATAATATGCGAATGGAGGAAAACGAAGACCTAATTAGAACGCCGCTAATGTGAAGACGGTAAGAAACCAGTTATGGTGATTTATGTCGACGCGTTTGGGATCGTCGGTGGTGTTTGAAAGCTGGATTGTCAACGGTACTTTTGAACTACATCTTATTTGACGACAAGCTTAGTGCAGTAAGCGTTTGACAAGTTTTTTCAACAGTTCACTTTACAATACAAGTTTTATGATATGTTGTGATGAACCACGTGCAATAAGGGTAATAATAAGGGCACTGAATACTTATCTTTTAGACCTAACTACGTACTATTTCCTAATGTTCTTCTGTGATCTACAACTTTAAAAGCCCGATCGATCCATACGCTTGTCACTTGCCACAAACTTGAAACATCTACCACAACCACTTGGATAAAATAGGCAAGCTAAACATTGCTAGCAAAACTTTTGAGCTAGTGTGTTTTGCAGCATGACAGACGTCGACCTTGTGTCGGTATAACATTAGGTATAATCATTTTTTGTAAAACGAAGCAAAATTAAACGAGATACAATGTTAAGATGGGGAAAATTCGGCAATGAAAATGGTTAAAAATTCATAGAAACCGTACCAGATTTATTTCAGTAATTTATCGATTATTTATTTCGCGCAAGCGATACCAACTACATACAAATATGTGGACGCATCGTAATCGTTTGCCACAAGCTCTTTCGCAACCTTCAGAAGCTAAGCTAAACGCCCTATCTACGTTTGAATTTCTTAATGTTTGCCAAGGTTTAGTACGCGTGTGGATGGGGCAAAAGGAAGTTATTGTGACATTCCAGAATTCAAATTCCATAATATTACTTTTATTTCACTTTACTTGTGCACAATAACCAAACTATATCACGCAAAATGCCACCAAGCCACATAATGCATGGCCAAATAACGTTAGTTTATGAATTTAAATAAATACAACCACAGAAAAGATTAAGTTCTTGCCAAAAACTCCATTATATAACAAAGTGTTACCATAATACAAAAATCTAAAAAACTATTTATAATAATAATAATTGCTTTTGTATTCACAAAATTTTGCTACTTTTGTACACAATGTCGAGACGCGACATTAATAGATCGTGTGCTCTCGTAAAAACCATTTCAACAATAGCGCGGTCGATTCTACGACAGTAATGGACTTCTACTCGAAAGGCACAAAACAATAGGGACGTAAACCTTTTAACGAATCGGGGTTCCCATAACTACATACATGCGATTTCAAGACCGTCAGTTATTAAAACAAGACTTATGCTAAATCTAAAAACATTTAATTTGAGTAATTATGAAGGAATATAAATAGAAAAAACCTAATCATGTCCGTAAGGCACCACCTTCACGAGCGAGTGTTTCGCCACGAGTCCGCCCTGCTATCGTTACGTGATCTCCACGAGAAGATTATTCTTCCGCCTGCTTATCGCCCTGATTCATGACGGATCGTCGCGATACCGCAACAGATCGTTGCAAACAGTCTTCCTAAATTTAAAAATTCAATCATTTAATATATTTATTTCTATTTAATTGTTAGATTTTTAGTCCATTTACTATAAACAGTATTTGTTATCAATGAAAGTTGTGCACTTATGTTATAGGGTATTAGATTTTAAGAGGTATTTAGCGTTAAGTTATTATTGTTACTTTAATTTTTTTTATCTCTTACCTGTATTTGTGCCTTACTAAATAAAATAAATTAAATATTTGCCTTGTTGAAAAGAGCTCTATTCGGTGATAAGCAAGAGTGAAATAAATGTCAATAGTACTGTTTTGTGGCGAGTGCGCTTCGAGTAGGTCGTGTCTCACGGCGGGCGCACAGATAGTCGTTGGCGTTTTCTTCGTCAATGTCACTCGTTGAGTTAATAAAAATAGAATGAAGTAGCAGGACGATAATATCATCAAGATAAACTCGCTCGTGGAAGCAGCGCCTTTGAAACTCTTTATTAGATATAAATACAATATCATTGTTTATTATGTTTTTGTAAGTATCTTAAAATCAATATCTATATACAATATACAATTATACACATAATAAAAGATTATATAAATTACAAAAATTACCGAAACAATTTTTTAATCTTGCAACTTTTACCTCACTATACAATAAATCGCTTCTTTGTTTTCAGAAGTTCTTAACAATTATGAGATCTTGTTACATGTGTTAACTTAAGAATTATAATAAAAAAGGTGTTCCGCGTTACTTATGTAAGCGAAGATACAAGTTTATATGATGTTAATCTGCCGTTTTGTGGGTATATAAAACCATTCATTGTTAAACAAAAGATTCAGAAAGTGTTATGGCTTATTGGTATTATTATATTTATGCTACTAAAATAAAAAATAGTTAAAGTAGTAAAAAGTAGTTTATACTTAGACTAACTATTACTAAATTATATAATGTTACGAACTAAGTAAAAATATTTTTTCTACTATTCTCGAAATATATGGAAAGTGGAAACGTCTAGAATCTACTGCAAACCTTGAGATAGAGAATGTATTTGAAGGTACGAGGACACATCGCGAATTCCACATACCTACATTCAAAAGTAATCGAACCGATTACTTAAGCAAACAAACACTTTTAACAAAAAATAAAACCAAGTTCAATGATTTTGAGGAGTTTTGTGGTGTATCTTTGAATACGAAGGTCCAATGCCAATGAAATTAAAACGGGACCACCCTTAAAAAAGTTATATTCGAATTGAGTAGCCTTCTCCTTTTGTAACCGAGTTCAACTTTCTAAAATTTTTGGAATTAGAATATTTTTTATGGATTCTTTAAATAGTGCAAAGATCTTATAAATAAATAAAAAATAATATTTTTTTTAATTACTTATCTTTTGGTGCGTTTACTAGAGGATGAAATTTGAGATTTCCGCTCGCATCATATTGTGACGCAAGAGTGACATATTGTAGTTAAGTTAGCTTATCAATGATAATATTTTGAATAAATTTTGTTGCATTGTTTTTTTTTTAATTGTGTAAAAATAGTTTAAGTTTTGTGTAAATAAAAAATATTTTAATTGGATTTAATTAGATAATATATATTTATTTCTACACCATTAAATTGTTTTTAAACAACAAAAAAATTAAATATTCCACATTATTGTCATTGATGGATAACTTCATCATGTTAAGTTTTTGGCGGGATTTTGAGCTTCCAAGTTGTGATTTTTATGTTTATTCATTAGCATAGGTTCTACCCTATATTATGTAATATGCTTGATGACATTTTGCAGTGTATAGTTTGGTTGTTAAGCATACGTGAAGTGAATTATAAATATAAACTGGAAACAAGCATTTTGAGATGTCACAAAAATTCCCTAAATAGTTTTGAGACGGGAGCCACCACCTTATTTAGACCCCACTTTGAAAATACTACCGAGGGTTTAAAAGCAATGATACTGGCAAGTGCTTTTTGGGGCGCCAAAACAAGAAGAAGAGAAGAGGAAGAACTTTATCATGTTGTTGGCATACCGGATAAAATTTTTAGAGTTATGATTTGTTACGCCAGAGGAGTATAACTAAAGTACATGTGTACATGATAAGTACACAATTTTATTGTTGTACCCATCAAGTATTTATTACTTAGTAGTATTACCACTACTATCTGTTGCAATACTCTTTTTATACTTTACCGTACAAAGAGAAGTGCAGAAATTTAATAATATTAAAGTCAGTCGCAAGTAGGGTTGCCAACCCTACTATATAATATTGTATCCCACTATATTATACGTCGCGGCTGAGTGCCCTCTGCGCTCGCCCCCAAGTCCGGTGAAGCTGTAAAAGCCGCAACGGCTTTAGGGCCCCTAAGGCTAACAGTGTAGTCAGTTCTAAAAAAAAAAAAAAAAAATATTATACGTCGTGACTATTATGTTTCTAATAATATTTATATAGTATGTGAAACTATTATACTAGGTATGTTTTTAGGCCGCTACCTTTATCTCTTTTTGAACGAGACTTGGTATGTCATTGTCAATTTGATTATTTGTCATTATCGGTTTACGAAGCAGGAAAAATATTCCTTTTTAAAATAAAATATTAGATTGAAACCTACTTGTATATTTTTTGTTTTTTTTTTTTCAAGTAATAGCCTCGAAAATAGTACAATAGATTTAAAAAGTTGTCAACCCTAGTCGGAAGCGACCTCTTGCATAAAGAACGCAAGTATAAAGAGCAAGTAAAAAAAGAGAAGAAAAAAATGAAGAACGGATTCAAAAGTGTTGAAGCTGGTTTCAGTTAATGACTTCCAAGAACTAACGAAGCTTCAGAGGGATGCAATTTATGAATACTCCAGCCATATTATTATAATTTAAAAGAATTTTTATTTTTAAACTGGCTGTGCCCGCGGCTTCTCTCACGTGGACTACAGAATACCCGCCCGAACTTGCTCCCTCGCTCCCGGTTTTTCAAAGACAAAAAAGCTTATTGTAGGTGTTCCTCAGAAGAGAGACTCTTTCTGATTTTTTTGTAGGTCTTTTTAATGCCTACAATTATGTAGTACATTAATTTACTATATCTCTTCTGGTTTACTCAGCGTAAGCCATTTAAGCGCCTGAACTGATTTACCATGACCAGATGTTTTTATTTTATTTTTCTAAAATAAAAGTAGCCTAAGTTACTCCTTATAACATCAGCTATTTTATAAGTGAAAGTTCTGTCAAAATCGGTTAAACCGTTTCGGAGATTACCCGGAACAAACAGATAGACAACAATTTTAAAAATTGGTTTTTGCTATCAGTATCGTATATACTTTTATATGCATTTAGTAAAAAGTTGTTATTTTGACATTACAAATAGACACTTCAATTTTATTAATTGTATAGATATAAAGTTATAAATTCTTTTGATGCATTACATTCATTTTTATTTCTTTAATGTTTATGATTTGAAAATTAATTTTTCTTTTTAGAAAGGGACTATGCAATTGCATACCTACATATAAATTAAGTTATATAGATATGTCTATAACATGGAAACTCTATTTCTAAGTTTAAAAGTATGTAGTCTGGTTGTGTATTTTTTGTTATGTAAGGAAGATAATAAAATAGGTAATAATAAAATAAATATATAAAAATATATAAAAAATATAATATATAGTAATTAAAAAGGAGCATCACTTGAGAACTTCTGGACCGATTTAGGTAATTTTATAATTTAGTAAATTTTCAATACGGTTTTTGGAGAAATTTTTTTTTAATTTTACTACCCGTAGATAATATTTTAGGAATAAATAATATTGCTTTTTTCGATGTTTTTGAACGTTGGGTATGCGTAATTTTTTTTTTCTTCATGACGGTCCTGGAAAAGTAAATAAAATGAATCGGGATAGATGGCGTTGTTATGGTCTAATTATTCACTATTGAAAAAGACAGAAGATCGTCTACCGGATCAGCTAGTTGAATATATAAATGAATTTTTCATTGTTCTTTTGTACCTTATGCGTTTTTAAACTATTTATCCAATCTAAGGACAACAGGAACAAAGTCAAGAGATGAAGCTAGTTATTGGATAAAAAATAAACTCCTTGACTGAACTTAATCTTGGTTTTATTCATAACGGTCAATATTTTAATATAAGTTGAGGCTTAAGTATATTTGTAAGATTAAATTGTTCACATTTTGGTAGTATTTTGGTAGCTTTATACCTATAGACAATTAATAGCTTAGTATTGACTACGTTGATCTAAAACATACAATATGTAGTATTACCGATGAATGGATGGTTTTAGATCTCTCCTCGGTGGTCGCCGTTGTGTTTGGATTGTGCTGAGCTTACACATCAGGGAATGTACTGTCAATGTGCTAAGCTATTATAAAAATAAAAATGAGTATTAATTAAATTAATAAAGTAAAAATATAAAGTATGATTATACCTATTCTGCAAATGCAGAGAGAATAAGGTGACAAAAATAAATTTCGCAAACGTCAGCTTTTATAGTTTTATCCACATTTTCACTGGGACGTGAGATGAAAATGTATGGAAATTACACATAAATCCACCTCCACAAAAAGACTAACGAACCGCTCTTTATGATTTGATTATGTAAATCGAGATGTTTGGACAAACATTTCATCAGGAACTCCGAAATTTGTTTATAATGTACCGCTGCGGAACATATAAATGATCTTTAGCGCGATTATAAATTATACTTTATAGGAGTCAATTGAAAACAAAAATCCTACGTGTCATACATAAAGTAATGAGACTTTTGTAAAGAAAAGTGGATTTATCTATCTATAATGATGCAATATCTCTATGCAGGCAGGCAGAAGGGTTGAAGTTCCACTTACTCTCACTGAAAACATTTTACGATTTCTTTCCTTCCCGTTTTAAGTATTTTTTGCTTTTCTAGTGTCACCGTTAGGATTGTTTTCTATTTGATTCGCTTAAAGGCTACTACACGCTATGCCGGTGGCTCGGCAGCTGGTTTTCTAGCCCGGCGGGCTTGCCGCAAGAAGCGAACCGCCGCGCCGCGCCGCGCGCCGTGCCGGCATCTGTCACAACTGAAATGCTGTTTGCGGCATAATGCCGATTTCTACAGCATAGTCTGTAGGAGGCATATGATAGCTTCAGTCTTTGCTTCCACAAACCACATATTATATAATACTTAACATTATATTTTTATTTTATATATGTGAGCGAATAAAAAAGCAAAATAAATTTAGATTTCATATATTCCATTTATCATCCATTTGATTCCAAAGTACCAAACAACCAATAAACTCACATAAAATTGATAGTAATGTAATATCGCTAGTATACTATAAAATAATAAAGCAGAAGAGTTTTTTGTTTGTTTGTTTATTTAAACACGCTAATCTTTGGAACTACAAGCCCGATTCGTAAAATTATTTTTGTATATGATAGCCAGACTCACGAGGAATAGTATAAGCTATCTAACATAATGCTACAACTCTCAGATTGCCTTAAATATTGATATTTTTTAAGTTAGTCGGAAATCGAAGTCCTCCTGAACTGATTTATCCACGTGCGCTGGCATAATGATTAATGATACGTAAATACAATGATCTACAAAAATATTGGCCCTTAGTATTTCTAAAATAAAGTCCGTCATAGCATATACCTATCTTTTATAAATAAGCCACAATAAGCTATTTTGTGACAAATAATTGTTAAAAATTAAAAAGTGATTTATGAACATTATTTTATTAGACATTGCATATTAATAATCCTTACGAATAAAAGTTAATTCATCATAAAGACAATTTTCTGAAGATAAATTTCGCTCTTTACAGCATGTCATTTAGACACATAATTTAGGTGATAATGAAAAATGAGAATAATTTGTACTTGCGGAAGAACAATTATGATAGGAAACACGGGTGCGTTGGCGTTGCGATGTTTGTCGTATAAAATTAACATGGGTGAAACCGTGGGATACAGCTAGTCATATAATATTATGAAAACATTACATTTCAATCGGCTACCCGAAGGTTTAAATACTGGGTATTTTTTATTTATTTATTTGGATAAGTTCGTTACATCTGCGTTAGTTACTTATAATTATCCATAATAACGGTTGTCTAAGTTTGAATATTCAAGGACTAGCTAATTAGTGTCTCCTGTTAACATTAATTTGTTTTAATACCGACGACCCTGCAATTTAAATTGTAAATAGAAATTATTACACTTATTACTCCGTGTCCTAGAGTTTTATTTCTTATAATTTCTATTTTTATTTCATCACATAAATCTCATAAAACAAAGAAATAAAATAAGCAATTTGTTTAATGCAGTTGCAAAAAAATATATTAAGCCGTTTATTTGAACAAAGGATTACGAAATTACGATATACTCGTAAACACTGTTTAGGAAGTTAATGAAATCGAAATTGTCCTATAAATGACTATTGTATAATAAATTAACTGATTAAAAAAAGCAGAAGTCCAGTTAAAAATGATCAAGCAACATACAGATTAGAGGAATATACATTTATACATACATATAATATTTCTTCTAATTCAGAGTTATTTTAAAATGCTGGGTTCAGCGCAAAAATATTCTGATTTGATTATTCGAGTAAATCATTTAATAGATTTGACGATAAAAGTTAACCAAAGAGAGGATAATAGCACCTGAGTGCTATCTACATCTACTATCTGAGTGCTACATCTCAGATGTAGCTCAATAAAGATTGCTGTTTTAAGCTGTTTTAAGAAGTGCTTCAAACGAAAAGGGTTAGTTCCCTTTTAATCTAAATATAAAGTATTTCTTAGTAAATAAACCCGAATTTTTATTATAATGTACTGTCTATATATTCGTTCCATCTAAATCTACATATTGCTCATAGCTTCGGCTATCTATTTAATATAATTTATAAGTCAATTGGTATATATAAACAGGTGAAAAAGATATTTAAATTGTTCCGCAAGTTAAGGTAATGAAAATCATTTGGTAATTTGAATGAAAGAAAGCAACTTATAGATATCCGTAGTTATTGCTACTCGTTCGAATTTTATCTAATAAACTTTGTTTTGATTTGTAAGAATTCAATAATATCAACATTATGATGTAGATGATAATAATTTGTATTTTTTAAACTCGATCCAAGCTTTTTATTGATTTGAATTGAAAAAAAAAATATAATTATAAAACGGAGCATTTGGCAACAAATTTGCAAAACTGAACTGGGATTGGGTTAGATAAGTTTGACGCAAATACCCTGAAAGATCGAATGAATTTCACACAATGCCAGCCAGAGCGAATGTAGATAAAGAAAAAGCTGTAAAATGATATGAATTCGTTCCTATAAAACTGACAGGATAATATGGAATTAAAAGTCATGTGAAAAGGTAGGGAATCTTTTCCATCCAGCAATGATATAAAAAAGGCTATTTATGAAAAATAGTAAATTATATCTAGCAAGTCTTGAAGATGTAGAATATCTTACTTGTTGCAAACTTCTATATAATACTGTCATGTCACGTAGCGTTTGGCGATTTAAATGTAATACAACAGATGCCATCGGGATCGTCTGTTGCTCCAGTTCTCTACGCTGACACACTATTTTACCCACAGAAGCTTTATCGGCACATCTTAAGGCCTAGTTGAATATTTAACGAGGTTCCCGTTCTGGCGCGCTTAGCTTAATGTCTTTCTGCTTACAATTTCATTTTATAGTGTCGGTTATGATAATACATTTTGTTTAAGAGTGTTTATTTTTAGCCACTTGCCTGCAAGTAGCTAAGAAATTTCGCATTAATTATTTACGATGGATTTCCGCAAAGTGACGCCTTCGTCAATAAAATACTGTTAAATTATGTATGTACTTTTTATGGGGTTACAAGAATAAGCTTCCCAGTAAAATCCGTGAGTTGTCTACTCAAATACATACTTATTGGTTCAGATTCAGTTTTCAAAATATTTATTTTTTACTTTACACCTAAATAATGAATTAAGGTCCGCAGCGCTCTAGTATTTTTTTTTTTTTAGATCTGACTACACTGTTAGCCTTAGGGGCCCTAAAGCTGCTGCGGCTTTTACAGCTTCACCGGACTTGAGATTATATTATTATTATATTATATATATATAATACTATGGTATTACAAGTGTCCATAGGCTACGGTAGCCGCTTACCATTTGGCGGGCCGTATGCTTGCTTGCCACCATAGTAGTATAAGAAAAAAAAAAACAAATTATATATATAATATTCTATATTTAAACATGATTAAGGAAATTTAATAACTACAGGGAAGAAATTAATTTTTATACTAACATTGCCAGTTCAGTATATGTGGGAATCAAAAATAATTACATTTCCCAAACAATTTCGAAGAGGGTCTTTTTTGATGGATGCACAGCACACCATATGTTTTAAAGGTAACATGTGTGACAACAACGTCCGTTGATGTCAATTCTTTGAACCGTTTCATTTATTATTATAACTACTATATATTTTTACGTCATTTTATATGTCTACTTTACAATAAATACTTATAACTATTAATTAATACTTTAAGCACCAATAATTAAAAGCTAGTCATCCACTAGGTTTATCGTGCTACCGTCTTGGGGCACATTGTCACATAAGATAAGGTGAGAACTGGTCACAAAGATTAAAAAATACTAGCCATCGACCTAAGCTCGAAATTTGACCAGCGACTTTTTGATCATAGACTATTTTCTGTTTGACGTTTGCAGTATTCGTGAACCTAAACAGTGAGTATTATCTACATCACTTGCTGTCACTTTTTGTTGAGTGACAATGTCAATATTTTGGGAGGTCTAAGTTCAATGGCACTGGTAGGTTATGATTCGCAGTATTATTTTATTTTATTTAATATATTAACAACAGATATTATAGATAAAATTTAGCTTTCTGCACTCTTTCTTCATATAAACTTTAACCATGCCAAATCTCACAGTCTTCCGTGCACGCAATACGCTTAAAAAGGTACCGAAAGCTTTTGCTTCACGTATCAATATATAGATATTACCAAACATGTTTTTATTTTTTGAATAATCCCTTAGCATTTTTATAGTGGCACCGCAAAGCGACCACACTTTGTCTGTTTGTAAGCACAGTACAACATGTCCAAGCAAACTAGAAGAATGGGTAGCAATATTTTCAATACACCAATTAAAATAAAATGAAATTAATGATAATTGTCAAAAATTAAATTATTAACATAATATTGAGATAAAATATAAGAAAAAAGTTAATCAAAAAGAAAACCAACTTCAATGATTTAGAGAAGTTCCCTGGGGTATCTTCGAAGTCGAGTCGAAAATGGAACATCCCTTGAGCTACCCCCTATTAAAAGAATCATCCAAATTGGTTCATAAACAAAGAAGTTATGGCTGAACATCCATAAAAAAAATATACATTCAAATTGATAACCTCTACCTTTTTTCTAATTCGGTTAAAAATGCGTTTGTATTTTTTGCAATTCGTAAATGGAAAGAGTGACATCACATTTGTCGGTCGTCTACTTGGCTCGATCAGTAAAAACAATTAAAAAAAAACAGTAAAACAATTCAAAAACTAAGTGACTACAAAGAGATAGATCGGCAGTCCATCCAACAAAATCGAATCCGAAAATAATTCTTGCCTTGCGAGCTCGGTTATAGTTTCTCCAGTTAACGTTAGTTAACGTTGACTTCAGTTTTAGTTTCTGTGTAATGGATTTTAAGCGCCGTCCATTGTTTTTCACATTCAAACAATTCTTTGTTTGAATACAATCACTTTTTATTAGTATACTAGACGCTACTCACCCGCTTCGGTGGGTGTCAATTAAAAATAGTAAACAACAAATAAGAAAGTATAGTATTCCACAACATAATCGACTTTTATGCCGAATTTCATTAGAATTAATCTAGCTGTTTCAGCGTGATTGAAGAAAAAATATAGGTCCGTTCGCACTCTTATTAATATATTATTTCTCAAAGGTGTATTTTGTCAACAACGCCATATCTTCGTTAATTCTTAATTAAAATTATCTATTCAAACATTATGCATAGCTCATGTAATAGCGTATGTTTGAAAATTAATGTAATAATTTACAAATTTTATCATTAGAGTTGATGCTAATGAAAATATTTTCTAGACGCCATCTATTAACAAGCTTTAGAAATAACATGGCAGCTTAGCATTAGATTGTTATCCTACCAATATGATAAATGTGAAAGTGTGTATGTTTGGATGTTTGCTACTCAATCGCGCAAAAACGGCTGAACGGATTTAGATGAAATTTGTCATGCAGATAGTCTATGACCTGGAATAACACATAGGCTACTTTTTATCCCGGTAACAATCATAGGTTAAGCAGTGTTATCCTAAAAATATAATATAAGTGAAAGTTTGTGTGTTTCTTACTCAATCACGCAAAAACGGCTGAACGGATTTGAATGAAATTAACATAGGGTACCTTTTATATCGGTAAAATCATAACTTAACTACAGTTATACTAAAAATATAATACCCATCTATGATTTTTTTTTACTTTGTTGTGTTTGAAATCAGGTGGTGCATACGCAGTAATATAGCGGAGTGGTAGGGATCGCGTCCATTATACACATAATGACAAACCCATCTATTAATTTTCTTTTGCTTTGTCATGTCGTGTTTGTCGAGATCAGTCTGTGTATATCCAATAACACGCAGACGAAGTCGCAAGTACCAGCTAGTATTCTATAATTTGCGAAATATTCGCACGGGTCAGCCACTCAGCTAATTTTAATTATTGCCTGCTCCAAATAATTATGAATTCGGTATAGTAGAGTGCGAGCAGACTTTATTACTCTATGGCCTGCCCGCCTCGCCAGGCGTAATTTGTCTCTTTTTTAAGGTAAAAAAGTATCCCATGTACTATTCCACCAAATTTCATTCGAATAGAGCTTTTTAAGAGTGATGCGTGACTGATGGATAAGCTTTCAAACGACGAACTTTTGCATTGAAATTCACGAAGCAATGACGGCTCAGTGTTAGCGTGTACGGTCTTGGCACCGATAGATATGAGTTCGAATCCTTGCAATGAGCCTGAGCTTTTGGGGAAGGAAAACATCGTGATGAAAACATAGCATGGTGGTAGGGCTTTTTCAAATGCTCATCATGCTCAGCTACCACCCTCAAGTTGAAAATCTATTGCCAAGCATCAATTAGTGTGTTCAGCCAGCTGCACTTGAGAGTTAGTCCTCTTACTTGGTTTAACGTGTTACTGTTAAAAACCTGACAACCAGCCCTCATTTTTTTTAAATATAAAATTTATTAAATCACTAGCTGGTATCCGCGACTTCGTCTGCGTATTATTGGATATACACAGATAAATCTCGGAACACGAAAAACCAAAAGAAAACCACGGATGGGATTGTCACTATGTGTATGGTGGACGCGATCCCTATCACCCCGCTATATTACTGTATATGCACCGGTTGATGTCGGAACACGACAAAGCAAAAGAAAATCGTACATGGGTTTATCACTGATTGTATGGTATTGTCATTATATGCCAATATGAATCCAACACATTAACCGTCTCAATAAAACTTACAACAGTACAAACAACAAACATACAAATTTTACATTTATTATATTTGTAGGATAACACTGGTTAAACTATTACTTTTACCGGGATATAAAGTACCGTATGTGTTATTTCAGGTTATAGAATATCTGTGTGCTAAATTTCATTCAAATCCGTTCAGCCGTTTTCGCTTGGTTGAGTAACAAACATACAATCTTTCCATTTATTACGTTTATAGGATAGTAGGATTCAGTAATCAATTTAAATTTTATATGTACCTATATACATAGTCCATTTAGTTTAGTTGTACAAATAATTTATTATTATAAATTCATTAACTCAACAATTGTCCGTTAGGTGACCCGAAATCGTCTGGTTCAGAGGCAGTGCTCGATTTCGCTACATACTTGTCGTCCTTTGTGACTTTGTATAACTGTGGATCTGATCGTTAAAGGATCGTTACATAGTAACTGTTTACTGGGGTAGAAGATATATCTGTAAATTAACACTTACATTGTATGTAAAGTTTAAACTCTGTGATAACGCTCAAGCTAACTTAATGAAGAGGATAATTTGTTGAGGTCAAGACGTGTTAGTTCAGATTGAACCCTGTGTAAACGAATTTTCAGTTCAAGTGTGGTGCGGTCACCGTAAACTATAATTAGAGGTATGTATATTATTTTTAATTTGGAAGATATCGCTATCCGGTTACTTTACAGTGACCTATTTATTTCATGCATTAAGATAAATAATTATACAAGCATCATTAATTAGATCAAATAATAAATTTTTTACATGTAAAATGATTAAAGTATTGTTATTTATATAAACTAGCGGTCGTACAATGATCGAAATTCGACCAGCGATTTTTTAGTAATAGAATATATTCGATTAGAATATATTGCTGTCACTTTGCATTGAGTGACAATGTCAATATTTTGGGGGGTCTAAGTTCAATGGCACCGGTCGGGTTAAGATTCGCAGTATTCATTTATTTAATTTAATATATTAGTAACAAATATTGTAGATAAATTTTAGCTTTCTGTACTCCTTTTCCATATAAACTTTAACCATGTCAAATCTCACAGACTTCCGTGCACGCAATACACTTAAAAAGGTGTCCGAAGTTTTCTTCTCACGTATTATCATAATGATACAATGATAGAGGTTTGCCGTTGTGCGTGCATCAATTAAAAAACTACTGGATAGGTTTTTGATCATTCGTTTTATGTTTTACTCCTTACACATATAGATACTTGGACCTTATGTTTAAAAAATATTACTATAACTTCATTAAAAAAAGTTATTAAAGTTTTAAGAAACTACGATTTTTATAAGCACTATGTGTTTTATTACCGTAGTATTAATAAAAGAAATACTGCAATTGAAGTCGCGGTTATCAGCTAGTTGTTAATATAAATAATGGCATGTAACTTGAATTTATTTATTGTTTCATGTAATTATAAGCGAAATTTGTATGTGATTTTGACTTACCAAGACAAAATTATTGAACTTTATTTATATTTTAGTGAACGGACTGAATGGAGGAAAATACCTACTGCACATTCGTACGACCCGGGAGTATACAATTTTTGAAATTTTGTTTTAAGAAGGAACTTTATATGTTGAAAATCTAATAAAACCAGTGAATTTTATTATTACAATTATTATTCATTATTACAACTTTGTCACATATGTTTAATTAAAAAAAATATGTTAAAAGAACTCGTAATTATGTTGATATAATCGCACGTGACGTCATCATTCAATAAATAAAATTAAGGTTCAAGTTAATGGTAAAGGTTAATGAGCAAATTTGAGTTTACTAAAATTTCAGTTGAAACTTATGAAATTTATTCACTATTTCTATACTTGGTAATAATTTTAGTGTCACTTGAAAGTCACTCAAAGAAATGCATAATTATAATATATTTTGAGTTATAGTGACGTGCAATCACTACACGGGATAATACGTGACTGAGAGAATGACGGACAATTACCTGACTTTAATATTGCCAAAATAGAGCGCGGTTAACGCATCTACACATAAAAACATCTTAGGTAGCCATAATAACTTTTTCATCACACTTGCACGTAAACAGGGTTATCTTGGGTAACCCCTTAAATAAAACCCTAGGACCTTTTTTGCACTAATGTCCGAGGGCGTAATGGATTTATTTCGAGATATATTTTGTATTCTATATAAGTTAGTTTCACCATAATTTCACTTAATGTTAAATAACGATTTGGATGAAAATTTCAAATAAGTTTATTTACATTTTTTTTTTGACCTTGTTTCATTTATTTCCTGGAAAATGTGATGAAAATCATTGTACGTTACACGGGCGGTACGGGAATTATGAACATCGACTTATTATAGCCTTCGGTTTTCGACTTCAGGCTTCTAATAGACTATCGTTCGTGATTCCTTATTTATCGCCCTTTAGACACAATGTACTATTCGGATCATGGTGACCTTTTTGCTATTACTGTTCGTTCTGTACCGACTCGCTCCCGAAGAATTTGTCACCCCTAAGCGATAAACAACTGTAAATTCTTTACTAGAAAAGGAATGCCGGCCGTAGAAGAAAATCAGGGCTGCCGGCTGCGTAACATCAGAGAATGGATGGGGATTTTGAGTGTCACCGAACTCTTATGTCTTGCCAAACACGAAGCAAATATGCAGAACTGGCTGTCTATCCTAGTTGTAGAGGCACCATAGAAAAAAAGGAGGGATATTTTATATCTATTCTGTGACAATCACTCTGTGGAGATTGATAAATCAGACAGTGGTAACTTATAACCTCATGTGACAATTTTTTCCATCAAAGCGGGACACCTAAAGAACTTTGTAACTATTTTTTATTCAAACACTTTTTATTAAAAAACGAGGAAATGTTAACACTTTATACTAAACTAATAATAATACGGTACCTAAGTAGAATAATTAACGTTTAATTACTTATGTTATATTTGTTGGCGGCGCTGTATACTGTTTCAAAATATCGTGTCTAATTTGGAAGTAAAAATGTAGCTGATCACTTGATTTGTTAGTGTTGGTTTTGGTAATCAAAATTGCTTTCAAAAGTGCGACACTTAGCTATGTTTTCTCTTTGTCAAAATTGTTCATATTTTATTCATTTGTGAAAAATCTGCTTCGGCAGGTGCGTTCCAGACATACATAAAGCGTATTCAACAACTAAACGCAAGTAATGTATCGCCAAAGTTAAAACCTAATAAATTATCATTTTATTTGTTTGCAAAAGCGGGTCCAGTTTCCCTCTCGCTCAGGACATCGGAACAGGCTGCCTAAAAGCGGGGCCTATGGTCACGTTACTTATACCATAACATGTTAGTCCTCACCATTTAACAAGAACGTAAACCTATTAAAAAGAAGAATATTTCGTATTTGTTCTATGACAATCAGTCTG
This sequence comes from Saturnia japonica, assembly GCA_033032175.1. Taxonomy (NCBI): domain Eukaryota; kingdom Metazoa; phylum Arthropoda; class Insecta; order Lepidoptera; family Saturniidae; genus Saturnia; species Saturnia japonica. Next base: position 4,710,388 of record CM065314.1, read on the forward strand.
TGGAGATTAATAAATCTACTGATGGTAACTTACAACACAAAACGTTCTTGCTCACTATTTCCCGAGAACATAAACCGATGTTTATAATTCTAAACTGAACCTAATATAGCATAAGGAATTTGCTAACGAAGTCTGAATGGTGTTAGCATGCGTTCCACGACACCCGCAGCCAGACACGACGCGTTACGCTGGCAAAATGTCAATTTTATATTAAGTGATCAACAAGCGAAACCTTTAATATAGTAAAACCAAGTGGAAATTGACTATTTGACATCATTTATTAAGGTAAATTTCCTACCTAGTACCTAGCCAAGTACCTGATCCGATTGACTATTGCCAAATTCGCAGAAATCAACCCTATTTTAATTCCTTTAGGGTATGATTTTTTTTTTAGTCCGTTCTTAGGATTTATCTACTTATATTTTAAGTACTTTCTGTGCAAAATTCCACTATTACAGACTCACCAGTTCAAGTTGTGCTTTATCCTGTCAGTCAGTAACTTACATATTATAAAATTTTCGTAAGTGATTGATTTTATTATATGTACAAAAAAAAAAAACCATAAAATTCCAGAAAAAGAATATCTTCCTATTTCCCAAAATTAGCACAGATTTCCATATTTTTCCCTAGTCATTTTAAGAGAGATTAATTATATTTGAGTCTCAAATAAAAGCGGGCGACGACGGTTCTCGTGATTAAATTACCTACCAAATTATTAGCATAGCCAGTACATAATTCGTTTAAAAGGTATTTTTGGCGGTATAATTTGCGAGTGAATATTTTTAATCACTTCATTATTTATATTTAATAAATATTTAATGAACTTAATAAAATATTGTAAAAATTAAATATATAGCTTCATTAATTCGTTATTTATTTTCTCAGCTTATCCAAGTAATGTCCGAACGACAAATATAAGCTTAGTGTCTTAAAAACAAACCTTATTATCTAACTAAATCTAAATACATACAATATCCAAAAGAATATATATTTATTACAAATAAAAAAGTTATTGACTTACTTATATTAATTATTTAGTACAATATTAATTTAATTTATTTGTTTTGCTTATTTTATTCTAAGTAATTTTAGAATCATAATATCTGCCTGTCTATACATATTTACAACCCATATCGGTCTGGTGTTAATTATTATTATAAAACGTATTAAGTAACTTACGTTTTAGCTTTATCTTGATATTGTTTTTAGGACTCCAGGTTGAAAACAATCCCGGTATGTCAACGCTACCACGAACACTCATTTACTAACACAAACTCAAGTTATTTTCACACACATTAAAACAATTGTCTTCTTATTTGAACACATTTTGTGTAACTTATATTAGAATTCCATTTTTATTCGATTATCGTTGACGATTATACGTAATTCTAACAGAGTACACGATACAAAGAGCATGCGCTTGGGCAACTGTCAACTGGTGTTCTAAGTTACCGCTAGTTGGCGCGTAGCGGTTAGAACGAAAGGGGGATACATCCGTTGCGAGTGCGAGAAAGAATTGAATATAGTGTAGCCATAAAAGCTTAACCCGAACTTCTGGCCCGGATTATAATAATATGCATGCCGCAAGTATGTATTGCGTTTCTTTTGTTTTGTTTATGTACTGATCAATTTGGCTCGCTTCCGCTGGTCGTTTACATTTTCGTTTTTATAATCAAGTATTTCGCGTAATAACGCGGATTATTCGACACTTTACTTGCAACGCCGCGTGACCAATTTCTATATATTATTAATTGAAATAGCGTTTCGAAGAGTTTTGTGAACAGACAGACGGACATTGGAAAGTATGGGGATCAATTTATGAGAAATATTAAAAAATAAATAATCCAATATACACATATTATTCAGTTGAAATCTTTTATCAAATGATTATAGACTTGAGGAAAATATTTAAATTGAAGTTTTAGGAACTTTTATATTATATTTCAGATATTATTGAAGACTTATGAGGCTTTTTAATACGATTGCCAATCCGATTTCAATAACCTTTCTCAAAATGGGCGATAGTGGGTAGGATTGTGAGTGCTGGAGACTTGCAGGAAAGGGATATAACGCTGAAAGAAAATTAAGAGACGCTAAGGCGTTCTAGAGGGGTGCTAGTAGATTTAAAAATGTGATGAATCGTATTTTTGTAACTCGTATTGTCGCAGATCAACAAAATTAATCCTTAGGTCGAAGGAAAAAGGAATATGGTACAGAACGCTGTAAATTAAGCCTTCTCGTATACCGTGGTACACTAATGTGAAAATGCCCAGAAACCAAATTGTTATCGCTCATAGGTTGCGCTCCGGGTATATAATATGGCTTTCAATAAATTTTGTTATATGATGAAAAAACGTACTTTGCCTTGATGGAATGTTTCCGGAACAATACAGAAAAAAATGTTTGGTACGCTTCCTTGGTCTCAATATGTGGGATCAGGGTGCCTTTCATGATATATTGTCCAAACTTGGTAGTACTGACGCCCTCTCTGCATACAACTTCATTGATTGTTACTTTAAATAAAATGCGTTGATTTAACTAGGCCAAAGTAACCCAAAGGGTTTAAGGCCGTAAAAACAAGAAAAAAAGAAGTAAAATTAAGCACCTACTGTAACTACTTCATTAATTTATATCCTGCTTTGCTTAATTTAAGTGCTTTTATAATAATTTTATAAAAAAATATGGACGACAGCAAATTGTTTATTCGCAAAGTAGGCAGTGACCAAGTTAGCATGTTCTAAGCTTTATAATTTAACGCAAGTAATATCGTGGGATATTGATAGTACAGACAGAGCTGGTATCTAAATTATTTGTTCGCATTATCTTAACTCGTTTCGCGTCACCAGGACCCTCTATTAGCAATAACCAGTTTGTGAACAGTTATATCAAAGCCGGCGAGTGGTGACTATACTACCGTTTAAGGGGTTCATTTCATAGATGGCGAGGCTATGTGGGTCACAGCATGCATGGCTGTAACAGCTGATGCATTTCAACTTACTGTCTATATGTTGTCCCATTTGTAAAATGTTAACAATTATGTTGACTGACTGATCTATCAACACATAGCTAGAACCACTGAACGGATTGGGCTGAAATTCCCAAGCCCGGTAAAGTTGTAAAAGCCATCAGCGGCTCTGTTTTTGGATAAAGACCCTCAGGCTAACAGTAAGGTCAGATCGAAAAAAAATGGGTTGAAATTTGGCTGGTTTTTTTAAAATTCAACCTCTAAAGTGTTGTAACGGAGGTTCAAAATTTGTGTGGAGAAATCATATAAGAAATTACTATATTTCTTAAATTTTGATTTAAAATGTTAAAACTAAATGACTAAAACGAAAACTTATCAATCGAGGTCAAACTTCGCGAGAGTGAAGCCGCTGGCAAAAGCTGGTTGTTATTAATACGTAGGAATGTTGATAATTTTTTATTGTAGCACGGAAAAGAGACGGCACTGTCCTAATGCCTGTGTAATGGCGGCTACCGAGAGATTAGTTTACATCGGCGATCGTTGTTGTCATGTCAGCATGCAATTTACTTTTTTATGAAGAAGTTACACTTTTGCAGCTTACGTTTACTAGGTGTCGCTAGTTTCACTTCATGGAAACAATACAAAAAAAATTTACAATTTACAATTTTCATTTTACTAATTTAGATACGATGTAGTGTGGTAAGTGATAGCGACGAACCTGATAGTAAAGTAAAAGTAAATTTTTGTCTGACTCTCTGTCCGTTTGTTCTGACTAGTTCCGAAGCGTATAGAACTATTTTAATACTGGCAGATACCTTAAGTTATACTATTTCCATTTATTTATTTTCTCGATGACAGTTCTAATTTGATAGTTGTAGTGTTGTGACCGAATAATTAATGCATATATTTATTATATTTTGAAGAAACAGATTTGGATTAAAATAAATAAATAAAGAATACCTGTCATTATAATTATTTCGTTTCATTGTCGAGTACCTACCCTATACCTACTTATTTTACAACAGCTTCGAAAAATTTGAAGAAGTCGGCGTTATCAATGAACAATTAATACGTGTAACATCTTGTAATGAAATATAATATTACTTAATAAATTTGTACAAAAGTATCCGGCAGTAGTTTAGTTTCTTACATTTTGTAAAAAAATGTCGGGTCTGTTATCGTGTTACGTTTATCGATATAGCTCCATCCCTATCAATTTCTCCGACTCTGGTATAACCTTGTACGTATGTAAACGTCATATTTTTATAAAATAATGCATACATAATGTAAAAAAGACGCTCGTTCAAATTTTCACAGGAGCTGACATCGAGAAAATAAAGAAATGGAAATGGTACATAAGGTATAACTTAGATTACTTTTATTTTATAAGAATTAAGGTTTGCGTAAATGAAATAATAATCCCTTTTATGTTTAAAATAACCGGCGGGCGACTGCCGTGGATGGGAATCACCCCAATACCGACAGCACTCTGTATTCCACGCTAACCGAAGCGAAGCGCTTGTATATTATATAAAAGAACTTTTCACATATTATTGTTAAATGTAGAAATAAAATATATATTTTGTATTCTAAACAGTAACAAAAAAAAACTCTCAAAAACTTGTCTAAATTAATATTAGAACAGCGAAATAAGTCTCAAAAGTGAAAAAAAGATTACACGCTTGAATATAAAATTTCATAAAAACGTGACTTAGATAACATGAGAAAGGTGGTTCAGGTGGCTTCACGAGTTCAGTCAAAGAACTGTACGAAAACTTGGCCTTTTGGTATGATAATGAAACTGTCTTCAGTCTTGAATACAAAATGTTTTCAATTAAATATGAGTACGTAGGTATACATTTGACTGGTTCAAAAATATCGTATATATTTTTATTATATCGAAAATATTGTTTAAAATAACGAAAATTAGTATTAAGAGGTTCAACTACAGCAATTTTATATTTACCATACAAATTATGTGATTCTACTTTACTACATTTTAGAATTTTGTAGTTCGTTAGAATTAGCGTATTGGTCTTTCACCGACATATATTTTTGTAGAAAAGTGATATATATTGATATTTTTTTATTTCTACTGATTCGAAAAATATTATTCGAATTACAGGTGTATAACACACGAGATTTAATACGTAAATCAATTATTGTAAATGTAATGATGTAATGTAATATATATATATATATATATATATATATAACTGTTAATTTATTAGTATCAGACAGCAAGATCAACATGTACACAATATTATGTTTACATTTCATTAATTTAGATAAACCTTGCTTAAATTTACATAATATTCGTAATTACAATGGATCGACAGCGAATCAGTAAAATAATTCATCAAAATTATTTATGTCCTAATTAATTTCATCAACTGAAATTATATTGCAACAATAAAATCAACTTTCTGCTGTTTAGGGTAAAGGAGATTTTGACTGCGATTATGGACGTACCTTTTGGTCTCCTATTAATATATAGCGATGTGCAATTTTATTACACAGCTCATAATTGTTGGATGCCTTCAAGAATTAGCTGGGAAAGGGTCTGACTGAAACTATGAACATACTGAATTCGTTTACTACTCAAGAGGAATTTGAAAATTTTATCTCATACATTTCATGACATAAGTTGAAAAGAATTCCAACCCTGTGTTGTAATAATTCTGCTAAGAAAACATAAACTTGTTATAAAAATCATGACACAATATGCCGCTCTAATCATAAGGTAAAAAAGAAAACCAAGTAATCTTTGCAATAATTATTAAACGCGATAATAACAGTATGAAATCACAACGCGCGGTCGATGGAACGAGAATTAACGTCGAGTTTTTAAACGATAAAAAGACGAGACGTCGATTGTAGAATAAATTAAAGATGAATCGATCATTGACACTTTAATGTGATCGATGCAGTCGTAATTGCCGCTAATATTTATAGACTTGGACACGAGCTTGTTGTTCTTCATGTTTTTATGATATTAAAAGATTTTTATCATTTTAGTTTCTTTTATTTATTTCTATTTATAATAATAATTTAATGTATGTATCTACTGCGATTGTTGGATGGAGTTTATAATGATAACAAAACGAAACAATTAGTATGAATAACTGGTAAAAACAAAGCCAGAATTAAATCAGTCTGGAGGAATATATTGGACCAGGATGATAATGATCTATTTATTGAACTAAAAAGAAAAGAAAATATTGACTTATCTTAGTAATAACAGTAAAATAAATAATAATAAACAAAAAAAATCAAAGAAAACAATAATATAATATGGAAATCTCCTTGATAGTAAATTAGTAAGTTTTATAAATAATTATATAATACGAAAGATAAAACATTAAAGTACTAAGTACAATAGAAAATAATAGTATATTTATAAATTAAATAAATACAGATAAGGATACCTTATCTTATAATAATTTTTTCTATTAAATATAAAAATTAATATTTGTGAGTTAGTGTTATATCCGTTCGCACATCATTCATCTGATTGACTTGAATATGTACGTTTTTTTTTTAAATTTTGCGTAAGTTTTACCATAGTACCAACCACAGACAATAGATGGCGCACGAATCGTTTAAGCGAATAGTTATACAGCAGTGCGTATTTTTTTTTCATATTAATAAAGATTTAAATCCGAGGAAAGATTTAGACTACATATCAATAAGCTTTTTCATAAGCGCTAAGCAGTAATAAAAGTTATAATTAAATAAAATACAAAAATTTAGAATTCCGTGGAATTTCAAAAGTAAACGAAACTTACTTCGGCACAACTGCTCAAGCTTGGATTTCGTATCTTTGCGTTAGAAGTACTAACGACAAGTATCCATAAAATTGATTCTATTTGTTTTCATAACAGTTTAAACTAATAAAAACTTTAAATAGTTCAAAATAGAGGGTAACATAAACTTAATCTATATAATAATACGTGAAGGAAAATCTTTCGGTACCTTTTTAAGCGTATTGCGTGCACGGAAGACTGTGAGATTTGGCATGGTTAAAGTTTATATGAAGAAGGAGTGCAGAAAGCTAAAATTTATCTATAACGTATGTTACTAATATATTAAATAAAATAAATTAATACTGTGAATCCTAACGCGACCAGGGCTGTTGAATTTAGACCCCCAAAATATTGACATTGTCACTCAACGAAAAGTGACAGCAAGTGATGTAGATAATACTCATTGTTTAGGTTCATGAATACTGCAAATGTCAAACAGAAAATAATCTAAGGTCAAAAAGTTGCTGATCGAATTTCGATCATAGGGCGATCGCTAGTATCTATAGAAACATGTTTTGAAGATTGATGTCTTTATATACGAAATTATTCTGTTATATATAGCAATATGTACATAATTATATATATTTAAGATTGCTATTAATATACAAACAGGCATCGTCAAATATGTATTATTTCAGTTTGAGTACCTCATTAGGCTAATTAGTGGTCGTAAGCGCGACTGCTATGCTCGAGGTCCTGGGTTCGATTCCCAGGTCGAGAAAAGTGGTATTGGGGTTTTCAATAAAATTTTAAGTAGCAGCTTGGAGTTTGGCTTCGTGCCCGATTAATGGCAACAGGCTCGCTCCCTATTTGATGGAATCTACAAAAAATACAGGCGAACTGTGAGTGTACATTAGTTCATCTCTGCCTAACCTTCATGAATACAGATGTGATGGTATGTTATGTTATGATGAGTAAATATTTTGTCGTTTATTTATCTAAGTTTAATAGTAAATCTGTAGGTACCTGAACTTATCATGTAAATTAGTAACAGATATCTAATTAAAAAGGACAGTCATCAGGAATATTACGTTTAAAAAAATGTCTGTCTATCTGTACGTATGGAAGTAGGTATAAGTTAATTCTCAGTATAGGCTGTAAGAATTTGTAATTTGTAAGAATTTGTAATTTGTAAGTATTTTCTGATATGAGAGCTTAGGGTTTGAATGTTATATATTTGGTAGTCATTACATTTATCCCCGTTATTCCGATTACTAAATACACATACACATGGTTCCTTCCTTCCTCCCAGGAGGAGGGGAACATGCCTATGAGTATATATTAGTTAGCTCGAATCACAGGAGTAGGGATTCAATTAGATCGCGACCTAATTGCATACGCGACGACCGCCCGAGCCGAGGTCCGGCCACTTTGGCACCCTCGCGCGAGTCGTCCAAACAACTTTCGCGGCTGAGTGCCCTCTGCGCTTGCCCCCAAGTCCGGTGAAGCTGTAAAAGCCGCAGCGGCTTCAGGGCCCCTAAGGCTAACAGTCTAGTCAGATCTAAAAAAAAAAGCATTTAACCCCTTTCAATAATACACTGACATCTTTTTAAATAAAATGATTGAGGTTTGCCTTTTTGTGTATATCACACAAAAACTATTGCATACATTTTGTTTTTTTTTTGTTTACTGCTTAGACACTTGGTCATTTAAAAAAATCACGATATCTTTGTTCAATAAAAAGTCATTAAAATTTTAAGAAACTACGTCTACGAAGCTTGGAATATTTGTTGAATAATTTAAGTTTATTTTAAAGTAAATGGACGATATTACTAGGGAAGGAAAGCGGTATCTGGCAACATTATTCAACCGTAACCTGACGTTGAATAACTAACGTGTTCGAGACACGCTACGCTTTTCAACTGCCGCGATAAGTACGATAACAGTACAAAGGTTTAAAAAAGAGAAGTTAAACTGAGTTCTCTATCATGTCTGTTTATCTTTGTTTATAACGAATAATTTATGAGCATGGTTTGTTGGGAATTACAACATAAACCTTATGAATTACGATTTAATCTAGTATACATGATTGCCAATTTAAAAGTTTTACCGCAATATTTGAGGGTTTCAAATCTTTTATACAGGTTTTTTTAAGATGTAGTTTTATATTATCCCTGCAGTTCCCATAGCGAGTATTATGTATAACTTTGTGACTGTTTTATGTTGTGTCAATATATTCTTTTTATGGTCTATTCTCACAGGGTTTTTTACAGTACACCGAACATTTGACAATTCTATAACGTGTATTTGTCACATTGACATTGGCAAAGTTGTCTACAAAGGCAGAAATCCAAAATAAAAAAAGGTTGATAATCTATGATGCTTGTATATAGATAATCTATGATATATAATCCATGTCTATGGAAATGTGTACGAACTTTGTAAGACATAATTAACATTTAAGTACAATTTAATATAAATCCAGATAATCTTTCTTTCGAAAATACTGCAAAGGTTATAAACTTCTGTTGCTTATTAAACACCAGTGTTGTATCTTTTTGAAGATTTTTCTCTACTTTGGGCACTTCTACTAGTGTAATACCTCAACCCTACGGAAGATTGCAACCAAATAAGCTTTTGTTGTGTATCTGCGGTGAGTAGGGTTTTCAGACCTTTTTTGGAAGGAGGGTTTAAGATCGGGAACGCGCTAGTGATACCTCTGATGTTAAGAGGTGTTCATAGGCTACAGTAACCGCTTACCATTTTCCATCTTAGTTGTATCTTAGTTATAATCATTTAACAAAAAAGAAAACCGACTTCAATGATTTTGAAGAGTTCACTTGTGTATCTTCGAAGTTCAAAGTCCAATGCCAATGAAATTAAAAAGTGATCCTTGGACTTTTGTGGTGGTAAAGGAGGTATCCCCCATCCAACAAAAAAAGAATCATCTAAATTCCGTCTTTTGTTGAAGTCGGTTATATGAAAATATGTTTAATTTTTTTTATATTAAACCTATTGATTTAAGAAAATAATTAAATGTATTTAATATAGTTAATTTTAAAATATACCTTCAGCGCTTTTGATTTATTTTAAATTAGCTGTGGCTGCGACTGCGCTCGTGTGAATTACAGAATACCGTCGATCGGATACACTCGCGAATCGTGTTACTCCCGCGCCCGGTTATTTTAAAAACAAAAAAGCTTACTGTGGATGATCCTTAGAAAATAGATATATGCTCTCGGTAACTTTTATTTAGGTCTTATTAAGTTCTACAATTATGTACTAAATTTATTTCATACATCTCTTACCTATGGTTAACTCAGCGTAAGCCATTTAAGCGCCCCAAAATAGTCGTCTTTCCGAACTGATATTATTTGGTTAGAACTTTAATTATTTAAAAAAATAAAAGTAGTCTAAGTTACTCCTTAAAACATCAGCCTTCTGCCGGTGAATGTCCAGTCAAAATCGGTCCAACCGTTGCGGAGATTACCCGGAACAAACAGACATACAGATACTATAAAAGCAAGACACCTTCGTATTGATAGTGGTATACGTATACAACTTTATTTGATCCCTTGTATAAACAACTTTTCTATTTTCATTATCATAAAAACACAAAGTAATCACGTAGTTCGTATATTTTATTGTACAGCTGAAAACTAAACCTAAGTTACTCCTTATAATAAAAGCTATCTGCCGGTGAAAGTCCCGACAAAATCGGTCCATCCGTTTCGGGGATTACCCGGATCAAACAGACAGACAGACATATTTTTTAATTTTTTGTAGGTTTCTTACCTGTACACATTCATGTGCATTTATTAAAAAGCTACTATTTTCACATTAGAAGCATATACTTCAGTTTTATTATTTGTATAGATAGATGAAATATACCAATCTATTCTTTATTTTAGATCACCCGAACCAAGTAGCGATACGTAAAAACGACGAAAAAAACTAACTTAGGTTCACTTAATACTAAACTAATTACTTAGTCTCGTGTTTATATAGCAGAGAATGCGTTATTGTTTGACGTTAAGTTGATGTATGTGGTAGCAGGTTGCGTCGTAACATATTCGAATGTTACTAACTTACAAGTGAAATTAACATAAATTTTACGAGATATGATTAATATGGCGCTCTTTGTAAGGTTTGTTCTACGTGGTATACCTAAATAATTTGAAATGTTTTAGAGTTACATTAACGTGGTAAACCTTCGTGATTAATTCTAAGTTATTAATTGAAGTTATATTCTAATTTTCTGTTATCAATATTTTTATTTTTATTAATTTAAATATTTAATTTTCATTGATCAACATAGGTTTATTTTGGAATTCCTAATGCTTGTTTAAGATAGCAAAAATTTGGACAATTATAAAGAAATGTGTACGGAAACCGCGTCGACCGATATTAGTTAAAATCACTACAATGAGCCTCAGCTTTCGGTGAAGGAAAACATTGTAATGAAAGCACAGCATGATGGTAGGTCATTTTCCAATGCCCGCCGGGTTAGCTACAATCCTCAAGTAGAAAATCTGTCGCCAAGCACCTGGTTCCGGCAGCTCCACTAGAGTGACATTCCTCCACTAAGTTCGCGCGTTCGGGTGTTATCGCACGTGAGCGGAAATCGGGACGACTCGGGGGCGTTCGCGTGTCATAGCGCGTATCAGTTTGTTTGTTTCTCAGTTTATTTGTTTATTAAATTGTCAGTTAATTTGAATCAGTACCCGCAGTTATCAAGGTTTGCTAGAATTATCTTTCAGCACCTGTCAATAGCGTTTACAGCGAAAGGCTATTTCCAGGAGCTAGTCTGGTATACGAAGCCAAGCGGAGTCACTTCTTACCAACAAATGCGGAAAATTTTGTATTCATTCAATACAATTAGCCACTTGTTAATTTTAAGAATTAATAAAACAAACATATTTTTGACGTTCGATTATAAAAATAAACGGTTTCCATAACCTATTGTGGTATGATTTTCTTTGTATAAATAATGAGATTTTTTTTAATTTTACTATCCGGAATCCGGCCGGATACTGAGTTGCTATCCGGTATCCGGCCAGATACTGCGTTACTATTCGATATCCGGCCGGATACCGGATATTTACCGGATATCCGTTTTATCTCTAGTTATTAGCTACTGGCCGGACAGAATAACAGCAGCCAGTCCTTAATTTATAAATAAAGATGTTCTATGCGTTCGCGCTATGTTCTATTGAACTTTGTAATAGTGTTGTTAGTACTTGCGTGAATCTTACTGAAATAGTACCAACAATGTAAAATAGGTGGCACGAAATTCATTGCAACAAATTTGTATATTCCATACAGTTTTACAACTCTAGGGAGGATCTAGACTACATATCGTTACGCTTTTTCTGTAGAGGATAAGCAGTAATAAAAAATAAAATAAAAATAAATAAAAGAAAACCCACTTCTAATAGATAAGTCAAGTAGATTCGGTGTAACATAATAGATTACACAACAAGTGAAAAAAGAGGGAATTTAATTCGAGGGATAGAAGGACCGAGATAAAAAAAATTTCACGAGTTTTGTACTCTACTTTTTACCATTGACTGTGAGAAAACTTCTTAGGCGGTGATACTTCTGGTTTGTCGCGCTTAGAGATCGGACAATGTAAAATGCCCAATAAAATGGGTTATAAAGAAAGAAAGAAACAAACAAAAAAATAAAATACATTTATTGCTTTGAAAATACGGGCACACAATTTTTACAAAGAAAATTAACATTCCATTGAACACTAAAAATTAAAGAAAAGAAAAAGTTAAGAAAAAGGTGATAAAGATCGCGACCACTATAGACATAGTAATAAATCCATCAATGATTTTTATTTCAAGAAGTTTCACTTATACACGTGATACGTGCAATTTTTTTATACATAATTTACAGAATTCGTGCTTGTCCCTAAATTTAAAAAGTTTTTATTCTCTTGTGAGTAAAAGACTTCTTCTTCTTCTTCCTAACTTGGCAACCGGTCCTCTTTAATGAAGACCATTACTGCCATTATCGAGTGAATTATATTGTCATGTGTTATGACGATTCAGTATCCTAACAAGATGGTGGCTCCCTTGTTAGAAGTTTCTAGGAAGTTTTTGTGGGATCTCGGAATGAATGCTTTCAGCTTATATTTATAATCCATCTCACTTATGCACAAAAACCAAACTATATCACGCAAAACGCCAACAATATTACATAATATAGGGTCAAAAACCTAAGTAAATGAATTAAAAATAACAACCACAACACGTCACTTCAAGATCCCGCCAAAAACTCTACTCCCGAGTAAAAGACTGTTATCGATGAATAAAAAGCCCTTTTTCGAGTGACTACGGTAAAAAAGTATTTTTTTATAGTAGCACGGCAAAGTAATGCTTTGTGCCTGGTGATAAAAACAGTAAGTACCTACAATCTGAAAACAACAACGACCACCCGAGATCATTGATCCATCGACGGTCATCGCTGTCATGCCGGCCTGCAAGCCTCTCGGTAACTGGATATAAACTGGCTGATCCCGAAACGCGACAAACCAAAAGAGAGTCTCTGCGAGTACACATTAGGCGTTTTGAAACGCGCGCTTTGTCATAGAACAAAACATACCTACAATACATCCGTAAACATTTAAGCGATACGCGGGCGTCAACTGCTTGCTTTAAGACGTATTCACCGTCATTTTGCTTTACATTCCAACGCGCGCTTACATATAAGGTGGGACATATTTTTGCGACAAAAATGAAGATCGAGCCTTTTGATACGGATTTGTTCATCAACGAAATACAAAAGCGACCACTTATTTAAAATAAAATACATCTACATAAAATAAAATATTAAAAAAACGTAATTAGCAGGAGACGGTGATAATATTTGGAAACTCTGAAGATAATTTAGAGAAAAAAAGTGTAGGGTGAGTAATTATTCGACGTCCATTTCCGAATTGAACCGGTATACTTGCGGCAAGCGCGGTGTGTGTAAACTACCAACGTATTTTGAACGCAACGCTAAACGCCTAATGTGTACTAGCGCTCACTGCGACGAGCTTACCATCGTGTGCTGGTCTCAACCGAGTCGGATACAGATCTCTACCACCCCGGTTGATTACTGGATATACACCGGTTAATCCAGAACATGACACGCCTAAGCATGTCGCTATTGCGATTGCTAATAGATGCAACATGGTAGTCACGATCCAGTGGGAGTTGAGACGCAATCATTGTGTCCTGTAACACCCGTGAATGATGTCGCCGGCACCAACTATACTGCGTTTTTTTATTCCCACGGAGTGAAATGACATTTCATGTGTTGCAAGTTTATTGTTTTTAAAATAGTGATGTTATCAATCGGTATTAATTGTAAACCGGTATCAAGTACTGTACCTATTGATAAGTAGAAAAAAAACATTGAACCCTTCATATGTAATTCCCGAATAAGGGAGACAGATTCGCATGACTCGTGGGTCAATCAAAGCGTTATTATTTTAGTTTTTTTACGATTTGTTTGGCATATTTTTTTCATATTATATTATAGTTTCTTGAATTATGTTATAATAATAGCAAATGACCGGATGTGTTGAATAACATAAAATAATTAAATAAAAACCCTCAATTCAGTATTTGAAATCTTGCGATTCAAATAATTGTACCGTAAAATATACGGAAGCACAACACTACAAAAATAAATATGACAACATTATTTAAACATGAATAAAAAACGCAGTATAGCTATTTTTATACTGAAATAGTTAATTTAAATTGAACTACTGTGGTTTAATATACTGTGGTAATAATACTAGGAATCGGGTGGTCGCAACCTCATTATCATATCAAAAGCACCAAAATATCTACAATCGGTTTTATATTTTTATTCTCGATATTTACATTTTACGCGAACAAGCTCGACAACATTATTTAATTAATTGTAAGAAAATGACTCGTATTTCAGAATTATTAGAACTCATTTTAGAACACGATGTATCGCATGCAGGTATCCCAACTTTAATATTTACATTTCATTCCATATTCCTTTACAGTAATTTCTACTAAGAAATATTTTTCTGTGTATACTTACTTAGTTAATAGTCAAGTCAATTGCATCAACAATTCTCAAATGGTATTTAAATAAACATAATAATTATAAATTTGTATGTTTGTATCGTACAATTATTAATTCAGTACAGATATAGGTACTGCGCGGCGAATGGATTTTATTACTGTATGGTTTGTATGAAGTAAGCTCTGGAACTACTGATCTGATTCTGAAATTTCTTTCACTAATATTAGAGCTACATTACCCCTGAGTGCTAAAGGCAATTTTTTTAACCCCTCGAAGTAAACAGAGTGGTGTTATAAGTTTAACCGTTAACGTGTGTCTATGTATGGTATCATAGTTTCCAAACGGTTGAACCGATATTGATCTAGTATTCTTAGCTATGATTCAATAAAATCTGTCCAGCCCTTTGTAGATTATCAAGTTTTTTTTTGTTGATAAATGGATGTGATCATTTCCACAGGGCTGATTGAGGCGATTTTTGGTATTTTGTTTTTTCAATTATATTAGCAGAACATAGCAACCTTGATCTGGTGTTGCAGCATCATCTAGAATCTGAAGAATATTTAACTCTTCACCAGCTCACACCCAAGATATAGTGTTTTAGACTCATTGGAATGGTCATAATGAACAGGTTTCTTTTGTTGAGGATTTCTTAAAATTTCAGTTTACCTTGTTATTCTCTTAAAATTTAACCCGTTTATATAACGCAAATGAAGTTGTGGGCGGTTTCTAGTATATTCAAATAATTATTATATTAATACGTGAAGCAAAAACTTTCTAACTCTTTTTAAGCGTATTGCGTGGGAAGACTGAGATTTGGCATGGTTAAAGTTTATATGGAGAAGGAGTGCAAAAAGCTAAATTTATCTATAATATATGTTACTAATATATTAAATAAAATAAATGAATACTGCAAATCCTAAACCGACGAGTGCCATTGAACTTAGACACCCCAAAATATTGACATTGTCACTCAAAGTAAAGTGACAGCAAGTGATGTAGATAATACTCATTGTTTAGGTTCATGGAATACAGCAAATGTCAAATAGAAAATAGTCTATAATCAAAAAGAAAATAGTCTATAATCAAAAAGTCGCTGGTCGAATTACGATCTTAGAGCGACCGCTAGTAGTGTTAAATTTCTGTGCTATAACCAGGGTTGGCATGATATAATCAAGTGCAATCATTTCTAACTTCGGATTATCAAATTTAAAAATAACAGTATCTAAATAAATCATATTATGTGTCACTCTGCTGTACCGATATCAATGTAATTATACACAGATACATGCGTTTAACTTATAACACCCCTCTTTTGTGTCGGGGGTTAAAAATAGTCGAGGTCGGCAGTGTGTTGTAGTAGTTTTTTTTAAAACGAGGATAAAACAATTACATCTGAAATGAGCGTGTTTTTTAAGTACATACAATGGTAAATTTTAAGGAAATTATGTAAAATGATAAAATTATAGCTATTTCACATCCTGTTACACGATCTGTCTGTCTAGTTTCTTCTTTATCTACGGTTAAAATACACAGGGTGTTGACAATACATGACGTTTTCTTTCAAAATTGACACGAGGTAGTACTCGCTTTTATTGTAAGTATTTCATATTTGGCGACCTTTCCGTGTTCCGAGCTCTTCATACGATTTCTTCTCAAATCTCTAATTAAAATAGTTAAACTACCATGAATTACGTATATTTAGAATTAGTATTTATGTACTCACCAGTCTGTCCTCTTGGAGTTTTTGCTCGCCTCCCAACAGCTGGTGAGACGAGACTGAAAGCACGGTCGGCACGTATCGGCAATTGCAATGTCGTTGTCTGGCTTGGTTCCGAATGTCGCGCACATATAGCCGCTTCGACGATCGAGTCGATGCTGGCTGAACGATAAATCTGACCTGCAGATTCTCGCCTGAAGAAAAAAAAAATGGCATATTTAATTTACCATCCAACAAAACAATTATTATCGTAGATAACGCAATCATAACACCGATAACTAGAATTCTTAAAAAAACTGTATTTATAATATAATAACATTCTTATCTATTAGAACGCGATAAGCTCAAAAACTACCAAACGGATTTTCATACGGTTTTCATCAATGCACGGAGTGATTCATGAAGAAGGTATAGATGTATAACTCATTAGGGTTTTGATTAAATTGGCAGAAATATGTCGGGAAAAAAATTATCTCGACTCGAGCTTATAAAAGTGCGCAGTGTAAACCAACAGTCATTTGTATTACACGACAAAAAAATGTAGGCATATATGCTCTGATACTCGTAAAAAAGTGGGGCGGGTTGCAAGTATAATCTATTTATGAGTCATTTTGCAGTAGTATAGTCTACTAGGCTTAACTTCGGAAGCACTGCATTTACTTTCTTCTTAACAACTCAATGCAACAATCGTGTGTATATGTTAAAATTATTTGATAATAATATTTAAAAGAAAATTAAAATAATTTTTACATTTATAAATTGTTAAATTTCAAGGTCTCCTTTAATTGTCCAGTCCTATCGATTTAGTACAACAACATAGCGTATGTTGTTTTTTTTTTTGCATTTTTTTTGTTGGTTCGATTCCCGCTATAGGTAATCTTTTTTACAAAATCTGTGAATGCAGTTCTTGATTAATGCAATTTGATATCTTTATTATTGAACATAATTTTCCTCCATGCCACGTTCGTTTTTTCCATCCTGTATACACATAACGGGATACAGAAATGTTCAATGTTTTTTTTCTCTCTTTATTTTAGGCTTAGTCGCTTGAGCGAGTAAGTTGCCTATGTAATTTAAACTTCACAAGAAAATTTCCAAACAACATAAAAACTACTATTAACAATTACTTAACTTAATTTTAAATAGCTCCCTTGCAAAAGAAGACGAAGGGTCGTCCAAAATGGAATTATATATACCAATGTGGAACAAACCAGAAGCATTAAATTTAGACCTAGTAGATTCACTCCGAACACACTCCACCAGAATGTGGTTGCACATCATCTATGAGTCCGCAAGTCGGATGTGTCCCGAGCGTAATCTCATTCCTGTTATGGCTTCTCGCCTGATTAATTGTGATATTTTCTATCCAAGGTGACTTAAGAGGACGCGGTTGTATTGTTTTGTACCATATTCCTTTGGATCTAGAGCGTTCATCCAAGTATTATTTGCAGTGAAAATAGCAGTCATTTTTTAACATGCAACATAAATCAAAATGCGTTGGTAATAAGTTAATTGGAATACCGTCGCAAGATCCTTGCCTAGATAACAGGTCAGCTCTTTCATTCCCGGCTATGTTTATATGAAATGGTATCCACTGCATAACAATTACTTTATTATTCATTTTCAAATCAAGTAATTGTTTTAAAATAGTGTAGGCTAACGGTGTTCTTCGAAAAGTCGAGTTACATCTAACTACATGTTGAAGAGCACTTTTCCTTTACTTTCCTTTTCCAGGGAATAATAACGCTATATAGTCACTCTATTTAATGCCATTTAATAAAAATCATAATTGCACAAAAACACCAAACAACGACAGGTATCGCAGAAATCAAGATAGAATAGATATTTTTACTCATTTAAGTATTTAAAAATAACATTAAAATGTATCTAAAAATATTTAAAAAAAAAACCCCTTCTTAAATCATTAATATACGTGCTTGCAGAAAATATATACGTGATTTAAACCAAGCCGCCGTACAGGGTCATTTATGAATACTGTTGGAAAATAAAAATACATACTTACATTTTACTAAATATTATGTAAAGATAAAATAATTTGGTATCTGTTCACTTAATTTCAGTAAATATTTTAAATATATTACAGAGTTACATACACATATATTCCTTTCTTTTTATATATATACATAACCTAAACGCAATTTATAGACCATACAAATGTTCAAACTTGTAAAAATGTACCCTAAATGTACCTTCAGACTACCAATCGTACCAAATTTCATTAAATTCGTCTCAGTAGTTTTTCCGTGATTGGTGTTCAAACGTACAGACAGACAAAAATAGTCAAAAACTATCGATATGTGTTCTGTCCATGATTTTATTATCGCTATATTTATCGCTTTAGTATTTATAGTTTATAGCTTCATAATTACGAAAAGGCCGCTTAATTGCGCGTCGCGGCAATTCATTCATTATAGGTGCGGAGTGCTGGTTAACCGTTTCGCTGCAAATGATTTTTTTGGTGGCGTGTAATTTTGAATCTGTTATAATTTCTACAGTATTCACTTCAATTATCTAAATGATAGTGAGAACTGTACCTATAAGTATCCGTTGCGTGGTTTTGTTTGCGTAATGTTTTTTTTATATACAATAATATTCCAGGTAGGTAAATGTAATTTCAATTTTAAACATTAATTTGTTTTCATGCATGCTGAAATTGCAATTAAATATTTGTTCGTTAATCTTGTTACCTGTTAGGTATTTGACGTCAAAGTCACAAACATCGAAACATTATAAGAAAAATATATATAAAATATTAGTAAAATTCATAAAAATATTTTACTTGTCAGTAATAAACGTATTTGTAAAAAGAGATATGTTTCTTCTATGCCTTAACTCGATATAAGATTTGTCTATTATTTTTCATTTTATCTTTGACAATTCAACTGAATTTTCTTCTTGGAATTGTATTTTCATATTATTGAAGAAAGATATATTTTATTTAGTTGAACAAATTTTTGTCGTTGAAATTAAATTTGGACTACGAAAAGCAATGAAATAAGTTGCAATTTCTATATTTTCTTAGATAACTTAATAAAAATAAACGTACCGTTTCTAAAGATACACGAGGATCGCCAACCTATTTGAATTATAATACTATAGATATTGAAGTATCTGTACTTTGTCCAACCATACTAATATGTAGTTCTCAAACGAATTTTCATGAAATTTTGAGCACGGGAATTATAGGTATGTAATTTCTCAGTTGATAGATTATAATTAATTTCAAAAAAGCCCCTTACCTTTTACACCTACCAACATTTATCTCTGCATCACCTAATGGTTGACTGGCAGAGAATGCCTTAGGCATTAAGTCCGCCATTGCGTATTTAACGCATAGTGTGTAAATAAATAAATAAATAATTAATCTTATTATAAATGAGCAATAATATATATATGTAATTGGTTTCTCGGAAACGACTCTTGCGATTTCGATAAAACCTTGCGTTTAGATAATGTTTTACATTCTAAGTTTATCTTTTTTGTTTATAACACAGCTCAAACACATCGAACACAGCTCGGTCGCCCACATATTTGTCAATATTATGAGTACAAATAAAATTACGGTATTTAATTATTTACTGCGTAGTAACAAACAAACTTTAAATTATTATGTTGTTGGTGCATAGGCGGTGTCAATTTTTGGAGTAATTTTCATTTTGTTACGCCCAAAATGTATGAGTTACGTACATAATAAGTACACGCAAATTCTCTTTATCCACTTCATTATGAACGTATAAAGAAAATTACGATTAATTATCGGCTTTATTATAATAGATTGGCGCCGAGTAAGGCGGCGTCGCGACGTCGTCCGCCGCTGTTTACCGCCCTATTTGCATTTTAATCGAAGTAAAACTTACGGCCGGGGAAGGATTCAGAAAAAAAACTCAGGGTCAATCATTTTTTAAATAAATTATCTACCGTTCTTATGATACATCTTAACGATATATTTTAAACTTAAAATGTTTTATAAAGTGTAAGAAAAACTAAATTTGTACCTATTTCTTTTAAGCAAGAAAAGAAATTGAAAGTTCAAAAAGCTTGCATTATCAAGTTTATACAGTTACGTAAATATATAAATAACCTTAAAACTTCGAGTGGGTGTTAATTCTTTTAAGACATTATTATGAGTATTTGTATAAAACAATAATAATGCTAATATTATTAACACGAAAATGGATTTAAAATACTATATTGACACAAAGTACTTCTAATCTCAATTATTGATCTTAGACTTTGAAACTAAAAACAAAGATTATCATTAAAAAGTTTAATCACATTACACTTTAATAAATTACATTGTTTTTATATATTATTATTTTTGATCTCTGTTATTGTATTCTGTTCACATGAATTTGATGTTCCAGGGGAACTATGAGTCTAAATTCCGTTATTTTTTACTTTGTTTAATTGTTATTATTATAACTACTACCTAGTCCTACAGAAAGCGTGATAGTTACTCTTTGAAAAAGCCTCTTACTCTCAATATAAATCTCGTTAAAATCGGTTCAGCTTTTTGGGCGATTAGCGTGGACAAACAAATATTGAAAGGTAAAAAAAAATAAAAGGTTATTTGGGTTTCATTAACGTGCAAATATCCATATCATCTTATCAAAAAGTCTTTATTTTGAAATTGGACACAGACATTTAAATTTAATTATTTACATTAATGAATTAAATTATTCAGGCTCCATAACGATACTGAATACAAACCCGATTTTAACAAGCCAACAAAATATAAGAAAAATAACCAGAGACGAACAACTCTTTTAAGAAAAACCCGCGTTGTGGTAGAATGAAGAATACTAATTAGTTTTGTTTACTGCTTCTTTCAAAGCTTTTCAATTACCATCTGTTGTCCACAACGTTGTAGATTTATTAGATACTACCGGAGCCTTCCTGGCTCCGCACGCGTTTTTTACGCGGTAATTATTTCCATCCCGTAATTGTTTTCGCAACAATTTTCATTTATTGATTTTTTTTTTTTTTTGCAACTTTCTTGTACCTCACTATGTCCCTTATCTTAATGGTAACAATTAAAATAAGCCAAAATTTAAAATTCTAACCCACCGCAAAGCTATGTAGTTAATTCCAGAATTTTTTTTTGGGCAAAGCCCGACCTACGGCATTCTGTAGTCTACGCGAGCGCAGCCGCGGGAACAGCTAGTAAATAGTAAAGATTATTTTCACATTCATCTTTCATCTCAGATAATGAACGTGCGCTCGTCGTGTAAGCGTATTGTACCCAATTTACATTAATTAATAAAAGCAAGGCAAGAATATTCACTTGTTTTACATAACAAGAAATTTGGTAGCACGGCAGTGTTGCAGTTGTATTTGGACGTTGTGCTGCAAGAATATCGCTTCACAAAATATGTAAAGCGTTCAAGCATTAAACAGTTTGTTTTATATTTTTGTATAATTTATCGAACTAGTCAAGATCATACTTCCAAAGTCGCTAAAATGTAGTTTAATATGTACAACATAATTCTGTTTTCCTTTTATCAGCTTATAAATTATTAGTTGTTTACCCGTCGTCTATGAAAGGCCGTAAATTAAACTTTAGTAATAATGTGACTATTCAAAGAAATATAATTTCTAATGTGTGTATTAAGTATATAATATATTTTGACGTGACAACGTCTTATAATTCAATGGAGCCGGTTGCACGCACGAAAATAACATGACTACATGTGGCGTTACCTCGCTCTGAGGCGTTCCATTTAAGGCTTGAAGCGCAAGCGAGAGCGCGGAACGAGCGACAAAGAGGCACAATCGGCCTCCGCGTTCGGCCCTTTCATTTCCTTCTTTTCCTATCATCGTCCTATTCTCAACAGAATAATACAAATTGTAAGAAGTTAAATATCACACATGTTTAAAAGTTGTAAAACAATTGCTCAAAGCACATTCATACTTGTAAAAACTATGTACATTGTAAAAAAAAAAATGACATAATTGTATTTATACGTACTAATAAATGTAACTTGATCAATTCAATTGTCATTTCCATTTACCTCCTTCTCTATATCCATACAAAATATCTATCAAACAAATAAAATTAAAATTTTCTTTTGAAAAATGATACCATTCCATCAGTATTTTCTTATGACGTTGTCACGTTCAACTATCGTCAGTAAACCGACTTTACAGACAACCGATTTTTTATATTGGGTTTTTGTGACAGAATGGTACATATGTAATAGGTCGGGGAAAAAGTTTCTTCGCATTTTTTAAGAAAAATCAAGCCAGTTTTTTTTAAAGTTTATTTACATTTATTTACAGTATATATGGGCCGTTTTGTTCGATGACTTTCTGCCATTTTGTAGGTAGAGACATGATCCTGTTGCTATAGAAACTTTGGGACTTCTGATCTAAAAAACGCGACAAATAGTTTTGGCAGTCCTCTCTTGATGTTAACCTTACAGAACCTAAACAATTCTGAAGAGACCGAAACATTTGAAAATCTGAAGGTGCAAGGTCAGGGCTATATGGTGAATGCACTAACACCTCCCAGCCAAACTCTCTTAATTTTTGCTGAGTTGCTAAATATGTGTGTGGTCTAGCGTTATGGTGATGAAAGACCAGACCCTTCCTGTTGATCATTTCCGGCCGCTTTCTCTCAACTGCTTCCTTTAATCTCATCAGTTGTTGGCAGTAGAGATCCGAATTCATGGTTTTCGAAAGCTCATAATGAACAATGCCCTTCCAGTCCCACCATACACACAGCATCACCTTATTTCGTGTTAGCCCAGGTTTTAGCACAGTCTGTGAAGCCTGGCCGACCTTAGACCACGAGCTTTTTGCACGTTCTTGTCGTACGTGATCCACTTTTCATCGCCAGTTATCAATTTCTTCAAAAACGGCTTGGTTTAAAGTCATCTCAATAATGAATCGCAAATGACACGGTTCATTAGGTTTATTTCAGTGAGCTCGTGTGGCACCCAAATATCGAGCTTTTCGGTATAGCCAGCTTTCTTCAAGTGGGTTAAAACTGTTTTGTGGTCAATTCCTTGTTCTTCAGCTACATCGTAACTACTGATATGCAAAGCGAGGTGCATATTTAATATCAAAATTTCCGGTCTGAAAACGTTTGAACTAACTTTGTGCTACTCTCACTGACACTTCATTAGGTCCATAAATATAAAAAAAAGTACTGTTTGAGTTGCATTTTAGCCTTTTTGGTAATAAATAATATTTTTAAATGTATCGAATTTCTTCATTAGATTCACTCATTTTTACAGAAAGAAAAATAAATGAAAAATAGCAGGATATAACCTTTTTATTTATTATTTTTAATGTAACCTTTTTAATGTTACCAAAACCAGCCAGATACAAATAGTACAGCCAAAGAAATTTTATAACAAGTTTGTACCTACGTTATGCGAAAACACTTTATCCCCGACCAATATGTTGATAAATGTAGATAAAACCAAATGTAAGGTGTTTAATCAATATAAATATGTATATTGTATAACTGTAAATAATTAAATGTATGTATATAGTTTAATAATATATAATAGGTAGGTACATTAATATAAATTAATATGTCAATGCGAAACCTTCTTGGAGTATATTATTAAGAAAATATTAGATTGAAAGGATGTTAGTTAATATAAGCCTGTGGACGAACTGGGATGATACGGCACTCCCGTGTTCTCTGAGCTGATAAACTAAGCTAAGTATTTTTATTAATTTGTAATGCATTTCTGATGGTTCCTGATGGAAATCTTGTATTACTTAATATTAATTACTGTTGTAAAGTGATTGGTTTCAAACAGCAACCTTAGAGTTTCTTGCCGATTCTTCTCTAAGGATAGCGCCTTCCGAATCGGCGGACGTGCGTAGAAAGAGTCTAGAGTTATTGAAAATATTGAATATAGAACATATTATTACTTATGTTTTATCATTTATATACTTTAACTTAACAACTAACCCTTTTAATCTATACTAATATTATAAAGCTGAAGAGTTTGTTTGTTTGGATGAACGTGCTAATCTCAGGAACTACTGCGGAAAATGTTTTAGTGTTGGATAGCCCATTTATCGGGAAACATGCTAATATCACACTGCGACCAATAATGGAGCGGAGCATCAATGAATTTTTTTGCAAAAACGGGGAAATTTATTCTTTTTGAGAGATGTGTGACGAAATTGTTTCTCTTAAAAAGTTCTAAAAGAAGTGCGCGACAGTATATGGCTATCTTTTAAGGTTTACTCAATATGACCTTGTAGTACCTATTAATCTATATTAACACGAACAGAGAACACATAACAATTTTATATTATTACAATAAATAAAAACACTAGAACCTTTTAATCAATCATTAATAACCATCTGTTGCTAAGTAACAACTGTAGTCATAAAGAACACAAAATAGTTTTGAGAACCTTTTTCTTTATGACACCTCGTCTATCCGGTGTTGCCACCTCTCTCATTCAGAAAACTGGCTTGCCGCCACAACCTTTTTTATGGTAATAAAATTTGTTCTAAAATAATGAATTCTTTGCGAATTTGTTTTTATAAACATAGTATTAAATCGAAATAAATACGTTATTCATCATAATTATTTACTTTTGAACAAAATTGCCCTTTACAGTAATTGATTTAAATGAATACCTTAGGAGATATCACAGTTTTAAAATAACTCTATAGCAAAATATTGATAAAGTATCACGAGCGCATTTTTATCATGCAGAATAATGTAGGAGCGGGCGGTACCTATAATATAGTGCCTACGACCCACTCTCTCTAACCTTTTCTTTCTCTCTTATATGACGCAGACGAAGTTGCGCGGGTCAGCTAGTATGTAATAAAATTAAAAATCTATCACGCGCACAAAATTACACGCATCCTCTTTTTCATGTAACGGAGTAGAAAATGGGGTTGTTGTTCAGTCAATAATTCAATAATAACCATTAATAACTACTCTCAAAACAACTCCTACTGCATTACTATTCGAGGACTGTCATAAATAGTTACCTTTGAAGACTAATTTGCAGTCACTAACACGTTCATTTCTATTACCAACCAGCCTTCAGCCCGGGTTATTAGTAGCTCGAGTATTTTGTGACAGTCCTTCCGTTCTAATTCCTTACACTACAGTAATCTTGCATCGATTGTATTCCCGTAAAATAGTATTTATACCAAGATGAAAAACATTTCTCAGTACACCTAATATTAATATACTGTTTCGAGTAAACTATAAAGAGCATAAAAGAATTTCTTACTATTGGGTTTTCGGGTTTTAATGCTATAAGAATACTAGACATGTTTTATAACTAAAATGTAATGGGATATATATCAATTTCCTAATATATAAAGAGCGTCAACACCTATCGTGATCGGGTAGGATGCCAATATCCTCGACGGTGTGAAGAGATTTTATCTGACTCTTTCATTCGATGATGGGCCAGTTGTCGATCCCTTACTGTGGTAATGGAAAACTGCTATCGTTTTATATTTACAAACCCATATTTATTTATGTTATGCTATTGGAGCCGTATTTGTGTTTAATAATGAAACGTAAATAAATGAGTTCTGATATTGGATCAGGCAAGGTATGTTACGCAGATGATTGATTTGGACCCGATCAGGAAAATCTCATCCGGACCCGATCAGGAATTCCTAATTTGGTTCCGATCAGGAATTCGTAATCTGGACCCGATCAGGAGTTCCTAATCTGGACCCGATAAGGTTAAGGTTAAGGAGATGATATGAAAGAAGCAGAAAGAAGGCGCGACAGGGGGTGTTGTATGACGACAAAGTTGTAAAGGGATGTTGGCATATTATTTTGTTTTTTAAAGTAATTGCTGTTTTTAATCGAATATACCAATAAAAGAACATGAAGAAAATTTTATTTCCGACATAAACATTAATATTTGAAAAAAATTAAAACAATGTCACTTATAGAATTAAGGACTGCGATCCTGTTATCTTCAAAATGAAGTGATTCGCGCAAAGTGTATCCAATGCTGTTCGTTGGTAGGTGTATGTGCAACGTACAACGACGTCAGCTCCAGAGATTACATCGGGAATATCATCTCCACCACATCTCGGAGTCTCGGAATCTTGAATAGGTTGCGACGGTTTTCACTCTTGTTATATTATTTATTTGGAAGATAATCTTATTAATCTTATTTAATATCTACTTTATATTATTCATCATAAGTTCATTTGATTTACCTTATTATTGTTTTGGTGTACCTATTCTTTTATTTCCAGGATACCAATTAATGATAGGTTTATGTATTGATGCGTTTAGATCATTTATAACTTGATAATTTTGGTTTAACAACAGCTTTGTTAATATTTTAGGTTCGTATTGTTTACATTGCAATATTATGACAATCTCTGTCATTGATAATTCTTTGATAGTAATAGAGCATGCGCAGTTAGGAGTTTCTCAGGTATAGACAAATATTCTATCCAAGTTCTAGTTTAGCAAAATAAATCTATGATTAGATTTATTTTGAATTTTTAAAATGAGAAAAGTCTAGTAAGATGAAATTTTCAGAAAACAAAAGTGAAAATTAGAACAGAGAGGATGACAAATTTTTCAGGAGGGATCTGATCATGGGATTGATTGTACAACAGACCTGGGAGTCGAAAAGATAGTTTATTTTATAACATATTTATATAGAAAAGTTATTTTAATTGTTATAATTTATAATTTTAATATTAATATGGGTGAAATACCCTTTGTCAAAACGACAAATACCTACTGAACATTGAAAGAACACTACCGGGAAAGTATCACCTGGATTTTGTATTTATAATACAAATAATAACTTTTCCTTTTACATATGAGGAAATCTTAATAGATAAGATATTTGGTGCTGCGTCGTCTGCTTGAGCAGTGTATCCTGATACGGCCTACACCGTGCTGACTTCTATTCTAGATCCTAGGCAAGGATCTCTACGCTGAGCTGTCGGAGCAAGAAGAACGTCTCGGTTATGGACATTAAAATTGTGTACTAATAAATTGTAAAACCATATTATTTGAAAATTGTAAGGTATGCTGGAAAATTATACATAACTATCCTAAATTAAATTATAATCATAACACTCTCGTTCAGCTGTATCTGCTTTTTACAAGACATAAGTTCAATCTTGTATGAAATACTGTTTGCGTCTGGTCTGATCTGCAAAATAGCTCCTCGACAGGTTGTAGATATGGGATGCCCATATTGTAAATGATTTAGACGTTACTAAGTTCCTCGAGCCGCTTCAGCTGCGCAAGTACATTACCTCGCCGAGCGTGTTCCACCGCCTGTATCATGACGACTGTTCTGAAGAGTTTTTTGGTTATATGCTACTGCCACGACAAAAACTTGATTACGAAGTTCATGTTACGCTGGTCGCAATGACTATATGTGTGTATATTAAGCTGCATTCCAATTTTACTAATCCAGCAATGAAAATTAAAATAAAAAAATTAGCCTATCGACCTCAATTAGGGATGCCCATAACGGTGGATCCGCACTTGACTAGAAAGGGCAGAACACCGTTTTCGGACCCAGCTAGTTATCTAAAAAGGCCACCGTGACTGATTGACTGATCTATCTACACAAAGTTCAAACCACTAAACAGATTGTGCTAAAATTTGGCACGCAGAGAGTTATTATGATGAAGACATCCGCTAAGATCGGATTTTTGGATATTCAACCCCTAAAGGGATGAAATGGGGGTCAAAAATTTGTTTTTTTTTTAATACCAGTGAAACCGTGGAGCTCAGCTAGTTATTAATAATGAAGAAAGTGATCACAGTTTCATTTAATTACTTATATTAATAAAATAAATAATATCACTAGCTGTGCTCCACGGTTTCATCCGTCTTTAATTTATTCGGCCAATCGCGTCCTCGTCTTTGCAGTCGTGTTACCGCTTCTGTTGTTAGAATTGCAGCCGTTGTTATATAACCTTTTTGAATAAATAAGCTATAAAATGCAAAAATCATTTTGCAGATCTGACTGGTAGTTCCATAAATTAGCGCGTTCAAACAAAATAATTATTATTAATGTTTATATTACTACAGATTATGCTGCTGATTAAAGAAAATCATTAAGGAAAACTTAATGTTTTATATCTACGAGTAGCATGTTATTTTGTCTACATTTCTATGTTGTTTACTTGTTATCTCGTTGCCACTTCAAGACAAACTCTCTAAGAACTTCGACTTAACTTGCATAATCGTGGAACTTCTCAACCCTTTCGTGGCAAAGTTTCCGTGCGCAAACGTTCTTTAGAAACAGAGGTAGAATGTTAATAGTTTCGAAGTTTATTTGTGAAAACGTTGTTGATGAGTTCGTGAACAATGTACTATGTGAAGTTGTAAAGGAAACTGATCTTTGTTGATTTAGCTATAAGGTATTTTTGCCAAATTTTTTGGTATCGTGGTAAAAGTTTCGATTTGAATCACCGCTTTCTATTCGTGAATATATATTTAACAACATAAAATTGCATTTTATTTTAAACACCAACGCAGTAAAAAGTAGTAGGTACCTATTGATTATTTCTGAGCATAATAATTGTGGAATAACATATACCTACTTGTCGTGTACAAATTTTTATAAAACTTAGTCAAGCCGTTTTTGAATTAACTAATACACATAAGGTAAAATACAAAGAAATAGATTTTTTTTAAATCAAACTCGAGATCAGTGATATATAAAATAAGCTATATATAACAAAAGATGGAAAACAATACATGTACATTCAAAATTAACTACAGTTTTTTTTTTCAATTATAAATAGAGGCTTTTTGTGCAGTTATAATGACAATTTAACGTGACAACTTTTAATTTTTATTAATTAAGGACTCTTAAAATTATTATATAACATTAACATCGATATATTATTGTCTGAATAAATAACTTATTATTTATATAGTACCTTTGTATCTATATGTCAACCCCAGTGTAGCATAACTATAGTACCTACTCTCGCATCGTTCTATACTATATAGCCGCCTCATGAGAGATTGTATCACCTAGTATTTCACCAACATTCCAAAGTCTAGTTTGTTCAAACCTAACAGATTTATTAAAAAGAAGATTAAAAATAATTTATCTAACTCATTACTGTTAATAAATTCATGTTACTGATACAACAAAAGTAATTAACAGGTCAAACGAAATTAAAAACATTATAACTACCGTAAATCCGGTTAAACAAGGCATTCGCTCGGTCACGATGGATATATCCGGTTTACTGTGTCACTGTAACCTGACCCCGGATATCCAGTTTCAGTGGACACTGGCTACCTAAGGATAAAGGGGTCAGTGCGAGCGAGATTGACACAATGACATAGTATATATTCTTCAGGATTATATCCGTGTCTGGCATGAAAAAGTTACATGTCGACATTACAAATAAACCTTTTTTTATCTTTCTTTTAAGGAAAATACATCTTTTTATGCCATGTGTAATTTCAACCTAGAGAAATAATGCCTTAATTACTCACTGAATAATGATTATATATTCTATAAGATTCTATACGATTTGTTAACTTCAATAACAGATTGCCGAGAACTTTTAAGAAAATTATATCTGCGAGTACCCAATAAGCATACTAGGAAACCCAGTTTGTCCGCAATTTCTTCTGTAAAGCATACATATGCTCAAATATCTCTCTTTTACAGGTTTACTATACACTACAATAAGCTTTTCAATGATATTGACATTTTCCACCTAAGTCGAATGCAGTTCCTAAAGTCGGTCACTAAAAGGTTAGTTCAGAAGTAATTACAGGAAACGTAGAACACATAATTACACACACACACACACATACACACATTACTTAATAAACATCTTTTTAAATACATTCATACACACTTATCGTTATCGTTTGGTATAATTATAATGTAATTTATGTGCTACATCTTAATTGGCACTTTAGAATTAGATTCTAATTAATTTACATTTTTTTAATGTGTTGTGAAGTTTGTATATCTTAAATAAATAAATGATGATTCTGGATGAAAGTACATCTGTTTAAAAACATGGGGTGAAAGTTGTTTCCAATGCTCCTTCATTATTATTTACTACTACTATAGCCTTCTATAGGCTAATAAGTAATTTCATTATAGCTTTAATTGCTAACAACATTGTATTTAAGATTAAGTCCATTGCGTTAACTTAGAGTCCATTAAAGGTAAGGCATACCTACGAGTATATTTAATGTGTTCATCTATACATATCGCATCTTAGGTAAGACAAGAAGGCCTGGCCAAGTTACCTTTCTATGAAGTTCCGTAGTTGTCCGTCACAATATGCAAACTTAGAGGGCGTTAGAAGGCATTTGTACGAAACATTTTATAAATTGGTCGACTATTACCCGTTAACATGTAAAATTTACATAACCGTGATAGTTTTCCTACTGCCTTGAATTTTTTCACTTATCCAAAAATAACCATTAAACTGACAGTAGGGGCAGGGCAACTCATTCTAACAAAAATTATCACTTTCAAATTTAATATGTCGCAATCGGATCGCTGAATTGAAAAATAGTTTCAAGTACCCGCAATATTTTTCATATCATGTAGAGGAGGTTCCCTAAATTTTTTATTTTATTTTATTGTATTACTTTGTCGGCGTGATTAATATGTATACCCATACCAAATTACAGCTTTGTAGTACTAAGAATCTCTGAGCCATGTCGGGGACAGACAGACGTACATGGCAAAACTGGGATTTTGATGTTTTCGGAACCCTAAATAGGACCAAAATAGGTGTATATGTTGTGATTTTCATCAGTTTGAGCAATGAAGTGAAAAGCGAATGAAGATAATATTGGTCTAGAAAAACATATTTATTTAGTAATACGTTTTTTTATTCCCGAACGTTTAGGCTCGCCGTAAGATTCGATCTCGTGTAATCTGATGCAGCATACATCGTGAGGCAATCACAACTACAGTGATATTTTTTTGGAAACAATGTCGAAGTATTGAATTACTATATATATCGTTTGTGGTGATTGCTATTGACATTCAAGTGAGGAGCGTCGGCTCGAATTATACTGTTTCAGCAGCCGAGGCGTTGGTTTTATATTGGCAAGCGATTGTATTGATCTTCCAGCTCTTGAAATTTTATCTTTGTCTGATAGTCCCGTTGATTTGGTTTTTTATATACCTTTTTTTAGTTTTCTTTTATAAAGTTATCAAAATAAAACAACCCGAAGGCAGACGTGTACTAGTGTACACCTACAGTTCGCGGGGTATGTCTTAGGTCCCATATAACAGGGGGCGAGCCTATTACCATTAGTCGGGCACGAAGCCAAACTCCGAGCTGCTACTGAGAATTTCATAGAAACCCCAATAATCCTTTGCTCGATCTAGGGACCGAAACCAGGAACCTCGAAAAAACTCTGTCTGTCTGTTACGTTTTCACGCCTAAACCGCTGAACCAATTTTGATAAATTTTGGTATAGTTATAGATAGGAAAGGACATAGGGTACTTTTCGTAGCGAAAATAAAACTTTAAGGGTAGAAAATAGGGGATGAAAGTTTCTATGAACAAAATATGGGAACACCAAATGCGCATGCGCGATAATGGTGAAATAACATCGGCTGCCATACCAACCAGTTTGTTTATTTTCAATCTGGTTTGTTGATTAATTGATATTGTTTATACCTATTAAATGATAGTTCAGTATTCTTTTTTGATGTGGGAGCGAATAATAAACTGTGTAGACAGTTCAGGGCAATGTCGTGCCTTGTCCCCGATTGGATAATTTCTGATCTGTCGAGAGTCGCTACTAACGTATTTACTCTACAGTTTGCTTATCGTATCGGCTTCTCATTGCTGGGAGAGCGCATAAGTCAATTGCAGAACTGTACCGGAAGTCGATATAAAATTCTAAATAATTTAAAACAATCTTATTCTCTCAAATATTTTATTTTATTGTTAAGAATCTCATCTCATTTTAAGTGACGATGTGGTCCAAGATGGTAGCACTTTAACTCTATTGGAAGACTTCCTCTCAATAAATCTACGAGAACACACCTATTGGTGCTTGGCGACAGACTTTCAACTTGAGGGTGGTAGCAAGTAAGGCGGTCATTAGAAAAAGCCCTACCACCATGCTATGATTTCATCACGATGTTTTACTTCACCGAAAGCTCAGGCTCATGGCAGAGATTCGAACCCACGTCGATCGACGCTATGTCTGTACATGCTACCACTGAGCCATCATTACTATCAGGAATAACGTAAAACTTTTTCTAAGTGAGAACTGAGTAAGACTCGTTGTATCATAACTACCTACTGAGATAAACGAAATATATTTATAAATAAACTAATGGGAAACAAAATTATTATAATTTCAACTTCACTATATTACTACTGAAATACATAGGATTTTCAAATACCACATTCGATTTAAAAATATCGCATTGAAGTGCAAAATGTTTGTTCAAATATGAATGCCTCTGAAAGGAAAGCGCGGCTCGGTCCCGAGTTGCGTCAATAGAAGATGCAATTTCGTAAGTACTGAAATACGATATAAGTAACTTATAATATTATATAGATTCTTTGGTTGACATATTTCATATTCAAGTTTGGATAAATTTAAATACATAATATGGCAAAAAAAACTATTTAATATTCAGGAAGGCCAAATAATAAGGACATTTTAGTAATCAACAAAATATATCGGTGACTAATCCCATAAGAAAATTGCTGTTGATAAGAAATAATTTAGCTAATTTTTTTTTACTGATTTTAATATTTATTTTTAATTAGTTAAATTGTCAATGGTAACTTTTAACAAAATTCGATAATGGTGCTCTTTTTTATATCCATCAATTATGGAGGAATATGGATAATATCCATTATTGTTCTGTACATTTATAGTATACATATAAAACTTTTTCCATAATTAATAAATTTTAGGAATATATTCAAATCTGAATCGTTTTATCTAGGCGTAAACTTATAATAAAACAATAAAGAATTTAAATCTATACATTACAGATATTTGAGAAAAAATACAACAGGGGTGTTTAGAATGATGAACAGAACACGTTTTGATGAATTTTGATAATTTATATAGCTTATCCATTATGGAATGTAATATATTACATAATACCCCATGTACAAAGTCGCATCAAAATCACTTGAGAATTAATTAATAAATAATATTTTTGGGAAACTTTTTTTTACGATTTCTAAAAGAAATATTGAAAATTGTTATAGTTTATCTATCAATTGACACGCCTACGAAACTTCCTAAAAAACGGTGAAGTAATTTTTGTGTCAAATCCGAATAATTATACAAAAACTAAAGGCATATTAGTATTCATTGTCTTTCATAGAAAATGTCTTGGAATTAGTATTTTCAGACATAACTACATATTTATTACTGTTTTACTAATAATTTTAAAAACATACCATATAATATTAAACTCAAAAAAATGTACAGGAACGATAAGAAACTACAAATAAATATAAATTTCTCTAAACATTCTCAAAGTCGCAAAATTAATTACTAACAAAATCAAACAACTGAGATTCCTGACACCTAACACAATCTAAAATCAGCAAGTAACTTTGCTTCATTAGGAGACGAACAGCTCTCGTGTTATGATTCAATCTCACATTGAGTTCTCGGTTCATTGGGTAAATGCCGCATAAATTAATAACCGATGGTTAGGTAACGTCTTCATGACTTACTTATTAACGCTACGATAAATTATTCATAACCAGCCTATATCCCCAACTTTATTCCCTTTGTTTCGAAATGAAATGACTCGAACGGCACCTATTGTAAATGGGTCCGCACAAAAACTCACCTAAGTTTCATCACAATGAGAGGAATGGTATAGGAATGCTACTAACTACCCCGGCAGACGATGTTCTATCCTTTTCGGTAGTTAATGGCTCGACCACAGCGCCACCTGTCGGACCTTAACATAGCTAGATATGTACCATCGTCTCAAAAAATAAATAAATTATGTGAATTTAAACTTAATCGGTCAAGTTGTTGGAAAGTTACACGATAACTAACAGACACACACAAGATTTTTATATATTACTAGCGTTGCTGTGCCGTTTTGAAATCCATAGGGAAAATTTATCTGATCGCTACCAAACTTTACAGAATCACCCACTGGACTTATTAGTTTCATATTGAAATAGGTCTGAAAATGTCATCAAAATCGCTCCAGCCATTTTGGAGTCCATAGTGAACATATATACAAACGTCTATTTTTATATATAAAGACTAGCTAGACCGGCAGACCTTGTTCTGCCTTGTATGGTAGTTAATGGCTCGACCACAACGCCACCTTATCGGATCCTAACATATCCATACATCACCGTCTTGATAAAACAAATATAGTAAATATGTGCTCAATCGATCAAGTGTTCAGAAGTTATAGAATCACTAACAAAAACACATACAACGTTTTTATACTAAAATATTATACTCGTTTAAAAAAATATAGCAAAATGTTTTTTTTTTGCAATTCTAGTTATAAACTTAATGAATTATGTTTTCACTATAAGCAATTTTTTGTTTTAAACATATGAGAAACAAGTAACAAAACTGATTAAACCTCAAAATATACTTCATCAATTTTACTTTTACAAGGCAGTAGAGATCTGTACCCGACTGGGTCGCAACCACTATACACGTGGTAATAAATTCGCTACAGTGACTCTTTTGGATTTTCTACATTTAGGACCAACCAATCTATATCCTGCTTCAGAGAAGCTTAAGGGCAGACGTGACAGCGAGAATTGTCGATGGATTACCAATCTCTGGGTGGGCGCCGTTGTTTTTGGTTTTTATTGTGCTTTTTCTCATAGTGTCGTCACTTTCTCTGTTACAACAAAAAACAATTACAATCTGAACACCGCAATAAAATAGGTAAAGTATAAGTATTTCGTTTGATCTGAATTGTAACCATTGATGTAATTTCAATGCCGTTTTATTTATATTAAAGAAATTTGATTATTTTTTTAAAACTAGCTGGTACCTGCGACTTCATCTGCGTATTATTGGATATACGCAGATTGATCTCGGATCACGACAAACCACAAGAAAATCATGGATGGGTTTGTAACTATGTGTATGGTGGACGCGATCCCTACCACTCAGCTATATTACTGCATATGCACCAGTTGATTTCAAACACGACAAAGCAAAAAAATCATAGACGGGTATTATATTTGTAGGATAACAGTGGTTATGTTATGATTTTACCAGAATAAAAAGTACCTTATGCTAATGCATAAATAATTTTCAGGTTATAGACTATCTGTGTGCTAAATTCCATCCAAAACCGTTTAGTCGTTTTTACGTGATTGAGTAACAAACATGTAAGCTTTCCATATATTATATTTGTAGAATAAACTATGACTTTTACCGGGATAAAAAGTACCCTATGTGTTATTCCAAGTCATAGACTATCTGTCTGCTTAATTTCATTCAAATTCGTTCAGCCGTTTTCGCGTGATTGAGTAACAAACATCCAAACAATATTGTAGGATTCATTTTGTATATTTTTAATTGTAAACAAAATTACACAGATGTTTTACTAAGCCCATCTCGTTTACTTCGTAGGTGCCACTTCTACGAACGAGTTTATCGCGGCGATATTATAGTCTTGCCACTTCATTTTATAACACGTTCATACGTGTCTCCACACGGTTATGCGGCGAGTGACATTGACGAGGAAAACGCTAACGACACGCTGTACGCGACCATTCGTAGCGCGCTCGCTACAAGACGATTGGACACGCGGCAATCAGTCGTGACTTACGAAAAATCGTTGCAGTCTCGCGGTGATTCGTCACTCCACAAATCACCCTTGACCTTCTATTTTCGGACAATAGTCTCAAAACAATGACAGCCCTGGTAAATAAAGCTATTTTAGCGTGATGACATTTGATGACACTTGAAACTTTCTTTATTTATGACACTTATTAGGACCGCAAATAATAATTTTTAAAAGGAATTCCAAAGGTTCCAAAGGTCCCGTTAACAGCAGGACAAACTCGTGGCGATAACCTCGCTCGTGGAAGTAGCGCCTTAGTAAAACCACGTTAATGCGAGGAACGACGTCAATTACTCTTCTATATTTGACATTTGCGATCCTGGCAACTAGAAATTATTGTAAATTGTGATCGAGCTTAGTTCGAAGTTTCTTATCCATTGTATTGGTTTTTCACCATATTGTTGGGGGTAGCAATGCAGTCGTACCAACGGACTGGTAATTATGTATCCCATCGCTCAAACCGTCACTCGCTCCCGACAGGCGGCCCGTCATCTGTCAGAGTTCGCAACAACCTCGTAAGTTATTTACAAGTGGAGGCGCGGGTGTAGGTATCAGTGAAATGCATGCTCTAAAAATACATAAAGTTGGTGGGTTAGTTTTAGACTACATGCCCTTTATGATTTATTATAGTTTTTAGCGTATATACATACTTGTATATATGATGTAGGTATCAGTTAAATGCGTACATCAAAAATACATACATTGGGTGGATTAGTTAGATTACGTGACTTTGAAATTTTGTATAATTTATTACAGTTTTTACCCAATAGCTCTAGAAGAAAGGTAATTTTCGGATGTATGTATGTATGAATATTTTTTGGTACAATCCACAATCTAAGCGTGTAGATGGATTCGTCTTAATTGTGGAAGTGAAATAGCGTATAATAGTGAATGAACCTTCGACTGAAGTTGGTATTTCATCAAATCTATTCATAAATTTGTTGTCATAGTTTATGGAATAGGAATATTAACAGTATTTCATAATGAAAACGTAAATTTTCATCCAAAGACAATTTGCAATCAAAATAACTAAGTTATATTGCTTACCTTTCTTATTAAGAAGACCACAAGTTGTAAAGTGAAACACGAACTAATTTCGGCTTTTGATGAACG
This sequence comes from Saturnia japonica, assembly GCA_033032175.1. Lineage (NCBI taxonomy): Eukaryota > Metazoa > Arthropoda > Insecta > Lepidoptera > Saturniidae > Saturnia > Saturnia japonica. The sequence continues at coordinate 4,747,787 of CM065314.1, forward strand.
ACTCGGTCTGTCTGATGCCTAACTTTCTAAACCTTCTACCACAGTTAAGTGAGAATAGCTACTACACGTAAGTTGCTTTGACCCGGTTATGGTAAATTGCAGTCGACCCGGTATAATGATATTTAGTATCTATAGTGCTACTGAACATTTGATTTTCTTCTTCTTCTTTTTTCTACTTTTGCAACCAATCCTTTATCAATTAGTTAAATTTTGAAGTAAACAATTTCAATGATTTAACAAAATGGCGGCCACCTTGTTTGAACTCTCCAGGGAGATTTTCTGACATCTCAGAATTCATATTCGATGATATTACTTCGAATCCACTTTATTTTTGCATCAAGTTATTATATTACGTAAAATATTATAATAAAGAGAGGGCCAACAAATCGCAAATTATCAATAAAAATAACAATTACTAGCCGTTCCGTACCGTTTCATGTAAAGTTTGGTAACTGGTAAAAGCATTGGCTGATAATTTCAAGATGTTTAAACATCGATTCACCAAGACTTTTTAGTCGAGTTAACGATTGTCTCGATCTGAGCCAGGATCATCAAAATATTTTTCCGATTGTTTCAAGAGAACCGATTCGAAATTGTTCTGTCAGTTGGTGTGCGATAACTTAAGAGGCCGAGAAGAGTACAGTGTGGGCAGGTAATTGAATGCATTGTTCGTTGTCGAATGCCAAGCTTATCTAGTACTATTAATCCAGTACATTTATGTACTGTTTTCAAAGTAATAAACCATATAACTTTCTTTTAAATAAAATTTAAAATCTGATCAATAATTTTTAGATTTCCTTCTACAAACAAAAACTATACTTTTTTTAAATAATAGTAAGCATTCGCATATTATTTTAAAAATAAAAACTATATCATCGGCACCTAAAAACTTATATTACGTTTGTGTTTTATTTAATATTCAATAAAAATAAAATACAATTTAACTATGGCGTTTAGAATCTCAAAATTGCTGATAATCACAGTTTTAAAACAATACGTAGGTATATGCTGTTAAATTAAGTTTAAAAAATTGTTCTGTAGACTAATAAAGAAAGAATCATTAATGAACTAGCGATGGCTCTAAGGTCGAAAGCGACCAGCGACTTTTTCAGTATTCATAAACAATGAATGTTATCAAATCACTTGCTGTCACTTTTCGTTGATCGACAATGTCAATATTTTGGGGGGTCTAAGTTCAATGGCACTAGTCGGTTTAGGATTCGCAGTATTATTTTATTTAATTTAGTATATTAGTAACAGATATTATAGATAAATAAAAGGTACCGAAAGCTTTTGCTTCACGTATTAATATATAGATGACAGATATTGCTAAAATTAAACTATGATAATAAATGATTCGGCGTGCTAGGGTAAAGTTTTCTAATGAAAAAATATATTAACCGCTACCACAAAAATGGAAGTGACTAATATAAACTCATTTATCTGACGCTACGTAAGTGCTACGACGTGCTACGCGATTGCTACGGTTTACTGCACTACGCTCTCCACTTCACGGTTCCCCGCTCCTGATCGATGCTAGTCTATTTTCTACAGACTAATTTGGTATAGTTTATTCATTCTTCTCATTGTAACTTAGTGTATTATTTATTTTTTAATAATTTAACCCGAAATATTTGAATTGTATGTCGAATTATTGCAAAAAAAATGTATAAAGGTAATCGAATGTTATTGCAGAGCCATTCCCTTTTCTCCTTCACTTGACCTGAACCGTCATACCCTTAGTGAAAACACCATGGTGGTTCGTTTCGATGTGTCTCTATTCGAGATCTGATAATTAAATCTGATCTCATAAAGACTTTTAAAGAATCGCGGTGGTCGAGTGGTTTTAATTGATAACAGTTCGATTTGCAACATTTATTAATCGAAATTAGTAATACTATCACCTTACGGTGAAGAAAAACATCGTGAAAAAACCTAAATGCTTGCGAAATGTTATTGCAATAACACTTTGCATGCAAGAGAAAATAAAACTGTTGATTTGTATACGTTTGAAATCACCAATACCTACGTAAACTATACAGGTTGTCTCAGAACTCATTAATAATATAATGAAAAATCTTGACCTAGTTTAGTTTAGGTTTATTGGAACAAAAGTCAGATAGATAGATAAATGTTCAAATTGTTTACCATCAGCCTCAATACACGCCCTACATCTTATTAAAAAAGATCTAGTTATTAGTCGGGCATATCTTCGAGAGTAGATGTCCTCAGCAGCTTCAGAAATTCGTTTACGTAGCTCGGCTACGCTGTCAATGGGCTTTGAATAAACTTTTTCTTTGAGAACGTCCCAATAAAAAAATCCAGGGTATTTAAATCTGGGAACGGGCTGGCCACGAGATAGTGCCTGAACGTCCAAGTCACCTCCTCGGATATTCTTGGTCAAGGAAATCTCTTACTTGCACTGCGTAATACGCTGGGCAGCCATTTTGTTGATACCACATGTGGCGACGATCTGTTAGTGGTACGTCCTCTAACAAAGTTGGTAAATTTACTCGTAAAAAATGTAGGTAATTAGTGCCATTCAAGTTCTCAGGCAGCACAAAAGGCCCAACAATTTTGCCGTTTAAAATTCCGGTCCACAGGTTTACTTTCGCCACATGCCACTCGTGAAAATTGTGTAAGTTTATGTAACCATCTTTTTTAAATGTAGATTCATCTGACCAGATAATTTTTTGGATGAATTGGGGATTTTCATTATGCCTCTGTAGCATTGTCTACTAAATGAAATCCTTTCAGGATAATCTCAAAGAAGACTTTGAACTCGTTGTACGTGAAACGGATGCATTTTGACTCTTTGTTAAATACGATGTGGTGTGCTTTTGGGTATTCCCGTTCTTTCTTCAATTCCACGAACGAAAATACTTGGGTCATCTGCGACCTCTTGCAACACTTTTTCCTCGTAAGGAAAGCGAGCTCTACCTCCAGCCCGTATTTGATTCGGGAAATGGCCGCCCTCCGTGAGTGAACGGTGCACGTTAAAAAACACGCGGTAATCCGGATAGCGCTGTAAATTTGGATATCTTTCACGATAAAGTCTAGCGGTGGCACTTGCGTTGCATCTGCGTTCCCCATAAATGAGGTGCATGTTCGCATATTCTTGTGAAGTGTAGCACGTAGACATGGTAGATAAAAATGATGCCAACACAAAAGTCCAATTCCAAAAGAGAGAAACCAAAGTTGCCGGTATGTAATCAACAAGTCCAATTCACAAAAATCCAAGTCCAAAAAGAGAAGCCAAAGTTGTCAGTACTAAATCAACACAAGCGAATACGGAAAGGTGCGCAGTAGACGAATGAGCGAAATGTTTTATCTGGTGTCAGACGCATCTCCGTCACACTGCGTGGCGTCACTATCTGTCTCGGTCGCTCATGGCAAACATGTCCACTATCCATCTCTCACATCAATAAAAACATTTGAACTGAGTAAAGAGGGTTAGCAAAAATCGGGTTACTCGAGGTTTTTATTTTTTTACTAGTTTTTTTTTAGTATGAAACTAACAAGTATTGTACCATTTTACAATCTTGATTAAATTTGAAAACTTTTAATGGCACTTGCCAAGGCACTTTAGTACATTTTTTTAAAGGAGGGCCTTTCAAAGGCGACAAATTTTGAAAACTTTAGATTCATAGTTTAACAAATAGTCTTAATTCTAGAACACTTGGGGCAGTTGTGACATTATTTTTGACTATGGTTCTAGAAATGTTATTTAGAGTCACGGTTCCAAAGTTTAAATGAACAAAAATAATAAAAATTGACCACAATAACCGAAAAATGGTTACAGTTTGACCAATTTCTAGGTTTTCCTTAAATGCCCATAATTTCCAAACTGCATGGGATAGATTTTTTTTCTGATTTTTCTCATGATGATTACAATCAATCCTGTCACCCCGTTTAGGCTTGACGTTGAGTTCTGGGACATTCTGTATAATATTATGTGGAAACAATTTTTAGTGTGATTTTTTGTGTTTTCATTCCTGGCAACATGTTTTTTTCCTCTTATATGTCATCATCGAAACGTACATATGCAGTTTATATAGTTTATTGTTATCTGAGGAAATACAGTAAAAATCAAAATTTAGGGTAGAGTTATTCTAACAGGTCATAATAATCGCAAATAAAACAGTTTTGGTATGAAGCTATTAACTACAGTGCCCTACAGGGAAAAGGTTTCCCAGATTACGTTTCACGCTTGTTTACTTACAAGTAATGTCTTTGTTCCGGACCGTAACATACTCGAATAACATATTCATTACGTCACCTCCTTTGTAATGGTTATTCTGACCTATAAGGCGGACACAAAACGGGGTAACCGTATTTGTTGATAGGTATGGAGTAATACAAAATATTGCAGGTAATATATATTACTTATTTATTCAGGTAAATGGGTCGATGTATTTATAAAAAAAACATTAGTACCATATAGTTTTTATTGAAAATCGTAATGTCTTTTTTTATACTACAATGGTGGCAAACAAGCATACGGCTCGCCTGATGGTAAGCGGATACTGTAGCCTATGGACGCTTTTAATACCGTAGGTATCACTACCGCGTTTCCAACCTTGAACTTCTCTTTCCCAAGGAGCTCTGGAAACCCTAGTCACCGCAGCAAGGTGATTTGGCTGCGATCTTCTATAGAGTGGCGTTATTCTACCAGTCGTGGTACCCCAAGTAGAAAGAAATCTCCAAATAAATTTCGCTGTGCATTACCTCTTTTACGCATTACATTGAGTATGACTATCTTCACCACAATAAAACAAGAGGTTTAGCAAGCAACTTCATAGTGTTGACTTTCTATTACCTACAATAAAATTAAAATTGTGGCTAATAGAAAAATCATATTATTATGTAACAGTCTTAATTATTATAATAAGGCAGAATATTGTACAAATAGATAGCTCTTCTAAGTGGGTGTAATATGTTAAATTTTAATAATTTAATATGTTTTCATTTTAAGTATATTTTATGAGAATCGAATTAATTAATGTAATACTTGTATGTCGCGCATGTGACTAAATGTACCCGGACTCATATAATTATAGACCAAACACCGATATGTAACCTGTATTTATGATAAATAAATTATTATTATTATTATAATAACGTGCCTAAAAAATATAACTTTATAAAACACGCAGATGTTGGTCGTGCGACAGTCGGGGGCAGGGACATATGGCTCAGAGAAATGTCATTGGAAATTTGTCTCTACTTGTGACAGCCTTACTGGTGAAATGCCTCCACGAATACAGAAGATCGCAGCGAAATAATCTTGTGTTGTGTTCCACGGTGAATGGATCTTCTAGAGTTTCTTAGGGAAGTAATACCTCTGGTGTTATAATCATATGTAGGCTACGATAACAGCTTACAATCACGAGGGAAGTACGCTTGTTTGCTACCTATATAAAAAAAATCTGGCTGGTTCGTCCTCATGTCAACGAAGCAAACTTTTTAAGTATTGAGCACAGCCACATCTAGAAGTTATAGTTGGTTTCTCGGAAACGGCTCTATCTAAGAATTCAGCACACTTTAAATGAGTATTTTGCTCCTTGGGACTTTATTGTGCTTTTTGCGCTCCTAAAACTTCAAACATACACAAAAGTGAGGTCTAATAAGTTTCAACTGAGTTAACAATGTTCATTTTCGTTAACACAATAACTTTGAATGTACACTTTATTAAGCTTATTGCTATGTACATTAATCCTACGTAGATGTTTTGAAATTCAAATAATTGAATACGGAATAAACAAAGGATTGAACGTTAAATAGCCAACAGCTTTAAAAAAAAAACGAAATAACAAATTATATTAGTAAATCTATAGTTTTGTCTGAGAGTATATGTAATTTTGTTCTCCTACATTTTGTCTTAACTATTCTATTGATCACGAATTTGACATTTAACATAATTTTATTTTTTTGTCTGTGTTTATCTCAGAAGTGGTTTCGACTGATTTTGATGAAATTTTATAAATGGGAAGTATATGTCATTCCGCAATTATTTTTTTATATAAAAAATATCAATAGTACGTTTAGAAATCCTAAAAATATACACAAATAGTTAAATTGTTATTTCACCTAAACTGATTTTTTTTATGATTAATAATAGTTATAGTAATCATAAAATTACGATTCTTAATAAACGCGCGGAGAAGGCACAGTGACTTGTACGGTAAAAAAAAATCATGATTATATTTCCTAATGATTACACATGATTTATCTTATATAATAACACTAGCTGACCCGCGCAACTTCTTCTCGCGTCATATAAGAGAGAGGGAGAAAGGGTTAGAGAGAGTGGTTCGTAGGCACTGTATTATAGGCCGCCCGCCTCCCACATCATTCCGCATAATAAAAATGTGCGTGCGGTACATGATCATTATTTTGCTAAGGAGTTATTTTAAAACTGTAATATTTCCTTAGGTATTCATTTAAATCAATTACTGTAAAGGACAATTTTGTTCAAAATTGAATAATGGTAATGTTTACAGCTTCGCAAATAATTCATTATTTAAGAACAAATTTTATAATCTTAAAAAACGTTATATTGAGTAAACATTTAAAAAAGACATATGCTATCTCGGATTTTTTTTTTACTTTTTAAGGGAAACAATTTTCTCACACATGATTATTGCGTAACTTTAACCATTTACATAGCGTGTTACGTAGTGGAAGCTCTCTAAAGGAATAAATTTCAAGTATCTATTACCAAACTTTTTGCGTCAGAAACGTTTCGTTGTAAAACGTTGCAGTAAAATTTCTTCTCATTACGCCAAAAAGAGTTTCACTTCGATAAACAGTGTAATAGCGCCTTTACATTAATTAACCTTCAAAAAAGGAGGTGGTTACAGAATTCGAATGTACATATTATTTTTCTTATCGTTATGGGTTTTCGCTGTGGCCACAATTTCACCCGATCTGTTACCCAAAATGGTAGGAATGGTAGGTATGGAAGACTGCCTCTCAAGTGCAGCTGCCGAAACATACCTATCGGTGTTAGGAGACAGATTTTCAACTTGAGGGCGGTAGCTAGCCAGGCGGGCATTAGAAAAAGCCCTATCACCATGCCATGGTTTCATAACAATGTTTTCCTTCACCGAAACCTCAGGGTCATTGCAGGGATTCATCCACCCACGTTCAGCAATAACTTCTTTGTTTATGAAGATTTAAATGATTATGTTTTCAATAAAAAATTTAATTACATTTTTAAATTTTAATTTCATTGATATTGGTCATTCGAAATAAAAAATACACCGCGAAACTTCTCTAAATCATTGAAGTTTGCTTTCATTTTTTTTAAACTTTTTTGTTAGTAAATCTAGCATGGAAAACAGCTCACCGTTCCCAACTGAGTCGACGTGGAGCATCGACAGCCACATCCTCGGGTGTACCACGTACTCCTTGAGTAAGAAGTCGGGTTAGCCTCGATCCTGTGCTGCTGGTCGTGCTCGATACAGAGCCGCGAGGAGTTGGGACCCTGCAGCAATAGAAAATCTATGAGTATAAAAATAGATGTATATAATAACACCATGAAAGTTGGTAGATCTAAATGTTTTTCATGGAGGCTGTTTTTATACTATTCCTTAACGTGATAGATGGCGCTATGGTTGAGTTATTAACCAATACTCTAAAGTACAGAACAACGTCTACAAAGTCAGCTAGTTATTTATACTAGCGATCGCCCTAAGGTCGAAATTCGAAAACCGACTTTTTGACCATAGACTATTTTCTGTTTGACATTTGCAGTATTCATGAACCTAAACAATGAGTATTATCTACATCACTTGCTATCACTTTTGTTGAGTGACAACGTCAATAATTTGGGGGACCTAAGTTCAAAGGCACTGGTCGTGTAGGATTCGCAGTATTAATTTATTTAATTTAATATATTAGTAACAGATATTATAGATAAATTTTACTTTTCTTCACTCCTTCTCCATATAAACTTGAACCATGCCAAATCTCACAGTCTTCCGTGCACGCAATACGCAAAAAGGTATCGAAAGTTTTTGCTTCACGTATTAATATATATATACTGTTATTAATAAGCATTGAATTAATAAAATAATCAAGAGTGGTAGAGATAAACTTCTTTGGAGATTTCACTTTACTTGTTGCAGTTCGACTGGTGGAACACCTCTACCTTACGGAAGATCGCAGCCAACTAACCTTGTATTGCTTTCCTGCAGTAAGCTCCTTGGGAAAGAATAGGGTTTCCATAGCTCTTTGGGGTAGGAGGTTCAAGGTCGGCAAGACATTAGTAATACCTATAGTAAAACAAGCGTCCTTAGGTTACAGTAGTCGCTTACCATCACACGGTCTGTAAGCTTGTTTGCTACTTTAGTTGTAAAAAAATATTTGATTTTTCCGAAATTCTTGTATAAAATATGTGCCGAAGCTCCAAAAATTAAGCTAGTGAATAACGTAGACTTCATGTAGATGTATAAGTCTGGAAACATTGTACATAAAACATTTCCAAGTAACTCAAGACTCTGTTCGGTGAAAGCGATCTGGGAAAGTTTTAATGAAAGCAACATTCGGTAATCTTTTGTAGGACGCGTGGTCCACTTTTGTAGTTTCTCTCGAATGAGTTCTAAGTTAACCAAGAATTGCTTATATGATTTAATTTAATATTGTGTTACTTACAATATAGATATGTGTTATACAGGAGTAGTAGATAAATAGCAACAAAAGCATTTAATTTTTTTTATTATTGAGTCGTTTTTTATAATGTCTAAATTTTATCATACAGAGGTCACTAAGTATGAAGAACCGCTCCAGCTGCGAAGAGACATTGCCTCACGAAGCTTTTTGAAGCTCACGGTGAATATTTTGGAGAATTGTTTGACCTTATCCAATTATTTCCCTTTCACAAGAGAACTACACGGTCTGGTCTACGGCGACACGAACAGGTGCCGTGCAGTCTCCCAGCCAACGTGTTCCCTCCTTCCAATCATATTGGGTCCTTCAAACGAGGCGTCAAGAAACACTTCTCCTGGCCGGCATGACTTCGACGACTGTCGTTGAAATTTATGTCACCAACGGTCGCCGTTATTTGTGGACAAGTGCTGTACAGTAATTTTAACGGGCTATTATAAAAAAATATATTAGATGATTTTTTTTAAATATTATAAAGAAAAATAATGTTATATACGAAAAATAATTAGTACAAAATTTTGAGAAACTTTAAATAAATAATTTTGTTAATCGCACCACTTACCTTTGCTTTTTGTTCATTAATAAGTTGTTCATGAAATTATTACTGAAATGGGTAGAGTACTTAAAATTTAATTATAAATTATCTGTAATTGTTCTAAAAAGAATAAATATATAATCACGTATTTACTATTTTCTCTTTGTTCCGCAGTAATTTTTGTTACTCTACTGTTTAGGCTACAATGCGCTTGTGTCAATCATTTGCATAATGATACATCATCCACCCTTTTTCCTTGTATCTGTCTATCCCTATCTACCCCAACCGTTTACTGACGTTAGTTCGTGTTGAAAATTACATCGGCGAACACTAGAAGTGACTACGGTAGTAATTAAATACTATAATAAACTTTTATTGCTAAACTTGATTAGTAAGCATGCATGGTGCGTGCTAAAACAGAAGTGACCACAAGAGGAGGCCTCCAAAGTTCGTGAAAGATGTTGTCTGGTGAGTCCTTTTTTCTCCTACATTCCACTATTCCGTGTCATTGTGCATATGTTGTGATCGACCAGGGAAAGTGGCCCCTACTTACAAATCCGGCTGGTTGTTTAAATAAATCGAACCAGCGCTTACAGTACAAACAAATGTTTGCAGCGAGATTTCATTCCTGGGCAGTTTGCATTGCAAATAATCAAATTAAAATTCTCTTTATGCATTTTATAGAATAAGTAAATCAAATGAATATAGATATTATCCGCGTCCGCGGCAGTTTGATTGTTAACAAATTCATAACAGTTTACTGATTGGAATAATTTACCAAAAAACAAACTCTCGGATGTCCTAAAAATAGAACTGTAAGAAATTATTCTGTGGATTGCCAATATTGCTTCCATAATTCGGTGTGAGGACAAACATTGACCAAATTGTATACTTAAAGGCTTATTGCTACTTAGTTATGCGATGATTTCACTTTATTAATGTCAGTTATCTTATTAAATTTTGTTAAGCGATTAAGTTATATACCTAATTGATGACGGTATTTACTTGAATGTATAATCTCTTCAATTCTTCGACGATGGATATATTTGAAGGTAACTACTTATAGAAACTTAAAGAAGAAAGACCCTATGAAATGTCCATGGTATAACGACAAAGTATGTTTAAACATAGAGGCCTTAATTTCAGGGAGTCACAATTATTTTAGATACTACAGTTGGGTTAAACTTGGTAAAAAATTAAATTCATCCATTAATGTTCATTAGTTCAATTAAAACTGGTATGTTCATAATCTAAATTATAAAATTTGTTTTTGTGAACGCATATAGTTATAAAATAATATCAAAGAAGTTGTTACAAAATTGATCTTATTGACCTTAAAAACTTTGACCAAGTATTCAAACTAGGGTAAAGCTATCCTTTTTCAAAAATATTAACTGTAAATTATATTTTTACAATTATCTCAGCGTTGGTGGCCAATGAATGTAAGTTTTTTGTGTTGTCTTGAACGATGATGTGTTCATAATTTATCTATATTAGATTATATCACTGCTCGGCTTTTTAATATTTTCATTAAAACTACCATCAGAATAAAGTTGAAACAATAAATCTACCGAACTACTAAAATTTAATTGCAAATTTCATTGTTTCGTTTCAACAATAGTTCGGGTATAATACTTGAAAGTTTTAATTAAAAACAAAATCAACACTTTTTCGCTTACAATTTTCGCTAGTGAAAAATGAAGAAAAAAATTATACAATCATACTTGGGGTCAAACAGTCGTTTTAATTGCGTTTCGTTTGCTCGGGTAAGTACATTATAATTTAGATCAGAATTTAATTTAAAACGTTTAACAGATTGCTTTTCAGTGTTTTTGCTGAAAACTATTGTTCAATGTAATCCAATGCACATGCAATAAAATTCAATAAAAATATATTACAAAAACATATTTGTATTGTTAATTACAGAATTTACAAATATGTTTATGTAAAGGCATTTCGTTACATTCCACTGAGTAATTCTTCTAAAAACGTTAGTCAGTGGGGCATTTTGTTACAGAATGGAACGCTTAATTTTGGTACACTTTTAAAAAAATCCGCCCAATTACTGTTTTATTTTATGATAGAAAAATTACGTGCGCTGTCAATCGCGGCTCGCGGGAGTTTATATATTCTAAACGATATACCTATTGTAATTTATCTGGATTATACAGTTTTGATAGGTGAATCATTTCATTGTGTTATTCCGCATATGGTGAAAATTAAACTTGGGTGTAAGTTCGTTTGAAGAACCCGTTATGTCTCAAATTAGGGATATTAATATATGTATGCTTTTGGTAAGAAATAAATAAAAACAATTATTTGATGAAAATTGTACACTGGAAATACACGTCATTCCTCAATTGATACGACATATGAATTGTCAACAATATGGGTAAAAATAAAGTTACGGGATGTAAATAGCTACTGCGTAACTAGAAACACGCGCGGAGCCGCGGGCACACCGCTAGTTAATCATAAATTTGTTAATTACTGATATTGTGAAACCATTGCAATGTTGGATAGTTACTAATGTGCGCCCGTTTATTTATAACCCTTTTTTAACTGAATTTAACTTTTTTCGTGCAAGTCATCCTTAAAATATTAATGTGTAGGTACATATTTAACCAAATCGACACTTTGCATTAAAAAGGACATAAAGGGTATTTTGACGAAAATAGTTTTGTAATGATAGCATACTCGGTTTATTTACGATATTTTGATCTGTCATACAACCCCTTGCGGTATTCGCAAAAAAAAAAATCAAATACGATTAACGTTTTTTTAATTATTAATTATGAATTTTCAAATTACTAGGATATAAAAGGACATCTTACTAATAGAATAGGTATATGAGTACATTTCAAAACGCATGCTTAGAATCGGATCATTCGATTCTAAATCAAATAAAATTTTAGGCATGTAAGATACAACTGCACGTGAAACACAGATGAAATATGATATGTATGATTGTACACCCTTGAAACAGGTAGAAAATAAATGTATTAGTTATCATAATTACTAGAAACTGTTGACCATTCATTTCAATGATCGTCACAGCAATATAAATCGCGATTTTTTATGTCAATTCTTCCTTAAAGAAATCCTTACAGCAAATATTACAAAAAGTTATATCTTAAAAACACTTTAAATTTTAGTTGTTTTTGCTTCCCCTGAAAAGTCGTTTTTTTTTACGCCCTTTGTTATATTATTTATCTGGAAGATAATCTTATTTATCTTATTTAATATCTACTTTATATTATTCATCATAAGTTCATTTGATTTACCTTATTATTGTTTTGGTGTACCTATTCTTTTATTTCCAGGATACCAATTAATGATAGGTTTATGTATTGATGCGTTTAGATAATTTATAACTTGATAATTTTGGTTTAATAACAGCTTTGTTAATATTTTAGGTTCGTATTGTTTACATTGCAATATTATGACAATCTCTGTCATTGATAATTCTTTGATAGTAATAGAGCATGCGCAGTTAGGAGTTTCTCAGGTATAGACAAATATTCTATCCAGGTTCTAGTTTAGCAAAATAAATCTATGATTAGATTTATTTTGAATTTTTAAAATAAGAAAAGTCTAGTAAGATGAAATTTTGAATTCAAACGGAAATAGAAAATTAGAACAGAGAGTATGACAGATTTTTCAGGATCGATCTGATCATGGGATTATTGTACGGCAGACCTTTGAATCGAGTAACGTTTATATAATAATTATCAAGAGTTTTGATAAAATGTTTTAATAAAACCAAAGAATTGTACGGCAGACCTTTGAATCGTAGTAACGTTTATATAATAATTATCAAGAGTTTTGATAAAACCAAGGAATTGTATTGCAGACCTTTGAATAGTTGATACGTTTATAATTTAAATATCTACAGTTTGATAAAATAACTATTTTTGTGGGTGAAGTACCCTATTGAAGAAGACAATAATATTCCAGGAACTTTTATACCTGGATTAATATATAAATTACTGATATATATATTTTTGTTTCGCCATATCGAGAGCTGAACGGATTCCGACGTTCCACTCGATGCAGCGACGTCTTCACTTGGACTGAGCTTGTTCATACGGCTCACACCACGTTGTCCGCTGAGGGCGAGCCTCGTGATTCAACCTTGTTTGGCCTACCTACTCAACACGGAGAGATCCTAGGCAAGGATCTCTACGCTGAGCTGTCGGAGCAAGAAGAATGTCTCGGTTATGGACATTAAAATTGTGTACTAATAATTTGTAAAACCCATATTATCTGAAAATTGTAAGGTATGCTGGAAAATTATACATAACTATCCTAAATTATAAAACTTTCATTCATTTTACCTACGTTTAGTTTATTCTCTATCTCTCTTCTTACCTAAATTAAATTTTAATCATAATACCTTTCTAATCGGAAGTGTCGAAATCTTCGTATAATAATAGACGTGATAGTGGTCAGTCAAGAAGAAAACTGATAATCTAAACTAACTAAAGTCATTGATATTGTTTCTACTCTTGAGAATTAAGTTACATTGCTTCGTGTACATGTATGTTATCATTGACTGTCTTGAGGCACCTAGATATAGTGCTGTTGATATACGGTAGATATATGAGTATAAATAGGCTTATTGCTTTTACAGTCAAACTTTAGGTTTCTACCACCTGTAGCTTCCTATGGTTACTAGTAACAACTTCTTTGATGATAATGTTTGGCTCACGGTCTAAACCGTTTGAACGGTAGAATAGTCTTACACTCAAACCGGTTTTATTTACCCCCGTAAAGTGTGATCGTGTGTATTTCGGTGTGAAAGATAAGGTTGGCGATACTCGTTGACAGTCGAGACGTTCCTACTAATTTCTCAGGATAGCGTAGATTGGCATCAATTATAAAGGATATACAAGTTTGAATTGGTTTTATACAGCAATAGGTTCCAGTAACTAATTTATATCAATAAACCACAGCTCAAGTGGGACTGTTTACTGATGAGTAATAAGTTTCGATAAAACGATATTACCAGCAAACTACAGGTTGTAAACAAATGTCTACGACGCATACCTACTGGGATTTTTCTGGGCGTGTGCCAACTTTAAAGCAAGACTGCGGAATTTGACTGACATAAAGTTCATGGACAAAGATATTATTTTAAGAAAATGGAGATAGATTGGGCGTGTCCTGCAATGACCTGATAAACACTTGTCCAAACAAGGTCTCTTATTGCAGTCTACTGGCAAAAGAAAGCCGGATCGCTTTCGAACTACTCGGAGGAGCTCTGTTCAAAAGGAGGCTGATTCAACTGATTTCAGCTGGAAAGAACTGCAATATGTCACACACGATCGAGCTAAATGGAGTTATCTTCTATGAGTCCTATGTCCTTGATGAAAAACTTCAGCATTAGATCTCTTTTTTGTGTGTAAAAAATAAATGTCTTTTCTTTCTTTCTTAAAATCATAAATCAGCGAAACTCAAACCATTGACCAGTAAAATAGAAAATAAATTTGAATTAAGAATACTGTCATTAAGAAAAAAAAAATTGTAAAAAAAGCGTGGGGTGAGTCAATAGTTATAAATATTTTATTGACAGATATGAGTAGAAGGATTATCATTTTGATAATATCTTAAAAAGCACCCCACGCCTTTTTTTACAATAAAATACATATTTTTTTCTTATTTACTTTTTATTCAACCTTATTATACAACATTTGGTACAAGAATGGGCATTCTCCGTGATTAACAATATTTTTTGTCTGTTTATTAGAGGTGTAGCGAATATATTCGTAATAGGTCCAGGAATTACAATACGCGCCACGAACTGGTATATTATGATAAACGAATACAGAATAATAGGTTACCAAATATTAATCAAATAGGCACCCGATTCACGATCCGCGCGGCGAGTCACCGCGAAGTACCTCTCTCTCTCTTTGTCCGTTATAGGGGCGCGCATCTTGCGAATAAGCGAGATAACTACCTGATTTGAAACTTCGTATAGAAACGACCGTTCGCTGCTGGCTTATCGTATGCGCAGCTAGGTATGTATAGTAAAGACATCATTATACACGTCGGGCTTCGTATGAAAACTGCATGGGTTGTTAACAGAGTAAGCAAGCAATGAGAACAGATCACTATATTAGGCACCGCTTTTAACGAATCCAGTGTATTAGCTAATATGGATATTACTTAGATTCATAGATTAGTTTGTAATATTTGTATTAGGTATCTATTGATATTTCGTATTATATTAGCGGTTCCTTCAGTTCCTTGTAACTAGCTGCGATTGCTTACACGTTATCGTATCTATATATTTTAGAGAATTTCAAATGTAAATATTTATTATTTTGTGTTTAGAATCAACTAAAAAATCAATCGATTGACGTTTTTAACGGACATATATAAAAATCTATAATTGTAGTACATGTGACATAGTGATATTTTTTAACATAATATATTTTTATATACCAAAGATTTTGACGTTAATGACAGTCGGTAATCTATACAATAATAAAATTGAAGTGTCTGTTTGTAATGTCAAAATAACTTTTTTTTTTTTTTACTAAATGCAAATGAAAGTACGTAAATATATACGATACCTATAATAAAAACCCATTTTTAAAATTCTTGTCTGTCTGTTTGTTCCGTCTAATCTCCAAAACGGTTGGACTGATTTCGACAGGTATTCACTGGTAGATAGCTGATTTTATAGGAAGTAACTTAGGCTACCTTTATTTTAGAAAAAGAATTAGGGTTCCGCATAAATAAAAAAAACAACTGGTCATGGTGAATCAATTTGGGCTCTTAAAATGGCTTACGCTGAGTAAACTATAAGAGATACAACAAATTAACGTACTAAATAATTGTAGACATTAAAAATACCTACAAAAAAGTCAGCGAGAGTTTATGTCTATCTTCTAAGAAACACCCACAATAAGCATTATTGTTTTTAAAATAGCCGGAACGGGGGAGCAAGATTCGCGCGGGTATTCTGTAGTCCACGTGAGCGAAGCCGCGCGGACACAGCTAGTTTATTAATACGAAAGAAAATTTAATCACTTTTTCATTTACGTTTATAATAGCATACGGATAATAATAATAAATATTCACAACAATCTTTTATTTCATACTCACATCCTTTAAGTTTATAGAATACTTAGAATAGATACGCTTAATATCAGTATGTACCGAATAGCGAATATTGAATCGGTGACTATTATTTGACTAATACCAAATAATAGGTACGGATAGGGATGTGAAAAAAACGATAAAAAAAAAATCGGTTAATAATCAATTTTTTTTTCACTGTCGATTTTTTCTTGATAGATCTTTTTTTTGTGACTGTAGGTATTCAATCACCCTTCTTCTTACTAACTTGCCAACTAGTCCTTATTATTGAAAACCATTACTGACATTATCAAGTGAATATAATGTCCTGTCTTAGAACGAATTCAGTATCCCAACAAGATGGTTGCTACCTTGATAGAATTTACTAGGTAGTTTTTGTGGCACATCAAAATGTATGCTTCCAGTTTATAACTATAATCCACTTCACATAAGCACAATAACCAAGCTGTATGACAAAAAACGCTATCAGTATTACATTATATAGGGTCTAAAATATAAGTTAATTAATCTATTATAATATTATAAAGCTGAAGAGTTTCTTTGTCTCTTTGTTTGGTTGAACGCGCTAATGTCAGAAACTACTTGTTCAAATGGAAAGAATATTTTTTTGTTGGATATCTGATTGCTCGAAAAAGGCTATAGTCTATATAATATCACACTACGACCAATAGGAGCGGAGCATCAATGAAAAATGTTGCAAAAACGGGGAAAATTTATTGCTTTCGAGAGCTTTCATTGCATGCGCTGCTTGAAAATTCTGTGATAGCATTTGGCTATCTTTTATGGTTGAATCTATATAACCTTTTTTATGGTAATAAAATTTGTTCTAAAATAATGCATTATTTGCGAAGATGTTTCTATAAACATGGTATTAATCCTTATTAAAATAGAAACAATATTCATCACTAGTATTTAATTTGTACAAAATTGTCCTTGACATCAATTAGCTGTAATATGTATATATATATGTTCTTACTGTATTTGCAATATTATTATATGTTTGATGTTATAAATGCATATATAGGGCAACTATGTGCTGGTAATATAATATTTACACTTTATTTACTAACTAATATTTTTGCAACTAGTCACAATGATCATTTTGTTATTATAATAAATGTATATTTAAACCTTATATTCACACCACTTGATACATATAAAATCTATCTTTAAAAATGGCTATAAATGACATAAATAATGAAATAGACTTAATAGAAATAAAATGTCAAACTTTTAAAGAACCAGAAGAATGTAAGGAAATTTTTAATACAAATTACGATTTTAAAGTATTGTCTATAAATATAAGAAGTATCAGGAAAAATTTTGATAGCTTTTTTGTTACTCTACAGCGTTTAGATGTAAACTATGATGTTATTGTGTTGACAGAATGTTGGCTTAATGATACAACTATAATACCCCAAATAAGTGGATATTCTTCATATAATACTGAACAAAATACCAATCAAAATGGTGGTGTTGTGGTTTATGTAAGTGACAAATGGGGGCCTAGCGTTATTGAACCCTGTATATCGGAAGTAGACTGTTTAGTTATTAAAATACCAAATCTTATTACTATATTTGGTATTTATCGATCACCCTCATTTTGCGCAGTAGATAATTTTTTATTATCGCTAGAAACACAACTAAATACTTATACAGAAAACCAAACAATTTTAATAACTGGAGATGTTAATATTAATATTATGGAAAACAGTAATAACTACTCAAGCAATACAAACAGTCAGGTATATCAATGTTTTATGGCTGAATACGGTTTTATACCGGTAATTACAAATCCAACTACAGGTGCGAATTGCCTAGATCATATTTATGTGAGATCGAATTTTCCATCAATTGGAGCAGTATGTAATTCTAATGTAACAGATCATGATATTGTAATGGTCGCATTAAATATAAATGGTCCAAAGCCCAAGAATCAAAAACGGGAAAAAATTAAAATAGACACTGACGCTGTTTGTAAGGACTACACTAACTAGCGCATTAGTCTAACTAGCGCAAAAAAAGAAAAAAAAAGGTCCCTTACAGAACCTATGTACCTGTGTGGTGTGCACGTGTGTGTGATTCATACGTGTGTAATGTTGTGTGTGGGTAGCTAAGTGTTGCACGTATAGTGTCACTTTGTATCGCGCGGGCGGCTGCCTGACCCAAGGGTTTCACACCGAGGAACGGACCTAGGCTTGGGTTGCCGCTAGAGAGGGTGGACGTGACGGGTTGTGCGGGAGCGAAGTTGACCGCCCGTCCTCTGCGGAGAGAACGGTGGTTACCGGGCGTGGGCGTGGCACTCTGTTTGAAAGTTGGCGGTAGAACGGTTAGCTTTTGGTTTGGCGTAAGGTCAGTGAATATATTACGCGGCCGGCATATTATCGAGTTGAGGTCGGGCAATAATAGGTCCTTTTATGTAAATAAGTGGTTCACGGTATCGAAATAGACGAGAAAGTATTTGTCGTTTTATCGAAGAAGGTCCATATCTCTACGAGATCTCAACACTAATCCAGGGGAATCGTAAGCGTAAGAAACTTATTCTGGATGGCTTTAAGCAGCTAGTTGTATTTAATGTCATTTAAAACCAGAATGTCATGATCGTTGTAAACATTTAGAGTTAAAGTTTGTCAGTGGACATTTAGTATGCAGCACATACAGGTAGCATTGGTAGAAGGTTCACTTACCTAAATGTTATTGTGGTATAGAATTGGTTATGATAGGGTTAACCTAGATGTTTGCTTCTTTTCCTGGAACTAGGATTACCAAGTTCAAAGGGATTGTTTGAGTTTTTGGTATCTTGTGGGGTTGGTTAAGAACCCTGCCTATTCGGAGGTTATGGTTAATTCGCCAATTTAAAATCTTCAATTGGTAGTCTTTGGATTCTACTTTTGGGTTATTTTTTTTAAATACTAGATTACGTATAAGCAGTAATTCAACAATTTTAATTGGAGTGTTATGATAAATGAAAGTAAGTCCTGATAACATAGGAAGCAGAAGTATGGTTGATGTGATACCTTTCAACGTTTAAAATCGCTCTTTGGTAATCCGAACTTTTATGTATCGAAGTTTCCGGAGACGTATGATTTAATGTAACAGACTATTTAATGGTGCAAAAAAAAATGGTCCAAAGCAAAAAAAAACTGGGGAAAAATTAAAAAAATGGCCCTTGGGTACTTGATATAAGAATATTACGTACAAATAATTTAGGGCACAAGGTTTTATCAAATTAGGGTTTAGACGTTCAAAGACGCCATAATTTACCTAGGTATTTAAAATGAAGCGGGAGCACTCGGGGTGATGCTGTAGCCGGCTAGGAAACCTAGACGAGCAGTTTCCAACGGCGAAAAAGTTGAATATGTACATTAGATATGCAACTATAATAATATGTATTAGAAAATTTATATTATTCTTAATTTGGGACGTAACTTAAAGTAAGTTTTAAATAAGAAGATCTATCGAATGAACTGGGAAGGAATCTGACCGAACTATTAGTCCTACAGGGGTCTGTAATCTAACTGGCATGTTTTAACTGTTGGGATGTAGGTTGGTTATTTTAGGGTGGTACTTTGAAAAGTCAAACCCTTAGCTTCACTAAGTGCCCTACTTCTTCTGAGCGACTGACAGGTTAAGATTAATGTCTTAACCTAAAAATGGTTAAGCACAGGGTGATGGTACACAACAGTTTTTAATCTTCGAAATCATAATTCAACCTCGACCATAATCTTTATTGCATCTGCAGCTGATTCCTAAACTGGAAGAAGCGGCTTTGTCTTACATAAGGGTGGTCTAAAGATGTACCCGATAACTATCGTCCAATTTCTTTGCTTGGGATATTTTCAAAATTACTTGGGAAAAATAGGAATTTCAACTAATACAATTCGACAGGTATTCACTGGTAGATAGCTGATTTTATAGGAAGTAAATTAGGCTACCTTTATTTTAGAAAAAGAATTAGGGTTCCGCATAAATAAAAAAAACAACTGGTCATGGTGAATCAATTTGGGCTCTTAAAATGGCTTACGCTGAGTAAACTATAAGAGATACAACAAATTAACGTACTAAATAATTGTAGACATTAAAAATACCTACAAAAAAGTCAGCGAGAGTTTATGTCTATCTTCTAAGAAAGCCAGAGCATTTGTTTTTAAAAAGCCGAAGGGTATGAAGGTGGGATATTCAGTCCACTGAGGAACCGGCGGGCAAGAGTTTAAATAGAATGAAATTTTAAGTTATTATCGTTATATGGCATACAGATACTAATAATAATTACAAACTTTTGCAAAATCGTTAGTTAAGATAATAAAGAAACTAATATAAAAAAATATATTGAAACGGTGACTATAGTGTTAGATATCAAGAAAAGAATTACAGGGGTGTAAGAGTAACATTGGTAATACGTTTTTTATAAGTTCTATAGATCTTTTTATATATTTAGAAATGAGATGATTAACATTTCTATCAACTAGTAATAAAACTATGGTATTACAAAGATGAATATTAATCGTTTAGAAAGATTCTATCCCAAAATGTTAAAAGCTATTGAATAATTATAGTATTTGTTGCATATCATTGTACTTGTTGTTTAAGCTTATCATTCTAGAATAACTACTAGAAAAAGTAACAATTATTAAAATATATGTCACCTATTCTTCTCTTGATCAATAAACGAGTGTAGAGTTCTGTTTTCTTAGATTTTGGGCATTCAAAGCTGGGTACTAAGGTTAAGTATATTTTTTTGAATACTTTTGCTAATGCCATATCTTATTATCAGCTCGGCTATAGGGTATTTCCGACATGAAGAAAGTCGAAACGGTAAATTGGTGGATAAGAGTTCCATAACTGTCGAATTCTTGTCGATTTTCAAATTTAGTTGAAACAATAGCGTTTTTCGCTAATAAATTTTCGAAAAATTAATTATTTGGAAGTTGGTCTAGAACGGGTTAATCTACGGAAAAACTTTATTCTAATAATTGGACAAGCTGCAGAGACTTGTGATACGGTAATATTTTGATAGCAAGTTTGATATGGCGTATTAATATGTAAACTCCTGTGATGGATAAGGATCCTGTCATTCTTCAACCCTTCCTCTGAGCGCGTAATTGGAGATCGGCTATTAAGAGTGTTACGTAAGCTGCACTGGGTGTCTGGACCAAAAACTTCAATTTAAATTACGACATCCATCGTTAAATAAATATGAGTCTTTTTATTTCGCGATGTATAATAATTCTAGGTCCAGTTGATACATTCATTTTACATAAATTCGCAACAGCATCTATTCGACCACATAATCTTCTTCCTTAAGTAAAATTAACTAATTTTATTTCCCTAAACATAGTTCAACTACTAACAACCAGACATATTTAACAACTTAAGACTTTTGTGATATGTAAAATTAAAGAAATTTTATTAGTATAGTTAAATAAAGTTTTATTAGGATCTCCATTAAGTCTTTTGGTTATTAAATGTTGTTATTACAATTATGTTTAATATTTCAGTTTAATACCATTACTTGCATTTGTAATATAAATTTATACTGATCGACAATGGTCAATCCAAACTATACGATAATCGAGAAACCATGCTCATAACAAGTATGTCGGAAGCCTTATGGATACCCAACCACAGAGTTGTACAAAGAAAGCCGATTTCTTAGTGTGAGACAATTGTTTATACTGCAAGTTGCTCTTAGAGAACATAGAAAGGTAGCCGTCTTACCGGAATACAGTGAAATGTCAGGACGTGGTGTATTCCGTGTGAGAGCTCCCTTGGTGGGCACGGCCTTTGCGCAAAGGTTTGGCCCGTTCATTGGCCCCTATATTTACAATAAAGTACAGAAGCTATGTTCAATTGGAGACTGTTTGCTTTACGAAGCAAGAAGGAGAATTATTGGCTGGCTAAGTACCCTGACATATAACACAACTGAGGATGTACTTACAATTCAAAAATAATTTTACATTTTACTTCTTCTCTGATTACTAAAACTGTAAGTAATTTTCCATGATGGTTTTGGCTGTTGCATTTATATTGTGTGTTATTTTATTTATGATAATATGTATGTTGTATATAATTATGTTTATGTAGTATAAAATATGTGTCTGTATTGCATACTATATAACGGTATAATATGTAGTATAATGAATAAGTAATGTGTAATGTAATGATTTCAGATGTTATTATGAGTAAGTATAAAATGGTAACTCGTATGTAAGGTTCCCAAGACACAGGCATGCCTAGTTTGGGGCCATTGTTAAAATTTAAGTTGTAAATTTAAGTTTTAATAAATAAATAAATAAAAATAAATAAATTGATTACAATAAATATCTTAGGATATCACAGTTTTAAAATAACTCCGCAGCAAATTAAAGAATGTTTCTGCTCCTTTAGAATTGTATTATAGGAACCTATGACCCACTCTTTCTAACCCTCTCTCTCTCTCTCTCTTATGTGACGCAGACGAAGTTGTGTGGGTCGGCTAGTTAAAAATAAAACCACAAAATGTCACTTCAAGATCCCACCAAAAACTTCAATCGCCCTTAAATATCGTCATTTATAATTAAATAATGAGTTGCTTTTTATTTACGCAGTGTATAATAATGTCTAGCTTTGCTCCACGGTTTCATACGTATTAATTTTATACGATAAACACCGCAACACCAACGCACCCGTGTACCCTATCATAATTGTTCTTCCCACAAGTACAAATTATTTTAATTTTTCATTATCCCCTAAACTATGTGTCCAAATAACATGATATAAAGAGAAAAATTTTACTTTGAAAACCAAATTCCGAGGACATAAGGTCGTAAAATAATATTAAAAAAATTGTTTAATTTTTATTCAACCTCGTTAAATAACAAAATTTGGTACAAGAGTGGGCATTCTCCGTTATTAACATCAATTTTTGTCTTATTTAAATTGATTATTTCATTACGAAAGTTATGATTGTGAATATTTCAGGTGTTTAGTTCAAGTTTACAAGAAAATATGAAAAAATATCGATTATTAATTAATCGATTATTTTTTTTAAATTCCCATCCCTAGGTACGGGAACCTAATATGAGATAACTAATATATTTCATATTAGGAATATCAAACAATCAGCCTTATATAACACCTCTACTGTCTATTGAAACAGTTATTTAAACTGATACGTGATTGAGAAAGTTATGATTGTCATTATTTCAGTGGTTTAACTAAATTGTTAAAAAAATAATAAAAAAATCGATTTTTTTAGAAATTAACATCCCTAATGCCCACATTGCCCACTACAAATTACAAGAACAACAAGGCGCGCATACGAAATACTCGCGCGCCTTTTCAAAAATTGTGAAAGGTAAAAAAATACTATTTACTCGTTTTTTTTTTTTTTTTAGGCTTAGGGCACTCAGCCGCGAAAGTTTGTGACGACCCGCACGAGGGTGCCAGAGTGGCCGAACCTCGGCTCGGGCGGTCGTCGCGAATGCGAAAAAGTCGCGATCTAACTAATTCCCTAATCCTATGAGAATTCGAGCTAACTAATATATACTCATATGCACGTTCCCCTCCTCCTGGGAGGAAGGAGTGGACCATGCGTATGTGTATTTAATAATCGGAATGGTTTTTCTACACTAACTAGCGCATTAGTCTAACTAGCGCAAAAAAAGAAAAAAAAGGTCCCTTACAGAACCTATGTACCTGTGTGGTGTGCACGTGTGTGTGTTCATACGTGTGTAATGTTGTGTGTGGGTAGCTAAGTGTTGCACGTATAGTGTCACTTTGTATCGCGCGGGCGGCTGCCTGACCCAAGGGTTTCACACCGAGGAACGGACCTAGGCTTGGGTTGCCGCTAGAGAGGGTGGACGTGACGGGTGTGCGGGAGCGAAGTTGACCGCCCGTCCTCTGCGGAGAGAACGGTGGTTACGCGGGCGTGGGCGGTGGCACGCTCTGTTTGGAGAGACGGTGGCGGCGTAGAAGGCGTTAGCTTTTTCGGTTTGGTCGGGCGGGTCAGTGGATATATTACGCGGCCGGCGTTTTCTCCAGCAGGCGTTGGGGTCGGGCACATACGAAGCTGCCGCTTTTATTAAGGGATTTGCGTGGTTCGACGCGGTATCGAAATAAGAGCGAGAAAGGTGTTTGGCGTAGGCATGTATCGAAGGAAGGTCCATATCTCTATGGAGATCCTCCATACGAACAAACCAGGGGGCACCGGTAAGGCGGTGAAGAAACTTATTCTGGATGGCTTGTAAGCGTTCCCAGTTATATCTTGACATATGTGCGAACGCAACGCAGCTATATGTCATGATCGGTCGGATACACATCTTGTAGAGCGTAAGCTTGTGTCTCGTGGACATTTTGCTTGCAGCACATAACAGGGGATGCAATCGGGCGAGGGTCCAGGAGGCCCTTTTCCTAACCAGATTGATGTGGCGTATAAAGGAGAGTCTACTATCTAGGGTTACACCTAGATATTTGGTCGCCTTTTCCCAGGGGATCGGATTACCGAAGAGTTCAAGGGGATTGTCCTTGAGTTTTTGCGGTATCTGTGTGGCGGTTTGGTCGAAGAGCACCGCTGCGCTCTTCGTGGGGTTTATGGCTATTCGCCAGTCGTTAAACCACTTCCCGAGAGTGGTCACGGCTCTTTGGATTCTACATTTGAGGTTTGTCGTTTGCCTTTGAGAGGAGTATATGACTGTATCGTCAGCGTATAGGCCTACTTCAACTTTCTCTTGAAGTTTTGGTAGGTCACTGACGTACAGATTGAAGAGGCTAGGTGCCAGGATGGAACCTTGGGGGACGCCTGAGCGTATGGGATGGGGTGTGGATAGTTTTCCTTCCACTCTGTAGCGAAAGGTGCGGTCTTTGAGGTAATCGCGGATGATTTTAACTAATCTATCGGGGACTTCGCGGGAGTACAGCTTATAGACTAATCCTTCGTGCCAGACCTTATCAAAGGCCTTGGCTACGTCGAAAAAGACTGCTAGTGTGCGACGGGGTATAGATAACTCGGAAAAATTAAACAAAATGTGCTCCGTGAGGCGGTGCACTTGATGAGTGCAAGAATGTCTAGCACGAAAACCGAATTGCTCAGGCGGGTAGAGGTTTTTCTCCTCTATTACGGATTTGAGACGGTTCAGAAGGATCTGCTCATAGATTTTACCTAGGGTATTTAGAAGACTGATAGGGCGGTAGCTGTCGGGAAGCGACGTGCTCTTGCCGGGCTTGTGAATACCTATGACAATGGCCGTTTTCCAGACGGCTGGAAAATGGCAGTTGGCTATGGCTACATTGAATATGCAGACCAATAGAGCTATGAGGTGATCGGGAAGAAGTTTGAGTACTTCGTTCTTGATACCGTCGGGACCTGGTGACTTTCTAAGCTTAAGGCTTTTGAGAATGGCAGAGATCTCCTCAGAAGTGACTGGGGACAGGGAATCTGATGCCGGGAGCTTATTCAGCTCCTCCACGTGGGCTTCGATGTCTCTGACTCGGTCGGTGTTCTTGACGCTGTTGGGCATGCGAGGTTGGGTGTCTATTTTAAGGGCGTGGGCTACTTTCCAATAAGTCAGATGTGACGGCCTTAGCCCTTCGACTAAGGTGTCCCATCTGTGACTTTTGAGCTCTGTTATACGGGCTTTAACCGCTCTCTGAAGTGCGCGTAATCGTGCGCGGTTTGCATCGGTCGGATAAGAGTCATGCGCACGAGTCGCAGCGTTCTTCTCCGTCATCAACGCTCGCACGTCGGCAGGGAGTACAAAGCGGCGATCGTTCGCCGCTTCGACCTCTCTCGAGGCCTCTCCGATGCCGACTTGGAGGTGGTCAACTAGGGAGTCGATCGCAAGATCTACGTGCGCAACTGACTCTAATACGTCTGGGACCCTAACGAGACTGGGCGAGGACTGCCTATCCGCGAGGTAGTGTTTTAATTTTGCATAGTCAACCGTTGTGACTGTAGGAGGGCTGGAGTCATCTAGTTGTCCTAGCTGTAGGATGACCGGGCGATGGTCAGAGTCGAGTTCGTGTACGACCCGAATGAGTCGTACCTGAAGCGCGATATTTTTCAGGAGGGCTATGTCAAGCACTGTCGGTGTACAGTGATCTTGAAAGTGGGTGGGAGTGGGAGGCGCTATGACGTCAAAGTTTAACTCGTCCGACCACCCTTCGAGAATAACCCCATTGCTGGAGTCTCTCCAATCTATTTACTCGTTATAACTATAATCAAGGAATGAAAGTCGATTAACATATCATTTTCAAGTTTAATTTCAGCACAGCGCCATCTATAAGCAACACAGAACATTACTTTCCTAGTAGTAGTAACGTTTCAACCTAGATTTAGTATTAGCCCAAGCAGCACGTAAGCGTTGTCAACATCAATCAACCAGCCAATTTAGAACTTAAGTTCTTTTGTAGACTATGTTAGAAAATGTTTTTATTCTTGTAAGAATGATTAATCAGATATTAGACAACTAAGCTTTATAAAGTTTGTATTTAAGGGATCCGCCAAGCTTATGGTGTTTTAACAGAATATTATAACTCTGCTGTAAAACTTTAAGTGTTATCTGACACATATAGCTAGTTTCATTTATTATCCATTGTACTGCAGGTATATACAACAGTTCGTACTAGTCTGGATGACACACCTCTAGACCAAATCGACGACGACCATAATCGAGAAAATCAGGACTTGCAATAACCGTGTATAATGTTATTTCTATCTCATTCTTTCGCTAGCTAAATCCTCTTGTGTTTGTCTTATTTTAGAGTCGCCTTTTCGCGCTTCAAATAGCAATGGTATTAAAGTTTTCACTTCAAAAATATTCAAAATGTTAACTTGTGTATTCTTATAAATTAACAATGCTTTTATGTCTACTACTTGTTTTTTGTGGATTTGTCACACTTGACACTGACATTGGCGAAATTGCCTACATAGGCAGAAAGCCAAAATTTAAAAAAAAAAAGCTGTTTTTATTAATCTGTATCTAATATTTTGATATTCATTTCAATACCTATAGATACATATGAGTGCGCTATGGCCACTGTTTGCCGGTAGGTTGCGTCTCAAAGCAGTTGCCTCGGTCGACTAGTCCGCCATAGAATTGTTATAGGCTTTGAACATACTGAGAGATGCTCCGAATATTTAATTTTTAATATTAAAAAATTATGTTTCACTGTCCTGTACTTTTAGTTTAGGTACCTAAATAGGTTTTTTCATTGCAAGACACCGAGCGTGGCTCTGGCACCCAGACATTAATCTATATTTCGTGGTGTCCGAACAAGCAGTCACTGAACCTTTATTGCTTTAAAACCTTAATATGCTAGCTATGAGCTATGAGAATTATGATGATACAATTTTTCTATAATAACTAAGGTGGCAAACAAGAATAAATCTCGCCTGATGGTAAGTAGTTATGGGTTATGAACGCTTCTAGTGGCATAGGTATCAATAGCGTGTTGCCAAGAAGCTCTAGAAACTCGACTCACCGCAGTAATAGAACATAAGTTTATTTGGCTGCGATCATCTTTAGAGTGGACGTATTCAGTTTAGATCTCCAAAGACATTTCTCTATGCACTAAACTTGTTATCTTATTGATTAATTTGCCATGTTATGCTGTTTGCTTTAAAAGTGACGTAAAAATATAACTTAAGCTGATTGTATCAACACCTTTACGGAGCGAAATGGACGATTCGTAACCGTGTCAGTCAGGTGCATGCACACAACCGATACCCACAGAGGGTCTAGAGAGTCTAGACTTCAGAGAATCTTGTTCAGCAAGTACTTATTCCTGATACTTTTGTATTTGTTTTCAACAAAACATGTTTCATTTTAAACCGACTTCAAAAAAAGACTGAGGTGAAATAATTCGAATGGTTTTCTTTTAATTAAAAATTATCTTATAAAAATAAGAAAGCTCAAGTATTAAGAAAAATAGAAATTTCTTTGTAGATTTGTTTCTACTTGAAGTAGTTCGTCTGGTGGAATAACACCAATATACAGAGGACCGCAGGTAAATAACCTAGTGCTGTGTTCCTGCGGTTCGTAGGGTTTCCAGAGCTCTTTGAGGTAGGAGGGTTCAATGTCGGTAACGCATGCGATACCTATGCTATTATAAGCAACCACAGGCTGCGGTAGCCGCTTACCATCAGGCGGGCCGTATGCTTATTTGCCACATTTGTTGGTTGCTCGAAATTTCGTGCACGGTTGCTGGGTCATCGTGAGAAGTCATAGTTATGTTATAATAGCCTGGTCATTATTATTACTTATAAACTTCAAATGCTAACTAAGTGGATTATATTACAACATACGTGTCATAAACACTTTGTTTGTTATCTAAATTAGATAAATCCATCTTGTATTCAACGTCATCCCGTTATTACAACGATTGTGTTCCTCATTTTGATGTAAGATCACACACACACACACATGTCTCATACGGATCTTTGTCAAGTAAATTCTTAAAGCTGTATAAAAAGACAACGATTCATACAAAATTGTATACCATATTTCTCAAAATCCCAACAAATATAGTTTCTATGGGAAGTAATACAAAACTTGAAACTTTATTAAAAAGTTAATTCAACTATAAGAAGTTTAAAAGATTTTCTTCGGAAAGTTTGGGGTGTTTCTAATTTCGAAGGTATTCGAACTATACTGAGATGTAGCTTCGAATGAAATAACCATTTATTACATTAATCCAAGCCAGTGTTAATTAAGTTTACTTGAAGTAACTTTAATAAAGTGAGTTTCTTAAATTTTATTGTATTTTTGTAAACTAACATACTGTCATTACAATAATATATTTTATAATACTACTAGTAACTAGTTATATTAGTAGTAGTAATTTTATCTTTACTTATTATTATTATAATAATTGAATATTCGTATAGCCAGCCAGATGAGAAGTGGCAGACCCTTGTATAAAATTTTATAAAAATCGGTCAAACCATTTTTGATTTAAATCCATATACAGTAGATATATGTATATCTACATAAACAGACTGACAGGCAAAAATTTATTTAATGCCATATTCATGATCCTTGACCTTTATAATAGACGTCCATCAGAAAATACTCACTTCTACAGCCAAAACTACAGATGTATTCATACAGATAAACTAAAAGGCCTACTTGCCTACAATACCACTTCTTGAAATAAATATAACATTTATTTACAATTACCAACCTGTTCCAGCTTCACACGGGTGCAATTTACACAGTGGTGTCATTGATGTTTAAAAAAGCATGTTCGATTGATTAAAAGTTTATTGCTTTAGTATTGATGGTTCATAATTTCATAATTACTAAAAGTGAGTTTAGCTCGCGACGCGTTATTAATAGTCCATTCATAGTAGACCGTAGTGCGGGTGGCAGTGGCGATGCTAAGTGCCGGCCAACCCATTTCACTGTGAATGATTTCTTTGGTTGCACGTAATTTCGAATCCGTGATATTTTCTACGATATTCAATATTATTTAATCTATATTAAACTATCTAACAACAATTCAAGGTAATATTGAATTGGAGAAAATAACTTCGTAAATATCCTAATATTTTAACTTTCATAAACTACAACTCTTTAGTACATTATTTTGATGTATATCTTAAGGTTTAGCCTGCAGCGTAAACAGTGTAGGCTCCCGAAAATAGATTTTTCGAAGAGTTGATTTCAAAACATGGGATTTACTCTAATATATAAAACTTTATTGAAGTCTATTGTAGTAAGTAACCTTTCGTAAAAAAATATCTAAATGACAGTGACAACCGTATAAAAATCCGTTGCGTTGTTTAGAAGAAGTAAGCGGACAATCAGACAGACGCTGAAAGTGGCTTTCTTTTAAACCACGTATAGAATAGATATAGATAGATACCTTTTTGTTTTTGAAAAATCGTAGCATCATGATCAATTAAAGTAAACTATACAAATTTAGAATTCAATAAGCTAAACAGCGTAAAAAAGTAAATTCTGAATAATTAATTATTTTGTTAGGATAATGAATATAAAAAAAGGAAAACATTAAGATGATATTTTAACTTATCATTTGTTAGATTTGTTACAATGGCATCCACTGTTGCTAAAAAAGGATTTAAATAAAATATACCGGTTTCTGTTTACCAAAGAAAAACAAACTTCGCAATAAAGTTCCCTTGTATTTAGAGTTCTCTTTGAGATGCATAAGAAAACATTTCTGCTTGAAGGCGCCCCTGGTTTCCAGACAATGAATGATATCCCCTGTATTCGTGTCATAACTTGGTTTACCGCCGGAGGAGATTCTTGGCTTTTATTCCGAAATGTTTAAGGTGCTAGATATATTTTTCTGGAAGCGTCGATGAATTTAAATGTAGGTATAATTATATCAATGGTTTTATCCGACTGCGAAAAGGAGGGGTATGTTTTTCTAGCGTATGTATGTATGCCTATTTTTTGGCATGCTATGTAGCCTTGCCTGTTGCCTTTTAGCTTGTGAGGTGTCGTTAGATTTTTCTTAATTGTGGGATTAATAGAGGCTATACAATATATAAGAATGGAGTATGGGAATCAAAAGCAAAAATAGAAGAAAAAAAATTATGTTTTTGTTGTTTCTATTTTAATAATTTTTTAAGTTATGCTTCTTTCAGCTCGCTTAGTAGGAGGTAAAGTTGAGTGCTTTTTTATCATCACGTGACGGAATTTCGACCTGATAAAGTTAGCTAATAAAGTGTGAATGATTTTAATTTGACTAAAATGATGTTTATTTATAAACCGTTAAATAATCTTAATATATAAAAAAAAACAGTAAAAGGAAGTTAGATTATTATCACTGATGGCTAACTTTATTTATTTATTTATTTTGTTGTTATCTTGTCGTTGGACACAAAGGATAATATTTTTGGAGTTATTTTTGTTTTGTTACGTCATATAACGTATAAGTTCTTACGAGCACACATTTATTTTAAATTATCTACTTCACCTTAATTCGTTAGTTTTTGTCATTTTGATGTTATATGTTTTTTTAGCCGACTACGAAAAAGAGTTTTTCGAGCGTATGTATATATATACTATGTCAATTTTTTGGCACGCTCCTTAGCCTAAACGGCTTGATGGATTTAGTATACGAGGTGTGGTTAAATTTGTTTTAATTTTAGGAGTAATATAGGCTATACAGTATTTAAGAATGGAGTCTGGGACTCAAATAAAAGCAAAACTATAAAAAAAAATTAAGATTTTGTTTCTGTCGTGGTTTTCTGTTTCCTTTTAATCATTTAGCTTTTTTTATAGTAGCACTGCAGGGTGACTCCACTGTTCCTGATGGTAAGCACGGTGCAATACATAAACAACGGCGATCAACAATATAGCGCAGGTCGTTGCTGTCATGCTGGCCTTCATGCATCTTTGCAACTGGATATACCTACATTAGCTTATCTCAAACTTCGATAAAACAAAAGAATGTCACTGTGACGGGTTTCCAAACGGGTAGAGATCCCTACCAACTCGCTGCTTTTCTGAAGTTTTCGTGATTTTATTTATTTCGGCAAATGCAATTCCGATCCCTATTTTATTTATATTTTCGTTGACATCGTCACTTGATTGTGATAACGCACAGGTAAGTCAGCTTGGAGACATTTTCGTTTGTAGTAGTGTAATACACACAGTGGCTGAAACCGGAATAAACCAGTTTGTGCTAATTACCGCGTGGTTCGCACTCTAAGTACAAACGTACACTATTTACTAAATAAACGTATATTATATCGTACACTATTGCAAATTCAAAAACGTCTGCAAGCTATTTTGGCTGTATTTGGTATTTCATATATTAAAGAAAAATTGATAGGATCAAACGATAACCTTTGTGACCCGACATATGCATGTATGTCAGGTATAGATCAGAACGATTAGATTGGATACGCAGGCGGACGGGCGTCGACTGGAATCATATAAACCCAGCTAGATGGAGCAAATCGCTATCGCAACATTTGAAGTGATTGCAAAACTAAAAGTCGATTCACATTTTCAGATAAAACCGATATAACAACTTCTGTACAGAAACAACATATACAATATATTATGCATATAATATATTTTATAGGTATATTTCAAAAAAAGTGGTATTTATGTCTGTACATTTATGCAAATGTTGTGCTAGATAGCTATTTTAGGAATCATTGAGCTCAAATTTTGCATAAGTGTTAAAATTTTTAGTACGTCCGTCTGGATTTAACTCAAAAACTCCTTGACCGATTGTAATGAAATTTTGTACACTAGAAGTATATTCGGAAATTGATGGGATATAAAAATGATTATCAATAATATATACAATATATAGCTGTCTTTCTCCTTCTCTCTCATGTAACGAAATGTGCCTAAATGTAACGCGCCCTTGAAGTTTCACTCTCAATTCTCGGCCAATTACCGAATGGCCACCTATGAAGTTTGAATTTAAAAAAAAAATTGATTCTCTACGGATTTAAAGAATTTTTTTATACATTATATGCCATTTTTAATATTCAAATATTCAAGGATTCTCATCCGGTATTCAGGATTAATATAGCAGGGGGTTAAGAGATAATAAAGTTCTTGCAAAAGTTTAGTTTCATTTTGTGTGATAGGTATTCATATTAATGATGATTTAATAATTTTTTATATCTCATTTTTGCTTTTTATATTTTGACGCTTAATGATTTATATAGATATATAAATCATATAGATTTTTTTTATAGATATTTTTATTTTGTTATTTTATTATTGTATTAATTTATATATATTTGACGTAATTTCTAATAATCCTGTTATAACTGTTTTTTTTTTTTTTATTTGTATTCTTTTCAAGTATTTTTGTTCACACAGTGCATATTGTGATTGCCTTAAAAGGCCAAGTGTATTTTATTTTTCGGATGGTTTTTTTTTAATGTGACTGTATTTAATACACTGACCACTGGCGGTCCTAAATACATAAAATAATTTTTTTTTTTTAAATTGATTACATATAAAAAGTAAACTTAAAATAGGAGTAAAAATAAAATTACGAGACATAAATAATTAATTACTGTGGAAAATGCTGTATTGTATATAATTAAAACTTTGATTATATAAACGTCATATTAACACTAATTTCCGAATGGATATTCAATTTCATTAGCTATTGCATATTATCCGTAGTATACCCTCAAAAATAGATTTTACCTTATCCCTATAAAATGTTTTTTGTTGAGTTAATGGCCAAAAAACCAACACACTGGTTTAACATACGCAAATAAATTCTAAAGTTTATACTTGTAAATTTTCACACTCGGGTAAGTTTAATCCTCCGAGAGGTATGCTTATTCTACATGACACTGAAAAGATAATTCTTGCCGTAGAATTACGTGAAAATTTTATAAGCATACGCGAAGATCAGTGTTAAAATGTGTCATGCTAATGGATTATACTTTTGACTTACAAATTTAATCCAACAAGTTATATTGTTGTATTATATGATACATTCAGATTTAAGTGAAATGGTAAAGATTTTTTCTATTTTATTTTTAACCGTTTTTGTGGAGTTAGGGTCCATTGAACAAGCATTATGACTTAAAACATATCGCTGCCGTAGAGGGAGAATTAAATGCCTAAGAAAATCGCGTTTGCGTGAAAACTCTGTCGGTGTTTTGTATGTTAGACACTGATATAATCTTTAACCCTTTGAGTCTGATACTAAGACCTCGTCTCTTTGGTTTTAAATGCCAAAAACTAAAATATTCTGTCGTTTTGAAATTTAGTTGGAATTACCTGCATTTTTTTTTTTTTGAAACGAACTATTACATTACAGCGCGATTAAGGCCAAAGTCACATCGTACTGTAAACTTTATGCCAAAGACATAGAGTCCATTTCGATAAAAGTATAGTTGTCTAATTCGCCATCTATTATTGTTAAACAAAAATAAAAAAATATCGCCGGAACCAAAATATTATGTTACTTCATTATAATTATAATCGAGTGGTATGAAACGGATCGTTATGATGTTGTACGTTATTGAAGTGTTTAGATGAACGAGTTTCATGTAATATGACGGCCTGAATTTATTATATTTGTTCTACATTGTTCTTGTGAGGTGTTTACTGTTGCTAAATTAACTATGGTAGTTCAGTAGAACGGAGGGGAGACCTGATTACATCTGGCGAAGGAAAACATCGAGACTAAACCATATATTATATTGGAACTTTCCAGGAAGTCTTGTGACATCTCACCATTCATGTTTAATTTTATTTTTTCTAATCCACTTCATTTGTTCACAATAATCAATGTTTATTAGTTAAAATTTCACATAATATAGAGTAGAATAAAGCAAGTTTATGAATAAAAAGTAAAAACATCTACTATATATTATAATCTCGCCAAAAACTCCTGTTATAAGGCTTAGCAAGGATAGCGACAGTTGTCCGTATATGTAGTGTTTTAGCCATTTCAAATGTTCTTGTAAAGCACCATACTTAGAATATTCACAGCTTGTCACATGACAATTTTGAGCGTGAGTCCTGATAATCCTTCACTTTATAGTCCACCGTGGGCGCTCATTGTATATTGAAGCCTTCTAAATCTGTGAACACATGTCGTAAAACTGAAAATAACTGATAAACAACCACCCGGAAACTATTACCAATTTTCCTCCATATATTTACTAACGGGTATGAATATCTTTAAGTATCGCCAAACAAATGCACGTTTGATGAAGATTTGTGCTTAAAATAATAAATGTGTTACCAGAATGTATCACCAAAGAATATCAAAACGCTTCCTTAAAACTTCTTCGATATTGATAGTATCTGGGGCTCGTCGTCTCTTGCTTTTTCATATTACAAGTCAAACCTAACCTGACCCACCCACATCTTACGTCAATTGATCGTCTAGATTAGGAATTTGATCAAATCTCCGTTTTTATCAAATCCCTGTGGAAACCGTTCTGTGAAATTATAGGAAAACAATTCTAAAAAAATAAATGGTTATAAGAAATACGATAAAAGACGATAGAAGATAAAATTGAAGCGTAGTATCCGGATTGTCACGTTTTCAATGTCCATGTCACGCGTGTCTCTTATTTACTCGTGTAGCGTGTCGAGACGTGACTGTTCAACTTTGAGCGAAGGCGTAAAGATGAAGTTGAAGGCCGAGTCATGGATTTTAATGGAATATTCTTGCTTCTTATGTACGAAAAAAACAAAAAATGATAGCATGTTTTAACAACTTATGGGTAATACTTTGTTATGATATAAAGTAATTTAAGTTTTGAAGTGAAACTGTTTAGGCGATGATTCAATAATTGGACGTGAACTGAGAGTGAAGTTTCAAGGACGCGTCACGTTTAGGCATATTTCGTTACATGAGCGAGAAGAAAGATAATAACATAAATATAGAGAAATAGAATAAGCTGCACACGCAATTTTTATATTAATAAATTAACATTTTAACATACACGACTACTAAATAGTACATTGTGTATTGAGGGCTGTAAATAAGGAATTACGAACGAGAGTCTATTAGAAGCCCGAAGTCGAAACCTGAAATGAGTCGATGTTCGTAATTCCCGTACCGCCCGTGTAAGAACGTACAATTTTTTTCATCATATTTTCGAATAAATAAATTAATTAATGTAAAGAAGTACAAAACTAGTCAACAATGGCTTATAACGAAATTCAGAAAGAAAATGTTCATATTCATTCAAATTATCCCCTTCAAATGTTCTCTTTAGATATTTGGCCCACTTATATAAATATAAACAATATAATTAAATTTATTTTAGACAGTGTTACAGGGCCAAAAAGAAATCTTATCTTAGATACACTAAAATTTGATATAACAAAAGAACTGACTGAAAAATATGGTGGTTGGATACAGATATATACGGATGGTGCTAAAACTTTTAACGGTCAAGGTGCAGCATATTATGAACCATGCACAGATAGCTCTGGCTTGTTTAATATTACAACAAATGTATCTATAATGAGACTGGAATTATTTGCAATTTTGGAGGCTATTAAGCATGGTATTAGATCTATGCACAAAAATATTGTTATATTAACTGATAGCAAGAGTGCTCTGCAGCATTTGGCTCGATGTGCCTCTGGGTACAGAGGAGTTTCGGTAGCCTATGCAATTTTTAAAGAGATCTTTAAACTCCAAAGTTCTAATATGCGTTTACAGTTGCAATGGGTTCCATCTCATATAGGGTTAGTAGGAAACGAGAAAGTTGATAGTTTGGCCAAGCGAGCGTTAATGGAAGGTTCAGCTATAAGTATTCCACCGTACTATTCAGAGGTGTTAGGTAAATTTAAGAGGAAATGTCGTGACATGTGGAGGGAATATTTTGACCTGGTTTCAAGAGAGAAAGGAATTTGGTACCGAACAATACAATGTGAGCCTCCTCCTGTACCTTGGTTCTTAGAGGCCAGTATGGATAGAACTTCTATTGTTACGGCATTTAGGTTAAGGTCTGGACATATTCCATCAAGAAAATTTGGATATCTCATGAAAAAAGTAAACTCACCATTTTGCAATCACTGTGATAAAATAGATGATGTCCATCATTTCTTGATGGAGTGTTCCAGTACAGATAATTATAGGATAGCTTTAAACGACAAATATAATATTAATATATGTGACGTAGGTGTATATCACAGTATTCTGGCAGAACCGACATCGGATGCTGCCAGAATGCTGTGTGGTGCTTTCAAATTCTTTAGCTAATGTGTTGTCTTCTTCCTTCGAAAGCTGTATAAAATTGATATATATTTATTTTTTTAGTTTATAGTTCTTGCTAGCATTAGTAATAGGTATAGGTTATAATGGGACTGGCACGTCCTTAACGACAAAAGCCCCTAAAAAAAAAATTGAGATAAAGAAAAAAAAAAAAAAAAACAAAACTAGTCAACTCAACAAATACTTAATTTGCGAAGAGGGGGTTTTTTTAAGCGATTGGCGGGCTAGTGTTCCATAGATAATACAAATGTGTTGCGTTCAGAAACGTAATACGCACAAATGGACTGTAAAAAATTGCATTAATTGCAAAAGCCATTATTAGACCCTCGGGCATTAGCGCAAAAAAGGCTCGCGGGTTTTATTTAGGGGATTACACCCAAGATAGCCTGCCTATTATGACACTGTTTATGTGCAAGTGTGATGGAAATAGCATTTTCTGTTGTTAGTGGTGAGACACAAAAATTGCATCCAACTGGATTGCGATCACTATACGCCAAGTGTAACACTCGCATAATGGTACGCTTAAGTATGTGACATCGGAACCCGGAGGCTCTGCCGGTGAGATGCTTGCAGGCTGCTATAACAACGGCGACCGTCGTTGAATTACCGATCACTCGGTGGCTGCCGCTGTTTTTGGATTGTAGGTACTGTGCTTACCATCAGAAAGCCCTACAGTGCCGTAACTTAGCCATACTATTAAAAAAAGGTGATAATCTCACGTCCATAAAAGGCACCGCGAGCGTAAATTGTATGAAATTTCGCTTTCGCACGAATTAAAAATACTGAAGTGAAAATTCGGAATTTTAAATCAAATAGAACTAATTTCTTCACTTCTGATGATATTTCATTAAATTATTTTTTGAAAATATTAATTCTGATTCAAAAAGTTCATATAGGTTAGTGTGATTTCATTGAAATATTGAAGATTTAAGCAATTTAAAGTTCGCGGTGTTAATTGTATTCGACAAACAAATTATTTTAATTTTTCATTATCTCCTAAATTATGTGTCCAAATAACATGCTTTATAAGTGCAAAATTGAACTTCATAAAATTGTCTTTATGTTGAGGTAACTTTTGTTCTTAAGAATTAATATGCCATGCCTAAAAATAATACTCATAAATAAATTTTTAAATCTTTAGCAAAAAAAATTGCAATATACCTTATTTTGGCTTATATAAGAGACATACTAAGGACCAATATTTTCCCCAAGTTCGGTGAAGCTGTAAAATCCGCAGTGGCTTCAGGGCCCCTAAGGCTAACAGTGTAGTCAGATCTAAAAAAAAAACCAATATTTTTGTAGAACATTATATTTACACGTATCTGAATCATTACACAAGCGCACGCAGATAAAGCAGTTCAGGAACACTTTCACTTCCGACTTACTTAACGAAAATCAATATTTACGACTTGCTGTGAGTTGTAGCCTAATGTTAGATAACCTATAATATTCCTCGTAAATCTAGATATCATATACAAAAATAATTTTTCGAATCGGACTGATAGTTCCGGGGATTAGCGTGTTTAAGCAAACAAACTCTTCCACTTTGTCTATATCTATATAAATAAATCTGTAGTCCTGTCTGTACTTTTAATATTTCTCCAAAATTTCCCAATAGGCACACCATACGCCCTGAATATGCCCTTAAAAATGTTTGGTCTATCTGTTTGTATGTCCAGATTTAACTCAAAAACGGCTAGACCGATTCTTATGAAATTTTGTACACGGAATGTATATATAATTGGTCAATTGATCGGGTAGAATAATTTTCAATAATGATTTTGGATGTTGAAAAAAATAAGATTTTCAGAAAAAAAATCGTTTCTTAATCGAATTTAATGAAACTTTATACACGGAAAGTGTAAGTCATTCCATGAATGATAAACTATGACAATTTTCAATAACATTTCGCAATCGCAAAAAAAGAATTCTCAAAAAGTTTTTTTTATTCATAACTTATTTTGATGAAGTTTTGTATACGGATGTATATTAAATCATTCCGTAATCGATAGGCTATAAAATTGTAAAAAAATACACAAAATTTAATTTATATTAATTCTTAACCTCTTTTGACAAAAATTCGTAGACGGAATGCATATGTGATGCTAGAAGAAACCGTCAACAATAATTTGAGAACTATGTAAAAAAAAAACATTTTTGATTATTGCTCAACCAATTTTGATGAAAATTTTACAAGGGAAATACATATGAACTGTCAATAATATGTATAAAAATAAAATTACGTGATGTAAATGAATACTGCGTAATACCAAACGCGTGCGGAGCCGCGGGCACACCGCTAGTTATATTATTTAGTATATATTTTAGCAAACAGTTGGCTTGCGTTTTGCATGTATTTGTACGATTCTAAGATACTGAAATAATTCTACCGGTACAAATATGAAAGATAAATTGACCCAATCATTTCATGTCAAATTTCTTAGGAAAAATTTGTCACAAAAATTTTCGAACGTTATTTATACCAAGAAACGGGTAATAGGTAAACGTAATTGGTTTAAATATTATTTATTATACGCCCGTGAAACGTGGCCTAGAAACTCCTGTAAAGTCGTGTATGTTTTATGACGTTTGTCAAGTATGTACTTTAATAACATTAGGGTCTTTTATGGCTTAAACTATTATCATTTATTATAAACTTTTTAAATTATTATCTCGACAGGACATATTTTATTTCTAAATTAATTAACTTTTAACTTATGTATTAATTTTTATTTTTCCAAAGGTATTTTTAAACATATGTAGTTTAAAAATACTAATTACACAAACTATTTCCCTAAACTAAATTAGGCTGTATTATTATTATAGCTTTATATTTAAAATTACCTTAATAAGATTAACTTTACAGGGACCATTTTTAAATACAAAAGTGTGTATTTCATGCAACAATGTAATATTATTTATATTAATTGTCATATGTATATTTAATTTCAATTCGTATGTATAATATTAAGGACGTCCCTTGAGAGGAAAGGCCTCCTTTCTCCATGTATTTATGTTCTTCACGTTTTCTGCAATTATTCAAAATTGTTCCTGACAGAACAGACAGAAATTAGGCAGTATACGGAACGAAAATTTTGGTAAGTAAAATTATCTTCGAACCATATTTTGTGAAAGCTAGACAAAAAGAGTATAATCAAAGTGTGACTGTGGGCCTAATTCAGAATGGAGCTGAGTGACGACAGTGTATTGAAAAATGTATGAAAAAATATATAATATATTATTATCGGTGTTAATATGTTTATGTTATTATAATAAAATGTTATTAGAACAAAAGCAATCATAAGAATTAGTAAAAATTTTATGATCTCAAAAAAAGTTGGGCGGTTAGCAGAATTAGTTATAACATTTCCGAAATTACTTTTAACTCCTTTACTATTTTACCCTTTAATTCGGCAACATTATAGACTCTTAATTGATATCATGTATTAGTCACATCTGTTAAGATATACTTATTTGTTAATTCTAGCTGTAATAAAGAAAATTCCAACACCGCACCGGCCGTGAATTCTAGCAGCAGTATGCGTAATGAATTAATGGCATGGCATCTTTACAATAAACTATATTTAAAACTGGTGGGTAATTGAGTTTTAGGGGAGGAATGTGTGAATAAATCCCTATTAATTAAGTCGAGCAATTTTATTTCTCGTTTGGTAACCCGTGCGGTAACTGATGAGTACTTCAAAAGAACAGTTGATGATGTACTCCTGCGACTCTTTGATTCCCAGTCTTGGATACCCAGTGAGTTGAACTACTAGAAGAAATTTCTGTGCAAGTCGACAAATTCAGATAATTCTTTCTCAAAGATTCAGTGTCCAGTAAAGAAAAAGATATAAAGTACGTCAAATCTATAGTTGGTATTTTAAAAAATATAGTAAATTTACAATTTTACACACGGCCATTTAATTCCAAACTAAGCAAAGCTTGTATTATGGTAACTAAAGAATTGATGAACATATACATATATAGATAACACCCAGATATACAACTGACAATTATGCTCATCACATAAATGTCAGTCGTGTACGGAGATCGAACCCGGGACCTCTCGGCTTATTAGTAGGACTTACTACCACTGCGCCACGAGGACTGTAAAACTATTCAAGTATCTTTGTAGTTTACCTCATCTACTCAAACGTCTGTTCAGATTTGTATGAAGTAACCGAATCAGAAATAACAGCGTGGCTAGAATACTGTTCCACTTTTGCGACGTTTCTCTTTATCAAAAGATTGAAATTGTCACATTAATCATCAGTTCTTGTAGGTAAGTAGACCTCTCCCAATTCTAGCCATTAAACTCGATCTTAGTCCTCTGTATCCATCACATAGCTTGCCAATGTCTAGCTACCTTGAGCAGGCTGTCGTTATATCTAGCATTGGATCATCGAAAGCTATGTTTGCTTAAATGGCATCTTCAAGAACTCATCTACTCCTTTGTTTGTCCTTCATTCCTGCAGCCGTTTTAGTCCCTAACGTAACGACTTGTCATTTCTGTGGATCCTGCCTGTAAGGTCGAAAGGGTTGGCGTAAACTCAGTCTTCCTTAATTGTGTCCCAGGCAATGCAGCGTCTGTAAAGAAGACACTTTACCCACGTCAGTCCAACTGCATGGAGTGACCGACAAAAAAATGCCTTTATGGCACTGTTTGAACTGTCTCATAACTGCCACATCTGCTAATCAATATTTTGAGCTAAGTATATCTATGTCTGATTTCAAAAGGAATCACCTATCAGGCCGTAGTCAAGGTAACTAAGGAGTCATTCATATAGATGTCAATAATAATATTAATATGTTTATATGATGGATATCTAATTCTATTTATTAGGGTGCTTAGTGTTTTGTGTATATATTATAATAGTCCAAGTTACACGAAGAAGCGAGCAGTCGAAGTCATTTTTAAAGGAAAATATGTATTTTCTTTTGATTATCCAATAATATGAAATGGAACTATATTTTTGGTTACGAGTTTTTATTACCACAATATTATGAAGAAAGTTGCATGTTCGATATTATTGTCTCGTATTATAAAATCATATATTTTTATTGCAGGTAAAAAGAAAAATCCTATACAAATTATACTTTCTTAAAGCCTACATTTCAATAGCCTGGAATATTACTTCTTTTTGCTTCTGAGACACCGCAGTAAACTGTGGCAATAACTAATTTTATCCGAAGAAAATTTTGATTTCATTTAACGCAAGGGTAAGCAACAAACTAGTATGATATTTTTATATACAATAAAATTTATCCTTTCAGGACAAACTAATAATACTTTATTTAATTTAGGCCCTACGAAGGCACTTATGAACGTGAATACTCTACCATTGTACCGGTTCGAAAAACATCCTAGTTACTGATAATAGTCGGTAAGAAACGAACTATAAACAAACTAAAAAGAAAAACGCGTCATTTTCTCACTTTGACCGACGGATAAACCCCAGGCCCTCGGGCCCTGAATTATTTATTACTCCGTGAATGGTCTTGTTGACAGCGGAATTCCCGGAAAATCTCTATAATGGAGATAATGTTGAGTAGATGTGCCTATAGCAGGCGATATATTGAATAAAATGTTATTTACTTTTCTCCCAACAAGCTTTTATTTATCATTAAATTCCGGCAGTTATTCAAAATGTAATATAAATTATTTAGAGGTTTTTGCGTAGTACTTACTTGTTTGTTTAACATCAACGATAGTCGATCGATTTTCATGTTTTGATTGTTGATTATCGATTTCGTTTTATTATTGGTATTATGCTAACCGGGTTTAATAATGAGATTAATGATCCTCATACTCTATAAGGTTATTGAGTCGTATTAGAAACAAGAAGGTGCGGGTTCGATATTGGCCAGGGCTAATTTAATTCAAAACTGGCCTGGTTGGTCAGATGTTATGTTATTTATATTTCGAAATTATAACTCAAACATATTCTAGAATAT
The DNA here is from genome assembly GCA_033032175.1 of Saturnia japonica. Taxonomy (NCBI): domain Eukaryota; kingdom Metazoa; phylum Arthropoda; class Insecta; order Lepidoptera; family Saturniidae; genus Saturnia; species Saturnia japonica. The sequence continues at coordinate 4,790,742 of CM065314.1, forward strand.
GTTCATGTTCTAAATATAACACCAGCACGATACATTTTAACTACCGAGTAAGTCTATATTTTTAATTTTATTTCCCGTTTGTAGTTCTATGAAGATGTTCCTCGAGCATTCGGGTTTCCTGGAGCTGTTTTTCTTCATCATTAGTGTATCATAGTAAAGTTAAAATAAATGGCTTTACTCAAATTTTAGAAAACTTTGGTATAAGCAATCGCGCGAGGCCTTCGGCCACCATGATAATTAGTTACCGAAAATATGACCCTAGAAAGTGCTGACAAAAAATGTGTAAATAAACTGTGTATATACATATTTCCGTATTACACAATGGATAATAAACAAAAACGATGTATCCATATTCGTTCGTCAATAATTAAACACCCTAGTAGTAAACGCTTACGTAGACTCTGACAAAAACAATATAAACGAATATTATATATTTTAAACAATACATTTGAAGGATCCTTGATAATACGATTTGATAGGACACTCATAATTAAAGTTGGACATACACTTTGTTATATTAACACAATAAAAATTACAATCAGATTTTTATAACATTCAAAGTACTTTAACATTAAAATTGTGTTCTATAGTTTGTTTATTTTTTCATGGGTGATTCATGGAAAAAGTACTTTTTTGTACTTTATCTGATGACGTCAATATTATGGTATGGTTTAATGTTGTCGTTTAGTTAATTCCATTAACTCCCCATTCACGTAGAAGGCTATAGTCTGATTTTAAAGTGAAACTTTTTTGCGGGCATGAGGGTAAAATTTTTACTGCTGAACCACGTCACGAAGATGTGAAACGTTATGAGAGAGAGAGCGATTGAGACCGATTGAGAGAGAATGAGAAAGGAAGAACGTAGCATGAAGCACGTAGCCAATGGAGACAATGTGTAAACAGTGAGTTAAATTTATAAATAATCATTTTGTGATTGGTAAATCGTCCTGTACTAAGCAGTTGTTCAGAGTAAGTAATATATTTGTTAACTTTTTGTTAATATACAAATTTTTTATGTTAAATCGTTTGAAGGTTACGAAGTTTTAATATTTACAAATAACATGTGACATTTTAATTTGCCACTCGTTATATAAGAATTTAATATACTATTTTTCATAAAATAAAAATAAAATATATCATAAATTCTCTTTTCTAAATTTTAATTAAAAAAAAAATCATTAATACTTTCTAATATTTAGTCTATACTTAAATAATAATCTAAACACACACCAACTACAAATTCAGGAACGACAATAGATGCTATTTTTACAAGATATTTAGATAATGTTGCAACACGAACTTTTATTGCATTTTTTACTTAACATAATGTTTTAGTCACAACAATACCAATAGAAATCGCATCAAATAATGTATAATAGATATCGATGAAATAAATTAAAATTAAATTTAAAATTTGTATTAATTTTCGACACTTTTAATATTTTAATGACATTTTAATTCATTAAATTCCTAACATATCTTCCTTTTTCCCTCCCTCTAATAGAAGATTTATTAGTTAGATGTGTTCACAGAAATCTTCGCATAGAACTCTGTCTTGATGAGGAGTTGTTGGTAAACACTGATACGTAATTGGGATAGCCAAAGTATGCAAATTCGTGCCGGGAGCTAACCACATAACGTCAATAATTTATTTGATTTTTATGATTTAAATTAAATATTAATAACCTTTTAGTATTATGATAAAAAAGTATATGTGAATTTATGTAAGTTCCCAAAATAGCCATAGCAACAAATACCAAAGTTTAGGTTAATATTTCGAATTTAGAGAGACAGGTAACTACAATTTAAAACAGAAATTTAAAAAAAATCGGCGTGTGGCTATATCGTTAATACTTTTTACATTCTCGGTACAGCTTCACTCTATCATATTCTGTTTTCTGAATATCACTGCATTGCTGTTAACAAGCCCTTTCGAAACGTTTATGACTTGTATATTTAATTATTATTTTTGACGAGTAAAGACAATCGTTGTGTTAAGTTTACTTAATTTTTAACATTAACACAATATTATAATAAAAATAACCACTTATACTAACTTTTTATATACTAAATCGATAAATGTTGACGAGAGCTGTCGATTGAAACTAAAATTAGCGTCGAAGCTCCATCGAATCATAATTTGTAGAAAATTGAATCGATGTGACGCGGTAAAACGATCCCAAAATGGCGGTGCGACTCCCTCCACGTGCAATGGCCTCACTCTATGTAACGAATTGTTTGATCCGTTGACTATCGAATGGTATAATGAAATTTTGGAGGCAGGTCATAGATAATATGTAGCGGCAATGCCAAACTGTATCCCCCGATGTCGTTATCGTCAGTATTTTAAATTGCCTCCCACTATGAAAGCATCACGTTAAACCTTATCACCACAAATCTCATAAATTTCACAGATTTTGTTCTAAAACAAGACTTTTAATTGACAATACCTCTTCACTACATAAACTTTAGTAAATAATACTTGTCTTTTACAACAAGAAACTTATAATGAATATACCTTTAATTATCTAAAATTAAAAGATCTTTGTAAAGTATGAAGATATTTTGAAATCGAGGCTCTTAGAAATTGGCCGGCATGTAGTCTAGATATTTGTGTGTCTACAAATAAAGCGCTAAATTTTACGAGCAAATTCAATGTAGCCGTTAAACGGCTTTACGGGACCGAGAGTGAACTTTGTGATTCACAAGTCGAATCTTTATATCTAGATCTCGTAGTAGGGGAACTGTACACATGATAGCGTACAAGATTAACTAAATAACCAATTTACTGAGTACACGACAATTGTGTCCGACTGAATTGCGATCACCATAAACCATGTGTTACAATAATAGACACGCATAGGCGAATCGCATTTTGGGAACAGCAAGTATATATTATTTAATAATTTAGTGAGAATGGTATGGATTTGTTATCGAAGTACTAAGTGGTAAGCTCGTGACAATGACTCTCGTTTAATTTATTGCATTTCGGATCAGTCTGTGCCAGCTGCCGAAAGGCTTGCATGAAATAATTATTGCTCAATGGTAGCGTGTACGGACATCGCGTCGATCGACGTGAGTTAGAATCCCTGCAATCGGATCATCGTGACACAACCATATCATCGTGGTAGATCATTTTCTAATGCTCACCTGGCTAGCTACCACTCTCAAGTTAAAAATCTGTCGCCAAATACCTATAGGTATTTTCCGACAGCTGTACTTCAGCGCCAGTCCCCCCCACTAAGCTTAGCATGTTACCATCTTGGGCCACATCGCCACTTAAGATCAGGTGAGATTTTGGCCAAAACGCTAAACCTATAAAGAATTTAAATAAAATGAAGGAATGGTAATAAAATGGTAGGTAAGTATTTAATAAAAAAAAAATTGTTTTTGTTTAAAAAGGTATGAATATAATCATTTTATTGCCATATTATTATAAAATCATAAACAAATTATAAACATAATCAGTAGGTACATTCAATTTTAAATATACCTATAGTGTATTATTAAGTATACAGCAGCAGGCGTACGTGCGCGCCTCATATCTATACTACAGTAATATACATACCTAGATAGGTAACAAACAAGTAAACGAATCTAGAGGAACTGTTATTCCTCACCGCCAAGTATACGTTTGCTCTCTCTCCCCACTTTCATCTCTCTGTCTCTTTCTAAAAAGTGTCAGACACTTTTCCTGTATAGCTCAGATCCCCTAAACACGCGAAAAGGAATTCCGTTCAAATAAGTAGTTACGTAATCTCTAATATTCTAATGTCTATTAACTCTTTAATATTCTGAATATGAGTTCCATTGTAACTTAATTTCAAAGTTACCTTCCGACTCAACGACCTCTTTTGAAGTAGCTTACTGGTTACGACGTTTAGGTGCAATAAAATTTGTTTAATGGTTTTGTAATTCCATTTACTTGTGATATTTATTACATAAATAACACGCACAAAGAGGCCTTTACCCCGTAATAGGACAATTAATGGCCAGCACCATTTATATTACCTACTCTGTGCCCGCGGCTGCTCCAAGTTCGGTAAAGCTGTAAAAGCCGCAGCGACTTTAGGGCCCCTAAAGCTAACAGTATAGTCAGATTTAAAGAAAAAGCCCGCGGCTGCGTTCGCGTGGACTACAGTATGTCGTCGATGGGGCACACTCCCGCTCCCATTTATTTAAAAAAATGCTTATTCTCAGTGATCCTTAGAAGATACGACATTTGCTCTTGCTTACCTTTTAAAGATCTTTTTAATATCTACAACTATGTAGTACATTAATTTGAAATATCTCATAAAGTTTACTCAGTGTAAATCGTTTAAACAGCCGAATCGGTTACCCGTGACCAGTATTTTTTTATTTGCGCGGAGCCCAAATTATTTTTCTAAAATAAATCATACATAGTATAAATATAATTTAATTGTTTACTTATAATAGTTAGAAGTAAAATATATTAAAATGAATATACGTACCAAAGAAATTCAACTGAAAACTTTTTTTAGAAATAAAAATTTCTTTGTTTTTTTTTTATCTGCCAGGTGTCTACTGATGATTTTTGTCAGATCATACATCAAACAACTATCCATCTACTATAAATGCTCCATTTTTAACGGACTTTTTAACAAAAGACGGGATGTTACTCAATTCGAATGTTGTTTTTTAATGGATGTTCAACTATATGAGATGGTTCCATATATGGTGGTTCCATTTATTTGGCATTGGACCTTCAAATACAAATGATACACAAGGGAACTCTCCAAAATTATTTATGTTGGTTTTCTTTTTTGGTAAAAATTGTCTTGTGGTTGGTTAAGTTGAACCAAGTTTAACTGAATTTTATCGTATGATGGTGTGTTCAGAAATACAATTTGATGAGTTATTGAACCAATAGCGCTATGGAACAGATTAACTACAGATAAAATTATCTCAGAAACCAGGTAAATGAATCAACAACCATCAACAATCCCTTGTCAGTCGCCGCTGTCATCCCCGCCTACGTAAATAGAAACTTATGTGAAAAGACGGACTTTTCACTAAAACTATGGTGGTTGTTAACCAGTCGAGATGTACGAAGTATATCTCTCAAATAAATTGTGATAAAATTATGAAAGTAATGTAAATTAACTAAGGCAAAAATATTCTGAATACCTTGGTAAGAGCTTCATAAGTTCGAGTTCGAGCCTACGGATGTGACCTGGCTTAACGAATGTAGGTAGGTAGGATTTCAATATGAAATTAGTTTCAACGTTCCGAGTAGGTAAATTTAGTCTCGTTAACATGTCGTGATGTAATATACTTGAAAATAAACATACATGAACACTTTTTTGCTTTATTTTCTATAATATATCTTATACTTATAAGCTTTGGTAAAAAGATTCTTTCCCTATAATCACTCTTTAAAAAAAAAAAGTGTTATATATTTTTTTTCTTATGTGCTCATTAGTCATTTGTATTAATTTTAAATACAAATGAACCTGAAAAGGCACTTTCGCAGAACATCCCAGATCTTGAGGTGTCTTGTAGATTTTCTTCAGGTCTTAAATTGAAAAAAGTTTACTTGTATTTGAAACATACTACAAACGAGTGTAATTAGAAGAAAACAGTCACACTTTAGAAATCAATTTTTAAAGACCGAATATAGAGAAAGAATCTTTTTACCAAAGCTTTGAATGAATGACTCAGATGAATTATAGAGTTAGTTGAATTATTATGCATTGTTTTATATGGTTTGTGTGCGGGGTGTAATACAGGAGTTAAATAACATCTAAAGACTTGAGAAACCCAAGCCAGCTCACTTGCACGTGATGCACCCTGCTGGGTTACGAACGAGGAAGTTTTTATGCAATAATTTTCCTTTATTATTTTTCTAAGCCAGTTTTACAAAAAGGCATTTTCTTTTCCTTATCCACAATTTATTATAGAAAATTAATTTGTGTAGTTTAAAAAGGTATACCTACATTTTTCATTTTTATGAAAACATCTTGCTATAAATCTAGAATCAACACAATAAAATCCATAAAACGATTATTGTTTACACAGTTTTAATGAATTACTAAACAAGAAATCCAATGATCTTCAATACAAACTATAAAAGAATAAAAAAATATTTAAAATATTGCAATTAACAACACTACGGTACAAATTATTAGATCCATTTACCTAGTAACTTCGTTACGATTTTGCAGGTTCACACAACGAAATAATCCTTGATAGAATATCGATTGTTGGATGTCACAACTCTTTCTAACTATACAATTACTTACCAAATGGTACAGGGGAAAATGATGTTGAAACTGTTTAAATAAAAAAAAAAAGGGTGTACATACCTAAGCGCAATACCATCGGGTCGGTCTTCGCTAGCGATGCTTGTCCTCGGCGAGCATCCAAGACGGCTACTGGCGGACTTTCGCCGCAATTCATGAGTTTCCGGTTCCTCTTTGCTCGTGAAGGAAATACGCGGCGCGTGCGCGCGCAGCCCGCATACTTTGTGAGTTGACACGCCGCGGCAAAGGAGCTGACTCTGAGTGAGATCTGTAAAAAAATTATATTCTTACTAATTCACTAATTGACTGGTATATAATAATATAAGACTAGAACGTCAAAAGAAGGTGCCCGATTGTAGTCGATACTAGATAGTGTTCTTAAAACTGATGCGTAATTTTCAGCCAAGTTAAAATTTCTTAATAAAACGTATTTTTTTCCTAATAAAATTGTTACAAGACAATTTTTAACAGAAAAGAAAATCAATTTCAATGATTTTGAAGATATCCCTTGGGTATCTTTGAAGTTGAAGGTCCAATGTCAATGAAATTAAAACGGGATAGCTCTCGAGGTATCTCCTATACAACAAAAAAAGAATCATTCGAATCGAAGAAGTTAAGGCTGAACATCCATAAATAATACAATTGAATTGAGTTACCTTCAGTCTTTTGTTGAAGTCGGGTATACATACGTATGCATTTATTAAAAAGTTGTTATATTTTCATTATAAGCAAAAAATTCAATTTGATTAATATTAATGGACGTTAATTTTATTTAAAGATCAACTATTTATATCAAATAAAAAAACGGTGAAATGTAATTACATTATTGTAATTGGTGGCCGACATATCATGTTGCAGGATACGCAAAAAAAAAAAAGTTTCTTACAAGTTTTGTACTATTTCTAAATGTATAATTGAAAATTCTGTGTTCTATCAATTTATAAAATACATATTTATTAGACTTCCTGTGAAAATAAATTAATTAAAATCGGTCATGGTATTTTTGAGTTAAATCGAGACGTACATACGGACAGACAGATAAGATACGTTTTATATGTCATTTTTATATGTCCTTTTATAAATGTAAAACAGAAGTCTCTATAGAAGAAGTTCTCTATTTAAATAGAGTTATTACTTAAATTTTAAGTCCATTTTTAAAAGCCGGTTGATAATTATAGAAACTTCTTTATTATGATTTTAAACTAAACAGTACAATGAGGTAAAATATTTGGAAAGTTTCTAAGAAGTAGAAAGGGTGTAATGACCTTGAATTCCATTTCACCCGCTATTTTAAGGGAGCGCCCTGATGGAATAATCTTATAACAAAGTCGTAAAGTAAATGTCTTGGCCCGTTAATGTCTTACAGTGAAGCAATTAGAGACAATTAGTCTGACGAATAATTGAGGAGGAAACAGTAGAATACTAAGGAATCTCGGTTCACAGGTTTAAGGTACGTTTTGGTTTAATTATTTTATTACACAATTAGATTTCAAGGAGATACACTTAAATCTACGAACTTTTATGGTGATCGGTCAAAGTATACTTTATTGACTAAATTAAATTCAGTTGAGAAGTAATAATGCTTTATTTTTCTGGAAGCGACTGTATGCGGAAAGCCGAAGATCGGATTCGATGGTGAACCTTAGAAGAAGCTTGTAGAATAGAAAAGAATATTTATTTAACGGATTAATTAACACATAAATAATCTCACATATATTCAGCAGTTGTCTTCTAAAGGCTGATGATGCTTTATTTTCTATTCTTGAAGATGTCCACTCTATTTATGTAAAAGCAAAAAAAGTTGTGTAATATTTACTTTTACAGTTAGCTCGAAAACATCTATCTGAATGAAGTACACTATTTTAATATAGAAAAACATCGTGAAGATAGAATGAAATATCAACTTAAAATGTCAACCGTTGACCATAATTACATGACGAAAAAAACAAAATAATATATTTTTTTACCCGAATTGTTTTTATATATTTAGAAAGATTTTTTATCGAGTTGATTTTTAGTGGGCATTATCAAAACTTGTTAAATTAACATATTTTCATGTAAGAATAAAAAAAAAGTTTCTAGGCTACCCATTAGGGTACACATATTAATGTTTTATATATTTATTTAGGGCAACAACAAAGTTATTGCCTTTAAACACATTATACATGTTTATTTTATTGCTTTAGTAACCCATAAATTACATATTTCCATGTCTTACTATAACTCTTTACGTACTAAATGAATTTTTAATTTACCAGTACCAAGAACACTTTCCAGTTTTGGTAACCGTTTTGGGGATTATATAAGAGCTTCAACATATAACGCCATCCTTAAACACCGCAGTACTCTTAAAGATTGTTCAATATATGAAGCAAAAAAACTAATTTTTGATTTGCTGCTATCGTTAAATTACGCTGAGAGATGAGATGAGATCAGAGATGTTGGTTAAAGTACCCTAATTTTTCAGGTTTTAAATTTTATTGTATAGCGTTTTGTTTGCTTCTCAGTAGTACTTTTTTATTTTGTGTTTTATTAAGTATAAATCTCTTTAGTAACCTACGTAACTTTTATTATAATATATAATTGTTAACTGGTTCCTCGCGATACAGGCGAAGCCTAGTGCGGGGTCCCTTGGTAATATTGTTTTAAATTGTGTTACTTAATAAACGTTATCTTATCTTATTTAAGACAATTTTTAACAAAAAAGAAAACCAACTTTATGGCAAGTTATGGCTAAACATTCATATAAAATGTACATTAGAATTGAGAACCACACCTCCTTTTTTGATGTCGGTTAATTACATTGTATTAAAATTACAATGATGTAACACTCCAATTAGAGGCGAGCACGGCATACAATAGTTTTCGTTTAGCATTTAATATTTACCTGACTACTAAACTAACAAAATTGTTTAAATAATTATAATAATTAGAAGCTAATAACAATAATATATATATATATATATATATACATTATTACATAATATATAATACAGATATTATATAAGATTCAGAATTGCTTAAACTAAGCTGATATTAACACTACGGATACTTGTGTTTTTGCATCACTCGTAAAACTAAAAGAAGATAGAAGATAACACAAAATATATTTGGTAGTGTTTATTTATATTAAATACCCAGTACCTATATACAAAGCTGACATGGCTCAAGCGGGTACCTGGTACATCCAATACACCGCGATTATGTTAGAGCAATCCCCGGGGAAATAAGACTCCGGTAACAGAACGCTTTCATTTCTCTTTATCTTTCTGACTTTAAATAATTTCGACTGTTATTATTTTGATTATTCAAATTGTATTTTCTTGATACAACAATAATGTTTTACTATATGTTTTTAACAGTTACTTTATAAACAATCCAGTACGATTGTAAACTGAGAAATAAATTGTGAACGGACACTAAAATTCGCAATGTAGCGGTTTAACTGAATTGTTTAGGTTGAAACTGTAATCATATCGCACGAAACGAGCGACCGAAGCAAACGCGCGTTAGTGGTCGGCTATTGCCAGAAACAAAACCGTTGAAAATTCACATTTAAAAAGTGTCTTATGTCATAAATGTCTTAAAAGTTTTAGTATCGTTAGTATTAACAGTTTTCTAATATATTTACAGTGCTTACACTCGGCGGCAACTGCCCGTGAAGTCTATATCATTTAATCTTATAGGTAGTTAACTAGATAGCGCTCGCGACTTCATTGACGTAACAATGCTTTTGATTTTCCATGTGCATTACGTGTTCTATCTGATTTTCTTTAATTTTATTTCTTTACTGCTTAGCCTCTACGGGAAAACGTAATGACACTACCTCTAGTACAAACTTATGCTAAGTTATATGAAATACACTCGATAATTTGTTGAAACGACTCATGCGCCACCCGTGATATCTTTATGGTACTATATCAGAACTTTTACGAAACTATCGACAACAACTACAGCAAAACAATATGAACAAAATCCTGTTCTAATTATACAAGAATAATATTATTGATTAGTTTAAGGCTTCTAAGTATTTAAGGATTGCAATGATTTTGAAATGTATTATTCTCTTGAAGACTTAAAAAAAACATTGATTTAAAATAGAAACGTATGAGTGTAAACACATTTACGACTAAAGTATTTCATCGTTCTCGGTAACGACTCTCCCACCAGGGACCTATTACAAATACTCTCTACGTAAGTTCATCGAAACCGTATACTCGTCTCCGATGTACTTTAAACATGGTAAGGTTAAACAGTATACTGGAAAAATAAAATATTCTACTCTGTGTACACGAATAAAAGCTCTCTTTATTCGTGTACACAGAAAAGAATAGAAAAAAATTTGAAATATTTTCAATGACATTTTGTAAACTATGATGAAATTTAAATCCTTCTCGATGGGGCAACTAGACATAAAAGCTACTATATCTTTAGGTTTAGTGTGTTACTGTTTTTAATACCTTCATTTTTATGTTATTGTAATCATAAAATCAAGTAAAAATACAATAATTCATACAGTAGCAGGTAAGAATACTGTGTCAATCGATGTAGTTTTAAAGTCTACAATAACCTTAAGCTTTCAGAAAAAAGTGGCTTTTTCTAATACTTATCATCCTCTAGTTAAAAGTCTGTCGCCAGGCAAATATTCCTCTAGTCCTAGCGTACTACCTTCTAGCCCACATCGCCACTTAGTAGCATCAGATGGAATTGTAGTCAAAAGCTAAACCAATACAATATAAAAAAAGTTTATCATAATTGGCTTTTACCATCGATATTTTATCGATCTATATATTAATACGTGAAGAAAAAGCTTTCGTTATCGTTTTAAGCGTATTGCGTGCACGGAGTTTATATGGGGAAGGAGTGCAGAATGTTAAAATTTAACTATAATATCTGCTACTAATATGTTATATTAATAAAATCCTAACCTGATCAGTTCCATTGAACTTAGAGCTCTCAAAGTATTGACATTGTTACTCAACGAAAAGTGACAGCAAGTGATGTAGATAATACTCATTGTTTATTAACATTGTAAATGTCAAACAGAAAATAGTCTATGAACAAAAAGTCGCTGGTCGAATTTCGACCTTAGGGCGATCTCTAGTTTATATAATCATAAATTACAAAATCAATAAGTTACATAGAAAAGCAGCTATTGACAATTTTACCCGTTATTGATTTACCAACAAATAGATAATCAAAATCTAGTTAAACTAAAGTAAAAATTTTAAAGTAATCTATTTGAATTCGAAATACAATTAAATTTTACATTCGTCTCTGCGACGTCATTGTCATTAGACAATTAATTACAATAAGCTAATTATCGTGTCCAAGTATCGCAAAGATCGATGGAGCGGAAAAATTTAATGAATCTATAATTGAGGGGGTACCGATTCCAATCCCGCTCTCCATTACGTACGGTCTACGTTTTAATTCATGTGTTGTATGACTCTCCACATAATGAGAAAAGGATAAACGTGTGACAGTCAAAGTAATTGGACTTGATGTGATGAAAAACTTAGGTTTGAATCCTAAAAAAAGGTTTTGGAATTATTTAAGAAATAAATTAAATTATAACTAAAGAATTATGGGAGAGCAAATAGAATGGATATAGAAATTCTTAAACGCTTATTAGTTTGTTTTTCCGACTTCAAACAAAAGAAGGAGGTTCTTATTTCGAATATATATTTTTTTGAATAGATTTTCAGCCATATTTATTTATTTTATTTATTAATATTTATTGTCCACCATTAGTTACACATAAATTATAATAATTGAATATTAAAATTATATGAGAAGTACAAAAGGCGGCGTTATTGCTGAAAGCAATCTCTTCCAGGCAACCTTTGGATGGATATGTTACAGGGTGTTAATAAATCTTCAGTTCTATCTGTAGATGTAGTTAATTTTTTGTTTAAATTTCCCGAAAGGCGTAATACATGAAAGATACTGATCTCGAATATGCCTTTAAAAATTTTCTGTTTGTGTGTCCGAATTTCATTCAAAAACGGCTTGACCGATTCTTATGAAATTTTGTACACGGGGTGCATATGTTATTGGTATAAAGTATAAGAAAATTTAATTTTACTTTTAGAAATCGTAAAAAAATTATTTATAAAAGTAATATTTTTGCTAATTCTTGAACGATTTTGATGAACTTTTTTACAGGGGAAGTATAAGTCACTTCATGAATGTTGTGCTGTAACAATTGTAAATTTCTTCTGGAAATCGTAAAAAAAGTTCTTAATCGTAAGAAGAAGTTCAAAATCTTTAATATTCATCAATTCTCAACCGATCCTGATCAAAGTACATTGTTCTGTCTCCATACATTGGTCGCCCCGAAACCAATAGCAACGGAAAATTATGTGTTATATTCTAAATCTTTAGTAGATTCCTATACATTCATCAATTTACAGCGGACTAGCTGGAGAATTGTATTATTACAAAAAAGTTACAGCTTTTGAGGTTATAATCTCGTAAATGTTGGGGTTAACAAAACAAACAGCACACATTTCAATTCGTCAATCTATTTCGGCAACTTTAAAAATCTACCAAAAACTACCAGAGCCTAGGTATGGAAATCAGTCAGAGCGTTGAAAGGACTACAGCGAAAAGTCGTTCGCGCAAAATCTTCCTTGTAATCAAAAAAATACCCTGACTAACAATAGGTTGTTCGATAGTGCTAATAATAGTTAACGCTTTTTGTGAAAGAGGAGAACTATGTAGATTTAAGTCTCAAAACGAGATTACTTATAGACGCGGAAATCCTGGAGACCATGGTAAATGGAAAGTTGCCATTTATTTGATCCAAAAAGTACCAAATCTCCCGGAAAAAATATAAAAATTGTATAAATATACCAAAATCTACTGAATACTTTTTTACTACTAAAACTAAGCCCCAAAGGCCTTAAATCTACCAAAAAGGTAGAAAACTACCATATGTGGTCACGCTACACTTCACAGTCACGAAAAGTGATTATGAATAATGACTGAATTCGGATATGTACTTATTAAACCTGTAGAGTGCGAAGCTCAAAAAAAAAGGTCACGCAGTTGTAAACAAAGTTCTTTTCAAGAACACATTACCACTTAGCTAAAAAAAATCGTTCGGTCGTAATTATTACTAATTTTGTGAAATTAGTAACTACTAGTATTAGTAACTACTAGTATTAGTAACCTATCATTAGTAATTACTAATGGTAATTCGATTATCAATGATTACTCATCATCGAGATATCGACTAATATAGTAATTAGTAATTGCTATAATCGAGATATCTTCATAATCATTAGTATATCTCATAATCGCCCACCGCTAAGTGAGTGTCGTCCTCGTCCGTCTGTCGTCGTGATCGTGACGGTAGTGATATTCGATTGATAATCATTGATGTCTCATTTTATCTATCCATGCTTTGTTACATATCAAAATCATTATTTTAATGTGTTACAACAAAAACAAACTGATTTAGAAAACAAAAACATTCGACTGTTGCCGACCTATTTTAGGTAGATTTAGTTATGTACATAATTATGGTTATGTACCTAAGTAATTAGTTTTTTATTGTGACATGTATCGCTCTTTTTGAGAGTAATTAAAAACATATTCATTCAGATTTAATTATAATGTTTGAATGATATTTTAATTATATGTACCTACCATAAGATTGATTATTATATAGTAGTAGTTGTACATGCCTAACTTTGTTAGACATAACATTTGCTTATGACGTTTGGAAAAAATGGCGGCTTCAAACGTTTATTAAGAATACGCATACTTTTTTGTCTAATACGGTAAGCAGCTAGTCCGTGTCAAACAGATATATGCATTTAATATAATAAAATAAATTAATAATTATCATAAATTTCCGATGATTTTAACGTACAGGGCAAAAAAGAACAATGTCTTTTGTAGAATAAGAATCATCATTATTGCATTAGAAATCGTAAAATAAAATAATAGTTTTCAACCGATTTTGGTGAAAATTGTACACGGGAAATACATGTCACTCCTCAATTGATACGGCATACGATTGTCAACAATATGAGTAAAAATAAAATAACATGGTATAAATAAGACTAACAATCGCGCGCACATCGCTAGTCATTACATTGATCGAATTCCAAATTGCAACATAAACAAGCTAAATTATTTAAAAGGAATGAAAAAATCCGACTGCAACAAATGTATACTTGACAAAAAAAAACATTTTTGCTTTTTATTTGATTCCCAAAAAAAAAAAAAAAATAAAATCATACAGAGCGTGCAAAGAAATAGACATACATACGCTCGAGAAACATATACCTGCTTTTTCGCAGTCGGGTAATAAATGATTTTCATATTTATAATATGTGTATGAATTTTCTAGTTATTGGAAGATTTCCTATAAGCTAGGTCTTAACCAGAGCAAGATTTGACGGTGGATACACCACCACAACACCTATTTCTGCCACTAAGCTGCAGTGCTCTCGATGCTGCGTTCAGAACCTTGGATTCGAAAAATATGAATGGTAATAAGAACTAACACACGAGACCTTCCAAACCGGTTTTCAAGAGCAGCTTCATATTATCACTGGCCTCAGAATTACGGTCCTTTTATGGTTGGTTGTACATAGCTTTCAGAAAGAGAACATAATTCTTAAGAACAAAACACGGTACATAATGTAGACTAATTAAAAACATAATATCAATCGGGGAAACTGTGTACATGAATTTAGTAATGTCAACATACACAAAAAACAAAAATTCATAAAAAAGTAATAATATAAAATGTCCAGCTACGTGCCTTGTCATTAAGAAAGGGTACCCAGTGTTGTGTATTGAAACAACCAAGCTCAGATGACAACTGAGTATTTATTAATGTACCCACAAGACATTTATATTAAAACCAAACTACCTACTACAACATCTTCCCCTTAAAAGGAAAAATAACTAACTAATAAAACAATATCCCTACACCCATAATAACAAATATAGATTTAGAACTTATTATCTAAAATAAAAACAATAAAAAAAAAAACAAATAAAAACTAAAATCCCATACAATATCCCTACACCCAAAATAACATAAGTATATAAATTTAAAAATTATTAACTAATACAAATAGAAAGGTAAAACAAATAACAATTAATAGTAACTTAAATATTTAAAAAAAAACAATTCACCATTTGAGGTTCTTAGTTTTAGCTTTACTACGAGTTATAGGAGGTGAATACTTGTCATCGAATAATAAAGTCAGGTCATGAGAATAATCACTGTCATTTGAAGACAAAAATGTTTCTTCAGAGATATCTTCATTATCATCATGACTGCTATTAAGCTCTGTATCAGGAATCAAATGTCGGCGATTTCTACGGTATACACCCTTTCTATTTTTTATTATATACGAACGCGGTGTCTGAGCTTTAGCAGTAACAGTACCACGGCTACGTTCATTATTGTTAATTATTATAACATCATCACCAACATTCAACTCCGGATGTTTTTTACTATGCAAATCATAATATTTTTTGCTCTTAATTTGTTTTTGAACTAAAGACCTATGGTCTTGTTCATCATTAACTACACTATTTCTTTTTAAGAGTTCTGGATGGACTGGTAGTCTACAGTTTAACCGTCTACCCATAAGCAATTGCGCAGGAGAATTTAAATTGTCGCGCGGTGTGTTTCTGTAACTTAATAAATTTAAATAGAAATCCGTGTTACTATCACTAGACTTTTTTAATATTTTTTTTATTGTTTGTATCGCCCTTTCACTTTTCCCATTTGCTTGGGCGTAATAAGGGGATGACGTCACATGATCAAAACCCCATTGTTCAGAAAATTGCTTAAAACCACGACATGAAAACTGTGGACCATTGTCACTAATAACAATCTCTGGTATTCCATATCTGGCAAAATTATCTTTTAGTGCATTTATAATTGATATAGAAGTAGTATTATGTAATAAAATTACTTCTGGAAAACCTGAAAAATAGTCAACTATAATTAAATAATGTTTTGTTCCATACTCAAACAAATCAATACCAATTTTATTCCATGGCAATTTAGGAATAACAATAGGAATCATTGGCTCTTTTGATGGTTTATTTAAATTCTCCCGGCATACTTTACATTTTTTAACATATGTTTCAACATGCTGTGATATACCTGGCCAAAATAAAACCTCTCGCGCACGCCTCTTGCAGCGATCTATTCCTAAGTGACCGTCATGAATAATTTTTAACATTTCCGCTCTTAACGAGTGTGGAATTAAAATTTGTCTGTTTTTACATATCACTCCATTAATACAAAATAGTTCATCTCTAATAGACCAATAATACTTCAAATTTTCATCTACGTCACGTTTATTTTCAGGCCATTTTTCATTAATATAATTCATTAATTTAATCAAAATTTTATCTTTTTCTGTCTCCTGTTTTACAAGTAATAATTTCTTCTGTGACATTTGTACAGTACTAATTAACATGTTAACTTGACAAGCAATATTCTTACTAATGTTATCATTATACAATATAGGTAGAGGCGCACGCGACAATGTATCAGGAATATGCATTAGCTTACCCGGCTTGTACTGTACAATTAAATCATAACCTTGTAATCTTAACATCATTCGTTGCAAGCGTGCTGGGACCGAGTTTAGTGGTTTCTTTGACACAGATACGACATTTTTCTTTATTAAATTTTAAATTAATTTCTCGCGCACGTTTTAATAAGGCATATAATCGTCTATCATGTTCTTCCTTAGTTCGTCCCCAGCAAATAATGTCATCAATGAATGAATCAACTCCATCTAAATTTTCTAGTAATTGTTTTATTTTTGCATGAAAAATTTCAGAAGCGCAGTTTAAACCATAAGGTAGTCTTAAATACTGGTAGCGACCAAACGGCGTACTAAATGTACATAAGTCAGCACTGTAATCATCAATTTGTATAGCCCAAAAACCAGATATTGCGTCTAAAACAGAAAAATACTTAGCGCCTTGTAGTTTCACTGCAAAGTCATCAATAGTCGGTAACTGAAAATGAGCACGTTGTATAGCATTATTTAGTGGTCGCGGGTCTAAACATATGCGTAGTTGGCCATTTTTCTTCATAGCAATAACGACGGCGCTCACCCATGGCGTCGGATGTGTTACTTTCCTAATTACGCCTAGCTTACTCATTCTATCTAACTCAATCTCTAATTTATTCTTAAGACCTAGCGGTACCTTTCTTGTAGCACACACAACCGGTGCGACAGACTCATCAACTACAATGCGGTGCAAGCCCGGTAGGCAACCTAATCCACTAAACACATCGCTATAGTCATCTAAACTTACTGTATGAACGTGTCTTATCAAACTTAAGTTACTACAAGCTTCTCGGCCCAGCACACTTTGACAATTTATATTAGCAATAGCAAATTTTAGATCATACATTTTATTTTTATCCCACCGCTGCCACCATGTTGTGTATTGAAACAACCAAGCTCAGATGACAACTGAGTATTTATTAATGTACCCACAAGACATTTATATTAAAACCAAACTACCTACTACAACACCCAGCTCAGCATATGCTGAAGGACCACGGGGAACTTAGCGCTGATTTTCAGCTGGAATCCCAAAACAAGTCACTTTGCGCTAACAATTACCAATCAAAAAATAAAACATATAAATAACAATAAAAATTCACTACTCACGGCATAATATTTTTTTTAATAAACAAAAGAAAAAAATAAATTGAATATTAAATAAATAATATAATATAATAATATTAAACGGAAATACTACTTACATTGCCACTTACAATCATTGTTAACTGTTAGCTACTTCGTGCCATAAAAGAGGGAAACAGACGAAACTCATTAGGAATTCGTTGTGTCAGATTATTATAAATTGCTTTGTTTGTGGCTCTTGCGTTGTCGCTTTTTTATGTTCGATGCGGGTCTTAAAAAGGACGCTGGAATAATAAGAATAAGGACAAATGTGTTTCTTTAATCATTTGAAACGGATACTGCCTAAAGTAAAATTAAAATAGTTAAAATAATATTTCGAATCAACCCATAAAGTTTCGAACTTCGTATAATATATACAATAAAAAAATATTAATTAAATCTCTCCTTTTTATAAGAGTAAAGTTATTTTGAATCGAGAGGAAAATAATTCTACAAAATTCTCAACCTCCAGTACGGTTTGTCTAGTGAGTGAGTCTATATAAACACTGAGTTCCTAAATTAAATTGAATTTTGGTTTAATTATTTTGTTCTATTACAATGTAATAAGTGGCGAGTTTCAATATTAAAAAACTGCTCCTTTTGCGTATTAATTAATAAGTATTTAATTTTGATATATTTAAGTATGATTCCTCACAAATATACATATCATACATTATTAGTTTATTACTCTTCTGTCTTATCTAATAAGTAATCTTGTGGGGCAATATGGTGACACGCTGTGCCTAGTGAGGGGAACTGACGCTGAAGTGCAGCTGTCGGAACATACCTATAGGTGCTTGACGACAAATTTTAAAATAGAAGGTGGTAGCTACCAAGGAAGTTTTGTAGAAAATACCTTACCATTATTTTCAAGCTCAATGTAGGAGTTCGAACTCACGTTGATTGCTTTAAGCCAACTTTTATTCACAAGAATATATCGTTCCTTTGTAAAAGAGAATCAAAGATAATTGCAGAAGTTAAAACACTTTTAAGTCGTAATATATTCTTATATCACATGAAAAGACTTTGGTTAAAATTCATTATTATCATAGTTCATCCCATTTCATTCTTAACCTTGCTATAAGCCATCATCATAAATCTTAGTACAAACAACTCATTTGAGTAAATCAATTTTTCTCGTTACTTTATCATCATCGTCTAGACGAAAGACGTCCACTTTTGCACTTAAAGCATCCTCGATGATCGTCAAAATGACCTTTCCTACGTTACTTGAATCCAGCGGGTTTCCGCAGCCTTCACCAGGTTGACGGTCCACCTTGTAGCAGATATGCCCCCGTTGCATCTTCCAGTACGTGGTAACCACTAAAAAATTCTCCAACCCCAACGGCAATCCGTTCTACCCTACTACCATCTAAAGTCTAGTAATTGTTATACCTTTGTCTGTTATGGTTCTTGTTCAAATATCCTTATTTCTGATTTAATCAAGCAAAGCAACTCTGAACATAGCCCTCTTTTTATCTTTGTTTAATTCAGAGACATGGATCTAGGGCCCAGTCGAACATACCAGTCCCAACTCCTATCGTAACCTAAACTTAATAACACAGGAATAACACAGCTAACTTAGTACACTAATAACAAACTTCCATAAAATTTTGCTTCTTCATTTGCAGGTGCAGCCAAGATTTTAAGAAAGATGTCTTGTGATCCAAACCTCAATAGGTTAGACTGATATAGAATAGATTTTCATTGAATGTTATCCCGGCCACATTCTGTCAACAAGTGTTACGTATTTTTAATCAATTTATACCTCTCGCAATTAGGTGCAGTTACTTTTTTCAAACTTGTTAAGAGGTACTCCATTGCCCTGTAATTGACCTTGACCTTTCTAATGAGGTTCATAGTTAGCTCATTATATGAAAAAGGTTTATTTATAATGTCACACTCACAAGGCACGTTCAAGTATATTAAATACATGGCTATCAGATATGGAAGTTATTGCCAAGTTTCAATAAACATTGACACACTCGGTCGGTCGGCTATTCAAGCTAGCTCTCTCTCTGACGAGGGTCGACATTCCTTTTGAATACGGAATTAAGTATATTCGCCCAATGTACGCTATTGCGGCTTTGGTTTCTTACATATTTAGACTTGTAATATTATATGATCTTTAGATCTAGTTTCGTTATTTCTTTGTTAATAAGAAATCGGATCTCTATTACTATTTAATATTAATAATTGTATTTGAAAGGGAACTTATATAAAATTCATAGGACATCAACTAATCTTGTATTGGTAAAGAATTGATTTATTTTATTATATAGTCCTAGGACATTCGACAAGAAACATTTATATACTATATTATTGTTTACCACTAGGAGGACAGTACACATCTCTTCAGATAGCCCCGCCTTGTACATAAAAACCAAAAATATAGTAATTAAAACAGCATACAGTCAAATTAAAATAATATTTATAATTAAAAACAGGAATTTGAAACTAATTATTCGTATAATTCACAAACTTAACTGATAATCTTTTTTAACCTTAAATAAAATACCTTAAACAATAAAAAATTAATAGGTTAATAGGATTTTAATCCCATTAAAAAAATGCGTTAATCACTTCATGATTATTATTTACTTACTGCCTTTCAGCCTCCCATTTCGTTGGGCGTAAACCAAATTCTATTAACTTATAAACAGTATCTTAATTAGAATTTATATTTCCTTTAGTGGTTCATATTGCTATGACAGCGTTTTTTCAAGTTTTTGTTTATTTAAAACTATAATTTTATTTATTATTGGGAAAGAATTTACAGTATATAAACACACTAGCTGTGCCACACGGTTTCACCCGTGTTAATTTTATCCGACAAACACCGCGCCGTCAACATACCAGTGTAATAATAATGTAGTAATAATTGTTCTTACTTCCCCTACTTGCCTACAGCTTTCCAGGTTGGTTTACTTTCATGGTGAAATAATTAAATAGCCCTTCCTCAATAAATAGACTATAAAATACAAAAAATATTTTTGCCTGGGTTCTCCTGGGGGGTCTAAAGTTATGGAGATACAGGGCTCATTTGCGCCACTAATGCTATAGTACTATAGTCCCGGACTCGAACCGAGTGTTAAATTATTTTAATCTATCCTAAAGTATGTATCCAAATAACATGTTTTAAATAGTGAAGCTTACATTCATAAAATTTTCTTTATGATGAAGTAACTTTTGTTCGTAAGGAATCCACACCTAAAAATAATGCTCATAAATCACTTTTAAATCTTCAAAAAATGTTCGTCACAGAATACCTTATTGTAGCTTATATATAAAAGATAGGCATATGGTATGGCTAACTTTTTTTAGATATACAAAGTACCAATATTTTTGCATAACATTGTGTTTACGTATCATTAAACATTACGCCAGCGCAAGCGGATAAGGCAGTTCATGAAATCAATATCGAACGCTAGCTGAGAGATGTGGCCTAATGTTAAATAGCCTATTCTATTTTTCGTGAATCAGGCTATCATACACAAAAAGAAATTTTTCGAATCCGACTCTGTAACTCTGTAACTGTCCGACTATGCTAATTGCAACGGATTTCTTAAATGACAACTTTCAACAAAAATGGATTAATACAAACGAAGTCATCAGATTAATTTACACTATATTATTTCTTGTGTGGTTACGTCAAAACTGAAAGTTTAAAAAACCATCCTCGACACCTAAAATGGTCTAACAGCGACTATAAAGACCGTTTAAAAAACACTCTGTGAAACTACAAAACACAAAAAACCGTTATCTAAAAGAGTTGAATAATATTATATTCAAGAAAATTGTTGTTATTGTGAATATTTCAAAACAAAATAATTATATTCAGCATTTTCTTTTAACTTTAGACACATGATTTCCTTGCAACATTTATTCCTTACAACCGACACTATCAATTTTCGTAAAAAATGGCATACATTTTTTTCTTAAAATAATTGGGTTCGATTTCTGACTCGTGTATAAGTTTTTTTTAAACATATGAATGCAGTTTTTCTTATATTTAAAATCGATTTTATAGTTCCTTAGATATTTTTTTCTATTTCTTATTCAGTTCGTTCGTTTCAAAGTTTTCTCCCACTGACCGACCAGTTTAAATGTTACAGCCTGTATAGCTAAGACAGAGCTAGAAAGAATATGTTAAAACGCATGGGCTGTTGGCATTTTAAAATCGATACGAGTTAATATATGCTTTTGATTAGTATTTGATTTTTGGCGACCTTACCGTGTTCCAACTCTCCATCTGTCTTTTTCTCATATCGGTGAATTGTATAATCTTTTATATTATCTATAAAACCTAACTTCACAAAAATCAATTTGATTTGAAATTCGAATTGGCAAGCTCTGTTAGAAGTTAGAGAGATGAATTTAAACGTAAAAAGACTTAATATCTTTCTATAATTTTTCACTTTAAACTTACACAGCAATTTTTAAAACCACTTCAAGCTGTCCTAACCTCCCGCAATTTACGAATAGGTTGAAAGCATCTTCAAAAGATTTGTGGAAAATACATGGGTGCTTTCTCAGCAATAATTTGTTACCACATTTTAATAAACGCCGTATCCTAAGCATAGTTTCACTAGTGTAGTTTAAACATCATTTAAATTTCTATTATTTAAAAGGATATTATATAACAAATATAAAGTGGCCTATAAATACAAGATTGATTGCAAATAAATATAAAAAAAATACTATCAATATGTTAAGTAGGAATAAAAATATTTTTTACGGACGTTGAAGAATTTAGGTATCTTAATTTATGTACTTATGTATCTTATTATATTAAGTGAGCAATTCAGGTGTATATATACGTGTGTAATCGGTTTCTCGGAAACGTACATTCCAAGTTTACGTAGATAGGTGTTTTTCTTTCTTTGTTTATAAGACACCGAGCACAGCTCGGTACCCAGATATTAACAATAATATGACCACAACAGAAAAAGCCCAATGAACATACTTAAGTAAAACTATTACAATGCCTTTTCAGTTTCTAAAGTAAACATTTAGTTTCTTGTGTCGTTTCCTAAACCGAGCTATATCAGTCAAAGTGCAGGCACTTTACAGTACAGTACTGGTAGGCACAGTATAATCCAGAAGCCGCTATGACACCGGCATAAAAACCTCTCGGCTACTATATATAGACTGGTTGCTCACGAAACACGACAAACCAAAAGAGTCACTGTAACAGGTCCCTACCACCCTGCTTGATTATTGGATATACACTGGCACATCCCGGAACGCGACATACCAAAGTTACTATACCGGGTGTTACACTTGGTGTATGGTGATCGTATCAAATAGCTAAATCGTTTAGGGAGCCTTAAAACAAATTCTATTTTACGATTGGCGTTTTAGTTACACTATCATACCTGGATCGTCAGGTCAGTTGTTTGTCTAGCAACGAGCACCATGTCAACCGACTAGACGCCGTCAACACCCAACACGTAAAAATATAGATAATGTATTGATTCCTTTCTACCCTTGTATGAGTGTATTAAATAAATCTACTTAATAAAATTCTTAAGTCTTACGGTTACGCACATCTTAAACCGGCATGAAATTTTGAATACGAATCTTACCTACGTAAGTGATCATTAAGAAAGGATTTTTGAAAATATATCCCCTAGGGAGGTTAAATATATTGAATCTCCTATTGTTAGCGATGGTAAATCTTATCGGACACACAGTTAGTCTATCTATATTAATAAATCAGTAGTTCCGCATGTACATGTAATTTATATTACTAAATTTTTTGATTGTCAAAATTAACTCTTACTTTCCATTGTAGGCACATAAAAAATTGCGCGTACAGTAGCGTACACGTACACGTCCTAGAAGTGAAACTTCTTAACACAGGAGACTCGGATAGACTAAACTGTGTATTAGATATACGATGTATAGCTTTTTCTTCTTCTGCCTATGTTATATCTTTCTTCTCTCTCGTGTAACGAAATTTTTTTTCTCCTATCTTTTTTTCTTCCTTCCTTGAAATTTGGCTCTCAATGCTAGTCTAATTATCGAAACGCCGACTACGAAATTTCACTTCAAATATTATAAAGAATTTTTGTATACTACAATATTTCTGTATTTCCCTGGGCAAGACTATTATAACATAAAACTTACCAAGCACATAGGTCATAAGTGCTTATTCGTGGATGTTAACTTTACCCCGAGGACATTATTCTTCTTAATTAAGTCAATAAAGTTGAAATGTGTTGGGCAGAAGTTAGCAAAATCCTTTGGGACACTGTATATGCCGCGTGAACGACTTCAGCCATTTTATTATCGAACCCCTGAGGTGTTATTTAGTTTTTAATAAGTAATATTGTGTACTACAATTTAGGGGAAAATCTATAAACTTGTCCTTAAGCAATTTTTTCTAATAGTAGCTTGGCAAAATGACTATTGTGCTTATTGGTAAACATAGTAAAATCCAAAATACCAAAAATAGTACAGTCTAAAACCATTGAAGTTTCCAAATATGAATTCCAACAAAAGTAACCAATAATATGCAACCAATCAGTTGCGAAATAAGATTATTATGTTTGCGATTTTTAGCCATCTCTACCTCTCCAAATTTCCCAGACAAAATGTGTCTTTTCTTCATATCTAACTAGGAAAAAAGTTTTATAATAATAATTGTTAACAATTAATAGTATTTTAAGTTAAGTTTTATGTTAGGCTCTACAATAAACTTCCTAAGAACATTACGGATTGTCGGATAATAAGTTTAAATCTCATTTAGCAAGTTTTATTCTCGAAAGGGCCTTATAGCGTAGATCATTACGTGAATGATAGTGATGTCTGAAGGAGAATCTGTGCATCCACCTAAAATTACAATTAAATATACTATAAAATGCTTATAATAACATATACATATAACCAATCACAGTAATACCCCGCTTAGCGCGACCCCGTTACGCGTGGTTTCACTATAACGCGAATTTCAAATTTCGCGCTCAAATGCCTCACATTACGCGAAAGAGTGCGTATAAACATAATGTAGTCATTAACTTCTCTATAGTTTGGGAATTGGGAATTCCCTGTCCTTCGACTTTGTTCTATAGGGATTTCCTCGTTCGTTTCGTGTGTTCATTTGTTCCGTAATGTTAATTCGGTCGGCTGGCAGTTTTGTTTTAACATTTATTGGAGATACATACATAATTTAACCCTACGTTAAAAATGCCGCCTGTAAAGAAAAAAGAGCGTAAAAGCGTTACTTTGGAATTGAAGATGAAAGTGTTAAGAAGAATGGAAAATGGAGGCAAAGCAACAATTGTTGGGAGAGATTTTGGACTGTCTGAATCGACTGTGCGATTCATCGCAGGTAACAATGCGGTTCAAAATTCCTTCATTTGTGTGTCTGTTGAGCAGTGCAAGTCACGTCTCGACGCGTACTTCGCGCTGGCGATCATTGAGTTCGTGGGGCACCCATTTGTCAAGCTTTTTTACCTTGCCAATTTGATGCAAATGGACCAATATATTTTTGACGCTAACGTCGATAGCTGCTGCTAATTCAGCCGTAGATTGTGTATTTTCAGCTTCCACAATCGCCTTTAATTCGTCATTGGCGACCAAAGTCTTCGGACGACCACGAGGTTCATTTTTCAGGTCGAAATTCCCAGAAAGGAAGCGAGCAAACCAATAACAGGTGGTGCGTTGGTTTGTAGTATTAGCTCCGTAAACATCGTTGATGTTGCGTTCCGCTTGTGCCGCGTTGCTGCCACGACGGTACTCATATAATTACTCGAATTTTTAACGTATCCATGATGACAAAAAAGATTGAAATGCGATGAAAATGTAACACTAATCAATAAACAAATGACTACTTTTGGAAAAACAATTCCATGTTTTTAAAATAAAATTAATTTGAAATTAGAATTCTTAGCCAAACAAAAATTATTTTGATTTGAAATGGCCAGTACTGCAGAACGGCAATTTCATAGGTAACGACCTATTATATAAATTATATTTATAAACCAAATCAAGTTTCTTCGGCTCTTCTCGATATCGGGGATGTTTTCTGAATCGATGGTAGTGAATTGAAAACCTTATTTATATATTTAATTGTACTAAAATTCATAAAACTACATGTAATATATATAAGCTTAATAACGAGACAATTTTTAACAAAAAAGATAACCAACCTCAATGATTTTTTGAAGAGTTTCATGGTGTATCTTCGAAGTTGAAGTTCAATGCCAAAGAAATTAAAATAGGAACACCCGTCAGATACTCCCTATGCAAAAAAAAAGAAACATCTAAATCGGTTCATAAACAAAGAAGTTATTGGCTGAACATCCGTAAAAAATATATTTATATACATTCGAATTGTGTTTTTTTTTAAAGTCTATTAAAAAAACAAAGCGCAGTCTTAAAGGAAAAAATAAAAGATAAATACGTTTTATTACAGTATTTAGCTTAAACCGCTGCCGTATCTAGTAATACCGTACACAGCCGTGGTACTTTATCGCAATGTTGTTTAATTTGTTTGCCGCCGTAAGCAAGCCGTAATAATGGCCAACTGAAATAAACATTATGAACATCGTGTGGTTATTTTCATAAAGTCATAAATAATCGTTTCGGAGTGCGGTATACTGCACTCGGTGATTTTAGAATTTAGTAAGTAATTATACTGAGAATCATATAAGCGTGCGGTTTTGATGAATAAATCAACGATTCATAAATATTATTCGAATGGGCTATTAATATGTTAGGTCAGTTTTGAAACAAAGTGATTCAGATATCATAGTATTGCCCTAAACAGTGGTAAGGTATAGGTACTTTATATTACATATTATTTCTTAGTGTTTTTCCTGAATTCTTCATCAAAAATTAAAACATCATTTTAAAACTTATTTTCTCTGTTATTATTTTTTTAAACTAAAAACTAGAGCCTCTGACGGCTTTTACAGCTTCACTATGGCTTGGGGGCGAACGCTTATGGCACTCAGCAGCACAAGAGTGGGCAACATGCGCGCATGGGTGCCAAAGTGGCCGGACCTCGGCTTGGGCTGTTGCCTCTATTACAATGAAGTCGCTATATGACTAATTTTCTATCTGTAGAAAATTCGAGCTAAATTAACACATACATATGGAAGGAATAGGAAGAAAGGAACATGTGTATACGTATTTAGTAATCTGTCAACATGGTCGAAAATAGACAAGCACTTTTAAACTGAATATTTCATTATTTCCTTCCCCTCTACTAGTAAATTGATTTTCATTTATATAAAATATTTAGATTGCTATAGAATATTCAATACACTTTGGCTTCTAAACATGGAGTACAAATCTAGTATATTTCTTCTAAACACGAAATTCCCCCGTGATATGATATCGGTTACGTATTATATACAGCATCGATTGTTGAGGAAACACTTTTCATGGCTGATTTCGCCGCATCTTTGATATTCACGCATTGGTGCATTGAAGTCAAAATTTGACAACTCAGGAAGCAATGGCTTGAGCAATGTAATATATTGATGACGATGGTAATTTACCAACATAATATACAATGAATAAATAAGGCCTCTTTAACAAGTAATTATCACTTTACATGAAACAGATTTCAAGAAGAGAGAGTTATCTATATTTTAAAAAAGCTTTCGGTACCTTTTTAAGCTTTTTAATACTCTGATATTTGGCATGGTTAAAGTTTATATGGAGAAGAAGTGCAGAAGGCTGAAATGTATTTAAAATATCTGTTATTAATATATCAATTTTAAAAAATTAATACGTACTGCGAATCATAAACCGACCGTTGCCATTGAACTTAGACCCCCCAAAATATTGACATTGTCACTCAACGAAAAGTGACAGCAAGTGATGTAGATAATACTCATTGTTTTTGAATACTGCAAATTTCAAACAGATAATAGTCTATGATCTAAAAGTCGCTGGTCGAATTTCGACTTTACGGTGATCGCTAGTTATTATAATTCCATATATAAAGCCAGCGTCTGCTTCGTGTGACTGATACTTTATGTTCATACATGAGAATGCATGCACGGATTTTGTAATTTTTTAAGGTAATGGACATCTTATCATAATGTTAAAAATTCCATCATAATATACGATTCATGCTTCAGTCAGTCTGCTCGGCCTTTTTGATAGTAATTTTATTTAACAAGTATCGAAACTTAACTCAAGATAAGATTCGAAATAAGCATACTTAAGTTATTCTTCATATAACTACGAACAAATCTGATGGGAATCTAATCCAGAAACTTGAACAGTGAACTCGTTCAAAACCGAACAGCAAAGTTTTTTAATCCAATATCTGTCATTTCAGTTTTCAAGCGCATTAAAATTTGAGAATGATCTAAAGTCCGGAGTTTTTGCGGAATCTCATACTTTCATGTAGTGGTTTTTTTTTAATTCATAAAAGTGTATGATTGTTTTATGAATTTGTTAATGTTATGTTTTGGTATTTTGTTAATAAAGTTTGGTCATATCGTGCACAAGTGAAGTGGATTGGAAATAATAACACAGACCATGAATTCTGAGATGTCACAAAAACTCCCTAGAAAGTTCTAACAAGGGATCCACCATCTTGTTAGAATACTGTAATCATTTTGGGATAGGACACTCCTATATTCACTGGATAATTTCAGTAAAGGTCTTCAGTAATGAGGACTATTTGCCAAGTTAAGAAAAAGAAGAACTAAAGTCCGTTTTTTTTAATTCCGTGGAATAAAATGATATCTCATAAGTTGCTAGTTAATTGAATTAGAAAAGCAGTAATGTTCACTAATTAAAACTAGTAAATCCTGACGAGATATTATTGTGTTTGTTAAGTTTTTCTTACATCGAGGACGTATTTAACGGATCCATCCCAGAGATGCGAATAATATTCCATACATGGCCGAACTTCAGTCTTTCAATGAAGACACAGTTGAGCGGTAGTGAAAAACCGTCACACTCCGTTCAGGATTCCGAGTCTCCGCAATGTAGCTGAGATGACACTCCTGATGTAATACTTGGAGTTGAGGTCGCTACGAATATCCACACTTAGATATTGGCCGCATTGCTAGCGAGAAGTTCTAAAGAAAACAGTTTTTTTAATGCACACATCGTAGTTTTCTTGGGTTTTAACTCAAATAGAAAGAAGGAAAAAACGTGTATTGCTTGTAAAAACACTAGAATAAACTAAGCACACATAAGATATTATCTGCTAGAAATACCCAGCAACGGCCTCTTAATCAGCTACATGCTGGAGTTTTGCAAACAATTTCCTGCAGCGCTGATTTTCAATAAGAGGAAAAGACAAAAAAAAATACAATAAATAAAATAAAACTAAATAAAAAAAGAAAGCATTAACAATACTGTTGGTATAAATTATTAATGTGTACATATGTATTATGCCTTGTTATGCTTGTGGCCGCGGATTCGAAAAACATGTATACAAATGTGTAAATTTATTGCAATCCGGGTATGTCAAATCTATATATAATAAATTTTTTTTTGTTAAGTTTCTTTCGTTAGTTACGGATGGCGCAAAAGTAAAGACACAGTTTCATTTAGGTTTTTTTTTTTCAATAAAGCAACTGCAATAATTTTTGTGAAATGCATGTAAATAGACCAGTAAAGTTATTACTATTAGGTTTTGAATATGACGTCATTAAAATGATAGCCTTTAGCGTCAATTCAAATATGAGCTCTTTTTTATGATAAAAGGGAGCAAACGTGCAGGTGGCGCACTTGATGGAAAGTGATCACTGCCGCCCACAAACATCCGCAACACCAGAGGGCTCGCAGATGCGTTGCCGGCCTTTTAGGGAACAACAAGCTCTCTTCTTGAAGGTCACCAGGTCATTACGGCTCGGAAAGTCTTCAGACGACAGATGGTTATACAGAGTGGTTGTGCGAGCCAGAAAGTGTCATAAGAAACGCACTATTGTGGAACGCTAGACATCGAGGTGGTGTGGATGGAGAAGCATTTTCCATCACGCTTCTCAAAACTTCCGGTGTTATGTAGGAAAAAGTTGGGACTGGATATACCAGGCGACCTTGCGGGCTCATGCAAGTTGCCAAATTGGAAGGAATTAGGCATTAGGAATGGTTAGCGGTTCAATGACAATTCCTTGACTAGTTCTTTTTTTTAAGTAGATTGTCATAATATTTTTATTTTATATTTTCCCAAATGATATAATGATAATAGTAAATTATTATCGGTTTTGTTGCCTCATTAGCCTAGTGGTCCTAAGCGCGACAGTTATGCCCGGCTTTGTGCCCGATTAACTGCAATAGGCTCGCCTCCTGTCACATGGAACCTAACAACATACCTGGCAAACTACACCTCTGCCTAACTCTTCGAGGATACGAGCATGATATTATGTTTGTTTAAATTAAAAGATATTTCAAAAACCTTTAATTCAGTATTTCAAATCTTAAATTAAAATAACTGGTACGTTAAATATACCAGAAATTGCATTATTATTTTTAAGTTTGACATTAGTGATTGTTAATTTACTCCGGGAGATTAAAAAACAGATCCAAGTTTAGGTTTTTTTTTTTTATCGGTGGCTTATAATAATATTAATTGGAAATAATACACGGTGTCTTGGATGAAACACAGTACGTTATATTTGATTATTCTTAGTGTAATGTACATTAAAACAACTCAACAAATTAAACTGAAGTAATTAAATTTATGACGTCACAATCAGATTTTATTTCAAAGATATCTACTTTCCAACTTCCCCTGAAAGTTGCAAGTGTTTACTTGTTAACTATATATTGTAGTTTACTATTTTTTCGACAGTTGATGTCAGTTTATAAAGGCATTTCATATTTAAATATACTAGCGTTCGCCCAATGATCGAAATCATAGACTATTTTCTATTTGACATTTGCAGTATGAACCTAAACAATGAATGTTACATCACTTGCTGTCACTTTTCATTAAGTGACAATGTCAATATTTTGGGGGGTCTAAGTTCAATGGCAATGGTCGGGTTAGGATTCGATTAAATTTTATATATTAGTAACAAATATTATAGATAAGTTTTAGCTTTCTGCACTACTTCTCCATATAAACTTTAACCATGACAAATCTCAGTCTTCTGTGCACACAATAAGCTTAAAAAGGGGTAGAAAGCTTTTAATTCACGATTAATATATAGATAACAGACGACTTATGCGATAACTAACGGTATCCCGCGGTTCCGTACGCGTTTATTACGCATTAATTATTTTAGCCTCGTATTTTTATTTTTACTCTTATCGTTGACAATTCATATAACCTATCATAGGATGAAGTAGATATGCTTTCTTCATATTGAAAATTAATAATATTTGATTTAACTTTTACGATTTTTTAAAATATTATTGAGGATTCTGAAAAAAGATTGGGCAAGCCCTTTTGACTTACATCTGGACACAAACAGAAAACAGACAGCTAAAAAAAATGTATTCTTGATTAATGTCCTTTAAATAGAATATATATCAGGAAATTTTTAAAATTACCTGTACCTACATACAAAACTACATTTTTATTAATATATACGTTTGTCTATAAGGCCCCACTATTCCTAATAGTACAATAAAGTATATTAATTATGAATTTGAGGGCAGCAAAGTATAGCCACAAACTAATCTAACTCGAACCGTAATAATTTCCCTTGCGTAGTTATTAAAGTGGATGTCAGTTGCTATTAAGCGATTAAAATTCAAATATTATGTAAATAAGACTCGCCGGGGAAAGTTTACGCATCAATTGGAATCAAGCGGTGCTATGGACGTTCCCCTTATAAATGCTAAAACTTGTATTACGATGATCCTGTACGGAGAAATGTAGTAATGCATGTTTATTTAATCTTTAAGGTAAGCGTCGAAATATATGGAGCATGCGTCACACTGAACTAACTTTAGTATTGTTTTTATGGCTACATATACAAATGCATTAACCGATTCGTATCGGATGAACCCAATGCTTATAAAAAACAGATATATTATTAACATATAACTTTGTTACATTATTCGGATGGTTCTATCGTTTCGTGCAAATCACATGTATATAAAAAAATAAACCAAAATACGTAATCCAATAACACCAAATACTTTTATTTTATTTTAAGCAACTTGTATAGGTATGCATGCGCCACATAAAACAAATTAGAAGATTGATTAATAAGTACCTAAAAAATAAAGAAAACATCCTTAAATATATATCATTACCGGCACCGGTCGGGACACAAATTTTAGGATTGTAAATTAATAACAAAATACTTTGATACTTTCCAGTCTCCTGTTGTTTTGATATCTTTAAAATATGTAATAAGGAAAGAATATATGAAATTAAGACATGCCTTACGATTGTTTTTACCGGTCACTGTGATACAATAATTTGACGGCAAACAAACTCATTAATCTATTTATATATTACAGGAAATCTACAGCTCTTAAATTCTAACTTACTTACATAATTAAGTTTACATATTGGCTTAGCGAAAATGATTTCTATCGTATTACAATAAAGATATAACAATTTTATACGCCAACGAAATTATTAATAAATATAATTTGCATCAAAAAGAACGATGTAGTGCTTCTGGTGTGAATGCGTATGTGTATACTTGTGTGTGTGTGTGTGTGTGTGTGTTTGTGTGGGTGAACACTGAATTACGGGCATAATTGGTCTTGGTTGTACGTACGTGAAAGGTCTGGGGTTTACGGATATGTTTAGTTGTAGTCCTTAGACCCAATACGTTCCAACAAACATGAACAATCGATTTTATTGTTCATCAAATTATATAAAAACATCAGATCAGCTACCAAGCATCTATGTTTCAGGGATAACATACCCAATTCCCGTAAGTTCTCATTTATATCCGCTGATAAAAGCATATCACGACGTCTCAGCATCTTCAAAAATTTATTTAGAATGTTTTCAATTCTATGGCTATGTATGTTATAATAAGGGATCCATATTTGAGATGCAAATTCTAAAATACTTCTTACATAAGCATAAAATAAAACTTTCATCGATGAATTATTTTTAAAATGAATTGATAATCTAGGTATGAAGCCAAACATTTTATAAAATTTCTGAGTAATGTATTCATAGTGATCTACATATGATAATTTATGATCGAGATATACTCCCAGATCCCTAACGCATGTTACTCTGGAAACTATTGTATTATTGAGTCTGTAATTATATTTAAACACATTTTTTTTTTGCGCGTGTATGTATTGCACTGGCATTTGGCCACATTAAGATCCAAAAGATTAAGCGAGCAGTATTCGCTCAATCTGTCTAAATCTAATTGCAATTTGTTACAATCATCAACAGTACATATTGGCATAAATATTTTTGTGTCATCAGCATACATAGAGAAATTTGCATATTGAAAGCAGGAACCAATGTCGCTCACGTATACGTTAAATAATAGTGGTCCAAGATGAGAGCCCTGGGGTACACCCGATGCAATAAATAAGAATCTGGACAAATGCATCCCTATTTTAACTGCCTGAGACCGGTTATCAAGATATGATATTAACCTATGCAATAGATCACCATGAATACCAAGCTTCAAGTTTCTATTAAGTACCATTAATTCTCATTGAAATAATAAAATCAGCCTGTAGATTTCTCTAATGGAGTTTCCCATCCCTTTCCTTGCACGTACGATCCTCACTTAATCGGCCAGTGAACAGAGAACGAGGCAGAACCTTGCAGATATTTACAACCAAAACTAATAAGACGAAATTTTAGCCTTTGGTAAATTTAATTTTCATTATCAGCTTATTCATTATTGTGTAACTGCTAATAATTGTTTATTATATTGTGAATGCTTTGTGTATTATTTTTTTTTTAAATGTATTTGCAATTCTTTATGGAGTTACTTCAAAATAAGTACAACAATATAATTAACATTCTTCTTATTACCATCATTTAGGAGAATGGTAATGATTATAGAATTATGATAATAACTTAAAAATTTTCTGTTGTGTTTTGAAGTAAATAATTGTTATAGCATATTTACTGCCAGATTCAATGCTGCGTTTTGATCTAAAACACGAAGAACCTCATTTATTATTATCAATATAAATAAAAAGCTGATTTTAGCTAATTTAATTTGACATTATCTTAGAAATGAATACGCATCCAGAATACAAAATTAATACAAGTGCTGTCCACCATTGTGCAAGGTTTGAATGTACCAACCTCAGGAACTACAGTCAGAATTGAAAAAAATAATTATACATTTTATAGCCTACAATTGATTTTTCTTTGGTATTTCTCCTTCTATAACCGACTTCAAAAGACTCGGAGGTTCTCAATTCGACTGTATATACCTCAATTTACAAATAAGTATATATTAAGCACAAACTACGGCGTATAAAGTCAGGTTATTATATTACATGAAATAAATTATATAAACTTAAAACTATGAACCCGCAGCACTCTAAATATTCAAAAGCAGTAATTATTTGTAGAGAGAAAATTTATGTAAACACATTAGTAGATTTATGAAGGATTACCCAATTTTAGCATTACATTAATCATACAAATTATTTGTATCCACTGCTTTGACGGACATTAGAATATTGCTTTTGAAACAACGAAACTAGTATCGAAACTATAAATCAGCTAACAAATTTTGTCGAGCCTTTACTAACTTAAGGCCGTCTTCATACATTAGCGCTAACATATGCAGCCGGGGTTACGCAAAAACAGTCGCTACAACGCTAAATCTACTGTAGGTTCAAAAAACATTAACGACGTCAGAAATAACAAAGAAATTTTTTAAACATTGTTTTGAATGAATTAACTAATCGATGAATGTTGAGTGAATAACTGAACAAGTAAGCGGATGACTTGACGTGTGAATGGATGATTGAACAAGTAAATGAAGGAAGGCATGAATGCTTTATTGCACTGTTTAGTTCGTACACTGATGATCGTAATGCTACACGATATTTTTTCCCCCAGTTATTATCAATAACCTCAAAGAAAAGGAGGAGAATTATATGCCAGTACCTATATTTCATTCATCATTAGAAATACTACATGACATGTTCTTCTTCTTTTTGTTTTGGCACCGCAAAAGCACTTACCAGCGTCAATGTTTTGTCAAAGATGGTGGCTCTCTTGTTAGAACGACCTAGGGAGTTTTTGTGGGATCCCAGAATGCACGCTATCAGTTTATACTTATATTCCACTTACCTTATGCACAAAAACCAAACTATATCATGCAAGACGCC
The DNA here is from genome assembly GCA_033032175.1 of Saturnia japonica. NCBI lineage: Eukaryota > Metazoa > Arthropoda > Insecta > Lepidoptera > Saturniidae > Saturnia > Saturnia japonica. The sequence continues at coordinate 4,825,924 of CM065314.1, forward strand.
ACCAGTATTACGTAATACAGGGTCAAAAACCTAAAAGTTAATGATTTAAAAAAAACACAACATGTCACTTCAAGATCACGCCAAAAACTCGATATGTTCTTAGAAATTATTAGGTCTGCAAATTAGGTACTACATGGCATAAAACACGCGTTATAAAAAATATGGTACTGATAAACGTTATAAAAACATTTTGCATGACAAAATTCTAAATAAATGTCTGTATGTGTACCTACAATGATTTTTGTGAATTTTGTTTTTTTTCCTTCGTGTACGTGTACGTCACTTTCTATGGTACTTAAAACTAGAGTAAACCATAAATAATAAAATCAACCAATTGAAATTAATCGAATGTCGTTGTACATTTAATGTAATAGTTTATTTCTTAATTTCGAATAAAATTATTTATTCACGTAATTCCTACATTTTTACTGCAGCAACACGCAACGAATAATATTGATTGGGAAAATTAATTGTGTTGTTTGGTGTCAGGCATTCAATAATTCATGTGTTCCGTATTGTAATATCAATTGTTATTACAGTTAATTTTTGTTTTTTCATTTCCACATTTTCCAATCCGACACTTCATTCAAAGCTCAGATGGTTTCCAATTCGACTTCATCCTTTCTTTTCTCTACAATGTTCTTTACATTCCCAGTGCGCAAGCGTATTTTAAAGATAGATTTGAGATGTTAGGATTTAAAAATGACCTACCACGCCGCCTATGCTAACAGAAATTACTTAAATTTCCTACTTGCCGCACTCAATTCTACAATAAATTATTTGAGATTCAAGCTGTTAGACTATGTAACTCACATCCAGTAGATATAAAAAAAGCGAGATTTATACATATTTTAAAAGACTACTACGTCGTCATTACCTCTTTCTGTTATGATACAAACTGGGTTTTTTTCTCTTTTTTACACTTATTAGGATACCGATACCGTGATAAAACATTTGTGTGTGTGAATTATTATTAATTACTATCAATAGTGTTGTAGTATTTTTAATAAGTGTGCAAACTTTATAATTTATTGTTTATGTAGTTTACGTGTGTGCTATTTCTATGTCCTATTAGGTTGTAAAATTTGTATGTAAGTGATATATGTGTTTGCCGCCACAAAATTTATTTCCATTTATATTTATTTATTTTGAAGGTTGCCTGCAAGAAATCGCTCTAAGCGTTATGGCCGTCTAATTGAATACAAATAATTGAAATAGATATATATGTATGTTTCTTTTTTGTTTCGTGTGCAATAAAGTATATTGTATTGTATTGTATTGATTTAAAGCATAACCGTATTATCAATATTATATAGCCCTAAAAAAGAATCGATAATCGTAAAATCAACTTCCAAATTAAGTTATGCTACATCTTACTACCCCACAAACCTTACAAGTACAAACGCTGTAACACACGTATAGATGCTTAGCGATAGATTTATAACTTGATGGTGGTAGATAGCAAGGCGAGCATCAAAAAATGCCTTACCACTATACCATGGTTTCCCCACTATGTTTCCTTCACCAAAAGCTTAAGGCTTGTTGTAGAGATAGTAACTCATATCGATCGGCGCGGTGTCCGTACAACTGGGTCATCATTTCCTTAAACCAGTAAGGTATTTTTAACAGAAGTTTAACCATAAGTTTTCGTGTCTAAGTTTATTCAGAATGTAATATATCGAAGTTATTTATTCCGAACGTTCAACCCTGCTTGAACGTTAGATTTGAAACATGTGCACTGTGCGACCGAGCCGGCTGCCGGTTGCCGCACTATTACTGCAGTATACGTGAAGCTACAAATTTTACGAGAACACTTTTAAGTTTTAAAAATTTCTTAATACCTTTTTATTTGGAATTTTTATTCCTTATATTATTTGTTTTAAAATTGAGTTACATTTTTGAATCGAAGATCCTTAACGTGATCTTCGGCAGGAGTTGACTAGTAGAAATCGACACGTAAGGACAAAGCGTTATGCCCCCACATGCGACAATCTCTCTCTCTCTCTCTTTCTATTATATACGAGTGTGTATAGAGGTTGTGTGTGTGGGTGCGAGTATCGAGGTTCTAGCAAACAAGCATCGTGAGCGGCCACCAAATTGTAAATCATTGCACTTTGGGCGGGGTGGTCTCGCGACATTTGCTCGCGTTCAGTATTCAATGGTTTATCAGTTATATTGTATGGTCTAATACTTATATTATAATTATATAAAATTTACTTCGATGTGCTTTAAGAATAAAACTAATTGATTTTTAAGTAATATTTTGCTTATTTTATTTTAAGGAACTTCGTTTCTGCAGCATTCCAGTGACCGCACACGCATTTTTTAATGCCCGCATGTCTAACACAAAATGAAAATCTTTCTCTAAACAAATAAGGATGTATTACGGCAGCTGCAATTTAGAGCCAGTCTCACACTTAGTTTAGCATTAAATCTACAACAATAAAAAATTGCGCGTGCAGCATCGTTCATGTAATAGAAGTTTCTACTTCTCTACGCGGTATATCTTTATTCTCTCTCAGATAATGAAATATACCTAAACGTGATGCATCCTTGAAATTTCACCTCAATACTCGTCTAAGAAGGTTCACTTCAACAACTTATCGAACTCCTTTCTTCTACACAGCCTCATTTAAATTCCAAATGTGTCATTAGCTTTAGAGGCCTGTTTTGACTTGCATCATCTATTGTTCCGTGCCCCAGTTTTCAACGAGGTCGCCTATTTGTTTTCAAAGAAGTATCACTATACCTTCATTGAACCTTCGCAGACTGTGAAGCATTTACTGTATTCTCAATAGTACTGACTAGACAAACAAGAGAAATAAGTTCATATAACTGTAACCCGACTACAGAAATAATAATAATACGTGACATTCTAAAATTATAGGTATATCTAAAATAAATAAAACACGAAATAGGTGTTCTTTCATTTGACATGTCCAATCGATACGATAGGAAAGAAAAAAATTCAGACAACACCTACTTTTTTAGATTTAACATCATAAAACTTCGAACCACATTTAATACTTATGTATTTAGAAGGTAAGCGCAAAATATTATTACTAACAAACGATATTATTAAAAAGGAAACAAAAACCCGACTGTAACAAAAACACGACAAAAAAAATACATTATTCTATTTTTGCTTTTTGTTTGATTCCCAGACTTCGTACTTAAATATTATATATAGCCTATATCACTCCCACAATTAAGACGAATCTAACGACAACTCGTATGCTGTATGTAATGTAATGTATGTACAATCTATCAACCCGTTCAGGCTACAAAACGTGGCAAAGAAATAGAAATACATGCATACATACGCATGAAAAACATAACCCCCCTTTTTGGCACTCGGGTAAAAATATACAATAAGCTTACTGAAGTGATTGATTACCCTACCTATAAACCCTACATATATATAACATTTTTAAATGTGGATCAGCAAATTGCACTGCCGTCTGTAAACGTAAAAATGAAGGTAACTAGTTTTCCCTGGATGATTGAACATAAGGTGACAGCCACATACCATGTTCATGCAGTTCGACTTGTATTGTAACAGTCTGCATTGAAAAAGAAATTATGTTTTATTGTATTACTTACTACTATTAAATGAACACCTTATAAATTTTTTTTGGGTCGTTTATACAGGAGGCGTTTAAAATAACTGATAAATCTTTTTATATTAAGTGAGCAATTCTTGTATTTATATATGTAATTGGTTTCTCGGAAACGGCTCTAACGATTTCGATGAAATTTTGCATTTAGATAATGTTCTGTCCAAATGTTTAAAAACGAAACTCTTTTATAGTTGCAGTACAGACTTAATATTAACTAGTCGTGTGCCTGAAGGAATTTTCCTCAGATGGAATCTTAAGAATCATCCTACTTAAATCCACTTTAGGAAAGAATTTACAAAAATCGCAATATCATAATATTAAACCCAATGGCTCAAGCTGTACGTAGTCCTTCAGTCTGCTACAGTTAGAGTTTTATTAAGTAAATATAGATGTAACTAAATATGCATCTCAAAAGAGATTATCTATTCATTAATGATGACGTCATCTTATTTTATGGCATAATAAATTTAATTAAAAACAGTGCTCGTAACAAAATAAAAAAACTTGGCCAAGGAAATTAAAATATCCAGTGCCTATAAATTGTGAGAGTCATTTTCCGCAGCGCCCACCCGTTTGTGGCCCACTCCATTATATGGTTCATGAAATCACTCGGTCCCATGATCGTCATAATCGCATTGGACTCTAGCCAGCGCATTTGCATCGCATCATACATTTTCCACACCGGTATCAAATGACACGAGTAAATTTGTTTACTTTATTCTAGATTGGCGAAGGGAAAGGTGCGCGTGTGGCGCACGCGGTTCTTGGCATTGCTACTTTAGTTAATTTTATTTGGACGGAACCCTAATTATTTTTTTACAATAACAGTAGTCTAAGTTACTCTTTATAATATCAGGCTATCTGCCAGTGAAAGTCCCGTCAAAATCAGTCCAACCGTTTCGGAGATTAGCCGAAATAAATTTAGTAAAAAACTGTTATTTTGAAATTAAAAATTCAATTTTTTTTAATTGTGTAAAAGATATAGGCACTTAGAAGATAATCGTTGTTTTCGCATATCATAGACGAAACATTAACGCGCTAACGTTTCATCCATTTAAGGAGATCACTATCCAATATCAGGTCAGTGCCTATCAAATAAGTTACAATTTAGGCCTTAAGAAGTTATTTTTTATGAACGTCCAAACTGTTCGAATGACACCCTATATAAAACTACCGAAAGATTAGCAATCCATCGCCTGTAAACCTCTCGGGACTTGGATATGCGCTGGTTGATCCAAAAACGCGATAAACCAAAGGAGTGTCATTACGACAAGTTTATCAACACGTTCATGGTAGTCGCAATCCAGATGACACAGATCCCCGCCACCCCGCTTGATTTCTGGATTTACACCGGCTTATCTCGAAACGCAACAACATGCCTAAGTGTGTCACTATAGCATATGTTGCATCTGGTGCATAGTGTTTTTGATCCAGACGGATAAAAAGTTAAAGTTATACATTAAGTGACTTTTGTGTTGGTTATTATACATGAAGCGACGAGGAGATAGCCATGAATTAATTCAACACCCTTGTCAAATAGTAAAAACTGTTTTCCATACATTATATGTCAAAAATGGCAAAATTATTCCCGGAATAAAGTTATTTGACGATTGAAAAATCGTCCCTTAAATTATACAATTCGAAACTAATTTTGGATAGACTACTTTTTACTTTACTTTCGAATTCGGGGAATGAGAAAAGTTTTACGTTGTTCAAATAATGTGTCCCAACTAGAAAAGGGTTATTCGTGTTAAGTTTTGTGGACCTTTAAAAGTAACTACTTTACCTTTAAGAAATCCTATTCAAATAATTACAGATTTTTTTAAAGCTTTCTTCTGTAAAATTCTTGCATCTACCTTGCATTAGTAACTCAAAGATGTATTTCCTGTGAAATTGGAACTGACTGACTTTCTTATAATTAATAATAATAATAATTGTATAATAATACACAGCATAAATTAATTATAGGTAGATAAGTATTTTGCTTATTTAGTTTTTATCCAGAAGACTTGTGTTCTGAGAGATCAGTTCTTTGATGATGGGGCCATCGATCGTCGTTTGAGGTGACTTGCTAATAAAGTTTAAAGGAAGAGGGAAGATTCGAGTGTGCTATTTTTAGAAATTCTAATGTTTCAATATGTACGTGCTCCGCGTGACCTGATGTTCGTAGTGAATTTTACACTTTTCCAAATACCTTTTTTATGTTCGGAAATAGTGTAATTTTTATATAGATCGTAATACTATATTAAAAAATGAAATCTCGGTAAAGGAAAATATTATGAAAACGTGATAGGGATGGTGATATATTAATTTCTAATGTTATTAGATATTTACCACATACAGCTTATTCGTATACCAACCACTTATTCGTATTTATTAACGATGTTCTAAAAAGTGATGCAATTACTAATTTTCAATTTTATTTCAGATCTTCCATAGTTGAGATGTTTTCAAATGCGATTACTACTAAACCTTTGCACAGTTGGGGCAGAGCCAAAATTAAATTCGCTACTGACTAACATAGTATTGACTAGATGTAACTTCGCTGCACGTTCTATACAGTGATAATATGATATGAACGATAAAAATTTGTACCCATTCGGTAATTTAATATCGAAGTGAAGTATTGAAACTATTTTGTGTCAATTTTGTGATGTTATGTTTGAAAAGATTTTTCTTCAAGTTAGTTTCAGTAATGGACATCAAATTTCTCTTAATTTTTTATAACTAAAACATTTCGCGTCATCAAATGAATTCCGTGTAATACCGAGTTAATGAAAATGTAAGTAGAATTTTCCTTACAATGCTATAATCAATAAAATTTTACAAATAGACGCGTTATACTCTAACAAGAAGCAAGTAAAACAGCACGAACCTGAATAAGTGAAATTGAGGTAACTGCCTCACATTCACGATGCAATGCTTAGGGCCTTAATGCCATATTTACCATACAAAACACCATTGGATATAATAGTATTTTTTACTACCTTTTTGTTTTTGAGGTCAAGGTTTCTTGTAACAAAAAGTACTTTTACATCATATTTCAGATCATTTGTTAGTTTTTCCGATGAAGAAGCGCGTATCTTATGATCTTAAACGTACCTTTAATGGTAAAAATTTTAATGTAGTTAACTTTTTGTCAGGTATGTATGAAACTATTCATCATTCATCGACTGGAACAAATTAATTTTTTTTTTTTTTTTAAATACAAATTTTAAAGTTTTTACCTTTAATTCCAAATAAATTCGAAGAACATTTTTTTTTCGTTTATAAAAACAATTTAACTTATCAAAGATATTGTAACGTGATACATCTGGATATTAGGCCATCCCTTTATTAATATATGGATCCCTGTGAACAAGACCCGTGATCTCAACAAATCATAACGCCGACCTTAAATTATAAAATATTATGACATACACTTCGTTCACGGTCGAGGCTAGTTATATCTGTGATGTTGTGAATAAGATTTTATAATTTGGCACACTGCAAAATACGTATTTCGACATCTAGTATAAATTTTGTTTAAAGATGTATTTGCATCTCGAGCATCATTCAAAATCGAAAGGACCAAATTCCTGTCTGGTTATCCTCCCCTCCATTCTAATTTAAACATTTTTTAAAATATAATATCAAAATATATAGTCCTTACTAAAACATAAAACAAACTTTTACAACAAACAAACACACAAGAAGATCAGACTGATAAATCTATATGAATAAAAATGTAATACTGTTCGTTGGCAAGTGCATCACTTGAGAACGGCTTAACCGATTTGGCTAATTCTTTTCTATTTAATTATTAGTAGTCCGAATAAGCTTTATAGAGAAAGAAAAATTTGTTAAGTTACCCGGAAAACACAACTTTTGGAAAAGTTAAAACTATTTCTATGGAACTTTTTATGGACACAAAACCATAAACTTTCGATTTAAAAGACGGATATACGTAAATCTTCTTTAATTCGTTATGGCCCTGAAAAAGAATTCACACAAAAAAAATTGAGCTAGGTAGCGCTGTAGTCGAGTGCGTTCATAAATATTATTTTGCTGAAAATTTCACTTTTTTTGAAAATTTTTGATTTTGTATCCTTGGTTATGCTTAATGATCTCCTTGATCCCAAATTTCAAGCTTCTTAGTCTCCTAGAAGTGGTCTAGGTTTTTGATTAGTTAATTAATCAGTGAGTCATTATATGCTACTTTTCAAACCCTAATAACTCAAGAACTATAATGGATTTAATAGTGAAATTTGACACTGTATGTGTTCAAGGGAGGTTTATTAAACGTACAAAATTTGAAGTGCATTATTAGATCTAATAGTATTTGACTTATAGAGGGGTCGAAAGTAGCTCGAAATGGTTCGTGTAAATAAACACACTGGCCGGTGTCGCCCGTTCGGGTCTTGGCTGACACAATTCCGTGTGTCTAGGTTATTAATCAATCGAACTTACCTTGTACGTGAAGTCCGATTATAGTTATGCGATATGCATAGTTCGAGGATTACACGATCCCACCCTGACCCAATATGAATCGGAAGTTATGGATGGATTGTGTAAGGAATGGTATGCGTAGAAAAAGTATGATTACTGAGATCACAGTTGATCGAGGAGACTGGAAGTGGAAAACATGTCGTGCCGACCCTACTTAGATTGGATAAGGTTACGGAGAAAACATCAAAATTTTGTTAAAGAATTATATATTGAACTATTTGTTTCTTTAAATAAATAAACATAAAATTATATCATTTAGATAATTTTAGATATTAGATACACTGAATCACGAAATGAAAAAGGTAAGCCACCCACTACAAATCTCTTGGAAGATCATTTTTGGCAGAGTACGAAGTAACGCTGCGACTATTCATACGGTATCGTAACTCATTAACACATATTCATATTTCGAATTGGATTTTATTAGATATTAACTATCTAATTTAGCAGTCAAAATTAAAATCAAAAGTATTATATTTATTAAGGCCTTAAAAAGACGATGTCATATTATGAATGTCAAATAACACGGTTTGGAAAACATCCCTGTAATCGAGAAGAGTCAGCAAGGAACTCGATTGGGTTCATCAATATTTTTTAAATAATTATTTTTACACTATATGTATAGTTTACTTTTATTTATAGATTTACAGATATCAATATATAATTCCCCATATAATAAAAACCCTTTCAACAAAAACGCTTACTTGACATGATTCTTGAATTTATTATTTGGCAAATTTGTAATATGCTTAGGAAGTTTATTTTAAAACCTAATACAATTACCTAAAAAAAAATTTATTTCTCTTACTAAGTCTAAAAGATGAAGATAGTATAAACTATGGTATGTTAAATTTCGTTCTTTGTCTGTCTGCTTTAAATCATTCGTATTTTCACTTGGTCGAAAATTAACAAAATTCATATTAAATCCCTAAATTATATTTACTAGTGGTTACATTTTAATTTATTTCATTGATGAAGGCGTTACTTTGCGAAAATCCATCGTAATTAATTTATCTGAATTTTCTTTGCTACTTACTCTAAAAGTAGCGATAGGTTTTAGGCGGCTGTAGCAAAGAAAGCTCGGATAAATTAATTACATGTTAATTTATCTACATACGTGATAAACCCATTATTTTCCACCATAAACTACTGAGTGTAACAACACCCACCATACTGGATTTACTAGGCGTTTCACGTTCCGAAATCAGCAAATCTATATCAGTAATCACGTGGGGTGATAGATATTTGTACCAGAATGGGTTGTGACCATCATGCATATGGTGATAATGTCATCAATGTAACACTATTCTTTTTTGTCGCATTTACAAATCAGCCAGATATAAAACTAAAGCGTGTTTTACCGTCTGTATCATAGTGAGTGTTCTGAAGAGCTGTTTAACCTAATTCCTTCTTCTCTCTTTAATAACAGAACCACACGGGCTTTACACACTTTACGATAACCTTTATCTCGGCACGAACAAAGATACTTGCTACGTATTTTCTTTGCAGTACTATGAAGCTGTGGACTGTCTCCTGGCCAGTGTTTTCCCTCCTACACAAAACGCGGAGTCCTTTAAACATGATAATGGATTGTTGATCCAGCGGTGGTCTTCAATGTTATTGGATTGCACTGTGCTCACCATCAGTTACAGCGTTGTGAATTGTCCTTGCAACGATAAAAAACAAAGTGCTGAGAGTTCTGCAGGCGTAACAGCGATAACCAGTGATAGATTGCCGATCGCTCGGTAATCACCATAACTTTTTGATTGTATGGTGCTTATCATTAAATAGTACAGTTATGTAGCCCTGCAAAACAACTATGTTTTATTAATTTTTAAATAATTTACGTCTTCATTATTTTGCATTTACTGATTTACAAGCTATTTTTGCGATGTCACAATTTATTACATTTAAATAAATACTACGACATAACGTAGACCTTTTCATAAAAAAATAATAATGTTTAATTTAAATAAAAAACAAAATAATAGGGTTGTGACAAACGCGTTGGACTCAGTAATTGGATCAATTTACTTAAAAGCTCTTTCGAATCGCGTGAGTTTCGTAATGACAGTTCTATGTTTTGATTGAAACATAAATCATGCATAGACTCGTTTCAATTGCACTTGATGAATTTAACAAAGAATGTTTGGAGAGCATGGTTGCAGAAGTGCCTTATTCAAATCTCAGAATTATTCAGAAAGAGGCTTAGAGGAGAAAATAAAACTTTAATAAAAACTGTACATATCTAAATAATTAAGACATCTTCTATGTCGAGAGTACTGAAACTTATAGTTACAGTGATCTACCACAAAATATTTAGATAGCAAGTAATCGACTACCAAACTACTATTACGAAAGACAAAACCACAATGTTTATGAATTTTTTTGGATATTCATACATAGAACTGCATATCAACCACGTACTGTTCATAAGATTTCACGTAATTACCAAATGCTAACCACAAATAAGACGACAGGTGTTCGTTAGTTAGACGATTGTGATATTTAGATTTCATTATTTTCAATTCTGAAAATGTTGACGCGCACAAATTGCTTGATCTCAACATTCCTGTTAACTGAAGAGCTACTCGTAGTTTTTTCATATGTGTATATTTTTCTTCTGATATAAAATAACAAAATTTGAGAAATTATTTACAATACGTTATACTGAATATGTGGCTTGGATATAGTTAGTTAATTAGCTTGGATTTTATCCAAGATATTGTTTCCAATCAATTATTTTAAAAGGTCAACACTTATTCAGAAATCCATATGGGACACTGAAGGTGCTTCAAAGTGTCTTTAAAATTTCGTATATAGATGTATACAATTGCGTGTTACTTAAGTGCAACAACAGAAATAAAAAATGAAGAGGAATCGTTAGCAGTCACGCTAACTGTAATGGAAAATATCCAAACATACTGTAAGTATTTACTTTGAAGAACATACTTTAACTCGGAGTGAAGGTATCAACTACGTGTTCTCATAGCAATCAAAGTCGACGTTCAAGTTTTCAATCTATCTCTTATTCTTTCCATTCTTCTTCTTCTATTATTATCTCTCACTTTAATCTCAAAACCATTTATTACAAGTGATAATAACTCCATAAGCTGTTTTTTTTTCTCTTTATTTAAGAGGCTTTTACATTGGTACATGCCAGCCCCATCGGAGCATATCCAAATTCAAAAAACTCTACAGTAAATAAACTAATAACTAAATAAAAAATACTATATACTTTATCCCTTATTCTATAACTATTAACAATAAAGTTCCACAGCATACGTCCAGCCGAAACAGAAGTCGGTTTCACTAGTATACTGTGGAAAATACCTACATCTAAAGAACATAACCCTAAAGTTAAAATTAAACGAGTTCTTAAAGCACAGCGTAACTCCACACTCGACAGTGACCAATAGCGGAGACAAAGTTACTCATATCGTGTCACCGTCATGTCGCCGGCAAAGTTTTCCAACTTGCAACGATGTGAAGCTGCTGACTAACCCGCGAACATGTGTCGGCGATTCGGCGGGTATTAGCTTATTCAAGCAGATTTTTCAATGATAATATCAATTCTTTAATGAGAAAGCGATTGCCCAATTACGTAATTAATAAAACTAGTGTACATACTAATGACATAGTACCAATTTATAAGGATTTATCTTTTACATGTTACACTGACATTGATACTTCGATTTTTAATGGAAATGGCCAATATTTTGGTAGTTTAATATAAAGACCGCAAGATAACAACTCCTAATAAGACGCTAGTACAAACCAAAGTTAGTCTCTGATACTGCAGTTTTGCATTAGAATCGTTCGCGAACTTCGTAGATATTATTTAGTTTTCTAAATGCACATTTTATATGATATAAGATAAATCCATATTTATCTCCCATAAAAAAACTCTAAATATCAGAACATTCTGAAAATACGGACTAATGTACACGAAATACAATAAGAATAAAAAATATATAAATATATTCACGTGGACTGTCGGTAACACGATTAATATTATCATGCGATTTTTTCTAATATAGTTTTTTTTAAGAGTGCGGTCTATCGATGTGCTGATCATTAAATAAATTAAAAAACCTCTATTAATCTTGTTCAACTTAATAAAATACCTTTCTTAATAATTTTTAATGCGCTAAATAATAATAAAAAAGCAACTAAAAAAGGAGAAAAATTATTAAAAAATCAATATAGCAAATCAAACAATAAAACTGTGAGTTAAAAAATAGTTTTGTTCTCGATCTGAAGTCACAAATTATTTTATAAACGAAACCAATTCAAGTCCATTTTTCCTACTAAATGTAATACAAGTTTAACTTTATTTTTATTAGCCTAACATAGTTTCTCACTTTTGCTTCTCGCGAACGAAAGAAATTCTTTTATAACGCCGAGACCTTTTTTGGGATTCTCATTTTTTAACCTCTGTTGTGGCGTGGCTTTTTTAATATAGGTATTTTGTCAACGAAAGTGGAACGAAAAAAGGTTTTTATATTAATCAAGTTAATAATTGTATAAGGCGAGTAGTGTTAACTTATGCATTTCGATCACACTTTTCCTAAGTTTGTTACCGCATAACTCCGTCATTTATAAGCCGATTTAAAATATAATTATTTTGTTGAAAAGGGGATATTTCCAGGTAGGTCCCATCTTAATTTCTTTGGCATTGAACCTTGGATTTCGAAGATACACCTGAAAACTCTGCAAAATTGAATGGGAAATGTATAGTGATTGATTTATTGGTAGGTTTATCATAATCCAAGACTAGGTGTACCTAGGTGCGTTAGGACGTTCTGTACTAACTTGAACTTCGAAGACACAACGGAACTCTTTAACAACAAACAGCACGAATGTGAAATGTTCCTCCTTTTCCTCCTTTTGCATGTTCTACCGTCTGTGTAATGGGTTATGTTCCGAGGAACTGTTTGGGATGGTACCAGCGGCTACTTTCCATCACTCACCATCGGCAGGGAGTTCATCTTCACACGTTGGAACCTAAATGGTCGTGGACAGTCCAGTTTCAGAGGAATATTTTTACACGATCGATACGTTTGTGGAATAAGCTCCCTAGTGCTGATGTTTTCCCAGGGGCGTATGAAGTTCTTCAAAAAGGGTTTAAATAGGTTTTCAAAAGGTCGGAAACGCGCATGTGATACCTACTAATGTGTAAGCATCCATAGGCTACGGTGACCGCTTACCATCAAGCGGAACGCAAGCTTGTTTGCCACAATCTTAGTATAAAAAAAGGTAGAGGTAGGGCACAGGGAATTCGAATTCGAATCCAAAAATAAGAATAATTCCATATTATTGTCCTAATAAAATATGTGGCAGACGAATAGTTCGTAGGAATATCAAATTGAGTTAAAAAAGGATATTTTTAATTAAATTAAAGTAAACAAATAACGTAATTATTTTTTACTTTTTAGTGCATTTTTTTCGAGTAAGTTGTATTTTGGAGTCGGTTTTGTTTTTGTGAAAAAAAAAAATTGTTTCTAATCTCATTATTAATTTCAGTGTCTCATTGTACAGAATATATATTTTATATATTATTGAATAACATAACTATTAGCAATAGTATAGTAGCATTTTGAGTATTACACCCAGAATTATAATTGCTGCCATATTAATTGGCAGCTCAAACAAAAAGCAGATTGTGCACTGTCTTCTAACAAAATTGTCATAATGGCTGAGGAATTGCTTTTGTAACATAAAAGTGATTTCTAATATACACAATTATGTTATGTGTATATAGTGTATCACTACATTATATTAATCATTATCCTAATGGTATTACTATGGTATAATATTATTATGTCAATTGGTATGTAGTTTTTTGATACCAAATTGTACTGTAGTCAATTAATTTCATAAACAAATAATAAAGATTTTTATTGCTAGTATGCAATACGACGTAATGGCTACAATAATGTGTTGTTTTTTATATATCATTATATTAATACGTGAGAAGAAAACTTCGGACACCTTTTCAAGTGTATTGCGTGCACAGCAGTCTGTGAGATTTGGCATGGTTAAAGTTTATATCGAGGAATGCAGAAAACTAAAATTTATCTATAATATCTGTTACTTAATATATTAAATAAAATAAATTAATGCTGCGAATGCTAACCTGACCAGTGCCATTGAACTTAGACCCCTCAAAATATTGACATTTTCACTCAATGAAAGGTGACAGCAGGTGATATAATACTCATTGTTTAAGTTCATACTGCAAATGTCATCAGAAAATAGTCTATGATTAAAAAGTCGCTGATCGGATTTCGATCATTAGGCGACCGCTAGTATATCTACATAAACAAAATTACTGTACAGCTCCTAACGATATGCACGGTCCAGTCCAAAAATGACTGTCGGTGACAAATCCCTTCATCCAGCTGAAATATCTTTTCGATCCTCGATTGAAGGACCCAACATTATGGTAATCAGGGACCACGTTTCTAATTGCTAGTAATCGGCAACAGTCAATTAAAATAGTCGATTACAACTCTACTAATAAACATATGTAAGGCTTACCGGTAGTTCGCTGTGGGTCAATCTGCGCTTGGAGTATGGAAAAACCGGGTGCTATAATAGCGGGTAATGTACGCGAGCGCAGCAATGGCGGTGGTGCGCGACGACTCCCGCCGCCCAACGCTTCAGCTGCTGCCGCCGCTGCTGCGGCCGCACTAGAACAAATGCATAATATATCGTTTGAATTTTTTTGAGATAAGATGTTTTATTTTTCGCCCTGCCAATAGGGATAGAAAGATGCCAAAGAAAACGTCTTGGTATACGTTCTAGTCTTAGTGAGTTTATTGCATAGTGAAGTCTCCAAGCCGGACGCAATACTCTAAGACTATTCTTACCAAACTGGAGTACAGTAGAATCTTTGTTCTGTATTGGCGGAAATTACTAGAAATTCTGATAATAAAACCCAATATTTACAAACAAATATATAAAGTGAGTTTTTAAATTTAAAAAGACTTGTGAAAAATATGACATGGTGTAAATTAACTTCATTATAACGCCTGCACATTCTATAAATAAGACGATTCTCTGACACATTATTGTTGCAGGAGGGAACCCTAAACAATTGTTGATGTCTTACGAAGCGGGTTCATATTGAGTTAACCCAGTAATTCACTACCAAGAGTACCGTTTGATACTTTGTGAAGCGAACATAGGTCTGCAACATTTCTTCTATTCTCAAGACTTTTATGATTGAACTCTTGAAGTCTATCTTCATAGTCTGTTAGTTTACGTTGGTGTCCAGGTTTACCACACAATAAACTCAGGAATCTACGCTGTATTCAATCTTATCCCCATGCACCCGATATTCCGGTAACCAAATTAACGAATAATACTCCAATAAACTCCGCACCAAGCCAACATAGAGAATAATACAAGATCTTGCTTTTTTAAATGGTCAGCTGGAACGTAGTATAAAACTGAGGATACGACTAGCCTTACTAGTGATGTAATCATAGTGTGTCCCAAAAGAAAGAGTGGAATTAAAGAAAACCCCGAAATTCCTAACCCTCACTCTAAGAGTATTCTATATCTACGGTCTGGTAGTTGTAATTAATCTGGGTATTATTTTTAGTAAATGAAATAATCTGACTTGAATATTTAACGACATATGATTTTTATTAGACCACATACTTACTATGTGGATGTCATATACATGCATGTACATCTATACTATTATTATAAATCTCAAGAGATTGTTCGTTTGAACGCGCTGATCTCAAAACTAACCAATAACATTTCAAACAATATTTTTGCCTTTTACTGAGGATGGTCCTAAACTACATAACTTCAGAAACTCCAAGAAAAAAAAGCAGTTACCATGAATATAAATGAATCTCGCAGGCTGTAGGCAAGTGTGGGTAGTGAAAACAACGAAAGTTTATAGGCACAAATCAGTAAACCTTGTTTTACTGAGTTGGCCGAATAAATTTAACACGGGTAAAACCGTGGAGCATAGCTAGTGTATAATATGAGTTTTTATAGGTTGTTTTACAGTGTTTGGTTGATCCCACGTGATATGGGACTAACTTTCAATGCAAATAAAGGCAAAAATGGTGCAAATTGCGAATATAACTTTCACATGGACTGCATTATGTTTAAAACTATTTTCTGTGTTTAAAACGAGTAATGGTCATTACAAACGATCTGCATTTCGGTTGTTAATGGTTTTAATGCAATGGATATAACTGTATCAAAACTGTTACCGGACTGCGCTGTTTGCGTGGAGTTCTAAGGACTGTACGCTGACTGTATGTTAGCTGTACGTTTTGATGCAGTTTTAACTCAGCTGGGTCGACTGCAATGGGACTCAATTTGGATGAATTTACGCTGCTCTGATGCAGTTGGTGAAACTGACTTAAAACTGCACGCATTGTTTCAACTGCACCGAAACCGCGTCCAAACGGAAATTATGCATTTGGCTTGCAGCTTCACTTCACACAAAGCGATTTCACTTTACCTTAATTTGACATTGAAAGTAGAATTTCCATTCATTACCCTTTTAAAACAACAATGAAACTTAACGAAGTATTGGATTTAAATTTGAAACATTATAACGAAAAAAATAGCTTTGTAAGTTATTTTGTTTTTTAATTTTCAGAAAATTATTGGATCTCAAAAAAGTCTTCCTCATTACGTTAGTGGTTCTAAGCGGGACTGCTACGGTCGAAGTCCTGGGTTCGATTCCCAGCTCAGGTAAAGTTTTATTGGTTTTTTTTTTAATGAAATTCTTAGTAGCAGCTCGGAGTTTGGCTTTTTGCTCGATTAATGGCAATATTACATTAGTACACCTTTGCCTAATGTTATGTTTATTGTGCCAATACATGGACTACTAAATTAATCCTTTTTCTTTGTTATACACGAAGGCTCGTTCATACCTTTGGCAGATTTGTCATCCACTAAAGTGAATACTCGTAACTTTTTTATAGTAAATACATATAACCACTACAGAGGTAAATAGAAACAAATCACACGTACGTTATCAACATAAAACGAAGATATACAGTGTTAAATATATTTAATCGACATAAATTTTAAATATTTATCAAAAAATGTTTGTTGTCGCATTATCTTGAGTTATATTTAGATTTGATGCACTAGGAATATTAATTGTAGTTGTGGTATCCATTATTATATTCTCAGAAACAAAGGCTGCATTGCTTTGTGTGGCATTCAATTTAGTTTGTGTAACATCAGTCTTCATTCCATCGTGTCGACGAGCTTCATCATTTTCTGATTTATTATCATGTTCATTCTGTTTACCGCACAGTTTAAAGAGAGGTCGACCTAAAAATGAGTTTTTTGAATGACTTCTCTAAAATTTGCATCTATTAATATCTAAGCCTCATTCATTTAACCAGCATTACAATTTTTTAATGATATGGCAAATAATAAATCAAATAGGCATATTAGATATGTGTTATGTGATAATAGTTGCCTACAGTTATTTACAACCAATTTCAAAAAGGAGTTCAGTCACTAGTAGGTTGTTAGTAACAAGGACTGGGTTGCAGTGCCTCATGTGTCGCTTGCACTTGTATTGCCTATTACACTCTTGATCCTTGCAAAGTACAACCACTTTTTGAATTATGAGGACGTAATTAATAACTAGGAAGAAGAATGTTCTCAAGTGCAGCTTTCACGTACACTATTGCCTGCTATACCACAGAGTCTCAAATTGAGCACGGTAAACAGGTTAGCTACTCAAACAATTTGTAAAAAATACCGGGAAAATTTCGCAAGAGCGGGACAAGTGGCGTACTCTCGTTTCGTAGACCAAGACCCTTATAGGATCAATGAGCCAAACTAGTAAGTAATACTGGCAGAATTACTATCTTCGTCAACTATTGTAAAAAAACAGAACAGCTCTTTTTAAAGTCACAAGTATGACACTATATTGATGTACTATTCATAAAGAGCATTTCTTTGTTACGAGAAGTATGTCATCTACGTCTGTATTGTTTTCGTCTTCATTCATTCCAACTACGTAGTATAATAGTATTCACGTTACGTCACACATGTTACAGCGTTATATTGTTCAGAAAAAAATTAATTTTAGTCCACTAGAAGTTAAATAAGATAAATTATTACCAATAAATAGATTTTCAAGTCCAGGTATATAAACGGCACCTTCTCCGACACCTAAATTCAAACGAGCGCTGCCCACATTAGATATGCCAGTCGCATTCAAATTTAAGTTACCTTTACCTAAAAACAACAAGGGTTCTTTATTTATATTCACAAAGGTTATTTTTAATTCTGTTGGGAAATCTATTTAAGAAATATCTTTATGTACGCAATTTTGTTTATTGTTTGTATTTATTGGATTGAATACTTTAATCTTTCTTTAACATCAAAGAGCGATGTTTGCATACTAAAATTAGATGTTGAATCAAAACAATAATCTGCTTATAACATACATCGAATGAACTGTATAGATAAAAGTAGAATTGATAAAACACATGTTTATTATGTATTGGATTTTCAAATTCCAATGAATATATACCAAATTTTAAAGAAATTAACTTATATAGCTGGTAAGTAATAAGTAATTATGAGTATTATAACGCTTACTAAAAATGGAACCAGCTATAAATGAGGGAGATGTTATATTTATTTATCTTTGTGTTCAAATTTAAAACTCTCCTATAAATATAATATTATTTATGGCATACACTAAAGTAACTACTTACAAATTGTTTTATAACAATAAAAACAATGTAAATGAAATTTTAAAAATAAAATTTGTACTTAGTCCTATTTTACATAATATACAATGTTTTATTTTTATTCTAGCTCGGCAAAGTGATGTAACTGTACCTGATGGTAAACAGTACAATCTAAAAACAACAACGACCACCGAGAGATCCGTAATCCATCGCCAGTCGTCGATGTCAAGCTAACCTGCAAGCCTCTCGGGAGCAGCTTTAGAGGGTTTGCGACCCTGTGGAGTATTACCACCGGCTAATTACTGAAAGTATTGAATTTACGGACATGCCAAGAATAATAAAAGGGATCAAATCAAAGAGTATTTAATAACCCCAGCACGCCGACCTGCAATTGCCTAATTTCACGGCCTTTGCAATAATGTACTATTAATCATTTGAATACATTCTAAAAAAGGCTTTAACGTAAACGTAAATTCATTTTACAACATAGTATCAAACAGAATTAAGTAATAAGTTACATTTAATTAAACGTAATAGGTGTCTCGCTAAGCATATTAACATCCGAGCAAGTGCCTCATGTTTACTCAGAAAGTAATATATTATATTAACAAAGTCTTGTCACGGATTGGTAATAGGAACAGTAAACTAAAGATGCTTTTATTAAATATATTATTAAAGATAACAATATGGTATCACAGCCGGACCATAACTTTCTTCTTATTTTATTCCCTAAAGGTCACTTTTCAATTAAGTTTAAACTGATTAAATTAAATAAAAGGGCAATTTTAGTACTTTGAAAAAGTTTACAAAGTAGGATTGCGTATTATTTGAAAACAAATTGAGACTAAAAAAACCATAACGGAGAGCTGAAATTACTGAAGTTGGAAATTAAATTTTGATAGTATGTACCTTTTGTGACGTGGGGGGCGGAGGGGGGGGGGGAATTAGAACGGTTATAAATCTCATTTGATGTTAAGTGATGATGTGGTCCAAGATGATAAAATGCTAAGCCTATAGGTAGGTTCGCTCACGTATGCGGCTACCAAAGACCTATAGGTATTAGACGAAAGAATTTTAACTTAAGGGTCATCATCACTTCATGTTTGGCGACGACGTGGACTAAGACGGTAACAGGCTAAGCCTTGAGAGACTGCAAGATTAGCAGCCAAAATACTTCCATACGCTCTTGGCAAGAGATTTTCAACTTGCGCATATAATGTGCAGTTCATTGTAGTATATCAAAGATTTGATTTTTGCTACTATGTAGAAAACCAGTCTTGATGGAACCTAACTAAAAATTTAGTTGACCTTAATGAAAGCAATTGCATTTTTCGCAATTTTTTATGGCATATTGCTTAAATCTTATGTAAATATTACCAGAAGTTCCAAATTTGAGAAGTACATCGGTTTCACCAACTGCGCTTATCCCATTCGCTTTTAATTTTAACTCCATATCCATTGGTACATTCTCACATTTGTTAGATTCTAAATTGTGATCTGTTGACTTATCAGATTTCTTCTTCTTTTTTTCTCTGACTTCTTTTAATTTAGTTTCAAGCTGTAAATTTCAAGCTGTTATAAAGTATTACGATAATAATCCATACAAATATACATATGAAATTGACGTTTTGTACGGTAGGAATACAAAGTCAATTTTTTAAAATATATTTAATTAATTAAAGTATGCACCGTTGTTATCTATGAATTTTCGCCATCTTATAGGTAGTTAATTGATCCCTTTAGAAAAAAAAACCATGGGGACGAGAATCAATAAACTCTTTGAAGGCGGTTTGGACTGCCGCATCGGAGTTAATTTTTTTTCCTTGTAAGAAGTTGTCTAAATTCCGGAAAAATGGTAATCTGTTGGAGCAAGGTCCGGGAGCACGGTGGATGTCGCAGACATTCCAATTGTAGCTCAACTAACTTAGTGGTTGTTTGTTGTCCAGTGTGTGGTCTTGCGTTGTCGTGAAGCACCAGTGGCCTAGAGTGATTGACCAATCTCGGTTGTTTAGCAGTTAGTTCTTCCTTCATCGTTTGCAGTTGCTGACAATAGATATCTACCGTAATCGTTTAGCCAGATTATAGAAAGCTGTAGTGAACAACACCGGCGCTAGTTCACCAAACACTCACAAAAACTTTTCCTGAGTCAATTTTCGTTTTGGGCAGGATTTGGCTGGCTCTCCATGGTTCAACCATTGTGACGAGCGCTTCGGATTATAGTACAGTATCCACTTTTCATCACAAGTAATGATTCGATTTAAAATCTCTTCATTATTGTGTAGGTTGAGCAAAGTAACACAGCAGTCGACGCGTGTTTGCAAATTCGAATCACTCAATTCATGAGGTACCCATCGTTCAAGTTTTTTTACGTTCCCGATTTGCTTCAAGTAGATTAATACAGTTTTATAACTTATTCCAAGAATGCAGCTATCTCTGAAGTACTTTGTGATGGATCCGTTTCAACAATAGCCTTTAATTCTTCATTTTCCACTTTGGTCTCCGGCCATCCACGGGGTTGGTTCTAAAGGTCGAAATTTCCAGAACGAAAACGTTGAAAACAAAAACGTACCGTACCTTATTTTGCGACACCAGCGCCGTACACATCATTAATCCTTCGAGTTGTTTCTGCAGCACTGGTGCCACGGTAGAACTCGTACTCGTAAATATACCGATATTTCATGTTTTCGATTGTGCGGTAAGAAAAAAATAATGAGAAAAAACAAATGAATAACTTTTTTCAAAACTCAAATGTACCAGCTAAATGATTTTATAAATTTGAATTTAGAATTCTTAACCA
Organism: Saturnia japonica; assembly: GCA_033032175.1. Classification (NCBI taxonomy): domain Eukaryota; kingdom Metazoa; phylum Arthropoda; class Insecta; order Lepidoptera; family Saturniidae; genus Saturnia; species Saturnia japonica. Next base: position 4,847,535 of record CM065314.1, read on the forward strand.
AAGAATAAATATTTCAGATCAAAATGGTCCGTACGACAAAACACTAATTTCATATGTAAGGACCTAATAGATATATAGTTCAAAGGTACACATACCATATCTAACAGGATGTCCTTTTGCTCTAGAAAGGTTTCATTTACCAAATCACTTCTCCGTTTAGGGTCCAGGATTGAGTTAAAAGGCAAAGAGGAGTTTGTTGTGTGGTTGGCATTCCCGTTAAAGATGTAAAACGCCTATTTGAAAGTTAAAAGTAAATGAAAAAATAGATACGAGTATTTCTACTCTCACACACATATACGAATTTTCCTATAATTATTAGTAATTTTTTCTATAGTTGGGATACAGTTTCTTAAATTTTTTTGAGCTTATAAAATTTAGTCCAGATAAGACTCGCGATTCCCGTGGAACATCAAAAGTACATTCACATGAACAAAGTCACTGACACCAGCTGGTTTCATTCCTAACTTTATACGCAAAACCATTTACCGACCAGAATAAAAATAACTTTTGGTTACACTCATATTCTAGTAAAAAGATTGACGCCCTTGAGATGTATTGCTGGAGGCGCTAGCTGAGGATAAAATTAACTGCTAACCGCACTAACAGTTGTATCGGCAACAAAAGCTCATTGGAAACGATTAATAGTATAAGGCAGAGTAGAAGGTCAACGTTCTCACGGTCGATAACCAGCATGATGACAGACCTCATTCTCATTCAGCCTTCTGTGTACCCATCGCGAGCTTCTATAACTGCACCCTTAATTTTTTTATTATAAGTATTGTTTGTGGTCCTGGTTTGGTCATTTCTGCGGTCCTCCAGAGTCTGTATGTAGCCTGTGCCTGGGCACCACTGGTACCGCCCTAGTTACTGCACTGCTACGAAGTGCTTCTACACTGAACGTACACTAGATGCAGTACTACGATTTTTTTTCTTTCTAGCGTTTATATAAGTTATATATTTTGTTAGTCTCCAGGACCTATTTATCACATTAACTTAGTGACCAGTTATAAGTTATGTAGAAAACACGAAATTCACGGACTACTCTAAGTAAGTTAGAACCAGTACAGTACGAACCAAGATCATAAAAGGTAAACGCCTGCTCGCCATTTGTACGTTTTAGTGTTGGCATGAAACAAACCAATAAGACCGGTAACGTATCGTCGATTTTACGAGCAGTCTCGCAAATCGACGTTTAAGATTCGACCGACAAGGAGAGACGCCATACTTCGCCATGCTACACCACGCCACATATTACAGATACACGTGTCTGAAGTCTTGTTACTGCTTAGTATAATTCACTTTAAAATTTATTGTCTGCAGTTACGTAAGGTATGTTAAACAAATGCTCACCTTAACCTCAATATCAGATGATTTTAACTAACCACGCTGGCATAACCAATATTAGATAATGTTTTAGTAACTGACTGACGTAGAGATTAACATAAGCGAAGGAACATAAATGGAATATTTATATATAATAATCAATATAATAAAATCAGCCAGAATTGGTGGTATATTTAATTTCCTAATGACACAGTAAACCGTTGACTGAATTTTATCAAAAACATATAACTAAAATACTTCTTACCACTTCAATACCAGTTTCTTAAGTAGATTTCCTTGAAAGTTTTTGCATGAATATGTTTGAAGACATGTGTCCGAGCTATTATAAAAAAAATAATCCAAACTTCATTGGATATTGAAATAATTTATGAATATTGGAAAGAAACATAATATTTACCCATTTTTTCAGATAATCAATATAATATGTACTACCCTAATAAATAAGTATTACTTCTGGGTATGATATTCTATGTGTACGTACGTGGCATGCCTTCTTTGATTTTCAGTTTATACAGCTATGTATAAGTATAGCTGGAATTTGTATTGATCTCACAGGCTATAGCAGCGGTTCCCAAGCTTATGAACTACACAAAAATTACAAATATTGTTGGCGCGTGTTAATTATAAGGCTTTCAATATTTCCCACTAAACCTACCACCTCATAACTCCTCCCCACCACTACTCTCCGCTCGCAAAACAGTCGGTCTCGGAACGCAAGCGCATTGCCACGCGGACAACGCCGCACGCTTTAAATAGTTATATAAACGTTGAACTTTGTACAACCGCTGCTGAAAATCTAGTTTAGAACGCCTTCGCCGCCATACAATAAAAGCACATACAATTAAAATTCAAGAAGAGCTATCGTCGAGATAAATTACATACCTACGCCACGAGTCACCATTATGCAGTGAGTTCCATATTTTAACCGCATCCCGCACCTAATATTTAAGGCCTCTTCGAGCTTCACCAAATATCGTTTATTATAGAACTATTCATCAAATTATAACAATAGAAAAGCAGTGCAATTTGAAATATTCTTTTTTTTAAGAAACAAAATAAGTCAAGGATTCCGTGACAAATGTTATTAATTCACGGAACCATGTTACCTGCAGAAACCTCTTTAGAAATTTCTGGTCACAGATCTCATTAAAACTGAGAAATTAATGAAAGGACCGAATATTTGATAACATTTAATTTAAAATATATATTCAAAAGGCCTACATTGTATATTATAAATATTCAAATTAGCTATATTATAATTTAGAGTTCTAAAATTTAATTAATATACCTAATTTCCGAAAATATTAAAAAATACAATAAACATGTTGCGTAGCGTAATATGGTGTCAGTGAAGTGTTCCAGGAATCTAACAAACATATGAATTAAAGTGCATTTTATCGTTTGCATGCAATACGAATGACGCCAATACTCATTTGTACAGAAATAGCAATATTATAAAACGACAATTCAATTCGGTTATAAAATTGAGTTCCTTCAACCGATCTGTAACAGTACTTTGTATGCAATCTATATTACATCATCTTTTTATAAAATTCAAATATATACATACGGCAAGCAATGTTTTAACAAAATTTTATCTTCTATGCAAATAATAAATATGAAGTGTCTTTTTGTAATATCAAATTAACAGATTTTTTTCTAAATGCATATGAAAGTATATATGACACAAACCATAAAGCTATTTTTTTAAATTTGTCTGTCTGCCTGTCTGTTTGTGCCGCATAATCTCTGAAGCGGTTGGACCTATTTTGACGGGATATTTACTGCCGGGTAGCTTATATTATAACGAGTAACTTAGGTTACTTTTATTTGAGAAAAATATTTATGTTTCCGTACAAACTTAATTTCACTTGAAGTTTCCCGTTCTTTTCAATTAGGCTCATTTACAAGGTATTTTACACAGGTATTTCGCTTGAAAGTCTCTAAAGCTTTTCCACTCAATTTGGTGAACTATAATAAATATTTTACAACCATTATTTTATCGGCAGTACCTAATCAGTTTTCTACTAAGACCCATCATAGCAACCGGTTGAATGACATCCAGATTCGATGCGTGCAGTATTATGCAGTTCTGGTTGACAAATAAGCCAATTAATATTAGGTCTTTACCTATGAAATTGCCGTTTTCTATGAAAAAATTTAAACGATTTTTTTTCATGTATTTTTTATTTGTATTAATCGAAGTAATCACCCATGCAATCAATGCATCTTTGCCAGTGCAGTGGCAGTTTATTGATGCCCTTCTTAAAGAAATCAGCTGGACGGGAGGCAACAAACTCTTCAAAGGCATTTTGTACTGCCTCTCGGGTATTGAATTTTTTTCCCGCCAAGGAGTTATCCAAATTCTGAAAAATGTGGTAGTCTGTAGGTGCAAGGTCTGGTGAGTAGGGCGGATGACGGAGAACTTCCAACCCCAGTTTTTGCAACTTGGAGAACGTCTGCTGTGCAGTATGAGGTCGCGCGTTGTCGTGCAGGAGCAGCGGAGACGAGCGATTGACCAATGCTGGTTGGAGATGTGCCAGCTTCTCCATCATTGTGTTCAGTTCTTCACAGTATACATCTGCAGTAATGCTCACCCCGTTTGGTAAGAAGTTGTGATGAATCACACCGGCGCTAGACCACCAAACAGTGACCATCACTTTTCTAGGAGTAAGTTTTCGTTTAGGGCATTGTTTAGGTGCTGAACCAGGATCCAACCAACTTGCTGAGCGCTTGCGGTTATCAAACAGAATCCATTTTTCATCGAAGGTAACAATGCGGTTCAAAATTCCTTCATTTGTGTGTCTGTTGAGCAGTGCAAGGCACGTCTCGACGTGTACTTCGCGCTGGCGATCATTGAGTTCGTGGGGCACCCATTTGTCAATCTTTTTTACCTTGCCAATTTGACGCAAATGGACCAATATTCAGCTAATTCAGCCGTAGATTGTGTATCATCAGCTTCCACAATCGCCTTTAATTCGTCATTGTCGACCAAATCTTCGGACGACCGCGAGGTTCAATTTCCAGGTCGAAATTCCCAGAACGGAAGCGAGCAAAGCAATAACAGGTGGTGCATTGGTTTGTAGTGTTAGCTCCGTAAACGTCGTTGATGTTGCGTGCCGCTTGTGCCGCGTTGCTGTCACGACGGTACTCATATTTCATAATTACTCGAATTTTTAACGTGTCCATGATGACACAAAAATTTAAATGCGATGAAAATGTAACACTAATCAATAAACAAATGACTACTTTTGGAAAAAGAATTCCATGTTTTTAAAATAAAATTAATTTGAAATTAGAATCCTTAGCCAAAAAAAATTATTTTGAATTTAAATGGCCAGTACTGCAGAACGGCAATTTCATAGGTAAAGACCTATTATATCGGTTCCGATTAATATCTGCTTTGTGATGTCTTTATACTAAATGAGATTTTTTTTGTGTTTGTACTTATTATGTACGCACATAACAAGATATACTTCTCTGGCGAGAACAAATAACAAAAATTCATTCCGCGTAACCAACAATATGATGAAGTTGATGATGAGCTACCGATGATAATAATATGAATTAAATTTACTGACTCTTTATAATTTTGTAAAATCTAACTTCAATTTGGTAATGTATATTTATACTCCGTTAATTATTTTTACACAGTAATAAAACTTTATTGTAATCTCATGTTTAATGTGTGTTGTGTTAATTATGTCCGCATTTTCACCATCAAATAAATGTGCTTTCTTTCTTTCTTTCTTAAAGCCAATAAAATGAATTCACATTTTTATCATTATTGGCTATCTTAAACACATCGCACTTCCGTCACATTATGCGCGCGCAGCTTTCAATTTAACCCTCTACTTAATGCGCCAAAAGAAGTACAGCTTAAAAAATGAAGCTAATTTAATTTAATGTAATGAATCTTATAAAAACATTGCTCAAGAGTTCTGTTCAAATTTCACCGTAATGTAAAAGGAGACGTCATTAAGCTTTTTAGGTTATTAGTAAGGTATCCTGGGACATGTCTCCGGTTATATCGTTACGTTAAATCGTGTGTAATAGAATGAGATTACAGAAAATAATGCGTCAAGCATACTTAACATTACTGATAATATACCTTTGTATGAATTATCAAACTTTGTATACTTTGGACGAACTTTAACTTTATTTTAAAATGTTATACAGTTTCAAGCCTGCACGAAAATCTATTGTAATATTTTAAAGAGGCAAAATTTATACATTTGTAAAAGGTAATCTTTGGAACATTACTAATACGATTCTAAAAAATAATTCATTGTTAAAAAGCTACGTTATTCCTCTTTATCTACGAGTGATGTAGTCTATTTTTTAAAATTTTATATTTTAATTAAGGCAAATGAAGTCGCGAAGTGGTGCTAGTAGAAAATAAAGATATCCATGAGTAATTTATTTTTAAAATTATCGTAGCTTAATAAAACATTTTATATACCTAATGTATGAATTAAGTCAAAAAATATTCTTTCCTCCTGAAATGCATGATTTTATTGTTTTATTAGAAAAAATTTTGACGGATAGTCAAAAGAGTAAGTTAATGAAAGATGTATATAAAGAACAAAAACATTAATTAGTAATTTGGATGTATATAAAATAACTCATTGACACTCAACCAATGTAATATATAGATTATATGCATCCTCAAAATGGGTTATGAACTACTTATTTAGGTATTATAACTTAAAAAATCAGCATCCGCAAGAAATTGCTCAAGAAATGAAATATATATAGCAAATTACATTTTATATTCAAATTTCATAATCGCGATCATAAAACGAAACAGAAAAATAATAAAAACAAAATGTCGATATAGAAGTAATATTTCAAACAAAATATTGCCATTGCTTAAAGGTACGAACGAATGGTAAGTTAATCTTTTTTATCGTATAAACTTTCTTTAACATTGGTATTATTAAAACTTGAGTCCTTATTTTTTTAGCCTTTAAAAACTTCCTCTCCCGTGTGTCGAATAAAGGGAATTTGAAACCAATAAAATACTTTGGCCACTCTAGAAAAAAGTTTAATAATTTACCAAGGCAAAGAAATTTTTTATCACAGTTCTTGCTTTACTAAGGTTTTTTTACCATAATAGCTTATTGTTGTTTTCATAAAAAATAAGCGGATTGAAGTATTACTTTAATTCAAACGTTATGTATAGTTAATTTCGAGAGTAAGGAATATTTTAATTTATATACAATATATAAATACTTCAAGAACGATGAGAGAGAGAGAGAGAGAGATTATAGAAAACATTGTTTTTAAGTATAAAATAATAAATAAGCAAAGCAGATACAAAATATTCTTTTTTCTTCTTAGATCGACGTTTTCGTCGATTTTGTCTTTACCAATTGCACCTACATATTAAAATATGATATAAAAATTTCTAACCTAAATTATTATCAAACATCAATTCTGTACGACTTTTAAAATTAAATCCTTTAAAATTCGTTCTAGAAAATGCAGTTGCAAATCATCGTGACACTCCTAGGGTGTCTACAAACAGTGATATGTCGGGATAACAATAAATCACCCAAACTTCTACCAGCTATCACTAACTCTCTAGTTAATCTGGGAAAAATGGAAATTGCATTCTACATCAATGGTAAACCAGGTATAAGAAATTAATAAACTGATCTAAAAAATTAATAAGAATATCAATTACTCTTTACACGTAAACAATTTTTTTTTTCAGATTCGGCAGTAAACCCGGAACAGTCACATAATTCTTTTTTACCCTATATGGCTCCAAAGCGCAACAACGTTGTCAATGAACCATGCCCATGTTCAAATCTGCGTAACACTAAAGACTCTTTCCTGAGCAATCCTTCGGAAATTATAAATAAAATATTGGGAAGTAATGACTTATTCACCAATAAGAATCCAACGATTTCCACTTCATGTTGCGATACGATAGAACATGAAGATACTTTGTTCTTCGAAATAATGCCAAATCAAAAGAAAATGAATCCAACAAGGACAAACTTGTTCCCGCCTTTACTTTTCGACAGTTTGATCCCAACCCGTCAAGTTTCTCCTATAAAATCGAAAGCCGTTGAAATCTTCTTGTATCCTAAAAGGAAAGATTTGACAACCTTTCAATTCCCTAAAATTATGCCAAAGAAGAACATTGTTGCTAAAGATGGTATACAAATAGTTGGAGATAAGACCCTGAAAAACGATCTTAAGTTTGTTAACTCATCAACTTCAGTTAAGAAAGATTTAACAGGTTCCGATAAAAAAGATATAGTTACAAACGAAGTAACACAAAAAGCAAAAGAAGAAGATAGTGCAAAATCTATTATATTGTAATATTAACATACATATTTGCCTAATAATAAACAAACATTGGAGAAATTGCGTTTTATTTATAAGACTGCAATAAGTTATTTCGTTATTCTATAGAAATTATAAATTGCTGGTTATAAGTTTTCATCGCTTAACGATAAGTATATTTTACGCTATGCCTTTTTATATCCACATGGTGAAATAATGAAACTATGCCTGATGCTAAGCAAAGTTCAATCCAAAACAGTGGTGACTACCGAGAGATCAATAATCCATCATCAGTCGCCACTACAATTATAGAAAACATTATTATCAAAGCACATAACAGTAATAATTTAAGTAAAATTTGAATTACAATGTCTGTACCAAATTATACCAGTATCTATTCATAAACTAAATAATAACGAATATTTTCTTATTGACCTTCTTTCCTACTTCAAGAAACATAGATTTTAGAATAGTGCTCTTAATTTATCGACGGTCGTCGAACGCCGAGCTAAGCGCGCAGTGTGTTCGCTGCTAACATGTTTTTAACGCAACGGTCAACGTCTACTATGTAGTACCAGCTCTAGCGGGCTATATTATGATAAACCGTATGCATGATTGTTGCGATTCAATTGGACTGTAAAGCCCTACCACTCTGCGACCCGGTCCTGTCGGGCTGTATGACTTAACAATATGGTCTTCTGATCCATAAGGCGTAAAGCCTGTTTATATTTTCTGATAATATTTTTTGTAATACGATAACCACAACTAACTGTAAATGTAAGAGTGAAGATTAACTCTAAATTGTATTTCCCAAAGCTATAACAATTGCTTAAAATGGTTTCTGAAAAAAAAAGTTTTGAAATAGGTGAAAAGCATACCAGTTTGGGACTTCATACTATAAAAAAAAATTCAACTGTCCATTTAACATTATTTTAGCACAGACCTAATCATATTGGGTTAAAATAATTCGGAGTGATACTGAAATGGATGTTTATTCTTGGATTTTATTTTACTTACAGTACACTTAAATTGTAAATAATAATACATTTCGAAAATTAAAAAATATTGAAATACTGCTTTGGCCATAGTTATTTATATATATTTGTTTAAATATTACAATTTAACACACAAAAAAGTAATTTTAAATTGTAAACTCGCGTCCTATCAGCTCTGATGATCAGAGAGCAATGAAGAAGTTAAGTATTACATCTACTTTTAAAATACGTTATAACTGACTTTTATTTTACATACAACCCTCGTTCTATTCTGTATATAATGTAGGCTCGGTTAAGCATTAATGAAAGGTGATCAAGTCAAGATATTCCAAGGACTAACAATAATATGCAGGGATCGCGAGTTCTGTAAAAGGAGTACGTGAAGCGAATGCCAAATGTGTATCATCTGCCCTCATTTACATTTGTGTAAGCAGATGAAGTTACGTAATGTCTAATGAAACCACGAACGTTGTAGGACTTGGGTAATCATTGGCTGTATCTTTTTTATAGTTAAAGTATATTTTCATTTATATTTATGAACTAGACGTGTCCCATTTAAACTTTATTCGACCAACGCTCCACCGGGCCGCGCCGCCATGTCACCAGCGCACTCCTTTAGCCTATCGTTGTTATCATTTCCCGTACTTCCATACAGCTTTCCAAATCGCTTGACGTTTGTGATTACTTCTTTTCTCCTTAGGATCCTAGCGTAAACTTATAATATAGCCTATAATCTTCTATACATAGTATAAAATTAAGTCTCTTCTCGCTGTCTGTCCCTATGTACGCTTAGATCTTTTTAACTACTCAGCGGATTTTAATGCGGCTTTCACTAACATTTAGAGATTTTTATATATATAAACATCAGCATAGCAGCCGCAGTTATGAAGTTATAAACTCTATCAGGCTTTCTTTAACTTAAAATATACCACTTTGTAAATTGTACCCGTGCGAAGTTGAAGAATGCAAAAATATTTTTTTCAAATCTGACTCATATTTCTGGTGATTAAAGTTTTATATACTTACTGTTTTTCTTTCCTCTGCTGCCTCTTCTTCTTGAATGCTCGCTTGACCCGCAGCAGGAGAAAGGCCGCCCTGTCGATTGTTAGGACGGAGGGTCGCTTGGCGGCGCTGGGCTCGTCCATGCCTTCCTCCTCAGCCGGCTCATCGCACAACCTCAGGCCTAGCCATCTTTGTTTTGACGTAGTCCGCGTCTTGGCGATCGTTTAGAACGAAGATAACGGTACTTTCGCGAACTACTTTATTTCACACAATCATTTTTTTATATACTATGTATGGACATGGACGTATGAGACATTTAATAAATTATTATTTCCATTAATGTGTATTATTATTAAAAATTAGTAAAATATATTTTTAATCACCGCACTAAACACCTTACGATTTACGATTTAATTTATAAAAGAATACACTGATTATTGAAATAAAAATATTTTAACGTATTATGTTACTCTTTCCACTCCACGCAAAAACTGTGATACCTGTAACAAAACATATAATTTTAAATTATAATTTTAAAAAAAATAGTGTTATGGCATTTCAAAAAGTTATAAGTGTAACCTTTACGTCCGTTTGAAGTTAAAATTATTTATTATTGTAGCAGATATTACGATTATAGGTACTAAAAAACTAAATAAGTCGTATTAGAATTTAATTCAAACGCTCGTAAAAGTTATCGGCACATTATTATTTTTAATAATTATTAGTGATATTTGACAATAAAAAAATTATTAATATTAGTTTTCTATATATATGTAATTATATAGAAATATGAGTATAAATTATACTGGACATTATTTCCGTCCGAAAACATGCTGAGTTACTCACAAGTTACGGTTAAGGTAATTTAACTTCAATAACTCAAAAACGATTATAATTATTAACAGTTTATCTACTAACATAATATGTATATCGATATCTTCTTTTAGGTAAAATAGAATGGAATGATGCGTCTAAGAAAAAAATATTTTCCATTTTTTTTTCATTTTTAACCGACATTTTAAAAAAGATGTAGGTTACTCAATTCAAATGTGTATTTAATTTATATAGAACTATATACTAACGTATCTTTTTATAGCAGTCCATTTAATTAAAACTTAAGGCTTGTAGCTCGAGGCGTATTGCATTTTCTCCGCCCTGAGTAATTTGTTCTAAATTCCCTTTCCATAAGTGAGAACAATTTTGGTTTTGGTAATGAAAAATATCTCAGATCCATATGGTATGCACCCCTAAGTAATTAAGTATTTTGTTATATTGTTTATTATATTGTTATTTGTTTTGTATTATACCAGAGAATAACTATTCACTTTAAGTTCTAAGTATTGTTTACGAAAATTGGAATTTAGATTGTAAATTTTAAAAGGAATTGATATATCTATGTTTGCTACAGTAAATTAATTTTATCTAGTTAAATTACTATATACATATTTATACTTAGTATAATAATGCGAAAAGATTTTTTTTGTTAGTTTTAACAAGATAATCTCTGGAATCACCAGTTTCATGAGGAATAGTATAGGCTATCTAAGATTAGGCTACAACTCTTATAACAATCAATATTTAAATGAGTTTTGTTAAGTAAGTCGGAAGAGGAAGCCCTACCGAACTGTCCCGTAATGGTTAATGATACTTAAATATAATTTTGTACAAAAACATTGGTCCATAGTAGGTATACCTAAAAAAAAGTACGTGATAGCATATGCCTATCTATTATATATAAGCCACAATATGGTATTTTTTGAAAAACATTTACTGAAAATTGAAAAGGGATTCATGAGCATTATTAATAGGCATGGCATATTAATCCTTACCGACAAAAGTTACTTCATCATAAAGACAATTTTATGAAGTTAAACTTTGCCATATAGAGCGTATTATTTGGACACCTAGATTAGGAGATAATGTAAAATTAAAATAATATATACTTGCTGGAAGTGAGAATTATTATGATAGGCAACATGGGTGCGATGGCGGCGCGGCACGGCGTTTGTCGGTTAAAGATAACACGGATGAAATATGCTATATAACATTACGCTACAACTGTTAGAAGTGAAGCAACTGCCATACAAAGAGTAGATTATAATTTAAAAATTAAACGCGATTGAAACCGCGGGCTCAGCTAGTATAAATATGTATTTAATTCGTTTCTCGGAAATGGCTACAACAATTTGGACGAAATTTTGTATTTAGATAATGTTTTACATTCAAAGTTTACATAGGTATTTTCTACATTTTTTATATGACACCGAGCGGTTTTCGGAAGTCTAATAATTATTATTCTATAATGTGAAAAATATTTACAAAAGAAACATACATACATACTTACATATAAATACAAATAGCGTAAATTATGATCACTGTTTCTTGTTGATTACTTAAATATCATTGCACTTGAGAACTTGGGATATCCAGCTGGTGATGATTTTAGCGTCTTAAGCGGTTTATGTCACGGTATAATTACTCTTCCTGTCGAACTAGACAACAATTATAAACATGATAGGTTGTTAAAAATCTGTCGCCAGGCACCTGTAGGAGTGCTCCAGTAGCTGCAATTGAGAGCCAGTCTTCCCACTATAACGAGTAAGAAAAACCTTCGTCACTAAACGTTAAACAAGACTATAGTTAAAAATACCTTAAAAATAGACAAAATAAAACGCTATTCGTAAACTAAACGTTACTTACATTCGCTAGACGCCTAGCTTGAATAAATATAAAATACAGGTTAATAGAAAAACCTGTTCTTTTTCCGAAAACAAATAGATAAATTAGAACCCCTAACGTGACACGACAAATTACTTCATTCATTGAGGCTAGGCGTGATTCCGAACTGTCAGCTTCGCATTCATATTCAATTATCTTGACTGTAGGGTTGTCTACGATCTATTTTCGTAGGTAATTAGTTTGTAACAAAATATCATTGTAATTACTGTATTATTACGCCTCTATAAGTATACCTTTGCAATACACAAATGGTCAAATGAGATCAAGATAGTTTTTGGCGAAATCTTAATCAGTCTTATAATTGTATATATTTTAATTCATATACCTATGTTACTTGGCCATAAATAATGTAATATCGCTTACAATTTATGTGATATAATTTGGTTATTGTGTACAATTTCAAGAAATAGATCAATTTTCGAATCCAACTCGGCTGGCCAGCGTTTGGGAAGTTACATAACATCTTCTCGTCCAAGAAACCGCTCCTTCTCAAGACGAAGAAAGTCTTTGACCAGTTTGTGCTGCCAGTGCTTACATATGGTGCTGAGATATGTTCGCTAACTATGGGCCGCAAACGAAAGCTCAAGGTCACTCAAAGGGCAATGGAGAGGGCTATGCGAAGTTTCTCTGCGTCATCGAATCATAAATAATGGGATTCGGAGAAGAAACTTGGTCACCGACATAACCCGAAGGATAGTTAGACTTAAGTGGTAGTGGGCGGGATACGTAGCTCGTATAAAGTGATGGGACTAAAGAGTTCATGAGTGGATGGATGGTCACGTGTTGGAAGACGCAGCGTGGGCAGAACCGCCACAACTTGGTAAAGGTTTCTTAAAGCCGCTGGATGCGGGCAGCAAAGAACTGGTCGTCGTGGCGATCTTTGGGGGAGGCCTAAGACCTTAAATTGATGAGGATCCGCCGTCTTGCTAGAGCTATAAATTATTACAAAGGCCGGTTTCCTTTACCGACACGGCATCTTAAATAAAAAACTATTTAATATAATATATCGGCGAATCGTCGATATGGTCCGTACTAATGACTTAGTGTCCATACTATTGACCTAGTATACGTACTATTGACTCCCGCTATTGGCTAGGCGCGATATCAATAGGTGTGCTCTGTGACCGTACACACTTTAAAGGAAGCAACCACCTGGCTTAAAGACATTCTCGCTCGAGCTATCAGCTCGTTAAGACCTAGGTTAATAAGTTGACTACAATAAAAACTATTCGTAAGTGCCGACTCTCTGCTAACGTCGTTACGTGTTACAATATGTATGAAGATTACAAGTAACATATTATTATTTTAGCGTGACGTTAGCAGAATTGTCGATGAACACAGTTGCAATTAAATAATAAATACCGAAACGTTTGTACGTAATTTAAAATTATAAATACCCTTATTATAACCCAGAGATGATCATACAAAATTGGTATGAATTGTTTGTTTTTAGAAATTGTTTTTGTTTTTTGTGTTTAGAATTATTGTCACTTAAAAGCAAAATGTTCATTGAAGACTTAAATTTACATTATTTTGTGATTATTTATGCTGGCTTGCATCGTCACGAACTTGAGTCCAGGCTTTCGGCAAACTTTTGTGAAGATGGGCTTTATGAATAATTCACTAAAGTCTAGTTACGATTGCGTAACGGTAAACTTGGAGATATTTTGTACCGTTTATTTGTGTCAAAGCGAGTATAACTCCAATTCACCGACATAAGGAGGCGGGTTGTCCGCATTGTAAATGATGCAGACGTTACTTAATAAATGGATATTCATAACTACCCTACTGGTCGGAATATAAGGAGCGATATAGTATAAGGCTTTGCGGCATACCCGAGTGCCGTCTTACTCCGCCCCTCTTGCTGCTTAATTACTCTAGCTAAGTATTTATATTCTTTTGTAATTTATTTCTGGTGGTTCTTGGTTAAAACTATTAATATTATTAATAACTATTATTATAAAATAATTTTAATAAAACAGTAATCCTAGAGTTTCTGACTACAGAGTATAAAACATGAATTTACATTATATCATTGATGTTTGATTGACTTACTACGTTACTTTGCGGAAATCCAGCGTAAGTTATTTCCGCCTGGGACATATCAATTATTTGATATTTCTGCAACTAAAACATTTGTTATCAATTGTTAATTAAGAAGAATCTGAAAATGGATAACATCGATCCTCGTGTGATCTGCAACATAGCTTTAAATTTATACATTATCATTATATTAAAACGTGAAACAATAATTATATATACCCCTTTTTAATCGTATTGCGTGCACGGAAGACTTTTAGATAATACTCATTATTTCGGTTCATACTACAAATGTCAAAAAGAAAGTAGTGTATGGAATTAGTTACAGATTTAACATTTTTAGCTCCATCTTAAATAATTAATAACAAACGTTATGTTGTTTTTTTGTTGCAGAAAGTCGAAACGACTATTAATCTGTTTCGGACGTAACAAACGAAATTTCCGATAAATTAATTATCATTGCTGGATGATTATTATGATTGATCATCAACCTCATTATGTTGTTGGCACGCGGGATAAAATTTGGCAGATTTTTTTTTTACCATTGAAGTATGACTTTTTACGTGCGTAAGTACACAAAAAAATTGAAAATTTAGATTAGTCATAATTAGTAAAAACATTTATGAATGTTAGTTAAATTTTACCAGCAGTTCGGAAATTCTCTGATGAAGCTAAGCTATAATATAAAAGACTCACCTAAGCAAATAGAACGCTTTAACAAAAATATTTCGGGATTCATGAGTTTACTTAATTAATTTACCACTTAAAACAGACAATGTTTATTACTTTAATACACAAACCTAGACCTTTGCCAGTTTTTCACGTAAATAACTCGAAACGTGTACTCGTAAACCTCTGTAAATATAATTATGATAATTAATGCGGCCTATAGTCTAGACTTTAATTAACGAAGCAATATAAATAAAGTAAATTAAAATAATAATGTATATTAAACCTGGTGACAACCAACTCAGCATGACGAAAAAAAAAATTGTATCGTTATATGTGCAACGTTTTGCCCACAATCTCAATTACGGCCCTAACCAAGCCAAGTTGCCTTTCCAAAAGCAGAAATATGTATATGGAATTGACATAATAATATCTCAACGTTGAATCAGGTGATCCGATATGTCAATTCCATACATTTTTTTTTGTTTTCTGCTGTCGGAACACGCCTACTGATGTTTGGCGACAGAATATTGGTATTAGGAATTGGTATAATATAATAATATTATGTTTACTAATATATAAGTTCAAGAGATTGTTTTTTGTTTGGACGCGCTAATATATGGAAGTAGTGCGATTTGAAAAATAATTTTTACATTTTAGCCTATTTATTGAGGAAAGTTATGTATGTGCTTTATGGCTTCAGGCAATGACTTTAAGGAATGATGAAGTAACTATGAACGATAAGTAATATGACAAGCTCTAGGCCATTATAGGTACTTCATTAGGCCACCCTTTTGACTCCCACAGGAAGAGTCTGGCAACTGTATATTCCCAATATTTCATCTTTCCTAAAATCATGTAAGTCTGGGATGACTGAAATCTTGGACTATTAGTTTTAATGACTTGACATCCAAATGTATTGTATGATTTATTTTTATTTTCATGATCGTGTAACATTGTTGCTATTAAAATCTTGAGGCAGCCCCGGATCTACGGGAGAAGGTGGGGGCAAACCCGGGTACCCGCTCTAGGCGGCAGTTTCATGGGACGCCAAAATCATAATAATATATGGAATGGAATGGCTTTAAAAAGTTACTATCGAAAAACTAATCCACTAACAAATCACAAATGAATCGTTAAATAAAGGAACGAGCACATTACAGTGATATTTACGAGCACCAGTAAAAACAAGGCTCAAGTTGCGTTCTTATGCCTTGAAACTTCTCTAAAGTCTGTACTGTCCATTATTTCAAAAAGACTTGGTAAAACTGTGAAAAATAAATGTAACAACTTAATTCATTGTTTAGTTTGTTAGCTGGCTTCAACAAAAGACGAGAAGATTACTCAATGTATATATTTATTTATTTTTATTGATGTTCAGCTTTATTCTTTGTTTATGAACCGATTCGAATGATTCTTTTTTTGTTGGATAGGGGAGGGGTCCCATTATAATTTCATTGGCATTTGACTTACTATATATTATTACTACATATGCTATTGTATAGCAAATATTTTTATATATACAACATGGCAAAATAAATGCCATCTACTGATGTCGTCACGGATACAGTGATTGTAGTTTGCTGAAAGATCAAAATCCAAAAATTCTTTATTCAATCTAGGCTTTAAGGTTTACCTTTTTTTTCAACTTAACAACAATATTAACATAAAATACAATAATAAAAACATATTAATAATTTAGTGGATGCACAGAGAGGAAGTCACCTCCAGATATCACTGTCATTCACATAATGATCCAACCTATAATAATCTTTTAACAGTAAAACCTGCTTGATATGGGGTCCTTGAACTTATTGTTGAGAAAATCAGTAATGTGCTTCGGCGGGATCTTATTATAGAACCTAAAAATATTACTTTAAAAACTTTTATTGTTTTTTTACTTAGTTAAGTGAAAAAACACGGTACGACTAATTTATGTTTATTACTTATATTCAAAATATGTTCGTCTTTGACAAAAGGTACCTTTTCAAAGTTTTTACGAAGATACATCCAATTATCAAGGATGTAATGGGAGGGAAAATTTAAGATATTAAATTTCTGAAACTTTCTCTTTAATTAATGCACTAGTAATAATGAGATGAGGGTAGTTACTAGAAACTGTCCTCGGTAAAGAAGACACTTCAGTAGGCTCATGACCACGGCCTGTGCAACCAGGCCGAAACATTGATTAATTTAATAAAGTATGACCCGTTGTACACCGCATTAAATATAATATATTTTTACGATAAAAATTTGTTTTCTCTACTGTCAGGCTAAGATGATGCCGATTCCGCCAGGAGCGTTGCTAGTTGTTTAAACGTTTGCCAAAAAAATGTATATTACAAAAATCTTTTTAACTGAACCTATAAAGTAGTAGGTAACCAATAATGATAAACATAATCGTAAGATAATCATCAATACATAGTAAAGTCGCTATCCACGTCTGTCTGTATGTCCGCTAACTTCTTTTAAACCACGCAACGGATTTTTATACGGTTTTCATTGTCATTTAGAGTTATTTTATAGAAGGTTTGCATATACAATACATTATAATTAAGTTTTTGTATAGTAGAGAAAATTAAATGTTTTGTAAATCAAGTCATCAAATTTCGCGGGCTTACATGGCTTA
Organism: Saturnia japonica; assembly: GCA_033032175.1. NCBI lineage: Eukaryota > Metazoa > Arthropoda > Insecta > Lepidoptera > Saturniidae > Saturnia > Saturnia japonica. The sequence continues at coordinate 4,865,253 of CM065314.1, forward strand.
CGCTTGCTAAACCGTAAGAGAATCATGAATATAATGTTGTAAAGAATTATAGTATTATAGTTCTTCAAAAAAAAATAGAGAAAAGTCCGCGATGGCATATGTCTATCTCCTAAGGTTGACTCACAGTAACCATGTTTATCTTGAATATAATAATTAAATATTTTTGGTTATTTGCGTAGCTATTTTCTCTAATCCAGTATTAATCTTTATACAGATAAGAATGTTAGTTAACTTGGGAGTTTAATATAGATTAAAGTTGTCCTTTACATTATATCATTTAAATTAAAACTGCAGAAGATATCACGGATTCAAAATTACGCACAACCAAAGAAATCAATTAGCTGTTATTATCAATACCAAAGCGATAAACTCTAAATCAATCGAATATGCTTTTTAAATATAATGGGACTGGCATGTCCTTAGGGACAAAAGCCCCTAAAAAAAGTGAGATAAAAAAAAAAAAAAAAAAAAAACATAATTTAAACCACTTTGTAAATAGACCCTGTTCGAAGCTGGGGTGGGTCGCTATTATAATTATTATAAACTCATAAACGATGAACTTTACATTTGATTATTTAAGCTTTTATTTTAACGAGGCTTCAGTACATCCCTAATAAACACAATATCTTCAAACAAAAATTGTGTTTAGAAGTAAGAATAATAAAATTAAACAACTGTCTACCTTTCACTTGACATTGGCAATAACGCCTAGCCAAAATTAAAAAAAAACTATATCTACCTATATCTAAAAATAATTATTTCGTTAAAAGTCATATACATATAGATACAAGATAATTATAAAAAACTGTGTTTAACAACCTAATATAATTTACATATTATTATTGGAAACAACAAACTACAAAAATGAAAATGTTACCTTAACTGAGTTAAATATTGCCGACAGGTCGTCAAAAACCGTTTTATATTTATCCCAATAGCATGAGTCTTCACTAATTTTACCTCATAACATAATAAACGAATAAGCGGCAGGGATTTTCAAACTTTCTTCTGTCTACCAGACAAGACACGACATGACAACTTGTACTATTGGATAAAAGTTTGGCGATTGTAACAATAAAGGGATGTGACATGCACTCCGAAAAATTTCCAAGGGGTTTTATCATAGACTACATAATAGGCACAGTAAAACTTTTCAACAATTCATACAAAATAGGAGATTATAAGGTATCTATATAATGTAGGTGCTCAATTATTCGAAGAATTATTTTGAATTTTGTAAAAAAAATTACATATATTACCACTATTATTTTTTAATTTTCACCCACTTGGACAACTTTCCCCATTATTGTTCAATTTTTTTTTTAAGTTTTACTACTGTAAATACTATAAAAAAATATTTTTTCTTACTACGCTAGTGCCATTTTGGTAGGGTTTTTTAATGTGAAAAGGTTTTTTTCTTCACACTTTTTGAAATTGTTCCCCATATAAGATGGTTCTCCTCACCATAGTTATATAGTAATGTCCCGGGTGAATTAACTAAACTTAATTCTTTATTACATACTAGCGGTGCCTGCGGCTCCGCATGCGTTAACTACAAAATTATTGTCTGTGAAAATATCTTACTTCTTTTTTTGATGGAGACCGAGTATCTAAGCAGTTACATAACAAAAAAATGATCTTAATCTATCCAATAGTTTTTGCATGATAAGCACACAAGAGCAAACCTCAATCATTTTATATATATAAATTCAATTTGCTTCATAATTTGTTTTATTTTCTCAAACTAATGACGACCGGGGTTCAGTAAATATAGCTATTTAAATAAAAATAAAATGTTGTTAGTTTGTAAACGCATCAGGTGAGAATGGCAGAACCAATTTGGCTATTTTTTGTTTTAAAATATTATTAATACACCGAATTAGGTTTTTATGGAGAGATAAATTTGAGAAATTACCCGAAAAATAATTAATTAGGGAAAACTGAACTTTCTTTTTTCTATCGGATTTTTATATGAACTCAAGACCATAATAACTCACGATTCAAATAATGGATATACGTAATTATTTTTCGTTTTGTTCATCAGGTTCTGGAAAAGTGTCGAGAGATAGGTGGCACTGTGATTAGGTTGGGTTATGTTAGAAAGAATAAAACATAATTTGTCTGCTGGACCAGCTAGTTTATAATAAATTATCATAAATGTTATATGATGTTTAGACAACATACTATATTGTAATATGTGTAAGCCTTTAAAACATTTGCTAGCTCTTTCTTTTCAATGCCCTCAAAAAACCATAAACTATGCCGTCAAAAAGTAAAAAATAAAATAAAATAATTTTTATTGATAAAATTTGAAACAATTTTATATTTGTAAATGTAATATTATGTAATCCTACTAACATTATAAAGATGACAATTTTTGTATGTTTGTTACTGTCACGCTAAAACGGCTTTGTATGAAGTTTGGCACACAGACAGCTTATTAGCTTTAACACAAAGAAGTCACGATCTTCAGGTATTCTACAAGGTGTCCAGAAAGGGTATCGGGTATTTGTAAGTTCAATGAAACAAAAATTATTTGTATGCAATAAAAAAGTTTATTGTTTATTATTAGCATATGAATTGGAGAATTATTTGGAAAAGATGATGTTATCCAAATGATGACCGTTACGTTGCTGGCACTCTTCTAAACGGAAACGAAGATTGGCGATAACACGTTGACACATAGCTATCGATATTGCTGCCATTTCTGACCTGATGTTTTGCTTTAACTGGGTTAGATTCGTCGGATTGTTTTAATAAACCTTACTTTTAAGGTATCCCCATGCAAAATAGTCAAGCGGGCTAAGGTCGGGGCTTCTGGGAGGCCAGTTGATGTTACCCCTTCGCGAAATGACTTTATTAGGGAATAATTCGTTAACAACTTCCATTGAGTCATTTGAGGTATGGCAAGTGGCCCCATCTTGCTGGAACCACGTTCTTGAGTTGAAACCTGCAAACTCCTGCAACTCTGGGACCAAAAAATTTCGCAACATATCGCAATAACGGTCACTATTCACATTAATTGCTCGGCCTCGTTGATCTTCATGAAAATAAGGACCAATTATGCCTTTAGCAGACATAGCGGCCCAAACAACGACCTTTGGGCTATGCAGGGGTCGTTCATGCTTTCGTCTCGGATTCTCCACTGCCCAGTACCGACAATTCTGCTTATTAACATGACCATTCAGGTGAAAATTTGCTTCGTCACTGAACAGTATGTTGTTAAAGTTGTTAAATCGCTGCAGCATTTCGTTCGCAAAATTCAGTCAATTAGCATAGTCCGTATCCTTCAATTCTTGAACCAATTGAATTTTATAGGCTTTTAGATGTTCAACGCTTGGCTTCGCTTTCGGATGGATAAAGACGGATTTTGACGAACCGACGCCTCAACTTCTTCAATTGTTTCTTCATCGCGAACTGAACGAGGACGACCAGAGTTTTGAATTTTAACTGTCGCACCTGTATTCTCGAACATCCTGATCCATTTCCTAATGCTATCGTCACTTGGCGCGTGGCGTGTACGATATTCCGCACGATAGAGACGTTGTGCAGTCACTATTGAATCACCATTACGATAATACGCTCGTACGCAAAATGCGCGATGCGTCCCCGAGTACTGTTCCATCGTGACTAAAACTCCACAAAATGGCGGACGCCACGAACCCCTCCCCGCACCCTTTAGACGCCCCGTTTCGAATATGACGCGAAAACAAATACCCGATACCTTTCTGGACACCTTGTATAATCTATATTCTATGGTCGATATAACATTTGTTATGTATTTCGTTTCGATTCGTAAAACCATAATCTTCCATCCACACGACATAACATTAAATTTAACACCTGAGAGTATTCTTTGTCCTCCGAATAGCGTAATAAACAACATATAACAAAAGAAAATAAAGGCCTTCTTATTAATGGTAATACGCGAGATGCTGTCAGTGTAGATTCACGAGGTGGACAATTAAAAAAAACTGTCAATTATTATGCTTATACGTGAAGCTAATGAAGTAGATAACAGTGATTCCCTTAATGCTGATTTAAGCGTTAATTTAACTCTTTTAATTCCACTTCGCCACGAGGTCTGTCTACTATTCAACGTAATAAATCTGTAGTAGTTCTTTCTTTTACTGTAATTTTATTCCAAATTATCTGGTAGGTATCCTATATACATGACACTGATTACGAATATGATGATAAAAAAAATAATCTGTCTGTCCGTTTATGCACGGATTTAACTTAAATCGTTTGATCGATTTTTTAGATATTTGGTACACGGAAGGCTTAATATATCATTCCATAATTGAGACAAACGTCTTAGCATTCCAGGGATTCACCGTGCGGGTGCCGGGTCCATCGAATGGCAGAGAGAGGAAACACGAGAAGCCCCCGGGGCTTGCGACCCAGGTGTAGGTTTAAGGAGCCCCCTTATGATGCACGTCAGCGCTCACCTTGACTGCTCGCGATACCCTCCCTGCCATCCAAGATTTGGTAAGAGCCTGTTAATACTTCTTTAGGTAGTTGTTCTAAAATTAAGCTTACTTCAGTTCTCGGCAGGCCGAGGTCTTTTAGCAAGTTATGAGGGATTTCGCTGGTACAGATCTCGCTTTCACCTCTACCGCACATAAGTTATCCGCATAGCTGTAATTGTCAAAAAATAAAAATAAATAATTGAATTTATATTAATTATATACCGATTTTTATGAAATTAATTGATAGACTATAAGAATTTTAATTAGTATGATTACAAATAAAATTGTGCGGCGAAAATAATTACAGTTTATTAAAACAATTGCGCAGCCCTGTGGCCATAAAAAAATGCTTTGACCGGGGAATTTAGAAGCATTAAAATTTGCTAAAGAATTCTTATATAACATAGATAAGAAATAAGAACAGATTTTTGATGGTTAATTCTGGGGTTAAAAATAGGATGATTCCCAGAGATGTCACCAATAGGTAAAACCATCACACACACGATCAATAAGATTTAAAATCACTTCAATTGTTAGCATCTAACAGACATATGAAATGTAAAGATAAAGTGCTTCACAATATGATTGTATAAAATTTATGGTTATATGTCAAACTTTAACTATTTAAAATTATTGAATCTTATTTTAGTTTCAGTCAATTTTTGAAACCGTAATGAGAACGTTATTTTTTATTTTGTTCTAACCATTACGATTTCCGGTGCCGGATATGTTATGATCGATTTTTTCTCTCCTCAAACGCCACCACTAGTGCCGCATGTAAATAAAACCGTCCGCGACAACCGGTAATTAAATTATTTTAATCAACGCATAACGTCACAAAACATCGTAAACACTCTTTGTCTTCCGGAAGTCAATATCTATGAAATAACTTTCAATAGGGTTGTCGAAATCGAAAATGATGGTAAAAATTATTAACTATATAATTTGTCAGGCACCTAGGTATATAAAAATGAATTATGTTTCTAATACTACCTTGACCTACTAGAAATAAGCATTAATTTCTTTATATACCTTTCTATAATATAAAAATTATTTCATCAGCATCTTCAGCAACAGCGTATATCTTTTAACTGCCCATCATAAGTCTCCACGGCTTACTTCTAGACTCGATCTTCAAGTCTCTACATCCAGTTATTGCTAGCAAAAAGTTTTTCCTTTTTACAGGAGACATTGCCTAAAGGTTGATTCCACTTAAGAACTGTCCTATTTTTGTTCCTTAACACATAAGTATTTTTTTATTAAATTTGACCAAATATTAAATAGGATTCGTTAAAATCATTCTCCTTTCAATGATAATTTCTTACGTTATAAATAATATTTTGCCCATATAACTTTAAATGATGTAAAATGACAACGGAGCGGAAGAGTAACACATTATATTTAGACAAAAGAAGCTCAGGATAATTGTAATATTTGAATACACAGATTTCGGCAATGCGTTTGAGCACGTTTAATAATTGGTATCAACCCAAAATGTATCTAAAGTGACCAAACCTATAAAATCTGAACTGAACAGTACTGTAAAAATCAAAACCTTCGATCTGATTGATGATGATACTAAAATATTTCCTACTGTAACCAAAAATAATCTTACCATCAATATGAAAAGCTTTAATATACCCTTAGCTCGGTAAGATCAAAAGAAATTATATCAGACTATCACTTTGGATATTATCATCTTCAAGTAAGAATACCGGTAAGACTTTAATGTCAACCCAAAGAGACAGAGAAAAGTTGGCAGCGAGATATGGTGTTGAAGGAGGACGGAGAACATCAGTTAGACAGAAAGGATTACAAATAAGGAAGTGTCAAGAATGATTGATGGGACATACAATAGTTGAGAAACACAGAGAACAGAAAAGAAAATATGACTTGACACTTGATACGTTACCACAATTTCTTTAAGACAATTTTATAAGGAGAAATTGAAATAAAACGAGGAAGAGGAAGACCTAAACAAAACTTTTTCTAACAAATGAAAGATAAAGTAAAAGGTTAAAAAAAAGACCTCTGCCTATCTCCTGGTAGGGAACAGTGGCGATTGGTCCACTTATAAGAAGAAGAGCATGGCAACCCTAGATAGGTATCAGATAATAGTCCCTAAATATGACGTCGTTAAAACATACGTACGATGAGACTTTTACGGTGTGTGTTTATGACGGAATGCACTCTAATTCAAACTATTTTAGATCATGCTAACTCGACTTCTTAACGTAAATTAGGTTTTTATGTCACTTCTCCTATATAAGCTATAGCTTGAAGAGTCATTTTATAAAATGATCATATCATTATGTTTTCTTTTTTATAAAGTTTAGCGTATAGCGTATAACCATAATCCAACACCTAAGGTAATGTGATGATTAAAGATGGTAACATGCCAAGCACACAAAATGAGACCACTTAAGTAAGTAAAACACAACTAAAAGTGCTTGGCGACAGACTTTCAACTTTCTGGGTAGTTTATCCAGGCTGGCATTAGAAAATTAGGCTGTACAACTTAATTTCTGTATCGTTTTGAAATAAGAAAATTCTCAAAGTTTTCCAATTACACTTTAGTAAGAACATGTCACTACACAGGTCTGATGGTGATTTGGTATTAACTTAAGTTTATTCAAAAAATTATATTTTGAGCTATATAAAATCAATTAATTCATAAGTTTTGGAAGGTACTTTTACCCGCGACGTTGTTCACGTCTTCTTAGAAATGAAACAATTTTCGCGCCACCTATTGTAAGCTGTTTGTACTAATCTAGGAACCTTCGCGGGTGTACGCACAACAACTCGCCAATTATTCATCGTAATCGGATGAATGGTTTAGGAACGATACGGACGAGAATAAGCAATAATTCTCAATCGCTTTTGACCAAATTTTTTGTAGACGGGATACATACGTGATTTATAAGAATCGCCAAAACAATCATTTCAGAAATATGTAAAAAGAAAACAATTTTCATAATTTTATTCTCAACGACTTTTGATGAACATTTTACATGTGTTAAGAGAAGTACATGTCAGTCCTCAATTGATAGTTTTCATAAATTGTTAATAATATGAGTAAAAATAAAACTAAGGGATGAAAATAATTACTACTTAACAAACGCATGCGGATCCGAGGGCTCACTGCTTAGTACATATAAAATATATTTTTTTCGTATTGAAACATAAACATTAATATAGGATTGTACCTGAAGAAAAATTAAAGCGATAAATGTATGCTTTTCCATAACAGCTATAAAGCGGTTGTGACAAAATTCCCACTTTTAATCCAGATAAAATAATAAGATAGATTTAAGAGAGGTAGGGCACAGAAAAAAATCTTTGGAGATTTCTTCATACCTGAGGCAAGCAGACTGATAGAATAATACCTCCAGAAGTTCGCAGCCAAATGACCTTCTGTTGTGTTCCTGCGGTAAGTAGAGTTCCTAGAGCTTCTTGGGCTATGGGGGTTCAAGGTCTGCATCGCGCTAAAACTTTCTATGTTATTACAAGAACCCATAGGCTACTGTAGCCACGTACCATCAGACAGGCCGTATGCTTGTTTGCCACCTTTGTTGTATATTAAAAAAAAAGATATAAACTTATTCACGTGAACAAAGTGGTGAACACTAGTTATTAATTAGATAAAAGTGTAGTTGGTAGCAACAAAACCCAGCCAGAATTGTTGGTCCCGACATCATTAGGCGTGGAGGCACGGTCACATACCTACCACTTTCAAATTCAATTAACTTTCCCATTAAAACAAATTCACAAAGAAATTTTAACGTACTGAACTCGCTTTAACTTATTTTAATGATGCTCGGAAAAGGTTAGCATGCTTTAAATGTTTTTGATATAATTATTATTTTAAAGTTATATATGCATACAATATTTTAATAATTTGTTTATATAATAACTATGACAGCGGTCACACGGCATTGTACTGCACATTTTTTTTAACGTGAGAACCCAGTTTTACGGTTAAGCTTACCCGAGTTAAAATCGTACTGAAATATAAGTTGAACTAGTAAAATAAAGGTGAGAAAAAAAATTATGTTTGCTTATTTACGCACGTAAGAAATTATGCTTCTTTGGCGTAACAAACAAAAGCAACTGCAATTTTTATATCCCGTATGCCAACAACATGAACCACACAATAAAGAAAAAGTTAGTAAAATTAAATTACATTATTAATGATCTTATTCCGTACACGCTACCAACTGAGCCATCACTATAATACATGACTGTTGCTACAACGAGTACAGATACCTATCATCTCGCTTGATAACTTCATATACATTAGTTGATTCCGGAACACGATATACGTAAAGGGCCCTACGGACTAACAATTGGCCGGCAGTGTTTCGTCTGATCAGTCGACTTTCCGTCGAATCTCAGTATAATCCACTCATTAAGCGATGCTTGCCTTCAGGCACTGATCGAATATCAGCTCGGTTAACTGTTCATGTCTACGCACAAGCGACGGCTGTCGGAAGGCGATAGTCGGCAGTCAGTAGTTCAACATTGCAGGGGATCGTCATTTAACACGGTGCACCGGTAACTGCAAGTGTGTTTGATTTAGTCTAGAATTTATGGACTGTCCGGCTGATACCTGTCGAATGAGACTGGTCGCCGAGGGCCACATACGCAGTTCGCTTAAGCCGTCAGTCCAAAACCATTAAAAGAATGTTTAAGTGTGTGATCCATTACGATTAACTAACAGACTAATATCTGCCGGTCAACTGTTAGTCATTGGGACCTTAAGCATGTCACTATAGTAAATTAGCATCCACCACCTGGTGTATAATGGGTGCAATCACAGGCAATCCAGTCGGACAGAATTGTCGTGTCCTACCTACCACCCAGTAAAAGTGTTTACAGTGTGTTTAAGACTAATTAGTCTTCTTCAAAAAGAAAATGAAGTATCCAGTACAACAAATTAAAATGTATCACGCTTACAATCCAGAGATGTAATTCGCCAGGGTAAAGAGAAAACCAATATCTTCACAGAGACGCACTTCACGTCGCGGCCAAAAACAATACAGATGTTTAGTGCGTGACCAACACAATAGATTCCTTTGAAGCTGCGCCACTGCACTCTGCGATAGCTGATATCTAAAGAGCCCTTTAAAACACCAAATAAAGCGGGGCTTACATAGATTAAAAATAAATAGGCAGGCTATTTTCTTTAGGTGTTTAATGTTCTTCATAGAATCGCCTTGACAGGAAGAGATAAATATGTCGTATTTGATCGTCATTGGTTATATCTGGTTTGTTGCACTTTATTCTTTTTTTTTGTACTACATAAGTAGCTAACAAGCATACGACCCGCTTGATGTTAAGCGGCTACCATAGCATACAGATGTTTGTAATGCCATAGGTATTACTAGCGCGTAGCAGACCTTGAAAGCCCAAGGAGCCCTAGAAACCCTACTCAACTCAGGAACACAACAGAAGGTCATTTAGCTGCGCTGCGATCTTGATATAGGGCAGAGGTAGTCTACCAGTCGGGTTACCAAGTAGATAAATTTCCAAAAAATGACTCTCTTAAATTATTTATAACCGATTTCAAAAAAAGGAGACGTTCTCAATTCGATAGTTCCTTATATTTTTATTTAGCTGTAACTTCCTTTGTTTATGAACCGATGTGGATGATTCTTTTTTCTTTGGGAAGGGGATACCTCAAGGGTGGTCTTATTTTAATTACAGGGCCATTGGACTCAAACAAAAATTTTAAAGCTTAATATAATATTTCGTAAACGGAACACTGAATCAAAAGATGGTTTTCACACACCAGCAATATTTTTGAACGATTTTTTCTAGGACGCCCATCACCATGTGATCACGAAAAATAACATACATTCTCACTTTACCTACGTGTAGGTAGGTACACTAAAAAAATAGTTGGTCCAGATTTTATTTTACCACTTTTGTCGGCGTGATTAACGTGTATAAGCATACTATATTACTGTTCTCCAGTACTAAGAAGCTCTACGCTAAGCCGTTGATAGACCAGAAGGATATAGCGAAACTATAAGAGATAATTGTTAATTGCGAAACCCTAAATGTCATTATTATATATGAGTACTAGCTGTGCCCCGCGACTTCACCCGTTTATAATTTAGAAGAAAACACTGATTAATGATTTATATTACTTATCAGATGCCTACGTCATACAAAGAACACACCCTCCAAGTTTCCAAACGCATGAAGAGCCGCGGGCACAGCTATAACTTTCTAAGTTCTTCCAAAGTATCCAAATTTGTGCTGCGAAAAAGCAAATCTAGATTTCTCCCTTGCAAAAGTTATCCTAGATAAAATATCGAATCCGTAAAATTGTCGCACCAGCATTCGATATCAAATTGAGTTTTCGAATAACTTTTTATTGAAAGTGTGTACTAAATTTTTATTTCCAACCATTTGAGGTCGAACAAAATAATATTACAAATGTAAAATCATATTCAATCAAAGTGATTATAAAGTATGTAGTAGTCTACACGATGTGTAGGACAACCTCAGCAAAAAGTTAATAATACCTTCGAAACTTGATCGGTTTGATTCTATCTTTGAAACGTAATCCTTTTATGGGAAAATACATAATGTATACATTTATTTTACAACAACTGAGACTAGCTACAGGCCGCGATCTCGTTCAGCTTAAATAGTAGATATCATAAACACGCAAATCCCAATAATACCTTGTGCCAATTATGCCAAAGTAATCACGAAAAAGATTATAACTTAAAGATTCTATTTTATTTTATTCTATCTATGCACGACTGTTTTTTTTTTTAACTGACTACACTGTTAGCCTTAGGGGCCCTATCCAAAAACAGAGCCGCTGCGGCTTTTACAGCTTCACCAGACTTTGGGGCGAGCGCTTAGGGCACTCAGCCGCACGACTGTTTCATCCATGTTAAATTTATATGACCGCCAAAACATCCATGTAATATATTGTTGTTCCCACTTCCCCTACTTGTTTACAGTTCAGTAGATTCCTTGACATACATGGTTACTGCTTCTTTCCTTAAAGTAATATCATCTACAACATTCCTCAATAAATAGGCTATATCATGCAAAAAGATTTGATAATTCCAACAAAAAAAAACAAATGATCTCTTTATATTTTTTTACTACCTGAACCGCGCAACTTCATCTGCATCATGTAAGAGAAAGAGATAGAGAGAAAGGGTCAGTGAGAGTGGGTCGTAGGCACTGTATTATTAGGTGCCGCCCGCCTACCATATTATTCGGCGGCGGACGTAAGGGGCACGATGATTCCGATTTCGACCGTTGGTGTGAACGGACGTGTCCGTTAGCACTTTCGATCGCTCTCGTAATTTATTTCATTACTGCTTGAACTAGTTTACGAGTGTTTACTCTGATCCACGGACCCGGTCCTAGGCCTGCCGGTTCAGAGTACACAATCTAAAGCTGGTTTTTTTTTTTAAGCTATTTCATTGAACTTCGCGCTCTGCTTAGACAAGTTGAGACTTGTTTGCTTTGATCCACGGACCCGGTCCTAGGCCTACCGGTTCAAAGTACACGGTTTAAAGCTAGTCTTTTAAGCCTTTACATACCGCGGTTTATAGCGAAGACGGTGTTATTGTTGTGTAGCGAGTATCTGGGTACTCGTTGCGCGCATAGCGCCGTCTCGCTCGCGCATTTCGTGTAGCACTTCGGTGTACACGAAAAACCGTACTTCTTAGTACGACAACAAACGCGCTTTTCAGCGCGAATCTTGTTTCAAAGACACGCAAATCCACGTTTAGTGGTCGTTCGTCGGATACCTAGCGGTGTTAACGAAGACGAACGGGGCGTGACCCGAGCGCTCTCCGGTTACCTCCTTCTGAGGTAAACGATAACTCGGACGGGCCTGGGAATCTTAGCCTTTGCCTTTTTGCATAGTTAAGCCCCAGGTGTCTCCTACCCAACCCTTCCTATCCTTACCATTCCATCCTCGTGGTTGTTTGGGCGGAGCCGCGGTTTTACCGGTCTGCGTCCTCTGCCACGAGACTGCTAGGGACTCCCCTAGGGAAACGATAGGTCCTTTCCTGTGCGTCATTACACCGTGACACACAGGTCTCATTGCTCCGGGCTCGAGGAGCCCGTTAAACTCATTTGACGTACCCCCCTGCCCTCCAGGCAGGGAGGTTTCTTAAATTCACTCCCCCGCCCCCCCAACCGCCAGCGGGATGGCAAAAGAAATAACAGTGCACGAATATGAGCTTCATAAGGTCTTCAACTTTATGAAGCTCCGAGTCCCTGACTTGTACGCAGAGTACACAGCCACACTCAAAGTAACTCCCGGTGCGACATACGAGCTAGTCGACTCCGAACCCGCCGCCGTCGCGTCTACCTCCGCCGTCGTCGCGTCTACATCCGCCGTCGCGTCCATATCCGCCAACGCGCCCACCGCCAACGTTCCCACCGCCGCTGCACCCATCGTCGCCGCGCCGTACTTAAACCCCGCCGTGCCTACACCTGAAGACATTCTGTCCAAAGGCCATGGTGCGCGCCGCCCCTCCCGCTCTAACTCGCGAAACTCTATTCCCCGCGGAAGGCGCTCCGATACGCCTGCAGGCAAAGCACTTCCCGTGCATAACTCCTTCGCAGCTCTCCCTGTAGAGTCTCCCGTATCCACTGATCCGAATCAGATGGATCAAACAATCCCCAACATCCGGCCCGCTGCCAACGATGACGACGGTTTTACCACCGTCGTATCTAGAAAAACGAAACGCGCCGCTAACAGCGACGAAGACAGGGCCCCAAAAGCACCGAGACCGGATCTCGACACGCGCACCCCCATTCCCACGTCTCCCACGCGCCCCGCGCGCCCGCGGCAGGCCCTCCCGGGAGGAAAGCCCGCCCCCCTCCCGTTATTGTCCAGGACAAAGCCGCCTGGACAAAGTTAGAGTCAAATATTAGACTCTCAAAAATCCCCTACACGAAAGCCCGTAGCATCGCCACGGGCATACAAGTCTCGGTGAGCACGTCGGACGCCCACCGAGACCTCACTAGGCTCCTCACGGAGAAAAAACTAGCGTACTATACGTACACACTAAACGAAGACCGGAAACTCCGCGTCGTAATCCGTAGAATCCCCTTCGAGATCCCCCTGAGGAAGTACTCGAATCCCTCTGCTCCCAAAACTATCCGGTGCACGAAGTACACCGGATGTACGGCCCAGACAGAAAACCATTCCCTATGGTAGTGGTTATTCTAGATAGAACCCCCGAGGGTAAAGCTATCTATAACATAGCTACTGTGTGCGGCCTCTCAGGCATCACAGTAGAAAACCCATACAAGAATAGAATCCCGACGCAGTGTCACAACTGCCAATTGTACGGGCACTCCTCCCGCCACTGTCATCTCACTCCAAGGTGCGTCAAGTGCCCCGAGAATCACTCCACTAGGGAGTGTCCCCGCACGCGCGACTCACCCGGTGAGCCGAGCTGCGTACTTTGCAGTCAAGAAGGGCACCCCGCGAACTATCGCGGGTGCCCAAAAGCCCCGCGCGCAACGCGCCCCCGACGGATGAGGCCACCCGCCCATCAGAGGGCACCTCACGCCTCCGTCGACCATGCCCCTCGCCCCCAACCACAGCCCCTGCTGTCAATGGAGGCTTTTCCTAACCTCCCGAACGCCGCCGGCGCTCCTGCGGCTGTTGTCCCCGCACCTAGTGTGCCCCCGCAGCCCATACTGGGCCCTCGGGCCCCGTGGGCCCCCGCTCGCCACAATCCCCAGCCCCTTATGGACTTGGAATTGGCCCCTAAACCACAGCCTCTTATAGCTGCTCAAACCTCCGCTCCACGCGGTTCTCCTCCTCCATCGGACGTTGTCCTTATTGCCCTGTTGCTCCGAGAGCACAGCGTCACGGAAGTCGGCGCATACGTCGACTATCTCAACGAACACGGTTGCATAATGACCGTGTGGAAATTCCCCCGGCTATCGGAGACGATACACCGTCTAGACCTCGATGCCGCAAACCGAAAGCCTTCCAATGGATAAGTTAAAACCGAAAGGAATTAACATTGCCTTCTTTAACGCTAGGAACCTTGCTTCTCAGCGTGATCTCGTGGCTAACTTCCTAGTTGAGCGTCAGTTAGATGTGTTTCTCGTACAAGAAACACTTCTAAAACCTAGTAGGCGCAACCCTAAGGTCGCTAACTATAACATTATTAGAAATGACCGTGTTACCCAAGGAGGCGGCACTCTCATTTACTACAAACGTTCACTATACTGTATGCGAATTGACCCTCCTGAACTTACCAATTTGGAAGTTTCTATATGTAGACTAGGTATGACTGACCACCCGTCAATCATAATCGTATCCGCATATCTTTCACCATCGAAAAGACTCCTCCGGTCCGATCTGGAGGCACTCTTTTCACTCGGTCCCTCCGTAATCATAGCAGGCGACCTCAACAGCGGTCACACTTGCTTTAACAGTTCGAGAGACTCCCGTAACGGGAGTATACTCAATCAGCTATACAATGACATAAACTTTGACGTGTTAGCTCCCTCCGAACCCACCCGCTTTCAGGATCACTGTCGTCCGACAGTCCTAGATGTGGCTCTGTTGAAAGGTATCGAGCTTCGGTTACAACTTTTAGAAGTCGTACACGAACTCGACTCCGATCACCGCCCGGTCATCCTCCGACTAGGACATCCCTCCGACCATAGTCCTCCGTCCGTCCAGGTGGTTGACTACGCGAAACTCAAGCACTTACTCGCGGACAGGCCATCCTCGGACAGCCTAGATAGGGTCCCTGACGTACTGCAGTCGGCCGCAGACGCCGACTTAGCGATCGATTCCCTCGTTGACCACCTCCAGGTCAGCATCAGAGAGGCCTCGAGAGAGGTCAAAACGGTGAGCGATCGCCGCTTTATACTCCCTGCCGATCTACGAGCGTTAAAGACGGAAAAGAACGCCACGACACGCGCTCACGACTCATTCCCGTCCAGGGAAAACTGCGCACGGTTACGCGCATTACAAAGAGAGTTCAAAGCTCGCATCACTGAATACAGAGGTCACAGCTGGGACAACCTCGTAGAGGGTCTCAGACCGTCCCATCTCACATACTGGAAGTTAGCCAGATCTTTAAAAATAGAACACTCCTCCCAACTACCACCCCTCGAAAGAGGCCCGGGCCTCCCACTCGCGTTCGATAGCGAAGACAAAGCGGAGTGTCTTGCCGCAAGCTTGGAGAGCCAGTGCTCTCCAAACTGCGACAACATAGACGCCGTACATGTCAACACAATCGAATCCTCGGTACAGGAACTCAGTTCGGTCCCACCCGCGGATACCTTAACTACGGTCACATCTGAAGAAGTCTGTTTCGTCATTAAGGGCCTTAAGCTCAAAAAATCTCCCGGTCCTGACGGGATCCGGAACGAAGTACTCAAACTTCTTCCTGATCACCTCATAGCACTCTTGGTTTGCATATTCAATGTAAACATCGCCCACTGCCATTTCCCAGCCACCTGGAAAACGGCCATAGTCATAGGGATACATAAACCCGGCAAAAAAGCATCGCTTCCCGACAGCTATCGCCCGATCAGTCTCTTGAATACCTTAGGTAAAATCTACGAGCGGCTCCTTCTGAACCGTCTCAAAACCGTGATAGACGAGAAAAATCTATATCCATCGGAACAGTTCGGGTTCCGCGCTCGACACTCGTGTACGCACCAGGTGCAACGCCTCACGGAGCACATAGCGACTAACTTCGCGAAAGATCCTCCATACCGTACGCTCGCGGTCTTCTTCGACGTCGCCAAGGCCTTCGACAAGGTCTGGCACGCCGGACTAGTCCACAAGCTACACCAGTTACAAGTCCCAGATAGGTTAGTTCACATTATCCGCGACTACCTCACCGACCGCACCTTCCGCTACCGAGCGGAAAGTGTACTCTCCACAGCCCACCCCATACGCTCGGGCGTCCCGCAAGGCTCCATTCTGGCGCCTTGTCTCTTCAATCTGTATGTCAGTGACCTACCTCGTCCTCCTAGGGTCCAGGTAGGTCTATACGCTGACGACACAGTCATCTATGCGTCGAATAGGAACAGACTTAGGCTCAGACACAGAGTCCAACGCGCAGTCACCACTCTCGGTAAATGGTACACCAAATGGCGCATAGCCGTCAACCCCTCGAAGAGCGCCGCGATTATCTTTGATCCTAGTCGAAAAGTGCACCCTGAGAGTGTCAAAACTCTCAAACTCTTCAAAGACAATATCCCCTGGGCCACCAAGACTAAATATCTCGGTGTGACCTTCGATAGAAAACTTACCTTTGATTCTCATGTCCGTGCCGTGTGTAAAACAGCCGCAATGGCCATAAGTCGATTACAGCCCCTGATCATAAGCAAAATGTCCCTGAGACATAAGCTTACTCTCTACAAAATGTGCATACGTCCGATTATGACATATAGCTGCGCCGCATTCGCACATATGTCAAAATTGAACATACACAAATTCCAAGTCCTTCAAACTCGAGTACTACGTAAAATCAATAACGCCCCCTGGTTCGTTCGTCAGGTAGACCTTCATAGAGATATGAAACTCCCCTCGATCGAGTCTTACATCAAATACCTCTCACGATCTTACTTTGACACCGCGTCAAATCACGCGAATCCCTTGATCCAAGCCGCCGCGAATTACGTTCCAGTCCCAAACGCCACCCGCTTACAGCGTCGACCGCGTAACATCTTTACCGATCCCGATGACGAAATCGAGAAACAAATCGCATATTACTCAACCGTCTCTCTAAACAGAGCGTGTTTTCGCCCACGCCCGCGTAACCACCGTTCCCTCCGCAGGAGACGGGTGGCTAATTTCGCTCCCGCACACCCACCGCCGCGACCTCCCTCTCCCGCGGCAACTCAAGCCTAGGAAGGCCCAGGAGGAAGGAACATGTATATCTGTATATGTTAGTTTAGCTCGATTTTACGGATAGTGTATTAGACAGATCGCGACTTCATTGCAATCGCGGCAACAGCCCAAGCCGAGGTCCGGCCACTTTGGCACCCTTGCGCGCTGGTTGCCCACGCTTACGCGGCTGAGTGCCTTAAGCGCTCGCCCCCAAGCCCGGTAAAGTTGTTAAAGCCGCAGCGGCTCTGTTTTCGGATAGGGCCCCTAAGGCTAACAGCAAGGACAGACAAAAAAAAAAAAAAAAAAAAAAAAAAAAAACCATATTATTCTGCATAATAAAAATGCGCTCGCGGTACTCGATCATTATTTTGCTGCGGAGTTATTATAAAACTGTGATATCTCCTAAGATATTCATTTAAATCAATTACTGTAAAGGGAAATTTTGTTCAAAATGAAATACTTGTGATGAATAACATATTTATTTCGATAAGGGTTAAATCCATGTATATAAAAACACTTTCGCAAATAATTCATTATTTTAGAACAAATTTTATTAGCATAAAAAAGGTTATTCTGAGAAAACCTGAAAAGATGGTCATATGCTATCGCGGACTATTTTTTGAACTTTTTAAGAGAAACAATTCCACCACACACAATTATTGCGTAACTTTAACCATTTACGCATCAAACGCAATGGAAGCTCTCAAAAGAAAAAAAACAATTCCAACATTTTTCATTGATGTTCCGCTGAACCGCTATCAAACACTGTTCCAATCGAACCAGTAGTTCCTGAGATTAGCGTGTTCAACCAAACAAACAAACTCTTCAGCTTTATAATATTAGTATAGACTATAGATAAGAAGGAAATAGATAATGGGTTAAAAATAAACAAATAGAATTGTTTTGTAGTTGCACGGCAAACTGATGAATAATACATACAGACCGACTAGGCCGCTACCACCATGCATATGGTGTAAAAAGCCCCTTCAATGATTCGCATATTCGCGTCACGCTTCGCAGTTAGCCGGTGCATATGCAGTTTCTATATACGGATGATCCCTCGATTGTGGCCGTTATTTTTTTATTATACTGAGCCTCAGTTCAGTTCTGTCACTGTGTCTTACTATTATAAAAAAGGTATAACAGATTTTGAACATGTATATGGTAGTCACAACGTAGTTAACCAGCTCTCCTTTCTGTCTTATATAATGTATCTACATCCAAATATCATTTCAACGGTATATGTACTCATATATCTAGAGGAAATTGCGTTCGCTAGTAACAGCCCTCTAGCGAATAGCCGACGGTTAGTCCTAACAATGTTCCAAGCCAATTTATTGTCCACTATAAATCCGGACTCATTGTTTCAAGGATTTTCTTTTGTTGAAAATAATTCGAGACAAAAGCTGTTAGTATTTTTTTTACGAGAACGCCAGATAAGCTTCCTTCAGCGAATGTTAATGCTAACCTAATATAGCTGGATTATCATTTTTTTTTTTTTTTGTATACTGTATGGGGTTCAGCCATCGATCTCTAGGTTTAACGTTTGGCCATAATCTTCTCTGATGGCATGTGACGATGTAGACTAAACGGCAACACGCTAAGCCTAGAGAGATTGTCTCTCAAGTGCAGCTGCCGGAACTCGCCTATAGGTGTTTGGCGAGAAATCAGATAAGATTTTTAGGGGTTTTAGTTACCGTCTAAACATTAAAGAGTCACTCGCGGTAATAAATAAATACTATGCAATATTTGTAAGAAATGTATTGCTAGAATATACATAATAATTAAGAGTTGACGACAACTTAAGAGGGTCGTGCGTTACAGGTAGACGCCTCGTTCTGAACTGAACGTAGGCGCACGTTGCGTCGCCACGGATGTTAGATAGTGGCCCAATAATACTGGTATAGATATCGCTAAAAGTTGGTATTCCAAAAAAAAAGTTGGTACCGTTAAGCAAAAGGGCCTTAGAAACGTCGTCCGCCCCCTAAAGGACCTTTATTTTTAGGTCTTCTATCTCCAAAATTTTGCAAACGTCAGTGACCTTATTCTATCTTCCGCCATCTAGAGACCTTTTTAGCTCTTCTGTGAAAAAACAACAAGGCCCTTTGGATCGATTTCGAAAAGTTTAATACCAGGATAATGTTTACATAGTACATGGTACAAGACCCTAAAACCTGGTACTTACGCGTGGCATCGCTCGGTTCCGTGAGCCGTGCTGGTAGAAGGATGACGTCACGTTTTGTACCGCGATAAAAATGTTATTAGGGGATAGTATACCACAGGGTCATAGCTAGCCAAGTTATTACGATGTTTTCCTACAGCAAAAAACTCAGGCCTATTTTTGGGTTCGAACCTACATTGATCGACGCAGTGTTTGAACACACTACTATTGGCGAAGGTGGGATCAAGGACGGCAACACGACACAAGCGACTACAAGACGTGGTCTTAATCTACGGTATCTACTTACCAACAGACTGTATGACTTTGTCACCTTAGATATATAAAAAAAAATTTGCCATCATTGCTTTTGTTTATCATGTTCTTTTCTTCTCTTATATATAAAAATTGATGCTTGTATGTATGTTACACACGGACTCAAAAACGGCTAGACCGATTTTAATGAAATTTTCAGACATTTTTCATATTAGCCCAGCGGTTGATCCTGTAAAGTTTCTTAACGATCGTTTCAATTCTCAATCAAAGTATGGACTCCAAAACAGCACAGCAATGCGTGGCCAGCTTTGCTAGTTGTTCGTAAAAAAAACACTTATAGACTAATATCATTTCGATAATGAATAAAATAACAATGAATTTTCGTATTAGAAAACAGTCAACTGTGAAAGAAAAAAATTGTTATTTAGGTATTTACTACGACTATTCAATACGCTGCCATATATGTATGTATGTATGTATGTATGTGATACATATTACGTAACATGGTATGTGTGTCAATAAAACATAGTATTCAGGTATTTGCATT
This sequence comes from Saturnia japonica, assembly GCA_033032175.1. Lineage (NCBI taxonomy): Eukaryota > Metazoa > Arthropoda > Insecta > Lepidoptera > Saturniidae > Saturnia > Saturnia japonica. The sequence goes on from CM065314.1 coordinate 4,885,574, forward strand.
GCAAACGCCTAGGGCTGCCAACCAACAAGTATTTATATTACAATAACTGGAATGTAGCTGCATAATATTCCATATTAAAGTACAAAGGTATTTTACCTGAATTTACTTGTCGAGGCGTCTTTTCTTTCTTTTTCTTTAATCTACACTAATATTATAAAGAGGAAAGATTTGATTTTTTAATTGATTTTTTTTGTGTTTGTTTTTTGTTTACAATGGATAAACTAAAAAACTACTAGACCGATTTTCAAAATTATTTCACCAATATAAAGCTACAGTATCAGCAAGTAACATAGGCTATATTATAACTTGAAAAATTAATTTATTCCTCATAAAAATGTCGATAGTTTTACACAAAGTATAATAAATAGCCTACACGGGTGCAATGGCGATGTTTGCCGTATAAAATTGATACGGGTGAAACTGTGGGGCACAGCTAGTACATTATATTGTGCTCTGTTCGAAATAATAATTATCTTCATAATAAAGATTCTTATGTATTTATGAACATAACATAAACATTATACTTATATTTCGCCTGTATCCCGGAAGTGTTAGGCAGAGGTGTACGTACTAATTGTACACTCACAGTTCGCCGAGTATGCTTTTAGGTCCCATGTAAGGTGGCGAGCCTATTGCCATTAATGAGGCACAAAGCCAATCCCCGAGCTGCTACTGAGAACTTCATAGAAAAACCCAATAACACTTTGCTCGACCCGGAGAATCGAACCCAGAACTTCGAGCATAACAGTCGCGGTTACGACCACTAGGCTAAAGAGTTAGTTTGGAATATGCTATAATTTATAATTGCAAATTTATCATATCGACATCAGTCACCTAATTGTATTTTTTAATTGGTCTCCCTATGATTATGTTAATAACCTATAAAAATCCAAGTCAACTTTTTTTTTTCATTCTTGAAAATTTATCACATAACATGCTGGCATTTAATTATTATTCGCGATTTGACAGTTTGTTTAAAATCATATTGGTTTATTGATAAAACTCTTAAATATTATCCCTTGGGAAAATTAATACTTTTGGCCTGAGTGTCACATGATTGGAAAGGCCAATCAGAAAACGTGACGTCATCGTACACATTTATATACACAGTTGAATATTATTCATTTAGCAAGTAATTTTAAAATTATTACGAAGTATATAAATAGTGACTTTAAAATTATTTAGGTTCTGAAGAAAGTTTTAGTTATTGAATGATGACGTCACGCGCTGTCACATGGACATAAAGCTGCATTTTTGTGGCATATGATTATTTAAATTAATAAAAGAGTTAACCAACTTTTCCATAGTTGTCTACTTCCAGACTGTTAGCAACCCTAGGGTATCTCGTAACTCGTCCTTAACGTAGGCAGGAGTGCTGTCGAAATAATGAAATTCTATTGGTCGGTTGAATACTGTTTTATTTCGCTTTTATCTCGCACCAGCTTCGTTTCGATGTTTATTCGAAAATATCCGTACACTATCCTTTATTTCTTTACCGGATTATATACGTGACATTGGCAAAATTGCAAAATAAAAATGTCAATAAATAAAAACAAGAAGAATTAGAAAAAATACAAAAGTGTCTTAATGCAACTAGCGTTTTTACAGTGAAATGCACGTGCCGACCCAAGCCCATTGCAAATACAGAGTAAAAAATGTCATTGAAAGACTTCCTCACTATAGACCTGTCAGAAAGGAATTAAAATATTTTCTTTAGTTATTCTAAAACAATTTTAACAAACTGTATTATGTAGGTAGGTACTATATTTGTGGATTCATAAACAAAAATACAATTTTCGTGTCCTACCCCTACCATCCATCAAAACATTGAAAGGTTTGGTGTTTTTATTACTATACTGCGTTTTAATAATGTCACGGAGTAAATTGACAATCACTAATGTCAAACTTAATGAAATAATGTTACCACCTTCATTTTTGTAGTGTTGTGCTTTTGTGTCCCAATTATTAGAAATCGTAAGATTTTAAAAACTGAATTGAGGGTTTCCATTTATTAATTGAAATATGTTGTATTATTTAATATACCCGATAATCCGCCATATATCGAGTGCAAGGTACGGCCGTACCATCCTTTTCTCAAAGAGACTCAAGGCACTTTTGACAACCCTGTAACTTCGTTGTATCTATAGGAAGAAGTGCGAATTTTTAGAGATAAAGAGTGAAGAGGACATACTATAAATGGCTATATTGCCAATATACATAATAATAATACTTTATAGTTTAATAATTATCGCTAGTCGCAGACACACTCAGCGCTCAACAAAATTCTAAGATACCCACTTCTAGCAGTCTTACAAACTACAAATTTTGAATTTTAGTTAGCGTTTAGCCTATGAAGGAAGGAAAAAATGAAATCATTATTTATTAAATGAAAAATAATAATTATTAAAAATTACACTCAACTAACGCATCGCGTTTGTATGGTTTGTTTGGTTTACGCGGTTGGAGGGACTGCGGGTAAAAGGGAGTGCAGCCATCAAAGCAAGTCTGCTGAAAACTTATCACCTACGGTTCTGTATCCGAACTTAAAGCAGCCGCCACATTGTATAGTGGGCTTTAAGAAAATCACTAGCTGACGGACAAGATTTATTGCCCGAGACAAATAGGAGGATCATCTACAGAAAGAAATGAGATCCTATGAAAACCATAAAATGTAAAAAATGCCAACTCTCACAACGTACTTCTTTCAATACAAAAAGTTGTGAGATCTCATGTAAAACCAAATCAGTTATTTCAGTTATTGGGGTTTTCTATGAAATTCTGAGTAGCAGCTCGGAGTTGGGCTTTGTGCCCGATTAATGGCAATAGGCTCGCCCTCTATTACATGGGACCTAAAAACATACCCGGCGAACTGTGGGTGTACATTAGTACACCTCTGCCTAACCCTTCAGGGATACAAGCGTGATAGTATGTTATGTTTTATGTATGTTATTTCTATAATAATTATAATGACCTGGCAATTGAACTGCACTACAGTTATAAAAGAATAATCTGCTATTTCGTTTACTAAGTAATAAATTACTTAATCTAACTGTAGAATATGTTGCCGTTAAATTATGAAGTTAGAACATCCTAATAGCAGTAATAATATCTCTTACGGTTTTACGATTAGTTCTGATTGGTGGACATCACGATTTTGTAAATCCAATAACTAATAAAACATAATCACAGTCATTTATTTTAAACAATTTTATACATCAAGTTTGGCTGAACCCTGTCACCTGAACTAGGTATAACCTGTGTCTCGGGTAACAGTGGCTTCCCTAATATACAACAATTACATGATTTCTTACTGTCAAACTATGAATTTAAAGAACAAAATAAAATAACAAATGAGGCAAACTACAGATAACAGTGTGTGCGTATGTTTTTATGTCTGTGTGCGTGTATGTGTGTAATAAATTTGCTTACAAGTATATATACACAGCATGTATATTACTTGATATGAGAAAACTTCACTAATTTTTGTGTAATGGCATATTTACTAATTTACTGCTTGTAATAGATTTTCTATTCCATAAATCATATTTATAAAGAATTTCTTTTAATGTATTTGTTAGTCGATGATTATTAAGATTCTTAAACGTGTTATGGTTGATGAGGGAATTATATAGATATGGGCCTTGTATTATTTAATGTAATTTGACTTCGTGGGATTAAAAAAACGCAATTTAGATGAAAAAACGTAAATACTTCGTTGATACGAAAGGATCGCTAAAGTCTTATTTAATGAAAGTCAAAAACTGTAATAGAATACGTAATTTTGTATTTTGCGTGGTCAAATAAACGGTGTCAGCCGAGGAGCTCATATAAATCTGACGCAAGACACGTCTCTTCAATAGGGGTTGTCACGAATACCGTGCCTTAGTAACACAGGCACGTCGGTTTTACATTACGTTTCAGTTGTTTGAACTTTGAACTTGAAGTTCTGTGAAGATACAGTATTTAAAATAATTGGTGAAGGGAAATCTTTTTTGTACAAATGCTAGTGGACCTAATCTGTTCGTTGATAAATATATAGTCAACGTATCCGTACATTAAAAATGGAGTATATTTTTTATAGATGTAGCATTTGGCCGCAATTTTATCTGATGTCAAGTGACGTTATGACCCAAGACAGTGAAACGCTAAGCCTAGTGGGAGTATTGGCTTTCAAGCGCACCTGTCAGAACACATTTATAGGTGTTTGGGAACAGATTTTCAACTTAAGGGTAGGGTGGTGGATATTCCTACACCATGCTCGGGCTAATTGCAGGAATTTGGACCTGAGACGATCAACGCGGTGTCATTACACGCTTTCACTGAGCCATCATTGCTTCATTTGAAGCAATAAAAAAATCACATTCCACACTATAATTTTAAAATCACTTATGTATTGTTAGCTCTACGAAAAATATAGTTTTTAATTTTAAATAAATTTTACATATTGTCTAAATATAAATATCGCATGAAAACAAGTTGAGAATTCTACTAAAGCTTTCAGTCATGGCGGAAGTTTGTACAAAATAAAATATTATAATTATTGTTTAGTCTACCATAAAACATATTGTTATTATCTTTTATTTTAGAATATGTCTAGATTTTAATATTGTTCTATTTAACTCTTAGTAGATCGGTTTTGACTTCCGGTAGTATTCTTAGTAGCTAAGTTTTGAGTTCCGATAGAAAATGTCGTTTCTTATTCAGTTAAGTATTGGTTTACTATAAAAGGACGGGCAGTCTGTACTGAGCGGCTAGGCAGGCTGAATGTGCGAGATTAATACAGTCAACTAATAGATAAATTTTTATATGTCCATAATTATCATTTGTAAATCGAAAAATTGATATTTCATAAATAATAATTATCATCGTTAATAAATTAATTATAATTCTCAAATAACAAGACAAAACGGATTTTAAAATAGCTATCATCCAATTTACATTTGAATAAAGATGACAAAAAGAACCATTAAGAAGACAAAAAACTTAACTGCTATTCTCAAGACTATGAGTTATGATGTTATTCATAATGATTGTCAATATACGAAGTAAGTCAAAAGTACTTATAAATGATTGAATGGTAGTATACTTTTATATATCTAATTAAACAACAGAAAAATTTGAAATCAAAGTTGAAAATTCTCGTCGACTTCATCAAAGGAAAATTTCCCGAAACGGTGATAGTTATAATGTTAATAAGGGCCTTCGTCGAAACCAAAATAAAGTATTATTTATTTGATTTTTGTCAACAGAAATAATATCAAAAAAGTGTGTTATGTCTGAGTAATTAGTCTAGTTCAACCTAATTATGAGTACATGGAAAAAAATACATTTTCAAAAAATATGGGAGTAATAATTAGGACCCGTCCTTCAATGAGCAAGGCATGATTTACTACGTTCAAACGTGCCTCTCTAAGCCTTACGTAAATAAGCCTTAAGATATTTTTTCCCGGCAAAACAGAAACGGCACGCTAACCCTTTCGCGACATTGAAGGCCACTTAGACCCGATCCGATATTGCTTCCGGAGAAGGAATTCCGATGACCTCTGTGAAATTTTCAATTTCCTTCGATAACTCTCCACTCTGTCTTTCAAGGACGGTACAGTTGATATCTTTATATTGAATTAATGCATCATTTTTTTAAATTCCATTTTGGTAAAATAATTGGAACAGTCTAAACAGAACGGTTAACCATCGCGTCGGTGACTATACGGTCGGACTTGGAACTTATACAGAAGAAGCAGAAGGCCGGGCGTGGATTGTCTAGATTATAACAAGACTTAATTATCGAAGATATAATATAGTGAAAAATAATATAAAATAATGAGCTTTCTGGTATAGAATTGTTTCTATAAACCGCGGCTAATGTTATCCACGTAACATAAGCGTTTTCTTCAGTTTTATTATGTTCTTCTTCAGCATCTAACTAGGCTCATGACAATATTATACATACATACATACATACATAAATCACGCCTATGTCCCAACGGAGTAGGCAGAGACCCACCTGCTACGATCCTGGCATACATTTTTCGCTTCTTCAACATTCATTAATCTTTTCATACATGCTCGTAGGTTTAGAGTACTCTTGACCTGACCTTTTTTCAGAACGTCTCCGATTTAATCGATGAATGTTCGTCTACTTCCTCTTCCAACGTTTCCTTCACACTCGCATTATAAATTAATATTGACAATATTGTGTCGTTTGTTTTCTCCAATTTTCATACACTTTTAAATAACTTCATCTACAATGAATAGACTGAGTTTTAATTTTTTAATTAAGATATTTAGGCGAACTATTTCAAAATATACTTTTTGTAAGCTGTCAGTCATTAAAAGCTTTAAAAAAGAGTGTAAGTACACAAATTTGTATTATAAATAATAAGTATAAAGTTCAGTGGCACAATTTAAAAAATAGGGCTAGATTACTTACAGCTTCTAATTGGCACGAGTAAGAATAGAACATATGGCCTGCTCCTTCTCACACTTTTACCTCTCCTTGGAAGTTAAATTATTATCGCATTCACTTTTAAAACAATATATTAAAAATACACTACAAGAGAATTTAACTCTCTCTCTATAGTATAAACTGAGTAGAAAAATGAATTTATTTCGGTATCAAATTACGAGAGTGTTCTTTTTCAAGCCTTCTAGGATACAATGTGTCAACGTTGACACGGGTCTCATGATATAACCACATGAGATGACCCATTATTCTAAATTGAACATTATAACATTGAATGGTACCTATTTTCTTTGAACTTGAGTGTAGTGAAAGATAACCCATAAATATTAATAAACCCACTAAACCGGCTTAGGGAATAAAACGACTAAGGCGACGAATACCGAGGTCTTCTTATTATCTTATTCCCAATAGAATATATTTTTTTGAGTATTTTTCATTGATCACGAATATGTTTTTAAAAATATTATGTTATTGGTCAATTGATAGGCTATATAAATTGTTAAATAATAAATTTTTAAATGGGTAAAAATTCAAAAATATTTTTTTGTTATTTCATAACTGATTTTCACGAAATTTTGTACACGGGAGGTATAATTCATTTCATGGTTGATGGGCTATAAAAAATGTCAATAATACTTTTGGAAATCGTAAAAAATATATATATATATATAATTCTCAATTTATTTTGATTAAAATTGAACACTGGGAATACATGTTATTTCTTAATTGATAGACTATATGAATTGTAAATATTATAAGTACGAAATTAAGGGATTTAAATAACTGCAGCGTAGTAACAAACACGTGCGGAGCCGAGGGCACAGCGCTAGTGATAAAATATATTTACCCTACAAATATGATTATTTGTTAAAATACATAAATCAAATTCAATGTTATTAGTTAATAACTAAGATTATTTTTCATATACACCATAGGTGGCAAACAAGCACGCGAGCCTGATGGTAAACATTGACCCTAATTTCTCCCACTTCTGATAAGTCTAACTTAAAATTTACCTTGTATTATACACTACATCAATTTCTTATTTCAACCAAATTTAAGTAACTTCGCAGTGGTAGTAAGCCTTACTGTTGAGCAATGAGGTCGCGGGTTCGATCCCCGCTCACGGCTGACTTTTGTGTAATGAGCAAAATAATTTTCAGCTATGTGCTGGGTGTTAAATATCTATATTTGTACGTATATCAACTGTTTTAGTACCATAATACAAGCTTTCCTTAGTTTGGAATCAAATGGCCGTGTGTCCCATAAAAAAACTTTTTCCAACATTTACAAGTTATTTAAAGGTCACATATCCAATTTATAAGTAATAAATTGTATACGTATATATAAGGTACAAAACACTTACTTACATAATGTAATAAATTTCTTCTTCGTAAAAGAACAGTAAAGCCTGTAAGTACAAATTGATACAGGTGCTATCAAGTTGAGTTTGTCGGAAAGTTCTATATAGCTTGAACCCGTCTAAGCGCTTTACTTTTATTACATGGACATGAACTTTAGATAATAGCCTATTGGGCATTTACTTATTACATATTAAAAATTTCTACACCTTTTTGGTAATAAACTACTTTGGAACAAGACAATTTTTATGAAAATAAAAAGAAAACCGACATCAATGATTTTGAGGAATTTTCTGGTATATCTTCGAAGTTCAAGGTCGGATCCCAACGAAATTAAATTCGGACTACCCTCAAAGTATACTCTTTCCAACAAAAGAATTATTATGTAAAACGGTTCATAATGAAAGAAGTTATAGCTGAACATCCATAATATATATATACAACAAGAGACAAGGTAAAACAAGCTTGTCTCTGATACAACCGAATTGAGAACACTCGTACTTAAAGCCGGTTAAAGACAATATTTTTGCTACTTTATTAAATGACTAAAGGCGGGCACCGCTCTGCAAGCGTTTATAACGCAGTCATTATTTTTATCCCGTAATTTTATTTTTACTCATTTTATTGAAAATTCATGTAGCCTATGAATGGAGGAACGCCATGTACCTCCCCTCCCGTCTACAAAACTTCATCCAAACTGATTGAGAATTAAGATATATTTAACTTTTTAGTTATTTTATTTTACGACTCCTAAAAGTATTACTGACAATTCTTTATAGCCTTACAATTATGGAATGACTTATACTTCCCGTGTATTTTTTTTTTATTTGTTGAGAATCATACAAACGGACAAAAAGTTTTTTATGACATGACATAATAGACGAGTCTGTGGTCGAGTAATTGACGGCGCCAACTAGTATTTCATAAATGCGAAAGAATATCGATTTGAATTGAATGTTGGTCCATCGCAGAGCTGGATGGATTCTAATAAAATTTGGTATAGAAGTCCGTTTTTATCGTTAATCGTATCTGGCGAGCAACAACTGCTAACTGATATAATCTGAAAAATGTTTCATAACAACTGTTTTCATAAACTTAAAAGGAGACTCGATACAAACATCATCTTGAAAGGTCACATACAGGTGGATGTGACTGCCCTCTCGATGTTCACGGTAGACTGGTGCTCACGCTGGATCGCTATCTGCTGATTAACATGATAAAACGTTGACGCAAAGTAATTTAAACGCGATTAGCGCCACTATAGGCTTTCTAAGTATGATTTATATTCGTTGCAAGGACGACAATAACAATGGAAAAATCGATATCTAATTTATGTACGAATCGGTTCGGCATGTATATTTTTTAGTCCTTTATATGTTTAACTGCTGAGATTGGGATTGTTAATACAAAATCGAGAGGGACCGTAATATATGTATACCGAACAATATGTATTTACTTTTTGTTGAACAGAAACGATCAATTTATTCTGTAAAGAGAGTTTTAAAAGAACTAGCGGTCGCCCAATGGTCGAAATTCGACTAGCGACTTTTTAGTCATAGACTATTTTCTGTTTGACATTTACAGTATGAACCTAACCAATGAAAATCATTTGCTTTCACTTTTCATTGAGTGACAATGTCAATATTTTGGGGGGTCTAAGTTCAATGGCACTTGTCTGTTAGGATTCGCAGTATTAGATTATTTAATTTAATATATTAGTAACAGATATTATAGACAAATTTTAACTTTCTGCGCACTCCTTCTCCATATAAACTTTAACCATGCCAAATCTCACAATCTTCCGTGCACGCAATACGCTTCAAAAGGGGTACGAAGTTTTTGCTTCACGTATTAATATAATGATAATGATGATTTACACACCTAGATTATCTTCTGACAAAGCTGCTAAAAAGTATTTTGAGCGATAAGTACTTAGTAACAGATATTGAGGGGTAATATCTAAATAGGCGTGAACTCAAAATTGCCCTTTTGCATCATCATACTATGGTTTCATTACGATTTGAGGATGATGTCTTAAACCCGATTTAGTTTCATGCCGGTTCTTCTCTATGATTCGGAAGTTTTCCAAGCCGGTAGTAGTGTATTCATTAATAAGCCTTACTTGATTGTCTACATTTATAATATGTTTCGAAGATGTACAGAGAGGGAGATTATTAGGTCAAAGGCCTGTTGGTAAATTAAACAAAACAAGTTTCAAATTAAATGCATGAAATTTTAGGTAAAACGTGAAGAAATATCATACCGTAAGATCTATACTTTGGTTATACACGAACAATTATTTACTTCCCTCCTACACTTTAACCGCGTACTATCACTTTAGGGAAACATTACACCGCTGAGATGGCTGCTCGTCTGGCCATAACTATAGCAGAGTCTAGAGTCAACCATTACAAACATGAAAGGTCAATCTGTCTAGATTTTTCCTATAAAACTTTCCAGGTCTATAAACTTTGCGAAAGCGTTCAACTTTTGTAGAGTCAAGAAATATGTTTGCTCTTTATTCTAATTAAATGATTCCTACTTTTTATCCGTTCGCTGGCGCGGTTGACAAAATACTTTCCCTATCTACACAAACTTTTCATCGCAGAGAAAATTCAAGTTAAAACGGTATTAATGTCTTTGTTCCTTCCATTTCTCTCCCGAATTTATTACTCGATAAATATCCAAAATTTATAACTCATGTTCATACTAACCTAATGTTAGATCATTATTATTATATTACTAGTACGGCATAGTGAAGTGATACTTACAATCGAAAAACAACGCTGACTTCCGAGAGATCGGTAATTCATCGTCGGTCATCATTGTCGTACCAGCCTGCTAGCCTTTTGGAAACTGTATCGCATCGCTTTTTTGCAGCTGTATCACATCAGCTTTTGGCAGCTGTATCGCATGATCTTTTGGCAGCAGTATCGCATCGCCCATCATTATGCTAACCGCAAATTACTGGAACTCACTACCTGCGTCTGTGTTTCAGTTTTTACTGAACGACCGCATACCATCCTTTGCTTCGTCTTCACTTTCAATTAAGTATGACATAGGCCAAGCGTCGAGCAGTAAATTATCATATCAAACGTGACAAAGCTAAGGAAAGTTACTGTGAAAGTTTATCACCATATCGCATATATGTGTTCGCAACTCAGCGAGGTACATATCCCTACCATACTGATTGATTACTTGATATTCATCTGCTTTGAAAGATGTCAACTACATCGAATGTTGAAGGGCTCGAAGATTAATTTATGCAACTACAATATTTTAAAATTGTCGCAAATTTTACATCTCTCAAGTTGCACACAATATATGATAAGTACTGTTAGTGTTCCATAGATAATTTAAATACACATTAAATCAAATAACAAAACATTCGAAATACTAATTCAATATCTAGATGTAATAAATTTACAATTAAGTACAATCAATAACAAGAGAGATAACAAAGTTTTTTATTTTCTTAAATGTATTTAATTTTAACAGTTTTGTATTTATTAACAATCTTTGCATAAATCGTTTAAAATAAATCCTTGATTTTTAATACATCAAAGTCATCTTAAACTGGTACGACTCATTGTTCCAGGTGAGAATAACGAGCGAAAACACAGAGACAAGGAAATTAAACAAGGACCTTAATCAAGCCAAGAAAAAACAAAACGTTTTTATGGATTTTCCCGTTTTCTCGTGATTGTTAGGCACGTTCTAAAGACAATGAAATGGGAACTACTATTGCCTGAACACCGTAGCTTACTCAAGTGACTGCTAGCAAAATTAAATCAATTTACGCCGCGGAATTTCCAGAAGCAAGGCTTTCTTCTTATAATAGACTTAAATCAATCTCTTTTTTCTTGTCTGACGCTGACCTAAATGTTGAATTAAGGAATATTTAAAATCGTTCATTTCTTCTATCCAATCACTCAAATGAGTTATTATAAGAGATGGTCTTTGAATATTTGTGTTAAATCTTGTTTAATATTCAATGAACAATAACATAGAAACTCAATAAAATACAAATTATAAAATCGATCTGTCACACGAAACGCAGCTAAGTAGGCAGTTGACGTCTATGGCAAATTTCATTAGAGTTTATTTAGCCGTTTAACCGTGATTACAATAAATATTCAAACAAAACGTACTTTCCCACTTATAATACAGGTTGTAAAATTTAAATGGGTCTGTGAGAGGAACTCTTAAACTATAAGATATAGAAAAATATTCTTTAAAGAATATCCATGAATGTAGTTTTTCTTATCTTTAAAATCGATGTCACGGTCCCTTAGAACATATTTCTCTATCTCTTGTAGTTTCAGAGTTTCCTTCACTGACCCATTTAAATGTTACAACTGTATATTACATAAATAAATTGTATTTTTTATTATCTTATGATAGTTATTCTAATCGTACTGAGAGAAGTAAACTGCTTCAGACATCTTAAAATGTTTCATCATTATCAAGGACTTCCACAAATGCAAATCTGGATGCCTATGTATAGCCTCTACTCATTTTTAAATCGCCTTGCATTTTATATACATACATTTTGTTCCGTCGCTTGTTACTCTGTAAAAATTTTGTTTCATTCTCTTTGCTTGTTTCCTCTTGAAACAGATTAAGAGCTGATATCTCCGTCTACCAGTGTAATAAATGAGTATTTGTTAAAATCTCATAATGGCTTTTCTTCTGAGCGAAATTTTAAAAATTTATAGCTAGAATAGCTAAGTTAGGCAAGTCAAGATTATTTGAAAATTTCAACTCCAAAATACATAAAACAAATTAACTTCTAAAACAATACACGAACTTTGCAAATCGAACATAGACTTATATATGCTAAAGCTATACTTAGAGAAAATATGGCACAAATGGAAGGGTAGTAGATATATTAGATAAAATGTTAGGAAATAAAACAAATTTGTGGCGTCTTTTTTAAATTCGTAAAGGGTTTAACACTTTTTCCACACGTCAGTACAGTAGTGGAAAATCACTGAACACACGACAGCTGTGCGCGATGCGTCGTAAACAGTATTATATCTAAATTAGCAATATCGTCGGCCGGCAACCGGTTATTCCTGCGAGTGGCTGTCAACCCGAATTATTTACAACTCGTAAATATAATACATACGTAATTATGGAAAGATTGTATTGTATGTTAACAAGGTCCATGCGTCAATGAAAATGGAATATTACATCACGCTATATTACTCGCGGTGTAGGCAGAGATTATAAGCATTTTCTTAAATGTTCATAGTGTTATGATTAAAGATCACGCTTATAATAATGATAGCTGGCAAAATGAGAATAACAAAATGTTCAATCACCTTGCCATGACTATATTACGAAGCTCTGTCCTTCATCACTGAACAAGTGGCGATTTGGTAATAAACTAAAAGCAAACTTATAAAACTGTTTGCTCTCATCACTTCGATCATGTCAACCAAAAGTTGTCCATTGTTGTACGTAGGCCTCCACCAATAATCGCCATAATGACCGGTTCTGGGTTGCCCGCATAAAAAAAGTTCCCATAACCTTCACTAGGTCGTAGGTCTACCTTGTGGCGGGTCTGCCTAAGCCGCGTTTTACAGTACGTGGCCGCCACTCGAGAACTTTTCCACGAGCAATTTGCCACTCACTACCCTTTAAGTCTAATAATTCAAAGCAATTCGTTTTATCCCAATCACACTTAATCTCAAGTCTAGATTATGTTAATGAACAAACAAGCTTTCCTAATAATGAATACAAATTTTCTTATTGAATCTATCTGTATCGCGAGGGACCAGTTAACAATTACATAACATAATAAAAGTTACGTCGGTTAAACTAAAGACAGGTTGTACTTAAAAAAACACAAAAAAAAAATGTAAAATAAATTCCAACTATTATACATATAAAACAAAAAACTAAAAAAAAAACAGTTTCGTTGGAGATTTCGTACGTCACAAGTGTAAAATTGAGACAAATGATAAAAGAGACAGAAATTATTATTAATACGATTAGGTGTTTTGTAGTTACTTATCCACTCAACAACAAAAATATGCGTAAAATGTATTAAACTGTCACAATTATTCATTTAATATGTTCCAACTGTTATATTTAGGTCATAAATTGAAACAGTTTCGCTGGAGTTTTCGTACGTCACAAGTGTAAAATTGAGACAAATTATAAAAGAGATAGTTATCATTATCTAGATTGAAATTGAAATAAATATATAGCAAATTAGTTGGTAAGCAGTAAACCAACTATTACTACGAACTGTGACGATTCGGATGTAATACACTCAAACTCCTTGTCTTCTGACGTGGATTTCAATTCTTCAATTAGCCTGGATTTTCAAACAATCGTGATCAAATCATAAGAAAGTATTTTATTCTTTATATGTTTAGCTTTTGACTACAATATAATCAGACGTTAAATAACTATATGGCCCAAAATAGTGACACGCTAAACGTAATAGGAGGATGGGCTATCGAATGTAGCTACCGGAACACATCTGTTGGTGCTTAGCGATAGATTTTCAATTCGAATGTGGTAGGTAGCGAGCCATACATTAGAAAAAGCCCTACCACCATGCACTATGGTTTCATCACGATGTTTCCTTCACCGTAAGCTTCAGGGATTCAAACTAAGGTCGAACGACGCGGTGTCAGTACACGCTACCACCGAGTCATAATTGCTGCATAATATTTAATTCCTCTTACCCATTATCAGATTGAAAATTTAATGCCCAGTATATTATAATACATCCAAAGAAATGTAAAGAAACAATCGGCCAATATTATTTTTGTTACCGTGATCATAAGGTAAATCATCGCAAATCCGGTCTGATGCGACGAAGCCGAAAATTGGGCTCAATTTAGGTGAACAACCGCTTATTGTATTCGATTTCGACTCAACTCAAGAATGATTTTGATTTTACGCATCTCACACGGAAAATAGGAAAACAAAATCAGTCGTTGAAGAAAATCATGATTGCAGAACATCCCAGAATGGTCGTGGATTTCGACTGCCGCCAAACTCTTTTGTCTTGGCAAGCATAAAACAAAATATGGAAGATGGGGCTGCCAATTTTTAGTAGTTTGAAAAAGCACCGTAAGAAGATTTCGCGTTGCTAGATAATTAATAATTCGACTCTATATAATTACGGACTTTATGCTTTAAACTATTTTCAAGAAAATCCTTTTTTTACTATGTTCCAAAAATACACTGTAACGATTTACATAAGACGGTTTTAAGCGTGTTGCGTAAAAGATCAGGCACAATATGGCAATCTATGTTAATAAATCTGCAGTTCTATGTATACGTGTAATTTTATTTTTCACAAATATGAGATTATTATTATTGTCACTTTATACGAGTATATCCGGATTTATCTCAACAATGGCTTGACCGATATTTCTTAAGTTTTGTATACGGAAAGCTTATATAATTCATCAATTGATAGGGCTATAAAAACAGTCAATAATACTTTTAGAAATAATAAAGAAAGAAGAATAATTTTATATAAATCCTCAGCTGATTTTGATGAAAATTTGTAGTCAGAAATACGGTTTCCCATATTAGATTTGATAGGCTATAAAGATTAGTCAATAAATACTAATAGAACTCCAAAAGATGGTCAAAAAAAATGTTAATAATTGTCACCCGATTTAGATGAATTTTTGTGCACAGGAAATATGTCTATCCTCAGTTGATATGCTATAACGAGTTGTCAACAATATAAGCAAAAATAAAATTATGAGACGAAACTAATTACTGCGTAAAAAATGCGTGTGGAACCGGGGCAACTGTCGTTTATAATATGATTCTGCAAATGGTTCACTACCTACTGAACGAATGTGTCTTCATGAAGGAACACATGAGTTTAATCACCAGGTTAAATTTATAACAATATTATAATCAAGAATCTGTTGTCTTCTCCTTCCGCCAGAAAATGGTGTTGCGGAAATTTATTATCTTCACCAACATCCGATCGTTTCACATAACGCATTAAAATAATTAAAGAGTGAATTAACATTTTGTAATATAAAACTAAGGAGGCAAACAAGCATACGACCCTCCTGATAGTAAGCGGCTACCATATCATATGGACTCTTGTAACACCATAGGTATCACTAGTGCGTTACCGACCCTGAACCCCAAGGAACTCTTGACACCGCACGAACACAACGCAAGGTTCTTCGATCTTCTGTAGATGAAATACCTCAAGTATTTCATCAGTCGAAATGCCCCAAGTAGAAAGAAATCCCCAAAAATGGAAATAGAAAAAAAACGTACATGCTAAAATCGGCAATCAAATTTCACCGATTTGATTTGATTTGATTTGATTATGACGATTTATTCGGGCGCTCTGACTAGGGTCAATTTTTATCGATTGATTTATACGGGTAAGGATGACGAAGGTCGCCTGAAGTTTCGATTTCGCGATATTATTAATATAATGGTGAAATATTGATATCTTATAAATGAAAATCTCATGTCACGGCGTTTGTGGTCGCACTCCTCCGAAACGGCTGGATGGATTTTTATGATTTTTTTTTAATGTATATTTGATAGGTATTGGCCGTTGAATTGGCCGTAAAGTATATTTTTATAAATATACATTCATTTTCAGCTAGGTGATTAGAGTGTCCCTATTCAGAATTTTTTTGACAATTTCTTTTTGAAGTGAAACTTCTTTGCGCGCATGAGGGTAAAATTTTTACGATTACAACGCGTCTCGAAGACGCTTCACGAAAATGTAAAACGTTTTGAGAGAGAGAGGGAGAGAGCGATTGAGACCGATTGAGAGAGAGTGAGAAAGGGCGAACGTAGCATGAAACACGTAGCCATGGAGACAATGTGTAGACACAGTGAGTTCAATTTATAAATAAACATTTTATGCTAAATTTGTAAGTCATCCTATACTAAGCAGTTGTTCAGAGTAAGTAATATATTTGTTATCTTTTTGTTAATATACAATTTTTAATTTTTAATTCGTTTGAAGGTTAGTTTAGTTAGTTTTAGTTATTTAAAAATAACATGTGGAATTTTAATTTGCCACTCGTCATTTAAGAATTTAATATATTTAATATTTTAATGACAATAAAATTCATTAAATTCCTAACATATCTTTCTTTTTCATCCCTCTAAGTCTCGGAAATCTAAAGCTTTCGATAAGTATAAATATAAATGAGATTTAAAAATTAGTTTTCCAATGAAGTTTCACTTCTGACCTGTGGTACTTCGTACGCACGCACTTTTTTAGTTCATAAACTAGGATCTAATTCGTTAGGATTCTCTATAGTTTTCGCTTTGGAAATAATGATATATTTATTTCAATATATACAGATCTTTGTCAAACAAATATATTAATATCTACATAACAAAAATTATGTTTTTCTCGGCTGCGCGTTGTCAAGTTGTAAATACTGTGATCTTCTAGTGTCCTATACTTAAGGATTACCTAACTCCAAGAAAAATATTTTATTGTAACCTAGCAAGATTATAGAAGTTTTGTCATTAGTAACAAATAATGCGAAAAACAATATCAGCATACCTTTTGTTATCAATGAAACGTTTTTTTTACAATTTTGACAGTGTTAAGCATATTAAGACTTTTGAACGAATGCGGTAGGCCCACTTTAATGTGACTTAAAAATCTTCAAAGTCTACCAAATTTTCAATTTCCAATATTTTAGGCCAATTCGTCGATAATCATATTCGTGTAAATTAGGACTTGCATTAACTGTTTGTTTGTACATTTAAATTTTTAACGGTTATTGTTTAGTAATTTATTTCAGTTTTTGGATTACAAGAACTTTACTATGTTTTTACTTGGAAATCAATTTAACTGCATAAATTTATTGGTACGATGTTATTTGTTATGCCTCCTCTATGCGACTGACTCTCTCTCTCTCTCCCTTTATTATAAACGAGTATGTTTTCGTGCATGTATCGAAATTCCAGCAGACGAACTTCATTCATGACGGGTATCTCCCGACCGCATTTTCATTTTTGATTGTCGGCGAACTATCCGTATTCCGAACAATCAATCTGCCTTTCTTTTTCGAATCTGTGGTCTCATGTTAAAAGATTAATGTAGAAAAAGTATCTATATTATCTCAGTACGCACTTCTGTCCATCCCAGGAACCACACGGAGCGAATAATGGATTCCACCTCGGCTGCGACTGTAATTAATTGTAGCCATTCGTTTAGCCTTTGTTTCTCGACGATTTTTCTCAACCATTTGTTTTGTAACGTACGAGTTAAGTGATTTCTTGCACAAATTCAGGTTGAAAATACGAACTTTGTATTTTTTATTTGGGTCATCAAATTTGCTTGATAAATTAATAATGAAGATAAATATGTTTAATATACTATCTTTTTCTCGCGGCTTCGTTTGCGCGTTTTTCAGTTTTGTATACTAGCTCGATAAAATGCCTGTACAGCACTTAATTGTAAGTACGGTACAGTACCATAAACAGTGGTGACCGTCGATGACAAATTTGCCGGTTTGCTCAAATGCCTCTTCACGCTTCGTTTAATAGTTATATAGGAAGGAGGGAATACGTCGGCAGGAATCCCATATTTGTACGGTAAGACAAAAGTAAAAATTTGCGAACTTGCGAACCGGATATCTTTGGTTCCGTAGACCCGACCGCGTGGTTCTGTAGTGGAAGGAAGATAATGGTGAGTGTTACTATGTTATTCTCTAGGTCCCATGACAGCTCCGGGTCAAATTTTATTGTGATCAGTCAAAGATTTGTTTTATTTATAAAAACTAACGGTATTATGCCTAATAGTAAGCACAGTACAATTTAACGAGACTATTTTTAACAAATAAGACAAAACAACAATCAATCATGTATCTCCGAAGTTGATGGACCAATGCCAATTAAATTAAAATGGGTCCACCGTTGAGTATCTTCTCGCCAAAGTAAAAAGAATTATCCAAATCGGTTCATAAACAAAGAAGTTATGGCTTATGGCTGAACATTCATAAAAAAAAATATACATTCCAATTTTAAGTTTCGTCTTTTTTTGAAGTCAGTTAAAAACAAAGGCGATCATCGAGAGAATTGCCAATCGATATCATACCAGCATACAAACCTCTCGGCGGCTGGATATAGACTGGCTGATCCCAAAACGTGACAAAACAAAATATAATCACTGTGACGGGTTTATCAACATGTGCATGGTATCCGCGACCTAGTCCGGTACAGAACCCGACTATCCCGCTTTACTACTGGATATACACCGGCAGATACCAGAACTCGACCTGGTCGTGATTACAACGATGGTCACTTCGAAAGAAAATAATGTACGGAGAGAAAGATTTACTTTCGCATTTATAATATAAGTGTGGATTTAAACTTATTTACTAGTTAACTCCATTCCCACTCCATTCTAAAAATATTCATATAGTAAAAAAAGATTCAAATTCAAAAAAATAAGTTAAATACAGACTCGCTAATATTAACATAAGCAGTACTTTATTACCTTTGTTGGTCGTAAGCAGAAAACGAAAACCCTTCCGGAAATGTAAATGAGGCGGCTGCTCGTGTAATGTCTCCCACATTGCCGAACACTGTAACTAATTACAACATTTATCCGGCTCTTGTTTGCGGATTAATACTTAATATCTGGGTGACAGAGCATTGATCGGTATATTACAAAAACACCTATCTAGGTAAACTTGGAATGAAAAACATTATCTAAATACAAAGTTTCTACAACATATATGTATGTGTTGAGTTCACAATATATTAATTAAATATACAAGAATTAATCACCTATTAGTATTAGATTAGATAGATAGATACAATAATAACTTTATTGTTACATCTATCACTCTGAATAGTTTAGTCCGGAAGGAACATAACTTTATAATAAAACTCGGAATGAACAGGTTCGCGTTTCAGGTCCAACCCCTGTTCGAATTTGTATTTCAAATATAAACTAAAAAATATTCTATGTAAGTATACAGTTCTCCTAAATCATCAAATAATACGAATAGATTTTAATAAAAATATCAAGTTACCGACAGCTAAAGTTAACTAAATAAAACCAAGCCGATATTCGATTCCCGCCAGAGTAATAATGACGGAGCGGTTTCGACAAACCGGCAACTTAATTAAAGATGACTTGCTTTATCTTTAACTAGCAGTGCCTTAAGGTTTCACCAGTGTTTTTATAAGTTTTTACTTTCCTTACTGCCAAGATTGCTTGACATTCATGGTTACTGTTCTACACTTTAGGATCCTAGCGTGAAGGTATATAGCACATAAAATCCTCAATACAAAAAGCTGTTAAATGCGAAAAGAATATTTTAAATCTGACTTTTAGTTCCAGATATTAGCGCGTTCAAACACAAAAACAATCTCTTCTTCTTCTAACCCCGTATCTTACTTATCTAGTGACGGCACAACATTTTTTCTTCTTTCACTCGATCAAATAACATCTTAGTATTCACAACTTTTATACGCATATCATTCTTCACACAATCCATCCACACCTGCTTCGGTCTTCCTCTACTCCTGTATCCATCATACCTAACATTCTCCTAGTTATATGACTCATCTCTCGTAATAACATGCCCATACCACGATAGCCTGTAACCCATCAACTTCACTGTGACTGGTGCTATTTGAAAACTTCATGTAATAAATTCATTCCTAATCTTATCCATTCTAGTTAATCCACACATCCATCTTAATATTCGCATCTCTGCCACAGTAATCTTTTTTCATCCAGTTCTTTTGTTACCCACACTCGGATCCATACGTCAATACACGTCTCATAATTGTTTTATACAGTTTTCCCTCAAGCTGCGGAGGCATTCGAGGATCACATGTTATCTACAAGACCTGAAGTCATTTCCACCACCCAGCATTTATCTTATTCTTCACGTCCTTATTAATATCACCGTTGTTTTAAAAAAACAATCTCTTAAACTTTGTAATATCAGTATTGTAGTAACTATCCCGGCAGACATTATTCTGCCCTTTCCGGTAGTTAATGGCTCGACCACAGTGCCACCTGTCAGACCCTAACATAGCTATGATTCATCGTCTGGATAAAACCTATATATTATGCGAATATGAGCTCAATCGGTCAAGTCGTTGAGTAGTTACACGATCACTAACAGACACACACACAAGATTTTCATTTGAATCCCAATGTTGGCAGATGTTGGCGTAGCAACGCTTTGATCCAACGTTGGTGGTGTGGAACGGAGTTCGTTTTTTTTAATTGACAGACTAGATCGGTACAGCGGTTGTTAGGGATAGCGAGCATCATACCACGATAATAAAGTAAACATTTTCACAGTGCCTTTTTTTAGGTTTGTCGTGTTTCGGGATTACCCGGTGCTATTTATCAGGTACAGATACAGGTACAGTCAATCAGTCAGTCAAGTAATCAACTCTTTGCCTATTGCATATTCACTGACAAGCGTCGGAGCTAACACACGCACAATTTTTTTTATTATTCAATACGACGTGACGGCAATTTAAAAAAAAATAAAAAAATAAATATATATATATAAGATTAGTATAGATGATAAAAACATAAGTTGTATAGAAAATTATAATATTATTATTAGTATATTTTATTATTGTATCTAAAATAACCATGTGAAAGCTAATCCTGAAATTAGCTTGTATTTTCCACAAAGAAAAAACTCGTGAATATAATATACTGTATTTCTGTTTCAAGTCTTCAGAAGTCACTTTGGCGTTAGAACACTACAACAAGTTCGGGAAACTTCGCAGTCAACGTGAACAGCTGAGAAGAAATTGGATCGCTTTTATCAGTTTTTTATAAGTATCAGACAAATCTATTACTGCAGTGAATTGTATATCAGATATTCTACCGCCCACCCAATCCTAAAAGCAATTATCATTACTGAGAAAGACCATAGACAAAAGACAAATTGTTACTGCGGTTAAAATTTATGAAAACAAAATGTATCACAGATTTTATAACAAACAACAAAAATTATCAGAGCCGAAAGCTTAAATGGACTTTTTCCGGTTGTTTAGTCAAAACAGAGTAAAATATCCGTAAATTTAGCCAAATTACTCATTTAAGCCTCGGGATAATTAGGGAATGGTATTCTAAAGTTTAATTGTAACTGAAATGGCGGAATATAATGAAAATTTGTATTCCTTAGCGCTAAGTTAGGATACGGATCGCAACGAACGTAGCTATTTTAAAAGGTTTTACGTAGTACCTACTTTTACACGCAGATTTGATTGCGTAATAATTGAAAGTACCTAATGTATCAAAATAAAAATTAGACTGCTTTCCCTGAACTTCAAAATACCTTTCTATTATCCATGTATTATATAAATAGTGTGTTAGCTGTTTTTTTTCTGACTGACTATATACTGTTAGCCTTAGGGGCCCTATTCAAAACAGAGCCGCTGATGGCTTTTACAGCTTCACCGAACTTGGAAATGTGTTAGCCTTACCTTCAAACAAAAAATAAAAATAGAAACGTCCTCGATTTTTATATTATTGGAGTTTACTCCGTAACAATTGATTTTCATAAATAGTCCGTGGTGCACAAATTTGATGAGAAGCGAAATTGTATTATCTTTATTATTCTTTTTCTTATTATTTTATTATATTTATTACTTACCGTATACTAAAGTAAAAATATATTTACAATTTAACTTTGCTTAATTATTTAATTAGCGAATTGGAAATACAAGGTAAAAAAACGTTAGCTGATATGACTTGGACTTTGTTTAAAACGCTGATGAAACCTAACTAAATTAGAAATCATTACCGTCATAGCAATAGTTGTAACAAGAAAATGTCCTAATTTTACTGAATAATGCGCCAACCCATCCATAGGCTGAACTGTTAGAGACAGCAAATGGAAAGTTTAAAGTAAAATTTTTGCATCCTAATTCAACATCCTTACATCCATACAACCAATGGATCAAATTTTCATTGAAAACTTAAAACGACTTTATAAAAAAACAACTTTAACGTAGATTGTTATCTGTTGATAATTGTAACATGAAAATCGTTTTGCCATTTTTCCAGACAATTCATTTAGAGGAATGTTGTTACATGATTGAAGATGTGCGGGATTTGATTAAAAGGGTTATAAGAGAGTACCTCACTTGTGGCAATAATGACCAAGGTTTTCAGATCATGTGAGATTAGAAAATTGTTAAAAAGCTATTACAGGCTAACAAATACCAACAAATGCAAGAAGATGAAAGAGAAGAAAACGTAGATATAGAAAACAGTGCAGGATTATTTCATGCGGAAGTTTTTCGAGCTCTGCTTTCAAATGGTTCGAAAAAACAAACTAACTACGTCAAATGGCAATTACTAAATACAAAAAAAACTTAGTTGACTGTCCTATGTAACATTTGTTAGTAGTCAAGTCATTGCATGATTGCATGACAATATTTTAGTAATTTTATGGTAATAAATACATACATGCGAAAATTTATGTGTAACCTATAATAAATATTGTTTTATTTTAATTTTAGTTCATAAGTATAATTTATTTTTGTTGTTTTGAATAAACACCTAACATTATTTAAATATACATAAATGTAATTAAATCGCCTCTCTTCATAAATTCGATTATCCAGATTAACTGTCCGGTTAATAGTTTCCAACTTTGTGTGCCATGTATTGCAATTTTACATCGGGTAAGATTTTTGTCAAAAGCTTTGTAGCTAGTGTAACTTTTTTACACTAGCTAAAAATGTTTGTTGGGAACCTGATGGTAATATCGATGCAGTCCACAAATAACGGCGACCGTCGGTGACACAGAGCTGAAAAGCCTTAATGACTCGTTTGAAGGGCCCGTATCTTAGACAGAAGGCAAGACGTTGACGAAGAGACCACATCGGCAAAATTGTGTTATCTTCTTTGTTTTACATTATAAAATATTTAAAAAAAAAATTGTTTGAATCATCTGCTAGCTATTTTTCATAACAGGTTGTACGAAATAACTCTAGCCCGGTACAGTTCAGTGAACTTACCCGTAATGGCTTCCGCCGTAATCCGCAATATTTATGCCCCATACCTTTTCTCGTATATAATATACACATATTTATTGCCTCATTTCCACTTTCCATTTTTATTAATAAACTTCCTTGTTCGATTTATAAAGTGTAAAGTGTGGGAAATGCTATTCATATATTAATACTTAACATGTTTACCTATAATTATGGCATATATCTACGGAGGTAAGTAAGAAAAAATCCGATTAATGTTTCGTTACACACATTGAATCTAACCAAAAACCTAATGCTGAAATATATTTGTATGAATGTGGGCCTATTACTCCTGCTCAAACGTTTCTACAGGCCGGGTCATTTTTTTTGACTTGTCTGCGCTTTCACTCAGGTTATACTCTTCCCATGGTGTGTCGGTGCGGGCTAGTCCGTGTCAGTCCGCAATATCACAGACCATGGGATTCCACCTTTATAATTTATAATACTATACATAAATACAAATTGGAAAAAAGTTCTAATTTCAACTTACTATGTAGCGTAAATATTATTCACAGGACGAATAAATACTATTTAAAAAGATGAAATTGCTCAAACTTGAAAATTAGATTCCACTGAATCATAAAACTTAGGTACCCTTTTTCAACGTTCAAAACAAATTTTCAAATAAACAACAACATAAATCTCAAACGAGTTAATTTTGTTAGATAAAGCTCAAGTTAAGTCTAGTTTAATGAAACATCTTCAGCCTGAAATTATAAGAACATTTTAAAGATAAACTATTAAAAGCTTATTGAAAATTGTACAGAACATTGATCTACAGCTTAAAGCGCTGATGGCTTAGTATAGCACCTTAGTGTTCGATTTCAACCTGAGAATAAACTAGCAAGGGACTGTGCAATATTTTACTACCGTTAGGGTCGAAACTATGGGTCCAGGGGGCAGATTGCACACGCCTTGTTAAAAACATTGCAAAGCGTTTGTTTGTCCACCCGAGGTCCAAAGGGGCAGGCAGCCCAAAAAATCAGCATTGCCATTAAACGCGGCACTTTAAGAGTAATTATTTAAACTAGCGGTCGCCCAATGATCGGAATTCGACCAGCGACTCTTTAATCATAGACTTTTTTCTGTTTTTACATTTAAACAATGAATATTATATCACCTGCTGTCACTTTTCATTGGGTGACAATGTCAATATTTTGGGGGGTCTAAGTTCAATGACACTGGGCGGGTTAGGATACGCAGTATTAATTTATTTTATTTAATATACTATAGAAAAATTTTAGCTTTCTGCGCTCCTTCTCTGCATATAATTTTTAACCATGCCAAATCTCACAGCCACCCTCCGTGCACGCAATAGGCTTAAAAAGGGGTATAAAGTTTTTTCTTCACGTATTAATATAATGATTATAAGTATTAGGTAATTATATATACCATTAATGATTTCATCATGACATTATCTTCTATCAAAACTAGGTGCAGTGTGTTAGGACACGACAATTATTGTGTCCGACTAAATCACGACCACCATACGCTAGGTATAAACAACTGTCATAGTGCCACGCTTAGGTCTGTCATTACGGGACCAGCCGGTGTATATACAGTAATCAATCGGAGAGGTAAGGGTCTATACTGGTTCGCGACCACCATGCACATTTCGATAAACCTGTCACAGCGACTCTTGGTTTGTCGTGTTTCGGGATCAACCAGTGTACTTATATCCAACAATCTAGATGGGTTCATGCCGACATGACAGTAATGATTGAGGGTGGATTAACGATCTCTCGCTGTTTGCCAATTGTACTAGGATTACTATCAGGTAGGTACATGTAAAAATTGCCCGTGTGCATGATAGATGTGAATCTTCTTAAAAAGGGATACGCGGATGTCCATAACTGTGTATTATATACATAATGTATACCTATCTTTCTCCTTCTCTCTACGTTATATATATTCTCTCTCTCTTTGTCTCATGTAACGGAATGTGTCGAAACGTGACGCGTCCTTGATATTTCAGTCTCAATTCTTATCCAATTATCGAGTCGACGCCTTAGAAGTTTCACTTCGAAAAGCTCCGGATGAAACGTGAAACGCTACCAATAAACGTTTAAGCTTAATTAATACCCTGTAGAAGAACTATTGCAAAGGGAGGATCCTCCGACCAGACGGGTGTTATGTCTGGCGGGCAGCTGCCCAACGGTTGTAGTCGGGTTCTTGTATATACACTCAATTGAAGAGTTAATTTCTATTGCGCGATGTAGGATGCGTCGTATGTGGCTCGATAGATGTCGCTGTGTGTCGCTATGTAGATGTCGCTACATCACTCCCCTCTGAGACCGGAGGTCGATAGCAGGTTGAGTCGTCCATACATCATCTAGTGATGCTTGCCGGGCCAGTGGGATGTTCCAGTGAGTTGGAACCAGATGCCGCATAGTTCACGGTGAGTCGGAACTGTCTGCGGTGATGTCCCCAGTGAGTCGGGGTGATGCCCCAGTGAGTCGGGGTGATGCCGCAAGAATGCTCCAGTGAGTCGGAGTGTTGCAGTGCTGCGTAGTGACTGGCTGATGCGTCGACCAGGAGAGAAGTGCGTCTCTGCTTGCTGACCGGCCGAAGTGCAGTGTGTTGTGCCAAAGTCGCTGAGAAGGCTGTGGGTGATGACCAGGAATGCGCGTCCGCTGCATGCTGTTGGTCAGGATACCCGTAGTAGCCGTGGATGCTGGCTGGCTGTATGACTCGCTGCTCGAAAGCTTGTGGAAGTGATGATGACGTCACGATGTAGCTGTGCGAAGAAGGTTGCGCTGACGTTCATGCTCGGGGTCACCAGTGTAGAAGAAGTGACATTGAAAAGGGAGGGTCCTCCGACCAGACGGGTGCTATGTCTGGCGGGCAGCTGCCCAACGGTTGTAGTCGGGTTCTTGTATATACACTCAATTGAAGAGTTAATTTCTATTGCGCGATGTAGGATGCGTCGTATGTGGCTCGATAGATGTCGCTGTGTGTCGCTATGTAGATGTCGCTACAACCCCATCTATTATATAAATACGGTAGTAAAGAATAACTCCAAGCATTTGCAATAATAAAAACGATAATAAAAACATTTATAGGTACAACCGCGAAGTAAATGTGCTTAATCAATTTTTATGAACATTACAAGATTTAAAGCGGGTAAGGAGCTATAAAGCTATTTATTGCGTAAAGGGGTTGCACTATATGTGATCGAACGTTAAAATATTTTAATGTTTATAAAGTTTAAACTTAAATTCTGGTAATGTTGTTTGACTTTATGTATATAAATTATCCTACGATATATTCCTAACTTAATATTATTGATGCAAAAGTTAGTTTTTTTATTTATTACTCGATCATACAAAAACGGATGAACGGATTTGGATGAAATTTCGCATACACATAGCTTATAGCCTGGATTTATCCATAGGATACTTTTTACCCCGGTAAATACATTATTATTTTGTTCACGCTAGCGGAACAGAGAGCACGGCTAGTAATATTATAAATGTGAAAATTTGTTACTCAATCACGAAAAAAAGTCTGAACAGATGACATTTTGACAAATACCATAGTTTATAACCTGAATTATTAACACGTGGGATACTTTTATTCCGGTAAATGACATATTTTTCAATTCTCTTTGGACACATTACTAATGTCACCGTAAACGAAGTCTCAGACAGAAGCTAGTGTTTAAATAAAATCTTATTGATATTAGAAATGAGAAAGTATGTTTGTTTGGGTGTTTGTTATTCAATCACGAGAGAACGGCTGGACTGATTTAAATAAAATTTTGCGTCGATTACATCGTGAAATAGGACATTGAATACTTTTTAAAAAGCTATAAGAAATTTAGTTAAATGATTACCATAAAAAGTAAAAATATGACTAAAGCATAATTTACACAACTATTAGGTTGTAACATTATGAGTTATAACTTTCGAATACAATATTCCAAATTTTGTTTGTCCAGTTAATCAGCTACCTTGGCCACTATATACACCACGGAATACAATAAAACTGGCCTGTGAATGCTTTTTGAATCGGGAAGATACAAACAAGTAATACAACAAAAATATTTCTCAACTACCCAAATAGTCACAAAATTTTGTTCTTTTTAACAGACTTGAAAAAACGGAGGTAGGTTACTCAATTCGAGTGTATTTTTTGGTTCTTCATCCATAAGTTCATTGTTGATGAACCGATATGGATAATTCTTTTTTTGTTTGATAGGGGACCTCAGGGGTGGTCCCGTTTTAATGTCATTGGCACTGGACCTTCGAATTCGAAGATACACCACGAAACTCCTCAAAATCATTCAAGTTGGTTATCTTTTTCTTTTTATTAGTTCTAAGTAATTTAGTAATGAACGATGATATTTATTATACGAAGAAATATATATGTTTTAATTTTCTGGTAAGAATAAGCATATAGAGATAAGGCTATAAACTCAAGTATAGAGTTATTTTCTGTCTTCATTTACCGTATAATTGATGTAGTAAATATCTTCATCACATTATATCGTCAAATTGAGTTCAAATTGTGTAACATGTTAAAGGAAAAATATTTATTTGAAATCTGGCTTCCATCATAAGCTGCTAATTAAATTAAGAAACAAATCTCACATATATGAAGAAATGAAAAGAGGTTAAAAGGGTTTGGCCCTTTCATCTAAAAATATGAATCGTTGCCATATAAAACGTCCAAAGTATAAAGATCTTTCAAACCTATACCGGTAAGGAACTAAATCAGATCTTCTCATCTCGGTCATATTGTATACCGTATAAAACGGAATCCATCGTTTGTATCAATACTTTTTGTAATTTATGTAATGTCGTACAGTCATGTCGAATATATAGTTTATTATCATAATTTATTTAAAACTAATAAATCATTAATCTATTGGAAAATAAATACGCTGTTCTCTTTTTTTTCTTCAAATTTTGTGATAGACCTCTATAAAACATAAAAGCAGCTGATCACGAAAACGACATTAATTTCTTTGTCTATCTGTTTGTAGGTCTGGATTTAACTGAAAAATTGCTATAACCAATATTTTTTTACGTCGATTTTAGTGAAATTGTGTGTCATTATATCCTACTGAAATTGATAGACTATAAACATTATCAATTTCCACGAGTATTTTCAGATTTAACATTTTCGTATTTATCTCAATAATTAATTTGAAGAATTTAAATAATTAATTCAACAAACGTTTTTTGTTGCAGAAATATGAAACAACTGGTAATCTGTTTTTAGGCGGAAGTAGCAAAGAAATTTGGGATATATTAATTACGATGGATTTCTGCAAAATAACGCCTACGTCAATTAAATGCAATAAATTTGTTTCATCTACTTGAAGTTGGCGGTGCTAAAGTTCGTATTGTCGGGCTGATAGTTATATACTAGGAATAAAAAAACGATTGAAAAATAGACAACCATTTATGAGATTTATAAAGAGCCAAATCACTTTTCTCTTTCTATAGTTATTACATGTTTTATCTAAGAAAGCGATTTAGAGAGAGAGGGTTAGAGAGAGAGGGTTAGAGAGAGTGGGACGTAGCTCTGCCTACAAAGAACAATTGTCGTAGACACCTCTAATACAATTTATAGATGCCTCCCGCCTCCCACATCATTCTGCTAAATTGCACGCGCGGTACTTTATTATTATTTGCTGCGGATTTATTTTAAAACTGTGATATCTCCTAAGATATTCATTGAAATCGAATAATGTAAATTTGTCCGAAATTAAGTACTTGCGATTAATAACGTATTTATTTATACTATTTTTTTATATTTTTAATACTATGTTTATAAAAACACCTTTGCAAATAATGCATTAATTTAGAAAAAAATTTATTACCATAAAAAAGATTATAACGAAATACTAGTTAATTACTAAACTAATCCTCAACGTTTTAAAATTGACCAAATTTACCACTATGTACAAGGGTAAAAGATTCCTACCAACCAATCTTCTCATTTTCCCATTACAAAATATTTTTATTATTTTTAAAACATTTTTAGACCTGACTGTACATAGACAGATGTTAAATCTTACCATGTATTGGTAAAGATTATAACAGATTGTAAGCCTGTTAAACATTGATAGAATACCCATAAAATCACTATCACTGGCATTATACCAGCTAAGAAAGGCCACACTGAAAACTGATTGTTACTATGTATATGGTTGCCGCTATCCAACTAATCATGGATTCTCATGGATAAAGCCACTCCGCTGTTGATATTTTATTATAGTATCACTAATGTAGATGAGACTAGTTTGGATGTTTGACATTTTAATCGACAACCCTTTACCGACGTTAGCTTCTGCTATTTTGAAGTGAAAACTTCTTTAATATCGTTGTGATTTAAAAGACCATGAAACGAAAAAGCGAAAGCGTCAGTAAAAAGAAACAGACTCATGAATTCATAAGATTTAACGTGGGAGAAAATAAGATAGGAAAGTTTTAGGCAATGTTAAAATGTTACAAAAGAGGTTTGCTGCCACGTAATAATGAATTTTATTACCACACCAAAAAGGCACGAAACAAAAACTGTTTAGACAACACTTATGACATTCTGTTACTGATTGATATTGTGATAGGTTACTATGGATATTTCAAATGTGCATTAATTGAAAATGATATTGTGTATAATGATTGTGAGTACTTGTATGTACATTTTCATAAACTTTAAATTAGTGTGTATTTGATTATTGTCGTGTAAATTGCTAACATCATTTTTTTAATGTCAGGGAGTCCAACAACCTTTGGAACAACAACAACATTTAATGGATGATAGGCATCTGGATCGCGACCACCATACACCAGGTGTATGTCACAACAGGCAGGCTTAAGTATGTCCCATTCCGGGATCAGTCGATGTATATCCAGTAATCAAGCGGGAAGTAGAAATCTGTATACGGATGGTTCGCGACCACCATGCTCACGATGAAGCCTTTCACAATGTATCGTTTTAGTTTCTCTCGTTTCGTCATCAGCTAACAATGACAGCGACAACCGGCAACGAAACATCAATCTCTTGGTGGTCTCCGTTGTTCATAGATTCTACTATGGTTACCATCAGGTACATAACCGTGCTACAATTAAAAAAAAAAAAGTAAAATTGTTTCCCCGAGTAAATTCTTAAAATAAAGTATATCTTGAAAAATAGAGTATGAATACTTTCATTTTTGATATTACAAGTAGATAAAAAGTTTTATGTACCTAATAAAATCATTTCATGGAATTACAAGAATGTATTTGCCTACTTACTACCTACGTCCATTTACTTATTATCCTTTATAATCTCAAACAATTCCACAAAAGATTATTCTCATGCGTAATTGATAAAATTGTTTTCATCTACGATAATTCCAGCTGAGTCCTTATTGTTTCGTGTTGGAAGATTATGTTTCCATTTTAGATGAAGACACAATTTAACGAGATATCTATAATAAATTGAAATATGAGAGTTTGAATTGAATTACACTTCAAACCGGAATGATAAGAAAGCTCAACGTCACTCAAAGGGTAATGGAGAGGGCTAGGCTTGAAATTTATCTGCGTGATTAAGTCAGAAACGAAGAGATATACAGAAGATTTAAAATCACCAATAGATCTACCAGAATTACTAAAGTGGCAGTGGGTGGGGCGAAGGGCTATGTGAGACTCTTACTAACTAAAACTAAAACTCCGGGCCACAGCCAAAAGGAGTTCCAATGCAATCCACCTCAAGGTATACCGACCTAGTGAAGGTTGCGGGAACAGCCTGGATGCGAGTAGCGCAGGTCCGGTCGTTGTTGCGTTGGGGATATATATATCCAGCATTGGACGTCTTTTGACTTAATTGATGGATGGAACCATAAAACAAGATTTAAAAAAAAGACAAAGCAGTCATGAGGTCTGCCGACAGAAGTGACAATTTAAAACTATAAACAAACAGTTATTTTTGGATATCCAAATTAATTGTTAGATCTTAAATTAAAACTTGTAAATCAAAACTGTTTCACACAAGAAATTTGTTTTATCACGTTGGTAAAATAACTCCTAAATTACTATAAAATACGCGCAATGCAAAGTAATTGTAGGTATAAAAAAAAAATGTGCGTCTCGGGACGCTCGACAGAAGTGGTAACTGAAACTAATTTAAGATGAACTATTTAATATTGAAATTATTTAACTTGAGATAAGCTTAGGTTATTACTTAACTTTATGTATATTAATATGATAATATGAGGATAGGTTATTTATTAATAAAATCTGTTATTGATTATAAAATATATTTTACCCTTAGTTACAATTCTTGTCTACATTAGAACACTGAGTAGAGAAGGGAAGCCAAACAGAGTGGTGCCGTAACGCGTTACGTTACGAAGCGGTTTACTCTCCCATAAGAAGTTATCACTCCAAAAATACTGTTCTTAATTTTTAGGTTATATTGCTACAAAGACTCCGTTTTCTTCGTTATTCAAACTATATATATTATAATCTATCAAACTTACTTAATAATATTGCACAAAATACATGTCTGTGATCATTTTCACCTTAAAATAATTTATATATTGGTTACGATAAGTTTAAAACTTTGTCGATTTACGACATCTGTTTTCAGTCCAATAACGACATTCATTTTAGATAAAAGTTATCGAATAATGCTCCGTCAATATTAAGTATTACAATTAGAATGTATCTATATACAATTAATAAAATTGAAGTGTCTGTTTGTAATGTCAAAATAACAGTTTTTTTACTAAATGCATATGAAAGTATATACGATAACTATAAAAGATACCCCTTTTTTTAAATTTTTGTCTGTCTGCCTGTTTGTTTCGGGTAATCTCCGAAACGGATAGACCGATTTTGATGGAAGTTTTACTGATAGATAACTTAGAATACTTTTATTTTAGAAAAATAATTAGGGTTCCGCGCAAATAAAAAAAACTGGTCATTGTGAAACAATTTGAGCGCTTAAATGGCTTATGCTGAGTAAACCATAAGAAATATAGCTAATTATAGGCATTAAAAATACCTACAAAAAGTCCGGGAGAGTATAGATCTAGCTTCTAAATAACACCCACAATAAGCATTTTTGTCTTCAAAATAGCCGGGAGCGGTGGTGCAAGATTCGCGCGGGCATTCTGTAGTCCACGTGAGCGAAGCTACGGGCACAGCTATTATTAAAATAAAGCGTAGACACTCTAAAATCACATATGTTATTGCTTTATTTATCTACACAAATACGTGATAAACTCCAACACAGTTTACCATGTACATGTAAGTTAGTAGAGTGTTTTTCATGGAGATAGATTTTATAATATTCTTGAGCGCGCTATGGTCGAGTTATGGACTACCGTTATATTGACAACATATGCCAGGTAGAAAAATATATAACTCATCACGATTACTACGAACTTCTTATACAAAAACTTTCATATCACACACCAATACACACATTCGACTAATAAACATACTACACATCCTTAAGGTTATATTATTATATCAAAAATAGGAGAAGTCCATGTAAACCGAATTAATTTTGTAGAACTTAGATCTTATTTGTAATCATCCAAATGCAGGTGAGCGTAGTTGAAATCCCAACAAAAACATAAATGTGGATTATTAAAAAGGAAACAAAAACCCGACTGCAACAAAAACACTGGACTATTTTTTCTTTTTTGCTTTTTATTTGAGTCCGAGGCAAAAATTATATAGTCTATATCAATCCTACAATTAAGGCGAATCTAAGAACACCTCATATACTGAAATCCAGCAAGCCGTTTAGGTTTTTTTTTTTTTTTTTTTAGAACTGACTACACTGTTAGCCTTAGGGGCCCTATCCTAAAACAGAGCCGCTGCGGCTTTTACAGCTTCACCGGACTTGGGGGCGAGCGCTTAGGGCACTCAGCCGCGAAAGTTTGTGACGACCCGCACGAGGGTGCCAGAGTGGCCGAACCTCGGCTCGGGCGGTCGTCGCGAATGCGAAAAAGTCGCGATCTAACTAATTCCCTAATACTATGAGAATTCGAGCTAACTAATATATACTCATATGCACGTTCCCCTCCTCCTGGGAGGAAGGAGTGGACCATGCGTATGTGTATTTGATAATCGGAATGGTTTTTCTACACTAACTAGCGCAATAGTCTAACTAACGCAAAAAAAGAAAAAAAAAAGGTCCCTTACAGAACCTATGTACCTGTGTGGTGTGCACGTGTGTGTGTTCATACGTGTGTAATGTTGTGTGTGGGTAACTAAGTGTTGCACGTATAGTGTCACTTTGTATCGCGCGGGCGGCTGCCTGACCCAAGGGCTTCACACCGAGGAACGGACCCCGTTTAGGTTACAGAGCATGCCAAAGAAATACACACGAAAAACATAACCCTCCTTTTTCGTAGTCGGGTAAAAAGGTGCCAAATTCGGTAGAAACTATGTTTGGGCTAGTCATTGACATCGATAAAAAGCTGAGATCTAACGGGTTTCATGTTTCCAAAGCAGTTCCTTTAAATAACATATACCATATATGCCAATTTTACGTTTACTTTATTACAAAACAATTTGTTACGTTTTTATATATGGAATTTCTAACTTAGCAAGTATAATAATATTAATCGTTAAGGTCGAGTAAAGTGTTATTGGGTTTTTCCTATGAAATTCTCAGTAGCAGCTCGGGGTTTGGTTTCGTGCCCGATTAATGGCAATAGGCTCGCCCCCTATTACATGGGACCTAAAAACATACTTAGCGAATTGTGGGTGTACAATTAGTACACCTCTGCCTAACCCTTCGGGGAATACGGGCGTGATGCTATGTTAAATTAAAATAATTTCAAAGATATTGTCCGTGTTCTACTCCAATATACCCTCATACACTAATTCTTATTATTAATGGATTTCTTCTTTTTCATATTGTGGGCTATAAATTCTCGTTTCTTCTCAAAGTTGTATATTTATCATATTTGTAATTAAAAATTTAAATGAAGATAACATAAATAAAATCTTGTTTTAATTTCTATTTATTTGCAATAGATCTTCTTGAACTCGTACATGCAACCCGAAACCTGTACAATATACCTTAGTGATTGAAATTCATAGCACGCCCGAACATGATGTCGCCGCCGATACCCTCATTATAACTTCTAAGTATCCACTTTCCAGTCCACAGTCCTCGACTTGTTGTAATACGGTAAAAAAAGTTCTTTGATTTTTGATACTTTGTTATACTTGTAAAGTATCAATTTAGTTTGTTTTTTTTTTTTAAATTTTATCATGGTATTTTCCTTAGTGTTTGGCCACATACGTTAAGACGCTGTCAAAGCGTAAATAAAATTCATATTCACTTCACGCACAACGGCGCAAAATCGCCGAGTGAAATGAACATACGTATTTTCGGATATATGGGATTTAAAATTTATCAAAATAATAATCTCATGTTTTGAATCCGTCAGCCTGTAGAGATTATGATTTGGAATTTTATGGTGTAATTTTTATATCAATTAGAATTATAGATGACCAGAAAACTCGTTTAAAATTTCAATAAGAGGCATGTTTGGGATTTTTTACATGCAGTAAAGTATTTCTAATTATGTTTTTCAATCCGGCAAGCCCTGCTTAAATAAGTCCAGAATTACATATATTTTTTCTGCAGTTTCAATACCCAAGGTTATAGAGATAAACTCATTTGAAAATGTTGATTCCTGGTATGACAGCATCTTAAGCCTAGCGAGGACTCGCTCTCAAGTGCAGCTATCAGAATACGCCTATAGATACTTGGCGATAGATTTTCAACTTGATGGAGTTGGTCCCAACTATGCTTTCATCACAATGTTTTCCTTCATCGAAAGCTAAGGCTCATTGTAAGGATTCAAACTCACGTCGATCGACACGCTACATCTGAGCAAACATTGTCTCGTTGTTGGAGATTTTTTTGAAGTGAATTCTTCTATGGCAAATTTTTTGGTACCCTTGTTATTTGAAACTAGATCAAACGAAAAAGCACATTTTTAACAAAAAAGAAAATCAACGTCACTTATTTTGAGAAGTTTTCCGGTGTATTTTCGAAGTCAAACTTGCAATGCCAACGAAATTAAATCGGGACCACCTTTGAAGTATCCCCTTTCTAACAAAATAACAATCATCCAAATCGGTTTATAAACAAAGAAGTTATGGCTGAACATCCCTAAAAAATATATCCATTCGAATTGATGACCTCTTTTATTTGAAGTCGGTTGAAAAGAGACAACATATACTCATCTATAGGATTTAAGCGAGAGAGTTAGAAAGAATACATTATACAGTGTTTCCTATTATCTCAGCCTCTTCTCTGTACTTGTTAGTACCTTTTATGTGCGCCTGTGTATTACGA
Source organism: Saturnia japonica (assembly GCA_033032175.1). Classification (NCBI taxonomy): domain Eukaryota; kingdom Metazoa; phylum Arthropoda; class Insecta; order Lepidoptera; family Saturniidae; genus Saturnia; species Saturnia japonica. The sequence continues at coordinate 4,921,745 of CM065314.1, forward strand.
AGCCATGGAAAAAGTGTCATAGCCAGCGTGGTGTATTATATGTGGTGGTGATACACGTGTATCTAGTATATTTTATGTTTTCTAAAGGTTTTGACTTCTACCGCGTGTGAATTGCACACGAGTTTTTTTTGGGGTTATTATCAATACTTATTTTTTGTGATATGCTAGTGTTTAGGCATAATCTCGACCGTGTACCTAAAACAAGTTTTAAATAAATCTTACATGCGATCAACTCACTTCGAATTATCGCATAAACTACTAGCAGCGCCTCTACCGGATACATGGAGGAATTCAAATTGACAGTGTAGAAAATGAAACGTATGTATTTGAAAAGTATCAAGACTTATTGATATATCCTCAGATCTTTAACTGTGTCCTCCAAGGTATAAAACGCTAAGCCTAGCTTATTTCTATATCGCAACACAATCCTGGGTATTTGGTTGCTTTCCAATTTCAGCCTAGACAAGTTAGTATTAAAATACTGAATCAGAATGCTCTAGTTGCCTAACAATTGCTGCCGAAAGCTCGATCCGAAAATCGCAAAAACTTAGCAGACTAATCATACCAACACTGATTTAAATTTGCTAATTATGTGACGATTATAGGAAGATAATATTGTCCTTCAGTGTTATAGGCTATATTTAAATTTCATATTGCAACTAGCTGTGCCCGCGGCTGCGTTCGCGTGGACTACCAGACGCCGCACCGTGCCGTCGATCGGGCACACGCATGAAGCGTGCTACCCCCGCTCCCGTAAAGACAAAAATACTTATTGAGGGTAATCCTTAGAAGATAGACATATACTCTCGCTGAAACTTAATGGTTTACTCTGCGTAAGCTATTTAAGCCCCCGAATTGATTAGCTATTACCCGATTTTTTTTTCATGGAACTCGTAATTCTTTTTCTAAAATAAAAGCAGCTTAAGGTACTCCTTAGAACATTACCTATCTGCCAGTGAAAGTTACGTCAAAATCGGCCCAACTGTTTCGGAGATTACACGGATCAAACAGCCAGATAAAAATTTTCAAAATTGCTGTTTTGTTATATCTACCGTATAAACTTTCATATGCATTTATTAAAAAGCTGTTATTTTGACATATAAACTGACACTTCAATTTAATTAATTGTTCAGATTAATACGATTACACTAATGCATCAGATTGTTTAGTTTCAATAGTTTTGCATTGTAGATAATATTAATTTAATTACACATAAACAATTTGCGATTTCCTTTCTAGAACACTACCATCCAAGTTTGTCTGAAAGTAATTGCTTTCAACAACAGAACAGATCCTCCTTTGTGTTTCAGTAAAACTTAGACATTGATAGTATTCATAATAGAGTACTTTAAGGTATATAATATTATATAATAAATAGCTATAAATTTCTTATGCTTTATAACTAGAGTTACCATAATTATTGGTACCTGATACGAAGCTCGTTATCAGAGTTTTTTTTCTTGCTGAGTATACTGTTAGCCTTACGAGAACTAGAGACTAGAGCCTCTGACGGCTGTTACAGCTTTACCGTGGCTTGGGAGCGAGCGCTTAAAGCACTCGGCTGCAAAAGCTTAGGCAACAGTCGCGCATGGGTGCCAAAGTGGCCGGGCCTCGGCTTGAGCTGTTGCCTCGATTGCAATGAGGTCGTGATCTAACGAATTCCCTATCTGTATAAAATTCGAGCTAAACTAATATATAAAGAATATATAGGAAGGAAGGAACATGTGTATATGTATTTACATGTACATGTGTATATGAAATTATGGTCTACACTAACTAGCGTAAAAAAAGAAAGAACGTTCCCTTACAGAACCTATGTAGCTGTGTGCTGGCCGCATGTATATATGAACATATTGTGTGTAATGATGTATATGGGTAGCTAGTGATTGCAAGTGAAGTGTCACCTGTATCGCGCGAGCGGTTGCAAGACTCAAGGGTTCCACAGCTAGGGAACGGACCTAGGTTTCAGTTACCACAAGAGAGGGAGGACGTGACGGGTGTGCGGGAGCAAAGTTAGCTGCCCGTCCCCTGCGGTCCCCTTCGCGGGCGTGGGCGCGAGCACGCTCTGTTTTAAGAGACGGTGGAGTAAAACTCGTTTATTGCTTTGATTTTATTGTCGGAAACAGTAAAGATGTTACGAGGCTGGCGCTTTATACGGGGGACTTTCGGTTCCGGGGTTAAGTCGCGGCGGCTTTCACTAACGGATTCGCGCGATTCGACACGGTGTCGAAGTACGATCTCGAGAGGAATTTAATGTACGATTCGACTGAGGAAAGTTCCATATCTTTATGGAAATCTTCCTTCCTAACGTACCAAGGGGCGTTGTTTATTTTACGTAAGAATCGTGTTTAGATGATTTGGAGTATGTTAATATTGACCATTGACATATGTGCGAATGTGACGCAGCTATATGTAATGATAGGACGGACACATGTCTTGTATAGTATAAGCTTATGTCTTAGGGACATTTTGCTTTCTATCAGGGGGTGCAGTCGACCCACAACCATGGCGGCCCTGTTTCGAACTATACTGACATGCGAATCAAAGTTGAGCTTTCTGTCGAGGGTTACACCGAGATATTTAGTATCGGTGGTTCAGGGAACCTTATCTTTAAAGAATTTGAGAGGTTTCATACTCTCGGGATCTCTTTTTCGCTGGGATTGAAGATAATCGCGGCGCTCTTTGAGGGGTTGATGGCTATGCGCCGTTTACGATACCATCATAGAGTAATAGTACATTTTACACTTTAATAACATAACATACCATCACGCCTGTATCCTCGAAGGGTTAGGCGGAGGTGTACACACACAGTTCGCCTGGTATGTTTTTAAGTCGCATGTAATAAGGGGTGAGCCTATTGCCATTAATCAGGCACGAAGTCAAACTTCGAGCTACTACTGGGAATTTCATATTAAGCCCTAATAACACTTTGCTCAACCTGGGACTCGAACCCAGGACCTCTAGCATATCAGTCGCACTTACGACCACTAGGCTTATGAGGTCAATTTGAAAAGCACTTTTTACTTTAATACACTTTAAAGAGCGAACAGTATAGCATATTATCATAAAATATATAGGTATCTATAAAATAAAATTATTAAGATTTGCCCTTGTAAGACGATTTGACGTTGTGGGATAGATTTTTATATTCTTTTATGTTACTCCTTAATTATTATATACTAGGTCCTTATCTAAAAAAAATATCACGATATCTGAAAACAATAGTTCTGTATTAACGCGTACAGAGCCATGAACATAGTTAGTAAGCATTAAAACAAGACAAAAATTATCAAGTTAAGTCAGATTTTACTTTAAAAAGGATGTAAATTTTGGATTTTGACGAAAAGCCGGATAAAAAGAACAAGTTGCAATACGAAGACTGAATACTAAAATACAGTGGCAGTCCCGTTTACGCGACGTGGGGACGCTAGCTATAATCAAAGATATTACAGCTATTCTACGTGGTCAAGGTTTAGCAAAGTTACTCTAGCTGCTGTACTGTTTGCGACTTGTTTTAATTTGTTGATTTAAATATTAAAATCATGTAAATTATATCAACTCGATGAATAAACGCGGACTCAATTTTTTCCTATGTAATTCATTTAGAGACACTAGATTCGAGGGACATATACTTATTTGCATGGAAATATTATTAATGATTATTAAAATATGGATTTAAATTAAAAATTAAAATATGGAAATATTATTAAAAATTAACTCTACAAAGTTTTATTTTATTTTACAGTACATATAAATTAAAAATGAAATGCAGTTCGTTGGTAGGCGCATTACTTGACAACGGCTGAACCGGTTTGAGTAATTCTTTTTTTTAATGTTAGTAATCCGAGTAAGATTTTTTGAGGAACAAAAAATTTTGAAGGTCCCCGCAATATTGGAATTTCAGAATAAATTAAATTGCATTTTTTCTATTGTATTTTTTTTTATTAACCGAAAACCGTAACTCACTGTACCAACGATAAATATACGTATTTTTTTTTTGTTTTATTAGTAACCGCCATGGAAAATTTTTCAGAAAAAAATTTGTTAAAATGGGCAGAACAAAGTCTGCCGGACCAACAAGTTCATAATAAATTAAGCATTTGATAAATTATTGAAAATTTTATTAACGAAGATAATTCATTATAATGTGGACAGATCAATCATAATATCAGCCGAAAGATGCACATTGTTGGTCATTGTCTCTTCCAAAGATATATCAGTACAGATGGTCAGATCTTTAAACAGATATAATTTCATTCAGAATCAGTCAAGGGTAATGGATCGACTTAGTTATGACATCATGCTGAACCAACGCCATAAAGACGATTTTCCCAAATAAACGACTCCAACAAATCGTTTACTTCGCTTTGTTTTGCATAATTACTTTGGGAAACCTAATTAACAATTATACATCTCGCTTTAACACTAATCTCTTTCGTGAAAGCGTCATTAAGTGATAGAAATGTAATCAGTCAGAATATGATGGAAATAATAAAAAAAAAAAATACATTGTTAAGTTAAAAAAAATTAATAAACACAAACATTTTAAAAAAGAAAAAATACATTTATTTGTTAGACACAAAAGTGTCCTAAAAATGCTTATAATTTTTTTATTATTATTAAATACACCTATACCTCGTAAGTAATAGAATAATAAAAATTATGAAAATAAAGAAAAACAAGTAACATTACAACTAAAGTTTTCGTATTGTTGTTACGAAGTTATTAACGCGAGATAGGAGATAAACTGAAAGTGTCCACCCGACAGAAACTTAAAAAGAGAGGCACATACATTTATAGGATTTTCAAAACTTTGGCAATTGGCTCAGCTGTGTTATGACCATATTTGTACGAACTGTTGTATGTAAGGTAAGAATGATCGATGGTTCAAGTCCCGTATATATTAGTTTTAATAACAAGTCTGGTGATCAAATAATATACAGTATGTAACATTTAAATGGATCAGTGGGGGGAATTCTAAAACTATAAGAGATAGAGAAATATGTTCTAAAGAACTATGATATCGATTTTAAAGAAATCTATGAATGCAGTTTTTCTTATGTTTAAAATCGATGGTATGATTTTTTTAAACATATTTCTCTACCTCTTATGTATTCAGAGTTCCTCTCACTGATCCATTTAAATGTTATACAGCCTGTATAGCGTAAGGAACTTCGTTACTACCGGGTATACCACGACACCTCTCGAGTTTTTGTTTATCCTTTTGTATGTTTTTACGGTTGCCATGTGTGTGCCTCGAGTAAACATATGATATGCTTGAGTCCACAAGCGCAAATTTTCACTCGAAGCTCAGATAGTTTTATTTGAGACTTTTGTAACCCACATTTCGTATTAATGTAAAAATATACTATTCTGTATATTATATTGAGTGAATGTTATATTGTGTTAAGCAATATATCGCTTAACATAAAAGTTATCCGAAAGGTAAATATAAAGTTAACAAAAATCACTTAACTGTTATAACTGTAAATATAACTAATTAGTTATCAACTTTATGTATAAATTATTAAGAGTTATAATGAAAAATCGTGAGTTCCCTATATACGTACGTAAATTAGTTGCAAGATGGCCTTACTATAAAATTTGAATATGATAATGCTATAATAGCACAAATAATACTGCACATCTAAATTGCGACGTGAAATAAAAAATAAATTACAAAGTATTATTTTTTTATATTACAAAAATATCATTTTATATATTACTATTTAATTTGGTGGCCACCAATTGGAACTAATCGTTAAACCTCACGAAAAATTATTCCTATTGTTAAATTTTAAAAATATCGTAACATTTCGAAGATGATGGCTAAATAATGTAAAAGAAACCGCGTTTATCATAGGCCAAAAAAGATTTCTATATTTTTGTGTGTTTTTATAAGTAGTTTACAATAATATGTACATGTTTAGCGTCCTGAATTATATAATACCAATAGAAAACTATCAAATCAAATTTTACGATTCAAATATTCGGAACGTAAAATAAACCGTAGCACAACACTGTAAACATATTATGGCAACATTATTTACAATATCGATATTAGCGATAGTCAATTTACTCTACGGGATTAAAAAACGGATGATATAAATCTTTTGTGGGGATACTTTCTAGGTGCGATTTATACGTGACAATATCAATAAATAGTAGAAATTCAAAATTGATAAAATTTACATAAGATGAGTTTCAAGGAAGTGTGAAAAAATTGAACGTTAGTAATAGCAGAGACCAGTGAAAATAAAATAGGTATTCGTAAACTTTTTCAGAGCTACGTTCAAACACGCAGCGCAGTTCCGCCCGCACCTTTTATTACACGCACAAAGCCTTTTGTCCTCTTTTTTCTTTAGTCAAACATACCACGGAAACTGGATTTATCTGCCTTTATTACAGAGTAGGACTTCCCATAAAATTTATTGTGTTTTGATGATTATTAATATAAAAATAATGTCTTATTAAGTACTAGCTGTGCCCCGCAGCTTTACCTACCTCTAATTTAAAAATATCCTTGACTGATAATTCATAATACTTCACTATAGACAATATTTTTAGTAACATTTGGTATTAGATTTATTGGTATCACCGCACCCTGTTTTAAATTTTCATTATCTCTTAAACTATACGTCCAAATAAAATGTTTTAAAGGTCAAAATTTATCTTCATGAAATTGTCTTAATTATGAAGGAACTTTCATTCGTAAGGACTAATATCCTACGCCTAATGCTCATGAGTCACTTTTTAATTTTAAATAAATTCTTGTCACAAAATACCTGATTTTGGTTTATGTATACGAGATAGGCATATGGTATTGCGGACTTGTTTTAATGTACTAAGTTTCATAAAAAAGACCACAGAAAAAGCTATTTCAGTTGTTCCAATTTTCCGAGTAACATATTGAATTTTTCTTTCACTAAAAAACCTTATTCGAACTATTGTTAAGATTTGAAAATAGCCAAGTCTTATGTACTTATTCTCATTAGTAAAAGCAACGCTACAAGAGAAAAAGCTGAAGAATTAAAATTGAATTTACCAAAAAAATATTTAATTATAAGTACTAGCTCTTCAAAGTGACCGTAAAGCATCTGAAAGTAAGTAAGATACGACCAACAAACAACGGCGACCGTTGGTGACAGATTTCATTGTCAGTCGTAGTCTTCATGCAGGCAATATTAAAGTCAAAAGTGACTCGATGTGTGATTTGCTTCCTATCAACATCCAACTAGCCAATTCTCGGGATTTATTCAAGTACTCGCTACGAAGGTTTTACTTGAAGCAGTTGAATATGGACTAGTTTTTTTACTAAGTATTATGCACGCCTTGCATATATATACCTTTCTCTTGATCTCCTGGAAGACTGGTAGAGAATGTTTTTAGCCTTAAGTCCACCAACTGTACTTTTATGTACATCATACTATATTCTACTATAAGACACCAATTTTGATGAAATTTGGTATGTAGGCAGCTGACACCCTGGATTAACACATAGCCTACTTTCAAGGTTTTTTAAGATGCTTTTTAAATTATACGCTTGTAAAACGGCAGGGCAGGGTTAATAATATAATAATAACACCTGGACACGCACCCAACGGCAAAGGTAAAAATTTGCTAACATCTTTATTCTAGACGTGATGGACGCTACCATGTAGCCGCGTCATTCTGAGGTGAGGTGAAAGAGAGATAATGGATAAGTTTACTCAACTCTTCAGAACATTCACCATGATATAGACGATAAAACACGCTTAGCGCAGCAGTGTGCCTTTGCAAATGAAGCGGTTCTAAATTGATTAGTAACGTCAGTATCATGCACACTGCACATATAGAAGATCACAGCTGAATAACCTTGTTTTGTGTTCCTGCAGTAAGTAAGGTGTTCAGAGCTCCTTGGGGGAAACGGGTTCAAGGTTGGCAAAGCGCTAGTCCTTAGGCTACAGTAGCCGTTTACCAACAGTCGGGCTGTACGCTTTGTTGCCACCTTAATTTTTATACAAAAAATGCGAGCAACCCTTCGCGGTAACCTATCCAGGGTATCGAGAAAGTATTGGAAGACAGTCCCAAAATGCGAATAAAATTCCATACAAGGCCGGATCTTGTACGTAATAATGAAATTCCAGTTGGCCGAGTCAGGCGTAAGAAATAAAATCAGATAACCTAAACGTAATACGACCCTGGCGTGCCTATGAAGGTAATGCTACAACACATAAAAGTTCGTATTGTCTCCTTTGGCTGCCACATTTGATTGTTCAACAATGATAAGTGGGTACTTTTGAGATGGTTCGTTAATCTTATTTTTATGTCACTTCAGTCGATTGTCACCTCTTCATGGTTTGAGATGTGAATAATATGTTCATTTTATTATGACAATAAAACAAAACATAAAAACATCTATTTCGGTCTGGATCATTCTTGTTTACGCGTATCGAATAGAATCATACCGTCTATAACTTTAAAAGTTCCTCTACATTTTACACATATTATCGAAACATCATTTTCATATTTAAATAAATTTTAATTTAAATATATGTAACAGATATTTAAAGATTTTTAGTTTTTAAGGTTCCATATCTAAAATGAACAAAGGAAACCCTTATAGGATTAGTTTGTTGTCCGTCTATCTGTCCGTTCGTCAAATACCTTTTTCTCGAGGCCGACTAGGGGCACAAAGATGACATTAACAGCGAATGCTATTCAAGCATCGAATAGATCTGTGACTTCAAATAACGGTAATCAAATCAAGTTTCTTGGTTAACGTAATAATGAAGTACGACCCTTCATACTAAAATTAACACTCAATGACCAATTATTGTGGAAATATATTGGGTACTTCCAAGATATCTAGAATCTTCATATTTGGCTCGAAAGGAGGTCTTTTGGCTTAAGTTAAGGAATAAATAAGAAAATTATATATTTCAAATTCCGTCTACAATTATTTTTGCAGATAGTTTCATATTATATTTAAACTATGCGAGCGTTGTCAAAATATAAGTTTGACGCTGAAATACGCGCTGTTGTGCGTCGGAGACATTGGAGAATGTAAGGAATAAAAAACAAACAATATTTATATAATACACGGAACCCTAAAGGCGTGAGTTATACTCGCTACTTGTCTAATTTTTTATACAATTTTTTTATGAAAAATGTTTTATTCACCTGAGATATAAAAATTTTGTTTCTCAGGGGGCAGATGTAAAGAAAACACTCATATACGAGCGCTTTTCTTAAGTTTTTTTTCTTCCGCGTTATCTATGAAAAGTTACTAGATTTCAAAAGTGACGTCGAATGGGACGTCATATATTTTTTAAAACAAAATGATATGTTTGTGTACAGAAAACTCTCTTATAAATAATTTATTTTGTATAATTGTAAGAGTATAAAAATACTTGAAATAAAGGCTTTAAATGTTGTTTCCTATGTTTACAAGTGAATGAATCTTTTGTTAAAGAGAAAATGTAATTGGTTAATTGTTTTAAATATTGTATAATATATAATAAATCCTATGTTTACAGAGAAACGCAATTACGTCTTTGTTTAATTTTAGCTGACAATTCAAAAGTATGTACATAAAATATTGAGAAAACACTTAATGAATATTATTAACTACTTCAATATTTAATTTTACACACGGAGCACGAAATCTTTGAAGTACCCATAATTAAATCCTATAATTTTACCAGGAAACAGGAAAAAAAATTATAACCCGCGTCTTGATTGGTTCTTTTGATATGACTCCCAGTTACAATTATGGATTTATTATAAATTAATACTAGTATTATAATTATGTTCTTTATAATTGAATATAGATTTTGTTGTGTATTTAGTTTAGTTATATTCGGTGATATCTACCAAAAAGCATTTTCATTCATGAGCATGCTATACTATTCACGCTCATTTTTTTACTAACAAATTGTGTAGGTACGCAAATTACGTAATAGTAAAAATCTCCGTACTAAGTCAACGACTCGGAAGTCCTTGATCAATGTTTCATAATAAACACATTCCTTAAAAATATTATAACAACAACATCCTATAAATATCAATATACATAAAGAGTTTACGACACAACGGGTCTCCTCGAATATTCTGAATATTTCACCTATGACTTCTACAATTCCAACTAGATGAGTAAATTGAATAATCCTTTTTGAGACTCGCGCGTCCTAGAAAATTGTATTACTTGCACTTATCAAATTTTAGCGATAATTAATAACAATAAATATTTATTTAGACATTTAAATATATTATTGAAATCATAATCGTGTACACCTTAGTAAATGTGAAAATCGATTTCAAGAAGTACCTTTCTATTTATTCTGACACCATGATAAAATAAGACGCACCGTCAGTAAGACAAGGGCATAACTGCACTTTTTTATAATCTTTTATCATACAACATTTTGCTCTGCTAATATTGCTCTGAAATAATTATTTCTTGACTGAAATATGCCTTACACTTTTATAATCGTCTTTGTTACTCCAGTTAAAAGGATGTTTTAAAGAATTTAGGCTTACTTAACTCAATTTACGTATTGTTAACAATTGAGCCCTTATTTTACCGAAGGTGCAAAGAGCTTTAGCAAGTAACTTTATAGTATAGATTTTTTGTTATAATGAGCGAACGCATGGTAAGAGTGAATACTCTCATTATTTTCTCACAAAACACTAAAAGAAGTACATATAAAATAAAAATAAATTGAACTGGGAAACGAATTATCACGTTTTAGACCGTGCTGCTCAAAAAGATTTATTTTCTCATGTGACAGCTTCAGATAACGGGCACGTGTCCTTAATAAACGTCGGATATAGGAAATAATGACAAGCCGTCCATAATATCGTGGGGTTATATGTTATATATTATGAAATATTCTTTACAGGTCTTCTTAGAATACTTAAGCCGTGTTTGATATATTGGATATATTAATTTTCTTAGGAAACGGTAAATGGACCCAACATTACATAAGTTACATATTATTATTTTTAAGGCATTCCATGCAATATCATCGATTCGTCAAAGCTGGCCTATTTTAGATTATGCTGAAAATATGTAGGAATGTTCCTTAGAGTTTCCAAGAAAAAAATCAACAATTATTTCAAGTGATGATATGACCTTACATGGCAACACGCAAAGCCTAGAAGAGAACTGACTCTCTATCTTTCCCTCTCTGATGCAGCTTTTGGAACATTATAAGTACTTGAAGACAGGTACCTAAAGAGAGGAAGGGCACAGAGAAATTTCTTTGGAGATTGGACTTGAAGCAGTCGGACAGGTGGAATACCTCCACCCTACAGAAGATCGCGGCTAAATAACCTTGTATTATGTTACTGCGGTGAGTAAGTTCTCCAGAGCTCCTTGGGTTAGGGTCAATAAAGGTTGGCAACGAGCTAGTGATATACCTATGGTATGGGCATGTTTGTCACCTTTGTTGTATAAAAAGACGGATTTTTCTCTTGACCATGGGTAGTAGTTAACCAGGAGGGCTTTAGAAAATGCCCTATCACCATTCAAATAGGTACTAAAAATGTTTATACTGTGCCTTTAGTACCTACTGGCTACTTTATACAAATATAATAAGTATGATTATGCAATACGTGTACCTGTCACGGGCAGAAATTACGTTATGGGGTTTAGGTAGGGATCGCATTAATATGGGACGAGCGGGACAGAGACGCATTCAGACAAAACTTAGTAAAACGACTAAATTTAATTTGACTTAATTTTTAATCCTCGTCCCAAAAAAGGTGTGTTTTAAGTTTAACGTGTGTATCTGTGAATATGTGTGCGTTTGTGGCATCGTAGCTCAGAAATGGCTAATCAGGTTTTGAACTAGTTTTTTTTTTTTGTTTGAAAGGTGACTTAATCGAGAATGTTCTTAGCTATGATTAAAAAAACCGTTCAGCCGTTTAAAGATTATCAGCTCTTTTGTAGTTGGTAAAAAAAAATGTGAGTATTTTCCACAGATGTGATTGAGTCGAGACTTGGTAATCTGTTACTTCAATAATATTAGTAAAACCTTGACCTGATGCTGTAGCGTCATCTGGTATACGTAGGATCCTTAACTTCTCACCAACTTACAGCAGAGATATCATATTTGGGCTCATTGATATGGTCTCAATGAATTGGTTACTTATGTCGAGGGTGTATTAAATTTTCATTTTACCTTTTTATAGCCATATTATAACCATTTCATGCAAGACTAAAGAGATACCGTTACAAGGGCCGGCTTCATCTACTAACACGTCATTTTATATATATGTCGGAAAACCGTGTCGATGTGATTATGGAATCCGTAATAATAATTCGTACTATTAACTTTACTGTTGACCCGCACTATTGACTGGGTGCGATAGCAACAGATGTGCGCTATGACCATACGCACTTTATAAGCAGGCAAAAACTTGCTTTTTTGTATGTATAGTTAGTTAGATCGGAGTTTACGGATAGGGAGTTAGCCAGATCGTGACATTTTTCGTCACTTTGGCTGATTACGTAGTGACGCGTATAGCCAGCGCGTTTGGTAAGCACTGCTTAAAAGCACGCTGACGGTCCGCGCAAACTGTGTAACGAGTTTAGTCACTCTCGCACGTCGTTTTGTACAAATGGGAATATGAACATAAGACAACAACTAGCAGTACGTCCAATCAGCGTGACAATGTGGCTTATGTGATGCTGCTTGACCGCAGTAGGGGTGCTGACCGTAAGCGATCAGGAATCGCCGGCGACACGTGCGCGGTTTATCGACAACGCGAGTCAGATGCGTAACAATAAAACGAGAGTAGATACTACAAACATTTTTCGCATTTGCGCTCGCGACGCTACGCTTACTGCACATGCGGGTACAAGTAAAATCAACCTTTGGCACCCCTGAACTAGTTGCTCTTTTTCCGTAGCTGAGTACCTTCTGCACTAGCCTCTGAGCCCAGTGAAGCATAAAAGCCTCTACTGACTTAACGGTAACAAAGTAGTCAGTTCGAAAAAAAACCTTGAAGATATTCTCGTTTGAGCTGTGAGATAGTGAAGACAGTTAATATGACGACTAGAATAAACACTATTCTTGAGTGCTGTCTCGCCTGCATATCTTGCTGCGTATTGTACTTACTACATATTACATATATTTATATACTTAGGATTATGAAATAATATTTTGCTGTTTTGACTTATGTTACGATATATCGGAATCGCCGATTATTATTTATCAATCGATATCTCTAACAATTTGAAAAGCGCGTGAAGCGACGATTTTGCCCTTTTGTCGCAAGCGACAAAGCCGGGTGAAAAACTAAGTATCACATACCTACTTATCATTAAAAATATTATCGCCAGTTTTGTGGATACATACCTATTTAAAAATATTGCAAGAAGAAATAACACTGAAATAATAGCATTTGATTTTTTCTAAAATAACTTGAGCCCAGACCTGAACATAGTAAACGGCAATTTACCCGCCCTTCCTTCCTTGACTTGCGTTTCAATACACAAAATGGTAATTTATTCTTCGCAAATATTTTTTTATATATTTTGTTATTAATAAAAAATGTTGAATATATAAATTGGTTTTAAATTAATTAAAATCTGAACGTGAATATTAAATAAATTTTCTATAAGTATTGCCAAAAAAAATAGGAGTGTTGGGTTGCTAAGTATGTAGTAGGACATGACAACTGTATCCAACTGGATCGCGACCACCATAAACTAAGTGTAACCACCCGACATAGTGGCACGTTTTGGCATGTCGCGTTCCGGGACCAGCCGATGTAAACCCAATCAACTAGCGGAGTGATAGGGGTCTACCCGGTTGAAACGTTAGCACCATGCACATGGTGAGAAACCCATCACAGGACTTTCTATTGGTTTTGTCGCAGTTCGGGATCAGTCAATATATATTCTAGCTGTCAAGAATCTTGCAGGCATGACAGCGATGAAAGACGAAGGATTGCCAATCTCGAGGTGGTTTTATCAGCGCAGCCATTGAACTTACCAATATGTCGTTAGCTGCTGGACCTTACTTTACGTATATTATATATATAGTATACTATATATATATATATAGGGAGATGAGGGGTTAATAAATCTGTAGTTCTGTCTGTACTTACAAGTAATTTATTTTCCAAATTCCCTGACATACATAGGTACTATAATATTTGTAGGATATTGATCACGAATGTGCAATTATACCTTGTCCACCAGGTTAACCACTTTTTGACAGCTGCTTTAGAACGTAACTGTTCCAAATTACGTAAAAGTTAACTTTAAAATGAGTTTAAATCAAATATTCTAACTTCGTTATGTTATTACATTATCTTAATTATGACTTCTTACAAAAATTATAATACCGTAAATGTAATAGGTTTCCCAAAAAAATGGTAATTGTTAATCGTATTAAATTTAGTTACATTCTATCGTAACTATATATGGGATCGAATGTATTCGCTGTATATACGTGATATATAAATCAGTATCGGTAAATCGAAATCACTCAAATATCAATAAAATGTTATAAATTAAACAGAATCTTTTTCAAAATAAATCAATGGCTATATTAAGGGGTTTATATATGAAAATTAAAACAACTAGATGAATATTTATACATATTTGTTTATTATTAGTCGTCTTCCGACATGGAACTTTCGTCTGAAGACTCGCCGTCTTCACCTAAATTTATTGTGATTGGTTCTTGCTCGATAATGGTGTCGAAGACCACATCCCTTTCCCAATCCGATAATATTAGTCGTACAGTCCTTTCCACTACACTATACCAATTTTCAGGCGTCACTTGATTACAAGAATCCTTTAGTAATTCAAGCATCATATTAGCTGTAAATGGCGGACCAGTGTTTTTTCTGGCAACATATCCTTTGACTTGTGCCCATATCATTTCGATAGCATTATATTGGCAGTGGTATGGTGTAAATCTGAGAACTGTATGGCCATGTTCTGCTGCCATTTCGTCCACTACGTATCTGGGTTTTTGTTTTTAGTTTTTAAAATGCTTATCAGCTCACACTCCAACATAGATTCGTCTATGCTTTATGCCATTATTGCGAAGCCAGTTTATAATATCTGACTTTTCATTGGCCTGCGTTGGCATTTTATCCAATTGGCGAGAGTGATACGGTGCGTTATTCATGACGATAACAGACGGTTCCTCTAGTGTCAACAGTAATTCTTGAAACCAACCTTCAAAGACTTCAGCATTCATTTCTACATGGTATTCGACTGTTTTTTTCGATTTAAATGCCAGCAACGCTACTTCAACAAAACCTTTTTTACTTCCTGTATGACAAATAATTAATCTTTCTCCTTTCCCTATAGGCACTTTAGAGATAGACGCAGCAGTATCATCAGTCCAGGTCTTCGATAAAGTGTGGTTGGCATTAAGCCACGTTTCGTCAATAAAAATCACATTTTCTCAGTCCTTTATTTTTTTAGCTTCTTTCAAAAAGGTACACCGAGCTAGAGCAATGTCTGTGCGCTCCAATAATATTTTTCTTTTATCCGCATTTTTAAATAAAAATCCTATCAGTTTCAATAACTTCGCCAGTGAAGACTTCTGTCCACGAAACAAGCCACAGTCGTGGAGTGAAATAGTCAACTTCCTTAATGTTGGAAACTCATATCTTAAGTAACAGTCATATATGTGACGTCGTATTGCGTCAGCGTCAAATTCGTCCACATTGGTTACTACGTACAGTTTTTTTTCTTTTTCGGCGTTGTGGGCTTATTTAGCTCTGTGCCACTTTTGCCATAGACTTCCTTAGTAATATTTGTCACTGTACTCAGACTCATGCAGAGCTTCCGCAACACGATCACGCACTTGTGACACAGGCAAAAGGGGTCCACCATATTGATTTTCTCTTTCAAAATAGTGACGCAAGCGTATCATTAATTCCTTCGACTGTCCTCTTAATACAAGGCATATAAGTCCCTTTGGCATATTAGAATATCCAAATATATGCGAAATCTATACAACGAACACTTAAATTCTATACAGGCACAAAGTTAACACGGAGGAATATACTATAATGTACTCAACTTGTATTAAAAATGGGAAAACAGCATACAGAACAGTGTCTAGTGCGTAAGTACGGACCTCTCGTTGCGACTGTTGCTGAGTGTTAACCACAGAACACTATTACTCCTAGTGGAGAGTGTTAACCGTCAGCAAACAAAATGGCGGCGGCAGCATTATGCTAGTATAGCCAGGACTTGAATTTGCCTCATGAATTTTATCATAAAATATAATGCACAAAAACGATGTGTTTACCTCATATTTATGTTACATATTACTTACTACATAATAAAAATTAACCACATATATAAAAATAAACTATACATTTGAATAGGAATAGAAACCGCACCATTTCCACTTCGGCAATAAAAAATCGATAATCGATACTAATTAATTAGTTTCAATATTCGGATCAATAATGGCATTTTCACGTTGCTGCAATCACTATTTCCATCTTTCAATAACTGTCAAAAAGTGGTTAACCTGGTGGACAAGGTGTCTTTCTTTTTGTTTATGTGTCCGGATGAAATTCAACAACGGATAAACCGATTTTTATGTTTTGTGTAATAATTCCCACACGGGAAGCTTATGTCATTCTTTAATAATACTTGTTACAACCGTAGAAGAAAAATTATTAATATTCAACCAATTTTGATTAAATTTTGTAGACGGGAAGCATATATATGTCATTCCATAATTGATAGGGATTGAATAATTGTCAATAATATGAGTAAAAATAAAATTAATGGAAGAAATTAATTAGGTACTGCGTAATAAATGAGTGTAGAATTCTCATAAATCGTTAATGACTCACTCACTGCAGAGTGCAGACCTATCTTGGAAACAATTCTGTTAATATTACTCACGCGCATCGTTTAAAAACAAAACGTAGGTGTACGTTCGCAGACAATGGTGGTGCGTGGTGAAAACAATTATATTCGTTCAATCAATAAACAGTCGGACTGTCATACGCTGACATTGATACATCTGTGTCCGAAGTGCAGATATCAAAGTAATTTATTTATTTATGTATTTTTAGAAAAGCTTTTTAAAGAGGAATACAACTAAATATGTATTTTTTCTAATATGGGGATATCATTTCAGATACGGCCATTTAATTCCTAACTCGTAGTAGATAATACATGTCCTAACTAATCAAAGCTTGTATTATGATAACTAAACAGCTGATATACTGTTCATATCTATACTAATATTATAAAGCTGAAGAGTTTGTTTGTTTGTAATGTAAAGATTATTTTAGTGTTAGATAGCCCATTTACCTAGGAAGGCTAAAGGCTATATACCATCACGCTACGATTAATAGGAGCGGAGCAGCAATTTAAAATGTTGCAAAAACGGGGAAATTTTATTCTATTTGAGAGCTTCCATTGCGTGCGCTGCGTAAATGGTTAAAGTTATGCAAAAATTAGGTGTGACGGAATTGTTACTCTTAAAAAGTTCTAAAAAAAATGCGCGATAGAATATGCCTATTTTTTAAGGTTGTCTTACTTAACATAACCTTTTTGTATAGTAATGAACTTTGTTCTAAAATAATGCATTATTTGTGAAGGTCATTTTATAAACATGGTGTTAATCCTTTTCGAAATAAATACATTATTCATCACAAGTATTTCATTTTGAACAAAATTTCCCTCTGCATTAATTGATTTCAATGAATATCTTAAGAGATATCACAGTTTTAAAATAACTCTGTAGCAAAATAAAGAAAGTTTCAGCTGCTTTAAAGTTGTACTATAGGTAGGTAGGTGCCTACGACCTACGACCCACTCTCTCTCTCTCTCTTTTATGTGACGTTACAAGATCTTTCTATTATCTGTCACCGTAATCGTTGTTCTGCCTTTTCCTACCCTTAATAACTCGACCACAGCGCCACCTAAAGGTTCGTACAACCAAAGCGTTCATCTTGCAGTCGCTGGGGCGTACACGGTAGCGATCAAGTTAAACAATCGTATTTGTATTTACTACCTTTGCACCATGAGCCCGTCGTACATATTTCGCCAGACTCAGACAAACTGAACGCGTAGATCGGGTGCTAGGTGCGAATGGCGCTTGCACGCATGACGAACGCGTTGGTTTAATCGTCCCATAACGCGTTCTGGGATAGTATATACCCATAAAGAAATACTTTATTTACATATTTTTATAATAATCGGTCAAACGATTTTGGAGTTTATCAATATAATACATAACCAACATCCATTTTTATAGTATAGGTAAAAAAACGCTGCATAGAATACGTCATCTCAAATTATTAATGAATTTAATGGCGTGCCACTATAGATTTCCTTATACTGTGATCTATAGCTGTGTTTTATGTCTTGTACAAAGTTCTATTGAACCTAAAGGGTGTGGTTAGAAACACAAACAGTCACAAAACGAGCCGATTGAATTCAGTCCTCAGGGGTAACAACCTACAACGACTGACCAGTGACCTCAGATGGGATTTCAGACCTGTTTATTGTTAATTATAAATGGCTACAGTGCATACTTAACAGCGAGTAATATGGATATACCCGTTTATCACTTTCATGAATTAATCCATAATCCATACTAATATTATAAATGCGAAAGGAACTCTGTCTGTCTGTCTGCTACGTTTTCAAGCCTAAACCGCTGAACCAATTTTGATGAATTTTGGTGTAGAGATAGATTTGTAGAAGAACTATTGTAAAGGGAGGATCCTCCGACCAGACGGGTGTTATGTCTAGCGGGCAGCTGCCCCACGGTTGTAGTCGGGTTCTTGTATATATACTAAATTGAAGAGTTAATTTCTATAGCGCGATGTAGGATGCGTCGTATGTGGCTCGATAGATGTCGCTGTGTGTCGCTATGTAGGTGTCGCTACAGATTGTACCTTGGAAAAAGACATAGGGTACTTTTTGTAGCGAAAATAAAACTTTAAGGGTAGAAAATATGGAACGAAAGATTCTATGAACAAAATATGAGAACACAAAAATGCGCATGCGCGATAATGGTAAAATGACATCGGCTGCCATACCAGCCAGTTTGTTGATTATCAATCTGGTTTGTTGATTAATTGATATTGTTATACTTAATAAGAAATGTATTGTATTTCTTATAATTACCTAATAAATGATAGTCCAGTATTCTTTTTAAGATTGGCTGAAGTGTTTTTGAACTGTTTAACTACGCAGTACAGCATAATTACTTTTTTATTTTATGATAAGAATACGACGTTCGCTGTTAATCGAACCCGCGGGAGTTTATATATTCTAAGGTGATATACCTATTGTAATTTATCTGGATTATACAGTTTTGCTACAAGTGAATTATTGCATTGTGTTATTTCACATATGGTGAAAATAAAACTTGGGTGAAAGTTCGTATGAAGAACCTGTCATGTCTCAAATTAGAGATATTCGTATGTATGCTTTCGGTAAGAAAGAAATATAAATAATTATTTGATGAAAATTTTACACGATAAATACACGCCATTCCTCAATTGATACAGCGTATGAATTGTCAACAATATGGGTAAAAATAAAATTATGCAATGTAAATAGCTACTGCGTAACTATAAACGCGTGCGGAGCCGCGGGCACACCGCTAGTACTCTGTAATTGCAAATGTAAAAAGTTTCATATTTGCATTTAGGACTACAAACTAGTCTCCTCCAAAATATATGAGTATAGGATAATCTTTAAACCACGTAACCTCCGAGAAGACACCCGTGAAATGAGACACCGTCCATTCGTCCCTATTTTCTAGAAAATTCGGTAAGAATCCGAAGTGGGTTTGTTAATATTAATATCTTTTTCTATACATTTCAAAATGAATAATTATAAAACAAACATACGAGACGTACTTTTGGTAAAAGAAAAATAATTGAACTGATATAGCATGCATTGGGTTTAAATTTAACCAATAGGCCAACTCGCAACTCATATTTATAAAAGATCGTTACATTGTTTGTGAATACTTGGAATAGAGACGGTAATAATTTTAGTTTCCTTGGTTAAAATAGCATAAATAAACATAAATTGAATGTACACTAATAAGCGAACTATAATTTTACAAATGAATCAATAATAAAATCGGATTGTATGCCAAGTGTTTTTCACATGTACGATTTTTAACGATACGATATCGGATTGTAAATTTCATAGTATTATCAAAAATCAATTAAGACAGTATTTACAAAACAGAGTGTATTTGTTATAAGTAACTGTTAATATATAATCCATACTAATATTATAAATGCGGAAGTAACTCTGTCTGTCTGTCAGCCTGTCTGCTACGTTTTCAGCCTAAACCGCTGAACCAATTTTGATGAATTTCAGTATAGAGATAGATTGGACCTTAGAAAAGGGCGTAGTAGTCTATGTACTTACCTATGAAATGCTATCATTTCATACTGGACTATTCCAGTATTCTTTTTAAGATTGGCTGAAGTGTTTTTAAGCTCTTTAACTATGCAGTACGGCATAATTACTGTTTTATTTTATGATTGAAAAGTGACGTGTTCTGTAGACCGCGGCTCGCGGGAGTTTATATTTATATTTATATCCTATTGTAAATGATCTGGATTATACAGTTTTTCTACAAGAGAATTATTTTATTGTGTTATCCAACATGTAGTAAAAATAAAACTTTCTTGAAAGTTTGTATGAAGAATCCATCATGTCTGAAATTACGGATATGAAAACTCATGTTGATGCTTTTGGTAAGAAATAAAAAAGGTTTCACGTTTTTTATACCAATCCAGTACAATATATGGCTGCCAATCCACTAATTCGAAGCGAAGAAGCGGAGTGAGGTTGTGGTGTTTTGTCGACCAATATTATTGTATAAAAATCTCAGCTCCGCATCAGTAGACATGGGCTTCCGAGGTTTAATCTTGAACATTTATTCAAATACATATTCGTAATTAGTGTAATTACGAATACGTATTGAAGATTATTTTTTTTCGTAAAATGAAATAAATTTTTTATTTTCATTTTGTTATTTTTTTGCAACTTTTAGTTGATCTACGAGTACATGCTATTATAGATTAGGCTACTGTCAACCCAAATATGTAATTTTAAAATATGTGCTAGGTTGCGGCGGCAAATAATTGGACAGGTGTATTTATATTTTGGATTCAGAATATTTTTTTTATGGTAATATGTATATACATTATACATCTTAGACTCCTCTACTGAAACCGTTTTGTGAGAAAAAATAAAAAGTGCACTTTGCCTAACTGGTAATAAAAGAAACATTTTTTTGTTCTCAAAAACTATTGAGTCTATCGTAATTTATCTAATATCAATAAAAGTTATTACGTTATTCTTTGAAAAATACATCTCGGAAATATTAGCCACTTTGCACCTAAAGAACTCGAACGGCGGCAGACATGTTTATTTTTATTTGATATTGAGAATACCTTAATCTACAACAAAATATACTTCAGAAGGTGTTCAACTGATAACTTTGCAAGTAATTTTCACTTGAATATATCAATAGAAGAATAAATTTAATTTCTCCAATACTATTTTGACTGTATATCGAAATTTATGTAAGAATAAAAATGATTTGAATTATGATCGATCGATCATCTTTTTAAACAAAATTGATTGAAATTTCGACTTTTGATGCCTATGTCCCTATTTTGCGAATCCTGACCCACTGTGCACCACCCGCTTTGAATGGCTCGCAACACAACTCCGCAGCCTCACTCAGTTTCTGTGCACGACCAAAGCAAACAGGACCACTGCAAAGTTGTACTCACAAATAATATGTGGCGGGCGACTCAATACATAGTGAATAAATTGTTAAATTAATGTAGACGTAGATATTAACTTTTATCATGTAGCCTTAAGGTCACGTTTAGGATAAGTTATTTAGTTTAGTTTGGAAATGATATTGTTATAATAAATATGTTTGTTTAATGTGTTTCATTTTCCTAGACATAAGAATAGGCAAGTTGCCTTGGAAAGTCGCTGTGCCAACGTACCCCTGGAGAGTTGTACTTCGCAAATAGTACGTGGCACGCGACTTTGCACAGTATAGAATAGTAAAGAAAAAATAATGGTTTTAACGGTTTTTGAAATGTTAAATAATTTAAGTTATATGAAAATAAATAAGGGCACTTTTGGAGGTAGGGCAGTAAATACTGTGTAGGAACTGTATATAAGGCGAGCCGATTGGCGATATGCAGTAATATAGCGGTGTGGTAAGGATCGCGACCACCATACACAGAATTGGATTTTTTTGGGTTTTCGTGTTCCGAGATCTGTCTGCGTATATCCAATAATATTCAGACGAATTCGTGGGTACCAGCTAGTACTACTATATAAGATATAATAAAAAAATTAATTTATGAAAATTATGTTACAACATTACCCGTTAGACTTTTTCTATAAATCATTATTCTTTTTCCTATTTTGGTAACCAACCTACGCGATTGAAAATTATTACTGCCGTTATTAAGTGGGTAATTATTTCGTTTTACAGAGTGCCTCGTGAAGATGTCAGTGTTCTAGCATCTTAGAACTCGTATTCCAGTCCATGTTATTATTTCTAATCCAATTCCAAAATCTATATGCCACTTAATTACACAATATAGAGTCAGTCAAATAACGCAGATTTATGGAACTAAAATAAATAAAAGCCACTACATGATAGACCAAAATTTCGTTAAAAACTTCTAAATCATTCTTATCTCTTAATTTTGCATTTTAAACTTTATTCCAGACGTCAACTTATGCTTAAATTACGATGTCGAAGAGTCGAAACTTTGCGGACTTTGATCGTTCATAAAGTTTTGATCTTAAAACAGGTCAAGGCTAAATTATTCTTGTGGTTGTACACAAAGCATTGTTGTGAATTTACCAAAAAAAAATTAACTACATTCTATAACATTTCCACCTAAATCTTTCAAATATGCCAAAAGTAAGCAAATAATATGGTTTAATATAAATATTAAACATAGCATAGCATTGAACACGTTACTGATCATGTCATATTAAAAAATTTCTATTTAGGCTCTAAGAAGGCACATAAGAATGTCAAAATACGTTTTTTCTTTTTTTCTTTTTTTTTCGAACTGACTACACTGTTAGCCTGAGGGGCCCTAAAGCCGCTGCGGCTTTTACAGCTTCATCGGACTTGGAGTCAAAATACTATCAGGCAGAGAGCATATATTCTGTCCAGTCACTTATAGGTAATTTTCTTTTTAATTCTTTGAAAATCATTAATTAGGTTACTTATTATGCCTACTCACTTTCAAGTTTCAATTACTTAAATGCCAAATATTATTGCATCATATTATAAATCTAAAGTAATAATTTTTTAATGAAGAAATAAAACCACAATCTTTGATTATATGACGTCTATAACGTCTATATATAAGTAATCAAAGACGTAACCGAATAAATAGTTATCGTTACAAAGACGTATGGTGTGAAACATCTTGCAAAACATTTAACGATATCATAATTTAATAATGATTTATGTTATGCAATTGTAATAATAGTGTCTGTGTGTACGTTTGTAATTGAACTGATAACCGCAGACGTATGGAATCCGATCAGTCGGGTCGAGGTTCGCCTTCGTTACCGAAACTCATGGATGAGAATTTAGAATCCGAAAAGTGTATTCATGATTATTTTTACCGAACTCCTCAAACCTGGATTTCTTTACTGTTAAAAATTGTCTTGTACTATTTAAAACAATTTTTTAATATAGCAAAGAAACCCTAATCACCGCATTAACACAACACTAGGTTATTTGCAGTCGCACTGCCTCACCTGCCTGGGTAGAGAGAAATCTCTAACTTTTTAACTTAAAAAGGGAAATTTTAAATTACAAAATACATATATTTGAGCTGGAAAGTAGAACAAGGCAGTTATGTCCGACGGGATGGAGACCACCATACACCATGTATAATTCCCACCATAATTCGCGCGCTTAGGAGTATCGCGTTCTGGGATTAACCGGTGTATATCCAGCTGTAGAGAGGCTTGCAAGCTGACATGACGGCGACGACAGTCGACGGATGGCCGATTTCTTGTTGGTTGCCGTCATTTTTGGATTGTACTCAGCTTACCATCAGCCGGTCACCGTGTTAAAAAAATCTTACATGCAGTAAGTACATATTTGTCAAAAATAATCATAACCCACAGGAAAACGTGTGCGGCCGGAGGACCCCGGTCAGGAACGACGTTACTAAAAAATAAATATTATTACACAACCAGCCGCGCACGATGCTCGTTTGTTCGAGTTTCGATACTCGCATATAATAAAAAGAGACGGAGAGAGAGAAGTCGCATAGAGGGTGCATAACGCTTTTTCCGTACGTGACGAATTTTGCAAGTCAACACTTCGACCAAGTTCCATGTATTTAAGTAGTTCAAGCTCTTTTTTACTGTAGGTATCGGGCACCCACTCCGTATAGATAAATATATTTTCAAAAGAAAAAAAAAGATAGACATTATGGATACGGAAATTTATCTCTTTATCCCATAAATAGAAATATGCATAATGCATCAACGAAAAGCTTCTTACCTTTCCGTTGTAATGAAAATTTCAGCAAGACAATTAAAATTTGATAAGTTCAAATTAATTTTATATAACATTTTACTAAATCTTTGCTTTAGGTTAAACGTTGCCATCTAGCTAATTAAATCGCTTGAGGAAAATAATTAAAAATGTTAGCTTCGAGATTAATTCAGATGAAAATATAATTTGATGCAAGCCTAGCGTGGCGACCTTGGGAAATGGAAAAACTTACTAATCTACGGTTAATGAAGATAAATCTTAGCAAAGTAAAAAATAATTTAGGAAATGCAAAACATAGAGATATATTAGAAAAAATACTTAAAAAATATTCATAATAGGATTTGCGTTTGGCTATAATCTCAGCTGATTTTAAGTGATAATGTGGCCCAAGATGACGAGAAGCTTGGCGACAGATTCACAACATAAGGGTGGTAGCTAGCCTGGTAAATATTAGAAAAAGCCCTACCCACTGTACTGTGGTTGCATCACGATGTTTTCCTTCACCGAAAATTCTGGCTCATTGTAGAGATTCGAACTCAAGTCTATCGACGTGATGTCCGTTCACGCTACCACTCAGCCATCATTACTTATTATAGCCTTATTGTCACAAGGCTTGTGTGCGCTTCTTTTTGCAAATTTCTACTTCTTTTTCCTAATTTAGCAACCACTCCTCCCTATTAAAGAGTATTTATTACTACCATTATCAATTGGCTAAATGTTTCGTTTTACAGTTTGATTTGATTTTTGTGTTTCAAAGAAATGCTGGCCAACTTCGTATGCTTTGTTTATTACATACACTACGGCAAGGAAATAGATCGCTGAATGCGTAGTACAGTTAAATATCGTAGTTCCTTAAATCTTTAATAACTTTTTATTGAATTACGATATCGTGATTTTTTTGTAAGATCCAAGCGATTGTTTTCTTTTCCAAGTGGAAATTATGATATTAATATAGATTAACCCGAACGAAGTTGCGGGCTCTTTTTAGTATTTTATATAATACTGAACGCTAATTAATTATTTTCCAATATAAAAATATAGTTCAAATTCCAAATTGTTGTTATTTGGATAGAGCAAACAAACAAATGGCTTGTACCAACGAAGTCAATTGAGCCCAATTGTGTCCGATTCAATCGACAGCATCAAAGAGATTATCTCTGTTTAATTAATAATTAATAATAATAATACGAGTGCGTGAAGCAGTTTAATTACTGTTATTTACAATTCTATTAACAGATATATTGCTATTTTCAACTCATCTATAAAAATAAAATGATTGAGGTTTGCTGTTGTGGGCGCTTCACGCAAAACTAGGTACTTGATAGATTTTGATAATTATTTGTTTTATTAACTCCTTTGATACATGTCCCTTTAAAAAAAAATATCACGATATCTTCATGAACAATAATTATGAAGTTATCTCGTGCGTTGCCAGGGGAACAGCTATTACTAAATATATAATTTCGTTGAGTCTTGGTCGGACTTTTGGAAATAAGTCATGATGGTCGAATATCGATTCGATGTCCTCAGGTTGGAACCCCGGCATGTGCCAACGAATTTTTCTGAATTCGTGTATATTAATTAATTTAAATTGATAATTTGGCTGACGGGGAAGAAAAACATCGTGATGAAAACTAAATGCTTGAGAAATATTCTTGTAGTACCACTGTATGTGGGAAAAATATAGAACTCTTGATTTATCGGAGTTTTAAATCGCTAGTATGTCTTGAGCTGGCTGTGGTGTTTAAGCTGCTCCCCCCCCCCTCCTCAGGAAGGCCCTGCAGTGGCACACTTGCAGACTGATATTATTATTTTGGTACAACTTCAACTCGCTGAGCGTGTTCTATAGTCTGTATCATGGTGCGTGTTCTGAAGAGCTATTCAAACTAATTCTCCATCTCGGCACGAAATAAAAAGTTCTTTATGACTTATCTTTGTCGTACCGTGAAGCTGTGGAACCGCTGGCGTAATGGTTAATGATACGTAAATACAATGTTCTCCAAAAATATTGGTACTTAGTATATAAAAGGGCATTTTTAGGCATGGCATATTAATCCTTACGAACAAAAGTTATCACTAAGATAATATTATGAAGTTAAATTTTTCCCTTATTAGCATGTTATTTGGTATATTTGTTCAAGATATAATGAAAGATTAAAATAACTTGTACTTGCGGGTGGTGAGAACAGTTATGATATGCACATCATAACATACCAGGTATTGGCGGGGCGGTGTTTATGGGATAAAAACACGGGTAAAACCGTGGGGCACAACTACTCATTATTCTATGTGGCTTGCATTGATTTACCGCTCCTTTTCAATGTTCTTCTAGAATGTTCCACCCTCTTTAATAACATATATATAAACTAAAACAATACTTTTCAGGCTGAGTGCCTTCTGCGCTCGCCCCAAAGCTCTGTGAAGCTGACAAGGCCCCTCAAGTCAATAGCGTACAAAACACTCAGATACATAAGTGAATAGTTTGAGTTTTGACTTGGAAGCAAGAAGGTCAGACTCGTGAGGTACTATTATGGAAGGGGAAGGAGGGAATTAGAATATTTTTTGACTACATCCAATGCGCCAGACGTAGTCAGTGCAAAAGGTTATTTCCATGTTGCTTGATACCATAGGGCTTACTACTAACAATTTCTTCTCTCACCAGGAATGGTGAGGGGGTTCCGCTCTAGGGTATTGCCCTCTATCGGTGGCAATCATCGATACCCGTGAGAACGGGAACATCTTTTCTTATGCTAGCCGCCCAGTACGGGAGACATCTGTGACTCGTCGGTTTAGTTTCTGACTGGCCACCTACTAGTTGTAGGAGCTAGATTTGGTGAGGTGTTCCTGCGTGTGGTTCTCCTTAGTGTTGTTGCTATCTGCTTCCTATCTTCGGATCAGCCGCTATTCCTGCAGCATTCCATGTAAGTAGGCTGTCACTTCCTCCCCGCCGCACTCTCACGTAGCTAGGATTTCCTTCTGGGTGGTCTTCTTTAGGTGAGACAGGATTTCTGTTCCTTCGGTAGTAAACGGAGGAGTAGGTACCGAAGGCGCCACGGTCCGTGGGTCTTTATTTGTCCTACTCGGCGGTTTAGGGTATTTCTTGGCGGGTAGCCTGCCGTCACGCACCACTGCGTCGTTGGCCAGCGCCATCAGCGACGATGTAGCCTCCTCTTCGACAGTTGCTAGCAGAGGCATAGCTTCTGGTCTTCTTAACGTTTTAGAGACAGCGCCTGCACGTGTATTCAATTCATCCAATAATCAATGAATCTTCAAGCCTTGTTTGTTGCCTGTTAAGTTATTAGCAGAATCTTAACTGTACTGTACTCACCATATTGCCATTTTAGAGGTTCTAACATTGCATAACGGTTAGCAATCTAATAAAGAGAGACTACGTGGAACGGTTCGAAAAATATAAAAGAATTGGTACGCGTAAAAACCGCAAAAACGAACACTTCAACGTTGCGCAAAAGACTTATGTCCGAAGAGATTGCAAAAGTTTACCTCGAGGCTTTCGCTCATTATCACTTTGTTCCAGCTTGTTGACTGTTCTGCTAATCAAAAACTTCATGTGGCACAAAAAAACTACGTCTAGAAAAGTCATAGGTTACCAAGTCTATATTGTCATATGTTTGAAGCAATTACTTTTTTATTTTTTAGACGTTTTGTAAAACTAATCTCGGTCACGAATTCGTAACTCGGCTGTAGCACGAAATAGATAAGTACAGAAAGACAGCTAATAAACCGCCAATGAATAAACGATTTTATCGAAATTGTTGTCTATAAATTTGTTTGTTTAAATACTACATAATTCCAAAATGTTTTTTTTTTACTTTTCGGTTACCAATTTGTAGATTTATATTTAGTAAATTGAATTTAGAATAAACTAGCAATGACCCATGGATCCGCACGCGTTTGTTACGCTGTAATTACTTTCATTCCGTAATTTTAATTCTATTTTATTTTATTTATTTAGTTATACAAAGGTGATCTTACAGCTAACAAAGTACATATATATATAGAAATAACATACAAAGGCCATTTACAAGTTATATTATTATTATTATTCTACTTATATTATTGACAACGAATATGGCCCATCAATTATGGAATGTTTTTTATACTTTCCGTGTACAAAATTAGCACAGACAGACAAGACTGTGCCTCGATCTCACCTGATGGTAAGTGAAGATGAGGCAGAGGATGGGTCGCGTTTAAGTATTAAATACCGATTCACATTTCTCTTAAAGACTTCCAAGGACAGCAAGACAACCGTCGGGAGTAAATTCCACTACTTTGCCGTTCGTATATTGAACGATGAAGCGAACCGCTTCGAGCGACTCTGGGGAATTTTCACGACATTAGGGTGGAAACCCTCACGGCGTCTAGTTGTCCTATGGCAGAACGTAAATAATGTAATTCCTGTAATTTGATTTTTAATAAATGTCCTTTATATAGGATGTCTATCTGAAATTTGAAAAAAATATTACATACAGTACCTACAGACAGTATTGCAGATTTATTAATATCCTTAATAAGGTTTTTATTGAAATACCCAAATAGAAAATTACTTAAGGTATTGTAGATGTGAGCATTGCCAACCACCTAGGGCTACAGTGTCGAGCGTAGCCTGCGTAGCCTAGATGGCTTTAGAGCGGAATGCGGGAAATGAACATCATCTAACACTATCTATGGAAAGCAGCATTACTTGCACTAACATCATTCTACCAAAACAATGGTCCCCAAACTTTTTGTCTCCTAGACCCCTTACCATCTTTTACTGTATTGAGTATACCCCCAATAAACACTTTCTTTACAAAACCGCGATAAAAAAAAGTCCTTACAAATACAATCGGTACAAGTCTTAAAAATTACGATTACCATTACGATACTGTATTTTTCTATGATTGATGCAAGTAATCATGAAATTCTCTGAATTTAGTTTCATACCTTCATCAAATTCCATAAATATTTACATTTCAGAAATATTTACTTATACGTTTATTTAAAAAAACGTATTATGTAAGTACAAATGTACTATCATATTTTATTATTATATTTATTGTAAGAAAGTCAAATTTCCGTAACGACTTGCTTAAATGGAATTCACTATTTTGTCGACCCCCATTTGCAATTCGCGGACCCACAAAATTTTGTTTTCGCTGACATGGACCTGTTGATGTTCGGAATCAACCCTTAGGGGTCCACATGGACCACTTTGGGAACCCACGTACTAAATAGTAAACGAGATAGGTATATTAAAATGTTTCCATAGTTTATATAACAAAAGCTATTCTCTAAGAACATTCGAAATACACATTTCGTTAAAGGAATGAGTATTACAAGTAATTTCATGATTACAACGTTGTGACATACACACAATACAATACGGCGAACTTGTCGTGAGCATGTCGGTCACAAATCAACTTATGGCAATTATTTATTACTTAACTACATTTTAGTGCGAATCTACGATTCTACTGAAATATTGAATTAGTTTTTAAGTTATTTTTCTAGTATTTTTTTTATATCTACGCTGTATGTATCTGATAGTAATTATTATGCAGTACAAAACAACATTGATTTGAAAAACAGGTTCCATCTATAACTATCACTGTTCTGCGAGCCTTTAAAATGTTTGACCACGCCTCGCCTAAAGGTTGGTGTGGAAACGATTCCTCAGTTCACGACACGACAAAGATGAGAGTTTGCGAACTTCTTTGTTCGTGTCTTGAATACATCTACTACGTAACCGAAGTTATTTAGACCGTCCGTTCTGCTATAAAAGGGAAAATAATATGACCAAACAATTCTTCAAAGCAGTCATGTCCGCAAGGCGATGTTAGTAAGGTGTAGTTGTACATTGGAGTGGAAGGTTTATGGAAATTGAGAGACCTGCTTTAATAGTAGAAGAACAGAGGTGAAATTTGGTAATAGTGAAAACAGGGAGAGGCGGTTTTGTAGCTGGCCGCAATGTCCTATTCACTTTGGTACGTCTTGTTTCAGGATCGGACAGTATATATTTAACTACGAATAACCTAAGCGTTAAAATAGAATTATTAAATCATCGTTTTTTTTCATTTCCCATTTAAATTACATGGGACTTTTGGAACAGATCACAAAAAAATAGTAGGTACGTGTTTTTGTAGGAAATTGAACGATCTGAAAAAAACGAACTATATTTTTTAATAATTTAATCCTTTAAAAGTTATTCAAGATCAAAGTTTAATTCAAATAAATTTTAATATCTAACCAAGAAACCAAGGTTTTTAAATTATTCAATAGAGGATTGCGCTGATTTACTCTACCCTGTAAACTCAAATAATGATCGTGTAATAAATCTCCACAATGTTACAGAAGTAAACCCTTAATTAACCAGATTGTGGTTGAGGTAGGGTTCGAGTTGTTATTTATGAAAACGCCAGAAGATAATTGAAAAATAGGTAAAGTTAATTAATAATAAAAGGTTTTTCAATAGAAACGGAGTATATTTAAAATAAAATAAAAACGTATTGAAAGTTTCCAATTATTATACTCGCGCTTTTGCTGCGGCTTCACTCGCGTCATAGTTGATTATGTCCCATATGTTTTACTTTCTAACTGGATTCGCTAAATAATTTTCATAGATCTATCTTAAGAAATGGTGGATTTTCAAACCTTCGTCTCCTTTTTCAACACCTTAGCCGTTTAATATACCAAAAACCCTTCCATAGTGCTCACCAACATTGAAATTCTCTGCATGCAGAATTTTCACGTCGATGATATGTCAGTCAGCCAGTCAGTCATTATATTATCTTTTTTCGAAAACTAACTCTAATCTTTAGGTTTTTAAGAATTTGTAGATTTTTCTCATACAACAATAATTTTGACATAACCCCACGAAAAATAATCTAGGAGCGTTTAATCATATGATCTTGGAGGCCATGACTCGTATCCGAATCTTGAGATAAGCAATCCGCTGAATTTCTCATTTCACTAAATCAGAAATTGGATTTCTCGTATTCGTACTACCATAACAAGCCGAGGCATAGAATACTGCCGAGATGGTCTTTTGAATGACGTTGTATTCTCTAAATAACACTAAATAGTAAATTTATGAGAAAACGTAATAGTACTTTTAAAAATCGTAGTTTCTTAATACTTAAATAACTTTTTATTGAAAGAACATATCGTGTTATTTTTTTAAATAAGGACCAAGTATCTAACTCTTACCTATAACAAACAAAACAATATCAAAATCTATCCAGTGGTTTTTGCGTGATACGCTCACAACGGCAAACCTCAATCATTTTATATAGATATGCTCGGGTTTTATCAAAACCTCCTATAAAAGTGAGAATGCTTAACTAAAAAAATCTGTGTTGAAAGTAAGCGCTATCATAATAAAAACTAAAATTCCCACGATTAACACCAATCCATTCAGATCCGGGTGTTTATTATCATAATATACACAATATTTCACTTTGTAGTGGATTATAAATACATTGTTATTGATGTTTATTGTTACACTGATTTAAAAATAAAACACATTAATGTATGCATTATGAATATATGAATGAAGTGAAGTGTATTTGCAGTTTGTACATTACAATCTATGTCATATCGACACCTCGACATATGTATATGAAGAAGTAGCAAAAACTATTTTATAACCCAAAAAAAGACAGAGGTTATACTCACTTTCATTTATATTCAGTCATAACTTCTTTGTTTATGATCCGATTTGGAAGATTCTTTTTTAGTTGAATAAGGGAATATACGTCAAGGGTTGTCCTATTTTAATTTCAACGTTAAAGGACCTTTAACTTTAAATATACACAAGGAAACTCTTCAAAATCAATAAAGTTGAATTTCTTTATTGTTAAAAATTGTCTTGTTCTAAGTACCCATTTACTATGTACCTACAGAGATTTTCTGTGTCTGTTCCCAAAATAGAAAAATAATTTCAACATATTTTTATACTCAATAATTTAAATACAATTTATTATTATTTTGTAATTAAACTAGCTGGTGCCCGTGAATTTGTTCACGTAAATATGCAAGAAAAGAAAAGAAAACACAATAGAACCAATAATAATAATAATGAATAAACATAACCTATATAATCTGCTAGAATCGCCCAGCAACGATCTCCTCCTATTCAGCAACAAGCTACAGTATTAAATATAAAATGTCTTTCATTTTTTTCAAATATAATTTTATCACTACTGCATAGCCACTATGGTTAAGCGTAATGATATATAGCCAAAATCCCTCCACGCGCCCTATCCTTCAATTTCAAATTAATAATATGAAAACTACATTAAAGTTGGTTCACGTTCAGTTCTATATTAATCTAGAAACTACATTCAAATTGGTTTAGTAGTTTTCAAGTGATTTGCATTCAAATACGGAAAATACACGATTTGATATGACAGATGTTTGCAGTTAATCCGAATTTTCTGACAATCCTTTGCAATTGTTTCGAATCTATTTTACTGAAAAATGTCCCGGACAATATGGAATTTAACACAAAAAAATAATTACACATACCCATTATTCGAGTTATGAACTATGGACTTGATTTTCAAAAATACAATAGGAAAAGGCACGTTCAGTATTTATTTAAAAAACTTTTCATTTTTTTTCTTTCCATAATACTTTAGTTGGATTGTTACTAACGGCCACATCGCTAGTATTATATACGATGGAAAAATAATTGACGTTGAGATTAGAACTAATTCCCAAAATACGGTAGCACGACAATGTACCTCATAGTAAGCACCAATCCAACAACAACGGTAACCGCTAAGGGTTCTACAGTCTATTGCTAGATATCGCTGTCACGCCGGCCGGTTCAAATGTTTCTATAGTTAGTTACCTCAGATCTCTAGTAGTTACCATATCTATTAAACGGGCATGTACATTATATATAATCCAAATTGAACACGGGTGAATCCCGACGAATTACCCGATTGCGAAAAACGAGGGTTATGTTTTTCGCGCGTATGTATGTCTATTTCTTTGGCACGCTCTGTAGACTTAACGGCTTGACGGATTTTAGCATCCGATGTGTCGTTAAATTCGTTTTAATTGTGAGAGTGACATAGGCTAAATAATACTTAAGTAAGACGTCTGGAAATGGAATAAAAATTAGTCGTGGTTTTTTTTTGTTGCAGTCAGATTTTTTGAGTGCTTTTTAAAAATTTACTTTGCTTGTCTTTCAAATATTTTATGGTAGTGGTCTAAGATGATAACGTCTATCAGTGTTTGGCGTCAGATATTTAACTGGAGGGTGGTACCTAACTACCCAGGTAAGCATTAAGAAAAGCGCTCCCACCATGCTATGGTTTCATCACGATATTTTCTTTCACCGAAAACTCGAACTCAATGTAGAAATCGAACCTAGATTCAATGTAGGATTGGTGTGTAGGATTCCACAACTGTGTCCGAATGGATTGCGATCACTATATACCAGGTACACTAACCGCCATAGCAACCTATGCGTCAAAATCAAATCAATCAGGTTGGTAAGAATCTATATGCGATGGGTCACGACAATCACGCATATAATAAATTAGAATAAGATCCTGACATATGCCACATAATCTATATATTAATACGTGAAGCGAAAGCTTTCTACCCCTTTTTAAGCGTATTGCGCGCACGGAAGACTGTTAGATTTGGCATGGTTAAAGTTTATAAGGAGGAGTGCAGAAAGCTAAAATCTATGTATAGTATCTGTTACTATACTATTCCATTTCTTTATTTTCTTGATGACAGTTCTAATTTGATAGTTGTAGTGTTGCGACCAAATAAGTAATGATTTCGATCGCATATATTTACGACAGTGACGATTTATCAGATTTTGATTTTAAATAAATAAATAAAGATTACCTGTCGTTATAATTATTTCGTTTCATTGTCGAGTACCTACCTATACCTACTATTTTACAACAGATTCGAAAATTTTGAAGAAGTTGGCATTTTCAATCAAGAATTAATACCTGTAACATCGTGTAATGAAATATAATATTAGTTAATAAATTTCTACAAAAGTATCCGGCAGAAGTTTAGTTTCTTACATTTTGTAAAAAAATTGGGATCTGTTATCGAGTTTCGTTTATCGATATAGCTCCATCCTTATCAGTTTCTCCGACTCTGGTATAACCTTGTACGTGTGTAAGCGTCATATTTTTATAAAATTATGCATACATAATGTAAAAAAGACGCTCGCTCAAGTTTTCACAGGAGCTGTCAACGAGAAAATAATGAAATGGAAATGGTATAATATATTAAACTAAATAAATTAATACTGTGAATCCTAACCCGATCAGTGCCATTGAACTTAGACCCTCCAAAATATTGAGATTGTCACTGAACGACGACAGTGACAGTGACGACAGTGACAGCAAGTGATGTAGATAATACTCATTAATTATGAATACTGTAAATGTCAAACAGAAAATAGTCTATG
Organism: Saturnia japonica; assembly: GCA_033032175.1. Classification (NCBI taxonomy): domain Eukaryota; kingdom Metazoa; phylum Arthropoda; class Insecta; order Lepidoptera; family Saturniidae; genus Saturnia; species Saturnia japonica. The sequence continues at coordinate 4,956,737 of CM065314.1, forward strand.
ATCAAAAAGTCGCTGGTCGAATTTCGACCTTAGGGCGATTGCTAGTAAATTTAAATACTTTTTAAAAAGTCTCCTACACCAGACTGTGAAGTATGTGGAGTAGTAGAAGACGTACACCATGTAGTAACAGAATGTGCTCGATTGTAGGCGCCTTTCAGTGATCTCCTCGAAGGCTCTTTTCAGATTGATGAGTCGCCATCAATGAACTGTTTTTATAATTGTGTTTATGTGTTGTTGTTATCATATTGTATTTTTTTCTTTGCTTCGTATATTACTTACTTTTACTTTTTTTGTTATCTATTTATATATATATATAAGTATATATAATTATTAGATAAGGGTCCTATGGGACTGATATATACAAAGTATTAAAAAACCGTCAAAGTGAATATCTTTAGATTTATCGCGTTTCGGGATCAGCCGAGAGGTTTACAGATCTCTCGGTAGTGGCCGTTGTTTTATAATTGTACTGTCCTTACCATCAGACACAAGAACGGCAATTTCCCGTGTTATTATAATATTAAAATAAATGTTGATCGACGCTATGTTCTGACAAGCCACCAATAAAGCATCATAGCTTCAAGCAAAGTTAAAGCCGGAACTTTCGTACTTCGACTTAAACAGAAATAATCCGCAGAATTCCTGACTGACCTTAGGGAAATTAAAAAGCATTCCGAAACAAACGCAGATGTATAAAGGTATTTAAAAATTAATAAACTTAATTTTGAAGCAGTGGTAACGTGGACGGACTCGGCGTCGATCAACGTGAGTTCGAATCCCTGCAATGAGCCTGCGTTTTCGGTGAACGAAAACATATTATGGTGGTAGGACTTTTCCTGGGTAGCTACCACCCTCAAGTCGAAAATCTGTCGCCAAGCACCTATAGGTGTGGTACGGCATCTGTACTTGAGATCTATCTAATCCCACTAGGTTTAGTGTGTTACCCCAAAGGCCACATCGACACTTAACGTCACGTAAGATTGTAGCCTATAACTAACAAAAATAAACTTGAAAATCCCGAAACTGGTTTACAAAAATAGAGGTAAGTTGTGCTTTATTCTATCTGCCTATCCCATTAATACCTAAGTAGCATGATAATATATATTATATCGGTTGTCAATATAATATTTAAAAACGAAATAAAATGGATTGTAATTTTTTACAACGGTCAATGTCACTGGCATTTCTATTATTACCTAACAATGTTAATAAAGATTATAAATATCTATAAATATTCTAGAGGTTTTGTGTGTAATAAATAAATTCTATGTTGTATGTAAATTCCCAGTCGACTACCCGACACGTAAAAGTAACGGCTACGCTAAAGGTTTCTTTATAATTAAATATATTATTTATTACTAAGTTATTGTTAAAAATTGTTAATTTTTTAAATTAAAAATCGAAGTTTTTTATTTATTAAAATATAAATCACATTATACTATGGACTTCAATAAAAAATATTTTAGTGAATATTGTTATTTTTTTAACTTACCCAAACAAGTAAAAAGTTCCAAAATACCAAAATGAAAAAAAAGAAACAAAATCAAACTTCTTCAACTGACAAAACACTCCGTTATTTTAAAAATTAAATTCAACTTTATCACTTTCGGCACTTTACACTTTAACTGGCCACTACCGTTCGGATGGTTTAAATTAGTTCGAAATACGTCTACGCGGGAAATCGTTCCCGGGCGAGCGTACGAAAGAGTCTTTCAGTCGGACTGAAGGGCGTCGCATTTCAATGGATGCGGCGCGTCGGCGACACGCTCATGCGCGTTCGTAGTTTATTTTCACAACGGACTTTCAGCTTTTTCACGCTTTAGCTGGAACATATATTTTCGTATATAAAAGCACTCGGCGCCTAGGGTTTGTTTTTGAAGCTAGACAATTTCTTGTATACATTTTCTTACAGTGTTGCAGTTATTTTGTAGTTTTACTTGACTAAGTACTATAAACCTGTACCTATTGCAATTTGTAGATACGTCGTTTTTATATTCAAACATTGCTTCTAAAGTTTAATAGTTCATTATTATATGATGAAATTTATTAACTTGATATTTGGGATATAGTGTATTATTTAGATAAATTACATGGAATTTAAATTTAATTTTTAATAGGTGCCTTTACATATATGTATTTTGACTGTAAACTCGGTTGAATATATTATTTAATTAAGTATATGATTAGTTCTATATAATACTAGCTAAACCCAGTCCTACTTGGTTGTGACTCTGATTGAAATTATTAGGGAAACAAATAAAAGTATTATTATGAACATATGTAATTATACTTACCGAGAGAACTTGGCACATCATTACTTTTAATACTCTTTGTTGTTAAAATCGAAAGTATTTCACATTTATTTTAAAACAAATGAGTAAAAATATGTAATTCAAAAAATGTGATACATATACTAATTTGTCAGATTACTTCTTTTTTATTAAAATCGCGAAACGCTTGGAATTTCCCATTTCTCTGCTTCGTGATAAAAGTGATAAAAAAAACACACTATAGAAATGCAACGTTGTGTACAAATTTTAAGGCTATATATGCATCGACTACTTTTCGAACTTTTCGGAATCAACATACGAAAACTTAATATATATTATTATACTAGCTGTGCCCGCGACTCCACTCGCGTGAACGACAGAAGAACTAAAACTTTAATAAATTTTTATTGAATGGAGATATCGTATTAATTTTATTTTAATTAAGGTCCAAGTGTCTAAGGAGTAAAACAAAACAAAATTGATCAAATCAATTAAGTAGTTTTTGCGTGATGCGCGCACAACTAACTGCAAACCTCTATCATTTTTAACAGACGTAAAATAAAAACGGAGGTAACTTATTACGAATGTATTTTTTTATGAATTTTCAGCCATAACTAATGTGTATATGAACCGATTTGAATGATTGTTCTTTTTGTTGGATAGGGGATACCTCAAGGGTGGTCCCATTTTAATTTCATTTGCATTGGACCTTCAACTTCGGAGATACACTAGGGAACTCTTCAAACCCATTGAAGGTGGTTTTCTTTTTGTTAAAAATTGCCTTGTATTTATATAGATAAGTTTGCGGGGTGGTAGGACTGATTTGCTCGATTGGGTCGCGATCACCACGCATGTGGTGAAAAGTCCGTCATAGTGACTCGCTTTTTCGCGTCGCGTTTCGGGATCAGCCTGTGCACGTCCAATTAAATTATTGCAGGCCGGCATGACAGCAGCGACCGTCGACAGATTGCGATCTCTCGGTAGTCGCCGTTGTGTTGGGATTGTGCTGTAGGGGAAACCGAGGTGTTTTGAAACAACACTGATTTCGCGGAACTTAAAACCGTTAGCGAGTTGGTATTGTCGCATAGTAACTCCTCCCCACCATCCGCAGGCCCCTCAGTACTCAATTATGACTCCGAGTGCACGGTTGTGTCGTTTTTGGTTCCACGCCATAAAAAATCGTAAAAAGTAAAGTATTCAACGTTTTTTTTAAAAGGCCTTTATTTGGATAATGCTTCTGTATTTTAGTGCGTGTGATATATGTTTCGAAGGCGTATTAACTAACGATTAAATTCATAGCATGGTTACATCGCATTTCTTTATGTTTTGGTTCTAGATTTGTAGTCAAACAGCAATTGGGATGATTTTTTTTACTGAGGACATTTGAAATTTAGACTCATAGAGGTATGGGCAAGTTTCAATATACACACATCAAAAAAGTCTAAGCAACATGCGTGATATTACAAATTTTTCCATTTATATTAATTAATTTCTAAATATTTACTCAAACAAAGTGCGTAGGTAAGTAAACTTTTTTGTTATCGATGACATACTGGCTGGTTGGTAAAAAAATTTGATTATGTTTTGTTTTTTCATAAAATTCAAATGACTGCGAATTTGTTTGAATTTAAGTGCGTTTTAATTGCTACGTTTAGTCTTGATTTTATAATTTTACCAACCATTTAAATAAAGTTAGCCACAAAATTGAATTGTTAGATATTCTTTACGTCATGAAGCGACGTCATTTGATGGCAGATGAAATGCAAAGAGCTGTAGGGATGTTGCTAGCGGGAAGTAATCAATCTCAGGTATCTCGACATTTTGGCATTCATAGAAGTGTTATTTGTCGTCTTTGGCAGCTCTACAATAATACAGGAGAACCCGCTGAACAGCATCCAGGCCGTAATAGGAGTACAACCACTCGGCAAGACCGGTACATACAACTGACTGCAAGACGCCAGCCGATGTTAACCGCTCGAGAGATAAGTTTGAGGCTACAAATTTCAAGTGGTGTTGATGTAAGTCCTCAAACTGTGCGAAATCGACTGCATGAGTACGGCCTACGAGCTCGACGCCCAATCAGGTGCCCACCGATACGTCACGGGAATCGCGCTCGTCGATATGAATGGTGTAGAGAACGCATAACATGGACTCAGGAACAATGGGATAAAATTATGTTTTCCGATGAGTCGCGATTCGGGTTTAAGCCTGGTACAAGAAGGGTGCGAGTGTATCGTCGGCCCGGAAATACTGAAAGGCTCAGGTGCGTTCAGGAAGTTCATCCATACAGCGGCTCAACAGTTGTTATGTTATGGGCGGGTATTATGAAGAACAGGCGAACTGAGCTCGCTTTTGTAAATGGAAACATGAATGCTGAAAATTACATTGTGGATATTCTCAGACCTTATGTCTACCCATTTGCACAAACCTTTGGCTCCGATTTTAGGTTAATGCATGACAATGCGCGTTCACATACAGCTCGGCGAACCAGTGAATACTTTGCAACGGAGAACATCCGGGTATTGCCCTGGCCTGCACAATCGCCAAATCTCAACCCCATCGAGCACGCATAGGACATGCTCCAGAGACGTGTTTTGAAGGACTTGGACGGAGCGACAACAACCCAACAGCTGAAGGATTTGCTACAATTTCATTGGGAGCGAATACCGCAAGATGACGTAAACAGTCTCATTAATTTAATGAATAATCGTTGCCGACAAGTTCTGAATAGCAGAGGAGCCCATACTTTGTATTAAATTGTTCTATTCTTTCACAATAAATACATTTTCTTTAGAACATTTCATTTTGTAAGAATAAAGTTTAGTTTCTTATGTATCTTAGTTTCTACAGTATACTCTAATATTGTTCATTTCTGTTATTAAAAGAACTTATAAAGACAACAGCTGTTATTTTTACATCATAGAACCCTAAAGATATTATTTTAAAAATAAAATACAACGTTATAATGTGAAGAATCATCCTAAAATTTAAATTAGTACATGTTGCTTAGACTTTTTTGATGAGTGTATATGAACCCGCTACAGAAGAAGTTAAATTGCAACATAAAAGTCTCTGTGATGCGGCTTCGAGTTACAACTTCAACAATACTTCGCTGTACAGGTATGTTTAAAAAAAAGCATCCAAACTACATGTGATACTCTCGACCCTTGCCAAAAACTCCACCAAGAAAAGTAAATCAAACGAATCTGTGAAAGTTATATTCCAATAAATTACCTTTATATGATATGGTCGTTTCTACTTTACAACCCTTATTTCTACCCAAAAACTGTGTGTTTCAACTCACCTCGACCCCTGTTTCATCTTTCCTCAGTATGAGGGGTGTTGAAACAAAATATCCTGTGTCGTTTAAGTCGAGTTATTAACACAGAATTGATATTTACGCTCTCTTTTTGTTACTCATCTGCAAGTGCAAGAAATAGACTATGGATGTATATCTATTAATTTTATACGATTGGATGTATATAGATTTTTGTGTATGGAGCAAAATGTCAAAATTGTTTCAACTCCCCTCGGTCTCCACTACTTACTATAAGGGACCGTATCGTCAATTTACCGTGCTACCATAAAAAAATAAGTCAACGGCGGGAATAAAGATTGTGTCTGATAAAAAAGTACTGACACACTAAGTTTAATTTCACCTCGTTCCGTAGTAAGATGTTCTGATAACTAATTAATCTTCCAATTCATTAACGCACGGCATACGGTAATGATTCAAATGTATCTACTGTATTGCGGGATCACGATGAAGGCCATTTACTGACCATTTCATTAGCAGGATAACAATTTGAATTACGACGTCCACTCGCCGCGGCATTCAGGACGCACGTTGAGTGCTTGTCATACAAGCAGCTTCTTATGCAACCACAGTGGAAAGTAGAAGAAAAAGTGTCAATTATGAAGAAATATTGATTTCGATAGAATTTTTTTAAATGGGTTCCATCGAATTTTTTATCCGACAATTGGAATGTATATTTTTATTTATTTTTTATATGTTTAGCCATAACTTCTTTATTTATGAACCGATTTAGGTGATTCTTTTTTCATTGTAAAGGGGATACCTCAACTATAGTGCCATTTTAATTGAACTAGCGTTTGACACTCAACTTCGAAAATACACCAGGGAACTTCTCAAAACCATTGGAGTTAATAGGTACTTATTTATTTTGTTTTGAAAAAAAAAATTGTCATTGTAAGACCGACTTTTATTACTATATAAAATACATAGATAGAAAATTCGCATCCCGCTATTAGAATAATTCGTGCGTAATTAAATTGAAATACGAAATCCAACAATCTATCACCTAACCCCTAAAATTATAGTACCGTAGGTACTATTAAAATATTTTATTTAGATTATTTTAGAAGGTACCTAGAATAAACAAAACTGCCAGTTCTGATTAATCTGTATCTAATTCTAGTTCTAATCTAATATTAGTTGTGTTATAGGTACATTATATTAAACAATGCAACATACATTTCATCCATGTACAATTATTTTTTTGGCTTTTTGCCTATGTACGCAATGTTGCCAATGTCAAATGTGATAAATACACATTATAGAATTTAGTTGCCAAATGTTCGGTGTACTGTAGAATAACCTTTATGAATAATCCATAAAAAGGATACATTGACACAACATAAAATGCATCTACTAACAAGGTACGTAAAAGCGGGCGTAAACGTGAGGTAATAAAAGTGTGTAGTACAGGAAACAAAAGGTTGTTTAAGAAATTTTTTTAAATGATAACAAATATATGGTCGTTTGATGCATGCTACCTTAAAATAAGTACTCAAAATATCTAACTTCTAAAAAATGTTTAGTAACTTGAAAAAATGACACCGGGGAAGGCTGGATCAGTTACAATTAATATTAAAGGTGCAACGTTACTAATACACTTATTATTTTTATACCCCACGACTTTTCCTCGATATAGCCTAGGGGGGCAGCTAGCTAAATAATCAACCACTATACGCCAAACTTTTTTTTTTATCTGTGCATTCTTTTAATTCTGTCTATGTTTTTAGGCCCCCTGCTCCTGCCCCCATCCCTAAATATTTATATTTTACATTTTTTTCTCTTGAAATAGTAAATATACAATAAATAAAATCATTGGTACCATAAAGGTATAATATACAGCGGCGGCCCTAGGATGAGCGAGCATTGCGGTCTATCTTGCGCCAGGTAGTAAGGGGTGCCAAAATGCCAAATGCGAAAAACAAATTCCGAGCGAAAATTATAATTTGTATGTATAAATTATGATGGATAGATAGAATGAACGTGATATGATGTTTTCTTATAATATTATTATGACAATGCCTAATTATGTTAATTAATTTAAATTCAATATGTATTTTGTTGATTTTTGGTTTAAAAGTAATTTTTGAAAAAGTTGGTATTTAGTAAATTTTCAACATAAACTAAAATACGATGTATGTTGTGAAAGCATCGACCAAAGGGCACCGAAAGACAATGTCGCCCTATCTTGATTAAGGGTTAGGGCCGCGGCCGGCGCTAGTAATTTAAGTGGCTATTTTCATTTCATTGTGCTGCCGTGCCGTGGCTGGTTTCACGAGCTTTCGCTCGAATATTCGCTCGCAAATAAGGCCCCGATAAATTTTCAACTTGAGCGTAGTAGCTAGCCAGGCGAATATCACAAAATGCTCTACCACCATGCTATTGTTTTATCACGAAATTTTCCTTCACTGAATACACAAACTCATTGCGGAATTCGTATCTGAATACACAATCACCGAGCCATTGTTGCATAAAATCGTTCATTCTTTTAAAACTGTATTGAATTGATCACCACGAAAACATAGCATCAAAAGTCAGCATCGCAATGAAGACAAACTTCGTCTTTTACAGCATGTTATTTGGACGCATAGTTTGAGGATAATGCAAAATTAATATAATTCAACTTTTTTTTCTGACCGACTATACTGTTAGCCATAGGAGCCTGGAGCCTCAGACGGCTTTTACAGCTACACCGTGACTTGGAGAAAATAATTCAACACTCAGCTCGGGTCTGTCTATAGTGGTATGGCGCGAACAAGCAGTGCTATGTCACGATGTGAGCATCTGGTCGCCCGATAAAATTTTTGTTTATACTGAAGTACCTATTATAAACTATCAATCAGTGCTTTCTTCTAAATTATTCGGCGGATGAAATCGCGAGGCACAGCTAGTTTATATTGATTTGTCATTTCATTATATAGTAAAAAATTGGATGTACTTAGTATTTTCTACTCTCCTTTCGTTTTCGTCTTTCCAGCGACAGCAAACTAGCCTTAACTCGACCGATTCTTCCAACTCCATTTAAATGCCACCTGAATCAATGCTCATGTACACGCGTAGAACGCTTCTCCTGGATGGACGCGACGTACGCGAGACGATTCGCGGCAAAATCGCCCCTTCTGGCGACTTCTCTTAGTTACTAATACCAATTACCATTCATGGAGACAAGGAACAACAAATTCCGGTACTTATCTTCATTAAAAACTTTTTATTTCATACCAGCATCGTGTATAAAAATAAAATACAACATAAATTTACATACAAACAGGTATTAAAAGGCCATTGTACGTTTGTAACATTTCAATTTAATATAATTTCTATAAACATGACCTATTGAACAACTCGTAAACCCAAATATTACATTGAACATTATGAAGTATTAACTCGTATAAATTGTACGGTTTGTATTTATTTAATAAAGGATGAAGGTACAAAAAAGCTTATTAATGTGGAGTAGGGTTTTTTATTATCTTCCGTATAGATTTAGGACCGGTTATAACCGGTTTCAACAGGGAGGTCGGAGAGATGATTCCGACCTCGACGTTTGAGCGGAATGACGACTACTCGATGACAATTATTTCCTCTTTCACGAAAAATTCAACTACCTCTTCAACCGAGTTCGCCGTATCGGTGTCCAAACCGTCTGTATCGATATCTGTAACAATCGTTTTTATTTTAATTATTATTACTAACAGTGACCACGATTTCGCTCGCGCGGACGACAGACGTACGCGTTGTTTAGAGTAGTTAGAGTCTGACTAACGAAAGTAGAGACTGATAAAAAGTGTCAACTTAAAAAATATCATTATGGTACCTTCAAAATTATTCATTTTTATTCTGACACAATAATATTTGTCAGCAGGTGCAAAAATGAAAATAAACCAATACAAATAAATATTAATGGAATCTCTTTTGAGTTAATTTGACAATGCAACATTATTTAGATAAAACAATAGATAAAAAATAACCATATAAATTAGGTAGATACATTATTAAAATAATATGTAATCCTACTAATATAATAAATGTGAAAGTGTGTATGTTTGGATGTTTGTTAACTCAATCACGCAAAAACGGCTGAATGGATTTAAATGAAATTTAGCACACAGATAGTCTATGACCTGGAATAACACATAGGGTACTTTTTATCCCGGTAAAAGTCATAGTTTAACCAGTGTTATCCTACAAATATAATAAATGGAAAGTTTCTATGTTTGTTACTCAATCACGCAAAAATGGCGAATTTTTTGGTTTGTCGTGTTCCGAGATCAGTCTGTGTATATCCAATAATACGCAGACGAAGTCGCGGGTACCAGCTAGTACAACATAAAAAGAATAGAAATGAAATTGCGGGAAAAATATTTGAAAAAGTGAAAATAATAAAAGTTCCGAACAAAGTATCAAAATATCAGTGTCAAACTTTAATTATCGAAAATCGCCATTTTTGCAAAATATTGGCATGCAAAAAGTTTGTAAATAAATAAGTGTCGACTTTTATTAGCCAGACTATAATATAAAATCGTAGTTTCTGAAAACTATAATAACTTTTTTTTACAAAGATAACTTAATACTTTTTTAAGAGCTCATAATTATTATTACCTTCTATATAATATGCTAATAATTATTTGAATTCTAACTTAAATTGCTACCAACAGTATAAGTATTTCCATTAGAATTTATCAAGAGTAAACGCGGCTCTAAAATTCTATTTATTTTTTCTAATTATTATGCGAGCAATGTTGAGTCTTCGAGTAACTTAAATTTTCAACCACCTCCAAATTTAAACTTTAGATCCACACATAATTAAAGAGTGACAATGCTGCATCATGCATTAGCATGATTGTTTCGTCAATTGGTAAGTAAAGCGTCGAGTTAGCTCCTTGAACCTCTGGTTTGTGCGAGGATATTTAATAAACTACATTTATTAGTACATATATAAAATAAATATAAAGATAATCTTACAATCCCTAAGCGCGAGCCGTTGCGACTTCTGCTCGTTCCACTCTTGCGTTTTCGCTTCTCTGTACTCAACGTGCTTCTTCATCTGCTCGGTACGCTTGGCTACCAATTCCTACAATACAAAACAGAAAAGTCAAATAAAAAAACTACAATAATATACTATAAGTACACCAACATACTATAATATAATTAAATAATGATAATATGTAAGTATAAAATTATGTTCAAGGTAATATTTCTAGAGATTACTATAATAGCAAGTTACGCCATCTATGGGTGTACGGACTAAAGACTGAAACAAACATTTATTATAAAGTGCAATACTAGACGGCGCTATCACAAGTACATAAAACGGTAAATTAGTATAGTTACTGTTAATAGATGGCGGTTAATGTTATTAACACTCGTGATTTATCTTTGACAGTCAACTTCATGTTGTCGAATTTTCTAACACTCGCAAAACTCATAGTCGCCACCTCCACAAGCGAGTCATGACTGATTGCCGCTTGTCCACAAAGTCACTGCACACTTACTTGCTTTGTGAAAGAAACTCAGTTCAGTGATAGGTAAGAGCAAAATCAGAAGTATCAATAGTTGTTTTGAGTTGAGTCCGCTATGAGAGGGCTGCGTCTCGCCGCGAACGCGCTACTAACAGGTTACGAGTCGTTGGCATTTTCCTCGTCAATGTCACTGGCCGCATTGCCGTGTAGAGACATATTCATAGATTTGTTATAGAACCAAACGGCAAGACGATAATATCGTCGTGATAAACTCGCTCGTGGAATAGCGCCTTAATCGCAAATGCCAAAATAAGTATAATAAAAAATCATCATCCTTATTAATAATTGAACCTATTAAAAAATCTACAATTGCAAATTGTAAGGAAATAATTTTAACAACAGAAGTTAATGTATCTCACCTTGCTAGCCTTGCTACTACGCATACGGTCCTTGGATTCGAATTGTGAGTAGTACTTCTTAAGATTCTTCTTTATTTCCTTCTGCTGTTTATCAGTTAGCAGCGATGGTGGTCTCGGTCGCCAGTGGAACTGAGCGAAACCTTCCTTCATCACTCTGTAAAAAAATTGTTATGTAGTTCACCACTAAAGCGTGTATTATATACCTTCCTTTAAATGTGTAGGAGCCTCCATACTTTCGAAACCGGTATCAGTAACGCCACACTTCAATAACTGGTACCGGCAAAGTTATGTATCATTACATCCCTAATTATAAGTTCTAAACTACGCCAAATTATTTTTACTATATATCAGTTGAATTTAACAAATCTGTTCATTTAAAACACAACTACATCAAAAGATTTCTATGTGAGCTTTAAAACAAATTCAATATTAAAATAAAATTAATACTCTTTTTATAATATTTAGAAATGTTATTCATTATGATAACAACTAATTGGGCATACTCATCATGGACTGACTCAAGGTTTATATTTTTATTTTATATTATAATTTTACATAATATGTATGATATCTCTAATGGTTTGCGTAATATAATCCAAGAGAATAAAAAAAGGATAACTCTAATTCACTTCTTTCATTAAATTTGGCCGAATTTTTAAATTGTTATAAATGTTATTTAAGATTTAAGGGCCGATATTTTCAATCGTCACATAACTTTATTTGAGGAATACTTTAACATAATTATAATATATGGGAAACCTGTCAAAACATAAAAATGGTATCTCAAATAAAGTTATCTGTTTATTGAAAAATCGGCCCCAAACTTTAATAATAATAACCTTCTGATAATCTTGCCCTGGAAAGACCAGATGTAATAGCCGCAGTCCATCTTACACTTGAGAGAGGACACACCTGTTACCACGTAGCGGCCCGTTGGATCCCATTCAATGCCTGACATCTGTCAATGAAACATTAAATTCAAATCATAATAATTATTATGGACGATGTCACAAACTGACCAAAAATCTTTTCATCTGTGAGGAGAATGAACCTGTACCCTCTTGGCTCAATGGTATGGCTAATCCACTGAACAACACATAGCAAATTTGAAGAGTAGCAAACCAACTCATTTTCTACCACAAAGCAGTAGTACTTGCACTGTTGTATTTCGATATAAAAGATGTCGGCAATATACACTGATCAAGGCGATCCAACTCAATCCTCAGGACTATCAACTTATTATAGTCCAACAAGTTCGTGCGCGACCGTCCTATGTGACCGACAGACGTTGGCGGGGATTAGGTATTTAACAGACATTTAGGACAAGGGGCGCGTTGTGTAGCGGAGAAGGGAAAAGGAAGGTAAGGAAACAGTATGTCTTCATACAAACGGCCGAAACGACGTACTTTGAAATCTAGGTAAACTTCGGTACATAATAGTCGCAAGTCCGTTGCAATTACGTAATTTCTAATTATTGATGAAGTATTATACCACCTACTTCCTAGAATTGAACATTGTTTATGATTTATCAAACTAAGCAAAAAATTATATTCTAATTAAAAAAAAATTGTACATTCTTCTATTACTAACTCACAATCACTTTTGAAACTAGACATAAAACTCAAGTAGAAATAATTTAAATTAATAACTTACTAAAGAAGTAATATAATCTAATGAAAAAAGACTAATGACAATTTCATGTAGCATTATCAAATACGTAAGTAGGTAACCCACGATCAGAGAGCTACCCTAGTACATGTTTATCTGTCTGTAAGTAATTATTTTAAAAATACTGCCAAGACAACATACTGTTTACTTTAGTATACTGTGTAGTGTAGTGATGTAATGACGTGCTACCTCATCCCCGCCAACATCTTTCGCCAGATAGGACGGTCGCGCACGACCTTGTACAACTATAGTTAGCACTAGCCTCAGTTAAGATTGTGATCATTTTTGAAATTGGTTATAAATAAACAACTATAGGCCACAGTTAATACTTAGCATTAGGTGGACTGCATGCGAACCTGCTATATCATAATATTAGAAAAAGGAAAAAATAACTCTATGCTTACCTGGTAATGGTCACAAACATTCATAATAGTGAAATCATTAGTGTCCAAAACTCCAAAGCTCCACCGGTAAGACCCAGGTTGGCGAGAACTATAAACTGTCCCGATGGTGACCAGAACAGATGATTGAATGGCTTTCTCTCAAATTTCTTCCGGAGAGTCGGTGCCTGACCAGTATTTACTTGGTAGAAGCTGATGGAGATGTTTGCCGGATCGCCATGGATTATAGCGAACTTTGAGCCAACCGGTTCCCAAGCGAAGGCCTGGAATTAGAAGGAGCATAAGGAAAATTGTAATATTTATAAATTATAAGTTTATGACCATTATGTTGAAAACATGTTTTTTATTTTATTACTATCTGATAGGTTTAGATTTTGATAGGGTTAGTAAATAAAATTTTAGAACTCTAAAATTATTAATGAAAAGATCGCCAGGAACTTTTCCTTGACAAAGGGCAAGTATTATGACTTCTACTATCAAAATAAACTAACTCTACATAACAATGTATATCATTAAAAAAAAATATATCAAAATTCATTTAATCACTTTCATGTAAGAGAGCTTACCTGAATTGGCTCTTTAATTTCTACAGAATCAACAGGAATCTCCTTCTCTCGCATATGGAAGATTTCAAAATTGTAATACATTCCAGAGTATTTGATTTCAACTTTATCCTTTTTCACTTTAGAATAACGATCTACTTTCACACATAAATAGTCACCGCTCTTTTGCCAATGTATTTTACAATCGGCGACAGAGAACAAGTTCTTGGACCGGATTTCAGTGCGGTTGGGAAGCTCGAGCAAAGTGACCCTCGCTGGGACATCTTTGTCTTCAGCTACCCAGTAAGCAACGATATTGTCAGTCGGTGACCAGCTAAAATCTCTGTGGAAAATAATCAAATACAAATTAGAATAAAAGATCAAAAGATGACCAAAAAAAAAACAAATCCATTTTTTTTGTACCACTTTGGTAGCATGCCATTCTTCCTAATAGTAAGTAGTCACCATAAAGCCTAAGGACACTTGCAACACCAGAAGCATTACATGACACTTTAAAAACCTATACACTCTCTTTTTGAAGAACCCCACACTGTAATCCCCTGAAAAACCCTCAGTAGGGATCTCATTCCACAATGGGAGTATTTATGAAAGGAAATTTTTGTAAAACCAGACTGTCCATGACCATTTAGGTTCCAAGGTGCGAGGATGAACTCTGTGCTTATGGTGAGCAGTGCAATGTTGTTTAGTAGCTGTTGGCCTCTTGTCGAACAATTCCTCTCTCTCTCTCTATATTATTTTGCAAACTTCTGTCTATAAATTTACAGGAAATTCCTGTTAAGCAAGGTTTTATCCAAAAAAAATTGACCTACCTTATTCCAGGGATCTTAATAGATTTCTTATCTAACAAGCCAAACCCAGGTGTTTCATATATTGAAAGTACATCTGCTCCAAGTCGAGCAAAGAATCTATCGTCTTTACTCCAACGGAAGACTGGCCAAGTCACATATTCATCAGGTGGTGGGAAACTACGTTTTTCTTGTCCTGTCCTGTTAACCAAATTGGTTTCAGATAACATCAGTAACAAATATAGAAATAATGGAGTTACTGCAATATAGTTACACAAATAAATGAAGAAAATTGACAATATTAAGTATGGTCTTTTTTTATTACCTTAGTGCGACAATAATAATGTATGTAGTAATGTACCTGATGGAAAGCACAGTAGAATAAAAAATTATCGCGACCACCCAGAGATCGACAATATAATATAGCCAGTCGATGCTGTCATGCTGGCATGCAAGTCTCTCGCCAGCTATTGGCTGATCCCAAAATGCGATATTTCAAGAGTCACTGTGACAGGTTGATTATGTTGTGGCTGGCATTCGCAACCCAGTTGGGTATAAAGCCCTATCACCCAGCTTATACACCAACTGATATCATTATGCTATACCCATGAGCGTACCTCTATGGCGGGTGTTGCATCTGACACATTATGGCGGTTGTGATTCAGTCGGAACACAATTGTCGTGTCCTACCACCACCCAGCAATGTAATATTACAATTATAAATAGCATTGTTCATTTAAAAACCAAAATTAACCACAAAATTGCTTTAAACCTTCTCACCTTCCTTTTTATCATTAAATATTCAAACTTTATTACCTTTTTAAACAATTTATTATGTGGTTTCACCTAGTTACTTCACAAAATAACTGCCTCATTAACATGCTAACCTCTAAAATCGTTTATTACTACATATATTTAAATTAACTAAATCTTTACTAAAAAAAAATGAAGGTTTCCCTATTAAAAAAATATGGAGTTTAAATAAAAAATTCAAAAGCAATTCAGACAGTTCATGTTCTGAATAAATAATGATCTTTGTATGTTATTCAGGCGAAAGTTTAACCCAGTTGCTTTTCTCGTCTATAAATAAAATCTCACATAAAATACTTTAAAAAACCATGATTAAAACTATTGATAGACCCAATCGAGTTTATGACAACTCTTTTTAATGGCTGCAATATTTTCCAAACTGATAGTGGTGTGTTGAATTTCGTAAGTGCCTGCTTAAGGCCTAAATGTAATAAAATGCTTTTGAGTGATATCGATTTTTGAGTGATTTTGAATGAAAATAAATAAAATAGCATTATAAATAAATTATCCTAAATTATAAAAGATGCTTATATTGAAAGTAATTTTTAATCTATACTCAGTTTAATTTAATTAAAGATATAATTTACACACCTAATATCCCAAATAATCAACTTCTTATCATCACCTCGATCACCACTTGGAGAGAATGTAACAATGTAATTTTCACAAGGTGAGAATGAAATAAATCTAGCTTCAGGATGATAAAACTTCTGGAACTGAGAGAATTTGGGGCCTGCCCACAAGGCAACACCTCGCCAATGGAAGGTGGCCAGATATGTGCCCAAAGGTGACCACACTGCATATGTTTCAGTCCAATTCTGGCAAAAAAAAAAAAATTTTTAAATGTGAACATTAAAGAATACTGATCTAAAAATACTTCTTTAGGGTGGAGCAAACAATCCAGTAATGACAAAATGAATTAACAGTAAATACCAGTTATTTAAATTGGTGCATACAGTGAAAAAAACTGAATAAACCTTATATGCAAGGGACTTTTTTTTTTTTTTTTTTTTATAGTGGCAAGGCAAAGTGATAGAACTGTGTCTGATGGTAAGCAGAGTAAAATCATACATCAATCGCCACTATGACAGCGGCCTGTGTAAATACTAATGGATATGTAGAATCAAATACTATTATTCCTTAATTAGAGTAGTATTTAGCACTAATCATCCCTGATACTATGACTGATACACAGGCTAAAAGATAGCCAGTTGGCTATGAAGTTCAGAGGCCAAAAATTATTGAGGAAAAATCTCCAACTCACAAGTGTATGCAACCAGTCAATGATTAAAAAAATATCCATGATACTATTTCAAAGGTTGTATGAAGGTAAGATTGAATAAAACAAAGAAGTACATTTAACTAAAACAACCTGAAGAAATGTCAAATAATCTGTAGAGAGATACATCTAATTCAGTTTTAGAATAATTGTAATTCAAAAACAGAAGGAACAACCAAATACACTTTTCTTCCAGATTCAGAGATATTATTTTATCTAATCTATCTAAAATCGAATTACCAAAAATTTAAAGATACACCCTCTATCTTTGGACAGCAGAGTAGCACTACCAATGAACTATCTTCTGTTCAATATTTCATAAAGAATCCACAAAATACTTTGTTTTAGTAAGTAACACTCACTGGTCTCTCCTGCAAAATCACAGGTTCAGGCAATGCATTCTGCCACACTTGTAGACTGACTCCAGTACCAATACCGACTAGGAACTGGTCATAGACATCAGGATCCATCAGGTACCACTGTAGATCTGATTGTACCTTGAATGGTAGTGGTGAAGGTGGTTCCCATTCTTTCGGGATATCCGAGTATCTTAGAAAGGAAATTAAAGTTTTAAATAAAATTTTGTACTGATATACTATAACAATAAGTTTACCTGTTTTTATCCTAACAGTATTACTTATTTTAATGAAAATTATGCAATAACTCTCAACTCTTTCTATTACTTAAGTAATGAATAATGAATTAATTACATTGAGTGAAATAAGTTAAATTTATGTTTCATAACAGTTATACTTTCTTGCTAATAACTTACAATATATTACATTTACAAAAAGCTTATTCACAGCAGTGATTCACATTTTACATCATAACTAATGTAATGTCAAATATTATCATTAAACAATTGTTCAATCATTTCCAACATGTATATGTATATAATATAAACATTGGTCCCAAAACTTCCATAAACACATTTCATACACCAAACATAAAACAAGTAAATTTTTACTTTTGACATACATTACTTACATACTCACACCATAAGCTCATGATCAAAAAAAGTAATCAACTTGAATTTAATTTAAAACAAGTTAAAGAACAATGGTGTTGCATAAAGAAAAATAATTGCCAACACAGTAGAAATACATTCAAAATACTATCTATACAATATAAAAATTTCAATACTTATATTTGAAAGAACTGTAATCATGAATTTTGGTATAAAACTACTAACATATGTATTTTTTTTTATAATGATAAATTATTTAATAAACTAGTTGAACTCTTTTTGTAAATTTCAAGTAAGAATATAACATATATTTGATCATGGTAAACACTAAATCACAGGTACTACTATATATTGTATTCATTAAAATATAAAGTTAAAATTTATTTGAATATACTTACTTGTTAAAATCTGTAAATAGATTTACTAAAAATGTATGCTGCTTATCTAATTTACAATTATTTGTCGCCTTTACTGCTTCAGCAGCGTTCTGGGGATTGCTGTACTCCAAGAATATATAGCCAGTTGTGGCACCAGTTTCGGTTGTTGGATAATACTCGTTGACTATTTTCCCAAACTTACTAAAAATCTTATTTATTACACTTTGAAGCTTCTCCAGCCGCTCTGGCCCGACCTGCGGGCAACCGTCAACGACGATCACATTCTCGTAACCGTCAGATTCTTTTGGCTTTTGCTCCAACAAGTCTTCCAGTAATTCTGCAACGTCAAAGTTAGGTTAGGTTTTATGACCTTCATTACGGAGCACGAAACACTAATTATAGCACATAGTTTACATTTCAATTTCATAATAGATACTTTATCACTTGGAACTATTAAAAATATCAGTAACATAAAAATAAAGTTAAATTCAGCGTGGGTGACGCATATGGCCGGCCAAACTGTCTCGTTCAAAATTGCTTTACCTTCGTCGGGGAAATCATCAACAAATCCCTCAGGATCATCAAAATCGGGCTCCTCGTCATAATTTTGCTCCTCATTATCACTTTGAGGATTTTGATTCACTTTTTCATCACCTTTTTTCTTAGCCATTTTGACGATCTAACATGTAACATAGGCAGACACGCCATTAGTGACAGACCATAGATCGACGTAGTGTAGGATAAAACATTGATAGACAATCGGTAGAATCGATATAATAAATGACTTTATTATACTATCAAAAGGTCATTTTAAGACTATTTCTCACCTCTAAAAATAACGTCATTCTAACACGCGGGGAATTACCGAAACAAGTAACTATTGCGTGGACCAGGAATGGCAAGCCAATGGCACGCGTGTTCGCTGTTAGTGGTAGCTAAATGTTCTGTGGTGGTAGCACGTAGAGGTGTAACTAATATATTCGTATTAGTTACAGGGATTATAATACGCGCCACGGACTAATATATTATGATCCACAAATACAGAATAATAGGTTACCAAATATTAGCAAATATACCAAATATACCAAATATACTAATATATAGGCAAACGATTCATGATCCGCGCGGCGAGTTACCGCAAGTACCTCTCTCTTTGTCCGTTATAGGAGGGCGCATCCTGCGAGTAAGCGAGATAACTACATGATTTGAAACTTCGTATAGAAACGACCGCTGACTGCAAGCTTATCGTAAGCGCAGCTAGGTATGTATAGTAAAGACATCATTATACACGTCGAGCTTCGTATCAAAACTGCAGCGTTGGTAACACAGTAAGCAAGCAATGAGAACAGAATCACTACATTAGTCACCGTTTTTAATGAATATCAGCGTATTAGCTAATACGGATATTAGTTAGGTTCACAGATTAGTTTGTAATATTTGTATTAGGTATCTATTGGTATTTCGTATTACAGAATCACTATATTAGGCACCGTTTTTAACGAATATGAGTGTATTAGCTAATACGGATATTAGTTAGATTCATAGATTAGTTTGTAATTTTTGTATTAGGTATCTATTGGTATTTCGTATTATATTAGCGATTTCTTCAGTTCCTTGTAAGTAGCTGCGATTACATACATGTTATCGTATCTATATATTTTGAAGAATTTGAAATGTAAATATTTATTATTTTATGTTTAGAATCAACTAAAAAATCAATCGATTGACGTTTTTAATGGACATATATAAAAATCTATAATTGTAGTACATGACATGATATTTTTTAACATAATATATTTTAATATATCAAAGATTTTGACGGTAACGACAGTCCGTAATCTATAATTAATAGAATTGACGTGTCTGTTTGTAATGTCAAAATAACAGTTTTTTTACTAAATGCATATGAAAGTATACACGATACCTATAATAAAAAACCCATTTTTAAATTTTTGTCTGTCTGTTTGTTCTGGGTAATCTCCGAAACGGTTGGACCGATTTCGACAGGACTTTCACTGGTAGATAGCTGATTTTATAGGAAGTAACTTAGGCTACCTTTATTTTAGAAAAAGAATTAGGGTTCCGCATTAATAAAAAAAACAACTAGTCATGGCGAATCAATTTGGGCGCTTAAAATGGCTTACGCTGAGTAAGTTACAGAGATACAGCAAATTAACGTACTAAATAATTGTAGACATTAAAAATACCTACAAAAAAGTCAGGGAGAGTATACGTCTATCTTCTAAGGAACATCCACAATAAGCATTATTGTCTTTAAAATAGCCAGGAGCGGGGGAGCAAGATTCGCGTGGGCATTCTGTAGTCCACGTGAGCGAAGCCGCGGGCACAGCTAGTTTATTAATACGAAAGAAAATTTGACCACTTTTTAATTTATGGTATATAATAAGCATACGGATAATATTAATAAATATTCACAACAATCTTTTATTTCATACACACTTTCTATAAGTATAGAAAATACTGAGAATAGATTCGCATAATATCGTATTAGATTCAAGTAGGTAGCGAATATTGAATCGGTGACTAATATTTGACTAATACCAAATAATAGGTACGGGAACCTAATACGAGTTAACTAATATATTCCTTTAGTAATACCAAAATATCAGCCTAATATAACACCTCTACTAGCACGTGATAAAATAATTTGGGCTTGCCAATAATCAACGATCTACCCCTTAATCGACAAAAATAGACATTTTTTTTAAGACATCATTTCTAATATCTATGTCGGTTGTGCCAAAACGGTAACATATATGTGGGCCAGAAAGATTAGCAAATTAAAAAAAAAAAAAAAAAAAAAACGCAATACACATACACATCTTTATTTCAATTAAAATAGACATCTGGGAAACTTATATCTAAAAATTACATCATTCAGGTGTGCACCATCCAGCCGCATACATTCCTGGAATCTGAACCTCAAATTGGTAAAAACTCGCTGACACATTGCGCGAGGAATAGGTTCCATTTCTTCTCGGATATTTATCTTCAACAGGTTAATCGTGACTGGGTTATTGGAGTAGACTCTACTTTTCAGGTATCCCCATATTAAAAAGTCCGGGGGCGTTAAATCTGGACTTCTAGGTGGCCATGCAAAGTCACCTCGGCACGATATCAGTTTCCCAGTAAACATCTCGTTTACGGCCGCCAACGAAGCATTAGATGTATGGCATGGCGCACCATCTTGTTAAAACCACGTCGCACGATTATAGGCTTCAAATTGTTGCAGTTGCGGAAATAAAAAATCCCTTAACATGGCCCTGTATCGGTCGGAATTTACAGTGACTAATTGCCTTTGTTGATTTTCAAAGAAATAGGGTTCGATAATTCCGTGTGCTGATATGGCCGCCTAAACGGTTACTTTCGGCGAATGCAGAGGCTTTTGATGTTTTGCACGTGGGTCCTCTGCAGCCCAGTAATGGCAATTCTGTTTATTGACATGCCCATTTAAGTGAAAATGGGCTACGTCGAAGAACAGAATATTGTTGAAACTCTGAAAGCGTCCCAACATTGTTTCAATAAAAGCCCGTCGTAAAATTGGGTCATTTGGCAGTAATTCCTGCACAAGTTGAATTTTATAAGGGTGCAAATTCAAATCTTTCAACAAAATGCGATGCAAAGATGTTCTGGACACCACAAGTTAAGCTGATCGCTTGCGAGTCGATAGCCCAGGATTACGTTGAACTGAAGCTCTAACTTGTTCAATTGTGTCTTCCGATCTTGTTGACCTTGGACGTCCCGCAGGCTTCTATTTGAAAGTCGAACCAGTAGCTTCGAACTTTCTGACCTACGATCGAATCACACTTTCCTTCGGACACTGATTTACTTCATGTAATCCAAACTCATGCCGAAATAAACGTCGAACAATAGCGCACGAATTGCCATTTTTATAATAATGTTTAACGCAGAATGCACGCTGCGTTCCGGTGAAGCGATCCATCGCAACTAAATTTCCAAGAACCGAACTTCTCATCCCCACCACCCGCGCAGCCCCCACTCATATTTAAGGTTCAAACCCAAGAGTGTTTTTACAAGTCCGGTGAAGCTGTAAAAGCCGCAGCGGCTCTGTTTTTGGATAGGGCTCCTAAGGCTAACAGTGTAGTCAGTTCAAAAAAAAAAAAAAGAGTGTTTTTAAAATCATACGCCTTTCTGGCCCACCCTGTATTACGCGAGAGAAATAGCATGATATCACACATGCTTCCCATGCTTCACAATATTTTTAGTATGCTTCTGAGTCAGTATTATCAGAAATTAATAACATTAAAAACTTGCATCGAAACCGTTTATCAGATGACTTCAGTTCAGCTTGCATTCTACTAAAAGTAAGAAAGTACAAGCCTAAAAAGAAATTTAATATCTAATTTGCAACAGCAGAAATCATAGTAACCTTTTCTTTTATTTAAATAAACATTGCAGAGGTTTAAAATTAATAACATCATACAAACTCTGTGATGGCACGTCCTAGACACGTTATCATTTTTTTTTAATAAAATAATGGAACGTTCACCAACAAAGTTTCGCTATCCCTGGTGGAGTAGAATATTCGGAACCAGTATTCATTCATTCGAGTATTAAGTATAGTCACGGAATAAAGAGTAAGTTGGAATTGGTACACTTGGTACAAAAATCACACAAGCAAAACATACTACTACTAATAAAACACCAATCACAATTGAAAAGTAATATTAATGCAAAAGGCATTAAGTTACTTAAAATGGATATTAAAATAAAACTCTCTGTTTAGATGATAAGGCTTAATTTTATTATGTATACAATCATTATACAGACCTTTTTTATTCGAGACTTCAGCAATGTTGGAATTAGCAACAAGTACCGCTACTCGACGTTAGATGTCACTATAAAAATTTATTCATCATAGATTTAGTTGCTTTAGAATACTGTTGTTATTCACAAAGCATCTATAAAGTCGATGCTATTCGAATAGGGATGTAGCGACAATTTCTTACGAGAATTACTTATCGATGACTATTTGGTCATTACATTCGTTTTCAAATTATGAAATTTTTAAAGATTAAAATTTACATTATTTTGCGCCTAAAAGTGGAGACAAAATATAATAATGGTAAAAATAAATGTTGGTATCTATACAAATATTAAAAATGAAGTGTCTGTTTGTAATTAAAATAACAACAAAAATTCTAAAATAACAGCTTATTACTACATGCATATGTGGCGTTCATACTTTTTAAGTAAAAACTTTTTATTGAGTTTTGACAATTGTTAAGAAATACAAGACGATTTATCATTTGGCTTTCAATTTATCTTTAAACAAATTTACAATTGCGATATGGGTCAAACCACCTTTATTTGGTGACTCCGAAGACTACGCAACCTGGGAGCCCATCGTCACCGCTATGGTGCTAAAGACCCTTATTTGATGACTGCAATGGTAGCGCAACCTCCAAAGTTCCCAGGCTCCCACCTCAGAGCGTAATATCGCATTTGCCACCACTTTTGTTTGATAAACCGTGATAGTATTTTGGTGATCTAAGAGTTTGAGTTGCCACCTTAATTGTTGCTCTACTTCGCGATACTGCAATGGCAATCACTCTTCACATCGTGGAGCCTCTACACCGGACACAGCTCCAAACTGTGAAGGCCTACTCAAGTGTGGCATCCTGGACAGAGATGTGATGACTGTTTAGGAAAGGTCGCAGCTGGCTTCAGCACCGCGCATTGCTTGTTTGCTACCTGACTATTTGTGGTGCTTCGAACAGTGGAAGGTGTCGTGTCATCTCATATTACAACGTATCGCATTACGTCGTATTCCATCTTATTGACAGGACACGCAGCAAAATGACGGTGTTCACCTCCCTCGTCGTGCTCTATCTGCTCATGTTTTCTCATCCGTATCTTAATTGTGTATCACCTCCGCCTGCTACCCCTGCACTCAGATCAAACTATAAAACCAGATCAGATTTTTCCAATCCATTCGATTTTTATCCTTCTCATATACTCTATCTATTAGTGCAATTACATAGTGAATGTCGCTTTTTTCGATTTTTTTAGTTGGTTCGATTCCCGGTACAGGTAAGCTTCTTTTTAGAAAATCTGTGAATGCAGTTATTAATTTCAAAAAATAAAAGAATGTTTACTTTGAATAATATTTGATATCGTCAATAATATACTTTTCCTCCGTGTCTCGTCCGTTTTTATACTCTGTATATGACATTTATTTTACAAAAATTACTAGCACATTAATAAAAGAAGAATGGGTACAGAACTTGATCGTCAGTACGGAATATAATACTCTATTTTTATCGATGTTGATAATACTAGTAAGCGATTCATCCAGCTCTAATTGAGTAGTAACAAATAGCTAGTTGAATAGCACGTATTCTGCCAGAAAAACCAATCATGAGACAAAAATGAACTTACTGTTCCGTTACCGTTTTCTTACTGGAACAGATCAAACAGCCGATTAAAGGAAATTGCAGAAGCTTTTCTTTGCATTTCAGCTACATTCGTTGCTTCAGAACGAATTTTTTTCAAAAGCCGGTCTAATAGTAATTGTACTCCTAAACAGACTTAAGACAAAAAAACTAAATGTGTTGTTTTAGAAAAAAAAACATACAATATTTTGAATGAACTATATATTATGTAAGTTTATATTGAAATTATATTATGTGTTGATTAATGTAATGTGTTTTAAATTATATGCGAATTTACCAATTTTTATAAAACTACATATTGATAGAGTCTGTACAATCGATAGTAATGACTAATTATCTATTGCCATCGGATATCCCAACTATCGACTTTTACCGTACTATATAGAGGTTCTGTGCCATAGACTGTAGCCTCTGGTTATTGGTCTATGGACTGTAGATACCTAGAGATGAATCACTACGAGTACATACTCAAAATTTTCTTTCATACTAACTACATTTGGTATCGATATTTTGAATCTGAGTACCGAGTAGGTATCAGTGATAACAATTGTTATTTATCTCTGGTGATAAGTATTTGTATTGGTACTCGCTCGTACCAGTTACAATTTCAAAAAATTTGAAGATATACACGCATGATTTGACGTTTGGACAATCTATGGTTGATGGAAGAAATTTACCTAACTATAAATATGAGACGTCATGATGTCATGTCACGTTTGTACATTATAATTGAACCTAATAAAAGAATGGTAAGATATCAAATCGCTTAACAAAGCTATAGAAACAGGCGCAATTTTTTTTTATATCGTTGGGACATTTTTGCTGTAGAAAAGTTTGTTTTCAAATGCTAGCGCAACTGCTACTGCTTCAGACACTATTTAATGCAAAGTAATTGATTTTTTCTTTTCTTCTTGTTGTTCTTGTAGTTACTTATACTCGATGAATTGCGGCGTGCCCTTTACGGCGCCTCTTCGAGCTTAAGTAGTACGGATAATTACCGTAAGGAGAGCCCCGCTTTATTTTGTACTTAAATGTTTGTTTTCACTTTGGTCGCCCTGATAATATATTTCTATATTTATTTCTCTGTATAAGTTGCGTACACATGTCATATATCAAAATATTCTTTATTGTAATGGCTATCCATTAAACATTGACATATTATATACATCAAGTACATATTACATATATGAACCAAAAACAATATAATTTACTGGCGGCATCACCGCTTTCCGTTCGTAAACTTACTGTGACATCGAATATTCTTACTGTATCTACTTATTCTATACATTTACTTATTCTATAACAATATATAAGCATTTATATACAACTCAATACATAACCGGTAACTTATAATGTAGCGTAGTCGCTAACATTTCTCTATAATTTTATCTATTTCAATCTATTTTATCATGACACATAGTACACAACACATAAACACAATAATATAATATAATATCCTAACACAAGACACGATAATAACAGTTCTGTCGCCAACATCCCCCCAGGTGTGCAGCACCAATTTCCAGTCATGGTGGCGCTGTCGTAGTCTGCCTGGATCCGTCGTCCTGTTGCTCGTAGCTCGTTGCTGGAACCAGCAGCACCACTTTGGAGCTCGGCCTCTTCAATGCCTCGCCGGCGGTGCGCACCTCTACAGCTCAGATACGGCCATCTGATCCAGGGTGCGTTTGAGTGATCACGCCCCGGGGCCGTGTGTTTCGTGGCAGCGTGGAGTCTATTATCAAAACAGTGTCTCCACACCACAAATCCCTTGTGTTTTGTCCAT
Source organism: Saturnia japonica (assembly GCA_033032175.1). Lineage (NCBI taxonomy): Eukaryota > Metazoa > Arthropoda > Insecta > Lepidoptera > Saturniidae > Saturnia > Saturnia japonica. The sequence continues at coordinate 4,983,271 of CM065314.1, forward strand.
CGACCTTCCTGGTAAGCAGGGTGGGTAGGTATTCTTTGAACCACCTGCTCCAGAAATGGTCGGCCAAGCGCTGCGCAACACTCCAGGTCCGCCGCCCAATGAGGTCTTCGTCCGTGAAGGCTAAAATCCTCGGAGACCCGCAGGATCTGTACGCTGGTGATGTATTCTTTCCAGGCTTCTTGATCTTTCGGAGTGATTTCCTCATCCCAGTCGACGCCGCTTCTCCATATGTTCTGTATGAGTACCTTCCCTTGTATGAGAATTGAAGGTGGCCATGACCGCATTTGTTACTTCTCTCTTGGTAGGTCCTCTTCTTATCGCGACGTCCTCCTTGAGTTTGCGAAGGCACGTTCTGAATCCCAGTTCGTCATCTCCCGTATACCATCGCAAGCCCAGGGTCTTCTCTTCACTCGGTTCGATGTCGATCTCTCTTTGCCCGGTTTCTTTGGTGAGGCTTCTTAACACGGAGTGATTGTTGGACGCCCATCCTCTCAACTCGAACTTGGCTTTCCTGTGGATGGTGTCCACATCACTGGCTATCTTGATTGCCTCCTCTTCCGTGTCGAAACTCTGCAAGTAATCGTCCATATAGTGATTATGTTCTATTGCATTAGCAGCTTCCGGGAACTGATCTTGATATTCTGCGGCATTCTTGTTCTTCACGAAGATTGCAGCACTAGGAGATCAGGCAGCCCCAAATATGACTGATGTCATCCTGTATTCTTTGATGGGTCTTTCTACTTGATCCGACGTGCGCCGTGCGCGTGCCGTGTGCGGTGCGCGTAGACTTTAAAGAATTTAGACAGTAAACAAATCTTTGATAATTTTTTTTTAGTTGTGTATTAGGAATTCAGTAAAGTCGTAGAACAAATGTATTGGTTGATAGGGTGTACAGAAGTAGCACATGGCCGGATTCACATATAATAAAAAATAACGCTGTATATTTAGATAATAGCCATATTTTTATATCGGTATGATCGATAGCTTTGTGTCAGAGTTGGGTCAATTCGCGCATAAAACAACAGAACCACTCAAACATCTGTAGCATTTTTTTTGTTTGTTTGTTTACACACGCTAATCTCTGGAACTACCAGTCGGATACGAAAAAATCTTTTTGTATCTGATAGCCAAACTCTCGAAGAATAGAATAGGCTATTTAAGATTAGGCTTCAACTCTCAGATAGCCTTACATGTTAATTTTTGTTACGTAAGTCGGAAGTCGAGGCCCTTCCGAATTGCTTTAACCACGTGCGCTGGCGTAATCGTTAATTATAAGGAAACACAATGTTCTATAATAATATTGGTCCTTAGTATATCTAAAAAAAGTCAGCAATAGTATATGCCTATATTTTATACATAAGCCACAATAAGGTATTTTATGACAAAGATTTGTTGATAGTTAAAAAGTGATTTATAAGCATTATTTTTAGGCATGGCATATTTATCCTTACAAATAAAAGTTACTTCATCATACAGATAATTTTATGAAGTTAAATTTTGCTCTTTAGAGTATGCTATTTGGACACGTACTTTAGGAGATAACGAAAAATTAAAAGAATTTGTACTTGCGGGAAATGAGAACGTTTATGATATACATGAGTGCGATGGCGGTGCGGTCTTTGTCGGGTAAAATTAACACGGGTGAAACCGTGGGGCACAGCTAGTACAATATGAAGTATTAGGGGCAGCTGACAGCCGCGTCTTATAAGTAAGTATCTGGATAATGAATGTACACTGAACTGTGCATACTATCGGACGTAACCTTGGTCCGTCCTTGAAAATTCGGACGTCTGATATATATCTATATTTTTCTAAGGCTCGCCTCGGTAGCTACGACCTTCAAGTTGAAAATCTGTTGCCAAACACCTTTGGTGAGTTCAGGCAGCTGCGTTTGAGAGTCGCGGCCCTTCCTTCCACTATGCTTAGCGTGTTATCATCGTGAGCCACATCATCACTCAACATCAGATGAGATTGCCGCCAAACGCTACACCTACAATGATTTATTAAACAATCAAAATGATTAAAAAAGAAACAAAAACCCCGACTGCAACAAAAACGCTTTTTCTATTTTTGCTGTTTTGCTTCCTAGATGTACTTACTTAAATATTATATACTTTATCACTCCCACAATTAAGACGAATCTAATGACACCTTGTAGGTATGCTTAAAATCCATCAAGCCGTTTAGACTACAGAGCCTGCCAAAAAAATAGACATACATACTCTCGAAAAACATAAACTTCCTTTTTCCCGTAGTTTGATAAAAAATGAAAATCACTTTTAACGTTTTCTTTTTTTTTCATTTACAATTTACCTACATACGGTAGCAGTGACTTAGTAGTTTGTCATATACACGTGCCTCGTTGGCTGAGGTAAATTCTCGTTTGCGGCCGATGACGGGTCACTGCACATGAAAATTGAGGTCGCGTATTACATACACGTTAGTATTATAAGTAGATACGTGTTTAAATGTTTTTTCTATGCGCACCTACACGTATGAGGCCACGTAAACGCAAAGGCATGCAATTTCTTTTGTTTTAGTTTAAAATCTGTCTAATATAGTTCTGTTGTCAATACAAACGTGGATACAATATTAATTAAATATGTAGCTAATGATAATTTTAATATATTTATCTCATTATTATAATCTATACTAATATTATAAAGCTGAAGTGTTTGTTTGTTTGGTAGAATGCGCTAATCTCAGGAAGTACTGGTTGGAATGAAAAAATATTTTAGTGTTGGATAACCCATTTATCGAGGTAGCCTATAGGCTATACAGGGTGTCCCGTAAGGAATGGACCAACGCTATGATGGTGATAGAGGGTGACATGAGCTAATAGAAACACTAAAATTTATTGTCCTAAGCCTAGTAGTTTTAAAGTTATGAATTTTTGTTATGTTGAAATTCTCCTTCTATGAACACAAAATTTAAATAAAATAAAAATAACAAATTATGATTTTTTGTTTAAGGGCTTTAAAAAAACATGTATCTTTATAATCAAAATGTTATTCTTGCTTAATTATTGGTATAACATAAAAATAAAAGCTAAAACATAATATGCAAAAATTAATTGACAAAATATGCAATGTGATATTGTAATGAAACTGGAGTAAAAAAATTGTATCGTGGCTATCCTCGTGGAACTTTTGTTTAAAAACATATACAGTTCATACCGAATCCAATAAGGTATAATTCTATAGTATATAGTAATTCAAACTTTTTTTATTCATCATTCAATATTACGGGCTATTTTTTGACGGCAATTAAAATAAAACAAATGTAACATTATTGATGAAAAAGTATTTATTGCGGCTCATTTTATTACAATAAATGCTCAAAATACCTTCCTTTAACTCTTACGCACAACCAACATCTTCTGATAAAATTTCATTTTAGACTTCTTAGAGCCCGCGTATTATTTTTACAGTTTCAGCCACAAGGTTCAGTTTTTGTTTTAACACACTCTCATTTGTATTATTTTACTCTCATAGACTGCTTCTTTAAAGTAACCCCATAGGAAATAATCCAAAGGGTCTATCTAGGTCAGGCGAGTGTGGTGGCCAAGCTATAACACGATAATAAATCGTGGTGATGGTAGCAGGTATGGTCGCTTAAGGACAATTGCAACACCAGGGGCATTACAGCCATGTTTCCGAAGTACTCCGAGAGACAAGATAAACATAAAAAACATTAGTGAAATCGAACATTATAAGGCTCGCAACAATGGAAGTACACGGAAAATAATCATAGATAAACATTTACCCAATGTCCTTTATTTATGTCAAAAACATAGTAATCATTTATGCGGTACATCTGATTTTATGTGTTCTCCACGGTCCACAACTAAATCCATCCTCTAGCTCTAACACTAAAATAAAACCTGACAGAAATTGAGCCATCTGTACAATTTTTCATCATTTTTTATCGTTATAGGTTTTACGTAGTAGCCCAATAAGGAGACACGCTAAGCCTAAGATTTCCAACGTGAGGGTGGTAGGTAGCCAGGCGGGCATTAGAAAAAGCTCTACACCACCATGCTATAGTTTCATCTCGAGATTTTCCTTTACCGAAATCTTAGGCTCATTGCAGGGATTCGAACTCACATCGATTGACGCCGAGTCTTTGTAGACGCTATCAACCGAGCCTTCATTACTTCATTACTTAATGCTTATAAAACCCAGTGAACACATGACCGATATTTGACGTCACACACATATCATTTATGTCATATTTACATACATTTTACACATACCATATACCACATACCATAATAAATGTTTGAGTGCTGTGAAATATAGGTCTTCTGTTCAGTGGGAATTGATTTCAGTAATTATTTACTAAGAAAATAATTTATATTTATTTTCGTAAGTACTTATTTAATGAACAAGAACAAGTCGCCGCGGGGGTACGAGTGGTTTACCGCATTCGGGCTGTAAACTACGAGGCAACGGGGTGGCAAAATAATAAAAAATATATTTATAGGATGTCGGGTCATATAGAGTAGAAAATGCCATTGCTGAAGTTATTATATCTTTGTCAAATCTCTATTGTTTAAAAATTGCGTATGCGGAAATAGCTTAATCAACACCTCGGTAGTGTTCATTAGATGCTAATTATATATCGATTATTCGATAATAATTTGCATTATCACTAAATCAATAGTCGGGGATTGAGCTACCGATAGTTTATTTCTAAAGAAAAGTACATACTATACAAAAAAGATATGCGCGAATGACCCTTTTTTAACCGACATCAGCAAAAGACTGAAATAATTCGAATGTTTTTTTTTTATGGCCATAACTTTTGTTGATTTACCAATTTGGATAATTATTTTTTTGTTGCATAAGGGATATCTCAAACGTGGTTCCATTTTAATTTCAACTTCGAAGATACACAAGAAAATTCTCCAAAATCATTGAAGTTGGTTTTCTTTTTTGCTAAAAATTATCTTAAATAAGCTTTTATTTAGCTTAGGCACGAAATTTTGTATATTTACATATTGAATTTTTATTACACGCTTTAAACTGCACCAAAGCCTGGCCGCTGCACCTAGAGTTGGTTTTCGACGAGGGAACTCTTTAACGGTCAGCAGTATAGACATGAAGTTTGTATGTACATTTAATTATGATAGATCGCTTTAACGATCAAAACTTGTTTTGAGTAATCATTTTTTAAAGAATTGTTTTAGCTCGTCAAATGCGGAACACGTGAATGACGCTTTCTTCGCTTCGGTCGGTTCGATATTACATTGTAGGAAATAATCGATAGTCAATAAATAATGCGTAGATTTTTTTACATTACTATCGATAATTTTTACATTATTAAATTTAATAGTAGAACAATTTTGTATAAACATAAAAAGTTTCAAGATTAATGAGTTAATCACAAAGCAAAGATAACTGCATAGTTTTACATTCCTTATCAATTCTTATTACAGTTTTATCTTGGTGTTCTCATTATTTAAAGTGTAGGGTAGTGTACATCATGGTGTGCCACTTTCCATAAGCTTTGCATGAACTATTATGCCACATGTGGACGGTGTACTCAGCATCGCTTTCAGATACGTAATCAGTATTTTATGGGGGTCATTTTTTAATATTTTTATTATGAAACTAAGGTGGGAAACAAGCGTACGGCCTGCCTGGTGGTAAGAGGTACTGTAACCGATATACGCTTGTAACACTAGCGTGTTGCCGACCGTATAACCCCTCATCCGAGGAGCCCTGAAAAAACTACTCATCGCAGGAACAAAAAACAAGGTTATTTAGCTGCATTGCTGCAATCTTCTGGAGAGTAGAGATATTTCACTAATCAGGCAAGTAACGTTTGTTTAGTTAGTTCATGATACTCAACAACGCTGTCAAAGGTTCTCTCTTTATTACTAAAACAAATGAACGATACGGCTATTTTCAGATAAATTTTAATATAAATGTAAATAAGAATGCGGAATGTTGTCTATGGATATTGAATTATTGTCCCTAACGCGGTGAACAAAATAAACATTTATTTTCCTCTATATTCTTTCGAGGGTATTATAATTTATATCTAACTATCTCTACAGTATTAGATTTTTTAATAAGAATTTTCATTTTGTTTCAGATCGGCCCTAGAGGAAACGCAGAAAATAAAAATAGAATTAAATAATAATAATAATCTTTAATTCGTATTCTATCCATATGTAACACATTAAAATTAAACATGTAAATTTAATATAAAACATTTTATTTTGTTATTAGATACTGACATAACCTAGTATCAGTATTCTTAAATTATACTAGTATTTTAATTAACCAAATAAACCGCATCAGGAGGCACACGTAGCGCAGCGCAGTGAATCAAAAAGAGCCTATCCTATTTAATCATTTACATTCTATGTTGAAAAAGCAGTTTCCTTTCTAGACTTAACATTTTACCATTTCTAACCAAGACCGGTCTAAGATACTCGGCACCCGTGGGTGTAAAAAATAATTTGCCTTCTTTCTAAGAAAATACATGGGATTTTGTCTTATAACTTCAATGAAGCCCCATAGCTAACCTGTAATTTTTTTAATAAACGTTATTATTTTCAAAAGGATTTAATACGAATCATGGTATACCATCTCTCTATACTAAGCCAAAGACCAACGATTTAATACATATGTTTTATAGTTTCCTTTATTATATGTTTTATTTCATTTACAATAAGTTATTATTATTTTTGTCATAAAAGGTTTTGATGTTTTTTAAATGTAACCCTTCAAAAAAACTTGCCCCTCTGGGCTATAGCCCAATTAAATCTAAAGATAGGGTTGCTCTGTCTCTGAGCTAAACATGACACGTAATAAAAATAAATAAATAAATGTTAGCATAATTTCATAAAGAAGTCTGATACAATTAAATGAAACTAAATGAGACACTTTCTGTTTCTGCTTTTTCTTCAATACGTGCCTGGTTATTTGTACTGAAACGGTAAGAATTAAGCATTTCGTCAGACTGGGTGCTTTGACCGATAAACCGTTGCAAGATTTTATTAGTACTGTATTGTTTGCACTATTAAATGGGCATGTATATCACTATTTATATAGAAACAATGGTGGCCCAGTGGTATCCATACCACCCCTGCAATGAGTCCGAGCTTTCAATGAAGGAAAACATGGTGATGAAGTCATAGCACGGTGGTAGGGCATTTTATAATGCCCCTTCTGGCTAGCTACCACCCTCAAGTTGAAAATCTGTTGCCAAACACCTATAGCTGTATTACGGATTACGGCAGGGGCATTTGAGTGCCAATCCTCCAACTAGATTTAGTGAATTGTCATCTTCGGCGACATCGTCACATAATATCAGGTGAGATTATGGCTAAAAGGTAAACGTATAATTAATAAAACATTAAATATAAAAACAAATAAAAGGTTACTTATATTTTATTTTTTGTTATTATCGTCCAACGAGAGGACTTGATAAAACATATTATTACAGAGTAATTAATTGTTGGTTGTCTCTTGTTCAATGACAATGGAAAATGTAAAAACATTAGTTATAAAATAATGTTATTTTATTTATACCTTTGTACCGACTGAGTTGAGTATTGTTGTTAAAACATCGAATAACAATCAATTAATCGATTGTTTCTGTTTAAACTATCGATTGTTTATTTACCAAGCAAAGTGTGTACATAATACGGGGTTGCATTTTGTGAATGTTAACAAAGATTTGCGCGAATAACTTTTTTATAGCTCGTCAAGTTTGATGACTCAAGGGTGGTTCCGTTTTAATTTAATTGGCGTTGTACCTTCCACTTCGAAGATACTCAAGGGAGCTCTTCAAAATCATTGAAGTTGGGTATACTCTTTTGATAAAATTTGTCTTGTGCTCTCGTCGGTCGATGGGCTAACAATGTTGACATACATTCCGTACTAACAAACAATCTATAGTAAATCGATTAATCGATAATTTTTGTTACAAAACAATCCATATTTTACAACTCTAACGTTGAGACAAACAGTTCATAACACAATAAAAAGTACGAAACGTCTGTGTGTACATAGAAATAAACAAATAAAAGTGACAAGTATTTAATACCAGTTGTTATCTATTTATATTTATGTATTAGCTGTGTCCTTGTGGACTACACAATTCCGTCCATCGAGTACGCAATACGTTACCCCCGCTCCCGGTTATTTAAAGCACAAAAATGCTTATTATAGGTGATCCTTAGAAGATAGACATGCATATGCTCTCGCTGACTTCTTTGTAGGTATTTTTAAGATCTACAGTTATGTACTACAGTAATTTGACATACCTCTTATGGTTTACTCAGCGTAAGCCATAAATTGTCGTTTTTATGAATTAATTTTTATTGGCACGGAATCCTAATTCGTTTTCTAAAATAAAAGTAACCTAAGTTACTTCTGAAAACAACAGTTATCTGCCAGTGAAAGTCCCGTCAAAATCGGTTCAACCGTTTCAGAGGTTAAACAGAACAAACAGACAGACAGAGAAACAAAAAAAAAAGATGTGGTGTCGTGGGACACCAGAGAAAAGTTCCTTCGGCTAATGTAGAATCGACACAATTTGCAAAAAAAAAATTTTGCTCAATTTTATGTAGGTTTTCTTAATTTTTCTCTTAAATTTTGCTGATTAGTTTTTATTTAAGTACAGGAAAGTATTTAGGAAATTCAGTATTTTAGGAAATAATAAATTACGTAAAATAAAAAAGAATCGTAATTAAAATAACAAAATATGTCTCTTTATTTTTGTTTGACAACATAAAATTACATAGAAATACAAATAATTACAAAAAAAGGTATTATACACTACTCGCTTGTGTATACGACTGTCGCACCTGCGCACGTCTTATTTAACGGTTTTATTCCACGGACTTTTTCTTACAGTTTTACCATAGAGTAATAAAGTCCGACACGCCGAGTTCATAATTCTATGAGTTTTACTATCACATTTTTTTCAGTTCGGTCGCGCAGCAAAATCCCTATCTCCTCCAAACCTGCCGTAAGGAACTTCGTTCCAATTATTATTATTTATTTTTTTGTTATACTTTCATGTGCATTTAGTAAAAAGCTGTTATTTTGCCGTTACAACCAGACACTTAAATTTTATTTGTAAAGATTCATTTAATTACTTATGAATAGTCTTAGAAAAAATGTTCTTTCGTTTCTAATTTTATTGATAATCTGCAACGTAAATGAGCCAAGCGCTCGGATTAAAGCCTGAATCTACCGTTTACGTAATTTCCCTAACCGCGGTCATTTGTAAGACATTGTTGGGACTAGGGACTTCATTTAGCAGGCAAAATTATATAATTTACGTTAAATTAATTTTAAATAAATTAACCTCATTCAACCTGCCACAAAATAAATCGTCTAGGGCAGCGATTCCTAAAGTGGATTCCGTGTAAAAGTTACCAGGGTTCCGCGAATCAGTCACATTAACTTTGTCATCGAATAGTTGAATTATTTTGACTGTTAATTTCACTATTACAATTTTGTCTCAAATTGATTTATCTTCGGTTTGTTATCTTTAAATGGAATAGGCTCCATAAAATAAAAGTGTTTAGGAACCGTCAACCCTAGGACAGGGTCCGTAGGATTGATTTTGACTAATAGCTACGTCTTTGGTAAGAACAAAACTCTTAAACATACTCCGCGAACTGTGGGTGTACGTTAGTAGACCTCTGCCTAACCCCGACCCTTCGGGGAATACAGGCGTGATGGTATGTTATGTTATCATAAAGCGGAAAAGTTTTTTTGTTTCTTTGTTTGTATAAGCACGCTAATCTCTGGAACTACCTGTCGGATTAGAAAAATTGTTTTTGTATATGATAGCCAGGCTCTCGAGAAATAGTATAGGTTATTTAAGATTAGGCTTCAACTCTCAGATAGCCTTAAATATTGATTTTTGTTACGTAAGTCGGAAGTCGAGGCCCTCCCGAATTGCTTTAACCGCGTGCGCTGGAGTAATCGTTAATGATATGGAAATAAAATAATATACAATATACAATAATATAGGTATATATGATACAATAATATAGGTCCATAGTTTATCTAAAAAAATTACAGCGATAGCATATGTCTATCTCTTATATATAAACCATAAATAAGGTATTTTGTGACAAAGATTTATTGAATATTTAAAAGTGATTTATAAGCATTATTTTTAGATATGGCATATTAATCCTTACAAACAAATGTTACTTCATCATAAAGACAATTATATGACGTTAAATTTTGCTCTTGAGAGTATGCCATTTGGACCCATAGTTTAGGAGATAATGAAAAATTAAAATAATTTGTACTTACTTGCGAGAAGAACAATTACGATAGAGTACATGCGTGCGTTGGCGCCGTTGTTTGTCGGATAAAATTAACACGGGTGAAAGCGTGGGGCACAGCTAGTTTTAATTATACACAGCAATTGTTTCTTTTCTTTATATTTATTGTTACCCCATCGTTAGCATCTCAGCAACTACTCTACTTTCAACCCCTTAAATAACCAATTGAGGAGATGATTTATCGAAAATCCCTCCGTACCTGCAAATCTATGCTATCTAAGGAAATCATGTGAAAAATTTCATGCTTTTAGACCCTCAGGTTAAGCTGTGTATAGTTTATAATTTTTTTTTAATTTTTTGTGGCTTAGTGATTATCCACAATGTCGCCTGATGTGATGTAACGATATGGCCCAAGATGGTAACACGCTAAGCCTAGATAAGGATTTGCTCTCAAGTGCAGCTGCCGGAACACACCTTTAAATGCTTAGCGATCGATTTACAATTTGAGGGTGGTAGCTAGCCATTGGGGCTTTAGAAAATACTCTACCACCATGATATGGTTTCGTCATGATGTTTTCCTTCACCGAAAGCTCAAGTGTAAGGATTCGAACTCACGTCGATCGATGCCATGTCCGTACACGCTACCACTGACCCGTTATTTCTTTATGCTTTTGAGCATTCATTAACTTATCTATTTACATTATACTAGCGATCGCCCTAAGGCCGAAATTTGACCAGCAACTTTTTGATCATAGATTATTTTCTGTCACATCACTTTCTGTCACTTTTCGTTGATCGACAATGTCAATATTTTGGGGGGTCTAAGTTTAATGGCACTTGTCAGTTTAGGATTCGCAGTATTAATTTATTTAATTAAATTTTAGCTTTCTGCACTCCTTCTCCATATTATCTTCAACCATGCCAAATCTCACAGTCTTCCGTGCACGCAATACGCTTAAAAAAGGGTATAAAGTTTTTGATTCACGTATTAATATAATGATTTTATGTAGTATCCTAGATGTTTACTTATTTTTATCCGACTGCGATAAAGGAGGGTTATGTTTTTCGAGCTTACATATGTAAGTCTATTTCTTTGGCACGCTCTGTGGCCTTAACGGGTTGATGGATTTTAGCATATGAGGTATCGTCAGTTTCGTCTTAATTGTGGAAGTGACATAGGCTATAAAATATTTCAGGACGACGTCTCCAAATCAAATAAAAAGCAAAAATGGAAAAAAACATTTGTCGTGTTGTTTATTTCCTTTTTATTAATAAATTTAGCTTGTTATTTGTATATTTCTTTCTATTTCTACTACTTACCTTGAATTATATTTTTTTTGAAGATATCACTAAGGCGCTCGTTAAGTAGAAGAAAATGCCGTCGGTATACGAACGAAAAAATGCAACAAAGGATTTGTATATTGATTTATCATTCATTAAATTGTATTTAAATTATACATAAACTGAAACTCAAGAAAATTACTTTCGAATTTTTTATATACAATTTTATCTACTGTTTTATCATCACAGTTCTCATAATTAAAATGATATTACAGTATGAATATAGGAATTTTCCCCGCCAGAAATTATATGAATTATCAGAACAAATGGACGTGTTCCAAGGTTTTTCCGGTGCTAAAATTTGACCAACACTCTACTTTGCCGCCTCCAACTGGCCTCCAAACCAGTGTAGCCTAAACTTGCTAGTTTGCTTGACGTTCATGGTTACTGCTTCACTCCTTAGGATCATAGCGTGAAGTTATATAGCCTATAACCTTCCTCAATAAATAAACTATAAAATCCAAAATTAAATTTTCAAATCTGACTGGTAGTTCCAAAGATTAGTGCCCTCAAACAAACAATTTCTTGAGTTTTATCATTATATTCTTTTTTTTAGATCTGACTACACTGTTAGCCTTAGGGGCCCTGAAGCCGCTGCGGCTTTTACAGCTTCACCGTACTTGGGGGCGAGCGCAGAGGGCACTCAGCCACGAAGTTGTAGCAAAAACTTTCTACCCCTTTTTATGCGTATTACGTTAACAGAAAACTGAAATTTGGTATGGTTAAAGTTTATATGGAGAAGAAGTGCAGAAAGCTAAAATTTATCTATAATGTCTGTAACTAGTAAAAATAAATTAATACTGCGAATCCTAACATGACCAATGCCACTGAACTTAGACCCCCAAAATATTGACATTGTGTTTCAATGAAAAGTGACAGCAAGTGTTATAATATTCATTGTTTAGGTTCATACTGCAAATGTCAAACATAAAATAGTCTATGATTAAAAAGTTGCTGGTCGGATTTCGATCATTGGGCGACCGCTAGTATATACATACTATAGGTAGGTGAATAAAATTTGGATATTCCTCTCTACTTGGGGCAGCCAGACTGGTGGAATACCTCCAACCTACAAAATACCGCAACCAAATATTGGCCAAATAACATTATTTTGTGTTCCTGCGGTGAGTGTAGTTACCAGAACTCTTCGGGGGTTCTCAGCTTCTGGTTTTACAAGCGTCCATAGGGTACGGTAACCGCTAACCAAGAGGCGCGGGCACATGTTCCTTCCTTCCTCTCAGGTAGCAGGGAAATGTATATATGTATGAGTTAGTTTAGCTCCATTTCTTAAGGGTAAGGAATTAATCAGATAGCGACTTCTTTACATTCGCGGCAACAGCCCAAGCCGAGGTCCTACCACTTTGGCACCCTTGCGCGCATGTTGCCCACGCTTTCGCGGCTGAGTGCCACGGTAAAGCTGTAAAAGCCATCAGCGGCTCTAGTTTTAAGGCCCCTCAGGCTAACAGTACAGTCAGTTCTAAAAAAGCGCGGGTTCTAAAAATATTAAAATATGAATACATATCAGTTAAGTTCTATACCTACTTTGTAGGTTGTATAAACGTTCGCTCTCGTAGGTACTGTGCGTCAACGTGGGTCCATTGCATCGTCGCGAAACCAGCCGGTGGACCGACATGAATAAATCCAGCTCAGTGCCTCCGCTCTTGTATTCGTGAAAAGTCGTGTTTCACGCTTTTCTCACCATAGAAAAATAACACACACATTTAACCCGAGCCTACACGAGCAAAGGTAATAATAGAGAGACAAATGAACTTTCGCGAAAAATGTATATTTGTTTAAAAAGTGTTATCTACTTTTGTTATGTGAAAGTTCGTACAAACATTTTAAGTAGGCAGCGCGTATGTATTTATCACGACTTTATTATTTGTTTTCATTTGGGAATTAAATCTGTGCGGCGAGTTTTTTTAACTGTTTGCATTCCATTGTAGTGAATATAAGCAATACTTAGTACTTTTTGTTAGTTTAAATTATGATTATTTTTATATTTTAGTTGGTACAGATTTTATTGCAAAATATATTATTCTTTTTTCCATGGGTTTTAGAGCCACAAAAGTATTTTGTAGTTATAACAACTAAGTATGTATTAAAAATAAATTGAAATTTTATTGTATTGCCATAAAAATTAAAGAAAATATACTTAGAGTATTTAATTAATTTATTAAAATTGGGAATTAAACTTAAACTTAAAATATGGTTAATGATGAAGTTACATAACATAAATATTTCTAGTATCTTGAGTATGTGACACCTATCAATATTCTTTGTATAGTTTGGTTACATAAACAGAAACCAGTTTGTGTGTTAGCTGCCAATAAATGAATTTTAAAAAGCCACATCAATAAACATCATTGTTCATTTTATTCATTGTTTAAATATAAGACGAATATTAAGAGAAACAAAACCAATTTAAAAACTGGATACAATTTTTTATCTAGTACTAGCTGATACCCACGATTTCGTTTGCGGTCTTTGCTAATTATAATAACAGTACGACATGAAAACACATCGATGATCATGTAATGCTTATAAAAATCGTAATTTCTTAAAATTTTAACAACATTTAATTGAATGAAAATGTCGTGTATTTTTTTTTAAAGATAAGGACCAAGTATTTAGATTAGACCAAATATTAGAAAACAAAAATGATTGATCAAAATCTATACAGCAGTATTTATTTGATGCGCGCATAACGGCAAATGATTATCGGCAGTTTTTAATTAGATATCTATCCTTTGTTTCAGTTACTAAAGATATAACAAATATATCCTTTTGCCCTTACTTTTTTTCAATAACCTATCAATGAATAGTTTTTCGTGTTTACATAACAAACATCCATAAGGTATCCTATAGCTTGGATAGATAAGAAAGAAGCCGATCATCTGTCTTTAGTGAAAGATAGTACTTATTACAGATATGTACTAATCGGGGATAGTAAGCTCAAATATATTATTAAAAGCGACCGTTAATTACAAATAGGGTACCTACTACGTTAACAAAATAATGATCAGCTATTTTTGATATTTTTAGTCAGATATGGATTGGAGTCTATTTTATATAGTCGTACTGATTGCGGCCGTACAAGCCCAGGAGACATGCCGGTCTTCTGATGAAAATCCTTACCTGCTATTCGGAACGAAGACAGCTTATAACTTCGCTAAACAAGCCAACCCGAATTTCAAAACGCAAGAGGTTTTAGGTGAGTTTTGTCTTTCTTTCATTTGTGTTAATCTATACTACACTAGCTATGCTCCACGGTTTCACGCGTGTTAAGTTTGTTTGATCATCTCTCGCGCCGCCACGCCTCCAATGCACTCATATAGCCTATAATAAAAAAATTGGTTGCCTGTAAAGTCGGTATACGGGCGAAAGTTTTACGTGACAACGACTTTATGTCTGTCTCTCTCGCTCTTAGGCGGGCTAACCATGCCCGAGTGGAAGGGACGCGTGCCTCTCACTCGCTCTCATTGTGAGCGCATAACGTGAGCGGAGCGTAACGCAGTTTCTTGAAGTGTCACCCGGCAAACCAATTTATAAGACGTTGTCACGTCAAAATTGTTCTCATTTTCCGTACTTGTCTTGACTTAACGTTCACGGTTAATACTCGGCTCCTTATGAGTTGTAGAGTGAAGGTATATACCCTAAAAAATTCCTCAATACATAGGCTATAAAATGCAAAAAGAATATTTTATTTTTTTATAAGTTTATGAATTAAAACAAAAGCCGCTACACATAAAACTTCAAACATCCCGCCAAAACATCCTGTCTTTTCTTTTAATCGACATCAAAAAAAGAAGGTTCTCAATTCGTATAATATGGTATATTTTTTTATGGATGACCAGGCATAACTTCTTTGTTTATAAACGGATTTAGATGATTCTTATTTCATTGGATAGGGGATACCTCAAGGGAGATCCCATTTTAATTTCTCATTGGACCTTCGACTTAGAAGATACACCAGGGAACTCTTCAAAATTATTAAAGTTGGATTAGTTTTTTGTTAAAAAATGGTCTTGTTATCGCAGTACCAATCTCTCAAATTACTATAATAAGACCAGATTATTTCGAAAACATTGTATAACAAAACTAGGTAATATAACTATTTACTATACCTACTACGGCATTAAACCTTTTAAATTGACTTTAATCTGTAATATTATATAGTATTCAGTAATAAATATATTTCTGACATATCAATCTATATTAAAAAATCCGTTTTTTTATCTGGATTTTTTTCAAAATGTTGTGCTTATCAATTATTCTTTAGGGCCACTGATCTCAAATTTGACATTTACTTACAAAATATGTGTCTGTATGCCCACTTGTATACCTTGTTTTAACTCAAAACCAGCTTTACTGATTTAAATGGAATTTGGTATACTGGAAGTACCTAAGTCATATCGTAATTGTAGGCAATAAAAAGTTTAATAAAAAAAAAATGATTGAAAGAATAATTACGAGACGTCAATAATTACTGCGTAATAAACGCGCGCGGAGTATGAACATCCCAAGTCCGGTGAAGCTGTAAAAGCCGCAGCGGCTTCAGGGCTTGAGGCTAACAGTGTAATCAGATCTAAAAAAAAAAAGTAGTATGAACATAGATTATACATATATTGGTCTTCGCTTCGTTGAAGCAACGCGGAAACCAGTAATTTATCTATACTATAAAGTATAATATTTCAAAATCTGAACGGGTTTATCGTATAGCTGCTCTTCGTTAAACTAAGCAGTCTATACAAAAAAGGTAGGCAACTAATTAAATAATTAAAAACAAAACAAAAGACCATAAAAAATTATTATCCAATTTTAACTTTATTTATACTACACTATGGTCGTGTAAAAGGACAATAGCTGCGCTAAACTACAGATACGTGCGACGCGGTAGTGCAATTGAAATAAAATCCGAAAAGGTTATTAGCCTCAATTCAAAACTGCTACTGGCTATCATACAGATCACGAATTCATAAACGGTTGTTTTTTATTTTATATTAATAAATCTTTAGTTCTGTCGGTACATGTATTTCTGTTTTTATTTCGTGATAGACGTAAACCATAAAGGGGTCACGACTATGACATTAAAATAGTTTTGGCGGTCTGTCTGGATTTAACTTTAAAAACGTTTTGACCACAATATTGTCATTTCCGATTCATTTCATTTTAACCGAAGTCTTTTCGAAACTCATAGGCTATATAAATTATCAATAGTATAATATTTTTTTATAATCGTATTTTTTTTGAAGATTTACTATTTTCAGAAGCTTTTATTTAACTTGCCTTGTTAGTATGGGTCAAATCTTGCAACTGGATTTTAAAACTGCTATCCCCAACCGATTAAGCTGAGATTTTTCATACACGTTTAGTTTGGATGAAAATGCATGGTTATATATGTGACGTTATTCTAAATCCAATATGGCAGACTCCCAAAGACGGCAGGCAGGCCAGTTAGTTTATATACGCTCCCATGATGGGTATCAAATAAAAAGGTTTGCTGAGAAGAACGCGATTTTTTTATAAATAAAAATACTTTTTAACAAGCTTTTATTTAATAATACAGTTGTACTAAAATGAAAATAATAATGTTATGCAAGGGTTGTGCGGAATGTTAAATATAGTTATAATTCTAAAAGGGAATTCTATGGCACAAACATAAGGAAGATGGGGAACTTAATATGTAAGAATAAATTTCTTGCGCGTTACAAGCTTTTAAAATTATACCTAATTATATAACACTAGCTGAGTCCCGCGATTTCACCCGCATATAAATTAAAAGAAATCACTGATTGATGATTTATAATACTTCATTAAAGTCATTATTTTTATCGGGTGGCCAGATGCGTCACATGTCACATCGCACGGCTCGTTCGCGACACTACTAGTAGTAGCGGTAGACCCGGCCGTGTGTTGAATTATTTTAATTTTTCAATAAATCTTAAATTATGCGTACAAATAACATGCTGTAAAGGGCAAAGTTTATCTTCATAAAGTTGTCTTAATGATCAAATAATTTTTGTTTACTCTTCACTCCGTTCATTCGTCACTTTTTAATTTACAAGAAATTCTTATTATTCTTATTCTGGCTTATGCGTAAGAGATATGCATATTATGGTTTAACGGACTTTTTTTAGATAAACTAAGAATGAATATTTTTGTAGAACATTGTATTTACGTATCACTAACCAATACACCAGCGTGTGTGGTTATAGTAGTTCGGGAACGCTTTGACTTCCGACAACAAAAATCAATATTTAAGGCTAGCTGAGAGCTCTTTGGCCAATCTCCGCAGAGGGCGGGCGGTCAACTTCGCTCCCGCACACCCGTCACGTCCACCCTCTCTAGCGGTAACCCAAGCCTAGGTCCGTTCCTCGGAGTGAAACCCTTGGGTCAGGCAACCGCCCGCGCGATACAAGTGACACTGTACGTGTATCACTTAGCTACCTACATACAACACTACACACGTATGAACATACACACGTGCACACCACACAGGTACATAGGTTCTGTGAGGGACCTTTTTTTTCTTTTTTTTTACGCTAGTTAGTTAGCGCTAGTTAGTGTAGAAACATTCCGATTACTGAATACACATACGCACGGTTCCTTCCTTCCTCCCAGGAGGAAGGGAACGTGCCTATGTGTATAAATTAGTTAGCTCGAATCGTAGGTGTAGGGATTCGATTAGATCGCGACTTATTTGCGAACGCGGCGACCGCCCGAGCCGAGGTCCGGCCACTTTGGCACCCTCGTGCGAGTCGTCCACAAAACTTTCGCGGCTGAGTGCCCTCTGCGCTCGCCCCCAAGTCCGGTGAAGCTGTAAAAGCCGCAGCGGCTTTAGGGCCCCTAAGGCTAACAGTGTAGTCAGTTCTAAAAAAAAAAAAAAAAAAACTCTTTGGCCAAGGAGATGCAAGCACATTGTTCGCATTAATAAATATTTTAGTGTAATAAAAGTTTACTAAACAAGCAGATTTGGCTACCAATTTTCTTTTTAAATTGATGTAATGTTCATATTTGGCTCTTTGGCTATTAAAGTTTGCCGATCAGTGGCCTATACTATTCAACGCGAATCTGGCTATAATATACAAAAAGAACTTTTTGTATCCTACTGGTAGTTTTCGAAATTAGCGTGATTAACAAACAAACAATAAACTCTTCTGCTTTATATCATTATAAAGCATAGATTCAGCAGAACCCTTGCATAAAATTATTATTTTCACAACTGAGAGATTATAATATAAGCTTGTTTATAAAAAGCTTTTTCATTAATATTTTTTTATTTATTCTCAACCGGTTTTAATGAAAATATGTATACCTACATAAAGGAAGTATATGTAATTACGAAAATGATAGGTCATAAAAATAATCAAATTAACCTCAAAAAACAAAACAAATAAAAATCGGTAAAAATAAAATCATAAACGCATGCAGATTCTGTACATATAATTATCATACATTCTCGAACTATTTAATTAATCACGTATTACCGGTACCACGAATAAGTGACAATGCTACGTGAATTTTCCGAATCCTCGATTGAGCATAACATGTATTCCTTCAACTGCCATCAGGCTTTTTTATTTTTTTTCTAACTGACTACACCTTTTGCCTTAAGGCCGACCCTCAAATCATTAAAGCGAGCCAAGAAACTTACCGCGTAAAAAGGGGGGCAACAAGCTCAAGGGTGCTAAGTGGCCGAACCTCGGCTTAGGCTGTTAGCGTGCGTGAAAAAAGATCGCGATTTAGCTAATTTTCTATCCATAATTCGATCTATACATATGTACATCTTTTTTCTTCTGGCAGGAACAAAAAACGATGCTTGGTATATATTTAGTAGATATTGCCTTCAAGTCGCAGCATGCTTGTATAATAGCGCGTGTGGTCACGGAGTACACCTGTTTCTATCGTACCCAGCAATAGTGCGGGTCAATCATAAGGTCACTTGTATGTCATTACTACAGCTTCTCCTATTAAATCAGTTTATCATTGAATAGCTAAATTATTAAGACTGATAAATAATTCAACTGTTATTAACTATATTTTGAAACTTATTTCAAACTAGCTGAGTCCGCGGCTGCGCTCGCGTCCACTATAGAATAACGTCGACCGGGCTCAGTCGCGAGAATCGTGCAACCCCCGTTTCCGGTTATTTTAAAGACGGAAATGCTCATTGTAGGTGATCATGACAAGATATACATAATATGATCTCGCTGATTTTTTGTAGGTCCTTTTTAAAATCTACAATTGTGTACCTAACACATTAACTTCATATATCTCATATAGTTTACTCAGCGTAAGTTATTTAAGCACCCAAAGTCGTCGTTTTTCGGAATTGATTTTTATTTACGCGTTACCTAAATTATTTAACTAAAATAGAAGTGGGCTAAGTTATTTCTTATACCATCAGCTATCTTCCTTACCGTATATAATTACACATTCATTTAGTAAAAAGCTGTTATTTTGCGTTAAAAACAGACACTTCAATTTTATTCGTATCGATTGCCAAATTCTAGGAATATGAAAATATGTAAGACTTGATATAATCAGTTGCCTGGCCCTTTAATTGTGTATTTCGCAAGAGGAAAGCGATAACAGAAATCGCTAAATATAAACTAAACTTGCAACAACAACAACAGCACACGAAGGCGACAGTTTCATTAAAAACCCTGTTCAAGGTACAAACCAACACCCAAGTTCGGTGAAGCTGTAAAAGCCGCAGCGGCTTCAGGGCCTCTAAGGTTAACAATATAGTCAGTTCTAAAAATACAAACCAACATTGTTATTATCCCTTACGTCACTCACGTAATTTATTTGAAACTTTTATTAGGATTTGTCATAATCTGGAAACAGTCCAAGGCTTGGGCGTAGCCCTAACGCAGTTGGTTCACGGTCAAAATAATTTTTGACATTAACAAACATGCTAATTAAGTATTATAGGATATTAAACTTTTACGTCCTAGGTGTGTGTTTTAATTATTTATAGTTGTTTTATTGCTTACTAGTTGTGACCGCGGCTTCACCCGCGTGGACGTTAGAAGAACTCGTAATGTTCATTAAAATCGTAGTTTCTTAAAATTTGTAATAAGTTTTTGTTGTATCAAGATACTAATTTTTTTTAAAAGGACCAAGTACCTAACTAAAGAGTAAAACAAAAAAAATATGATCAAAATCTATCAAGTAGGTTTTGCGTCATACGCGCACAATCGCAAACCTTTTATCTAGATAGGTTATTTATTTAACCAGCTGCGTTATGAAAATATGAGTAAATTTTTTTTCTAATGAGTATAATGGATACCTAACAAATACACTAATTAAATACAAAGTATTTAGGTATACAAAATGTATAAGAGTCATAGTTCAATAGAAAAAACAATAACTTACTAACATCTATAACTTGACTGTATGAAAATGATTAATTATGAAATCCATTTCATAGTTGACAGATCATAATTATTATACGTAATTATTAATATGAAGCAATGATGGCTCAGTGGTAGCATGAACTTGATGTCGATAAACGTGTGTTCGAATCCCTGCAATGAGCCTGAGTTTTTGGTGAAAGAAAACATCGTGATGAAACCAATAGCATGGTGCTGAGCCTTAAATAATGCCCACCTGGCTAGCTACCACGCTCACAACGTCAAACTTTATCGCAAAGCACTTAAAGACGTATTCCGGCTGTTGCACTTGAGAACTACTTTCCGTCTTGGGCCATATCGTCACGAGATTGTGGCCATAACGTTAAACCTATAAACAAGATAAATGATTAAGAAGAAAACAAAAACCCGACTGCAACAAAAATCGCTTGACTAAAAAAATGTATTTTCTAATTTTGCTTTTTATTTTATTCCCAGACATCATACTTAAATATTATATAGCCTATGTCACTCTCACAATTAATACGAATCTAACGATACCTCTTATGCTAAAATCCACCAAGCCGTTTATGCTACAGAGCGTGTCAAAGAAATAGAAATACATACGCTCCTTTTTCGCAGTCGTGTAAAGAGTGGAAATAAATGGATAGGAGGTACATTTGTAAAATTCAATGGGACGAATAAAATCATCATGTTGCGTTTATGCGGGATATATTTTTTCTAAGTAATTTTTGTTTTAATAACGCTAAAGAAGTACCGATTCTACCGATACATAAGTACAAATAATTTTACTACCCAAACAGACAACTGACATTCTATGATCAACAGAAAAAAATCAGCCATTTGCGGCGATCGAACCCGCGATCTCAAGACTCAGTATCTGTGCTACCACTACACCACCAGTCCTGTCATTCATTCAATATTTGAATCAAGAAAAATCTATTAAACATTTAAATGCTTTAACCGTCCAACTAACAAAACATACAAGATTATTATCTACAGCACTTATTAAAAAGACAACGCGATAAAGAACGCAGTATATAGGTACTAATTTATATGTACATGACGTAACAGTTTTCCAATAACGAGTTGTAGCTCAGTCGTCAGTATGACCTAGATCTGATATATTCTCGTATTCGGTATACCATCAAACGGGAAATTCATCCCCCAAATTAAAACCGCTCGATATTGCGCAAATGTAAATGCGCTATCTGTTAAATAAATTATATGTTTCATAATTTTAAACTAGCTGTACTCGCGACTTCGTTCGCGTGGCCTACAGAATGCCGTCATTGAATTTTGGTATAGAGATATATTGAACCTTAGAGAAGGACATAGGCTAACTGTTGTCGCGAAAATATAGCTTGAAGGGGTGAAATAGGGGACGAAAGTTTTTATGAAGAATCCATTGAACCAATTTTAATGAATTTTGGTATAGAGATATACTGGACCTTGGAGAAGGATATAGGTTACCTTTTGTCTCAAAAATTACATCTGCCGTTTAACATGGCGACGATGTCCTTGTTTTTGTTATTTTTAGCAGAGTTCAAAAATAGACGGAGGTTATTCAATTCGAATGTATATTTTTTATGGATGTTCAGGCATTACATTTTTTGTTGCTAAGTGGATAGGTACTTCAAGGATGGTCTCATTCTAATTTCATTGGCATTGGAGCTTCAACTTCGAAGATATACCCTGGTATGGTAAGAGTTCCCTGGAACTCTTCAAAATCATTGAAGTTGGTTTTCTTTTTTGTTAAAAATTGTCTTGTAAATGTAATATTTTTTTCATTAATATTTACTTTTTTCCACATTGTGATCTAGCTCCCCTCTCCTTATTTTTTAACGCGATCCCCCTTATCCATAGAGACTCACTCATTAACAATGTTATAGTCAAATAGAATAACTGTCAAAACTAAGCCAAAAAATATTACTGGCCAGCTGCAGTTAGGATTGGATTTTTGTTTTTGTTTTTTTTTTTTAAATAATGTTACAATTTTCCACGATAAATATCGATCAGAATCATCAAAGTAAGTTCGTATAGCGTTTACAAATTAGCCTTAATAGCTAACATCAATCGTGTGATTCATGAGGTCACTGCATTACGCCTTAGGTCTTAGTATAAATAGATTCCATGAACAAGAGACACTCCCTCAACAGGGCAGGAATATTGATCAAACTTCAGATTATTATAAAATATTATGTTGGTATATTTATTTATACATTTTTAGATTACCTGCTAATTGAAATTCACAAGAAGGCGAGACGAAAATATTTTTGAATTACTTAATAAAAATATTACATTTTATTTAAAGGATTTTCGTGTTAAATAACATATGAAGAGTACACAGTAGGTACCAAATTTATACCAAATTAAATGACGTGTTATTTATATAATTCGGGTTTTTAGAGAGGTAGAGATTTGGAGATTTTTCTCTTCGCTTGGGGCAGTCCGACTAGTGGAATACTCTCCACCCTACAGAAGATCGCAGCTAAATATCATTGTGTTGTGTTCCTGCGGTGGTAAGGTTTTCAGATATCTTTGAGGTAGAGGGGTTCCAGGTCGGCAACGCGCTAGTGACCTATGGTTTTACAAGCGTCCATAGGTTTCGATAGTTTCGAAAAATATATAAATTACCTAGACGATTACAAAGGAAGTAGCTAATAGATGAAAAATGAATTAGAGATGCTTCACCAAATTTCGATTGAGTTCTATTCACTTACGCTCCTTACAAAACCTAATATATTACAATTAGATTTCTTTTTCGGTTGGAGACAAAATGTGTATCTAAATAAAATGTTTACATGCAAGTTTTCTGTATGTTCGGACCACGTAGGTAGTTGCGCGTTGGAATAGCTTGATTTCTAGTATCAACAAAGATCTTTAGATGTCCCTTCTAGAGGCCCTGAAAAATAATGCAATTTTATATTGAGCGTTTTACTATGTTTTATTACAGGATGTCAGCCGACAGCCATTTGGTTACTGAATCGCCACGGCTCTCACAACCCAGAGGCGAACGAAATAATAGAGTTGCAGAAGCTGACCGATCTCAGAGACAATATCATTACTAATTATAAAAATGGGAATTTTAGAGATACTAACGTAAGTGAATTTTGTTTCTAAATTACTTTATACGGGATCTTATATGTTTTTATTTTTACCAACGTCCCTTAAATTTAGGAAAACAAAATAAATTTGGGTGGAAACTTAAGGAGATTTCGGTTTCCTACTACCAATCATCAACGTTTAAAATACATCTAAGACCCTAAGGGTTACCTAAATTTCAAGGGACGTAGAATTAGTGTTAACAATGACAGCGACTTAAGTGACGTTTAATGTAGAAACAGTGAAATCAGTTTTTCGTAGCTTCTTAACAAGAAAAATCACATCAAAACATAGTTAATCTCTAAAGTTCAAATTTAAATGAAAAAAAAAAAACAAATTCTGCGTTTTGCTATATTGCAACGTTTTTGCGAAGGTATTAATTACTCTAAAAGAAAAGAATTATGTAGATCACATTTTAAAAAAAATCTGCGACCTGTTAAAATTACATTTGGAAGGTATATCCGCTACTAAGACTGATGAATCGGATCGGCTTTGTGGAAGTAGTATTTCTTTCGGTAATCACCGTTCCTCTGCCGTTTCGTTCTTAGTGTTCTTAAGTCTTACCAATAGCAACACAATTATACTGCCAAGCCTAAACAAAATAAACGTCTCCAAAATCCTTAATTGTTTTATAAAGCCTAAATTAATTTATGTTCATTTTAAATCAAAGATCTCTTTAAACTTGCTTGGCTTTGGCTTTAACCTTCTGCCGTGTTGACGAGGAGACCGCCCTTCAATTAAACCTCAATGGTGAGGCGGTTTCAGTAGGATTGTTTTTATAAAACATATTGATTTTGTTTTGTTTTAAATAAATACATGTAAATAAAAAAAAATAGTTTTTTACAGCGTTTGTTCAGAGTAGAGATGAAGAAAAAGAAAGAAAGAAAAAAAAATTAAAAAGAAACCTTACAATAATTGTTGAAATTCAATCCAATCCAATGTTTAAACATAAAAACTTTCTTCAGAACAAATATAAACAAACTAGTGCTATTCCTGCGGCTTCGCTCGCGTTAGAGTTGAGTTAGTATGCCCCATTAATTACACGTTTGTATTTCTCATTCTAACTGAATTGCTAAATACCAATTTTCATAAAAAAATTACTCAGAAATGAAGGAATAAAAAAATAACGGATTTTCACACAAACTTTCATCCCTTTTCATTACCTTAGGGATTGAATTTCCAAAAATCCTTCTAAGGTACACTTACCTGAAGTGTAAAATAAATCCGCATTTAAATTTTCACAGTCCTAGCCCCTAGTAGTTTGGGTTGTACATTGATAAGTCAGTCAGTTATCCTTTGTTAGATTTATACTATAGATGTAATCAATGCTAAGTCATAAGTAGTAATAGTTCTATACATAAGTAACAATGTTAACCTTGGATATAACAAGGAAAATCTTTAGTTAACTTATTGAATATTAACATAAATGGCAAATAAATAATTCCAGATGCGCATTTGCACTGCAGACCTGAATATGCTTCAACGCTGGGAGTGGAACAGCCGGCATAACTTGACGTTCGCTGGTGACCTCACCAGCGATGGTTATATGACAACACAACAAATTGCTCAAGAGTTGAAACAAATTTACAAGAACTTATTGACATTGAATCGACATGATTATTTAGTAAGTTGAAAACCATTTCTTCTTCTTACACGACTACCCAAAAAAGGAGCATAATGTTGTCAAGGTTCATGTATGTGAGTTTCTTTATTCCACCATAACTTTTAAATGCCTGAACAGATTTGTATGTTTAGGGTAACATTAGAATCCTTACATCATCCGAAGTGACATTACAATGACAATTTTATTTGTCTGTTTAGTTAGTGAGTATTTGAGTGATCTTTTGCTTAGTATATGCTGATTAACCGATACATACTTCATGTGCATTTACGGCCGTTTTCCATAACCTATCTACCCATAGTTCCAGTTACTAAAGATAGACAAATACAACCTATGTCCTTACTTTTTTTTCAATAACCTATCAATAGATAGTTTTTCGTTTGTACATAATATATATCCATATGATATAGCTTGAAGAGGGAAGCCGATATCTGTTTTAAGTTAAAAATAGTACTTATTACAAATATGTAGACTAATCGGGGATAGTAAATTCAGATATCTTATTGAAAACGGCAATTGAAAACTTGAGAAACACAATTAAAGTCATGGAGTGACATTCACTAACGGAAAATTCAAAGTAATACATAATACCTCAATGATTAACTTATCATTGTTTCAGTTCAAATTCGTAAACGATCAGCGTTCAAGTAACACATTCAGAGCGTTCACGGAAGGCTTATTCGGTGCTCAAGCTGAAGGCGTCGACGTTTCACGAGATAATGACGAAAAACTTCTCAGGGTAATATTGAATTCCTTTTACATCAGTAGTAGCGTGTACGGATATGGCGTCGATCGACGTTTGTTCGAATCCCTACAATGATGTTTAGCTTTGGTGAAGGAAAATATAGCATGACATGTTACGAATCACGAGAGAGCGAATCACTAAATATCAAGGTGGTACCATTTCTATGATGAAAAAATGTCAAATTAATGTGCCCCTACTGTAGCAAGTGCATAAATTTTAAATATTGAACTCCACAAACTTTTCCCGTTATTGTTCAATTATTTTTTTCAGTTTTACAGCAGTAAAAACTATAAAATAACGAAAAAGTATTGTTTAAACTTAAAGTTTTGAATTATAATGTGTTACTTACAGCTGGCCACTTTTTAACTAATCCTTTTTAGAAGATATTTTTCCTTACCTCTACCGTTCTATGTCACTGAAAAATAAGTTTCAAAAATTTTGACTCCCAAATACATCTTCGATCATTTAATATATGTACGGAATAATTTAGGTAATTTTGAATGTGTCAATGGCACGCAAAATTTGAATACAGGAATAAATATAAAATTCCAACAAAAACATCCTGTAAAAATGGGCCAAGTCTCGATTGAGATGATTTGTGTATAAAAAGTAGTGAAATCTCAAACAGTGTGTATTAAAAACCTCGTCGGATCCGTGAAGGTGTTATTATGTATTGAGATTTTATTCTATTTAAGTTATCTATCTCAGATTATAAGTAAAAAAATTAAACCTAATAAATTGTTTAAAAAAGATTAGTTAAATGAGGAAACTTACATGGCAATACAGGCGGCGCGGCGCAGGGTACCGCCATACGATCAAACGTTCCGCTGCACCGCGCGCCGCGCACAGGGGCTAATGACGGTGTTATCACGTTTCAAAAATTTGCTAAATTTTAGGGAAACTAAAACTAAATATGTTAATTTTAAATCGCAATACCATATTTATTTTCATAATAAATCATATTTTGATTATTTTTTTGGTAATGTCATTGGAGTACCTATATACCCTTTTCAGGTTCGACAGGGTTTTAATACATATTGTATAGCCAAGTCTAGGAGGTGAAGTACAATATGTTGTGGAATTATAAAAGACTAAAAATAATTTTGGAATAGAAACCAACTTATATGAAATAAAATGCCGCCAAAATTACATATTATAGAACCTAATGACATAAGTTAATGAATTTAAAACAAAAACCATCACATGGCACTTTGAGATCTCACCAAAAACTCCCAAGTGATGATATTCGAACCAAATTGGATACGTATTTCTTATTTTGCCTAAATAGTATTTAGCATTCTATAGAATGTCTAAGTAATAAACCTCTTTATTTCATACATTGCCGTTATAGGCGATACATACAATCGGATATCTAAGAGTGATTATTTTTAATTTGTATTTCAGCCATACAAGTTTTGCCCGGTTTGGACAAAAGAAGTGGAAGAAAATAATAGTACTGTATTACAACGAGATATATTTGAGTCGAAAATGGAATTTCAAGAGGTTAGTTTGTTTTAATTTGAACTATATATTTTTCGAAATTTTCAACCATTGAAATCTGTTTCTTAAAGAATTGTAGAACAGGTAATTCAAACCAACATGAAAACGTTGACCAATTTAATAAAATCGTTATATAGACAATTAATAAAATTGAAGTGTCTGTAATGTCAAAATAACAGTTTGTTACTAAATGAATATGAAAGTATATACGATATATATAACAAAACACCATTTTTTTCAATTTTTTGTCGGTCTGTCTGTCCGTTTGTTCCGGGTAATTTCCGAAACGTTTGGACCGATTTTGAAGCAACTTTTACTAGCAGATAGCTGATGTTATAAAGAGTAACTTTAATTGTATTTATTTATATAGATTAGCGTCGATGTTTTTCTAATATCGCTCGTCCCTATCTGCGCGTTGTGATAGTGGGTACTGACCAGTGGGCTATAATAATTTTGGCCGATAGGTTTTTGTGTATTAGCATAATTGTCTTAATCAGGGTGATATTTAGGGTAGGAATAATAGTATTAAACAGGTACGAAACATTCCCTAAATACTATGGGTACGTCATTTGAAGATTACAGTGCCTTTCGGATTAACGTGTCACTGCGTGGACTGAATTTTACTAAAATAGTTTTATACAAAACATAATAACCGTTAAAAATAATATTTAATAATACTTTGTCGGCAGATGATAAACAATATCTCCCTAAGATTGGGATTCAATCACGTTATTCAGAAGGAAATAATGTATCGTATCTATCAAATATGTAGATACAACAAGGCTTGGGACTACACACAGCTATCTCCGTGGTGTGCGGTAAGCTAAAATATAATCTATCACCTGCGGCTTTCTACCTGTTAGCTTCGAAATGTAACTACTGTGACAATAATCTCATAAAGCACTTCAGTTCTGTTTGTGCCCATGGTTAAAGATAATAAATGCAGTAATAATATCCACTTGATATAATCTGATTTCTGAGGTCAAAAGTAGTGAGTAAGTCATTTACTATCTTGACAAGCAACCGCCTCGATAGTTATTAAAAAATCAACAGAAAAAGCTTAACCAATAAGGACGAAATAAGATCGCGATCTATAACGTTAACATTAAAGTAATCATTACCAAGTCCGTGGGAATGTGTGTTGGCTTTTAGGGATTTAGAACCACTGAACTACTTCTAAGGACTATGAAGATGTTAGTATGGTACCAAATTCATCATCAAATGCGGCCCACAAAATAATCTGACTACGGCCCTGTTTTTTTTAAATTAAGAATAGATATCACATAGTGTTTTTTAATTATTAGGCCTTCACTAAAGAAGATCTTAAGCGGCTCGAGTATGCAGAGGATTTAGAAACCTACTACAAATACGGATATGGGTCAGAGTTGAATCAGAATATCGGCTGCACTCTCGTAAAAGACATGATGGATTTCTTCACTAAACACACCGAACATGGTAGGTAGCTATATGTATTTGGTATCTTTGTTTTTGCTTTTTCAGAACGCAAGGAAATACGCAAAATAAAAAATATTAAATAAATAATATTTGTACTTTTAAAGACAGAGACTAGTTAGTATAGAGGATGTTATTTAGGATTTTGTCGTGCAAAATCTTTATAAAGCGTTTTTCAGTATCATATTTATCTTTATAATGAAATGCATGTTTTTAGGTTATGTCGTAATTTGCAAGACCTGACACTTTACATTCTAAGGATACATCATGCATGGCTTCTTATGATAAACAAAGTATGGGTCCAGCAAATAGATTACCAATGTCCCGCAAAACCATGCACTAAAGTTGGTAGTCCTAATTTAAACCTACGTCGATCGACGCTACGACTGGGGCTGGAACAAGCCATCGCTTGTTCGGAATATCAGAAATTGACTAATACAAAGATATTATTTTGTTCATAGACGAGCCACAACAACCACGCGCTATGATCCACTTTACTGAAGCTCCAATGATACTGATGACACTAATGGCAATGAGCTTGCATCAGGACTCGGTTCCATTGACCGGTGACAACTACCACACCAACAATATTCAAAATCGCAAATGGACCTCATCCACCTTGACACCGTTTAATGCGAACCTCGCCGCTGTTTTATATAAGTAAGTTCATAGGACGTCACTGGCAAACGTGTATTTTTGTTTCTTAAAATCCATTTTTTTTTTTTTGGAACTGGCCTAGCCGAAAACATTTAAAGGTACTTGGCGAGAGATTTTCAACTTAAGCTAGCTAGCCTTTAGGTACATTAGAAAATGCCATTACGCTATGGTTTCATCGTTTTTTATCACTGAAAACTAGAGCTCATTGCAGAGATTAGAACTCACATTGATAGACGATAGACGTTGTTTAAACTAATAAAAACTCGGTTACATTAAAAAAGTAGTATTGAAATTAGTTGAATTTAAGTTAATGTTAGTTTTAACAGAGGTAGGGCACAGATAAATTTATTTGGAGATTTCTCTCTACTTGGACACAGTCCGACTGGTGAAATACATCCACCGTACGGAAGATCGCAGCCAAATAACTTTGTGTAATCCTTAACCGATTTTGATGTAATTTTATATACTTACACGAAGTACATGTCATTCGTCAGTTGATAGGTTACTGCCTATTAATAATATATTATTTGTCATTAATAATAATAATGTCAGACAATAATTACTAAATAATAAATTGCCACTGTAGTCTATTTGCTCGATTTGATGTGTTCAGGAACATACTAAGCCTCGAAAAAGAAATGCTCGAACATGCTAATTGTTACGTTACTATAACAATACGTAAGGCCCGACGTCATTATAAAATACCACCATGCTAACATTAACTACAGAATACAAACAATTTTTTCTTTTTCACTACAGATGTACACTAGATGGCAACTTCCAAGTCAAAGAACAGCACCAAATCCTATTCCTTCAAAACCAGAGACCTATCTACTGGGACGGCTGCAAGGTTGGTCTTTGCGATTGGACTTTCGTCAAGAAAAAGTTCGCAGACGTCACCAGCAAGTGCGACCTTGAATTTTGTAATTCAGCAACTAAGGTCCGAAGTCTTTTCACCACTTTTGCCACTTTAGTAATTTTCCTTGTTAGATATTATTAATTTATAATGCACTATAGTCAAGTTTTTGAGTCCATTTTGTGACGTCATTATTTTTTTATCTGTTATGTACCTCATTAAACAAAGTTAAGTATTATAGTAAGTACATACCAATTTTATTCAGACTTACCAATTAATATTGTTCAGATTCTTACTTCTTTGTTAGTGAGCATTACATTTTTTTTAATTTTTATGTTATAAAAAGTAGTTTTATGTTGTAAATTATATAATATGTAGTTTATAACATAAAAACTGTGAGTGAACTTTTTTTTCACCGACTTAAAAAAAAATGTATATTTTTATGGATGTTCAGCCATAAATTCTTTGTTAATGAACCGATTTGGATGATTCTGTTTTCGTTGGAAAGGGTATACCTTATGGGTTGTCCCATTTTAATTGTTTTGGCATTGGACCTTCGACTTCGAAGATACACCAGAGAACTCCTCAAAACCATTGATGTTGGTTTTCTTTTTTGTTAAAAATTGTTAGGTTATCAGAATGTTATGAGAATATCATAATTAACCCGCAAGTAATAACGTAAGTACAAATAAGTACTTTAAGTACGGACTTACATGCTTGTATAATTTATTTTCCTTATAATATTCATATAGGTACCTACTTAATAGTGAAAAATCTTTTTCATAATCACTTCAAGTATTTCCGGTGCGTCATAGACTCTATAAGACCACTTGTGTAAATTAGATAATATTTAGATATCGTTAATTTTATCTTTTTTTGTTAATTTTATAACAGTAGATTACAATTTAATATTTTGTAGCTCAGTAAAATCATAAAAATCTTTGAATTCCTGTGAATGTTATATTTAGTCAAGCTAAAGTTGTTTTTTTTTTTCGAAATTCTATTCTATAAAAATATTTTAATTTATTTTTACATTGGACTTCCATATGCTCATTATAATCCTTTATATTTCATTCATAGTGATATGAAACTTGTACGTAATATTTATTATATTTTTATTTCAGTGTTTGTAAATATATTTACCATGTTTTTATCAACTTGTATTTAGATTATAAGAGAAATATTTGTATTTATTTTATTTTACCTATTATGTTTATTTTATTTTTATGAACAGGGCATCTAAAGTCAATGCTCAAGGAACTCGTTACCTAATTTTTTTATCACATTCAGATCATATGTCATATTTATATAAATTTTAAACGTATGATGTAAGATTAATATCAATTTTAGGTCATGTGTTCACTGGAAATATAATAGTATTTTAACAAAGTACCTACATAGTTATTATAGGTTATATTTATGTTTTCCAATCTAGTAATATTTGTAATTGTGACGTAAATTAAAAAAGCACAGCTTTAGTTTCATTAGATTAAATAAAATTTATAAATTTCATGATTTAAATATTTATGTTATAGTTAATATGGTTGTTGTTACTCGCACCAAATAAATGTATTAAAAGTTGAATTAATGTATGTATTCATTTTAATTCATTGAAGTATTAAAATATGTAGGCAGGGTATAAGGCATAATTATAGCTTTCACATTTGTCCTAAAATGTATAAGGTAAAGTAGTATTTTCCCCGTAAAGCAATCCCTTCCTCCATAAATAAACAATAAATTTTTTTGCCCATAACGTCCATAAAACTTTATTGGGGACATGGATGACGTAATCTACTTCCTAATATTATAATAATCATTTTACCATTTTTTTGGTGAAATAATATTGTTTGGAATACAAATTCATTAGCCGCATCGTACGATGCCGCGATCGCTGTGATTGGCAAATTGCACGGCAGGTGCATCGTTCGGCCCGCCCCGCCCTAGATTCGTCCGACAGCTCTGCTGGCACGTAGGCCACACTACTTCGTGCTTTGGCCGTGAACTCACGTTTGTTTGTTTTGTACGCGCTACGTCATTCCGGACGTTCGGCTAGCGCTGAGATATATGTGATTTACGGTGGTTGAAGGTTTTGCATTGTATAACTTTGAGTTGGTGTCCCAGGAGGGTTTTGATGAACAGATTACTTGCATGATAGTGTCCTGTGGGATTTGAGGCTGGACACACATACTTACACACAGTTCACTCTACACACACATAATTTACAATCTGCAGTCCAGGTCGACGGGGCAAGGTCAAGGTCACCGCCCGCTCCCGACGAGGTGAGTCCCTCTTGTTTGTTATTAGAATAATTACTGTGTATCGCAGCAATAGCTTCGAGAGGATTGATTCGCGATTGGTTGAATTAAGGACCCAGCAAATATTACGCGAACCTTCTCGAACAAATATTGATTTATGTTGTTAAATTAATAAATATTTTGTGTTGTTCTCCATGTAAAACGAAACATCAATAACAGCGCATGAAATCATTCGTATGTAAGCGAACGTTGCCGAGCTGGTGTGTTGTGCTAACATCTGTCGTTTCAAAAGTTTCTGCGTTTATTTAGTACCGATTCTACGTATGATGTCACGCGCTCTGCGGTATCGTTTGCGCGGTAATTTTAAATTATATACGTTTACACGGTAGACGTTATTTTAAATAGGTACTTATAATGCGCTATATATGTGAAATTATATTTTTTCCTAGCTTTATAAAAATGTATAATGATTAATAATTAACGCTTTTTGAAAAGTTGTCCGGTTATCTATTAAACAATATGAGAGTCCGGTATTAGTAGTACAATGATCTAAAAAAACACTGAATGTAATTAAAATGATACGTACTCATTTATTTGAAATAAATAGTTGTATTCAGTTTTACACAGATAACAAATCATTCTTTATGACGTTTTAAAACAGTTAAAAATTATTCGTTATGATATTAAAAAAGACAATACGTTACATTGTGATATATTACATAATTTTATTGTTTAAAATATTGATTCACAATTATTTTTTTTTTTGATGATGTAAACCGGCTTGATGTCCACATGCTGTGAAGTAGTCAAATGCAGCCTAGGCAAGTTATAACTGCCTTCAAAAAAGACCGCACTCCTTACCCCAGTTGATAGGTTACTTAATACTCCTAAGTGCTGGTTTAGAACGCTTCATGTGAAAAACCATCTGTAATATTCCTTACTTCACAATTCTTCTAAATGATCATTTAATTTAGCAGTTTTTTTTAATGCATAACATAATAAATATAGAGAACGCGTGCAGGAGTACTTATTATACCGTCGATACTAATAGCCGCTTTTTAACATTCTTAACATTCGCATCGAAAATAACAATATACCTTCAACCATGAAACATAATATTCTAAATAACAACATATACCACAGAGCCTGTCATCGTGGCCGCCTTCAGTTTTCATTTTACAAAAAAACTGTGCTGTTCTTCCACTTTCAAGCGTTTAAATCTGTCAACGAGTGTGTGAGGTGCGCCATATTGCGAACCAACCCAGGCAATTTTGTTATACCTTGTTCACCATAAGAAGGCTTGCGTGACAATAACCACATAACGTAAATTGTTACGTCGTAAAAATTATGACATATCCTAAAAACATGCATTTCAACTAGCGATTATAATCATTATAAAAACATTTTTTTAAACTTGTTGTAAAAATATTTTGCACTACAATATCCTAAATAAAATTATCTATACAATGTTACTTATAACTAGAGTACACCAGAATAATAAAACCAAGAAATCGATTATTAATAGCATTAACCATACGAATTGCAAACTAATCGAACTTGTACTTTTTTTTTTAATTACGGATAAAAATATTATACATAATACAGAAAAACACAGAACAGTAGAAATACGTAATTCCAACATATTTTCCTGCAGCAACACTCAACAAAGAATATTAACTGTAAGCATTAATCTTTTTATTTGGCGTCAGGCATTTATTTCTTAAAAGTGTTCCAGTTTGTGATCTCTATTGTTGTTGTTTTTTTTTTTTATTATTTCAGTTCCTCAGATTATATACCCCTCAAACGATTTAAAGCATAATCGTATTATCGATCATAAGAAGAAACAGGATCGATAATCAAAAAAACAACTTCTTATTAATTAAGTTATTCTTACATCTCTAAAATAAACATTTGACATGTGTCATGCAAGCCTTCTTAGGATGAACCAAGTATAATTTATTTGATTCCCTCACTCACACACAGTCTCAATTAAAAGACTTTAATAAGCGATAAAGAGAACATATAAAAAAGTATATATAATCAAACAAAAATAATATAAGAGTGTGATTTTACACAGGATAAAAATAAAGGTTATATCACTGCTGCTTTATTCATTACCAGCTATGCCCGTGGCTCCACTTGCGTGGACTACAGGAAGTCGACGATAAGACATACGCGCGAATCGTGCTAACCCCGCTCTCGGTTGATGCTTATTGAGGGTGATCCTTAGAAGATAGACATATGCTATCGCTGAGTTTTTTGTCGATCTTTTTAATATTTACGATTATGTAGTACATTCATTTGATATATCTCTTATAGTGTACTCTGCGTAAGCCATTTAAGCGGCCGAATCGATTAACCGTGACCAGTTTTAAAATTCTTTTTCTAAAATAAATGTAGCCTAAGTTATTCCTTATAACATCAGCTATCTGCAAGTGATAGGCCCGTCAAAATCGGTCTAACCGTTTCGGAGATTTCGCGGAACAAGCAGAGAGACAAATTTTTTGAAATACGATTATTTGTTATAAGTACCGTATATACTTTAATATGCATTTAGTAAAAAGCAGACACTTCAATCTTATTAATTGTATAGATAAATTATAAAACGCTATAATTTGATAACCTAGCTAACAACTTAATTTACGCACCATCATTAACACTGCTAGAGCTTATATTCCGCGTCCGTTTACCACTTCCAGTTGCAGATTTATTTTTATGCCTTTTTTTATCACTGTCTTCCTCACTAACACTGTTACACCTTGGCTTCGGGCTCATCATCGAGTCCGAGCTTACGGAATCCCTTTGAGACTTCTTCCGTTGCCGTTTCTGAACGGTATCGCCTCCCATCAGCATTTCGTTGAACGCTCTCTGCTTAGCTTCCCATGATAGGTTCTGGCGTTGTATCACATCGGGGTACTTCGCTTCGAATGCCACGTCCGGTGGTATTAGCAGTTCCCAGCCACAACGAGGGTTGAATTTCGCCACCGATCGGATGATCTGTAGCACTTCTGTTGGTGGAAGTCTTACCGCAGCGGCGACTTTCCGTCGGTCCACGTACGGATGTTGAGTGAATAAGTATAACTGAAATCAAAGAATCCATAATAATGAGCCGTTCGTAAAGTCACATGTCACATTTGCTGACACCTCCACTTTATTAATATTGCGTCACGAATGATAAGTCTCCCCGCAATACATGATATATGGCAATTAACAGTACACAAATTTCGATATTTTTAACTAACTTCAAGAAAAGACTCAATTGAAATGTATATATATTTTTTATGGATGTTCAACCATAACTTCTTTGTTTATGAACCAATTTGGATGATTCTTTTTTTTTTGTTGGATAGGGGATACCTCAAGGGTGATCCCATTTTAATTTCATTGGCGTTGGACATTCATCTTCGAAGATACACCAGGGATCTCTTAAAAAAACCTTTAGAAGTTAGTTTTCTTTTTTTGTTAAAAATTGCCTTGTTAATCTTATTATATTAAGTGAGCAATTCTTGTATATATATACAGTTTAACTCTTTATAACGAAATTCAAGGGACTGAGCATTTTTTGTCGTTATAGAGAGTTATCGTTATATGGAGTGGAGTTTCAATATGTGGGTTTTAACGCAAACCAACCAAGTTGGGCTCACTTCAACGTTATAGGGAGTTTATCGTTATAAAGGATAACGTTATAAAGAGTTTACACTGTATATGTAATTGGTTTCTCGGAAACGGCTCTAACGATTTCGATGAAACTTTACATTTAGATAATGTTTTACATTCAATGTTTACCTAGATAGGTGTTTTTCTTTTTTTTGTTTATAAGACACCGAGCATAGCTCGGCCGCCCAGATATAATTTATTATTTGCGATAATAAAACTTTGCTTGTGACTGACCGCAACAATAGCGCAGACGTCGGAAAATAATCTATATATTAATACGTGAAGCAAAAGCTTTCGGTAACTTTTTATGCGTGTTGCGTGCACGGAAGACTGTGAGATTTGGCATGGTTAAAGTTTATATGGAGAAGGAGTGCAGAAAGCTAAAATGTATCTATAAAATCTGTTACTAATATATTAAATTAAATAAAATTAATTAATACTGCAAATCCTAACCCGACAGGTGCCATTGAACTTAGACCCCCCAAAGTATTGATATTTTCACTCAACGAAAAGTGACAGCAAGTGATGTGGATAATACTCATTGTTTATGAATACTGTAAATGTCAAACAGTAAATAGTCTATGATCAAAAAGTCGCTGGTAGAATTTCGACCTTAGGGCGATCGGTAGCAATAATAAAAAAAACAAAACAAGTTATTAAGTCATTATGACGGAAATATATACCTACTTTGTGCTTGACATCTTGTTCAAATGTAAAATGGCATTAGAGATATTATAGATATATCCATTCAGCCAAAATACTACTACTGCTGGACATAGGCCTGCACCAAAGATCGCCACAACGACTCTTAAAAATGGTATACAAACACAGTTTCGACTCACTAAATGATCCCTAGCAGCACACATCAGACGCGGTGGTACCGGAGCGGCTCGAGTGTACAGATCACTGGACCGCGGAGTCCACAGACCTCGGACACAGCAGGCCGCGCCGGTCAATGCCGACAATAACATGCTTTCGCTCAACGGTCCCTCGTCTGTATGCACTAGCGTGCGTAAGTCGTTGAAAGTCATCAATTTTGCTGTAAAATGACCAAAATCAATAGTGTAGTGTGGGTTTTTTCAGCCGGGGCAAAGGCGTGTACTAGAATTATGGAGGCCATAGCCAGGAGCGGCAAGCTGCCGAGGGGCGGCAAATCGCGTTTTCGGGGGAGCCTAGAGTACAAAAGTAAAATATATGGTCTTCCAAGTGGATGACCATTTTTTTGTGTTTTCTAATTTATGATGCCACAAAGCTTATTGGCCCAACAAGGCCGTAGGCATATTCGCTGCCCCCTTATTTACGTTGTTTATTCAAAATTTCTATGTGAAAGAATTAATACTCGCACATTATGAGTCGAGAACAAAATACGAAAAATTATAACATGGCAGTCTGTTAGTACAGTTGGTGTTAACCGTCACTAGAGCCAGCGAGATACTACTCTCACTTAAAGAAAGGGGATTCCCCTGTTCTGTTACAGATTAAATAATAATAAGTTCCGTGCGATATTCTTCGATGCGATGAAAATATATGAAATACATTGGATCAAAAATGAGTTCAGATTACTAAATATTATTGTTTGACAAATTTTTTCGCTCCTAATAAGACCATACGCTACGTCTCAGAGTAAATTTCTCTACCGCACGACAATTTAAAAGGACGCCAAATTCCTGTTTCAAATTTTTTTTTACTAAAACGCCAGCATCCATTTGATTATGGAACACGTAAATTAGTAAAATGAACACATTAATATTGAAGTTTTGTAAAGTGAAAGAGGTATTTAACAATATTTCGCAAATACCTAAACATAAAACAAACATCCATATTAGATTCATGTTTGAAATCTGTTTCAAACGCCTAGCAACCATTTGATTTTGAAACTCATCCTAAGTTCATTTATCCGGTATAAGCACTACTACCATCTCATTTCTTGCTTATTAGAGTGTAGCACAGGCAGCAAACGCTAGCCTGGGTGTCGAAATGTTATTAGGTATACATTTTTTGTTGGTTTTCTTTGTTAGTCATAAAGTACACACATACCACTGATGAGTATCTCTTTTAATTGATCTTGCGGTGTGGCACACTTCGTTGGTGCAACCTCAGCCTCATCAGTAGAGGCTGGTGGCACTAAACTTCGCACGTACTCGCGAGCCCGCAGGGTCAACGACGATCCGTCCGACGACGTTGCACTAAACAACTTTAACCGTTGCAACTGAAAAAAAAAATGCGAACATTTAAATACAATAAAATTTAAGGCAGTATAGTATTCATCGCCATCTTGTAAAACGCTACCGTACGATTTGTAAATGAAGCGCGATTATTCGTCATGCGCAATCCGGTGGCTGAGTCATTTACCGAAATTTACCGTACATGTACAAAGAGGGTGCATCAACCCGGTACCCGACCAGAAACGCGTCCTCGCTCAAATTTCACTCGTTGTTAACGAATAAACGCCG
This sequence comes from Saturnia japonica, assembly GCA_033032175.1. Classification (NCBI taxonomy): domain Eukaryota; kingdom Metazoa; phylum Arthropoda; class Insecta; order Lepidoptera; family Saturniidae; genus Saturnia; species Saturnia japonica. The sequence goes on from CM065314.1 coordinate 5,022,563, forward strand.
CGTGGCCAACTAGTGAATATCGCATGCCAACGAAATGGACGAGTAGTAAGAAAGCGATTTCCATCGGGATGTACGTGGTGTAACATCGCCGCACCAACGACGCATCGTCCTTCCGTTGACCACCCGCGGTCCACTCGCCGTCCGTATATGAACTGCTTGCGTGCGAGTCGATACGTTGAGTTTACGTAGTTGACAATTGACTCCATAAAAAGAAACTCAACCGCGCGAGATGATGCGGTGCTGGTCGGGTGCCGGGTTGACAGGTGAAGTGACTACCTTAAAGTTGTAGAAAGGAAACCAGGTCAATGCATGACATCCTTGTTCCTTACCATCGCAATTTCCCACGCCACTGGGACAAAATACCTCGGGCACTTCGCGTATTCAGCAAGATTGACATTGGATTGAAATCACACAATGTCCCTGCACTACTCGGTGAAGGCAAGTGTCATGGTGAAAGAATAGAATCTGCCTGTAAGCAATTTGCTAGTGATCAAAATAGCTAGCTGCCACATCAAACTTGGATATCGTGCAACCAATCATCATCAGTGTGTTTCTGCTGTTGCACATAAGAATTTGAAGCAATGACAGCGCAGTTGTAGTAGGTGGACAGTGGACACAGCGCAGATGGAATTGAGTTTGAATCTCTACAATGAACCTGAGCTTTTGATGAATAATTTGATTTGGTGATTTCATTTCTGGCATACTCACCTCTGCATGATCAGTCTCAGTAGGCCTCCACAATGCATCATACCATGACTCTTCGGAGATACGTTGCGATATTGTCTCATATGATTTTTCGCGCGCCTTTTTCGCTAGTTCAGTCTCTTGACGAGCAAACTTGACTGTAACCTAAGAACATAATATACCATATTTTATTTTAATTCTAACTGTGCCCGTAGCTACACTCGCGTGGACGACAGAAGAACGTGTAATGCTTAGAAGAATTTTATCTCCTAAAACGTTGATAACTTTAATTGAATCCATTCATGTAAAAGTACCAAGTATCAAAAAAGTAAAACAGAAAAACTATCAAAAGCTATCGAGTAATTTTTGCGTGATGCGCGCACGACGGCAAACCTCTATCATTATATGTATATATATATATATATATATATATATATATATATATATATATATATATATATATCTATATATATATAGATCATCATCATCATCTATATATATAGATGACAATTTTCGACTAGTAATTAGTGCAGAATGTCTAACAGTGATACAAACTGTGTAGGTTTTGATTGTAGAATTATTTTATAATTTAGCTTGCTGCACTAACAGCAGTGCATATACTACTGTTTATGCAATTCACATGTAGATGATACACAAACAAAATAAATACCTAAATTTATCATCAGTGTACATGTATGTGCCTTTCGAAATAAGCATTTTGATATTATTTTTATTTGAAAGAGAACTTCAATAAAATAGTAATCACTTTTTGTTAACACCAAAAGATAAATAAAAAAAAATTGCAACAGAAAATATTTCAATAGTTTTACTTACCTGTTGTGCTTCAGGTTCTTTATCTTCATCATCAGATTGATCAGATTTGTTTTTATCATTTTTACGCTTATCCTGTTTATCATAGTAAGAGTATGAAGGTCTCATTTGAATAATACCTGCGAAATTACAAATCCATATGTTACAATATAACACTTAAAATTTTACATATAAACTAGCTTTGCACGCGATTTTTACGCAGTAATTATTTTAGTCTCCTATGTTTATTTTTACTCATATTAGTGACAGTTGAGGAATAATGTACACCCCCATGTAAAAAAATTCCTAATAATTGATTAAAATTATTTTAAAAAACTTTTACATTTGCTAGAGTTATTATTGAGGATTCTTCTTCTTTACTTCAATAGCTCCATGTGTAGTAAGTAACACAATTTCGCCAATGTCACATAATTGCAAGAATTAATATTTATTGATATTTTGCCCGTCGAGTCAGTTTGATTTTAAGTTAAATCCAGACAGATAAAAACAAATTTCATATTGGTGAACAGTGTACATTATAGGTTGTCTATCAGGAAATTAAAAAACGAAAACTGAATTCACAGACAGAACTACACATTTATTAATATAGATAAAGAAACTACCAGCCCGCGTACATTTATAATAGAAAAAAATTGTTTTATTAAACTAACCTTGTATAGGCGTACAATGTAGTTCTTTATCTTGTAAGATAGCAACTGCGTAATGTTGAGATTCCATACAAGGTGTGCTGCTCTCAAAAACAATTTTATCCATTGTACCATTACGGAAGTACTGAAACTTATCCTTCTCCTTTATATGCCATGATGATTCCTATTTGTTATCAAATATTATATTGTTTTTTTTTTATCATAGCATGACAATGTGACTACACTGTACCTGATGGTGAGCACAGTGTAATCCAATAACATCGACAACTACCATGGGATCTACAATCCATTGTCAATCACCACTATCATGCCGGTTTGCTCAAATGTATCTTCACATTATGATTGAAGAACTCCATGTTATATAGGAAGAAGGGAACACACTGGTTGGGAAACAGTTTCACAGCTTCTCAGAATAGCAATAATAAGACATATCAAACTTCTTTGTTCAAGATGGAAGGTACCCTAAAGCTGTGGCTCCGAGCCCAGCTAGTGTGGTGCTTTTATGAAAGGGAGAAGCGGGAATTAGGTTGATCAGCTCTTGAGAATCACTCGCCATGATACAGATGGTAGAACACTCTCAGCGATGCAATGTCCCCGTGCAGCTGAAGCGGCATTTTGTTTTATTGTTGTGTTAATGTTAAGTTTTTTTATATTAACTTGGCAATACATCACCTGATGGTAAGTTCTGTACAGTCTTCAAAAAAAGGTAACCATCAGTGACAGATTACATCAACAGTTGTTGCCATCATGCCAACCTGCTGAAATGTTTCATCAAAGTTTTAGGGACCCAATATCACAGGAAGACATGAAAACATTGACTGTAAGACTGTTCCACATGTGCATAATTACCAAGTACTAACCTACACTTTACTACCACCTCCCTGCCATAACCTTTTACGGTAAACCTCAATCTCTGTATGAACTAAAAAGATATCTATGTCTTACAATGAAACCTCAGAACCATCTTGTAGCCTGTGTGTTCCCTCTTAAGACATCAGGTCTTTCAAGCATTACCTGAAGTGATATTTATTCTGGCCGTCATAACAGTGGTGACTGACAATGGATTGCCAATCATCCAGTGGTCACCATTGTGTTTGGATTATACTGTGCTTACAATCAGGGACAGTATCATCAATTTGCCAAGCCAAAAAGGCCTAGCTACGCCCATGATATTTACTAAACCAAATATGTAAATTAATGCTTACAAAGATTTAGAGTAGAATAAACTACACTCATAAAATATGTAGGTTTAATATAATGCGTTTTTATTCTCAGGAGGTGAATTGACAAACTTGAATATAATGTTGTCACATTTATTTTTGTAGTGTTGTGCTACCATATATTTTATGGTACAATTATTTGAATCATAAGATTTTAAATACTGAAGTGATAATTTTATTAATTAATTTAAATATTATGTGTTATTCAACATACCTGATCTATTACTCTTATCATTACATAATTCAACATAACATAACATACCATCATGCCTGTATTCCCTGAAGGAATAGGCAGAAGTGTATTAATGTACACCCACAGTTCACCGAGTATGTTTTTTTCGTCCCATGTAATAGGGGGCGAGCCTATTGCCATTAATCGGGGACGAAACCAAACTCCGAGCTGCTAGTGAGAATTTCACTTCATTCATTTAATTCATGAAACTATAAAATAAATATATTAACATGAAAAACAGCAAAAAAAACCAAAATAACCCTCCTCTTTTGCAGTCAGGTAAAAAGGAACACTTCGGTTGATCTCTAAGAGATGCGAATGTCTCCCTTATTCAAGCTTCACTTATGCACGGTTCAATGTTTTTTGAAAAGAATTAGCAATAAGTATAAATCTAATATGGGTTTACCTATTGGTGCGTTTTTATAATCACTATGTTATTTTTAATTATTAATATTATATTATACTATTTCATATTAATTTTATAAATAAACTAGCAACACATAAAATGTCAATTCACTCAGTGGGAATAAAAACGCAGTATACTACAAAGTATAAACTAATTTAAAGTTTATGGTCTAGTGTATTTTTTAATTCTCTATAATAATTTTATCATCAACACTTTGAACACACAGCCCATAAAATACCAAAAAGTTGAAGATAAATTAAGTATAAGAAAAGTTTGTCCTTTAACAGTCAGTTACCTGGCGACCGTCGGTATTCAAAGCTATTTGCTCGCCTTTAGACAGGCAGTATTTATCACTATAAGTGTCTAATCCGATCTCAAGTCGGACCATACGGTTCCTAGGTTTTACAGCTGCATTAACAACTTTCACATCGTTCCACTTTCTATTTGCCGGTCTAGCGGGGTACTGGTACACATAAAGGTTTTGGGCCAATGCCTGTGATAGAAACACAGGTATCTGAAAATATTAAATGATAAGTATTTATAAAAAAAACAGTTTTTACACACAACAACATAACCTAATTACAACACATTGTAAATTAATAAGTTACGTTTTACCTCTTGTACGACAGGGTCCTCTTCTTCCATTATTTGTTACATGAAATAATCTTTAGAATGTAAAACATAACCTATTGTAATAAAAATGTGAAAAAGGCTTGTAAAGCGACTCTACATTTAGAACAGCTATATTTCACTGATTGACAATTGATAATTGACAAATGACACTTGACAGCAGAGATAAATAACAATTCTTGACAGCTTGATAATGACAATTTGACTTGACTGACAACATTTGTCTCTGGTGAGGAGTTTTTGGCGGGATCTTGAAGTGACATGTTGTGGTTTTTATTTTTAATTCATTAACTTAGATTTTTTCATACTATATTATGTAATATTGGTGGCATTTGCGTGATATACAATGGTTGTTGTGCATATGTGAAGTAGATTATAAATATAAGTTGGAAACATGCATTTTGAGTTATCACAAAAACTCCCTAGATAGTTCAAACAATGGAGCCACCTAGGAGCGAGAATCAAGGCCTCATCATATATATATATATATATATATATATGTACCTTCTTACTGTATAAAAAGTATATATAGTGGAACCAGTGTAAGTTATCAGTGGAAATTTGAGGAACTAAACGGAAATCTAGCATTGTCACAGCAAACTGATTCAGAATATTATAAATTGAAACTAAATATTCTATTAATATAATATTCGTATAGAACTAATTTTAATTTTAGAGTCACCATGGATATAAAGTTTAAATAGTGAATACAGGTTTTGTGCAACTTATACTGGTGACACTGTATCTACCTCACTAGCATTTACCTATTACCTATTGCCGTGACCAACAATAAATTTCTTGGCCGGGACATAAGGTTAGGTAGATTATTGCAAGATCAATGATGTACTGACTACACGTGAAACTTCTAAGACTAATAAATCAGATATCAATTAGAACCAGTGCTACCAACATTGTATTTAGAAAGAGAGCTAGAAGATTAGGAAAAAAAAGCTAAAAACGAGCTAATTATTTTAGTTAAAAGAACTAAATAAAAAAGTATATGGAAATAACATTTTAATCAATGGCTTATACCGGCACACAAGACAAACACAAACCATAAATCTTAACATATACGATAATGTCTAATAATCTTAAAAGGTAATGCAAATAATCATGTAAACGAAGAATTTTTAGACAGTATTTAAAACTTGACAAACGTCACACAAAATATGATTAATTATCGTCATCAGAACAATAATTTATTAAATTTATCAATGCTATTCCACTTGTTCTTGGTTCTTCTTCATTCGCCCTCAAGTTTTCGTAAGTTTCCCTTTTACCTACTTTTTTTATACATCTTTCAGCAATTCGTAGCTGTGACAGCATTTTTTGACTCGTCGTAATCCTGACCTAATAGTCAGAATTGCATTGGTGGTGTCATTTTAAAGTCTGTTTTGGGGATTTGATCTTGATAATATTAAGCTGACGAAATACCCTATCAACTTCATCGTTAGACCAGGGCAAAGAAATCATTGAAAGAGCGAAAGAACACAATTCTTTGAAAGGATTCATGTCAGCTGCATCTTTGTATAGTAAAACTTCAGACCAAAATGCTGTTGTGTTATTCTTTTTCCCACGGCACTGGGATGATGTTATGTCATTGCATTTTTGCTTACTTCTTTCAATTAAGCTTGAAAAGCAGTTTTAGAAAGCCATTCTTCTCGGAATTTTACTCGATCACATTTTGCACGTTACAACTGTCTATGTTAATATTAAATTATTCAAGTTATAGCTATACAAAAAAAAACAACACAAAACACACACGTCGTCGTCGGATCGTACATTAATAAACAAATTATAGAACGAAAGAAACGAAATAATGTTGCGGTAATTCTCGAAGATTATGATAGGATTCCAGGTAATTAATTCCCCACGGATCACTACTTTCATTCCTAATAAATTTATAGACAATAGACGTTGGCTAGGTAGTAATGGTTGCGTTCAATTTTCATTCATTATAATTTTTTTTTTAAAGTATGGAAAGCTATGGAGCTAAACACGTTTTTTGGAGTTAACTCATTATAAATAGAGCCGAATATAGCTCTAAAAGAGCTAAATCGGCAACACTGATTAAAAATATATTTTAAAACGCTATTCCTACTAGATATTTTTAGAGATAAGAACTGTTTTAGCATGACTTTATATTTCTAATGCAGATAGCATTAATTCTTGTATTTAATAAAAACATAATTTAAATAAAAAACATATATCTAATGAAACCAGATTTAAAATAAAACTACAAAAAATCAGTAATTATCTAAATCTCCGGTATGTCCGGAAGACTCGAATAAAATATACATAGGTATTTTTAAAACGAGCAATAACTGTTCCCAATCCAAAAGAATCCTTTGGTCTAATTGGCTGTTGCAGGCTGAAAATATAAAAGAAAGAACGGTTACAGCTTCATTCATAGATAATTAATTCATTGGGTACCTACTGTCTTACTGACTTTTGTATCTTTGAATTCACTTTATTTTACGCAATAATTTTCAGAGTAATTTGTTCTAGAGTAATCAGTGGAATACAAAAGAAGCTGTAACATATTAATAATATTCATGGTTAAGAGAAAACATAAAACTACACAATAAAGATGTCGGATATGATAATAAATGGTAGATATCTCAAGAATTACACTTTTTTTATAGGAACTTAACATATTTTTTCATGGAAACTTCCTTTTCAGATTCTGTCCCCGTTGATAAGAAATGGAGTGAATTAATTAGATATAATATTTTTATAATGAAATTAGTTGAATTCGTAAGTATTATTGAAGTCTTTTCAATTTGTTTTATTAGTTACTTCAAATATATTATACTGATCTCTCATTCCTTGTAGGGAATATCACTTGTAATCACTTTATTACCAATGGTAATACCCAAGCCACAGGGACACATGTACTGTATTTCGACCGGCCCTACACTAATAATTTCCTTTTTATTTATTATTCTTTATTTACGCAGAAGAGTACCATTATTCATGGAGAAAATGTATTTGTTTTTTCAAATTTTATTTACATTTGGTGCTTTTATCCAATGTTTTCTTTTAAATCTTGTTAGAGTTTGGCTATGGTTAATATACGGAGTATTTTATTTTGCTTTACTTACGGCACTATCATTAGATTTATTTTTGATTGCCAATGAAAGGGGATGTACTTTTAGTTGTGCGTAATAATACTAATATATTTCTTTGAAGTGCAATTACTTTAGTAAACAAATAGTATAATAATACACTTGTAAATAAATATCGGTTGTTTTTTTAATGTGTTAACCGTTTTATCGATTTGTTACAAGAACCGGTATTAGTACGAACTCTATATTGATCTTGACATTGTTGAACTTTTTTGACAGTTCCGACAAGTTCGACTACAATTCCGTTTTTTTGTAGGTCATGTCGTAAGTTTTTTAGATCACGTAATTTACATCACTTTTTTTATATTTCCATTAAATCATTTTAACATGTATTTTATCTTGTAACATATTTATTGCAATATATAACTCAATAGGATATAAAAAAATGAAGGAATATCTTCATTTTACATAGGTAAGACCAAAATATTTAGTCGTATCAAAATTGTATCATGGAATTGTTAATTTTAGGTTATATCAATGCTCCTAATGATTTTACCATTCGTATTGACGGAAGCTGGTATCGTACACTGCTTGGCTGTCGCTCCAACGCTCACCATGTCGCTAATGTTCATCATTCTTTACTTAGTGGATCAAGTACACGATGTAGCCGAACAGTTATATATAACGTTACAAATAGCTATAACTTTACTAGCCCTTATTAGTGTTTTCTTAACTAAAAACCCAACCAACGCTCTATATGGTTTGTTTTACTGCCACCTTTTAATTGCACTTTGCATAGATGAATATTATGTTATCAAAGAGCGTGGCTTTACACTATTTAAATGACAGCATGTATTCATTTTCTTAGTATAATAATGAGATAGTATTGAGATCATTCAGTATGTTTATGTTTTGATAAAGAGCTTGAACATACTGAGCAAATTTTTTTATTTATATATATCTCAAAAATATGTGTATTCATACAGAAGTTACATGTGCAGATTGATGGACTTACAATTGATTTTTTCATGAATTTCTAAAAAAAGTGAAGTGTGCATATTTGTATAGCATGCATGGAATTCATCTAGGCAATATCAGTTTAGCCTGGAGTGTGAATATACTAATGGTGACAAATTGGTACTGCCTAGGATGAAATAATCAATCCTTGTACAATTAAAATAATGTGGTCTTGGTAAAATCAGTTCAATTTAAGTTCCGTTTTACTGTGACTTGGTTATACTTATTACATAATATCTTTTTTTTATAGTTCTTAAAATAATTTTTTAGTAGCAACCTATCAAATGAAAATGAGTAAATATATGTAGTACCTAATATATTTCTATAAAGACATAAAAGTATCATAATTTTAATTTAACTGATATTATAATAATGAAAATGGCCTTTTATATCATTCGTTTTTCGGTATTTTTAATTTATTGAAGATTACTTAACTTACTTACCCATATTAATGACTTTCTTATAAATATTAATTTGTTATATCTGCAGTGGCAAAGGGTAAATGTTTTTACAAGAAAAGCATATTTAATAAATTTGTGAGCAAAAAGTACACTTCTGATATGGATTTCTAATCAATACCACATACACATAGTAAACCCTCAATACTATACCATGTTAGTTCCTTGTCACTTCTGCCATATTCTTGGGCCAATGACCCACATAGTGGGCTCTTTATAATTATTATTTTTTCACAAATACTATGTAGATGTTAGAAAAAACATATATTTATTATTTGGTAAGACACACTAGCAGCTAATTAGCTGATGCGTCCGTATCAAATAGCTTGGAGATATCTTCCTTGTCCAATCTGCTCTTAAAGGAAGTTATGGTTAGGAGCCATCACAACTTTATCTGGAAGTTTGTTCCATGCTGTGACCACTCTGTTAGGCAAGAAATGCTTCATTGGGTTTCTTTTTGCTGGGAAATCCCAAAGTTTCAAGGGATGACCTCGTAGGTGTTTATTTTCATTTGACTTAAACATATCTTTAAGGCTGGGCACATCGTAATAATTAGTGAGGATTTTATAAGTTTCGATTAACCTGCCTCTTTGTCTACGCTGTTCTAGTGTGGTAAGGCCAAGGTTTATATATGTAATGTAAGTTTTATTAACTAGAATTCTTAGTGTATGTGAAGGTTTTATATACCTTTTAAAGTTTTGTATTACAAGCTCAAATCATATATAACTATGCAAATGTAAGACGGCATGGCATATGACCTATATAAAAACTATAGAATAGGCGAATGTGTAAAACTAGCAGACTTTGAAAAATAAATAACAACTCATTAGAAAATATTACTTTTAGGTAGTGGCACTACTTCTCAACATTATACCTTACATTGTGCCACCGGTGGATACACTGGCCTGCCTTGTCTCTGCACCTACACTCATGCTATCCACCCAGGTTATGATTCTATACGTAGTTGATCAAGTACAGTATGAAGCTGAGTTATACTATGTTCTGATTGAATTCATACTTACAATATCGGCCCTTGTAGATCTGTTTATGGTTGGAAAAATGCAAGGAGCTATTTATGGATTGTTCTATGTAGATCTAATTATTGCATTCTCCATGGATTTATATTACATGCAGAAGGAGAGAGGCTGGACATTTTGAATGATATTAAATTATAACATTGAACTATTAGTCATAACCTCATCAAACGTAACTGTAACAGGAAAACAAATAGTGATAGCATGTCCATGGACTTTACGATAACACGTTCTCTTTTATAATATTTACACTTTGTTCAATGATCTGTGACATGTGTTGTATAAAGTATTTAAAAATTGTCATATTTCGTGTTTTAAAATTGTTTGTGAGAATTTTAAAATTCCTCCTGAAAGTGATGTTGTGTGAATTTGTGTGGAGCATCTTTTTTATAATTGTTTTAACTATACTGTGGAATTATAGAATTTATAAGCATGTTGACAGTATAGATCCGAATCCTATAATACTCTGGTGGACTAAAGGGTTTCCCGGGACTATGGAAACAAAATATTGTTCTGACAATATAAAATGTGATATATTTTCTAATAATAACACAGCTGAATCTTACAAAGTTGATGCTTACTTATTTTATGGGAGCAGTATTGATTTTGATAAGCTGCCCTTGCCCAGAAACCCCAAGGATATTATTTGGGGTCTGTATCATGAAGAATCGCCTAGAAATGTGGAGGAGCTTATGAACAAAAATTTACTTAATTTGTTCAACTTTTCATCAACATACAGTAGATATAGCGATGTGCCCTATCCTTTACAATATTTGGAATCAATTGATGACATTATAAGTACAAAATATTTTGTACCAACTGCAGAGAAAAGCAAGTTATTGGATGAAATTTCACCAGTTATGTATTTACAGAGTGATTGTGAGACTTCTACAGAAAGAGATGCTTATGTTAAAAAATTAATGAAATTAATAAACATTGACTCTTATGGTGAATGTCTGAACAACAAAGTAATGCCAAAAAAGTTTCAAGTTGATTACTTGAATAATCTAAATGAGGATGAATTTTTGCATTTTGTAGCTCGATATAAGTTTGTTGTGGCTATTGAAAATGGTGTCTGTGAAGATTATATCACTGAGAAGTTTTGGCGGGCTATTAAAGTTGGCACGGTTCCGATTTACTTGGGTTCCCCATCTATTAAAGACTGGTTTCCTAATAATAAATCTGCTATACTTCTAAATGATTACCCTACACCAGAACTAATGAGCAAACATTTAAATAAGTTGTTAAAAGATGATGATTTATATGAAGAATATTTAGAACATAAAACTAAAAGGATTATTAGAAATACAAAATTGTCTGATGAATTTAGATTGAGGCCATACCAAAAAAGCTCGTTGGAGGTGATAGAACACTTTGAATGTCTAGTTTGCAAGAAATTACATGAAATGAAGAAAGGTAATATTGAAGTAAGCATTGTAAACCAAAGTCACTACAATTGTCCTAAACCTATATCCGCGTTATCTTTGAACATTAACCCAGATAACAGTTGGGTATATACCTGGGAGAGTGCAATGAAAAAGGCGGACCAAATTTATAAGAAAGTTTTAACAGAAAAATAACTATATATATTTGTATTATATACATAAATATCTTCAATATATATTTTTTGACAATATTTATCACTTGTTTATCACGTCTTTAGCAAACCCCATCTAATGGTGTAACCGGCAGAACCTCGTAATGAAGACCTCTCTTGACAACATGCGGAATTGTTTTAGGGACCATTCTATAAACAGAAAGATGTTTTAAGAATTAATACTACAATATTTTTCAGAAAAGTAATTATTACCTAACAAAATAACTATGCATTCAATGTTATAAATAAGAAGTATTAATAAAATTATTTCATTTTACTTCATAAACGTTTAACTACAAGATAAATAAACTTACGAGATGCAGTCGATAATGGGGCAAACTGATAAACATAAAGTGCATCCAGTACAGTCATCTGTTATGTGAGGAAGATGTGTCTTTTCATCGAACCTGTTGAATACACATACACACAGGGTAAATTATCTTTCAAAATATCACTTGTACACGAAAATATGTGGATATGATATAATATCTCATACACTGAAAGTTTAGCTAGGGCACCTGCATTTTTAATTAAGTCGTGTAAAGTCCCTAAAAAGTCAGGGTAGCCGAATGCTTTAGACCAGCGGAATATCGATTCAATGTCGGCAGGTTCGAGCCTCTGCTTGCACCAACAAAATTTTCCGAATTCGTGCAAATTTACTCATTTAAATTGGCATCGACTGACGACGAAGGAACACATCGTGTGGAAAATTATACGCTTGAGAAATGTTCTCGTGCTACCGCTGAATGTGGGAAAAATATGAGACTGTTGATTTCTCGGCGTCCGAGATTGCCAATACGTCTAGGGGGTGATAAAGCTCGTGCATTCCCTCGGAAAGAGGTCTTTGCCCAGCAATCTGGTATTATTATTTATTTTTATATTGCCAAATAGTATATACTAGTCATCTATATCTAGTGGGAAAGATAGATAACCTCCGTGCGAGATAAAGCTAGGTCTCGTAAGTGTAGGTATAAAACTGATAAAAAGATACTCACTCAATAGCTTGATATCCAGAATCATTACAAGCCATGTAACATTTTCCACAGTTTATACACATGTCCTGCAAAATGTGAACAATAAATAATTATCTGACATGCAGATTTCACTGATTAATATATTTATTACGGTCTGTCGAGAACTGCAGTAAGTTCTATTTTAGCACGGCTATCTAAAGTAGCATTAACGGGCTCTTATCAAATCTGGCTTGGCAGGGAGGGTGTCGCGGGCAGTCAAGGTGAGCGCTGATGTGCATCATAAGGGTGCCCCTTAAACCTTCACCTGGGTCGCAAGTCCCGGGGGTTGCTCGTGTTCCCTCTGTCTGCCACACGATGAACCCAGCACCCGCATCGTGAATCCATGTAATGCTAAGATGTTTGTCTCTTGAAGTATAAAGGCTTCCTCCTCTGCCGCTCATGCTTCTGTCTTACAGATTGCCTTTACAAAGCATTCAAAGCCTTATATTGATAATATACACTGCAAACGAACTGTTCCAATTTTCAGCATGCTCCAACAGTCCTTAGTAATTAACAATCTATCTGTGATCTCGAACAGTAGGCTAGTAGGCAGTAGTAGTAGTAGGTTGCCCGGCAGGCGGTTGATTAATAGTAAAGATTGTGGTTGTTTCTTAACTATAGGATGCTATGCATATGAGCTTAGATGATGGAACAGTTTTTTTTTTCATTTTTATATTTAGCTTTTTGGCCACAGTTTCACATGTTAAGTAACAATGTGACCCAAGATGGTGACCCGCTAAGCCTAGTGGGAAAACTGACTCTTAAGTGCATCTGCCAGAACCCACGTAGAACTGTTTGGCGATAGATTATTAACTTGAGGATAGTAGCTAGCCAGGCGAGCATAAGAAAATTGCCCTACCACCATGTTGTGGTTTAACCACGGTGTTTCCCTTCACCAGAAGCTCATGCTCATTACAGAGATTCGAACTCACGTCGAACGACCGTTACCCAAGTAATGGTAATAATCAAATTAGCTTACGTCATCAATAAGTGCCACAACTTGCTTCGTATTATCTAGATGCTTATAAGTTCCGACTCTTGGCAAAGCACTACCCAAGACATCTTGAATTCTTGGCACATCTAAGTAGCCGTTCGTAGAACCATTACGTTGGTAGCTCGGTATTTTATTAACTTCTAATATATCTGACTTTAGTCGAATGTCATGAAGAATTTCTTCGCGTTTTTTGTAGTATGGGCCGAAGTGAGCTAATACCTGTAATAAAATTACTTCCAATCAGTGGCGTATCTCGAGGTGCCGGGAGAATACGAAAAAATAATTTGCTTAACTATTTGATGCGCGTAGTAAACAAATTGGCGAGATACCAGCAATAACTCTCAATGGGTGTCTCCTTTAAACGTGTTTTTGCTTTTAAATACTTGGGGCATTGGGTTACCGCAGACCTGTCTGACAATATGGATATCGAACGAGAACCTAGAGCGATGGCTGCCTGAAGCACTATATTGGCTCGCAGGTTTGCACTATGTTTTCGGCCAGTGAAAATTTATCTTTTTTAAAGCTTACTGCCAAACGCTGTATACATGCAGTCTGTAGATCAACTATTCGCGGAAGGCTATAAATACCTTAAGAGTACAACATAATAACGCCTTCAGAGTTCTGTTGGGGCTGGCTCGGTACTGTAGTGCATCACAGATATTTGTCGATAATGTCACAGATGGCTTTCATGCAATTGTGCGTAAACGAATTGCATCTGTGATGACCCGTTTGAGGGCCAGTGCCAGCAGTATCCTGCAGGTGATCGCAAATAGAGTCGACTGATTTGCGATTTTATTAATTAAGAAGTCTTAAAATTATTATCTGAATAAATAACTTATATATTATATATATATATATATATATATATTACATTTATGCAGATCTATAGGTATCACCCAACAAAACTGTATTTATTTTATTTTTTTAACGGATAATTGATATAGGTTTATATTACTTACAAATTCTAATATAGCTATTAGAATAAAATACACGAGCTACGTTAAATCTGAAATATTAAGTTTCATAAGTACTTTAAAAAAGGATATCTTACATAACTTTTGAAAGTATATTGAAATAGTACCTATACTGTCAACAGTTTCAGTATACTTTGAAAAGGATATATGGTTTGCTGTTTTATTTTCGATCTCTCAAAATACAGCATTACGTTAAACTATTTCGGCACGAACAAAGACGTTCTTTGCCCTACTGTGAAGCTGTGGAACCATCCCGGCCAATGTATTCCCTCCTTCCTATACGATGGAGTCCTACAAACATAACGTGGAGAGACATTTGGTTTTTTTTTTTCGAAGGGACCCTGGAGCCTCTGACGGCTTTTACAAATTCACCGTGGCTTGGGGGCGAGCGCTTATTAGTGATCTATAAATTTTTGTCAAAGTAGTACAAAAAAGAAAAAAAGATCCTTACATAACCTGTGCAGTGTAATGGTGTCTGTTGGTAGCTAATTAATACAAGTGCAGAGTCATTTGTATTGCGCGAGCGGCTGTTAGATTAAAGGGCTCCACACCGAGGGGTCGGACCTAGACTTGAGTTGCCGCAGGAGAGGGTGGACGTGGCGGGTTACGAGACATTTGAGAAGGCCGGGATGACAGGAACGACTGACGATGGTAGCAGATCTGTCGGCGGTCACCGATTTTATTGGATTTCACTGTGCTTTCTATCAGGCACAGTGTCGTAAATACGCCGTGCTACGAAATAAAATAATGCTACAAAGTAATAATTGGGCCAGTACTCAATCTTGTTTAGAAACCTCTATTAGCCGTAGGTAGCAAGCTACAATAACAGTTTTCAACTATTAATTAATAACTACGTAATGATAGTTATCGAAAACTAAATAAATAGTAAGTATCAAATATTAATTATATAAGCTGGTGGCCGTGATGTAGGTTATCAACTTATGATTATGAAGCAGCGTAGCAGAATTTATGAAACAAAAATTCACTTTTGAACATTGGTCGTTTATAGGTAGGTTCTTGAATATTACGACTTTATCATTTTGTTTCGATTATTTGATATCTGAGTCGTTAGCCTAGAGGTCCTAAGAGCGATTGCTATGCTGGAGGTCCTGGGTTCGAATCCCAGGTCGAGTAAAGTATTATTGAGGTTTTCTATGAAATTCTCAGTAGCAGTTCGGAGTTTGACCTTGTGCCTGATTAAGCAATAGACTCGTCCCCTATTACATGGGACCTAAAAACATTCCCGGCGAACTGTGGGTATACATTAGTACGTACACATATCTGCCTAACCCTTCTGGGTTACAGGCGTGATGGTATGTTATGTTACGGAATATTGTAATTAAAATTACTTCATTACAAAGACATAATAAAGTATAAAGCTCTAATGGAACATTATTATTAAATTATTATTTATTTACCTTTCCATGTTCGTCGTATAAGGTCTGTACAGGTTTTCCCTTCTGATGTTTGAAGCTGGGTGGGGACTGTCCCGTCCATCCATTTAGACCTAGAGAGCGAATGTACAAGAGGGCTTTCAGGCCTGTGATGTAATCATCGACAACGGTAAAGTCTTGGTTTTGGATAGCGCTGCATATCTGTAGACAATTATTCATGATTAATGTTATTTAATGATTAGCTGTACCTATTTTATATGTTCGGAATTATAATTATTTTTCTATACAATTAATAAAATTGAAGTGTTTTTTTGTAATATCAAAATAAGAGCTTTTTACTAAATGCATATGAAAGTATATACAAAACTATAACAAAAATCCAATTTTAAAAATTTGTGTGTCTGTTTGTTCCGGGTAATCTCTGAAACGGTTTGACTTATTTTTATGGGATTTGCACTGGCCGATAGCTGATGTTATAAGCAGTAACTTAGATTACTTTTATTTAAGAAAACAATATTCCGGTTCCGCACAAATAAAAAACACTAGCCACGGTGAATCAATTCGAGTGCTTAAATGGCTAACGCTGAGTACACCATAATAGATACATCAAATTAGTGTACTACATGATTGTAGATATTTAAAAGCAAAGCATATGTCTATGTTCTAAGGATCACCCACAATAATTATTTTTATTTTTAAAATAACTGGAAGCCGGCGTTACTACGCTAAAATAAAAGTGGCGTCAATTACTCATAATAACATAGATTATCTGGCAGTGACTAACTACTGTCAAAATCGGTTCAACCGTTGCGGAGATTAACCGGAACAAAGAGACAGAAAAAAAATTAAAATGGTTTTTTTGTTATAGTACCGTATACTTATGTACTTTCAAATGCATTTAGTAAAAAGCTACTATATTGACATTATAAACAGACACTTCAATTTTATTTACTTGTATAGGATTATAATACCAGCTTGCACAATGTGAATGATGGGTCAATGGTAGGAGCGTTATGGAGCTCTGTATCCGCAACCGAACCTATCAAATATCCGAAACCGCAACCGTATCCGATCCAAATAATTTCGATAATAATAATAATACGAAGTCGATTGAAATACAGTCAAATAACAAAAATTAACTAAAATATAATAATTCTATTGTTCACCTATCAATGTCCAAATAATAACTAATTTACTTCTTTATACATTTCTTTGAAAAATATAATATCCATGTGAAATTATCGGAAATAATTTAATATCCATAACGGAAACCTATTAAATACCCTTAAGATATCCATATGCAGATCAGAAATCTCATATCCGTAACATCCCTAGTCAATATAAGACCGATCAGGAATAACAAAATTGGTAAGAAATTAGTCATCTTTGTACCTACCGGCCTATTTACTAAACATTTGTATTATAAATAGTAATGCGATTTGAGGTCAGCGTATTTCTAGATATTCGAAAGCTGTTATGACTGTAAATTGTCTCTCTATGATTGCCATTTTTGATTGTAGGTAAAGTCAAAACGAACGTAACAAATTTATTAATTCACCTGCACAATAGGTGCGCCGCACATAATAAACTGCAGCGTGGATTCTGCAGAATCTATTCCACCAATTCCCAGAATCGGGAAACCCGGTAGTCTGTTGCCGATAGCGGAGACGGCTCGCAGTCCCATTGGTCGCGTTGCATTACCCGATACGCCACCATACGTTGTGTGCTTTTCGCGACCTGTTTATAAATTTAGACATGTTAAGCAATAGCATCGTTCTTTAAAAATTATATAACATCATTAAATTTAAACTTTATTTTTATTGATTATCCAAGTAAAGGTTACAAAATAATAAAACGTATTCTTGCAGTATCGCATCTATTCTTAAATAAATGACTTTAACCGCATAAATCTCAAGTGTTTTAGTCATTTCCACAGACAACTACTAACATATACCTACCAATAGAAAAAAATGTTCAATTAGAAAAAAAAAAATTACATCTACCAAACAGAAAAAAATATTTTAGACAATTATAAGATATAAGTAATGGCTTTTATGACGAATGTATGTAATTAAAAACAAATTTAAAAACCATCTATTCAATTAATTAAAATACGTATTTTTTAATTAACTTACCTACTGCTGGCCAAGGAGTACCATCAGCTCTGACTGACATCAATCCAGACACTGTGTTTATAGCTGATACTCCACTTGCTCCACCTTAATAATGAACACATTAGATGTAAATATAATTATGTTCTAGTCATAATGATTTGGTTTAATTCATTCTTGCTTCCTACTAAATACCTACATTTTATTATTATCTCCATTTGAGTTATCTTGTCTATCCTGTAATGATTCATCCCACTTCTGATATTAAATATCTAACAAAAAAAAAGCTTCAAGCGCTTTAAATAACATGATTTTCAGCATATTTATATTATTAAATTTTATTGCTTCTAAGGCCGGATATTTTGCATGTTAAAGAAGCAATTATTTCTTGAGTGAAACGTAAAAGATGAACGGTAATTTTCTGCCAAGTATTTACTCAAACCTTTTGTATTTATAACGATTGGATAAATCGTCATACGATATTCTTATTCAAAAATTAAGGGTATTTACAAAAATCCATGGCATTAACAAACCTTCATATGCGGCTACAGCAATACTAACGATGTCTGTAATGTTTGGCGTGAGTTTGACGAAGAACGGAATTTTGATCGCCTTGCGCACCCACTGTGATATACCCTTCACTAAAACTGGGTCCTGTGAATAGAATATTATATTTAGTTATTAATCTCTCCCCCACCCTTATAATAGCTTGGCCCTAATGGTAAGGACAGTACCTATAATCCGTAAACAACAGCTATCATTGAGAAATCGAAATCCATCGGCGGTCGTTGCTGTCATGTCAGCCTCCATAAATATCTTATCACGTTAAGCTTAAAGGACCCGATGTCGTAAGAGGGAAGAAACACATTGGCCGGGAGATGGTTTTGGATCCTCGTCTGACTTTAATTTTCTTCTATCCATCTCTTGTCTTTTATCGTCAATACTCAGAACTCCATCATCTTCGTCGGAATTTTATTGCTCAACTGAACGCAGGCGTTTTTCAAAGTAGTATTTTATGTCTGCTTTATTTAGATTTATAAGCTGTCTTTTTGAAATAATCACTCTATCCAAACGGGAAGCGTCTCATTCTAAGCTCTCCAGTCGAGAAATCACCTAATGATTACCAGTTCTTAGGTAAATCTGAACCGAACGATTTCTACATTTTGTTGGGCTTTCAGAAGATTAAGCTTTTCCGAGATCAATCATAAATTTAGATGGTGATAGATGCATTTGAACTCTATACGGTTTTTATCAATAAAGAGAGGTGAAGCACAGAGAAATCTCATTGGAGATTTGACTCTACTTGAGGCAGCCTGACTGGTGAAATACTCCAACATACTGAAGATCGCAGCCAAATAACCTTGTGTTGTGTTCCTGCGGTGAGTAGGATTTCCAGAGCTCCTGGAAAAAGGGGGATTCAAGGTCGGCGACGTGCTATTGATGCCTATGGTTTTACCAGCTTTCATAGGCTACAGGAACCACTTTCTATCAGGCGGGATGTACGCTTGTTTGATACCTGTATTAAAAAAATCAAGCAAATAAAAAATATTTTTACCTGTCCACAAGCCAAGCCCATTCCCGACTCGCCCATACCGTGAGGGCACGACAGGTTAAGCTCGAGAGCATCCGCACCAGCTGCCTCCGCTTTCTGCGACAGTAGTGTCCAGTCTTCCTCATTGTACGAACACATTATCGAAGCTATAATCACCTGAAAAGAGCATAATTTAAATTTTCATTCACGTATTTTTTTTTAATTATCCTCCATAGGTTTAGTTTACTTTTTGACCGCAATCTCACCTGATTTGAAGTGACAATTTGGCCCAAAATGGTATCACGCCAAGCCTGCTGGAGGACTGACTCTCAAGTGCAGCTGCCAGAAGTGGAACGTACCTATTATAGGTGCTTGGCGATAGACTTTCAACATGGTGGTGATAGAGCTACACAGGTGGAATAAGAAAACACTCTACCACCGTGCAATGGTTACTACGAGGTTTAGCAAACAGCGATTATTGTGAAAATTCACCCTCGTCATTTTTTTTATAACGCGCCTAAAGAAGAAATATAACTTAAAACATACATATCTATGTAACCTTAAGAAGTTTACCAAATACAACACTTTACACAATTTGACCCTTTACACGCCTGGGCGTGATTAGTTTATAGACCTACGGAAATGTCACCGTAAAGGTGGCTTCCTACGGAGCGTGATATTGCGGACCAGTCCGCATCGACGCACCATGGAAAGAATATCATCTGTGGAAGCGTGGGCAAGTCTATAGCTTCAAAGTACAAAATAGATCCAATCTGAAGACCCACACGCACCGTTCGAAGGGCCTTGGTGTGCGGCGTGGCTGTCCGTGGTCGTCAGACGTGCGTGAAAATAATCACGGACCGTAGGAAGGTTAGATTGCAAACTTTAGTGTCCGTTCATAATCTATCGACAGTTTAAAATCTAACAAGATTCCTTATAAACTAATGTCTCGTACAATTATCCGGTGACATAATATATTATACTTACATAATAAATATAATAAAGCGGAAAAGTTTTTTCTTTGTTTAAACATGCTAATTTCTGCAACTACCAGTCGGATTCGAAAAATTATTTTTGTATATGATAGCCAGATTCACGAGGAATATTATAGCTCTCAGCTAGTCATGGATATAAATTTTTGTTAAGTAAGTCGGAAGTGGAAGCTCTCCCGAGCACCTTTACCCGCGTGCGCTGGCGCAATGGTTAATGATACGTAAATACAATGTTCTACAAAAATATTGCTCCTTAGTATACATAATATAGTCATAAGCCACTATAAAGCATTTTGTGAATTTTTTTGATGAAGGTTCAAAATTGGGCATTATTTTTAGGTATGTCATATTAATCCTTACGAACAGAACTTCATCATAAAGATAATTTTGTGAAGTTAAATTTTTCCCTTTATAGCATGTTATATGGACACAGTTTAAGAGATAATGGAAAATTAAAATAATTTGTACTTGCGAGAAGCCATACGGGTGCGTTGGCGGTGCGGTGTTTGTCGGATAAAATTAACACGGTTAAACTGCGGTTTGTGGCTAGTATATCATATTTACATAAACAAGAATTGCTTACTTAATGGTATTATATACCTATCCATAAATTAGTTATTACGTAACGAATGATACACTTACTTTATTAGGAAAGTCTTTTTTCAATTCTGTAACACTCTGACACCAATAGGCTTCGCACTTCTCCGAGATGAGTTCTATGTTGAGGAAAGATCCTTGCCCGGGTCCGTAGTTTTCCCCGGATGTCACGCCACGAACGATGCGGGGTGACACATTCATAACCAAATCCTTAGTAAACAAAAAAAAATTCAAAAAATATCTTTCTGTGCCTTTTGAATTATTACACACTAGCTGTGTCCGCGGCATCGCTCACGTGGACGACAGACAAACGCGTAATGTTTATAAGAATCATAGTTTCTTAAAACTTTAATAAGTTTATATTAAATGAAGCTTTCGTTATTTTTTTAAAAGGACCAAGTATCAAAGGAGTAAAATATTTTTTTTAAATCAAAATCTATCCATTACCTTTTGCGTGAAGCGCGCACAACGGCAAACCTCAGTCATTTTATTTCTATAGACTAAATTATTAAATAATTAACTGTAGATACCTAAATATATAACCACACCGCTGGGCAAAGGCCTCTTCCAAGGGAAAGTACGGACTTAGTTAACACGTCAGTTCAGGACGTATTGGCGATTCAAGCGATTAGAAATCAACAGTTGTAAATTTTTCCCACATAAAATGGTACTACAAGAAATATTTGTCAAGTCTTCTGGTTTTCTCAGGATGTTTTATTTTATTTTATTAAGCCAATAGCAAGACATACACATGCTTAAATTAATTAATTCACTATAAGCCGTTAGTGGTGCCATTTGCTAAGTTGAATTAGTAAATGTATGTACACGAATTCTGAACAGTTCGTTGGTACATGCTGGGGCTCGGACATTCGGACGTCGAACCGATATTCCGTTAGTCTAAACCACTCCAAAACCTAGACTATTACATCTATATATTCTAAAGACACTAACATTACTAAAATTTTTGTCTGTTTTCTTATGAAATTATCTAATAGGATATTACTACTGCCATTGACTTTAAATTCATATAATTATGTTAAAACTGAAACGTTTCCGAAATTATAGTAGACAGACTATTATGTAATTTAAGCAATAACTGTTTTTTTTTTTTTTAAATGGCAAACAAGCTTTCGGCCCTCCTGATGGTAAGCGGCTACCGTAGTCTATGGACGCTTGTAATACCATACAACCTTGATTATCGACAAGAGCTTTGAAAACTCTACTCACCGCAGAAACACAATAATAGGTTATTTGGTTGTGAGTTTCTCTAGGTTTAAGGTAAGTAGGTTCTTAGGTTTTTTTTTCTTATGTATGTAAATCGCCTTGCAAAATTACAGTGTCGCGAAATAAATAAATAAGAATAATATAATTGTTCCAATACAAACCTTGTCAAGGGAAAAAGTCTTGGTGACAGCGAATCCCCAACCTTGTTCGAATCCCCTCCGTATCATGGCGGAACTTGTGGTAGGCGGGGCGCTGGCTAACCCGAATGGGTTCTCAAACTTCATTCCACAAACTTCTACTGAGAGGTCGACGTCATCAATTGGGCAATGGAATTTCGGCAGTTCGATCGGGAAGTTGAATGGGATGCCCTGAGGAAGCCATTAAAATAATTTTTAGTTCTGGAAAAATGTTACGCATTTTTAAAGAATAACGGACTTGCTACATTGTTAATATTATACGTCTAGTTATTTCGAAGAGAAAATTATATGTTTTTGTGAAGCGCACAAAGCTGACTTTTGTACGACAAGCGTAATTGTCACCAACATAATATTAAAAGTATTCTAGAAAGTACTGTACTGTAAGTACTGTACTATAAGTAAACACGCTGGGTCTAGCATTGAAATTTGATTAGTTTCACTCGCCTGATTTCAAGGATAAAAATCACTAATGTATGGTGTACGTATGATGTAGGTATGTCACTAATTACACTATAGTTTGTCATACGTTTTACTTTCAGGAAAAACTGGCTAACATAGGTCACACATTAACGTATACGTTTCTTCTCCGACGACGGTAATTAACATAGGTACTTGACATTGGCAAAATTGCCTACATAGGCAGAAACCCGAAAAAAAACAGGTAGCTAGTTATGATAGGCGGTACGAGTTTAAATTAAAAAAAGATTTATTTTAAAAGAATTATAATAGGTGTTTACACTTATAGTTCTTAAACAAGACTAACTTAAAATTAATTAAAGTAATAATCAAGTTGGAGTCACGCCGTCGTTTCCCACGGTCGTAATCTGCATGGTCAGCGATCCCACGGTCTGTGTCCGCCGGTCCCACGGCTTATGGCGTGGTAACTCCTCCCTCCTTAAAAGGGAAGCGTATCCTGGAGCAGCTTCCGGTAGTGTCCTCACTACCGTTGATTTTCATCTGCATTTTCTTCGCCTGTTTCCACGTATATACTTTCCATGCACCAACGCTGACCAGCATGATGTACAGTAACAGTGTTGTCCAACTAGGAACCGCCATCATAATATGCCAACTAGGGGTTTCTCTGAGATACACGTTGTCAGCTTTGTTGAGTAATTCATGGATACTGTCTAATTAAATATCTTCGATGTTCAGTCTATACTTCACAGCTTCCTCGGGTATAACTGGTTCTTTGAGCAGCGGGATAATTTCATTGGTGATAATAGTACGTGTGTGAGCTTGGAGTGTCCTATTCATAACGGTGACTTCGCATTCCTCAGGTAGTGTGAGTAGAAATGTGCCGAAGATTTTTCTATATTCGTTTTTAGATTTGCAGTTACTTCGCAGGATTTCTTCATCCTGAAGTATAAGCAGCCAGCTGTTTTCGTTGATCTTTTGTATTTTTCCTATGTTAATGTTCATTTTGACCTGGGTACAATTCGCTTTCCTATGATGTATAAGCGATGTGACGCAGTCTTCCGCATCTTGAAATCTTCTCATCTCCAGCGTTTTACAGATATGTAAATTGTCGGATATCAGCGAGCATTCCTCGTCTAGGTAGGTATACTCATCGTTTCCAAGTATCAGGTATTTGGATTTCGGAACAATGGTTAAATTATTTTGGTCGGGAATGGAATAGAGGTGTATAAGATCATATATGTTTTTATCAATTGCGTCTTCCAAAATCATTACTCGATCTAAAACTAACTGTAAACTAAAATTTATCTGTACGTATAACTCTAATAAATGTAACTTATTGATTATCGAATTTGTACTACGAGTAATGTTTTGCAAAAATTGTTCTAAATTCTTTTGATTCTTGTTAATTTTATCTAAATGACGACTAAACTCGTTAATTGAACTACGTGCTAACACGAGGCTTTGTCTTTGTGCGCTTTGTGTGTTATCTACTTTATTTCTAATATCAGAGATTTGTTTCTCAAACTCTATTGCGTCCTCGTAGTCTAAATTCCCGGTAATTGCCTTAACTATAGATCCTAAGCCATTAATTATACCACGCCTAACTCTAGTTTTCGGTATGATAGTCATTATTTTCCTACTAATTATTGATAGTGACAATTCAATTTGCTCTTTGTAGGTTTTATGTAGTTCTACGGAAGCGGTGCTACTTTCGACGACCTTAGTAATTGCGTATAAATCCATAAGTCTTACCGAAGTTGTATATAAATCAGTGATGTTGTAAATGCAATCAAGGTTAAAGTAATCTATCATTTTGAGAATTTCTCCTTGTTTGAGCAAAAGGATGCCGTTATTTTTATCAATGGGTTGAATTATTATGTCTGCGGTTGCGTTGAGCACGAGGGCTCCTGCGATAATGATCCTGGAACAAGATGAGGCCTACGTAGTAGTTTAAAATGCACTCTAATAGATTTGGAATTTGGATGATTTCCTATTATTTCAGCAACACTATTGGGGTGTAAATGAATTATGTTATACGGACCTTTAAATACTGGCTTCGTTTTATCGCTGCGCGCCGTTTTCGCCACCTGTTTATAAACAACTTCACCTATTTTAAACATTATGTCCTGTGCTTCCTGGTTTCGCTTGGCTATAATCTGCTCCTTATTTTTGGACATATGTGTTCCTAGTTCTAAAGGATTTCTAGACGCTGTATGGCTAAATAATAGCTCGTGTGGTGTATATCCTGTTGTAGTATGTATTGTATTATTGTATGCTATAACGGAATATTTCATGATGGTTTGTATAGGGTCTTCTTTATTGGTTATCCTTTGTATTCGTATAATTTCACCTATAGTGGAATGGAATCGTTCTATAGGAGAGTTAGAATTTGGGTTGTAGGGCGTTGTAAAATGTATGTTGATGTCATGTAATGCGCATATGTCTTTTATGACATCATTATCAAATTTGCTATCAGAATCTGTCGTAATTTTTGTAGGTAATCCTAGTGTAGAGAAAGCTTGAATTAATGCATCTGCTACATGAATACTACTAGAAGCATTTAAAGGTATTATTGAACGTATTTAGAAAAATTATCTATAATGGTCAAAAATGTGGCACCACCTGTGGAATATAGATCCATAAACATATGTTGCATAGGCTTTGTAGGTGTTTCAGTAAGAGCTAACGGGGGTATTAATGGATTTCTCTCGTATTTACTTTTAAGACAGGTATCACATTGGTTAATAAATCGTTGTTTGGGTGGTTGTCTATAACTTCTTACAAACATTGGTGTTTCATCATTAAGTCTTAATTCATGCTTTGCAGAATGTGTAAATGACAACGGAATATTATCAGAAAAAAAATATCTCTCTGTATTAATAACAAATCCTCATTATTTCTCGCCTTTCTTCTTCATTCATGTGATCATTTATTTATTTATTTATTTATTATGGCTCAACAACAGAAACCAAACTAAAACACAAAATACACATTAACAATAGTAACTTATAGAACTAAATTTGCTTTCCTATTATAGTTGGGCACAACATTTAATTTTACAAACAAAATACATAGAATAAAGAAAATAATAAAAAAAATAAAAATAATACAAAATAATTCAATTAATTATATTAGAAAAACTACATAAAGTTTTAGCGCATAAATAGCTTCTCCAAATAAAATCAAAAGATTAATCAGATGATTGAAAACTACTGCTTATATTTCTATCAAATATGTCCAAAACCCTGGCATTATCATTGTATTCTCTGCACATTCTGTATAACGGATTATAGTATGAGACATTATTTGAGCAATATGGAACGTGGAAGATACTTTGATTCCGGTTTACTCTTGTGGTTATTGATAGTTGGCTTAACAACTCTGTTGTATCCCATTTGGCATTGATTATTTTATGTAGAATAGAATATGAGCTAAAGCTACGTCTGGATGACAGTGTTTTGATACCAAAGTGATTTAGCCTAGTTTCATATGAAGGTAGTTTACGCCTCAGTCCACATTTTGATGCTAAATAACGTACAAAACGTCTTTGGATAGCTTCGATCCTGTCATTGTGTATGTGATAGTATGGATTCCATACCACCGAACAATACTCCAGGATGCTTCTAACCAATGTCATAAACAAAGTTATTAATGTAGCAGGATCTTTAAATGGTCTTGACATTCTAAATATAAAACCCATAACTTTGTTAGCTTTGGATGTGATGTAGTCATAGTGGTACGTATAGGCCATTGACTTTAAATTCATATAATTATGTTAAAACTGAAACGTTTCCGAAATTATAGTAGACAGACTATTATGTAATTTAAGCAATAACTGTTTTTTTTTTTTTTTTAATGGCAAACAAGCTTACGGCCCTAAACACAATAATAGGTTATTTGGTTGTGAGTTTCTCTAGGTTTAAGGTAAGTAGGTTCTTAGGTTTGTTTTTCTTATGTATGTAAATCGCCTTGCAAAATTACAGTGTCGCGAAATAAATAAATAAGAATAATATAATTGTTCCAATACAAACCTTGTCAAGGGAAAAAGTCTTGGTGACAGCGAATCCCCAACCTTGTTCGAATCCCCTCCGTATCATGGCGGAACTTGTGGTAGGCGGGGCGCTGGCTAACCCGAATGGGTTCTCAAACTTCATTCCACAAACTTCTACTGAGAGGTCGACGTCATCAATTGGGCAATGGAATTTCGGCAGTTCGATCGGGGAGTTGAATGGGATGCCCTGAGGAAGCCATTAAAATAATTTTTAGTTCTGGAAAAATGTTACGCATTTTTAAAGAATAACGGACTTGCTACATTGTTAATATTATACGTCTAGTTATTTCGAAGAGAAAATTATATGTTTTTGTGAAGCGCACAAAGCTGACTTTTGTACGACAAGCGTAATTGTCACCAACATAATATTAAAAGTATTCTAGAAAGTACTGTACTGTAAGTACTGTAAGTACTGTACTATAAGTAAACACGCTGGGTCTAGCATTGAAATTTGATTAGTTTCACTCGCCTGATTTCAAGGATAAAAATCACTAATGTATGGTGTATGTATGATGTAGGTATGTCACTAATTACACTATAGTTTGTCATACGTTTTACTTTCAGGAAAAACTGGCTAACATAGGTCACACATTAACGTATACGTTTCTTCTCCGACGACGGTAATTAACATAGGTACTTGACATTGGCAAAATTGCCTACATAGGCAGAAACCCGAAAAAAAAACAGGTAGCTAGTTATGATAGGCGGTACGAGTTTAAATTAAAAAAAAGATTTATTTTAAAAGAATTATAATAGGTGTTTACACTTATAGTTCTTAAACAAGACTAACTTAAAATTAATTAAAGTAATAATCAAGTTGGAGTCACGCCGTCGTTTCCCACGGTCGTATTCTGCATGGTCAGCGATCCCACGGTCTGTGTCCGCCGGTCCCACGGCTTATGGCGTGGTAACTCCTCCCTCCTTAAAAGGGAAGCGTATCCTGGAGCAGCTTCCGGTAGTGTCCTCACTACCTTTGATTTTCATCTGCATTTTCTTCGCCTGTTTCCACGTATATACTTTCCATGCACCAACGCTGACCAGCATGATGTACAGTAACAGTGTTGTCCAACTAGGAACCGCCATCATAATATGCCAACTAGGGGTTTCTCTGAGATACACGTTGTCAGCTTTGTTGAGTAATTCATGGATACTGTCTAATTAAATATCTTCGATGTTCAGTCTATACTTCACAGCTTCCTCGGGTATAACTGGTTCTTTGAGCAGCGGGATAATTTCATTGGTGATAATAGTACGTGTGTGAGCTTGGAGTGTCCTATTCATAACGGTGACTTCGCATTCCTCAGGTAGTGTGAGTAGAAATGTGCCGGAGATTTTTCTATATTCGTTTTTAGATTTGCAGTTACTTCGCAGGATTTCTTCATTCTGAAGTATAAGCAGCCAGCTGTTTTCGTTGATCTTTTGTATTTTTCCTATGTTAATGTTCATTTTGACCTGGGTACAATTCGCTTTCCTATAATGTATAAGCGATGTGACGCAGTCTTCCGCATCTTGAAATCTTCTCATCTCCAGCGTTTTACAGATATGTAAATTGTCGGATATCAGCGAGCATTCCTCGTCTAGGTAGGTATACTCATCGTTTCCAAGTATCAGGTATTTGGATTTCGGAACAATGGTTAAATTATTTTGGTCGGGAATGGAATAGAGGTGTATAAGATCATATATGTTTTTATCAATAGCGGGTATTTCTAATATAAATGTTAAAGTGTGTTCTGTACTGTAAGCTATAACCTTAATTGACTTTTGGATCAAATGTATGTTACCTATGTCTATTTTGGCTACTGGTGCAAAAGAGTATAATTTCTGTAAATTTCTAATTTCTTCTAGGAGACTTTGCGGGTTGATAATAGAAGGATGCATTATTCCTAATTGAGAAAACGTCATTGCGTCTTCCAAAATCATTAATCGATCTAAAACTAACTGTAAACTAAAATTTATCTGTACGTATAACTCTAAGAAATGTAACTTATTGATTACCGAATTTGTACTACGAGTAATGTTTTGCAACAATTGTTCTAAATTCTTTTGATTCTTGTTAATTTTATCTAAATGACGACTAAACTCGTTAATTGAACTACGTGCTAACACGAGGCTTTGTCTTTGTGCGCTTTGTGTGTTATCTACTTTATTTCTAATATCAGAGATTTGTTTCTCAAACTCTATTGCGTCCTCGTAGTCTAAATTCCCGGTAATTGCCTTAACTATAGATCCTAAGCCATTAATTATACCACGCCTAACTCTAGTTTTCGGTATGATAGTCATTATTTTCCTACTAATTATTGATAGTGACAATTCAATTTGCTCTTTGTAGGTTTTATGTAGTTCTACGGAAGCGGTGCTACTTTCGACGACCTTAGTAATTGCGTATAAATCCATAAGTCTTACCGAAGTTGTATATAAATCAGTGATGTTGTAAATGCAATCAAGGTTAAAGTCATCATTTTGAGAATTTCTCCTTGTTTGAGCAAAAGGATGCCGTTATTTTTATCAATGGGTTGAATTATTATGTCTGCGGTTGCGTTGAGCACGAGGGCTCCTGCGATGATGATCCTGGAACAAGATGAGGCCTACGTAGTAGTTTAAAATGCACTCTAATAGATTTGGAATTTGGATGATTTCCTATTATTTCAGCAACACTATTGGGGTGTAAATGAATTATCTTATACGGACCTTTAAATACTGGCTTCGTTTTATCGCTGCGCGCCGTTTTCGCCACCTGTTTATAAACAACTTCACCTATTTTAAACATTATGTCCTGTGCTTCCTGGTTTCGCTTGGCTATAATCTGCTCCTTATTTTTGGACATATGTGCGGCAACACATTCTTGTACAGCCTCAGCGTTCCTACGATGTCTTATAACATAATCTTGATAAAATTATTTAGGATAAATAAGTTCTAAAGGATTTCTAGACGCTGTATGGCCAAATAATAACTCGTGTGGTGTATATCCTGTTGTAGTATGTATTGTATTATTGTATGCTATAACGGAATATTTCATGATGGTTTGTATAGGGTCTTCTTTATTGGTTATCCTTTGTATTCGTATAATTTCACCTATAGTGGAATGGAATCGTTCTATAGGAGAGTTAGAATTTGGGTTGTAGGGCGTTGTAAAATGTATGTTGATGTCATGTAATGCGCATATGTCTTTTATGACATCATTATCAAATTTGCTATCAGAATCTGTCGTAATTTTTGTAGGTAATCCTAGTGTAGAGAAAGCTTGAATTAATGCATCTGCTACATGAATACTACTAGAAGCATTTAAAGGTATTATTGAACGTATTTAGAAAAATTATCTATAATGGTCAAAAATGTGGCACCACCTGTGGAATATAGATCCATAAACATATGTTGCATAGGCTTTGTAGGTGTTTCAGTAAGAGCTAACGGGGGTTTTAATGGATTTCTCTCGTATTTACTTTTAAGACAGGTATCACATTGGTTAATAAATCGTTGTTTGGGTGGTTGCCTATAACTTCTTACAAACATTGGTGTTTCATCATTAAGTCTTAATTCATGCTTTACAGAATGTGTAAATGACAATGGAATATTATCAGAAAAAAAAAATCTCTCTGTATTAATAACAAATCCTCATTATTTCTCGCCTTTCTTCTTCATTCATGTGATCATTATGAATATTTTTTAAATTTTCACAAAGTTCCTTATCTAAATCTAAATCTGTCCTTAAAAAATTTACTTCGCTATGCTGATTAATCATATTTTCAAAAAATGGTTTAAGCTTATTCGGATATTTATTTAAAAAAAATTTCTTTTCATCAGTAAAATTTATAACAGTTGTCCTAAATGCCCCATTCATCACGTCCACTATTGCTGCTGGGGATCTCAACCCCTCAGACCAATAGTGATCATCACATAAATACTGTCCATCAGCGTAGTTAGTTTTAACCACAATAACCTTTTCACACTTTGGTTCTATTCTAATGTTTCTAACTGGGTAGTTAAAGTAAATTGGTATATTTGTATTTGGTGTATGTAATAATCTGTCGCTTTAATTAATTGTGCAGTTAAGCTCTTTTAATAAATCCATACCTATTAAGCCCTGATATTTAGGATCGAAATCGAATAATAAAAATGTGTGTGTTTTATTAATGTTAAATTCTAACGGAAGGGGAAGTGACGCTACAAGGTCGTGTTGAGTGACTGCATGAGCGCTCCTTACCTGAAATGGTTCATGTTCAATGTAATTTACAAGTTCCGTGTTTTTTATAGCAGCTGGTGAGATCATGCACCGAGAGGCACCTGTATCCAACAAAAATTTTGCCTTCAAATTCATTTTAAATTATATAGGGCAGGTGGTCCTTACCGTAATGGTTTACGTTGATTGTTTTTTAGCTAAGTCTGTTGGTCGTCTTCGACGTCCTGAGTAAAATCCTCCTGGTACGTTCCTTCGTCCACCAAGGCTGGGAGTGACACTTCGTGTTCCTCTGTGCTATTGTTTTCATAATACTCACCTAGCGTGTAGTAGGGTTGCTCGCTAGACGAATAAAACAGTTGTTGTGCATACTGCGGCTTTTCCGGCTTATTCACTGACCTCATAGTGACGTCAGATGTATCTTTTGGAAAGTTTACCTGTTGATGTGGTATATTCTGTTGTTGGCGTCTAAAGTTTCCAGAAGTCCTAAAGTTTCCTGAACCACTAGGTCTAGAATTCGGCTGACTATTACCGGGTGAAACTTGTTTTCCTGGTGTGTTATATTGTGGTAGTGTATTAAAATGTGTTGGAATTGGTTGATATAGCTGTGGTCCAAAATTATGCGGGTTTGTATTAAAATGTGTCGGAGTTGGTTGGTATAGTTGTGGTCTAATATTAGGCTGATTTAACTTTGACTTTGCTTGCGAATAAAACTGATTTTGTTTTTTATAATTTATTTTGGCTTCTTCTTACCGTGCTATTACTATGGCCAACTCAAGTGTCTCCGGTTTTATTATTCTAACGCCTAAAGATACCTGAAAGTCTAAATGGTTCGTATATTGTTCTATCACCATCTCTTCATAATAAGTTTTATCAGTGTGTTTACCTACTGAGTTTAAAGTATCGAGCAACGCCCGAAGTCTCCTACCAAATGTTTCCGCGTCCTCATTTTTAAAACGAAACGTTCGAGTCAGTTCTTGCATTACTTGAATTTCATTTCTAGGTTCCCCTAATCGTTTTTTTAAAGTATCTTTAATAGCAGCCCACGAGGTCAAGGAGTCCTCATATGTAATTGCGTCAGTTGCAGCTCCAGCTAGTCTGGATTTTATTAAACATACTAACGTGGGATGTGCTTGCACATTAACCTCGAAAAGCGTTAATATATTATCTACTTGCCTAATATAATAATTTAATAATCGGGGATTGCCATCGTATTTGGGTAGTAGTTCCCCAATTACTTTTATCAATTGTGCCGACTCCGTAAGCGACATCATAGCGTGAAGTTTTATATTTTACAAGAATCAAAAGACAATAGCTCGGATATCGGATGACCGCGCTTATCTGTTATGATTCACTGTACGGTGTACGTCTATAGCAATTTTAGCTTACGACAGAAACACTTTAACAGAATATGATATATATATATAAAAAAATACACAATATAGACAGGAAATATGACAAAAGGAACTTGGATAAAAGAGAGTACTCACCAAGCCAGCATTCTGCCTCTCCTCCCGAGTCTTGTTTAAGGTACACTAATTCACCCACAAAGGATCTTCAATTCTCAGAAAGTCCTTTCAAAGAGTTCGTACACGCACTTTAAGTTCTTATTATGATCGCGGTAGTAACGACTTAGAAACCGTTCACTTTGCCGAAAATTTGATTCGACGAAAAGTGCCGCGATCCTACCGACTGCGCCAGTTATGATAGGCGGTACGAGTTTAAATTAAAAAAAGATTTATTTTAAAAGAATTATAATAGTGTTTACACTTATGGTTCTTAAACAAGACTAACTTAAAATTAATTAAAGTAATAATCAAGTTGGAGTCACGCCGTCGTTTCCCACGGTCGTAATCTGCATGGTCAGCGATCCCACAGTCTGTGTCCGCCGGTCCCACGGCTTATGGCGTGGTAACTAGCTACCTTCAATGTATCACTGATCCCATTTAGGACAATATAGGCTGACCATTGTTTAGGATTTAAACAGAAGGGTTGTATTTTACCGGTAGGTATTTTCTTAATAAATTTCCGCGATTTACAACCGATGAAAAATAAATAATCCCATCCTCGTCGCCAGTGAAACGTCAATGAAAGTCGGTAGTAATAGTAGTACTGCTTTTTTAAAAGAACTATATTTATTTACCCACCACCCTACAAAATTTGACTAATCGTTACAATGTATTACCAATTTAAATTTTTGAAGTAGGAAGCAACCTAATAATTAGGTAGGTACCTATAATTTTATAATGAATACTAACATTATAAACCTTAAGATATTGTTTGTTGGTTTGAACGGAGTAATCTAAATTTACACATTTTATATATCCAGACACCTTATAGCCAATTTATTGAGGAAGGTGATAAGCTATATAACTCGACGCTATTATCCTAATGAGCGGAGCAGTAGCTATGAATCTCGAGCATTCTGGTAATTTGTAGGCAAGCACGGGATGTGAGAACGATAGGATGGAGAGTTGGTGGAATAAATTTAAAATAGGTGAATAAATATAAAAAAGACTTACTTGTAAATAACAGTGCATATACCAGGCAGCGGATTTTCCATCATTGACAGATTCTACAGTGGTCTCCGCAACTCCAGCTAAATCGCCTCCAACGAACACTTGTGGGTTACTGATACTCTGCATGGTCTTTTCGTCTACCTCGGGTAACCCCCAACGATTCAGTTTTACTCCAGACATCGCTTCTTTTACTAAAACGAAAATACGCGATTAATCCAGCACTGAGAAAGTCACTGAATATTCTGCCTATAGGTATACCAAATCTGTAGACGTAGTCATTGAAGCACACGGCCCGCTTGATGTTAAGCGGCTACTGTAGCCTATGGACTCTTGTAATACCATAGGTATCACTAGCGCGTTGCCGACCTTGAAACCCTTGCCTCAAGGAGCTCTGGAAACCCCTCTCACCACAGGACCACAACACAAGGTTATTTAGCCGCGATTTTCTGTAGGGAAGAGGTATTCCACCAGTCTGGTTGCCCCAAATATAGAGAAGTCACCAAAGACAATAAATCCATAATAATATAACATTTCTTATTCTAATAATTGTATGATAATCGTGTTTCACTAATAATTAATAATAATAATTAGTTTGGATATTTTATTATTTTTATAGGTATTAAGTATAATATGCTATAATTTTTTGTATTTAAATTTAAACTTAATTGTTTAATAATTAGCACACGCCACAAATGGCAGAATAAGATGTAACTATTTTTATAAATGTAAGACCTGTATTGACCATATTCAAACAAATAAAGATATTGTATTGTATTGTATTGTAAGAAATTTCTCTGCACCCTACGACTCTTAAAAATTAATGATGAATTTATAGTTAATGATAGTGATGCTTGGAAAGTCCCCTCTGTACATATACTAAAAATTACAATGACCTGTAAACAATACTCATATATTAAAGAGAATCTGAATAATTAATACACCCGATCGAATTTCTTGCAGACTCATATCTCTATGACTGGGATGTTTTCCGAACAGATGGTAGTGTTTTGACATTCATAAGTGCCATCTAGGGTCGTAAATTAAATAAAGCATCTTTGGTTTATAAGAAGTGCTATATCTATAATCAATATAAATAAACTAGATGTGCCCGCGGCAACGTTCACGTGGTCTACAGAATGTCATCGATCGGGTACACGCGTGAATTGTGCTCCCCCGCTCCCGGCTATTTTAAAGACAAAAATGCTTATTGTGGATGTTTCTTAGAAGATAGACATAATTTCAATGACTTTTTTGTACGTCTTTTTAATAGTAGCACATTAATTTGCTATATCTCTTATAGTTTACTCAGCCTATGCCATTTAAACGCCGAATTGATACACCATCACCAGTTTTTATTTTATTTTCGCGGAACCCTAATTAGTTTTTTAAAATAAAAGTAGCCTAAGTTACTCTTTATAACATCAGCTATCTACCAGTGAAAATCGTAAACATTTCTATCCTTAAAATAACAGGAAGGCGAGTGAGTGTAGTGGGATAAAGCGAGGTCACCACAATACCGACAGTATTCTTTAGTCTGCGCAAGCGGAGCCGCAGGCTCAACTAGTTAATAATATAAAGAGTGCTATAAAATATTCATATCTAATTTAGGAAAATATAAGTCGTGCTACACAATATATTAGACAGTATAAAAATTTGATTTCATGATAATGTTGGAAATTAATTAGAATACCATCATTTTCATATAGTCCCGAACCGAAAGCGGATATAATAAAGTTAGCTTTCAGCTGTAGAACTTGTTCTGGATCCTCGACCCACTCTCCGTCGTCCAGCTGTTCGGTGCGGCACATTTTCAAACCTGCGATCTGTAAAAATTTTTTTTTTTTTTTTAGAACTGACTATACTGTTAGCCTTAGTAAGAATTCCAGTATTAAATCGCAAACAAATAGAGACGTGCAATTTTAAAATGCTGATATTTTAATTTCATTTCGAGCCTTTAATCAATTTTTCTATATAGAATCACGAACTAATTAAGTAATCATTGCCAACTTGAACTAGAGATAACATAAACTAAGCTGTATTTATAAATTACCTTGCCATCCTTCACAATAACTTCTTGAGGTGACATGAACGGTACAAACTCGCATTTTTCTTCTTTAGCAAGATCCACCTGGAATTCATAATTCAAGTAATTATATAATATTAAGTATAAGGAGAAACCATAGATTTAATATAATATGTAGATCGGCAACTCGAAAGAGAAAGAGCATAGTTTGCTGTTGTGTTAGAATGAGATAGAGATACGAGACTATTTTCGTATTTGTTATCAGTCAGTAACAAAACAAATCCCGCTTATTTTTGCAAAATTAAAGGTTTTATAATGTAATTGAATGTTTAGTAGACTTTTTTATTTATGGTTACATGTACTGCAACTGGATGTTACTCGTAAATCAATGACAATCAACAAAATAATACTCACACCAGTGTATTCCGTTTTTGATAACGTCTTATTAAACCTATTGCCGATTTATACTATATTATGTTTAAAGGGAGAAACTAAAGGCTTTAATGGATGAATACTTTTACATTTTTGCTTTTTAGTAAAACTATATATGTATGTTAAAGTACATAGTATTAAATCTGGAAATGATAGTATAGGAGTAACAATATTATGGTATAGGGTGACTGGTATGTTATGTGTTTATTATGAATAGGTACCTCTTCGGGGACAGCTCGAATATTGCTAAAACCTTTCCTGAACACGACGTAGACCCTCTTTGCGCCACAACGTAGTGCTGACGTCGCGCAATCAAACGCTGTGTCGCCAGCTCCCAACACTATTACATTCCCATACAATTCCGGAAGAGCAGATTTACATGCACACATACCTAAAAATACATTGATACTGTGTACCATAGATTTATTATACATAGATCGGCAAATCGAAAGAGAAAGAGTATAGACTACGCTCGTGTTAGAACGAGTTAGGGATACGAGATCATTTTCGTATGTGTTATCGGCCTGCGTAAATCGTGACCAGTCCCGCTTATTTTTGGAGTCCCCTAAAATCCCTATCTCCTCCAAGCCTGCCGTAAAGAACTTCGTTCCAATTAACAAAATTTGGTCACGTTTTATTCAACCTACTGTCGATCATATATAATACTAAATATATGTCATGTAAGTACTGTTACCTCGTCTTCTATTTATTTAATGATAATCCACATCACATCACAGTTTTCGTCTACATTTTTGCCAACGTTAAGTAAATAGATTATTTTTCTAATCTTTAAACATAGCTCTTACAAAATGGCGGCTCCCGTATTAAAACTCTCCAGGTAAGTAGTTTTTATGATAACTTGAAACGCATGTTCCTAGTTATTACTTACAATCCACTTCACTTGTACACAATAACCAAACAACATAAGGAAACATAAGGCCAAAGCTACATAGGGTCAAAGAACAAGTTTATGAAATAAAATTAAAACCACTACATGACAGATCAAGATCTCGTCAAAAACTTAAACTCTTACTTTGATACTTGATCAATCCTTTGAAAATTCAGGGAGAGTCTCTCAAACGTAGGTAATTACATTTTATATTACACTAGCTAGCCCCGCAGATATTATTCTGGTTTTAATGTGTAGTTTAATGTTCGACCACAGCGCAATCTGATGATCCTAACATATCCAGAAACCATCGTCTCGATAAAATAAATATATTATGTAAATAAGAGCACAATTGGTCAAGTTGTTCAAAAGTTATAAAAGCACTAACAAACACACGCCAGGTGTTTCGATAAAAGATATTAAATTACGAATTACTTCATCGATGTTAATTCTCACCTTTTTTACTGCCTTTAGAGACAAGCGGTAAAAAATCTTTGCTCGTAAAGAATCCCATTTCCTGATTAAGGCTCTTAAATATAGGAATGCTTTTCGGCTCAGGTAACCCTATTCCGAGGAAGACAGCCGCGTGGCCATCTTTTAATAAGCCCTGAAATAGAACCGTATTATGAATCTAGGAAAATTAACGAGATCTAAGATATACCTAACTATCAATAATTAAAAAGGTAACTTAATTTTACTTCCATATTTCATGGTATCACAAATAACGCAAATATTTGGTAGGTCACAATAATTTATTTATTTATTATTTATTTCCATACCTATCTTTGAACTATTTTTACAGGTTTCCCCAATGCAATAATGAAGCAAAACTTAGATTAAAAATAAGTTAAATTTTGTAACATATGATAGCTAATGTTATCCTGGTGAATTCACTCAGAGCACAGCAGAATAGGTCTGCTTCCATAGATACGAGGTTAAGAATGCGAAGCGTGCGCGCACATGGTATCGACAGCAGTTGCGGCCGGCGACGCCTCCATACGTATCTGTCCGGAACACACATACCCAACTTCTCCAATATATCCGCATTTTCTATCTCTCCTCTAAATATTTTAAAGATATACAAGGTGAGTGTGAGATCCCTTCTTACCTTCAGTTCATTATAACCGACCATACCCAAAATAAATAAAGTCGGATACTTCAACGGATAGAATGGATATACACCATACTGTCTCATATGTCTCATACCTAATAAATTTGTTTTGCACCCGTTCCTACATGAGACTATACTTAGTTTCATGTGGGGCCCAAATGACTGCGTTACATTCAAACTGACTCCTAACTAAAGCATTATCTAATAATAATGTTATATAAGCCATTAATTTACGACCAATGTTGGAAGGCAACGACCATCATAATTTAGTCTATAGTTTTATGAGAGTTAGTTTTAAATGATATTCTAAAAAAATGCAAATAGTGTTATTGTAATGATGAATGGTTTTATTAAAAATACTTAACCAAGACTGAAGAAATAACGTCTCGTAAATATAAAATAATTTGCACGAAAATGTAATCAAATACAAATAATAAAAGTAGTATAAAATGATAATAATAATTAAATTAACATGAAATAAACGGCTTTTTCTATTTTTATTTATTTATTTTGTAATAGAAAAATAGGAACAATAAGTACCTACACAAAATATCGATACAAAATGATTACTTACGTTAACTGTTATATCTTGGATGGAGAGTTTTCGTCCGGTAACAAATTTGACTCCAAGATTTTTGACGAGATCTACTTCGAACTGAACTACGTCAATCGGGAGTCGATATTGCGGTATCTCTGATGTACTGAAATTACAATCTTTTTAGTCCTACGGAAAAGCGTAATGACATGTAGTTTAATTTTTTTAATCTTTTTATAGATTTAACGGTATGGCTGCAATCTCACCAGATGTTAAATGACGATATGGCCCAAGATGGTGACACGCGAAGCCTAGTGGGATTAAGCTAGCTCTCAAGTGCAGCTACCGGAATACTCCTATAGATGCTTCGCGATAGATTTCAACTTGATGGTGGTAGCTAGCCAGGTGGACATAAGCCACCCTAAGTACCACCATGGTGTGGTTTCATCATGATGTTTTCCTTCATCGCAATCTCAGATCTTTAGTAAAGATCAATCTTGAGAACTAGAGATAAATCTTTTTCTGTGCCTGATGGTAAACACAGTGCAATCGGCAATACACCGAGACTCGCCTTTGTCTTGCTCTCCTGCAAGCCTGTTGGATATACACCGGCTAATATCGGAACACGACACGCCGACTGGTGTATCGTGATCGCAATACAGTCAAATACAAACCCCTTGTCCTGCCACCCAGTAAACTATTAAATACACTCGTTCGTTGAAATTTATATTTGCGCCATCTATTGTAAGTTGATGGAACTTTAACATAGGTGCCAATAACAACGTTAACAAATTTTAAACTCAGTTAAATGAACAATGCACGTTTTCATAAGATTTTTTTTATATAAAAGAACATTATTCATGATCTGTATGTTTTTACCTCAATCCACCTAAATATTTTTCCTTTTCATAAATTGTCAAATTCTTGTAACCCAGTCTTGCTAGGAAGCAAGCACAGCTAATGCTGGCCGGCCCTCCGCCAATCAGAGCTATCTTCTGGTTTCCGCCTTTCGGTAGAGGCTTAGTTTTCGGATCCAAAGTTTGAGGAATACCCATTTTCATGAAAACCTGATAAATTAAACAGTAATGTTAGTAGAAAGAAAAAGATGTAAAAAAGAATAATTTAAAAAAAAATGGAACATTTACTTTTTATATATTACTAGCTGTACTATACGACTTCACCCGTGTTAAAAAAGTCCGTGACAGCATGTGGCTATCTTTTAAGGTTTACTCAATATAACCTTTTTTATGGTAATAAAATTTATTCTAAAATAATGAATTATTTGCGAAGATGTTTTTATATACATGGTATTGATACTTATCGAAATAAATACGTTATTCATCTCAAGTATTTAATTTTGAACAAAATTGCCTCTTTAAAGTAATTAATTTAAATGAATATCTTAGGAGATAATAACTCGGCAGCAAAATAATGATTTAGTATCACGAGCGCATTTTTATTGCTTAATAATGTAGGAGGCGGGCGGTACCTTTAATACAGTGCCTACGACCCATTTTCTTTAACCTTTCCTCTCTCTCTCTCTTATATGACGAAGACGAAGTTGCGCCGGTCAGCTAGTATCCAATAAAACGAATAAAATCTTTGGATCTGACAAGTAGTTTCAGATATTATCTTCCAGAGATTATACAGAAACTCCCAAAATTCACATTCTTTTAACAATATTGGTATTGGTGATATACAAAGTAACAAACAGTACTTCTCATATCAATTTTATCGAATTCTGCAAAATTATCTTAATATCTACCTAAAGTTGTTATCTTTTAAAAACAAATATGACACACAGATAAGAAATATTTTATGAAACAAGAACTATTCACATATCATGTGAAGCTAAATATGGAACGTGTCCTTTGAATCAGTTATTTCATATTACCTATGTTGTTTTTAACTTTCTATTCGTAACAAACACTATAATTGTTTGTATGTTTCATACACAAGAACATGTTATAATTACTTTATTGATTTGGTTAAGTTAGATAGGAGAACGATAAACGTTACCATAATACGTCAATGTACAGCATGCATTAGAATCTATAAATAAGCACTGTCCGCAAATGATTATAAAATACACAAATACCTTAACAATGATGGCTTAGTCAGCTTAGTGATATCAATATTACATTTTTGTTAATGAAATAATTATTAATAAAATGATCGTAATTGTATAAAAACATAAATAAAAACAAATTTTATTATAACCTAGCAGTACCCACGGCTCCTCTTACATGGACTATAGAATGACGTCAATCGGGCACATGTGCGAATCGTACTACGCCCGCTCCAAATTATTTTAAAGATAAAAATAATTATTGTAGGTGATCCTTAGAAGATAGACATATGCTTTTGCTGGCCTTTTTTAGATCTACCAATATGTGGTACATTTTTGATATATCTCTTGCGGTTTACTCAGCGTAAGCCATTTAAGCGCCCGAATTGATTCACTATGACCAGTTTTTTTTTTTCGTTGAACCCTAATTCTTTATCTAAAATAGAAATAGCCTAAGTTATTCCGTATAACATCAGCTATCTGCAAGTGTAAGTCCCGTCAAAAAAGGTCCAATCGTTTCGGAAGTTACCCGGAACAAACAGACAGGCAAAAATTTTAAAAATGATATTTTGTTATAGGTACCGTATACACTTTCATATGCATTTAGTAAAAAGCTATTATATTGACATTACAAACCGACATTTCATTTCTATTAATTGTATAAATTTTGGTGAAAAAGGATCAGAAAAAGATCAGAATTACTCACAAGTCGCTCGAAAAGTAGTTTTACCAACAAAAAAAAATCGGTATATATATCTACATAATATATAATTACAATACGTTTAATATGCAAAATGCTCACG
Organism: Saturnia japonica; assembly: GCA_033032175.1. NCBI lineage: Eukaryota > Metazoa > Arthropoda > Insecta > Lepidoptera > Saturniidae > Saturnia > Saturnia japonica. The sequence continues at coordinate 5,064,436 of CM065314.1, forward strand.
TCAACGGCAAAATGCTGCAAACCTCCGATATTAATAGCGCCTTCTTCAGTAGCGTGCAGGTTGCATCCCCCCACACACAGGTCGCTAGTCGGGCAAACCATACCACACGTTAGACCTAAAGGATTGTCGGAGAGGATCGCTTTGGCAGCTCCATAATAGTTCTGAAACAATTTTAAATAATATATTTTTTATACTACAAAAGTGGCAAACAAGCATACGGCTCGCCTGATAGTAAGGGGCTACCGTAGCCTATGGACGCTTGTAATACCGTAGGTATCACTAGCGCGTTGCCGACCTCAACCACCTAATCTAAAGAACTCAAGATTATGTTATTTGGCTGCGCTCTTCTGTAAGGTGGAGGAGGTATTCAACAAATCAGACTGCCCCAAATAGACAGAAATCTCCAATGAAATTTATCTGTGCCCTACCTCTCATAAAGTAATGCATTGCTGTAATAATTATGCAGCTAGCTTGCAACTTAAATGTAGATGGTCAGTAGTAACCCTTATATATTGCACTCGGGTAGCAAATACCCTCGACTCGGCCTGTCTATAGTCAACCGTTTACATAAATGTCATACAGATCAATAGTTCATGTTTTATTGTTATAAAGGGATATAATTAAAAATGTGTAATGATAATTTACCTTATTAGCGATGCTAGTTATGAAACTCTTGACATCGATCTGTGTAGGGCATGACTTTTGGCAAGGTGCATCGGCGCACTTGAGACATCTCGCCGCTTCTTTAAGGGCTCCACGTTCAGACAGGGTCGTGTGTTTGATGTCGTCAAAGTTCTTTGTCAATGTTGGGCATGCCTGAGAAGGAATATTCAATATAACTAACTTAAAGAATTCCTAATGAGGCTACAGTGCTATCTAATTATATTATTATGTGACGTTTTGCAATGTTTTTAACGTTACGTATTGGTATCTGTAGCAGACTATGTTCGTTGCGTTTTTCAATCACCCATCTGCCGAAAGGGTTGTAGAGCGACGACCGTCGATGAATTATCTATCTCTAGGTAGTCGTTGTTGTTTTTTGCATTGAACTTTGCTTACCAGTCACTTATCTTATTATATTAAGTGAGCAATTATTGTATATAAACGGCTCCAACGATTTCGATGAAACTTTGTGTAGCGACATCTCTCGCCACAACTGACGCATTGTTTTACATTTCAAGTTTACCTAGATACTTAGGTATTTTTCTTTTTTTGTTTATGACACCCAGCACAGCTCGGTCGCCCAGATATTCATTATAAATTGAAATAAAAGTTTAATTTTCTTAGGTCACTTTTTGTTTGCTGCCAATCAATTCCTCGATGTATATGAAGGAATGAAATAAGAAAAAAGAAAGAAAAAGGAATCAGATTTCATCTTAAACTATTTATTATACTTATCATTTACTATGATACTATGACTATCATATTTCAGGTTTGTTATTAGTCCTTTATTAATATTGATATTTAGATTTCTATTTTGAAGAATTATTTATACATGAAATCGGCTTAAAAATTGCTAGTCTTTAATCTGTTTTTGTATAGTTTTTTAAATTGTTTTAATAACAATAAACAAAGTAGAATTTTTGGTGGGATTTTGATTTGTTGGTTGTTATTGTATTTTCTAAAGAGTTTTCGGTGAGATCTTGATCTGTTATGTGATGTTTTTTTTTTAAATTTAATAAATTTATATTTTTTGGCTGAATATTACATAAGTAATTTTGTCGGAATTTTACGTGATGTACTTTGGTTATTGTGCACAACTGAAGTGGATAATAAATGATAACTAGGAACGTGCATTTTAAGTTACCACAAAAACTCTTTGCACAGATTTTACAAGCGAGACGCAGCCGCCATTGGCCATCATAAATAGTTGCAAGGTCATGTGTACCTACATATCATTTTGGTTTGCCTACGTGTTCATAGTTATATTAATAAACCTAATTGATTTTATTATTGAATTGAGAAATTAGCTGTTATATTAATGTTCATGAGACGTGAGTATTTATAAAATAATTATCAACCGTTACAGTTATTGTGTCAGGTTTATGTTTGGAAACCTACATGTTCCTTATCAGTAATAGTGCTGGCGAATGAATATATGAACGACAAAGAAAAAGTGAAGTTTACTTGTTTTTTAATTATATTTATCTATATCTAAGGGATATGGTCTTTGAACAAGCTAATTAATTAAAAAAGGAAACAAAAAACCTGACTGCAAAAAAGCACTTGATTAAAAATATATTTTTCTAGTTTTGTTTTTAATTTTATTTCCAGATATCGTACTTAAATATTATAATATAACCTGTTACTCGCACAATCAAGAAAGACAAAGCAAACATAACCCTCTAATTTCGCAGTCGGGTAAAACTGCATAACACAAATCCTACTAATATAATAAATGTGAAAGTATGTTTGGATGTTTGTTACTCAATCACGCTAAAACGGCTGAACAGATCTCAATGAAATTTGGCACACAGATAGTCTATGACCTGGAATAACATACATTCATAAATAACTTACAGTGCATTTTCTATCAGCATTCCTCTTCCAATGTTGTTTAATTTTCTTCGTCTGGATAGAAGGTACTAAGTTTGAATATGGCTTCACCGTAGGGTTTAACTTTAGGAGATTCTGTAACAAAATAATAATTTAACATTAACTAAATATATTAAATATTATTAATAGTATTTTATAGGTTTGGCGTTAGGTCATAATCTCACTTGGAGAGGACGAGGAGATGTTTATTGATATATTATATACATTTTAGTTTTACCATACACTAAGTACTTAAATTTGTGTAGATAATGATTAGTCAAATAATTAATCTAATAAATCATTTTTCTTTGTAACTCATCCCACGTGGTATAAAAATGAACTTGAGATAATATATCTAAATAAACCAGACATCTAACAAAGGAATGATTATTTCTACTATACTATATTCATTATAATGTACTTAAACTTTAACCGCAAAAATGTAGTATCGTCTTTATTATCTTGTTATTTTAAATCATACTTTACTTGAACTACGACCCAGAGTGTACAGGAACGTTCACGGTTCATATTTTGTTCGAATTACGTCAGCTATCAATTAATTAATAAAATGACGTTTTTTCATATTTTCGCAGCCACTGTAACATACTGTGAAAAATGTCATCGAGTGTCTTATTTCGGATTAGCTAATATTTCCGTCTAGTAACTTATTTTAATACTTGGCTATCTGGACCTATAAGCTTTGCAGCACCATATATTAATGAAAATATAAAGTTAACGATGATTTCTTATCTGCAAGAAAGACCTACAAATATTTCACTTTTCTGTTCGAGGTATCCCCAAAAGTGCGATTTGCTGCCTCTCGCAGCTTGCCGTACCATCCCAGTCCATGGTTCCTGAGATTAATACTAGAAATAGAGATAAATTAGTCGTACCATGTTTTAGACTTAGTAAGACAAATAAAAGATTTTTAGGTAATAGTGTTAGTTTCTATAATAAGATTCCGAAGCACATTACTGATTTGCCGGAAAACAAGTTCAAGGACCATGTCAAGCGGGTTTTACTTTCAAAAGGTTCGTATAGAGTGGATCATTATGTGTTGATGATAACGATGTCTGGAAGTGACTCCCTCTCTGTGCATCCACTAAATTATTACTATTGCACCTGTTATAATATATAGTTTCTTCTCGATGTCTGGGATATTTTCCAAACCGGCAGTAGTGGTTTGACGTTCATAAGTGAAGGCCTAAATTGAATAAAGATTATTTTGATTTTGGTTCTAGGGTGAATACGCCCCTTCATAGATCCATTATCCATTGAAATACGTCGTTCTTCTTTAACTATATTACTACGTGCATTTCGATTTTTATATGTACTTAATCTATACAATTAATAAAATTAAAGTGTCTGGTTGTAATGTCAAAATTACAGTTTTTACTAAATGCAAATGAAAGTGTACTTATACGGTACTTATAAACAGCAGTTTTTTTTATTTGTGTCATATTTTTTCCGTTTTTTGTGTACTATATAACTGAAAACATTATTTATAGTTTTTATGTATAGTTTACGAGTCTATGCATAAAATGTTATTGGTGTATAATTCATTTTTGTATAAATTGGCTGAAATATTACTATGATTATTGAAAATGATGGAAAAATCATGCCGACTGGCAGCTTTACTGGCGTGCACCGCGCCACGTAAACCAATCGAGTTAAATACCTAAGTACCTAATATGTGATACTCTGCTACCCGTGCGAAGCCGGGACGGGTAGCTAATGTCAATATAATATTGATAAACTCCAAAACCGTTTGACCAATTGTCATGATAGTGGGTATATCAAAGCATTTTTTTATGGGGAAGGTTTGTATCTCTCATCTAGCTATCGCCTACTAGAAAGAGCAGAACATCTGCGGGACGAATTAGTCCCGTAAAATAGTTAATCAATGTTTTTTAACTGCCTCATTAGCCAAGTGGTCCTAAGCGCGACTGTTATGCTCGAAGTCCTGGATTCGATTCCGAGGTCAAACAAAGTGTTATTGAGATTTCTGTGAAATTCTCAGTAACCGCTCGGAGTTTAACTTTGTGCCCGAATAATGCCAATAGGCTCGCCCCCTATCTATATTCATGGTAGGTAGTACAACTCTGTCTCATCCTTCGGGGATACAGGCGTGATGGTATGTTATGTATGTTTAAACACAGACCACTTTATAATATTTACAATAAACTATTTAAAACATATTATCATCAATAACCTTATACTTTTCATACAGTGGCATAGCAATAGAGGGGCGGCGTCTCGGGTGCCAACCGTGAAACCTTCAAAAGCAAAATACTTATACTTTGTTCAATTTAGGCACTAATGAACGTCAAAACACTACTACCGGTTCAGATATTATCCAAGTCATCCAGAGGAGCCGGTAAGAAACTTGGTCCGACTTACCATTTTTTTTTCCAACAGTACAAATAGTATTTGCAGTTAATAATCATATTAATAATTTAGTGGACAGGGTGGGAGTCACTTCCAGACATCACAATCATTCACATAATGATCCATCCTATAATCTTTTTACAGTAAAACTTGCTTGACATGGTCCTTGAACTCATTGTATGGCAAATGTACATATTAAAAAAATGTATTTCGGGATCTTAGAGAAACTAAAAAAATTACATACTTTAAAAAATTTACTGGTGTTACTATGTCTAAAACATGATTACCTACGACTAATTTGTGTCTATTATTAGTTTTATTTTTTAATTTTATTATTTACTAGCATGTGAAGTTTTTACGAATATACATTTAATTATCAAAGTATTGTGAGGGCAAAGTTAAAGATATTAAATTCCTGGAACCTTTTCATTAGTGATTCGCGAGTTTTAATGTTTTATTGGATTGCTCCAATTTCCCGCTTTTGTAATATGAATAATTCAATATGATATCTATCATCTATGCTCAACCCCACAGCAAGAAGTAAGCGAAGTAGACTAACCTAGCAGTTACAATATCTGTTATCTGGTGAATCTTACGTACAGCGAATGCCCATTTTAATTTTGAATCAAGCTTAATACCCAATAAGACAGTATTATAAACTAAGCCTACTAAACTATCTTGATACTGCTATCAACACGCCCAACATTGGGCAAGTTAAATCTCATTCATTTGGTTTTGTTTGCTTTTAATAATAGATTATTCACAGCAAACCATCCAGAAATTTTTAAAAGTACTTATTATTTAAATGCCTAACCCCTGAATCTATTCTTTCACTTTGAATATGTGTGAATTGACGTCTGCAAAAAGAACCATATCTAACACTGTAACACATAAACAACATACTTGACGAGATTTGTTTCCATCCCTAAGTAGCTACGCCACAGTATTTATACTATTAATTGATAAAATACGATAGTTATTTATTTTAAACACATTAATGATCTCACGAGCGTTATCCTGTTTTGCAAATCATATTTATTACCTACAGTTTATGATGAAGAACAATAGGTCAGTGTATCGCTTTTGCCACAACGCGATTATAGGTAATCGTAATATAACGTACGTAGATATATTTTTTCATAACATGTTAAAAAGATTACACATTACAATTAAAATATTATTAAATAAAAGGTGAATTTATTTCAAGCGTATCGTTTGCTTTATGTGCCTAAAGTAAGTAGGTACGCTAAAATTGGGAAAGTTTCAAAAGAGTTGGTAGGTATAATAAAATAAGAGGGTCATTGTCTGTTCATAGAGACTACAAATATTATAAACTACGCTACAGGCTAACCTTGAAGCGTTTACCTATGTTATATACTAATAACATATTGTAATCCTATCATTTTACGTCTATGCCAATAACCATAATATTTTGTCATGACCGTGATTCCTTGGCAAGAAAATAATATTTACTTATTCTTATCATGAAACATGTGTTTCACTATAAAGTATTTATTAAAAGTAAAAAGGTAACTGACCTCGATATCCGGAAGTTCTTTACTCAAAAGAAGTTTCGCCATTATTAATGTTTAAATTAATTAACAAAACAATTACGAATCTGTGGTACGTTAAGTAACTTCAGTATTTAGGTTTTATTTTTAGCTGCGCAGACGCAGTGGACTGCTCACTGGCAGTGCGTCACGGCGACTGATTATAAATATTGTTTTCAATGTCTTTAATCTGTAATCGTTACGTTACTTATTGACGAAGCTAGTACTCAGCTAGTAGCATTTAGCCTGTTAACCAATTCACCAAGAAATCGATTTGTCAGCAATTCTCTGGCAAATATTCGCGGTCAGCTAAAATCATGGGTCACGTTATAATGGAACGTGATAACAACAGTTTAATGATTATGCGCAATTGATACTTTAACGTTTCAACCTGTAAGCGTTCATTGAAGAACAAAATATAACCTAATTTGACGATTTGGGGGAGTTACCTATGTAAATAGATAAACTGCGAAATGTGTGATAATGAAATATTGATATAAAAAATACTTATTGCATAAATGTACAATGAGATAATATAAACTTTGCAGTGCAACTGTGGAATGCAAAACTGGTTCCGAAAACATACCTAGGTACACGAGGCGGTTCGGTTATCTCAAAGTTCCATGATTTATGTGGTCAATAGCTTATAATATCTATAGCAAAAATAATAATGATAATTAAGAAAAAAAAAACAGCCTATAATATCTAGAGCAAAAATAATGATGAAAGTTAAGAAATAAATCTACAAATTGCAAATTCTGAGATAAAATAGAAAACTAACTGCTTAGTTATAATGTAATTTTAAAGTTCGTTATAACATAGTATTCTTACGTAAATTAATTTTATCATCCGTTAAATAATGTTTTCGAGTATGTATAAGTTATTATTATTTACTAAATACTTGTTTAATTATTTGATAAATTTGAAATTGTTTACATTTTAGAATTATGATAGCCAACGTCGATATCTGTTATTCGGACATACTCAGTTAGATTTATACGTTATCATATTAGCTTTAAACAAATAGTTATATAAAATTCTTTGTATGGATTTTTAAACGGATTTAACTTAAAATCTATTTCACGGATTTTGATACCACTTTCTTAAAATGCTTCTGTTTCCAAAAGAGCTATATAAAGGCTTATATGTTCATCTTAAAAAAAAAAACAAGGCTATAAGGGCATCGTTCTTACTTCCCGTAGGTACTTGCCTACAGCCTCCCAGATTGCTTGAAGTTTCATGGTTACTGTACTGCTCCGTTCCTTAGGGCCCGATTGCAGCGTCAATTTAAGTAGTCTCAACAAATCTATACCATTATAATAAAACGGAAAGTTTTTTGTTTGTTTAAAAATGCTAATCTCTAGAACTAGGTACCAGCCGGATTCGAAAAATTGTTTTTGTATATGATAGCCAAACTTACGAGGAATAGTATAGGCTATCTAACTTTAGGCTACAGCTCTCAGCTAGCCATAAATATTAATTTTTGTTACATATGTCGGAAGCCAGGCTTACCCGAACTGCTTTATCCGCGTAGTATACATATTAAAAAAGTCAGCGATAGCATATGCCTATATGTTATACATAAGCCACAATAAGGTACTTTGTGACAAAGATTTGTTAAAAATTAAAAAGTTATTTTTAAGTATTATTTTAGACATGGCATATCAATCCTTACGAACAAAAGTTACTTCATCATAAAGACAATTTTATGATGTAAAATTTTGCTCTTTATAGTATGTTATTTGGACAAATAGTTTAGGAAATAATGAAAAATTAAAATAATTTGTACTTGCGGGAAGAAAAATTATGATAGATTACACGAGTGCGTTGACGGCGCGGTGTTTTTCGGATAAAATTAACACGGGTGAAGCCGTGGGTCACAGGTAGTGGGCTATAAAATGTAAAAATCATTTTTGAAATCAGACTGGTAGTTCCAGAGAGCACGTTCAAGCATACAAATCAATCTCTTGACCGTTTTTTATATTAGTTTAAATTACGCCGAGCGAATCGGGCGAGGCACAAAATTATATGAAAGTACATAAGTTTGTTTGAATGTTTCCCCATCAATGACCCTCAAACAGGGCGGGTCGGATTCTAATGAAGTTTGACATGAGACTTCATTATATCGTGGCTTAGGATACTTTTTATCAATAACCAATTAATTACTAAAGATAATTTATTTGCGCCTAGCGAAGCGGACGGTTATATCATAGGTTTAGGACAGTTCGTATATTATAAAACAATTATCATTACCCACTCACCCTACTACAAATAAATTAGAAACTAAGGGTTCAAAACATAGATCTAGATTAAATTAGGACATGTTCACATATTTCATTCCGGAAACCTACATTAGGTATCTATTTAGTTTATGCAGTAAGAGGTAGTTATAATCAATGGTGCAATTACAATTTGCGATTTGAAGTAAAGACAGTTCCAAATGTTTGTGGCGAGTCGTAATGTGTTATGACGTCATATCCGAACAATACTTTTCTTAAACAATATACACATTTCTCTCGTGTGTTGTGCCACGACACGACGACGGGTTGTTCTCGGTCTGTCGGTTCAAGCCTGCCGCGCCGCGCCGCTACTTGAAGGGGATAAAATACGACACAAAACACTACAAAAGTGTGACTCTAGCATCAATAGCACGAGGTAAGTATCTCATCAAATTCTCATCCTTAAATGCAGTTAAATACAATTACCGTGTTCAGGAATGATGAAATATGATAGAATACTTTTTAAAGTATGGGGTTTTGTACAAATTATAATATTATTTCTGTCTGCAGGCTTGAACCTCGGATGCAGATGCGATTGGCGGATGTCGCATTGGGTACAGTGAGTGTTGTGTGGCAGACCATCACTAGTGATAATGAGCAGATGCGAGTTGGTACTAAAAACTACACTAGCTAACGAAGACACCACAATACTTCAATAGTCTCGTGTTTCGTGCAACTTCCTGTGCAATCAAGCCAAAATGCCGAGTACCCCGGTAGTTGACAACTTTTGTAAAATTGTTTTAAACACTTTATATGTTGAAAATAATACCTATAACTTTTTTTTTCATTAATACACCATAAAAAGTCAATTAAAATTATTTTCTAATGTAAATAAAAAAAGTACGCACAAAAACGATGCATTATGCTCCCGTGACGTCATCATTCATTTTGCCAACTAAAGCAATAGTCTAACGTTCATATTTCCTGAATGGTGTCGTCACGTTTTCCAGCCGGCGTTTCAAATGACGTGACTCACAGACAAAAAATATAAATTTTCCAGAGGGAAAATTAAATAACAATTATTTTTCCAGATTTGTATTTTTTTTGGCATTGTATCTATATACTAATATTACTCAATAATTTACTTTAATTTTTAAACAAACAGCCAACTTGAGGCTTAAAAAAGCAAGACGCGTTGTAGACCCACAGTGTGTCCGAGTATTAAATATATACATATGTTGTATGTATACTAGCTGTTTAGTTAATGTAATACAAGCTTTGCTTAGTTTGGTATTAAATGGCCGTGTGAAATTGAGCCCCATATTTATTACTAGCTGTGCACGCGGCTTCGCTCGCGTGGACGTCAGAAGATCGCGTAATGCGTAGTGTATAAAAATTGTTTTAATTAAATAATAAAAATAAAAATGACGATATCGCGATCGTGATAAAACAATTGTTTGCACTCTTCCACAACTGGCTGTCACTATTTTAAAGATGAACTTATTCACCAAAAAGTTTAGTTGTCTATGGTCCTATCATAGGCAAGCTCTATTCTGCTCTGTCAATGTCATTCTTTCAAATTATAATACCGCGACTTCCCGAAGGCAGGTACAGGCGTCGAACGTCCCAGCCTGCCACATAAGGATCAAGTATTTATTTAACGAGTAGAACAAAAAAAAAGATCAAAACCTATCCAGTAGTTTTTCTTCTCTTACTTCTTTTACTTCTCTTTGTAGATCGTTCTTATCTTTACAAATACCGATACTATCGATCACGTCAATTAAAATATATCAAAAGATACAAAGGGAATAATAAAAATAAAACAACCATCTGAACAGTTAATATAAATATAATTTGAATTATTCAGAGGCTTTACAATATTTGGAAGAATTAATTCCACAGCGTTATCTAATTATCGATCAAATTATAGACACACAGCACATCCCTATTTATAGACGATTATTAGTTTTGTATAAAAAATAATATTATCGAAGCTGTTATTTTTAGAATCAAAGCCGAGAATGCCGAATAACTTGTTACGGCATGCATACATTAGTTACATTTATATATAACATGTCCCTCTAATACCAAATAATAAATGATACCATTAATAAAATACTCAATTTTGATTTAAATGAATAACATAGATATTAAAGACATTGACCAATACATGAAATAGTTTAAAAAATCGAAATACATTAAAATTAATTGATTTTAGATTTTTAAAATACTGTTAAGTATTTAATTCAAAGCCCCTAATAGTTGATTCTAGTTATATAAAAATGCAAACACCAAATGAAATGGCGATTTCGCTTAATTTTTAGTTAATTACTAATTATCGTTATTTACATGCTGTTTCTTCTAAATATTTGCATCTGAACAATACATACATTAAAATCTTATAGCTAGTGATGTTCTGTGCAATTGTTCGAGCTTTTTAAACAAACAAAAAAAAAATCGATAATATAAACAAATAAAAAATACATTTGTCTATGGCAACAAATATTCAGTGCGCGCGTCTGTCTGTTAGCAACAACAATTGCACACATCTTATACACAAATCTTACCTGTTCTATTTTAACTTATTTTAAACATTTATACTTTAGGAGTGGATTTAGACAATAATTAACTTAGTGCCATTGTTTTTGTTAAATAAAAGAGAAATTTCCATGAAATTAGGCAGTTGTAAGATGTATGAAATTATCAAGGTCATGTGTTATTTTAAATGTTCATATATCGACAACGATCTTGTGTTTCACAAATTCGTTCAAATTTTGCAAACAATTAACAAATAACACTTAATGTTATGTATAAAAAAACTTTTTGTTTGTTGTTTATCGATGTTTAGATGTGATTTAATCTGCGCATCTCTAGTCTGGAACACGTTTTTGTTGTAAAAAATACAGATTTTTTAAACCCAAATGCCTTATCGCTGTCGTTAATTGAACAAATGTATGACGGTCAGTCACGGTCAATTAAAGCCTAAACCCGTATATCACATTCTAAGCGAAATGCCTCCTTTTACGATGAATTTGAAATATATTATTTATACTTCATATGCAATCAGCTTCAATCTACACTGCCAATTTTATTGATACTATAAAAAAGCGGCGACCACATCAATTTGCACAGAAGTAATGAACAACGATTATTTAGGGTGAAAATTCTTAAAGATAATTGTGCGAATTCACCAGAATCTAACCGCTGGAAATATAATTAAATTTTTTTTTTTAGTATGACGATAATTCAGTGTTGCCAAATCACATCGATAAAATATTGTATTCACGCTGCGTACTTCATTTGAGCCGCAAGTAATATGAATCCGTTTTTAAATATAATATTCAGTTTGAAGATAATTGACGAATACAGACATTCTCAGTTTTGAAGTTCCTTGAAATAATGATAATATTGATAATTTACTGGTAATATTGCGATAGTCTTTTTTTTACTTAGTTCCTCTGACGATATGTAATCAACGTATTGGCCATTCACTCTGTCAAATGTTAATTTTAGTATCAAAATATCTAACAACACTAAGCTTGGCCATCCTACATTCTCTCAAAACAACATGGTAATAAACGAAAAGTACCAATTTATTTATTTATTGCAACATAAACAAAAGTAGCAGACTGCGCCACTGAAAACGAAAAAGCCAACAACAAAAAAAAATATTAGCATGTTAATTTATTTAATATATCAAAATAAATGTTAAATTAATCGATGACATTTACAATAACTATTTTAATCGGTGGATTAATGAAAATACAATTGAGTCATATAGAAGCAAAGAATCCACTTTCAGTGAATGATGAGTTGTCGACACTATTTCTATTCACAGGTAGCTGTGCTCGCGGCTTCGTTTGCGTAGACGACAGGAGAACGAATAATTCTTATAAAATCGTAGTTTCTTAAAAATGAGAATAACGGGTTTTGAATGAAGGTATCGTGATAAAAAAAATCATATAGACCAAGTATCTAAGGAGTAAAACAAAAAAGAAATTAATCAAAATATATCCAGTGGTTTTGCCTAATGCGCACACAAGGGCAGACGTCGATCATTTTATTCATATGGATGCACGCAACAATTACTAGTTATAATAAATTAAAAGTATAGATTAACTATTCCTAAATAAATAAATCCATGGTATTCATTAAAACGACAGCAATTTCAATAATTAAAAAATAAATTGTGCGTGCAGCACCGTTCACGTGATAGATCATATAACATTTCTTCTATAGGAAGATGCGGATGGTCTAAACTGTGTATTACATATATAATGTATAGCTGTCGTTCTCCTCTCTCTACGTAATATCTTTCTCCTCTCTTTCACTCTCAAATCTCGTCCAATTATCGAATTGCCGCCTAAGAAGTTTCACTTTAAGAAAAAGTATTTGCTTCCTTTGCTTCAGTGTGACTCAATTCTCTATTCATATATATTTGTATTTTTATTACCAGTAAGGTGAATTAATAATAGTATTGTAAATTAAGACTGCTTAGTTTTGATAGAAATTTCAATACCTTCATAGCAATTCGCTAAATATTATGTAACATACAAACAAAAAGAAAACATTACACCAACAACATGAAACAAGGAAGATAGTACATTATTTTTTAAAATTTACAGTAATATAAACATGTAGTCGATTATCTTATAACAAATACTGTACTTATCGACACCTTTACACTGGCAACAATGATGTACGAAACGTTTAAAAAAAGATTAATTATTAATAATAAAAATCGAAAAATATTATCTCTGACCGTAACATAAATTTCAACAATTCCATTACTTAACCCACCATGATGGTATTTCGACGTGTGAAATTATTATATATATAGAAATTATGAACTAGTTGATACCATCAGCAGCAATGTAGGAATGTAATTAGGTTTATTTTTTATTGTAACAGCAAAGACCCCGTAAGACGAAGCACCCAAATTTGAATTATAAATACATTAACGCGATTCGCTGAATCAGTGACTGTACGGCTAGGTACGTATTAGTAATTTATGGAAAAGAAAACAAACTTACTTCAAATACTTTAAAAAGGCCCACATTCCATCATTAAAATTACATAATTTTAATACATATTTATTGCATATTTATACAACATAGATTTATTATGTTATTATTAGCTAAATTTCTGTATTTATTCAAATGACCATAGAGAATTCATAAATCAGATTTGTCGGCAAAGGTCGCCGAGCCATACAGCCACAAATGTCATTGAAGTTCCAATATCTCAGACAATATAAAAAGCGATACATTATACGGACCTCACTCACACCAACCCACGTTACATTTTAATGCGTATATTAACAGTAAAAATTAACATCTATGTATGCATTTTATTGCAGTCCATTTTAAATAAAGCACACAATTATTTGTTGCCCTTTTACTTGTTCTTGTTTCAGTGCGCGAAGTGTTTTTAAGCTGTGCTGCATGCACTGGCGTCGCCGTCTGATCTACACTATCTGTGAATTTAACATGAATTTAGTGTTAATTTAATAATTATGGTCAAGTTTTTTCATACAACTAAGGTGGCAAATAGGCATCCGCCAGCCTGTTGTCCCATAGTCCATACTCCAATTTTTACAAAAGTTACGACAAATAACGCTAATTTTCCACGATACTGTCTACAAAAGTGACCTTAAAATCAGGTGATATTATAGTTAAAAGAAAATGTAAGTAAAGCAAACTTTAAATTACAATACTATACCAGTAATTTTCCTATACATGTGAAGAAACCTACAGAAAATTGTTGTAATTTTACGAAACCGTTTCTCAGTTTTCGATCAAAACTCTTTACAAATAAAGTTTTGTATTATTACGTCCCGATTTAAATTTTGGCTAACCTAAATGTTTTAAATTTTTTAAAAGAGCACGTAGTAAGAAGAAATAAAATAAAATTCTCAAAAGTTTTTAAAGTTATTGCGGATTTTGTCGTGCAAAATGTTTTTATAACGTTCAACTGTGCTATTTTTTTTAAATAATCATAATTGATAGTCGAATTTTGCACGACGTAACGATTTACTTTCTATGGATACGTCATCTTTAAAATAAAACGTAGTTCAAATGCATGGGAAACATTATTTTCAAGTTTGACATTAGTGATTGTCAATTTAGTCTTCAGGATTAAAAAAAAACTATATTCTCTATACCTGAGAGCGTGAAGCATGTTGTTTTTACAACAGCGCACACTTCCGCCGCGGTTTAATGGGCTGCACGGGACACAGTACGGCGCGGATCGCCTCGTCGAACACGGTCTTCAGACCTTTCTGCGTCAGCGCCGAGCACTCCAGGTATTTCACAGCGTTTATTTCCTTCGACATACCCAGACCCTGTAATAGTTACTTTATTTATTGTAGTGCAACAATGCATTGGCTACATTTATCAAGATGCATGTTCTCGGTACATAGCACATAAATGCTTGCCAACATCAAAATAAGGTAATACTTTCTTTATTATGTTATCCAAAAAAAGTTCAACACCTAGTTAATGCTGAAGTTTAATTATTAATTATTTTTTAAACAAACAGGCGCATAGACAACAGTAGAAAATAGAAAAGGACATAAATTTAGTTTTAGCATTTTCTACTTTCTATTCACATAAAGCTTTATCCATATCTTATAAGCTATAGCATATCCTTTATTTTTTATTTTGTCGCTCTTAGAAGGTTGCGCCCCCTTGTACTCTCGGCTCGGCCGTAGTATTATTGTATTGTGTCATCTAACATAAATTGGCACACCTGTGTGTAGGTGATGGGTGCTAATTTCTTGTCCTTGAGCTTTTCAATGGTATCCTTGTCTTCGCGGAGATCCAGCTTGGTGCCGACTAGAATGATGGGCGTCGACGGGCAGTGATGCCTCACTTCTGGGTACCACTGGAATTTAACATCAATTGCTGAAAAATTGATTTATTTAAAAGTGTACTAGATAAGTTTAAAAAAGAATACCCTACTACGGAAAAATTGGTTTTAGTCCAAGGGTTGCCAAACACGGAACATTTTATTATACAGGAATTTTTGTCTTCTAAAGGGCGCGTAACATGGAATTCAGTGCGTCGTCACATAGCCTATAAACAGCGGACGACCAAGACGCTTCTAAAAAAAACTCATTTATTAAAATTACGATAATTAGTTTAGAAGATATGCGGGGACAGATGAACATACAAAGCTTGCCCAAATCATAACCATCCTTTTGGCTTCGTCTTAGTCAAGTGTAAAAAAGGATCCCTACAGGGAAACAAACACTCATAACAGTATTGTAATAAATATATTTCGAATTTCTTGACACATCGACAAATATACAACTTTTACTGATCCGGGAAAATCAACACATCCTCTTAGATTCGCAATAATATTTATGAAATTATTTTTTACGTCCAATGCTAAAAAATGGGTGTTATAAGTATAACATTTTTTCTTCTGTCCGTGGCATTTGTAGCTCACGAACGGATAAACCCAATTTGGATTCAGATTTTTTAAAGACTTCAGGATCGAGAATGTTCTTAGTTGTTCAAAAAAATCTGATAAGCCGTTTGCAAATCATCAGCGCTTTTCTAGTTAATGAAGGGATGAGAACAACAAGAACCACAGGTGTGTTCAATTGGAAATTTGGTATCCTGTTATTTTAATTACATTGCAAGAACATGGGTAACCTTGACCTGATGCTGCAGCATTATCCGAAATCTGCAGCATACTCAACTTACAGCAGAGATATTCTGTTTGGGTACATTGGAATGGTCTCAATGATATTTGTGTCGAAAGTTTTAAAAATATTTCATTAACCTGTTTGTTTATATTTATTAATCTAGAAGATTCTACACACCTTAGCCCGAACGTTCTCGAAAGACGCCGGATTGACGAGCGAAAAGCATATAAGAAACACGTCAGTCTGTGGGTAGGACAGAGGCCGTAGTCGGTCGTAGTCTTCCTGTCCCGCCGTATCCCATAGCCCGAGGTTTATCGGTTTGCCGTCGACCATTACATTTGCCGAGTAATTGTCGAATCTGAAATCACAATCATTTATAATCAAAAATCCTCGAGCGCAAATGGTGTATTGCCACGTACTTATGACATAGGAGTCGTCCAACTCAAAACGCGATTCCGAGGTAAGCCAGCCAGTCTTAACTAGAAAGAACAGTTAATTTGTGTACTTTGGATTACTTGGTATCCAATAGATTGGAATTGTCTAATAAGACTTTTTGGTATTTGAATGGTCACTAAGGTTTTCCAAGGATAACCCGAGTAAACCGTAGTCTCAATCAATTAACTACCTACAACCATAAACACAAAAAATTTAGTTAATCGAATAAATATTCTTTCTTTTCTTTAATCTTATTATATTAAATCTAATTGGTTTCTCGGAAACGGCTCTAACGATTTCGATGAAACTTTGCATTTAGATAATTTTTTTCTTTCCAAGTTTATCTAGATAGTTGATTTTCTTTTTTTGTTTATACGACACCGACTAGAGCTCGGTCGCCCAGATATTATTATTAAAATGACAACACAAAACTGTCTAAATACTACTTAGGCAATGGTTCCAATATTATAATGTTGAATTATCAAGCTAAAACTTGAAGCAGGATAGGCACCTCACACTAAATTACGTAACAATATCGTGGAAAAAATACCTTTCTATAAAATTCCAACTTTGCTACCTAGAATAGCGCATTGACGAGAGGAAGTAGGTGTAGGATCCTTACAATTTCAATAGAATAATGGTGCATTGAGTGTTATTACATCCTATATGTTCTAATTCGCAGTATTGCATTCAAGTATAAGATCCTGTCATTGCAACAAATAATCAATCTATTGCATATCATTATAGTTGATCGACCTCGCAGTCACGTCTTTGGAAGGTTAATTAAAACTTTTAAAAAAGTTGCGTAAAGCCTAATAATAATTTGGTCTATCCAGAATATCTATTGTCTTGCAGGCACCTTTAGGTATCAACTAAACCCATATAGGATGAAATTGAGTTCTTTTTAACCCCCGACAAAAAAAGAGGGGTGTTATAAGTTTATCCTGTGTATATGCCCGTCGGTGGCATCGTAGCTCCCAAACGGCTGAACCGATTTTGGTGTAGCGTTTTTTTTTTTACCCAAAAGATGACTTGATCAAGAGTGTTCTTAGCTATGAATATGATTAATAAAATCTGTTCAGCCCTTTCAAGGTTACCAATTTTTTTCTAGTGAATAAATAGATGTGAGCATCTTCCACAGGTCTGATCGAGTCGAAATTTGATATTCTGTTACTGCAATGTTAATTAAAAGAACATGGCTACCTTGACCTAATGTTTCAAAATCATGTGTAGTCTGCAGAATACCTAACTCTTTACCGAATTATAGCAGAGATATCGTGTTTAGACTCATTGAAAAAGTCTCAATGAGTAGGTTATTTGTGTCGGGCGTAAATTATAAATTTACCTTGTTTCTGAAGCACTTTAAGGACAGTACAGGAATAGAGCAACGCTAGCGATTAACGATATACCATCACCCGTCGCTGTGTATAATATCATATGGGGCTTTCCGTTATCATGTGTATGACATACTAAAGTGGTATCAAAAAAGAGGAAGTTTATACTATATCTGAATGAGCAGATAAATGGGGTACGGTTTAATACTTACACTGTGGGTATATATTCTCCCGGGAACGCGTTTGTTGTATAACTGATGAGCAGACATGTTTTACCGACGGCACTGTGAACAAAAGATTACATAAATTAGTAAAGTTTACAGATTTCTCAGAATGTCAGTCTATACAAAAAGTCGTTAATTGCTTTTGTAAATATTTGTTTTTCTTAAATTACCTAACTCTCATCTATCCACATAATATTATGTATTCTAAAATGATAAAATTTAAAATGATAATTTTATTACGACTAACGGTCGTCCATTAGTCGAAAGTCTATCAGTGACTTTTCGATCATAGACTATATTTATTACCTGTTTGACATTTGCAGTATGAACATAAACAATAAATATTGTTGATGTCACTTTTCACTCAATGACAATGTCAATGTTTTGGGGTGTCTAAGTTCAATGGCAATGGCCATGGTAGTACCCGCAGTATTATTTAATGTAATGTATTTGTAACACATATTATAATACATGAATTTTAGCTTTCTGCACTTCATAACCACCTTAACTTTAATAAATGCCTAATCTCACATTCTGCAATATAGATAAAAAGGATTCCGAAGTTTCCTCGTCATGTAATAAATAGATTAATAATATAAATTCTCCGTTTAATTCTTCGAATTTACATCTGTCATGTTGGTTAAAAAGGAGTCCGAATTTTTCTCCTCACGCAATACACAGATTAATAATATAAATTGTCCGTTTAATACTTCGAATTTACATCCTTCATTTTAACTGTTTTCCAAAAAAGTTGTTGATATCAAACAATGACATAACTATAGGATATTTATTACATTTTTGTAGTATTTAGATAATCGCAATTTTCGTTTATTAAATACAATTTAAAATATTATAAAGATGAAGAGATTGTTTGATTGTTTGGTTGAACGCGCTAATCTCGGGAACTACTGGTTCGAATGGAAAAATTATTTTAGTGTTGAATGGCCCATTTATCTAGAATGGCTATAGGCTATAATAACATCACGCTACGACTAATAGGAACGGGAGCATCAATGAAAAAAATTACAAAAACGGGGGAAATTTATTCTATAAGGAACTTCCACTATGTGACGCAAACGAAGTTGCGAGAGTCAGCTTATATTAAATATATCGTAAAAGATGAATACAATAATTAGTATAATAATTTTTATTGGTCTTAATTAAAAACCTCAAAGATTCATATAATTTATAGCATAGTAATCGCAATAATTGTGTACAGGTACATATATAATATACAATTTAGTACTTTATGTACTTTTATGTACGCGCGTAAGAACGGTAAGTACTTAGTTATTCTTCTTTAGCGTAAGACAACAAAAATAATCCCGCACTCCAACAATAATATGATGAGTATCTATGAAATGAAAATAATGTTAAATTAACTAATGTTAGTTAACGTAAAAAAAATGAAGTCACATTATTATCATTGACGGAAAACTTCAACATGTCCGTCACATGATGCGCGCATAGCTCATTTACTCTCTAACAAACGTACCAAAAAAGTATAACTTAAAAAATTGTTAATTCTTGGACAACCGAAACTGTTTTTATTAAATCTTATCTTGGCTCCCGAGATACAGGTTATGTCTAGTCTGAAAGTCGTGAAAATATACCAAGGTAAAGTGATTCAAATTAATTTTTTTGAATGAAGCGATTAATTAATTCCTATTGGATTACATTAATATAGATTTTCTCTTTAAAGCTTCAAACACGTTTAATTTATTCAAAAGTTTAATTAAACGTAATGCAAAAAGCCGATGGACCCGTCTGGAGGTCAGATACGTATTCAAATCAGTCGTATATTAATGCAATAATAATATTCAGCCCTCGTATCGCACAAACACGATATCCTGTCAGACATATCTTAGTTAGGGTTGGCAAAGTTGGATTAAACGCCGTTAAACTCTTACGTTTAATTAAGTAAATTTGTAAAATACAAATTTTATATCGACAATGTTCGAGTCTTAATCTATAATAATAAGAAGCTTAACAATAATTAAGAACCCTCGAAGCAACTGGCAAGCTATACAGAATTACCTTAATGCGATTTTTAAGTGGACTCATGACTGGCTTCTAACTTTAAATGTGAATAAGCGCTCCGTGCTACACATTGGTAGTAATAATCCTTGTCAGGTATACTATCTTAGTGGTGAGCAATTAACCGCAGTTGAAACACAAAGGGACTTGGGAGTTACAGTATCCAAAGATCTTAAATGGGGAACTCATGTGCTTGGGGTTGTGAAGAAAACTAATTCGATCCTTTATATCATTCGCAAGGCATTTAAATTCCTAACAGCTAAAACTTTTATAAAGTTATACAAGACCTATATAAGACCACTTCTTGAACATGCTTATATTATCTGGGATCCCTACTTCAATAAAGACATTAAGCTCATTGATAATGTACAGAGAAGGGCTACTAAGATGGTGTATGCAATGCGTAACTTACCCTATGAACAGCGCCTCATAAACCTTGGCCTTACCACACTAGAACAGCGTAGACAAAGAGGCAGGTTAATCGAAACTTATAAAATCCTCACTAATTATTACGATGTGCCCAGCCTTAAAGATATGTTTAAGTCAAATGAAAATAAACACCTACGAGGTCATCCCTTGAAACTTTGGGAATTCCCAGCAAAAAGAAACCCAATGAAGCATTTCTTGCCTAACAGAGTGGTCACAGCATGGAACAAACTTCCAGATAAAGTTGTGATGGCTCCTACCATAACTTCCTTTAAGAGCAGATTGGACAAGGAAGATATCTCCAAGCTATTTGATACGCACGCATCAGCTAATTAGCTGCTAGTGTGTCTTACCAAATAATAAATAATAATAATAGTTCGCAGGCAGACGTTGTTCTGCCCTTTTCGGTAGTTATGGTTCGATAACAGAGCCACCTATCGGATCCTAACAAGACAATAGTAGTACAAACCATCGTCTTGATAAAATAAATATATTGGTTGTATATGAGAATGAGCTCAGTCGGTCAATAGTTTCAGAAGTTACACGATCACTAACAGCCGCACACAAGATTTTTATATATGCATAAGAAGAATTTACTAGAGTCGAAAAGATTCGTTTGTACGCTGTACATATTGAGTACACTAATCAGTTTTATTTTATTTTATAGCCAAGTTATTGGGGAAGGTATACACTATATAACTTCACACTACGACCATGATCACGAATGTCAAGCGTTCTCGAAAGCTGTATAGACAAGTACGCGAAGTGAGAATATTGATAGGCTACACGAGTGCGTTGGCTGCAGCGCGATGAATAGATTAATAATATAAATTCTCCGTTTAATTCTTCGAATTTACATCTGTCATGTTGGTTAAAAAGGAGTCCGAATTTTTCTCCTCACGCAATACACAGATTAATAATATAAATTGTCCGTTTAATACTTCGAATTTACATCCTTCATTTTAACTGTTTTCCAAAAAAGTTGTTGATATCAAACAATGACATAACTATAGGATATTTATTACATTTTTGTAATATTTAGATAATCGCAATTCTCGTTTATTAAATACAATTTAAAATATTATAAAGATGAAGAGATTGTTTGATTGTTTGGTTGAACGCGCTAATCTCGGGAACTACTGGTTCGAATGGAAAAATTATTTTAGTGTTGAATGGCCCATTTATCTAGAATGGCTATAGGCTATAATAACATCACGCTACGACTAATAGGAACGGAGCATCAATGAAAAAAATTACAAAAACGGGGGAAATTTATTCTATAAGGAACTTCCACTATGTGACGCAAACGAAGTTGCGAGAGTCAGCTTATATTAAATATATCGTAAAAGATGAATACAATAATTAGTATAATAATTTTTATTGGTCTTAATTAAAAACCTCAAAGATTCATATAATTTATAGCATAGTAATCGCAATAATTGTGTACAGGTACATATATAATATACAATTTAGTACTTTATGTACTTTTATGTACGCGCGTAAGAACGGTAAGTACTTAGTTATTCTTCTTTAGCGTAAGACAACAAAAATAATCCCGCACTCCAACAATAATATGATGAGTATCTATGAAATGAAAATAATGTTAAATTAACTAATGTTAGTTAACGTAAAAAAAATGAAGTCACATTATTATCATTGACGGAAAACTTCAACATGTCCGTCACATGATGCGCGCATAGCTCATTTACTCTCTAACAAACGTACCAAAAAAGTATAACTTAAAAAATTGTTAATTCTTGGACAACCGAAACTGTTTTTATTAAATCTTATCTTGGCTCCCGAGATACAGGTTATGTCTAGTTTGAAAGTCGTGAAAATATACCAAGGTAAAGTGATTCAAATTAATTTTTTTGAATGAAGCGATTAATTAATTCCTATTGAATTACATTAATATAGATTTTCTCTTTAAAGCTTCAAACACGTTTAATTTATTCAAAAGTTTAATTAAACGTAATGCAAAAAGCCGATGGACCCGTCTGGAGGTCAGATACGTATTCAAATCAGTCGTATATTAATGCAATAATAATATTCAGCCCTCGTATCGCACAAACACGATATCCTGTCAGACATATCTTAGTTAGGGTTGGCAAAGTTGGATTAAACGGCGTTAAACTCTTACGTTTAATTAAGTAAATTTGGAAAATACAAATTTTATATCGACAATGTTCGAGTCTTAATCAATAATAATAAGAAGCTTAACAATAATTAAGAACCCTCGAAGCAACTGGCAAGTTATACAGAATTACCTTAATGCGATTTTTAAGTGGACTCATGACTGGCTTCTAACTTTAAATGTGAATAAGTGCTCCGTGCTACACATTGGTAGTAATAATCCTTGTCAGGTATACTATCTTAGTGGTGAGCAATTAACCGCAGTTAAAACACAAAGGGACTTGGGAGTTACAGTATCCAAAGATCTTAAATGGGGAACTCATGTGCTTGGGGTTGTGAAGAAAACTAATTCGATCCTTTATATCATTCGCAAGGCATTTAAATTCCTAACAGCTAAAACTTTTATAAAGTTATACAAGACTTATATAAGACCACTTCTTGAACATGCTTATATTATCTGGGATCCCTACTTCAATAAAGACATTAAGCTCATTGATAATGTACAGAGAAGGGCTACTAAGATGGTGTATGCAATGCGTAACTTACCCTATGAACAGCGCCTCATAAACCTTGGCCTTACCACACTAGAACAGCGTAGACAAAGAGGCAGGTTAATCGAAACTTATAAAATCCTCACTAATTATTACGATGTGCCCAGCCTTAAAGATATGTTTAAGTCAAATGAAAATAAACACCTACGAGGTCATCCCTTGAAACTTTGGGAATTCCCCGCAAAAAGAAACCCAATGAAGCATTTCTTGTCTAACAGAGTGGTCACAGCATGGAACAAACTTCCAGATAAAGTTGTGATGGCTCCTACCATAACTTCCTTTAAGAGCAGATTGGACAAGGAAGATATCTCCAAGCTATTTGATACGCACGCATCAGCTAATTAGCTGCTAGTGTGTCTTACCAAATAATAAATAATAATAATAGTTCGCAGGCAGACGTTGTTCTGCCCTTTTCGGTAGTTATGGTTCGATAACAGAGCCACCTATCGGATCCTAACAAGACAATAGTAGTACAAACCATCGTCTTGATAAAATAAATATATTGGTTGTATATGAGAATGAGCTCAGTCGGTCAATAGTTTCAGAAGTTACACGATCACTAACAGCCGCACACAAGATTTTTATATATGCATAAGAAGAATTTACTAGAGTCGAAAAGATTCGTTTGTACGCTGTACATATTGAGTACACTAATCAGTTTTATTTTATTTTATAGCCAAGTTATTGGGGAAGGTATACACTATATAACTTCACACTACGACCATGATCACGAATGTCAAGCGTTCTCGAAAGCTGTATAGACAAGTACGCGAAGTGAGAATATTGATAGGCTACACGAGTGCGTTGGCTGCAGCGCGATGTAGAGTTGGTCGAATAAATTTAACACTGATAACGAAATATGAAACAGCGAATACTGTTGTTATATCTTAAGTTGATTCATTACAAATGATGTGTAAGTAAATTTGAAAGCCCTATATTTGAATGAAGGATCGCCGACCGCCCGACCGTAACTCTCGACCTGGCCGCGTAAGCATTCGCGAGCGCACAGGCTCCCATGCAGGTTAACAAATTATGCTAATGATTGTAATTTATGAAACGGCATAACCTGTGTGTTCACGTAATTGTTACACTATACCATTTTACCATAGACGTAGTTGTTCCTCTTTTGAAGCATCAATGACACTATAAATTTAAATACATAATGACAATAAATAATAATAAAAACAGGATGAAAGTCATATAGCTAGAAGAATATTAATTATGATATTGGACGGACATAGGAGTAGAGGAAGACTGAAGAAGGTACGGATGGATTATTCGAAGAATGATATGCGTATAAAATGTGAATGACAGCTGATAGGGAAAAGTGGAAATGGAAAACATATTGTGCCTAGTATAATGACATATGTGGGCTAAGGGCAAGAAGGATAATAAAAATCTTTGTCGATGATGAGTAAACCAAATACCCTGAAAGTTAATATTAAAATTTAATCGATGTAATATTAGGTTTTTGTTGTTATATATGAATGTATAATGGTCATACTCACAGCGGTATTAAAATTGGGTCTAGGGGATGTTTGGTTCTTTGGATTGGTCTGTCTGATTGTAAAACGTTTTAAAATAGTTGTCTAGCTAACATATATAAAAAAGGAGCTTCAGATTGTGAGATTAAGTTTTTTAAATTTTATTTTAAGTGCTTTAAAGCCCACTGTAAGGCAATATTGGCCTCGGGTAATGTCTGGGAGCGTTGACGACTGGTTTTTAACGATATTTTGTAACATATAAGTAAAAATCAGTTGTCAGAATTTAAGTGAGTTGAGTAGCGTTTTTAAGTACTTTGATTACCTGATACTTGGAAAATGGCCGTCTGGCCAAGGTAGCAGGTAGGCATACGATCATAGTACATACTAACACTACTCAATCTTGCACATTTTGTTCATCAGAAAATAAGTGACGTCTGGAGGCCCTGGGGTATTGGACTATAACTTGCACACATACACATACCATAACGCCTGTATTCCCCGAAGGGTTAGGCAGAGGTGTACTAATGTACACCCACAGTTCATCGAGTATGTTTTTAGGTCCCATGTAATAGGGGGCGAGCCTATTACTATTAATCGGGCACAAAACCAAACACCGTGCTACTACTGAGAATTTCATAGGAAAATCCCAATAACACTTTGCTCTACCTGGGGTTCGAACCCAGGACCTCGCTCATAGCAGTCGCGCTTACGACCACTAGGCTAACGAGGCAGTTAGTTATAACTTGCAACAAAGTACAAACCACACTTTTCTATTGCCGAAACTGTACCCAGCCGCAACAATCAATCAAGTTAATACACGCAATCGGATTTTATTATAGCCCAATTTCAAGACACGTTTTTTGGCGCAATAGTAGCAACATTGTCGAGTATACAAGTCGCCGATTCAATTCTCGAACAGTGCGAACATTTTATACTGTGTAGTTAAATATATTATAAGTATGTATTAGTTGTTTGAATGGCAAAGTTAGCAGCATTTGAATCAACTCGGACATGACTTGTTCGATCTTGGAAGCAGAAAATGGCACTGCATACTTCCTACTTGAACCAGTGTGTTAACTTAATGCAGAAGTTGGAAGTAAAGCAAGACGACGGAAACCTATTATTAACCTTAAGTATAAATTAATATAGCTATCCAAAATCAGAATATCCTATTATAAATTAACCAAAAGGTTCACTGTAAACAATACTAAAACGATAGATAAAAAATGAGTCACGGAGGTTAATCGCAACGAATTCCGTTGTGACTCAACGAGCTCGGAGGTCAATATTATCGTATAAATAAAAAAGGTTTGATCGTTCCGATTTATTGAACGATAGCGTCATCGTGTTCAAATATCGTAAACTTTACCTTGTCCGTTTATAATATATCACTATTGTGACTACCGCTTCATAATACAAATCGTTTAGTTATTATCTTACTATGCAATATTATATATTGTCAAAGGAAAAAACAATGCTGGGTACGTAGTCATAACTTAATATAAATACGTCATTCATACGAGATATTTCAAAGTTTTTCCTGGGTGGTAGGACACGAGAATTGAGTTCGACTGGATCGCGATTGCGACCATCATACATTAGTGGAAACCCGCCATAGTGGCACGCTTGAGCATGTTGCGTTTCGAGATCAACCGGTGTATATCCAGTAATCAAACGTGGTGGTGGAGGATCCGAACCCGACTGGGCCGCGGTGATAAACCCATCATAGTGACTTCATTTGGTTTGTCGCGTTTCGGGATCAAATACTGTGAACCTCGCAGGCAGGCATGACAACGGCGACCATCGAAAAATTACTGTCTTCCGACCACCCACCCTTGCTTTCGGATTGTATTGGTGCTTATAAAAAAATATCAAGATATCTTAATTCAATGAAATGTTATTCGTTTTCAGAAACTACGATTTAAGGTATTATGCGTTCTTCTGTCGTCCACGCGAGCGAGATTGCGAGTAAAAAAGTTAATTCTGGGTAAATTAGCTATAGATGTCTTCATATTTTCCGTTGTTTGTGTCGATCATGTAAAAGATGCAAATGGCGTTGTAATAAATTCTCATTCAAATCTTGTATACCCGTGTCACGATTTATGTTCAGGAAAAACTCCGAAACGACTAAACCGATTTTGATCAAATTTTGTAACTATCTGTAATTTCGTCCAACATAAAAGATAGGATAGTTTTTATCTCAATTATGATAAATTACGGGACGTAAATAAGTACTGCGTAGTAACAAACGCGTGCGGAGCCACGGGTACGTCGCTAGTATTTTTATATAATAATTCTAAAACTACTAAAAATGAACCGAATAATCCGGCCGACCAAACCCGGTGAAGCTGTAAAAGCCGTCTAGCCATGCCCTTATGGCTAAAACAATAGACAGTTCGAAAAAAATTAGGTCGAATGTTCTACTAACTTTCATGGTGATCGGTGAAACGGTTTTGGAGTTAAAAATCTTGTCAACAATATTGTAATACTACCGATTACAATATTGGACATACTCGCAAATCGTGATACCACCGCTCCCGGATATTATAAAAACAAAAATACTTATTGTGGTTGATCCTTAGAAGCAAGACATATTACACTCTCGCTGCCTTTTTTGTAGGGCTTTTTAATATATACAAATTTGTCCTACATTAACTTGATATATACCATATGGTTCAGTCAGCGTAAGCCATTTAAGCGCATCAAAATCGTCGTTTAACCGAATTCATTTTATTTGTGCGAAGCACTAATTGTTTATTATTAAATAAAAGTAGCCTAAGTTACTCCTTATATTCCTTAAAGCATCAAGTTTATTGCCAGTGAAAGTCTCGTCAAAATCGGTCCTACCTATTTAGGAGATTATAATAGTCAGAACAAACAGACAGAAAATAATTTGTGTTTTTATTATAAGTATCTCATAAATTTAGTAATAAGCTGGTTTTTTGACATTACAAACAGACATTTCAATTTTATTTATTTGTATATATATTATACAGCAGATAAATAATATCATACGAGCCTTTGTGAGTTATAGAAGAATTAGAACGACACGAATCTGTCACAAATTATATTGAACACTGTTTCCTTGTTTATGAGATTAATTATAATAAAACAAGTAAACTATTGTATAAAATAAAACACATGAATCTCGATAGCTCATATGACAATAATAAATGTTTTGTATATCCTTATTATGCCTGTAAAGTTTAGATATTATAAATTATCTCGATTGAACTATAACTTTTAACTTGAACCTTTTTTAATTGAACCTCTATTTAACTTGAACATTTAATAATCAATTCCAAAATCGTAAAATTCGTGTCCTAAATGTAATCTGCTTTTCTAAAATCACAAAAACTAAGTTTGGTTTACACAACTTTTTCCTTTATGATAAGGCTCAGTCTACATTACCGCGGAACGGAAGCGTCAACAATTTCGAATATAAGAATGCTCGCGACTGTGCCTTGTGGATGTAGACTGTAGAGGGTGTTTAAGTCTAGATAGACGGAGTCCCACAAGGCAGTACACTTGGGCCTACGTTATTCCTCATATATATCAATGAATTGTGTAAGGTTCTCGATACGAGTGATTCTGAATTAATAATGTTCGCAGATGATACGATTCTCTTATTCCATGGATCTACTAGGAATAACGTTCGTGAATACGCGGAGACTGGGCTATCCAAGGTTTCAGTGTGGCTAGATAATAGTCTTTTATCGCTAAATGTGGATAAAACAAAATTTATTTGTTTCAGTATCACAAACAAAACTAAGACCCAAGGATAATTATACCATAAAAATACATTCATATCCCTGTAAACGCATTCAATTAAATGACAGTGTTGCATGTTCATGTGCTAAACTCAGCCGAGCAATAAGTATAAAATATTTGGGAATTATAATTGTAAATATGTATAATTGGGAGCAATATAGATAGAGCATTTATTGTTTTCAGGTGAATTATTGCGAAATATTTGTACAGTAGCTTACGTAGCCTACATATTTATAATTTCTACTAACACAACACGAAATGTATTAACAAAATACAGTGGTACGGAGTGGCGCGTGCGTGTCGGTAGCGCGGTGTCGCAAAATCACAACACTGCGGGAGACTTACAACGTATATAAATAAAACATAGTCGCTCTGGATGATAAATAAAGTTACGGTTATTTGTCATGAAATTCCCGGTCGACGAATTTTAACTTTTTGTACTGAATTAAACATTTTATATTTCTTTAAAGCGTACTTACAGTTCGTATTGTTATTTTTTTAATGATATGAATAGCAAACGAGTATGCATTCCATCTGACGCTAAGTGTGTAAAACAGCCTATGGTAATATATATCTATATAATATTATATAGATCGGAAAGTCGAAAGAGACAGTGTTAGAACGAGATAGGGATACGAGACCATTATCCTATGTATTAATCGGCCTATATAAATCATTATCAATAAAATTTTGCTTATTTTTCCTAAATCTAAGGTTTTAAATTGTAAGTTAATATTTAGTAGACGTTTTTAATTGTGGTTACGTGTACTGGTAACTGAATGTAGCTTGTTTATCAAATAATAAAATCAACAAAATAATATGCATACCACCAGTGTTTTCCGTTTTTGGTCTCTTATGTTGCCGATGTATACTGCACCTAATAAATCTATGAAGGCCTCAGTCTCAGGTCCACTATGGTTGGTTATGGATAGCTGCTATAATAGGCTTACAATATCTTCTCTTTGAGTCATATACATACATGCAAAGGGTGCAACGTACCACATTAATGTCAATACATATGTATTTAAATTACTCCTATTTTTTAACCGACTTAAAAAAAAGACGCGAGGTTACTCAATTCGAATGTATATTTAAAAAATTTAATGGATGTTTAGCCATAGCTTCTTTGTTTATGAACCGATTTGGACGATTCTTTTTGGTTGGATAGGGGGTACCTCAAGGGTGACCCCATTTTAATATCATTGGAATTGGACCTTCGCATTCGAAGATAAACCAGGGAACTCTTCAAAACCGTTGAAGTTGGTTTTCTTTTTTGTATAAAATTATACTGTTACCAGTTTATTCAAGAACTGCTTCACAGCACGTGGCATTAACTTTGTTTTTCATCTATTTAGGAATGTAGCTTATTATAACTAGTAATTGTTTACATGTATTGTCAACAAAAATAACGTCTGCTCATTTTCATTGAAATTAGATATTGCTGCTTTTGCTAATATGGATTGACTCAATTACTAAACTGAATTCATGAAAAATGTAACTATTTTCCTGTGGTGAGTACGGTTTCCAGGGCTCCTTAGGGTAGCGGGGGTTCAAGGTCGGTATTACAAGCGTCCATAGGTTACGGTAGCCGCTTACAATCAGGCGAGCCGTATGCTTGTTAGCCACCTTAGTGGTATAAAAAATAATAATACTAGAATATTCCTCCAGTGAAAAGACTTTTAAGTTTTTTTTTCACTAAAAACGTTGATAATATTCTAAACACAAAACTTGTTTATTATACATTTGTACTACAATATAGTCTTTATTATCATCTCGCTTTATCTTTACGGTTACAGTGAATTGAGATTTGCAAAAAAAACAAGTTATGCTAGTTACAAAGAATGTTTGATGATATCAACACTGGCAGCGAACGTCTTGAAATAAGATCTATGAGACGTTCCGAGTAACTAATCCATCACTTTTAACTTTGTAACGATGTTAAAATGTTATGAAACAAAAACAAACGACGTATGTCCCACTTCCTTGACGTTTTAAGATCCGACCGAGCAAAAATCTAAGGATTCTTTGAATAATTAAGCAGATGTGTTAGCATTTATCCACATGTCATGTTTCACTTATGAGGAAACCATTAGTTCAGCATAAATTATTTTGAATTTAAATTAATTAGGAAGAAATGAGTAAACGAGCCTATTCTATAGTATATAGCAATCCAAAAGTTTACCTTTTACGAATTTGCGGCCAAAATTATAAACACGAAATAACTCTAATAGAGATTTAAAAAAATTGGAACGAGAAGTTCGAATTTGTCGAAAACTTCAACATCCTAATTTTATAAGACTACACGACTCTATTCAAGAGGAACATTTCCACAATCTTGTCTTTGATTTGGTTACTGGTGGCGAATGTAATTTATGTAAGTAATTAACCTGAACTTTCGAGAAAGGAAATCATCATGATGAAAAATGGCATGGTGGTATGGCATTTCTAATGCCCGCCTGACTAGTTACCACTCTCAATTAAAAATTCTGACTCCAAGCATTTATTGGTGTGTTACGGCAGCTCCACTTGAGAATCAGTTCCCCCCTAGAGTTAGGGTGTCAATATCACGTCACGTAACGTGATGATTGTGGTCATAAAGCTACAAAGAATTTAAAAAAAACATACTTTTCTTTTTATTAACCCTTATCGTATATTTCGGTGTTGTGTATCCGTATAAATAAATGACCTTAATTTAACCGAATAGATAGTTCGAAATATCATTAGCATTACAATAGTGAGATAGGGTTGCTAAATTACGAATTTATGGTAAAATTGTAAATATTTAAATGCAACAATGAACAAAATTTATCCTCGATTATTGTATAGTATTTATATACATACTTTCGTAGGACGGATTAAGTGTCCTTATTCGTACTCTATGTTTATCGTCATACATATTTAAAATCATCACAATTTTAAGTAAAGAATTTATTACACCAAATAAAGTCCCACAGTACTGGTGCAAGATCTAGTTTTTGTCGAGTACATATCCAAGACTTATTTATCCTAAATTACAACACACCAATTAGTTGGCCAAACGCTAAATAACATCCGCAGTGTGTTTAGTTTTTGCCTAATAGTCCGAGGTTTCGAACTAAGTAATTATAGACTATTAAAACTCGACAAAAACCCGGCAAATATCTAAGCAGGTAGAACTATTTCGAATAAAAAATAAATAATTAACATTCAAAATTTACTAACTACCTGGAAATATGTTTTTTTTTTCCAAAGATATTGGAAGATAAATTTCCTGGAATATGTATGTTAACATTAGGCTCAGGCTAACATCGTAGTTAGTTCTAGAAAAAAAAAGCGGCGCTGAGCTGAGTAGAGAGTTGGTCAAATAAATTTAACATGGGTGAACCCGTGGAGCACAGATAGTGTTATAAGAATACAAAGTTAATAACACACGACATATTGAAGTAGCTGTGTTCTGTAGTGTATTTTAAGTTACGACAATGTGTTTTTTTATTTCTTTTTGACGTATTATAAGAATTCACAACAACGTTAATCTGTTGTTATTGTTTTAATTCGAGCTGGATTCTCAAGATTAGAAGAACAATTACATATCAGGTTTTTACGTACTCACTAAATGTTTTTTTTAACCTTATTTATATTTTCTCAAGTTTTTCGCCTTACGCCTACTTAAAATATAAGAAAAAAGGTTTTTACAACCTAACAAAATACAATTGTACAATGTACCATCAAACTAAGTAAATATTATTCTGTTTAGAAAAAACGCAATATGTATACGCACGTTAGAAGTTCCCGGGATAATTATTAATCACATAAGATGTTACGGTCTATCTTTACAACAATAAAACAAGAGGATTATAGCAAGCGACTTCATAATGAACTTTTTGCTTGAAGTAACTTCAAAATACATAACTTTAATATCGAACATATAATTTATCTTGTATTTCTTGCCGAAACCAACGGCGGCGCGGCATTCCTTACTATTAAAATGAGGAACAAATTCAAACAAAAATATTTTTTTGCCGTCATTATACGAAGTGGTCTAGCTCTAGGTCATTCCTGGTATTCATTATAATTATAACTCAGTCGATCGGATCGAATTGTTAATTGATTTATTTACCCCTAAAAATGATTGCTCAATTTCCTTTTGCTTACAATGATTAAGTAATAGTTTTAATGTGATTTAGATAAAACACGATATTCCGTTTTTGATAGTAATAAACGAACTACAATAGCTTAAGCACCGACGCATATAATTTATCCATTATGTAATTGTTTACGGAAACTTCATCCAAATGAAATTCCATTTATTTCTTCCGCACTCAATTTACCCACGGGTACATGCTACGTAGGTATATATCTCGTTCATTCGCTTGTTTTGTAAGGATGCCAGGGTCATTACCCTTCGTCAACTGACGGACATTTTTAATCGGAATCACTTATCGCGTATCCCTATTTGTTTTAACAGAGTGAAATTTAATGTACCTTGAAAATGTGATTAAAAAAAAATATTTCAACTTAATTTTTCTGTTATTAAAACATCATTTTAGTGTCATTTTTATATAGATCAGGTGTATAGTCTAAATCATGCTCGAATCATTTTAATAATAGGCTATAATTATAATGTCTATTCCATGCTAGCTGGGAGGCAAAAAAGGCTTACTACAGTATAATGATAATGAAAAAAAAAAACAGAACTCCAATCGCATGGCGGCAGCTGACCATCGTTTATTGTTCATTAAACATGCATTGTTTGATATTCGATAGCAGAGATTGTTTTGTAAAAAAAGCTATATTGTTTAATCGATTGAATATTGAGTGTATTTTTAGTACCGTATTTAATTTATATAGAACCGCGCGATAAATACGAAATAATAAAAAGATCCATTCGTGTTCCGCAGGATTTCTTTCAGTTAGACAAAATATTATGTACCTCCCTTTTATAATATAGCGTACTATCATCGATTGTTTTAGCCCGACAGCCGATTGTTCGATAGTGCATTCGAATATCGATTAATCAATAGACAATTGACGTTTAATGAACACTTCTATAATGCTGTTGTCAGGCAAGTTTAAAATCTTTGGACCGACCATTTTCTAACGAGAATTTAAATTGAATTCAAATTTGTACTACTTAGCTAGGCAACAGGCATGAGTAATGCATG
Organism: Saturnia japonica; assembly: GCA_033032175.1. Classification (NCBI taxonomy): domain Eukaryota; kingdom Metazoa; phylum Arthropoda; class Insecta; order Lepidoptera; family Saturniidae; genus Saturnia; species Saturnia japonica. The sequence continues at coordinate 5,098,318 of CM065314.1, forward strand.
CGTCACTTGTTTCTCACGAACTTGGCCCGAACTGAGTGCAGTTAACGAAATTAAATAAACGAGTACAAAACCCAGACTTACTTCTGAGTAGAGCGCTCAATAAAATTAACATTCAGTATTCCGTTTCGGTTATACACTTGTTATAATTACTTTTATTATAAGCAGAAATCATATGGGCGTAGCCAGGTACGGGCGGGGGGTTGCCGCTGATGTAGTAAGTAAGCGCTCGGTCGGACTGCTCTCCAAAAGAAAGTAAATAACTTTATATAGTTGTTATATAGAAAAAATAACATTAGTTTTCTCTTGCCTGCCAAATCTCACTTACAAACCTTGTCTAAATCCTGGTTATGCTCATGAGTATCCATTCATCTTTCGATTCGAAAAAAGATATCTAAATTTGTAACAAAGTTTAACGCATTCTCTTTTTATTCTTGGAAGTTATCTTTATAACAAATTCGTCACCCAAATATTAACTGATTAGATAAATTTTATTATGATTTGAAGATTTATTTCGTGTTAGCGTTTATATATATTATATTTCATATAAGTACCTAAAGATATAATGTATATGTATGTAGTTTAATTAAGTAAACAGAAAATATATTTCATATGATAAAATTAATTCGAAAATTAACTGCGAACGTAATTTTTGCATTAATTATGAAGCATTGTTTTTGCCAAACGATAAAAGGAAGCCGAGTTTCTTGCTATAATTTCATAAAACCACTTGATAGGAACGAAATATCTTCGCTCTTAGTTACAGTACCAATCGTCTGGTAATTCAATTAAATACACTCATAATGTCTCTGCACAGAAGATAACGTTCCTAATGGATTGGTTTTATTAATGAAATGGCATAATAATTAAAAAGTTTTCGGAAGCTTTATGACTAGGTACGTATATATTTTGATCTTTATAATAGTAACAATAAAGGGTTTTTTTATAAAATAAGTAAAGTGTGGTTCAAAGATCAATTTTTTTTTTGTTATGTCGTAATTATCAAAGAATTCTTGGGTATAGGGTGTAGGAAAACGTGATTATGGTAGGGTATCTTGTAATGCCCCACCCGGCTAGCTATCACCCACTAGTTGAAAATCTCTCGCCAAGCACCTTTATAGGTGTGTTCCGGCAGCTGCACTTGAGACCCAGTTTTCTCACTTCGCCATATCGTCACTTAACCTCAGGTGAGATTGTAGCCATAACGCTAAACCTATAAACGATAAAATGAAATAATAAATATTTTTACAATCAAAACTTACTGTAAATACTTACTTATAAATATATATTAAGTTATTAATATTATATAATAACAGAGATCCGGCAACATAACATAATCATTAGGACTTCTTATAATTGATTGCGAAATTTCATGGCCAATTAAATTTTTTTAACAATTAAATTAGTTATGATTATAATAACCTTTTAAGGTTGTATAAAAACCAACGTAGAATAGAATTTTGTTTAGTTTCATCAATACCAAAAAATATAAGTATAATATATACCTATAAAATAGTAGCTTCATGTATTTGATTTCAAATTAGCCAGACTTCGTCTGCGTATTATTGGATATACACATATTGGTCTCGAACCACGACAAACCAAAAGAAAATCATAAATGAGTTTGTCACTATGCGTATGGTGGACGCGGTTCCTACCACCCCGTTATATTTTATATTACTACATATACACCGACGTCACCGACCGATTTCGAAACACGACAAAGTAATAAAATCATAGATGGGTATTATATTTGTAGGATAACAGTGGATAAGTTATGATTTTACCCGGATAAAAAGTACCCTATATATTACTCCACGTTATAGACTATCTGTATGTTAAATTTCATCCAAAACCGTTGAGTAGTTTTTACGTGATTAAGTAAAAAACATACAAACTTCCACATTTATTATATTTTTAGGATAATACTGGTTAAACTATGACTTTTACCGGTATAAAAAGTACCCTATGTGTTAATCTAGATTATAGACTATCTGTGTGCTAAATTTCATCCGAAACCGCTGAACCGTTTTTGCGTGATTGACTAACAAACATACAAATTTTCACATTTATTATATTTCTAGGATAACACTGGTTAAACTATAACTGTTACCGGATTAAAAAGTAACCCATTTGTTATTCCAGGTCATAGAACATCTGTCTGCTAAATTTTATTAAAATCCGTTCAGCCGTTATCGCGTGGTTGAGTAACAAACATGAAAACTTTCACATTTATTGTATTTGTAGGATAACACTGGTTAAGCTATGACCTTTACCGGGATAAAAAGTACCCTATGTATTATTCCAGGTCATAGTCTATCTGTGTGCTAAATTTCATTCAAATGCGTTCAGTCGTTTTCGCGTGATTGAGTAATAAACATCCAAACATACACACTTTCACATTTATTATATTATATTATTAGTATATTAATAATAATAGTCATTAGTATAAGATTAGTAAATTAGTAATTAGTATTAGTAGGATAGGTAGATACGACATTGACGCTCTTTACAAGGCATTATGAATGAAGGGTAATTGACATCAATTCATTTTCGTCTTGATACCGGCGTGAGCGAGAAGAAAGTTTTATCCTTTTTCGACAACTGAGTTTTTAGATGGCAGGAGCGACGAGCCGCGCCGCTTGCTATGCCGCACCAGAGCGGAGCCGTACTGCGCGTCGCGGCGCTGCGCGTCAAAATATTCTTTGGGAGGCAACTATGTCGAGACGCGCAGTGCAGTGTCGCTCTAGTGCGATATGCCCCATACAAAATGATACAAAGTATATTTTGACGCGCAGCGCCGCTCTGGTGCGGTCCTACCTTTAAAGCGACAGATGGATAGAATTTAATTTAAATTCAATAAGTGTTTTGTATCTATTTTTCACTGTTTACTATTATTTAATACAATTTTTTTGTGAAAAAAAAACATGCATTTGAAAAGTAATCTTATAGCAATAAAAAAAACATTATTTTATTTTTGTACGTAGAAATACTTTTACACAATTCACTTTTTATCACAATACATTTCAAAACCACAAAGTCACGTGTCATACTACTATCCTATGTTGAATTAGTTAATAATAACTATTTAACTATAACGTCTCCTCATGACATGTTTTGTTCTGCATTCCCCAGTTATCTAACTTGACGTCACACTTTGCACGGTAGTATTGCCTCACAAGCTCACAACTCACAAGTGAACAATTCTAACGGGTAGTAACAATGACTCACTAGGAAAGGAGTGCGTTCCATTCATTCGAGGTCTATTATGTAGGTTTTGCATACCTCATCACATTATTTTTGATGTGCGCGTCAATTATGACAAAAAAGAAAAACCATACCACCACCAACATATAAATTTTTTAAGGTACATATTTAAAATTAAAATCAATTGACTATATAATAGTACTAGCTTTGCCTCGCGGTTTCACCCGTGTTCAATTTATTCTATCAACTTTTCACAGCGCCACTACCAAAACAACTTTTTGTTTTACAAGTAGCTCGATAAATTGGCTGTACTGTCTCTGATGGTAAGCAGAAAGATCGAAATCTATCGGCCGGCCTGCTTAAATATCTCGTTCATGTTACACTTGAAGGACCCGATGTTGTAAGAAGGAGGAAGCACATTGGTCGGAAGATGGTTCCACGGTACGACATAGACAAAATATAGAGAACTTTTGTAACATACGTTGTTCTTACTTCCCGTGCTTGCCAGAATAGTTGAAATTTATGGTAACAACTCCACTCCTTAAGAGTCCAAGCGTGAACTTAGATAGCCTTATATATAACCTTCCTCAATAAACCCTATTAATATTATAAATGTGAAAGTTTGATAGTAAATCAGGCAAAAACGACTTAACCAGATTTGGATGAAATTGGCACACAATTTACAACTTAGATTTACGCATAGGATACTTTTTATCCCGGTGAAGACCCGATCCCGATTTTCACGCAGATGAAGTCGCGGGAAGAGATGCAAAAGCTAGTAAGTTATAAAAAGCAAAAAGGATTTTTCAAATGTGACTGGTATTTTCAGGAATTACCGTGTTCAAACAAACAAACAAACAATCTCTTGATTTTTATAATGATATTATAGCCTACTTAAAGATACATATATGTACTTTTTTTTTCTATCTGGACTTACTGTTAGCCTGAGGGATTTATCCAAAAACAGGGCCGCTGATGGCTTTTAGAGCTTTACAGGGTTTGGGGGGGAGAGCGCTTGGCACTCAGTCGCGAAAGCGTGGGCGACAAGCGCGCAAGGATGCTAAAGTGACCAGATTTCGGCTTGAGATGTTGCCGCGATTGCAAAGGAATCGGGATCTGACTAATTCCCTATCCGTAAAATTAAGCTAAACTAACAATATATATATATATATATATATAGTTAGCCTCCTGGGAGGAAGGGAGGAACATTTAGACTAGCGTAATACAAGAAAAAAGAGAAGTTCCTTACAGAACATATGTAACCTGTGTGGTGTGCACGTATGTGTGAATATATTGTGTGTAATGAATGATGTGTGTGGGTAGCTAAGAGATTGCAAGTGCAGTGTCACCTGTATCGCGCGAGCGGCTTCCGAACTCAAGCGTTTCACATCAAGGAACGGATCTAGGCTTGAGTTGCCGCGAGAGGAGGAGATCGCGGCGGTGGGTGTGCGAAACCGAAGTTACCCGCCCGTCTCCTGCGGAGGGAACGTCGGTTTAGCGGACGTGGGCGCAAGCACGCTCTGCTGGTTTAAGAGACGGTGAAATAGTATTTGTTTATTTCCTCGATCTTAACAACGGAATCGGTAAAAATATTACGCGGCTGGCGTTGTTCGCGGGGGACTTTTATGTACTCTTTTTGTTTAAGCCTAATCACAAAAATTTATATGACAGTCTCATATCACGCAAAATAGGCGCACATGGACGACGATTTGCGGAAATTAAACCTGTGTAAATTGGAATCCTGTAAACATTTGTCTTAAAAGGTGGAAGGAGTTGAAGTTGCTTTTTCAAAAATTAAACTTTTGTTTCGTGGTTATCCAAGGAACGTCAATCTTTTAACAAAAGTACTTTTGTAAAAAGAGCATGCAGTAATGTATATGTGAAATGTTTTACATTTTGTTTATAAAACGTTTTACATACTTATTGCAATAATAGAATATAACCTAATTACTTTATATTCACGTTCTTAAACGTGCAAGTGTTTATTTTATAGAAAATTTCATGAATAGGCTGAAAAAACAAAAGTTTACTGATCCATTTAGCATACTGCATAATGTTACAAACCAATTTCCTTCGTACAACCGGACATATAAAAGCCTAGTACTCTCGTAGGCATTATTAACGTTATTTTTAACGATTATTATAGCATCACATAATGCGTTATCGTTGTTTATCGAATCATTAAATGGAAGTATTTTGCAAATGGTGCACATAGTGGTGGTACCCCATCAATAGCGACGGTGGGGAGCACATACAAAATGTATATTTGGTATGTATATATATACTTATAGTAAAATTCAAATTCTTTATTAAATATTTATATTTAAAGCTAGCTCGTAAAAAAAAATTGAGCAACTTTTAAAATTTTATATTAACAGATGCAATTTGGAGGAACTTATTTATTTATGGTGTAACTATGTAAACCGTAACGAGAGAGAATTAAAAAAAATTAGATCTTTTTTAGAAATTTCGTAAGAGGCCTCTCTAAACTTTTTTTATCGAGCTGATCTTATATGAGAGTTCTTAAAAAATGATAAACTATCATATCTTCATAGGATACAAAAAAAAAAACTCTCAATCAGAAGTAATAAAAACAATTAAGTTTATTGTTCATATTCCATACTGAGTGAGAATGTAATCAGAAACTTTACAGCTCAATAGTGACCGCTACCACCGCACCATACAAACTACTGCGTAACAAGAAACAAAGTTTGTAATTAATTGAGGATACACAATTTAAGCAGTGCTAGAGAACTTAGTAATTTAATAGAACTTTCTACAGGCTGATTACAATAATGCCTAACTATTACTTTTTGAATAATTAAAACGTAAATGGTTTTGCTAAACCTGCGTAACTAGAAACGCGAGAGCATGACCGTACCCAAGTGATTTAGAAAAATAATCGTAAACGTAAATGGCATACTCAATTTAGAACAGTGCTAGGGGACTAAGTAATTTAATAGAACTTGCTGTAACTTTCTATAAATTGATTACGATAATACCTAATTACATATTTTTTTGCAATAATTATACAATAATATTTTTGCTAAGCCTGCGTAACAATAAATAAGAGAGCATGGCCGTTCTCAAGGGATTTAGAAAAATAATCGTAAAATTAAATCGATTCTTATAAAATCGACAAGTAAAAAACTCACTAAACGGATGACATGCAACACGGTGGCTATAATTATTTAATTAATATTCTAAGAGATCGGGAAATTGATATCGACAGTCGAAAAGCTAATAATGACTAACGTGCATAGTGTTGTTTTAAAATGCACGTTCCTAAATCAGTCTTACCACTGTCTATATTGTTTCTAAGTTGTATAAATATACAGTAAACAATTGAGTCATGTAGAGACAAAAACAGCAATAGGTATCCATTTTCACTGAAAAGCGTTTGACATTTTAATTCGCAATGCACGCATGTTAATAATCTATATAAATATTTCTTTGTTTATTTATCTCTTATGCGTTTCTAGCTATCACATAGCTATTTAACTTTGGTGAGTTGTTAGCTTGCAAGTTTTTTTCTACATATGAAAGGTGGAAAACAAGCATACGGCCTGCCTGATGATAAGCGGCTGCCGTAGCCTATGGACGCCTGTAAACCATAGTTATTACTGGAACTATCCATCTGAAATACTCACGGCAGAAACTCAACACTAAGTTATTTGGCTGCGATCTTCTGTAGGGTGGAAGTATTCCACCAGACGGACTGCCCCAGTTAAAGAGAACACTCCAAAAAATTTCTTTGTGCTCTACCTCACTTCATATTTAAGACAACAGCAACGAAGTCCCGTCCCAGGTAAAAGCTAATAAGTTACAAATATAGATGAACAATAATGGCATTGTTACATATTGTAGAAAATAAATTCTGAATAAATACCTCAGACTTATAAAAACAGGGCAATTTAAATAATAAAAATACAAAATGAAAAATTACGATGTTACTTGTTTTGCTTCTTTCTATGTGCCTCATTGTTGAAAAACGTCCGACTTTCTTTTAGCGCATATCTCATACATTATGCACGCGAAATCCGTTTGCATATATTTACTCATCCAACGAATAGCAAAAAATACTTTTCCACACACATGTATATAGTGCTTCTGCTCAAACATTTTAATTGAAGATTATCACTTTTGAACGCACAAAATAGACTTTTACAGAAGGAAAGCTCAGAGTGGATTCACACGAATTTTTCGGCATATGAATATTAATTAACGATTAGAAGCATAAAATGACTAATTGGATAAGTCCAAAGGGAATAGCTGTGACCTCAAACAGTGATTGTATTGAAAATTCAAATAAAGCCATTTTATTGTATAAATATAGCTATTAAATAAAATAAGTATTGTAATACAATTATTGTAAACCATAAGCACAATCAAATGACAAGGAAATAACATCATTAAATTATTTACAACTGTACAAAGTGGCGACATAACCTTTTCACGTTTTTGAAGTAGGGACAGCACTAAGTCGCTCAAGGGACCCGTTGTAACGGCAAAAAGCTAAACTGTGATATGCGAGAGTAAAACAATGTGAAGCCTGCTTTATATTCGGAGATAAGCGTTAGTATAATCATAGAGATAAATTTGTTTATTTTAGGGAAGTTCGCTCTATTTACATTATATTAGTTCCAATTTTTTTTATTTAGTAAAATGTCCGGCGGCATATCGATTTGGCGTTCGCGCCCCGGTATGAACCAACGGATTGTTCAGTCAGTTTTCGCGTGCTTACTATTTGAATTTTTAACATTATCGGTTGACGGTGAAGAAAAATTCGTGAGGAAGCCTGAACGCTTGAGAAACGTTCTCGTTGTACCACAGTATGTGAAAAAATGTACAATATGGATTTCTCGGCGTTTGAAATTACCCAAACATCGTGGGCTGGTATGGTGTATTATTTCGGAAAAGGCTATTTTTGCAGTAGTAACACGTTTATGACCATAAATAAAACCATAAAAATTAAAAAAGAAATGACCAACCCTTAAAAATTCATATTTTGAGCTGAAATTTGGTGAAAATTGTTTATTATTCGTGAAAAAATTAACAAAAATTAACTGAAGCGAGTAAGAAATATTAAAAAAAAAAAATTTCGTCAGATTCGTGAGCGACCTCAATTTTTTTTAAACTGAGCTGTGATCTTGGATGAGATCTCTTAAAACATGATTAACATATTCGACTCAAAAAGTAGGTAAGCACTGAGGAAGGATTTTTGTAAATTCAACCACTAAGGTGGTGAAAAGGGGGATGAAGTTTTGTATGAAAATCCATCATTTTTTAACATATATCAATTTTTAACATATATAACATATATCTATGACGCGAGCAAAACCGCGGAAAAAGCACAATTCAAGAATTCTAAACGCACACTAGGACAGTTTTGTAATCATTGGTACAATTCTATGAATTAATAGCAGAATAGTAGTAGTCTTAACAAACCCAATAATAATGGTTATAATTACAATAATTACATATATGTAACTTAAAACGTAGGATATAGCGGTAGGATATCAAGTGTGGTAATATAACTATAGTAAGCGCGAAAATGGAATGCAGAGTTAACAATAGTGCTGTGACATAATTAGAATTATTGCTGTCGATAAATTTCAACGTTGTTTTAAAATTTATCATTTACATCTTGGTTGACATAAAGAAAAAAAAGGTAATCATTTATCAAACATTTTTTTAAATCAATTATTGCACAGATAAATCAAACTGAAAAATATATCTCTGAAATTTAATCATCATTAGATCCATTTTTCGCCATTTCCCGTGCTTGACTATGAATAAAAACATGTTTTTTAACATAAATTGATGAACTCGGATAGGTCATAATTAAAAACATAACGGTCGTAACTTGAGCATTAACGCGATCAGTAAGCGTACGATACAACATGCAATCCAAATACAACATTCACATAACTACAGTAATGGCGGGGGGAGATAGATGCTCCCGCTTTTCACCTCAGACCTCGACTGCATTCAACTCGCACGTAGACTATGTTCGCGACTTAATTGAAGCTACGGCAACAACCCGAGCCGAGGTTCGGCCACTTTGGCACCCTTGAACATGTTGCTCAACTCTGCCCCCCAAGCCCAGTGAAACTGTAAAAGCCGTCTGAGGAGGCTCCAGGGCCCTTAAGGCTAACAGTACAATCACTTTTAATTAAAAAAAAAATAGTGTGTAGACTTGTAGAAGATAATTTATACTACCACTGCAAAATAATTGACTAAGCCATTTTACAAGCACTTGATTTAACGTCATCCGAAACTCATTAAAATGATACAAATGCGACAGTATTATGAATTATTCTCTCTTAATGTAATTCTTAGTCATCATATATTAAAGATATTTCACTGTATCAGGGTATTCGCTTTTAGAGTTGCCAGATGCTCTTTTGCGAGAGCTGAGACGACGTCCTAATTTATAGGTTCGTGGAAGATACGTCACTCTTTTCGGTACCTGTTTATTGTTATGTATAATGCAAAACCATCATACAAATTCATAATGCAACGACTTTTTTTCATTGACTGAAGTCGTGTTTCTTTTTTAACTATATTTGTGATTGATATCCTGGAAACAATTTTCTATGAACATAATACCCCAGGAGAATACCCTAGATGTAATTTGAATAGCAAATTTCCACAACGCCATCTCCCTACAGGCGACAAGAAAGAGAAGAAAGAATAGAACATTACTCATTATCATTCTAAACCGCTTTTATTTTGTTATGATCCATTAACGCTTTATGTAAAAGTTTATAATAAGTTTTTGTAACTAAACTGGATTTCCTCTAAGTATACTTAGTAATTACTCTATAAAAATATCGTCTTTGATCATTATTAAAAACTAATTTATAAAAGCTTATTCACTGTTAAATTGTACAATAATTACATGTAATACTCGTAAATCCTAAAGACTAATTAGTAAGTTTTGGAGAGTTTTGCTTGCGCGAACCTACCTTTAGTAGCTGTTGAGCCGGATTAAGGGCGGAATTATGATAACGAACGCACATTCAGTACGCTGTTAAATTATAATAATGGTGGATACTTGCACGAAGGTAACGAGCGATATCACCAACCGACGTGACCCACACTCGTAAAACAGGCTATACGTGCAAAAATACAAACGACAATTTCCGACGAGTCGCTTATAAAATTTAGAATCTAGCAATGTTGATATTTTTTTTCCGTTGGCGAAATTACTGACGGAGTTTTCAGGGTACATGTGATAAAACAGCGTGAACGAGGACACCGACCCGATTACTCAGCAGGGAACAACACATGCAGATGAGGTTGGCTTGGGTGTTTCAAGTCTTAAGATGATGTTATTTGACGACCCCATTACAACCCGAACTAGATAATGTATTTTAAAAATAAATTGATTTGCAATCAATTAGAAAAGTACGGCTATTAACTACCATGAAAGCTAGAACAACGTCTCCCGGGCCAAATAATATTACTATAGATAAGACTCGAATTGCTTGCCATCTGTATAAATAATATTCCGTTACATTGTCAACATAAACTTTGTATTTTGCAAATTTGCTTTGCCAAATTAAACGTAACATTTAAGTGAAAAGTAGAGCATAGAGAAATTTCTATGAAGATTTCTCTCTAATAGGGGCAGTACCTAGGACTGGTGAAGTCCACCCTACAGAAGATTGCGGCCAAATAAAATTCGAGTTGTGTTGTTGCGGTGAGGTAGGGTTTCCAGAGCACCTTGGTGAAGTGACATGGTACCCTTATCGGCAACGTGCTAGTGATACCAAGTGTTACAAACGTCCAGCTTACTATAAGGAGGCTCGTGCACATTTTTGCCACATTAGTTGTATAAAAAAAATACATTTCTAAACCATTAAAACCAAAGATTATTGAACTAATAAATATAAGAAGTGTTTACTCGGTGGTAGAGTATTTTCTGCTTGCTTGACTACCACCGTCAAGATAATCTGACTCCAACCATTTATTGGTTGGTGTATTCCGGCAGCTGCATTTGAGACCTAGTTCCAGTAGGTTTAGCGAACATTATTATGGGCATTATCGTTACAGTTAGACTGCCGTCAATACTAAACCCATATATATAGATTAAAAAATACCTATCAGTTGTTACTAAAAAGAACATAAAAGGTAAATGTGTCATACGGAACAATATCATAATTATTATACCTAGGTGACGTAATAATTATTCGTATTGCACATCCATTCTAACCTCAATACACAGTCACTAGTGTTTTTACAACAGAAACTTTGATCGATAAACCTTGTTCATTATATTTTATATTTCAATATATTATAGTCTAGTCGTCCTAAATCAACAACACGTTTGACAGCGTTCCTATAGCACCGAAACACAATTACACAATCCCAGGGTTCGACGGCGCGCAGCGCCGCATACTGCAATTTTACCGGGTAAGTAATTTCACGTTACTACTTTTCTTCGACGTGATCTTGTAGACTTGCATTTTGTAAACAAAGATTTATATCTGGGAAAAGGTATTCTTCCTTGTACCGTAATAACGTTAATCATAGTCAAAGAAAGAAAAATTTACCAAACTTTTTTCCATTTCTTATACAGAGCAGAAAACTCAAATATATTATATACTGTAATACATTTTTATATCCTTCTGTTGATGACATTCGTAATGAAGTTTTTAAATGTTTTTTTTACCCGACTGCGAAAAAGGAGGGTTGTGTTTTTCGAGTATATGTATGTATGTCTATCTCTTTGGCACGCTCTGTAGCCTAAACGACTTATTGGATTTTAGTTCAAGAGGTGTTGTTAGATTCGTCTGTTTGTGGGAGTGTCATAGAATATATAATATTTTTAATTACGACGTCTGGGAATCAAATAAAAAGCAAAAAGAGATGATTATAATATAAATAAAAGAGATGGCATTGCCACAAAGAACACCTTCGAGAAAATAAAATATTTATGAGATATGAATATATCTATAGTTCTTTCTGAACACGGGAAGTATAAATAATTATGTCATTTATCAATTGATAGGTTATAAAAATTATCAACAATATGAGTTAAAATAAAATATATAGACGAAGAGAAATTATATTTCGTAATAATTGTAAAAACGCATGCGGAGCCGTTGGTTACTAACTGCTAGTTATTACATAATTTCTCTTCACCGTCTCTAACGGCCATATTCAATAACATATCTGAGTTTACTATCCCCGATTAGTACATATTTGTAAAAAGTACTATCTTTAACTAAAGACAGATAGCTGTTTTTTTTTTTAACTGACAATACAGTTAGCCTTAGGGGCCCTGAAGCCGTTGCGGCTTTTACAGCTTCACCGAACTTGGGGGCGAGCGCAGAGGGCACTCAGCCGCGAGACAGATATTTGCTTCCCTCTTATCTATTTAAGCAAGCTATAGGATATTGATATATATTATGTAGATACGAAAAACTATACGTTGATAGGATATTGGAAAAAAAGTAAGGAGAAAAGGTTTATTATATTTGTCTATCTTTAGTAACTGAAACAGCGGACAGATAGGTTATTAAAACGGCCGTAAATAACGTCATCAAATATTGAATAATAGTTAAACCTGTCTACACAACTGGACACATTTTCAAGAAAACGTTCATAAAATTATGAAAGAATACAACATTACTTATTTGGGCCAAAGTAATTTACCAATCGGTTTTAGTGCAGACTACATAACATAACACAGAAACGCCTTTTCAATTCCTAAATCATGCAAAACAGAAGCGAATACCTCTACGTTCAAGGTATTTTTTTTACGGTCAGGCCTGGTCGACGACGAACAATGAACTCATTAATATATCTTTGTTAGTGCTCTGGTAAGTGAAACACATGTTGGAGCACTTTGAGAACAAAAACACGGTATTTAATAGCTAGCCATATACGCACAAATTTACCTGTCGATGGATGCCTGCTGCCCGGTGCTCAAACCAACGGATCGGGCACAGGGCAGACAAATCCGAGGATACAACTATGAATTTGTATGTAGGAACAGATATGCCGTCTAGATCGCGTCTCAGTTGTGGCTTTACGGATAATTAATAATAAGTTAAGGGTTTGACTTCATTTCTAAGGTACTCAAAAGTTGATTCATCCATCCTTAAAAAGTCCGGTGAAGCTGTAAAAGCCGTCAGAGGCTCCAAGGCCCCTAAGGCTAACAGTGTCAGTTCTAAAATTAAAAAAATAAATCTTTAAAAGTTGAACAAATCAACAGGTTCCATGAAATTTCTGAGTAGATTCACATGGCTATATATCATTGACTATAGCCATGTGATATATCGCAGTCGTTTTTAAAGCCATTGCTTCACTCAATCTCTTCTTGGTTTTCTTTCTTTGAAATATATAAAAAACCGCTACATACATCAGCAAAATTTTTCTTTGAAAGAGACATTACAGACATCCCTTTAATAATAAAATCAGGATTACAATAGATGCCCGAGACCGTGTGTGGCGAAGTCGCAGATCAGATCTGAGACCCGTTCGAAGGTCAAATCTGTGCGTATAAAGCGTATATGGCTACCAATTAACCGGGTTTTTTGTTTTTAGCATTCGATTAGCAAGCGATATATATTACAACAATTTTAGTATGTAACCGCACAATTTGTGAACTGCATCTAAAATTTAAGCGTATGTAGCAAAAACGTATTGACCGCAATAAGTAACATGAGAATGTCGATCGGCCTGAGATTTGATTTCAGAATAATATTTAAAAACGTGAACAGTTTTAAAATAAGCCTAAAAGGCATTCGTTAAAATTACTTTCGTGACTCAAATTGAATAATTTGTTTGGAATAGAATTACCTACATAGTACATTTTAAATCTAGGTCCTTTTTATCGATACATGCTTAAACAAATTCAATTCTCTGTTGGCGAATATTCTCTTTGATGTCGCAAGAGTTTTCGCGTTCATAAATAACTTCAATAGTTAGTATTATGTTTTAAATGAGCATGTATTTTCGTTTATGTAACAAACGTTAACACATTTAGCTGCGAACAAAACGTTATTGTGTGAAATCCAGCACAGTTTTCACACAGTCTTCGCGCAGACATCTTAGTAAACTCGTTGATAGAATAATTGCAATGACCTCACTGCATAGACTACAGAAATGTCATGCAATAATATTACGAAGTCGTGTACATTGCGATGAAGGTCAAATCATCTAACACTCAGATCATGATTTATATTAAAAAATATTATATACCTGAAGGCTTTACAGCGTTTATAAAAACAGCTTACCTTAAGATAAATTCATTTCAAATTGATTAATAATGTTAAGATAAAATTAGATTTAATGACAATAAAACATCATAGTGACTGAGTCAAACGACCAGAGAAAAAATTGGCATATGACTGCAGCGATTTTTGTCTTTGTTATCGCTTGTTATTTTACATTAAAATAATATACTATTCGAATATCAATAAACCCACTGCGATAGCATTATTTACAATGATTACTACTGCAATGCAGATGTTTCAGCTGGTAGACTAGAGAATATTCAGTTTTTTTTACGTTGAATAACATTTTTGTAATCTTCAAACTTCAGACAACGCTTTAATAAGATGATGGTTCCTTGTTAGATTAGAATCGACCAGATAGTTTTAGTGGTAACTCAAAATGCATTTTCTAGTTATTATCTATAATCCACTTCACTTAAGCACAATAAATATACTACATTACGTAAAATGCCACTAATATTACATAATATAAGATAAAATAACATAACTTTATAAATGACAAGATAATTTTTAACAAAAAAGAAAACCAATTTCAATGATTTCCTGGTGTATCTTCGAAGTTGAAGACCCAATGGTAATTAAATTAAAACAGGACCACCGTTGAGATATCCCTTCCTATCCAACAAAAAAAAAACAATCATCCAAATCAACAAAGCAGTTATGGCGTAACATTTATATACATTCGAATTGAGTACCCTCCGTATTTTTTTAGAAGCGATAAAAAATAAAAGCCGCTATTTAGGTATATGATAGATTATGATCCCACCAAAAATTCCGAATATTCAGTTACTGTGGTATAATCATGTTTGTATGGCAGACACCACTTACTGCATTTCAATAATCATTTAACAAGCGCATCTGTCTGCACTATGCCGTGGCAGTAAACAGGTCAATCGGGTCGCTCGCCGGGATCACAGCGCTGCACAAGAAATTAGGGCAGGGAAGCAATTACTCTCACACCCAACGAACTAGGGACGGAGCGAGCACAGCTGAGAGGACTTGCGAGAGGGTACGGTCTCTTGTTACGGTTTGTTAAGCATTTTCAGAGCCGGAAAGATGACGGAAATGACATTACTCGCTTTACTATAAATAGTTATTTCATAAACCGTACACATGTTAACGTTCTGATTCACAAATATTCCCACGGGAGTTCTTTTTTATTAATGCTCTAATGATAATAATTCTAAACCGGTCAAACACACTAAGGTCTTCCGGAGAGATCTACCTATCCCAGAGTACCTGCACAGGCGACCAGTGCACAGTTTTTAACAAAAAAGAAAAAAACTTCAACGATTTTGAGGAGATTCCTGGTATACCTTCGAAGTCTAATGTCCAATGACAATGAAATTAAAATGGGCCCACCCTTGAAGAAATAATATCTAACAAATCTGTTCGTAAAACAAACAAATAATGTCTGAAACATCCATAAAAAAATATACATTCGAATTAAGAAACTCTTCCTTTTTTTAAGTCTGTTCAAAATTTAATTTGATTTTAAATGATACACGCTACGACGTGCGGTCGCCCTGCGCTGTCACACCTGCACAGGTAACCTCTCCGGTAGACCGTAGCGTAGAAGTCAAGCACGAATGATCACCGGAGCCTTAACATGAAACGGATAATATTACAAACATCTTTTTAATTTAGGTGTTCCTGGAAACCCCCTGTGACGAGCATGCATGAGAGAAAAAGAGATAGCCAAACATGTACACTTGGAGCGCAAAGAGTTGACCCAATAACGGGTTAAATATCTTGGTACACCTTGGACCTTGGACTCTACCAAAGGTCTTTAACAACATTCGACGACTGGTAGACTTGATTGATACGCGCATAGACGTTGAGTTGCGAAAATGAAGTCCGTGAAAACATAATTATCTTTACGGCAGGTGTTAAAAATAATTTGTGTTATTTCACAAGGTCAGGTCAACGATTTTTGAAGCATATTATATGCACTTAATCAATATATGCAATCAAAATACAACATCCTAAGCTATTAATGTTCGCTAATCAAACCAAATTATTTTCTGATAAATATTCTTTGATAATATATCAAATATATATTCAGTTCATATCGAAATATTTCAACCACGCACAATTAACATTTGAATTTTTTGTATCTTTGGCTTTACACAAAAATGTATAATAGTCCATAGATTAACGCGAGCTACGACCAATAAATAATCTATGGTATAGTCTATACAATAAAAAAGTTATTTAAAGCTGTGATGATAATTCACAGCTGATTTAAACTTTTATTCAGATACTTTATTAAAAATCGTAAATGAATTCCATATCAGTAAACTAATGGTTAAATCAAAAAGAGGATTTTCTGGTTAGCTAACTCTAGTTTTCACACTAAACATCTAATCTAATATAGTGTATTTTGTTTGTTTGAATCCGCTAATCTCGGATACTGAAAAATTATTTTTGCCTCTTTCCATTTTCGTAATAGCTTGTCAAATAAATTTAACACGAGTGAAACCGTGGATCATCGCTAGTACTTAATTAAATAGAATTACAATTTTTATTGTAAATAGTTTCAAATGCGCTTCATTTTCTAACCTTGAAACAATTCGGTGTGGATATTAAAAGTATATTATTGGGTCATCCAGTTGACCTTGTGCGGCCCACGAGTGTTTTAGACAAGCTCTATTCATTGAAATTACATTCCATATTCCCAAATTATCATATTATTCACATTTAACGTTTAATTTTATACGCTTCGATCCGATTCACTTACACATAATTACATATATCCGTAGTGGACATTTAAAAACCAAAGTTACAAGAAAAACTTAGAAGTTGTCGTGAAAACCAGTTTCGTAGATCCCTAACTTTATTTACTTCGAGCAACCGTCGATTATATCTCACGGGGATCGAGGGTTCACGACCGGCTGGTTAGACCATTGTCTTCGAACAAGATTCCGGTATACGTGCCGGATCGACCGGTTCCCGCAGGACGAGGGTAGAGCAAGGTTACGTGTTATTAAGCACGCACGTGCGGCGCATACTTTGCGATTGGAAGATGCTTTGCAGTTTTATTTAGAAACTTATTATTTTAGACTCGGTCTTAGTCGGGCACGTTTCCAGATTCTAGAATACCGTCAATCAGTACCGTCATAATATGGTTTGGTTCACTTTTACTGTTAAGAGCAATGAAGTTTTTTATAGAGACGACGCGTTCTATTCTACCGCTTCTCCAAACAGAGCGCGCCACCGCCCACGCCCGCGTAACCACCGTTCTCTCCGCAGAGGACGGGCGGTCAACTTCGCTCCCGCACACCCGTCACGTCCACCCTCTCTAGCGGCAACCCAAGCCTAGGTTAGTTCCTCGGTGTGAAGCCCTTGGGTCATGCAGCCGCCCGCGCGATACAAGTGACACTATACGTGCAACACTTAGCTACCCACACACAACATTACACACGTATGAACACACAACCGTGCACACCACACAGGTACATAAGTTCTGTAAGGGACCTTTTTTTCTTTTTTTTTGCGCTAGTTAGTGTAGAAAAACCATTCCGATCACTAAATACATATACGCATGGCTCCCTCCTTCCTCCCAGGAGGAGGGGAACGTGCATATGAGTATGATATTAGTTAGCTCGAAATTGTTGGAGTAGGGTATTAGTTAGATCGCGATCTTTTCGCATTCGCGACGACCGCCCGAGCCGAGGTTCGGCCACTCTGGCACCCTCGTGTGAGTCGCCAAAAACTTTCGCGGCTGAGTGCCCTAAGCGCTCGCCCCCAATTTCGGTGAAGCTGTAAAAGCCGCAGCGGCTCTGTTTTTGGATAGGGCCCCTAAGGCTAACTATTGTGAATAAAAAGACGTCCACAATATTTTAATGTGTGCTAAATTAATAGCGCTTGTTTTATTCTTGTTTCTTACAAAGTTACAGTAGTTCGTAGTAACAATGTGGTTTCTTAATAACGTTCTTGACTGTAGTTTGCTTGTAGATTCGCTGCTTGCTGTTGCTGGTGTTGTGGTGTTTCTCGAACTGATCGCAGTACTGCCGCCCTCCCGCTATATTTAACCTCGCCTTTGCCTCGCAACCGGTAGTGCGATGGATTCCGTGCGGGGCGTCGCTCAGCCAATGAGCGCGCACGCGTGTGTGCGCGCTCTCGGCAGTACCATGAGTCACCATGCAGATGTTCCGAGTCTGGCATGGTTCATCCTTACAACTAGTGAAATTTATACATTTAAACTTACAACTAGCTATATTCTTATTCTAATCGTTTTAAAATACACATATTCACACATATTCAGTTCATATTATTATATCTATTCCTAACACGTATTTATAAACCTTATTCCTAACACGTATTATTTCATTTATTTGTTCATTCTATACTATTAGACTATCGTTATTCGCTCGCCCCGCTCGCTGTCCGCAACACTAACAGTGTATACAGTTAAAAAAAATATATATATAGAAACGCGGTATACTCTCACTAAAAGCAGTTTTTGAAAACGTTACAAATTTTGTTATCAGCATGTTAAAACAAAAGAGATAGGAAATCACAGCGAAATGCGCAAACACTGTTATCAAAAAAGGATAACAGTTTCATCTCGCTTACGCCGGTATCAACTCGAAAGTGAACTGAGGGCAATTGTCCACCATTCACGATGCCATATAAAGAGCGTCAATGCCGTATCTACATTTAAAATATCATTGATTGTGACATCATAATAACGATTGTATTGATAATGTCTATTGCAGCTTTTTACTAAATGCATATGAAAGTATATACAATAGCTATAGCAAAAAACCCATTTTCAAAATTGTTGTCTGTCTATCTGTCTGTTTGTTCCGGGTAATCTCCGAAAAGGTTGGACCGATTTTGACGGGACTTTCACTGATAGATAACTGATGTTATAGGGAGTAACTTAGGTTACTTTTATTTCAGAAAAAAAATTAGGGTTCCGCACAAATAAAAAAAATGGTCATGGTGGATTAATTCGGGCGCTTAAATGGCTTACGCCGAGTACACCATAAGAGATATAGTAAATTAATGTACTACATAATTGTAGGCATTAAAAAGACCTACAAAAAAGTCAGGGAGAGTATACGTCTATCTTCTAAGGAAGACGCACAATAAGCATTTTTGTCTTTAAAATAGCCGGGAGCGGGGAGCAAGATTAGCGCGGGCATTCTTAGTCCACGTGATCGAAGCCACGGGCACAGCCATTTTATTTATATACTAAAATATTATAAAGCTCAAGAGATTGTTTGTTTGTTTGAACGCATTAATCTCTAGAACTATCCTAGGTATAAAAAAGTCGTACTGCATTTCATAGCCTGCTTTTATTGAGGAAGGTTATAGGCTATGTAACTTCATGCTACGACCCTTAGGAGCGGAGCAGTAAGCATGAACGTAAAGCAATCCAGCAAACCGTAGACAAGTACAGAAAGTAAGAACAAGGATAGACTACACACGAGTACGTTGGCTGCAGCGTGCGGAGAGTTGGTCGAATAAATTTAACCGTGTTATACTGTGGGAATCATCAGCTGCTATATTTAAAAATATATATGTAAATATAATTTATAAATTTTTATAACGATAAGTATATTTAATTTATAAATATTATAATATAATATTATTAATTATAATATTTAAAAATATAATAAATTTAATTGTAACGAATAATAACCTTGATTATGTAATAGAACTGTGAAAACAAAGCAAATCTCGCATTTGTTTGTATTAATAGAATGCTAATAGTGAAGAAGTAAAAGTTGACCAATCGAGAATAAACTGAATAGAAAATAAGTAAGTACTTAAATAATAAAATAATAAAATCCACTTTAATAAAACCTATTCCAAATTATGAAATAATATTTTTATATTTACACGAAATTAACCAACAAAACGAAATCAAAAGTAAGTATGAAACCAAATAAGGATCTACAACTTTTTTGAGGTCAGTATCAGTACCCGTCAAATATTTTAAAAAATCGGTACCAACCTCAAAAAAAATTTAGGCCTCTTATTTGTTTCGTATCCACTTTTGGTTTCTTTTTGTTGGTTATTTTCGTGTAAATATAAAAATACAGATTTCAAAATATTGACTCAATTTTTTGTAAATTACATTTGTTTCTCGTAATTTTTAGTTTTAATAAAAACTGAAAGAATTGTTTGTAATAGCTAAAATTTGACCAATCCGTAAACACACCTACCCGTAGCTCGTATCAATAAGCTAGGCCGTTACACGAATTAGCTCATATCTTGAAAACTACTGAACCGATTTTGATGAAAAATGCACGGTTCCCTAAGTTAAAATAAATGTAAGCTAATAAACAATAAATGCTCAAAATCCGATTAATAGTTTCAGAGAAATGTGTGGCCAAACATACACACAATTTTGTATATTTATTTATTTGTATATAAGTCTAATACATTATCATATGTGAATATATTGCAGTTTCAATAATATTACATACACACGTGTCGAATTAATAATCTCCTTTTTTTGAACTTTCTTAAAAAGTACTAACCAAATGGAAAGTTGGCACGAGGCACAAGTGCGAGTTTATTAATATTATGGTTTAATTAACCAGAACGAACACAAAAACATATTGCAAGGATATTATAGACAATGGTGCTATTTACTTCCTGATATTATATGACATGATCCTACTTCCTATTATCATTTATTTAATGGCAACACAATTTTGTCAGTGAAACGTGAAAAAAAAAGTTTTCAAATCTTAAAAGGTCAAAAAACGCTCTACCAAGATGGTCGCTTCCTTGTTAGAACTGACCAGGGAGTTTTTGTAGCAACTCCAAATGCATATTCTTTGTTATTATTTTAATTCACTGAACTCTTATGCAATAAGTAAACTATATCACTTAAAATGTCACCAATATTACTAGGATCAAATAACACAAGTTTATGAATTAGGTATAATAAAAACTATCACAACATGAAAGATTATATAATAAGCCCTAACCTAATTGAAACTAGCAATTTAGTGCATTTTTAAATATCATCGTTGAAGCAATTACTGGTCCTATCTAAATATGTACATGAAAAATGTACCAAATGAAAATGCAATATTTTCTTAAGAAATTTAGATTAAGTAAAACTGAAATATGTTTACCCATATTTAATGTAATAAAATAATTCGCGAAATATTCTTTGTTCAAGCGAGCGGATGCGCGGGCATAGTTAGTATTAAATATTTCAAAACGCAAGAAAGTGATATCATATTTCGCCAAAAAACTCTATAGTATGAAAATAGATGAATACTAAACAGATAATATAGATAAAAAAATGACACTCGAGGTGTGAAATATGAGATGCGAACAATGCAGAGACTGTGACAGAACGCAGACGCTATAAAATATGATATTTCAAACGCACACATTACGAGTTTTATTGGATTCGAGCAGCAGAGACGCAGAGTGATTTTCCTGAGTCATAATTAGATTCCATAAAATATTCCTTTATTAAGGTTTGCCGCTGTGCGCGCATCACGCAAAAACTACTGGATAGCTTTTGATATTTTTTTGTTTTACTTAATAGTTCATGGTCCTTTTAAAAGAAACGTCAGACGAAATTGCTGGTATCAGCTAGTTTGAAATAAAGTAGTAAATGGTAAATTATAGGGTAAACAAATCTCTAAATAATAAAAACAGAAAGATTTTTAATCAATTTAAGGGGCAGACAAATATGTTTAATTTAGAACCATAACTGTATGCCTTGCTTGCCATGTTTTTGATCACGCCTGTCTATTAGTTTATTTGTTCAGGGAAATAAAAAAAAAATTGATGTAACTTAATTTAATAAATTTATTAAACGAAAACCGTGAACGTTTATGATTGTTGAGTTGAGTCGTTCACCTCTCATTAGTGAATACCTAGCAACTAATTATATTTTACATTAAGTAATTAAATTTATTTGCTAATTATCTTTACATCGTAATTACTTTTTCTTCTTAACTTTTAACTTCTTTCACGTGAATATTCTGTTTAGTTGGTGTTCCACGAGATCTACGTGTCTTATCTAGATTAACAGCGGGCTGTTTTTTTTTTTTGTAATTTTATCATGTACCACATAATCCTTATGAACTGTATGGATAAGCTTAGATTTTATTTGGATTCAGTGTTCAATCCTATAATAATCTGACAACTAGAATAAAATTGGTTCAAGAGTGGTTTAAAGTGTGCGCGTTCTAGTAAACAAGGAAAATTAACGAATTTACTGCATGTTTAGAATATAGATAAATATAGAATAGAAAATGTTATTATAAGTCTTACAAAACTACAAGTATATAAAAATATTATAAATCACCAATAAGAAAATCGTTATTTTTCATATCTCATTTAATTTGGGTTCTAGTCAGGTGGTTATAAAGTTTTTACAAAGCAATTAGCATTAACATTTGATTCCTGATAGTTAATATACTTAATATCTTAAAATGTTTTTAAAACATTCGAGAGGTTTCGCAATTTCCTTCTCTGTTTTGTGACTATTTATACTTATTTAATAGTACTCATAAAATTAGACTATAACTATCTATAGACGTGTAATCTTTCGCTAATTCTTCGGAAATCGCTGTCACAACATGTTTTCCCACCCTTTCTACCACCACTACTTACGCACATCTCTAGACGCAAATATACGCATAGTAATATACAACACACATACTCAGAATGCCTGTACCCTGGTTGGTTTTCAAATATTCTTATTCTTTCTCTTGTTTTTCCCATGATGTGTTCACTTGGTATGTATATATGTATATACATATTGTGATAATGTTTAGTGTACTCGGTTTTGTAAACCAACTGCATAAATAAATATTCCTTTATGGTTGATCAAATGGTTGAAAAAAGCTGGTCCGTAACTTCAATCGCTAATTATTGAAATCAATATTTTGGCCAAAGCATCTTCAATTCTTAATTGTAAAAATACAAAGATAACAAAAATAATACTACAAAAATGAAATTTATGTAAACGTACAAATTCATTTTCGTAAAAGAACGCAACAACAAAACACCACCGCGGCGCGCCGGTACAATAAAAAAATACTTCTGCTGGGAAAGGGCTTGTCCATAATTGATAGTAACGACAATGAAATATAGCCTCGTAAAACGGAAAGTCATAAAAACCGGCTACGTTTCTATGTTATCTCACACAGTTAATATACAACCTACTGAGTAAGTCTGTCATCTAAAATACCTACGAATCATCTAACGAGTTAATTGGATAGAGTGTGAGAATAATTGGGCCGAAAACGTAAGACATGTTTAGGTAAAACCAAATAAATTAAAAACTCTTGCATTAAAATCCGATCCGACATTCACGTGCCCAATTATGCAACAACGTTTACAACTCAATGTCTGTCTAGTTCAGTTCGTTAATTTGGTCAAAATCTAATTCAGTCGCGGCTCAAAAAGATATATAATATTATGTATATTAAATTGTTATATAGTTAATATACAACTGTTATCAATTAAAATTTATAGTACTTATGTATGAAGTACAAGTGAAAAACATTTTTGTTCAATAAATAAAATTGCACCAGGAGTTTCAGTACTAATATTTCAATTACATAATATATAGTAATTCCATTCATACAGCTTATTGCCTGTCTGCTTCACCGGAAGATCGACCAACTTTCATGGTTACCGGTCAAACGGTGTTGGAGTTTATCGATTGGACATAGGATACATACCACCAACACACATTTTTATTATATATGTAAAGAAAATATATTTCTTTAATTCTAATTTAAGTTTTGTAGGTTTAATATGTTTAGTAATGTAGGTTGTATATAGTTTATCTATTATTAAAAAGAATATTGTAACATACAAAAGGTGACAGATGTGTCAAATATTAAAATGAATTGTAAAACTAAAGAAAGGACATGTAACTAGGAAATATAAACTTTTAATGTCGTTTTTTCTTTTTCATTTATTTTGCATCTCATTTTGTTCACTAATGTTTGGTTCAGCCTTTCATTTAGGCCATTTGAGAATGGTGTATTTACTGCTGTAAAGATCATTGTTACTTTCTTTTCATGTAAGAATTTTTTAAATTCTTTTGAATTGATTCCGGGATATTGATCGGTGAGAAGCATACCGATATCCTCAGTTTCTGCAACATTCATCACTAGTTTTATATAATCATTTGCATTTTGAGTTTTTGAAGTGAGAATAAATGCGTATCTAGTAAAGTGATCTACTAACAGATGTAGATATTTTTTTGTTGATCTTGAACCTCCAAAACCCCCTATTGTATCTATAGATATTATTTCGAAAGGGCTTGTGGCGGGACCTAGATGAGACATAAAGCCAAATTTGTCGTGTCCTCTTGACTTATTTTTAATACAAACCTCACAGTTTTTACAAACTTTTTTTATGTTTTTCATCAAATTTTTCGCTGTGTAGAGTGAGCTTATCGTTTTTTGCATTTGTCCAACTCCAATATGGCAAAAGTTTTCATGTATATCTTTTAAAAGTTTGATACTTAACTCTTCTGATATAATAATTTTTTCCTTTCTTTTGATTTTTTTAAAATATATATTGTGTTTTTCAACCAATTTATTTTTGTTATTTTGTATTTCCACATTTTTACTTTGGTCTATTATAATTTCTTCTATTTTAATTAAATTTACTACCTTTAATTGTTCATCTGTATTTTCATATGACTCCAATACTGGATTCCTGCTTAGACAGTCTGCTTCCAAATTTTGTTTTCCTGGAGCATATTTTACTTTAAAGTCATATTGCGATAAATAATATGTTAAGTCACCCAGCTCTTCATCGGTTCTAGATTTCAGATTCATATTCTCTAGTGGCTTGTGGTCTGAATAAACTGTAAAATATTTACCTATCAACCAGTATTGCCAGTATTTCACCGCTTCTTTGATAGCTAAACATTCTAAGTATATTGCCTTTTTTTTCTTTTGGGCTTCATTAAGTTTTTTAGAAAAGTAAGCTACTGGTTTTTCTTTTCCATCAGACTGTGTTTGTTTTAAAATGGCGCCAACACCTTCTATGGAAGCATCTGTATAAATATTAATGGGTAATTCTGGATCAAAAACTTCAAGAATTGGTTGGGTGCATAACAAGGTTTTTATCATTTCAAATGCTTTTTTACATTTTTCAGACCAAATAAATTTTGTATTTTTCCTTAATAAATTATGTAACGGATCCAATATTATTGTACTCCTTGGTATATACTCACGATAAAAATTTATTTTTCCTAGAAATTGTCTTACATTCTTCTGCGTTTTTGGTACAGGAAAATTCTTTATCGAAACCAAATTATCCTTTAATGGTGTGATAGAATTGTTCTGAATTATATAACCCAGATATTTTACAGAGTTTGATGCAAATGTGCATTTTGTTAATTTTAACCTGAAACCTTCTGTTTTGATCGCATCTAGCAACAGTGTCAGATGAATAATATGATCAGCAAACGTTTTAGAAAAAATAAGTATGTCATCTATATAATTAACAGTAAAATTAGTAAGTTTATATTTTCTCAATATATTACTTAAAATCCGCTGGAAAATAGCAGGCGAGGTCTTTAGGCCAAAAGGTAGGCATGTCCATTGGAAATGACCTTCCTGTGTTATGAATCCTGTCTTTTGTTTATCTTCTATTCTTAATGGAATAGACCAAAATGCAGAATTTATGTCAAGGCTTGAGAAAAAATTACAATTTCTAGTTTTTAATATTAAATCTTCGATTAACGGAAATGGTTGCGCTTGTGGCACCACTATTTTATTTAAATCCCTAAAGTCTATACATAGTCTTGATTTCTTGTTATCTTCTTTCTTAAATGCCAGTGTAACGGGTGCTGCAAATGGACTGTAGGATTCTTCTATCAACTTATTATCCAGTAACTTTGCTATTTGTTCTCCTATCTCTTTTTTATCTTCTACAGTGCATCTATAGGGCCTTTTACAACAATATTTATCTACCAACAAGTCTATCCTCGCTTCATATCCATTAACAGTACCGATATCAAATTTATTTTTGGCAAAAATTGATTTATATTTGCTAATTAATGTGTTTATTTCTGACTTTTGGTACTCATTTAAATGATCTATTTTTATTTCAAAATCTTCTTCTTTTACATGTTCGTTAAAATTTATTTTGAATTCTTCTTCATCTTTTGTAATAACTTCTTCATTTTCATTATTTATACTCTGTTTCTGAGTTATCTGTAAGTCTTCATTTTGGATCAGTTTGAACTCTTTAATCAAGTCCAATCCAATCAAAAAATCATATTTGAAATTTTGTTCATTAATAATGTATACATCAACACTTTTTTCCAATTCAAAGATTTTTATTTTCAACGTTGTCAAACCACTTGTCTTTATAACACCATTAATCGTAATTAAATTTGCTACGTTCAAATGATTTTCTTTTCTGCTTAGTTTCAATAACTTAGAGTTGATCAAAGAAACATTCGAACCCGAATCATAAACCCCATATATTTTTAATTTATTGTCTATTAGTAGTTTGACATTTATTAATGGTGTTACTATTCGTTTTTTTGATCCATTTCGTTTAACTCAGCTTCTATCACTGAATTATTGATATGTTTAATGGTATTTTTCTTTAATGTATCATCTTCTTTTGTCCTAAACCAGCACTTAGATTTTGAGTGGTACCGAGGGCCTTTATTTAACTTTTCACATGTTTCACATAAATCTTGATCTTCATTTTTCCCATTAGGTCTTGGATTACTACATTTTTTCTTAGCTAAAAAAATTACTTTGTTCACCATATGTTCATACTTAGTCACTTCATTAAACAAATCCACTGTATCTTTTACGGCTTCTCTATCAATCTTATTAAGTACAAATTCTGGTAAACCAGCAGCAACAAGATCCACTAAAGTACCTGCGTCAATTGATCTTCTCATATCCAATAAAAGTTTTTCTTTTCTTATAGCATAATCTAACAGTGAACCGTTTTTGTATTTAAAGAATAGTGCATGAGTTACTGGGTTCCATCCCTTATTTGCAAATGATGCACAAAATTTGTTTTTCCAGGTTGACCATTCCGAGTTCATTGTTAATTTTATAATCATTGAGTTGTATCAATCTGTACAACTCCCATCCAAAAACAGTCTGAGAATTTCAATTTTCTTTTCGTCCGTTATCAAATCAAATCGTAGGCATTCTTGTTCAAAAATTTCAATCCACTGGTTTGGATTAGAATTTTTGGTTGTAAATTTTTCAATCACAAACTTCTCTGCAATGTTTTTTAAATTATGTGGTTTAATTATATGTGTATTTTCTACTAATTTCTCAAATAATTTTTCCAATGTACTTTCTTTTTCGAATGTAGTGACAAGTTGTTCACAATTCAGTTCTTCTAAAAATTGATCCCCAAATTGTAAATTATCATCCTCATCTATGTAAGTTCTTCTAAGTTCCTCTGTCATAGTTATCCAAACTCTTCTTACCTGATACCTTTTTCTTAAGCTATTGGTAACTTTATTATAAACAGATGATTTGATTATTTCCTTGTGATGACTAACTGCTTGTAGAGCTTCTGGTACAGCGTATACTTTATTATCATTTGTGGCTATCGAAGTTATAGAGCAAATATTTGATTTACCATCAGTTCCAGGTAATAATGTGAATTCAAAACGAAGTTTCTCCATTTTTAAACAGGATAATTAACTTTCGTTTATTCGATTTTTATAAACAATAATGTCGTTTTATAAGACGACTATAGTTTTGGCATGTAAAATAAACTGTAAGCGTTGCTCTGTAAACAAAGTTTTATTTCATTAAATTTAATAATTAATTAATATTTTATACTAATATACACTAAATAATAATATCATGTTAAAACCAACCTGTAAACAAAGAAACGACATTAAAAGTTTATATTTCCTAGTTACATGTCCTTTCTTTAGTTTTACAATTCATTTTAATATTTGACACATCTGTCACCTTTTGTATGTTACAATATTCTTTTTAATAATAGATAAACTATATACAACCTACATTACTAAACATATTAAACCTACAAAACTTAAATTAGAATTAAAGAAATATATTTTCTTTACATATATATATATATATATATAGGTATATATCGGACTATTTTAACAGAACTTATTCTATCTACATAACCTACATTTTCTGTTCACTTTTTATTTACGTAAGTATTTATATGACTAACTATTTAATCTAAACATTTTAAATACATTTTATTAATTGACGAATGCCGTGATGTTTCCATTGGTTTAATGGTCGCTGTTCTTGGTACAAAATGTTTGTGCTATGAATAACTTTAATAGACGTCGCATTAAATAATAAGCCTATTGCATCATCATATAAAAATACTATATATCATAACACAGTTGTTAATATTATATTTTTTTAATTTAAACAATTTGGCAAGATTAAGTTACTTTGGAGGTTTCTTGTGCATTAAATTTATAATAACCAACAGCAACAAAACATCTTATCTGCAATTGAAGAGTACTTACAGCACTCTCTCTTTACTGACATCAGTCATTTAATAGATCCAATAGGATTGTCAAATGTATCCGTTTAAAAGCAGACGGATTTACTTTGTACAGCCGTTCGGTACACTAATTTGATTACGCGGAAGCTGGTTTAGATGTTACGGGCGAGCGTAGTCATTGTGAAATAATGACGCGTCCAAGGTTGTATACATTCATTTATATTAATTAATCATTATTTTCTATTTTCATGAAAACTAGAAACATTAAAACTATGCTTTGTCCCCTTGTGCGTGTACTACCGTTTGTATAATGGACAGCGTTCCTAGGAATTGTTCGACATGATGCCAACGGCTACCTTTCATCATCTCACCTCTCGCCATCGGCATGGAATTCATTCTCACACTTTGGAACCTAAATGGTCGCGGATAGTCCAGTCTCGCTCGCAGAACGCTCCGGATATAGAATGAGCTCCCTGTTGAGGCTTTCGCAGGGGAATACAGTATGGAACTCTTCAAAAGAAGAGTGAATAGGTTTTTATAGGGTCGGCAACGCGCATTTGATGCTTCTGGTGTTGCAAGCGTTCATAAGCAGCGGTGACCGCTTACAATCAGGCGAACTGACCGTATGCTTGTTTGTCACCATCGTGGTATAAAAATCAACTATTATAAAGAGATAAAGGTTGTGAATATTATTGTAGGATTTAATAATGAAAACACTAAAACTGGTGTTTTCGGCGGGAACTTGAATTGTTATGTGGTGTTTTTTCTTTGATTTCATTAACTTATGATATTTGGCCCTATATTATGTAATTTTGGCGGCATTTTACGTGGATGTAGTATATTGTGCACAAGTGAAGTGGATTATAAAAAATAACTGAGAACATGTATTTTAAGTTGAAACAAAACAACCCAGGAGAGTTCTAATAAGGGGCCGCCATCTTGTTGAAGCTGTGTTTGAATTTTGCAAGATATATGGAAAAATATACTATATGTGTGACATTGGCAGAATTGTGAAAAATAAAGTTGTCATTAAATAAAAATAAAGAACACTAAAGCCAAATGCAAAGAAATTGAATAACGTTTGAATAAATCACAATAGGAAAGCAGACCTTACCCAAAAATAAACTGAGGCTACTGTTGACATAGCTGACTTTCACTATTCCTATCATGACTGAATGTTAAAAAGCGAAACCTTACGAAAATCTATTGGACGCTTTTTTTAAACATCTAAGCAATGTAAGTATCTAATTACGTTAAATTACTAAGCAGAAAATATGAATTATAAATATTCATAAATAGAAATACATACATAAATAGGTAGGTAACTTCATTATAATCACTGAAAGGTAAATTAAACAGAGGAAAAATTATCATATTTGCTTAAGTCCTACATATCCTACTATGCACCTACATGTCCTACTAATTCAAATTATTACTATCACTAATTAAGTTACCACAACTCTAATCCCTTCATTTAGTATACCTATTATCTAGAATAAATCACAAAGTGAGCCTGACTTTCATACTTTCTATAAGTCTAGATTACTGTGATTGATTGCCATGTTTGGTATTCTGTCAAGCTATAAGAATTTTTACTCAGAAAAACCTATGGAGAAATAACCCGCTGCCATAAACTGTTTTATAGACATGGACTAAACTGAATCTTTTTCACTTTCCCAATTTGTTTCAAGTGCATTAAAATTGTTTTATCACTCACACCAAAGTCTGCTGCTAACTGTGATGTTGTTTGTGATGGATCCACTTCCACAAACACCTTGAATTCTTTATTATCAATCAAATTTCCAAAATGAATACATTGGAACCAAAATTGTACCATGCCTTCTTATACAGTAGTTTCTCCATACACATCATTAATTCTTCGAGATGTTTCTGGAGCACTGATGCCACGGTGGAACTCATACTCATAATTAGTGCTGTATTTAAAATTTTCCATTTTGTGAAAAGATCAATGTCAAAGAAAAATCAAATGGTGAGAAGACAAATGAATTACTAAATTTGAAGCACAAATACACAAACC
Source organism: Saturnia japonica (assembly GCA_033032175.1). Classification (NCBI taxonomy): domain Eukaryota; kingdom Metazoa; phylum Arthropoda; class Insecta; order Lepidoptera; family Saturniidae; genus Saturnia; species Saturnia japonica. The sequence goes on from CM065314.1 coordinate 5,129,260, forward strand.
CAAATTTGAAATTAATTTGAATATGGAATTCCCAATGAAATACCAGATATTTGAGATCAAAGTGGCCAGTTCAACAAAACACCCATTTGATATATAAGGACCTAATAACATACTGAAAAGAAGAAAGGGTTACCAACCATAATTTAGTTTAAATGTTAAGGTTCTACTTATTTACATCAATAACTTCATACAATTATATAAAGTTTAAAATAAACACATCCAACATATTCAATGTTCTCTTATAATAATAGGTAATAAATATCTTTTGATTATGTTATTTATGAAAAACTGGTATCTTCATGAAATGGTTATAAAAAATTTAAGACATTGATTGTGGTATGCGTAAATTTCTTTTAAAGATATAATATCAAGTTAGAATAAGTTTATAGGCCATTTAATGCCATAAAGGTTAGAAAAACTAATACCTACTTAATCTTGCATTAAAAAAAGTTTAATAACAGATAAAATGATCAGAACTCTTTCTCTTTTATAGAAATCTTTGCACTTTGTGGAAAGGATTATTGTTTTAATACCCCACACCTGGCTAGAGTGATAATTTGTTTGCAAGGTTGTTAAATATACATATTATTGAAATAATAACAATTTGTACATAGAAATATTTATTTTTTATGTTCCTTTATCAAATAACTAAACATTCTATTAGTTAAATGGATATGTTTGAAGAATATGCCTTTAAGCTTAAGTTTTTTGTCACATTGTCACTCAATGCAATTTTTTATGCCATTAGGGCAGCTAACAGGTTTACCACTAAAGTAATAGGAAATGAGATATTGGTGATTGTTTAGTAATTAATAGAAAAGCTTGTATTCACACAACATAGATAATAGAGAAAACATCGAGGCGCGGCTAAGACGTGTTTAGAATCGTGTTTTCATGTTTAGTAGATACTAAAATGTCTAATAGCACAATGAATCCACCAAGCTAGGTTATATTTTATTACATTGTTTCTGAAATTGTATAGATGATAGAAAATAATTATCATTATCTTTCAAATGTTAACATTGTAACAAAACGAGCGGTCAGTGGCAATGATGTGTCGATTCACTAATATTCTTTGACTAATATGTAGATTGTAGTGACGTCAGAGCATTTAGGTACCTATGGTTATTTAACAAACCGACCACATCGAGTACTTACCCATCGCCGACGACGACACACTTGATCGCTTGCATGTTTCTGTTCTATACAGCCTCTGAAGCTTTGTCACAAAATAAAACACAACGAATGCCTCACAACCCGCCTCGGTATCGCACTACAAATAGTAATCACCACTAGCAATCAATACACGACGGCATCACAATCAACACTCATTTATTGGAGCAGCACAGTCTTTAGATAACAACAAAAAATTCATATCTCTACACTGGCGATAAGAGTACGTTCGTATGAAATACTCGTTTCGCTCGACTTAACTACGTAAGTAGTAAGTGGTAGTAAGTACGTACGCTGAACGCTCAAGATTAAATGTTGCCAATGATATCTGTATGAATTGCTTAAACCTGGGACTTTAACAGAAAACCAGAAAATGTATACATAATTATATTATGTTTAATTTATATTTTGTAATATATGTAGTTTATAAATTTCGATATTGTATTGTACATTATTATTCCCTCAATTCAAAAATATATCTATTACAATGATAACTTCTTATACATACATTAATCAGTTATCGCTTTTGGTTTGTGTAAATGTAACCGCTTTAAATTTTACATGTACTTCACACTACTGTGTTGTAATCTTCAAAACGTCCTAATCCGACTGTCATAAATAAAAGCGAATACCATATACTACATAATTTCAGTTGCATATTTTATAGACAAAGGCGCGGCGCGGCGCGGTGACGCCTTCGAAATGCTCTTTGTTACTTCTACCATATTAAATTTCCCCTATGTGCAGTAAGTTTTTTTAATATTGTAATACTAAAGTCATAGACAATTATTGTTCTTTGTTATATTATTATTTTTGAAAAAATAGGTTACATAAAATTTACAAATATAATTTTGAAGATTATATATTTTTATCTTATTTATTTTAATTAAAAAAAATATATTTTAAAACGGTAATTATCGGTCTATGCCTATACCTAGAAGAGCACGTTTTCGCGCTTGATATTCTATAATCTATGTCATAATATGGCCACTTCGATAAATCGCGTTGCGCGGTATTGCGTGATACGATTGTTGTTTTCAGTTTTATTATGGCAAAAGGTGATAAAGAATTAGAAAAACCTATAGTGAACAATGAGTTACCAAATCCTGAGTGTAGAAGTACGGACAATGAGGACTCTGAGTCCGCCCCAGAGCAACCCTTGGATATCGGAGAGCATTATTTAGTGCGGCGAACGGATGAGTCATGGCACCCGGCTGAGATAATACAAAAGCGGTACAATGAGGCGGAATCGTGTTATGAATATTATGTGCACTATGTTGGCTACGACAGAAGACTGGACGAATGGGTGTCCCGTCACCGGGTTATGTCAGACAGATTCGATATTTGCGAACAGTCGAATAACAACATCAACTGCGACCACTTGCTTACCGACAAATCCGGCCGGAAGATAACGAGAAATCAAAAACGTAAACATGATGAAATCAATCATGTACAGAAGACTTATGCAGAAATGGACCCAACCACGGCGGCACTGGAAAAGGAACACGAAGCTATCACAAAAGTTAAATACATAGATAGGATACAAATGGGAAAATATGAGATTGATACATGGTACTTCAGTCCTTACCCTGACGAGTATGGGAAACAATCGAAGCTGTGGATATGTGAATACTGTTTGAAATATATGAGAATGGAAAAAACATACAGGTACCACTTGAGTGAATGTACAGCGAGACAACCACAGGGTAGTGAAATATACAGAAAAGGTACAATAGCTATATTTGAGGCAGATGGCAAAGAACACAAAATTTACTGTCAAAATTTGTGCCTGCTTGCAAAATTATTTCTTGATCACAAAACACTATACTTTGATATAGAACAGTTTTTATTTTACATTTTATGTGAAGTTGACAAACAAGGGGCCCACCTTGTAGGCTACTTTTCTAAAGAGAAAGATTCTCCAGAAGATAACAATGTAGCTTGCATATTAACTCTACCTCCATATCAAAGACAAGGGTATGGTAAACTGCTTATAGCCTTCAGTTATGAGTTATCAAGACTTGAACAAGTTGTTGGTAGCCCAGAAAAGCCATTATCAGACTTAGGAAAATTAAGCTACAGATCATACTGGTCATATGTTCTGCTGGAAGTGCTTAGCGCCAGTCGGGGTACCTTGAGTATCAAAGATCTCAGTCAAATGACTGGTATATCCCAAACGGATATAATTTCGACATTACAGTCAATGAATATGGTTAAATATTGGAAGGGTCAGCATGTTATATGTGTTACTCCGAAAACTGTTGCTGAGCAGTTAGCAAGTCCACATTTTAAGAAGCCTCGCCTATCTATAGACCCTTCTGCTCTTAGGTGGACACCTTCAAACAAACAAGGGAATTCAGCAAAAGCCAAAAAGTAGTACAGGCTTACAGGCAGGGCCTAGAGAAAATTCTTTATTACAATCAAAGGTCTTTCTCTAGGCACAAGCCTGTAATTAATTAGACTAAGTGTGTAAGTTGTATAGATCAAGTATTAGAATATTATAGATTATTTATATTTAAGTATAAAATTGCTTTAAGTGTAAAATTCAAATTTAATGGACACCTCATTTGTGAAATTAGTTTTAATATTGAGGACAATCCAGTTGAAGGAACAATGGCTAAGCATTTCCAATGTAGTAGAAATAGGTGAAGAAATTTGAAAAATATGAAAAAAAACAATTAGGTAGAAAAATTTATCATTTCATTACCTACTTATATTTTTTACATGAAATGGCATAAAGCATTCTATAAATGTTGATATGAATTCATACATATTATTCAATGTATATTTCTGGTGTATCAAAGTATGTCTAATGTTGTAAAGCTGTATCATAAATCCAATAATTTCATAACTGTATTGTCATTATTTACAATCCAATACTATATCTAAATGACATGAATACCTCAGGGCTTATTATAACATTTCTTTTTTATAAGGTCTATTTAATTTAACATTGAAGATTAGTATAATACTCTTAAAATTTATTTTCAATTTCAAAACACAAGATCTGCTCATTTCTTAAACATCTCATTTAGTTCCTTTTTTACTGGTATAAGTGATATTAATCTTAAGTTTTAATTCTAAATGACAGTGACTATGATTATATTTGTTTTTATAAAATTTTATTAGGTATTTCAAAGGGCTATGTTTCGTCTAGCTACATTTTTGGCAGTGAGACTGTATCTGTAATTCTGATTTACAATAATAACTTGCATACCTGTTAAACTACAAAAGGTCAAACCTACATTTTATAGGTATTATACTTAATTAAGTTAGGGTATAGAAATATTTGAATTAGCAATTAATTCCCAGAATGCATTTTTTAAGGTTGCTATGACTATTAATCAGGGAGTACTCCTATCAATATTTGGACTAAAGGTACAAAGAAGTTTATTAAGTAATTTAATGAGTAAATAATGTTTACTCTTCAAAGGAAGGGTAGTTAGAGAAATTGTTGAATGTATATTGTCTATAAACATATTGTATAAAACTCAAAAAGAAGTTTTTGTATCAACAACTTTTTCCGAATATGGCAACCTTAATTGAATATGTAATCCCTACATCCAATTCAACAATAGATAAGAATTGTACAATAGCCCTATGTTATATTTTAAACCTATTGTAATTAAAATTACGCTATTCAGACTGTAAGAAAACTTATAACGAAAATAATATTTAATGATTGCGTCGACAATGACGTGAGAAATGAAATTAAATACCAGAGAAGGGCCGAATGTGGTTTCCACTGAAGCTAAACTCTGGTTGAATGTTCGGCTCGAAAACATACTGAAGCCTAATTTCGGCCGAACTTTGTTTCAATTTTGTCGCTAAGAACTTTTGACACATGTTTACGCTGCTTTTGCCATGTCTGTTGCTCGTCTTCCGCCTATTACTTCTCCAGACCCCCAACACATTGATTCGCTCGACAATTATTATTAAGGTCATCTTTGCAAGACGTGCGTTTGATTATTTGCGTTTCATCTAACTTAATTATCAGTTTGTTTCTTCTGCATTACAAACTATTTTACTATTTTTATTTTGTGAATTTGTGAGCGCTATGTAAATACCGAGGCTCGGTAGAAATTCGGCTCAATTTAACAGAACTGAAAACTGCCGACCTTCTAATCGAATGTTTAGCGAATTTCGGCCTCATCTCTAGAAATTACTATTGAATATCTTACTATTCAGTGTACTGAACAATTTGATACGCTCTAGGTTTTATTATTTAACATTTAATTATTTGCAATGAATTATCTTTTATTGATTACAATTTGCCACAATACGTGACGAGTTGCTTGAAAGATCTACCCGTTGCACCGTTGAAAAGATTCTGTGAATCATCAGTTTTCACTTTTTATTTGTGATAATTTTAATTGTAAACTAAAAATGTCGAAGTTCGATAATAAAAAGAGTAATCGATATTTTTGTTTCTCTTTACCTTTTATAAATTTATTAGCGTTTACCCGCTTATTGTAGTTTAAAGACGTTGTAAGTACATAATACATTAATTTAATATCTTGTAAGTTTTAATAGTGCCTATTATATATTTATTTATCCATATAGTACTAAATATTATTAAGCTGGTGGCTTTAATTGCGCCAATCTCAGGAAATACCAGTTCGATTTGTAAAGTTCATTTCGTGTTATACAGGCAGTTTATTGGGGAAAATTCAAGGCATCATTTAGGACCTAGGCTACTGGTCGTACTGTCTATAGCTTGACACTAAGCATGTGTCCGCTATAGCCAAAAGTAACTGAAAACGGTTGACACGTCTCTAACGTACTTACCGTATCGGTATTGATATAGCTAACAACGGCTATCAGATATCTAAGTACTAACAACTGAAAATGACGCGACGCTGTCAACCAACTTACATTATCACAAAAGCTGATTTTTTCAGCGATTCTCGTTTCGCTATGTTGGTAACCAAACGAACAATAATATCCATAATAACCAAAATAATTATGCCTTCTCTCACTTTCTAAAGGATTCCTTACGTGCAAAACAAAGAAGGAGCGAATATTGGCTAGCGGTTCAATAAACAGTAAAATTTTACTAATATTAATATAAACCAAAGACGACCTAATTTCTATAACACTAAGGCATAACTTTAATAAGGATTGGAAGATCAAACTATAATGGCCTGTATTTCTGCTTGCTAGTGCATTTCGACGAAAACCGTTCATTATAGTTTACTTTACTGATTTAGTGATTACTTTACGAAGATTGCGATATTCATGACACGTAGAATTGTTTTAGTTTTTGTTAGGTAGCGTCACTGCGTGTTGTGTTGGTTGTTTTGTTTGAGAGATGACACAGAATATGCAAAATAAAAATTGTAAATATTTTGTTAGATTAAGTAGATTTGTTTCAATGGCGATTTTTTAATGCGCCACAATTTTTATCTATTGTAAAAAATTGTACTAGTCGAAAGCATAAAAAAGCATTAAGGGGAAGGGGAATCATTATTACCTATCTGTGCACTTATACGTCGAATAACATAGAGTAAGTTTTTTTTGGAGGGATCTTAAAGTGACACGTAGATTTTATTTTTAATTCATTTTGACCCTATGTTATGTAATATTGGTGGCATTTTGCGTGATATAATTTGGTTATTGTGCATAAGTGTAGTGGATTATAAATATAAAGGGGAAAGCATTCATTTTGAGATCTTACAAAAACTCCCTAGATCGTTCTAACAAGGCAGCCACCATCTTGTTAGACGCCACTTTGTTACGAAGGTTTGAAAACATGGACGCTGGACAGTTTTACGAAGGCTTAAAAAAATTCACACTGAAACCCCCATTTTTTTATTGGAAAATTTTATGAAGGTTGAAAAACATTGACACTGGCAAGTACTTTTGCGGCTCCATAACAACAAGAAGAAGAAGATTGAGTAATACGAGTAGGTACTTTATTCCGTTTAGTTGCACTACCCGTATCGATACGGCAGGTAGCATATTTACATTATCGATTACAAACGAAAACGATGCGCGTATTAGATAGTTAAAAACTCGCTTTGGTATCGATATTCGGCAACGGTTATCAATACCGGTATTGAAACCAAATATCGGCTAGATAGCCGTTGCCAGAAATAGCTGATAACGCCCATGGCTACTTGACACTACATTACAAAGAAGCGGAGCGGAAATGTAATGCGGACAAAACCGTGAAATACTAGATTTTTTCAAAATCACAATGTCCAATATCTTAGAATAATTAATTAGCCTATAAAATAATCCAAATTATCAAGAATTTGTCTAATGAAGTTCGTCGAATTATAGGTACGTTAGACTAATAACAATAATCTGACTTACTGGAATAAGTTTACTAATTGGTTAATTATATCTACTTAGATAAAAATAAATAATTATTTACTAAAGACATGTATATATTATTGGGAATAGTAATTCTGTGCACAAAAAATATATAAAACGAGAATATTGTTAAAAATGATACGATGAAATGTTTTAGAAGCGAAGAATTTTTATTTAGTGAATTCCCAAATATTAGCCCCAGTCGATTTATGATTTCTTTTAACACAGAATTGTGTTCGAGTAACGCAGTTAAAACAGCTGTCAGTGGTAAGGTAATGGGTCGATCGAGTACTTAAAATGAATTGAGTAGGTATCGTTTTGTCTTATAACATCTTCATATGTAATTCTTAAAATAATGTACCTATAGCTAAGGCATGCATTCCGGAATTTCGATTGAAATTTCGCAATATTTCAGTTCCGGAATTGAGAAGAGTACTTAATATCGTAATTCCGATATTCAAAAAATTTTGCCCATTGAGTGATCTCGACTTGGTTATGATTAAGATTAGATTACAATTCTGATCCAATCTAATCCAACCTTATATTGGTTAAGATTACGAAATCAATGCCAGCTTGGTCAGCATTCAATATGTTGCGAGACTATCTTGCCTTATTCAATGTTTCTTTGGAAGACGAATGCATCAACCAAACAACTGATTGTGCTGCAAGCGTTATGGTGAAAATGGGCACTTATAACAAAGGTCATCACCAGCTTTGCCTTACGGAATCTAGCCTGCAGTCATTGATACTTTGTATAAAACTTCAAAAGAATCTGAACGAGCAGTAATGTCGAATTAACATGCTCCAGATTATGGTTTTGAATTTCAGAGCGATGAGGATGAAAATTAAAGTCATTTTGATATTGAGAATTACTCTCCGTGCTCAATGTGCTGAACCAGCGTTCTACAAGCAAGTTATTATACAAACTCTGCATCTTTTTAAATTAATAAGAATACCTCCCTTCAAATTAGATGCACTGCGGGATTACAACTTGAAAGAACACCACAAAAACATACAAGTACAACTGGATTGATTGAACTCGGCGAAATGTATCCGGTAAAAAACCGATAAACTGGCAACTTTACGCCGATGTTCAAGGCTCTGCAGCCTTGCCTCAACTAGCGAATCGTTGCCAATGATTTCTTGGCATGCAGCCTCTCGATTATCTCAAATGCCTCAAGTTGAGTCCCAAGGATGAGAGCAGTGCTCCATGCACTATTGCGCTTGATGTATATCAAGCAGCTGAGCCGACGTGAAGTACCGTCTCACCTTTGCAAGGATACATAGCTTTTTGGCAACCAATTGAACTTTATACTCAATGAAGGAGCCAAAATTGACGGTTAAAGACATCGTAAAGTTCCAGATGGTCGGTTATCGGAATGGACACATCTCTGAAAGTAGGAGTTAGTTGGAAAGGACTCCATTTAACAGAAAATAAAGACGCCTGAGTCTTAGTGGCATTAAACTTGACCAGGTTGATACCTATCACCCCAGTCAGAGATTTTCTTTATTGACAAGTCCAGGCTTTTGTCAAACGCGATAGTCAAGTATTTCTGATAATATGAGCAGATTATTTTTGAAGATAAATGACTCGGTTTTCAAAGCCTTGATGGACTTGAAATCAGAAATTACTTTTTTTGAACATGAAATTTGAACCTTTACTGAAATTTATTACACCTTGGATGTCGGAAAATTGGCTGTTATATCCTTGTACTGTCGGCATGCGACGCTTTAAACAGCTGATACTATATTAAAGTCAATGCTCAAGAAACTTGAACAGAACAGTTATTTGACCTCTAAACTTACGAAATCTTATAAAAGACGACTACTTTTATCAGGTGTGCTCCAACTACATACTTGCACGATCCGGAAGACTTCTTTGAACAAGCAAATGACGATACATTCCCCAAACCTAAGAATGAAAAAAATTTGAGATTTCGTCGATTTACTACGCCAGCGTAAGTACAAAACTCCCAGTGAAACCAACGACTCTAAGACCCCCCCTTCAGACCCCGCAGTGCCGTCCGAGCCAGATTTTTTGGCAAAGATGTTGCTGGTAACGTAGGTACCAATTCTACAATAGCAGCTTTTTTTTTTCTAGAACTCACTATATTGTTAGCCTTAGAGGCCCTGAAGCCGCTGCGGCTTTTACAGTTTCACCGAACTTGTCTAGCAGTTGACCAGGACCTGGATAAATGTAACAAAATCTACAAGATGCTTTCCACCACTTTTGACTTTGAAGGGTTTTTCAAGTTACAAAAAGCTTTGTACGATCATGAAGGAGTTAGAGGTGTGTATACGACATAAGCTTTGCACTTTGGAACCCTTGAACTTAGTTGCCAGTGCCAAGCCCAGTGAAGCCGTCAAAGCCTCAAATGGCGCCAGGGGCCTTAATACTAACAGTTTGAAAAAAAAAACCTTTATGAAATGTCCAATTAGAACTATTAAATGAAAACTATGACAAAAAATGTTCAATTAATCAAGTGATTATTGAGTCTGATGTGGCTTCATTTAATAAAAAGATTCATATTAAATCTTTTTTGATTCGTAATACAATCCTTTTTATAGAAACCGAAAATGGTTAAATACAGCTCCGGAATCCCGGAATTTGGACTCCAGTATCGGAACTCGGTTCCGGAATTGAAAACTCTCCGATATTGCATGCCCCACCTATAGGTCATATAATAAGCCCACATTTCCAAACGTAATCATATTTAGTTAAGGTTGATATGAGCTTTAGATATACCAACTATTTCACTCATAGTATTAATTTTGCAAGGGCATATTTACTCCTCGATGACTCCGCAATATTATAAGTACCTACCATGCAGCATATATGGCACTGATAAGTAGGGTTATCATGAAAGTAGCATGTTACCTTTTGACGAATATTAGTGTTTATATATCACAGTGAAAATACTGGACCTTATAAAAAGTGGTAATTTTCCCCACAAAATAACTTTTTAGGTACCTACCTAGCGGGAGTTACTTCTAATTCCTTAAATCAAGAGGTGCATGGGCACCTTGAGAAAAAAAATCAGGATATTGAATCGTGCACGTGACATTTATTTTCATGTAGCTCAAAAATTAAATGATTTTTGATTAAAATTAGATTACCGAAATTAAAAACTTATATTGGCTGATCACCCCTAGGAAATTTTGATAGCTACGCCATTGTAGATGAGTACCTAAGCATCATAATCTAGTTAATATTTCAGTTTGGCTAAATACTGATGTAGGTAATTAAATTAGGGTATGTTAATAAAATATAACAAAACCTTTATAAATTTTCTTTTAAACGTTTACTAAAATATTATGATTTAGGTAAAAATTACACTATAGATAAGTACTACAAATTGCTTTATCGTCTTAAATAAAGAAAAATTGATAAAGGAAACAACTTGATCGACATCCATATTTCAATCTTTATTTATTTTATTTCACTTACATAGAACAATTGTTATGATAACAAAATAAATAAAACGTTAGGTAGTTACATTACAAATACATTTATTAAATCCCTGAAAATTTTGTGCGTTGTGCCGTAATAGATTTTCAACAATAATAAATTCTAAAATTGAACGACAATAACTTAAATGATTTAAAATATGCAAGATCAATAAGAACTTCTAATTTTGTAATAAAATCTGCGAATCACTTCAAAAACTGTCGCACGCTCACAGCGATAATTAGATATGTTATCGCATAAAGTAAATTGTGTACATACCTACACTCTACCTAATCCATGTTTATAGAAATTAGGTCACTCATAATTCGAAAAACCGGCATCGACGAAACCATTCAAAAACAAATCGTATATTGACATAACATAAATTGAATTTTACGGAAATCAGTGAAATTTAAGTAATAATATATTTTATTTAAAAAAATACCATTCTGGGTAATGACACGATGGGATAATAGCAAAATTTAGGCGTTATTGCGTTTTTTGGTGTTTAATCAAGTAGTCATCAGTCTTGGCAGCCATTATTATAACAATATCCAATCGGTGATTATTGGAGATATGTATTTTGCTTATAATTAATGACATATTTTATTTTTGCTCACAAAATTCATAATCACTTATGATAAATGTATTTGTAATGGAAAATGTATAAGCAACCATTCTACATTATCGTAAAATATTTATTATAATAATATATACATACATGTCTTTCATTGTTAATAAGCAAATCTAGAGATCAATTCATTTGACTAACACAGTTTGGTTTTCAATTTATTTTATATTTCATTTCATTTATGAGGTAATAATATTTGACCACAAAGGTGTATATCCAAACAAAAATATCAATAAGAAACATAAATTCTTTGGTTACGAAAATAAGTACACGAAAGTAAATTTGGCAAACATAATCACACACATAATACTCTATAATTCAATCAATTATGATTTCGGGACTTAAGTATATCACCTAACACTGAACGCCTTTTAGCTTTAAATATTCAACACTTAATACAATTTATTATTTCGAATAATTATTACTTTTGTAGGAGACGCTTATTTAGAAGTACCTACAAAAATTCAGCGAAAATAAATTTACACTACCTACGTGTCTAGTAAAATCAATAAGTTTACGAACTCGTAAGAACTTAAAGTGTACCTATGTAAGCAAGCAGTCAAAGCTTTTTTATGGGTACCACAGAACTGTTTAATAGAGGTGTTGTTTACCCTTAGAGTTAGGAATTAGACAATTTCCTTGATAGTTTTTTGAGTCCAATACTATAGGAGTATATTTAACTTTAAAAGTACATATTTCATACATTTCCATCTGGACTATCGCTTTTCACCCGACTGCGCGATGCATTGCTAGACTAAACTAAGCGAGTAAATGAGTGACTTTTCGCTTTGTTTAAACAGATTAACTAATACTTGTTTTCAACTTTGTTGTTCGTCTTTGGGACGGGCAGTTATTTACTTTACTTTTTTTGCATACATATATGACTGCAGCTGCATCTATCAGCCGATTGATATAATAATAAAATTATTATTCAAAGTGGATTTTAGTTTAATAGGTACTCAGTAATAACCCCTTCTATGGAATTGTTTTTTCAATTGGATTATGATGAATTCAGTTATTCGTTTAAAAATTGAATTAAAAATAAATTTACAAAGAGATAAACGAATTTCTATGGGAGTTGTTTCAATAAGCGGCTCCATCAAAAGAAAAGTCGTTATTAATAAGAACACCCTAACAAACATACGAATTACATATCTACATCTATATAATAACTGTACTACATATAATGAAATTAGTGTACATAACAATATGTTTTCGTTTACATATATTACATGATATAGTAATTGGATTGTTGATATAGGATATCGTCAATATGCAGTAGTACATTGATGTGTATAGGCAGTCTCTAGAACTCTTAGGCTACACTGTTAATATTTTTTGTAAAATTACAATCGTTTTACAAACCAAAGTGTGAGTACAATTACAAAAAAATGATTCTAATCCAAAATTATAATACTATCTATACAAGTAGTTTTCCCAAGACATGTGAAGAAACCAATTAAAAAAAAGTGTTGTAATTTCAGTTTGTCAGTTTTCCATAAAAAGCTTCACAAATTTACAAATAAAGTTTTGTATTATTACAATACCCGATTTAAATTTTGGCTAATTGTTTTGTCTATCAGTTTCCGATATATTTTTTGGAAATTTACCATTGAAATTTTGAACAGTGTAGGCGGCGAAAAATTCTCAGTGCCTACCTACAGTCAGTACATAGCCGTAGTGCCGATCTATGATTCTCACTTTAGTAGATTCAGCAGTTAAGCCTTGGTACACTGACCATGAAAGATTATTATTTTGACCATATTTAAAAAAAATATTAATGGCCATGGAAAATATCTATCTATAAGGCTGTTTTAATTAAGATATTTATTAATCCTGAAAATTTTAGAATCAATTTCGTAAAACTCATCTATTATATATTATACATTTAACAAATTACAAAGCTGCCTCCATTAACAGTTTAATTTATTTCATAAATCTTTTCAATCAAATGAAAATAGCGGGCAGGAGTGCAGCAGTCTACTTGGTGTTAATTGTTAAAAGACCACTGAAGGGCTACTGGTGGGTTTGCTACCACAGATGATTGAATTGGAATGCTTGACCACTACACGTCGTTAAACACATCCTTGAGATTCAAACACAGCAGCTTCACGGCAAGTTAAGTCATAAAAATATCTATGTATCACTCATGTCTTTAAAAATAATATAAATGTTGACAAAATTAGTCCAAATGTACATCCACCCTAACGGAAGCCTCAAATCAGAGACTAGGTTAAGTGTTGCTAACGATAAATATTCGATATCCGTGTAAAAAAATAGATCAATATTATTAGAGAATAGTACATTTGAACAATTGTTACTCTTAATTCTTACAATATAAAGTGCAAGCTATGGAAGTGATAAATAGGACTTGCCAATAGAATATCGATATTATTAATACTTTTAAATCAAATGTAGTTTTATTAAATAAAGTAGATCTGACTATTCCGTAATCATGTGACTCCATTACGAAATAAAGGTGAGTAATTTTAAATCAAATATATTTTTAATAATTAAAGTAGATTTGACTGTTCCGTAATCATGTGACTCCATTACGAAATAAAGGTAATTTTAAATCAAATATAGTTTTAATAAATAAAGTAGATCTGAATTTTCCGTAATCATGTGACTCCATTATGGCATGTCGGTATAGATAGCATCAACTTCACACCCAATCGCACAATTAGATATTTAACATCGATTTTTAAAAAAACACGATATCTATTAGCAAGCCTTACCTACGTTACTACTTTAGGTACATTTTTACCATCATTCCGGGGTTGCTCAATTTGAACTGCAAAGTTTACTTTAAATATTTTTGTCAAAGAATTCTTTCTTTAATTACATAACATCTGTAGTTTATGATCTTGCCCCGATTGTGAATACTAACTAGTAATCTAATAACTAAACCAGTGGTATATGGTGAAAATGTGCTACAAAACTAAAAAAAAATAGCATTTATTAAATATAATGGTGTTTACATAATATTTATAATTCTATTATCACTATTACCTATTATTTTTGGGAAGTAGCACTTAATACTGAAGCATTAGACCAGTTTACATAACATATAAAGTTCACTAAAATCCGTTCATAATGTATACATCAGCAAAAATTTTACAAGAAAACAATATACATTTCAAATTAATACTAGAAAAAAAAATTTATGATGTTTTAAATGAATTACTTACTAAATTTTAAAAGATCAAATTCACATGAAAAATAAATTTTTAAAGATCAAAAATATAGTATTATTAAGTAATTAAAAAAATATATATAACTAAAAATATGGTAAAAGCAAAAGCACTATTCCACAATACACTCACCCTATGTAAGATTATCTAGTGATAATTAAATATAGCAACACTCATACATTTATTATTTCACAACGATTCGATTTAATATCGATATGCAGTTTTAAAGTTACCTGTCCATGAATTGTCTTCTAATAATAACTCTCATAGTTTTATCCAAGCTGGTAACACTAATACTTGTATAATGGGTAAAAAACAAAGTACAGTATAACCACCAAATGTAAATTACTTCGACTATAACCCTATGCGCAAGCAACTACATCTGGCATAATAACAAACAACACAAAATTGTTCTAAACTTTGAATTCGCGAATAGTAGTTGGTAAGCCAATTGGTGGACACCTTCAGTTACCCGAGTGAATGAGATGATTAGTTAAAATTTAAATAACGATAACAAGACAGCTGTAACAGACTTGTGTAACTTATGAATGAGTTGTTCAAATGAACTGCTCACTTAGGATGATGCACATGAAGTCACTCAACCTCGGCAGATCTTTTTTGATTAGCAGTTCACCACTCACTTTCAATCAAATGATAGATGGCAACAACTCACTTAGTAAGTGAATACGGCGGTGAGAGAAACTGAGGTGACATATCAGTTGCACGCACGACCAGGCTATATCGTTTTCTCTATCATCTTTATTTCCACGATTTTCTTTAGATATTCATCAATGTTGGCATTAATTGTAACACAAGGTAAATAATTAACGTAACCATTACAACGTATATTGTAAAAAGAACCTTAGCAGCATCGCATTAAAGTTCATACTCATAATTTAATTTTAGTGCATTGATATTTTCACTCGTTCGTTATTATTTGAATTAATTTGTTTAGTAAAAGTTACTGTACTTTGGCAAATACTATAATAAATAATAAAAACCTTCATTCGTAGTAAGTACTAAAGTATTGTACCGGTATCCTCTACACTGAAATGTTTTAAAGGAAATAGATTTTTGCTCTGTGACAAAAAGTCAAACCATTTTGAATGAATTACTTAATCAAATCGTCCTCCTAAATCATATGTCTTCAGTTCATAGTGGGTGTCGTTTCATTCAAACTAATATCTCACGAATTCTGAACGAAAACGGTTATCATCAGTGCGCACATATTTATTGAATGAAATTGACTGCTGAACTGGTAAGGTGAAGGAGTTCACTTCACTAAATGAGTTTCGATGAACTGCTTCATCAATGTGAATGAAACTGCCCACGGTGATGAAATATTGCAAAATTCCTACTATTGACAGTTCAAACCACACTATTGAGTAATATCGATTAATTGATAAACAATCGATGATTAATGAACACTAGTAGACTGGTAGAGTGGTATTACTGTACAATGATTTATTACATTTATTAATATATTTTTCTCACTAATTCAGTTATATTTAATCAATATATACGCAATCTACACAGTGATAAGTATTTTCATTAAAGCTTCAACAAACATGGCACACTAGTGAAATGCGTTAAGATAAAAATATAATATTTTAAAGCACGACTATCCACAGATTATTATTTCATTTTTATTTTTTGCTATTTACACGTAATCTTCCATATTAATAATAAAACGGGAATATTGTCCGAGTTAAATAATACCTACAAGCAGGTACTATGAAGCGATACATTTATACGTACGAATTGCATAAAATGTATTTATTATATCATATTTAAGTTATATTTTATCTTTTGGGGTATTAAATTTAGAGTAACATAGGACATGTATGACACAGTTCAATGGCATATTCCAGATTAATATACACCATAAACGTTACAGCTTAATAACTTTAATAACTAATGAATAATTAATTTTCTTACACATTAGTAGCCGTTTTATATTTATAAGTCAGATCTTTCTACTAGAGAACATCGAATGAAGCAATCGTTTCCTCTCTATAAAATGGAAGCTAAATCCGAGTATGGTTTTACCCAAGTCTAAGTCAAAAGTAAAAAAAACGGTGCTTACTTTTACCCCAATTTAGGGGATTTTTTTACCCCTGACATTTTTTCCAACATATACTACGATTGTTTTTTATAGCAATATCAAGTCTAAATATTAATATTCTTAATAATATTCTAGTATATATCTATAATAATTAGTCACAGGGATAATAATATCATATTTAATATCCGTAAATAAAAATGGCTATCTTTGAATTGAAACATATGACCGCTTTGAATTTAATAAATTTTCGCTTACGGAACTATCGACTGACTCAGTGTGCCGAAACAAGCTTTAATGGGTGGGTAAATCGAATGGGGTAAGACACTAACCAAAATTATTATTTCATCTAACTCGACTGTTGATTACAATGGAAAACAATCGAGATATTTGAAGAATCGATTCAATTCGTTTCATTGACTCACAATCGCGCATCACTACGTTATGTAGTCAATTTATAACTTTATAATTGTACAGTTTGCGAATTATTTTGCGACATAAGGGTTAGGTTTATCATATATATTTTTGGTAGTCATTTTAAAATATCTACCCTTCGCAATTGACTAATAACTGAACTTGAAGCTACATAAAGCGATGGTGGTGAAATTATGTATGTACTGCAAGATAATAATTTAGTAAGTCGGAGCAGTGTAGTCAGTGTTTCCTGAAATAATATAAAAAATTATATTAAAACAGTTGATAAAGTACTCACCTAACCTAAATGGTATGGTAGAAGTCTTCGCACAAACTTTATAGGACCACTATAGCTTTTTTAACATACCACTTAGCAAAGGTTTAAACTAGAGATGAAACGGATATCCGGTAACGATCCGGCTGGATTCCGGATAGTAACATTTAAAAAAAATCTCATTATTTTACACAAGGCAAATCATACCATAATAGGTTATAGACACCGTTTATTTTTAAAATCGCACGTCAAAAATGTTTGTTTTATTATTTAGTTCAGTTTATTTCTGATATCGTTCACCGCGCCAATATTCAAATCAAACTGATCGCGTCATGTATCACGATAAAGGGCCGAATATCCGGCGTTCCGGCTTCGTAGCTTGCCGAATATCCTGTATCCGGCCAAACCACTATCCGTTTCATCTCAAGTTTTAACTATAATTATCCCCCATTAAAGGTCGTGGAAGTCGCGTGGTTTAGATCGGCGGAATATCGATTCGATGACCGCAGGTTCGAACCTCAGCACGTACCAACAAATTTTGCAAATTCCCGTAAATAATTCAAATTGGTAACTAGTATTGGCTGACGGTGAAAGAAATCATCGTGAGGAAACCGGAATGCTTGAGAACTGTCCTTGTAGGGTGCTCACTGTATGTGGGGAAAATATAGAACTGTTAATTTACCGGTGTTTTATAATTGCGAAGACGTCGTGGACTGGCGTGGTGATTAAGCTTGTGCCTTCCCTTGGGAAGAGGCTTTTGCCCAGCAGTGGAATACTGACAGGTTATTATTATTACTTATGTATTATACTATGTAGTAGGTATGTATTTATTTAATACAACTCTTTATATTATGAAAATTCTTCCAATAACTGTCTATTACGTTTAAGTTTTTTCTAGTTTACCGCTGTTTATTTGGAATACAATGTGTTGCGGCAATAAAATAGCCAGTGCAATGTGAAATAAAGAATCAGTAATTCATTTATTCACTATGTACATTTGAAACACAGGTACAGATAAATATAATACTAGCTGACCTGTGCGAATTCCTATAGAAATGTTCTTTGTGTACTTTTAATCATTTTTAAGAAAACTATAATTTATTTCACATTGTGAATTAATTAACCTTAATGAAATTTAAGAAGATATGACGTTGCCACAAAAAACACCTTTAAGAAATGTATTAAAGTGTTAAGGAGCATTATATCTACTAACCAGCGTTGTTAGTCTGTGAGAATGGAGGATCGCTGTACGTAGGCTGTGGGTCAGGCGCTCCGGGGTATGTAGGGAATCCTCCCGGGCTGCCAATGGCGCCCTCTACTTCATACGCGGGGGCGAAAGCAGCGTCGGCGCCCATACGGAACCGTTGGAATGCGAAAAACACGCACGCCACCTGATGTTGTCAAAAACATATTATACAGTTATCATGCGTAAATAATACGCATCGAGCTAAAGAGGGAGATAATCGGCTACTTTCGGCTTCGTAGAGCGTCGTCTCTGTCAGTCAGTACATTATGAACATTTTCTCTCTTTCGTCAGTCGTCCGACAAAGACGACGCTTTACGAAGCCGAAAGTAGCCGATTATCTCCCTCTTTAGCTCGATGCGTATTATTTACAGGCGGTAACTTTATTTATATAAACGTATGAATTGAACATGAACATGAATTTAACATTATTTGATGACTATTTCAATCTTAATAAACCTGAGTTGATGAAAAAATATATTGTAACGAAAATCAGTTTAGCGAATCCTAAGGTGTGTGTGTACTGGCAGCTGCACTTGCAAGCCAGTCCCCTCCCACTAAGCTTAGCATGTTACCAACTTGGTCCACATCGTAACTTAACATCAAATGTGTTTGTGGCAGGGAAGGTGTCTATACCAGGTTTCAGGGTTTTGTGCCATGTAAACATTATGCTGGTATGCAATAATAACAACTTTCAATATCGATGAAGATGGTATTTTATTCACTGATGAGCTAAAAAAATGGTCCTCCAGGGGCCGCACGACGGTACAAAACCCTGGTATTTGCTTGAGGGAACCAAACTTATTTTATAATACCAACTTTTGGCTGTTATATAATTCAAATTTTAATTTCAAACCTTATGAAGGGTTATATAACATAAAAGCAATTTGTTGAGCGTTTAGCTTTAGAAGTTTTAGAACCTTTAGGATTAAAAATAAAACAAAACTTATATAAAACTCACCCAAGCAAAGATCGAGAAGAAGCAGAAAGCTATGGCGCCCTGCATGTTGTTGGCGGTGCCCACCGGTGGATTGTCTGTTTTCCCCCAAGCGTTAGACAGGTAGCAAAAACCGACAAAGTACAGGAACGCCCAGAACGCTAGAATGATGAATTTCAAGAACAATTTGATATTGATTGAAATTTTGTTTTTATTTCAAATTGATAATAATTTTATTTTTTACCAACATTTCTAATTTGTTTTAAACTATACAAAAACAAGGATCGCTAATTTATAATTTAATCTGCACATGTAATTATTTGTGAAATATAAATTAAAAGTTTATTGAAATTTTGTACATAGGAAACTTATGTCATGTCTCAATTGATAGTTATAGTAATAGTCAATAATACTTTTAGAGAACGTAAAAAAAAAAACATTTTTTTATGAAATCTCAACCGATTTTGATGAAATTTTCTACATGGAAGGCATACGTCATTCCATAGTTGAAAGGCTGGCTATAAGAACTGTCAACAAGGTTTTTTGAAAGCGTAGAAAAAAACAACAGAATTTTTTTGAAATGTTGTTAGGTTATATGTATTAGTCTATGGACTATTCAAGTAACATGGCTAATTCAATAAAAATGGTTTACAATAAAAGCTCTAACTTTTTAGAAAAATTAAAAAATATTTTTCTTACTACAATAAAGCAAGTACAAAAGCGAAATTTTACGATTACGAAGGGCGAGTTTCATTGTCGACCTCGTAAAATAGTAACTTCATTTACACACAATAAATAACAATATAGGTCAAATTTTACGACCAATAAGGATTTATTTTCCCTGTACTGATTGGCGATTGAAACAGGTAAACGGAAAACAAGGTTTGCGCGCTATTTAAATCTTTAGTACTTAAAAACAAACATTGAACAACATCCTTTTCAATATTGTCTACTATCAAAATCGAAGCTAATTTGGAGATTGTTTATACAACAAAGGTGACAAACAAGCATACTGCCCTCTTGGACACTTGTAACACCATAGGAATCACTAGCGCGCTGCCGACCTTGAACCTCTTACCTCAAGGAGCTCTGGAAACCCTACTCACCACAGAAGCACAACACAAGGTTATTTGGTTGCGATCTTCCGTATGGTGGAGGCATTCCACCAGTCGGATTGCCCCAAAAGAGGGAAAAGTCCAAAGAAATTTCTCGGTACCCCAATTCTCTTCGAACCATAATACAATTTAAAAAAAACCTGTGTGCAGTTCACACGCGATAAAAGTTTAACCTTCAGAAAACAAAAAAATATCTTCTTTAGAATCTCTTTGGCAAATTCTAAATCAGCGGAACTCGAACTAACGACCATTCGTATTGTACATACAAAAGTGCAAGTTAAAATAATCTGCAAGCCAAGTTTCATAAAGTTTTTTTTTTGTTTTAAAGGTTTTTATAAATCACAAGAAAAAATGAGTTTTAAATTGATACTTTTTAAAATAAATAATTGATTTATTTTGAAAAAAACTAAAAAAACATGATAAGTCAAAAATGGTACACTTTTGCTTAATACATATGGGGGTTAAAATTATCGCAAATAGTCACCCCTATCACCTCCTAACGGGAATACGTCGAATTACCATAACCCTGTATTAAAAAAACCCTTTAGATGTAAGTGTTTGTTTCTCTTAGTGTTGATTTTTGGTTTCATCGCGTTTACAAAATCCCGAGGTTGATAAATTTTTAAACGTCTCCGAATACCGATGTCAAGATGTAATTCATAATCGATATCGATAATTATGTAAAAACCTATGTAATTTCCCGTATTCAAGACAATACTACGTAACTTAGACGAATAAAATAATAAACAGAATATAATTTAGTATCATCTTACAATGAATTTAGCTTAATTTACCGCAAAAGGAAACTACTGCTCCGCCGGATAATAAATTTGACATATTAACCTACTGAAAACTGAAATATGTCTTTCTTAAAATGAAGTCTGTAGTAATTCAGCGATAAAAATAAATTGTTCACAACGATGATCTTAAATTCTCTGTAAATAGACATCGAAACTAGAGTACAATACTGTTTCATCATATTTAGTACCTACAGTTTGCGTAACTTACTCATACGCTAAAGTTTCGACGTCACTGAACACATACAATAGAAAATATTTTGATAAGTACATGTAGAACCAGTTGTAATGTTATATACATTGAATAAATTCTATAAAAACACTTTGTTGTATTTAATTTTTGCATAAAAGACCTTGTATAATGCATCAACATCTTTTCGTCCATTTCATATCAATTACTTTGGAAAATATAGAACTGGCCATTATTTTTGTATACTTTTCATTTGTAATTGTCGCAGGGAGATGATTAAAACAGATATTCCACCCTTTTAAACATCCTAAGAGATTATACTATAATTGACACGACTCGCTTATTAAATAAAAAATCAGTACCGACATCGTTTGGCCACTAAGGTTGTCTGATTTTATTTTAGCAATTAAAGTAAAAAGGAGAGTTAGTAAGTCTCATTTTAAATTACGATAACTCTGTAGACGGATTTACGTAACACTAATCATAGAAGTCATACTTTTGGGAAAAAATATTTTCACGTGTCCACTTTATTTTACCCGATATATTAACGTAGACCTGCACCTATAATTATTTTTATTTTGTACACGGACCCTTTGGGATAGGTTAGTATACATTTTCAAGGAGATTTTTTGACACTGGAAAAATTGCCTACATAGGAAGAAAGCCAAAATTTAAACAAGGAGATTTTTACAAAAGTAAATAAATGTACATAGTTATTATAACATTTTCCTGTGAACCATAAACTACTTATTCGTGAAAGAATACAAATCTTAATTTAGGGAAATGACACAATCGAGATGGTTTCGTGTTTATGACCTCTGAGTCGTTTAATTGACACTACACGATACGCATCACTACGTTATCGGGGTCAATCAATGTGACCTTATTAATAATTTATTAGTACTTTTTAAATTTTTAGGTATATTATGTTTCAAGATCATTGCCGATTGTTAAACCAGTAGGGGAAGAATATAAAAAACAAGAAACCTGGAAGTAATTATTAATACTTACCTATAGAGTAAAATGATTAAAATTAATAATTAATAATTAAATTAGTAATTAAAGGTGAAATACAATTATAAAGTAAAATGCAGTCTGATTTATTTATTAGACATTTAAAACATTCACTAAGAAAGGATTTTTATAATTTCTTCAAGTATCCCTAAGAAGATGAGATTGACGACACAGAAGATGATTACAGAAATAAGAATTAGAAAACATAGATTAAAAATTATTGGAATAAAAAAAAAAAAAAATTTTAACCCTAATAGGAGTTATGTAAAGTATTGGCCTTCTGCAGTACAACACTACCATTTTTCAGGTATCTGAAATTTATTATTTCGGGTGGCGTTTTAATACAATGATTTAAAAATTTCACCTGTTAATAATAATAAAAAAAGTTTTCAATTAAATTTTGATTTATAAAAATGGATTTTTGCTTCTGCTTAGGTAACAAGTAAAAATACTTAAATTAATTGAACTAACATTTTGTGCCTAACATGTCACTAGAATTAACTGATTCTTGTAAATTAATACACTAACACCTGAGCTTTCAGTGAAGGAAAACATAGTGATGAAACCATTGCATGGTGGTAGGGCTTTTTCTAATACTCGCCTGTCTAGCTACCAACCTCAAGTTGAAATCTGTCACCAAGCACCTACATGTGTGTTCGGGCAGCTGGACTTGTGAGCCAGTCTTTCAACAAGCATAGTGTGCTAACCATCTTGGGTCATATTGTCACTTAAGATCAGGTGAGATTGTGGACCCAATGCTAAACCTATAGCAATTTTTAAAAACCAACAACATTGTTGTTTTTTATCTTAGCTAATTACAAGCTGATCTTACAATATTTGAAGATAAATTTATAAAAGCTACTTACCAGAAAAACCCATATCTGCCAGGACATAGTGCTTCCTGGTCTTCACGGATGACATCTGCTCAAACAGATATTCTCCCACAATGAACACTATAGAAGCAAGAAATGCGATGACTGAGATGCCGACTCCATAGTTACAAGCATTGGTGTCATCATTGTACACACAATATTCCTTCCCATCCTCGGTAGTGCGCCATCCCTTGGCAGATATGCACCCCATAACGATTACACTGAAGAGCTGGAGAAAATCCATTGAACTATTAAAATATAACCATTTGATATCTGATACAGATTTAAAATTGTAATGTATCTTTTTTGAGGTCTGAATTGTGTATCACCCCTTGCAAATTATAGACATTATTTTGTCTATGGGCCGATTTTTCAATCAGGTAACTGCATTTGAGGAAAAATGTTAATATTTAGACAATAGTGCATAGAAAATATGTCAATATTTTTAAAATATTTATCAAATAATGTTATCTGAGATTGAAAAAATTGTATTTACACTTATACATATAAATAATAAAGTTTCATTATTTAATATCATATTATATTATTTAACATTAATTTGTAATACATTACATAATTTTATATTGAAACACTGTTACACTTAAAACACCAGTAAAACGAAAATGCTTCATTACTATTAAAAAAAAATCATAATATTATATAATAATATGTAGCAGGCATATAATATGTAACAATTTATTGGACATCATTCTGATCTTTTGTTCTGTTTTTATATTAAATTGAGACATTTAATAAATTGCTTACAATAAAATAAATTATAAGCCAGGGAATCATAAAGTTCATTCATTAAGAGTAGTTATATTCAAGGTCATCTTTATTGTAATTGCACAGAGGTAAAACGAAGTAATCATGTGGGATATAAAACAATGTATATAATCAGTTCCCTTGTGGTAGGTACACCAGACAGATACCAATCCCATAAGCAAACATCAAAGCAAATTGATAGCTCTAAAAAAATATTGTTGAGAAAAAAAATTAGTATACATATATTGTTCTTTTTCAGTTCCTGTTAAATTATAAATTCAAATAAACAACATACATTATATTAAATTATCATTGAAATTTGTTTTGAATATACACACTTTATTTTTATGACTTCAGTTAGGTGTCAATAAAGTGTTTTGACTTTAAAATGTAATAGAATCCAAAAAGTGGAGTTATTTAATTTGGCAAGTGAAGCATTAACCTATTCACTAATACACATTTTTCGGAAAATTTGCTAGTTTTATTAAATAGCAATTCATTTTATGATCTTTAGGTGATAATTTAGCAAAGTTACATTTCCAAATTGTTTATTAATATATTTGATATGTATGTATATTTAATATATTAAACAAAGAAAGACAATAAGGTGCATGGTTAATATTTAATGGATTTTTTTAGTGTGTTATCCTAATATTACATCATTTTGTATCTATTTTTAATTTTCAGCTTCTTATTAATGTTTTATTTTTCTATATAATTATTGGAAAAATTATTACAAATGCAAAGAAAAATTCTTGAAAAATAAAGTAGATTTACCTACTTAAGTAATATTATTCTGGACATTCTAAACTTATTTCAAATAAAATATGAAGATAAGTAAATGGAAAAAAGAATAAATTTTCTAAATAATATTAGGTAGTGATTTTTGGGTTGCTTAATCAAATTTGTGTATAATTCAGTATAGTTATTTTTTTTTAAATAAAATATTATTTTTAAATATAAATATGTTAAAGTTAGTAAATACAAAAACAGTAGCATATTATTCATAGTTGTGATGTTATCAGGTCATGATAATATCAGTGTCACGTGAAAAAGCTACAAAAACAGGAGATTTATAGAAAATTACATTAATATTAGGTATATCGAAAAAATACTTTTTGAGTTCTTTTACGATTCTTTTTCGTATTTTTTAAGATGTTGATACCAAATAATAGTAAATTTAAGCTATATGATATTAAGTATCTGAATAATTTCAATGATCTAAAGAAAGTTACTATTAGATAATGCATTTTACATATTACGTATGAATATTTTATTGCATTTCTGAATAAGACAGTAAAATGAAATGTAATAAATTATAAGTAAAACTTACCCAGCAAACCGCCCTGACTATTACTGGAGGTCTTTGAATGAAAGCCTGAGGGTCAAATGGACCCCGGCTTTACCTCCTCCATATGCACCGCCAGTATCCATCCTATAACTTTATTAAAAACCTTTGTTACTATAACGCTGAAGCTGACTGTTCACTAATGGCTACAGAATTGGCCTCTTAAAAATTATTTGTAATATCGATCGCGAATAGGAGCTCTACGGATGACAACAAGAGAAATCTGACAGATGACAGAGACAGACTGCAGAGTCTCCAGATTGCATTCCCGAAATTTCCCCATGGCGGCCAAAATATTTCCTCAAAATAATATTTCAGCAAGTTTTCCCCAAAAAACTTAAACCTGCCTATTCCTTTAAATTTTTGTTTATTTTTTTTAGTATAGGCAGCTTTAAGAGGCTGTCATATGTGTTCAGAACCATAAAAGTATCATCTTAAATAAGCAAAAATTTTACTACTTTACTATATTTGTAAATAAAAACATATTCTGGCCACATAAACAAAAAAATATGGCTTTATTGGAGTCACAGTTGCTTTCTTCGTGTATTCTTCTCTGTTGTATTGATTTTTTATCAGTACGTATAGTATCTTTAAAAATAGATAACAGACCTATTAAGCGCCTTAGTAAATAACAAAAATATAATTACAACCAAAATTTTCTCTGCCATAAAAATTATAGAAACACATGCATTGTAACATTTTTTTTACCCGACCGCGAATATGGAGGGTTATTTTTTCCAGCGTATGTATGTATGTCTACTCCTTTGGCACGCTCTGTAGCCTAAACGGCTAGAGGGTTTTTATCACATGAGGTGTCGTTAGATTCGTTTTAAATGTGGGAATGACATAGGCATAGATAGTTATCGTAAATTCGGAAAAATATTAATTCGCATGGTAATGTCGAGTGTAAGAAACGTGAAAAGCTCTTTCTTTCAGACCTAAAGGTCCTAAAGGTAACCTACATAATGCTTGCTTATTCGCACGTTGCAGTAACACCGGCCGACTATTCCCATTATTAACAATAATAAAGGATAGCTGACAGTAGAATAATAGTGTCTTCAATAATTTGTTATACATTGCGTAGGAATAATGCATTACATTGCTCGTTGCTATAATAATTACCAGCTTTGAACCAAGAACGCTAAAAGATAGGGGATTTGAAGAGAAAGAGGCAAAGTACATCATCCAGCAGAGACGGTACAGTAAATTTGTCGAGTTACTATTAAAAAAAAACAGTAAATATTTTCAAAAACGAGTATGTGAAGTTTGAATTAACATATCAGAGATGGCATTAGCAGAAGCAGGGTTTACAACCGTACGTGTACGTGTCGTACATTTACGACAATTGCATGCCCTCGTACGATAGCAAACTATTAAAAAAATACGATAATTTAAACAATATAAGAATTCAAGAAATAGATCCTCTGGAGCAAAAATTGATGAACTACAATAGTTTTGGTACACTAAAGAGAAATACGATAATTTCGAATTTGATAGTACGATAATTGCCACGCTTTAGGTTGTGAACCCCGAGTAGAAATAGTAGTTAGTAGTACGGCTATGCAGATAAAGTTCTTCCTCAAATTTCCTCGATGACATAATTTCCTCCAAAAGTTTCCCACCGACATTCTTTTTACACAAAATGGGGAAAAACACTCCAAACTGGAAACACTGAGACAGAGTGACCAGCAGTGACAAATAACAATTATGATCAGAAAGCAGTGTTGCCAGTGGCCGATGGCGGTGATAGTGTAAAGTTCCCAAGGACTGCTCAAAAAGTAACATGCCTGAAATGAGTACTTACCTGCACATCTTTACATAGTTTGATACTGAACAACAATATCACAACTAATAATGTCAATTACTTTGTCTACACTCAGTACCTATTTATTCACCTAGTTTTATTTACCACTCAGCTCAGTGAAACATGATCACAATTAAGTAAGGTAAACAAGTTTTACAAAATACAAAGGAACACACAAACGAACTTGCTGCTTGCAGTGACAGTGCAAGGTTTGGGTTTATATACCTCTCTTGTTGCCCTTTTCGTTTTTTCATGAGTGCGGAAATGAGAAAGTGAACTGTAAGCATGGACGTATAAAAGCTGTAAGACGAGATAAAATTTTGTGAAAATACCGAGGCCACCTCGAAAAAATACTGAGATAAAACTAGACATTGTGTCTTGTCAGATACGTAAAGTGGAATAAAAACAGAAAACCGCCTCTATTTAGATAGGTACCTTATATTACGACAAAAATTAACATACATTTTCTTAGGAAATTCCCGAAACATTAAAAGTAGCTCAGGTATAGAGTACCTATATAAAAAAATCATCAATTATATGTACAAACAATAATACTTGATTTGATACTAAAGTAGTTCATACACAAAAGTAAGTAGTTTATGTAACTAACTACATATACAAACTAAAAACTTATAATCCAGATTCTGTTTATTATATTAAATTATTTCTTGTATAGTTTAAGCATTCTACAAGGGCGGTTGCCTCTCATGTGTTTTCTTACTTAACTATAAATAAAATAAACAATAAGATAAGGAAACTTGGCTGATGCTTAAATTCTTGTAACGACTCCCATTCTTGTCTATATTTCTGAATATATATTAACTACTTTTTCAGTGGAGTTTCCATGATAATATAATTAGTGACCCTATGAACAAATGAACATGTACCGATTAAAAAATTAAAATTTTTACATGGTAGACTCAAAAATCAAATAAATAAATCAAAAAATCCCGCCAAAAACTCGGCAGTTTAGATAACCAATTCAAAGTTTCCGCTTATAGGAATGGTTCAAAGTTGCCAGCAAGTAATTCTAAAAGTTCTGAAATGTGTTTCAAAGATCATTTTCCTAAGTACCGAATGATTAAGAAATGAGAACTAGATGATTTTAAAATATTAAAAATAATCGCGCGAAAAAGACCCACCCCATTTTACGTATTTCGAAATAGCAAAGCGACAACAGATACCGCTAAATATTTTCTTTGAATTACTGTCAAAATAGTTGTTTGGTAAATGATAGGAGTAGGTATTCGCGATTTCGAAGAAAATATTTAGCAATACGTAATCAGCGTGCTGGTGAAGCGACTTCACTGAAGCCCAGGATTCAAAATCTGATCAAAATTGACGTACCACCATCGCTGACTATGAATTGCCTGTTCTATTTTACGTAGCTTCACACATGAAATTTTGTAATAGTATCACAGATTTTATAATTTTTTTAAATAGAATATAACTGTAGAACTGTAAAAAATTATTTTTAGAAATCGGTTTCATAAAATTAAGGTAATTTTTAAATAAAACCCAGTTTAGATATTACAAATATGTTTATTAAAATAAGAATCGAATTATAAAATAAGTAAGAATTATTACGCTGCCTCAAATAATATTCAACTATAAACATGAAATCAATTCAACGTTACGATTGCCGATACTCCAAAATTAATTTTGACTAGTTCAACGAACAATATCTAAAATAAAACCATGCCCGGGAAAGTAATTATACTTAAATGTTTTTGTCATGCCTAGCACCTGTTTGGAATAAGGGACAGTCACTTGAACTACTGACCATATCAAGAACAGTTCTATAATATTGTTACAAATTGTCTCGTGTCACCTTTTTCAAACAAACCTTTAACACAAACATATTTATTGGGCAGTATACAGACAAGGCGAACGAACGCGAACGAAAACTCTGAGTGGGCGTGGCCGTTCAACACCGCACTCTGTGCGGGACACAACAACAAACGCGAGCGAGCGCATCGATCAGCGTTACCCAAGCTGTGACTTCGTCAACATTTGCCTTATCTGTACGCGGCATTATAAGTATTTGCTTTCACATTTGCCAGTACCTAATTAAAAACCAGTTAACAAACTTTAAGTTTAGTAGGTACATAATAAATAGAAAAACAATTCTCAGGTTGTTTTGATGTGTTTAAATTAAAAATAAGTATTATATAATTACATTTCATTTGTAAGTATATAAAATATCTAGAATGTTACGAGCAGATAAAAAAGAAGACAGCATAGAAACAGTGATCACTATCAAATATTTACACGATCAAGCTGAGGGGCTACGTTATTATCCTGTCGTTTAATTTAAACAACTGGCCTTGCTAGCGTTCACTGAAATTATAAAACCATGATCGTTTACATAAACTCATTCAAAAAATTATAAAAGACCTATTACAAACGTACCTAATGTTATATAATGTCACAAATATGATTTAATTTGAACAAATATGATTTAATTTGATTTAGAAACAGACATTTAATAAATAATCTAACGGTTATTACATGCCTTATATATCACTGTTAGTATAAAAAGTTTTACATTATGGCCACTAAATATCACTTGAAATATGTACACATTATTGGGAAAAAATTCGGTAGTGAAGGTTGCAATTTCATAGTATTTTATGTAAACCTCATTTCAAAAACCATACACGTGTAAGATATTATTTAATTGTATTAAAAGTGTAGATCAATGTTTGTAAAAAAAAGTAAATTTGGCTGTTGTTTAAAAAACTTTATAAAACAGTCGTTTTAACAATACATTGTAAGTACCTACACATTGTGTGACATAAATCGGTAATCATAGAGAATAGAGGTAGGTAATTCTCCATGTTAAATCATATTGTCTGTCATAAATCGGTACTTATTCACTATTTAGTTCAAAATGGACTCAGTTCTTTTTTGCCTTACTATCAGTAGTGTACTGAGTACCAGGAACTGATTTATGTACTGTGCTCAGGGTAGAGTTTATTACTACTCACACAATTATTTGCAACTTGATGATATAAACACTATTCAATAACGCCATTAAAAAAAATCTAAAATAAAACATTAATTTCAGATTTGTGGCATAATGTTTACTGGTATATTAATATTAAAAAGTATTATACTTGATCACGCTTCATAATTAACAAAAAATTAATTTAAATATAAATAGACAACCAGCCCAATGACTATTTGGTGGCAAACTAACACCAAACTGTACCGTAAATTGACGTCAAAAGCTGTCATAAATAAATGTTAAATATATGGAAAGAAATTGGGAGGCAGAGATGGCCTTTTGCCTCATCGTAGATTTACATTTAGATATATAAAAAATTTGTTTTTCAAGCTTTTACATTTATTGCTAGTTATTGTTTTGTTACTTGACGTCATTTAGACGTCCATCTGCGACAGCAGACTGCTGTTAACTTTGCAACAATTGTCAACAACTGGTAGCAAGTTTTGGAGTTCCAAGCTTTGCAGTGAAATTGGCGTCAAATCGTTAAAAATATTTGGATAGCAAATGTTGCATGGCAAATTGTGATAATTGGAGTAGCTGTGTTAAAATGGAATGATAAATTAATGGCGTCATACAGAAAAGCAATTATTTGTTTGAAAATGTGAATCTCATGTCACTCTATGCTGTAAAAGTATATTGCCATAATATTATGGAGGCCTATAACTAATTCCATAAATCTATTATTATACATTAAATGCTAAATTTTCACACTATATGTATAATCCTAAAACTGTTGTTTTGTAGAAATTCTACATAAAGTCTATTTCTACTTCATAAATGAGTACCTACTCTACAATTTTATTGTACATGAAAAACTAGCTACTTGGTTATATTATTTAACTATTGACATAATTTAAGTAAACAAATATTTACAAAAATAGCCGCATTCACGTTTCTTTTGGATTCAATTTAATCTACATAGTATTATCCCCAATATAAATAAAACAAAACTGAAGGAACTCATTTGTATTAACTCCCAAAAACACATAGCTTACTAAGGTTTATCATTAAAGACTATTTATTTAACAACATTATCGTATAAAAGTGTACTACAATCGGTACAAAATGCTACAAAAATGTTACATAATAGCTATTATTAATTTGTAGTATTGTTAAATTGTGTGCCGATAATGGAAGTCCACGCTGAATTTGATGCAAAAATAAAAACACCATTAATTTGAAATTGGAAGTAGAGAACTTTATAGCCTCAGAAGTCTGAACTAGTTCTTAGTTTTTTTTTTATGTCCCTCTCTAATTCGCAACGCATCACAAACGGCACATCAAACATTACATTAGAATAGGAATGAATCGATGGTAAATGGCAGGGTTTTATAAGCCTTTATCTGCTAAGCGTTGGCCAGAAAGACAATTACTCCACCCAAAATATCCACCTGTCATTTCGCTTAAAATAAACTCTTAAATGCGAATGTCAATTTATTACTCATTATATGATTTATCCTCCAACGTGACTGCCGTTAAAACCAGTAGGCGTCGTTTCTTTGGAATTTGAATTTAATCTATTTTTATTCGAGTGTATCATTAATTAATGGAAAACATTAAATTTTAGGAATCCGTTAAGCCTTGACGTTTCTCTTCTTCCAACATGGCGTCTAACTCGTCTGTCAGATTGGCGAGCATGTTTCCTATATCGTTCAATACATCGACTGGCTCTGTACTTTTACCTTCATCTTTATGCTCCGGCAACGAGTGCGGTGTGGTTGGTTTTATGTCTGGATTTCTCGGTGGTAGTGTCGCGAGCGCTATACCGGCCCGTCCGTAATCGACCGTATGCGGTCGGCCGGCCATCTGGCTTCTGTTTTGTTTTATAGTGCCCGCGTTTTCATTCGCGAACGGGATGCTATCCGATTCTGTACTTGAACTTGACTGAAACAGAAGTTGGAACAATTATAATTGCTTATTAACATTTGGCTATTACAATACCAACTCGGAAATAACGAAGCAAAAAAAAAAAAAAAGATAAGAATACGAAGATTAAATGATTGCGTAGAGATGTGGCATGTTTTTGTACGTAATAAAATGACTGAATAATGAAGTTTTAAGAATAGCATGAACATGGTTAATGATAATGTAGTGTGAAATAGCCTTCAGTATATGTTGTGTGTCTACTTAACATTATAACAATTTTTAAACATATCCGATACGATATCGTTCGATATCGATCTGATCGCGGTTATTTTTTATTTGTATCCTTCAAAATAGTTTTAATATTGTGAGTAAATTTACTATTAAAATTACCTTAAAACTAGCGTCCGACCCGGTTCTCAGCTTGTCTTCTTCATAACGGCGGGGGGGTGAAGAGGGCGCGGGCGGCGGGGGCAGGAGACCCGTACTATCTAAAGAGACGCTCAACGAGTCAGAACTCGGATACGCCGGCAGGCTCAAAGGAAGACTCTTCTCAGGGTGTATCTCCACTGTGGTCTGCACGAAGCGAGAGAAGGGGGCGTATTGGGAGCTTTGTCTTTTAGGGGGGTCCGGTGGAGGTTTTCTAGCGACGTGCGGACTCGCTCCGTACGCGACACGTTGAAGTCTCGCAGAGTACGCTATCTCATCGTACGTATAATCGGGGGATTTGTCTCTATACGCAGGAGTCGCTTGGATTTTGGCTACAGGACGAGGTCGAACCAACCCCCTAGGACGTGGTAGCGTTCCTCCGCCTTCGTACGAGCTGTCGTTCGTCGGGGTTATGTCTCCGTCGTCGTAAGAACGTCTCCATTGCCCTCCACCGTAATAGAATCCTGCGTCCGGCGAGAATGTTATGTGCGAAGATCTCTCTGAGGGGTCTTCGAGGCTTTCGAGTGATTTACCGCGGGGATGACGGATCTGTTGACAGTTTCGCTAATTAGTCGATATCATTATTACTGGGTACATTTATCCCAACCCTGTTTATTTTTTGGGAAAGTCTTTCAGACCCTGAAGTCTTAAAATTTATAACGTATTAGCTTCAGCCCACGACTTCGTCTGCAAGGACTTCATAATTAGGCCCAGAGAGAAATAAAAAATATATCATTTACCGGAATAAAAAGTATCCTATGCGTTCATCCAGTTTTATAAGCTGTGCTAAATTTCATCGAAATCCGTTCGGCCGTTTTTGCGTCATTCGATTACCTAATAAATATACAAACTATCACATTCATAATATTACTAGCAACCGCTTGCGACTTCGTTCGTAATATTATAATCGTCACTTCTCCTCGGCAAGAAAACACATCGCTGAACGCGTATGTATGTGCTTTGGTATATAAATCGTAGTTTCATAAAACTTTAATAACGTTTTAATAACTCGATATCGTTATTTTTTTTTGATATTCTTGTCCTCCAAAACATGTAGCTCTCTAAGGAGCAAAACAGAAAAAAATGGTCAAAATCTATCCAGTAGTTTGTAGCGTGGTGCGCGCGTAACGGCATACCTCAATCATTTTGTTTATATAAATATAGTAGGATTTATTATATTCCCTCTTATATATTTCAAAATAAATATGTCTGAATAGTGGCATACTAAATCAAAAAACACCATTTTTTCAAAAATTATTGAATTTTATTTTTGATTATATTTCACTACGACACTGTTGTATAAGTGTTTTACTTGAAACTCGTAGTGATTTAAACATAAATAATATTTTTATCGACTTTAATGTAGTGGTGGTCTATTGACAATTTGCGTAAATAATGCAGTAAGTAAATGAGTGTTATTACAGTAAAAATATGTTATTAGTAATCCAAATACATATGCAAAAAATACAAATGATACTTTAATAGGAAAAGGTGTAATGTATTTACCCTGTTATTTTATTTCAATCAAAAACCATTCTGAGGTTACCATGCCATCGCTTATTTTTTAATAAAATAATAATACAGCTAATAATAAAACCATGCGTGTAATAATATTTCAATAGTCTACCCGTGCAGGAAGAAAGAGAAAAAACATACAGAAAGATGCATACAAGATATGAACGCCAGACGGCAAACGTTGGATCAAATCATCAAACATGATAACAAACATTGAAACACATAAACACGGGGTGCACATAGAAGCGGTGTGCTCGAGTGCGGACAGACGTATGTGATGTGCCCATGATTGTCATACCTGAATTGGGACCAGATCTGTGGCACATAGGGGCGTCGGTAGGGCGTCAAAGTTTAGGTCGGGGGGTTTATGGTAACTCCGCTCCCACTCGTAACGGTCCCTCGGATATAAATCCTTTAGTCGGTAACGTCCACAGTGCGGATTGTGTTTGGAAAAAGAAAATAAAACAAAACATTCACATGCTGCTCGGGCTAAAGAAAATGGATGTGGATGAACTTATGAATTTTGAACGGATTGCAACTTTGTAATAATGGAAGGTAATCAGTACTAATCACAAAAAAGGTTTATTCTAAATTATTACTCAAAATTAGTATAAAAAATTTACCGGGTCGTTCAACTTTTTGCTTGTATTTTTTTTTTCTTTTATGTTTTATACGTACGCGCTTGACCTCGAGATAGTAAGTGAATATGAGGCTGATGATGGAACGCGCTTACCTATTAAATGTCTATTTACTTTTTTGAAGACTACCAAGTTATAGTTGGCAGGATGACAGTAACTGCGAGTGAATTTCATTCCTTATGTAAATGTAAATTCCTTGTTTGAAATTCAATGAAAAAATTGGGTTGCTGTTCCAAGAAGCAAAAATGTTTACGAAATTAATATTTAAATAATGCTTTATGTACATTATTTTGTACAAATATAACGAGTCTTACTTGAATTTTTCGAATTTCAAATAAAATTCGTTATGCAATTACAAAATATTAATTTAGTGAGCAGTTACTTTTTGTATGCAACCAAAATTTCACGCAAATATTTAGAACCAAGGTGAACAAAAAAAAGATGAACGATCTATCTGTTGTATTTTAAACATTTTTTTTTATAAACCTGGAATCATTTCCTTATATTAGAAAAATGTTGCTCGACATCCGTCCACTTTAAAAGGGGACTCAAATAGATGGTGGGTTCTAAAAAGTCTAATGTACTTTTTTAAATTCATTGGCGAAAAGGTTAAGAATGTCTAAACGTTTTTCGATCGATTATTATGAAAATAAATAATTTCTCAAAGGTATTTTGTTTTAGTTGCTCCTCAAAGAAAACTTTGTATTCAATTAATGTGCTAGTTTGTGTTTTAATAAATAACATTATTATTAGTATAATTTAGGTAATTATTAAATTAATAAGCTTCAATAATAATGTTAAAATACAAGTTAGTATTTCACTGGCATAATTAGCTAATTATTACTGTAATTTTAATATCAAATTTGCATAGCTTTTGAGGTTAGAGTGAAGTTTGGCGGGAATAAAAAAATATAAAAATGGCCGATTTATGGACAATGAGATGAGAAAATAAAACGCAATTTAAAATAAAAGTCATTGATTTGAAGTGATGCTTTTATGATAATTTTCATTTAAAGAAGAAAACAACTAATTG
Source organism: Saturnia japonica (assembly GCA_033032175.1). Classification (NCBI taxonomy): domain Eukaryota; kingdom Metazoa; phylum Arthropoda; class Insecta; order Lepidoptera; family Saturniidae; genus Saturnia; species Saturnia japonica. Next base: position 5,165,347 of record CM065314.1, read on the forward strand.
CTTTGTAGAGCGCGTTCTATTATTATGAAAACGGGTAAATATAGTCTATAATAACTATAACTGAGGTATAGATAATATATTTTTGTTTTTATTATTACCCACTGTCATAATTCCTAGGGTCTAAACTCTAAAACATCACTACAAACACAATAAGAAAGTTAGAAGAAGTTGGCTGTAGTGCTAACCTGTCCGGATTGTATTCTCGTGAAGTCCAGGGACCCCTGGGTACTGATGCTTCTTTTGCCCGCTCTAATATCTTTCACTCTTTTAATGGCTAGAAGTATTTTCTTTTGATGCCCCAGACGGACGATACCCATATCTTCCAAGTCCTGAAAGTAGTAAAATTAGTGATATACGAAAGAGCGAGTAACTCAGTGGGCAGAAGTGAAATTAGATGAAACCAAAAAAGTAAAATTCAACGGTGAAATGACAACGCACGGAGTTTTTGGCGGGATCTTGATCTGTCATGTGGGTAGTGTTTATTTTAATTCATAAACATATGTTATTAACCTATGTAATTTTGAAGAATTTTACCTGATGTAGTTTGCTTATTGAATTATAAACAATAACTGTGTTGCATTTTATGTTGTCACGAAAACATTCTTGACAGTTTTCACAAGGGAGCCGCCATCTTGTTAGAGCTATTTTTGAAGATTGCAAGAAAAACAGGAAGATCAAGCTCATCTATCTCTCTCAGTTTCTTTTCTCTCTTTCTGGCCAAATACTGATTTTTGGCCTTTTTGCGTGGATAAGTTACACAAAGAACTTTGCACTAAAGTTTGACAAAGGAGATTTACTCCCAACGCGCCAAAAAAATTTCACTTCAATAATATTTTAAAAAAGGATATCAGAACCCAGATTATACCCTGTTTGGGTTCAAGTATGTTAAAAATCAATTTCGGGTACAGAATAGTTTAATAAGCTTTTATTAAGCATTTTTATTCGTATTCAAGGAAAACCAGAGTTAAAAAAGCTTATATAAACGTAATTACAGAAGAATTTAATAATAACTATTAAAAAAAGGTAATTTAATCATTAATGTCAATAAATTTTTAATTCGAACTTTAGTCATTTTTATAAAGTTGTTATGATGTTATTCTTTAGTTTAATTCCGTTGAAGACTAATGAAGAGAAAATTCTAATAGTTCATGAAAATTTACTAATATATTTAGTAAATGAGCTTCTACAATCCACACATCTGCTTTAGCAGTTCAGTTTAACAAACGTTAAGTTACGTAAAAGAAGATGAAGAATAAATATATTTTTAAACTTACCTCCCATGCCAGTTGTGTGACGTCATGCACGGTGCGGTATCCTTGCGCTACGAGAGCTGGTCCATATTCCTCCAGTCTCAACAGTCGAAGCCATTCTTCTAATGAACCCTGCAAATACACACACAAATATATGTTATTTTTTTCATCAGAGTGCAGTGAAAAGCAGCCATTAATCTAAAACACGAAAACATTTCATTGATTTATCATGAGTTGTTACAAAATTTTGTGTTCCCTCAAACACTTTATATGTTGAAAATAATACCTATGAATACATATATTTTTCATTAATGTTTTCACTATAAAAAGTGATATAAAAATATTTTTAAAATTCAATAAAAATGTTCCACAAACACGCGGCATTATTGTCCCGTGACGTCATAAGTCATTTTGTATGATAAAAGTGACAAATGTGACAATTTACACAAGTTTATTTTATATTTCCTGACTGGTGACGTCACGTTTCATAATCGGCGTTTCAAATCACATGACTCACAGACAAAACATATTTAATAAATGAACAATTTCATATTCCAGATTTGTATTGTTTTAGGCTTTTTATTTATAGATCAATATTACTCAATAATTTACTTTAATTTTTAAACATACATTCAACTCGCGGATTATAGGAAATAATCATAATGACAGAATATTAAGTTTTAATGTATATTATATTACTAGCTGTGCCCGCGGCTGCGCTCGCATGGATTACAGAATGTCAAAATAACAGTTTTTTTACTAAATACACATGAAAGTATATACAATACCTATACCAAAAAAACGCATTTTTAAAACTTTTGTCTGTCTGTCTGTTCCGGGTAATCTCCCGAAAAGTTTGGACCGATTTTGACGGGACTTTCACTGATATATAGCTGATGTTATAGGGAGTAACTTAGGCTATTTTTATTTTAGAAAAAGGTTTAGGGTTCCGCACAAATAAAAAAAAATTGTTCATGGTGAATCAATTCAGGCTCTTAAATGGCTTAAACTGAGTAAACCATAAGAGATATAGCATATTAGTGTACTACATAATTGTACGCATTAAAAAGACCTACAAAAATGTTAAAATTGCCGGGAGCGGGAGAGCAAGATTCGCGCGGGCATTCTGTAGTCCACGTGAGCAAAGCCACAGACACAGCTAGTTTTTAATAAACCGAAGGTCGAGCTTGAAGGGTGATTAGCAGACGCATTCCCTTGATAATTTCGAGAAAGGCAGCTTGGAGACGTTTTTACGCTTGTAGTAGAATACGGATATAGCATACGTATAGGTTGTGTATAGTGTACGTCTGTAGTTAGAGTGCGATGCAGGTGGTGGCTAGCACAAACCGGTTTATTCTGGTATTTAGTCACTGTGTGTATTACACTACTACAAACACTAAAACGCCTCCAAGGTGATGTACTTATACAACTTTAATTTTTCATAATATCTTTTCTCTTGTTATAATAAATAAATATAAAATACAAACCGGAATGTAATCGGGCAAATTGTCCGGAACATTTAAATTGGCCAACTCCGCTTTTAATCGCTTGCGATGATTTGGTTTCTTGATTCCGACAGCTGTTAGGTCTTCGGGCGTCATCCGTGTCACTGTCGGCAGGTCGTAACCTGCTTCGATGAACAGTCGAGCGTACTCCTCCATTTGAAGATCAGCCAGGCACGCGTGGATTATATCTGTATCCTGAAAATGGTACATTTCTTAAGAAACGAGTTATATCATAATAAGGCTCTGCAGTTGAGCGGCAAGAAGCTCTTATTCCATTGTAAATATACACAAATTTAAGATGTTTGCGTATTCATGTTCTATGAGTTCGCGCATCGTCCATCTGAATGCTTTAAAACCAATAGAGATGACATGTGAATCGTTTTAGAACTGAGCGTATTCATTTATTTTTTGGAGTTTTAACTGATTTTTCAAGACTGAACCCGAGGAATGATCTGCCATTACGCTTTTCTATAGGGGTTTATAGGGCTTATAGATTTTTAATTAAACATCTCAGACGAAGATCATGTTCTACGCTCCAAAAGTTGTTCAGACTCCAGACTTTTTTCACTAGAAATTGTTCAAAACTATTCTTATTAGACGGCCAAAATCGGTGGAATGACTTGAACATGTTCCCATAGACTTGTAAATGTAATAATATATCTAGTATTACTTGAATAACATTTATTTGATGAATTAAACATAAATGGCCGAAAAAATCTTGCACGAAAGATAATGATGGTACTAACAGGAAGTCCTTGAGCGATCATAGCTCGAACTCTATCAGCCAGGTCACCGCAGTGGCATGCGGCGTGGTGGTGATGCGGCATCCTGCCTGACGCTCTTCCACTGTCCAAGGACGCTGATGAATGTCTGGAGCCAGAACCCGCTGACCCTGAAGACGACCCAGGACTGTCGCGTCCGGGACTCTAGAAAAATATGAAATTTAGATATACATGGGCTATAATAGCCTGTTATAAACAGTGGTACAATAACTTTTATAACAATAATAAAAAATATTTAAGTTTTAGTTCAAATGTAAAGCTACATAAATGAATGCCTACATAACATAACACAAAACATAATATATGACACAGTAAAACAAACTTAAATTTAGATAAGCAAAATAAATTTAAAAACATAAAATAATAACACATAACACAGTATAATAATTATAGTAATATGTGGTCACTTAATAATTATTATCCCTTATCCCGGAGCCTAGCGAAGGTACGCTTTTATTTTATGGCATAAATAGCATCCTATATGTTAAACCGTAATATTAGTTATCACTGTGTCAAGTTTCATCAAAATCTGTCCAGTAGTTACGTCCAGAGCAGTAGGTAGAGTGATATGTGTACAAGGCCATAGAAAGATAGGCAGACAAAAATTGAAAAAAGATTTGGCCTCTATATCGATAACATTTGAAAAGCTTAATTTCCCACCTGGGTCATATCAATTCCTTGGTCATCGCTGAGTGCCAGTTGGTGATGGTAGTACACTGCCGCTTTGTGTGTCAGAGGTTGGGAGGGCGGAGGAAATGTGAAAGTGCCTCCCCCAGCGGGACTCTTGCCAAGGCTTCCACTGGCGCCACTAACTCCAGACACGCCGGACACGGTACTGCCATAGTCAGAGTGGTCATCTGGAATGATCGTGAAAAATTATGTCAGACACTAGAAATTATTGTTTCCTCTCATAAAGTTTGCTTTCCTTATGAAAAAAAATAATGTTGTCGGAACAACCTATTGAATCTATCTATCTACCTGGAATCTATTAAAACCTAGTGTTCGAGAAGGTTCGCGTAATATGTGCTGGGCCCTTAATTCAATCAATCGCGAATCAATCCCTCTCGAAGCTATTGCTGCGATATACAGTAATTATTCTAACAACAAACAAAAGAGACTCACCTCGTCAGGAGCGGGCGGTGACCTTAACCTTGCCCCGTCGACCTGGACTGCAGATTGTGAAGTATGTATGTGTAGAGGGAACTGTGTGTAAGTGTGTGTGCAGCCTCAAATCCCACAGGACACTATCACGCAAGCAATCTGTTCATCAAAACCCTCCTGGGACTCCAACTCAAAGTTATACAATGCAGAAACTTCAATCACCGTAAATCACATATATCTCAGTGCTAGCCGAACGTCCAGAATGACATAGTGCGTACAAAACAAACAAACACGAGTTCACGGCCAAAGCAAGAAGTAGTCTAGCCTACGTGCCAGCAGAGCCGTCGGACCAAGCTAGGAGAGCGGGGCGGCGCAGCGCCTGCGCAGAACGATTGCCCCCACGCATACAATACATTTCTAACACCTTGTCTAACCTCAATTTCATGGAATTAAGACATGTTTCATAAAATAAAATAAATTCTCAATTTACAGTTTACCTCGGGTGTGTGAAGGCGTGTCAGGAGGCTGTGGATACGGTTGATCTTCACACGACGCGTATCCTTGTGAACCGAAGCTAGACCCGGAGTGGCGGTGCTGTGGAGTTCCAAACGCATCGCCTGGGACTGCAGGCGGAGGCACTCGCTTGGCAGTGGCTGCCTTTCCAGCGCCACCACCACCGCGAGACATCCCGCCCACTGAAACGAAAATAAACAACATGTTATGATCTTTTTTGATGTAATATTTATATTAAGTAAATATCATTAACCCAGCAGTGACACATTTACAGGCCGAATTTCTGATTAAAAATTAAATAAGTCGCGAGATCTCTTTGCACTAGGGTATACTAAATTTATCGATTCGAAGTCTACAAGTAAGAACCCAGGCATGAAGCAACGATTTTTTCGGAATTCGCATAAATTTACTCAAATTGGTGTAACACTATCGGTGACGGTGAAGGAAAATATCGTGAAGAAACCAGAACGCTTGAAAAATGTTCTTGTAGTACCACTATACTTACGTGAGAAAAATATAGAACTGTTGATTTCTCGGTGTTTGAAATCACTAATATGTCCTGGACTAGCGTGGTGATTAAGTCAATAAATTCTCTTTGCCCAGCAGTGGGACACTAACTGGCTGGTATTATCTTATTATATTAAGTGAGCAATTCTATATATATATATATATGTAATTGGTTTGTCGGAAACGGCTCCAACAATTTGGATAAAACTTTGCATTTAGATAATGTTTTACATTCCAAGTTTACCTCGATAGGTGTTATTCTCTTTTTGTTTATAAGACACCGAGCATAGCTCGGTCGCCCAGATATTTATTATTAATTTTAGATCGAAATATCTAAGCCAAATAACAATAAAGTACAACCTACATCACTCAGGGAGAATTTATCTTCCTTTCTATTAGCACAAGTGAAATAAATTTTAGAATTGTATTAGTAGTTCCAGTGAATACCTATATACAACAAACAAACAAATTTACCTATTTATAATAGTAGCATAGAATTCTAAATAAATTACGTAATTATTTGATTTCCGATGGAATATTAATTGACTTTTTGGCCTATATATACAACCGTTTCCTGAGTTTTACAAACTTAATAACAATGTCGATTACAATACTTTATAGTTGCTAATTTTCTAAATCAATCTTCAAAACACCTCGTCAACCCTTCGAAGCGTGCAAAACATTGTTATCTGGTTTAGACAGGGCAGTAATCTGGTAATGACGGCCCACCCTATCCGTGACGGCCGTGATCGTTGATAAGCCCACACGGTGGGGTAAGTTTAGTAATAAGCTGAAATCGCCATCAATCATTTTGAAAGCTAGGATCGGATCGGATCGTATCGGTCCAACTAATTGCTGTGCTAAATCGATAACTTTAACTAATGACCGGGAAAAATCGGCATCGAGTTAATTGCAACACAAATGGTGATAGAAAAAGTTGATGGCGAATTTATGTGGGAATTATGTTAGTGCTTTTTTTTTGCTTACAAATAACCTTGTAAACTGCGTAATGCTCTTCAAGAATGTAACGAAATTAAGTTCGGTCACGTAGGCCAGCCTTAACTGTTGTTTACATGATAAGTAAAAAATAGCATTAGTAGATTATTTCTTGCAAATTGACGGTAGATACTGCCCTAGATGGGTAGCATAGTGCAATCCAAATGCAACGGCAAACACCGAGAGATCGGCTATCGATCGGCAGTCACTGTTGTCATGCCAACCTGCATAGATATCTCTTCACCTTACATTACAAGGACCCAATGTTGTAAAAAGAAGATTCCTAATTTTTTTTTTTAGAACTGTATATGTTGTTAGCCTTAGGGGTCCTGGAGCCTCTGACGACTTTTACAGCTTAACCGGACTTGAGATTCGTAATTATAAGCAGAGCCCTCTTAAGCATATTCGGCGCCGGGGTGCGAAAGATATCATGCCCCGTTGTTTTAAACAAAAAACCCAATGTATTTTTTAAGAATTCATTACATAATTTATCTAAAATACTGATAATCATACATTTAAGACAACTTATCGGGCTTTTGAGTTGGATTTTTTTTGAATAATGTCATTTTATTATTATCTTTTCATTCTATACTTACTTATAATGGTCAAGTTTGTCAATCTATCTTAAGTTTTTGACCCTTGGTTGACCTTAAATATGCTGTGCTCGCAGCTCTGCTTTCGTGGACTACAGTGTTACTCAGTGTTGTTGTAGTAGACTATTAGATAGATACCTATCAAGACTTATAGCGGTCGGCTTGCGCCCCCTTGAACTCTGCGCCCGGGTTCCTCACACCCCTTGACCCCCGGGTAAAGAGGGCCCTGATTACATATTGTTCCAATAATATTGGATGAAAGATAGTTAGAAGAATATTAACTGTGAAGGTGAACGGATATAGGAGTAGAGGAAGACAGTAGATGGTATGGATGGAATCTGTGAAGAACGATGTCTGTATAAAGGGTGCGAATACTAAGGTGATAGTCCACATGTGAAGAAGAGGAAAACATGTTATGCCGACCTTACTTAGATGGGATAAAGGTAAGAAAAAAAAGATATTGTTACAATAAAGTGATTTATAACCCAGTTCTACGGATGTGAAAAGAACGCAAAGAACCAGTAGGAACCTAGATATCTTTAGCTGTTAATTATGTAGCTTTCTCAAGATATGTAAGAATATACTCTACGTTATTATTGTGTTAATTAATTGATACCAAATTTATTAAGAAAATTTGCATTTCATCGGTTTACAAGTTCTGTTAGTAATGTTTAAACTTTATTATTTCACGTTTGTTCTCTATAGGAGTGCCTTTTTTATAAATAAATACGTTAGTAACATCTTAGGTTCAGTGTTAATCAAAAACATAATGAACCAAAAGATGCTTTTTGATAAAAAACGAAGAGGAGATAGTCTTCATCATGACAATGTTAACCAACCGTATATCTATCAACGTATGCAATCAATACTCCACACAATTTAATCCACACGGTCGGAGGCTGAAATATTTATTTTGTGTCAAGAAGCCAATTTATATTCAAGCGAAAGCCAGATAGGTACAGAATGGGTTTAAGTATATTTAATTTTATTTTAACACGAACATTATTAACATTAATAAAGCCAGTACGATATTCAGTCATTTAAAATATTTAAATAATTAATATCTTCAATTAAGTACGAGAAATTTCTTAATCGTGCTATTAAAAACACTTAAATATTCAATGTTCATACAAAATAGATGAAGTCCGTGTTAAATTATACTAAATTGATTAACAATTCAGTGGATTTGTTGAATTTTATTTAACCGACGTATGTATACAATTAATTAACACATTGAAGCGGCAATGACACAGTGGTAGAGTGTTCGGATACCGAGTCTATTTACGTGGTTCGAATCATTGTGATCAAACCATAGTATGGTAAGGAATCTTCTGATGTCCGTCTGGCTAGTTATTACCCCCAAGTTGTAAGTCTGCCGTTAAGCACCTATAGGCGTGTTCCGGCAGCTGCGTTGAAGAGGCATTTCGCTTCGGCCAGTTCGCCATTTAACAATATGTTATATTGTGGTAAAACGATAAACATATAAAGCATAAAAATGCATACTACTCATTTGCACAATTTCATTAATTAAAAACACCTTAGAGAAATAATATATACTATAAACAAGTTTTTAAATAGACTAATATCTAGTTTATGATTGTATAGTTTGCTTTTAGCTTCAATTCTGTATCGAAATCAATACAGTCCTTATAATTTACTGATAGATGATATAGGTTTACAATCCCTGCAAACAACCGTATATTCATATATAAGTCAATGGTATATAACACTTTATAATCTTAGGCTAAGATAGATAATAAGCTGTCCAAAATGTTGATGTGGTTAAACAAAGGGTTAAACCCGTGAAATGTGAGTGTGGGATGTAAAGTTCCAGTCAAGTTCGTAATCCTAGTTCATGTTTGCTAGGATAACCACCCACTAGCCGTTATCAGCTGGCTTATAGTTCATTATTAGTTGTAAGTACACTGACAGTGTCTATTGATTTCAGAATGAAAAGTTAAAAAAATGTTCTATTTAATATTATTAATAATGATTTTTAATTGAGGCTACTAGAACCAGAGTGACTTTTTTCAATAAATTGACCTATTAACATATTCATAATTTAAAAATGTGCTTTTACAAAACCACATTGGTACCAACCACAAGAGCAGAGTTTAATTATTTATAAAACAACATTCAATACAATAAAATATTTGTAATTTATTACGACGTTATTAACATTGTGTTGTAACCGGGTGATTTAAGAGTCAGGAATGCGCTAAAATCTTTTTGAAATGCTGTACTGGTGTAAATTGCTGCGAACACCTTGAACAGCTATGAGGACTAATGACTCCATCCTCAAAGAGTTAAATATCATCAAAAATATCTTTGCAATTAGCTGGGATAGAACATCTGACTTCTTCGAGAATATTATGCGAGCACCGAGAATGAAAGCCTTATAATCGTTGAAGAAATTAAGGGTACGTTACTGTTAAAAATACCATTAGCAGCAATTTCAACATTGAAACGAGGAAGATAGAGAAAGATGTCCAATGTCAAATCTTAGACAAGGGTCAAGCAACTTGTAAAATGTCGATATTTTGAACTGGTAAAACCATAGATTTAATATAACATATTCAAGTCGGCTTTCGTGTCCAAATCAGTTTTCCGGTTGTGTGGTCGATAAATTGACGGATCGCAAAGACACGGCCTTGCTGACGCTTTACGACTGTTATGCCGGTTAAATGTATTATTTCGGTAAATTACCGTAAATAATTTTTAAGGTGCTAAGATTCTAAAATCCATGAAGTTTTTAAAGAAAATACCTGTCCATATATACGTATCCGGTTGTGTCGGTAATTAAGAAATTGTTAACGTTAATTATAAAATAAATGGTTTTTTTATTACTATATTATTACAAACATTTAATTCTTTGTATTCAGAATATATACTATAATATCTGTGTGCTGATCCCATCAGCAACGTCTCAGGAATCATCGTATTTTGAACCTTCTATTTAACCACCTTCTTATTCTCAGTTGTTTCACTTTTGATAGTGGTCGTGGTTGTGAAGTGTAATCGGGGGCCGTTTAAAATTTGCCCCATGATATTTTTCCATCCGTCTGGGTACTCATGCAGTGGACCACCCAGAGCAGACTTAATCTGATTAATCACCGCATGGGTGCCCTCGACTATGCCCTGCAAGATCAAGCGCTCCAAAGAACCGTGGCTTCGTCGCGACACAAGGCCGAAGAACACTTAAGCGTGCGAACTTGTACTACTTGTTATAGACGCTGCTTAAGTTCTTCAAGTTTTGAAACATTTGTGCAAAATTCGGTCACACTCGAAGCATTCTCCTTCAGCATCACATCTCTTAAGAATCAATCTTTATCCCCCCTAGGGTATCAATTTTCAAAATTCCTTTCTTGCTCATGATTAATTGTACAAAATTTTATAATTTTTCATGAAATTTCATGGTTTGAGCTTTGTGGTGTCTATCATTCAGTCTTACGAATTTTATGAAGTAGATATCAAAAAGTCTACGCTGATGTCTGATCAGTGAAAAATAAGTAGGTAATACATTTTTTATATAGGTTGTCTAAAAAAAGCTTGTACTATTATAATAATTATCAGACTCATGTAATATAACATAAATTCATAGAATGGAGTCCAGATATAAGGGTTTTGGAGAATAATAAGGTTAACTTATGAACGTCATAACACTACTGCCGGTTCGGAAAACATCGCAGTCATCGAGAAGAACAGGTATGAAATTCGATCGGGTCTATCTTTTTTTTCAACTGTGTAGGTATTAATATAATAGTAACAATAATAATAATTTAGTGGATGCACAGAGAGGGAGTCACTTCTAGACACAACCATTATTCACATAATGATCCACCCTATAAGAACCTTTTGACAGTAAGGTTGTGACATGGTCTTTGAACTTGTTGTCCGGCAAATCAGCCATGTAGTTTGGAATCTTATTATAGAACCTAACACTATTATCTAAAAACCTTTTATAAGTCTTAGTAAAACTAAAACACGGTACGACTAATTTATCTCTATTTTTCCTTCCCTAAATTGTATTATTCATTCATAATTAAGTTTTGTTTTGTTCCCGTTGTTAGATTTTTTTAAGCTTCAACTTTTTAATATACTGTTCTGTTTATTATGTTGGGGGAATATGAAGAGAAGTGTACTTATCGGGTATATATATTACTTATCTAGAATGATAGTCATACTGTTTGATGTGTAATGTTATAGGGGTATCGAATAAAATAAATAATTATCTAAAACATTTAAAACAAACCCGTCTAGTATATGCTCTAGTAAACACGAAGAACAGGTAATGGCGATATAAGGACGATAAAACACTTTTTTCGGATCTTCTGTACAGTAATACTTGCAGGCCGGTATAAAAATGAAAGTCCAAGGCTTCATCTCTAGATTATGTTGATAATTTAGCAATAAACTTTGATTATATGTATTACAATATGTATTTGGGCATTGTCTCTCAAAAAATAAACCTATCTAGCTAAGTCTGAAAAGTAAAACATTATCTAAATACAACTTGTCATCCAAATCGTTGGAGCCGTTTCTGAGAAACCAATAACATATTTAACTATATAGTATAGATGTCGTTGCGGAGTGTTATTAAACCCTACTATTGAACCGAGAGGTCACGGATTCGATTCCCGCACATGCCTGACTTTGGAACCATGACCATAATTGTCAGTTCTATGTGTGGATATTAAATATCAATATACGTATAGTACAGCTTTCTTATTGACTAATAACAAATATGTTAATTAGAGTTAGAAAATTCAATTGATTCAATTTAACTAATTGTTATTTTACAGCGTCTAAACACTGGTTTCAATATATTGACTGTTCACATTCACAGCGTAATCCGACGTTATTAAATACCCATACAATTATATGGCGCCGGGTTTATGGCACGTGATTATTTTTAGAAAATAGTTTACATGTAATTACAGTGACCGAAGCTTCGAGATCTAGCTGTCGTGAGATGCATATCTTGAACTTACCGCATAAAAACTATAAGTTATGCGTGTAATCAGGATGAATCAACAAGTAATTTTCATAGGTAGCTTAAGTCACATGGGAAAACATACGAAACAATTTTGAAAACCAATAAAACTGTTGATAGGAGCAATAGGTGTCAAACGTGTATTGAAAGTAATATTTTTAAATCATCTTTTTACTACACCAATATATTGACAGGTTAAATGACCTGGCTTAATAATATTTTAATAAACGAGAAACTTGTAAAATGATAATTATTTAAATATAAATTCCACTACACTTATATCTCACAAGTATTTAAATATTAATAGATTTTATTTAAGTTTCCTTTATGAGTAATTTCGTTGTTACATAAAATTTATAATTTACGTTAGACAGTTTATTATGCTCTACGAGTGAAATGACTTTCCATCATTTGCTGCACGTTTGTAATAAATAACTGCCAATCACTCTTTACGTATAGTTTTGGTACTAAAAACTTGTTGAAATTCTAACCCTTCGAAATTCTAATCGACGCAATTATTGCACTGAATCTGACTATGAGCTTATAAATTGTGAATGAATGAATGATCTAACACGCGAATGAGATAATGAATTTATGTAAGTGAGATAATTCATTATACCTAACTCTTTAATGCACATTTCGGGCGTACACTTGCGAGCTTAGTACATAAATTCTACAATCTATACAATTAATAAAATTGAAGTGTCCGTTTGTAATGTCAAAATAACAGCTTTTCACTAAATGCATATGAAAGTATATACGATACTCATAACAAAACACCCATTTTTCAAATTTTTGTCTGTTTGTTCCGGGTAATCTCCGAAATGGTTGGACCGACTTTTACGGGACTTTCACTCGTAGATAGCTGAATTTATAGGGAGTAACTTAGGCTACTTTTACTTTAGAAAAAGAACTAGGGTTCCACACAAATAAAAAAACTGGTCAAGGTGAATCAATTCGGGTGTTTAAATGGCTTATGATGAGTAAACCATAAGAGATATAGCAAATTAATGTACTACACAATCATAGGCATTAAAAAGACCTACAATAAGTTTGGGAGAGCATACATCATCTTTTAGGGAACACCCACAATAAGCATTTTTGTCTTTTAAATAGCCGAAAGCGAAAGAGCAAAATTCGCGCGGGTATTCTGTAGTCCACGTGAGCGAAGCCACGGGCACAGCTAGTTCAAAATAAAATGGCACCACGACAAGAGGATGCGATTTCGCTGACGTTAATTCGCGTCGGGCACAAATATAACGACAACGAAATGACTTGAATTTTTGGCTGGATCTTAACTGTCTTAACTGTGTGGTGGTTTTTATATTTATTGATAAAGTTTTCTTATTTGTCCCTATATTATGTAATTTTGGCGACATTTTACATTTACGTGATGTCCTTTGGTTATTGTAAAAGTGAAGTGTAAAATACATTTTAAGTTGCCACAAAAATTCACTGGACAATTTTAACAAGGAAGCCGCCATCTTTTTTGAGCTATGCTTGAAATGGTTTGAAGGTTACATGAATTATTAAGAAAAATATTCTATATACATGACATTGGAAGAATTTTGGATGAACATGATTCCAGAAATCAATGTTTGGGACAAGTCTCTGTGATGTCTTATTAATAATGTAGCCGGAGGTAGCGTGCTAGCAAAGTGGACTATTAACTACATTTGATGTCGAAAGGATCTCACTATCGGCTTAAATGACAAAGAAAGCGGCAACCGGCATTTACTGTTGCCTAAAATGTTAGGCAAATAAAATGGAAACCACTCTGAAATATAAAAAGCAATTTCATGCATATTTAAGTATGAATGAGGAGATCACAGTTTGAATAATGGAAAGACTTGCGCAACTGATTCTGTTCACAGAATTTAATAACATGTTCGTTCAATCGTAAATGTTTGGAGCCTTAAGCGACGCGAGTTACTGTGATAATGCCAAAGGTTCCCCTATTCGAGTCTGCCGCAGGCAATAAGCAGACATAGTAACATCTCAATTAAATGGCTTTAGTTTGCTAATATATGCAGTATTTTCAATATTTAAAGTGGATTCGGTCATGCGATATAGGTACTAGTATTTATTTGAATGCAGCAACATTCGCGAATGTAAAGTATTTGATTTTGAAACCCTTACCGCTTACACAGATTGCAGAAATTAGATAGTTTTAGTTTCATACAAGTGCCAACGATAGCAGTTAGGACCATTATTTAGGAGCAGAATAATAACCTCGTATTTATATTAAAACCACCATATTTTACGATATACGCTTGCAAAACGCTAGTAATGTCTTATTTGATTTTTTATTGCTGAGATAACAGCCCATAGTTAACTAGCGCATGCCCAACTTACAAATAGTAGCAACGATTGTTGCCAATCAGCTTCTTATGATAGTGGTAATTGCAATAGTGTAGCGGTAGTGCTTCCACAATCAAAACCTGTAGTAACAGATTCACCACCTACATTGTGTTTTAACGATGTCGACACAAAATAGTGATAACTAAATTCACATACGATATACCTACATTATATCTCCTCAGTAATTTCGCTTCATTTCCGCAGTTAAAATACTTACATAACCTCTATAATCTTCTAAAGTAAAGCTAACACCGATTTTATTCCTTTCCAGCATTGCGTTATTTACGATGATAAATATTGCAATTGTATATTATTTTAACGAGGCTTCAGTATATCCTATACCAGCGTCATATAAGAAGTCAATTTATAGATATATAATTAAATGGTTATTTAAATTTAAGACACAACGAGACAAATTAAAAAAAAGCCCCGTGGCTCATCGGGCGAATGTTGTCCCAAAATAATATTGACTTCTACGTTTTTCCAGAATTTCGAGAGTACTTTTTGTGTGTAATTTCTTTATCTGAACACATTCCCACAGCAAATGATAAATGTCAGCAGGAGGCTGACAAATTTCATAAAGCGAATACCTTTTTCCTCTATCATAAAAATGAACTTGTTATGGGATAAGTATGTATTCCGGCAATTTAGATTATATCATTTAAAATATCTAAGATATAAGGGTACTTCCAAATAATGTTTTGTTATATTATAAGTTCACTTTAAATCACACTTTAGGTATGCTTTTAGCAGATGTATGATAATTAGTGCGAATCTGACATCATTTATGCAACAAAACGTTAAATTGTGGTAGTGAATTACTGGTCCATGTGGGTTGCAGATGATGCGAGCTTACCTACTTTCTTATCCTTATCCATTTTTTTAAATGTAAATATTCGCCACATGTTTGAAACATACTTCTTAAGAAAAGATTTCTTGTACCAAACGAATATTGTACCTATCATTATTACTTAAATAATTGAGCACAAATTTGTACGTTACGATTATTATGGTTTCATATGATAAATTACAAATAACGTTGCCAAAGACAGATTTTGGACGAAATAATGTCTCAACCCAAGTGGAACAAATAAAGTCGTTATCCCGAACTAATCGGCTGGAAAGCGGAACTAGAAGGTAGATAAAGGTGTCTGTATTACTTTAACCACACACTTTCAAATAGTTTTAATGATATATATCAAACAATATTTTAGATAATAAATATGGTAGTCTTTAACCGGCGCGGCGCAGCGTGTTTCTGTGAATACAAGGAAAGTTTCATTCGCCTCAGGGTTTATAAACATATTCAGACAAAACGGGAAATAATCATT
Source organism: Saturnia japonica (assembly GCA_033032175.1). NCBI lineage: Eukaryota > Metazoa > Arthropoda > Insecta > Lepidoptera > Saturniidae > Saturnia > Saturnia japonica. The sequence goes on from CM065314.1 coordinate 5,181,279, forward strand.
GTAGTGATAACCAGAGCACAGTTCAAAAACAATTTATTTACGAAACTTATTTATTGCGGGCATAATGCACTGTATGCAACAAATAAGACATTATGTAGCCAAGATATTGTTCACAGGGGGAGGGCAGAGAACAAGGAGAAACTAATAATATGTATTACGCGCTCTAGCATTGCCTTTTCTGGAGATATTTCAATCTAGATTGACAAATTTTTTTTAAATATAACTAAGGTGACAAACAAGCTTACAGTACCGTAGCGGCCGTAGCCCGACTGATGGTAAGTAGCTCACGTAGTCTAAGGACGCCTGCAATGCCATAGATATCACTAGCGCGCTGCCGACCTTGAACCAAGGAGCTCTCGAAACCCTACTCACCGCACGAACACAACAGAGTTATTTGACTGCGATCTTCTGAACTGCTCCAAGCAGGGAGAAATCTCCAAAGAAATTGTTCATTCAAAATAGCAACACATATTTTGCAATGCTGGAATATTTGGGTTGCGTGTAAGTCAAGTTAGTCAGTTCTCAGCTTACCCACACCCTGCTGAGGAAGGAGGGGCACGGGCCCTAGCCGTAAAAGTTGCCTTTTTACAATCGTTTTCTATTAGCATTAAAGATTGTAGAAAGGCAATTTTGCTAGGCCCCCAGCTTTCTCCATTGCTCGTAGCAACGCCCATACGAGAAATTGGTCAAGTTTACGGGTAATCTATATTATAATATGAAAAAGCTCATGACTTTGATTTGGGCTTGTTTCTTTGAAAACACTAATCTGTAGGCCTACCAGTAGGTTTTGAAAAAAATATTTTTGCACTTCATAGCGTATTTTTTATTGCGGAAGATTATAGGAATTAGTGTTACGATCAGTTTTCAAAGTATATTGTTTTGTTTATTTAAATCCAAAATATATTGTTAATAATAAAAATGGCCAAGAATTTTAAATACCATATTTATTCATTAATAGAACTTGTAGAAAGTAAAAAATGTTTATGGGATAAAACCAATGACGTATCTAAAGATAAAATTGAAAAATAATAAAACTGAACCACTGAGATCGTAGTAGTGGACAAACGATCGCCGTCACGTCATCTTGATCTCGGCCCGAAATCATCTCGTTCTCGTTGATGTCCTGGTGACGGCGGCGGTGGACAAACGGCCTATAGAATCTTGCAATAAGGCAAGCTACAAGCAAGTACGGGAAGTGAGAACAACGAAAGGCCACATGAGTGTGTTGTGGGAGGCGCGTCGGCGAGGCGCAGCGCGGCGTGAAGTTTGTCGAATAAATTTCACGGGTAAAACCGCAGGGTACAGCTAGTGAAGATTATCTCCTAACTATCGAAAAATTACTTTTCATAAAAGGCAGAGAGCAATTGAAATATCTATTAGACTAATGTAGATTGATGTCGTATTTCTAAGTAGTGGTTGGACACACAAAGTTTAATTGTCATTGCATTAATGTCTTTGTGTAATTAAAAGATCTCTGCGGGTTAATAAAAACGTCTGACGTTGGATAACACGGTTCGCGGTTGACAGTTGTTTACATTCAAGATTAAGATTACATATATATCTTTAAAGTTAATTTTAGAAATTTTTAATATTAACCACAGTTAAAATAAATATTAAGCTTTTATCACCTTCTTTTTTTTTAACAATAAAAGTCTGCAGTACCATAACTTGAAATATATTTATATATGGAACTTTTTACAAAATCGTTGCATTACAATAATTATAACTAAACTATATTAATTTAGAATAAATTAAGCAAAACAGTGTAAATAGGAAAATTAATTTATAGAATTATCTGATTTATGACTTCGCGAATAAAAGTAATACATTAAAACAACAAAATAAAAAATTAAAATTATACACAGGTGAAATTTATACCCCACAAATAACAAAATCATTGGACAGATGGTCACCCAAGGGCCGGTAAAGTTGTCATAACCTGTAATGACACTCTCCGGGACCCTAAGGCTAATCTGTTTTTCATGAAGAAGGTTTTGATGTGAACGCGATAGATGACACTGGAAAGGGAAGGAAAACGTCTGCACATCGTGTTGGCGGAATCGCTGTATTATAATTTGTAAGACAATAAATAACAGGTAATCTAGGTACAGGTATAGTATTTGGTCGGATCTATTTAGAAACAAAGTTTACGAGCGAGATAAAAATCACGAAACACACTTTACGGTCGAGCGCGTAAGTGAAAACAAAGGGAGAGCTATTACCACTCATTAGTCAGAAACAATTAGACAGGCATCAGGGCCATTGTACGCTAATGGCTTAACCGTCGACAATTAGTTCTGTTGCGCAATGCGCTCATGCCAACCCTATATAGGCACACATACTTTTAGTAAACGTAACAGCGGTTAGCAACTCGGCATAGATCAAGCTAAACTGTATGTGAATGTACTGTATTATTTTTTAGTTTCGTATCGTATTTCTATTTTTACTCACATTATTGATAATTCTTATATCAATTTGTGTGTTGACATAAACTTCCCGTGTACAAAATTTCATAAAACTCGGTTAAGTCGTTTTGAACATAAAAACAGACAGTTGTTTTATGTTATATTCGTGATCAATCCTTTATAACGAATGTCTATCAAAATTTTGAAAAAAATACTACGTGTACAGCATACAGAAAATCTACAAATATATAATATTATGTAACAGTAAATTACAAGCTATATTGCAATAATTCTCCTAAAATTCCATACTTATAAGTTATCATTTTGATTAAATCAGTAATTCCTTTATTATAGTTTTGGAGCATATAAATATAATTTTAATAATATATATTTGAGATTTTTAAAATAGTCAAAGTGAATGTCACCATAAATAAATAAATCAATCTATTTTTTTAAAGAAAAAAAGAGGCTGCTTTTAAAAAAAATAATACTGAATTGTAATAATACTTTAACTAAAAGGCTTTGAAAAATCTTTAGAAAACCTTCCACTTATTAAATTACAATATTATTTACCTATACATATTAGTAACAATTTATTTTCCTGAAAAACAACCCCAATTTTGAAGAAATTTCACACAAATGATTGGGGGTTATGCTGCTTGAATAAAAAAATTTGATTGACCCAAATATAATCCAAAAACCCAAAATAAAAAAAGGTAAGTAACATTTTAATACATAATATCAAAATCTAGTCACATTGTAAATGAATGAAAAATAAATTATATTATAATTTACTGTAGTAATTATTAGCTATAATATTTGAAAATGTACCAATAAATTGAATGATGTTTTACTATCTACTAATTAATTTTAATAATACATATTTAAATAACCGAAAAAAAAATATAAAAAGTATATTTGAAAATGTATAAATAAAATTATATTTCATAAAATATGTACGGGCTGCAACAGAAGCTGACGCCTCGTTGGACAATGCCAGCTTGTTGCTCTTCACCCATTAATCTGTCCCACAAATATAAAGCGCCGTGACGACATGTCATCGACGCTAACAAATCGCTATGGGAGTAAATAAATCGCACAAGAAAAGCGAGGATGCGAACTCACATCACAACACTCGTGAGTTTAGTAAGCGGTCATTACCTCCGAGCCACACGAAACGTTACTACTCTATCGTAATTTGAGGTCATATTATTAAATCAAATCGTCGCCATCTGTTGATAGTTATCGGAAATACTTTAAACTTTGAATCGATACGGAGACGCGATAATCACGGCTCGGCTCCTCCCGAATTTATTTAATAGAAATAAAATAATTATAGACGACCGTGAAAGTTAATTTAACAATACACCATTATAGAAAAAACATTTCGTATTACTATTTTATGTTACAATAGCCATGGCCTCGCGGTTTTATTGGCGTTTAAAGTTTAATTTATTCGGTTCTCGTCGAGCAGCCGCAACTTCGTTCTAGCTTAGCTTATATTCTGGACTACACTGACAATTGCTCCACTCGCGCCTATAAGGGTCATGGCGTGATGTTATATAGCCTATAACCGTCTTCAATAAATTGGCTATAAAACGCAAAAAGAATTTTCTAAATCTGACTAGTAGTTGCAGAGATTAATATTAGTATAGATGCACTATATTTCTTTGATATTAATCATTTTGATACAAGTCCTTGATATCCGGAATCCGAATTTATCGACAAAGATTATCGGAGACTTTATCAGCTGTCAAAGGCAGTCCACAGAGCACCGATCTTTTGATCAGACGACGATCACGACCGTGAGATATCTCAGCTGGAAGTGCAACACAATTCTATTGGTCGGCGTCATGTCCGTTTGATACGAATTTCTCTCACAGACTAATTATAATGAACAATGTAGGTATAATAATTTAATAGGACATCTTATGGGGTTAGTTAGCATAATCAATTTATACAACTTCATACATATAATTGCTTAATCTTACTATGCAATTACAGGGTTAGGTTTCATTTAACGTTATTTGCGAGATGAACGAGTTCAGTTATTATATTAAAAAGAGTTATCTAATATTAGTAAATTATGATTTCGTATATGTATTACTATATAAATATATAGACTTATCTAGTTTGTGGTATGACCACCGTTATGTGCAATTTCGACAGAAAAATAATAATAGACATGAAGATCCTACCAAGGGTTCAGTGGGAAAGTCGCCAGGGTTCAGCGAATCAATTACACTTGTCATTGAATTATTAAATCATTTATGTTTTTAAATACTTCTTCCTTATTTCTGATTATACTGTCTTTCATTTTTTAACATTTAATTACGAGTTCTATAAAATAAAAGAGATCTGGGGAGTGATTCCTTTGGACTTAAAAATTTAGAAACCACAACATCAGACAATAAACAGACTCTTTTTGTTGGAAATAAAATAGGAAATTAGGTTCGAATAGTTCCATTTTACATAACGAGGCCCTCGTTTTTTCTAATTGATATATGATTGTTTTTATTGTAGTAACCATTAACTTGTATGAAAAAAGAATTGAGTTCCCCTGCACATTCGATACTTTCACAAATGGTACGAGTAAATGTGAGTAGCACAAACGTGGTTATGATTTTAGAAGCGAAATGAAACCCTAAACCTTGATCTACGGAGGCCGTCATATGTTGTTACAGGGAACTGATTAATTTCAACTGATGTGTATATAATTAATTAATTAATTAAATATGTAGTTCTGTTTGTATGTTTCTTTTTTTTCTAATTTCTACACACATCTATTATAAAGGACACAGATCACGAATTTGACATTAACTTTTTTGTTTTTTTTTTATTCAAAATTTTTTTGTCTTTTTAAAACTTTAATCGAGGAGGGGATTTAACTCAAGAATAGCCCGATTGATTTTTTACACATAAAGTATATGTCACTCCTATAAAGCTATAAGAATTGTCAATAGTAATTTTAGAAATGGAATTTTTAAATAAGTTCTCAAGAGATATTGATGAAATTTTGTGGACCGGAAATAGGAAACGTCATTTCTGAATTGATAGATTATAATAATTGTCAATGATATTGGAACAACAGTGAAACTACAGGGTAGGAAGCTGACTAATTTATTAAAATAATGACACCTGCCAACATATGTCAATACCATCGACAATATACCAACCCCACAGATATGAGTAAAAATAACATTAGAAGACGAAACTAATTACTGTGTAATAAAAGCATGCGAAACCGCGGGGTACCGCTAGTTATAAACGATATAAAGTTTAAATTTCACATCAAAGGCCCCGCACATATCTATTTCTTTCTATTATGATACATTATCATGTAAGGCCGGCTGCGGCCGCGCCACTGAGCGTGGTTCCGCGTATCAAACAGAGCGACAGGCATCCTATCGACCCGTTATTAGTTCGCTTAGACTCTATCTATCATCTCGCTCCATTACACCCGCATTGAGCGACGTCGATGCGACGTGGACACGACGCGACACGACGCGTTGCGGACGCGCTATCGACGTATTTATGCACAATTAGACACAACATTCGCTAATGGAGCTACTGTTTAATGTGAATATAAAATATTGGCTCCAAAGGTTTAACCTCTCCGTACCGTTCCGTACTTAACTATTTCTAGCCATACAACCAGCAAGCTATTGTTATACAATGTAGTCTATATTTTTCCACAATATATAGGTTACTTTTATCTCTTTATTTGAGGGGCCTTTTTCAACTGGAGTATGCCAGCCCCATCGGATCATACCCAAGTTTCCACAGAAGAAACAAAATTATACTATACTATGAATTATATAAAAGGAATATACACTTATATCCCTAATACTATTACAATTAATAATAAAGTAGCAACATAACAACATAACACAACATACTAGCAGAATCGGAAGTCGATTTCGCTATAAAGAACATAGCCCTAAGCTCAAAATTAAACAATTTCTGCAAATTTCATTCCTATCACATTTCATCAATAAGTGTTGAACAATTTCGAAAATAGCCTATAAAATGCAAAAATATTTTTTCAAATCTGACTGGCAGTTCGAGAGACTAGTTCGTTGAAATAATCTCTTGACCAATATTAGTATAAATAAGTACAGAAATAACCTATTCGTTGAATATCATTTGCAGAGTACATTACAGATATTTCACACTAGCATCAAACTCGGCAAGAACAGTTCTTAACTTGTTTGCTGTACTGTGAAGATGTGGGATCGCCTCCCGGGCCAGCGTGTTCCCTCCTTCCTACGATACTGGGTCATTCGAACGCGGCGCGAAGGGACTTTTCTACAGGCCGTCGTGACGACAACGATTGCCGATGATATTTGTCACCAACAGTCACTATATACTTTCCATCAGGTAATTTGCCGTCATTTTAAACATTCAAACTCAATTTAAGTAATCAACGTCACGAAAGAAGAAGAAGTAATTTTGCCAAGCTACTATAAAAAAATTGCAAAATTCTATAGAACTATTTTGCGTCATTTTTGAAGTGTTTTTACTCTTAATATTTTGGCCAGGAAGCATGTGCACAATATGTTTTATTTTTTGCATTGAAATCGAAAAGTTTAATTCAGTTCTGGATTTTAGTCGAATTAGCGCTATTGTACCGCAAATATATTGCAGTATAAGTAGTTATTCGTCGCTTGATAATAGCTTTGAATCAAGAGGATTGGTTACCAAAATTAGGAAGATGGAAGATATTTAGTGGCGCCGTTATTGTCCGCGACATTTTAACAACATTCAATAAACAAAAACAAGAAACATAATCAAAAAAGTTATGTATTTATTACCTTTTTTAAATAACCAAAGTACTTATCAAATTTTAATAAATGTTAAAATGATAGTTAAATAGAAAATAATTTTATTTTACCAAAAGTTTTACATATATACGTGTTTAATAAAGTTAGTTAAATATTTTAAAGCGATATAAAATAAAATGGCCACATAAATAAGATATTATTCGAGATAGCAATATACGGAAGCCCTTCTGTAATTGCTTGGTACTAACTGACATCATTAAACTTGAGTATCCTCGAATCGATCTGCGAAATGTGTTTTTACGACTGGGAACATAAATTTCATTCTATACGGCCTGATATTTTATCATAGCTCGCAGGCTTCTACGTACTTGTATTAATATTGAACTTTTAAAATAGGTCAAAAGTAAATCTATTTTTTAAATTATACTTTAAAGGGTAAAATTGTAAAAGATGTAGTTAGCCATGGAGTTCTTTCTGTACTCTGAACCATCAATGATAATAATGTAAATTCATTTTACTGCCTTTATAATTTTTATTTGTCAAAAGTTATTTAATGGTTTACAAAAAAAAAAACATTATTTTAATCAAATGAAATCAAACATAAATAAAGTATGTACTAGAAAATGGCTTATCACTATACGAAGGTTACAGCCTCTAATCATATTCCTTCATTGACGATAGCTCGATTGATTGTACTTGGTCTACACTAATCCCTCATTCCTACAAATTGTGTTTTTGTATTCTCCACCCTTCTTTCTATCAGATCCCAAGTTCAACCATATAGCATGCCATAATTTCAACACTTTTGCAATCGCACCCGCGAAACAACAAAACAGAATAATTTAAAAGTTATGGTTTTGTTTACAAAATGGTCGCCTCATTTCGTTTTACGGGAAAACAAAGGAGAGGGAAGGGGTGGAAAAACAGTTTTGCGTAATCGAAATTCAATTTTACGGTTGTTTTATTACAATTCAGGTCACTGTTCTCAATTTATTTATTATAGAGCTTTAAATAATATTTTAAATGCAACAAATGCATAACATATTTTAAAAGGAAAGCACATTCATTTTACACAATAAAATTTCTTTATCTAGTCAATGGACTTCATTGATAAATCGCCTTTTAGGAATACGCAAGCCGCGGAAGACGCGAACTATTTTTTTCGCAGTAGAGAAAGACCTAAGAACGTATAGATATGTGTATAAAATGTATGAATACTGAGATTATAGTTATTATAGGAGAATAGAAGAGGAAGACACGTGCTGACCCTACTTAGGTGGAATGAGGGTGACACGAAGAAAAATTCCCAATAATCTACACATATAAAATGCTTTGTCCTGAATGACTAACGGATCAATGCACAGCCTAAACCGCTGATCGTAGAGACCTGAAACTTGGAGGGTATGTTCTTTGTATGACGTAGGCATCCGATAAGAAAGGATTTTCCGAAATTCTACCCCTAAGGGGGTGAAAAGGGGGGGAGGCAAAGTTTGTATGGGACAACGTGATTCCTTGGTTCAATCTACTTCAAATTTTGCATAAACCTTTTTTAACCATAATGATGATGAAAAATGAAAAAAGTTCCAATTGATGGAAAACGTGTTTCGTATTTTATTGAAATTCATCCCCTAACGGGGTAAAAAGGGGTAGAAAGTTATTTTGGCGGTGATTTGTTTCGAAGTTAATATCAATACTCCTTATTGTTTTTGATTTAAATTACATTTTATTTTGACATATTTTTGAAAACTCAATCCGATTTTATTTAAAAAAGGTTGACCTCACTTAATCTTTAATAAAATAGTACAAATACATTAATGATAATTCTATTATAATAATATTCTCACATTTAAAAAAATAATGATCTGATAGTTTCATATATACGGATATATCTATAGCTCTGTCTGTACATGAAACTTTTTCAAAATTCTGTGTTCCATACTTATCTATTATAAAATCTGATCGCGAATATGAAATTTAAAAAATAACTGACAGTTTGTCTGTGTATCCGGAAATAACTCATAAACAGCTTGACCGATAAAACACGTAACTCTGTAATGCATTGATAATATTAACTTAAATAAAGTGAAAGTTTACTAAATTAATCTAAATTATTTTATCTTTATGTACATAATTTTCAATAAAATCAATAAATGGAAATATATGTCTTTTTGAAGTGAAAACTTCTTTATGAAGGTTTGGATAAGGTGTAAATTCATGTAAGTCGTCATCGACATGGTCACGTGACGCGTTAACGATAAACGGAGTCCTTTTAGCATTATAACCTAAAAATTAAGAACAACATTATTATTTTTTTAATACCTACAACCTGTTGTGTGAAACAATTTTGATTTACAAGTTTTAATTTAAGATCAAACAATTAATTTGGATATCCAAAAATAACAACTGTTTGTTTAGAGGTTTTAAGTTTTCACTTCTGTCGGCAGTCCTCATGATTGCTTTTTATTTTCCAACAGTATTCATAGATAGCACTGTAGGTCTTGGTTTAAATTTTCACAAAACTGGATTGATATTTATTGTCACACTTAAGAATATTTTCTGAAATCACGTATATTCATAATTTAATGCTGGTGCTTTGTTATTATTTTAAAATATTTAAATAAGTAACAAAATCTATTCTATCTACATTTCTACGATAAATGTTGTTGTTTGGTATTTTTGGCTACCAAGATTTATATTAAATTACACTAACCAGACATACTATAAACTCTATAGTATTAAGCGTAAATAAAGTTATTAAATAAACTTAGCTTTCCGTAAAGTATTGCAAAACTCAAAATTTTTGTATGCCTTTATGCATATATATTCCCCGAAGGGTTAGGCAGAGGTGTAGGTACTAATGTATACCCAAAGTTCGCCGGATATATTTTTGGTCCAATGTAAGTAATAGGGGGCGAGCTGCTACTGAGAATTTTATAGAAAAACCCAATTACACTGCTCGACCTGGGAATCGAACCCAGGACCTCAAGCACAGCCGTCAGTTTTTATGTATTTTGGATTATATCGGTATGATTGTTTGTTACTGTGATATTGATTGACATTTAAAATTATTTTAGTTGGGTATTATTATCAAAGCTTAAATGGGTCAAATACCGTATGGTGAGATTGAGGCGAGGTGAGGTTTTTATTAATAATTGCTTTCTTTTGATACAGGAAATATACTACGTGGAGGAAGTCGCGGGCACAGCTAGTACGAAATAATATAAAAGTCTAGTTTTAAAGTGTTTCTGTTTTAGCAAATCTAAGAGTACAGAGTATTTATTCTGAATGGAGAAATATGTGCAACCTTTATAGGATTCGGTTTATTGTTGACGTACATGAAATCCTTTAAATTAAGACACCTACATACAGACCAAAAATAATTATATGTATTTCAAAATATTATGACTTTTGACAAAACGCTCACAAAAAAAAATTCTGAGTGTTTGTTTTACAAAAATATTTCCGTCACGGCATAATAAAGTGGCATAATACATAATAAAATAATATAATAATACAAACAAATATGAAAATTTTGAATATCACGAAATCGGTGATGCAAAATCCGCATAAATTCTCGGGCGTGTCCCGCAGAGCGGTCGAGTTTATTAAGCGCCTTAGTAATTAGCAATTGCGTAAATTATCACTTTCATTATCAGATAAATAGTCAGGGAAATATTTATAACGTGTATTTATTTAACTTTTTAAACTTGCTGGATTTTAGAATTGGTAACAACTTTACTGACTATAAAAGAAGTGATAGATCCATTTTTACACACAAAATAATAAATTACCATATTGTCTCTTCTCCGCTTCTAGAACAAATTTACAACCAAATAAAGAAACATTCATTGCTTGTTATACATATAGTTTCATTTAAAGTAGATGTTCTGTGTTTAGTTCTACCAATAGAATTATGAACTCGGCGTGTTAGAGTATAGAACCAGAACAACGGTCTCGCCTGTCTTACCACCTATACATGAATTTTTCATGTATGTCTTCCCCGACGCCTGTACCTACGCTCAGTCTGTTCACGCGTTTCGTCCAGTGCTTATCTCTGTCAAAATAATACTTTTACGAAGCAAAATGTCTAATTGTGCAGTGAAAACTTGTAAAAACCATTATAGAAAGAAAAACCTGAAATCCAGTGATATCTCTTTTCATGTGTAAGTACTGATGGAATATTATTTTGCGTCAAAATAATTATTAATTAGATGACACGCCGCCATGGCAGTTCAGTTTACTCAAGACGATGTAGTGTTGTGCCTACTCTTGATTGTATCGAGTGACCATTACCGCATTTTATGAATATAGACTAGGTCCTACCTTATTTAATTAATATTGTTTCTTTTAAGTATGATTCTAAATATAATTTCTTTCTAAATATTCATTAGTAAAGAATATTAATTTGTCCTATCACAATATTTAGTACCTAATATAATGTTTTCGATATTGTAATGATAATATATGATATTTAAGGTTTTTGAATTAGTATGAATATAATTTATTTATGAGGAAACTGTACAAGAAAATGAAAATGAAATGGATGTTGAAGTCACTGCTAGTTTTGTACCAGATAATGATTATTGATTCTGCTCGCAAAAAAAAAAACTAAAATCACGTATAGAATGCCTGGAACGTATAACGCATCAACGTTTATTAAAAATAAAACGCCTACAGTGCTATCAAAGGCGTTTGAAGCGTAAATTATTTCGCATGGAGGATTTACTTCAAGACTTGAAAAGGAAAGATTTAATGAACAAAACCGATGTCCATATATTAAGCGGAATCAATATCTCAAGTGCTGAAATAATTAAGAGACAGTTTATTAAAAATAAAAATCTTCCCAATGAAAAGAAACACTCGGAAAATCTTAGGAAAAGAGACAGACTTAAAATAAATTAATTTTATTTGAAGGTTCTTGAAAAATGTTTTAACTTTTTGTTATTATATATATTATGTATTTAGTGGTTAAGATAATTATGTTATCATTATTATAATAAACAAGTAAAATAAACATTTGTCGAAGTTATTTTTAACACCAACGAATATATCGATACAGTGTCCGTACCGGCGGACAACGTACATCACTTTAGAGATAAGGTACAAACCACGCCCTACCCCGTGCCTTTCCTTACACCCGCGTAAATGAATCGCATTGTTTCGATACTTATAACAATTTTTGCACTCTCCAGGTAAAGTGAGCGGACTTTATTACTCTATGGTTCTACCCCTAGTTGGGCTGGGTTTGTGACTGACCGCGTGTATCCACCACTGAACTGACGGAACGGTCACTTGTACAGGAGAATCGCAGTCCGGCACATCCATGCGGCTAAAACCGGCCGTACCATAGAAAACAAGAGAGTCTTTACGATGTGTGTGCTAACACTGAAGGCTTGGGACTATTATTCGTGCCACAACCTACACACAGACCATTAACGGGAATCTGGACGTTACAGAAGCAATGGTAAATGGATTTAAGTTGTTAGTTAAGTATTAGACCTTTTGCTAGCTCGGGGTAAATCAAACACCGATGGTATGCCGATCTCTTGGTGGTCGCCGTTGTGTTTAGATTATACTGTGCTCACCATCAGGGACTGTACCGTAAATTTATCGTACTACTATAAAAAAAAGCAACCATTGGTTCTTCGAAAAAACACCAGCACAAAGTTGATACCATCATCATCATAAGGTATATAAACTTTCATATATACAGATATATTGCTTTTTATTTTCCAACAGTATTCATAGATAGCACTGTAGGTCTTGGTTTAAATTTTCACAAAACTGATTGATATTTATTGTCACACTTAAGAATATTTTCTGAAATCACGTATATTCATAATTTAATGCTGGTGCTTTGTTATTATTTTAAAATATTTAAATAAGTAACAAAATCTATTCTATCTACATTTCTACGATAAATGTTGTTGTTTGGTATTTTTGGCTACCAAGATTTATATTAAATTACACTAACCAGACATACTATAAACTCTATAGTATTAAGCGTAAATAAAGTTATTAAATAAACTTAGCTTTCCGTAAAGTATTGCAAAACTCAAAATTTTTGTATGCCTTTATGCATATATATTCCCCGAAGGGTTAGGCAGAGGTGTAGGTACTAATGTATACCCAAAGTTCGCCGGATATATTTTTGGTCCAATGTAAGTAATAGGGGGCGAGCTGCTACTGAGAATTTTATAGAAAAACCCAATTACACTGCTCGACCTGGAATCGAACCCAGGACCTCAAGCACAGCCGTCAGTTTTTATGTATTTTGGATTATATCGGTATGATTGTTTGTTACTGTGATATTGATTGACATTTAAAATTATTTTAGTTGGGTATTATTATCAAAGCTTAAATGGGTCAAATACCGTATGGTGAGATTGAGGCGAGGTGAGGTTTTTATTAATAATTGCTTTCTTTTGATACAGGAAATATACTACGTGGAGGAAGTCGCGGGCACAGCTAGTACGAAATAATATAAAAGTCTAGTTTTAAAGTGTTTCTGTTTTAGCAAATCTAAGAGTACAGAGTATTTATTCTGAATGGAGAAATATGTGCAACCTTTATAGGATTCGGTTTATTGTTGACGTACATGAAATCTTTAAATTAAGACACCTACATACAGACCAAAAATAATTATATGTATTTCAAAATATTATGACTTTTGACAAAACGCTCACAAAAAAAAATTCTGAGTGTTTGTTTTACAAAAATATTTCCGTCACGGCATAATAAAGTGGCATAATACATAATAAAATAATATAATAATACAAACAAATATGAAAATTTTGAATATCACGAAATCGGTGATGCAAAATCCGCATAAATTCTCGGCCGTGTCCCGCAGAGCGGTCGAGTTTATTAAGCGCCCTAGTAATTAGCAATTGCGTAAATTATCACTTTCATTAACAGATAAATAGCCAGGGATATATTTATAACGTGTATTTTACTGTTTAAACTCGCTGAATTTTAGAATTGGTAACAACTTTACTGACTATAAAACAAGTGATAGATCCATTTTTAAGCAATCTTTTTACACAAAATAATAAATTACCATATTGTCTCTTCTCCGCTTCTAGAACAAATTTACAACCAAATAAAGAAACATTCAATGTTCTGTGTTTATTTCTACTCCTAGTTTGGCTGGGTTTGTGACTGACTGACCGCGTGGATCCACCACTGAACTGACGGAACGGTCACTTGTACAGGAGAATCGCAGTCCGGCACATCCCTGCGGCTAAAACCGGCCGTACCATAGAAAACAAGAGAAGTCTTTACGATGTGTGTGCTAACACTGAAGTGCTTGGGACTATTCTTCGTGCCACAACCTTCACACAGACCACCAACGGGAAGCTAGGCGTTCCAGAAAAAACGGTAAGTGGATTTTGCTACTTTACTTTACTTTTGCTAGCTCGGGGTAAATTAAACACGGATGGTATGCCGATCTGTTGGTGGTCGCCGTTGTGTTTAGATTGTACTGTGCTTCACCAGTACGGACTGTATCGAAAATTTATGGAGCTAAGTAATTTATAAGAAAGCTACCATCGGTCCTTTGAAAAAACACCAGCACAAAGTTGATACCATCATCATCAATAGGTATATAAACTTTCATATATACATATATATTACCTACTTATAGGTACTTACTTTATTAATATTTTTATATAAGAATAAATATAATATGAATCTATATACATACAGGGACTCACATAGTTTAACGATGTATGTATCCATGGACTTTTTTGTAATTTATGAAGAAACTTGAAACTTACCTGAAAATACAAACAAAACAATTGATTAACTATTTATTAATGATACACATAAACAAATTTTCAATCAATCAACATATTTTATAATTAGTTAATGTAAGACGCAAAACACTGTATTAAAAAACTTTACAATGGATAATAATTTTTAAAACAGAAATGACCGGCGTGTTGCTTTTGTGTAAATACAAGTTGAAAATGTGTAGTAAAAATTAATAAGAACAACACTGATCACGAATATAAAAAAAAAAATCTGTCTGTTTGTATGTCCAAATTTAACTCAAAAACGGCTTGACCGATTTTTATGAAATTTTGTACATGGAATGCTTATAGATATAGAAAGTTTAAAAAGAAAATTCGTTATTTTTAACTGATTTTTGATAAAATTTTGTACACGGGAGGTATAGGCCATTCCATAAATGATGGGCCATGAGAATATTCAATAACAGTTTTAGGAATCGTAAAAAAAAATATTCAAGAATTTTACAATTTTCATAAAATTTCGTATACGGGAAGTATTCTATATTTGATAGGCTATGAGAATCGTCAACAATAATTTCAGATATATGAAAAAATAATCAATTTTGATAATTCTCAACTAATTTTGATGGAAATTGTAAACGGGAAATATATGTCATTTCAAAATGGATAAGCTGTATGAATTGTCAATAATATGAGTAAAATAAAAATCACAGGATGAAAATAACTATTGCGTAGTAACAAACGCGTGCGGAGCCGCGGGCACTCCTGTAGTTTATACTAATAATAAAGCGGAAGAGTTTTTTTGTTTCTTTGTTTAAACAGGCTAATCTCTGGAACTAACATTAAGCTACAACTCTTAGCTAGCCTTAAATATTAATTTTTGTTACGTAAGTTGAAGTCGAGGTCCTCCCGAACAGCTTTATCCGCGTGCACTGGCGTAATCGTTAATGATACGGCAATACAATGTTCTAAAAAATATTGGTCCTTAGTATGTATAAAAAAAGCCCGCAATAACATATGCTATCTATTTTATATATAAAGATTTGTTGAAAATTAAATGTATTATTTTTAGACATGGTATATTAATTATTAATTAGTTACATTTCACTTTTTATAGTATGTTATTTGGACACCTAATAATAATAATAGTAATAAGTTTTATTTTATTTGACCTCACATATTACTAAATTAACTTAATCTAATACAATCAACAATCAATCGACAAAAATCGCAAAAAAAAGGAGGTAAGGAGATAATGAAAAATTTAAATTATTTTTATTTGCGCAAAGAATAATTATGATAAGACTACACGGGTGCATTGGTGGCGCGGTGTTTGTCCGATAAATATAACACAAGTAAAACCGTGGGGCGCAGCTTGTATAAAATAAGATGAAAATAATTATCGACACGTATAAGACACGTACATAAATAAATATTCATGCGTGATGTTCAAAGCGATCGTGACCAGCAGGCTAGTGGGTCAACACGGTAATAATATTATTGTAGTGGGTTACCGTGCACTTCGAGCACGTATTTGTCCAACAGCCCAACGATGAGTACGGAAGATCAAAAGATTAACTACTTAAGGTGTTTAAACATGCAAATAACTATGAGCTAATCGAGACTCGAAGCTTCGCCGTGTATGACTTTGCGTGTCTTAAATATGTGGATTTGGAATTTACGGTATATTCAACTTATTTAAGTTGAATGCACAAAGTATTGTAGGTAATATGCTTTCAATTCTAATCTTATCTAACCAATTATATGTAATACTCGCCATAACGGCTTAGGTATGTAACGCGTTCCGGGAATAAATATAAAAAAGTGATTTCTCAAACAATATTTATATTAGGTCTTTACCTATGAAATTGACGTTTTGTATGAAAAAATTTAAACGAATTTTTTTCATGTATTTTTTATTTGTATTAATCGAAGTAATCACCCATGCAATCAATGCATCTTTGCCAGCGCAGTGGCAGTTAATTGATGCCCTTCCTAAAGAAATCAGCTGGACGGGAGGCAAGAAATTCTTCAAAGGCTTTTTGTACTGCCTCTCGGATATTGAATTTTTTTCCCGCCAAGGAGTTATCCAAATTCTGGAAAAAGTAGTAGTCTGTAGGCGCAAAGTCTGGTGAGTAGGGCGGATGACGGAGAACTTCCAACCCCAGTTCTTGCAACTTGGAGACCGTCTGCTGTGCAGTATGAGGTAGCGCGTTGTCGTGCAGGAGCAGCGGAGACGAGCGATTGACCAATGCTGGTTGGAGATGTGCCAGCTTCTCCATCATTGTGTTCAGTTCTTCACAGTACACATCTTTAGTAATGCTCACCCCGTTAGGTAAGAAGCTGTGATGAATCACATCGGCGCTAGACCACCAAACAGTGACCATCACTTTTCTAGGGGTAAGTTTTCGTTTAGGGCATTGTATAGGTGCTGAACCAAGGTCCAACCAACTTGCTGAGCGCTTGCGTTTATCAAACAGAATCCATTTTTAATCGCAGGTAACAATGCGGTTCAAAATTCCTTCATTTGTGTGTCTGTTGAGCAGTGCAAGGCACGTCTCGACGCGTACTTCGCGCTGGCGATCATTGAGTTCGTGGGGCACCCATTTGTCAAGCTTTTTTACCTAGCCAATTTGAAGCAAATGGATCAATATTGTTTTGACGCTAACGTCGAAAGCTGCTGCTAATTTAGCCGTAGATTGTGTATCATCAGCTTCCACAATCGCCTTTAATTCGTCATTGTCGACCAAAGTCATCGGACGACCGCGAGGTTCACTTTTCAGGTCGAAATTCCCAGAACGGAAGCGAGCAAAATAATAAAAGGTGGTGCGTTGGTTTGTAGTGTTAGCTCCGTAAACGTCGTTGATGTTGCGTGCCGCTTATGCCGCGTTGCTGCTACGACGGTACTCATATTCCATAATTACTCGAATTTTTAACGTATCCATGATGACAAAAAAGATTGAAATGCGATGAAAGTGTAACACTAATCAATAAACAAATGACTACTTTTGGAAAAAGAATTCCATGTTTTTAAAATAAAATTAATTTCAAATTAGAATTCTTAGCCAAACAAAAATTATTTTGATTTGAAATGGCCAGTACTGCAGAACGGCAATTTCATAGGTAAAGACCTATTATTAATTTAGCAAAGTACCTAATTCAACGTTTCTGTACCGATAGGAAACAAGAATGACTATGGTATCGATACACTGAATAATATTACCTCGGTAGGAAGTCACAACTATGTCTAATAAACATATAAAGAAGCTCCTTGTTTTAAAGGAAACATTACTGATGACGCCATCTAGTTAAAGTAAACAATAAATAATAATAAAGTATGTAAAACTACTTCAGTATAATTTCTACAAAATTATATTAAGTCTAATAATATTTTACGATATTATTTGTTAAGTAATTAATGTATTGTTCATTTATTATTTCTGAAGTACTATGTTTTATCGATAGATGGCGGTATGAGTACGTTGGAAGTAGTATCGAGCACGCGATTATTATATACATACACGGCCGGATCGTAACCACACAGTAAGTATCTTTTGGTTTATCGCGCTTCGAGATCAACCAGTGTATATTCAGCTGACGAGAGATTTGCCGGCCGGTATGACAACGACGACCGGCTATAGGTTGCCGATCTTTCGGTGTCACTGTTGTCTTTTGATTGTACTGTGCTTACTGTGAGATACAGTTTATGTGACCATGCTACTATATAAAATATGATATAGATACTGAATAGCCTTTGACAACTATTTCAACGAAGTAACAATGTGGCAGAACATGGCAACACGCTTAGCTTGCACTTGAAAGCCAGTTTCTCTACGTTTAGCGTATAACCATCTTCGGCTAAGTAGAAATGAGAGTGATGGTAAAGAGTACTCTACATAAAACCACAAAAAATATTTACGACTATAAGATTTTTTATTTACTAAAATATCTATAGTGCCCTAAATATGTTTTTTATAATTGGAAATTCATCATAATATATTTTTAAATAAACGCTCGCGTAAACACAAATGGCGTACAGCAGTAAAAAGTTTATCTAAAACATTGCTAAGTAAAAAACTGGGCTAACATCTTTTAAATTATTTACAAGTAACGACGTACTTAAAATGACTTAGCATTTAACACTCAAATGATTTATTTACCGTATGAATAATTACCTCATTTATCGGTAAAAGCTTTACATACCCACTTGACCAACGACTTTTGTTTATTATCAAATTATGAGTTAGGAATTTTGGCGCCAACATTTTAACATATAGAGAAAGCGTGCCGTATATCAGCCTCGGGCATTAGAAGGTTAATGCCAGTAACAAAAACATTTAAGTAGGTAGTAGTAGATGGACATTTTTTGGCAGAATCTCGATCTGTCATTATAGTGATTTTTATTTTTATTAATAATGTTATAATATTTGACCCTATATTATGTAATTTTGAAGGCATTTATACGTGATGTATTTTGGCTATTGTGCACAAGTAGATTATAGATAGAAACTCAGATTGAGTTACCACTAAAACTCGCTGAACAGTATTAACAACGGAGACGTCATCTTGTTACAATTAATTTTGAAGATTACAAGAATAATCAAAAAAAAATTGATTTGGGCAGATTTATGGATGAAAACAGTTGCCATTGAACAAAAAGGTGAAGAACGAAGAACGATATGAAATTGTGACATTATAACTTTAATACTATGTTTTTTCTTACAGGTATTGTAAATGTCTTTACGTTTTTGTGTAAGCAGAGCTTTGAGAAACGATTCACTTCTTATTATTCCACCAAAAAACGAGGGCCTAAATTAAACGCTTTTGTACGGTGCTGTATTCAAGGAATCTTTTAATTGGGAAAGTCTTACATCAATACTTTTTATACAAACGTAACAACCATTATTACTCCTTTTTGTTAAATGTCGATAGAGGTATATATAAAACAAATTAACTTGGGTATATAAAAGTATTCAGCGGTTATAACTGCAATTACATAGTGCTACTTTTATATGTAGGTACAAGGTACAAACGTTTATTGAATGATTTTGAAGAGTTCGCTTGTGTATCTTCGCAGTTGAAGGTCTAATGCAAATGAAATTAAAATGGGATCATCCTTGAGGTATCCTCTATCCAATAAAAAAAGAATCATCCAAATCGGTTCATAAACAAAGAAGCTATGGCATCCATAAAAAAAAACCTTCGAATTAAGTGACCTCCCGTCTTTTGTTGAAGTCGATAAAAACAAATTAAAGAGTACTTTAATTGATTTAAGCACTGAGAAGGCACCTTATGAACTTTAAAACAATATCAACTATCGAAACGAATGAATATTGCAGTTATCGAGAAGCGACAGTTCCATCCAAAGGCTGTGTTATGTCAATATTCTGTGGTTTACTGTTAATAATTATATAATGTTTAATGGATTTACAGAGAAGAAGCCATTTCATGACATCACTATTATACCATAAAAATTTATTATTAACTAAAATATTTTTTGTAACTGACCTTCGAAAGTTTATTTAACTAAAGCGAAATATTCACACGCCATGTGTCTCTTGAAATAAATCGTTATTTATATAATCAGTCATTCACCCTGAGGTGATCCTGGTAACAGAAGTAATTTGTTTAACTCGCAAAATATGTTATAAAATCAAAATGCAAATATTAAAGGGAACAGCTCTATTTGTCCGTGACAGATTTTAATCTGGGTCCAATGCGTCACCGTGTCTCTCCGGACGCCTTTCTGCAGAGATAGTGCAGACTACATATCATGTAGATTGGAGCAAAACTATCAAGCTATCAAGTTTGGAACGGTCGCGTTTATAAAAATGTGTGAAATATTTTGGTCAGTACGTGAATTGGATTTAAAGTAAATCGTTCTCTCTTAATAGATTTATAAGTATATGAAAGAATATTTTTTCGGGCGATTTTGCTAAATCATAACACTTGACTAGACCAAGTTGGCCTTTATAAATAAGAAATTCAACAACGTTTATAATTATTATTAAATTGTGTAGGTATAATCATTACAAAAGTATTTTCTACCTGGACAATGCAGAAGTGTACCCTAGTACTCAGATAGCAATAATGAAAAAAAAAAACAAGCTGGCAACAAAATCTGTGCAGATGCATTCATTTTTTATAGCTCTTTCTCCTGTTGGTAAGCATAATACACTACGGAATCAACGGCGACCATCAAGCATGGTCAGCAATCGATCGCTGGTTGTCGCTACTGCCAGTTTGCAAGTCTCTCGGCAGTTGGATATACATAGGCTGATCCCCGAACACGACACGCCTAGTCTGCTATACTATTGTGGGTGTTACATCTGTGTATGGTGGTCGCGATCCAGTCTGTCGTGTCTAACGCATGCAGGAAAGCCGCAATGTTGTTCGCGATTCTATGTTTCAATTATAAAAGTTTACTTATGAAAGGTTTAGATAAAGCAACACGAGTCGTTCCAACTCTTTATTCTAACTTATTTAAATAATGACTCTGTATATTGTAGATACCGGTATATGTTTTGGATTGAGATTATATCCGGATATATTTCCAAATTAGCAGGGAATAACACAAACGGAGTCTTGAGAGAGAACAAAGCGTAGCCTTTTGCGACTGCTGTGACACCCAGGAAATAAACCATACTACAACTCTTCTCGTGCTCTTTGTGTCTTTGTTCTTGTATAGACTGACTGAACGATCAGTAGGTGGCCGAATACCGGTCAGAATCAAACTACTATAATCATCGTCACGAAAGAAGAAGAACACAATTAGCGTCGAAGACTTTAACTTTTTTAATTACCTATTGATATTTAGTTGGTGAGTGTACTACGTCTGTAATATAATTGATATCATAACTTAAAATAAGCAACAAAAAAGTGAGCATGATAAAGAA
Source organism: Saturnia japonica (assembly GCA_033032175.1). Taxonomy (NCBI): domain Eukaryota; kingdom Metazoa; phylum Arthropoda; class Insecta; order Lepidoptera; family Saturniidae; genus Saturnia; species Saturnia japonica. The sequence continues at coordinate 5,203,118 of CM065314.1, forward strand.
ATATTAATTTATTAGTAAACTTAGCACAAATTTATTAGCATTTCTATTATCGGGTTATTTGATTTATATTCTGAATATTATTAATGTATAGATAAACGTCAGTTGTAGACATAATTTATATAGTAATTATATGGGTTATTACTATAAGATGTAAAGATAATCGGTAAGGAAAACATTTATGTATATGTTAGATAATGGTTAGTTTAATTAATTCCTTATAATAAATACAAAGCTACAAAACATAATAAGAAAATCGTATTTATAGAAAAGAGTTGTGTTAACTTGGAAATAAATTTGAAAGGTATTTTAGTTATATAAAGTTCTGTAGCAAAAGAAATAGTTTCTCAGTTTTGGTATAAAATATTCTTTTATGACCTCATTCACTTTTGACTTCAATCACATGTTACATGGGAATACAGACGTTACACGCGATTGTCTACAAAATATTAGATTTACACGAAACGTAAATTGGGGAAAAATAAAGCATGTAATATAAACAAATTTATTCACGTTATGGATACAGACGTTGTTAAACGTGCTGGTCAAGAAAATACTGAGTTACAGGAAACTTCGATTGAAAAAAAACATACAATAAAAGCAGAAATTTAATCATATAACCGATACAGTCCGTGTTACACGCGCTTGTTTACAAAATATTAGATTTACACGAAACGTAAATTGGGGAAAAATAAAGCATCGAATAGAAACACAAATGTATCAGTTTCCTCTACAACTTCCAATGTAATAAATGCATTGACATGAATCTTACCGTGTTCTGAAATCAATCATTAGGCACTACCGATAGAGAGGTACCTACGCTGATTTATACTGCATATTATTAGTAATTTGTATTTGCTATAACATTATACAAATTACATGTCTTTCAGCTAATTACTCTACAATTAGATATAATTATCACGAGCAAGTATTGTCAGAAAACATTACGCATTTTGATTGCAAATACAACTGCGTTCTAAAACAAAGTGTCTGGCTGCAGTTTGCTATGTAAAATACGGTATCTTTATAGAGTAGTGAATCTGCACAGATTACAACTACTTCTTTAAATTTATATTAGTATTGTCAAAAATAGTTTTGTACAAGCATGTACATAATGACAGAAGATATACTTCTTCAGCGTACCAAAATAAAAATAACTTCAAAAAATTTATCCCGCGTGTCAACGATATTATGAAGTTAGCCATACTTAAATGATAATAATATAAATCGATTTTACTGACATTTTAAAATCCTGTTTAATTAATTTATCGTTGTATAAGTAAACAAACATTATTTTAATTTACAATGTTTACTGAGGGAAGATACAATTATTTTTAAACAATTAAAAGTAAGTAAAATGAATTCATATTATATCATTGGTGGCTAAGTAAACAAACATTATTTTAATTTACAATGTTTACTGAGGGAAGGTACAATTATTTTTAAACAATTAAAAGTAAGTAAAATGAATTCATATTATATCATTGGTGGCTAAGTAAACAAACATTATTTTAATTTACAATGTTTACTGAGGGAAGGTACAATTATTTTTAAACAATTAAAAGTAAGTAAAATGAATTCATATTATATCATTGGTGGCTGGCTACCCTCTACTAAAGGCGACAAAAGAAATAACTTAAAAATATTTAAATTTTAAATGCTTTGTTTCCGTTAAAGATGATGGCCAGTTGCCGAGTACAACGTACTGTTCCCTTATCGGGTAAGTTAAATAACTTCTGAGTGAACACTCAATATAATGTACCTATTCCTCGCCGCTTCAAAGCCGCAACTTCTTAGAAGAAGATTGATAATAATTGCAGACACTTTCACAACTTCATGCAACGGTAATCATATTTCACCAAGATAAATTTGCATATTTAAAATTTATTTTTACTTGTGAAACGTTAGTCTGATTTTACTAGCGAACGGTAAAGTTATTGTTGCCCAGGTAGATATGTATGTGGACTGTTTTGTGCCTTAGATGGTGAGGTCAGAAGTTATCATACAATCGTAACCGGATTGTTGTCCCACAAAGGTTTGCAAGATGCAATTTTGCATTACGAAAATTGTTTACTGTTGTCCGATTCGACTTTGTTCTCGGGGTTCTAAAATGTTATTTAATGTAGTGCGTAAATGCGTTTGCACACGACTATTTTCTATCTGTTAATTTAGGCTCTTTATAGTTTCACTTATTTTAATTATATTTAAAATTTACTGCATTATACCTAATCATATTATAATAATATTCACAGAATACCACGTAAGTTAACGCCGCTTTCATTTGTAGTACCTACAACAAGTGCCTTTGTAAATTTTCTTTAAAGAATGTGAACCCGTCAATATGCGAGAGGGGTTTATATGATAACTTATGAAGATGATCCATATGTTATGACACTGGAAAAGAAAATATTAAAAATAAATATGAAAAATTCCAGTTATCTTAATTAGCATTGAATTGTTTAAAATATTTTTGTAATAAGGCCCATCTTGCATTTGCCTTTTACATCATAAGGTAAAAAAAAATTCATGACTCTTCAAAAATTTTAAAAATATGCACGTATTTTATAAAAGACGTGCGTATATTACGTAAAAAGCGGACAGAGGTGTATGGTACAAGCTAGTATATAAAATAATTGCAAGCAGCATTTTAGAGAGTTGGACCGCGAATGTAAGTTGCAATGTCGCTCGGTATCGGGCAATGTTAACAAATGTTATCGTCCCGGTCGCAGTCGCGGTATGCTGCTGACATGCCGTTTATTAATGACACCGGGCGCGAACCAGATGTAACCGGAAATATCTAGTTATAACTATAAAGGAGAAAAGTAAAACTAAGCTGTTTTGGTGTATTAAAGCTCTCTAAAGAAGGTTCAAGGTATTCCAATGGCAAAAATACACTAATAGTAATTTTACATTTAAGCTTGGTCTAGAATTGATAAATTAGCCAAATTAGACTGCAGTCAGCAAACATAAAGCAAAAAAAATGTATAAGAAAAACCATAATAATTTAAAATACCAATATCCGTAGCAAAAAAAGAGGCACCATCAAACATTTGTTTCGAAATCAATCAAACAAGTGACGTGTAATCTTTATAGAAATGTTTGACGTAGGTATATTTAAGTGAACGTATATTATTTACTTACTTCTTGATAATATCCAATTTAATCGGTTATCATATAAATCATGTGTTCATTGCATTGAATACACAAGATACGAACCGATACGACCTTAATCATTGCTGAGAAAGTCAATAACTTACATTTTCTTGTTAAACATTGATTGGTTTGCTTAGAAACGGCTTACAATAATTATAATCAAACTTTTTACTACTACTCGAGTAGCAATAACATTACTAGTCTATACTAATTAGTAATATTATATTCTTACATATGAAATTAGCGTTTTATATGGTAAAAGTAACATGAAAAAAATATTATGAAATTATACATTTAACCAATCGAAGTATGTACCATTATTATCTATGCATTTTCGCCATTTTAAAGGTAGTTCATTGATTCCATTGCTGAAAAAATTGTGGGAGCAAGAATCAATAAAATCTTTGAAGGCAGTTTGGACAGCCTCATCGGAATTGAATTTATTTTCCTTGCAAGAAATTGTCCAAATTCCGAAAAAAGTGGTAATCTGTTGGAGCAATGTCTTACGAAGCTGTAATGTATGACACCAGCACTGGTCCACCAAACACTCACGAGTACCTTTTTCTGAGACGACTTTCGCTTGGGACAGGATTTAGCCGGTTCTCCTGGGTTCAACCATTGTGATGAGCGTTTCTGATTGTCGTTAAGGATCCATTTTTCGTGACAAGTAACAATACGATTCAAAATTCCCTCGTTATTGTGACAGTTGAGTAATGTATTGCAGAACTCAATAGGTGTTTGTTGGCGTGCTTCAGTCAATTCATGCGGTACCCATTTTTCGAGCTTTTTCACTTTTCCTGTTTGTTTCAAGTGATTTTTTTTATCGCTCACACTGAAGACTGCCGCTAACTCTGATGTGGTTTGCGAATGATCCCGCTTCAACGATCACCTTTGATGCGAAGTCCTGAAAACCAAGTGGTTTGGCAAGCCTTGTCACTATCGAACACGAACAAAAAAGAGAGGGAGACCCTAAGCCACATGGTGGTCTACAATAATCCGCGACTTGGATCGAGCCCAAGGACATACCATCCTGGCGTATTAGAACCTTGTCATTTGGAATAAGGCAAAAAGGAAGAAGAATTAACGCAAATTAAGTCGCAGGTTATTGCTAGTAATATATAAAAATACTTGAATACAGTCTAATTGATTTGTTATCAATTAAACGTACTTCAAGTAACATATTGTTATAGTTAATACGGTCGAAAGTTGAATATGAAATAACAAATATATAATTGAGAAGTCGAAATTGAATACAGCGACAGTTTCATAATGTTTAACTAAACATCGATTGTTTATAATTCCGGCAGTATATTTTTTTTTAAATCGATTGACTATCTATTGTTTCTTGGTACCACCTTTAACATATAGGCGACCAAGGCGGAAAAAAGGCTTACGCGTGATCTTTTTGGATTTGTTGTAGTCAAAATTGGTGAAATTGCTTACCATTTTTTTTAATATAGCAAATTTTTACTATCTATTGTTTAAATCCGACTATCGATTGTTGGATAGTGCAAATCACGTTCGATTAATATGTTTCTTTTTGTCTTGGTTTGTTCATGTATTCTGTCATTACGAATATACCAAATCTTGGCTTTTAATGTACCTACTATTGCGGTACATATCAAAGTACCGTTGACGTAGAGATATCGAGAATAATTCAACAATCACAATTAGTAGTCAAACGAATGACTTAAAGGTTAAAAAAAAAACTTTTTCAGCGACGTTTTTTCTCCGTTTACTATAACAGAGATTGAATGCCGTGCCCGTTTATGTGGGCCGCTATAAAACGTGCCATGTGATTGCAATCGGCATTCCTTGCCCTATCGGCGGGTATTTACGGCGAAATTTTATCACACACTGGACCGGTCGGGGGTTACCATGCTGTTGTAATTGTGGAATTTACGAATATATATTTATTTTATTGGGTCTCTCTATAACAATTCCAATTCCACTGAACGGATATTACAAACAACATTAGCAAGCTTTATAAGCAAAATAGCTTATGTAATATGGTAGTTTAACTCTAAATATGTAAAGCTTATGTCTGAACTACCCACAATAGCTTTTTATGTACTGAATTGTTTTTTTTTTTAACTAAAATATTATAATGAAGTAAATTGCGTAACTATAACATGATAAGTAACTAGATGCTCAACTATTTTATTTACTTCGGAGTTATTTTACTGAAAACGGTTTGACCAAGAGGCAACTGTAATGTTTTTGTACGCTAGAACATATTTTAAAAAGGAAAAATAATCTCCGGATTTAGCTACTTTAATGTAGCAACCCTGGTGTGGTTACAGCTCGGGACAAGTTCTAAGCGGACGTGGGACGGACGAGCCGGACCCACATTTTAATCTGAACTGATAAACTTTTATTATTATTAAGAAATATTTACATTTTATTACACCTAAACGGCACAATAATTAGAATTTATAGAGTTGCTCTCGTGACAGACACTAATTGATCTATATCCTAAGAATACGAAAGTAGTTTTCAATAATATATTATATATAACATTTCATGAATTGAATCATGTTCGTTTTTATTTATTTTATAATTGGCTACGCTAATTTAAATAACACGATTAAATATAAACATGATTAAAACATTTTTTGAAGTGAAAAATTCTTTAGTACCGTTGAGATTTGAAACGCGATGAAACGAAAAAGCGACACTGAAAAGAGACAAACACACATCTATAGGATTTACCTTGCATTATCTCGCCTATTGCATTATTAGACGATTAATGCAAGTCCTGATTTTCATTTTTTATGATAGTCGCGTCGTCGAATTAGCCTAGCGGGGTGAGATGACCAGACTTGTACGCACTGTTTTTATATATAGTACGAACTAGAAGATAGGACAAGTCCCGCTGATTTAGGATTTTATTCTAAAGGTTTCACTAATACCGCGTGTGAACTACACACATGTGTTTGTTTAAATTTTGTTGTCCAATGATGAACGGAATGAAAATATATAATAAGCTAAGAAACGACATTTGGCCATAAATGCACCAGCTGTCGAAATATACTATAATAAGTATTGCAAGACCAATTTTCAAATTGAAGATGGTAGTAAGCGAGCTGTAGAAAACGGTCTAAAGTCATACCTTGTTCTTACTAGTATTTAAGTTTTAATTTTGAAGAACATTGACATCACATTTTAATACTTTAAAAAAAAAAAAGATAATTCTGTTTCGTGAGCAATTATTGCATACGCGAACTTCATATAGCTGCCATTGGGAATTTTGAAACGATATTTGAGACAGTCAATATATCGTTAGAGTAAACATGTTACGAAATCAAATAATTTTGATAAATGAACATGCAAGCATAAATATTTCAATATGGCAGCCGTTGTTTGCGCGCGCGCTTGCTTGTTAGCGGTGAGAATGCGCGCACATTTTTCACCAAGATGGCCGACGTACGTTACCTTCTGGCGCCACCAGCCCACTCGATAACAGATAATAAATGTCGATTTATGACTTGCTTTCATTTCATTAGTTTGCATTCTGTCTTATACAAATTGAGAAGGACAATCGATTCAGTTTGTTTAAAAATAACATATTACAATAATTGTGTAGGTACAACCGCACATATCATGAAATTGTTCTGTTCCGTCAATCTTTTGAAACAATAGTTATTATTATGAACTTTAAATAACAAACAGATGATTATAAAAGTTAATTGTAAAAGTGCACTGTCTCTCTTTGAACCCTTGCCCAAGATGCTCTGGAAATGTTACTCACTGCAGGAAAACAACACAAGGTTATTTGTCTGCGATCTTCTGTGGATGAACAAATTCAAGCAGTCAGGCTGCCCCAATTAGCAAGAAATCTCCAAAGAAATTTCTTTTTGCCCTACCTATCTTTGAAACCCTCCATTCCCTAGGAGTTCCGGAAACCATACTCACCGCAGGAACTCAAAACAAGGTTGTTTGGATGCGATCCTCTGTAGGCTGATAGTATTCCACCAGTGGGACTACCCCAAATAGATAAACTTAATCTATTTATAGACTTCCATCTCTCATCATTCATTTCCTATCATTTTCTTTTTTATTATTTTCTCAAACAGGGTACGGTACTATGATGATCTTTTGTGGTGGGAGAAATATAAATCAAGTGTCTAGAAATGATTTATTGTTAGTAGCTTTGCGGCTTGCGTGGGCTTCCTATCACTTCTTATATCGTCTTTATTGTGCTGGAGAGATCATATCCTTTACAGTTAAAACTTGAAAGCCATCATTCTATCTAATCATTTTGTGAGGTTTACGATTTACGATTTGTGTTTGTTGTGCTAAATCATAGTTAAAGTAAATATCTATTACTACTAATAATACAGATTCAAAGCATTCTATAGTTTTTATATCTCAATACATTTATTTAGATTTGAGGAACATTATTGTTTTTACACACATTATTTCCAATAGAAAATAATTTTTTTCCATTTTTCGTCTGTTTTCCGTAAAACATATAATGAAAAATGATGATCTTCTCATAACCATCAGCTTCTCCATCCTTTATTTTAGTTGTTGTTATTTTTGTTGTTATTATACAACATCTCTTTTTTTTTTGTCAGATTCAGTACTTTAAAAACATTTCCTCCTATCTCTCCTATTTAATTTAATGAAACTGTCCAGTAAGCATTGTATCCGAAGCTCAGTATCCAGTTTTTAATAATTGGCATAATAATAGTATAAAATATTCCAATACAGCATTAATTACTATACCTCCTTCAAAATATTGGTCATGACTTTGACTGGACAGAATAGTTTGATTTAGAAGTTGACGCGTTCCATTTGCAAGAGTTTTGGGGTAGGTATGTAATTTAATATGCAAATCGTACGGTGCCTCGACTTTACTGAGTTGTGACAGGCTAATTAGCTTTAACAAAGCATTTTGTTATCTGTATTTCTTCAAATATTCTACTTTATCCAACCTTTGTGTCCTGTTACGAAATCATTAAGTGGTTAAAAGCTATTTTAAAAAGGTTATTGCTATTTGACCTTTTTTGTACTGAATTTTATTAAAAATTTTTTTTTTTGCTATTTCACCTTTTTTGTAGTGTATTTTATTTAAAAAAAAATGTGTTTAAGAATTGTTTTATCATATTATGTCCATTCTTCAATATATCTGCGCCAGTCATTGATTATTATTTACTATAGTACAAATTTTCTATATTAAAATGGTCCGAACGAAATATACCTTACTTATTTTTAACTCGATACACGAGCTTATGCGAAAAATAGAATTGAACTAAAATATCTTTGAATTTTGAAGTGATATACAGAGACTACAGCCTTATTGTTAATAGTAAGAACTCCCAGGTAACCTTTAGAATCTTTACCTGGATATGTTCTACAATAAAAATTGAAGTAAGTGTGAGTGTATAAAAATTATTATAATATAGACAAATATACACATCATAATGTTATATATACGAGTATCATAATTATATAATTATCTCTCACCTAGATCCAAAGTATGTAGTTTAAAATGTATTAATCACTAAATTGTGTGACGGTTGTAATTAATTTGTACTATAACTTCGTCGACGCGTTTAATTAATCGAATCAGTTTCAGCAATTTATTATTATTATTAATTAATTTCCAGTATCCATATTTAATTGCCTACCTAAATATTATAATAAACAAAGTTGCTCGTGCTATAGAAAAGTTTACCTAATGATTGAAGACTACAACTAGAATATTAAGTACAACATATTGATTATTGGGCCAAAAAATGTTTAAAAGCGAATAAATTATATTTGTTTCGATTCTAAACACCGTAGTGGTTTGCATGTGTGAAACGATTTAAATATTAATTACGCGACTGCGATCGGCACTATCGTCGATTCGGCAGTCGTTCGCTACCCACAACATAGCGCAGTCAATATATAGACACACGCAACTGAGTCTCGAAGGTTCATTTACTTGGCCCAAAGTAGTTTCTAAAATACAATAACTTTATTGTCGTAGGATCAACTGTCGCTAACTGTAAAAGTTTTAAACTCTAATCGCCTTAGCTCTTACTCAAAATCTCTTCAATTCAATCCTAACAGTTTCTAAAGAATTTCTTTGTAAAAATTATTAATCTCATAGATTGGATTAAGTTTTATGTTCTTGTTTAACTTACTAAAGTTATAAATTGGACCAGACGTAATTACTTTTTTTATAAAAGATATAAAAAGCCAATTGCTTGCAGTTCATTGGCTTATAATGCATTTTCTTGTCAGACCTTAAACTACTTCTGTAAAAATATTTTTATGCTAGCTGGTCTGGCTACCGACCTCAAATTGGATATCTGTGATCAAGTCTGTATTGTGTATTCCAGTAGCTACACTCGAGAGCGAGTTTCTATTCTAGGCTTAACATGTTACCATCTACGGCCAAATTATCGCTATTTAGCATTAGATTTAGTGTAATCGAAGGTTATTCTAAATGATAATTTAAAATATAGTCTTAATTTATACTATACCTGTACTAATACTATAATTTTGTGAGTCTATACATTTGAATCTCAAGAACTATTCGTCCGATTTGAAAAATTCTGTTTGCGTTAGATAGCCCTTTGATTGATGCTATATAATAACATTATGCTACAAACTTAAGACATTGAACAGTAACCATAAACATTAAATGAGATGCATTTGATAATGTACTCATATATTGTGTGTTAAATCTAAATTTAATGCAGGAGAAAGCGCGAGCATAGGTAGTTGAAAAGTAATTGTATAAATGACGTGATCCAATGGCACATAGTTGAAACCCAGTAGTCCAGTGTAAATAGCAACGATAGAGCTATAATGATAGCTTTAGTTCATTATAAATTGTCATTACGATAGATATCAGTTTGCCTACTGTAATTGGCGAGCGAGCGCTGCAATTGAGCAATTTTATGGTTATTTAAAGGGAAATTAAGTTAAGTTTATAACCGGTAAACGGTTAATGTTAACGAAATATATTTAAAGTAACAGTTCTCGCTGACAATGTTGTTTTTGGTGATGGAGAAATACGATAATGGGAAAATATTTTATATGTTTAAAAGTGTATAGGCTCTCAGGCATAGGACTATTTTGAGTGTAGTAGACTATATGAGACTATATCGTACTCATTAGTACATTGCTGCCATTGCTGATGATAATGAAATAAACGTTTTTCTACAATGATATAAATAGATTTACTACAATGATATAGTATACTTAAGAAAATTCATAAGACCGACTAAAAGCCAACGCACATCTTACACGAGTGGGTCTAGAATCATGAAATTTTGCACAGGGGTTCTTTATGTAACTTAGGTAAGCACAAAAAAATGATTTTTGATAATTCATCCCTCAAGGTTATTAAAAATATGAAGATTCCGAGACGTTGTTAAAGGGAAAATCTGTTGGACATACGGATATTTATGTTTAACCATTAAACATTTTTACTTTACTTAGGGAATTATGAAAGTATTATGCAGTTCTGTTTTTGAAAATACAGTTTGGGACCATTTAATAAAATCTATTCGAATCGAAGAATACTTTGTATAAAATAACGAACGCAACGTTTTGTATCGTAACACTGTGTATCGTAAAAAGTAATTGGCATTTTATAACGTAAAAGCGCTGTTCGAGAATCTTCATATTTTGCAAGATTTTTTCCTCAAAAACTCATATGTGTTTTTTATTACATCTTATATTAATAAATATTATCATATATAGCTTTAGAAACTCGTGAAATTATAGGTAAATTTTCACTCCATACAACTTGTATTAAACACTATCAGTTACTAATGTTTTAATAATGTAAGTAGTATCTATCTAAATATAGTATCTATCACATTTACGATATTATTAAATGTTAATAGTAAAACATTTTCAAATATATCAATGGTAAATATTTTAATTGACTTCTTGAAATGGATAATAAATAATACGAGGATCTTCTTAACATTGTGAAATTTTAAGAAGCATGAGTGATAAAAAAAATCGCAAACTTACAATTTCGATTGAAGTAACTCTTCTACCCAATGATTTCTATGCTCGTCTGTGTTTTACTAACTAAATAACTTTACTTAACAAATAATCGAGGTACCTATAAAAGAAAGATATTAGCGTCGTGGCGCGGGTGGCGTTGTCTCTGTTTGCCACATTGCGGATCTTAATTGATTGGACCGCGGCCATTACGCGCTATTGGCTCTCGGTTAGGGCTGCCACCGTCAATTGTCCTTTTACCGTACCAGTGTATACGACGCATTTAACCATGTGTTAACTTGTTCTAGATCGAGAAATCGTGCGGAATAATTTAGGAGTAACTAACTGTGTTTCATAAAATAAATAAGCAAAGATTTTTTGTTCATTTCATTTTAATTAGAAATCGACCTAAAATTTCGGGATATATTATAGGTATTATCAATATTTACTATTACGAAAAAAAAAAACATATATGTATTTAGATATAAATGAGTATCAAAAATGGTAAATGGTATTGTTCGAAAGACATAGATAGACAAGGTGGGCGACGATTAGCGTAAAAGGGAGGAGGCTTATGCCCCGCAGAGGGTTGAAAAAGCTGTCCATGATGATGATGATGATGATGACTAACGGTATAGATAGTACAATCCAAATCAGAGGCGACCACCGAGAAATCCAGAATCCATTGCCAATCAGCGTTTTCATGCTGGCCTGCGTAAATAGAAACTGGATATTAGCTGTCGCCATTTCCTCGAACGTTACTTAGCAGGGTGCAACATGTGCAGGCTTGGGTGTTTCAAGTCTTAAAATGTTATTTTACCGACTTAAATCAAAATTGGTTTACACAGGTTTTAGACGAGATACCATGTACACAAATTTTTTTGGCCTTAGCGGGTATCTAACTTGTGGTTTTAGTTGGTCGCACCAACCGCTAGATCCGCCTTCATGATGCCACACTTACACTTGGTACAATTTATTAACCTTCGGCATAAAATATAATCGAATAACCTTTTCAGTACCACTACCCCATATAGTGGGCTCGCTTTTGCTACAGAAAACTGTAGAGAAGGCGTTTATGTTAAAGAATTTTTCAAAACACCAAATCTCTTAAATCGTGTAAGAAATCTTTTAAAAACGTAATATACCAGATTACTCTTGCCACGTACATTTATATTAAAAAATAAGTTCACGAAACCGTCAAAGTGAGTTTCATCAAAACATAACAACTGGTTACAAGTGTTACAAATCAAAGGATAACATGTAACAAACTGTAACAAATCATGCTGCTTTGTAAATCAAGCTGTCAACAAGCGCCCGCGGGTGTGAAGGTTCGCCAAAATTCTTATGAGTATTTTTTCCTTACCTTCCAAGTTTGACAGGAGTTATTACACGTAGATTGCTTGCGAAAAAAAGTACAGAAAACAATACTGTTAACTTATTGGAATTTTAAACAATAATAAAATATTAATAATCATTTAATAATAAGTTATATATTTATCTGGAATAATGTTATGAATGAAGGTGGATCCATATAGGAGTAGAGTAATACCGAAGAAGTTGACATAACATTTCGTGTTTGTAAGCCTTATTATTGATTTGAGAGTTAGCGAGTTCAATCACCGCACACATTCCGGACCGACTTTTGCGTAATGAGTATGATTATTAGTGTGGCTGTTAAATATCTACATATTAGCTTATATATCGGCTATTTGGTTACTATAGCTACAGGTTATGTTTATTATGAAATTAAATGTCCACGTGCGTGTTGTAAAATATGTACACTTACACACACACTTTTCAGATTTCAAATGTACACTTTTCCTACAAAATCATTTAAGCAAAACACGTACTTATTGTTACCATCACAAAACAATACACTTAAAAATATTACTGCTAATGTATTCTGTAGGTAAACGATATTTATTAATGATAGATACATTTATTTAAATTACTTCTTTTTTTTTTGAAAAATTTGCCTAACTTTTTGAACGTAGTTTGTTTAAGATCTCATCTAAGGATTCATCATTAACCGTCAAGAATAATATTAATAGTATAAAGACTAATTCACTAACATACAGTACACAATCTTTGAAATAAAATGTACAACAATATGTACTCTATTATAAATGAAGATGAAACCGCTGGCAAAGTTTTGATTAAATACATATATCCTGTTAATATTATAAATGTGAAAGTTTGTACGTTTCCAACAATGACTGTTTGGGATACATATATGAAATAGTTTATAACCAGGTATTACATAGAATACTTTTTATCCCGGTAAAGAACCAATTGTGAAGTCCACGCAAACGAAGAAGCGGGCAAAAATTAGTTATACGTATACGTAATCATGAATCTTAGAAGAATAGTAGAACTATTTGTATGAAGAGCGTACTGCAGATTTTAAATGGGTTTGCGCGGAACTATAGGCCTGGTTTATGGATGATAATAAATCGGCACATCTCAAAAGGACCACGTTTCCTTTTATGCATTAGTGAGCGAAGGAGATGCGACGCACGTGCCCACACGCCAGTTTCTGTTGTTGCAGATAATGGTGCAGTGGACAGCCCTATGTAGTTTGTTTATATGTTGTACCTGGAATTATGGTTGTCAACAACTGCATATACTGTTTTTCTTACCTATGTAATTGGATGTCACATATTTCAACAGGTGTTGTTATTGGTGCCAGTTATTTTAGACAGATGTAATTTTTATGAGAGAGAGGTTTTCTGTTCTATTTAGGTGATTTTATTTGATAGAATATTAACTCGAGATAACATTTTTGTTAAATAAATGCTTGTAGTACATTTACTTTAATGATGTTGTTTTGTTGTCAGTGTGTTTATGAGAAATACAAGTTTACACAATTTTCGGATATATCCCGAATTAATTAAACACAAGAAATTTAACATTCCTGATCAATCGGTCAGCCTGTAAAGTGTGTATACATGGCTGTTTATGTCTACGTACAATGCAACACGGAATTCGGAATCTGCCAGTGTTCCTTTAACTGGTTATCTAGAGGCTTGTAGGCCGGCATAACAGTGACAATCGGCAATGGATTGCCGATCTTTAGAATGATGCCGTTGTTTTTGGATTGTACTGTGCTTGTATAATGTAGTCACTTTTTCGAGCTACAATAAAAAAGCAGTTACTAAGAGTTTGGCAAATAAATTTCTTATGTGACCCACATAAGGGCATATTTCTCAAATATACAGTCGGCTACATGAGAATTATTAACTGTACTTTTTTGGTATCAGAAGTTACATAGACATGGAAAGAACACATAGATGCTTAATAAATAGTATAGGTTTAATAATAAATAATTCATACAAACGTTTCGACCTACAAAACCGCAAGCAGTATGTGTAAAACCTTCTATTTGTCGTATGATTTACACGACGACTAACGCCTTACTTACGATCGTGATCCGCGACATGCAGTTTAAGTATGTTTACCGTCTTTTACCTCAAACAAGGCTCTAAATGATTGTGAAATGTTTTCCAATATTAGTAGACTATATTTTTCAACAACTTTTCTCGCAGGTGTAAATTATAACGTATTTTTCTGTTTTATGGCATCTACTCGTTGTATGTTAGAGTTATGGTAATTGATGCTAATAACATATTATAATATTACGAGGCAATAATGTATTAAATAAATGATAATATTACATTTGACAACTTTTACCTTTAAAACTACCTGCCAGCTTCATAAAACAGAAGTGAAAAAACAAATGGAATTGTTAACTGTTCATAGATATGAAATAAATTTAATGATATACCTTTAACCTTAAAAGTTAGCTTCAGCCTACAAAGTTATTTTTGTAAAAAGTCTATAATTATATATTAGATCACATAAGAAAAACTCTTATATGTTGATTATAAATGAAGAATGATCAATATTAAAGTTACAGCCGCAACATTTATTTGTGTATTGTTACTTTAAACAGATCAAAATTAAAAGGTATGTATGACGTACATAATTAGAAATGTATAATAATAGGCTTTTCAAGGTTATGTTAGCTATTACTGTATTGAGAGGAAATACGGGCGGTAAGATATTTGAAGAATCGATTTTGACGGAAAGCTATTACAGACACGCTAAGTTCGAATAACCGAATAGAGAGAGACAATTGCAGCTCGGTAAACGAAAACATAATTTCGTAATCGCGTTGCCTCCTACAAAACGGCCAGATTTTAATTGTTTTATTTTAGAGCAACTTGAGAAGGGCATTCTATACCTACCTGTGCGTATGTTTTTTTATTCATCAATTTCGTTTCCTGGATGTTTCATAACGGCATTATATATGGATAATTTTAGTAATTTTAGATGGAACTAGATTCTTATTAATTAATTTGCAACTACATGCAAAATAATTAACATGATAGTGGTTGATATAGATTGTATGGTATAAAATATTTGCTCTAGTTCCGTAATAACTAATGACAAAAGAATATGTTAGTATATGAACTAAACTTCACCCGCATTTCTTATGAATTACAAGATTAAATTGAAGCAATGATAACTGAGGGGAATCTTGAATGACGTGGTTCGAATTGTATGGTGAGATTACGTTGAGACTTATGGTGAAAGAAAGCATAGTTATAAGACCGTAACATGGTGTTAGAGTGTTTTTAATGTTCTCTTGTTTAGCTATTTCAATCTCCAAGTTCTCAAAATTTTATCGCAAAGCAGATAACGTTATATTCCGGCAGCTGCCCGGCTTATATGCTTAGCGTGTTGTGATCTTTGGCCGCCTCATTAACATGAGGTGAGATTATGGTTGAATATTAACAAATAACACGTTTTTAACATGAGGTTAGACGTTTGACAACCCTGCCATTTATTTAGCGTCATGGTGGGCGCTTTCGATTTATGCTGCATGCCGAAATTTAGACGTGACTTTGTCCGTATATGCAACTTGCACGATAATATTCACCTCACACAATGCATTGTGGTTTTTCGTACAATTTAAATCATGTTTCGTGGAGATTACAGGGACTTATTTTTTGTCACCGTTTTATAAAACAAAATATTTAAATTATTCTCAAAATGAAATTTCTAGACTTTTTAAACATTTTTAACAGTTAATTTTAAAGTATGCATATTTTCGTTAGAGTCATTTGACATGCTGTACATTGTCTGAAGCTAATATTACGGATTAGGAGACTGTTTTATGCAATGTATACTTTACAAAATATTTTAAAGTATAATAATTTATATATTTTAAAGTAAGTTAAATATTGATATGTGATTCAAAAAACATATCACATAACATAATTTAAAATTTGTGATTCGTCATAAATATTGAAAATTTAGTTCGAAATAAAACCGGTTGTAGGCGTTTAAAACTATATTACTTTAAATAAAGCTTTTCCAAGCTTGTGATCCAGTGTGAAGCAGAAATGACCACACAAACGGCGGTTGACAAAGAATTAACCTTCATACGAGATCTTAATAAACCTCTTCCAAAATACACCCGGTGTCAGATAAAATTGACAATATTTTGGTATTAGTGTCAGTGTTACTTGAGTTTCACAATTCCATTTAAATCTGAATGTATCGATTTTTTACCCGTAAGTTGAAATTATTCTCAGTATGACGCAAACCTTAAAAATAAATATTTATTTGGCTTTCTGTTTATTCCTGTTGTGCTATTTCCTCTCTGTTTATTTAAAAAATATATATTTATCAATATTAATAAATCTGTTGTTCTATCTGTATAGTTAATATTTTTCCAAAATTTCCCGATAGACATACTATATGAACGACACTGATCACGAATATGCCTTTTTTTTGTCTCTCTGTCTGTTTGTATGTCCAGATTTAACTCAAAAACGGCTTGACCGATTCTTATGAAATATTGTAAACAGATGCTTATATAATCGGTTAATTGATAGGGTATAAGAAATTTCAATATTACCTACTTTTAGAAATAGCAAAAAAAAAATCCAAAAAAAACTATTGTCGTTAATTCTTGACAGTTTTTGATAAAATGTTTGTACACGTGAAGTTATTCCATGAATGAAGTATATGTAATTCTAAATTTATTTGGGCTATAATAATTGTCAAGTTTTTTCTAGAAATAGTAAAAAAAGAAATGCAAAAAATTTCATTTTAATAATTTCTCAACCGATTCTGATAAAATTTTGTAGACGGGAAGCATACATTATTATACCATAATTAATAATGGAACATAAATCATAGAATAGAATAATAATTTTCAACCGATTTTGATGAAAATTTTACACGGGAAATACATGCCACTCATTCACTCACAATTGATACGGCATATGAATTGTCAACAATATGAGTAAAAAAAATAAAATTACGCGATGTAAATAATTACTGCATAGTAACAAACACGTGTAGAACCCCAGGCACCCCGCTAGTTTTATTATAAATTAATATATTATATTGGGTATCAAAAGTTAGTTACAATAGTTCAACTTACGATCGCCCGCTACCATCAAACCTGTACGTAACTTTGTAACAATGAAATAATTTTTAGAAAAGAATTAGTAGTTCCAGGGATTAACTCTGGCCAAACAAGTATCCAAACTCACAATCTTTACTTCTTTAATAGTAGTGTAGATATAAAATTTGGCAATTAAAATTTAAAATTTAGGAATTTTAATTCATTATTTCACGATATTTTAAAAAACCGTACATTTAAAATGTAAATAGTTCACAATTTTGGATCAAACTTTTGCAATCGGTTTCTCGGTCGGAGCCCGAAATGAGAAAGAATAATTAGAAAACGTATTAAATATTTTAATTCTAATAATAATCATAACGCAGTTTACTCATATTACGTTTATTAAGTATTTAATTTCAGCCAAGCAATCAAGTGCGTGCAATCGATAAGCCGTGTTGTTAAACAACAAGAAAATTGCGGGAAACCCAAGTCTAGAAAGCGAGCCGACTCTACTGTGTAGCTGCTGACATAAGTACCTCTACAAGTGTTAGACTAAAAATGTTCAACCTGAGCACGGTAACTAGTCTTAATCACTTGGCAATCGGTGGTATTCTTAGTATGCTCTTCTTCACTATAAAGTGAAATTTCCGTCCATAAAGTGCATACTATATCCGAAATAATATAAGGTGAATGAATCACTTAACTATGCATCTCATAATAAATTAACACCTAAATTATATTATTAAAAACATTTAGGCACGTAAACGTTGACATACGAAAGCAGTTTGTCTCCAAACCGTGTGATACAGTCGTGGAGTAAATGCTGAACCACACGAGAATGGACGTACTCCTTGGAATATTAATGAGCATCTTAAAAACATAATATTAGTTTCACTTAAAACAGAAAGTAACATTTAGCTATACAAGCACATAGCTATGTTAACACATACACAGATGCATCTTTTCATTTAAGAGGTATATTGAATTGGCTTGTAGTCCAAATGAATTATGCCATTTACAGATTCAAATGATACTGTATTCCAATTTAATGTAATTCACCGTAAAGACAATACTCCTGAGGACTAATTTAGAATATCTACTAGGCCAGTGCATGATGACTTATTGCTGAAGATACTTTTTAGATAATACGCGATAACTACAGCTTTAAATGTATACAATTTTGAGAAATAAATGCATATATTTTAAGAGCAATGTCAATGGTGCTCATACTTTTAGTCTCAAAGTCCAATGCCTAACACTTTGGGTAAGGATTGGTAGGTATTTTGGAGCTTTGGAGCACTTTCTTTCTTACTACTCTTCGAATTAAGTTGCAACTCAGAGAAAAGTACTCGTTTTATCAATTTAACAGCTTGTCTTGTTATCTTTACAACGTTCTTAAAATGAGCAAGGTATGTACATTTTCTTTTCTGTCCATTTCTACAGTACAATAATCTAATTGTTTGTGTTTATTCATCACTGTTAACTGCCCATTTCAAATCTATATAACATTAATAAATACATTTACCATACGTACATAAACCGTTTATTACTTTGATAATAGCTTAACGGTTGTCATATTTATTATGTAGTCAGTCATAACTGTCAATTTAGAATGTTGACTTATACAGTGCTTAAATTTTATTCGTATGGGCTTAGGTTATAATAGACTTGCTTACGAGCTTGTTAACGGAGAAGGGATTGCGCCTTTATGGAGTGCAGGTAACTATTTATTATCGATGATTACATCCGTCATAAAGTCATATACTTACGATAGATGTCATTGACTCTTAACTAAAACTCTAGACCACATTAAACACTCTGGCTGATTCTTTTGAGATAAATAGGAAATGAATATCTTAGAATAAATTACCTGAGCGCCGAGAAAAAATCCAAAATTAAGTTGAGATTTATCAACAACTTGGGGAGATTTAGAAGCGTCATGTAGGTCTATTTGACTCTTAACTAAAACTCTAGACCACATTAAACACTCTGGCTGATTCTTTTGAGATAAATAGGAAATGAATATCTTAGAATAAATTACCTGAGCGCCGAGAAAAAATCCAAAAGTAAGTTGAGATTTATCAACAACTTGGGGAGATTTAGAAGCGTCATGTAGGTCTATGTCTATGTTTCCCCAACTCGTTTTCTGTTAACCTTCACTTAAAAACCTCATTTTGACGATCTTGCTACTCTCTGCCCTTTCATGTGTTCGGAACTGTCTAATATAACTGATTACAGCCATTAACCTTGGGACACATTTAGGAAGAGTCAAAACTCTATCAAAGTAGTCGATAAAAATAGCCGCAGGTTGCCTGTTTTCAAGATTATTGCGTTTATTTTTCAGCTCTTATTTCATAAACGATATCCTGATATCACTTTTATTCTGCTTTAAAATATTTCTCCAATCCAATCGTCTTCCAGCAAAGTTTTTCCATTTGTAGAGGTTAATTTTGCACCTATGGACTCTTTATTGGTCATGTACGATTATGTATGTAATTCAACAAGCTTTTGATTATACTCACACCAATAAGTAAATATAGGACTATGATAAAATGTTATTTAAGTTGTTAAAACTACAATAACTATGTATAATCGCATGGATCTCGCTATAAAAAATAAAGAAATATATCTTTAAAAAAACATGCGTCACTTGTAAAAGCCAGTAAAACAAAGTTGTAACTACAGTATAACACACTCATATATCTTTTAAAAAAAAACTTGCTATTGACGCAATTTAAAACGACTTCCTATAATCGTTAAAATCTTTATTATTAATGCTACATTAATACCGTTAATAGCATAATACTCGTTAACATTACAGCAACTAATTATTTTCGTACCTACTAAATAAAAAAAATAAAGCACTCCAAGAGATTTTTATCGTCATTTTAACATTTTCATTGTAAATTTTATGGACGGTCTTTTAATACGGAAATGTTTCAAAACACGTAACTTATTATTTAACTATAATAATATAAAGATCAAAGAACAGTTATTACGTTATTAACCTTTTAAGTAACTGGGAGTTATTTTTGGTATAATTATGTACATTTCAACAAGATATAATAATACATCAATAGATGTTACCTACTATTTAATATAACAAATTGAAAGTTGGTAGATTTAAATGTTTTTCATTGTAAAGGTTTTTATCCTATCGCTGAATGTGATAGGTGGCGTTGTGATCGTGTTATCGAGTATTGGAAAGTTTAGAACTACGTTTGCGAGGCCAGCTAGTATATTATAAATGCCAAAGTAAGTTTGTTTGAATGTTTCTCCAGCAATTAAGCTTAACGGTTGGATGAATTCAAAATAGAATTCGAAGTCGATTGTGTCGTGAAATAGGATATAGAATAATAAAATTATTGCAAAAAACAATAATATCTCATATTTTGTTTTAAATCTTTGACCACTCAACTCCTAGATTCCCCATATTATAAAGAGAGGTTACACTAAAGACCACACATTAATGATTGTTTTCCGCGTTGTTTATAGCGCGAGCGACAACCTATTATTAATCTGATTACTGATTTTGTAACGTGTAAAAGCAAATTTACTTTTTTGTTTATAACCGACTTCTAAAAAAGGAGGAGGACACTTCAACTGTATTTTTTTTTAAATGAATATTCAGGCATAACTTCTTTGTTTATGAATCGATTTAGATGATTATTTTTTCGTTGGAATGAGAACACCTGGGGAGTACAATGGAACCACATTTTAGTTTCATTAGCATTGGACCTTCGACTTTGAAGACTCACCAGGGAACTCCTCAAAACCATTGAAGTTCGTTTTCTTTTTTGTTAAAAATTGTTTTCATAGAACATTTCCCTACGAAATGTTAAACATATTTTACTCATAAAACGCAGGTTGTCGTTTGAGATTTTACAATTAACAGTTGGGACGACGTCCGTCGTCGTGTGTTGTCAGACAATGGGATATAAATTAACATATTATTACCGTGGAACTGTAGGTTTCCACGGTAATTCACCATGGCGGAGGTCGAGACGTGCCTTCAAGAACCGCCATAGAATTTTATGGCACAAACCCGTACTGGGTTTAGATTCTTTACCGTTGTTTTTTGATTTTAACCTTTAAGCAGACCTTCCACTATGAATAGTGATCGATTTTTATGAAGAGCGATCTCGTTTGCTATTACAAGCGACAGAAATGTGTTCTTGTCAGTTAGTGGTATAGGAGTTCAAACTGATTCTACTTTCCTACTACAAAAAATATTGTAAACATGAAAGTTTGTATGTTTGGATGTTTGTTACTCAATCATTACTTGCGTTGTTACGCAAGAACAGCCGGATTTGGATGAAATTTGGCACAAAGATAATTTATAAGCTGGATTACAACTTAGGATACTTTTTATCCCGGTAAATGTTATGGCTTATCGACTGTTATCAATTACTTTTGTTTTCCGGTATCCACCCGAAGGAAGTCGCTAGTGGTTTATACGAACTTGAGAGCTAATTCCCGTCTAGGATTAATATGTTTATTCCCTTCTTAGGGCTCACATGATTAGTTAACATCCAGTGATATTGTGGTCAAAACATAATCTATTTAATATGTTAAGTAATATAAGTAAAAATTTTAAAATTGGACAATTTTGTTGCAACAGTGTTAAAATTTTAAAGCATACAAATTTATTAGTTTAACCTAATTGAAATTACTTTTCGTTTCGAGCAAAAATGACCCGATATTCAGTGTTTCCACATAATACAATAATTATTACATTAATCATTACAAACAACAGCTATAAACTCAGAAGCAGTATTGGTTGAACATTAAACGTTATTTCACTATTAGGATATCAAGCAATTATATCTAAATATAAAACTTCGAACCCCACTCTATTACCGGAATAAATTACCCTATTTAACTGTCGAAACAGTTGCAACTGAATTGAATGGATGATATAAATCACAATACGTTTCCTTGCTTTTAAATAAGAACATTGTTCCACCGCAGCAACGTGGACTTTGTATCTTAGCATTATTTTTAAGTAATACTTCTGTATATGAAAAAATGAGAGTCAATTATCAAGAAGCGTGTGAACACTGTAGGTAAAAAAATCTAAGCTACAAAGCAACTTGCTAATCTTTTAATAAAAAAAAAAACGAAACATAAATTTATTCAATTTAGACCATAAATTCAATTCATAAATGCCTTCCTAGGAACCTCAAAGACTATTTGTGGTGAAGATAGTCATGTAAGTAATATCGATTATGACTATTCAAAATATAACTTCTAACGCACGTAGATACATATAAGTACACATCCATAACTATTATTATTAACAATAATTTGCACTATATATTTTTGATTTAAATGATAACAATTAAAAAAAATAACGCCTAATTTTCTTTATAGCCGACTTTAAAAAAGACGGAGGATACTTAATTCGAATGTTTTTAAAAAAAAAAATGGTTTTTAAGCCATAACATCTTTGTTTATGAACAGATTTCAATGATTCTTTTTTTGTTGAATAGGGAATACCTCAAAGGTGGTCCCATTTTTGTGTCATGGATTGGACCTTCAACTTCGAAAATATACGAGAAAACTCTTCAGAGTCGTTGAAGTTGGTTTCCTTTTTGTTACAAATTGTATTGTCTATGTTCACTCTCATATCGGAAATACAATTAATTACTTAGGTTAATAGAGTTATTTGGCTTATAATAAAAATTGACAAATATTCTCTAAGAACGAATAGTTTAACATATTCTCATACATGTTAGTATTTCTATTTTAAATATTCACCTGCTTATAGATTCTACTTGAATGTAACGCGGTATCTTTACTAAAATTAGCACTAAAACGTATTTGATTTAATTATGATTTTATTTAAATTTATTCATAATGGAATAAATAACATAACATAATTGACATTTAATATACTCGCTTTTATCAGGGACTTTGTTTCCGTTCTCTTCAAAACTAAACGACTCGTGCGCCACCTATTGTAGTGTTTGTACTAATTTAGAAACCTTCACAAACATGCGCTCAACAACTACCCAAAAATTAATCCCAAATGTTTGAACAGTTCAGATATACATAGTGGACAAAACAAAAACAAAAAACATTTTATATACATGTATAAAGAGAGATTTATGATCATTACGTATTTGAAATGTTTTTTGAATGATAAAAATATAAGAGAAGTTGTACGACACTTTTATTTGATATAATATAATATGGTAAATAGCTTCGCTCAGGTTATGGAGTATAAATCCCGTCGGTACAGTTTTATACAGCAATAAATTACTCTGTGCTCTAAATCGATTCTGCTCTAATTGCGGACAGATGTCGCTGTATCGAGAATATTAATAATGCTACTCAGCAGTGCTTCCTCTTACGGTAGAAATGATTTATTCACATACTTAAATAACTTATAAATAAAAGTTTGATTTTTTAAATACCAACGAGACATGGTTTTTATAAAGGTCTATTAGTTTAAGTTATTATTTCCATAAATAGTGAGAAAATCTGATAGCTTAATTGTATATTAAAGACCTATAATAAAATAAAATGTTATTTTTTGTTCGATCTGTCTACCGCTGTTATCCTGAAGAGTTGTAGTTTCACTAGACTTTGTGGCGAAAACAGAATGCACTCAGTCGAAATATCAACAAGAGCAAGGCAGCCAAAGATGCTGAACATCGTCTTGGGCTTGCCGTGCATGCAATTCCACTAATTGAATCTAACTGTCCTTTCGATCTAACTGTATAATTATACATATTTAAAAATATGCGTATATGTATTAAAATATATAGTAGTAATTTTTTATTCTTAGTCTAACAACTTACAAAGTGAAATAAGGCCTCTTACATAATCTATTTGTTACTGTGTTTTCTCTTGCACACGGGATGAAGTGTAGTGTGATGTATGTTATAGTGAAGGGTCACTGTATCTGTATCGAGCGGCTTAAATACGTAGGCTTCAGTTCTAAAAGATAATTTAAGGTGTTTGTTTTGCATATGAGAAGCAGCGTACACACGATAGATACGAAACTTCTTATGTCTAAGTTATTATATCTTTCTTCTTCCTCATGTAACGAAATGTGCCTAAACGTCCTTAAAATTTCACTCTCAATTCCCGTTCAGTTATCGAATCGCCGCCTAAGAAGTTTAAAAACACTGCCGGAGAATCCAATCACAGTGATAGTGATACAATTTCCGATGTACTTTTACTCTAAACAAGAAGTAATAACGATAAATAATATAGCAAAGTTCACAATATTAAATTTATCATGTAGGTTTATGTGATCGGCACATTCGTTGTGAATTCATGTCACGTACACAAAATTAATACGGTCCGAAACTCTAGTTTTTGCACGTGGCCTTTAACTTAAATAATAGATAATTTTTTGTCAAAGATATGCCTTTATATATTGTTATGTTCGCGTAATATACTAAAGTATAATAATTTTGTGTAGCATTAAACGCGAAACCTCATTCTGTATAGCGAATAAAAAAAATGATTTTAATAAAATAATATTAATAATTTTAAATACGGTGAAAGTTAATTAGGAAAGAACCTCTGTATCTAGTGATTCGATTCTGAAAATTCTTAAACTTGTATGAAGATTAACGTAGCTAAGCCTTAAGTCATAAAGGTTATTTTTTATTCATATCAAATTTTATATTAAAGTGAAACTTTTATTAGATCGTCTCAAACTTTTTGTTCTGTGTGTTGCATGTCGCGTGACGGTCGGCCGCGGAGTAGGGATAAAGTGAAAGGCGCTCGCCAGAGCAGCCAAGGCCAATATGGCGGCGCCTATAGATCGCAGCAACTGACCGTGTAGTGTATAGACTATTACTCATTTGTGCCAGTGATCCACGCTATTTCGTTTGTTTTTGTTAGTTAGTGTGAAAAAAAGTTTCACTTTTACCGTGGTTTCATAAAACCACACAATCTTTTTATAATTAATGGAGCGTAATTATGGGCGACTGGTAGTTTTATATAAAACCACTTCTTGTTCCATTTTTTTGAAGTAATACTTTATGAAAAAATGGTGAGAGTGAATTTTTGCACAATGTAACAAGAAGTCTACACTATGAAGTTGCTGATTAAATCTCTTGTTTATTGTGGTGAAGATAGTCATATAACATCGAGTGTAATTACTCAAAGAAGTATAACTTCTAACACGCATACAGTACACGCATCTAATTTTCTATTTTCATCGCTCCGAACAAGGCAGATAGATACATGAAAAGTATTAATAAATTTGAAGGATGAGAAAAACTCAGCGGTTGAGTGAGTTTCTAGTAAATAGTTCAACGCACAGACAAATCTGTGTTAATTAACTTACACTAAACATATTATTTCGCAGAGGCGGTACAAGAGCGCGGGTCAACGGAGTTCAAACGCGATATGATCTCAAATAATTTATATCCTCTAATTAGAACAGTGTGACATTAAGATAGGCGGTCAACCGTTGCCTTTGTGTAAATAGGACACGCTTTGCCGTTTTCGTTTATAGGTAGGTACATACCGTTTGACCTGGGTTCACGTCTTTTTTACATACACAATCCCTCTGCTTGAATTGCCTTCATTAGAAAGCGTATATCATAGTTTAATGGAACGTAATCATGCAGCCGGCTTTCCTTTATTGCTGAGACTTGTTAAAATGGTTTCTACCTTGGATGAACCTGAGGAGTTTTGTAATATTTTTTAATCGACTTCAAAAAAGACAGAGGCTACTCAATTCGAATGTATATATTTTTTATGAATGTTCAGCCATAACTTGTTTGTTTATGAACCGATTTGGATGATTCTTTTTTTGTTGGATAGAGGAGACCTCAAGAGTGTGCCTATTTTAATTTCATTGGCATTGGACTTTAAACTTTGAAGATACATGCATCAGATAACTCTTAAAAATTATTGAAATTGATTATCTTTTTTGTTAAAAATTGTCTTGTATACGTTAACTACTATGGCGAATAAAATTTACTACATTGTCACAACAGGCTATTTATTCAGTGAAAGATATCTTTGGGAGTTATTTTATTAATAACACAACAATAGAAGGTGCTTAAGCTACCAAGATAAAATCTACCAAGAAGAGGCTTAAGACCAAGGTATATTTTTTATAATTTATGGAAAATCAACTTTAACTGTAACACTGGGTGAAATAGGTATTTTATAATATATGTAGAACATAATTATCAATTAGCATGACACTGTGGGTACCATCAGTTATATTATGTAATCGTGTATTTTTGCGGCCTCGTCAACTCCTAATATTTACACGAACGTGTAATTAATTACATTTTACAACTGAATGTAACCTAATTTCCCCGGGCAACCCGATTACCACACAACTGGAACAAGGAACTAAAAATGTTTCATTAGTGTTTTTATACGGTATGATTCAATTTGTGTCGTATACAAAATTTTACTATATCATATCAGAAACTTTGAACAAGAATGAATACAATTTTTACATTGCATGCGCATTGTTAGCGACGCATAAGCCTAAGCGTAATGATATAAGAATAACATTTGTAAATATAAGTTGTAAGGATGAATAATTTGCACAAACGATCAATAATTAAATGTTTCTAATGTTTTGAATATGTTACTATAGCGTGTAGGTATGTAAGAACAATATATAAGTCATGAAAATGTGTGTAATCTAATAAAAATAATCACTTAAAGTACTAAAATCATATATTGTCAATAATTCATATTTTGTAAAAGTTATACGTAATGTTTTGTGTTATATAAGTAAAATAGCCTTCTGTATGTGTTTTATAATGTTTGTAAGCTCAAATAGTGCGTATATAACGAGTCGCAAGACGTTTTAAGGTTGCAATGTTTAATGCTTTATATCTCCCGTGTTTATTAACCTATAATGTTAAAGTTAGTGTTTTTGAATAGGTATTTGTGTCTACATTGATGTGAAATAGTTTTTATTGTAATTGAATAACTGTAATTAGAGATATTAACAATTTATTGTATTCTGTATACAAGTAATAATAATAATAGACAGAGACAGCAATATTGCAACCACTGCGCATTACCGCGGTTAACGGACCACACCCAAGTTTGGTAATGAGCAGTACGGATAGAGACGCCATCGTCCGTCTCGCTCTCCGGCAAACCATATAAAAGGCGTTCTGCCGGGGCAAACGAGCGCGGATCGCTCGGATCGGCACAGTGTACGGAGCTCTCTCGTGTTAAACGGTCGTGTTGCCGGGAAACCCTTCCCCTGAGCACCGACCCTGCCTTGCACGAGCTTGAGATATTCTGTCTCGCTCGCACGCCGACCTGCCTAAGTCCGCCGCCTAGGCCCGCTCGCCGAAGTGCGCCAGCCGAAGCCCGCCCGCCGAAGCTCGCCCGCCCAAGCCCGCCCGCCTATGTCGCCCGCCTAGACAGCTGCGTTCACCCACCGTCACGGCACCATGCTTGACGGAATGGAAATCCAAGGCCCTTCTCAGGGCCAATCAAAAAACAAGACTACCGCAACGACCCCCCGCAACCCTACGGACTCCGAATCAACAACCATGACTACGCCCACCGGACACCGCAGCCGCACGTCCTCAAAAGAGACTGCGCCACCGTCTGCCTCCGTGCAGGCCCTTCCTACACCCGGGTCATCAACTGCGCCGCCACCCGGCACTGTAATGGCCCCGGCAGAGATCTACGAGCGCGATCTCAAAACGCTCGCCGAGCTCCTTGACGCCCAGGTACTTTCGGAGGGCATGCTCCGATGGATGGCGTTGTACCTACGCGTCAAGGAAGCCGAAATGGGAGGTTTGAAACCAAACTCCCACGACGTCGCCTCGCTGAAACACGCCGCCGGAGGCGTGCTAGCCCCGCCCCCCATCCCGAACGTCATCCTAGAGATGAGCCCCGAAAGAAGAGCCCAAAGAAGGAAACGCTCGGAATCAGACGAGCACGAGGATAACCACCAACCAGCAGCTCGAGTGAATATCACCCCCGAGCTGCTGGACCAGCTACAAGCGGATACCACAGATGACAACCTCCCACGGCCGCAGCGTCCGGCGAAGAGGACCAAGTTGCCAGTAGTGGCAAAAACTGTGCATACGGCCCCTCCCCCTCCCCCTCCAGCTCCTGCACCACCCAGGGGACGCTACGCGACAGTGGTAGCATCAGCACCACCAACAGCGCGCCCCGTTACCCGGCCACCCAAGGCCCCAAAGGAAGCACCCACTGTCGCAGCAACTGCCGTGCAGCAGCCTGCGCCGCCATCTGCAAGCCCACCAAGCTCATCTGCGGTTCCAGCACCCAACCCGCCTGCTCCAGAACGCAAGGCGAGGTACCCACCCGTGGTAGTGGAGCGGCTACCAAATTGGACGCACCATTTCCGCGTCATCTCCGAACAGCTCGGCCATAGGCCGAACGCTCGTCCGTTTGGCGAAGGCGTCCGGTTCACGCCTGCCGACGACAATGAGTACCGTTTGATTCAACGGTACTTCACGGACCTAGAGAAACGGGAGGGAGTAGCCTGGTTCTCCTACTCCCTGCCTACGGAGAGAAGTTTGAAATTCGCCATTCGAGGCCTCCCCGGAGAAACCAAAACGGAGGAAATCACCGAGGCCCTCACGGACTTAGGCTTTGAGCCTGAGTACGTGAAGCACATAAGGGGACGAAGTGGGAGACCAGGGTGCGTCTTTCACTGCATTCTCAAGAGGACGGCAGACCTCATTCCCAAAATCTACCAAGTAGACGAGCTGCTCCGCATGCCCGGGGTCAAGTTCGAGGCTTGGAGAGGGAAGCAGGGGCCGGCCCAATGCCACCGGTGCCAGCAGTTCCGGCACTCCTCGCAGAACTGCCACCGCCCTAGCGCATGTGTGCGCTGCGGAGGGCCACATATGGCCTTCCAGTGCACCCGACCCAAGGAGGAACCGCCCACCTGCGCCAACTGCGGAGGCCCCCACCCGGCCAACAGCCACGTGCAGTGCCCGGTCTTCAAACGAGAGGCGCGCAACCGCCGTGCCGGCACCGTGGCGAGATCGGGCCCAACGGGCCGTGTAACAGGAGACTTCCCACCCCCTCTCGCGACAGTCCAGGAAACCGCGCCAAGCAGCCTCATGGCTCCTGCCAATGACGCGAGCTCTCGCGTCACCTCTAATAGGAGACGCGGGAAAAAGGCGCGAGCAACCAAGCCCGCTACCAGCGAAGCAACCCAGCCTCCTACGCTGGCAGCGCATCCGACAACATTGGACACCCTGACGCACACCACCAATGTCGTCAAAAGCATAATAGAGGTCGCCAGAAATGGCACCGAAGCCGAACAGGCATGTATTAGATCTTTGCTCACCCTCTTCGCTCCCAATGCCTGATCAACTTCAACAACTCCGAGTCGTCCATTGGAATGCCTGTACGCTCACGGGGAAACGCAGGATGGTCGACCACTTTCTCCGTGAGCAGAACATTGACATCATGCTCGTATCGGAAACGCGACTCCTGTCGGGTGAAGCGTTCCGCATACCGAACTACATCACCTACCGAAAGGACGAAGTCACCGCACGAGGAGTGGCGTACAGGGGGCTCGCCATAATTATTAGTAGGAGGATTGTCCACCAACTAATACCTCAGGTTGACCTACAGAGCTTCTACGCGTTGGGAGTGCTCATCAACCTAGATGGGCACGAAACAAGGATTTTCGCGGCCTACAAGCCACCCAACTCTCGATTCAATTTCGCTGAAATCCGAAAAATAATCACCAACAATACGCCCACAATTTTGGCTGGAGATTTCAACGCGAAGCATCCCGCGTGGAACTCCCAGCTAATCTGTCCCCAAGGACGAAGCCTGCACGAGGACTCCATCAAACACGACTACCAAGTGGAAGGACCTGACGAACCCACACACCACTCTGGTATGTCCAAAGATGTACTAGACATCATCATCTATAAAGGCCTCAGTGTGCCTCCCACCCAGATAGTCCTTCCTGACCTCCCATCCGACCACAGGCCAGTGTTGCTCGTCATCGAGAAACCCCCGATACGGGTAACACTGCCCACAAACCACAAACGCATCGATTGGAGGGTTTTTACCGAAGCGGTTAAGAACACTCCATCAGCGCCGACCTCCACGGCTGAAGAAGTCGAGCGGGCCTCGACTGCTATCACCGCCCATCTGCAAGCCGCTCTCGATCTAGCGACAACCACCCACCAGTCGCAAACCGATCGTACCGGGGGTAGGCTCAGGTCACTCCCGGCCCGCATCAAGGCGCTAATCGACGAGAAGCGGCAAGCCAGGAAGCAATGGCAACGCAACCGTTGCCCATTGCAGAAAGCAAGATTGAATAATCTTGTCCAACGAGTGAAGATCGCCCTCGACGACCATTCTGCGGAATCATGGACATCCCACATAGAATCTATCGGTCATGACATGCCCTCTGTCCACCGACTATGTGGGCAACTGTCCGCGAGCAGACCCCCCATTAAACCAATGCGGGGAAGCGACGGGAATCTGCGCTACCGCGCAGAGGAACGCGCCGAAATCTTCGCAGACTGGCTCGAGTCCCAGTGCGTCCCGGCCACAACCACCAACCACCAACACGTTGCGGACGTCAATCGACACCTTCAGGATTACTTCTCGGCGCCCATATTACCAACGGAAGACCCGGTGTTCGTCTCGCCTGGTCAAGTTCGCCGTGTAATTCTGCGCACCAAACCTCGGAAGGCCCCGGGCGCGGACCGTATCACGAACGCAGCGCTCCGTCAGTTGCCGCTCCAGTCCGTCGCGGCACTGGCCCACCTCTTCAACGGGATACTACGCTCGGGGCACTTTCCAGAACAATGGAAGCTAGGACGGATAATAATGCTGCCCAAGCCTGGCAAAGACACAAGGCTACCAGGGAGTTATCGGCCGATCACCCTGCTTAGCACGATTTCCAAGGTGTTTGAGAGATTGGTGCTCCAACACCTAACACACCACATTCCCCCGCGTGACGAGCAGTTCGGATTCCGGACAGAGCACTCCACCACCCTCCAGCTCTGCCGGATCACCCACCTGATGTCCGAGTGCCTGAACAGGCACCACTATTTCGCAGCCGTCTTCTTGGATATGGAGAAGGCGTTCGACAGGGTATGGCACGAGGGCCTGCTGTACAAACTGTCAACATCGAGTGCTCCAAGAAGAATAATCCGAGTGATAGCCTCGTACCTCCGAGATCGTCGGATGTGTGTCGCGGTGGAAGACGCGACCTCAACCATCAGACCGGTGCGCGCAGGCGTACCGCAGGGCAGCTGTCTCTCGCCTGTGTTGTACGCGCGTTATACCGACGACATACCGCTGGAGGGCCGGGCGCAGCTCGCGCTGTTCGCGGATGATGCGGCGTACTTTGCGTGCTCAGCGAACGCGAAAACCGCCGTATCTTACCTGCGACCAACGCTGGAAGCGCTTCCCGGCTGGCTCGATCGCTGGATGTTGTCGGTCAACGTGGCAAAGACACAGGCGCTAATCACCAAGGGATACCCACCCCCACCTCTCACTCTCATGGGACACGACGTGCCATGGTTGCCGCATGTCAAATACCTGGGAGTTCAGCTTGATAAAAAGCTAAAATTCAAAGCCCATGTCGACGAGACTATCACGAAGACGAAGACGGCGAGGGCCAAGTTACACTCCGTGCTGGCGTCCAACCTCCCTCTCCGCACGAAGACCACCATCTACAAACTATAGGTTCGCAGTAGGCTAACGTACGCGGCCCCTGCCTGGTACGCCTACATCAAGGATTACCAAAAGATGAGGCTCAGAGCTCAGCACAATAAGAGCCTCAGGACCATCGTCGGAGCGCCACGCTACGTGAAAAACGCCACGATAGCGCGCGACCTCCAAATCGAGTGCCTGGACACCTTCGTGGGAAGACTGGCCACCAAGTTGTTCCGAAGAGCGGACGCAACGCAGCATCCCCTCGTCAGAGGGATTGCCCCGCTGCACTCAAGACCACCGGACAACAAATATCTACCTACGCCTCGCAACCTCATCATT
Organism: Saturnia japonica; assembly: GCA_033032175.1. NCBI lineage: Eukaryota > Metazoa > Arthropoda > Insecta > Lepidoptera > Saturniidae > Saturnia > Saturnia japonica. The sequence goes on from CM065314.1 coordinate 5,235,618, forward strand.
ATCGACGCCGACGTTTCAGACGGTGAACGATAAATGATCAATAGACTCCACTTGCGATAAGCAAGCACCATCGAACCGTCCATCCGTCGATGGATGCGAAGATTTTCACTGAAAAGGGCTCCAACCCTGGTACAGTTTCCCCACCACCTCATTATGAGGTGGGTGGGATGACTTCACGGAAACGAGCGCACACGGGTACCACAAATTGAAGAATCAATACTCAAGACTCAAGACTCAAGAAACTGGAAGTAACCGTACCCAGAAGATATAGTATTAACAAAGTGTATTGTCTTGAAGAATACAGCAAATTTTATTGTGGTGCCTGTGTGTCATTTCTTCGCATCTTCACTAAGTTCAACCCGCCAGCGACCCAGTCCATTCCGCTCCGTGCTACGTCATCGCCGCGCCTACCAGCAGGCACCTCACTGCGTGTGTGTACCTTGATGTTTCGCCCTCTTCACGCCTAGTAGTTTCGGGTGTGAACAGGGTTGGTCGCACGTAGTGAGAGGGGCTCGCACGCACTGGTTTCCAGACAGCTGGTTACCGTAGCGTGTTATCCGCCGTCGGTTATATACAGAGTACGAGGGAATCGTTTCCGTCGCGTTCGCGCCCTCGGTGCGCGGTCCCGCTCTGTATAGATTGACGTAGCACATTGTATAATAGGCGGCCGGCTCCGCTTAGGGTCCGCGCTTATTTTACGCATGTATCTGCAGTACTATATACCGAGACAAAATGTTTTTTTAAATCTTTTAAGAAAACTTAAATCTATAAATCATAATATAATTACTTAGCACACTTCATTGATTTCTTATAACATGAGACTAGCAGATTAATATTCAGCACTTTTATTAAAAAAAAAAACAATTGTTATAAAGGTAAGTTTTATAATGTTAAATATCTTTGACACTAATAGGCCTCCTATTCATTGAGACCATTCCAATGAGCCCAAGCACGTAAAACCTAATGTGGTTGCTAAAATGCTATGTGAAATAACCCAAAGATGCTTTACGAAAGAAAGAAGATGTACGAAAGGTTTTAGTTTTAGCATCATTAGGTTATGATGGGACTGGTATGAATATTGTCAAAGCCCATAAACGAAATAAATTACAAAAAAAAAACAATTATAATTAAGCTTCTTCAAATGTTACATCAACTAGTACGATTTGTTTAGACACATGTTTCTCAAAGTGGGTGTTAAAGCCCCCTTTTAGGCGCTGATGTTTTTAGAGGGGATGGTAAATGGTTAAGGGGAAACTGGCAGGTAATAAAAATGCGAAAAATCTTGGTTTTAACCGACTTCAAAAAAGACGGAGGTTACTCAATTCGAATGTATATTCAGCCATAGCTTCTTTGCTTTTGAACCAATTTGAATGATTATTTTTTAGTTGGATGGGGATACTTCAAGGGTAGTCACATTTTAATTTCATTGATACTGGACCTTTAACTTCGAGGATACACAAGGGAACTCTTCAAAATCATTGATGTTGGTTTTCTTTTTTGTTAAAAATTGTCTTGTTATTTGTTTTTCTGCCGTTCTACGGATCAAAAATAACCCGTAGTGTAAACTCTACTAAAATTTAATTTATCATGGCTTACTTAGTTCGTATGCAATATCATGCCGCGTTCCGTTTTTGTAGTAGGTAATCAAGTTTTAACAAGTCTTTGTTAGCCAACTTGATTTTAGAAGGGCACTCGAAAAGCAAAGTGAACTAAATTAGTTTGAGAACCTATGGTTAACACTATTTGAAATATACAGCTGTCTTGAAGGCGCCATGAACCACTTGACTTATAACGCTTGTCGGTGTAAACTGTAAACGGAATGCATAAACACTTCGGTAATAATGAATTCCATAATAACTTTAAATTGAAGTATCCTATCATGTTTTCATGATTATTACAAATTATATGTCAAGTAATTATTGGATTTCATTTTGATGTATGTTTTACTATAATTATGTATAATATTGTGGATACATAACGTAAATACTTGAAACTATGGTACCTTTTGATTGCTGTCAATTTATGATAGGTATACATTTATTATGGTTATAATATTTTAAGAAAAAAATGTTTCTTTATGTATAAATTCGTAAGTTTATATGTAACTAACTGTGTCCCACGGTTTCATTCGTATACATGTATTCTACAAACTCAACCACGCCGCCTCCGCTTCGTCAACGCAGCCGTGTTTATCCTATTGTTGTTCTCACTTCCCGTACTTGGCTATTATACAATTTGTCAGATTACTTGACGTGCATAGTTACTGCTCCGCTCTATAGGTTGAAGTTACATGGCTCTTCTCAATAAATAAGCTATAACATGAAAATAATTTATGGAAATGTAACTGGCAGTTCCAAAGGTTAGCAAATTCAAACAAACAAGCAAACAAATAATCTCTCGATTTTATGATATTAGCAATTGATTCAGTAACAAAGTAAGCCCATATTTAATTTTAATGAACAAATGACTTTTAATTGCAGTTCCGATATCACGGTTTTTGCTTATTATTTAGATAATATACGTGGGCAACATTGTTATCAGCGTACGACCGCGGCCGGTGCGGCGCGCCGGACGTCTTGACAAATCGCTCCTGGCGCGAATCCAACTGATCATTACAAAACATTTCATTCACAGGCATCCCATGCAGACTCGTCGGCCAGACCTAATCCGGTTTATACAGACAGACGGAAATTAAATATTTTCGAGAAACAATCAAATGGAACCGGTTTTCGCATCGTCCTTTTTAAATGGCACGACGGAGATTGGGGTATTCCGTGAAGTGTATGTATCAACGTTCTTGTATATTCAGTCAATGTAAAAGAAATCAATGTTCTTTAAATATTTATTTTACCTTTTTATTCTTAAAAGATTTTTCAAAAATATTTTAGCATTGATGGCTCAATGGTATGGATGTAATGAGAGTCAGCTTTCGGTTAAGATTAAGATTAAGATTACATGTGGCATAGATGCGAACGTTAAGATGGATGCGTGGAGTAACTAGAATGGATAAGATAATGAATGATTTTATTAGAGGAAGTTTTAAAATAGCACCAGTCACAGAGAAGTTGAGGGGCTATAGATTAGCATGGTATGCGGCATGTCATGAGGAGGGATGAAAATTATGTAACTAAAAGAATGTTATGTATGAAGGTGGATGGATACAGGAATAGAGAAAGACCGAAGAATGTATGGATGGATTGTATGAAGAATGATATGCGTATAAAAGGTGTGAATACTGAGATGATATTTGATAGAATAGAGTGGAAGAAGAAAATATGTTCTGCCAACCATACTTAAGGGGTAAGAAGATGATGATGATGAGCGTCAGCTTTCGGTAAAAGAAAACATCGTGATGAAACCATAGCATGAGGGTAGGGGTTCTCTAATGCTCGCCTGGCTTGCTACATCCTCAAGTTGACAATCTGTGTGTGTTCCTAAAGGTGCGCTCGAGAGCCATTTTTCCCTACTCGGCTTTAATAAACCTGTAAAGGGAAAAAAGTTTTTTCTTTAAATGTAAAAAAATATTATGTTTTCAAGAAAGAAAATAGTGTCATTGGTAAGAGTCCGTGTGTTAAAATGAACTTTTGATAGTACCATTCCATTTTAAACTGGGATGACTAGTATTTTCTTTGTTTTAATTAAAGTACACACAACACAGACAGGGAGATATCAACATAAAATTAGACATTGTATCTAAATGAAAAAAAAAAGAAAATCTTATTTAAGAACAAGTTGCAAGAGCTGTGGAGAAAGCGAGAGATATCACTCCGAGCTCCGTCCGCGTCGGAGGGACTCCTTTGACGGGTAATGAAAGAAAAATTACACTCGCCCAGGCCTTTGAATGCCAGCGACTTTCATTTCGGCTAAATTAACTTTTAGATATTTTGTACTCTTCATTGTTACCATGGAAAATCATGTGAAACTCGAACTCTATTATTAGTATTTAATTTATAGCGTACGTTGGTGGTACATATGCTTGATTTTAATTTAATCAGTATGATATTTGATAATTTTGAAAGCAATGAAAAGTTTCGTTGGTTGTAATAATTTAAGTTCCTCTCTGTTTCCGCTAGGGGTTCTGCTAGTAAAAAACGAAATATTGATTGTTTTGGAAAACTATCAAAAATCGTATTAAGACCAGCAGATGCATATTAATTAATAAAAAAAAAAAAACTGATTTTTATATCGAACTAGCTGGTGTACTCGCCAACTTCACTACACGTAATTTATTTTAATAGCTATATTTAAATTAATTTATTCCTTATTTAAATTTCACTCAAATTTATGCAGCTGTTTAGAGCATTATTAAAAAGCAATCTACTTAAGAACGCGATCGAATAAATGACAAAGAGTAAGATCCGTGAAATCTGTGAGGAAGACTTCTTTGAGAATCGGAATGAAAATTATTATTACCAGCAGAGTGAGATGTCTTGAAGTTTTCGAATTCCGGCTACTTCCAGTTCAGCACGTACACTCCGTAAAGCTATAGAGACAAATCTCGAATATTATTAAAGAGCAACGATTTATATTTAGAAAAAAAAAAAAAACAATTCCTCTGGTGAAGGGATGATTCGTGAAGCGTGCTCCCCTTTCCCCTCGCGTAATTCGAGCGACATTACTGGGGAATGACATGGCGGATCGAGCCCTGTAATAAGATTTTAAATGTGATATTCCGTACAAATGAACTCAAACAGGTTGGAATAATCAAGATGTTTAGTCTATTTACATCTTTACCATGTAAATTGCGTTTTTTAAAGAACTTGTGTAAAGGTTAATTATGTTCCAGTCACAGATACTATTTTTAGTTTTATATTATATTTTATGTATAGAATGTTATAATCCGTTCTATTTTTTGATTATTATTATACAAACATTGTTATTAACAACTAACAGCTGGGAAAATCTCTTATTTCGTATTTCTCTATTTTTAACCGACTTCAAAAAAAGAAGGTCCTCAATGCAAATGTACTTATTTATGTTTTTTTATGGATGTGTTCAGCTATAACTTCTTTTAGATGATTATTTTGTCGTTAGAAAGATGATTCTCTGGCATTGGACTTTTGACTTCGTAGGTAAAGTGATGGCACTGTTCTGATGGTAAGTACAGTACAATCCAAAATCAGCGGCTACCACCGAGAGATCGGCAATTCATCGACGTTAGTCGCTGTCATGCCGGCCTGCAAGCTTTTCGGCAACTGGCTGATCCTAAAACACGACAAACTAAACGATGATGCTTACTGGATATACACCGGTTATTTGCGGAACGCGACGCATCCGAGCGTAACACTATGCCAGGTGCTCCACTTGGTGTATGGTGGTCGCGATCTATTCGGACATAATTGTCGTGTCCTACCACCATCCAGCAATCATATCATCATCATATTTCAATCATTCTATGAACATGATCAGATCAATGATATTTCAGTTTTGAAATCCAAGCACCGCATATCCTTTTTTTTGTGACGTATGATGTCACCAACCTATCCGATCCTATATCCTATTTAAATTTACTGGATATTTTGTTATCTCTGAGGCCGAATGAGTTAAATCGATTCATCAAGAATCTATCTATACTTTTATAATATTTATATAATAAAGCTAAAAAAGTTTTTGTTTGTTTAAACAAGTTAAATCTCTGGATCTACCGGTCGAATTCGAAAAATTCTTTTTGTATATAATAGACAGATTCACGAGGAATAGTATAGGCTATCTAACATTAAGCTACAACTCTCAGCTAGCCTTAAATATTAAGTAAGTCGGAAGTGGAAGTCCCCGGAACTGCTCTCTCTTTCTCTTAAACTTATGTGGCTTATGCCCCAATATGGTATTTAGCGATTTTTTTTTGTTGAAGATTAAATATTGATTTATTAACATTATTTTTAGGCATAGCATATTAATCCTTACGAACAAAAGTTACTTCTCCATAAAGACAATTTTATGAAGTTAAGTTTTATCTTCTTTAGCATGTTATTTGGACACATACTCTAAGAGATAATGTAAAATTAAAATAATTTGTACTTACGGGAAGTGAGAACAATTAGATAGGCTACACGGGTCCGTTAGCGGCAGGGTGTTTGTCGGATAGAATTAACACGGGAGAAACCGTGGGGCACAGCTAGTAGTAGGTAGATATAATTACTTGTTTTAATTTTATGGGTTTAAAAAATGTAGCATGTGACATTTTTTTGGGATCGGTGCTTAATGTTCTTAATTAGAATAGAACATGGAATTCCCTAGGCCTCATATATTATGTACTGTGAACTACATTTTATCAATAAAATTGCGGTACCTATTGGTAAAGTTATATCGTTTAAGATAAACATGTTATTCAAAATTATTCCAAGAAATCGATAAAATGTTACATATCAAGTAAATGTATTAATTATAAAGTAACCTTTAGCTCTTGACTTCATAACATAGGCGTTTGAAAACTCATATAACTAACTAAACACGTAACAATTAATCATCCTATGTTTTTAACATTTAAAGGGTAAGGCTGAATTGGTTTTGTTTTTGCTTTACATAACCGTTATTGTTATGAACGTTATTTTCGAATCTGCAATTAATGATAACTCAACAAGTTTTTAAAAACGTTTTTATAATAATAAAATTTGCAAGCTTGTGAGTGTTTAATTCCTTGATCATCGAATGACATATTATTAAATTTCGGACAATTCACGGTTTATATAATATATTATTTAATAAAAACCTTTACATATTTTGTTCACAATAACTATAACTCGGTATATTCATCTACAAAGCATTCTTGTTAGGATAATATCATAAATATTAATCTTATTTAAATATTAACAACCGGAGAAAATATGTTCCTGAACAGAGAAAATGACTACTTAATTTCCTGAAACAATATTTCTTATCAATTTATTAAAAAAAAAAGATATTCGTGTAAAAGCGTGAATTTAACAAACAACACGGTTGATGAAATCGTCTAAACAAGCGGCCGGGGATCTTGAATAATTTATACAAGAGGAAAAGAATGGTCCCGCGCCCTGTTTACGTTCTGTTGTTGATTTTCCATTGGGGATTGATTCCATCACCGGTTCACAGCTCACCCTCTTTAACATATGGCGTGCGATTGAGAGGAGGAATCGCTGAATACAAACTGAATTTGAAAAGGATTTGAAATTTCGGTGAAATGTAACATTTGGATGGACGTCTGGGATTAAAATCTGTTTTATGAATGTTTATGAAAATGTCTCAGTTTGTTTACGTTCCGTTTCTAAATGAGTCTGATAAAATATCTTACACGAACTGCTATTACAAGTGTAATGAATCTGCTTGCTGTAGATTATTATAACAATTTAAATAAACTATGTATAACGCAATAAAAAAAAACAAATCAATACAATAGCCCCGAGTTTCGATCAGTATTATATTTTTGATGAAAATATACTATAGTGTACGGCCCTTCACGTTTATGTTTTTATGAGATTTTTTATTTGTTCTTTTGATAATAGTTTAAAAATTGAAATCCATCTATTATACCTTTTTAGTAAACATCCAAATAGCAAATAAATAAATAAAACTAAAACATTGAAGATTTTTTGAGTGGTATTACAATTAAATTGAAAATAAAAAATAATACTATCGCTTCAATAATTTATGTAACAAGTCTTGGTAGGTAACAAATCAAAATGAAAAAGTCTTTTAAAAACTGCAAACCGAGAAAAAATATTCTCTCAATTTTTGCTTAATCTAGAAAAGAATGATTAATAATAAGATGCCTGTTGCGGACAGCGAGCGGGGCGAGCGAATAACGATAGTGTAACAGTATAAAATGAACAAGTAAATGAAATAATACGTGTTAGGAATAAGGTTTATAAATACGTGTTAGGAATAGATATAATAATATGAACTGAATATGTGTGAATATGTGTATTTTAAAACGATTAGAATAAGAATATAGCTAGTTGTAAGTTTAAATGTATAAATTTCACTAGTTGTAAGGATGAACCATGCCAGACTCGGAACATCTGGCATGGTGACTCATGGTACTGCCGAGAGCGCGCACACAGGGCGTGCGCGCTCATTGGCTGAGCGACGCCCCGCACGGAATCCATCGCACTACCGGTTGCGAGGCAAAGGGCGAGGTTAAATATAGCGGAGAGGGCGGCAGTACTGCGGGTCCAAGTCCGGTGAAGCTGTAAAAGCCGCAGCGGCTCTGTTTGACGATAGGGCCCCTAAGGCTAACAGTGTAGTCAGTTCAAAAAAAAAAAAAAAAAAAAAAAAAAAAAAAGGCAGTACTGCGATCAGTTCGAGAAACACCACAACACCAGCAACAGCAAGCAGCGAATCTACAAGCAAACTACAGTCAAGAACGTTATTAAGAAACCACATTGTTACTACGAACTACTGTAACTTTGTAAGAAACAAGAATAAAACAAGCGCTATTAATTTAGCACACATTAAAATATTGTGGACGTCTTTTTATTCACAATAATGCCTCTCTCATTAAATTGCTTTTATTTTTGTATATTACTATTTTATTTTTCTACCTTGGAACGTGTCATCTATACACCCATACCAATAAATATTCTTTATTTTTGCGGCATAGACTATATCTGTGATTCGCGGCATAATTGTTATGGAATGTATATAAACTCTTCGAATAAGGAGCTTTTACTGCACATAAAAAATCAACAACAAAAACATCTCAAAATCAATGAATAAGAATTCTGCGCGTGTTGCGGATCATTACTATTTAAAGTTAAAAAGAATTGTACCTACGCACGAACCTACACCTACGCTCACACACTCCTATTAACGTTTCTCAGAAACGTTCCGCTCCGAAATGAAATATGGTTGGTTGCATATAACCTTAAAATAGAAAAAAAGAATAAAAGGCAAAATATTCTTATGCTAGAGTTTGAAATCTGTATGCGGTCTTTGGGGTCATATTAGGACACACCTACACGTTCCTCGAACGGATTATAATAATATATTTAAGATTTGATACAGTCTACGGATGTGGATTTTTATTTACATTTTGCAATGAATGCCGCTATGATAGGTTGTTTTAATTCATTTTAGCCTGTTTAAGAGGAAGTGCGGGCAGGTTTTAGTTCACATAAACTTATTTCTCTGTTTTATCCCCGAATAACGGCATTAGAGCACATATTATTATACCATACAATTTTCTTCTTCTTCTTAGCTCTAACCCACTTTAGGTGGGATCGTCTTTCCAAATTTTTTGGCGCCAGGTCAATATGTCCTGGACCCCTGGGTTGTCGGATATATCCCTAAATTATTAATGTGAAACATTTAACGCGGCAGGTCAAACCGCCCCGCAAGGTGTGGTAACGCGTCGCCATGCGCGAGTGAATTTTTTATTGCATTCCTGAAATTTGTATTAAATTAATACAAATGTTTATTAAATAACAATCATCTTATTTAACCATTCTTTAAGGCATTGGACCTTAAACTTCGGAGATAAACCAGGAAACTCTTCAAAATCATTGAAGTTCGTTTTCATTTTCGTTAAAAATTGTCTTGTCTTTAAACAAATCTGAATATTTTATTTTTGATTATGCCATTTTGATGTCTCACATCTGACAGACGTCTCGCGATATCTCAATTTTTTACTGTTAGAACTAGGAATCTTCTAAAATGATTAAAACTGCCCAGTCATATCGCTGTTCTGAAATAAATACTAAAATCGGTCCAATTTTAGAGGAGGAAACGGGGGATACGAAATTATGATTTCCTCAATTTTACATTGGTTTAATAAGCCCGAGCTGCGATGGTCTCTCTCGCACTCTATTCAGCCGTTCGGGCATAGCACGACAGCAATAATTTTCTATTAATATCTATTCTTCAAATTCTGTTTCTATCGACAGCAGTTCCTCTTGTTTTGAAATCTGACCGCCTTCCATTATACTACAGTTAAAGTCACCAGGGATTCGCCAATCAGTTATTTTTGCTATGGAATCGTTGGGTCATTTTAGCTTTTAAATAATTCCATTGTTTTGGAATAACGTAATACTTCTAATAAAGGTTTATTAGTTATTACTCTCAAGTATTTGAAATTAATATTGTATCATGAATAGTTACATAAAAATAAAAGTAATTTATTGAGTGTTCCGTAAATAAAAAAAGTTAAAAGTTACTAAAAATAGGCGTGTATTTATTGTATGGCTAAGCCATCGTTACCTGATTTTACGGTGACAATAGTAACACGATAGAAAAAAACATGTCTAATTTTATTTGCTCTATGAACACGTCGAACCTAAATTAACCTTCCCAGTTTGGTTCGAATGGCCCGGCCCGTAAACGTTTTTTCCCTGTTACGAACCGATTTTACGAGTCAACAGCGCGCTTTAGAATTGCTTTTACGCGTTCGTAGTACCAGGGTGAGACCGATATTTGAATTATTAAACTGATTTTTGTTTAACGCCGCGTGTGAATGTATTGTGGATTTGCATGGACTTGCAAGTGATGTGGTGTTTTTTCTTATTGTAATTTTTATTTTCAAAAAGAATTAAATTTATCTCTATGATATGTGACATTAAATGCCCTGTGATATTTTTTAAAGGATCGTAAGTTAAGTAAGATGTAACATCTATACTACATTTTTTCTAAACTGCCTATGGGATTTCGATTTAAAAAATTTTGGATACTTCCTATTTTAGACCAGACTACAAGACTAAAGTGATTGAAATGACTTACATATAATGAATGAGTAAAATCAAACGTGATAGTCTTCTAATAGAAGTAAACGGGTAGACCGGTTGGCAACTTACCTGAAAATAAAAATAACATCAATTAAAAGAAATACTTTAATGTTTAAATATAATTAATAAATATATATTATTAAATCTATAGTCCTGTCGTTTTTGTATGTCCGGATTTAACACAAAAACGGCTTGACCGATTCTTATTAAGTTTTGAACACGGGATGCTTATGACATTGATCAGTTGATAGAGTATAAGAAATTCCAGTAATACTTTTAGAAGTCTTAAAAAAAAATGTCCAAAAAATTTATTTTCGTTAAGTCTAGGACCAATTTTGAGGAAATTGTGTACACGGGAAGTATAAGTAATCCTATTAATGATGGGCTATGAGAATTTTAAATAACTCTTTTAGAAATCGTAAAAAAAGAAAACTCAAAAATTTTAAATTTCATCCATAACCGATTTTAATGAAGTTTTGTAAACGGGAAGTATAAGTAATTACATAATTGATAAGATATAACAATTGTCAATATTACTTCTAGAAATCTTTAAAAAAATATGTATAAAAATAATTATCAATTGTCAACCGATTCTAATAAAATTTTGTAGACGGGAAGTATACATCATACCATAATTGAGAGGCTTTAAGAATCGTCAATAACATTAGAAATCGTAGAATAGAATAATAATTTTTAACCAATTTTGATGAAAACTGTACACGAAAAATTAAGCCATTCTTCAATTGATACGGTATATGAAATGTCAACAATATGAATAAACTTTCGAAATAAACAGTTATTTAAATTGTAATAAACGTTTACTTATTTTGCAGAAAAGAAAACTATAAAGAGATGTGATAGAAGCAATGATAGCTTAGTGGCAGCGAATACGGACACGGCATCGATCGACGTGAGTTCAAATTCCTACAATGAGCCTGAGCTATCGGTGAAGGAAAACATCGTGGTGAAACCATAGCATGGTGGTAAGGCATTTTCTAAAGCCCGTCTGGCTAGCTACTATCCTCAAGTTGAAAATCTGTCGATAAGCACCTATAGGTGTGTTCCAGAAGCTGCACTTGAGAGCCAGTCCTCGACTAGGCTTAGCGTGTTACCATCTTGGACCATATCGCTCTTAACAACGGTAAAATTGTGGCCAAAACCAATAAAAAAAAAGCTATTTTATTTATTTTCCTGTCTGTACTGGAAATAGTTATAACTATTAATGATAAAAGTCACTAAATAATTTAAACGGAAGACATTTTAAACTCTACGTAAACTAATTTACAAACCAACTGATCACCTGATAGTATCTATAATTACAGCGGATCAGGTTTATTCAATTTCACACTTGTTAAACAATTTAAAATTTTGTTCATTTAACAGATATTAGACTACGCAAACACTCTACATAAATTGAAGGTATTATCTTATATAAATTATAGCTCGAGGTATAATTAGCTGCCCACGCGCATACGGAAAAAGCGAACGAAATTTCACAATTAGTTAACGCCTACGGAAAGTTTGGGCCCTTGATATGATTTAAGATATTTTTATTAATATTAATTTAAAAAAAAATTGTATTTATAAGGAAAATAATAAAAACGTAATAGTATTGCTAATTTACACGTGCAAGTAGCAAACCATTTCTTATGGACCTCGGGATGTTATTTGCTGAGTATTTTGTCAGAATAATGACAAAGTCTTTTAAACTAAATTCAATGTTCATAATGTGCTATGTAGGGGCGGAGTTTTTAATAGTACATTATTGCAAAGGCCGGCTACGGCTCGGCCTTCAACCTCATACTCGACCTGCAATTGCCATTTCCGCCGAGGCATATATAGTACTTTTTTCAAACATGCATGGAAATATTGTCATTATTTTCGAAAAAAGAACACGCGAAGTATTGAATTTTGAAGTATTGAAACTGCCTCGTTATCCTAGTGGTACCATAAGCGCGACTGCTATGAGCGAGGTCCTGAGTTCGAATCCCAGGTCGAGCAAAGTGTTATTGGGTTTTTCCTATGAACTTCTCAGTGGCAGCTTGGAGTTTGGTTTCGTGCTCGATTAATGGCAATAGGCTCGCCCTCTATTACATGGGACCTAAAAATATACTCGGCGAACTGTGGGTGTATATTAGTATAACTCTGCCTAACCCTTCGGGGAATACAGGCGTGATGGTATGTTATGTGAAGTATTGAATTTACGGACAAAGAAAATCAAATCCATTACAAGAGCGTTTTTTGAATTTGGAAAATTACAACGCTCCAGCAATGTTGTATAAAACGGCATGCTGGGGTTATTAAATACTCTTTGATTGGATCTCTTTTATCATTCTTGGCATGTCCGTAAATTCAATACTTTGTGTGTTCTTTTTTTCGAAAATAATGACATAACTTCCATGCATGTTTGAGAAAAAATTATTTATAGGTTTAGCGTTTGACCACAATCTTATCTGATGTAAGTGACGATGTGACCCAAGATAGTAATAGTTAACACGCTAAACCTAGTAAGGGAACTTTCAAATGCAGCTGCTGAGACCCACTTATAGATTTTTGAGTATGGTAACTAGCCAGGCGGGCATTACAAAATGCCCTACCACCATGTTAGAGTTTCATCACGAGGTTTTCCTTCACCGAAACCTCAGGCTCATTGTAGGAATTTGAACCTACGTCGATCGACACGGTATCCCTACATGCTACTACTGAGCCATTATTGCATCAAAAGATTCATTAGGTATTTCAGGTCTAGTAGATTAGATAATTCGGTGTATTTTTTAAAATTTCAATTGTTGTTCATGGACCATAAAACCTACTACAAAAAACTATTCAGTACTTTCACGTGTTAACTCAATATAATAAATTAATTTATATAAAAATATTAATACCAAAATTCAGTACGCTATCATAATGACTACCAGGGGATGATTCACTATAACGATTTAATTGTATGTAAAGGGGAAGTAAATATTCACTCTCATTGTCTGAAACGTTAAAAGTAATCGGATTTGCATTGGCGATAGGGTTTTATAATGAGCGACGGCGCCGATAGATCACAGCACGAGCGCCGCCGCGCCGCGCCGCGCCGCGTAGGCGCGTTGCGCAAGCGCCGCATTCGGTAGCCACTTCGTACTATATTACTGATCCCACCGGTGATGGTGTTAAGTGATAATGATTGATATAATGATTAACTCTAACGGGAATTTCTTGGAGCAAAGCAAATAATTTATTTTATGCTACAATATTTTTATACGAATAACTGACGTACACTTTTTTAACGATCGATGCTTTTATTTGTTAATGGCATTAGCTGTTGTACATGAGTTCACCCAAATTAAAATGATTCGATCAACATTTCACCGCGTCGCGTCGCTGCCAACGCACCTGTGTAGCCTATTGTATTTCTCTTTTTCCTTACTTGCTCACAACTTTCCACTTTTCCAGTTTGCATGACGTTCATGGTTTCTGCTCCTCTTCTTAGAGTGCTAAGAAGTCAATAAAATGTTATAAAATGCAAAAATAAATTTCCCAATCTCACAAGTAGTCCCAGAGATTAGCGCGTTGAACGAAACAAACAATGACTTGGAACTTTATAATATTATAAATAATAATCATTAATTTTGTATCTAAAGTAAGTATCGGTATGGTTAAAATTTTAATGAACTGCATGCATACAAAAGCAAGGAACATGTTCTACTCTGTCTGTATCATTGCGAGTATTCTGAAGAGCTGTTACAACTAATTCCCTCCTCTCTCTTTCATAAAGGAACCACACACGCTGGGCCCCATCACAGTTTTGACGGTAAGTGTTCAGGCAACACTATTTTTAATCTGTGCTCCGGTTGTCGGTGTTTCGACGCTTGGGGGCGCGCACGGTTTCTTCACAAAAAACGGTTTTTCGACGTCGGACTGGTCGGAGTGTTCGGAGCCTTATAATCATTTTTCCAAATTTATTAAGTACTGTGATTGCTTCATAAAAAACGCTTGTTCGTGGTGGAACAGTTTTGTGTGTACCTAATCAGATACAATAACTCGGACAACGGCGGCTGCTACAGTGAAGTGTGGATTTGCACCCGGTCAAGGACACAAGAACAACGGCGATCCCCAGGTAAGTCGGCACTGTTCAGCCGGGCTCAGTTATTTTTGGTGGGCCTGAACAACTCCCGAATTGACAGGATATAGGAAGTCCCGGGACCGGCGAGTTACAAGGCTATCGAAGGCTGTAATTCGCCGTTTTTAGTATCCGGCCCCCACAGTAAGCAATAGCTCGAACAGAGAAGTACGTCATATCTTTGTCGTACTGTGAAGCTCTGGAACCGTCCACCGCTCGGTGTGTTCCGTCCTTCCTTCAACATGAAATCCTTCAAACGTAACGTGATGACATTTGAGCAGGCCGGCATGATAGCAACAGGTGGCGATACATTGTAAATCCTTCGGTGCTTGACGTAGTGTTTATAAACCAGGTGATTCGGAGCATCACTGGCTTCCTTATTTACATTGCGGTGTTTCTTTCTCTGCTACAGTTTGTTTTATTAACCATTACATGGTACAGTCAATGCTTAGCATCGCACCATGATTTTTACTGAACAAATTAATCTGTCTAATATTCAACTGTGACCAATGAATTTTATGTTGCCGTGACAAGAATAAATTACCATCACGCCCGAGGGGTTAGGCAGAGGTGTACCAATTAATGTACACCCACAGATCACCAAGTATATTTTTAGGTCCCATGTAATAATAGGGGGCGAACCTATTGCTATTAATCGGGACATAAAGCCAAACTTCGAACTGCTACTGAGAATTTTCATAAACCATAAACACTTTGCTCGACATGGGAATCGAACCCAAGACCTCGAGCATAGCAGTCGCGCTTGGGACCCCTAGGCTAATGGGGCAGTAACAAGGTTAACGAATAAGCATAAGACGGTCAACTTACGATGGAGACGATAACACGAACTGCGGTTTATTATTACGCATTAGAATGACCAAATCGAAATATAAATGTTAGTACCTACTGTTTTATATAATATATACATTGTTTATGAACATCTTAATTCTTTAGTAGAAGACTAAAGAGATTATTATGTTTGTTTAAACACGCAACTCTGGAAGTACCAGTCAGATTATTAATTTTTGCATTATATAGCACATTTATTAAGGAAAATTTCAGGATATAAAACTAACTTCACGCTATAGCCTTAAATAGCGGAACAGTAAATATTAATGTAAAGTAATCTAGCAAGCAATGACCTACACGGGTGGTTTAGCGGTGGCGCGGTGGAGAGTTGTTCGGGTAAATTTAATACGAATGAAACCGTGTGGCACAGCTAGTTATAATACATACAGAATCGTTTCAGTTCTCATAAACGTTCATCAATTATGAAATGTGAATTTACAGATGCATTTTACTATTCATCCATTTTGATTTAAACTTTACATCATTGAGATACATTATCTCCCGATGCCCATTAGGTAGATTGCTTCAGTATCCACACCTTCTTATGGAATATAAGCTCTATCTCATATATATAATACAAATTATAAAGTATTAAATAACTATTCACTATTAATCTTCATTCTTATAAATGAAGTTCTAAATGAAATCTAAATCTAGCTAAAATTATAAAAAAATTTACATCACAATATTTACAATTTTATTTTCATTAAGAGATAGCCCTCCCTAGTGAAGGTTGACAGAATTACTAATAGCCGTTCACCTGTCGTTAACAGCTAGATTTGGTTTTGTGCCTGTCGCCCGTGTAGGTCAGGGTTTTCGCCCACTTACGCCTACTGAGCCTAGGCTCACTAATTTCTAATTCTAAGTTCAATTAATTTGCATTAAATTATACGGTATATAAATTGTTATAATTAAATCTAATATTTAGTCTTATATGTACGAATAATGAATGCCACAGAACATAATATATATATATGTAACCTATATATTATATAGAGGTACATATACGAACAAATTCAAAGTAAGAAACGAGAATCAGTAGACTATTTCTATAACGAATCTCTCATATCTACTCGAGCATAAGTGCCATACTGTGCCACTTTCTCCATTTCCTTCTTGTTGTTTATAAGGTTTTTATAACACATCTGGTCATGAGGTGTTTTATATGACATTCTTTTTTATCATTATGTTTTTTGTATAACTGCTTCAATGTGTTTTTTGTCATCCATGAGGAAGCTTGATGGATAAAGTCAAGGATTTTAGATTTTTTTTAAAGGATTTAAAAAATCCCTTGTATGGTGAATAAAAATAATATTAGTATTGTCTAGATTTCTAGAGGTAATTGTTCGAATTTCAATAACAATGTATAAATTCGTTAACTGTATACCAATTTTGTTCAATTTTCAATTTATTGTTATCGATAAACCATTACGGTATTCGAAATGGACCGGTAGGTACGAATCAATACCGAGCACCGCATCTCATTGGTGTCTAAACAAAGTCACGCGCGACCAATACAAATAAATCAAGTGGCGTCCAGTTTAATTACAAGTCACGGTTTATCTAGGATTCAGAGTCGGCTGCATACAGTCGCACCCACAGGCCGGCGCCGGCGAACCTGAGACCGTGGGTGCTGGCGAAAGGAATTACTGGTGTTTATCAAAAACCTGCCCTTGTCGAAATATTTACCTATAAATTAACTAGAAAAAATAATAATACTAAATGTTACACGCGATAGAAGTTACACTTGAAACACACATTGACTTTTTACCAGACGCCGACAAAGGAGAGTTATGTATGTATACTTCTTTGGCACTCTCTGTAGTAGTTTACTCCGTAGATTATTTACTACGGCGTGATCGATTTTAATATACGAGGTGTCGTTAGATTGGTCTTAATTGTCGGAGTAACATAGCTTATTTCATATTTAAGAACGACGTCTGGAAATGAAATGACATGCAATAAATAGATTTTTTTGTCAAGTTTGTTTTGTTTTAGATGGATTTTTGTTTCCTTTTTAATAATTTAGCTTCTTAATAAATTTAGCTTGTTTCAATACCGTACTTGACTTTGTTACGTACTTGATTTTTAGAAATTAGATTTGAAAAGTATAAATTTATATTAAATACATATACATGTTACATATTAATGAGAAACATAGCGGCGAACAGCGTCACTTTGCTGCTGACTCTTGTTTAAAAGTTTCAGCTGCTATTAACGTCTTAACTTACAGCCGTTACTTTCCAAGGCAAATATTTTTATCGATTTCATTGTTTCTAATGATTATATTAATAAACTCGACGAGTAAACGTAAAATATTAAATGTAACGTCTGGGTTAATTTTACTTTGAACTATTACTATTATAAGTAAGAAAGAATACTTCAAAATATGTTTCTGGTAACAAAAATAAATATATATTCAAAATACAACCTATATAGTAATGTTACCATTGTAAATTTATTTATACTTTAGAAGGCTCACATTGTTATATGAAGGTAATTCGAACCGCTAATAAATTAAAAGACATTGTATTACACCTACACGAGAGTTTTATTTCCAACTCAGAATAAAACGGATACAAAATCATAATGTATGTGAATGATTACAGCCACACGGAATTCTTCCTCGCCGTTCATCTTATGACTTGAACTTTACTTGTATCTACTGAACGACAAACACAGATTTAATTGAAAAATTAAAGTATTTTTATTATTCTGTAAAATGATAGTATGTACAGGTGTGACCAGTGACCACCCAAGAATGAGGAATTTTACACAGTTCTTGTTATCATGTTGTCTATATGCCATTATAATACAATGACGAATGTCAAAACCCTTTTGATAGTTTGGTATGCATTGATGGTTACCGAAGCAAGCTACAAGTGTTCAGATTTTCATTATAGTATATGGTGGTTGCAATTTATTCGAAAATAATTATGTACAACTCCTTCATGCTTGACATTAATATTTAATTTA
Source organism: Saturnia japonica (assembly GCA_033032175.1). Classification (NCBI taxonomy): domain Eukaryota; kingdom Metazoa; phylum Arthropoda; class Insecta; order Lepidoptera; family Saturniidae; genus Saturnia; species Saturnia japonica. Next base: position 5,254,242 of record CM065314.1, read on the forward strand.
GACGATTGTGTAATTAATATCTATACTTAATATAATAATGTGGTAGTTTTTAGTTTAAACACGCTGATCTCTGGAAGTGCCACTGAGATTCGAAAAATTATTTTTGTAAATGATAGCCAGACTAATGAGGAATAGTATAACAACTCAGGATTCAACTCTTAAGATACAACTTTTAGCAATCCTTAAATATTGATTCCTTCCCGAACTGCTTTATCCGCGTGCGTTGGCCTAATTGTTAATGATACGTAAATACAATGTTGTACAAAAATTTTGATCCTTAGTATATCAAAAAAAAATCCGCGACACTATATTCCATCTCTCATACATAAGACACAATAAGCAATTTTGTGACAAATAATAGTTAAAAATTAAAAAATGATTTATGAACATTATTTTTAAACATAGGATATCAACCCTTAAGAACAAAAGTTACTTTATCCTAAAGACAATTTTATGAAGGTAAATTTTGCTCTTTATATCATGTTATTTGGACAAACCGTTTAGGAGATAATAAAAAATTAAAATAATTATTGTACTTGCGGGAAGATCAATTATGATAGGCTAAACGGGTCCGTTGGAGGCGCGGTGTTTGTCGTATTAAATTAACAAGGATGAAACCGTGGGGTACAACTAGTACTTTATTATAAGTATAACATTTTTATTATTTTTATTTCAAATTAAGTTTGCAGGCGAACGAGTGCCAAGCTGCAATTTAAAAATACATAGTTATATTTATGAATATTCTTACTAACTAAATTGATGACTTTGTTTTTATTTGGAGTATAAAACAAATATTTGTCTTAAATACAATATATTAATATTGTATTTAAGACAATATAATAATACAATACATTTAATTAAGTAGTTTTTAAATATTGTAACGTTTCGCTTATAATTATAATTTTACTAAAGTTTACTTTTGGCCGATCTCAAGTCTAATTTCGACTACTTGTCTTGTTGTTTTATCTAATAGATAGAATTAAGAGCACCAGAGAAACTCAATGGAAGTTTAATGATATAGCAAAATAAAATAAAAACAATATTCTTGAGGGCCGTTTACAGTATTGTTTGTAGGCGGTAGACCCAGGTACTCTTTAAACAAATTTTAATGGACTGACTCATTATATAATTAAGATAAAGGGTAAATTGCGTTTATAATGGGGGACAATATCTTTTATACAAATATAAGATAATTTAAACGATTAATCCATTAAACATTTTAAAAGATGATAATGTCAACTATCGGATGATAATCGATTTTATATTCCATTTCACGATCATACGTATAAGGTTGAATTCATTACAACTTCTAAATATAGCCACCGGTTCTTCTAGAAATGCAAATTGTTAGGCGTGTCCAGTTAAACTGCTCTATCTTAGTAAGGATGTAACTTCAAATAAACTTCGAATGGACTAACATTCAGATATGGAGCGTATACCTAAGAGTTTATTTACGTAATCTTTTACAATTTTATGTAAATTATAACTGAGCGTATAATAGTCTTTATGCCATTGTAATAAAGATTTTGAGGAGTGCATATATGTATATTGAGATGAGTGGTTTGTAAAGGCTGGCGCCCCAGGTCGACTCTCACGATTCCTGCGCCCACGCATATTGACTATTCGTTACCTAGACTAGTATTTAATCCAATAATTCTGTCATAAATGTATGCTATTATTTATGATGCCTTTCGGATTTTTGATAATGGCCACAAGTGTACGTTGGATCATGGGTGTGAACAATTTGTGCAAGCATTTAATTATATACTAAAGTGTCTCGGATTACATTAAAGTGATGAAAAATTAATAGTATTTGAATTTCAATTATAATAATTGTTCATATTCTGTATTACTAGATTATAGAGGCATTAAAAGATTGTTTTTTGTTAAACAAAGTTCGTTAAAACGTTGTACTACAGATATGTAGCTAGATGTAGATGTGTAGCTTTAAGATAAAAAAAAATATTATCAACTTGTAAACGTCTCACAGCTGAGCAAAGGCCTTTCTTTCCAAAAGAAGGCATGGGATTACTCACGACGACAGCCCACACCGCATTTGCGATTTCAAACACCTAGAAATGTATAGTTTACTATTTTTCTTTATTATATTGTAGTATACATATAATATAAGACAATTTCCTAATAAAATCAAAACAAAGATACTTTTTTCAATTTAGGCCCTGACAAAGCGATTATCAAAGTCAAAATAAATTTCCCCGACAAAGCCGAAAAGAAATTTGAACGGATTTAGGTTGTTTTATTTCACGAAATTTAGTTTTCGTGGTACCTATGAAACTCTTTACCAAGTAGTTATCTATTACAAGACAATTTAAAAAAAAGAAAACCAACTTCAATGATTTTGAAGAGTTCCCTCTTGTATCTCCGAAGTTGAAGGTCCAATGCCAATGAAATTAAAATGGGATCACCCTTGAGGTATCCCCTATCCAACAAAAAAGAATCATCCAAATCGGGTTTATAAACAAAGAAGTTTTGGCTGAACATCCATAAAAAAGTTATATATACATTCGAATTGAGTAACCTCCCTACTTTTGCCGAAGTCGGTTAGAAACAAAGCCTGTATAATCGATCCTACTTTAAACACCCCCTTGTTTGGGTATATGTTTTAATATAATCATCAAAATACAGCTAAAATACCCATCCTCGGATATGATATATGTATATTCTTTTAAAAGATTAAGTACCTAGGTATCTAAATCATAAATAGTTACAATTGACAAATACTTAATACTTAACACAAATGTAACGGATATGAGTTTAGATTCAAATTAAATTAATAACTAAATCCAGTAATATCGGATTACATTCATAAGTTTATTGAATAATTCAATAAATAATTTTATTGGATCAATTGGTATTTCATTTTAAACTGTGTAATGTTAGTTGAGAACTCGTTTGTAATTATTATCTTCATTACACCCTGAATGAATTTGTTTTCATTAAATTATATTAAAATAATGTGAATGTTGTTGATATAATATTATACACTTATTATATACTACACTAATATTATAAAGAGGTACAGTTTGTGAATATGTTTGTAGAAGATAATCTCTGATCCGATTCTGGAATTTCTTTCACTTGGATAAAGATACAGGCTGGTTTGTTTATGGTTGTTCTATTATAATTAACGCGTACAATGTCTTGAGTGTAACTGCTTATATATAATCGCTATAATTATATCGCTAATCAGTATCAGTTATCTGGGCGACCGAGCTTTGGTCGTTATCTTAAAAAGAAAAGAAAAAATACACCTATGTAGGTAAACTTGGAATGTAAAATATTATCTAAATACAATTTTTTATCCAAATCGTTGGAGCCGTTACCGAGTAACCGATTATATAATTATAAATATAAAAATTGCTCTCTTATTAGTATTAAATAGATAAATTATATAGATTCTAATGTCGTAGGTGAAGAACGTAAAATAATAAAAGAAAAAATTGTTCTATTATTATGTACGATAATGAAAATATTTATATTTTACAGAATACTAGGTTTTCACGTCCAGTAATTCCATACGGTATTGGCTTTTTTTTCTATCCAAAGTATAAAAAGTAACTCTCTACATAATATAGAGTGATACAGGTACATATTGTGTTTATTTTATTGGTGTTAGTTAAAATAAAACTGATGACATTTTTATTTTCACGGAGGGAATATTTTCATTGCTAGATTTGTGTTACTATGAAAATTTATATTTTAACGGCTGAAAGCTTCGTTAATATTTTTCTCAGTGTAATATCAACATATATTATAATGTATGCTCTTTGTAAACGATTAAATAATATAATTTAAAAAACGTGAATGTACAGCTAAAAGCACAGCACAGTTGGTGTGCTATTGTCACTGTACCTATCTTAGGTTTAACGAGTCCAAACTAAGGGTATTGACTTGACGAATTCGTGTTTGAGATATTTATGGTATGCCTATGACATTTGAAGCGTATCGCGTCATGTATTCGTAGACGTAGTTATGCAGAGCCGGTTGCTTTGTTGAATTATGTATGCGCGTGCAAGTCGTCTTGCATTAACTGCTACTTTTAGGATTACATTACATCAAGTGATCTCTCTCTTACATACATACATAAATCACGCCTATTTCCCAACGGGGTAGGCAGAGACCACGTCCTTCCACCTGCTACGATCATGGCATACCTCTTTCGCTTCTTCGACATTCATTAATCTTTTCATGCATGCTCGTCGGTTTAGAGTACTCTTGACCTTACCTTTCTTCAGAACGTCTCCGATTTGATCGATAAATATTCGTCTAGGCCTTCCTCTTCCAACGAATCCTTTAATCTCTCTCTCGTTTGCTTTAATTTACTTTTAAAATTTTTAGGTAGAAAGGTACCATCCACGGCTGCAGTTTACTTAAGTGTGACGTATTATTTTTAATACTCGTTTGTTTTCGACTTCTATTACCGTTTCATCTAGTTCAATCGTGAACTGAACTACCAAATATAATTTGTGCTATGTATTACGAAGAATCCAACGCTTTTAACGTGTCCAAGCCCAGTGATGCTGTAAAAACCTTCTGAGGCTCCAGGACCCTTATAGCTAGCAGTATAGTCCGATAGAAAAAAAAGCTTTTAACGCCATGAAATCATTTAACATATTATGGACTATACGATATAAGGATTATAACATAAAATTATAGATTATAATAAGGAGATTGTTGTGCTACTAACAAATACTTATGATTTATGTCAAAGAGTTAATAAACTACGCAGAATTTCATTTACTGTAACATAAATAAATATAAATAGTTTTTTTAACCCTGTGCCCAAATTTATATCACCTCACATGCAGAAGCGTGAAGTTAAGACCATCAACCTAACAAAAACCAGCTGTAATGACAAAACCGTTCGACAAAGGGCGCCATTAATATTACAGTAACAGATTCCGCTAAAGAGATTAGTGTGGAATAGCTTAACATAAGTGTCGTTTCGTAACCGACATGGTGTGGGAAAGACACGTGAAATACTGGATCACTTTTGTTACTGCACGAGTAACAGAGAAGGGTCACTATTTACAACGATTACACATAAGAATCGCTAAACAATCTATACATATTATAAAATAAAGTTCACCGCCGCCTCTGTTTGTCTGTCTGAACGAGATTAACTCAAAAACTACCTAACGGATTTCTATACAGTTTTCATCAATAGACGGTGTGATTCACGAGGAAGGATTTTTAATTACGTTTTTAGGTAAGTTTTTAATTAATTAGGATTTTGTGTAAATTGGCTGAAATATGACAAAAATCATGTCGACTTCTCAGTAAACCAATATTATTTGTATTACACGCAAAAAAAAATATGTAAGCATATATGCTCTGCAACCCATGCGAAGCTGGGGCGGGTTGCTGGTTAGCTAAATGGTTTTCCCTTAATTTAAAATAATGTTTGAAATCGAACGAGGATAAATATAAAAAAAACAGTTAATTATTAATGAAATATAAAATTTTAGGATTAGTAAAACCATTTTTGCGAAACTAAACGCATAGGTAACTAATAATTAAACGATATTTTGTAGTGTTATATACATGACAAAGGTTTGCACGTTTGACCCAAAACACAGATTTCCAATTAAAAACGAACGAAGTTCGTCTGATCCAATATTACGGCACCTCCCGACGTTAGTTTTCAAAAAAATAAATTTTAACATGTTACATTATATTCTGCAAAATATATTTAATTAGTAGTTAAACAAAAATTTGTCTTTTTTTAAGTTTTAGATGCCATTCCACATTTATTACCTTGCATATAACAGACGATGGAAAGCCTTCGATTAACGTGTAAAGTTTGTAAAATGCATGTTAGTCAATTAGCCTTTCCACCATTAATGTGGTTTTGTAAGATCCACTAAGAAAACTGCAATAAAATTACAAGCGCTGCTGTCTATATGTTTCTACCAATATTTATTTTAATACTGCAAATAAACTTATTTTAAAAGGCAACATAAAGTATAGTATCATGGAATGAGCTCTCTGTGTTTTTAGGTTTTGTGGCCTCACCGCAACGCTTCTTGAAGTTATTAAGAGTAATATGCTAGTTCAAAGTGGTACATTTGTGAATATCTGTATGCGGGTACGTGTTTACTTTGTTGAAAGTTTAATAGTGATATGGCATTACCAGAATACTAAATTTGAAACAGTACACTGAGAGGTTCACAAATTGGGTAAATTTCACTTTTTCTAAAACTCAAAATAAGATAGTATATTTTTACTTGAAAATCTGGCATGAAGGTGACAACGCTGACTAGACTTTCTCTCAGAAGTCGCTGCGGTTTTTTAAACCGACTTCAACAAAAGACGGGAGGTTACTCAATTCGAATTATATTTTTTGTTTATTGATTTTCAGCCATAACTTCTTTGTTTATGAACCGATTTGGATGATTCTTTTTTTATTGGATAGGGGATACCTCAAGTGTGTATACCACATTTTAATTTCATTGACATTAGACTTTGAACTTCGAAGATACACAAGCGAAATCTTCAAAATCATTAAAGTTGGTTTTCTTTTTTGTTAAAAGTTATCTTGTGTAGTAGTAGCATGTCAAATTGACAGCACTTTGCTTGATCGTAAGGACATTCTAAAATAGTTGCGACCACCGAGATATTATGAATTTATCGACAGTCACCACTGTTATGTGTATCCTGTGTAGATACCGCTTCACGTTTCGCTTGAAGGATCTGGCGACTACACTGTACATATTATCAGATAGCTTTGTAGACATTTTATTGAGATAACATTAACTATGTTAACTGAGATTTTTGAACTTTTGTTACTAAAAACTACCAGTCATTTGCAATAATTTAGCATGCGGGCCCACTGACTTTTTGTCGGAGATATACTAATTATTTGTAGTTCACAACTGTTGCATTACGCTTGGTAGCCAAACAATCATATTTCAAATTTTGCCCTGATACGAGTGAAAGTTGCAATCTTTACATATGTATTTATAGACAGACTTGAAAAAAAAGTCGGTGGCTATTAAAATAGGACATAATTATTATGTCAGCGTAATAAGTTTGAGTAAAATCCACGTACGAAAGATTTAGGTAGTAGTCAAATTGTCAGTGCCGGGTCTATCGACTCGTGTCGAATGAGGACACATCGCTTTATGTTTGTCGCTATTGTTCGGTTGCCATCGATAGAGTAAATGCGCAGCTTAAGCCACAAGTGAAGTATTCTAATATTTATCCTGGGTCATCAATAAATTTGAAATGTGAAAAAAAAACTTCAAAACCTGTGTACTTACTTTATGTTAACGTCCACTTTAAATATAAACATAAAAAATAGTAACTATATAGATTTTAAAAGTGAAAAATATAGTTTAAATAAATTATTATACACTACTATAAAACATTAACTAACGTTATCTACACAGATAAGTGTTACAAACCTAAATACAATATATTCGTACCTAAGTATATATGTATGTATAAGTCGAGTAAATATTATTTACACTCAAGGTATTTTTTATTGTATAAATTCTATTAATTTGAAAGAAAATTGTGCTCTCTTATTAACCGACTGCGAAAAGGAAGGATTATGATTTTTGAGTGTATGTATATATGCCTATTTATTTTGCACGCTCTTTAGTCTAAACGCCTTGATGGGTTTTAGTATATGAGGTGTCATTAGATTCGTCTTAATTGTGGAAGTGACATAAGCTATATACTGTTTAAGTACCACGTCTGGGAATCAAATAAAAGCAGAAATAGAAAAAAAAATTTTTTTTGTCAACATTTTTGTTTCCTTTTTAATAACTTAGCTTGTTCTATATATTTGTCGCTTTCACTTGTGTCTTGAATCGAACATTAGATGAAACCGAGTTTCTTGAATAGCCCGTCTCCGTTCTTCGGTCAGGTGTATGCCTCGAATGGGACATTACAAACCTGGACCGTGACGGACCAACGCGCGACGCGACGTCTGCATAATTACTTCACATACTGGGAAGAGAATAGAATCTCATTACCATATCATTGTTGACTGAACTACATAAGGTACGGCCGCGGTGTGCTTTTAATAGAACTTAGCTTTGTATTGTTAGGTCTATACAGGCGTAGATTTGTTTCTATTTGATAGTGGATATTTGTGGCCATTTACAGTAAGTTCATCGTTTACATAGAGAAATGTTTAACTGTATTTATTAGTAATAAAATGCTATATGTACTTATTATACGTTTATATTACGCTGATTTAACAAATTATCAGCCTGAAAGGTAGATAACTACATAGAGTAATTTTTTAATTACGGGGGTCCAACAAAATCTATTTTACCTACTTTTTGATTTAGAGAATATACATTTACTAAGAAATAACATTTTGTATTTAGGTATTTAATGGCATGAAATGAAATGCACAGAATAAACACTCTTCGTTATTTGAGTAAAAAAGGTAAATTAAATTACATGTGACGAAGAGGGGGTTTACCATATCTTACCAAATAACACCAAGGAGAAGGGCCCTTCATATAGCTAAGGTTAGCTTTTGGTTTTCACTAGACCAGGTCTCGTGACCATACAGAATTTTTTTATGGTTCAACTTCTATTTTATCCATCGAGAGTCATCGCTGTTTCGATAAACCTTATATATCAATGATCGCTCAGTGATAGCATGTATGGATCTATCGTCGATCGACGTGAATTCACATCCCTGCAACAAGCCTGAGCATTCAGTGAAGGAAAACATTGTTGATGAAACAATATATTTGACATTTTCTAATACCCGCCAGGCTAGCTACCACCCGCAGGTTGACAATCTATCGCCAACACCTACCGGTATGATCCCGCAGTTGCACTCGATTGGCAGCCCTCCCACCAGGCTTAGCGTGATATTTTCTTAGGTCACATCTCACTTAAAGACTGGTAAGATTTTCGCAAATGCTAAAACCTATAAAGGATAAAAAATGCCCAGTTTTCCCCAAATAAACAGTGTTCGAATAAACTTATTAAATATTTTCACATAGGCTCTTTTATCACGGGACTAAAATAAGGTATATTCACTGGGAATGAACTGGGGAGGTCTCGGTTCATCACGTCAGTGGATAATTTGGCCGTAATGGCGTAACGTTGGAGCCGAGAGCGCCGACGGATTATGTAAATTTACGGGATAACCGAAGGATACCACCATCGCGACATAGTGTGACCATCAAGTATAATCATATGATAGCACTTTGTTTTAAAATAACCTCTAGATCAATTTATTATAAATAAGTTATTGCTTTCTCGGTAGAAGACATTCCTTCAAGAATATATGGAAAAAGATAATTTTTTATTTTCTTTCTAAGATGATGTTCTCTATAAATCAAACGATTGAGTTTTGCCGTTGTGCGCGCGCATCACGCAAATACTACTAGATAGATTTTGATCAATTTATTTTTGTTTTAGATACTTGGTCCTTAAAAACAAAAAAACATAATACTATACTTATTTATTGCTCCAAACTATGCAATTTTATTTAAAATGCAACTTACCTTTGTAACCAATTATTACTTCTGAGTATGAATTAAATATTGAAATTTCTCGTTTAAAATTTGATAACACTCTTCAGGGCCGATTTTTCTAAATTACTTTTTAGTACTCAAATAATTTATATATGGAACTTCTATGCAAGCTTTCGTGCTTAAAAACCCAACGGTTTAAGATACGCGTTGTCCGTTAGTCGACCTTAAGAATATTGTTAAGTATGATAGATAATTATCTTGAAATTTTCAATAATTAATATGCTTTAATACTCACCACAAAATATCAATAATTATTATAAATAACTTAACTGACACAATAATTTCCATTGATACTTTCGACTCCTAAACCTAACATAGTCTCTTTCTGTAATGGCAGTAGAGTGGAAAGTCTTCTGTTAAACATAAGCCATAGACACTCTACAAGAAAGCAGCTTGTGTGTACTAGTGTCTCACAATATCGGACCGGCTATAGAAATCGCACTTTGCATTGAAAGCGGCCGGAATGTACCGTGGTCCGTGGCTGCAATGTTGTAGGATTAGCGAGTTAAAAATAGCTAGCGTAGAATGTTAACAATACTTTGGTGAACCTCTTTTATATATAAAAAAATAAAGTAAACTATTTTTTTTTAGTTTGGGGGATCTCTATTAAATTTGCCTAAATGGTTTCTGCTTTGGCTTCCAGTAAACATTTTCGTCGCGATAGCTGTATTGAAAATAGGCCAAACCATGTACATTATTAAACATTAAATCTTAGATTTCAATAGTTTTTAATTCACTGATTTTCAAATGTAAATAAATAATTTAAATATATTTAAATCTCCAGAAATATAATCCTATTCAATCAGTTTACTGACGTCCACTCTTTACATTGGTTTATTCTAAATATCGCCGTAACGACCGGATCCTGTGTTACTCGCATTCAGCGGGTTCCCAAATCCTAGGTTGACGGTCCACCTTGTAGTGGGCCTGCCCAAACTGCGTCATTCTGTGCATGGTCACCACCGAAGAGCTCCATCTACCACCCTTTCTACGAAAAATGTGCTCTACCCTACATAAATCAATTCCATTCCTGTTATAATACATACATATATTCCCACATAAAAGTGATATTAGAAGATGGTTCAAAATAGAGCAATATATTTTTATGACATAAGAAACATGTAAATGTCTTTTAACCCTATATAATGAGTCATAAGAACAGAACACGTATGTGTAGTGAATATCCGTTAGCGGTTAGTAGATCCGATGTTCAATGTAATTTGCATAATCGAGCTATTGATGTGATAAGGGGGAGTAGGGTTGGTCGGATAAATTTGTTCCAATACCAAAAAAAATATTTAAAAAAAATATTTGTATGTATGTTTCGTATTTAACTTAAGACGTATTTGTCTGATTTTGATGAAACTTATTAAAATGTTCCTTAAGGCTCCTTCCTAAACACTATGCCGGTGGGTTTTGGCCGCGCGGGCATGACGCAGCTGCTGGCATATTTGTGTAACAGAAATCGGCAGTAAGCCGCGAGCATAACTTTAGTTGTGACAGTAGCCGGCGCGATGCGGTGACTTCTTTTTGCAGCAAGCTCGCCGGGTTATAAAACCAGCGGGTATTTATTGTACGTAGTAAGTACCCTATATCATTTAAGTTATCATTTATTCAATATAAAAAGCGACACTATATAGATAGTAAAATCGTAAGTTTTCAGTTTCAGACCGCGAATTCAGAATGAGGTTATCTATTCATTAATCGTAGAGCAAAGTTAAGGCCTTATACTGAAGAAATTATTTATTTTCATGACGACTACAGTTTTATAGGTCAGAAAGAAGTACTTAAACAACTAAAAATTTCTACAAAACTAAACTAAAACTAAAATTTCTAAAACAAAAGCTACTTATTCTTTGAGATTTAAAGTTATTTTACACATAAAATTTAGATTTCAGATTTATTGATGACATTGATTAAATATATAAATAAACTTGACAAAAGAACTCCAACACAATTTAGCCCCATAAATTCAAAACTAAGTAAGTAATTAAAGTCTATAAGATGCTTGACAGCATTGGCAGTTTGAAAGACAGGCAAATTATCTTATGACGCAAGGGTTTGGCAAGGGATGTCGATTGTTTAACAACACTTTTATCTCGTATGCAGACAATGTGCCAATAACATGTTAGAGATTTTACTTTATCATCATTATATTAATACGTGAAGGAAAAACTTTGTACCCCTTTTTAAGCGTATTGCGGGCACGGAAGACAGATTTGGCATGGTTAAAGTTTATTTGGAGAAGGAGTGCAGAAAGCTAAAATTTATCTTTAATATCTGTTACTAATATATTAAATGAAATAAATTAATACTGCAAATCCTTACACGTCCAGTGTCATTGAACTTAGACCAAAATATTGACATTGTCACTCAACGAAAAGTGACAGCAAGTGATGTAGATAACACTCATTGTTTAGATTCATGAACACTGCAAATGCCAAACAGAAAATAGTCTATAAAAAGTCGTTAGTCAAATTTCGATCATTGGGCGACCGCTAGTAGATATAATTACGTATTATTACACAACAAAGCCCCGAGCACAATTATCATATATTGCTATTATTGTGTTAGAGATCTTGTTGAGTATACAGACCTGAGCAACAAGTCTATATTTATGTTTAAAAAACTCGGATATATGACATAAACGTCATACGACTATATGTGTTGTATTATATGCTAGCGAGCTCTGTGTTTTCGTGCGGTTATTACTAAAAAAAAATTAATATTATTAATTTTAACTTTATTAATATTATTGTCAATTCTTATAGTCCATCAATTGAGAAATGGCATAAACTAATTCAATTCCCGTGTACAAAATTTCATAAAAAGTAGTGAAGCCGTTTGTACGTTAAATCCGAACAAATAAATATGTAGTCACACAGAAGGACAACAAAAATTCGTTATCAGTGTTCTATTTATTAGATGTCCATTAAGAAATTTGGAAGACAAATTACATGTACAGACAGATCCACAATTTTTTTAAAACATGATAACAATGAATAACATAGTAATAAATGTTACAAAGAAAATCAATATTTAAAAATTATATACAGAGAGATATATTATTACCGATATAAAATGTTAAGTATTATTTTTCTATAAATATGGGAATGAAAAATTTATATTTGCGTAGTATAAGAAGACGTACACTTTATGGACACAATTTATTTTGGGTTATTGGTAGGCGATAAAAAAAAATATTTTTTTTAGAACTGACTACACTGTTAGCCCGAGAGACACACTGTGAGCTTAAAATTAGAGCCGCTGATGGCTTTTACAGCTTTACGGCGGATTGGTAAAACAAAAGTCGAAAATACTTTGTGCTCTAAGGCCCTAAGGCACTATCGCCGCTTCGGAAAACATCCCAGACATTGAGAAGAACTGGCAAGAAACTTGATCAAGTTTATCAATTATTGTCTAATTCAGAAGTATAATCTAAGTTGTAGAAGTATAGGTTCTAGGAATGTAATGAAGTATTAAGTAATTTACCATTTCACTTAAAAAACCTAGACAATAATAACAAACATAGTTACAGTGAATTTCATTTCGGTTGTTACGAGTTTTTGGTTATAACGACGTAACAGGTAAGGTATACTTTTAGGGGGAAACTATTTGCATATAGCGACTCTGGATATAATGCTGTTTTCGCGTTTAGCGACTTGTTTTAATGAACCATTCGTATTAAGTTCCTAGAAATCCCATGCAGATATTGCGAGCGACTCAACAAGCAAGTACACAAACGTTCATTCATAGAATAATAAAGCTTTCTTATCTTTTGTTTACATCCACAGATGGTCAGCAGTTGTAATAATACGCTTTTGTTTATAACTGTTCAGGTAGGTAAAGTTAAATCTAAGAATTTAGGCGATATATGTGCATTGCGCGGCTGTAATGTCTGGCAATAAATATTGTTTTGTTTTTCTTTCTTGATTTCTCTCTACCTATGGATACAGCGAATTCCGGATATAGTGAGGGAATTATAAAAGACCCTTCATCGTCGCGTTATTACCGAAATCCACTGTATTTTGAAGTTCAAGTGTATAAGGAGATTTACAATGTGAAATAACCTACTGACAGAAATTGGTAGGTATGCGTAACCGTTAGAATAAAATACACCGTATGTTACCTGGATTCCACATCATCGTATGTTTAAAATGGTTTAAACAAATGCATCTTGTAGTTATATATGTTTCCTAGTTGTGAATATGTAATCTTGTAGAGCCTGCTTACGTATTACGCAAAGGCAGTGATAGACACGCATACAAATTATTTATATTAGATATAAAAAAACATTTTACAACGACATGACGTCGTGTTAATATCCTTTATGGTTAATTTAGTAGTTTTTATAGTCTCTACGGCTTTTTATATGATTTATTATGTAATCCATTTACAACAACAGACATTGTTGTGTAAATACCATATTTGTAGTGAATACAGATTTATTCATTTGAAGTAATTTTTAACCGACTTCAAAAAAAAGTAGGAGGTTCTTAATTTGAATATGTTTTTTTTTTTTTTAATATTCAGTCATAATTTCTTTGTTTATGCACCGATTTAGATAATTCTTTTTTCGATGGAAAGGGGATAGATACCTCAAGGTTATCGCATTTTAATTTCATTGGCATTGGACCTTCGAATTCGAAAATACACCACGAAACTCCTCAAAATCATTGATGTTGTAAAAATTGTCTTGTATAAGTTTACGATACGGAGCGAAGTAGTAATCATGAACTTCAAGCAAGCTGTAATCAATATTCTCAATTCATGCAAGAACCTTCCATTATATTTCCAAAAAAATACTCATAAAACAGTTACATTGATACACACATTAAACACAAAATGGATGGAGCTTTGCTGCATCAAAATCATTACAGCTAATTTCTTTAAACCAATTACACATATAGTTACAAGAATTTCTCACTTAATAGTATTAGATTTGTAGATACATTAGACACAGTAAATTTCTCACGTTATCGTATTATTTTGCAAATAATTTTCACTTTGTTTTCTCAGATATTTCTTCATGCCTTTAATAACTCGACACCCCGTGCTCGTAGCGGCACGCTCACAGCAGGCCAAGGTCCCATAACTTTGAACCCCGTTCGACTCAGCGGGGGGTCATTATCGCCAAGGTCTAAATAATGTATAGAGAAATATACACCTCATGTAGGCAATATATGAGTATCCAATAAAGGTTATTATAGAGTTGCGCAAAGGGAAAGAGCTGTAAGGGCAAATAAAACCACCGAGGCCAAGGATCCGAAGTTTCGAACTACCGATTGGGCTAAATAAAGTTGTATCTGATATGGTCTGGTTAATCTTAGAAAAATAGTATTTTTCAAATGTACAATTAAATCGCACAGTTTATAATGGTTTATCAGTAAAATAATGGCTAATAACACAATGCAAAAAGGACGATATTAAAAATACACAGTAAAAAAAACTGTCAATTACATGAATGATAGTGATTTCTGGAAATGATTCCCTCTTTGTACATCCACTAAAATTAATAAAATGATTAACTGTAAACATTATTTAAAAGTAAAAAAATAATTGATGAACTCGATATGTTAATTTTATAGTAAAATTTAACACGACATAAATATTTTCTTTTACTTCTAATAAAATATTATGAAATAAATATGCTTACATAATTATTTCATTAATTTTTTTTGTTAATTTCTAGAATTACCTTCTTTTAACGTGCAAATAGTTAATTTCATCAAAAACTTTTGCAAGTACATATTTCAATACTTAAGGCTATCGCAGATCTCGGTAGTCATTTAATAGTTCTAGCGCTGTTTTAAGTCCGCCGCGCCACTAAGTTTTAAGTAATCCGAACTATACGCACAATGCGTAACAGTTATGCTTTCGAAATTTTGACAAACTATGACACTTTTTACCTCGTTGAGACAAAATATTTGTATAGATTGAACCACAGAGATTGAACAAAATTTTTTGATTTTCAATTTTCAGTATTTATTGAACAGGAAAAAATCTGCAACATTACTGATAGATAGTAAGCACATTATCATACAAGGATAAGAGACACCACGAAGAGATTAATTAATATTCAGCAGAAGCTAATAAATGAACTTAAAAATACAGTTCTTACCTGAACTGGTCCGGTGAGTGGGAGCAGACTGGTTTCAACTCAATTTTTTAGGTTTCGTTTCGCTAATAACACAACGCGTGCGCGATGCGCGGGTGCATTACAAAGTTCAGTATCACACACATTTATTATAGTAAATACTTTTATATGTATAGGATATGCCCTATTCTACAGATTTAAGATTAATGTATTGAACCGGTTATCTCACCTTTGTACCATATATAATAACATACATAACACATCATCACGCCTGAATCCTCGAAGGATTAGGCAGAGGTATACACACCTACAGATCGTCGGGTATTTTTTAGGTTCCATGTAATAGGGGCGAGCCAATTGTCATTAGTCGGGGACAACGCCAAACTCCGAGTTGCTACTGAAAATTTCATAAAAAACCCAATATCACTTTCCTCGACCTGGGAATCGAACCCAGGACCTCGAGCATAGAAGTCGCGCTTATGACGACTAGGCTAATGAGGCAGTTATATATATATATATAACTATATATATATACATATATCCGCTGCGGCTTTTACAGCTTCACCGGACTTGGACTTGTAAAACCTTTTTGAAGTTATATTCTTATATTAGTAGAGGGTAAAATTGAAAGCTGCATGCGCAACATGTGACGAAAGTGCGATATGCTGAAGTCAATAATAAATCAATGTGGATTCGTTTTACTGACTTTAATGTCTAATTGTGTAAAAAATTATTTAATGTTAACGTATTTTAATTTGATTAAAACAATGTTTATTTATAAACCGTTAATTTATTTTATACAATAAAAAGGCAGTAAAATTCATTTACATTATTGCCTGTATCATTATCATACTTCATCATGATTTTTTGCACATGGGATAAGTTTTTGACGTTATTTTTACGCCAAACAAGTAGTACTTGCGTACGTAAGAACACACATTTTTTTTAAATTACCTTAGCTCTTGTGTCATTTAATTAATCAATATTTAGTGACTTCAACGTAGGTATATAATTCACTGAGCATAATTTGTTAAGCTTATAATCCAATCTACAGTTTCTATGTCTGAAGTTGAATCTAGGACAGTTAACCACGAAGGCAATCATATGACTATTTATCAAGATTATGATAATTTAGATTTCGCTTCATTTAGATTTCTGGCCTCATAAAGGAAATACGAAAGCCGTTATTAATTGTCAATGTTGTAATATTTAAGAAAGTGAAAACATTTATTGGCCAGCTTTTCTATAAAATTTGTTCCAATTTATAATTTTCCATCTATGTGATAATGGATGCAACATTATATTTTTCACACTATGCATCCATAATATGTAGAAACACTATCGGATTCTCAAATAACATTGGACGATAGGACGACCGTATAACATTAAAAAAAATCATGTTATACCTCTTTTGGCACCTGTATTAGAACGTAAAACTGATAGCTGTATTTTTACACAATTAAACAAAAGTCAGTAAAAGGAATTTATATAATTATCATTGACGAATTTAATCATGTTGTTTCCACGCAAGCTTTAATTTTTTGAGTTGTTTTTGTTTTGCTATTTTAAAGAAGTGTAACTTCTTACTTGTATTTACATATGTAGTGAGTATTATTCAATTTTAATTAAGTCAACATACTAGTATATTTTGATTGACATTTCTTACCATCTGGATAGTCGAGCTCATTTTACTTTGAATATGCCTAATTTATATGTATTTCTTTTTCGTATTGAAATTAAGGCATGCCTTCCGACTTGTATTCCGTTTTTATTTTTACAGTTACGTTATAGTCATCTGTAAGTACATAATCTCAAAAAGGAATGCAGTTTTATACGAGTTCAGTAAGAGATATGTCTTGAGGGCTAAGTGGATACGATTCGTATGAAAGTGCGTGTTTCCAATCCCAATGAAAAGCAGTGCGAGCTCTGGTACTTTAAAACGAAAAAGGCGCGGTATGGCGCTATCACAATCGAACGCTACAATATCAAAATGGAAAAAGAAACCAAATTAGTACGAACTTAATACTTTCGAATTTTCGTACTTTGCCAAACATTCCTTTTTCCCACGCAAAATTAAGAAGCTTTGGACATACACAGAGGCTGTAACGGTTCAACAGGATCTTGTTGCAAACGTATTAATTAAAACACACGAAAGTGTATATTAATTACATGATTTATAATGTGAGATAATTGAGAAATTTCGAGGAACATTTTATTTTTTAACTGTTTCGTAAGTGCGGGAGAAATATACGAATCCTTTTAAAATATTTATCGTCGCATTAATTGTTTTAATATATCACATTAATAAGTTCCTTTTTATTGTTACGTTATGAACGTAAATTCGGCGAAATAAATCGAATGCCTTATTTGGTGCCTACATTAACAAATGGTTTTTTTAATGTTATTACCGAAAATAACAGAATCGATATAGGTACAAAGTTAAAGGTATTAAAAAAAATATAGGATAGTTTTCGCAACAATTTTAACACTCACGTTATTCCCTAATGTAGATTTAAAACCCAAAATATTTAATTTATATTAGATGATAAACCTGTCATGGTGACTCTTTTGATTTTCGTGCTTAGGGATTAGCCAGTGTATATTCAGCTGTCAAGAAGCTTTCAGGCCGGTATGACAGCGGCGTCCGGCGATGTTCTCTCGATATTTTTTTATTGTACTCTGCTTGCCACTACGCAAAGAGCAGTAGTCACATTCCCGTCCTTCTATAAAACAATTAGGATGTTACCGTAATTATAAATATTTGCTTCACGTATTTAATATAAACGATTCCTTTCGAATATTTAATTGTCCTTTGAATCCACACACTAGGGTATTTTTTTACAGAACGAATTTTATTGATGTTCATTTTTGCGTCTTTCGATTTTAGTGAAAGTGCTAGTTATCGACAAAACTTATGGACAAGAGTATATCACAAACAACTTAATTACAATAGATGTTTAATTATTTTCACAAATAAATCCATACATCTTTAGCCAGGGACATCAGTCCTAGTTCCTAGTAGAGGTTTCCCGTTTCCCGTCGAGTACCGCGTTGCCATTAAACAAAGGTCAGTGTTCCTCATATCAGAAGGACCGCTTAGAAGTTTCTTATGAAATTAACACCGGCTTATCTTAACGATACACATCATAGTTGGTTTATCTTAGAGGAAATTGTGAATGTTTGTTTTAATTTCTTTTTAAAGTGCCGCATTATAGTTCTTCAAGTTCATCGCTTTATTGTCTTGGAGTCTTTGTTATAGAATATTCACATGAACGATGTGAAATATAAATCAAATAAAAAACGTGTAGGATAAACTACGAAATAAAACAGATGTTTTACTACTTGGCCCAACAAATCGAACAGTAGATATATTTTTTTTAAATCATTGCTCGAAAAAGTGACTGTCCCTCCCTAATGGCAAGTACAGTGTAATTAATCTAACATCATATACCACTGAGAAAAATGAACGTACGTAATAAATTTACTTCACTGTTGTTCTGTAGTTTATAGACATTGCAGCGTGCTAGGACACGACTACCATACATAAGATTGCCAACTCTACTATGTTATATGGTATCCTAATATATTAGGCGATTATATTGGATTTTAATTCATAATGTTTAAGCTTCAAATGGAAAGCAGCCTTGAACTCTTATTAAAATTAAACTTGACATATCATTGTCAATTTCATTATCATTATCATAATTATCTGTCTATCAAGCAGTAAAAGATATTCCATTATAAAATCATTTTTTTATTTAAATCTAATACATTTTTTTTGCTACTACTATATTTTTTCAGGTAATAAGTAGCCTCGAAACTACTCTATTTGATATAAAAATAGTTGGCAACCCTAACTATACACCAGGTGTAACACTCGCAATTGTGCGTGGCACGCTTGGTATGTCGTGTTTCGTGATCCGCCGATATGTATATATCCACAATCTCACTTGTTCTTAAGTGACGATGTGACGCAAGGTAGCACGCTAAACCTAGACTGGCTCTCAAGTACAGCTGCCGGAACACACCTATAGGTGTTTGGCGACAGATTTTCAACTTGAGGGTGGTAGCTAGCTAGTCGGGCGTTAGAAAAAGCCTTACCACCATGCTATGATTTCATCACGATATTTTCCTTCACCGAAAGCTCAGGATCATTGCAGGGATTCTAACTCACGTCGATCGACGCAGGATCTGTGCACGCTACCAATTGAGCCATCATCAAGCCGGATGGTAGGGACCTGTACAAGATTCCCGCAACTCCCGACCACCACGCATGTGGTAATAAACACGATACAGTGACACTGTTTTGGTTTGTCACGTTTCGAGATCATTTAGTCTATATCTAGCCGCCGAGAGGCTCGCAGACTGCCATGAAAGCAGCTACCGTGGATGGATAGCAGATCTCTCGGTGGTTACCGTTGTTTTTGGATCGTACTTTGTGTACCATTAGGCACAGTGCAGTCACTTATCCGTGTAACTATAAAAAAGGTAATCTTTATTTACGAATAAATTATCTCCGCTAACCATTATCGCTTACAATAAATCCTACTAATAATAATATAATAAATGTGAAAGTGTGTATGTTTGGATGTTTGTTACTCAATCACGCTAAAATGGCTGAACAGATCTCAATGAAATTTGGCACACAGATAGTGCATGACCTGGAATAACACATAGAGTAATTTTTATCCCGGTAAAAGTCATAGTTTAATCAGTGTTATCCTACAAATATAATAAATGGAAAGTTTCTCTTTGTTACTCAATCACGCAAAAACGGCGATTTTTTTGGTTTGTCGTGTTTCGAGATCAGTCTGTGTATATCCAATAATACGCAGACGAAGTCACGGGTACCAGCTAGTATATAATACTTAAAAGAACATTTTTAACAAAAAAAAAAACGGACTTCAATGATGTTGAGGAGTTATCTGGTGTATCTTCAAAACTCAAGGTCTAATGCCAATGAAATTAAAATGGGACCACTCTTCAGGTATTCCATATCCAACTAAAAAAATCATCCAAATCGGTTCATAAACAAAAAAAAACATCCGAATTGAGTAACCTCAGTTTTGTTTAGAAGTCATTTAAAATTGATAAATATTAAACATAAAATAAAATAGCAGGATACACGCGTGAGAACCGTAAAACATCATTAACGAACTCAACGGAGACGTAACTTACGATCCTTCAAAGAAATATCCAGAGTTTACAAACTTGAAGGAAGTAAGCAGGTGCTATCAAAACTCATTGGCAATAAATTCACTGGGAGAGAGACGTGGAACTCGAAATTGCAATGTCACAATGTTGAATACGAACGTGTTTATATCGAATAAGATGTATGTTGATTTCGATGAAACAGTAATTGCAAATTGCAAATGGATAGTAAACTGTCAAGAAAGTGTACAATATTTAAATATAATTGTTTTTATTGTAATAATAGGAGGCTGTTAGTGTCCTACTGCTAGGCAAAGATCTCTTCCAAATGGTAGCCACGGGTCACCAGGCCAATCCACGACGTAATGGCGATTACAAACGCTGAGAAATTCCAGTTACTACACGAACTACACGAACATTTCGCAAGCGTTCAGGCTTCCTCATAATGTTTAGTTCTTCACAATGAACCGATATTGTTATCAATTCTAATCAGTAAATGTACATGAATCCCGACAAAATAGTTGATACATGCTGGAGCTCGAACCTGCGGACATTGCATCATTATTCCGTGGGTTTAGGGCATTTTTTTTCTACGATTTATTTTATCCCAAGAAAAATATACTTAAATATGAAAAAGGGGCCAATTTCAGTAGAAAAATAGAGCTGAAATCTAACGAGTGCCACGTTCCACAGCTGTTTCTTTCTTTGATATGAGATTTCTAACTTTTATGTTCGTGATCAACGTCTTTTATTATCTATCACAAAATTTTGAAAAAAATTACATGGACCTACATACAGAAAGAACTACAGTTTTATCAGTACAGATATTTAACAGAATATGTTGTAATTATTATTATAGAGAAAAAAATTGGGGATTCTCTTCAAGATTAGGCAGTATTTCACACCGAATCAGCTTCTTAGCTTACATTAAAAACACAGGTAGGATCATGTGTGGAATACTGTGGTCACCTTTGGGATGGATCAGCCAAATATCAGTTGGCCGCTCTTGACTCCATTGAGCGTCGAGCTTGTCGACTTGTAGGCGATAAAGCACTGATGACGGCTAAAAACCTCAGTCTACGGTCTAGAGCATCGACGTAAGGTAGCTTACCTCTCTGTATTTTACAGGTTACACTTTGGAGAGTGTGCACACATTGCACTATTTAATTCCGCTCAACCCGTTCCACCATAAAATAACTATACGCCGTGAGGGTTTCCACCCTTATGTTGTAGAAATTTCCCCGATTCGCACGAAGCGGTTCGCTTCGTAGTTCATTATGCGAACGGCAAAGGAGTCGAATTCCCAAACCCGGTATAACTGTAAAACCCATCAGCGGCTCTAGTTTCCCGTCCAAGGCATTTAATAGGTAAGCGCGATTCATCTTCGATCTCATCTTTACTTACCATCAGGTAAGATCGAGGCCAAGTGCATACCAGTACTACATAAAAAAAAGAATACAGGTTTATACAACATCTGTCCACTATACACATTTTTGATAAATACAACGAATATTCAATTGACTATTCCGAGGCCATAACTGAATAGCTGGATCGAAGTAGCGTAAATTATCGCAGTCAATATATACATTTGCATTTTTAAACGAGTTATTAATATGTTTACATTTTGACGAAACGATGACAAGCGTTACATTTCATCGAGGGCATCATGATTAATGTTATATGTCATTATCATACTAGTTTTAGAGATGGGGATCGTTCTTGTAGCACTCTCACACACGTACGATTATTATCTATTATGTATAACACTAAAACTTGTTCGTTTAAGGGTTCCGAAGTCAACAACCCTTATAGTTTCGCCATGTCCTTCTCTTTGTCCGCGGCTTAGCTCAGAGATTCTTAGTACTAGAACGCTTTAATTTGGTATGGGTATAAATACATATTTATCATGCCGATAAAGTGGTAAAATAAAATCTTGATAAAAAACTGTTTTTTCATCTATCCCACCGTGTGGGTTCTCGTTGGATAGGTCGTTCAAAAATATTGCGGGTGTGTGAAAAGCATTTTGCGATTAAGGATTCCGATTGCGAAATTTTAAGCTTTAAAATGTTAATTTCTGTTAGAGTCAAGATTTTTCCTTCTTTGTCAACTGAATGGTTGTTTTTGGTTATGTAAAAAAAAATCATGGTAGAGAGAGGTAAGTCGGCTTTACAAGCTAACAAGTAATATTCAATCAACATAAAAAATGTACTTGGAGAAGTAATCTCATACAAATTCCATTGAAAATTACCTCCTCTCTAAGTGTGCATATTGTGACGGGATAATACAAAACGCTACACTGCGCATGGTCCAACACGACTTGGCAAATTTTTCATGGCAATCTTTAGGGTCCATGGACCACGATATATTTTACAAAATTACATCTAAAAAGTTTCTATTATTTAAAGCTTTTGCTTGCGAAATCGTTCCCGTCGTCTTCGAAATGAAACGACTCAAGCGCCACTTTGTTGGTTATACTAATAAAGAACCTTCGCGATGTGCGCACAACTTGGATGATATACCTATGGTGCTTGGACTTCCACTATGTATAAGATGTTAGGTAGCCGACTAAGAATTGGATAGTTCGAAATTACCAGGCAAAGCACATTGCGATAATGACGCATTATAAATGCACAGATTAAGACAAAAATTTAAAAAAAAGTTGCGAGCGGTTACTAATAACGGTATAAAGTGATCCCTATATCTCTTATAGAAGTAATCATCGATTAATACTTATCTATTATTCCCTTTTATGATAGTAATTAGAGGTCATTTTATGAGTTCAATCAACGGTAAGCTGTAAAACAATGAGTATCCGTTAGCTTTTCGTCTTTATATCGTATATGTGTATAAACCTGACAGTTCTTTGAATATATTAAACAGGAGATATCGTCGATTTGATGAATAAATTGTTATTTAGAGTACAGTTTAAGACTTTAACGACATGATTAATAAGATGATTGCCAAAATAAATTACCTAGAGTCAAGATAAAAGCTAATTTTGCCCGTAAGAGTCGTTTACTTATAAGGAATATTAAATATGGACGAGTTAATTTATAAAGGAGCCGCCATTTTGTTAATTCAAATGGGTTTTGTAAAGAAAGCGGTGCGCTCTCACAACAGAAAATATTATACTTTTCAAAATCGCTAGGTTAATGTAATATAAATTGATTAGATTACATATATATTATAATCATAATACGAAAAATATGATGATATATTTATTTACCTATTTATTGAAAAAAAAAAAAATCACAGCTTGGGGTCTAAACAAGTAATATGTCGTTTATGACATTTATTATTATTACGGAAAGAATAATTAAACGAAATAAAGAATTTAGATTTAAAAAAAATATATTCTTGACTATTAATAACTAGAAAATACATGTTGAAATAAAGATACCAAATTATTGAATTAAGTTTTGTATTAGATACTTATCAGTCGGTAATAATTACTGCATACTTTTACGCATCCGACGCGACGTAGTAATGGCGTGGTGCAAAAACAAATCGCTGATATAAAAGGTGCGTTCCAAGAAAAACAACAGAGATTGGATTCAGACGCGAGCGGCAAGAAAACGAAGACGTGCTCGGCAAGCATGTTTAGGATCTGTTTCCATTTATATACACGACTTCTAGAAAGTTAAGAAAAACTCTTTTAATGGTTTGTACTTATACGCATATAAGTTATCGAAGTGAAACTTCTTAGGTGGTGTGATTCGATAAAATTAGACATTGAAATTTGAAAGACACGTAACGATTAGGCACATTTCGTTACATGAGATAGAATAAAGATATATCGCAGCGAGAAGGACAAAGGCAGCTGCTATACATAATAAATCTAGCAGACAGTTTAGAGGTCTAGACCATCCGCGTCTACCTTTTTATTAAGAAATTTTACATAAATCACGTGTACGGTGCTGCAAGCGCAATTTCTTGTATTTTAATATCATACTGCCTTTTCTTCACAAAACAAAAACTGTAACAGCAGCGGTGTTTCTCCTATCATACAAAGATTAACTAATTTTAAGAATCACCACATTTATAGGTAACTTAAAAGTCGCAAGTTCGTGACGGATCGATAAATGTATTAAATCATCAAGGCTCTTAGAAATCAAGTCAGGATTACACTAGCGTACGGAACCGGTTTTTGTCCATTGATAAATAAACCATGACGACTTTTTTAGCGTATGTGTAGCAACTATCAACCCAGGCAATCTTGGAATTACTAGCTCTTTATAATAGGTCTAAAGGTAGAAAGAAGGCATCTAATGATTGCGTCAACGCAGCGTTCGTACTTTGCATTATTAAAAACTTCATCAACGACTCCCGTACAATGTTAAAAACCGCTCATTGTGTATCTCGTTATGGTACAGCACGTTTCGGAATCCGTCACTCTTAGAGCCTGTGCCTTAGTATTTTATTGTGCCCAGCATAACAACGGATTGTGGATTGTCATTTGTCCCTTATAACAGCCACCGTTGTTTTTAGACTGTGAAATACTGTACTTCCTATCTCGGGGTGTATTCTAGTTGGTACCATTGTTAGAATAAAAAAATAATTGTATGTACTATGTACACACACGCAAGTGATACTTCTTTGGCGTGACAAAACAAAAATAATTGCAGAAATTTTATATATAATATTATAAGCCAACATCATCTTATTTTCGTTTCAAATAATGTTTATTTATACGCAGGTAAATTCTTTTTACACAATTAAAAAAAAAATTGAATTTACGTTACGGCTAACTTCATAAAAAAAAACACCGGAGAAAAGTAAGCGGAATGATGATTTCTTACTTATGTAGGTACATATAGTGCAATCTATCTACATATTGTATCAATTTGTTCATTTAATAATTATAATTGTTGATAGTTGGTCGATTTAATTATTCATTTTTATTTTAAAAGTACGCGTTAAGTTTAATAACTCTAAGTATTTAAGAGATAAAATAAAAATAATATTCGAAGAAGGGAAAAAGCGAAATTAATAATTATTATATTTACTTATATTAATTATTGTTCTCTTGGTCACGAACCATCACGTGCTGATAGATATTATATGAAATTACAAATATATTTAAATTTAAACTTTTTGTCAAAATGGTGTTTAAATTGTTAATGGACTAATTAGTATTCTCCACATTTTTATAATCAGATTAACATTTTAAATTATTGTAAGTCGAAACACGTATAGCTAAAAAGATTCGTAACGCTATTTAAATTTTGTCGGTTTTAACCGTTTTTATGATCGTGTAAGCTTTTTTCGACTAATCGTGACAAAGGTTTGAATTTTACACCTACCTAAGCCTAAGATCAAAAACTGAAAGTTAATCTAGAACTAGAGTTTATAACTTCAATTACAAATTTGATATTTTTTAAATATTTTGTCAACAACATGATGTATATATATATACTTTTGCACGAGTATAATTTCCGGATTGCAAAGTAAGTCACTTATACACCAGAAACTATAATCATTGATATATGTATACAATATTTTACCTACTGGAATTTCTATTCAGTGTTGATATAAATGCTTATCAAATAACAAACAATTGCTTCCACTTTAAATGTGCGGAAATATAGATGTAATTAACTTTAAAAAAACTAGTTACTTTTTATAATACTTAAATTATGTACAAAAAATGTGTAACATTTTATATAAATACTCTTTTGAAGTATTAGAAATGTTGGCAAAGATTGAATTATTCTTAAGTTAAAAGGATTTTTATGTAAAACTTTATTCATTTAATGCAAATTGTTCTAAGAACTGTAAGTAAACATTAAAATATGGAAAGTATGAAAATCTTGTCGTCGTCTTAAGTTCTTAGAACATGGCACAGGAAATGCTTTCGTGATGACTGTACGAACAGTATACGTGACCTTCTGGTGTAGGTGTGTAGTGTCATCACGTAAAAATTGTGTAAATTGTATAAGTTCTGTACTGGAATTAAATTAAAATTTTTACTGTGGAAGTTTTCCTTATGCTCTTTCTGCCAGAGTAAAAAGGTTGTGTATGAAAAATATTTATCTATATATTTTGAAATCGTTTAATGTGGATCATCCTTACTTTGCTTATATGTATTTTTTTTTTCAAGATAACTAGCTTTTTCCCTCGGCTTCGTTTTCGTTTTCTTCGAAATGAAACGATATGCGCCCCCACCTATTGTAAAATGGTTGAATTTATTTGAAACCTTTACGGGCGTGCGCCAATAACCCACCAAAGATTCTTCGCAATCGGATAAATGCCAGGTATATCCCTATATGAGTCCCTACTCATATGGGACAAACAAAGGAACATTTCTTTTTTAAATGTACTATTAGTTGTGCCCGCCGCTCAGCACGCGTTTATAGTACAATAATTTCTTCGTTTCGTATTTTTATTTTTACTGATATTTTATGATTTCGATAACTATTATTGAAAGTTCTTATAACCTATCAATTGATGAATGACATAATTTACCCTGTACGAAGGTATAATAAAAATCGGTCAAGCAATTTTTAAGTTACATCCAAACAAACAAATTTTTTATGCCATAAGTACGTGATAGGTGGGTGACTTTTATAATAAATAATATCTATCACAAACTACTGGAAAAAAAATAACATGTACAGACAGAACTCCAGATATATTTACATAGCCATGGATAGATATTTAGTATGACTTAGAGCGCGCATATTAATAAAATTTAACCCTCATAATATATAATATAATCTGTGCGTACATATATGTACATGAACATTCCTTTGCCACCATTTTAAACATACACGACCGGTTTCATGCATTTTTTATTTCGCCCACCGTTTAGTTTCAATTTGCAGGATCACAAAGTCGGTGCCTTAAACGAAGACGAGTTTGAAAGCACGCAGCATCAAGACAAGGCGGAGATAAAACTGCAACAAATCGCATGTCATGAGCTGCCCGTACTCGGAGCGAGTCCGTGTGCACCGTTATAAACACCGCAAATTTATTTATGCACTGAAATAAATCTTTATTCTACGTAATAACAAGACAAATTGAGTTTTCATAATGGTAAATACAGATTGGTAAAATAAAAATATAAACTACATATAGGAAATGTAATTATTGGTCGGAAATGCAATTGAATAATTTTAGGAATAGAGTTAATACAAATACTTACATTTATGTAATATTTTTAAGTACGTAATACATTAATGTCATTTGATATTTTGAAGAAATAATTTATTTAATTTTAATATAATTTAAAAAGTTGTGCGTATGCTGTGTGCAAATTAAATTAACAAGTTTCATCGTGATGTAGACGGGGAAATTCACTTTTCTATATACCTACAAAGGAATATATAGAAACAATAAGGCAGTCAATATCAAAAAACCAAATTTATTACTTATTTAATAAGACCGTTGATGAATTTGTTTAGTTAACCTAAAATTACTTCCTCTCGCCAAGCAACATCAATCTGACCTTCAAAGAGTTTGCTAGTACGAAATATACTAAGTACTTAAAGTCTATCTGTGTCATGTTAGATGCATTCATTTATATTAGCAAAAACGTAGCAAAGACCTTCAAGCGACAATCAGCCATTTAATTATGATCTCTTAACCAATCTTAGAGACTGTGTTTGATGAGGACTCTTGTGAAACGAAAACTATATTGGTGGGTTAATTTAATCTGGTTACTTCGTGATTGTCGCGGAACAACCCGGTCAAACATATACCAGGCCAATCTATAGTAATTAAGGATGACGTGAGATCGCGAAATCAAGCCGCCGGATATGTCTTGTTGGTTAGTAGTTCTAATATTTATTTTTTAACGAAACGCTATGTTGGGAATACAGTAAAAATATTTATACTTGTTTCATGTTCCATTAACAAATTTTTAAGCGCTTACCGTAGCTCATGGACGCTTGTACGACCATAAATATCACTAGCGCATTGCCGACCCTGAACCCCTCTTCCCCAAGATCTGAAACTCTACTCACCGCAGGAACACAACACAAGATTATTTTGGTTGTAAACTTCTGTAGGGTGGTTGGTGGTGGTGATATGTTCCCAGTCGGGTTGTCCCAATTAGAGAGATAAATCCAAAGAATGAAGGAGAAAAAATATAGGTTTGGAATGTAAGCCGAAATAAAACATTAAAAAATTCAGTGTCTCAAATATCTAACACCTGTGCAGAAAATTGTAGACAGACTTTCCGTTAGTGTAATGGATACATTGGAATGTGTGCTTACAATTTTGCATCATTTTAGACGTCATAAATTGAGTCTGCAAGTAAAATAACAACCGGTCTTTTGTTATTTAAGTAACTGTTTCACATTTCAATTCGTTACAATATTATTGTTACACGTTTTAATAATGTTTATTGAAACTATTACACATTTTACTTAATACAAAGTAATTTTATACAAAAATGTTAATGTTACAAAATAAAAAACTTTATACGAAACGTAAACAGGTATAGATGTGAGTTAGAAAATGCATTGTAATTTTCACTCTATGTTTCGTTTTATATTGTCTACTGGCAAAATATATAATAGGTTTAGGAAAAATTTGGTAAATGGAACATAATGTGATCAAAAAGTTAACCTGGTGACATGCTAAAATTTTCATTTCGCAAACATTGGCTTCAAAATAGCTAAACTTAATAGGACAGGGTCACGAACTTACCTGAAACAAAAAGCACGGCTATGTAACTTATGTTAATCTCAAGGTCGGTTACACGAAACGTTTATAATGAGCGAATAATTTAACTTACTCGATTTAGAGTTACCAGGTATTTGATATTCTATGGATGCTCCTAGATTTCGTTTCGAAGATAATCTTTAGTCTGATTTGATTTGTTAAAGTATTGGTAACGGCAAAGCAAGTAATGCCGTTAAATTTTTCACTTGAATGTAAGTAATAATTATATTTTAAAATAATGTAATTGTTAATCTCTTATGTATATTTCAGTTCATGCGATATATTATTATTTCAGATATTATGCAACATTAAAAATAATGAAAAAAAAGTATAGGAATAGACAGAACTTTGTCGGCCTTCATGTCAGCAACGAGTACCACAATCATGATTTGACGAAATAATGTCAACAATAAAATATCATAACTAAATGGTCTGAAATCTGAACATTCTAGCACCGTAAAAAGCATAATGCCAAATGATATATTTTGAACGGTTGAAATACCTACCGATAATCATGCCCCTGAGAATGACAAAATTTTATGGATGATACTTAGTATATTACAATGATTTCAAATTATATCAGGTAGAGAAAAACAGTAAAATACGTTTTCACATTGAAATATAAAAGTGTCTATTTGTTTTTGGGACAAGTTACGCAATATTAGAATGAGTTGGCCCAATATTAAAATCCATAAAACAGGACTACCAAGTACACACACAATCCTGTAATCCATAATCATATTGGCGGAAAATAAGCCCATAAAGACTCCAACGATTCAAAAAAGTAAAATATCTTGTTTTTTTATTATTATAGTCTAGCAACTCTAGCATGATTAGCATTTACTTTGTTGATAAAACATAATTAAAGCAAGGTTGTTCACATAGCGGATTTCGTTTTTTTTTTAAATATAATGTTGTATGCTATTTGTTGAGCGACGCGTGTCGAAGCGGTTTGAAAGAATGTTTCTTTATTACGTTTTATGTGTTAAGTTACGTGTTAGCAATTAGTCTGGCTCAAGGTTTTTCCCATGTTAAACACTAGTGTTGGGTTTATGGGTTCACGGTGATGTATGTAATTTGTTTACACAGTCATGTGTAACTTTGTGTATCTTTGTAATTGGGCTATCGGAGTTAGCTTTTTCTTCTCTTAACTTTGTTAAATGGATGTCGTAAATGTTTTTGGCGAAGCAAATATCTTTTTTTAATATACTTTACGCCTCCAAAGTGGACTGACGGAATTTGGAAACTGAGAACGTACTGAAGAGTAGTCTGAACTAACCCCTCATCTTTCATAAACAACTTTGTTGGCTAACCTACAGAGCAACGGTTACACGGTTGCATCCGTATTGGTACGAGCAACAAAGTTCGCAAATTCTTTAATTTACCGTACCGTGATAGTATGTAATTGTCTCCCTACCGACATGTTCCTTCCTTTATATGATAGTGGGTCATTCAAATGAGGCGACGACGACTGCCGATAGAATCTGTGAACGCTGAGCGCTGTCCAGACTTACTATCAGATGCTTTACATTGATTTTGACGAGTTAGTTGTTAAAAAAATGGGAACCAGAATGTAATGAAACTTGTAATAATTTAATATATATTATATGGCGTACCAAACAAGTGGACTGCACATATGTATAATTTGAATTAGAAAAATTTCAAGAAAATTTATCTAAAGCACATTGTTATTTGAATGGATCAATTAATATACTTTATTGCACTTTTAGTTTGTACACTGGCGAGCTTGATGCTACAAAGAATTTTCTACCAGCTAACCAGCGGTAATGTGAAAAAAATTATTACCGTCGGTAGTGCAATGGGAAATTAAATTTAAAAATTAAACAAACATGAGGAAACACAAATATAAAACTGGAAAAGGAAATTTGTTTGTTTCAAACGGCGGGAAACAATAAATTACAATAAACTAGTAACGTTACCGTGAACTAATTCCAGATTAACTATCCATAATTTAATATTTAAAAGTTTTTTTATTTATTTACGATACCTATGCTTGGTGACAACTGACAGTGAAGGTAATTAAAAGCACTTGTACTACTTATATGTCATGTAAAGTATAAATGTGTCTCGTACACCTTCCATTACTAAAAAGAGATGTCCACTGTCCAGTTGACGTTCATGAATTCCTTAATTTCTTTGAATACAATATTTTCTATTTAATAGTGGCAGTACTAAAATAACACTTATTGTTTGTATGTATTATAAAATCCATAAAAGAATTATATTTTTTTTATAAAAGCAATTTAGTAAACAGCCGAAGTGTTGGTGCGTTATAAGTAACACAGATTAACTTATGGTATCTATGTTTACTTAGCCTATATGGACTCCGAGTGTGCCGGCCGTCGGTAATTAGCCGGAAATATTTACTTGGCCCGAGAATCGAACCCGCTATCGGGCGGCATCGGCGGCGTCTGGTCCTCTATGTATTCATCATGCGCACTACGAAGCGTTGTTGTATTTTTTATTGTGTCTCAAAACCCCGGGAATGTGGCCGCAATAAAAGTAAGAGTTTCGACGAACGGTTATAATATATGGGAAACCAAAAAGTTTATGGGGTTTATTGTTACGAGACCATGTTTTGTGCTGACAAAAACAGTTTTTAGAGACAATTTTAATTGTGCCGGCCATCGCACCATTATCGAATTGAAAATTTTGTATTTTTATGTCGGTATTTAATATTTTTTTATCAAACATAAACAATAATATAATATATATTTTGTTCTTACCAAATAAATAATAAGGTATAAAGTATTTAAAAAATTTGATGAAATTTAAAGTGTATTATATATATAGTATGTGTTGTGTAGTTAGTGTATTTTGTGTTATAAGATTCGTTTGTAGATTTCGTCATGATATTGTCCTTCGTCGCCGAACATATAAGTCCCCACTCCTCTGTACTACAATTCTAAAATATAAGCCCATATTCAAATATTAACTGCACCAACCACCACATCTCCGGTAACTGTAGTTGTGTTCGTTATAAAACACTTCACAAAACCTTCAATTAACGTTAAGTCTATCCACTTTATGAAATCGCATTAGTTATACCTACTTTATACAGCAAGTGCAAAGAAATTGTATTTATGCGTCATAGCACTACATTCTATACAAACTACATTCTTTCCCAGAAACTGTCATTAAACAAAAGCAGTGAAAGTAAACAATCCGTTATCCTTATGTCTTTGTTAATTTAATAAAATACTTCTAGTATACTCAGTAATTCGTAGTTATAATAATATTTAAGGTTGCCGTATACGGAAATCAGATTTAAAGTTAATATGGAGTTCAAATGAAGGACGGAGCTGGAAAAGTGAAAGCCAAAAAATTATACCTTATTTAAATTAAAACATTATGAAACTCAATAGATGGTTTGTTTATTTGTTCGAATGCACTTATGTGTCTGAAACTACCATTCAGACATGAAAAAGTCATTATGAATTTTATAGTCTATTTATTAAGCAAGGTTATATATTGGTTACACAGCTTCATTTTCGCGTGCAACTTTTCTTCCAGAATTTTAGTAACCGGCCCTCCCGATTTTCACTGGACAGGTGATTATTCCAGTTATAAAATTATGTCTAGTAAAAATAAAAATGGCTGGCAATTTAAAATGGATGACTAAATCCTTTATTGCACCGTTTCGCTTGATGTTCTGGAGGGATTTTTTCTTACAGCTAACCAACCATATTCTGATAAAAATAATATTTGTAGATAGTGCACGTAGAAAAAATTATAAAAATAAAAACGACCAAACACAAATATGCAACAGTAATAATAAAATATAAATACTTAAACATTGTATAGCAAATAAACAATATACATACAAAGTACATACAACAGTACAAAAAACATATATAGGTACATACCTATATATTAATATACACAGGACATAAGTTATAACTATAAATTGTTTACATCATTACTTTTAACGTTGCTTATTATTTTATAACACATTCTTAATAATGTCACTTGATATTAAGTGAAAATGTGATCAAACGCTAAGCCATGAAATAACTTGTAGGTAAATTTAGTTTAAGTAATAAAATATTATAAATAGTCCATCATTTGAACAATTCATTTCATTCCCACTTTAATTAAACTTACTCTACTCGGATCTTGTAAACATTATGTTAAGGCAATTTTATGTCAGACTATAAAATTAATTAAACTCCAGGATATATACCTTCACTACAAAATTAGTTACTTCCCCGACATCTATTGGCATACATTTTTTGTTCCTTAAGAACTCTTCTGTTGGAAATACTTCATATACATGAGGTTTTAAATAAAAATAAATCCATTCTGTGGGTTTACAACTCCAATAAACACAAGGTAGACCGTAACTACTTTCTTAACATAAAAAAGGTTATTTAAAAAATTTAGAAATAATGCAATTTGTAATTTCATTCAGTGTTGGCGTCTAAGATATTATTATATATCAATTCAGTAAAAAAATAGAGTAATTTAATTATTTTTGTAATCACACATGTAATAACGCATTTACTTTTAACTATGATTATACGGGCTAGGGCTTACTGATAATTACACCTCATATAAAGTGGTGATTTAATCGTAAATGGTATCACTATAACCGGTCTACACCCTGGCTGGCAGCTCTCAAGTTCTCAAGGGAGCTGTCAAGTTCGGCTGTAGACAGAACACACCGATAGGTGATTTTTAAGACTATGAGTTTCACCTTGTTGGATGCACATGTTGCACCGTAGCCAGGCAAACGTTAGAAAATCTTCTACCAGTATCCTACAGTTTCATTTTCTTTACCGAAAGCTTGGGCTCAATTCAGATCAAATTAAACGGTATTCAAATACGGTACCAGGCAACCAACTAGGGAAAAATAATGAAACACTTTGTGTTTAGCTGACTACAGACTAAGGCCATTGTCCTGAAGATCCTTGACAGCTTTACGGGATTTTGTGGCAAGCGTAAAAGGTACTCAGCCGAAATATCAATAAGGGCAAGGGTGCCAAAGTGGTCGACATCGGCATGGGTTGTTGCCGTACATGCACTTTCGCGATTTGAATCTGTCTATCATTCGATCTAACTATAGATTTTTAATGATATGGGCATTATACCACATATTTATAATTGCCCGATGTGACATATATTCGGTAGAAACGTAGAAATAAAACGCGTCATAAATATCATTCGGCAGCAGCTTTAATCGAGGAATGTCAACAGAACGGGGCCCACGTGCATCGGAATGTGCTTGCTACCTACGCTAAAGCACTGCAGGGCTATCAATCTCGACCCTTGCCTATTGTCTAGTCAATACCAAAATTAGATATTGCCTTCATATACTATTAAAATAATAACAAACGATACCCGGTTTCGTAGTTCGTGTTTACATGTTTGTGACTTTAATGTTGTATCTTGACATTATAATTCCATTTACTTCTCTATACATTCATATTTGCATAAATAGTATAAAACCTTGACTTATTTGTATACTAGCTGTAACCGCGGCTCCGCTGGCGTGGACTATAGAATGCTGTCGGTATTCTGGTGACCCCGCTTCCACCCACGGGATCACCCGCCGGTTATTTAAAAAATATAAATGCTTATTAAGTTATTTGCGCGAAACCCTAATTCTTTTTCTGAAATAAAAGTAGCCAAGTTACTTCTTCAAAAATACTTCTTAAAATCTGCTATCTGCCAGTCAAAGTCGCGTCAAAACCAGTTCAACCGTTTCCGAGATTAACTAGAACAAACAGACAAACAAATTTTTTTTTTATAAGTACCTTATATACTTTGGCATACTTTCATATACATTTAGTAAAAAGCTGTTTTGACATTACAAGCAGACACTTCAATTTTATTTATTTGTATTTGTACTAGGATATTAATCTGGAAACAACAATTATATGAAAGGGATAAATATTTACGTTTTATAATAAAATTATGTTTAATTTTGATGGAGAACTAACGGAGATATGGAATTGCCCGGAAAAACATCTTTGTAAAATAATACATAGGTATTTAGGTTAATAGGTCATCATAGTCGATGTAACATATAAACGAAAGTTTAAACAGGAAGAATTACTTGTTGAAAGTTTTAGTAGCGCAATTGAACGTAATAATCTTAGTAATATAAATATATGTCATGTGTAATATAAAATAACGACCCTAACAATGTAATTTTGAACTATTCAATGACTTCCTTCGTAGACGTATTACGCCGCGGCATATTTATCTATATTATTTTCAGTCTATAGTTCTGTCTGTACATGTTTTTTTTTTTCAAATTATGTGTTATATTACGGTATGACAACGACGACCGTCGATGGATTACCAATCTCTCAGTGGTTGCGGTTGTTTTTGGGTTCTGCTGTGTTTACCACCATATTTGCAAACTAACTAACCAAGGTAAATTCTGATGGATAGTTTAATGGTAAATAATTCATATTGTATCCGCGTACTTATAGTGTCTACTTTGCATTTATGACTATTAACAATACATAAATCTGTCACTATAAATATTAAACGAATCATACATTAATGTTTTATGTACATCCAGTGGCAAAAATGAAAAGTTCCCACGTATAGTAAAAAATAGTGATAACACAGTATCGATAACTTTGTAGCATTTTATCGATATTATGATTAACATAAGTCCGATGACCGACGTGCAAAGTGAAAGTGATTCGGTCATGAGTTGACCTCTAACCCCATTTAGTGAGGTTGGTCCAATTTTAATGTTCCCGTAAACGAAACGGCTTGGCGCGGTCCCGTAATAGCTCAGCGGTTAGTTACTGTAGGTGATTCGAAAGTCATATCGACCCACACTCGACGGTATTGGTTGAAAATCACTTGGGGAACGCGCACATTTTACGTTCAGGTATCGTAAAAAAGCACAAGACTATTTTATTGTAGGGACCGAAATGTTTTAGTGGACCTCGTAAAATAAAAACCTTATAAAATTCACGCATTGTGCTGGCGTCCATGTTATATTTACGACTCTCTCACACATCCCTATAGAAATTATCTATTTTGTGTTGTCAAGTTCTTTTCTATTGAAACCATTGATGGTAAGACTTGTATGTCAAATTTTGATTGTCAATATAACTGGTATACATAATTACTTATTTTTTATTTTACCGTTAGTCAGACGCGGTTTCGAAATAGTAGGAATAAAATTAAACGATAAGAAATGTTTGAAAAATTATTTACTATTATTTGCGAATCCACATAGGAATTATGTATATAGGTAGCAGTGTAAGCCGGCAAAAAATGAAACTACATATATTTTTGTAAATATCAAACTTTGAAACATGCGTAGTCTGAAGATATGAAAGTGTGAACTATGATGCTTTTTTACTCAGCAAACATATTTCATATATTCGCTTCCATTCACATTAATTTATACTATAGAGATTAAACAACCCAATATTCCCTTTAATGGTAAAATCCTGTTTTATTGTTGTGAATTGGCACTCTTATGAGTGAATCAACTCTGATGTGATAGTCTGATAGTGTTCTATATCACTCGATATAGAGGCTTCGTATAATATTAAAAGTAGCTAATTTAAAGGCTTAAACGGTACAGTGGAGGATACTTATTGGCAGGTTATGTCCGCGCAAATTGCGATAGTGCTGATCAATGCTCAACTTTTAATAAACATAAAATTTTATTATTAGAAGACCACAACCGAGAACTATATTAATAATAAACATATTTATTATTTAGTGTATTTAAATACAGCATAACAGTTATACAGATCCTATCCTAAGATTACTACAGAGAGCAATTTTAACATTCCCTCAAATTCATTGCATTTTCAATCGACTTCAAAAAAAAGGAGGAGGTTCTCAGTTCCAATGTTCCGCCATAACTTCCTTTGTTAATGAACCGATTTAGATGATTCTTTTTGTTGGAAAGAGGATATCTCAACGATGGTCCCATTTCAATTTCATTGGCATTGGACCTTCGACCTTGAAGATATACCAGAGAACTCCTCAAAACCATTGAAGTTGGTTTTCTTTTTTGTTAAAATTGGTCTTGTAAGTATACAAGTAACAAACAACGTCAAAGTCATCAAGAGAACACGAAAGACAAATTCGATTTTGATTAATTTATCGATACTAGTATCACATCACTAATCTTCCCGTTATAATCGATACGGCGACGAGTCTAGGCGACTGTCGGCTGCCAAGTGCCTCGTCTATGTCACTCGCATTGCACTAATCAGTGACATTTCAGAGAGCGCTGGATAGTCCTAGTTGTTGTTAGGACACGATGAAATGAATCAGTTAAAGGTAAACATCATTAATTGAATCTGTTTAATAATAAGGTTATTTGTAATAACGTATATCAATAATAATTACAAAGATATAATATCACCGAAATTGTATCTTTAAATCAATCTCGGGCGGACCTAATATTAACAAAGGAGTTCAAGTTAGGATGGACTTTAAAATCGCTACCGCTGGATTTTTATGCTGTGAAGGGTTGGAGGAGAAAGGGTAGGGTAAGAAGTAAACCCACTGTGAAGGAAAAAGTGCGGAAACAATAGTTTTTGAGAAATATATTTTTTTAAATTTCGGTGTATGAATAATTAATCTAGGAATTGTGTATGAATTTTCAACAAATAATTATTTGATGATCACAGTTAGAACATAAACTAACTAATTTTACCACCACAACTGAAAAATAAAAATATCTCACTCAATACAAAATGCGGCACAAAATGTTAAAGTAGGTCGTATTTGACGTAAATTTGCCTGTCATTCAAAAGTGAACTTTACTACACAGAAATCATATTAGTATTGTCAAATTTCCAAAAAAATCTATTATTATTATTACTATTATAATAAAACTATCTATTTCCGCGGTGTGAAAATTTTTATTATAATTATCCCTTTGATCTAACTGTAAAAAAGTTTTTAAGTTTGAACTCGACGGTAGCGATTCTAAAGCTGAGCCCAAGTTTGTACTGTAGCAAGATAAAGTACTTTCATATTAAATTATTTATTACTAATTTATATTATACTACTTTGCCCTCGTAAAATTAGGTAAGTACGTAATGTAAGTACATAATATTTCCCTCGTAACTTTAGAGAGAGTATATAAAAATTAAAATGGAAAGATACAGTAAAACAGCCATTTTAGTAACAAATTTAATGATATACCTATGTATCTATCTCACCCGATCTGAGAGTTTAAACGATTTTACAAATAAAACAGCAATATTAGCGAGATTTATCAATAGAGACGGGGCATTTAGATTAGTTTTGGATGTAAACAAACGCGCCTATAGGTGTTTGCAACCTGCACCGCCGCGCTATGGCGAGGCGTGGCGCCGACAAGGCGCTCATGTGGGAAGAGCTTGCGCCCGAGTTGAATTAATCATGCGGTGTTGCCAAGTTTTTATGAATCTATACATTTTTTTATTGCTTTTATAATCTGTTACTTTTAAAATAATATTTTTATTGGTATAATTAATTTGAAAAGTTTTAAATTTCTTCAAACAGGATTTTAGGGTTTGTCGGTGAAAATAAATGTATTTTGAAATAAGTTAGCGATCTATCCAGACAGCCTGTATATATTATAGGTGTGGGAAGGACTGGCTGCGTCTGACTTGAATTATTCAAATATCGAATCATGAAACATGACTTCTAGATAGTTGTGTTACGAAATTATACTGAGATCTATAAATATACGTTATATCAGTTAAACCTTACAGCTAGTTTAAATTTCCACGGTTTAAATCAACAAATTTTGGACGTAGAGATTCATGTTTTAAATTGTAACGCTGGCCGTAGATTTTTTATAAATCTTAAATCCTGAATTTACGATTACATAGCGATCAAGTCCTAAAGGGCGAAAAACATCAATAGAACAAATTAAATATAACATGATGAGTTGACATTAAAGCACTGGGATGACTTAGTTCTTCGTTGTCACTTATGCAATAACAAGACAATTAAAAAAAAAAGAAAACCAACTTCAATGATTTTGAGGAGTTCCTTGGTGTATTTTTGAATTCGAAGGTCCAATGTCAATGAAATTAAAATGGGACAACTCTTGAGATATCCCCTTTCTAACAAAAAAATAATCATCTAAATCCGTTCATAAACAAAGAAGCTGTGGCTGAACATCCATATAAAAAAAAAACATTCGCACTTTTTGGAAGTAGGATAGAAATCATGAGAATACGTGGTGTACGCGTACGCGCTTTGAAGCTAATGAATTTATACTTCTTTGACGTGACAAAAACGATGTTTAATTTACGCGAAACTAATTTATTGAACATAATAGCTGAAAAAATAAATAACGTTATTGTTTTTTAACACTTGCAATTTATTTATAGATGAGGGACAGACACAGCATTTTAAAGAATAACATCGAATGTGACTATCTCCACTAGACTATTACTAAAACAAGAGGCTTAGCAAACAATTTCATGGTGTAGGAGTTTTGTTACAATCACTCTAATCATTATTCCACAACGCGTGTAAGGAAGTATAACGTAAAAAATTAACTATATAAATAAATAGAATGAAGTTTGCCGTTGTGCGCGCGTCACGCAAAAACTATAGAATTGAGTTTGACCAATTATTGTTTTACTCTTTAGATACTTGGTCCTTATTAACAAGAAAAATTATCACGGTATCTTCCTAAACAATATATTATTCTGTAGTCCACCATGAATAGAGCCTCGGGCACAGCTATCTAATAATAAAATAAAATTTAATGCCAGTAGTATTCTGACTTGTTATCGGGTTATTTTTATCATTGAAACTCCGTATAAGATACATTTATTACTGAGCGCAATGAGCGTCGTCAATTTTTGAAGAAAATCGCTACCGTAAATTACTCTCCTAACGTCTATATTATCGTACAGTAAGCTGTAAAATTAAGATTCTTGCCAATAAAATGCTAGTAAAGTTGGATTTAGTCCGCGATCCGTAGGCGTTTTATAGGTTGCGATGTATCGTGTTTGCGGCATTGCGAATTGTCAAACAACACGCTGACGTGACATAGGCTTACGAATGCTTAAATTTTGATTAGAAATAAAATCAATTCAGAATCTTTTTTTGTTACATTATATTAGCTATTGATATAGATTTACTTAACTTTAATTTATTTGTAACTTTCGTTTCAGAATACAAAGAAGTAAAAACACATTGAAATAAAAATATATATTTACTTCATTTTTTTAGTCTACAAAACTGGATGCATTCTAAGAATAAAAAAAAAATTAAAATCTTTTAATGTACCTACATAATTTAAATAAAATTGAACCTTTCCACTTGCAAATACAGTTTACATTGTTATATTTACGTACATGACGTACAAACAAACAACGTATTAACAAAAAAACAAATAACTAAAATTAACATAAAAGTCTAATTATAAAAAAATATATGATAATACTAATAATAAATTCCAAATAAAAATTTAATAAGAACAAACAAACATGCTAAAAAATACTAATAATTGTAAGAAGATTTAAATTAAAATTACATTAAAAAAATATATATATTCAAAATAATTGTTCAAATAAAGTTAACTGAGAATTGAAAAATCGACCCTCAGTCAAAATCACTTTATCCGAAAATCTGTGCCAATAATCCATTAAAAAAAAGCAATCATGGCTATTCTCTATGGCTTCGATGATACACAAGGGAACTCATGAAATCATCGAAGTTGGTTTTACTTTGTTAAAAATTGTCTTTTTATATAAATCTTTGTCTGACTGAAATGTACATTCGGACTGATTTGTTGTTTTATTTTTATTAAGTTTTACATTGCAATTAACATATATGAAGGCGCGGGTGGTTGCTAGTATATTATAAAATATTTGTTTTATTTTTGAAAATGGTCTAGTTATTATTATTATCTTTAATGTGAAATTATTTCCATACTAAAAAAGCAGTAGGGTGCGGTTTTAAATAACCTCTCTAGAAATGGTGGTTTTTAAAGGTGCGTCGCGTCGGTTTTATTGCCAGTGGAAATAATACCAAGTTATTGGTCCGTTTAGAATTTTACGCACGTACAACGTTTACACGGGCCTGTTTATTTTGAATAAGGTTTCGCTAAGTAAAAGCAAACCCGAGGGATCGCGGATCCCAAAGGAGCTGAATGAAAAATTAAGGAAAATATACCTATTATCATCTGTCTAGAATACTAAATCTCGAAAATTTTAGACACTTCATCGATGTCGATTTTTCGAGTCACGATTATGTTTTATTTAATAATTTGGTTTTGCTCTTTTCTTCCTTTTTATATCAATTCAGTCTTTTTAAGTCACACGCTTTTTATTTATCAGAAGCTCGAAATACTATAGTGTATGAAATCTGTTTCAATATTGCCATTCTTCCACTTGACAAATTCAATAGAAAAAATACAATTTAAATTGAAGCATACGTTGCAATGTAATTTTTCCTCATAATCAAAAGATTTTTTATTAATTATAAGAAACGTTTTTTCATGGTTTTTTTTAAAACAATTTCGTGTGTTACAATTTGAATCCTTTAGTGGTTAATAATAAAACGTAAATTATATGTAATATTTACGTTATAACTGTCAGCTTTATTTATTCATTGTAAGTAATAAAAGTATTCAATCCAATACTTAAATTATTATTATAAACAAAGAAATCATATTATGATTATACAATCTATGATTTTTTATAATTTCTAATCGTATATCAATTCATTTATTGTTGCCAATTTATTGTATTAAAACACCCAAGCGGGTAAAGTCGTAAAAAGCTAAGAAAAATAAAAAGACCAATCAACCTGGTAACAGTAGTAAGATCACCAATGAAACTCAGCCACATATATTTTATATTCAAAAAGCGTTTCGCACGACAGACGTTAGGATTTCAAAATGATTTCAACATTTTCACTGAAATCTTAAGTGCTTTAAGTTCACACGTTTTGGTTTTTAAATAATTTTTCGAATATCTATATTAAATATAGTTTAAATAATAAATTACAATATAATAATAGTTATTATTATTATATAATATTATTTATTTTCAATGTATCGTAGGCGATAATCAGACTTTAATGCCAATGGAGATAATTTATTTGTAAATAGAGATTACCTTTTTTATAGTTCCAAGTCAAAGTGACAGTAC
The DNA here is from genome assembly GCA_033032175.1 of Saturnia japonica. Taxonomy (NCBI): domain Eukaryota; kingdom Metazoa; phylum Arthropoda; class Insecta; order Lepidoptera; family Saturniidae; genus Saturnia; species Saturnia japonica. Next base: position 5,296,814 of record CM065314.1, read on the forward strand.
TGTGCCTGATGGTAGGCAAAGTACTATCCAAAAACTACGGCAACAACTGAGAGATCAGCGATCCATCACCTGTCGCCGCTGTCATGCCGTCCTGCAAGCCTCTTGGCGTCTGGATATACACTGGCTGATCCCGTAACCCAACAAATCAAAAAAGTCACTATGACAGGTTGTATGGTGGTCGTGAGCTAGTCGATTACAGATACTCCACAACCACGCTTGATTACTGGGTATACGCCGACCGGTCTCGAAATACGACACGCCGCGTGCCACGTATATATACTCTATACTAATATTATAAAGCTGAAGAGTTTGTTTATTTGGTTGAAATCACAAATCTCAAGATCTAATGGTTCGAATGGAAATTAGTATTGGATAGCCCATTTCTCGAGGAAGGCTTATAGGCTATGTAACATCACGCTACGACCAATAGGAGCGGAGCATCAATGAGAAATGTTGCAAAATTGGGAAAAATTTATCCTTTTGAGAGTTTCCATTATATGACGCAAACGAAGTTGCCCGGATCAGCTACTTTTAGTAGTCTGGCTCAATATTACCAAAAAATTATAGACACAAAATAAAAAAAAAGAACCAATACAATGAGATAACGCTATAAGTAATTAATTAATTTGTTAGTATGAATAAGGATCGATTTCGGGATCACAAGCGACGCAAATGGATTCCCAAAATCATTTAGACGCTCGCATTTCAGTCTTACTGTGGATCTCATTAATTATTCAACATCAATTCCCTGAGAATCCGTGTCGGGTGTTTCCTTTCGTAAATTAGAATTATGACGGGCGGTGAAACAATGCGGTCTTACCTCGAAACATGATGATTTCCCGCAACCGCCGTTCATTTGTTTTGTGTTACCCATTGTTCAATACCTATAGGCACGAAACGAATGAATAAAGCCGTACTTCGTGATTAATGTTTTGAGAGTCCCTTCTGTATTGATTAAACACATCTCAGACAAAGATTGAATTATTGAACAAGTACCTACATGTTATGTTTCGGTTAAAAGGAATGAGAGCGCTCTTCTTAGTATGTTGTACTGTATACGCAAAATTAGGCAATTGAATTGAACAAAATATGTAAGTAAATAAAATACCGTCAAAAACCCATGAGGATTGCGTTGTAAAAGGTAACACTGGAAAAATATTTGTAATATTAACTGTAAAATATAAATCATGAACTTCTCTCTACTAAATTTTTAGGTCTGTCATGTACACTACGGAGACTTATATAATTAAAATATAGAAAAATTAACAATATTTGTCGTGGGGTACCCGGTAGTAACGTAGTTCCTTTCGCTATTTACTATGTTATGAACGTGATAAGTTTATAAACAAAACCTAATATACATTTAAATAAATCCCAAATCAGTGGGACTCCAACCATCGACCCCTCGTAATGTACATAATAAAAACAACAGCCCGTAGAAATCTGGTTATAATACAGTCGAGCCAATTCCGCGACTGTCATAGTTTTGAAAATACTTTAAATGTATGTGCTTAAATTTTTTTAGCGTTAGTCGGGTCCGATCACCTTTTTGGATTAAGTAACATCGTTGTAATAAATAAAAAATACTCGTGTGTGAGGCGAAACCGTTTCGTCTCCAAAGCAGAACTTACGATTTCCCTTAGATTCAAAATTCGAATGGCTATTGTGATTCCCCTACGTCAAAACACATACGAGGGTGATTCACATCTGTCGAATATCATCCGCTTTCTCGATATTTGTTTATTTTGTTGACAATAAATAAACGTAAAATTTTGCAATAGAGCATGTCGTAAAATTTCAAGAGATTTTATTGTCACACTTTTGGTGCATATATTTTAATGGGTTTTCTGGTTTTATTGATTCTACCTTTTTCATCTCGCATTCCTTTATTTAGCAAAATTTATAATTTATAATAGGGTCTGACCAATGATATTATAACTAAAAAGATTGGGTATGACATTTTTTCCCCAGGTGTCTGTTTAAGTACGTGAAAGCTATGTTATAAAATCATATTTGAAAGCTTCATATGAAAAAATGCTTCAAAGAGAAAATGTTACGAAAATATTTAAATAAATAATGTATTATAACTGTATTTATAGCATGTATTAAACGTTTTAATATATATTGGATATATCTATTCATCATCCGACGTCTTACAACTATTAAACTGTCAAATTATATAGATAAATGCTATATTGGTTTGATTTATTGATTACGTTCTCGGCACGTGCCATATTAGAAGTTGATTGATTCATTGTTTTTGTTGATTGTCGAGAAACCAAAGTAAGACATTATAAACTTTTTACACAAAAAATACAATATGACGTGTATCTTACGCATACTAGGCTCGAGAACAATCTGTTTTCCCCTTTGTTTATTTAAACGTGTTTATTTTTGGAATTAGAAGATAGAAATTATTTTTGTATTTTATAGCCTATTTATTGAGAAAGGTTAGGCTATATAACTTCATGCTACGACTCTAAGGACTGGAGCAGTAATTATGAACGTCAAGCAATTTGAGAACATGTAGGCAAGACGGGAAGTGAGAACAACGAAAGGCTATATACACGAGTACGTTGGCGGTGAGGCAGCGCTGTGGAAAATTGTTTGAATTTAACACGGTTGAAACCGTGGGACACAGTAGTTACATTAATAAAATTTAAAATTATTATCTCATTACTTATATGCAAATTATATTGAAAAATAATAAATAAGTAAGAACAACTTTACTGAGGAGGCTTTTAAACAAACAGAATGCGTGTAATTTTTCCTACTCTGATAATTACGGTGCGACCCAGTAAGAGGCAGTTGGTAGTTACCATGACAAACCGGTAGTTGCCTGATAAAGTTAGTATTAACAGCTATAATACGATACCCAATGTTGTGTTGCGTAATTTCTTTATTCGAAACCGATACCGCCTCTCCGTGAGAGAGTAAATGTGGTCTACAGCCGAGAGGGCTCTGAAGTTATGAGATGAAGCGAAGTATTATGTAGAAGCTTTAAAAAATTTAATCCTATTAGGTACAAAGCTGATAGTGAAATGAGCATTTACAGGGTCGCTGAATGGGGAAAAATAAATGCATAAATCATGTAGGGTAGTAGAGAATGAACAACATTGCTATGACGCCAAAATTCTTTAGAATTAACAAAGATTTGATTTTTTTAATGATAGTTATTGATTAACGAGTTTTTGACGTTGTTTTTTAGCTATAAAATAGATTCTCTAAGGTGGGATGAAAGCTTTGTAATACTGTATCAAAAAATGTAATTACAATAATTAGATCTTTTTTTTTAACTGACTACACTGTTAGCCTTAGGGGCCCTATCCAAAAACAGAGCCGCTGCGGCTTTTACAGCTTCACCGGACTTACATAATTAGATCTACTGTGTTTGCGTTATTTAAACTACTGGATCCTAATAAGGATTACGATACAAAACCTTTTCGCTTCAAGATATTGTTGTTTTTATACCTCTCGGCTTCCTCTCTTGCGGTTAGTTTTTACTTAGTGTTTGTCAAAAGGGCGTAAGCACTACTATAAAATGTATGTCAAAATAGGCTATTATCTTACTCACTGTAATGAAGGGAGCGAGTCCTGTTTCCTACAAATGTTCGTACGGAGAGAATGTTTTAAGTTAGGTAAAAACTGTTTAATTGATATATTGATACAAAAATATTGCGTTACCTAACTGTGTGTTGTTTTGCAACTAATATTAAAAACATTTAAATTAAAGTATAAATAAGTTGACGACTAGAATGTATAATGTGCCCACGTAACCGTACATACAAAGTATCGCTCAAAAAATCACAATATTTTTTTTGGTTTAATGGTTTTTTGGCAATACATTTCTTACTCACAATGTAAAACGCTTAAAATAAACTAATTCCAACATACAGAAAACCGCCAACATTCTAGCGTTCAGACCACAACGTTCCTAATCCACGACTGCATTTCAATCCATCTGCGTCGTGTTTAGCTGCGAACAGATCGAGGTCACTTTCGTTTGATGCGTTTAATTGACTCTTTGACTTGGACGCATTAAATCAATGTACTTTCATCTGATATGGTTAGTTAACATTAAAGCTATTATCCCTTACATCCCGTATGCACAGTAACTCACGTAGATGATTAGATTGGTAGTGATCGTTTACGATTGACAGGCACTTTGGCTGAGGAGCTTTGAAAAATGCAGAGATATTAGAATGGTTAGCGGTGCCCAGTGGCGGCGATGCATAGTTCATCAAATTTTAATCCTTCTTTACGATATCTAAAGTATTATTGACGATTCTTATAACCTATCAATTGTGGAATGACATATTTCCCGTGTACACATGTACAAACAAATCGACGGATTTATTAATATGGATTAGCGATATTCGTACGTTGTTTTTATTTTAAAAATAGCAGTAACTATCAACATTTCTAAATCTCTAATCTATATAAATAAAATAATTGAGGATTGTCGTCCAAGCTATGGTTAACCAAACGAAGTCTGAAAACTCTAATTTGATTTGACGGTGCCTGATATGGAAATAACAATGTTTTGTAGTTTTCAAAAGAAACTCATTTCAATAGTATTTCTTTTCCTTTTCCAAAGTTTCATATCGCAGCTGATACCCGGTAACTGTAAACGAAAGAAAGTAATACTGAAGAATGGTAGAAATTTTAATGAAGTTGTAATAAAACTGGCACGTCTTCTGTGACGGACATTTTGGCAGGCTATAATTTTAAGTTGAAAATATTACCTTAACGCACAAGTTGGACTTACGTAAAAGGTAATGCGTTCATTAACTATAATTAATGTGACTCGTTTTGTGATAAAAATACTTGATTGTGACTTTAGGAAGAATTTTTAAAAATTAAAGTAAAAGTCGGTATTTAAAATAAAATGGAATTTTAATTGTGCAACTAACTGTATGTTACGAGACATTTTTTACCAAAAACAGAAAGAAAACCAACTTCAATGATTTTGTAGAGTTCCCCGGTGTATCTCCAAAGTGTATGGTTCAATGCCAATTAAATTAAAATGGGGGGCCACCCTTGAGGTATCCACTATTATCCAACAAAAAAATAATCATCCAAATCGGTTCATAAGCAAAGTTATGGCTATATATATATATATATTCGAATTGAGTTACCTCCAGTCTTTTGTTGAAGTCAGTTAAAAACAAATAATAGTTTGCAATAAATAATGGTAAGCGGCTACCGTAGCCTATGGCCGTTGCCGACCTTGAACTCCCCTACCCCAAGGAACTCTGGAAACCCTAATGACCGCAGGAACGCAACACAAAGTTATTTGGCTGCGAACTTCTGTAGGGTGGATGTATTCCAGCAGTCGGTCTGCCCCAAGTACAGAGAAATCTCCAAAGAAACTCTGTACCCTACCTGTTTAAGAGTAAACAAAGTTAATATTGTAACAAATAAATAATTAAAACATACTGTAATTACCATAGTTGTAGTAAATTATACTACATCTATGGTAATTACTCATTTTCCCGCTTCCATCACTCTTCACTCCACATACACAGAGTACTTGGATCACCATGGCCGAACAATAATTAAAACCTCGTAAGATTAAATATTTCATTATGTTGTTAATTAGCTTTCAAAAATTTGCCTGCTGAAAATTTAAATATATATAAAAAAGGAATTAAACATCTATTATTTTATTTATTAATTAAGCACAACTTAACCTCTTTTATTGATGAAAAATCTGATGGAAATGGCGTCCGCAACAATTACAATAAGAACATCTCTAGCCCTGTGTTACATTTTTTGACTCAATATACATATAAATTACAAAAAGTTAATAGTACTCTGTTGATGGAGTTTCATTTATTATATGACCTTATTCATCGTCAAGCTCTGATATGATTTTCTCTTCTATGATATTTTATATTATATTGATTAACACGCTAAGACTTAATTCAAGGCCCTTGTACCTACTAATACACTTTTAAAAAAATGTTAATAATCATCCAATCCATCAAAATCGCACAATGGCCACACGTAATAAAGCAAATGTAGAAATGTAATTTTTCACACTTTTATTGATCATTTCAGATCGTAAAGTTGGGAAACGTTAATTTTATTTTCAGAACTCCTTAGACATTTACTGTCACTTAGTTCGATACCAGATGGATGTTTGACAGAAATAGAGTCCTGGAAAGTGGGCAGAATGATTAGAAACGAGTCCACTTTACTACTTCTTATAATAAAATAAGTAATAACGATAATAAAAACGTTATACGCAGTTTTATTGACAGGAGTGCACTTTCATTTAATATTACTAATTACGTAGTCAAGCCGTCGGCTTTTCTTTTTACAAGCGTTTATTAAACTTAGCTATTTAGTACGAGTTAAATCTTGCAACTGGATTTTAAAACAGTTATCCCCCAACCGATTGAGCTGAAATTAAAGAAAAAAACATTTTATAATCAAGCTTTTATTTAATATGACAAAAAAATGTCAGGTTTGTGTTGCAAATATTAAAAAGGAGAAAGGGAAATTTGAAATAATTAAACAGGTATTGAATATAAGGTTGGCTTTAAAAAGTTTTTTTTTAATATAATAATTATTTATTGTGTTATTATAAGCTAACAAGTGATCATAATTACCCAATACATGATGTTTTGATGTGATCGAAGATGGTGGTTATAACAGTGTATAAATTTATGGTCGATCTGGTTTACTTAGGTAGAACTAGACAAATTGTCTTCTATATAAATGTTTAAACTGATAACTGAATTAACACACGGAAGTTTTCTATCATTGATACATTCTTAAAAAAAAAAAAAACGAAAAGTGAAAAATACAAAAAACGCACGAACAAGACCCTCCTTTTTCACAGTCGGGTAAAAGAAGCTTTAATTTTCATTTCGAAGCAATAGCTAATTAGCCTCGTGACAACTCTAATGGTTTCGTCTCCGCAATGAGGAAATCCTATTCCAGATATCTTTTCATTCATTACTGTATAGTCGAGCTGGATTACATGTTTCCAACAAACGTTTCCCTTTGTAGAAGATTGGCAGGGATTACCAAGCATTAGGGAGCTCAAACAAAAGGGGCACGAGCAATATATATTACATGTGTAGTGTAATATGGAAGGATATTATTAATAAGCTCCGTTTTTAATTTGTCTAATATCTGTGGGGCTTTTTGTCTAACGCATGAGTGAGTGAGTTTTAATGCATCAAAAGGATTATTTTGATTGTTGAATAGTATTTTTTTATTCTGATTAGAAGCTGATAAATAATACTTAGGAATAGTAATTCCTTTAATAGTCTTTAAATTGGGTTCGGTTATTTAACGAACGTCCAACACAGATGAGATGCAGGGTACTTTCCTTTTTGTTTTTAAACTATAATGCGTTCATTTGGTTGTATTGCAATGGTCAAAATTAGAAAAAAATGATTCAGAGTGTTTGTTGTGGTCAAGAAAGAACGCTTTAAAAATAGTTTCAATATTAACAAAAATAAATATTATAATATAATTTATCATGCAGTTTCAAGTAACAGTGGGTTCAAGAAAATAAAATTATGAGATGAAAATTTAGTGGTTAATCCTATGAATGGATAATTGATATTCATTATTATTGCTAACCTATCGATTATAATGTCAGACATGTTTAAAAATCATAATTAGGTACACAAATAATTAATCATTCATTGACAAGAAATTAAATAAGAGAATGTAGAATTATTTGGAATATTTTATAAGGGAAACGATATGAGTCAAAAATGGTTAAAAATGATTATGTTAAATACAAAAAATGATGTTACTGAAACCGTCCAAGTAAACAGTTTTAAAACATGTTTAATGCTGTATAAAACTGACAACATCTCCAGGGTACGTCATGGGCGGAGCGAGAGACTAGAGAGACTCGTCTGAAACACCGGTGTTTGTAGTTCAAGTCTTAAGATATCAGCGATATGTATTCAATATGGAGGTATATTAATAAAAACTATAATCTAAATAATTACATCAAATCTTCACATGTATCTTGCGGTCTATCTATAATAATTTAGTATATGGGCAATGTGCTTCACATTATTGTGTAAATACATAAATTCTCTACTTAAATCATCTAGAATTCTAGATCATACATGTATATGTAGATGATACAATAATTGGCACTTTAGAAGTTTGCTCTATTGTAAGCCACTTTTATACCAGTATAGCTGCCGGAATACACCAATAAACGGTTGCTGACAGAGTTTCAACTTCAAGGTGGGAAATTGCAGCGCAAATGTTACACCATAATATTAACATAGGTTAAATCGTATTACTTGCACTAAGCCCTAAATGCTACCCAGCGCTTACATCTCCAATAAACACAAGATGACGCTGATAACCGCACCTTCACCGTGTATATTTATAATAATTACACTGATTGCATCTCACTAAGGTCAAGTGTTCCGCTGTCTGACTGTTGACAGCGATTGAAGGATGGCAGGCGATACGGACTAATCAAATCTAACCTATATATTATTAATAAACAATAGCTAAATATTTTCATGGACATTTTAAGAATTTGTTATTTTATTTGACACGACTAAAAATATGACTCAAAAAGTGTATAACTACAAATGCTAAGCGCAGCTGTGAAGTACAATCGAAGAGTATTATTATATTTAATATATAATACAGTAAGAGAAACAGTACTATAATGCAGTATTATCGGAGATAATAAAAATAACCTAATTTTTGCGAGAATCTAATACATTTATGTTAATGTCAGTTTGATGCTGCGCAGAAGTGACAGAAGTGTTTATTAAGTCTAATTTTAAGTTTCAAATTAGCTCATGGTGCACTATGCTTCTATGTGTAGATTATTTGGTAATTTAAAAGTGCGAAGAAATCGGCGTATAGGTGCTGCGAGTATATAAACCATGAATTAAGAAATCACAGAAATTAGTTAAAAGAATGACAATAATGTTTAGTAATCGATAGCACATATATATTGTATTCATACTGTATATATAATTGGTCCTTTATTAGAATTAATAACCAATATAAAACAATAATGTATTTTTTTAAATAATTATACTATTTCAGAAGCTTTGAGGCTCGTGCACCGTCTGATCGATAATGGCGATTGACGAAAGATAGGCGCTAACGGTCGACGTAATCTTTCGACCTATATCTCTATCCTAACAATAATTTGACAGTTAGGCAGGTGAAAAGGTTTCACTTTTATTGTTCTATCAATTTTCATTTCACTGAATGTTAGTTTAAACTAAGGTGATACGGATTAATGTGTAAAAAACGAAAATGAGAATTTTCCACAGGATTCTATAGGGAGATTTATAGAGAAAAAAAACTTCAAGAAGTATATTTATTTAACCCCGTATATAGAATCCAGCAGTTTACGATGTTTGTATATTCCCAAGACCAAAGAAAGGTATTACGAACTATTTTATGTTCTTGTTGGTCGCTTAATTTTATTATTTTCTAAATAACTTACGTTTTCTAAAACTATTTTTAAATTGTTTTGTTGCGGTATATAGTTAGTCTATAGAACATGAATATGTTTATTAAATAAGTACTAAAAGTGGAAAATATAAATTCCACTATTAAAAAATACTTAATGAAATATATGCCCGAGAAGGCACTTCTTCTAAACATTAAAGCACTACCACAGGTTCGGAAAACTTCCAGTCGTCGAGAAGAGCCGATAAGTAATTTTATCTGCTTCATATGTAAATAATCTATTTTTTGTAACTGTTCAAGTAATGTTTACAGTTAATAATTTACATTAATTATGGTAGATGTACAGAAAGGAAGTTATTTTTTTCATTAACGTAATAAATCTATCCTACATACGCTTTTCACAGTAGGTATACGTATACAGTCTTGACATGGTTCTTGAATCTATTGTCTGGTAAATTGGTAGTATGCTTTGGAAAGTTATTGTAGAACCTAACACTATTAACTATGCAACAAGGGAAGACTAATTTGTGTTTATTTCTAGTAAGTATTAAAATTATGGCGGTCGATGACAAGATCGAGCTTTATCTAAGTTTTTGCTAACATACTAAATTCTAAGATACTAAATTCTTAAAGTGTATTCTTTAATGATATGTATGGGACCTGTGTGACCTATGTGATGTACTATGTTGAAAATTGCTCAAATTGCCCGTTTTTGTAATATAAATATGGTATCTACTTCAGCAGTTGACGTTCAAAGTAAAATAACGCAGGATATTAATCTATGGAAATAAGCGAAGTAGACTAATCTATGAAACATTTCATTTGAAAGTAAGATCATAATGTAAAAACATTTTCAATGCGTGTTGTGTAGTAGGTATATTAATATTTTTAGAAAAACCAAATTAACATTTTTGGTAATTCATCATTCTCATTGGCAATGTGTCCGCCCAATACATGTTCATTCATTAATGATCTTATGTAATGAGATTTCTTTCTTATTCTGTGGAAAAAAATGTGTTATAAATCTTACCCTGGTGTTAAACAAGAATTCAAAATCAGCTGATAGATTATTAATGATGTTACTTACCTGAAACAAAATAAATATTTATAAATATTAAGTTATTTAGCAAAATGTAGAAATATGTATTGGGGGTTTATATTAAAAATACATTGTATTATAACTATAGATTTACTAATATATGTAGATCGGCAATTCAAAAGAGTATAACTGTGTGTTAGAACGAGATAGCGATACGATATATTATAGATAGATACATAGGGATACGAGATAATAATAACGTAAATCGTAATTAAAACAAAACCGGCTTATTTGTACAAAATCTAAGATTTTAAAGTGTAATTTAATGTTTAGTAGACACGTTTAATTGTGTTTACGTGTACTGTGCCTAGATGTAACTCGTATAACAAGGAAATCAATAAAACAATACGCATACCTACTAGGGTATTCAGGTAATAGTCTCGTCTTATTTAACCTATTGCCGATATACACTAAATCTATGGTTACTCATAACTTAGAAATGAATAGCTACATTAATTATTAGATACACATATGGAATGAATTCCTGTATAAAACATGAATGTGATAATATATTTCAAGTGTAATTCTTTAAGATTCATACTGTAGCCGGTTTTTGGTCACACCTTATATATCTTTATTTCGTGATATTTTATATACAGTGTAAACTCTTTATAACGAAACTCAAAGGACTGAGCATTTTTTGTCGTTATAGAGAGTTATCGTTATATAGAGTGGATTTTCAATATGTGGGTTTTAACGCAAACCAACCAAGTTGGGCTCACTTCAACGTTATAGGGAGTTTATCGTTATAAAGGATAACGTTATAAAGAGTTTACACTGTATATATATTATATCTATTCATATTATTTACTTATGTAAAATTAAATTAGCAATTAAAGTCACGTATTATTTTAGAGTTCCGTATTATTATTATATCAATGTTGTATTTAAATGATCAATTCAAAACGTTATAAAAAAGACATCAATTAAAGAAAAAGAAGTGGTCTACAATATGGAAAAAATATTCATAAGAACAAGAATTTTCTTCAAGCAACTAGGGTAGCTAAAGTTTCTCTGCCTCGAAGCACCAAACTTTATTATTGATAAGCCTAACTAACAGATGAAATTATCAAAGTTCTCTCGATTTACACCCCCAATGGATCAAATTTTCTATAGCAAGCCCTCAGTCCATTGTAATCGAAAACACGTGTGTCGCAGAACTTCGGCTAATTTTGTCCAAAGTGCGTATTCAAATTTAGCCAATCGATTTTGAACTGTATTCTTTGATTCGTTGGGTCACTTTGTGAAGTATCCTAATGATTTCTAAAAGCTTAAGTACTCGGAAACAAGAACGCAATAACTACAACATTGAGAATTACGGAAGTTTAAGCAGGTGCAAAATATTATATTTAATCCAATGCAACATAAGTTATTATTATTGTTAACGATGGTAATCATTCCGTCTCTACCAAATATATGCAAAATATCAGGTGGAATTTTCGAAAAACTATGAATATTGTGGTATGCTAGCACGTTGCATGAAGCATGATAGACTGTACGATTTCACACTGCAAAGATATTTCAAGCAGAATATGACGCGTATATTTTATGCTTATCAAAAAGATGCTAAAAAATCATGAATTTTTATATTTGATTCTTCTCGTGTACTTGTTTATGATAACGATGAATGAAATCAAATTTGTATGCCCACCATATAATAAAATCTACAAAATATTAGTTTGAAAAGTATCAATATGAAAGCAAAAATAAACGGTTTTATGTCGCTAATTTAAATATTTTATTATTATGATATAAAAAGATGAAGCCTTTAATAATATTTTAATAGATAATAAAAATTGACTACTTAATAACTGTTATATGAATACAATTACAGGAATTTGTAAAATAGGTAACATATTTATATATTTATTATTATTGTCATAATTAAACACGGAATTGTATTTTGATCGCAACGATTTTGTGAAAGTTTTGAGGAATATAATGGAAATGATTTTATTTTATTGTTATTATAAAACGGAAATAATCATGTTAAAGTTCACAAATATCTCCTCCCGCAAGGCGTAATTAATAATTTGCAATAAAAATTTACAAACTATACTTGAACCCGTTTGTCTACACGAACATAGGGTAGACACAAAGGGCCAAAGCGTACAGGGACGAACAAAGAAAGGCATTGAAAGCCGTCTGGAAAGGGCACATGCTTTCAAATAATAGCTTAAAGAATTCCACCCGACATGCTTCAAAGATTTATAAGGTTGCGCGATTTGTCCCGATATTTTCGTTGTTAAAACAAATGATTAGAGTTATGCATTGTGAAACAGATTAAATACAAATGCTATAGAAAATTTAAATAATGTAAAAGAACCAGTTAAAAATATAACGAATGTTTGCAAAGTTTTGATATTTTGATTATTAAAATTAAAAAGTTGGGAAGAAATGACGTAATTGTAACCAATTATTATTATTACCTATACTTTTTTAACCGACTTGAAAAAAGGAGGAGGTTCTCAATTCGATTAGAAATTAAAAAAAAATGGATATTCAGTCATAACTTCTTAGTTTATGAACCGATTTAGATGATTATTTTGGCTTTGGAAAGTAGATATGTCAAGGGTAGTCCCATTTCAATTTCATTGGCGTTGTACCTTCGACTTCGAAGATACACCAGGGAATAAAAGTAATCAAATGAAAAAAATGTATGAGTATAATTTTTTAGTAGTTAATCAAATCTTTAATGGTTCCCTCATTTGAAACAATGCGAGATTAAGACAGAAGATTTTTATTATTATTGTGTACCTATAAGTGTACAAAGAATACTGTCTCGAGCAGGTATCCTTTAAATGCAAATCTCTTCTTGTTATTTTCCTAAAAAGGGAGGGACAGTCATGCGGGAAAAACGACGAAATATTTAACTTTTTCATAAACGTTTGCACGAATGTTTTGTGCCCGATCTTGGGTCACAAAAGGAGGGGAAATTCTTTTATTTGGACAAAAGCTATTTCGCATTTATTAAATGTTGTCGACTCCGACTATACATTGTCAGTTGTCCTTTTGTTAAGTCAAAATCAGTTGGTAGTGAAAAATTATTGTAGATTGCTGTTTTAACACTTATATAATTCAGTATATGACATTTAAAGTGTAATTATAATTATAATCTATTCATTATTGTCGATAATAAAAGGTGATCAAACCTCTTAATATTAGCTTATCTCAATCATCAATTTATTAACACCGTTTCATTTGCCAATTGTTTATTACACTGAAAAGTATCCTAGTTGGACGATTCCCAAACAAGTGATGCTTTTCAGTCTTTTCAAACAAATAAATAGAAACTTAACTTGAATCTACCACTAAAATAACTCTAGTTCCACAGGTTAAGGAATGAATAATTCACAAAACAATGAAATCCACAGATTCACTAACTACAAAACCATATGTCAATGATGAAATAACTATGGATAGCGGGACCCTTTACGTGGCAGCATGAGTGAGAGTGATCCAACTGACCACCAATCAACATATCGAGATATTCTAAGAAATATTACGTGAACATATTTTTGTTGATGTATGTGAGACAAATCGTTACTCAGACTTGATGAAAAAAAATTAAGTTTATCTATAGATTTTAACTCTTTGTCTGAAGTTATCAACGCTGCACGAACCAATTCTGCATTCATTCCAGAGTGAATGATGATTTAGACTTCGATACTTATAAAGATGTGCTGGAGTAATTGCAGGTCAGCGACTCCTCTGACACCCACATTCATCAGTTTATCTTTCTCCGTGAAGTGCGTGGACCTCGTTACGGACACAATCGATTATGACACAGAAACGCGGCGGCTGTAATAACAGTTGCCTTCTCACGCGACTGTCAATTAAATGAACCCATATACGAATGCTTACAATGGTGCTTTTACCACCTCACTGCAGTGTTTAAGGATCAAACTGCTCATGAAATCTGATGTTATGGTTTAAAGTTATGACTGACAATTTCCCATAGATACTTACATATTGTTATGATTGCAATGAAATTTTTAAGCTCAGTATTTTCATTATATTAATTTATTTTAAAGAACTAACTAATAATAACCTTCTTCTAGCTTATGACAATAAGAGAGCAGAAGATAAAATGAACGCCAAAACGATATAAAGGTTGACTAATATGTTGCCCATTCCACAATTGTTGAAGAGAAATTATTGTAATTATTGCGGGTAGTAAATTTTTACCTATGTCACCAAAAACAAGAACACTAATGGTTGTTTTTTTTTTTTTATTTTTTAACGATGACATTCGAAAAGACAACCGTACAGAGAATCAAAGTTATCGACAGAAAGTAAAGGTCAATTATGATTGGACGCGATGGGGTAAATTTTGATATTAGTGATGAGTTTTGTAAGAGGTCTAAGCAGAGGACGGTTGAACTTTAGATTACATGCTGCTAAATTCTTATATTGTGAAGAGGTGGGAGAGGTAAGGGGGGGGGGGGAGGTAATCTCCCTGTGAAGGGAAAAGTGCCGCAACAAATAGTTTTTGAATTTTTTTTTTAATTTTAAGGTTATGTCTATCTACTACTCTTCAACGGGTAATTATTGGTTCAGAGTTCAAACTTAACCTAATTAATTTTATCACCACAACGGAATAGATTTATTTGACGTTACAAAACACAATCCCTCAAAAACTAACAAAATAATGTACAGAAAAAAGTTACGATCTTCGAAAATCTTTACTTATCTTAACTTTGATCTCTATGACAACTAATTAGAACTGAAATTTCATATTTAGTCTAATTATTAAATGATTTAACTATAACAAAAAATTGGAGCTCAATCGAGTAATCTAAAGCTGAGCCCAGAGTACTAATAATGGCTGATAATATAAATTTTATGTAATATAGATTACATTCGTAATATCCGTATATCATTTAAAAGCACTGCTAAAAACTATTTGAATATTAGAGCTATTCAACAAACACCGTTTTAATAAATATATTTAAATTTAACTTCTTGCTTCTTGCAAAAATACGAAATGATATAATCTGAACAATGTAAAGCTTAAACAAAGTTATCTTGAGAAAACATTTTTATAAAATGATAAACATTTTACGGTTCTTTTGACATCATACTACTGCTTTATGTGAAAAGCTTTAAGAATAAGAATTATATAAATTGATTATGAATAATGTTATCATGTAATGAATCTTGATCACGGTACCAAACTATATAATACGTACTCCCTAAATATACTGTCAATAATGTCAAATAATTTAATATTTACTCTTAATCAAATACATAATTCTTATTATAATTTGATTTTTGTTATTTCATTGAGTCCAGCCAAGTTCTGACATACCCTCCAGGTATAAATCATGGTTGTGTAATAAAATTGTAATATTATCTGTTAATATCTCCATGATCTCTTAGTAATTATGACCTTTATGTTGTAATCACAAAAAAATATAAACTTATTCTTGTCAAAACATTCGAGTTTATAATAGATTTCGAAAGTGATTCAAGTCTATCTTTCCCAACATCACAAACAAATTAAACTGTACAACAGCTTGCTCTATTGTCGAACTGTATTATTAGTAGGAATTAATACGGGTTGCCTAAACCGCAGTTCCAACTCGACGCCATCATTTATCTTCGGCTGAAGTGGAAACTGTGTTCTGCTTATTCAATTTGCAAGGATTTGACTAGACAGAGGCAAATTCGATTTGAAACTCGATTTTAGTTCATGATTTGTGTTAGTTACAATTCCTGTCCTGTTTTATTGTTAGATCGATTTGTTAAGTGCTGAAGATTCTTAACTTGTCAGTTGGTTAATTGGTTTTAATATCAGTATCAGCAATCTTGGGTTTGACGTGTCGTGCTGTTTCCTCTTGACGTTCGAGGAAAATAAATTAAAGGTTTTTATTCAATATATCTAAGTTGAATTAGTGAAACGTGCTTTAGTACAGAGATAATTACATTAGCTTTGTGGAAAGACTGACTTGATTCTTGCTAGTATCAAATGGCTTTTATGTCGGCAAATACTTAGTAAATTCTATAATCAGTGGTTAAGGAAAATATAAAATAAACCACAAAAATACTAAAGATAAGCGAATTCTAGATACGTATCTAGATTGTTAGTAAAACCAATGTCGATGCTTACTGCACAGTGACCATTAAGAGAGAAGTAATGTTTTATGCAAATATTTTACATTAACTTATTTTATACTACTGATCTGCTCGCGGATCCGCACACGTTTGTTACGCTGTAATTATTTTCATACCGTAATTTTATTTTTACTCCTATTATTGACAATTGATAAACTCTAATAATTGAGGAATGACAAGTACTTCCCGAGTACACTTTTCTTCAAAATTGGTAGAGAATTATCACAAAATGTACTTTTTTACATATTTCTCAAATTATTGTTGACGATTTTTATAGCCTATCTGTTATGAAATCACGTATGCATCCAATCTACGAAATTTTGTCAAAAGTGCTTGAGAATTAATATGAATCAAATTTTGTTTTTTTCTACAATTCAAATTTTTTTTGACAAATCTTATAACCTATCAATTATGGTATACTTCCCGTATACTAAATTTCATCAAAATCGGTTAAGAATTAGGTGATGAAATTTTAATTTTTTTTTAGTACGTTTAGCATCCTCTATACGAAATTTCATAAGAATCAGTGAAGCCGTTTTTGAGTTAAATCCGGACATATAAACAGACGGCCAGATGGGCAAAAAAAATTCCATGACAAATTCGCGACCTAGGATACTTAAAAAACTACAGATTTATTCATATAAATACTAAATACAATATAAATATTTTAGGGATCCTATTTCTAGTTAACTTCGCATATTGTCTTTTTTTTTTTTTTTTTGAACTGACTACACTGTTAGCCTTAGGGGCCCTAACCAAAAACAGAGCCGCTGCGGCTTTTACAGCTTCACCGGACTTGATTTTATGTCTTGTATTAATAAGTACAGCGAAATGTTACTAAAAAGCTCGTAATGGGCTTGCATTTTTAATTTCACAACGTAATTTTATTTTACGTTAATAACTTAATATATACTGCAGCGGAGTGCATCACAGTTCTTATAGATACTTTACTATACGGTCCTCATTTAAAACATTCGCACATTTTAAAATCTGAAATGTAGATCATAGATAGATCGATGGACTGATAGGTGCCACTAAAATTACAACAAGAAAACAACAAGTGCTGAATCATTTAACTGCAATTGCAAATCAGAGCAATTTATCTATTACCGTGTAACCGGTACTGAACTGAAATATCCGGTACACATATAATGGGTATGAGGTCTTAAATAAACGAAAGTCGTTTAGTAATGTCTAGACGAAACGTTTAATTATTACTTTTTGCCATGTGAACAATTGACTTCCTTATTAAGTAGTCTGATCATTAAGTAAGTACTGTTTTAATTATAATCTAATATAATGTGTATGAGTGTATTATCACGTGTGTATCAAAACCAGTTGATAAATAAATAGGTACATTTAAATGAATAGTATAATAAAAAAAAAGAAACTTAAAAATAGCAGCAGTAAACGTGCACACGGATGCATAGAATATTTTGAAATTATATATTTTAGGTACCTATATGACGCGTTTTTAACACAATTTTTTTAATGTAACCCGGAGTAGTTTAATGATAGTTTTTTATTATTATTAAAGACTTGTAGATTATTCTTTCTCTAAATCATAAAATAGTTGTAAAGTTCAAAGTTTCAAAGTAAAGCGATTTGAAGCGGCGTCCATAATTGTCTCACTGTGCTTCCAAAGTTCTAAAACTATTAGGGTTTGGATCTAAAATTTCGCAGAGATAACCGAAGTGAGTGTGCTACACTATCAACATGACAGAAGAAGACCGAGATTTAAGAAAATTAACACGGTTAACGACAATGGACTAGAAGTCCTAATTACATTCCAAAACACTTAAAACTTTAGAACTGTGAACTTAAAACACATTTAACAACAGACGGGATTTTAGCAAACCGTCGTTTAAATTTCGCAGTTTGTCCAAAACCCTCACATGAAATATCATGTTGTCGGACACACCTGCCGTACGTGCGCACTAGCGAAGATAACCCTGCGGATACGTGACGTGGATTACACGACCCAGAAGATAAAAATAGATTAGCACTGTTACGACCGAGAATGTGCTCTTTACAATATTAATTTGGACTTTTGAATGTTTATTGTGCTTGTTGGAATGTCGTGTTTCCTTACTGTTTACATAATCAGTTGCAAGAATTTTAATGATGGAAAAGATTCTGTGTTAAGTTTGGGTGGAATTTGCAAATGTAGATGACACAATTTATAACACCAATATTTTTTGCGTTTTCATTATGCAGTTCTGCTTATCGCAAAATAAGTAAATTTTGATACAAAAATCCTAATAATACCATAGTAAGCCAAAAAGTATTAAACACTTATGTAATTAGACCTTCTTATTCTGCTTTTGCAATTCATAACTCTAAAATTAATAGCCGAGCTTCAAGTTAAGTCATAAAATTTAAACCATTATTAATTTTTATACTTTAATGGTTTAGAGCCTTACAGCAAAATCTCAACAGAGGTTAAGTGATGAATTGGCCTAAGACGCTAGAACACAAGAAAGATTTACAAGTGCAGCTGCCAAAATATACTTATAGATGCTTGGCGATAGATTTTTAACTTAAGTGTAGTAACTAACCAGGCCGGCATTAGAAAAACCTTTACCACTAAGCTATGGTTTTATCACAACTTTTTCCAACACCGAAAATTCAGGCTCTTCGTAGAATTCAAACCTACGATAATCGTCGCGGTGTTCAAACACTACCACTGAGTTATCATCCCTTCAATTACGTCTATTGGTAGACTTAACTTTATACAACCTATATTCATAATCTAAAACTAAGCTAGATATATAAGTTTTACATAAGAGAAAAAATGAACAAGCTATTATTTAAAAAGCAATTAATTATCGAATCTCACACGTTTACATATAAAGATAAAAAGCAATTTCACTGAAAGCCAGGACGAGGTAACACCAAGTCGGATGATAATGAATACATAATATTAGAAGACAACGTATAATATCTCTCGAAGAACCACGACCCTCGACATTCAGGGCATTATATCCGCAACACCAAACACCGTAACTAGAAATAGCTTTTAATAAATACGATATTACACCGACTTTCTTTTCTTGCATTACAATTAAGAAATACAAAACGGCCTATATTATCATCGTGTGGACTTTAATATGAACTGATTTTTTTTTAAACTTTGAATATATACCCAAACTTTATAATAAAGACATTATTGGTGCATCAATATATGAATAACCAAGATTCGGATCTACGAGACTTGAAGGCAAAACAAACAAATATGAAATAGTTAAAATGTACATTCCAGTATATTGTTGTACGTGTAAATAATATACTTACATTTCATTTTTTATTACCAAACTACAGTGGTACGGGTCATAATAGCCAGGTCAACTCGAGAAAGACCAAAAATAAACAATCAGTAGACTAGTACTGTTAAACATAAACATGTAAATTTAAGGTTAATCTCTTAAGTAGCTGCACAGTTTATTGAGCTTATATTCGTTTCGATCGAGGAATGGTTAAGAAATAACATTAACTGATTAATGTTGTAAAACTAGATTAACCTTAATATAATTTATGGTAATCACGATCAATACAGTACCTACTAATTAAACTGTTTTGCATTTTGGAAAATTGAATTTAGTTAAAAGTTCCTTTAACCAGACATCTCATGTTAATTTGGCTTATTTGACATTTACGACCATTTAACCCGATGTTTCGACTTTACACAACTAGTAGGCAGAAAAAGAAAACGGTATATGTTAAAGGCGAAATATTAGTGAAAACTTGTAGTGGACATGAAGCAAAGGTAAACAATTAGATTAAAGTAGTGGTAAAATATTATATATGTATATATACTACGGTAGAAACAAATCTGATATTATGAACTACAATATAAGGAATGTAAAGGATAAAACTTAGCTTAGGGAAGATTTTTAGTATA
This sequence comes from Saturnia japonica, assembly GCA_033032175.1. Lineage (NCBI taxonomy): Eukaryota > Metazoa > Arthropoda > Insecta > Lepidoptera > Saturniidae > Saturnia > Saturnia japonica. The sequence continues at coordinate 5,317,363 of CM065314.1, forward strand.
TTGTACACAAAGACTTAAATAAAGCAGAATTATTAAGAAAATACTATATCGCAAAATATAGTAATTACCTATATGCGTCTGCAATCAGATTCCAATTAATGTTCGGTTTACACTGAAACTCGTGTAACATTAATTGGCAATTCACGCATCCATTTCACATGAATAATTTTACGTTGAATTTAATAGCGCTATTTTAGAGTGTTTTCACACAAAATGAATTAATGGATTAATTGATTACATTGTATAGTAATAACAGTGCGTGTGAATGTTTTTGTGATACATTGAATAGGTTTGGTTCGATTAATATATTTTTAAACTACTTAAACAGGTTATTTCCAGAGATGAAAGTTTTAAATGTCCTAAAAATTTAGCAGAGCCTAACGACGCAACAAATTCGGAACATCCCAAATTGAATTATTATTGGGTTTGTAATTAATTACTTAAATCCCAGAAACATCCGCTCGCGTGGACTACAGAATTATTGTTTAGGAAGATATCGTGTTATTTTTGTTAGATAAGGACCATGTAGTTATTTAAGGAGTAAAACAAAAAAAAATGTTCATAATGTATTCAGTAGTTTTTGCGGAAAACGCGCACAACGGCGAACAAATATCATTTTATTTGTATACATTATTTTTAAGTCAAACTTCTTTACGCTACTAAACGATTATTATATGTTTATCAAAATCCAGGACTTGTTATTACTGATTAAGGAAATCTGCGAAGAATTAAATTTGCAATTTAAAATAATACATTATCTATACGAATAATATTAATATAGTAATGTTGCTTATTTAAGACCAGTGAAACATACATACATACACAAATCTCGCCTATTTCCCAACGGGGTAGGCCGAAACCACGTCCTTCCATCTGCTACGATCCTGGCATACATCTTTCGCTTCTTCAACATTCATTAATCTTTTCATGCATGCTCGTCGGATTAGAGTACTCATGACCTGACCTGTCTTCAGAACGTCTCCGATTTGATCGATGAATGCTCATCTAGGCCTTCCTCTTCCAACGTTTTCTTTTCACACTCGCATCATAAATTTGTTTAGTCATTCTTCTTTCATTCATGCTCTCAACATGCCCAAACCATCTAAGAATCCCTTGCTCAATCCGTGTGACTATATCTTCTTTCACACCACAAAGTTCTCTTATCACACTATTTCTTATCCTGTCACTCAATTTCACTCCTAACATACCTCTTAGCGCTTTCATCTCTACTGCATTTATTTTACTTTCATGATTTTTCTGCCACACCCAGATTTTACTTCCGTACATGAGTGTTGGAGCCAACACTCCCCTATACACAGCCAAACGAGCTTTCATAGAAATTATCTGGCGGCTCATAAAGGAGTGCAACGCCCTATTGACCATATTACCGGCATTTACTCTCCTTCCTATATCACTCTCACACTTTCCATCCTTGGTAAACATCTATCCCAAGTATACAAACTCACTTACTTGCTAGAGCTTGATAAACTAGATTTATCCTCATCAATCCGAACACATACTTCTGTTTTCTCTCTTCCTTTTCAAACACCAAAACTTTCGTCTTCTTTGAATTTCTTTTCCAAAGCTTCATTCATAATAGTCACCATCGCTTGCGAATCCTTAGCTGACGATGCAAGTATAACTTGATCGTCAGCGTAAACAAGACATTTGACAAGTAACTCGTTCATTCTCAGTTCACAATCACTCTCTTTCAAACCTGTCAGACAATTATCCATGAATAGGTTGAAAAACCATAGAGAAGCTACACATCTCTGTCTAACACCCTTTTGGATATCAAACCATTCAGTGTATGCCCCATTTATTATAACACAAGCACTGGAATCCTCATAGAGAGATTTCAATGCTCGTATCAGATCACCGCTAACCCCATGCCTAGAAAATGTCAACCACAACTCATTCCTCATCACTTTGTCATAGGACTTTTCTAAATCTAAGAATGCACAAAAGACTTTTTGGTTTGTTGCCAAATATTTTTCGGTTATGTACCGTAAGGAGAAGATCTCGTCCGTACATCCCATACTCTTTCTAAATCCCGCTTGTACGTCCCATATTCTGTCATCCGTTTCTAACATAACTCTTTCAATTATTACCTTAGCACACAAATTGCCGATAACACTGTGAAGGCTAATTCCGCGGTAATTTTTACAGTCTTGTTGTGACCCTTTTCCCTTGTATAACGGTACGATCACAGCCTTACGCCAGTCTCCCGGTACCCGACCATTTCTCCAACACAAGTTGAAAAGGCGGTATAACTGACTTGCTACCACACCCTGTCCAGCCTTCAGCATTTCGACAGACACCCTGTCATACCCCCGCAGCTTTACCAAATTTCATACTTTTTAATCATTTCATAATCTCTTCCATACTGATGATGCTTTCAGGTTCACTTTCGTTCATTCCAAGAGGCGGTACTTCCATTGGCGCTAACACCTCTTCCCTTTCAAACAAACTTTCAAAATATTCCTTCCATCTCTTCAACACATATTCTTCTCTTTTTATAATACTTCCATCCTTGCTTCTGATTTTAGATAACTTTAAGTTTGTTGTCTTTCCTCGAGTTAATCTGATCGATTTCCAAAACACTTTAATATTGGCTCGAAAATTATCAGAGAGCCTTCTGTCAAACTCATCTTTCCGCTCTTTTTTCTTCTTGCTAACAACATTTTTCACTAACCCTTTCATCGTTTTGTAAACCTTTCTTGCCTTGCTAACCAATCCAACCACGCTTTTATCCATCCACAACTTTTTGCACCTCTGTATCCACCAATACATTTTTCTGTGTTATTCCTTTCCTTCTTTTTGTACCAAACCATAAAATCAAACATACCCATCAATCCAAAAATTACAAAGCTTTAGAAGGTTTTAACGATTTTTTTAGAATCTTTAGCTTCTCTTAGAGCTCACTCTAAGGCCCGGTAGTCGGACATTTACTGAATGTTAATTTAGACCTATATGAACAAATGGTTTTTTCTATTAACTATTATTGATAAATATATGAATTCTGGAATAAATATGTATAATGTTAAACAAAAATTGGCGTAAGTCGGACCTTTTTAAAGGAAATATCCGGACGAGCTTTATTCGGTATCTAAAAAAAAGAAAAACACTTATGTAGGTAAACTTGGAATGTAAAACATTATCTAAATACAAAATTTCATCTAAATCGTTGGAGCCTTTTCCGAGAAACAAATTTATATATATCTGTACATATACAAAAAATATTTACTTAACCCTTTGTCTCCAGACGTCATAAAAATTGGCATATTATATGCCATTACCGGGAGCAGAGTTATTAACAGTATAAGATAAGATAAGCAAAAATAGTACCATAAACAGTGAGAGATTTCCTACTATAGATTGTTTCAGACTTCACATTTCTGTGACACACTAAAAACCAATTGCCAGTATTGACAGAAAATACATCACAAATTATCAAAGCACGTAATTAACAATATCAAAAGGATACTAGGTGTATTTTATTATTATATGGCGAAAGGCTAGGTTAGTTTGTATTAGATCACTCGTTCCATAAAAATCACGTAGTGTACCAGTTTGTAAAGAATTAAGCCATCCAGTTGCTCCCATTTAATTATACATATTGTTATGACTCTCAAGAGGGTCTGCAAGTGCGTCTTAATGGAAAATTAAAAAGGCAATTTTCTCTATGAGGTTACTCGTTTATATTGGAAAACATCTTTATGTTACAAAAGAAATGCTAATTACCGATTTTAATTGAAAATATATTACGTTAGGGGCAGAAATTTAAATTTTGTAACTTATCTTGCTTAGCTTAGCTTCTTGTTAAGAGTAATGTATTTTTTTTTATGTTGGTAAATAAAATGTTTGACCGATAAATTTACATTAATATCATATTGTGATAGCTTTTATAGTATATAGCAATTTAGATTAATAAGACAATTTAAAATTTGGCAATGTTTTACAGATTTCTATATTTGAATAAGTTGATAACATTTATATTATATTATTTCCTATTAAAGGTCATTTAAATTCATAAATGTACAACCTGCCCATAAAAATACGACCATAAATTCTGCTGTTTACATACTGTTATAACAATAAAGTAACAGTTTTAGTGTAAAATTCGATTAATATAACATTTAATAATCTTATTCGCTTCCTACACGTTGATACTCGTAGGTGTCCGGAGGCGTTATAAGTGTTATAACCTTATTCCTTAATATCACGTGTTACATAAAATACTGCTACTGTGCTTTTGTGTTGCAAATATATACTTTTGACTCTTTTTTCTTCCATTTCCTTCATTTACTGTAACCTAATCAGTATTATTAGTTATTACCCTTTGGTGTTCTAGTTGTCTATTGCTGTAACTATAACTTATTATTTGTTTATTTATATTGCCTCTACATTATAATATTTTAATATAATAAAACTAAGTCAAGACATATTTCATCAACATAATCTTAAATAGTATATGATTTTTTAAATTAAAATCACAGCTTTAATATTTAAAAAAAACTGTATACATATGCAAATTATTAAGTCATTTATGTATACATATTTATTATTTACTGCCTTGTGTTGGAGTTAATTTTTTATCGAATATAATATCCTGCACTTCCGGCATCATTAGGAATATTAAAAAAGTCATCGAAATCCATACAAATAATTTTATTGCTATAGAATAATTGAGTAGGTACCAAGAGATAAATTAAATAAAGATTTAAGTGTATGTGTGCATGTATTTAATTTATACCACCAAATACATTACTACATTAATTATCGTTGAAGCGGACAGGATAGATTTTATTATAGTTTACCTATTTTAAAAACTTTTACAATTATCTATTTTATGTTCAATCATATTATTGTCACTTAACATCAAACGAAATTATTGTCAAATGTTATAAAACCAAAAAGTTAAACTTATTTTGGCGTCGCATTTTTTTTAAAGAGGTATGTATCTTGACATTTCTTTATACTAAAAAACAAAGTACTACATATATTACAAAAATACAATATTAAAACTTTATTCATTGCATTAACGTTAGGTGCAATTTGGTAGATGATAGTTCTATCTACTATAGTATTTAATTCAGCTGTAAGATGTCAAAAATAATTAATTTACTGTCAATTAAAATAAAACCGTAGGCGCTTCGAAAGCTGCAGTATAAATCACAGGTGACATTAATTATCAAACAATATCTTTCGGCTGTAATGTCAAACTCAATTAAACTGCATCAGTATAAATTATAGTATCACGCTCTAATCACAGATTAATGGCACATCATCCTTTAACAGTACAAACAATCGGTTAATTTACATAAAAGAAAGCGTTTAATTCGTTTAAGCTGTGGTTAATCACAGGTTTAGTACGACTAAGCTTGTTGCGGTCATTTATACCCGTCGCTCTAATAATTAACTCAGACATAGCTCGAGCCGTAAACATTTAACAACCATTTAAACAACAAAATAATGAGTAAAGCAACCAGACTTCTGAGATCCGGCCTTCTAGATGTTTATGTACACACAGATAATAAATTAGTAGTTTATGAGTACCGTTAAGGAATTAATCAAAGCTATGACGATATCGAGGACTCACGTAATAATAGATTTTTCCAACTCCCACCTAAAGCTCGGAGGCAACGGTGAAGTCGCGGCGTTGGGGCTGATGGCGGTGCACGTGGCAGTGGCATCCGAACATCACCCTCAGACGAACTCCTAGCCAACAGCGACGATCCTCGATCTCTTGATAGGGATCTGCGCCTTCCAAAAGGTGCACCCCGAACCGTAGCAAAATTCTCCTCGCATGTAACATTGAAAGTGTCCATTGGTATACCCTCCGGTTCTTCCCGTCGGCCTCTCATAGAAAACGTCCTTCGGAAACCGTTTGCTATACCTTCAATGGTCTTTCTTTTCGGTCTTTGAATCTCTTCTGAGCTTATAACGGTAATAGCGTCCATGTTTTGCGAATCGTGTATCGGTCTTTCGATTCCGGTGAGGTCTTCTATTGCTCCATGTCTATATTTTAAAGGTCTGCCCCGATCAATGATACCGAGTTCATCGTAACTTCGGTAAGTGGAAGACGCGCGTCGTGGTGCAGGCGGCCGGCCCGCTCTATCTATTGTCATTTTAAGCCGATGTCCAATTTAGAAGTGACCTGATAAAGAAATTGTTTGGTTAAGACTTTCGTCTGGCTAGGGCATCTGTATGATCCTGGCTTGCAAACGCACCTATTAATTCTGATATATTCAATTTTAATTCAAAATATTTTTATTTATTGTTATAAATAAGTTACATAATAAATAACATATATGATTCAGTCATGTCATTTCGTCTAAAAAATAATAATTACTGAAATCATAAAAATACGTTCGGAATGTACTAGTGTGCAATGAAAAACTAGTAAAATGGAATTGGAAGTAGATTTTATAGTAGGTATCTTTTTAAGAGCTAAACAATACGAGTACAGAGAGTGCAAAAAGCTGTTAATGTTTACAGGTTTTCTCGGAAGACAATATTGTTTAAAGACCACTCAAGGTTAATTTAAATAACTCCAAGTAAGTACGTTAAATGTCACTAGTGTTTCTGCATTGTAATGCAAAAGGGCCGCTTCTAGATCCTTTTGTTAACAAACTAGTTTCGAGTATACTCGTAAGCATAGCGAGGCAAATAATATACTAACGTAATGTAAACATTCAGCTCTTTTCATCATGTAAATAAGCAAAGTCTAAAAGAAATATGATGATATTTCATGCATAAATAATTATATTTTTCAGTACCGACTTTTTTAATGTCAAAATTATTGTTGTTTGTAATGAAAGTATGGCAGCAAATTAGAGCCGATTTGAATAGACGTCAGAAATGTTCATACTAAATCTGATAGTCACATTATTTGTGTATGTATATATATATATATATATATATATATGTATATGCAACCACTGAAACCCATAATTAGTCTATGTGTATATATATATTTTAATTTCTTGAATACCTTATGAACTATAATAATTTAGCGTCATTTGATTACAAAACATCATACCTACTTAAAATTAACTAATTGAAGCTTTATAATCATAATAACAACAAAGGCGATATCAGGTACAATAACAGTTCAAATTATTATTATAACTTCCTTATTTTTTACCTAAAAGACAGAAGTTTGCGTGATCGCATTGACAACGAACTAAGTTTTGGACAAAAATTATGCTTATCGTAATGTTCCTAAAGTTTCATTATCAAGAACAAAATGTCTTTGTACGGGTTATTTATGTGGGAGCAAATTCTAAATCGGTTTGGTGTTAAACGCGTGTACCGCAGCCGTTTAGCATATTGTCGTGACTTGTGAGAATTCCACAGAAACATGGTAATAAACTGTTTACCATCCAGATGACGTGATTAAAGATATACGTATCTATTGATATAATCACGAAAGATTTGATCGATGAAAGTAAGAAGTGTTTATGATAACACTTTTTTACAGTCGATAGTTTATATTTTTTTGATTCGGAATCAAACTTACTTACAGTAGTAGATACAGTTGCAAAGTATGATTACGACTATAGAATATTAAAATAAAGTTATTTTTTCGTTGGATTCTTTACATATTTAATTAAGTAAAACTAACAATATTTTTTCTCCGTCTGATTTTGTGTAACATTTTTCTATCTCCGATTTTGATTGCACCAAACCCAGATAGATGCTTTACAAATGTTTATTTATTTATTATAATTAATACATAATAATAATACATTCATTCAATATATATACTTTATAATGTAATTCAGCGGAAGAGTTTTTTTGTTTGTTTGTTTAAACACGGTAATCTTTAAAACTAACAGTCGGATTAGAAGAATAATTTTTGTAAAGTGTCTTCAACTGTGTGTTAAATACCTAATTGACAATAAAATGCAACAATTTCAATTACATCTCTCAGGGTCTGTCGTCGGAAATGATCTGATTAATACGTCAACACCGACCATTATCGAATTAGTATACGCTTCCTGTTGTTTGGGAGACAAACTGTCTCGATTTGTCCCAGTTGAGGTAATTACAATAATGTCTTTTGTTGTCGAACAAAACTACATCATCAAATTACAAAGATGAAACTTTTGCTAGTGGTAAGCTCGTCACAATAATTCTTTTTTGATTTGTCGCGTTTCGGGATCAGCCATTGTTTATCCAGCTGCCGAGAGGTTTGCAGGTCGGCATAACAGCGACGACTACTGATGGACTGCCGATCTTTCGGTGGTCAATATTGGACACATATTTCACATCAGACATAGTGCTTTCAACTTTTCAAGCTACCATAAAAAACTGATCCTAAACTAACAGAGACATATTACAACGAGGATATATAAATTCTATATTCAAATTTCTTACCTATGGTGTACAATAATGAAATAAAAATAATACTACAGGTAGTGGAAGCCATTCATTTCGCTGTCGGAAGTGTATTGTCTGGCAATGCGTATTGCTTACTGAAGTTTTGGCAATTTTGCAAACCAAATGATATTCGCGGTGAAGGATTTATCACCATTTGCAGGGTAGACGCGATAAAGTCGGGTACAGACTCCTATTAGCCTGTTAGAACACTGGATATAAACCGGCAGATCCCAGGACGCAATACGCCTAAACGTGCCACTTAGGCACTATGTAGTAATAAAAAAATATATGTAAGTATAAGAACTATATCAAATTGAATTTTTTTCATTGTAAGTCTGTAACCATTCATGGCTGTGTTTATAACTTGATTATTAACAATGTTATAAGCATAATTTATACAAATTCGAAAGCTATTGAATGCTAATTCTCAAAATATTATTGTTTATTCAATATTATACTTGGAGGAAGGCGTGCGAGGCCGCGCCACAGTGAGGGCCACTCCAACTTGTTAAAATTAGTTACAACTTACACCGAGCAACAAGCACTCGAATAGCAGACTAAACCATAACATATCGTATTTGTAATAAGACGTTTATTAAAACAATGAGTAGGCAACAGGAAGTCATTGTTTCTAATATGATTTCTTTCAATCAAAATCTATTTGTGGTGCGGTACCGAGAAATATAAAATTGCTTTTATATAAATAAAATAAAGAAATGTTGAATTAAAATTATTGGCATTTATAATGGAAATTCAGATGGAATTTATAAGTTGTTTTATATAAACTTAAATCATATAAACGCCAAAGATATTATGTAATGTCTAAATTTAGGTTTTCATTTTCCCAATGTTTTAGCCACTTTATTGTCTATACATATAATTTTATAAAGTTAATAATAGGATAAAATATTTCGAGTTTATAAGTAAATAATATTTTAGTATAAATAAAACAAACTTAGGGGACGCATAAACAAACAAAACGTTGAAGGAGATTCAATGTTAGAACAAATTTTTATATGAAAGATTATTTATTACAAATAAAATATGATCAAATTTAATTTTGTTAATATGATATCAAGGAGCATAAAACCCGAATTAAAAAAATATCGAAAATCGTAACCGTACAAACGTTTCGAATAACTTCAAAATCTTCGTATGTAGACGGAGTTGTATGAGACGGACAAAAACTAATATTGATCTAAAATGAAGTTAATCATCTATAAATATTTAAAAACCTATTTTTCTACTGAATAAAATTCTATGAAAAATGTAATATCCATAAATGAAATTATCCGAAACTATTAGATAACTGATATAATTTCATACCCATATCCAAAACCGATTAAATACTCTTAAGATACACATAATATCCCGATCCGAAATCTCACATCCGTAACATCCCTGTAGGTAGTATATTAAGAACAAATACCGTTGACAACTAAACAAGGGTCAATAATATTTTTGCACAGACCGCGCGACCGGACGAAACATCCATTAACACCTTAGTAAACATTACTGCGGTAGTTAAACATTAATTAACGATCGATCGGTTACACAGAGACGCATCACGTTATTCACGTTCACATTCCTACTATGATACACCATCAAGATGTACATGGATACGATGGTTAGTGACTTACGACACGACAGCTAGGCGCTAAAGTTATTGTCATGTGACTCGTGTATTGACAGTTGCGTAATGTTTGCCCTAATTATGGCTTGATGTACCGTGCAGATGTGTGTGTGGCTTCCGTGTTTGAACATGCTTCATATTAAAATGTATCACAAATGTGTAAATCGAAGTGTTCGGAAAATTCAACAATGTGAGTTTATAAGTAGATACATTTGCACATTGACTAGATGCTACAGTAACAAATTCTATAGCGAGAACCGACTAGAAATTGGATTTATATGAGATACAGAAGCTTTAATTACTATTTAGTACTTTTTATTTTGCTCATTTTCATAGACATTTTGTACTAAAGTTACTTTTTCATAATTTATTATCAACTATAAAGTATTTATTAAAATCACATCTTTAACTATACTCAGGATGGGCCAGAAAGGCGTACGATTTTAAATACACTCTTGCGTTTGAACCTTATGAGCGGAGGCTGCGCGGGTGGTGGGGATGAGAAGCTCGGTTCACGGAAATTTAGTCGCGATGGATCGCTTCACCAGAGCACAGCGTGCATTCTGCGTTAAACATTATTATAAAAATAGCGATTCGTGCGCTATTGTTTAACGTTTATTTCGGCGTGTCCGAAGGAAAGTGTGATTCGATCGTGGGTCAGAAAGTTCGAAGCTACTAGTTCGACTCTCAAACAGAAGCCTGCGGAACGCCCAAAGTCAACAAGAACGGAAGACACAATTGAACAAGTTAGAGCTTCAGTTACACGTAATCCTGGTCTATCGACTCGCAAGCGATCAGCTGAACTTGTGGTGTCCAGAACATCTTTGCGTCGCATTTTGTTGAAAGATTTGAATTTGCACCCGTATAAAATTCAACTTGTGCAGGAATTACTGCCAAATGACCTAATTTTACAACGAGCTTTTGTTGAAACAATGTTGGAACGATTTCAGAGTTTCAACAATATTTTGTTCTCCGATGAAGCCCATTTTCACTTAAATGGGCATGTCGATAAACAGAATTGCCGTTACTGGGCTGCAGAGAACCTACGTGCAAAACATCAAAAGCCTCTGCATTCGCCGAAAGTAACCGTTTGGGCGGCCATATCAGCACACGGAATTATCGGACCCTATTTCTTTGAAAATCAACACAGGCAATCTGTCACTGTAATTCCGACCGATACATTAGCCATGTTAAGGGATTTTTTTTTTCCGCAACTTCAACAATTTGAAGCCTATAATCGTGCGACGTGGTTTCAACAAGATGGTACGACATGCCATACATTTAATGCTTCGTTGTCGGCTGTAAACGACGTGTTTTTTGCTGGGAAACTGATATTGCGCCGAGGTGACATTGCATGGCCGCCTAGAAGTCCGGATCTAACGCCACCGGACTTTTTGATGTGGGGATACCTGAAAAGTAGAGTCTACTCCAATAACCCAGCCATGATTAACCTGTTGAAGATAAATATCCGAGAAGAAATGGCAGCTATTCCTCGCGCAATGTGTCAGCGAGCTTTTACCAATTTGAGGTTCAGATTCGAGGAATGTTTGCAGCAGGATGGTGCACACCTGAATGATGTAATTTTTAAGAAATAAATTTCCCAGATGTCTATTTTAATTGAAATAAAGATGTGTATTGTATTTGGTTTTTATTTAATTATTTTTTTAAATTCGCAAATCTTTCTGGCCCTCCTATACTATAATTACCACCCTGTACTTTAAAGTGGAAAAGTTTTTTTCTTTGTTTAAACACGCTAATCTCTGGAACCATCAGTCGGATTGATAAATTTCCTTTTTTTATATGATAGCCAGTGTTGCGGACAGCGAGCGGGGCGAGCGAATAACGATAGTCTAATAGTATAGAATGAACAAATAAATGAAATAATACGTGTTAGGAATAAGGTTTATAAATACGTGTTAGGAATAGATATAATAATATGAACTGAATATGTGTGAATATGTGTATTTTAAAACGATTAGAATAAGAATATAGCTAGTTGTAAGTTTAAATGTATAAATTTCACTAGTTGTAAGGATGAACCATGCCAGACTCGGAACATCTGGCATGGTGACTCATGGTACTGCCGTCCCTTTCCCACGGTTAGCCTCGCTTTGCGGAGAGCGCGCACACGGGGCGTGCGCGCTCATTGGCCGAGCGACGCCCCGCACGGAATCCATCGCACGACCGGTTGCGAGGCAAAGGGCGAGGTTAAATATAGCGGAGAGGGCGGCAGTACTACGATCAGTTCGAGAAACACTACAACAACAGCAAGCAGCGAATCACCAAGCAAACTACAGTCAAGAACGATATTAAGAATCAACATTGTTACCACGCACTAATGTAACTTTGTAAAACGAAACAAAAATAAAACAAGCGCTATTAATTTAGCACACATTAAATATTGTGAACGTCTTTTTATTCACAATAGCCAGATTCACGAGGAATAGAAATGCACTTTATGGAGAATAAATTATATTTCGAGTACCTAAGTGATGAGTTTTTGTCAACATGCATCGAACTAACGGTAGAATATTATTCCGAAGTTATCTCCGTGGCTGCGTTGCAACAGCTTGAATCAGCTTCAATTAGAATTGCTAATAACTGCAGGCACTGCATAAATTAATAACTCATAATCAAAACAAAACATGCATGCATATTTATTCATTCGAATAACATCTATACGGTAACTTGTTTATTTCGTATGTTTGAAATTTTCCCAAAAATCTTATATTATTATATAAATAAAATATATTTATATGTTTTATTCCTCGTACTTCAAACTTCTAATAAAATTACGTAGAAGCGAAATCACAGTAAAGCGATAGTACTATTTACTCACAAAAATATGTATGATTTGAAACAAATCAATCAAATCAAATCAATCATTTAATGAAGAATGAGCATTGCGATTTCTGTGTATTTTATGGCCAGTTATATCAGTTATGGTCAATATCTATCAAGTAATTGTTATTCACAACAATTGAATATTATATTATAACTGGTAAAAGCGAAAGGTTCACAAGGCCAATGTCCTCGAAGGTCCACGACATCTACTACTAGAACCAGCCCTTTAATTATTGTCGTTCGCAGAACATTATTTACGATGATACAAGGAGCCATGTTGGCAAACATTTATCAATGTTTATTATATTAATATACAATTACATATTGAACTATAAAACGTAAAATGATAACACTACCACGAGGTCGATATGTTTTTATGTATCTTTAAACGTTGTAATTTAGTCGCCAATAAGTCTATTATAATATTACTAACCGTGTCCCACGGTATCACTCGTGTTTTGTATTTATTCGATCAACTCCCCAATGCACCGCCTGCCGCCAATGCACCCGTGTAAACCTAGCATGGTTTTCGCTTCCCGTACTTACTTGCCTACAGCTTGCCAGACTACTTGACGTTCGTGGTTACTGCTCCACTTCTTAGACTCCTAGCGTGATGATATATAGGTATCCTATAACCTTCCTCAATAAATAGGTTGTAGAACGCAAACAAGAATTGTTCAATTCCGACTGGTACATTAGTGCGCTTAAGCAAACAAACAAAAAAATCTCTTAAGCGCTTTATCTAATACTATTTAATAATGAGCAATTCTTGTACATATGTAACATATGGGGACACAATTTCATACACGACCATTTAATTCCAAACTAACCAAAACTAGTAATATGGTAACTAAACAGCTGATATACATATATATACAGACAATTAACACCAAGATATGCAACTGACAATTTATGCTCATCACAGAAATGTCATTTATATGCGGGAATCAAACCCGCGCCCTCGTGGCTCAATAGTAGAGCTTACTACTACTGCGCCACGAAGCCTGTAATTATATGTAATTGGTTTCTTGTAAACGGCTCCAACGATTTGGATGAAATTTTGTATTTAGATAATGTTTTACATTCCAAGTTTACCTAAATAGGGTTTTCTAAGACACCGAGTACAGCTCTGTCGCCCAAATATTAATAAGTATAGATGATGATGACTTCAAGCAATGATGGCTTAGTTGTAGCGTGTACGAACATCACGTCGATCGGCGTGAGTTCGAATCCCTGCAATGAGCCTCAGCTTTTGCTGAATGAAAACATCTTGATGAAACTATAGCATGGTGGTAGGGATTTTTTAATGCACACCTGGCTAACTACAATCCTCAAGTTGACAATCTGTCACGAAAGCACCTGTGTCACCACCTTGGGCCATATCGGAATAAAAAAAAATTAATTAATCTACACTCGAATATTAAATTAATCAAAACCGACATGGATAGAAGGTTTACATTTTAAACCCATCGATTACTTCATTGCGGCTTTAGAACTTTTCACCATTTATCATTATCGAGGAAATTGTTATTCGCGCCGCGCCGCGGACGGTGTTATTTTGGATTAAACATTCAGTATAGTTAGGTACAATATTATAATTTATAGGTAATGTGCACCACGATTATTGGCTTACTTTAGAACAGGATAATAATAACAATAGTTACTACTGAAATACAGAGCATAAGATCATTTACAAATTTCGTGATCACGAACGTGTCATAAAATTTTTTTGTTTGTCTGTTTTGTATGTTTGAATTTAACTCAAAAACGGCTTGCCCGATTTTAATTAAATTTTATCTACGAAGAAGCTTATTGTCATTCCTCAATTTATAGGCTATAAGAATATTTAATAATACTTTTAGAAATCGAAAAAAAATTATAATATCAAAAATTTATTTTTATAGTAATTCTTAACCGGTTTTGATGAAATTTCGTACAAGTCATACCCACAGTTGATATGCTATTATAACTTTTAATAATTAGTACTTTGAGAAATTATATAATTCAAGTAAAAATAAAAATACAAGACGAAAAAATAATAAATAAACGCATGCGGAGCCCCGGGGCACTTCTAATTAGGTACTTAATTTTGTACAAAAAAATTTAAATTACCTTAATATTTTCGCAAGACTATAAACAAGTTACGAATCATGCGAAATAGAATATTACAAACTGTTTTAGGAAATTATTTCAAGCGTTTATCATTTTCGATATTTGTGTTACCCGATATCATGAATTTGTTTCGGTTGTCGGAACCCGTGAAACGACTCTGCAGCATAATAATATTGTTGATATTTTTATATTAAACGAGTCTTTAAGTAAATATGGGTGTATTTACGGTTCTTACCATTTATCGTAAAGAGCATCTCGATTCGATTTACACATAATAGGAAAGGAAAACAAATAATTTAAAAAATCATACGCTTCTAACAAAAACAGAAAGTTTTGTACGAATCTTCATAATAAATTTATAGTATGTTTAAATTTGAATTGAATTATACCAAGAACAGACCAATCATTATTTGTCAATCCATGATTGATAGTTTAGAAGATATGCGGAAACAGATTAACATACGCATACTTGACCTGCTGCAATGGTAACCCTCCTTTTTGGCTTCGCCGTATTTAGGTAAAGAGGGTAAATAAAAACGTCAATAACGGAATCTCTGCAAAAAAGTTCATTACTTTCTTTCGTTTCACATAAATACATTATTACACGCAACCTACTTAAACGGAATTATTAAAGGTACGAAATGTAAATATCATGTCGGCAATGCGATAAAGTCGCCCAGCGAATGAATTTCGCGTGATGTTAATCGTTCGTTGTCAGTTCATGTAACAGGGCAATTAAAGTACATGGTGGAAGAGACACGGCATGCGGCATGGCCGCGATCTGATAGCGGTATTGTATTGTTTCAAACTAAACTGCGAACGTATCAATAATTGCTTAAAAGGGAACGAGTACATTTGAAAGTTCATTTTTATATTAATATTTAACACTGGCGCCACTTTATGACTATCGTTGTCTAATCGATATCATATGATTTGTACTAATTAATTGGGGACGAAGACAATAAATGAAAAAAAAAAACTTTTATATTTGAAGCTTTTAGTATTTTTATTAGGAATTAGGAATTTCAAATGATTAAATAGATACATCGTGGTTGTAGAAGGTCTCTATGTGTACTATATTAAAAGACTAAAGCAAATTAAAATATTAAATTAATAATGTACCCTCTAAGAAGTTAATATGTAGTTGCAACAAGACAGTATGATAGTTAGTACCTTATTTTTATTTCCAATATTATATGTAAGTTAATGGTACATGTTATTGGATGGTTTAAAACGTCTTTTCAGAAAAATGTACTCTAAATATTTTAAGTTTTTTACGATAGCAAAATAATAAGTTGTGTTTATGAATTTGAACAACCTGCCTACATTTTTTTTAAATCACAAACTATACTCGAGTAGTCACACGATGACGTTAATTTTAACACTTAAAGATTTCCTGTATCAACAATTATTATGTCATCATTCGTAAAACTATCATTAACACCTGCTTGGCTTACTACAATGAACGCGCCAAAACGTTTATAAACTCCCTAAAAGTCGGGATAAGAACACCATTATATTATAATGAATTAAACAAACTTCAAAGTTTATCCTAATAATTATCGAGGGTTTACTAAAAAAACGAGTAACACTTCATCAAAAACTTGACTACTCACACTCAGAAAGGTGATACCGCTTTAGACTGACGTAAAATAACAAAAACGATTGTGGACAAATCAATTTCAATGGGGCTTCAAAGTCAATCAACTATAATCATCTTCAATTCGTTGTCGAACACGACATCAATAGTAGGAGTGACGACAGTAAACGATAATTAAAATGAACTCCTGATATTACTGGTTCTAGTCTTTTAACATTTGAACGGTACTTTTGAAATAAGAATAAACATAAAGACGCGCTAACGATTCTGCATGTTCGATACTCGTTATCCATCAGCATGGAGAAATCTTCACGAATCATAGTTGAATTATCGACACTCACAACCGGTGTGACCATCACCTGCCAGGCTGAACCAACAATACCTGACCTCGAGAGAAATTCACAAACGATTAATCTCGCATACCCTCCGGCTATCCAATAAAAGGTGCATAGTAATAACAGATCACATCCGAGTAATTGTTGTATTGATAATTCTTGTCTGACATACCAATTGCTGGTTGCAGAATTAATATTTCCGTAAAGTATACTGGGTACGTCTTCGCAAAACGCTGTTGACGCTTTAACGAGGGTTTCAGAATGAATTTTCATCTAAACAAGACAGCGACGGCGTTGAAAGAGAAGCGATTTGTGGGGCTCAATAGCGGGGCACGATATGAGATGTAAAGGGACGCGGGGTGTCGGGTCATTCATTCATCAGTAGTGAAAGCAAGCCCTGATAGTCGTAAATTACCTCGGGTCACGAGCCAGGTCGTGATTACCAGTAACGGTATACAAGATACCACAAGACGTTGAAATGTCTAAGGATAATTGCAAAACCTTCGTCAGTTCATTTTTTTTTCACCTTGAGAAGGCAGTATTGAAATTGATGCAGAACATATTGACGATGAGATATTAATGACAGCGATCTTGAACAATAATATAAACATATTTATATTTTTACGAATACTATATGGAAGATTGGCACGAATGTAATTTAGTTATGTCAAGTGCGGTAAAGTTTAAGCAATTTTATACATATCAGTGGTTACGGTTGCATTTCAAGTGCACAAACGACGGAGAACGTTTATTTTATCTTTTTAGCGGACAGCTGTTTAAATAAAAGCCCGTTTTTGCGTATTCCCCTAAAATTTAAACAAGATTTCTTCTGACAAAAACATGATAGCTTTGACAGTTATTTAAATATTCCCTTGTTCTGACGAGAATTGTATTGTATTTTTGCTCGAGGCTCCACGTGAGATCGAGGCAGCAGTTGAAAATGGGGAATGTATTTTAAATATGTTTGGGCGATGTATTTTAAATTTTGTTCGTCGGTGTTTACAAGAACGTTATAACGACATGGCAATGCAAATTAACGTGTTGTTGAACGACGAGAACCTTGTTAACAGTGGTTAGTGGAATTATTTTGCTGCGCTCATCGCATAACAGAACAGCAAGTGTTAGAGATCTCACGACGTTTTAGATTTTAGTTCTAAGAAACTAACAGTAAGGTCCGATAATATGCAAAAATTTCCAGTCGTCATGACATGATCATAATTGTTGTCTCGATAAATCAGATAAACGCATCGAAAGTAAATACGAATACCTCAAACTCTATGACAAAGTACATTAGAAAGTTTGAGTTCCGTTAAAATACGTCCATCCGAAACGTATTCAATTCATATTAGAATCGTTAGTAGTAATTGCGTATCATGCAAAAACTAGCCGGCCCGGCTATAAAAACTTTTTCGCTCCACAGAATGCATCGAAACGATGTAGTGATTAATATAATTTTTATTTGCTTTGATTGCAGGTATCTATAGAGTGGGTTCTATTCACTCGTCTCGTTATTCAGCGGCCGTTGACATCACACAAAAACCCTGATTGGTCCGGTGGTAGTTAACTGTACACATAGTACTAGTAACATTTTGATGGATTGGCTTGTCAAGCGCGTTCCAACCACCGCATTCTATTATACCATCATTCATTTTTTTAAAAGTTAATATTTATTATAGGCTTCAATTAATAACCATATGTTTGGTTAAGTTAACGATCAGGATCTCATTTACAAAACCTATTGTTACTTGCTTTGAAATTATACATTACAAGAACTAGTCTCTTAACTTTTATGAAACTTAACTGCGTAACTAACTACATAGAAATTATTTTGAAGACAGTAGTTATATTTATAATTATTGTTTGTACTTGGAATATATACTTGTAATATAATATATAATACTTTAATTATTTATTGTTAGAAGTTATTATAAGCCTAAATCTATTAAATTATAGCGTCAAAGTAAGTTTGTACATTGTTTTTATAGTACTATGCAATAATATTAAAATTCACTGTTTTATACAAATAACAGTGTTTTATCAAAATTATGTAATAATGCTAAAATCATACCTATATGTAATGTTATAAATTTTTATATTTTTATAAATAAATAATCGGTAAAAAATCACAGCATTAAAATTCTGATATCGTACCCCTTATCTTCAGAAGAGCAGAAAGCAATTTGAACTAAGTATTAAGGAAAATGACTAATGCACCTTTAACGATTGTCTAACAAAGTGAATTTATTAATTTATCCGAACACGATGACAGATAGTGTGATGGTATCTTGTTACTGTACAAGGTTATATGCATGACCCTCGCAGGGCTGATAGTTCTTTACAGCATAAAAATTATATACAATGTGTTTAAAATTGTTATACAATTCTTCATAATTTCGTTTATACAAATTTAACTTTTTCATGAGGAATAATAATGTAATGTTTTCATTTTACTACTTGGTTTTTGATTTGTTACATTTTTCTTGTTTATGTGGACTAAGAGTATACAAGGGTATTTAGCTATGCCTAAGTTTGGTGAAACAATTTTCTATGATGCAGCAAATGAAATAGCAAATGTAGCAGCCCTACCTAACCAATAGGGCGTTCGATGTTAATCATTGGCCAGCAGTTGACACTATCGTTGGGAATAAATTGAGCATTCACTGCGTTCGTCGCTTTGAATATAAATCGTCGAACACACATGGAGATTACACCGTCATTGTTTACGCTACCCAGGGCTCGTGGAGTCATTACGAGTCGCTTTCTTCAGCGGCTCGGCTCTTTGTTCTGCTGATAACTCAATAATAACGGGTAACATATCCTTTGTGTTTGGGAATGAATAACGTTTTAATTAGTTTTTATGAGGCTTTTGTTAAGGTTCTTATGCTTGAGCATGTAGCGTACAACGTATCTGTTGATTAGATAAGGATATTCAATAGCTTATTTTATAAGCATTAACATATTTTACTTTAAAACTAACTCACTATTTATAATTATGATTGTCTTAACGTAACCCAGTATTAAACTTATGATATTCTTATATAATATATCTTAAGTTTTCTGGACAAACAATGTTTACTAAAATATATTGGGAGAGAAAGGATGACATCTTTAACTTGATCGTCGTTTTAATATCAGTTTTAAACAGTTGGACAGAAAATTAACAGCTATATAGACCGTTGAAGACTCGATGACAAGCATTCGCGATTATTTCTAACCGAATCTCAAATCGTGATCACCTTGTACCTATTCAATTCAAACAGTAACCAGTTTGAAAATCAAACATCTCTCACCACCAACGATTTATTATCCATGAAAATGACAAATGTATTCAGATCTTGTCACACTGTAGTAGACAGCAACGCATGTTGAATTAATTGCCCATTTGAGGTTTGAGAATTTTAAGTAATACATATTATATTACATCTGAATTATAATGAGCATGCTGGGTTAATAGAAAAAGTCACGGAGATGAGCATGAAGAATACAACACATACACATGTTTATCAATTATATTAATTCAAATTTTCTTCCGCCTCTTACACCTATAGGTAACGAACGATCAATATTTACTATAAAATAAAAACTATGAAAACTATTTTTGTTTAAAAACACTATTTTGTTTCATAATTGAAATGTACCTATTTATAAAAATCGTACACCAGTCTCTTACACGACGTTTATAACGTGGATTTTTGAGATGGGCAGTAAGGTTGCTTAGTTACCTTAACCGTTGTAGCTACACGAAAACTTTCTGAAGAGTCTGTCCTTTACTTTTTATTTAGGATAGTCTGGGCGCTACAAAGAATACTAGACAAAATAAAGAAAAATAAAAATTTCTAATACCAAACAAAAACATATCATTATTGTATTAAACTTTGACAATAAAAATCTACATAGTTTGTTGCTTGTGACTTCTGACATTCTTAGACAAAAATGACCTCTAATTCAGAACGTTTAGACTTACTAGAAGATAATTATTGGTCGTTTTTGTCTAAGTATGCCTGAAGTTACAAACAACAAACTATGTAGATTTTTATTTTAAATGATAATAAAATAATTAAGTAAATACGTGTCTTTGAGCGAAATTCGAGATTTTATTTTTTTTCTTTATTATGTTCAATCTTCTTAGTAAAGAGTTTAATTATAATTAATAAAATTGAAGTGTCTGTTTGTAATGTCAAAATAACAGTTTTTTTACTAAATGCATATGAAAGTATATATGATACCTATAACATAAAAAGCCCATTTTTTTAAATTTTTGTCTGTGTGTTTGTTCCGGGTAATCTCCGAAACTGTTGCACCGATTTTGACGGGAATTTCACTGATAGATAGCTGATGACATAGGGAGTAACTTAGGCTATTTTTATTTTAGAAAAATAATTAGGGTTAATTATAAACCATAAGAGATATAGCAAATTAATGTACTACATAATCATGGGCATTAAAAAGATCTACAAAAAAGTCTGGGACAGTATACATCTATCTTCTAAAGAACACCCACGATAAGCATTTTTGTCTTTAAAATAGCCGGGAGCGGGTGTGCAAGATTCGCGCGGGCATTCTGTAGTCCACGTGAGCAAGCCACGGGCACAGCTAATTAAGGAATAAAATAAGTTGGAGTCTCTTTTCATTCAAAGGGTTAATCGAAGCCACGACGATAACCTACGAAATGTATGGGAAAAGTATTTACAATTTCTGACATTTTTAATACTCTAACCTGAGATGGTCATATTGAGTTTATCGACTGTACACTAAAAAACCGTAAATGCCGATGAAAATGTCTCAAAACGTTAAGGACAGTCTCCTCACAGAGTATTCCTGTAGCTGTATCTACAGCGGTTATGGTACCTTCCTACGCTTACTGCCTCATGTCAAAAATCCAACCTGTATATAAATAGATTTATTATAGTATCGTTTTCATTAATAAAAATTCTAATACCTTTTTACAGACTATTAAAAATTTTAATTACTAAACACCCAATTTATCTTTTATTCTTCGTACCCGTTTATCTTATCTTAATATCGAAAGGTTTTTTATCTATTGTTGATAAAGTGAAATATAAAAACGGTATTAACTGGAATATGTTTCAGAATTAGTAATGCAAATGATATAAGAATATCTGATAACTACATTTACCAAGTTGCCTTTAGTAACTCTCGTAAATTAGTTATCGTAGTGAACAGTAAGTTTAATGTACAATCTTACAAATACCCTATAGAATTATTGTAATTATTATTTGATCACTATATATAAATCACTACAGGTGAAAATAGGGTTGTCGTTAAAAAATACTCTTGGTCCGCATATTACTAAGTCATGACCCTATCGCTAGGGTTATAATATTTAAGTCCCTATACTCAATATTACACTTCAGCAATCGTATGAAATTATTACGTCACACAATACTTAATTTTCATTATTCGTCAATTCATGTCAATATCGACGATGAAAAACAATAAGGTCGTAACCCGTTAAAAGGTCGTAACAAGACTAAATAGAAGGTAATAATCAGCTTTTTTTTCTGCGTCGATTGGTCTGGGTCTCGTTGCTCTACGACGATATGAAATTGAAAAATCAGACAGTATTTTGAAATTCATTTTCAATATTTTTGGCGTAACTGCCCATAAAACGGCAAATTTTAACTTTTTAGAGATACGTCAAGTAGAAGTTTGTGGTTTTGCTAAAAATGTAGTTACTCTGTTCCTTTTTACGTGCACCACAGTTGTTACGACTTTTTTGCGGAATGCATTTTTTATACTTCATTGCTTACGACATTCTCACGGTTCGTATTTTTATAAGGACAACGTTAACCTCTAAGATACTACAATTTCGTGGGTGACTGAAATCAACCCAAACCATGTTAAAACAATATTACCAGAATCAATATTTTGTACTTTCGGTAGTTAAGACGAATCATAGGTTCCGTAATTTTTGGATCATTCCGGGTTTTCCTCGCTTACGCCCCAGGTAAGCTACCGTAGTCACTGCGCAGACGCCGTAATGAAGGTTGTGCCTGTTTCGGCTCAGCGAAATCTGTTGTGAAAACTTAAAAAATCTCTAAATCAAGGTATGTAACGTTTTAATTAGCTAGTGATAACTTTAATAATACTTAATCAGTTAAACGTTACCTGCATATATTATTATTATATCATCCTTTCTATTTTTAAAGTTATTATTACAAGTATCCCCACTTCCAAATCGTAATCATCCCGGTTCTCAGTTAAGTTCTATGATTAAGGTGCTAGAATATTATAGTTTCGGGGCAGTGGTTCAACCTGGTCTGTGCAACTAGTTGAATTACAGGCCTTTACTAGGGCGTGGTCGAACTATTTTTGTAGTTGGACAATGGCCCTATAACAAAACCCGTGGTCCAACTGATTTAATAATATTAACTTAACTTTTTTAGATGTCCAAACGAAGAAAATGGATTGATGATCTCAAACACATAAATAAAGACGAGAAAAATAATAAAAAATTGATGTTTTGAGTGACCAATTAATTTACTTAGATGGGAAACTGGTTAAGGAAACTAACTTTAAAGTAGAAGAAAAATACGGCAGTAGTAAATACGATTCGAACTCCCAACATTCTGGTTCCAAGGATAGTGAATGCCTTCCATGCTTGCCATTGACTCCTCACCCGAGAAAACGTAACGTTAATTCATTAGAGATATTAGAGCATGCCAAAACTTTCATTTGTCGCTTCCTCTTTGGCCGTCACATTACAGCCGTAAGGATTCACAAGAGCTTTATTTACAGAAATATATTAAGAATATTACCAATTTATATTATTTCTATGTTGAACACTGTAAAAAAGATGAGACAAAGCCTATTTCATTTAAAGTACTTTCTGCATATTTTAAACAAAATCTTAATATAGGATGTCATCTGCCAAAAAAAGATAAGTGTGTTTTATGCAGTGCTAAAACTTACGACGTTGGTACAAAAGTAGAGACTGACAAAATGAATGCATATCTTAAACAGAAAGAAGATTCATATAATCGTTTTATATTTCACTAAAATTTAAATACACAAGACAAAAGTGTAATTTGCGCAAGTTTTGATCTCCAAAAGGTTCTAAATACACCTCTTGGCAATAATATGTCTCTATACTACAACAGAAATTTTTCCGTATATCATTTTACTATTTATGAAAGTGGAACTCAGGAGGGGTTCTGTCACATTTGGAACAAAACAAATGCTCACAGAGGAGCAAATGAAATTTCTACCATTTTGCTAAATTATATTAATGAAGTAGACAGTAGGGGCTATGTCAAAACTCTTTTATTCAGAACTTAACAGATTCAGGCAGACAAAATAAAAACAAAACAGGTTTGAGTAAGCTGCGTTATGCATTAGCGAATAGCCAAAATTTAGATGTGATTCTAATTAATTATATAGTTCCTGGCCACACGCATATGCCAGTAGATAGCATGCATACTGTCATTGAGCGTTCGGTTAAGGATACAATGATATGGGCACCTTCTTATTGGCCAACTGTTATTGCCCTATGACGAAAAAACCCCTTTCCATATAAAGTGACGTTGATGGAAGGAAATCAATTTATGGGATTCGAGGACATCATAAATAAAACATTTAAACAACACAGAAACTCATGATTTAACAATAAGCGTGGCAACTTTAAAAATAATTACCTCAACAAAATGTTGGTAAAACGTTCAATGTCGGCTGAGCCTGAGTATACAGAAGTGATTTTAAATGCATGTAAAACAGGACTATCGCCCAAAAAAAATCTTTATTTAAACAAACTACCAATATCGGCACAAAAGTATGCAGACCTCAAAAAACTTACAAAAAATGTCATACCGGCAGCATGCACTAATGAGTACTTAGATCTTAAGTATAATAGTAAGACTATCGATTGCCTACCAGAGACTGATGAAGAGGATCACTGAAATTTTGCGATAGGTTAAGATTAAGATTCAGAATTGTATTTTCTAACACATTTTGTGTGAGATACATAAAATAAACACAGACTAAGCTGTTTTTCTAATCAAACATTCACATAAAGAAATTCGTGGTACCTATTTCTTGTTTGATTACAATGAACAGCTTAGTCTTATAAGTTTCAATGTATGTGCCTATTTCGTTCGATTTTAAATATTTACTTAAGTCTTACCCAAGAAATGTGTACCTTCTAATAATGTTTAAATTTGCCAGATTTTTGTAAAATTTTGTTGTCAATGTTTCGCTAGACTAATGTTTGATTTTATGTTTTTTAGCTTTATAATGTTTCTGGTTTCCACCATGTCCAACCAATAATATTACTATAGGTAAATATAATTAATAATTTTCTAGTGAAAAGAAGATCTCGAGCTAATATTATGGTTGATCGGTTACCTATAAATGTTTATGTTCTTATTTTAGTTGACACAAAGTATAATTATTAATCTTATGTTATTGTTGCAAATTACAAACATAAACATTGTCTAGAGTTTTGAACGTGTCCCAAAAAGTACCTACCTGTTGAAATCCTAATCACATCCCTAGACACTGTTGTATAATTATATGGTTGAGATTTGTAACTGCTAAAGTAGAAACAATGAGATTAAGATGTTTTATTACATTAATTATAAAATTTTGCTGTGGTGTTAAGATAAAAGTTTTTCATTGTCTACCTACTTAATGAACACCTCCCTATTGAAGTCCGTTTTAAATAATTGTGTTGTAGACATTGCCGAGTTAAAACACGATTTGCCACATGTAACTTTTAAAAAATTCAATAAATTTGCGTTCAGAAAAGCTTAAGACATTTTATTAGGATCATTGGGTTTCTAGAGGTTTAAGTTACGACAAATTTTCTAGCCATTGCATGTATTACTAAGGTGCTTACACCCCGTTCCTGACAGCAAATTAAAAGAAAATGTATTAATTACCTTTTTGAAGTCAGCGAATTTGTTATAATTTTCTGATTCAATATAAACAATGTGTCAAGATACGACATTTTTGAAGTTTGTAATTTCTGTAGACAATGGCTGTAACTCGAAAAAACCCTATTTCTAGTAATAAGAAACTATTGGTTTGTAGACCATTTCATACAGTGTTCAATTTAATACTTATGTTCTAAAAATCAAATTCATACGACTTACCGTTAAAAAGATAATGATTTAATTATCATTTTTTTTTCGTTTTTTGGCTCTGGTGTAAAGTTGGGTTTGCCAGGGTTACGCCCTTATTGTTTTCTATCATCGATATGTACTGAGTAAATTTTTGTAGAATTTAACATTTTTTAAATTTTGATCCAAGTAGCAACTTCATTTGTAAACTTTTAATTATAATTAACATTAATTGTAATTTTGTATATAATACAGTTATCCTAAATAAGAGAGGAAAATTCATTATTTCATTTTTAATTTAAGTATAGAGCTCTGCGTTAGTAACAGGTGAATTTCTTAAAGTGCATGCCATTACCATATACAAACAAAGACAAGTAGGTTTAAAACGTACGCATAGAAACAAACACATCTATCTTAACACCACAATAATGCGATAAACAAAATCCAAGCACATGTTAGACAAGAAGACACACAATTAAACAGTCAGAGCGTGCACAATGAAATGTATGACAGCTAATTGTACAGCCAAATATGGTATACAGAGATTACACCGAGTACCATGGACCAGATATGGCTCGTAACCGAAATGGGCACCTTGACTAATCACAGTACGAGCATACAAAATGGGTCGAAGTTCTTGAGATGACTTGCAGTGACACGTGGTTGTATATTAACTGTAACGTGGGATGATACTACAGTACTTTAATGGTTTTAATTAATGTGCATTAATGAAGAATTGCGCGATGACAACTAATTGAATATTTATTGAAAATTACCAAATCATATTAGGTACAAGCGTATAAATATAATACGAAATGCAATAAATAAATAAAAAGATATATTTTCCAAATCATAATTAAATAGACTTAAAGTTTTTTGATTTATGAATAAACAATCTTGAAACTTGAGACACCCAAGCAAAGCTCATCTGCACGTGGTGATGCAAACTACTACCTAAGTAAAACAATGAAGAAATAGCGATACCGGGGTTGTAGGGCTGTAAAACCCGACTGGGTTGCGACCACCAGGCATATATGGTGAATAGCCCGTAATAGAGATTAGCTTTATGCATCGTATTTTGGGAACAGCCGGTGCGTATCCAGCTTTTATTAACGTAAGCTGATATGAGCGGCGACTGGTGATAGATTGGTATCGGTGGTTATGTGGTGGGTTATGTTTTCGAGCGTATGTATGTATATATGTTTATTTCTTTGGCACGCTCTGTATAGTCTAAACGGCTTGATGATTTTAGCATACGAGGTGTAGCCTAGACTCATCTTAATTAGGGAGGTGACCATAATCTATATAATATCTAAGTACGACGCCTGGGAATCAAATAAAAACAAAAATAGAAAAATATTTTTGTTCCAGGCAGGTTTTTTGATTCCTTTATAACAATTTAAAGACAGTTAAGTCCCCGCACTCCTGCACACCATACAGGTACATAGGTTCTGTAAGAGACCTTTTTTTTGTACGCACATGTTCCTTCCTCCCTCACTTTGACATGCCACTATAATAATATAAAAAAATAATTAAAGTCACTAAGAACATGTTTTTATAAGACAAAAAAAATATATGAAAATTAAAATATAAATCAAAGAACTTTAAACATTACAAAATTATTTTTAATGGCAGTCACCAAAAATCTCGGTTAAACAATCAGTAACACTGTCGTTGAGGTTAAAATTACCAGAAAATTTTACAGTAATTTCCAAGATAGCTTTTTTACGGACACGATAATAATCACGGACCATCAAACACTTCATCTCTCTTTTAATTTTTAATTCAGGCCTATGCAAATGGAATCTTCAGTTTTATCTTGTCGACCGTCATAGAAACTTGTTTTTAATTTTAAAATAAAAGTGTACACGGTGTGGTAATTACCGCTATTAATATTTATACCTACACTGAATGTTTAAAAATAAAAACTTTTAAATTACAATTTGTAGAATATTGTGTAATCATAATAATTCAAGTACACGTTAGCATATGAATTGTAAATAAATGAAGATACAAAATACGTATAATCTTATTTTATATTTATAACGTATTTCTTATTTTTAAAGTTATAAATACTATTTGGTGCCTTTACTAAAAGGTAAAATTCAAAGATGCGTTCGCTCCATGGGGCGGAAGTGCGCCATGATAAATTCAGTCATCAATGATAATAATGTCAATTCTCTAAGTTTTTTTGGTAAAAATAATGTAAAGGTGTATAAATAAACATTATTTTAATCAATTAAAATTTAGGCAATTTTAAACTTAGCAATATGGTGGCCTCGCTTGTTAAAACTACTAACAAAGGAACTTTTGAAGCAACTTCAAATGCAATACGTAATGACTAAACTATATCATACAAAATGCCTTCGATATTACAAAATAATAATAAAAATAATAAAGGGACAAGAAACGTAACATTATTTGAAATACAATAAAAATTACAACATGACACATAAGATCTCGAAAGACTGGAGTTTCTTATGTGAATTTATTTTTACTAATATCAAATATTTAAATCGTCACGAGGCAAGATTTTCAGATTCTAATACGAAATTATTTTGAACCCCACAAAGTACATGAAATCTACAAAATTTTAATTAAACCTCAAATCCATAAAAGCTTGCTACCGTTACTCGTAGTAATTCAAACCATACGAATTCACCGTAAAGACTTGTTGCAAGCGAGAATTGGCGCGATGCCAAAACATTAATCGCAGACAGAAGCCACCTGCAATTTACACCCATCTCTTCAAATGAGAATCTCTCACATTCAGCTTCGAGAACCATCGACAATAATGGAGAATAAAGATAAGAACTGTATCAAAATCGTGGTTGTGTAATTAATAATTATTGACATTGTAGGTCTGAATAATTTACACGTTTCAAGGAAATTGCAAGAGTAAATAAAATATAGGATTCATTGCTTCCAATTTTGTACTAGGATCATATATATGATAATGAGTTTACGAATATAAAAAATCATGTACTTTCAACCCAACATCCAATTATTATCATTTCAACAATGAAAATAGTATATACCTAATCACTACAACTGAAAACTAGAACTGTTATAAAAATGTTAGTATTTGTTAGAAAGTCTCATAAATCATCAGTATCTTATCAGTTATCATAAATCTTCATATATTGCAAGGCATATCATTCTGATATAACTGATAAACAATTACAATGACCTCATGATGACACAATGCTGAACGATAGAATGAAGTCATACTATAAATTGTCGAAAAGAATACAGCACAAGTAAAAAAATGATTTTATATATATTTACTATTATTAGAGAATAATATGTCAGTATTTTGTTGATAATATGGATAGTGGAAGTTAGAGCGACAACCTACACAGAGGGGTGGCTAGAATGGACTGAATGCGGGGAGAATCGAATATCGGGTCCAGTGGTAGTCTTTGGAGGAGGGTTATTTATTCCCAACAGTAGACAGATACAAACTGATGGAAATATAAAACAAAAGAAAATTAATAAATTATATTCTTATAACCCGTTAAATATTTCTTCTCATTTGCGTAAACTAAATTACAAAAACCGAATAAATTGATAATTATATTGAAACGTAATCATTAACTATTTATTTATTTATTGTTCGAACATATTTGTAATTAGATAGGTACATATTAAGGAAATTTAATATTGATATATTTTGTCGTAACAAAATTACTTTCTATTTAAACAATCATAAGGAGGAAATTAAAAAAAAACAACAGCTGCATGTTTACTCAATCGCTCCAACATAATTTATTTTAAACAAACGGTAACGGCAAAAACTAGTTCAACCCTACGAGAGAGTGTTATAAAAAAGTAAAAATAAATAGATCGACATCCGTCGTATTGCGAGCGTACATCCCAGGTGAGATCACCGACATCCGGTTACACTATCAAAGAAAGTCAGGCACGAAATGACGTCCGTAGTTTTTAATTAACAAGTATCATTTATCAACAGTATTGGACTCGATAATCTCAGCAGCCGTTTGAAAATCAAAATTTTCTTTACAAAGAATGGGAGTGATTAACGATGTTATGTCACCAAATTCGCCCCTTGTCAATGCACAATGTCCAAGTCATGCGATATAATAGCAACATTACAACGATTTCACGCAAACTAAATTACCTTGAAGACAATTAACGTCTGTTATATCATAACTTTCAGTCACTTTAATTGTAACATTGCCCATCTGTGAATAATTAAAGAATTCTTCATATGCAACGGAAACGGATAGAAAAATTTAAAACTTATTTAGAACATAACATGAACATAAGAAGTATTTGAAACGTGGTAAATTTAGATTGACATCAGCACTATGGTATATGAAAAAAAAACATTACTGTAGGTTGTTTTCTGAATTATTATTTTCATAGTAAATCTTTAAATAAACAATTTTCAAAACATAATTTCTTCATAAGGCCGGTACAAAGTTGTAACAGCGCATCGAATTAGTAAAATATTTCTAATGTTTTCTTCGACCTGATGTTGTAAAAAAGAATTATTGATAATGGTTATATTGATGATGTCAGATTTACGATGAAGTGCATTGGCATTCTCATCAGGTTTTATTGCCTCATCAGCAAGTTCAAGTTTAACTAACACGCCTGACTTTTACAAACTATGATAGTCTACAAGACTCAAGGTCTCTAAAGTTAAAAGTAATAACGATTATATTATTGAGTAGTTGGTAAATACATTTATTAATGGCTTCAACCTCACGATGTTCGGCATGAATTTTAATATTAAATAATTACACAGTTTAAATCCTTGAAACCGTTTAACTTTGTATTGTAAGGATTAATTTAAAAAATATATGGGATGGGGTGGTAATAAGCACTGCAGCCTATAGCTATGTACAAGCAACTTTAAAAGAACCGCAGTTCTGAGGCCAATCATAATAGGTTGGTGGTAATCCTGAGAATTGAGTTGGAACACCCTCATGTGATGCAGTTTGTTGTCAATCATACTCTTCTCTTCTTCTGTGGTCGAAATAGGTATGACGGGAATGATTTTACCGTTGAACCTTACTCTAGGATATTGGGTTCTACTTCTCTTATAAATGAATCTTAAAAATAAGTATGTTTAATTAATTTATAATATATGCACGGTCTAGTTATTAAGTTCGTTGTACCTCTTGTTCCGTTGTTAATTTGTCTCGTGTAAACTCATGTTTTATCTTTAGCGATTTCATCTTAGTGATCTTTGGTTATTATATTCATTAAAGCGGCATCTGATGATTTTTGGAACAGCTTGTGATATTGTTTATCTGACAAATAAATAAAATAATAAATAAATTGATCTCAAATAAATCTGCTTTTAATGATCTTCAGTGAAATTTTTACTTAACATTTGTCTAATCAATATATTTTTTTCAAAATCCATACCATTTAGCAATTACTAAAATGCCACATCATTATATATTAATATAATTACGTTAATTCACGTATTAACGTGAAGCAAACACTTTGTACCCCCTTTTTAAGCGTATTGCGTGCACGGAAGACTGTGAGATTTGGCATGGTTAAAATTGATATGGAGAAGGAGTACAGAAAGCTTAAATTTATCTATAATATCTGTTAATAATATATTAAATTAAATTAATTAATACCGCAAAACATGGAACATGGAACCAGTGCCGTTGAACTTACACCCTCAAAATATTGACATAGTCACTCAATGAAAAGTGACAGCAAGTAATATAATATTCATTGTTTAGGTTCATACTGCAAATGACAATCAAACATAGTCTATGATTAAAAAGTCGATGGTCGAATTTCGATCATTGGGCGACCGCTAGTTTAATTTTTTTTTTAAACCCAAAGATGCAGTAGTAGAGATGATTACGATACGAGATTTCTTACTAACGTATTACAACACAGGATACGGTAACGGTTGTAGAGAAATGGAAGGCGTGGAACGTTTGACTATTTTAGTATAACTTCTGTGTAAGGGCGATTTATTTTCAGTTCTATTTCCTTTCCAGACGCATCGTTTAGACGCGATGTAAATTTTTTACCATTCACAACTCCCCTCTATTCCATCTCTCTCAAATAGCTATTGTTCTCTAAATAATGATTGTAAAGCGTAAAATTAACATAATTTGATAATGATTTGCTTTACTTAGTATTCATTGTGTCCTTACCTGGATTTACACTAGTTTTATTAAGTACAACGGGTGTAGTGGCTTCAACATACCTGTCAGTTTTTGCAACGATCGATGTTAAGAAATCTTTTGTTAGGTAAATAAATATCTGTATTTCAACAACAATGTTCAATATTCGTGATATTCGCAGATAGAACAGCAAAATAATAAACTTTCTGTATTTTGTATTAATAGTACATTTGAAATAGATACACTTTAATGTGGGCGTTAAACGTAGGCAGGCGTATTTATAATGAGTATTACTACGGAACGGGTGAAACTACATCCGTTGAATTGCAAAATATGTTTTTATATTATAATAAGAACAATAAAATCAAATATGTACATTATAGTTTGATTTAAAATTGAAGCACGCAATTAGATTCCAATTTTTGGATTAGATGGAAGGTGTTATTTTTCATGCCGGTAGTAAATAGTTTCCAGGATTATATCAGTTAAAACTTTCATAATTGTTAATACATTTCACTTAATTATATAAATATACAATTTCTGCCCCTATTCTTACGCCATTATTGGCAATTTGTGATTGTGTGAAATTGAATTTGCTGAGGTCATTTTTGTGAGATGATAATGTGTGATTTTCTTTTTTTTATAATTATTATACAAGTAAAACAGAATAACAACGCAACAAATGCAAACTATGTAACTTTAATCAGTTAGTGTAAATAAGCTAAAGCAAGATATGTAAAGATACAGACAAGAACGATTAAAGAAAAAAAATTAGAATGCTTGCAAATTCTAAGTCCATTTCAATTACGTCAAGAGGGAATTGGGGATTAAAATGAGATTAATTTGTAAAAGAAGCGATCCTGTCTTCTACCTAAAAACTTTTACATTTGTATGCATTTTAGAAGTTAATTTCAATGAATCTGTGAAGATTTCAAAACTAAAAACTTTTTAGCTCGGTCATAATCACTTCAAAATCAGTTAAATAAGAGTTGACTTGCCGTATTCTTCATTACTCTAAATATTATCAGAACAAAGGTCGTTACGCGTACATTTTTTTCCCGTTTCATTATGCTAGTCAGTAATACTAACGAAACATAATAATATATATGTTGATATCTTGAAGACAGAGGAATTTTGTTTGAGGTATAATACAAGATTTAAAAGAATCAATTATTTGATTCACCAGATGAATCGCACCTTAAATTATGAATGTAAGGTGATATATTTAAATGCGATCTTTTTTAAAAACGGAATGTTTGTACATATATGTTACTTATTTAAATACATATGTATACTATTTTTAAATTAAGTTTAGAATTGTCTAATATCACCTTGTTCAGTAAATATGTTTATAATTATACTTCCAAGTTGTTTTATTAGGCATCTGTTTATTGGCAGGGTTTCCATCATGGGAGTCATTTTTCATGGTCGGATGTAAATTCGGTACAGCTGTCAGGCAGGTGTTGGGAACGTGCCCAACATTTTGACAAATAGAATCTTTTTTTACGTAAAAGCCACTGGTATTCGGCAATAAAAAGTTCTTTGTGAATGCATGAATATATTTTAAAGAATATTTTGTATTTATGTCAAAGTTAAAATAATCTTTTTTACAAATTTATTTTTATCTATTAGATGTAAATTATTGGCTAGTTGCAAAAAATTTGGTCATGAAAATTTCTGGCAAAAAATCTGCTAAGAGTTAACAAATAGTGTGAACATAAAATTTATAAATTTTAAACTAATACTTACTTATCTGAAGAAGGCCATGACGTTATTTCAAAAGAATGACCATCTATTATATTTTATTCGTAGACTGTGACCAATCTTATTGTTGAGATTTAAGAAAGTATTTTGCTTTTAACTTTTTAATAAGTCATTTTATGAGAGACTGTTAAAACATAAATTATTTATAATAATAACAAAACATGAAGCGAATATAATAAAACACTACAAAACTTCGTACTTTCGATATTACTATTTTAGATAACTATCTTTGCATTTTATAAATGAAAATTTTCATAAACACTGCCTTTTCCATTTCCATTATACACATTATTGGTTTCCTACATGCAAATACCAAAACGGCTCATGTTTATGAAATGTGTAATATGTATTTGCTATAATTCTGCGTTTACACGTACTCAGATTCTATTAATATTCATAAAAGGTTCCTAGTCATTATTTTGCGTCGAGTTTGCAGCATTTCACCCTTAGACTGACTGAAAGCTCGTCCAAGTATACAATGTGTTCGCCATGCCAACTTAAATTACAATACAAATGGTTGTATTGTATTACATGCTTCGTTTCACCACTTTACAGACTACCATTGAACTTGTTACTGTGTTTTACTGATGCATACAATTTCAACGTTTTATTGCTTGGGTTTGTTTTGTTTCTTTATGATTTGTAAAAAAAATATCTTTTGTTTTTTTTTCCAATTTTCAAATGATAAATGTAACTGGTATTCAATGATGAAGGTTTTAGTGAAGGTTGCATGACTTGATGTACTTATCTCAAAATTGTAAAAATACAATATTTTTATATACATAAGTAGGTAAAAGTATTCATATTAATAAAAAATGTTTTTGATAGAAGATAGAAACTAACGAAGAATTTACTTTACATGGGTTGAAAAATTAAAAGCTTTGTTCTGAATCGGTTGTGAATAATGTTTTCAATAACACCAAATCGAATAAGGACGGAGTAATTATGAAAACACCTAGGAGTTGATATTTATCATAGAGGGGCCGCGCGGCCGATGCAATGTCGACTATCCCACAGTTGTCAGTGTGGAGCCGGCACGATGCTGCGCGGCCACAAGTTTCCGTAAATGGCGATGATCGTTCACGAGATGCAGGCGTTCATAATCGATGGAAAAATTTTGTTCGTCCAACCGGACTTGACCTCCTTGTAACTAAGACACCCATTACTTAAAATATCACTACTGAAGTATCTATAAAAAATATATTGATTTTGGTATTATACTTATAATTTCTTTAATCCAGATTGTATCAAATCTTAAAAGCATTGTTACGAGAATAATGGATCTTAAATCACAGCTGCACGTAAGCTTTGTATGATTTTCTGATAAAGAATGGCACCACAACTGGCCTCGGGATGCGCCTGCACATCTGCCAACCCACGTGCTGCTCGCGCCCGCGCGCAGGTTTCTCTTTACCATGTTTTTTTTATTTACTCGACGGGCGCATTCATCATTTACAACAGATGCGTTCAGTAATAACAGGGTATCGTTAGGTAATTCATTCTTTAATTAAATTTCATTCTTTCCATCGTATTTGAGTTTACGTAGGTGTACATGTGTTTTGTTTATCATTACCATAGCTATTTAAACCATAATCATGTTTGGCTTTTGTTTAATGCTGTAACAAACATTTTCTTATTCTTATAGTTTCTAAGCTTTTCATTCATTTATGTAACTATTGCACACGTATAAGATATATAATAACTCTTAAGTTTCTAAATTAAATTTATATATTGGATTTGAAAATTAATATTATGTTCCGATCACAAGTTACGTGCATATTAAATCTATTATAATAGTACCTCAAAGGATTAATTGTGAAATTATAATCAAAAGAAAATCTACTTCCCATTACAGTTATAAATAATTTGACCGGAATTTTTAGCAGCATATTTAAATACACGTGCAGGATGGAGCGTTTTTTGTCACTTCCATCTGAAGTCTTTCCGCTAACATGTGCAAAATCGATGTGCCATGCGAAAAGGATGTGAAAGATTATAGCTTCGTTCGTATCAAATTTAACGGTACTTGAAAAAATTAACATAGTAAAAGTTCTAGCTTCCTATAAAAAAAAGCTAATGTTTGATATAAACGAAACTAGAGATTTTTTTTAATAGCAACTATACATATCAATATTTAGATACGAAATAGGCTGAATATAATGTAAGTTGTAACGTCATGTCAGTTGTCTTAATAGAGATAATGTACTGCAACAAATATATCGAGGATTAATTGATTAGTAAGTACCTCCGTAAACTAAACACTACTTTCATCTATATTCGCTACTCTCTAGAAAGCTTTTTGTTAGTTTGTTATTTCTGTTATACGTATCATCTCGTGTACATTTTGAGCCATTGCACGCGCATGCTTGTAGATTTGTTGTGTAACCTCTATGGTGATTAAATCTCACCATTATTATTAACTGGCTCCATTCAAACACCCACTGTCGTTCTAGTCGGTTCGGAACTATGCCGTCCACCCACTGAGGCTGGTCCCGTAGGCGCACAGGGTCACACACACAAGCCTTTATTCATATATCGACTTCTAAACTCACTGTGTTCAATTGTTCATGCGAACTCAAATTTACATTCGGAGAGTCAATGTCGTCTGACAAGCACGAGGCCCGCCATTGTTTTGGCTGTTTCGGTGGTCCGGATGGAATATTGCCCCGCTCATTTGAATATATTAATAATTGAACCCATACTTGGAGTTCTGTTAGTCGTGTCGGATCTCCTGTGCTACCACCACTCATATGCAATAATGCTCTTGCGGTGTGCAAGCCAAGATCATCAGATCATTCAGATATATAAAACAGCATACCAATGAAATAAATCCACAACAATCATGCAAAACTTATGTAGAATTTACCATTTATTTTCATGTTACTATTCAAAAGGACCATCTGCTCGAATTTCTTGAACCGAAATAACAATAAGTTTCAACACAACCACATTGTCGATAAAGGTCACAAACACTGCAATTTATCCGATCCACTTTATAATTGGTTTAGTAGTATCTATACCAAGTTTTATCGCAAGTTGTCAAACACACGTCTGGCAGAATCACGAACCAGCCGCACGTACTACTAAGCACAGTGTTACCGGCAGACTGGCCAAACCAAGCGACGCGCTGCGAACATTCAACGCGCGCCGTCGTCTCATGGCCGTGGGCTCGTATGAGGTGCGTCTTGCGGTAGCTCCCGCACCCCGCACGTCTCACAAAGCTATACCATACAAATCCAAATCCATCAACGAGCGATCCGGTGTAGCTGTTCCAATAAAGTCTAGGCTCTAGGCGATAGATTAACCAACTCCGTATGAATTTGTTTTTCTTAGGTTAAGATTTCACTAGTAGGTACTCCGTCCGACATGGTTGTGTGGGGGCGGAGTTCTTGCAATCATCTTTCCATAACGTAATAAACCGATATTATACATTTTATTTGCGTTGTAAATGCGAGACTGTTATCTGGTGTGTGGCTCTTGACAGCGGGAACGCATCGGTGAGTGCATCGATAACGATGTCAAAATGGTGTCCGAGTTACAGTTGTAATAGCGATCTATAATCAATTAATCATACATCAGAGGGCGTAGTCAAGTTGCCTTTCTACAATCGATAACGCTAACATAAAACGAAAAAAATTATGGAATTGACATATCTCAACGTTAAATCACGTGATGATTTAACGATTGTAGATAGGCAACCTGGCTAGGCTGTCAACTTTGAATATTATATAATAGTCATGAAAATGTATGTGCCTTTGTTAAAAAAAGCAAAGATGACTGTGAATCCACCAAAAATATAATATGTAGTTTGCTGTTTTTATTTTCTAATGTAAAATTTTCCTACGCCATTACTATGATCTAACAAATCGTGGTCGGAGAATTATCGGATGAACTTTTTAAAATGGATAACTTTGAAGATTGATGATATTCAAAAGTTTTAATAAAGGCGCAATCGATAAATCATCTAACAACTTGAACGTTCATCAATCGTTAAATCATATCATTCGAATGACTTTTGAGAAATGTTAAGTTTAATGGTTTTAAATATATTACTTTATGGAATACATGTTAATTTCAAATATTATAGGCCAATGAATAAAAGTGAAATGTGTTCTTATTATATGGATGCAATATAGTAATATATCTAAATTACCATAAATTTAAATATAATATTTTAACATATTTAAAGTAATCTTGCGCAACGCGACAACACCTCCTGCAAATTAATTTACTAAGATTCCCACTCCCAAGCCGTTTTTAAACATCTATAGATACCATATCCTACAAGAGTTTCTAAATTTAGATTAAATTTTAGGCAAATTTTACGGAGCTATCCTATATTTAAAAAGGAAATCTAGGATTTCACTAATTAGATACATAATCCCTTATCCCCATAAAGATCGTACGGGGGTAATAAATTGTTAAACTAGTTTCGATCGGAGCCCGTCTATCAACTCGGGCCTTCGTACTTTTAGTTTTATTTTCTGAATAAATTCTGGGAAGGTCGGGTTCCAAGGACATCACGGTTAGGCTGCTACGATATTATTTTTTTATTTTATTACACTGGCCATTCACGTCAAATAATATTAATATTAGTAATTAGTTTCTTATTGTATTAAGAATTTAATATAGACTTTGATTTTTTGGTTATATGTATTATTTTCGTAGACCCTGATCATTATTTTTCTTTATATTTTCCTCTAAAGTATGGTCTAGTTTTCGGTGGTTGTAGCATTCAGAGTTATAGTCTACTATGACTGCTTAAAAAGTACAAATAACTATTTTTCAAATGTGTTAATTCAACTTTGTTGCCGGACTTTCCGCTACGTCCTAGAATCTATTACGTTGTGTTGCTACTGGAGGATAATCGACGTCTATGTAAGGTCTAATTCTTCGTATTTATCGTACCATCCTGCGGGTATGATTATCAATATAAATGAAGTTGCAAATGTCGAAAACAATTAATTAAAAATTGATGAGATCATACGTTCACGTGATTCCTCGATATTATGATGCCAAATAACAAAAAGGGTTAAAAATATCACATTCATATTGCCACTTCCTGTCATTAAATTGAATATATCTTTCCAATAACATCAATTACCTTATAAAAACCAATATAATTTTTTCGGTCATTGCACTTCCTTTTAAATATATTACGGTCGCTTTTTTTATAATCTTTATTAGTAGCATTAGAACTTGAATCCGAAACTGGTACTTTCAAAATATTATTAAAAGTGTAACTGCATCCACTGTCCATGTAAATTTAAGTAGGTTTTGTTCTTTAAATTATTAGTAGTGATTTTCTTTAATATGAACTTTCAAGAAATTATTATCATCATGTTTAGCCCGTGATCGCCCACTACTGAGTATAATAGCCCTCTCTTGCACGCCACTCATCGAGATCTTCAGCTAATCTAATTCATGTTGGTTTACCCGCGATTTTTACAATATCGTCCACCCAACGAACTGGAGGGCGTCCAACTCCTCGTATACCCACCCGTACGTAGCTATTACAAAATAGTAACTTTCAAATATCTGTTCGTTATTGTTTTCTTTTTAATGTGTAAGTATCACATTTCACAGACTTTAATTGTAATCACAAAATCTTCCTACGCTATATACCTTAAAATTGTCTTGTCACGATGCCGACACAGGCACACATAATACAATAACTAAGTGCTTCCTTGACTTGCATACACTGTTACTTAATTCTTTATTTATTTAAATAATATTACGTATTACATCAGTCTAAAATATACGTATTTTCGATCAATTGCACAAACTGCGAGTGTTTAGAATTTTGTATAGTCTATTGTTGTAATATTTGAATACATAATATATTAAATTGTAATATTTTGTTAATTGAATTGGCTAAAAATATCTATTAGTTTAAACACGTTTTATTTTTGAAAGCAAAAATTAAGTAATATAATATTAACCTGTGATATTTATTTACAGACGCTCATGAACGAAGGCTTCATTATTATGACGGCGGTGTAGATAGATGCACCCCAGTTGCTTATTAACAGCGATAACATAGTACATAGTATAGAGCATAAAATCAAAATTGATGAAGTAGTGAACTTAGGGGCCATCCATAAATTACGTCACACGTTTAGGGGGAGGGAGGGGGTCAACGAAGTGTGACATTGTGTGACAAGGGGTGAGGAGGGGGTCCCAAATTTTGTGCCTTCACATTTTTTCAAAATATAATATTTTATATCTAAATAAATTAGAACTTCTTTAAGTCGAAAACCTCCCAAACTCGAAAGAATGTGTTCCCTTCCATTCAAGCCCCAAAACATCCGTTGCACTAAATCTCAACCTCTAGTCAAAATAATCAGAGAAAAAATTAAATTGGACTTCTGTATCTCGATCATAGCAATGTTTTATTTAACACCTTTTACAACTCGATTATTTAAAACTTATTACCTCTATACCTTTGTTTGATTTGATGTGGATTTTGTTGAAAAATAATTTAAATGGAAATTAAAATAATTTGCCCGAACACTGCTGTTTTAATTTCATAAATTTCTAATTATAAAATTGCAAAATATGTGACATCACCTTGGTGTGGGGGGGGGGGCTCACAAATGTGACCAGCTGTGACAAGGACGGGGGAGGGGTAAAAAAATCATGAAATTCGTGTGACGTAATTTATGGATGGCACCTTAGTGAAAATAAATGAACCATGAGCAAATAAATATTTTAGGCCGTTAGACGTTAATATAGGCTACGAAAAGTCGTCAAATATTTTTGAATTTGATGTTACTGGAGAAGTTATTGTACTAGCGGATGATAACAACGTAAAAGTTATACGTAATTTAAGTTATGGTTTTTCTTAGACTAGATTGTAGTCGTGTTAAAGTTTGCACTAAAGAAAGATTATTAGGAAAAAATAAGAGAAATTTTTTAGGTATTTTGTAGTCAACTATGGATTGAACGATTTACAAATGAATAATTTATACTAAAAATACGGTTCTTTTCGTTACTATAGTTGAAATAATGATGTAAGAACTGTAATTTCGAATGACAATACTCAAACCAAAGTTTAAATATTATTGTCCCTTATTGGTCTTATTGCATAAAAGTGACAACAAAGTGTTGACCTTTTCCTTTGTACATTTGCGATTACGTATTACTTTATTTCTTTCAATTTACACTGTTTTAAACGAGGTTGTCATTACAAAAAACTTGTCTATCATAAATTTTATCAACTTCATGTGCTTGTTAAGGAGATTAAATTACCTTAATGAGCTAGGAGCATTAAGTATTAGGGTAGGCCAAAAAAAACTTTTTTTTATTTATTAATTACCATGAAAATATCGTCTGAGATGACGAAAAAAAAAATTGTCTTAAAGTTTCAGCTCTTAATATTAATATTAAGAGGTGGCGCATTAGAGTTTTTCTTTTTTTCTTTATTCCCATACAAAAAAAATCATATCTCACTTCGTTGTTCGTACAGCAAAATTTTTTTTCTTCGGAAAATTTTAATATAATTCATTAGTTTCGAAAAAATTAATGCTAATTTAAGTTTTTATCAGCACAAAAATACTCATGGTAACTAAAACTAAATTTTTTTGGCCCACCCGAACGTACGATGTATATAAAAAATAATTTAAATACATAATATTATAGATAAAAGTATTTTTGTGCTGATAAAAACTTAAATTTGTATTAATTTTTTCGAAACTAATGAATTATATTAAAATATTCCGAAGAAAATGTTAAAAAATTAGTAAGAGCGATAAGTATTGAACTTTGATCATAAATACCTTTCAAACGCTTATTCTAATCGACTAAGTACAAGATACCTTTTTTGTAGAGCATTTAATTTCCTGCAGAAATATGTATTGCGCATTTCATAACGTTCATTTGTCAACGACTTACAAAATTCAGAAGCAAAAAAGAAATGTACCTTAAAATCTTTAAATTTCAATCTTGAATATTTTTTTAAATGGCGAGGCGTGCGAAAAAAATGTAGGAAAACTTTTTTGTAGAACGTTCAATTTCCTACAAAAAACTTGAAAAATTTTGCTGTACGAACA
The DNA here is from genome assembly GCA_033032175.1 of Saturnia japonica. Lineage (NCBI taxonomy): Eukaryota > Metazoa > Arthropoda > Insecta > Lepidoptera > Saturniidae > Saturnia > Saturnia japonica. The sequence goes on from CM065314.1 coordinate 5,359,295, forward strand.
ACGAATGGTGAGATATGATTTTTTTTGTATGGGACTAAAGAAAGAAACTCTAATGCGCCACCTCTTTATATTAATATTAAAAGCTGAAACTTTAACACAATTTTTTTTCGTCATCTCAGACGATATTTTAATGGTAATTAATAAAAAAAAATTAAAAGTTTTTTTTTGGCCCACCCTATTAAGTATATATATAATTACATACCTAAATCGATAAAAAAAAATTGTGTCTAGATTTGCGAAAACAAAGACATTACTGACTGAATGCAAGTATTGTTTTATCAAAACAGTAAAATAAAAACGGTTTCATGATCCGCTACTTATGAAGATTTCGCGATAACAACAACGAATAAATAAAGACCGCACATGATAAATGCGCATGCAAAAAAAAACCTACTTAATGATTTAAAAAAAATTAAGAATAGTAAGATTTTGTATTCACAGCGCTGAAACGACCATCATGTATTTTATTTGATGAGTACCTCTACATGACTTAGATTTTTTACCCGACTGCGAAAAGGGAGAGTTATGTTTTTCGAGCGTATGTATGTATGTATATATGTCTATTTCTTTGGCACCCTCTGTAGCCTAAAAGGCTGGAGGCATTTTAATATACGAGGTGTCGTAAGATTCGTCTTAATTGTGGGAATGACATAGGTTATATAATATCTTGTCCGGGAATAAAATAAAAAGCAAAAATATTAATAGTAAATTACGCACCGAGGGAGAAATGTAGGACATTCACGCCCGCGCCTTCGGCTCGGGTGACAATCGCGGGTGGGGATGTCCTACTTTTCTCCCTAGGTGCGTTTAGAATTTTTTTCTCCTCCGGATGAAAATTTTATATATCAACAAGCAGTTGCTAGGTTACCGGGAGATAAAGTAAAGTACGCGCTTGCGCACATTTGCCATCTCACCGGGAGAGAATCGGGTATTTTTCTCCCGCGTGACAGGGACTAAAAGTGAACTTTTCATCCCGGAGGAGAAAAAAATATTTTTTGTCGTGTTTTTTTGATTCCTTTTTAATAACTTTGCTTATTTTTTATTATTTTTCTGATAACTATCACTACCTGGCCTATTACCAGTTTTCGGCTTGACGTTGATTTTGGGACATCTATACTATATTTATAATAAAGACATTAAATATCGCTACAGGTTTCGCGCACAAAATTTTATATTCAATATGAAAGGTCCGCACCGCTCGACGCCCTGGCGTTAAAACACTTTATATTTCCCGTCCAGCGTAAATAAAAGATTTTTTAAAAGGCGATGATGGTACTCAAGACATTTATGATATCGGTAAAGGTTATTTAAGTTCAAAAATTAACATATTTACATATTATAAACCAGTCAAATCAATAAGAGTTATAATTTAAAAAAATTAATTTCATTGAATGTGTTCAGTGTTGTTGAGTGTAATAATATTCATTCAAGTATTTTATTTCCTCATCTCGGTCAATCTTACGCAATATTTTTCACACAGGTACCTACTTTACAACTTCTGAAAATCGTAGTTCTTTGGAAAGGTTTTAAAGGAAATAATTCAAGGACATTTATTAGAGGTTCCACAGTTGCCCGACAGAAAACTCGTGATCTTTAGGAGTCTGACTGTAAGAAAACTAAAGTAAAGTAACGTGACGATTCGATGTAGTAGGTTCAAGCAGTAACAAAAAAGAAAAATCTACCTCCGCAACCAATAATAAAATACAATCAATGTTAAGAGTAATGGAATCCAAGAAACGATTTCTTACTGTCGCCTAAAGAAGGCGGGCTGCACTTTCGGTTGCGTGTTCGCTGTTTATTCTTACTTATTGTTTTATGGTGTGTGGCCTTTATATTGTATTTAAATCAACACAATATTTTTCACGTAAATGCATGTAGGATTGCTGAATGTTTGATTATAATAAATTAATAATGGTTTCATGCTTGAATGAATGCGACTTTACTTCTTGTAATTATTATTTCTATAATCATTACAAGAAGTAAAGTTTGTAAATGTTTATGTCTATCATTAATCATTAGTGTGTAGATTTTCTCTTTAAAATAATGTAAGATTTTCTTAAATAACAATATATTAGAGAAAACTGCCGGGATGACTGTTCCGAACAAATTTACATATAAGAAAATTTATGAAATGTTATTAAATAACATAGTAATTTGCGTTATTTCAATATCTTTATTCAACCCGTCATTCCGGAAAGATATACCCAGTTGGCATTTCATTAAATATTAACGATTTAAACCACCTGTAATAATTAATATAAAGTAAAGAGTGCATTTGTTTGCAGAGAGTTTTATTTGTTTGACAAAACCAGGATACAATTTGGAATATAATTTAATTTCATATTTCTCATAAAGAAATAAGTACCTATATAGTATCTAACATTTCATTAAATATTAACGATTTAAACCACCTGTAATAATTAATATAAAGTAAAGAGTGCATTTGTTTGCAGAGAGTTTTATTTGTTTGACAAAACCAGGATACAATTTGGAATATAATTTAATTTCATATTTCTCATAAAGAAATAAGTACCTATATAGTATCTAACATTTCAAACGAAAAAATTATAACTCGTAGGGTTTTTGCCAAAAAAAAGTGGACGACAATCCATATGCCCTTTCTTTTTTAACCATATTAATGAACAACTCTCCAATACGTAAACAAATTTCAGAGTAGAGCTTAGAAATTTCTTGGAAGATTCTCCTAGTTTACATAGTGCTAGGAAACATTAGGAAAGATTCCTTGAAGATATTTCCGTTTCCGGCAATAGACAGCCATTATAAAATTATATTACCTTAGTGACGGCCACTTGTTTTTATTAATGGCACATCTATGAACAACAGTGACAGACGACAGTTGAATATTGTTCAACAGTAGCGAGTGTTCTTGTAAACAGATACCACGACGGAAGCCTCCTGGTGATTGAATTGTATTCTGGATAATCACGAATCACTTCTTGTCGAAATGTATGGAGTATACAAGGTGTATCAGGTTCTCAAACTTATTTCGTCTACTTTGAGAATAAAACCATTTTCTAGCGCGCTTAAATTTTTTGTGACTTACTGCTTGTAGATTTTTACAACATCTAAATCATACAAAAACAGAGCAGAATAAATGAATTAAAGTAATTGTGTAATTTTTAGATTTAAATCATATCTAGAGAAATACAGGTTGCAATGCGAATCAAAAAACATGCCAAGGGGGCGCCATCGGCCACTTTGAAAAAGATAAATTGAAGTGAATAAATTATTGAGTTGCCGTAAAGTCAGCCGGCATTATTAGTTGACAAACTATTATTAAAGGGGAAACAAAAAAAAATTGCTTTTTATTTGAATCCCAGACTAAGTACTTAAATACAACTATATAGCTTTGTCACTACCATAACTAAGACGAATCTAACGACACCTCGTATGCTAAAATCCATCAACCTGTTTGGGCTTTAATAGAGTGTACCAAAGAAATAAACATACATAGGTACATACGCTCGAAAAACATAACCCTCCTTTTTCGTAATCGGGTAAAAACCTTCACAATTAAAATATACTGGCCACTCGTTACTTTTGCATTCATATGGGGATTGGGGGGAAATGTGTTTTCAAATGTTCACTGGGAATTATTGTCTATCTCTACAGGCTGCCGCCGGCAATTAAGGTGTCATTGGCCTGGTCGCTAACTTGCAAAACGGAACCGACGCGTAGTTGTGTATGTATGGGTTTCATAATTTGAATGCGACCTCTCCCCATATTTAGTCCACTGATGTTATTTAAATCTGTATTATTTATAGGTTTATTAAAAACATGAATTGGATTAGTGGCCTTTAGTTATTCGTTTCTAATAAACATTACTTATATCGAATACTAGCGTTTTAGCCTTCGGCTTTGCTCGCGTCACAGTTGAGTTATTTCCCATTATGTGATTAAATAAATTTAATTTATTATGAAAGCATTCTTTGGTATTGTCATTGGCAATAATGTCGTTACTTGTATTAAATGAACTTTTAACCCCTCTTTTACACCCTTAGGTATTGAAATTTAAAAAAACTATGATATACAACTTTTTTACTTTCTAACTGAATTGCTCAATACCAATTTACATAGACCAATCTTCAAAAATGACGGATTTTTATACAAACTTTCATCCCCTTGTTAACCACCTTAATTAATACTAGCTTGTATAAGTTAGATAGTATGGTTTCGTCTAGTGTACAACTAAATTGAACTTGGCAAAGTCTGAAGACTCTGAAGTATTTATTGTTTACCTGCACCACGGAAGTCGATGGTGCCATTACTTCTAAAGCAAACTAAATTTATGGCAATTTTGATATCATCTGATTAAGAATTAAAAACTTAATCTTCTGCAAGGTAATGTAATAAAAATAAAACGCATTTAACAAAATAAGTAAATAATCTCGTAAAAGCTTTGTAAATTCGAATTAGGGAAAGCTATTAAAATTCATTTCATAGTTGCTTAAACAAATCACTGTAATGTCAAGTCGTGGAGACACCTATAAAGTCGTGATGGTCGTGTGGTTTAGACCGGCGGAATATCAATAAATGCCCACGGTTGGAACCCCGGCATGTACCAGTGAGTTTCTCGGAATTCGCGTATACTCCAAATTGGTAACACTATGAAACTTGAATGCTGGACAAAATAATATTCTTTTAGTACCACTGTATATGGGGAAAATTACAGAACTGTTGATTTTTCGACGTTTGAAAACGCCAATACGTGTTGGGCTGGCGTGGTGAGTAAAAGCCTTCCCTTCGGGAAAAATCTCATTCTTGAGGATTGGGGCACTTACAGGTTGGTATTATTACCAAATATGAAGAAAAGTCAGGTCAAGAGTACTCAAAACCGAGGAGATTGATAAATGTTGAAGAAGCGAACGATGTATGCCAGGATTGTAGCAAGTGGAAGAACGTGGTCTCTACCTATCCCGTTGGGAAAGAGTCGTGATGTATGTATGTATTATTATTACTATTCCTATAATCATGAAAACTACAAAATTTAAGATACTAAGAACATGTAAACTTCCTTGTCTCCAGATATACATTGTGAACATAAGGCATTGATAATAAGTATATGAGCAATTATATAACTATTTACCTTTGTAAAATATTTGAAGGGATCATTATATGCCAAATATTGGTACTGTGGAGCTCATTCAAGCTCAATTCATTTCAATTTCAAATCAAGCAAATTTCACTCACATTCGACTATAAAACAACAAGTTGGCTCTCGGAATACAAACAAAAGCTGATAAAGAAGCGGTGCCGTCTAGTCTGCGGTATACTGTGTCAATGTTTACCTACATTGAGCAATGTGCGGCGATATGTGAGCAGTGCCTATGATTGATCGGGTTACGTTATCTTCAGCGCCGATAAGATGGCATTCTTCAACACATTTGTCCTATGCAAGTTAAGCAATGCATTTTTTGTTAGCATAAAACTCGTTGCTTGCGTAGGTGTTTAGATCAAATACGATTATTTTCTCTGTAATATAACTGTTTTTTTTATTCTTTATAGTTTCAGCGTTTGGTCATAATCTCACCTGATAATATGCCTCAAGATGGTAATATACACCTACAGATGCTTGGAGACAGATTTTCAACTTGAGGATGGTAACTATCTAGGCGTGTATAGGAAAAGTCCTACCACCAGGCCATGGTTTCATCACGTTTTTTCCTTCACCGAAGTCTCAGGCTCATTGAACGATTCGACCCCGCTTCTATCGACGTGGTATCCGAACGCGCTTTCACTAAGCCAGCATTAGAGTTTGTCATTAGCAACTGCAGGTGGATTTTGTCCTCATCAAAAGTCTCCAATTATTTCAGTCTTTTGTGTGATAAATTGCTTACATAATAAACAGAGCGACTATATTTTTAAGAAACGATTAACAGCATTAAACGAGTTTTAAATCGTCCAACTGAAGCCATGACGGCTAAGGGGGTAGCGTCTTCGATCGCTACGGAACGACGACTGACTATAAAAAGAGTAACAATAGAAAAATAAAAATTACAAGACAAGTAGAACATGTAGAATACACGTGTAACATTTTAAACTGAGTTAAGTATTAAACAGGTAGCTAGAAATATAGTTAAGTAAAATACAATACGTACAATAGCACAAGTTGCGTCTCTTAATACATTCGCATGGATCAAAACTAAATAAACTAAATGGGCTTGGTACAATACAATGACTTCATTGAATTTAATTCGAACATTGACTCCGTTGATTAAATTGTACGACACATTCGCTGTACCTACTGTAGGAAATGTATAGCGAGTGTTCCGCTACGTCTCATTTGACACAAAAACTCGTGTAACTTGATACAAAGTTTCCCGCGACGCGACGGCTAATTGGCCATCGCTTCCAGTGTCGGATTACAACAGAAGGGTGCCCATAGATTGGTGTTGCAGAGGGATTTGGCTACTAAAGAATAAATACTTATTTTTCATTAGTGGTAAGAAAAACAACTGCGGGCTGTTCGTCCTCTCCAGAATTCCTACTTCCACGAGGAGTATGATACGGACACTGAATCTCCAAGAAAGAATTATCGAATAATTTCTTCTCCTTGTCCATCTCCCCGTGAGTGAAACGATGAGTTGATGAGTTAGATGCGCTAGGACGAAGCTAACTCTGTACTTTTCAAGCGCCCGTCGCTTAGGTTGCCTGACGAGTAAAAAAATGTGACATTCTGTCCAGACAACTCAGTGATCATTAATTTCTTAAACACTAGAACAACGCACAATAAACCATTTAGTCTACTTCATGTAATACAATAGTAGAAGCAATCATATATTACGTAATGTATCCATATGAATGTTATTTGTATTATATTAGGACAAACATAGATTTGTACAAAAATCAATTCAAGTTTAAGTAAGTTTGTTTTGTATATTGTCCCATTAATCAAAGTAACAGTTTCAGAGGTTCGTATTTAGTGCACTGAAAAATGTCTATTAGTTAAGAAACTTATACGACACGTACACGATAGAAGATCCAACAAAACCAGGTATTATCCTCTCATAAGTTGTTGTCACCATAATACGATATCCCATGTTGCTAGCCAGCGAAAGGTTATTTTCGACAATTTTATTTACATATTTTAACGCTCGATTGATAGGGGTTGATCAATTTAGAGATGAGACCCATTCACCTGTTACAAGCTTTCAACTTGTAATTTTATGGACATATATTGAAAGATAAACATTTTTTTTTTGCTTGTCCTGGTTGTTTGTTTGTTAATCCATAGGCAAGGGTAATTTGATGTTCTATTTTTTTTGGAATTGAAATTTTTTATACGTCCTTAATATATTTTTTTACATTCAGCGTCAAGAATCTCTAATTTAATTATTGGTCAGGAACAATTTTTTTTTTGTAATTTTGATTTTTTCTTAACATATTGTAATTCCATTCTTTTTCGGGGGGTACTGATACGGGACGCTTTATCATAAATTAAAATGAATGTTCACTTAAAAAAGCGAGTAATAATGGCATATGGTAAAAAAAGAAACAATGTAAATATCAGTCTCATATTTTGACACGAAAAGAGATCTTTATTAAAGATGTACTTTTTGGATTTTGATGTCCAACCGGACAAATAAGAGATGCGAGATTTGATACCGAAATACAGTGACAGTCCAGTACAGATACAGCTAAGTATAACAATTCAATTTACAAAAATAGAAACACAATACACACTCGTATCATCTAAACCTAAAATTAACTCGACCATGCATCGGTTAGTGAACAAAAAGACCAATAAATAATTCATTCAACACCACCATATGGCACCAGCACATTCATTATAATTTTAGATTTAGATAAACAATTCGTATCACCGTGTTTACGTGTCTATATTCTGTTATAAATGGTCAGCGCTGGATCGTGAAATTACTAGCTCTGCGATAGTTGGATGTTGTTACATTTTCATGGTAATAGTTTAATAGCTTGTACAGTGTACTGAGAACTGGAGATTACTATCTGTTTTTGTTGATAGAGTATACAAGTGTGTACTACATTAGCATATTTTTATATAATATATCCGCATAAAGGCTCGAGAACACACGCTTGATTCGATTAATTTATTGGAATAATATTTAAAAAATTATAATCGAAAATAGAGTACTTAACATCAAAGTCTTATTAATGTTTTACAAGATTATAAAATTTCTTAGTCATTGTATTATTTAGGTCGTAAGGTCTTTGGTTTATAAAAATTAAATTGTAACTATAAATACAGATAATTTCGATTTTAAGCATTCATTAGTTATTTAATTATCTTCTTAATTAAATTTCATTAATTATTGTAGTATCTTTAAATAATTGGAATAGCGAATTCTGTGTCGGCGAGTAATTAATGTTGGTACGAATGATGAAAATTGATGTTTTTGTCATTGCCACGAGAGAATCTACGATACTTAAATATTCAAACGTTTATTTCATCATTACATAGAAATGTAACATTAGCAACAAAGTTGCTGAGTTGATAAGGTTTTTGTAGACCAACACTTCTATACAATTTTGTTTGTTACAATGTTTTGTTTTATTATATCACCGTGTGACCGACCAAATGCAGTGATCCCTTTTTTCATTTGCGTTTCAGAAGTCTGGGCTAAAATTAAAGCCAACTTTAATAGATTTGATAGTTATAACTAATTTTGGTAATCTCGGAGAGAAAGCGTTGTAAGTTAATCTGTTTTTTAAATTCTGGTGGATTTCGTTATTAGTATCTATTCACAATTCTGCAATGTTTCAAGCTTAGGGCGTGTCGCGCTCCGAAATCAGCCCGTTTAAATCCAGTAATGAAGCGATCAAGAAATCTGTACCCAACTGGGTCGCTACCACCGTGCATATGACTCTTGTGACTCTTGTGGTTTGTCACTTTTCGGGTTCGTCCATAATATATACGAGAGGCTTCAATGGATTGTCGATCTCTTAGTGGTCGCCGTTGTTTTTAGAATTTACTTCCCCGACACTGTGCCTCGCAAAAAAAAAAAAACAACTTGGTTCGGTTAAAAATGACATAAAGACCAGTGTTAGAAAAAAAGTTCAAAAACATTTCAGAGCATAAAAAGCAGCTCGTTAAGCGACATAACAAAAAATCAACGCGATCGTTTATCCGAAGAATCCGGTAGGTAAACATCATCGAAATGTTCCTTCGTGCCTCATGGCTCCGGGCCACGCGGTCCAATTATAATAATGGATATTATTTTTACAACTCATCCTGTACATGTAGTGACACTAGCAACATTCACGTTTCCTATGGGGAAGGAAATAGAATATACATTTAACTGAAAACGGTTGGCTACTCGTTGATTGAAATACGAATGAAAGGGTTTTTTCTTTTATTAAACTTGGAGCAATTAATGAAAGTTATCAAAGGAACAAAGGATACTGATGAACCGTGGCTTTACGAGCAGTACTTGCAAGCCTTAACGATATTTTAATACAAAATAATCTTTTTTTATTACCTATTATTTATATAATTTACTGCATCGTTAGTCAGCAGACTTTACAACAATAAATTAGAAATAATCATTAATATACTTATGTTATTAATTACTTAACTTATTACTAAAATCATACTATATTATAAAGCAAAGCCCCCGCCGCATACGTCTGTCTACCTATCTGAAGCCGATAAACTCAAAAAGTACAGAAAGGATTTTCATACAGTTTCCATCAATGGACCGAGTGATTTAGGAGGAAGGTTTAGGTTTTAATTAAAGTTTTGTGTAACTTGGCTGAAATATAACGACGATTGTTGAAGATGTCGGAAAAATTCGAGTCGACGGGGGCGAGCTTTAATGGCGTGCTCTGCGTAAACCAATACAGTCAATAGTATTATTCTGCTACCCGGGCGAAACCGGAGCGGGTTGCTAGTAATCAATAATACTTTACATTATAAAGAGGTAAAGTTGATAAGTTTGTAGGAGATAATATCTCTGATTGCTGACAACCGATTCGATTCTGAAAATTATTCCCATTGCTAGAAAAGCTAAGGCCAAGCGTATATTTAAAGATAGAAGCTATATTATGTTTTATATTGTAGTTAACGCGTACGAAATTCAGATTAGTCGTATTCCCGGTGAGACTTATTGAAAACAATTAAGGAACCATTTAAAATTATACAAAATTATTGAAATGTGTAGACATTTTAATCTTTTAACATTTTACCCATCACAGAGGATACATTTTCAAAAAATCCTTAGTGGTTAGCGACGTTATTTATAGAACTCTTGCGCAAAAGGTCATGCTTCTAGACTCACTGGTTTAAGCTGTAACGTTGTCCCTCAGTTTGCCTTAAGACTATTATTATTATTAAACTTAAATACACTTCAAAATTAGATAAATTAAAAATATGGTTCATTTAAAGAAGTTCAAATAAATTTCATATTTGTGTAAACGTTATGGAGAAATATTTACAATTAGATGATTTTATCTTTATATTCACTTTTATTTTCGTTAGGATATCAGTAACGACTATTTAACTTATTTTCATAAACACCTCTTATTTGTTATACATTATTAGTATTTAATGAGGCCGCGATTTCACAAGCAACTCGCTCTGATACGTTTTGTTTATCCCAGATTTACGATCAAGTGTGTTCCCGTGGGAGAAAATTATTAAATAAAAATGTGTGTATACTTATGGATGCACGTAAAAAGTTAAAAGTTAAAATTATATCGCGCTTGCCAAGTATATTCATCACATTGTAAATTCATTACACAGACATTTTTTATTAACACTTTTATTAACTCCAATTGTATAGCTAACAAACAATGTAATCAAATCTTAGAAGTCAATTCTAACCTACTTTTGATTGTCGTATCGAAATGAAACTTTGTATGTATATGTAGTTCGGATGACATAACTGTAATTTGATATCTTGGAGCTAATCCGATGATGGAGCCAGAAGGTGGATAGTGGAACTCTTCAGTGGCTCTACTAGCAAACTCTTAGAATTTAGTCATATATTATTTGTTTTGACGAGTCCAATAGATTGGGTTTGGTAACGAGGGTCTCGTGATGGAGCCAGTTTTTAGTGTGTGATATTAGTGTTTTTCAGTTTAGTTTTTTAACTACAAACTTTTATTTTATTGTGTAAAAATAAATTAACGGTGTATCAATAAACATTATACTAATAAAAATGTTAGTAAAATGAGGTTAACTTCATCATGGCGCACTTTTTTTAGGGACTTTTATCCTACTGAAAATATTCAGTCCCATTGTACCTACCCAATCCATACTAGCATCAAATCAGGAAAGTCACTGATGTGACAGCACTACCAGCTCATACAACATCTTGGCTTCATCCGAACAAGGTTCTGCCAAAATGCTGTAAAAAATACCTATATTTTGACAGCTTAAATCATGGCGCACTTCTGTAACATGATGCGCGCATGACTCGTTCCTTTTACCCTCAACTAATCCCGCAAAACATCAAAAATTTCCTATTTCAATTACTATTCGCTAAGTACCTAGAAGGTTTAAAATTTAGACACAGATTTAAAAACCTCGGAACGTGATCGCTGTTCAGTGGTGATGTTATATAAATATTTTTCTTTCAGCAGCTACTACCTCTACGAAGTGTCAATCAATCACATTAATTATGACAAGTGCGTCCCCATTAAAAGCGCCGCTGTAATATGTTAATAATGAACAACGAGTTGTTATAGCTCGAGTTTCAATCCGATGTCGACATTTACGTTTATTACATAATCAAAACGACAGTGCTGATGATTTGTTTGTTTGTTGACCTTGATCCTTGAAGGAAGTAGGAAACAAGCATTCCATCCTCTGGATGTTGAGTGTTTACAACAGCAGGTAAATATGGGTATGATTTTAACTATCGCCAAATAAATGAAAGAGTGTCCATCGAAAAGCGTCCAATTAAGGTAGCGCGCTACGGTAGCAAGTGGCTAAATTTAAATGATATTAGCAAGAAAAGTCGTAATTTTATTCATTTTTGCCCACTTGGATAAGTTTCAGTCCACAAACTTTTCCCATTATTGTAACAATTTTTTTAATTTAAGTTTTACAACAGTAAAAAATTATAAAATCTTCAAAAACTATCATTCCCTATTGATACGCTAGACACAGTTGAATACTTTTTCAACTTGTCCCCCATATAAGATGGTTCTCCTTGCCTCTACACCCCGCCACAACTGCAACGAAACGACTTAACGTCAAAGATCTGCTCAAGTAGCAGTGGGCTGGCCCCAATACGCTATTCTAGCGACCACTGTGAAATAAACAAGCTCTCTAACCTTAATGAATGTCTCAGCGACTTTAAAATGATGTTGTATATAAAAAGTTAAACTGAACAAACATATTTAAGCATCTCGTAAAGATAAGAAGAAATTGTACGTAACGAGAAATGATTGTAATAACATAGTAATACTTAATACATAATTTAAAAAACTTTTAATGGGCCTGTTTGAACATGACTTTGATTTATTTTGATGGTATTTGAAAATCGAATTAGTATCTATTACCTAATATTATATTAGGATTGGTAATAACCGTGTCTATTATTAATATTTTTGACCTTGTCTCTTTTGAAAGCAGATTGTCAGACCGCTGTATTTTTTGTTAATAGTAGCACTGCAAAGTGTCACCTCTTTGCCTGATGGTAACCACAGTATATTGCAAAGATACTGGCGACCCTATATGTCGATTATGCCGGCCTACAAGCCTCTCGAAACCTGGATCTATAAGTATACTGCCTGATCCCGAAACGCGACAAAGCAAAAAATAGTCAATGTGACGTGCTTCGTGGTTGCGACCTACTTAACTAAAGATATATAAGTATACTGCCTGATCCCGAAACGCGACAAAGCAAAAAATAGTCAATGTGACGTGCTTCGTGGTTGCGACCTACTTGACTAAAGATAAATAAGTATACTGCCTGATCCCGAAACGCGACAAAGCAAAAAATAGTCAATGTGACGTGCTTCGTGGTTGCGACCTACTTGACTAAAGATAAATAAGTATACTGCCTGATCCCGAAACGCGACAAAGCAAAAAATAGTCAATGTGACGTGCTTCGTGGTTGCGACCTACTTGACTAAAGATAAATAAGTATACTGCCTGATCCCGAAACGCGACAAAGCAAAAATAGTCAATGTGACGTACTTCGTGGTTGCGACCTACTTGACTAAAGATATATAAGTATACTGCCTGATCTCGAAACGCGACAAAGCACAAAATAGTCACTGTGACGTTCTTCGTGATTGCGACCTACTTGTGTAAAGATATACTACCACCTCGCTTGATTACTGAATATACTTATATACCAGCTGATCACGGAACAAGTCAGGTTTAGGCGTATACACCTGGTGTATGGTGGTCGTGATTCAGTCGGACACAACTGTGGTGTCCCGTCCACGTTACTCAGAATAATTTATTGGACAAAGAAATACTAAACTTTAGTAACTAAACCAATATAACAACATAACTTAACAACCTATAACTAAAGCCTTAAGATTCTAGTTCCATGATAAAAACAAAACATTTCTGGAGTTTACTCCTTAAGAATCGATTTACCCGAAGAACCTCGATATCAAAATTTTATGAGGAGTGAAATTTATAAAAGCGTTGCGTTTAGCGTTAACGAAAAGCGTTACATCATACATCATCTTGCTTTTAGATAAATCATTAACCACTCAATCAGTCAGTCAGTCCGTCAATCGGTCAGTCAGTCAGTCAATCAATCAATCGCCTCTTTGCCTATTCAATATTCAAAGACAATCAATCATACTTAAGAAGTAAACTCCAGTCGCGCGTCGGAACTGACACACACACTTTAAAAAAAAACACTTCACTTCATATCAAACCTGTCAAACCAATATAGATATTATAACAAAATTGCTGAATTTCGTAAGTGGTGCATAATCATGTCGTCTCTATTCAAGATACCACAACGTCTATCATGTCATTAGTGTCGTTAGTGATAATTAGAAAATAACAGTATTCAAAATTAAATGCACTAAAACTAACAAAAACAATTAGCGTCGACACATGGTGACTCAAGGCCGTCGCGACGCACACATCTGGCGTCGAGTACAGATTTAAGTTCACACGATCACTTTTATAGGTTAACTCGATGATCACATTTAGTTAGAACTGTACCAGCACGAGCGTTAGTGTAACAAAACATCTAAGTGATCACAGTTTATTGGGGTTTTTAAATTATTGAAACAATTACGTAATGTATGAGTTTTATAAAACCACCAGTTTTAACACATGTTCTTATTAATATATTATTGACGAAAACATTGCGCTGACCCGTGCGAATAATTAACACAAAAGAATGTAAATAATCTAACAGCTGTCGTCAGTTAAACAGATGATTAATAGGTGGTGCCTCCTAAATGTTAGTTTAATATATTTTAGTAAAACATCAGTTATTAACTATTTATAAACGTCAATAATTAGCAATATAAGCTTTAAAATAATTTTCAACTCATTAATTTTGATGAAGAAGTATCAGAGATAATATGGCATTGCCAAGAAAACAACTATGAGAAATATTTTAAAGAGAAAGAGATATTTAAATTTCAGCCAATATAATTTTTTTGTTAAAGTTGCAACATAATAATATTAGATTTTTTAAATCTTTTGACATTCCAATGCTGGATGTGAGTATTTTCATTGGAGAAGAGTTCAAAACACAACTCACCTTGCAATGACGCGAATGCGATATTTTTATTTTATTATTATACTATTTGTTACCCGCGACTCCGTTTATGTGAAAATGCTTTTAATGTTACCCGGGAAGTACATGCCTAATCTGGATTGTGATTTGGGATCTATTTTTTACCCGACTGCGAAAAATGAGAGTATGTTTCTATTTCTTTGGCATGCTCTGTAGCCTAAACGGCTTGATGGGTTTTAGCGTAAGAGGTATCGTTAGATTCGTCTTAATTGTGGGAGTGACATATGTTATATAATATTTAAATAAGACGTGTGACGTGTTGGAATCAAATAATAATCAAAATAATTTTTAGTCGTGTTTTTGGTTCAGTCGGTTTTTTTGTTTCCTTTTTGGTAATATAGCT
This sequence comes from Saturnia japonica, assembly GCA_033032175.1. NCBI lineage: Eukaryota > Metazoa > Arthropoda > Insecta > Lepidoptera > Saturniidae > Saturnia > Saturnia japonica. The sequence continues at coordinate 5,374,364 of CM065314.1, forward strand.
TGTTTAAAATTGTAATTGTTATTACCGTTTATCCCCCATGTAAATGCAAAATGATATTATATATATTTGATCCTTCCTAGATATCAGTCTTAAAAACTACATTCCAAACACCGAAAACTATATGAAAAACACAAGAAAGTTGTCGCTTACATGGTTAACAACAGGATAACGTATTTAAATTGGTCAAAATTGTCAGTAGGTATAGTAGTTATGACATGACCGCTAATCCTTTTATTTTAACCAAATATTTATTTGTTTACATTTTATAAAGATAGAATGTTAAATGAGCGAGCGTAGCACGTTCCGACGCTGTGTGGTCTATTAGTGCTCAGCTGAGAGTTAAATAAAGAAGCTGAAATGAAATATCGAAAGCACACTGCAACCGTGTAGTTCAACTTTATTTTATGACTTTAAAATATAAACAATTTGCAAGAACCAGTATTAATATTCATTGCAGAAATGTAGAATCGACAGTTGACCTGTTAACCTGAAGTATTTACTCACAGACTCACATAATACGGTATTAAAACCATATTTTCACCTTATATACTATAATATAATTAGCGGTGCACCACGGTTTCATCTTGAATTTATTCGGCCAACTCGAAGCCTAAGTTTGTTCTTACTTCCCATATTAAAGCTTTTCCAGGTTCCTTGATGTTCATGGTCACTGCTCCGCTTCTTTGGATTGTAATGTGATAGTTATATAGCTTACAACCTTTCTCAATAAGTAGACTAACTAATTCAAAAATATTTTTTGTAATCTAACAGATAGTATAAAATATTAAAACGTTCGAACAAACAACTGTGTAGTTATGCCCTTGTCATAATAATTTTATACATTGAACAAACAATTTAATTGCTCACGACTACTTCACATTATAACTATCCACGGAAACAGAGTAACTATCCTATGCGAATTCTGTAATACTTCTCATATCTCACCTCCTCGAGTTTTATAGGAACATCGCTGCCGCACCGTGTCGTACTAGCGCTGCCGCTGTACCGCGAGCCATCGTAAATTGTCACGTGCCATAGTGTCAATTGAGTCTTCGAATGAGTGATATTACAAAAAGCTTTTTTCCTAATAAATCTGAATTCTTTCGTTCTTCTTTTATTTTTCATATTATTGCATATTTGGGATGAATTTATTTACTCATTTTTGGTTTAGTTTAATTTATATAAATAATAAAAAATGACGAAACTTGGACACAGCGCCTGTTGCTATTTCAACTACAACAACATTTACAGATGCAATCAAATGAAGTATTAAATTAACGTTTAATATCTCCCAACACTCAAGTTCGTTGCGTGCGTGTCTGTTCTTAGTTACGGGTATTAATGGGCTACGAACGTGATCGCCGATCGGCAGACGGACAACGTCGCCGCTATATATAGAAGACGACTCGTAATGAGTTGTATTTCCTTAGCTAACCGATTGTAACACAATGACATATAAAATGAAAAACGTATATATTTTAATATACATCGAGAACACGTACAAATGTACTTCATTTATAGATTCATCCGAGTATCATTGTTTTGGTGCTGTTTTACATCGCGAATTACATTACGACTTATTTAACAAATATGATAAGGGCCTGTGTCAAAACGCAAATTACTATTCAATATAAATACATATAAGTAATTATTCGAAGTAGTAATCTATATTTTATTTACAACAAAAATTCAACTTACTTAAGTACATATTTGTGAAAAATTCTGCATACACAATACACATGTTCCCCTTTAAAAGTATATTTATGTAGACATTACAACATTGATTTTATACATTATGTTGTTACACATTATGTTTTATGTTATACAAATTAAAATATTGGTATTGAAATCACTGAGCTTATTAATTATCATGTGTGTCAAAAAACATAAATAAACATTTCGTAATGTATAATTATATTTCACAAAAAAGGAAATTACTTATAAGCTATATTAAACGGACGACAAATCTTGCAATAAATTCACTGTACACTATGACAGTGTGTCACGTGTAAAATAAATTGTATTTTGCTTACGGCGGGCGGTGGATGACGTACTCTATGAATTTCTCGTATTGGACCTCAGCTGACTGATAGAACAATGCGCCGGGATTCGCATACAAATTGTTGGTTCAAATCAATTTATACTAACGTTTTTGCCGTGAGACCAGACGTCGCCGTATTGACGTTTCAATGAACAAATAAACGTTACGCCATCGTACACTGAACGCAAAATACATACCACTAATCGCAAGCAAAACCGTCGAGGTATTATTTCAATATTTTCATTTTATAGATTTTAATCTAAGAGATTTTTGAATGTAATACAAAAATCAGTAAAATAAACAGATATTACTATCATTGATGGCTGACTTCATCATAATTGTAACTTTGATTATTACGCCAAATAAGTAGTAGAACTTCTAAAATAACTTATCGGTGTACCTATATAAAAAAACATTATTTTAATTTGATTAATTATCATTTATAATGTAAAACGAAAAATTATTTTTAACCAATTAAATAAATGAAAATGAAATCAGTTCACATTATTATTGATGGCTAACTTCAATATATCGCATTTCTGTCACATAATGGGCGCGCATTTATCAATGTTGCCCACTACTAAACGCGTCAAACAATACTGAAATATATATATGTGGAGTCCACTCACTGGTAACATCTATAATTTACTATTCATATAGGCTTTCTGTAATTGTCGACTAAATTAACTCGACGTCATTTTCGTAAAAATGAATACTTGTACCGTTTGTTCGGATAGGGGAAACAAGCATAATGCCATGTCACCTTGAGCCCTATTGAAATGCATACTTTACAGTTTACACATAACTTGTGATTTCTAAGTATCTAGTCTTACATATCTATGGATCCTGAAGCTAATATTATTACGTATGTAGTAGTTATACATGAACAAATATACTTAGTTAAAACATTTTTGTTGTAGTATTCGAAGTTGATAAGATAGTTAAAATGGCTATCATTGGTCTAACATTGTTTTTTAGATTTAAGAAAACAGTGAGCACCTTGTTTACTGATATAATAATATTTTCTCTTTCCTCTACTCCAAAAACAAAAAGAGTTGAAGTAACAAAACAAAATAAATCGCAGATATTTATGACGACACGTTTGTATATTGTTGTAAAACATGGTAAGTAATAAATTCCATTTTCTTAAAAAAATATTTTTGTCTGGAAGATCCCATAAAAACTGTTATTCATAATATACCTCTCATTTGTCGTCGAAGTCAGAGCGGCTACCTTATTGAACTTTAAAGATGTTAAAACTGTTATTTATAATCCAGTACCTGAAACCAAAACAAAATTATAAATGAAATTTACTCTGATATTCCTCTTAGCAGAGTTAAATTAAAAAAAAAAACATTATCTGACAGCGGTGGGATTCGAACCCACGCCCTTTCGGACTGGTGCCTAAAACCAGCGCCTTAGACCACTCGGCCACGCTGCCTATGTGTGTATAACCCAATATTAGATTCATTTACGTGTGTGTAGTCATGAAGAATTTACACAGAAATATGAAAATAAATATTTTACAAGTGTTAAATATAACAATAGAAGACTTAATGGTTAAGAAATTGGAAAGAAAAGAAATTATCAGTGTATTGTTACATTATTAATTATTATTTTACTTTTCATAATCCTCATAAATAAATATTAATGGAGCAAGCTAATAGTAACAATCAAACTAAAGGCATATCTAACCGTTATCCCAGATGTTGGTTATCTTTTCAGACACAATGTCTAGATCCACTACACTAAAAAAAGTCGTTAGAGCTTGGTTACTAAAGCAAGTAATAAAATAAGGAAACAGAAGAATAGTTTGGTTTTTGTAGTCCGCACTCCGCACCTACTTCACTCAGTACTTGTCAAAATTATACTGACAGCTAAGAAATATTTAAAAAAATGTGCTATGAATTCTAAATTTTAACACCGCGATCGCCGCCGCGCCGTTCCTCACAATTTATTTTACTTTGGACTAAATACACGTTTATTTTGTATTAATTTCAATAAACATAGAGAAATTAATGTATTTCATAGATTTTTGACCTGTCAAGACACATACAGCATGATTTGCACATTATTATTGCTTGTTTTTCTAATCGTAAATTTTTTACTGAAGTTATATGGCGGTGGTATGTGACAATTATCTTCACATTTCATAATCATAGTACATAAGGATATTTATTTTTATTTATGGGTTATTCTCAAAGGTAATGTTACTGTACAATAATAATTCTACAGTACACCGAGCATTAGGCAACTAAATTCTATAACGTGTATTTGTCACACTTGACATTAGCAAAATTGCCTAGATAGGCAGAAAGCCAAAATTAAAAATAAATAAATAAAAAGGCTATCTTAAAATGTGTAGGTAGATTAGACATTTAGTTGACCTTAAGGCAATGTGAACTCGAGACCTCTGTTATTTTTGCTTCGTGTAGACTGTAGACTGTTCGATATTAGAAGAAAAAACGTGCAAAAAAATGAACCTAATAAATATGTACTAATAATAAGTTCATATTAGCGTCGTCCCATTAGACTCAAAACAAGGTCTAATCCATCGTGACGCCTTCTTTACACCGATCAGTTGTAATAACCAGTTATCTGCTAGCAAGACGGGCAATCATTATGGATTTATGCGCGATAATAACTCGAACCCAGTTCCGATACGCCCACCTTGGGTTATGTGAAGGGTTTCGTATGATTGCACACACAATTAAATAAGCAATGTATGATACTAAATTAAAATTATGTGTCCAAAGATTGCATAATACTGTTTTATATTTTGTTCTGATTATCTTTAACTACATCCGTTATTTTAACCATTGTAAGCATTCCAAATCGTGTAAAATTGAAGACAAGATTTCAATGAAATGTATGGGAAACATTTCTGCCTCATAAGTATAAGTATAGACGTTTTTTTGTTTTCCCAGACAGTATAATTGATAATGCAGCATGTTGGTATAAAATATTGGGCAAGTGCACTTTATATCAAACTCAGATTAATAATCTTACACCCGTCGGTATTAAAAATGCCGATGATTGACGTGAAGAAGTTTTATTCGAATTCCACACAGTTACAAATTTGACGAACTCACAACACTGTTATTTATTTCACTGTGGTTTCGCTTCCTTTTTATCGCTCGTTATTATCGCTTTATAATTCAAAACTGAACTGAACTCAGCGCCGCGCCTGATTCGTTTAAATACCTACACTAAACGATCGCAGAAAAATCGTGAATCGTCGCTAACTTTATTGACGTTTAGTTTCTATGCCTACTCGATGACGTAATCGAGGCGATAAGCCCTATACATGTGTGTGTAAACTGCTATGTTTACAAAAACATGCGCCGCGGCTGTTTACGATGCGAACATTATTTCGATGTCCTGAGAAGTTTGTAGTTGCTTCGAGATATTTCGGAAACAGGATTTAATCGGGTTGTAACAGGTCGTAACAATAATTTCGCAAAGTCTTTAAGAAGAAATGCGGCCGGCGTTTAGTCCACACAATCGTACTCCTCTATACCTGGATAAAGCACGATCTCAAATATTTTTGTCATACGATATAATATATCTACCTAAATATCTATCTATCTAGTATCTATATATATCTCAATAATTATAATAAGAACTAGGAACGATCTAAAAATACTAAAAAGCCCAGAGTTATACTGTCGTTATCTGACATCCAGCTAATAAATTTATAATAAAACATATTATAATAAGCACAGCCAAGAGCATTCTCAAATAAAAAATCTGTCGTGTTATAATAATCAGTCTGAGTTGCAGTTGTCTCTCTCGCGTTCTATTCGTTCGTTCGGGCAAAGCGCGACAGTAATTGTTTTCTGTTAAAACGTATTCTTCGAATGTCTCGCAGACCGCGTTTCCTCTTGCAGACATCGTCCCAACTATAACTACAATATATCTGAGAAAAGTGTATGATTTTAAAGTTTATAAATTATATTAATGTATATGAAAAATCAATTTGAATATTTATAGGCAGGAATATGTACAAATTATGCAAATAATTTGAGAATTAAACTGTTTATGAACTATTATTAATTTTACGATGATATTTAATAACGGTCCATTCAAAATGTAAGATTATTTAAACTATTTATAGCGCAACTATGGTGGTAGAATCGTATTATTAAAATATTACGAAATGTTACCTTAGCTCCTTGTTATTACCCTGGTGTTAATTGACAGAATGATTCATAAGCCTGTCGCAACAGTGCAGAAAGCTGGGATTATATCTTCCTACGTAAGTTTATAAGGATCGAAGACGAACATTTACAAAGCTCATTTTATTACATTGTTATAATTGTGACAGACAACATAAATCTACTTGTAATGTAAAATATAAAGTTAAATTATTAAACAACGATCTGAGTATTACTGTAAAGTGTTTAAGTTAATAACAATTATTGTGCATTTCTTTACTAAAATGTTTTGTATTTGATTTCCGAAATTGCATTCTACGCTTATAATTAGAAACGATTCGATACTACTGACTACTGTTACTCATATGGTATCGAATTCATTCGATACAGAGTACTGGTATCGAACCAAACCACCATTCGTTACTGAGTACTGGTATTGAATGAAAACAGTGGTATCGAATCCAATCAATTGGGGTACACGATATCGCCCTCGCCCTGTACAAGAATTTAGCTAAAAAAAAGGTCATTCGCGCAAAATCTTCCTTGTAATCACAAAAAAGCTACTTTGATCCAATATTAATTTGAGTACCTACTCACAAGTATCGAACCTTTGAAGTGGTATCGAATGAGGTATCAATACTTTGGTTCGACACCTGAATGTGTACTTGGTATCGACTAAAGCGCGGTATCGAATCGACCCTATTTATAATTAGTTTATTACTAAATTATACTTAATTAGGTACCCGTCCATGATGTTTTTTAACACAAACTGAACCTAACCTTAACTCTAATTCTAAAGTAAGAATCTTTACTAATATAACAAAGCGGAAAATATTTTTTGTTTGTTTGTTAAAACACGCTAATCTCTGGAACTGCTAGTCGGACTCACAAAAAAATCTTTTTTATATCGGAAGACGAATCCCTCGCGAACTGCTTTATCCGGGTGCGCTGGCTTAATGGTTACTGATAGGTAAATACAATGATCTACAAAAATATTGGTCATTAGTACATCTAAAAAAGGTCAGCGATAGTATATATCTATCTCTTATACATAAGCCACAATAAGGTAATTTGCAATTTTTTTTTTTGTTGAAGATTAAAAATTAATATATGAGCATTATTTTTAAGCTTGGCATATTAATCCTTACGAACAAAAGTTACTTCATCATAAAGACAATTTATACTGAAGATAAACTTTGTCTTTACAGCAAGTTATTTGGACGGACAGTTTCAGAGATAATACAAAATTTAAATAATTCAAAACTCGGCTCAGGTCTATAGTAGGTATGTCTATCTATCTCTATAGTAGTAGTGGCGCGAACGATTCGTGTGATGCCGCGATGTGACAATCTGACCGCCCGACAAAAATATTATAATGAAGTATTATAAATCATCAACCAGTGATTTCTTCTAAATTATACGTGGGTGAAACCGCGGGGCACAGTTAGTATGTTTATAAAAGGTAATATGTGTACCTAACTACTGATCCGATATTAAAAATTCTTTCTTTCATAGAAAGCTACGTTTGGGGTGATGGTTATACGTTTAATTGCAGGAAAATTACTTACTTACTTAACTATGGCATTTTTTTTTTGCAATTATACTTTTGTCGCCTGTTTACGATCTCCTATTATTATTTAGTTATCTTATTATGAACACCGTACTGATTATATTATAATTACTATATTATTGTTTAACAGGCTGTTTCCGATCATAGTATTTTCAGAGGTGAGAAGTAAATAACAGATAATAAATTAATAATATATTCAGTGTTGAAAAGCAACACTGCTATTTGTACGTTAAAATCTAAACTAATTGTAAGCAATATTTTAAATTATAGAATTATGTATACCATAGATGTAGAGTATATATTAAATCTATCATATATATCATCTATGGTCATAAGACAACTGTATTTAGAGAATTAATTTGGTAATCAATTTCATGGAAAAGACCACTTTTCATCATCAATCGCAAGAAAGAGAAAGAACAAGCTAAATTAAAAATTTAATAAACCCCCAACACGTAATCTATTCATTAAGACCATTCCAATGAGCCCAAATACGATAACTCTGCTGTAAATTGGTGAGAAGTTTGGTATCCTGCGGAATCTAGATAACGCTGCAGAATCAAGTCAAAATTTTACTAATATCATTGAAGTAATAGAATACTAAATGTTGACTTAATCAGACCTGTGGAAGATGCTAACATCTATTTATCAACTATAAAAGAGTTAATAATCTTAAAACGGAAGAACCGCTTTTCTTGAATCATAGCTAAGAACACTCTCGATCAAGTCAAACAAAAAAAAAAAATAGATCATAATTGGTTCAGCCGTTTGTAAGTTACGATGACACACAGTGACACAGACATGTTAAACTTATTAAACCGCTCTTTTTGTATGTGAGGTTAAAATTTTTATTACTTAATACTAATAATATTAACTTTACAAAATTGCTAATAGGTATGTAAATATTGTTTAGAATAACTACCACTTCCAACTCGACGCATTCACAAAACAAAACCACAAGAGTTAATCAGAAAAATCGGCCAGCTCAAAACAAAGCTCGCATTGTGTCGAACATTATTTGTGGCTCCAGAATCCTATAACAATAAATCTTGTATGTAAGCAGATTTACGATACAATAAACATGCTATATCATCAAAGTTATTTAACTGCCTATGAGATATAATAAAGATTTTTTCAGAGGGTTTTTAATGACTTTGACCTAAATCATGTGACAAGGACGAGAAGTAATTTAATGGCATTATCATAAATATTTTACCAAATTAACACCACAAAAGTACAGATTACCTACGTTTTAGTACGTAGATTTCTAATAAAAACATGAACATAGTATTTACAAAATGTCTAGTGTTTCCTCTTCTTTATTATATCTCATCAGTAGTATCTTGTATGATCATTGTGCAATTTTTCCTCATTAATTTATTTCCAAAAACCTATTTCTATATAAAAGTATTATAATTATATGCTAATTTTGTATACATATCTTATAAAAACATTTTAGAAAACACAAAAAAGAACAACATACTTTTTATGAACTGCTAACCGCCAAACTAAACTTTTGCATCTGGCAGACGATTTCCGAACTTTCAAAAAAGTTTTGTTCATGTCTTTCATTCTATTATTAATAAGATGAAAGAAAAAGAAGAAAAGAAATATAATAAAATAAAGAAAAAAAAAATATAATACATATTTGCTTATGAACAAACAAGAATAGCTTTGCAAAATTCCTGCATTGTGCTTCATAGTAATTGTGTTTGTAGAAATTTTCAATTAATGTTATTGAATAAGTTTTATTTATTTAGAAATTATCACATAACAGTAAACGTTGCGCTTATCACAATCGACAGTTGAGTGCCCGTCTACGTTCGTCGTTTTCATCGGCCTACATATTTGTAGGTACTTTGTAGTAATCGAAAATAATTATAATTATTATTATTGTCTAAAAAATTCAAATAAAAATAATGAATTAATGTTACAATATTTAATTAGAAAGATAAAATTTAGATATAAAAGTTTTTATTTAATACTTGATAATATTAAACACGAGTCAAGTTAGGCATTTTCTGAAACTCGAAAAGATAATTTTCATTATCTTATTATTATTCAATGTAATCAAGGAAGTATTCTAGGCCCTACTCTCTTCCTCATCTAAATAAACGATTTATGTAATCTTTACTTGCCTTATGGTAAAAGATTAACATTTGCAGATGACACAGCTTTGGTTTTTTCAAGCTAATCATGGACTGAAGTTTTTGAACATTCACTGTGAGGCAATGGTTAGATTCAAATTGATTAACTTTTAATATTAATAAAACTAAATAAATTCCTTTTACCTCGTTAAATTATAAAAACCCTCCTTACAATGATCTTTCCTTATTTGCACACTCTTGTCCTTTGCAAACTACTTCGGTTTGTTCCTGTGTTAAATTACAGCGAGTTAACACCATAAAATATTTAGGTATAATAATAGACAATAAATACTCTTTCTTTCCAGTCCCACATTGAACTTCTTACTTCTAGAGTGCGTAAACTTACATATGTATTTAAAAATTTACGACACATTGAAGACTCAAAAGTCCTAAAATCTGTGTATTTTGCTATTTATCACTGTTCACTCGTTTTAAAATACAATAAAATCAACATTTCACTGAATTTCGTTATTAGTTTTATTCCAAGATTGACATAGAGTGATAGATTTAAAAGTGTGACCAAATTAACATAAAAATTACACAGAATATTTTTCTTAATGATACCAATGTTTTCAAACATCTCGCCCACCAAGAACTTCGTTCTTAAATCAAATTAACAAACAAGAAAAAATCACCAATACCTAGTTAAATTTCGGGAGCACTGCCGAGGGTTTTTTAAAAAAGTCTAAGACAAGACTGATTCTCAAGAAGCTTTATTAAGAATGCTTTTATTTGTTACAAATGTCTCTTTTATAAACTCTTATTCTATAAACACAAAGTGGGGCTGTTTACTATGAAATAATGAGAAATATGTCGCAATACATTCAGTCAAAACACCAAGTGTCTATCAGTAGTTTGCAGACATAATATGGGTTAAAAACGTAACATCAGCATTTCTAACGTATGTACCAATTAACAAGACGTAATAAGAGAGGGTACAGACTGCATAACTCCTCCCCCCTCAAGTTCGAAATTATCAGAGGGATGATTATCACTATGATTATTTCGATAGCAATAATTTTTACAAAAACTGAGCTTATATACTAAGAATACAAGAATTAATAGAAATATAATCACATATAACAATAAAGTTCCGGCACTAACACTTTTTACATTAATAATTCTTTCACTTGATGTTTTTAGTTCACTTTCACTGATTTTTAAAAGATTATTTAAATGTTGAAGATTTATTAATTCACTGTTATCCAAATTGATGGGTTCACGTTGCAATTGTTGCTCAGTAATTGTTATTTCGGGAAGATTAATAATCGGTAATTTTGACATCTTCAAATTACTCGTAGTAATATGGTGAGCTTTTAGCGTAATTTCACCAATTTTAACATCGCAATGGTCATCTAGGACGAGGAAGTATGTCCCTTCTATATTTTCTTTCGTTATTTCGTCGTTACAAATTTTTGATAATATATTCTCAGCGTTACTATGAAGAATCCATCTCTCTTTTCCAATTGGTTGTATCTTAATGGTCTTGATTTCAACTGGTACTGGATGACAAGAACTCGTATTCGAAGAAAATTGAATTAATGCTGTTATGCAAGTGTCTTCTGAAGTTGTTCGAGAATCATCCTCGTGACACAGGAACATTTCGTCGTGAAGTTCATTACAAGGTAAAGTGAGCGAGACAAATTTAGACCCTTTTACTAATAGGTAAGGAAATTTAGGAATAATGATGGTGGTATGATTAGAAGGATTGGTCATAGGTATTGGAATTGCTCTGTAGTATGTATAAATTTCATCTCTAATTATTGGTATATCTAAAATGAATGTTATTTGACTTCCTTTTGTATAAGCTTTAAGCTCTATACATTGCTCTATTTTAACTAAATTGTCATAACTTACTGGATACACAAGTTTGTAGAATTTCTCTATCTTTTTTAACAATTCTAATAATTCATTTGAGTTTATAAGAGATTGGTGTAATATTTTTAATTTACTGAATGCCAGAGAAGTTTCAATTTCATTCAACCGAATGTAGAGTAGTTGAAAATTATGGAAAAATAAATTATAAACATTAATAAAATTATGGGTAGTTATATCAATATTAGTTTGATTTATTAATTTTTTTATTTCTCGTAACTCTTTATCTATTCGAATGAAATTGTCCTTCGTGAAATTTGTTATCTTTATCATTGATTCAGAAATATCTGATATTAAGGTTACCTTTTTAATGAGTGTATTTTGGCGTGTCGTTAGAGAATCAATCATATTTTCATATCTTAAAGCATCATTATGATCTAAGTTACCAGTTATAAGCTTAATAATAGATCCAAGAGGATTGAGAAGTCCACGTTTAATTCTAGTTGATGGAGATAACTGTTCTAATTTTTGAATACTAATATTCATTACATAATTCGTTTGAAGCTTTACATTAAAAAGTTGAACATTAAATGTTTCATTATCAAAATGTGTTTTTAAATATTGATTAAATTTAGTATATCTTTTTATATTGAATTCTAAATCCTCACGTATCAGACTTAAATCTAAAATCTTAATTATTGTCCACTTATCATAACTTACACTAGCTTGACCTTGTTTCACAAGGACTATACCGGGATTTTTATCGATTCTGTGAAGTTGAAGGGCGTGAATCCTGATGATCAGAGCCAGGAGCCCGAGGAGGTACCTGCGAAGGTCGTTTTATATCCTTAATAGGCACGTTTGTTTTTCGAGTTTTCATTTTTACAGGACAGATATTTCTGTCAATTTTACCATATACTTGTGCTTTTTGATAACGCGGTTTATCTTTACTTCGCCTTGTATTAACACCTTTTACAAATATAGTGTCCTCTTCTTGAATATCAAATGATGTTTCACCACCACGTTTTGTTTTAATCTTTTCTTTATTTTCAATTACTTTGTCTGTTAAATATTTATAAAGATATTTCGTTCGTTTCATATGATCGTTTACTAATTGTTGCGTATATTGTTTGTTAAAGTTTACTTCAAAAGTACTATTAGAATCAGTGTGTCCAAAAACTACTTCAAATGGTGTAAGACCAGTCGTTGAGTGAATGGTTTGATTGTATGACATAATTGCATAAGTCATAACGTTAGCCGCGTCAGTTATTTTATGTTCATATTTAGCGATACGATATATTTCTAAAATAGTTGAATGGAATCTTTCAATTAAACCCATAGAATTAGGATTATGTGGAGTGCTTATGTGTAATTCTATTTTATAAAATTGTAATGTTTCTTTTAAAAGTGTATTGTTGAATTCAGTACCAGAATCAGCACTGATCTTATTTGGTACGCCATAAAATGAGAAAAATTTAATTAAGGCACGAACTACTTCAGGTGTAGAGCGATTGGATATTTCAAAAGCCTGACCTAGTTTACTGAAAGCATCTATTATGGTAAGGAAGTAGCTTCCTTCTATAGAGAATATATCTATAAATATTTCAGCAAAAGGTTTTGTTTGAGTTTGCGTTAACATTAATTCTGGTTTTAAAGGTTTGCGATCATATTTTAGAGTTTTACAAGTTTCACAAGAATTGATTACAGAAGCGACTGTTATATCCATATTTGTCCAAAAATAATTACGCTTTAATTTCATAAGAGTTTCTTTGATTCCACGGTGACTTGTTTTACCTTGATGATAAGCAAGTATAGTGGCACGTTGCTCTTTTTCATCACCTAAGTATATAACTCTTTTAGTACATTCATATATTTTGACGGTATCTTTTTTAAATAGTTTTATCACGGCATTTGTAAATTGTTTACGGTGAATTTCGCTCTCAAAGTAAAAGAAATATTTAATTTTAGGTTTTATATATTCTAAAAGAAATTTCTTAACAAGGTTAGTGTTGTTTACAGGTAAATGTACTTCCAAAATTTTTTGTTTTTCATGTGATAAGTCTTTTATTGATAATTGGTTTCTGTTCCAAGTAAAAATAAGGATTTGATTAGGTTTTGTGTCGATGGCTTCTTCAATAATGGGAATACCATTCGTATCAATATCTTCAGCAGAATGTATGGTTTCCGGTAATGAACAGGCAGTAATAGTACTGGATGAAGGAGAACGAATTGGGTGAGTTAAAGTCTTATCGGAATCTGAAGGAATAGTTAACGTTTCTGATGAGTCTGAAATTAGTATTGGACTCTCAGATCGTTCAGTGTCACTCACGTTTACTCGTAAGGACATATCGTCCTTTAATATATTTAATTTAATTCGTGATAGAGCATCAGCATTACTATTTTGTTTACCGTTCTTGTATATTATGTCAAAATCGAACTCAGCTAGTCTCAATTTCCATCTAGTAAGTTTACTATTAGGTTCTTTCAGTGAATTTAACCATGCTAAAGGTCTGTGGTCAGTAAATATTGTGAATTTGCGTCCATACAGGTAAGGACGGAAGTGTTTTACTGCCCAAACGATGGCTAACAGTTCCTTTTCTATTGTACTGTAACGTGTTTCTGCATCATTAAGAGTACGACTTGCATATGCGATAGGTTTTTCATTTCCAACTGATCCTTGTGAAAGGACAGCGCCTAAAGCGTAGTTTGACGCGTCTGTTGTTAAAATGAAGGGTTTAGAAAAATCAGGAAACTGTAATATAGGAGCATTCACAAGTAGCTCTTTACATTTTTGAAAAGCTTGAACATATGATTCATTAATTTCAATTTTATTTTTCTTTTTCAAACACGATGTAAGGGGTTGTGTAATTTTTGAAAAATCCTTTATGAATTTTCGGTAGTAGCCTATCAGGCCAAGAAAACTTTTAATTTCAGTGGATGTTCTGGGGAGTGGGAAGGCAAGTACTGCCCTGATTTTATCATCATTTGGTTGTAAACCATGCTTCGTAATTTTGTGTCCTAAGTAGAGTACATCTTTTTTAAAAAACTCACATTTATCGAGAGTTACTTTAAGATTGGTTTGTTTGAGACGATCGAACACTTTTCTTAGCTTCTCTACATGTTCTTGTATACTACTAGAATAAATGATGATGTCATCTAAATATACTAAGCAATGTATACCTTGCAACCCACGTAACACGTTATCCATTGCGCGTTGAAATGTTGCAGGTGCTGTTTTAAGTCCAAATGGCATCCGTGTAAATTCAAAATGTCCCATTGGTGTAGTGAATGCAGTTTTGGGTCTATCTTGTTCATCAACTTCAATTTGGTGGTACCCACTTGCTAAATCCAATGTACTGAAGTAAGTAGATTTCCCTAACTTGTCGAATAAATCATTAATATTTGGTAAAGGATACTTATCATCAGTAGTAATATCATTTATACGTCGATAGTCTACAACCATTCTAAATTTCTGTTCACCGGAGGCGTCCATCTTTTTTGGAACTAGGTGTACGGGTGCACTCCATGGTGAAAACGATTCTTGTATAACATTATCTTTTAGTAATTTTTCAACTTGTTTCTGTATTTCATCGTTTTGCGATGGTGGAAGTCGGTATTGCCGTATGAAAATTGGATCTTCATTTTTAGTCCGGATTCGATGTTTTACTTGATTAGAAAATGTAAGAGGCAGTTTATCACAATAGAATATATCCCTGTATTCAAAACAAAGTTTTTCTATTGCTTCTCGTTCTTCTTGATTAGCATGATCTAATCGGAGTTTCGATAAATTTTGTGTAAGTAATTCATCAATCTCAAAATCATTTAATTGTTGCCCGGTTGATAAATTTATTTTGCAAGTATTATTATTAAGGCTGGTTATATTCAATGGTTCGTTAAAAGTTAAAGTCACACTATCTTGCGAAGCATTCTGCATGACTGTTGTTGCAAATGAATCTTTGCAAGTAACTATAGCGCTAGGCATACGTACTTCATTTCCAAAATTTTTAAAATTAATTATTGCTTCACCATTAATTAAATTTGTAGGCACCTTAACACGGGTTTCAGTGCGTGGTTCTAGCGTTATTTCCCACGGGGGACTATAAATTATTGGAATTTCTGTATTTTGTGTCCGTAAAATTAAATTTTTCATGTCTATAGTCGCGTTCAATATTTTTAATAAGTTAGAACCTATTAATCCGTCATATCTTCCATCTACATTATATATATAAAATTTATGATTCATCGGACTTTTAAAACTTTCCAATAAAGGTATATCTATAACTTCGTCATGTAGGCTACGTCCATGTGTACTAATAACTTCAAAAGGATCAATATATTTATAATCTGAAAAATATTCATCAGCTTTAGCGGGACTAATAAAACTTCTGGTACTTCCGGTATCAATCATTAAACGAGCATCAATTTCAGGAATATAAATATGCGGTAGTTTATTTATGCCGTCATAATTTAAGTGTACTATTTCTGGGGGTCGCTCTTGGAGGCTTTTATAGGAAAATTTACGCATTCATTTTCAGCTTCTTCAGTTTCAACAGGTTCTATGTTTTCATGATAATCGTCATAAGCAGTTTGTTGATTATCGTCAATGAAATAATGATTTTCATATTCTGTATAATCAGGTTGATAGTCTTGGTATTCAATTTCAGGGTCGTTCATTTCTAAAGACTCTATCATATTTTGTCTAATAGGACGAGCTGTGCGCATTGACACATCGCTTGCCTGAAATTGAGGTGGATTACGTTGAGGTTGATTTTGTGGTGGTATACCAAATTTAAATTGTTGATTTGGCATGTTGAAATTAGGTCGGTTTTGTGTATTGTTAAATTGTGGTTTGAACCCTTGTTGATTAGGAATACCGAATTTAAAATTATTATTTCCAAAATTTGGTTTATATCCTTGTTGGTTTAGGTTAGGTCTGAATTGTACATTTTGATTTGGAATACCGAATTTAAAATTATTATTATACGGTTTAAAATTATTTTGTGTTTGGTATGGAATTCCGAATTTAAAATTTTGTTGTCCGGAATTAAATGTATTTGGCACAAATGCAGGTTGAGGTTTGAAATTATTATTAAAATTATTTGTTAAAGTAGGCGTGAAAAATTGTTGAACTGGTTTAATATTAGATTTATTTTTATTTTTAGAATTGTACTGATATTGAAAATTGACCTCCTCCATGACAACACTTAGTGCGTTTTCTAAAACGGTACAACCTTTAAGTCGCACAATTCGAATTAAATCCTCTGGTAAATTATATAAAAATACATTCAAGCACATATTATTATAGATAATCATTTTAGCGGCTTTGAGGCCTTCATCAGTTAATAAATTGACCTTGGAGAAGAGGGTGCAGCGTGTTTGTTGTATCCTGTTACAAAATTGCGTATATGTTTCACCAACTTTAATTTTTAAATTTTCCAACTCAATTGCCACACACTCTTCCGATCTAGGATCACCAAAATGTTGAATCAAAACAGCTCTTAATTGTTCCCAAGTTGTTATGTCTTCTCTTTCACTTAGTAGAGCAGCGGCTTTACCACATAATCTACTAGTTATAGCATGAAACACATATGTAGTTTGAACAACATTGTTTGATCCGCTAAAATTTCTGATTATATATTCACTTTTTTTAATAAATAAATTTAAAGTATTTTGATCACCATCGTACTTGGGAATTAAACTTAAAAGTTCTTTTGATACTAATTGAATTGTTGATTCATTGTTGCGTTGCATTTTGAATTGTATTTATTTAATTAAACACACACAAAGTAAAATTCACAAAATTAAAATTCACAAAATAATATTTCCAAAATAAAATTCACAAAATAAATCTTATAACAAAATTATCAAAATCAAAATTCTCAAAATTAAAATTATCGAAATTAAAATTATCAAATTAAAATTCTCAAAATTAATATTTATTATTAATATTTCTCAATATCTTATAATCTATGAAGTCAAATAACTTTCGACGATTTTTATTCGAAAATTATGAAAAATAATTTTCAACGATGTTTGTTTGAAAATTATAAAAATTTGTTAAATAATTTTCAACGATTTTTGTTTGAAAATTATAACAATGTCCAACGAAAAATACAACCACAGAAAATAACAAGGACGAGACAAGGATTGTAAAAATGGTCACTTACAGTCTGCTCGTTCCCATGTCTTGCCGTATAGCTGCTTTCGCTTTTAGGACAGGATCTCTCGGAAATAGATGTGGAACCCGACGTTAACTTATTTATTGGTTCGTAGATACTCAAAATCTGCACATGAGACCGATTTGTAAGACTCGAACACAGACTTTTATTGTTGATTGAGTATCCTACCGACTGCGCCAGTTAAATTTCGGGAGCACTGCCGAGGGTTTTTTAAAAAAGTCTAAGACAAGACTGATTCTCAAGAAGCTTTATTAAGAATGCTTTTATTTGTTACAAATGTCTCTTTTATAAACTCTTATTCTATAAACACAAAGTGGGGCTGTTTACTATGAAATAATGAGAAATATGTCGCAATACATTCAGTCAAAACACCAGGTGTCTATCAGTAGTTTGCAGACATAATATGGGTTAAAAACGTAACATCAGCATTTCTAACGTATGTACCAATTAACAAGACGTAATAAGAGAGGGTACAGACTGCATAACTACCTACTTATTGATATAATTTAAATTCAATCAACATAATTACACAAAGTAATAAGCACATAAAATCAACAATCACACATCTAAGCAAATTTATAAAGGCATGCATAAATATTATATACAAATGTTTACATACCAACTCTTTTTTTTATTATTGAAATTTGAAAAATTTACGGAACCTTTACAAATTTTAACACACTAAAACCTTTACTTTTTTTTTTTTTTTTTTTTTAAATATAATATCCGAGGTGCTTTTATACAAATGTTAAGTACTTCTTCCATTTCTTTCGTAGTTATAAATGTTATATTTTCTTTAGGTCTACTGTCTTTTGGTAATCTAAATTTCAAAATTCTTCGACAATATGACCAAATTCTTAAAGCCTTTCTTAAATTCGAAAACTTTTGCCAAACAAAATTTTCAATAGGTTTTACAACTGTGGCTAACAATTTTATAGGTTTAATCTCTTCTGTGGTTATAAATTCATTAAAATCTGTCTTATATTTATTCTTTTGAAATAAAAAATCAGGACCATGCCACCACATATCTAACTTAATCAAATCGCAGCTTGGCAAACCACGCGAAGCAGGGTCTGCAGGATTATTATTTGTAGAAACATGATTCCACTGATGACTATCTAATATGTTTAGAATGTCTGACACTCAATTGCTAACAAAAGTGGTCCATCTACTTGGTTCACCTTTTATCCACGCTAAAACAACCGTAAAATCAGACCAAGCAAACAGATTAACTTTAGGTATTCCCATTATCACTGAAACTTCATAAATTAATTTAGCTGCTAGGACAGCTGCACATAGTTCTATTATTGGAATAGAAATTTGTCTATCAATTGGCGCAACTTTAGTCTTTGCGGACACCAAATGTACATAAATATTTTCTTTATTATCAATTACTTTAATATATACAACAGCAGCATATGCTGAACTAGATGCATCTGCGAAAACATGTAATTCACATGCATAATCTGTTCTATAATTAAGCCAACGAGGAATTTTTATATGCTTTGTATTGCATAAATCTCTTTTAAAAGCAATCCACTCATTCAAAAGTTCAGAAGGACGGGTATTATCTCAGCTCAGATTTAATTTCCAGAGCTTTTGCATGAGAATCTTTGATATAACAATGACTGGAGCTAACCATCCTAATGGATCATACAGCCTACCTATATCCGACAATACCTTTCTCTTAGTAACCACATCTTCAATACCTTCAATTTTATAATTATACTCAAAACTATCTGTAATTTTGTTCCAAGAAATTCCCAACACTTTTACTATATTGTCTGTTTTAAATATTATAGTCTCTGTATTTTTTTGTTTTTCACTTTTTATGTAGTTTAATAAGGTATAGCTGTTTGTACACCATTTCTGTAACTGAAAACCACCTGAGTTCATTCAATCATTCATTTCATTAAATATTTGTATAGCATCATTTTCCTCTTCACATCCAATTAATAAATCGTCCATATAAAAGTCTTTTAAGGTTATTGCTGAAGCAAGAGGAAAATTTTGTTGTTCATCTTTAGCTAATTGTTGAAGTGATTTTACTGCTAAATATGGAGCACAAGCGGTTCCAAATGTAAGTCTCAACAAACGATAATGTTGTATTGTTTGGTTCGATTCTCGTCTCCAATATATTCTCTCGTAGTCTGTATCGTCTTCATGAACCAGAACTTGTCGATACATTTGAGATAAATCAGCTACTATACAATAAGGATGATATCTCCACCTCATCAATATATGACGGAGATCTTGTTGAATTTTAGGTCCAATTAGAAAAGTATCATTTAAGGATATGTTATTCGTACCTTTACAAGAAGCATCGTAGACCACACGAAGTTTCGTTGTTTCTCTGTCTTTCTTAATCACAGCATGATGAGGTAGATAGACAGCCTTTGGATTTTTTATTTCTTCAACCTTTGTAATCTCTTCCATATGGTTTTGATCAATGTAATCTTCTATAGCTTTGGTATATTCCTTCTGTAAAGTTTTATCTTTATTAAACCTTTTTTCTAATAAATTAAATCTATGTAGAGCGATTTTGTCTAAACTGTTATTTAGACACCTGGGTTCAGAATTTTTAAAGGGTAAACGAACTTTATATCGTCCATCTTTCTCTCGTATGGTAGTTGTATTAAATAACTCTTCACATTTATTCTCATCGCTTGTCATTTTTTTATAAACTTCATTAGGTTCTTTTTCTAGCTCCCAAAATTTCTTCAATATTTCGTCTTCTTTTACTCTAAGGTGTAAGTTTATAATTTTCTTATGATTAGGATTTTCAATCCGGCCTAATAAAACCCATCCGAGTTGCGTATTTTGTGCAACTGGACCACTGTATAAAGGATGTTTCAAAAGACCACTCAAAATGATCTCACTGTATATCTCAACTCCCAGGATAATGTCGATTTTACCAGGTGTTCCGTACTGAGGATCGGCTAATGGTAGTGTCTCAATATCTGACCATTCTTTGACCACAACATTATTGGTAGGTAGAAAAGATGTCAAAGAACGTAGCACGAAAGCTTGAACCTGCACAGAAAAATTGGGAGTTTGGATTGACTCTAAATTAAATAAAACCTTACTTTTAATTTTCATATCACCATCACCTACACCTGAAACAAGACCATTCATAGGGATTTTATACAAGCCTAATCTTTGTACTGTATCTTCGGTTACAAAAGATGCTTCAGAACCCTGATCTATTAAAACTCGAACTATTTCGGAAAACCCAGATGGGGTTTTGATCTTAGCTAACGCTGTTGCTAGTAGTACTTCACTATTACTCTCCACAGCAAAGTGAGCCAATATCTTTTTCTCATTATCTTGATTAGAGGACTCTTTGTTGACAGAAACAGCACGAGTTCTTAAATTCTCCGTTGGTGAGGGTCCGCAAGCTGTAGCTCTCTCAATATGTAATAAGGTGTGATGTCTTCTTCCACAGCGTCGACAATAGGTAGGTCGGTGACAGTTTTTCACATTATGGCTTGAGGCAAAACAATTGAAGCATAGCCCCTTGGATTTTATAAACTCTATTCTCTTTTCTGGGGGCTGGCTTTTAAATTGTTCACATTGGAATAATAAATGTTGATTACTGCATTTTACACAAGCTAAATTTTTATTTATATTTGTTTCTAGTGTGCAGTGATATGACTTCTGTTTTGATCCCATATGTTTATTTACTTTACATTCTTCCAACATTTCCAAACTTCTGAATCTTGTCTCTAAGAAGCTCACAAGATCGTTCCATGTTGGAAGACTATCAGAATCGCATTGACTTAAGTTTGATTCCCACAATTTTCTAGACTCTATATCCAGTTTTGTTACAATTAAATGAATTACGATAGTATCCCATGAATCAACGATTATGCCCAAATTTTTGAGTAATTTTAAGCAAGACGATGTATTATCTAAAATTTCTTTTATTGCGGTCGAAGATTCAGTTGTTATAATTCTTTGTGCAAATAAACGCTTCATTACTTCATTGACATTATACCTTTTGTTATTATATCTGCGTTTTAATTGATTCCAGGCTTCTTCATAATTTGTCTCTGTAGTATTAAGGTTCATAAGAAGTTTCTCTGGTTCACCGGACAAGCAACTTTTCAGATAATGTAACTTTTGTACTGGATTTATATTATTATTATTGTGTATTAGGGAAACAAACATGTCATGAAACATTTGCCATTTTTCATAACTTCCTTTAAAACTCGGCAATTGGATTTGTGGTAATTTAACTTCACATAGTGATTGTGATGGAACAGTTATAGTTTTTGAATTGGAGTCTGACTTTTCCGTCAACATTTTAAAATCTTCCTTAAGCTTTGTTTTGTAATCCGTATAAATATCGTCGAATTCATAATATACATTGCTTATAAAATACTCGTTTTTCTGTTTTTGTTCTTTTGACACTTTACTGACAATGCCCGAATGTAAATTCATAAAATCTTTAGAAATTTTCTCTAAATTTTCGAGTTTTGATTCAACGTAAGATTTTGTTATACGTGTTTTCGGCGATTTTTTATAATTCTCGAAAGCTTTTTTTTACCTTTTCTAAATTATCATCTTGCCGCAGATAAAGTGACTCCATTTTGTTCGTATAATTTACAACGTAATAGTTGTACTAGGGATTTTTTCCAAGTTCACTTCAAACTAAATAAACGAACAAACTGTTCTTTTACACACTATTTATTAATTTGGTTTATTTATTTCCCGTGTTTTGGCACCATGTTCACTCGTTTTAAAATACAATAAAATCAACATTTCACTGAATTTCGTTATTAGTTTTATTCCAAGATTGACATAGAGTGATAGATTTAAAAGTGTGACCAAATTAACATAAAAATTACACAGAATATTTTTCTTAATGATACCAATGTTTTCAAACAGTCACTCAATTATTGCATATTGCATCACATCCTGGGGTGAGGCCGCTAAAACGACATTAAAAAAATTAGAGCGTGCTCAAAGAGCAGTTGTAAAAGTAAGCTCGTTTCCGCCATATAAATTTCCCACAGTTGAACTATATAATATATCAAAAATCCTTACTGTAAGACAACTTTTTATCCTAAAATCTATTCTTACTATGCACTGTCGATTAATATATGATCCTAACATTCATTACATTAAAAGACTCAGATTAACCCTATTCTTCATATTTATCATTTATCTAAACAAAGAGCAAAACGTACTATTTACAATTAGTTATTAACACTTTCATACAGTAATACAGAAAATTTATTATCTATTATTTCATAATGACCTATGCTCATTCAAAATTGTTGTGCAAAAAATTATGATATACATATAGGTAAAATTACAGGTCTTTGTAACTTTTCAGACTCCAGACCTCACATTAACTGTAACTATCATCATTTCCTACTCTTTTATAAAATTTATGTTCGTATTTTTTGTGTATAAACAATATTGTATATATATATGTGGGATGATGGCAAAAACTTAGATGCCGAATTAAAAAAAAAAAAGAAACTCGCGTCGATAATAAGATAGAGGGCGACACGAGAGATGAAAGAATGACGTTTGAGTGAAGACGGTGTGTTTTGTAACTGTTGTAAGATTGTGATTTTAAGACGAATTGTTGATGTATTCCTGTAGTAAAGACGTTTTCCAGTTAATTAGTGTTTTTCTTTGTTTACGTCCCACAACATTTTGGGGGACGGTCCGGGATGTGATAAAGAAAACGCAAAAACAAGCCAGAACAATACGTTGTACATGTGAAAACGTGACGTGTAAAAAAAAACGATTGTAAAAACTTTGTTTCGAATTGGTACGAGTGTTGAAGTACGTCGTGTATATAATCAAACAAAAAGGACCTGATTAAAGATTTAAAGTGGTGTTTTTGTTAATTTACGACAATAAAATATTTATCGACCATAAACCAAAAAGATGAAAATAGAGATAAGACACAGTAGAAGTTTGAAAGTTTTGTAATCGATTAATCGACTATTTTATCAACAGTAAATTTGTAACTTAAAAAAAAAAAACACCCCACCCCTATAAAAAGAAAGACGGAAGACGCTATGTATTGAACGACGCAATAAGCCAAGAGAAAATAAAAGACGAACGGAAAGATTAAAACTAATATTTTTACAAATACAACATCAGAATGCCGAGAGTAAGACCAGAGAAAACAGAGGAACCTAAAGAAGCTATTGCTTTAGAAGAAGACAGCAGCGTGCCCCGAGATCCGCCACGCCATTACGTGTCGTTTCAAGACGTCGAAAAATCGATAAATTCATTTAACGGTGAAGATACATACCCTGTCGAAACATGGATCGACGAATTCGAAGACACCGCAGAAGTTATGGGTTGGACGAATGTCGAGATGCTCATCTACGGCAAGAGGCTACTGACTGGTACTGCACGTTTATTCCTTCGTTCTTTAGGCCGTACCAAATCATGGTTAGAATTGAAAAATGCTTTAGTAGAAGAATTTGGCCCTAAAGTAACAAGTGCTACAGTCCACAAACAGCTTGCTTCAAGAAAGTTGAAACTGAATGAGACTTACCAACAGTATTTCCTTCATATGAAAGATATAGCCCTTCATGGCAAAGTTGAAGATGAAGCTTTGATGGAATATGTGATAGATGGCATTGACGGCCCAGAATTTTCAAAATCAATATTGTATGGAGCAACAAATCTAAAAGATTTCAGGAGAAAATTGGATATTTATAGCCATATGAAAACAAAGAATAAAGAAACAACAATGAGAATACCCACTACACCTCAAAGATTTACTAATAAAATTCAAAATAAAGTTAACAGATGCTATAATTGCGGAGACACCAACCACCGATCATCAACATGCACTAAAGGCCTGAAATGTTTTAAGTGTAACAATTATGGACATAAGTCAAGTGAATGTAGCTCTACTGATATGAAGAAGACCATGAGTGTCACACAAAAATATGAATCGGCAATGGCACCTTATAAAAAAATTAAAATTAACAGTAAAGAAATGGAAGTATTCATAGACACCGGAAGAGATGTAAATTTGATTAATGAAACTCAATTTAATGAACTTAATAAACTAAAAAAGAATAGAATTGAACCAAAAAACCACCTGCGTCTCCGGTTTAGGAAAAAGTGAAGTAAATACTCTAGGAAATTTTACTGCTGAAGTACAAATTGATGACTGCATTTTCAGAACAGATTTTCACTTGATTCAAGATAACCTAATACCGATAAGGATTATTCTCGGAAACCCAATACTGAATGAGGTGGATCTAAATGTGACCTCTGGAGGGATCACAGCTACAAATAAATTAAATTACTTATTATCTGTGGATATAAAACAAGAGATTGAGTATGAGAATGAAAACCCGATATACGCTGAAAAGATTAAATCACTTATTGAAAACTACACCCCAGAAGTAAAAAAAGAAAGCAAAGTAGAGATGAGATTGCAACTCATAGATGAGATTCCTATATTTCAAAACCCAAGACGCCTCTCACCTTTGGAATCTGAAATAGTTGAAAAACAAATCGATGAGTGGTTGAAACAAAAGATTATACAACCAAGTAGCTCTGAGTTTGCCAGCCCTATTGTATTAGCACAGAAAAAAGATCTTAGCTATAGATTATGCATTGATTATAGAAGACTTAATAAAAAAATGATTAAAGAACATTTCCCATTACCACTAATCGAAGATCAAATTGATGGATTAAGAGATGCTAATTATTTCAGTATACTAGATCTATAAAATGGATTCATGCATGTAAAAGTTGAACCCAGCAGCCAGAAGTATACATCCTTTGTAACTCCACGAGGACAATATGAATTTTTGAGGATGCCCTTTGGATTGTGCACAGCGCCATCTGTTTTTCAAAAGTTTATGAATAACATATTTCAAGATTTGATAAGAAATAAAACTATGTTGTGTTATCTTGATGATGCCATAATTCCTTCTCTTACTGAAAAGGAAGGTCTAATTAAATTAGAAATTGTACTTAAAAGATGTGCGGATTATGGGTTACAAATTAATTGGAATTAGTGCAAATTCCTAAAACAGGAAGTAGAATACCTAGGCTGTATTATTGGAAGAAATGAGGTTCGCCCATCCAGACATAAAACTACTGCTGTATCAAAATTTAAGGTACCTAAAAATATTAAAGAAATTCAATCATTTCTAGGCTTAACAGGACATTTTCGAAAATTTATTAAAAATTACTCGTTGATCGCAAAACCATTGACAGATTTGTTGAAGAAAGATACTACATTTAATTTTGATTATAACTGTCAGATCGCCTTTGATAATTTGAAATATGCTCTATGTAACTCACCAGTACTTCACATTTATAGCCCACATCTGGAAACAGAATTACACACGGATGCAAGTGCTGAAGGATTTGGTTCTGTATTGTTACAAAGATGTCCAGAAAGTAATAAGATGCACCCAGTTTCACATATGAGTAAAAAGACAACACCAGCTGAGAAAAATTATCATAGCTACTACTTAGAGATTTTAGCTATCACAGAATCTATTAAGAAATTTAGAGTGTACCTACTGGGTATAAGATTTAAGATTGTCACAGACTGTTCTGCATTGACCATGACCTTGAAGAAAAAACATTTGCCACCAAGAGTTGCACGTTGGGCGTTACTCCTGGAAGAGTTTGAGTATGAAATAGAACACAGAGCAGGCAACAGGATGAAACATGTAGATGCCTTAAGCCGCCAACCTGTTAGTTTCATAATAAATGACATTAGCGCTAAAATCAGAAATTCCCAAGATAATGATGATAAGATAAAACTAATAAAGAGGATGTTAGAGAATGAACCTTATGAAAACTATATTATTCAAGATGGACTATTATACAAAGAAGTTAGTAATGGTCATAAAAGACTTGTAATTCCCAAAAATATGCAATATGAAATAATTAGAAAAACACATGAAAGAGGACATTTTCGAGTTGTGAAGATAGAAGAAATGATAAATAGAGAGTATTTTATAGATAATTTGAAAGATAAGATTAAGAATGTCATTGATAATTGTATAGAATGCATTCTAATTTCTCATAAGAAAGGGAAAAAAGAAGGGTACCTACACCCATTAGATAAAGGTGAAGTCCCACTGTCCACTTACCACATAGACCACTTAGGTCCTTTGACTTCAACAAATAAAAATTACAAATACCTACTGACTGTAGTCGACGGATTCACAAAGTATGTTTGGATTTACCCAACAAAGAGCTTGAGAACTGAAGAAGTACTTGACAAACTTAGAATTCAACAACAAGTTTTCGGATCGCCAGCTAAGATTATTACTGACCGCAACGCTGCATTTACTTCTCAAGACTTTGAAGAATATTGCTCAGTTGAGAATATTAAACACTATAAGATTACAACTGGTCAGCCAAGAGGCAATGGACAAGTTGAACGATTGCATCAAGTTATCATTGATGTACTGAGTAAATTAAGTATCCAAGATCCTACAAAATGGTACAAACATATCAGCAAGATGCAAACATGCATAAATTCTACATTCCAGAGAAGTATTTCTATGAGCCCATTTGAATTGTTAATCGGAGTCAGGATGAAGGACACAGAAGATAAAGAAATAATAAAATTAATAGAAGAAAAAAATATTGAAAAGTTTATAGATGAAAGATCTCAATTAAGAAATAAAGCCAAAGAGTCTATTCTAAAAGTACAGTCAGAAAATAGGAAAAGTTATAATAAAAGAAGAAAAGAGGCATTTAAGTACAAGGAAGGTGATTTAGTTGCCATAAAACGCACACAGTTTGTTCAAGGACACAAGTTACACCCGAAATACTTAGGACCCTATAAAATAACAAAAGTAAATTTGAATGACAGTTATGAGATGATTAAAGTTGGAAACTGTGATGGACCATGTAAAACGAGTTCATCGGCGGATATGATGAAGCTTTGGTCCGGGATTAATTCAGAAACATCTGAAGATGATTCATCTGAGGCAGATGAATAGTAGGATGACCGTGTGGGATGATGGCAAAAGCTTAGAAACCGAATTAAAAAAAAAAAAGAAACTCGCGTCGATAATAAGATAGAGGGCGACACGAGAGATGAAAGAATGACGTTTGAGTGAAGACGGTGTGTTTTGTAACTGTTGTAAGATTGTGATTTTAAGACGAATTGTTGATGTATTCCTGTAGTAAAGACGTTTTCCAGTTAATTAGTGTTTTTCTTTGTTTACGTCCCACATATATATATATATATATATATATATATATATATATGTGGGACGTAAACAAAGAAAAACATACTTATATATATATAAGTATGTAAGTATAGTGTAAAATGACAACGTAGACAGTTGAACAACCTCAGATAAGATTTATTAGAGATACAATATTAATTTCACTGTAAGTACTCATACAAAAGGGATAAAAAAAGCAAGAAACCGTCTGAATTTAACTATTCATTTTGTTTTAATTGCAAATTCATAATACTACGAAGAAGTATGTTTCTTTTTTTAATATTATTTTTTAAATATAATACAAATATTACAAAATATTACTACAAAAGTATTATTAAAAAAAATGGAATGCTTAATTGAAGACCCATTAAACCTATAGAATAATATAGAATTGGCTACCAAGCCATGGGAGAAAAGTTATATCTATATTAATAAATCTATACGATTACTTTTTTTTCTTCAAATTTTCGCGATACTTAGTCTATATATAGGACACTGATCACGAATATGCCATTAATTTCTTTTTTTATGGCTGTCTGTTTGTAGTATGTCCGGTTTTAACTGAAAAACGGATTGACTGATTCTTATGAAACCATTGTACACGGTAAGTTTATTTCATTGTTCAATTGATAGGCTTTAAGAATTTTTAATAACAATAATTTTAGAAAATGAAAAAAAGAATAATAAACAATTGTATCAATTCTCAACCGATTTTGATAAAAATTTTGTACACGGGAAGTATACATATGCCATTCCACAATAATTGATAAGCTACAAGAATCGTCAATTATACATTTAGAAATCGTAAAATACAATAATAATTTACATCCGATTTTGATAAAATTTTGTAAATGGAAAGTACATGCTATTCCTCAGTTGATAAGCTATATGAATTGTCAATAATAATAATAAATAATTACTACATAACAAACGCGTGCGAAGCCGCGAGGCATCGTTAGCCAAAAGATAAAAACATAGTTTATTTCAATGTGATAACTGTCGTCACCCATCGTCAGTTGCTTATAGCGTGCAATGTATTTGTGAAGTTCGCTTTCCCTGCACCATCAAACGCAATTCGCTAAAAAACAACATCAGAGCAATCCTCACCCTGACGCAGCTTTACGTTCTGTCCACATTACTCCGTTGTTTTCCTTATTCACCCCAAAAAGGGTCACGTTGCTAATCTAAAAAAATACCTAGAGATGTTATCGATACGGATGAGTTTTCAGTAACAAAGTGATATAGGCCATCAACAACACGCATGATAAAAGCCAGCGGGGTACAAGTGATTAAAATAAGTAAGGATTTAGGTGC
Organism: Saturnia japonica; assembly: GCA_033032175.1. Lineage (NCBI taxonomy): Eukaryota > Metazoa > Arthropoda > Insecta > Lepidoptera > Saturniidae > Saturnia > Saturnia japonica. The sequence goes on from CM065314.1 coordinate 5,403,786, forward strand.
GGTTGGACTAATGGGACTGAGGGTATATACACCACGCCCAGACGCGCGTCTGTATTGGGCTGGACCGTTGAATTCGCCTATTAATTATATTTTCAAGATAATAAAATGAAAACAACTATCTCTTCAGTTAATTCTACACTAGCAGAAAAAAATGAGTACTTAAAATTACCTCTATATCTATTAACTTAATTATCTCGTGTTGCAGTGGTAGTAAGTGGCAGTGGTGGAGATACTGAACCGAGAGGTCGTGGCATCGATCCCCACGTATGACCGACTTTTGTGTGATGAACATAATTGTCAGTTGTGTTTCTGGGTGTTTATATATCTGTATATGTATATCAGCAGTTTAATTATTATAGTACAAACTATGCCCAGTTTGGAATAAATTGGCTGTGTGTGAAACTGTGTCTCTATATTTATTTACTAGCTGACCCGCGCAACTTCATCTGAGTCACGTAAGAGAAAGAGGGTTAGAGAGAGTGGGGGGGGACGTAGGTAGACCCAAATAATAATTGTCGTAGTCACCTATATTACAATTTTTATTTGCCGCCCGCCCGCCACATTATTCCGCTAAAATGCACGCGCGGTACTTGATTATTATTTTGCTGCGGAGTTATTTTAAAACTGTGATATCTCCGAAGATCTTCATTGAAATCAAATGTTGTAAAGGGCAATTTTGTCCAAAATTAAATACTTGTGATGAATAACGTATTTATTTCGATAAGGATTAATACCATGTTTATAAGAACACCTTCGCAAATAATGCATTATTATAGAACAAATTTTATTACCATAAAAAAGGTTATATTGCGTCTATCTTAAAAGATACAGGTAGCTATCGCTGTATTTTTTTTTATAACTTTTTAAGAGAAACAATTCCATCAGAAATCATTGTTGCGTAACTTTAACCATTTACGCAACGCACACAAATTTCCAAGTCCAGTGAAGCTGTAAAAGCCGTAGCGGCTTCAGGGCCGCTAAGGCTGACAGTGTAGTCAGATCTAAAAAAAAATAACGCACGCAATGAAAACTTTTATAAAGAATAAATTTTTCCCGTTTTTGCAACATTTTCATTGATGCTCCGCTCCTATTGGTCCCAGCGTGATGTTATATATAATTATAGCCTTCCTCGATAAATGAGCTATCCAATACTAAAATCATTTTTCTATTCCAACCAGTACTTCCTGAGATTAGCGCGTTCAACCAAACAAACAAATAAACTCTTTAGCTTTATAACATTAGTATAGATTTATTATTTTCAAAGATATTCTGGTGGCAAAGCCTCAATTTCCTTTATATTTTATCAAAATTAACGATTCAACCATAATTTTAAAGCTTATGCTCCCCGCTATTGACGAAATGTAGACAAATAATTTGAAATTAGTGCTTAGGAAAAAAAAATGCAATGCAATTTTTTTTCGTTAAATAACAAAACCATTAGGTCAATGCCAACAGCTGTTAGATTGTATGCATTCTACAATGTGCGAAATATTCGCATGGGTCAACTGGTATTAATTTAAAATCAACCTAAATCTGAACGAATGATAAAGATTTGCTGGCTGAAGGAAGTTTCATTCTGTGTTATGATCATTCTATATGGAGTTTGATTAGGCCGAGGCTTTTCAAAAATATACAAGGTGTCCAGAAAGGGTATCGGGTATTTGTTTTCGCGCCATATTCGAAACGGGGCGTCTAAAGGGTGCGGGGAGGGGTTCGTGGCGTCCGCCATTTTGTGGAGTTTTAGTCACGATGGAACAGTACTCGGGGACGCATCGCTCATTTTGCGTACGAGCGTATTATCGTAATGGTGATTCAATAGTGACTGCTCAACGTCTCTATCGTGCGGAATATCGTACACGCCACGCGCGCCAAGTGACGATAGCATTAGGAAATGGATCAGGATGTTCGAGAATACAGGTGCGACAGTTAAAATTCAAAACTCTGGTTGTCCTCGTTCAGTTCGCGATGAAGAAACAATTGAAGAAGTTGAGGCGTCGGTTCGTCAAAATCCGTCTTTATCCATCCGAAAGCGAAGCCAAGCGTTGAACATCAAAAAATCGTTTTTACATTCGATTTTAAAGAAAGACTTACATCTAAAAGCCTATAAAATTCAATTGGTTCAAGAATTGAAGGATACGGACTATGCTAATCGACTGAATTTTGCGAACGAAATGCTGCAGCGATTTAACAACTTTAACAACATACTGTTCAGTGACGAAGCAAATTTTCACCTGAATGGTCATGTTAATAAGCAGAATTGTCGGTACTGGGCAGTGGAGAATCCGAGACGAAAGCATGAACGACCCCTGCATAGCCCAAAGGTCGTTGTTTGGGCCGCTATGTCTGCTAAAGGCGTAATTGGTCCTTATTTTCATGAAGATCAACGAGGCCGAGCAATTAATGTGAATAGTGACCGTTATTGCGATATGTTGCGAAATTTTTTGGTCCCAGAGTTGCAGGAGTTTGCAGGTTTCAACTCAAGAACGTGGTACCAGCAAGATGGGGCCACTTGCCATACCTCAAATGACTCAATGGAAGTTGTTAGCGAATTATTCCCTAATAAAGTCATTTCGCGAAGGGGTAACATCAACTGGCCTCCCAGAAGCCCCGACCTTAGCCCGCTTGACTATTTTGCATGGGGATACCTTAAAAGTAAGGTTTATCAAAACAATCCGACGAATCTAACCCAGTTAAAGCAAAACATCAGGTCAGAAATGGCAGCAATATCGATAGCTATGTGTCAACGTGTTATCGCCAATCTTCGTTTCCGTTTAGAAGAGTGCCAGCAACGTAACGGTCATCATTTGGATAACATCATCTTTTCCAAATAATTCTCCAATTCATATGCTAATAATAAACAATAAACTTTTTTATTGCATACAAATAATTTTTGTTTCATTGAACTTACAAATACCCGATACCCTTTCTGGACACCTTGTATATGCACAACGTTTGTACAAATATTATAAAGGTTTAGCAAAATGTAGCAAAGTCAGAGATTGTTCAATTAGTGTTATATTTTGCAAACCTAATACATATTACCATGGAAAAAGATTTTGCAAAAAAAAATACAGCACGTAATTTAAACAAAAGAAAACATTTATTTTTTCCACAACGTTTCCCGGCCGTGGCTCATCTACAGTCAACAGCGGCTCTCCATTTTTCCAACGTTTAAAAAATCATTAGCACACCCCGCATTACAATAGGAAAAGCTCGCTTCACTTCCACATGTTAGTCGCTTTAAATTACATTAAATAACTAGAGCGCATTTAATTGTGCTTGGAGTTGAATATATTAAAATAATGTATCCAAAACCGATTTTAAACGTTTTTGTTTTCGCATCGGGCACTTCTGTTTTTAGTAAACTAGCTCTAGCTAATTTCGTTACAGTCGTACGAATCTCAAGTTTTGTTTTCGAACACTTTGGTGTGATGAACACAATAGTTTCTACTATGTGTAGGAGTGTCATATTTATGCGTATACTAACTGCATTTTGTATTTATGCGTATTGTTTTTCTCACTTCCCGTACTTGCTTACTTACAGCTTACCAGACTTCGTGACTGGGATTTTATTTGTCGCGATTCGGGATCAGATAGTGTATTTCGAGGCGCCAAAAGGCTTGCAGGCCGGAATGACAGCGACGACCAGCGGTGGATTGCCGATCTCTAGGTGGTCACTGTTGTTTGAGTTGTAACTACTGTGTTTACCGCCAGGCACAGTGCCGCCACTTTGCCACTGTACTATAAAAAAAGAAGTTTCTTTATATGCTTATCTCTCTTATGCGTTAGTAAACCATTCATCCAATTGCGATTAAACTTTGGTGAGTCGTTGAGCGCACACATGCCAAGGTCCTGTAATTAGTACAACAAGTTTACAGTAGGTAGCGCACTATTAGTTTAATTTGATTGTAACGGAACCTAAGTTGCTATAAAATAGAATTAGAAATAAACATTTATGCCATAATTAATTATTCTATGCTTTTATGTATATGTTTTATATTTATGTGTTGTATATAAGTATTTTTGTAATAAAGTTTTAAATCTTTTATTACTATGTGGCAGGAACAAAGCCGCAATGTTTCAATGTTGGACAGTGGACACAGGTGGTGGGCTTCGTGCCAAACTGTCGATGCTTGTTAAACGATGTTTTATTATACAAACATACTTTATAAGTATATATTAACTTTATTTACGTACTTGTTTCACATAGTTATCGAACCTACAATCTTTATACTCCACATTTGAGCTACCGCCACCAACGTCCTACTTATATTCAGTGATTGAAAGGTTTACATTGGCGGTTACTCGATGTATGCAGGTACGAACCCCGGCCAGAATCAATATTTTCCCGGATCCGCGTACATTTACTTACTAATTTGTATTGGTAAAATTATCACTGGAAGTAGACCTGAACACTTGAGACATGTTCTTGTAGTACCACGGCATATGGGGAAATAGGGAACTGTGGTTTTGTCTGTGTTTGAAATTGCTAGAATTTCGTGCGTTGTGATTAAGTTTATAGCGTCTATGTAACTTCGTACTTTCGCTCGGATAGACAGACGCCTTTGTCCAACAGTGGTGCATTTACATGCTGGTATCATTATCAACTACATATAATTATGTATTTTCATTGCAAATATGTTCGACTAATTCCAAATCAAACTATAGTCAATCTAAACGTTTGAAACAAGTGATATATATACAGTAAAGTAAACACTATCTGTGCCCACGTAAATCATAATAAACATAGAGACAATATTTTTTTTAATGGCATATTCGTGAACAAGTATTTTTATAAACGAAATCTATCACAAAATATACATGTACGGACAAAACTACTGGTTTTTTAATATAAATTTTCGAGAAATTAACACTATTAATTGTGCCAGTGACTGTTCGCGTCAATATTAAAATGGATTGCATAAAAACTGTCGCCATGAAAAAACACAGATCTGCCAACATTCATGGTAATCGGTCAAAGGGTGTTGAAACTAATCAATCTCATATATGTATGAGTATATATGTATTGTATGTATGTATATATATACATATGCCATATGTCAATTCAACATCCATTTATATATATTATAACTATCTGAGCCCGTGGCTCCGCTCGCGTGGAATACAGAATGCAGTTTGTCGAGCGTACGCGCGAATCTTGCTGCCCCCGCGCACACCTACTGGCGGTCGCCCGTCAATATAAAGACAAAAATGCTTATTGTGGGTGATCCATAGAAGATATGTTATTTGCTATTTTTTGTAGGTATTTTTAATATCTATAATTATGTATGTACTTAGCACATTAATTTGATATATATATACCTATCTCTTATGGTTTACTCAGCGTAAGCTATGCAAGCGCCCTAAAAGCGTCTTTTTTCCGAATTGATTCACTCGTCTCTCCAAACAGAGCGTGTCAGCGCCCACGCCCGCGTAACCACCGTTCTCTCCGCAGAGGACGGGCGGTCAACTTCGCTCCCGCACACCCGCCACGTCCACCCTCTCTAGCGGCAACCCAAGCCTAGGTCCGTTCCTCGGTGTGAAGCCCTTGGGTCAGGCAGCCGCCCGCGCGATACAAGTGACACTATACGTGTAACACTTAGCTACCCACATACAACATTACACACGTATGAACACACACACGTGCACACCACACAGGTATATGGGTTCTGTAAGGTACCTTTTTTTTTCTTTTTTTGCGCTAGATAGTCATGCGCTAGTTAGTGTAGAAAAACCATTCCGATCACTAAATACACATACGCATGGTTCCCTCCTTCCTCCCAGGAGGAGGAGAACATGCATATGGGTATATGTTATGTAGCTCGAATTCATAGGAGTTAGGAATTAGCTAGATCGCGACCTATTCGCATTCGTGACGACCGCCCGAGCCGAGGTTCGGCCACTCTGGCACCCTCGTGCGAGACGTCCAAAACTTTCGCGGCTGAGTGCCCTAAGCGCTCGCCCCCAAGTTCGGTGAAGCTGTAAAAGCCGCAGCGGCTCTTTTTTGGATAGGGCGCTTAAGGCTAACAGTGCAGTCAGTTCGAAAAAAAAAGAATTGATTCACCATTCACGAAACTGCTTATTTCGTATGTTACTTTATGTTACAAAATATAACCTATAACCTGGTCAAACAAAAATCATGCAAATCGGAGAAGTGGTTTTCGCTTGAGAAGAACATAAACAAACAGACAGACAGAGAGATTTAGACTTTTATAATATGTATAAATACACTTTTGGTTACATGGAACCACAGTTCAAATAATAGCTTTACAAAGTTAACAATCATTGATTGCGTGTAAACAGCTTAACACCGCTTCCGTTGAAGTTATAACGATGATGGATGATGACCGGCATACGCCCGCGTGGTGCGCGCGACCTTTAACGGCATCAACCATGGTCAATACGCCATGTTACTTTTAATTAAAATGTATTTTGCATCTTCTACTTCGTGTCAGCACAACTTGTATCTATACGAACTAGCGATCGCCCTAAGGTCGAAATTCAACCAGCGACTTTTTGATCATAAACTATTTTCTGTTTGACATTTACAGTATTCATAAACAATGAGTATTATCTACATCACTTGCTGTCACTTTTCGTTGAGTGACAATGTCAATATTTTGGGGGGCCTAAGTTCAAAGGCACTCGTCGGGTTAGGATTCGCAGTATTCATTTATTTAATTTAGTATATTAGTAACAGATATTATACATAAATTTTAGCTTCCTGAACTCCTTCTCCATATAAACTTTAACTATGCCGCCAAATCTCACAGTCTTCCGTGCATGCAATACGCTTAAGATCAAGCAAATGTTTGTTTGTTTGAACGGGCTAATCTCTGGAACTACCAATGAAGATCTTAAAATATCTGTTTGCATTATATAGCCTATTTATTGAGGCAGATTAAAGACTGTATAACTTCACGCTTTAGCTCTAAGGAGCGGAGCAGGAACCATGTACATCAAGCAATCTGGTAAGCCGTAGACAAGTATGGGAAGTGAGAATAACGTTGGCTACACGGGTGCGTAGGGCAGCGCAGTGGAGAATTGCTCGAATAAATGATGATAATGAAATAGATATATGCTTTCGGTGCCTTTCTTGTAGGTCTTTTCAATACCCACAGTCATGTTGTACATTAGTTTGAAATCTGTTATGGTTTACTCAGCGTAAGCCATTTAAGCACCGCAATTGATTCACCGTGATCCATTTTTTATTATTTGCGTGGAACCATAATTCTTTTTCTAAAATAAAAATAGCCTAAGTTATTCCTTAAAACATCAGCTATCTGCCAGTGATAGTCCCGTCAAACTCGGTTCAACCGTTTCGGCGATTACCCGGAACAAACAGAGAGATAGAGATTTTTTTTTTAATTGATGTTTTTTTATAGGTATCGTATATACTTTCATATGCAATTAGTAAAAAGCCGTTATTTTGACATTACAAAAAATTAATTGTATAGAAATACGAGTAAGCTTAAACAGTATGCAAGCTAAATGTAAACTGAAATAAAATTTACTTCACTGATACAAACACAAATTGAAATAGCTATGTATAGAAGGCAGACCGCAAGGTATACGTATCGTTCAAGCTAAAACAATACCGGGCAATCAAGAGAAATCGGCGTGGAACGAGCATGTTGGATAGACGATATCTGCCGATACAGCGGGGTCAAAGTCATTAATCACATCGACTTAGTTTGACCACCCTCTGAGCTACACACGGCTGAGATAGGCACGCAGCTACATTGTCTAAACCTATGGACGTATTGTTTTCAGTTAATCTTTGCAAATGATAGTCTGTCGGTGTATGTTAAACACTTGATTGGGTGTTTTGATTTATTTTTACTCCAAATTAAAGAGCATATTTCCCACGCACGGGCATAGAAGCAAAACCTTGAGGACTCATGAGTTAATTACAGTTAAAAAGCTTTACATTTATTTATTTATACAGGCACACATTACAGATTCTAAACAAAATAAGAATAAATCCCAAAATGTTACATGTTTTAACTAGCTTATAATCCAGTTTATTAGTGCACATCAGTTGTAATTATTTACCAAACGGAAAAAAACAAGTAAAAAAAATGTCACTTGCATGCAGAATTGCATTATAAAGAATATATTAAAATAAAATAAGGTATCTTTGAATTACATATCGGAATCGACTTAGATTCAAGTTAAATATATCAATAGGATCCATATTTAAAGCGTTATAAATGTTCGATATTATTGTATGACATTGTACATTGTTAACATATACGAATGATTATAGATATAAGTGTATGTATCTTAACAAGTTATAACAGAAATTCTTAAAATAAATTGTTATATTCATTATACGGCAAATAGACAGAAATATAGATTTGTAATCTTCCATAAATTGTGTCATAAACGCGGTAATGACAACTTTATCGAAATTGGGTCAGCCGTACCTAATTGGATGTTAAGTGACAAAGAGCTTAGCCGAGATGTAGCAAAGTTTAATACAAATGTATAGTGCGTCCTTATTGTCCGAAATTCAAAGCTTTACAAACGTACAAGACTGGGGAAAATTTTCGCCTATAATTGGCCTAACATAATATCTATTACTAAACAGTGTTGATATAATAGTATTTATATTATGATACATATCTAGTATATATTTAAATCTATGTTATAATCATAAAAAGATACAAATTTCGTAACAATTCTTGTTAAAAAATCTACACTAAATAATATTCTAATATCGTTAAACGCTAGAGAGTTATTATTGAACGCGAGTACAAATGTAATATTTTTGTAATTATTTTTTTTGCTACTTACTTTTTAAGACACGAAAATTAAATAAGTCCATAGTTTAATAATAATATAAAACTATAATACTTTATTATCTAAGAAGAAAATTTTATTTTGTGTTACATGAATAATCTCAAAAATAGATTTTATCTAATAACGGTAAAAGATTTATTGTTATCTATATTACAGCGAAATAATAATTTAAATAGGAAATAAATATATATTAAAAAAAACTATTTATTACATCTTACGACATTATCGTCCGTTACACGGCAAACACAAGCCATGTTATCTTTATCAGTGTACACGATCTATGTAAACTTCGACGGCACTCGATATTATTGTGGTAAATAAATCATTTTTACGGCGACCGTGTCGTCTCTACGCAGCGCCGCAAAATATATAGGTACAGAAAGCCAGCTCCATAGAACGAGTGATAACGGGAATTTGGAACTCGATGATCTAGCATTAAGTCGATGGAACGTGTTTCGCGCTTGTCCGAGATCTACTAATCCAAAATAAGTAATAATTATTTCGTGTGTATCTATCGGTTCCGAAATGACAATTAATAAACGATTTTTAATTTAGTTCGTAATAGGTTTAGCGTTTGGCCACAATCTCAATCACAATCTCGCCTGACGTTAAGTGACAATGTGGCCCAAAATGGTGACACGCTAAGCCTAGTATTGGAAGACTGGTTAGCAAGTGCAGCTGACGAAACACACCTATAGGTATTGACGATAGATTTTCAACTTGAGGTAGGTAGCTAGACATGTTTATCTTAGATCTTATCGAAATTTTTGAGTACATGCGTTTATATACTACATTAAACAAAAATAATTAAAAAATTTAACCAACTTTTTTTTTTCAATAACTAATTCATAGGTTTTTATAATTATTAGAAATAAATGCAAATAAATGCCAGTCCTAGCGCTACAGTCGATTGTAGGTAACAAAAGTCAAGAATGACCGGAGCTATCATTCTGTATCTATATATTTTGTGGCAGCGACCTGGCTTTCACAGGCTTCGAACAGACGCCGCGCTTAGTCGCGTACCTACTCTGCAAACAATTGTATCAGTGTATATTGTATGTCCATTACGTAAGGCTCGTTTTTGTGTAACATATTTTGATCGTAAGTTGGTGATTGTAATATTATTTATATACACTATACGTAGTAAAATGCGTGATAATGGTATTAGATTAATATATTACGTTACTAGCGTTGGTCAGTAACTGCGTTTAGATTTAAGTTGGTATTTGTTTTCTTATATTGTTGTTTGTCAACTCTATGTAATTATACTACGTAACTCGTAGTTCTCTTTCGGGCCTTAATACCTGTTAATTACAACATAAAATTTAATTACTATATCACTCAGTACATATATATAATCTTAGCTTCCTATTGGTGAAATGATTTTGAGAATCCTGATCGAGATTTTTTCTCTTAGATTTCCGACATCTTTCTCCCACAAACTTTACAATTTTTTAATAAATGGTTCCCAGTAGACGATAATAGTTTTATTCCTTATTCTATAACTATATTTTAATTCTCATTGTACCAAGTCATCATGCTAATTATTGAGACCGATCTTTCGCCGTAACAGCACCACGACTGTGGAATTCGCTTCGTAATTCCAATTAGTCAACTCTCGGGATTCCTTCAAGTATTAACTACGTACGTTTTACTCTGAGCAGTTGAATATCGGCTACTTTTTTTTACTAAAGATTAATCACACCTTGCACATACCTTTCTCTTGTTCTCCTGGAAGACTGTTAGGACATGCTTTTTACCATTAAGTCCTCCAATTGTACTTTTATTATACTTATATTTGTTCATAGACCCGTCGATGAATGTCTAATCTTAGTTATCGAAAGTTATCGTACATTGACTGAAAAAAAATTAGACTAGCTGTTCTTTTTACTTACTTAAATAAGATAAAATTTCTTTACATATTTTTACACTAATGAAAATACAAAAGACATCTTATTATAGACATTATTGTAATCTTAATTGTCAAAGATCCTAACACCGCGTTTTTAGATATTCGCGGACTTTTTTGAGAACTCCCACACATCGCAAACTCATTAGACCTAAAAAGCTGTACTTTAAAATCAAAAACTTCGTCTTCACCAATATAAGAGACCTCTACTTTTGCATATCTTTTGTAATTTTCTTGTAAAGAACTCGCATAGAGGTAGTCCATTTTATAATGGAAGGTTTACAATCACTGTCGTCACACCGCTACCCTGTATATTTATTTAGGACACATCCCTCCTTATTTACATACAGATTGTGCTCTATAAATGAGTACTCTAATTTTATCTCAATAAGATCGCAGTTCAGTTGCCTTGGTGTACACATATGGTAAGGTAGCAAGCAAAGAGGCTGTGGCTTTAAGGTATGCAAGGATAAACAAAAGGGTTTATTGACCTTGGCTTCGTGCCAGATTCTGATACAAGCAAATTAGACGCAGTTGGAATAATCCAGGATGTTTAAGACGTGTTTACCTGAATGGGTTTTGCGGGTTTAGAGGCGTTTTGCAAATTACCCTTAAAAACAACATAAATGTTATTACATGAAAATATATCGCAACTTCTAGATTATAACTAGATGAGATATTGCTGGGTATTAGTATATGATAATTATTGTCTCCAAATGGATCGCCACCACCATACACCAAACAAAAGCCTTCCACAAAAAAAACGCAGGCCTATATATATTGTTTCAGGAAAACTAACAGCTACGTACAAGATTCAATTACATTTGAAGACAGATTAAAGTCATTTACAAGTTTCAACTTAAATCAGAGTAAAGATAGAGTAAACAGAAAAGCACAAAAATCTTAAACAAACGAACAGGAATTTAGAAGAAGTGTTAATTTCTGCACACTCGTATCGAATAAACCAATGTTCATATCACTAACCATTTTGTTTGTATTGTTGGTTATTCGAATTAAGTAGGAATTTTTGTAGTTTTAACAACTGGGTTATAAGGTTTTCTCTAAAAAATGGCTTGTACGCGCGTTTAAATTTACTAAATATCAAGAGTCAATCAAGCCATTGACTATGTACTAAAGATATGACATATCAACTATTTTTCTCCATTTATACCAGCGAGAGCATATTCAATTATTCCCTATATACTTGGCAAGAATTTTAAATTTTCAATATCGTTTGAAAACTGAATTGTGTTTACTATAATCCATAAGCCTAAACCTATCCAAAGCGGTATACGCAAAATGTAATTTAAAATTCACGCCTGTAAAAACAGCTTCAACGTTCCGTTTAATGCGATTCGTCGCCTCTCGGGCAACTAAGTGACACCTCTCTTAGCATATGAAATTACAACGAAGGTTCTTTGTTAGAATAGGTTAATGCATTAACTTCTAGTCAACTTATTATTGAAGAAGCGAGGGCCTTAATGTTATTTAGTTCCGCTTAAGTGCTTTTAAAATGTTCTATTTAAGTAAAATTACTCAACATTCCAGAAACTGGAATAAGAAGTCTTCACGTGTAATCATTTTGCATAGTCTTAAATTTGTCTAAATACACAGCTGGAGTTATTTGACAACATATTTCCGTATTGGCGGAACAAACAATAATAACGGTAATATTAATGGCACCATTTTATAGACATTAGCCTAGTGGTCGTAAGTGCGACTGCTATGGTCGAGGTCCTGGGTGCGATCCCCAGGTCGAGCAAAGTGTTATTGGGTTTTTCTATGAAAATTCTCAGTAGCAGCCTCGGAGTTTGACTTTGTGCCCGATTAATGGCAATAGGCTCCTAAAAAATATACTCGGCAAACTGTGGGTATTTTTACTAGTTGAAATATTCCATTCATAATTTTAATTTAAATTAGTAAGGAAATCAGCAATCAGAAGAATCAGAATTAAGAAAGTCAGTGAAGAAAAACGTGGTGAAGAAACCAGTTTTTTTTTTGTAGTACCAGTTGGGAAAAATAAATAACTGTGGAAGAATGCGTCGTGGACTGGCGTGATGAGTAAGGCTAAGTTGTTTGATCCGTAGTTAACTCGACCAATGGCCAGATTTCATACCAAATGGTTAAAAACATGGCTGATGCGTCTTTAAATTCATAGCTAAGCCATCAAGTTGTCAGGTATGTGATTTATGTAATAAGTAATTGAACCTAAAAGGCCCAGTTTTTTGATCCGTAGTAAAAGTTACTATAAATTAGTCAGTTTAACTATAGCTAAAATGGTAACCAATGGTTATAGTCTAAGTCGAGCGGTTAATTTTTCTAACAATTCCACTTATTTGATGACAATTAGTTGGCTTATCTATGATTAAAAAAAGTATCAGCCAAGATTTTAAATATTTGTCAAAAAATCTTACCATTGGTCGAATAACTACGGATTAAAAAAGTGGGCCTAAGCCCGTGCCTTCTCTCGGGAAGAAGCCTTTACTCAGCACTGGGAGACCTACAGCCTGATATCGATATTATTTTATTGGCACTTATTGCAATTGTATTCATTTATTAAACCCTGAAACGCATTTCATTCATAACATTGATTCCATTTCCCATAATTACTCTTGCAAATGTTAGCTTTATATTCGTCCCATTTTTAAAAGACAAAACTCCCCTGAATATCGAATGTGGAACTGTGTAATTCGTTTACATCTTAGACGATCACATGAATACAAGAACCTATTCTAAGCTTTTAATTATAAACATGTAAGCATGTCGCGTACAGTACACATCAAAGTCACATTGCGTGTAGTTAATTTTCTGGTGGCATCTTTGTAATGTAAATGTGGCACACACCTTCAAGCGCCCACGAAATGAGCTGCTCGTTTGAACCGTATTAAAATGTAAACATGTGACAATTTCAAAAGTTGCTCTTAAATAAATACTTATCATAGGTATGTTGTAAATGCTTTGATTTTATTACTCATGAAACTAAGGATATCTGTTAAAATGGAAAATTAATTGGTTATCGACTTCACAAAGCTGACCTGCAAATAGCCCGGCAAAAGCCTCTTAATCTGTTGATCTAGATAGTTGTATTTGTTCTAAATTATACGAATTCTAAGCATGAGCATCCAATTGATTCATAAAGAAATGTTTTGAATTCAAAATTGTATTTAAATTAATAATATAGCTAGTTCTCTTTCTCCTTCTCTCTACGTCATATATTTCTTCTCCCTTGTGTTACAAAATATACCTAAACATGACGCGTCCTTGAAATTTCACTCTGCATACGTCCAAATATCGAATCGCTGTTTAAGAAGTTTCACAAAATGTATATATACCTATTATACCTATAGTATATTACCTTTTCATTATACGGATAGAATAACGCTTTTTCACTCAAATTATGTTTAATAATGTGATATGTTTACAATAAATGCGTTTTTTAAATAATTCCAACTTTTAATAATGGAAACACGAATTAAGAGTAGAACGAAAGATAATTTAAATTGTTTTAATCCTGAGTTCCATAGGAATAAAGTTTTAAGATTTAATTTATGACAACAATTTGTATTCATAACTACCTACTTTAATGCATGAAAGTTGAAATGTGTATTTTGTTACAGACAGTTACATGAAAAGGCAAGGTCAAACATTAAAAAAGCTACTGTGACACACTTTGACAGTAATTTAAGGGTTTTTATTTAAACAAACATGACAGAAAGATAAAATCAATCTCATATAAAACGCAAAATTATAGCACAAAATTATTATCACAATAACATATAACATACTAGCTATATCTTAAATTCACAATATTTATTAACTTATTTCTGTTTAAATATCATAGATTTTTCATCTGTACTTACAATTTATAAAGCCCAAGACATTGTTTGAACGTGTTAATCTCTGGAACGACAAGTTGATAAATCCTTTTTGATTTTATAACCTACTTATTGAAGAAGGCTATATAACTTCACGCTACGATCCTAAGGAGCGGAGCAGTAGTCATGAACATCAAGCTATCTGACAAGCTGTAGGCAACCACGGGAAGTAAGAACAACAATGGCATGGAGTTTTTTTTTGCGGGATCTTAGAGAGATATGTTGTGGTTTTTATTTTTAATTCATTAACTTGGGTTTTTTGACCCTATATTATGTAATATTGGTGGCGTTTTCCCTGATATAGTTTGGTTGTTGTGCCTAAGTGAAGTGGATTATAAATATAAAACAAATGGCATGCATTTTGAGATCTCACAAAAACTCCCTAGACCGTTCTAACAAGGCAACCACCATCTTGTTAGACGCCACTTTGTATGAAATACCTATTACTACGAAGGCTTAAAAACATTAACACTGGCGAGTGCTTTTGCGGCGCCAAAACAAGAAGAAGAAGAAGAACGATGGCACGGAGCGCGGTGCGGTGAAGTGTTGTTCGAAACAATTTAACACAGATAAAACCATACAGCACAGCTAGTAAGTAATCAATATAAATATCATTACACATAAAAGACAGTAATTAGGATTTAAATTTCAAAAGGAATAGGAAAGGATTTATCATTGACAAAATGATGTGAAATACCATAATAAAGATGATTTATTTAACGCATTTACCTCCTACATTTTATTCGTTACCGGAATAAATCGAGAAATTTCATAGTAATAAGTTGATATTTTATACACACACTTAAATTATATTTCAATACGATTTGAGAATGAAAGTTAGTTGTTGCGTTTGCTCCAGTACTATACAGGAATAATACATAGAACGGAATAACTTTGGTCGGTATCTGCCGTGTGCATCAGAAAGCCGACGCGGCGAAGCGACGCCGCGACGGCTGCAGCCGTCGCCGGTGCAGTATCATACATTTCATCCCTTTAGCTTCCGGAACATGTGTGAATAACTAATAATATTAATAATAATATTTACTAAAAAAAAATTAAAGTTAAATACTTCTTTAGCACCCTTGAGGTTTAAAACTCAATGAGAAAGCAACACTAAAAAGACACGTGTGTGTGTGTGTGTGTGCCAGCGTAATACAAAGCCTTTGGAAAAGGCGTCATAGCCAGTGTGGAGTATTATTCACGTGTCTCGTTTATGTGAATATTTTTGTGTTTTTTGAAGGATTCACATCTACCGCATGTGAACTGTTTTTTTTTTATTAAGCAGTACATAATCTCAAAAGAACCGCAGTCCTCAGGCCACTCGATAATATAAATACATTGTTGCTAATCCTGAGAAGTGAGTGGGAACGCTTCGTGTGTCAGTGTGTTGTAAACCACAACCTTTGTACCAGAACACAGTAGTGTATAATACAACAATACGCAACAACACAAACAAGCATAAACAACAATACTGCTTTGTGGAAGAAAAGGCGTGATAGTGGTGCTTCCACGGTCGAACCTTGCACAGCTTTTGCAATGCAAGCTGTCATTACGAAGTAACGATGACAAAACACTTCTTAAGTCATGGTATGAGATCAAAGAAAAAAAAGAATTGGTCTCTTGGTAGGGTTGTAGAGGCAATTGTGCCCGGGAAAACGGGCAGAGTAAGTGGACGGTCAGCAATGGAAGTGACATGCCAATAAATGTGAAATGCGGCCAAAATTTTTATGTTTGTTGTATTTAACTTTTACTGTTTATCGGGCTTTGGAAGGGAGAGTACTCTTAATTTTACTTATTCTTATGGAATTTTGTACACGGGAAACTTATGTAATTGGTTATTACATATAGAAGTCGTAAAATAAAATTAAAACAATTACTAATTCTTAACCGATTTTGATGAAACTTTTTACACAGAAACTATAAGTACATAATTCCATAATTAATGGGCTATAATAATTGTCAATATTACTTTTAGAAAAAGTAAAAAAAATATATATTTTCACCAGTTCTCAACCGATTCCGATTAAATTTTGTAGACGGGAAGCATACGTCATTCCATAATTGATAGGCCTTATGAAACATCAATGAAACATTTAGGAATAGCACAAAAAAATTAGTTGTACACGGGAAGTTTATGGTCATTTCTCAATTCATAGACTATGAATAAAAATAAAATTACTGGTTTATAATAATCATGGGGGACCAAACATGTGTGAAGCCGCGAGCACACCGCTAGACTAGTATAAAATAAACGTATGACGAAAAATATAGGCGTAATAATGAAATTACTTCCTGTCGGATATATGTATTTGTATATCAATTAGACATCAGTTGAGCTTTGCATAAAGAAATAAAGGTACGTGAATATTATCATAATTTCAGCGTAAAATAATTATTAACTATTGTACATATTTTATTGTTATCAAAATTATAATCTTATTATTTAATTAAATAAGAGGAATAAGAAAACAGATAAGTTTAAAAGCGCAAATATCAGAGAAAGTTGAATCCAAAAGACATAATATTGTACAGATCATTCATTATACATCATTGATCGAAAATTATCATTGATGGTAAGTGAAAACTCCGAAACAACATAAAACCAGAGCGAATAATATAATTATTATAAGAAGTATTAAGAATGAATATGGGTCACCTTCTTCTTTCTTTTTATTTTGGCACCGCAAAAAGTGCTTTCCAGCGCCAATGTTTTCAAGCCTTCGTAGTAGTAGGTATTTTATTCAAAGTGGCGTTTAACAATGTAGTGGTTTCCTTGTTAGAACGATCTAGGGAGTTTTGTGAGATATCAAAATGCATGCTTTCGGTTTGTATTTTCAATCCATATTTATTTATTTAAGCACAATAACCAAACTATATTACGGAAAACACCACCAATATTATATAATATAGGGTCAAAAACCAAAGTTAATGAATTAGAAATAAAAACCACAACATGTTAAAGATCCCGTCAAAAACTCCATGGGTCACCTTAATAACTAAAATAAGCATGAAACCCAAGCGCTGTATGCACAATATATTTTGTATTACACTAAATCAATATTCACTCTGTTATATTTATAGCGTGACAATAAGTATAACGTCCAATAATAGCACATTGTTACCAAATTCGCAATTCGAACTGACCAATGCACCGTATACAACAAAAAAGGTGGATACAATACGATAATAGAGGTCGGGACGCGATTCAATGGCAATTTATCAACACAATGATCTTATTCCGAATCGTTTTTGTCGGGCTGCGCACGCGGCTGACAGCTGAATGATCTCAAATGAAAATAGCGCACATTATGGGCTCGTTACTCAAAACTTGATAAACAGTTCGGAATTTGTATGTCATCTAAATATTTTTGCTGTTCAAGGATCCAGTTGGGCGTTACGATTAAACTGTGATTAATGCATTGTTTCAATCGTGTAGCGGCAAAGGCATTTGATTACGAATTTGAATTCTCCTGTGACCGACTAAGTTTATTAATCTGGTTTAGCTGTTATTATAAATTGTCATTCTGCATACAAAAAAGCGGATTAACCAACAATAAATAGTAGAATGAAACTCATATCTTTGAGCAGAGGTGCATAGCATTATGGTAGGAATATCAAAAACTATTGGTGGGATACGAAATAGCTGAGAAATTAGATTTTGCAACTGGTCAATTCAAAACATCACAGACTGATTCATCAGTTACTTAAAAGAAGAAGTTAGTAAAATATACCAAAGTTTCGATTAGTTTGACGTACGTGATAAGTACTTTTTACTTGGATTTTTGTGGGTAAAAATGATTTTAATTTTAGTAGTTAATAATTTGTACCTTTTAATATTTGTTATTGTAATTAATTGAAATGTTCTAGAATTTAGCAGGCGAGTCTTTGCTATTCAGGTGCTGCTTTGTTAGCTATATATACGAGCAGCTTAAATAACATGAACAATTTAAAAGAAATCAGTGGTTGTTCTGTGATAGCTATTATACCAGATAAAAATAAGTTTTCTAAAATCAATACGTTCTTGCGAAATACCTAATTAGAAAGTCCTATTCATTACTAAAGGTTAGGTTTAGTTGGAGCTGACAATTATTTATTTCATAGATAATAAAGGTTCCTAAAATGAAAATTAAATTATAGACTAATAATAATACTATTGACGAAATAATGAAAACATTTTTAATCATAACATATCGCAAAATATATCCAGGATGTGTCCCATTTGCTGGCATAATATGACAGCATAATTTATTATCATCGCGTGCGTAGGCAAACATCCCCAAAACCGTTATAGATTTGTGGCAGACTCAAAAATGTTTTGAAGGCGTTGTTGGATTGAGTACCTAAGGATACATTAGACGCTAATAGTTTTTTGAGTAAAGTTAACCCATAGGTCGTTCATGTAGCATGACAAAAATAAACCTTATTTAATTTAACACGACTGGTTCGGAAAATCCCAGTCATGTAGAAGAGTCAGCAAGATATTGAACTTAGATTATCAACAATATTTTTTACTGTGTAAATTATGTTTACGGTTATGTAATAATTATATTATTTTAATGGATGTACAGAGCAGAAGACACTTCCAGACATCACTAGATTCATAACTTTGAGTGGACACTTTTTGACTCTTTCATTCGCTACAACGAGCAAACATTTTCTCGGTAACTGCAAGACCATGCGCTTTCTTTCAATTAAGCCGGGCATTACAAACTTTTAAAACCATAAATATAAATAATTTTTTAAAAGTAAAATAAAATAAATAATTTTAATCATAACAATATTTATTAAATTAATTGGCGACGTGAAATTACAATGTGACTGACTGTACATTACAAAAGCTGATAAAGAATAAAATATGACGCAGTAAAAAAAAACATCAAAATTAACCTACACTGTCTTGATTCAATAATTATTTTCATTAAATTTACATAAAAAAACGTATCTGCAAGCCTTTCAACAGTAAATATGCAAGATCATACATAATCGAATTGTACTTATATGTATAGAAGGTACAAAATTATTTCTTATCCCAAATACATATGAAAGCAAGTTTATAACATCGATGTGATAATCATGCAAATCATTTTTCACCATAGCAACAACACTCCTCTCACACTAAAGACAGTGTTAAGTTAAAAATGATTGCTCCGATAACTGTTAATTTCGACAGTGATGCAACCGTGCATTTATGTAAGGACAGAGTGCCTCACTCGACACCGTTAACCGTAAACAAACGGAAGAAAACGTCAATACCCCTCTAATAATCATAAACCGTGCGTCAGTCAACATCTCGAAGCCACCGACCCGGCACAATTACAATAATTGAATCAGGAAACCGTTCCCCTTCTGAGTTGAGTATAAATAAATCAAAAGGGCTCTCATCGGCCGCGGCCGGCCAACAGTCGCTCGGTACTTTATTTATTTAGAGTCCGCGCATTCGATAAAAAACTTACTCTAACGCAAACTTATCGATACGAATCATCGCAGCGCCTAGCATCATATAAAACTATTAATGTTTTATAGTGTAATACGACTTCAAAGTTTTACCAATGGTAAATATAAATTTGTCGATATCAAGGGCGCATAGGACGCATAGGTCGGTCAGAAATAAATCCCGACGCACATATTTGAACTCCGAACACCTGGGGCCAAGCTTTGGGGCGACAAAATCATTATTCATCCCCGTAGTGAGCGAGGTAGCGTGTATAAAAACAACATAAAACTAGCATTCGAACCAAATTTTATATAATTTTTTTAACAAAAGAATACGCTTCGTTTATATTTAGTATAGGTACTAAAATGGATATCTACTTTTTATTGTGTAAGTATTTAAGAACTCATTAAATGTTTTGAATAGAAAAAATTATGTAATATTTTTATATAAAATAGAAGTATTTTCCAACCGCTATACTTTTTTAATTAACATAGATTATTTTTTTAATATTTACACTAGCGCCCCCCCCCCGCATACTACTTTTACGCAATAATTACTTTCGTGTCGTAATTTTATTTTATTAATATTATTAACAATTTATTAAAGTCTGTCAATTGAGGAGTCACATAAATTTCCCGTAAACAAAATTTCATAAAAATCGGTCAAGCGGTTTTTGAGTTAAATCCAGACACAAAAAGACAGAAAAAAGTTTTTTAATGACATCTTCGTGATCAGTATAATACACGTCTATCACGAAATTTCCTAAAAAAAATACATTTACAACCATAACTACAGATTTATTGATATAGACAAATAGGTAATAGAAATTGGCAAATTTTAAATTAAGTGTGTAGAAAATTTCTAGACCTTTACTTTTAGTTATTAAAATCGGCACTATTTTCTACAAAAACATGGGATATGTCGTTAGCTGATTCCGATAGTTTAATATACATAAATACAGCGAAATTTTGCATCCGCGGCCGGCGAGAGTCCGCTTTCGCTAACGAATATGGCCGCGGCGAGTTTGATTTCGACATAATATCAACAGGGCGAGTAGGGTTGCGTGGGCTACTGTCGCTTTCAATTCAAGCAAATATATTTTATAGAATAAAGATTACAAATTCTTTACATTCATAGCATAGAATTCGAATTGCTTAAGAATTACAAATGCCGCGTTTCGGTATCACAATTCATTATAGTAAGGATATTATTGCGTTTCTCACAAAAATATCTTATAGACACTTAATTATAACTTGAATTCTTTTTAATATTAAGTTATAGCAAAATTACATGAGTTAAGCGTTTCTTATTTTACTTTTTTAGAATTTGAGAAACTTAAAAATTTATTTATGGTGTTTGTGTGTTCGTCTTCTGTACGTTCTATTGTTGTTGGCACTTGTTAAGTTTCTGATATAGTACCATTAACGAACAATAGATGGCACGTGTGTTGGTTCAACAAATGAGTGTAAAAATTCATATTATAGTTTAGCGGTTTTCTGATTAATGTTAGCTTAAACCCGAGGAAAAACCTTTTCTTTAGGTGGTATTCGATAAAAAAAATATATTAAAAAATAAAAGCCAGCTAACATATAATCCACATAATTATTTTCCAAGGAACATTACACGCATTTTTCATTTGACCTATGTCGAAAGTACAGGTTTTTTTTTTCGTAATAAATATTACTATGTGTACCTAGGCATAGTTCTACGCATTTGTATAAAAGAATATTTTTACAAGAACATTTAATTTACTAGG
This sequence comes from Saturnia japonica, assembly GCA_033032175.1. Lineage (NCBI taxonomy): Eukaryota > Metazoa > Arthropoda > Insecta > Lepidoptera > Saturniidae > Saturnia > Saturnia japonica. The sequence continues at coordinate 5,425,565 of CM065314.1, forward strand.
TTTTAAAATAAGATAGCTTACTTACTCTAAATCAGATTTATCGGCAATTTTAAAACCTTTCTGATATCTTCTCGTTGCCCAAGCGTAGACCTAATTGAATTCTTGCTAATTACGAGTTCGACCCAATCAATATTTTAACGAATTAATTCACTTTGTGTAGATTGTTTATACATTCATCGATTACGTACGTTAAAATATATTGACGAAATTTCCTTTCCTTATCTCTGTCTTACCTTACCTGCAGACATTACGGAGTACGGATATATAGGCTTAATTTCTCGATAAATAATCTACCAAACGGTCATTAATGTCACTTAGACATTCTACGGGTGTATTTATACATTTCAAATTTCGAAATCTTATCATAATACCTAAATAATAATAGCCTATCAATATTATAGACACCGTGAAATTTATTCATAATTTGGCCTATGTAGTCGTTTATTTAAATTTTTTTGCCTGTGAAAATGTAAACTAAATTCTTCTCTCTACTCTTTCAAAAGGCATATACATTCCTACAAGGTGATTTAAAAAAATCTATTTTCGGTAAGCTTCAAAGAGTAATCGCTTACAAGCTACGATTTAGTAAAAACTGTTCCAAAAATACTACTAATTACCACAGTTCACTGACATCACATCAGCTCAACAATAACAACGGTCTATATTAGTAACTAGCTGTACCCCACGGTTTCACCCGTGTTCATTTTATACGACAAACATCGCCAACGCACCTGTGTAGGCAATTTTTTATATTATACTTTGTGTAAAACTATCGACATTATTATGAGGAATAAATTATTTTTCAAATTATAATATAGCCTATGTCACTCGCTGATACTGTAGCTTCATATTAGTGACAGAATTTTTAAAATCGAAATCTTTCCTCGCGAGGACAAAAACAGACAGTAGACAAATTAAAATAAATTTATAAAACATACGATGATATATTTTGTTCAGTAGTAAAAACAGAATATATACATTTACTATGAGTTTCTCAGTTTCGTAAAGGTTCCATCTTATGGAAGTTTATTGAACTACTTATTGAATAGATAGCTGTTGTTGAACCGTCACAAATGTATTCAGAAACACATGAAGAGATAAACTTAGTTTAAGCTACAGTTATCTTTATGGAATCAATAGCTAATGAGCAGTTATTCAGGAACCTCAGAAACCAGGCATTAGTGGGATACAACGATCGTTACGTGCTACCCAGCAAAAAGGTTGTATTCAAATGTTTCATATAATAAAAAGCACCATGTCATATTACAGTTTCCCTAAAAAAAAACTGTCACAAAGAAAAGATAAAATGAGTATAATCTTAAAGTACATATTAACTTCTTGAATTGAAAGCCGTTTCAGCTATGTAACAACAGTATTTTCTCTTATCATTTAAAGCTTAAAGATCCTCATACAACGTACACCAAACACACACATACACGTATGAACATACACACATACACATACACACGTGCACACCACACAGGTACATAGGTTCTGTGAGGGACCTTTTTTTTTCTTTTTTTACGCTAGTTAGTTAGCGCTAGTTAGTGTAGAAACATTCCGATTATTGAATACACATACGCACGGTTCCTTCCTTCCTCCCAGGAGGAAGGGAACGTGCCTATGTGTATATTTAGTTAGCTCGAATCGTAGGTGTAGGGATTCGAATAGATCGCGACCTATTTGCGAACGCGACGACCGCCCGAGCCGAGGTCCGGCCACTTTGGCACCCTCGTGCGAGTCGTCCACAAAACTTTCGCGGCTGAGTGCCCTCTGCGCTCGCCCCCAAGTCCGGTGAAGCTGTAAAAGCCGCAGCGGCTTTAGGGCCCCTAAGGCTAACAGTGTAGTCAGTTCTAAAAAAAAATAAAAAAATATACCAAACACGTGATGGGGTATAACAACTCACCTAACGACATAACAATCTGTTACCGACGACCAGATATCACGTATATAATAAACTTATCCGTAAAACAACGTCGACAGCTCATAAAGATTTATGAAAGAGCCCGTCCATAAATATTTTACCATCGAGTGCTTTCCATACCCTCTCGAGATCAAAGTTGTTTTTCTCGAGTAGGTATATAATATGTATGTTTCAATATAAGTATGTTTAAAGAATAGCAAGGAATACTTAATTGACGCTTGGTACACGGGCATCGATGCCACAGAGTAAAACAAACCGCCCGTGTGTTCAAATTTTCAACAGTGTATAAAGTTGATCATATAACAACATACCATCACGCCTGTATTCCCTGAATGGTTAGGCAGAGGTGTACTGATGTACACCCACAGTTCGCAGAGTATGTTTTTAGGTCCCATGTAATAGGGGGCGAGCCTATTGCCATTAATCGGGCACGAAACCAAACCCCGAGCTGCTACTGAGAATTTCATAGAAAAACCCAAAAACACTTTGTTCAACCTGGGATTCGAACCCAGAACCTCGCTCATAGCAGTCGCGCTTACGGCCACTAGGCTAATGAGGCCTTTGATCATATAAACTTATCAAATTAAAGTACATTTTTAAAAGTTACAGTTCTTTAGGAGTGATATGGAAAAATTACGAAAGTGAATTTTTACGATGCACACGCACACTATCATAAAATGTCTACACTACTAAATTAATGCTTTAAATAGTAAAGAAAGTTACGCGATACACACAATGTTATTATTTAAAATGCTGCATCAGTGCCATCTAGAAATAAATTATACATTTTTGAAATAAATGTGATGAATGCTTTTTGGTTCACTATGCTAAGCAATGATGGCTGACGTTATTTATTAATTTATTATGCTTCTGTAGGTGAGTTGTGGACAAATTATGAAAATGCATTTTTACGATGCGCGCTCTCACTGTGATAAAAAGTACACTCTGAAGTTGCTTGCTAAGCCTCTTGTTTTATTGTATTGAAGTTAAGTAACACTCGATGTTATTATTTAAAATGCTGTATCAGTGACATCTAGATAAATATTATAAATGTTGAAATCAAATGTGATGTATGCTCTTTGGTTCAATAAGTAGTTCATAATTTTAACGATAGATGTCAATACATTATTATTAGATTTTTGAGCCTTTACAATTTTGAAGATATTTATGTTAAAGGCAATGTATGAAGTAAAGGGAATTATAACACACTTTACATAAGCCTATAGAATGCCAAGTATGAAATCATCTCCGATTCGTTTCGAATGTCACGTGGAAGTTTTTACCGAGATCTCAAAGTATCATGTTATGGTTTTTGTTTTAAATTCATAAACTTATTTGGCCCTATAATATGTAGTCTTGGTGGCATTGTATGAGATATAATTTGGTTTCATGCCAGAATGGCAAATGCTATTTCAGCAAAATATTAAAAAAAGGTCCTGATAAGGCGATACTGCTTGTCCAAATCGGCGTCTGGAGAAGCGATCATGAGATTACATTGCCTATAACATTTAAACATCTTTAGGCGTGTTATGGAAAAAATATGGGAGTGAATTTTTAGGGTTTGTGTAGACGATGCTGTGGACATGCCGCCGCCGCGCCGCCTTTCCGCTTTGACCGCGCCGCCTCCGCTTGATTTGCCATACCACTGTACATTTTTATACATTTGTAGCCATGAATATCATACGTGTAGGCAAAATGAACATGTTGAATTTAACTAAAAAAGAAGTTAGTGTTTGCATACTGTATGTAGAGAAGTCGGCTAAGTCAAAGTAAGGACTCAAATAGACGCTTATGGGTTCATCATAGTTCTGCAAAAGTTTGATGCAAAGTGAACAACATGTTGGATTCCATACACTCTATGAAGATCTACGAAAAGATGAGTGTAATTTTTGTGATTATCTTCGGATAAATAAAATAAATATAAAGGAATAAAACAAAAAATGGAACAATATTCCAAAAAAAAAATTTCGTACGACTTACCTCAAAGTAACAATAGAAATGTAAAAAATAATCGATTAAGAAAAACAAACAATTTCATATACAATGTTTTTTTATTTAAAAAATTATCGACTTTTTTATTATTATTTTTTTAAACTTACTCGCCTATTTGTATCATAGTTTGATATGTAATATATTTAATAATTTGTCAGATATCTTTACAATCATCCGAAGATAATGGTGAAACCTATTAGACTCATCTTTTCGTAGATCTTCATGAAGTGTATGGAATTTGTTTCATGGTTATTGTAGGAAAGAATAAAACTCATTTTACTAATTGTACTCATTTTAATGACGTATTCAAGTCTGGCGGAAAGCACAGACAACATAGGCTTAATACAAATATCAATCAATCATAGATATTCTTAACAGAATTCACCATGTTATTCTCTTTGCATCAAAATAGGTTGAACCCATAAGCGTCTGTTAGACTTCTTACTTTGATTTTATCGATTTCTGTACATATTGTATGCAAACACGAATTTCTTTTTTAGATAAACTGAACATGTTCATTATTACTACATGTATAATGTTCGTGGCTAGTAATGTATTACTAAAAATTTACAGTTATATAGAAATCAAGCGGCAGCGGCGTGATGGCCGTGCGTCAGTAGCGCCGTCGTCAAACCTTTAAGGTGCACGCCCACATTATAATGAAAAGTATATTAAAGGTGCTTGTTTTATTGTGGTGTGACTATTCAAAGAAGTATAACATCTAACGCGCTTACCTACATAAGTACATGCATCGTTTTTTCTTATGGAAAGTACGTCGCCGCCTTGAAACAACAAACAACGGCGCGGCGGCTAATGTACTCACGACTCAGTTTTTTTAAGTTTTAGCAGTTACGGTACTATACATAAAGGTGCTGTGCATATTTCAGTTTGGCGTTTGGAGTAAATGCATTTGGATCCTGGAACACTCGGATAAACATCATCGGCGGCCACCCCGGCGGCGAAAGGTAAGTGAGCCTTCATACCGGTTGTAGTATACCATATTTGGCGGTTACTTTGTGTGGTATCTACTTCCAGCCTTTTAAGAAATACAGTCCACTTAATCTTCAAAAGTAGCTTATAATACCCGGTGTGGGAGTGGTGGTTGCCACCCTATTTTGCTTGTTCCTTCGGCCGGATTTATCAACCCATATTTTTTGATTTTTCGCATGAATTTATTTACCCATTTTCTGGTCCCTACTAACGGATTTATTTACACTAGCGATCGCCCTAAGGTCGAAATTCGATCAACGACTTTTTGATCATAGACTATTTCTGTTTGACATTTACAATATTCATAAACAATGAGTATTATCTACATCACTTGCTGTCACTTTTCGTTGAGTGACAATTTAAATATTTGGAGGGTCTAAGTTCAATGGCACTGTTCATGTAAGGATTCGCAGTATTAATTTATTTTATTTAATATATTAGTAACACATATTATAGATAAATTTTAGCTTTCTGCACCTCTTCTCCATATAAACTGTAACCATGAATCTCACAGTCTTCCGTGCACGCAATACACTTAAAAAGGTACCGAAAGCTTTTGCTTCACTTATTAATATATAAGATTATACCTTCTCGACCATTTTAACTATTTCTGTATCTGTGAGGAACATTTAATATCCTAATACTCTGTTATTGAATCAATATATTGCTATTTAAATGACGCATACACTTATTTACGCAGGTGCCTGATCCCGAAACACGACATTCCTAAGGATGTCACTATGGCGGGTGTTACACATGGTGTATGATGGTCGCTATCCAGTCGGACACTAACTAGTATCAATAAAGTAGAACCACTATTAAATAAATTTACTACCTAATAGTCCTTCAATATCTGTCCAGTGATATCTAACAAGTTTTTACACCGACATCACTCGGTACCATAAACGGATGAATTGAGAGAAACTCCGATCAATCATTCGCATAGCAAGCATTTTATTGTAGAATAATCAAACAAAATGAGTTCTCATACAAGTAAACATGCATTTTAAAGTGTCAATTAAAGCAAGACTGACGACATAAGGAATTTATATATAAGCACTCGTAGGAAAAATCACACAAATGCAAACAGCTGAGTTTACGTTACGTTACATTATAAACGTGTCGTGATTTCATATATATACCCAATATGAATATTATCGGAACGCAATTAGCCATGGTAGCAAAAAGAGCCATTTAAAAAAAATATTAATATCATGATTTTTTGTCTTATACCTACTTAGAATATTTGGATTGTAATGTAAATTGGTTGGTACCTATTTTAAAAGCACTTTCGACTCAATCAATATCTGTGAGTTGTTAGTTAATTAAAGACAATATTATACATAAAATATCTTTTTTTAAAGATACATTTGACAATTTTCGTCAACTAAAAACAGATTTATTAGTCGTAAAGATAATGATGTAAAACTTAAATAAACAGTTTTTTTTTCTTATTTCCTTAGTGTATAGTTGAATTTTATGATAATTATAGTTATGGCGTTAGTTATATTGGGTGTCGATATGATAACCTATGTTTTAATTGAAATATATTTTGCATTCGAAGCTAATTGACCCGGTATTTGACCATTACAACTGATTTTAGGTGAGGGTGTGATCTAAGGTCTAACAAATTGGCCGTAAAAAGGGCACTCCACGGCAAATTACACACACTAATTAACTACGCAAGATGTACCGGCCGGCTGGATCGCGACTATCACACACATGGTTATAAGTCCGTATAAAGACTATTCAGTTGCTAAGAGCCGGCATGACAGTGACGACCAGCAATGGCAACAAATGGTTAGATAAATGTATAAATAATTTGGATGAAGTTATTATGAAGTCGTTAGGTAAACAGGATAGTACAGTGAAAGTGTGTACAAAATTTTCTAAAATATTTTCCCAGGAAATTGAAACAATAAAACATAAGTGTGACTGTGAAAAATACTTATATGATATCAAGTGACGTATCCTTTAGACTTGGAAAGATAACTGCTAGTGATGTAGAGAAGATTATAAATAGTTTAAGTTGAAATAAAGCACCGGGAATAGATGGTATACGGGTACAAGATTTACAATATATTAAAAAGAAAATAGGGCCAGTTTTAGGTCAATTTATAAATTTAAGTGTTATGTCAGGGGAGTACCCAGATATGTTAAAAAAAGCAATAATTCGACCTATTTTTAAGCAAGGTGATCATATGGATTATTCAAACTATAGACCTATAGCAATATTATCATCATTGAATAAAATTGTAGAAAAAATTATTGTTGGCAAAATTAGTTCATTTTTAGAAAACCATAAAATAATTTCAGACGTTCAACACGGATTTAGAAAATATAGAAGTACTAGCTCAGCCCTTGACCAGTTTTCGGATGATGTAAATAGACATTTGGATAAAAAAAGGTATGTAGTAGCTTTGTTTATAGATTTTAAGAAGGCATTTGATACGCTGGACCACGGGGTACTAATTGATGCTATGCAAGGCTGTGGTATCCGTGGTCCAGTGAACAAATGGTTTCGAAGCTATTTAAATAACAGGACTATCCGAACACTTGTCAACGGAACATACGGCGAGGAGGTTTTTAATAGGTTATGGTGTCCCAACTGGCTCAGTGTACGGCCCTGTTGGGTACATCATGCACGTAAATAGCATGTCTAATGTTATCATTAACTCTTCTGTATATATGTATGCAGATGATACGTGCATAATGTATGCCGACAAGGAGTTGAAAGTTATAGAAAAGTGTATTCAGGAGGACTTTGAAAATATTTTAAAATGGGCACATGACAATGGTATTTTACTGAATGTGTCAAAAACCAAATGTATGCTCATTCAGTCATCTTATTTGCGAAAGTCTGATGAAACACTGAACATCTTGGGTCATTCATATGATTGCCTTCATAATAATAAACATATGTGCAGTTGCCCCGCCATACAGGTTGTAAATGAATACAAGTATCTTGGGTTAACAGTTGATTGTAGCATGAACTGGAAGAAACACACTGAAAATGTTTGTAACAAATTAAGAAGTTTATTGTATAAATTCAACCATTTAAAATATGTGTGCAGTAAGAAAATTCTATATATATTGTATCATGCTCTGGTCGATGCTACACTAAGCTATGGTTTAAGTACATATGGCCGTACATTTCGTACATACCTAGACAAAATTTTATCATTACAGACACGGTTTCTCAAACTTTTGGTTGATAAACAGACAAAGGATTCTTGTAATAATAATTATAATATTTTATATAAAAAATGTAATATCTTGCCAGTACATGATAAGGTATCTTATTTAATAGCAGTTGCAAATTTTTCTTCTTTGTCTAGATATGCTATCTATCCCAAGGGTATATAACAAACACATTAACTTAAGACCAACCACTATAAAAAAATTCCTAGAGCCTGGTGCAAGTAATTTTTACGGAGAAAGAACAACTGAGTACATATTACCGAGAATACATAATAATAAAATGTTGAGAACAGAAGACTATGAAAGTGTAAATACATTTAAGAAGAGAATAAAGACCATCATACTAGACACCATTTTTTGAAATAAACATTTAATATAATAATATTTTAAAGGTTATGTAATACTGTATTGAGTGCATTTTGTTTTTTGCCAACAAACTGTTTTTCAGTTTGGCGATTCTAGAAAATAATATATTATGTATTTTGTAATTTGGAAAAAAAAAAAAAAAAATCTCTTGGTTGCCGCCGTTGTTCTTGGATTGTACTGAGCTTGCCATCAATCACAATACCTTTAATATGCAGTAATACTAAAAACATTATGAGATACAATACCCTAAAACGCGTTTATCTATACATATAAAATGCTTTGTCCTGAATGACTGACGGATCAATGCACAGCCTAAACCGCTGATCGTAGAGATCTGAAACATGGAGGGTGTGTTCTTTGTATGACGTAGGCATCCGATAAGAAACGATTTTCCAAAATTATACCCCTAAGGGGGTGAAAAAGGGGGGCAAAGTTTGTATGGGACAACGTGATTACTTGGTCCAATCTACTTCAAATTTTACATAAATCTTTTTTAACAGAATTCATCGAAGACATGTTTCATATTTTATTGAAATTCATCCCTTAACGGGGTTAAAAGAGGGTAGAAAGTTATTTTGGCGGTGTTTTGCTTCGAAGTTGATATCAATACTCCTTATTGTTTTATTTTATTTAAATTACATTTTATGTTGACACATGTTTGAAAACTCAGACCGATTTTATTCAAAAAAGGTTGAACTCACTATAAAACATAAGCAAATACTCTTTAAAAATGGAATGTCTCGAAAGTCACCGTACTATATTAGTACCTCATTTGAAGGTTTCTAAGCTTAAAGAGGTTATGGACTTTTAGGACATGGCTTCATAGGGACGTAGAGTTCGAAATTTGAAATGGTAAGGACTAGAACATTTTGGTTCTAAATTATACGAATCATTCCATGTTCAAAAACATGTAAAATCTATATTAATACTGATAATATAATAAAGCATAAAAGTTTTTTGATTGTTTGTTTGTTTAAACACGCTAATCTTTGGAACTACCAGTCGGATTCGAAAAATATTTTTTATATGATAGCCAGACTCACGAGGAATAGTCTAAACTATATAACATTAGGCTACAGTTTCTATCTAGCCTCAAATATTGATTTTTGTTACGTAAGTCGGAAGTCCAAACCCTCGCGAACTGCTTTAGTCGCATGCGCTGGTATAATGGTTAATGATACGTCAATACAATGTTCTACAAAAATATTGGTCATTAGTATATATAAAAAAAAGTCAGCGATAGCATATATCTATCTCTTATACATGAGCCACAATAAGGTATTTTGATTTTTTTTTTTGTTGAAAATTAATTTATGAGCATTATTTTTAAGCATGGCATATTAATCCTTACGAACAAAAGATACTTCATCTATACAATTAATAAAATTGAAGTGTCTGTTTGTAATGTCAAAATAACAGCATTTTACTACATGCATATGAAAGTATTATACGAAACCAATAACAAAACACCCATTTTTTTAAAATTTTTGTCTGTCTGTCTGTCTGTTTGTTCCGGGTAATCTCCGAAACGGGTGGACCGATTTTGACGGGACTTTCACTGGTAAATAGCTGAATTTATAGGGAGTAACTTAGGCTGTTTTTATTTTGCAAAAAGAATTAGGGTTCCGCACAAATTAAAAAAAATATTGTGTGGTTTTATGAAACCACGGTAAAAGTGAAACTTTTTTTCACATTATAGACATTTAACTAAAAATTCACTAATGAGTAATAGTCTATACACTACACGGTCAGTTGCTGCGAACTATAGGCACCGCCATCCCTACTCCGCGGCCAACCGTCACGCGACATGCAACACACAGACCAAAGAGTTTGAGACGATCTAATAAAAGTTTCACTTTAAAAACTGGTCATGGCGAATCGATTCGGGCGCTTAAATGGCTTACGCTGAGTAAACCATAAGAGATATAGCAAATTAATGTACTAAACAATTGTAGACATATAAAAAAGTCTGGAAGAGTATACGTCTAACTTTTAAGGAACACCCACAATAAGCATTTTTGTCTTTAAAATAGCCGGAAGCGGGCGAGTAAGATTTGCGCGGGCATTCTGTACTCCACCTGAGCGAAGCCACGGTCACAGCTAGTCGATAATATAACTACAAAACCATCGTTACTTTAAAATCAATTTTTAAGTTTGTAATACTTGTAACATAACAATATTTCTACAAACGAAATAGAAAAGTACGACAAAAAAATGAACATTAATATATTGAACCATTCTTTATCTATTGGGAAAACGACATCTGTGTGTAACAGGCATTGCAAGTGACGTAAAAATAATAAAAATTGTTTCAATAAATCAGTGACGACCGCGCATTATCCTCCCCGCAGTGCTGGCAAGAGACATTCGCGTTGCGGTTCGGTGCACTATGCCAGTAGCTTTTTAATACCCTTGATAAATGATTAAATTGTATTCCAAATACGCTACGAATGAAACGGTTTAGCTTTATATAATTAATATTCTAACTATCGATCGTAATTCCCGTCGTATTTAACCGCGTTATAGAATATTAACATGGTAAATAAAATAATATTTAAAAATCAGTGACAATAATTACATCAAAGAATCTGGTAATTCCCTATGCGAACTATTTCAATTACATTTGTCGTGACCTAGTCGAGTACGAAAATCCTACCACTCCGCTTGATCAATGGAAATAAAACACCTGATCTCGAAACGACACGTGTATGCGCGTGCCACTTTGTAGAAAGGCGCAACTTGGCTAGGCCCCCAGGTGTATGGTTGTCGCATTCCAGTCAGACACGATTATCGTGTCCTACCACCACCCAGACAACAAAGAACACCTAGCCCATATAAAAGCTAAACCTACTGCCTTCAGTACTGTGCCTTGACAATTCAGTGAGAATTTTTAAACTCCGAGGAGAAAAGAAGGGTGTTATACGTTTAACGTCATTCATCATCGCCCATCTCTGGGTAACATCAAAGGATCGATTATGCACATTTAATATTATTAGGCACATTGGAATGGTCTCAAAGATTAATTACATCCTTGTGTCGCGGGTTTATTAAATTTTCCTTGTAAAATACAGCAAATTAATATATACCGAATGTTTAATAATTACATTAAACGAAGAGCCACACCTGGACCTACACGATCTACGTTTATCTCGCGACATCAAAGTGTCAAAGCCCGTCTCCAATAAAGACTTGTAGTACAATTTACCTCTCTGTAGTCTCGGTGACTTTATCCGTTTTATCTTAATTAAGCTTCGCTGCGACTTTGCTCTATGTTTTATTCGATTTTCTTTTAAGAATGTCCATTGATTAAGTTGAGGTTACCGTTCCGTCTCAAAGTTTTTACTACAAATATGTACATTTAATAACTTTTATATCTATATAAATAAATCTCTAAGTAATTCTATCTGTACATTTTTTTGTAAACTTTTCCGATAGGCATACTATATGAACGATATGAATCACGAATATATAGCCACGGAACACCGCTAGTATTAAAATGTTGATTATTATGTTTGATACTACAAACTACATCAGTTGTATTCCCGAAAATATCAACAACAAACAGGTTTGGTAAAATTTTGTAGTGTCAATACACTAAATAAAACGTTTATTTATTGTGCTAATTTGCCGATACAGGTCATTATAAAAAACTCCTTAAGACATCAATCAAATTTTTAACAACTACAGCAAGTTAATTCATTAAATGTAAAATCACCCATAACTGTTAACAATTTACTTTTTTCCCTATAGCTCATAAATGCCAATTCTATAATTAAAACTTCTAACACCGGCTTAGAAAAAAATTAGACAAAAAATATGTATCACACTCCATTCTTTCTTCCTACCTCCGTATTGATATAGGTACCCAGCGTAATGATTGATTTATAACATAGATAGTATATTAACGATGACTTATAAGTTTTTTTATAAATAGATAAATAAAACAGAATCTAGATTTAAATCCTATTAAACTAAACAAAAGCACATGAACAAACGTCTGATGCATAGCCCCTAGCGCTAGAAAAGTAAATCGCGGATATTTTCCTAGCGAAGCGTACCTATGCTCAGAATTGGCAAATAGGAACTACATATGTATGTGTTCATGTACAAATGCGGAACGAGAAATGTATACACAACAAATAAAATCAAGATTTTCTAACTCCATTTTATTATATACGATCATAGATCTTTTGTTTATTATTAACTTACTAAGAAAATCCTTCAATTCTTGAAATGTGAAAAAGTAAATTGTTTTACTAAGTAACTTCTTTTTCAGACGTGAATTTTGATACTAATTGTAATATTATCACATGCGAATGATGGATATTTTTTTATAACAGTTTTCTAACAATTCGATGGTTTCTCAAATAACTAGCTGTAACCATTAATATTATAAAACAAAGAATTACAAATAAAATTATAATTTGTATTGTTACAATAGATAATATAAAAGGTTATAGATACATAATTAAAATGTATTGGGACTCTCAGCGTCTTCTATATGTAAATTTTAGAAACAATAAAATAGATAATAATCAATTAAGAATTTTAATTTAAACTGGCACATTACTTATCGATTACGATATAAGTATACAGGTACACTTTCTTAAAGGCAGTCACAAATTTGTACCGCCACCGCACCGCTGCCAACGCCGCGATGTGAAAATGATTCACGTAGTCGAAGAAGGAAAAGCTCCCGATTTTCCCGCTACATAAATCCAAAGCGACTGGGCCCTAAAAGAGTTATAAGCGAATCACAATTTCCCATTTGGTCCGCTATATATTTTCCCGTGAAGGTTAAGGCTATGTAAGCAGTTTATTGTTCATTATATTATAGTACTTTAACCCTTTTATTAAATTTAATCGACTAACTCTTTCTACCACGTCGCCGCCAATGCAATCGTGTAGCATTATCCTTGTTCTCACGTCCTTTACAGCCTACTAGACTGCTTGACGTTCATCACTGTTCATGGTTAGAGTTGTAGCATTTAGATATATGATAAGCCTGATCAGTTGTTCCAGAGATTACCTATTGTTTACATAATCACAAATTATATCTCTTTATAACAGTACTACACGTAGATAGATACTTGTATATACGTAAATGTATAGAGATGGCTTAACAATGGCATGTTAGTACAGAGTAAGTCAGGCGCTTTTGTATGATATGAGAGCTCAGTGGCTCAGTGCACTTCTATACACTGGAGGGGAACAAAAACTAATATATACAATACCAACAGTCTGAATAAAATTTTCACATTATATAATACAATCAATTTTAGTTAACGTTAGATCTAATTTACGAATGCACTTATGCAAAATCAAATGTATTTCATAACACGTTTGTTTACATTTAACAAAAAGTCCTACTCAGGACTTCATTATAGAATAAACAATCTAACTATCATTACCAAGTTCAACATGTATAATGTATCCTGAACCAAAACATTCAAAATAAATTCCCTAACAATGTCATACGAAGTCACAAGCGCTGAAATCCTTTATATATAAAAAACTGTTATCCGACCGCTTCCTGGACGATACAAAAATTATCCCATGTTCTAATTCTATGGCTAACTTTGAAATATAATATGTACAAATATATAGAAACTAACTTTTGCCCGGCACTTCGTTCCAATTGTCTTGAAGATAAAACTATTTAAACGCCATCCGTTGTAAAATGGTTGTACAAGGTGTCCAGAAAGGGTATCGGGTATTTGTTTTCGCGCCATATTCGAAACGGGGCGTCTAAAGGGTGCGGGGAAGGGTTCGTGGCGTCCGCCATTTTGTGGAGTTTTAGTCACGATGGAACAGTACTCGGGGACGCATCGCGCATTTTGCGTACGAGCGTATTATCGTAATGGTGATTCAATAGTGACTGCTCAACGTCTCTATCGTGCGGAATATCGTACACGCCACGCGCCAAGTGACGATAGCATTAGGAAATGGATCAGGATGTTCGAGAATACAGGTGCGACAGTTAAAATTCAAAACTCTGGTTGTCCTCGTTCAGTTCGTGATGAAGAAACAATTGAAGAAGTTGAGGCGTCGGTTCGTCAAAATCCGTCTTTATCCATCCAAAAGCGAAGCCAAGCGTTGAACATCAAAAAATCGTCTTTACATTCGATTTTAAACAAAGACTTACATCTAAAAGCCTATAAAATTCAATTGGTTCAAGAATTGAAGGATACGGACTATGCTAATCTACTGAATTTTGCGAACGAAATGCTGCAGCGATTTAACAACTTTAACAACATACTGTTCAGTGACGAAGCAAATTTTCACCTGAATGGTCATGTTAATAAGCAGAATTGTCGGTACTGGGCAGTGGAGAATCCGAGACGAAAGCATGAACGACCCCTGCATAGCCCAAAGGTCGTTGTTTGGGCCGCTATGTCTGCTAAAGGCATAATTGGTCCTTATTTTCATGAAGATCAACGAGGCCGAGCAATTAATGTGAATAGTGACCGTTATTGCGATATGTTGCGAAATTTTTTGGTCCCAGAGTTACAGGAGTTTGCAGGTTTCAACTCAAGAACGTGGTTCCAGCAAGATGGGGCCACTTGCCATACCTCAAATGACTCAATGGAAGTTGTTAACGAATTATTCCCTAATAAAGTCATTTCGCGAAGGGGTAACATCAACTGGCCTCCCAGAAGCCCCGACCTTAGCCCGCTTGACTATTTTGCATGGGGATACCTTAAAAGTAAGGTTTATCAAAACAATCCGACGAATCTAACCCAGTTAAAGCCAAACATCGATCTTTTCCAAATAATTCTCCAATTCATATGCTAATAATAAACAATAAACTTTTTTGTTGCATACAAATAATTTTTGTTTCATTGAACTTACAAATACCCGATACCCTTTCTGGACACCTTTTACTAATACAGAAACTTTCGCGAGTGTACGCACAACAATTTACCAAAATTTTATCCCGATCGGATGAATGGTTTAGTGACGGTTATAGAGTATAATCAAACAAAGAAACATTAATTTTTATGTTCCGTCCACTCCAGTAGTTAATGCCTCGACCACAGCGCCACCTATCGGATACTAACGTATCTATAAACGATCGTCTCAATAAAACAATTATTGTATTTATGTAAATATAAGCTCAATCGATCAAGTCGTTCTGAATATATAATAGAATCACCAACAGACTCACACGAGAAATTCATAATGATATTAGATTAAGTTTACCTTAAAAACTAATAACATCAAAATAATTACATAATATAATTAGATGATATCATTATGAGTTCTGTTTAAATAATTATCATCGACTTCATTCATATATTTAAATTTATTCACCGTTTTTATTACCCGCTTTAAGAAGCCGTTATCGGTAACTTATTGAAATAGCGTTTAAGTAAATGTGTTGCGTTATATTACATTACTTTACAACAATTAATAGAATATTTTAATTAATAATATTGAATATTGTTGCTGCTGGCAGTTTCTTTAGATTCAATAGGATCGTTTCTCGCGTGACCGGATATGTGTGAAAAGGGAATAATTGATGTGTTAATTCGAACACGTTTAATGTAGGTACATACCTATTGTTTTAAATAATTCACGTATTGATTTTGACGGTTGTCCGAAGTCATAAAATTCAATATTGATACTATAGTATTGTTGTTTGTTGCTGATACGTTAAGATGAATCACACAGCAGTTTGTATGTATGTGTTTTAAATTATGGTTTTAATAAAAAGTAATGGGTATTAGCAGAAAGAGACAACGGTCTCATTTAAAATTTTATGGAGTGCTATTAAAAATTCATCTATCTAATAAATATAAAAACACTAAGAGTGTTCAATCGAAATGGATTTATTTTATGTGGATATTATTATTGTACTTAATTACTAAATTATTAGAATTAAAAGCAATACAAAAAATGTGGTATTTACATAAACTTTTTTAGGTATATTTTATTGTTTAGCTAATTTTAGCCACTTGTCTAAATTGACGATTTTTTTTAATCCTTGAATTTTTACAAAAGTGTGAAGTTTTACAATACTATTTTGGTACATAAAAGACGTTTATTGAATAGGCGAGTTGGAAATACTGCCCTAAAGACATACTGCGTAGGCCAGGAGCCAACAGTTACGCCAATTTCATTACACACGCGATAAGCAGACACAAAGTAACGGTTTTAAACAAATTGATATTAGATTAGCGATGGCAGGGAAAGTGGATCGCCGAGACTCTTGGAGTGGCGGCGTAATGAGAGAAAATATTTTCAATATGGCTCGGGAATTTAACCGCTCGATTAAATTAAAATGTAAATACCTAGATTGAATAATTACATTGCGAATACTATGCTATATATTAGTTGATATTTTTGGCAGTGGATGGAATTTATATTGGATGTCTATTGTTCAAAGAACATTATACTCTTAAAGTTAAGGCGAAAGCATTAATTTGTCTATCAAGTTTTAAATATGTAACTTTAGTTTAACCTTATTTAATTTTGTGTCACGGAGAACTCACTATTGTATTTAAAAATATATCTACTTTAGTAAGTAAAAAAACTTTTGGAAATTTTAATTTTAATTTCAACTTGTAACCACCTTCAACTACATTAGTACATACGCGTTAATTATTCTTAAAGACAACTAACAACTTTTTTTAACAAAAAGATATCTTAATAAAATCCTTACTGTCCTGTAAAATATTTAGATAAAAATTTACAAAGTCTTTTTTTTATTCTTAGTATTATGGCTTTTTTAACCCTTTGGGTTACGTCGGCGTAGTTAAATCAACACATGTTATTTAAAGTAACAATCAATGAAGTTGTATACCGAGAGGGCGTCAGTACTACCAGGTTTGGATAATATATCATGAAAGGCACCCTGATCCCACATATTGAGACCAAGGATCAAACCTTTTCTCTCTGTTTTGTTCCGGACACATTCCATTAAAACGTGATGCATATCTTGGACTTTGTCACATTGTTGAAAACTAGGCGAAGTACGTTTTTTCATCATATAACAAAATGTATTGTCCATGTGGCTGGAACGCAACCTATGAGCAATAACAATTTGGTTTTTGAACATTTTCACATTTGTGGACCACGATATATGAGGAGGCTTATATTCCAGTATAAGATCGAAGTGCTCTTTCCAGTTATTAAAGGTTAAATGTTTATAGTTTGTTAATACTTCAGAATAATGGGGAACAGTACTAAATATAATTCCATTTCTCAATGCTAACAGAGTTAAACGGTCAGCCTCCTCGTTACCGATTATACCACCGTGTGAAAAGATCCATTGCAATTTTAATTTCAAACCTATATGCTCTATATCATGGACTTTATGTAGTATAGCATAAGGTGTCGGGCTGCCTCTTCATCCGGAGGAAGAGACAGATATATGCTGCAAAGCACATTTACTGTCAGTAAAATTAACTATGTGTTGTAATTTTAGTTTAAGAGCATATTATGTTTAGTAAGGCCTTGTCAATTGAATGAGTTCCAGATACATTATAGATATTTTTGAAGTAATTTTCTATTTCTCATTATAGTTTAGCTGAGGGTTATAAAAGGCCACCCACATACTGTCTTAATGTTTAGACCCATCGGTATACAACTTGTGCAATCCATTATATTTTACAGTTAATTCCTCTAATACACTATATCGAATTACTTTATTATATTACAATCTTTTGGTTTTACAATACAGTCTAATTAGTATTATATAATGTATCACAAAAAAACTATACATAAATAAAATTATTGCCGTTGTGCGCTTATCGCGCCAAAACTATTGGATAGATATTGATAAAAAAAAATTTTTTGTTATACTCCTTAGATACTTAATCATTTTCTTAAAAAATATCACAATATCTTCATTTTAAAAAAGTTATTAAAGTTTTTAGAAACTACAATTTTATCAGCACTATGCGTTCAGCGACGTTTTTCTTGCCATGGGAAAATCGGGATTATAATGTTAGTATAGGTTAACGCGAACGAAGTCGCGGTACGGTTGCTAGTAATAATTAATAAATATCAAATCATTGTGAATTCTTAGTTTAGATGTTAAAGCTATCATTATAGCTTTGAAATAATAAGAAAATATACAATTTTGATTTAGTGAAGAGTAAATAATACGAGGTGAGTAGAGGGGAGGCTGATCCCTCATGAGTCAGTCATCAGTGCACCCTCTCACACAGATCACACAGCGTAAAGTGACAACCGTGGAACCACCCTCCTTGGGGTTTTATGTTTACGCAGATTGTCCATAAAACATAGTTATTGTGCTTACTTGTAATTTAATTTTGTCGAAAATCTATCTTCTACACATACGTTCCACTGTAATATGATTAGTTCCATGTGCGTATTGGACACATCAAATAATGACAAGACAAACATAATGTAATATATTTTTATTTCTTCTACTTAATAAAACTTTACACTTGGAAGTTAATCTATTAGGTCGTAGGTTCGTTCCATATCGGAACCTATAGGTAGTTAAATAACTCCATGTTGGCCAACCATAATGTCTTCTTCTGCTAGAGAACTGTTTAAAACTAATTAATTTATAGTTCTTATATTGTTTTGTGATTTACTTGTGAAGTTTTTATATTTCATAGGCGACATAATCGCTCATGCGACTACGCCTGAAATTAAGAGGACACACGGTCTAAGAAACATTTCAAGAATAGGTATTTATAATATCTATTTCTGTTGCGCTGTGCCCGGCACTGCACTAAATAGAGTGCGAGAGAGGCAACTGCAGTTCAGACTGATTATTTTTAAGTAAAATTGACAAAAACATAGTTTCGTATTCCCCTGTTTCCTCCTCCAAAACTGAACAGATTTTAATATTTTTTTCAAGAATAATATAAGAAAGTCTTTGGGTACGTCTGTGTTTCTTTTTGTAGCCGTCAACTTTGTTTACTGGACGTCTGAATATGACGTTTAAAAAGGGAATTTTTTGTCATTTTAAAAGGCTCCTAGTGTTTATATTAATTAATTTATGAAAAAAATCAAAACATTGGGACATGGCAATGGTAGATATCAGTTTTACGGTATAAAAATATTTGCTCTAGTACGATTACCCAGAGAAAAAACAGGGGAATACGTTTGTATGGGTAAAACACTGCCCGCGTTTTCTTATAAGAAACTATTACACTGAGTAATTAGTAATTACAGACAAAGCACAGCTGATGAGTCTAGAAGCATGCAATTTTGTATAGATGGTCATTAAGTATTAAGAAAGGATTTTTTTTAAATTCATTCCCTAGGAAGTTTATATAAGGGTATAAAATATTTAGATACTTACGTGTTTAATATTTTTACATTTGAGAAGTCGGATGGTTACCGAAATGTTGCTGACGTAATATCATAATAAAGTAACCTGAAAATTCTTAGCCTTTTCTCTCATATAAAAAGGGTAAAAATGTTTGAATTACTATATATTATATACATGCTGTTACTATTTTTTAATGTCCCATTTTACTATAAACAACAATATTTGAAAATAGAAAATATTTTATCATTATTAATTAATAAGCAAAGGAAAATAAACAGTTTGATAAATTAAAGAATATTAATAACGAAGGTTCCTTCTAAGCTATAATCACATCGGTCTTGTGACAGAATTGTAGAAAGCAGCATGTTGCATAAAAAGTTGCAGGCTTTTAAACAGATTACGATTTTCCATTAAGTTCTACGCGTGATATATTGTAGTCATATAAAAAGAAAAGTAGTTACTGTTCCTAGTAAAATTATATCGAGTTTAATATGAAACGAAATCTTTAAAAATTAAAAGAAAAGAAAGTATTTTTAACTTAGATACATTATAAATGTCTAACATATGAAAATGCTATAAATGGTTATTTTGTAATTTTAATTAATTCCTCGGTACCTAGTAATTTTATCACGATTCTAAAAGTATCACTAAACCTTTTCAATGTTCCATGAGGTAAGAAAACTCTTACAAAGAAGAAAATTACACTTTAGACAAATTAAAAAGGCAATATTATGACATGTAATAAGTAAATACATAAGCTGATTCTTACTTAAACTATTTTTAGTTACTGAATAAAGTCTCTATGTATTTATAACAATAAAAGGTAGATTAAATACCAAACTTTCCTTTTATATACAAAAAAGTACTTACTAAGGAAAACAAAGAAGTAATACAAAGAGCTAAAAGCACTAAGCCTTTAATTACCCGGGGCATTACATCGCGAAATGATTCTTATAACAACATTGTAAGCTCAAAAATCGTCGCTATGAGAAAACCCCGTGGACTCCCGCACAAATACGACGCCACCCCGCGACATGTGTACCTAATGACACGACACGCCAGTGACGCCAGCCCTTGAGACGGGTGCGAAATGAGCGCACTTCAAACGTAACTCCCTGGTATAGGTAGGTAGGTAGGTACGATCCGACACCCTACAAATGCATTTAGTTGCAGGTGCCTACGATTTCTCAGACAAATTCGAATAGAGTCGTCGTATACTTTATGTGTTGATGTGAGTCGCGAGTTCGCGACAAAGTGAC
This sequence comes from Saturnia japonica, assembly GCA_033032175.1. Classification (NCBI taxonomy): domain Eukaryota; kingdom Metazoa; phylum Arthropoda; class Insecta; order Lepidoptera; family Saturniidae; genus Saturnia; species Saturnia japonica. The sequence goes on from CM065314.1 coordinate 5,446,554, forward strand.
AGGAGAAAACCCTCTTTTCATTTGCAAACGAGTAGTCCCTAGTTCTGATGAATAATGATAAAATCTTTTGAAAAGCATTTGGTAATATCACTTCCGTATAGTCAGGGAAACGTGAACGTTTCATTGATAAATAACAAAATATTTCCTTATATGTATTTACATGAAATGTGAACAAAGCGCCTTTATATATTGCAAAATTTGTAAACCATATTCATTGGATTCGTTTTCTTTATCTATACTATACCTACAAATTTATAAAGCTCAACCCATTCAACGTTTTAAAGTGCTAATATCTGGAACTACCAGTCGATAAAAAAAATTTCATATTTTATAACATATTTACTGAGGTAGGTTATATGGGGATACAATTTTTCACACACACGGCTATTTCATTCAATACTAAGCAAAGTTATGTATTATGGTAACTAAACAGTTGATAATACACATTAACACCCAGACACACAACTGACAATAATTATGCTCATCACACAAAAGTCAGTCATGGGCGGGGATCGAACCCGCGTCCTCTCCGCTCCATAGTAGGGCTTACTACTACTGCTAATATGCCATAGCATATCTATATATATATATATATAGTATATGTCCACGCTAAAACTCTCAATAGTCAAGCAATTTGGGAAGGTGTAGACAAGAACGGGGAGTGAAAACAATAGGCTAGGAATTTTTTTACAATGAATTGTGGTCTCCCTTTACCTATATAGTTGTACTGTCTGATTTTGTGTTTAATTATAATTGAACTAATGTTTGTGAAATATAAATATGAAATGTAAAGAGAAATTATGAGAAAATACAACTTGACTATTATAGTAACAATTGTGCGAATGTAGCGAGATCATAAGTCAGACTTTCATTAGCATAATAAATATCTACAGTGGGTATAACTCTAAGCGCAGTATCGTCGAGACTGGCGAGACTGGCGAGATCCCGGAACAACTATTTGTCTCGAGCACCTCCGTAGTCTTGTTCATGCTAATTTTCATTTTACAAATTGTCTACAATGAAGTGTTTTGAAAGTTGTAAACATTGTTAAGCGAATTGTTACTGTTATATTGACAATAGAATATTTACTTTGTAAATATCCAATAAACTTTATACGTTTAACATTTGATCACAATCTCACCTGATATTAAGTGATGATGTAACCTAAGATGGTAACACATTAAACCTAGAGAACGACCGCCTCGATAAGTGCAGCTGCCGGAACACACCAAATGCTTGGCGACAGACTTTCAAATTGGTAGTCGTAACTAGTCAGATGTGTATTAGAAAAAAACCTACCACCATGCTACGGCTTCATCACGATATTTTCCTTCACCGAAAGATCTAATACTAGGATGTACTAACGGTTTCACCCTCGTACAATTATTATATCCTGAGTGTTGTTATTCTAAGTGCCATTTTTCTAATATTAATATCTCGTACTTTATAAATGGGGATTCTCTTCCCTACAATTATTATGGCTTCATTAACATGTTTAAAGCTTGATTTTGGACAATCAATTTATTCATTATTTTTACTTTTAATTTTATGCTCTAATTTTTATTAAAATAACTTTATAAACAAAAACATTTTTTATTTGATATTACAATATATAACCACCCATTATTTGTGCTTGTTATTCCAGTAATACATAATATATAGGTAGCTGAAGGAACTTCATTCCTACCACGTGTCCCACAACACCTTTCGTTTTTTAAAGATTTTATAAGAAAAATACTTGTATACCATGCAATAAAAAACTATATACAAATATACAAAACAATTGGTTTGGTTAAAAAACTTAAACAAATTGAATAGCGTTAACCTGATATACTAGTAGATTAGGAAGCATTGTTACAATGTGTAACCCACCTGCGCCACTATAATGGAATTACATTGATGGTCGCCCTAACATGGATGTCCCAACCATTTGTAGCCAAAATTGGCAACATTAATCACCGTAGAAGAGTCACATGGGTCTTAAAAACACTGTTGTTACAAATTTACGACAACTAGCTCTCTCTATAGGATATTTTCTGTACTACCTTAAAATATTTATTTGGTTAAGATTATATATTATGCCATCGTGATTTACAATGTCTTGCTAATGTTGTTCTCACTGCCCGTACTTGTTAGAGCTTGTCCGATTGGTTGAAGGTTATAGATACTTCTCCGCTCCTTAGGCTCATAGCATGAAGTTCAAACATTCAAACAAACAAGCAAAAATCTCCTGAGCGTTATTATATTTTTGATTACGAGATTTACGATTACGAGAAATTATCTAAGCTTTTCATTTAAGACGCAATATGTTTTTCTTTTGTTTGTGAATATAATAAAAGAACGAACGTAAGTGCTGACAATATTGAAGAAAAATATAAATGTAAAGAAAATATTTTCAAAGCGGTCATGAGGACGGACGACAGAAGTGAAAACTTAAAACTATAAACATTTTTTCTAAACTTCAAATGATAGAATTAATAATAATAATAATAATAATAATAGAATTATGAAAATACAAATATAATACTGTAATAAGAAATACTAACTTTCTAAAATATAATTGTGTAACTTAAGAAAAGATTTTTTGGTAATTGTTAACACGTCACGTGACCATGTATATGACGACTTACATGTATTTACTTCTTATAGAAGTTTTCACTTCAGAAATAATTATAAGATATAGATATGTAGTTTTGTTATTATCATTGCCAAATATAATATATTTTAACATTACATTAGATAAGTTGCATTGCAGCCGATCTCAGCGCATAGTCGCTAGTTAAAAGCTATGATTTACGATGCGTGTCGCGCAGTAGATACGACGCGCCTGCGGTTTATAGGTTTAGGGAGTGTGCTATCCTTGCCAAATACATTGTTAATTTCTTATCGTATATCAAAAGTATAGAGCCTCGTTTATAATAAACTATACATACTCTAATACAATTCCCAACGTGTGATCTCCTTACTTTACGGCATTTCGCATGGAACTTCAGTGAAAAATGTACGTTCGGAAAAACAATGATATACATATATGCAAATTATGCTGTACATTTATTGTATCTTTAATGAAATTAATTAAAAATAGACACCTATTTTTGTCTAAATATGATTTACAAACAGAACAAAATTAAGCGGTACGGAGCGTTAGAATTTAAAATTTCCACATTTTTACTAAATATCTAACCTAATTGATCGGCCATAATTCACCGTAGTGACGATTTGCTGCCTGGTTAATATACCTAAATCTCTTTTTGGTTTAGCAATTATAGGTATTATTGAAACAGGGGCAATTATGATAAAACATTTTTTTCTTCTATTTTACGTTTTCGTTGCTGGCTGTACAATTTTGACTAATAGTGAGTGTATTGAGAATCGGACCTTCTTTGAGTTCTTTGTACTTATATTTTTATTAATGCTTAATTCAAAAATTATATATATATATATATATAAAGTCATTCGTTCAAGTCAAGTGAAAAATTCATGAAAAGATCGACTATTCTTCCTGTTTTCTCGTAATCCCTAATCTTCCATAAAAACTGAGCTATCCGCAACAGTAAGTGAAGCTAGCGCGGACGCTAACTCTAATCAGCTAAGAATTAGTCTATTTCGTAAATCCGCAAAGACCTCATCTTTCGTTAAGATAGCTTATTGGACGCAAAATTTCTAGGAATAACATTTGCATAAAATGCATAATTATAATGATACCCCCTTTATGACAACTATTTTATTTAAATTGCGTTCTGTAATTTGAAGTGTTCGTGACCGATATGATCATTTAACTCATTGCCATTCTTAAGAAAATTTACTAAACGTTTTTATAAAAATTCCATTGACGAGGGCGTTACTTACTCTGCAGAAATCCATTGTAAATAATTGATTATAACATTTAATTTTTTTCTTCTTAAATTCCATTTTTTTTTATTTCCATTATTCGTTTCATATTTAATATTTTTAGATTCATATGAACAATTAATAAAAACGTTATTTGTTACAGAAAAACATCTGTTAATCAGTTCCAGTCGGGAGTAGTAAATACATTTTTAAGTGAATTAAAACATTTTTTAAATCTACATTTCTTCGTGATGATTCCATGCTCCAGTACAATACGACAACTCTGGATAATATTTTATGTAATTAGTTCGATTACAAAACATTTTAAAATCATGATGTCACAATATTAAAAAAGAAAACAACATCAAAATTATTGTTTAATGGTTTAGTTTATTGTATATATAACTCATTTATCATTAATTTTCCCGTGGGTGGTCTTATTATAAAGACATTATCGAGGTCGAATAATCTCTAAACGATTTATTAAACGATTATAGTTTTGAAATACGCTTATGCAGTTTTCTCTTTTTTATAAGGGCTAATTCACATAGGACCTAAAAATAAAGTCGCTGTTGGATTTGAAAAAAAATTTATTTAGTACATATAATATAAATGTAATTATAATTTAATATGTTTGTAGAACAATGGACGGTATTATTCATCTTCTTGATGTCTTATGTGATTTACTACAATGAAGTTTATGAGCTGCATTATTATAATAAAGTTGAATATATAAATGCCTGATGACTTAAACATTTACATTATTTTCTAATATACTTCTGGAGGTTTTAAACATTTTTTTAATAAGAGTTTTAATCCTCTCCAAAAAATAACGAAGGTTACTAAAATTTTAAAGTTTTTTTAAAGGTTGTTCAGCCATAACTTTTTTGTTTAAGAACCGATTTGGATGATTCTTTTTTCGTTGGAAAGGGGATACCTACCTCAAGGGCGGTCCCATTTTAATTTAATTGGCGTTGGATCTTCACCTTCAAAGATATGTAAGACAAGACCTAAAAATCATTGAAGTTGGTTTCTTTTTATGTTAAATATTGTCTTGTAAAATGTAATTAAATTGTTTACCTAAGTATAACATTATTTTCTATTTCCTTCGTTGAGTATATGTGATATTTCAAAACCTTTCACAATGACAAACACAATGTACAATTTCTTAGGTATAACCTAACTCATAGACAAGAAACAATAGATAGTGTTTGTATGTGTTATGACGCACAGAATATACCTATATAATTTTCTGTGATTGCGTTATTTTTATCTAGAAGTCTTACTTTTCTCATCACAAACAAACTAGTATTTAACTGTATCAATTTATCAGTAACATACATATTAAACTAGGTAAAATAGATAAATATCAATTCAATGCCTTATCACAAAATAAGTTACGTTTCAAACGTAACGTCCCTAACGTATTCTTCTTGGAGTTCAACGCACTCTTATCTACGCGTCAGGTACAACAAAGCATATGTAAGTACATTGCAGTATATTGGTAAGTGTGAGTTGAGCACCGAGCAGTGAGAACTCCAACTATCGGCTAAGTGATGAACGCACGACCAAGGACAATGTGTCTTACCCTACCCTACCAATGTACTGTGTATTTTTATTTAAAGTGTAATAAAAATAATCATTACCAAAAGATAAAGTATTTTACATTTTCCAGCAAGACAACAAAAAGCCTTTTTATTTTAAATGTTATGTAAACACTTTTATTATTATTTATTGATGTGAAATATTTCGCATTAAATAAAATCTAATACAAATAAATAAAATTGAAGTGTCGGCTTGTTATTTTAAAATAATAAACTAAATGTACCTATAATAAAACATAACAAAATATTTTTTTTTAATTGTTGTCTGTCTGTTTGTCTCGGGTAAACTCCGAAACGGTTGGATCGATTTTGATTGGACTTAGCATTGGCGGATAGCTGATATAATAAGGAGTAACTTAGTCTACTTTCATTATAGAAAAAGAATTGGGGTTCCGAGCAAAAAAAGCATCTTTATCTTTAAAATAACCGGCGAGCGACCTCCGTGGGTGGAAGCGGGATCACCACAGTTCCGACGATTTGTTGTCCACGCGAGCGGAACTGCGGGACCAGCTAGTTTAATATAAAGTAAATAAAATTAATCATTCATTAAAGTTACCAATTGTCGGATTTATTAATGTCAGCTATCTAAATTTGTAATTTGTTTGCTTCGCCTCCTGATTACGTATTTCGCAGTACCAAAGCGACAGTAGTAATCGCTAAAAATTTCCTTAGAAATCGCAAATTCGTGTTATGTAACACCTGTAATGATTTTGACATTTCGATGGAAATAATTATCGATTTCAACTATCGCTTTCCTCTTGCCAAATCCATAATAAGGAGGCTGGTGCGGATTTGCTGTAATAGCTTGCTGCAACTCTAATGAAAATAAACAATCAAATTTTTTTTAGTATGAGAAGATCTACGGCAAAAAAGATGGGAGGTAATTAGAACCAGCAACAAAGTTTATCGAATATTCCAGTCTACCAAAATAATAGCACATTTGAATATTTAATCGAAATAAAGTAATATACTTATAATGAAAAAAAAACACGACAGCGGCGCACGCTTCGATTGCCGCCATGTCAAACTCGAATGACAAGTGACAGCTGTCAGATTTCACGCATAAATGTAAACAAGCGCTACTCTATATCTATGTTTTGATATCGTCCCACCTCACCTAAATATAAATATATTTGATGTGTTATTTACACTATCTGTAAAAGCGATACATCGTTTCCAATTTTATGATACATACCCGTACTAATGTATAATGATCATTATAATGTAATTATTTTAGTTTGATTGATTTCTTATCGAAATAAAATAGGTATATATTTTTTACCAATTTAACTCGAAAAACGGCATTTTATTCATCGATAACAGTGAATAAAACACTATTTACTCACAAGAGAACAAAAACATTGAATTTAGAATAAACACGAATTATATAAATTATGTATTAAAAAATTGCACGCTTAAGTGATAGAATTGAAACTTATTCAAGTAATAATCAGTGATGGGTTATGGTATTACTATGTGTAGGTACAGTACAGTGGTCGCGAACTTTATCATCTTTATCTTTACTTTTTTTTTGTTTAATTTTTATTGTTCAATCTAATGTTAATTTTCTTTTTAAAAACTGTGTGCCCATATTTTCAATGCAATAAATGTATTTTCTTTCTTTCTCTCTCTCTCAGGGAATTAAATTCCCTCTTTTTCACTTGTGTAATTTACTATTTTCGAAATGTCAGTGTTGAATTTACATTATTATCATTAATAGCTAACTTAATTATGTCGCACTTCTCTCACATGATGCAAGCACAACTCTCAATTTGACCCTCTAATAAACACGTCAAAGTCAAAAGAATTAAACTTTAAAAACTTTTATTTTATCTATTGTAAAAAAGAATGTAGTACAAATAACCAGTAATTAAAATCCAAAAATATTATAATTTTTTTTAGCAAAGTTTTGCGAATCCTAGTGAAGGCACAAAGATAGTAAAATCAAGTGGCATGAGGGAGCCAAGCGAGGGGTAAGGTGCGGTGAAAGTGTCGCAAAGTGGCTCATATATCATGAGAACATGGCGCTATCTGCAGCGAACGTCCAACTTGAGGGTTATCTGCGCTTTGAACGAGACATATTTAACCACACGGGGTACTCGTACGTACGGTTGCAGATATAAAAATACATGACATATATTTTTTTAATTGTTACGCTTTACTATGACTAACCATTTCATAATCTCTCAAAATTTCTTAAAATCTAAAATAGTTTGATTGCCGTTTTGTATTATAAAACCATAAAGAATAAAAAATGTATCTTCTTCATCCAATGCTTTTCTAACTTCTAACTACTGGCTGTTTGATTTTGCAGTACATCGGTTTTTGTTGGCGAGTAGAATCGATCGAATATGAAATCGGTGTGTTCATGTCAGGCCTAATAATTATAAACTGTATGCTACAACAATAAATATACTGTCTATGTCTGTCAATGGAATAAACATATATACACAGATCCAGTAGTTAAATTTGTTATTATTAATTGCAAGTAATTTTTAATCTTTTTTTTTATATTAAGCGTTTAAAGGGCATTATTTTAAGCATATAGGCTGTTGGGTTTAGGTTTTAAATTTATATTTTTTAATATTGTATATATAGTACAAATAATTTAGTAAAGTGAAAATGGAAGATCTCTAGATTTTTAAAAATATATTTATCGCAGAACTGGTTAAAACTTAAAGTTCTGTTAGGGTAAACTCGCTTTTGGAATTTTATTGCAACCTAATCGATTTGAAATTAATATGCGTTATATATGAGACTGAAACAAGGCAATTTTTATCAAAAAAAGAAAACATACCTACTTCAATGATTTTGAGCAATTCTCTGGTTTATCTTCGAAGTCGAAAGTACAAAGCCATATGAAATTAAAATGGGACTACCCTTGAGGTATCCCCTTTCCAATAAAAAAAAAGAATCATCTAAATCTATACACAAATTTCCATAAAAAAAATATATTCGAATTGAGCCCCCTCCTTTTTTGAAGTCTTAATGTAAAAGTTGCAAATAAGCATATTAATCTTTTTAAATAGATAGTTAATTATTTTACTAGCAAACCTTGCCACGCGTTGTTGTGCCGTTTCGGATTCAATAGGAAACATAGATTTGATCGCTACCAAAGTTTACAGGACCACCCGCTTAACTAATATGAAGATTGTCTAAAAATTTTATTAAAATCGCTCCAGTCGTTTTGGAGTCCATAAGGAGCATACATACAAATATCGATTTCTAAATATATATATATGACTATCTAGTGCCCCACGGTTTCACCCGTGTTTTTATCCGAAAAATATCGCGCAGCCAACGCGACGTACCCTTGTTGCCTATCATAATTATTGTTCTCACTTCCCGCAAGTACAAATGTGTCCAAATAACATATTATAATGAGCAAAATTTAACTTCATAAAATTGTCTTTATGATGAAGTAACTTTCGCTCGTAAGGATTAATATGCCTTGCCTAAAAATAAAGATCATAAATAACTTTCATAAATAAATAATGTTTGTCACAAAATATCTTATTGTGGCTTATGTATAATAGATATGCATATGCTATCGCAGACTTTTTTTAGATACCTATACTAAGGGCCAATATTTTTGTAATCACTAACCATTACGGCAGCACACACGAATAAATCAGTTTGGGATCGCTTTGTGTTCCGACTTACTTATCAAAAATCAATATATAGGGCTAGCTGAGAGGTGTAGCTTAGTTCCAGATAGCCTATACTGTTCTTTTTGAATCTGGCTATCATATACAAAAATATTTTTTTTAAACCCGACTGCTACCAGTTGTCCAGAGATTACCGTGTTTAAACAAACAAACAAAAAAACTCGTCCGCTTTACTAAATTATTAATAGTATAGATATACACGGTCTGATCTCGAAACACGACAAACCAAAAGAAAATCATACATGTGTTTATCACTATGTGTATGGTGGTCGTGACCCCTACCACACTGCTATAATACTGCATATACACCGACTGATCTCTGAACACGACAAACCAAAAGAAAACCTAGATGGATTTATCACTATGTGTATGGTGGTCGCGATCCCTGCCACCCCGCTATATTACTGTATATACACTGACTAATCTCTGAACACGATAAACCAAAATAAAATCATAGATGGTTTTTTTCTGACTGACTATACTGTTAGCCTAATGGGCCCTAAACGTATAGAGCCACTTATGGCTTTGACAGCTTCACCAGGCTTGGGACTGAGCGCTTAAGGCATTTAGACGCGAAAGAGTGTGCAAAATGTGCACAAGGGTGCCAAAGTAGCCGCACCTCGGCTTGGGCTGTTACCGCTATTGTGAAAAGGTCGCAAACTGACTAATTCCCTATTCGTAGAAAATTCGAGCTAAACTAACTCATACATATATACATGTCCCTGCCTCCTGGGAGAAAGGAATGAACATGTTTATTACATATGTATTTAGTATTCTGTATTCACGGTCGAAACTAACCATCGTAAAAATAGAAAAAAAGGTCCCTTACAAAACCTATGTACTTATGTATGTACATATTGTGTGTAATGATGTGTGTGGGTAGCTACGTGATTGCAAGTGCAGTGTCAACTGTATCGCGCGAGCGGCTGCGTGACTCAAGGGTTCTACACCGAGGGAACGGACCCAGGCTTGAGTAGCCGCAAGAAAGGGAAGGACGTGACGGGTGTGCGGGAGCGAAATTAGCCGCCCGTCCCTTGCGGAGGGAACGCAGGTATCGCGGGCGTGGGCGCGAGCACGCTTTGTTTGGAGAGACGGTGGAATAGTATTTGTTTATTTCCTCGATCTTATCAACAGGAAGGTATCTAATATGATTCGACCGAGGGAAGTTCCATATTTTTGGTTTGTTTAGAGGATTTGGAATTTGTTAATGTTGATCTTTGACGTATGTGCGAATGTGGCGCAACTATATGTCATGATAGGACGGAGACATGTCTTGTATAATGTAAGCTTATGTCTCAGGGGCATTTTGCTTAGTATCAGGGGGTGCAGTCTGTGTGTATGGTATTGTAAATCATCCCTTATCTTTTAAAACGCGAAACACTGTTATTTCTACCTAAAAGCATAAATATGAATTTTCATATCCTTAAATTTAGAAATAGTGGGTTCTTCATACAACCTTTCATCCTCTATTCAACTCTTAAAGTTTTAATTTCAGAACATAAGGTAAGCCAATGTCTTTCTCCAAGGTCCAATATATCTCTATACCAAAATTCATCAAATTTTGTTTGATGGTTTCTTCGTACAAACCTTCATCGCCTATTTCAGGGTGTGAAATGCAACAGACAGAGTTACTTTCGCATTTATAATATTAGTATGGATTATCCATTTCATTATGATGTCATTCTCTATGGTGTCATTTACCAATTAAAATGCGATTCATAACAATAAATTACCCAACAGCAGAATAACGATAACAGTTTTAAATAATAATTTTTTTCAATGAATTCTCTCTCTCTATAACTTTCTTTGTTTCTCTTTAACTGATACTTTAGTAATGTAAAAATAACAAAAGATTAATTGTTGTGGTGTTCTTTTTGTTTTTAAATTAATATGATTTATCATATAGATCTAAGGTCAGCTTATATTGGAAAGTTCAAAATTCTCTGAAACTGTACATTTTTTACCTTTATAAAAAATTTCAATAATCATCATTTTACAAACCAGTTTCAAAGAGTCAGTCAATTCAACAGAAGACCTATTTTATAGCATTTTTATCAAACAAATGTTCTACGTGATTTTTTAAATTTATATAACTTTTTTATTTATGAACTTATTGAAGTAAAACAAACACTAAATGTTAAGTGAACCTTACCACAATATATTAGTGAAGACCGTTTATAAATCGGTTAAGCCGTTTCTGAGATTAGCGCGCACAAACTTTGGCAAACAGACAAAAATTCTATCAATCATTGTATTGGGTTCTACTGCGTTGGTAAAGGCCTCCAGTAATGGTTTTTCTCATATATCTTCTATGTACAAATATCGATCAGTTACGTTTTTATTATATGTATAGATATAGATTAGAAAAATTTCAAACTCTTAATGAATAAAGTTTGTTCTTCTAAATGTACCCGTCCTTTTACATATTAATATTTATGGTTGTAGTTACGTATTACTTGGCTACATTGTAATTGGTACAATGTCTACATTCTATACAGTTTAAAGACGTCAGTGTGTAGCCTTAAATGCATTCATAACGTTTAATACAGTTGCGAATTGGGCTATAACAATATTTTATGCTCCTCTTTTGGCTGAAACAATAGTAACTACAATTAAGTCTAACCTTATATTTAATTGTAAGATCGATCTGACACGTACAAATCTTCACATTATACTAGACTTGTAAGCAAAGTTGATTCCGATTAAATACAACAATAATGACGATTATAATGAAAACCACTTCAAAATAATGCACCTAACATTCACAGACGAACAAAATATAATTGTATCTTTAATTAATTTCTTTTCGAAATTATTAAATTTATGTTTCATGTAAATTGAAGATATATAGCTGGAATGTAAAATAAAACTCGGTAATATCTAATATACGCAGTATTTTCTTCCAAATTTCATAGAATAAAAATAATAAGAGCTTGGAAATGGTCAAATGCTGAGCAAAGGCCTTCTGAGGATAGGCACAAGTTTAATAACTAAGTATGCCAGCTCCCAACGTATTGGCAATTTCAGACTTCGAAAAATCTACATTTCTCAAGCGTCCAGTTTTCCTCACGATGTTTTCCTTTGCCGTCAGCCGATAGCGTTATCATTTCATATTAGTAAATTCCAAATAATTCGTTGGTTCATGCCGAGGCTCGATCCAGTGGACATCTACTCTATATTCCGCCGATCTAAACCACTCCACCACTACGACATCTTTGCTTTGGTCCAACGCATTATAAAATTTAAAGTTCATTTCACGTAATTGCTCAAAGTTACAAGAAAAATTACACTCGGAGGCATACTTTTATTTGTGGTTATGACGTGTAGCTTCCAAAAGCGACGCTAACTTATTTTCACAGTACAGTAACTCACAATAATTTCTGTTTAAAACTTTCTCGGTCTGATGATATTATGATCGGTGTAATGAACACGTCATGAAAACAATTTTCGAATAACTTTTTTATTGCAAAAAATTTGATGGATAATGTCTTTATTTAACAAGAACCTACTTTTATAACTGTTTAATTTTATTGTATATACCTATTTTACGTACATCATGCAATTATTGACTTCTCTATAAATGGTATATAAACCATCTCTAGGAAAACCTACAAAGGTAAATGTTACAAATCAAAATAATAGGTAATGCAAAAGTTTAAAATATTCATACAGATATTTCGTTTTTTAGTGCAATTTTTATTTATTTATTTTGGTTCACCAACATAAAATAGCATTATAGGTTGTAAATAAAAACTATTCATAATGTAAAACTAAAATGCTGTTATAGTTAAAGGTGCTCAGAAAACATACTTAAATAATAAATTTAACTATATACATATAAAATAATGAACATTAAATAAAAAGAATTAATATAAATAAGAATATACAGATAGAATAATGTTAAAGGAATAATAATTAAAGAAATTATAACTAATTGACACTAAAAAAAGAGCAACATATTAATATTGTTCTTCAGAATTAAATAACTGTTTTTCGAATATTGTTTTTTTTTATTCGTTATTTTATTAGAAAAGATATCTATAATATAAGTATATATACATATATTTATATAATATATATAAAGATATATGCTATAATAGCTTTAAAAGAAATTCTTGAAAATTGACACAATAAATTATACTGTTAAATTTTCTATCCACAATCAAATATTTTGCTATCTTTATTATTTAATAAAAGTATTATTTCATGTTTCTAAATTGCTCTAATTCTGTACAATTTATTGTAAACTATTCAAATCTAGTTTAACTAGGTTCAGTTAATCACATATACAAAATAGAAAGATCTTCAGTAAGGAGCTTGAATAAACATTTGTAGCAAACTAAAACAATCAATTTACAATGTACGAGTATTTATAAAAAGCTAAAAGTTGGAATTTATTCCATGCTGACCAGGCAATCTATATACATTCCCAGTCCAGTTCCTTTTCAACTTTCAGCAAATACAAAACTACATTTAATACAGACAACAATGTTAGAAAAGAAAAGTAAATTTGAAAACTTCAATATTTATCTCATTTTTATTTTTAAATAGTACGTCTAATAGAAATATTTAGTGGACACGTGAGTCAATAATTTTTAAAAATAGGTGGGGAAAAACACAAAGCAAATAATTAATAATTCATTATTTTGTGTACGTGACAAGATTTGCAAGTTGCTTCGTGTAAGTGTTAAATATTAATCATATAAACATCGCAACAGATTAATAGGCTTAGAACATCTACCTTTTAGTTTTTGGTATCGAGGATCAAGTTTTGAATCTTCTGCGTAAGCTAAAATGTAAGTGCAAAACTTTATTATAATTAATTCGTTATCTTTATTTCTACTACAACTTAGGCCTCTGCTAAAGACCACGAATTTCACATAAGATTCACGCATTTGCCTGTTTATTTCCAACCAAGTTACGCAGATAAACGCAAAAAGTACCTACATCTTTCCGTACTGTCCTCTCAATACATTGCGCTGAATTGATTTGTGGACGGATGCGACAGCATATCGGCGACTGGATTCCGCCACCCTGTACCGGGAGCATTATCGATGCTGAATAAATAACTGCTTTCTATAAAGCTTAGTTAACTGTACTAATTTCTCTTCAGAATATTGTATTATATTGAATAAACTTCTGTCGTAGTGTACATTGGCGAGCAATAATTTTATGACTTAAGTTTCTTATTCTCTTAATCCATCTACGTATTTTGACTTTTAAGTGCAGCCTAGTTGTTTTCACAGATTTTGAAAGGAACTGGCAATCAGGAATATTTACTTGTTTGAATTCTTCAATATTACTCTGATTTTGAAGAAAGACATTTAAAAAATTATGGAATTCGCACATTTAAGTAGATGTGTAAAGAAACATGTTTTAACGAGATATCGAACCGAAGCAAATGAAGCTACAAAAGAAAACATAATTTAAGAGTGGACGTTTTTTGACTTGGGAACGTGATTTTATTTAAATACAATTTTTAACGAGATGAAAGCAGGTTACAAGTGCCATCTGATTCAGAAGTTAAACACGTAAAAATTTAAAAGAATACACAAATACACAATATATATTAAAGAAGTTCCAATGTTATTTACCTATTTGACTGACCAATGCGCCATTAGCCGAAAGTCATTGCTTGATTTCAAAAATTCTTTGCTACTTCCGCCTGGAAATTATTAGTAGTTTTTACGCCTTGAAATTATTAGTAGATTCTACCTCTATAAGCAACAAACAATTACCATAATTTTTTTATGACCGATCCTTATTTACCTATAAATTACAAGCCTATAATTTTAATCAGTTCGAGGCGGAGGTAACAAAGAAATTTTTGAATCAATTATTTACGATGAAATAACTGTGAATGAACTGAAGCCGCTGATACAAGTAAGTTCATATTTATAAAAGTTAATAAACAAAGGATTTTTTTTTTTTTTTAGAACTGACTACACTGTTAGCCTTAGGGGCCCTAAAGCCGCTGCGGCTTTTACAGCTTCACCGGACTTGGGGGCGAGCGCAGAGGGCACTCAGCCGCGAAAGTTTTGTGGACGACTCGCACGAGGGTGCCAAAGTGGCCGGACCTCGGCTCGGGCGGTCGTCGCGTTCGCAAATAGGTCGCGATCTATTCGAATCCCTACACCTACGATTCGAGCTAACTAAATATACACATAGGCACGTTCCCTTCCTCCTGGGAGGAAGGAAGGAACCGTGCGTATGTGTATTCAGTAATCGGAATGTTTCTACACTAACTAGCGCTAACTAACTAGCGTAAAAAAAGAAAAAAAAGGTCCCTCACAGAACCTATGTACCTGTGTGGTGTGCACGTGTGTATGTTCATACGTGTATAAACAAAGGAGAGTACACATTATTTTTATAGTGATGACAACGTTGCCCAGTGAGACGATTTACAAGAGCACAGAGAACACACTTCAGACGGTATTTTCATTACACCCGGTATTTTTATGGTCGACACAGTCTATTGTGCATCGTGTATTGTAAATCATACATTTATCACCGAGTTTATTGCTGTTCGTGCTCTACGATGTCGCTGTTTATATAATGCAAAATGGTAAAAAAAGACGTATGTTACCTGTGTTATTGTAAGTTTTTAGAGCGTATTTATCACTCCGTGCGCTTTATGAACGTGGAAATACGGTGCGTACTCTGTAATATTTCTGTTATAATATATAATAAATTAATTTTAGTTTGATTACGAGTTATTGTATCTATTTTGTAATGTATTTTGCATTTCTACAAATTTATGTACTTATTTCACAATACAGTGCTTAAAATAATGTAAAGCAATGACAGCGTAAATTTTTCTATAACAACTATGGCAAAAAAGCATACAGCCCGTCTGAGTAAGATATCAGTTATTATCTGCGACCGTACTTACCCTACAAGTGATAATGAATGATAATGATGATCAAGGTATTTGCTAACAAAAGCTCAACTAAACTAAAATGCTTACTATGTATATACATAATCCTATAATTTTACCAAGATTGATTTCTGGATGCTTGACAATATTCAGAGCACTTCGATAATATCTAAATCATATAAATAATGAAATACAAGGAAGAAACAAATCTAGCACTGTATGTTATATAAAGCATACGTGTGTAAAAGAGCCCAGTAAGATCAACCACCAGTTGATAACATTAGATAGTGTTAAAATGTACACAACAAGTCTAAATAAGCGTAATGGGCTAAATAAGCGAGTCTAATGGTTTTGTCTCGATATCATCGTTTGAGCAATATAAAATGCGGTCACACTTGCAGCGATAGATTTTGTTACACGATAAGAAAAAAAACCAGAAGTTAGTATACATATAACTTTGCATATTGTGATTAAGAGGAATGCGGTCGGTCATATATTTGTAAAATCAGTATTAACGGACATCGACTGCTGTCTCATTGGACTCAAACGGTCGAATAAAGCGCCAGAGACACAAAGTAACTGCAGCTCGGTTTTATTATACCCATGTGAAATATACGAAATCATAAATTCTTAGTCCTATATTTTCCCTCCTTTTTTATTTTTTCAAAAATAATGTAATAAGGAATTTGGCTACCTACGCCTATAAGTTTTTTTTAATATTTTTATATTAGTTAATTTTTTTACTAGGTGTTTGATAACGACGATATAACTGAGCAATTATAGTAACATTAGACGGCTCCTAGTTTTTATAACAATTAATATAAAAAAATAAAATCAAGGCAGTTGTAGATGTATAATATTTGCTCTAGTATCATTATAACGAGATAAATCAGAGCAATACGTTTTCTCGTAATAATTACTTACACAGAAAGAACATTCCTAACCCCGAAGCTTGAGTTAAAAAAATTTCATCGCTTATAACAGTAATTAGTTATATATTGTACACGTCAGAGCAGCTTTTTCCCCACGTAGCTGCTTGTACTAAAAAATATAACAGTCTTAATTTTCAAACAAAATTAAACATATTCTTTATAGTGTGAATTGACATACAAACAAAACCCTTGCCCAGGTACTTCCTTGCATGTTATTATGTATGCATAAGTAATCTTACAACAGCAGCTACAATTAACTTAATACAAAAGTATCACTATTAACTTAAATAAAATATAATTAAAAATATTATAAAAAATAAATTAATCTAAGTATCATAAAAAAAACTATTATAAGTTACTCTTTACACAACCACAAATATATCAATTTATGTTTACCCGCAGTCATCGAGACCGCGTCTTTACTAGCGACATATAAATTGACTATTTGCCCGGCAAACAAGATATAGAAAGATATCGAAGCATACTGATATATATTATTCAATTTATTGTGAGATTATATACGTTCATGGTTTAGCGTTGATTTATGATGAATATCCAGCGAATTCATGTTAAACTATTAATAAACATTTATCATGTACATTTTTGCATTCCTCACTTTCTGTCATCATAAAATATTATTTTCGATTTTAAATTGATGGCGATTTATGCTATTTCTTGTTATTGATTTTCAACCTGAACATGGGAGACAGACATCCAAACACTATAAAACTATTAACCAATGCAAGTCAAACAATTTGGCGATCTAAGTCTGACTATAAATTATACAATATCAGACAGAAAATATAAACAGGAATGCATCAAAGTTAGAAAGTTAGAAGATTGTCTTCTAACAACTAAGACGTAGTGTCTTCGACTTAATAATGTCATATAAGGACAAATGACAAAAACTCGTAGTTTCTGCCTACACGAAGTCGACCAACATAACTGTTTATCTCAATAAAAACTGAGAGGGTACAATAAAAGGTGACAGATGAAACGAAGTTCTTCCTAACAAAAGATTATATTTTAATTTAACGATAAAACACATTCCCAATTACATAGTATGGACGGCTTAACGATTATTTAGGGTCGTCACTTGAATCAAATTGAAAATATTTATACACATATTTTTAAAATTATTATTGCAGTACGTTAATGAAACAAAACAAAAATCTAATCGTTAAATTATTACTGTGGATTGGATATTAAGTATTTTTGGTCATAAAAATTTAAATAACGTTAATTAGTAAATAAATCCGCCGACGTGATCCAGGATTTTTCTGTTTGTGCAGTTCGCAATACATCCTGCCAAGTGTCGAGCATCTTGTGTCAAATGTACCGGTAGGGTTGGCACCGGTTTATAATAAAGTATTGTACTTTATTTCAGGCATTTATACTCTATACTGTATTTAAACAACAACGTAAGTGAATAAACTATGTGAAATAACATAAAAGTACTTTGGTTTTCTAGAATCAATGTTACGTAAAACATAGTAAAATTTACAACGATAACAACTTACACTACTGTCTTTCATTAAATAACAAGATAATTTATTATGGTGTAATTTTCCTTTTCTTGTACTCTTGGCAATATATATAATTTATATACTCAAATGAAGGGTGGTAACTCCCGGCCAACAGCGTGGTGATGTTTAAATTTATTTTTTGTGTGAAGACTCCACACAAAGTGTTTGTTTGAACATAAAGTATAGTAAATTTACAGTTGATTTAGTCTGATTAGAACTTGAGAAATTACCTTCCACCGTAAAGCTATCACTGGTAGAAAATAGTGGATATTTTTAAATCAAATCACATCCAATGAAACTATTAATAAAAAATCTTACTTACTATACCTATATCTACATTCTTAAAAGATACTTTGTGTGAAAGAATATGTAAACATATTTTAAACTAACCATAACTCATTTATAAATTTAAAAAACCCGTCCGTCTTATTTGTAGTTAAAACAAATAATTGCGAAGTCGAGTTCCTGAGTAACTAAATGACAGCCCTAAGGCTTAACGCCATGGCTTCACATAACAGACATCTAACGGAGAATGTCAGAATTACTCTTTTATAGTTACGATTTAAGCCATAAAGAAGTTGAAAAGGTATTTTTTAAGTGATATGTCTCGATACGAACGTAATTTGTGATCCTTTACCATAACAAGCGCATTTGAGATCAATTAAATGGGTAATAAAATATCCGCGGTGACCACTGAAATTCGAGAAAAAATTATTGATAAAAATCCTCTCCTTATCAGCGATATTTTGATTGATTATAAGTATTTTGGTAGTTCAGTAATCTATCAAGAAAACGGTTTCCTTAAAATCTGACTAACAGAATTCGCCGTAATAAAAATTGAATGTGAAATAAAATATGTAAACAAATTTTTTTCAGTTAAACGGTTTTATTGAAAAAAAAATAATGATGTGGAAATATAATATTGTGGGGCGTATTGTATGTATACATGAGTAAAAATGTAAATAGCATTTATGCGTTTGGCTTTTGATAAAAATTTCACGCGCCTTACGATTTTATGTTTTTTTCTGATCAATGCCCTCCGTATAGATTGATGAAGAGAGTGGTGTATTGACTGGTGCCTGACCTACCGAATTATTTGTTAGCGTTTAGTACGTTATCCACATCATTATTATGATTTTTTCAATAAAACCGTTTCAACTTAATTTACTTATTTTATTAGCAAGTATTTAGTTTTTATTTCATTACTTAATATTTCTCATTCCATTTAGTGCCTCATTATTACAAGATTCCTTTCTAACAATTTTTTATGCCGTCGGTCATCTTAGATTTGAAATTAATTACTTTATACCCATATTTTAGGGGCTTGTGAAAAATATGTAATCGGCCATTTTGTTTGCAGCCATTTTGGATTTGCTTTTTTCCAATTTGTACTCTATTCTACTAATTAAGCCCTTTATTTAATACCCCTATTGAGGTAGTTGTGAAAAAAAATGTTATCCCCTATTTTGTGGCGGCGGCCATCTTGGATTTACAATGATACTCAATATATTAAATTGTATTTATTTTTATTTTATTTTATTTAGTAAGGCACAAATACAGGTAAGAGATCAAAAAAAAAATTAAAGTAGGTAACAATAATAACTTAACTCTAAATACCTCTTAAAATCTAATACCCTATAACATATGTGCACAACTTTCATTGTTAATAAATACTGTTTATAGTAAATGGACTAAAAATCTAGCAATGAAATAGAAATAAATATATTAAATGAGTAATCTTTTAAATTTAGGAAGACTGGTGAAAAATATGTCGTGTTGTAAGTTATGTCATTATATCGCCCACATATTCTATTAATGGGACTATTCTCCGATACATTATTGCAACAGTGGGGAACGCTAAACAATTGTTAATGCCTAACGGAACAAGTGGGCACCTTTATATTGAGTTTATCCAACAATTCATTGTCATCATTTATTGTCATCAGAACTAAAGGTATGTACCAAATATCAGATCAATCTGATTTCAATATAACAAAACAATTCATTTTTATTTTACTAGCTCAGCAAAATGAGTCTACAACACCTGATGATAAGTACGGTACAGTCTACAAACAACGGCGACCGTCGGTGAAACAAATTTCATCAGCAGTCATCGATGTCATTCCGACCTTCTAAAATGCATCTTCATGGTAAGTCATTTCACATCTGTACTACAGCACAGGTACAAAGGTAAAGAATGAATTTCCAAAATTCTTAGTTCGAACCGTGATGGGTGTAACTGTGTAGCTGTGGCTCCGTAGACCAAACAACATAGTTCTGTAGTGAAAGGGAGATAATGGAATAAAGTGAAATAATTCTTAAGAACATGATACAGACTATATAATTATATAACGCGCTTAGCGAGGCAATATCTCTTTACAGCTGAAGCGGTTCTAAATTCTCAGTGATGTCTGTATCATGATGTACCTAAATAATGTGGTGACACTTTACTCACTACTTAATCTTCAATTAAGTACGAGGGCGGCACTGAAAATTTCGGGAATCAAGGAAGTGACACAACATTACTATTTAAAAATGTATTTATTTCTTTTCGAAGTATTCTCCGCGAAATTTGACACATTTTTCCATACGATGGGCCCAATCATTGAAGCAACCATTCCATTCGGAAGTTGGGGTCTTCAAAATGGCCGTTTTGTAGGCGTCCACAGCTTCTTCAGGTGATGAAAATCTCTGTCCACGCAATTTATTCTTTATTTTAGGGAAAGTATAGAAATCATTAGGGCTTAGGTCGGGGCTGTACGGTGGATGGTCTAATAATTCTATTTTTTCTTGCTCTAAAAACTCTTTTGTTCTGTGCGCGGTGTGAGAACTCGCATTGTCGTGATGGAGGATGATGCGACGGTTGCCGTTCTCTTTACGGAGTTCAGAAACGACCTGTGGCAAACAAATGCTAGCATAATATTCTGCATTAACCGTTCTTTGTCCCTCAAGAGGAATAGTCGTAACATGGCCGGTTTTGGAGATAAACGTGGCCACCATTTTTTTTGCAACACTCCGTGAACGAATAATTTTTGTTGGATTTAACTCATTTTTGAACACCCAAATTCGTGACTGGTTTTTTATTTCGGATTCGTACGCGTATATCCAGGATTCGTCACCTGATACGATGTTGTATACAGCATTTGAGGATCCTGCGTGGAATCTTTCGAGAGTTCTGACGCACCAAGTAACGCGAGCCGCTTTTTACTCTTCACAGAGCGAATGCGGTATCCATCGGGAAAACAACTTTTTTACACCTAATTGTTCATGCAAGATTATTTGTATTTGACTCATGCCAATGTCTAAAGTTGCCTGAATCTCGCGGTATGTCACATGTCGATCTTCCTCAATCAGCTTACGCACAGCATCAACGTTTTCTTGGGTGACTGCAGTTTTTGGACGACCTTGACGAGGATCATCACTGAGCTTGACACTCCACGTTGAAATTCAGCAAACCAGCGATAAATTGTGGTTTTGGATGGGGCTTCATCACCAAATGCAGAAATCATCCGGTCAACACACTGTTTTTGTGTTAAACCACTTCGAAAGTCATAATAAATCATCGCTCTTGAATTTTCTCGAGTCAATTCCATTTTCTTAACGACTAAACAAGTTTGACAAAACCTTGTGACAAGACCGAGAATCTTTTTTTAAATAAATAAATTGTATTCGATTTTTAAAACCAAGGAGTTTTCAATTAAAAAGATTTTAATATGACAGGAACAGTGGAAATATTTCATTCCCGATACTTTTAGTGCAGCCTATGTATACAAAGATTATGTTCCGTATTTGGTGAACTTTCGAAATAAGCAAAACAAATTCATTAATACGTTTTTTTTTTTTTTTTCAAAAACAAATATGGAAATGTTTATTGTTGGTATTCCAGAAAAAAAAATTGTGGAAGCATAACGTTTTTGACTTAACGATCTACACATCCAAAAAATAAACGTTTTTCGTTGGTAAGCACACTACTTGAGAAACGGACCTTTGAATAATTATTTCTTATGTTAGTAATTGATAAATAAAGTTTTTAAGGAAAGAATGTCAACAATCAGCCAAAAAAATTAGAAAATGTTTTTTTTAATGACATCATAACTCACGATTCAAACGATGGATCTCTTCATTCTTAATTTGTTTTGTTCTTTATTTATAGTCATGGAATTTTTTAGGAAAAAAAAATCGAAATAGGTGGCGCTGTGGTCGAGTTATTGAGTATGTATTGGAAAGAGTAGAACGTGTACCGGCCTAACTAGTTAGTAATAATTATTACAGAAATGAATCACGCGTCGGCCTCCGAGTAGGCTTGTAAACAAAGTTCTTGGTTTATAGCCGAAAAGCTGCTTTACGAGACGTCGAATTAGTCTAAAGCAATCTCAAGAATACATTTTGTGAAGTCTCGAGCGTTAATGAGAAAGTAAAGTTCTCGTACAAACTTTGTGAATTACGGCCAGACTCGACGGTTACTACGGCGATAAGCCGCTAACGTTTTTTCTAGAAAAACTTATTTCATTTATAATTGTTTTTTTTTTATCTTTTCACTTGATTATGCTGTTAGCCATAAGGGCCCTGAAGCTCAGACGGCTTTTACAGCTTCATCGGACTTGGGGGTGAGCGCTTAAGGCACTCGGCCGTGAAAGCGTGGTAACAAGCTCAAGAGTGCCAAAGTGGCCGAATCTCATCTTGGGCTGTTGCCAGATATGCAACATCGTGATCTGTGTAATTCCCTATCCGTAATTTGATCTGACTAACTATACATATATACATGTATCTTCTCTTTAGAAGGGGAAAGAAACATGCGCATACGTTTTTAGTAATCTGTAAATTTTGGTCTATACTAACTATCCAAAAAAAAAAGGCTCATACAGAACCTATGTAGTGTGCACGTATGTGGTAGTGCAGTGTAATAATATCGGTTGGTAGCTAGTGAACGCAGTGTCACTGTCGCGCTAGCGGCTGCTTGGCTCAAGGGTTCCATGCCGGAGGTACAGACCAGGTTTGAGTTGCCGCAGGGGAAGCGGATGTGGCGGGTTTTATAATTATTAGTTTTTTTTTTATAGTAGCATAGCAAAGTGATGGTAGGGATAGTACAATCCAAAAAAAACGATGGCCATTTAAAAATCGATAATATATCGACGGTCGTCACTGTCATACCAGCCTGTAAACCTGTCGGCAACTGGATATATACTAGCTGAGCTCAAAACCCAACAAACCAAAAGAGAGTCACTTTGGCAGGTTTATAATCGGGATCCCAAGCGCGACTAATATTATCGAGGTCTTTTTTCCTATGAGATTCTCAGTAGCAGCTCGGAGTTTGGTTTCGTGTCTGATTAATGGCAATAGGCTCGGCTTTTAATATATGGGACCTAAAAAAACATATCCGGCGAATTGTGGTTGTACATTAATATTATTTGGAATACAGGCGTGATGTAAACTGCTCGTGAATTCCAACCCACTTGATTACTAGTTATACACCAGCTGATCGCGGAACGCGACATAATAAATCGTGGGAAAATGGCAGGTGTTTTACCCGGTATATGGTAGTCGGCGGTCCAATCAAAAACAATAAAATTGTCGTGTTCTAATACCCAGAAAGTACTATAATTTGATATGGTTGTTTATAACAAAGTTTAACAAGCCCTCATTGTTTGTGAATATAAAACTGACACCATTATAAAAAAATAAAAAGTTATAAACATGATCTCTAAAATTTGTCTTTCACAGTTTCATAAGTGTTGTTTCCTCAAAGTTCTATTATGTTGAGGTAATAATTTTACGTAAATGAGATAACTAAGCCATTTTCATTAAATTGTACATTCATTGTTTTGATTTAAAATTAAATAAATAAGTACTTTAATTCTTCACGAGCTGTGAATAACAATTCTCGTGTACGTTATAAATTATCCGATTATTACAAAACAGCATCGAGCAAAAAAAAATTTACGACGTAGGGTTTATAACTTCACACTACGAATCTAAGGTGCGGAGAAGTAACCATGAACATCAAGCAATCTGGCAAACTTTAAGTAAGTACGGGAAACGAGAACAACGAAAGCCGGTGGAGAGTTGGTGAAATTTAACACGGACGAAGACGTGGGCCACAGTTAGTTTGATATTATAGAAGCGCGGTACCATAAACGGTCGGGTTGATGATACCTTCAGCTTCCGCATTCGTTCCTGTGACTTCTGCTGTAAATAATTCCCGCGAACGAACTTTATTATATGAAGATATGCGACCGCAGACCGCATGGGTATGCGAACCGTTTTTGGTGAGACTGCATTATTGAGAGATATTACAATGTTGAATACTACAGGGACGGATTATAGACAGTCAAACGGGGGATTTAAATATCAGGTCCTTACATATGAAATTAGCGTTTTGTACGGATGGCCTCGACAAAGTTTCTCAACAGATGGGCCTTAAAATGAACATGGACAAGACGAAAATCATGTCGAATGTCCATGTGGTGCCCACCCCAGTATCAGTTGGGAACTCTTGTCTAGAAGTTGTTGAAGAATATGTCTACCTGAGACAAACAGTCCAGTTAGGTAGGTCCAACTTTGAAAAAGAGGTCAGTCGACGAATCCAACTCGGCTGGGCAGCGTTCGGGAAACTGCGCGACGTCTTCACGTCCAAATACCTCAGTGCCTCAAGACGAAAGTCTTTGACCAGTGTGTGTTGCCAGTGATGACATACGGCACAGAGACGTGGTCGCTCACTGTGGGCCTCATAAGAAAGCTCAAGGTCGCTCAGAGAGCTATGGAGAGGGCTATGCTTGGTGTTTCTCTACGAGATCGAATCAGAAATGAGGAGATCCGTAGACAAACTAAGGTAACCGACATAGCCAAAAGGATTAGCAAGTTGAAGTGGCAGTGGGCGGGGCACATAGTTCGGAGAACTGACGGCCGTTGGGGCAGAAAGGTTCTCGAGTGGAGACCACGCACCGGAAAGCGCAGCGTAGGACGGCCCCCCACTAGATGGAAAGACGACATAATAAAGGTCGCTGGGAGCCGTTGGGTGCAGGCCGCACAAGATCGGTCGCTCTGGAGATCTATGGGGGAGGCCTATGTTCAGCAGTGAACGTCCTGCGGCTGAAATGATGATGATGATGATGATGACGGGAGGAATATAAAGTCAATTTTTTTTTTGTAAAATATATTTAATTAATCAAAGTATGCACCGTTGTTATCTATGCACTTTTGTCATCTCATAGGTAGTTCATTAATCCCTTTACTAAAAAAACCATGGGGGCGAGAATCAATAAACTCTTTGAAGGCGGTTTAGACTGCCGCATCGGAGTTGAATTTTTTCCCTTATAAGAAGTTGTCCAAATTCCGGAAAAAATGGTAATCTGTTAGAGCAAGGTCCGGGGAGTACGGTGGATGTCGCAGACATTCCAATTGTAGCTCATCCAACTTAGTGGTTGTTTGTTGTGCAGTGTGTGGTCTTGCGTTGTCGTGAAGCAGCAGTGGCCAAGAGCGATTGACCAACCTCGGTTGTTTAGCAGCTAGTTCTTCCTTCATGGTTTGCAGCTGCTGACAATAGATATGTGCCGTAATTGTTTGGCCAGATTTTAGAAAGCTGTAGTGAACGACATCGGCGCTAGTCCTCCAAACACTCACAAGTAACTTTTTCTGAGTCTATTTTCGTTTAGAGCAGGATTTGGCTGGGACTCGAGGGTTCAGCCATTGCGACGAGCGCTTCCGATTATCGTACAGTATCCACTTTTCATCACAAGTAATGATTCGATTTAAAATCCCTTCATTATTGTGTCGGTTGAGCAAAGTCACAAAGAAGTCGATGCATGTTTGCAAGTTCGATTCACTCAATTCATGAGGTACACATCGTTCAAGTTTTTTTAATTTCCCGATTTGCTTCAAGTGGATTAATACAGTTTTATCACTTACCCCGAAGCCTGCAGATCAAAGTGGTCAGTACGACAAAACGCTAATTTCATATGTAAGGACCTAATATTAAGAAAATCATTTCTTCTTAAAAGTATCTATTTCCCTTCTCTCCTTTCCACGACAGAAGCACACGCGCCAGGTTTCTGAGTAACAGTTTTACGGTAACCTCCATCTCGACACGAACTAGTCTACTGTGTGTTATTTTTATCGTACCGTGAAACTGTGGAACAATCTCTCGGCCAGTGCGTTGCCTTCTTACTACATCAGGTCCTTCAAACGTAATGTGAAGAGATAATTATACAGGCCGACATGACAGCGGCGACGGCCGATGGTATACTGATCTCTCGGTGGTTGCCGTTGTGTTTTGATTGTACTGTGCTTACCCCATCAGGGGTAAACCCGTCAATTTACCGAAAAACTATAAAAAATGTTTGTTTTCATTTTAATTTAAACGGTTTATAGCGTTAATCCGCCTCCAATCCATGTTCCATCGCTGCGCAAAGACCTTTAAAGTCCCGAGGCGTATAGCATGGGTTTGATCACAACGCTAGCCAACGACGTGAAATCTCAAACACAGAGCGAGATATTCCCGATTCTATATTATTCTCATATCCATAATAACGTTATTCAAGCGTTCAAGTTTCTTCACGATCGTCATCGTCAATTGATAGTGCTACCAAATCAAATTAGTAAATGAAAATCACGACTAAGTACTATATAATACATAACTATTTTACATCTATATATATCATAATATATCTATTTGAACAATTGAGTGATTAACTTAAGAATTTTTTTATTAACTAATGCGAAGATTTTACTTCTATAAATAAACTTTAAAAAAGTACGTAACGTACGTAAAAGTTGTATGAACTGAAATCGAGTCATTTCATTAAAACGACATATTTGCATACAATGAAGCGGAATGCAAAATAAATGAGCCGACGACGTATATAACCATAATAAATCTTGAGAACGTGAACTTCGTCAAATTAGGACTTAGTTTTATGAAGTAAGTTGTAAAATCTTGTTGACTTTCATGATAATGAGAATGTAACAAGAACTCGTAAATTCTCTGAAATAATAAAGTTAATTGAATTTTCTTACCACTACTTCTCGTTTAAGGGAGAACATCAAATTTCGGTGTTAAACATATCAAATCCATTACCTGTCGACAAAAATAGCATATTTAAAAACAGGTATGCAATAAATAATTTTAAAGAATCGTTTACGGACTAATTGAGTGGTTAATGATTTAGCTAAAAGCAAGTTGATGTAAGTATGTATACAAATTGTTACACTTTTTATTAACGCTAAACGTAACGGATAAGTTAACGCTTTTATAAATTTCACTCCTCATAAAATTTCCATACTGGGTTCTTATATGTAAATCGATTTTTAAAGAGCAACCTCCAAAAAATCTGTATTTAAAACACAGTGCGGTACCCAAGCTTCATAGTCCCATAAACATTATGAATAAAACATTTAGGACAATTAATAATAAAGTATTAATTATTCGCAACATCAGAGTATTGAATCTTAAACGTAAATTTATACGTCATCTAAATTATAAACATTAGTAAATTGGAGTTTACTCCTAAAGAATCGATTTACATATTCTTATATGTATGTTCTTACCCCTGTATAAAATTTTTATGAGGAGTGAAATTTATAAAAGCGTTAACAAAAAGCTTTACTTGTTTCTGCACAACGTATCTTGCGCATCTTTCACTTTGAAATCATGTATGTTTGTATACATACATCATCTTGCTTTTAGGTAAATCATTAACCACTCAATCAGTAAGTAAGTGAGTGAGTGATTGTATATTGAGATACAATTGTACTTAAGGAGTAAACTCCAGTCATGTGTCGACACACACACTAGTTTTTTTAAAGGAAAGCAAGTTTAAGTGACGACACTGTGCATTATAGTAAGCACAGTTGAATCCAAAAACAACGACGAGTGTCGAAATATCGGCAATGCATCGCCGGCCACCGCTATAATGCCGGCCTGCAAGACTCTTGGAAACTAAATAATATATATACACTAATAGCTAATCCCGAAGCTCGTCAAAACCAAAAGAGAGTCACATTGTCGGGTTTATCGCCATATCCATGGTGGTTGCGACTCAGTCGGACACAATCTTCTATACAATTAATAAAATTGAAGTGTCTGTTTGTAATGTCAAAATAACAGCTTTTTACTAAATGTATATGAAAGTATATACGACACCTATAACAAAACACCCATTTTTTTAATTTTTGTCTTTCTTTTTGTTCCGGGTAATCTCCGAAACGGTTTGACCGATTTTGACGGGACTTTCACTGGTAGATAGCTGAATTTATAGAGAGTAAGTTAGGCTACTTTTATTTTAAAAAAGAATTAGGGTTCCGCACAAATAAAAAAACTGGTCATGGTGAATCAAGTCGGGCGCTTAAAAGGCTTACGCTGAGTAAACCATAAGAGATATAGCATATTAATGTACTAAACAATTGTAGACATTAAAAATACCAAAAAAAAAATCTGGGAGAGTACACGTATATCTTCTAAGAAACACCCACAATAAGCATTTTTGTCTTTAAAATAGCCGACAGCGGAGGAGCAAGATTCTCGCGGGCATTCTGTAGTCCACGTGAGCGAAGCCACGGGCACAGCTAGTTATAAATAATTATAATAATATAGGTACCTATCGTTGAAAGTATATCAAATACACTGGAGTTTCGGACTCATTTGAAAAGCGTCTTTGAAATATTTTCGTAATATTTTATCGCAAAATCCTCCTCCTCTGAGACACTCGAAATCTAGGGATTCATTCCCTCGGCACCTCCTCCAGGGCTTTTCGATGGGGCTTGAAAATTAAAAACCAACAGCCGGTCGAAATACGGAGAGTTCTCGAGAAGGCTTAGCGATACAAAGTATTAGTCAAACGTAACTTCTAAGATAGGTTAATAAAATTAATTTCAAATATGCAAATTGTATTTATTATACATTGTTAAGTGATATTATATACAATAATGAAATAATCATGTCATCAAAGCTTGAGAAATAAGAATTTACGTACCAATTATTATCAAACTCATAATTACAAAATAGTGGACTACAAAGATGAAGAAAATAAATTTATTTCAATTTAGAATTTAAGTTCAGCAGAAAGAATGCTTTTTTAATGTCTCGTGCTCTATATGTAATAAAAAAAGTTGTGTTATATCTAAATATCAAAAGTATGCTCTACTTCAATAGTAATAAAAAGTAAATTCTTATAACAAAAAATCGTAAACGATTTCTATGAAATGAATTATTGACTTAAAATCTCAGAATACTTATAATGTCCACCATAGACTACGGACATACATTACGAGACACATTACAGAGAATTACATGACGAAAAGAAAAACAATATTTAACCGATAATTTTTTTTTATATAGAGCGATTATTTTATCGGGTTGAGTTTTGGTGGTGAGCATTTACTGTCTGAGCTAAACATGAGCTGTCAATTTAGTCCAGCAAATTATAAATCAGAGTTTAGATAGCTACAGTTTGCACGTAGCCATTTTCTAAAAGTACAGGGGCTGGTCGATTGCAAAGTTCCGAAAAACTACTCTCCCAAGGGTGCTATGATCTGACCTCACTTTTAGATACTTCTCTGTACACTTTATTTTGTTTCTCCACGACATACTGACAACTGTTGTTGAATAAATCGTACATCTTTATTAGCCCTTCGTACCTCGCCTTCGTTTATCTATGTTTTTATTGAGTGTGAAAAGAAGTGCATTATTAACTTATGTGCGTTATCTTCAAACATTAAAATGTTAGACGCTATATAGAAAAATAAGAGAAAATATTTTCAAAGCAAAAGATTAAAATAATTTAAAAGTGCTCCTCAAATCTTTAAACGGGTTTCATTTTTATATCATGAGTAAGGTTTTTAACTAATGTAACAACTGTTTAGTGAATTCAATAAAGTGTATTTAATAATACTGCACACAGTTGCTTATGAATGTTTTATATCGACAAATAAAATGTACATGTCTGTTTTATGCCTCAAAATGTTTTTTTTACTATCATTTCATAATACATAATATGTGGATTGTTCCATCTTCATAATCTAGTAATCACTATAGCTTAAGGTGGTACATATTTTGAAAATTTTAGAATTTTTATGTTCCCAGGAGCGCATAGGATTCGAAATGAATAAAAAATCTCTCTATCTTAATATTTAACACCAATATATCTTTGCAATTTAAGTTTACTTTACGATTATCCTATGATAATACCATATGGTTTCATGCGTTGAATATTAATTTTTATTAAGGACAAAGAACTGTTCAAAACATTTGGAATTTAGCAGACTTCCAAACTTATAATAAATAAATAGTTAATTTCTTACATTTTTTTATTATCGTCACTCTACTGAGATTTTATTTTTGAAACGAATCAATAATATATCGATACCTTTTGCGGATATTTTCTTAATATTTCATAAAACTTTCTTTAATTCTCCTCCATTGTATTTATTTTTGAATACTTATGTTCTAAAGCACAATAGCATATTCCAAGGCTTATAAGTTAACTAAAACTAAGCTTCCATTTTCAGTCGATTTAGAAAACTTGTGGAAAGATTAAACTTTATCAAGACTTTTTTATTCTCTTTCCTTGTGCATATTTCCCATTAATATATTTTAGTTTCGGAAATAAAATATGATTAATATCCCGTAGTAGTTCAGAAAAGTAATCTATCATTCTACTCAACAAAAATATACTCCTATCTGCCAACAAAACACATTAACATGTATCACATAAAAGGTCCAACAATCCCAGAACACGAATGACGAGCACATTTCAGTTATTATCAAGGAATACTTGTTTCCTTACGCAACGCAATTCTGTAGAGCTTCTCGCAAATATATTACGCAAGGGAAAGAGATTGGAATGAAGCCAGAAAGGAGAAAATCGATGGCCGTTTGACGCAGGACTTGGCCGCCCTGAGAGATTGTGCTAACACATAAATACGAATTGTGATTGCGAGAAAAAAATGTGGAATCCCGAATTCCAATAACAAATGATTTGTTGAAGCGCGTTCTAGAGGATTGATGGAGGATAAACTTGACTAATGTTTAAGTACACCATTGCCTACATTTCTACCGCTCACATAATGAATTGCTGGATGGATATACAGAAATATTGTGTTAATAAAGAATTTTCTACATCGATAATAATAAATAACACACAGACAATAATAATAAAAAATAATGATAATATTGTTGGGTCAAACTATGTGAAAAAGTTGTATATTCTGTGGATACAGCAGAATTAATTCAAATAATTGAATACATGTAACCAAGAACATTTTCACGAGTATTTCACAGTTAGTAAGTACCTTTTTTTATAAATCGACCTTTAAATTATTTTATTAGCAAATATTTAGCACGTGAATTGTTCTTCAAACTGATTATCAATGTTATAAGCTTTATTAATATCATATGCAACATTAATTGCTAAATTATTATTTACAATGAACACTAGATCTGCATATTGCATTGAATATTCTTGAACTAGACTTTTGTTGAATAAGGTATATGGAGCAATATTAAGTTCATGTAAGTAAAATCATATTCAAAGAATTTACCTTAACAAAACATTTAAATTAAAAGATGTAATATATTTAACGCTTCACTTAAGAACTTCTCCATAAATATACGAAGTCTCCCTTCCAGTTATTACGAATTTACGGCCAATTAAAACATAGCCTTCCATTATTTACGGGGCCAGTTAATTAGCAAACTCATTCATTATTTAGTTATCAATATGCAGTAAACATGAAGGCGCTTTGCCCTTGGGCTTTCTATGTTATCAACTAATAACAAACAAGGATGTTATATTTGTACAAGTTTTTTTCTTTTTTAAATTTATTAAAGAAAATATCGCATATGTTCACTTAATTCACACACTTATTTATAAGAAAAGAACAATTGGGAAATATATTTAATTGCTAAGACATTCATAAACTAAATTTAAGCTTATCATACTAAGAATATATTACGGATTAAATTTATTAAAGAAAATATCGCATATGTTCACTTAATTCACACACTTATTTATAAGAAAAGAACAATTGGGAAATATATTTAATTGCTAAGACATTCATAAACTAAATTTAAGCTTATCATACTAAGAATATATTACGGATTTGTGAACGGCAAGATTATTTAAGTATTACAGTGGTTTAGTGTTAACGATTGGATGCTGCATCGAACTTCGTTTATTCGAATTAGAATCTTTAAACGTCTTTAGTTTTAATCCTACTATTAACCTGAGTTTTCCTTGAATGAAAATCGTGCGACGAAAGAAACATGTTAATAAGTTGCATATCAGTCGCCGAATAATTCATATATATTTACTGATATATTTAAAAGTCACTCACATTTTCTAATTTTATCGTCTCTAAAAAATTACTTAAAAGTCGATAAAAATTCAAAGAACAGGAACTCTTTTTTTAATTCTAATACAGACAGAACCAGACACTAGCGTTAGTTCGAAATTTCGCGAACATATGTATGCAGACAGGAATATTAGGGCGCACGGGGGCGACGACCGCACCGAGAAGCCTTCATTATTTAACCGTTCGACGCTTCCGTGTTGAAATTTGCGGTTTTTGTAACTGCTAGTTGACGCACCCGATAAATGAAATATGAAGCTAAACTAATACATTTACACATATGATAATAAAACTATAATATATGTCTTTTTTCTATATACATATTATAAGATAACCGACTAAATGACATCAACGCACAGCCCAAATTATAGGGCCTAGGACCGTGAAAACATACATGCGGGTTCCTTTTACACTGTAGATGAGCAATACGGAAGAATTTATGGAAATTCATCTCTAATGTGGTGATAAAGGGAATGAAAGTTTGTATGAAAATCCGTCATTTTTGAAGATACATCGGCGGGCAAAGCACTAGTATAGTTTTTATGGGCAAGAGTTGATTACAAATTGGTCAGATGTTAACTGCTGATGTGTAAGAAAAGGAAAGCATAGAAAAGAACCTGTACCTGAATCAAAGTAAGAAGGTAATTACCTCTTGAACATACCGATAAATTTATAGGTATGCAAAATGTTTTTGATTTAATAAAATAATCTAGCCAAGTGAGCAAGAAAAATTACGCTTCCACGATTCAATGGTCTCGTCACGATATTTATCTGTGCCAAAATATTAGGATAATTATTAGATTTGATATGTTATTTCCATTAAACCGTTGTCGATTGCACTTGTTAATATAAATCATCATTACATCAGTCGTGTTCGTAATCTAATATACATATATTGTTTTACAATAGAGGTGTTTTAGAAACCGCACATAGGGCACTTAGATAAAAAAAATTCGAGTTTTCTTTCTACTCGGGGTTTTTCGACTGGTGGAATACCTCCACCCTACAGAAGATGGCCGCCCGCAGCGAAATGACATTGTGCTACGTTCTTGCGGTGAGTAGTTTCCAGAACTCCTTGGGGAAGGGGGATTCAAAGTCTGCAGCGCGCCTAGTGATACCTATGGTATTACGAGCGTCCACAGGGTACGCTAGCCGCTTAACATCAGGCGGACCGTATGCTTGTTTGCCAATTTAGTTGTTATGAATTAAAGAAATAACACTGAGACCAAATTCAAGTAAAGCTCAAACTAATATTGAAATAAACACGAATTATCTTTATAATATTTGATTTCTTAATAATATAATACATAAAATCCAGGGGTGCGCTCGTTACTCCCCACGTGTTAGTTACTACGCAGTACTTTTTGCATCCCGTAATTTTGTATTTACTCATACTGTTGAAAATTCATATGCCCCAAATAAATGAAATCATTTCAAAAACATCTTCATAAGAGGCACATCTCAATTTATTACGCCTAAAAACTGATTCAAATAAAAGATACTCATTTATAACCAAGATCCATTCAGTTCGATGAAAAGTTGGTATTCTGAGCACTTTAAAATCTAATCAACTCGAACGTTCCCTCCTATTAAGAGGATTTAATTAGGCCGTACAATACTGAAAGCTTATGACGTCACAAATAAAGCTAGAGACAATGCGTGTCCAACTACAAAGGCTTCAATCTAAAGGGTAATATTACCTTCACAGTGCGCCACACCTATACAACCAACGAGGTGGTATGTCATTGTGTTCCAAACAGTTTAGCACTCTTTAGTACTTTGCAAAAGGGATGCGGCAACTATATGGTTATTGTTATTAAACAGTTTTACAAAATTATTTTTATGTTAACCCTTGATGTTAATTATATCTCTTGCAAATTGTAATGAAGCTGTTAATGAAACAGCATTGTTCAGGTTAGTGCCCGTAGCTTGAATATTTCCATGTTTATTCAAATAATATGTTACTGTTATATAAAACTATGGCGCAAGTTAAACAGCTAATATTAATAAATAAAGGACTTGGGCTTAAAAAGCATTAATTGCGATTATTAATCGTGATCATAATTAATTTTCTTTAATTAAATTTTGAATATAATACTTTACGGTACTGTTTAGTGTATAAATGCCAATTGCATTGTTGATTTAATTTATATTTTACGTAGTACCATTTAACCTGTTATTAGATCTTAGTCTAAATAACAGTTAAATAATAATATTTTGAAGTTCCAATACCGAATATTGATTACATTTATTTTTAAACATAAACCCATGTTCAAGATTATTATATTTTATTACAAAGTAGTTAAATATTTCACTGTTTAATTTACTGGATTCCCCCAGAAGAAAAAAATACAAAGTTTTAAGCAGTACAATGTTCTGTGAAAAAAAAACTAGGTTAAGTATATCCTTACGGTTAACTTCAAGACAAAAAGCCTTTCTCTAATAAAATACCTTGAAATCAATATAACCCCAGTGACTTCAAAATTAGTATTCGCAGCGACACATCCCTGCGGTAAGCTGAGTAAAAATAAAGAATCGAATAAAATATCAACACAGCTGAATGCAGAAGAAATGCAAATATTTTAAAAGGCTTAGGATGTTCAGTAAGCACACTAAGAATCAATGAGCATTTTAAATGGATTCGTGCATTAAAAAAAAGAAAAGAAAAACCATTTCTCATTTTGTGTAAGATTTGAAATTAGCTTATACAAGATAGTTATGCAGTCTGTACCCTCTCTTATTACGTCTTGTTAATTGGTACATACGTTAGAAATGCTGATGTTACGTTTTTAACCCATATTATGTCTGCAAACTACTGATAGACACCTGGTGTTTTGACTGAATGTATTGCGACATATTTCTCATTATTTCATAGTAAACAGCCCCACTTTGTGTTTATAGAATAAGAGTTTATAAAAGAGACATTTGTAACAAATAAAAGCATTCTTAATAAAGCTTCTTGAGAATCAGTCTTGTCTTAGACTTTTTAAAAACCCTCGGCAGTGCTCCCGAAATTTAACTGGCGCAGCCGGTAGGATACTCAATCAACAATAAAAGTCTGTGTTCGAGTCTTACAAATCGGTCTCATGTGCAGATTTTGAGTATCTACGAACCAATAAATAAGTTAACGTCGGGTTCCACATCTATTTCCGAGAGATCCTGTCCTAAAAGCGAAAGCAGCTATACGGCAAGACATGGGAACGAGCAGACTGTAAGTGACCATTTTTACAATCCTTGTCTCGTCCTTGTTATTTTCTGTGGTTGTATTTTTCGTTGGACATTGTTATAATTTTCAAACAAAAATCGTTGAAAATTATTTAACAAATTTTTATAATTTTCAAACAAACATCGTTGAAAATTATTTTTCATAATTTTCGAATAAAAATCGTCGAAAGTTATTTGACTTCATAGATTATAAGATATTGAGAAATATTAATAATAAATATTAATTTTGAGAATTTTAATTTGATAATTTTAATTTCGATAATTTTAATTTTGAGAATTTTGATTTTGATAATTTTGTTATAAGATTTATTTTGTGAATTTTATTTTGAAAATATTATTTTGTGAATTTTAATTTTGTGAATTTTACTTTGTGTGTGTTTAATTAAATAAATACAATTCAAAATGCAACGCAACAATGAATCAACAATTCAATTAGTATCAAAAGAACTTTTAAGTTTAATTCCCAAGTACGATGGTGATCAAAATACTTTAAATTTATTTATTAAAAAAAGTGAATATATAATCAGAAATTTTAGCGGATCAAACAATGTTGTTCAAACTACATATGTGTTTCATGCTATAACTAGTAGATTATGTGGTAAAGCCGCTGCTCTACTAAGTGAAAGAGAAGACATAACAACTTGGGAACAATTAAGAGCTGTTTTGATTCAACATTTTGGTGATCCTAGATCGGAAGAGTGTGTGGCAATTGAGTTGGAAAATTTAAAAATTAAAGTTGGTGAAACATATACGCAATTTTGTAACAGGATACAACAAACACGCTGCACCCTCTTCTCCAAGGTCAATTTATTAACTGATGAAGGCCTCAAAGCCGCTAAAATGATTATCTATAATAATATGTGCTTGAATGTATTTTTATATAATTTACCAGAGGATTTAATTCGAATTGTGCGACTTAAAGGTTGTACCGTTTTAGAAAACGCACTAAGTGTTGTCATGGAGGAGGTCAATTTTCAATATCAGTACAATTCTAAAAATAAAAATAAATCTAATATTAAACCAGTTCAACAATTTTTCACGCCTACTTTAACAAATAATTTTAATAATAATTTCAAACCTCAACCTGCATTTGTGCCAAATACATTTAATTCCGGACAACAAAATTTTAAATTCGGAATTCCATACCAAACACAAAATAATTTTAAACCGTATAATAATAATTTTAAATTCGGTATTCCTAATCAACAAGGGTTCAAACCACAATTTAACAATACACAAAACCGACCTAATTTCAACATGCCAAATCAACAATTTAAATTTGGTATACCACCACAAAATCAACCTCAACGTAATCCACCTCAATTTCAGGCAAGCGATGTGTCAATGCGCACAGCTCGTCCTATTAGACAAAATATGATAGAGTCTTTAGAAATGAACGACCCTGAAATTGAATACCAAGACTATCAACCTGATTATACAGAATATGAAAATCATTATTTCATTGACGATAATCAACAAACTGCTTATGACGATTATCATGAAAACATAGAACCTGTTGAAACTGAAGAAGCTGAAAATGAATGCGTAAATTTTCCTATAAAAGCCTCCAAGAGCGACCCCCAGAAATAGTACACTTAAATTATGACGGCATAAATAAACTACCGCATATTTATATTCCTGAAATTGATGCTCGTTTAATGATTGATACCGGAAGTACCAGAAGTTTTATTAGTCCCGCTAAAGCTGATGAATATTTTTCAGATTATAAATATATTGATCCTTTTGAAGTTATTAGTACACATGGACGTAGCCTACATGACGAAGTTATAGATATACCTTTATTGGAAAGTTTTAAAAGTCCGATGAATCATAAATTTTATATATATAATGTAGATGGAAGATATGACGGATTAATAGGTTCTAACTTATTAAAAATATTGAACGCGACTATAGACATGAAAAATTTAATTTTACGGACACAAAATACAGAAATTCCAATAATTTATAGTCCCCCGTGGGAAATAACGCTAGAACCACGCACTGAAACCCGTGTTAAGGTGCCTACAAATTTAATTAATGGTGAAGCAATAATTAATTTTAAAAATTTTGGAAATGAAGTACGTATGCCTAGCGCTATAGTTACTTGCAAAGATTCATTTGCAACAACAGTCATGCAGAATGCTTCGCAAGATAGTGTGACTTTAACTTTTAACGAACCATTGAATATAACCAGCCTTAATAATAATACTTGCAAAATAAATTTATCAACCGGGCAACAATTAAATGATTTTGAGATTGATGAATTACTTACACAAAATTTATCGAAACTCCGATTAGATCATGCTAATCAAGAAGAACGAGAAGCAATAGAAAAACTTTGTTTTGAATACAGGGATATATTCTATTGTGATAAACTGCCTCTTACATTTTCTAATCAAGTAAAACATCGAATCCGGACTAAAAATGAAGATCCAATTTTCATACGGCAATACCGACTTCCACCATCGCAAAACGATGAAATACAGAAACAAGTTGAAAAATTACTAAAAGATAATGTTATACAAGAATCGTTTTCACCATGGAGTGCACCCGTACACTTAGTTCCAAAAAAGATGGACGCCTCCGGTGAACAGAAATTTAGAATGGTTGTAGACTATCGACGTATAAATGATATTACTACTGATGATAAGTATCCTTTACCAAATATTAATGATTTATTCGACAAGTTAGGGAAATCTACTTACTTCAGTACATTGGATTTAGCAAGTGGGTACCACCAAATTGAAGTTGATGAACAAGATAGACCCAAAACTGCATTCACTACACCAATGGGACATTTTGAATTTACACGGATGCCATTTGGACTTAAAACAGCACCTGCAACATTTCAACGCGCAATGGATAACGTGTTACGTGGGTTGCAAGGTATACATTGCTTAGTATATTTAGATGACATCATCATTTATTCTAGTAGTATACAAGAACATGTAGAGAAGCTAAGAAAAGTGTTCGATCGTCTCAAACAAACCAATCTTAAAGTAACTCTCGATAAATGTGAGTTTTTTAAAAAAGATGTACTCTACTTAGGACACAAAATTACGAAGCATGGTTTACAACCAAATGATGATAAAATCAGGGCAGTACTTGCCTTCCCACTCCCCAGAACATCCACTGAAATTAAAAGTTTTCTTGGCCTGATAGGCTACTACCGAAAATTCATAAAGGATTTTTCAAAAATTACACAACCCCTTACATCGTGTTTGAAAAAGAAAAATAAAATTGAAATTAATGAATCATATGTTCAAGCTTTTCAAAAATGTAAAGAGCTACTTGTGAATGCTCCTATATTACAGTTTCCTGATTTTTCTAAACCCTTCATTTTAACAACAGACGCGTCAAACTACGCTTTAGGCGCTGTCCTTTCACAAGGATCAGTTGGAAATGAAAAACCTATCGCATATGCAAGTCGTACTCTTAATGATGCAGAAACACGTTACAGTACAATAGAAAAGGAACTGTTAGCCATCGTTTGGGCAGTAAAACACTTCCGTCCTTACCTGTATGGACGCAAATTCACAATATTTACTGACCACAGACCTTTAGCATGGTTAAATTCACTGAAAGAACCTAATAGTAAACTTACTAGATGGAAATTGAGACTAGCTGAGTTCGATTTTGACATAATATACAAGAACGGTAAACAAAATAGTAATGCTGATGCTCTATCACGAATTAAATTAAATATATTAAAGGACGATATGTCCTTACGAGTAAACGTGAGTGACACTGAACGATCTGAGAGTCCAATACTAATTTCAGACTCATCAGAAACGTTAACTATTCCTTCAGATTCCGATAAGACTTTAACTCACCCAATTCGTTCTCCTTCATCCAGTACTATTACTGCCTGTTCATTACCGGAAACCATACATTCTGCTGAAGATATTGATACGAATGGTATTCCCATTATTGAAGAAGCCATCGACACAAAACCTAATCAAATCCTTATTTTTACTTGGAACAGAAACCAATTATCAATAAAAGACTTATCACATGAAAAACAAAAAATTTTGGAAGTACATTTACCTGTAAACAACACTAACCTTGTTAAGAAATTTCTTTTAGAATATATAAAACCTAAAATTAAATATTTCTTTTACTTTGAGAGCGAAATTCACCGTAAACAATTTACAAATGCCGTGATAAAACTATTTAAAAAAGATACCGTCAAAATATATGAATGTACTAAAAGAGTTATATACTTAGGTGATGAAAAAGAGCAACGTGCCACTATACTTGCTTATCATCAAGGTAAAACAAGTCACCGTGGAATCAAAGAAACTCTTATGAAATTAAAGCGTAATTATTTTTGGACAAATATGGATATAACAGTCGCTTCTGTAATCAATTCTTGTGAAACTTGTAAAACTCTAAAATATGATCGCAAACCTTTAAAACCAGAATTAATGTTAACGCAAACTCAAACAAAACCTTTTGCTGAAATATTTATAGATATATTCTCTATAGAAGGAAGCTACTTCCTTACCATAATAGATGCTTTCAGTAAACTAGGTCAGGCTTTTGAAATATCCAATCGCTCTACACCTGAAGTAGTTCGTGCCTTAATTAAATTTTTCTCATTTTATGGCGTACCAAATAAGATCAGTGCTGATTCTGGTACTGAATTCAACAATACACTTTTAAAAGAAACATTACAATTTTATAAAATAGAATTACACATAAGCACTCCACATAATCCTAATTCTATGGGTTTAATTGAAAGATTCCATTCAACTATTTTAGAAATATATCGTATCGCTAAATATGAACATAAAATAACTGACGCGGCTAACGTTATGACTTATGCAATTATGTCATACAATCAAACCATTCACTCAACGACTGGTCTTACACCATTTGAAGTAGTTTTTGGACACACTGATTCTAATAGTACTTTTGAAGTAAACTTTAACAAACAATATACGCAACAATTAGTAAACGATCATATGAAACGAACGAAATATCTTTATAAATATTTAACAGACAAAGTAATTGAAAATAAAGAAAAGATTAAAACAAAACGTGGTGGTGAAACATCATTTGATATTCAAGAAGAGGACACTATATTTGTAAAAGGTGTTAATACAAGGCGAAGTAAAGATAAACCGCGTTATCAAAAAGCACAAGTATATGGTAAAATTGACAGAAATATCTGTCCTGTAAAAATGAAAACTCGAAAAACAAACGTGCCTATTAAGGATATAAAACGACCTTCGCAGGTACCTCCTCGGGCTCCTGGCTCTGATCATCAGGATTCACGCCCTTCAACTTCACAGAATCGATAAAAATCCCGGTATAGTCCTTGTGAAACAAGGTCAAGCTAGTGTAAGTTATGATAAGTGGACAATAATTAAGATTTTAGATTTAGGATTTAGAATTCAATATAAAAAGATATACTAAATTTAATCAATATTTAAAAACACATTTTGATAATGAAACATCTAATGTTCAACTTTTTAATGTAAAGCTTCAAACGAATTATGTAATGAATATTAGTATTCAAAAATTAGAACAGTTATCTCCATCAACTAGAATTAAACGTGGACTTCTCAATCCTCTTGGATCTATTATTAAGCTTATAACTGGTAACTTAGATCATAATGATGCTTTAAGATATGAAAATATGATTGATTCTCTAACGACACGCCAAAATACACTCATTAAAAAGGTAACCTTAATATCAGATATTTCTGAATCAATGATAAAGATAACAAATTTCACGAAGGACAATTTCATTCGAATAGATAAAGAGTTACGAGAAATAAAAAAATTAATAAATCAAACTAATATTGATATAACTACCCATAATTTTATTAATGTTTATAATTTATTTTTCCATAATTTTCAACTACTCTACATTCGGTTGAATGAAATTGAAACTTCTCTGGCATTCAGTAAATTAAAAATATTACACCAATCTCTTATAAACTCAAATGAATTATTAGAATTGTTAAAAAAGATAGAGAAATTCTACAAACTTGTGTATCCAGTAAGTTATGACAATTTAGTTAAAATAGAGCAATGTATAGAGCTTAAAGCTTATACAAAAGGAAGTCAAATAACATTCATTTTAGATATACCAATAATTAGAGATGAAATTTATACATACTACAGAGCAATTCCAATACCTATGACCAATCCTTCTAATCATACCACCATCATTATTCCTAAATTTCCTTACCTATTAGTAAAAGGGTCTAAATTTGTCTCGCTCACTTTACCTTGTAATGAACTTCACGACGAAATGTTCCTGTGTCACGAGGATGATTCTCGAACAACTTCAGAAGACACTTGCATAACAGCATTAATTCAATTTTCTTCGAATACGAGTTCTTGTCATCCAGTACCAGTTGAAATCAAGACCATTAAGATACAACCAATTGGAAAAGAGAGATGGATTCTTCATAGTAACGCTGAGAATATATTATCAAAAATTTGTAACGACGAAATAACGAAAGAAAATATAGAAGGGACATACTTCCTCGTCCTAGATGACCATTGCGATGTTAAAATTGGTGAAATTACGCTAAAAGCTCACCATATTACTACGAGTAATTTGAAGATGTCAAAATTACCGATTATTAATCTTCCCGAAATAACAATTACTGAGCAACAATTGCAACGTGAACCCATCAATTTGGATAACAGTGAATTAATAAATCTTCAACATTTAAATAATCTTTTAAAAATCAGTGAAAGTGAACTAAAAACATCAAGTGAAAGAATTATTAATGTAAAAAGTGTTAGTGCCGGAACTTTATTGTTATATGTGATTATATTTCTATTAATTCTTGTATTCTTAGTATATAAGCTCAGTTTTTGTAAAAATTATTGCTATCGAAATAATCATAGTGATAATCATCCCTCTGATAATTTCGAACTTGAGGGGGGAGGAGTTATGCAGTCTGTACCCTCTCTTATTACGTCTTGTTAATTGGTACATACGTTAGAAATGCTGATGTTACGTTTTTAACCCATATTATGTCTGCAAACTACTGATAGACACCTGGTGTTTTGACTGAATGTATTGCGACATATTTCTCATTATTTCATAGTAAACAGCCCCACTTTGTGTTTATAGAATAAGAGTTTATAAAAGAGACATTTGTAACAAATAAAAGCATTCTTAATAAAGCTTCTTGAGAATCAGTCTTGTCTTAGACTTTTTAAAAACCCTCGGCAGTGCTCCCGAAATTTAACTAGATTTATAGTTTTCGAGCCAAAATAGCTCCTAAATAAACAAACTTTCTAAAGCAATGAAAGTCCACCACTGAAATTAATTCCTAAATGCAACTCTAACCACGTCGGGTAACGAAGGCAACTTTCAAAGCAACACCATAAACTGACAGTCAACCTCTAGCAACTGCAGCACTTATTCAAGCAAAATATTTAATACTATTTATTACAATATTTCGAAATTGCGATAAGCCGAATGTTAAAACTCAGTCTCGAAATAAATAAACCAATGTTCCACCTCATCACTAGCTTTGACATCTTTTCAGTTTTAAGATATGATGCTTTAAAATTCTGGTATTTTAATATTAGGGCATGTAAGACTTTCTCCGCGAAAACGAAAATACCCGCAATCCTTTTATGGTAGGCTGTCGATGAGATGCCGAGAACTCATTTACGGCCTCGCTAAATATGCATATTAATTCACGATCGTAATTAAAACTTGTATGTATGCTTAAAATCGAGGCCCTCGGATAAAGAAATGTCAATAAAGAAATATCAATGATTAGGGTGCTTATTTTAAAAAAAATATTATTTTATTTATTTTGTTTCACCAACATAACATAGCATTATAGATTGTAAATAAAAACTATTCATAATGTAAAACTAAAATGCTGTTATAGTTAAAGGTGAACACGACGTGCTCAGACAAAAGTGTTAAGCGTTAAAAGGTTAGTCTGCCCCTAAAAATTGTAACATTTTTAATTTATGTATTCTTTAGGTGTAAGGTAATTATTAAGATAAATGTATGTAAATCTTTATGATACGAATCAGTATCTATTTCTTTTTTATTTGTAATAGGTTAGTAGTCGCTTAGTGGGAGGACTGACTCTCAAGTGCCGCTGCCGGAATACACCTATAGGTGTTTGAGGACAGATTTTCAACTTGAGGGTGATAGCTAGACTAGCAGGCGTTAGAAAAAGCCCTACCACCATGCTATGGTTTCATCACGATATTAAAATTGAACGCCTATATTGGAAACATTCTCCGTATTGCCATAAAAAGAACATTTAAATATAGTTCTTATTAATTATACGGATAATCACTTGAATTGATTGGACCTCACCGCAATGTTTTGTACGTTTCCCAAAAAGTATACTCGGATGAAACGTTTAATTGGAAATATTTTGTTATACCAGTCTGCAAAGTTTGAACCCAAAGGCATTGCAAATCCGTCCTGAATTTGAGAGTATGTCGACAAGTTTCGTAACAGATACGTAGCTAAGGTACCAAAGTTTGCTTTCCTGCTCCCGGTTCCTCTGAAATCCTTCATAAA
Organism: Saturnia japonica; assembly: GCA_033032175.1. Lineage (NCBI taxonomy): Eukaryota > Metazoa > Arthropoda > Insecta > Lepidoptera > Saturniidae > Saturnia > Saturnia japonica. Next base: position 5,491,090 of record CM065314.1, read on the forward strand.
TGTGTACTTGAGAGAATTTATGAAACAAAGCGTTCTTTCAACACGTAAAGTTAGAACAAACGCCTAGGTCAGGTACAATGTAACATCCAGTTTTGATAACTATACAAGAATGGGAGAAGTTTTTAGAACTATAATACAATAAGTCGACTTTGAGCGTACCTCAAGAATAGTTTTACTTGAACAAAGTACTGACTGAATATTTAGTATCTTTCACCAGCTTTAAGAAATCTGTTATTTTTATAAATTTAGCGGTGCTGCAACTCTGTATCTAACTAAAATACTTCATTAGGAATAACTTTGTTTTCTTTGTCCAAACGATATTTTCAATAAAAATTAACTTCCTTGTACTTTAAACAAAAAACAATAATAATAATATTCATCTAGACGCAATGCTATCTAAAAGGTGCTTCACGTAAGTTCTTACGACGTTTCTTGATACATATTTTTCTCCACGTGCGTACCTCGATGCATGCAATATATCAAAAATGAAGTTGGTGCGAGTTTGACAAATCGTATGATAAATACACGTGTGGTTTGAAATTTATGTGAAATTTTATTTAGTTGCGTTAATGTTGGTAGCACTAAAACTCAATTCTGTTTCTCATAATAGTTCTAAAGCACCGACAAAAGGAACCATAAGCGTATATATTATAATGAAAGAATTGGTTATCGAAAAGGTAGCCCATATCAATATATTTTATTGCTTGGTAGCTGAGCGGTTCAGGTGACTTACTAAAAAGACAAGTTTGCTTCTAGATAATTTATTTTGTTAATCTAACTATGTATGAATAGGGTATTGGATATAAAAACGGTAAAAGTAATTTCCTTGTCATGGCGATCGATGACAGAGTTTCCAATTTTCTACCTCAGATTTGCAAAACAGACATTGAAGTGCGAAATGCGACTTAAAAAACAAGAAATCGACAAAACTTGCTTTAAATAGACATTGAAATTTGCGATCAGTGAAAGGGGTATTAGAAGAATTAGTAAATTGAAGCATACTTACATGGCAATGTTTTTTTTAACTTATGCCCTGTTTCTACTAAAACTACAATTGTTTATATAAAGCATTTAATGGTACGCACAGGACGGCTCTACCAGGACCCTGAAAACGTCAAGTCTCAGATCTCCCAGAATATTTAGCAATCCAAATCACAATTTTATTTACCATAAAGCATTTATTAAAGCCTTAATACTTTGGCTCCCTTACGTTACAGAAATTTACGTAAAATTGGCATATATGCCATCACCAGGAGCACAGTTATTGAAATGCCATGGCTAGTTAAGATCAAAAATGCATATACACCTATTATATGTAAATTATAATACTAACACATACGCACTACAACAAAACACTTATCATTAACATAGTTCATTCCAAATCCACAGTGAGCGTATCATATTTTAAAATCGATGATACTTAATCTACTCTCACCTTATTTACGAAAAACTTCACAGAAATCAGTTAAGCATCTATGTTTTACTGAAACACAAGATTAAATGACCCCAATATGCTCCAAACCTAACCTGTCCATGATAATTCACCCCACAACATTGGGTGCAGATTTGCCCTGATTTTTGTACAAATTCTATTTTCGATAGTACCTTACGGGACGGCCTATATAGAAGGTTCAATGGCTCGCTGGCAACGACGAATCCAATATAGAAGCATGCCTCGAAGAAATTTATGTTATTGAGCGGATTATGGCGAGTGACGTGTGAGAAGTGGCGATATCACTAGTTTACGTAGACCTCCAATGTTCTATAGATGCAAGCGTTATTTCTTTTGCAAAAGTAGGAAAGTGGGTTCTTGGGAACTGGACGGTTTATTGATTGTTCCACCAAACACCTTTTCGGATACGTCAGCGATGAGCCCCTCACAGAAAGCCTGTTCTACATATTACGTGCTAAACGGTTTGGGATATGTACCATCATTTCTGTGATTTATTGGGCGAAGGATATATTTTATTTATGTATATAAAATAAACTTTTAAATATTTATTTATTCAAGCTATCTATCGTTATATTTTAAGAGAGGTAGGTACAGACATGACGAGAAATCGGTAATACGTAGAACTTTACTTCAGCATTTATAATCTTTCAGATTCACCGACTTATTTATATAGGGGTAATCACTGTTGATGAGTTCTCCTCACCTGTCGTCACAGAATGATCAACGCTGAATTTCCAAAATATGCAAAAATTCTTTAAGTCACGATTTTAAGTATGTAAATATGCCTGCCGTTATACATATTATTACATAGGTGTGAATGACATTCCGTATTAACCAATCCCAATATGCAAATCCCCTTGCGGTTAATCTCTGGACACGATGAAACATGAACCAATCATGTTAATGCAAATCATTCGCCGCGCTGATTAGACTCTCTCAATTCTACGCCTGTGATGGATAACTACAAATCACATATCCATCTAATTTAAAATCATCGACTGCGACACGCATATGTAGTAGAATTACAGATTCCGAATGGTTATTTCTTTAAGAAACGACCAGGTTAATACGTCCGGATCTGGTTAAGCAATAAGAAAGGTTAATAACGGCCTGTGGTTAGTATACTACAAAATATATTACGTGGTAATAATACACATTTCTAGGAATACTTTGTAGATAGTAAGATTTAGTTTACCTAGTGTAAAATCCACCTATACATTCGTATTTTAAAAAGAGAATTATTTGAAAGATTCTCATATCGTAGTTTTTATTACGAAGTTTAAATGAAGTCAGTCTTACTTCATGCATTTCTTTTGCTTCTTCTCTTAATACCATTTCTTTGTAAAGAGTGTTATGCAGAAAGAATAAGTCTGAATATTTGGAGTTGATCATCTTAGGAGAAGAGGAGGAGGTGGTTAGGAGAAGGTTTATTAGAATAGAAGATTCCATTTGCTATCCACAGTTTAACAAAATGTGTTTTTTTAACTCAAAGAGACTATTAAAACTCACATAGGCGATTTCTTTAATAGATTTTTGATTATACTTCCAATTCTCAAATAATACATGTGTTGACAAGTGCCCTTACTAGGGGGGTATAATGTATTTCATTACTTTTCGTATTTTATCGGTATGACGCTCTATAAGAATATTTAAAACTTAACACTAGAATATTATTTAAAATGATGACATTAGGGTTTTCTCAATAAGTGTTGGAATCTCAATCAAAGTTGGAGAATAAGTGGTTGGAAAGAAAAAGACATAGATATTTGGTTTAAACTACATTTGTCTGTGACACAAATATACCCTTTCGCAATATTGTTGACGTATTTAATTGCTGTTATTGGACATCGATATTTAGCAGAGTATAGCAACAGTGTCCGCCGCGCCGTTGCGCGTTTACCCCGCGGCGTAGATAAATTACCAGCGAAATGCCTGCGTTCTTCGCAATTATTTCCCGGGTTAATAATGATCTGTAACATTATATTATAGACTGCTTACCACAGACTAAGTCCGTCCGCTATTTTTGACCACTATGTTTACAGCAACACCGGGTTGAATGCATTCCCATGTGGAACGAACTGAGTCGGAGATTAAAAGCTGTTTTTAACTTTTGTCTGTTTTTTTATCGAACTTAAATGACGGTATAAAATCTGTTCCTATTATATTCTTTGTGAAAGCTGATTAAATATTACAATGTATTCTTCTTGTGTTCCTTCAATGTCTCTATAGACTGTTGGTCGACAGCCATCTTAGGTATTGTGTCGTATATAGTTATTGAACTGTAAATAAATAACTATAACATAAACCAATTTTCAAAGGTGTTTTTCCCTGGTAACACCATATCTCCGTTAATATTTCATTAATATTGCAAGGTAAGGCACAGAGAAATTTCTTTGAAGACTTCTCTTTACTTAGATCAGCAGCCCATCCTACAAAAGATCGCATTCAAATAACCTTGTCTTGTGTTCCTGCGGTGAGTACAGTTTCCAGAGCTCCTTGGGGTAGGGAGGTCCAAGGTCGGCAACATGCTAATGATACCTATGGTATTACAAGCGTCCATAGACTATGGTAGCCGCTTACCACCAGGCGGGCCGTATGGTTATTAGCCACCTTAGTTGAACTTAAAAAAAACATTAAGTTTAAAGTAATAAATACATTAAACTAAACGTGACGGACAAGTTTCAGTTTGACGCAATTGACATATTACATCAAATAAGTTGTACGTATATTTATTGTTGACGACCAGAGGTCAATCGTAATTGGCACATGATCAACCACTATCCGCCAGCCCTTTAAAGTTAGTCGTGATAGAGCATAATTTCGTCACACCAATCTCATGACAATTCAAATTATCTATCTATTTCTTACATAATAACAAGCATATAGATGTAACGATTTAACAAAGCGAAGCCTTACCTTTTGGCCAGCCAGTGTTGATATCGATAACTGTAAATGTGTATTTTTAATTCACTATACCTGCAGGGTTCCTACATTAAATGAAATAAAATTAACACGTGTGCAATGTAGGTACCACAGATTAATGATTGGTTGTTGTAGCACCAGCTTCAACAAAACATTAATATGTGTTAGGTAAAATACACGCTTATTATTTGAAGTTATACTTCTTTTGTCGCGTTTAATAGAGGGTAAAATTGCGAGTTGCGCGCACTTGCACACACATCATGTGACGGAAAAACTACATCATAAATTTAACTACCTGTAGTGTTATTGACTTCATTTCAAGCGCCTATATAACAGAGACGAGCGCATATAGCGGGGACAAGTTTGGTGAAGCTGTAAAAGCCGCAGCGGCTTCAGGACTTCTAAGGCTATACCATTTTCATTTCTCCTGTGAAAACATGAACGAGCGTCTTTTTGAAAAAATATGACGTTTACTCACGTACAAGGTTAAACCAGAGTCGGAGAAACTGATAGGGATGTAGCTATATCGATAAACGTAACACGATAACAGACACTTATTTTTTTACAAAATGTCAGAAACTAAACTACTGCCGGATACTTTTGTACAAATTTATTAACTAATATTATATTTCATTGCAAGATGTTACACGTATTTATTCTTTATTGATAATGCCAACTTCTTCAAAATTTTCGAACCTGTTGTAAAATAGTAGATATAGGTAGGTACTCGACAATGAAACGAAATAATTATAATGACAGGTAATCTTTATTTATTTATTTTAATCAAAATCTGATGAATAAAATATATGCAATCGATATCATTACTTATTTGGTCACAACACTACAACTATCAAATTAGAACTGTCATCGAGAAAATAAAGAAATGGAAATAGTTTATCAGTATAGTCAGATCTAAAATAATATATATATATATATATAGCGGGGATTATCAAGTCGATCGCAGTGCGGGGCGGACGTATACTGGTGAGGTAATGGTGATCTCATATACATGTGGACAATACCCTATCAATGATAATAATGTGAATTAATTTTACTGAATTTAATTTTTTTAATTAAACTATGTAATGTTTATGATTAAAGTAACGTTTATTTATACACAGTAAAATTATTTTTAGATAATAAAAAGTCAGTAAAATGGATTTACATTATTATCATAAATAAATAATTTAAATAAAAAAACAAAAAAATAGGGACACAATTTCACACACGGCCGTTTAATTCCAAACTAAGCAAAGTTTGTACTGTGGTAACACAAGAATTCGAAAAGTGGAATTGTGCGGTTTGCGTAATAAATTCACAAAAAATTTAAATTTTGCTTCTTTTTTATCCCTGTTAGTAAAACTCACTATCAATAAAACTTAACTTTTTTTGATCACATTCCCTTCTCCCAACGGTTTTAAACGTTTCCTTCTACACTCCGAGTTTAATTTGGGTTCAGGTGCGAGGAGAGTTTCGTGTATAATTGATCGATTGTCTGAAGTGATTTAGCTGATGGATTAAATAATAAAGTTTTCTATTAACAATCTCAGCATGAAGATTTGTTCATTTAATCTATAGAGATCTTAAAAGGTTTGAAGCAGTGGTGGCCCAGGGGTAAATTTGAATTAGACATGAGTTCGAATCTCTACAATGAGCCTGAACTTTCGGTTAAGAAAAACATCGCCTATCTCAAACATCACAAGTTGAAAATCGACAATAAATGTTTTCCGGTAGCTGCACGTAAGAACCAGTTTCCCCACTAGGCTTAGCGTGTTATCATCTTCGGCCCCTTCGTCACTTACCTTAAGGTGAGAAAATACCGAAAATTAATGCCTGTATTGCAATATTAATTTACTACTGATTTTCTAAAATTTCCCGCGTACGTGACACATCTCATGTACTTTGCATTTCCAATATCAGGTAAGTACTAAAGGTTACGAGATCAATTTGACTCGTTCACTGATAATGGCGGGAGATAATAACGCACTGCAGCACGTTCGAAATCACTGATAATGGACAATTATCAATTATTTTTATATTGTTTCCGCTTTGTCGTCATAGTGACGTCAATGCTAAAATTGTGTTATGTTTTTACTTTACTACGACAAAGTAAAAATGAAGGTTTGATTTTAGAGATCTATATTTGTTTTTTTCTTGTTATACAGGTAGGATAACAGCTATTCATCAATAAATACAAATAATTACAAGTTATAGACACAACCATTTAAAAGTCCTCACGGAAAGGATACAAATTAAAATCAAGCAAATGAAAAGTATCCAAACATTTAAGTATGTTCAACTATAGCGCCTAAACTATTCATCCTATTTCAATGAATGAGATGTCAATCGATTCGATATTATGGTCAGGGTAACATAGACATTTATACGACAAAAAGCAACATGACGAATGTTACTTTCAAAAAAGAGAGGATCTCTGATTTATTAATTTTTTTCGATTAATCGATTTAATGAAATTCTAATGTAAGGTATAGTCTTTCCATGCTATGCATATGCTATGCTTTCCATCCTTAATTTAAAGGGCTGTATTTTTTCAACCATAATAATAATAAGTAACCAGGCTAAAATTTCGCAGTATATGTGAGTATATATACTATAATTATGTATAGCGGATAACTTAAGAAACTAAAAAAAATACCGGAAAAAAAATTTACCCAGCGGTCCGTTTTTATTTAGATACTTTATAGTAAAAACGGTAACATACAAAATTTGGTGTGATTTTAATGCAAACTCTAAAATAAAACAAGAAATAATAAAAACCAGTCACGTGTGCGTCGAGCTAGCACTAAGCATTTCGAATGAATTAAAGAAAAGACAATATTTTTTGTAAATATATAACTATCGTATTGTTACTAAACCCTCGATGCGCAAGTGCTTCCCGCATTTAACCGATTCTTATTATTTGTAGTAATTACTTTAGGGCTTGCACTACAATCACACAAAATTTGACACTTGCCGTTTTTACAACAGAGATTTAAAAAAAAGTTGAAAAAATACGTTTCTTGTATGCGGACACCACGCTTGACATGTTTTTTATTGTATTTGTAGCATGATTTCAATATTAACGAAATTCATTTTATATATTTTGTTAAAGTTTTTGAGGTAGCAATAACTAGGCACCAAAATTTATTAAATATCAAAGTAGAAACGTAGAACCGTAAACTAAAAAAGGTAAACGTATTAATGTAAATACTAACTCCAAAGAACAATAACTCATTTAGGGTCATGAGGAGGTAGCAAGAAAGACCAGTTGTCTGGAACAGTACGAGTAATTAATAACTTTGTTCCCTCCTCTCATGGGCCGTAATGGATTGACCTTAAACCGTGTGTGGCGATAAGTCACCGCTTATAAACGGCAAATTCCAAAAAAAAAAAACAAAATTCCAATACCTTTATGGCTGATTGTAGGCGACTATAATAAAACTGTTATTGATTTATTTATTACCTTAATAATCGCTTTCTTCTTTTACAGTATATCTTATATATTATGGTTATTGTAAATCAGTATAATATTACTTTGGAAGGTACAGTAAGGTATTTTATTAATGTTATTTACCGTTAGTTGTCAGTCTTAAATTGGCGCTACAGAAATTTCTTAATATTTCAGTTTAATAAAACTAATATAATGTGTGTATCAAAATGTTTTCCCAACGCCATTCATTTTAAACGAAACTGCAATGTCTGAAGAGAGATGCGGTAATAATTAAGATATGATATTTTAACTATAACTACCACTCTGGAATAACGAATCTACAGAAAACTTTGAAATGTTTAGCAATAAATAATAATAAAAAAATAATAATATTAATTCTCAGTTCACGCAAACGAAACTTGACATTTATCTGAAAAAGATACAAAATAATGTTCAGTAAAACTCTTGCAAAGTACAATATAACTGTACAAAACTTTGAACTAAGTCCAGTCGGAAAGGAAAACAAACGAACAAATTCGACTTAGCGAGCTGGCATCGAGTATGGCCTAGCTAGCAGCGGTGGCAACTCAAACAGTTTAGCTTGCCGTTTAAACGCAGCGTATATTTACTATATGCATTATGAACATTTGTGATTTATTCCATTTACTTATGAACCGCAAGTGCGAGTTCCTTTAATAGATTATTATATTGTTTAGTAATTAATTTCTGTAATGAACTGCACCTGTGTTTATTTAATTAAGTCTTAATGATTCAATCAGGAAAATATTGTGTATATTTGTATGATAGTCTGTAGTGTTTTCTTCTTTGTCTTCGCCTATTTCCGTTACACAAGTTCGGTGTTTCAACCAAAAGGCCTTTTTGGTTCTTTGTACGAGATCTTCATAGGACATGCCAATAATATCCTTTTGGTCATTTGGTCTGCGGCTTGCTTCATCCTTTCTTTTCTGTTGGTATGGAAAGAGACTTCCTCACTACGTTATCGTCGAGTCTTCGCTTTATTACGTGTTTTTATTATCTTAGCCGTTCACAGTAACGTAATTTATATAATTATTGAAATCTAAGATGTATATTGTTTCCATTACTACTTCCTACATTTATATACACAACTACTTCACAAAATTATCTCTAAAGATAATTAGATAAAAAGGCATGACAGCCATTGAGTATATGTTGTCTGAACTGAAGGTTTTAATCCAATATAAATATAATTGTTATTACTATAATAATATAATTATTACTATAATATTAAAACATTCAATCAACAATCTTCTAAATCAAGCAACGACAGCTTTCTATAGATTTGCCGGATATTCCGAGAAAGGTAGGAAATTCCACTAACAGTATAAAATTATTGGTTTTGCACTTACTGAGGTTATCTATTTTATAGATTATAAGTCAATAGTATTTACTTATTAAAAGAATTAAGCTTGATTTAAGCTTCTGTATTCATTTCTAACTCATTACTGAAAGATCTTCATTCCATCTAGTAGAAGAGCTTTCAAAACCTTTTTGTTTTAACCCGACTGCCAAAAAGGCAGGTTACAATTTTTGAGCGTATGTACATATTGTATGTCTATTTTTTGGCACACTCAGTAGCCTAAACGGTTTGATGGATTTTAGCATACGAGGTGTCGTTAGATTCGTTTTAATTGTGGGAGTGACATAGGCTACATAGTATTTAAGTACGACGTCTGGGAATCAAATAAAAGTCCGGTGAAGCTGTATAAGCCGCAGCGGCTTTAGGGCCCCTAAGGCTAACAGTGTAGTCAGTTTAAAAAAAAAAAGAGAAAAGAATCAAATAAAAAGAAAAACTAGAAAAATATTTTTTTAGTCAAGTGTTTTGTTGCCGTCGGGGGTTTTGTTCCCTTTTTAATATTTAACTTGTTACATTTGATGTATTAACGCGGCGTACCTACGGTGAAACCCGAGATAAAGTAATCTAGAAAAACTAACTTAAAGATTTGAACGCCGTTTAATCAGGCTTCGAGACGGTTTAATCAACTATTGTAATATTTTGATAGTAATTATCAAAGGCTACTTAGAACAATTTAAGTAAACGCTACTTATAATCCTTTCTACTTTATCAATACTTAATCAATTGAGTATGCATATGTATAATTTCAAGTGGAAAGCATCTTCGTAATTCAAGCGTTTGAAATGAAAAGATAATCAAAGCTTTAACAAGTTACACTATTATATATTACATCTATGCAATGCCGCATACATTTTACCAGTGAACCCACGTCGAATGTGGCAATTAATTGAACTTACTACGTGGTTCCATGGCACTGCAAGAGTTAATGTAGTTTTACAATTTCTATCCTTGGTGACAACTGATAACGAACACAATGGCACTTGACTTTACCACACTGGCTGCACTGCCATCTATCGCATTGAAGTACAACATTAAAACCTTCACTATGAACAGGACGCTTACACCTACTAGCTTTATTTATTTATTAAGGCAGCGCTAACAGTGTGCAAATTATACTTTATTTATTTTAAAATCTAATACTGCTAATTATGCGAACCAATTACAGGCGCTCAACACAAAACAATTACAATTTGGCGTCATTATATAATAACATTAGTATTATATTTCTAAAAGTAGTTAGTGTTTGTGCAAATATGTCTAAGTTCTCGGAAATATTATTACATTCATTATATGATCTGCACATTCTCACAGCAGGCAAGCCAAGTCCAAGTTTCGTCCTACAAAGAGGTATGGAAAAATTTCTACTTGTTATCTTTCTAGGGTACATTAGAGATGTACCATTGCTAAAATAGTAAGGCTATCAATACGACCACCAATGATCTTATGGAGGAATACAGGGTCATGTATAGCGTAAGTGTAATTGTGTAGTAGTGTAAGCGTCATCATTTCATTCAGCTTTCATGGTGATCGGTCAAACTATGTTGAAATATATTTTCCAACAAAGAAAAAGATATATTGTGCTTGTATGTTACACACACGCTCCTACTAAACAGCAGTGTCTAGTCTATGTAGGTCGTATTTATAACAGACCCCGTCATTCCTCCAAATGACCTTATAAACGTGACGAAGATATAAGTAAACGGTAACTGATAGTTGTAAGAAGAGTTTGTGGCGCGTTGATTGCCCGGTGAAAGTAGCAGACACCGTGACGGTGGTGCGCGTCGCCAATCGCAAATTATCCTTGCTTCTCCCCGATCTAGCAATATTGCGTTGGTATAAGCTATAGAAGGTAACGAGATGAACTAAGAGTATCTCACTAGTAGCGTGTACGGACAGTTCGAATCCTTACAATAAGCTTGTGTTTCCGGTGAAAGGAAACATTATGATGAAATGATTGCATGGTACCTGCCTGGCTAGCTACCAACTTCAAGTTAAAAATCAACCGTCAAGCATCTGTTATTTTATGTATGTTAGCCAGTTCTCTCAATGAGCTTACCGTATTACAATCTCGGGCCAAATCGTTACTTTATATCAGGTGATATTGTGACCAAGCACTGAGCCTATAATGAATAAAAAAACACTTTAGATGCTAAGTTGGATACTTAAAGCAAAATTTTATAGCAAATTTAAATCTATAAACCAAACTGGAGACTGAACGATGCATACATTTTGACATGGCATTACAATTGTGTCCGACTAAATCGCAACCACCATTTATTAGGTGTTACACCCGACATTGTGACACGCTTAGGCATGTCGCGTTCCAGGATTATTCGGTCTATATCCAGTAACCAAGCGGGATAGTACTTGGTAGGGATCTGCACCCGAGTGGATGGTGACTACCACGCACATGGTGATATAACTGTCACAATTATTTCCATTTGGTTTGTCACATTTTCGCGTGCCAACAACATGTTGAAGTTAGCCATAAATTATAATAATGTAAATTTATTTTACTAACTTCTTGATTGTGTAAAAATTATTGTAGTCAAATTAAAATATACAACGTAGCGTTTACGCACCTATCAATACTTTATAATAAAATAAAGCGGAAAAGTTTTTTGTTTCTTTGTTTAAACACGCTTATCTCTGAAACTCCCATTCGGATCAGATTTTTTTTTGTATATGTTAGCTAAACTCACGAGAAATAGTATAGGCTATTTAACATTAGGCTACAACTTTCAGATGGCCTTAAATATTTATTTTTGTTACGTAAGTCGGTCGTAATAGTTAATAAGACGTAAAAATATAGCATATGCCTGTCTCTTATATATAAGCCACAATAAGGTATTTTGTGACAAAGATTTATTGAAATATAAAAAGTTATTTAAGAGCATTATTTTTAGGCATAGCAAAAAAATCCTTACGAACAATAGTTATTTCATCATAAAGATAATTTTATTAAGTTAAACTTTGTACTTTAAAGCATGTTATTTGGACACATAGTTAAGGAGATAATGGAAAATTAAAATAATTTGTACTTGCGGGAGCTGAGAACAATTATGATAAGGTATACACTGGTGCGTTCGCGGCGCTGTGTTTGTCGAATACAAATAATACGGGTGAAACCGTGAGGCACAGCTATAGAAGTATAACTTCAAAAACATAATAAAGTAAAAAAATATTGTAATATAAACGTATTTGCGAGAAATTACTAAAATAGCCATCAGTTTTATTTAGACCCTTACCCTACAACGATATAAAAGGCATATCGTTACATTATCGTAGATAATGTTAGATGTGTGAATGATAGTTCGTGAGTTCACCACACGCGTTCCCATGCAAACATGTTAACATTTCATTTTGAACATTCTTAAAAATCTATATACACGCTTATATACAGTATACTTTTGTCAAACTTTTTAACCGAGATAAATAGTAAAAAATAAACCTAAGATATATCAGCCATTTACATGATCACGAAAATTGTCAACCTTTTCGTCGTGTTATTTATATAAAATGACATTTACTTTTACGTCTGTCTACATTTTCTTATAATTATTATAAAATTACTTATGGTACTTTAAAAAAGTTAAGTGAAAAATCAGAAAATAAGTCACTTCTAATCCAGTGTGAAATTATAATGCAACAAAATTATATAAAGTTTTATATATTATATATATATATATTTCTCTTAATTTATGCAGCTGAAATAAATTGCGAATACTAAGATTTAAAATCCCAAATTGTTACAAAAAAAAAATCAAGAGTCTAGATTAATACAATAAAAATGTACAGCCATTCATAATAAAAGTTTAAAAGTCGCACTCGGTGACTAATTACTGTCAAAACCTATACGGTACTTCCATTTCAAGCTACATACTATTTTGAAAGCCCTAAAAGTTATTCATATAATGTACTTAACCGGGTCACCTTGTTGAGCGTTAAATTCATATATTGATATTTTACAAATTAATTAATAAATTTTATTTATTTAGATAATACATCCATTTTTTAATATTACGTGACAACTTATACACACATACAATATATTACTTCACAAATCATTTACGGGACTCAAATTTGTACAAATATAATTTACTGCTTTATATTGCCTTAAAAGTATCTAACACAATCGGAAGAACTCTCGACAAAACTCAAGAATACAAAAACTTCCACATATTGCAAACTAGCTAGAAAATTTCTAAACTGGAAACGAAATTGTTCCACGAGAAAATATTTAACGGGACCAACGGATATTTTAACGACTAATATAATTGTTTTCCACAGAGAGACCACAAACTTTCCAACAGCACTTGCATTCCAAGCACCTCCGGCTGTAAACTGACACAAAGAACAGCCGTTACTTTCATACATACGGTACTACATATACGATAGTGAAGGATGGTGAATTATATAAGAATTTATTATGGACTAGGAAGTCCTTCAACATTCGTTTGTGGATGTCGCCAGTCGCGCTAGTCTATAGGGAACATGTCCGGGTCATGAAACTTGTATCACTCTTAACTCTATTGTGCGGATCCATAGCGACAGTTGGAATGTTAACAAGTGCCTACTCGTTATGTTGTCGAGTAAGGTTACAATACTAACAGTAGTTAGTCTATATCGTTGGACGTTTGACATGGGTACTAGAAACTTAGATTTTCAAAGTTATACTTTATGGCGCGTTTAGTAAAGGGTAAAATCTAGAACTGCGCGCGCATCATGTGACGGAAGTGCGAAATAATGAAGTTACATAAACATACCATCACGCCTGTATTCCCCGAAGGGTTAAGCAGAAGTGTACTAATGTACACCCACAATTCGCCGAGTATGTTTTTAGGTCCCATGTAATAGGGGGCGAGCTTATTGCCATTAATCGAGCACGAAAGCAAACTCCGAGCTGCTACTGAGAATTTCATAGGAAAAACCGAATAACACTTTGCTCGACCTGGGATTCGAACCCAGGATCTAGCTCATAGTAGTCGCGCTAACGACCACTAAGCTAACGAGGCAGTATAATGAAGTTAATATAATTATATTCTTTATTACACGGGGATCTGATACAAGCATTGAAATCTCTCTATGAGGATTCCAGTGCTTGTGTTAGAATAAATGGAGCATACACTGAATGGTTTGATATCCAAAAGGGTGTCAGACAGGGATGTGTAGCGTCTCCATGGCTGTTCAACCTATTCATGGATAATTGTCTAACAGATTTGAAAGAGAAGGATTGTGGACTGAAAATGAACGAGTTACTTGTCAAATGTCTTCTTTACGCTGATGATCAAGTTTTACTTGCATCGTCAGCTAAGGATTCGCAAGCGATGGTGACTATTATGAATGAGGCTTTGAAAAGAAAGGGAATGAAAGTAAATGCAAAGAAGACGAAAATTTTGGTGTTTGAAAAGGAAGAAAACTTGACAGAAGTATGTGTCCGGATTGATGAGGATGAACTGGAGCAAGTAAGTGAGTTTGTATACTTGGGATCGATGTTTAGCAGGGATGGAAAGTGTGAGAGAGATATAGGAAGGAGAGTAAATGCCGGTAATATGGTGAATGGGGCGTTACACTCCTTTATGAGCAGCCAGAGTATTTCTATGAAAGCTCGTTTGGCTGTGCATAGAGGAGTGTTGGTTCCAACACTCATGTACGGAAGTGAAAGCTGGGTGTGGCAGAAAACTCATGAAAGTAAAATAAATGCAGTAGAAATGAGAGCGCTAAGAGGTATGTTAGGAGTGAAATTGAGTGACAGGATAAGAAATAGTGTGATAAGAGAGCATTGTGGTGTGAAAGAAGATATAGTCACACGAATTGAGAAAGGGATGCTTAGATGCTTTGGGCATGTTGAGAGGATGAATGAAAGAAGAATGACTAAACAAATTTATGATGCGAGTATGAAAGGAATCGTTGGAAGAGGAAGGCCTAGACGAACATTTATCGATCAAATCGGAGACGTTCTGAAGAAAGGTAAGGTCAAGAGTACTCTAAACCGACGAGCATGCATGAAAAGATTAATGAATGTCGAAGAAGCGAAAGAGGTATGCCAGGATCGTAGCAGGTGGAAGGACGTGGTCTCTACCTACCCCGTTGGGATACAGGCGTGATTTATGTATGTATTACACATAAAAAAATACAATATGAGTACTTAATGCTAAAAAGCATTCTCTACCAGTCTTCCAAGGGAGCAATGGTTAATGTAAGGTGTGCATTACTTTAAAAAAAACCTAACCAATATTCAACTGCTCCAAGTAAAACCTACGTAGCGAATAATTGATGGAACCTCGAGAGTGGTTAGTTGGATGTTGATAGGAAGCGAATTCCATAGTCGTGCTGCTGTTACGGCGAAAGATCGGTTGCGGAAATTAGTGTGATGACTTGTTATACCGAGAATTAAAGAATCAGCTATCAGTGATAATAATGTTAATTCATTTTACAAACCTTTATTTTTCATTACTCGTGTCAAAATAATTTAACAGTGTACAAAATTTCATTAAAATACAGTTTATTAATTACTGTGAGTATCTTCAATATTTAATATAAAATGCTATTGATGGGTACAGGTTTCTATTTACCCCTCAAATGAGATTTTCTCCGACTCCTGCCCACTATTTTGAGCTCGCGTAATCAATGAACCTGCCATAATTATAGGTCAGTGTTTTCACCACAACCACATCTGATATTAAGTTATATAAGAAGGTTAAATCTGGGGGCACAGTAGTATCCTCGCCAAATCGAGCGCAAGGCACTGCCGTACCATCTTTACTGAATGAATTTCGGCGTATTTTCACGCACCTGATTACCAGCAGTGGGTTAATGTAGAAGGTTTAAATTTGTTTACTAAGAATATTTATAGAACTCTAAATATAAATATAGCACAGAAATAGACACAGAGGGAAAACGAAACCCAAGAGCCTAGCCAAACTATTGGAGATATCGAAATGCAGCCGTAGTAAAAAATATTTAATAATCTGATGAGCGTTTTCTGATAGCACATAAAAATCGAAAGTCTATTGTACCTCTTATGGACCCCAAAGAGCCCCGCCAAACTATAAAAGTTATCAAAATGCCGCCTTAGTAAAAGTTACTCAATTTGACGAACGTTTTCCAATGGTCCTTAAAAATGTAGAGTAACTGATGCGGTTATATAAAATTCCACGACATGCAATAAGAATATGTGTTAACCTTATTGTCTTGTCATTAATTTGTTTTTAAGTTTATATACTTAGGCGCAGTCGATTCTAAAGAATAGAATTTAGCGAGTAAAAGGTAGACTAGATTTTAGCGAAAATTGTTTTTTTTTATATCCTCCTCTTAGACTTGGCTGTTAATGAGATTTCACTACTTTTTATAGACAAATTATCTCAATCAAGACTTGGCCCGTTTTTTACATGTTTTTGTTGGGATTAGAATATTTCCTGAGATGTCACCGATAGGATTTCCCGTGAAGTACACAGCTAGTAGTTGATAAACATATCACTACCCTAAAGTATAATTTTAACAGTTGAGAAATCTATATTTGTATACTTTATCACTATCTCATGTTGAGAACTTATGCAAAACTTTAAGATTTCTTTACCAAATTTTCCTCTACCGTTGTGATACTGCGCTATTAGCTGACGAAATAGAAAATAATATTTATACTCTTAACACAAATATCATCAATATATCATACAAAGATTTCCACAGGTAACAGAATAAGATACGACATAAAATACATTTTACAATAAATTAACGTATTCCAAATACAAAACAACATTATACGCAACATTGTATATTATTAGAAGCGACAAATATATGATTACATTTACTTACTGTGCAATGTTCGTACAGAGGATATGTACGCATTTGCATTAAAATTTATTATCAAACACAATATAAAGAACGCGGTGTTTATTTAATATTTTCATTACAATAAAATTTATGATGACTGTCTATATTTGTTTAGAAATTTCATAAGTTTATATATTTAAATATTATTAACAGTAATTCTGCCTGAGTTATACAATCTATAGTAATAAAAATTCTGACATAAAAAATCCAATCTTTATCAAATATAGACCTTCTAGAATGAATCGAACCTTTTGTTAATTTAATCATAATATCCTGACTGCTACAAATTGTTTCAATACTTTTTTCTTAAATATGTATTACTAAGGTAAGCGGCTACCGTAGCCTGTGGACACTTTTAACTCCATATGGATCACAAGCGCGTTACCGACCTTAAACCCCTCTAACCTAAAGAGCTCTGGAAACCCTATTCACTACAGGAACACAACACATGGCTATTTAGCTGCGATCTTCTGTATGGTGGAGGTATTTCAAAAGTCGGGCTGCTAGAAATAGAGAAAATTTTAAAAGAGATTTGACTTAATATGGTACCTACATGTATACGTATTGATTGAGCGAATAGTACTTAGTTACGTAAAAAAAACACCGCATAGAAAATACAAAAGATGTTTTCCTTCACTTATACTATCTGACAACTATTACCTACTCAAGGAAACTATTATAGTCTTAGAAGCAATTTGGGAACTTTTTCAAATGCGAAATAGCCTTAGGAGCAGGCTGTATTAAACTCGTTTCTGTTCTTAGTAATGCGATAGCCTTGTTCACAAATGTTCCCATTCTTGCTTCGCTTTTCTAAACTTTCCAAATATCGATATAGAGTCGAAATTAACTCGACAAAAAAAATGTCATGAACAGAAGTACCCGGAGTCGGAAAAGCGTATAAAGGAATCAATTACGCACTAGTTGGTTCTTGAGTGATATAGGGGTTTATTTGCGTGTATTCGATAGAACATAATTCAATACCAGACTCGTACGATTTGAAATTGTCTGATTGATATTTGGTTCTTTGTTATTAAATATGCATAGATACATAAATCACGTCCCTTTCCCTACGTAGTAAGCAGATACCACGTCCTTTCCTACTTGCTACAATCCTGGCATACATCTTTCGATGCTTCAAAATTCACCATTCTTTTCATGCTTACTCGTCGGTTTTAAGTACTCTTGGCTTGAATTTTCTACAGAACGTCCCTGATTTAATCGAGGATCGTTCGTCTATGCTTTCTTTATCTGATGTACTCATTCACACTCGTCTTATAAATTTGTCTAGTCATTCTTCTTTCCTTCATCCTCTCTACATGATCAAACCACCTAAGCACCCCTTTTTAAATAAATGTATTACTTTATTAAATATATCTTCCTTGAATAATATTTCAAAAATCGAGCATCTGAGAAGTTCTTTGCATTTTGAAACAATATTGAAAACACTCGATAAGTACCTATGCATAGTTTTATGCAGTTCTCGGCCGAGACGTAAGTAGGTCTTAAACGGTCAACAGAAATTTCGGAGTACTTCATTAAACTCCATAATGCAAAAATATTCCCGCGATAATATCCGCGCAACATCAAATTTTTTTACCGCGCGAATTTTAAATCGCCATTGGGGGTACATACAAACATGTGATTACTGAGTGTTACAGAATGACGATGAAAAAAGAAACGTGCAGAGATTTTTCGCATTGCGGCCTAGGCCTAACCAACAACGACCCCGCGGTTTTCATCTTTTTCTTCTTCTTCCTAACTTGGTGAATATATTGAATATAGTGTCCAGTCCCATGATGACTTCAGTATACAAGATGGTGATTCCCTTCTTTAAACTTTCTAGGGAGTTTTTTGTAGCATCTCAGAATTCATAGTCCTTGCTATTATTTCCAATACACTTCATTTGTGCACATTAACCGAGCTTTATTAAGAAAATTGCCATCTGTATTATACAGTATGGGGCCAAAAATCACTCTATGAATAAAAAACAAAGACCCACTACGTGACAGTGAGATCCCACCAAAACTCCACCGCTGTGCTCAATTCGATTTAAAATCTGATATGAATATTCACAAAAAATTAAGGAAATACAACTCATAACGTTTGCAAAAAGTGTATCCCAGGCGGGGGACACAAACGAGCGGCCGTCTAACCTGACACGCGATTTGTTCACGTCCTGACCCGCACATCCGGCGTCATCGATTGACACATCTGTCAATCTAACGACCGGACCGAGACACTGGACTGCCTGACGACCTTTTATGTATCATGTAATAATATATATCAATCTCGAAATACCTAAACATATTATATTAATAAGATATTAGCATGGGTTAGACTATATTAATTTCGAATTTAAACTAACAAAATAAGTTTTTTTTGTATAGTTTTTTTTTATCGTTGTAGGTTTAGCGTTCACAATCTCACCTGATTTTAATTGACGATGTGCCCCAAGATGGTAGCACGCTAAGCCTAGTGGAAGACCGACTCTCAAGTGCAGCTGCCGGAACATCCCTATAGATGCTTATCAACATATTTTCAATTTGAGGAAGGTAGCTAGCCGGGCGGGCATTTGAGGAAGACCTACCACCATGCTATGGTTTCATCACGATGTTTTCCTTCAACAAAAGCTCAGGCTCATTGCAGGGATTCGAACTCACGTCGATAGACGCGGATTCCATACACGCTACTAACTGAGACAACATTGCTCTCTTCATAAAAGGAAAAGACAAAGGTGTCTAGACCATGCAGCCAAGTCAGATGTTGTTTTTATAATCTATGTTTAGATGTCATTTATATAAGGACGAAGCCGGGTCCTCTGCTTTTTTTTCTTATTGTTGTTCCTGTGTCAATGTTTTTAAGCACAGATTAGTAATTTTAGATTA
This sequence comes from Saturnia japonica, assembly GCA_033032175.1. NCBI lineage: Eukaryota > Metazoa > Arthropoda > Insecta > Lepidoptera > Saturniidae > Saturnia > Saturnia japonica. Next base: position 5,511,009 of record CM065314.1, read on the forward strand.
GTAGTTTTTGTGTCAACTCAAAATTCATGTTATCAGTTTATATTTAATATCTGGGCGATTGAGCTGTGCTCGGTGTCTTTTAAACAAAAAAAGAAAAACGCCTATCTAGGTAAACTTGGAATGTAAAACATTATCTAAATGCAGAGTTTCGGCGAAATTGTTGGAGCCGTGTATATATTGTATGTGGAGAATTGCACACTTACACCCGGTTTCTGAAAGGTTGATCAAACTATCGTTCAACTGACACAGCTGTCAACTTAACATCGTTGTCAAATTAGTTCGAGTTTCTGAAACGTTGTTTAGTGTTAAATTTACTAATCTATGATAATTTTGATTTGACATTGATATTATTTTTTTATTATGGTCACATTGCGGATACCGTTCCAACTTTACATTCAATAGCTCATTCGTAACTGTTAAATCTGTTGTTAAACGAACAGCTGTTAATGAGTTGTGCGTCCAGACGAGTACGATTACAGCTTTTATTACACGCTAGGAGTATTACATACCTACTATTATTCTTTGTTTATATTATTGCGATTTTACTACAAAAATTATAAAATGAGTTCACGGGGAAAAAATTTCACCGAAAAAGAAAAGTGTAAGCTTTTGGAACTAATTCAAAGGTAAGTTCCTACATATGGAATAACTGTACAAAGGTTTGACGGCTTGATAATTGAAAATATTTGTTTTGTTTATGTAGATACAGTATATTGTGCGTTTATATTACAATAGACTTTGTTTGCAGGTACAAAGATGTTATAGAAAATAAGAGCACTAATGCAGTTTTTACAACAACAAAAAAAACGAAACTTGGGAGGTCATTGCGTTAGAGTTTAATAGTATCGCTTAAGTGCCAAGAACTATGAAACAGTTAAATAGCTTCACTGCTAGAAATGCTCAAGCTGGCAACCGTGAGAGACTTGATCATTTTATAACAAAATTTTAGTTTTAAATCAACTTAAATCAATAGTTAACTCGTCAAGGAGCACTGATTACTTGACAACGCGTTTGACAGTACATTAATCTATGATCATGACTTAACTAGCTTTCGAGAAACCCAAAATGGCGTTTGACAAGCGATTTTAGTCTAAATTTTGACATATCTGTCAACTGAACTGTTGATCAAATTAAAGTAGTTAACTATGCTTTTAGCAACTCAATATACACTTAACAAGAGATTTGACAGTTGATTAGTTAATTTTTGTGATGATCAACCTTTCGGAAACCGGGCGTTAATATAATAAGATAATCCACATCACGCCTACACAAAAACCAAACTATATCACGTAAAATACCACCAATATTACATAATGCAGAGTCAAAACCCAAAGTTAAAGAATTAAAATAAAAGCCCCAATAGGCACTTCCAGATCCCGCCAAAAACTCCCCAAAATAGGGTATGTGAGAGCCGAACTCTTAATATTAGATACAATTAATTGAATTACGTTGAATTTTTTTAAAAGTGCATATAATGGTTCCAATTACAAAAGTCCATAAATAAACTTATGTAACCAAGGACCTCGAGCATAGCAGTCATGCTTAGGATCACTATGCTAAGGAGGCACTTAATATGTTGAAAATAATTCCAGTGAATCAATATTTATTCATTATTACACCTCTAAAAGTAATACAAATGGATGTTGTTTTTATTTTAATAAAAAATACGCTACTTAAACGCGGAATTATATTCATGTTATCGCGCGTAACGTCATCGTTCAATAAATAAAAATAATGTCAACGTTGCATTTCCCAGAATGTCAGTTAGGAAACACTTAACCGTGTATATAAATTTTGAACGATGACATCAAGATTTCTGACCGGCATTTCCAATCAATAATAATAAACACAAAATCTAAATTTTCACAAAGGAAAATTAAATACCTAAATGTTTCTTTTTTACCTAATTGTGCTTAGGTAATTGTATTTGGCTACAATTAACATTACAAGTTGCCGCGTAACAGCTATCGCGTTATCTACCGGCCTCCATTGATAAAACTAACAATATTATTACGATAGAATATAAATACAAACGTTTTGTTGATGCGTGATATCACAAAAATTTCGTTAGTATTTTATCAAGAACATATCGAATAAATAGCTAAGAAGCAAACGATATTCTGTCGTTGCATCTAACTAATAAATTATACTAAATACTGAAAAACATGACGTTCCTCGTGACACAATAAGAGTAGTTGTCAATCTCAATACTTGTATGTATTTTTTACTCATTTGCTCAATGATACTTACTAACTCACTATACATTCCGCTTGTTCATATCACAAGTTGTTAACAAAATTGTTTTGGTGAAACAAATCAAACGAAACAATAGGCGTCTAGTCTACATGTCGATACTGATTATTAATATTTGGGAAGCATAAATCATACCTACTATAATTTATTGCCATATTGATATCCTTAAATTAATGTATAAATAAATAAATATGGGGACACAATCTCACACGGCCATTTATTTCCAAACTCAACAAAACTTGTACTGTGGTAATTAAACAGCTGATGTACATACATTATACATATATAGATATTCACCACCCAGACATATTACAAATGACATTTATGTCATCATACAAACCACTTACAACACGCTTACTTCCACTGCGCCACATACATATATAGAATTTTCAAGACTTTAACTGTCGTCGAATAATGGCCCTAGCTATGTTATGACCAGACTTGAACGCACTGTTGTATACAGTACAAGTACGAGTGGTGGATGGTTCGAGTCCCACAGAATTTAGGATTTTTTTGTTTTTGTTTATAAAGTTATGAAAATAAACATTTTATTATAATTACTAGATGTGCCCGCGGCTTCGCTCACGTGGATACATAATGCCCGTGCGAATATTCCTCTCGCGCTCCCGGCTATTTTAAAGACAAAAATGTTTATTATGGGTGTTCCTTAGAAGATAGACATATACTTTTGCGGACTTTTTTGTAGGTCTTTTTAATGTCTATAATTATTTACTACATTAATTTGCTATATCTTTTACGGTTTACTCAGCGTAAGCCGTTTAAGCGCCCGAATTGATTCGCCATGAACAGTTTTTTTATTTGTGCGGAACCCTAATTCCGAATTTCCAAAATAAAAGTAGCCTAAGTTATTCCCTATAAAATCAGCTAAAATCGGTTAAAATCGGTCTAACCGTTTCGGAGATTACCCGGAACAAACAGACAGACAGACAAAAATTTTAAAAACGGGTTTTTTGTTAGGTATTGTACAAGGTGTCCAGAAAGGGTATCGGGTATTTGTTTTCGCGCCATATTCGAAACGGGGCGTCTAAAGGGTGCGGGGAGGGGTTCGTGGCGTCCGCCATTTTGTGGAGTTTTAGTCACAATGGAACAGTACTCGGGGACGCATCGCGCATTTTGCGTACGAGCGTATTATCGTAATGGTGATTCAATAGTGACTGCTCAACGTCTCTATCGTGCGGAATATCGTACACGCCACGCGCCAAGTGACGATAGCATTAGGAAATGGATCAGGATGTTCGAGAATACAGGTGCGCCAGTTAAAATTCAAAACTCTGGTCGTCCTCGTTCAGTTCGCGATGAAGAAACAATTGAAGAAGTTGAGGCGTCGGTTCGTCAAAATCCGTCTTTATCCATCCGAAAGCTAAGCCAAGCGTTGAACATCAAAAAATCGTCTTTACATTCGACTTTAAAGAAAGACTTACATCTAAAAGCCTATAAAATTCAATTGGTTCAAGAATTGAAGGATACGGACTATGCTAATCGACTGAATTTTGCGAACGAAATGCTGCAGCGATTTAACAACTTTAACAACATACTGTTCAGTGACGAAGCAAATTTTCACCTGAATGGTCATGTTAATAAGCAGAATTGTCGGTACTGGGCAGTGGAGAATCCGAGACGAAAGCATGAACGACCCCTGCATAGCCCAAAGGTCGTTGTTTGGGCTGCTATGTCTGCTAAAGGCATAATTGGTCCTTATTTTCATGAAGATCAACGAGGCCGAGCAATTAATGTGAATAATGACCGTTATTGCGATATGTCGCGAAATTTTTTGGTCCCAGAGTTGCAGGAGTTTGCAGGTTTCAACTCAAGAACGTGGTTCCAGCAAGACCACTTGCCATACCTCAAATGACTCAATGGAAGTTGATAACGAATTATTCCCTAATAAAGTCATTTCGCGAAGGGGTAACATCAACTGGCCTTCCCAGAAGCCTCGACCTTAGCCCGCTTGACTATTTTGCATGGGGACACCTTAAAAGTAAGGTTTATCAAAACAATCCGACGAATCTAACCCAGTTAAAGCAAAACATCAGGTCAGAAATGGCAGCAATATCGATAGCTATGTGTCAACGTGTTATCGCCAATCTTCGTTTCCGTTTAGAAGAGTACCAGCAACGTAACGGTCATCATTTGGATAACATCATCTTTTCCAAATAATCCTCCAATTCATATGCTAATAATAAACAATAAACTTTTTTATTGCATACAAATAATTTTTGTTTCATTGAACTTACAAATACCCGATACCCTTTCTGGACACCTTGTATATTATAATTTCATATGCATTTAGTAAAAGGTTGTTATTTTGACATTACAAACAGACACTTCAATTTTATTAATTGTATAGATTATAAATTTAATCAGTACATTTAATTGTACATACAACAGTGCTTAAAAGTCAGGCAATCATAAAATAATTTAAAGCGAAAGGAACTTCGTTCCAACCAAGTGTCTCACGACAACTCTCTAGTTTAAAAAAAAACATAAAACGACTGATCGTGATACATAACAACAAAAATAAAATTCAAGAAACAGTATTATTTGTACCAGTTTCCTACTAACAATAGGTCAATGACGTTACTTTTTGCTAATTACTTTGAAGTATACTCATTTCTTTGTATTATCGTGATCTTGGGACGTAGAGCAAAAAATACCATAGCTACACTTCACGCTCCGATAAGCGTCGAAATATTTTAGAAAACTTCTTACCTATGGCTTGTTTTAGTATAGTACGTAATATTCTCGAATTTTGACAGCACTAACCTGAAACAAAAACAAAATTATTAATATTGTGAAATTTTTCGAGTTCATTTGGGTTTTTAAAAATTTATTATTATTTACACTAAAAATAATTCATATTCTGTTACGTTAAATCCCTTAATTACGTAAAACATCATTTCTTATATTTACACACCATACAAAAATTCTGCACATGCATCCGCGCTTGGAATTTGTGTGGTAATAAATATAATCAGTTATTACATATGGCGTACTTGTGACTGTAGGACAATAATTAAAAATAGTATAAGTACGTTATACCTATGACATTTCTACAAAATCATTTTAGAACAACATGTAAAAAGTTCGAGGGTAGGCGGGTAATTAACCTGTGAAAATTTCTTCTCTGTATTTATTTTAGTTAAATATAACAATTAATAAGTTTATAAAATGTTTGATAGTAATAAATCAATGCTAGTATAAATTACCTGTCGGTTGAGTGTTATCTCCTTGAAAATAGCAACTTAGTACATAATGGAGTCACTTAAAGAATCTGTGGCAGATATGATGGTGATGTTTCACGAGCGTATGGCGAATTTTGAAGCCGAACTAATGAAGACACCCAGCACTACTCCCAGTACTGTAAGTCTTTCTACTGATTTTATCACGTTTAAGTCTTTTATCGTGGAGGCACTGGGAAGTCTTCATCGCCAGATGGAGATACTGGCCAGCACAGTTGACAGTCTCGAGATGCAGTCACGTAGAAAAATACTTTTACTTCATGGAGTGCCAGAGCGGAAGAAGGAAGAAACGGTAGAGGTGATGATGAAGGTTATCAAAGAAAGTCTAAACATTTCGGAATTCACTGTCGCTGATATTAGACGGTGCCACAGGATGGGACGACCTTCAGCGACTCAAAAACCTAGGCCGATTCTATTAAAGGTTCAAAGTGTAGCAATCCGTGACAAGCTCTGGTTCAGCAAAACTAAACTTAAAAACACCGGAGTTACTATGTCTGAGTTTCTGACTAGAGCGCGGCATAATGCATTTATGGCAGCTCGTGAGAGGTTTGGTATTGAGAAGTGTTGGACCAGGGAAGGCTAGGTCTTCGTTCTGGCGCCGGACGGATCTCGTCAACGAATCACTTCACTCACTGATTTGAATAAGATCAAACACGAAGATACTGCTAAACCAACGGTATCCGTGAAGACAGTCACGAAATCTAAACGTACAACCTCCAAAAAGTAACTTTTGCTGTGATGATCGTATGATATCCTGTTAGTAACTAAGGTAGTTCAGTTTTATTTTGTTTCGATATTTGTTTACAATCATAACTTTTTTTCCAATTACCTACTTCACATTTCTTAGTTATGTTACTAAGTTACTTAGCGAAGTCGCTATAGTACCGTTCACGTTCAGCGTTTATTTGAATATCTTTAACATGCTTATCTCGGGTTATTCAGTATAATTGTATTATTTTGTTTACTATTTCGTTTTGTTGCATAGATATATTTCTGATTGATTTGATCCATATTAATGTTAAACTCAATTGTTCTGTATTAACTTAGTAGATGAGTCAATGTTATATATACATTTTTATTGTTCTTTTTTGTTATGAAAAATAATTTTTAACTTCACATATTAAAACCACTCAATTAACCGATAGATAAATTGATATAATCATTTGTTAAAACTTTTTACTTTATAAATTATATTAGTATTATATATTAAGTTTAGCATTATTATTATTTTTTACTTTTTTACATAACATATTGTTTTGAACTTACTTATATATTTATATACATATATTATTATTGTTTATATACATATTATATTCTCATTACTATATTAAAAGTTGTAAAAAAATTTTTAGCTCTCTTAGATTGTAGTAAATTTTTGTTGTTTTTTTTTGCTTTATTTGTACCTTTTTTTACATTGTAAACTTCATTTTTTTTTTTTTTTGCGCAAGTTTTTTGTCATTCTCTATCAGTTCTCTCTGGGGTTGAGGGGAAACTTAGTTTTGTTTTTATTTATTTCCATATAAACTATATCATATTATTTTAAGGATAACAATTGTAATAACTAACTGGTTACTGTTTCTTTTTATGATGTCTTCTTCTGGTGAATCGTTTATTACTGCTGAGAGTGATAGCTCGTATGAGAGCGTAAATAATAATTTCACAACCCTTAAAAAAACTTTGGAAAATGATTTTGTTGCTTGCCCCAAAAATTTCAATGTATGTCATATAAACGCACAGAGTATCCCATGTCATTACGATGATATCTTGGACACTTTTGATTCTTCACTGATACACGCTGTACTGGTCTCTGAGTCATGGCTCAAGCCGTCGCTTCCATCTTCTTTATATTCTATTCCAGACTATATACTTGTCAGAAACGACCGCAGTTGTAAGGGAGGTGGTGGCGTTGCAATCTACTTGAAAAGAATTTATCCCTTTAAAATTATTTTGAGTTCCACTTTTAGCAACAACGCTTCATGTGAATTTCTCTTTCTTGAAATTGACTTAGGTCTTAAGTTTGCTATTGGTGTAGTGTACTGTCCTCCAGCAGTTAACTACTTCTCCGAACTGGAACTGCATTTTGAGAATCTTATGGCAAATTATAACCGTATATTCATTATGGGTGATTTCAACACGTGCCTGCTTCGTAATGATTCCAGATGCCTCAAATTACGATCGATTCTCGAATCTGCTAGTTTTAGTATTTTAGATTTAGCACCCACGCACCACTCTAGTAACTCTGATTCTCTCTTAGATTTGATGATAACTTCGGACACCAATCTCTTATTTAGTTATGGGCAACATTTGGCGCCAGCCTTCTCGCACCATGATTTGATATATGCCTCCCTTAAAATTAAAACACCTAAACCTAAACCTATAATTCTCTCTCAAAGAAATTTTGGCCGTATGAACACCGATAAGCTCCTTAGTGACGCTGCTAACATTGATTGGGCAGCGGTAGAATCTCTGTCTACAGTAGATGAGAAGCTACATTTCCTGAACACTACTGATGTTGATCTTTTTGACCGTCATGCCCCAGTTCGTCCCATAAAAATCAAGCATCGTCCTGCTCCTTGGTTTTCAGATCTAATACGTAGGGCAATGTTAAAGCGTGATCGTGCATTTCGTAAGTTCAAATGTCACAGGTCTGATGAAAATTGGGTGCTGTACAAGGCCTTAAGGAACAGATGTAATCTTCTGTGCCGGAACGCCAAACGTCGCTATATTTACAAGCAACTTGAAGTATCCACACCTGATTGCTTATGGAAATTTCTAAAGTCGCTCGGACTATCCAAACCCTTGAATAGGGACAATAAAATTCCTATTGACTTGAACTTGTTAAATAAACATTTTGCAAGTGCTACTAAGCTCACACTGAATGTTAAAAATCTTACTCTTAAATTTCTTGCTTGTTTACCCCGTCCTCAGATTGAGCAGTTTGAGTTTTCCCCTACTAGTGAAGATGAAATTACAAAAATATTCCTAACTCTCAATTCCAAAGCTGTGGGTTGTGATAATATTGGTCGTGTCATGCTACAATATATTTATAAGCTTATTCTCCCATGTGTGACTTCTATCATAAACTTTTCTTTAACCACGGGGATTTATCCAGCTTCTTGGAAGAATGCTTATATTGTTCCGCTTTCTAAAGTTACCAATCCCACAGCTCCTAATCATTTTCGACCTATCTCTATTCTTCCCTTCCTTTCCAAAATTTTGGAATCTATTGTCAATAAACAAGTTACTTCTTTCCTCACTGACAACGATCTATTAAATCAATTTCAGTCTGGCTTTCGAACCGCCCACAGTACTACTACTGCTCTGCTTAAGATCACGGAAGATGTTAGATCTAATATGGAAAAAGGTATGGTCACAGTATTGGTCCTTATTGATTTTAGCAATGCATTTAATGCTGTTGACCACGATCTTCTGATTGCCGCTCTTTCTTGTCTTCAGTTTTCACCCTTAGTACTGGAATGGTTTTCTTCTTATCTCCGAGATCGTCACCAGGCTGTTCGCGTCTATGATGGTGAATCAGATTGGTGTGCTCTAGAAGCTTGTGTTCCCCAAGGCGGCATTCCTTCTCCGTTACTTTTTTCTATTTTTATAAACTTACTTACGCCTATTTTACAATCCCACTACCATCTCTATGCTGATGACCTGCAATTGTATCTGCATTGCGAAATAAAGAATCTTCCTTCTATAATCAATAATTTAAAGAAGGACCTCTCAAGTTTACTTTCCTGGTCTGAATCTTACGGGATTTATGTTAATCCAACTAAGTGTCAATCCATTGTAATTGGTAGCTCAAAACAGCTTGCTAAAATAGACTTTAATTCATTGACTCCTCTTCAATACAATAAATGTACCATTCCTTACTCAACTACGGTGAAAAATCTTGGTATCATCTTCGATACTAAATTATGCTGGGCAGACCAGGTCAAGGAAGTTAGTAGAAAATTTTATGCTTCTCTCTCATGCGTTTGAAAAACTTTCTTCCTGTTAATACTAAGATTTCCCTAGTGAATACTCTTCTTCTACCACTTCTGGATTATGCAGACGTTGCTTACTTGGACCTCTCAGAAGATCTCTTAAATAAATTTGATCGTCTACTCAATAACTGTATCCGTTTCATCTTCCGTCTTCGGAAGTTTGATCATGTTTCTGAATACCGAGCCAGGTTGAAATGGCTACCTATTCGGCAACGTAGGAATATAAGAATACTTTGTCTTCTTTTCTCCGTACTTAATAATCCCAAATCCCCTAAATATTTAAAAACACTTTTTCAATCTCTCGCGGATACGCATAATAGACAGCTAAGGTCTTCTGATTCTTTAATTCTCAGTATACCAAGTCATCATACTAATTTCCGCGACCAATCCTTTGCCGTTACAGCAGCACGACTGTGGAATTCGCTTCCTATCAATATCCAACTGGCCAACTCTCGAAATTCCTTCAAGTATTCGCTACGTAGGTTTTACTTGGAGCAATTGAATACTTCTTAATAATATATAATCTTAATAATCGTTATAAACTTTTTTTTACTTAACATTATGCACCCCTTGCATATACCTTTCCCTTGCTCCCTTGGAAGACTGGCAGAGAATGCTTTTTAGCATTAAGTCCTCCATTTGTACTTTTTTTTTGTGCAATAAAGAATATAATAAATAAAAATTGGCAAAAAAGGGTAATTATGGGGACCAAAGTTACGAGTTCTTTTGATGATGCTGAAAAGGAAAAGACAAATATTATCTTAAGTTCGTTAGAAAGAAACAGTTTATCTTATCTGTTCACAAGTTATACACGAATTGTTTTAATATAATGTTTTTCATTTAGGATATAGTAAAATTTACAAAACAAAGTATTTTCAACTTTGAAAAAAATGTTATGTTAAAAAGGTTCCTAGCAAATTAATACACGTGATTTAATTGTCTTGAATGCATAAACATGCTGTATATAACTTTTCTATATTTTAATAACTAGAACAATTTATACAAGTTATTTAGAGTAAATTATATCCATATAAATTGTCTATGCTTTAACCCCAACTATCTTTTGTCAACTTTTCCAAGTGTTGTTGCTTATATAATTAATTACAAACGCCATTGAGCCTTACTCAAGATGCAAATAAATGCGCAATTTCTTCCAGTAAGATATAGGTTAGGAAGGCGTTGCTGTGGGTGATCCGGTCAATTAAGATTTATTTGAAATTAGAAACTGTTTTCCATTTTCTGTTACTAGTTGTGTCTTGGTAAAGAATAAAATGTTTTCAATATTGCGATAATATAAAGGGACATTGTACACTTAAACTTGCTTGCAATAAGGTTTACATTTTTTTCATAATCTTAAATATTACATAGATCTTAAAAGATAATCTTAAACATGGTTTTTTGGAATTAGTATCCATTATTAAGCTATTTTTTAAAGTTATTTGAACATACAACTTAGACACCTTTACATTTGTTGGGTTAAAAAAAAATCAACGCGGGAGGAGTTGAGGATATGAGTTAGCTTCATACAATACATAGATATAATATTATCTTTATACGTAGAATAAGATAAACTTAACTAAATATTACCGCGTGGCAATAATTTCCATAAAGTGTCAACTTAAATAATAAATTTAGATATTTGTAATCCGTATCCTAATGCCTTCTTGCCTCGCCCGATTGCATCCTCTGTTATGTGCTGCAAGCAAAATGTCTACGAGATACAAGCTTACGCTCTACAAGATGTGTATCCGACCGATTATGACATATAGCTGCGTTGTGTTTGCACATATGCCAAGATATAATTGGGATCGTTTACAAACCATCCAGAATAGGTTTCTTCACTGCCTTACCGGCGCCCCTTGGTATGTTCGTATGGAAGATCTCCATAGAGATATGGACCTTCCTTCGATACATGCTTATGCTAAACACCTTTCTCGCTCTTATTTCGACACCGCGTCGAACCACGCAAATCCCTTAATCAAAGTGGCAGCTTCATATGTTCCCGACCCCAATGCCTGCCGGAGTAAACGCCGGCCGCGTAATATCTTCAATGACCCGCCCGATCAAATCGAAACAGCAAACGCGTTCTATTCCACCGCCTCTCCAAACAGAGCGTGCCACCGCCCACGCCCGCGTAACCACCGTTCTCTCCGCAGAGGACGGGCGGTCAACTTCGCTCCCGCACACCCGTCACGTCCACCCTCTCTAGCGGCAACCCAAGCCTAGGTCCGTTCCTCGGTGTGAAGCCCTTGGGTCAGGCAGCCGCCCGCGCGATACAAGTGACACTATACGTGCAACACTTAGCTACCCACATACAACATTTACACACGTATGAACACACACACGTGCACACCACACAGGTACATAGGTTCTGTAAGGGACCTTTTTTTTTCTTTTTTTGCGCTAGTTAGACTAATGCGCTAGTTAGTGTAGAAAAACCATTCCGATTACTAAATACACATACGCATGGTCCACTCCTTCCTCCCAGGAGGAGGGGAACGTGCATATGAGTATATGTTAGTTAGTTCGAATTCTTTAGAATTAGGGAATTTGTTAGATCGCGACCTTTTCGCATTCGCGACGACCGCCCGAGCCGTGGTTCGGCCATTCTGGCACCCTCGTGCGGGTCGTCACAAACTTTCGCGGCTGAGTGCATAATACATAACATACATATACATAATTATTTATCAAGAAAATTGAAGAAAAAGAGCGTTTTTCAGTATAATCAAAATGTTTTCTAGTCTTTTGGCTCCCTGATATGTATTTAGAAAGCGTTTTCACTTCTAACTTATATATTTTAGATCATTAACGTAACTACTGTAACGTTTCGTGACGTAACGCAATTTTTCATCAAACGTCCCTAAATAAGTTTTAAATTAAAAAAAACGTTGTAGCTAATAACTTTCTTAACATTAACAAGTCGCTCAGTCTCACGGCTAATTCTATATATGTAGTTAGAAGTATTTTATCTTTAACATACTAAGTAATACAATAGATATTACGACTTCATAATCGTCAATAACAAATGATAACTACATGGCACCATGTTTAGTTTGGTAACTGAATCTCAAATTAACCCGTCATTATTATGTTCAAAAAAGATGTACGTATCCAATGAATTAGTATATCTTGTAATACAAGAGAACAATTATTAGCTTAATAAAACTCAATAGTAATAGTAAATTAGAAGGCCGCCTTTCTGAGAATCCCGTTGTATTCCCCGAGTGACCTAAAAAAAACAAGTAAAGCCGTAATGATATTTTTCCGCTCTGTTTACTGAAATCCCACTTTTTTACTGGGTGGACTTATATGATATAATATTATATACAAAATAGATGATTCTTTTGCCTACAGTACCGTACTAAAGTGAACCTTACGAGGACAACGATTCCGCAAATTATATTTGAGGTTTTATGTAGTGTTAATAATATCTTTGTTTGGAAGTAAATTCCGTTACCATCACAATTAGATAAGCTACCTTATAAGAAGAGTTTTAAAAACCTAACATGTATCACTTTTCATAAAGAATGCAAGGATTCAGCAAATATAACAAGACTATTTCAATTTCTAATAATTGTTCTAAAATTTATTTACTTTAAAGTTTAAACCTATACAACAATTATTATTTTATCTAAATTCTAAACCATCCTTTCATACTTCAAGGGAAGCGCGAAGAGAACCATGGGGGACTGTGCTGCCTCTTCCGACAAACTATGCTCTATCTTCTGAGGAACTTCCTGAGTGCCACAAACCGACATGGCCTGTTTAAAGAATTCTAAACAGTTTTCTTGTTCAGATGGGTCGCTGTAAAAGTAGCCTATATAAATGGCGTTACACGGACGTTACACAGACAGCGACCTGGGGAGGATACTTGTGTGACTCTAATTTACCGCAAACTATATCGCTCTTATTAATGTGGCCCTTAAGTCCCGCCACTTACACGTACGAGTTGAGGCATCTACTGCGACTTTGCATGTGGCTTCTTATTGGTCTACTCGTGTCATACAATTGTTTGATCTCAACCATACACGAAAGAAGAAGAGAATCTAAATTAAAACATCATTGAGATCGTAGGGATTAGAGAGCAAATTCTCTCCATTTCTGTACCAACAACTTCTTCATTTTATTTGTCCCGCAATTTAACATTTTAAAATCCATATAACGCACTTCATATAATATCTAGCTATCGCTTCGTATAAACGGTAATATTTTCCGATATGTCTACATTGTGTACCGTATAAGTACTTTAAGCGATTTTAACTCCCCCCAGAAAGTTCTGATTACAAATCTGCGTTGAACACGCTATACGTCCGGGGGTTCTTTATTAACTTCCCGTGGAAACTCCTGATTTTTTACTTATATAATATGTATGAATGTACGTACATGAGAATTTATTAAACAGTCTAGACCAAATACGGGCAGAGTTACTGCATATTGTATGTCCTAAAATAACGGTTAGAATTTTGTTACGAATGAAATATGAAGTAATCAAGTTTTAAGAGTTTTCTTCAGATGTATTTTTTGTTTAATGATTTTATTACGTATGTTATCTCTTTGAATATATATTTTGTAAAGAAATACAGGTGTCAGGTTATTACAAAATAAAATCAACGAATAGTCTATTACAAAATAAAATCAACGAATAGTCAGTCATATGTGTCGTAAATTATATTCGTGCTCGTTAATTACAAAGTGAAAATAAAAAAAAATCCTATATCACCCAAGTATTATAATAGCTTCTTATTATTGAAAGAATTTTTAGAACAAGATAAGTCTCGGAGACAGACTCTTACAAATAAACAATTTTTATATTCACATACATAATAATAGTATAGACAGATCCATCGATTTTTGCAGTAGAAGTATAATAATTACGACCGTAGGGAAAGTAAGAAGACAGTATTCGGAACCGGCGCGGAAACGTTTAGTATGGTTCAGAGTATCTGAAAGAAGCGAAAGTTAGAGCAAGTATAAAGAAAAGTAGTAGTCAACATTTCTACACACCATAGTAGGTAATTTTTGCAGGCTTAACGCATTAGAGCATTCTTTTTTTCTAAAACGACATTCTCTCGCTCTAGAGATCAAGCCCTGTGTCGCGGGAGACTTTACAAACACATAATTAAGGGACACAAAGTACACCCAGACTCAAAACAATCATTTGTGGAGCACACAGATAATTGTCCTGTGTGGGAATCGAACCGACAATACTCGGCAAGGCGGCAGCGATGCACGATCAGAGTCATCCTCTGGGTTCTTATTAGTAAATTTGTTGTTATGTTTATAGGTTAGATATGGATTACAACCTTATCTGACAGTGAATGTATCACAATTAAGCCCAATAAGGCACTTATGAATGTTTAATGAATGCCTATTTAGGCCGGAGATGAAAAAATGATATACCAAAAGTTGAGCACGAAAAAGAAAAAATGTATTGTCCCATCGACTTATTGAGGAGTGAGGGACATATCCAATAAATCTACGGATATCATGTTTCATGTAGCAACACGTTTTTGCGCAATTGCGACAAAACAATATTTCCGCGGCAAAATTCATTGTTGAAATTTTTTGAGCAAAAAACCGTATTTTATTGTTTTTTTGTTTAAAGTAAAAATGAATCCGCGAACCACTTTTTGCATGAAAATGTAACTAAATTGCTAGAGTTACCGAAACTTTTTCACTCAACTCTATTGTATTTCCTTTGTTGCTGGATTTTTAAATTTTATGCAAAGATTCTTGAGGTAGAGTCAATTTATTGTTTTGCTTACGAAGGTTTTAATTTGTTCGACTATGACTTTTTTTATTATTTAAATATGTATAATTGTCGTTACTGTTTACTGGGTAGGTAAATTAAATAAATAATAGCATGTAATTTTGTCACTGTTAAACACATGGCACGCACTGAAAACCAGCGTTACACAGCTTTTGTTTCCAAATTATCTTTGAGTTCCTTTACAGCCTATATTGCATTTATATATGTTTCTCTTTTGATACAAAATAAACAATATGTTCCTTTCAAAATAGCTGCTGCTCCGTCGGTAAAATAGAATACTGTAAAATCAACACGGCTACTTCTGACTTTATTTCCTCAATAAAGAATGAACACTTCAATATTTATGTCTTTAAAAAATGGATTAATAAAAATAACCTAAAGAATCAAACGAAATGTTTACTTTTTCGGTGTAAGCGATAAATGAAAATATGTATGACTTTGATTCACACCAATATTGTAAATGAACATTGTAGTGGAATTTCTATAATCTGCATTATACAGAACCTCATGCAAATATTCAACCTCTAACAAAAAAATTAATTCCTCAATTTTATTATGGTTTATTATATCTCAGTAGGGTACCGTTACTATTTACTTGGTATACGGTGCACCTATATAATATGTAGTTGTTATGTCGGCAAAAGTACTATTTTGAAATAAATCTTACTTGTCATAATTTAACGTCCGGTTAGCGATATCAGAATCGAATCCAATTAAATAAAATAATTTCACATAATTACGTCATTCGATGAATTCGTATCATTTTATCATTGAATTATCATAAAGGTGATTCTAAAAGGGATTTTGATTATAAAAATACAAAACTCAAAAATCAACTATGTAGTTGTATTTATAGTCGTGAAGGCGTTTAAAAATATACTTGGATCGTTCAGGTTAGCTTTAATGCTCCAGCCCAAGAGTTAGACCAGGTGAATATCAAACTGATATTTATTTTAAAACAGAGAGGAAATACCTAAATGCTTTTGAATTTATCATTGTGCGTGCGACAAGAAAGTTTCACCAACTAAGTTAATACAAATTCAAAAGCAAAATTATGATAAATGAATATGACCTGGACAGCTTAGTAAAACGAGACTTTTACTGCTTTTGTAGCTCTCGTTTGGTTAGTTTTTGATGTAAAAGTGCGTTTTTGAATTTTTCATTATACTGACAACCTAACACGTACATCGATGTACGTGTTTTTACAGTATTGTCACTAGGCTGTTAAGCACACTTATGTAAATAAATGCATGCACTATCTTTCTTCTTGTAAAAAATCTGTGGGATGAACAAATTATATACCCACTCATAAGGTAATATCAAACTTTGGGTATATCCAAGATTGCTACATTTTTCAGAGAAAACACTTCTATCCATAGTTTGTGCTTTTATTGCATTTTTTGTTTACAAATGATTTAAAATCCAAATGTGCCAAAAGGAGCGAACAGTTTGACAAAAGCATCTTGACTCTCATAGCAGTTGTTAAAATATAAGCCAAATGACAAAAAATTTTTCACGTAGTATTAAAATTCCCAGTAAGTAGTGTTGTCAAGTTGTGCATCACGATCGGATCGGACCACCTCAGTTGTGCGCGTGCGTTCATCAATCATTCCGATCTAACTAGTGACAATAGTACTAAAACTACTAATATGTATTCTGTTTTCTAATATTCTACATGCCTTATTTTTTTAATATTTGTCCTTAGATTATAATTTCATATTTAAACTGTACTTGAATTTACAAATAATTGGTTTAATTTTTAATATTTCTAATACTTGAATAATTATATTATCTTCCCGTCGATGGTTTCGCTCGCATAGACTACACAATTTTTACTGTTTTATAATTTAATTAAATAATAACGTGTTACTTATTTGTTTATTACTCGATATAAATCAATAAATTGTGCAAACGATGTACCTACATAAGTTATGTGAAAAATGCGCTTAGCGCAGTTCTGGTGGAAAAGGGCTAACGGAGGTAGGTATTTGTACATACAAAAAAGCGAGAGATGACAGCGAGGAATGTGTGCGAGAGATGCGAGCGAGGACTATGCGCGAGAAATGTACGCAAAACGGTGCGGGGAACTAGATCTACTGGACCCGCTACGCATCCTCGTACCACGTAAGCTTCTCGCACAGCTTTGGTGGAAAGCATGACATCTTTTCACATCCTCCCTCCGCTAGCTACCGCACACATCTTGGGTGGGGGATACACAGCATTATAATATTAATCTATATACATTGCACAAGTAGGTGGTCAATGTAAATTAGCATAATATTAAATGCCTACTTAAACGTATACATCAATTCTCATTAAACACATTCAGCTATAAGTTTCCATGAATCCAATTCAAGATATTAAGATGGCTATAAAAATGTATATTGAATGACTTTTTTATTATTCTAGGTGGCTCGGTACTTCGGTACTCGATTGCAAATAATTATCTATGAAATCATTACTCTGTGAAAATATAATGATATTTGCATATAAATCGTTTAAAGAGAGTTTTTGGAGTTCTAGGCAGGATCTGGATCTGTCGTGCGGTAGTTTTTATTTTAAATCATAAACCTATGTTATTTGACCATATATGGCGGCATTTTACGTGATGTAGTTTGATCAACTGAAATGGATAGTTTGTAAAATAAGACAATTATCCACTTGATAACAACAGTAAAAACCTTTAGTAACAAAGATTTGTGTCAAAGTAGGATGAAGAAGATATATTTTTTGGATAACATTTTGCATATTTTTTTAAACTGTTCTTTATGTAACTCTTTACCACTGTATGATATTTTATGATATCCAGACGCGTATTAGAAAATCTCCTATCACCATCCCATCAAGCTCAAACTCATTAGAGGGATTCGACATTCCCAACTAACTAATATAAAAAAACTATTATCATCATATCGTTACATCAGTATTATAATACTATGTAAACGGTTATTTTAAGTGAGGTATTTACAATCGAACAAGTCTACGTTCGCAGTAGAGTCACGATCCCGATGTCGTAATGTTGCATGGAGTCATTATATCCACGTAACCTGTAAAAACGTTTACTGAGCTAATGAAGATCATTATACCGAATATTGGCAAATTCAGCAAACATTACTACTATAATAACAGTAGCGTTCTAATATAGTCCAGTTTGAGAAACACTACGCAACCATAACATGCATCGGCATATTATTGAACTCTAATTGATGTATACGGGCCGTAAAATGTGCCATGGCTGTCGATAGACGATAGCTGGCAAACACTGGCCTAATTAGAAGCAGCAATGAATTCATTAGCGGTAGTTCTCCATCTTTAAGTGTAATGGCATTTCTCTTTAGAGATAACGCTTTGCATGGTACCTACTTACTACTTACATCTACATTTTAATTACTCTGAACGCCAACATTAATATTTTAGGAATAAGGAAAGCGTTCTCACTCTTAGTTGATACAAATGAATTTATTAATACACACCCAGTAAAGTATTAATAATAAATTATCCTTCTGAAATATTAAGAAAATAACAAAAAAGCATTTTTTTTTTTTACGAAATTCCTCTTATCTTTACTGTGAATTCCGCTCTTTGAAAGTGTAACATTATTGTCTTATTTGAGTGCAAATTCCATGAAAAATATAATTAATATTATTCGTATATTGCGCAATACATTACTGATACAATTAAACCCAATTAATGAACGTATGTTTTATATCAATTCGTCTACGTAATCTCTATATATTACTTCTTAAATGTTTTTTTTTTGTCTCGCCACATCTTCCTTGTATCTTCATCAGTATTAATGATACAATAATCGTTTTAAAGCTTTTGGTCTCCGATATCGATAATAATCGATAGAAAAATAGTTTAAAATTAATGTTTTGGTGAAATGATATTGAAATAAGATGTATGAGGCGCTATAACTAACATGACAGCTATTTACATTCTATAATGTGCGAAATTTTCGCCTAGGTCAGATAGTTTTGTTTAATTTTATCAAACAAAGAATACCTATGTTATTTTATTTATAATACTAGCTGTCTCCCACGGTTTCTTCTGTGTTTTTATCCAACAAACACTGCGCCGCCAATGCACCCGTGTAGCCTATCATAATTGTACTCACTTCTTGCAAGTACAAATTATTTTAATTTATCACTATCTCCTAAAGTATGTGTCCAAATAACATGGCTATAAAGGTAAAAATTTAACTTCTTTAAAATTTTCTTTATGATGAAGTAACTTTTGTTCGTAAGGATTAATATACCATGTCAAAAAAATAATACATAGGTATATCAATTTTTAATTTTCAAGAAAAAAAATTGCAAAACTCCTTATTGTGGATTATGTATAAGAGATAAGCATATGCTATCGGCGATTTTTTTTTAGATATATGTACTAAGGACCAATATTTTTGTACAACATTGTATTTACGTATTATTAAAGATTACGCCAGCGCACGTGTATAAAGCAGTTCGGAAGGGCTTCCACTTCCGACTTACTTAACAAAAATCAATATTTAAGGCTAGCTGAGAGTTGTGGCCTATATATATTCTATTCCTCGCCTAACCTATTCCTCGTGAATTTGGTTATCTTATACAAAAAGATTTTTTCGAAGCTAACTGGTAGTTCCACAAATTAGCGAAACAAACAAACAAAAAAGTTACCGCTTTTTTACGTACCTACATATAAACATATTTTATTAAAAACGAATATTGCGAGGGGATTTTAAATGAAATTCCATTCCAAGTATAATATAACAGAGTTTATATTTCTAACTTTAAAACTGTTTTCTCTAACACAACAGTTCGAGTTAATTCGATTGAGTGTCACGTAACAGAAATAATGAAAACTTCCATTTCCACAGCGCGAAAGGCGTCAGATCCCAATTACGTTTACGTCAAACAGACATTCGTACAACGTGTTCCCACACATTAGGCGACAAAAGAGCTACATAGATGTTTAATTCATAGCTCATCGTAGGTACAGCTAGGACCAAAGCGCCACAAGAAAGCCAGTCGAGAATGTTAAGTCCATTCTAGTAAGGCTCGATAATGCTAAGCGAGTATAGACGGAAGTGGTCGAGTGCATACGAATACTCTTAGACAAAGCCCGTAAAAGGCTCGAAATATAGTTGTAGAGCCCATAATTGCTTTTGAAACTTTCAAGTTATATTCTTTACGATAATGGCTACTATCGGTGTGTCTTAATTGTTATAGTGATTTGTCAATAGGATGTAAGCGGAATACCTTATTATATTCATAGGAATTTTAAATTATTTTTAATACATCGATAGCTTGTTTGCTAACAGATGAAACTTTGGACAATAATTTGCCTGACTTATACTGTTTCTGAAGTTAGTCAAAAAAAAACAATATTTATAAAGTTTCCGTGTACTGACATCGTCCCTCCCTTAAGGCGTATAGATTTTTCAATTTAATCATAGATTTTATCACATGTTTCTTAGGTTTATATAGTTTAATTGTCATCATCATCACCATTGGCCTTTTTGTCTATGTTTACTATGTTCACGGTTTAGCCAGTGTCTCTGGGAGCTCCTTCTTTCCTGACTGTATAAGCCAATTCCAGAGCGATTGTACATAATTTACTATAATGCCATCTAATTGTATATAATCTAAATTATATATAAAACGGCGAAGCTAGCTTACAACAGATTAGTATATTATATGCCTTACATCTTTATAAAAAATTGTTTAATACAACATTCTGACATAAACACATTAATTGTACGTTTTATTATTAGAAACACAAACGTTCATGTCTTTTTTGAAACTTATTCAAACATGAACATATTAAGGAAGAAAGAAGGCATGCATATTATCAACTTTATTAATATTTTTGTTAGGTTTAGCGTTAGGCCAGAATCTCACCTGATGTTAAGTAACGATGTGGCCCAAGATGGTGGGCTCACAAGTGAAACTGTTTGAACACACTTGTTGCTTGAGTTGTGGCTTGGCAACAAATTTTCAACATAAGAGTGGTAGCTAGCAAAGCGGGCGTTTGAAAACGCCCTACCACCATGCTATGGTTTCATCTCGATGTCGATACACACTACCATAGAGCCATAATTTATTATACTTAATAAAAATTCATAAGGCTTACGACGAACAACTGGCAGCTTAAACCGGTAGATCTAAAAAATGAAATTTTGCACAGGAGTTATTTATGTAATGTAGGTGAGCGCTAAGGTTTCTTGAAATTTCTTTACATTATGGGAGCTAAAAATATTTAACCCTTTATTTTTGGAGATGGGAAAATCCATCGGGCACACATAGTTAGTTGTTTAATAAATAACTGCAATTGTTACGAAACAATCGGAATGAAACAGTAAACCGATTCTCAATAATCAATCAACTGATATGTTTAAAGAGAAATAAGCAGCGTAATGTACATGAATCATCCGCTCCAATCAGAAGTCATTCAGAAGTCTGTACATGTGAATGAATCGATTTGTTACCTCAGAGTATCTCAGCTATCTCTTAAATTGTTGACGCTGGACAATTCACTGAAACTCCCCAGACATTTGGATGAAATCGAGGTTTTCTCTAGAACTTCTTAAAATGTGTTTCTGAATAAAAATTAAATAGCCATTCTTATTTCTTTGTTATTTAAATTTGTTTAATTTTTCGCTAATCAATAATAGAATTTTCTCTGGACGCAAAAGTGCCCGGGTTTCATCCAGACACTTTTTAGTTAATAACCTCATCCGGGTGCACCTCGGACGCTTTTCAAACTAGGACAAATCTTTGGAAGCCTGGACGGACGGACCCTGCCTTAGAGCAAACCTCAAACTTTTGCGAAAACAAACATCCATCCTAATTAATCGTCAATAAGGACGTCTACTAACCAAGAAGGTAAAGACAATTATCGTTAAAGTTGAATACATTAATTGTTAAAACGGGATGAATTCTCACTATCATACAATAAGTCAATTTAGCACACTATTTGACTGCACTATTATTAATAAAAATACATTCAAGGGCGTTCTTGTAACCCACTCTAAGGTTTTTCCACAGGATAATGAGATGATAACCAAAAAGTGAGAATCACATATTATAAGGTCAGGGACACAACGGTGAGAAATGATAATCATTGCATTATATTTATTGGTGATATTAAACATTTATATTGAGGTGAGTCGCCAGCTTTTTTGCTGTATTTTAGCATAAAAAGGAAAAAAGATTTCGTTTAACTTTAATAAACTACTGTAAATTTAAAGAGATGTTTCGAGAAAAAGTTACGGGAATTTAAAATTAGTCTAACGGTACAGAATACAAAAATTATAAACAATATTAGCAAGGTAATATGATTATATTTTTATATAAAAGGCGCTGTTTTAATACCTATTTTATGTATTTAGATTTTATTAGTATGTACAAAAATGAAAACTGTCTAAATACAAGTTTCATGTAAGTACTGTTTATTTTTTAAATTTTGCATTTTAATAATCTTTCATAACATAGCGTTTCTATATAACATACGCTGTAACCGTATACCGTGTACGTACTTAAACAAATATCTCTCCTCATTTGTACTCCAAAAACATCGGCATCCATATTATTAACATGTGAAGCGAGCTCGTAAATTTTTATATAACCAGGGAAACACGTCAGTGTCATCATCGCACACGTGTGACGACGCGGAACACGCCCGCGGCCATAATGTTTGACGCGGGATCGGCGGGACGCGTGACAGGCGTGTAGCGTGACGTTTCATGTAAAACAAAACACGCGCGATTCGATATATTTGCCTGTCAATGTTATGATAATCTGACGCGTGAGGGATTTAGTAGCTAAACGTCTGTATAATTTTTTTTTTACAGCACATTAAAGTAAGGTCACTTTACCCGATGGTGAGCACAGTATAATCTGAAAACAACGGCAACCACCGAAAGATTTGCAATCTATCGACTGTCGTTGCTGTCATGCCGGCCTGTATGCTTCTCGGCATTATAGACATTGACAGATCCCGAAACGCGACAAACATAAATAGAGGAATAGTGAAGAATTTATCAGTAAGTGCCTAGTTGTAGTCGCGACCCAATCGGTTACAGACACATACTCTATCCCCACATTTTGATTATTGGATATATACCGGCTGATTCCGGAACCCACGCTCAAGCATGTCACCATGGCAAGTGATACACCTGGTGTATGGTGACCGCGATCCAGTCAAACACAATGGAAGTGTACTACCACCCAACAAAATGGTTTACGACATCTTTTATATTAAATATTCTTATAGGACTATCTTATAATACAAGTCAGTAAAATCTCTAGGATTATAAAGACATCAAATTGTACAGCAAAGTATTGTTTATGTAATTTTCAGATTGAACTTAGATTTATTTATATATATAAGCAAGCAATATTAGCAATCATTAGTCATTTACTATTCAACTATGAGGTAGAAGCTTTTCAAAGTATCTACATTTTTGTATTGTTATAACTTTATATCAGAACTCAATTGAAATAAAACTATATTTTTCGGATTCGTTCTAATAAAAATAAATTCCAACTTACATGCTGTTAAAAAACGGGCCAAGTCTCGACTTGGATTATTTGTCTGTAAAAAGTACTGAAATCGTATAAACAGCCAAGTGGTGGATATAAAAAACGAGTAATTTTGGCTAAAGTCTGGCCTAACTTTTACACGTTAAACTCAATTCTTTAGAATCTACTGTACCTAATTATTTGAGCCTAAAACATTTTCATTATTAATGACAAGACAATAAGGTCAACATATTCTTATTACATGTCATGGAATTTTGTATGACAGCTGCACTTGAGAGCCAGTCTTCCACTAGGCTTAGCGTACTACCATCTTGCGCAACATCGTCACTTAAGATCAAGTGAGATTGTGGCCACAACGCTAAACCTATAACGATAAAAAAATTAAGGTGGCATTTTGATTGCTCTTATAGTTAGACGGGGAGCTCTTAGAGTAAGTACATCAGGTACTCCAAACCTTCATTATAACCCAAAGGACACAAAGGACGCGTTCCGTTTCATGCAAAATTCAATTAAACTAAGTATAGGTTTTAGAACAATAAAAATAAACATTATTTTTCGGGTTCATTTAATAACTCCATATTTTTTGGATTATCAATTAATCGTGAATAAATAGTGAATTATAAAATTTAAACTCACATGAACCGACGCGGTTATCAAAAATCCTGCAAATTAACAATGTTCGTATACTATTAAGGAATGTTCGGTGTAGAAATAGTTATCTCGCTTGCGCAGTTATAACAGATTTGCTATACTTATAAAAAATGTGTGACAGGAGAAACAGCGAGTACATATTGGGAAATAATCGTTTTGATGAAATACACCTGTCCCGGTATCATGCATGAAAATGGCACGTTGTCCAGGAAATATCAAAGAGAAATATGGGAAAAATATTTAGAAGCGCATTTGTTGTACCTGAGTAAATTTCCTTTTGCTGTCAACATCGCGGTTGAATTCAAAGTTATATTCTGTATTTTATATTCAACTTTGACACACTTGCTATCCAGTGAAATACAAAATAAAAATACAAACTGAATTGCAAGTTATACTTTGAAAACATCATAAAATACACACTATAAGTATGGAATTTCTACCGTGTAGTTGTGGCAAATAGGTCAAACTTGGACAAGGTTTTCCGCTAGCTAACATTTTTCTAAATAGCAACACTGACACGGAACGGCAAACGCACGCGCAGAACCATGACCGCAAAGGTCTAAAGATTGTTATCCACTTATCTATGTGTAATAGAATCATCTCCTATTAATTTCATCTTATTATTTTTGTAAAAATAATATTGCAATAAAAGACATTTATTGTTTTTTTTTTTTCAAATTAAATAAAACTATCGAAATTCCGTTATTATATTGTAGGGATAGTCGTACTTAATTATTATTAAAATGTATGTAATTTTGGAAGTAAATATAATGTATACTAGTATTGTATATAGTGTATAACTATATATTATATTTGATTGCATGCTAATGCTCTACATAGTATATGGCCTTAAAATGCACACAAATTATATCTATTGTGTATTGATTATTTAAGCGCTGTATAACAAGCAAAAATTAATAATGATTGCTTCGTAACTGGCACCACTTGATTGCTAAACATAACAATTATAAATATGTTAAATGTGCAGTGAAGTAATATAAATGTAACAAATAAATAAATAAAATAATAAAAGTTTACAATTTTCAAGTATTGTTCATAGTTACATAGTAATAGAAATTGTTTTAGAACGCTAGAAGTAAATAAAATTTGTTTTATTTGAATAAAATTGAGAAAGACCTTGTAAGCGTAAATCTCCACGATATTTTAAATGACCAATTAATTATACCAATGATCCTATAAAATTAAACGTAACTTAAATATAATATGCCTTGGATTATATAACACAGTATATAGTAGGTGTCGCGACATACACTACGTTGTTAATTATACAGCTATATCGCTATATTATATCGCTTTCATTGTTGACCAATCTTTAAAAGCTAGATGTCGATTTGCCTTTTTTGGAAGCGGTCGCGAGTTGCAAGAATCGACTGTCAATATGTTCTCGAACTGATTTTCCGCAAAACTCAAGGGCTATGCGACTAAACAAAGGTAAACTATAAATTTCTTTTGTGCAGTTGTATCTTGTGTTATTTAAAAAAAAAGGTAAAAATATATCATTTTTGAGCGTATGATTACTGTTTTTTTTTTAACGGCTTATTATAACATATTTTGATATTTATTATTATTATGATATATTATATATAATAGTAATGAATTACAGTGACACAAGCGTGCACCGTTCCTATACTAAATGGTAACTAACACTAAAATACGACAAGGTTAGAGATAAAAGAAAAAAAATAGGAAGTACAATTAATACCCTGTGAGTATGTTTGCGTGTGTCGATAATGGATGTGTGTATGTGAGTTTTTCTATTCTGTTCTGTTGACGTCTTGATTTTTATTAGATATATTCTACTGTTTTATGCAGAGTCTAAACCATTAACACAATAATCGACAATTCGCTTCCATTGGATAGCGATAGAATACACGACACTCTAAGCAATAATAAATTTTTAACCCTTAACATAATGTCGATGAAAAATCTTTATTTAATTTAATTCTTTATTAATAAGTGACGTAACTATATCCTCGGATCACGACTTTCTTCACAGTAGTTATTGGATTCTGCAACTTCACACGCGACAAGTTTTATTAATAGGTGACCAACATTATCTTTAGCATCTCGCGTGTTGACCGCCAGCTTGTCGGGCATGATCTGTATCTACCATTGACATATGCGCAGAAACCAGCTATCCAGTTACTTTGATTGGGGATAGCCGTGGAAGATTACTATTTCTCAGGTTAAATATATCTTTATTGGAAATTTACGTATACCTATATAGTGAATAAAAATTATGAATGCTCCCAAGGAATAGTGACCTGGACCAAGAAAGAACTGTGCTAACGTTGTTCTTTTTGCAGACGATACCTCACTTATACTTATATCACATTTGCCTTACCGAATGTCCAACATGTTGGCAGTAATATTATACTGTATTCTTAGGCATCACACTTGATGCAAAATTACAATGGCAGAGAAATTAGGCTTCACTGCATTAACATCCAGTTAACAGATATTACTACTGCTAGGCTGGTCTACTTCGCTTCCTTGCACAGTTTAATGTCCTATGGTATATTTTACTGTGGAGTTCAGCAGCTGAGGTAGATACCATATTTGTATTACAAAAACAGGCAGTTCGAGGAATTTATGATGGGACCACGCGAATCATTGGGGAATAAGTTTCAAGAATTTAGTATCTTAAATTTGCCCTCCCAATACATATTGGAAAATATAAATAATGGATGTTCGAGAAAATGTAGATAATTATTAACTTGTAAATAACAGGCACAATTTCAAAACTATAAATAAATATAAAATAGTCAGTCCACGTTTTAGATTTAGTAAAATAAATAAAAGTTTTCTAGGTAATTGTGTTAAGTTCTATATTAAACTTCCTAAGTACATTATCGATTTGCAGGATAATGAATCAAAGAATCATGTTCAGCAAGTTTTATTATCGAAAGGGTAAATAAAGTGTAGATCATTACGTGAATGGCGATGATGTCTGGATGTGATTCCCTCTCTTTACCTACTATGTATGATAATAAATGTATATCTATAATTTAACACAAAAATAATAATTTTAATGTAAAGAAAACTTTAAGAGAATTTAATCATAGCTTTTACATTGCTCCTCAGTATTATTCTCGGTAAGATTATTAATTTAAAAAAATAACCAGAGGTTGTACATTTCTTATTCGTTGACGGTAAGCCTTGTTGTTGCTTTGCACAATAACATTTTATTTTGTATAATTTTTAAGTATGCACAGGTATAAAATAAGTTATCAATATTGGCAGCCCTGGTTTTATTAGAAATCTTTTTTAACGTAAGCTGTCATAACGACCGTGTGAATGAGGCTTCACTTGTATATGACTCCAATAACATAAACAAGGTTGTTTATTTATTTATTACCAACAACTACCCGCGACTTTGTACACGTTAATTAGAATATAAAAACATAAAATCAATAAAACATCGTTATAAAACCATAAGCCTAAAAGTAGTTTTCTGTCCGTGAAATAATTTTTAGAATCCAAACATTAATTTATAAAGATTAGATACAAAATAAACGTACAATAAGTGTAGATGAGCTGTAACTGGTTTCGTTTCTGAACCAACAACACGATATAGAATAACGACATGTACCTATTTTTTCTAAGTTATTTCTGCATCCTACTTCCAAATATGTATTGTCCTATACAGCTGGAGTACAAAGAAAAGTTCAGACCATATATGTCCATACCGGCACACCGCATCTTGATTAATGGTGGTATCTGTCAAACTAGCCGCCATCAATTTATCAAGACTAGATCAAACCAATTAATAAAATCGGTCTTCAAACAATCGTACTCGCCATTGTACTTTAATCGCTTATCATAAAGATGGCGACATATAGATGTCTTTGCATTAAACAAATCTCATTTGTTTTTATATCGTGTGCATAATTTTCGTTCTATAATAATTCCGATAACTTAAAAAAAAAATGAGAATTTTTCAAATACTTAAAACAGTAGGTCGTTTGCCCACAATCTAACTGATATTAAATAACAACGTGGTCCAAGATAAATAAGAATAAATATGGGGTCACGATTTCACACACGGCTTTTTAATTCCAAACTAAGGAAAGCTTGTATTATGATAACTAAATAGCTGATATACATACATATATAGATATTTAACAACCCAGATATACAATTGAGAGTTATGCTCATTACACAAGAGTCAGTCAAAGGCGGGGAGTTCGAACCCGCAACCTCTCGGCTCAATATTGCAGCTTACTACTACTGCGCCACGAGGCCTGTAAGATGGTAGCATGTTAAACCTAGTAGGTCTGGAACTAAGTGCAACTGAAAACACCTATAAATGCTTGGCAGTAGATTTTCAACTCCACCATGCTATGATGGCATAACGGTGTTCTTCGAGTTATCAATATTGCGACGTAATTGCAGCTAGCCGCCATTTGAACGCTTTATTGTGCGAGTCATGCACACGTGCATAATTGGAACATAGCTGCAGAAGCAAAATACAAAACGAAACCATGTTGAAAAATTGTGTACACGTCTTTTTTAAGTTAGCCACATAAGGCATAACAAGGGACATGACCTAGATCTTATATCTATTTATTTCATAACATTTTTTTTAAATTTTATGAAGAATATGAGCCAAAGTCCACTATGCAGACTCACAACTCCTTGTCAACCATTTTTCTAAAAAGCAATGAACCTATCACCTATTTTTATCATGTATATTTTATGTACATAAACGCATATTACAACAGCCTTTAATAATACAGGTACCTACTAAAGTGTGTAACGAATACGAGGGCGTGTGTCTATTTACGATACAAATCGTCTTTTAATGGCTTCGGTACGCCTATTGTAAAATAATATATCAACGTCACACTAGCCACTATCTATTATACTTATATTATCTATCAATTTAAGCAATTTGTTTTCTGTTATAATCTATATATTAATACGTGAAGTAAAAGTTTTCGTTACCTTTTTAAGCGTATCGAGTGTAAGAAGGACTGAGATTTGGCATGGTCAAAGTTTGTATAGAGAAGGAGTGCAGAAAGACAACATTTGTCTATAATATCTGTTACTAATATATTAAATTAAACAAATTAATACTGCGAATCCTAAAACGACCAGTGCCATTGAACTTAAACCCCCCAAAATATTGACATTGTCACTCAACGAAAGGTGGCAGCAAGTGATGTAGATAACTCATTGCCTATGAATACTGTAAATCTATGATTAAAAAGTCGATGGTCGAGTTTCGACCTTAGGGCGATCGCTAGTATATTTAAATGACCAAGACTTCATGGATTTATGGTCTAGGTAAATTTTAAAGTATCAAAAACGCACATTGAAAAGCAATAAGATTGTAAAAAGGACAAGGTGTTAGTATTGTTCATTAAACATCGATTGTCTGACTATTAATCCATTGTTCTTAGCTCTATCGAACAATCAATACTTAGGTTTAAACTATTGATAGTACAAATTTCATATGTTTTAAAAGGAAGGTAAATAATTTTTCTGTCTGCAAAAATCTCAATAGTTCACGCGAATGACCTTTTCTGAAAGAACAGATATCATCGGATTTCCAAACAATCGATGTATTATGAAGACTACAAGTTCCGCCTCGAAGACAGAGATGTTTTCCGATCCACTAATAGTTTTGAGATTCGTTATTTTTACTTTTCAGGGTGTAAAATGAGTAAAGTTTATTTAAATTTGATTTAGGTACCAAAAACATTATTAATTAAATTCAATTCCAGGTTGGTGACAAACTAGTTTGGCATATGCGTGCCAGAATATATTAATTTAACCTAGGACAAACTAGTTTTGAAGGCAATTTCCTTTTATTTATTTATAAACAAAATATTATAAAAAATATATTTTTAATAAACAAGCAAGAGTTTACTTAATTATAATTTATCGAACTAAAAAGTAAATAATATTTTTTTTTATGAATAAAAGTTACCGAAGGTCACTGATTAGAGGCGCAAATAGTACGTCATAGGTACTACAAGGTGTCCAGAAAGGGTATCGGGTATTTGTTTTCGCGCCATATTCGAAACGGGGCGTCTAAAGGGTGCGGGGAGGGGTTCGTGGCGTCCGCCATTTTGTGGAGTTTTAGTCACGATGGAACAGTACTCGGGGACGCATCGCGCATTTTGCGTACGAGCGTATTATCGTAATGGTGATTCAATAGTGACTGCTCAACGTCTCTATCGTGCGGAATATCGTACACGCCACGCGCCAAGTGACGATGGCATTAGGAAATGGATCAGGATGTTCGAGAATACAGGTGCGACAGTTAAAATTCAAAACTCTGGTCGTCCTCGTTCAGTTCGCGATGAAGAAACAATTGAAGAAGTTGAGGCGTCGGTTCGTCAAAATCCATCTTTATCCATCCGAAAGCGAAGCCAAGCGTTGAACATCAAAAAATCGTCTTTACATTCGATTTTAAAGAAAGACTTACATCTAAAAGCCTATAAAATTCAATTGGTTCAAGAATTGAAGGATACGGACTATGCTAATCGACTGAATTTTGCGAACGAAATGCTGCAGCGATTTAACAACTTTAACAACATACTGTTCAGTGACGAAGCAAATTTTCACCTGAATGGTCATGTTAATAAGCAGAATTGTCGGTACTGGGCAGTGGAGAATCCGAGACGAAAGCATGAAAACGACCCCTGCATAGCCCAAAGGTCGTTGTTTGGGCCGCTATGTCTGCTAAAGGCATAATTGGTCCTTATTTTCATGAAGATCAACGAGGCCGAGCAATTAATGTGAATAGTGACCGTTATTGCGATATGTTGCGAAATTTTTTGGTCCCAGAGTTGCAGGAGTTTGCAGGTTTCAACTCAAGAACGTGGTTCCAGCAAGATGGGGCCACTTGCCATACCTCAAATGACTCAATGGAAGCTGTTAACGAATTATTCCCTAATAAAGTCATTTCGCGAAGGGGTAACATCAACTGGCCTCCCAGAAGCCCCGACCTTAGCCCGCTTGACTATTTTGCATGGGGATACCTTAAAAGTAAGGTTTATCAAAACAATCCGACGAATCTAACCCAGTTAAAGCAAAACATCAGGTCAGAAATGGCAGCAATATCGATAGCTATGTGTCAACGTGTTATCGCCAATCTTCGTTTCCGTTTAGAAGAGTGCCAGCAACGTAACGGTCATCATTTGGATAACATCATCTTTTCCAAATAATTCTCCAATTCATATGCTAATAATAAACAATAAACTTTTTTATTGCATACAAATAATTTTTGTTTCATTGAACTTACAAATACCCGATACCCTTTCTGGACACCTTGTATAAGAAAATTAAATAAACTTTAATTTTTTTTCCAAAGCTTAAGTATTAAGTGTAATGAAGTTTTACGCCTTGTAATCAATACTATTTTATTATAATTAAATAAGACTATAATCAAATGTTTGAATAAATATTATTCATCTAATTAATTGCCTTCAAATTAGTTTGGCTTGGAATCTGGTTGGCCGGTATAATATATATAATATTATACATGTAATTCGTTAATTTTAATTCGCTAAACGTAAACACAAGCTGCAATAAATTTGAATACGTTTAACTAGTGAATCAGTAAAATGTTTCCTGGCATGTTTATATTGTGGCTTTTATTAATAACGTTTGCTTAGCAAAGCTTACATATGCCAAGTATTATGGGAACAAAACGATCGAATCGCATGAGAAACACAAACACGCTAATCCCTTAGTAAATATCGGACCACGGTCATTGTTTCATCGGTTCATACTCGTATTTTATTTTTATTCTCTGAAATACTTTAGCGCTGTAACTAAAGAAAAATTGCAAAAAATAAAATTGTTGTTAATTCTTAACCGATTTCGATGACATTTTATACAAGAGAAGTAGGTATAACATTTAACTCCACAGTTGATAAGCTATAAAACCTGTCAATAATACTAATATAAATCGAAAAAATCTCAACGGATTTTGATGAAATTTATGTGCTCGGGAAATATACATCATTCCTAAAATGATAGGCTATGAGGATTGTCAATACTATGATTAAAAATAAAACTACGAGACGAAAATAAATACTGCGTAATAAACGCGTGCGAAGCCGTAGGGCGCTGCTAGTTTATGATATTATTGCAAGGCTAAACTATTTGGTTTTTAAACTTCTTAGGTTACTGACAATTTGGCAAAGTTCATGAAGACTTTATCCAATTCCAAGTCAGCTTACATATACCTCAAATGCTCGTTTACATCTCTTGCACATGATTACGCTGGACATCGAAATATAATCGTATATCTAATCTCAGATGTAGACCGTTTAATCTACTCCAAAGCTCATAGAGTAGTTTAGTGAAAGTATGGGCTACGATAAAATAGATCAATCGTTTGACTTACTTGTCCATTAGTTACGAACATATCCCAAATAATATCATTAATTAGGTAGTAATTAAAAAATAAAATAAAAATCCTTTTATTTTTTGCAATAACATAATAATTAATATTACATGCATAAATCAAGTTGAAGTTAATCATTTAGTAATAAATAACGTACACGTAATATTTTCGAAAGTAGATTAATAATAAAAAATAATAAATGTTTTAATTGATATGAATAAGTATTACCTAATTTCTAAAATTTAAACAGAACAGGAACCTTTCGCGTGATGTTGAAGGCCTCCTCCAGACTTTTCCAACGGTCTCTATCCTTTAGTTTCTAACAACCATTTAATAATACCTACTAGTTTTTTAATGTCGTTTTCCTATAGCAATTTAGGTCTACCTCTCTTTTTAGTGCCTATTGGACCAGGCTATGTTGTTAGTCAGATTAGTTAGGACGGATAGGTTAGGATCTTATTTTACTTTTCACACGATGTGTATATTTCCACGACTGAAATGCGTAAGTAAGAGATGGGAGTAAGCAAGAATCCATTCCCTTTTTCTTAATTTTCAGTCATTATACCCGACTAAATTACTAAAACTGAAGAAAAACCGATGTGTAATTCTCCAATAAGTAATGAATTTGAAAAATCAATTATAGTCTTCATACTGGTCAGTACGTCCCAGTACAATAGTATAAAAAAGCAAAAAGACAAGTGTAAATGTACTTATGAACGCGGGTTACGAGTTTATACTTCTTAGCCACAGTCGATGTTATGCGACTATCTTCATCATAATAATACAAAAGGTAACTAAGAACAAAGAAGAAACTTACTACTGTAGAATTTTTGTTATATTATACACGCACTTCATAAAAAATTTACTCTTATCTGTTTTTCGTAAACGAATTAAAAAATATAAATTCAAAAAGAACAATTTTTGAAACGTTGACATTTGTTGAACCCGTATATCACAAGAAAAATTTGCTAAACTATCCGCAGTTGGGCATAAAACGCTTACGTTTAAGTAATGAAGGTTTTACTCGATGTGTACACACAAAAACGACTTTCATCGTAATCTTTATATCATGACCTCGTTCTATGTGAGTATCCTAAAGCCCTCGCATAATTCAGGAGTGAAAACTCGCTTTAGTGAGGGTCTGGCCATTAGTCTTGTTGGAAAAACACCTGTCGCCGCAAAAAAGATGCGTCACTAACCCCGTGTGAGCAGATAGGCTAAACATTTGGTAACCACATAATGTGCGTTAGGTAAAATCGTTGGAGTACCTACTCTCGGTAAAATAAAAAGGATAACATAATTTATAAAAGTAAGAATTTTAATATACTTAAATTATGTTTTTAATTAACAGGAAACAATCTTTCGAGAAAATTGAATTTATACCTCCGACTTCTTATACGAGTTGCTTATAATAGCAGAGATTTATTTTGTAAGTGTAACACTGATTTATAAGTACATACTCAATATTATAAGTACATGAATATTTGTAGAGCTTGATCCTCCTATTTACCTTTTTAATCACCACTGTTCTGCTGCAAAAACAAATTCTTAAAATAATATTTAAAATACATAATCTGAGGTGTAAGTTCACATGTAGCTTCAAGATGCTTGTACGATTTCTTTTGGAACAAGTTATTGTTACCAACTTTTTTCTTTTTGTAAAGAAATATTTTTTAAACATTTATCAAAATTATATAGATAAGTTATATAGGTATAAAATTGAACATTTCGCGAAACAAACAGTTGTGGGGTATATGGAGCAGATCCAGATATTTTATTAAAAATAGTTTTGCTAAGACGTACATGAGAAACAAATTTGTTTTACGTTTTTGGCCCTAAAAATGCCGTTAACAATGGTTCTAAATTTACTACCTTCTTAATAACGCATGAGAGGACGCTGCCTTAAAGAAACTAACATAAGCATAGAAAAATTATTCTCAGTTTAATAATAACAATTGTAGTTCTTAAAGCAAATAATATGGAGTGCCAAATTAAAAAAATCTGAACTCGGGTCTTTTTAAACGTATGCTACGTGATTTCTACTTGGAGTGGAAACTTTCGGATAAATTATTTACGATGGATTTAAGCAGTAGGTAACGCCTTGGTAAATCAAATAAAATAAATATTATACACTCTTCTCGTTCACTCCTGTAAAATTCTTTTCATTAATAAGTCCTCCATTTTGCTCAGTAATATGCAATTAAAAACATTTGTTACTTTTTTTTCTTCTAATGGATCAACACTTTCGCATTATTTTGTGGTGATTCCGTAACAGTATGATTCACTAATCCTCTATTCAGTTCTTACATCATGTTATTAAAGTCCCGATATGTTAGAGCAACATAGACATATATACTGTGTTTTCGAATACGCAGATAACAAAACTCATAAAGCATATGTCCAAGACGATAGAAAGTGTAACCATAGGGTTTACATTTTTGTTGAGTGACATATTTTAGTCTACTCTCGTGATACGCAATACACAGCCCACAACAAATAGCTAAAATTGGAACGCAACAAGTCCTTACATTGGTTATCCTTGGTGTGGGTCGAAGAGGAAATGGTCTGCGACGTTCACGGACGTATAACTCAGGGACCGAACTAGAACGTCGACCATTACTAGTGTCGTTAACAATCGACACATATTATATCGATATAGACCTATCGTAGAAAATATGTGCACATATCGACAATGAAAAGACTAATTGACTAACGTGCTTGACAAGCTCTACACATGCAAACTTTACAAACGTTGATAGCTCAGTAATAGTGCCCACGACGTATTGGCTATTTCAAACACCGAAAAATCAACATTTCTCAAGCATTCAGGTTTCCACACGACGTTCTCCTTCACCTTTCTTCCGAAAAATTCGTTGGTATATGCCGGCATTCGAACCAGCCTGCGGTCAATGCATCGATATTCTGCCGGTCTAAACCACGTGAGCACCCGCTTGATTACTGTATATAAGCGTGCCACTATAGCGGATGTTACACCTGGTGTATGATGTTCACGATCCAGTCAGTCACAATTGTCGTGTCTTACCACCAATGACGTTTTATAAATAGGCGCGTTATACTCTCACTAAAAGCTATTTGAAAACGGTATATCAGCATGTTGAAACAAAAGCGTAAAGCGCCAACTCTGTTGTCAAAAAAGGATAAAAATTGTGAACTGAAGATAATTACCCATCTTTTACCCTTGCATGTAAAGAGCATCAATGCGATATCTACTAAATATCATTGCCTACCACCCAGGAAATAATATCTACTCGGTATTAAACTTTTGAAGCTAACATTTAATAATTCACTTCATTAGTAGAGTTCGTAAAATTAAAAGTAAACACGGAATTAATTTGAAGTCATGCCACAAGTGACATAACATAACAGTAAATAATTTAATTACCACTAAATTAAGCCGGGCTAAATACGTGAATTAGTCGGCATAACATTATGAATTACATCTACATTATGTTAATTAAATAATGAATTTGGGATGGACAAATTTTATACGTAAACAAGATCGCGTGTTAAACAAGAATAATAATTCCGATCCCGAATCGATACATGGGGCGCGGACACGAGACATCACTAGACCGCGTGGCGCTTGTAATTCAATCCGGTCAAGAAGGGAGGGTGCTTATTGCCCGGCCCTTACATACATTACACCTCTCACTCGCCTCCGTCGGGTTGTAACGTACATGACTTTAGGCTGACGACATCCCCTCGCTTACATAAATTTCACTGAACAAAAGTACGCAGTCTAATTAAGTAGGGACACTTCTGAATATTTCAGGCGTGGACGTCCTGAAACTCAAATGAAGTAGGTACTAACCCCTTGAACTTGGATGTCATCCCGTGTAATTATGTAGTAATATTTCAAAGAGCATGAAATTTTGAGCGGATGCCTGAAAGGGACGCTCGAATATTGTTCGGTGAGTGAAAATCCCGCAGCACACTACCGAATCCTTTAAAAAGGGTCATTTTCTCCCAGGGCTATGAAGAACGTACAGGTGTTGATAACTACCTACTTAGAATATGATAGCATAATATTGAATAAGTATAGCTTCTTTACGCATTTAGCATTCGCATTACTGTGATCAATCTAATAAATAATTTAAAAAAATATCCTAAAATAAAAATAATTTCTAAGCAATTAAAAAAAAGTAATAAATAATTATTAAAAATACTAGCTATTCCCTTGGCTCCCCACGCGTTAATTATAGAGTTATTATTGTTTATAAAAACATGATATATATATTTTTTTTGTATGTAATGAATAGAGCAAATAAAATTAGATCAAAATCTATCAAGTAGGTTTTGCGTGATGCGCGCACAACGGCAAACCTCTATCATTTTATTTATATAGATAACTTTTACAACCTTAAAAATAGTAATCTAAAATTAAAATAAATAACATGTAATAGATAATAATAGATACTTAATTGAATCATTAATAGTTCACCAAAATCACTAATTATTTTATTTTATTGCAAATGAAATCAACTACAGCTCGAGTTTTCTCAACAACGGTCTCTACGATAATTATTGTAAATCCTGCATTCCTTACCTTAACTACTATTGCATACACTCCACGTTTTTCGTTATTTTATATTGAAATCATTTTATATTATTTATTCCGTTTTAAAAACATGATACATATATATATTTTAAATAAGTTTATTAATTTCTGCTTTTTAGTCTTGTGCGTGTGAAATTTTATAATAAATTTGAATCGTCTTGATGAGGTTAATACAGAAACCGGTAACAGCTTAGATTAAAGCAGACTACTGAATTTGGAGCGAACAGAAAAACACGCAAACTGATAGACAAAATAAAGCGAATGAATATTGTATTCTCACCCCACGCTAACACTGCGAAACAGACAGACAAAAAAAAAACCAAAACGTTTTATTCTTGCTATCCACCTCAGTCTATTCTACAAGCTTAAATAATTTATAAAGAGAATTTTGCAAGAAAATATAATTTAGTAAGATCAAAGACCACTCGGTGTAAAATGAATGCAACGCAATAACGGGGTTCTTTGAACTTCTATCGCGATATTTCCGGTTCCTGTAACCAATCGATAACAATATTTCTATCGAGAGGGTGGGTGCGCAAAAACCGAGGGTAACGTGCAAACTACCCAGTTCAAGACATTTTTCATTACAAAGTTTGAATTTCTTTAGACGTCTTGTAATCGAGCCGTAGGTAGGTAGGTACTACGGAAGCTTTTTATCTCACTGCTATTATATTTCTAAGTTTTTATTTTGAAATCTATCTAGCATATATATTATATAATATACATACATACTGTAGATATAAATATTTAAAACAGAATACCTAATCTCTCAATTATATAACTAACAATTCAACGTAAATTGCTAATTGTGTGTTATTATAGATAACAATGTATTATTATAAACATTCCTTATCTCTTATTTTTAAATAATCGAAATCCGTTAATTGACAATTACCTACTTAAAATATGACATAAATATTGTGAATTATTTTGCATCATGAATAAATATGTATATTTCTTTCCAATTCTTCTCGATGATAAGATTGTTTTCCGACTATTGCTATTTCTCGAAGCCTAAAATAAATAATTTGTATACAAAAATGTTTCTAAAATCTATTTAAGTGTAATTTAGAGTTATGTAGGTATTTGGCACTTGGCAGCATACTTTGTACCTATTAATTTTCATCTGTACCCATTTGCTCCACTTCTGATAGCAGAGTTTACAAAAGTTATCAATATGTCAAACAAACAAAACCTTGATTGATAAATGCAAACTGTGTGCTTCTTGAGTTCTAGATAATTCAGATAGCAAGTTAAATAACAAATGACTTAATTCTTCAACTTATTAATAAAAGCGAGTTTTTAATAATCATAATGAAACCACCTGTTTCCAATTTAACTCGATGTTTAAAGTATCGAAGATTTTAAAATAATTACTGGCTTTCCCCGCGGTTTCACTCGTGTTGAAATTTTGGATAGGATTTTCGTAAAATCCATTTCTGAGTGAGCGTCTAAATCGCGAAAGGAGTAACTATGCTAAATTTCTATTCAGTCGGACATATAGATTCTGAGATCTCGTGATGAGTACTGATTGGTATTCCGTTTTATATAATATAGAACCGAATATCGTTTGAAAAGTTAACGAAGAATAGGTTCGTGTGATTTGGGCATGCTATGAGGAGGGGACACAGTTTAATTATACTAAACGAGTGCTAAGTGTGAATATAGAAGGATATAGGATCAAGGAAGACCTAGGAAGATGAGGAATTATATGTGTGTAACAGGTGTAAATACTGAAATGACAGCTGACAGAGAAGAGTGGAAGAGGAAAACATATTCTGCTGACGCTACTACAAGGATAAGGAGAAAAAGATTACTGTCTATAATTAAACAGTTAATAAGGATCAGTAGGATATAGCACTTAAACTACTTGAAGTCTAAAGATAGTAAAATGAAATTAAACAAAAGGATTCAGTGTTGCTCAAAAAAGATCTTAATCATTATTAATATGCAATCAAAATATATATTTTTCTCTCTGACCAGCTCCTCTAGTATTCTTATATTTAGGCATCAATATCATATTTAATTATTAAGTAGTACTTATATTTATTGAAACAACGTAAGTTAATTAAATTACATTTTAATATTAGCTCCCGTTAATCTGTGTATCAATTATACATACATATGTACTGTAAACTTCATCAAGCGAAAAAGCTAAGAGCAAAACACTTTAATCCACCTACCTACCTAATCTTGCAAGTAAATCAAGAAATACGGTTCTCTCAAACGTTTAGTTCAAGCGTTCTCGACATTTTGTCGCGTGTCGCTCGAAAGCACATTAGGCCTACCCTTGTGATATGTGAGCGAAGTAAAAGGTTTCAAACATCTGCCCCCCTGTGCAATATTAAAAGATGTAAAAAGTAGGCGAGAGTTTAAGGTACGTGATCGTGCAAATATGTATGAAGATTTTATATAACTGTAACAACTTGTATTTGAAGAGGAAAAGCAATATTTTTTCTGCAGTCTTTCTCCTCATTATACATTCAAGCGTAAATTTCATCTCGTATATATTTCCAATTAAAACCTTTAATAATACATATAAATTAAAATAACATACTAACGCTGAATCATAAGCAAGGTAAGCGGTTAACTCCATTGAAAAATTCACCCCAGAGCGGGGCCAACTTCGACCAATCCAATTACGAACGCGGAACTCCGGAAATTCTAAACCGATTATACTGAATTGAAAACATTAAGTACTTTACGGATTTGGACTTGCTGTCCGAGCCACAGAGAACCTTATTTCGACAGTCGTGGACCCATATTTTATTGACGCTGGGTATTATTATAGAGTCACAGATAGAATACGGATGAGAATTATTTTCGTAAAACTCCTATTTTGCACGCCACGCAAAGATGCTTATTAGAAAAGTTTTATGACTTTGAATTTCAGATAAACATCGTTTGAGAATCATGACCGATGAGTTTATTATAGACTACTTACTGCTGATGGAAGTAACAAATCATAATTCCGTTATCTTTGCAATTCTGTTTAATTATCTAACTGGTAATGGATTTTTCCACAGCATAGTTACTACACTTTGCCAGATGTTAAGGACAGTATAACCCAAAAACATCGGACATCCAACAGAGATCGGTAATCCGTCGCTGGTCGACGCTGTCATGGCATACACTTGCTGAGCTAGAGAAATTAGTCCGCTTACCAAGTATCAAGTACACTTGCTGATCCGGAAAAGCAACACGCCCAAGAATGTCACAATGGCCCGCCATTAATCCTGTATATGGTAGTCGCGATTCAGTCTGCCATAACTGCCGTCTCTTACCACTCAGCAAATATAACTTTTTAGAGTAAACAGCAGATTAAAATGACACAATGATGATACAATTTTTCATAATTGAATGATATAATTAAGGTTACATTAACTTAAAATAATTCGTCTAGTTTTTTTTTTTATTGATACGGGTGCAAGGATAAATATTAGCTATTTGCTATTTATGACAACAGTGTGACCCTGGCGGTAGATGGAGGCTATGAAAACTCGTTCCGTTGTCTTCGTGAGTCACGACTTGAAAGTGACAACTAACAAGTACAGGTAAGGAAAAAAGGATATTATGGTAGATCCGGTTAATATATTAAAATAAACCTACAAAACTTTACCGGGAATCTGTTTACAACATTCCACCTTTATGTCAGATAAGGTGGCTTGCACCATTTGATAGGATAATGATCTGTTTTTCTTACAGTTATCCCATTTAAGTAGGGGTCAGTATTACATGTTTTTCTCTTTCACTCTCCTCTATCAACTGTCTTCACAACTTTTATATGCATTACATTCATCAAACAAACTTTTTAAATCTTCCTCTACTCCTTCATACCTTCATACTTAACATTATTTTAGTTATAGAATTTTTATCCCTCCTCATGACATATCCCCATTACCCCTCAACATCTCTGTGACTGGAGCTCTTATGTATGTATGGTTTATCTAGAGGATAAAATCAGGATAATTTCCACTCTTAACCAACATCCATATGTTAATAATGTAACAATAAAATAAATAGAGAGTAAACAGGCACTTTGAATAACATATGAAATAATTTGATCCAGACGATAAGTTTACAATTATGCATTGAAACAGAAATAAAAAAAAATTACTTATTCATCGCAAGTGAACATAAATATTTTTGAGTAACTTATTTACTTTCATCATAGTCACCTAATCATTTTATGCTTACTTAGTCATTTAAAATCGTATTGAATTTCATTCTCTGTTTCTTATATCCACAGTGTGTTAACAATACTCTTTGGTTAAATTATTTTACAATCAACTAATATTATTTAGTAATAATTAGTGTGATTAAATCGATTATTTAGTTAGTTTTTGAATAAGACTCGTAGATTTTATCTTTTTTTTTTTCAAAACAAAATTTACAACTAAACTCTAAAAAGTGTATTTACCACACTCGACATTGGCGAAATTGCCTACTTATTTAACAGACATAATAAAAAATATATTATACGATATTTATCATATTAAAACTATTTCAAAGTAGCAGAAATATATTGTATTATTTATACTGCATAGCATTTACAGTGAGCAGAAGTAATACAGTAGAACAGTAATGATGTGTTTTATATGCAATTTAGGTTTTCATTTTGTACCCAAAAGTGCTTAATAGCGAAAGTGAGTACATACTTTCAATTAACATCATACAATTTATTAAGATATAATCATGTTATCATGTTACACAAAGTGTATGTTTCGTCACAATATATTTTATCACTAGTCAACGTGATCTAAAGCATAATTTATATTTTCAAGATCTATATACCAACAATTTTGAATATACACACAAAAAATGGTTGTCATATAAAATTTCAGTTAGTTCAATAGCACTCGTGTCGGCGATATTACCCATACAAAATGGTTTAAACATGTGGCTAATCCTATATCAGAATTATTTAATGTCACTTCTGATGCATCCAGTTAGTGTTTTATTGATGTAAAATTAAGTTGCGAGATGAATACAACAACCACAACACGACGAGAAGTATATTTTTTTAAATCACAATTTGAACGTCCATTATTTATGACAAGTCTTAATTCAAATCGCTTTGTAGAACCAATTTGTAATATATGTAGTTTCAACGTAGGTAATAATAAAATTAAATATTATTTTTCATCTACTCATAAAAATCAATGTTTCTTTGCTTGTTCCCTTTAGGCGTGTCCAAAGCATTTATCCGATTGCGATGAATCTTTGGCGAGTTATTGTGCGTACATTCGCGATGATTCTGTATTAGTACAGCCATTTTACAATCGTTGGCACGTAAGTCGTTTTATTTCGAAGACAATGGGAACAAAGCCGCTGCCAAAAGATAGTAATATGTATATGAATTTTACAAACATAATGTGTTGTTTTATGTGATATCTGAATTTTTACACATATTTTCAACTTTGTATTGTACACACTATCGAAAACCTAATCCTGTCAGATTTAACGGAAATCGAAGACACAAATTCTTAGTACTCGTTTCAAATATTAGTGATAGCTTTTACAGTTTTAATGTTTCCTTGACAAAATAATATACATATTAATAATAAAATCACAAAATGTTTCATAAATATTGTCAAGTTTATATTATAAGCAATGATGGTTCAGTGGTAACGTGTACGGACTCCATGTTCATCGCTGTAAGTTCGAATTTCTACAATCAGACTGAGTTTTCAGTGAAGGAAAACATCGTCATGAAACTATGGCATGCTGGTTTCACCACACCATTTTCTAATACCACACTCAAGTTGAAAATCTGTCACCAACCCACTATAGATGTGTTCCAGCAGCTGCACTTAAGAGCGTCGTCGTATACTAGGCTTCTCGTCCCACCATATTAGGCTACATCGTCACTTGTTATCAGGAGAGATTGTCAACATAACGCTAAAACCTAAAGTGTTCTTTATGAACGTAAATTAAATAAAATCTCAAAACTAAAACACTGAAAGGGTAGATAGAGTCAGCCGATATCTCTATTATGTATTTGATTATGATCGTTTCCTTAGCCCTCAACTCATATGTACGGGAACATTTGAGAGATCGCGCTTACGGCATCGGTCGTGATCTTGAACCCGACCGTACCATTGTTGCGGCGTAGAAATATACTCAGTCACAGTTCGAACTGTCGCTGTGTGTGGGAGTGAAACAGTTATCGGACGTTAATAAAATTCTATAGTATTGATTCACTATTGAATGCCATTTTTGATATTAAAATTAACTTTGGAGGGCTTGCAGCTTTGCAGAAATTACAGCTAAAGCATATACTTTATCTTGTATCTACCTACACATAATGAGTTATTAAGATACTATGAACAATAGCCATACGACAAAAATTCTGCCGTAATTCAATGTTAAGCCTCGTGAGAATGCTATTGTGGTGATCTCCACTGTCTCGTGTTCCCACGTGGGATGAATGCTGACTGCAATAAACATGATAGGTTGGCTCTCTCTTCTAACATTGAAACTTTAGAAGTACCGTGGAAAGGAGACTGCAAATAAATTGACTTTCCTTGACAAGTCTCACAGTACGGTACTAAAAACTATAAACTTACATATAACTTTGGTTAAAGTAATATACATATTTTATCTTATCTTTCTACTGAGTGTATAATATTATAATTATTATTTCTTCTTTTTTCTAACGTTAACAAACGTTTCTTGGTGACTATTAATGTGCTTTCCACGTGTTTATTGAACACAGGCCTCGTGGCGCAGTGATAGGAAGCCCTACTATTGAGCCAGAGGTCGCGGTTTCGATCTCCACACAGAAATGACTATTGTGTGATGACGATGAGCATAATCGTCAGTTATTTTTCTGAGTTAAATATCCATACATGTCTGTATATCAGCTGTTTAGTTACCATAATACAAACATTGCTTAGTTTGGAATGCTGCGTGTGCGTGTCTCTATATTTATACACGTATGCTATAAATACAAGAAAATCTCGGGGCACTATGAAGGTATATAACATAATAGTAAA
Source organism: Saturnia japonica (assembly GCA_033032175.1). NCBI lineage: Eukaryota > Metazoa > Arthropoda > Insecta > Lepidoptera > Saturniidae > Saturnia > Saturnia japonica. Next base: position 5,555,423 of record CM065314.1, read on the forward strand.
AGAAGAACATGTAAATACAAAAATACAATTGACCCAAAAAAATGAAACGATCGGTGCCCCAGACGATGCAATTGAACCATCATGAACGAGATACATAAATTGGTCTTAACAATCAATGAAGTTCCACGAAACCGTTGTTCTGAAACGGATAGGATTTGTTCGGTTGAACATGAAACACACATTGTTGGTTTGACGTTACATAGACGAAACACTCCATTGTGAACACGGTAGCAAGATGGCTCAAGACAACCTCGTGAGTCACGACCCACGCTTAATCAGCGAAGAAAGTCATACAAAACGCTTATTTATTTGTTCAACATGACCCCAAGTTCAGGAGGCTGAATCCACGGTGGTATTGTTCGATGTGACATTGATTTTCGCTATTATTAATACAAAAGGTTTACGGAGTGAGCGGTACTACAACTATAAATTATATAATTATATGAAAGAGGATTCAAATAATGAAATTGATGCCAATGTAATTTTGATCAAATTATGTGTATGATAATGTAACAATAATTGGCTACACGGTTTTACACATTTATGAAAACTTAAGTAGTGTAGTTATTTGATCATAAAGTTAATACAAAACGATGAAAAAATATTAGTTACGTGTATGTATGTTATATGTATGTTGTGTGTACGTTACGTTTATGTATTTTTCAGAGAATTTAATAAAATAAATTCAAGGAAACCATTTAATTGAAACAAATTTTTAATCATAGATACTTGATTCAATTTACGCCAGTTACGAGAAGACACCGAACGAACATCGAAGCAAATCTGTAAAGCATATACCTAAAGAATCGAAGCAGCACATCAAGAATATTGGACAAGAAACTCGATCGGATTTATCAATTTAAACCTTTATAAACACACATATAAAAGTATATAACACTTTATACACATATAGAAAAGGTTTAATGAAGGGAATAATTTTCAGTAAAATTTGATGTCATCACCTAGTGAAATAAATCAAAGTGTTTAAACCTAACCTAACGTAACTTCTTAAGCTTATATTAAAATTTCAACAAATTCAAAACTTAAATTAATGCCTATACCTAACTCAAAGATGAACATAATCTACTTGAGATGACCTCATAAAGAGGCTGTAATACTACAAGTTACGTAGAACAAAGGGCAAGAACGAAATAGACAAAAGCACAAAGAGGCTTTTGGGTGAAGGTCGAGAAGACAGGCAGGAAGCATGTGTGAGGCCGAAGCTCTGACGTCACTTCCTGAGCCGATGAACGAGTTACATTATGCTAAGGTATTCGTAGCGATAACTTGTTGTGTAAACTTGTATTAGAGTGGTTTTAAACGATTAACGTGAGTACTAATTTCAACTGTTGAATGACGAGTAAGATCTGTGTGCAAAGGAAATGAAAGTTAATGTTTCCAGCTTAACATTAAGATATTCAGGTGTGTGATAGGTAGTTTTTTTTCTATTTTAAAAATGAATTTAAAAGAGTTGTATTTAAATATCTAACCTTTAAAAAGTGTTATTTGCCGGGTTGCTTGTCCCTACAGAGCTTCAACTTTATGGAAATTTAGACTAAGCATATGAATAAATAATGCGTACTATAAGACGTATGGAAAAAATCATAATTTCGATTAGATACTTGATTTGAAAGTGGCAAAATCGCTTACATAGGCAGAAAACAATGATTTCTAGAAAAAGGTTGTACAGTAAACCTGATATTAAGACGTGATAGTAATTAATCATCTATAAACATTTTAAACTCTTCATATGTCTAACCGATAATGTCTGGATAGCGACCACAATTTTTCTATGTTAAGTAAGCTTGTGGCTGAAGATGGTAATACGTATAGCCCAGAGGAGCTGGTTTTTAAGTGTAGCTTACGAAACACACCTATGGTTGTTTAGCGTCAAATTTCAAACTTGAGGTTAATAGTTAGCCATTTTAGTAGAAAATGCACGCTATAATGTTATCACGAGGTATTCCTTCACCGAAAGCTTATTGTGATAAACGTGGTTTCCGAACACTCTATCACTGAACCATAATCACTTCAAAAGCAGCCTCATTTAGGACTTAATGTTATCTGGATTTATCTGACCATAGGCTATTTTACGACTAACGTCTGAGGACCAAATTGAAACGCCTCCTGCGGTAATGCTGATGGTCAACCACACCCTTTCAGATTATGGTATACAACAGCGCGAGTACTGCTAATTTTCAAAAAAACAAGAGTGACAAGGATATTGCAACAATTGAACTTCACACGGATTTTCCTACTTGCAACATTTAACTTTTCATTGAACTTTAGAAGTGTGTAAACACAAAAAAGAGGAAGTCAGCAGTAAAACACAATATTGGCTCGTAGTTAAAATACAAAACAATAAATAATTAAAATTATACTCAGGATTCACGTATGAAGTTTTTGTTTACGCAAAAATAACTTTACTGTATAATCTGACTGCTTAAGCAACATGACCCCATTCATGATAAGATCGTACTGTTTGTCCCGCGTTCACTTAGCATGCCATTGTCATTTTAAACTAGTTAGCGAAATATCTTCTTTATTTTATTCTGAATAACACAAGAAGCAAGGCCACATGTAATGTGATATGAATAATGGTCAGGTTTAGAACTAAAAACCACTTTCTAGATGCGAGGTCGCAACTAAAATTATTATCAAACGCAAACTCGTACAATATGAAATATATATCAGAGAAAACAAAGCGGAACTGTAACCTGAAATATCTAACCTTACCAAAATTATATTAACAATGATATATATACCTAATATCGGTCTAAAGGCTTCATCTTCGGTCAAAAAATAACACAATTACCGTCAAATGGATTTTATTATAGCCGAAAAATATCTCATGGTGTGTTCGTTCGGCGGCAGAGGACCGCTCAGAGAATCATCATGTCCGGACAGCACCTGCACCAGTCGAAACGTGAAGGAGCCACGCTCCCTAACACACCACTCTCTTAGGACCGGACGGACGGCGTCTATGGTATATTTACCATACCGCGCGTCCGCCAGGTTCTCCCCCATCTCCCAATCACCCCCTCCTTTAGGGCCCTCCTTATATTTGCCACCTCTGTGGGAGCTGGAGGCTCCCTTCTTTCTTTCCTCGCCGCCGTGTGCCTATACACGGCGGCGAGCACCTCCGCCACCAAATCCCACAGCGGGGAGCCGGCGAGTACAAAGGCCGCCCTGCGGACACCGATCTGTACCCGCGGATGGCTCTCAGCGCCACCACACGCTGCGCTGCACGCAGCACTCGTCTATTAGTGGCGCTGAGAGCATCCACCCAGATCGGTGCCCCGTAGACGGCCATGCTCCGCACGACTCCCATGAATAAGCGACGGCATCTGCGCCCGGTCCCCCCGAATTAGGGGCGAGCCGACCAAGAGCCGCCGCCGCTCGCCAGCCGCGTTCGAGTCCCTTGAATATGGGACTCGAACCGCCAACGTCCGTCCAGGATGAGGCCCAGATATTTCATCTGGGCCCCAACCCGGACCCTCTCCCCCTCAACTTGTATGTGGGCCCCAGGAGGCGGCCCACACCGAGGCCCGTGGAACAGTAAGGCTTCAGTTTTCTCTACCGCCACCCTGAGGCCCAACAATTCTATACGCCTGACCACGAGGGGCACTCGTGGCCAGGCGCGCGACCTCTGCCCAGTTGGCCCCATGGGCCACGACTAGGGTGTCATCTGCGTAACAGATTATGCGCACCCCCAGAGGGAGCGCTACGCGGAGCACCCAGTCGTAGCCCATGTTCCACAGGAGCGGCCCCAACACCGACCCCTGTGGAACGCCACACCCCACACTTCGCCGGACGATCGTCCCTCGCCCGTCCACGTAGGCAATCACCCTGCCCTGAAGGCAGTCCTCCAACAGCCGCCGCAGGTACGAGGGTACTCCGTGATATCGGAGCGCCTTTCGTATAACCCCATGCGGCAGGCTGTTGAAGGCGTTGGCGATGTCGAGCGACACCGCCAACAACCTACCTCCACCTCCGGTCACCCCCGCAGACAGGCTCTTCAGGTGGGAGGGCCCTCAAGCCTGGCGAAGCTATAAAACCCTTCTGAAGCTTCAGGGCCCTTAAGGTTAAATTATGAAGTCTAACTTAGCTAAAATTCATTAATTATTTCTTACATGGTGTTATATAATCTATCCATTACGATTCTCCTAAATATTAATAGGATTACGATCTAATTTAAAGTGCCAGGTATCCTTATCATGTAGATAAAACCATCGTCACAAGGCCAAATCCTTGTGAATACTTTTATGACCGTAACGAAGACATTATGCTACAATGTACTTATTTTTATAGCGGAGAGATAGACGATAAAAATATAATCCACGTTCAATTTTCAACCTTTCATATAATCTACTAAATGCAATAAGACGAAAGTTTATCTTATTTTATTTATTAAAATGTTTAAATCACGATTACATAAACTTCGGTCAACGAAAACGATTAAAAGCAGATATTAACTTTGTTCTTAAAAATGAAATACACACTATGTATTTTAACTTCATTGATATTATGTAAGTAGAATTTGCCAAGTGTTCGTAAATTAATGCGATTTTATTTAAAACGCTGTCTATATATCTAATATACTCGTGTAATAATATATTATAATATACTCGGACTTAATATTTAGAAACAGAAGAGCACTGAAATACAAAAAGCTTTCACATAAGTCCGTTATAAGAAACTACAATATGAGGTTTACAACACTGTAAGCGTTATTAACGGGGCACCGAAGAAAGCAAGGTGTCATTTTAAATGCAGATATGGGTACACCGGTTCATCGCACTCCAAGTTTACGGACGTTCATAAAAACTTAAATAGATCGAATGCAGTAAAACCGTGCACCCGAACCATTGCACGCCTGTTTCCAATTTCCACTGCATTGCGATCGATAGAATTCCATTGATATAACTACGGCACTTGAGGAAACGCTGAATACAACTCTGAACTCACAAATAACCCGTTGTGATTTTGCTCGCGGAATTGGATTTACTGGCTGTCAAGTATGAATATGATTTTATGCGACCTGGCGAATATAAATTGAGCCACCTGTGGCATAAATAATTAAATATTATTAAATATTGCAAATATGCACCTTTTTGTATAAATAAAAACATTATAGTGTAAGAAGATTTCAATATTGATTGGTTTGTTGTGATTATTTATGGTAGTCAAAATATATCGTTACACGTTGACAATATAACGAATAAGCGTTACTCTTTTTCCTTACATTATAGGCTGACAGGATCTTGATCACCACGCCACGGTGACAAAACAGACAGTTACGTGTAAATTTATGTGTTTTGTAAATTGTCATTACGATGAACATTAACAGCATTGATCTGGGGGAAGTCGATGTAATGGAATAATCTCCAGGCGATTATATTTGCCATTTTTTTCAATTCAAATAAACATTTATCTAGGACTGTAACAACGCTTTTACTTCGTTGTGGGGTGTACCGGGCCATGGTATATAAGTACGCCTGGCAGGAGCGACATTGTATCTGACCATGTAAGTGAGACAAGTGAAGAGAGACTTAGTACTTGCGTACTTACTTATAGCATAATAGTAAAGGTTTTAGTAGGCATATTGAGAAAACTTTGAATTTCGACTGCTCAGCTTAGTAACTAGATTATTTAAAAAAAAACTATTCAATCCTAACAATGCACTTATGAACGTTAAAATTAATTAAATACTAAAGCTTAATCGAAATGAAAATTAAATACTCCTACCATATCTTAATGGTTTAAATGAAAATGCCAATTTTGTTTTAGGATTGACAACAGCCATTCATTAAAAAATACATAAATAATAACAATACAGGTAACTAGAATAAAAATTAACAACTGATCATAGCCAATCAAATAAAATGCATGCATAAAATCAAATAAAATATTGGTTATAATTAAAATATACCTATATTATTATTTAAAGAAAAAAAAACTATCAAAACACATAATTTCAAATTATAAATAAATCACAAACTTCATTTAAGTCATAATGTTAAAAAGAATATAATAAAAACCTATATGGTTAAAATAAAGTTATTATTAATGCTTTTTAAAAGTAATACTCTACAGTCAGTTCGAAACATTGCCCTACTGAGAAAAATTACAAGAAACTAAATGGAAATCAGAATGTTTTTATTAAATAACTCCTTAGTATAGGGTTAATATAATACATATAATCGGTGCCAATGTGTCTGCTAGCACAGAAAAGATTATTTCTACATATGATTATCCCAAATGTATTACGTATCTTAACTTATTGTAACATACTCCTGGGCTCTATCTCTATTATGTAAAATTGCAACTCGTATAATCAACATTGGATTTGAGCAAAGCAATAAAAAAAGAAATATTTTTAATTAAAAATCACTTCATCTCTATAGGATTTAGGTTGACTTCGATGATCGTTTTTAATATCCTCAATCGAGGAACCCCAAATGAGGTTACAATATTCCAAAGTTCACTGGCACCATATCAAGAGTGCTCCAGATAAATGGATCACGTTACTTGATTAACCGGCGCGCATCCCTTCCCCTTATCACCCCTGGGAATATTTAAATGGGCCCTGAATATATCACATCACCCTCCCTGAGGTAAACGAGCGGGCAAGTAGACTCATTTACCTGCTCTAGATTGAGAATGTAAATGATGTTATCTTCATTAACATTCGAATAAAATATTGAAATGGGTAAATAATACTGTGTGAATGTAACATGGCCGTCGCTTTGTATAATAAACATTATTCTTGTCACATGCGAATCGGAGCAACAATTTGTGAAGTACGTGCGTTCCCAATCAAAATGACAATCACGCGCGGCGCCATGGCAGAGCACCACTTCTAATGCCGCAGTATGGCAGATCAGCATTCACACCATGGTCAGCGAAGTACTAATTCACATATATTTATACTCTTTGATTTCACACGATCGTCTTATTAGACGATGTGATAACTTATTTTTATAAATTTATCACCCATCACAATCTACATTTAATCTCGTACAATTAAGTCGTTTTGCATTCTAACTAGCTGTGCCCCACGGTTTCACCCGTGTTAATTTTATACGACAAACGCTGCGCCGCCAACGCACCTGTATAATCTATCATAATTGTTCTTCCTGTAAGTACAAATTATTTTAATTTCTCATTATCTCCTAAACTATGTATCCAAATAACAAACTATAAAAAGCAAAATTTAACTTCAGAAAATTGTCTTTATGATGAAGTAACTTTTGTTTGTAAGGATTAATATGCCATGTCTAAAAATAATCCTTATAAATCACTTTTTAATTTTCAACAAATCTTGTTCACAAAATACCTTATTGTGGCTTATGTATAAAAGATAGGCATAAGCTATTGCTGACTTTTTTTTAGATATACTAAGGACTAATATTTTTGTAGAACATTGTATTTTCGTATCATTAACGATAACGCCAGCACATGTGGATAAAACAGTTCGGGAGGGCTTCGACTTCGGACTTACGTAACAAAAATCAATATTTAAGGCTAGCTAGAAACTGTAATGTTATATAACCTATACTATTCATCGTGAATCTGATTATCATATAAAAAAAGAATTTTTCGAATCCGACTGGTAGTTCCAGAGATTAGCGTGTTTAAACAAACAAACAAAAAACTTTTCCGCTTTATTATAGTATTAGTATACATTTTATTTCTATTAAAAAATATGGATGATTCGTATAATTTGTAACCAAAATGTTCTAGACCTTACCATTTCAAATTTCGAACTCTACGTCCCTATGAGGCCGTGTCCTAAAAGTGCATAACCTCTAAACCTCCAAATGAGGTACTAATATAGTACGGTGACTTTCGTGACATTCCCATTTTAAAGAGTATTTATTTGCTTGTTTTTAAGTGAGTTCAACCTTTTTGAATAAAATCCGATTAAAATTTCAAACGTGTCAAAATAAAATGTAATTTAAATCAAAAGCACTAAGAAGTATTGATATCACCTTCGAAGCAAATCACCGCCAAAATAACTTTCTACGCCCTTTTAACCCCGTTAGGGGATGAATTTCAAAACAATACGAAACACGTCTTCCATCAATTCTGTTAAAAAAGGTTTATGCAAAATTTGAAATAGATTGGACCAAGGAATCACGTTGTCCCATACAAAATTTGCCCCCCTTTTTCACCCCTTTAGGGGTAGAATTTCGGAAAATCCTTTCTTATCGGATGCCTACGTCATACAAAGAACACACCATCCAAGTTTCAGGTCTCTATGATCTGCGGTTTAGACTGTGCGTTGATCCGTCAGTCATTCAGGACAAAGCATTTTATATGTATAGATAAGGACAAGAGCAAAAAACCTTTTTTTTTATATATAGAACATCTATGAGATAGCCGATCACATTGAAAGTGTTTTCGCAGTTATAAATCCTGCCAAGATCCTTGTCTACCAGCCAAGGTCCCCACCCCAAACTCATTCACAAGATCAAGTGGCAAAAAAACTGGAGCAATGAACTGAAAGTCACGTAGGATGTTCATCAACTCTCAAAGCACGTAGTAGCGTCTAAACTACCGCTCATTGTCAATATTGGTGAGCTGTTCTGAGCCAGTGGCAAAATCAATATAAGCATTATCGGTTATTAGACGAATGATTGCTAGAAATTGTAGAATACGTTTTAACGTCTAATGAATTGTAAATAGTGGTATCAGGAACGCCGAGGGATATTAGGTACTCAATAACAAGATAAACAAAGAATGATGTCGCTACTGTTTGGATAACAATCCTTTAAGGAATTGTTAGAAATATTATTTCAGGAATCTAGCAATGTATAAATTACCCAGCTTTGTTATTTCTTAATTATTACAGGATTGAAAATTGATTGGTTATTTATTTATCTTGCACTAATAGCATAAATGAAAGTCACAGCACCTCTCTCGTATAAATTCTTATAGGAAGGAGTGAGGTATTGTGATTTGTGTCAAACCTCCTGGTAATTGTAGAGTGTGTTGTCATACAAGTACTTTCAGGTATGGTATAAGACGTGCTACATGCTAACATAATACGAAGACTTACCAAGATGCACTGGCCAGCATGATGTTTTATGGCTTAATACCCTTCTTGCAAGATAAATCACGCAAAAATAGTACATATTATATTAAGAAATGGTGTGCGTCCTTTTATTTACTATATTTTGTAATACAAATAGAATAAGTTCCGGAATTGTTATTAAGTCGACAACTTCAAATGTCTAAGTGATAGCTGCAGTGAGTGAACATTTGTACACACAAAGTGCAAGGCAGTCGAGTGCATCGCCGATAAACCGGAGATGAAAGCGACTGTTTATTTGATTTTCTGCCGCTACGTGCAAGCTTATTAACTAAGCTCGGGCTATTGACCTTCGCTGTTAACTGTGCCTTTTCTACCAGTTGTATCATCGCCATAAATCTTTTTTTGTATAGTAGCACGGTAAAATGACGACACTGTGTCTGATGATAAGGTGATAATGGGATTGTAGAAAGTGTCAAAAATGCTGCAAGTTATGGATGTGACATACACTCCAAGATATTCTCTCAAGACTTGCGTGCTCTTGCGAAATTACAACTTACTCAACTATGGTAAGAAGATCTTAGTAAATTCTTAGTCACTCAAGAGAAAACATTATGTAAGTATCCAGTAACCATTCTTGTGTGAATGCGGTCTTGATGAGGGATCCGTTGATCACATTTTTCAACTGCCCCACGTGTAATTGGCACACTTGACATTGGCTTAACTTCATAGGCAGATTTTTTTTTTAACTCTACAGTCCAAAAACAACAGCGACCACGGAGAGGTTGGCAATCCATCGCCGGTCGCCGTTGTCATGCCGGACACCAAGCTTCTCGATATTTAGGTATACACCACTAGACTGGGTGTTCGCGAAACGCGACAAACAAAAAGAGGGTCTCGTTGATGGGCTTATCACCATGTGCAAGGATGCAACCCTGTCGGAGATTCCTGCTACTGCGCTTGATTTCTGTATATACACCAGTTTATCCCGGAACGCGACACGCCTATGGGGGGCTATTACACCTGGTGTACGGTGGTCACTTTCCCGTTGAACACAACTATCGTGTTCTACGACCGAGCTAATTCTAAGTACAACTAAATTTGATATTGGTATTATTATCGTTCGGAAATAAAACCAAATTAAATTTTATACGATTTATTATTTTTATAATGATCGTCACTCCAACGGAGTCACAGTAATTCTTCATTAAAACAACCTCGAAACTATCAAGCCTGGTAGTACCCATTCGTTACCAAACTGATCCTCATTCGGGCGTGTTATTAAAACAAATAGATATATTCAACGCTGTCTGTGTCTCAAACATTGAAACAATAAATCTTGAAACGTATCTGTTCACGACATAACACATTCTCAGAGTTTGTATGTGAAATTTCAACTTCAGTTTTGTATTTAATATTGCTTATCGAGATCAATATCTTTATTTGGACCGTCAACTTTCAATAAACCGTCATATTATAGACGTTACCTTAATATGTTGCGTCACAACCTTGGTTTAAACATTAACCGTGTCTACAAATCGTACCATCACTAGTCGCATAGAAAACATTATTTTATGAATTTATCTGCATGATTGTAAGTTACGCATACAAATTTATCAGTAACTAGCAGTGCCCCACGGTTTCACCCGTGATAAATTTATTTGATTAGCTTTCCACCGCACCGCCGGAGCCGCCAACGCATCCATGCCATGTCAGATTACATGACTTGACGTTAATAGTTAGAGTTCCGCTTCTTAGAGTTGTATCGTGACGTTATTATAGCCTTCCACAGTAAATATGCTATAAAATGCAAAAATATTTTATCAAATCTGATCGCTAGTTCCATAGATTAGCGCATTCAAACAAACAACTAAATAAAATAATATTATAACTATAGATATTACATATTGAGTTCAATATAATGCTTTTCTAAATAGGAGATAGATTGCCGAATAATACAGTTTTTTTTCTACATATCCTAGGCCCGGACAAAATGCCTGTTTCGCAATTAAACGCCTTGTCTGCCGGCATCCCATCAAACATTGTCGGATTATGTTTATGGACCATTTGTATGGGATCTGCTACGGTTAATGATTTTCGTCCGTTCTAACATCTCTTGAGCAATTCTATTTCGAAGCACTGTTACTAAATAACTTTTTATAGGGGTTCAGTTTCGATATCTTTTGTTGAGTTGGATTACACTAGACACGACTTTTCTTTTTACAACTTTAGCTATAAACGCTGATGTAAGAGATCAGTTAGAAATGTTAGTAATATTCCATAATTGAGTCATTCTTAGTTTGACTTCAAAATTAGAGACCCCTCTGAATATTATTACCAAATGTTGACTGTTTCCCCTGTTAAATTACGTGTTCACTTCACACATTAGCTTCGTGCATAGTTCACTATAATGTTATCATATAATTTATAGCAACGTTATCATTATTTTGTAATCGTTGTAGCTGCATTCAAAATTTTGCATATAGGTACTTTTAGCGCTTAGTAACGCTGGCATTTTATTAGATTCTTATCAGTTAGCAAATATCTGCCATTCACCAAAAGCAAGATTCTTAGATCATCATTCTCACCGTTTATTTTCCTCATACCGGTCCTAGACCTTCACAGCGCCGCCAAAATCCTGTCGTCCGTTTCAGCAAAACAAAACACACACTCAGACTTAGCACTTACAATTTATATCACAATGCACTCGTTTACAAACATTTAGTTAACTTAGTGTTATCTTTAAATTCATAGAAACAAACAGTAAACACCATGCCGGTTGGTTGATAAGAAAGAAACACATAAATTGTTTATCACGAAGCGATCTACACCCACGCAAACATGTTGCGACGCGCATCAACGCCGCGTGACTGCAGGCGTGTCGACGCTTGACACTTTGGCGCTGTTATTTGCGGTAAAAAATAGAACTATATTCAAATGTACTAAACAATGTTGATGAATGTCAAATATAGATAGCGCTATAATTGATGTTGGTCGTACATTGTTTACTATCTTAGTATGTATTATTGAAGATTTTTTTGTTAAAGTACAATTAAATATACTTACCTAGTTATTTTGCCTAAGGAGATATTTATTAATCTATTTGTTTGGTAATAAAAAATATAAATTATTATAAAGTTTAAAATGTATTTATTATTTTAAAAAGTTACCATATAAATACCCAATTTTAAAAAAACCTTTTCAACAGTTTGAAAAAACATTTAAAAACTTACCTCAGAAGTAAAACGACGCTTCCAATGCCATGTATGAATATAAATATAATAGATTATATTTCACTTCACAATTACCGTAATTAGCAATTTACTTTCTCAAGATCCATAACCAGCGATTCCAGTTCTTTAACTGTAGGAAACCACATTGAATAAAAAGCCGGTCACAACCTACAAATTCCACTGAAAGAACACCTTATTAAATATATCAGACATGTTATGGGGTTTTTCACGATGCACTGAAATAATAAATACACGGTTTGAATGCAGTTCAACATGAATAGCGAAAGATAACACTATTCATCACTCTATTATCTTACGCGACTTGAAGTTAGCAACGAGCTTGCACGTCAAAATATACCGTAAATAACACACTATGTATTTCGGGGTGCGCCACCCTCAACTCACCCTCTGATGCTATAGCTGAGAAGCGACGGCATATAATATCTTATACTATGTGCATGATGGGACTCAATTGATAAATTATAATATAAGAAACAGTTTTTAAACTGGTTTAATTGTTACTAACAATCACGTAATAAAATTTTTTTTCGTTAGTTTATTTTAAATATTAATTACATATTACTTTTTATTAGGTAAAATCGTGTTTTGTGCTAATAGAATGCAATAGTGTGTAATAAGCAAAATGCATAAAAACTAATCCAACATTTCAATCCTAAGAAGATCGAAACCAATTTGTAAAGCAAAATAAAATTAAAAGTAATTACTTAGACATCTTTATGAAAATCTAGATTGTAAACAATTGACGGGATTTTGCATCGGAAACATCTAAAGTATAATACCATTTTAACCTCCCATTTATCTGCCTTAAATGATATTTCTAATATATTATCTTAATGCTTTATTTCGTACACACATTAGATGCAAAATTGCATGCTTCTATACACACCTTAGATAGGTATAAGTCAGTCTTAAAAAAAAATTTAGCAGATTCTTCATTCATTCCAAAAGATAATTTGTTTGTAAATTAACTTTAAAGCGTTAAATGGAAGTATATGCAAAACCGAACAATCGTTTCTATATACAAAGGCGTAAACAACAGAATTTAAAACAGCAGCCTAGGACAATAAGACGTCGTATTGCATAAAAAGAACCATTCGTTACGGGAGGTAGTGAAATGCGCTGAAAGGGAAAACCGACGAAAGAAGCCTTTTTAGGGACCCGGATAAGAAACGACGTGAAGAAAAAGAGAGCGACAATTTTTCCGGTTCATAACTTTCTGTACATTTCATTACTTCCGCTATGTATGGACGCCGGTGTCGGCTAACTTCGGCTATGGTCGGGCTAAACCGGGTGGCTTCGGATAATTCCGGGAAACTAATCGATTGCAGTCAGGTATGCTACAGCTTACCTATTAGAGCTACGTCGAAGCGTAGCCACGATGTCTACAACTTTGTAGCCATACGCAACTGTTGTTTTTACTTTGTTATTGTGTACTTGTTCTTTTTTGTGTTTCGTAGTTATTACAGGTATATTGGGAGCAAAGAGCTGGCAAACTTGAACTTGCTATTCAAATTACATGATTAAGGAATGCCCGCTAGTTCTTTCACTTACTGGATTTAAAAAATTATTAATTCTTATGAATATATATAGATTTTACCATTTATAAAGAATATATCTAAACTAAATTAAAAAGCGTTGTAAAATTACATTCTGATGAGCGTTTTCTAATATTCCATATAAATCTAAAATGTAGTCTGTAGAGTAATTGATGTGGAACCCAAAGAGCCCAGCCAAACTGTAAAAGATGTTGAAAAAATATCGTTTTAGTGAAAATGAGTTTTGTGGAACACGAAGACCCGTTCAGTTATGGGGGAAGGTGATGCAAAGCGGGTAAGCTTACGTTGAAGGCACAAAAATTCCAATTTTTGTAAGATTATAATAACAAATTATATTTTATTTTGTAGAAAAGATATTGGACTTCGAAATAAAATAATTAAATTATGTACTTACATAATTTTCTATCGAATAATTATTTATAATTAAAAATTAAAGATTATTCAAAAACTGTGTCTAAAGCGGTGCCGTTTGGACAAAGAGAGTAAACCTCACGAAAGAGATAAATTATATCAAAAATCAAGTTTTATAAAGAAGTAATCTTTAAACTATCTTATATGACTTTTTCTGTAAGTTATACATATTGGTACGACCTGTTACAACCCGATTAAAAAGATTAAAAAAACCTGTTCCCGAAATATCTCGAAGCAACTACATACTTCTCAGGACTTCGAAATAATGTTCGCGTCGTAACAACCGCGGCGCATGTTTGTGTAAATATCGCAATTTACCTATGGCTATGATTTATCGCCTCGATTACGTCTTCGAGTAGGCATAGAAACTAAACGTCGAGAAAGTTAGCGACGATTCACGATTTTTCTGCGATCGTTTAGTGTAGGTATTTATGCGACGAGGCATTTCAGTTTAAAATTATAAAGCGATAACATCGAGCGATAAAAGGATGCGAAACCACAGTGAAATAAATAATAGTGTTGTGAGTTCGTGTATCTTATAACTGTGTGGAATTGAAATAAATATTCTTCACGTCAAACACCGGCATTTTTAATACACATGGGTGCAACAATATTTAAAATAATTTCATATTTTAGCTATAAAAAAGATTCTGTCATACAATACGACATGACTATTAAATTGACAAACCTTAACTTAGTACTTTTTTAATAAAATAAGAAATCGCCTAATTCATGACATAAAACGTAAAAATAGGAACCAATTCCTGAATAACTAGTACAAGTCTCATGAGCCCATTTTTGACAGTCTTCACATTTGTGCTAATCTTCTTCAGATGGGTCCTCATCAGGAGTACTACAAAGAAAACAAAAATGGTCTCTTGCAAATTTTTCTTTAATGTAATTGTCTTATTAACTTTGACAATTTTACTTGCAGAAGGAAGACCTTTAAATTTCTCATAACAGCAGCTTTGGTACTAGAACGATTCTTTTCTATTCCTTTTCTTTTTGTTGCTTGATAGTTGGTGTACCTACTGGTTAATACTATGGTTTTTTGAATTTTTCGCTTGCTGTTTGTTTTGTTAAGACTCAATTTAGATATACGTGCTTTGCCCTACAATATTTTCCCAAGATCACGTTTATTGCTAAAGGAACTATTCAATATACCTCAAAAACATTAAAAAGTACACGATACTTTTATCTTGTTTTAAAGTTAAATAGTACCAGAACTCCAGAATATTATGAGCAATATGATAAATGTACTAGTTTTTCAATTTTATTAACATATGCATCGATTTTTATATTTTGTCCTTCAGTTACGTCATATTCCAACTTTGACGTCTGATCGAAACTCTGGAATAAATGAGTAATCTCGGCATATGCTAACATTAACAATAGGGTTTTATTCAACACTATACGAGCGCTTACCCGCTTTAAGCTATCCTCCTCTGTTGTTTTCTAAGCGCAGCGTAAACGCGCGCTGTCGCACGTTTATCTGAAATTATGATTGTGTGATATTATGAGATTCCAGTATCTCATTCAGAAACTTCAAAATTAACTACAAAAATAAGTGAAATCCCAACAAAAACCGGGTCAAGTCTCGATGAGATGCTTTATCTGTAAAAAGTAAGGAAATCTTATAAACAGTCAAGTTTAGGAGGTGGATAAAAAAGGAATAACTTTGGATAAAATTTGTCAAGTTCGGTAAAGCTTTAAAAGCCGCAGCGCAGCTGCTTCAGGGTCAATGCTAACAGTATAGTCAGCTCTAAAAAAAAATTTGGGCTATCTTTTACTCGTTAAATTTCATTCTTTAGAATCGTTTTTACTGCATGGTTTTGTTGGTATATATTTTACTCGATGATCTCACTTGCAATTCAGTCCAATTTCTTTCTTTATATTAAATAACAAATAAATTTCATGGTATAAAAATGAAAACATGAGTAAGGAAGAAATGGTGTTTGTCAGCTCCAACGTACAACTGGAGTTTACTCTTTAACAATAATAATTATAGTGGAATATAATTACAATAGGCGAAGTTAAATTATTATTATATTATCCGTATTCCGTAAACAAGCAAGTTAAGTATATGCATATACATACACGTGTTTAGTATACGATGTTCGAATAAGTTGTGCTACACATTTTGTTAGAATAACACTCGAAATTACTTCCCATCTAATTAATGTTTTCCGCTGGATATATACGAAAATCAATTTTTAAAGAAGTAACTCAAAAAATAATTATTGTAATTATAGTTGTCGAATCAAAAAAAAATTCATTTTTATGGGTTTTCTTCATTACTATTTTGGATTATATACACATGTGACAGGGAGTATGAAGGCCATTTATTGGTAACACTGTTTTGGCGCTATCTTCATTCTTGATCTACAATAAATTCAATTGTGGTTTTAATTTTTATTCATAACAAGAAAACACCACAAAAATAGTACGAAGTTGAGCTTAAAAGATTTGTATTCAGTGTCAACAATTAAAAAAGAAATCAAGATGACTGGATGGTTGACACTTGCCAAATCGGTTTTGGTTTGACATTACTTTGTAATTTTTATTCAAAGTGATGGTGAGATTGGTGGGTAGGTAAAGTTATTTTTATTGCTTTTTAATTTTTTTTAAATACAACTTTTCATGTGTTTACCCTTTTGCTGTTCAGTGACCAGTTATCATTTGGAACGGGTAAATAATTGAATTGATTGATTATGCAGGTCGTCGTGGAAACACTTCCAATTTAGAATCAAATGGATATTTCGAAAATGTTGTCGTAAGTTATTTTTCATAATTTAAATTATCATAACACAGAGTGATAACATTGAAAATTTTTGTTTATTAATATTTTAGGGGCGAACAATTAGTGGCGAAGGGTGTTACGAAAATCGATGCAACATTACCTGAGATTGGCATGAAAGATGTGTTGCCGAATGGTTCTTGGCTAGAACAAAAGCAGATACAATCAGCATTAGAAGCAAGAAAACATTTGATTGAAGTTGAAAGAATTGAAAAATGGTAAGTGATTACCTACTGTTAGAATATTGCCAATCGGAACTTATTCAATTAATTTTGTAAAGTAGTAGAATGCAATTATCAAATAATTTATTGGTTTGAAATAGCTTTAGTAACTAATGAAGTAGATGTTAAGTTATAACAAGGTGTTAAAATTGAAAGCATTTAGTGGTTTATGTATTTGAAAAAAACAGTAAAAAATCAAAATTAATCATTTTATTACTTCTTAAGTTATTATTTATTGAATATAGAAATATCTTTCAAACCATTATATTTTGGAAGACAAAAAATAACAGGCACAGCTTATAAAATCATCTGGGTTAGTAGGTAAAAAAATATGCCTTGTGAAAAAGTTTAATAGAAAATGTTAATGAGTGATAATCTAAATGTAATATATGTTATGAATGTGGAAGTATCCATCAATTACACTTAAACTTCTAGACAGAATTTAATGAAATTTTGCATAGAAGTTGATTATAAAATGAAATGGAACACTTTTTATAATGATATAATAAATGTATATGTGTATAATATGTATACATAAACTTATGTATATAAGTTGTTTAGGCTGTTTATAATTTTTTTCACTAGTTCTGTATAACTACTGTCGTACACCTCATGGTGGTGTAACAAACACACAATAATGGTTAGATGAGTGATTGATTATTATGTTATGTTGATATCATACTACTTTTGGAAAGGCTTTACATATGCCTGGATTACATATACTGAGCGTAACAGTGAGACAGCAAAATGCCATTAGGCTGAGAGAGTGATCTCGGCAATTCTAAACTTATACATGTTTCGTAACTTTACACTGAGTCAATAGTTTAGTTCAGTTTACATTACATTTTACAAGGACTAGGCATATTATATTAGCGGAACAATGGACCTCAACATATACCGAACAACAGTATATAAGATTGCAAAATATATCATTGCAGTGGTGTATTAAGTCACGCAGATTGGAGAGATGATTTAAAACTTGCCGAAGTCACACAACAAACTGGTGGATATTGGCAATATCTTGGATGCCACATAGGAAAGAAATTGTATTTAAAACCAGAAGAAGCCTTATTTTTGATGGAAGTTGTAAGTATATATATTATCTTTATATTTGGCTAATTATAGATTTTAAAAGAGTAATGTATGAATAGTGCCACATTTCTTTTATTTTGTGTGCTAAATACATTCACAGATACAGAAGTTCCTACAAAATGTTGGCTCCAACAAGACCCAAGATAAAATAATTGTGCTAATATGCCTATATATATGTTTGATACTATATGCAAAGCAAAATTATTATTTATGTTTATAATTAATGTGTCATATATTATTTACGCTTTTTTCATGCTTCTCTATAACAATTTTTAAACTACTTCATTTTGTACATATCTATACTTATAATAAAACAGTAAAGAGACAAAATCTGTACATTAAAGATATTTGAGAAAAAATACTATTGTTTGGAATCATGGAGCAAAAACATTTTGATAGTCTTTAAACATTTTGTTTGTTGTATGCCTGTCACACAGAAACTACAGGACTGAATTTCATGAAATTTGATATCATTGTAATTTAATGGACTTAATGGACATTCATAAGGTCTCTAAATTAGGTTTCAATTATGTACATACACATAAAAAGGAATGTATGTATCTGGAATTTTGTAATTATTTTAAATATTTATTTAAAAGAAGGAGAAATGATGCGAAATGAATTCAAATTATTTTATCTATTGAATTTTCCATAAATCAATAAATGAAATCACATGTATCTTCTGGAAGTATTAATAGATGGCGTTTAACGGCTTGGTTTATTAGTTTTAAATGTACTGAGACATTACAAAAAAGAAAGTTGATAATAATAACACTATACAATTAAAACAGAATTTTTATTTAGGTTTATCCCAAATTGAAAGTATCATGAAATTGGCTTGACATTTATTGTAATACTTAAGTGTTTAGTTAAGTGCTTTTCTATAAGCACATGTATTAATAATTTAAAGCTGGGCTTAGTTATTTATTGTTTTTACATTTTGGTCTATTTCAATCTATGAGAGATGTCATTGTTACAACATATATTCTACCTATAATGCGTCATTAATTAATTAGTCACTGGCTATTGACATATAATAAAAATAAAGTTATTAAATAAACTTAGCTCTTCCTTAAGGATGCCAAAACTTTAAATTTATGTATTATATGTTTTGGATAAAGTTGGTTAATTTTTTAAATGTTTTAATTGAGTATTCTCAAAGCCCTATTGGTCAAATACCGTCAGGTGCGACTGAGGCGAAGTGAGATTTTTTTGTTAGTTGCTGTTTTTCATGTACGAAATATACCATGCTGACTAAGTCACAAGACCAACTATTTATAAATTAAATATATGTTTAAAGCTGGTCTAGACCAACGCGTTTTACTTTTTACTGTCCGACATTTTGGTCAGGTAGCTCAGACACACCTTAAATATATATTTATTTTGCTACTCCATGATCTATGTAATTTGCCACCATTTATAGTAGTGAAATATTTGCTACCCAGAGTTTTTACCAGTTTAGTTTTCTTACAGAATTCTTTACTACTAAAACATAATGGAGTCACTGTGTCATTACAAAAAGCATATTCTTTACTACTAAGTGGTACAGTCTCTGTTTTTCAATATAAAGTGTATGCCTCACTGAGTAGATTGGGCTATAAAGTATATACACATAAGGAATTAGGAATAGATAAGATAAAGAAAGATGTTACAAATCTTATAATCAAACAGAGAGATATTGCTAATAAGACTACAATTAACATAGGTGATGATATAAGAAATAGTGAAGTAAATAAAGATACACAGAGAAATGATCGAAATAGTCTTGAAAGAAGTGAATTAACATCTGAAAGTATGCCTAAAACAGATGGAACAACTTTAATTGATAATATAAATGGCAGTGAAAATAAATTCATAAAAGAGAATATAATATCAAATAAGGAAATTTCAATGAATGTGGGAGAATCTCAGTTGTATAATGTCAATGAAAATTTGAATCATGAAACTGTGGACAATAATATAGATTTAAATACTTCTCCAAGTAAAATAAAAGGTAAGTCAGGAAAATCTGCATTTTTTTTCTCACTTGAAAACATTTTGATAAAAATGTAGCATGTTAGTAAACCATTTTTTGGTGCTCACCTGGCCAACTACCACTCTCAAGTTGAAAATCTGCTACTAAGCTCTAATCGGCATTTTGTGCATCCAATCTGAAGCCAGTCTGTTCTCAAGAGCTTAGTATGTAACATCACAAAACATCAGATGAGATTATAGTCAAACACTTTTGATGAAGAGCCTACTTTGTGGAAATCTGCCATAAATAATTTATCCGAAATTTAATTGCTACTTCCGCTTGCAACAGATTAACAGTAGTTTCGACTTTTACAAATAAAAACGTTTGAATAGTAAATAAATTTGTTAGTAAACAAATATATAAATGAATTTTGCAGATGAGACATGAAATAGCCAATCTGTAACAGGTGTTTCACCTCTTAATGAGGCATCCTCAGATTGATGTTGATTCCTCAGAAGCTAGGAGGTGGATCTAGAAACTAGAAAAATATAAATTATTTACTGGTGTATATATCAATAAAAAAACTATAATTAAAAATATTTTCAGTAATATATTATTTATGCATACAACAATAAAAAGTAATATATTATATTTCATTATTCAGATACTTCTGATCGGAATGACATAGAAAGTGGTTATAAAATTATAGACATTTCTACAATAGATGATGTAGCCGCAATGAATGACTCAGGTATTTTATGAAAATATTAAATTTAATCCAGTTCTAGATTTTTGTTTGTCTATCTAACATTATAGGACTAATGCCCATATTATCTAGTTTCTATCATCATATATTTGTTTATACTTCGGAAACATCGGAAAGTATCGAGTACAGATATTTTTTAAGAGTATTTAAACTAGTATTCCATAGATAGAAGAACCACATTTGCATCAAGTCAATAATAATTATTATTAACCACCTATATAACATTGCTAATACAGTTATAATATTTTTCCTCCATATAACTCAATAAATGTATTTATTAATATTCAGTTTGTTTTACAGAAATTACTGATAATATTCCAAAACAAAAACAAGAAGATAGTTTTGAAATTATGGAAATATCACAAGATTCAGATAGTGCTGTGGAAACTGAGCAAAAGGGTAACATAGAACAGTATAGAACTAACAATAAATTACTTTTAAAAAGTCTATTAAATCGTAATATAAAACCAAGTAACAGTCAAAATATACATAAATATTTTAATGATATACCTGATCTATTTCAAAAACATATAGTCACTATTAATGTGCCAAAAGAAGAATACATACCAAAAAATATATTTGTTAACAATACTGCATATGTGCTTAATTTACACACAATTCAAATAAAAAATATTAGAGTAATATCAAATGAACAAACATACAACGCTTCAGATGAAGTCAACGAATGTCTCAGACGAATACGAAATACTTCAAGAAGTGATACGTCACAACTTAATTCAGGGCACCTTTTCTTTGCCAACATGAGATATCCTCGAATGAACCAACAATTTCGACCATTCAATTTTTGGAGACCACGAAATCATTTAAATTATTTCCAATTTAATATGTTCTACCAAAGGCCAGTTTTGCAAAATTGTTCTATGCCAAGATTCACCTTTACCCATAGAATGAATAATTTTTTCAGACAATTTCCGAACTCTGGATATTGTAATTCCAATAGTCTTGGCATTGGTCCTGCTCGTAAAAGGACAAGAGACGAAAAGCTATATCATTTAGAGCATATAAAAATTCTGGCTTCGAGGTCTAAACAAATAATTTTATTGGGAAATAGAAACACTTTTAATATCCAATCACTTCAGAGACTAATATTTTCATACAACGCCAAATTTAGATGCAGATTACGTCTAACAGACGACTTTGAAATAGTTGACGATTCTACAGTACTAGAAACTATCGAATTAGAGAAGAAGAAGAAGAAACAAAAAAGAAAAAGTCTAAACTGGAAGTAGATACTTTCAAAGACAATTTAAACAAAATCCGCGTAATGGCATTGCGATTAAAAAATGTAGAGGAAAAAGAAATTGCAACATCGAGGCTTAGAAGAGCTTTTTGTAATTCTATTAGGACATTCAATAAATCTTACAATGCTGATGTTTATTTGAACATCAATTATGAAGTGATCGATCGGAGGCACATTACTCTAGATTCAAGTTCAGATTCCGATTGTGTTGTTAAGGAAAATGAAGAAAACAAATCGAAGAAATTACGTAACCCTTTCAGTATATTGAAGACGCTTACAAAAACGATACAACTTGAACAACCTAGTACAAGCAATTCATATAATGTAGTCACTCAAAATGAATTTAATACAGAACAAAAAACCGATGACTCTCACTTAAAAGCTTTCGATAAGAATTGGTTACCAAACAGTGATGATGATTTTGGTCGTAAAGAAGTCGTCACGAAACAGGATATGGGTACGCGTATCATAGAAACTTATAAAGATGAACTATTGTACGATTTTATTCAAAACAATCCAAAGAAGTATGACAGTTGGTTAAGTGCAAAAATTGCTTTCGCAAAATACATTGAATCTACTAAAATACAATTTCAAAACAATCACGATTCTATCGAAAAGCTAATGAGTAGAAACGAAGGTGGACTTGGACCTATAATAGGTATTGGTGATTGCACAGATATGCCTTCAATTTTAAATAAATTAAGAATAATAAGGACAGATATGGAAGTGACAACAGAAACCAAATTAAAAATAGATTTTGATGTGTATAATAGAGATGTACAGAATTTCCGAAAAAGTAGTCGTCCCAAACCACACTTTAGAGTTATTTGCGTGAAGTAAGTTTTTACTTAATAAATTTAAAGTTATTTTATTATTATATAAACATGGTATATTGCCTTGTTATACTGAAAGTTAAATCATTGATAAAAAAAGTTTATAGCTTATTTAATTACTTTGATGACTTAATAAATTTAAAGGTTTTATATTTCAATTTCCAGTGAATCATCAAATTTTCCGTCAGGAGAAGACCTTTTAGGGCTCCAGTCGAAGTACAAAGATGGAGTCGCAACTGTATTCGCTATCGTTTCTATTGGTTCCATTTCATATTTGCAGATAAATCCAACCGACTTGCCTTTGTATATTCCATCTCGTGATTTCACTTAAAGTAGATAATAAAAAATACCTTAATAACCACATACATTTTTTTTTTACATTTGCACATGCACCTTTATGCACATTTGTTTATTATGTAATATTCTGGTAATATATAAAATAAATAAATTAGAACGTGATTAATATCAATAAAAATATATACAGGCCTCGTAGCGCAGTGGTTGTAAACGATACTATTGAGCCAAGAGGTCGTGGGTTCGATACCGGCCTATGACTGACTTTGTGTGAAGAGCATGAATGTCAGTTGTGTGTGGCTGAGTGTTAAATATGTATATGTATGTGTATGTATGTATATCAACTGTTTAGTTATCATATTACAAGCTTTGCTTTGTTTGGAATTAAATGGCCCTGTGTTAAATTGTGTCATCATATTTTAGGTTGTTTCAAAACTCAACGTCAAACGGGTACTGGGTGAGGAGGGCAGGTTATACCAGTTGAACTGGTCCAGTTCTAGCAAATATAAGAAAATTAATCAATGGCACTTGGTTGAGTTGTAATAGGCATAATATTATTGAAAATGTCAATTGATATTCTGCCATATCTTTACGTACTTATTCTGATTGAAAATTTACCAGTTTTGCAGTCTTCTTTTTTATTACTAACTACGCTATTTATTATTCTCGTCACAAAAAACGATGAACGTCGTTAGTTTAATAAAAAAAATATTTAATCACGGTTTCAAAAAAGTAAACTATAGTCGTACAAGTTCGTTTGCGACCGTCCCTATGTGAGAGACGTTGGTGGGGACGAGTTAGCACATGACTACTCTACACAGTACACTAAAGTAAACCAAATGCTGCCTCGGCAGTGTTCTTGAAATAATTATCTATAGCTACTCGGTAGATAAACACGCACTAAGGCTGCCCTCTGACTGTATTTCTTTATTTGATAATGCTATAATAAATTGTCATTTATCTTTTTACCAAAATATATTACTACAAATTTTGCAAGTTTTAATTTGTGATTGATTGATTGAGTCAATAAGAAGGGAATTTAACTTCAATTTTTTTTTCAATAAAAATATCTTTTTTACTTCTTTTTTTTTCTTTCTTTTCTTTATAGCGGTACGTCGAATTGACTGTAGGTACCTACTGTCCCTGATGGTAAGCACAGCATAATCCTAACATAACGGCGGCCACCGAGAGATCGTAATCCATTGACGGTCGCCGCTGTCATGCCGGCCTGCATTAATTTAACTGGATATGCACAGGCCGATCCTGAAATACGATACGCACAAGCTAGTCAGTATGACGGACTTTTGACCACACGCATGGTGGTAGCAACACAGTCAGGCAAAGGGTGCACCACGTGCAGGTGAGATTGGCTTGAGCGTCTCAGCGCTGAAGATGAAGTGCGACACCCACACCCTCAAAAAATAAATCAAAACAATTTTAAATTCCAGGAAGTAGTTAATGTAATATTTCATCATTAGTTATCAATTACGTAACTGATGCGCACTCGCGACTATTATGTACCGAAGTTTACCTCGATTTCGAAATACGTGCGTCGTTTTGGCCGTTTGTATGAAGACGTAATACTGTTTACTTTAGTGCACTGTGACAGCGCGCCTTCGTCTCGCATTTGCACGAATTTCCTTTTCATCTGTAGTACCTACCTCGCCCCCGCCAACGTCTGTCTGCCAAATAGGACGGTCGCCTACAAACTTGCACGACTTTAAATAACTTTTAATATACATCTTAAAAAAAAGTACTTTAATACGCTAGGCAAATTTTTTTATTGTCCATATTTTATTGTAGAATTCTAAATAATACGACCCTGACTTTCGAAAAATTATTGCTTACCACTTGTCATTAAAGTTTTACAGAATAATTACCATTAAAATGGCAATCCATTGAAATAGGTGTGTGTACCTATTTTATAAAACTACTTATATAATTTTAAAGCGTTTATTGTTGGTATTTTACATAATTGCGTACTTAGATACTATAAAATATGGCTACAAAGCTTTTTGACTTAACATAAAAGTTGTGTGATCATTGATTTACGAACGATAATAGAACATAGTTATACATGGTACGGGACGGATACTAGAATCACTCTCTGAGTGATGGTCGTCAATATGGTTTTTGCCAGAATCGATCGTGTGAACTTCTGGCGTATGTACTGCATCGCTAGGGGGAGGCAATTGATAAGCATGGCGAGGCTCTGGCGATCAATCTTGTCTTGACATAGCGAAGGCATTCGATGTGGTCTAAAACCGTGGACTTCTGTCCAAACTTCCAGCTTACAGGCTTCCTGATAATCTCTGCAACTGAATCTCCGGCTTTCTACATAAACACAGAATTCGTGTCTTTGTTGACGGATGTAATTCGCAGTTCATGTCCATAAATAACGGGAGTTCTTCAAAGCTCTGTCCTTTCGCCACTTTGTATCTTCTGCATATCAATGATATGTAACCTTGAGGGTATACCTATTGCTATGCAGATGACAACACCATTAATGGGTGCTATTATAGCAAGCCTTCATGTGGTCGGGAAGAAACAGAAAAGAGCCAGGAGGAACTTGCCATTGAGCTTAACCAATCCTTGCACCGCGTGTCTACAGGGGGAGCAAGTAACTTGGTTGAGTTCAATGCTATGAAAGCTCAAGTGTGCGCGTTTTCTTCAAAGAAATCTCCGTTTCTCCCATTCCCGCTCTTCAGAATGTCTCGCTAGCAAAGCATAACAGCCTTAATATCCTAGGTGTGGATATTCGTAGCGACATCAACTCGAGGGATTACATCAGGAGTATCATCTATACTACATATCGGAGACTCGGAATCCTGAACAGGATGTGACGGTTTACCACGCCCGGTCAATTGTAACTTATTTACAAGGCACAAGTTCGGCCGTGTATGGAATACTGTTCGTATCTCTGGGATGTACCTGCAAAATACCTCTGCGATGCTCTGGACGGGTTGCAGAGGGCTGTTAGTATTATTAATGATGTAGACGTTACCAAATACATCGAGCCGCTTCAGCTGCGCTGGAACATCATCTCGCTGAGCGTGTTCTATCATCTATGTCATGGTAAGTGTTCTGAAGAGCTATTCAATCTAATACCTTCCTCTCCCCTCCACGACAGCACCACACGCGCTGGACTTCGGAGTCAGTTGTACGGTAACCTCCATGTTAACACGAACTAAAAAGTTCAGTATGACTTATCTTTGCCGTACCGTGAAGCTGTGGAACCTGCTCCCGGCCAGTGTGTTTCCTCCTTGTTACGACATCGGGTCTTTTATGAGTACCTAACATGCAGAGATATTTATGCAAGCCTGCATTACAGCAGCGACCGCTGATGAATTTTATCTCTCAGTTGTTGCCGTTGTATTTGGACTGTGCTATGCTTACCATCAGGAACAGTATCGTCAATGTGCAAGCTTTTATAAAAAAAAATACATGATAAACGATTCAGTTACTAAAGCAACGTTTAATAATATCACTGGACAAAACAAGAACATTTAAAATACGCCTAAATTTGTCCCTAGAATTATTTAGGACTAAATCTAGGAATAAAGAGTCCCAAGTTAGTTACCATGGCATACATCTATCTATATAAAAACCAACTCAAAACAAAGCTATCCTATATGAGTCCTGCTTTTTTTTCATTATGACGTAAGCAACCAGAACGAATTTTGTTTTTCTTTATGCGTTCCTAAACCATTCATCCAATTGCGATGAAACTTTGGTAGGAAAAAATGGCGTGCAAGTTGTTTAATTTACAAAAACGAAGCGGCAGGCAAAAGCTTCTTTTCTATAAAACAATTTCTAAAAAAAATCCGTCTTATTCCAGCATTTGCTTGTTCGATTTAAAAAAATAATCATATAATGACCTCCATTAAATTCATATTGTCCGTCAAGTAATCAAAGTATCGTATGGAACGAGTTGAACGAAGGGCAAAAATGTACTTATAAAGATACAGCTAATTACTTAGGTATAAAGTTATAAATCTTATTTTACTTTTATCTTTTATGTAGGTAAGTACTACATCAATCTATAGAATTAATACAATTTAAGTGTCTGTTTGTAATGTCAAAATGACAACTTTTTACTAAATGCATATAAAAGTATATACGACACAAAACAAAAAACCCATTTTTTAAAATTTTTGTTTATATGTCTGCCTGTTTGTTTTTCCGGGTAATCTTCGAAACGGTTCGCCCGATTTAGACGTCACTTTCACTGGCAGATAGCTGATATTATGAGGAGTAACTTAGGTTACTTTTATTTTAGAGAAAGAAATAGGGTTCCGGGCAAATAAAAAAAAACATTGGTCATGGTGAATCGCTTACGCTGAGTAAACCATAAGAGATATATCAAATTAAAGTAGGTACTAAATATTGTAAACATTACAAAGACCTACAAAAAAGTCAATGAGAGTAGGTATGCCCATCTTCTAAGGAACACCCACAATAAGCATGTTTGTCTTTAAAATAGCCGAGAGCGGGAGAGCAAGTTTCGCGCGTGTACCCGATCAATAACATTATGTAGTCCACGTGAGCGAAGCCGCGGGCTCAACTATATTTATATATATCTTACGGTTTACTCAGCGTAAGCCATTTACGCGCCCGAATTGATTCACCATGACCAGTTATTTTTTACTTGCGCGGAATTTTGATTTTATTTCTAAAAAGTAGTCTAAGTTACTTCTTATAACATCAGCTGTCTGCCAGTGAAAGTCCCGTCAAAATCCGTCCAACCGTTTCGGAGATTACCCGGAACAAACAAACAAAAATAAAAAAGATGGTGTTTTGTTATAACTTATTAAATACCGTACTATAGGTAATACTTTCTTAAGCAATTAGTAAAATCTGTTATTTTGACATTACAAACAGACACTTCCATTTTATTAATTGTGTAGATGATTATGATTACTGAATTATATATTATCTTCCACACTCTTGAAGCGAAGGCTGGCTCAGCGGTAGCCCGGTAGATTGTTAGGATACTGCGTTAATCGACGTAGGTTCGAATATAGAGAATCTACCTGAGCTTTCGGTGAAAGGACATTTTGTGATGAAACCATGGGTTCATCTGATACCCGCTTAATTAGTTACCACAAGTTTAAAATCTGTAAAGCGCCAATTATTTTATCGCTGTTATCAACTGTAACTTGGATTATTATAAACATTAAAATTATGAACTTATTTTCAAAACAGTAGATTTGTTATTTTTTTATAAGGAAACCCATGTTGATAACACATTGCTTACCAATGTTACTTTAAAACATAATAATACTTATTTCTTATCCCCAAAACAACCGAAAGAAAGAATTAGAACTACATCTGCACAAAATCTCGCTGGTGTTTTACTTTTTTATTTATTTATTATTTAAGTATATAATTTTAATTTACATTACAGTCTAATAAAAACAAATTTTCTAAAACACTACAGTCATTTGTTTACATTACACAACCATAGTAATACTAAACTAATATATTTTATACTGGTGGCTTATCATTCTATCATCTAGCTTAGCTAACCTACATAATTCTGGCTTCTTTCTTGGACGACTTATAATAATTACAAAAGCACTGATCTTGGCGATTTTATGAAACTAATAGCGCTCAAATCTAAGAATTACTTAATAAAATAAGAGTTGTTTTACATGCTTTAAAATATCTCAATATGTAACTGTCAATAAATTTACAGATATACCTATTATGAATTTAAGACAAAAATTATAAAAATTAGTCACAAGCTAAACCGCATATTTCTAGGTATAACCACGACAATATAAAACATCGAAGTAAATTTTAGTAACAATAATTAGTAATTAAATTACGCATAGGTATCTATTATTTACTCAATACACATGTATGGAAATACACTTTATAGGAAAGCATAGAAGGTAGTATTTATTTTTACGATTAAACATCAATACTAAACTTTTCGTAACATCAAAAAATCTTAAAATAAAACTTCATAATCGTATAAATTACAAAGCACAAAATAAAATAGTCCACTTAGCAAGGAACCTTGTATTATAGTCAATACTGATACCGATTATAATAGGAACTATATTAAGAAAAATTCATAACATATTGAAGTATTGACAAACAAAATTATATACTCAAATACTGGTAAAGTGTAAGTTTATTACATTGTATTTGATTGTATACTCTAAGTTGCACCGTCCGATTTATGTACCTATAGAGTATTCTAAAAATAGAAGGGATTGCCGAGAGGTTCTTCTTCTTCTTCTTCTTCCTAACTTGGCAACCGGTCCTCTTTAATGAAGACCATTACTGCCATTATCGAGTGAATTATATTGTCAAGTGTTATGACGATTCAGTATCCTAACAAGATGGTGGCTCCCTTGTTAGAACTTTCTAGGGAATTTTTGTGTGATCTCGGAATGAATGCTTTCAGCTTATATTTATAATCCACTTCACTTATGCACAAAAACCAAACTATATCACGCAAAACGCCACAAATATTACATAATATAGGGTCAAAAACCTAAGTAAATGAATTAAAAATAACAACCACAACATGTCACTTCAAGATCCCGCCAAAAACTCTTGCCGAGAGGTTACTTTGACAAAACAATCATGTCATAGCTATTTCAGTTCGTCTTTGCTCTCGGCCCTATGTGTGCTTGACCTTGTAATTTGTAAACATGGAGTTTTTATTTGTATAACGCGGCAGAAAGAAATAAGAATCGTTTGATATGGAAGCAGAATTCATAATTAACGTTGGTGATAAAAGCGAATCCGAAAGTGTATTGTACTTATAAGTGATATTTTTGTAGTGGTACGGAATAATAATATATTCAAAGTTCAATAAATATGCCTATTGATTTATTTTATATTTAAACAAATAAGGAATAAACGTTTTCGATATAATAGGTTATACTTACGTACCTATTTTAAGTAAAGTACTAGAACTGTTCGACTTCACTGTACCTCTTGAAGCACTATCCATACACGCTTTACGCACACAAAGGGCTGCACGCGCAAATGAGTTCATACATCTATATCTATAATATATACAGTGTAATCTCTTTATAACGTTATCCTTTATAACGATAAACTCCCTATAACGTTGAAGTGAACCCAACTTGGTTGGTTTGCGTTAAAACCCACATATTGAAACACTCTTTATAGCGATACGCCACTCTCTATTACGAAGAAATGTGTTCATATTTTTAGACAGTAAATATTTATTATCGGTATTATTGTTTATTAGCAGGTAACAAAAGACTTTGAAGCTCCGAAACATCCGAGGTCGGTTTAGCTTTTGTTATCCTTAATTGCTTTAAACACATGCAGTATGACGCATTGTTTTCTCGGAAGTGATGGTCTTCGACCAAGCATACTGGGTACCTATCGTATTATCAGTCGTAAACCTACTTTGAAACTGTTAACATGGCCAGTAAACGGAAAGCGATTAGTGTTGACGAAAAGTTTGTGTAATACGTGCGATTGAAAAGGGAGAAAATAAAAGTGACGTTGGAAGGCGTTTTGAACTAAGTCAATCCACTGTTGCTACCATTTGGAAAAACCAAAAAACAATTCTACAGGCGGCGCTGGAAGGAAACTCTTCTAAAAAATTAAAAAAACCAAAATTCGAAGAATTAGATCAGGCAATGTTGTCGTGGTTTAACAATCAGCGCCAGAATAATGTACCCATCTCGGGGCCAATTGTAAAAGCTAATGCTGAAAAGTTTGCCAACCAACTTGGCATAATTGACTTTAAAGCATCTGAAGGTTGGCTCGGAAAATTTAAGCACCGTTACCAATTAATTACGTACGGTAAAATGAACGGAGATGCGCGGGATGTCGATATGAAAGTGACTAACAATTGGATTAGTACAGTGTGGCCTAAATTAAAGATGAAGTACTCACCAGAAGACATTTTAAATGCAGATGAAACTGGCCTTTTTTTCAAGTTGACTCCCGACAAAACTTTAAAATTCAAAGGGGAAAAATGTGTTGGAGGACAAATGTATAAAGAGCGTATTACATTTCTAGTGGCTGCCAATATGAGTGGCATAGAAAAAAGAAAGCTCTTAGTTATAGGCAAATCGAAAAACCCTCGGTGTTTTAAGAACATAAAACAGTTGCCAGTTACGTACAAAGCAAACAAGTCAGCTTGGATGACATCGCAGATTTTTGAAGAGGAAGTGAGAAAATGGGATGTTGAATTAAAATCACGGAAAATCTTGCTTCTAGTAGACAATTGTCCTGCTCACCCAATCATATCTAATCTTCGAAACATAGAGCTAGCATTTTTCCTAGCTAATACAACCAGTATTTTACAACCAATGGATCAGAGTGTAATTAAAAGCCTAAAGGGCCACTATAGACGGAAAATGTTGATGGATATAATCGAAACTGACGGCAAGGTCTCGATCAACATGCTACAAGCAGTGAACTTCTTATCAAAAGCCTGGCAAGAGGTAACAGCAGCCACTATCCAACATTCTTTTCGACATGCTGGATTATGTAGTAGCCAAGAAACGAACCAATTTGACAGTGAAGACAATCTACCACTGAGTGAATGGATAAGCCAGTCTTATCATACCAAACAATTTTAACGAAGATCTACAATCGTACGAAAATATAGATGTGGATGTAGCCACAATTGGTACACTTACAGATGAACAAATTGTTGATTTAGTTTCAAAAAGTCAGGAAACACCCGATAATCAAGATGAAGAAGATGATCAAGTGGACAAAGCCGAATCACCACCAACAAATCAACAAGCCCTAGATGCCGCTAAGTTGGTAGAATTTTTTTTGTTGTTTAATCAAGACGATTCCACCACATATCTAGATATGAATAGAATACATAAAATAATACAAAACAAGTACTGGCATAGCAAAAAAACGTCAGACAACGTTATCAGACTATATGTGTAAACAATAATTTATAAGCATTTATTATCTAAGACATACATATTAAAAATTCTTGTTAATTTGGTTGTTTTTTTGTCACTCCATATAACGATAACTCTCTATAACGACAAAAAATGCTCAGTCCCTTGAGTTTCGTTATAAAGAGTTTACACTGTATTAATAAAAATTAAATGCTATTCGGTCGTCAGCTTTTTACACTAAGGTTGCTTGTCCACTGAAGCAGAGCTATGGAAATTTCGACATATAGAAATGCATTAAAATCTAAAGATGCAATTCTATTGGTTGAAATTTTCACAGCTCCGCTTCAGTGGACTGGCAACCTAATACGGGAAGTAAGCGCATCATTTGAGAACGACTGAAACGATTGGTTTAATTATTGTTTTAAAATGTTACTAATAGTCTGAACAAAGTTTTTAGGATGTGAAAGATATGAAATTTACACGTAAAATTGGATATTTTTTGGAAAAACAGAAATTGATTTTTTCTTTTATTATTTATGATTAAAAATAATAATTAGTTAAAATAAAAGTAATTCTTATTTTGTTTTATTCGTTAAAGTACCTACTGGAAAAGTTTTCAGAAAGTTAAGTCGGAATAGATAGCGTTGTGAACGAGTTATTGAGTACATATTGGAAAAGGCAGAACAATATTTGCAATGCATGCAAGTAAAGAAAAAAAAAACATTAACATAAACTTTAAATAATTTTCTCGACTTACAACAATTTATTCTAATCACAACACATCAAGGCCATTCAAAATGAACTCCGGACAGTTTGTAGAACCTCT
Source organism: Saturnia japonica (assembly GCA_033032175.1). NCBI lineage: Eukaryota > Metazoa > Arthropoda > Insecta > Lepidoptera > Saturniidae > Saturnia > Saturnia japonica. The sequence continues at coordinate 5,588,595 of CM065314.1, forward strand.
CGTTGTGAGGTCTGTAGAAGTCCCTCAATAACTGGATGGTAGTCGGGTTAATATGCGGATGACTCCGTCCTTTGGTCTTGCCCAAACAGTGTGGAGTCGAGCGACTCTCCGATTTAAGGAGACAAGGGAATCCTTTAGTTGAGTTAAAATAGAAATGCTTCTCTGTGATAACTCGCTTCAGACCTAGGAATTCCTGTGCAAAAAAGGAGTTTGCTAATTTATAAGTGAAGTTCAAATTCTTGTAATTATAGGTTTATTAAATCGCTTCATTAGACTTCCTATAAGTATGTAAGCTAGGTATCAAATTAAATACCAAAAGGGTATCAGCATTCTAGATTCTGATATGAAACAATAGTACCTAACAGGGAGTTACACACCGTAAATTAAATTTGAGAACCAATTCCCTTCCTGAGCGTGTATCACTGGCATGACTAACATCAGCTAAGGCAAATGCAAATCTTTAATTAATAAAGTGATTTTAAAAATAAGAAAAGGTTTTTTTTGCTATGGATAGGCTTGCGTTTGACCACTAGATCGCCTGATCGTAAGTGATGATGTGGTCTACGATAGAGCACGCTTGCCTAGAAGGTACCTATTCACTCGATACTTGAAGATACCCAGGTAATAATTATCGGGAAATACGAAATCCGGCAAAGTGTTTCATTCATTTCACTCACTGTTTGACTACATCGATGTAGGTTCCCTATGTATTACTCTACTCTATGGTCGTGATAATCAAGCAAAAGTAACTCCCCAATAGCGGAATATAAGACTACTGACATTGTTGCCAAAGTAAAATCTGTGGAACTCCCAACGCGGGCGAACTTTTTTTTTAAAGCCGCTGGTAATAGAAAAATAAGTTAGCTGTGGGACTCCACCTTTTTTTAAGAATTAAGGCATGTTTTATGGTCTATACCATGGTAAATGTTCCGAAGATTTGTTTTTCCATATTCTATCATCTCCCTTGCACAATAGAACCATACGAACTTGTCTACGGAGCGACAGCTATACATCTATGCAATATGTCAATGTCACGGCACGAACAAAGAAGTTCGCTAATGCAGTCATTGCTGTTTATGAACTGTATCTTAATTACCACCAGGCCACACCCATTTTGGCAAGCTAGTTTTAAAAATACTTTTAATATTTTACATACGTATATAGGTCAAGGCCTCGAAACTGATCTGGAAAGCTTAAAGCCCCCTACCCCTTAGGCCACCACTGAGAGTAACTGAATACCCAGTATTTCTTAAATTTGATGAATACAACTAGCTGTATCCCATGGTTTTACTCGTGTTAAATTTATTCGACCAACTCTCCACCACGCTGCCGCCAACGCATCCGTGTAACCAATCGTTGTTCGCGTTTCCCGTACCTGCATTCAGCTTGCCAGAATGCTTGACGTCCATGGTTATATATGCTCCTTAGAATCGAAGCGTGAAGCTATACAGACTATTACCTTCCTCAATAAATAGCTAATGAAATGCAAAGATATTTATTTAAATCTGACTGATAGTTCCAGAGATATTAGCACTTTCAAACAAACTCTTGAGCTTTATATTATAAGAATATGTAGATATACCTGAACGACTGCCATCTCAGCAGCAGGGTCGGCGACGAGCTTCTCCCCACTAACGAGGAGCAAACTATCTCTCGGGAACCGACGCAGCCAGCGACGTAAAGCTCGTGCGTACACCCCGAGCCTCAACGGACCCCAAACCGAGTCAACCGCCCAGCCTCCCCAAGACGATGCATTCAACAGTGCCAATTGCTCGAAGCGAGGCAGTTTCGGCCTTTTACTGCCAAAATTAGATAATTATTATTTTGTAGCATGGAGTAGCAAACATACATTCAGTCCAACACACTTTTGCTCCTAGAGATTTTTTTTATTTTAGAACTGACCTTATTGTTAGCCTTAGGGGCCCTATCCAAAAACAGAACCGCTGATGGCTTTTACAGCTTTACCGGGCTTGGGGGCGAGCGCTTAAGGCACTCAGCCGCAAAAGCGTGGGCAACATGCGCACAAGGATGCTAAAGTGGCCGGACCTCGGCTTGGGCTGTTGCCAGCGTCTAGAGAAAATCGGATTAACTGATTACTGATTAGTAATCAAACAAAACAAATTTTATTTTAAAATTAAAGCTTACTTAATTAGATAGCTTATAATTTGTTGATTACGTTATGATTTAAATTTCATGTAACATTACTTAGCCTATATAGTTTTTTTTTTTATGCCAAAAAGAAGATATTTACTAATTACTTTTCTTACTGAATTACCTCAAAAAGTATATTTTCATAATAATTAGTTAGATGATGTTTTGATTTCACATGATTTGCTGTATTATAATTAATGGTGTCAAACATCACGAAATAAATCGAGAACAAGTTATTTATATTCATGAAAAAAGTACCTAAATAGAAATTACCTACTGTTTTATTCTTTTTTTAAACCAATTTTTAAGAAGTCTGGGGATTTTCAAGTTATTGTCCGGTGTCAATAATGTAGATAATGGTAGCAATAGGTAAAGGGAATTACAAATCATATTTTGCCCCCGTATGGCAGATACCCTCGGTTCGGTCCTGCTATCGAATATTATGTTTAACATACCTTGCAGACTGGGCATAATCGCTTATAGCCCGAGTGACTGGGTCCCGGACCACCGCAAGTAATTTTACAGCTGGATTCATAGAATAGACTCTCTTCGGCGCCGACTTTGTTACCCAATATGACGGCGTCTTCTCCATTGTGATCTGACCTTCAAGCGTAGGAGGCATGCGCTCTCTGTATTACAAAATGTTCTGTTTATTCTAGAATTAAGGCATCTTGAAAGCCTAAGCCAACCGACCAGTCAATCAATTAATTTTACCTCTAATTATTATAAATTGAAATTCTTTGGTTTTAAAGTAATAAGTAGGTACCTACTAAATTTTCTACCACCAAATAATATAAATCCCAAAATTATCAAAAAAAAATTGGAATTGAAACTTAATTTATATACTTTTTAGGTAATTACTAGCATTCGTCTGCGCCTGTGACGTCGTTCGCTTTAATTACAACATACCAAATCTATTTAATTAATACAATTGAAGTGTCTGTTTGTTAGGTCAAAATAACAGCTTTTTACTAAATGCTTATAAAAGTAAGTACATATATATGATATCTATAACAAAAAACATGTTTTTTTTTTTATCTGTCTGTCAGTTTGTTCCGGGTAATCTCCGAAACGGTTGCACCTGAGTAATAAACCATAAGAGATATATCAAATTAACGTATGTACTTACTACATAATTGTAGATCTTAAAAAGACCTACAAAAAAGTCGGCAAGAGTATATTATGTCTACCTTGTAAGGAACACCCACAACAAGCATTTTTGTCTTTATAATAACTGAGAGTGGGAGTAGCAAGATTCGCGCGTGTTCCCGATTGACTGCATTCTGTAGTCCACGTGAGCGAAGCCGCAGACACAGCTAGAAAATATATTAATATCGCTCCTGGATAAACTTCCTATTAGTAAAAGAATTTTTACAATCGGAGCAGTACTTTCAGTTCATTCCTTGAAACGTACAAACTTTCTCTTTTTATAATAGACTAGCTGTGTCCGCGGCTTCGCTTGCATGGACGACAGAAGAACTCGTAATTCTTACAGAAATCGTAATTTCTTAAAACTTTAATAACTTTATATTGAATGAATATATCGTGATAATTTTTCTTTTTGGTAAGGACCCAGTATCTAGGGATTAAAGCAATATTTTTTTAATCAATATCAGTCCAATAGTTTTTGCGCGATGCGCGCACAACGGAAAACCTCAATCATTTTATTTCTATAGATAGATACTAGTAGGTAAATAGTATATAATAGATAGTAAAAAAAATACTAACCTGTACCACTCGAAACCTTTGTGATAATATTTATCAAAGAAATGCACCTCGGATCCTGCCGCTCGAACGTCTGGATGTATTCTATAAATTACAATCAATTATTTAAATCAGTGAAATCATAATATTACTTTTATGTTGTTCTAGTGAGCTAAAAATTACAGATATACCCAAGGTCGTATCTATCTTATTTTACGTAATTATTTTTTAATTATTATAGGTTTAATATATTAAAACAGAGTTCTACATACTCCTATTACGTTATGAATTACTACCTGTGCTCGAGGCTCCGCACGCTTTTGTTATTTATAAAGAGGAACATCACTTTACTTAATTGTACTTAGGTACTCAAATTAAGTGTTTATTACAACGAAATAACTTATTATTTTGATGAAGTACCTATATTGTTTTTTTATGTGAAAATACGTCGTAAACACACCCTAAGAATTCTTTTATTTCTTTGTGACATAAAAGTAAGTTATTCATCGCGAATTAAAGTTAAATGAAATAGTTATATTTTACGTACTCAGTTTAATCCTATACAATTATTTATATTAAACAGTTTAGGCAGTGCATTGCAAAATAACGCGCTAGGAATAATGTTTTGGCCAATTTGATTTATCGTTATCACTTAATCTGTATGTCACATATTGAATTAAACATAATGTGTCATCATTACAACGTAAAGACGTCCACTGTTGGGCAAAGGCCTCGCACAAAGATCGCCACAACGACCGGTCCTGTGCTACTTACATCCAATTGTTTCCCGCAACCCTTATCAGGCCATTGGTCTACCTTTTGTGGCGAGTCTGTCTACGCTGTATCCTCGGGTACGCAATCGCCACTCGAGAACTCATTGTCCCCATCGGCCATCTGTTCTAGGGATGTTACGAATGTCATATTGAATTTGCGAATGTGAATAGTCAGAAAATGCATAAATAGATCATGGTATGGCCTTAATAATAATAATAATAATCTTTATTTCAGATTAAATCCATATACAAATATTTATACATTTTTTTTGTTAATACTGACTTAACCTAGTATTAGTATAATTAAAATATTTTAATTAACTTAATATACTCCTGGACGTGCATGTAACGCAGCCCAGCGAATAAAATAACCCTAAGAATGCTGTTAGGACTACCCCTGAACCCGCGCGGCGTACTGCCAATTTAAAAACGCCAGTCTACGGCCGGCGTACCGTTAATTTCAAATGACGAAAAATGTAAAGTTCATTATTTCCCACATATGGTGGTGCCTACCTGTAACAAGAATATTTGTCAAACGTTTAGGTTTACTCACGATAATTGCCTTCTCCATCAACCGATAGTAGCTATTACCAAATTAGAACATGTACACGAATATCGCAAAATTCGTTCTTACGCACCAAAAATCAAACCCGCGAACATGCAATTGATATTCCGCCAATGTATATTATTCGACTACCACGAGTTTAAAACATACCTTAAATAGTAGTATTATTAGCTCAAATTTTAGCTAAAAACCGGCATGATCAATATTTATAATATGTTTAACAATCAGAGTAAACTCCTACTACATACTATGGTCTAATTATCATCATGGTTAGCTGGTATCAATTTACTGTTGGGTACAGCTGACTCTCAAAACCTCGCTAGGTACCTATAGTAGGGACGGAAATTCGTAACAGGGAAGTGCAAGGTTTGCGCAAGTCGTTCCTCCATCCTCAATCAATGTTAATTAATATAAATATTGGAGATATAGGTAGTTACCTCAAAAATTCCAAAAGCGCCCTTGTACCGCACTTCTTTACGCCGATTATCAAAGCATCCGGCAGCCTCTTTACAGGCACACTGTTTTTATTCAACCTCATATATTTATGATCATCGTCCAAGTTCAGCCCCAGAAATGAGGCAAAACGAACCGTGGCGCTTTTGTATCTCGATATGTAACTTTTTACTAAAATGTATTTTACTGAAAACTGAAAAAAATTAATTCCGATAAATCTCAGTAAACGAAAGAAACACAAGTTTAAACCCGCACACGGTACAAAATACATACGAAAATAAAAATAAACAGAATTTTTCTATTATAATAGTATTTTTCAAAGTATTTTTGGCCTCACGTTATGGATATAAGTAATTAGAAGTAGCAGATATATTATTCAAAATATAATTAATATGTTATTTGAATTGTAATAATATAATATTTTAATAGCTAACTAGCTGAAACAATATAAATTGGTTATCATGTCTAACCAAACATGAAATACATTTATGATAGGCTGAATATGTACTCACCTTATTTTTGTCAACTAAACAAGAATTGAAAGCATAAAATAAATATAATATAAATAACAACGTGAAATAAATAAACATGATTCGTCTCGATAGCACCGGAATCCATTTCATAATTGGTTTTAGTACTCATTTGCATTGTTTTAGATAGTCTCGGTCAGAAAATACTAATCATTTTCCCCGGTGTTAGCATCAATCTGTAGGTAGTACATCCATATTGCAGATCATTGCAGATCATGAAATTTAGATACTGCAGTCTGAAGCAATATTGCTGTTAATATCATATAAATATTATCTGTGACTCTACATTGCGATATCTGCTATCTATGTAGGTACTTAGATTTTCGCATTTTCCGGGGATCGGAAAACCTTACATATATTGATCAATGCATGAAAAACGTTCCGTTTTACACAGATTTCGAGGCCCAAAAATATTATTCCGGATCCACACGTTTGCCACTTGCTGCAAACGTCAAACTTCTACAAACGCTTTGATGAAATATGCTAGCCAAATATCGGTATCCACACGTTTGCGAGTGTGCTATTATAGTCGGTTTTGAATAAGTAAACATTGATTATTTTTAAATATATAAAGTCGACTTAAAAATATTCGATATTTTATTAAAATATTCTTTTTTAATACTTGATTATTTTCATATTATCTTGTGAAATTTATTTAAACGCATGAAAATATATTCATAATCATAACTTTGTTGATCAAAACATCAATTTAAATAAATATGTTTCATTAAAAGACATTATAAAAATTATTGTAAATAACGGAGAATGCCCATTATTGTACCAAATTTTGTCATGCGTTCATATTAAGGTATAATAAAAAGTAAAGTTTTAATTTCTTATTGTTTGCGACCTTTTGTCTTCGTAATTTGGTCTTCTTTAAATGAATAATTTTGAAACTTTTCAAAGTATTTTAATTGTTATACGCTGCGTAAATAGTTCCGTAGGTGCGGGCGAGCGTCGCAGTCCATTACTTGTAATATTATACTAATTTTGAACACAATATGAAATAAAAAAGCAACTTATGATTTAATTATAAATTTAATAACGATATTTATGGGAAATTTGAGTTTTCTGCGGGATCTTAAAGGGACATATTTTCGTTTCTTATTAATTAACTTAGGTTTTTGACCTTATGTAAAATATATGGCGTTTTGCGTAATATAGTTTGGTTATTGTGCGTATGTAAAGTGCATTATAAATATAAACCGGAAGCATATATTTTAAGGTGCCACAAATACTCCCTAGAAAGTTCTAACAAAGGGAGCCACTATTTTGTTGGGATTCTGAATTCGTTCTAAGACAGGACACTTTGATTACTTGATAATGACAGTAATGGTCTTCAATATAAAAGGATTAGTTGCCAAGTCAGGAAGAAGTAGAAAAAGAAGAAGGGAGATTGAATACCTACTGTCACGAAAAAAAGACGTTAGAGCCATCAGAAAAAGTCGGAAGTGAAAAAAGACCATTATTTATTAATCGTTTTTTTTAAATTGTTTTTTTTTTGCCTACCCTATTTTGTTGATACTTGCTTCGGTAGTCTGTGGAAGATTTGTTCGGATATTTGAAGTAATAGAAATCATTAAATATTATACTTAATAATTGTTTAAATGTTTTTGTTCGTACACCTAAATGTTGCTAAATAGTTTTGATATCTTTGGTTAAAATACGTCGTGGAATAAATGCTCATTTATAAATATAATTTTAATAAATTGGCATCTGCTAAGTGGGTATACATCCTTATAACAAAAGTACCAACATAATAACACCGGTAAAAGTACAAATGACAGTGACAAGTGAATACCATCGGCTAAATAAAAAGAAATTTGATCGCGTTGAACTTTGAAACTGCTAAATAAATTAAAATGACAGTCCAACAGCTCAACTCAAATATTTCTGACGACTCAGATGATATGGTTAGTTTGCCATCCGAGGAGGAAATTTATAGACGAAAATATCAATTACTATTGGAACGATGCGAAGTTTTACAGCAAGATAACGAGAGAATAATAAATAGGTTTGTGTTTTAGGACCTTTAGTCTTGTTACCATAAACTAGGATTAAGTTAAGCAAGATTAAGTTATTACAGATTACATGAAGTTAAAAAAATGACTAAACGATATCGCAAGGATGTAAAACTGGTAATCGAGAGATTGGACAGGCATGGAGACCCCTTCAGGACTGTTACCTTGGAAGTGGACACAAAATCGGAGGTAAACGTACGTCCAGCCCGTCCTGGTGCGAAAACACAAACAACAGCTAAGCCAATAGAAAAGCAAAACACCACCAATATAAAGAAACCTGGAGCTAAAAGGAAAACTAAAGCTGAAAAGGTATTCATTATAAATAAATATCCTTTGTAATTTGTATTTACATTTTCATATTGTTCTATACGGTTTTCAGCCTGAAAAGGATCCAAATGCACCAAAGAAGCCTTGCAATGCTTTCTTTCAATTTTGCCAAGAGCAGAGGCCTTTAGTTGTGGCTGAGACCAATTCTGAAATGGCGGCAGAGCCTTCGAAACAAGAAGTGACAAGGCAACTAGCATCAAGGTGGAGAGCACTCACTAATGATGAAAAACGGGTGAGCAGAAGAATATTTTATTTGACACATGCTGTTCCAACCTTGAACTTAACTACTCAATTCTAGTTAGTGTTTGAGTTGTGTAAATCATTTGTGTGGTATTGCTTAGTCATATATTGTGTTATGCATGGTTCTGATACATGATTAGTAAGGTTACATATCTGATTTAAGAATCGGTAATTTATATTTGTGATTATTGTACTTTTCCACTCATTTGTTTATTTTGTTTGGTCACTTTATTTAATTAGGTAAAAAATAAAAGGGGTTTGTAAAAAACGTATAGTAGCCCCAGCAGAAATATAATCTGGCAGTATATTAGAACTTTTATTTAATTTTAATATAAGAATGAATATACAATTGTATGCCTTTAAAAAAATGTTATGTTTACTATAATTGGTACTGATAAATCCTCATAGGTATACAAGTAACTGTTTGTGATATCACATACTCCATGTCTTCCTGAGATTCCAATAATTTCAATTTTCTTAATATTTATGAAGTCTTTAAATATATAATGATGTACATCAATCACACTTAACATTATTCTTGTAGTTCAGAGCTACATATTTTAATCTATTTAATCAATAATTACCAGTCTGGAATATTTATATCTTCGGCCTAAATGTGATACAAGATTTTGTAATAAATATAAAAGGAAAAATATATGATCCAAAATTTTGACCAAGTTGGGTGAAGCTGTAAAAGCTGCAGCGGCTACAGGGCCCCTAAGGCTAACAGTATAGTCAGTTTAAAAAAAAACTATTTTTTTTTTCTTAAACCATTTTAACTTAATTGCAGGTATATGTGGCTATGTTCGAGAGATCTAAAGAGAAATATGCAGAAGAAATGACAGCATATAATATCAAGAAGGAACAATGACAAAAGTCCTGCAATGGTAGCTCTTAATCTCTTGTGATAGTCAGCTTTAAAATTAGGCTAATAATTATGATAATTATAAGTTTTATAAATAAGGTATGTCTTGTTTCAATTGGATTATAATCAAGGGAATATTACTCTTACATTCATGGTAATGTATTTCTAGATCAATAAGTTTTATACCCATACCAAGCATATGAATATATTGACAAGCCGTATGAGCAAATGTGCCAAAAAAGTAAGCCTATCAACTTACTCATTTATTCACCATATAAATTAGCCAACCCAGATACTGATTTAGAAATGTGTGCAAATCAAGTAAACAATGTATTCGAACTTGGGGTGGCTTGCATCAAAAAAAATTTGGGTGTGAGTAGCACCATAGACATTCACAAAGTATGATGCATGATTGAATATTGAATTTAAATACAATTTTATATGTGATTATTTTTAATTATTGGTCTTCATATAAGAAATGTCATGGACAGGGTTGTGCATGCACAACTAGTAGATAATATAAAACCATCCAAGTTCTATACATCATTTACCACACTTTTAAAGTAAAATGTGGGAAGAATGTACTATAATTATTATTAACATTTAAAATGGATAAAAATGAACACATTTAAGATTTTAAAATTTAAATGAACAATAAAAATTCATAAAATATGTAAATCGAAGTGTACATTATAGAATGAAAGAAAACCATTCGGCATCCGAAATGGAACTACATTTCTAATATTGAAATTTGACTTACAAAATATTACTTAAGTATAGGCTCCGCCCCCCCAAAGATAAGGATAAGGACATGTAGAGATGTTTTAACTACTCTGGGCCCTTACGGTCCCTATGGTGTAAATATTCTTTTTAAATCAAAATATCTATCCAGTAGTTTTTGTGTGATGCGCGCACAACGTAAAATCTAGATCATTTTAATAACCAACTTCAAGAAAAGACGGGGAGGTTACTCAATTCTAATGTTTTATTTTTTGTAGATGTTCCGCTTACAGCAGTAACTTCTTTGTTTATGAATTGGATGATTCTTTTTATTTGTTTTACTTATTTATTATTATTTCATTGACAAAAATTTATTTGTTTCAAATTCTGTTACCTATAAATTTTCCCAGTATATTTTATTATTGCAAGAATATTTCTCAAATATCCAGATATTCTCATACAATTTTCGTTTACTATCAGCTTAATACCACTTGCATTCAAATGCGGTTCGTACATACGAGAGTTTAATGTACTGATAGACTTTCTCCTGATTTTAGTTATTTGATACAGTGTGACAGCTTCTTTGCATAAGATCTTACCAATTCACTTATCATGTAATGTGATGTAAATAATAATACCTCTTCAATTACAAAGTTAGCAATTGTTTAAGAATGTCAACATTTTTATTATATGTGTATAACTATTCAATGCATTGTTGCAAGCAAGTCATTCATTACACAATTTCATTCCCAATGGAAAAGATTAAAAATAAATACGAAAAACATATATTAATACAACATTTATTATATTAAAAGTTCTATAAATGCAAGTAAGGTAACAAATAAATATAGGAGTGCTGAAGTCTTTGTATTCACAAAATAAGAAAAAGAATTATGCACCATTAAAAATATGTTGTAGAAGTGAGACCCTCAGTAATCCAACCTCTTTCTAATCCAATATACATAACAGTTAAATATGTTTTTACATACAGAAATGCTTCAACAAGTTGCAAATTGTTACGCGTCTCTGTAATGTTACTGCTTTAATAAACTTTTATCTATCCAGTTAATTAATTCATGCAGTCGCATATCTATACTATAAATTTTAATTTATCATTTTTATTTATTTACATATTTTATTTTTTGTTGGATTACAAGGTACTCTTCAAATAATTGCTGGCTATAAGGGATCTATATCAGCACTCCATAGTCCGCCAAATTTGATAATCCGACATCGACTTCCGCAACGTTTTTTGGATTACTGGGGGTCGACGTATTTCTCAGAAGATTTATCCTTTGAAGCTGTCTTTCTCTGCCCTGATGGCTCTCATTGTTTCTATGGGATCATTTTTGCGAGCATGCTTTTGTACAGGAGCTTCAGCCACTCTCATAAATGGATTGTATAATTTTTCTTCAGCTATTGTAGATGGCACCTGAAATTAAATAATATAATATATCAAAGTTTAACAAAGCTGAACAAGATTTTTTTTTAAATGGAGAAGTGACAGCCCTGTTCCTGATAGTAACATTATGCACACCTTGCAAATACCTTTCCCTTGCTCCCTTGGAAGACTGGCAGAGAATGCTTTTTAGCATTAAGTCCTCCATTTGTACTTTTTTTTTTGTGCAATAAAGAATATAATAATATAATATAAGCACAGTAAAATTCAAAATTATGGTGTGGGTATTCGTTAATCATGCTTTGCATGCTATTGGCTGATCTTAACACTACAATCCAAAAGAATGAATTGGTTCACTGAATCACCATGTTCTGGTGGTCAAAACCCGGTCTGGTACTGATCTTACCCACCCCACTTGATTACTAGATAAATGCTGGCTTATCCCGGAATGCGACACACCTAAGTATGGCACTAAGGTGGGTGTGATCACGATCCAGTCGGACATAATTTTTTAATGTTCGACAATAAGAGGCTAAATAAAACATAAAAAAACTGCAGTGGGCATAAACAGATTCATTACACTGAAGTAAGCAATAAAAGGTTAACAAGGATATTAAGAAATGTTGGTCCATTGTTTCTGACTAAACCATAAGAAGATGAACTTGATTATTGATATATTTATCTTTGGTATTCCAGGGATCATGATCCTTGCTTATGAATTATCCCTTAAAAAGAAAATTTATTTACAAAATAAATTATTGATATTTTATAGAACTGAATTGACTGTTTGATTTATTAGTTTTGTTAAAAATAATAATAGTTGAATATTAGTTTATATCTAGTCAACATTGCTACAGTGGTTCAATAAAATTATTGCCATAATAATCTGTTCCGAAACAGCTTATAGTGGCAATAGATGAAAATCAAAAGGGTTATGAAAATATATAACATTTTATATGAAAAACTCTTACTGTCGGTAATCCTTCTTCCCTTCTTTGCTGTGACCACTCAATTTTTTTCTTTACTTCTTCATTCTCTGGCTCAACATGTGATGCAAAGTTAAGGTTTTGCAGTGAATACTCATGCCCACAAAACACTTTAGTATGGTCTGGTAGAGCGCTTAGTATTTTGATTAGAGCCTTGTACATTTCTTCAGCTGTGCCTTCAAAGAACCTTCCACAACCACCAAGGAAGAGTGTGTCTCCTAAAATATAAGTTTTTTTTTATTACTATTATATTACTTTCTTTAGTATTATCATCTCATTCTAATGAAGAAATTCGATACATTTTAAAATATTAATACAAAAATGCAAATCAAGCAGCGAGAAAAATTTGTGATTTTTCTGGACCTAATGCAGTGTCAGTAAGAGTAGCACAAAGTTGGTTCAAACGTTTTCAGTGCGGAAATTTTGATGTTAAAGATGCACCTCGCTCTGGTCGCCCTGTTACGAATAAAATGGACGCCATTTTTGAAAAAGTGGAGTGAGATCGGCATATCAGTAGTTACGATGTAGCTGAAGAACTGGAAATTGACCACAAAACAGTTTTAACCCATTTGAAGAAAGCTGGCTCTATCAAAAAGCTCGATATTTGGGTGCCACACAAGCTCACTGAAAGAAACCTAATGAACCGTGTACTCATTTGCGATTCATTATTCATGATTAATGAAACCGAGCCGTTTTTGGAGAGATTGATAACTGGCGATGTAAAGTGGATTACGTATGACAAGAACGTGTGAAAATGTCGTGATCTAAGGTCGGCCAGGCTTTACAGACTGTGCCTAAACCTGGGCTAACTCGAAATAAAGTGATACTGTGTGTATGGTGGGATTGGAAGGGCATTTTTCATTATGTGTTTTACTACCCGGCAAAATCATCGATTCGGATCTCTACTGCCAACAACTCATGAGATTAAAGGAAGCACTTGAGAGAAAGCGGCCTGAATTGATCAACAGGAAGGGTGCGGTCTTTCATCATGATAACGCTAGACTACACACATCTTTAGCCACTCAGCAAAAATTAAGAGAGTTTGGCTGGGAGGTATTAATGCATCCACCTTATAGCCCTGACCTTGCACCTTCAGATTTTCACCTGTTCCGGTCTCTTCAGAATTGTATAGATTCTGTAAAGTTAACATCAAGAGAGGACTGCCAAAACTATTTGTCGCGTTTTTTTTAATCATAAGTTTAGCGGAGGTGAGGAACAGAGAGTAAAGTTCCTCAACCGCCATAGAAAAGGGAGGATCCTCCGGCCAGACGGGTGCTATGTCTGGCGGGCAGCTGCCCCGACTGTTGTAGTCGGGTTCTTGTATATATACTCAACGATAGAGTAAATTTCTATAGCGCGATGAAGGATAGTAGGAATGCGTCCTATGTGGCTCGATAGATGTCGCTATGTGTCGCTACGTAGTTGTGTCGATGCGTTGATGCGTCAGTTGTGGCGAGAGATGTCGCTACAAGAAGTACCAAAGTTTCTATAGCAACGGGATTGTCTCTCTCTACCTACAAAATGGCAGAAAGTCATCGAACAAAACGGCACATATATACTGTAAATAAATGTAAATAAACTTTGAAAAAAAAATGTCTTGAGTTATCATATAAAAATGAGAAGAAACTTTTTCCCGACCTATTATTATATATATTGAATAAATGTAGTATACTATAACTACATCTATGATATATTGTATATATATATATATGTAGGAATGAAAATTAACAGAGGATTGCAGTTTGAATGAATGATTGATGATGAATGAGCTAGAGACATATACTGACTAAAATAATGGGAGACTGTTAGAGAGCACGTAAAGACGAGTACACGAGTTCGGTAACACAAATTGTAAATAGCCCTACCATAACGAATAAAAGGAGTTTTAGAATGGAAAAACACGTTTAATTAATATAGACGCTATTTATATATGCAGTATACAGTTGGGAGATGTATCTATTATTGTACAAATTTGCTTAATCTTATGAAGTTACGATTATTCAGTTTAATTAATTAAAAATTTTGTTGTGTTAGTTTGTCCGTGAGGTTGTACATTGTACACTTCATTTATATACTTTCTTTCTTTCTAAATGCAAATGCAATTTTATATTTTATTTAATAAATTTTAAGGTAGTAACAGGCCAGCATGTACCTATTAGAAAAAATATTTCATAAATACCTGTAAAGACAGCAGAACTGTTTTGGTCTTGTGATGCAGTGACAAAGTAGCAGATATGCCCAGAAGTATGGCATGGTGTAAAAAGACATTGAACATTAAGATTGCCAATGCTGAATTTAGCGTCATGGCCAATTTTGTTGGTGAGAGCTCCAATTCTATCATCTCCGCCATATACTTGTAGACCAGGATGTTGTTTCACGAGTTCTTCATTTCCACCAGCATGATCCCTGAAAATATTACAGTTTCCCACCTTGTTACCTATTTAGTTTTCAAATTAAAAGTAAAAATCTATTAGCTAGTATTGATTTAATACTCCATTTTGTCATTCAGTTTAATCTTCAGAATTAATATTTTTAGGTGTTACTCTTTCTTGAGCATTTACTTCAGCCATTATTTTTTTATTAATAATAATCAAATATTAAATAAAGTATATTAAATAAAAATATTATTAAATAAAATATTAATCATTATTTTTTATTAATGAAACTATTATTATATATAGTTTTAATGCCGAAACATGGATGCTGACTAAGGAAATCATGCACAAAATGAGGGTTGCACAACGAACCATGGAGTGCATTATGTTAGGCATCACATTGAGTGATAGAGTTAGAAATGTGGATATCTCAAAAAACACGAAAAGTGGAGGATATTGGTGTTTGTATAACTCAATTCAAATGGCGTTGTGCAGGTTACTTGCACAGATGTGGTAATGGTAGGTGGAGTAGATCCTTGACAGAATTATGGCCGAAAGAGGACAAATAAAGTATAGAAAAACCAGTGGAGGGATAGGTAGAATAGCATGTGGATTAGCAACCTTCTATATTGTTTAGTTGACACATCCCAATACATATTTAGTCATGTTATGTGATTATAATATGTTATTTTTAAGTCAAAGATAATCAAATTAGGTAAAATTTATAATTACCAATGATGATGGGTAGTTAACACAGTAGTCAGGTTGACTCCATGTTCCTGAACAGCCTGTAGAACAGTCTTAGGTTCTACCGGGTCCACAATAGCTGCCTCCTTAGTTACTTTATCAACAATTAAGTACATGTAATTATCATGTAGGGCTGGAAGGATTTTTACATCCATTATCTTGTTTTCGTAATGTTGTACCAAACTGTGGGCTTCTTTTTGATTCCAAACAAGAGCTACACAGAGTAAAGAAAACACAAAGTATGAGGTGTGGTTAAAAAATAAAATCATGTAAAACTTTACAACAAAAACTTAGAAACTTGAGAGAAATGAACTTTATACAAACTGCTCTGAACTAGCACTTGCATTGTCAAATATACAAAATAAATATGTTTAAAAAATGTAATTTCTCAAAAACTATTTTATTCTGCAGTATGTATGACATTTTTTATAAGTAATCTAATTATAAAGAGATCTATTTTAACTGTAATAAAGTTTGTAGTCTCAACTCGACCGTATAAAGTTGAGTCTAAAATTATTCTTCAAATATTCGGCTAGAATCTGGAGACCTCTCAATGGAATTAAATTTTATTGATCATTTAGTTACCAAACTTTCATAAAATTTTACCTATTAAATAACGGCTATCATTGTGTTAATAAATTTTATATAAAAAATTACTTAGGCCTCGTGATAATATTTTTGTGTTCATTACAATTTTCAAGTTGCTTTAGCTTTTCATCAAAATCATTTGGATAGTTTATTCGAGAGAACATAGTTTTAGTACAAATTTAGTATAACCGCAACGACTAAACTAATGAAAGATAATGCAAGCACCAATTTATTTAGCAGTTATCTTCATATTACATGGACTTATGGATAACAAACTAATTTAAAAAAATACCTTGGAAATATAACTTCGTAAGTCTTTGTGACACGCCTAATGGCAAACAGTTAACAAACCTAGCGAGCATCGAAAAATAAAGCGATATATGTAACACTTTCTCTAATCAATTCACTCTCATCGACCACCATTCAACCCCGAACACGAACAGACCACAGAACAGACAGAATTTTTATCACATCTCGTTCGTTATTTTGCTTTGAAGTTTGACCTAGAGGTGGGTGATTATGAGATATACTAATGTAATCATTTGATTATGAAGATTATTCGAGGTATCTCGATTATAGTAATTAGTAATTTTTATCTTCTTCCTGTTTTGGCGCCACAAAAGCTCTTGCCAGAGTCAATGTTTTTTTAAGCCTTTAAAGGATCGTTTGGCCGATCCTATTAATTAAAAATGCAGCTTAGCGTTTGAATTATTGCTGTATTTATTTTGTCGCTCGTAACCGATTACAGAATATTATTCTTCTCCTCAGTCAATGACAGATGTTGTAGCAACATCTCTCGCCACAACTGACGCATCAATGCATCGACGCAACTACGTAGCGACACATAGCGACATCTATCGAGCCACATAGGACGCATCCCTACTATCCTACATTGCGCTATAGAAATTCACTCTATCGTTGAGTATATATACAAGAACCCGACTACAACAGTCGGGGCAGCTGCCCGCCAGACCCGTCTGGCCGAAGGATCCTCCCTTTTCTATGGCGAATGAGGAACTTTACTCTCTGTTCCTTACACCTCCGCTAAAGATGTCTTCTTTATCTTTTTTAAGACCTGAAAGTCAGCCAGTCTATTATAAACAAAATAGAATGTGGCTGAAGTAAGAACTATTTATTGTGATAAGTCGCCACACCTTCATAATATTTTCCAATAAACAAGATGGGAGTTTCAGCGTCAATGTTTTTAAGTCTTCGTAAAATTTTCCAGCGTCAATGTTTTCAAGCCTTAGTATTATACATTATAAACAAAGTGGCGTCCAAGAAGATGGTGGCCGCCTTGTTAGAACGATCTAGGGAATTTTTGTGGGATCCCAGAGTGCATGCTCTTGGTTTATATTTATAACCTACTTCACATAGGCACAAAAACCAAACTATATCACACAAAACGCCAACAATATTACATAATATAGAGTCAAAACCTAAGTAAATGAATTTAAAATAAACCACAACATTTCACTTCAAGATCCCGCCAAAAACTCCAATTAGTAATTTCAAATGGGTAATGAGTAATTCGATTATAAATTATCACTCATAATTGAACTACTAATAATGTTCATTGATAATGGAGATCTGTGAAAGTGTAGTGACATCTATCTCGCCACATACGACGCATCCTACATCGTGATATTAAAATTAACCCAACGATTGAAATATGTACAAGAACCCGACAACAACCGTTGGGCAGTAGCCCGCCAGACATAACATCCGTCTGGTGATGCATAATAAATACGATATAACTGAGAACTTTAGCTTTATTCAACATTAAAATGGCACGTATTAAAATCTAAACATGACAGATAAAATCTAGTGACAACGTTTTCAGTTATACATAAATAAGTCTATGGTTAAACTAAGAAGTTCACATCATTCACCCTCCCTTCTAAGTTGTAACGTAGTGTTGAAGGTATGAAGGAGATCTACGTTCTCTAGTCGAACGGCGTACTTGAATATTCTCATCAATTACATTAGGAGATGGATCTTCGTCAGCGGTCTGAGTTCTCTCAGAGTCTGGAGTTAAGTACTCATCATCAGATGGAATCTCTTCAGTCACTGGTATTGGTGCCAGACGTCTGTTAGAGACGGTTGTCTCGCGCCCCTCCGGTAATCTGACGTAAGAATAATGAGGGTTGCTTTGTAGAAGCTCTACTTCTTCAACAGCTGGGTCATATTTTGAGTTCCTTACGTTTTTCTTCATATATATAGATCCCGGAGATAGTAGCCAAGTTGGCATTGATTGGCCGTTTCCAGATCGGCGGGGGTGGTTGAACATCCTCTCATGTGGAGTGACGTTTATTCCGGTGGACAACAGAGATCTTATTGAGTGAAGTGCAATCGGTATTGCCTTTTCCCATTCGGCGATATCTCGTTTTGTAGAGCGGAGATGTAGCTGGATAGTCTGCCATAATGTTCCGTTAAGACGTTCTACTAAGCCATTTCCACGGGGGTTATAAGGAGTCGTCCGACTACAGGCTATGCCTAGAGATGTGAAAAACTTCTTCAATTCATCAGATAAGAACGATGAGCCTCTATCGGAGTGTATGTAGGCCGGAGTTCCGAATAAGGAGAATAGTTCTCGAAGACATTTTTCCACAGTTTCAGATGTCATATCTTTGCAAGCAAAGGCAAAGGGAAACCGACTATACTCGTCAATTATGGTCAAAATGTATCGGTTAGAAGTATTGGATGGAAGCGGTCCTTTAAAATCCAAGTTAAGGCGTTAGAAAGGTGCTGTCGCTTTTATGAGTTGCCCTTCGTTTTTTACATATCGTGGTTTTATTTCGGCGCAAACTGGGCATGCCGCAGTCATTCTTTTTACTTCATCAACAGAATAAGGTAAGTTCTTTGCTCTAATCCAGTGTATCATCCGTGTGACGCCTGGATGACATAAAGAGTTATGAAGTTCTGTGAGTTTGTTGGAAGTAGTATCCATTATAAGACAAATTCTAGACAGTGCATCGGCAGCTTGATTTTGTTTTCCTGGGCGATAAATAATGTCATATTTATAACAAGAAAGTTCCAAGCGCCATCTTTCTATTTTTTCGTTTTTAATTTTGCTTGAATGTTGCTGATCAAACATGAATGAGACCGATTGCTGATCTGTAACAAGTAAAAAATGTCTTCCGATTAAATAGTGGCGCCATTTTCGCAATGCTTCTACAATAGCGCTAGCCTCTTTTCAATGGAGGGCTGTCGACGTTCGGAATTATTAAGTGAGCGTGAAAAGAATGTGACAGGACGACCCTCTTGTGACAGAGTTGCAGCAATAGCATATTCGGAAGCATCAGTTTCAACAGAAAATACTTGCTTATCATCAATAGCTGCGAGGGCTGATTCTGCGATGTCAGACTTGAGTTTCGTGAAGCAGTTGCACTAACGGATTGATCTTAGCGGAAAAATTGACGATCCACTTTGAATAGTGAGCAAACAATCCTAGCGCTCTTTTCAAGGACGCTATATCTGATGGAACAGGTAGGTTTATGAGTGGATCCAATCAGGATTTATCCGGTTTGATTATGTTTTTGTGAATAGTGTAGCCCAGAAGATTGATAGATTCCGTTCCAAATGCACATTTTTGCGTATTCAACGTGAGTTGATATTTTTCAGCAGCTGCCATGAATCTTCGTAAATTAGTTTCGTGATCTTGTCTGTCCTTCCCACAGATCGTTACATCATCAATGTAAGCATAGGTTCCTTTTAACTTTTCAGCGTTTATGATGAATTAAAGAGTTCTTTGAAATGCGGCAACTCCATTTGTTATTCCAAAAGGTATTCTAGTAAATTGGTAAAGATTTCCGCAAGCTTCAAATGCTGTATATATTTTTTCTTTGGGAAGGATTTTCACTTGATGGTAAGCACTCTTGAGGTCTATCTGACTAAAATAGTTATATTTGGCGACTTGAGTGACAATTGAATCGATGCTGGGTAAAGGATAGCCATCTAACTCTGTATATTTATTTATGGTCTGTGAGTAATCAATTACAAGGCGTTTCCTGTGAATGCCTCCTCCAGCAACCAGAACTTGTGCTCTCCAGGGTGACACACTTGGCTCAATGACATTGTCTTTTAAAAGGTTAGATATTTCATTTGATATAAAAAGCTGATCTTCTTCGGAGTGGCGTCGAGATCGGATAGCGATTGGTTTGATATTAGGCGATAAATTGGTAAAAACCGACGCTGCTGGAACAGAAGCTTCAAGCACATTGCAGATTTTCAGTGGTTCTTTGTCACCACCAAACTGGAGTTCAAGAGACGAATGACTCTTGAGAAGGTCGTGGCCTATAATAATGTCTGCACAGAGATCGTCTACGATAAGCAATGGTTGGTGTTTGTAAACGTGGTGATTGATTTGTATAGTGGCATAGCATAGTCCATTTACATATGAGATATGGTTAAGAGAAGCAAGAGTTACAGCTTGGTTATAAGGCTTTCTTTTCAGTTTTATGGTTATTGCCAATTTGTTATGGATGAAACTAATAGAGCTTCCTGTATCTACTACAGCATCAGATCGATAATTGTTAACAGTAACAGGTATAGTTGCCTTACATAAACTTGAAGGAGAAGCGGCTGAAATTGCTGATAATAAGCCTGAGTTGTGAGAGTTATTCTCTGTAGTAGCAGCAACGTTTGGTTCTTTGATTTTAACAGAACGACAAACTTTTGCAAAATGGCCTCTCTTTGAGCAAAGTTCACAATCTACATTATATGCAGGGCATTTAATCTTTCGATGAATATTTCCTCCACAAAAGAAACATCTTCTACGGTTATTTTGTGAGCTAGTGGCTGACAATGTTGGTAGTTGTGATTTCTCTAAAGTTACTGCTTCTGTAACAGCATTGAAAGAAGCTGGACTTGCGTTGGTCTCTATTACATGAGAAGTGTTTTCTGCACTTTCGAGGGAAATCGCTAAATTTAGCGTGTCCTCTAAAGTCATTGTATTTTTCTCTAGGAGTCGTTCTCGAATCTTTTTAGAGTTAAGCCCTGCGATGAGTGCTCCACGAATTGTTTCATCTTGATGTTCTTTGGCTGTAACTGCTTTAAAATGACAATCATGAGCGAGTAAGGTAAGGGCTCTCGAATATTCTGCTATCGATTCTCCTAGTTGCTGTTTTCAAGAGGTCAAGTGATGGCGGGCCAAAGTAATGTTTCTCCTTTTCTCGTAATTATTATCCAGTATTACTTGATACTACGAAAAATTTAATGTTGAATAAATTGATGCATAATAAATACGATATAACTGAGAACTTTAGCTTTATTCAACATTAAAATGGCACGTATTAAAATCTAAACATGACAGATAAAATCTAGTGACAACATTTTCAGTTATACATAAATAAGTCTATGGTTAAACTAAGAAGTTTACATCATCTGGTCTGAGGATCCTCCTTTTTAATGTGGAGGTGGTAATAATTGCCCCCACAAAAGAATTTTTTTATATGAACTCTTAAGAATTACCTTAAAAAAAGGTCATTGTCATTCGGTACTTCGGTTATTCGGTTATGAGTGATCATTCATAATCGAATGACGAATGTGCAGGAATGACCTAAAAAAGAAGAAGAAGGTGGTTCGGTGCTTTGATTATAAGCGATCATGCATAATCGAATTACAGATGAGAATTATAGGCTAAAAAAAGGTCGTTTGGTAATGTGAATCGAAGTACCGAACGACTTTTTTTTTAGCTTTCTACTCTCGCCCACATGTAGGCTCCATCAAAGACTCCATTAAGAATAATCGTTTACATTCGTAATTCAATTATGAATTATCACGCATAATTGAAATACCTTGATTAAGTAAATCATTCATAATTGAATATTTCGATAATTTAAAACATTCATAATCGCCCAACTCTAGTTTGAAAACTTGGTTGTAGAGATGAATCGATACGATTAAATAGGAGAACATACTTGATCATTTTCTTTTAATATAAAGTACTTTTGGTTATAAATACTTTGCCTCCATTAGCATGTTCTACCGTTTGTGTAATGAGTTGTGTTCCGATGTACTGTTCGGTATGGTACCAGCGGCTACTTTACAATAATAACGTGCCCACTGGCCATCGGCAGGAAGTTCACCCTCACACTTTGGAACCTAAACGGTCGCGGGCTGTCTCGTTTCAGAGGAATATTTTTACACGAACGCTCCGTTTAGCGGAGGTGAGGAACAGAGAGTGTTCCTCATCCGCCATAGAAAAGGGAGGATCCTCCGGCCAGACGGGTGCTATGTCTGACGGGCAACTGCCCCCACTGTTGTAGTCGGGTTAACGATAGAGTTAATTTCTATAGCGCGATGTAGGATAGTAGGATGCGTCTTATGTGGCTCGATAGATGTCGCTATGTGTCGCTACGTAGTTGCGTCGATGCGTCAGTTGTGGCGAGAGATATCGCTACACTCCGTTTGTGGAATAAGCTCCTTAATGCTGATATTTTCTCAGGGGACCACAGTATAGAGTTCTTCAAAAAGGGGTTAAATAGGTTTCGAAGGGTCGGCAACGCGCATGTGATACTTGTGTGTAAGCGTCTATAGGCTGCGGTGACTTCTTATCGTAAAGCGGAACGCATGCTTGTTTGTCACAATCTTGGTATAAGAACAGGTAGATAGAGGTAGGGCGCACAGAGATTTTTTTTGGAGATTTCCCTCTACTTGGTACAGTCTGACTAGTGGAATATACCCTACAGAAGATCGCAGCCAAATAACCTAGTGTTGTGTTCCTGTAGTCAGTAGGGTTTCCAGAGCTCTTTGGGGTAGCGGGTTCAAGGTCGGCAACGGACTAGCGATACCTACATGCATCAATAGGCTACGGTATCCGCTTACCAACAGGTGGGCTGTATGCTTGTTTGCCACCTTTGTTGTATAAAAAAGGCACCAGAACTCCGTAATAAAACAATGTAACATTGCCGTGTTTGAGTTTCATAGAATTTTAATAAGATGCACTCTACCTATAAGTGATTATAATGGTAATATTCGTGTATTCGACGCGTGTATTGTGTATGCCCTTGATTGTCAGAAGACAGATTTTATATCCCCGTTATTTCCGTAACTATCTATCGTCATGTGGTCGATTTGTTAATTTGTTGGCATCCATATCTGAAAACATTAAGCCTTACAAGCTTTGATGCACCAGTTACTATCTTAGCCTGAGACCAATTGTTTCGTCATCAAATTTTACGTACACGGCTACCGGTGGCTCCTCACCTTCCAGTTGACCTAATCTTAGGAGTGGCCAATTTTTTTTTATTATGCTCATAGCTCCGCTCCATCTACTAGTCCTTCAGGGACGGAAATTTTAACACCACTCGGGATTCTACGCCAATTTTTATCAATGATAGAAAAGCGCCACATTTATTGACGTCTTTAGGAAATATGTTATCTGGTGGTTTGCCGCCATTATATGCAGCGCGTTTAGAAGATCTACCCATATACGTTTTCAGTAAACCAGTTACTTACTGAACACAAGACTCACTAAAAAGGAAGAAATATACTTTTTATCACAAAAACAAAACCGACTCCAAAATACTTTGTAAAGATGAACTAAAAAATAAAAAAATAATTTTATAATACTTTATGTTTTAATAATATAATAATTTATGTTTTTGTGAAAAAAAGTTTATTCTATACCAAAATTAAATATAATTTTTGGGGAATAAAATAATGCATTAATATTTGTACTAAAATTAGGGTTAAAGAGATATTGAAAAATACTGTTTATCGTTAAAGGGATCTTATGAAGTTTTTTTTATAACACAAGGAAGATTTTTATGGGTCCAGTATTTGGAAGAATGAATTTTACTAGAAAGGGAGTTTTATTTAAGAATTACAGGGTGATTAGATACAGGAAGGACTTTACTAAAGAACCGGTCAGAAAGGAATTGTCTACGTAGAGATAACGGAGGATCAAGAAATTCTACTTGAAGAGCATTTACTGAGGATTAATTCATAGCACCAGTAATTATTCTTAAACATTTGAATTGTAATTTGTCTAATTTTGCATGGAAAATTTTGCTACGTGGTTCCAAAAGAAATGATCCATAGTTCCAAGTAACTTCGGGTGACGGCATTATATATCAGTTTTTGGCAAAACGGGTGAGCACCCCACCATAGCCCTGAGAAAGCCCGCATGATATTTATATTTTTATCCCACTTTATTTACATGAGGAATACCAGAGAGCTGGCTATCTAAAGTTAACCCCAACAACTTAACGGAGTTACTGCAGAGGGTAATGGGAAAATCGTTTATTATTAATTTAGTTCAAATGTTATATTACTGAAATCCTTACAAGTAATATACAAAGCAATGTCGTCAGCATATTGAAGAATTTTGCAAAATCTAGCAACAGGTTCAGTCTCTTTCAGATCACCTAGTAAGTGACTACGGCCCGGAGTAAAACTGAATTGATCCGACATCTCGGTTGCACGCACTTTCAGGCCGTATCACTATCTCTCTCGCTTTATTCCTACATATTCTTTATAGATATTCGTCAATGTTGGCATTTTTTTAACATAGCGTAAATTTATTTTCGATTACATTAGTAACCATTAATAAAAATAATATAGCCCTTTATTCTGGGGTAAGAGATAACATATACATTAATAACATATAAAATGTAACCATTACGTATATTATAAAAAGAACCTTATACACATAGATTTAAAGTTCTTACTCATAATTTATTTACATTGTTTTAATCTTTTCACTTGTTCGTTAATGTTACAAGTTACTGTGAATGGTGTACTTCGGTAAATGATATAATATAATAAAAACTTTCATTAGGTATAGCAAGTGCTAAATTAAGATATCGCTATCATCCACACTGAACAACGATTTTTGCTTTGTTAATTTAATTTAATCAAATCCTCCTCCTTTATCATATTATGTTAAAAGTCCTCAATCCATAATGAATATTGTTCCCTTCAAACAGATCTTTCAACGCACTAATACTGATCAAAAATGGTGCGTACTGATTTACCTAATGAAATGAACTGCTGAACTTCTTAGGTGCAGGAGTTCACTTCACTGAATGAGATTACAAGAACTGCTTAATCAAGGTGAATGAATTTGCTCCAACCTAGTGTTTTTATACTTAGGACACATATAGCAAAGTAATACATAGGGTAAAGCATAGAGTAGGGGTAAAGTAATACGTGTTAGGACAGCAGCGGAAAACATGACTGAATTACTTCTACACATACATAGCAAAGGCTTCACTGTGCTGCATTCAAACATTCCCACTTAAGATCGGACTTTTAAACTGAATTAGTTTTTGCTAGTTACATCAGTGCTTATTTTACAAAGTACGTCTTCGTCTCCTTGATGCTCTGGACAAGTTGCAGAGGTAAGCTGTCCGCATTATTAATGATATAAATATTACTATAAAATAACACCCGCGCCGTTTCAGCTGCATTGGGAAAATGACTGGCCAAGTGTGTTCTACCATATTCTGTATCAAGACGAGTGTTCTGAATTGTTCAAATTACTCCTTTCTTCTCCATTCCATACGCTGGGCACAGCTTTACCTATCTAGTACCTACTACTTACAGGATTGCTACCTCTATAATTGACAAGGAGGGTTCGCTGTGGGTGCTGTGGAACTTTTAGGCGGTTGACCTTTTTTAGCCAAACATGTATTTAGGTGTGCATTTTTATGAATAGTTAAAATTTTGTTCTGTATGTTTAGTACATTCTTTTTGCTATTTTTAAATTGTATAGTAAAAGATAGCTCTCATTCATCGGGACTTTGGGAGTCCTACACACTCTCGCAATATTATATGGAACTATTTTAATATTTCAGTTGACATTTCGAGTGGAACCTAGGTCGTTCTGGTAGAGGGCACAGTTTTTTTAACTGTTTTGATCCGGAACTACTCATTTCTTTTTGAATTCTGCCAGTGTCATGTAGTTTTCAGGCCAATTGGAACGAAGGCAATCTTAAAAAAAATTACAGGTTAAATAGCTGAAGAGCCGTGAAGCAAAATCGAAGTTGACTAACACCACCAACTAATATTTAAAACAAAAACAACACGGAAAATCAAAAATACTGTTAGTAAGTCTACTACCCAGCTATGTTAGTATGCACAACATAAAAACAATGATACATATATTCTACTAATTAAAATCTAATTTTATTTATAATTACGTATTTATTTCTTCTTCTTCCTAACTTGGCAACCGGTACCCTTTAATGAAGACCATTACTGCCGTTATCGAGTGAATTATATTGTCATGTGTTATGACGATTCATTATCCTAACAAGATGGTGGCTCCCTTATTAGAACTTCCTAGGAAGTTTTTGTGGGATCTCGGAATGAATGCTTTCAGCTTATATTTATAAACCACCTCACTTATGCACAAAAACCAAACTATATCACGCAAAACGCCACCAATATTACATAATATGGGGTCAAAAACCTAAGTAAATGAATTATAAATAAAAACCACAACATGTCACTTCAAGATCCCGCCAAAAACACGTATTTATTTATTTATATTTACTCTTCTTCTTCTTTACATAATGGCAACGTGTGTGTAAACACAATTCCGCCAATGTCACGTATATTTACTCATTTCTAATTCTCTAATGCCATCATGACATTTGAGTTGACATTGTCATTTGTCATGTCAAATGTCATTGTCATGTGCGTTCTGTGAGTGAATTTTTGTAGTAAATATTATAAGTTTTCTTTTTAGCTAAAGTAAATATAACGATATTATAATTACAATTAAATATAAAACAAAATGAAAAGTAAGCCTCTTAAACACAAATCGACTAACACATTTCGGGTAAGTTGTTTACTATTGATAAAATTTAAGGTTAGGTGTTTATGTTTAAAGTTTTACTACAATCACGTGAAATTTAAAAATAAATGGATATTAAAATCTATATTTTAATTTATAAATTGTTTTATACAGCATGCATTTTATAATTTATTTAAATGTTGGTTTTATATGATGGTTATGGTTATCATCGCGTATGAAGTAGGGCTCAACTTTAAAATCGCTACTGTCGACTTCAGACTCCAAATTTTTTTTACAGTTAAGTTTTTTACACTCACTATGCGGAAACAAATAGCTTTTGACAAATTAATGATTAAAAATCTAATTAAAAAAAAAATTCTCTAAAATATTTGTTTTTACACTTTTGCCTTCAGGGAGGATCACCAATTATGAAATTTTGTAGCATGTTAAGGTCTTTTCGATTTAAAAAATCATGCATTTAGAAGTTAGTCAAAACAATAAAGGTTAATTTATAAAGCAATGTATCTTGAATGCAGAAATAAATATCATTAATTTTTTTTAAATATATTCACTATCAAAAAATTAAAATAAAGTTAAATGATATTTTATTTTGTAATTTTATTAAATTAAGTTGTTGTAAATTTCAGTTTGTTCCTTTTGCTGAGCGAATCAACTCTATAGATATCCGCCATGCTGCTTTATATCATATTGAACATACATACACAAAGCAACCAGAGGATAATGAGACTCATTTTCACTTGGCCATACAAAAATGGCATGTTCTCAACTTGACAGAAAACTTCAAAAAGTTTAGAAAAGAGACATTTGGAGTTGTGACAGTACCTCAATTGGTGCACAGGAAGGATGAGATTCTAGATATTTTAGAGAGATATTTGAAATTAGAAGACCATTTGTGTTTGCAGCCATTATTGGAGTGAGTAAATTCTTATTATTTCATTTTTTTAAGAACAAGTGGCATTATTAATTTGTAGTAGAGTTTGTGAGATAAACATCTTACCATTCCATTGATTCACTGTGCGGGTGCCGGGTCCATAATGTGGCAGAGAAAAGGAAACAAGCAGCTCCCGGGACTTGCAACCCAGATGTAGGTTTAAGGGGCTCCCTTATGATGCACATCAGTGCTCACCTTTACTGCCCGTGATACCCTCCCTACCAAGCCAGATTTGGTAAGAGCCTGTTAATGCTGCTTTAGATACCCATTCTAAAATAGAACTTACTGCAGTTCTCGACAGGCAAAGTTTGTTTAGCAAGTTATAGAGTGATTTCACTAGAATACTTCTCGCTCCCACTTCTATGAGTTAGGCACGCATATGACTTAACCGCATACCTGTTTTTGGTTAGCTCATTACATAGATAGTAATATTTATTCATTTTTATTGCATGGTCTAATAAGCTCTACAAGTATTACTTGCTTGATTTCATCACCACGCATCATCATCTCAGCTGAAAGACTGACCACTGGTGATGTCCACTGGTGGACATAGGCCTCCCCCCATAATCACCACAAAGAGTGGTCCTGCACTGTTTGCATCCAGCGGGTTCCCACAACTTTGGGGTCTGCCCATGCTCCATCTTCCAGTATGTGAGTGCCACTTGAGTGAGAACTCTTTGACCCCATTGGCCATCCGACATATGAGTAACGTGATCCACCCACTGCCACTTAAAACTAGCTTCTAATTATTTTGTTATAATAAAAAATTGGGAATAGACATACTGTCACTTTGTCTATACCAATATTATAAAGAGGAAAGATTTGATTTTTGTTTGTTTTTTTGTTTATAATGGATAAACTCAAAAACTACTGGTCTGATTTTAAACATTCTTTCACCAATATAAAGCTACAGTATCAGCAAGTAACGAAGGCTATATTATAATTTGAAAAATGAATTTATTGGTAATAAAAATGTCGAGAGTTTTATGCAAAGTACAAAAAATTGCCTACATAGGTGTGTTGGCGATGTTCGTCGTATAAAATAAACACAGGTGAAACCGTGGGGCACAGTTAGTTACTGATATGACTGTAGAACTTTTTCTCTTTAGTTCACTAAGGTATTAAATTTTTGCAATATAAATATATAATGATGCAATTCATTGCACTATGTACATTTTGGAATCAGCTTTATAAAACCAGTTGTCAAGAGGCTTTAACTGATTTGCAGAGGTCAGACTGACAATAGTGTCCATTGTTCGATCCTAGTCTATTGGATTATAGTCTTCTGTAATATGTTTGGATTGTATTTGCCAGCACTGAACATATGCACCGCATTAGTTTTGTTATACCAACAAAAAAATATTTTACACATTAAAGCTGGTTCCTCAATCTAACTGCTCAAAGATGTCCTTTATTCACAGGAGTATTCCGATTTCTGTAATATTAATTGGATATAATACCACTATTTTAACCTTATCATTGACAAATACACACAATGAACATTGTTACAAACTAGAATTAGTATTACCATAGTAAATGAACATCCTTTAAACAATTCTTTGATTACTTATCTAAAAATGTTTATTGTTTTTCAGGATTTTAGTTTCATTAGCAAAAGACTTGCGTGAAGATTTCTACCCACGTTTCCCAAGGTTTTTGGATATATTAATAAAATTGCTTAACACAAAAGATGCAGAGAGGTTGGAATGGACTTTAATTTGCCTTGCATTTTTGTTTAAAATCTTAAAACCAAACTTGAAAAAGGACATTGCAGTTATATTAAAGAGCATTATTCCATTGCTGAGTGAAAATCAACCTCAATACATAAATAATTTTGCTGCAGAAAGCTTTGCATTTGTTGGCCGTGACATCAAAGATAAAAAGAAATTTATCAGTCTTATACTAAATTATTTACAAATTAATAACGATGTAAGTTATATTTCAGTTTTAAATGAAATTATTAGAGAAAATTTACATCTGATTGTAAGTAAAGAATGGATGAATAGCATTGATAACCAACACTTGAATGAATTAGATAAGGATCTATTGGCAGTCTGTCACTACTTACTACAAAAAAACTGTTAGGTAACAAAATGTATACTGGCTGATTCGAGAACTTAATGCTGCAAAGTGATATATTATGTAATGTCACTTTTTTTTTATCTTTTATTTTAACGAGGTTTCAGTACATCCCTAATTACTATACCTGCCTCAAGGGAGTAGTCAATTTATTAGAGAAAGTTGTTTATGTTAATTAAACTTAGGCTTCAACTAGACAAATTTAAATCCACATAAGGTAGGACTACCTACTACTCAAATATGAATGCTCTACCACTAATGAGTATTTTTTTTGTCTGCCTATTGTAATGAATGTGGGTGATGATGGTTTTGGTCTTTAAAATGCTATTGGACAAGTGTCAACCTAAAATAGTTGTATTAAATAAACAATGCAATAAATTTTAATTGCTATACAGTATTTCTCATCCCTAGGATAATTAATCTACTACTTCTCTTTCAGGCAGTAACAGGTTGTGGTCACCTTCTATTTGAAATAATTAGAGGTGTGGGTGATAAATTTCACAGCTGTGTAGACATATTCCTGCCGGTTGTACTAGAGCACCTCAAAGAGAGTAAAGAAGACCAAGACATATTATTTAAAGTTTTAACACAAACCATAGAGGATAGTCTTCAAACAATATCACATAAAGAGTTTAGTAAATTTTGGACAAACATATTAAAATACATTGATATTCTGAAAGATTTTGATGAAGATAACAAAGCCCTGGAATACATTCTAAGGCTTGCAGGTCAAGTCATTGAACACCAAAACGGAAAATATTTGCTGAATCCCCAACAATTTGTACTTTCACTTGTAAAAGTAATATGTGCGCAGTCATCTGAAACAATTCTAGAAGTTTGTTCGCAAATTGGAGCTGTATTACTGTTATCTCCAAATGTTTCACTATCCCAGGAACAAGCTGGAATTATAGTAAAAGTCTTGCTTCCTTTACCATTTCCAAATATTCTGATTAACTTCGTACAAAATGTTATTGATTACTCTCAATTTGATATGCACATATTACCTCCTTTTATAAACTATATCATTCAATCTGATTTTGACAATGATGCTATGTATACTCTTAGCAAGATATGTTTGAAAAAATCACCACCATCTATGAATGGAATAAAGTTATTTGAATGGGTGAAATACCCTATCGAATTTGGAAAACACCTACAAAATTTCATGGACCATTTTGATCGCATAGTACATGATGATCTGCAACTTATATTGGAGAATCCAAATAAACTAATTAATGTTTTGTTTTGCTTACCACATGTTGAAAAAATCAATGTTGATTATTGTGTCAGAGAGCTAAGTCAACTAATATGTAAATTATTGAAAGTGTTAGAGAACAATAATATTGAAAACCATGTACATAAACATCGATTATATTACGATACCTCAGTTTTATCGCTTTATTCAAGAAAAGTATTATTTATTCTAGCAAATGCTTTAGAAAGCGCAATACACATATCAAATTGCAAAAAACTTCCAGAGATTTGTTATATTGATAATATTTTACCAATAATACTACCTTATGCAACAAATCCAAACTATTTGTGTGCATTGCATCTGCTTGACTTATATTTGACAGCTTATGAACATGAAAATGGGTTAACCTATCCATTGCTATCCTTGACTGATTCCTATCTGAAGAATAATGTGTCATCTCCTTTCCATGTTGTAAGTATGCTTTATAGTATATTTTATCTTAAATCAAAATCAAAATAATCTTAATTCAATTTAGGCCCTGAGAAGGCACTTATGAACGTCAAAGCACTACTGTCGGTTCGGAAAATATCCCAGACATCGAGAAGAACCGATAAGAAACTCGATCAGGTTTATTTTTTATTTTTTTGTTAAGTAATAATATATTAGTGGATGCACAGAAAGGAAGTCACTTCCAGAAATCACTATCATTCACATAATGATTCACTCTATAATAACTTTTTGACAGTAAAACCCGCTTGACATGGTCCTTGAACTTGTTGTCCGGTAAATCAGTAATGTACTTCGGGATCTTGTTATATCTTGTAATATAAATATGGTATCTGCTTCAGCTGCTCAACCCCACAGCAAAATACCGTAAGACATTAAGCTATGCATATTTTAGGGCCTAAATTGAATAAAGATTATGAAAGTAAGCGAAGTAGACTAACGTAGCGGTGGCAATATCTGTTAACTGGCGAATTTTTCGTACTGCGAATGCAGCAGAACTTAATCTTCCCGCCAAAGTTTTAATATGCAGACCCCACTGTAATTTTGAATCAAGAGTAATGCCCAAGAAGACAGTACTATCAACTAAGCCTACTAAATTCCCTTCTATCTTCTTAACACGCCGAACATTGGGCAAGACAAATCTCATACATTTGGTTTTGTTTGCATTTAGTAGTAAATTATTTAAAGCAAACCATTCAGAGATTTCATATAAGGTGTTGTTTAATTGCCTAAGCTTCGAATCTATTTTTTTCACTTTGAATATAAGTGAAGTGTCGTCCGCAAAAAGAACCATGCCAGCACCATTTTCAACCACGAACGAGTGATCGTTTATATAAACGAAAAACAAAAATGGTCCCAAAATCGAGCCCTGAGGGACGCCGATTCTAATCAATGATCCCGAAGAGGTTGCTCCATTTACACTTATTTTCTGACAGCGCTCTATTAAATAAGAAATTGGAGCTCGAGGTAAGGTCCACTGTCCACGTTGCGTCGCTTCATGTTCTTTTCGAAGTATAGAATATGAAACCAATGCATTCAACGTAAAATTAATCGTCTTCTAATAAAAGTGCGTGCTATAATAACTCATCACTCATTATCATCAATCATCACTTGACATTTTCCCAATTAAAAAAAACATGCTTCTGCAATGCTAAACTTGAAAGAAATTACCTTTATATGTAACTCGTATGAAGCTTATAGACATAGACGTTAACGTGGACAGAACTGAGATGCAAATGATAGGTTCATATGTGCTCTATCAAGAGATTAAATTAAATCAGATTATTTGTTTTCTTTTAGGTTCGATTGGTAACTACTCATATTTATAAACTATTTGAAAATGTAAAAGAATTAAATAAGTCTACAGAAGATTCTGGCAATGTTGAGAGATTTAGTATATTCAGCAGATGTTATGCTGTTGAATCAATATCTCCAACCATTCAAGAATATAGAACTCAGATAAATATGCTGCAAAAAATGACATTTAACTCAACCCAGTATACCCTTGCCAAAGAAACGGACTTTCATCTATTTGCATTGAACTATATGTTAGGAGTTTTGTATATAAATTTCAAGTTGTTATGGGAACCGGTCTCAGAATTTATATCAGGTTATGGTAATGCCTTAATTGCTGACGAATTTTGGCCTACATTCCATAACGCTCTTCAGGCTGCTTTTGAAAATGCTAAAACACAATTCAAACCATTACAATTTGATAATGAAATTAATACTAACTTTGATAACTTGAACAATCTTTATTCAAACTACAATAGCATAACTGAGAGACCAGATTTGTATAATTATAGAAATTTAATTTTAAAAATTATGACTAGCTGTATACAAGTTTGTGAAGCAAGAAACCGAGATGTTGTAGTTTTATTTCTGAATTTTATTGAAGAAGAATACAAGAGAAATGATAACGCAAATGCTTTAAAAACTAATGTTAAGGTTCATGATGATAAAATGGAAGTAGATGAAGAAACATTAGAAGAAATCAGTGATGAGATTGATAAAACACTAGATGATTTTGATGAAACAAAAGAATCTATGTCTGGAAAAATAATATTTAAAACGCTTATAAATATAATGCAAGTTTTATCACAATTCAAAAATCCTAAAGCACTCCACAAAGAACCAGTTTTCTATGAACTTTACATGGAATTCTTAAAACATAAAAATCCTGGACTTCAAAAGTATGCTTTAGACTGTGTTTTAAATTATAAAAATAAAAATGTAACACCATACAAAAATAATTTATATAACTTAGTTGATGAGAAAAATTTTAAAGAAGAGCTTACTCTTTTTAAAATTACAGAAGATGCTAAAACTATACAACCAGAACACAGAGAATATGTTATACCCATCATTTTAAGAATACTATACGGAAAAATGACTACTAAGTTGGGAGCTGATAAGAAAGGCGGTGGACAGGCCCGTAGATCTCTTGCGATGCGTTATTTAGCTGGGTGCAATGAAAACGAACTTAAAATGTTTATAGAAATGGCTTTTTCTCATCATAAACAGTATATGGCTATACAACCTAAAGATATATATGAGAGTATAGTTAATCATTTAGACTTGAAATCAATAACAAGTCCTAGTAAATTGCACAGTGTTTTGAATTTGTTTGAGGTTGTCCGAGAATATTTTGGAGGGTATATGAAAGATAAACTGCTATCGGAATTGTTCAGAATATTTTATGCTGTTTGTTCTACTGTAGCAGCGGTTTTAGCACAAAGTGATAGAGTTCATATTGGCTACATTAAAGTAATGAAAAATTTGAGAACAATAGCACTAACTATATTGAGAAATTTGTTTGAACAGTTTGACAAATATCAATGGAATAAAGATGAATTATTCGTAATATTTGAAACATTACTGTGGCCTTTAATCCCAAGGCTCCATATTGAAGGTATACATACTCCAACGGCACTATTGCGATTGTTTAATACATGGTGTCAAAATCCTAGATATTATGTTTTATTAGTTACAAGATCCGAAAAAGATTCAATTAGTGCGTTACCTGCGATGTTCAGATTATTATTAGCTCCGAAGGCCACTTCTGGAGTGACAAATAGTATTTTAGATATGGTTGAAAAATTGCTAACTTTGACTGAAAATGAAAACGATAAAGAAGTTGAATGTATAGAATCTTTTAACACTTTAGACGTGACAGTATTCGACAATAAAGAGGTATTGACTAATATTAATTTCGGAAGTAGAATTTTGATACCTCATATTCCTAGTATATTAGAGGTAATGAAAAGAAGAATAGCCAATTCAGCCAAATCAAATACAGTGAACAAACGAGATTTACTAATATTATCACGAGTAACAGAACTAGTTGCCAGTCCTAAAATATGCGACGAACTATTAAGTTTATTGCTACCCATATTGGTCAAGAAAGTGTGTATGAATATGGCTGAAGAAAATATGCAACACGCTGTTATTACTATAAGCAATTTACTGGGACATAGCTCAAATCCTCAAATTTATATTAAAAATATTGCAATTTTATTTAATAAGGTTGCTCTTATTGATGTTAGAAAACTTTTAATCAAATTACTTTACTCAATAGCAGATAGTGCAGGAAATAACAAAGATGTCGTAATAAAAATGGCAAATGTCGTTACTGAAATGAATGCTTTTAATAAGCGATGGATAGAACAGCCTGACTATGATAGAAGACTCGATGCTTATAAGCTAATATATACACTAACAGAACAAAACGAAATTGACCTTGATTTGGCAATTCTTATTGTGAATAACTGTTTCTATTTTATTCGCACAGAAAAGGATATAGGTCTGAGAGACAGTGCTGGTCTATGCTTAAAAAAAATTCTACCAAAGTTACTGATGAAGTATAGATCGGCTAACGAAGGGCAGTTTTTGGTTCGTGATACAGTTTTAGCTCTTATATCAACTGGTATAAGAGACACAAATAATGAAATACTGAGGAATGAATCTATAGCTTTGCTTGGTGAACTAGTCAAAGAATGTCCCGATGCAGATGTGGTGTTGTCTGATTTAGTTCCTTTGACAAACAAAGAAGACGTAGAAGTCGATTTTTTTGAGAACATGTGCCATTTACAAATGCATCGGCGTGTACGGGCACTGTTAAAATTTTGTAAAGTCGCTAAAAAAATGGCCAAATGTCCTACACCAAGGACGCTGACGAATTTTATATTACCACTCGCTTCGGCTTATATCTGCAATGAAAAATATACAGATAAAAATACTTTGATTGATGCTTGTATAGACGTAGTATCTACGTGTTGTAGGTTATTACCCTGGTACCACTATGAAGTCATACTGAAATTGTATTTAAACAAAATGCGTCATTCTTCAGAATATCAAAAACAACTTACACGTATTATAATCGGAATAATAGACGCTTTTCATTTTGAGTTTTCAAAAATAAAACAGATAGATCTACCTAAGGCTTTTACCGCAACCAAGTCTACCGGAAAGGTTAAAAACGATATTTCGAAAACTGACCGTGATTTAAAAGCTACTGAAGGATATAATGTTAATGTTGAAAATGTGACACTACCAAAAGAAATAAATAGTCAGGAAAATAAGGATACAGAAGTTAAAGATCTAAATTTAGACGAAGAACAAGATATAGAAACACAATTAAAAGTTGTAGATGACGAAGCAGAAAACGAAGAAATATCGAAAGAATTAACCAATATTCCAGCGTTTGAAAGAGTAACAAGTGTTTCGCCTTCTGTGGCAAAAAGAATTATTAAGTCATTAACCGTTGGACTCTTGCCTCAATTAAATCGGTGAGTTTTGTCGAATTAGTCTTTATTAATACTGGTATGATATTTTTAAAGTTTTATAAAAGGTAGCATTAACTGACAACTTAATTTGGTTCAAGTAGTAAAAATTATTGAACTTTTTCTTAGGTGACATGGTATTTTAACAAATCTGCTCAACATAAGTTGTCTATAAGTATGAAGTTATTGTATTTCTGTATTTTTTTAATACAGCTGAGTTAATGAAGCTTTTCTGTAGATTAAATTTTTGTACCTTTCTATCAGGTCAATAGCTAAATTGACTGAACATGAAGAATCTCATAAAGTGAACCGGCGAAGAAATGGTTTCGAGAGACAAGAAGAAGATATGTTGCGGGTTCCGATAGCGCTCGCTCTCGTTAAGTTACTACATAAATTACCTGGAGATTTATTAAAACATCAGTTACCCGGGTAAGTTACAGCACACTTTATTTTTGTCAGATATATTATCCGTATTTAAAGCTATATATAAAACTTTGCTCTCTTATTTCATTTATTTTGTTTCTGCATTATTAAGTTTGTTGTTTTGCCTTTAAGGTTGGTTCTTACTTTATGAAGGAGCATCAAAAGAAAAGTCCTCATTACATTAAACATTTTTTGTATATTTTCAGGATCATTATAAAACTCTGTTCGTTCTTAAAATCTCCTTTAAAGCAAATCCGTATAGCAGCTCGTGATGTAGTTAAAAAAGTAATGATAACAGTAGGTACAACCTATTTGGGAGTATTGCTTGAACACCTTACTATATTACTCACACGAGGATTTCAAGTTCATGTGCTGGTTGCAACTATTCACACAGTTCTAGATGCTCTAAAGGCTGATTTTAAAGTTGGAGAATTAGATAACAGCTTACATTATATACTCGATGTGTGTACTAACGATCTTTTTGGAGCTCTGTCAGAAGAGAAAGAGGTCGATAAACTACATTACAAGACGCCCGAAGCTAAACCAAGTAAAAAAAGCTTTGTCACTCTAATGATTGTCTCGCAAAATATAAGTGAGAAATGTTTGATAAATCTCTTACTGCCGTTTAAAGATGTTTTACAGAAACATCATTCTAAGAAAATTGTCATGAAAGTCCAGGAAGCACTGACACATATAGCAAGCGGGCTAGTTACAAATAAATTCATAGATATAGAGTTATTGTTTGTTTTTCTACATAGAGTCGCATCGGAAAGTATTCCTGAATTTATTTTAGGCGCTCCTAAACGTGCAATAAGTGAGGTACAAAAGGAAAAAATGTTAAAAGCGAAACCAGACTGTTTCATAATTCCAGAAATACCGAAAAGAAATAAAGAATCACAATCTAAGAATGTTAAAGTATCAGGAAAGGCTAACTCTCATGTACTGGTCGAGTTCAGTTTGAACATATTGTATGTTATTCTCAAAAGAGAGAAAGTGCCAAGAATAGATTGTAAAACATTTGTTGATCCTTTAGTACCATTGTTGGTAGATGCATTGAAAAGCGAACATGTCAAAGTGACAACTGTCGCTTTGAAATGTATAGCAACTTTATGGACTATACGATTAAGTACAGCTACATTAGAGGAAATGATTTCTGAAATAGTGAAAATGATTTTTGTAATTTTGCACAAGTACGCTACATCTGAGATAAGCAAACAGAATGATAATTATCATTTAGTGCGAACAGCATTCAAGGTTTATATTTTTTTATTTAAAATGTTTGTAGCTATATTTTACAAAGTACAATTAATCAAAAATTGTTTTTTGTTGAAATGATTATTATTATTTGTAGATGTTAGCGTTTTAGCCATAATTTCACTTGATGTTAAATAACAACATGGTCCAAGATGGTAGGGTACTGGTTCTCAAATGTAACTGCCGGAACACACCTACAGGCTACTTGGCGGGAGATTTTCAACTTGAGGGTGGTACCTAGCCAAATTAGAAAATGTATTGTCCTTACATGCTAACACTATGCCATCTTAACTTCAGAAAGGAAATAAATAATTTTAAATAATATTTTGTGAAACTAAGGAGCTTTTAAAAATAATATTATTTTTTACAGGCTGTAACTTTTTTGATTCGTAACGTAAAGTATTATACTTTGGAAGCGGAACAACTAAAAACACTACTTCTGTATGCCGAGGAAGATTGTCTAAACGACGAACGTCAAGTGAACTCCTTTTCACTGCTCAAAGCTATATTAGAGGCAAAGCTGGTTGCTCCAGAACTACACGAAGTTATGAATAAAGTTTCTGAACTTTGTATTTTAAGTGAGTCAGCTCGGTCTAGGTTAGTTAATTTAAAAAATAATAATAATACGACTATTCCTGTCAAATGGTGGAGAGGAGACCAGAGACCACGCACCGGAAAGCGCAGCGTAGGACGGCCCCCCACTAGATGGAAAGACGACATAATAAAGGTCGCTGGGAGCCGTTGGGTGCAGGCCGCACAAGATCGGTCGCTCTGGAGATCTATGGGGGAGGCCTATGTTCAGCAGTGGACGTCCTGCGGCTGAAATGATGACGATGATGATTCCTGTCATAACAATTTATATAAAAAAACAGTTAAACGACAGCAGATAGGCAGTTGGCTCATCTGTTTGTTAATGGTTACCATTTCCTATAGACAATTGCAACACAAGAGACTTACTGCTATGATGCTGACCTTGGACCCATTTTTAAAAGCGCTAATGGCGAAATCGTGCTTAGCGTTCTAACCACAACCCTAGCGTACTAGACAGGGAGGTTCTAAAGAACCTTGAGCGTTTTTTTTTCGTACAACTAAGGTGGCAAGGATTCTTACAGCCTGCCTGATGGTACGCGATTAAGTGGCCAGTGGCTTACAACACCAGAGCTATCACTATAATAGCGCGATGCCGACCTTGGCCTTTTCCTAAGGAGCTCTGGAAACCCTACTCACTGTAGGAACACAACAGAAGGTTTTTAGCTGATCTGTTTGTCTGTGTATTTCACCCCAAGAAATATCCAAAGTTATTTCTCTTTGCTCTACCTCTACCCAGGTGGTTCGGCTAGGTTTTAGGGCATTGGGATGAGCAACCAGCCAATGGCGAAAGGTACCAGTGTGAAACAGTGATGAGGACATCATATACAATGTGTATTGAAAACCCCGTCGGATCCGTGAAGGTGTTATTAGGTATCGAGATTATATTCTGTTTATATTATCTATCTCAGAATATAAGTTTAAAAAAAATACACTTAATAAAATGTAAAAAAAAAATAGTTAAATGAGGAAACTTACAAGACAATACAAGCGGCGCGACGCAGGGTACCGCTATACGATCAAACGTACCGCTGCGCCGCGCCGCCCCGGGGCTGGCGACGGTGTTATCACATTTTAAAAATTTGCTAAATTTTAGGGAAACTAAAACTAAATATGATAATTTTAAATCGTCATAACATTTTTATTTTCATAATAAATAAAATTTTGTTATTTTATTTGGTAATGCCATTGGGGTACCTATATAGCCTTTTCGGATTCGACGGGGTTTATAATAAATATTATACATGATTTAGTTCAGTGTAATTAATCATAAACATCAGCCTGGACATAGGCCTTCTCAAGCATCACCACTAAACCCGGTGTTCGGTCCTTCATTCAGTCGAATTCAGTGACCCTGCCTTGGTCGTTGCTTCAACTTGCAGGGAGGCGTCCCATACTTTGTTTGCCTAAACGCGGTCTCCACTCCAGAACTCGTTTACTCCATCTGTTATCAGTTCTTCGGCATATGCCACTGCCACTTCAGAATTAATAAATTATTGGTTTATCAAAAACTTTTTGATACACTTTTGCTTTTATCTAATAGAACCCCTAAGCAGTGTTATATATAAAGTTATGTTTTTAACACGCTTTTTTATTAACATAACTAACAAACAATATAATCAAATCATAGATGTCAATTTTAACCTACTTCTGATTGTCATATCAAATTGAAACTTTGTATGTATACCTATGTAGTTCGAATGACAAAACTATAATTTGGTATCCTGGAGCTAATCTGATGATGGAGCCAGAAGTTGGACAGTGTAACACTTCAGTGGCTACTA
The DNA here is from genome assembly GCA_033032175.1 of Saturnia japonica. Taxonomy (NCBI): domain Eukaryota; kingdom Metazoa; phylum Arthropoda; class Insecta; order Lepidoptera; family Saturniidae; genus Saturnia; species Saturnia japonica. Next base: position 5,629,349 of record CM065314.1, read on the forward strand.
GCATACTTCTCGAGTTTCAGCTCATATGATTTGTTTTGACGAATTCAATAGATTGGGTTAGGTAACGAGGATCTGGTGATGGACCCAGGAGGTGTTTTATAATTTAAGCGTCAACAATATCTTCGTAACGTATACAATTCTATCGAAACACGACAGCGTCAATAACCTCGTGGAGACAGGCCGGCTAAATAGATAGTTAGTTACTAAAATAGATAGTTTTATTAACCGCTATCTTACCCTTCAATAGATACTTTCGCTTCATTACCGATAAAGGCCGCTATTACCCATCGCTAGTTAAAGGTCACTTTGATTACATTTCTCACTCTTTACATAAATAACTATAAGAATTTTACAATTATTTGAAGCATTTTCATTTTAACATTTTTTTAGGGATGAAGCTCGTGTGATTTTCGCTAACTATCTAACAAATTATTCGCTTGGAAAGCGTTTGAACAAATACATTGAGTTTTTCCTGTCGCAACTTAACTTTGAACTACAACATGGGAGGGAGTCTTCACTGAAATTCCTCGAGATGATCATTAACAAGCTTCATGCGGTAAGTTGATATCATTTTTTTTGTTTATCGAAGGTTAAAAGAACTGGTAATCGGACCATTATAACAAGGTTTCCTATCTTTTACTGCATGGAGAAATATTTATTGGACTATCCATAGATTTTACGTTCTGTAAAAGTGGCTATAATTTTAGACATCTTTGTTCTTATAAATAACGGCAGTTTCGTGTGATTATGATAAACTTAAACAAGCCTCTATTTGCGTTCATTCAATTTGTATAGTATTCCATCCTTTGTATTTTTATGTTTGCGTCACGGAAAATGATAAAAAACTATTGTAATTCGTCTGGTTCATGTTAAGAAAAGGAAATGATTTATTATCACAATTAATAATAGAAATAAAATATCTATAAATATAAAGCATAGTGATTTAACATATAGCACTAAGAAATAATTTTTGGAAATTCAACCAAAGATGGGGTGAAAAGGGGTATGAAATTAGTACGAAATAAAATAGATCTATAAAAATTGATATTTAGCTATTTAATTAGAATGGGACACAACTATGACGCGAGTGAAGCTGCGGGCAAAGCGCTAGTATAATGTACCTGAAAGTGCAAAAATTATATTAAAAAGTGACCGTGAAATGTTTTATTTCTAATGTTATTTTTCTCCAATTTCTCTTAAATGCGAATGTCCTTGTAATCACGCTTGTATCTTTGATAAAATAATTAAAAATGCAATATTACAATGTGTAGCTATACCTTGTAAAACAAGGAAATCACCTTCTTTTGTCACTGGGAGCATGTATGATCAATGATCCGGCGCCGGAGTGTCGCGCGTCGGCCGCCGGCTGTATCGAGTCCATGCTCAAACGATTCACACCTTCGGAGAGGAATAAGCTGTTTGATTTAGTTCTCACGTTCTTTCAGGATACTCAGGTGAATATTTTATATTAATAAGCGCTGTTTTGCTTCTTTTTCTAAATAAACAACCGGATAGTAATGAGAAAAAAATATAAAAGTGCTTGAAAATAAACTTCCTAATTATAATCATCATTTAATTTTTTTTTTGTGAAATAATATTGATTTATATTTTTAAGTAAGTAAATATAATCGAATATTTTGATGTTCTTCATGTCAAACGAAACACCAATAACAGCGCATGACGTCATTCGTGTATAAGCGAACGTTACCCAATTGGTGCGTCGAGCTGACATGATCTGTTGTTTCCTTATAATTTTCTGCATTTATTTAGTACTCACTCCACGTATCACGTCACGCGATCAGCAGTATCGTTTGCGCTTCAATTTAAAACGTTTAGACGCTATTTTAAGTACACAATGCATTATTTATTTGAAAATACATTTTGGTTAGCTTTTTAATGCCATAAAGATTAATAATTAACGATTTTTGAAAAGTTGCCCGGAAGCCTATTAGCCTAATAAGTAGAACGGGCCACCTTCAAAGGAAAACTCTGAGGAGACTGTCTGTTAATCTTTTGAAACATTTTGACCTGCATTTACAGTTTTTTTTAAGTGTATAATCATCCAGAAAATGGGCTGTTTACACAAATACTTTTTATGCCAATCGATCCTGTCCTGTTTCTGATAAGGATCAATAAACTCTATGGGACCAACTGAAGTTAGAAAAAATGTCAGAAATCGCAGAAAACTTTTCTCATACATTTCTTAGTAAATCATCGTAGCTTTGATAATCTTTTGCAAGAAAAAAGATTCAAACTTATTTTTATCCTTAATTTTTATATAATGGATTGTCTGGGCGTTACAAAGAAGACTGGACAAAAATAAAGAAAAAAAAAAATCAAATAAACCGTGTTATTATTTTTATTTTTGAAATTAAAAATCTACATACAAATATTAAAAAACAAAAAGATAAGGACAGTCTCCTCAAAAAGTTTTCGTGTAGCTACAATGGTTACTACCCTTACTGCTCCATTTCAAAAATCCACCCTGTATACCTAAATGTTGAACATTTAATTATATTTTTATCAATAACTCACGAGTCTACATATTTTATACTTTTTCTTGACTTTAACAGCCTGTACACTTCGAATTGGCTGCTCAGTTGAGCTCACGTTTCGTGAACGTAGAAAATGAAGAATTCAAAAATCGCCTTACAACTGTACTATCTATTGTAAATAGCAGAATATTATTACTGAGCAACGATATCACTGAAGGTCGATTTGTTAAATTAAAGTTAGAGCAATCAGAGGATAGGACTGACGATGAAAAACAGAAAGAAAAGGACCATAGTCTAATACAGGTTCTCAATTTAATGGATAAAATTACTACGCATTGCGCATCGACACTGAAAAATAAAAAATATGCCAGCGATTATGATGAGATAGGGCAGCATTGTCAAGCATTACTAGCTTACCCTCACGCTTGGGTTAGGCTAAAAGCTGTAGGAATTCTAGGAAAACTGCTTTCAGTTGTTGATTGCGAGGAATTGGATTCAATTGTAAAAAATGAAACCGAAAGCGATAGAGGATTTATTTACCACGAAACTGAAGTTTCATTGCGGAGTCTTGTGTTAGATTTGTGCGCTCAATACACTCCTACTGTGTCGAAAGATATGGCTGAACAGGTAAGATTTTTTTACTTTGTAAAAACGTAATTTTCAATAAATTTTATTGCAATTTATTTTAAGGGGCTACGTTCCCAGAAATGGAAGCAGTTGAAATTTTCACAGAATATGTGTTATTTTGTTTTTTTTTTATTTTATGAAAATATCTAAAAGTTTAAAATGTGTATTTTTTACCTTTTATTTTGCTCTATCGTAAAAATTGTAATACACAGAAGTTGGTGTGATAATGGTGCAAACATTAAAGTAATACAACAAATAATCATACTTACTAAGGATCCCGAACTGAATGGAAGACAATTTTTTTGGTAAATAAATAACATAATTATACATGGTGGTACAGTAATTTCAGTGCGTGAGTCCGATTCTCACTTGCCCAATGTTTCCATTATAAATAACAACATGTGTAGATAGTTAAATAAAGTTTTCTCTTTAAAGAAGAATATAATTTTTTTCCCCAGTTTTGATCAACCGAATCTTTTTGTGGGAAAATTATTGTTATTGTACCTCAAACTAGGCATAGTGTACGCGGCAATAAACGAGGATCTACTTACGTGACGGTTTTATTATGTATATAGTTGTTGCGGCCCAGTCTGTAAATTTTAACATTTTACAATTTACAGGTCACATCAGTTTTATTCATAATATTAAAACTAGTACATTCGATGTCAAGTTTCAAAGAGTCTAAGAAGATCGATAAAGAAAATGAAGACGCGGAAGGTGGTGGCAGATTGAATATTAGATGGATATTGTTTAAACTGAGGAAAGCGGTGAATGTCGAAGTTGCGAGGGCTCCTACCTCTATGAATATTGTGAGTGTTAGATTTAAAGGCTTATGTCTAATTTATTACCAGATATAGTAAAATATAACCTCAAAAAAGCACTTTATAATGCCAAGAATAGTAAATAATCATCAAAATTAAAATTTTATATTAGTGTGAAATTGAAATTATAAACAAACATTTTACATTTTATAAAATGTATTATATTAAAGCAAATGACTCCATAGTAATCACTAATCATTGTTAACCCAAAAGTAGTAAATGACTATTAATATTTCAATACTATTAATGTCTGGCTATCCCGCTGTTTCTTATCTCAAATCAAACCTATCCTAACCCAGCCACATCGTTTGGTAGGTATTATTCCCGCGTTAATTTACATGCTAAGATTTAGTGATCATCTACTATAAGTATTTGATATTTGAATAATTTTTTTTTGTTTTGGGGTATGTTTTGGTAAGAGACTTAGGGTTTCATTGTATTATTTTAATGGTTTCGTGGTCATTATATTTAATCCTGATTTAAATGCGTTAAGTTCAGTAAGCTTCAACTGCGTTAGCTAGCAACCTCGCCATATCATTTTATTTATGTAATAAAATTCACAGGTTTGACAGATATAATACATATTTAGATAAGCAGACATTTAGCTAATTGCGAATGTTTATTCTTCAAACCTTCTAAATATGTATTAAATATTTTTGTTTGTTTGTTTGAATGCGCTAATCTCTGGAACTACCAGTCAGATTTGAAAAGGTATTTTCCATTATATAGCCTATTTGTTGAGGAAGTTTATAGGTTATATAACTTCACACTACGACCCCAAGAAGTGGAGCAGTAACCATGAACTTCCGGCAATCTGGCAAGTTGTAAGCAAGTACGGGAAGTGAGAACAACGATAGCCTACAAGGGCGGTGGGGCGCCGCGTCGCGTCGGCGCGGTGGAGAGTTGCTTGGATAAATTTAATTCTAATGAAACCATGGGCACAGCTATATCATCTAAATCATAAAATGTATATCTCTATAATCATATATTTATTAATCATACAAATATCAATAATCATTAGTATAAAAAAGTGGGTTATACCTAATTATGTACGCACGCACACGTTTGTGTATGTTTATGTTGTGTACGTGTGCTATAAAGTAGTAGACTTCGCAGAGTTCGGACACTGTTCGTTCCCTCCTGTACTCCCGCTCTGTTCAAAGATTGTTGTGGGCCACAGTAACCACTAAACAGAAGATATATACTGTTGTTTATAGCAGAAACTATAGTTATACAGAACCCAAAATAAATATTACTCAAAATATCGAATTTACGGCAATCAAGAATTAAAAATGCAGGTCATTGTCTCCTGAGCGATAAAAATACTTTACCACAAAAAAAGTGTTAGCCATTAATTTGTGAAAATCGATAAGTAAACATTAATACAATTTATCATTTACTTCCATTTAGAGAACTTCGATATTCACTATGTGGCCGCACGTCATTAGCGGCCTGGAAAGCGATGACGTTAATAAAGTGGTCGACGTAATTCTACCGCCGATAGTACGTGAACTGTCCACCGGGGATGCGACTACGCCGGCTTCGATCGCTAAACAATTGGCAGGAAGGTTAGGCAAGAAACTGAGAAGAAAAATAGGAGATATCGAGTACAGTAAATTGGTTGCAGATGCGCAGACAAGGTTGAACATTAGAAGAGCTGAGAGGAAAAAGGTGAGTCGATTTATAGATAGCCCTTTCACATCGTGTAACAAGTTTTATAACCATAGATTAAATATATATGTATATTCATATTATAATATACGCCTGTGTTAGAACGAGACAGGCATATGAGACCATTTTCGTATGTACTATCGGCTTAGGTAAATCGTGACAAAAAACCCCCCTTATTTTTACAAAATCTGAGGTTTAAACTGTAATTTAATGTTTGGTAAGCATGTTTAATTGTGGTGATGTGTAATGTACGTGGATATAACTCGAATAACAAATATCAACAAAATAATACGCACACTATATTCGTACAAGATCGTGGGCGACCGTTCAATGTTTTAGATGTTGGCGGGAACGAGGTAGCACGCCACTACAATACACATTACACTAAAGTAAATTGTACCAATGTTATCTCGGCAGTGTTTTTGAAATAATTACCAGCAGCCGCTCGGGAGATAAACACGCACTAGGGCTGCCCTCCGACTGTGTTTCTTGGGTTACCTACTTACGCATTAGATAATGCTTTATTAAATTGCCATGATTATTTTTTCACCAAAATGTGTTACTGCAAATTTTGTAAGTTTTAAATAAATTATATCTAGTTGGGTTTTATTTCTAATTTCAAAAGAGATTGTGAGTTAGTAAGAAAGAAATGTACATTAGACAATTTTTTTTTGCTTGAAGTTAATCAAAAATAGTTTTAAATTCTAGGAAGTAGAAAATACAGTATATCGTCACCTATGATTTCTATACTTATCTATTTTTTGTTTGTTTCAACAAGCTAATCTCTGGAACTACCAGTCGGATTCGTCAAGTTCTTTTTGTATATTATGATAGCCAGATTCGCGAGGAATATAACATTAGGCTACAACTCTCAGATAGCCTTAAATATTAAATTTTTGCTAAGTAAGTCGGAAGTGGAAGCCTCTGCGAACCGTTCTATCCACGTGTAGTGGCGTAATGATTAATGATACGTATATTCAATCTTCTACAAAAATACTGGCCCTTAGTATATTTGAAAAAATCTGCGATATCATATTATGCCTACCTCTTATACATAAGACACAATAAGATATTTTGAGACAATAAGTTATTGAAAATTAAAAAGTGATTTATGTGCATTATTGTTATTATTAGGATTAGTTTCTTCATCAATAAGTCAATGGGATTTATCATCCGGTCAAGCTCCCAATTTTGCAGCGTTAAATTAACCAAAATTCTCTATTGTTCATACGTGCGTAGTTTACTCGAGTATTGTTCGCAAATTTGGAATCCACAATATGAAGTATATATTAATAGGTTAGAATCTATTCAGCGTAGATTCATGAAACATTTGCAGTACATGTGTAAAATATATGATGACAGTTATGAAAAGAGATGTAGAAGACATCACATGCTACCTTTATGCGAAAGACGCAGAATATCAGACACTTACTTTACTCAAGATAGCGCAATGCCAAATTGAATCTCCTTGTTTGCTTTCTAAAGTAAACCTTAAAGTACCAACTAGATCCGTCCGTCAACCTATTTATCTTTACGTTGCCCATAGTTCTACGAATTATAGGCAAAATTCATTTTTTGTGAGATCAGCCAACTTAGTTAACAATCTCGACGAGTTACCTGAGCTCGACTTCTTTAATTCACCTATAAATATCATACGAGCAGAAATGTCTAAAAACTGGTTTGACATGACTTCCTGACTGTCCCGTCTTTTGTGGTTATTTTTTTTTTGTTAATTCCGCTTTCTTGTTTTTCTTTCATTAGTTGATAATTGTTATATAGTATAAATTAACATAAAGCTGACGAGCATTAATTTAGTCTCAATATGCGAAAACAGCTAAATGGTGTAGTATTTATGAATATTTCGTACACATTAAGAATTTAAGCACTGTATGTTTTCTGAATACAATAAAATAAAATAAATAAATTATTAAAAAATTTCATGAAGTTAACTTTGCCCTTTATAGCATGTTATTTAGACGCAAAGTTTAGGAGTGTAAGAGTTTATGGAAAATTAAAATAATTCAACACTTGGCTCAAAGTGAGCGGTGAAAACCAATATTTTATTCTAATATACCACAGGAAAATGTCACTAAAAATGTTATCAGTGCTAGCACAGCTAGTTTAGTTATAAATTTCGTATTCGTGGTTGTTGTGTAGTGAAGTTTACCTAGATTTCAGTTCGGACGTTTTTATGAACACGTGGTACTGCATACTTACTACGTACTGTGACTACGCGTCTACATAATGCAGTTGCACGAGTTTCCTTTCCCCGCTACGCAACCCGCCCTCGTTTTCGTTAATAGTAACCTCATCCCCACCAACGTCTGTCGAAAAAATAAAAAATAGGACGGTCGCACTCGATCTTGTACGACTCTATAGTCGTCTATAGTGTATTCCGTTTTTGGTCTCGTCTTATTAACCTATATTATAAATCAATGTGTAAGACATAGTTTTCTTTTTTTCATATTTTCAGTTGCTATTACAAGAAAAAGTTAACAATCCAGAGAAAGCAGCAAAGAGGAAATTGCAGGTGAAAGAAAAGAAAAAGCAGTCGAAGAAGATGAAGCTGGAAATGTTGCACGGGAAGAGGCCCAAGCCAAAAAAACGGAAAGCAGAAGACATCGATATAGAAGATCAACTTTTGAATGATGATTAAGTCTCTAAGCACAATTTTATGTAGTCTAGAATTTGTATTATGATTAGAGGTGGGCGATTATGAATTATTTACATAATCGAGATATTCACTTACTAATGACTTGCATAATCGAGGTATTTCGATTATGAGTGATAATTCATATTCGAATTATGAATATGATTTTTAACCAGTTAAAAAAAAATTATAATAAGATAAACCCGATCGAGTTTCTTGTCGGTTCTTCTCGATGTCTGGGATGTTTTCCGAACCGGTTTTAGTGTTTTGACATTCATAAGTGCCTTCTTAGGGCCTAAATTGAATAAAATATATTTTGATTTTGATTTGATTTTTACCCAGAGGTGTACGAGAGTCGAGACCAAAAAAGACCGCTCATTCGTATTACCTACAAAAAAAAATTGGCCGTCACCGGACGCTCGATAAATGTGAAACATCTTAGTGAATAAAAGAAAGAAACATTCAACACTCAAAATTAAAGAACATATAGCGTGGCGATGCGACGCCATGGCCTACATCGTCACGCCAACAATCAGGTTTACCCCTCGCCTATAAATGTTTCACATCAACAAAAAAAAAAAGATCGCACAGTCATAAACTAAGGACACATAACAATTACCTAAAAAACCAAAAAAAGTCGTTCGGTCGAAATTATAATTAGTACTCATTTTATCAAATTACTAGCCTACCATTACCAATTACTAATGGTACTTCGATTATGAATGATCACTCATCATCGAACTACTAATATTAGTAACTGTAGCGGTGGATGTGACGGCACGCTACCGATTTAGTGGACGTATAAGAATGAAAACTTTATTGCGTTAAATAATATAATTTTAACTTGAACAATAATTTTTACTGAGACAAACTGCTAACGGCCGTCCACGTTCAAAAAGCCTTCAGTTGAGTGACGTTCGTGAGGGAGCAACTTCATGTCGAATTTCGTTCCGAAACAGTAACTACTAATGGTTACTTCGATTTTGAATGATCACTCATCGAATAATATTAGTAATTACTAATGGCTATAATTGAAATATCTCGAGATATCTTCATAATCAAATGATTACATCAGTATATCTCATAATCGCCCACCGCTAATTATGATCATATTTTAGTTATGGAATAATGAAAAATATCATTTTCCATGAACATACATGCCTATATACCATAATATACCTTGTTTTCAAACCTTTTAAAAGTTTTTTTTTAAGTATGGGGTCACAATTCCATACGCGGTCACTTAATTCTAAAGTAAGCAATATTTGTATTAAAGTAACTAAAAAGCTGATATACATACAATTATATATATAGATATTCAACACCCGGACACAGCTGACAGTTATGTTCAGGGATCGATCCCGCTACATCTCGTCTCAATAGTAAACTTACTTCAAAAAAAGTTGATCACACATTTATGTTACCAATACCATACCCAAGTCCGTTTTTTAATTCTGTGGATTAAAATTACATTTCATGTGTTGCTATGCAAGAATAATACAAAATTAATGTGAAAACACTAGAAAGTTAATATGGCAACATTTGTAACAAGTTTAACTGTAGTGATGGATATTAATTGGGGTTTTTGGCGGGATATCAAATTGTCATGTAGTGGTTTATGTTTTTTAGTCATAAATTTGTGTTGTTTGACCATATATTGTGTAATACGGGTGGCATTTTGTGTAATACAGCTTGGTTATTGTGCACAAGTGAAGTGGATTGGAAATAATAACACGGACCATGGATTCTGAGATGTCACAGATTAAAAACTCCCTAGAAAGTTTTAATAAGGGAGCCACCATTTTGTTATTATACTGAAATTGTCAATCATAAGACATTATATTCACTCGATAATAACAGTATAATGGTCTTCGATAAAGAGGACTGGTTTCCAAGTTAGGATGAAGTAGAAGAATAATGATTTTCAATTTACTCCGTGGCATAAAAAACAGTATATACTAGAACATTTTTATAAATCGAGCTGTCTCTAATCTATCGATATTTAATGTTGAAATAAATTCATATTTGTATTAAAAGTTTTTACAGTGCCTTCGGTAATATTTAAATAATGTATATGACATGTATGAAAAACATAAAAATAAATTGGTATATATAAGATGTTTTTTTTTAAATTTAGATAGGTAACGCCAACTAACAATTTTTAAGTAAATAAAACAAGAAGCAGTAATCAAAATAATATTGCTTTGCACGTTTAATTACCAAAAACAATAGAATAGTCAATGTTAATTTATTAATAAATTAATACATAAATTTTACGAACTAAATTAACGACTTTCTACAATGGTGTGTAACAATAATTATGAAAACTGTTAAATTGCAATAGTTTTTGTTTACATAACATTGGAATTTGTGCATTTACATACTTACATCGATTAATAAAAAATTGTCAAGTGATATATACAATAAAATACATTACGTCTTTTTGTGATAAAAACACAGACACACACATTGTTTTCGTTGTTACTTAAGCAATGTAGATTGCTTGGGTACATTTATTATGAAATACATATAGTATTTTTAATTTCGAGGCAACCTCAGCACAACCAAATATATTAAAATAACGGCTTCATAAGCCTTAATAAATTGAATGTAACCAAATATTAAAATTTGAATAAATCTAGTTTTTTTTTTGTTATTCTTGACCTGGTGCCACAGAAGCACTTACCAGTGTCACTGTTTTTGACCCTTCGTAGTATTTTATTATCTTCAAGGTGGAGTCTAACAAAATGGTGGCTTCCTTGTTAAAATTGTCTAGGAAGTTTTTGTGGCAATTCAAAATGCATATTTCCAGTTTATATTCATAATCCACTTCACGTATGCACAATAAAAACTATATCACTCAAAATGTCACCAATATAACATAATGTAGGGTCAAACAATCTAAGTTAACAATAATAACCATTAATATAAGCCAAAACTCCGTTTCTTTTAAATATCTTGATAACAAATAGTTAATTATTTTCTTGTTCTTATATAATGGCAACGTGTGCTTAAACACAATTATGATAATGTCATGCCACCAATGGCTCTCTTGCTAAAACTGTTAACGGAGTTGCGGCAACTTAACAAAAACATTAGGTACTCTAACTACACCGAAAGTGCCACCTTCATTAGGTAGGTATATAATATACACAAATAGTACAAAGCAGGAATTAAAATAAAAACCACGACATTACAGATCAAGAGCCCGACAAATATTTGTACAAAGAAATATTTTATATCTAACTAGGTGTGCCCACGGTTTCGATGAAGTGAACTACAGAATGCCGTCCATCGGGCACACACGCGAATCTTGATACCCCGCTCCCGGATATTTTAAAGACAAAAATATTTTTTGTGAAGATCCTTAGAAGACAGATACATATATTATTATACTCTCTCTGACTTTTTTGTAGGTCTCTTTAATGTATAACATTTATTTGGTATATATCTTATGGTTTACTCAGCGTAAGCCATTTAATCGCCCGAAATTATTCACCATGAAGTTTATTTTTATTTTTACGGAACTCTAATTCTTTTTTTTAAAATAAAGCAAAAAGTTACTCCTTATAACATCAGCCATCTTCCATTGAAAGTCTCGTCAAAATCGGTCCAACCGTTTCGAAAATTACTCGGAAACAAACAGACATAAAGATAAAAATGAAAAAAAAACGGGTTTTTTTGTTTTTGTATTTTGACATTACAATCAGAAACTTCAATTTTATTAAGTATATAGATAATTGCCAAATAAATCAATTCATCATATACTTATACAAACCTTTTCTTATATACTATTATGTTTTTCAAGTATGCTTAGGGTATCACTCACTCTTTTAAAACCTATTTACCAATCTAATCAAAATGTAATATTTTTATTAAACTTAGCGATATAAAATTATACTCAGCAAACATGATCATTGCTCGAAATTAGTGCATCTACCTACTACGACTTCTGAAATAATTGCTATTAAGTATATACTTACAAAGTTAGTACATACCTACATAGGTATTGTAAAATAAATGAAACTTAGACTAGGAGCTGCAATTTTATATGTTATATCATTACATAAATGTATAGGTAACTTAACTACTTAAAATTAAGTTGAAGCAAATGTTTGTACTGAACTATATAATATTTTTTATAGATTGATATTACTCCATAAAATTGGCTATAATAATAACTTCAATGCCGACTTCCTTCATGAAAATGTAGCGAATAAGTTAAAATACGTATTGTTAATTACTTACTTACGTATTTATACAATATCCTGTTTAAAAGATTGACTAAAGGGGTGTTCAAATATTACGTAAACAAACTTTCAATGATTTTGGACAACCGCGGCCACTCCTATGACACCTATGTACAAACAAGAAATATGTGAACTCCCTTTCCAAATTTTTTTTTCATATTTTGTATTTACTATCAAAAGTAAAATTTAAGAAGCTAAACTATTTTTAAGATGAAAGTGTTATAGTGTTTTAATAAAATCAATTAGAAAGAATAGAATTTTATTAATTTGAATTATAAAAATTGTTTTGAAAACATGTTCATTATATATTTCATTCTTTTTCCTAATATTTTTTATTTTATTTTGGCTTTCTGCGTATGTAGGCGATTTTACCAATGTCAAGTGTGATAAACGTAGAATTTTTAATATTGCCCCCGAGGACATTTGTAGTTTAACTGCACTTATCTCGGAATAAGTATAAATTTGTGACTGGTTTATGTTGTATGAATGTATCCTTTTTATGGGTTATTTTCACAGTTTATTCTACAGTACACCGAACATTTGGCAACTAAATTCTATAAAGTTTATTTGTCACACTTAACATTGCCAAAATTGCCTACATAGGCAGAAAGCTAAAATAAAAAAAAATATTACCCCACTGACCACTCCCTTTAACAGCAAAATTAAGAAAAAAATAATTAAAGCCCCGCCCCCTAAGCCAGCTTTCGTAATACTTGAACCTAAAAAGCTCATTAGCCTTTAATTTTTTTTGGTTATTCTTATATTAACTTACGCGAAAAGATAACATATTATTTAATATTAGGTACATGTAACGTTTAAGTATTAATAATTAAAGTTTGTGTCATAGACAAAGTTTCATAGTTAAGTTGGTACAAATTACAATTTAAATAAGGATAAGTTAAGGAAGGTTAAGTTTAACAGTTATATAAATAAGCATTGGACGGCAGCAAGCTCGTGTTACGAAGATAATTTCAAAGCGTTACATTTTTAAAAGTTGTACTTCTCTAGGCGCGGTTTGTGGAGAATAAAACTAAAAAATGCGCGTGAACCATGATGAAGTTGGGCATCGATGAAAATAATGCAAATATATTTTCAACACATATGCTCAAAAAATGCGTATAAGAACCCTGTATACATTGTTTGAAAGTTAAAAATTACGCACCATACAAGCGTATCCTTTGTTCTTTTTTCTATTTCCATAAAAAATATATAAGAATTCCACCAAGGAGTTTCACATTACGAGAATAAATAAGCTGAATCTAAGCAGAAAATGTTTGCTTCATTACCTATTGTACTGTTTTCTCGCAAATGTGTTAAAAAACGTTGTAAGACACGTGTGCGTTAAGTTAGTTTTTACAAACGAGTAGACGAATGTTAACCCGAGACCAAGTTGAGTAGGTACTTAAATAACTGATCTCAATTTATTTTTATATAAAAATAATTTTACGGGTTACATTTGAACATTATATCAATCATAATGTTTGGATACTTAAACAATGTAAAATTATTTTTAAATAATTAAAAATAAATAAAGGTACTGTAATTAATTTACATTATTATCAGTGAAGCACGCTGAATAAAAATTTTTGAGTTATTTTTATATTGTTAAGCCTTAAAAGTACAACTTCTTACGTGCGTACAATATAACTATAAATTATAGGTACCTATAACACGTAATTATTTATTTTTGTTATCTTATCTAAGGGACCTTAAGGAAACAGTCAATAGCAATGATCTCTAAATTTAAAATCAAGTATGTATAGAGATGTAATTAATTGTGAGTTGAAACTTTATACCAGATTATAATTATGAGAAACGATAGAATATTCCGTGATAAAAGATAGGACGATGAATTGTGTGAGTCTGCTTCTGTCTAAAATAATATATCAGAGTAATTGACTACACTGTAGGTTTAATGTCTAAACTGCTAGTATTTGGTATTCCTGTATATCTATTAATTTCCTTTCCAATAGTAAATAATGCGACCACAGCGCCACTTATCCCGATTTCTTTTTTCTTGAAAACTTATTTAACAAAATAAGAATTACGCATATCCATCAATTGTTCATATAAAAAATCGATTATGAGATATACTAATATAATCATTCGATTATGAAGGTATCTCGAGATATTTTCATTATAACCATTAGTAATTAGTAATATTAGTAGTTACTAATTTGATGGGATTAGTAATTATCACGACCGAAAGTGCTTTTTTTTTGGCTAACTGGTACATATCTTCTAAAAAACTTTGTTTACAACTGAAATATTTTTTTTTATCTTCTCACTCTACATTTTAATATCTCAATTCAGTCATCATTTATAATCGCCCATCTCTGAGTATACGTTAATGGCTCGATTATGAATGATCATTCTTCATCGCAATAAATCGATTATGGAAGCATTTTTAATTGAATGTCTCGATTACGTAAATCATTCATAATCGCCCACTTCTATTTTCAACCTAAATATTGTCTATCAAAATGCAAAAAATGGTATAGTATTTTCCCACCTCTGGTGAATGGTAGGCGCCCTCATTCATTTCACTCCATTTCTAGGATAATTATTATAAGGAGTCGGCACACCTTACATCTACACTCTTTTGAATAACAAACAAATATATAACAAATGCACTCTGTGTTTACACTTGTAAAACATTAATCACTCCGAAGGGATAAGAACACGTAATTAATTAACTATAAAAAATTATAAAATAAAAAATAATTCACTTGAATTCATTGATTGATAATAATTTATAGACAATAATAAGGCGTCACCTCCACGAGCGAGTTTATCGCGACGATATTATTTTTGTTATCCTAGCACTTCATTCTATAACAACTCTATGAACGATTCTTCACACGGTGATACTATCCACTAAATTATTCGTTGATTTCACTTTTGTACCGAATCGTACGTTAAATCGTTACGTACTGAATTTAGTCTTTTACAACTAAACAACTGTGCAACGTCACGAGTCGCAACGAATAATCATCCCGTGGAGATCAACCGACGATAGCAGGACGGACTCATAGCGATACACTCGTAGCGCTAGTGAAGGTGGTGCCTAATTGTGGGTAAACAAGAAAATTGGTAAGGATTTATCTTTGTCCGCCTAAAGTTATAAAGGAAACATTTTTTGACATGTAGGAACTGGCTTGGTGTTCAGATTCTGCTAAAGAAGGAATAACGAATGTGGGTATACCTAACAGTAGGTGTCTGTATATATTTCATACAAAAACATATTATTGATATGACGTAAAATGGAGTCATAATCTTTACATGGACTGCCGTGGAATAATTCTCGAATTATAAATAGGTAACATTTTAAATGTTAAAAACCCATAGGTATAAGATATTAGGTTTCAGTGTTCTGAATTTGTGATTGCTAGAACGAATGGTACGAGAAACGATAAATTATATTTCATTCGAATTTTAGGAAACCAAATACTTGCAGTTCCTTCGTATAATGTCTTTTTATTCTATAACATATTAATCTATCTACAGCAGCATAGCAGATATAGGATTATATCTCATTATTTTGGAAAGCATTATCCAAAACAGGGAAGTCGTCGTAGCTAGTACAACTCCACCCCAGCCGAGTTCCAATGACCACGACGTTGAGAATTCTCTAGCGGATAACAGCAGCATAGCTGGGGGACGCGGACCGACCACTCCGTCGTCTGTGTCGTCTACATGTGGAGAGCTGCGATTCGTTGAGCGCTGAACCCGCTTGAAGTGTATGATCATAAGTGTGAACATCGCGAACAGACCTGCCAGCGAAAAATATTTTATTCTTCATAAGTATTAAGCTTTTAGCTCTGAGTCTAGTTGAGGATTGATTCTCAAGTGCAGCTGTCGGAACTCACCTTTAGGTGCTTACCCAGTGAACACATGACCTATATTTGACATTACCCAGACATAATACGTGTAAGATTTATGTAAATATGATACAAATGATGTAAATGTGATGTCAAACTAAGGTTGTGTGTTCATGGGTAGTGACGATATTCGACTTGAGCAAGGTAGCTAGCCGGGTAGGCATTAGATAATGCCCTACTACCATGATGTTGGTTTCATCACGATGTTTTCTTTCACCGAAAGCTCCGAGTCATTACAGGAATTCGACAAAGTTACAAAATGCGTCAACCCATATTGGCGTGTCCCAAGCGACTGTATGACAGCTTGGGCTCAAAGGCTCACACCCTCCACTTTCTAGTACTACATCCTACACACTTGCACCGTCTAAACGTGCACATTGGGCCGATTGTAGTTCTTAAGACTGTTACATAATCCTATTGTTTGCGACCTTATACCGCATTTGCCTAAGTATAGTTTATCGCAATGTAGGTAAATTTTTCTAGCCTTTTATAAATAAAAAACACCTTATACCTGCTAAAAGATACATCACTCCTGTAATAAGGACGGCGCTGATCTGATGCTTGCATAGACCGAAAGAACCGACCAGGGCGGCACTACCGAGCACAATTAGGCAAACTAGAGCGCACGATATAGACAGATTCTGCATCCCTGTAATGTAACAATAAAATAAAATGTACACACATAAGTCTCTCTGAAGTAACATATTTACGTTATAAAGGCAGATCATTTTTGTTCAGACCGTACTGAATATATAATAACATCTACTCAGAATTTAATTGTTACTACATAATAATTTTTTTTTTGTGAGATTGAAATTAAGGTATGACACCACTGAAAATAAAAATACGTATAAAATATATGGCTTTAATATAATATAAGGAAATAAATAAATAAATACAGAGTAATAACGGATTCTACTATGATATTATAATAATATAATTAATTGTAAATTTCTGTGTTTGTTACTCAATCGCGTAAAAACGGCTGAACGGATTTGGATGAATTTGGCACACAGTTTATAAACCGGATTAAAACTTTTTACTTTTTATCCCGGTAAAGGCCTAATTCTGTGTCCATGTACACACATTAATTTAATATATCTCTTATGGCTTACTGAGCATAAGCTATTTATGCGCCCCAAAGGCCCCCAAATTGTCGAATTGATTCACTATTATCGTCACAGTTTATTTTGTACTTTATCTAACAAAATACTTATATATTTTATAAACTGACCAGATAACATAGGTATGAATTAAAAGATAAAGTAATCATATAAATCGGATAATTTTTTATCGTTATAGGCTTTAACTGTGTGACCACAATTTCACCTTTTTTTAAAGTTTATAATAGCTCGGCACATTATCGGTACTGTCTCTGATGGTAAGCACAGCACAATCCAAACACAACGGCGTCCATCGAGAGATCTAAAGTAGTTACCTGATCGTAAGTACCGCTGTAACCCAAGATGGTGGCACGCTAAGCCTAGTGGAAGATTGGCTCTCAATTGAAGCTGCCGGAACACATGTATTGGTGCTTGACGACAAATTTTGAACTTGAGGAAGGTGGCTAGCCAGGCGACCATTAAAAAATCCCTACCACCATGCCATAGTTTCATCACGATGTTTTCCTTCACCGAAAGCTCTGGCTCATTGCAGGGATTCGAACTCACGTCGATCGAGGTGGTCGATAAAATAATTATTGATGTCCGTACACGCTACCACTGAGTCATAATTGTCTCAAAAGTGTTATTCGTGGTTTTCGTGTGAAAAAGCATAAACAGACAGACAGATGTTAGAAACACTCTGAAATAATTATTGTACTCTGGAATTTATTTCTCTTAATTATTTTAAGTGAATCTAGTAGCGATCTTAAAGCGATTTTGCACAGCTTTTGTCCCGAGGCCCGCGAATGACCAACAAAACAGTTAAGGCATTCATTTAATTTCCGTCACATTTAAAATAAAACAATGAACGTGAAAAGCAAGGTCAACCTCGGTGGCTGATGAAAAGCCTGTTACTTATTTTATATTCAGCTCCGGGCTTAGTATTTCGTGAATATTTTAACATCTAGTTATAAAGGTTTACTTTGTTATACCGGTTTCTACGCCAGAATCCAACGAAATATAGAAGCGTAAGTACAAGAAAAACCATGTGAAACAAAAACAGTGGCTATTTCTTTTAGTAGCGTGGTTAAGTAACGCAACTGTGCCTGTTGGTATCAGGCCAATCTAAAAATAAATTTATATATATCTAGAATTGAGTAAATTCCGAGAATTTTTTAAAGATATTTAGATTACAAGACACAGCAGTTGTCGTATGATTATAATGACCGCTGTAACAAATGTCACTTTTTATCTTTGGAATACCTATAGACGCAAAATAATTGACATTTGTTTTCTAATGAAGTTAGGTAGAAGCACAATTGATTGTCCTGATTTATTAGCCAAAATCATTCTTCGTACTGATGGGCTAAGTTTCAGACAGCGGCCGCTGCTACAAACCCCATTTGCCAGCACTAATTCTAGGCAAAATGTTTTTATGATACGTAGTTCTGGAAGCTAGAACGCATTGCCTTCTGACTTGAACATATATCTCTTCTGCACCAGCTTCCACACGGTAAAACGCTTATTAACTCAAGAATACTGCAGCATAGGGCGACGCTCAAATTTTGCGTTTAGGTTTTCAAAAGTGGAGGCTTTTAATTAGCTATTTTATTATTTATTTCTTATTTTTTTCTAATATATTCCTTCCCAAAAATTATAAAATAAAATAAATAAACATAGAGATATCAAGAATCCATCGCTAGTTCCAGTTATCGTGCATAAATAAACGTAATAAACTGGATATGCAACGGCTGATTCCAAAACGCGATACTCATCGGTAAGTGAATCACTATGACTAACTATTCACCATAAACATGATGATCGCGATCGCGACCCAGTAGGGCTCTACAGCCCTACAATCCAAAACATTATATCGTAAGGAAATTAGGGGAGAGTATTTTTTCCCCCAAGTCCGGTGGAGCTATAAAAGCCGTCTGAGGCTACAGGGTCCTTATGGCTAATAGTATAGTCAGTTCGGAAAAAAAGTTCTTTTATATTTTACCTACTAAGAACTAAGAAAAATAATGTCACCCGTTATAATTATTTCTTTAATCTTGGTGTGTCCCAAGAATATCTCAAGTACTTAATAGACCCGTGGGTATTAAAAAGGCCAATGATCGATGTGAAGAAGATTTATTTGAATTTCACACAGTTACAAATTACACGAACTCACAACACTGTTATTTATTATACTGTGGTTTCGCTTCTTTTTATCGCTCGATGTTATCGCTCAGTAATTCAAAACTGAACTGCCTTGGCACCGCGCCTGAATCGCTTATATACCTAATCTAAACGACCGCAGAAAGATCATGAAGCGTCGCGAATTTTCATTGATGTTTACTTTCAATGCATACTCGATGACGTAATCGAGGCGATAAGCCCTAGACATGTGTGTGTGAACATCGCGGTTGTTTGTGTTTGTGTTTACGACGCGAATATTATTTCGAAGTATGTAGATGCTTCGAGATATTTCGGGAATAGGATTTTTTTTATATCTTTTTAATCTGGTTGTAACAGGTCGTAAGAATACAAAGAGTTTGTTAGTATAGGTAGGTTTAGCGTTCAAGGACATAATGTTACCTATTACTAATTGACGATGTGGCCGAACGAGATAACACACTAATCCTACTGAGAATTAGCTCTCAAACGAAGCTGCCAGACTACACCTGATCTATTTCCCTTGTCAAGTTTGCTTTCCCTGAAAGCTCAGACTCACTATAGGATTCAAACCCACATCAATCGATATGGTGTCCGAACAGCCATCAACCAGCGAGCCATCATCGTTAAAAAATTTCAGAACCTAAAGATCTTTTATTATTATGATCATACATACATGTGAACTTATTTATGAACTTAGGATAATCAAATTATATTATGCAAATTAAACCATTTTTTTCTTTGCAGTCGTGTTCATGGCCTATTTGTTAAAAAATGTTTCATTGTCGTCTCTAGTAGTTTTATAGAATATATTAACTCAACGGCTACAACACAAATTTTATTATGCGTTAATTATCATACTTGTGGAAATGTAGTGTAATTTAATAAATTCATAATGTTATAATTACTTTGTTTCAAATTTACATAATTGTAATTACGAAACATAATATTCAAAGTGAAAACATAAATACAATTTTATTTCTGTAATGTAATGTTCCTTAGTTTCTTTGATTTATGTGTATTCCTTTGTGTACTTAGTGAATGATGTTTATTTGAACTTGAAGCGATGATAGTTCAGTGGTAGCTTGTTCGGATACGACGTCGATCGACTTACGTTTGAATACTACAATAAGCCTAAACTCCTGGAAAAGGGAAACAACGTCATGATGCTGATAGGGCGGGTATTAGAAACTATCATACCACTATGCAATGGTTTCATCACGTTGTTTTCCTTCACCGAAAGGCCAGGCTCATTGCAGGGATTCGAACTCAAGTCGATTGACGCCGTGCCCGTACACGCTAACAAAGTGTCATCATTGCTTCAACATACTGAATAATTTACATTATTGCTTCTTGACGTATAATTATGTGCCCCTCCTTCTAACTACTCGATAACCAGTGTTTCAGCACGGAACTACAACGAGAGTATTGAGATGCATTAAATACATACAACTGACTAGTTCTTATAAATTACTTTTATCCAATGTTAATAACTTTAAATTCAATGTTCTAATTCTTTCAAGAAAAAAATTAATAGAAATGTAGGTACTGACGTCAGCAATTGTATTTTATTGAAATGGAATATAAATAATTAATTGCTTGACTCGGCTCTATGACGTGCCAGTATAAAAAAAGGAGGTCACGGGTTTAATTTCAGAAAATGTCGATAATAATTATATTCTGTTGGCTTTATCTGGTTAGAGTTTTTATCAAAGATGTGTCTTGCATTACCAAGTAAAGATCCTTTAACGATGTCACGGGTGTGACCTATGGGTTTATGATCCACAGTCTTCTCGAGAACGATAGTTTACAAGTGGACGAGGAAAGACAAAGGCAGATTATTACAATTAAAGTTTGAGGAAAGGGATTAACATATAATTTCACATTTTAGAAGTAAAATTTATATGTGTATTTTAGATCAACGGTATTTGAAACGTTTTTCAACGCAACGTTTCTGACGCAAATAAGGTGGAAAATGAAATTGAAGTAAGAATGAAAAAGAAAGAACTGCATAAATATGCTGTATGGGCGGGATAAAATGATACAATTATTATACCTACGCACGCGTGAAATCAAGCAGCAAAGACAACCACGACCCAGTGAACTCATGACCTTCGTTTGGTATTACTTTATACACGCACGCATTTGTTACGCAGTGATTGTTTACACCCTGTAATTTTATTTTTACTCATGTTTTTGACAATTTATTTAGTTCGTTTATCAATTGAGAAATGGCTTATTATAAATACTTCCCGTATATAAAATTTCATCAAAATCGGTTAACATTTTTTTTTTGGTTTTTAAATATTTTCCTACATATTTCTAAAAGTATTATTGAATATTTTTATGGCCTATCAATTGGCCAATGACATAAGCTTCCCGTGTACAAAAATTCATATTTTTTTGTAAGTACAGATGTACAAACAGACAGACAGACAAATTTTTTTTAGAGTAGTGGCATATTTTGAACGACGACTACAGATATATTAATATGAATACATATTTTTGTTAGTAACATTGATCTATTAGAAATCTCTTTAACTAATATAAAAGCTGTTAAATTGTTTACATTATGTAATGTGCGAAACATTCGCACGGATCAGCTAGTCTTATTATAATGTAATCTTTTCAAATCAAAGGCACCTAAAAGCCCTGCCTGATTGGCTGAAACCGGACACACTAGCAGAACATGATAAAATGTCTCTATGATATAGGTATGTATGTATGTAAAAAGGTGTTAAGCACAATATGCTCGGTTGAATAGAAAAGACTCACGGTGCTGCCAATCAGCTCGTGGTTCATCATCATCACTATCTGCTAAATAGTTTGTGCACATCGGCTGTATAGGGAAACCGATCCTAGTCAATATTGAAGTTTCTTCTTCTGAAATAGAACAAAAAGCTATGTAAAGAGATCAATATAAATTACGTGACTAAGGTAAGTTACAAAGTATTAGTTTTA
This sequence comes from Saturnia japonica, assembly GCA_033032175.1. NCBI lineage: Eukaryota > Metazoa > Arthropoda > Insecta > Lepidoptera > Saturniidae > Saturnia > Saturnia japonica. Next base: position 5,651,965 of record CM065314.1, read on the forward strand.
CCTTCTAAGGAAACACACATTGTCCAAATTCCACCATTCATTGGCACTAGAAATGTTCCGATACCTTTACGATAATTCATGTCATCAATCTGTAAAGAAAAAAAAATTTCTTAAAAAGCTTATTTCAAAGTTGGTGCTAATAATATACTCTTCAATATAATTAATGAAAAATTTACATGTTTCAACGTTTTTCAAAATTTTATTTAAGGCCTTTGACTTTTTTGTCAATGTTGGATGTCTGGAAGTTACTCTCACTCTGTACATCCAATAAATTATTAAAATGATTATTAACTGTAAATATTATTTGTACAGCTGGTAAAAAAGATTATTTATAAACCCGATAGAGTGTTTTGCCAACTTTTCCCGATTACTGGAATAATTCTTTGATTTTGAAAGGAGGTGGCAAAGATTCTATAGGAAATAATATTTCTCTATTTAGATTTATAAACAATATATAAATTCAATAAAGATCAAAGAACTGTATAAATCTTTTAGTCTACACGAGCGAAGCTTCAGGAGAAAAGATATTCTAATAAAGCTCTATTTGCTCATACCTACTTTATATTTATACGTTCTAACAGATGCCAGTAAAGTATTTAAAATAATTCTTTCATTGGTGAATTAAAATAAGTCGTTTAATAAATAATATCTGTGCGACCGAGTTGGTCACCAATCTAGGTAAATTTGGAATGTAAAACATTAAGTCGTAGCAGTAAATCGTTGGAGCCGTTTCCGAGAAACTAATTACATGTATATGTACACAATAATTGCTCACTTAATATAATAAGGTAAGATAAAACGCCATATTGGCAGGGGTTTAGGGCGCAGACTAAATTCAATCCCCCATTGTGTATCTTACAACATTAATTATTTTTATGAATTAGATACTAAGCGTTAGATACCTAAAATTTGAAACGTTTTCCAAAATACCTAAGACGGCATAATTCTTTATTAACGTAATTTATGAGGATGAATACTAGATAAAAATTTGAAGAAACTATAAAATTGACGATTGATATCAAATCCTAAATATTTGCTTAAAAAATGTATAATAATAGTACAAGAGATTTTTCTTACCAACTTCAATGATTTTGAAGAGTTCCCCCTGGTGTACCTTAAAAGTTAAAGGTCCAATGCCAATGACATTAAAATGGGACCTTCCTTGACGTATCCCCTATCCAACCAAATATGATCCATCCTAATCGGTTCATAAAGAAAGAAGTTGTGTGGCTGAACATCCAATAACACACTCTTTTCTCTTTTTTGAAGTCAGTTAAAAAAGAGGAAAATAATCAGATTACATTTAATCTAAGATTAAGTGTATATCTATCTATCTATTCTATATTTTTACAAATAAATAAAGTTGCAATTCGTTTATAAAAACAAAACCCTTATACACGATGTAAAAAATCAAACGATACCCAGTACAAAGTCGTGACAGCGCCATCTCTTATCAATACAAAAATAAACCATGAAAATATTTGATTTATTGATATATCAACTGATCTGTACAATAAAATAAAATTGAGGTGTCTTTTTGTAATATCAAAACAACAGTTTTTTAGTAAATGCATTTGAAAGTATATACGACAATTAAACAAAAAAAAACAATTTTAAAATTTTTGTCTGTCTGTTTGTTCCGGGTAATCTCCAAAACGGTTGGACCGATTTCGACAGGACTTTCACTGATAAATAGCTGTTGTTATAGGGAGTAACTTAGGCTACTTTTATTTTAGAAAAATAATTAGGGTTCCGCACAAATAAAAAAAAACGTCATGGTGAATCAATTCGGGCGCTTAAATGGCTTACGCTGAGCAAACCTTATGAGATATAGAAAATTAATGTACTACACAATTGTAGACATTAAAAAGACCTACAAAAAATTCACAAAGACTATACGTTTATCTTTTAAGGAACACCCACAATAAGCACTTTTGTCTTTAAAATAGCCGGAAGCGAAGGAGTAAAATTCGCGAGGGCATTCTGTAGTCCACGTGAGCGAAGCCACGGGCACAGCTAGTATTAAATATATTTATTTATTAGGTAGGTAATGTATTGTATGATTTATTACAATGAAGTCCGAAATTTGTAAGTAGGTATTGAATACTGCAACCTTCGCGTGCAAAAGCATTGTGCAGCTCAAGGCCCCAGTCAGTTGATTACATGCTATTAGCGGTACATGCAGGCGTGGATCGCCAACCTTGACCTCACTGAAAACTCGTGTCAACCGATAAGCTAAAAAATTAAAGTAAAAATTTACGAGTGTTCAACCTAATTCCTTCTTCTATCTTCTTTAACACATCGCCCAAGACGCTGAGCTTCGAAGGCGTAGATTTACAGTAACCTCCATGAGGTCGGGAACCAAAAAGTACGCAATGTATTTCCTGTAATGCGAAGTAGTGAAATAGCCTCCCGGGTCCTTTAAGCGTAACGTGATGAGACATTTATGCAAGTTGGCATGACTTGTGATGGATGGTCAATCGCTCGGTGGTCGTTGTTGCTTTTGGATTATGCTGTGCTCGCCATCAGCTACAGTCGCGTCAATAAGTATACAGTGTTACGATAAAAAAAACAGATCGTAATGAAATAATAACATATGTTATCATTATACCTAGTATCCGCAATTTGAAATTTTACCGGCAAAATTTTATCTGTCACCGGATCTTTGAAACCGATAAGTTTTTGGTAAAATCTTTTTATTTTGTGGATGCTTATTAGCACTGAATATGGAATAGGTTTCATTACGAGATCAATCAAAATGAAGAAGTTGATGGCAGGACATACTAAATTTACTTTTCTATTGAATAAGTCCCCTCGATGCACCGATGCAATGAATTAGAGGAAAGTCGTTTATCAAGTTTTTATGGAATATAATCAGAATGAGCTACTAAAGAGAAAGTACTACCTTATAATGGTCATAACTTGCGTTCAGAAGTTATACTTCTTTGGCGTAGTAAAACATTAATAAGTTCAAAATTTTATCACGCGTACTAATGCATGATGAAGTTGATAATAATATGAATACCTTTTAATTTAATTTCTTTTTTTTTTTAATAAATCAACGTTTTTTAAATGAACATTATTTTAATTTTATTCAAAACGATGAATAAATTCAAGAGTATAAATATCCTTCTCTAGGGTAATTCAAAATTTAATGTAATTTGGAAGGCTTTACTTTACCTAGAATGCTGTACTTATAGACTACTCAAAGTTCCATAGGTGTATAAAGAAGTAAAACATAATATGTATTTATGATTACCAAAGGGAAGTGTCGTTTCATAATTAAACCCTTTAAGAAAGTATAGAAAAATGTTTTTTCTTAAACTTATGTCTAAATGCAAGTGAAAATAAATATGCCAAGGAGTGCGCACTGGCGTCACTAGTAGGTATATTTATTTTCATTGCTAGTGCGTCACTTTTAGTATTAAATGTGCTATTAAGATGATTATTTATCGTCAATGTCTAGTTATTAACCGCGAACATTCGCTCGCTTACAGCTGCTGAGATTTCCACGGAATTGAGTACTGTGGAGTTAATTATTATACTCAATACTCAGGCTACGTTTTTGTATAAACATTACTTTTTTCAAAAGAGTTTACTCACAAAGTCTACCTGTCAAATGAGACAGGTTTATAGTCACCTTAAGAACCTGGTAGATTTATAATCTTTAAAAGAATGATGATAAGTATTTTGAATTCTGAAAATTCATTACGAAGCTACTGTGAACCTCAGTTACAAAATTTCATGAATAATATTAACATAAAACGTCGTCTCTTTATCGCATCCCAACATTATTATACATTTGTTTTATAATTTCGAACACTAATTTCTTTATGACTGCAGTAATGTAAATGCCGTTTATATTTTAATAATGAATTCAGGGCATATTTCACCCTTTTCTTTGAAAATATCCAATGCTAGGTTCAAGGGCCGGCTTCCTCTACCAACACGTATTAAATAATATGTCAGAGAGTCGTAGATACGATTATGGAATCCGTACTTAGTTTTCGCACTATTGATCGAGTATCTATCTATACTATTGACTCTCACTATCGGCTGGGCGCGATAGCAACAGGTGTGCTCTATGACCGCACGCACTTTTTAAGCAAGCAACGACCGGCTTTAATATGTTCTCGAACCAGTAGGGTCGTGGGTTCTTTGATAAAAAGACAACAATAAACTTAAACATTGCCGTCCCACTGCGTATTACAAAATAACACGGTCTAAACTCTAGAAGTTTAGAATATGGTTTAATGTGATCATTAATTTTATATTCCATATTCATCATATCTTTAGATACCATTGTCTTCCTACTGATAATTAACACTTTCAAAGCCAATATTTAAGTTATTTAGTTAGAATTAAAATGAATTGTAAATATTAATTACTAAATAATTATAACAAAAAATTAATTACTTAAGTAATATTTAGTGCAAGTATGTGTAATAAATTAAAAAAATATTGAATATATTAATTTGGAATACATTAAATCTTGTTTTAATTCTTTCGCTTAGTTACATCGGATTAGAATAGAATTACAGTTACATGATACAACACCTTTAAACGTAGCTCTTATGTTTAATTATCAGAGTTTGTGTAGTAATAATATTGAAACCCTAACTCCGGCACTACCTAATTCGCATTACAAAATAATTAAGTCAATTAAACCTGCCAGTACAACTTTAATACACAGCCAACATCTATTTGCTAATAAGTCATTGTTATTATTTTGCTTTTTAGTGTTTATTATATAAATTCTAATTTAGAATAAAAATTATTGATGAGCAAATTACATCTCACCGCAAGACATGCTTTCGCCATTTTTATAGCTACTTAGCATAGCAATTAATACTATTTAGCGTTCGTCTAATGGTCGAAATTCGACCAGCGACTTTTTGAGGTTTTGACCGTGTATTATGTAATATTGGTGGCGTTTTGCGTGATATAGTTTAGTTTTTATGCATAAGTGAAGTGGATTATAAATATAAGCTGAAAGCATTCACACCAAGATCCTACAAAAAAATCCTAGATTGTTCTAAAAAGGGAGCCACCATCTTGTTAGGATACTGAATCGTCATAAACCATGACACTATTATAATTAACTCGATAATGGCAGTAATGGTCTTCACTAAAGAGGACCGGTTGCCAAGTTAGGAAGAAGAATATTATAGGTGTCACTTTTCATTCAATGTCAATGTTAGGGGGCCTAAATTCAATGCCACTAATCGGAGTAATATCTGCAATATCATTTAATTTAATGTATTTACATGACTGTTATGTACATTTACATATAAATTTTAGCTTTCTGCATTCCTTCTCCATTTAAACTTTATCTATGCTGAATCTCACAGTCCTCCGTGCACGCAATAGGTATGCTTAAAAAGGATACTGAAGTTTTTATCTCGGGTATTAATATATACTTAGATATAGGTTTCCATATATAATAACTGGCTTTGCCCGTGGTTTCGCTCACGTGCACTACAGAATACCCGCATGAATCTTGCTCCCCCGCTCCCGGCTATTTTAAAGACAAAAATGCTTATTGTGGGTGTTCCTTAGAAGATAGACGTATACTCTCCCAGACTTTTTTCTAGCTCTTTTTAATGTGTACAATTGTTTGCTACATTAATTTGCTATATCTCTTATGGTTTACGCAACCTAAGCCATTTAAGATCCCGAATTGATTCGCTATGACCAGTTTTTTTATTTGTGCGGAACCCTAATTCATTGTGTAAAATAAAAGTAGCCTAAGTTACTCTTAATAAATTCAGCTATCTACCAGTGAAAGTCCGGTAAAATCGGTCAAACCGTTTCGGATATTACCCGGAACAAACAGACAGACAGACAAAATTTTTAAGAATGGGTGTTTTATTAAAGGTATCGTATATACTTTCATATGCATTTAGTAAAAAGCTGTTATTTTGACCGTACAATCAGACACTTCATTTTTTTAATTGTATAGATATAGATAAAATATTAACAAATGTTTCAATTAAAATACCTACATGACCGTTGAAACTATTACGGGAACGTTTTTAGTAGGATTCACAAATCAAAAATTCAGGAGGAAGAAATGTCACTGATGATTAACTAACTGTTCATTATTTAAAACTGACTGACTATACTGACTACAAACTAGAGCCTCTGACGGCTTTTACAGCTTCACCGTTACTTGGGGGGGAGCGCTTAAGGTACTCAGCCGCAAAAGTGTGTGAAATATGCAAGGATGCCACAGAGACCAGGCCTCGGGCTGTTGCCATAGTTGCAAATAAGTCACGAACTGGCTAATTTCCCTAGCCGTAGAAATTCGAACTAACTATACTAACTAACTAACATATACACGTTTCTGCCTTCTGGGAGGAAGGAAGAATCATATGAAGACGAAGCTACTTTGGATCTAGGAAGTCAGAAGTGTCATTCCTTTCATCCTATTTCATTGTCGTTAAATATAAAACATCTTTTCGAGCAGTGATATTTTATTGTATCGCTTTACTTTTCATAGATTATTATAAAATAGAAAGCTTATAATAAGATTTTGCTTGAATAACTACTGAATAAATAAGATTCGTAATCTAAACATTTTCGCTTTTCTGTATATATCATTTACATATATCGTTTCGGTCAAGTTCGAAGCAAGCGGTGCTGCATTGCAGTCGTGCTTTAATTTATTTTTATGTGCTGTTTCAGATTTCCCAGAGATTCAAATGTTTTGAGGATATTTCGCTTTTTAGCTATCAAAGATTTGTCTAATTAGATGGTTGGGAACGAAATTTAAACTTAAAATTCTTAAGTGCTTAGTATATTCTAGCAATGAACACACACTTTTCAACAAGTGCAGATACAGAACTGAGTTTTTTGTAATAAGCCTTTAAGATATCAAGATAAGTTACTTAATAAAACTATTTGGTTTGATATTTTCACCTGGTTGTGTATCTACAGTAATCCGTTTTACTGTAAAGGACAACCATTCTGTTTTACGATGAATCGTGCTAGTTCCGGCAGTTATTTCATTTTATAGACTTTATTTAGAACTCTATATAACTGACTCAGCTTGGGACCAACATCCTTTTATTCTTTATCGCTAAAAAAAGTGATTGAAAATTTCTTCTTACGATTATTATGATAGCCTAGAGGGACTAACCATAGAATTAGCCATTTGTCAGAATGAATCGATTGGTCAGCGATAGGGGGCTTATTAACTGACTTTAAAAAAGTAGGTGGTTCTCAATTAGATTGTATATTTTTTATGGATTTTCAGACAAATCTTCATTATTTATGAACTGATTTCGACGATTCTTTTTTTGTTGGAAAAGAGATACCTCAAGGTTGGTTCCTTTTTAATTTTGTTGGCATTGGAACTTGGACTTCGATCATAAATTAGGGAACTCCTCAAAATCATTGATTTTTTTGGTTATTAAAAAATTTCTTGTATCAAATAATTCTATAGCCGTTCAAGATTTATTTTGTACATAAATACTAATGAAAGAAATATTGCTGCTGTGGAACTCAAGAAGCCAAATCCGCCAATCCACATTTTATGTGTAAAAGGGCCCATAGATTATCTAACATGGGTGGTATCGAAGGCGTAAGTAAACACAATTTTTTGGGATATTTCTATAATTGCGCGCTTCTATTACTATGGTACACAAAAACCTAGGACCTCCTAAGTTGGAAATATTTGTTAGAGTTAATAACCATTGTGATTGCATTTGCAAGTTTTCATTTATTTTTTACTATCGGGGTTTACTATGCAAAATACCCATGGCTATACCAACGGTAAGAACTACATCGAAAAAATTATTAGAATTCGTTCTAATCATTGGTTTAGTTCTTATATATTATGATTTAGACTATACATTTACATGATATTTGTATGTAACTGGGTTTTTGTTATCTGACTAATTTAGCAATGAGTTAAAACAAAAATAGTTACTTCATTTGGTTCCATTACCTAAATTCTATTCCGCTACATATTCAGGGTTTTGTGGGTCTTGCCAACTTTTTGCTTTTACCATATTCGAACTTTCTTAGATTCGTCGCTCCGATTCCAACTATCTACATTATTTTGTTGTATTATTTATATTGGCCTTCAAATGTTTTATTCCAGCCATTAAAGAACAGTAAAGGTTATTCGGTAAAACGACAGCGGATTCTGAAAATCTGTGTAAATTGCTTTGATTTCATAGTTTACAAATCAAGGTCTTCGAGAAATATTTCATAACGGGTTATGTAATTTGTTAAGGGCTGTTTAGAATAGCTGGGTCTAAGAAGAAGAGAAGTTTATTTTCCTTTACCTTATTCTCATTTAAATTTCCTAACAATCAATCTAGCCAGGTTTCGACGGGTTGTTTGTATGCTATATTGGTTTTTACCTCTATATGAACTAGGAAAGCGGTAGCTTAATATTCAAGGAGCAAAATTCACGTCGCCTATTTTTAATTCTAGAATATTAAGTGAGAATTTTGGAAGAACGTGCAAAGTGTTGTTACTACTGGCTTTTGTCTCTCTTTTATAATCTGCTGGGTGCCACAGATACTTCAATTGTCATCTTATCTTTAGCGTGGGTAATTCTTTGAAGCAAAACAAAAAAAAGCAAAACCTCTAGCAAAACTTTTGTTCCATTAAGATTAATAGTTCTTAACCAATGGTCCGTAGTTCCTGGAAGCACACGAAATTGTACGCGAAACCAGCCGAAAAAATATTAACCCAAAAAAAAACTTGATGTAAAAAACGTGCCAAGTCTCGATTGAGATGATTTGTCTACAAAAAATAGTGAAATCTATTAAGAGTAATTTTGGCTAAAATCAGGCCTATCTTTTACTCGTTAAGTTATTTCTATTCTTTAAAATATATTGAGACTAAAATTATATGAACCTAGAACACTGTACTTAATGACAAGACAATAAATAAGGTTCATATATTTTCATTATATTATACGCTGTGGAATTTTATGACTATTACTTGAATGAAACGTTGAATCAAATTATTATACACAGTCGATATTCAAATTTGGGTTTGACAAAAAGGAACACGTACAGGAAACCAAAACTGTTCAGCACGTTTGAATATTTCCAATTTTGTACTAGACTTCTTGTAGTACCTGTATATATAAATATATATTTTAGAGAAATGAATGAAATTATGAATTTTAGATATAAATGCAATACACATTATTATTTTTAAATTATTATTGAACTGTATAGAAAATTTCAAGCTTTCTGATTTATGTTAAGCGAGAATTATCATTTTTAAATATAGAATATGATATAATTTTATTTTTAATTATTCGTTCATTCAAATGTTCATGTTCTTGTAATCTACTATATATAAAAAAAAAACAAAGTGCTGAAATTAAAGGAAAAATAAAAAAGAACATACAATTTGCCTTTTTTGATTGATTGAGATTACCATCAATTTGAAAACATAAAAAGTGTAATCAGTGACTGATTTTCAGTCGCTATTTTCCTGACTACCAAGACAAAATTATTCGGAGACCGATCCGCATTCCTTTAATTGTTAATGTTTGTGAGGTGCCTGATGAAATTCAAGAAGGAGCGATTGAAATACAACACTTAACTTGAAAGATACATTCGACGCAATAATTACTCTGGCAGATTTCTGAAGCCAAATGGCAATTTCTTTCCCAAAGATTCGAGATATTGCTATACGATACCTTTGTTTTCATCGGCATATTCATGCGAGCAAAGATTCTCGATGCTACTGCTATCCAATTACAGCACATTAGTATATATCCTACATGTATTTAGTAGTGACAAATACCATGAGAATGAGGATACCTACGTCCTAACAAACTATTCCAATTAACATGTAATCACCCGTCGCGTGGGTGATAAAGTGACGCGACAGTAACTCTTAAGTGTTTCTGTCGATGTTCATGGAAACTTTCGTAATCACAGTCATCGAATCTTCTACATCAATGGTTATTAGCTATCTACGAACTTTGTCAGTAAAATCGAATTTCCATAGTTTTCACGATTGTAGGTTATTATAAAATCTTATCCAACCTTTCTTTCTTTCAACGTCCGCAGTTTTCATGTTTTATTTTGATTTTTAATTTTTAATCATTGTTAAGAGAGATTATTAATTTGAAATATTATCAAAAACTTGGGCATTTTGTTGAATAATGGAAAATACTAATTACCCAATTAAATTAATTCAAAACTTGTGTAAACCCTAGATCTACTCTTTTTCTAAACCAAGGAAAATTACATTGGCGCCCTTTCCCTCCCATTTGTGATTTCTAGGTAAATCGGGAATTGCCCAGATGGAGCCATCAAACAGACTACGCACGCGTTCAAAAGTCGATTTAGGATACATAAAAAAATTAAATTAATGATCAATAGCTCTACGTGCCCGTGATCCTAGGCGCTTTAGTGAAACATTTTTTAAACTTATTATTTTTGTATACTTCTTGCTCTTTGACATAGGTTTTGATGGTGACATAGGTTATGTCAACATCGGAGTGGAGATGTGCTTGTGTGTTGTCTCCTTTCTCTAGGATCATGATTTGTTACATCCGTCATTTACCCATGGTAGGTAATATTGAGCGATGTGCAGACATATGAATTTACTACTATGTACCAGGCTCTTTAGATCCGAAGCAGCTATTATATTATTTATAAAATAAATTAAGCAAAGAAATAACTTACTCTTGAATGAGATATAGCAATTTTATTATTCTTACCTTAGCAACTTTTTCATCTAACAACCACTGAAGTGGTATGTTTGACGCATTGGCGAGAGCAGTTAGCAAAGCGCGATCCCAAACCACGTGCTCCCAGTGATCTGTCATGATGGCTGCACACAGCATTGCCGTCGAACAGCTGAAGAATCAAATGTTTTATTAGCGCTATGTAGGGTACTAAAATGCCAAAATGCATGAAAGTTTCTACTGCGAATTGATTGGCCTAAAGGTTATCACACTTTTTTATAGTATCATGGAAATGTCATAGTACTATTCTGATGGTAAGCTCAGTACAATCCAAAAACAATGGCGACTACCGAGCGATCAGCAAACGGTCACCACTGTCATACCGGCCCGCGAGCCCGTCAACAGGTGGCTATATACTGGCTGATCTCGAAACACGACTAAACAAAAGAGAGTTATCACCATCTGCATTGTGGTCGCGACCTAGGTGAATACAGATCCTTACCACCCCGCTTGTTACCGTCTGATTCCGGAACGCGACACGTCTAATCTAAGCATGCCATTATAGCAGGTGTTACACCTGGTGTATGGTGGTCGTGTGCAGCAATAATTGATATTTCAGTTCTCCCAACATTGTTTATTCACGTTGAATAGGGTAGCGATTATTTTAGTCGTTATAGATAGGTATGTGCTGCAATGTTATTTGTTATCTCAGTTAGTTTCATTACAATAAAAAAACACACGGAACTAAGTCATAGACAAGATACAAAAAAGTCATAGACAAGATATAGAGAAGGAAATAGTAACCCTCTTACATTTACCAGTTAACGGTTCTTACAGTCCATAAAATGTGTAAAAAAAAACTTTGTCGAGTAAAATATTAAAATATCAAAGTTGAGACTTGCGTATTAAGATATTATAAATCTCGGTTAGGTAAAGTCATTGAGAGACCGATTATTTTTATGCGAAAATCAAGAAGTAGATTAACGTTTAACATTTTAGATTTGTGCAATGGCGGACTAAGTCCGTCGCGTCGGAGGCTCGAGGCGGGTTAACTGAATGAGCCGCACAAATACAAACTGTGGGACTCTCAGGCAAATTACCATGCTTTTTGGTGCTACCTTTAGCCATTGTTTTCCACAAGTCTGTGAAGAGCTGTTATTATTAGTAGTAGTGTAAGAAGAACCGTTGAGGATAGTCCTTAGAAGGAATCTTTAAAATCATCGTGGTGTAAGGAGTGGTCAACCAAAGATTTTAAGGGTTTTCCAGGGTGCGCCAAGCGGTTTGAGTTTTCGTATAAAGTTTCTACTGCTGACACTCTCACCACTCGAGGAGGCTCCTTTCTTGCAACTCCGCGAATTTAGCTATGAAACTCCGAAACGAAAAGCCCTTTTTTGGAATTTAAGACATGATTTGTTTTTATTTTTATATTTTGGATACGTACGTGACCTCGGAATTTGTCTGGAAAGTCTCCAAATATTTTGAAGACATGTCTGAATATTTAGAAGCCCCTTAGAACCAGAGGCCCAGAAGAGCTTTGCCCTAGCAAACCCCAGTGGGCTCAAGTGCCATGAATATTTTTGCAAGGCCATTCTATACATTTTAATCTTTTACTTTAACAAGACAGTTTTTAACAACAATGAAAACCAACTTTAATGATTATGAAGAGTTCCCTGGTGTATCTTCGAAGTTCAAAGTCAAATGCCAATGAAAATAAAAGGTTGTCCATCCTTAAGGTATTCCCTATCCAACAAAAAAAAGAATCATCCAAATCGGTTGATACACATAGAATGTATGGCTTAACCTCATAATAGAATATAACATTCGATTTGAGTGTCTTCCCGTCTTTTGTTAAAGTCTGTTAAAAATACATTATTTGATACTTCATTTCTATATTTTACACTCGTACATATTAATGGTAAAAACGAATAAAGCTTTTAGAAATTTAATATCATTAACTGCACACCCATTCAATTTAAAACCTATTTAATGAATTCCAATGGTAGAAGATACTGCCATTGGAATTAATTAAGTGATTATATAGAAAGGGTATTGCGTGTTCAAAATTCATTAACAAATTATTCCATACGTAAGGTTATATCAGTATTCTGTTGGCATAAAATAATTAATTTAATTTATACCTACATGACATACATACTACCAGAATAATATTTACGAAATGTCATCAATTATTAGATGTTACGCGACTAAATCTAATATTTAGTAAATCGTTTATATAGATGAATTTATATTATACTAGTTGGTACCCGCTACTTCGACTGATTTAAACTGATTGAACACGACAAACCAAAAGTAAACCATAGTAATTTTTTTTATTGACTATACTTTTAGCCTTAAGAACTTTGGAGCCATTAGAGGCTTTGACAGCTTCACCGGGTACCTTGGGAGCGAGCGCGGAAGGTACTCAGCCGTGAGAGCGGGGTAACAAGCTCAAGGGTGCCAAAATGGTCGAACCTCTGCTTAGGCTGTTACCGCACTTGCAAATAAATCGCGATTTAACTAATTCCCTATCCGTAAAATTCGAATTAACTAACTATAAATAATATAAATATATACGTTTTCCTGCCTTCTGGGAGGAAGGGAGAAATATGCGTCTATACCTTTAGTAATCTGTTCATTTGGTCTAAGTCTAACTAGCCAAAAAAGAAAAAAAAAGGTCCCTTACAGAACCTATGTACCTATGTGGTGTACACGTATGTGGTGGTGCAGTGTAATGATGTCTATTGGTAGCTAGTGATTGCAAGTGCAGAGTCACTGCCATTGCACTGCACAATTATATGCCAACATGAATCCAACACATTAACCGTCTCAATAAAACTTCAAAAATAATTAAAATTATTCCTTATAGTACCAGCTTGCGGGAAGGTATTTTGAAAAAGGTGAAACCCCTTTTATTACTTAACAAAAGAGAATGACATGATGGGTATTCTTCATGGGGTATTCTTCATGGGTATTATTCTTACATTCAAGATTCATTTTCATCACATGCGCATAAATAAATCAAGAAAACGGTTAGCGTGGAGGAAACCGATGTCATTACACAATTACCGCGCATGCGCATTAGTGTTCCCCTATTTTCTTCCCTTAAAGTTTTATTTTCGCTAAAAAAGTAGGAGTCCTTTCCCAAGGTTTAATCTATCTATATATCAAAATTCATTCAAATTGGTTCTGCGGTTTAGGCGTGAAAATGTAGCAGACAGACAGAGTTACTTTCGCATTTATAATATTCGTATGGATTGTTGGAACAATTTGAGTTTTTCTCTAATTTTTACAATTTTAGTAGAAATGTAATTTTAATGTAAAATTCAATAATACAATTAAATTTTCTTTACCGACGTTAGAGTGAGAAGAGGATTTTAATTTTCAGTCAAAACTCTATTTATGCCCTTGTAATTAATAGAGGACAAACTATTTCAAACAAGTTAAAGTTTAAGCAAACGCAAAGTTTATTTAATTAACTAATTTATCAGGGTCCCGGAATCTCTATGTACAGACAAAATTATATTAACTTTGTTTATTTAAGGTGCCTTATTTATTAGGAAAAGACGTTAAACAATTTAATGAAGTTACTAGAAATTAATAACTACTACTTGTTTAGATATTATCATTTATCTTTTTAGTACATAAAATAGTATAGTTATATACTTAGTAGTTCGCTTGATCATTACACTTTGTGTGGTGCTGTATATATTAGCCAAACAAAATGCATAATCGCGGAAATGGTTAAAGAACACCGTAAAAATCAACATACCTACACTTTTTTTATCGTAATAGGTTTATAAGCCCTAAGATGGTATCACACTAAGCCTAGTGGAAGGCTAGCCCTCGAGTGCAGCTGCCGGCACACATATATTAGTGCTTGACGACAGATTTTCAACTTGTGGGAGGTAGTTAGCCAGACAGGCATTAGAAAAAACCCTACGCATGCTATGGTCTCATCACGATGTTTTCCTTCACCGAAGCTCAGGCTCATTGCAGGGATTCGAACTCACGTCGATCGACGCAATGTTCGTATACGCTACTAATGAGTCATAATTGCTTTCAAAAATACACATAAATCGGCCATAGTAGAACATTTGCTCGAAGAGGTTATTAACCTTTAAAAATCTAAACTATTAAAAATCCTCTGCACAAGTCGTTTAGGATACTAAGAAAGAAACAGAAATTAACAACCGACTTAAACTATCTTCGGCGTGAAATTCTGTGATAGGAAAACTTAAACCTCGGATGCGATCGACGGATGTTACAGTGGACATAGTGAGGGCAGTGTGCCGGAACATCTCTAGTGATAATGAGCAGATGAGGGTAGTTACTAGAAATTGCCCTCGCTAATGATGACACCGCAACCATAAGAATAGTAAATAATGCCGCACGCTGCAGTCGGCTCGTGACCGCGGCCTGTATAACCGCTTGTGTGACCTGCATTAAATAAATATTTATAACGGGATCATTAATGTTCATAATCGATTTATTTTTTTAGTAACAAGAACTAAGTTCGTTTATTAGTCGAAATTGTTCTTTAATCTAAAATTACATTAGGCAGAACAAGTTTATTACTGCAGGAACAACTTCTTCGACTATTTTATTACATTAACAAAGGCCTCTACTTAACTATATACGGATATTATCTATATACAATTAATAAAATTGAAGTGTCTGTTTGTAATTTAAAAATAACAGCTTTTTGCTAAATGCTTATGAAAGTATATACGATACCTATAACAAAAAACCTATTTATACAATTCTTGTCTATCTGTATGTTTGTTCCAGGTAATCTCCGAAACGGTTGGATCGAATTTCACGGGACTTTCCCTTGCAGATAGCTGATATTATAAGGAATAACTTAGGCTACTTTTATTTTACAAAAGGAACTAGGGATCCACGCAAATTTTTTGGTTGTTGTTTATTTAAATACGCTAATCTCTGGAACTACAAGTCGGATTCGTAATTTTTTTTTGTACGTGATAGCCAGACTCTCAAGGAATAGTATCGGCTATTTAAGATTAGGCAACAACTCTCAGATCTGGACACATAGTTTAGGGTTTAGGAGATAATGAAAAATTAAAATTATTTGTACTTGCGAGAAGAACGATTATGATAAACTACACGGGTGCGTTGGTGGTGCGGTGTTTGTCGGATAAAATTAACACGGGAAACCGTTGGTAACAGGCGGTGGTGAACAAATTCGGCCGCTTAAATGGCTTACGCTGAATAAACCTTAAGAGATACATCAAATTAATATACAAAATTGTAGATATTAAAAAGACCGACAAAAAAGGCACAGAGCGTATCTTCCAAGGAACACCTACAATAAGCATATTTGTCTTTAAAATAACCGGGAGCGGGGTAGGAAGATTTCTTGTGTGTGCCCGATCGACGGCGTTCTGTAGTCCACGTGAGCGAAGCTGCGAGCACATCTAGTTATAATATAAATGCTTAATATCTGGGCGACCAAGCTCAGATCGGTATATTGAAGAAACACGTATATAGATAAATTTGGCAAGTAAAATATTTCATCCAAATCATCGAAGTCGTTTACGAGAAACCAATTACTTAAATGGAAGAATTCCTTACTTTACTATGACTAAATATTCTAAATTACGTAAAATTGTATTAGATACGATAAAAGCTATGAAACTCATGATATCAAATGATTCATATACATTAGTCATTTCTGAAAACATTTTGAACCTTGCCCTTTCGATATACTCTACAATCAGATGAACTGAAGACAAGGTATCATTTAAAAAAAAAAGAATCTAAAATTATTTTTGCATTATTTTATACTAGCGGTTTTGCTCGCATCATAGTTAGGCTATGTCCCATTATAACTGAATTGCTAAATACAAATTTTCATAGATCTATCTTCAAAAATGACGGATTTTCATAAAAACTGTCCTTAAATCTGTCTGTACATTTAATATTTGTCCAATATTTGTCGATAGACATACTAATAATGTATATGAATGATACTGATCACGAATATGCCTTTAAAAAAATCTGTCTGTTTGTATGTACGGGTTTAAGGCTTAAAAACGGCCTGACTGATTCCTATAAAATTTTGTACACGGGATGCTTATGTCATTGGTCAATTGGTAGGGTATAAAATATTTCAATATTACTCTTGGAAACCGTAATAAATATATTTCCCAACCACTGACAGAATATCGTAGACGAGATGCATATGTGATTTCAGAATTGATAGGTTATAAGAATCGTCAACACTATTTTCAAATATATGTAACAAAAAAACAATTTTTATTATTATCAACCAATTTTCATCATGATAACTTGCAATAATATGAGCAAAAATAATATTACGGGGTGAAAATAACGCGTGCGGAGCCGCGGACACGTCGCTAGTCTTTTTATATAATTGTTATATAGATCATAGGCTTTTTATTATTAATTATATAAACTGGAAATTATAAATGCAAACAAAAATAATGTATTGTTGTTAATTATTGATTATCATATGATATCTAGGTATATATCTTTAGAGAAAATATACTATCTTACAATTTAAAAAAGAAAAGGCAATGTAATAATTTCATTTTTAAAACTAGGCACTCAAATAAAAAAACAAAAATTATTCAAGCTTTCATAATGTTTACAACTTTTTGTACTTTTGCATTATATAACGGAAAAATGGTCCAAGTTAAGATGTAGGGGTCGTGATACAATTCATGCTCTCAAATAATATTAATAATAAACATTCATTATAGTTTCAAAAAATATTACCGTAATTTCCTTGCAGAGAGGAAAGTAACAAGATTTATTTTCACGTTAATTATTTTAATAGGGCATTTATTTATTGCCTGTAGCCGTTTTGCAAAATGATACGACGACTCTAATTAATCGTGTTATTTTTATTACATTACATTATATATTACAAAATATTTTTGGATTTTCATCAACTTATGTTTATAGATGATCTGAGTTAGCCAATATATTCTTTTATTATTATATATATATAAAAGCTTTCGGTACCTTTTTAAGCATATTGCGTGCACGGAAGACTGTGTGATTTGGCATGGTTAAAGTTTATATGGAGAAGGAGTGCAGAAAGCTACAATTTATGTATAATATCTTTTACTAATATATTAAATAAAATAAATTAATACTGCGAATGCTAACCCGACCCGTACCATTAAACTTAGACTCCCAAAATATTGACATTGTCACTCAACGAAAAGTGACAGCAAGTGATGTAAGTAGAAAATACTCATTGTTTATGAATACTGTAAATGTCAAACAAAAATTAGTCTATGATCAAAGAGTCGCTGGTCGAATTTCGACCTTAGGGCGATCGCTAGTATCCATAAATAATTAAGCAGAATATTTTTTTTGACAAGGGAAATTGGTAATACGTTGATTCAATTCGATGTAGTAGAACATTATTACTGCATATACATCGGCTAATCCTGGAACGCGATACGAAGTCGAAGAGTGCCACTTTGATTGGCGTTTCTGAATTCTCATAACGTATTTGTTCTTGCACAACACGTCACTTGAATGTTTTTTTTTATTCTGTTAGTTTTATGTTGGTTGTATATTTTTTAACAAGTCAATTTTATTCAAAGAATTCCCAAAGTTTGCAAGCACCTTACAAGTCAATTTATGTAGGTAACACACGTAAAATAAAGTCTATATTTTCTAAGGAAACTGCTTACGAAGGGTATCCAGATCTCACTCGGTGCTGCGTGTGTACATAATAAAAAGTGCGCCTTTATTTTGATCTGAACAGAGTGTTTATTCTATTCAGCTTAATCAACCCAATGCTATGTATGCTTGTGGCGGCGTAACTGAATGTGGTCTATTGCCAAAATAAAAAAATATGGAAGTAAAGTTAACCGTGTGACTCAGACAGACGAACATTTTTTAGGATTTAAGAAAAGGTTGTGTTTTTATATTTTACATACGAACGGGGCCTCAAAACTAGTCCGGAGAGAATCTAAATATTTGTAAAAATGCCGATGATTGACGTGAAGAAGATTAATTTCAATTCCACACAGTTACAAATTACACGAACTCACAACACTGTGGTTTCGCTTCCTTTTATCGCTCGTTGTTATCGTTTTGGAATTCAAAACTGAACTGCACTGCTCGGCACCACGCCTGAGTCGCTTATATTCCTACACTAAATGACCGCAGAAACATCGTGAAGCATCGCGACTTTTCTTGATGTTTACTTTCAATGCCTACTCGATGACGTAATCGAGGAGATAAGCTCTATGCATCGTGTGTAAACGGCGATGATTACACAAACATGCGTCGCGGTTGTTTACGACGCGAACATAATTTCGAAGTACTGAGAAGTTTGTAGTTGCTTCGAGATATTTCAGGAACAGGATTTTTCTATATTTTTAATCGGTTTGTAACAGGTCGTAAGAATACGTTACTACTCCTGACTCCCATGAAGACTGAGTTAGAACGGCTTGTGTGTTGTGTGTGTGACTGTGTTGCTAACCAGACCCTTTTTATTGGAACATAACAGTAATTTTTGCGGCAGTAATAGGGTGGTGGTTGTCCATCCGCAGTCGAACCTTGCATAGGTAGAAAGAAGAGAGGTATGGCACAGCAAAATCTCTTTGGATATTTCACTCTACTTTGGGCACCCCCACTGGTAAAATACCATCACTCTACAAAATATCGCGGCCGAATTACCTTATGTTGTGTTCTTACGGTGAGTAGGGATTCAAGAGCTTCTCGGAGAAAGGGTAGAGATACCTTTGGTGTTACAAATGCCCCTACGCTACGGTATCAGCTTAGCATCAGACAGGCTGTGCGCTTGTTCGCCACATTAGTTGTGTAAAAAAAGTTCCACCACTAATGTTTCTATAATTAAAGTACGTATGTAATATGTTCCCATTTTAAGGATTGATATAGGTTATGTAATTGTAGCCAAAGCGACGTTAAAAATAATAAATAAAAGATATCATTTTTATATTGTTATATAGTGATGCATCGTTTGAAAGCGGGCGCGGTGCCAGCTTGTCTGATTGAAGAGTGGAATAAAGACATTGATCGCATTTAAGGCAGAAACATACGCCACGCTACACGAAGCAATGAGACGCGAGAACACAAAAACTTAATAAGTACTCAAAGAGAAGAACAATCGAGGATTACGTTCAGGTTTATCATTGCTTTTTTGTTCTTTTCCTGACCTTAAGCATCAAGTAGAAATAATTTGAGAATAACTCTCGCCATAGTTCTTTCAGACGCTTATATCATTATAACTTACGGCCAATGTTTAAATTAAGACAACAAAGACAAAATCAGCACGGGATCTGCATAGTCACCTTTTTTTCTTTTAAGAAAATTACCTAAATCTAGTATATAGCAAGCACAATGACTTCTGTTAAATGTCCATTATCAGAAACTCTTGATATAAAACATTAATCTTATTTCTTACTAAAACCTTGTTAAGGCTAAAATCCGTTCGTTTGGTTGACAGACGCCTTTGTGTGTCTACGACTAATAAAGCCAGCTCGAATCTCCGCGGCTTACGTGACTCGTGTTAGTAATGTCGTTCGACCCCTGTTTATTTCAAAGGCACGAAAACCTGAAAATATTTTTTCTATTAATTCTATGTGTAAGTTACTTTTACTATTTCAAAAGAAAACGGTGGTAATTGAGGATTTTTTTAAACAACAAAGGTGGCATATAAACATGCGGACTGCCTGATGGTAAGTGACACTAGTTTGTTGCCGATCTTTTAGTCAGATCGCGACTTAATGCAATCGCGGCAAAAGTCCAAGCCGAGGTCCGGCCACATTGGCACACTTGCGCGCTTATTGCCCACGCTTTCGCGGCTGAGTGCCATAAGCGCAGTATAATAACACTAGGTTATTTGGGTACGATCTTCTGTAGGGTGGACTACCAGCCGGACAGCCCCAAGTAGAAAGGAATTTCTATTTTCCCTACCTCACTTTAATTTATACAGATTCTCTTTTTTTAGTATTATTATTAGGATATTTTCTAGCGCTCAAGTGTTTAAGCGAGGTGTCCTAGTTAAAAATCGATTGTAAAGAAAGACATTGTAATTGCAATAAAATAACTGTAAACAACACTAACATAGCAAAAAAGTACTAAAAAATATATTGATAAACCCAGTCAAGCTTCTAACCGGCTCTGTTCGATGGCTTGGATATTTGCGAACCGGTCGCGGTAGTGGTGTTCTGACGAAATTGAATAAAGTTGTTTTATGAGTTAGGTACTACATACAATCTTAGACATTTCGTTAAATTTTAGATTATAATAGAAAATGAATTCATAAATATATCTTCTATCTATATCTAAATCTATTATTTGGTAAAGATTCAAATTACATCTATTTTGTTTATTACCTATATATTTATTTATTCATAGATATTCAAAGCGCACCTTGCTGGGTGAGAATGTATTCTATGTCCAATTCCACGATGTAATCGATGTCTATCAGTTTGAACATGTATGATAGACAAACCTTTGAACAAACATACTTTCACATTTATAATATAAGTTTATTAGATTACACAAGATTAGATAGATAATTATGACGCGAAATCTTAGCTTACATAGTCTATAAGTACGCAAAAATACACAGTAAGTATTAGGCATAAGACAAAATATTAGACAATAATTTTTTTCACGGACAAATTACTTGGATGTCGTAAATTTTTATAGCAAGTATCAAGAACAACGTAGATGCATAATGAGATAAAGCCGGTTTCTTTTTTTATTAGCTAGGCAAAATGATTGCTGAATAATTGATAGAAAATTCGATATTATCATGTAAGCGATTACTGGTGATAAATTCTCTTTACGCCTCATTTATGGGACCTGTTATCATAAGATGAAGCCTACACGCTTAAGCAAAGCTAAGAATTTGCAAACTTCTTTGTTCGTGCCGCGTAGGACGCTACTGTAGCTTCGTATACACCAGTCCGCATCGTTCTGTTGTGGAAGGGTGTTCATGGGATAAGGTAAAACAACTCTTCTGAACACTCAGCATGTTACAGGCGATAAAACACGCTTAATGAGCCAATGCCCCGTAAATGAATCTGCTCTAATTTATCTCTTAAGATTATTAACCCTACAAAACAATTTAAAAAATCTTAATCCACTAAGGATATTCTTGTTTCTTATCCGTTACTTTTTAATTTTTAAACAATGAAGCGTAAATATTATTGAATGTTTAATACTGTATTCATTTTATTCTTGAATATTATATTATAACAATTGTACCTTTTAGTAATTTGAATCATTTTATTTTAGAATGCATTTACAGGCGTGACGATTGTACTACCCAAATTTTGAAGCAAACATTAAATCCGAAAATGAAATACTATAAATACTATAATGAGTATCATATAATTAAGATAATACGAGTAAATATTTTTTTTTTGTGTAACATCGGTTACTCGTGAATAGGGTTGCCAAAGGTAGTCTATAATAAAAAATATACGTTATTTCGATCAATTACACTCTATAATTAACGTGAATAATAAAGAAGATCAAATTTTTTTAATTCAGATAGTTTGATTTTTCTAGGATTCTTTATACGTAAATCATCAAAAGAATAAGAAGTTATCGTAATTTAAGACAAGAACTACTTAGACTTACTCTCCTGTCTTCAATTATATCTTACGTAAAACTTTATTTTCATACAATGTACTTTTTTCTTACCTCAAACAACCAGTGTACTTTATTTGCTTAAATAAATGTTGGCAACCCTACTCGTAAACACGAGAAAGCACTAAAGTTTGACCCCAGTGCTTAATGTTTAAGTGACCTACTTTGTATGCTTTCTGAAATGCAGAATTAACGTAGGTACCTATAGTAAAGAAGAAATCACACGACAGAGTGAATTTTTTTGTTTTCCTCTAGGGATAATATTAATCTTGTATCACAACAATATAAATTAATTTTAAGTATTAAAGTTATTACAGTTGTACCTAAGCATTTTTGCCTGAAATTTATCTGAAATATTAAGTAATACGAGATACAAATAAATAGTCTCTGCTTCTTCTTCGTTAATTTAGGAGCAACTTCCACTGTTCCCTGTCCTCTGCCTTTTTTTGACCTCTTGGTACAACATGACTCCCATTTTATCCTTTACTTTTGAGAAAGCTTCGGTGAAAGCTTTGTCTAGGTCTTTCTCTTCCTCGCTTTCCTTTAATTATTCCATCTCAAATTGTCTTTATGAACTTGTCGTGCCGCACCAAGCACATTAACTAATTATTTCTCATCAATTTTAATTTTCTAAGCAGTAATAATAGGCCCTTCTTTCCTTGCAAGAAATTGTCCATATTCCGAAAAAAGTGGTAATCTGTTAGAGCAAGGTCCGGGGAGTATGGTGGGTGTCAGAGATATTCCAAATGCAGTTCCTCTAATTTAGTGGCCGTCTGTCGTGAAGTATAGGATCTAGCGTTGTCCTTAAGCAGCAGTGCGGTAGAGAGATTGACCAGTCTCGGTCGTTTAACGGCTAGCTTTTACATCATGGTTTGCAATGGTTGAGAAAATAGATCTGCCTTTATCGTCTGGCCAGATCTTAGGAAGTTGTAGTCTAAATACTAAACACTGACCAGTACCTTTTTCTGGGTCAACTTTCGCTTGGGACAGGAACTGGCCGGTTTCCCTGGGTTCAACCACTGTGATGACCTGACCGATTATCGTAAAATATCCATTTTTCGTCACAAGTAACAATACGATTTAAAATTCCTTCGTTACTGTGACTTGAGTAATGTAACGCAGCACTCTATGCGTGTTTGTTGATGCACTTCAGTCAATTCATGCAGTACCTATTTCTCTAGCTTTTTCACTTTTCCAATTCGTTTCAAGTGAATTAAAATTGTTTTATCAATCGCAACGAAGCCTGCCGCTAACTCTGACGTGGTATGCTATGGATCCGCGTTCACGATCACCTTTAATTCTTCATTATCAACTAGGGTCTCCGGCCGTCCTCGGAGTTTGTTTTGTAGGTCAAAATTTCCAAAACGAAAACGTTGGAACAAAAAACGTGTCGTGCTTTTTTTTACAGTAGCTTCCCCATACACATCATTAATCCTTCGAGTTGTTTCTGCAGCGCTGATGCCACAGTGGAACTCATGTTCGTAAATAACGCGGTATTTTAAGTTTTCCATTTTGTGAAAATCAAATGGTGCTATAACAAATGAATCACTAAATTCGAAACACAAATACAGAAGCCTAAATTTGAAATAAATTTGAATTTGGAATTCCAAACCAAACGCCAGATATTTGAGATCAATATGGCCAGTTCAACAAAGAGCCAGTTTCATATGTAAGGACCTAATATTTCAGATCAGTCTTTTCAGGTCTGTACTGTTGATGCAGTCTCTTCTTATAGTAAAATATTAGTTTTCAATAAAATAGCCTAGTGCACAAACAAGCGAGCCTCACTTTGCCATCGGCAGAAGCAACGTGATGTGTAATAATTTTTTTATTTTGATATTCTACCAATATTTTAGCTGATTTTTACTATATCTATTAACATCCATTTTTAAATACTACTATGTTTCTACCACATATTAATAAAATTTTATAAACAAACTTCATGTTGCTTTTAATTACTTTATGTCTCCAAAATAAGTACGCAATAATAAGCAATATTTTGATATTTTGTTAAGTTTTTCTACCACTTTTAACATAGATATGCCGCCAGTGTTTCAAACAAGATTTGCAACATTTTAACATATTTTTAATAAAACCTTGACAGTTTTGGAAAATCTGCACCCTATAGGATCCTAAGGAATCTAAGTGTTTTATAAAATTAAAAAAATAGTAAGTTCATAATTTATTAATTATTTTGGTCAGAGTGACTTTATAGTGAATGAATAATACATGAATAAGTAATATTTATTTATTTATGTTAATCAAAATGTTATTTCCTAGCTGTTCTGTTCTTGTTGGATAATGGTACTTAAACCCTGCCTAGATATCTCTGTGCGAGTGTACGTTACATTCACTCTACAGTAAGTTGCTCTAAATCTCTAAATCTACGTTTGCTGTCTAACAATATCTAAATACTAAGTTATAAATGTAAGGTCTAGGATTTATTATAAGAAATTCTCTCACAAAGAAGGACAACAATATATCACGCGAAAAAAGTGTCGGGCCGTCGAAACGACATATAATTTCTGGACAAGGGAAAATTGAGGTTCCTGTGTACATAGTACATTTTCGTTCTAATGATTCCTAGAAAATGGTAGGTGGTTTGTTTGTGCTATCGGATTTAAAGCACACACGACACTAATGACAGGGCCTGACAACCATTATTATACCGTTATTTGTACAACCATTTTTGTTTGTACCTACGTAATCGATATTTCCACATTTGATTGTAGGGGCGGTTCTTTCATATTTTAATTTGTTATTTGTTTTTAGGCTTTCATACTAAATACCGATTTCAAACGGATGACCATAATATAAAAAAATCCTCTATCATAAATCTTTAAATTCTATAACATTGAAAAGCGTTTCCAATCTCAAGACGAACCTACCCTCTTTGATTTGATCATTATATGTATGTTTTAACGTCTTTTTTGGCAGGATTGTTTTAAAAAAATCTGTTTTTCTTACCAATTAAGTATATAATAAATATAGATATACCGATATATTAAGATATTGTTCATTTTTCTGAATGACATATTTTTGTACCTACTATGATTATTGTACTTATGGTACATAACTTATATATTTATAAAATGGAACAGAATATTTTATTTATTTATATTTGTTTAATTTAATTTACTGTCGTCCAAGGAGAGGACGACCACGATTATTTAAATTTTGTGTTTTTCATAAAGATACATAAGTATGGTATTTTTTTGTAGTTGGTACAGAACAAATACAAAATATTCCATAAGTAGTTACCAAAATGAATTCGAAAATTAACTCAGTTGATATTTTTGTCATAATAACTGCTAATGGTATGTATCTCTACGTTTCGTTATAACAATAGTAAAAAAAGTACTTAAGTAAATACTGTTATTAAAAAGTGTTCAAATATTTTAATACGGTCCCCTATTGCTCCAAATTAATTCAAGTCCGGGTAGCAATTTGTCAAGGGTATGACACTTCTAACGATAACTGAGATTGATATTCCTCTTCCTTGATTTATTTCATTCTTTAAAAGTTTTCCAGTACCATAGCCGTAAGTCCGAATCTGCCATCTAATATTGTCTATTGTCGTTTTGAAGATTTTTTAAAATTCATTGCAGTTCGGCCCTAATCTCACTTGATATAATAAGTGATGTTTATATGCTAAGCCTTGTGGGGAACCAGCTCTCAAGTGCAGCTGCGGAACACACCTATAAGTAGGTGCTTGGCGACAGATTTTCAACCTGAGGACGGTAGCTAGACAAACGGTTATTGTAGGGATTCGAATTCACGTCGATTGACGCGGTGCTGGTACACGATATAAATGAGCATCATTAGACACTTTGTAGGTAAAAATAAATTAAATCCACAGGTTTTCTTTTGTATCTAGAAATATATATTATTATAGAAACTTCAACTCATAGACCAGTAACTTCAACTCATCTTTATGCGCCGCCCTATGTATGCGTGAGCTAGTAAACATGCAGTTTTTATTTGTATGTCAGTGACGCTGTGATGCGGTAGTCGTCTTCAGATCAACACGTGGTATTATCGCTTTGTTCTACGGATACAGTCGGCAATAAAAATGTTAGGTTCGTCACGGAAAAAATGTTTCACCTAACCAGTAGGTGTGCTTGATAATGCGTCGTATCACAATGATCAAAAATATAAATACGCTAAATTCTAATTTTAAAATATTATTCTGCAATGGGTGTGCAAATGAAATTAATGGTAAGTTCATTATTTGATAATTCTAGTGATAGAGATTGATACGGAATAATATTATGTTCAATAAACATCCATTTACCTAATTGAGCTGTTGATTTATTTTAAATTTGAACCAATAAGATGTAAAAATTTACGACATAATATAAGTAAAATAACTAATAGAATTATCTTGTGTACTTGACTGTACCCCTTGACACACCCACCCTTTACGCACACATAGGGCCTCGCGCACAAATGAGGTGGACTCTACCTACTTTACAAAAGACACACGAATTTAATTCCCTAGATACTTGTCTTCTACAATAATGGAATATCATAAATGCCTTCCCTTTGTTGTGTTTGCCACGTAACAATGTTGACAGACAAACGAAATTAAGGCTGATATAATACTGCGTGTCTTGTGTCAGAAATTCATATTTGTATTTGAGCTTAGCCATAGTTACCAAGAATATATACAATTTTATATTATTAGTTAAAAAAATATTTTTTCATTGCTCTTTACTGGGAGTACAAACCAATTCAAGTAACATTAAATATAAAACAAAACCAAGAGAATCGCTGGCCTCTTTAGTACTTACCATCAGGTGAGATCGAGTAAACTGCGTAAATACCTAAACACCGGTAAAAAAATAGTTTGATTTCTTTAAGACCTTTGATAAAAATCTCTGAATGTTAGTGAAAACCGCATTAATATCCGTTGCGTAGTTTAAAAGATGTAAGCGTTACATAGGGATAGACAGCGGGAAGCGACTTCATTTTATACTATGTATAGGTTACCTTACATCCGTAAAAAAATCTCTGAATGATAGTGAAAACCGCATTAATATCCGTTGCGTAGTTTAAAAGATGTAAGCGTTACATAGGGATAGACAGCGGGAAGCGACTTCATTTTATACTATGTATAGATTACCTTACATCCGTAAAAAAATCTCTGAATGTTAGTGAAAACCACATTAAAATCCGTTGCGTAGTTTAAAAGATGTAAGCGTTACAAAGGGATAGACAGCGGGCAGCGACTTCATTTTATACTATGTATAGATTACCTTACATTTATGTAGGTACTTTAAAGAAAAAAATTAAACGTTAAGATGTGTATTTTTCAAATCTAGCAATATCTATCTCTGTCAGGGATAATGGTATCGTGTACTGTATAAATTGCTACTTGTCGCTGGTTTAGACGAGATGGTTGATATCTTTTAATAAATTACGTTATTATACGGCACGAAACAGCACTTTCAAATTAATTTCCAGTTCTTAAGGAATAAAAATTGTACAGGTGTAAAGAAAAAAAAAGAAAAATTGTCTTTAAGTCTTCAAAAAATCAGCAGATCTAAAAATACAGCAAAAATATGTAAAAATATTAGGTACTTTTCGAGACTTTTACTAATAATAAATTAAAAATGTAACTAATCGTAAGTACTCGTTAGCCTAGTGGTCGTAAGCGCGACTGCTATGATCGAGGTCCTGGGTTCGATTCTCAGGTCGAGCAAAGTGTTATTTGGGGGTTTTCTATGAAATTATCAGTAGCAACTCGGAGTTTGGCTTTGTGCTCGATTAATGGCAATAGGCTCGCCTCCTATTACATGGGACCTAAAAACATACACGGCGAACTGTGGGTGTACGTCAGTACACTTCTGCCTAACCTTTCGGAGATACAGCCGTGGTGGTATGTATGTATGTGTTAAACAATTTATCTATGGGATATTTAAGCCGTATTAAAATTTGATACTAACTTTATTTATAAATCATCGAGGTCACTTACATAAATAGATATATAAAAGGAAATAAATTTTGCGGCGGTAAACACATACATCACAAAATAGAAATTTTTTGAATCAAAAATATAAATAAATAAATATTGGGACACAATTTTACACACGGCCATTTAATTCTAAACTAAGGTTAGCTTGAATTGTGGTAACTAAACAAAATTGCTTAGTATATCAGTATATACATACATAATATATAGATAAATAACGCCCAGACATACAACTGACAATAATTAAGCTCATCAAACAATTAATGTCAGTCTTGCGGGAATTGAACACGCGACCTCTAAATATATATGCATAATAATTTTTGTATTTAATTGTTTTAATTTTATATAAAATTCATGTAAAAGTATGTAGTAACTGAATATAGGATACGTAAATTTGATATAGGTACACATGTTATAACATAATCATATTTTGTTAAATTTTATTCAATCCTTTTTAATATTCACTACGTAAGTGAAACCGTATTATTATTAACGTAAAACCAATCTCATTTTATTCATCCTATATAAATATTTCGTTTTGTATTACCTACTCTTACACCCAACATAAATGTTTGTTATATCTGGCTCAAATTATATTATGGAGGTTCAACAGTAATAAATACCTACCTGGGTTTTAATATTCTTATTAGAAAAAAAAAACAGAATTTTCTTTCATTCTTTCTTGGTCATTCTGCCAACTTACAATGTTACTAATATATTAAATTAGCTTATGCTCGTCCGTGTTTTTTCTATGTGGACTTCAGAATTGGGACTTTAGCGGGATAAAAAGTATCCTGTCTTAATTCGGCTTATAAGCTATCTGTGCGCCAAATTTCATCCAAATCCTTTTAGCCGTTTTTGCGTGATTGAGTAACAAACCAAAAAAAAACCCTTTTCGAATTTATAATGTTTTAATATTAATAATATATTAGTTACTATAAGAAAATTTAGCGAAAATCAGCATAACTCAAGTATAAAATATACTTCATTGGTAGCTTTTTTTAATAATAGCACGGCAAAAGACGGCATTGTGTCTGATGGTAAGCCTGCCTGTCCACTAAAGCGGAGCTGTGAAAATTTCGACAAATAGAATTGCATAAAAATGAACAGATGCAATTCTATTAATCGAAATGTACACAGCTCCGCTCTAGTGGAAAACAACTAAACAACAGCTGGAAACAACAGCTCTAGGTCAGGAAACCTAAAATCCAAAAACAATGCCGATCATCAACAGATCAACAATTCATCGCCAGTCGCCGATGTTTTGCCGACCTGTGTGAATAGAAACTGGATATGCACCGGCTGATTTTGAAACGCAACTCGCATTGGCTTACTGTTAGCCTAAACCCTATCCAGAAACAGAGCCGCTAATTGCTTTTACAACTTTACCAGGCTTGGGGACGAATCCCTATGACCGATATCAAACACATGGTGGTCATGACCCACCACGTAATTGTTCTTCTTTATTTTATACATCGACTTATAAATTACCTGGTGAGTAGTAGGGTGGCCAGAAGGTAAAATCCCGAGGGGTGCACACCACACTCGCATTCATGATGCGGCGTGGTTTGAGCATCCATGCCTGCGCCCAGCTTATGGTAGGCGATATAGGCGTGCGCCGGATTACCGTGAGGAGCAATTTTCGTGGCCTTGTCTTGCGCCGGGACACACTAAAACTGCTCATCTGGTCGCCGAGTGGCAACTATTCATCTATAAAAGAAAACTTACTAGGTGAGATTATAACGGAGACGAATACACGGAAAAAAGACATCAAATATAGGATATAAAATACGTTGAGATGCAGTTTGGCTTTATACAACCAGCCAAGGTTGTTGCGGATGCAATAATTATGACATCCGCGGATGCAGATGCGGATGCGTACTATTAGAGGCTTACATTTTAAGAAAAATTTTAATGTTTAATTAATCATATTTTGAGGACAAACTAATACACAGATTTTCTTACTTAGCATTTTGAGTTTAGAATTTTATAACAAAAAACTTTGTTTAATAATTAAATTTATAAATTGGTGAATTGTATTCAATAAATAGCAATATTGCAGCCTTCTCAGCCTCTATCCTATTCCTAAGTGTATTCGCTGGGAACACTGGATGGTGGAGGTTTTAAATAACTACGTGTAAATCTGAAGAGAGTTTTAAGTTCCAACATGATTAATTTTCCCCTAATTAAGTGGATTTTCATTCAAATCGTCTAATGTAAAATAAGTCCAGATATTGCTTTTTATTGGTGGTGACATTTTTATTCACCTTTTCACTCAATATTTACATGTCGTTTCTTACTCGCTTGCGCCTTGCACTTATAAATTCGCATCCTTAAAAGCTCCGCATCGATTAATGCGGATGCAGATGTTCCGCATTTGCGGAAGCGGATGCGAATATCCGCAACACCCCTAGTACCAACTACTGAGGAGAAAAACGAAGGTACGAATAAGTAAAACAGTCATTACCAAATCGATATTTATCAACTATAAAATAGCAAATTTAGATCGTTTGGTACATTACATAGATTTAATTTATATACTACATCTATGGTACATTATGATCGGTACCTAATAAGAATTTGCTATTTCGAAGCCAATAGTCAGTGTTTTTTTTTAATATGGGTTTTCTCCTTCGAAATACGTAATTAGGAAGTGGTATTAATGTATAGCTACGAATACAAAAAGAAAGAATGAAACTGGTAACATAGATATCTACGAAAAAACTTGAAATAAACGAAGAGAGATGATCGGATATGGAGGATCTGTAAAAACTTGGAAATCGAAGATCTAGTAGTGTAAACATTATCGGCGATATTATTTATAGCATTAAGCATAGTGTCCATCTGGGCCAAATGGCTGGATAAAAACATGTCAGATGTCCCCGGTACAGATGGTTCGACGCTGTTGAATAGGATCTGCTAGAACTCCAAGCGGATGGATAGCGGAAAACAGCGCAGTGTTTTTTTTTTTGTTCTAGAATCTTAGCAAATAGACGCTACTGTCCCTGAGGGTAAGCACAGCACAATCCAAACACAACGGTGACCACCGAGAGATCTAAACCCATCGGTGGTCACCGCTGTCATGCCAACCTGCATAAATATCTCGGCATTGGTTGGGAGACGGTTCCCCAGCTCTGCGGTATGACAGAGATATGATGACATTGATAACTTTTTATTTCGTGCGTTTCTGCGTTAGTACATAGAGAGATGACGTCTTCTATTATTGGGATGTAACGATCCATTTTGGGTCACTGCGACATTGCAGTTCATTTATTCATTATGAAGGTTCCGTACCTTTAAAACAATATCAAATTGGTCAAAAATTATCCCAAAGGCGAGCATAAAACTCAAATGAGTTTAAATGCCCAAACTATTTTTATTAAAACTATTTTGTTTGTAGCTTTATGCATTATATAGTTTAGATCAATAGAACTGGTTCTATTTCTGTATAATCCAAGCTATTAAATTCGTTATTTTTTCATAATTATTTAAATTTTCGTGATGAACCAGTCATAGTGACTCTTCTTAGGTTCTTCGCGTTTCGGGATCTGCTAGTGTATGTATATATCCATTTGCCGAGTTTGTATGCCGGCATAACTAACAGCGACGACCGTCGATGGATCGTAGATCTCTCGGTGATCGCCGTCGTTTTTGGTTTTACTGTGCTTACCATCAGGTATAAAATTACCACTTAGCAGTGCTCCTATGTAAAAAAATACAGTACAATTTACAAAACAATACACAACATTTTTCATCCTGAAATAAAATATAATTTTCACAATAGTAAAGTATATTCTATAAAAAATATATAATATCACCTGATATTTGGATTTATCATGCCACTAAATATCGTATTAATGGTGGAAATAATGTACTAAATTCATATGACTTGATACTTGATTTCCAAAGAGGCTAGTAAAATAACAAGTGTCTTCTATTCACTATCAGAACGGTATAGTACAATAAAAAGAACCAATTTAACTCAGCAATATCTTCAAATCGTTATACTTACTGGTTCCATGAAAACAGTCTTGTCAGGCATTTGATATCATAATTTTTTGTTACGTTCTCATAAAATACACTTTTGTGCAAGTATAGTTTATTGTTATTGCGCGTGCTGGTCATGCAATGATGGCTTTATGCAGATAAGTATTGCGCGATGTCTGCACTGTACGCGCTTTGCAGACGTACTGAAAATGGGAAATTTAAACGGTGTCTAGTGTAGCGGTGATTGGATGTGTATAATTTATCGATAAAGAAAAAGGAAGAGTTCTCTAATATAAATTAACGTTAAATCTAACATCAAACTCAGGCAACATTGTTGCTTGGTATGGTAATGTAAATAATTTATTACAAAACGTATAGTTAAATATTGTTAGAATACGGTTTAGGCAAGAAATTAAACAGATCTTTATATAAAATACAGGCATCTTATACTTAAAAGTGATTTTTTCTAGAGTTTTCACAATATATTCTTACTTCACGTAAGTAAATTTTTCACAAAACTATAACCGATGCTAAAAATAATTAGGGTGAAAAAAAAACACGTGTGCAGTCACACGCGGTAGAAGTGAACCCCTCAGAAAATATAAAAATATTTCCATAACCGATAAACGTGAACAATACACCACACTGGCTATGAAACGTTTTCCCGAGGCTACGTAATAAGCAGGCGCACACACACGTAATAACACATATACAAAGAGGAGATTGATATAATAGGAAACATCGTATAATGTATTCTATCTCATTCCCTAACATAAATCTTATAGATGTATCTACCTGTTTTATCTCTAATTAGTGTCGCTTTTTCTTTTCATCGTGTTTCAAATCAAAACTGTTCCTACTAAAGATATTTCATTTTAAAAACCTATAAATATTCTTTTACAATTTCCTAAATTTTGTCGACAAATTATTCCAATAAAATTAATTCACATCACTAGTGGTCGATTGGGCGGGCGGCCGCGGCCGCTGTGGTCGGGTACGGGAAAAGTCGATACCTACCGCGAGTCATTACACGATGCACTCTGCAACTTAATTAATTACTTTTATCAATGTGTCGATTATACAAGTAGCATACGTAGTTATTTTATAATATTCTTTGAAAAATATCAATTTAATTTAATAGGTTTTATGTTCAGTTATGTCATTTATCTAATCCTTACGTAATCTTAACTAGTGTGGACAAAGTGACGAAATTGAGTTTCATTTTTAATTCCGGTTTTATAACTCTTAAAATCAATTAATTTATATTTTATTGTATATAACAATTAAAGAATATGAAACTAGTTAATTATTTGAAAATATTATAATCATAATAAAAATAAACCATTCACGGAAATCAGTTGCGCATCGTCTAATAGTTTAGAGTGCATTTATAACTGTAATAATTACTTCGTACATATTTCAAAATTTGTAACTGTCGAATATTCATGCGCCAGAACAACGATGGATAAAGATTTTCAGATCCCAAGGTAATTTCTTTATATTCGTCTGAAAGCGAACGGAAGATAAACTTCCACGACAATCGATTCTATTGCTGATAAACTATTTTTGTTGTTATTATCCAATGATTCGCTCCTTTAAGACTTACAGTTTCCTTAATCAATTAGATTTCTTTTAATTGACTATTAAATTTATGAAATTAGTCTAGTAGGTACGACTTAGTAGACAGCTATAGTAAAGTCAGCTTAAACTTTTAACTTAGCTAAAGTTTGTTTCATAACGAAGAATAGTATAATATTATTTTAACGAGACGCCGTTGCTGTGCCGTTTTGGAGTCCATAGGGAATACATAACACACTAATATCGATTTATATATAAAGCAGAAAAAGCAAAGTTAGTCTACTTATTGTTATATTAGGTATATTGTGTTATATGTTATGCAGATGCTTAGATACCATTGTGGCGACATCTACATAGCGACATCTATCGAGCCACATAAGACGCACCCTACTATCCTACATTGCACTATAGAAATTAACTCAATCGTTGAGTATATATACAAGAACCCGACTACAACCGTTGGGCAGCTGCCCGCCAGACATAACACCCGTCTGGCCGGAGGATCCTCCCTTTGCGATGGTTATTTTCTACATCATGAACTGTGCTATGAATTGTATAACTTTTTGTTGTCAAAAAAAAGTTTTTAAGGCAAATGTTTTTCTTCACGATGTTTTAAGTTCTTTTTCTATTGCAATTTGTATAGACATCATATATTACGTAAAAAAGTATTTTACTTTTTGAATATTTCAAAAAAATTGGCAAATTTGGTATAAATGAACTGGCAACAAATCAAAAAATGACGTTTACTTTCGAATTTGACATTTGACAACGAAACGGGCGGTAGAAAAATTGGCGAACACGCGTTCTTAAGTTTACCAAAGTGAAAAGTCGTATTTTTATAAATTATACAGTTACTTAAGCCTATGTACCTATTCTCTCAAATGTCTACAGTAATATCAGACGTAAGTAATAAATAGTTTAAAAATTTATCGTTTTGGTAGCATTTAGGCGTTTTAGACTAAGCACGAGTACTTTCAGGCGACATCGTGGCTTATGTTTTTTTCGACCTATTTACTACAACAATTCTTTATTAATTCCAATAATGATAATTTCACCGCACAATGTGGTAATGATATGCAGTACCTTTGATTTACATCCCTCTATACTAATTAATTTGCCGGTAATAGAGATCACTCATAGTCAGTCATAGTGAATGTAAATTACCCACTAACCGAATAAATTATTCTCAATTTCTTACATATTATGGTTTTTGTAAAATATTTGTGTATTTTTATATTTTTCCATACGCAGAAACTCATATTTAATAATAATGATTTTTATTTAATATGTTTTCGTCAGAAACTTGCCATTTTCGGTAAGTTCCAATTATAGGTATGTTTACATGTAAACTCAAGTACCTTCTAACATTTGTTTCCAATTCAAGAATAGTGTTTTTTCTGAAAAAAGAAACTAGATAAATTTTAACATGTATTTTCTGCATATTTTATTATATATGCATAAAGTGAATAAATATCAAAATTATGTCATTTTAAACAATAGTAACTTCATATAGTCACTTTTAACTGGCTTAAAAGTGCATTTGGATTTGCCTGCAGGGTTAAAATAAAACATATTTAGTATCTAAATATGATATAAAACTTTTAAAGGGATTTATTTCACTTCTATGATTTTAAGAATATATTATTTGTATGAAATACTTTTTAATTTTTACCTACATAAACAACAGTAAAATTTTCATTTGTTTTATTCAATGACAAAAATTCAAAATAATCATAAAAAACATGTGAGTCTAATAACAGCTCTATAATCATAGATGACAGATATCACAGAAGCACCAACATCATCTACTGAGCTTCTTGGAGTTGGAAGACGTCATCTTGCAGTGCGTGACTTTAACTCGGCTGCAGAAGCACTTGCTAAAGCATGTGAATTGCTGGCAAAAGAACATGGGGACACTGCTGATCAGTGTGCTGAAGCTTATTTATGGTTTGTCTTAATATTATTATAGTGTTCTATATAACTCTGAAAGAGTGACCTATCACACATTTTTTTTCTTTTCATTAGATTAACATATGTATGATACATAGAAAAAGGTTATTTTAACATCATTATATATTAATGCTTGTTAAGTACCTGATATCTTTGAAAACATTTAATATTTTAGTTAAATTGTTACTTTCAATATATTATATCCAATAATTTGACCCAACAATACAGAATTATGAGTATAATTTTTTTTTTAACTGACTGTGCTGTCAGCTTGAAGGTCTTTTACAGATCCCCAGAATTTGTGCAGAGGATGAGGTATATCCTGTTATTACAGCTTTATTTGTATGGTTGCAATGTAGAAATTTTCATATTATTTCTCTTTATTCATATAGGTCCTCTAAGTTTATTGATTGACTTAAATCATAATATACATACAGTATATGTGTCCTAGGTATGGCAAGGCTCTCTTAGGTTTGTCCAGGGAAGAGAGTGGTGTCCTTGGTGATGGTGTGCCAGGATCCGGAAATGTAGACGATGAGGAAGATGATAATGAAGGTAAGCCCAGATTTTGGGTATTTATTTATTTATTTATATAATCCACACCAATCATCAATTTTATAAATCATTTCAAACAATGTAGTCAGAAAAAAAATTGTAATGTTAATGAGGAAGATTGATTTCAGAACAAGAAGATGGAGAAAATAGCGAGGCAGATCAAAATGAAGAAGCTAAGAGTGGCAACGATGAAGTAGAGATGAATGAGGTAGAGTCTACTACTAAGGAGCCTGAGTCTACAACTAAAGATGATGTACCTGGATCCAGTGCAGATACGGAAGAAAATGCTGAGCCTGTGAGTTCTATAACTAGTACTTTCTTAAGTGATTTTTTAGTAGTTTTATACTTAACTGACTATATATTACATGAGAGAATATACTTTTGTTTTCTTTTTTTATATACTACAAAGGTTGTAAACAAGCATATGGCCCAGTAATTCCACCAGTCATGGCTGCCCAAGTTGAGAAAAGAAATTATTTTTATATATTACCTATTAGATAATTGCTGAAGCAAACCTTTTCTTTTTCTTAGAGTACTACAAATGGTGAAGCTAATGATGACTCAGTGGTTAACATGGACAATGAGGATGATGTTGACAATTTACAACTGGCTTGGGAAATGCTTGGTAAGTATATTTAATAATATAATTATGAACCATTGCAGATATTTGTTTCTTTGTTGACCTACTGACACTAGTGTAAACAAAACAAATTTTGATAGCATAAAATTTTTTGTTATATTTAAAATAATTTTGTACTTTCTTATTAGTTTAACAATAAGCTCAGTCTTAAACTTTTTTTAAATTGGCGAAGTAGTAGTATTTCTAGCGAAGTTTCTTTTCCACAATCTATCTCTAACAGAAGATGAAAAAATGTATGGAATTGTCATATCTGAATGTTAAGTCAAGTTATCAGGATATGTGAAATACATACATTTTTCGTTTACTATTAGCGTTAACAATTTCAGAAAGGTAACTTTGCTATGGCCCCTGTTCTGATGGTAAGCACAGTACAATGCAAAAACAACATCAACCAACAATAGATACATTGTGTAATCAATATACTTTGTGAATATTTTAACAGACTTAATAAAATGGCGGTTACACAATTCAAATGTATATATACATATATTTTTAGGAATATTCAGCCTTAACTGCTTTATTTATGAACCAATTTGGATGATTTTTTTTTGTTTGGTCCCATTTTAATTTACCTTAGTATTCGAAGATACACCACGAAACTCTTCGAAATCATTGAAGTTGGTTTTCTTTTTTGCTAAAAATTGTCTTGTCGAATATTTTATAATGTCTATAGTGTGTTTGAATGAACACAAGAATGAAGAATTATTTTTGTTTATAGATTTAGCGCGCAGTATCTTGTTCCGCCGTGTACAAGACGGGGGTGGAGAGGCAGCACGGGCCTTGCTTGCCGACGTGCACCTCGCTCTCGGAGAGGTGGCGCTCGAGAGTGAGACGTACGACAAAGCTGTGACTGATATGCGTTAGTGTTTTTTAATTGCTGTCGTTACATTTATTATTTTTCACTTACATATTATATGATAAATAATAATGTAGTATTATTGATTATGAATTAATTACAGTGTATGTTTGATTTTGTCCGCAGAGAGCTGCTTGGATCTTCAGAAGGAACTCTACAGAAGTGATGATAGGCGTATTGCAGAAACACATTATCAAATTGGTAAGCAGTTTAAACAATATTGAATTAAAGTTCACACTAATTTATTGGTCTTTAAATGGTACAAATTTAAAGTGTTTGTTTTATTTGGATTTTATTGTTGGTTATGTGCATGGTTGAGTAAATTAACTATTTACATGACCAAGGAAAAGTAAGACTAGTCACAAATAAGCTTCACACTTCAGGCACTCCTCAGAATTTGTTTCATATTCTGGTGGTAGAAACTATGTTTTTGAAGAAAGAAAATGGTAAAATTGACAATTTTAAAAAAAGACACCAAACTAAAAAAGTTTGAATAATAATTACAAAAGTGATGGAAAATGTTAATTACAAGTATGCAATTTTAGGAGTGCCTCTTCTGTGGCGATTTTACAAAACCAAAAATTATTTAATTTCCAGGTTTAGCAAACTCTCTCGCTTCGAACTTCGAAGATGCTATAACCCATTTCAAAAACGCTGCCAACATCCTGGAAACTAGAATAAAGACCTTGGAGAAACCGTCATCGGCCACAGAGGATGCTACAGTCAAGAAGTACGCCTCCGCTGACCCCTCCTATACCATCGAGGGTGAAATAAAAGAATTGAAGGAATTGCTGCCGGAAATACAAGAGAAGATCCAGGACATGATGGATTATAAAGCTGAGGTGAGACCATGCGAGTGTCTTGAGGAGACTAGGAAAATGTTGAGAAACATGTTTTTAAAGGAAAAGAATCAGTGCTATGTTGAATGTCAGTCTTAAGTCTCTAAAGGTCATTTGGAGTCATTGCAAAGTACAGTATTAAGCGAATGTTTTTTTTCGGCTTCTAAATCGCGTTATATTAGTCAAACACCAGTCAAGATTTCCAGCAGCTTAAATAACAACTACTAACCATGGAAATATCCATACTAATTTTCTTGCAATTTGAGTCAACATTTTCAGCATTGAGTAATAAACCTAAACCTTTATTATATGAAATAATAATTAAACGCATTTTACAAATGGTAGTAATTAAAAAATAAACTTGTAGTAATTCCAAGAAATCTGTGATTTTCAATATTCTCAGCTTTTAACTCACGTTAATTAGTATACTATTTCATAAATATAATGGTAAAAAACCAGTGAAATAATAACTACCATGTAAATTTCCAAGGCAATATTCTTACATCTTGAGTCAACATTTTCAGAATAGAGTATTAAAGGAGACATATTTGTTCCTTGTAGTGATTCCAAGACACCTGTGATTTTTATTATTGTCAGCTATTAATCGCTTATGTTAGTATACTATATATTAAATATAATGGTAAGACTCTAGTCGAGATTTCTGGCAGCTAAAATAATAACTTCCATGTAAATGTCCATACTAATTTCTCTTCATTAACATGCTTTTCTTGAGTCAACAGTTTCAGCATTGAGTAATTAATATAGGTAACAATTATAATTGAAATAAATATGAAAATGAACATATAATGTGTTTAGATGTTTAAAATACATCTAAGCAAGCATTTTATCGCGTTAGTAAGGTAAATCACATTAACAGTAGAGATTAGTAAAGAAAAGTATGATATGTTAACAAAGTAAAGTAGAATCTCGCCAAAATTTGTGATATTTTTGTGTATGAATTGACTGTTTTTAATCAGTATTATGTTTTGTAATTATTCGAATTTAGATAACGCGTGCCTTATGAAAAGATTAATTACACTGTAAAAAATACAAAGTGTAATCTCAGATTAAGATAAAACTTGAAATGTAGTAATTTAATCTAATTTTGCATTTAATACTTCTAGTTAATAAGTTTATTGTTTCTTTTTTATTGAAAAATTTAACACTTAAGTAATGAATAATATTTGGAGTAATAAAACGTTTAAATTTTATTGATATTCATATATATTATTTGCATTAACAACAATAAATCTCGTTTATATATCTTTTATTTTTTAATAAGGGGCCGTTCATAAAATACGTCAGGCAAAATTTACCTTTTTACACCGCTTTTCCCTCCGTTACGGCATGTCACATTTCTGCGACCACCTTATCCATATTGGTTCAGGAATAATAGACCCTCCCCCTGTACATGATATATCAGTAATAACGAACAAATAAATATTTTTTATTACATCAGAAGGCCAAGGATTTTTCAAATGTTCCGACATATCTATAATCTTTTTTTTTCTGTTTTCTTTGATATTGGCGATAGAAAGGAATTGATTGTAACGAACCGCAACGCTAGCGCCGACGTCGAAAACCAAAACATGATTAAATATAACGTGCCATTGTCACGGAAATATTTATATAAAAATATTTGTATACAAATATGAAATGAAAGACTACATCGTAACAAAAAAGTATAATTAAAAAAAAAAAAAAAAAATTATTCAAAAGTTTTATTTGCTGCGGACGTCACGTTTCCTTAGTCCCCCCGGACCCCCCTGTCACATCTTGTTGTAGTTATCGAGACCCCCTCCTCATAGGTGGGAAAGTATTTTATGAACGGCCCATTAGTAACATTCATAAGCAAACCAGTACAATATTGTAAAAAATGGAGGATGCATCATACAAATGTATTTAATTCACTTGATATTGAGGCATAGTGTAAAAAAAACATGGTAACAGACTTTAATTTGTGATGATAATAATATTATAGTATTTTGTTAGTTATAAGCGCATTTATACCACGAGGCCATTTTTGTACTTTGAAGAATAAACTTTTTTTTATAAAATTCATAAACGTTGTATGATTTCAGCAGAATCTCACCTAATACATTAATGGCCATGTGGTTTAAATGTCCCTTTATGTTTTATTGGCATGGCCATTAATGTTTTTTATTCTATACTCGCAAACAACCGTCACTTAGTATACGTTATTATTAGGTCTTTACATATGAAATTGGCGTTTTATATGGAAAAAGTAAAACGAAAAAAAATATGAAATTATACTATATTTAATCATTCGAAGTATGTATTATTATATTATCTATGCATTTTCGCCATTTTATAGGTAGTCCATTGATTTCATTGCTGAAAAAATTGTGGGAGCAAGAATCAATAACATTTCTAAGGCGGTTTGGACAGTCTCACCGAAATTGATTTTTATTTATTTTTCTTGCAAGAAATTGTCCAAATTCTGCAAAAAGTGATTATCTGTGGGAGCAAGGTCCCGGGGAGTATGGTGGGTATCGGAAACATTCTAACCGCAGTTCCTCTAATTTAGCGACCATTTGTCATGAAGTATGGGGTCTAGCATTATCCTGAAGCAGCAGTGGGCTAGAGAGATTGACCAGTCTCTGTTGTTTAACGGCTAGCTTTTCTATCATGGTTTCCAATTGTTGACAATACAGATCTGCCGTTATCGTCTGGCCAGATCTTAAGAAGCTGTTGTGTATGACACCAGCCCTGGTCTACCAAACACTCACGAGTACCTTTTTCTGAGTTAACTTTAGTTTGGGACAGGATTTGGCCTGTTCTCCTAGGTTCAACCACTGTGATGAGCGTTTCCGATTTTCGTAAAGGATCCATTTTTTGTCACAAGTAACAATATGATTAAAAATTCCCTTCTTATTGTGACCGCTGAGTAATGTAATAGTGCGTATTTGTTGGTGTGCTTTAGTCAATTCATGCGGTACGTATTTCTCGAGCTTTTCCACTTTTCAAATTAGTTTCAAGTTAATTAAAATTGTTTTATCTCTCACACTGAAGCATGCCGCTAACTCTGTTACGTGGTTTGCAATGGATCTGCTTCCACGATCACCTTTCGTTCTTCATTATCAACTAGGGTCTCCGGCCGTCCATGGGGTTTGTTTCGCAGGTCAAAATTTCTCGAACGAAAACGCTGGAACCGAAAAAGTACCGTGATTTCTTTTAAGTAGCTTCCCCATATACATTATTAAGACTTCGAGCTGATTCTGCAGCGCCCATATTCGTAAAAAACACGTAATTTTAAGTTGTCCATTTTGTGAAAAAAAAAAAACGATGTCAAACAAATAAATGAATCACTAAATTCGAAATACAAATAGACAAGACTAAATTTAAATTTAGAATAACTAATCAAACGCCAGATTTCAAATTTTGTATGGAGAAATTATATAAGAATTATATTTTTCAAACTTAGCGCGAACGAAACCACGGGGAATATTGTAATTAACGCGGTGAGAGTCTCGAGCGGTTTCTAGTAATATTGTAATAACTTTTGATTGATCGCGCTAAGCTCTGAAACTGCCCGTCACATTTGAAATTTGCATTTTATGACCTACTTTTTGAGGATGGTTATAGGTATAAAGTATAGACTATTAAACTTGACGCTACGACCCTAACGAGCAGAACAGAGTAACCATGAAAGTCAAGCAATCTAGCAAACTGTAGGCAAGTAGGTACATAAAGTTGGAACAAGGATAGACTGCTACCGTACGGGTGCGTTGGCGGCGTGGTCAACAGTTGCTCTTTTAAATTTAACACGGGTGAAACCGCAGTGCACAACTAGTGCTGTGTATAAAATTCGTCCTGTTGCGTTACCAGAGGGCTTCGAAAAAATTGTATGGTTCATATTACATTTTGCGCATCTTTAATGTCATTATCACCTCAATTTTTTTTTTATTATTCTTTGCAGGTTTAGCGTTATGGCCTCAATGTCATCTAATGTTAAGTGACGATGTGGCCTAAGACTGTAACACTGAAGCCTAGTGGGAGAACTGGCTCTCAAGTGCAGCTGTCGGAACACACCTATGGGTGCTTGGTGTCAGATTTTTAACTTTGACATTACAAAATGCCTTATCATGTCATGATATTTTCTGTCATCGAAATCTCAGGTTCATTGTAGGGATTCAAACACGTCGATCGACTACCGCTGAAATATTATTGCCTCATTTGCAGACTATAAAACGAGTTCGCGAAACTCTCTGCCCGTCGAACGGCGAGAGTTCATCACTGAATGGCGCCGGTCCTAGTACTTCAGCACCGAAACCTGCGGCCTCTGACATCTCGCACTTGATAAAGAGAAAGAGGAAACCGAGCGAAACCGAAACGGAAGCTTCACCGGCGAAACGGGTCAACACGTGAACACTGCACAGGTAGGTACTTATATGATGCGGTATGCGATTTTTGTAATAGTAATAAAAATTATGATTAATAATTAATGTAAGTAATATTCATTGTATTCTTATAAAACAACTGATTAATGTATATGGATTTTTTTTTGGTTGTTCGTTAACCTACGTCTTAAGCATTAAATTTGTATTATCAATATCCACCTTTAATAATAAACTTAATAAATAAATGAACAATGATTATCAGGAAATCGCCTTTGAAATTTAGCAACTTCCGGCGCCAACTGCATTTTTATGAAAATAAGAAAAATCGTTTCATTATTTCATTATAAAATTTCCAAAAACCATTTTTTTGAAGTGAACACTTCTTTAGTACCTTTGTGATTTAAAAAAAAAAAGCGACACTAAAAAGAGAAACACACGTCTGTAGGATTTAACCTACGAGAAAATAAGACCGAATACATTTTCATGATTCACGTATGCAAGTCGTGGTTTTCATAATTATGATCGTCGTCGAATTGGCCTAGAGGTGTGAGGCGGCCAGACTTGTACGCATTGTTGTATGTACAGTAAGAGTGATCGATAGTACGAGACCCGCTGATTTAGTCTTTTAAAAGGAGATTTTAAAGAAGATATTTTTGTTTTCAGAACGGTTTAACTTTTACCGCGTGTGACACACATGTGTACACTTGTTTTTTTAGTTACATAAGTTTATTATAAAAGGTGTGATATATACGTAGATCGAAATGGTTATTTAATGCCTAATCGACACCCTTAACCAGTATAATCAATTTCACATTGGAGACAATTTTTCTGGTGACTAGATTTATTAATAATTTTAATTGTATTGATGTTGTTAGTTATTTGATTCTGGTGTAGGAGGGCCGGATTATCAATAGCAGGATTATCAAATATTACAGAACCCATGCTTCTGGGGGCCCCGTTTCTAGCAGAAAAGCGAAATATTTGTGGGAATCTTAGGTGGGCGATTATTTTTTGAGAATTTTCTTTAAAAGAGACTCACTTTATATTTATATATATATATATATAACTTTATATATAAATGATGTCAATTAATAACGTAATATATTATGTTCAAACCAGCATAGTAAACTCTGCAATCTGAGAGCAAAGTTTCAAGATACCTACCTATTTCGTAAAAGTCCAGGGCCCTTAAGCCTAACAGGGGAATCAGTTCGAAAAAAGCATCCAATCTCTTCTAGTAATTTCACTCCATCGCCATTTAGCCCGTGAGAACTGATTACATATTTCTTGGGCTGCGTTT
The DNA here is from genome assembly GCA_033032175.1 of Saturnia japonica. NCBI lineage: Eukaryota > Metazoa > Arthropoda > Insecta > Lepidoptera > Saturniidae > Saturnia > Saturnia japonica. Next base: position 5,696,311 of record CM065314.1, read on the forward strand.
TAATGGTATTCTTTATAATATAAGATAACGAAATATACGCACATAGCAATATAATAATATATAATTGTAGCAATATTATATTTAAAATATATAAGCTCCAAGCCTCCTCGTAGAGAAAAATCAGTTTAAGTCCCTCCCGACCTAATTTATTTAAAAATTGCTAGGAAGTTTTGTATGAATGTTTTTACTAATTTAATTGGTGTAACTTACAAAATGGAAATAATCCCAAAATGTTTTTTTTTTTTAAATAAAAACTATATGCATACCTAGGTAATTCATCATTAAACCTTCAATTGCAATTTTTATTTATTACTATAGTGATTTTATAAGAGACAGACTGAAATTTTTAATCAATAAGATGAGTATGTGTTTAGAACTTTAGAATAAACCACTTATAATAATAGTATAGGCACAAAATAATATGTAAGTGCAGAAAGACGACTCTGGCCGACCTTGAATTTAGTTAACCTACGTTGGACCTTAGCGTCAGGGCTGCCATCTACAATATTGTACTAAAATTTCCATTTGGGCAATATATGAAAGTTATTGTTAAATTTTTAAGTGCATTTATTTCTAGTAAATAAATGCGATAAATTGATCACCGAAAAATGTTAAAGACGTCGGTTGAAAAACATAAATTTATTTCACTTTATAATGTAGTTTGTAATATCGACACCCCATGCAATAAATAACATTGTAATTCATTTTGACGAAAAAATGAATTACAATGTTATTTCATGGTGGTGTCGATATACAAGCAATTACATATACGAAAAATTCTATAAAATTGGATATTCGTTGTCAATTCAGAACGTAAGTACCATACACATAAAACAATAATTACGTATAACGGCAAAGTGATGACAGTAGTACTGGGCGTTTCGTACAGAAACGCTTTTAGGAACCAGTTCTACTATGAAAAATGAAGGAATTGTTTCTCTATTTAACAATAACAAGTTTTAAAACGAACGAGATCCGCGTCCAACGTTAGTTGGTAGTCGGAGTGGGTTTTAGATAAAACAGAGCCATAGTCATTGTTATAAGAATTATTACCGAATGAACAGTAAACCACTACAAGAAACTGCTTTAAATTTTAAGTAACGAATAAGCTACAATGAATCTTTTTACTAAAGTTATACAATACAAATTTGGTTGTAAAAGAAATAACAAAAATGAAGGAATGAATAAAAACTGGATTTTTGGTTAAACGTCAAAAGTTCGTTTTGATTTGAAATTTAAGGTTTGTTCTCCAACTTAAGAAAAAAACCTTTTTTTATATTTCCATTTCTAAGAACTGTTCCTTGAGTGTAAATAATCAGGAATGAGCCAGCACTCGCGACTGTTGTTCGAACGATTTATTCCGAGATCCTCGTACGTATGCGCTTATTTGTGCGTGCGCTGGTATTACTTGTATGGAGTTGGCTTTCTGTACTTATTGTGTCTATTTTGTGGTATAGGAAATAGTATGTAATGTTGGTAATCTTCGACATATTATTTATAAAAAAAATGCTTTATAAACTGCTTTATTATTTTAGTAAGATAATTTGACGTTAGCAAATGTAACATAATATCTTGATGATTATTTATATGATTTATCGTGATTTTGATATTTTGGATCAGACGTTTTGAACACTTGACATCCACTGCTAGTGTGGATTAGTGATTCATTTTGAAATTATAGAAGGTTAATAAAGGTAATGAGTACCGACTCCTTTATATTAAAAGTGTCCGAGGAATCGATTGAAATTAAGATGGCGTTAATATCTCAAAAATTCTAAACAGATAAATACTGTTAACTCTAGACCATTTTTTTTTGGATATTTGTGGTATTTTAACCATTTTGGTAACCTTATTTCAGTTGAAAACTTTCATGATTTGGTACACCTTACCACTCTACGTTCCATAGCCGAATAAAAATTATGATTAGAGAGAGCAATAAAAATTATATTTACATTAAATTTTACACAAATAATTCAATAAGCAAAATTTATAAATAGAAAATGTAATTGTTTAAAATTTTCTTTTTTTGTTTTATAATTTATGTTACGTAACTCAATAAAAATATCGCTTCTTTAAAAAATTATAAATCAGGTTAGATTACTTGTATAATTGTAGAAGATTACAATGTAGAATAATAATTATTGAATACTGTTATTTTTATGTTTTAATATTGGTTTTATCATATGTCTGATTAGAATTAAATTAATTTCTTTAATAATTTTGTGTTTGATTTAAAAAATATCGACAAACAAACTATCAACGGATAAGCTTCTTCGTGCTATTTAATGGGATCGTTAGGGTTGGGAGCGTTGAACAATTGTACCAATGTCATGTGGATAGAATAGGTCTTCAAGCGGAAGTCGAATTATAGCTTCTGACGTTTACACGTTTGCAAATTTTGGGAACCGATGAGCTAAAAAAGGGTCGTCTTGGGGGCGGATAATAGTATTTAGCCCCTGGTATTTCCTTTTTTCAAATACCAATTTTTTCCTGCACCTGGATTATTGGGCCACTAACTACCATCCCTGATTGAATCTATTTATAATATCCAAAAATCAAACGACGCTCCAACAATATGGCGGATGGCTCCCTTGTTAGAACTGCCCAAGGTGTGGAACTCAAAATAGATGTAAAAATCAACCAATATTACATAATATAGGGTCAAATGACATACATTTATGAATTAAAATTAAAAAAAAAACCACATTATAGATTAAAGATCTCCCCAGAAAAACACTTCGAGGAGTTTGTGGTGTTTTGTATCTATTGATTAAGAAAAAGGTTGACACGTTATATGACTTTTTGTTTTATAATGTCAAAATCTATTATTTGATCACTGATTGTTCAAAATTCATTTCATATTCCAATGCAATATTGTTTTTGAAATTTATTGAAATTTTAGTAATCGTGTAAAGAATACAAATGTTAACATGGCTAATGCAGTCGTTACACCAAATTTAGCAAAACATATGACCTATTCAAAATCAGATTTGCCCGTGATCGGCGCTTTGGTCGACTTTATAGAGACTAGTTTCCGGTATCTACTGCGTAAGTCCCTCGTACAAGCCGAGAAATTACACGCCAAGTCTTCAAGAGCCACGCTATCAGCTACTTTTATGGCAGCCGTTTGTTTAATGTTGGGTTTCGTTTGCAACGTTAAGTTCGAAGTTGTTAAGTTCGACGAGGAGCCGTTGCCGAATGATTTGCATTTTATGATTATGAGTAAAGACGATAAGCTTTATATTGATGATATATACGTATCACGTAAGTACCAACTTGTTTATTTAACTACGCACGATTACTAAAAGTTTGCGTAATTACCTATGACTTGGCAGTTTTTGTTCAATAAGCCATTCATAAAGGTAGGTACGTACGACGTACGTATGTAGGTAGGTACATTTACGTAAATTACTTTGGAGATTACGCTGTATTTGGGGCAGTCCGACTGCTGCATACATCCACCGTACAGAATATCGCAGCCAAATAACCTTTGTGTTGTATTCTTGCGGCGAACAGTGTCTCTAGAGATCCCGGGGGTGGGGGGGGGGGGTTCAATGGCGGCAACGCGTTAATGATACCCAAGGTATTACAATCGTCCATAGACTAGGGTAGCCGCTTACCATCAAGCGGGCCGTATGGTTGTTTAAAAAAAATAGTTATCGGTGTATAGTACAAAAATACATGCCAAGTGTTGTGCGTACTCTACGCTAGTCCACGACGTACCTACTATCTATTGGCGACTGCAAACATTGCGATTGCATTTATTTTCACCATCAGCCGATAATGTAACCAATTTAAATTAGTAGGTACAGGGCTCATACCTGCAGATATCGATTGACATTCCACCACCACCACTCTCTATTCATAAGTTAAAAAATAATTGATTGTTATAATATTAGTGCAGTAACATGCTGAAATGAATTAAATCATATTGCAGAGGTCATGTGGTGTATTGAAGCTTCTGATGTTCTCGTCTTGCTTATTAGCTGCTTACTAATATGGAATTCTTCAAATGTGGTAAATTTATAATTTTCCGTGTATAATTATTTAAGGTACCTCTACCTACATATATAGCATAGTAGTATGTGTAGTAATGATTTAAAAAAGTAATACTTATATAAAAATATTACAATTAAATATAACATATATAAAATATAGCTAATTTATACCATAAAATATTATATTTAACAACGCAGTACAAATTACAAGTAAATATAAACAAAACATAAAGGTTATGCGCCTACTTATGAAGGTAAGTTATATGTAGGGAAAGGTGTAGGTTCCCTTGAGGTAAGATGGTCCTTTTTGGTTGCAACGAAACTATTACCGACATCTAGTTGTTTTATTTGTTAAAAGGTAGCTCCCAATACCCCCTCACAATAGTCAATTCGTAATGGCGGCGTGAGTGACGAGTATTTATTTGTGGATAAAAACAAAAATTGTGTGGGTTTGAATGGGGTGAATCTAAATCTTTTCTTACATAATTGCGCGGCATAGTCTAAAAAAAGTTTTTTTTTTTTGTTGAAATCGATAAAATTGGCGATAACAAGACTACTAGACTTTTCTATCCGTATTGCAAGTTATTGAATTAAGAAATTTTCTTAGAAAACGTAAAGTTACAAAAGTAAAAGTAAGTTAAAGTAAAGTTAGTAAGGTTTCTAAGAAAATCTCATAATTCAATAACTTGCAATACGGATAGAAAAGTCTAGTAGTTTTGTTTTCGCCATTTTTATCGATTTGAACAAAAAAAAATCTTTTTTTAGACTATGCCGCGTAATTATGAAAGAAAAATGAATCGTGGTGGATGGGCTGAAGACGCAATGATTAAACCGCTGGATGTTTATAAACTGATAAACAGTTTTCAGTGCCCGTTGTCTTTAACCTTTATCGAGAGCAAGAAGTCGAGCTCGTGAAGCACCCTAAAGATATGCGAGACAAGAATGTCCCATACATTTGATAAGAAAACGAGTGGATACGTCGATCCTAACTAATATACCATACAAAGACTAATTACAGGAAGAAACGAATAAAAAAACTGAAAAAATATATGAAAAAAAGGAACAAATTGTCAATAAATTATTTCTAAAAAGAAACAAAGGAAAGAGAATATGCAAAGGATTAACAAATGGGAGGAAGAATATTTCTTTGTCCCTGAGTCGGAGTCATCCGAGGATGAAAAAGACAGAATGTTTGTTCTGCACGGAAACATTTTCTAAATATAACACGGGTGAAGGATGGATTAAATACTATGCAAGTGTAAGTGTGCTAAAAATAGGGTAATGAAACTTGTGCAGGGGTAGACAGCGGTGATCCTGATGAATTCATTTTTGATTTGTGTACAATAACATCAGGGGAAAAAATCGTATAAAATATTAATAAAATTATCATTTGTTTCAAGTTAGAGACACAATATGTCTTGAGAGTTTAATATTGATTGTTTATTTGGTAAACCTAATTATAAAATATCTTTATTATGATCAAAGAGAGATTTGAATGTTTAATTATGTTAGAACATTATATAATTTTGTTAAAACTATACGAATAATATCATATGTAGTGATTGTCAATAGTTATTTGGAGACAAATTATTAAGCAGACTGGCTCACATTAAGTTTAGTTCTCTATGGTTTTATATAAATAAAGGCTTTGTTAACTCTGATAAGTTATTCTTTTCGTTTCATTTGACTATAATCAATAACTTCTAAACAGGGGCAAGACGATCTCCGTGATCATCTTGCCCATACCCTAAGGATCATCTTGGAAACTGGAGTGTCCAAGATGATCCTTTCGTAAGGTTTTAAAAATAATCAAACAAAATAATGAAAGATCAATAAATTAAATATTTTGAGTATGACAATAGGTACACAGATAAATTTGCTATCATTTCACGCTTTTATATCTGCAGTAAGTTGAATAATCTTTTAACTAGGAACATTCACCCTTAAGGGAATCATCTCGTACACCTTTCCCCTACACTATATTATAATATAATTTGTATTAAAAAATTGACATCCCTAACGTAGGCAATGTTAGGCACAATAAAAAAGAAATCGAGTGTTAACTTTGTGTAAATATAATAGGTTTTTACCTATGAAATTGCCGTTTTGCAGTACTGGCCATTTCAAGTCAAAATATTTTTTGTTTGGCTAAGAATTCTAATGTCAAATTAATTTTATTTTAAAAACATGGAATTCTTTTTCCAAAAGTAGTCATTTGTTTATTGATTAGTGTTACATTTTCATCGCATTTCAATCTTTTTTGTCATCATGGATACGTTAAAAATTCGAGTAATTATGGAATATGAGTACCGTCGTGGCAGCAACGCGGCACAAGCGGCACGCAACATCAACGACGTTTACGGAGCTAACACTACAAACCAACGCGCACCACCGGTTATTGGTTTGCTCGCTTCCGTTCTGGGAATTTCGACCTGAAAAATATACTTCGCGGTCATCCGAAGACTTTGGTCGACAATGACGAATTAAAGGCGATTGTGGGAGCTGATGATACACAATCTACGGCTGAATTAGCAGCAGCTTTCGACGTTAGCGTCAAAACAATATTGATCCATTTGTGTCAAATTGGCAAGGTAAAAAAGCTTGACAAATGGGTGCCCCACGAACTCAATGATCGCCAGCGCGAAGTACACGTCGAGACGTGCCTTGCACTGCTCAACAGACACACAAATGAAGGAATTTTGAACCGCATTGATACTTGCGATGAAAAATGGATTCTGTTTGATAACCGCAAGCGCTCAGCAAGTTGGTTGGATCCTGGTTCAGCACCTAAACAATGCCCTAAACAAAAACTTACCCCTAGAAAAGTGATGGTCACTGTTTGGTGGTCTAGCGCCGGTTTGATTCATCACAGCTTCTTACCAAACGGGGTGAGCATTACTGCAGATGTGTACTGTGAAGAACTGAACACAATGATGGAGAAGCTGGAACATCTCCAACCAGCATTTTTTTCATACAAAACGGCAATTTCATAGGTAAAGACCTAATATTTTTTTTATAAAATGCCTTTCGTAATAATTATTATAGTTAGTAAATTAAATATCAAAAATAAAATAATAAAAATAATATACCAAATGGTGAGAAAATTACAGTATTTCTCAACTTATTGAAAAAGTTTTGAACGAAATTACAACACCGCCTCTCCTATGATAAAATTGAGAGTGAACCGACGTAGTATTTTTCGGGTTGGCAGATAATATTTCCAACAACTACTTAGACTTTGGTGCTGCCTAATAAAATTTTAGAAAAGATATTAGAAAAAATGTATTTTAGGCAAAATTGAAACTGGTAGGTAAAGTTGCACAATTTTACCGGTACCTATACTATTTCCATTTCTTTATTTTCTCGATGAAAGTTCTAATTTGATAGTTGTAGTGTTGTGACCAAATAAGTAATAACCATCGAGTGATAGTGACGATTCGTCAGATTTTGATTAAAATAAATAAATAAAGATTACATGTAGTTATAATTATTTCATTTCATTGTCGAGTACCTACCTATACCTACTTATTTTACAACAGCTTCGAAAATTTTGAAAAAGTTGGCATTATCAATCAAGAATTAATACGTATAACATCTTATAATGAAATATAATATTAGTTAATAAATTTGTACAAAAGTATCCGGCAATAGTTTAGTTTCTTACATTTAGTTAAAAAATATCGGGTCTGTTATTGTGTTACGTTTATCGATATAGCTTCATCCCTATCAGTTTCTTCGACTCTGGTATAACCTTGTACGTGTGTAAACGTCATCATATTTTTATAAAATAATGCATACATATGTAAAAAAGACGCTCGTCTAAGTTTTCACAGGAGCTGTCATCGAGAAAATAAAGAAATGGAAATGGTATAATATCTGCGTTCAATTCACTTCTCTCTATCATTATCATTCACTTCAACAATATTTAAGCTATTTGTACTGTCAATCATTTGATTATATTCTAGAAACGATACAATAGGCTTATGGTAACTGAAATAAGAAACACAAGTTATATCTACAAATAGGAACAGATATAATGTTATCTTTAACACGTCACGTGACCATGTCGATGGCGACTTACATGAATTTACTCCCTATCCAAACCTTATAGAAGTTTTCATTCCAAAAATTATCACGTTGTCTTCACAAACAATAATTCTGTAGGCCACGCGAGCGGAGCCACGAACACAGCTAGTTAATAAATAAAATGATAATTGTTTTTTTTTTATTGTAATTTTTTACCTCTGGACAAAGAGATCTTACTTTTATACATCCGTCTATGCGCCGACTGAAATATGACGAGTATGAATATGGCGAAGTCTATTATGAAAAAATCCTTTTATGTGCGAGAGTTTACCGACAGTGAAGTAATTTTCTCTTTCTCTAGATCTCCAGAGTTCAAAAAGTTTTCCGTAATTTTATTTACAAAAATGAGGAAATTTTCTTCTAATGGCAATACTCTAAAACTTTTGCTATGCTTCACTTTGTCTTAGCGGAACTACGGTATACCGCCTATATAAACTTTCATGCTTTAAATTAAATATAAGAAAAACATAATAAAACAACAAGCTTAGAACTATATTCATTCTACAGGTTAAGGGTGCATTATGATAATGACTATCTGATATTTCTAGAGTATGTTCAAAGCTAGTGCCAGAAAATATTATTATTAGGTAATTCGTATTGATATTTTCATGTATTGTCTTTTTTGCGAATTTTAATTTAAATCAACTTAAAATAAATAAATAAAAAACTCTTTAGTAATAATTTATTCACTAAAAGGCATTTCACTAATTTAAATTTTAACTACCGCTTTACCTTTGTTTTCCCCAGCTAACATACCCACAAACGCGTCGTAGATATTATCAAACCCTTCAGTGATGTGCTCTCTAACTTTTATTTTACCACTGAGAATCCAATTGGTAAGGTTTGTAAACGCCACTGGCCACTGATCCGCCCATCTCCCCACTATGAAGCCTTCTATATAAAGTTGCTTAGATACCAACGCTGGTTGCAGGATACTTGCTTTGGGCTGGCTCTTTGGGTCCTCATTGTAAACACTAATGCTACCACAAACGGAAACTCTTCCGAACAAATTCATCTGATGTATGATCGTGCTGCTTATTTCTCCGCCGACGTTGTCGAAGTAGCAATCGATACCGTTAGGTGCGGCTCCTTTTAAGGCTGCAAGAACGTCTACAGTCTTATAGTTAAAAGCGTGGTCGAATCCTAACTCTTGCTTCAGCCAGTCCACCTTGTCGTCAGAGCCAACGAAGCCGATTACCTTACATCCCTTGATTTTAGCTATCTGACCAACGATAGAACCCACGGCACCGGCGGCTCCCGTCACTACAACTGTTTCACCAGGTTTAGGTTTGCAGATCTCCAAAAAACCGAAATATGCAGTCGCTCCTGGCATACCCACGGCTCCTACACCGAGTGATGTTGAGAGACCCTTTAAATTTGGTAATTTGTAAATTTGTACATCATTGTTTGCACTTTCCCCCGAACTATTGGTATCTTTGACGTAGTAATCGCACCAACCTTGGTGTGAGACAACTCTAGTGCCAACAGGAAATCGTGGGTTCTTGGAGTCCTCGACGATTCCTATTTGGTAACTGAATTGGTCATACGGAGGTGAGTTTATTGAGTTATATGCACGTAGATACGGGTCCACGCTAATCCACTCGGTTTTTACGAGTATTTCTCCGTTTTTTATTTGCGGTAACTCGTGTTCAACGATTTCAAAGTCCTCTCGCTTGGGTACACCTTCGAAATATTTTTTGACGACATATTTCCGTGCCTTTACCATGTTGACTTGTAGCTGACTGATTCAGTAGTGGTACAAGAAAATGTTTTAATGCATATCAATCTACTATACCTATATAAAATTGTTATCGTTCTCGGTCGATTTGTAATCATAAGCCCTTGAGATAAGTTTGTCAACGAGCACTGAAATAATGATTTCTAATTCTTTATCCTTCACCTATAAAACCCAAAAAGCATTTAGGATTTATTAGTTAGACTAGCTGTGCCCCACGGTTTCACCAGCGTTAATTTTATCCGACAAATACCACGCCGCCAACGCACCCATGTAGTATTTCCTCCATGTCCATATAGTTCTCTTTAATTTTATAGTATGTGCCTATGACAATTATTATTGTTATTTGTCTCTGCCTACGTCCCACTCTCTCTAACCTTCTCTCTCTTATGTGACGCAGACAAAGTTGCGAGGGTCCCACTTTATTATATTTTAGTTAGATAAATACAAATATGTTTAAATATTTAAGTGCAATTTAAAGGTATCTACTAATATTATAAAATTGAAGCGATTGTTTGTTTTAAAGAGCTAATCTCTGGAGCTATCAGTTGCATTTAATAGCTTACTTATTAAGGAAGGTTATTAGCGGAATGATGTGGCAGGCGGGCGGCACCTATAAATTGTATTGTAGGTGCCCACGACAATTATTGTTATTTGTCTCTGCCTACGTCTCACTCTCTCTAACCCTCTCTCTCTCTCTCTATGTGACGCAGATGAAGTTGCGAGAGTCAGCTAATGTATAATATATCTATGGTATTAAATATATTATAGAAATAAAATAATGATACATTTTCATGTAACTGTAAATTATTAACACAAACAAAAATAAAGGTTACTTGAGTCAGAGTAGGCAGAGTAGGTACATGTATTATGTATAATCATTATGACTGTATTAATAGTATTTGTTGAAAGATTTAATTTTATTTATATCTAAGTCTTATAGGTCCTGATAGGTTAATGGGATGCTATTCTTTTATGACACAACTTGCTGTGCCCACGGTTTCACCCGTGTTAAATTTATTCCACCTACTCTCCAGCCGCGCCGTCGCCAACGCACCCGTGTAGCCTATCGTTATTCTCCATTCCTGTACTTGCCTACAACTTGCCAGATTGCTAGACGTTCATGGTTACTGCTTCGCGCCTTTCTTTCCTTTCTCCACGATATGCGAAGAGAGGCAAAGAAATTTCTTTGGAGATTTCTCTCTACTTGGGCCAGTCCGACTAGTCCAATACCTCCATCCTTCAGAAGTTCGCAGCCAAATAACCTTGGATTTCCAGGGCTCCTTTGTGTAGAGTAGAGGGTTACAAGGTCGGCAACGCGCTTGTAAAGTTATATGTATAGTATTACCAGCGTCCATAGGCTCTGATAGCCGCTTATCATCAGGCGGGTCGTATGCTTGTTTGCCACCTTTGTAGTATAAAAATGCGATGTGAATGTGCTGTCAGTTCTCTGCTAGGTATTTATTTTCTGTGTACTTTCTGATGTTATGATAAATGGCTAAGTCTAGCTGAGAACTGACTCCCAAGTGCAGCTGCCGGAACACACGTACATATGTACCAAATTTTCAACTTGAGGGTGGTAGCTAGAGCCAAGCAGGCAATACCCACCCATCACGCTATGGTTTCATCACGATGTTTTTCTTTACCAAAAGCCGCCGGTGCGTTGCAGGGATTCGAACTTACGTCGATCGACGCGGTATCCGTAGACGCTACTACTAAGCCATCGTTGCTTGTAATATAGGTATAAAAGGCAATCTCCTGATTGACTCGTTATCACCCAGAGCAAAGTGATCGCAGTTTTGCGGCAGAAATTTAAAATTTGGTGAAGGTCTTGGCTTTTTAAATTGTAATTGTCGTTTTAGAACAGAAGTGGATGGGAGTGCCAAAGTATACACCGTAAATATTAATCATCAATTACACATATCAATTTCAATTTAAAAAAAAAAAAAAACGGAATGCTGCATAGTTACTAAATAAAACAATTGAAACACGTAGTTATCAAACATCTGTTCAACCTAGACCTGAATTTAAATTCGACATTTTGTTTAGCACTTTGGCTGATAACTGATGACGTGGCCTCGGTCAAGGCAACCATATACCTATTTTGACGATAATATTGATTATATTAAGTCTCAATCTCAGTATTACATTTTCGATATCATCCATTAAATACATAATAGGTACCTAATATTTATTTTGGTATGTATATGTTTTCATTTAATTACACAAAAATAAAAATATATCCAATTATCATAAAACTTTTATTAAAATCGTACTTTACAATTTAACGACAGCTTTACCATAGTTTTCTCCCGCCAACATTCCAACAAAGGCATCATAAATTTTCTCAAAACCTTCAGTAATGTGCTCATTAGCCTTCAGTTTTCCACTTTTAATCCAGTTGATGAGCTCAGCAAACGCGGCAGGCCACTGTTCTCCCCAACGCCATACAATAAAGCCTTCGACTTTCAGTTGTTTGAAAAGTATTGCTGGTTGCACGATTGTCACTTTCGGAAGTTTAGTTGGGTCATCATTATATGAACTTATGCAGCCGCATAGCGAAACCCTTCCAAAGAGATTCATCTGACTCATGATCAAAGTACTGATCTCACCTCCAACGTTATCGAAGTAGCAGTCCACGCCTTTAGGAGCGGCTTCCTTGAGAGCCATAGTTACGTCCACGGTCTTGTAATTGAAAGCCTTGTCGAAACCAAGCTCCTGTTCTAGCCATCGTACTTTATCGTCAGACCCAGCGAAACCAATAACCCTGCAACCTTTGATTTTTGCAATCTGGCCTACAAGAGAACCAACAGCGCCCGCGGCACCAGTAACCACCACTGTTTCTCCAGGTTTAGGCTTGCAAATTTCCAGGAATCCAAAGTAAGCGGTAGCTCCTGGCATACCCACGGCACCTACTCCCAATGATGTAGACAAGCCTTGTAAATCGGGTAACTTATATATCTTTTGCCCTGGCACACCAGGCTCCTTCGTATTTACGATGCAATAGTCTTGCCATCCTTTATGTGTGACTACTCTAGTGCCGACCGGATACTCAGCATCTTTGGATTCTTCGACAATTCCGACTTGATAGCTGAACTGATCATAAGGCAGTTCTTTGTTCCTGTTATAAGCGCGTTGATAAGGGTCTACACTGACCCATTCTGCTTTTATAAGTACCTCTCCATCTTGAAGCGATGGTAGCTCATGTTCTTCTATTCCGAAGTCATCTCGCTTAGGAATCCCATCAAAATATTTTTTCACGACGTACTTGCGTGCTTTCACCATGGCGTGCGCGTTTGAACTAAAGAACGTAGACGGCTTAGACGAAAAGTGCGACGACAGATAACAATAAAATTAATATTCGACAATTTTTGTAGTCATTACGCTGTTGTTACGTTTCGCGTCGTACAGGCCTGTCGAGCCGAACTGACTTGATGCGCATTATTTCACCTACTGTATTACGATTATTTAAATGGAACTGCGTCGCTTTGACCGGAATGGAAACGCTTCTGAACGGATTAAAACTCCGCGCCAAATTTTATTGGTCGCTTGTGCGAATTTTAGCGGCCGATTCTACTCCGAGGCGCATCAAGTGTACGCGGAATGTAAGATAATATATTATGTCAATAATTAAAAATAGCAATATAATACACTTACATCTGAAACATTACTGTTATCAATAAAAGAATTAGGGTTCCGCACAAATAAAAAAATCTGGTCATGGTGAATCAATTCGGGCGCTTAAATGGCTTATGCTGAGTAAACCATAAGAGATATAGCAAATTAATGTACGACATAATCATAGGCATTAAAAAGACCTACAAAAAAGTTTTGGAAAGTATACATCTATCATCTAAGGAACAAACACAATAAGCATTTTTGTCTTTAAAATAGCCGGGAGCGGGAAGCAAAATTCTGTAGTCCACGTGAGCGAAGCCACGGGCACAGTTAGTCCTAGAAAAAAATAAGACATATTTTCTAAAGTGTCAATCATAGTACCTACTTCACTCCTCCTATATCAATGCAAGTTAATATTTTCATATTAAATAATTTGATTTTTCCATGTCATTCAAATACATATCATTCAACTTTTATTAAAAATTGACGTATTTATTACAGTTTGACGACTGCTTTGCCGTAATTTTCTCCCGCCAACATTCCAACAAAGGCATCATAAATCTTGTCAAAACCTTCAGTGATGTTCTCATTAGCCTTTACATTTCCACTCTTGATCCAATCAACAAGTTCTTTGTTCCTGTTATAAGCGCGTTGATACGGATCTACACTGACCCATTCTGCTTTTATAAGTACCTCTTCATCTTGAAGCAATGGTAGCTCGTTTTCTTTTATTTCAAAGTCATCTCGCTTAGGATTTCCATCGAAATATTTCTTCACGACGTACTTGCGTGCTTTCAACATGGCATCTGTGGTTGAACTGTTGACAAAATTTAATTTACATTCTGTTTACTGTCGAATGTCGACCGTAGACGCGACGCGTGACCTAAAATGTTATTGTACATATTACGTATAAACTAATATATCCGACAATATTGGTAGAGGTAACATAGTGATGTTACGATCCGCGTCGACCTAGCCTGCGGAACAGGACCAACTTAATGCGCATTAATTCACCTGCCATAATATAACAATTATTCAAAGAAAAGATTCTAAACGAATTAAAACTCTGCGTCGTTTTTTATTGGTTCCTGTGTGAAGTGTACCTACGCGGAATCTCAGATAATATTATAATGATATATTATTATATAACATATTTACTCCTGACTAAAAAATTTAATCTCGGTACACTCGGGATTCTACTCTGGTCACGTATGTACATTTTGCACTTATATGCTAAATGAACCATATACATAGACCCTGAATAGTGTATTAAGGCAAATCATTAGGTACAGTTCTCTTTCAAAACAATATTTCTACTTTTATTATTTACTTAGTTCATTAATTATATTTATTTATACATACATACAAAATTATTTGTTTCTTTGTCATTAATTTTTATTTATAACGGTCATCTAACTAATATCATGTCTTTAATGATATAATTTCAAAATTGTAATTTTATAATGATTTTACGTTCCAGCGATCGCCTTTAAGCGAGTATATGTTTCTGCCATGGCTCGGAGCAAGTCTTCGAGGCCTTTTTCTGCGCCAAGCACCAACTGCAGGAGCCTTGCTTTACACCATGGCGGTTATTAACGGAACAGTAAATCTCCTGTTTCTGACTGCTTTCTTCTTTCTATTCCGTTAGTCTGCTCTTAATCAGTTTTTATGTTTTATTTTGTCACCACATACCTATATTACAATTTGATGAAAAATTAGATTAAGGATAAGAATGTCTATAATTTTTTTAAATTAACAATTCGGTCAAGTGCGAGTCGGACTTACGTACCGAGGGTTCCTTAGGATATCCGCCAAAATATCAAGTATTTTGTGAAAATTTGAATTAACTACATATTACAGTTGAAAAGATGTATAGCTCTATAAAGGTATGAGAGCAATAGAAATATGGTGAAAGAAGAAGTGATAGAAAAGAATGTGATGAACGATGGTGAATTTATGCTGTTATAAGTTAATTCGAATTTATTTTTAGTGATTTCTTGTTACCCTATTAACATAATCTTATATCTCACATTTTTTCATACTATCTGGGCGAAATGACTGCAAATCACCTGATGGAAAATACGATACTGTCCAGAAGGCAGAAACAACGATGGCCGCTAGTTACAAGTAGTAGTGGGCGCTTTCTTTTTTCATTTCTACAGAAATGTATTTTTAAGCCTAGCTTGAAGGACTCAAATATCATTATCATGCATACGACGCAGCCGCGCGGTGCACAGAATTTTTAGACAGGTTAAGCAGAAAATTTTAAAAGCTATTATTAAATTACCAAAAATAGTACATTTGATTCGTCGTATTTTTGATTAAATAATAATGTAGGTAATTCAATTACCGTAATTGCAGCCGCAAATATCCGTAGTCCATACATTGACTAATTTTTATAGACATCAATTTACGGATATTCGAAATGGCCTTATTGCGCGTTTGTTTGATGTTTTGTATTTGCAAAATTAAATAATAACAGTGAAAAGATGGTGGTATGAGCATACGAATCTAAGATGATTTTGAAAACGCAATCTTTTTTTATTTTTTCTATGCCACACACCACTTGAACAACTTTTAAACTAAATATTATACATTTTTCACACTATTATCAACGTTAAAATCTTGAACACCTGCTATCATACCTTACAACCTAAACGAATCAAACAAACAATGACAATTTAGTCTAAAAAAATAACAAGACAAAAAGTAAGTAAGTAGGTGCTTCAAGTAGCGATAATTAAATGAAACAATGCTATGTACTTTTTAAAATATGTATTTAAATTTATGTAACTTCGGTTCGGTAAACTTAGGTAAGCGTTGTAATTTGTCGTATTTTACAAAATACCACTGTCTACTCTGGGCGATTGTGTGAGTAATTTGTGACTTTTTTTCTGACTGACTATACTGTTAGCCTAAGGGGCCCTAGAGCCTCTGAAGGTTTTTACAGCTTCATCAGACTTGGGGGCAAGTGCTTAGGGCACTCAGCCGCGAAAATAGTGTGCTACGTATTTATAGAAACGCACACCCATCAAATCCCCATAGTCACGAGAGCACACATAAAATCACTAAAGCCGAATAGTTTGTGTCTTTCCCGGGGCACTCAGCGGCGGCGCTTGCGAAGAGCAATAAAAAGAGAACCAAAAGACTCAACACTAAGGAGTTAGACTAATGCGCTAGTTAGTGTAGAAAAACCATTCCGATTAACAAATACACATACGCATGGTCCACTCCTTCCTCCCAGGAGGAGGGGAACGTGCATATGAGTATATATTAGTTAGCTCGAATTCTCCTAAGATTAGGGAATTAGTTAGATCGCGACTTTTTCGCATTCGCGACGACCGCCCGAGCCGAGGTTCGGCCACTCTGGCACCCTCGTGCGGGTCGTCACAAACTTTCGCGGCTGAGTGCCCTAAGCGCTCGCCCCCAAGTCCGGTGAAGCTGTAAAAGCCGCAGCGGCTCTGTTTGACGATAGGGCCCCTAAGGCTAACAGTGTAGTCAGTTCAAAAAAAAAAAAAAAAAAAAAAAAAAAAAAAAAAAAAAAAAAACAACACTAAACTCGACATGTGGAGCTGATTTATGATTTAAAAAATTCTTGGTAGAATAATATTGAATAAATAAAATAATGAATGTTAGTTATAAATAATCAGAGTTACTTAGGGTAGGCAGTATCTTTCTGTTTTTATGAATTGCACGCTGCTTAAGAGGGAGGGAAAATATTTGGCCAGGTGGCGATTCTATATCTTCATAGTATGACAAATATAAGAATTTGCAAATTTTGGTCGTGACGAATTTATTTTAAGAATTTTATAACTGGGGGGAAAACATGACGGCTTGATGACGGATTTCCAACATGAAGGTTAGTTAAGCGAATATTAAGAAATAACTAAGTAGGTACTGTGGTCAGGGCCGTCTTAAGATATTCGGCTCCCTTTGATCCAACCGTATCCCAACATTTACCTTGCACTTCATAACTACTTTCGTGTTCTTATCACGCCCAGCAGATGTGATTCCTCCTTCCCATGTAATATATTGGGCCTTTCAAACGAGGCGTGAATAGAAATTTCAAGAGAACGGTATGACATTTACGGTTGCATTTATTTTTGTACTTTACCGTATTTACTATAAGGTGCAACTGTACCTGCAGTCATTTTACTTATAACAGATTCGTTGGCTATTTTTCTCGTAAAATATTTTGAATAAAAATCACCAAATACCAACTAATATTAAAAAATATTTTTATATTACATAATTCATATTTTTTAGCCATGTAGCCTTGTGTGTTGCCCTAACTATGGTTATGTCTTAATGTTTGTCACTGTGAAGAGCTTCAAATATATTCCAATTAGAATTTTTTTTTTTTTATAGCAAGGCAAAGTGACGACAATGTGGCTGATGGTAAAAAACAACGATGACCACCGAGAGATCGGCAATCCATAGACGGTCATCGCTGTCGTTCAGACCTGCAGCCTTTCAGCAGCTGCCGTACTCGAAACGCGACAAACCAAAAGAGAGTCACTTTCACGAGTTTATTACTTACTTTCTACAAGACAATGAAAAAAAAAACAACTTTAATGATTTTGAGGAGTTCCCTGGTGTATCTTCGTAGTTGTCCAATGTTAATTAAATTAAAATGGGAATACCCTTTCCAATAATAAATAATCATCCAATCAGTTCATAAACAAAGAAGTTACGGCTGAACATCCATTAAAAAAAAACATTCGAATTTAGAACCTCCTTGTTTTTTTGCAGTCGGATTTTATTTATTTATAGCTTTTAGCGTTATGGCTACAACCTCACCTGATGTTATGTGAACTGGAGCAAAAGTGCAGCTGATGGAAAACACCTATAAGTGTTTGGTGACAGATTTTCAATTTGAGGGTGGTAGCTAAGCCAGGCGGACATTAGAAAATGTCTTTTCTCCATACTATAGTTTCATTATGATGTTTTCCTTCAGCTAAAGCCTGAGCCTGAGCTCATTGTACGGATTCGAACTCACGTTCATCGACGCGGTGTCCGTACACGCTACCACTCACTGAGCCATCATTGCTTATTATCTATTACTTTTATTAAATAGGTTTTCAGTTTCTATGTGTCAATAATACCTACTCATATTTTGAATGTAAAGCTTTGAAATTATTCCTTACAGTGCTTGAAGCCCGTATGTGGTTGGAAATAGCTAGGTTAGTTCGATCACGCTGGGAGCGAAGAGATCACGTCAACATCTCTCGTGACGTTGGATATGAGGTAGAGACCCTCTGGAGCAATGAAGACGTACATAGCGTTGAAGTCAGAAATTACGTATATTAATTACTACGGAATTATTAGTATAAAAAAAATGTTCTTTGATTCCAAGGAAGGTATAACAAATTAATGAAATTAAATTCTTTATTAATACACTTACTAATTTTTGATAAATTAATTAAGCTACTCATCTATTTTCATCTGAAATATTATGATATAGTAATATTGTTAAATTTAATAATACTAAGTGTCTTTTATATAGATACAATTTTTAAATAAATTTCATTCATTTTATCTCATACAAAATTATATAAATTTTGTACGTACATACCTATGGATAATTTTGATTGTGAAAATATGAGAAGAATCGCTCGATTTATATAATCGACGATCGTTTAGTCATAAATAACAACAAAAAATATTTGTATATGATGTATTTAAATTTAGTAAAAATACAAAGTTATGTGAATTTTTAAAAACCATAAGCCTATTTTTAAATTGTTTAAAAATATTCTAGATGCAGTACGACAGTTTTTTAAAGAAGTTTATAATTTAAATTGAACGTTCATAATACTATTTTCTTTTACTTTATAGAGTAGGTATACTATAAAATACTATTATTTATTTACGTCATATAGACATAATTGAAATATGTACATTTAAAAAATTAAAAAAAAATGATATTATTAATAATAAATCTTTAAACCCTTTGGCTCCCGACGTCACAAAAATGTACCTATGTAAAATTGGCATATATGCCGTCCCCGGGAGCCAAGTTATTTTAAACTTTAACTACGGCTTTACCATAATTTTCCCCGCCCAACATACCAACGAACGCATCAAACAAATTGTCAAAGCCCTCTGTAACATGTTCTCTTACTTTTATTTTACCCGTTTTGATCCAGGTTACCATATCGAGGAAAGCTTCTGACCAGTCGGGCCACCTCCACACTAAGAAACCTTCTATTTTCAACTGCTTAGATACTAAACTCGGTTGCAAAATTGAAGCTTTTGGTAATTTGCTCGAATCTTCATTGTAAGAACTTATACTGCCACAGACTGAAACTCTACCGAATAAATTCATTTGATTTATGATTGCACTGCTTAGATCTCCACCGACATTATCAAAATAGCAATCTACGCCGTTCGGTGCGGCTTTTTTCAGTGCGAAGAAAACATCTTCGGTTTTGTAGTTTAAAGCCTTATCGAAACCCAGTTCCTGTTCCAGCCATTTGACTTTGTCATCGGAACCAACGAAACCGATGACCTTACAACCTTTAAGTTTGGCTATTTGTCCTACCAACGAACCTACAGCTCCCGCTGCGCCTGTCACTACAACGGTTTCACCCGCTTTGGGTTGACAAAGTTCTAAAAATCCAAAGTACGCTGTCGCTCCTGGCATACCCACGGCACCAACTCCTAGTGATTCGGACAAACCTTGCAAATTCGGTAACTTGTAAACCCTTTCATTCCGGCTCATCTTAAGTAATTCTTTTGGATTGAAGACGTAGTAGTCGCACCAGCCCTTGTGAGATACCACTTTAGTTCCCACAGTATATTCTGCATCTTTGGACTCTTCAACGACTCCAACTTGAAAGCTGAATTGATCGTATGGCACTTTTTGTTGTGAATTATAAGCTCGTAGGTAAGGGTCGACACTGATCCATTCCGCTTTCACGAGCACTTCGCCGTCTTTTATCGGTGGTATTTCATATGTAACTACTTCATAGTCATCTCGCTTAGGTAGACCTTTGAAATGATTTTTCACCACGTATTTTCTTGCTTGTACCATTTTTAATTCTAGTCAATGCTGCAAGTCTTCAAAAATATTAATGACCTGAATGTGAAAAAAATAACATTAATAACTAATATATGATCTAACTCAGTCATTGAACTCGGTGGTTTCCCTAAGATTAATTAAGAAATTGGTTAAACTTAACAAAATAGAGAGATCGATGACAGGTAGGCCACAAAGACATTTGTTGGAGATTTCTCTCTACTTGGGGTAGCCCGACTAGTGGAGTACCTCCACCGTACAGAAGATCACGGCTAAATAACCTTGTGTTGTGTTCCTGCGGGGAGCAGGGTTTCCAGAGCTCCTTGGGGTAAGGGGTTGAAGGTCGGCAACGCGCTAGTAATACCTATGGTATTACATGCGTCCATAGGCTACAGTAGCCGCTTACCATCAGACGGACCGTACGCTTGTTTAACACCTTTGTAGTATAAAAAATTATATAAATTAACAACATGGGTTCTTTATCTCACATACCTAATAATTGCCTATACTACAATATGTACTCATCTACAATGGTGCATTTTTGTTTGTTTCAATTGTTTTTTTTCCTCGTACACTCCTTCAAGTAAATAAAATTCTGATTACTCTGAAAAAGATATCTATAGCGTGATCTACAGACATCTCTGTGGCGTAATCATATGATTATTATCATCATAATGACTGGTTGTCCGTTTTTAGAATAAAAAATGTACTTTGAATGTCAAGGTTAACAAAACAATGTTGTTTATACATCTACCTATTATTATATTATATTTTGTAATATACTAATTTTGCCTCACAAATTCATCTGCGTTAAATTTATTTGACAAACTATCCACCGCGCCGGGATACCGCCTCCCATACACAACAACACTTCCCATACTGCATGCCACCATAGCGTGCCTAGGGGCATAACCCAGTAACCATTCTACAATCAGTAATATTAACAGAAAACGAAAAAATGTATGAAATTAACATATATTATCAACGTTGAATCACGTAATCAGATAAATGTCAATTCAGTAAATTTATTAGTTTTTTTAACGTGTTTTCTGTTAAAGGTCATTTCTAAGGTAGGCGGAAAAACGGACGATAACATAAGGCATTATGTTTGCATCGATAGAAAACAATACCCTATTATCGCTCTGTATACGTTTCTTTTAAAATAACGCTTAAGAAACATGTTATTGGTATAGGGTGGGGTGAGCGACGCGATCATTCAGAGATAACCAACCCATATTCAGTTTTGATTTTGTTTTTGTTGTTGTTTTAATTTTGTGTTATGTATTATGTAAATGACTCTTCTAAATGTTCGTCAGAGAGACCGATAGTGAAATCGATTGATTGAATTTAATTAAACTTAAATTGATCTTGGCGATGCACTAAACATGCTTTTTTTAATTATCAACTCAGGGCATAGTAAATAAATAATCATAACATAATTTGTATGAAATCATCTATATTAATAAATTTGTAATCCTGTCAATACATTTAATACTTATCCAAACTTTCCCGATAGGCATACTATATGAACGACACTGATCACTTAAAAAGTCATTAAAAAACTTTTGGCTGTCTGCATGTCCGGATTTAACTCAAAAATCAATCTTATGAAATTTTGTACACGGGATACTTATCTAATTGGTGAATTGATAGGGTATAAGAAATTTAAATATTAATTTTAGAAACCGTAAAAGAGATGTACAAAAAAAAGAGGATTTTCATTAATTCTCAACTGATTCTGATAAAATTTTGTAGACAGGAAGCATGCATCATACCATAATTGTGAGACTATAAGAATCGCAAATAATACATTAGAAATCGTAGAGTAGAATAATAATTATTAACCGATTTTGATGAAAACAACAATACTACTTACAACTACTAACTACAACAATAATATGAGTACAAATAAAATTACGGGATATAAATAACTACTGGGCTATAATAAACATGTGCGGAACAGCGGACACACCGCTAGTTATAAATAAAAATATTAAAATTATTTTATTTTATTTCCGACATTGATACGAACTTTGAACTTTCAATATAAATTGAACCACACCAAAAAAGGTAAGTTACCCCTGTGGCTAGCGCAAAGATCAATGTCAAATTTTAATTCAACCTCAACGTTAACTAGACCCCCAGGTCACTTGTCGTTTATGTTTACTCATTTGCTCCTTAGGTTCTTAGCGGGTTAGGTTATAGTCTGTACATTTCCTCAATAAATCTATACTTATAGGCTGCTATAAGGCTCCACGGCACGACTCAAAAGGGGTGGAGCAGTATTAATGTCAAGCAATCAGGAATAGTGTAGGCTAATACGGGAAGGGCGGGATGTTAGAAGTGACAACAACGATTGGCTATATGGCTATAAAACGTTAAATGATTTTTCTAATTTGTCTGGTAGTTCCAAAGAAACGTTCAAACAGATAATACAAAAAAATAATCTCTTCTCCTTTTTCTATTAAATTCTCAGTAGTTGAAAGGAATTTAGCTGTATGATTGGCATGGAAATTACTGCTATTTAAAAATAATTGTCACAGCTGTGAAATTATATTTTTTATCACTGTTATTTTACCTGCAATAAATTAATTCCATATGTGCAACAAAAACAAAGGCCCCTTTTTGTTATAATTTATTATTTAGTGAAATAAATTCGTATAATCACGCGATATATAGCAGGATACCACAAAAAAAGTAGGTGACAAATTATTTTTGTTTTCACATGAAAAATAGCAGTGATGCATTATAATTTCCATGTCTGCTTTGTGCTCGATTAATGACAATAGACTCGCCCCCTATTACATGGGACCTAAAACATACCCGGCAAACTGTTGTTGTACATTAATGCACCTCTGCCTGACGCTTCGAGGAATACAGGCGTGATGGTATGTATGATGACTTCAGGTTTGTCTTTACTTGTTAACCTTGAAACTGTATTCAATATACCGGATTTTAAGCGGTTGTTGACATTTTTTAACGAATGTTCTCGAAAATGCATTATGGGTATATGATATAACTCAACGTCTCTTTGTCTGTCTGTCCGTGTATGTTATATTCTCGCGAAAACTATGTTAATTCGATACACATGTTTTTAAAAATAAATTCATAGCTGTGGTGTTACCTGGCCAGAAACGAAAAATATGACGTCATGCTAAGCCATGTGGGAGGACAGGATCTCAAGTGCAGCTGCCGGAACATACCTATAGGTGCTTAGCGACAGATTTTCAACTTGAGGGTGGTAGCTAGCCAGGCGAGCATTAGAAAGTACCCTACTACCACGCTGTGGTTTCATCACGATGTTTTCCTTCACCGAAAGCTCGGGCTCATAGCAGAGATTCGAACTCACGTCGATCGAGGCGGTGTCCGTACACGCTACCACTGAGCCATTATTGCTTAAAAATTGTTATTATTAGCGAAGCACCATTTATTAAAAGTATCAAGTACAATAGGCAGTGATTTTGTTTACATAATCAAAAAATATGTTAAACACTACATATTTTTAAGATCATTTATAGTAATAAGATTTACTTTTATTGTTAATTTATACTAATTTAGCTTAATACAACATTAAGTACTCACCAAAAAAATAAGGAATTTACGATAAGTTTTTGATAATATTTAATATAAAGACTGTTCGTAGTTCTTACGTCTGCAATCTATCAACCGGCGCAACCAACTGATTACTAAGAACTGAGGAATTACAATTTTAGATAAAGTATATAAAGAATAGTTTGATTTTACGTGTATAATAATAGTATATAAAGTATAAGATAAAAAATAGTATAATTATATGAACGTTATAAAAGCCTAAGTTGCATTTTTTGTTTACGTGCTGGCGCGGGCGTCTCGTATTATTCTATGATTCGTATTTTAAGTTGATATTTTGTTTTTGTTTTTTTCGTGTATTACTCGAAATGATGTAACATAATAACTAGTACGATGTAATGAATAATAGTTATTCAATGTCGTTCTATAGCTGATGGTTTATCTTGCTGCGAAATTATTATTACGTTAGGTTGTTATGGTAACTTTACCTATGAGGAAATACAATTTCTGTTGTTATTTTAATAGAAACTGTTCAAAAAACAAAGAGTTCAAATGTTGCAAAGTATCAATAAGTAGGTAAGTACTTACATGTATGCCACTTGTTTATTCCTGGCTTTAAAAATCCTTCATTAGGACGGCCCTACGCGTCCAAATGAGGCATACATTTTTTTATACTTATGCGCTTTTAATGTATGGTAGCTACACGGTAAAAAATATCTGACTCGACTGACACTTTTACTATAGAAGTTACACGTAATGAAGGAATGGTAATAAGATTATATTTAATAAAAAATATTTTAGGTTTTTCAAAACTGCATATAAATGGATGTTTGTATGTATGTTCTACGGATACGCTAAAACGGCGGGAGTGATTTGATTAAATTTTTAGAAAGTATTCATATTAGCCCAGCGGGTGATCCTGTAAGGTTTGGTAGCGATCGGATCCAATATTTTTTTCCTGAGCCGCAGAAACGCGTGGCCAGGCTATAAACTGCAAAAAATAAATTTTCAAATTTGATTGGTAGTTAGGTACGTAGTCTCCGGAAAATTACCGCGTTTAAAAAAAAGGAAACAATCATTTCAACTATAATATTAGTATAGATTAACAATACAGTCATGAATTTATAAAAACTTACCTTATGGGTGCACGTTTCCCAAGTTCGTTGCAAA
The DNA here is from genome assembly GCA_033032175.1 of Saturnia japonica. Lineage (NCBI taxonomy): Eukaryota > Metazoa > Arthropoda > Insecta > Lepidoptera > Saturniidae > Saturnia > Saturnia japonica. Next base: position 5,721,488 of record CM065314.1, read on the forward strand.
AATCTCCAACATACTCATAACCGCCGATCTCATTAATTAATTAAGGAAATTAAGTACCGTTGGTAACATTTTAAGTCAATAACAAATTCCTACCAACGTACAAGAGTATGACTTACAGTTTGTGCATTCACAGTCAGGAAATTTGGGTACTCGGTAAATTAATTTTATCTTCTCTTGTCGTTAATTGAAATAATATTATTATGTTTCCCAATGTTTCTTTTTATATCTATCTATAACTATTAGCGGTCGCCAAATGATCGAAATTCGACCAGCGACTTTTTAATTATAAACTTTTTCTGTTTGTCATTTGCAGTATGAACCTAAACAATGAATATGTATTATATCACTTGTCACTTTTCATTGAGTGACAATGTCAATATTTTGGGTGGTCTAAGTTCTGGTCGTGTTAGGATACGCAGTATTAATTAATTTAATTTAATGCATTAGTAACAGATACTATAGATAAATTTTAGCTTTCTGCACTCCTTCTCCATATAAACTTTAACCATGCCAAATCTCACAGACATCCGTCCGCGCAATTTTCGTAAGAAGGGGTACAAAGCTTTTGCTTCACGTATTAATATAGTATAATATCTATATCTTCTATCTATATATAGTTTAAAATGAAGTTGTTTTTCGCTGTCTGTCCCTATGTACGCTTAGATCTTTCAAACTACCTAACGGATTTTAATGCGGTTTTCACTAACATACTAATTTAACCTACATAGGCAGAAAGCCAAAAGTAAAAAAAATACAATGTTGATCGTTTGTTATATATCAAATGTTTGTTTCGACCTGTATGACGTCAAAGCAGAGATAATTATATAAGTAGACTAATAGAAGTCTTTGGCGGGATTTTGAAGTGACATGTTGTGGTTTTTATTTTTAATTCAATAAACTTAGGTTTATGACCCTATATTATGTAATACTGGTAGCGTCTTGCGTGATATAGTTAGGTTTTTGTGCATAAGTGAAGTGGATTATAAATATAAGCTCAAAGCATTCATTCTGAGATCCCACAAAATCTTCCTAGAAAGTTCTAACAAGGGAGCCACCATCTTGTTAGGATACTAACTCGTCATATCACATGACACTATAATTCACTCGATAATGGCAGTAATGGTCTTCATTAAAGAGGACCGGTTGCCAAGTTAGGAAGAAGAAGAAAAAGAAGTAGACTAATATGGCTGTCAGCATTTTCGCCTATTTATCAAAAGTAAACATTTAAAATAAAGTTTTGCGGCTTTCTAGGTCCTAAAAATATATAGTATTTTTTTTCCTTTATTCGGACAAAAATTTATTATTTAAAGCCTACTTTAAAAAAGAGTTAGCTAGTCAATTATATTAAGCCTAGCAAATCAAAAACTTGGTAATTCTTTCGTACCTCTGTGATCCCAATTAAACAAAGTACCTTCTCACGTACGGTTATAATTAATATTGATAAATCGTACCGTACTTTCTTAAATTTATAATAATAATTGATAACTATTTATGAATTGTATTGTGATTGTAGTAAGGCACTTGATAAGAAATCATTTTCGTAGTTCTGATAAATAATATGCAAACTCATGAAGGCAACGATAATCGAAACTTGTCGACAATATTATCTATGTTTATTATTTGTAACAGTAGTTACCTTCCAAGGTGAAAACGAAAATAGTCTATAGACATCAGGAACAAATGAGGTAATTTTTATTTAAATCCATATGAATGCGTTAAAACATAATTGTGAGAAGCATAACATATTATGTTGTTATTTTAATAATTGTAACAAACATACACATTTATTTCATACACGATAAATATTATCATACAAAAAAAAAAAAACTTAAAAATAAGCAAGTAAAACATAACTAGAAACAATATCGCATAAGTATAGACTAGTTTTGTATCGCGTTTATTATATTCATACTCCTAAGCAGTCTAAGCAAACCATAACGTATTTTAATATAGGTATTTGATTCTATTTATTGTTTTCTCAAATGAAATAGGATTTTATTGTAATATTGGAAATTAGTGAGTAGGGAGAATATTGAGATAAATACCGCTAGTTTGCTTTCTTACGTGAAAAGTTATAATTCAGTTTCAACCGTAAAAAGTATTGTCTTAGATTAATCGAAGTTAAATAACATTTGGTAGATAAGTATTATATCTTAGAGTTATAACACGGAAAAACACGTTCATCACCAAACTGTGCACTTTTCTTTAGGGTTCATCTGTGACCCGGGAGGGCATCTGAATTCTCTAGCAAAATCGTGAGAATTTGACAGTGTACCAATAACTCTGAATCGTCCTGGAGAGTGGACGGCTGTCTTTAATTTATTACGCATTGCCTCTGGTCGCATCGCACCACACCATACCTGTAAAGTTATTAAATTTAAATTGCATATGAATTGCATACAAGATAATTATGAATTTTTAAACACTAGCTTTTGGCCGGGATTTCGTTTCCATTAATGTTCCTAAAATGTAACTACTCGCATGCCACCTACAGTAAACTCGTCATAAAGAAATTTTCGCGAGTGTGCGCACTACAACTTATATTGCAATCGGATGAATGGTTTAGGGATGTAAAGAAACACTCACTCATCAATAATATCAACAACAATATTTGTATTCTTTGAGTTTATGGCAAATTTTCTGATTATAAAAATATTTTTCCTTTCAATTAATTACATAGCAGACAACGAAGAATGATTATAAATACAAAAAATTTGAACATTTGTATAACTTTTTTAGGTTAAATTCACAGTACAACCCAAAACACTATGCTGATTTTTTATCATACCATGAAAGCGATCAATTTGGTTGTATCCCATCAAACGGAAACCAAATTGTTAAAGCTACTACTCACTATGCTGGCAGCATGCTCGCTTGTTGTTTAACCTGGCGAGCTTGCCGCAAAAAACGTGACACTGTCACAACTGAAGTAATGCTTGCGGCTTAGTACCTATTTCTGGAGTATAATATGCCGGCAGCATACCCGCGTGGGAAAAACCTTTCGGCCGTAGACTCTTAAGAATTCCTATTTATAAATGTATACAAATACCTAAATAAAATTTAAGTGTCTGTTTGTAATGCTTAAGGGAGTATATACGGAACTTATAACAAAAACTTAATTTTATAAGTCTGTTGTTGTCTGTTTGTTCCGGCTAATCTTGGATATGGTTGGACCGATTTTGACCGAACTTTCACTGGCAGATAGCTGGTTTTATAGGGAGTAAATTCATGTAAATCGTCATCGACATGTGATCATGTCAAAAAATCAAAAAATATTTTCATATGTTACGCAATTTTTTTTACAAAGTTAGTAATTCTTATTTCTAATTGTATTTGTATTTTTAAATTCTATTATTAATATTAATAATATGTAGTTCCTTCTATTATTATTATTAATTCTGTCATTTATAGTTTAGGAAAAATGTTTATAGTTTTAAGTTCTCACTTTTGTCGGTAGTCCTCATGACTGATTTGAAATTTTTATCTTTAAAATAAACGGCGGGCGACCGCCGCGCCGCGCGCCTGATATCGGGGTCACCAAAATACCGACGGCATTCTGTTGTCCACGTGAGTGGAACGGCTGGCAAAGCTAGTTTATTATAAGACAAGATAGTCCTATCAAAAGCAGTTATGTCTTACTATTGTTATGTCGGTCGTATTGAAGTGAAACTTCTTTATCGGGGTTGGAAAAAAATTTAGTGTAATATTTTTTCGTTACGCGTCACATTTTTCCGTTACGCGCCAACTTTTTCTTATCCCTACCACGCGTGATTTGAAGTATACTTTCTCCAGCGGAGTAGGGATTGGTAAATGTCTTCAATGTATTTTGCGGCCCGTTTTGAGTAGTTACATTTTTGAAATCCAGGTGGGGATTGCATCGACTTCCATAAGAGATATATAATGACGTGATAAATATATATATATATATATATATATATATAATATATATATATATGTTATATTGAAGTGATCAGCAAAATCAAAGGGTTTATTTTAATTCTAATTCCAGTGAATTTCTAAAAAAATAAGTAATTACATCTCTTTTTCTAATACTTAGGTGTAATTATGGTATTTATTTTTCCACGTTATTTAAAATTAACCTCAGTTTTTGATTGTATTTTTCAATACACTAACACGTGGGTGTAATTATGGTATCAATTTTTTCTAATACTTCGTATTTTTCTAAAATATTCAAAGTCAACTTCAGTTTTTGATTGCATTTTTCAAAACACCAACACGTGGGCGTGATCATGTTATTTATTTTTCAAGTTTTCAAGTTATTTAAGCTTAACCTTTGTCACATATATAAATACATATATATATATATATATTTTTTTTTTTTTTTTTTATTTGTAAATTGATAAATTAATTTTTTTTAGATTCAACGATGGAAATATCGCTAAATCCTGAGGAATCTTCAAATGCAGTTACTGTTCAAGTTGATGTCCATCATCGGCATTGTTCACAACTCAGTGCATCAGTTGCTACCACAAGCAATGTCTGTGTGAATGAAACTCAAGCAACGAGTGATGTTTTTTCAATCCACCCTGGTTATCTAAAAACAGCTGCAGAGCGAATGCGAGAGTATAGAGCTAGTGGCGGTGCCTCTTTACTCGGCAACAATAATGTTAAAATACCGATGATATTAAGTGGAGATTTTAATATCAATTTTGCATCAGAAAAATCTTTGAAACTAATTGAATTTTTGAAAGATAAACTGAATTTATCCATGAAAAACAATCTTCAAACGTCGACAACGAGATCCGGCACTACAATTGATGGAGTTTTCGATCGGTTACTGAATATTGTGGAATGTAAACAATATATTACGTATTTCAGGTACCATAAGCCATTAATAACACAAATATATAATAACGACATCAATGATAGTAATAATTCTATTACAATTAATGAAATTCAATAATAATCTTTGTAGTAATAAGCTAAAATGAAATAATTGTAGAATTTGTATTTATGTCTATGATAATAAAAGCCTTTTATTAAACTTTATTTAATTTAACTTTATTTAACCAATTTCTGCAAAGTTGCATATAGTAAATTATTTTTTGAAAAATAACGTCATAAAGAAGTTTCACTTCTTAAGAGTGTACGCTAGTACACGCACACATTTTTTTTTATTCAATTCTGATTATTAATTATTATAACAACATGTACCTGTGCAAAGTTAAGGAAGAAAAGTTGAGTATGTGTATGGTTGAGCCCTGGAAGAGTTTCACCAGCGGTACCATGTCGTTTCACCCAGTGTAAGTATGCGCGGAACGCTTGCTTTACACCGCCATTGTCGGCGATGTTTTCACCCTGGTGTATAAAGACTATGATAAAAACTACGATAAATTATTTGTTAGAGTTCAAAAAACCAGACAAGCATTGTTGTTTTTCACGGAACTTTTTATACTGGCTTGGTAAAATGATGATAAAGCATTTGTTTGTAGGTACAAGTACATTCCACAAATAACGGTGACCGACGGTAACATAGATTTTAGCGGTAGTCTTTGATGTCATACCGACCTGCTGACATGCCTCTCCAAGCTTCACGCCTAGTTAGAAGGACTCAATATCATAGGAAGGAGCGAACAAGTTGGCTGGGAAATCATTCTGCTAAGAGGACTTCATATCATAGGAAGGTGGGAACACGTTGGCTGGGAAATCATTCTGCTTAGAAGGACTCAATATCATAGGAAGGAGCGAACACGTTGGCTGGGAAATCATTCTACAACTATACGGTGTAGCAAAGGTAAGAACTTTATGGTTCGTGCGGTGATGGGCACTATCGTGTAACAATAGCTCTGTAGACCAGTCTACATGGTTCTGTGGTGAATGGCGGAGGATGGGATAAGATTAAACAACTCTTCAGAACATTTACCAAGATACATACGATAAAACACAGTTAGCGAGGCAATGTCTCTTCGCAGATGAAGCGGTTCTAAATTATTAGTAACGTCTGCATTATACATAATAAGGAGAGCTTGTCGCTGTAAGTTATCCAGGGCATCAGGGAGGTATTGCCCAGAAATGTCTCAGAGATGCGAACAATATTCCATGCTCGGCGGCTCTAACGTCTCAATTACAAAGAATATCTTTCAATTTTTCAAAGCCATCTTTCTGCAATCGCAGCTTAATTGGATATCACGTCGATAAATGTGAGTGCAAATTCCATAATGTACCTAACTTTTGGAAAGAAGAACATTATTTATAGCATAGCATACCATGGTTATAGGGAAGTTTAGTACGTATGTTTAATTTAGTACTCAATACATCTGCCTAGTTGCTACCATCTAGTTGAAAATCTATCCCAAAGCATTTCTTGGAAGATTCCCTTCAAGTCTCCTAAAGCATAAAAGAGACTTACTTACCTGTGTGCTTACGCCGTCAAGTTTCATGTTCACCTCTGGTACAACGTACTGTCCATATTGATCGATAAGGCATTGCGCGTGACGGTGGAACGATTCGATAGCAGAATCGGACCACCAACGGTGCAAATTACCGTCGCAGTCAAATAGCCGTCCTTTGTCATCAAAGCCATGAGTTATTTCGTGACCTGTTTATAAACATTATAAAGTTTTTTAAAGTACTGTTATTGTTACGCTGTTATTATTTTAAATTAAATTTTACCTTATCTACTCTAGTATTATAAAGCTTAAGAGGTTGCCTTATTTTTGTTAGTTTGAACGCGTTAATCTCTGGAACTACCAGTCAGATGTGAACAACTCTTTATGCAACTTATGGCCTATTTATTGAGGAAAAGTTATAACTTCACACAAAGACCCTAAATTCAAGTAATTTGGCAAGCTCAGTTGACATTGTGCAGGTGACATTGTGGCCACAATGCTAAACCAATAACGATAAAAAACGAAAGGCTACAGTGGTGCGTAGCTGTGGAGTCGGTCGAATAAATTTAAAACGGGTAAAACTGTGAGGAACAGCTATTGTTGTATACTGTTGTGACGGATAAAGCATTTAAAACAATATGATTGTTACTTATACAGTAAAAAAAGCAGACTTAATACATTCAAAAAATCCATAATTACATTTCAATAAATTCTACACTGAAGTCTGACTTATTTAATCACTTAGACAAATTTTGAATAATGAATAAATTACCTATAACAACGCCTATACCACCATAATTGAGTGACCGTGGAAAATGTCTGTGATAAAAAGGCGGCTGCAAAATTCCTGCTGGGAACATGATCTGATTTTTGTTGCGACTGTAGTATGCGTTGACTACTGCGGGTGCTGTGTTCCATAAGGTTTTGTTGACTGGCTGCCCGAGACTGGTAAAGTAAAGTAAAGTAATTAGTAAAACACTTTGACCCTTACAAGTTTTTAAAGTGTTGTGTATACACTACGCAATTTCCTCAAATACTAACGACGTTTTTGTATCAAGTCTTTTGTTAAAGTAATTTAGAAACTTTATAATAATTTCAAGTAACGATGGTTCAGTGGTATCATACAGATACCGCGTCGTTTGACATGATCTCGAAGGTTGGCAGTGAGTTCAGTCTTATGGTAAGGTGCATACTCACGCTGGCAGTCAATCAGGTGGTCATTAGAAAATGCCCTATCAGCATGCTATGGTTTCATCAAGATCTTTACCTTCACCGAAAGCTCTACCACCATGCTATGGTATCATCACGATGTTTTCCATCACAGAAAGCTGTTGTAAATCTGTTGCCAAGCATCTATAGGTATTTTCCGATAGCTACAGTTAAGAGCCAGTACTTCCACTAGGCTTAGCGTGTTACGACTTTGGTTACTTAAGATCATATGTGAAAGGGTTTATAAAATTAATTACAACGTATAAAGAAGTTAATTCAAGTAAATAAGCCGATCAACAATATAATTTCCTCACCGTGCCTGTTCCATCTTTGTTAAATGCTGTAGAATATTTAAAATATTCTCGAAGTATTTATCTGGATGAATTTTTACTTCTTTATACCTATCGTTCAATTCTCTGTCATTTAGTATAAAATCAGGATATCCTATCCTTAACATCATCGCGTCCACTTTATGAGCGGCCAGTTTTTTCGTTTTCTCATCAATCCAGTCTGTCAACTGAAGTAATTCTTGGAATGATTGTTGGATCTCCCTCGTCATAAATAGAGTGTCGTTTTTGCTGATCTCATCGAAATAATTACGAACAAACATGGAACCAAGAGCCATACCCATGTTTGAATTTACTTGAGATATACAATTCTTCCATCTCGGTGGCGCTTGTTCCCGGCCGAATAGTATAAAATAAAATCTAAAACATTTAATATTAAGATCAACCTACTGTGGTATTTGTGAAAGAAGTAAAAAAAATTAAAAAAAAAAAACAAAACATTGAATTATTGTTATTATAAATAAACAAAATAAATAAATGAAACAATAATTAATTGTGCTCCTTGTTTCTTTCAAATGTTTTGTAAGTAAATTATCATTCATACATTTTTTTGTTTAAACTGAATCTAGAAGAGATATATATATCTTCAATTATAATTAATGAAAAGGTGAGAACGGAATAAACAATGTGAACAAATGAATGTGGCGTAAGTAGGTACTACTTTTTATCATACAGTTAACCACAAAGTATTGAAGACTATATAAAATGTGATGTTATATTTAAATGGAATTAATCGCATTTTATGACACAATACATGAATACCTACTGTTGTTTAGCTGATTGAAATCTGTCGTCGAGATTGTTCACCCTGTGTCTCACGAATCTCCAGAGCAGGTAATTTGATAACGTACTTGAATCAGTCTCCTCTATCAATTGAACTAAGTGCTAAAATTTTAATATAAAAATAAATGAGGTTACTAATTATCTGCAATAACATTAAAAAAAATTAATTAGGTTTAGTAGAAATGTACAATTTTGGATGTGATTGTGACGGAATCAGGAATTTATTTTAATGTTCATTGTACACCGTTAATAACAGATCCAATCGAAAATTAAAATTATATGATAAGTACAAAGAGCGGCCTTATTGCTCAAATCAATGTTATCCAGGCAACCTTTGGATGGATATGTTTCAGAGTGAAAATCAGAGGTAGTATGGGTATACTGAGAACAACATAATAAAAACAATTAAATGCGGCATAAAGCTCAACACAAATCATAAAATAAATGGATGCTATAGTTAGAGAAATATAAACATAAAATGAGGGCGCAAATATGCAGCCGTGTGCGAGTTCTGGGTGAAGATGGTGTTTGTAGTAATTGTAATAATGATGCAACTTACTCTAACGTAATTAAGTGCGAATAAGACCACTGTCTCGTCAGAGCGCAATGTCCTATTCATTACTATACTGAGATACCTCCTCCAGTCCACCTCCGGTACTAATTCCTCGAGTTTATAGAGCGGCATCCTTCGGTACAATTCTGACACGTTTCGCCTGTCCTCTGGTGCTGAGGTTATCTTGGCCAGTCTACGAGAATTTAGTTATTAATACTTTTCTTCAATACATTAATAGTTGAATCATAGGAAGTATCTTATACTAAAATTACCTAAATCTCAATTTATAATATGTAACTTTTAAAAATGATATAAAAGGTACGTGAAATGGATTATATTTAACAATGATAATACTGAAAATGATATAATTTAGGATATCTCACTTGGTTTCAAAAATAATTAATTGGTCTGCGTTTTTTAAAACGTGCTCTCGATCACCGCCAAGCAGTAAAGCAACTTTAATGAGATAGTTTTTGTAAGCTTCTAAATATGCTTTATTGTTATCTTGAAGAAAGTAATCCCTTGTCGGTAAACCTGCAAATACAGTTTTCAAAATAAAACATATTCTGTTAATAGACGAATTAAGTAACAAAATAAATTACCTAAACTTGTTTGATCAAACTGTATGACAAACTCGTCAGAATTTTTTATGTCAGGACCAACCCATTCCGATATGAGTATGTCATTGTTGTATAAACGTAAATTTGCCATCAACTCTAGCCAATCAAAGTTGCTTTTATTCCATTTAGGATTTAAAATAGGCCATCCTCCCATCAAATTAAGTAAGTCTAACAAAGGTTGATGACCACGTTTCTCTAGTATATCATAATTCATACATGATTTGAATAAATATCTAGCTTTTAACGCTGCATTGCCATGTGCGGGATCTTCATATATATGCGGTATCAGAAATTCTTCTGGTAATGCAATTTCTCTTTCACGCCTTTTCATAAACGTATTTGTGTACATTTGTAATTTTCGACCATATCTTATTTGTTTAGATTTTATCACAAATTTTCTTTTGTCTGCTGCACCTTTTCTGAACTTTACAGTATTTCTATAATTTGAACTTTTTGATCTATTTTTAATTTTTCTATTACTTACTATATGCTTGTGAAAGTCCTTTTTTATTTTTGAAAATGGGTTAAAAAAAATTCTGGACTTTTCTTTTATGTATCTACGTATTCTGTTTAAAATTTCCTTTTTCTCGACATTATCGTCAATATTATACTGGTAGTTATCAGATTCAGAAGTACGTTTATCTTTTGAATAAGTGTTAATAGTGTCTAAAATTAATTTGCTATATGGAGGTTTTTTCGTATGAGACGATGGCTTAATTATATTAAAAAAGTTATCCTCTATTTCGAGTTGTGGTCCCGGATAGAAACTAGTGACTTTTTCATGAGTTTTGAATTCCAATAATTCTTTTAGAACATTGTCCAAATTTTCTCTAAGAATTTCAAAAGTATCGTAGCTAAAATCAATCAAAACCATATTGAAATATTCCAGTACTTTTTTGGAATAATTTTTATTTGGAATTAAAACCTACTTACCCAGCTTTATCTGCTGGTATTGGATTTAGGACAGCCCAATTACCGCAAGCATATTGGTAGAAATCGTAACATGGATCTGCTTCTGCATCCATATATTGTCTCATTATGGTTGCTTGATTATTTCTAATAGTTTCTTTATCACCTTGACCTTTCCAAAAAGCGTGTATACCTCGTTTTAAAAACAAAAGTATTATTAATTAGATAGGTATATAATATGTAATAGCAATAAAAACTTGGCTTAATTTTAGTGAAGTACATTCAAACTACATAGATCGCTTGCGCACAGATTTATAGGTAAGGAACCTTGACTCGTTCACGACATCGGTCAATTGGATGATTCGTTCAAAGGCGAGCAAACTATTATCAATTTGATCTAAGGCAACTCTACCTATGTAATCCACTATTGTCATTGTTGAACGTGGAATACCTGGAATAAATTCGTAACATAAAAAATCGGTATATTAAATCCTTTCTGATATAAATACCTGTGTATGACCTTGACGGTTTATAAAGATTTGCAGAGGAACCCATTTCACCCTCTTCAAGTTCTGGTTGACCTCTGACTTGTTCAACGACATCATCTAAGGGACCGCGGTCTACGTGTGTCTCCGGAGGTATTATGCTGAAAAAATACAGTTTGGTGAAAGTACTTTCACATGTTTATAACCAAGACTTCAATATTACACTTGGAATCAATGTACATAGATTATTGTTCAGTAAATTACCTATCTCTCAGAAAATGACGATATATGATATAAACGTAACAAGAGTTTTTGAAAATACTGCTTTTATTCATTATAATATATTAGTTAATTACCTTTCTACATTTTCATCGTCATCATATTGTTCGCTAATATCTGACGATTCGATTTCCCTTTCAGCTTCACTTTCCATTTCACTGTCTTCATCATAATATTCTTCGGTTTGTTCCTGTTCACTTTTGGTTTTTTGACGTGCCGATACACTTGGTCTACTGGGAAATATATTGTCCTATAATTGAACTATGGGCATGGACGGTGCTAGGATTAATTTCATAGGAGCGCATCAGCATCTACACACTATACTACTAACTAAAAAAATATTATTTATAAATACATGTATTGTACTAACTTGGACAACAACCTAGACACTTGAGTTTTTATTGAAACAGTAACTAAATAAATAAAAATAATTATTTTTTGCATGTATTTTCTTTCCCAACAGCGAAACAAGTACACCCTCTTACACCTCGATACCGGTGCCTATGACCAAAGAGAATACAATACTACGTAAGACCTATAACTATGAGAAAGGAAAAGAAGGATAAGTTTTACACACACCTACACACACACACACACTTACACACTCACCCGTAATCTTGCGATGTAAGAGTAAAGTGACTCATTCTTTTCACTCTAGTAGGAGTACCATGCTGCTTATCAGAACTACCCCAAATTAGAATGTCACTTGTAACGTTTCCCATGTACACTGCACGTGTGCGTCGTGCAGGTTGCGAATCGGTATGTGCTAACAGTATCTCATCGGGCGGTAAAAACGAAGTACGAAAATCTTGAAAAACGTCTCTCTCCTCAGGATCAACACCTTCCAATCTTGTATAAATTTTAGGAATATTTTTCACAACATATTGATCTGACGGATCACCTAAATAATCAAAAGGTTTTTTTATTAGAAAATATAAGGAGGTCACTAAAACCGCTAAAGCTATGATCGAAATAAATCTGCTGAAGTTTGCACTATTTGATATGGGTTTGAGAGGTATGGTATGTGGTGGACTTCGCGTGTCTACTCGCGTCATGGTAACTTCTGACTAATGCTTCAACGGAGATTTGTAACAGGAATCGTGTGTGAACTAAGTTTTTATTGCAAGATTGACCTTGTTGGTTCTGCAGATTGGTCGATGGTTTTAAATTGACATTTCTATGAACATCAAATATTTTGAAAATATATTATTTACAAGTAGAATTTTTATTTCATAAAATGAAGAAATCTATATCATTTGCTGAATTAACAAAACAAGTTCAATTTGATAAATGACTTGATTTTATCTGACATGATTTGCGGTATGTAATATTAATTATAAATACTATTGTATGGATTAGAATTATTTTTAGTTATAATATTTTTTATATTATGAATGATCTTTATTAACTCTTTGCCTTAAGTTTTTTTCTTTATTTTATCGAATAAAAATATTACTTACCTACATATAATACGTATTGATAAGACGCTTGAGAGCTAAGATTGCAGATTTATCTAACTCATATTGACATTTTTTTGACCTTTGTCCTTCACTTGTTGAAAAAGCTTCGTCTACGTCTTCTCCTTCCTCACTTTCCTTCTAAAATTGTTTTAAAGAACTTATTGTACCGTATCAAGTGTTCAATCATCGTTACTCTTCTGTTATCGAATGTTTGTCAACAATTGTCTTTTCTTGATATACATTCTTAACACTTCCTTTCTGTCCAACTGATGCTCCCCATCCTCATCCAACACCACATTTAAAACGCAGCCAACCTTTCTCTATCCCTTTAATTTAAAAGATAGGGAGCAGTGGTGGTAAAACAACGACGGTTAAATAAAAAAAGACATATTTTTCTCTATTTACATAATTACTTAAATTTTAAGGCAATAATGAATCATCAGAAGAAGCGGTTACTTTCAGCAGACATCTACTTGCAACCAAATATTGGTTTGCGCGGATATCATATGCAAATAAAAAACTATACCTCTTAGCTTTATTGGAAGACGTTAGCAGTGCCTGGGCTTTGTCGTTACTATTGAAGTCCATTTGGAATTGTCGCCCAAAGGATGCAGTGATGTCTATAAACGAGTTAGTTTGTTGTATATATTAATAATAAATCTTAAGAATAATAATTGTAGAATAATTACAAAAATGGCATTATTATTTTACAATCTTCAATTTTATATAATTTTTTTTAAAACATTGATTTAACAAAAGTGAAAAACAAAAGAAGCTTTTGTGTGTGGATTTAATGGCAACCTTAATTAAACACATGGATTGGGCTTAATGGTCAGTAACCATAAGAATGAACATAAAATAAATTAGTTCGTAAAATAAAAATATAAATAATGAATTTTAACTACATTTTTTATTTCCATGGAGTGAATTGACAATCACTGATGTCAAAGTATTTGAAAATAATGTTGTCACATTTATTTTTGTAGTGTTAAGCTATCGTATATTTTACGGTACAATTATATCAATCGTACGACTTTAAATATTGAATTGTGGGTTATTATTCAAATATTTTGTGTTCTTCAACATACGATTATCATTACATAATTTAAGAAACTATAAAATTAACATAATATGGTGAAGAACAGCAAAAAAGAAGGCTCTGGCTGACCCACGAGGAATGTTTCGTCTCCCTTTGAGCTTCACATATGAAGGGTTCAATGTTTATTGAAAAAAACTTAAATAGGTAGATTATATTAATTAGTACCGATTGTTGACATCACTATTTTAAAAACACAATAAACTAGCAACACATAATATATAATTTCACTTTGTGGGAATAAAAACGCAGTATAGGTAATCAAATTCGCATCACTCTGTGCAATCGATTCATTCCTGAAAATGAGTACCAGTATAACCTACTTGGAGCGGTAATGCCTTACCGACATAGAGCTATCTCTTTCATACATTATGCAGAATTGTCAAGTGTCTCATTCTAATATTATTATAATATTTCTGTTAGTTTTTATTTCATTGGTGCATTGTTAGAACCCGTGACCCAGGTGGATGACCTGAACGCAGTGTGCGCTACAGTTGTTTATGCACAGGTTGTTTCAAAAGGATAATTTGGAAAATTACAGGTTTTCAATAAATAATAACATTAAAATACTATCCCTTTTATCTGAAATTGCGTAACCGTATACGTGTATTTTAATGTTGCCATTGAAGCGCCAATGTTGTCTTATGAATGCAATGCAAACAATATTGGTTAATTAAAATGAGAACTGATCGATCCAAGTTTTTTTTAATTTTATTTTAGGCAAAACGTATGGAGTAGCTACGATCAAGCCCCAATGGATCATAACAGAACAGCGCAGCCGATATCGACATTAGCGGAAGTTATGAAGAATGATCGGATGTGGTTTCTAACACTCGAACCGGTAAATATCGTGGTTTATAATGCTACTGTAAAATAAATGCTTTCAAATGTTAGCCATACATCTTACTCATATTTTAACGTTTACTATTTTGTTTTCATTTCAAAAAACAAAAAAATAAATAATTTTATGATTTAGAAATGGTCGCCTTAAACATATTATATTATATTGTAGCATGGACAAGTGACGACACTGTGGCTGTTGTTAAGCACAGTACAATTTAAAAACAACGGTACTAAGACCACAGAGACATCAGCAAGTAATCAATGGTTGTCGCTCTCATGCCGTCCTGCAAACGACTCGGTAGCTCGATATACACTGCTTGAAATCCAATCCGCTAATCCTACAATATAAAAGAGTCTCTGGGATGGTTTTGTCATCATGCGCATGACGGTCGCAAACTAGTCGGACATGATTACCAGCTCGCTTGATTACCGGATTTACACCGGTTGAGCCCGGGACGTGAGACTTCTAAGCATGCCACTATGGCGAGTATTATTATTCTAAAGCCTACTAAGTACACACCAGGGTGGTTGCTGATATAGGTTTTTACACATCAGCGGATGCCGATGCTGATTTTAATTATTTACTTTAAAAACTTAGAAAAATCTATTGATCCCTATGAATTTACTATTAAAAGTTACTTATTTCCTTTTGTAGTCAATAAAAGATGTTTTAATAATTTTGGACATATATTAATGATTTAAAAAAAATCTAAACCGTACATGAAGATACCCTTTGCAGCATTCAATAAAAAAATTCCAATATATTTAATCATATTAGAATTTAATCAGTGGTAAGTTGAATTTTACAAACAATAATTGAGCCGACTTTTCGGTCTGAAGTCTGTTTTTAAATATCTTGTAAATTATCCCAGCATTGCTGAATAGCGTTCGCTAGGAACACCCGCCAGCGGTGTTGTCAAAAATCTTTAAGCCAGCCTGAAAAGTTCCATATATCTATCTATCTGTCTGTCTCATATCAATTAATTTTCTACTAACCAAGTGGGTTTTATACTCAGTAAGCTTCCTTCTTTACATTTTTTTTTAATTGTGCTGTTGTAATCGTTTCATATGGTGCCATTTTTTAGCACGATGTAAATAAACTTTTGAAACTCTCGATTCTCACGGTACTGTGTTTTCTTTTACTATTAAATACAAAATCAAAGGTCAGAGCAGCTACGATTGATCAAAAGAGGCAATGTTGTGCTTCAAAGGAAGTAATCCTTTGACCATGTTGCGATTTGAATATCAGCATACAATATCAACATCATAAAATGCGAATGCTGATGCTGACGCTGATATTCGCAAAAAATCCTAGTACACACTAACCAGGCGGCGGGCTCGTGACAATATGAGAAATTGAATTAAATATTTTTAAATATACATATAATGAAATATGAGGTTGGATAATTATGTAAAATCGAACTAAATTTAAAGTTCCTATATATTATAAAATGTTTTTAATGTATGGTGGATCAAAAGTTTAATAATTGTGAATAGTAGGGATTACAAACCGCAATAAGTAGGAAGCTAAATTAATAAATAAAATTGATGTACCACTACTCACTCTGATTTGCGTTAGAGGCAAAGGGACTAAAATAACCCAGGCGGGCTTGCTGCAAAAAGCGAACCACCACGTCACACAAGTGGGCATGCGGCATATGGCGGTGGCAATCCCGCGCGGCAAAAACCCGCCAGTCGAGCCGCCGGCAAAGTGAGCCTTTATAAATGACACTTTCATTTTCATCCTTCATTTTTTGTAGTTTTTCTTCAATAAAATACTAATTTTTCGAAATCGCAGGAGTCCCAAGCTCTGGTTCTCTCAGAACTATTGACGATAGCTGGTGGTCCAGTAATGTGGGCGGCATTGAAACGTGGCCAGATTCTCTACGAACGCTATCGTGATCTACAGTTGCTGAATTTGAAAGAATGTGTTGTAGTGAATGAGACTCTGCCGGAGAAAGCGCAACAGCAATCATCACCCGAAAAGGTATGTGCTTTTTATTTCTTTAGCACCGCTGTGATTTCAAACTCGATGAAACGAAAGGATTTAGCTATCGAGAGAATGGGATAGAATACATTATATAGTTTCTTATTATGTCGGTCTCCTCTTTGTATGTGTGTTAGTACGTCTGTGTGCGTCTGCATATTACTAAGCCTTGGGAAAAGGCGTCAAAGCCAACGTGGTGTACATTGTTCATGTGTATCGTTTATGTGAATATTTTTTTATGGTTTCACTTCTACCGCGTGTGAACTGCACACATTTTTTTGTCATACAACTAAGGTGCTCAACATGTGTACGGCTCGCCTGATGGGAAGCGGCTACCGTAGCTTATGGATGTTTGTAACACCATATGTATCACTTGTACTTTGCCGACCTTGAACCCTCCTTTTCTAAGCACTTTGGAAACCCTAATCATCGCAAGAACACAACACAATATTATTTGGTTACGATCTTCTGTAGAGTTTGAGGTATTTCACGTGTCGGAATACCCCAGGTAGAAAGATCATGAGAATCAAAATCAAAAATCTGAGGAGCTGAATAAGATTTTTATGAGTTGTTTGTGAAAAGTTTTTTAATAATTACCTATTCTTTATTATATGTACCTTTCAATTTAATAATTAAAATGGGATGTTTACGCAATAAGCCTGCTCGTCCGTTTGTATATTTATATTTTAAGAATATCATGTAATTTAACATGTTCTCATTTAAGTGAATTTTGTTAATTCTTATGAGAATAAAGATGTCTTTAAACCGAAATAAGTAAAAACGCTATATGAAAAAAAAAAACGCCCGCCAAACATGCTATCGGGGAGGAGTGGTTTAGCTGTGCAATTAGTGTGCCTGCGCATGTTAGTCATCGCACGACGCGACGCGTTGGTCGTTGCGCGTATGAGCCTTTACACACGCACAAATTCACAGTACGGTAAATCTATATTTTCTTATAGAGTAAAAAAGATCAAATGCAAGTACAGGCACGTAAAGGTTCCGCTGGTGGTGGTGGTGGCGGTGATAAACAAACACAGCCAACAGGACAGGCGCATAGAGAGGTAGGTAATTCATTGTTGGATGTCAAACTTTTTGTCATAATATAATATATCTCTTTCAAATATACTATATCATATTTACGTCTATTAACGTGATTGTCAAGGGGTTTAGAGTGGCGGAATATCAATTCGATAGATCCGCAGGCTCAAACTCCTGCATTTTACCAACGAATTCTTCGGAATTCGCTTAGGTGAATTTACTAATTCAAATTGGTAACATTATCGCCTGACGGTTAAAGAAAACATCGCAAGGAAACCTGAACGAATGAAAAATTTCCTTTTAGTACCACTTAGGTAGCTACGTGGAAAAAATAAAGAACTGTGAAGAAACTTGGAGCTTTTCTTCCCGTTAAATAGAATTGTAACACTTTATAATGGTGAATCTAAAAAGTCAGATCTAGAGATCTTCGCTAATAGCCTTGAAAAATACAAAACCATTTGTCTCTTTGAGTAGAATATAATTGATATTTTAATTTATTGAAAATTAATTTATTATAGTTTATTTGTTTTCTCTCTTATTACATTTCCAAATTCATTCGTGCTCTTTTTAGATAAATTATTTTGATCTGCTTATCGTGTGTAATAATTATTAAAATTGCATTTGTTTAGAGTCTTTTTTGTTGATAATCTTATAGTTTGTCATAATGTGAATCTTGTTGGTGTTTTTATTATATATATATATAAATAAATAAACTGGTCGTGGTGGTGATTACACTCGTGCCATCCCTTGGGAAAAGGCCTCGTTGCGCGGCAGTGGGATACTTTCAGGCTGGTATTATTATTAACGATTTCCTCTATGTACATCTACAAAAAAAAAAAAATAACTGTAAACAAGATTTATATAGTACTAGCGGTGTGCCCGCGGCTCTGCACGCGTTAATAGTTACGCGGTAGTTATTTACATCCCGTAACTTTATTTTTTACCCATATTGTTGACAATTCATATGCCGTATCAATTGAGGAATGGCATGTATTTCCCGTATACAATTTTCGTCAAATAATTATTTTTATTTCTTTCTTACCAAAAGTATAAATATGAATATCCCTAATTTGAGACATGACGCGTTCTTCAAACAAACTTTAACACAAGTTCTATTTTCACCATATGTGGAATAACACAATGAAATGATTCACTTTTAGCAAAACTGTATAATCCAGATAATTTACAATATGTATATCGCTTAAAATATATAAAGTCTCGCGAGCTGCGATTGACAGCGCACGTCATAAAATAAAACAGTAATTATGCCGTACTGCGTAGTTAAACAGTGTAAAAACACTTCAGACAATCTTAAAAATAACACTGGACTATCATTTAATAGGAAATTATTATAAATACAATACATTTCTTATTAAGTATAACAATGTCAATATATTAACAAACCAGATTGACAATCAACAAACTGGTTGGTATGGCAGCCGATGTCATTTCACCATTATCGCGCATGCGCATTTGGTGTTCCCATATTTTGTTCATAGATGCTTTCATCCCCTATTTTCTACCCTTAAAGTTTTATTTTCGCTACAAATAGTACCCTATGTCCTTTCCCAAGGTCCAATCTATCTTTATACCAAAATTCATCAAAGTTGGTTAAGCGGTTTAGGCGTGAAAACATAACAGACAGCCAGACAGCCCGAGTTACTTTCGCATTTATAATATTAGTATGGATAAAATATATTGATACACTCGAACGAGTTTCTTGCCAGCTCTTTGTGATAACTGAGAATTGGGATGTTTTCCGAACGTACTCTTTTAACGTTCGTAAGTACCTTAGTAGGGCCTAGGCTGAATAACTTATATTATGATTTGCTTCAAAATATTTAAAAAAATTATGCCTTAAATGGTTATTTATTTTCCAGCTGGAAGTAAATCTTGCGGCATGGGATGCGACAATCAAAGTCTTGCGTGATAGTTTAAAACTGGAAGAATTAGAAATGACGTTCAATGATGGAACTAAAAGAAAACTATGGAAAGTCAACCGGCCCAAACCCGAAGTTATAGAAACTGTGGATTTCGTACTTATCCTCAATTATCCTGCACTTATAAATAATAGTCATAGAAAAACTATTGGCCAGTAAAATTTTGTCACCAGGACTTGCATAAAGTTGGCTAAAGGGGCATTTGAAAAAGTGTACATATATAGCACTTTACGTTGAATAATTTTTACAAGTGCACTTTCAACGAATTCTGTCATTAAATTTGATACTTATACACATAATTATCTCACTTTATTTTATTTGTAACTTAACGTTATCGCAATCTTTGTAATTCGTACACTCATTCTTATAAGTCAGTATTTTTAAATCACTATGATTTGCATTTTTATTGACACACGTAGGTACACGTGATAGTTCGAAGTGAAATTTCTTAATTTCTTAACGCGAATTACGTATAGCTTAAAGTATGTACCTAGCTTAAAATGTATAGGTAACTATCTTTCTTCATCTCTGTACATTATATCTTTCTTCGCCTAAACGTGACGCGTACTAACCTAATCTAACCGTACCTAATTATACTCGTCGAATTATCGACGCGCCGTGTAAGAAATTTAATTTCAGTAAGTAATAAGTTTACGAAATAGTGTTTTGACGATTGTGTTTGTCATTTACAGTTTCAATTGCTGCCTTCGTCTATCGGGAAACGTATTTTATCATATTTGCCCCGAACACAAATAGGTGACTACGCTCGAGTCAACAAGTACTGGGGATATCTCGTGGATGAGTTTCGATCTGAAACAGCTGCCAGATTGAAGATAGATGTCGATCGTGATAAATTACATGTAAATACATTATTATTATTATTCATAACATTCCTTTTTGATCAGTTATCCAGAATATATAAAGTTTTTTTAATGTGGAACATTTATAGGCGAGGGGTAACCCTGATTGTTGGCGTGGCTATCCCTCGCCACGCTATTTGATGAAATATATGAACAAATGCATATTCTCAGTATGCTTTTAAAACCACCTCGTAGTCTAGGGGTCGTAAGCATGACTACTATTTTCCAAAGTCCTAGGTACGAAACAAATTGTTTGTTTTTTATGTGCTATGAATTATGAAATTATGAGTAAACAATTATGAAAATAATTGAGTAGTCGCGATTTTAAATAAATTTTTAGATTTTTGTATTTAATAAAAATGAATATTTATGTAATAAACAGTCTTATTTTATGGAACAAATTTTTAATGTTTTATCTTTTCATTATGCCATATCTGATTCCTGTCGTAATCTGTTCCTTTATGCATATAACTAATACAAAGTAATTTCGATGTTTCACATTTTCTTTTTTTTTTTTAAATAAAATACACGATTTAATGTATATGGAGAGGTACGTATATATTTAGACTTTATTTAAAACCAGCGCTGTCCGGCGGTGCGTGAATTTATTAAGCAATAATTATGTTCGTTTCGTAATTTTATTTTTACTCATTGTTCATAATTTTTTACAGCTTATCAACTATGGAATGCCTTACGCTTCCCCATCCACAAATTTTCATCAAAGACGCCTAAGACTTAAGATTTTTTTTATTTTTCACGATTTCGTAAAGTATTATTGACTATTCTTATTGTTTATTAATTTTATTATTACATAACCTTCCCGTCCACAATATTATCATCAAAATCGGTAGAGAATTAAAAAAATATGTATAATATTGTTTTTATTTTTTTACGAATTAAATATTCTTGACAATTACTCTGATAGCCTATCAATTGACCAGTGACTTAATAAGTGTACAAAATTTAAAAATAATTGGATAAGCAAATTTGAAATTATTCTTTTGCTGTTTTTGAATGTCTTTTTATGAAAATAAACTCAAAAGTATATTAATATAAATTATTATAGTGATGCCTGTGTGAAAAGCTTAAAGGACAATATTTTTTTTAGTCTAAAACAACGGTGTTTTTATTTTAAATACTGAGTTTAACTATACTTTTTTTTACATACATTTATCAGGAAATCATGATGCGCCATGATACAAGCCTGGATATTATATTCCCCGATGACCGGCAAGTAGCGCTGCCCAGCTTCCAAGGCGTTACTAGCATTAACACAACGTCTATGCTTCGTACAAGGCACGGGCAACCAAGCATATGGGCGAGCGAGAGATCTGGAGGGGCTTTCTCAATGCGACATTTCTTAAACAAAAAGTTAAATAAACCAAGTGTAAGTTCATAATAATAAAAATACGGCCAGCCTGTAAATTTGCCAGTGCTGGGCAAAGACCTCTTCCTGAGGGAATTATTCGGATTTATTACCACTATTTATTCACCACACCAACTCGCGACTTATTGGCCATTTGGCCATTTCAAATTTCGAAAAATAAACAGTTCTATATTTTTTCCACATATTGTGGCACATATTCTGCAAGAGCATTTCTCATTTCTCAAGCGTTCACAATTCCTCACGATGTTTCCCCTCACCGTCAGACGAAAGGGATACCAATGTGAGTGAATTAAAAAATAAATCATTGTTACAAACAATATCAGACATCGAATCGATATTCCACCGGCCTAAGCAACTCGACTATTCTGTAAGTTCATATTATAATATTATTATCTCTTTAATTTATTTAAGGGCGTTTGTGGTTTTTTGAATATGTTATGGAGCTTTCTTCAACTTCTATTTCACGCTTCTTAGCAACAGAATTTACCAAATTAAAAAGATCTCCAAATCCTCTCGAATAAAAGTACTTACATAGAAGAATGTTAAAATATACTTATCTACTTCTAACGCATTAGCCAAAAACATTTTTTGTTTTACCTATCGTTTAAAATTTAATGTTTATTAAGTAGGTACCTAGTAGTTTACTTTATAGTACAATGACTTATAATGTGTATAGTTTTTTAATTATATTATAATATCTATTTTAGGGAATTAGAGCATATCTAAAACGGTCTAAAAATATTTTCAACTTTTTAAGTGATCTTCTTTTTTGTTATTTCATTATTAAAATTTTAGTGATTTACAAATAGCTGATCCGGCAGACGTTCTGCTCTTTACTATATTTACTGGCTTAACCACAGTCCCACCTATCGGATCCTAACATAGCTATGAACCATAGTCCCTATAAAACAAATATATTATGAGAGAGCTCAATCGGTCAAGTCATTCACGTAACATACTTTTGAGAAGAAGTTTGGACGCAAAAATCGTTGAAACCATTTTACATAATAATATATTGTAAACCTTACAATAAGTATAAAACTATAAATCTTTGAAAGTTATTTATAGTCTCCTTTACTAGCAGATCCGTCAAACTCCAATAAGGAATATGTTTGAGCTATCTGAAAGATTAGAACGGCGTGGAGCTGCGGACGAGAATATTTGGAAATGGTGTGAGAACGTGCTTAAACATGCTAAATCACATAACCAAAATGATGAGGTGAACGTATTTAGATTTAACTGATTTCGAACTTAGTAAAACTTAAGGTATCCTAAGGAATCCATTCCCATTGAACTCGCTTTGAATGCATGTAGGTCCTTATCAATGTTTTGTTTTTTTTTTATTACTTCATCGAAGTGAGCACCTATTTACTTACATTCTATAGTTATAATACTCTGCACCAATATCACTTTGCTTTGAGCTGTTAAACAATTCTTTTATTAATTGGATCCACATGAAGATATCCACCGCTATTAATATGTATGTTCAGATTTCTTTTATCCTTAGGAGGACTTCAAGTGAACTGTTAAAACAGCATTTGATACATAGTAAGCATACAATATAATCAAAGTTTCAAAGCTTAATATCTAGTTACTTGTACAATGTTTTCAGCGATAGGTTGCATGGAACAATAACTCTTTAAAATGTGGATTTATTTTTTATTTACAGAAAGAGAAAAAAAATGAAGAGGGTGTACTCTCTCTTGGTAATGTGCATTTTCCTTGCCCTATGATGAAAGAAAGCTGTGAAGTACCCCTTGTTCCTCCACTCTACAAGGATCCAGCTATTACGTATGCTTTCTTATCTTCTTAACTTGGCGTTTGAATTGTAGTTATTTACACGAGCTTAGTAGGTACCTACTAATCGCTTAGTACCTACTAACCTTACTGATAAGTGAGATGCAGATAATTGTTTACACGTTAGTATTAGTAAATAAACATGTGTAAAACACACGTGGTAGAAAAACCTTCAGAATACATAAAATTATCTTTTTAGAAATCGTAAATCAACGGGACTCGAACCATCGACCAGTCGACCGCTGTAAATACAACATTGCGTAGAAGTCTGGTCGTCATCTCTCATCATCTCATCTATCTCTTTATATCGCATGCTAAATCCTTTAGATGTACGTCAGTGTTTGTGTCGTTTTTTTGTTTCATTGAATTTCAAATTACAATATTACTAAAGAATTTTTCAGTTCAAAAGGTTAGTCGCCAACGTCCACTCGAAATAGAACACTGCCGCTTTGTTTTACGCATTGACTTTTTATCACTAAACACTTGCCGTGATTAGTAAGTTGTGGTGGAAGTGGGAGTAGTCGGCTTGTACTCGTAGCTTAGTAAATAGAATCACCTCTATTCACTTGCACTAGCAGTTTCAATAATACTAATCACTGAACCAGCATGCTTACTCGCATGGTATTTGTGTAAGTGACAAGTAGGTAGGTAGGTACTAAGCATTACTTACTAAGTTCGTATAAATTGGGGATAATTTATAGAAATAAATCTAAGTTTTATATTTTTACTTTCAGCACTTCTACGAAACCAAGGCGGAACATATCAAACTCAACTGTAATGCATGTTACAAAAGAGCCTGGTAATAAAAAATACAGCTTATGGACTCGCGATTTTTCTGGCCTTTACCCGGTGTATAAGATACCGTCTCATCAATCTCCTTTGTGAATCGTTGGTTAAATATAAACATATAGTTGTTTTATACGTTTTATAATTAATTTTTTATTACCATTATTGAATTAAATTACCACTAATGAAGTAATCTTTAATTATATAGACGTGTGTGTATCCATCGCCGGTCCTAGCCCATAATCAAGGCAGAGCGAGATTGTCATTTGGCGACCATTTGGTCGACGCTTTCACACCATAAATTGTATTTCAGTTTCAGTTAATTAAATGATAATTACCAACTTTTTCATATATTAACTAGGTACTTACTTTATCCTAATTTTCTTTACTACTTCCGCCAAAAAATTTATATCTGCGTCTGTAGCAAAGAAAATTCGGTTAAAGTAATTACAATGGATTACCGTAAAATAACGCCTACGTGAATCCTAATAATTTTTAAAATGAATAAAAAACCTTTTTTTAATATAATAAACTCGATACGTTGACGGCATTATCCTTGATGGTAAGCACATCGTAATCCAACACACACTGGCTACCACCGAGAGATGTTTATCGATCGACGGTCACCGCTGTCATGCCTGCAAACATTCTTCACGTTGCGCTTATAGGACCCAATGTCGTAAGAATGTACCTTACTGCTATACAATTAAATTAGTATTCGGTGTTAATATTGTAGTCACTAAATGATAAAATCTGTTACCTATTGGATTAAAAGAAAACATGCATCTCGTTCATTCTATCGATCTTAATTTAAATTGATTTATACTTATTAAATTATATTTAGATGGCAAAATGACTACTGTGTACATTATGGTAGGCACAGTGTATTCCAATAACATCCCCAGTGAATACGTTACTTTAGTTAGACACCATATGCGTCATATTCACATAGATTTTACTTATAAGATGTATGGGTGATGTCAGATAGAGGTCGTGTGTTTTCTGGGTTGGCGACTACCATAGGATCTACAATCCATCGTCAGTCGTCGCTGTAATATAATGTCTCGTCACGTTATGCTTGGACTGAAGGTGGATATTCACTGCCCGAGAGACAGTTACACAGCTTCAAAGAACGGCAAAGATAAGATGTATCGAACTTCTTTGTTTATGCCTACATGGAGGTTACCGTAAAGATGTGGCTCCGGAGCCCAGCGCGTGTGGTTCTGTTATGAAAAGGAGAAGCGGGAATAAGGTTGAACAGCTCTTCTGAACACTCAGCAAGGCAATGTCCCTGCGTAACTGAAGCTACTCGATGAACTTAGTTATAAGAACGTCTGCATTATTTACAATAAGGACAGCCCGACTCTGCAACTTGTCCAGGGATTCGAGCAGATATTTTACGGATCTGTCCCAAAGGTTCGAACATACAAGGCCGAATAAGATTCCGAGTCTCCGAGATGTGGCGGAGGTGACACCCCGATGTGTGTGATTTCGCAATTAGCATTTTGGCGCTCCTTGCTACCTGGCGAGTAGAGCGACCACACCTCTCGCTCTACCCCAGGATTACCGCGCCGCTACATAAATATTATTAAAGAAATTAACAGTACCAATGAATTTCTCATAATATGGGATTGTTACTAATTTTGTTATTTGAAGCTTTTGATGCCTGCTTTCAAGTGGACGCTGTGTATAGGTACTGATTTTTCTTAATCGTTTAATATCTCTTATTAATAAAATTTAGGTAGGAACTGAAAAAGTTGTCGAAAGCGGCGGCGTGGCGACCTGGTAAGATGAATGGAGTGGTATGTCAGAAGCTACAGTCAAGTAGTAGTACATAAATAATATTGTTTCATGCGATTCTCTCCGGCATTCTACAAAGATCTCCTCTTGGCATTATAATGTATGCCATAGACAAATAAATGCATCGATTTTTTTAGTTTAGAAAGTTTTAAATTTAGTTCTTGGCAACCCTTTGTCTGAAGTTCCGTCAGTGTCGCCAAAAAACGTACAAATTTGCACGTTGTTAAGGGTTTCCTTGTTACCACCATAAAAAAAAAAAAAAGGAAAAGTTATAAGATATTACTTAGTTATGTGTCGTGAAAATAGTTAAATTTTTTTAGCTAGCTTTAGTTTACTTGAGGCAGTAGGTAATATTTTTGAATGTCATAATCTGTAATTAACTATTTTTTTTTTTTCTAAAAAAATTCCGATAGCAGCTGATTTATTTATAGGTATAATATATAAGGGTAACTTATCACAAAATAAATATGCCATTAAAAAAATGTTCTCTGTGTCTGTTTGCATGTCAGGATTTAACTCAAAAAGGGCTTAATCAATTCTCATGAAATTTTGTACACAGGAAGCTTATATCATCTGTAAATTGATAGGCTTCGAGAGTTTTCAATAATATTCTTAGAAACTATTAAAAAAAAACTAAACCAATTTTGATGGAATTTTGTATACGGGAAGTATAAGTTATTCCTTAATTGATGGGCTATAACAATTTTCAATATTATTTTTAGAATTAATCGTAAAAACAGAGTTTGTAGATGGTAACCACACGTCAATCCATAATTTGATAGGCTAATGAATTGTCAACAATACATTTTGGATTGTTAAAAAAAATAGTAGTAAAGGATTTTGATGACGTTTACTTCTTCTTCCTAACTAGGCTACCAGTCCTCTTTCTTGAAAAGCATTAATACTATTATCGAGTGAATATAGTGTCCTGTCCTATGATGATTTCGGTATCCTAACAAGATTGTAGTTCACTTGTTAGAACTTTCTAGGGAGTTTTGTGACACCTCAGAATGTATGCTTCCAGTTTATATTTTACTTATGCACTAAAACAAAACTATATCACACAAACTCCACCAATATTACATAATATGTTTGTCATAAACTTAAAGTTAATGAATTAAAAATAAAAACCACAACACGTCACTTCAAGAACTCGCCAAAAACCTCCTAATGTAATTTTGTACACGGGAAGATATCAATTCTCAATTGATATACCATAAAATTACGAGATGAAAATAATTACTGCGTTACAAACGCACACCGATAGTATTCAATAATTTTGGAGTCGAGAGGACAACTAAAAGTAATTATAAGGATATTTATTTTTCTTTCCCTATGAACTGAAAGAGCGATAGACAAAAAATATGAAAATGCCTGTATACGTAACCCATAGATATAATACATCTATGGTATAAACACTTTTTCAGACTTTTTGGTGCCTATTAATTAGGCTAAATATAAATTTTCACACTGCGGAAATAAAATATCGTTTTTGGTAAATTGAACTAAAAATCTGCACCAACAGGTAGACGATTTGAAAGCAGAGGTCTTGTAATGGCGGCGCGAAGCCAATGAAAAGAGGGTAGTCCTGCCTCCATCGCAGCCACAATCTGAGACCTCCCAGCCATATTGGCAGGAAGCACTTGCAGTCGCCGTAGAGGTGCTCGGCTTCTCTCTTCACAATTCCCTAGGCAATATGTTTATGGCTTGTGTTATATATGTATGTTGCGTGCCGTGCCTTACCACACGGTAACGGCTATGCATTAAGGCAGTGTGTAACTAGCTGCGTTGCGTTTCACTGGTCTCGCTCCTCGACATAGCACTGGCGACGAAGTACCCACATTTATAAAAAAAAAGTCTAATTTTGGAGTTTTATCGACTTTTGGTCACAACGTACAAAGCTGGAAGATCTTTAAAAGCCGATTATCGCAGTGGTTCATCGCGAATGAACTAGATGACAAAGAAGGGGACAAAAAGCGGCGAGCAATCCTGCTCAGCACACTCAGCGACGGTAGCTACAAATTAGCTACGGACTTAGCACTACCAAAGGAGCTCCAGGATGTACCATATGACGATATCGTCAAATTATTCGATATTCACTTTACCCTTAAAAGCTACGGATTCTCCGAGCGGCACAACTTTTACGCGGCCGTCCAGCAACCCGGTGAGAAACATAATCAATGGGCAGCCAGATTACGTGGGTTGTCAGCTAACTGTGGGTTCCATGACGTGGAAGAAGCTCTGCTCTCCTTTACTGTTGGCGACAGAACAGTCATTTTCGTGTTTCTTGTTAGGTTAATATGTGATAGTACTGTGTTTACGTGTTATATACTATGTGTTACGATAAAATAGATGGATACAGACAATATTATAGAGAAATGTAAGCGAATACGCTACTTTACAAGTTGCATGTTATATATTAAGATGTATATAAGTGATTATGTATTGTGTGTCACATATGTGAAAATATAACTAATATAGAATAGATTAATGCATAGAGTAAGCCAATACAGTAAGGATATCAAATATTATAGAGATTTTACGAACGGAAAACAGTGATGCCACCCGTAAATTACATTGTTTTTGGCTTATGTACGGAATATATACGTGGATAGGTAATTCAAAGAGGAACATTTTGATATATGACATGTGTACATAAGATATATAATGAGAGAAATATAAAGAGATTAACAGGGCAACCAAAGCGAAAACTGAAATTAAAACAAAGTTAAAACACGAAATAAAACGGGGCTCTCTTTACGGTCATTCCTCGAACTACTTAAGCTCGAAGAGGGGCCGTATTGGGCACGGTGTAATTCAACGAGTCTACAAGTACAAGCAACAAGTAACAACGAGAAGAAAGCTTTGGTAGTCCTGCGAACAATTAATTGAAGATATCGACTTTCATTGAAGACCCGGCACCTCAAGCGGTCGTGCATTATTGCAACCCCCGGACCCCCTCACTACTAACATCACGCCACCCACTGGCATCCGTACGGTGTCTACGAGACGGGATGCCAATAACTTATCAGGAAAAGACGCATGAGGTTAAGATACACGTTGTTCGTAAAGGTGGACCCCCGATTCTCGGCAGGGATTTTATGGCAAAATTTGACTTACAATTAACATCATGTAATTTTATTAAGAGCACGAATGAAATTAAAGGATTTGAGTTACAGTATCCCAAACTCTTTTCAAATAATTTAGGTACATATAGTAAGTATGAAGTTAGTTTATTAGATCTGACTACACTGTTAGCCTTAGGGGCCCTAAAGCCGCTGCGGCTTTTACAGCTTCACCGGACTTGGGGGCGAGCGCGGAGAGCACTCAGCCACGAAAGTTATAAGGACGACTCGCACGAGGGCGCCAGAGTGGCCGGACCTCGGCTCGGGCGGTCGTCGCGTACGCAAATAAGTCGCGAACTAACTGAATCCCTACACCTACGATTCGAGCTAACTCAATTATACACATAGGCACGTTCCCTTCCTCCTGGGAGGAAGGAAGGAACCATGCGTATGTGTATTCAGTAATCAGAAATGTTTCCTACACTAACTAGCGCATTAGTCTAACTAGCGTAAAAAAGAAAAAAAAGGTCCCTCACAGAACCTATGTACCTGTGTGGTGTGCACGTGTGTTTGTTCATACGTGTGTAATGTTGTATGTGGGTAACTAATTGCTGCACGTATAGTGTCACTTGTATCGCGCGGGCGGATGTCTGACCCAAGGGTTTCATACCGAGGAACGGACCTAGGCTTGGGTCACCCGCTAAAGAGGGTGAAGGTATGGAGTGTGTGCGGGAGCAAATTTGACCGCCCATCCTCTGCGGAGAGAACGGTGGTTACGCGGGCGTGGGCGCTGTCACGCTCTATTTGGAGAGACGAATCGGTATATTTTATTGTACATACGAGAATAAAATTTTGCGCGGCCGGTGTTTATGCCGGGTGGTCGCGTGTTTCAGAGTCGAGACGGTGTAACGTCTCGACGAGGCGGGGGAAGGCGCATATGGTCTTGACGAGACCGTAATGCTCTAGGTGGTCATTGTAGTCCATGACCTCCTGAATGCCGTGTTCACGAAGGAGCAAGATCATGATGTCGTTGCTCGCAACGTTGGAGGGAGCGCGGGGCGCGGAATTATTCATCGCCATACGAGGCTGTGGATTAGGGCGACGGGGCCCCCATGCGTTCGGAGCCGAACGCACGGGTTGTGATTGTCCGCGAGGCGCGGGAGGGCCGGCGGCGGCCGGGATCTGGCGAGGCACTGGAAGCGCAGGAAATTCCCCTGGCGCCAGCAGGGGTTGCGCTTGGAGGGCTGAGGCGGGAGGCGCCGCCCGGGGGGCCGCCTGCCTCTGGTACCGAGGCCGCGTAGTGCGCGGAGCTTTGGGGCAACCGCGATAATTCGCAGGGTGCCCCTCCCCTTCGCACAGTACGCAGCTCGGGGGGGTGGTGGAGTCACGCTCGCGCGTGCACTCCCTAGTCGGGTGGTCCTCTCGGCACTTGACGCACCGCGGACGAAGAAAGTGTATTTGTTACTAAAATGTTCGGGTCTTTATAACCGAACATATGTGTCTGTCAGAGTGGGAGAATCCAGTCCCTTGTTCCTTGCTTGCGTTTGGTCAATGCAGTGTGGACAACAGATGTCGTAGCCCAACAGATGCGGTAGCGGGTCGAGCGCCATGGTGCCGAGGAGCGTCCGCTTGGGGTATTGTTCTCGGCCGATCCCTTTCGTTATTTATTGCGTTATTAATATTGCGCTATTGTGAAGACGAAGTATCGGCGCTAGTCTTCCGGGTGGCATCCTGTGGAGCGCTTCCACAATGCGGTAGGTTCGCAGCAAGGATGAGATCGTATTTGTGATTGATAATATTTAGCTTGGTAGCAGCTACAAAGAGATAGATCGATTAGTCAACTTAGGCATCTTGAAACCGGTTGAACGTTCAGAGTACGCGTCAATGATCCTGCCGGTGCTTAGGCGCGATGGTTCCGTTAGGCTGTGCGCGGACTATTCGGTTACAATCAATAAACAATTAATTATTGAACATTATCCTTTGCCTACAGTTCATGAATTATTTTCTGAACTCCATGCTGGTCAAGTATATACTAAACTAGATTTATCGATGGCTTACAACCAATTTTTATTAAATAAAGAGTCGCAAAAGTTCACCTGCATAAACACGCATCGCGGATTGTTCAATTTTACTCGCTTAGTTTTTGGACTTTCTAGTGCACCGTCTATATTCCAGCGAGCGATGGAAAACATGCTGGCCGGCATGGATGGGGTTCTTTGTCTACTCGATGATGTTTTAATTACTAGCGTAGATAGATCTAGCCATAAACAAAAAATTCATGCAGTGCTTGAACGACTGCAGCAGGCAGGTTTAACTTTGCGTAAGGATAAATGCGAATTTTTTAAAGATGCTACAGAGGCTACATAATAAACAAAGAGGGATTAAAAAAATCCCCTGAAAAAATAAAAGCAGTTCTTGATGCTCCGGTCCCATCAAATGTTAATAAACTATAATCATTTTTGGGACTAGAAAATTATTACAGAAATTTTGTTCCGGGGGCATCAAGTACTTTAAAGTCCGCTTTATGAATTGTTAAAAAAGGGAGTTAAGTGGACTTGGACGAATGAACACAATGAGTCATTTTCAAAAATAAAAAAAATCTTAGCATCAAATCAGGTATTGGCTCATTTTAATCCAAATTATAAATTAATTTTGACTGTCGATGCATCCCCAACGGGCCTTGGAGCAATTTTATCACAAGAAGATGTTAATGGTACCGAAAGACCTATATCGTTCGCATCGCGTACTCCTAATCGGGCTGAGAAACGGTATTCACAGATACAAAAAGAGGCTACGGCGATAATTTTTGGAGTCAGACGTTTCCATCAGTACCTATATGGGAGGTCTAATCCGTTTATTTTACGAACTGATCATAAGCCATTAATTCTATTTTTGGTCCACATCTCGGTATTCCTGAGGTCTCCGCAAACCGTCTTCAAAGGTATGCAATATTCCTAAGTGCATATAATTATAACCTAAAAATTGAAAAAAAAATCTCAATAACTATTATATTGTTTCCGCACTTTTTCTTTCATAGAGAGATTACCTCTAACCCTCCCCTCGCTTACCCGTCCCTTCACAGCATCAAATAAATCGATATATATAAATAATTTAATGAGAATTATCGATATTTCAATATCTCGATATTTTTACCTATCACTAATTAGATTTCGAGATAAGCTATAACAGGTTACCTGTTACTATTGTTCCTGTTCCAGAGAAATAACAGTTTCAGTTACATGTTCAAAAATTAACAGCATGTTACGCTTTAGTAGGGATATAATATTATGTAGTAACCCCTGTAACCATAGTTAAGTATTAGATCGGCAACTCGAAAACGTAGCTACTATCTGCCTTTTTTTTTTTTTTTTTAACGTGGAGGAACCCGTCATGGGTACACACCCGCCCGGGGGGACGAGTGGTTATGTGAGACTCCTACTCACTAAAACTCCACGGTGTACCATCCGCCGCCACGATGGGGGGACGCGGGACCTGCAGGTAGCATAATACCGCGTCGCCCCGACGGCCGGCCCGGCACTGCCGGGCCCCGGCCTAAATAGGAGACAGCTCAGTACACCCTAGCCGTCTCCTCCGTCCGCCGAACCTGTGTAGTGGGAAGACAGGCCCCCCGACCCGTCTCCCCTGGTTCGGCTAGGGTGGCGGGAGTTGACGAATGAATCGCCTCCTCCGACCACCCGGTCTTCTTTGTCGGAGAGGGTCGCTTAGGGGATCCCCCTCGCGAACCCTCTCCGCGGCCTCCTTCTGCGAGATGATATCCTCGCAGAAGGAGGCCATCGCATGCCACGACCCCTCACTGTCGAGCATGGCTCTCACCACACTCGGCAGCGAGAGGTCCCCTCCCACCACCACGGTTAGAGCGCGGCGCTGCTCATCCCACGCAGCACACTCAGAAAGAGTATGCTGCGCCGTGTCTTCCATCGCACCGCACTCGTGACACGCGGTGGTGGGCTCTCTGCGGGCTATTTTGTGCAGGTACCATCCGAAGCAGCCATGTCCGGATAGCACCTGCACAAGCCTAAATGTCAGGGAGCCCCGGTCCCTATTTATCCACCGTTCGAGGACCGGGCGGACGGCATCTATGGTGTATCGCCCATAGCGCGCATCCGCTAGGTCCTCCCCCCATCTCCTTATCATCTCCTGACGGCCCTCACGCCGCAGCCGTATATCTGTAAACGGCGGCGAGCACTTCCGCCTCCAGCTCCCAAGGTGGGGAGCCGGCGAGCACGAAAGCACCGATCTGTATCCGCGGACGACTCTCAGCGCCACAACCCGCTGTGCAGCACGCAGTACACGTCTGCTTGTGGCGCCTAAAGCATCCACCCAAATCGGTGCCCCATAGACGGCCATGCTCCGCACGACTCCCGCATAAAGGCGTCGGCAGCTCGTGCCCGGCCCTCCCGAGTTCGGGAGGAGCCGACCAAGAGCCGCCGCCGTTCCCACTATACGCGGTCCGAGTCCCACAAAATGGGACTCGAACCGCCATCTTCCGTCCAGGATGAGGCCCAGATACCTCATCTGGGCCCCAACTCGGATCCTGTGTCCTTCCACTAAAATGTGTATCCCAGGAGGCGGCCCACACCGGGGCCCATGAAAAAGTAAGGCCTCGGTCTTCTCAGCCGCCACCCTGAGGCCCAACGACTGTATGCGCCCGACCACGAGGGCGACGCCCTCTGTGGCCAGGCGCGCCACCTCTCCCCAGCTCTCCCCCTGGGCCACGACAAGGGTGTCGTCCGCGTAACAGATTATGCGCGTCCTCGAAGGGAGCGCTACGCGGAGCACCCAGTCGTAGCCCATGTTCCACAAGAGCGGCCCAAGCACCGACCCCTGTGGAACACCGCACCCTACATGGCGCCGGGCCACAACTCCTTGGCCGTTCGCGAAGACGACCTCTCTATCCTGGAGGTAGTCCTCCAACAGCCGCCGCAGGTACGAGGGCACTCCGAAAAACCTGAGTGCCTCTCGAATGACACCATGCGGCAGACTGTTGAAGGCGTTGGCGATGTCAATCGACACCGCCAGCAACCTATCTCTCCCCTGGGTCGCCTCCGCGGACCACGCCTTCAGGGTGGAGAGGGCATCCAAAGTTGAACGCCCTCTCCGGAAGCCGAACTGCTGGTCCGAGAGTTCCGGCCCCACTTCCTCCATGTGCCGGATGACACGGGAGGCAACTATGCGTTCCAGCATCTTTTCCGTGTCATCCAGCAACACAAGGGGCCGGTACGAGGACGGGCAGAAGAAGAAGGCAGAGCCGCCCCACCTTCCAGAGCTTCGGGAACCGTCCGGCTGATAAACAACGGTCGAACAGCTCCCGCAGCTCTCCCCTCATGTGGCCCAGCGTCACGCCTAGTAGTTGGCCCGGAACTCCGTCCGGGCCAGGTGCCCTACGCTTATTACGGAGGCGCTTCATCACCAGCCTCATCTCTTCATCAGTGATGAGGCAGGGCAGCAACTGCTCCTCCACAAAAACGCCCCCACTTGACATGGGAGGTGGGAGGAGCTCTGGAGGGTCGGGCAACAATGTGGCCACGACCCTCGCCAGGACCTCTGGATTTAAGGTTTCCGTTAAAGGGGGCGCCTGCCTTCGGAACTTTTTCCTAATCATCCGGTAAGGGCGCCCCCACGGATCCCCATCCAGGGTCCTCAGGAGCTCCTCCCATCTCTCATTTTTGGCCCGGCCGATGGCTACCTGCAGTGACTTTTTGCACTCCCTGTAGGCACCATACAGCCGGGCCTCCTCCCCGGCTTGCTGTGTTCGCCGCCGGCGGCAGCGCTGGTACTGCCGTCGTGCCGCGGAGCAGGCCACCCGGAGATCAGCTATCTCCGGGGACCACCAATACACCGCCCGTCTGTTTTGCGGGTGGCTATTACTCCGCGGCATCGATGCGTCGCAGACCGCCGTGAGGGCCTCACGGAAACGGTCTGCAGACGCATCCACATCTTCATCCACTTGAGCTAGCGCTCGCCAGCTCTGAACAATGGCCGCCTCTTCCGCCAGCTCCCGGTCGAGGCGGCCAAGAACCCATCGAGGAAACGCCGTTCGCCGACGGGTGCGAAGCGCCAGCTCCCCTGGGGAGGTGGAGACTTCGAACCGAATGTATCGGTGATCCGATAAGGTCTCCACCTCTTCCAGAACCCGCCATCCATGCACGCGGCGTGCGACAGACGGCGTGGCAAACGATACGTCCACCACAGACCCTCCGTTCTGCCGCACGCACGGTACGTAATACCTCTGTTGAGGAGGGACAGTCTAACCTCAACTGTCCACTCCTCAACCGCCGACCCTTGCGGGTCCGTGTTCGCCGCCCCCCATGCCCTCGACTTAGCGTTGAGATCTCCAAGTAGGACGATGGGAAGCGGTGACAGCCGCCTTACCGCTAGCCCCAGGGAGTCGAGGAACGCCTCGAACTCCACCAGGGCCCGGTTTGGGGAGAAATATACACCAATAATGACGTGTTCTCCCCGCGCGGCTGCCACGAACCCAGCGCCCCTCTCCTTAACAGAGAGGGGTGGTCCGGAATTGTGGATCGCCACAGAGCCATCCAGGTCCCCAACCCAGTGAGGCTGATCAGGGACATAATACGGCTCCGCAGCGACCGCAACGTCAATGTTCCACTCCGCAACAGACTGAACAAATAAATCTTGTGCTGCGGCGGAGTGGTTTAAGTTCCCCTGAAGGTAACTACCATTGGCGTGATCCATTAGTGAATCATAGTAGTTACCGCCAGGATGGGACTCATGGACCTAGCAATAGGTGCAGGAGCAGCTCTACCTTTGGAGGGAGGCGGCTTGCAATTTGCTCCCCCCATGACGTGTTCTGATGACCTTCCAGCATCAGAACATATAGCGCAACGTAACTTTTCTGCTGCACAATTTGCCGCCATATGTCCGGCATCCCCGCATCTAAAACATAGTGCCCCTCTAACGACTGCTGAAGGGCATAGAGGGCGGGTGTGACCCACACCCATACACTGAAAACAGCGTATGGGCTTTTCCTCAAGGAATCGGATGCGGGCTACACTCCAGCCAATTAGTAGCCTTCCGGCCTCTGACAACACTTTGGCCGCAGCAGCTGGTAGAGAAAGGTGAATTGCACCAACGCCCCTCCCATAGGTGCGTATTTCTCCAGCCCTTATTTGGGCTGGCTCGCACCCACCTTTAGCCGCCACAGCCTCCACCACTTCATCCTTCGATACCGATTCGTCCAGTTCGACGATTCGAATATCAGCCTTCTTAACAGGCCTCGTAATGGTGGCGACGTCTGCCAACACCGTCGTCAATTTATGGGCCATGGTGTCTGCTCGTTCTGGTCCCAGGGCACCAGGTATTTCTATTATTTTAGCTCCCGCCGCGGTGGACCGGACAGATAGATCTGTGATTCCACACTCTGTCAAGGAGACGCTCTTCCGCGCCCTCAAGAGGACTGACGTGTAGTCGATCCCCTTTTCCACCGCCTCTGGCTGCAGTGTTATTATAATTGCAGCAGAGCGTGGAAGGGCGGGGGACTTGCGCTTAGCCTTTGGCCCCTTTTTAACAGGAACCAAAGCTTCCTTCTTCTTTTTGTTTTTTGGGCGACGTACTACTGTTGTCCACGTTGCCTCCTCCGACACCGACTGGGCCTCAGCAGGAGCTGAGGTTGAGAGAGGAACCCATTCCATTTCCAGAGGAGTGGTAGTAGCTGTCGACACATTCCTAGCAGCAGGCATAGGCTTAGTTGGCCTTGGCAGTGCACGCTCAGGCCCTGCCCGCTTTGACTTTGGCTTAGTAGGTTTTGGCCCTGCAGGACCAAAAGTGGCCAATCTTTTATCTGCCGCCAATGGCGGGCGGATAATCTTCTCAGGAGGTAGACGGTTCTCGATGTTCTCTAAGCGGGCCATAAGCATATTGCCTAGGGAATTGTAAAGAGAAGAGCCGAGTGCCTCTACGGCGACTGCAAGTGCTTCCTGCCAAGGTGGCTGGGAAGGCTCAGATTGTGGCTGCGATGGAGGCAGGACTACCCTCTTTTCATTGGCTTCGCGTCGCCATGACAAGACCTCTGCTTTTAAATCGTCTACCTGTCGGCGCAGATTTTTAGTCTCCCTTTGTAGGCGAATGGCCGTGGGAAAGGGACGGCAGTACCATGAGTCACCATGCCAGATGTTCCGAGTCTGGCATGGTTCATCCATACAACTAGTGAAATTTATACATTTAAACTTACAACTAGCTATATTCTTATTCTAATCGTTTTAAAATACACATATTCACACATATTCAGTTCATATTATTATATCTATTCCTAACACGTATTTATAAACCTTATTCCTTCATTCTATACTATTAGACTATCGTTATTCGCTCGCCCCGCTCGCTGTCCGCAACAAACATCCTTACGTTAGAACACAGAAAAGCAAGTTCCAAACTGAAACTATAACACAATCTGGAACAGGTACGTAAGAACAGCCTGTTCGTTTTAGAGGTAACAGTAACGAGCTGTTCACTTTTATTAGATCGTCTCAAAAAATTTGGTCTGTGTGTTGCATGTCGCGTGACGGTTGGCCGCGGAGTAGGGATGGCGGCGCCTATAGTTCGCAGCAACTGACCGAGTAGTGTATAGACTATTACTCATTTGTGAATTTTTAGTTAAATGTCTATAATGTGAAAAAAAGTTTCACTTTTACCGTGGTTTCATAAAATCACACAATTAATTTTTTGCATCTGTTCCGATAAATACGTCTCACTACCGCCACGATGGGGGGACGCGGGACCTGCAGGTAGCATAATACCGCGTCGCCCCGACGGCCGGCCCGGCACTGCCGGGCCCCGGCCTAAATAGGAGACAGCTCAGTACACCCTAGCCGTCTCCTCCGTCCGCCGAACCTGTGTAGTGGGAAGACAGGCCCCCCGACCCGTCTCCCCTGGTTCGGCTAGGGTGGCGGGAGTTGACGAATGAATCGCCTCCTCCGACCACCCGGTCTTCTTTGTCGGAGAGGGTCGCTTAGGGGATCCCCCTCGCGAACCCTCTCCGCGGCCTCCTTCTGCGAGATGATATCCTCGCAGAAGGAGGCCATCGCATGCCACGACCCCTCACTGTCGAGCATGGCTCTCACCACACTCGGCAGCGAGAGGTCCCCTCCCACCACCACGGTTAGAGCGCGGCGCTGCTCATCCCACGCAGCACACTCAGAAAGAGTATGCTGCGCCGTGTCTTCCATCGCACCGCACTCGTGACACGCGGTGGTGGGCTCTCTGCGGGCTATTTTGTGCAGGTACCATCCGAAGCAGCCATGTCCGGATAGCACCTGCACAAGCCTAAATGTCAGGGAGCCCCGGTCCCTATTTATCCACCGTTCGAGGACCGGGCGGACGGCATCTATGGTGTATCGCCCATAGCGCGCATCCGCTAGGTCCTCCCCCCATCTCCTTATCATCTCCTGACGGCCCTCACGCCGCAGCCGTATATCTGTAAACGGCGGCGAGCACTTCCGCCTCCAGCTCCCAAGGTGGGGAGCCGGCGAGCACGAAAGCACCGATCTGTATCCGCGGACGACTCTCAGCGCCACAACCCGCTGTGCAGCACGCAGTACACGTCTGCTTGTGGCGCCTAAAGCATCCACCCAAATCGGTGCCCCATAGACGGCCATGCTCCGCACGACTCCCGCATAAAGGCGTCGGCAGCTCGTGCCCGGCCCTCCCGAGTTCGGGAGGAGCCGACCAAGAGCCGCCGCCGTTCCCACTATACGCGGTCCGAGTCCCACAAAATGGGACTCGAACCGCCATCTTCCGTCCAGGATGAGGCCCAGATACCTCATCTGGGCCCCAACTCGGATCCTGTGTCCTTCGACTATAATGTGTGTCCCAGGAGGCGGCCCACACCGGGGCCCATGAAAAAGTAAGGCCTCGGTCTTCTCAGCCGCCACCCTGAGGCCCAACGACTGTATGCGCCCGACCACGAGGGCGACGCCCTCTGTGGCCAGGCGCGCCACCTCTCCCCAGCTCTCCCCCTGGGCCACGACAAGGGTGTCGTCCGCGTAACAGATTATGCGCGTCCTCGAAGGGAGCGCTACGCGGAGCACCCAGTCGTAGCCCATGTTCCACAAGAGCGGCCCAAGCACCGACCCCTGTGGAACACCGCACCCTACATGGCGCCGGGCCACAACTCCTTGGCCGTTCGCGAAGACGACCTCTCTATCCTGGAGGTAGTCCTCCAACAGCCGCCGCAGGTACGAGGGCACTCCGAAAAAACCTGAGTGCCTCTCGAATGACACCATGCGGCAGACTGTTGAAGGCGTTGGCGATGTCAATCGACACCGCCAGCAACCTATCTCTCCCCTGGGTCGCCTCCGCGGACCACGCCTTCAGGGTGGAGAGGGCATCCAAAGTTGAACGCCCTCTCCGGAAGCCGAACTGCTGGTCCGAGAGTTCCGGCCCCACTTCCTCCATGTGCCGGATGACACGGGAGGCAACTATGCGTTCCAGCATCTTTTCCGTGTCATCCAGCAACACAAGGGGCCGGTACGAGGACGGGCAGAAGAAGAAGGCAGAGCCGCCCCACCTTCCAGAGCTTCGGGAACCGTCCGGCTGATAAACAACGGTCGAACAGCTCCCGCAGCTCTCCCCTCATGTGGCCCAGCGTCACGCCTAGTAGTTGGCCCGGAACTCCGTCCGGGCCAGGTGCCCTACGCTTATTACGGAGGCGCTTCATCACCAGCCTCATCTCTTCATCAGTGATGAGGCAGGGCAGCAACTGCTCCTCCACAAAAACGCCCCCACTTGACATGGGAGGTGGGAGGAGCTCTGGAGGGTCGGGCAACAATGTGGCCACGACCCTCGCCAGGACCTCTGGATTTAAGGTTTCCGTTAAAGGGGGCGCCTGCCTTCGGAACTTTTTCCTAATCATCCGGTAAGGGCGCCCCCACGGATCCCCATCCAGGGTCCTCAGGAGCTCCTCCCATCTCTCATTTTTGGCCCGGCCGATGGCTACCTGCAGTGACTTTTTGCACTCCCTGTAGGCACCATACAGCCGGGCCTCCTCCCCGGCTTGCTGTGTTCGCCGCCGGCGGCAGCGCTGGTACTGCCGTCGTGCCGCGGAGCAGGCCACCCGGAGATCAGCTATCTCCGGGGACCACCAATACACCGCCCGTCTGTTTTGCGGGTGGCTATTACTCCGCGGCATCGATGCGTCGCAGACCGCCGTGAGGGCCTCACGGAAACGGTCTGCAGACGCATCCACATCTTCATCCACTTGAGCTAGCGCTCGCCAGCTCTGAACAATGGCCGCCTCTTCCGCCAGCTCCCGGTCGAGGCGGCCAAGAACCCATCGAGGAAACGCCGTTCGCCGACGGGTGCGAAGCGCCAGCTCCCCTGGGGAGGTGGAGACTTCGAACCGAATGTATCGGTGATCCGATAAGGTCTCCACCTCTTCCAGAACCCGCCATCCATGCACGCGGCGTGCGACAGACGGCGTGGCAAACGATACGTCCACCACAGACCCTCCGTTCTGCCGCACGCACGGTACGTAATACCTCTGTTGAGGAGGGACAGTCTAACCTCAACTGTCCACTCCTCAACCGCCGACCCTTGCGGGTCCGTGTTCGCCGCCCCCCATGCCCTCGACTTAGCGTTGAGATCTCCAAGTAGGACGATGGGAAGCGGTGACAGCCGCCTTACCGCTAGCCCCAGGGAGTCGAGGAACGCCTCGAACTCCACCAGGGCCCGGTTTGGGGAGAAATATACACCAATAATGACGTGTTCTCCCCGCGCGGCTGCCACGAACCCAGCGCCCCTCTCCTTAACAGAGAGGGGTGGTCCGGAATTGTGGATCGCCACAGAGCCATCCAGGTCCCCAACCCAGTGAGGCTGATCAGGGACATAATACGGCTCCGCAGCGACCGCAACGTCAATGTTCCACTCCGCAACAGACTGAACAAATAAATCTTGTGCTGCGGCGGAGTGGTTTAAGTTCCCCTGAAGGTAACTACCATTGGCGTGATCCATTAGTGAATCATAGTAGTTACCGCCAGGATGGGACTCATGGACCTAGCAATAGGTGCAGGAGCAGCTCTACCTTTGGAGGGAGGCGGCTTGCAATTTGCTCCCCCCATGACGTGTTCTGATGACCTTCCAGCATCAGAACATATAGCGCAACGTAACTTTTCTGCTGCACAATTTGCCGCCATATGTCCGGCATCCCCGCATCTAAAACATAGTGCCCCTCTAACGACTGCTGAAGGGCATAGAGGGCGGGTGTGACCCACACCCATACACTGAAAACAGCGTATGGGCTTTTCCTCAAGGAATCGGATGCGGGCTACACTCCAGCCAATTAGTAGCCTTCCGGCCTCTGACAACACTTTGGCCGCAGCAGCTGGTAGAGAAAGGTGAATTGCACCAACGCCCCTCCCATAGGTGCGTATTTCTCCAGCCCTTATTTGGGCTGGCTCGCACCCACCTTTAGCCGCCACAGCCTCCACCACTTCATCCTTCGATACCGATTCGTCCAGTTCGACGATTCGAATATCAGCCTTCTTAACAGGCCTCGTAATGGTGGCGACGTCTGCCAACACCGTCGTCAATTTATGGGCCATGGTGTCTGCTCGTTCTGGTCCCAGGGCACCAGGTATTTCTATTATTTTAGCTCCCGCCGCGGTGGACCGGACAGATAGATCTGTGATTCCACACTCTGTCAAGGAGACGCTCTTCCGCGCCCTCAAGAGGACTGACGTGTAGTCGATCCCCTTTTCCACCGCCTCTGGCTGCAGTGTTATTATAATTGCAGCAGAGCGTGGAAGGGCGGGGGACTTGCGCTTAGCCTTTGGCCCCTTTTTAACAGGAACCAAAGCTTCCTTCTTCTTTTTGTTTTTTGGGCGACGTACTACTGTTGTCCACGTTGCCTCCTCCGACACCGACTGGGCCTCAGCAGGAGCTGAGGTTGAGAGAGGAACCCATTCCATTTCCAGAGGAGTGGTAGTAGCTGTCGACACATTCCTAGCAGCAGGCATAGGCTTAGTTGGCCTTGGCAGTGCACGCTCAGGCCCTGCCCGCTTTGACTTTGGCTTAGTAGGTTTTGGCCCTGCAGGACCAAAAGTGGCCAATCTTTTATCTGCCGCCAATGGCGGGCGGATAATCTTCTCAGGAGGTAGACGGTTCTCGATGTTCTCTAAGCGGGCCATAAGCATATTGCCTAGGGAATTGTAAAGAGAAGAGCCGAGTGCCTCTACGGCGACTGCAAGTGCTTCCTGCCAAGGTGGCTGGGAAGGCTCAGATTGTGGCTGCGATGGAGGCAGGACTACCCTCTTTTCATTGGCTTCGCGTCGCCATGACAAGACCTCTGCTTTTAAATCGTCTACCTGTCGGCGCAGATTTTTAGTCTCCCTTTGTAGGCGAATGGCCGTGGGAAAGGGACGGCAGTACCATGAGTCACCATGCCAGATGTTCCGAGTCTGGCATGGTTCATCCATACAACTAGTGAAATTTATACATTTAAACTTACAACTAGCTATATTCTTATTCTAATCGTTTTAAAATACACATATTCACACATATTCAGTTCATATTATTATATCTATTCCTAACACGTATTTATAAACCTTATTCCTTCATTCTATACTATTAGACTATCGTTATTCGCTCGCCCCGCTCGCTGTCCGCAACAAACATCCTTACGTTAGAACACAGAAAAGCAAGTTCCAAACTGAAACTATAACACAATCTGGAACAGGTACGTAAGAACAGCCTGTTCGTTTTAGAGGTAACAGTAACGAGCTGTTCACTTTTATTAGATCGTCTCAAAAAATTTGGTCTGTGTGTTGCATGTCGCGTGACGGTTGGCCGCGGAGTAGGGATGGCGGCGCCTATAGTTCGCAGCAACTGACCGAGTAGTGTATAGACTATTACTCATTTGTGAATTTTTAGTTAAATGTCTATAATGTGAAAAAAAGTTTCACTTTTACCGTGGTTTCATAAAATCACACAATTAATTTTTTGCATCTGTTCCGATAAATACGTCTCACTATTATGTGAAAAGCCTAGTATTTAGTAACAGCTTGTTCAGATATTAGATAATACTTCCAAACTGTTATTTGTAAATAAATAACTGTTATTTTTACCTGTTCCGATAAATACGCCTCATTCCTAATTAGATTTTCGTTTTGCAAAATAGCAAAAATGCAATTGCCAAAGATAGTCGTGTAGGTTTAAGGATTGGTCTATGGTTTAAGGTACCTACTACCTACATTTTAGAAGACAAAATTTTCTACACATACAAGGAGAATTAAATCTGTTTCATTAATAAAAGTGAATTAAACTCTCAAATTTTTACTCACTGGTAATGCGATGTTTGTCTTAGTATACGCAATTCAATTTTGATCAGACAAAATGAGTAAACACATGTATTCGACAGCTAATTTAAGTGATAAAGAGTTAAAGGAACAAGGAAACAGATTATTTAGTTTACGCCGCTATGAAGATGCTACAAACTGTTATACAAAAGCAATTGTAAGTATTTTCTTTGACAATCGTAAATTACGCGACGTAGGACCTTGTTTTAGTTTCTTCCTCTTATATATATTATTTAGGTCATAATAGAAATTAATTACTCAAAGTCTTCTATGCACTTGACTATATTGCTTTTATAGAACATTAGCTATGTTCACACTATTCCCTTTTCATCTTCAACTTTCATCTTCATCTTTCAATATCATTTTCGTCTAGCGAATTCAACTATTGTGTGCATTATAATGCATGCAACTAACTGTCCACATTAGTCGTCAAGTTTCGGTCAACTTTTAAAGATGTGTGACTATTTTCCGGAATACGTGCAGCTTACTTGGTTAATAATCGAAACAAAAAATATATTAAAAAATTGTGGGTGAGGGACTATTTGATAAAACAAAGTAATGTGATTATGCGTGAACTGAGACATGATAAAGATATTCATTTTAAAAACTTTACACGCATGTCCAAAAAAATTTGAAATTAGTTGGATCGAAAATCACA
The DNA here is from genome assembly GCA_033032175.1 of Saturnia japonica. Taxonomy (NCBI): domain Eukaryota; kingdom Metazoa; phylum Arthropoda; class Insecta; order Lepidoptera; family Saturniidae; genus Saturnia; species Saturnia japonica. Next base: position 5,766,073 of record CM065314.1, read on the forward strand.
AAGCAGTCAACCCATTTGTGAGGAGCAGTATCTGCAGAAATTAAGTTAGCAATAACTCTTAGATTTTTAACCACCGGTGACAACTCCATGCCCTTTATGTATTTATTTAGTATCCAAGCAAGAAAAATAGGAACGAGGAGTTTTTCTGAACTTCATCAATATTCATGCTACATTTCGTCATCAAAACTCTTAACAGACCAATATTTTTTACTATAAATATTATATTTCATTACAAGATGTTACACCTATTAATTTTCGATTGATAATGCCAACTTCTTCAAAATTTTCGAAGCTATTGTAAAATAAGTAGGTATTATGTAGGTACTCCACAATGAAAGGAAATAATTATAACCACAGGTAATCTTTATTTATTTATTTTAATCAAAATCTGATGAATCATCACTGATGGTTATTACTTATTTGGTCACAATACTACAACTATCAAATTAAAACTGTCATCGAGAAAATAAAGAAATGGAAATACAGTCAAAACCGTTTACTGCTACATCTTTAGAACAACATGCCGGTTATAATAACCTAGAACATAGGTCCCGGCTGAATGCTATATGACCTCCTTATTAAAACATTGCTTTATAGGACATTGCTAATAACGACATACCTCATAAAAGACCAAATTTAATTAATATTTCAGAGAATTATATCTGTTAGAAGGACCAGCTAAGCTGTATTGTAAACAATTTGAATAGGTATCCACATTTGTCTTCAATGGCTATTAAAATCAGGAAAGAAAACAATAGGATTTAGTTTAGTGTAGGGTCTTTTCTAATTCTTAGAAACAAAACACATGCATGCAGTAGAGTCAAAGCCCACTTCTTCATATCTCTTCAGTTAGTTTGTTACTTATCTATACACAAGACGCACCAAAACTTTGTGGAGTTATTTGTGAAACTTTCAAAATGTCGCAAAGAAAAAGAAAACAAATTAATATTGAAGAAAAATCGTGTATTATATCCAAGCTAGAGAGCAGAATTTCAAACAAAGACTTAGTAAAGGAATATGGTGTATCACACTCGACAATTTCAATCATTTGGAAAGAGCGAGAAAAAATTCAAACGCTTTATGACAATAATTTTCTGAACATGAAATGAGCCAGAACAACGAAGCATATGAATATTGAGGAAGAAGCGTTGTTAAAGTGGTTTAAATATCAAAGGGCTAATAATGTGCCAATAAACGGACCAATTCTTCAACAAAAAGCTAACAATTTTGCTCAACGTTTTGGTGAAGATTTTGCTCATCCAGTTGAATTCAACGTTTCCGGGCTCAGCACTCAGCACGGTATTGTCGGCGGGAAAATGAGTGGTGAAGCTGCTAGTGTTGATAAGGATACTGTAGAAGAATGGATAACGCAAAAGTGGTCTACATTATTCGAAGGCTACGGACCAGATGAAAGTTTTAACGCAGACGAAACTGGACTTTTTTACAATATGAAACCAGACAAGACTTTAAAGTTCAAAGGAGAGAATTGTTTGGGAGGAAAAATGTCTAAGACAAGATTAACGATCATGGTTGCAGCAAATATGACAGGATCCTGTAAAAGAAAGCTTTTACTTATTGGCAGATCTAAGAAAGCCAGATGCTTTAAAAACATACACTCACTGCTGGTAACGTATGAAATCAATGTGTAGTCATGGATGACATGGGACATTTTTGAGAGATGGTTAAGAAACTGGGATGCTGAATTGAAAGGAAACAAACAGAAAATTCTACTTTTGATTGATAACTGTCCTGCTCATCCGGCTGTTACTAATCTAAAATGCATTAAACTTGTTTTCTTACCACCAAATGTTACATCTGTATTGCAACCAATGGACCAAGGTGTAATAAGGTGTTTAAAATCTCACTATAGAAGACTACAAGTGTTTAAGTTAATACAAAACCTTGACAGTAATGACCAAAAAAGCTTTACGGTTCTTGATGATATCAGAAGCATGGAAAAACGTTTCACAAAACACTATAGCTAACTGCTTTAAACATGCTGGTTTTAAAGACCTCTTAACAATAACCTCAGATGATGTGACTGATGATGATGGAGAGGACAATATTTCTCTTGCTCAATTAGCCCAAAATTTACGATCTGCTTTATTTACTACTGAAGCAGCAGAGTTCATTGATGTAGATAAATAACTCTATTGCAATTTGCGCACGAGCTACGGAAGATGATATTGTACGAGATGTTCAAGAGGAAGATGACGAACAGGAAGACTGAAGAACAATTTACTGTACCAACTTTGAATGATGGTATCAATTCTGTTAGTGTATTAAGAAAGATTGTTCTTTTTAATGAATAGTTCCATATCCACAGCAATTATGACGATACATTAATCAAAATTAAAATCCAACGTGAATTACAAAATATCTATGCACAACAAAAGTGTTCCAAACAGACCAAAATTACAGATTTTATGCTCACAGAATAATAATATGCATTGTACTTATGTGTAATAAACAAAATGTACATAGTTGAATAAATCTATTTTTCCCATTAATTCCCTATCGATTTGTTTGTACTTGTACTTGCACGATACACATTAAACATCACCAGTTGTTACGACTATCAGACTATCGGTTTTTACGACTGAATATGAGCAGACCCTTCGATGTCCTTATAACAGATTTTGACTGTAGTATAATGAAAAAATATTTTTTCCAGTAAACTGTCCAGCTCATAACTGAATTCAATAATAGCTTCTTTCAGATTCATGTGAATCTTAATAGGATTGTTCTACTTTAGTTATGATTAATAAATTAATACATAACTATAAACCTAATTTTTGGCATAGGTTGATTGAAATAAATGGTTATGATCAGTTTTGTGTTGAGTTATTAATATTTCATAAAAATTTAAGCATGTTAAAATCATTATATTTTTTACTATTTTTTTTTATATACCCTGTTCCTTGGATTTTATGATTTTTCACATATTCATATGATTATTAATGATTTAATTGTGACAATTATTGATTGGTAACTATAAATTTTAGATTAAGAACCCATCAGTTGCAACATACTTCACAAATCGAGCATTATGCCATCTAAAGTTGAAGCGTTGGGAGTCAACCTGCCAGGATTGTAGGCGGGCATTAGATATAGACAGTAACCAAGTAAAGGGACATTTTTTTCTAGGCCAAGCTTTGGTTGAACTTGAGTATTATGATGAAGCTATAAAACACTTGCATCGTGGTTAGTATTAACTTTGTTTTATTTTATCTTTTGTAATTCAAAGCAGTGGTGGCCAAACGGTTGATCAGGAGAGCTTTTCAAGTGGATTTCTGGAATTTCCGAAAAGTATAAAATATCTTAAAAGTTTTGTGGTGTTGATTTACAAGTCAACACTGTAGCATCTGATCCTAAATTTCTTAAACATGTGGTTTTGCCATTATATATTAAAAAAGGTATTAGTAGGTTGGCTGTGTTTCCATGCTACCTAAATATTTAGTTGTAGAACGCCATGCTCTAAGTTTGAGCACCCCTGATTTCAAGTGATGGTATATGGGATATAGCATGTGAAATTTAAATTTCTCCGAGTTTTAAATAATTTACATACAATCTGTGGTTATATTTTGTTATTAATTTGTGGTACAGCAAATGATCTGGCACGTGAACAGAAGTTGAATTTTGGTGATGATATTGCTGCACAACTGCGTGTTGCCAGGAAGAAGAGATGGAATGTACAAGAGGAGAAGAGGATAGCACAAGAGATTGAATTACAATCTTATTTGAATAGGTATTTACAAAAATGTAATTGAATATTTGTGAAATATTCTTCATGACGAATTGGTTAATTTGATATATTAAGTATTTGTTAATGTTATCAGTGCTGGAAATAATTTCTAATGAATTCAGTAAATGGTCTTGTAATTGCTGGAAAATCTAAGTTGTGTGTATGGACATGGTGTTGAGTTCGAATCTCTACTTGAATTATCTTGAGCATTGAGTAAATGAAAACATTGTGATGAAACCATAGTAGCATGGTAGGTTATTTTCTAATGCCTGCCTGGATAGCTACTACCTTCAAGTTGAAAATCTGTCACCAAGACACCTACAGGTACATTCCGGCAGCTGCACTTAAGAGTAATTTTCTCTGCTAGCGTTAGCATGTGACCATCTTGGACTAAATTGTCACTTAACATCTGACACCAAACATCAATAGGTGTGTTCCGGCAGCTGCACTTGAGAGCCAGTTCTCCCACTAGGCTTAGCATGCTACCATCTTGGGTCACATCATCAGTTAAGAGTAGGTGAGATTATGGCTATAACACTAAACCTATAAATACAAATGATTATCATTTTTTTTTATTGTACTTCTTTACACATGCTATAAAAAAAGATGAGAGTGTATTTCTCTAACATGTTACAAAAAGTCTACACCATGATGTCGCTTGCTAAACCTTTTTTTTTATTGTAGTGATATAGAAAAAAAATTTATATGCTATCTGTGTCATCTAGAATTGTTGAATAGGGCAATGAATGTTAAATACCAGACTTCAAAAAAAGGAGGAGGTTATCAGTTTAAATTTTTAGCCATAACTTCTTTGTTTATGAACCAATTTAGATGATTCATTTTTTGTTAGAAAGAGGATACTTCAAGGGTGGTTCTATTTAAATTTAATTGACATTGGCTTTTCGACTTCGAAGATACACCATGAAACTCCTCAAAATCATTTGAGTTGGTATTTTTTCATTAAAAATATCTTGTTTTCAATCCATTTCATGATTTTATATTAATAGATTAATTTTGTGTATATTAAAATGATTTTGATCATGTCAAAGAAGCATTACTTTTAACATAAAAACATGCCCACACTTTTTAAAAATCAATTTATTAACTAAAATACTTAACTACATTCTTTCTTACTTTATGTTAAGTGAGGATGTGCCCAAAGATGGTAAACCTCAAAGCTCAGAAAGACTGTCTTTCAGTTTTGGCTGTCAAAACACAGTCATAGGTGCATGGTGACCGATTTCCAACTTGAGGGTGTAATTGAGGAGGTGAATATTAAATAATGTCATATCACCTATAGTTTGGACATCTAAGCCTGTTTGCAGCAAACATTGTTATGCTTCGGACTGTCAACTACATACAGAATATGTATTGTATAAGAGATGAAGAAGGTTTTTTTTGCATACATATGTATCACAATTTAATGTTGTAGTTTTGTGCTAACTAAATTTTCTATTTCAAGTTTTCGAATCCAACAAAATTATTAACAAAGCCACTAGAAAATCAATCTTTGTTATATTAGATTGTGCTGAAGCTATTAAATATAAAAACTAAAGTTAACTCAAAAATTTTAAAAATATTTTTAGTTTTCTGAATTTTTAGAATATGTTTATTATGCTTTAGCGGAAGTTAGGAACAAAGTGTGAAGTTCATCATCCGCCATAGAAAAGTGAGGATCCTCCGACCAGACGGGTTTTATGTCTGGTGGGCAGCTGTCCAACCATTGTTTTTTTTTTCTGAACTGACTATACTATTAGCCTTAGGGGCCCTGAAGCCGCTGCGGCTTTTACAGCTTCACTGAACTTGTCCAACCGTTGTTGTCGGGTTATTGTATATATACTCAATTGTTCGGTTAATTTCTATGTCGGTTGTGGCGGAGATGTCGCTACAATGCTATAATAGTTTGTCTTATTACCTATAATCTAAAGGATTTTCTTCATTGATACATTACAGGATAATAAACGAGGACATGCAACGTAGAATAGAAGCAATCAAAATGGAGTCTGACAATGAGGATGAGATAAATACAAAAACAGCCAAAATTGAGGAGGAATGTGTAAGAAAATGCTATTTTTGTTATACATTTGGTTGTAAATTAATACATAATATTGTATATGATTTGAATCTTTTGACATAAATATAAATGTACATAAATAATACATCTTTAAATTTGTTTTCTTAGTAGAAAATTGTAGTGTCTCCAGCCGGGACGATAGGTGATTAAAAGACGAGAGTCCAAAGCCCACTGTGTATTTATTACATGGTACACTGCTTTTATAATAACACATTACACATGCACGTTTCCACAGTACTCCCCCCCTTTTAAAAAAAAATTATAGTGGATACAAAATACAGAGAAAAAAGTAGATTATCTTAAAAGTATGACAAAACATAATATTACATTCATCTTAAACTAAGTACACATTAAGTTTTCATAACACATTGTTATTAATGCAGTGGTTGCGGCTGTTGCTGAGCCATCGGAAGATTGGTTGAGCTATACCACACATCTTATAGATAAGATCCTTAGATCATAATCATTGCTTACTTCTACAAAAAATTCTCCTGGCAACCGCAGGGATCGACCGTATACCATTTGCGCGGCACTTACCCCTGTCTCATGTTTGATGGCTGCACAAAGTCCTAACATAACACTAGGTAGTTCGTACGTCCAATTTTTGTTACCATTTAACCTTGCCATTAGAGATGCTTTAATACATCTATGCCATCGTTCCACTGCACCGTTACTTTGGGGATGGGATGGGGTTGTCCTTATCTTTTGTACACCCAGATATGACATCAAAATTGCGAATTACCTACTCTGAAATTGCCTGCCCTGGTCACTAGTTAGTTTAACGGGGCAACCTAATCTGCATACCCACTCTGTATACATAGTTTTTGCTACTGTTTCAGCTGAAATATCCTTCACAGGATAAGCATCTGGCAATCCTGTACCTCTATCTATAACCGTTAAACAATACCTGTAGTCATTTTCGGTTATGGGAAGTGGTCTCCTATTATATCAATATGTATATGATCAAATTTGTCCGCTGGTAAATATTCACCATGGGTAGAAGTAGTATGCCTATTTACTTTTGATTTTTGACAACTAATACATGTTTTTGTCCATAATCCTGTCTCGTTCATGTTTGGCCACCAAAATTTTTCTTTAATCATCTGTCGCATTGTGCGTGCACCTGGATGACTAAGATTGTGTATTGCTAGAAAAATATTTTTTCTAAAACTCTGTGTAAACATAAGGTTTTGCGCTATCGCTTGATATCTCATAATAAATATATTTAGTAGAATTTGGAACTAAAATTTTCCTAAACTGATATCTAGAATTATTTAAAAAACCTTTGAGTTCCAAATCACGATCTTGCTCTACGGCTAACTGTTCGTAATGAACAACGCTTGAAGTGCATTCTACGGATTCTATGCGCGATAAGGCGTCTGCAACAATATTGTCCTGCCCACTCACATGACGTATGTCAGTCGTGAATTCGCTAATGAATAGCAATTGCCTAATGCGTCTTGGACTTTCTTTCTTATTATTTTTACACAGTTTTGAAAATGTATGTGTTAGAGGCTTGTGGTCAGTAAATATAATCAATTCTCGACCTTCAAATAAGCTTCTAAAATGTTCCACAGCTAGAAATATAGCAAGTAACTCTCGGTCATATATGCTATAGTTTTTTTATGCGTCGGATAATTTCCTGGAAAAATAACCTAGCGGATGCCATTTCTCATAAACATACTGTTGTAATACGGCTCCTACACACTTATTTGATGCATCAGCAAATAGTGCAAGTGGCGTGTTTGCTACTGGAAACGATAACATGACAGCGTTCGTTATACTACTCTTACATTCTAGGAATGCTTGTTCAGCATCCGGTGTCCATTCTATCAATGTTTTGTCGTTCTTTTTAGCCTTATGAATATACTTATTTAATAACTCTAAGTATTCTACTGCTCTGGGTAAATGATTTCGATAAAAGTTGACAATACCTAAAAATTTTCTTAGCTGACTAACGTTTTGGGGTTTGGGATAATTACACAATTCACAATGGTTTATGATCGTTCCGTATACTGTCAAATTAGTTATTTTATCAACCAAACAACGACTATTAATATCTAAAATGATTTAAAAAATCGACACCTAGTATCGGTTGTTTAACGTCACATACAACAAAAGTCCATCGAAAATTACGTCTAAGTTTTAAATTTAATGTAAGTGTCCGTGTGCCGTATGTTTTAATTATTGACCCATTGGCGGCAAAAAGATTAAAATCTGAATTTTTACATAACTCACTTTTGTTTTTTATTAAAAATTTAGGTAATACAGAAATACAAGCACCTGAGTCTACTAAAAATTGTATATTTGGTTTTATATCACTTACTACTAAGCGGTGATCTTTACCAGTGCAACTTCCCGCTACTGGTTGCAGTTCTGCTAGTTTTCCCTCTTGGGAGGCTGGTCCTTGTTCTTCCAGCTACATGGGGCGGTATATTTTTGTGCTCTGCTCCGGTATCTCCAGTGATACGAGCACAGCCAGTCGGGATCTTGAGGTGTTCTGCGCGACCTTGATCGAGAGCGGTGACTATCGAAGTTTTTGTGCCCACTCCTGCTCCTCATCCTGGACCTTAGTCTTTCTCTATCCGTTTCGTCTATTTCCAGGTTAATTTTTGCGATCTCTGCCATGATTGTTGCGATGTCGTAGGTGGTCATGGTACCTGAGCTGCTTCGGGCTACTTCGTTGATCTGCGATTACAGCTAATTCCTCTAAATCCTTTGTCGATGTGACGGTAAGTACTGCTCGAACTGATGATGGTAAGTGACTTTGCCATAATATTGTCAATGTGTCTTCTTCTATTCTGTCTCTCGCTAGCTCCTTCATTCGACGCAATAGTTGACTGGGTTTCTGGTCACCTAACTCAATTTCAGATACTAATTTTTGTATTTGTCTCGTTTCAGACTCTTCGTCAATTTGTAAAAGGCGTTTTTTAGAGCTTCGAATTTATTGTTCTCTGGGGGACTTGCTACAATATCTGCAACCTGCTGTATAGCTTCCTTAATCAGCTTGGCTATGACCATGTAGTATTTGTTTATATCCGATGTTTTTTGAGGCGACGGATCGGTATTTTGTTGGCTAATGATAATGTAGAAATGATTGCTTGTTCATCTTCTGTTCTCACACTTACGGTTGGAGTTAGCGTTGTATGCGTCGCGGTCGGTGCATGCACGCCGTACTGTGTATTCATATTTCCTGTGAGCGCAGCGCGAACGCGCATGTGAGACTTTTCGGTCGCGGGGCCACCAATGTAGTGTCTCCGGCCGGGACGATAGGTGATTAAAAGACGAGAGTCCATGGCCAACTGTTTATTTATTACATGGTACACTGCTTTTATAGTAACACATTACACAGGCACGTTTCCACAAAATCATAAAAATAGAAAAAAAAAGTGGTGATAATAAAATCAGGGAATACAGTTTGGCATTGCAGCTACAATGTATTTACGTAAAATACGCGGCCGTGTCCCTGACATAGCCACACCCCGATTTTTTTCTAATATTATCATGATGTAGTGGAATAGTTTTTTTTTGCGCTTTCCATAATTTGCCATTATCAAATTTAGATTTTCTTAGAAATAATCCTGTGTTTTAACGGAATTATGTTTTTTTTTCAGAATAATTATAGCAGCGAATTAAATAATTTATTTTCAAAAATGGACGAAAGGAGGAGGGTGAGTTGGTTTTTTACTCAATTTGTTTTTATTTCCCTGTCTTTATGTTTTAAACATATATTTTTTTACAGAAACGGGACGTGCCTGATTATTTATGTGGCAAAATTAGCTTCGAGATTCTCAATGAGCCTGTGATCACTCCCAGCGGAATCACATACGAGAAAAAAGATATAGAGGAACATTTGGAGGTAAAACTAATAATTTTATTTTTTTTTGGGTATTCTACTAATGGAAAATAGTAGTTAAAAAGTTTTATTTTTGGAGGCAAACTGGCTACCAAGATGTAGGGAACCCTTGTTTGTTGGTCTGGGGTTCATAAACACGTCAATTTATTTTTGAACTTATACTTGTGATAGTGAATTTTTACGATACGCGCACAAATTGTAACAAAAAAGTCTACACCATGTAGTTGCTTGCAAAACCTCTTGTTTTATTGTATTTAGTGAAGATACTCTGTTATTGTTTAAACTGCTTTAGCAGTGTCATTTCGAAATATGTAAATTACATATGTAGAATTTGTTTCTCACATTCCCTTTTTAATTTATTATAAATAAATATACATATTAGTCTTGTATAAATTCAAAATCATTTTGATCATGCCAAAGAAGTATTACTTCTAATGCTTCTTTTTTTTCGATAAATACTACACATATTGCTATTGTTTACCAATAAATATATTGAGATTAATGAATTCATATACCTTGGATATGAAGTCACTTAACATAAACAAAATTTTATTTTATTTTATTTGATTAATGATTTTTTATGTATTTACTCGATTACAGCGAGTCGGCCATTTCGATCCTGTGACACGTGTGAAGTTGACAGCGGATCAACTCATACCTAACTTCACGATGAAGGAGGTGGTCGACGCATTCATGCAGGACAACGAGTGGGCTCTCGACTATTAACTCTCTCCTGTGGCCTAAACTCATGTGGAGTTTAGTTCATAACACAGTCAGAATGTTAATACATATTCATTTAATCGATAGTTTAAATTAAGTCATAACTATTAATATCTCAACTAAATGGTGTGTACGCATAAATAATTAATAAAGTTTATGCTAAGTATGTGTTTTCATTTGTATTTACAAATTAAAAAAATATCGTGTTTATATGTATGACATTGAGATACTAACCGGCAAAGAAATGAAAATGTCTGTATGTAATTATTGTGTTTTTATCAACAGTTTTTTAAAAGAATTATTTGCATCATGTTCGCATTGAATAATTCGTGACGTGTTATTGCAAGTGTGTATTTACTTATAATTTATAATATATTAACCTTATCCTTTCTCGTAAAAGTATCTAATTAAGATGAAAAAATTGTATGTCCTTATGTATGCATGTAAGATGTTATACTTATTTGTTGTAACAAAACAAAAAAATGTTAAATATTACATATTGCCATACTCACGAGTTGAAAATGACTATAGATGTAAATATATATATATATATATAATCAGTCTCGAAAGAGACTGCATAGGACACGCTTATATTAGAACGAGATAGGGATACGAGACCTTTTTCGTATGTACTATCGGCATAGTAAGTCGTGACCAGAACGAATCCCGCTTATTTTGTAAAATCTAATGTTTAGTAGAAGTGTTTCAATTTGGTTACGTGTACTTATTGTACCTGGATGTAATTCGTATAAACAAATAAAATTATCAAAATAATACACACACTTGTGTATTCTGCAGGGCCGCCTTAGCTTATTCAGCGCCGGGATGCGAAAGTTATCATGCGCCCCCACCGCTCTTTTTAACTACATCTAACTTGATTATTCGGACTTTTAAGTTGGAATATTTTTATACTTGCAATGTCATTTTATCATTAACTTTTGATTCTGTACCTACTTTTAATGGTCAAGTGTACTAATCTATCTTGAGTCTTGCACACATAGTTTACCGTAAATAGCCTTTATTAATTTAAATTTTTATTAATTTCTGGTTTTGAACTATGGTTATGTAAATATTGGGTTCTTACATATGAATTGCTGAAAAACTTGTTGAGCGTGAATCAGTAAAATATTTGAAGGCGGTTTGGACAGCTTCATCGGAATTAAATTTTTTTCCTTGCAAGAAATTGTCCAAATTCCGAAAACAGTGGTAATCTGTTGTATCAAGGTCCGGGGAGTATGGTGGGTGTCGGAGACATTCCAACCGCAGTTCCTCTAATTTAGCGAATGTCTGTCGTGAAGTATGGTTTCTAGCGTTGTCCTGAAGCAGCAGTGGGCTAGAGAGATTGAGCAGTCTCGGTTGTTTAACGGCTAGTTTTTCCATCATGGTTTGCAATTGTTGACAATACAGATCTGCCGTTATCGTCTGGCCAGATCTTAGGAAACTGTAGTGTGTGACACCAGCTTTGGTCCACCAAACACTCACTACTACCTTTTTCTGAGTCAACTTTTGCTTGGGACAGGATTTGGCCGGTTCTCCTGGGATCAACCACTGTGATGAGCGTTTCCGATTGTCGTAAAATTTCCAAATTCCCTCATTATTGTGACGGTTGAGTAATGTAATGCAGCATTCAATGCGTGATTGTTGGTGTGCATCAGTCAATTCATGCGGTACCCATTTCTCGAGCTTTTTCAGTTTTCCAATTTGTTTCATGTGAATTAAAATTGTTTTATCACTCACGCCGAAGCCTGCCGCTGACTCTGACATGGTTTGCGATAGATCCGTTTCCTCGATCACCTTTAATTCTTCATTATCAAATAGGGTCTCCATCCGTCCACGGGGTTTGTTTCGTAGGTAAACATTTCCAGAACGAAAACGTTGGATCCGAAAACCTACCGATCTTTCTTTTACAGTAGCTTCCCCATATACATCATTAATCCTTCGTGCTATTTTTGCTGCGCTGTTTCCACTGAATCTATGCTACAATTAAAGGATTCTGAATCGGATTTTGGTAAGATCGTGTATGATAATCGAAATCATCCGTCCTACTGGTTGGTTGGACACAGGAGACAGCCAAACTTTACTGCAGAGGTGTACTGTTATGAATTGCAAATTATGATGATCGCGCTCGCTGTCAAACAATCGAGACTTTTGAATTGTAGTCCATTCTTTTTTCACATCAACACACCGCACAACGGACCGTCTCAAAACTACAAGAATTACGGCTGGAAACCCCCGTCACCCACCGTACTCACCAGACCTTGTTCCAACCCAGTAAACACGTTACCTTACCTTGACCATCATACATACACAAGACATACGGTTACAGCGTTTTGATATACACATGACATAAAACTGATATGATTAGTGATGTTTTTACAGAAGAAAAAATGCCTTTAAAGTGATCATCGATTCCAGTGCTAAATATTTCTACAGCTTGATAATGAAGTTGTTGACTATGATGAACCTCCATTAAAATGGTAAAAGTGTATCAACGATACTTCGAGTTTAAATATATACTTACTTTTCATTTAATTTTACTAGTAATAAAGAGCGGAATTGACTTGCTAATTGGGAGCGCGAGTTGTATGATACGCGTCGAAAGCAACATTCGTTAGTCTTCACTAAAACGATACCTATGATTATTGAATAATGTTATTGGTACCTATATTTTTAATTAAATAACTAACTCGGCTCTGCTTTCGTGGGCTACAGTGTTAGGGTTTTTGTGGTAGTAGGCTAATAGGTACCTATCAAAACTTATGGCGCATGGCGGTCGGATTGCGGCCCTTGCACCCCAGGGTAAAGGCGGCCCTGGTATTCGTTTTTGGTCTCGAATTATTCAACCTAATGCCAATCTTTAAACTACTAAATCTGTAAAATAAGTATCTTGAATATAAAATATATTGCGAACTTTTCTTATTCTCGTGGAAATATGTCTTAAAATTTTATTATGTTAAAACCCTAAATCGCTTATTTATACGTATACGACGTAAGAAATGTATTTTAATTGTTTTATTAGCTGATGGTAGGTACTAAAGTTATTTTTAAGTTTAAAGTGATTAGTGTGAGTTAACCTTTTTGCTAGTCTGTTATTTTTCTTCCGTCGTGTCCATTAGCGACAGCCTGTACCAAACTGTTATTACTTGAATTAGTATAATAATTGAACAATCGGCATTCATGAGGCTATTTATAAAAATACACATAAGATTTTTTGCTATGAGTGATTTGTTTTAAACAGACATTTTCGATAAATTGTCGAGGGCTTCGTGACAAATGGTCGTACTTAAAGACATTATTGCAGCTTAACGGGAGGGACAGAAATGTAGAGAAATCAATACTAGTTTAACCAATGACATTTTGTATATTAAAGACGCGTCATACTCATACGTCAACATCAGTTCACTAAAAACAGCGTAGTTAAAATATACATACAGACTACAAATACTTAATGCTTTCAGTTATACAGGTGGTACCCACGCAAGAAAGCGAAAGAATATGAAAAAAAATTATAATATTTTTGTTGTTAGAACGAAATGAATATATATTTTTAGTTGTATTTATGTGCAACCGTTACACTGGATAATACGTGAATAAGAAATAGTCAGGCAATTACCAGACATTAATATTGCCAAAATAGAGTGCGGGTAACACTTATAAACTTATAAAAACATCTAGAGTTTAACCACCGTCCCTTGTTTGTGTTTTTACAACAATGACCAGATAAGTTACGTGCTTCGCCCATCACTAACCCGTTGAATATCGAAGTGAGCGTAAAAAGTGGGACGCGCACACATTAAAGATTCACACTTCAAATATAGTTCGTGTCACTCATGGTGATTTTCAAATCCGCAATTCATGGGAATTGAATAACGTCTCTCCCGCTAACGTTGCCCCGCTAATTTTTGAGCAGTTACAATTTAAACTTTTAAATTAAGTGTTCGTCCCTTTGTTATGAAGCCATCGACGTGTAATTTGACTTTAGGAGGATATCTAGGTTATATGGATCCGTGTGGATGATAAAATTTTGTCATAGTATAATTCCGTTGCAGCTCCCACGAATGCGATTTCCGTCGACTTGCCTTTCAGGTAGTCCATACAGGTAATAAACATTTTAATCCAGGGTATATATCTTAATGTATAGTTCGTCTGATAAAATAGTTCTTACCGGTTTCTGCAAAGAACAGGGAGAACACCGAATTAGGTAGGTATAGTCGCAAAAGAGACACGTATTCATTTGTAATCCAACTAATTTTAACAATAACCATAGAAATGTTGTAAATGTACATATACTTCTTTCTTTGCGAAATTACTATGTACATCATAGAATATACCTACTTATATAAAAATAAATTACATATAACTTACTTGTCAATGATAATATGATTGTCCAGATAATAAGTCTTTATATTCCGTATCCGTTACATTGTGATGAAATAGACAAAAAGGAAAGTTCAGAAAATAAGAAAGAATTAATTGTATGTCTGCAGTAGGAAATAGGTACTTTTTCTTTACGCAACAACTATGCACATCATAGAATATAGTTATACCTATTATAAAAATAATTACTACTTATAAATAAGAATATGATTTGTTACTCGTGAGCCAGATTTAAGTTTTAATCTGTATTGTTATTGTATTGCTTTACTTAAATCTGATTATTTGAAGTTTTTGGCGGGATCTTGAAGTGACATGTTGTGGTTTTTATTTTTGATTCATTAACATAGTTTTTTGACTCTATATTATGTAATATTGGTGGCGTTTTGTGTGATATAGTTTGGTTTTTGTGCATAAGTGAATTGGATTATAAATATATGCTGAAATCATTAATTCTGAGGTCCCATAAAATCTTCCTAGAAAGTTCTAACAAGGGAGCCACCATCTTGTTAGGATACTGAATCGTCATAACACATGACACTATAATTCACTCGAAGGAAAAACTGGAATGTGATTTCGTACACAAATTTTTTAATGGTTTCTTCTTTAAATTGAGATAACGTAATGTAGATGTGCTCCAGAAGCTCGATACCAAGATTATTCTTCTAAGTAAGAATTCTTGATACATTTTTATTTACTTACCTGCTTCTTTTGTTCTGAATTCTCCATTTGTTTTGAAAACTATTAACGTGCTTCTTAGAACTCGAATCAATTTTATAAGGTAAACATTATGTAACAATAAATGATTATTAAAAACGGTAAGTACCTACGTAAATTATTCAAATAGGTACTTCCGCTCATTACTCAGTTTTAGACGTTTAGGCAGATTTATCAATAATAAAATGGATGTTTCAAGTCAAAGCTGATTAATAGTGGTGTATAGTTATAGATATTTATGTAGTCATAGTGTATTAAAAATAATTGTCTATTTATCTGGGTGTTGTACTGGTACTCATAAAACGCTCGCGAGTTGAATGCAGACCTAAGGAATTCGGTAGTGGATGTCAATAAATTTCAACGTTGTTTTAAATTTAACATTTACTTATTGGTTAACATATTTTTATCAGATTCATTTTTCGCCATTTCCCGTACTTGGCGATGAATAAAAACATATTTTTTTATAACAGGAGTTGATGGACTCGGTTCAGTCACTATTAAAAACAAAAAAAAAACACGGGACCACAACATCATAATTATTGTGATCAATAAGCGTACGATAGTTGTCAAAGACATCACTACAGACAGTAAAGGTGCGTGAGGCGAGGCGTGCGGACGGCGGGGAGAGATACTCCTGCTCTTCACCTCAGGCTCTGACTGCATTCAACTCGTACGCTTACTATACCTACGTAGGTAACGTGTTTAAAACCGTTCCGTGCGGTACGTGATAGACAATGTATAGAAATAAACGTTCAGGCACTTCAGGCCATGCGGATATTACGTGAGCTGTAATCTCTCTTATAATATTAAACTATGTAGTTGTATAATTTCCGTCCCATCCTCGTCGCCTCTCCGCATGGGCCGTAAATTTTCATATATGCAATCGTATATCTATAGGAAAGTTGAACAATTTCTTCTTAAGGCTCTGGTATGAAAAATAAATCTAACGTATAGAATTATTGTGGTAAGATCTTATGCATTTTGTACTAGTTACATAAGTTAGCCTTAGCTTTTATTTCCACTGAGCGGCTAGTCATGGGCGACCGACCGCAACCGCGGGCGGGCGCGGGCGGCTAGTATTATTGCGACTGCGTCCGCCCGCAATTGTGTTCTACAATTATAATTTTCTAAATAGACGTTGTACAAATAACATATCTTGTTAGCAAAAATAAATCAACAACATAGAATTTGGATATATTCTTTGTTATGAGAACGCCCTACAAAAGGTGCATTTGGTTCACACAGCCGCGCTAGTGTGTCAATAAATTTTACGTTGATGTTGAGTCGCGTGTGGCTTACTCGAGTATTGTCTTCTTTTGCAGTAGCGACAACCTGAGTCGCGGCCGGCCGCGTTTTGAAGCGGTATGGGCATGGTTACTATTCTATTTGAATAAATAGGAAACGCGCGCGGACTGCTGCTCAGTGGAAATGAGGTCTTGGAAGCATTTTTTTGTAGGTATAAGTTCGAAATAAACTACATCGTCTGTATTAGGTACTAAACTTATTATAAAAATAACGAAATAAACTACATCGTCTGTATTAGGTACTAAACTTATTATAAAAATAAATAAAAACGTCATAACTTAATAAATGCTATTGGGTATAATTGCTAAAAATTAACAATATAATTATCTAACATTCTACAAATTGTCAATGAATATTGAAATAAAAGAATGTGTGTAATTACTTACGTTTTTTATTTCCAGTTTCTATCCTTTTATTGAATTTATGCGTAGATATATAATAGTGTTACAATATGTTACAACGCGATTAAAAAGAGAGAAAATCCTGTTCCAGAAATATCTCGAAGTAATTACATAGTTCTCAGTACTTCGAAATAATGTTCGCGTCATAAAACAACCGCGGCGCATGTTTGTGTAAACATCTCATTTTACACACACATGTATAGGGCTTGTCGCCTCGATTACGTCTTCGAGTAGGCATAGCAACTAAACGTCGAGAAAGATAGCGATGATTCACGATTTTGCTACGATCGTTTAGTGTAGGTATTTAAGCGGCTCAGGCGTGGCGCCGAAGTCCAAGTTCGGTGAAGCTGTAAAAGCCGCAACGGCTTCAGGGCCCCTAAGGCTAACAGTGTAGTCAGTTAAAAAAAAGGCGCCGAAGCAGATCACTTTTGAATTATAAAGCGATAACATCGAGCGGTAAAAGGAAGCGAAACCACAGTGAAATAAATAACAGTGTTGTGAGTTCGTGAAATTTGTAACTGTAGAATTCGAATAAAACTTCTTCACGTCAATCAACGGTATTTTTATTACCCACGGGTGTAACAATAGTTTATTATTATACCTTATAGGTTCAAGTTTTTATTTATTTGTCTACAATTTTTAATGGCCTATCTACTCGTAATTTATTTAAACACAAGCAACCACCTGCGAATACGTTCTTGTTAATTATAATATAAAATGTAATAAAATCCTAAAATAACAATGAGGCTTTTATGTAGCTTCCAGTTTGGTGAAAGAATCATTAAGTGATATTATAATAGTTTCCGAGATTACCCGCTACAGACATATTCACAAACTTTTTATATAGTTTCGATTATATTGGATTCGTAGATGCGTACCTACATATTCTATATTTATACGGGTAAAAATGAGTTTTAATTGCATTCACCTGTTATAAGCAACTAATGTGGCAATCAAGCACACGACCCGCCTTAGGGGCCATCCATAAATTACGTCACACGTTTAGGGGGCGGGAGGGGGTCGGCGAAGTGTCACAAGGGATGGGGAAGGGTCCCAAATTTTGTGACATCACATTTTTTCAAAATATAATACACACATCAAAAAAGTCTAAGCAACATGCGTGATATTACAAATTTTTCCATTTATATTAATTAATTTCTAAATATTTACTCAAACAAAGTGCGTAAGTAAGTAAACTTTTTTGTTATCGATGACATACTGGCTGGTTGTAAAAAAAATATTTGATTATGTTTTGTTTTTTTTTTTATAAATTTCAAATGACTGCGAATTTGTTTGAATTTAAGTGCGTTTTAATTGCTACGTTTAGTCTTTATTTTATAATTTTACCAACCATTTAAATAAAGTTGGCGACAAAATTGAATTGTTAGATATTTTTTACGTCATGAAACGACGTCATTTGATGGCAGATGAAATGCAAAGAGCTGTAGGGATGTTGCAAGCGGGAAGTAATCAATCTCAGGTATCTCGACATTTTGGCATTTATAGAAGTGTTATTTGTCGTCTTTGGCAGCGCTACAATAATACAGGAGAACCCGCTGAACAGCATCCAGGCTGTAAAAGGAGTACAACCACTTGGCAAGACCGGTACATACAACTGACTGCAAGACGCCAGCCGATGTTAACCGCTCGAGAGATAAGTTTGAGGCTACAAATTTCAAGTGGTGTTGATGTAAGTCCTCAAACTGTGCGAAAACGACTGCTTGAGTACGGCCTACGAGCTCGACGCCCAATCAGGTGCCCACCGATATGTCACGGGAATCGCGCTCGTCGATATGAATGGTGTAGAGAACGCATAACATGGACCCAGGAAAATGGGATAAAATTATGTCTTCCGATGAGTCGCGATTCGGGTTTAAGCCTGATACAAGAAGGGTGCGAGTGTATCGTCGGCCCGGAAATACTGAAAGGCTCAGGTGCGTTCAGGAAGTTCATCCATACAGCGGCTCAACAGTTATGTTATGGGCGGGTATTATGAAGAACAGGCGAACTGAGCTCGTTTTTGTAAATGGAAACATGAATGCTGAAAATTACATTGAGGATATTCTCAGACCTTATGTCTACCCATTTGCACAAACCTTTGGCTCCGATTTTAGGTTAATGCATGACAATGCGCGTTCACATACAGCTCGGCGAACCAGTGAATACTTTACAACGGAGAACATCCGGGTATTGCCCTGGCCTGCACAATCGCCAGATCTCAACCCCATCGAGCACGCATGGGACATGCTCCAGAGACGTGTTTTGAAGGACTTGGACGGAGCGACAACAACCCAACAGCTGAAGGATTTGCTACAATTTCATTGGGAACGAATACCGCAAGATGACATAAACAGTCTCATTAATTCAATGAATAATCGTTGCCGACAAGTTCTGAATAGCAGAGGAGCCCATACTTTGTATTAAATTGTTCTATTCTTTCACAATAAATACATTTTCTTTAGAAATTTCATTTTGTAAGAAAAAAGTTTAGTTTCTTATGTATCTTAGTTTCTACAGTATATTCTAATATTGTTCATTTCTGTTATTAAAAGAACTTATAAAGACAACAGCTGTTATTTTTACATCATAGAACCCTAAAGATATTATTTTAAAAATAAAATTCAACGTTATAATGTGAAGAACCATCCTAAAATTTAAATTAGTACATGTTGCTTAGACTTTTTGATGAGTGTATTTTATATCTAAGTACATTAGAACTTCTTTGAGTCTAAAACCTCCCAAACTCGAATGAATGTGTTCCCTTCCATTCAAGCCCCAAAACCTCCGTTGCACTAAACCTCAACCCTCTAGTCAAAATAATCAGAGAGAAAATTAAATTGGACTTCTATATCTCGAACATAGCAATGTTTTATTTAACAACTTTTACAACTCGATTATTTAAAACTTATTACCTTTATAGTTCGAAGAAAAATAAGTTGCTGACTTTAAGAATATTATCGACAATGTAAGTACACCATTGTTTCTTAGAAAT
The DNA here is from genome assembly GCA_033032175.1 of Saturnia japonica. Lineage (NCBI taxonomy): Eukaryota > Metazoa > Arthropoda > Insecta > Lepidoptera > Saturniidae > Saturnia > Saturnia japonica. The sequence continues at coordinate 5,786,257 of CM065314.1, forward strand.
ATTTTTTTATGGTTTGTTAATTTTTATACCTTTGTTTAATTTGATGTCGATTTTATTGAAAAATAATTTAAATGGAAATTAAAATAATTTCCGAACACTGCTGTTATAATTTCATAAATTTCTAATTATAAAATTGCAAAATATGTGACATCACACTAGGTAGGGTTGGGGGGGGGGTCTCACATATGTGACCAGGACGGGGGAGGGGTCAAAAAATCATTAAATTCGTGTGACGTAATTTATGGATGGCCCCTAATGTTAAGGGATTACTCTATAGCTTGTGACCGCTTAAAAAGTATAGCTGCCCCTAGTATTTTATAACTTCAAAGTGGGGTCTAACAAGATAGTGGCCTCCTTGTTAGGAGTATCTAGGAAGTTTTTATGGAACTCAAAACGCATGGTTCCGGTTTAAATTTATAACTCACTTCACGTATGCACAATAACTAAACTATATTACTATACTATATGTACAATAAATCACGTAATATAGGTACATAGGGTCAAAGAACCGATGTTAACAAATTAAAATAAAATTACAACATGGGAGTTCAAGAATCCGCCCAAAACTCAAAGTAAAAATTGCATAATATTTTTGTTAAAATCGTACAGATCATAGGCGTGAATGATATTTAAATCTTAGCTTTAAGTCATTTTTACTTTACATTACCTGTACCTTATCTTATTTTAAGCTTATTCATAGGGAATTAAAGAACTCAAAAAATTTACAACGGTAGGAATCCTTAAGAAAGCATAACCTTTTCCTATCGCTATGCGCTTAGCATTGTGACCACAATTTCACCTGATCTTACGTTAGCATCGTAGCACGTTAGGCCCAGTGGAAGACTGGTTCTCAAGTGCAGCTGCCGGAACACACTTATTGGTGCTTGGTGACAGATTTTCAACCTGAGGGCAGTAATGTAGCTAACATTAGAAAAAGCCCTACCACTACGGTATTGTTTCATCACCATCTTTTTCTTTCACCGAAAACTCAGGCTCGTTGCATGGATTTGAACTCACGTCGATCGACGCGATGTCTGTACACGATACCACTGAGCCACCTAAAGTCACAAAGACTGTCGCTGGTAGAAACTAGTTTACATAGTTTCGTACCAATATTTAAGTAGAAGATTTAAAAATTATATTCATTGTGATAAAGACAAGATAGGTACATATAAATAAAATAGCAAAGATAAATTTGCTACTATACGTATGTATTTTATACTTATGTATTTGTAAGTATAGCGTGTATCCGGCAGTGACATTCAGCTGAACAGAATGAGGACGAGATACCGCAACACAATGGCCTATTTAAAACTTTCATATCGTTGGACATGAATACAAGTATTTCACGATTGTGACTATTCGGTATTTTTTGTTTATTGCAGCTCGGCAAATTGACAGCACCCTGCCTGTTAATAAGCACAGTATCTACAATTTAAACATAGTGGCGACCATCATCCATCTGTGTTCGTCGCTGTCTTACAGCCTTTTTCAATAACCTATCTATCCGTAGTTTCAGTTACTAAAGATAGACAAATTTAACATTTTGTTCTTACTTTTTTTTTCAATAACCTGTCAATGAATAGTTTTTCGTATCTACAGAATATATATCCATATCCTATAGCTTGGATAGCTAGCCGATATCTGTCTTAAATTAAAGATAGTACTTAATACAAATGTGTACTAATCGGAGATAGTAAACTTGGATATTATATTAAAAACGGCCGTTACTGGTCTGCAAAAAGTCTGCTTGTTTGCCACCATAGTTGTATAAAAAATATCAGATTTTTATAGGAGTATCGTTTAGGTACGGAAGATAACGATAATTTTTATTTAATGTTATAGATAGGTATATCGGTGGTGCAGCGCAGTTCAACTTAGCACAGGTTTTCCTATTCCTATTTCCAAATCACTAAGTTATTTTCTTGAAAGAGCTTTAAATGATATGTCCCGGTCTATATTTAAAATATTTAGTTTAGGTAGAGTAATTTAATACTTCTGATGGTCTATTATAATACAAGAAGAACGGTGGCCGTCACGATACGATTTTCAAATAACAGTGGCCGTCATACAAGTTCGCAATACTAAGTTACTAATAATTATTAATGGGTTTTATTATTATTGAATTCCAAACTTGTGTTTTATATTTGACAATGTATTTTTTCGAGCAGTTACACAATTTAATATCGTAATATTGTACAGTTCTGGCTAGAATTTATGATGTTATAGTCGTTGAGTAACTAAACAACTAAGAATGTAGTTAGAAAATTTAATAAACCCCCGACACAATTAACCTATTTAATGAGACCATTCCAATGAGCCCAAATACGGTATCTCTGCTGTATGTTGGTGAGCAGTTAGGAACCCTAATGATTCCAGATAACGCTGCAGCATTAGGTCAAGGGTTTTCTAATATAATCGAAGTAGCAGAATACCAAAAATATCGACTCAATCACACCTGTGGAAAACGCTCACATATATTTATCAGCTATAAACAGTTGATAATCTTCAAACGGCTGAAGAGATTTTCTTGCATCATAGCTAAGAATACTCTGGATCAAGTCCCCTTAAATAACTGCATCAAAATCAGTTCAGCCGTTTGTGAGCTACGATGCAACAGACAGATAAACACGTTAAACTTATAACACCCCTATATTTGTGTTAGGGGGTTAAAAATAAGGGTATAGTTGTTGCGCCCTGGCTCTTGTTCAGTATCTGAAATAGTTTTATTCATTCGTTTATAAAATATCAAATAAATTCTTACATCTATGTTTTTGGAGGTAAGCAAAGTCAGTTTTTTGCACTGGACTAACTTGACGGTAGGAATAATAGAAATAAAATAGAGTAGGTATTTTAATATTCAGATTTAGAGTGGCTATTCCTTGCAATATTTACGAATACTAGCGGTCGCCCAATGATCGAAATTCCATTAGCGACATTTTAATCATAGACTATTTTCTGTTTGAAATTTGCAGTATGAACCTAAACAATGAGTATTATATCACTTGCTGTCACTTTTCATTGAGTGACAATGTCAATATTTTGGGGGATCTAAGTTCAATGGTACTGGTCATGTTTGATGAATTTGTTTCACTGTAAAAAATCCAAAGAGATTACGAATTTACTTTTTTTTTCAAGATACTGGGTAGATACATCGCGGTCGACCAGATATTTAATAGGTACGGTTAACGTTACTAATACAAAAATCGATTATTACGGACTTTCAAATACCTAATCGATACTTACTTAATGAACAGTACTACTTAGTTTCATGTATGTGCTTAAAACTGTATACTGTGTAGGTATATTGTACGTAGAGTAGTAAAAGAACTGTTGCGCCCTGGCTCGTATCCAGATTCCAATCCGCAAAGCCGATCAAATTCAATTCCACATTAGACGACGGTTCATCGGACCCTGATAATGTATTAATACGTTTCAAATTGATGATGAATTTGTTACACGTAACAAATGGATTTTTGTACATAAATACCTACTATCCTTTTTCTTCTTTATAAAATAACGATCTGTAATTATCCTAAAAATATATGATTATAAGAAAAATGCTGAGTGTAAATAATAAAAAAAATTATCAATTTTCTTTTAATTACAAGACAATCTTTAACAAAACGGAAAACCAACTTCGATGATTTTGAAGAGTTCCCTTGTGTATCTTCGATGTTGAAGGTCACTGATAATGAAATTAAAATAAGACCACCCTTGATGTATCCCCTATCCGACAGAAAAAGAATGATCGTTACCTAGTATGGAGGCGAGATAGGGACTACGGTAAAACTAAACAAAAGATGGGTGGCGGAGTTCTTATAGCTATTCGACAAGAACTAGCTGGAAACTTCCATGATAATTGGTGCTCGACTGCAGAAGATATTTGGATAACTTTAACGCTTTACATAAAAACCTAAAATCACTTACAAAATCCATGTGTGTGTGGTATATATTTGCCCTGAGAATAAAGGTAATTCAATTAATGCGCATCTTTGTAATTTCTAAAACAATATGTGTGATATTTTGTTGGCATGTCCCGAGGATAAAAATGACATTTCATATTTTTATGAGTTAAATTAATAAAATACATAGGTACCACATAGATACCATCTAAAACTATTATTACCTCAAATTCAAAATATCCCACTAAGTATAAAACTCCACTGATAAAAATTATAAAAGAAAAATACAAATTTCATTGTAAATTAAAAAATAACACAAAATAGGTCCTAAAAATATTATAGAAAACTACCGGCCAATTAGTAAACTATGATTATTCGTTAAAATTTTAGAAAAGATAATATACAAACAACTATACTTCTCAATTAAAAATGCTATTAATTTCCATCAGCATGGCTTTTTGAAAGGCAGAACAACAACATCGAACCTAGTATTATGTAGTGAATACTTAACTCAAACTATGTCTGAGCCTTCCTAAATTGATGTTATAAACACTGATTAAAGCAAAGCATTTGATAGGATTGATAATGTAATTTTATTGCGCAAATTATTATCTCTGAGAATTCATGGTAATTTGTTCAGATGGTTTTCGTCGTATGTAGAGAATAGGAGTCAAATCGTTGTTCTTGGTGGTTATACCTCTGAAGCTGTCAAAATCCCTTCAAGCGTTCTGCAAGGATCCTATTCATGGATCTATTCTTTTCACTATTTTTGATAATGATGTTTCTAAGTGTCTTTTTAACTCTGACATTTTTCTTTATGCTGATGACATGAAAATATTGTGTCCAATAAAAACTCAGGACGATGCAATTGGCCTGCAACGGGATCTAGATAGTTTACTAAGCTATTGAACTTTAAACAAACTTGATCTTAACGTGTTGAAGTGCTACGTTTGTTCTTACACACGCAAACCAGATCCGATTATACAAAATTACAAACTCAAGAATACTGTATTATCAAGAGTCAATACAATGCGAGATCTAGGAGTTATTTTCGATTCTAAACTAACATTTGATTCGCATATTGATAATATAGTAAGTAGAGCCTGTAAAGCACTTGGATTTGTATTTCGTTTGTCTTCAGAATTTAAATGCAACACAACATTGAAAATACTGTGTTATGATTTTATTCGTAGTCACTTAGAATACGCTTGTCAAGTGTGGAACCCTAACTTTAACGTATTTATATCTCGTATTGAACACACCCAGAAACGTTTCCTTCGATACCTACAATTTAGAACCTCTTTTTTTTACCTAATTATATAGAGCGATGTAAACATTTCAATTTTTTTCCACTCTATGAACGATGTAAAATAGCTGATCTATCTTATTTAAGGATCATAGCCAATGGAATTGTAAACTGTTCAAAAGTCCTTTCGAAAAGCTAGCTGTGTGTATATACAAATATAACATTAGTAACAGAGTAACTGTTATATGTACCATTTGTAAAGACTACTATATATAGAAAAAAAAAACATTTTTAATCCGGGTGTGCAAACAATTTAATTCTTCAGATGATAGTGTTGATATTATTTTTTACAATTCTGTCTTCCCTAAGGAGCAGAGTAATTTTTGTGTTTCTCTTCGTGGCTGACTGTCTTTCTTGTTTGTTTAATCTTATCTTAACTATTTGTGAAAACTTTTAATTGGCCTTCTATTTCGATTATTTTTACTACTATTTCTATTAGCTGTAAGTTTTCGTAACAACGTAAAATAAAATAATAAACAAAGTAGTTATGGCTAAACATCCATTAAACAAAAACTATTCAAATTGAGTAACCGCTTTGGTTGAAGTCGGTAAAAAATATTTTATTATATTTACTGTCTGTTCCCGCATACGATGATCTGCCCTTTACCAGTAGCGACAAAGCGACCACAGCGCCACCTATCGCGTTAACAATAGTATAAAAACACTTAGATCTATCAACTTTCATGGTGATCCGTCAAACAGTTTTGAAGTTTAAAAATCTCGTATATTATACTAGCATCCATTATTAGAAGAATAGGGTCTAACTACAAATCACAGATTACGAATGGTCCGATAGCTCGAGCGAGAATGTCCCCTAAAGCTTGTCATTGCCTGCTTACATAGTGTGTTCGGTAACAGAACGCACATATGCTATCGCGCCCAATAAATAGACCGGACACCGACAAATATCAGTCTAATTGCTATAACTTCTAAAAGTTATGCTTGCAGGCCACGTGACAAACCAAACAATAAACAAACTTCGTCTGCGTCACACAAGATAAAGAGAGAGGGGGTTAGAGAGTTTGGGATGTAGGCACCTTACAACAATTCTAAAGGAGCTGAAACTTTATTTGTTTTATCTAGGAACCACTTGAACAACATTCGCCCTCCCCTTCCCACATGAGCCTCGTAGGTACATTATTCTGCATAATAAAAATGCGCTCGCGGTACTTGATCATTATTTTGCTGCAGAGTTATTTTAAAACTGTGATATCTTCTAAGATATTCATTTAAATCAATTAATGCAAAGGGCAGCTTTGTTCAAAATCAATATTAAAATTCAAAATTGAAACTTGTGACGAATAATGTATTTATTTCTAAAAAGATTTTAATATCATGTATGTAAAAACACCTTCGCAAATAATTATTTTAAAACAAATTTTATTACCATAAAAAAGGTTATATTGTGTAAACCTTTAAACCAGGTAGGTTACATTTTACATACATTCTCCACGATGTAACATCGTTTCGTCACAATTTCGGAGAATGAGCTTTAATTAACTGAAATCGATTTCAGAGCGTAAATTTCCCTAGGTTCCCGTTTTTGTTGCAAAGCAGCGTAGTTTAGATATTGTGTATACGTGTGAATTATAAATATAAACTAGAAACATACACATTATGAGATGTCTCAAAAACTGCCTAGATAGTTCTAACAAGGTAGCCAGTATCTTATCAGATCCCATTTTGAGTGTCGGAAAATACTACGAACGTTTAAAAACACTGACACCGGCAAGTGCTTTTTGCGGTGCCGAAACAAAAACAAGACTTTAGAGTAACTCAGATCTTTTTTGTAATAATTGTGGGCGTAACCTTAATACGGAATTGAATTGAATCTTTATTCCCTTTTATAGCAGATATTACGATTGTACTAAAAATAAGCAACTCATATTAAATTTTTTATTGAATTCAATTATAGAACTGTTATTGAAATTAAAGCATATTACCTAGCGTTACAAACGGTTTAATTTAAATTTTGTTTAATAATATTTTATTTTTTATTTTAGTCGTAATATCTGCTACAAGGTTAAGTTTCACTTCAAATCCACTCAAAGATTATACACACATATTTATTTAGTAAGAAAATTATAATAATGTAGAATTGCACGATAATATGAAGTGACCGTCAATGTGAAATTGTTGCCCGCCCACCCATACTTATTTCGTCCCTCTATTTTGACCTACATTGTGCATTCGTAAGTTATCTGGTTTAAGTTGTTTATATACATTTTACTGATACTGTTTCGTAACCATAAAAGGTATTGAATCTGTCGCTTAATGTGATGGGATTCAACCAATAGAAGAGCGTGGTGAAGCGCTCATACGTTCCCGTCCAACCACAACGTCTTCGTGGCGCCGGTGTAAATGGCGTCAGTGAGAAAGTGTCGAGTGTCGCCGGCGCATGCAACTGCGCGCGACTCGAGGTGAATACGGAAAATACCTATCTCATCACACCACATCCAGGACGTTCCCATCGGCTGGACGAACGAGCGTACGTAGCTAAAGGTAAGAATTCCTGTCATAGGGGCGACAGATTCTTAAGCGCTAACAGCCTTCTAACTAAAATCCGCTGGCTGTTTCCCAATGTGCGTGGTGGTCCGCGCACAGATACAGTTATTATTATTACTATTTATGCAAGTGTGTACATATGATTTGTATGTACTTATTTTATTCATTTAGTATGTACGCTATTTGTAGACCTATATTTTTATATTTATACTAAATACTTAACAAGAAATTACTTACAATACTTACAATGTTTTTTTTTCATAAGACCACCGGTTAGTTAGAACAAAATAAAGAAAAGAAAAACCTTGTGTCCTTAAACTCTTCAGACTACGAATAAATTGTGAAATAAATAAGTCATTCGTAATTTTTTTCAATAACCCTGAAATGCTTCAACGATAGTTTTTAAACTTAAATTTCTTTAATACATTATATTATCAACTAAAAGCTCAAAAAAATTACAATTAAAGACGAATATTTTTTAAAACTAATAATTATATTTAGCCTCTATTGGTCATTTTCGTAGGCGTATTATTTTATCTGACCCTAAAAATATGCGTGAAAATATATTTTTGAAGCGAGGAGTTATACATTCCTCGATAACGAGTAAAGAATGTTTTCAATATTAAACTATTCGACGTTTATGTAGATTGATTGAACAACTACTGAAGTTTAAGATAATAATAATTACTGTTATCAATTTTGGCTATTTGGTTTCGAAATTCTATAGGGTGGAGTTTACCATCAGTCGGGCTGCCCCAAGTAGAAATAAATCTCCAAAGAAGTTAATTATCTGTACCCTACCTCTCTTAAAACTGTTTACCGTAAAGAGTTACTACAGCTATGTAAAACAAAGAAAACAATTTATTTAACATTGTGTAATAGAACGGTAAGTGTTTAGTTTGGGCAGCGAACTGCGCAGGGCGGCGCGGTGTAGCTCGGTGGAGCGCCGCGCCGCGGAGGGCGCGGGCTGATTCATGTTTACAGGGCTCGGCCGTCAGCTGTTCCCGCTACATGAATGTGCCGCGCCCGCGCCGCGCCGCGCTCTCACTCTTCGCGCATCGATTGATTGATACCTGAGCGGGCACGTGCGTTGAGCGCCGGCTGGCAGTCCCGCCGCGATCGCCGGCTCGCCCGCGCGACCATTGTTCACTTCGCGTCCACGTGTACTCCCGCGCTCCGTTCCTTCACTCATCAATGGATTTCACGAGGTGACCGGTGTCCCTTCCTCGAGAACTCCGCCCGAAACTATCTCGTTCCGTAAGTACCAACATCACTGGCAAACCAAGCGAGAGTAAACATCCTAATCCGTTAGTAAATAATGGTTTTTCCGATAGAATTAATATAGAGACAATTAATGCGACTGCGCCGTGTTATGTTTACCGCGACCCGTCCACAATCTCATTACATTAGTGGAAATTTTCTTCAAGGGATCAAGTATGTTTTTATTATCGATCGTCCAAAGTTACGTTTCAAACGGTATATTTATAAATTTGTCTATAGGTTTACGTAATCGAAGGACGGTCGTATCGTTTGTTATTAGAAAGTCGTTGTTATCTGTTAGGTGTGCTGTAAATAGCAGTCGGAAACTTCTACTAAATAGATTTTCAGTTTGAGTGTCCAAAATGTTACCCATTATATCATATCAAATAGACAATGCGTAAATCTTTTACATATCTGTTAGTACAATGTGTAATTTTATTCACTAAGTTCTGAATAAAGTGTTTCATAAAATAATAACAAACTAGTGGACGTTGCCAAGTTATGTACATACGTTGTTACTATCTATTATAATATTCTCATATTTGCTTAATGTAGCTTACGTGAAAAAAGCACTGTATGAAGAAGGCAAAACTGGGAAATAGCCTTCATAATATAATTCTAGTCTATTCCTTATTAAAAAACATTTTTCTAAGAAATAAGTAGACGAATTAGAAATAGAAAACCGATTGCTAAATAAAAAGGCGCTTTAATATCTTTAATTTTTTACACTTTTAGAATTTTTTTTACATATGTAAGATAAAATAATGAATCGGTTTAATAAGTAGTTTTAATTGGAATATTAAGTATATTTATATATAAATTAATCATTGATCATAATAATATAGGTAACATTAATAAGAGTAGCACTTGATAGTTTTATGAGTATCCAAAAAATCTTGTATAACGATGTTAAAAACAGAATAATTATAATTATAATATTTTTACATTATACCGGCGCTTTGTCCACAAATTCGCCTGTATCATAGTTGAATTATGTCACATTATTAACTGAATTTCTAAAAAAATGTGTGTGTGTACCAGAGTACACAGGTAAGAAGTGAAACTTCTTTACGACATATCATTTTTCTACTATTTGCAACTTCACGAAAATGTGGTAGATAAGGCTTAAGCCTTAAGAAAAACAATTTTTTCCGTATTAAATTAAAGCTATTTTATTATTATAGACATGCATACAATTAATGAGTAATTTATTTATCATTGTTCTTATTATAATATCATTGCTATTTATTTATTGTATTATATTTACAAGTTATGAATAAATAATTGGAATTATCTTTTCAAAGTAATACAATTATATGATGACAGTTAATCTTGTAGAAATGCAACGATTTTATAAAATTAAAAATGAATAAATAAATCATTAAAAACGAATAATTAAAAAAGATGTACGTATACATATTTTTATTTTCTAATCGTGTTTTGTTTTATTTTTAAATTATTATTTAATTTATATTTTTTATTGTTTTTAGAATTAATAATGTTCACTAGATTTACAGTCATATTTATTAATACTTGCTAATTTTAACAGATTTATATACATTCACTGATACTTACAATCAAAAAGTGAGGTTAACCTCAAATAAATATTAAAATCATGCTCATACGTGTTGAATTTATAAAACGAAATATATAATCACTCTCACTTTTCTTGTAAATTCACTTAAATTTGAATAAGTCTTTTTATTTTATCACTTTCAAATTAATATATTGTTATTCTTATTTCAAATCAAACTTCAATACTAATATATTGTTGTTATTATTATAATATATTACATTATATTCTTTACGTCACTATACTAAACTTTGATAAAAAAAGCAACATGGCGCGTAACCGAAAAACGTGACGATTGCTACAAAATTTCTCCCATACGTTGATAAAGTAGTTTCACTTCAATAAATACTAATTTTCATAGACCTATCTTCAAAAATTACGGTTTTTAATACAAACTTTCATCCCCCTTTTCCACCACCTCAGGGGTTGAATTTTCAATTATCTTTCCTAAATGCGCCCCTAAAGTGTAAAAGGAACTCGCATGCAAATTTTCACAGACCTAACTCGATTAGTTTAGGCTATGCGTTGATAGGTCCGTCCGTCAGTTTTCCATAAATATATAGTTAGCCATATAGCGATATTGAATAGGGTACCTATTGAATTAATGTGCTTTTGTGTAAACTCTGTAGGTATAATTATTGTACTTATTTTGGTGATGTATCATCTTCAAAGAACAGCAAAAGATGAATATTCGTCAACGGTGAAAATCTGTCACCTAGCAGCGAGAGCTAATACTTAGTTTAGTTAGTTAGTCCTAAGATTGTTTCGCTTTTAATATCAAACGAGATTATGGCCAAACACTAAAACCGATAAAGGAGTTTAATAAAAGTTTTAAAATTGTGCACCTGATATAATTTTATATTAATTTAAAACCTATAATTTTGTTATATGTTTTAAAACAAATAACACGCTTGTGGAAATAAACTGTAAAATTATGCTTTTTTTTATCGCAAGCACATGATTTTGGTAAGAATAACAAGTCATATTAATGAATTTGTTGTAAAGTAATCGGTTCTGAATGCGTTTGCAAAATTCCAAATAATTCTTACATGTGGAAATGCGGGAAAATTGAATGGGACGATTCCAATACGTACTCGAAAGTAGACAAAATGCCTCCAGGTCAAATTAGTATATCAAGTTAATGTATTATTATTGACTCTCCGTTTTTTACATATTTACTTATGATTAAAATTCTTTCACTTTTTGGAGATTTTTTGAGCATGAATGATGGAATACCTCCCCTCCATCATACAAAAGATCGCAGTCAAATAACCTCGTCTTTGTTCTTACGGTGAGTAGCGTTCCCAGAGTTCTTTGAATTAGTTCTATGATATATTAAGCGATCATAGGCTGCGCATACCATCAAGCGAGCCGCATGCTTGCTCGCCAACTTAACTAAGTTTATGTACAGATTTTTTTTTGTTCGTATTTTAATTAATGCGAAGTAGTTACTAGTATATTAGAAATATCAACGTATGTTTATTTATCCATTAATCACGTTGATCCAAGTTGATTATTTATTATGATGAAATAAAACAGGATACTTTTTATTACCCAGCGAAGCGGCCTCTACGCAAAAGATTTTTTTTCCACGCGATCTAAATATGACCGAATTTCGCGTAGCTAAATAGTAACGTGTTAAAAAAGAAATGGCAGTAGATGCTGCTTTTGTATTAGGGAGTATGCTTGTTGCCTCAATATGTATACACATTTATTTTAATGGAAATGGTTTTGTTTTGTAAACATACGAGCAAATAACAACTGCATTTTAAATACCTATGTTTACGTTGAATTCCGACATGAGTTTGCGAGTGCGCGTGTTCGTTTTCAATCTCTTCGCTATTTCAAAGAGAACATTTTAATCATCCTCTTATAAGGACTCTCCACGAGCGTTTCCTTCCCCGTATTTCGTTTAAATAGGTCAGTGATGTTCAATGCATTGTTTTTCTTAAGTAACATTATTACAATGTTATTTATATGTTACACAAATTATAACGTTATTACAATGTACCTAATTATAATCAGGTACCTAGGTATATTTAGTGTTGTAAAACATTTTTTTTTTGCTGCCCCAAGAACTTTTTATACTTTACAGGTTTAAATTTTGGTCACAATCTTACATCTCAAAGTGACGATGTGGCCGAAGATGGTTAGGTGCCTATTGCAGAACTGGTTCTCAAGTGTAACTGCTCGAACACATCTACAGGTGCTTGGCGGCAGATTGTCAAAGTGCCTAGCTAGATAGGCGGGTATTAGAAAGCCTACCGCCATCCAGACATCTAGATCTAATCTCAAACAGAACTATAGTTGTATTTGTGCTTTCGCGAGTCCGTATGAGACTCACGCGCAAGTGACCAGTTATCTCCGATTTTTAGTATAAGGTAATGTGAAAACAAAATAATTCTGATTGATTTATGGAGGGTAGAGACCAAGATTACCATCTCTATGTTTGAAACAGTGTCTGTCGAAAAGCGCCAAAATGGGTGTTGCCACGGTAGTAAGTGCGTTAATTTTAAAGATAGCGCTAAAAGTTGTTATTGATTTTCGCTCATTTGGACTACTTTTCACTGCAAAACTTTTTCCCATTATTGTTTAATTCTTTTTAAGTTTTGTTTCTATTTAATTGTTGGATTTTCATCGTCTATTTACCATAAACAGTGTACTTGTTAATAATGAAAGTTGGGCACATTATGTTATAGGGTATTAGATTTTAAGAGGTATTTAGTTAAGTTAAGTTATTATTATTCTTTCATATCTTACCTGTATTTGTGCCATATGAAATAAATTAAAATAATCACGAAATAGTATCATTCCCTCTCGCTACGCTAGCGCTATTTTGGTGGGGTTTTGAATTGCAATTTGCTGTTTACTTTTCAACTTGTCCCCTCTATATGACCCTCCTTAAAAGAAGCCATTATTTTGACAACAAAAACTAAACTTATACAACGGTAACCAAAGAGCTGATAAATACGTACATTTCTTGTTGTAGACATTTAATAGGAACGTGACGTTATACACAATTCTGCCAATGGCACGTGGATACAATATATTTCTAACTACTTGCGCCCCACGGTTTCACCAGTGTTAAAAAAAATCCATACAATTTTTGTACCTCCGTTACACCCCTTAAGGGGTTGAATTTTCAAAAATACGTTTTTAACGGTTGTCTAAGTAATAACTATCTCTGTGCCGAATTTCAGCCAAATCCGTTCAGCGGTTTGAGTTGTGTGTTGATAGATCAGTTAGTCAGTCACGGTATCCTATTATATATATTTAGATCTTTGAAGTTTAAACAACGGTGTAGCAAAATGTTGAAGACCTTTCCAGGGAGTTTTTGCTGTAACTTGAAATTCATGTTCCTTGTTATTATTTAACTTTCCTTCACTTGTGCACAATAACCAAACTATTTTACGCAAAATGCCAGCAATATTACAGTATAGGGCAAAATAAAAAGTTTCTTCACCTGACTAGGTACAATAATCAAATTATTTTACGTAAAATGCCAGCAATATTATAAAAAATAACACAAACTAAAATTATTACAAAAATTACTTAAAAATTAATGAAAAAGTCTCCGCATAAACTGCGCCTTAAGAAAGACACAATTGTATTAAATACGTCAACACTATTATCTTAAGAACTTCCACCATAATCTATAAGTAAGACATCACTCTATGTATTTACCACATACTCACAAGGATCATCTGATGCTAAAATGCGTAGGGGGAGATCAAGAGAGTATACCAGAGGGAGAAGTTAGCCATTGGGCACCAAATGCTCGTATTGACGATTAAATACAACGGGAGAAAGGGAAATTTTGTTTTTAAATTTAACCTTTGTTATTTTCGTTACAAGCTTTTAAAATTATTGGAAGTAACGTTTATATTCCCTTATATAAAGAATATTCAGCACAGTCCTAAAATTGTTATTTTAATTTTAGTACAATTGACATATTGAATAAAAGCTTTTGTATAAAAAGTTCTTTTTATTAATAATATTTTTTCATATTTTTCTCAGTATACTCTTTCATTTGATACCCATATCATGGGAGTGCATAAAAAATAACTGCTTCACCATATTGGATTTAGAATGATTTCATTTAGCTAACCATGCATTGTTATCCAAACTAAACGTGTATGCAAAATTTCAACTACATTTACTACCAAAGCAAGTTCAAGAAAAGCTTGTAAAAAAGAATATATGTATATGTCACACTCATATTAACGTATCTCTCTCACTAACGTTGATTTTATTAAAGTATTTAGATGTTAAAATAGATCTGCAACTATTTACTGTCTAGTGTCTCAATATTTTTTAATTAAAATAAATATTAGTGACTTTTAGAACCCGGGTAACCCAGGAGGGAAACAGCCTAACTACTTTTTTATTATTATTATTTGAAAACTATTCAAATTATATAAAATATTTTTCAAAATGTAATTATATAGGTAATAATCGAAAAATGTATTTGGTAATTATATATCAATTTATAAGACATCAGGTAAAATACGATTAGTCTCCAGGGTTCCAGTAAATTGCTGTAATAGATTTTGTACAGCACTGGGTTGCCAGGATTTTTAAAAAAGAGAAGAGTAAATAAATATGTGTATGTTCACTTTATAAATTTTTATTTTAATATCTTAATTACCCTTGATTTTCAGATACCAATTTAATAACACGACTATAACACCAAGCCATTAAATGTCAATAGAAGTGATGGACTGAACTCGTTACCGCCGATGCCTTCGACAAAGCTATTTCGTGAGCAACAACACAACTAAGTGACATAAAAATAACATAAAACAATTAGTGAGATATTCATTTGGCAATGGCATGTGTGTATACAAGATTTTATCAGCATATTGTAAGCTTAAGATGGATGTATAGTATAACTAGAATGAATAAGACTAAGAATGAGTATATCTGAATCAGTGGTTGTGGGTGAGACACATTGTTCGCACGTAGAACCGAAGAATTCTAGAATATTGGAAGATTCAAAGTGAGCAGACCCGCCAGAAGATGAACCGAAGACCTGGTAAAACTCGGGGGGAACCCGTTCCATAGCAACCAGCGCCACAACGCTCATTATGGCGATCATCGGGAGAGGCCTATATCAGCAATGGACGTCTCCCGACTGAGATGATGATATCAGAGGAAGTATGAAAATAGCATCAGTGACAGAGAAGATGAGGGGTAATAGATTAGCGTAGTAAGGACATGTCATGAGGAGGTATGAAAGTTATATAACTAGAAGAGAGTTAAGTATGAAGGTAGATGGACATAGGAGTAGAGGAAGACCTAATAATTAATGATGTGTGTAAATACTGATATGACAACTAATAGAGTTAACTGAAAAAGAAAAACACGATGTGTCGACCATATGAATTTATATTTAGGTATATTCTAAGCTTTACTACGATTCCGTTTTAATATTAACTAAGAGTAGTATTGGCCCAATGATCGAAATTCGATCGCAATCATTATTGAAAATTTGAGGAAAATTTATATGAATTCACATATTTCCAACATTTTTGTTCTACTCTTTTACATTCATTCATTGTTGGTATATCTGAGAATATACACTTTTATATGGACTTACAATACAGGAAAAAGCTAACAATTCAAATTTTTTATTATCGTTAACATTAAAGGTCGTCAATAGATATAGCTAAGTAGTGCGCGAGCGGAGGAGTTAAAAAAATGTTTTCTTTTAATTTATTTAACAAAAAAAAAACATAAAAATTGATTGAAATGTCCCGAAAAACCAGAACTGGTTTATGGCAAGACAATAATTCAACTCGTTCTTTAGCATCGTAGGTACACACAAATAATATATACATACATAAATATAATTTTAAAATAAATTATAGATAAAATTATAACCACAGACTCTAAGCAAGCTAAAGATTCTAGCTTCTGCGCATGCAAACCGATTTAAAGATTATGGAGTCGAACTACCAATAATAATAATTGAAGAGCTACATACCAATAATGTGTGAATAACTTTAAAATACTCTTAGAACTATGAAGCATCCACCAGACGCCTTGTACAGATGCGCTTGTTATTGAAACGTTGCGTATGGCTTCGTTAGAATACAGACTGCTGTTTAGCAGTATCCATAGAGGTTGATTCTATAACTTGCTACTAAACAAAATAAAAAAGAAGAAAATTCGTTCACAAACAGAGGAGCGAAAAGTAATGAACTGTTTTGTCTTTTCCTATTTGTATATAGATGTATCGTTAATAATATGCGGTAAACAAGATAACATGTGATCAGTTTAAGATGGGCGTTGTTCATTCAAATGTACCAGTAAATCGATGCTCCACAGATTTCCAGCATCGTGTCGCGGATATAGTACCGCCCCTCCCCTCGATCCCCTGAAGAGTATTCACCCGAGTAAACCTCTCCGAGGAACGACGAATGTACGCCCCTACAAGTATAAAATAATGTAGAATTTAATGTAGGGTGGCCAGATAATAAAGAATGCTTGTCTTATGCATTCATAACCGGCTATACCTATACAGTTTTAAAACGGATTCGACACACTATGACTGGTTCTTTTCTCATGTTGTCAGTGGTCCTAGTCCATTCTGGTAGATGTGAGACATTTGTCCAAACATCTATGTCGAATGTAGAGGCGACGACAATCTAAAATGGAACTTTTAGGAAAGTCATAATTATTTTTACAAGCTTTTATTTAACTTCCCATAGTATGAGTCAAATTTCCCAACTGATTGAGCTGAAATCATGCATACACGTTCAGTTATGATGACAATGCAATAACTAAGTGACGTGATTCTAAGTCCAATATGGCAGACTCCGAAAGAAAGATGGCGGACCATTTAGTTTATATGCACCTTATGATATGAGTACCTAATGCGGTTATCAGAGCAGAATACGAAAAAACAAAATATTAACGGTTTTCAAAACAAGCTTTAATTCAATATTTAAATAATTTTTAAAGGGTTGTAATAAGAAACAAAATTAAAGATTTATAAGAAGAATTTATAAGAAGATTTAATAACTAAAAATAACACAAATAATTACGTACTGACAATCTAGATTTAATATTGAAAATGAATTATTTTTCTTCAGCTTACAGTCGACTTTCACAATACAATTTTTAACAAAAATGATAACCTACTTTAAGGATTTTGAAGATTTCTCTTATGTATCTCCGAAGTTGAACGTCCAATGCCAATGAAGTTAAAATGGCACCACCCTTGAGGTATTCCCTATCCAATAGAAATATAATCATCCAAATCGGCTAATAAACAAAGAATTTATACCAATCAGAAAACACGACGTCATCATACTATATTTTTTATACTCAGTTGAGTATTATTCTTATTGGGATTTAGTGACTCTAAAATTGTAACTGTGTAGAAATAGTGACTTTAAAATTATATAGGTGCTGAAGAAATTTCATAAATTTTAACTGAAATTCTAGTAGGTAAATTCAACTTTGCACAACCTTTAACTTTACTTGTATTTATTGAATGATGAAGTCACGCGTAGTCACATGAACATGCAGCGTTCTTGTTGCATGTTTTTTATATAAATAAAAGAATGTGTAATGACGGTATAATAATGAATAAAAATTTATTCATGGGTGTTATTTTCAACATATAAAGTGTTTAAAACAACTTTTCAGAAGTTGTCTACTCCCGGATTGTAAGCCAAACCAAACTCCATTTTAGATTTAAAATACCAACACATGCGCTTTTCATTGGCCGAGCGCCTGACCACAAGCTCATTATGGCCACCACAATTCCATGTAATACTGAATAAGGACACAGCGAATAGTGACCTAGATACACTGAATGCAGCGACGGATGTGAGTCAGACGCTTATCTCCCACTCGGACAAAGTACCTGATTTTTCGTGGACACAATTTTGGCAATGGCTTACAAGAATTTACAACTTTTTCTGTTTTGTTGGACATTTCGACTTTATCAAGAAAACTTTGCTATCAGCTTGATATTAATATTTTTGATATAATTTAAGTTGTCTTGTAGATTTTTGAAACAATTATGTCTCAGTTGAAGCGTGTACGAACACAGCGTAGATCGACGCGAGTTCGAATCCCTAAAATGATTCTAAGCTTTTTGGTGATAGAAACATCGTGATGAAACTACAGCAAGGTGGTAGAGCATTTTTTAATACCCACCTTACTAGTTATCACCCTTCAATTGCAAATCTGTTGCCAAGCCACTTTAATTGTGTTCCGGCTGCTATACTTGAGAGCCAGTTTTCCTTGGCTTAGCGTATTACCATCTTGGGCCATACCGTCACTTGCGTCAGGTGATTTATTATGACCAAACAACCTATGAAGAATTATAGAATTAATCTTATTATAAATATGAACACGGCAAAGTTA
Organism: Saturnia japonica; assembly: GCA_033032175.1. Taxonomy (NCBI): domain Eukaryota; kingdom Metazoa; phylum Arthropoda; class Insecta; order Lepidoptera; family Saturniidae; genus Saturnia; species Saturnia japonica. Next base: position 5,805,188 of record CM065314.1, read on the forward strand.
GTAACAGGCTAATTAGCGACATAATAAAAAAAATTGACGTTAGAGCAAAGTTTATAACTCTAGTAATTGCAGCACCCTTTGACCCATCATAATATATATTATAAAACAAAGTCCCCCCGCCGCGTCTGTCTGCCTGAATGCAATAAACTCAAAAACTACCAATTTTCATACGATTTTTATCAATAGGCGGAGTGATTCACGAGGAAAGTTTAGGTGATAATTAATTACGGTTTTGTGTAAATTGGCTGATATATGATGACGATTGTTGAAGGAGTCGGAAAAAATCATGTCGGCTGGGAGATTTACTGACGTGCGCCGCGGAATTCAACAGAGTTATACATATATATTACTCTGCTACCCGTGTGAAGCCGCGGCAGGTTGCTAACTATGTTGTAAGATTGCCGCGTAGTTATTGTTTCATGCGAATGAACTTATACTAATTAATTAATAAATTGATTAATTAACGATATGCCATATGCATGGTTTCGTTTTATACGTTGACGAGCTTAATGTCACAAAGCATTCTTTTTTGCAAGTACGAGATAAAAAAACAATTTGTTTATCTGTTATAGTTTTAAAAAGCTCGAGAGATTGTTTGTTTGATTAAACGCTCTAATCTCTCGAACTACCCGTTGGATTTGATTTTTTTTTGTAACTAATAGTCTAATATATTAAGGAAGGTTATAAGTTATGTAGCTTCTCGCTACGATCCTAATGGGCGGAGTTATAACCATGAACGTAAAGGAATCTGGCAAACTACAGGGAAGTGAGAACAACGGTAGACTACACGAGTGCGTTGGCGGCGAGTTAATTGGTCAGATCGCGACTTCTTTGCAATCGCGGTAACAGCCTGAACCGAGGTCCGGCCACTTTGGCACCCTTGCGCGCTTGTTGCCCACGCTTTCGCGGCTGAGTGCCTTAAGCGCTCGCCCACAAACCCGGTAAAGCTGTAAAAGCCATCAGCGGCTCTGTTTTTGGATAGGGCTCCTCAGGTTAACAGAAAGGTAAGAACGAAACAAAAAAAAAATTGGCGGCGAGATGGAGAGTTAGTCGAATGAATTTAACACGAGCGAAGCGGTTGGATACAGCTAGTACTTCAATAAAAGTTAAAACTTTTACTTAAGTTGGAATTTGTAAGCGCAGTGAGGTTATCGATATTTATAAGTTGAATTGAAGAATTTAATTAGTGTGACATAGTTTTATATGTTATATTATATATTGTATATTCAGATAATTAATTGTTAGGGATTGTTGTGTTGTAGCATTTCCCCTTCTAGTTCGATTATCCGTGTATGACTGTTTGGCAAACAAGTCCGTGCTAATTTACCGTTAGTTCGACTAACACAGAAGCTATCTGTTTGCCAGAGTCGGAGTCACATTCGTTGTCACTAGAGTGTGGAAATTAATGTACCTACTCCGTCCGACTCAATTTGTTATTAGTGTTACAATATTTCAATTACATAGAAAATTTATTAATTAGTAACATTATTTTATTTTTAACAAGCTGTGTCTGTGGTTTCGCTCACGTGGACTACAGAATGCCCGCGCGAATCTTGCTCTCCGATCCTGGCTATTTTAAAGACAAAAATGCTTATTATAAGTGTTCCTTAGAAGATAGATGTATACTCTTCTGAACTTTTTTATGGATATTTTTAATACCTATAATTACGTAGTATATTAATTTGCTATATCTCTTATGGTTTACTCGGCATAAGCCATTTAAGCGCCCGAATTGATTCACCATTTTTTTTCTATTTCTGTGGAACCCTAATTCTTTTTCTAAAATAAAAGTAGCCTAAGTTACTCCCTATATTATCAGTTATCTATCAGTGAAAGTCGTGTCAAAATTGATCCAACCGTTTCGGAGATTACCCGGAACAAACAGAAAGACAGACAAAAATGTTAATAATGGGCTTTTTGTTAAAGGTCTCGTATATACTTTCATATGCATTTAGTAAAAAACTGTTATTTTGACATTACAAACAGACACTTCAATTTTATTAATTGTACAGATTATCCATTTATTTATTTTATTTTAATCTTTATTGTACACCGTTAATTACAGATCTAATCGAACTTTAAAATTAAATGATGAGTACAAAGGGCGGCCTTATCGCAGAAAGCAAACTCTTCCAGGCAACCCAAGGATATATTTCAGAGTGAAAATCAGGGGTAATATTGGTGTAATGAGAACGAATAATAAAAAAAGTTAAATACGGCATAAAATTTAACACAAATTATAAAAATAAGTAAATTGATGCTACAGTTAAAAAGTAATCCCGAGTATCTACTTCTACTCCATTTTATTTAATATTAATTGTATTTAACCACAATATCAGTCGAATAGAATTATTTTCTAATTATTCTTGTAATCTTAAAACAAAGCTCTTACAAGATTTTGGCTCACTTGTTAAAACTGTCAGGTAGTTTTTGTTGCAAATTAGAATGCATGTTTCTAGTTATTATTTGTAATTCACTTCATTTGTACACACCATAAGTCCATAACTAAATTACATAATGTGAAATGCCACAAAATTACGTAACATAGGGCCAAATAACAAAAGTTTATGAATTCAAATAAAATCCATCACATTCATTAACAAGATCCGGCCAAAACTCTGAATCTACTTAATAAAATAACTTAATCTGTGAAGCATGCTATTTTGCACTGCAATTTCATTTTTTTACCTAGGCAATAACCAAGAAAGGGGAGTTTTTGGCGGGATCTCAAACTGTCATAGTGATTTCTGTTTTTATTCCAAAATTTATTTGTTTGATCCTATTTTGTGTGATGCAGGTGGCATTTTGCAAAATAAAATGCATTTTGCATCTTGTCAGAATTGTACTGAAATCATCGTAGGACAAGACACCTTATTATATTCACTGGATAATAGCAGTGATGGTCTTCAATAAAGGGGGCTAGTTGCCAAGCTACGAAAATGAAGAAGGAAGTCTACTTTTAAACCAAGAAAGGGTTTTTGAAAATTCATTCCCTAAGGGTAAAAAGAGGTAAAAATAGGAATGATTGTTGAGATGTTGTTCATAGGAAAGTTTTTTAAGCTACAAACATTACAATCACAAATGGCGCAGTTTATGCAGAGACTTTTTCATTAATCTTCAAGTCATTTTTGTAATAATTTTAGGTTGTGTTAATTTTTGTATCTCTTTCTTGTTTATATATTTCTCTCTCTTTTTTGTTTATATATATATATCTTTTCCATTTGTGAAAATTTGTAATTGGCCTTCTATTTCGATTATTTTTACTTCTCTGTCTATAAGCTGTAAGTTTTCTTAACAATATAAATAAATAAATAAATATTTGAAAATCAACCGAAAATATAAAAGTTAGTACTGAAATTTTATGTGAGACAGACAATTTATAAGTTTATGTGTGGGCGTCGGTATGTATGTCACTCCCTAATTACGCTACCGTTGTTTACCTAGCAATATGTTATGATATTTCTTTACTCGTACTAATGAAATGGGAGGGCGATCCGACGAGATTGGCTTAATATCGCGAGTTTCGCAGAGTTTCGGATAACGAGGAGTATCTTACATGATGGATGACCGACTCCGGGCCTAAGTTATTGTTCACGTGAGTGGACAGTTCCGCTTAAATGATTTGTGATCGTCCGATCTTAACTGTTTTCTTCTATGTGAGATGAGTTAGCGGTTTCATTTTGGCTTCAGCCTTTCCGGGAAGTTTACGATAAATATATCACGTGTATTTATGATTCCGTTTTATTGAAACATGATATTAAATTAATATTATTTACCCCTGAATCAAACAGAGGGGTGTTATAAGGTTAACGTATATTAGTGTATCCATGTGTTAGTATTGTAGAATTATAGCATCCAAACAGCTCAACCCAATTTTGATCTAGTTTTTTTTTTATTTGAAAGATAACTATTACCTAAGTACTTACTACTAGATAATTACTACTATGTTTCTAAGAACATCTTAGCTATGATTAAAGTAAATATATCAGTCGTTTAAAGATTATATTATCTAACATCTTCCACAGGTTCGTTCGAGTCGATATGTGGTATTCTGTTACTTCTATGATATTAGAAGAACATGGGAACATCGACCTGATGTTGCAGCATCATCTAGAATTTGTAGGATATCGTGCTTGGGATTGTTGGAATGGTCTCAATGAATTGGTTACTTCTATAAGAGGTTAATAAATTTTTCAATATATTTTACGTACTGAATGATGTGCTTATAACCCACGTAATTTAATTTTTTATATAGAAACCTAGCATAGTGTCGGCACTGTGCCTCATGATAAGCACAGTAAAGTCCAAAAACAACGGAGATCTCTGATGTGTCGGTAGCCAGAAACACACTGGCTTATCCCAAAATCAAAATATTTGTATTCAATTTAGGTCCTAAAAAGGCACTTATGAGCGTCAAAACACTACCAACGGTTCGGAAAACATCCCAGTCTTTGAGAAGAACCCCCAAGAAACTCGTTAAGCTCAAAACCGATCGGGTACAGATTTCTACCATCCCGCTTGAGTACTACAACGTCAGATTCCGGAAACGAGCTCGCCTTAGCGTGCCACTATTGCGGCTATTACCCCATGTGTATGGTGGTCGCGGTCCAGTCGGTCACAATTGTCGTCTGCGTCTCTAAAACGAATAATTTGAGATTATTTCGTTGACATATTTCGGTTATACACGCTTTCGGATAAAGTATAATCTTTACCCTTTCTAATTAGTAAGTGTGATTTCGGCTAGAAGGGGCTTAAAGTCTTGATTGTTTAATAATTAGTGCTATGTAAATTTTTGTTATTTGTTATTACCGCGAGTAATAATAAATGAGTTAATATAATATAGACTTTTAATTTTTATAGTTTTAACAGACTTTTGTACGTGATGATTTGTTATTCGCTAACAGGTTCCTTTGCTATTTTTATATTGCTAATTTAGTTGTCAGTCATCCATATAAATAAATAAATATATTATTATGAATGCTCGTAAAATAGCTACATAAAATATATTTGCTACAATCTACAGTCGTTGTTAAATTGTTATCATATTAGTACCTAATTATTAGTGTACTAAACTTCAGCTCAATCCGTTCAGTGGTTTGAGCTATATGTTGATGAGTTAGACAGTCAGTTATGGTTTCCTTTTAGATTAATATATGTCGTCATGATACGAGTAACTATAAAACTTTTCTTACATTATGAATAGTATTTGCCTATTTATTTCTAGGGAGAAGGGATATTGTTGAAAGTAAAAATGCCATAACTCGTATTTGACCTAATATAAGAAGGGAAATATAAAAACAAGTAGCTTAATTCGAGCCAACATTATGCAAACAGGATGGTATAAAATATGATGCGACCGATCATCCCATGGAGGCGGGAGTGCGGGACCAATGATATAGTACGAGGACATTTTGTTAACAGGAAGCGTATATTATCATAAAATATATTTTTATTTTATTTATTTTATGCCATTACTTGTGGCGAGGTTTTGCTTGTTGTTTCTGGTATTTGAGTATTTAAAGATGGAACTTTGAATTGACTTTATATATTTTATGCTCTAGTAAATTATGTCACGGAATAATCAATTGTATCAAGTTACCATTTGTACATTAAATCCCAATAAAAACATAAATGTGAAAAAAGAACTAAGTAACTGTCTTTGATATGAGATTACTAACTTGGCAAGTCTACATTTTAAACAAAAAAAATGACTAATTAGAAATTGACGTAAATATTCATTGACAATAAAAACTGCCAAAGTTTGGAATCTCATATCGAAGAAAGTAACAAATTGCTTTGTAAATGAGTTGAGAATCGTACATTCCTACAGATATAATTAACGGAACTGCAATGGAACTTGGCAGCCATTAGATCACAGCTCTTTTATGCGTGAAAACGACTATCGTAGTTCTACCGCACTTGGCCAAGGTTTCAAATTTATTTATTTGTTGAGATATCATTACTTTTTGAAAAGTTGCACAAAGCTATTCATTGATGAACGGATGAAAACACTGTTCATAAGTATTATTTCGAAGTAAATTGTACTTTTTAAAAAGTATTTTAAGTTTTTATTTTGTATCCTTTGTATATGCCTGATGATCTACTTGATGCTAAATATCAAGTTTCCGAGTCACCTAGAAATAGTCTAGGGTTTTGATGAGTAAATGATTGTAAAAATGCTACTATTCAGACCCCAATAACTCAATAACTAATTATAGTTCAGATCATCATAGGTTCAGGTTCAGTTAGTTAATTAAATAGTATCATAGTAGTCAATTTTGATTTTGAAAATCTATTAAGATATATTCTTCAAATTTGGGATTCTATATGTCCAAGGGTCCAACAAACAAAATTTCAAATTTGCTGGTGTAATAGTATTTGCCCTATATAGGGGTCGAAAGTAGCTCGAAATGGTTCGTGTAAATACACATACTGGCCGCTGTCACCCTTCCCGAATTTGGCTGACACAATGCCGTGTATCTTGTCATTCATATTCATAGTGTTAATATTTCTTATAGTGGTAATTTTTTTTTTTTACATATAACTTCAAATACAGCTAACGTTGTTTATTTTAAATGTGTAAAGTCGACACAAGCCATTCATTTGTATAGAAACTGCTATGTAGTTTTTCGTTTCTTTTTAACAGTATCAAAGCAAAGTGCCTGTTGGTTAGTACATTACAATCCAAAAACAACGGCGACCACCGAGAGTTACACAAATCTATCAGCGGTCGTTGTTATCATGCCAGCTTGCAAGGCTCCCGACAGTTGGATATACAGTGGCTGATCTCGAAACAAGATACACTAAAACACTAGTCACTATGATGTGTTGGTGGATTTTGCACCTCATGTATGACGGTCGAATTTTGAAGCCACTATTTCAATATTTAATAATAGTTTCAGTTACTTGTCACAGGATAACCTAATAAGAATAAAACTTAACTGATTTCTGATTAGCGTATCAACGTGACTCCTTGTCAAAAATCTTAGTTTTCTAGGTGAACGATTTTCTTAAAATGAAAATTTTCTTCCAGATTTCTATTCTTTAGGCGTTTTTATTAATAAATCAATATGAATAAATAATTCAATTTAATTTTTAAACATACTCTCAACTTGCGAATTATCGTATCTTAACTAATCAGCGTTTCCTAACGCATAAAGACGTAGGTAAGTATTTAAATACTATACTAATACTACTACTACTACTATAATACTATGTATATATTGTAGCGTACATAAATCAGCGAATAAATCTATATTAGTTAGTTATTATTAAATCGCGATAGTATTGCTTCCGTTTGTCAAATCACTATGAACTGTGTGTTATGACGATTTATTCAATTTCACCGTTCAGCCCATTAGGTAACTGAATATTCTCTACTCTACGAACATTATGATAACGATGACGTTTGCTACGCACCATAATATGAGTTAATATTTTTATGTCACATTGAATAAAGTTAATTTTAAATGTTTGCATTCGCACTCGAACTGTAAACGCTATTGTAATTACAAAATAGTGTCAGTATGTCTTGCATAAATATTTGGAAGGGAAATACACAGCTATAATTTTATAAAGCCTAATTATAAATCTATAGATCTAGAAAAAAAATGTGTATATTTAGTTTTTTGAAGGAAAAGTTTTTTTTCAATTTATTTATATATGTGTTACTCACCAAATAACGAATTTTCGTAAGTTAAATATCATGAAAAAGTTGTCTAAGTTGATATGACTAATTAATATATTTTTTTCTTATAGGCTTATTATATATGAGCTTAATATATCTAAATATGTTAGCAATAAACGCAATTATCAATTATATGGTGCTGTTTATTTATATCTATCAATCATCACGTTACGTACCTAGTTGTGTAGGTAGAAATAATGGAGTGCCATCTGCCTTGGTTCCAAAGAAATTCATCAGACTAAGTTCCGACAACATCGTTGTATTGGTAGGATAATTATATTTTTATTTGATTCGTATAAGTCAGTTTATTTGTAACAGAATGTTACGTATAAAGATGTATGTATACTAAAGATTGTATGGACGGACTGTATAAAGAGTGTCTATTTAAAAGGTGAAACGAATGAGATACAAGTTAATAGAGGAGAATGGAAGTAAATATATTCTGCCGACCCACCCCAATTAGCGTAAGATAAAGTCAATAATATGAAGACTTACAAAACAATGATATGGTGAAGCAATAGTAAAGCAATGATAAAGTAGTTATGTCTCAGTGGTAGCGTGTACGGACACCGCGTCGATGGACGTGAGTTTAAATTCCTGCAATGAGTTTGAGCTTTCGGTAAAAGTAAACATCGTCATGAAACTATAGTAGAGGATTTTGTAATGCCCGTCTGGGTAGCTACCACCCTCACGTTGCATATCTGTCACCAATCACCTATAGGTGTATCCCGACAGCTGCTCTTGAGAGCCAGTTCTTACACTAAGCTTAGCGTGTTATATTGAGTCACATCACACCGCTAATGAATCAAATAATTATAAAAAAAAACAAGTTTACTGCAATGACGGTTAGCAGGTAGGTAATATAGTATTTGCTTCACATTTTTATTGACATAAAAGTATATAGGCCGTGGCATTTCACGAGTCAGTAACGTCGACTGCAAACAGACATTTCGGCTTATGACAATAATATTAATAATGGAAGTTTGCGGCCTCGTCCCCAAGGCCCAAGCGTTATATTTTACAAGTGAAATGTTCATAAACCTTATCAGTCTCTTTATCTTTTAAATACCAACTTTTGCCTGCGACTTTATTCATGATTCACGGGAACTATCTTTTTCCATAGAATAAAAATGGGCTGTTTCTATTTTATTAAACTGTAATTTTATATTTACATCCTTGTTCCCTAAGAAAAACTTAATTATATCTGCTATATTATTCTTTGAACAGCCAATGAAATTTCTATCAAAATAGGTCCAGCAGTCTCGGAGATTAGCAAAAAACCCCTTAATGTTGTAATTACAGACAGAATTTAATTGTAATTACATACATGTATATATTGAGTTTTACTTTATTATATATAACATAAACTATTTGATTAACATGATAATAAAATTTGATTAATAAATTAGATGGATAAATTATTTATGATAATAATAATTACGGATATAATGTTACCCATTTGGGTGTGTCTTCAAATTAATGCTTATTTGGGAAATATAAAACTTAGTATACAGTACTAGGACGAATTTACTATACCTACAATACTAAAATAATTTTGCCGGATATATGCATCTTCAATTCTATTATCAGTTAAGTTAAATATTTTTTTGAAACAATCCTGCAAATAAACAGTTGAAGCTTTTGCAAGCGCAACAGCGCTTTATTAAATCGTCTTAGATCCACTAGCGTATTTTAAGATTTGGCGTTGTGGTTTTATTATATTATGCTTTGGCGTCCCATAAATTAACAGAAAAAAATGTACTTACTCAAGATGTAACAGATCAAAAATAATTTCAAATTTTATCTCACATGCCAACAACATGATGAAGTTAGCAATGAATTCATTTTATTTTTTTGTTTTTCATTGTTTAGAAATAAATTTACGATGTATAAATGAAATTTGTTTTAATTTGATTAATTGAATTAAATAAAGATTTATCTTCCTGGTACATGTTAAAAAGCTTTCACCGACGTCCTATCAGGCAGTTGAATTTGAAGAATACTCAGTCTCTCAAGTGCTATCATTTTCAGTTGCATCTCAAATTTGACCATAAGGTATGTAAATCATTTATTTATATTAAAATTGTCAATAATCGTGAAATATATCATAATTCAATACGTTTTAGAATATTGTCAAATCTAAATTAAAGCCATGTCAAAGCGGTACATTTTTCCACTTTTTTGTAGTTAAAATAACAAACCGTACATACGTGTACGTTTGGAGATACATTTGAGGCATTAACGATTCATTCACGTTCGAGTGCAAATAATTTTATAACGTTTAACTTTTTTTTTATTTACAGAAATTTTCATAAATACAAATAAAATGTTCTAAGTCGAAAAACTTTAATATCAGCTTTTAAAATGTTTTGAAATTCATGAATAATAATTCCGTTGTTTCAAATCTGTGCTTGAAATAAAGAGTTTTTAAATCACTTAAAAATGCGAATTAAAAAGATATACTTGAAATTTTGTTACAGAGTTGTGTGTGTTATATCTAGTGTACCTATATTTTTAATAATAAAACAGGAACTTCAATATAATAATATATTTAAATAACTTTAATATTCAACCCTAACAAAATAAGGAATGATTGCATGTTGAGAGAAAGCTTATGGTAAACAATGAGTCGTCGTTATGATTTTTATTTTTAAATATAATTTTATAAGGAATTGAATACATTTAAACACTTTCCACTCGGCCAAATAATTAAATATTATCAGAAATATAAATACCTAAGAATAATAACCTACATAAAATAAGAAATAATTATTTGCATATTTTTGAAACCTGGAAACATTGTTACGAAAATGCTGACAATGCAGCTTATATCGTAACATTTTATGACAGAAGATTGAAAAAATATTATTAGGTATACATATGGGCATATTTATTAGGAATATGGTTTTCTTGTTGTTTCTTTTTTTAAATTTAAAGTCAATGTTAAAGTGTGACAACATAATACATTACCTGTAATTATATTATTTCTCAAAGGTGTTTTTGGCGATACCATATTTCATATTTAATTCATCATCAAAATTAATGATTCAAAAATTTAACATCATTTTAAATTTATACTCCCTGTTATTGAAGAAACATAGACAAATGGTTTAAAATGAATGTTTTTGTTAAAAAACTTTTTCAAATGTAATAATGCATGCCATCTGTTGATGCTAATTAAAATATATTTTAGGCGCCATCTATTAACAATCTTTTTAACTATCATAACAGCTGTTTCTTAATTGTTTAAATTCTTTAATATGCGAAATATTTACATGGGAACATATTTATATTTACATACAACACGTGTCAGCTAGAATAATATAATAGTGAAACAATCATACATTACGAGGTTATACAATACAAATAAAAATGTTATTTCTGAACTTTGTTCTAGTTAAGTGACTCTTACTAGTAAGTAAGTGATCTATTATTTAATATTACATTCAACAAACAATGCGCTAATTTGCAAATTTGTAACTGAATGTAAATAAAATCCTAAAGTGATTTAAAACATGTCCATTAATAGGAATACTTAAAATTTTATTATTAAGATTAAAAGTTAAAAAAGGTAAATTGTGCAATTTATAATAGTAATAGCAGTTTATACTGAATATGAAAACTATAATATATATTTTAATGCTCAAAAACCTAAAACACTATATTGACACCTAGCGGTACAAATATGAACATGTACTATATAGCAAAGAGCATTCATCATTAATCATAATTGATATAAACACTTGTAATATACACGTAGATGGCACTGATACAGCATTCTCAAAAATAACAATATAACGAGAGGTTTAGCAAGTAATTTCATGGTATACACGTTTTGTGGGCCCATCTTAAATATTCAGACTCATTCAAGTTATAAAGTGCCAAGAAAGAAATAAATCTTTAACAAGTCGCGACAATTATATGATATATTTTGGACAAGTGGATGGGAAATACAAAATAAGAAATGTAGGCACTTTTTAGAGTAAATAATAAGGCAATTTATAAAGTAATTGACAAGATTTAAGCACCTGTTAAGATAAAACATAGGTAAGTATTTATTTTCACCTATCATAACATTTGCTGTCGCAGCAAAATTGAATTTTCCTATTTCTTGGGAAATCTTAAATAAATCCTTGCACTTTTATTTTTCTCTTTTGCGAAGGAAATTACGAAATAATAATCTGAGAGTGGAAAGTCTGCGTCGCTTTCAGGTCGCTTTGCGGGGCCGATGTGATTAAAGACGAAGTAAGGCTTCTTCCGGGACTCTAGCAAGAATATTACTACCTGTAGGTACTAGAATTTCATTGATAGTTTTATATAAAAGAAAACCGGTATTATTATTTCAATCTAAATTTCTATCATAATCCAAGATATCAATTTTTAAAAGTATATAGAAGTTTAAGTAATTAAATTAAACTTTTTTTCACAAAAACAAAACCGACTAAAAATACACTTTAAAAAAATGCACCAAAAAGTTCATTATTTACTTTAATTTACTTAAAAATATTCTTTTTTAACTCAATTTGATATTCCTACGAACTATTAGTCTGCCACATATTTTATTAGGAGAATAATGTACAATTGTTGCTATTTTTGGAGTCTGTGCCAGAACATTCCACCTTCGTGCTGTTAACAATATTAAAGAGTTGTGTCATCGCAGTCCAAGTTAGTACAGAACGTCCTTAGTTATGTACACCTAGTCTTGGATTATGATAAATCTACTAATATATCATTCCCTATACGTTTCCCATTCGATTTTGAAGAATTTTCAGGTGTATCTTCGAAATCCAAGGTCCAATGCCAATGAAATTAAAATGGGAGATACCTGAAAATATCCCCTTTAGAAAAAAAAAAATTGGTTTATAGATGACGGAGTTATGTGGTAACAAACATAAAAAAAATTATAAACATAACCGAATTGTTAACCTCCTCCTGTTATTGAAGGCGGTTACAAATCGAGTCTTATTATTGGTTGTTTATCTTAAACCAGTGGTTATATTTGCATAAAATGACTGTATACATTTGCTGATCACGTATTTCATCCAGTCAAAGGTCGATTCACAAAAAAATCACCCTAATACAAAACGAGCCCACACTAACCTCTAAACTTCATAAATATTTGTAATTTAGCGATTTTCACTATGAGTTCTCGCCTCACACGGGCATTCGTCAGTAAAAAATATTTTTGTATTTATTTATTTATTTGTTTTGTAAGTGAATTATATAAAGGCTTCAACTTTTAGGTAAGAATTGATATTAAGTTTAATATTTGCTCATATAATGGTTGTTGAGATTTTCACAGCAACCAAATGAAATAATCCGATAAAAATCTTGTTTATTATCCATCGTTTTAATTATAATCGGAAGGCCGACAGTCAAAAACTATATCGTTAATATTATTTAGTACACTATCAGCTGTAGTATAGTAAATAAGAATACCGAAAAATCGTCATTTTTAAAGATTCTACATATTTGTGTAACGTAATGCTAAGGGATACGTCGAATTGAAAAGTGACCTGAATCGCTTGCCTTTTCAATTATAGCATGATAGTTGGTAAATAACATGACAGAATACTAATAATCGATGAACTTATTAAATATAACTTTGGCTTTCTAATTGAAAACTCGACTTATGATTATTAAAGGAGTCTGGATACCTCATATTTGTCATAGAGTTAGACTATAGTAAGTTGTTATAAAATGCAGTTATTTGCACTAGATGGTATAAAAATGTTTACGATACAACAATGATTCCCGGAGGGATTAAACCAAGTACTTTTGACACGGAAGGTAAAAATTCTATGTATCCCGTCTACGGAAAGCAATGTCGTTTAATTGGTAGTATTTTTTTTAAATGATAAAGATGGAGGCAAACGGGCAGGTGGCGCACCTGATGGAAAGTGATCACCGCCCCCCACAAACATCCGCAACACCAGATGGCTCGCAGATGCGTTGCCGGCCTTTTAGGGAATAATAAGCTCTCTTCTTGAAGGTCACCAGGTCATAACAGCTCAAAAAGACCTCAGGCGACAGCTGGTTGTGCGAGGCAGAAAGTCCTTAAGAAACGGACTGTTGTCGAACGCTGGACATCGAGGTGATATGGATGGAGTTTAAAATTCTGTCGCGATGTTCGATGGTGAAATTCAGCAGCCGGGATCAATCCAAACAATTTAGCGGAATACTTACCATGATAAATACGGTAGAAGATGCAGAGTGAACCAACATCTCTACGCTGAGCCAATGGATCGAGCCGATCGGAAAAAGTTTTTATTTTGATGTTTTGTCATTGTCCCATAGGTACATGTCTGTCCCACCGTATTATCTACTCATAATTATTTAAACAATGTACATTCAAGTACTTAATAATAATAAAACCAAACCGTTATTTTTAAAGTTACTTTGGATTGTGAAATTCAGTAAGTGCAAATTCGTATCATATGCGATTGATTATAGAATCATTGTATACTAATTGATATTACGTAGGTTTTTTTTAAATAATAGCAAGCTCATGTTTTTGCTGTTGACACAATTTAATGTTTTCGTAATTTTTCATATTAAAAACTTTTTCTTTAGGAATGCCATCTGTTAATAGCAATCCGAAAGAAAATGTTTATTCAACTAACATGTAAGAGGTGCCATCTATTATCATTGTGTTTAACTAACATCTCATTATAGTTGGTTTGTTTACATATAACAATGTGCGAAATATTCGCACGGTTCAGCTAGTATATTCGTATTTTATTGTAAAAGTGAATAGGTATATTATAATGATTATGCCAATTAAGTCACTGTTTACTCGATAGTTGCGATAGAGAAATAATGGGCAAGCGGTCTCCATTGTTTAAAATGGGAATTGTTTCATTAAAATGTTATAGGTAATTAAAAAACGATTTAGGTTTCTTTTAACGTGCACTGGGAATATTATTACTTTCAAAACGATAATAACTTCAGCGGTGAACCTCAGCTTTTGGCGAAAGATAACATAGTGGTGAAACCATAGCACGGTGGTAGAACATAGATAGCAGTAGAGCAGCAATCTAGAAGCTTACTATAATATATATATAATATATAAAGAAACCGTGACTGACTGACTGATCTATCAACACATAGCTCAAACCACTGAACGGGCTGCACTGACATTTGGCATACAGTTAGTTATTATGACGTAGGCATCAACTAAGAACGGATTTTTGAAAATTAACGTGGCATAATAACTAACGTAACATGGATTCAAACTTTCTGTGGGGAAATCATATAAGAATTTTATTATATTATATTTCAACCTTGAAGCGAGCGAATCCGCGGGTAACGTCTAGTATATTATAAATGGAAAATTAGTGTGTTTTGTCAGTTGGACTTACGAGACATTCGTGTTTCTTTGCTTACCGTTTCTTTAACGTGTGACCTTTGCTTACGTCGACTCTTAACATTGGATATGATTATACTTACCACTATGTTTGAAATGTAAGAAAATTCAAATTTCATGGAGGGATTCACTTCTTCTTGTTATTTAATGGCAACGTTTGCTTATCAGCAGTTCTTCCAATGTCACATGAATATAATATTTTTCTAATTATAATCGTAAATTTCAAATATAGCTCTAACAATATGGCGGTTGTTAAAATTGTTCAGGAAGTTTTAGTGGTAACTTAAATGCATACTCACTATTTTTAATCATCTTCACTTGTGCACAATAACAAAATGGCATCACGTAAAACTTCCTCAAAACTACATAACATAGGGTCATATATCATAAGTTTATGAATTAAATCAATTCCAGCACATGACAGATCAAGAACATGTGAAAAACTCCCAGGAAGGGCCTTCGAATGCTCAGTAAATTATGATTTAATTTTGAACGTGCAATGCATTGTGCGGCATGATACACTTGCCTTAAGACGTAGCAATGGCAATACGTAGCCAATATGGCACGTAGCAATAAAGTACATAATATTATATGCTACGAAGCGTAGCTATAGCTACATTCTATGCTACGGCGTACCACACAAACTAGATATACTAATTTTTTCAAGTCACAGCACAATAAACAGTTGATTGATTCTCATAAAGAAATGATCCATATTCATAGATTTTTACGAAACATCGTTGTAAAAGCTTGAAAATATCGATAATTTGACCATAAATTTAATATACACTCTATATCTATGAATACATCGATGTTATGAAACTAAAACATCAAAAGTCGATTTAAAAATTTATATGTTGTTAATACGTTTTGAGAATCTATTACAGAGAAATCACAAGGTTCCTGTAAAAAGGTCGTTAATGCTAGAAGTTAGATGTAGCACCCAAAAGGAAAGATCGCGTATACTTGGGTAACAGTGTAGTACCAAAAACATCGATGCTTTCTAATTTCGTTTTATATCAGATACCTGAGTTTATTTACCGATATTAACATCGACGTTTTTCTAATACCGCTGATCCCTACTCTCATAGATATTTATTGAAGTGATATTACAAAGATTATTGAAATATCTATACTTTATCGTCATATAGAATTTTAACCCAGAAATGATAACGAAAATTATTTGAATACCGTTGTGTAACATATCTGTAGAAGGATCTCTGTTTATTCTTAAACTAATAGCTTCTGATAATTATAACAGTTATATCACGTA
The DNA here is from genome assembly GCA_033032175.1 of Saturnia japonica. NCBI lineage: Eukaryota > Metazoa > Arthropoda > Insecta > Lepidoptera > Saturniidae > Saturnia > Saturnia japonica. The sequence continues at coordinate 5,821,514 of CM065314.1, forward strand.
GATTATTTTACACTTTATTGTATCTTAACGGTTATATCAAACACGGAAACTTTACAACTCTTGTGCTTAGTTGAGCAATAATCTTCTTCTTCTTATCCCACCGTAGCAGAGTTGACTTAACATGCTCCTCTTCTGCTCTCTTCTATCAACTATCATTACAGCATTGATATCTTTTACAAGCATATCAATCCTCACAAGTCCATCCATATCTTTTCGATTTTCATTGACGCTTATATTAATCCACCTTCATTTAAACAGGATTAATACGCCAATGTAAATTGATAAGTTTAAAAGAAAATCTTATATTTCTAACAATTCATCTCAAGCGTCAAGGATTACTTACCAGTGTAAAAATAAATTTAAAGTAAAAGAAAACCCCGTGAAATACTAATGAAAAACCTCAAACGAAAGGAAAATTAAGCTCTCTTGAAAATGGAAAGCTGTGAATGATCCACTTCCCAGGTGTGCTCTAATTGGTAGGTTTTCAATGATTTTAGCTGAGGCTATACGCGGTACATAGTAAAAATGAAACAGTAGTATTATTATCTATTTTTTTAATACGCTTTCATTAGCTTTCATACGTATGTATATATGTATGTAACGGAAACTTTTAACATGATTTTGACCCCCTTCAAAACGTCGGATTAACTCGAAATGTGCTATGGTTATCATTACTAGGATAATCAGGATTAGCGATTTTTTGTTTTCCTAAACTGGTTATATAATGAATCTTATTAAATTAAGTGAGCAATTCTTGTTTATAATATATGTAATTGGTTTCTTGTAAACGGCTCCAACGATTTGGATGAAACTTTGTATTTAGATATAGTTTTACATTCCAAGTATGCCTAGATAGGTGCTTTTTTTTTAAGACACCTAGCAAAGCTCGGTCGTCCGGATGTTAGTAATTATATATTATTATGAGGTAATGATTATTTAGATAGTAGTTTCGCTGGGTGATATTGCACGATCATTATATCCGCATAGATCGCAACCAACTTACATCAAACGTAACACTGTCTACTAATTAAATTTTATATGTATATACGGCATTGAGGCTCTTTACAAGGCGTCGTGATTGAGCGACAATTTCTCTCAGTTCACTTTCCACTTGATACCGGCGTGAGCGAGAAGAAACTTTTATCCTTTTTTAACAACAGAGTTTCTGCCTTACGCTGTGATTTCCTAACCTTTTTGTTACAACATGCTGATAATAATATTTGTGCCGTTTTCAAATTGCTTTTATTGCTGTTTGCCATATTATTACGCTTAGGTGTGTCGCGTTCAGCTGGTGTATTTCTATCAAACATGCGGTATGGTTAGAATTTGTAGCTGACAGGGTCGCGACCACCATGTACGTGGTAATAAACTGATAAGCCCGTCACAGAAACGTCTCTTTTGGTTTGTTGCGTTTTGGGATCAAACAGTGTATATCATGCTATATAAAGGCTTGCAGGCCAGCATGACAGCGACCACTGGCGATAGATTGCCAATCTATGGGTGGTCGGCGTTGTTTTTTTTGCTCAACATCAGGTACTGTCCCTTTGTTTTCACGTGCTACTATAAAAAATATTTTAATGAAATAAAATCATTGTGTAGCTAATTTTTTATTGAATAAAAATTAAGTTGTTCGACATAGTATTAGTAGAGAGGCCACAGTTTATATTTATTTACACACTATGCGTTAAATACGCAATGGCGGACTTAATGCCTAGGGCATTCTCTGCCAGTCAACCATTAGGTGATTATATATAAAAATTATATTAAATTATACATCTCCTTTAAAAAAAATTCATACAGTTTTACAGTTTACAGTTAAAAACATTAATAAAAATAATATTAGGTACTTAAGTATTCAACATAAAAACTCTACAATTAATTTAACAGGACTTTTTTCTTATCGATGGTAATATTTCTGACGTCATTAAGTGTCGTCTTAGAGTATAAATAAAAAAAGTGCTTTTGATTTTGAGTGTTGAGATTTTTACAGGCGATCGTGGCATGCATAGTAAGTCATAGTAAAAAAAAGATAATAACAATAATCATTAAAAATATCAAAAAGAATAATTTCTTTTTGAAAGAAAAGTAATTTTTTTTTAAGATTACTTCTTACAAGTTTACTGTCTCTGGTTAAATCACGTTAACGAGAGACCGGTTTCAACTGACGCGTTTTAATTTCGATTTTAACCGATGACTTAACAGTCGAGCTGTTTCAAACGCTCTCTAAATTAATTGCTGATTTAATTGTTGCTAGCTAAACCCGACCACGTCCATGTACGGCTCAGTGTGATATTAATTATTTTTATGGAAGTAAATAAAAGTGTTCAAGTGAAAATAGATTCAAATAGAAAACACATCCTTCATTTTGATATCTTACTAAAGTTGTTATTAAAACAAACAAAAAAAATGCACATTTTTAAAACAAATTATTACAAATAGTAATGTTTGTAATAAAAATTTGATAAATTAAACAAATACATACATACATAGCGTTTTTTATTAAAACCTCGCGAAACGTTTGAAATTTACCGTTCCCGTGGGAATTTGGAATTAAAAGTATACAAAACACTCTTTTATAGGAATGCAACTTTTTATAAAATCATTTTAAGTCAATCCATCGATTACTTTTAGAGTTTTGCGGACACAAATATACTGAAGCTGAATTTTTGTATATTTAATAGATTTGAATTTTGTTCAAAATGTATAGATATGGTTAGCAATTACAAAACATTCAAGAAATAGTAGTTTATTTACCACATAAAATAACTGTACAAATTTTATCTCACGTACCAAAACATTATTAAGCTGGTTAACTCAATTAATCAATAATTGTTATAATGTACATTAATTTCAGCGACTTTTCTTTTTTTGTATAGCACCATAGTGGCAAACAAGCATGCGGTCCACCTGATGGTAAGCGGTCACCAAAGCCTATGGACGCTTGAAATTTAATAACGTGTTCTCTCCCCTCTTGAAGAACCCCATATTGTTGTCCAGTGGAGAAATCTCAGCAGTAAGCTCATTCCACCTCCGGAGCATAAATCCGAACTGCCCGAGAAAATTTGACTATTGAGTTTCAATTTTGGTAATTTGTTAATAAAAGTCAGTAAAACATTCACATTATTATCATTGATTGCTAACTTCACCATGTCGCCATTCCGTCACAATATGCGTTCGCTGCTTTTCATTTTACTACTGAAATAAATTTAGCAACCATTTCATTAAACAAGCAATTGTATCTTATTTTAATATATTTCGTTCATAATACGTATTAACATTAATAAATTATTTATTGCTTAACTTACATCCATGAGAAATCTATGTGCAATTTATTCGAACAAATTAAGGACGAGTGATAGTGTTGTGTCGTTTTGCCTGTCGGTTGTTGCATGGCGTTCGCTTCGCCACATGGGACACGTCATGACATGAATATAGAGACAATGCTGCCAAGCGAGGAGGGTAGCAGAGCGATTTTAAATAAAAGGAAGTTCTTATATTTTAAAATTTTCTTAGAAAAATCCTTATCAATTTACTATTGTTTTGATAAAATAAAAATGAGAATTGGTAGACAGTAACTTACTTTATTACTTATAACATTTTCATGAGTTATGTTTTAAGTCAAAACTGACATTCTCTATACGCAGTTGTCCAGTCATTTTATGATATATGAAAAATGCCAGCATTGCTAACTCTATTACAATCGTTTAGTAATTATTTATATAACTGCTAACTTCGACTCGTTTGTTATTGAATGATAGTAATTATATATTATAATTATTTCATTTTTCTTTAAATAAAAATAAAATAATAATAATAATACCAGCTTGTAAGGGACCCAGTTTTAAAATACTTAGGTATGATGGTTATCTCGCAGTCCTATGACGTATTGGGGCTGTCAAAAATGAGAATTCGATAATTCTTTGTTATAACGTACTTTACTTAAGTATTTCGAGAAGAATTTTCAAACGTTAATTTTTCAGTTTTAGCCTTAATGTTTTTCTATCCATATCCATCAGACAGTGTTACTATTGAAATGAAAGAGTATACGTGAATTCTAAAGTATTTACTTAAAGCGATTACTAAGGGTCGTAAGATTTGGGACTTTTTTAAACGTTCACGAGTATCTGCTCAGAGAATGAACTCAATAAATTCATGATTTTTATTTTGTAGAAAATAAAACTACTTATATAACAGAAAATATTAATTCGCAATTTGGGTATTAGCATAAAAGTATTCTTAAAATTACTTAAAGCAGGTACATATATCTGTATAAAAAATAAATCAGGTTACCTACATTAAACGAGCACTGCAAGATCACAAACGTTCTTTGTGAAGCGTATGAAACAGCTAACGAAGCTAATAATGTCCGTAGCGACATTTGCGCTCCGTTGCACACTTGTTTTCCTTTGAGAAGGCTACGTAGTTTTAGTAAATGTTACGCATGTTATGAACGTTCATTTTAAAGGAACTGTTTATTATTTTAGTCCTTTTTAGAAGTTTTTGGCGGGATCTTGTTCTATTATGTGGTGGTTTTTATTTTAATTCATAAAGCTTATATTTTTTGGTCCGATATTATATGTATGTATGGAATTTTTCGTTATGCAGTTTGATTATTATGCACCTGTGAATTGGATTATAAATAATAACTAGAAACATGCAGTTTAAGTCGCCATACAAATTCCCTTGACTGTTTGAACATGGGAGCCACCATATTGTTAGAACTAAGTTTGAAGATTAAAATAATAATTTAAATAAGTATTAACTTTACGTAATATTTTTAGAATTGTGGATGAACACGGTGCCATTAGATAAAAAGAAGAAGAAAAAAAATTCTTTGTGGATATAAGCAGTATGTAGTACTTTGTAAATATCCATAAATAAAAAGAAAACGCTTTGGTAGCGGTTTGTTAAACGAATTTAAGACAGGTAAAACCGTGGGGAACAACTAGTATACAACAGATATGAAGCGCATTAGTTAATAACTTATATTTAATAATATATTATTAACTTTCTTTATGTCTTTACTTTTCTAATTTTATTATAAATCGCACTTCAGTGTTGTGTTTTCCATATTTCCGCAGGTTAACTGGTAGACAGCATCCTACAGTTAATATTACTTGCTATTCATACTACTTATCTTTCTACAAAATCTAAATAGAATAAAAAATCTGTCTATATTTACTTTTGGATCTATACTGAAGAGGTTGTAGTTGTTAATATGAAAAATAAAGGGAAATTGTCACTTTATTGACACAATTTATTCAGTCAATAATAATAGGAAAAATAGATTCTAAAGTAAGTACTACTTTTTATTGACATTTCACTATAAATATGCTATTAAAATAAAAAAAGGTTTTTAATAACTTGCTTCATTCGTTGTTCAGCAGTACTATTCTGTATGTATAATTAAATAAACGCTTAGGTGAGCCTCACGATTCAGGTTCAAAATTCTGGGGATTTAAGAGTATGATACAATTTAAGGAGTTCGATATTATCATGTTAGAGATATGTGTACAAGAAAAAAAAAATGAATAAAGATTTTGTGTTGAAATGTATAACTTTTTTTTCTTTGTGTTAGCATAGACCTGTATAATGCTCTGGTTATCTAAATTCTTATTTGAGAAGTAAAATAAACATTTATATATGACATTATTTCAATGAATTTATTGGCATTTAATGTAGTAAATTAGCTAGCTTAATACCACAAAAGTCAAAGCAATTCTTTCAGCTAACCAACGGTATTGTGGTACAAAAATTACCGTTGCAAATTGTTAAATAGAAGAATTTCTAATAATAAACTAAAATGAGCTAACACTCTATAAGAATTTATATATGGTAATAAAATTACAAATATTTAAACATTTATACTAAATAAATACAAGTTATGTAAAACATGATCACTCTGTCTTTTGTTTATTACGCAAAGGTCGGTGTGCTTAAGTTGGTTTATTGGTAAATTTTAACTTGATTATTTACCCGCTGAGCTAAGTTCATATGTGCGCAACCCAATGAACGCAGGGGTGCCAACCGTACGGGCCGCGTAATTGACAGTAACAACCGGGTGGTGGAGGCCAACACTTATTAGGCTACGGTCAGACAGACGTCCACTATATGGCCTTAAAAAATAGCTTATTCCGTGTAGTATTATTTTTGAAAACAAATGACTGATATAGTAATCGCTATTGTAAAATACCCATATTATAGCAGACAGTATACTTTATAAGATCATTTGAGTCAATCACCTTTTTTGCTCAACCCTATATACAAGGTGTCCAGAAAGGGTATCGGGTATTTGTAAGTTCAATGAAACAAAAATTATTTGTATGCAATAAAAAAGTTTATTGTTTATTATTAGCATATGAATTGGAGAATTATTTGGAAAAGATGATGTTATCCAAATGATGACCGTTACGTTGCTGGCACTCTTCTAAACGGAAACGAAGATTGGCGATAACACGTTGACAACATAGCTATCGATATTGCTGCCATTTATGACCTGATGTTTTGCTTTACATGGGTTAGATTCGTCGGATTGTTTTGATAAACCTTACTTTTAAGGTATCTCCATGCAAAATAGTCAAGCGGGCTAAGGTCGGGGCTTCTTGGAGGCCAGTTGATGTTACCCCTTCGCGAAATGACTTTATTAGGGAATAATTCGTTAACAACTTCCATTGAGTCATTTGAGGTATGGCAAGTGGCCCCATCTTGCTGGAACCACGTTCTTGAGTTGAAACCTGCAAACTCCTGCAGCTCTGGGACCAAAAAATTTCGCAACATATCGCAATAACGCTATTCACATTAATTGCTCGGCCTCGTTGATCTTCATGAAAATAAGGACCAATTATGCCTTTAGCAGACATAGCGGCCCAAACAACGACCTTTGGGCTATGCAGGGGTCGTTCATGCTTTCGTCTCGGATTCTCCACTGCCCAGTACCGACAATTCTGCTTATTAACATGACCATTCAGGTGAAAATTTGCTTCGTCACTGAACAGTATGTTGTTAAAGTTGTTAAATCGCTGCAGCATTTCGTTCGCAAAATTCAGTAGATTAGCATAGTCCGTATCCTTCAATTCTTGAACCAATTGAATTTTATAGGCTTTTAGATGTAAGTCTTTCTTTAAAATCGAATGTAAAGACGATTTTTTAATGTTCAACGCTTGGCTTCGCTTTCGGATGGATAAAGACGGATTTTGACGAACCGACGCCTCAACTTCTTCAATTGTTTCTTCATCGCGAACTGAACGAGGATGACCAGAGTTTTGAATTTTAACTGTCGCACCTGTATTCTCGAACATCCTGATCCATTTCCTAATGCTATCGTCACTTGGCGCGTGGCGTGTACGATATTCCGCACGATAGAGACGTTGAGCAGTCACTATTGAATCACCATTACGATAATACGCTCGTACGCAAAATGCGCGATGCGTCCCCGAGTACTGTTCCATCGTGACTAAAACTCCACAAAATGGCGGACGCCACGAACCCCTCCCCGCACCCTTTAGACGCCCCGTTTCGAATATGGCGCGAAAACAAATACCCGATACCCTTTCTGGACACCTTGTATAATGTTAAATATTTACTATGATTTTTTATGTAAAATTACTGTTGCTTTTCCAAAGAATAAATATTAATGGATGTATTAATAAGTACAATACTTTGTAATAATGCAACATTGACATTGGTAAGTCCTTTTTTGGCGCCAAAACAAGAAGAAGAAGAAGAAGAAAACATTTATTAATATTTGAAACTAAGCTGAAACAAAAAAACGTTTCGTGACCCAGGTAACTTAATTACTATTTTACTAGGTAACTTTGAAAGATTTAAATCCACATAACAGGTCTCACTGTATCACTGCGCTTGATGTACCAATGCATGATGATGATAATAATAATCAATCAAGACCAAACATTTCAATGTCCGCTTATACACCAATTGTAACCTTATCTGCCATATTAAGAAAGTAACTAATTATACTTAAACATAATATAAAAAGGTATTAAATACTTTTCAAATAAGATACATTTGAAATATGATAACTAGCTGATAGTCGACATAGTAAAATCCGATGGCTCAGCAAAAATCACACGCCAACAACGGATCCATGCAGACGCAGCTGTTGTGAACGGTTGAACACTAGTTAATAGATTGTCCGCAGTCGATACTTCGATTACGTGATTGATGATCCGGGGCAACTGTTGATTCTGTGTTCTTTACACGTTTAGATGTGAATATGGTTTATTAAAACGAAATTCGTAATGTAATCAATCATGTATTGTATCCGATTCGAAAAATCTGGGGCGGCCTATTATGATTATTTTTTTCTTTGTAACATTTTTTGAAGTGATACTTCTGTATGCAAGTTGGGCGATTTTAGGATGGGCAAAATCTTACGAGTTCGCGTCGCATCGCCGACATAACAATGTTAACAGTATATCTGTAGATATAAGTATGACGTGTTAACTTGTTGCTAAATTATACATTCTTAGAAGTTTAATGTTCTGCCTCATTAGCTTCATTAGCTTAGTTGTCGTAAGCGCGTCTCTTATGCTCGAGGTCCTGGGTTCCATTCCCAGGTCAAGCAAAGTGTTATTGAGTTTTTCTTTGAAAATCTCAATTGCAGCTCGAAATTTGACTTTGTGCCCGATTAATGGCAATAGGCTCGCCCCCTATTACATGGGACCTAAAACATACTCGGCGAATTGTGGGTGAACGTTAATACACCTTTACCTAACCCTTCGGGAATACAGGCGTGATAGTATGTTATGTCAAAGTTAGTTCTCTTGCTAATAACTAATGTACGATGAAAATTAAAGGACTCATAATATTATTCACACGCGATCGTAACAGAGATCCAAAGTTTGAATAAAACAGAACATTATTTCAGAATAACAAAGTATGACAGTATATAGCAGTTCGCATACGTGGACTACACTGCGCAGACCAACGTGTTCTGATTTATAAGTAAACAATATTTTTATGAATAGTGGTACGGCAATATGTCTTCATTGCACCTGATGGTATACATAGTACAATCTAAATATATCGGCGACCACCAAGAGATCCTTGTTGTTATGCCAGTTTGCAAGGCTCTCGGTACCTAGATATACTGGCTGATCCCGAAAAGTGACAAACGAAAAGTTATAATAATAATTATGTATTGTAAAAAAAAGTTTACCAATTAAGAAGATTAATTAGCTTACATAAACAATTTGGCAATGGGACAGACTCAGCTGATGCTATGTGACGTGATATAACCTCACCATACAGCGCTGGTTTTCAGTATGTCTCACATTCATAAATAGTCAATATTAAGAGCAACCATAGCTCGGCTCGACTCTTCACATGATATTACAATTAATTTAAAGATAAGTCACTGTCATGTATGTCACTTATGCCACTTATATCACTTATGTCGCTTATCCATTTATGTCACTGTGACGGTTTTACCAACATGCGTATAGTAGCTACGACCCAGTCGGGTATAGATCCCCAACACCCCGCTTGATTACTAGATGTACACTGGCTGATCCCTAAACTTTCGGTGGAAGAAAATATCATGATTAAACCATAGCATGCCGATAGGGCATTTTCCTGATGCCCGCCTGGCAAGCTACCACCTACAAGTTGAAAATCTGTCTCCATCACTTAACAGATTAACAGAGGTGAGATTGCGGCCAAACCCTGAAAAAACGTATAATTAATTTATTTATTATTACTTGTATTTCAGCTTTTTGCATCTAATTGCTAAAATTTATTTAAAATTTTATTTTTGTAAATTTTGTCTAATTACATACATTTTATTTACTATACTATTTCCATTTCTTTATTTTCTTGATGACAGTTCTAATTTGATAATTGTAGCAAATTTAAAAATTGCAATTGTAGTAATTTGTAATTAGTTGATAATTAATTTGGTAATAAGTTATGATATCGATATGAAATAAGTAGTGACGATTCATCAGATTTTGATTAAAATAAAGATTACCTGTCGTCATAATTATTTCGTTTCATTGTTAAGTACATACTTATTTTACAACAGCTTCGAAAATATTGAAGAAGTGGGCATTATCAATCAAGAATTAATTCGTGTAACATCTTGTAATGAAATATAATACTAGTTAATAAATTTGTACAAAAGTATCCGGCAGTAGTTTAGTTTCTTACATTTTGTAAAAAAATATCGGGTCTGTTATCGTGTTACGTTTATCGATTTAACTGCATACCTATCAGTTTCTCCGACTCTGGTATAACCTTGTACGTGGTTTTTTTGGCGGGATCTTGAAGTGACATGTTGTGGTTTTTATTTTTGATTCATTAACTTAGGTTTTAGACCCTATATTATGTAATATTGGTGGCGTTTTGCGTGATATAGTTTGGTTTTTGTGCTTAGGTGAAGTGGATTATAAATATAATCTGAAAGCATTCATTCTGATATCCCACAAAATCTTCCTAGAAAGTTCTAACAAGGGAGCCACCATCTTGTTAGGATACTAAATCGTTATAACACTTGACACTATAATTCACTCGATAATGGCAGTAATGGTCTTCATTAAAAAGGACCGGTTGCCAAGTTAGGAAGAAGAAGAAGAAGAACCTTGTACGTGTGTAAACGTCATATTTTTATAAAATAATGCATACATAATTTAAAAAAGACGCTCGTTGAATTTTTCACAGTAGCTGTCATTGAGAAAATAAAGAAATGGAAATGGTATAATTATATATATTTCTTTTAATAATTCCTAATAAAATCGAATTTAAGATCTATTATGGGGGGGCTACTAGGCAGTGTGTCCAAAATACTAGCAGCATTGCCCTATTGGAATGCTGTTTTTTTGGGCAAAGTAAAACCCCACATTTAGACTCGAACAAACGCCCTGCAATTTCACTAAAAAAGGCGTGTGTACTCGGCCCTCATAAACCCACTGTTCCGACCCTAAATGGCTCAAACACATATAAATGGTGCAAATTTAAGTATTTGGGCCTCGGTCTTAACATGAATGAACTCAGTCACCACGGACTCCCTTATCATCGGAGCGCTGGCCGACTTTCTTAGCATAGCTGCTTAAATGATGTCATCCGTCGGTCCCAACTCAGTCCCTCGAATTAAATTCCCTCTTTTTTCACTTGTTGTGTAATCTACTATTTTTGGACTAGTTCACAGAGCGGCCCGTCACAATGCCGTTACCATTTTTCATTATAATTCATTATAAAAGAAATACACAGAATATGCTATAGGTTAAGTTATACATGCCACAAATTATTATCTTACCTGCTATTGAGGGAACACACGAATTTATAAAAATTCACAAATCTAGTTTAAATTTTACTGATAACTGAATACTCATTTGAAATTAATTTCACTGCATTGTGAAAATCAACAAATATTATAAATGGATTGTATTAAATTTTTACCCGACAACGAAAAACGAGGGTTGTTTTTCGAGCGTATGTATGTATGCTTGTCTATTTATTTGGCACATTCTGTAGCCTAAACAAATGTATTGATTTTAGCACACGAGGTGTCGTTAGATTTGTCTTAATTTTTGGAGTGACACAGGCTATATAATATTTAAGGATGACAACATATGGGAATCAAATAAAAAGCATTAATAGGGAAATATATTTTTCTTGTTAAGTGTTTTTGTTGCAGTCGGTTTTTTTGGTTTCCTTTTTAATAATTTAGCTTCTTAATTGAATTTTATTTGTTTTCATTACTGATTGATTTTATTAATTAGAAGTAACAATATTAAGAGAGAATTTCGTATATGTATGTATGTTATATAATAAGAGTTTGTTTAATAAATTTGCCATGGCTAATTTGATATAAAAATAAACAGTACCTATTTACTAAAAAAAATATTCATAAATGTAAGTAACTGACTGACATTTATTCTTAAACCGATTAACTGATATGACATTGCCACGACGAAAATCTCGTGTAACATTTTCGGACTTTAAAAAGTTAAGAATATTCATGCAGGTTTATAATGTATATTGTAGGTTACACTGTTAATAAATCATTAGAAAAATAAGAGACGGAAGGCCATACAATCCTAGCTAACAAATAATACGGGCGTGTACCAATATTTGTCATTTATTTTCGAACACCAAACATTTTCAAGCTAAAATCGCTATCCATTCTAACATATGGTTGAGAGGTGTTTGTTGGCTGGTTTTATAAGAGATATAGTATGTGTTTATGTTTGTAGGGTTACCATGTTCTATTGAAGTGAAATTTCCTTAGGAACAGTGCGGGAAAAAATAGTAATGAGAGTTTCATGACGTTACGTTACCAAAGCTACTAAAATTCGTTGAAGTGAAAACATCTTTGAGCATTGTATTGAAAATATTATATAGGAAACTGAGTTACTTTAAATTGTAGAAATAACATTAATGGTTCAAAATTATGAAATTTAAAAAAATGAGGGAATATGTTGTTCTTTAATAGTGCCCGATTTTATGTTTTTTTTTTTTAATTAATATTTGTTAACAACTGTGCTAAAAGTTAACAACATTCGATATTATTTATAACAATTTAGAAATCCTTCAAAATAAAATTTTGTTATATATTTCTATACAATATTAAATCTTCAAATTTGTCTATATATTCATGTAATAATTTTATGGCTTTTTTTGTTATTCTATACAGTACACGGAACAATTAGCAACGAAATTCTAAAATTGATATCAATCACGCTTGACATAAGCCAAATTGTCTACATAGACATTTAAAAAAAAACTTGATACAAAACTCTACAGACACGTACGGACGTGGCACTTACGGATGTAAGATTTTAACGATTGATAACCCTATTTGTGCGACACATACAGCTGGTAACAGTGACCCTAATTGATGATTCATGATTGTTTACATGTCTGGCTAATTGAGCGGACTATTGTTATATATAGGAACAAGACTGAAATGCTTTTTGTTATCTGTGATTTTTAAAACAATAACTGGCGTGAGAGTATTTTGTAAAAACAAAGCGATTTTTAATAAAAAAGAAAAACAACTTCAATTATTTTGAGATGTGGATCTTCGAAGTAGAAGGTTCAATGCCCATGAAATGAAAATGGGACCACACTTCAACGAAAAAATTACCATCTAAATCTTTCCATAAACCAAAAATTTATGCGATAACGTCCACAAAAAAAATATAGAATCAAATTGAGAACATCTTCGTTTTTCTAAAGTCCGTTAAAACGTAAACATTAATACGAAACCAAAACGAATATTTTAATGGTCAACATACCTCATCAATAAAGTGTACTCTGCTTTGTAGGCACACACTTTACTAACTAGATATAACTAACATAAAATTGTTTATTATTACAAAACTAATTAATTTATTTACCATAACGGATACGTGGAAAGTTTTCATATAAATTCAATAACCCAGTTGTGGGGAAGCCATGATATTGAAATTACTAAGTGTATTGACACGGAATAATTATATGTATGATGTAAGTATATTTACATGTCATACTAAACCAGTGTAATATAGGTGCATATTGTGTATATATGTATATTAATAAACCTACTAGCTAAAAAATCTAAAGTTTTGTTTCCAAAATGGTGTTGCGATTGGGTCGTATGAAATTACGCGAATTAATCCTGGCAAAAAGCTTTGTCACCACTTCTGTTAAAGCTTTGCTTTGCAAAACACATTTAAAAGTTTTCAATAGATATTTTATCAAGTTTTTGTTAATTATTTGTTTGTTTATATGTGCAGTAGATATTTTGAATTCAATTTTAAACTAACTCAACATAATTTTATCTTTAAAATCGTTTCAAAAATTTTACATACAAGACTTTAATGACATAAAAGGATTATTTATATTAAAGTTAATTTATTTATTAAAAATAATTTATATAATTTATATTAGCAAAAAAGTACAAAATAGCATAGATATAAATAAATAAAAATGTAGGACTCATTATGTTATGTTGCATAATTATTTATGTGAAAATTCTTAGGGGGCGCGGCGGTTCGATAATTTTTTTGTACGAAAATTAAACATTACGTGAAACATTTCGTTACGTGAAAGAGAAAAAATATATAACGTAGAGAGAAGGAGAAAGACAGTTATATATTTTTCCGCGTAAATATTATTTATTTTACCGCCATCTGCTGGTGTAACTTACAAGTAGATTTACCATAATCTTATAACTTATCAACTCTGATTGTAAGTTATTCAAAAACCGCTAAATAGCGCTACATGCCCAAACAGATTTTTTTTTACTGATAATATTGTAAGGGAAAATTGTTAAGCGGCGATTTGAATAATTGGACGAGAGAAAATTAAGACTAAATGAACTAAATTTAAGACTTGCTAAGTTAGAAATCTCATATCAAAGAAATTGACAATTTTTTTTAAAATGAATTGAAAAAAGTAGGTAGATTTTTACAGATATAGTTATTAAAGGAATAGCTAATGGAACTTAGCACCAGTTAGATCTCAACTCTTTTATCGGTGACAACAATTACCCCGAACATCGTACCTACCGAGCTTGGTCCTCTTTTCATACTTTTATGTTTTTTATGAGATATTATGTAACAAGCTCTTGAATTGTTGTAGTGAGATTTTAAATAAAGTGACATTCTAATGACACATACACTTATTTTACCTTAACATTTCACTGCAACCTAGCAACATTGGAGAAGTTTTGTAACAATACAAAATAAAATCCTTTGTTGTCAATGAAACGATACATTGCCTTTCTTTTTTAAATATTTATTTCCTTAATATTAGTATTTTATTGTTGGCGACAATTCCGTATTGTGTGTTCTGTTTTTCCCAATTCTGTGTTTGCAATATTATGCGTATGTGTTTAGAACAAATGATTTCCAGTATATCTGAAGTGTAGTCGATTAATTAAACACCACTGAATCTTCATCCGGTTAATTAAATAAATTTACGTTGCGGTCGCATTTACCGAACCCTTTAAGATTATATTTGAAAGGGTTAGTTAGATTAAATATTAAGCTTGTAATCACAACATACTATCCCTAAGTGTCTCAAGATTAATGTGAAACACCTTCATAATAGGTCGGGGAAAAAATGTTCGCATAACGTAGTTATAAACTTGTTATAAAATTTCTTTGGCTGTACTATTTGTATCTGGCTGGTTTTGGTAACATTAAAAAGGTTACATTAAAAAAAAAGAAAAAAAGTTGTTTCCCGCCATTTTTCATTTGTTTTTCTTTTTCCAAAAATGAGTGAATCGAATGAAGAAATTCGATACATTTTAAAATATTATTACAAAAAGGCAAAAATGCAACTCAAGCAGCGAAAGAAATTTATGATGTTTATGGACCTAATGCAGTGTCAGTAAGAGTAGCGCAAAGTTGGTTCAAACGTTTTCAGTCCGGAAATTTTGATGTTAACGATGCACCTCGATCTGGTCGCCCTGTTACGAATAAAATGGACGCCATTTTTGAAAACCTGGAGCAAGATCAGCATATCAGTAATTACGATGTAGCTGAAGAACTGGAAATTGACCACAAAAAAGTTTTAACCCATTTGAAGAAAGTTGGCTATACCAAAAAGCTCGATATTTGGGTGTCACACGAGCTCACTGAAAGAAACCTAATGAACCGTGTACGCATTTGCGATTCATTATTGAGACATTATTGCCATTTTTGAATAGATTGATAACTGGCGATGAAAATTGGATCACGTACGACAAGAACGTGCGAAAAAGGTCGTGGTCTAAGGTCGGCTAGGCTTCACAGACTGGTGGCTAAACCTAGGCTAACTCGAAATAAGGTGATGCTGTGTGTATGGTGGGACTGGAAGGGCATTGTTCATTATGAGCTTTTACCGCCTGGCAAAACCTTCGATTCAAATCTCTACTGCCAACAACTGATGAGATTAAAGGAAGCAGTTGAGAGAAAGCGGCCGGAATTGATCAAAAGGAAGGGTGTGGTCTTTCATTACGATAACGCTAGACCACACACATCTTTAGCCACTTAGCAAAAATTAAGAGAGTTTGGCTGAGAGGTGTTAGTGCATTCACCATATAGCCCTGACCTTGCACCTTCAGATTTTCACCTGTTTAGGTCTCTTCAGAATTCTTTAGGTTTTGTAAGGTTAACATCAAGAGAGGACTGCCAAAACTATTGGTCGCGTTTTTTGATCAGAAGTCCCAAAATTTCTACAGCAACGGGATCATGTCTCTACCTACAAAATGGCAGATAGGCATCGAACAAAACATCACATATATACTGTAAATAAACTTTGATAAAATGTCTTGAGTTTTCGTATAAAAATGCGAAGAAACTTTTTCCCCGACCCAATATATTTAATCGATTATTTATTTCTTTTATTTAAAAGACAAGAGTACTAGAGATGATATGGTTCTTTTCTTCTTTGGCATTCACTCTATGATCCATGGACCATAGCCGAAATGAAAAAAAAAAGTCTATTGATATTGATATAGTAAGAGTGCAGTTTTAATACGTTACTACACAACATTCCATTGTTTATACAACTAGTAACTGCCCGTGACTTTGTTCACATTACTTACAATGTGACATGTAAAAACGAACCTATATTATTAAGGTATTAGTTGCCTATTAGTTAAAGAATTTTTAGAATTGGCACACCAGTTTCATATATCACTATTTACAAACCTACACACTTTACCTATTTATTTATTATAGTACAGATATAAATATATTATAACAAATTATCACACTATTACAACTATGGCAACTCCGAAGCGGCTACAATGCGAATTTGGAGTTTTTCAATCCATCCACTAGAGTCTATTCTATTGTATGCAGCCAGCGCTTTGTAACTTTAAAAAAACATTTTTCTTCGTAAATACAAATACGAACAATGCCTACATATTCTGTGGCATTTTGTGTTATCTACTAGCAACCGCCAGCGATTTCTTTCGCGTTAATCTATACAATTAATAAAAATGAAGTGTCTGTTTATAATGTCAGAATAACAGTTATTTTTACTAAATTTATATGAAAGTATATACGATAACCTATAACAAAAAGCCCATTTTTTAAATTTTTGTCTGTCTGTCTGTCTGTTTGTTCCGGGGAATCTCCGAAACGGTTGGACCGATTTTGACCGGACTTTCACTGGTAGATAGCTGATGTAATAGGGAGTAACTTAGGCTACTTTTATTTTAGAAAAAGAATTAGGGTTCCACACAAACAAAAAAACTGGTCATGTTGAATCAATTCGGGTGCTTAAAGGGCTTATTCTGAGTAAACCATAAGAGATATAGCAAATTAATTTACTACATAATTATAGGCATTAAAAAGACTTACAAAAAAGTCCGGAAGAGTATACGTCAATCTTCTAAGGAACACCTACAATAAGTATTTTTGTCTTTAAAATAGCCGGGAGCGGGGGAGCATTATTCGAGCGGGCATTCTGTAGTCCACGTGAGTGAAGCCACGGGCACAGCTAGTTACAATCTAAAATTCAATAAAAATAAACAGTAGCCTATACCACTTAGGGGTAATGTATCTTTTTATTACTGAAATAGTTTAGCATTATGGTCACAATATCAACTGACTTTAAGTGACAATGTGGCCCAAAATGGTAGCACGCTAAGCCTCTAGTGAAACACTAGCTCTCAAGTGCAGCTGCCGGAACATACCTATAGGTGATTGGCAACAGATTTTCAACTTGAGAGTGCTTGCTAGCCGGGCGGGCATTAGAAAAAGCTTTACCACTATGATACGTTTTCATCACTGAGATTCGTAGATTACCGCTTATAAAAATACAAACTTATTTATTTATAATAGTAGAATTGATATATTTTCACAATTATAACACTGTGGCAACACTGAGGCAGCCACAACGGTACGATGAAGTTTCAACCACCCACTTATAGAGTCTATTCTATTGTATGAAGCCAGTTTAATAGAAAGCTTTGTAACATTTCAAAAGGATTTTTCTTCGTAAATATAAATAAGTAAAATGTGAACTATGCGGCGTTTTGTATTTTACTCTTAACTTTATTTTTAACCTTCGAAGCAAATAAAGGAATGTTATAAGTTTAGAATGTATACCTTTGTATCTGTGTGTGGCATTGAAGCTCCGAAACTGATGAACAAATTTTGATTTAGTTTTGTGTGAAAAGTTACTTGATCGAGAGTGTTCTTAGCTATGATTCAAAAAAATCTGTTCAAATCTGTTCTGTTCGTCAGCTCTTTTTTGTTGATGCAGGGACGTGATTAACTTCCACGTGTCTGTTCGATTGTAAATTTGGTCCTGTTACCTTGACTTATAATGCTGCACCATTATCTGAAATATTTAGGATACCCAGTACCTTGTGAACAATAAGTATACTGTTTATTGTTTAAGCTTATTGAAATGGTCTCAGTGAAAGTTATTTGTGTCGGGGATTTTTTAGTTTATCTTGTTAATACAGGCCTCGTGGCGCAGTGGTAGTAAACGCTACTATTGAGCAGAGAGGTCGCGGGTTCGATCCCCGCCCATGACTGACTTTGTATGAAAAGCATAAATGTCAATTGTATGTGTCTGGGTGTTAAATATCTATATATGTATGTATATCAGCTGTTTAGTTACCATATTACAAGCTTTGCTTAGTTTGTAATTAAATAGCCGTGTGTGAAATTGTGTCATATATATATAATTTAATTATAAATCACTTATTATTATTGTATATTAAAGCCTCCTAGCGCCTTTATAAGACTGAACTTAACTACAACATGAAGAGTTTTGCTTTCAGCCATAATTTCAACTGAGACGTCATTGTTATTGAGTAGCAACTGCCTGCAAAAATCTCCTCGAGTGTAGCTTTCTTACGTATAAGATTTTTACACTATTTCCAGATCATCGCATTAGTCTAGTGGTCTCGTCAAAATCAGTCCAACCGTTTCGAAGGTTACCCGAGTAAAAAAAACGGACTAAAATAATAAGCATTATTATTTATAATATTAATTATCGTATATAACTTCCCTTTGCATTTAGTAAAAAAACTATTATTTTGACATTACAAACCGACACTTCAATTTTATTAATTATATAGATACCATTCCTCCAATCTGTTACTGTAATATCCTAGGTCGTAGGACACGGCAATAATTGTGTTCGACTCCATCACAACTTCCATACATCAACGGTCCTAGCCATGTTGCCTTTCTACAAACGTAAACGCTAATGAAAGCGAAAAACATGTTTAGCCTTCACAATAACTCTTTTCTATTTTGTCACGCTTGCAGGCCAGTATGACAATGTATGTAATGTAAAGTGTTGTGTACTTGCCGTCAGGTAAAGTCCCGTGCTATTAAACAAATCTTAAACATAGCATACCATCACGCCTGTATCCCCGAAGGGTTAGGCAGAGGTGTACTAATGTACCTACACCCACAGTTCGCCGGGTATGTTTTTTAGGTTCCACGTAATATGGGGCGAGCCTATTGCCATTATTCGAGCACAAAGCAAAACTCCAAGCAGCAACTTAGATTTTCATAGAAAAACTCAATAATGCTTTGCTCGACCTGGGAATCGAACCCAGGACCTCGAGCATAAAAGTCGCGCTTACGACCACTGGGCTAATATTATTTTTAATATGAATTAATAAAGTACTTTGGAATCACTCTTCATATTTATGTATTAAAGAAGTAAATATTATTGGTATTGTTTATCATAAAATATTTGTGATAATAATAATTATAAGTGAGACAAAATCAGGCTTTCTTGGCTTTTTCCCCTACAGCACGAACACTAAACATGCGATATGTTCTATCGGTGCATGACTATTGATGCAATAAAATACAATTATTCACTTGTTTCACATCAGACTCGATTTCCATTTATCGGACGTCTGTCGAAATATCACTCTGTTCACTGTAATTGCATAATAAATTGGCTCCGCGACATGTAGTATGAAAATGATACTGCTCGTATTTTAATAATTTCAAATAATTGTTTTGAGTAAAATTCATATCTATCTTAAAATATTCTAATTTTTCTCTGTAAATTGTATTGTATATTTTTTTAATAAGGGTTATTTTCTCTTTTATTTCCGATTTGCTTTTTTTATTCTTTTTTGTTAATATATTTTCTAGTAACTGTGTATTAAATTATAATTGTGAACGTATCGGGTATAGTGAATACATGATAAGAACAATAATATTTTTATTTAAATATTTTTAAACGTCTCTAAGATAAGTTTCTTTACGAATATTTGACTTTTTATTAGTACGGAATATAATAATTAATAATAATAAAAAATAATGGTTAAAAATACAATAAAAATTTCGTTTTAAAATATTTTTATTTTAATATTGATACAATCTATGGTTTAGTGTAGAATTTAATATTCTGAGTTTTAATAAAGAAATTTAAAGGTAACTGTGGTTATAGCCGAATGGTTAAGACAGTTAACCTATTATTTCGATGTCTGCTGGTTTGAAGCTAGGAATGTACAAACGAATTTTTATGAATTCACGAATTTCAAATTTTCTTAGTTACACTATCCAGTATATGTGAAGGGAAAAGGCAGCGAGGAAACCTGAACTCTTGAGAAAAGTTCTCAAAGTACCACCATGTAGAGGGAAAATAAGATTAAAAATCGCTAATTCGCCTCTAATATTTTTCAAATTTTTTTAACCGAATTCAACAAAAGACGAGAGGTTACTCAATTCGAATGTTTTTTAATGGATCTGCTATTTTTCTTTGTTTATGAACCGATTTGGATGATTCTTTTTTTGTTGGATAGGGGATACCTCAAGGATGGTTCCATTTTCATTTCATTGGTATTGGACTTTCAACTTCGAACATACACAAGGAAACTCTTCAAAATCATTGAAGTAAGATTTCTATTTTGTTAAAAAAATTCTCGTTATAATTTTGTTTGACAACTAGAACTACGTTTGTATCTTAGCGGTCATTGATTTATATATACGTGGTATTCATCTTAAATATTATTTTACTGAAAGGATAGTTCTTCAGAAATTGTATAATATCAAAATATACTATTTGAAATGCGGACCAAGAAAAGCTCTGCGGCTTATAGCTCTAACAACAGCGTACGGAGAGCACGAGTGGACAAAGAGGCTCGTTACTAAGATAAAATCCGAGTGGAATAAATTGTCCTGCCGCTGCTACCACGAATTATTATTGAACTATCTATATGCATAAATCTGTATTAAATATTAAATAAAATAATGATTAAAAATACAATGAAAATTTCGTTTTAAATATTTTTATTTTAATATTGATACCCCCTATGGTTTAGTGTAGAATTTAATATTCTGAGTTTTAATAGAGACATTTTAAGGTAACTGTGGTTATAGCCGAATGGTTAAGATTACTAATAGTTAATTAATTAATTAATTACTTAACTACTATTATAGTCTGCTTGTACATGTTATTTTCTTAATAATGCATGTTGTTTTGTTAATGATAATTAAAAATTGTACGTACTTCTGATTGTATGTCTGAATTTAACTCAAAAACGGCTTGACTCATTCTTATAAATTTTTAAACACGGGATGTAATTACGCCATTGGTAATTTCCACAGATCAGTAAAACAAGGGAGGTATGGTTCGGGGGCGTGTTGAGTACGAACGCATCTGGCTTAAATTGGGCTTGATGCTGATTTTTGTTTGTAGTCGAATTCACACTATCAACGAGTACACATCTGTTGATTTTTGACAAAATACCACGTTGTTCAGTGTTTATTTCTAAAATACTAGTTATAATGTGAATTACGTTAAATATGGCATCTCATTCCACACGTAAATACTAAAATATTATTGTTTTTTTCTTTAAAATCAGTAAAACATCATTTAATGTTTGTTAAAACATGATGAACTATCAAGTCAATTTTTTTCAATATTACCAGTAACCACTGCTTGCTTAGTAGAAATCGATTAAGGAGTAAGTTGAACTAATGGCGCAATGGATGAATGTTCGCGGTCGTAACGATACTTTCACTAAGACAATAAATTCGTCCATGGAATAGAGATGTGATTGATAGCTGTCGATATTTTTCTATGTCCACAGTCCACACCTGGTTCGCATGATAGTATTATACTATTATTTGATTTTTTTATTATACCTATTTGCTTAATATTTCCAGATAAAATCATATTAAAATCCTTGCCGCATTTAATTAGTATGAGTCTTTTTGTTAAATTTTATTTTCACTAGTTCAACCAATCACTTATGAAAAACTATTTAATAATGCTTATAAAAGTCGTGATGCTTAAATACATTGATTTAAGACTACATTATTTAACGCAAAAGTTTGACTGTCCAAGCGCTATTTGTTAAATAAATATTTGCATTTTACTGGCCAGTAAAACAATGTAAACCAAAAATTAAAAATTGTTAATGTATAATTATTGTTCATTTAGTAGAATTTGTAATAAAATATGTTACAAAAGGTTTCCCTAGAAAATAGAGCACATATATTTTTTAAATTTTATATTCCATTACCACTTTTCATCTCTAGTTGTATACATGTGTGTTTATTAACAATATGTTGCTACAGGCTGATGTGCCCCCTTGTTTTTGCATGTGTACTATTATTTACTTTATTTGTGTTGCTGCAAATTTCTTAGTGTGTGTGAGTAATATGAGT
The DNA here is from genome assembly GCA_033032175.1 of Saturnia japonica. Taxonomy (NCBI): domain Eukaryota; kingdom Metazoa; phylum Arthropoda; class Insecta; order Lepidoptera; family Saturniidae; genus Saturnia; species Saturnia japonica. Next base: position 5,844,109 of record CM065314.1, read on the forward strand.
ACGTGTGCCGTATTTATACTTTTTGTGTTTGTGTTAGTGTAGTAAGGAGGTGTTTGCTTTGCTGTACCGAGGAGACTTGTGAACCCGAACAACTATTGTTTCAAGGCAAATCTCCCTTGTTTTACTGATCTTTGGTCATTTCATAGGATATAGGAAATTTCAATATCACTTTTAGAAATCGTAAAAAAAAAATTAAAAAATCGTTAATACTTGACAGATTTTGATGAAATTTTGTAGGCCGGAATTCCATAATTGATGAATTGTGAGAATTTTCAAGAACACTTTTAGGAATGGAAAAAAAGGAATTGTAAAAATTTAAAATTTCATTAATGCTTAATAGATTTTGATCATATTTTGTAGATAAATAAGTATACGCCATTCCATAATGGAGAGGCTATAAGAATCATCAATAATACATTACAAATCGCAGAATAGAAAAATAATTTTCAACCGATTTTGATGAAAATTGTACACGGGAAATACATGCCATTCTTCAATTGATACGGCATATGAATTGTCAACAATATGAATAAAAATAAAATTAAGGGATGTAAATAACAACTGATAGTAAAAAACGCGTGTGGAGCTGCGGGCACACCGCTAGTAGCACTTTTCACTTTTGCAGGTACTTTTCGGGATCATATACCAAGATGCTTGCAGTCCACAATGTCATTGATTGATTGATTGTCGATGGTGGTTATCGTTGTTTCTGTTGTCACTTTGCCGTGATAACATATTAAAAAAATTAGTGATCACTTTTTTATCGAGTGAACCAAATACACGTTTGGTATTATAATTATTGTTAAATAAAATATCTCATTGCTTCGTGTATACAAGATTTAAAAATCATTTAAGCTAGTGAAATTAAAATTCTCAGCAACGTGTCAAATAATTTTTTTTTGTAGGGTCAACAATACTTAGATACCGACTGAAGGGTCTTGCGGGTTAGGGAAGATGATCATTACCGTGGCTATTGGTGCGAAATTTCTCTTTGCCTCGTTTACTGGACCGCGGCCAGGCTGAACTGATTTGAGTGGTTGGATATAATACATCACTCAAACAGACTTTTATTAATGATGCTATTTATATTGATCTATAGTTTATTTATCATGTTTGTATCTCTCACTAGTTAAACGTGTTAGCTCATATTTTCTGCATGTAATGAGTTAGTATGTTATTTTTCTTGGATTTTTTGTACATGCATGATTTTTTCCAACATTTTTTTATTCGTCCTTGATTTCGAGATCAAGTTGCGTTATTACTTACGACTGGTTTAAATGATGATAATGACGATTATCCTAAGAATATGACCTCATATAAATTAATACAGGGTTACATATCTGTGGTTACATAGTTTCCAAAAAATCACTGTTTTTGTTTATTTATTACTGAAATTTACTTCTGTCTAAAATGTTCATAAAATTATTGATATATTTATCGTGAATAATTAACATATTAATAAAATTTTAAGTTCAGGTCAGTATGTTAACAACATACTTCATTTTGGTAGTAAAAATACAATACCTCTACGTATGGTTACTAATTGTTATTAATAACGGTTGGCGTCGAAGGCAAATAGCGAATTATCCAGCATAGAATCACGCGACAATTTCAAATATTCAAATTAAATCACAATTTTCTTACTATGCCCACCTATATTGAAAGTAGACGTTCGGCCTTTTGTCAGTTATTAGAGTAAGTTAATGTAAAATAGCAATTAAATTTGATAGTCGGATTAAAATAGTATTTTTTTATATCTCATAACAGCCACATATTAATTATTAAAGAAAAACATTGTTTCGGTTGGTACAATCTTCATGACACACAACAGTATCTTTAAGATGATGACAGTTAAAAAAAATTAAGAACAGAACAGAATAAAATATTATTTTATTTATTTAACAACTATATAGTTATTACAAATCAATAATTGTGTTGACGATAGTACCTTCTAGCATTAATTGTGTTATAGTCATCAACGTCTCCCAAACTAAATGGTTATTTCTATACTAATATTATAAAGTTGAATAGTTTGTTTGGTTGAACACGCTAATCTTAGGAACTACTGGTTAGAAGGGAAAAAATGTTTCATTGTTGTGGAGCATCAATAAAAATTGTTGGAAAAATGAGCAAATTTCATTTCTTTTGAGAGCTTCCATTGCGTTATTATAACCCTTATCTCAATAAATACGTTATTCATCACAAGTATTTAATTTTGAACAAAATAGCCCTTTACAGTAATTGATTTAAATGAATATCCTTAGGAGATATCACAGTTCTAAAATAACTCTGTAGCAAAATAATGATCAAGGATCGCGTGCGCATTCTTTTTTTTTTTTTTTTTTTTTTTTAGAACTGACTACACTGTTAGCCTTAGGGGCCCTATCCTAAAACAGAGCCGCTGCGGCTTTTACAGCTTCACTGGACTTGGGGGCGAGCGCTCAAAAGTTCAGCCGCGAAAGTTTGTGACGACCCGCACGAGGGTGCCACAGTGGCCGAACCTCGGCTCGGGCGGTCGTCGCGAATGCGAAAAGGTCGCGATCTAACTAATTCCCTGATCCTACGAGAATTCAAACTAACTAACATATACTCATATGCACGTTCCCCTCCTCCTGGGAGGAAGGAGTGAACCATGCGTATGTGTATTTAATAATCGGAATGGTTTTTCTACACTAACTAGCGCATTAGTCTAACTAGCGCAAAAAAAAAGAAAAAAAAGGTCCCTTACAGAACCTATGTACCTGTGTGGTGTGCACGTATGTGTTTTCATACGTGTGTAATGTTGTGTGTGGGTAACTAAGTGTTGCACGTATAGTGTCACTTTGTATCGCGCGGGCGGCTGCCTGACCCAAGGGTTTCACACCGAGGAACGGACACGCGTGCGCATATTTATTATGCAGAATTATGTGGGAAGCGGGCGGCACCTAACAATACAGTGCCTACGACCCACTCTCTCTAACCCTTTCTCTCTCTTTCTTATATGATGCAGACGAAGTTGCGCGGGTCAGCTAGTTCATATATATAATTTAAAAAAAAATATTCCTCCATTTTTATAACCTCTATAGAAACTGCCCGTATTTTTTTTTTCCAACGTATACTATGTTGTTATACATAATTCTTGCTTGTTGCCGTATAGAGGATGTTGCGAACTCGTTAATTCATACTTATTGTCTTATAGAATTTGCATTTTAAATTGTTATTTTTCCGTATCAAACTGTTCTATTTTTGTCTGTCGAATAAAATTATTGAATAGAAATACAAGTCATAAATATTCATTGTTGTGTTATTATTTTTATATATACCAATAAAAAAACACAAAAATCAGGATATTTGTAGTAAGAATTATTATATTTCTTTTACCGTCCACAACAGCATACTTTCAATAACTCTATTGTATTCATGATAATGTGTGTATAGTACAAGGTGTCCAGAAAGGGTATCGGGTATTTGTAAGTTCAATGAAACAAAAATTATTTGTATGCAATAAAAAAGTTTATTGTTTATTATTAGCATATGAATTGGAGAATTATTTGGAAAAGATGATGTTATCCAAATGATGACCGTTACGTTGCTGGCACTCTTCTAAACGGAAACGAAGATTGGCGATAACACGTTGACACATAGCTATCGATATTGCTGCCATTTCTGACCTGATGTTTTGCTTTAACTAGGTTAGATTCGTCGGATTGTTTTGATAAACCTTACTTTTAAGGTATCCCCATGCAAAATAGTCAAGCGGGCTAAGGTCGGGGCTTCTGGGAGGCCAGTTGATGTTACCCCTTCGCGAAATGACTTTATTAGGGAATAATTCGTTAACAACTTCCATTGAGTCATTTGAGGTATGGCAAGTGGCCCCATCTTGCTGGAACCACGTTCTTGAGTTGAAACCTGCAAACTCCTGCAACTCTGGGACCAAAAAATTTCGCAACATATCGCAATAACGGTCACTATTCACATTAATTGCTCGGCCTCGTTGATCTTCATGTAAATAAGGACCAATTATGCCTTTAGCAGACATAGCGGCCCAAACAACGACCTTTGGGCTATGCAGGGGAAGTTCATGCTTTCGTCTCGGATTCTCCACTGCCCAGTACCGACAATTCTGCTTATTAACATGACCATTCAGGTGAAAATTTGCTTCGTCACTGAACAGTATGTTGTTAAAGTTGTTAAATCGCTGCAGCATTTCGTTCGCAAAATTCAGTAGATTAGCATAGTCCGTATCCTTCAATTCTTGAACCAATTGAGTTTTATAGGCTTTTAGATGTAAGTCTTTCTTTAAAATCGAATGTAAAGACGATTTTTTGATGTTCAACGCTTGGCTTCGCTTTCGGATGGATAAAGACGGATTTTGACGAACCGACGCCTCAACTTCTTCAATTGTTTTTTCATCACGAACTGAACGAGGACGACCAGAGTTTTGAATTTTAACTGTCGCACCTGTATTCTCGAACATCCTGATCCATTTCCTAATGCTATCGTCACTTGGCGCGTGGCGTGTACGATATTCCGCACGATAGAGACGTTGAGCAGTCACTATTGAATCACCATTAAGATAATACGCTCGTACGCAAAATGCGCGATGCGACCCGAGTACTGTTCCATCGTGACTAAAACTCCACAAAATGGCGGATGCCACGAACCCCTCCCCGCACCCTTTAGACGCCCCGTTTCGAATATGGCGCGAAAACAAATACCCGATACCCTTTCTGGACACCTTGTATACCGACATAGAAAAATCAACTGGACGTAACAAAATATTTTTGTTCAGTGAAAAACAATGCACTTGTTATTATAAATTTTATTATAAATAAAAAACGAAAGCTTTTAGAAGCATTTGTTTGCTATTCACGAATTCCCATTTCGATGAATAAAAAGCATGAGCTAGACTGTGCAATGCAGTTTGTTAAACAACAAATTGATTTGACCGACGGCGCGGTGTGCGCTGCGAAGTAAAAATGTTCATTCCCCTATCCTTTCACAGGCTCGCTATTTAAATGACAGAATTGTCCGATAGCAAACTGAGTTAAATTCTAAAGTGAGAGTGAATTCAAAATTGTTTCTTTTTCAATGAATGTTAATCTGTTTATTATTTTTAGGTATATGGATAAATTAATTATATATAAATTTATTTTCAGGATTCGAACTTTTGTTATAGTACGGTAAAGTAACTGATCAATGCCTGATGGTAAACACAATACAATCCAAAAACAGCAGCGACTACCGAGAGATCCGCAACCCATTGACAGTCATCACTGTCAGGCCAGCATGTAAGCATCTTCGCAAATGGATCTAGACTGATTGATACATTACCAAAACGCGTAATATCTAAAGAACGTCTCTGTGACGAGTATATCCACCATATGCATGATGGACGCGATTTATTCGGAAGTACTTTAAAAGATTTTAACTTTTGTTTTTCATTCAGAGAAAGATTAAGAACGTATATTTTCTTTTTTACAAATAAATCGCATTGAATTTTAAACAACAGGTTTTGTTATAAAAATGAATACACGATACGGTCCCCCGGCCGTCGACGGGGTTTGTTCCGTAGGTCAAAATATCCAGAACGAAACGAAAACGTTGGAACCAAAAACGTGCCGTACTTTATTTTACAGTAGCTGCCTATACACATTATTAATCCTTCGAGCTGTTTCTGCTGAGCTAATGCCACGGTGGAAATCATATTCGTAAATAACACGATATTTTAAGTTTTCCATTTTGTGAAAAGAACGATGTCAAAGAAAAATGAAATGGTGTGAAACCAAATGAATTACTAAATTCGAAACACAAATACACAAGCCTAAATTTAAAATAAATTGGATTTTGGAATTCCTGACTAAACGCCAGATAATTGAGATCAATGCCAAATTAAACAAAACGCCAATTTCATATGTAAGGACCTAATATTTTAATCTCCATACTCAAATATTTTATATCCATTTTTAATATGAAAACTAATTTATATTATCAAATAATATAACATAATATATAACTACGCTGACCGATGAACCACACTAAATTTAAAATTAAAACAAAAAGACGTAGTGGACGGTCGCTTGTCTCTCAATTGCTCTGAAATAGATACCCTCTGAGTTATTAACTTATTATTTTACGTTATTATTACTCAAGTATATCAGAGTACATAATATTAATTGGTGAATTGTGAATCGTTTGCAACATAATAATAAAATTTCATTGTGTTTGAAGTGTAACGAAACTGTTTCCGATTTTGTTTTATGCAAGGAATGTGAAGGTCGTTACCACTATGTGTGTGCCGGTATCTCTGAAAGTGTCTATCGTAGGATGGGAGCGGAGAAGAAGGCTGCTTGGCGGTGTATTTCCTGCAAGAATCCTTCTGTTGATAATTCAGTGCTGGCAGATTTATTAAGAGAAATCATAAGTTTCCGAGGAGATTTTAACTCAATGAAAACAGAATTTAGTAGTAAAATCTGATATTCATAATACAAATAAAAATATCAAGATCTTAATAAAAAATGGAATGATTTAGAATCATGTTTTAAAGGAATGGAAGGTAGACTGATTTTAGTAGAAGAAAAAATTCAAGGGATGACCGTAATACAAAAAGAATTAAATCATGCAAAAGATACAATACTCGGGCTAAGATATGAAAATAGCCTGCAAGACCAGTTCTCCCGACAAAATAATATAGAGTTATCAGGGGTACCCCCTCGCAGTGGTGAGAATTTACATCATATTTTAAATGATTTATGAAGAGTTGTGGATTTTACGCTCTTGGATACAGATCTCGACACGATCCATCGTGTTCGACCTTATAACAACTTTGGAACCGATGGTAATAAGCTAGCTGTACGTCACCCTTCCATTATTGTGCGGTTCCCACAGCGACACCGTAAGGATCAGCTGATCGCAGCCGTTCGCGCTCGTCGTGGTTTAACGACAGCGGAGATCGGTATACCCGGAGCTGCTTCCAACCTTTACTTGAATGACCACCTTACACTCGCAAATAAGCTGTTATTAAAACGCGCCAGAGAACTCAAAGTCCTTTATAACTATTCCTATCTTTGGGTTAGAGACTGTAAAATACTGATGAGGAAAAATGATAAATCAGGTATTATTCGTATTTCTAAAGAATCTGATCTCCAGAAAATAAAGTGACAGTTCTGTTTATATTTCTTGTGTAAAAAACTTTGTTACAAAAAGTTAATAAGCTATAATTGCATTCCTATTATTTATTACATTTGTTATAAAAGCAAATCACCTCTTCATAGTATTATCAATAATGTTTATTTCCTTGCTAATCATTTTAATAGTTTTATGTAGTTTTCATATTGAAAATATGTCAACTCATGTTCCTTTGAAACATACGTTAGAGTATTATGTATATATAGTCACAAGTCCGTTCATTATATTCAATAAAAATATTGTCAATAATAATGTGTATAAGTATTGTTTGTGTAATTACTGTTTTCAAAAGAGCTTAAATTAAATGGTTTAAATATTTATTATCAGAATGTGAGAGGACTGCGTACAAAATCGCATACTTTTCTTTCTAGCGTTTTACAATGTAACTATGACTTGATTTGTTTAACAGAAACATGGTTATCTTCAGATTTCGATAGTGCTGAGTATTTTTACAGCAATTATATTGTATACAGACGAGATCGTTCTAATACAATGAAAGATGTGAGGGGAGGTGGAGTTTTGATAGCGGTACGCCGGGAACTTGTTGCTCGGCGCCGTGACGAGTGGTGTTCGGCGTGCGATTCCGAGGAGCTGTGGTTGAGCATCGAGCTGGGTTCAGCGTCCGCGGCCAAGGCTTACCCCCGCTCTCCTACCTTCGCGCCTCCGACCAATAAGCGAGATACATTACGCTCATTGCATATTGTGTGTTGTTATTTCCCGCACAATAATAACCATTTACTATCGTTACAACGATTTTTTGATAATTCATATGAAATAATGCACAATGATAGAAGTGACAGCATCTTTTTATTGTTGGGCGACTATAATATATCTCAGGCGGAATGGGACCGTGACGAATTTTTTAATTTAAAGTTATTAAATACTGCTAACTCTAACAAAGTAACGATCTTATCCGATTTTATGAATTTTAGCAATACTTTACAATACAACTGTTGTTATAATGTTAATAAGCGTACTCTTGACCTAGTGTTAAGTAATAGTAATTGTTATGTCAAAGCTTGTCCTTCACCACTCACTCCTGAGGACATGCATCACAAATCTCTCGAAATAGAAATTAATTTTTCCTCGGTGATATACATTAAAGATGTCGACCGTTTTAAATATATCTATCACTCAGCTAATTTTGAAGAAATAAGTAAGGGTTTGGGAGATATCAATTGGGTTCAATGTCTTAGTGGTTTGAACACTGAAGAAGCTGTTACTTATTTTTATTGCATATTGCACCTTGGTATTCCCGAGCATTACTAAAACTTATTCGTGAAAAGTTAAAAGTTCATGCAAATTAGAAAATATATAAAAATGATCGAGACTTAGTAGAATTTAAAATCTTAGGTAGAAAAGAAAAATGCCTAGAAGCAGAATGCTATCGAAATTATATTTCGTTTTCTGATGCTAAAATTACTACATCGTCAAAGTATTTTTGGTCCTTCATTAAATCTAAGTTCTCTGATAACAATATACCGGCTAAAATGATATACGATAATCAATCTTCAACCGATAGTGAAGAAATATGCAATATGTTTAATAATTATTTTAATTCAGTGCTTGTAACCAGTAGTCACGACGATACTCACCATAGATGCTATGATACATCATTATCATTAGTATATATTGGTACTATTAATATTTCCCAAGAAATGGTGTTCGAACTATTAAAACAAACTGACACTAATAAAGGTGCTGGTTTTGATGAGGTTCACCCCATTTTGGTGTCAAGACTTGCAAAAGAATTGTCTTCGCCGCTTTTTATAATTTTTACGAAGTCACTTACTGAAGGATGTTTTCCGAATGTCTGGAAAATGGCACTGATAACTTCAATTCCGAAAGGAGGTGATAAACATAATGTTAAGCATTATAGACCAATCTCAAAACTTTGCGTTTTTGCAAAACTTTTTGAAAAGATAATTACTAACGAATTAACAACACAAATTTGTCATCATATTACTGTTGAGCAGCATGGATTATTTCGCGGTCGCAGTGTTGACACTAACTTAGTCGGTTACACTACTTTTATTACAAAAGCTCTCGATTCTGGCTAAAGCATTTGATAAAATAAATCATTCAATATTACTGAACAAGTTATTAAGGGTCGGTATATACGGTAACCTTCTAAGGTGGATTGAGTCGTATATAAGAAACCGCAGTCAAGCTGTAGCGGTCAAAGGTTATCGTTCTAGGTTTCTAGCGATTTCTTCCGGTATTCCCCAAGGATCTCATCTTGGCCCTTTCCTATTTACGCTGTATATCAATGATATAGGGGCATGTTTTAAGGAGTCTTGTCATTTACTCTATGCAGACGATACAAAATGATCTCAATATGTTTAATGAATATTGCTTGTCAAATCAATTATTTATTAACAGTGACAAGTGCCACATTATTTCTTTCACACGGAAACGAAATCCTTTAATTTACAACTATGAACTGTCTGGGAATATAATTAAACGTGTTAATGAAGTTCGTGACTTAGGTGTCATTCTGGATTCAGGATTGCACTTCAATCTTCATATAGATACTATCGTCTCTAAAGCTCTTAAGAAACTCGGCTTAATACTACGTTTGGGTAAACCCTTTAAGAAAGTAGAAACTTTAAAAGTATTATATTACGCCTATGTTCGCAGTATACTGGAGTTTGCAAGTGTAGTTTGGAGCCCACAATATGAAGTGCACATAGCCAGGATTGAGAAAATACAGAACAGATTTTTAAAGTCCGTCGATTATAGAACTATTCATAATTTTATTGATTTTAAAACAAGTGCTTCCAGGCATAATATGCAATCCTTAAAACATAGGAGGATATATCTTGATGCAATCTTCTTACATAAAATAATTAATTACCATATAGATTCCTCTCCACTTCTGGAACACATTTCTTTAATAATACCGCGATCAAACGCACGATCAAAGGACACATTTCATATTCCCTTTTGTCGGACAAATTATTTCAAAAACTCCTTCTTTCAACGTTCTTGTTATTACTATAACAGATTTCTTAGTGATGTTGACATATTTTCAAATAAATTATCATCTTACAAAAGGAAGGTGCGTGATTTGTTGAATAAAGACATGTTATGATATAATATAAATTTAACTCTTATATGTTTTTATTTTAATGTTGATATTTAAATTCTAAATTTATTTAGTTCTTTTTTTTAATATGATTGTAACGCTACGATTTTTGAAAAATTATGTATAGATATATGTACTTCAATATATGGTACTGTAGGCCTGTTTGTATAAACTATATTTAAACATGTTTATGTTATGGCTGTATGTTACCTTAATTAAATAAATAAATAAATAAAAAAAATATTTAACTCTACATATATCACAAAAGTACTGTGTACCGTGTACAAAGGTAAGTAAGTATTGTTAATCAGGATTTCAGGATTGCTTTTCTTATAAACTCACTGTAATTCATTCAAGGTTTGAGGCATAGATATCAATTTTTTTTTGGCAAACTTTTTCACTTCCTTTAATCATGTCCCAAGTAAAGTATTTATGTTAAAAAAGAATAAAAACGCTTCTAACAGCTTGTATTACACTACTGTATTGGACGTTTGCCAGTTCGACTCAGAGTTTAAGCCGCTTTCGGAATCCGCGAAATCTTACACTGTAATCTTAAATGCATTTCATCTTATTTTCATGCCTGTAAGTTTTAATGTATTGATATTATTAATTTATTTTAATTTGTAGCAATAGATTACGCCGTTTGATGCTAAAGTTCGCTTGAAATGTGAAGAATATAACTAACATCAATAAATATTCATTCAACCAAACAAATATTATGATATTAAATACTAGCTGTGCCTGCGACTTCGTCCGCGTGGTAGGTGTATGAAAAACAGTCACTAATAAAATGACCTCACCACACCTCAGTCTTACCTGACGGTATTTTATTAGTACAGTTTTGAGAATACCCGAGTAAAAACATTTAAAATTTTAACCGATATTATCCAAAAGGCATAAAGGCTAACTAATTCAATACAAAAACTGAAAGATTTGCAATCCTTTGAAAAAGCAAAATTTATTGAATTACTTTACTTTTATAAACCGTTAATATACAGTAAATGATGACGCATTATAGTATAACAAGTTTAATTCAATAAAAATATCGATGGTGCAAAAAACAACAAACAAAGACATCTATCGTAGAAATTTAGATCGAAATAGATCAAAGTGTAAAAAGGAATAAATAACAGTGATATATATATATTAAAACAACATTAAAATCTACAAAATGAAAAACCCCAGCCTTAAATTATGAATATACGTGATTACATAAAATATACTAAAATGTGGCAATAAATATTAAGCCAATTTCGTGATAATTTTAATGCATTCCATTTTTGTATGTACAAAACTTACACAATTTATTGACCATACAAATTTCCATATGCATAAAAATGGATCCTAGGTATGTACCTCCAGAATATAAACTACATCCATACCCAATTCCATTAAGTTCGTTTGGAAGACAAACAAAAATTTTCAAATTTTCGAAATGTTTTCTGTCCATGATTTTAACCCCCCATAGTATTTATTCTAAAATATCTTTAATGTACAAATTTCGACTCTTTACTGATTTATTATAAGTATAGATAATAATAATAGGCATTTACCTATGAAATTGCCGTTCTGCAGTACTGGCCATTTCAAATCAAAATAATTTTTGTTTGGCTAAGAATTCTAATTTCAAATTAATTTTATTTTAAAAACATGGAATTCTTTTTCCAAAAGTAGTCATTTGTTTATTGATTAGTGTTACATTTTCATCGCATTTCAATCTTTTTTGTCATCATGGATACGTTAAAAATTCGAGTAATTATGGAATATGAGTACCGTCGTGGCAGCAACGCGGCACAAGCGGCACGCAACTTCAACGACGTTTATCGCGCTACTAACACTACAAACCAACGCACCACCTGTTATTGGTTTGCTCGTTTCCGTTCTGGGAATTTCGACCTGTAAAATGAACCTCGCGGTCGTCCGAAGACTTTGGTCGACAATGACGAATTAAAATCGATTGTGGAAGCTGATGATACACAATCTACCGCTGAATTAGAAGCAGCTTTCGACGTTAGCGTCAAAACAATATTGGTCCATTTGCGTCAAATTAGAAAGGTAAAAAAGCTTGACAAATGGGTGCCCCACGAACTCAATGATCGCCAGCGCGAAGTACGCGTCGAGACGTGCCTTGCACTGCTCAACAGACACACAAATGAAAGAATTTTGAACCGCATTGTTACCTGCGATGAAAAATGGATTCTGTTTGATAACCGCAAGCGCTCAGCAAGTTGGTTGGACCCTGGTTCAGCACCTAAACAATGCCCTAAACGAAAACTTACCCCTAGAAAAGTGATGGTCACTGTTTGGTAGTCTAGCGCCGGTGTGATTCTTCGCAGCTTCTTACCAAACGGGGTGAGCATTACCGCAGATGTGTACTGTGAAGAACTGAACACAATAATGGAGAAGCTGGCATATCTCCAGCCAGCATTGGTCAATCGCTCGTCTCCGTAGCTCCTGCACGACAACGCGCGACCTCATACTGCACAGCAGACGGTCTCCAATTTGCTAGAACTGGGGTTGGAAGTTCTCCGTCATCCTCCCTACTCACCAGACCTTGCGCCTACAGACTACTACTTTTTCCAGAATTTGAATAAATTCTTGGCGGGAAAAAAATTCAATACCCGAGAGGCAGTACAAAATGCCTTTGAAGAATTTGTTGCCTCCCGTCCAGCTGATTTCTTTAAGAAGGGCATCAATAAACTGCCATTGCGCTGGCAAAGATGCATTGATTGCATGGGTGATTACTTCGATTAATACAAATAAAAAATACATGAAAAAAATTCGTTAAATTTTTTCATACAAAACGGCAATTTCATAGGTAAAGACCTAATATTAACACATATCTAAATAAAATTTACCTCTTTAAATACATTTTAAATCGAATTATGTGTCGTCACACTTACTTATGTTTACGTTTTACTAATTTGATGACAACTATGGTGACAAAGAAACAAACAGCCCGCCTGACGGTAAGCGGCTACCGTAACCTATGGACACTAGTAATACTAGCAAGTTGCTAACTTTGAACCCACGTACTTCAAGTAGCACTTAAAACCCTATTCATCGCGGGAACACAACACGAGCTTATTCAGCAGCTATCTTTTGTAGGGTGGAGGTATTCCACCAGTCGGACTGTCCCAAGTAGAGAGAAATCTCCGAAGAAATTTCTGTGTGCCCTATATCTCTTTGAATCCCCCTCTCTCCAAGGAGCTCTGATAACCATACTCACCGCAGGATCAGAACACAAGGTTAATTAGCTGTAATCTTCTGTAGGGTGGAGGTATTTCACCAGTCAGACTGTCCCAAGTAGAAAGAAATCTCCAAAGATATTTCTGTGTGCCCTACATCTCTTTGAATGCCACTCTCCCCAAGGAGCTCTGATAATCCTACTCACCGCAGGCACACAACACAAGGTTATTTAGCTGTAATCTTCTGTAGGGTGGAGGTATTCCACAAGTCGAACTGTCCCAAGTAGAGAGAAATCTCCAAATAAATTTCTCTGTGACCTACTTCTATTTGGATGCCACTCTGCGCAAGGAGGTCTGATAACCCTATTCACCGCAGGAACAGAACACAAGGTTATTTAGCTGTAATCTTCTGTAGGGTGGAGGTATTCCACAAGTCGAACTGTCCCAAGTAGAGAGAAATCTCCAAATAAATTTCTCTGTGACCTACTTCTATTTAGATGCCACTCTCCGCAAGGAGGTCTGATAACCCTACTCACCGCAGAAACAGAACACAAGGTTATTTAGCTATAATCTTCTGTAGGGTGGAGGTATTCCACAAGTCGAACTATCCCAAGTAGAGAGAAATCTCCAAATAAATTTCTCTGTGACCTACTTCTATTTGGATGCCACTCTCCGCAAGGAGGTCTGATAACCCTACTCACCGCAGAAACAGAACACAAGGTTATTTAGCTGTGATCTTCTGTAGGATGGAGGCATTCCACCAGTTGGACTGTCCTAAGTAGAGAGAAATCTCCAAAGAAATTTCTGTGTGCCCTACATCTCTTTGAATGCCACTCTCCCCAAGGAGCTCTGATAATCCTACTCACCGCAGGCACACAACACAAGGATATTTAGCTGTGATCATCTGTAGGGTGGAGGTATTCCACTCCATTCCATTGTGCCAAGTAGAGAGAAAAATCCATAGAAATTTATCTGTGCCCTACATCTCTTAATCAAGCGAGTTTATGATAATTGTCGCCTACTGTAAATGGTCTTTGTATTTGATAGCTGCCTACTGGATCGACATCGTACAGTTGTATCCATACCAAGACATTGAACAATACTACTAATGGTTAACAACATATTTTCATAAGACATTTGGTTTGAACTTCACCACCTCAACGGTTCACGTTACGCTTAACGAGTGTTATTTTCCCCATTCAATTCTAATTAAATATATATTTCAACACAAATTCATTTAAAATACATTACTATTTTAATAATATCTCAAGAATTGTGCTAGTACAAATATGAAGATCTAATGTTGATTTTCAAGCATTTTTTATAATACAATTTGCTTAAATTTTTTTTTACCTCTACATCCGCAAGTCAAACTTTTATGCAGGTTTTTTTTCATTTTCTGCATGTCATTTCCTTTTACACAACATTAATGTAGTCTTAAAGTGAATATGGTAAAGCTGTATTTGAAGAGCAAACCACACTACATATTAAATTCAAAACAATTTCTATTTTGTGTATCTATCTATATACATAAAAAGATTGAGGTTTACCATTGTGTGCGCATAACGTACAATATTCTAGATAGATTTCGGTATTTTTTTTGTTTTATTCCTTAGATACATGTCCTTTATCTAAAAAACATGATATCTTCATTGAATAAAAAGTTATTAAAGTTTTATTTCAATTCCTCTTTATATAAAAGCCAATAATAATATTGCAATTCAGTATTGGCGTATATTTAATCTGAGCACATAAAAGTGATTAAATTCAAGACGGTTACATGTTCATTTTCACCTCTCTTAAGTGAAAGTATAATGTAAAAGTAAATTTTATTAGTATTATGATTTATTTATATACCTGCAGACTCTTTCCGCATAATTTTCCAAAAAAAGAAAACATTTCAAATATGAAATAAATGATTTTTGTACAACATATTAATTTCGAATTCTAGACAGATGTTTGGAACGTGTGTTTGCAACTTCAGCAACGGAACTCTACTGTGTTTCCTTTCGCTTAAGTTTTATGATAGAATGCACAACGACAAGTCACTGTACTTAACAGGCATCCTCGCGTTGTGCATGTAAATATTTAGTCATAAATATACGGTTAATTTTTTACCGTTGAGTAAAATACTTTAATAACTAACAGACAGTTCAATTCGGCCAATCGTAAAGTAAGTAAAATTTGATATGATAATATCCTGATTTGGAAGATGGTAGGGGGACCTACTACACAACTGAATCTCTACCTCGAAACGCATACTGATAACTTTGTGATCGGCTTCGGTGCTTTATATTTTGAAATCGCCATAGTATAATTGGCCTTTGGAATAATTTGTCTGTAGTGATATGGTACCGATAAATTTAGGTGACACTGCCTGTCGGCAATTGTAGTCCTTTTTTGAGTAATTAGCTTCAGGGCAATTATTTTCTCGAGAAAGTAATATATAGTTATATATAAAATATAAATTATAGATGACCCGCGAGAATCTAAAAGCTTTCGTGTTGATTGTACAGATTTTTAATACATGGCGACTTCAATATACTTTAATTAGCATTAGAATCAATAGATGGCAATCCTAATGAGAATACTATTTAATATGATGTGTAAAAAAATTATGAAATGGGATAAGATTTTTTTTTCCATTTTTAAAGTTATTATTGATGATTCATAAAACCTATCAATTATGGAATGACGTACGCTTCCCGTCTATAAAATTAGATCAGAAAACGGATGGTAATTGATGTAAATAAAATTTTTGGATTTTTTGTTTCAATATCTAAAAGTAATATTCAAAATCATTATTATTATTATACTATTATTATTATAGCCCATCAGTTATGGAATATCTTATACTTCTCGTCTACAAAATTTCATCAAAAACTGTAAAGTTTTTTTTACTTTTACAAAAAGTATTAAATATTCTTATAGTCTATCAATTGACCAATGACATAAGCTTCCTGTTTACAGAATTTCATAAGAATCGGTTGAATCGTTTTTGAGTTTTTGAGCAGAAAAATTATAAGCTTTCTATACTAATATTACGATCTTACATACGAAATTAGCGTTTTACATGGTAAAAGTAAAGTGAAAAAAAAATTATGAAATTATAATTTTAATCAATCGAAGTATGTACCATTATTATCTATGCACTTTCGCCATTTTAAAGGTAGGTCATTGATTCCATTGCTGAAAAAATTGTGGGAGCAAGAATCAATAAAATCTTTGAAGGCAGTTTGGAAAGCCTCATCCGGAATTGAATTTATTTTCCTTGCAAGAAATTGTCCAAATTTCAAAAAAAGTGGTAATCTGTTGGAGCAATGTCCGGGGAATATGGTGGTTTCGGAGACATTCCAACCGAAGTTCCTCTAATTTAGCGACCTTCGGTTGTAAAGTATGGAGTCTAGCGTTGTTCTGAAGCAGCAGTGGGCTTGAGATATTGACCACTCTCGGTTATTTAACGGCTAGCTTTTCCATCATGGTTTGCAATTTTTTTACAATACAGATCTACCGTTGTCGCCTGGACAGATCTTACGAAGCTGTAGTGTATGACACCAGCACTGGTCCACCAAAAACTCACCAGAACCTTTTTCTGAAACGACTTTCGCTTGGGATAAAATTTGGCCGGTTCTCCTGGGTTCAACCACTGTGATAAGCGTTTCCGATTGTCGTAAAGGATCCATTTTTCGTCACAAGTAACAATACGATTCAAAATTCCCTCGTTATTGTGACGGTTGAGTAATGTAATGCAGAACTCAATAGTCGTTTGTTGGCGTGCTTCAGTCAATTCATGCGGTACCCAATTCTCGAGCTTTTTCACTTTTCCTGTTTGTTTCAAGTGAATAAATTTTTTTATCACTCACACCGAAGTCTGTCGCTAACTCTGATGTGGTTTGCGAATGATCCGCTTTAACGATCACCTTTGATTCTTCATTTTCAACTAGGGTCTCCGGCTAGGGTCTTCGAGCTGATTCTGCAGCGCTGATGCCACAATAGAACTTATATTCGTAAATAAGGCGATATTTTAAATTTTCTATTTTGTCAAAAGAACGATGTCAAAGAAAAAAAAGGTGCGAAAACAAATGAATCACTAAATTCGAAACACAAATACGCAAGCTTAAATTTGGAATTTCTAACCAGACGCCCAGATATTTGAGATCAAAGTGACCAGTTCAACAAAACGCCAATTTCAAATGTAAGGACCTAATATTATAAAGAGGTTGCGTAGAAGCAGGCAATATCTGAATTTTGAAAATTATTTTACTAATAGAACGTTATCCTTGAATAATAAACGTTATTTTTTATTATTACATTGTATATTGTCATTAATGCGAACAAAGTCGCGAATGGTTATTATTGTAGATATAAATATACATATTTTCCAAACCCTAGCTATTGTTGCTCAAAGTAACTTCCCACGCAAAGTATTACTTTCGTTCTTTTGTTAATAAGCAAATTCGTTTATGTAAAACATCAAGGTCAAAACTAGACAACCGATATTGCGAAAGCGAAATCGAAATTACCGTGATCGAACCCCTCACGGAATAAACTTTGTCAGCTTAAGCACGAAGTGGCATGAACCAAATGGAGCTATTATACAGGAATGGACGTGCAAAATCAGCGTACGGTGACTATTCATGTGGCGTGCAGTTCGATCGTGCTTTCAAAGGCGCGGAGGAAACGTCAGAAAAATCGAATTTCCATGCCGGCAGTCGTGTTTGAGGCGGCGCGGCGCTAACAACTTGCTCTAAGCGCTCGCGCGCGCCTGTACAGTGATAGGTGCCGCGCTTACCGCTGAAATATAAGTTTCAAATTTAAAAAGTTCAAATCGATGCTTAAGTCAATTATATATCTACATTAAAAAACAGTGCTTAGTGTTTAAAAATAATAGTGTTAATTGTTGGCTAATTAGGGGATTATGGGTATGGCAAGCTATCCAAACGCGGTTCAGCACGTCGCCCTACCATATAAATTCGAGTTCGTTTCTTTCGTTATAAGGTGACGTCATTATCGCAGTCGATTAATTATGCGATAAATAGTTGGCCATGTTGAAAAAAAGTTTAAATAACAAGTTTAAAACGATCGACTGTTGGTTTTGTTTGATGGTCGGATAGTTGCATTGTCTCAATTTGTTGTTATTTGATTACGTTGTCGCTATAAATTACGCTAAGTAGAATTACGGCCTTCATTTTTATTGATTGTTAAACTTTCGCGACGTGTTTGTGAAAACTGTTAAAAAAAATGGCAGCAATTTTTTGAAACATATTATATGAAGTTTTAATTTTTTATTTTGGCTACTTTCGGAGAATGAAGAGGTAAAAAGATTTTTCCTTAAAATTAATTTAAAAGTAATCAAACTTTTTAGAATACTAAGTGTAAAAAGTAAAGTCTAATAAATGATAATAAAATTTTAATAAGTAAAGAAATATAATAAACTTAAAAATCTATTAATAGTTGAAGTGAAATGTATTAAAACTTCCTTAACAATACATAAATGATTATGACTTTACATATAACAAATAATTATCTGAGCATAATAATATAAACTAAATAAAATAACTTTACTAACTGTCCTATTTGGAATATTATTTATCATAAACTGTAAAGGATTTTCCCGAATTCTTGCGACCAGTAATTCAGTAATACATTTGATTAACATAAAAATATGCGTAATATGAAATGACCTTAATAAATTATCGCAAACAGCAAACGTTTCGACGTTTGTCTTAAGATAACATAATGGATAGTCCTCTTTATATGTTGAGGCGAATTCATAGAATTACAGCAGTCTATTCCGCAATATGTTATGAAGAGATATTAATATATTTATATAAAACAAAATAAATAGAAGGACAATATATATATATGATACAAAATTTATTAGGATTAACCAAATAAAAACTGATTAAACTAGCTTTACATAATTGAATAAAGGTTTATCATAAACTAGAGCTTTCCCCGCAGCTCCGCTCGCGTCATAGTTGAGTTGTGTCCCATTCTAACTAGATTGCCAAATACCAATGATCAAAGATCTATTTTCAACAATGACCGATTTTCATACAAACTTTCATCCTTTTCACCACCTTAAGGGTCGAATTTCCGAAAATCCTTCCCTAGTTCTCACCTACAGTGTAAAGGCAAATTTTCACGATCCTAAAACCCCAGTAGTTTGGTCTGTGCGTTGATATGTCAGTTAGTATAGATAATATTTAGATGACTTTTTGACTATTTGAATTATAGAACCAATAATATATAATTTGAAATAAAAAAAAAAATACATTATATTAGGGTGACTTTATAATGACACAAGTAATAAATCACGTAATAAGAATTGCTTGCGGATATTAATTCCATGGAATTGCGTTTAGTTGTGTATAAAAAGCCTGTGTATTCTACGCTTCAATGGACTTTAACGTTATGTACTAGCATTGAAATCATGCATATCATCGTGTTACTGTACATACTTAGACATAATAACCTTTGAAAACACACCTGCTTTTGTCATGTTATCCTTCCTATAGGCCAGTCGTACTCAAAGTACGCTTAGAGGAGCTCTGGGCCTCCACAATGCTGCAGTACTGTGTGGTAGGGGACACGATAATTCTATCCGACTGGATCGCGACTCATACACAAGGTATAATACTCATCACAGTGACATTTTTAGGGATGTCGCGTTTCGGAATCAGCCGGTGTATATCTAGTAATCAAGCGGGGTGGTAGGAATCTTTACCCGAATGCGCGACCATTATGAACATAGTGACAAACTTTTCTTGTGGAGTAATTTTTCGTTTATGGCGTTTCGGGACCAGCTACTGTATACCAAGAAAACCAGTTTCACCCAAAAAGCTTAGTGTGTCGCCATCTTCGGCCACATCAGGTGAGATTGTGGCCATAAACGTAAGCCTATAAAATCTAAAAAAGTTTAATATGAAATTTTTCTTTAGTGGTAATACGCCATCACGATCGAGGAACAACCAGTGTATATAGTGCAGTGACCAAGCGGGGTGGTAGGATATCTGTACCGAAATGGTACCTCAACCAAATAACAAACTAGCTATAAATGTGGCGAATTCAGGCTAGCGCCTCATAGTTGGAACACGCGACTTTTACATTGAGGAAAGGAAACTGCCCATCTGTTCAACTTGAGAACACTACACTTTCATATACTGTATATGTAAAACATTAAGGCCTACATCTAGATCAGCGCTTAACGTGGAAACATCACAGAGAGGAACTAAACCTGAGATACAGAAATCTGTACTGGCTGGTTGGATGAAACACCAAACTATCAACAGATAATAAATTACTAATATATAAAACAATTCTTATGCTGGTATGGATGCTCGATATACAGCTCTGAGGAAGCGCCTGTGACTCCAATATTTCTATGTTATAAAGAATGAAAAACATAATCTCGCGCAATATAGCCAATGTACCATGGTACGTCACGAATGTACAAATTCACAAATACTTGCACATAAACACGGTGAAGGAGGAAATTCGTGATACCTAGCAACACAGCTGACCGGTAGCAGCTATAACAAAAGAATAAAAAGAAAGGACATTATCCAAATTGAGTGATGTCCTTGGACAGTTGGACGTGAAGGGGGACAAACTCTCAGTTGAGGGTTTACCCTCAAAGCCATATATTCATCAACACGTTTGCCAATAATTAAAATAATAGAAAGGAGATGGGTATTTCTGGGCCCAGAATGTAGTTAGTTCAAATATGGTTTCTAAAATCGAATACATTTTTTTTTTAATCGTACAATATCATTAAAATTCACAATCAACAAAATAAGTAAACTAATAACTTTAAAAGATAATAAACATAATCCTCTTTTAATATTAATTCTACTTCAAAAACAATTTGTTTAATTGAAGTTTATTACATGACTTCGCTTTTACGTAATATCCTAAATCCCTGCTTTTAGATTGCAAAAAATCCGCATAATTTTCAGTGACTGTTTTATAATGCATTAGATATTAATTTACACCGTTCTCATATTTTTATATCTCATTTTTTACCCAAGCCTATGTCTGTATGAAAGAGTATCCGTCTCCTTTAACAGAAAAAAAGTGGTAATACTCCATCACGAACGGGGATCAACTAGTGTATATAGTAGGGTGGTCACCAAATGAGGTGATAGGACCAAGTTCGGTGAAGCTGTAAAAGCCGCAGCGGCTTCAGGGCCCCTGAGGCTAAGAGTATAGTTAGTTCTAAAAAAAAAGAGTTGGTAGACACATAACTCATAGTGACACTCTTTTGGTTTGTCGCTCTTCTAGATCAGCCAGTTTATAAAGCCAGCTGTCGAGATGGTTACAGACTGGCATGAGTCCGATGACCGGCAATGGATTGCTTATCACCGAGAGGTGAATGCCATTGTTTTGGGATTGTGCTATGGTTACCGTTAGGCATAGTGTCGTTACTCTGCTTTTTCTGATGCACGTTTGGTTAGCTTCCACTGTCAGGTTGAAAATCTGTCGCTAAGAATTTACAGGTGTGTTCCTGTAGTTGTACTTGAGAGCCATTTCTAATATTAATTATTCCTAATATTAAGAGATATGTTGCTCAAACGGTAAATCTATAAATTATATATTTAAATAAATATAAATATAATCCTGTTCGTTGGTAAGCGCATTATGTGAAAACGGTTGAACGATTTGGCTATTTTTGTTTTAAAATATTCGTCACAGTCCGAATTAGATTTCTATGGAATGAAAAATTGGAGGTTATTGGCTATTGGAAAGCGCAGGAACGTCTGCCGAGCCACCTAATATAAAATAAAAACTCGTTAAGTAAGGTCACATCAACATTAAAGCCTACAAAAAGAGTCTAACGTCACGTAGTCATTTTTAACTTACGTCTGTCATGTTTTTACCTTGTATCATACGCACAGTTAAATATAGGTTGTTGACTGATTTCAGGATTGTATTTTCCGATAACGATTTCGTGTTCACTAGTAAGGAGGTTAATTATTGAACAGAAATTAAATGAGGATTTAATTATATTTATATTTTACAATTTATACAACCACTTAAAAAGTAAATGTTATGGTACTTTATGAACCTGAGAAAACAAATTTTTAACAATTATGAGTAAAAATAAATTGTACGAAAAGGGTATATAAATGGTGGAAGGCATTATAAGAATTATTTTTACTTGAAGCTATAGCATAAAACCTTATTAAATAATCAACAGCATACCTAAATAATCATGACACAAATAATGCTGATATCAATATCATCGATAGAATATAAGACAACTAAAATAACTTAGAAGAATTTGTAAACTTGTCGACGATAACTGTAGACAAAAAATGGTTTTGGATTACAATATGTCTAACTAAATCAAAATCAAAAATACCTTATAAAAGAAGAAGACATTTATGAATAGCACTGAATTACTATGTTTTCAGATTTATATTATGTTTATAAAAAACATACTGTACTTTTTATGTCATCAATAACTGTGCTTTGACGACATTTGCTGGGATTATTATAAGCTCATTAAGCCACCTAGTGATCACACAGTGAGTGGTTAGGTGTATTATAACTTTTCAGCAGGTACTATAGCGCTGATTTTCAATGATAAGTCTTGGGACACGCGGATGCCCATTATAATACTTAGCTTATTAATGCTTCATAACTGAGAAACGGTCCCATCCCGTAGCAATGCTTCGTGCATTGATCACCATATTAGCTTACGACGTTGTAACGATTTCAAACGCTGAGATATTATAGTTCATAATTTTCCCATCATATGCTGAAAATAATTCTCAAGCGTTGAAGTTGCCTCAAGTTGTTTGTTTTCACAATCAGCTGATTATTAACAACTCTTCTTTTTTGTGTTATGATGTAGTAAACAAACCAGTAGTCCACCTAATGTTAAGCGTTCACTGTAGCCTTTAGTTATACAAGCAACTTTAATAAGACTGCAGCCCTGAGTCCAGCCATAATAGGTTTTTACTCCTAAAGACTGAGTTGGACCGACTTGTTTGCCCTTGTGTGTTACATATCAACGGATTGTATGTTTTTTTCCTGAGGAATACCTTCCTAACTAAAAGTTTACTCGGCCGATGACAGAATCTGGGACCTTCCTGTTTGGATATTGTTTTTTAGACTTCAAAATGGATACAATTTCTCATAACGTGGCATAAATGTCTGCACAAGAAGTTTTTATCGAAGCAATGTTGAAACAATGCATGACATGATTCCTTACCTACACAAATCATAACTTGTCTTCTGTTATTGTGTTGCTTAGAAAGATTATATTGCTTCAGAATACTCGCCAGTATTTAATACGTGATCACTGTTCACAATGCAACAAACGTAGAAAAGGGAAAAAATGGTACATAAATGTTAATTAATTTTTTTACACGAAACCGGGCATCAATGAAACTTGTTTTAAAGAAAAATCTTAAATAGAAATCTAGTGTAAGTGATAATAGAAATTCTGAACTTGACCGATTTAGCTCATATTTACTTACATATTATAAACTGCCTCGTTAGACTAGTGGTCGTAAGCGCGACTGGTGTGAGCGAGGGTCCTCGGTTCGAATCCCAGGTCGAGCAAAGTGTTATTGGGTTTTTCCTATGAAATTCTCAGTAGCAGCTCGGAGTAATGATGGTATGTTTATGTTTTACAATATTATAATATTTGTTTCGTCGAGAAGATTGTTCACAGATATGTTAAAATCCGAAAGATAGTGCTTCAGTTGTTATTATAATGTTTGGTTTCGTTCCCGATTAATGGCAATAGGCTCGCCCCTTATTACATGGGGACCTAAAAACATACTCGGCGAACTGTGGGTGTACAAAGGTACACCTCTGCCAATCCCTTCGGGGAATACAGGCTTGATGGTATGTTTATGTTTTACATATTATAATATTTGTTTTGTCGAGAAGATTGTTCACAGATATGTTAAAATCCGAAAGATGGTGCTTCAGTCTTTATTATAAAATGTTATATTTATGGATCAAAATAATTCATATTCACAATATGTATTGGTTTAGTGCCATAAAAGATAATCACAAAATCTGCACACGATGGCGCTATGGGTCGAATTACCTGAAAAGGCAGAATAAATGTTAAAGTAAATTTGTATGTCCTAAAGATAAGTAAATAAATACATAAGATGAAGTGCAGTCAGCGAAGGAAAAATGAATGTTAAATACACTCTGATAAAGTAGTTTTAAAATTCAATACAACGGCCTTCGTGTAAGGCTTTGTTCGACGTTGCCGAGTTTGTTCAGTGGAATCCTGTACTAGTTTTGCTCACAATAACAATGAATGTTTGTTTGAAGTTGACGATTAATGTACTCTCGATGGATCTATCTATAAATAAATATACCTGTACATAATTAATATAATACTTGTTTTACGATTATATTATTTATAAATATTATCAATAGAGTGATTCTATTTTCACGGAGTTCGGAACTTGGAATATGATCCGAAAATTATCTTTGTTACGCTTAAGTTAACCTGGTCTAATTTTATTACTTCTTTTCTCAGTTACGTCTCTGAATGTCAGTATATGAAAAAATATGATAAGCAACGGATATTATTTATAATATGTATACATTTTATATTATGATATAGGATATTTCATCCCTTTTCTTATATCGTAGCATTTTGGTTTTTGAAGCGAAAACTTCTTTTAGCGTGGTACGCATAATTTTAGATGAGATAAAATCTCTGGATTCGCGACACCGTTACGAGACGTAACTATTGTGTGTGCATATATGCATGTACATATAGCAGACCGCGAACGTGTCTTTCATAAAAGAATATTAAATGTATTTTAAAGTTTCTAATAATTAATAAAATACAATTCATAAAGAAAATGCAATTCATAACCCAATAACCCTAGTACCCATCTAAAATTATCTAACGCGCCAAAATAAGTTTTAATTTCTGTCGGTACTCCCGGAGTGCAACTCGTAATTTTATGGTATGAAGTAATAGAATAGAGTGTTTTCATAAGTTTGAGGATATTTTAGAGTTAATAAATCTCTTATTGAATATTATTATTTCGGAGAGCAAATCAGTGAAATTTAGACCCGTGTTTTATGCAAATGAGGTAGGGTCAGATCGACGTGCGCACTTCTGTACTGTTAATGTATAGTATCATAATATCTCTGCGTTCAATGAAGTATTCGTTAAAGACAAACAAGTCATTATAAACAAAATCACATTTAGTATACTAAAAAATATTAAGAATCATTATATTTAACTACGAACGTATCTCTGCTTACAACAAATAAAAATAGCGTAAATAAACTGTAAAGAAAATAAATATCAATAAAAAGAATATAGAAACTGATTTTACTAAACTAATTCAACTATTTTTTTTTTTGTAATTTACATGTATAAAAAACAAAAAACACTTTATGACACGTAACTATTAATAAACGTTACTATTTCTTAAAATTAATAAAAATCAAAATTGATCTTTCTACCGTCTATGAAAACTCACGTAGTCAAAATAAACAATGAAATTATGTAAATACACCGTCTAAATATATCCAGACGCGAAGCGGTTTATAGGCTGTCAAATGTTGTTTGAGGACTCTGTCTAAGGGCAACAACGGACGGTGATGCGCCGTATGACGTCACTCCTGTCCGTTTAGCCGTTTAACCTATTTCTACGATCACGCATTGCCAAACCCTCATCATCCTTTTTGCTTATCTACCTCCACTAGCCAGTTACTGGCGCAATTTAAAAGCATTTATAGTCTTGTTAATAAACTATAAACACTTTATTTATTTTTAAACAAAGAACTGCTGTATGGCTACAGAGTTCTACAAACACTACAAAATATTAAAATTTAAATGAAATACCAAAAAAAGAATGCACTTTACCGTACTAAGTACAGTATTTTATTTAAAGAACAAATGAGGATTTCTCTGGTTGTTGTGTATTTGTGTGTTGTGTAAGAAAATCTCAGAAAGTACCAGTTAGATTTGAAAAAAAAATTATAACCCTGTTTATTGAAGAAGGTTTCACCCGTGTTATATTTATTCAACAAACTATACATTGCACGACCGCCTAAATACGTTCGCCTATAATTGTTCTCACTTGTACTTACCTATAGCCTGCCAGATTTCTTGACGTTCATGGTTACTTCTCCACTCTTTAGAGTCATAATGTGAAGTAATACAGCTCATAACCTTACTTAATTAATTTAAAAAAAAAACATGTCCGATCGGTAGTTTCAGAGATTAGCGAGTTCGAACAATGTCATGAGCAAAAAACAAAGCATTATAGCAATTTTACTGTGAGAATAATCGTAATATAACGAACAATTGAATTAAACAATTATACGTTATCCTTAAAATGCAATTTATACGGTAGCGCGTACATACATATATACACAAATCACGCCTCTTTCCCTTATATCTATAAACCTATATACTTATTAGAAAGAGGCGATACAGTACCTGCAAAACAGACATTGTTTAATCTGTAGCAAATGCTACATCGCTACAATGCTACAATGCTACGTCGTTCACAGTCCGATGACAAATTTTATTGCTATGCGGTGTGTAACAACAATTTCGATTCGATAATTGAGAAATATTATGGGTCTTACGAAGTTTTAATAAGCTTGACTTTACTAAGTCGTAAACCATTTGTTCCCGATATAACGCGTCATAGTAATTTGCTCTTGCTTGAGTTTTAGTATCAACATATTATGTGTATTTATGTAAGATTTTTGGAGATATATTCCATTTTTTGTACCTATGTGAACATGGCACCCGACTTAGCAAAAAAAAAAATTTGATGTTACCATTCGATAGTGCTTCGTTTGTACCACTTGCATTTTCGTTTGTACCTCAAACTGAAAAAAGTTATGGCGTTTTCAAAATTTGACCAGCACCCCACTTTGAGTTATCAAAATTATGCTAACGGATTCTGATTCTCAAGTTGCTGTACACATTTGTACACTCTTTAATTTTTGTTATCTCCAAAGCCAAAAAAGTTACAGGATTTAAAATATTGAAAATTATAACAGGTTTATTTTACAAATATAGAAAACTGTAAAAGTGTTCGTCGTGCAATAGTTTTATCCTTAGGAAACCTTTGAAATTAAATATTCCAAAATGTACATAAGAAAATAAATCGCACCTTACAAATATTTGTAAAATGTGAATTTAGAATTACAAACATTCGTAAATCTTATAGAAATTGTCAACGTTACCCCTTGAACATTTTCTTGATATCTCAATATGAAAAAGATCGATTTTTTACAGCAACATTTGTATCAAAATTTCGCTACGGTTCAAACGAATTGCGTCACGATTTGTACCTCTTTGAACTTTTTGATTTATCTTCAAACGAAAAAAGTTATGATTTTCAAAATTTGACAATTTATGTTTCATTTTACAAATTAGATATCTCAAAGTTGTCTTGCAAGTTTGTTACCTCAGGTAAAACTTTGAATTGGAATTTCAAAATAGAAATCCACGTTTACAGTATTTGTGAAAATAATTTAGAATTGACTAATCAGCCCTATTTCATAAAAATCTTGAAAGTGCGTCGTGCAATCGTTCTTACCCCTATGAGATACATCTTTGAACATTCGAGAATATTTCAAGCGTACAAACGAATATGCACCTGACATTTTTAAAAGTTGAATTTGAAAATTAGAAAATTCAGTCTATTTCTAAACGATTTCAGTGCGATTATTTTCTTATCCTTTGAGATATTTCGAATTCAAGTTTTTCCTAGGGGTACAAACGATTGCACGACGATTTCATTTAAAATTTGTTGAAATTTGAGAAAATTCTACTTACTATACGAAAATTTCAAATGCGGATTATTTTCTTTTCTATTGAGATATTCTCAAATGTCCAAGTTTTTCCTAGGGGTACAAACGATTGGACAATGATTCCGTTTACAGTTTTGTGAAATTTTGAGAATTGACTAAATTCAGCCCTATTTCATAAACACTTTTAAAGTGCGTTTATTTTCTTATCCTTTGAGATATTTTCGACATTCAAAGCATTTCCTGCGGGTACAAACGATTGCACGACGATTCATTTTTAAAGTTTGTTGAAATTTAGAAAATTGAGAAAATTCAATTTTACGAAAGTTTCAGGTGCGATTTTTTTTTTTCTTTTGAGATATTCGCAAATGTCCAAGTTTTTCCTAGGGGTACAAACGATTGCACGACGATTTCTATTTAAGAAATTGGCGAATCGTTGAAAATTGAGAAAATTCTACTTTATTATATGAAAATTTCAAATGCGGTTATTTTCTTTTCTATTGAGATATTCTCAAATGTCCAAGTTTTTCCTAGGGGTACAAACGATTGGACAATGATTCCCGTTTACAGTTTTGTGAAATTTTGAGAATTGACTAAATTCAGCCCTATTTCATAAACACTTTTAAAGTGCGTTTATTTTCTTATCCTTTGAGATATTTTCGACATTCAAAGCATTTCCTGCGGGTACAAACGATTGCACGACGATTCATTTTTAAAGTTTGTTGAAATTTAGAAAATTTAGAAAATTCAATTTTACGAAAGTTTCAGGTGAGATTATTTTCTTTTCTTTTGAGATATTCGCAAATGTCCAAGTTTTTCCTAGGGGTACAAACGATTGCACGACGATTTCTATTTAAGAAATTGGCGAATCGTTGAAAATTGAGAAAATTCTACTTTATTATATGAAAATTTCAAATGCGGTTATTTTCTTTTCTATTGAGATATTCTCAAATGTCCAAGTTTTTCCTAGGGGTACAAACGATTGGACAATGATTCCCGTTTACAGTTTTGTGAAATTTTGAGAATTGACTAAATTCAGCCCTATTTCATAAACACTTTTAAAGTGCGTTTATTTTCTTATCCTTTGAGATATTTTCGACATTCAAAGCATTTCCTGCGGGTACAAACGATTGCACGATGATTCATTTTTAAAGTTTGTTGAAATTTAGAAAATTTAGAAAATTCAATTTTACGAAAGTTTCAGGTGAGATTATTTTCTTTTCTTTTGAGATATTCGCAAAAGTCCAAGTTTTTCCTAGGGGTACAAACGATTGCACGACGATTTCTATTTAAGAAATTGGCGAATCGTTGAAAATTGAGAAAATTCTACTTTACTATATGAAAATTTCAAATGCGGTTATTTTCTTTTCTATTGAGATATTCTTAAATTTCAAAGTGTTTTCTAGGGGTACAAACGATTGCACGACGAACTCAGTTCACAGACTTTCTATATATTGTTAATTAAAGCTCTTATAATTTTGTTTTTTTTTTTAATCCTGTAACTTTTTTGTGTTTGAAGATAAGCAAAAATTAAAAGAGGTACAAACGTGTGCAAGCTAACTGGAATCTGAATCCATTGGTATAATTTTGATAACTCAAAGTGGGGTGCGGGTCAAATTTTGAAAACGTAATAACTTTTTTCAGTTTGAGGTACAAACGGGTACAAACGAAGCACTATCGAAAGGTAACATCAAATTATTTTTTTTGTTAATCGGGTGCCATGTTCACATAAGTATTTTTTGTCGCGTTTAGCAGATATTAAAATTGAGACCTGCGCCCGGATTATATGATGAAAGTACGACTTGATGAAGTTAGACATCAATATTAATAATGTAAATTCATTTTACTGACTTTTTTATTGTGTAAAATTAATTAAAATTAATTTGATTAAAATAATGTTCATTTCTTCATAATTTTATGCAACGCGGCATACAAAATTATTTTCTTATACCAAAGAACAATAACTTCTTACGTGCGTACTACACAAGTACACAAAATTTCTTTATTCATTTACAAGCTTTCAACATTTGGATTGTAATCTAGTTATAACCAGAAGAACGTATACTATGGATTTTCATTCATTCTTTAATTTGGTGTATTACGACCGACTAACAAAATGTGATTTTTTAAAAATATTTCTCTCGTTTACGATATTCATGTGTGTTGTGTAATAAATAACATCTCAATCTATCAAAGCTCTGAGACAATCATTTAAATACGAAAATGTTTATTTAAATTACGTTTGTTGATATTACTAATTGAAGTGATGTCAGATGTTGTCTCAATGTTGATTGATGATAGTGTTTTAATGGATAATATCTCAGTTTATTACTTTAATAATGCTTTACATTTCGAAACATCAGATATCATTATAGTTTACATGATTTTATAGCTTACTTATAGATTGAATTACAGTAATTAACAAATACATTTTTCAAAACAAAAAGAGTTTTTTTGCTCTGTCTATAAATATTAATAATAATACCAGCTTACCACTGCTAATTACAGCAATGCCAGTACTGGACAATCAGGCGCCTTCTCGAGGGAAGGTAATGAACTTAATCACAACACCAGCCCACTACGCATTTGCGATTTTAAAAGCCAAGATATCAACAGTAATTTTTAATATTTTAATTTGTATTAGTTATTGTATTTTTTTTAATAGTAATGCTGTACTTAAATTAATATATATATTATAATGAAATGAAAACTGCAAATAGTAAATATCATCCACCTCGTCACTAGAAGGAAACGTAGGAATCCAGAATGCTAGCCACATTGCTTCTTTGAAAACGCCTTGAAAATAAATTAACTAAATAATTATATGAACAGATAATCAACAAAATAACTGTGAGTACTTAAATAATAAGATGTAATGTACTGTGGAATTATGATTTTGACTTTTTAAATATTAAACAAACTTTTTATTGCTTTAACACTTTACATTAATTTCCACCAACATTGGCCAAGCTAACCTGGCAACTTAACAACATATTATAATGCTATAAGTAAACTGCCCAGCACCATTTTTTTTCTGACTGTCTATACTTTTAAACAAACTTCTAAACAAATAGAGCTGCTGATTACTTTGCCAGCTTCAACGGGCTAGGGGGCGAGCGCTTAAGGCACTTAGCCGCAAAAACGTAGACAACATGTGCGCAAGAGTGCCAAACTGGCCGGACCTCGGCTTGGGCTGTTGCCGCGATTGCGAAAAGGTCGCAAACTGAGTGATTCCCTATCAGTAGAAAATTCCAGCTTAAACGAACACATACAAATCCCTGCCTCTTGGGAGGAAAAAAGAAACATATGTATATAGTATTCTGTAAATATGGTCAAAACTAACTATCGTAAAAAAAGAAAACGGAACCTATGTACATATGTGGTGTGCACGTATATATTGTATATCGTACATATCAAGGGTTCCACACCGAGGGAACGGACCTAGGCTTGAGTTGCCGCAAGAGAGGAAGGACGTGATGAGTGTGCGGGAGCGACCCCGCACCACTCGGCTTTTCGAGCTTTATAGGAACATTGCCGCCGATCTGCCACGCCGCCGCACCACGGTACCGCGAGTAATCAAGTGACGTCACGTACCATAGCGTCAATTGAGATACTTCTAATGTGCGACGTTACAAAGGCTTTAAACAGTACCAGTTGCTTGAATGCCATAGCATTATTTTAAAATGACGTTTTTAAATGAATACCTACGTTTCCCATGTGTTTTAATCTCAGTCACAACAAAAAATAAATATCAACATTAGTTTAAGTTTACTGAAAACTTCATTTTATTTAACTACTGTAACAGCGCGTTATTTTTCTTTATCGGTCGATCAAACCGTTCTTTGAACTTTTGCCTAAGCGTGCCTGAACATGAAATATTTCATAATTCTATTCTAGTTTCTAAATGTTGAGAACATAATATATTAGCTGTTACCTGCTCGGTTTACTGAGTAATCCAAACTAATATTATAAATGCAAAAGTAACTCTGTCTGTCTGTCTATTTGTTACTTTTCACAACTAAACACCTAAACCAATCGCAATGGATTTTCGCATAAAAGTAGACTGGAACCTAGAGAAGGACACATCAGGATAAACAAAAGTATTCCATATCCTATTCTGAAATGGAATCCACATCTATTCAAAATTTCTTGAGTATCCGTGCAGCCTTTTATGCATGATTGAAAGACAAACATTCCAATAAATATATTAGGCGATAGCGTATATCTTTATCCTTAGTTTATAGTTGCCAGTTTAATTTTTGCTTCCACGAATAGTTCTATTGGTGTAGGTAATACTAGATAATCTATAAAAAACAGTGTTTATGAAGGAGGCAATTTTTTTATATGAAAAAGGAACATTTAAGCTTTTCTTAAAATGTGATATAAAACGTATACAATGAAGTAATCTAAAATTCACCCATCATTGATAAATTAATTCGAAATTCTATGGTTAATAAACTGTAGTTAACTCTAAAAGCAGTAATCTCATATAGTTGTAATATAAGTTCATCGCAGAGATATGTTACCAGTGACGTCATAAGTGTATCATGCAAATGTTACATGAAGGCTAATCCTCTGAGGCGTTGTGTACAAGACTCGGCAAACGCTCGCTTAAACGTCATTAATTTAGATTCCGCTTGGGTCTTGCCTTGTCTTAGTTATAGGCTGAGAGAATTAAAAATGCAAAATTTCATTATCTACTAATTTATAAAATGAAGATTTCGAAGCATTGCGTTTTTATTTAAAATCACAATACCTAAATGAGCGAGACAGTCACTCGGTTAATTCTATTTACTAGTCCGATTAACCAACCCCGCGCTTGCCCAGAATTGTCTCGCTAGCCCATTCGGCAGGTGTAAGTAAACACGCACTCGCGGTGTATTGTATTTATTTACGATTCATTGTCCCGCTATATAGTATATAGTTAGTCCCTGTAATGCATCGTAACTGACTTCTGACACGGTGCAATGTTAGAAAATATGTATAAATACTCACTCGCCCGTATCACTCTCTCGGCCTAGTGATATTTTGCTGTATTGTCCTTGTACATCATTGTCCATGTACTAGTATTTTTAATCTTTTTTAAATTATTATATAATTACTGTTTAATAAAAAAAGTTAGTAACCGTTTCCAGGAATAACGGTTAAACTTGAAAATAAACACAATCCAACCATAATTAAAATTTCCTTATATATATTATTAAAATACACTTTGAATTACGTATAAATACTATTTCGTAAATTTAAAAATGGTTAGCTGCAAGACAACAACTTGGATTGTTTATTCCATTAAAGTTATCCAGTGGTTCTAACGTCGTTGTGTTTTTAATTTAGTTAGGAATTTGTGTTATGTTGCACTGATGTACTTCGCATACTTACTTACCTAAATATAAAACAAAAAGGGGTTCAGATTATGTATTACGTTTATATTTTTATTAGATTATTAACTTTCAATTTTCCTAATCGAATACTATTTTTTTCAATTACTATTTTTTCATTACTTTAGAGACTTGCACGCGACAGTAATTTTTCACGGCTTAACTTTATAAGTGAGAAAATGTCAAAGTTATAAATTGTAGGTGTATATATATGTATATTTTTATTTCGCTTCTTAAACTGCTATGTATATAATAAAAGATTAACTTTTAAAAAATTACGCCTTCAATATGTTTATTAGGAATTTATTTCAGTGTATGAAATTGGGTAAAATTAGCTTTAAAAATTAAAAAGAAAATTGTACACGGGTGTAACTAGTGATTAATAGTAATAAAAATGTTCTGTTAAAAAGGTTTTTGAACATATTGAAGGAATGCTGGATAATTTTTAGAGTTAATTATTCTTATTAGTTATTTTAAATTAGTGATCATAACATTATGAGAAATAGTTTAATTGATATTTTATGTTAACAAATTTTTTTGCGATATCAATGTTACGATTAATACGGTAATTAATACCATAGGTGTACGTGTGTAAAGGCACGGATGCGGTGGAGCGGTAAGGCGCCGCTGCGCGCCGTTCTATTGGCTGATAACGCCGGGAGCACACCGTGCTCATCGCACTCGCCGCGCAATCCGCGTGAGCCGCGCTCGCCGCGAGCCGGTTGAGCAATGGGCCGCGCTAGGTGAGCTGTGCGCGGCGGCGGTGCATGTACGCGGCGGCGGGCGGCGCGTCGCTCGCGGGCCGTAAGGTAACGCGCACTATACTTTCTTTTAGTGTAACTTAAAAGAAATATAAACAAACATTTCCCACAGGTGTTTTTTGTGGCAACGCCATTATACACTTAATTTTCAACAAAATTGATGATAAAAACATAATTTTAAAGCTTATGTTCCTCGCTATTGGCGAAACATAGACAAAAAGTTTAAAATTTAAGTTTTACTAAAGAAAATATATAAAGTTTTGGTAATATAATATAAAAAGTGCTAAAATATATTAAACTAACCAATTAACAATAGAATTCGCCACCTATTAACAATCTGTAACTAACTTGACAACTCTTAGATCTTAGATTATTTAAATTCCATATATAATGTGCGAATACGAGCACGGGGTCAACTAGTTTTATGTGTATCATTTTATGCATTAACGCTTTTCAATTCAGTACTTTCATCTTCGATGTTAAAATAAAACAATCACTTAGGAAGTTTTTTTAAATTTAATTTGAATTCAAATCCCCTGTAATGAGCATAAAATATCGTGATGGAACCATAGCATGGTGGTAGCGCATTTACTAATGCTAGTTAACTTGAAAATCTATCATCAAGCACCTACGGGTGTTCTCGTAGCTGCGCTTGAAAGTTAGTCCTCATACTAGGCTTAACTTGTTACCTATAACAATAAAATAGCTAAAGTATTGTATAACGAACAGGCGCGCCAGCACGGCCGCCAGCCCGCGCCGCCGAGCCCGCGTGCGCACAGCCCACTCCATCCCGCTCCGACTGGAGTCCGCGCTTACTCCTGCCAGCACTGGGAATCGCGCTTACTCGCGCCCCCACCACGCCCTATCTCCGCTCCTCTCTCAGAGCCGCCGTCGCCATGCGATGTCGTCGAGGTATAAACATGCTTGTGTCCTTTCGGTGTGCCTCATTCTTTAAGCATGTACTTGTATAGATTTTAAGAGAGTTTTTAAATGTTATATATGTACAGAGATTCGTATGTTGGTGTAGTCTCTACATACATTAGGACGTACGGTACGTATTCAATGTTAATTTTATATATAATTTTATATTTGTTATTTGTATAGTTTTACTTGATTGATGTAAGCATGCATAATGATTTGAGACAATGCAACTTATACGTATATTTCATTAATTACTTAAGAAATATCCGATAATCTTCCAATTGCCAAATTTTCTTCATGTTTGAAAGTGTGTTACTGTTATATTAAGAGAAGTATCAGCATGTTTTGTGTGAAATTGTTTAGTGAAGTGTCTAAAGTGGGCCGGCCATGAAACAGCGATACCTAACGGTGCGAAGTGTCCGATGGAAGGTGTCGAAGGACCAAAGACTACGACATGACGTGCGGAATGAAACATGAGTGATGTTAACAATGTGTGTAAACTCTAAACATAACATATTGTACTATAAACAATAACTAACAACGCCAAATTGCGCTTGCTTCCATAACTTCTCTCTAAACATATCATAGGCTAAGCAAACGACCACTTCGTTTAAACGTTCAATTAGCCAATACATTTAAAGTTACGCGCCTTTCTTGTGCCTGTCTCCATTGTAAATCTTTCTGAACTGAGTTCAATTGGATGAAATTTATTCTGTGATTGGATTAAAACAAAAGTGATATTGATGTTCGGTGTATATATAAAATCTACTAAATAAACTCTAAAATAGAATCGCTAGTCGTAGTTACGCAAGAGCAATAAAATAAAAGCAATAACTCGTAAAGTGATTAGTTATAATTATTATTGTGAACAAAACGACACGTGCGGCGTCGTCTTTTTCTTAAGTGGAAGTTATTGGCAATACACAGCCACGGCTACAAACCTGGCAAGTATGCAGGCAGCTCTTATGCTAAGACATAAATCGCGGGAGAGAAGAAAACAGCGTATTAAAAGAGGCATCAAGCAGGACTTACCCAGCAATGTCGCTACAAAGACAATCGCACCGTTCCCGCGATATCCTCCTGCTTCATGGGTATGTATAATATGATATATCTACTTATAAATAAGCTACCAAAGAGTACAGTTAAAACTATAAATATAAGTTACATCATTTAAACTAAACAAAAAAAGTGAATACCTACATGTACTTATTGTGCGCGTGTTAGTAGTTATACTTCTTTGAATGGTCATACTTGATGTTACAGGAAAAATATCGAGTGCAGCTAACTTCACTACAATAAAATACGCACGATAGACTTAAGATCTATTGATTCTTTAATTCTCAGTATACCAAGTCTTCATTGGCTAGATTTTTCTTTTTTTTACTAAATATGCATCACCTTGCATAAAACTTTCTCTTGCTCCCGTGGAAGACTAGTAGAGAATTCTTTTTAACATTAAGTCCTCCAATTATACTTATTTGTGCAATAAAGAAAATAATATGTAAAGAATGTATAACGTATATATAAAACACGATGCTTAGTAAGCAAATTTACAGTGACTTATTGATAAAAAATGCTCGCGCATCGTGCAAATTCTCTCAGATATATTTTTCGTAACGAGTCTAAAGAAGTGTATATAACTTTAATAATATTCACTTGAAAGTAACTTATTTTAGTAGTTGCTTGTATTTTATAGGTAAATCAGCTTGGAGACGTGTTTGCGTTTGTAGTAGTGTAGTACATACAGTGACTAATACCGAAATAAACCGGTTTGTGCTAGCTACCACGTGCCTCGCACTCTACTACAAACGTACACTATATAATACCTACACGTATACTATACCGTACACCACTACAAATGCAAAAACGTCTTCGAGCAGATTTGGCTGTACGTTGTTATTAATGCATGTATTTAAATGGCTGTTGCATCTACAGTTAAATGTTATTCTGATTAAATGTTAAATTTCTGTTGTTGGAGTGTTTTACGCTTATCGGTAAAATGTACCGATGACGCTTCGGAATTTTTTATGATCAAAAGTCGATTTTTTTATTTGTTGGGAGGTTTGTTTACTTGTAAGTCATAAATTACACAATCTACCGTCTACTTACAGCTTAAAATCTCACTAGATTGTTTTGAAATTATCTACATTAATTTGTGTACGTGTCAGTAATTCGTGCCATATTTTTTAATTTAATTGTGGTCTACTTTGAGATTCATGAGCAGCCATATAGGTAATTAGATATTTTTTAACTGACTTCAAAAAAAGACTAAGGTTATTTAATTCGAATTTATATTTGTTTTTGAAGGATGTTTACGAACTTTTTTGTTTACGAACCGTTTATGTTAACTTCTTTGTTTACGAACCGATTTGGATAATTCTTTTTTGTTGGAAAGGGAATATCTCAAGGGTGGTGTAATTTCATTGGCATTAGACTTTTAACTTCGAAGATACACCAGAGAATTCTTCAAAATCATTGAAATTGATTTTCTTTTCTGTTAAAAATTGTCTTCTGTATTGTTACATACACTACTACTAGGTGTTTGGTTGTTTTAAATTTGTTTTTATTTGTAGTGTATTATTATATAAGTAGATACATAGAATTAAATTAACGATCATGTTAGGTGACGAGCAAGTTTTCAATTTAAAATAAATCTCTGACAGTGCACGCGTGTTTTAGTTAAATTCCCGAACTAAATGAATATTACAGTTTTGTATTGTATTTTACTCATTTTATAAGAAATGGCGGGCCTGGTGTTTAGAAGTTTTTCAATTATTATTGTGGCCGTGTTGATTATTTATATTATTTTCAGAACATTTTTACTTTAGTTTCGAATAGTTAAATTTATTATTCTGTGCAGGAACGTAGGGATTCCACTATTTATTTGCATTAAATTACAGACATTAGTAGCAACTAGTTGCATTGTACAGTGCATTAAAGGTGTTCAGCTGTTCTGCTGTCTCACATTCAACACAGATCGGCTGCATTGTTTCAAAACATAAATATATTGTGTCAAAGAGACTGATATTGTATTGTGTCATGTCGTGAACTGTGTAGAAAATGTTTTTCTCAATTACTTTTTATTCAAAAGTTTTGTTCTTTTGTTGCGAGATTGCTACTGATTTGAAACATACTTTGAACAAAAATCAATTGTTCCTTTTCCTTTTTTAAAATGCTGGAGCGGTCCAAACTTTTGTGAAAGAGAGTACACATTATACAAATCTTTAGAACAATATTGTCCGGTATAATATGATGACTAATGAAATTTTTATATACTGCTAAACCTATTGCTTTATTATGGTGAAGATAGTTATACTCGATATTATGTGTGTGTTTTTTATATATCGTTTAAAAATGATAATACGTTAAAAAGAGGATTTTCTATCAGATACGATTGCCAATACACCTCACATTGATTTCGTATAAATCTATACAATTAATAAAATTGAAGTGTCTGTTTGTAATGTCAAAATAACAGCTTTTTACTAAATGCATATCAAAGTATACGGTACTTATAACAAAAAGATTGTCTGTCTGTCTGTTTGTTCCGATTAATCTCCGAAACCGTTGGGCCGATTTTGACAGGACTTTCACAGGCAAATAGCTAATGTTAATTAAATCAATTTATTAAATAAATAAATAATATCGAATAAAATTACTTAAATAAATATTCATCTTTATTTCAATTACATTTGCTTTATTCTTTGCAATGTTATTATTTATTCAGCTGCTATTTCTCAATCCGAGATTATGTTAAATAAACGATTCATAATGACTTTTTAAAACTAATGTATTTTCCTACAGCCAGCATATTTAAACTGGTTCAGTGCCAATTAATACATTTTTAATCGTAACATTCAGTTTCAAATGGGAAGGTTCAGCTTTGTAATGTGGACATATAATACTTATGACTCTGAAATGATACTTGAGTTGTATTATTTACTTGATCTGTATTTTCAGTCTTTAATATTAATAAATGGTTCAATATAACATGTTATTGTTTTCATCTAATGTTTATGAACTCTTATATTATCTATTTCTACACCAATATTATAAAGAGGAAATGTTTGATTTTTTGTTTGTAATGAATAAACTCAAAAACTACTTGACCGATTTTAAAAATTCTTTCAGCAAAATAAAGCTACAGTATCAGCGAGTAACATAGGCTTTACTATAATTTAAGAAATGAATTTATTCCTCATTTAAAAAAGTATAAAAAATTAACACTGGTGAAATAGTGTATCTATAAGAGTGTATTTTACAACTAAGATGACAAACAAGCATGCGGCCCGTTGATGAAAAGCAACTACCCCAACCTATGGACGCTTGTGATATCATACACCTATGTATCACTAGCGTGTTTCCTACCTTAACCCCCCCCCCCCCCCCGCATCCGCCCCCGCCCCAAGAAGCTCTGAAAACTCTACTCATCACAATAACACAGCACAAGGTTATTTAGCTGTGATCTTTCGTAGGGTGGAGGTATTCCACCAGTCAGACTGTCCCAAGTAGAGAGAAATCTTCAAAGAAATTTCTGTGTGCCCTAACTTCTCCAAAATCAATTAAATGTTATTATTTAAAAAAAAGGCCTTTTGAATACCCATAACTTTGTCAAAAGTTGACTTAAGCAGACGATTTATTACTTTTTAGTTTTCAGTTTGTCATTTTTATTGTTGTATGAAGGTTTGAAATTTTCAGTGATGTTTTTTCGTTTTCTACTTACGCACGTATTTTTAATTGAAAACAAAAAAAAAATTAAAGTGGAATCCATCTAAAAAAAAAAGTTACTTTTCGAACCAGTTTGGGCAGTAAGATTTAAAAAAAAACCTCAACGTTGGTAATTTTTTGATAAAGTTATGGCTTTTTGGTTGGGTAAAAAATAAATAAAAAGATCTCAGTAACGTCTTTAGTGAGGTAGAAAACAAAAAAAATATTTAGCGAAATCGAAAGGAATCAGGCTTAAAAGTTGCGTCGAATGCTCCATATGTAGCATTAATTTAATAAAACCTGCTACTCTTGTTGAAACGTCTCGTATTTCTGGTTTAAATGAGCAATTTATAATTTTAGATCAAATTCCGTTTACTCGTATTTTCTTTTTTGCAGTCGATTCGCCATTACAATGTTGTATATCAAAAACTTCTTCATTCATTCAATCTACAGTTATCCGTTTCTTTTCATTTCTACATATTTTAGTGGAACTTATTATTTCGAGTTTCCGATTCTGAGAAGTGAACTATCAATTTTTGCTATAACTGTGACGTGTAGGTGAACCTTAGTGCGAGCTGAAAAGAAGGACGTGCTCCCCGTTGCATATTCCATCAACTGTGAAATGAGGCCGAGTAATTAGTGAGAGTAGAATTCCAGCTAAATGAAAATATGCGTCTTTCAAATAGCAAAACAGAAGCAATTCCGTTTAATTAATCCTGGTATTCATATCATTATAGCTTTTTACACGCTTTTATTTAACTAGCAATGTTCGTGTATGTAAGTATGTAACTTTTAAAAATTTGCAAACTATTTCTCAACCTCTTGTTGGTATCCGGTTGAGATGAAATTTGGGATACTTTATTTATTGAGACTGAGATGTCGATTATGAATCGTTAAAATAAGAGCAAAACACAATCATGGGATGAAAATAATTATTGCTTAATAAAAATTGAATTAAATTTAAGTCCAACAATTTTAAAATAATTTACAGATTGATAGTACGGACAAATACATTCCAAATTCACTTCAGAATAAAGTTATTAAGTTAACTTCAAACGATAATATTGAACGTACAACGAACAACGTTCAATATGCGGCGTGTGAAAAAATCGTTCAGTTTGCTCAGAAGCTCGGAGTTCATGAAGCGAACGCTGTCACTTCCATTCACCTATCGCACGGAAGCTATTATCGCCTAGCTGTGACGCCCTCGGAACGTGCCTCGCCGCATACCCACGTTCCACCCATTTTTTTATCTGAGCTCTATTATAATAGACGGATGGTATATATTTCAATACTTTGATAGAGGCTGAATGATGCGGCAAAATATTTACTTAGGCAGTGGACTTATTGACCGAGAAGTATCTTGTTCGATACAAATGACTTGATTGTTTAGTGTAGTCAGAACGGGTGGGAAGGTTCGTAGAATTTTTTTTAAGTTATCTTTTTTCTGGTGCGATGGAGAAATGCCTTTGAATTTACTTATTAAACTTCTTGTTTTATTGTGGTGAAGATGACTATTATAAAAGATGATAGTTTTTTTCATGTGATACATCTAATGCGGTGGGTCAGACCGATTATTGGACCAAATGTTTGGCGGATGTTGGCCGGGCGCCGCTTTGTCCAACTTTGGCGGTGTGGAGCCGAGTTCGGTTTTTTTAAGACTGGATCATCTCAAAGTTTCATGCTACAATATGAATAGATTAAAAGCAGTTGGAATTGATCGTGATTGGAATGGATCTCGACTACCATACACATATCGCTTATCCAATAGAACAACGACGTAATTACATTTAAGTAATTTTTCAGTAGAAACATTTTAAAGTTTTGAATAATTGATGAATATTTAGCGAATTTAAGCAAATATCCTAACGACATTCACTCCCTCTATTATAAACTATTGAAAAAACAATTGTATTGTGATATTTTTTCTATAGATAGTTTTTGTAACGGGAACTTATGACACCAAAATGTCAATTTCGGCTTTTTTGTAATTATGTCATTGTAGTTTTGTTGAGCGATATGTAGTAATTAAATCAACATC
This sequence comes from Saturnia japonica, assembly GCA_033032175.1. Classification (NCBI taxonomy): domain Eukaryota; kingdom Metazoa; phylum Arthropoda; class Insecta; order Lepidoptera; family Saturniidae; genus Saturnia; species Saturnia japonica. The sequence goes on from CM065314.1 coordinate 5,886,135, forward strand.
TTCACATAACTTTCTTTTACTTTTTGTTTTATTTCTTTTTTTTCTAGTCTTGATACTGGTTCAGTCACTCAGGCAGTCACTCAAACGCGAACTTTTTAAATATTTACTAAGATGTTTCACAATTGCCGGGCGTCCCGTAACGATCATCTTTTTATTTGATACTTTATCGGTGTCATCTAGAAATAAATTATATATTTTTTAAACCTTTGATTATTTTATTAGATTAAATTAATTAGTGTTTAATTAAAATAATTTTGATCACGTAAACGCACCGATTTTTTACATGACCACGGTGAAGCCAAAAGCAGGGTTATTTATGATTTCAGCAAGTTATGTATTCACCTATTCCCGTATATCTTCCGTTCGTCCGTTAGGTATAATACACCGTCACACTGACTTCAATATGGCTCCACCTAGAAGAAATCAAGTTTTGTATTTAAAACTAACTATGCCCGCGGCTGCGCTTGCATGGACTGCACAAAGCCGTCGATTGGGCACACGTGGGAATCATACTAACCCCGCTCCCGGTTATTGCTTATGCAAAAATGCTTATTGTGGGTGATCCTTAAGAGGATAGACATATGCTCTCGCAGGTTGCTGGGTTTTTTGTAAGATGTACAATTATGTACTACATTAATTTGAATTATCTCTTATGGTTTACTCAGCGTAAGCCATTTAAGCTCCCCAAAATCGTCGTTTTTTATAATTATTTTTATAAAATATAAGTACCTAGCCTAAGTTATTCCTTATAATATCAGCTATCTGCCAGTGAAAGACCCGTAAAAATCGGTTCAACCTTTTCGGAGATTACCCGGAAAAAACAGACACACAGACAACAATTTTAAAAATTGCTTTTTGTTAATACATAGTACCTTACATACTTTTTATATGCATTTAGTAAGAAACTGTTATTTTGATATTACAAACAGACAAAGCAATTTTATTAATTGTATATATAGATAATGTAATGTACAATATGTAGTAATTATATATATTCAAGGCTTAATTCGCACATTTGAAAAATATATAGCTTTTCAGAAAATGAGTTATTCCGTAGTCAGGTTTTAGTTTTTAAACTTATCTACTCTGTTGAGATGAATTACACAAGTATGTTATACAGTTAACTACATTTTTTAACCAAATTCAACAAAACAAGGGATGTTACTCAATTCGAATGTATATTTTTTATGTATGTTCAACCGTAACTTCTTTTTTTATGAACCAATTTGGATGAATCTTTTTTTGTTGGATAGGGACTACCTCAAAGATGGTCTCATTTTAATTTCATTAGTATTGGATCATCAACTTCAAAGATATACAAGGGAACTCTTCAAAAACATTTAAGTAGGTTTTCTTTCTCGTTATGAATCAAGTTGACGTGATATTACTAGTCACTTCAGTCCTTAATCAAACACAATTACGGTCTAACTTGAGGTTAATCATTGAAAGGCCTCAAGACCAATAGCAGTACTATTGATCCGAAAGGTCGCGAGTTCAATCTCCGCTCATGACTGACTTTTATGTGATAAAGTGCGGTCATTTTTCTGTGCTACTTTTTTTTAATGATTCATGCAAACTACTAACGGCAAAACCTTGAACCAACATACGGATATAAATTAATATCCCAATCCTATATCTTCTTAACTGATACAAATTTACATTTGGATATTTTAAAAGTGTGTAGCTACATTATACGTTTCGATAATGAATTTATCAGAGGATAATTATTCGTAACAAGTTTTAATTAATCCCGGCCAAATTAATTTCCCACGCGGCTTTTCGTCCAGCCTAGTATATGTAATTATTATTATGTTATTTGCCCCTTTAACCGTGACGTGCCTCATGTTACATTATCGTGCCTACGTTGATTTTATACCTAAGAAATATTTAAAGTTTACTTATAAACAAAAATAATGACATATTTAGATCCAATAGAATATATTATAACAAGACAATTTTTAACAAAAAAAACCGATTTGAATATTTTAGAAGACTTCCTTGGTGTATCTCCGAAAATGGGACCACCCTTGAGGTATCCCCTATTCAACAAAAAAATTGATGCTTTGCCGGTGATGTTGGTACAACGCATGAACTGCGTAATATGAACGACTTACTTCATTACCAATCACTCATCTCATATGATAGTTCATTACCTTTCCGTATAACTGATATCGAGCATAATTTATTAATAATGAGTTTATTGAAATTATAATCATTTCAGTTTAACAAGTAAAATTTGATTATTTTTTGGCTAGAGAACTTTTCTTAAAACACATTTTGTAATTATATTTCTGAACGTAATGAATAGTTATTAGTTTTTTGTCATTGTACTATAGTTCAGAAAAGTAAAATGCTCAAGGCACTATTATAATATAATTTATTCTGAAGAATAACCGTGATAGATATGCTAAAACATCTTCATAGAAACTTCAAACTTTGATTACAATAAACATTATCCGATATTTTAGACTTAGTATGACAAACAAAAAGCTTTTTCCAGTAATTCTACAATAAACTTAATTCTCTTGCGAAGCTCATTACCGGCTTGTCGGACAATAAGTCCAAGAATCATGTAAAGCAAGTTTTATTGTTGAACTAGCTCTGCTCGTGGTTTCGCTCACGTGGACTTTGAGAATGCTCGCGCGAATCTTGCTCCCCAGCTCCCGGCTATTTTAAAGACAAAAATGCTTATTGTGAGTGTTCCTTAGAAGATAGGTATATACTCTCCCGGACCTTTTTGTAGATCTTTTAATGCATACAATTATGTAGTACATTAATTTGCTATATCTCTTATGGTTGACTCAGCATAAGCCATATAAGCGTCCGAATTGATTTTTGATTGGCCAGTTTTTTTTATTTGCGCGGAACTAATTATTTATCTAAAATAAAAGTAGCCTAAGTTACTCCCTATACCATCAGCTATCTATCAGTAAAAGTCCTGTCAAAATCTGTCCAACCGTTTCGGAGATTACCCGGAACAAACAGAGTCAGTAGTATTTTAACGATTTTACATTGGTAAAACATGTAGCACATTTTTGTCGCATATGTGCCAGTGGCTGTTTGAAAATATTTTTCAGTGACTGTTTTTTCAGTACGGACCTACATAATTTATCGTAATGATCAAGTTCCAGGTAAAACTCTAAAATATTAAAATGTATTTCTTCTTCTTATTCGTAACTTGGCAACAAGTCCTCTTTATTGAAGACTATTACTACCATTATCGAGTGAATATAGAGTGTTCTGTTCATCAAACAACAAGATGGTGGCTCTCTTGTTAGAACTTTGTAGGAAGTTTTTATGGAATCTCAGAATTCATGGTCCATCCTATTATTTCCAATATACTTCACTTGTGCACAATAATAGGCAAACTTTATTATGCAAAATGCCACCTGTATTCAATACAGAGTCAAAGAACACAAATATATGAGTAAAAATGAAAACCAGTCTATGATAATTTCAGATCCCGCCATGAGATGGTCGATATGGTAATAAGTTTTTATGGTCGGGTCTAAGTTCTTTATGATCCAACGTAGTAACAGGAGGAGAGATGTGAAATAATTCCGCAATCTTCAGGTGATGTGTCTACGTATAGAAAGCTCAATAGACGCATTTCTAAGTCAATGAAAGGCGACACACGCCAGTTTAATAGCGATCATATCAAACGTATCGTACCTATCAAAGTTAATAGAATGAAACAAAGGTTCCAAAGTGTTAGAAAGAAATATGTCTAATGGACAAAGCTGAAAACCGAGGACAGCTTGATGTTGTCATCCAAACCTGAACTTTTGATAGAGATCTATGGACTTCAACGCAGAAGCTCGTTATAAATTGCTAGATATAAGTGGTAGTAGACGAAGCACATTGCTCGTAGAACGGATGATCGATGTGCCGAAGAGTTCTCGGGTAGCGATTAAATATCGGAAGATGCAGCGTGGGAAGACTCACTACAAAATCTACCTACCCACAATCTGATGAAGGTTGCGGGGTCCCGTTGGTTGTGAGTAGCGAAGGATCGGTAATTGTTGTGATTTTTGGAGGAGGGATAATATGTCTATCAGTGGACGTCTTGCGACTGAATGGGTGGATGGAATATTTGATTAAACAAATAGATAATGTTTTTTGTACTATTAAGTTTTATTGATACATGCAAACAATGCTCACATTACTATAATCATTCTTACGTCACCGTATGCACAAATTAGTCATGGTAATTACGGTAATGTGAACCATGGTTATGTGATTTTAATTTTTTTTTATATTATAACTAAATTATGAAACATGTTTTAAAATATTCAAACGGTTTCGATAATAATAAATCTTCGCTAAAATATTAAACAAAAAAAAAAATAAAAGTGGTCAATTATTTACAGAGTAATTATTGATGTTCAATGAATGCGAACGATTCTCTGACAAAAAACCAATGTAATCGTGCAAAGCACTTTTTCTTTACTATTAACTGTCATCATATCCTTTTTAAGCATCAACTAAATTGACATCTTGTCTGCAAGAGCTGTTTATCGATATTAGTTGCGTCCGTTGAACAAACAGCGGCGACAAAACTTTTATGTGCAAGTTTTTACAGGTGTATTTGTTCATGATCACGTGAACGCGAGGAAAGTGGCGTGACAATTTGTAGCGACTTGTAGCGACAATATTCATAGATAGATATTTTCATATACATAGTCTAATTTTAATAGTAAATTAGTTTCAAGCAAATTACTACTCACCTATGCAGTGTGATACTACATGGTTATGTGAATTGGAAGGTTTGGCATTTTTTTTCGGGCATTTCACGTGCATAGTTTTCCTTTTTTTCAGTGTCGACAGTAGAAGACACGAAAAAAATGATATCACAGGTTGCATTTTATATATGTTCTCCTCGATGTATCAAGCTTTCGCCACAATTTAGGAGAATGAGCCAGGTGACAAAATAGAAAAAAAAATTCAATACTATTCAATTATTGTCCTTTACGTTATTACGACGATGTGATATCCCATTAACTATAGTCAGGTTCTCTAAATCGATTTATACTGAGGGGTGTAATGAAACCTACCGCTCATTAGCTGTCAAGCGACAAGTAGACACAAACTACACTGATTCATGTGTTTATGTTTATATATTATACTAGCGGTGCCCCGCTTCTCCGTACGCGCTTGGTACGCAGTAATTTCGTCTCGTATTTATATGTATACTCATAATATTGACAATTCATATAGCATGTCTGCTGAGGACTGAAAATATAGTTTTCGTATACAACATTTCATATAAATTGGTTGTTCATCTTTACCATTTCTAAAGGAATTATGAAAAATTCGTATAAATTATCGGTTGAGAAATATTGAAATTTATTAATTTTACATTTTTTACGAGTTCTATACTGATCAAATTTATTTACAAAAGTAAATATGGAAAGACAAAAGAGTTCAGTACCTTTCTCGCCTCTGTTTGTCAATTGATTTTCCTTTTTTTTTTGTGTTTAGTAGCTATAATTGACGAGCTGTAGTTTATTAAACAGTTATTTTATTTTCCATAAATTTTCAATAATGATTGTCGTCGATTTTCAACCAATAGGCGATCACTAGTAGTAGTAACTAACATACAAAATTTGTAAAAAAAAATTACAGACAGAAAAAATTACAGTATTATTAATATAGATATGTATCATATTGTGTGTGATTCATTACGTAAAAAAATTATGAACAAATCACTAATCTAAAAACTTATTTTAACTTTACTGACTTTTATTACCTATTCTGGCAAATTCAGGAAAGATCCATATGTAATTTGCTCTCGAGATGAGCTTTGTTTTCTCGTGCGAGTTATTATATTAGCTGATTATTATAAACATTTTTATTTAATTTTATAAATGAAAGTTATAATATTAAAGTATTATTTTCTTTTAAGGGCTTAGGGAGCTAATTTTATTTGTTCGATATCAAAGGTTATCAAATATTTTTCGCACATCGTCCACTTGCAAATAAAAAAATCTAGTACCCTTTTAACCTACTATCATCTGTGGCACATATTAAAAAACCCCTAAATAAAAAAAATTGGGAAAAATAAGGGATAAAATTATTATGAATAAATTGGTAATTTTGATCATCTATGGTTATATACAAAATTATTGCATGTTTATAACCGGATATTCTATAGAAAAACCATTCCTGGGATATCGCATACGAAGATTTTTGTGCAGTTTGATTGCGTGATCATCAACACCAGCACGTATTTTTACCACAAGGCAGTAGTAGTGTTCCAGCTTAAAAAATCTAGTTCACGTTTTGAAAAATATGGAACTGTGGATGTGGCGTTTGAAATCGCCAATGCGTTGTGATAATTAACCTTGCGACTTTTCTTGAGAAGAAGCATTTACTCAGTAGTAGAACACTTACAGGCTGGTATTATTATATATTTGTTATTAAAAAGTTATCAAACCCTGCCTTACCCTTAACCTTAACCTTTCCTAGGCTCAGCGTTTTATCGCCTACGTTCACAACACCATGCGAGTATGTGGTCAAAACAAACATACAAATCGGAATAAATAGTTTGTTCATGAAATTCATTTATGTTAATTGGTTTAACATTATGAACATGACCTAGTTGGAAACTTTTACATTATCAAGTATGTACCTGACGTAAACTTTGCCTCATTTATCATCGCCTCGTGTCTAATGCGACACTCGGGTTCACTTCATAATCTAAAGGTCCATCTTGTGTGATAGGTCAATTGCGTGCGGGACTATATTATATTTTAAAATAATTTTAGGTGTAATTAGACAAAGTTTGAAATTTGTATCATTAATGTTTTATAATTCTCTACTTTAACCAACCAAACGCTAGAGGATTAGATGGTTAAGCCCAGTAGAAAACTAGGTTATCCCAACTTTCAGTTGGGCTATGGATAAAACATGCCTGCGATACGTAGGTCTAATTAACTGGGCACAAAAATTTACTTATCAATATTGACGTCCGCGTTGATGGGAGAAGCCTCACAAGTCAATCGTCCAAGGATAGAAAGGGGAACAGTCATAATCAAGTACCATGCACTCGTAAGTCATGTACGCAGTTGTTAAAAGGTCACCAAACAGTAAACACGCCTCATTAGTTAACACACCGAACCTACCTCATCTCAAGTCAAAGTTCAGTCATGTTAAACTCCAGTTTCCAGTTAAGTTCCAAAACACAATATCACGTTAGACTTCAACGTGAAAATATTACAAGTTCAAATGGCCGCAATATGGGGATCTCTAATCCCGTGGCCCAAATTTCCCGTTTTCAATAAAATAAATAAAACTATCAAAATTATTTCAAGCAATCCAAAACGCCATTGACATTTAACAACAGGATTAGACGGTACTTTTACAAATATGTCAAACTTGTGTTGCCAGACCCTGGTTTAGAACAGTTTGTGTTATATTTAGTTGTTGGAGAGTAGAGACCAGGACTCTAAAAAAACTAAAAAGCGTTAATTTAGGCCTGCCACGTCTCTATCTCTGAAAGATTATTTGTTAAATTAATTTAAACCAAGGGATGTGCGATATTATAATAGTAAAATGTACATGTTTTAGCGCTATCGAATAGGGTGACTTTTTTGAGAGCTACATTAAGAGTTCACGAATTTTGTTTTAGGAAACTAGTGATTACTAGATTGCGTATGTGCCTACGGACCCCCGGACTCGAATCGATGTTCGTTTTTTTTCGTTCATAACATCAATAGGTCTATTATTAAGTGTGATATTGATAATCCCTAAGCTTGTCTTTTATTAGAATCCTTGAACAAATAATTTCTTTATGATAATTTTTTATGGAATAAAATATAGTATCGTAACTGTCATAATTTATATATTATTATAGAAAAAAGTATAGGTAAGTCATTTAAAAAAAAACTAAAAAGCAAGTCACTATTTCGTTTGTTATGCGAACGGCGAGTTGAAATCACTCCCGGTGTCTGTATTCCGACCCTCCTCACTCTTTGTGTGGGAGTCTTTAAACTTACAATCAGGTGAGATCGAGGTCAAGCACGTGCCTATACACCATTTTTTTTTTTAAATTAGAAAATAAACCATTATTTATATAAGAAATAAGACGCAATTTAAAGGAATGCATATAGTATGAAAGTTCACTAATTGTATCAATAATTATATATGTATTAATTAATTTGTTAAATAAATAAATATTCTATTCTATTTATTATTATTACTTGAAATCTATGTAGAATAGATTTTTGAAACATGCCTTACTCTAGACTTTTATCTGACTTAAATAATAATTTATCTCCTGAATAGCAAATTGAAATTGTTTAGCACTTCTTAATTGCTGGACTTTTACGATCTTTTTTCCTGAACTTTGCGACTTTTGGATAATTACGGTTTCGGTTGGTGCAAAATTGCTTTTTTATGGACTATCGAATGGTTTTCCGCGTTATTTACCTTTTATTATTTGTTACAAAAATTTCAGTGTAGCTGAGAAATCTGAGTTGACTTAAAAATCACCTTCAACGGCAACTAATGGATTCGTTTGCATTTCTATGTTATGTCTAAGTATGTAGGAAAATATCGCATTTCTCTGCATAAAGAGATTAGTAATTATTTCATTGAAATATGATACCACCGATTAATTATTAGGTAATTTATAACCGATATTCAGTAATTTATAATTTTATGTCTAAGTAATAAAAAAATAATATAATGAAGTAATTTAGCAACCATTTCGTTGTTGCAAACGCTTGAAAGTGGCGTATGGTTACTAATAATTGTTCTACTGGGAGGCGGACTAAATGTTTTAGTTAATTATAGGGTTTCTGAGTATTTTGTTAGGAACTGAAAATCGAATACGTGTATTAGTATTATTAATATAAAAAAGAAATAAAGTATAAATCAATATAATAGTATTTGTACATATAGGTAGTATATTTCTGTCAATAAGTTTCAAATATCATGGATATATACTATTCATTTTATTTTATTTTTATTAATAGGTTTAAAACAATTGTTTACATTTGCAAATGCAATATTATAAAGATTGTTGTTTAAATTATGATTAAAATGTACAATTTATTAGTAAACACAGCTACTTGTTTATAAAACGAAGTAACTTCTAAAACAGTAAGAATAAATTAAAAGACATTAAGCATAAATTAAGCTTAAAATGAAGATTGAAATATATCTTACATGTTAATATTGTAAACTAATGTATATAAATGTTGTTTTTATTATAGGTACGATATAATAGTGAAAACCTCAGACATAAGAGGTGTAGGACACAAAGAAGTTTCTTTGTCGAGATTTCTGTCTTCTTTGGGCATTCTAACTGGCGGAATACCTCCACTATACAGAAGATCGTACCCAAATAAGTAGGGATACTAGAGGAATAGGGGGTTAAAGTTCGAGAACGCGTTAGTGATACCTATCATAGTGATACAAGCTACGGTATCCGCTTACCATCAGATCGTATGCTTGTTTTCCAAATTAGTTATAAAAAAAATGTTTTTATTGTAGGTACGCTATAATACAGAACATCTCTGATATTATTATGATCATTTATTTAAAGTTACTATTTACAAATGGCCAATCATCGAGTCAATCATTGCTATCGATCGTACATATCTGCATAGCGTAGGTCCTTGACACGCGGCCGGTCACTACGGCAGCCGGTTGTAGTTAGCGTGTACGAAATGACATACCTCGTTTTCTCGAGGTATCCCATAAAAATTATAATCATACTTTTATGTTTTTCATTTTAAATACTGCACTTGATGGCAAGTAACAGTAGCCACCGTTGAGTGTAAGTTGATATGACAGTTTGTGGATGTTGTTATGTCAGGCTGGGAATATTTGTATAATGTATTTTTCTCATTATAAAAACACAATTTCACACATGGGCATTAATAAATCCAAACTAAGCATAGCTTGTATTATATTAACTAAACAGCTGTTATACTGTGTATATTATAGTTATTTAATAGGTAAATCATGTGCGGGGATCGAACTAACGACTTTTCGGCACAATAGTTGGGCTTATTACCAATGCGCCAGAATGTACCCACGATCTAATTGAAGGTGAATTAATAGGAATTTAGTTATGTATTTCCATTATACAATATCTCATTTCTATAACAAAATTTTTGAAGCTTTAAGCTACCCAGCTTAATTATGTACCATACACAGTAGGGCCCGACATTTATGTCCGAAAGGATCACGACCACACTACACAAGGTAAGACAATCGCCTTAGTGGCACGCTGAGGTCTGTCGCGTTTGAAAATTAGCCAGTTTATACCAATTACGGTTTTTATTTGCTCGGCTTATTAATTTTCTCGAGACTTGAAATTTGTCGACTAGGAATTTCTGGAAATTGTCGAGATTTCGATGAATTTCTAAAACTTTTAGAATTCCCTCAAATATATAATACTTGTAAATTTTAATCAATATTAATGTTTATTGAGCCTTGTTTAAATTATTATCGAATTATAATAAACTTTGAGTATAATAAAAAAAAAAAAAAAAAATAAATTATAAGGTACTCTGAATATTCTGATATAAGTATAAATAATAATCACAGTTTTTAAATTAAATAAAAGTAATATTATCAACGTAAAGAACAGCTTATTAACCTTGAAAACAGGATGAGAGTAATAAATCGAGATCTATAAATGGGAAATCTTTAATCATTTCTATTTTTCGTTTCTATTCTCGAACAAGAGTTCTCTACTTTTCGACACTTTTGTCTCAACACGTTAAAGGTCACATTTCCCGAGAATTTTCGACCAGAAACCCTAATAATAATCAAGCGGGGTGGTAGGTATCTGTACTTTACTATATCTTCACCCCTATGCACATGGTGAAACCCTTTTTTAGGCCTGACAATACTGTTAGTCATAAGGACCCTGGAGCCTCAGACGGCTTTTACAGCTTTACCATGATTTGGGGGCGTGCGTTTAAGGCACTCAGCCGCTAAATCGTCACTGTGACTCTCGTTTGGTTTGTCATGTTTCGGATTCAGCCAGTATATATCGATGTGATGGATTACCGATCTTTTAGTCGTTTTTCTATTATATTCTGTTTCATTACCCTGCTATTACAAAAAATAGCCAAGCTTTTATAGATCTTCCAAACAAAGTTTGTAACATGAGCATTTACAGAATAATTACTGAATTATAACACAATTTCTTTGGTGTTTTGTACTTGTAACAACGCTTAGCCGGCCAGTCTAATTGAAACATTCCATACACAATTTCTCAATTCCCCGAGTGTAAATTAAAATACTTGCTCACATTGGCGGAATAACTCCAGCCCAACTCAAAATAAAAATAAAAATATTTTTTATTCAATTTAGATACTTATGAATGTTAGAACACTACTACCGTTTCGGAAAACATCTCAGTCATCCGAGCGACCAGAAACTCGATCTTTTACGAAGTCCACTAGCCTCTCGAACAAAATCTTATCTTCAGACAAGATAGCATAATAAAAATTCTACCTTTTACGGCTATTTATTGAAATAAATCTGTAGTTCTGTCTGTACATGTAATTTTTTTCCTAATTTTTCGACAGACATACTATGTTAGGAAACCGATCACGAATACGCCATTAAAAAAATTTTCTCTGTCGAAGTGTTTTAATGTCCGGATTTAACTCAAAAACGGCTTAACTGATTCTCATAAAACTTTGTACACGGGAACCTTATGTCATTGATCATTTAAAGCTTTCAGTTTTTTGTTAAGCGAGAATGATTGTTTTTAATTATTGAATATCATTTTATTATATTTTCAATTATTCGTTACTTCAAATAATCATGTTATTGTAATTTACTGAATTTATCTCTCGATGTATTTTGGGATTTTTAAATGATATTGCATGCCAGTATAAATTCTTAAGTATTGTCTACTAAACCCCATATTGAAATGAATTTTAAATCAAATTGTTTGCAAATACTATGGTCATTAATAAATTATTATTATTTGAAAAGCTATATTCAACATTACTTTAAGAAATGGTAAAAAAATTGCCAAAAAATTTTTTTTCGTTAATTCTTAATTGATTTTGGTAAAATTTTGTAAACGGGAAGTAGCTATAATTCATTCTATAATTGATTAGCTATAGTTATATAATACTGTAAATTATTTAATATACAGAATTGTCAGTAATACTTTTAGAAATTGCAATAAAAAAATTATTCTCAACCGGTTTTGACGAATTTCGATGACACTGGAAATATATGTCATTCCTCAATTGATAGACTGTAGAAATCTATACTATATTATTTTATAATATAATAAAGCGAAAAATTTTGTTTGTTTATACACGCTAATCTCTGGAACTACCATTCGGATTACAAAAAATATTTTTGTGTACGATAGCTAGATTCACGAGGATTAGGCTTAGAACTAGACTACAACTCCCAGCTAGTTTTAAATATTGTTTTTTGTTAAGTAAGTCGGAAGTGGAAGCTCTCCTGAACAGCTTTATCCTCGTGCGCTTGCATAATGGTTAATGATACGTAAATATAATGATCTTCAAATACATTCCTTAGTATATCCAAAAAAAGTCCGTGATAGCATATGCTTATTTTTTATACATAAGCCACAACCGATTTATTTTTGTTAATGATTAATATCTTATATTTGAGCGTTATTTTTAAATATGGCATATCAATCCTTACGAATAAAAGTTACTTCATCATAAAGTCAATTTTATGCAGTTAAATGTTTCCTTCTATAGCATGTTATTTGGACACATAGTTTAGGAGATAATCAAAAATTAAAATAATTTGTACTTACGAGAAGTGAGAACAATTATGATAAGCTACACAGGAAGCGTTGGCGGAGCGGGGTTTGTCGGATAAAATTAATACGGGTAAAACCACGGGGCACAGCTAGTTAAAAATAATATGAGTAAAAATATAATAACGGGATGTAAATACCTACTGGGTAATAACAAACGCGGGTGGGGCCGCGGGCACACAGCTAGTTAAGTTTATATTATTGTGTTATTTCGCAATACCGTAGAGTTACGTCATTTTGTTAAATGTCAAAGAGGTGCAAAAAGCTTTGAAATAGGTCTCAAAAATTATAGAGCTAAGGATTTAGGAGCGAAGAAGTATGGGAAGCAACAACGATAGCCTAAACGGGTGCGGGCGCGGTGTAGAATTAGTAGAATAAATTTAACACGGCTGAAACCGTGCGGCATAGCTAGTAAAATATATTCAGCTAAAAGATTCAATTTAATATCGTACATTTTTTTATGAAGATCATTTTAAAATCATAACGTTCAATGGGATTTCCCATCGGTTAAACTTCATGAGCTTTAATCACTTGTATACCTATATCATTTTAGGGGAAAAATTTATATATTACTAGCGATCGCCCAATGATCGAAATTTGAGGTGCGACTTTTTAATCATAGATTATTTTCTGCTGGACTCTGCAGTATGAACCTAAACAATGAATATTATATCACTTGCTGTCACTTTTCATTGAGTGACAATGTCAATATTTTGGGGAGTCTAAGTTCAATGGCACTGGTCATATAGGATTCGCAGTATAAATGAATTTACTATATTAGTAACAGATATTATAGATAAGTTTTAGCTTTCTGCACACCTTCTCCATATAAACTTTAACCATGCTAAATCTCAGTATTCCGTGCACGCAATACGCTTAAAAAGTTTTTGCTTCACGTATTAATATAATGATGATATAGTCCATATAAAAATAAGCCTATAATGTTATTAATTAGTCATATAATTACTGGAACCTAAGACAGCTTTTTCATAATATTTAGCTAACGAAAATGCGATTAAATCCATTGGGTATTTGTTGAGTAACGCATATCTAAACATATAGAACGAAATTGAAAAAAAAAGTACAAGTTAACAATGCCAAATGTCACAGACTTCCGTGCAGACAATACGCTTAAAAGGTGTCCGAAGTTTTCTTCTGACTTTAAATAATATAATAGTTTAATATTATGGCGATAGGTAAAGAAAATTAATGCAAATAATTTCATGTTTCTGACTCATCGGTTTAAGCTGTACATTGCCCGTCAATCTTCAGAATTTTATTGAGTAAAAATGTTTAATTTATAAATAGGTATTAAATAATTAAGGTTACTAAGCATTCATAATATAAATTCTATGTTAAACGTAATCTCACTCCGAGGAGATGGGAAAAAATGCCACTAAAGGGCAACTATAATTAATAATTTTTCAAGTAAGTGAGAGCAAAGTGCTAGAGTTATATTGCAACTTTAGAACATTAAATCCTGGTACCTATTGAAATACCTTTTTATAGTGACACCGGTGTCATTTCCTCCTCCAGCCAGGCTTATACGAGACTACGCTTTGCCGTAATGGCCACTCGGTGCGTATTTATGTAGCAGTTCTACGAGCTGCCTCGGATATTTATATGGCTACGTGCTAACGACCGAAACGATTTCTTTTTTACACAACTTATTTTTGTTTAGATATAAATATCGATATACTAAAGAAAATATCTTACTATCGATTTTGCGAAGTCGTAATAGTATTTATTTCCATTACGCCATTTTATATTTCCTCATATTGTTGAAAATTATTATATCTTATCAATTGAAGAACGTACAAAATTTCATAAAAATGAGTTGAGATATTTTATGCAATTATTTTTTTACGATTTTTAAAGGTATTATTGGCAATTCCTATAACCTACCGGTTGAGGAATGACATTGAAGTAAGCATGCTTCCCGTGTATGAAATCTCATCAAGTCGTTTGTCAGTTAAATCGTGACGTATAGACACACAGCATGCAGAAACAAATGTTATATTCCTGATCAGTGCCACTTGTTTCAAATTTGTTTCAAACATCTAATACAAACAGAACTACTGATTTATTAGCCAGCATTTATAATTAAAATGGTTTCTAGTAGGGGGTTTATTTCCAGTTTTTCTTGGATATTAAATTTAAGTCTATTCAAATTTTGGTATTATATAGATATGTTTATAATCACTTAAATTCTTTGATAAGGTGATAAATTTAAACCAGTATTAAGATTCTCTTTAATGTAAAGGTATTAATAACTATTCATTAATAAATTCCCAGTTATTGGGGTCGGTTCACGAGGTCCACGTTCTCAGGGCTAAAAATAAATATGTGTTTATATCTTATATTATGTAATATAATTAATATTATTGGTGCAGCAAATTATTCGTTATTTGACATATGTTTGAGGTATCACGCGACATTTAAAGTAATATAAATATGAAAAACAAAGAAATATACCATTTTATAAAGATGAAGAGTTGGTCCCTAACGCGCTAACATCACGAACTACTAATGCGATCTTAAACTTTATTGTTGCGTTCACGCTACGACTTTACGGAGCGGGGCAGTGACCATAAACGTCAACCTGCAGGCAAATGTGCACAACATAAATAACGACAGGGTCAAATTGCATTGTCAATAAAATGTCATTGATATCAGACCCATCGTAAACTAAACTTGGCATATAGTTACATTAACTTCCTTACTGGCGGCAGGTGCAGCCAAGATTTTGTGAAAGACTCCTTTATCTATAACATTTAGGCTGGGCAAGTTAGGAACTGAAAAAAAATACAACTAGGTGTAGTAGCTGACCAAGCGAGCTGTAGAAAAGCTTTAGTATCATGCTATTGATCCTTCGGGTTATTTTTCTTTACAAAAACTTAGACTTAGACTCAATACTGTAGGATTTGAACCGAAACCAATTAGTTCGGAGTCCGAGCAGTATAGTACTAAGCCGAATTTTCATTTTAACCTATTTGGATGATAAGTAAAAAATTATCCTTAACCGAATTAGAACCTACGACCACTGCATCATAATTTATTTTAAAAAAAATAACAACTGTGCATATTGCATGATAGAACATGATTTAAATTGTTCGCATTATTGTGAACTATTTTCCGAAAGAGCAATTTGTTGCACGCACAAAAAAAACTCGATGAAAAAGTTTAATACAAAGCTATTTTATTTCCTTATTCTGATAAAATCGTCTCATTAGTCACAAAGAAATAAAGTTTAAACATAATTTTAAAATAATATTCACCCCACAAATCGCATGACATTGCTGGCGTGCGGTGCACCCACTATCTTTTATTTTTTCCCGCATTAATCAAGCTATAATAATTTGCACTAATCAGTTTATATTAACATAAACATACAGCGGGTTTCGGTGTCGGTCTGTGAACACGGAAGTGTACAATCGCGAACATAACTTACGCTTGTTTAACACTTTATTATGTTGAGAAATTAAGTACGGCTTTTGCATACCCTGTTGCTTCAGACTAATTGCATAATGTTCGCTATTTATCAAGTATTAAATAACATTACATTTCTATTTTACTAAAGTATTACAAATTTTGCAAAACAAGAGTATATTTAGTATTTTTAACTGTAAAATAATCGTTATTTTTCGTGAATAGTAGGTGCCTATGTGTTTTTGCTTTCCAAACTCATTTGAAGGAGGGAACAAGCTGAAAGAGGAACGTAGAAAAAGAAAGTTGTTTTCCAATATTATAAACATTGTTAATATTTGAGTAAATAAAATAAAACTCTCCGGTTTCACAGGTTCAAAGGTTGACTATATCGATAAGCAGATAATTAGCAATTTATGACTTTTTTTTTATTCGTTAAATCATCTACATTAATAAATATGTAGTTCTGTCAACATATGTACTAATCACGAATATACCGTTGAAAAAATGTTTGTTTGTACGCCTGGATTTAACTCAAAAACGGCTTAACCAATACTTATGAAGTTTAGTACACGGGAAGCTTATTATATCATTGATCAAATTTCATCATAGGCAAAATCGGTCGAAAACAAAAAAAAATTACGATTCATAAATGTATTAATGACGATTTTTATAGCTTATTTATTATGAAAGGACATATTAACAAAATTTTATCAGAATCGGTTGAGAACTGATCAAAATTTAATTTCTAGTGATTCTTTTTTTTACGATTACTAAAAGAATTATTGATAATTCTTTTAGTCTATCATTTGACCAATGAAATAGGCTTCTCGTGCACAAAAATTTCATAATAATCTCTCAATCTGGTTTTGAGTTAAATCAGGATAAACAAACAAACGGACCGACAAAAAAATCCTTTATTTAATTGCGTATCAGGAAAAGAAAAAGAAGACATGTACCTACAGACAGAACTAAAGATTTATTAATAAAGATTACTACGATACAAAGAGTGAAATGTTACGTCTTTATGTTGTTTATGTATATATAATACATAATACTATACCATTTCCATTTCTTTATTTTCTCGATGACAGCTTCTGTGAAAACTTGAACGAGCGTCTTTTTTACATTATGTATGCATTATTTTATAAAAATATGACGTTTACACACGTACAAGGTTATACCAGAGTCGGAAAAACTGATAGGGATGGAGCTATATCGATAAACGTTACACGATAACAGACTCGATATTTTTTTACAAAATGTAAGAATCTAAACTACTGCCGGATACTTTTGTACAAATTTATTAACTAATGTTATATCTCATTACAAGATGTTACACGTATTAATTATTGACTGATAATGCCAACTTCTTCAAAATTTTCGAAGCTGTTATAAAATAAGTAGGTATAGGTAGGTGCTTGACAATGAAACAAAATAATTATAACGACAGGTAATCTTTATTTATTTATTTTAATTAAAATCTGATGAATCGTCACTGTCACTCGATGAGCTCTCCCCAACATTTATTATAAGTTCCTGTACTTGTATATTATCGAATACAATATGAATTTCCCAATCCGACGCTATAATGTTATGGGTTCTTCTCACAATTTTTTCCCATTTTTCGGCAGTTACTTGCGCACATGCATTTTTTAATAAATTTAACATCTTGTTTGCCGTAAAAGGGCGATGGATATTGTTTCAAGCGGCGTGTCCTTTGATTTGTGCCCATCTTAGTTCTATAGCATTGTACTGGCAATGATACGGCAAAAGTCGAAGAACCCAATGACCACATTCGGCAGCTATTTCGTCGATAACATTAGGAAGGCTTTTTTTCGATTTTAAAATATTCACTAATTGTACTTTTAATAAAGTACTATCCACATTTTCGCCATGACGTTGGAGCCAGTCAATTATCTCTTGTTTTTTATTGCCCTGAATCGGTATTTTATCAATTTATCTGGAGTGATATGTATCGTTGTCCATAATAATTATGGACGGTTCTTCCAGAGGTTGCACCATTTCTTTAAACCATCCTTCGCAAATCTCCGCGTTCATTTCTTCGTGATAGGCCACTGTTTTCTTGGATTTAAAGGCCAGTAAAGTATCTGACACGAATCCTTTCGTAGACCCTGCATGGCATATGATAAGGCGTTAAGGCACCTTTTCCCATTGGCACTAAACTAGTAGAAGCGGCGGTGTCGTCAGTCCAGTTCTTAGATACTGTGTGGTTTGTATTTAACCAAGTCTCGTCAGTGAAAATAACATTTGACCAATCTGATATCTTTTTGGCTTCGCTCAAAAATTCGCAGCGAGCCATATCAATGTCGTGACGCTCCATCAATATTTTACGTTTGTCCGCTTTTTTGTAAGAAAATCCAATATCTTTCATAACCAAGCTTAATGACGATTTTTGGCCAAGGAACAAACCACATTCACGTAAAGGAACAACACGTTTTTTAAGTGTTACAATTTCTTTGCGCAAGTAATAGTGAAGGCGAATAGCATCAGCGTCGAAGTTGTCAACCGATGTCACACGACGTGGTTGGGGTTTTTTCTTCGGCGTACGAAGCTTATTTTCCTGCATGCCGCTTGTACCGTGAGCTTCGGTAGTAATTTTTGAAACAGTAGGTTCACTAATTCCTAATGCGGCCGCAACACGCTCTCGCACTTCCGACATTAGTAATAGCGGGCCACCATTTTGATATTCTGCTTCAAAGTAAATACGAACCTTGATCACCAGTTCTCTTGCCTGCTTTTTCAGAACAGATCCTTTCGGCATTTTGATATATGAAAGCCGGGCAGCAATCAACACGGAGGAACACAAAATACACAACGTAACGTGTGGATAATGTGAAAAAACTCAGCGAACACAAATGTAGTGACTAGCACGACCGTCTTGTTGCGAGTGACTGATTAAAATAAACACAAAATGGCGGTAGGCCATTGAGTGTTCCCACCTTGAAAAAATATATTTGAATGTTTTTGTTGTATTTGTCTTTGTTCAAAATATAATAAATATATTCGATCGATATCATTACTTATTTGGTCACAACACTACAACTATCAAATTAGAACTGTCATCGAGAAAATAATGTAATGGAAATAGTATAATAATAATACATAACACAAATTGCGTGTGGGTGGGTGTATTTGTGTGTATAATAAATATCATATAAAAAGGAGTGCTATTAATCCTATTAATTAGTTCATGCAGTAAAAATATTTATATATTTGTACATACCAACTATATGGATTACAAATACAGAGAAGCCATCGTTTGTAAAAAAAGTACGTATTATAGGATAATATGTGATTACTTCATTTTTTAAATAACATTATAAATATAACTACTAACATGTCATGTGTGAGTCATTATTCAGTAAAAAATATAATAATAGAGAATTCCCAATACTATGAAACTAAATGACTCTTTATGTGATTCCTAAACATCGTACTTAAATATTATAAAGCCTATATCACTCCCACAGATAAGAGGAATCTAACGACACTTCGTTTGCTAAAATCCATCAAGCCGCTTTCCCTACAGGGCGTGCCCAAGAAATAGATATATATACATGTATACGCTCGAAAAACATAACCCTACTTTTTCGCAGTCGGGTAAAAAGTGGATTACGTGTAAGTACTTATCTTATGCATGCGCGTTAGAAGTTATATACTTCTTTGAATATTCACACTCGATGCGACACATAACTATCAATAAATAATCGTAATAAAAACTACAAGAGGTATAAATACATCTATGATGCAAACTTTATGGTATATGGACTTTTTGTTACAATTTGCGTGCGCATTGTTAAAATTCCCAATCAACGCCAACTCCAACTCTTCCAGGAAGTCCACTAGCCTCTCGAACGAAATTGTTCTTGTTTTATAAAAGACTGCAGAGATAGCATATTAAAAAACCTACCCTTTACAGCTATCTATTTAAATAAATCTGTAATTATGTCTGTATATTTAATATTTTTTCCAAGTTTCACGATAGACATACAATATAATATGCAATATACAATATATATATAGGATGACTACGAATATGCCCTTAAACAATTTGGTCGTCTATCTGTTTGTATGTCCGGCTTTAACACAAAAACGGCTTGATCGATATTATAAAATTTTGTACACGAGAAGCTTATGTCATTGGTTAATTTGATAGGCTTTAAGAATGTTCAATAGTACTTAAAGTTCAAAGAAACAAAATGAAAAAATCTTAATCTATCGAGATCGATCTGATTATCAAATTTTATACACAGAAAGTATAAGTTATTTCATTATTTATGGGATATAAAAATTTCAAAAAATTAAATTTTCATTATTTATCAACCGATTCTGATGTAGTTTCATCAGACATCACAAAACAATACTAGTAAAAACTATAAAACATCATTTCTCAATTGATATACTAAATGAATTGTCAATAATATGAGTAAAAATAAAATTGAGTTCTAGTTTCATATAACATAAAGAAAAGGGAAGGAATTTTCTTTTGATGTTATATAGATGTTAGTTAATGCTTTATTTCATCGGTTGTTTGTAACGTAGACTTATTTATGGCCACTTTTATTAGGTTTTTATCACAGCACTGTTCCCATATGTGTCTGATATGAAACATAGCCGTTAACACAAAACATCGTGCACTCTTTTGAGATCATCTGGCCCTCGTCTGTATTCTTGTTTTATAGCTTAAACAAAAGCTGACTTATCGTTGATATTTCATAGAAAACTTGGTTTTGTAATTTTTTATTATCATTTATTTTTACTTTATCGGGTAATTAGTATAACTAGCGGTCGCCCAATGATCAAAATTCGACCATCGACTTTTTAATCATAGACTATATTCTGTTTGACTTTTGCAGTATGAACCTTAACAATGAATATTATATCACTTGCTGTCACTTTTCATTGAAAACAATATCAACATTTTGGGGAGTCTAAGTTCAATGGCGTTGGTCAGGTAAGGATTCGCAGTATTAATTTATTTAATACTAGCTGTACTTCTTCCACGTGGCATATTTCGGGAATGAAAAACAGCAACTAAATAAAAACATCACCTCACCTCAAAAGCTCACCTTATAGTATTTGACCCGTACTGTTGAAGCAAAGAGGCTTTGATATAAAACTAGTATAATCTCTTTGCATATCATTGTATGTTTTTTCTTTATAAAGTCTTGTCAACTGAAAAATGTCAAGTGAGAAAATATAATATATTGTTTGAGACACAAATATATATTTTCTAACATATCGTGATATAATTAGCTAATATTGTTACCTATTCCAAATTGTTTATTATTTGCTATAACTACAAATAATGAAATATAATATTCATACGATTCCTTGCTAAAACTGTGTTTTCATATAAGACTCTGCTTATGGTGTGAACAAACACACTAGATTGCTACATCAGCAATACTAACAGGTTATGTATGCCAAGCATTTATGGAAAACGTTGAATAATGACAGATTTTGGAAATGGAAATTATGTAAACACAGTTATCGTGAATGAAAAATTAGACGCTTTCCAAGGAGGTAACATGAGTTCGAGCCTACCAACAATGGAGAAGCTTGATGATAGTACTGATTATAACACGTGGAAGTTCATGATGGAACTTTACTTAATCCATGAAGATTTGTGGGAGTATACGATGACAACACCGGCTGCAAGTGATATCTCAGGCTGTAAAAGGGATCATAAGGCCAGAGTAAAAATCTGCTTGATGGTGAAGGCACATTGTTTGGTCCACGTTCGTCATGCGAAGTTTGCAAAGGAGGCATGGGATGCTCTAAAGGCCTGCTTTCGAGGATAAGGGCCTGAATAATCGATGCAAACTGCTCTCGAAATTGGTGAACCTGAAATTGGAGCAATTTTCTACAGTGAGAGACTACGTAACGGCCATGATGATTGTAGCACAGCAGCTTCGTGATCTTGGCAAGGATGTAGATGATGAGCTACTTGCAACCTTGATGCTACAGGGGTTAACGGAGACATTCCTACCCATGAGACTAGCAATAGAAAACACAAATATAGAATTAACCACTGATTACGTAAAAGCTAAGCTGTTTCAAATGGAGGACGCCTATTAAGCAGGTTCGAGTACTGCGACGAATGCTTTGCAAGCTAAAAACAAAAGTAAAAATAATAAGCAACAGAAGTGGAGTGCGACTAAATTTCGTACAATAAAATGCTTCATCTGTGATGGGCCTCACAAAGCGAAAGATTGTCCAAAGAACCCAAAGTCGAAGAAGGATGCTTTGACGTCATTGGCGATGGCGACTACAGGAAAACAAAGATCTGGAGATTGGATACTTGACTCTGGAGCCTCTAACCATATGACGAACAGAAGAGAATGGTTAACGGACTTTAAAAAATTAGACAAAGAAGTAGAGGTAGCTTGTGCAAATGGAGAAACGGTATTTGGTAAGGCAGTTGGTAATGTGGTTAATGAGAAGATGGGTGTTTCAATAAGAGCTGTAATGTATGTACCTGGGTTAGCAGCTAACCTACTGAGTGTGAGCACAATCGTTAGTAGAAACCTTGTTCTAGTATTCGATAAAACTGGCTTTAAGATTATGAAAGAAGATGGATGTAAGGTTACTGGTGAAGTTTCTCATGCAGGTATTGTAGAGAATGGTGTTTATAAGATAATATATTGTTCACAGGAAGTAGATATGGCTTCAACAGATTGTAATCAAATGATGTTATGGCACAGGCGATTGGGACACTTAGGGGTACGAAATCTTACATTACTTATGGATAAGATGGCGCAAGGAGTAAGTTTTTCCAAGACTATTTCTAAGCTAGAGTGTGAAGCATGTGTTATGGGAAAACAGACGAAGCAGCCATTCAAGAAAACTGGTGCCAGCAGGGCAAAAGGGGTATTGGGTTTAATTCACACTGACGTGTGTGGACCTATGAGTGAGAAGTCATACGGAGGGTATCGATATTTTCTCACATTCATTGATGACATCACTAGGAAAACGTTTGTTTATTTCTTGAGAAATAAATGAGAGGTATTTGAGAAGTTTTCTGAATTAGTAAAACTAACGGAGCGTCAAACTGGAAAGAAGTTTAAAATTATTAGATCCGATAATGGCAAGGAGTTTGTAAACAGGCGGATGGATGAGTTTTGTAAAGCAAGGGGAATACGTCATCAACTCACAGTGTATACACCAGAACATAATGGAGTTGCCGAACGAGCTAACAGAACCATCACTGAGAAAGCTAGAACTATGCTGGAAGAAGCTGGTTTAGGTAGACAGCTGTGGGCTGAAGCAGTTAATACTGCAGTGTATTTGAAAAACCGATCACCAACTGTAGCTGTGAAAAATATGACGCTAGAAGAGGCGTAGACTGGAAATAATACCTTACTTCCGATCTGAGCTTCCTCTGAGTATTTGGGTGCAAGGCTTACTTTCATATTCCAGACCAAAAACGAAAAAAATGGAACAGTAAAAGTAAAGAATTGATTCATGTTGGATACTGTCAAGAAACAAAAGGTTACCGTTTAGTTGATCCAGCGACGGGTGAGCTGCATAAGGGCAGAGATGTTGTGTTCTTCGAGAATCAAAAATACGGGAGCAAAAGAGAAGTACCTATAAAGCAAGATGTTCAACTGACAGAGGCTATATTCGAACCAGTCCTAAACTACTGAAAAGGAAGAGGTTCAGGACATTAGTGTCTTACAGGAACGAGATGGAAATGATTCAGAGATGAAGCAAACGGTTTCTAAAAACGAAATTATTGAGATTGAGGATATCTCGTCACATCTAGACAACGAGGTGTCAGATAGGAGATACCCATTGCGAGAAAGGAATGCAAAACAGTTTCCAGATTTTGTAACTTATCAAGCTGCTACTGCATTTCAAAACCCTTTAACCGTTTAGGAAGCACTTTCCCGAGAGGATGCAGCTAACTGGAAGGTTGCAATTGAGGAGAAGCTAGAGGCTCTTAAGAAAAACAAAACTTGGATACTTGTGAAACCACCGAGATCGTGTAACATAGTTGATTTGAAATGGTTATTTCGAATTAAAGAAGAGGCGGGGGGAAAGACTCGTTATAAGGCACGACTCGTTGCGAGAGGTTTTAGTCAACGCAGAGGCTTTCACTACTTTGAAACTTTTTCACCTGTGGTAAGACACAGTTCGTTAAGAGTTTTAATAGCTTTAGCAGTTAATATGAATCTAAAAATTGAACATATGGATGTTAAATCGGCTTTCCTGAATGGATATCTAAGAGAAACTGTATACATGAAACAACCGGATGGGTTTGAGATAGATGGCAAGGAGGATTGTGTCTGTCTTTTACAAAAGTCACTATACGGTCTGAAGCAGGCTCCACGTACGTGGAATATGAAGCTTCATTCAGCATTAATAAGATTGAAATTCAGACGGTCTGAGAATGAGCCATGTGTTTACATGCAATCACAAGGTGGTAATGTGATAATTATTGCTGTGTATGTTGATGACATCCTGATTTTTTGGAACAATGAGCAGGAAATGTTTAAAGTTAAGAGAGAATTGGAGTCTAGCTTTGAAATGAAAGACCTAGGTAAGGCTGAATTAATGTTAGGAATTCATATTGTACAAGATGTCAACGGGATTAAGCTGCATCAGAAGAATTATGTGGAGAAGCTGTTAAAAACGTACAATATGGAGGATTGCAAATCTGTTGTCACACCAGCTGTACCCGGCCAAAGACTAAAAAAATCTAGACATGCCTGGAAACCAAATGAGAAGATCCCATATCGAGCTTTAATAGGATCACTTATGTATTTGGCGATTTGTACACGGCCTGATATAGCTCATGTGGTGAATTATTTGAGACAGTTCAATGAGAGCTATGAGGAGCAACATTGGATTGCAGCTAAAAGGGTTCTCCGGTATCTAAAAGGTACCAAGACTCTTGGCTTGAGATACATAAAAGAGGAACGCCAAGAGATTCTTTTAGGTTATGCCGATGCTGATTACGCAGGAGATAGCGACCGCCGTTCGTATTCGGGCTCAGTGTTCCTTATTCAAGTAGGAGCTGTTTCGTGGCAGAGCACTAAACAACGTACAGTTGCTCTTAGTACGGCTGAGGCAGAATACGTCTCATTATCGGAGGCAACTAAGGAAGCTGTATTCTTAAGGCGATTTATAGCAGAGATTACTGGTCAAAAGGACCAAAAAGCTATAACAATTTTTTCACACAGCCAATCAGCAATAGCCATAGCAAACAATCCAGTGCATCATCAGCGTACTAAACATGTAGACATCAGATATCATTTTGTACGCAATTGCGATTGAGTCTGATATTATAAAATTAGAATATCGAGAAACTAACAAGATGATTGCAGATGGCATAACCAAACCTCTATCTAGAGGCAAATTTGAATCGTGTGTGAATGGTATGGGATTGTGTGTATGAAACCATATGAGAGTTGTTCTTAGCATTTAAGTATGTATGCATGAGATTAAGGAGGAGTGTTGAAGCAAAAAGGCTTTGATATAAAACTAGTATAATCTCTTTGCATATCATTGTAAGTTTTTTCTTTATAAAAAATAATGTTTAAAATGTCTTGTCAACTGAAAAATGTCAAGTGAGAAAATATAATATATTGTTTGAGACACGAATATATATTTTCTAACATATCGTGATATAATTAGGTAATATTGTTACCTATTCCAAATTGTTTATTATTTGCTATAACTACAAATAATGAAATATAATATTCATACGATTCCTTGCTAAAACTGTGTTTTCATATAAGACTCTGCT
This sequence comes from Saturnia japonica, assembly GCA_033032175.1. NCBI lineage: Eukaryota > Metazoa > Arthropoda > Insecta > Lepidoptera > Saturniidae > Saturnia > Saturnia japonica. Next base: position 5,912,120 of record CM065314.1, read on the forward strand.
TATGGTGTGAACAAACACACTAGATTGCTACATCAGCAATACTAACACGTACCTATAAGCTTTGATAATACCCAACTTCCAAGAGTTTAACAATCATACAGATATTATCTTCAAACATAAATACTGACTGCTATGCTCGAAGCTCAGTTCGATTTCCAGGTCAAGCAAAGTATTATTGGGTTTTTTTATGAAATTTTCAGTAGCCGCTCGAAGTTTGGCTTCGTACCTAATTAATGGCAATAGGCTCACCCCCTATTACATGGGACCTAAAAACATACTCGACGAACTGTGGGTGTACATTAGTATACCTCTGCCTAACCCATCAGCGAATACAGTCGTGATGGTATTTTCGTGATTGTATTTTATTTGGTATTTAAAATATACAGTGGAAAAAGAACGGGACATGGAGGAATAGTATATTAAATAATGAATATAGCAAATGTAACTGATATTAAAGATAAATTTTAGCTTTCTGCACTCCTTCTCCATATAAACTTTAACCATGCGAAATCTCACAGACATCCGTCCGCGCAATTTTCGTAAGAATGGGCTCAAAGTTTTTGCTTGTTTTTTGTTTTTGTTTTCGTATTCATATAATGATGATATTGGTAGGTACATATAAATTAAAGAGGAATTATAACTGTACGTTATCTATATGAAGACTTCTATATGAAATTTGCTTTTTGTTTTTAGACAAGGGAAAAGTTATGCAATTATGTTTTAATCGACTTAAAAATACGGAGGTTACTCAATTCGAATGTATATATTTTATCTGTAATGTTGAATATATGAAGGTTCATATCTGACTTATTAAAAAATATTATTAACCTAAGGTAAAGTTGGTCACTCTACCTCCTGAAGTACTACTCTCTCCAGGTGTTTATCTTGGTAAATCCATTTAACATTAAGATAAAACTCTAGTGAAAACTGTAGAAAAAAATGTACTCAAGTGTTTTCCCTTTTAATTATTTAGCTTGTTTTAATGCAACTGATTGTAAAAGAATGTGGATTCACAGTGCGCAGCTGGGCGCGCGGCGTGGCAGGAGGCGGCAGTGCTCGCTGTGGGTGGGGGCGGTGCTGGGGCGGGCGGTGCGGCGCGTCGGTGCTCCGTGCTTGGCGACCACCCCGGTGCCAGGCGAGACCCGCGCGCCAAGTGGCACAGAAACAACAGGGTACAATTTTTTGAAATTCCGTACAGCTGTGTAATGTAACCTGATCTCAAATGTTGAGGACGACGATTGAAGACGATGGTTGCGACAGCTTCTCATCCTCGGCTGCACGTACCGCATCCTTCACGTCTGGATAATCGCGTGCTGATCTCAGCACAATAATCTTATTGTAATCAGTCGTTCTAAACCTCAGCAGTTCGTGACGTATATTGTATATTGTTTTGTGACATATTGAAATGAGTTAATAACGAATTATCCGATTTGTTTTGAGTAAGAACACTTTCATGTCTAACCTTCAAGCCTATTGAAGGGACTGGCTTTCCAGTGCACATTCTGGAATACACATATAGGTGTTTGGAGACAGATTTTCAACTTGATGGTGGTAGCTAGCTGTCGGGCATTAGAAAAAGCCCTACCACCATGCCATGGTTTCATTACGATGTTTTCCTTCACCCAAAGAAAAAAAAGATAAAGCGAAAAATAAATTTGAAAAGGACTTACTTACCCTACCTCGCTTAAAGACATCTTTATTCCTATAAAAATTTACAAAATTCACTTAAATGAGAACATGTTAAATTACATGATATTCTTAAAATATAAATATACATAAAGGATGAGCGGGTATTGTGAAAACATCCCATTTTAATTATTAAATTGAAGGTAGATATAATAAAGAATAGGTAATTATTAACAAGACCATACACAAACACAACAGTAGTAAAATACATGGACAACTATGGACTGGATGTGGCTTCTTGTTAATTTATTTATTGAGTTTAGTAATTTAGTTTTAATTTTTTAGGTAGTTTATAAATAGTTTTTTTTTAAGAATATATCCTGAAATACTTTATTATTAAGTGGGAATCAATTTCTGAAGTCGGTTTATATAAGATTAGCTTCGTGCAATAATACAGGAAAATTAATATATTTAAATAATAAATGTACTGTGGGTGTACATTAGTAAAACTCTGCGTAACCCTTGGCGGATACAGGCGTGATGGTATGTTATGTTATAAACATGTAGCGACATCTATCTCGCAACATACGACGCATCCTACATCGCGATATTAAAATTTACCCAACAATTGGAATATATACAAGAACCCGACTACAACCGTTGGGCAGCTGCCCGCCAGACATGCACCCGTCTGGTGGAGGATCCTCCCTTTTAATGTGGAAGTGGTAATAATCGCCCCCAGAAACAACACACATAATTATGAACACAAACACACAACACACGTATATGAAAACGGGTTTTCGAATATATACCTACTCAACATTATTTATAAGCACACTACTGCTACAACTTCAAACACACGGTATATAGTGACATAAATCAGAAATATGTATTACTTCGCAACTGTGACGTTCGTATAAAATAAATATTGTTTCAGGTTCGAGATGCGTCTTGCGGCTCGTCATCGGAGTCGGACGGAGAGGCGGAAGGCATCGCTGGCGAACCCTGGGGAGTGGCGCGTCTTCTCTACGCGGGACTGGGCACACTGGCCGTGGGCCTCGTGGTCTACTTCGTTGGCACAGGAGACAAAGTTCGAATACTTTATTTTTCTATTAAGTATTAACTCACAATCTGGTACACGTTCATTTGATTGTAGTCCAAGTATGCCAACAGAACAAAGGTTTAATAAAGAATATGCCATACCGTAAAACTGTGGAATGATCTCCCGGCCAGTGGGTTCTTCCTAAGATTTTTCAAGCGTAACGCGAAGAGATATTTATGCAGGCCAGCATGACAGTGACTCCCGTTGGATTGCTGATCTAGCAGTGGTCGGCGTTGAGTTTCGATTTTAGGTAATATTCCTACCACCAGGGACAGCGACGTCAATTTGCCGAATCACAAAAAAAACTTTTTATAATAATTAAATTCTATTCGTTGGTAAGCGCATTACTTGAGAACGGCTGGATTCTTTTTTATATTACTAATAAAAAATTGAAAATACTGGCATTGGCTTTTCCTGTAGGATTTTTGAATGAACTCAAGAGCATACATTGCAATTCGATCGACTGATAGATGTAAATCCTAATTTGTTTTGTTCGTTATGATCCAGGAAAGTTTGCGGGAAAAATCTAAATATCGCTTTAAAACTAGTATTAATTTTTTTTTAAATCTAAAACATCGATAAGCATAGAGATTAAATCCTCGACTTTCAGAATAAGAGTAGGGCCATTATCATCAATATATCAGGCTGCGTTGCGATACAGTTACGGTAAAATATGTATAAGAGATCACAAAATAAAAAAAGGAAATAAATCACATATTTTATATAATTTAGATGACAAACAAGCCAACCAGAGATAACCCTAACGCGTTGCTAACCTCCCCAATGAGCACTGGCAACCCTACTTACCGTACAAATATAACATAAGGTTATTTGGCTGTGATCTTCTGTAAGGTGGAAGTAAATAGAAATTTCCGAAGATTTCTGTTTGCACTTCCTCTCTTGAACATTATGATGAATACATCACATTATTCCAGGGTTTCAAAACACCAGCGTTGCGATTGGTCGGCCCTTCACTCATTGTCGCCGGCCTCGCTTGCTGTCTTTTGCGTATTGCCTTTTGTATATTCGCAAAACCTTGCTGCAGACGACGGACCATCTACAAGGAGAACAGAAGGTAAAGTATTTTCCAATCTAGATCTATTTTGATGTTATTATTCGTTAATTGGTTAAAATTACTTACATATTGTTTTCTTAGCTAAAAATAGTAGGGTCGCTGAAGCTACTCATGACTTTGACAATGTTCGTGATAGAGGCAAAAACAGCAATTCTCCTACACTAAATTTCATCGAATTATAAATTTAGAATTAGCTCATCAATCTAAAATCCTCGATTTGGAAACAAATAGTTTACTGTCAATAAACATTCCAACATCGGAACATAATGCAGAGAAATCAGTATATATTTCGTTAAGTTTTCGCGAATTCTAGTAATACAAAGGCTACCTATATTAATTACTTGCAGTGGTGAATTGGCTCATAGCAAGTTGATTCCCATTGAAATACTTTTGACCAAACAAAATCTATTATATCTACGCCTACTGACATGTTTATTAAATAAATTAGTCATATCTGTAATGTTTTGTGTGATGCAGACTGTCAGGTTGCGTGGAAGGCGAAGAAATGCCGCTGGCAGGTACTGGTGGCGGCTCACGAGTCGGTCCCGCGCAGTGCTCTCCTGCGAGACGTCTCGACGCCTCTAGCTGTGACGTGTCTAGCCTCTCCAGTGGCGAGGAGGATGAGCGTCTACGACGATACCGAACTGCCTCTTTACAGCCGCCTACTGTACATCAGGTGCTAATTCATCTTTAATTAATTAACACATACCTGATACATTCTGAGATTTTGACGGGATCTTGAGAACTGTCATGTTGTGGTTTTTATTTTAATTCATAAACATGTAATTTTGATGAAATTTTACGTGATGTAGTTTGGTTATTCTTCATAAGTGAATTGAATTATAAATAATAACGAAGAACATGCATTATAAGTTACCAAAAAAACAGTTTTAAAAGGGAGACGCCATTCTATTAGAACTTTGTTTGAATATTAGAAGAATAATTGGAAAAGTACTTTATTCACGTGACGTTGGCAGAACTGTGGATGAATATGTACAATGATATTATTATAATATCATTGGATGAATACATTACCATTAAATAAAAAAGGAAGAAGGTTATGATACAAGTTACTAGAAGCGATTATGAATCAGTACCATTTTATATTTTAATGAATTAACAAACACCAACTCTCACTAAAATGGAGATATCTACCTATACTTACTTCACAATTTTATTTAGTAGTTATTCAAATCCCGTAATTTTATTTTTACTCATATTATTGAAAATTTATATAGCCTATCAATTGAGGAATGACATGCACTTCCTGTGTACAATTTTACACTTCGGTACTACTGTGTACACTTACGGTACGGCTATCCCGGAACGCTATATGTATAAGCAAGCCACTATAGAAGTTGTATGATGGTCGCGATCCCTTCAGACACAGATGCCGTGTCATACAATACAATACAACACAATAAAAAAAATTCCAATAAAGTAGAAAAATTTCTTGAAATTTCAAATTTACTTTAGATCATACTAAGCTTAGTCAATTGGGATATTTTCAGGTCACATCCCACCAAAGCTCGTCACAAAGGCCCTCGCCACAAAGTACATCACAGCAGACTCCGTCACCACAAGGCGGGATGCCGCCTGGTGCAGTGCTTCCGAACGCGACACTACCGAGCGCAATGGCGCATAGTGCGAGCGGAGCACGCCGACCACCGCCCCGTAACGTATCCTTCGCCGGTGGTCCCGACGGCGAACTCGTCCTCAGCCCCGCCCAGCTGCGGTCCTAACCAAGCAATACCCCATTTTGTACACGTGAACTTTCTAGACGATGTGACTCTTTCGACTTTCGCTTCGGACGTCGGTTATGTGATAACGCGAGACTTTGACTGTTTTAGTGTTTTAAGTGAATTTTTCTATTCAATAACTTATGGATACGTGGATACTTTGCACGTTTGGGATATATCCTCACAAGCTCATATCGATGTTCAGGAGTAAATATTCAGTATGTTTTGCCATTACCAATCAGAAACAAGAGCTTCAAAAGAAAACTGTGTTTACCTACCAGCAGGCCTAATTTTTACTATTCAAATAGTAGCCAAATATTCAATCGAAATTAGACACATATTTTTAAGCAAAACCAATATTTAAGGCCTTTAGCACACCGACGCGACTACACGAACCATGGTAGCGAAATTAAAGCGAAAAGGAGAGATGATAGCGGTACGTTTTCCCACCGACAAATTTCGCCATTTCCATGCTCATATAATTGCAACATGTCTTTTGAGTCGGACAGATCTCTTTACCAATCTGAAAAACAAGAATTAATTCTTCATGCATCAATATTAAGGAAGAAGAACGATAGCCGATGACGTAAGTTCCCACCGAACAAAGCTTCGCGAACATAAATTCCATGCTCATATAATTGCTACATGTCTTTTGAGTCGGACAGATCTCGTTATAACCATATTTGAAAATTAGCCTAAAGAGATTTGATTACTTGTATGCATCAAGTTATTAAGTAAGTATCTTAAACATCCAGCCGCATGCACGTAAGTATTATAATTCAGCGAACAAAGCTTTGAGATTTCACTAACAATTTTGCTTAGAATTCTATGTCTCATGGGGCCCGTTATAACATATTTAAAAATTAGCCTAAAAGATTTGATTACTTGTATATAAGTTATAAGTAAGTATTCTTAAAATCCAGCCGCTTCAATATATATTATAATTCAGGATATCTTTGAATTTCACTAACAATTTTCTTAGTTTCTACCACCGCGATATTCTGTTCGAAAAAACAAATCACGTTACGCTCCGCTCACGTAATGCGCTGCACAAATGAGTAGCGAGTGAGGGCACGCGTCAGCGTCCACGTGGACATGGTATACCGCTAAGAGCGAGAGAACAGACGATGAAGTACATCTCAACAGATAAATTTGCCGTAATACGACTTTACAGGCAACCAATTTTTTTATTCTGTAGGACAGATTTATGCAAATTTCGCTACCACGGTTCGCGGCATCAGTGTGCTAAAGGTTTTAAATTTATAGTAACAATTTAAAAAAGTTTATTGACAATATATCACTGAATAAATTCACAATACAAGAGTTCTGAGAAAACATTTCGATTTTATGTTGGGTACTTAAATAAAATTTTGTACAAACAATCGAGCAACGAGTGTTTCGAAGAGCTGTAAGACCAAATATAACGTAGATATCCAAAGTTTTATCCTATTACTAATCAGCTACTGGTCTGTCAGTATCTTTACTATTTTTACTGTAGTTCTCGTACTTAACTCTAAGCATTTACTCTAATTCTGTAGTGGTTTAATACTAAATGTGTTAGATCCAACCGTCTTATGCCAACTGTGTAGTAGATTCGTGACAACGAGGTATGGTTCCAGTTTTTATTTATTAGAATAAAGTATAACATAATATTTCTTAGAATTATTAGTTAGTTTCTTCCCCTTTATCTATTTAAACTAGTTTTTTAAGTAACATTAAAAGTAAAGATTTGTAATTTTGCCGGCATTTTACGTGGTGTTTTAGTTAATTGTGCACATGTGAAGTGGGATTATAAATAATAACTAGAAATATGAATTTTAAGTTACCACAAAACTCCCTGGAAAGTTTTAACAAGGGAGCCGCCATCTTGTTAGAGCTGTGTTTGTAATAATAATTACAAAATATTATTTCACGTGACGTTGGCATAATTGTGGAAGATCACTGTTCCCATTACTTAAATAACTACATGTCGTAGAGAAGACTCTGTATAAGATTGTTCATTATGTCACTTATAGAAAAAATTACAGTGGATTATGAATAATTATTTTCGACATAAAACCATACCTTGTTGCGTATATTGAAATAAATAGTGAATTATAAAAAAATACATTGTGTTAAAACTGCCTACTTACTACTAGATGCGAATTTATATTTAAATGTATAAATAAAAATCATAAAATAGATTTATAACTGACAATAATGATTGTTAACTGATGTATAAATGTTGTGGGCGTATGTGTGTTGATTTTATTTCAATTTATGACTTACAAAATGTGGGTAGTTCATGCGCCATGTTGTCATTTAACTTTGATTTGAGTCGTCTTTATCTATCAAAAATCAGAAAATTACCATTTACTAATATATTAAATAAAATAAATAATACTGCGAGTCCTAATCCGCCCAGTGCTATTGAACTTAGACCCTCCAAAATATGGACATTGTCACTCAGTGAAAAGTGACAGCAAGTGATATAATATTCATTGTTAAGGTTCATACTGCAAATGTCTACAATAGTCTATGATTAAAAAGTCGCTGGTTGACTTGCGATCATTGGACGACCGCTAGTTTAAATAATAACGTCTGACATACATAGGTACATACAATGACGTTTTATAAATAAACGCGTAATACTCTCACTAAAGATAATTTGAAAACGATTCAAACGTTATCAACACGTTGAAATAAAAGAGATAGGAAATCACAGCATAAGACGGAAAGACTGTTGTCAAAAAATGATAAAAGTTTCTTCTCGCTCACGCCGGTATAAAAGTCGAAAGTGACCTGAGGGCAATTGCCCACCACACACGATGGTATGTAAAGAGCGTCAATGACGTATCCTAGCTATAAAATATCATTACATACCTACTTAATTCATGGACTACAGATATAATTCAGACACTATGAATATAATTTACGGTCAACGAATGAGTACCTAGACGTGATAATGATCCGACCGTCTAAGCGAGCGTGTCGCACCTTGTTTTTTTCCCCGACTGACTGTACTGTTAGCCATTGGGGCCCTGGAGCCTCGGACGGCTTCATCGTAATCCGCACCTTCTGCGCTACGCTTTATAATATACCCTTCTACTCAGTCCGACTAGTAGGGTAGTTATGGTTATACTATAGATATTTCTGCACTCAGCTTTACTGTTGGCAATAATTGGAGTTAACATTTCATTGTTATACAAACTTGACAAGCTTGGCGAATGAACTTCACACGTATATATATACACCAAAAATATAGTAATATTTATATAGTTAGCTAATAACATAAGATTGGTGTATAGTGAGTGATACTGTCTGACAGTAATGTTTTTATATGTAAGTATATATATATAAAATATGGTAAATAAATACATGAGTGTTACGCGTGCGTTGTATATGGCACATTATAATAGTAAATACTGTTTATATTATAAGTATATGATATATTTTAGAAATATTTGCACCTTTAGTAGTGAAATAAAATGTATATCTGCAGATATTAGTTAGTGTACGATTTTGAAGGAAAACACTTGAAACGAGTGTTCAAAGCATGTTTTTAATTAAGTTTCTATAGACGAAACAGAAAGTAATAACATAACTTATTGTAATTTTTGATTAGTTTTTTGTCAATTATAATATCTTTGTAATCAAATTAAGCTGTAGTTATTTTGGATTGTTTAAATCTAAGAATTGTCAATTACTTAATTATTATTTTCAAATTAAGATTTAGCTTTGGTTTTATTTGCCGACTGTATCGCGGATAATCAGTATGAAGTACTAATATATAGGCATTTGGTGTGATTTTCATTCGATTTCTACCAATTTTAGTAATTACAATTTTCAAAATATTTAAATACACTTCATGTAAATGTATTATTTGTATTATTCAAAATGACGGATGTACTGTAATCAAAATATTTACAAAAAACGTAAAGCATTTTTACAATATTCAGTTCTCTCGATTTTGATATGAAAAAAATACTGCATTTCTGTTCGTTTTTGGTTTATTTTCTAACGTGATCCTGTTAAGCGGAGTGGAGATGATATCGTCTCTAAATTCTACATTTAAATTTATTCCAGAAAATTCGATACAAACAAATAATAATATAATGTAATAGTCTTAGCTAATAAGAAAAATATGAGCTTCGTTTAGACTTACTGGCTTATGTGACAAAGTGTTGTGTGTTTTAACGAAATAGATGATCATAGACAATGCCATTCGGAATTATCATTGTATTTTATGATTTAATATATCCACTCTGAGAATGTTTTGTTTTCCTACATCTACGAACTAAGCGCACAATATACTGGCGACAGGGTTCGTTTATTTTTGTCTATCGGCAGACGAATTTTCATTTACCACTTACTAGATTACGAGATACTACAAAACTTACCTAAATATATCACTTATGTATTTATATTTTACGAAAGAAAATTCGTCTGCTTATTTATATAAAATAATATATTTAAAAAAAACAAGTCTATAAGCAAATTTTCTGTAATCTTTCACGTTTTTATTGTAAAAAAATACCAACGTGTTATTTATAAAACTTTTATAAATATGTAACAAAATTTATGAATGCTTTCCCCTGTCACTCACTGGTAAAGACATCTAGGCCAGTACTTTCAGACAGAAATCGCGTGTCCGGAAAAAAGCGCACATGAAATAACCGCACAGAACAAAGCGCATTGTTACTTCAGCCCACAAGAAATATCCGCACGTGGAAAATTGCGCACATGAATTCAATTACACAGAAAAAAATCTCATGTGTATAAATGCACACGTAGAAAAAAAAACGCAATTTTTTTATTATGTGAATTTAACTGTGATTGGATGAAGCAGTTTAATGTTTTGAGTTTTACGAATAATTTTTTTACAAGCTTTTATTCAGTTATAATTGGTTAGGTTCCGTTGAAAATTCATATACGAGCCCCAGATAGACATAACATCAATAGAAAAAAAAAACTCTAAAAGTAATGAAATTTATAATATAAAATTTGCGATTTATTCTATGTGTGCATTTATACATGCGAGGTTTTTTTCATGTGCGATTAAATCCATGTGCGCAATTTTCCGCGTGCAGAAGATATATCTTGCGGGCTCATGTAATATTGCGCTTTTTTCTGTGAAATTATTTCATGTGCGCTTTTTTGTTGAAAACGAAATAATTACAGTTTTGTCATACGTCCACTAAGACTCCTCAATAGACAATGGAAACTGTGCTAAAACCTAACGCTATTATTATTCGATTGATTTCGCGCCTAATTTTAGGTCATCTGTGTGCCAGCTAATCCTTTAAGTTGACTCTTGTTTAAGGAACAAGTACTTGACCATTTGACCTTATAAATAAAGATGAATAAAAATATTGTCCACGTTCGGTTACAGTTAGATTTTGATCTGATATTTGGTATGCAAGCTAACGCTGTCGAAAGGACTGAACGTTGTGGTTTAAACTGTAATTAATTTGTTGACACCGTGAAGACCCTTCACGTAAAGTTCTTTCCACCAGGTGCGGATCTAAGCTGGAGTGGGTCATAAGTGTCATGACATACCCCACACAGCTAAATATAATTTTCAATTATTGTAGAAAAATCTACTCCTTTTTTTATGTTGTATTCGATCTTGAATAAAATGCCGTTTGCAGTAAAAGTCTGACAGGTCGCTACTACCATACACCAAGTGTAAAATCCCCCAGAGTCACTCGCTTAAGCGTGTCGCCTTCCGGGATATTTTTTTTATCGCTATAGGTTTAGAGTTGTGGCCACAACCTTACCTGATCTTATATGACGATGTGGCCCAAGATGGTAATACACTAGAAGACTGGCTCTCAAGTGTAGTTGCCGGAACACACCTGTTGGTGTTTTGGGGCTGTTTTTATTGAGGATGGTAGCTAGCCAGGCGCGCATTAGAAAAAGCCCTATGGTTTATCATGGTTTATTGACATCAGACGGTATATATCCAGATGCTGAGAGGCTTGCAAGCCGGTTTTACAACGACGACCAGCAATGGATTGACAATCTCTTGGCGTTCGTCGTTATTTTTAGCTTGTACTGTTCTTACCATCATGCATTGATTGGATCTTCGAGAAACTACAATCTATGACCCCCTCCAAACTTAAACTCTAGATCCGCGCCTGCTTCCCACTTAATAAACATAGTTTGAATATTGTTATTTATATGCTGTTACTAATATTTGATTTAAAATTAACATAAGGCTACATTACATTTTAATGGTATAAGTTACTATTTTTCTGATTTATCACAAACTACGATAAAATCATTGTTCTTGTATACGTGCTTCCATATATGCTTGCATTAACGGTGATGCTTCTTTCGTGTTTCCTAAAATAAGTGCTATTTTCATAGCTTTGTATCTAGATTTATTTAATAAGCTATTTTTAGTTTCGGGGCCTAATAATTCATTTCGATAATTTCGATATCATTACACTGCGTTTTTCAAATAAATTAATTCATTATTACAATATAAACAACGGCTGTATTAAATATAATAAGAAAAAACCAAGGTGGTAGGATTGCGCTTAACGTTGTGGAGTGATATCGAAAAATTATTCGATACTCCTTTTATGGACTTTTGTATATACATACATTAGATTACATTATAAAATATTATTTAAACTCATTGTTTATCACCAGATGTAAATTTCAGTGTACATTGGGCAGTTCACACAGCCTCCTTATGATATTTTTTTTCATAAAAGTTTGAACGAAAAGATAGTATGTTAAATGATATAGCTGGAGCGTAATTTCAGTACCCATGATGAAAATATACACGATAACGCGTCGATTTGAAATACGTGTTGAATAAGTTCAGTAGTAATAAAGTAAAGCAACAGTTACTCGCTCTACATCTCAAACAGGGCTGCCAGTTGTTTTATACCACTGAGTCCTTAAAATTGTACAGAGTTAAAATCTTCTCATATAGGCGAACTAAACTTTTTTAAGTGAATCTTCTTTATGTGCGGTAGGGCAAATTTGTCTGGTACAGACGAAAGCTGAAACGCTTGCCGTTCTCCGACTTTAACCAGCAGTTGAAAGAGTGGGACAATAGATTATATTATTTCTGTCAAATGCGTCATACGCACTTTACACGCAGCTAAACGTTGCATTTTCCTAGCCACGGAAATATGAGTTGATCTTAAAAGCTACACTTCTAAGACGCGAGTCTTACTTTTTTATTGGCAAATTTACTGAGGGATTGCATTCTAAAATGAATGTGTTTATTTTCGCAAAGTTTATACATAGAACAGTATTCTGTGTTCAGATTTGAATTCTTATTTTTGTATCAAATTAAACGTGCTAAAAAAAGCTGAATAGCTACATGACATCGCCAAATTGTAATTACGGAAGAAATTTCAAATAAATTATTTACCATGAATCTCTGCAAAGTAACGCCTTTTCGCCAATCAATTATTATATAATAAAGTTTTTACAATCTATTATAATAGGATCTGGCAGCTCTGCTCATAAAACATATACCTCACCCTCGACGTGAAAGTGTAAGCTTCTCTAACTAAACGTAAGGACTAGCTGAAGTTATAACTAAGCAAGGAAGCATAGAATGCCACGCCATTCTTTGATATCGTTATCATTTGAATGCGAAGCGATTGTAGAGACGCGATAATAATAGTAATGTATATTTAATAAATAAAAAGGCGCTCAAGTTACCTTAAAAAAAGTAATTAGAGACTTTGATAACTAAAGAGCAATGGAATGTAAAATTATTTATTATATTTCGTTATAAATTGTAAATAATTATTTACGTCATACCCGTGTTGTTCATTACATAATTTGTATTATTTACTTATTATTATTATTATATTATTAGGCATTGGTGCATATCATGTGTATAGAGCAGATGATTAATCAAATAAATTAGAACAGAAAAATATAGTTGATAACAATGTTTTATTTCCCTACCGTTTTACACCGTTGTGATTTAAAAAGCGATAAAACGAAAAAGTGAAACCAATGAGAGGCATACATACATCTATAGGATTTAGCCTGCGAGAAAAAGAGATAGAATATATTATACCTACATGGTTAAGGCAACTCCTGATTTTCACGACCATGATCGACGTAGAATTGACCTTGCGGTGTACGACCTGACTTGTACGCACCGTTGAATGTACAGTACGAGTACTTGATAGGAAGATTCCCGTTGATTTAGGATTTTGAAAAACAGATTTTAATAAAGATATTTTTATGATTTATGAAGGTTTCATTCAGTCTACCGTGTGTGAACTCACTCCACACATGATTTTTTCTGACCTCATATTGTAGTACTTTATAAATCCTGGTAATTACGACAGTTGTACATATTTTGCATTATAGTTCTGTACACGAAAGGTTATACAAGTTTTATCCGAGCTACAATTAAAGGTTTAGGGTTTTTAAATACTTATTTAAAGTTAGGGTAGTGATCCTCTTGTGAGACAACCTCTTTGACAGCGCAGGCACATATTAATAAAGAAAGAAAACGGTAATGCGCAGAGGCGGCGTGAGAAGACCTAACACACGCAGTGTGGTCATTGTAAAAGATAGCGTCGTTTTAGAAAGAGCCAACATTTCATGTCATTTCCTACTTAATATTGTTATTTGCATTATACTTTGTTATGTTTTATTCTTATATAGTAATTCGCGAGGAAAAAACTGCGGACTCCTTTTTAAGCATATTGCGCACACGGAGGACTGTGAAATTAGACGTGGTTAAAGTTCATATGAACAAGAAGTGGGTAAAGCTAAAATTAATATATAACATGCGTTACATACTTAATACATTAAATAAAAGATACTACGAATACTACCACAAGTACCATTGAACTTGGACCTCCTAAAACATAGACATAACATACCATCCCGCCTGTATTCCACGAAGGGTTAGGCAGAGGTGTACTATAATGTACACCCACAGTTCGCCGAGTATGCTTTTAAGTCCCATGTAATAGGGGGCGAGCCTATTGCATTAATCGGGCACGAAACCAAACTCCGAGCTGCTACTGAGAATTTCATAGGAAAAACCCAATAACACTTTGCTCGACCTGCTGCTATAATAAAGCGCAACAGTTTTTTTTTTTTTTTTAACACGCTAATATCTGGAAGTACCAGTCGAATTTGAAAAATTATTTTTGTATATAATAGCCAAACTCACTAGAGATAGTATCCAACATTAGACTAGATACAACTATCAGCTAGTTAAATATTGATTTTTGTTAAGTAAGTCGTAGATGGAAATGTTCCTGAACTGGTTCATCCGAATGCGCTGGCGTAATGGTTAATGGTGTTAAGTATAGATAAACAATGATTTATAACAATATTGACGTCATTCATACAGAATTAATCGAAGTAGGGCGTACATTTCTTTGTAGATTTCTCTCTACTTGGGGCAGTCCAACTGGTGAAATACTCCCACCCTACAGAAGATCGCAGCCAAATAACCTTATATTGTGTTCCTGTGGTAAGTAAAGTTTCCAGAGCTCATTGGTGTAAGTAGTTGGGTTCAAAGTTGGCAACGCACTAATGATACCTATGGTATTACAAGCGTCCATAGGCTACGGTATCCGCTTACTATCGGGTGGGCCGTATGCTTGTTTGCCACCGCAGTTGTACAAAAATATATATCAGAGATCCTGTTATTAAATAAACAAGGACCTAGCTCTATAATAAGAATTAAAATTGACTGCCGTGTCCGTCATTACAAAGGTTTCTTCTAATGTCTTGCAATACTCTCAATATGGCAAGGCTTTCGTCGGGACGCAAAGAAAAAAAAACGAGCGAGCCGTACAGTAGTCGCATACAGTCATAACATCTGACTTATCGTAGTTAAAGCATATATCTTATACACAACATTGTTGGTTAAGAGCACAGCTGATGCGTTCTCCTTCTCTATTTCCCTTTCTCGTTTTGTCATAAATACGTACACACTGTTGGCTGACAGAACCGACCTCTCGGAAAATGGGTTGGTATCATCTATCGGCCAATTCTACCAACGCGCACGCTCATTGGTCACATCAAAAAATTCCGTCCCTTTACACGAAATCACCCTCTCACAGATTTCATGAAAAAAGAACGAATATTTAATTATTGACAAATTATAATGTTTACAATGTTACATCAACTTTAGAAGATTTTACTTTTTAATATAATTGTTTGTGTTTTTACATACTTGTTTATAAAAAACCACACGGAAGTTAAAGTAAAGTGTAGCTGTCACCGTAATATTGTATATACGACCAGTAGCAGTAGTCGATTTTCTTCGTCGGTCCACTGGCTTGATATTAGGTAACGAAAATAATCCTTTCACGATAGCAATGTGGCCAGATATAGCAAATAAATATTCGTAGATATAATTCAAGCATATGGCATTTTCATTCAGGATTTTTTGTTTCATTTAAAAAGTGAAACTACAACTCTATTATAGCATTTTTCACCTTCCACTCTTCAGAGTCAACTTTGTTCTCCAAACGCTATTGTTGAAAGTAACTGTCCCTCAAACAAAGCGTGGGAGAGCAAGTAAATTGTATGGTGTAATGACGGCGACTGTCCTGATATATGGGGACGAATGGCGACCCTACACAAGCTGCAAGCAAACATACCAGAATTAAGAACAGGTAAATGACGAAATCGCCCGTCGCTTACCTACGCTGAAACGAGTTTAAATAAAACAAAAGTAAATTTAACATGTTAATATATTCCATTTCAACACTACAATTATTTTCAATTCACGAACATAGAATATAGGTTTATTTAAATATTATTGCATTTTTTAAATAACTTCACGACACATCAATCTGTATTAGGGTTGTGCGATATTGTGAATAAATATCCTATTTGTAATATTTTGATATCTGAAACACATCAACGATACCTATCTATTAAAATTAAAATTTGTAATTAGATAATATTTTAGTTTCCGAGTTTACCTTGATAGGTTCTTTTTTAAACACACCGAACGTAGCTCGGCCACACAATTTATTTTAATACATCTGTACTTCTTTTTTTTATATTTCCTGTTAGTATCTATCAGGACAGCGACATGCCATTACAAATTTTTTTGTCCCTTTGTAAACAAGTACATCCGATTTTTATAGAATTTTGTACACCGAAAACTTAAGCTCATTCCTGAACTCTTAATGAATATAAATAAAGTATACAACGAAAATAATTAGTAAGAGAAACCGCTAGTTGATTAATATTAATAAAACAATTTTTTTTAACTGAATATTTAAACATATATGCATATCGATATAAAATAAATCGATATGTACAATCTCAAAATCGGTATTTACTCAATATCGTTCATCCCTAATCTGTGTTTAAAGTACAGTTGATCTTACAAACCTTTATTACATTTAAAACAATTATTCTCCCAAAATTATACAATCAGATAATAGGTTCGAATAACAAAATCTACCTCTAACGTATTTATATTGTATCCTTCCAGATCTTTATAATGTCATTTGATAAAAACAAAAATACAACTCATTCAACGTTCATATGAGACTATAATGAAGAATATCAGAGTTCTTAACTATATTACATTCTTTAATTTGTTTTGCCCATCGTAGAGTCACATCCTAATTAATTCTACAATAAAATTTCGTTAAGAGGAAATGCGTCAACAAGATATTTGAAGAATATTTTTAAACAAACATCTATTGTTGTCGCGCTGTGCTCGATGGACCGAATAGAGAGCGAGAGAGAACTATAGCTCAGACCGATACCCGTGTAAAATAGATAAAATCACAATTTAGTATTCCCCTGTTAACTCCTCTATAACTGGACTGTTTTTTTTTTTTCAAGAACGACGTCGGATACGCCACTCTGTTTTTTTTTCCTTTTTTAAATTCATCAAACTTATTTGCTGCATATCTGATAACGGCGCGGCGGTTTGACTGGTTAATTTTAGTAATCCGGGAGTTGATAACTTTTGGAAAATCGTTTTAAACACTTTTAAAGGTTGAAAATAATATATGATTTTTTTTCATTAATACATTATAAACAAGTGATTTAAATATATTTTTTAATTGAAATAAAAAACACGACACAAAAGCGCGCCTTTATGGTCCCGTGACGTCATTATTCATTTTTTATGATAACAGTGACAACTTACGCAAGAGTCTAATGTTCATATTTCGTGAATGGTGACGTCACATTTTTTTAATCGGTGTTTAAAATCACTTGACTTACAAACAAAAAATATTAATTTTCCAATGGAGAAAATTAAATAAATAAACAAGTACTTTTTCCAGATTTGTATTGATTTAGGCTTTTTATCTATAGACCAATATTACTCAATAATTTACTTCAATTTTTAAACATACAGTCAACTCGCGGATTGTAACATCACAAATTAGAACAGTTCCAACTGATTCTATGGTACGTGCCATCATACGGTACGGCGGCGATGCTCCTATAAAGTTCGGGGAGCAGAGTGGTGTAGAATATTCTACTACTGGAATGATATTTCGATCATTGTCAATAATAATTATTATTGAATTAAAAAAAAAAAAAAAAAAAACAAAACAAAACTTTTTTTTTTGTTGCCCTGGATATCATCGCAAATTTTTACGTTTTCAAGTGCCCAGATTACGAATATATTCATGAAAGTTCTCAATATGCTCGTATTTTCATGATTTTTTGCATATCTTATATTTTTAAAAATTATCGGTTTCTTAAAAATAAAATATTTAATTTTCCAGTCATGATTAGGCTTCTGCGCAACTTTTTCGCGCATACAAACATCACGTGATCCCCACTCTCAGACCCCTTGCTACACAGGACAGCTGAGATCTCAGTTATTTGACAATATTGAAGTACGTAGTACATGTGAATCTGGATAAGTTGTCATGGATCAATATTTTGTTTCAATTACTGAATGTCCATTCTAATATAATTGTCTTGTCTTCTAAAATATGAGTTCGTCACGAAGAAAGTGTAAATATTCTACTGATTTATTTTGTTATATTTGCGGTGTTTATACACCAAAAAAGAAATATCACAGACTTTGCCAAAGAGACTTATGTTGAATATTTCAGTTTCAAAATTGACAAATTAGGTAAACCATGGGTTCCTAATAAAGTTTGTAAGTCCTGTGTTGAGTCTTTACGGTTATGGAAAAAAGGAGAACGTTCTGGATTAGATTTTGGTATTCCTATGATCTGGATGGAGCCTACGAATCATTTAGATGATTGTTACTTTTGCGTAGTAGATGCTAAAGGTTTTAATCGAAATCAAACGTAGAGATACCCAGACTTACAGTCTACTAAATGTCCGGTTCTTCACAGTGAGTCTCCCTCGGCCTATTTACGTCTCAAAAGTAATTCGCATACCCTCAGAAACAATGATGTTGCCAAATTCTCAGAAATCGGGACCGTCTACCAGTGGAAGAGAATGGGAGGGTAAAACATCTATGCCAAAATTATTTTCTCAAAATGAACTCAGTGATTTAATACGTGATCTCAATTTATCAAAACAAGGATCAGAACTATTAGCCTCAAGATTGAAAGAAAAAATTTTATTGGCACCAACAGTAACAATTACAACATACAGAACGCGAGAAAAAGAGTTATTGGAATTTTTTAGTGAAAATGAAGGATTGATGATATTATATATTAATAATAATTAATAATATATAATTATATATTAATGATATCGCGAAGCTGCTTCCTGACATGGGTTTAAAAGAATACAAATCTACTGAATGGCGCCTTTTTATTGACAGTTGCAAAAGAAGTTTAAAATGCGTCTTATTGCACAATGGAAATAAATTTGCATCAATTCCAATTGCCCATTCAACGAAACTCAAAGAAGAATATGAAAATGTAAAATTAGTTTTAGAGAAAATTAAATATATTCGGAGCATCAATGGTCGATCTGTGTGGATTTAAAAATGGTTAATTTTTTACTTGGCCAACAAAGTGGATACACAAAATACCCTTGCTTTATTTGTATGTGGGACAGTAGAGCAAAGCAACTTCATTGGGAACAAGATGTTTGGCATGTAAGAAATTCTTTAACTGTCGGTAAAGTAAAGCCAGCAGCAAAGGGAGCTGCTGGTGAGCAGAGACAAAATCATACTTCCACCATTACATATTAAGTTAGGTATGATAAAGCAATTTATCAAGCGTTGAACAAGGACGGAGAATGTTTTAATTACATTTGCAGAAAATTTCCAAAGCTTAGTATGGAAGAATTGAAAGGTGGAATATTTGATGGTCCTCAAATACGGCAATTGATGAAAGACTCAGATTTTATCAATGTTATGACTGTTCCGGAAAGTAAAGCTTGGAAAAGTTTTGTTGGTTGTCGAAAATTTTCTAGGTAACCATAAATCAGAAAATTATGAAGAAGTTGTGCAAATTATGCTGACAAACTTTCAGACTTTAGGAGCAAGTATGAGTATTAAATTACACTATCTCCGCAATCATCTAGATAAATTTCCGGATAATTTAGGAAATTATAGTGAGGAACAGTCACATGATCGCAGATTACTGCTGGTCTTTGAAAAGAGATTGCCCCCTGAAAAATTATAAAAGAAAAGCTCATAAAAGGCGTTTTATGGAAATATAAAATATATTTTCGACATTTTTCTCTTTATTTACTTCGATGTATCCTAATGTCTCATGTATTACTGACATTATAAATATATCTGTTATTTTATTTCTCGATTTTTGTAATGTTAAACGAAAATAAAGATTTAAAAAAAAAAAACAGAGCAAATCTAACAAAATCATTGATAGTTTCATGAATTGTGTGCATAAATGGACCCAAAATCATTTTCATATCTAGGGCAACAAAACCACTGAGACCAGTGATAATTATGTGTGGCATTAAAATATAATTTTTGAAGGCTCCTAGTTTTTACAATTTTATGAAAAAAAAATCAAAGCATAGGAAAATTGCAGTGGTAGATCTATTATATTGTATAGTATAAACATTTTTGCTCTAGTACCATTACACAGAGAAATAACACGAGGAATACCGTTGATATGGCCCAAATGCTCGCATTACCTCCTAATTAACGCCTTCATCAATCAAGTTAAAATTAATTTCTACAAACTACATACACTTCTTAGATTATTCATGGAAACGTG
Organism: Saturnia japonica; assembly: GCA_033032175.1. Classification (NCBI taxonomy): domain Eukaryota; kingdom Metazoa; phylum Arthropoda; class Insecta; order Lepidoptera; family Saturniidae; genus Saturnia; species Saturnia japonica. The sequence continues at coordinate 5,932,760 of CM065314.1, forward strand.
CGTTGAACGCTATTTACACAATAATTATATCCATACTTACTTTTTTATTTATAACGAAGAAATTCCTTATGGAAATATATGTTTTTAGCTATTTTAGATATGGCTTGACAAATACAAACTTTTCACTTTTTAATCACACAAAGATTTAAACATTTTTTGTTAAGAAAAATAAATTGATTTTTATGTATTCTTTTTGGTATCACGGCAAAGCGACGACCCTCTGCCTGACGATAAGCACAGTACAATCGAACAAAAACAGTAGCGACCATCGAGAGCAGCTCATCAGAGAGCTCATCAGAGAGCTCATCAGAGAGATCATCAGAGAGCTCATCAATCCATCGCCAATCGCGGCTGTCATGCCGGTCTCCTACGTAATATAAATGCATCTTCACGTTTCGCACGAAGGACCCAATGTCATAGGAAATAGAAAAAAACACAAAGTTATGACGAAAGTTATAAGATGGAATTTTCTACGTATTGGGAATTAACCAGATCGCGAATTAATTGCATCTAAAGCAATAACACAAGCCGAGGTTCAGCCCCTTTGGCACCCTTGAGCGTTAGTTGCCAAGCGTTTTACTAGGCTGAGTGCGTTCAGCGCTCGCCCCCAATCCCGGTTAAACTGTTAAAACTTTCTGAGACTTCAGCGCCCTTGAGGCTAACAGTGTAACTAGTTGGCCCGAAAAAAAAGTGCGTGCGTACAAAGTACACAGGTCAGAAGTGAAACTTCATTGGCAAACCAATTTTTAAATCTCGTTTATATTTATAATAATCTAAAGCTTTACATTTCCGAGACTTAGGGGGTGGGAAAAAGGAAGATATGTTAGGAATTTAATGAATTTAATTGTCATTAAAATATTAAGTATATTAAATTCTTAAATGACGAGTGGCAAATTAAAATGCCACATGTTATTTGTATATATTAAAACTTCCTAACCTTCAAATGAATTAACATAAAAAAATTGTATATTAACAAAAAGATAACAAATATATTACTTACTCTGAACAACTGCTTAGTATAGGACGATTTACAAATTTATCACAAAATGTTTATTTATAAATTTAACTCACTGTTTACACATTGTCTCCATGGCTACGTGCTTAATGCTACGTTCGCCTTTTCTCACTTTCTAACAATCGCTCTCTCCCTCTCTCTCTCTCCCTCTCAAAACGTTTCACATTTTCGTAACGCGTTGCATCCGTAAAAATTTTCCCTCATGCGCGCAAAGAAGTTTCACTTCAAAAAATTTTAAACTTTTATTTCGACCTGAGATGGAAGCTACCGTGACGCTGTGGGTCCGGAGTATAAAGTGTATGTTGCTATTATATTAAGAAGACGGTTAGATTAATTACTGTCCGACTGGATCGCGACCTCCATATACCAGGTGTAACACCCGCCATAGTGGCTCGCTAGTCGCGTTCCGGGATCACTCAGTGTATATATCTATACATACAAGTTCGTGCACGACTGTACTATGTGAGATAGATGTTGGCGCCGACGAGGTAGCACGTCATTACGTCAGTACTCTAAAGTAAACAGTATGTTGTCTAGACAGTGTTCTTGAAATAATTACCTACAGCCGCTCTGTAGATAAAAACTCACTAGGGCGACTCTCGGACTGTGTTTCTTGGGTTACGTACCTACGTATTTGAGAATGCTATATTAAAATATTTTTACTTCAGTTTTATGAGAACGTATAATTATTTTCTTTTTTTAATATAAATGTAATTTTTTACTCAGTTTAACAGATCAAAAACTATTTTTAAATTCTAGGACGTATATAATATACATATTTCATTGTATAAATTACGTAACGGCGCTGCACTCGCAAGTATTGTGTAGCGAAGTTTGCATATATTTCCAAGTAAACCGTTTCGGCCATTTATATAAAGACGCGATACTGTTTACTTTAGTGTACTGTGACTGCGTACCTACGTCACACAATTGCACGCGTTTCCCTACCCCGCTACACAACCAGCCCCCGCTATCATCTATAGTGTGATATATGTTAGTGACGGTATTCGTAAATAATGTCATATGTAGGTATACCGCTCTTTGCAATAAATCAGTTCCGCATACATTGTGTTTCTGTTAGCACCCGAATTTACATATAGCACCAAACCCCCGTCAGTGTCGATCGGCTACATAGGAGGGTCGTGAATGAACTTGTACGACTACAGTAATTAAATGGGTTGATTAGGAATCTTTGACTGACTGACTCTCGACCACCTTGTACGGTTGCACATGGTGATAAAACTGGACACAAAGATCCTCTTTTCATTTGTCGCATTTCAGGATTAGCCATTATACATCCATTTGCCGAGAGGCTTGTAGGCCTGACCAACCAACCGCCGGCTGATTGCTGATCTCTCGCATAATGCAGTAATTTTGGCAAGCCTACTAAAAACAAGCTCGTCAGAACACTCGCCATTATACAAACGATAGAACACGCTAGGCGAGGAAATGTATGCTAATAAAGTAATGATAGTTTTTTTTAGAAATATTAAATAGAATTTAATCAGAACGTGGCATAAATATGAGTGGGAATATAAGTAATAAAAGTTCTTCATTAGACAGTAACACATACTCATATCAGAGCAAACGCAAAAAAAAAAAAAAATCACTTAATTGAATGTTAACACTACTTTATATTTTTCAATTTAAAATATGGACGTGAACAGACATCATTTTACGATAAATGTTTTTTTTTTTCTCTTTAATTCGTACATTTCACACATATAAAAATAACCCTTCTAAATATTATCAATAATTGAAAAGTACATTTTCACATTGTAATTTGTCATTATTTTATTATTAACTACAAAAACTATCAATTAAGAACTAGGAACAAAAAAGAATATATTATTATTATTTACTTTGAAACAATAATGAAGAGAAATAGAAAGAAAAGAATACAAAATATATACAGATCAATGTAAAGGGTTTGATAGATAAATAATGATCATATATATATATTTGATTTTGCAGAAAATATAGAATATAATAGAGAAGACCAAAGAAAACTGCCTTTATTTCATCAGTGACTCCTATTATTTAGATGAAACAAAAGCATTACAACTCTCTACGATTCACTTCACTGCCACGTTATCAATTTTAACATGATTTTTCATTACACCCGTAAGCAATAAGTGATAAGCTGTCACTGTAATAATAACTTGAAAAATATTATACCAATCTCTAAAAATGTAACGGTAGTTGATGTCCTATTCAATTTACACAATCAATATGGTATTTTATTCAATAAATCAAACTTAAAAATCTAAAAAAAAGAAAAATACTGTAAACCCAACAAATTTAACTGCTTCTCCCTTTCCAATATATATTATGTAGTTCAAATTATAAACACGAAAGATAAATTATGAAACATGCTTTAATATTACTAGTACCTACAGAATTAAACCACTTTAGGCATACGCTTAAATGAAACTTTTCACGTACGTTTAACACTTTACACGTACGCTTAAATTACAAATTACGCGTGAAAAAATTACATATTAAATCGAGCCCACAAGTCAAGCTGTTATACTATTCATAACTATTTTAAATTATATCTCACATCCAAGTAATACTTTCCGATTAAATCCCAAATTATATAATTTTAATTAATATTAATTACACAATACATAAAGCTAACTGCAATTTTTATACATACGAATAATATATACATAAATTCAATATGCAATCAATTATTTTTCCCTGGAGTATGATCAACACTGATCCGAAAAAGACAGATCATATTTATTTAATATTTATAGTTTAATGTTGAAAAGTGAAAAGGTGTGTCGGTTTCGATTAATCTATCGATACAAGATATTAAATGATAAAAAACAATGCAACTCTATTTTTTTATCACAGAACCATAGTGGTGTTTTAAAATAAATTTCATTAATATTTTTGAACTTTTTATTAGAGACGTTCACATAAACTGTCGATATTTAAAATCTGGTTTGAAGTTTTATTTAAATAAGGTAACATTCATACTTAAGAAACACTGCATCGATAAAAAATGTTTAAAACGAATTTAAAATGAAAAAATTATCAAATATGTATAAAAAAGTCACGTATTTTAAATTTAAAACCCAACAATATTAGTGACTGTAAACTAATCGACTTAGCATTGAATTATAAAAAAATACCTATCAAACTGTCACTTCTTAAAAACGACACGATTATTGCGTACTTAGTTTGAAAGTGAGATTTTACCTGAATAATTTAATTTATAGTAAAATGATATTAAGTTACCTTATTCAATTATTGAGCTAATATCAAATAGTTTCAACGAGGCCTTTGCGTTTGGGTTTAGATCGCGATGGCTCACCCGACATAAAGGACGTTTCTTCAGACGACATTGTTGTCACTTTGTTTAGCGATGAGGTACTCGGTTGACTCTGTAATAAGCAGTTTAATTACTTTTTTTATGTTCCAGATTACACAAAAGTTTGAGTCCTACCTACAAACTACAACGAACTTTCTTGAAGATGAAAAAGAAACCTTTAATTTTATAATATAATATCATGTTCGTTACACATTTTTCATAAATATCTAAACGAATCTTCTTTATTAACCAACTTAAAAAAAAAGAAAGAGGTTCTCAGTTCGAATGTATATTTTTGTATGGATGCTCTGCTATAACTTCTTTGTTTATGGACTGATTTAGATGACTTTTTTCTGGTTCGAAAGATCATACCTCAAGGCTGGTCCCATTTTAATTTCATTGCCATTGGATCTTCGACTTCGAAAATATAATAAAAATAAATCATTGAAGTTACTTTACTGTTTTGTTAAAAATTGTCTTGTTTATTTATATAAAAATGAAATATTATTGGCTAGTAAGCGCTTCACTTGAGAACGGCTGGACCCACTTGTCTTTTTTTTTAATATTCCAAGGGAAAAAGAATTAACCGGAAAATTTTGGAAAAACTGCAATAATTGCTCTTTCTATTATTTTTTATGAATTTAAGACCATAGGTTGTTATATATCATATTATAGTTATATGCAACATCGAACAATTGATAGTCGGGCTTAAACGATCGTTAGTACAAATTTGCTGCATTTTAAAAGAAAGGTACGCAGTTTTATCAAGCTGACTGCAACAAATCCCAAGAGATCAAGCGAATTTCCTATTTTCGCTTTGGTCGCCTCCATGCTATAAAGTACCAATTAATCGATAGTTTTATCAAAAAACAATCGATACTATCTGATTTTCAACCAATCGATGTTTAATTTAACTCCCGAATAAAAAACGGGTTTGCGTAATGATTTTTTGTTTTGTTCGTTATGATCCTGGAAAAGTTATCAGGAAAAAATTCCGAATAAGTGGCGCTGTGGTCAAATTATAGACTGGCAGAACAACGTCTGCGGGCCACCTAGTATTATATATTAAAGACAATGTGACTGACTAGAGATGAGATTCTACCCGGTAAAATCCTGGTATATTCTCCAATCGGATAAAAACGAGAGGTATTTACCAAAGTAAATTCCCAAACCAAGGGTTTTTCGTTTTTATTTAATCTTACATTATGTCTGATGTTTTCCTTACTATAAATTTAATAGTATGATAAAACATATGTCTTATACCAAAGCAAAATTTGAATTATATCTAGGTACTAACCACACTATTAACAAAACCATTTGTAATAAGATGGCGCTGTACATGATTACATAACACTCGTATTCATAAACATTACTATGAGATATTTTCCGTCAGGAATGGGAACCAAAAACATAGTTCATATCAATATTTTTTTTTTTGTAAGTCAATGTTTTGTGTAGATATTTTGTGTTTCATATACTTCACAGTAAACAACTTTCCACTAAAGTATCATTATTAAATGAAACACATATATTTTTATAAAAAATACTAGCTGAGCCTCACGGTTTCACCCATGTTAATTTTATCCGACAAAAACCGCACCGCCAACGCTCCCGTGTAGTCAGTCTATCGTAATTTTTATTCCCGCAAGTACAATTTTTTTTAATTTTTCATTATCTACTAAAGTATTTGTGAAAATAGCATACTCTAAAGAGCAAAATTTAACTTCATAAAATTGTCTTTATAATGAAGTAACTTTTGTTTTTTTTTTGTGGCTTATGTATAAGAGATAGACATATGCTATCGCCGACTTTTCTTTAGATGCACCAATATTATTGTAGAAAATTGTATTTCCTTATCATTAACGATTCCAGAGATTAGCCAAAAAAACTTTTCCGCTTTATTATATTTATTTGATTTACCCACACCTTGGGTATATTTTCTGGTATTTACACAATATTTACCCAAATTGGATATTAACCGGATTTTTTCCCTATTAGTAATTTCCCGCCGCTCATCTCTAGTCTCAACTGACTCATCACCCAGCCCGAGTTACTAAAAATAGAAAAATGAAATTTTGGGTGTTAACTTTATATTTTCGGCGTCGTTTAAGAAGGGATTTCTCGAAATTTAGAGCCAGTAATACTTAAAGCAAGCTAATGCGGATTTAAAATAAACTCAATAGTTTAAAAAATGTTTATAATCTACAAAAATATATGTATATTTAAAAAAAGGAAAATTTGTAGAAATATACAACTACATTGGTAAAATGTAAACAATCTTAGTGATAGCTGAAAGCGGCTAAGAGTGGATAATTATTTTTAAAAGGTAAGCCAATACATAAAACAACTCAGTATAGCATTTCAGTGTATACAGTGTATTGATTTCCTATACACCGAATTGTGTTTATGTGCCCTCGCTTCAGATATCAAGTTAAAGCTATCTTCCAACTATACTTATCATAGCAACGAACCTGAGTTATAGGTGGGGTGAGAGTGGTGACACTTGTAGTCGCACCAGTTCTCCTGATATCTTCAAGGGGGATAGTTTCAGGACGGGAGCGTGGTGAACCTTCCCTGGAGCCGTGCGTGCTACTGCTCCGCGACACACTGCTGAAATAAAAACATACTCAACCTTTGGTTCACACCGACATCCATCCTGTGACTATAAATCCTAGGATCCTGTCGAATATTGCAATATTGATGCGCCGAATCAGATTACACTCGAGTTAGTATTTGATTACTTTAATACTCAAATGGTTGCATAATGCATTTGAGTATTCTAGTACTTACTGCACACACACTGGAAATCACTAAAAAGATCAACTAAGAGAAAATTAAAAGGTTGCGTACGCGTACTGCTCTTTAAGCGCTTGCGTGCGTGAGTACGTGGTGCTTTAAAAAAAAAACATAGTATATGATGTTAAAAGTTTAAAAATAATAAGGTCAATTAATAATAATACTCATAAAGCTTTTAAAAATTTATCACTTAGAAATGACAAGCAATATTATGAGCTCAATAACTTAACTATTGTATACCTTTCTCTACTCGTTGTCCGCTCGCGATAAACTACGATGCCATCTTTAAGTAAATGGCCGCTTGGTCTGCGCAGGCGTCGTTCTGGTTCATCATTTTCTCCACCTGTACACATAATTAAATTACCTATACTTGCAAGTTATTTTCAACCACGATAACTTCCTCAGCCTTTCTATTGTATTCAAATCACACTACTATGTGGCAATGGTGATTTTGGGTTTCATAAATTATCAGGTCGTTTATTTAATAAAGTTAAATATAATTAAATGAAATATAATGTACGGTGCGGAGTGTTAAGGCTGCCTGACCACTGAAGCGCAGCGGAACCGAGCTGTGGAAATTTCGAACAATAGAAATGCATGACAACATGCAATTAATTCTATTGGTCAAACTTTGCTAGAGATGCAATTCTATTGGTCGAAATTTTTACAGCTCCGCTCCGCTTTATTTAACATAGGTTTTTAAAATAAAAACATTTATTTTTTGTTTTTCTTGCTAGCAGCACAATTTTGACAAGTAGTGAGTAAAATTGGCGTGGAAACGATTATCTTCTCATTTGATACGAATAGTATAATTTCGATTCCAGACTCTATAAAGTAATTTATTATCCAATAAAGTACAACATACAAATATTTCACCAACAAAGCTCAAAATTACAAGTTAACTAAATATAGAATCATCCTGAGTAGAAATATAGCAGTCCCTGACTTTGCAAACTGGATAGTCAAACAATCAATATAAGATCGAATATTGATATACCTGTGGATCGTCTGACAGTCGACATTCCAGGCCTCACGAACAGCGGGCGGTGTCGGGGCGCGAGCGTAGGCGCTGCCATTCCAGATACCTCTAACAGGCGTCCAATCTGTTGCATTTTCTTCTGACGCGATTTCGTACGACCCTTTATAAAATTCAAAGATCGATTATCCATTGTTTTTCTGACGCAACCAGTGGTAAATCATTGACGTAACTGAGGCTTCGGGTTCCATCCCAGATAGAGATATAAGAAAAGGATTAAATATACTTAATGACCACTAAATAATACATTGAGATCCTAATCTCTCTTACCAAAAATGTACTTTACACTACCAAAACTAGTAAATGATCAGCAAATCATAACGAGTAATTTAATGCGCTATTAATACGTCATCAAACTATATAGCTGAGTTATGTTAGGTTTGTCTTGTGATAAGAAACAGCGGGAGACGGCGAGCGTCAGATTATTAGTTTGGGTGTAATTTGCTTTAATAGGATAGCAAAATGTAGGTATAATTTCAACATACACTTTTGAGGTTATATTTTACTGGTGATCACACAATCCTCTAAGGAATATAATATAAAAACATTTTTTTTCTACGCCCCCTCGTTCTGAAGTCAATTTGTCTATCTCAGCAATTTAATATGCCTATAAGCAATAACTTTAGTGCCTTGATTTCTATCTTCATTAATACTTCTCCAGTTCGGATACTCTATCAATTTGAACTCCCATCCCATGTGCGTCTATAATATGCTCAATCTTGTTAATTTTTTGCAATATTTTGTATACTTACTGTTCAATAATAAAAATAGCTGTAGAAGATGTACATGTATTATTTTCGTGTACCTTTGTTAATCTTTGTTTAGCTGCCATACTGCGAATGTGATCGTCGAATTTGAACTTAGCCCTTAGGAGTATTGTACGAGGTAAAGCTCCGCTCACACCCACTCGCGGCTTGTGGACGGTGAGGTGGAGACATCTTGGATCTTCTTTATCCCCTTGAATCTGAATATCACGTTATTGGTAGTTACTTTAAATTCTAATTCTAATCTCTTTCTTTATTTATTTTAAATAAGTATTCGGGAACACTGCCAATTTAAAGTACTTAAGAAAAAAAACTTACTTCCAAATCTTGCAAGCTGCCAACGAGTTTCGCGACCCCCCACCCCAACCTCTGTTTGTCTGGCTCGACTAAAATTATTTGAATATTGTCGACAGCTAAAAACCTGTGTTGCCACGTTCCGTCTTTTTGTATAATGTCGCATGATATGAGGTCTGAATCGTCTGAAATATACAACTTAAATAATCAAATTGCTTTCCTTCTTAGTTCTTACATACTAAATGGATGCAAGTGATCACGTTAGAGTAAATATCGCTGTAAAAAAATACTTCAAAAATGCATGTTATATGAAAAATTATATGCCCATACATAGGAAAATATTAAAGATAACAAAGACATAGAGAGGCGCAAGGCGTTGTCGGTGAGGAGGAGTAATATGTTGATTTGCAGATTTAGTCATTGTACACCAAAGTGTAAAGATAAGGCTTTTCAATGCTTCTATACCAAGAATTTCTGCGTTGCTTGCCAATAATGTATTCAGGGCATTATTGGAGCTACCTTGGCAATATAGCGCATCGGAGATGTTCGCCCAAAGCACGTCTTGACGATTTTTACGCGACTAAGTGGTAGCTCTAATTGTATACTGAGGATATTATCAAATAGATCAGACCGTTTGTTCCTTCACTATACATATTTAATAATCATCATTCTTATAGCATTCGCCCTTACCCCAGATTGATACAAATAGTGTTGCTGCTTATAAGAAAATCAGTTTGGAGACTTTCACGTGACTCGTACTCTCGCGTCAGTCGCTTCTAAGTAGCGTTAGATGTGTACAAATACATAACACTACTACAAAGTTTGTAGTTTTTTTATTGTTTGTAGCTTGTAGTACAAACGCAAAAACGTCTCAAAACTGATTTGGCTGTACCAGTGTACGTACATCTAAATGCTTTCTCCACGATGTATTTCTATACAGGTGAATGCACTAATCCAAGAATAATCATTTTCATAAAGATATTTTTAATTATACTAATTGTTCTCAAAGGTAAAAACATATCTATATAAAATTGATGAGTTTTTTTATTCCTAAAAACTATTTACGATTGTAAAACGTGTTTAATACTCACTAAGGTCTAAGACATCTCCGACTTGCACGAAGGGCGTCGGGTTCGTTAGAGGCAGTTGAGTCTCAGGTTTTCCGCTTAGTTTCAAATATAGATCCCGAATAAGAAAAAATGTCCTTATTGCACGCCGGGCTCTTTCCATCTAAACAAATTTTAATAATGTAATAACAATATTAAACAGTGTTTTCGTTCAATCTTTACTAAGACATTGGTCTAATAATCGTTCTAATATTTGATAAATAGGTACTATATCAATTCTGTTCATTATTAAATTAGTCAATATTTATAATAAAGTATTTTAACAATAATTACTAAGAACAAATATAAAAAGATTAGCTGACCATATTTGGTACATTACAGAATGTAAATAATAATCCAACTAACAGCTATCATGTTATTTAAATAGATTCTTGATAGACGACACCTCCTACATGTTAGTTAAATAAATTTTGATACACCTATTATATGTTTTTTAATAAAAAAAATTACAAAAATATTCTTTTTAACCTATTATCGTCAACTGTTTACAAAATAAAGATTAAATCGAATGTTTGTTGTTTAATTTTGATTAAAAATTAAGAAAGATATAGAGGTGCCACGAAAAAAAAAACACCTTTGAGAAATAATATAGATAGTATGATAATAATAATAAAGTAATACAGATAGTATGAATATTTATACTGACTTCTCCGCCTGGGAGCCGTTTTGCGAAAGCAATGCCGGACATAGGGGTCCGAGTGGGCGGCAACAGTATCGCCGCGTCCATGCACAACCACTCGACGTTTAACGGACGCTTGCTCATTTCACAGTACCTAATAACACAATATTATTAAATTTTAAAACACCTTTAAAAAAAGTTTGTATTTAATGGTACATAAAAATACCCGAGTACCTCCGGCCCACCCTGGGTAGTCAATCCCGATTCCAACTTAATTGAATAGCAAATCTTTTCACTACTGTACGAGCTATTTTTATTTAATAAACGACACATACCGAGGTATCGTCACAAAGAAAAATAAGGATGAATTTTAATATCTTTAAACATTAACATTTACACTTATACCATTTCCATTTCTTTATTTTCTCGATGACAGCTCCTGTGAAAACTTGAACGAGCGTCTTTTTTACATTATGTATACATTATTTTATAAAAATATGACATTTACACACGTACAAGGTTATACCAGAGTCGGAGAAACTGATAGGGAAGGAGCTATATCGATAAACGTAACACGATAACAGACCCGATATTTTTTTACAATATGTAAGAAACTAAACTACTGCCGGATACTTTTGTACAAATTTATTAACTAATATTATATTTCATTACAAGATGTTACACGTATTAATTCTTGATTGATAATGCCAACTTCTTCAAAATTTTCGAAACTGTTGTAAAATAAGTAGGTATAGGTACTCGACAATGAAACGAAATAATTTTAACGACAGGTAATCTTTATTTATTTTTATCAAAATCTGATGAATCGTCACTGTCACTCGATGGTTATTACTTATTTGGTCATAACACTACAACTATCAAATTAGAACTGTCATCGAGAAAATAAAGAAATGGAAATAGTATATCATTAACATTTAACATTTGTGCTGTAAATAGTAAACACAGATATATGGATAGATTGGCGGTGTGCCGCGGCTCCGCACGCGTTTGTTACTACGCAGTAGTTATTTACATCGCCTAATTCTATATTTACTCGTATTGTTGAAAATTCATATTATTCCGTATCAATCGAGGAATGGCATGTATTTCCCGTGTACAATTTACATCAAAATCCGTTGAAAATTATTATTCTATTCTATGATTTACAAAAATACATTTTGATGTGATCAAATGCAGAAAAGATTAATATATATTTAAGTCAGCTTTTCTTGCCAGATGTTTTAAGAAACTTGACGAAAAAAAGCTTTTTGCATAGTGCATAGGCATGAGTTTTTTTTCAGTGAATATCATACATTTTTAGTACCAAAATATCTCATTGCGGTTTTCGAATTACACAATTTTATTCAACAACTAGTAGACCCGTGTCAATAATTCATCCTTTTACGTTCTAAATTATACAGAAAATTAATGAAATAATTGCATATATTAAAAGTCAAATTATTTAATTATCCATGCAATAATATATACTAACTCGTCTTCGAACATGTCGAGGAATATATCATCGCACTTGTAGAAGTTTCTAGCAGCGGCGGCGGCGCGGGCACGCAACCCGTCCGCGGTAGCCACGTGACGCGCGCACGTGACGTCACCAGCGCCGCGCATAGCCACGCGACCGAGTGTCGCCGACAGTTCCAACGTCACCAACCTGACCTTAGATGCTGTAACCGTACAAATACCGAATCGGTATTTTTGCGAACCCACTATATCATTTAAGATTTTTTCAAGTGAATCATATCTATCATCATGCCATCAACAGATGTCACAGCTAACGACAATTTTTTGGAATGAAGTTCCTAAACGCGGCTTGGGGTAGGCGATGACTTGTAGAAATTGTTACGTAAGGAAAAAACGTTATACCTCCTCCATGCCATTTTCTCTCTCTCTCTCTCTCCAGCTCTTTCATAATATTATATATATATATATATTGCGCGTGCGAGTATTGTGATTCGAGCAGACAAGCATAGTTCGCAGCCGGTTGTATAACCCTTTCTCAGGCGGTCGCCAAATTGCGCTGCACTACAATTAAAACATTGCACTTCGGACGGGCCCCTCAGGGTGGTCTCTCAAAAGAGGCGCGCGTTCAGTAATTCAATGGTTCATCAGTTATTTTGTATGGTACATACATATATATAAAACTTAAATCGATGTGTTTTTTATGAATTGGACTAACTTCGCACACTTAGTTATGAGGAAACTTAAAATATAATTAAAACTTAAGATTAATTTCCTTTGAAACTTAGGTTTAATCATATTCATATTGCAGAAAATTTAGATTAATAATTTTCTATTTTTCGTCAATAGCGGGAAACATTAGCTTAAAAATGAATGTTACTATAATTAATTTTTATAAAAAATTAAAGGATTTAGATATTATGTTGTTGGCACAAAAAAAAAACCCCTTCAAAAGTACTATAAAGAAATAAGAAATGAAATATACATAACTTGCTCTGGCAAATACTCACTAGGTTTACAGCTGAGATTTATGATAGCCATAAGCTTTGAGATTAGGAGCGCATTAAAACTGTGCATACGACGCTTCGTAGGAGTTACAGTGGAAACCTCCTGGTCACTGCTTGTTGGTTCTTCACTATGGCTTATAACAGTAGAAGCACTGTTCACGTTCGAGACGCTCGAACTAGTTGTATCTTCTTCAGGACACAGAAGAGTATCTAGAAGTTCTGTGTTGACACCTAAAAATAATATAATATTATAATAACCCTAAGGCTTTTCTTAAACAGACTGAATATATATATAATTTTTTTTCTTACCGACTAATAGTTGAATCATGTAAGCAATAAAACAGACAAAGAGATATTAGTCAATAGTATTCTAAATATTATTGATTGTCTTATTGGTATCAAATTCTACATGTCACGAACAAAATATATAAATTATCAAATTAAAGATTAGGTGCAATCCAAATGTGGTGCTAAAAACGAATGTAGAGGTATTAAACATGGTAAAAGAGAGGAGGATATTAATGGAGATCATAAATAATAGGAAGGGAAATTTGGTGGGGCATTTGATCCGACGCGACGACCTATTAAAAACGATAATAGAAGGAAAAAATAAAGGAAAAAAGGAGACAAAGAAGCACATACACAGAGCAAGTGAAGGAAAAAGTAGACGTCGTGATAGCACGTCAAAAAGAAGGCACAATCTAGGTAGTGTTGGAAATTGCTCCACCAACAAGACCACCACTGCTCTCAAATATTATGATGAGGTTTTTAGCGATTGACTACCATCTCACCTGACATTAAGTGATGATGTGGCGAGCTGACATGTTAAGTTTAGTGGGGGAACAGGTTCTCAAGTGCAGCTGCCGGAACACACCTTGAGGGTAGTAGCTTGCCATGCGGCCATTAGGAAATGACCTACCACCATGCTATGGTGGTATCCCACCTAAGTGAAATCGGTTCAACATGTTTTCCTCTTCCACTCTCCCCTATCAGTAGTCATCTCATTAGTTACACCTTTTATACACATATCGTTCCTCGCAAAATTCATCCACACCTTCCCAAGTATTCCTCTATTTCTATATCCGTCTACCTTAATTAATACTTAACAGTCTTCTAGTTATATGACTTTTAACTCTCTTCATGACATGTCCATACAACTCTAACCTATTACTCCTCTACTTCCCTACAGCTTACTACTATTTTCATACTTCCTATGATATACTCATTTCTAATCTTATCCATTCTAGTTACACCACACATCCATCTGAACATTAGCATCTCTGTCACGTGTAATCTTCTTTCACCCGATTCATATACCACGGCAGGTCTTATCAATGGATTTATATACATTTCCTTAAGCTTTAGTTATTCTTGGACCACATGTGATCAATGAGACCTGTCACCATTTCATCCACTCTACGTTTATCCTGTTCCTCACGTTCCGGACAAGATCACCGTCGTTTTGGACCAATGAACAGAGGCACCAAAAATCAGAGCAGACTGGTAAAGATACACCATTTAAGGCTACAAGTAAAAGATAACAAACAAAAAAAACTTTTATTGGTCCTACTTCAATTATTTGTTATTCTAAAATGTTTGTAACATACCTTTGAAATATACTTAATATGATGCATTTATTTTTCAGTGTAATATAATAGGAATGAATATCATTGAATTTAAAATTCGTGTGCAAGTTAGATTCCAATGATAAAAAAATTATATTCTTAAATCAAACTTACCTTTATTGTTTATCAACGCAAACAAGAGACACAAAGCGAACAAAGCTTTATAATCATTCTCACTGCAATCTAATGAATCAAATATCGTCTTCAAAAACGGTCTTTTTTCTATTTCTCTATTCTCTCTTTCCAATATACTCTCTAACATTATCGTTTTCTCACTCGAAGTGCCCGGTGTCACAGCTAATAGTTTCTGTTTCTCTTCATCAGTTATGTTATTAAATTCAGTCGTTTTCGAGGAACTTGACTCTATTCCAGAATCGGGAAGCGGTGAATCTGGCATATTTGCTTTGGTGTCCTTTTTATTTGAATGAATCTGAGTCAGAAGATCTTCTGTTGAATCTTGATCTATACTCGACGCTTCGCTTATATGAGACGTGGATGGAAGTGAAGTCGAAACCAGTTCAGGATCAAGATCACAACTGGATTGATCAGTATCTTTATCTTCATAACAAAATGACTTATTCCCGCTATATTCCGGTGTAGTATAATCTCTCTCAATGGATGTATTCTCTAAAGCTTTCTCCAAACTTAACTGTGGTTTAGAGAACTCTAATTTAATATTAGTTTTAGCGCTGCTAATGTACATCTCCAATATCGTAGTAGCACCTTCTTCTAATACTGACAAATCTGATTGAAGTAGTATCCAAGCTAGTGCATGAACTATCGGGCCGTGAGTTATTATCAAAAATACTTGCGATAGGAGAAATAAGGAAACGACACATGAAACGGACGGTTTAGATTCTTCTTCAGACTCAACTCTTTGCCTTGCAAATCTCAAACTTGATGGTGACGCTTCACTGTTTTTGCCTTTTAAGATCGCTTCTAAATTTCGTGTTATAACCTCTATACTTTGAATTTGATCTTTGTTGTAGGACGAAGATGGGACGGGTCGTCTTATAGATTGGGAAGTGAGAGAATATATGTACAATGGTATTAGTAGTTTGTGCAAAAGATGCTCCGTCAATACGTCATTTAAATCAGGTATGTTAAGGCATAGGATGTCATTTATGTAATGCAGATGGTCCAAGTGTTCGGCGACTAGATCGTCTAATTTCTGCTGAGACTGATGACTGAAATAAATTGGATAATATACAGATTAATTTAACGATCGACAAAGTGGATTTTTAAATTAAATATAAGTAGCTAAATCTTTCTATTTCAATAGTGTAACATAGTGAGATTACTTCATGATGTCATTTTTATTATGTTATAATGTGCGTGTATGTATATAAGAAAACCAAATGATAATAAGCTATTTTTTCGCTATCGCACTTTTAGGTTTAAAAAAGCTAGGCAGTTCAAGTAATATACTATTTAATAAAAAAATACTGATGAACAAATCACATTAACGTTTATACCTCAAAGTTAACTCTGAATTTGTAACAACTAAATAATTTTAATAGCCGAATTTATAGATCAAGCGAAGTTATTATGTGGATAAAGAACATCGTATAACAAAACAAAATATATACCATAGAAAATTTTGAAATTTATTTAAAAAAAGAGAAGTGTAGGACTTCTCTAACGCGTTATCAGCATATGCATTAATTTGTCCAGTAATGTTGTAAAGCTCCTATAGTCTTTAACAGATTCATTACTCATCCAAGACAAAATATAATATACTTACTCAGCATCGTTTCTGACACACACATCCAGTTCCAGAATATGTTTCCCAATGAACCAAACTAAATTACTAAAATATGGAGCAGCCGTTCTGAAAAGTTTTAAATAGTTGAAAGAATAATGAAAATATTGTAAGTTATTTACTCCAAAATGAATTGAATTCTAACCTGTCCCTGATAAATCGCAGCATACTAGCATCCTGTACTCGGTAGACATTGAGTGTGAGAGTTCGTACTGCTATACGTACCATTGACTCAGAGTGATTGAAAAACTTTATTGCTTCTGTATACAATGGGAAATCTTTTGTATGCTGTAATTTATGACCAAACATTTTTAGAAACATTACAATAAATTTGTGTTGTGAAACATTTGCCTTTAGGAAAAAAAATTAAAAACATTTCCAAAACTCTCTGACAGATAGTATGACATAAGGTCGCAGGCCGGCGTAACAACCGCGACCACCAATGGATTTAGATACCGTTAGATTTAGATACTCACCGTTAATATACTGAGTCACTATAAAAAAAAACAAATTAGGACAAATTTTTAAATGGAAACTATGTGATTTCTGGTTTTTAAGTAAGTGATTAAAAGTGTTAAAAGTGAGTGCTAATATCCTAAATTACAATCAACTCAGGATAATTCATTAAATTAAACTCGACCGATATAGATAAATTTAGGAAATCCATAACTTTTTTGGCTATATATCTTGTAGATTACAATGAAATTTTGTTATGGACATTAATAATTGGATTGCCCTAAGGCTTAAAAGAAACAATGGCAAAAGAAGCATTAAAAAAAGCAGATTCATTGTAACATATATATGGCTTGTATTTTGCTACAGAATACTAATTAAACTTTCGCTATAAATGCTTCCATGCGAAGAAAACTTTAGCTAAGCCTTAAAACTTAAAAAGTAAAAAAAAAATGTCTCCAATATTATTAAATGTGGAATATATTATAACATAAAATGACACTTGTTGATTGACATTATAGATTGTTAAAATCTCAGTATTTTTTAATGATTTTTTTTTTATACAACTAAGGTGGCAAAAAAATTTACAGCCTGAGCATATATAGGTATCACTAGTGCATTGCTAACCTTGAACCTCCCTACCCACAAGAGATCTGGAAACCCTAATCACTACAGGAATACAATAAAGGTTATTTGGCTGTGATGTTTTATATTCCACCAGCTGGACTGCTCTAAGTAGGAAGAAATCTAAAAATAAATTTCTCTGTTCCATACTTCTCCCTACCTACTACCCTAAGTTAAAAGTAATGAACAAAGACAACAAAAAAAACTTAAACATATATGCTCACCTCATTATAAAAGAAGTGTATGGTGTGATTATTCAATTTTAGACTGAGGGTCTTAAGGAATGATATGTAATATGCCATCACCTCTTCATCAGAGAAGTCAAATTTGTGTACAATTATTGAGTTCACATGGTTATTGCTAAGGAGGTAATCTGGAAAGAATAATTACCCATAAAATACATTTATGTGTACAAATCATGTACAAGTTCATCTATTGTAAAGATTAACAGAAAATGTTATTAAAATGAATACATCAAATTCATTGATGTAAAAAAAAAAAAAAACGAAGTAATATAAGTTTATTGCTTGAAAATCTGCTATCATGGAGTGAATTTTAAGGAAAATTAAATAAAAATAAGTTTTGTACAAAACTAAACAACAACAGTGCTTCTAATCAACATATTAAAACCAGTTTCATTGCATTGCATTCGTTGCGAATCAGGCTGTCTGCTCCCAGAAAACTGCTTATTGTACGTGACCCTTAGAAGATAAAAATATGCTCTTGCTAACTTTTTTGTAGGTCTTTTCAATATCTACAATTAATTAGTGTAGTACTAATTTCATATATATCTTATAGTTTACATAGCGTAAGAGACATACAAAAAATTTAAAAGTTAGTATTTTGTTATAGGTACACCGCATATACTTTCAAATGGATTTATTAAAATGCTGTTATTTTGACATTACAAACAGACACTTACATTTTAATAATTGTATTGATAGATGTATACATACATAGATAGATGACAATAATCTACAATTAAAAGTCTATAAGAGTGTAATGTTTCAAGATAACTTAGATAAACTTGTCTGTTTAAAACTTTTGAATAACTGGTATAATTGAATAAATTAAATTTTTATACAATAAATGTGTAAGAATAAAATTCACTGTACAAAATTTATTTGTAAAGCTTTATCATCATCATCATTTCAGCCGCAGGACGTCCACTGCTGAACATAGGCCTCCCCCATAGATCTCCAGAGCGACCAATCTTGTGCGGCCTGCACCCAACGGCTCCCAGCGACCTTTATTATGTCGTCTTTCCATCTAGTGGGAGGCCGTCCTACGCTGCGCTTTCCAGTGCGTGGTCTCCACTCGAGAACCTTTCTGCTCCAACGGCCGTCAGTTCTCCGAACTATGTGCCCCGCCCACTGCCACTTCAACTTGCTAATCCTTTTGGCTATGTCGGTTACCTTAGTTTGTCTAGTAAAGAGTAAAGTTATAGTAAAGTTAAAGCTTTATAGTCCTTAGCAATATTTATTAGCATACACATTAAATATGCGATGTCATTCACAAACGTCATAGCCATTTGCGCTTCCTCCTTATACTTGTTCATAGATTGTTTTTGCAATTTATTTACAGTACTGTCCCTGATAGTAAGCATAGTACCTACCATCCTAACATAGCGGCGACCACCGAGAGATAGTAATCCATCCACAGTCGCCCCTGTCATGTCAGCCTGCATAAATTTAACTGAATATGCACAGGCTGATCCCGAAACTCGACACGCAAAAGCGAGTCAGTGTGACGGACTTTTCACCACATGCATGATAGTCGCAACCTAATCAGTAAAAACCACCCTGTTATCGCCATTTCCGCGTTTGTTACTCATCAAGGTGCACCAAGTGCAGGTGAGGTTGGCTTGGGCGTCTCTGTTCTATAGATGTAATTGGACATTTTATGTTTAAAAAAGCATGATTTACAATTTGTCGCTTTAATCTATCAATCAATAACATCACAGTTACGAGCAATCATCATGGGTGCAGAGTGCCGGCCAACCGTTATGTTGCCTGTGGTTACTTTGGTGGTGTGTAATTTTGAATTTGTGACATCTTCTACAGCATTCATTTAATTTACATAATGTAAAGGGCAATTTTAATCTACATTAAATGGCCAAGTTAAATAACATATTTATCTGGATAAAGATTAATACTGAATTGGAGAAAATAGCTTAGCAAATAACTAATATATTTAACGTGTTGAAGATAAAAATGGTTATTGTGAGTCAATCTCGAGAGAGATATATGCCTACGCTGACTTTTACCTAGGTTATTTGAAGAACTACAATTCTTTAGTACATTATTTTGATGTAGCTTTTAAGGTTTAGCCAGCATAAGCCATGTAAACACCAGAAAATAGATTTGTTGAAGACATGATTTCAAAATATTGGGTTTTCTATATTATACAAATCTTAATTGGAATGTATTGTATATACCAACCTTCTATAAAGAATTCTCCAAATAACAGTGATAATCGCACAAAAATCCATTGAGTGGTTTAGAAATAGTAAGGAGACAAACAGACACACAGATAATTTATTTATAGATGACACTGATACAGCCTTTTGAATGTGACTATTATCACCACAATAAAACAAGAAGTTAAGCAAGCAACTTCATGATGTAGACTTTTTTTGTTACAATGTGTATGAATATTGTAAAATTCACTCTCATTGTTTTTAAAAATGCCAATAAAATGTATATATTGCTTAATTCAAAAACTTACATAGTGAGGTCTCATTCCTAATGTTCTCAAATAAAATATTGAGTGTCTGGAGCAACTGCACGCATACATAAGATGAACCACCACATTTTTGCCTCATAATTCTTAGAAAATATGACAGCATGTTCTTCTCCAGAAAGAAACTAGAAATAAAAATAAAATTGTACTTTTTTTTTCACCTCTACACAAATTTGACATGATATAATTATAAACCTAACATGCTAACTGGCTTTTTGGCTCTAGGGTAACTAGAACTGGCATCTGTCCAGATTCCCCAGGATTTGTCTTAGTTTGAAAATTTAAGCACTCTGGGAGCATCCAGAAGGGGTTTTAAAAAGTTTCCTGATAAATCCCAACCACTTTCAACTTCAAGGAAAACTGAATTGATTAATTAGCAAACAAATAAAAATATAATTATTTAATTGTTATTTAAAATCAACTCCATTCAATCAATCAATTGTAGAAAAAGTTAAAATTACACAGAAAAAACCTGATTTGTCTGAAATATCCAGAGATTTCCAAGTTGGCATTGTGTGGCATCAACAAATTAGGTGATGGCATTACTAGAATTTTTTTAAATGTTCTAATAAAAAAATACTCAATCACAATAACTTGTGTGTTGGGAATTTCTTATGATGATTTCCAAAAACATATCTATCATCTGTGTGTGTTATTATAAAGATAAAAAATGAGAATTATCCAACCATAGAAGTTATATTAAAAAATATATTACACAATAATTCATTGTCTTCTTTTGTTATAAAAGGTAGATTATAATTGAAAATGTCTGATAAATAATATATGTTGTACACAACAAATTTGTTATTTTTTAACAAGTTTTATACAATTTTAAACACAAATATAATTGTTTACACAATAAATTAATCAGACTTGAATAAATCAATCACATGAAGAGTAACCTGTATGTAATAAAAATATTACATTTATTTTATCACCCTAAACAAGCATCAACTTGTATCTACACCATACATGTAGCTAACAATTGTACATAACTTATTTTTTTTATTTTTTTTATTTACTTTAACTTTTGCATGTTATGTTTATCAACAATACTCTTTACAGAGTGTTACAGGATAAAACATAAATTAAGAAATGTGTTATCCAGTACATAAACAACTTATAAAACTTACTCAAATACAGAACTGTCGTTTTGATCGCCCCATATTAATATCTCTGCAATGCATCTCAGTGATTCCACCAGTGTAGCTCGATTACTTTCCGAAACTGTTGTATTTTTACAAAGAACATTATGGAGATACTTTAATCTTTCTAGGGAATGAGGGTTTTTCGGCCGTCCCCACGTTGTTCCAAACCAACTCCTGCTTCGAAACATTATTCACTTTAGGCTCTCCGGGTAGTTAAAAAAAACACACATTTTTATTTTTTGTGAACGCACATTGTCTTTCAACACCTAACTTGTTACACGCTATTATGCGGTCTACAAACTTTTATAATACACTTCTGCATAATTTTATTACAACCTCTTTGAATAAATATATTTCAAGTTATACATAGTTATCAGTAACGCCTTTATTTTTGTAATTTTTTATTTTTACGACTCGTTTTGAGTGCTTTTTAGTAGTTTCCCGAACTCTAATTTGACATTGAAGTTAATGACAGTTGACAGTTGATGTTACCATATTTAGAGTTGCTATAGAATATCTATTAAAAGCCCCTAATGGAGTATGAATTACGCCGCAAACTTAAAACAGTGTTTAAATTTGAGATTTTTCGTCATTTACCTTAGATACGATTCACGAATTAAGAGTAGCAACAGATAAAAAAAAACGAACGCAAGTGTCGCGTTGGTCCTCATTTTCCATCCCTTTTCTTTCATGTCTCCATCACGTATTCGTGGAAAAGAGATGGCAAATATAGGCTAGGTTGTCTCTTATTAAACAACCGTTTAAGTTAAGCCTCTAAAAATGTTATTTTATAAAATCTACAGTATTTTTTTAGGCCCTAAATTTAGGGCTAAGGGCACAAGTTGGCAAACACAGTGTTTTTTTATTTGACATCGAGGCATGGGTAAGTTTTTCACATCTTACATAATTGTATTAATTTATTTATTTTTGTATTGGTATTTTTGTCCGATATGCATCTTCATAGTATTATAATATTATTTCAGCAACTAACTATAATACTATGTTGGTCGATTTGATAATACCTAAGTACTTAGGTACTTTAACATGATGTATAATTATTGTTGTGTACCTACATAAATGATTGTTTAAGCTTTACATAGTTTACAAAAATAATTAAGTATGTTTTGTTGATCGGCTTAGTTTGTAATTTAAATTCTAATATATTGATTATAAGGAATGCAATATCGATTAATTTAACTATTTTCGGAAGCTCTAAATTGCCTCATTAGCCGACTGCTATGAGCGAGGTAGTGATGGACATTAAAAAAAAACATCGATGTTTTTTTCGATTGAATGCATCGGATTGTTGCATCGATGTAATATCGATGTTTCAAAAAAATACATCGATTTTTTCTATACATTGATTGTTTTTCTATAAGTTAAATATATATGTGGTTTAGAAATAAAAAGCAAGCATCTATTAAAATAACTTTATTACCTTTACATTTATTTTTAATATATATCCCAATATTTTTATTTATACTTTGTAAAAACAAAATTGTACCCAATCTTTTACCCTTTAATCTATTCCTTTGTTGAGTCATTACCAGCGCCGCTTGCGAAAACAGAGTCTCTGATGGCGCTAGTGTGCCCACCATTGTTAGACATTTAAAGGCAATTTTATGCAATATTGGAAACTGTATTTTGTAATCTTTCCAAATTTCTAGAGGATTGTCGTTAAGTCTTCCAACAGGACTTGTCAGATAAAGTGAAAGTTCACCCGACAAGCTATCTTCAGATTTATTACTCTTCCAATTGCGATGTACCAGTTTGTAATGATCACTCCAATGAAAATGTCTCTTCACTTTTATCAGACTTATCCGAGTCTGACTCGATTTCTTTAATTTGACTCAAATGAATCTTCATTAATTTTTCGATACAGCATTGCTACAAGCTATTCCATCGTTAAAGTGGTTCTTTTTGAAACGTGAGTCTAAAATGTTTGCTATAGCAAGAGGAGTTACATGTTCAATGGAACCCATTCTTATCGTAATTTCTTGCAGAGCTATTTTTGCACTTCTCGTGCCACAGGTTCTCCTGCTGAAGTAATTTTGGAAAATATGCAGCGGACCAAAGGTATAATTTTTATCAATATTTATCTGCAGAAATTTCTTTTGTGGCTACCTTCAAAGGCCGCAATATCAAAAAGACTGATGAGGCAATGGATACTTCTGAACTGCTGAGCATTGGGGGTGCGGTTGCGTGTCGAAAAAGAATATCATTTATGACACTCCGCAGTTCTAAAAATCTTTGTACCATGTAGTAATTACTATTCCAGCGCGTCGGTACGCTTTGTATAAGTTTAGTCTCAGTAGAAGTAGCTTTGCGCAATTCGTCACTAGCAACGCAACTTTGTTTGAACCAGGTCACAATTGCTTTAATTTTAGTAACAATTTTTTGCCACTCAGTACATGCCATTGTGCCCTCAGCCACCAATTTTAACGTATGAGCCAAACATGGAATGTGTTTCTTCTTATCAAACGTCAATTCTACAGCTTTCACCATATTGGCATCATTATCGGTTACAACAGCCGTCACATTATCTTGTTTAATACCCCATTCTGCACAACTTTTTAAAAGCATTTCAGAAATATATTGTGACGTGTGTCTTTCATCGAGTTCGTACACGCCTAGAGTAACTGAAATGAGTTCAATTTCTATTCCAAAATGAACAGTTACGCCTATAAAACTTTTCATATTTAATGTATAAGACCAAATATCTGTCGTCAAGGTTAAGTCTTCTATCGAAGACAACTTCTTTTTAAAAGTTTCTGAAACAACCTAATATTTATTATCCAACCATCGCCTTAGACTTGTTCTACTTGGTATTTTATATTGAGGAGCAACTGCTTTCATAAGATTTTTGAAACCTTTATTCTCGACTATTGAGAAAGGCTGGTTGGTGGTCTTTACAAATCATATATAACAAACAATTGTTGTTTTCTTGTTTTCATGCCGGATTCTGAATAACAGGAGATTTCTTGAAAACAGGTCTTGATAGATTTTTGCATTTATATGTTTTATGGGTTGGTTGCACTGACCTCTATAATATTGGCTGCCTTTTCAACCAGTGATACCACTTTTTGACGAAACACCTTGCGAGTACTAAATAATGTAATTGAAAAATACAAAAAAATAGTTATTAACCGTAGAGAGAGAGAGAGGGGTAGGTTTGATTGTTTGCCTTTTCGATACATCGAAAATAAAACATCGATGTATACTCGATGTTTAAAACTTAACAATACATCGGTTTGATTCAATGCATTGTACCTATACATCGAGTATTTTTAAAACATCGATGTATATCGTCCACTCCTAGAGCGAGGTCCTGGGTTCGAATCCCAGATCGAGCAAAGTGTTATTGGGTTTTTTTCTATGAAATTCTCAGTAACAGCTCGGAGTTTGGTTTCGTGCCCGATTAATGACAATAGGCTCGCCCCCTATTACATGGGACCTAAAAACATACTCGGCGAACTGTGAATTTACAAATGTACACCTCTGCCTAACCCTACGGGGAATACAGGCGTGATGGTATGTTCGGAAGCTCTACATCCATCAGTGGTTATGATATCATATTATGATGAACCAGGTCCAGTGTGAAGTATGGACCATGTCGTGATGATACTGATGATACAATTATGAACTTATAAATAATCACGTAATATTGCTTTGTTTGATCTATAAATAATTTTGGTATGATTATTACGCCGATTTAATTGTATTGTAATTTATTGATACGTAAAGGTACCTACCATGTCAAAATCATTGAATGAAACTTTTCCTAATAGTTTCCGCACTTATATAATCGTCTCTTTCCGAGAATCAGCGAATCATTATACCTATAACTATATAGCATAGAGACTGGCCTTCTTCTAAGTTTACATGGCTACAAAGATATTTTGATATCTTTATTATATGTGTATGCCGCATATAAATATATTGGGTTTCCTACCGATAAACATAATATAGTTATCGTATTTATGTACCTTAATATACCTAAGGTCGTCGGTCACACATTTTTAAGTGCAGTTGTAATACAACTACATTGCAGCAACAATTACAGTACAGATACCAGCTTAGAAGAAAACACTATTTTACCTTTTATATCGCGGACAATAACTTTAAAGTTCTTGTTATATTTAAAAAAAAGAAACTAGGTACTTATCGCTTTCGGTGAAGGAAAATATCGGGGTGATGTTGTTAGGGCATATTCTAAAGCCCGCCTGGATAGTAGTTTATATATCATTTCCATTTCTTAATTTTTTCGATGACAGCTCCTGTGAAAACTTGAGCGAGCGTCTTTTTTACATTATGTATGCATTGTTTTATAAAAATATGATGTTTACACACGTACAAGGTTATACCAGAGTCGAAGAAACTGATAGGGATGAAACTATATCGATAAACGTAACACGATAACAGACCCGATATTTTTTTACAAAATGTAAGAAACTAAACTACTGCTGGATACTTTTGTACAAATTTATTAACTAATATTATATTTCATTACAAGATGTTACACGAATTAATTCTTGATTGATAATGCCAACTTCTTCAAAATTTTCGAAGCTGTTGTAAAATAAGTAGGTATAGGTACTCGACAATGAAACGAAATAATTTTAACGACAGGTAATCTTTATTTATTTATTTTAATCAAAATCTGATGAATCGTCACTGTCGTAATCGTAATAAATATACGCGATCGATATCACTACTTATTTGGTCACAACTATCAAATTAGAACTGTCATCGAGAAAAAGAAATGGAAATAGTATAGTATGTATAAGGATGTTTAGTATAGCTAGCGAAAAATAGAAAATTTTGCAGTCAAGCACATAAAGGAGTGTTCCCGCAGCTCCACATAAAATAAAGTTCCTTCAGACTTAGGCTGAAGGTCTAAGCTGAAGGCAGTCTTAGCTCAGACTTATATCAGCCGTAAGTTCCGAAATTAAAATTTATAGGTGTAAAATTAGCATTTGCTCAGCTCTGCCTGAGTATAAAGTTCAAATCATCGAATTCGACGACTGCAGAAAACTAGGGTATAAAACGATTAAAAAAATAGCATATAGTGACCTAACAGTGATTTTATATACTTTTTAAATTATTTATATTGCTTGATTCTCATTGGCTTATACTAAATAGAAATGACTGTTTCTATTACGTACAACATTTGTACATGTTTTGTTATTTTTTCCGTTTGCAGTTTTTTGTTCAATTCAACAAAACTATAATATTTCAAGCGAATCGACTTAACATATACATTGCGTTAGAAATTACAATAATCATGTTCATATCCAAAGATTATATTTACATGTTGGTAAGTGTACAAAACGTTTTGTTATTGATTTCAAACTTCACCTTTTTTTATTGTATGTACGAATAATCTGTCGAACTAAGCTAAGGTTGAGCTAGAGAACGCTCTATAGATTTTAACCTTAGCGTGTTACCATCTTGGTCCACATCTACACTTATCACCAGGTGTGATTGTGTTTAAGTGTTAATTACACAAAGAAGTTATGAAAAAGTATGTTAACGTCTTATTGTTATTTATATTTTCTATTTATTGTTGATGATCATGAAATGAATTATGGTAAATAAAGCAATGATCTTTTTTTAAATCAGCGTTATAATGAAGTACCTACGTCTAACCTGACTTGATATTTCACGCATATACGGCAACAGCCCAATCCGAGGTTTGGCCAGTTTGCCACGTTTGAGCTTGTCGCCCTTTTTGCTCGGCTGTGTGCCTTCTGCGCTCGCCCACATGCCCGGTGAAGCTGTTGAGGCCTCCTGGCTAATAGTATAGGTCGGTTCGTAAAAAAAATGATTTCGCGGCAAATATAGGCTGGACATCACACCGGCGTATTTTTATTTGACACAATTAATTTGATCATCATCAAAAATATCTATATAGATGGGTACATTACCTATATGTACTGGAGAATTAGAGAATTAAAAAAAAAAATTGTAACAAAATCAGTTATGGCTCATTCTTTTAAATTGTATCGAAAACATGTTACATCGAGGAGAACGTATCTAAAATGTAACCCATAACACTGATTTTTTTGATTTTTTGAGTTAGAAGTCTTCTACTTTCGGCACTTTCCGCAAAAAATTATGTACCTACTTGAAATGCCTGAAAAAGCATACCAAACTCTCCCATTCATATAATAATAATTAATCTACATGATTACCGACCTATTTTCAGCGTTAAATTAAAATGGTTAAATAATGGGGATAGAGTTACGGAAGTTGGGACATTTTTATTGGTAATTTCCTCCGTAATGCTTAATTGTTAATCGTTTTTGAATTATTAGAGAAAAACTAAATGCTTAATTTTTCATCTTATATTGTTATTAGCAATTGCAATTTTTTATGTACTGTAAAATCATTGAAATACGTTTTTGTAAACGTTATTCCGAATCCAATGAGCTGACGCTCATAATTTTAGGAGTTTTATCAAGAATTAACACCAATTTGCACTTGTTGACTAATCTATGTAATTTTTTTTATTTATTTTTTATATCTTTGCAAGGATTCATACGTGCGTTCAAACACCTTAAGTACGAACTTTTAGGAGTTTTCAAATGGAATATTTAGAAAAATTTAAAATATGACTTGAGAACAAGAAAAAGAACTATTGACACGCAATAACGTTTTATCGTTTTATTAATATATTTTAAAACAGTTTTGCGCAACCTGTCCGTCCATCGTCAGTCATCGCTGTCATGCAGTCAAGGAATTAGGTAGAACTATTCTTCAGAACACTCGCCTTGATACAAACTGTAGAACGTGCTCAACGAGGCGATGAAAAACTGAAGTAGCTCGAGTATCCTTTATTTCTGAGAATATTTTTGAGACGAATTAACGTATCAGAACATTGGAAATACCAAAATACTGTGTAAAATTGGCATCGTACTGTGTAGGCTTTACGTCAAAGCAATAATGTCAATTTCGATAAAAATGTATATAGTTCTCTTCTCTTCTACGACGCGACAGTGATATTTTGTATCATTATTATCTACGAAACAATTGTTATTGTAATTAGGAACCAATTTATATACCTACTGTATGCAAACTTCATTAGAAATAGATTTCTTGAAGTAGTGGTTTCAAAATAAAAGTCATTCTTTTATATAGGTGTTTGTTTTATTGTATTTTATTTTGTTAATAAAAGTTTGAGTATAATGATACTCTGTTATAAATGTTATAATACATAAACATACAATTTATTGGACGGAGTTATTTTAAATTCAATAGGTAAGTATATAAAATTAATTCTATATTAATTCGTACAAATTAATTTAAATTTTAAACGGTAAAACTATAATTAAAATAATCATAAAACTTGTATTTATTTTAAAATAAGCTCTAAAAGAAATAAATAAGTAAATATAAGTTATTTACAAACTATATAATATTGCAATTATATCAAATATCATTAAACCTTTAATTTAGGTTTTTAATAGTAATTATTCTAAGAGCATTAATAAAAGCGCGAATAATAAATCATATTTTAAGTAGGTGTTGCCATATAAATATTTTTATTAATATATTTATTATCATATCATCGTTCTCCATTCTCTTTAATGACGAAAATTGTTGCATGCTGTGCTCGCCTGTAAGTGGAGTACTACATAATTATTGAGATGTGTTCGTATGACTAAAATATAATCATGTATCATATGTTGTGGCTCTGTTGGCGCGCCAAATAAATAAATAAATAAAATAAATGACGCCATTAGTTTGGAATTCGTCAATTTCATAACTACCTATGCACCTAGGGCACTATAACTTTAAACACTAATGCTATAATAAAATGAATAAAAAACTATGTATTATCAGAACGTATTTTTTATCAAATCACAAATCGCCCGCAACTTCGTCTGCCTTGACTTCAGAATTGGATCTTTACTATAATAGATGTATTCTGTAAGTTAATCCAGGTTATAAACTATGTTTGTGCCAAAATTTATCTTAGTCCATTTAGCCGTTATTACGAGATTCAGCAACAAACCTACAAACTTTCACATTTATAGTATTATAATATATAAATAGGATTATGCTCAAGTACCTACGTTAAAACAAATGGATGCACTTAATAATTCAAGGAAATAAATTAATGTAAATAGACGTTATCGAAGAGTACAAAATAACACTTTTTGACAAATAATACTGGTCTTTAAGCATTCCTCTAATTTTGTTTTAATCCCGTTTGGTACAATATCGAGACATAGAGGTACTAGATACTATTATTGGTTGTGGAGCACAATAGGAAGGTAGACGAGTGTTTTTATATGAAAACCGGCATGGTGCTAGGGTACGCATAACTGACTCTGGTGGTCAGGTATAAGGCTGCCATCCGTTCGGGTTTCCCCGGATTTGTCCTAATTTGAAAGACATTTAGGAAGCGCCCGGGCGGGGTTTTTACAAGTGTACGGACATAACCCAGATAGCTTTACGTCTAGGAAATAGAGGATTAAATTAAAAAAAGAAGGAAATTTAGATACTTTATTTTTGTTCAAAGGAGATAGCAGCCCTAGCCGGGGGGAGGGATGAAAAGGGAAAACTAATGTAAAATTATTTTTTCATATAGCAACTTCAGAAAACTATTTACTTTTCCTTTCTATAGCACTACAATCACAAACATAGAAACATCTTGCTTTGGCAGCTGCCTGCTGCATACCTGGCCGCTCCCATAAGACCAGCCTATGTTAAGCCTATTGGCTTTCGGCGTAGTACGATTGTACGAGAATCTGATGAACGGCATGTCGATGTCCACACTTCAAAGATTTGTTCACACTTATTCTTCATCAGTCACAATTTATATTACGTTAATTATCATCAGGTTGAATTACAGTCGTTTTGCTAAGCTTGTATATAATATAAATATGTAAGAAGATAGTACATAATATGTACTTTTACTCGGTACTCTCTTGAGTTTATAATTTTGAATAAAAAATAAGGTGCATTTATCAAAGCTATTATAGCGACCATTTACTCGTACCTTGCAAAAATAAATTAACAATAATTATAATTTTATACTATAGGTAATATTATTTTATTGATTTTAAAAGATCGCCTTTTTATATTCAATTTTTGTTACAACGAACTAAATCACAAATAAAGGTTTTTTTTTGTTATAAATTTAAGTATATCCAATTATTAAATTCTAGCACTGGCTAATATAATGTTATTTAAATTACTCAATTATTACTATATAATAATATACGTTTCTAATAATTATTCTATAGTAGGCTAATAATTATTTATTGTTTTTTTCCAATATTAACATCGTAATAAAAACTTATATTATTAAATAAATAATAGCTATCCATTTTTAGGGTTCTGTATCTCAAAAGGAAAAAAGGTACCCTTATAGGATCACTTCGTAGTTCGTCTGTCTGTCTGTCAAAACTCTTTTCCACAGGAGCGCGTAGAGGTATCAAGTCGAAATTAATG
This sequence comes from Saturnia japonica, assembly GCA_033032175.1. NCBI lineage: Eukaryota > Metazoa > Arthropoda > Insecta > Lepidoptera > Saturniidae > Saturnia > Saturnia japonica. The sequence goes on from CM065314.1 coordinate 5,964,029, forward strand.
TTAAATACTTAGGTTTGCATTCCCTTGGAATTGTGAAAAAATCAAACTTCTAAGTGAACACAATCAAAAGATATGGCCGCGGCCGTTTATACCGCATATTTTACCACTCGCATAGAGAATAAAAACCTATATAGGGTACTTCCAGTTGACCTTGAATCATGAAATTTCGCAACAAGCAACGTATTATAGCACAAGTAAATAAAATATCTGAAAACCGTAATTTTGTAGTTATATCACAATTAAAATATTTTTGGGATTATAATTTTTTTTGCAGTTGGTAACTTGACCACAGCATATGTAGTTGTATGGAGACAACAGTTTTCCATCGGCAAAGTTAAGTTTGTCCGTCAATATAGTTTATCTTTTCGTTAGAATTGTTCGGTGCTTTCTTCGGTAATATTACATAATTATATAAGTGAATGTGGAACGTAAACTACGGAACCCTCGGTGCGCGAGTAAACTCGCACTTGGCTGGTTTTTAAAATTATTCCCAATTATATTTATTTAATACTGCCTTCGAATTTGCTGATTACTTTCTAAAATTAATTTACATAGAGTATCAAGACGGTGAATTATTTGCATAATAACCACTAATTTTTAATTAAAAACTGATAAATATTTTATAGTTAATGCTAAGCGAATAATAAAAGCAGATACGTATGCAAGTTATAAGAGTTTTACCTACATAACTTAAATATTAAGTAGGTAAGACGCACATAAAGTTTTATGAAGGCATAAGACAGAAATAAATACCTACATTGTTTATTTTATACTAGGTAGGTAAATATTAATAACATTATTATTATTTACTATGTTCTTTCATTTTTAATGTATCTACTATTCATAATATAATGTAGATAACTACTATCGAGACGATAAGTACCGAATTATAATATAAATAAATGGATAACTAACTACGCGTTTTATAATTATCTTCAAAGGCCTCTCAAGTTGTTATAAACACAAACTATAAAGTTTTTGCTAATCATAAGGTTCGTTTCACGCGATAAATTATTTCCTTTTCCCAACAAAGGGCAAGCTGCAACCGCCTCGAGAATTGACACTTCAGTATTATTATGAACTCCTCCCAGTTATGTATGTAATTGCTTTTGAAATGTCATAAAACACGATACAATGGTGAAGCAGTGGTTCATAATTTTCGCGACTTTCTTTCGTGTAATTTAATTTACGGAGACTTTCTACCGTATGTTCCGTCTTCATTTTAACAAGGCAAGTTGGTCCCCATTTTGTTTCTAACCTACATCAGCTCGATACGAGCCATATGTTCCCAGTTTGAGCACGTCACATTTATGGATAGAAGTTTTGCAGAGCGTCCGAGTAGATTGAATTATATGTGTCTCGTAGGACGTACACACTGTCGCCAGGTTTTCCATTAAAGACATACTGGCCTTTTAAGTTTGTTACTTTAGAGTTCGTCGGTTGAGGCTTCGGTTTGCTTTGATAAGATGGAACGTTGTAGCTTGGTCTTGATGGTAAAATAGGCTGAGACCCATAGCCAAATGGATCGACAGGCATTTGAGGTACTTGTTGGAAGCTAGGTGCTCCACTCCATTGATATACGCCGGTAGGTTTTCCATTCGACACAAAATCAATCGGCAAATTGATGAAGGGGTCAGCGACTTGAGGTGGAACTGCTTGCGCCATCATTGGAGACATTGGTGGACCAATACTGGGTGGTTGAGAAATGTATCCTAAACCAGGGACAAACATGTAAGGTGTAGGTGGCAATCTGATATAAAAGATAGGCGAGTTATCGTATTGAAGAGAATTGAGATTGTCATTAGGATAAATATCTCCATTGCCGTTTTTCTTCTTGTTCTGTTGTCGTCGCTTTGTGGGGATGGTTCTTGATAATTCTTCCTCTTCAAAATTATCGTCGTTGACTGAAAAGTTTACAGCATCGTCGTCATCTTCAGAGTAGTCAAAACTGGAAGTTAGGAAGGACGGATAATAGCCAAACAAATTAAGAGCCTTATTTCGCCTGTTTGTCGGTACTAGCGGAAGTGTGGTGGTATCTTCTTTAAACTGATCATCAATTTTACTGTCCCGGTTGGTTTCTTCTGGTAGTGTAGCAGCTCGTGATCTTCTCGAGCTCGGTGCGCTATGGACTTGGAATAGGAGCCCGAGTATTACTAAAACGAAGAGAAGTCTGCTTGAACAATCCATTGTTGTCAGTAGTCTGAAAAGAACAAAAAAAAAACAATTAATGTAAGAACTTCCAATGTATATTATTCTGGTATTCTATTTCTTTACTGGTTACAGGGAAATTACTAGTGCTCCACTGGAATTCGTTTGCTGCATGTTGTTTGTCTTCAACTTTTAAGTTGAAAATATATCGCTGTATGAGCCCCTGTGATCAAACATCATATACCTACAGATGTGATCACACGCTAATTGGCTTAACAATAAAAAATATAATATAGTTTTCTTTGACAAATCAAAACGCCAGAATTGTTTTTGTCTTGCCTATCCTGTGTGTTTATCCTAAATCGTTTACAGCTGATTTTTTTATTTGACCAATTATTAAACTATGTGTAACGTTTATCATACAACAATAAGAAGTAAAAGAATAAAAAATACAAGGTGTACATAATCTTTTGATATTAAGCAAATGGATACATTCAGTGTATACTCGTTCACTTTAACGATTTAAAAATAGTTCGCCCTCACATAGCAATTATTATGGTATTTTCTCAAGAATAACAAATTTGCACGTCTCAAATGTTTATTTTAGCATCAATCGAAGTTCAGCTTTAACTGGTAACATATTTAACAGAAGGCCTTCGAAACACGGTATTACTAATTAAGTATGTTGATTTTTTCCAAGTAACTACGTAATAATTAATTTGTTTAACCATCTTCTCCTTGATTTGCTGAAAATAATATTTAAAATTATCAGCGTCAGTGGTACCACTAGTGGGTGGCCGACCTTCTAACCACCTTCCCCAAGCAGCTCTGGTAACCTTACTCACCGTCGGAATACATCTTAATACAATCAATTATTTATAATTTAGGACGATACTAAAATCGTACTCCATTTCATTTTAATGATGTTATAATAAACCATTAATAATTTAATGTTCAATTTTTTTTTTTTCAAAATAGTTTAAGGGACCTGTTAATAAAGTTAGCAGCGTTATCGACTTGCCCTTGAATAATGCAAGGTCGGTCTTCGAACTTGTGCGATTAAAACTCTGCTATATAACCCTATACGATCATTAAACAGTTTATGTACAATTAACGCTTCATAAAAAACTGTCCCTAGAATAAGTGACAAACATGATGTTTTTCTTGATTCATAAAAATATAGTAATTACATTCCACATATTATTTTATGATCCACTCAAAATTAATTGATCACTGCTGCCTAACTGGTTCAGTGGTAGCATATACGGATGACATGAATCATAGTAAGTTTTAATCCATTAACGAAGGAAGTGAAGGAAAACATCGTGATGGAATGGTAAGGGATTTCTCTCAACCGGGATGCTGATACCCTTAGTTCGGCTCTGGGTGATGCTATGTACCTATAACTAATCTCAAAGAGGGCCGCCGCTGTTATAGAGGTCAGAAACTGATATATTGCTATTATTCAAACCGCAACACTGTCACTCCGAGTAATGTTGATTTTTCAGCTTACGGCTTTTAAGCATATGGAGAAGTATTACGACAGTTGGAACTTGTATATTTCTAAATATTTTTTTTTTTTTTTTTAAAGCGTTTGTAAAGTTTTTGTTAGTTTTAACCGACCTCAAAAAAATACGAAGCTTACACAATGCGAATGTTTTTTTTATGGATCTTCACTGTAGCCATGGGCGTTATCAGCTATTTCTGGCAACGGCTATCTAGCCGATATTTGGTTTCAATACCGGTATTGATATCCGTTGCCAAATATCGATACCAAAGCAAGTTTTCAATTATCTAATAAGCGCATTGTTTTCATTTGTAACGATAATGTAAATATGCTGCCTGCCGTATGGATACTGTCAGTCTAACTAAACTACTAAAGTACCTCACGAACATACCAATCACGACCTTATGTCTATCAATACAAAGTTTAACAATATAACCTTTCATAGGTCAAAATATAATGAACAGTTTTCGTCGACATAATTGACCATTATAGTTTGATCTTCCAAACCTTATTACAGTTATGCCTTAGCGTTATAGAAATTAGGTCGTCTTTGGTTTATATTAATATTAGTAAAATTTTACTGGATTTGAACCGCTAGCCAATATTCGCTCCTTCTTTGTTTTGCACGTAAGGAATCGCTTAGAAAGTGAGAGAAGGCATAATTATTTTGGTTATTATGGATATTATTGTTCGTTTGGTTACCAACATAGCGAAACGAGAATCGCTGAAATAACCAGCTATTGTGATAATGTAAGTTGGTTGACAGCGTCGCGTCATATTCAGTTGTTAGTACCTAGATATCTGATAGCCGTTGTTAGCTATATCAATACCGATAAGGTACGTTAGAGGCATGTCAACCGTTTTCAGTTACGTTTGGCTATAGCGGACACATGCTTAATCTTCAGCCATAACTTCTTTGTTTATGAAACGATTTGGATGATTCTTTTTTTGTTGGAAAGGGGATGGTTCCTCAAGGGTGGTCCCATTGGACCTTGAATTTTGAAAACTGCTGAAAATTATTGAAGATGGTTTTCTTTTTTTGTGTAAAATTGCCTTGTATCTAATGTATATGAGATAATTAAAATCCAACACAATTTTTGACCTATCAATATAAGAGTTGGTAGATGAAAATGTTCTTTCATGGAGTAACTTTTATGCTAACCCTAAATGCCATAGGTGGCGCTGTATTCAAGTTATTAACTACTGGAAGGTGCAGAATAACGTCTGCGGGGTCAACTTGGCTACCTACTACCCTCAAGATGAAAATCTGTCACCAAGCACTAGCAGTTCCACTTGAGAGTCAGTCCACTCACTAGGCTTAGCGTGTTACCATCTTAAGTCACATCGTCACTTAACATCAGGTGATGTTGTAACCATAACGCTAAACCTATAAACGATATAAAAGAAAACGAAAATTATTACTTCTTAGAATACGTATGCGGAGCCGCGGAGTATCGCTATTCAACAAATACAATTTTTAAAGTAGGTACTTGTTATGCGAACAAAGTTTAGACGGTGCGAAAAGAAACAAGCTGGGGAAATTGTAATTTTTTTAATGAATATTAAGGTTCATTTTATGTTTAATTAGAAACGCATCGTTTTAAAAATCAACCTTGTAATTATACCCAACACAATATTTATTTACAGATTTATGACCTGACTTTTATTCTGTTAATAATGTTCATTTTAGATTGCTCCTCTTATCGTTAGTTACCAAGCATGTCGACAAATGTTATGTGAACATAAAAGTTTTATGTGAGAGGCGTTGCTTTATGTTTTTTTAATTGGTTAACTTAATATGTGTATACCGAGTTTTAATAAAACCTTTATGTATGAACGGAAAGGTTTTTAAAGTTCCGATCTCATTAGTATCCGAAACAGGATTTTCAGCCGAAACCGAAAGCGAAACCGAAGGCCGAAACTGAAACTGAAACTTATAACGTGTTCATATTTCTATTACTGATATAGGGAAATAACCTAATTGTATTTTTACAATTTTTTTACAAATATACAGTGTTAACTAGTGTTAAAACCGTAATAAAATTAAACTGTGTAACAAAAATAATTCTTTATTTTTATTTATACAAAAGTAGATAATAAACATCATAAGTAACTTTGTCAAAAAACAACACTTTAGATATGAAGTATAAAGAGACTCGTTATTGATTGAGAATTTCAAAATTTCATTATTTTCACAATATTCTTAAGATTAATTTATTATTAATTTCTGCCTGCGACTTCATCTGCGAAAACCTCAGAATGGGGTCTTTATAAGAGTAAAAAGTATACTAAATGTTAATCAAGGTTAAAAACTATCAGTATAGAAAATTTCATCTAAATCTGTTCAAGTCCGATTTTTAGCCTAAACTAAATTTTTTTTTAGAAACCGGAACCAATATCTTTGTTATGTGGTGTCGCGCAGCCGCGCTAAAGACGCACCGTCCTTGCGTTAACCACTCACGTTCCGCTCGGGACCAGCGAATTGACATCTTGCGGTCCACTCACCATCCACATACGAACTGCTTGGTGCGATTCGATACGGTGACGTTACGGAGTTGAAAATTGAGTGCATATAATATGTAACTCCATACAAACAAATCTCAATTGCACGAAGCAATCCGGTGTTGATCGGGTGCCGGGTTGATAGGAAGATGCGACCTTAAGTTTTTTTTCTATCTGAGTATACTGTTAGCCAAAAGGGGCCTAGAGCCTCAGACGGCTTTTACAGCTTCCCCTACCTACTATATCTACTCACATAAAAATGACTAACTGTCACACTGTGACACGGTTTCATTATCTAATTCATTGGACCAACTCTCCCATTGATTGCCAACGCGACATGGATGGACCGATGCCTATCGTTTGTTTTCACTTCCCGTACTTGCCTATAGCTTGCCAGATTGCTTGACTCTCATGGTCACTGCTCCGCCCTTTAGGTTCGTAGTGTGAAGTTACATAGTAAATAACCTTCCTTGACAAATAGGCTACAAAGCATAAAATTTATTTTTTAATATGACCAGTAGTTTCAGAGATAAGCGCGTTCAAACAAGCAAACAAAAAAACAATCTCTTGAGTTTTGTAATATTAGTATAAAGATCAAAACGTAATTTGAGTGATCAAATACAAACTAAATTACTACGGCTGTGCTTCACTGCATAAAAAAGTGTCCATTAGAATTGAATTTATGTGAACATACGCCTAACGAAAATAAAGTTCATCTCGGTAATATATAACGAAATTGCTCTACTTGCGCTTTGAAATATTTCATGTAATAAATTTTTCTTGATGACCGTATGATTCCATTAGGGTTTAAATCATTCTGACTACCGTAACCGGCGGTTTGTTTCACAATGTTTTTAATTTTTAATCATACAATAAAATGTGTTGGAATAATAGGTGAGTTGAATCTTCGTTCTCAACTTAAATCTCTGAATTATTTTATGGTAAGCTGTATCTGTTATAATATATTTATAAATATGTATTTTTTTCTCAATGTTCGTTTTAGGTACTTATCTATGACAATATTGGAGTTTTTGGTGAGATCTTGAGCTGCCATGTTTTGGTTTGTATCTTAATTCAAAAACTTAGGTTCTTTGACCCTACATTATGTTTTATTGATAGTATTTTGCGTGATATAATTTGATTGTTGTTCATGCGCGAAGTACTTTTTGCGGCGCCAAAACAAGAAGATGAAGATAATATTTTACATATTTATCTATGTATCTATTTGTATGTCCGGATTTAACGCAAAAACAGTTTGACCGATCTTTTATAAAATATTGTATACAGGAAGTTTATGTCATTTTTAAATTGATAGATTAAAAATTATTAATAGTATTTTTAGAAATCCACGACTAGAAAAATATGAGACGAGGATATTACTGAGTAATAAAACTAATAAACGCATAAACAATGAAAAATAGTAAAACAGTCCACCTTAAATACAGACAATACAAGTAAATCCTGTGAAAGATCAAAATCATACCTATTCACTTGTTCTAAGTCGCGAGCACTAGCTAGTAGATAATGTTTTATTACGTAACATACCATCACGCCTGTATTCACCGAAGGGTTAGGCAGAGGTGTATTAACGTACACTCACAGTTCGCCGGGTATGTTCATTAGGTCCTATCTAATAGGGGCTGAGGCTATTGCCATTGCGGGCACAAAGCCAAACTCCGAGCTGCTACTGAGAATTTCATAGAAAAACTAAATAACATTTTGCTCGACCTGGGAATCGAAACCCGGGACCTCGAGCATAGCAGTCGCGCTTATGACCACTAGGCTAATGAGGCATGTAGTCATTTTCTTCTAACACATACAAAATTTTAAAATTTTATACCTAGTAGCACGGCAAAATGACGTAACTACTGTGTGTAACTTAAAAACAATGTCGACCACCGAGAAATCGGTAATCAATTGACGTTCGCTGCTGTCATACCAACGTGCAAGCCTCTCGACAACTGGATGTGCACTAGTCGACCACAAAACGCGACAATCTGACGGGCTTGTCACCAAGTGCATGCTGGTCGTGAACTCGTTGCCCAATCGGGATCAGATTCCTACCACCCTGCAAAAATGTAAAACTTAGCCAAAAGGTCGCTAATTACGAATTAGTGAGTTAACTAGTGAAAGACCTTTTCTTTTTTAGCGAGTACCTGAAGCGATGGCGACTTTTTTTAATGCTAAGTGTGACTCTTTTTGTTTTGGAAAAAATTTGTTTCCGTTTTGATTTTGCTTACATGCGGATCTTGACACTTCATGTCCAATAGAAAAATGTAGAGACGACAATAAATGATCATAGTGTCGATATTTTAGAGAGCCTAATAGAGATGTCATAACATCGATATTTCAAAAACATGGGTGAATATTGATCATCTCTACTATCAAGATACACGAACATGATTTTCTTTATAATTATCAAGTTAATACAAATGATGTAATAATTTACATAATTGCAGCAACTTCTTTCGTTTTCATCGTTTTACTTAAGTTGCCAATCAACATTAACATCAACACCATAATTATCTTGCATTCTATAGTCCAAATGAAACAAAAATATATCATACACGAAAGTAGGGCTGTCACGTTCATACTTACACTTGTTCTTTAAATCAATATGGCTTCTTTTTTTTTCGTTTTCACCCAATTCTGAAATTAAACAAGTCATCACAGTTCTGTGGATAACCGATTGTTGAAATTTGACTGCCATTATTGTAAACATTTTCGAGTATGTATAAATTTATAATTTGACTAAACGTGCATGTGCCAGGCCTTCTAGAACGGTAATATTCAGCAGTTAATGACAAACTTAAAAGGAATGAGCGCTCTTTGGTAGCATGTAAAAACATCGCGTTTATCGACGTAAGTTCGAATCCCTGCTTTGAATCTGAGCTTCCCGTGAAGGAAAACATCGTGATAAGAGCATAATATGTTAGTAAGACTTTTTGTAATGACCACCTGACTAGCTACCACCCTCAAGCTTACTAAACCTCAGGTGAGCATGAGGCCGAACGCTAAACCTATAATGAATTAAAAAAACTTCTTGGAATTCGAACTCTACATATTTTAGACCATTACGTATCATCCGTAACGTAACATTCCGTAACGCGACTTTTATTACAATACCTAAAGATGTTTCACATCAAAGTAATGTAACAAAAAAGTTCATGTTACATAATTGTTTCCTTACCGCCACCAAAGTTGTTTCACACTTAATCTTAACAATACCATAACCCTTAAGGGGCCATCTATAAATTACGTCACAGGTTTTGGGGGAGAGAGGGGGTCGAGGAAGTGTGACATTGTGTGACAATGGGTGGGGAGGGGTCCCAAATTTTGTGATCACATCTAATTATAAAATGGCAAAATATGTGACATCACACTAGGTATGGGGGGGGGGGGTCTCACAAATGTGACCACCTGTGACAAGGACGGGGGAGGGGTCAAAAAATCATGAAATTCGTGTGACGTAATTTATGGATGGCCCCTAATATGAACTCTTTATTTATTGACATTATAAAGATAGAACTGAAAAAAAATCATGTGTGCGCAGTTTCCACGCTGTAGAAGTGAAAGCTTCAGAAAACCAAAAAAATGTCTTCTTTAAAATCTCTTTTCGAAAATCCTAAATCAGCAGGACTCGTAACGATTACTTGTACTGTAAACACAACAGAACGTACAAGTCTGATCGTCACACCGCCACGCCAATTCGACGACGAGCATAGTAATGAAAATCAGGACTTGCATTAACCGTGTACATTCTGTCTCAGGCTAAATCCTATAGACGTATGTGTTTGTCTCTTTTTCGTTACATCGAGTTTAAAATCATAATGGCGCTAAATAAGTTTTCACTTCAAAAATACAATTGAAAAAGTCTCAACCCTAATTTAACTATAGTTCCTTCAATCAAGCAACGATTAGGGAGGCGATTTAACACTTAACACGCGAGTGGTTACTCAAAACTTGTATACGAAATTTTTAAACGGTAATCAAATTATAATAAACGGTTATTTCTGTAATATTAAGTAACGTTACGTCAGTTTGCTCCCAGCTAGTTATTACAATATATCAACCTCGTTATTACGGTGTATGAGGTGTCAAATAAAAGCGGAATTTCTTTAATAACTTATTACCTACCATTTTTAATCATAAACGGATTTGGAGTATGGTGGATAAACGTGATTTAAATTGGACCATATAAACTATTAATATTACCATAATTATCTATACTTATCTGCTATTTAATATATTTATCTACTAGCTGTTCCTGCGACTTCGTCCGCGTGGAATTTTATATGTGGCGACGTGCATGTGGGTACCTCAGGGTACTGAACACTGCTGCTTTAGTTTATTTTATTTGCGCAAAACCCTACTTTTTTTCTAAAATAAAATTATCCTAATTTACTCCTTATAACATTAGCTACCTGCCAGTGAAAGTCCCGCCAAACCAGTCCAACTGTTTCGGAGATTAGCCGGAACAAACATACAGACATACATAAATTTTTAAGCAGACTTAGCTGTAAGCAAAAGCTAATTTACAATGAAACGGAATAACTTCAACTCTTCATTTATTTATGTAACTAATCAGCTGAAATTCTTATGTCAATAAGGAAAACCTTGTATACGCTTGTTAAATTAGTATAAACCAAGTATACTAGTGATCTTATTTTGTTCTTAGAATGCTTTATATAAACACAATGAAACTTTATAATATTTGTTCATATTAATACCTGTATTTCGTAAAGCATTAAGCAATTGACGCATTATATTTATAAATAGCGATAGTTTCTAGTACAACATTCATTACTATCAATAAATTTTATTCACTGTAACTGTTTAAATCGAAGTTTAAAGGAATTATGTAGAAATATATAAATGTACAATTTATATGTGTGTCTTTATTATTTAAATATGTTGTATTTATTCTGCTATAATCATATTTTGTTAATCGAAATTTAAGAAACTAAAAATCCATACGAAAAGTAGTCAATTTTAAGGAAAATGGTTGATTTTACACGGCTTAACAGATAAGTTTATTGCTATGTAAACCAGACATTTTAATATAAAAAAAAACGATAATAACAGTATATTTTATTAAGGATATTTATTTTGGCCATATCTATCTAAACTAAATAATGGGAGACCGAGATTTGCTCGGTGTCTTAAAAAACCCGTACTTATCAATACAAAATTATATCCAAATCGTTATACTCAATTAATATTATAGGATATATTATTATAATTAATATTAGTAAAGGGATAAAATTTGAGATTATGTTGGTTTCTGAAACTACTGACCTGATTCTTTCTCTGATAGGAAACTACATTAAACCTACAGGCTTATTTTTTATTGTTATTCAATTTTATATCGTATTTTTTTATCGTTATAACTTTAGCGTAGTGGCCATAATCTCATCTGATCTAAAGTGACGATGTGGCCCAAGATGGTAACACACTAATCCTAGTGGAAGACTGGCTCACAAGTGCAGCTGTCGGAACACACCTATAAGTGCTTGGCGACACATTTTCAACTTGAGGGTGGTAGTTACCCGGGCTATGGATTCACCACGAATTTTTCTTCATCGAAAGCTCACGTCAATTGACGGGATGTCCGTTCACGCTACAACTAAGTGAACGAAGTCACAGGCTGTTACCATTATATTATAACTTAGCTGTGCCCGTGACTTCACTCACGTGGACTACAGAATACCCGCGAGAATCTTGCACCCCCGCTCCCGGCAATTTTAAAGACAAAAATGCTTATTGTGGGTGTTCTTTAGAAGATAGATGTATACTCTCATGGACTTTTTAATAGGTCTTTTTAATGCCTATGATTATGTATTACTTTAATTTACTATATCTCTTATGGTTTATTCAGCATAAGCCTTTTAAGCACCCAAATTGATTCACCATGACCAGTTTTTTTTTATTTGTGCGGAACCCTAATTATTTTTCTAAAATAAAAGTAGCCTAAGTTACTCCATATATCATCAGCTATCTATTAGTGGAAGCCCCGTAAAAATCGGTCCAACCGTTTCGGAGATTACCCGGAACAAATAGACATACATAACATACCATCAAGCCTGTATTCCCCGAAGGGTTATGCAGAGGTGTACATTTTACAGTCAGACAGAAATTTAAAAAATGGGCTTTTTGTTATAGGTATCGTATACAATTTCATATGCATTTAGTAAAAAACTGTTATTTTGACATTACAAATAGACACTTCAATTTTATTAATTGTTTAGTTTAATTAAGTACTCTTCATGTAACTACTTACTTACATTATGTAATTAATCACATTACTCATGTAGGTACTCCGTATCCCATCTTCTCACAAAATATCTTCAACGTGATACACAAATCCTTCCATTTATCGGCAAAAAAGTCAACAAAACTGTACTAAGATTCGTCTCGAGAGAGGTAGGCCACAGATAAACTTCTTCGTAGATTTCTCTCAACTTCGAGCAGTCCGACTGATGGAATATCTCCACCCTACAAAATATCACAGCCAAATAACCTTGTGTTGTGTACCTGTGGTGAGAAGGGTTAACAGAGCTCCTTGGGGTAGGGTTCAAGGTCGGTAATGCGCTAATGAATAATGAATGAATGAATTAATTAATTAATTAATTACTAATGAAGTTGTTGAAGAATATGTCTACCTGGGACAAAGAGTCCATTTAGGTAGGTCCAACTTTGAAAAAGAGGTCAGTCGATGAATCCAACTCGGCTGGGCAGCGTTCGGGAAACTGCGCGACGTCTTCTCGTCCAAAATACCTCAGTGCCTCAAAACGAAAGTCTTTGACCAGTGTGTGTTGCCAGTGATGACATACGGCACAGAGACGTGGTCGCTCACTGTGGGCCTCATAAGAAAGCTCAAGGTCGCTCAGCGAGCTATGGAGAGGGCTATGCTTGGTGTTTCTCTACGAGATCGAATCAGAAATGAGGAGATCCGTAGACAAACTAAGGTAACCGACATAGCCAAAAGGATTAGCAAGTTGAAGTGGCAGTGGGCGGGGCACATAGTTCGGAGAACTGACGGCCGTTGGGGCAGAAAGGTTCTCGAGTGGAGACCACGCACCGGAAAGCGCAGCGCAGGACGGCCCCCCACTAGATGGAAAGACGACATAATAAAGGTCGCTGGGAGCCGTTGGGTGCAGGCCGCACAAGATCGGTCGCTCTGGAGAACTATGGGGGAGGCCTATGTTCAGCAGTGGACGTCCTGCGGCTGAAATGATGATGATGATGATGAATGCGCTAATGATACCTAAGGTAATACAAGCACTACTTGGACTACTTGAGAGGTGATGAATTGCTATCACCTATTTTCCGAATGATAACAATCTAACTGGATACTTATAATAATACTTCACACACGCTTTTACTTACCCTTATAGTCAAAAACCCATAACAATATATGAAGATTGACTTATAAATAAAAAATATCTGTGCGACCGAGATGCGATCGGTGTCTTAAAACAAAAGAAAACGCCTACCTAGGTAAACTTGCAACGTTAAACATTATCTAAATACAAAGTTTCACCCAAATCGTTGGAGCCGTTTACGAGAAACCAATTACATTACAATTACAAGAATTACTCACTTACGGCCGTTTTAAATATCATATCTGAGATTATAGAAAAACAGTCCCCGATTAGTACATATTTGTACTAAGTAATAACTATATTTAACTTATAAGAGGTATCGGCTTCCCACTTATCTATCAAAGCTATAAGATATGGATATATGTAGATACGAAATACAATATAAAATAGGTTATTGAAACGAAATTAAGGGCAAAAGGATGGATTAAATAACTGAAACAACAGATAGAAAGGTTATTGAAAACGGCCGTTAATAGTAATAGATAGATTAGATAATAACAAATTCATTTTATTAATTTCCAGTCAGAATTATAGAATCAAATTGTTTTGCATATCTAAATGAGAAACATAAGATCTTATTAATAATGACTATTCAGAAAAATAACAAATTATTAACACTCTCGCATATATTTTGACGTGCGCTTCTCGCTTATCGGCTAATATGACATTTTGACAAATAATACCTATTCATAAAAGGATAAAGTTAAACACCAACACGAGGTCAATAACTGGCAGTGTCCAATGATTGGCACATCGTAGATAATAAACGATCGGTTTAATGAACCAAACATGTTATCGCATGGGATTTGCAATGATTATCTAGAATTGAAACATGTTACGGGATCCGCCCACGGTTTGGGACCTCATTAGAGTGATGCTTAGTGTTATTGGATAAAAAAATATAGTCAAATGCGAATACTATTTCAACTTAAGGGGTTCTGTAGTTAGTTCTGCAAACAATTATGATTTTGCAAAGGTGGTTACGAACTTCCTATCACATATTTTATGTTCCAGAAAGAAGATATGATGGCTCAGTGGTAGCATGCATGGATACCGCGTCGATCAACATGAGTTCGAATCTATATAATGAACCTGAACTTTTTTTGAGTATTATGGTAGGATACTTTCTAATGCACGCCTTGTTAATTAAAAATCTGTCACCAAGCACCACCTATAGGACTTGTGTTCCGGCAGCTGTACTTGAGAGCCAGATCCCCCCCTAGGCTTAGCGTGTCATCATTTTGGGCTACACCTTCGTATAACATAAAGTGAGCTTGTTGCAATGGTACTAACACTTTCAAACAATATATTTTAAAATCTTTAATATTTGTTTGACATCACTGTGACATAAAAACTAGAGGAATATAAAAAAATATCTCTCTGCCGGTTTCCCGCAGTACATTAAAACATTTTTTTTAAATGGAATTTGTACATCTTTATGTCTAATAAATAATATCTCTGTAAATAACATGGCTATATATATGTCTGTATATAATAAATCAACAAATTTTACAATGCACTGTGTTTATATGAACAAAGCTGCCGATAAAAAGTTAGTACCTATACACTAACACACACTAGTGTTTGTACTGTCTGGTGCTAAACTCATCAAGCCGCTGTTGGTAATGAACTCAGGAACCAATCTAATCTTATCTAAATCTAATCAGAAAACTATTTTTAATATTTGAAATTTACCATCCGTTTTCACACAATTAGATATTGAATTTTGAAAAACGTTAAATTAGGTGTTTCGTTAATTTTGTGGAAGAATATTAATACCAAATTTAAAAAAATATATATACTCAAGAAATATAATACTCCAAACAAAATTTGCCACTTCGCTTTCACATAATTAAGTACTAAAATTTTAACATAACATACCATCACGCTTGTATCCTCGAAGGGTTAGGCAGAGGTGTAATAATGCACACCCACACTTTGCCGTGTATGTTTTTTTAGGTCCCATATAATAGAGAGCGAGCCTATTGACATTAATCGGGCATAAAGCCAAACTCCGAGATGCTACTGAGAATTTTTATAGAAAAGCCCAATAACACTTTTTACGACCTGGGAATCGAACCTAGGACCTCGATCATAGCAGTAGCGCTTACGACCATTAGGCTAAGCGTTGAAATACGTTTAGATGACTTACATGTCCACAACTTGTCATACTGAAAAAAATAATATAAATTTTTTTTATTAAAAAAAAAAATATATAATAATAATTTTATTCCACTGACTCAGAATTCATATATAGTTCAAAAAATTAAATACATATACAAATTATAATATGAAAATTATCTGAGTGAGAGTAATATATACCAATATTATTTGATAAGGTATCCTAAAAGCCAATGTTACGGTTAATTGTTTTATATTATGCATGAATGTGTGACCATATTTTTTTATTATGTGAAGTTTTATTTTTATTACATCTAATAATATCATAAGCTAAACAATGTTACATTTGTTATAATCGATTCATGTATGGGCGGGGCGTATCTCACTGTCAATGTACCTATATGGCATGTTGAATAAATAGGTGTTTTTTTATACCACACTACATAATATGCTTCAATTAGGATCTGATGAATTTAATTCCTTGTAACTTTTATTCCATATATACGAGACAATTTTAATTTCATGTACATTAAAACTTATTTATACTACTTTTTTAACATGTCCGAGTAACCTTAAAATAAAGCAGCACTTAGATTCTAATTATAGCATGTTTTGTATTTTTAGTTTTAGTAAAGTGTAGGTATACCTTGTTGGTGGTAGCATAATGAAATAAAATAGTTATAATGATTTTATCAAATGATAGCTGAGCCCTACGCTTTCACCCGTGTTAAATTTATTCAACGGACTCTCCTTAGCCGCCACGCCAACGCTCTCGTGTAGTCTATCGTTGTTGTACTTGCCTACAACTTGCCAGATTGCTTCAACGTTCATGGTCACTTTTCCGTTCCTTAGGGTCATAGCGTGAAGATATATATTAATGCTGCCTCATTAGCCTAGTGGCTCTAAGCGCGAACGCTATGCTCGAGGTTTTCTCGCTCGGAGTTTGGCTTCATGCCCAATTAATGGGAATACGTTCGCTCTCAATTACATGGGTCCTAAAAACATACCCGACGAACTGTGGGTTTACATTAGTACACAAAATCATAATCAAACAATTCTTATGAAACTTATGAAAGTTAAAACATTACTGTGCCGGTTCGGAAAATATTCCAGTCATCGAGAAGAACCGGTAAGAAACTCAATAAGGTTTATCTTTTTTTTTCCAACTATATAAGTGTTAGTATATTAGGTACAATAATAATAATTTAGTGGATACGCAGAAAGGGAGTCACTCAGACACCACTATCATTCACATAAAAATCCACCCTATAATAACCTTTTGACAGTAAAACCTGCTTGACATGGTCCATAACTTGTTGTCCAGCAAATCAGTAGTAAATGTTCTTCGGGAACTTTTTACAGTACCTAACACTATTACCTAAAAAACTTTTATTAGTATTACTAAGTCTAAAACACGGTACCTAACCCTTCGGAAATACAGGCGTGATGTTATATTATGTTCCTAGACAAATCTTTAATAATAAATGTATAGTTCTGTCTGTAGATACATTTAATATTTTTCCTAGATTTCCATACTATATAAACGACACTAATCACAAATATGCCATTCAAAAAAATTTTGTCTGTCTGTCTGTTTGTATGTACCAGATTTAACTCAAAAACGGTTAGACCGATCCTTATGAAATTTTGTACACGGAATGTTTTATTTTCCTTATTTCTTAGCCGATTTTGATGAAATTTTGTACACAGGAGTATAAGTCATTCCACGATAGATAAGCTATGAGAATTTTCAATAATACTCTAAGGGAGTCGTAAAAATGATTTTCAATAGTTTAATATTCCTTTAATTCTAAACGGATTTTGTTGAAATTTTGTAAACGGGAAGTATAAGTATATACATAATTGAAGTGCACTAAGAATTGTCTATATTACTTCTAGAAAGACAAAAAAAAGAAGTTCAAAAATTAAATTTACATCAATTCTCAACCGATTCTGATAAAATTTTGTAAACGGGAAGCATACACCATTCCATAATTGAGAGGCTATAAGAATAGTTAATAAATACATTAGAAAGCGTACAACCGATTTCGATGAAAATTGTACACGGCAAATACATAGCATAACTCAATTGATATGGCAGGAATTTCAATAATATGTGTAAAAATAAAATTACGGCATGTAAATAACTATTGTGTAGTAACAAACGCGTGCGCAACCGTGGGCACACTGCTAGTATTCGTAGATACTTAGAGATACATTGAAAAAAATCATCGATACAAATTTTTCAAACGAGTATTTTAATTAATGGACTGTTCCCGTGTTCATAATTTATAATCAGATGCGAAAAGTTGGTATTTTTCTATAGCAGTCGAGGTGCATGGACCATAAAGCGTGTTACAAATAACAAAGACACGATGTTCTCTTTAGTAATTGTAAGTTGTTTAAATATTAACTCAACGTCGTAATTAGGCATGTCTGTTCTATAACTAAAAATTAAATAAAATGAAACGGCTGACGTTCAGAATTGTCGAACGATGAAAGCGAACTTGTTAAACAAGACAAAATGTATAATTTTGCTGTTAAAAATGTTAAAAGAAACGTTGTAAACTCATTTGTTTTAAAGCAAAAGTAAAACAAACGAAACACCTTTCGCACGCGCACGTTACGCGCTACCTCGACAGGTGAGTGCGGTGAAGCAAAAACGTCAATACAGCAGCATCGTAGTTAACATTTTATACTTTATCTACTACTAGTAACTTGTTTAATATAATGAAACTAAATGCCGTCTTAAATAGGTTGGTTTATATTTAGACACTGGTCGGGGTTATTTTTAAAAACGCATTTCATATGGACAATAACCTTATATCAAACCAGTCTTGCTATTTTTGTCGCATTCCATGTTTTTCGCTTGACAACCAATGATTTTAATTTACGTAACAGAAGATGAGTGTTAAGGAAATTTGATAACTTTGCAACTTTAATAAGGTGTTACTCGTGAAATTTGTGAATGAATAATTGCAATTATATGTTTAAAATTTACGGGCATCCTTATGATGGTAAGTATATTAAAATTCAAGACTGAGGGTGACCGCGGCCGTCAGGAAATGACTCTCTAAATATAGTCTCTATTATAGAACCTAGACCATACCACAGTGTGTCATTAAACAATTAGACGTACACAATGGCGGGTCACGAAACGAAGAACGAAGCGATTAACAGGAACGAATTTTAACCATGTATATGGTAGACACGATCTAGTAGAACACGAGTATCGTACGAGTTGGTAAAAAATAACGTTGGATATATTTTAAGTTATTTTTTAATAACTGTATTATAATATCATATTAATATAATATAGAAATAAAACTCTGAGAAAGTGATTCTTAAAGGGCATTAGAGTTGCCGCCCCGACATTTAGTAAGAGTTGCACACTATATTTAATGCCTTTGCTATTATGGAGTTCAAAACAAAAATATAGTACAGTTTTAAAATTTTAGTAAACATTAACACTATACTGTAAAGGCAATGTTGCATAATTCGTTATTATATATGCAAAGGCAAGACGTAGAACCTGGTATTTATTGTAATTTATATTAATTTGTACATTCTTGGAGGGGGAAAATTGTTATGGTTGCATGCGGTGGAAAGTATAGTATACAGGGTGTCCCGTAAGGAATAGACCAACGCTATGATGGTGATAGAGGGTGACATGATCTAATAGAAACACTAAAATTTATTGTCCTATGCCGAGTAGTTTCAAAGCTATGAATTTTTTTAATGTTATGTTGAAATTCTCTATGAACACAAAATTTAAGTATTATTATTATTATTATATAAGTATATTAAATATACAAAAACAATAAACTCAGTCGATGCTGTATGAAAATTTAATATCTATTGGATTTTGGAACGAGAATAGAATAAATGTCTGCACAGTGTAATTAAAATCATATCAGAGGCTAAGTAGTGTTATTATAATATGTTTGGAATTTACATAAATTAACTTTTATCCATAATGTCAACAAGAATTGATTTAAACGATTGTACGGTTTACCGTACTTTACGTCTGAAGTAGAAATAACTGGGAGAACGAGCAAAAACTCTGCGGTAATAAGTTGTTTGCGATACTTCTTAGAAATTTTAATGTTTGTGGTTCATTTTCTATGAATTCTTTTAACTATTACTTACAATATTTATAAGATGTATTTAAGAGGAATAGTAAAAGTCGCGGTAGTTAAGCTGCTTGCACCGGATATTAATGCGAAATTAATTTCGATGCCCACAGGTTTGAAGTGTGACATGTAACAAGGAAATTTCGGAATACGCATAATACCATATTTTTTCAAATTTTTCATTTAATATTTAATAACATAAAAAAAAACTAGTTACAAGGCAGAGTTACGACCACAGCCCATAAATGATACGTATTTAATAGGAAGCGCTGGTTATATACGTGCTTTTTCGGAAACTCCACTGTAAGAGTCTATTGTTAATTTTCTAATACCAATAGTTTTCGATTAATTTGTAAACAAACTAGACCTCAATTCATTAAAATCTCTGATAGTGTATAACTTTTGCAGTTTGATATTTTCGCACACTTTTCTAAATCTCATTACAAATCCAACGAGGTATCGCACGTCTTTTAACTAGCAGTAAAATGAGAATTTTTAACAAAAAAGAAAACCAACTCGAGTGATTTCCGTGGTTGTACTTACGAAGTTGAAGGTCCAATCCCAATGAAATTAAAACGGGAACACCCTCGAGGGTTCCAACGAAAAAAATAATCATCCACATCGGCTCCTATATCAAAAGTAAAGACTGAACATCCATAAAAATACATTCGAATTGATTTAATTATGGCGTTTTAGACTGCGAAAAAGGAGGGTTATGTTTTTCGATCGTTTAAATGTATATTTCTTTGGCACGCTCTGTAGCTTAAACGATTTGATGGGTTTTAGCATACATGGTGTCGTTAGATTCGTCTTAATTGTAGAAGTGACATGGGCTATATTGGTACTATTTAAGTAAGACGTCTGGGAATCAAATAAAAATCAAAAATAGGGGAAAAAATTTAGTCAGGTATTTTTGTTGCAATCGTGTTTTTTTTTATGATTTTTAATTATCTTGTTGACTAAACTCTATAGACTATATCTCTTACATTATCTGTGATTCGCATAATTAATGAAACTGTAACTTTCGCTGAAATTGATAATACAATATGACTATAGGTAGTTAGTAAAACTATTTTATTCAATTTTATAAGTACAACTGATTATTACTTTTGATATTCCTAGTAAGGAATATAATATGGCTCTTTAAATTTATCGCAAATACAATTTAAATATTCACGCATTTTTAATTTTAAAAAAAAATCCACAAATAAAAACTTCAATAATAATAAATCATCAGCAGTAGAAACAACTTACTTTCTTATTTACTTTTTACTTTCATTTAACTCCCAACACGCAGCCGAATAAGACTAAAGACTAAAGACTAGTGTATAAAAAACGGAATTGAACAGTGTGTCGCTGAACCCGTTAACTATATATTTTGAAAATAAAACAAATTTACAAACAAGTTATAGTTTTAATAATAACTACCAATTTTTTTTTGTTTTTCTACCTAAATTTTTGCCTGCCGTCCACCGTCACTATCTTTCTTGATTCTCGCAACCACAAAGATGAAATAAATAGTTTGTTACATGATGTAACATTCTTTTGTTTATTTATTTATTTTAATATATCAACTGTGTGTCTCAACCATTTAAAGCTATATTGTTAACTGCATAATAATTTTATATATCTAAAGATTTAAGCAGCGTATTTCTTGAAAGAGAATGCTCTGCGGGTATTTGTTAGACTTGATTTACCTTCATCATGATTATTTCATTCTTAATTAATGTAACACAAAATATATACTTAGACTGGACCCGAAAATAAATATAACTATAAATAAATAAATTAAATAGATACATATTCTTTAGTTAAGTATGCTTATAACTTATGCTTATGCTTAGTGTGCTTACACTAACAGGCAAAGGCGAGACGTTACATATAATTAATTAATCAGTATATTCCGAATTTTTTAGTTCCACAGAATTATCTTCTATTTTAAATTTCCTTAGAATCCGTCCAGCCCTTCTAACGTGATTGAAATATAAAACATACTTTCGCTTACATGCCTATAAAAATGTCTTTTATACATTAACAAATATATTATTTTAAATTATTTTCTAATATCTATGAAAATATCAAAATTTTATTAGACCAGATTGAAGTAAATACTTTTCTTTTATCCCCTACTATTGGTTTTATACAGCTAACAAAAATTGCTTAATTATGTTTACTTGATCATTGAAAGAACCTATGAGAAAAAAAGAACAAATTATTATATACCAACTTTTGGAATCCCTTACGCATCATTATATATATCAATATTTAGGGACATTAGGTACATAATATTATCAAACTTGTTGGAAAACGCAGTAAGGATAATATAAAACAATATACATCAACATTGAATATAAATTGCTACAAAATTCCAATAAGCGGTTTGGTACGCAGACTTCCAGGAAATAGAAAACAAAAGCCTATAAAAACACTTTACGATTAGTAAAATATTTATGAAAATTCTTCGATAACTTTCTTGCCCACATCTAGACACGTTAGCGTCGTAAAATCTTTACTCTTAACAAAGGAGTGGTCGACACTCGTAATAAATTTTATTTCCTAAATATTCTTATTCTGTGTCGGCTAATATCTTTACATAAAGTTAATACTATATCACTTTTAATTTAAAAAAGAGTGGTTAACATACAACATACAGTTTAAACCGGTGGATATAATAAGATTAAATTTTGCAAATGAGTTTTATATATGCATAAGGTAGGTTAGTACAAAAAAAATATTTTTGAAAATTAATCCCAGGTTAAATAAAAAAACTCGAGAGGTGCCGTCAGCCTCGGGACACCCGGTTTTAAGAAAGTTCCTTTCGCTATACATTATGTGATGACCATGCTTGTACGCTCTGTATGTAGAGTACCAGTGGTCGACAAATCTGGACATAACACAGCTTAGCCAATTCCATGACTGTCATAGTTTTGAAAATCCAATATATGTATATGATTGTTTTTGTGTCGGTCGTGGTGGACACTTTTTGCAGTTTAGCTTCCTTTTTCCTTTTTTCCTTTTTCAGTTTACTGTGATTTTCACAGTTGACCATACTAACAATAAAAGGGCAGGAAAACTGTCAAGTTATAACAGAAAATCATGAATTGCTGGTTCTATAGACTGACAAGAAGATCGTAACTGTTAATAATTTTGCAAAAAAATTAACGTTGCTGTAAGCAGCTTGGTATTTATTACAAAAAAATTAAAATTAAGTCTTTTTACTTACGGGTTCTTCTATAACGACCACAAAAAGGCCTCGTGGTACAAAGTTAGTAGCCTTATATTGTTGAGATGAATTCGTCACTCCTACAAGAGGAACTTTGTATGATAAACATGATTGTTAAGTGTAAGAATAGTATGTAAATATTAACAAGTAAACAAAATAATTACTATATTTAAAGTTTATGGTAGGGGTTTACATTTATTGGGAAACACTATGTATAACGTGGCTAAGGAATAATGCAGCCACTAGCCTACTATCATGATAACCTTGAGTTTAGAAAACGCTTATTCATAAGATGACGCGATTCCGGTTTATATTATAAGTTATAAGTATATTATATTTCATTATTTATTTATTTTAATAAGATTTCTAACAAGGAATACATGACTACATTTCAGTTTTTTTGTGTTCTCATTAAAAGAAAATAATCATTGCATACCATAATCACAATGAAAGAATAATAATGAAGGCAATATTATTAATAATCTGTTAATCCATAGGTAATTATAAAATTAAAAAATAAAAATAATTAAATTACAGATTTCGTTCAGTTATACAGTTTTATTTTACAGTAAATAAGAGTTAGAAATAATAATGACAATTTACATATAATAAACGTAAATATGAAATTGAAAATAATTGCAATAGATCATTACCTAAAAGCCGTGGTGGTCGAGTGATTTACAACGGCGAATTATCAATTTAATGCCCGTAGGTTCGAATCGCGCTTAAGAAATATTTTTTTGTAGTACAACTGATTTCCCGAATTTGAATTCGCCAATAAAATGTGAGCTGGCGTGGTGATTAAACTCGTGCCTTACCTAGTTGCATATATATTATTTACTAGCTGTGCCCCACGGTTTCACCCGTGTTAATTTTACACGACAAACATCGCCAACGCACCCGTGTAGGCATTTTTTTATTCTTTGTTTAAAACTATCGCCATTTTTATGAGGAATACATTAATCTTTCAAATTACAATATAGCCTATGTTACTCGCTGATACAATAGCTTTATATTGCTGAAATATTTTTTGAAATTGGTCTAGTAGTTTTTGAGTTTATCCATTACAAACCAAAAATCAAATCTTTCCTCTTTATAATATTAGTATGTATAGTTTATCACCTAATGAATAATAGTTATTATTATTTTGAGATTTTTGTGGCAGCTCCCATCCATCACTATGTGATAGGCGCATTGACCACAGTGTCACGACAACCTGACCGTTGCAACGAATAATAACATGAGGCGAATAAATCCATTGGCTTTCTGCGGCGACTGCGGATAAATCAACTTAGCTACCGCTACCGTGGCCGCGGTCGAGACACGTTGATGAGACTCGTTTGTACGGTACTTTAGATTTAGATACTTTGTTTATTGAATAAATTTCGTCCGTGCTTCAGTTCGTGCTCGGCTGGAATGTACACTAATGTAATTAGTGTTCTGTATGTCGACCGCTTCTTAATGATTTTCTTACCAGTCAAATTGATGTTAACAAGTTTCTGTATTTTTAAATACTTTATTAGTAAAATATTGTTGCATGAAAAAGATCGTGAAATAAATGGAGTTGTAAAAACGCAATAAACATGGAATGAAGAATTTTATTTAAGTTTAAAATACGTACTATCAAATAAAGAACATATAATTATGATATATGTATATACTCTTGGTATATTTTGTAAGTTAGTTGGGATATATTTATACATAGTAGAAACGTTTAAAATACATAATAAGTTTACTTGTCTAAGAGTGACTTGCATCAAAACATAAAAATAAAATTTTAACTTCAATTTAGTTTAGTTGTGTCAAACGTCGTCACTATATCTTATCTAAAGGATGACGGAATTTTCTTTCATGACTATTTTTAACAATGTGTTAATAATATTATATGTATCTACCATCATCATTATTGCAGATAAAAGACATCGACAACTGGAAATAGGCCTCTCGCAGAAATAGCCACAACATCTGGCTACCTGTCAACTTCACAGGTTGCAGGTCTGGGCACGCTGCCTCTTCCGGTACGAGTTCGCTATTCAAGGACTCTTTAGCAATCAGTTCTACGAGCCACGTGCTCCACCTACTGCCATTTAATTCTAGATATTCTTAGGACTAAGTCGACGATTTTGATTCTTGTGCGGATCTTCTTATTGCTGATTCGATCACCCACTCTGTACATAATGGATAGGTCCATTGCTCTTTGAGTGACCTTGCTTTGTTATGAGACCCTTATCTAGAGTATCTGTACTGTGGTATATAAATTTGTGTATTTTATCGGTTTTTTTTTTCTATAACGCATAACTGCGGACTCTTGGTCCACATCTTTTTTTAAGTGGGTGCTTTTTTACACATTAAAAATTGCCATAAAAAAAGATGCATTTGCAAATGCAGCTATGTACTATAACTAAGTGAGCATTATTATAGTATTAACTAATAACGATATTTATCACTAAATTATATATCAATTGTTAATTTTATCGTTTTATAGGTTTAACGTTATCGCCACAATCTCATCAGATTGTGACGATGTGGTCCAAGATGATGACAAGCTAAAGCCTAATTGAGAAACTAGCTCTTAAGTGCAACTGCTGGAGCAAATCTTTAGGTTGAGGAGGTTATACAACTTAAAACAGTAGCTAGTCAGGTGAGCTTTAGAAAATATCCTACCAACATGATATGGTTTCATCACGATGTTTTCCTTCACCGAAATCTCAGGCTCATTGCAGGGTTTCCAACTCAGTCTCGAACTACGAAGAGTTCGTAAACGTACCAACTGAGTAATCATTTTCCAAAAAATAAAAATAAATTGATTTGAAAAAAGTTACGAAAACTTTGCATCGAAGGGCGCGTTCGTTTAAAATAGCGTCCAGTAATATGAACAATTATGGATGTTACCCTCAATTAAGTTTGAATTAATTAACATAATTGTTTAATTAAATGTTTGTGTTTCAACACACTTGCACCTAAGGAGTGTCATAATATGCAGAATATATTGAGGGTAATCCCCTAAATAAAACCCGAGGGCCTTTTTTGTGTTAATGCGTAATGCCTTTAGTAATTGATGCCATTTTTTGACAATCCACTTGACTGTATGAGTCTTTGGGTCTTTACGTTTCTGAAGGCAACCTATTTGTATTATCTTAGGATAACTAGCCCGCCAACCCCCTAAAAATACCCAGTCTTCGCAAATTTTGTAATTGTTGGGTTGACTACTATTGTGAAGTAATATTCATTTACTTACATTATTTTATTTATTTACTCGCAAATGTGATGAAAAATATTGTATCTTGCACGGGCGTTACGGGAACTACGAACATTGACTCATTAAAAAACACTTTCGGGCTTCCAATATACGTTAGTTGTATACTTGGTGACAATTGATATCTAATTCACTTAACTTTTCGTTATTACATACTACTTCCATAAGGTATTTTGTGGCGTATATTCCTGAATTCTTCATCAAACTTGGTTCCTGGGAATTACATATAATATGCCAGGTTTACGTAAATTTTTATGATGTCCAGGAGAGTTAAAGGGTCAAAGGTTTAATGATTTAAACATCATTTTAAAGCATATGTTCCTCGCTATTGATGCATTATAGTAAGCGGGTCAGTTGAATGCAGAGATAAGGAATGCGATAGTGCTGTGACCTAATTAAAATTATTGCTTTCGATAGTGAGGATGTCGATAAGTTTCGACGATGATTTAAATTTGGTTGAAAAAACGAGGTTATAATTTATCAAACATTTTTATATCAATTATTTCACACAGAGAAATCAAATTGAATAATAAATATCTGATATTTAATCAACATCAGATCAGGTTTTTTTTTGTAACAGAGGTTGATGGACTCGGATCAGTCATTATTAAAAACAAAAAATAAACAAGAGGCCGCAACTTGAGCACTAACCGCGATCAGTAAGCGAATGATAGTTGCTAAAGACACATCACTACAGTTTGGGCGCGTGAGGTGAGGCGAGTGGACGGCGGGAGGAGATTCTCCCTCTTGACCTCAGGCCGCGACTGCATTCAACTCGCGCGCTTATTAGAAAAAAAAATCTGTAACAGGCAAAATATTCGCACGAGTCAACTATACGAAAATGCATTTCGCACACTTCCCACTAACAATTAATGGTGTACACACTATACAGTTCATTTAGTCAGTGGTTTATAAGTAGTTTCAATTTCTACGCTACACTGCTACTCATGTCTGCCTTGATTGACTGTGTTGTGCTCCAACCATGTAGTTTACGCACATTGTACAAGACTGATTTCACAATTAGTAATCAAGATCTGTAAACAAATGAGTGAACACACCATTTCAAAATTAACTTTCTGTTATATATCTAAGAATAATCAGAAGAAATATGTAGTTAAACTTTTCAATATTAGTAGTACCTTATTTTACCTTGTCTCTGGTGGTACTTATTTGTGAGGTCATCTGCGTACCAACAAATTAAGTTTTGGAATACGAATGGCTAATCAATATAGGCATAATTTTTCAAACCATTTTGAAGTAAAATTTCTCTAGGAGAGTAACTCAGGAATTTTTCGGACGGAAATAAAGTTCAGTAAAATGTATAGTCTTTTTTTCTATTTTTTTTAAATTTCATAGTAAGAGATTAATGATTTTTTAAAATAATAACCTACTTAATTAAATTTACATATTTATGATGCTTGGTGTACATAATATGTCAATTACGTTTTATATTATGTCATTGGTGTAAGTGTACATTATATTATTATTATCATAAAACACCGCGTGACTCTAAAATGACTTATATAGTTTTTAGTATGATCATATTATTATCTAATACAAAGTCAAAGAAGTTTTACTTCAAACTCGCGTAAAGATTACTCTCACGATTTTGTATTTATTTATTTTTATTATTATGTAACTACTGATTGTTTCATCTCCTGCCGTATATGATACTTAGATAAATGCAGGCAATAATCGACCGTCGGACATTACTACGTACAAAATAAATGATTGATTTTTGGCTGTCATCAGTTTACTAGAATCTGAATATGAAACTTTTTAGAATATTTTAATTCGATATTGATAAATATAATCAAGTAATGCAGCTAAAAAAAAACATTGCATTATGATTTAGACAATAAACTTTGTCTCACATTTGCGTTAAATTATTACTTCGCTCCATGGGACGGTTATGGCATGGTTACGTTATAACTTAGATTTTGAATCTTCTTCAATAACTTTTCTTCAATGGAGCAAGGTTGAGTTTTTCAAATCGGACTTGTAGTTCTTGAGAGTAGCCTGTTGTGTTAAGCAAGCTCTTTTTATATATCTTATATGGCAGTATATTATACAACTTTATAATACTAGTAAGTACCTACAGATAAAAAAATTATCTGGGATACTCTTTTGCTATGGTAGAAAATTACAATATTTACAGGAAAGAAGAGTATGAGTATAAGCAGAGATGTAGTTTCTAAAAAATCGCACACACTAACATACTAAGGAAACAGAACTTTCTATTTTTTGGAAGACGGTTAAAAAGAGTACGAAATGCCATTAACCGTGTAAAAGGCAACTTTATCGAACCTAGAATAACCAAGTTAAAAGTCAATTTTAGTGAAAATTTTATTGGCTCTTGTGAAAGTAAAACGGGTCCGATCACACTTGTGGTAAAACTAAAGATCTTATTTTTATAAAATAATATTAAATTTCAGGATTATTTTTGTTGTTTCTAAAGCGTAGTTTGCATCGCATATACCATAAACTCAGCACATAATTAGCGTTTATAATCCAAAATAAATTTATCATAATTTAAATGATTCAAAAATTGAAGATGTATTGCAATTTATACGTTCAATTCGTGACAATGCAATAACGATTAGATATTATAAGGAAGTGCATGTGTTTGTATTTTTATATTGAATCCGGTATAATAAACATTAACAAAAAATACAGATAAAATAGATAATTAGTGACGAGCGTGACAATACGCACATTCAATACACGGAAATAATGAAAAATTCATTTAAATTAATTAAATCTGTCTATTACTAGAAAGTAAAGTTTATTTGCAGCATTTTTTTAAATACACGTTATTACTTATAGTACCTACTTGTAACCCGATAGATTTTTATATATTTAGCTTTGACATTGAAATATTGATAAGCAAAGCCAATTTTATGATATTGATTTACATATTTCAATTATTACTATATGTACTAAAATAAAAATCGTTACGCGTGTGTCTCTGAGTGCGTGCACTTGTTTGCGATATACTTATTAGACCATCTTTACAAAAGACACATCTTCAACTACTGTTTCTGACTAATGCTCCGGCAAAGAAAAATCATAATATACATACAGTATACCCCGAATTTACGCGACAGGTGAGTCAGAACGGTAACCTTGTAAGTCGAATTACCGTATTTTGGGGTACATTTTAGCATATTAATACATAAAAATTATGCTTCTTTGAGATAAGAGACTAACGAAAACAATCATTTTCAAAAAAAGGGGTAATTCAATCTTAAATAACACAACAAACAAACTAAATTATTATAAAGGAACCAAAAACCTGACTGCAACAAAAACACTGAGTATTTTTTTTTTTTTTTTTGCTTTTTATTTGCCTTCCTGACGTCGTACTTAAATATTATTTAGCCTATCTCATTTCCACAATTAGGACGAATCTAATGATATCTAAAATTCATCAAGCCGTATAGGCTACAAAGTTTGCCTAAGAAATAGATATAGGTACATACTTACATAAATTCGCTCGAAAAACCTAAACCTCCTTTTCGCATTAGTATGTATGTTTTGCGGAAACTTAAAATTTATTTTGCCATAATTAAGAATTAACAAAACCCAACAAAATCGTCTAACGAGTTAAAGATTCTCCTATTGTTGTTGCTAAATCTTCGCTACGTATGGATTTAATTATTTTTTAATTTTAATAATTTTTCAACTGAACCGCCTTGTTTGTTTAATCTTCATCGGCAAGGTTAAAAAAATTGCGTAAATCCGACTTTGCGTAAGTCGAGATGTTACTGTTATTTCCAATGACTCCATGTCTGGAAAACAAAACTGTTAATTTCAAAGGACTTGTGTTTAGTACAGATTCCTGGAGGCTCGCGTACGACGGTGTTTAGTAAGTTATTTGTAGTATAATTTGTTTAGCGGTACGGAATTACAATGCTAGTAAAAAAATGAATACATTAGATATTACCAACTTATATATAATAAAATGTGTGTGTGTGTGTGTATCAGTTCCGTGCGACGTACGACTGGAGTTTACTTCTTAAGTACGATTAAGTATAAAAGAATAATGACAGAAATCGCGCCATCTTTCAGTAATAATAAACAAAACTGTACGTTTATTTGAAGTAATCAAAAGAGTAAAATGATTCCTGCATTAGTTAATAGATGGCGCATAAATCTGATATTTACTATGGAGTAATAACCTTTTGACAGGAAACATAACGCTTTTGTGTTAACGCTTTTTTATAAATTTCACTTCTCATAAAATTTCCATACGGGGGTTCTTATATGAACATCGACTCTTAAGGAATAAACTTCAACAAGTATTGAATACATTGTTGAGTATTAGGACATGACAATTATGCCCGAATGGACCGCGATCACCATGCACCAGGTGTAACAGTCGCCATAGAACCATAGGCATATAATGTTCCGAGATCAGACAGTGTATATCCAGTAATTAAGTAGAGTGATACACGACTAGGTCATAAACATGCACATAGTGATAAACCAGACTAAGTGACTCTCTTTTGGATTGCCGCGTTTCGGGATCAGTCATTGTAGGCATATCCAGCTGCCGAGAGGCTTGTGGGTATGGATTTCAGTTAACTCGGTGTTTGCCGTTGTTTTTAGATTGTACCTACAATGCTTAGGTATTAAGTATCAGACACAATGCCGCCACTTTGCCGTGCTTCTAATAATCTCTCGTTTGAATGATTCATATAGTACATTATATAATTGGTGATCGTAAATCATATAGCAAGTTATTTCGACTTAATGCCTCAAGAAATATTAAATTCGTTTTGAGTTTTATTTTACGGATATTAATACTTTCAATTTCGTTTCACTTATGAGTCGCTTAATTTCCAATTTCGGTTCGTTAAACCATGACTAAGCACCCAAGAGAAGGGCACTCGGGTATTGTAAAAGTTATTTTCAAAAAT
Source organism: Saturnia japonica (assembly GCA_033032175.1). Classification (NCBI taxonomy): domain Eukaryota; kingdom Metazoa; phylum Arthropoda; class Insecta; order Lepidoptera; family Saturniidae; genus Saturnia; species Saturnia japonica. Next base: position 5,995,226 of record CM065314.1, read on the forward strand.
AATTAATTTATAAAGGCTGATATAAAAATGCACAATTTTTCATTCTTTTCATACTTATTCTTCTTCTGTAACACGCACTTGCGTAATGGTAGACAGAAGATAAATAAAGCGTAGTATAATGCTTTAAAGTCACTCGAAGTGGTATTATATATTTATGGTTGTGAATTCAATCAAATATTTAAAAATTAAATCTTAGGAGTTTTTGGCGGGGTCTTGAAGTGACTGACATGTTGCGGTTTTTATTTTTGATGCATTAATTTAGGTGATTGACCTTATATTATGTATTAATGGTGGCGTTTTGCGTGTTATAGTTTGGTTATTGTGATTATGGGAAGTGGATTATAAAAATATAATCTGGAAGCTTGCATTTTGAGGTTCCACAAAAACTCCTTATAAAGTTCTAACAACGGATCTACCATCTCGTTGGGATACTGAAATCGTTTTAAAACAGGACATTCTTTAATCACTTGATAATGGCAGTAATATTCTTCAACAAAAGGACAAGTTGCCAAGTTAGGAAGAAGAATAAAACCTTATACCTGTACTTATAAAAATGACTTATGCTTTCCTAAATCATTCATCCGTTTGAGATGAACCTTGGTGAGTTTTTATGCGTACACTCGCGTAGGTTTTTTTTTTGTGTTAGTACTAGTACTAACCAGGTGACAATAGAAACGCACGAGTATTTTCATTTCGAAAACAACTGGAACGAATTTGCGGCCAATAGCTAGTAAGTATATAAAAGTGAATGTTTCTTTCATATAATCAACAATGTATCTCAATATTATATCCGACAAGTATGCTGGAACATTTATTGACGCAAGTTTTATACCCGTTTTTATTTTTAAAAGCTAGAGCAATGTAGGTGCTATTCCTGCTGTATTTAATGATAGTAAAATATACAAAACTAAAAAAAACATTATTACTGTAGACGAGGCAGAATTGAGTCATCATACTTTAGCGATTAATTTTAAAGGTCTATCGATAATATTCAAGATACTAACTGGTTTTAACGTAAATTAAATTACTTCGATACTTTACGTGAAGGTTAAATTTGTAGGTACTCGTATGTTAATTACACCAATTTAATGACTACATTAATGTGTGGTTACAAAAAGTGCTACAAACATTTTTTATGCAGTTTCAATTTTTTTTAAATCGTTTATAGGTTTAGCGTTATGACCATATGATGACAAGATGGTGACACGCTAAGCCTAGTGGAGAAACTGGCACTTCTTATTTATATATATGTAATTGGTTTCTCGGAAATGGCTCCAACGATTTCCATGAAACTTTGCAATTAGATAATATTTTACATCCCAAGTTTACCTAGATAGGTGTTTTTTTTTTTATAAGACACCGAGCACAGCTCGGTAGCCTGGACTTTGATCATTAACAAACTAACTGGCTATACTAAACTGGAACAAATTGTATTTAATTTTTTTATTATAAAAAATTACACTATAATTTACTAATAATAATCTGAGCCTGTCAATTGAGAAATAACATCTAAATAATGTAAAATTAGTATAATTATTGGGTGCCATCCAAATGACCGCCAAAAGGAAAAGTACCAAGAAGGCTGGCCACATTACCTCGTTTTATAGCAATGCTTATTCGTTGATCGAGGTATTGACTTCTCGAGCCCTCTGGTCTCGAGATGTGTCGACCAGTCGACTTGCGAGTTCTTTAAAGAGGTTGTGTGCACTTAGACTTATGGACCTATGGTTTCGACTCCAAAAGGGACAAATATGTAGCCTCTACCAAGGGATACATACTTGCGCTGCTTTAGGGTCCTCTGCTGAGGCAGCTGCTGCGCCAGCCTTTGAAAAAGTAGCTGGAAGACCGGACGGTGCCAAAGTATCTACGCACGTGGCACCCCATACTAAGGGCCGGCCCATCTTCCAAGGCATGAGCGTCATACCGTCGGATCTTTTGCCATCGTCACGCACTGAACCGACTGGTTCCAAGGTTGCTGGCACACTCACACTTTCATAATATTATTTGACATAGATATATTACGATATTCATATTTGTCTTGTAATGGAACAAACTTTATAGGCGATATTCGGGAGCCAAATATTTAATTATAGGTATCAGTTACTAAAATGATGGTAATTTAAGACCACCTGAGAGTTGTACGTGTAAGATAGATCATAATCATTATTTATGCTTTCTTGTTTTCAAAATGGTTCTAGGGAAGTTTAGTGAAGAATTGTTATGCGAGTCTAGAGAGCATGACGTAAACAATTAATTATATATTAATTTAACACGAGTTTTAGTTGTACAAAAAGAGATATAGACTGTAACTATCTGTTGTCATCTTCAGACATCTTATGGCTTATTATTATTACAATTCATTTGAAAATCTTAGATTTGTAATCGCTCAAGTTTTGAAATCACTGTTGTTCATATATATTTAATATATATTATACAGATCGGCAAGTGGAAAGAGAAAGGGCATAGTATACGTTTGTGTTAGAACGAGATAGGGATACGAGACCATTTTCGTATGTGTTATCGGCCTAAGTATATTGTTTTTAAAACAAATCCCGCTTATTTTTGCAAAAGCTAACGATATAAAGTGTAATTTAATGTTTAGTAGAAATGTTTAGCTGTGGCTACGTGTACTGTACCAGAATGTAACTTGTATAACAAAACAATTAAGTAAATAATAGGCACAATATTATACCGCTTTTAGTATAGTCTTATTCAGCCTATTACCGATCTAAACCTAGCTACTAAATGAAACCTATGTAATGAAGACATGTGTTATGTGAACTTACTTTTAAATGTATCTTTTTTATTTATTTGTAGCAGCTGTTACTTGCTATAACAAAAATAAACTATATCCTGTTCCAAGATATAATCAATTTGTATACAAAATTTAATGACAATCATTTTAGTACCAGTTTACCGAATTTGAAATAATAAAAAAAATAACCTTTAATATAACCGGTGGGCCACCGCCATGGGTGGAAGCGAGGTCACCAGAATACCGACGGCGTTCTGTTGTTCACGCAAGGGGAGTAAAAAAAATCAAAATTCTTTATTCAATTTAAACCCAACGAAGGTACTTATGAATGTCAACTAGCGCGGTACAACTAGTTTATAATATGCTTTTGCCTCAGACTTCATTCCCGTTGTCTTCGAAATGTAACTACGCGCACGCCACCTATTGTTATACGGTTACACTAATTCATAAGCCTTCACTGGCGTGCGAACAATAACTCACTTAAGTTTCATCGTAATCGCTGAATGGTTTAGAAAGTCATTCGGGGACAAAGAATGTATTGTATGTATTTTATTAAAAATAGAAAAATCTCTTTGGAAATTTCTCTCTAATTTGGGTAGCAGGACTAGTGAAATACCTTAAACCTTACAGAAGATCGCAGCCAAAAAGCCTTGTGGTATGTTCCTGTTGTGAGTAGGGTTACCAGAGCTTCTTGCGGAAGGGGAGTTGAAGTTCCTCAATGTGCTAATGACACCTATGGTATTTCAAGCATCTATAGGCTACGGTAACCGCTTACAATTAGGCGGGAAGTACGCTTGTTGTACTTTAGTTGTATAAACTAATAAATTCGGAGAGTAATGATAAGGTTTTAACTGTTGCCTATTTTTTGACAATCGACATAAAAATAATGCTTACAACCCTGGACCTCGAAACGCATGAAGGGTTACTAATTATGATAATTATAATAATTATACAAACACGGTACACAGACGGAAAACTCGATAAGTATCAATTCATTGTTTTCTTAAATAAGTGAATTGCTCAAAGAATGTGTTGAATGAATACATTGGATGTTTTTTAATTATCTTTGTTTTGCTTGAGGGAACAGATAAGGTATATTTATTCAAGTTTATGTTTGTTTTGAACTAAATTGTTGAAGTGTATATATTACCTTTTTATAATATGCTGAAGTTATTTGAAAGTGTACCCAAGTTCTTGATTTACCTGTAAATAAAAAAAAGTCTAGAGTTAATATCATGAAGAATTTTAACCTTCTTTGCATTCTAACACCTAAGCCGTATTTACTAAAAAAAATTGTGTTTTCTTTCATTCGTGAATCCTTAGCGCAACTCCGATTTACATTTCTTTATGATTTGTTGTTTTATTTTAAAGTATGCACGATAATCATGCCAAGTTTGATGCTTAATTATTTAACGTTTGTTATGATAGAGAAAAACAAAAAAAAAAAGCTATTGTATGGGAGTCTTGAATATTTTACTTTTTTGAAATAGTTCCGCCATGATAATACATATTTCATTACATATCACATACAACAATTCAATTGGCTGCGTATTACAATGAAAAAAATTCATCCTTTTTCAAGGAGACTTAAAAATGAGTTTGTTGCAAGCGCATTTCGGGCGTTTTTTTTTTTTTTAATTCATATTCTTATAATACTTTAAGTATCTGGTCATAAACAAATTAATTAACGTTTTGCATATATTTTACTTTCACATTCTCACGAAGTTCGCACAATTATCCCGGAGCGTTGTTAAAACCGGACGGATACTTTCATACAAAACGTTTATGAGATGTATGAATTAAGAACAGTTTATATCAGATAGAGGCGCATAATCGATCTTTATGCGTCGCTTCCGTTTGTTGCTCGTTAGCGAAGTTTACTAGCCACCGATATCATTATTTATTTGCGGATGTATTATAATTGTATATTGTACCATTATTTATCATGGGAAATCTTAAAGATCGAAGGATTGATTTTATTAGAGTCGGGAACTAACTAGAACCCAATATATTTGGACAGGCAACTTTTACAGATTTGAGAAAAGGCAGATGGAGACTTCGGAACAACAACTATGGTCTCTGCATTTATTTATGTGTGCTTGACACGGGGTAGGTACTGTCAATACATGACATCTCTTTTTTGCTTTTGATGACTATTTCATTGTTTGCGTTATTTCTGTATTTCGTGTTCTAGATTTTTTTTATACTACAAAGGTGGCAAGCAAGCATACAGCCCGCCTGATAGTATGCGGCTACCGTAGCTTTTCGATACTTGTAATACCATAGGTATTACTAGCATGTTGCCGACGTTGAGCCCCCCCCCCCCTCAAGGAGTTCTAGAAACCCTAATCACCGTAGGAATGCAACACAAAGTTATTTAGCTGAATTCTTTTGTAGGGCGGAGGTATTCCAGCTGACGAAGTATCATTGAAAAAAAAAAATTAACTCCAATTTTCTGCATATATGTTATCTGTTTATCTTTTATCTTATTTATCTGTTATCCTTTTTTGTCATTCTCACACTAACCTGGAACTATTGTCGGTAATAACATTAAGTTTCGACAATTATCCAATTTTAATTAAATCAATGACATTGCAAAACACCGTCTTCTTTTTCCTAAATATATATAGTTAGCATCATTCAATTTAACCCATGCTTATATCTATGATCTTTTCCAAGAATTCTTAATACCAAAAATTTATTTTCCCTTAAAATATATCAATAGATAATACGTGAAAACTGTGGTTAATCTTACAGTAAAATCGCATTGTTTCACACTGACTAAACAATTACTGGACGTAATATAATCAAGATAAGATACAATACTGGCATATATCCCGTAACCATTAGAGTAAACAGTTTCCTGAAACCAGTACTTCGAATGTCCATTGTATTGGCATACACCCGCGGCTGTGCTGTATGAATATTTAACTATCCAGTCTGGAATTTTCAATTAATATAACATGTATTCTTACTAAGGATTGAATTTACAATTTCAACGGAAATTTTAATTTTAAACAAATAGCCTCACATGCATAGATTAATAATTGGTTGAAGCTGGTGCTGAAGCAACGCAACGAAGCGAAAAGGAGGGTTATTATTTTAGCAGACTATGTATGTATATTCATGTCTCCGCATATCTTCTAAACTACCGTCCTATCATAATTTGTCAAAGAATTACTTTATGTAGGATTATTATCAATTAGTACATATTTTACAATAACACTAGCTGCTGCGCTCGCGTAGTATACAGAATGCCGTCGAGCGGGCACACTCGAGAATCGTATTACCCCCGCTCCCGGTCATTTTAAAGATAAAAATGCTTATTGTGGGTGATCATTAGAATATAGACATAAATGCTCTTTCTGACTTTTTGTAGGTCTGTTTAATGTCTATGTAATATATTAATTTGATATATCTTTTATGGTTTACTCAACGTAAGCCACTCAAACGCCTGAAATAATTCACCATGACAATTTTTTTTATGCATGGATCCCGAATTCTTTTTCTTAACTAAAAGTAAATTTTTATATCAGCTGTCTGCCAGTGAAAGTCCTGTCAAAATAGGTCCAACTGTTTCGGAGATTAGCCGGAACAAACAGACAGACGGACAAATATTAATAAAATTGTTTTTTTTTTTAAGTAACGTAATGCGATTTTTAAGTGGACTCATGACTGGCTTCTAACTTAAAATGTGAATAAGTGCTCCGTGCTACACATTGGTAGTAATAATCCTTGTCAGGTATACTATCTTAGTGGTGAGCAATTAACCGTTGTTGAAACACAAAGGGACTTGGGAGTTACAGTATCCAAAGATCTTAAATGGGGAACTCATGTGCTTGGGGTTGTGAAGAAAACTAATTCGATCCTTTATATCATTCGCAAGGCATTTAAATTCCTAACAGCTAAAACTTTTATAAAGTTATACAAGACTTATATAAGACCACTTCTTGAACATGCTTATATTATCTGGGATCCCTACTTCAAAAAAGACATTAAGCTCATTGAAAATGTACAGAGAAGGGCTACTAAGATGGTGTATGCAATGCGTAACTTACCCTATGAACAGCGCCTCATAAACCTTGGCCTTACCACACTAGAACACCGTAGACAAAGGGGCAGGTTAATCGAAACTTATAAAATCCTCACTAATTATTACGATGTGCCCAGCCTTAAAGATATGTTTAAGTCAAATGAAAATAAACACCTACGAGGTCATCCCTTGAAGCTTTGGGAGTTCCCAGCAAAAAGAAACCCAATGAAGCAGTTCTTGCCTAACAGAGTGGTCACAGCTTGGAACAAACTTCCAGAAAAAGTTGTGATGGCTCCTACCATAACCTCCTTTAAGAGCAGATTGGACAAGGAAGATATCTCCAAGCTATTTGATACGCACGTATCAGCTAATTAGCTGCTAGTGTGTCTTACCAAATAATAATAATATACTTTCGTCTGTATTTAAAAAAACTGTTATTTGTATATTACATGCAAACATTTCGATGTTATTTATTTGTATAATTTAAATACAATTAAATACGAATAATTACCGTTAATTCTCCTACGCAATCCTCTTTCGTTCCCATCTTTTAATTATGACAACATAATCGCTGATCTCTGGTAGCGGTCCGTTGAAGACACGCTCCAAGCAGCCGAGTAAGGAGGGTCTAATTGCAACATTTACATATAAATCGGGGTTCTGCTTTCGATATCCGAAGTAGTTTAGGTCCTAAGCCGGTGTTAACACGACCACTGCGCACGCAAGTCTCGCTAAGTTAGATTTATCAGCCTGCTTGTAGTGAAAGGCCGGAGTGTCAACATGGATATCGTTCACTTGTTTCACTATGTATTTTATTAGCTGTAACTGCGACTTCGTTCGCATGTAAAAAAAATGTTTTTATCGGGATAAAAAGTATCCTGTGTCTTAATCCGGCTTCTAAGCTATCTGTACGCCAAATTTCATTCAAACCCTTTTAGCCGTTTTAGCGTCATTGAGTAACAAAGAATCAATCAAACAAACTCACTTTAGCATTTATAAAAATTTTATAGTTAGGATGAAAAAAAGAATATAATATAATTTCAAATTTAGATGTCAAAGTTTAGGTAAATTCATTACTTACCTACCTGAATTTCGCTGTACAATTGTTGTATTATTAAAAACATATTCTTTACCTTACTTATCTTTAGTTTTGCAAGTTCAATCCAAATAGAACATATAAGTGACAATATATATAGTACGTAAAATCACATCTAATTATACGAAAAAAATATTTTTTCAATTGAATTTTTCATTATTAATAGTAAAATAGAAAAACTAAAAATGATTGAAGGAAAATAGTAAAGACGGATCAATATTACCTACTAAAATATCATGTTGAGTGATACTAAGAGTTAATTATAACGCTATTCATTATGTAATATGAATAAATTATAATCAGTAATGTCTCAAAAATAATTCATATGTAAAAAAAAATATTTCAACAAAAAAATCACGCAAAGTGCAAATGAAGTATTTACATCTTTGTCGAATGAATACTTTTAATAAGGGATAGAGCTAAAGATGTTTATTTTTAGTAATGAACTTCTTTAAAATCTCTTTTTAACTGACTTCAAAAAAAAAAAAAAGTTTCTCAATTCGAATGCGTATATTTTTTATGAATGTTCGGACATAACTTCTTTGTTTATTAACCGATTTAGATGATTATTTTTTGTTGGAAAGGGGATACCTCACGGGGTCCCATTTTAATTTCATTGACATTGGACCTTCGACTTAAGTTGGTTTTCTTTTTTGGTAGAAGTTATCTTGTTAAAAACGACAAATCAGCGGGACTTGAACTGAAACTCGAACTATCGATCTCTCGTACATACATACAACATTGCGAACATGTCTGGTCGTCTCACACCGGTATCGCAAAAAAAAACAGAATTTCCATTAACTGTGTATAATATAAATGTATTTTATCTCATTCTTTCGTAAACTAAATCCTATAGTTTGTGTTTCTTTCTTTTTAGCGTCGTTTTTCGTTTCATCGCGTTTCAAACTACAACTATAACTACTAAAGAAGTTTTAACTTCAATAACAAATAATAATTCTAGTATAGATTTGATATTTCACAGTTGCGGTTAATATCATCACGAAGGAGGAAAAACGCCAATAAGCCAACCGCTTCTCGTAGATCGACCAAACGATAACATTAATAGGGTGAGCAGTGCTAACCGCGTCAAATTATATCAAGTTTAGCGATAACTAATGAGATTTATTACCAACTTGGCTACCAGAACGTACTACCGTTTACGGCCCGTTTGTAATTGTTAGCAATAATTCAAGTATTTATATACAGTTATTTCAATTTATTAATACGATATTTATGACTTATGTGCCATAATTTGTTTCATTTATAGGTTGACTAGTTTTGCGCCTGCGGCTTCATTCGCTTACACTATCAGATTCGGTTTTTTATTTGTAATTGAATTTATCTATATGTTTATTTATATATATTACTAAGACTGTAGTTCTGTTTGTACATATAATATTTTATTTCAAATGTGCCAATAGACATATTATATAAAGGAGACTGATCAAGAATATGCCTTTAAATCTTTTTCTCTGTTTGTATGTTGTCCGGATTTAATTGAAAAACGGCTTGACCGATTCTCATGAAATTTTGTGTATTTGAAACAATGGTCAATTGATAGGCTATTTGAAATTTCAATATTATCTACTTTTTAAAATCGTAAAAATATTTTCAATAAATGTTACCCGACTTTGATGTAATTTTGTACATGAGAAACATACGTCATTTCTTAATAATTAAGTTATAAAAATTCTCAATAATAATGTTTGAAATGGTAAAAAAATTATTCCAACATTATTTTTATTATTATTTCTTAACCGATTTTCCCGATGTTTTTTACACGAGAGCCATAAGCCATTCTATAGTTGAAAGATAATTAATTCAATAATACTTTTTAAACGTAAACAAAAAATTCTCAACCGATTTTGATGAAAATTGTACACTGCAAATATATTGATCGTCAATTGATTTACTATATGTATTGTAAATAATTTGGGTAAAAATAAAATTACGGGATTTAAATAGCTACCTACTGAATAATAACAAACGCATGCAGAGCTGCGAACATACCGCTAGTTAATATAAATCTGAACCGATAAATATTATTTTCCATACAAACTTTGTCACCCTCTTTTACATCCTGGGTTATATATAACACACGATCTCCATTCGGACTACAAGCCAGCTGCATGATTGCTATTAATACGTTATATTTTAACAATGGCTGTACCCGCGGCTTCTTTCACGTAGATTACAGAATGCCATCGATCTTTGTTCACACGCGAATCTTGCTCCCGGCTCCCGGTAATTTTAAAAACAAAAATTCTTATTGTGAATGTTCCTTAGAAAATAGGCATATGCTTTCGCTGACTTTTTTGTAGGTCTTTTTAATGTATTTAACTATGTAGTACATTAATTTGATAAATCTCTTATGGTTTACTCAGCATAAGCCATTTAAGCGCCAGAATTGATTTACCATGACCAGGTTTTATTTTATTTGCGCGGAATCATAATCCTTTTTCTAAAATAAAAGTATCCTAAGTTACACCTTATAAGTAATATCAGCTATCTACCAGTGAAAGTCCCGTTGAAATCGCTCCATATACTTATACTTACTTATACTTTCATATGCATTTAGTAAAAAGTTGTTATTTTGACATTACAAACAGACAATTCAACTTTATGAATTGTTTGTAGAAGATTATATTTTACTATAAATGTTTAGAGCTTCATAAAACGCATGAATGCGTGTAACCTATATTATATCACAACTATGGTGACACCTGTCTTATTAAAATGTTTAAAAATAACTTACGCGGACAGTTCTATGGGTTGACAATATTAGAATACTTTTTTTTTCAGACTTACTACACTTTTAGTCATAAGTGTTGTGTATTGAAACAACCAAGCTCAGATGACAACTGAGTATTTATTAATGTACCCACATGACATTTATATTAAAACCAAACTACCTACTACAACATCTTCCCCTTAAAAGGAAAAATAACTAACTAATAAAACAATATCCCTACACCCATAATAACAAATATAGATTTAGAACTTATTATCTAAAATAAAAACAATAAAAAAAAAACAAATAAAAACTAAAATCCCATACAATATCCCTACACCCAAAATAACATAAGTATATAAATTTAAAAATTATTAACTAATACAAATAGAAAGGTAAAACAAATAACAATTAATAGTAACTTAAATATTTAAAAAAAAACAATTCACCATTTGAGGTTCTTAGTTTTAGCTTTACTACGAGTTATAGGAGGTGAATACTTGTCATCGAATAATAAAGTCAGGTCATGAGAATAATCACTGTCATTTGAAGACAAAAATGTTTCTTCAGAGATATCTTCATTATCATCATGACTGCTATTAAGCTCTGTATCAGGAATCAAATGTCGGCGATTTCTACGGTATACACCCTTTCTATTTTTTATTATATACGAACGCGGTGTCTGAGCTTTAGCAGTAACAGTACCACGGCTACGTTCATTATTGTTAATTATTATAACATCATCACCAACATTCAACTCCGGATGTTTTTTACTATGCAAATCATAATATTTTTTGCTCTTAATTTGTTTTTGAACTAAAGACCTATGGTCTTGTTCATCATTAACTACACTATTTCTTTTTAAGAGTTCTGGATGGACTGGTAGTCTACAGTTTAACCGTCTACCCATAAGCAATTGCGCAGGAGAATTTAAATTGTCGCGCGGTGTGTTTCTGTAACTTAATAAATTTAAATAGAAATCCGTGTTACTATCACTAGACTTTTTTAGTATTTTTTTTATTGTTTGTATCGCCCTTTCACTTTTCCCATTTGCTTGGGCGTAATAAGGGGATGACGTCACATGATCAAAACCCCATTGTTCAGAAAATTGCTTAAAACCACGACATGAAAACTGTGGACCATTGTCACTAATAACAATCTCTGGTATTCCATATCTGGCAAAATTATCTTTTAGTGCATTTATAATTGATATAGAAGTAGTATTATGTAATAAAATTACTTCTGGAAAACCTGAAAAATAGTCAACTATAATTAAATAATGTTTTGTTCCATACTCAAACAAATCAATACCAATTTTATTCCATGGCAATTTAGGAATAACAATAGGAATCATTGGCTCTTTTGATGGTTTATTTAAATTCTCCCGGCATACTTTACATTCTTTACATTCTTTATTCTTTACTGTATGAACGCGTCTTATCAAACTTAAGTTACTACAAGCTTCTCGGCCCAGCACACTTTGACAATTTATATTAGCAATAGCAAATTTTAGATCATACATTTTATTTTTATGCCACCACGTAAGATTACATATACCCTTTATAGGTATAGTATTTCCACTATATGATTGAAGTTTTATATTCTTTTTCGTATTTATTAATTTAGGGTTATAACCTAATTCTAAAAACCGTTGATAAGATAACACATTAATGTCCGCACCTGTATCTAATTTAAAAGTTTCTTTAAAAAACTCACCCTTGAGTACCTCGTACCATTCATTAGCAGATAAGTACTCATTCATCACCTCTGAAACCGTTGACACATAAAACTCCTCACACTCATCACAGTCCTCATCATGATCCGATTCACGTTCATGGATGCCAATGTCATACATTTTCTTCACACGATTTGATGATTTGCACATTCTCGCAAAATGACCATAGTTTTTACACACAAAACACTGAAGCACAATTGCTGGACACAAGTTGGGCTCTAAACAGTTCCCACCGCACCGATGACACGACACAGAAGAGCCTGTAGGCGCGTACCTACGGCCTTGCTGTAGCCACCGTCCGCGTCCCCACACTCGCTGGTCTCGGGGCGCTGTTGGCTCCCGCGCAGCCTCGACCGCTGCGCTACGCTCGCCGCCGCCACCACCGCCGCGGCCCGCGCGGGCGCACCTCGATACAGCATCGACATGCACACCTGATGTCCCTGCACTACCAGACAGGACTCGTGACTCCAGCAATCTATTGCTATCCGCCGATATTTCATTCACTTGACATATTTTTACAGCTTGATCGAGTGTCAAGTCCTCAGTGCGTAACAAACGCTCTCGTACTATCGTATTGTTTATCCCACAAACGATACGATCCCTGATTAGCTCATCTTCTAATATTTTAAATTGACAATGTTTGCTTAGTAATTTTAACGCAATAACGTATTGGTCTATCGTCTCACACGCTTCTTGATTCCTTGTAAAAAAATTATATCTTGCAAGTGTAATATTTGGTTTCACACCAAAATAACTATCAAATTTTTTTATCAATTCCGTGACGTCATCTCGTTTTGTTTCATCTTCAAAAGTAAAAGTCTCATATACATCAAATCCGTCTGCTCCAATTAAATTTATAAGTAATCCTGCCTGTACTCCTGGTTCTTCTTTGGCTACACCTGATGCTTTCATAAATAAATGAAACTGTTTCTTCCATCTTTGCCAAGCGTCAGCCCTGCTGACGGAGCTGCCATCCAAACATAACTCCGATGGAGGTCTCGCGTGTTCCATGGTTATATATCACTAATTACTATTATTCACGCTTTTAAATATTGATAATCACTATGCTTAATACTTTATATGAACACATATAAACATGTTTTTAACCGCTGCCACCATGTTGTGTATTGAAACAACCAAGCTCAGATGACAACTGAGTATTTATTAATGTACCCACATGACATTTATATTAAAACCAAACTACCTACTACAACAATAAGGGCCCTGAAGCCTCAGACGGCTTTTACTACTTCACTATGACTTGGGGGCGAGCGCTTAAGGTACTCAGCCGCGAAAGTAAAGACAACTGCTGCGATTGCAATTAACCCGCGATCTGGCTAATTCCCTACACCTACACGAGCATTATATATACATGTTCCCCTGGGAAGAAGGAAGGAAACATGTGTAGGTATATGTATTTAGTGACCTGAAAGTAGACAGTTAACAACTGTCATTCGAATCGATAGATTTAGGTTTTTTTACACAATAACGTGTGTTTACGAATTTCTATGTTGTTTACAAGTTGTTTTGGTTAAATGAAATGAAGCAATAACAAGAATAAGCAAATGATGTGGTAGAGTACCGGGACAGAGCCTATGGGTTTGTGCCACAAAACAGTAAACAATTATTCCAATCAATAAATTTAGGTTAACAACTGGTGAAACGCTTTCGTAGTTCAGATTTGGTTTCTAATGATAAAACACGGTCGATAACGTGTTGTTGTGACCACTAATGCGAAACTGGGTGAACAATATGTATTTACTGGATTTCTAAATGATTTACACAGTATACGTAGTTACTTATTTTGTAATTACTATTTGTAATTAAATTATTTAGCCCACTTTTAATCGGAAAGGCTGGAGGTTAGATTATGCAAGAGTTGGTATTTTCTATGGTATAAATTATTGTTTATTCCTTACTAGTCGTTCACTAAATTTTACCTTTATTAAATTTATTTCCTCCGTAGCCTATCTTTGTTCCCTCTTCCCGTACTTGCCTACAGCTTGTCCGATTGCTTGAAGGGTCATGGTTACTTCTCTGCTCTTTAGGGGCATAGCCGAAAGTTATATAGCTTTATAACTATACATATTTAATAAGTTATACAGAACCCAGAACCTCGCTCATAGCATTCGTGCTTACGACCATTAGGCTATTAAAACAGTTGTACTAAAAGCACATAAAATAAAATAATTATTATCTAAAGTGTTTAGTTTTATTGTACTGTGAGCCGATAGTGTTACCAATTCAAATTGAAATACTTAATTAGATTTACGTGAACTCTGAAAAATTATTTAGTACAGGTCGGGACTCCTGCGGACTTCGGTACGATATTACGCCAATCTAAATCATTCGACATTAACGGCTTTTATATATTAACTGGCTGCCCCTTACGAATATTAATTCATGTATTGTAGAATGTAAGTGATCTAACAGTAGTTATTTTAGTTAAACATATTGTTAATAGAGGACATCTTGAATATATTTTCATTAGCTTCAACGGATGGAATTCGTAATGAAAAAGTTTATTCGAAAACATTAAATTTAAATTGTTTATCTATGTTTCGTCAATAGCAGGGAATAAGCATTAAAAGTTGGATAAAGAATTAAAGGAGATATGGTGTTATCAGGAAAGAAACTCCTTTGAGAAATAATATATAATATAATGAGAAATATATGATTAATAGCGAGATATTTAATTTATACACGAAGGGAATAATCATAATGCGTATTAAAAATTCATTTCACTCAAATATTACGTAAGTGCTGATAGAAGTAAATACCCGCTTTATTTAATTGGTAAGCAAGCAATTCAAAATTGGAGCGAAAGTGGAAAAGTGAACGTAGAAAACTTAATTAAAACCGCATCTTATCGAAATCAGTATTTCTTGACAACTTCTGGTAAAGAGACATAATATTGTAAACCACTAAATTATTTAATGATTGTTCCTTTTTAAGAAAATATATTATCGCACACGATCGACGATCTTTTTTTTTTGAACGACTTGTTTATGACATTCCGATAATCGATATTTTTTTAATTTAACAAGTAGTTATACGGTACGAACATAACACAAGTTATTTTCGTGCAGCGTTAAATAATCCTGTCGAATAAATTTTACGTTTTGAGTAAACTGAATTATTCATTGCGTCCATAAAATTCAATTATATTTACGGACTACATAAGTTCGTGGAGCTTATTTAAATATTTATTGAAAATACCACAGACTAAGTTCTTTTCTCCTTAGCGTGATTTTCATAATTATGTATGTACAAAACACTTTTGACAATACTTTAGACGGTATTTACGTTAAATGATATAATTATTATGTTTTAGCAATAGGACCTTTTTTGGAATATTTTTTGGTGAATTAAAAAAAAAAAACAGCCTTTTCATATCTGACTGCTAGAAATGCTGTTTAAGTAGAAATTTTACTGAACCAGGCTAACTAATACACGAAGCCACTGCATGTTGTTATATGGTTAGTAATTTTTGTATTTTTTGTTGTTTGTTAAAAAAGCAAATGTTTTACTTTTTGGGTAAATTATTTATTATAATGGTGATGATACAACTAATTGTAGTATTTCAAATGAAATCGAAATAATATTTTGACTTAGAAAGAGTAGTATTTAATAATTACAAATCCGTTTGCTTAACATAAATTTCATGACGATTCCGTTTACAACTACACAAATTACATACATGGCTACCACATGCTAAAGAAGCAAGAAATTACTAAATTGCCAATTTGAAATTACATGCCGCAGACTGATAATACTATATAATTGTCAATGGAATTGCCAAATGATTAGACTTTTTAGTGTCACAGTCCATGATAGATATGGAACAATTAGTATTAGCAGTTTTTTTCCACTATATTGTTCACAACGATATCATAGAGTTATCTCTAATATTATTTTAATTATAAGTTATCTAATTTGATTACGGTACGAGAATATTATTCGTGTTTTTATAATATACTTTAGTATAGAATATTAGAATACTAAAAGTATATGTGGTAACAACAATAGAAATTAAAATATTAAAATGTTGCAAACACCGATCTGTGAAATCCATGACTGCAATACTTTTCAGAATAAAAAATCTTTTAATTTAATAAATATTCATTTTTAATAGTATACCTTTGTGATATTATCAGATAAGTCGTTAAAAAGATTAGGAAATACAAATTAATGTGATTAAAAACGAAATTGGAAACGATTGTTTAAATACTGGTAATATTTGGAGTCTATAAAAGCTTCTTATTTAATGGCAAAGTATATTTATACACAATTATGCCAATGCCACTTGAATAGAATATTCTTCTAATGTTCACAGATCAAGTAACGTTGTATAAAGATTTTAGCGCTCTTGCACGAACTGTTCAGGAAGTTTTTGGGACAACTTAAAATTCATTTCTTCTAGTTATTATTTGTAATTCACATAACTTGTTCACAATAACCAAAATAAATCATGCAAAATACCACCAATATTACATAATATAGGGTCAATAATTTTGAGGAGTTCCCTGATGTATTTTCAAAGTCAAAGATCCAGTGCCTTTGAAATTAAAATGTGGTCCCATTTCCAACGAAAAAGGTACCATCTAAATTGGTTCACAAACAATGAATTTATGACTGGACATCCATAAAAATATATTCGAATTAAGAAACTCCTCCTTTTTTAAGTTGGTTAAAAATAAAAAGAACAACATGACATATCAAAATTTCCTCAAAAACTCCCTGTAAAAACTTAATTTTGATTTCAAGATCAAACAGAAGCTTGCAACACTGTCCTAAAATTCAGTTTACCATTTAAAACTTTTTTACTCGCCATATGTGAAATCTAAATTTCTCTTTATTTATGCGACACCCGGTCGGTCGCTTCTTATAAATGGGGTGACATACAATTACTTAATTAGTTTTCTTTAACACCTTGATTGGCTGACTCCCACTGAGTCGTTTTCAATTAAGAACAGCAATTGAATTCTTTAAGTATGTTTGCAAATTATTAAGACGATAGTATCATATTATTGGTATCGTTGCGAAGACTTATTTAATTAAAATATTCTTTCTAATTGTCCACTAATGAATAAACTGCATGTTAAAAGTACAATTTAAGTTACAATTACTCTTATAGGAGCTACATAATGCTATTTAGACAACAATGGTGGAATACCTCCAATCTACAAAAGATCGCAGCCAAATAACATTGTGTTATGTTCCTGGGGTGGATAGGGTTTCCAGAGCTCTTTGGGGTAGGAGGGTAGGTGAAAGTATTAACTATGTTGTGAATTTAGATTTGGCTTAATTTATTTTTTTACTATCGTCCGCATACCTAACATAAGCCCTCCTTGGGATCAAAAAAATATTATTTACAAAATATAAATATAAAGTATAAAACTAATAATACCTAATAAATAAAACTAATACGTTAATAAACAATAATAAAACAAAATAGCAAGTTGCTGCGGTTGCCGTAAGCCCAGAATCGTCAATTAACGGCCGTTTTCAATAACCTAACTATTTGTAGTTTCAGTTACTAAAGATAGATAAATATAACCTTTTGTCTTTATTTTGAATATCTTATCAATGGATAGTTTTTCGTGTCCACATAATATATACCCATATTCTATAGCTTGAAGAGATAAAAGGGAAGCCGATATCTGTCTTAAGTTAAAGATAGTGCTTATTATTACTATTAAGTACTAATCGGGGATAGTTATTGAAAACGGCCGTTAAGCAGTAACTATCCATCCATCAGTAACTTTTTTATCGATGCTCCAATTAATACGGGAGTAAGTGTATCTTCTTGTTTTTTATAAATGTTTTGCGCACCGGCCGGTAATTTGATCGGTCCTGTTAATTTTGTTGGTATAACTGGCATTGCTTTATAAATTCTGATTTATTAAGCGATACTATTATTAGCGCTAATAATAGCTATTATATTATAAGTGTCCATAGGCTTACCATCACGGCAGCCGTATTTTAAAAACCAACAAACCACCACAACCGTAATTTTAAAAAATGCGAGAAAGTAACTGGGCCAAGGTAGTGGCAAAAACTAAATTTTCAAACAATTATTAAATAAAGAAACAGGAAAAGATAGGAAAAATGATAATTCGCTTAATTTAAACTCGAGGGAGTACATATCTCAAACAGTTCAGAGGTAGCAAATGTTTTTCAGGATTATTTCAGAAATATACCCTTAACAGTAACAAAAAATATGATATCATCACCCCAGGGCGCTGCATCAGTTTTGGATAATCTTATTACACCTGTGTATTCTAAATTTTCTTTTACATCTGTTAGTGCAGGTGAAATAATAAGGACTTTTAAACAATTAAACTTAAAAAATACTGAAGATATTTGGGGTATGTCAGTAATCGTAGTTCAGTCCTTAATTGTCAATATTTCGCCATATCTGGCTAATATATATAATCAGTGCATAGATAAAGGGACTTTCCCTGATTTAATGAAGATAAGTAAAGTAGTTCCTCTGTTTAAATAGAGATTTTGGATGGTCGGCAATATGGTTTCACAAAATCTAAATCAACCACTGACGCTGGTGCAACGCTGCTAAGCCATATATATAAGGCTTGGAAGAAGTCGCAGGATGCAGTCGGTGTGTTCTATGATCTCTCAAAGGCCTTCGACTGCGTTGACCACAGTACGCTTATACTTAAGCTAAAACACTATGGTGTGCGTGAAACTTCTCTCGACCTCCTAATTTCTTATTTAACAGAACGCTGTCAGAAAATAAGTGTAAATGGAGCAACCTCTTCGGGATCATTGGTTAGAATCGGCATCCCTCAAGGATCGATTTTGGGACCATTTTTTTTTTTCGTTTATATAAACGATCTGCGTTCGTGGTTGAAAACGGTGCTGGCATGGTTCTTTTTGCAGACGACACTTCACTTATATTCAAAGTAAAAAGAATAGATTTGGAGCTTAGGCAATTATACAACACCTTAGTTAAAATCTCTGAATGGTTTGCTTTAAATAATTTACTACTAAATGCAAACAAAACCAAATGTATGAGATTTGTCTTGCCCAATGTTCGGCGTGTTGATAGTAGTATCAAGCCTGATAGAAGGGAATTTAGTAGGCTTAGTTGATAGTACTGTCTTCTTGGGTATTACCCTTGATTCAAAATTACAGTCCGCATATTAAAACTTTGGCGGGAAGATTAAGTTCTGCTGCATTCGCCAGTTAACAGATATTGCCACCGCTAGGTTAGTCTACTTCGCTTACTTTCATAGCATAATGCCTTACGGTATTTTGCTGCGGGTTTCAGTAGCTGAGGTAGATACCATATTTATATTACAAAAGTGGGCAGTTCGAGCAATTTACAATATGGGACCCCGCGAATCACTAAAGAACAAGTTCCAGGAATTTAGTATTTTAACTTTGCCCTCCCAATTCATCTTTGATAAGTTAATGTATGTCCATAAAAATTTAGACAAGCTGGATTTTATCAAAGATCAGCACAATGTAAATACTAGAAATGAAGATAAATTAGTCATACCGTGTTTTACACTTAGTAAGACTAATATTTTTTTTTAGCTAATAGTGTTAAGTTCTATTACAAGATCCCGAAGCACATTACTGATTTACTGGACAACAAGTTCAAGGACCATGTCAAGCGGATTTTACTGTCAAAAGTTTATTATGGGGTGTATCATTATGTGAATAATAGTGATGTCTGGAAGTGACTCCCTCTCTGTGCATCCACTAATATATTATTATTGTACCTGTTATATTAACATTTGTACAGTTAACAAAAAAAGATAAACCCGATCGAGTTTCTTACCGGTTCTTCTCAATGTCTGGGATATTTTTCGAACCGGCAGTAGTGTTTTGACGTTCATAAGTGCCTTCTTAGGGCCTAAATAGAATAAAGATTATTTTGATTTTGAATTCAGCTTTATGATACAAAATTGATTCATAATTGAAATAATATAAATATAATTAAATTATAATATATATAACTTCAAAGGGTTGAATAGGTACGGTTTAACCTCGCCGGACATACTAATATTATTAATAAATATATCTATCATGGTATTATTATTCTAGTCAGTTAAAATACTACAAGATTTGTTTTTAAACAATGTACCCTAAAGTATTCTCCAATCGACAACCATACTGAACACTTTCACTTATTTTTACCGTCTGGCGACACTAAAAGCTGTCTGGACCAAACACTGCATACTTCGTCGTAAAAAAAGCCTCGTAGTCAATTTAATTTCCTAATCATCAAATTAAATTTCGCCGTTCTTTGTGGTTGAAAGTGAGAGTGGACCTCGTTTACGATAAAGAATTGAATCGAATTGTCATAACGACCGAGACACGTGATCGAATGACTCATTGCGGTTGTGCTCTAAATGGAAATTCAAAAAACAAAACCTATAGATTTAACCGTGGGGATCGAAAATTTTCGTCAAGCACGTAAATGTTTCATAATTGACAAGCAATTTGACGGTTTGGATTTACTTGACAATTTTCATTATTTTTAGGACTTCATGTGATTGATAAACTGTCTATAAAATGAATATAGAATGATGAGAAGTTACATATCTATACAAATATTATAAAAAGAAAACATTTGATTATTTGTTTGTTTGTTTTTTGGAATGGATAAACTCACAAACTACTAGGCTATATATAAATTTGATAAAATAATTATATCCTCATAAAAATTTAGATAGTTTTAAACAAAGTATAAAAATTTTACAACACGGGTGCGTCGGCGATGTTTGTCGTATAAAATTAACACGGGTGAAACGGCCAGTTCATAAATAAATAAATAAGGGGGTACAGTTTCACACACGGCCATTTAATTCCAAACTAAGAATATCTTGTATTATGGTTACTAAATAGCTGAATGCATACGAATATACAGACATATTTTATCACCCAGATGTACAACTGACAATAATGATTTATGCTCATCACACAAAAGTCAGTCATGTGCAGCGAGAGAACCCACGACTTCTTGGCTCAAAAGTAGGGCTTACTACCACTGTGGCACAATATAATGGTTGTCAATAGGCACTTATTAATACTTATGTATGTATCAGTACTTACTTAGTAATATGAATTATGATATTATTTGATATAATTTAAAGACGGGAATGATGAAAGATGGAATATTTAATTAACATGTTTAAACATCTATTTTTAGCTATCTCATGCCAGTAATATATTTGAGTTTTAAATGTGTAAGCTGTATTGAACGAATAGTAGTTAAAGATTAAATACAAAAGCTTTTACCTTTAATCAAAGTGAGTGGATAACATTTTTTTATGTGTAAGCGTTATGGCCACAGTCCCACTTGATCTTAAGTGACGATGTGCCCCAAGATGATAGCACGCTAAACCTAGTAGTAGACTGTCTCTTAATTGCAGCTGTTCGAACACACCAATTGATGCTTTGCGACAGATTTTTATCTCGAGGGTGGTAGCTACCCAGGCGGGCATTAGAAAAAGCCCTACCACCGTTCTATGGTTTCATTACTTTTTCATTCACATTATCTTTTGTTTCAACAAACTGTAAAGCCCTACAGCACTACAGCATCATGTCACATCAGATCGAAATCATTCGGATTATAATTTAATGATGTTACAACTGTTAACGGCTTCCTCTCATTCGATAGATTTTTTACAGATACAATCGAAATTGTATGCGTCATTAAAATTTTTGAATTAAATAACTGCCTCATTAGCCTAGAGGTTGTAAGCGCGACTGCTATGCTTGAGGTGCTGGTTTCTATTCGCAGGTCGAGCAAAGCGTTATTAGGGTTTTCTGTGAAATTCCCAGTAGCTTTTTGCCCGATTAATGGCAATAGGCTCGCCCATATTACATGAGACCTAAAAATATACACCGCGAACTGTGGGTGTACATTAGTACACCACTGCCTAACCCTTCGGTGATACAGGTGTGTGATTGTATGTTATGTTAATTAAATGATTTGTATTGATGTGGCCCGACGGAAATGCGTCAAAAGAACTCTAAAGTAATGACCCACACTTGTAAATTTTTTCGATTCTTAGTTTTTTTATTACATCCGTTAAGGTCGACAGGTAAATAGTCAACTATTAAATTGTCCCAGTTTTCTTTTTGGATTGCGATATTCATCATATCATATTCATTTATTTATTTAACATTCAGATACTAATACTTATACTTACTGTATATCAACTGCAATTTTGTTCACTTGGAATCTGGATTTTTTTGCATTTTTTAAGTGAACACTTCTTTGGCCGCGTTGAGCGCTTTTTGGTAGGGGAAAAACTTATGGGTTTACGTCACGGAGGACATCGACATGCTCGTTATGTATTGCCAGACTAGCGACGCGTAGTATAGCGGTCTGTGTACATATGTATAGGCATATATACACTAATACATTGTATATACTCGACTGGATCATAAGCGTGTTTGACTTTTTGGATCGGTAAAATCTTGTATTTTCGCGTCACCGACATGCTGTAATAGCAGTTTACAAATTATGAAATTTAAATAACTGAAAATATAATCGATTTAAAATTTAAAATAGAAGCATAGTTATTCCATTGTTTTAATTTTTCACTTCTATCGGCAGTCCTTATGACTGCCTCTGTTTTTTTTAAATCATGATGTTGGTAAACAAGTATGCGGTCCGCCAAATGACACGAACACGAAAAGAATCAAACGCGTATTGCCAAACCTTTAAAAAGTTGTTCACTCCCCTCTTAAAGAACCCTATACTTTAATCCCATAGGAAAACTTCAGCAGGGAGTTCATTCCATATACTGAGCTTTCGAACGAAAGAAAACTCCTCTGAAACCGGATTGTCCGTGACCATTTAGAATCTCAGATATAAGCATGAACTCCCTGTCTTTTTTCATTACTGCTTAATTCCTCTGGCAAAGCATCTTCCAATCCACCCTCATCTTCCAACCAAGATTCCGTTAAAATCGGTTTTGCCTTTTCAGAGATTAGTATAAACAAAAAAACACAGAGATACAGTAAACAATTCTAAAATCGCATGTATAGGTGTTCCTAACGTGCGAATAACTACATAAGCTTTTGTTTCGAAACTACGGACAGATATTTCAATTTTATTTCAATGAACTGCTCTTCTTATTCTGAATAATTGTGATTCATTCGTTAATTTATTCATTTAAATACACTAATTATATACGTACATTCAATGAGTCATTAATATGACTTAGTTTGAGTAGACTAACTGAAAAAATTTAGAACTTGAGATAATGTTAGGACTTTATAAATAAAAGTTGCGTATGACCAAAACTCTGCTTTATTATGAAGACTAATGAACACATTACATATTTAATATTGGAGAGACACATTAACAATTTAGGTACTTTGTGCAGTTTGTGCGGCGTCCGTGGAAAACGGAAAAGTGAAAAGCATTACGTTGGGGTTGCCATATAAAATCTTTATAAAATACTTTATTGAACCGACATTCTAGGTACATTACAAATATAATGAAAATATTTTCTAATATGTATTATCTATTAGGGTTTAACATTGAGATGAGTCAGTGGGGGGAATTCTGAAACTATAAAGCCTACTTACCATATATGAAGAGATAAATGTGAACAGACAAAATTGCGGCAGTTCCATCTGAACTGATGCGTGCACGTACACGAAACGATCGCATCAGTTGATTCCGGTTCACTGCAAGTCGCTTCAGCCGCCGAATGCGCGTAAACCTTGAAGTCGTAAAACCCTTGTACGGTACGGATTTATATCAGGTCCGGCGGAACTGAAGTTAAAACCGCGCATGTATGGTCATATGCTTTAGAGATGGAGAAATAGGTTCGGAACATAAAAAAATGTGCAATCATAGATTTAAAAAAAAACTTATTTATACACGAGTCGGAAATCGAAACTTATTTTTTACACAAAATATAAAAAATTGCCTCCACGGGTGCGTTGGCGATGTTTGTTGTATAAAATTAACACGGGTGAAACCGTGGGGCACAGCTAGTATTACATATTATTCTTGATCCAATTATAAGGTCAGAATGTTTACGATAGTTTTAATAGAGACGTGTATAATATATGAAATATAAGATACTAGCGGGACTTCAATTTAATTGAAAGCGAATCCTACATTGAACATTTATATTCAGTGAAGAAAATATTGTTAAAGAACAATAACAATTTTCTGTTGCTCCTATTAAATTAAAAAATTGTCGTCAAACACCAAATGTACCGGTAATTAAAGTCAACAGTTCTTGTCCTTTGTAACTTACCACTTTATTTTCAATTTTCATTAGGTAAATAACAAGTGATACTATTCTGAGACTATAGCTAAAAGTAAAATAAAAGGAACTAATATTCAAAGTGTCCAATAAACATAAGGCAAGTTCTGTGGAGAGTACAAACATAATGTCATATTTAAGAAAATAGCAACATAAACTAACTAAAGGCTAAAGAGATTTTTCAAAGCTCAAGTAATAAATTCAAATGAACGAATACTATAATGGAAGCAAAGATGCTGCGTGGATGCGTGTACGACACCGCGCCGATGGACGTGAGTTTGAATCCCTGCAATGAGCCTGAGCTTTCGGTGAAGCATTTTCTAATGCCCGCCTGGCCAGCTATCATCCTCAAGTTGAAAATCTGTCGCCAATCACCTTAAGTGTATTCCGGCAAGCTGCATTTCAAAGCCAGTCCCCCAATAGGCTTAGCGTATTAGCATCTTAGACAACATCATCACAGAAAAAAAAACATTGTTACACTTTTTATTTTGTAAACTAGCGAGCTTCGTGTCATATAGCGTTATCTTCCAGCGATATTGTACAAAGAGTATCTTTGTCAATAGTATAAATAGAAAAATTAATAAAACGCTAAATGGTACGAAGCTCGTCAATTTACAGAAGACAAATTAATTTATTCTGTGTTAACCTCCCGCTCTGTTAATAATCATTTTATTTTCAATCCCAAAATATTGAGATCTCCATTACTCCAGCAGCTTAACGATTAAACGTAACCAATAAATTAAAAATACACACAGGTAATTGCACGACGCATTCGATATATAAATAAAAGTCTTGTATCGAGACCAGTGGGTTGTAATATCTACTTTTCTTTTTGTTAGTAATTTAAAACGGGTGCAAAGAGTCCATAAAGTGAATAATCTAGATCAATTAAATGAGATAGCTTGCACGATTGTATTGCCAACAAAATAGTCCTGTTTTATCAGGTATAAATAATAAATATTTCTAATTTAAAATCTCGTTTTTTCATTTTGTTCATGTAAATAATTTCAAAAATACCAATACCTAAACGTTATTAATTTCCGTTCCTTAACATGAAGTATTTATTCATGAACTTAGGCTTGTGACCCTATATTATTTATATTAAATTTAGTTTCTGTGCTTAAGTGAAGTAGATTATAAATATAAACTAGAAGCAAGCATTTTGAGGTGCCTCAAAAACTGCTTAGAAAGTTCTAACAAGGAAGCTACCAACTTGTTAGGATACTGAAATCGTCATAAGTCAGGACACTATAATCACTTGATAGGAAGAAAAAGTACTAGTCCACCATACACCATACCAAGAAAACATCCATACATACTAATTATCGTGTTTTTTTTTTCTAAATATTTTAAAACTTATGGTTTTCTTATACAAATCTCTTTTCATCACTTTTTTTTATTAAGTATTTGAAAAGACAAATGTTTCATATTATATGTTATTACTGATCGAGAGACTATATTTTAATTTCCAAATTTATGACTTCAAAATAACAACACCCAATTCCATACAAAAACATACAACTCATAATTCACGTCTTTAAAAGTTGATTTAAGAAACCTTTCTCATTATGACGCGACGCAACAGTTCCTACAAAAAGAAAACCGACTGATCAAATCTCTCGTCAGTCAGAACTTATTTTTATCTATATTAATTAATAAATCTATAGTTCGATCTGTACATGTAATTTAATTTCCCTCTTTAAAACACATATCAAGAATATGCCGTCCGCGTCAATATGAATTTTGTGTCTGTTTTTATGTCCGGATTTAACTCAAAAACGGTTTGACCGACTTGTTACGAATTTTTGTACACGGGATGCTTGTATCTTTGCTCAAATGATAGGCTATAAGAATTGTCAATATTACTTTTAGAAATTTATTTAAATAAAAAATAGTCAATCGTTTTTAATGAAAATTTGTAGACGGAAAGTATATTATGTAATTCCATATACCTATAATAGACTATTCAGTTTAAAAATTGTAAATAATATTTTTACAAACATATTTTAAACAAAATAATTAATGTTTATTAATTTTAACCCATCTTGATGAAATTTTATGAAAATGAGTACAAATAAAATTACAAGACGAAAGTAAATCCTACGTAATAAACACGTACGAAGCTGCGGGTCGCCGCTAGTATATAGGTATAAAGATATTAAACATTCAAGCAAAACAATCGCTGCAATAGACGTTTATTTAAAGTGGACAATAAACAAAAAAGTAATACGTATGTCCGATGTAAATTATTCTTAATAAGAATCGAGAGATACTCGTAAGTTACGGGCGAAACCGTGGCAAGTGGCGCCCCGCGCGGTCATGTGACGCACCACACCGGTCTCATTGCACGCACCCATTCAACGTTAAGGCTCAAAAACGCACAGAGACAATCACAGAGTAGATAATTATGACAGAAATGACAATAATAAATTCAAATTGTGGGTAATTCACATGTCATTACACAGTGCCGTCGAAAGAAAAAACGAGATACCTGTTTTTAAAATGTGTCCTCAGAAAATTAAATATTATTTTATTTTTACAACAATTTAATTTTACTAAGAAAATGGTTTTAAAATCATTCTCTTGACGCTAAGTGACGTTTATGATATTTTTTATATTGAAGATGCTACTTCGTTTAAATATTATACTTATCCTGTTCTGAAACTCAAGTAAGTATAGTGTGTAACAGTAAGTTTATACTCATCTCTTTTGAATTTTATTGGTCGGTGAAAGCCCTACTTTTGTTTTTATTTATTTGCATTCTCACACTAGTTAATTTAAAAATCTCCTAATGACATCTATATAAATAAATAAATTCGAAATGTCTGTTTGTAATGTCAAAATAACAGCATTTTTACTAAATGCATACGAAAGTATATACAGTACATAACACAAAATGCCAATTTTTAAAATTATTGTATGTCTGTCTGTTTTTTCCGGGTTATCTCCGAAACGGTTTGACCGATTTTGACGGAATTTTCACGGGTAGACAGCTGATGTTATGATGTTAAAATAACTAGAGTTTCGCACAAATAAAAATA
The DNA here is from genome assembly GCA_033032175.1 of Saturnia japonica. Taxonomy (NCBI): domain Eukaryota; kingdom Metazoa; phylum Arthropoda; class Insecta; order Lepidoptera; family Saturniidae; genus Saturnia; species Saturnia japonica. Next base: position 6,022,889 of record CM065314.1, read on the forward strand.
ATTCGGAAAAACGACACTTTTAGACTGCTTAAATGGCATAAGCTGAGTAAACCATAAATATATCATAATAATGTAACACATAATTGTATGAATATGTATAGTATATTTACTATGTATTGTATGCAATGTAAAGTAATGTATAGTATATTTTTATATAACTAAGTAGGTAAATTTAAAAATATATCTCCTTCACCTTCAAAATAAAACATTTAAAAAATATTTGATTGTTTTAAAAATATATGGATTTATTTTGAGTATGTTTTCCTTATGTTTAAACTTAAGAAAATAGTGTTAATGTTATGAAATAATAAAAAGAGGAACGTCGTTTCTGGTGGCGTATGTCTGTCAGAATAAGCCGTGTCGTTGGCACCCTGTGTAAATATAAATAGAACGGTCGACGACCGGCCTTTGCACGGCCTTCGTTTTGTACCACTACCACTCAGTCCGTCAAACCGATGAAATATTGAGGGGAGTGTACACAAAGGTTCTTACTTTTATTTTACCAAGTAAAATAAATTTGCATTTATGTACCAAGAATAGCACAAGTTTACAATGTGTAGTTTTCTTAAAATGAATAAGAATGGAACAAAAAACTATATAAATATAGATTATTATTTAGCTACCCTAGTTCGTTTTATATTAAAACCACATTTTCTATACCATACATTATTTTGTAATTAGTAAAGGTGTGAGTTTATTTATTCCCTGATTTTATGTGATAAATAATAGTTTCCCATAAGTTTCCCCAATGGCTAATCTATACCGCTTTCGTTTTCTATCACGGGCTTTTAACATATCGGGATTATTTACCATTTTTACGTATTCGTACTCTGTATTCAGTGTAGTAACACTTCGCGTGCTACGAAGAAATTATAGTCTGTATAATCTTACAAATAACCCAGTATTAAGCGTCACTCAACACTCACCAACTGTCTCAACAGTGATTTAGACTTCACGCAACGAACTAAAATATTAGTGTAAGGTTTTTCTAAAGGTAAGATTGTTTTTTTTTTTATAATTTTCAGTTATTTTAAATCACTTTTATTGTGTTACTGGCTGTGTATCTGTTGGGATTACGTAACTGTAGCATCTCAAGAATCATCCTATTTTTAACCTCCCATTTAATCCTGTTATGAGAAAAATTTTCAAATTTTGGTGAAATTAGTAGCCCCTGCGCAAAATGTCCACGCTTCTAGATCTACCAATTTTAGCTGTATGATTTTATTAAGTAGTTATGCAAATTACACTATCCTATTACTTATTATTTTATTAACACCTACAAAGTTTAGTCTAATAATTTCTATGCTTTGTATGACGTTGGTGTATATAAAAGTAATTAAATAAGTAACATATACTGATTTCAATGCAATTTAACTTCAACTATATTTTATATAAACAGAGGCTTTTAAACAGTTTAAAGTTATGTACAAAAGATGCTTGGATTAAAATGTGGTAAAATGTTATTTCTAGTAAATTTCTCCTCACTATTTACCATTTTAGTAATGAAATAAAATCATATATTGTGTACCTATCCTTATGCTGCTACTGTGATTTTGGCTTGGGCAGAATGACATGGCTATGTAATTACTGTATCAAAGTTGCTTCTTTGACTGAACAAAATAAATGGCAACTGAGCACAGCAGATGATTACCGACTATTGCATGAAGAAAGGTTTATTTCTTTTGCGAGAAAAGATTATTTGCCTTTAAAATTGAATAAAAAATCGTCGCGGTTCCACAGATAAAAGTCCAATAAAGACCACAGAATCGTTTATAAAACGGTTTTAATGGGTAGTAAAATAATTTACTGTCTGACATGTGTAATGTGTTCGTACGAGTAGTTACAATGATTTGTAAGATCATAAAAGAAAAAGATAATAGTCCACTTTTTTATTTATATATTCAAAGAAATTAACAGCTTTAAATTATTGCGTCCAAAAAAACTTCATAAAATTTAGATTTACCAAAAATGATTTCAGTACATTTATATACCTGGCTGAATTAATTTATATATATGTTCTAAACATAATATATATCTATATATATAGGAACTGTTCTATAGATAGATTGACTCATCACGATATCTCTAGAACTATAAGACCTAGAGACTTGAAATTTGGCAGGAATAATACTTTTACCATGTAGAGGTCAGCTAAAACGGATTTTAAGAAATTCCTCCCCCAAATGGGTTTGCGGGGGCGTTAACAATGAAAAATTCCCGTTTTTTAAATATAGCTCTTATCGACTCCAAATTTGGTAGGAATCTTTTGTAAGAGATGTAGAAATAATTTATGAACGAATTTTACGATATCCCATCCTACAGGGTGTTGGGGGGTGGGTATTAACAATGAACATTTTTAATTTTCAAGCTATATATAGTTCCTATCGACTCCAAATTTGGTAGGAGTCTTCTTTAAGTGATGTAAAAATGATCTAAGAGCGAATTTTATAACAATCTACTCTTAATATGGATTGCGGGGGTGGGTGTTAACAATTAAGATTTTTAATATCCGAGCTATACCTTCCACAGACCCTAAATTTGAAAATATTTTTTTATCCCCCCACCTCCTCCCACACATCTCAGAATTCCTACGCATTTAACATGTCGCGATATATTTATCTATAGTAGGTACATATATATATATGAGTATATATCTATCTTCTAAGGAAGACCCACATTAAGCATTTTTGTCTTTAAAATAGCCGGGAGCGGGGGAGCAAAATTCGCGCGAGCATTCTGTAGTCCACGTGAGCGAAGCCGCGGGCACAGCTAGTTATAAATAAAACGATTGAAGATTGCAGTTGCGCGAGCTTCACGCAAAAACTACTGGATAAATTTTGACCACTTTTTTGTTTTACTTATTAACTACTTGGTTCTCATAAAAAAAAATATCACGATTTCTTCATAATCAATAATTATGTAGCCCATGTGGGCAGCTAGTAGTGAATATAAAGGAAAAAAAATCTGTATAAAGTTAAACGTTTATGAGTTAAGATACTCTAAACTTATATGTTAAATAGATTGAAAAGGCGTCATGAGTTTGGTGTTACAGATTAGGGCTTTGGAATACGCTAGCTGACAAGGTTCTCCTTCAGGCATTGGCGTATAAAAATTAGGATAATTGTACTGTAGGTTCTTCAGCTTAATAGGAACACTTTTTGTGTTGTAAGTAATGATAGAGGCGGTAAGCGATTAGGATTAAGTGGGCCCGTCAAGTTGTTTACAGCCCTTAGGCATAGAAAAAACTAAAGAAAATAATATGGGGATGGACTACACTCTATTTTTACGCCGCAGAGCAGCAAGCTAATTGACAGACAACAATCATAGACGCCGAGTGCAGCCGCATTTGCAATAGTGTTGTTATAATTATAGATATACGTTATACCTATATATCATATACCTACTTAATGTGGGAATTTTTGTGACAAAGTTTTTATTTAGTCACTACTTTTTAAGTTATTAATCATTTTAAATAAAAGTCAGCCGATGTTATTCTTCTATTGAGGCTATAAGAATTTTCAACAACTAGCGATTGCCTTAAGGTCGAAATTCGACCAGCGACCTTTTGATCGTAGACTATTTTCTGTTTGAAATGTACAGTATTCATAAACAATGCTTTCACTTTTCGTTGAGTGACAATGTCAATATTTTGGGGGTCTAAGTTCATTGGCACTTGTCGTGTTAGGATTCGCAGTATTATTTATTTATTTAATATATTAGTTGTCACTAATAAAAAGCTAAAATAAGTATAAGTATTAATATCTGCTGATATTAAAGATGAATTTTAGCTTTTTGCACTCCTTCTCCATATAAATTTTAACCTTGCCAAATCTCACAGTGTTTCGTGCACGCAATACGCTTAAAAAGCTTTTACTTCACGTATTAATATATAAATATGAGGAAATACGCAAATGAGATCATATAAATAATAAATCCTTAATAAACACGTGCGAAGCCGCGGCACACCGCTAGAATTTTATATATACGCTGCATTACCGTGATGGTACAACAACGCTAGAGACCAGATTATATGAATCTTTACTATTTTTAAACGGCGACTTTGATGAACGGAATACCATGTAAGTAAGACAGTTTAAAATTATCCTTTGATAACTTGTCGACAGAACACGCAACCGCGTACCTACCTAACTTGGATTGTTGTAGACAAAATCCGTGTAAATTCCTCTCACACTAGATTATCTAAGGATATTTATGTTATTTCATGTTAAACAGTGTTCTTTGAAACGTACTATGATTCTAATACTCCTACTAGATGGTTTATGTTAGATAAAACGATGAAATTTATTTGCAACACTTGAACGTCATGAGAAGTATCAAAATAAATCTTTCGTGTTTTTTTTTTTAAGTTTGTGCAAGGTGTTTTGCCCATAACGATGGTGCTGCTATATGGATCCCAAAATTTAAAATTATTTTTAGTTTCAAATGCCCTTCACACTATCATATATATTTTCAGCTGAGTGTATAGCATTTTTTGAGGCAGTGGCATATATTGAGTCTCACAAGTTAAGCAAAACAATATTTTTTTCGGACTCTATGAGCTGTCTGCAGGATATCTCTAAATTGCCTATTCCCTCCAAATTAAATTTTCCCTTGAATTTCAAAGCCAGAGAATTATTGTTTAAATGTCACAACCTTGGTTTAGAAGTAGTTTCAGCTTGGATCCCTGGCTATTGTGGGATTGTAGAAAATGAAACTGGTGACATTTGTGCTAAAGAAGCTGCAAGTTATGGATCTGACACTCACTCCAAGACATTCTCTCTAATCTTGCGTGCTCCTGCGAAATCACAACTTTTTCAGTCATAGTAAAATCTTTGGATGAATTCTGAGCCATTGAAGGCCAAATATTATAAGTTACATTACATTACATTCCTGCTAAGCCGTGGTTTTTTTAAAATTTAAAACTGATCACAAGTGGGTTACTTCTACTATTACTCGTCTTTTTTAAGCCATGTTTAAGCCACTCTCTGTGTGAGTTCGGTCTTGACTTATATTCGTGGATTACTAACTAACTAACTACTACTAACTATTTTCTTCCTTATACATTACTTACATATGTGTATTCTACTTTTATTGAAATATTTAGTGTCTTTATTTGTCGTAATAATATAAAAATGTAACGTGTCCTTTGTTCATGTCTATGTAAATTATAGTTATGCTTTTTATTTATACGTTGACCATATAATTATGTAGTTTTATACTATCCCTCAGTTCCTTTAACAAATTATGATTAAATTTGTGTCTGTTTTATTTTATGACAGTGTATCTTTTTTATGGGTTATTTATTCTACAGTAAACCGCAAAAATTTGGTTACTTAATTCTATAACGTGTATTTGTCACATTTGACATTGGCAAAATTGCGTACATAGGCCGAATATTTCTTTTAATTCTCCAAGAAAATTAATTACTCAAAGATTATTTTAAAGTTTATGCTTCCCGCTAATGACGAGAAATAGACAAATAAGTAAAAAATAAACCTTTTAAAAAAGGAAAAAAAAAATATATTCAACTAACATGTCTGAGGCACCATCTATTAACTAACTGCTTAGTTACGATTACGATTAGCTAATACAGCTAATTAACTGCTGCTTAATTAATTGCTTTCTATAATAAGCGAAATTTTGTCATGTGTCAACTAGTTTTGTTTTAATTTATTTTGTGAATTTTGTAACACAAGTTACGAAAAACGAAGTTATGAAGTAAACTATTAAAGATTGACAAGGGTTTTATGCGTAGACGCGATCATGCATCGTATAATTACAAATATGCCTCGGACTTAATAAAACTTATACTACGTTAGATTATGGGTTAGGTTTATAGCTTTACTCTAGCATTTCCACTAAGATAATCTTAAGAGCGAATGCGTACTAGGATGCTTTTAATATGGTGGGTGTTTCGCAATCTCATCTTTGCTTACGTAAAGATTTGTTTAAAAATAGGAAAATATAAGCATAGAAAACTGACTGTCATTGAAACGCTGCTTTCGTCATAAAGCGATGGTAACAGATTTTCAAATAGAGGGTGGTTGGTAGCATTGCTAGAAAATGCTTTACCGACATGCTATGGCTTCGACACCATGTTTTCCGTTACTGAAAACTCAGATTGATTCTAGAAATCGAAATAATATTGATCAACGCAGTATCTGATTGCAATTCCACTATGCTTGCTGCCTGTAAAGAAAAACGAAAACTTGTAAATATAATATATAAAGGTTGAAGAAGAAAAAAATTAATAACTATATACGTTTGGTTATAATATCAACTTTTAGGTTCAAATTACATCAAGTAGTTAACAACAATGACGGCTCAGTGGTAGCGTTTGCAGATACCGTGTTAATCGATGTGAGTTCGAATCCGTACAATGAGTTTAAGCTTTTGGCAAAGGAAGTTACCGTGACGAAACCATAACATGGTGGCATTTTCTAATACTCGCATAGGTACATATATATACTACCATTCTCAAGTTGAAATCTGCTTATTTTTCATTCTTATAATAATTCAACACAATGCCGGTAATGCCCCTGATGGTAAGGACAGCACAACCCAAACATAACGGCGATCACCGGGAGATCTAAATCCATCGGCGGTCGCTGTTGTCATGCTAGCCAACATAAATATCTCTTCATGTTACGCCTTAAAGGACCCCATGTCGTTAGGAGGAGGGAACACAGTGGCCGGGAAAAGGTTCCACGGCTTAACGGTATGACAAGGATAAGTCTTAGAGAAGTTTTTGACTCGTACCAAGATAGAGATTACCGTAAAACTGTAAAGGTATTATGCTGTACTTGAGAACAAGTTCACCCACATCATCACTTAACATCAAGTGAGGGTACATTCAAACGAAAACCTATTATACCTTTCTTATAATATACTGCTGGGCGCTTGGTTTCGGTCATTACAGCTTCACCGAACTTGTAAGCAAGCGCAGAAGGCACTTAACCGCGAGGTCATTCTTCTTTTGAAGACCACTATGTTATATGAATCGGGAAAAACAGACGCTGGCAGTTAGTTTCATTCATTTGCGGTTCGTATAATGAACGAATATGCAAAGCGTTTTGGAAATGGAACATCGACTACATAATTAATATGGATGGAGACCCCTACGGTGTCTAGTAATCCTGTGATGGAACGGAGAGGGTGGAATTCGTTGGTGCAGCTCTTGCGCACATTCACGGAAAATGTGGCCTATAAAATATTGCAAGGCAAGTGACCCTACGCCGATGTTCCAAGCTATGCATTTTTGCACCTGTCAGAGATCTTCAACGAGAGTTCGAGCACGTCGAACGAGTTGCCAGCTGATATTTGGCGAACCCGTCTCCGAAATAACAATAATATTCAAAAGACGTTCGTATTTGCGCTAATTATCTTCTTATATACTTCTTATATTCTTAATACGTAAGGAGAAATCTTCACTAAGCATAATGCGCGCGGGGGCGGGGGGGGGGGGGGGGGGGGGTTATGAGATTCGACATGGTTAAAGTATATATGGAGATGAAGTATAGAAAGCTAAAATTACCACGAACATGGAACTTAGATTGATATTCATTTTTTGTTATAAAAAATTTATTTTTTGAATGGCTTTCTGCCTATAAAGACAATTTCGCCCATGAATATTCATTATTTACATTGATACTGCAAACGTAAAACAGTTAATAGTCTATGATCAAAAAGTCGCTGGACAAATTTTCACCATTGGGCGACCGCTAGTTATTATTATTATGCATATTGCTTTCAAATACATAAAGTTTTATGAATTTGTTCTGCGGTTTATAATAATGTCAGAAAACAAGTTAGTTGCGTTTATGAAGCAATGACACTTTACTACATCTAATCTTTTAAATAGAGGATATTGGTCCAAGAAGCCAAAGGAAACGGATTCCAACGCCTCTTAGGGGCATTCATCGCGTTCTCGTAAGTAATGTATTTATTTCCGAGCAGTTAGTTACCAACAACACTTTTGTCTCTTTTTCCCCCGCAAACGGGATCCTATAAGGAAGTTGAACTTTTTATATTCATCAACTAGGGTTTGCTTGTTTCGTTAATTATTAGTTGGAGTTAGCTTAATTAGACGAAAGTTAAACTTGATTGTCTGCTGTTTATATCTAAAATAACCATAGATCATAAAATTTACTATGGTACAAAGAGTTAAAGTTATAGAGTAGGTAGTTAACATTATTATTGTGTATATTTTTATTATTGTAATAAGTATTCTTATTTCTGTTTAACATACAAAATACATAGTTATATATTATACACATATAAGAATATGTGTATATTTCTTATGCATTTTTTTTTATTAAACTATTAATAATCAGGGTGACTCAAAAATATTTAAGAGTTAATTTGAGAAGCTATTAGACCCTTCAAAAAAAATTATCTGCATTTAAAAAAAATGTCGCTCATAATAAAAAAATAAATCAACAATGGTTTTAATTGTTTTTTTTCTTGTCATGTAATTATGGCCTGCGGTTGTTGGCATTATAAGAATTCTGTAATCTTTAAATAAATAAATAAAAAAACAAAAGTGCACGCCTCATACCACTAATTTGATTTTTTTTTAAAGTAGTACCATTGACTTATTTGTATTATTTAGACAACTTAACAAAACAGGCTTTAATTTTAGATCCAAATAAATAGTGAACTTTTATTTAAATAAAAAAGTCATTTTATTAATAAACTACGGGTACTAGGCTATTGATACTGAATAGGTAACTATTTAATGTTATTCTGAAAGTAATAAACAAAACTCGATCTCGATACGTCTATTTTTTCGGGAGTTATCGTAACCACCTCGTAAAAAAAACCGGACGTGCACGTGAATTTTTTTTCAAACAGTTTTTTTTTATAGAAAAATATTATTTTTTTACGGAATATAAGCTAGGTTATTTGAAGTGTTTTCTTGAAATATATCTACTTATATTATCGTATAAGTGCCAATTGGATGTGGTAGAGGCAGATTAAGAGCAAAAAATTTCTTGATTTTGACGTATCGAAGGTAGAGCACAACCTGAACCGCTTCACGGTATGAGGCGTACAAGATAAAAATTAATAACAATAACAAAGAACACCTATATCAGTGAGGGACAATGCTAGGTAAGGCTTTCTATCATTGAAAGTTATTTTAGAATCGGATCAGCAGTATTCCAGAGATTACCTCCTACAAACACTCATACTTTATTTACCTCTTCATTATACAAGTGTCCAGAAAGGGTATCGGGTATTTGTAAGTTCAATGAAACAAAAATTATTTGTATGCAATAAAAAAGTTTATTGTTTATTATTAGCATATGAATTGGAGAATTATTTGGAAAAGATGATGTTATCCAAATGATGACCGTTACGTTGCTGGCACTCTTCTAAACGGAAACGAAGATTGGCGATAACACGTTGACACATAGCTATCGATATTGCTGCCATTTCTGACCTGATGTTTTGCTTTAACTGGGTTAGATTCATCGGATTGTTTTGATAAACCTTACTTTTAAGGTATCCCCATGCAAAATAGTCAAGCGGGCTAAGGTCGGGGCTTCTGGGAGGCCAGTTGATGTTACCCCTTCGCGAAATGACTTTATTAGGGAATAATTCGTTAACAACTTCCATTGAGTCATTTGAGGTATGGCAAGTGGCCCCATCTTGCTGGAACCACGTTCTTGAGTTGAAACCTGCAAACTCCTGCAACTCTGGGACCAAAAAATTTCGCAACATATCGCAATAACGGTCACTATTCACATTAATTGCTCGGCCTCGTTGATCTTCATGAAAATAAGGACCAATTATGCCTTTAGCAGACATAGCGGCCCAAACAACGACCTTTGGGCTATGCAGGGGTCGTTCATGCTTTCGTCTCGGATTCTCCACTGCCCAGTACCGACAATTCTGCTTATTAACATGACCATTCAGGTGAAAATTTGCTTCGTCACTGAACAGTATGTTGTTAAAGTTGTTAAATCGCTGCAGCATTTCGTTCGCAAAACTCAGTCGATTAGTATAGTCCGTATCCTTCAATTCTTGAACCAATTGAATTTTATAGGCTTTTAGATGTAAGTCTTTCTTTAAAATCGAATATAAAGACGATTTTTTGATGTTCAACGCTTGGCTTCGCTTTCGGGTGGATAAAGACGGATTTTGACGAACCGACGCCTCAACTTCTTCAATTGTTTCTTCATCGCGAACTGAACGAGGACGACCAGAGTTTTAATTTTAACTGTCGCACCTGTATTCTCGAACATCCTGATCCATTTCCTAATGCTATCGTCACTTGGCGCGTGGCGTGTACGATATTCCGCATGATAGAGACGTTGAGCAGTCATTATTGAATCACCATTACGATAATACGCTCGTACGCAAAATGCGCGATGCGTCCCCGAGTACTGTTCCATCGTGACAAAAACTCCACAAAATGGCGGACGCCACGAACCCCTCCCCGCACCCTTTAGACGCCCGGTTCGAATATGGCGCGAAAACAAATACCCGATACCCTTTCTGGACACCTTGTACATTACTATTTTAGTTATATATAATTTTGTATTGATTTTTGCCTCCTATTACATGGGACCTAAAAAAATACACGGTGAACTGTGGGTGTACATTGGTACACCTCTGCCTAACCCTTCTGGGATATAAGCGTGGTAGTATGTATGTATGTATTTGCTCATTTTTATGATTATAAACTATTCTATTTGCACTACATACATTTTTCTTCCACATTACCGTTGGTTAACTGGAAGTAAATGCCAATGTCAAAAATGTAATAAAGTATTCATTTATCTAGCATAATTAATTAAATATTATAAACATAAAACTATACTGTATACTCTACTTCTGAACAATACTTTGAATGTGATTTATTATTCCCTATTAGCACTGGTAGCGCACCTTCCTTCATTGTTATGTTTGCCATATTAACTGTATTACCTTTTTCATCGTGCCAAAATTTCTGCAGTAATTATGAGTTTCCTTGAGACATAACGTGAACAGAAATATTTTGAGTATACCGGTTTGATAAATACGACTGGCGATCGATTGGAGATCTCTTGGTAATCGCCGTTGTTTTTGAATAATACTATTTTGACAATTAGGTAATGTGAGGTAACTTGGCCATACTAGGATAAAAAAAGTCGACAACATAAATTATTCATGATAACCCTAAGTAAACATCTAATTAAATGAAAAAGTTAACTAACTTTACTCTTAATAATATAAAATAAAAACAAATCTTAAAATTAACCAAAGAAACGATAATAGCGTTCATGTTGTTCGTGTTGATACACCTGTCTATTTAGAACTCACAGTAAAACTTATAGCGGCTTTATGTTCGCGTGTAAATGAATTCTTCTAAATTAATTTTTCATATCAAAATCGCAAGTACTGTATTCAATTTAATCTTATGAACTTATGAACGTTAAAACACAAATACCAGTTAGGAAAACATTCTAGTCACCGAGAAGAGATCGGGTTTTTCTTACTTTTAACTGTGTAAATATTGTTTGTGTTAGGAAAGATTTGATTTTTTTATGTTTTTTGTTTATAATGGATAAAATCAAAAACTACTGGACCGATTTTAAAAATTCTTACACCAATATAAAGCTACAGTATTATCGAGTAATATAGGCTATATTATAATTAGAAAACTAATTTATTCCTCATAAAAATGTCGATAGTTTTTATACAAAGTATAAAAAATTGCCTACACGAGTGCGTTGGCGATGTTTGTCGTATAAAATTAACACGGGTGAAACCGTGGGACACAGCTAGTAATTAATAAGGAAACTTACAAAGTGTAGGTACATATAAAGATTTAGTGTGTAGCTGGAAACTCAAATTGTAAAAAAAAAACTTTTTAACTAAGAGGTGCGCTGCTTCCTAATTTGAGAATTAGTCCTCCTCTTTATTAAAGACCATTACTGCCATTATCGGGTGAATATAGAGTGTCCTGTCCTATAATGGTTTCAGTATTCTAATAAGATAGTGGCTCCTTGCTAGAACTTTCTACGGAGTTTTTGTGGTATCTCAGAATTCATGGCTCTTGTTATTATTTCCAATCCATTTGTAGACAATAATCAAGCTTTACTAAGCAAAATACCACCTGTATCACACATTATAAGGTTAAAAAACACAAATTTATAAATAAAAAAACATAAATCTCACCAAAAACATCTCCGTGGTGCGTGTTAATAAGGATGTTGTTGGATTAGCAGTTTTAATAGTTCAGAGTAACTTAGGTTTATTAAGTTATTTAGCTTAGTTTATTAAATGTTGATTAAATATAACTAATGCATATGATTAGTTCTACCTTATTCTGACAATATGGACTGGACAAAGAAGAAATACTTTAATAAGTGTTTAAATTTCGACAGATTTTTAAATCAACTTCAAAAAAGGTAGTTATCTATTCGAATGTATATTTTTATGGATGTTCAGCCATCACTTCATAATTCGTTTATGAACTCTTAATAGATAATGATGCGAGTATATGTAATGAAATATTATATAATAATTTAATGGTAACGCCCACGAGTATAAATCCCTAGTCCGTACACGTAAGAAAGCGTGAAAATGTCCGTTTGTGATTATTGAAACGCAAATCGTAGAGGACACGTCCCGTCCGCGTCCCGCCATTACTTTAATACTGGGAATCCATTCGCCGTGTAATTCCACTGGTTATTCTTGTACTTGTTTAGGTTTAATTTCTAATGCTAGTCCATTGCCATCGATTTATATTATTATTGAGGCTTGTCACATCACACGCGTGCATGTGAAACATCTGACTTCCAACTGTATAATAGCAGGACGGGTTATGAGATATTCTGGCTTCCTGTGGCGTGCCTTCTAATAGCGCTGGTTAAACATAAATCTACTTATAAGTTATAATATTTTTTATGTTTTCTTTTAAAATATCATAAACAATAATATTTTAACTATGTATTTTGTTTTTATTTAATTTTATAATTTAAAAGTATTCATTACATATTTTAATATCTTGGCTATTGTGATGGATTTCTTTCTCGTTGGATGTGGATTGGATTTATAAAAATAGATTAATTGATAATTATCAATCTTAATAATATAACATAACATACCATCACGCTTCTATCCCTGAAGAATTAGGCAGAGGTGTACTAATGTACACCCACAGTTCTTCAGATATGTTTTTTAGGTCTCATGTAATAGGGGGCGAGCCTATTGGCATTAATCGGGTACATAAGCCAAACTCCAAGTTGCTACTGAGAATTTCATAGAAACACCCAACAACACTTTTCGATCTAGGAATTGAACCCAAGACCTCGATCATAGCAGTCGCGCTTAGGACCACTAGGCTAAACGATCTGTTAACCTTTGAAATCTATTATAATGTATTTTTTGTAGCGAAAGCTATCCTCATTTGATTTTAATAGATAATATTAAAGAATATTATGTAGTAATATCGATAAAGGAGTAGTAATATTCAGCTGAGTTAGCATTTGTAAATGTACTATAATGCATTTGTTTCTAGTAGTCCTGAAGGTAAGCACCGTACAATCCAAACACGCGGTGACCACCGAGAGCTTGGAAATCCATCAGCAGTTGTCGCTATCATGCTGGCATACATAAATATCTTTTCAAGTTACGCTTGACGAATCCGATGTCATAAGAATTCCTCCTTCTTCTTCTCTTCCACAGTAGCTGGGAAACGGTTCCACAGTTTCACAGTAAGGCAAAAACAAAACATAATAACTTTTTAGTTTGTGCCGAAATTGAAGTTACCGTAAAACTGTGCCTTTGAAGCGGTGGTTCTGTTGTGAAAAAGAGAAGGTAAATAGATTGAATAGATCTTCAGAATACTCACCATAGAAAACTTTCAGTGAAACAATGTTCCTGCGCAACTAAAGGAACTCGATATATTTAGTAACGTCTGTACCATTAACAATACGGGCAGCCCGTCTCTGCAATCTGTTCAGACCATTGAGATAGTATTTTGCAGATCCATCCCAGAGCTATTAAGTATAGCAATGTAATGTATGCCACAGCGTAAGGTTTCTCATAACCGAAATCCCAGGCACATTGTACGACTCAAGCCCTGGCCGATGATTACAAAGGCGTCCGGTGTACTTTTTTTGTAATCTAATTTGATTCATCTATTTTGTATGTACCTTAAAGGTATATTAAATTTAATCTTGTGTCGTAATCGACATTCTTCGGTAGTCGGATTTCCCACTGGTTCATTATGTTCTAAATTAGCTGAATCATCCCTGTTATTGATCGCACGGGTGCCTAGGAATGGTCATCTAGTATTATGAAATAGTTTAATTTCTTACATGCTCTTGGTAAATACAGCTTTGAAATTCTTCAGCTATGATAATTATTTTTAGAAAAACTTTTAAATTACATTCCTTTTTAAACTCTGACGTTGTGTGCGTTTAGTAATAAGAGACGAGATAGCAAGTTTGTATTTTGTAGCTTATTGCTAGTTGTCGCATAACCCATACAGACTCACTATTTATCTCGAAGCTTCTAATCTCTTAGGAGTTAAGAGATGTTATTTAAATATAATAGCCAGGATTACTCAGTTAAAGTGGCTGAATGGTAAAGACCATTCGAATATTGACTCAATTGTCCATTGATGTATTAAAATTTCTTCGGAAATCATTTATTTATTTAAGATATACAAACTTTACAGCACATTTTAAAAATTGTAAAATAATTAGAATAAAATTCTAAAGTACCAATTAAGAAGTAGTATATAAATTATATTGTATACTTAAATCTAACAATAATGACAGTGTTAAAGGATAAGGATAAAGATAAATGATAATTCTATTTTAAAAAATGTTTATTAAGTGTGTGTGTGTGTGTGTGTGTGTGTGTGTGTGTGTGTGTGTGTGTGTGTGTGTGTGTGTGTGTGTGTGTGTGTGTGTGTGTTAATGTGCTAATTAATTAACATGTGTATAAGAGTGTTTTAGTTTTCCTGTAATTACTCCTGAACTAACCTTTTAGAGACCGACTTGAGAAACTGCATTCGATTTAGGTGGAAAATGTCAATATCATTGAAAAGCTTATTGTATTGTGTAGTACACCTGTAAATGATGGAGTATTGATCATATGTATACGTTACAGATGAAATTGCGGACAAACTGGGGTTCCTAGTATGCTAATTGGGTACTAGCAGATATAATTTACTTAAGAGTTCTAGGCAATCTGTTATTGAGTTAACTAAATCATATAGAAATCGCATATCGTTTATGATTTGACGGTATTATGTGTAATGAAAGCTAGTGACCATATTGATGACAATGATGACGCATATTCTAAGCAGCTTCTCACATAAGAAAAATAAAGAACTTTAAGTGTTAGAATTTTACTGAATGACTTTGTGACTCTAAATATAAATCCTAACATTTTGATGGCTTTTTGATGAATAATGTCGTAATGATAATTGTACAGTAACTTCGAGTCCATCATAATCTTATTAATAAGACACAATTAACACTTTGGATTGGTAAGCGATTTAAAGAATAATGTAATTAATATGACGAAGTTTACGTGTGAAAGTTATTGAATTGCATTTTTTTATATTAAGATCCAGTTTGTTTATTTCACAATAGTCACAGAGTCGATCTAGATCCTGCTGAAGGAGAAGGCAGTCATTAATATTACGAATAACCTTGAAAATTTTAGTATCGTCCGTATACATGAGGTATTTAGCATGTTTAAAGCAGGAGGATATATCAGAGACATACACATTAAACAGTAATTAAATTTAAATTAAATTTTTCAAAGCGTGAAATGTGTACTCCTACGCGCTCTGCTTGATGTTTATTACATACATAAGCAGCGCACCATCTCAATAAATCACCATGTATACCGACACTCGAAAGCTTTTGCACCAAAATGTCGTGATTAATTCTGTCAAAACATTTGGAATAATCAGTGTATATGGCATCAACCTGATAACCCTGGTCGATTCCAGACGCTATATATCCTGAGTACACAGCTATAATAAATTAATTTGAGTCGACCTTTTTTCACAAATCCATGTTGAGACGCGGGGATAGACATAGCCAACAAATTATATATCTGGTCGTGAACTAATAATTTAAATAATTTACTGAACACTGAGAGTAATGAAATCGGACAGTAATTTTCCACATTTGATCTAGACCCGGATTTATAGATTGGTGTTATGAAGGCCTCTTTCCACTTGGAAAATAACCCGATGTTAGTTATTTGTTATATAGTATAGTAAGAGGTACGACCAAGGCTTCACAACATTGCCTAGCGAAAAAACAAGGAGTGTTGTCGGTTCCTGGACCTTTATTAGAGTCAATTATCTTTAAGTATTTGTGTAAGAAGCTTGGAGATAAATTTAAAGAGCCCATACTGCTCAAAGAATTAGTTTTGGAAGAGTGATTCATAGAGCGTTGGGTATTATTACTTGTGTAAACAGATTCAAAAAGTCTAAGAATAGATTGCACATGTCCTCAGCATCATTTGCTGATAAAATTCCATAACTTACTTGTGCGGGAAATTAATGCGACTTTTTAAAATTTTTAACATACTTCCAGAACTCCTTAGACCCCTTTGGATTGAGAGTTCACATTTATTTATATAATTGTGCCCGCAAAGATTTTGCATTTTTTTTAAAGCGTGTTCTTAGAGGTGAGAAACTGATAATCTGAAAGTAGTCCAAAGCTTTTCCATTTTGGTGGTATTTATATTTTTCCTTAATAATATGCACAAGTGGTCGTGAGTACCATATCGGTATATTTTTACTGGACCTAAGATAGCACGTATTTATCAATAGCTAATTTTATTCTTTCGTAGAAAATATTAAGAGCGTTATCAACGGATTCCTTACCCAAATCACATTCCCAGTTATAAGAGCTCAAGTTCGAATTTATGCTATCGTAGTCGGCTTGTCTGAATTTATAAATAAAATTATTTTATTTTAATTCAATATAACAATATTTATTTATATTTTGAAGCAATGATGGCTCAGGGTAACGTGTACGGACTCCGCGTTGATCGACGTGAGTTCAGATCCCTGCAATGATCTTGAGCTTTCGATGAAGGAAAACATCTGCCTAGCTAGCTACCAACCCCAGCTGTACATGAGAGCCAGTTTTCTAGTAGGCTTAGCGTCCTACCATCTAAAGTAACATCGTCACTTAAGATTAGGTGAGAATGTGGCTACAACGCTAAACCTATAAGGATAAAAAAAAATATTTTCAAAAAAAAACATCGCGAGGAAGGTTGAACGCTAATGAAAAGCTTCCGTGATACTATTGTCAAGTAGGAACGACATAGAACTACGGATTTTATCGATGATGTTAATAGCATGTCTCCTATATCGTCGTATAGTGGACCAATTTATTATAAATATACTCAAAGTAGAAGCCAATTTTAAGCATCAAGGTCAACGGCCTTTGAGGAATAATAAATGAATCATATGTCGAAATCAATCAGCCGCTTAATGATATATAAGTGACAGGTAGTAATTAAAATAATAATTCTGTCAAATTATTTCGTTTTTTCTTAACGCTTATTTACTTATGTATGTGCATTCATACTATGATTATTTATGGAAAGGTTGTCAGTTTGATATTTTGTTCGATAATTTTAACGCGTTTTTTTATTTATTCGATGTATTTCTACTAATTTTATATCTACTACTGTCTTTTCTGTTTCATGTCAGTACAAGTCTCGTCGACAGACAGATGTCTGTCTGAATGCGATAAACTCAAAAAGGACTGAACGGATTTTGATACGGTTTTCATCAATAGATGGAGGTGATTTATGTACAATTCCTTAAGGGTTTATATAAATTGGCTGAAATATGACGGTGACTGTAAAAGATATCAGAAAAAAAAACATACCGAATGGGACTTTACTAGCGTTCGAACCATAAAACAATAAAGTTATGTGTATGTATTACAGAAGTATTCCTCTTGAGTGTAGAGGCATATATACTTTACTATCCATGCGATGCCAGGGCGAGTTGCTAGTTTTAAATAAAAATTGCTCCTACCGTGGAGAAAAGAGCGGCCATTAAATAAAATTGGAGTTGGAACTAACTACCCAGGTCGCTCCGGACATATTTTGGTATCGTCTCTCGTGATGGGTCTTTTTCTATAAATAATTTTTAATATTTTCAATTATCTCATAATATATCAGTAAGTATTTTATCACGGTACGCTAAAAAGTAGCTTAATTAATAATATTAGAAAAAGGAATAATATGAGTACTGAGTTATTTACTAGTATTTTGTCTATACGAATGAATGTAAGTTTAGTATGAATTTTAATAATTATTTAATACAACTAATCGCTTCGCTTTATTTAACGTACTTTAAGCGTAACATGAAGAGATGTTTATGCATGCCGGCTTCATAGCGGCGACCGCCGATGGATTACGATCTCTCGGTGGTCGCCGTTGTATTTGAATTGTATTGTGGTTACCATTAGGGACAGTACCGTCAATTTGCCGAGCTACTATAAAAAAGTGTGTGTGTCAGCTTCGATGCACGACTAAAGTTTACTCCTTAAGTACGATTATCGTGGAATAAATGTGATTAATAATAATAGAAATCGCACCATCTCTCAGCAAATAAAGTATAAGGAATAATCAAAACAGTAAAAAAATTATTGAATTAGTTACTAGATGGCGCAAAAATCTGATATTTACTAAGGAGGTATGACCTTTTGACAGAAAACATAACTCTTTTGAGTTAACGCTTTTATAAATTTCACTCCTCATAAAATTTCCTTACCGGTGTTCTTATATGAAAATCGAATTTTAAGGAGTAGATTAAAAAAAACATACTAATATCTACTAGTAACTAGTGCCCAATGCGGAGGTACTAAAATTGGCAGTATATAATAGAAATTACATGAAAAATGTAACAAAAGTTACATTGACTTCCAAACTAAATACAAAGGAAACTAAAACCCTTTTTTCTTTTTTATTTGATTTACAGTGGTAGTAATGAAATATTTTATAGCCTATATCACTCCGACTATTAAGACGAATCTAATCAAACCTCGTATGCTAAACCTGTTAAGCCGTTTAGAGTACAGAGCATGCCACAAAATGACATACATATATACGCTCGAAAAAACATAATCCTCCTTTTTCGTAGTCGGGTAAAAAGAGAATGCGTGTAATTATGTACGCGCGTAACAAGTTATACTTACTAATAAACAAACTAATCATACTCAAACAAATTCAAACTACTCAACCAAAGTCAAACTCGACGTTCGGTGACGCATAACACCGATTGTGTAAATCCGAGGTCAGGGAGCTTAAATTGTGAAATATGTAGAAGCTGCCCGAGGTTTCAATCGATTTAATTTTCTAATTTCGTTATTTTATTGAAATTAAAATTTAATTCGAAAAAACCACGACAACAGAAACTAATGTAGATACGAATACAATT
Organism: Saturnia japonica; assembly: GCA_033032175.1. Classification (NCBI taxonomy): domain Eukaryota; kingdom Metazoa; phylum Arthropoda; class Insecta; order Lepidoptera; family Saturniidae; genus Saturnia; species Saturnia japonica. The sequence goes on from CM065314.1 coordinate 6,042,318, forward strand.
TCATTGACACAAAAAAAAAAGCGGATAACACACGCAGTGAAAGCGAATTTTGTCAAAATTGAAGAATGAATTCTAAAAAGACGTACACCATAGCCACATTGTACATAGGTACAGAAAGACGACTCCGGCCAATTTTGAATTTATTTACCTACCATTCGGAATTCATAACACGAATACAAAACATTCGGAAATTTCAGTAAAAGCATTGTTTTTGTATATATTATCTAAGTGCATCAATTTCTTATAAATCTAAGTCATTAAACTGGTTACTGAAAAGAGTTGCTTAAAACATAAATAAATTTCGGTTTAATGCAGTTATTATACAAGCAAATAAAAAATTGCGCATGTAGCACCGTACACATGATAGAAGTGAAACATCGTAAAAACGGATATGCGGATAGGCTGAACTGTGTATTAGATTTAAAATATATAACTTTCTTTCTCCTTCTCTCTATGTTATATCTTTGTTCTCTTTTATGTTACGGAATGTGCCTAAACGTGACGCATTTTGAAATTTTACTTTCAATTATTGTCCAATCATAGAATCAACGCCTAAGAAGTTTCACTTCAATAACAATTTCGAGGAGATTGTTTAATCATTATCAATTCAGAACCTAGTGTTACATTCAAAACAATACCTAATTATGTATATCGGCAAAACGCGGACACCCACAACTAGTGTTCGATCGACTTGATCCGAGAACCTTGTAAGTAGGCGTTTAAGCTGTGAATCAACCAGAGATGTGCGAAGTAGCTAGGCGGTGCGCGAGGAAAAAATCCACCAATATGATTACAACATTTTTCTAGCTTCGATTAGTACAGCACTGGTGAAAAAGGGCTAGCTTAACCATTTGTACATATAATAAACTATAAATGTGTGCGAGGGATGTGAGCGAGAGATGTGTGCAAAACGGTGCAGCGCATAATAGAAGAGTCTGCTACGCCCTTGCACCACTCAGCTACATACCGTTCCACAGCTAAGCTACGCATCCTCGTATCGCATAAAATCTTTGCTCAGTTTTGGTGGGCACGCAGCCTTTGAGTGCGTGCACCGTTATCGCTCGTTGTATGGACCTAGCTTTCTGTGTCTATCTATTTTGTGGCTATAAGGTAGGCGATACGAAGCGATGCTTCATAACAACCATGACAATTAAGTTGCAAGTTTTTTAAACACTTTTTTAATAACGAACTAATATAAGATACAATGGTTTTTACATCGATGAAAGTAGTCGAGTAGTCAAAAAATGAACATTATGTTAGTAAAGCTTTTGTGTAGTCACTGTAGTTGGAGTAAATAATGACCGACCGTGTCGAGTTAGATACCGCATTTGTATGAATATTTAATTAGACTTTTGCGTGTTAGTAACTTACAAAAGCTATCGCAATTTTTAGGTTATCATTAATGAAATGTAAAAAAAAATTGTCGCGTTTAGTACATATAAAATTGTGAGCTGAGCGCGCATTATGTGACTGAAGTGCAACATGAGAAGATAGCCATCAATGTTAAATAGTAATGTGAATCATTTTACTGACTTTTTAATGTGACATTATAATAAATATTATTTAAATTTCAACCGACTTCAACAAAAGCAATTCGAATGTTCTTTTTAGACGTTCAGTCATAACTTCTACGTTTATGAACCGATTTAGATCATTATTTTTTTGATAGGGAATACCTTAAGTGTATTCCCATTTTAATTTCATTGGCATTGGATCTTCAACTTCGAAGATACAAAAGGGATCTCTTCAAAATCATTTAAGTTGGTTTTCTTATTGTCAAAAATTGCCTTGTATGAATTATTTTTGTATAGTTTTTGTAATCGTAATTTATTTTTTAGTAAGTACATCTGTCAAGTTCGATGTTTAAACTTTATCCCACCCGAGGGAAGAGACTCAGTAATTGGATAGTCAAAGCAGTATTATAGATAGGCAAAATTTATTTTACAAGATAATAAAAGTATTCTATACAATTATTTTTTATTGAAGAAATGATTTAACACAAGATATAACGCTTAAAAAGAAAATTGCTATAGTCCATTGAACACATTTTACGGCCGTTTAACTCTTAAGATTTAGTTTCTCTACGTTTAATATATACATATAATCAGTTATTATTGTCATTTACTTATGATGCAGAACTTTCTTTTGCTAAATACGGTAGACCACATTTGTCAATTATATAAATATGAATGTATGATATAGGCACCATTTATAAATACCAAAATATAACTATAATATTTTTCCAATTTCATTAAAAATATTTGCTTGTTGGTACATTTTGGAGCATTGAACTCTTAGCACAGTAAATCATGCCATTATCATTTTCAGTCCGTAATTGCCTCACGCTTATCATAGACCAGTCTTTTTGTAAGTATCCATCAATCCGTCAACGATTTCAGCCGTTTTCAATAACCTGTTTATCCGTTGTTTCAGTTACTAAATCTATCCTTTTGTACTTACTTTCGGTTCATTAACTTATTTGTGGATATTATTTTCTATCTAGATAGATCCATGTACCATAGCTTGGATAGATAAGAAGGAAGCCGGTACCTCATTTATTACTTAGTACAAATAGTGATCTACTATGTATGTATTAGGATAGTGATCTCAGATATATTATTGAAAACGGCCGCCAGTCTATTTGCTATCATGCTGCCTGGTATCAAGCCCTAATCAATTCAATCTCAGCCGCTGTTTTTAGACTGCACCGTAATTTTCATCAGGTATGTTTAGTTATTTTGGCGAAGTACTATATTTAAAAAGAAAATTAAAGATTTTTTATTTATTTCACAGTGCCGATATTCTTTTTCTAATATACATAATCTAACGTATAAAAAATTCAGGTTCATTCAATTAAAAACCTTAGCTACAATCGACACTTTTATAAAACAAAAAATATCACTATTATTTAACATAAACTAATTATAATGATAATTGGAATATAATGCACATGCCTATTTCATTACCAACTAAGGTAACTATATATTTAGTACGTATTTATAATACTTATGACAGAAAAGACAGTCCTTTGTGACAATCAACCCTTGGCCTCTTTGCTTAATAGCTACTAAGGCCCTAAAGGGCATATCGCTTAAAATTAAATTCTGTGCTTACATTCGCAAAGGTTCAGATTATATCAAAGGTTATCGTTTATTTATTGTCTTGAAAATAATGGTATATTAAAATACCTAAGAGTCAAGATAACAGCGTGCATTACCGAGATGAAGCGCAACAGAATTGGGGGTGTGTAAGGATGTTTAGCACGCATTGTCACGTCACTGGGTGATTTATATCTTATATAGCTTCTCGACTACCCAGGCGACACCATGTAAGGCGAATGTATATAACGTTTAGTAACAATAAACTCGTTTCCAGTGGAAAGTGTTTCTTAGAAGAGACAGCAAGAAAATAACTAGATTAAAATTAATATTATATTTCTGTGAGTGTTTCTATTTGAAATAACATTACCGATTCTTATTTTTAAAGTTATATTTCTTTGGGTGCGTTATCAGAAAATGATGATTATTTTTTATACATACAGTCACGCCTGTATCCCCGAAGGGTTAGGCAGAGGTGTACTAACGTACAGCTACAGTTCGCCGTGTATCTTTTTAGGTCTCATGTAATAGGGGGCAAGCCTATTGCCATTAATCGGGCACAAAACCAAACTCCGAGCTGCTACTGCGAATTCCGTAGAAAAACCCAAAAACTTTTTGCTCGACCTGGGAATCGAAACCAGAACCTCGAGCATAGCAGTCGCGCTTAGAACCACTAAGCTAATGAGGCAGTTTACACATTGTAACAAAAAGTCTACACCATGAAATTGCCTGCTAAATTGCTAAACCTCTCGTTTTATTGTGATAAAGATATTCACACTCAATTTTATTCTCTAGTAAAGCTTGAGGTATACATTTCGGTCTACCGGTCAGCCAGGTATAAATGAATGACGAGATGGTGACGGTCGAGATGGGTTAGATGAAAAAAAGGTAGTGCACTGAAACGTGAAAGTGATATTAAATGAGATGGAAATTACTCTGGTTGGGGTATATTGTGATTTTTTTTAATTAAAAATCAATCACATTATGAACGAAAAGACATGTAATCTACCTGTAAAGTGGTGACAGCAGAACCACACAACGAACTCAAGAGAACCTCAGTTGTGAGGCCAGTCAGAATAGATCACTACTCCTGATGACTGCGTTGGAACTTCTCATGTACCAGTGTGTGTTATCAGTTACGCCGTTCGAAGCGGAATACAACAGAGTGAGCACTTCTGATTTGCAATGAAAATAGGTATGGTGGTAAAGTCTGACTGGATCGAGACCACTATATATGTATACACCAGGTATAACACTCACGGACAGGCCTCCAAGCTAAGGTAAAGATGAGGCTTCATCCGAGGCTCACAATAGTACAATACAGTATGGCTAACAGTATAATAATTATGCGAACGATAGTAACCTCTGGCAGTGACTCCCTCTCCGTGCATCCAATAAATTGTTATTATTGTATTATATTAAAACTTTTGTACAGTTGGAAAAGAACCGATCGTGTGTCTTACATGTTTTTCTCGATGACTGGGATGTTCTTCGAACCGGTAGTATTGTTTTGATATTCTTATGTGTCTTGTTAGGACCTAAATTGAATGAAGTTGTTTTGTTTCAGCTGCTGGGAGACTTGCAGGCCGGCATGACAGCCGACCACCATCTGTAGATTACAGATGTCTCGGTGGTAACCTTAGCTTTAGTATTGCATTGTGGTTACCATCAGGCACAGTGCTACGACCGTCTCTTTACCATACTACTATAAAAAAAATGTTTTACTTAGTACTTTTAATAATAATAATACTAATAATATCTACATATTTACAGACATATCATAGTTAGGCTTAACAATCAGAGAACAAGTTTATGGAAATAAAACCCAGTCTAGCGTTAAAGCGAACTATTGAATTTGCTACGTGTGGCGTGTCGCTGCCGCTGTATATATTTGTCGTCTTTATATTTTACTACCCGTTGTTGAGACAACCTGCTCTGAAATGTTTACAACACGATCTAGAGAGGAAAATGTATAAATTAGAATTTAAATTATAGTTGGTTTACTTTACCTATTTAACTATAAATTTATTAGTTTAACTGTAAATTGTATGTCTTCTTTTATCGCATTTATTGCTTTTCATTATCCGCTTGGTAATTAGACTTACGGTATGGTTTATGAAATCACGTTAATTCTTATTTAACTTAGCTCTACTAATAAAGCTACCTACTAGATTGCAATGGAAAACTATATGCAAATATTGAAATCCATTTCTCTAGCCACTACAACCTCAATATTCACACCTTTTGGACTATACACATTATTAAATTTTGCAATAGTACGGTACCATGTGAATAGAGATATCAATCCATACATATTATAAAATTCAACGTCTCTCTGTCTGTCTCGTCTGTTTATGTTCTTTTCACGTGTGAACTACTTATCCGATTTTTATGTTTTTATTTTAATTAATAGATAGCCGGTTTATAGGATATATTTTGTAAGATAAAGTAACTAATGAAATAAATTCCGAAAAAGACGCTTTTAGGGCGCTTAAATGGATTACGCTGAGTAAACCATAAGACATATTAAAATCAAATTAATGTAGAACATAATTGTAGTATTCAATGTATCTACAAATACTGTCTTCTAAGGATCACCCAGAATAAGCATTTTCTTTTTAAAATAACCGGCTGGCGACTACCATGGGTTGTAGCGATAATATAATTACAGGAAAACTTTTGCTGGTTTAAAAAGTCAAAAGTCTTACTTGATATTAAGTAAAAATATGATAGTAAATTCCAACACGTTAAGCCTTAATGGATAAAGATTTTCAACCACACCTTATTAACCTGATATATATCTAATTTGCTATCTGCCGTGAAACCCTAACTTTCTCTTAAATCGCACTAACACATCAACACACAACCAACATTTAATGTTGAGAAAAGATACAAAATCGAAACTCAAACCACAAATTCAACAAATACCCTGTAAAACATATAGGAAGATTCGAAAGGTGACCACCTAGAATAGCATAGTGGCCAGAAGGGTTGTCAGAAAACAAAATCTTTTTCATAAATAATAAATTTAGGGTTTTATAGTAACCTAAACACACGTATCGAAGTGGCTCATTTATTTATGACTAGTTGTACCCTGGTGCTCTGGCTTAGTCAGCTTTTTTCTCATAAAGTATTTTGTATACCTATACCTAAAAATATGTGTTCAAATGCAACGTTGTGTTAAAATAAAATTTTAACGCAACGGGTGAAGAACTTCCTGAAATTTAAAATATTGAACAAACGGACATTTACTTTTTTATATATATTATAGACTAGCAGTGTTCGCATTTGAATTTTTTTTATTATGCAGTATTAGTTTCAACTCGTAATTTTTATTTTTACTATAATATTATTGACCATTCTTATAGTCTATACAATTATGGAACAACAAAATTATGCTTCCCGTCTATAAATTTAATAATAATCGATCATACCGTTTTTGAATACAGTTCGGACATACTGATAAAAAAAATGTTATGGCATATTCGTGATCAGTATCCCTTATATTAGGATATCTATCGGGATATGAGAAAAAAAAATACATGCTCAGACAAAACCGTAAACCATATATAGAAAATTATACACACAGTGTAGTTTACATTGCATTAATCCGATCTAATCACATTTAGATTTACTCATTAATTCATAGACCCATTGAATACAATGTGAACACAGTCCCCGGAGGCGACAGGCGCATAAGAAAACAGTACACAATCGGTCATTATTCTGATAAATATTTGTATAGCTGTAGTTTACATCAAATATTTGCACAAATTAATCACGTCTTAGTTTTAAAATCATATAAAACACATTATTGACACAAAACAACGAATCTGAGTTAGTAGCGAACGGTAAATTTGTAGAGCTCGTCTTGCTAGTTTTTTTTTATGTACTCCATCTACTACTAAGGTCCGACTGACTTTTATCTTATTTTATTTAACAATTACTCAATTCAAATGTGTTTTTTATGGATGTTCAGCCATAACTTCTTTGTTTATGAACCAATTTGGATGATTATTTTATTGTTTGATAGGGGGCTCCTCAAGAGTAATCCCATTTTAATTTCATTGGCATTGGATCTTCAACTTCGAAGACACAAAAGGGAACTCTTCAAAATGGTTTTCTATTTTCTCAAAAACTGTCTTGTCTTTATATGTATAGCGTTAGGACATAATTTTATCAGATATCTATTAACGATGTGGAGTAGTTGAAGCGCTAGCTCTCAAGTGCAGTTGCCGGGACACACTTATTGGTGCTTGGCGACAGGTTTTCAACTTGAGGGTGGTAGCTAACCAAGCGGGCATTAGAAGATACCCTATCACCATGCTATAGTTTCATCACGATGATTTCCTTCGCCCAAAGTTCAGGCTCATTGCAGGGATTCGAACTCAGGTCGATTGACGCGGTGTCCGTAAATGCTACCACTGACCCATCATTAGTTTAAAGCAGGCCTTGTTAAACTATGGGTCGCGACCCCCTAAGGGGTCGCGTAGCAAAATTCTGCGGTCGCGAGAGATTTTAATGTCAAATATTTATATATACCATTTTATAACATCACAAGAGTTTTATAATTTTTTGTGCAATTTTTAATTTTAGATTTTTGTATGTTTCAAAACGAATTCTAAAACTATATATTTTCATATGTATATGTATATTGTTACCTAATAAATAAATCATCAAAAAATATTAATTTATTTTTCTTTTATATTTGTATGGGGTCGTCAAGAAACTCGCAATCATAAATGGGGTCGTGAATGACAAAAGTTTAAGAAGCCCTGGTTTAAAGCATTAAGCCCCCAAGCCTGGTGAAGCTATCAAAGCTTCTAATAGCTCCGAGTTCTTTTAACAGTAAAGTCATTTCGTTTTGTTTTTAAATGTATATATGTTTCGTACACGTTCCTAATAATAAGTACCTAGTATCCAGATTTTAATGTAAAAAAAAATACTTCAAAGGTTCAATTACCTTGTATAAGTTTTTATCACCTTTTTTTAAAATTCTAAATTAATGTTTACCTTTAAATTGCATTCGTAATAAAATGTTAATATCTTTATATATGTGGGTAAAATACTCACTTTCTTGTCTCGGTTAACTTGTCTGGCAATCTGAAACAGATAATTAACTCAAGTTAACAATAGCCTATTAAGTTTTATGGTAAATGAGAAAATGAGAATTCTATTACCAAAGGAAAGTGCTTCTTAACAAATATATTTCGTAAATGTTTTTCTTACTTGTTTCTGTATTATACTTATTTATTTAGGCACACATTACAGATTATAAACAAAATAACAATTAATCTCAAAATTTTACATGTTTTAACTAGCTTATAATCCAGTTTATTAGTGCACATCAGTTGTAATTATTTCCCAAACGGACAAAAAAAAAATTGTCACTTGCATTCAGAATTACATTATAAAAAATATATAAAAATAAAGTAAAGTATCCTTAACTTACATATCGGATTCGACTTAGATTCAAATTAAATATATCAATAGGATCCATATTTAGAGCTTTATAATGTTCGATATTATTATATGAGCGACACATACTTACTTGCTATTGGACAGTTGAAAGATATACTGTTATTATAAAAAGGGATATGAAATAATTTTGTGCCTCTACTACGGACATTGATGTTGAAGCTTACCATGCTCAGAAGTTGTGGACAGTCTATAGTAGAATGAATAATTTTATGAAAGTAAATTAATTCACTTGCTTGCCTTCTACTAGAGAGAGAAGAGATATTAAAGTGCTTGGCACGTTCTATGTGATTTACCACTGTTCTGTTCATCCCGTGTCTAAAGCAGTGATTTCAAGCAGCGAGTCTGTATACGTTCAATGTTATTTGCTAGCTGTGCCCGCGACTTCGTCCACGTGGTTTATTTCGTGAATGAATAACAGAAACTAAATAAAAATCTCACCTCACCCCAATCCTACCCCACGGTATTTCATCCGTATAAGCTTTGATAATACCCAACTAAAATCATTCCAAATGTTAACCGATATCACAGTTTAACAATTAGACCGACATTATCTAAAAAAAATAAAAACTGACTACTATGCACGAGGTCCTGAATTCGATTCCCAGGTCGAGCAAAATACTACTAAATATTATTCTATGAAAATCTCAGTAGCAGCTCAGAGTTTGGCTTTGTACCTGATTAATTGGCAATAGGCTTCCCCTATTACAAGGAGCCTAAAAACATATTGTGAGTGTACATTAGAATATTGTGACTAGAATATAGGCGTGATGGTATATATATGGTATGGTATGGTGTATATGTATGGTATGTGATATATATACATAAAGGCATACAAAAATATTTAGTTTGGCAATCCTTTACTAAATGCTAAGTTTATTTAATCACTATATTTTTATAAACCGTTATTTTCCAGTAAATAATAAATATGGTATGAAAAGAAAATGTAGGGACACCAATGTGCATGTGCGGTTGGTTAAATGACATCGGTTTATACGCCAACTGGTTTGTTGATTTGTGGACATTGATATACCTATTTTAAATTATCTGGATTATACAGTTTTGCTACAAGAGAATTCTTTCATTGTGTTATCCCACACGTAGTGACCCCGACATGATTTGAACACGCAACCTTCTGACATTTTGACAAACTTCAAGCCAATTTTTATGAATTTTGGTATAGAGATATATTGGACCTTGGAGAAGGACATAGGCTACCTTTTTTCGCGAAAATAAATCTTGAAGGGATGAAATAGGGTACGAAATTTTTTACGAAGAACCCATCATGATGTTAAATTTGGTCTATCAATATTTGTGAATAGTAGAATCATAGGTTTTATGTAAATAAATAAATAAAACCTATCATTAAGAAAACATATTTTTATCTTTTTACGAATGTCCTAAAACTATCATATTATTTGACATGTTAGTCAAACCTAAATTGTAAACAAACAATGTACTATAATTAAATATGATAAAATTATATGAAACATTGTATATTAAACTAAAAGGATTCTATTATAAATGATATCTGAACGGACGAATACATTAACCTAACCGATGTCCTGGAAATTTGACAACAAACAATACATAATATATACGAAAATAATATTGGAAATACAAGATAAATAAGAGTATTAAGATAAGTAGAAGCGGACCACATAGACATAATATAACAGTATCTCAAATTAGGGATATGAAAATTCATATTTATGATTTTGGTAAGAAATTAAAGAAGGTTCACGTTTTATAAAAAACCTTCCCGCAAGACGGTACAATAAGAGTGATTTTAATTATTCTTTATGTTTTATTGGGACGGTTAATGTGTTGGATTCATATTGGCATATAATTACAATACCAATCCAATAATACGCAGACGAAATCGCGGGTACCAGCTAGTATATTATAAATATAGATTATAACTAGTTATTACATAAATAAAATATTCCATTCTATTCTACAACTAGCGATAGTCGATTTTAACACACTATAAATGGCAAGATTTATCCAAGTCAAGAGTTCACAACCTGTAAATATAAAGCTGAGTAGCTTTGAATGTGTTCCGGCAATTATCGGCATTTTCGCATTTAATAACCTGGTATTTGTTTATGGATTTTTTTCTCAAACCCGTATTTTTTACATTTGTAAAGTTAGTACATTAGTGGTGGCAAAGTGAAGGTACTATTCCCGGTGGTAAGTAAAATACAATTAAAAAAAAACGGCGATCACAGAGTGATAAATATTGTATCGCCATTCGTAAGTCGCTGCTCATGCGCCGCGGCCTGCGTAAATATTATAAACTGGATATGCACCGGCTGAATGCGACGCGCAAAAGCGATTCACTGCAACGGCCTTTTCAGCATATGCGTGTCTATCGCCATTTCCTCGTTCGTTAACCAGCATGTTGCACCACATACAGGCGTGGTTGGCTTAGGTGCCTCAAGTCTTAAGACATTACTAGATCCCACCCTTACATGTCTAAAATAATAACACAAATATATCTATATTAACAAATCTGTACCTAGTCATGTCTGTACAAGTAATATTTATACCAAGTTTCCCGATAGACATACTATGTAAAGGAATCTGATCACGAATATTCCATTAAAAAATTGTTGTCTGTCTGTCTGTTTGTATGTCCGGATTTAACTCAAAAATGTTGATGAAACTTTGATAAATGATGGCGTATAGTGATTTCCAATATTACTTTTAGAAATCGCAAAAAAATTCATCAATTCTCATCCGAATTTTACAAGTCATTCCATAATTGAAAGGCTGTAAAAATCGTCAATAATAAAATTTAGCAATAATAATAAAAAAAATAGTTTTTAAAAGATTTTCATGAAGTTTTGTACACGGGAAGTAGGTATATGTCATTTCACAATTGATAAATCATATGATTTTACAGGATTTAAATAAGTACTGCGTAGTAACAAACGCGGGCGGAGTCGCAGGTACACCGCTACTATGGTTATAAATGACCATAATACAGGCTCAAATATCAATACAGGACTGATTTCTCAACATATAATTAGTCCAAGCTAATCAGAAACTAGTTATGCAATTTTATCCAGCCAGACAACATAGACTATAACGTATTTACTATTTTTGTTTTTTATTTTGACGTGACAACGTCTTATAAATTGGTTTGCCGGGTGACGGTGACACTTCAAGAAACTGCGTTACGCTCCGCTCACGTTATGCGCTCACAATGAGAGCGAGTGAGAGGCACGCGTCCCTTCCACTCGGGCATGGTTAGCCCGCCTAAGAGCGAGAGAGACAGACATAAAGTCGTTGTCACGTAAAACTTTCGCCCGTATACCGACTTTACAGGCAACCAATTTTTTTTATTTGTGTAGTAAGTTGTCGCTTAACGACAATATCACTTAACCCGAAGCCAAAAATTCTAACACGCTATTGCTTGATCGCGAAGTTTTGCTTCACTGCGAAGCTAAAACGCGCAGGCGGGAAATTTGCAATGATTTTGCGGGAAGTACCAAAAAAGGGTGGGATGTAGCTGTCAAAGTGTAGGTAGGCTAGAAAGACAATCAGAAACTTGATCAGCAATATAGATTTTTAAAAATGCTGGGTCTAATTTCACATGCTTATCCGATTATACTCTTTGATATAGCTATCAAAGTGTAAGTGGGTAGGCGAGAAAAACAATCATAAATTTGTTCAGCAATAAAGATTTTTTTATTTGCCGGGGGTTAATTTCTTATGTGTATCCGAATACACCCTTTGGACTCAATTTCGGTAAAAGAGGATGCGAGAAGCGGGGTCAATATTTGAGTAAAACAAAAGTACACAGACTTCTACTTCTGCTCGAAAATTTAACCGTGCCTACCATAAAATGGGACGATTTTCATCCCGCACACATCTTTCGCGAAACGCATCTTCTGAGGGTTTAAAAACGGGACGTTCCTGCTCTCGCTGGACCGTTGGCAACCCTATCACTGACATACTATGTAATATATCTCCACTAAAATGAAATGTAACAAGTAAAACATAGTAAATCAAATAATATTAAACGCCTAGTTTTACATTATTTCGCACGTTTTATTAACGTTAGTATTACACGGTCAATTTCATTTCAAGCACAAACGGATAAAATTAATTAACGAATCAGAGCAATTCGTATCGCTTTTTACCAGGACATTAAAATTTCAACGTAGTAATATGATAGTATTTTCGTTGTAACAGTTCTTTAATTAATAAAAAATACCAGTTAAACTGAACAAAAGAACTGCCAAATAACATATACAGACGATATTCTCCTGTTTCCGATAGTTAATGGCTCGACCACAAAGCCACCTATCGGATCCTAACATATCTATAAACCATCGTCTCGATAAAATAAATAATATATTATGTGGATAATTATGAGTTCAATCGTCCAATATTTACAGGATTACTAACTAAACGGTTAGTAACTAACGGAAGACGCACGCAAGGTATCGTCATTTAAGTTCTAAAACAGCAGAAATCAAAATTAGCAACTTTTCAGGAGAGTAAATAATTTATTTATCAACATATGAATATGTATAATTCACGCAGACACACATATTAATATGATTGGTCAAACGTTGTGTTTTTCGATTCCCTATCGAATAACATTATTATGTAGCGTATTTCGTACAAAAATTGACTTCCACGGTGTTAGAACTTAAGCGACGATATGTAAGATAAATTAGATCGAATGCATCATAGAATTTGATTCGCGGAATTGCATGCACGGCATCTTAGGCAACCTTTTGCTTGTAGTTATTTAGGTTGAGTCCAATATGCGCTCATAACAAAGCTCGGTGCAGCTGCAGAGGTCCTTCAAGACAACAGCGATAGTGAAGTTTGAAAAAGAAAACCACACAAATTGAATACTTATCTATTGCCAAACACCTATCGGTCTATTGACATTTGTGATTCAGTTTCCAATCTTGTTTTAGCTACCGATCTTGGATCACATCGCTACTTATAATATCCATTGTGTTCAATCAGTAATCTTTATTGTTTAAACATTGTACAAGGTAAATAAAAAATACAAAACAACAACAAAAATAACCTATTTAGGAGTTAGGTACCATAAAGATTCCAGATGAACTGCAGCATTAACTCAAGGCAAAATAGCTCTTGCAATATTATTGAAATAACACGGTACCAAATTTCGAAACGATCAGACTTCTGGAAGTTGCTTACATCCCTTTATCAACTTAAAAAGATCTGCTGATCTGGAAACGGTTGAACAGATTTCGACTTCAAAAAACACGGAGATTATGTACTCAATTGGAATGTATATTTTTCTTTTTTTACGAATGTTCAGCTATAACTTCTATTTTTATGAACCAATTTGGATGATTCTTCTTTTGTTGGATAGGGGATACCTCAAGGGTGGCCATTTTAATTTAATTGGCATTAGAGCTTCAACTTCGAAGATACTCCAGGGAACACATAGAAACATTAAAGTTAATTTTCTTTTTTGTTTAAAATTTACTTGATAATCATAGCTAAGTTCAATTTAGATCAGAACCCTTTCAAACAAACAAACTAAATCAAAATTGGTTCATCCATTTAGGAGCTATATATAGACACACATGTTCATCTTTTAACGCCCTTCTGTTTGCGTCGGATGTTTAAAAATAGGCTTTATAAAACGACACATTAATTGACTTAACTTCAGATTAAAATCGTTTCTTATTACTATGCGATAAATAAAGGTAAAGCTTTGATTCATTGCTGATAAATAAAAGAATGGAAAGATTCTCAAGCATTTAAAGCACGTTGTAGTTTCTCATACGTAATTTCACTATGATTTTACAAGTCGTATTTTACACTTACAAGGGCATTTTAATTGACACCTTGCATTGTTTCGCTTCTACGAAGGATCGGTTAGGTATGGCTTCCGTTATTATTAGGGCAATGTTATATGCAATAGTGATATAATTTACAACATGCAAAATTTTATCTTTTTTTATTTACGGTAATTTAGCATTGCAAGTATATAAATCAAGTATTAAATTTTAAAACAATGCGTTTTCGGTAAGAACCCTTTAATAGTCATCATTATCTCCATCTATTTCTTGTGGCAGTTCCTCTCCATCTATTGGAGATTGACAGTTAGCTCTTGGTACTGTGTTCGATCTAGAGTAAATCTGAGCAGCTGCTACTCGATGTTCCATATATGTTAATACAGAATTACTATTTTATGAATTTTAACTGCACATAACGCAGACAATACTAATACCAACAGAACCGTTACGTACTGGGTTTTTCATAAACTACAACATGTAGTGATATCGAACTAGTCGAACACGAACGTAGTAACACCTATAAACCTTCATTTGCTATACTATAATGTACAAGGTGTCCAGAAAGGGTATCGGGTATTTGTAAGTTCAATGAAACAAAAATTATTTGTATGCAATAAAAAAGTTTATTGTTTATTATTAGCATATTAGAATTATTTGGAAAAGATGATGTTATCCAAATGATGACCGTTACGTTGCTGGCACTCTTCTAAACAGAAACGAAGATTGGCGATAACACGTTGACACATAGCTATCGATATTGCTGCCATTTCTGACCTGATGTTTTGCTTTAACTGGGTTAGATTCGTCGGATTGTTTTGATAAACCTTACTTTTAAGGTATCCCCATGCAAAATAGTCAAGCGGGCTAAGGTCGGGGCTTTTGGGAGGCCAGTTGATGTTACCCCTTCGCGAAATGACATTATTAGGGAATAATTCGTTAACAACTTCCATTGAGTCATTTAAGGTATGGCAAGTGGCCCCATCTTGCTGGAACCACGTTCTTGAGTTGAAACCTGCAAACTCCTGCAACTCTGGGACCAAAAAATTTCGCAACATATCGCAATAACGGTCACTATTCACATTAATTGCTCGGCTTCGTTGATCTTCATGAAAATAAGGACCAATTATGCCTTTAGCAGACATAGCGGCCCAAACAACGACCTTTGGGCTATGCAGGGGTCGTTCATGCTTTCGTCTCGGATTCTCCACTGCCCAGTACCGACAACTCTGCTTATTAACATGACCATTCAGGTGAAAATTTGCTTCGTCACTGAACAGTATGTTGTTAAAGTTGTTAAATCGCTGCAGCATTTCGTTCGCAAAATTCACTCGATTAGCATAGTCCGTATCCTTCAATTCTTGAACCAATTGAATTTTATAGGCTTTTAGATGTAAGTCTTTCTTTAAAATCAAATGTAAAGACGATTTTTTGATGTTCAACGCTTGGCTTCGCTTTCGGATGGATAAAGACGGATTTTGACGAACCGAAACTTCTTCAACTGTTTCTTCATCGCGAACTGAACGAGGACGACCAGAGTTTTGAATTTTAACTGTCGCACCTGTATTCTCGAACATCCTGATCCATTTCCTAATGCTATCGTCACTTGGCGCGTGGCGTGTACGATATTCCGCACGATAGAGACGTTGAGCAGTCACTATTGAATCACCATTACGATAATACGCTCGTACGCAAAATGTGCGATGCGTCCCCGAGTACTGTTCCATCGTGACTAAAACTCCACAAAATGGCGGACGCCACTAACCCCTCCCCGCACCCTTTAGACGCCCCGTTTCGAATATGGCGCGAAAACAAATACCCGATACCCTTTCTGGACACCTTGTACAAACATTAAGAATATTTGAGAAAAAACACTAAGGAGGAGGGGGGGGGGCAATTAGAATCATGGACAGATAACGTTTCAAAATTTTTTGAAATTTTTGTGTGTCCTGTTATTTTGTACACCAGTCACGCAGGAACTATTGAACCGAGTCTGATGTAACATTGAATTCCATTCCTAAATTGATAGGCTATTAGAGCTATAAATAATATGAATAAAAATAAAAATAAATCGTGACAATTGTTCCGCAATAAACGCGTGCGGAGCCACGAGGCACCGCTAGTATAGAATATACGAGACGATTATTATATTGAGTGGTGAATTGATGTAATGAGAAAATGATTATAAATCTAACAATTGAAATTCTCAATATTATCACACAATCTATTTACATAAAACACTGCATGTGAACATTCCCTAATAAACTTGATTTATGAACTGGTATTACAACCAGATCCGATATTACTTATAAACGCACAGTAATTTATCTCAATGGCTTAATTCGAAGTGGCGTTCTGGTCATAACAAGATTCTTATTAATAGGTACTTTCACATGTTAAACTGTGCTATCTTTTGACATCCCCTAATAATAATAAAATATATCACTAAAGGAACAAATACGAAAATGAAATATAGATCAAAATTACAAAATTCTTAACAACTTATGCAATTATTTATAAATGACGTATTATATATTATTACTATTTCCGTATACAAGTAAGTTGAGTATATGTAGATACATGCGTTCAGTGTAAAGACGCGCGAGCGAACATCTTGCGCGGAGGGGCAACAAAATGATTTTGCTTTTTATTAAAATTCGAATTTTACTCCACATCTAGATTACATATTATGGACCTTATGTAAATCGATTCTTAAGGAGAAACTTCAATAATTCGTTAGAAATATAGTATTATTATAGCCTGAGATATTACTAAAATCTCCAGTGTTATTGTCAACAACTAGGATAAGTTTAAAAACTAAACCGTTTCTATCGAAATCATCGCGCTCTGAAAACTACCATCTACATGTATTATTTTGAAATGACGTGCTGATTAAGCCCTTTGAAATATATTTAAAAAAAAAATTATTTGTAAAGAACTTTATGTCCCCTAGAGGGTGAAATATTAAATTAAATGTGACATCACATAGCATATTATAAACAGTTAAAAATCATTCACTTCCAACAAAACCTCGTTTGTCAAATTGTGATAAGTAGTTTAGCTGATCCTTCGCCTTTGTCAGGTAAAAAGAGTTTGGTCCGTTTACTAAATAAACCCTTTATTTCTCAAGTTAGTTAGCTTAATTCTCAAAAGTTGCTATCTTTTCTTATTTATCTCTGGTGAAAACAAAATAAATCTTATATTCCCTTCAAACCTGCTTTCAAAACAATATTGTAATGAGTTTTTCCTTTGTCTCTACCATCTAGCAACACTGCAAATACCGAGAAATTTAACAATTATCGAATGGAAAAAATATTTCGAACTTAAATACATTACTAACTGTGCAGGAAATCCGCGATGGCAATTAGTAAAAACCATTAATCATAATTTCTATTGGTAAACTACGGTCGTCAGTTTTTTAGTTCTCGCTTACTTTCCATGTTACTCTCGTATTAATTTTTAATCATATCTATATATCGTATCGAACGAGCATCGCGCATATCACTATCAGATAGAAGAAATTTTTCAAGGTGCGACAAATATTTGTCAAACTGACATTCATAACAATTTCTGTAAAGAAATAGAATGCACCTAAAGATTTAAATAGATATGAGAGCATTAAATAAAACCAATTTATCTAAACTTGCCTCAAATAATAAATTAAAATACACCAATTTTACGATACCAAGTCACATTTGATATTGGCGAAATTACCTACGTACCTAGGCAGAAGCTACATTGTACAAAAAAGTTTCGAAAGCCTCTTGGGAGTTTTTTTGCAATGTCATGTGGTAGTTTTTATTGAAATTCATATTTTTATGTTATTTGGCCCTATATTATTTAATTTTGGTGGCATTTCACGTGGTGTTTGGTTTTACTCTTTATTTGGTTATTTATAAGTGAAATAGATTACAAATAATAACTGACAACATGCATTATAAATTTACACAAAAACTCCCTGAACAATTTTAATTGTGGAGCCGCCATCTTGTTAAAATTATATTTGAAAATTACAAGAATAATTAATATATTACTTCTATTCTCGTGAGGTAGGCAAACATGTGGTTGAACACAGTTGCCATTACCTAAATAAAAAGAAAAAGAAATTTTCGATCCTTTTTTGCAATTCCCCTATTCACTAATAGGTTTATTACCGTTATATATCATTGTTTGTATATGTATATATTTTAACAATCCAATCCCATTTCTCGAAAAGGATTAATCCGTGAATTATATCTTTTTTAGTCTTACATTGTTTTACCGTAGTATCGTGATCAATTGCGCTTTATTACTTGTACCGTCATAACTAACAAGCAATTTGTATTCAATTAATGCATGCGTAATAGCATTAGACGTGCTTATAAGAGCCGTTCTGGGATCGGCTGAGCTTTTTGTTATTTAGAGGATCATTTAATTTGTGAATAATTGTTTTATTAATGCAATATAATTGTATCTTGTTACCAGTAATATAGACACATATGTAATTTTTTTTTAAATGGCATTTCGTAAATACGAATTCTGCCAGTTTCGGATCAACATAATAGAGTCACTTTATAATCTGTTATAATGTTGTTTTCCAGACTAGACTGCTGAAACACATACAAATAAACATAACAATTGCAGACATAATATTTTACTTAAATAGATACTTACAGGTATATAGATAATTAAGTCTGTTTAAAAGTTTAAGTTTATTGTTTATCTAATAACATTGGTCTAATGATAAAAAGCATAATATAATACAAAGCATAAAAAATAATTGTTCATTTGTTTCATTTTTTCTTTAGGAAATTATGAATTTATGTGGTTTTTTGTCTGTGAGTCACGTGATTGGATAAGCAAATAAAAAAGTGACGTCATCGTTAATGAAATATATGCATTTGAGCGTCATTAAGTTATCTTGTGATAAGTGACTAAAATTATTAATAAATATTAATTCACGGGTGTCTATTACTTTTTAAAAGTAGTCTATTTCCGGATTAGTTCTCCAATTGGGTGCAATTTACCTTATATGGATTATTTTCCATAGTACGGGATTTAGAGGAGTTGCAGAAGATTTTTCTCTAGATGTGGAGAGAGCTCCTTGCTGACTTTTTATCATCGGAATAAAGTATCGGTTTCTTCTGGTTTTTAAAGGGTCGGCAATGCACATGTGATGCTTCTCGTATTGCACGCATTCATAAACTGCGGTGACCGTTTACCTAGAGGCAAACCACACTCTTCTTTGAAATAATTGTAGTATGTATTTAAAAAATGTATAATCATGTATTTATGTACGAAGTTATTCTTCTTTGGCGTAACAAAACAAAAATAACTCCAAAAAACACTCGCTAGTTTTGTTTTACAACAGTCGCATGTTTTTTTTTTTTTTTTTTTTAACTGACTACACTTTTAGCCTTAGGGGCCCTATCCAAAAACAGAGCCGCTGCGGCTTTTACAGCTTCACCGGACTTGGTGTATAACTTAGTTTATATAACAGCACACTTTATACACAACACTGTTGGTTAAGAGCACAGTTGATGGGTTCTCCTTCACTGTTTCCCTTTCTCTTCTCTCCTCTCACAAAATGGGTTGGTACTATCTGTCGGTCAACTCTACGAATGCGCGCGCTCATTGGCCAAATCAAAAAAATAAAGCGCGCTTATCCTGCTTCCTGCGATATACTTCCGTCCCTTTTCACGAAATCACTCCAACAGGTTGCGGGACAAAAGCGAGAGTAAAGATGATAACGTATTTTTTTACGAAATTGATAAAAATGAGGAAGATATAGACACATGACTAAGCAAAGAACATTTCAAAGCAATAAAGCCTCTCAATTATACCCTCTACTTAAACAAAAAAAAAACATATAACTTCAAAAATCAATATGTCTTATTTATATCAACATTACACAAGCATCTTATACACATACAAATAAACATAAAAATCAATATCGTAAAAACGATCATCTTAGAGATTAATCTAACCTCTTCAGAGAAAAGCCTGTACTTAAAACGTATTACACGTATACATTACTTTAACGAAAACTTGAATGACAGTATGAATGGACGTTTCCGGTGACTCTCGACTCTGAAGTTGTAACACATTAATTTTTGCGGCGAGTGAAAATTATTTTCATGTCACGAGCAACGTCCGGACCTGTCATTTTGACGTCACAAACGGTAATAGCCGCTTAATTGACGTCCAAATAAGGGCTTGTGTACAAAGATGTGACTATAGAGACGAGGCATAAGCCGACGAGATAAACGTTTGCAAAAATGACATCCCTGTGTAAAGTTGAAGTAATGCGACAAAAAATATTTTTATAAAACTCGACCTAACTGTGTTGTTTAAAATTATAGTATAATAGTAACTACCCGCGACTTCGTTGACACTAATCCTAATATTATAAAATGTAAAAATTTGTTTTTTTTGTTTGCTTGATATTCATTCACGCATAAACGGCTTAACGGATTTAGATGAAATTGGGCACACAGATAGGCTATAACAAGGATTAAGACAGGATACTTTTATCAAGGTAAAGACCCAATCGTTGAGTCCACGCAGACGACCTCGCGGACAGAAGCTAGTTAAAATATAAAATTTAATAACAATAAAATATAACCTCTCAAGAAGAACGTAGCTCACTAGTAATGAAAGATTTTTTAAATCAGTTCAGTATTTTCGGAGATTTGATACATCCTCCTGATCTTTTAATTTCCTTTTTACATATCTATATTAATATATCTGTAGTTCTGTCGGTACCATTAATATTTTCCCAAAATTTTCCGATAGGCATGTTTACTACATGAACGATCACGAATATGCCATTAAATATTTTTTTGTCTGTCTGCCTGTTTGTATGTCCGGATTTAACTTAAAAACTGCTTGAACGATTCTTATGAAATTTGTTTAGGAGATGCTAATATCACTACGCAATTGATACGGTATAAGAAAAATCAATATTACTTTTAGAAATTAAGAACAATAAAATTATTTTTTTCTTTAATTGTACACCTATTTAAAGTTAAAGTTCAAGAGGTAACCCACCATTATATCTCTAACCAAGCCAATGCTTTAAATCTTTGTAATCAGCGATTAAATAATATAACCTTCCGAGGTTCATCATATAATTTGATTCAGTTAAATTGATTAAAATTGTTGCTATAAAAGGAATATGTATGTAATTAAACCAAAGGTTTTTCACACCGGATGCGTTTGTGCACCTTGGATATATGAAATATATTCATTGCTGCCGTAGAGGTAGAATGATATAACTAACAAAATCAGTTTTGCGAGAACACGCTGATTTAAGAATTTTTTTCGACAAAAGCAGCAGTAAGGTTTTAGATAGAACAAAATTTATTGTCGCTGTTTTATATTATGCTGTATACTGATACAATGTTTATCTTCTGAGGCTGTTACCTCAAAAATTGCTTATTTAAGTAATAAAAATTAGTGTAGTGAATAGTAAATCATACTGAAGCTGTCATCGCGTCACGGTCCACGGTAGCTGGCTACAGTTTAGTTAATAACATCTCAATTTCTTGTTGATTTTTGATGCACAGATTAGTGTTTAATGTTATCATGCACTGGTTACTACTGGTAGCAATTAAATTGTCATTTATTAAACTGTAATTTATTATAATAGTAAATTAGCTCTCCAACCACGGCACCCGCTCACTTAGAGTTTAAAATTTGTATGGTTTTTAATTTGCAACGTCTGATGATGCATTTCGACGGGGGTAAAAGCTTTCTGGCGGGACGTCGCACGTACCATTTCATTACAATAAATAATTAAATAACTTTGATATTAGCAACAGAAGATCGGCTAAATAACCTTGTGTTGTGTTCCTACGGTGAGTAGGGTTTCCAGAGCTCCTTTGGATAGGAGGTTCAAGGTCGGCTATGGTATTTCAAGCACCGCTTACCATCAGGCGGGCCGTATGCTTGTTTGCCAATTTTGTAGTATAAACTACTGTTTTACAATTACATACATTACAATTAATTTCTACATTTCTATCCTTAGTAGTATGAACTGAGCGAAAATGAACTGTTATTTATGTATAAAGTTTTTATTTATGTATTTGTATAAGTTTCGGTTCCTTGTTTTGATTTTAATTTTACATTTTATTTCTTTATGGCATAAATTTGATAGGCTGAAAAGATTATTGAATAGACGATAATTACTTAGGTAAGACTTTCGTAACAATACCTATAGTACAGTTAATGGCTTCCTTATACTAAAAAGTACTTCTATGATTAGCCGACAATCAATTATGCTTTTTAAAGACAAACATAAAAACATCTTCCACCTAATAATCAATTGTCATGTATTTTTTGTTATAATTAAGTATGGAACGTTTACTGTGTTCATTATTTTGTAATTTTCTACTTATAGTTAACTCTTATGAAGGCCTTCCTTTTTATGAATTTACACGTTTAAGAGGCCGTACGACAAACCATTATTAGACCAACTCACCACTCCACCGTGCCACCACGACGCGGGCCGTCTTAAAGCCTATCTTTGTTCTTAAATCAAATACTTAAATTCGTAGCCGAGAAGTTTATATAGCCTATAGTTTTCCTAAATAAATAGGATATAAAATTTAAATAATAATTGAAATCTGGTTTGTATTTCCGGGGATTAGCGCGTTAAAACCAACAAACAATCTCTTGAACTATATGACTATTACGGATGGTAGTTGAATTTGCACTAATTTCATAGATTAGATTATAATACAGTTCCTCCTCTTTACATTGCTCTTTTCGCTGTCTGCTATGTTCGTAAACCAGCAAGTTAGTGCACAAGTCATAATCTACGATTATGCACTTACTTGTTATTAAATGATACATGTTTAACCGGAATAATGGATTCCATTTTAAAATATTATTATTACACAGACACAAATAATTTTGCATTTTGTGCTATTATTTTCTCAAAGTATTAACTATATTTATAATAAAAAAGTAAACAGTCGAAATCTGTACATTGAAGATATTTGAGAAAAAATATTACGGGAGGGTTTAGAATCATGGACAGAACACATTTCTATAGTTTTTGGAATTTTTGTCTGGCAATCTCTCTGTCTGTATGTTTGAACGCCAATCACGCAAGAAGTACTAGACCGAATTTAATGTTTTTTTTTTGTGATTGTAGTTTATAAGTCTGAAGGTGCAATTAGAATGCATTTTACACGTATGGGCATTTGTATGGTCTATAAATTACGTTTAAGTTATGTACATATAAAAAAGGAATGTTATATACTTATAAAGTGAAAAGATATCAAATACATTTAAGTTTTTTTATCTTTAAATAATTTATAAAAAGTAATAAATGGAAACGTATATATTTTTATTTTCCAGGAGTATTCATTGATGGCGCTGTACATCTTGGTTTAAATTATTATGAAATTGGTTTGATATTTATTGTCACACTTAAGTTTTTTTTTAGTACTTATATTAATAATTTAAGGCTGGGCTTTTATTATTATTTTTATATGTTTTTAGATATATTTTAGCGTTATTTTTTAAATGTTTATATAATTAATAATATCTATTGGATCTAAATTTTCTACGACAGACATCGTTGTTTGGTGTTTCTGCGCTACCAAGATTTTTGTTATATTACACAAACAGACAAGTATGTAAGTATAAAGCGTTATTATTCACTGGATATTAAAGGTTTATAAAAATAAATTTAGTTTTTCGTAAAGAATTGCAAAACTTAACATTTGTATGCCTTTATGTCTTTTAGATAATATAGGTTAACATTTAAAATCATTTTAGATGGGTATTCTCAAATACCGTAAGGTGAGATTGAGGTGAGAGGTTTTATTCAGTTGCTGTCTTTAATACACGAAATATACCATGTGGACAAAGTTACGGGCACAGATAGTTATTAATATAAGTGCTTACAAAAAATATACTAAGTGTGACAATAAATATCAAATCAATTTCATGGTAATTCAAACCAAGCCGTACAGCGCCATCTATGAATACTCATGGAAAATAAAACAAAACATGCATTTCTCCTTTTTTCACTGTGTAAAAATAACATTGTTTGGAATCATTTGGTATCTTTTCACTTTGTTTTATTATCTACTTTTTTGTCTTTGTTTGTTTGAAAACACTAATCTCTGGAATTACTAGAGTATTATCTAGATATTATTAATATAAATTTTAGTATATTATGTAGATATTATAACTTCCAGATAAGTACTGGCGACGCGACCGTCGAAAAAGACTAACGGTATGTTACTTAAATAAATGTTCATTAACATTTTTGTTACCTTAACAGCTGTAATAAATTTTGTCCCTTGTCGTAATTAAATACAAATGAAATAATTCTAATTAATAAAGTAAACTTAGTCAATATGTACATGCATTTAACATTTATATATTCTTAATTAACTAAGAACTTCATTTTTACAACAATAATAGTATAAAATTAGGCATAACAGATATGTATCCAGTAGCTTATAAAACTTAAAATCAATAATAAAAATAATAAAGGAGTTTTTGCCAGGATCTTGAAGTGACATGTTGTGGTTTTTATTTTTAATTCATTTACTTAGGTTTTTGACCCTATATTATGTAATATTGATGACATTTTGCGTGATATAGTTTGGTTTTTGTGCATAAGTGAAGTGGATTATGAATATAAGCTGAAAGCATTCAATAAGAGGTCCCAAAAAAACTCCTCAGAAAGTTGTAACAAGGGAGCCACCATCTTGTTAGGCTACTGCAGCCGTCATAAGACACGACACTTTATTAACTTGATAATGGCAATAATGGTCTTCATTAAAGAGGACTAGTTGCCAAGTTAGGAAGAATAAGAACAACATTAATATATGTACTCATAATTTTTAGAAACGGATCAGTGATTCCAAAGATTACTTCTTACAAACATTGCCTCTTTATAATAATAGTAAATAAGTTATAATTTATATTCACTAACTGGTAAACCATTGAATTACTGAACGCAAGCCTATTTCACGAGACCACCCTGCCAGGCCCCGGCCGAAGTCAATGTTTTGCAATATGGCGGCCACATAAGGAAGGGTTTTACAACCGGCCGTACGCGCTTATCGTCTGCTCGAATCTCGATACTCGCAAGCTTTTTTTTTCTGACTGACTATACTGTTAGCCGGAGTTGCCCTGGGAGCCTCTGACAGCTTTTACAGCTTCACCGGACTTGTAATCGCAAGCACACACACACACACTAGTATATAATAGAAAGAGATAAAGAAAAAGACACAGAGAAAGTACCGCAAGCCGCGTTTATGAAATGCCTTCCAAAAAGTTTACGTGGGGTTTTTATTTTCATTTCTCTCTAAATGAGTTTTGGTAAGTTTTCGTGAGACAATTCCTCCTATTCAAGCTCACTCAATTAATGGAAGCGTTCAGCAGTCAGATGACTTTATTTTACGAAAATTTTGACGTTTTACAAATGTATGGACAATTAGACAAAATTTTAAAATGATTCCGCAAATAAAGTTATCGGTTGATTGAAAAATCTGCAGAAAGTTATACAAACTAATAGTTAAAAGCTGGTGTTGGTATTTTACAAACCAGCGAGAATCCTAACACGTGAATGTCGTACAGCCTCATTCGTGGATCTCGTAACATTCCTTCTCGTAGCACACGATACACTTTACACGCCATTAAATCGGTGTTAATAATGTCATACGATTCTATAAGTGTATAGAAAACGACTGATTTTAGTTTATTACTTATTATTATTAAATCATCACACTTTTGAATTATTCCTATTTCAATAATATTGTTGGATTTCACATTAGCTTTAAAAATGTCACAGTTAGAATTACCTAATTTGTTCTTCATTGTAGCTAACCTAAAGACCGTTGATTATAGTATGTATATATATTTAGATGAGTATACTCCAATAATTATGGTATAAGGTGTGTGTGTGTGTGTGCTTACAGCTTAGTAACACGATATAAATAGTATTACAAACATACTTCTTTAGGGATTTCTCTCTACTTGAAGCATTCCGACTGATGGAAAACTCTACTCTACAGAGGTAAAGAGGTGAGTACGGTTTCCAGAGCTCTTTTTTTTGATGGGGGGGGGGGGGGGGTCAAGGTCGGTAACGTACTAGTGATACCTATAGTATTATTACAAACATCCATAGACTATCGTAGCCGCTTTACCATCAGGTACAACCGTATGTTTGTTTGCCCCCTTTTTTGTATAAAAAATACTGTAAATTAAGGCCACGAGAACCAGAATGGCCTATCTGCTATTTTCAATAAATTGACCTATTTACATACATAGGTATTCATCATCTAAAAATGGGCTTTTATAAAACCACAAAGGCCTAAAGCTATTTACGTGATACTTTCCATAAATGCATGAATTTAAACTTTAACCTTTAGATCATTGTGGTTTTCAATTTATTGCTAACTCTGCTCCCGGTTATTTTAAAGATGAAAATGCTTATGGTGGGTGATCCTTACAAGATAGATATATGGTCTCGCCAACTTTTTTGTAGGTCTTTTTAATATCGACAATTATATAGTACATTAATTTGATTTATCTCTTACGGTTTACTCAGCGTAAATCATATAAGCGCCCGAATAGGTTCACCGTGACCAGGTTTTTTTTATTTGCGCGGAACCCTAATTATTATTTTTTTAAAGTAGCCTAAGTTACTCCTAATAACATCAGCTATCTGCCAGTGGAAATCCCCTTAGAATCGATCCAACCGTTTCGGAGATTACCAGGAACAGACAGACAAAAAATAAAATTTTTATAGGTACCGTGTATACTTTCATATGAATTTAGTAAAAGGTCGTTATTTTGACGTTACAAACAGACACTCCAATTTAATTAACAGTATAGATAAACCAAGGTCCCCCGCCACGTTTGTCTGCCTGTCTGAACGCGATAAACTCAATAACTACCAAACCGATTCATGGGGAAGGTTTAAGTGTATTATTAATTTAAGGATTTGTATAAATTGGCTGAAATATGACGAAAATTGTTGAAGATGTCGGAAAAAATCATGCTGACTTGAAGCTTTACTGGGGTGCACTGCGTAAACCCTATTGTTTATATTAGTTATATGTATAAATCTACTACCCGTGCGAAGCCGGAGCGAGTTGCTAGTTTTAATAATATTTTACCTTTCATTCTTGCCTAAACAAGATGTTTTTTGCAAGCCATTAAGCAAAGTGCAATCGCCTAGATATAAAATATCATAATATCAATATTACAGTTACCTGGGATCTTGCTGTCCTCATTTCACATTACCATTCGGGGAACCAAGGTACTGTCACATCAACATATTCGTGAGTAAATTCAGACAGAACTGGATATTTGAAGCTGGCAAACGCCATAGTAGGAAAGGTTATAACAAGGTTACTCGATAAAACATCTAGTATGGAGGTATCAATCAGACCGAATTATAGTATCTAGCCTCAAGTGTGCCTGGAGATACCTCTGATCATTTGTGCATAATTCGATACTTCATATTATATTCATAGGAGATATATTTTACAGTTTACTGTTTCTATTTTATTACAGTAATATGTGGAGAATGAAAAGCTGCTATAAGTATAGGCCGTTATAAGTATCATTTTTTAAATTAATATTGAAAGTTAACCTTTGAAGTTACACTCCTTTTGGCGCGTTTAGTAGAGGTTTTTTAGAGGTGCGCTCGCATAATTTGACGAAAGTACGAAAATAATAATATGTAAACATTGATTTAGTCTTTTTCATGCACCAAATAAGTAGGTATAATATAATAACTTACATGCGTACATAATAATACTTTTGTTTTCTATTAAAATACCTATAACTCACACCAAGTTTTATGGCCGATCTGAACACAGCATCGAGTCCGAAATCGCTCATGGTAGGTCCCAGTCAAAATCAAATTTAAATCCAAAAACTCTTTATTTAATTTAGGCCCTAAGAAGGCACTTATGAACGTTATAACACCACTGCCGGTTCGGAAAATATCCTAGACATCGAGAAGAACCGGTAAGAAACTCGATCGGGTTTACCTTTTTTCCAATTATACAAAAGTATTAATAGAAAACATTAATAATAATATCACTATCATTCACTTAATGATCCCACATCACAGTAGAATAAATAATACTTTGAACACAATGATAATATGTTGTGTTGCTTTCAGATAAATCATTATGTTTCATAATTATGATTAAATGTAATTTATTTATATATCTGTAATATTTGTATCTAAATCACTGTGTATGCAAACTAAATATTTGTGTTTATAAGTTTGGTGCGAGGTTTACATCTAGGAATACCTACTTTACACTTTAAATAAACCCACGATTATCGTAAGTTTACCTAATTATTTAGATCTTAATTATTATTAAAAGTTTTGATGATTTTATTCGTCTTAATTATTTTTACGGCATCATATAATGTTATTTAAATTTAAAACCTCGTTTTTGAATGGACTTTAATATCATACTACAAGGACAAGAAACGGAATTAAATAATATGTCCCAAACTACCGTTAAGATAATGCTTACGAAAGTTATTATCCAATTAAATAACTTTAATGTCACATTATGTCCGCACGTGCAATTTCGAAATGTAAATTCAACGGTGAAATAAATTGAACGTGGAGAGAATGAAATCGTCAAACATCCACAAAAAAGCTCCGTGGCAGCAGGGGTACACTAAGCTCTACTATTGAACCGCGCGGTCGCTGGTTCGATCACCGCATATGACTTAATTTTGTGTGTTGACCATAATTATCAGCTGTATGTCTGGGTGTTAAATATGTGTATATATATATATATATATATATATATAACTAGCCGTGCTCGTGGCTTCGCTCACGTGGACTAAAAAATGCCCGTGCGAATTTTGCTCCCCGCTCCCGGCTATTGTAAAGACAAAAATGCTTATTGTGGGTGTTCCTTAGAAGATAATTGTATACTCTCCCGGACTTTGTTGTATGTCTTTTAATACCTGTGATTATGTATTACATTAATTTGCTATATATCTTATGGTTTACTCAGCATAAGCCATTGAAGCACCCGAATTGATTCACCGTGACCAGTTTTTTTTTTTTAATTTGTGCGGAACCCTATTTCTTTTTCTAAAATAAAAGTATCCTGAGTTACTTCGTATATCATCAGCTATCTATCAGTGAAAGTCCCGTAAAAATCGGTCCAACCGGTTTTAAAAATGGACTTTTTGTTATAGGTGTCGTATATACTTTCATATGCATTTAGTAAAAAAACTGTTATTTTGACATTACAAACAGACACTCCAATTTTATTAATTGTATAGATAAAAAATACCCTACCATACACTATTATTATACTATTTATTATATGTATATACCCCATATAATTAAATATATACCAGCTGTTTAGTTACCTTAAACCAAGCTTTGCTTAGTTTGAAATTAAAAGGCCGTGTATGAAATTGTGTCCCCTTATTTATTTATTTATTTAATCGATGTTGGTATGATAAACGCCAGATCTACCTATTTTCAATTATAAACACACAGATAAGAAATTACTATCAACGCCTCACGTATTTCTTTACGTATTTGTTTCCTTTTTAATAATTTAGCTTGTTAAATTTTTTTGTTTCAATAAAATACTATATTTTCTTTAGGAATATACAATAATCAGCCGATAAATGTTGGTAATTATAGATAGGGCTACGTTATTTATTCTGCTTCAGTCATAACTAGTCGTCACATTGCATTTTTTTATATAGGTACCTAAGGTGACAGACAAGCGTACGACCCGCCTGATGGTAAGTGGTTACTGTAGCCTATTGATGCTTGTATCACCACATATTTTAATTTGTAGAAATATCCAAAAAATCTCTCTTTCTTCCGTATACCACTACCCGATATATTAAAAAAGGTGGTTACTATTAATTTAACACTTTAAAAAAACAAGAACTTACGATTCAAATATATGCTAATACATAACACGCACTAATCTACTTTATGTGTTTTGTTACGGTTCACGATTTACAACAACAAAAGCGATGCATACAGAATCAGTGTACGTGTAATGCACTGGCGTAAATTAAGCTATAATTGTTTCCCCCTATATCGTTTATTATACAAACGTGATCCGTAATGTTCTGCATGCGTGTCTGGCGATTACCCCTTAAGTGGCGTGTATTGCGCCCATCGTTGTTCGGCAATAAAAACCATCCAATGAAGCGTCGAACAAATATTTCCTTTAGTTTGTCTGTATAAACAATCTGGGAGTAGAAAACTTTTGAAAAGCTACCTTTAAGACCTTTATATGTTGAAAAGAATACCCGTGAGTTAATGTTTAATGGATATTACATCTTTATTACACATACCTGTGCCCCACGGTCTCACCCGTGTTAATTTTATACGACAAACATCGCTAACGCACCCATGTAGGCAATTTATTTATACTTTGTGTAAACCTATCAACTTTTTTTATGAGGAATAAATTATTTTTTCAAATTATAATGTAGCCTATGTTAATCGCTGATACTGTAGCTTTATATTGGTGAAATAATTTTTAAAATCGGTCCAGTTGTTTTTGAGTTTATACATTACAAACAAAAAATCAAATCTTTTCTCTTTATAATATTGGTATAGATTTCTTCATTGAAATTAAAAATATGTCACAAAAACGCGGCATTTTGTTCATGTGACTGCGCGTGACACCTTAATTCAATAAATAAAACTAAAGTTAAAGGTATTATGTACAAAGCAGAGTTTACTACAATTTCAGTTGAACCTGATGAAATTTCTTCAGCACCTTTATAACTTTAATGTCACTATTTTTACACTATATATGTATATATATGAATAACAATCAACTGTCTATATAAATATTGTACGATAACGTCACGTTTTCTGATTGGATTTTCCAATCACGTGACTACAAGTCGAAAAATCTAAATTTTATCAGATTTGTACTTTTAGGCTTTTTACCAATAAACCAATATAAATAAATTATTTTATTTTATTTTTAAACAAATTGGTAGCTCGTGAATTATAAAACGGATTATGTGGACGTTGGATTGTTTTAAGAGTACGTGACGATGTTAGTGCTTAGTTGTACCGTTATGAAATGAGTTTGGCGAAAAAGTTCACGTTTAACGAATAGACAACGAATATATACGTACGCGAACCGCATTGATTTTCTGTCTAGTCGCTATAACTGATTGTACCTGTTGACTTGAATGTCAACCTACTACTTCATGCATGTTTGCAATTCAATTCTATCATTTGATTCACAAATTATTAGTAACAGAAGCGCTAGACTATTTTCAATAAAATTCACGATGCTATTAGCGAAATTTTTATTTAAATGTGATCAAGTTAAACTTCTAAGCTTTTGTGTAGTCAATAGGAACATTAAAATAATATTATAGCTTTAAAATGTATGGTGTTTTAAGTAAAAAAATATTAAAAGAGACAACCTATACTACCTAACTTTGAAATATCACATTTTAAGATTTCGAAATTATTAGATATTTAGTTATAATTTAATAAATAGAAAGAAAAACGTTTAGTCGACAATAACACCACACAACAAATTTAAATTACTTTATTATACTTGAAAAATATCACGCTTATGAGCTTATTACAACTTTTTAAATACCTAATGAAATCTATTTTCTATGTGTACATTATAAATAATTATGATGATACAAGCATATTAACTCGAGCAGGTTACTTTTGTTCATCATACGATGACACTACCTACTAACTGCTACAATTTATACCAATTTTACTCTTTACAGGTACCTTATTATTTAATCTTATCTCATTTTAATATAAATACTTTGTTACAGATAATGGAAAAATCCTAGTACCTAAAACGGACCTTTAGAAAACCCTTACTAGTTTTCCATAGAAGTTGCTGTTGTCAGAAAGTAATCTTTAATAATATGTTTGAAAAATAATATTGGTATATATTTAACTCTCAATATTGTGGTAAATGAAAAGCAAGCTAGTATCAACATAACTACGGATTTTTTTATCTGATTCCATATCTGTACATAATTATGTCGGTTTCTGCAAAAAAAATATTTTTTTTTATCCACTTCTTCTTATCAGTTATCGAGTGCGTGTTCGCGCGTCGAAATCTAATAAGGTGGTTTCGCCAGTGACACTAAAATGTTTGCTCCCAAAAACTCAATCCACTAACGTTTTCAGATTTAGGATTCTTTGTCTTTCTTCTTATCGCTTTACATTACGTGACGATCATTGAAATGAGAATAAAAATTTGCATAGTAAAAGATGTTCAACATTGTATGTCGAATGTATGTCGTTGGTCGAGTTTATATCTACTCAAATTTAAATTCGACAACATTACGAATGTGCAAAAATTAAAGTTAAAGGTAAACATTTAGTACGGTTCTTTTTGAGATAAAAAAATTGGGTGATTAACTGTTAGTTGCATTTTAAAAGTTATAATAACAGGATAATACTTATGTAATTTCGTATAAATCATATATCTTATACTATATCTTGTATAAGAATAATATCTTGTACCACCTCTTTGTTAAAATAAAAACTAATATAATAATTCGCCACCTCCACGAGCGTGTGTAT
Source organism: Saturnia japonica (assembly GCA_033032175.1). Taxonomy (NCBI): domain Eukaryota; kingdom Metazoa; phylum Arthropoda; class Insecta; order Lepidoptera; family Saturniidae; genus Saturnia; species Saturnia japonica. The sequence goes on from CM065314.1 coordinate 6,075,257, forward strand.
CGCCACGAGTATTTTGAGTTAAACTCGGACAGACAATAGACAGGCGAAATTCTTTTTTAATGTTATATTTGTCATCAGTTTATTTTTTAAAGGATATCTATCGGGAAATTATAAAAAAATATACATGAAGAAACAGAATTACAGATTTATTAATATAGATGTGATAAAATTATAACCTATTAAATAATTATTTCAATAATTGTTCTCATTATGAAAACTTTCGAGAATGCCGCGGTCCGGTCCCAACCATTTAAGTCAGTTTAATTTATTATTTGTCATAATTACAATTAATTACATGAACGTTGAAGAGTTATTTTGGTCACTATTATTAGTGTATAAATTGGACGGTATTTTAAAGAGGGAAAGTGAATGACGTGGCCTTTGTCCAAAGTTTATTTATACGAAATTAAAATTGTTAAGGACCTATTTGTAATTATATTTATGAGAGTTTTAAAAACGATTGTTTTCGAAGATTTATCAGGGAACTTCTCAAAATCATTGAAGATGGTTTTATTTTTTGTTAAAAATTGTCTTGTAGCACATAGTGATTGCACTTTTCCTAATGGTAAGCACAGTAGAATCCAAAAACAACGGCGACCACCGAGAGATCATTTTACTAGTCTCTAGGAATCTGGATATACACTGGCTGATTCCGAAACCAAAACAGAATCACCGTGAAAGGCACGTCCATGTTCCATTATGGCGGGTGTTACACCTGGTGTATGATGGTCGCTATCCAAATGGGAACTGATCCCTACTAACCCCCTTGGTTACTGAATATAGGTACACTAGTTGGTCCAGAATGAGATACGCCTAAATGTTCCAATATGAACGGGTGTTATACTTGGTGCATGATGGTCGCGAACAAGATGAATGAAAAAAAAACTTTATTTAGTTTAACGTTACTACCGGTTCAGAAACATCCCAAGAAGAGCCAGCAAGAAACTCGATTGGGTTTATCTATTTCTTTTTTTTCCAACTGTGCAAATAATATTTACAGTTAATATAATCATATTAGCAATTTAGTCGACGCACAGAGAGGGAGTCACCTCTAGATATTATTATCTTTCACGTAATAACCCACTTCACAGGTATAGGTCTCTACCACTACAACTTGATTACTAGATATAATATTGAATATGTACACCGGCTCATCCGGAACGCGACAAGCCTTAAGCGTGCCACTACGGTGGGTGGTACATCTAGTGTACGGTGGTCGCGATTCAGTTGGATGCCATTATCTTGTTCTAACCACCCAGCAAAATTCTATACGTATTTATATTCTACATATAATAAAAAATCCGGCACGGGACGCCTGGCAGATGTGAAACATCGAAGGGGGGTCTTGTAGAAAGTCCTGACAATTTCCCTGTGAGGTCACAAAGGGTGTCCCGACAATTTCCCTTTGGGAGGTTCTTGGGGGATCCCATGGAGGGTCAATGGGCTTGCAGTGATTATTTTCATAATTGTATATTCATAATTTCATAACTCATAGTACATATATTCCATAATATAACGTGGCGATGCGTCGCCACGGTCTGTATCGCCACCCCGATAATCAGGTGTACCCCTCGCCTATAGATGTTTCACATCAATAATGCTACATATATGACGAATGGCCTTTGTGTTGAACTTTCAAGAGTAAGTTGAAGGGTATGATTAAATTGCCGTTCACACAGGTCACAACCACAGTCAATATATATTCAATAAATTATGTTTAACTGGTGAACCAGGAGTATGTGGAATAGTTATGTGTTTTTTAAATCGTTTAAAGGTTTTAGCGTTATGGCCATAACCTAAATCGTGACACGCTAAGCCTGGCTGAAACTGGGTCTCAAGTGCAGCTACCGAAACACGCCTAAAAGTGCTTGGCAACTTGCAGGTCGTAGCTAAGCTAGCCAGGCGAGCATCAGAAAATACCCTAGTACCATGCTACGGTTTCATAACGATGTTTTCCTTCAGCGAAAGCTCGGGATCATTACATAGATTCGAAATAACGTCGATCGACGCGATGTCCGTGCACGTTACCTCTGCACCCTCGTTACTTACACGTAAACTTTAATTAACAAAATTATTGCAATAGAGTTAAAATTACACTTACAATATTGCGACATAATTATATTTTAAAGACCATAACAGGGTTTATAATTAAGCACTTAGTATTATTTTCACATTAAGACCACTTTATAGCGACTTTAATGAGATATTTATGTATCACAAACTTGTTACCGAGACTTTGTTGTCTTGAAAATGATGCAACTTGCACGCCATCTTTTTAAAACTGATTGTACATTGACAGAAACCGTCGTGAACGTGCGCTCAATATTTAACCTAATATTTTTCGCAATCGGGTTAACAGCGGTACAAACAAACAATACAAGTCAAATAAAAATTGGGTCCAGAGGAAACTGTAAAATACAATACCAGCTGGTCCGGCAGACGTTATTCTGCCCTTCCTAATAGTATTAACTTAACCACAGCGCCACCTATCCTGTTTTTTTTCCTGATAACTTTATCATGACCATAAACAAATCAATAAAATAATTACGCATATCCATCCTCGTGACTTACAGTCTTGAGTTCATGCAAAAATCCGATAGAAGGTATTTTATTATTAATTAAGGAAAATTAAATATAGACAAATTGGTCCAGCCATTCCTAAGTAATGCGTTTACAACGAAGAGCATTGCATTTTTAATTTATATAGATAGTCATTTATGCGTTATCTAAAAAACGGCTAAAATATTTATGATTAGGGAAACGCTACTGCGACATAAACTTAAATATCCCAGTAAATGACAAAATCATACAAGATATACGATTCATAAAATTTCAGAATATTGAATACAGTTATGCAGTTTTCCCTTCTGGCTTACGTAGAATTTATGGTCGTTCATACAGATAAGTAGCTATTGTATATAAGGACAAAATAAGATATGTATGAGAGGAATAAATTTCATTGCAAATCGCATAGATTTACATAACAAACTGTAAAGTAGTTTTAAACGGTCAAAGTATGAAACATTTTATTGGCTGAAATTAATAAATATTCAAATTATGCTGATAACTATTTAATACCTCTAAAGTAATAACTCTGTTTCTTCTGCTTTATATTTACTGGCAACTGTGTTCTGCAGTCCACACAGTTCGGCCAACGTGACGTGAATAGAATATTTTTATAAATAATATTTTAATCTATCTCTAACAAGATAGCGCCTCTGTTACTAGACCTGTGTCCAAAAAGATTTTATGACAACTTAAAATGCATGTTCCTAGTTATTATTTATATGTAATTTATTTCACTTATACACAATTAAATAATCAAACTATATCACGAAAAATGCCACCAGTATTAGAAAATATAGGGTCAAAGAACCTAAGATAATGAATTAAAATAAAAACACAACATGGCAGCTCAAGATCTCGCCAAAAACTCCAACGGCTCAAGGATGACTGATGTTTTGACATCGGTATTAGGTTCCCTAAAACATCGGTACATCGATGTTATGGAGAAAAACACCGTAGAACGATGTCAACCAAAAAATAAAAAAGGTCATCAAAGCTTAGTAGCAACCAAAAAAGGTGCCCACTTGAGCAGCACCAAAATATCGATGTTTTTAAATATCACACCAATAGAAACTCGGTAGTAGTGATTAGTGTTGCTTTATTTTGAATACATAATTACCATTACTATTTGTATTGCAATAATTCGTTCCTTTATTTAAAAAAAATTTAAAATCTGTCTTTAAATCTAAATTTTACGTCACTGAACTAAATATTCCAATTATTTTTCATATAATAGTATAATTTTTCGAAGAAAAGACACTAGTTGGCGTTTTGAAAACTAGTTTTACTTTGGAGACCGAATCTCGGTAAATGGAAGGCGCAGAGCGACTAAATGAAGACGGTTAATTAGGAAACTTTGGGGTTTGTTCACAATAGCGCAAAGAATCACGTACTGCATCTTGATTAATTTTATTACCGTTACAGCAAACTAGCTATGCCCCGCGGTTTCACTCGCATACAAATTAGAAGAAATGACTGATTGATGATTTATAATACTTCAATATAGACAATATTTTTATCGGGCGACCATCTGGTCATCTGGTCACATTGCGGTATCGCACGACTTGTTCGCGCCACTACTACTATAGACATTTTAATTTTGCATTATCTCTCAAACTGTGCGTCCAAATAACATTCTGCAAAAGACAAAGTTTATCTTCATTAAATTGTCTTTATGATGCAATAACTTTTGTTCGTTAAGATTAATATGGCATGCCTAAAAATAATGCTCATAAATTTTTCTTTTTTTGCAAAATACCTTATTACGGTTTACGTATAAGAGATATATATATACAGATATGCTATCGCAGACTTTTTTAAATAAACTAATGGCCAATATTTTTGTGGAACATTGTATTTACGTATCATTAACCACTAAGCCAGTGCACGCAGATAAAGCAGTTCGCGAGGGCTTCGACTTTCGAATTACTTAACAAAAATCAATTTTGAAGACTAGCTGGGAATTATTGCCTAATATAGCCTATACTATTCCTCGTAAGTCTGGCTATCATATAAAAAATTTTTTTTTCGAATCCGACTTGTAGTACCGGGTATTAGCGTGTTTAAACAAATGAACAAACAAAAAACTGTTGCGCTTTATTGTATTGGTATAGAATATAGCCGATATAATCGCGAAAAGCGCGCGAAGTGACGATGTTTCCCTTTTGCCGTATTCACTAAGCGTAGTATTGTTTCTCACATATTATTATTAATTTTGACTTTACATTATGAAATTAAATACCAAAATCGAACCTATCATTAAAAAATGTTATCTGCAATTTTGTGTTTTAGAACTATATACAATCACCCATAAAACTTTATCCTTCGCCAGTTGGGTAAAAATGTGTAAGAGGTTACATACATATTTCATTAATTATTAAACTTTCTATATCGATACCGCCGAATTAATCACTTCAATAATCGCTATCGTATCTGCAAAATCGTATATCCTTACATCCCTACTTAATATTATAAAGCTCTCTTTGTTCGTCTAAGCGCGCCACTCTCTGGGTCAGTCAAATTAAAAAAAAAAGTTGAATTATATAGTTGCATTACATATAGTTACATTATTACTATAAGGAGCGGAGCAGTAACCACAAACGTCAAGCAAGCTGTTGATAAATATGGAAAATGAGAACCACGATAGGCTCCACGGGTGCGTTGGCAGTGGAATTGAGTTGGTCGAATGAATTTAACATCGGTAATACCGTAGGGCGCAGCTAGTATTATAAGTGCTATAATTCGCTATCTACCCTCTGAGAGATTAATCCAGTTTGAAAATTATGTTTTGCAGTGATTTTATAGTAGTTGAAGTTTGGCATGACTGTTAAGTTTATCACAATACGATTAACAATACTTGTTTGATGAATACGAAGATAAATGATATGTATTATATAGTTGGTCGAAGACTTAACGTCTCAGGTATAAATGTTTCGACGTTATATTTATTTATTTATTAATTATAAGTTTTCAACATAAGAAAGCATTAATTTTTTTTAACAAATCTTTTCTTAAAAAAAATTAAATAGTTAATGGTGTTTGAAGTAATGATGGCTCAGGGTAACGTGTACGGACTCCGTGTTGATCGATGTGAGTTCGAATCTCTGCAATGAGCCTGAGCTTTCAGTGAAGGAAAACATCGTGATGAAACAATAGTATGTTGGTAGGGCTTTTTCTAATGCCCGCTTGGCTAGCTAACACCCTCAAGATGAAAAACTGTCGTCAATCTTCCACTAGGCTTAGCGTGTTACCACTAAAACACAAATAAAATTTTATAAAATATATGATATGGATAAACTCCAACATTTTTTTAATCATTAAAGTAGGTAATTCTTAATGTTTTGCCATGGGGACTATTTTATGCTATCTATCAATTATAATATTAAAATAAAGGAAGTCGCGGGTATAGCTAGTATTATATTAAAAAGCACATCCTTATTTAGGGGCTTACAATTATAATAATTTATGTCTCAAACAAAAGTAACTTATCCTTTTTAAGACTTTACCGATAAAGTTTTTAAATATCATAAATCTCTCACAAATCTATAAACGAAAATAATTTGATGAAACAATAATTTTCAAGGTTCATTAAATACACATAAAACGTGCGGAAGTATGATTCAATACTAATAATAAAAATTGTACGCGTGCGCGTTCATTATTCTAAAAGGAAGACGTTCATAAGCCATTAATATACTAATTAAATAGGTACTTTTACATTAGTTATAAAATATTCTATTTCCCGTTTTATTCCCGAAATATTAACCAATAATGGAAATTAACTTATTAAAGCATCGGTTATTTAACGTTGTCATAATTCGATTTTTTTTTAATTATTGGTAGGAAGTAACAAATAGGCTTCCATTTCACCTTATATTAACTGCATATAGAAAATCGTGGCCATAAATAGCCAACCTTAAAAGGTCCGTAGTCTTGAGGATAATCATATTATATTATTACTAGCGACCCGCTCCAGCTTCGCAAGGGTACAATTTACAAACTGGTATATTTTATGTTAAAAAATCCTGATTTTGAGCTTATCGCTTTAATATTGACAGTTCATAACTTCATAACTGCCTCATTATTAGCCTAGTAGTCCTAAAGGCGACTGCTATGCTCGACGTCCTTGGTTCGATTCTTAAGTTGAGCAAAGTGCTATTGGGTTTTTCTATGAAATTCTTAGTAGCAGCTTGGAGTTTATCTTTGTGTCCGATTAATGGCAATAGGTTCACTCCGTATTACATGGGACCTAAAACATGCCCGGTGCACTTGAGCGTACAGTCTAAGAAAGCTTGAAGAGAAATAAGAATACAATGAAATAATATGTAAGAAACTAGATTTTTTCCGATGCGTCTGCATGCTTTTCATACTTATGCCATTCTCTAGGTCCCAGGTTACTTTTATAACAAATTTAATTGCGATAGGATAGAGGCTTAGTTGTGAAAATGTAACAAATAGAGTTATATACGCAATTTATTGAAGATGTATTTTAAAGTCGTGCTGGTCAAATAGTTTTGACCGGCGAAATATGATCCGATTTCCAGATGTCCGAAATGATTTCAAACATAACATAAACATACCTCTTTACGCCTGTAACACTGAAGGGTTAGGCAGTTAGTTAGTTATTAGGTATACTAATGTATACTCACAGTTGTATATGTATGTTTTATGGTCTCATGTAACAGGGGGCGAGCCTATTGCCATTAATGGGGCACAAAGCCAAACTCCGAGCTGCTACTGAGATTTTGATAGAAAACACTAATAACACTAACCTTAAAAGCAAAGGCTCGACCTGGGAATCGAACCCAGGACCTCGAGAATAGCAGTTGCGCTTAGGGCCACTAGGTTTACGAAGCAGTCAGGCAATGATTTTAAAATGTAATAGATGATGAACAGAAAGGTAATGATTCTATTTTTGTTTTTAGTTGGATGCATAATTTAAAGCTTAAAGTAGATGTTACGAACTTTATCAGACGAATAAATGGTATACCGCTTTACGAACCCGTTACAGTTATTTTTCTGTCAATGGTTCCAGTAGACAATTAGCCACACTTGTTTATAGCTGCCACGATGATCGTAAATTTTACTCTATTTACATTTATTTTTACGGTTAAGTAAAGTTCGTTAAACTTCACGAATGTCGGTAAATTTGCAATGATTGTACTTTTTGTTTCAGATGTTGTTTGGGCTTAAATTAACTATTGCTATGTTCCGGCAGATGCACTTAAGGACCAAATTCATATTTAGATTTTTGTGTGTTACAATCTACGGCCGTATTTACCATTTGATAGGCTTCGTGGCGCGGCGGTAGTAAGTCCTAAAATTGAGCAGATAGGTGACGGGTTCTTTCCCTGCACATGACAGACTTTTGTATGCTGAACATAATTGACAGTTGTGTCTGGGTGTTAAACATCTATAAATGTATGTGGCTATTTATTTACCATAGTACAATCTATGCTTAGCTTAGAATTCAACTTAATAATAATAGGAAATTAGGTAGCTAAATTATTTTTAGAAAATTACGAAATTAATTAATATGGAGTATTTTTTTTTGACCTACCGTGAATTACTCAGCATTTAGCCTTTAGCAGATGATGCATAATTTACGTTCATAATACATAATACAGTCACTAAAAAATGAAGTTCGAGTTCTGGGCTGAACATTACTAAACCATAAACGAAAAAAACAGTAATAAAAGAAATACGTGGTATTAATGACCTAATTTTCAGATATTAGAGGTTCGTAGTATGGCAAAGTGACAGAAAAACCATTGCCAGTCGTCGCTCTCATGCGAGGCTGCTCAAATGTCTCTTGTGACTATGATATAACTCCATATTGTAGGAAGGAGAGAATACACTGGCCGCAAGACAATTTTACAGCTTGACTGTACACCAAAAATAAGACGTAGCAAATTTCTTTTTCGAGCCAAGATGTAAGTTAGTTAAGCTGTGGCTAAGGGACCTAACGCGTGTGGTTTTGTTATTAAAAAGAAAAGAAATTAGCAGAACAGCTCAGTAAGACATTGTTCCTGTGTAGCTGAAGCGGTTCGATGAACTTAGTAACATCTGTATCATTCACAATGCGGAAAGCCCTTCTCTAAAACTTCTCCAGAGTATAGAGGAGGTATTTTGCGGATACGCCTCATAGGTACAAACAGTATTCACAATGAATGATGTTTATTTCCACAAGGAAACCTATAACAGCTTCAATGTAAAAAGGAAGAATGTGATATCATCGCAAACCATACAGGAAAGGTATTAAAGTAAAAAAGAAATTGAAATTCCATAATTATGTATTTCCGAGAGTTCGAGTCTATTTAGCTATTCCCCAGTTACCTAACACGACATAATAAAAATCTATGGAGATATTATATCTGATTTATTAAAAATGACGTAACAAGCGAAGAAGAGCTGACTAGAATACTAAATGACAGGATTTTATGACAACGTATTAAGGTTGTGACGTTGTTTAGAGGCATGCGTGTGCGGTTACGCGTACGGGCATACAAGACATTAATATTAATGTAACATCTGAAAGAGTCCACAGTGGAGGCGTGTGAACTGAAAATGTAAATAACCGTAACGCCTAGCTACGCCGCCGAGCCGCGCCGGCGCGCGTGAGACGTTTTTTTAAGCATCTAACTGTGTACAGTGTCCAAGGAAGTAGAATTGATTCTAAGATTCTAGCAGATACTAGAGTTTGTGATCTTTATGCATGTTGTCTGTGAATTCTACAAAGGTTTCTTTTTCGACCATTTTTACCCTGATAGTAAGTGAAGTATAATTCTAACACAAAGTCTACCACCGAAAATCGGGAATATATAGGCGGTCGTCGTATAGTTTTGTTGTAGAAAGAAAAAGAGAGAGTTAGATTGAACAATATTATATAAATATGTATTATTTGTATGTCTTATTTTTGACCAATTGCTTAGAAACTATGTAATCATATAAAAATAAAACTATAAATACTACACACACGTACTTCATCTTAAATCTTTAATTCATTTCTCTTTTCGCGTCAACAAGGTATTATTAATTCCACAAGCATCTCCTTACACATGATAATCACAGTCGAATAAATCATACAGATTAATTCATAAACTCGAGTAATATAAGTTCGATGAAGCAATAACCTCCGTTGATTACATTTAAACGCATTTATTGCGAGGTCGTGTCATCGGTCAAGAGTTCATAAGTAAAACATAAATTTAACCATCATTATAAACTCATAAATTACCAGGCGAAAGTGTTCGCATGCATTCAAACGTATGATAAAACAATACCAAACGCCAAGATATATCTTAATTTGACCAATTTAATGGTAGTAAACCTCGAGATACAGTAACGTTCGCGTGATCCGATGAACTGGAAACCAATTTCGGCGAGTCATTTCAGTCAGACGGAATACTAGACGATGTATTTTTAACTAATAAAGAGCCACTTTCATTTTATCGGTCGTGTGAATGTGAATCGTGTGAGTGTACCGTTATTTCAATCGGTGACATAAGAACAAAAACAATTACAATGTTTTATTATATTATATTTAATATATGTCGTGTTGTAGAATACATAACAGATAGGTATGAATGACAGGTATGTATGACAGTAACTAGAATGGATAAGATCAGGAATGAGTTTAATACAGGAAGTCTTAAAATAGCACCAGTTACAGAGAAGTTGAGGGGTTAGAGGCTAGCGTGTTATGGGCATATCATGCGGAGGGGTGAAAGTCATATAACTAGAGGAATGTTAAATATAAAGGTAGATGGATATAGGAGTAGAGAAAGACCGAAGCAGGTGTGGATGGATTGTGGGAAGATTGATATGCGTATAAAAGGTGTGAATACTGAGATGATATTTGATAGAGTAGAGTGGAAGAAGAAAACTTGTTGTGCTGACCATACTTAAGTAGGATAAGAAGAAGAAGGTTTAAATGACAGGTTTCTATCGAGTGAAAAGATCGCAGTATATCGCAAAGGATAAACTACGAACATGATTATCACTAAGTATGAATGTCTAATATTCATATATCAGCAGATTGACTATCTCAGTACTGTAAGGTATACTTAGATCAATATTAAATTGCCATATTTTAAATTGTCTTTTATTTGTGACTATCAGTTCGCAGCGGTTTCATCCGCATTTAATTTATAAAAATGTTAATTGCTCCGCTACTAAGGGCCGTAGCGTGATGTTAAATAGTCTATACTTACCCACCAATAATACTGTAAACCTTACTCCATTTATCTTATTATATTAAGTGAGCAATTCTTGTATATACATATGTAATTGGTTTCTCGGAAACGGCTCCAACGATTTGGAGGAAACTTTGTATTTAGGTAATGTTTTCCAAGTATACCTAGATAGGTGTTTTTTTTAAACACCGAGCATAGCTCGGTTGCCCAGATATTAGGCTATAAAATGCAAAAATATTCTTTCTATTCTGACTGGTAGTTCAAGAAATTAGCACGTTCGAATAGCCAAAAAAGGGAACAAACCCGATCTTTTTAATAATATATATTAATTAGTGAGTATACTTAGATTATTCTCCCATCAGGTGTTTTATAGTCAGTGTATATATATTTGTAGGAGCCCGGCAAATTAACGATACTGTCTCTTCAATCCTAACATAACAGCAACCACTGAAATATTGGCAATCCATCGGCGGACGCTGTTATGCCAACCGGATAAATGTTTCATCACGTTACTCTTGAAAAATTAAATATAAGGTATAATATAAATAACAATCTATATAATCGTTATCAGTAATCTATTATGCTTTGCTTAGGTAACCATATAATATAGAGATAAGACATGAGCCTGGATTGTTGTTTAGAGAAGCGTTTGACAAACAGCCATGCAAGAGACATGTTTCAACTTTCACACCTTTATTAAATAAACTCCCTAATTGCGTCACGTAGCTAAGCACACTTGATTATATCGAATCATTGATGTTGCTTTATTTACAGTTTTCGTCTTCTTATGTCGTAACAACAGGGCTTAAATTGAAATGAATAATATTTTTGTTAGTTTAACTGCAACATTAGTTCCGGCAGTTAAAGCCTCCGAAGTGGTCCATCGTCTAATAATTTGATTGATAGAATGATTTCACTACTTAACTCGGAGAAATAGACAAAGAACAATAATGAAATTTGTGGTATCAATCGGTAGTCTAGATACAATAGAAATGAGAGGATAGATTACTTGGACATTAAAAAGTAGATTACAGTCCAAAGCGGTTACCGGTTAAAAAAAATAAAACAAAATTCAGCTCACTTCGATAATGTTTAGTTAATATAATGTATAAAGAAATTTAAATTTATATTTAAGTATTTCTATAAAATTTACGCTTGTAATTTCAAAATAGCAACTTTTTACTAATTGCATATTATTAAAGTATGTACTAAAAATAAAACACTAATTTTTAATTTTTTTGTCTGTCTCTGACTGTTTGTTCCGGGTAATCTTCAAAACGGTTGGACCGATTTTGATGAGAATTTCACTGGTAGACAGCTAATGTTATAAGAAGTAACTTAGATTACTTTTATTTTGGAAAAATAATTAGGGTACCGGTCAAATTTATAAAAAATGGTTATTTGTGAATCAATGCAGGCGCTTAAGGGCTTACACTAAATAATCCTTAAGAGATATATCAAATAATATACTACATAATTGTAGATCTTAAAATGACTCACAAAAAGTCAGCAAGAGCATGTAGCGACATCTACATAGCGACACACAGCGACATCTATCGAGCCACATACGACGCATCCTACATCGCACTATAGAAATTAACTCTTCAATTGAGTAGATATACAAGAACCCGACTACAACCGTTGGGCAGCTGCCCACCAGACATATCACCCGTCTGGCCTGAGGATCCTCCCTTTGCAATAGTTCTTCTACACTGATGACCCCGAGCATGAACGTCAGCGCAACCTTCTTAACACAGCTACATCGTGACGTCATCATCTCTTCCACAAGCTTTCGAGCAGCGAGTCATACAGCCAGCCAGCATCCACGGCTACTACGGGTATCCCGACCACCAGCATGCAGCGGACGCGCATTTCTGGTCATCACCCACAGCCTTCTCAGCGACCTTGGCACAGCACACTGCATTTCGGCCGGTCAGCAAGCAGAGACGCACTTCTCTCCTGGTCGACGCAGCAGCCAGCCACCACGCAGCACTGCAACACTCCGACTCACTGGAGCTTTCTTGCAGCATCACCCCGACTCACTGGGGCATCACCGCAGACAGTTCCGACTCACCGTGAACTATGCGGCATCTGGTTCCGACTCACTGGAACATTCCACTGGCCCGGCAAGCATAACAAGATGTATGGACGACTCAACCTGCTATCGACCTCCGGTCTCGGAGGGGAGTGATGTAGCGACATCTACATAGCGACACACAGCGACATCTATCGAGCCACATACGACGCATCCTACATCGCACTATAGAAATTAACTCTTCAATTGAGTAGATATACAAGAACCCGACTACAACCGTTGGGTAGCTGCCCGCCAGACATAACACCCGTCTGGTCGGAGGATCTTCCCTTTGCAATAGTTCTTCTACAAGCATATTATGTGTATCTTCGAAGGATCACCCACAATAATCATTTTTGTCTTTAAAATAACCCGGAGCGAGGTAGCAAGATTCCACGCCAGTGCAGCTGCGGGCACAGCTAGTAATATTATAAAGGCCAAAAAACTGTTTCTTTTTTTAATGGTTGAACTGCCAGTGTCGTATTTGAAAAATTATATTCGCCTTTTATAGTCTATTCATATAGGAAGAAAGGAAAGGCGGAGGAACGAAAGACAATGTAACTTTACGCTACAACTACAACTCTATGGAACGGAGCCGTAACCATGAAAATCAAGCAATCTGATAAACTGTCCGCAAGTGAGAACAACGATATGCTACACAGCTGTGTCGGCGGCAACGCAGTGGTGAGTTGGTCGAATAAATGTAACACAGGTACTAGTGTTGAAAATTGATTGTTTACAAATCCGATAGCATCAATTTAAAAAAAAAAGTTAATTGATTATCTTTCGATTGTTTCTTGGTACTACTATTAAAAAGATTTTTCACATTGTTACAATCACAAAATGCAACCCTCATATTATGTATGCACTTTCCTTTGGAAATAAGGAAACTGAACGAGAGTTCCAATGATTTCGTTAGGTATCTTAGGTGAATACTTACAACCTTAGGAACAATAAATCGATATTTCACTGGTTTTCCCATTATATTAAACAACTTATTAATGGACATTATCTAACAACATTACACAGCTTAAACTTATTGGGTTTAGAAGAAAGAAATTATAATACATAAAAGTTCCTTAAATAAAACAAAGGAAGGATTTTTTAAATTACATCTCCTAAAGAATTACTTATATAGGTTTCTATGATGTTACCGATGGAAAAGCCATCGGGTTAGTAAACAAAAAAAATAAACACAACTATGATAACATTGAAGACTTCATGCAGAATATCCCTGTTTAGAAAAATAATAAGGCAATAATTTGTCACGGTCGGTATATCTGAGGCTTAAATTCCTTCATGTAGTTACTCGAGTGGGACTAAATTTAATAGTCCATATTTACGGCCACTCAGGGACCATTAGCCAGTTTTGTGACGGTGTCGGCACGAATAGACCTTATTCGAGTCTGAAGTCTGAACAGATACAAATCCGCAGTGTTTCAAACTCCTAAATACTATAATTAAAATAAAAAACGTATAGATAATTAGTTTCTATGTAAACTGATCACTAATTTATGGCAAGGTATTCTTTCGACCCGTGGAATTTAAAATAATATTGAGCAAAGTTAATTAAGCGAAGTAAAAACTTGTATTTTTTACAAATTATAATACTTCGTATAACATATTACGCAGAAGTTAAATGTTTAAAAAATATGTGAACTGCGAATATAATCAACCCAAATAAATAAAATTGATGTGTCTATCTTTAATTTAAAGTAGACAGGCCAGGCCTACTTATTTGATTGATTTCAGAAAATCTATAGCTCTTAAATTCTAACATACTTAAATAATTAAGTTGACATATTGGCTTAGCCAAAATGCTTCCAAACGTATTAAAAAAAAAAAAAAAAAAAAAAAAATTATACCCCAACGAAATGATTAATTAATATTATTTGCAAAAAAAAAACGATGTAGTTCTTCTGGCGTGAGTGTATGTGTGTGTTTGCGTTAATATGTGTACTAATTTCATATATTTATCAAATTCTGGTTAATATTAATAGCTTTTCCTTTAAACGCTGCATTACCATAAAAAACTATGTCTAAATTTTTTAGCTTTCTCATTATATGAATGTGCACACCTTAATTGTAAATTAAATTGTATCTGTCTATTTGTTTGTATGTTTATCCGGGCTAATCTCCGAAACGGCTGAATAAATTGTAACGGGACTTTCATTGGTTGAGCATCAAATAATATTATATTACTATTTTAGATAAGTGCACTTTTGCGTTTGGTGATTCTTATTTTTATTAATAATTCTATTTCCACTACCTGCAGTTTGCTGAATGAAAATTCTTTGTGGCTTTTTAAGTATAATATTTATTCATTCATTCGTTCATGCTATAAAGGTAAATCTGACCTTGGTTGACATTTTACATTACATCTCACTGTATGATGTGCAAATGAATTTTAGTACACTAGAATCACTTTCAAAATGTAAATAAATAGTAATCCGATAAAACGTGAGTGAATTTTATTTGAAGAGTCAATGGAATAATTTAATAATTATTTTAATACTCTGTTTTATATACGCTTTTCAATAAAATATTCATGGTCGAAAATCATTTCACTCAAAGAACTTAGATTTTATGTTTGAGTGTAAATTATCCAATAAACATTTTAATGTAGAAAGATAATTTCTTGGAATAAACTCAGAATAGAGCCTATAGTCTTAAGTGAATGTATAAAACGTTCGAACGTTCAATCTTCTTGCAAAGTGTTAAATTGAATTTCTAACTATATAACACTTTATATTCCTGACTTTAATTTCTTACACAAGTCTATATTGATTTCCTTTTTTAATATACTAGCATGTCCCACGATTTTACCCGAGTTAAAATGTTTGGGTAAGATTTGTATAAAATTTGTTTTTAATGATCATCTACGATGCGAAAGGAGTCAATCGGACCCACAGTTTCGGAGATCTCGTGATGAGTAAGTGAGTGATACATCAGTTGATGTCCTACCAACATCAAAATAATTTATTAATGCATTAAAAAAAGTCCCTACAGTTTTTTTTTTTTGCTTTAACATATCAATTTTTCATACATGTTTGGTGTTTTTTTAATACCAAAAAGGCATCAACAGACTAACAGGCTTATGGGTAATAGGTAAATTTTAGAAAATTTAATTACGTATCTTCCACTAGGCGTTCATCTTCCAACTTGGGCTACATCGTCACCTAAGAAGATCACGTTACATTGTAACCAAAACCCTAAACTTATAACGCTAAAAAAATGGTTTGAAATGTTATAGTTGTGAATAACCAAAAGTAACGCTTTTAATGAAAGATTTATTTGATGCATTTGCATACTACTTCTCTCAGGTTATTTTCAATTAAATAATTACCATGGGAAATACATTCAAAAAACGAACGCATATCGTTCGCTAATTTTCGAAACTGGAACATTAGTTACACGCACCGAATTTTTAAATGGCTGTCCTATCAAATTAGCATACACGTGATATTATTCAGTACATAGTTCATTCACTAAATCTATAAATCGCCACGACTGGTGTATTGTTATTTAAATCTCAATGATTTTTCACATAAGAGTTTAAGAGACTTGTCACTATATTCCGGTCTCTACACTTTAGTGTTAACATGTTACAATCAATCAAAAAGCACCGGAAATATTATTCTCTAAACTACCCAGCATAAAAAATTACCTATTTTTTTAATAGCTTAGCACAGTCCAAACACAACGGCGACCACCGATAGATCTAAATCCATCGGCGGTCGCCGCTGTCTTTCCAGCCTGCATGAATATCTCTTTACGTTACGCTTAACGGACCCGGTGTCGTAAGAAACTTTATAGTAAATAAATCCATATATTCTATACTTTACAATTGAGGAACTTAGTGGAAAAGTGAATTTGTGCGAAATTCATTTATTTTTTGTAAAGTAATCATTCCACAAGACAATTTTTATCAAAAAAACCCAACTTAAATGCTTTTGAAGAGTTCCCTTACGTATCTTCGAAGTTAAAGGTCTAATTTGGTATTCCCTATCCAACAAAAAAAGAATCATCCAAATCGGTTCATAAACAAAGAAGTTATGGCTGAACACCCATAAAAAAAATTAGTAACCTCCCGTCTTTTGTTGAAGTCGGTTAATAGCCTCTCGTCTTTTGTTGAAGTCGGTTAAAATTATAATTAGGCTATTCTTACTTCATGCCTAACTACTAATTACTTTGATATTATAGCATACATATATAGTCAATATATTTGTTAGAGTAAAATTAATTTGTCGCTGTTAGTAGAGGGTAAAATTAAGAGTTGCGCGCGCATCGTGTGACGGAAATACGACATGATGAAGGTAACCATCAATGAAAATAATGTGAATTCATTTTACTTATATATATTGTGTAAAAATAATTGAGCATTGTTGAAATAAGCGTTATTTGAATTTGGTTAAATTGAGAAAATTATCTAAGATACTATAGATATTAGATAGAATATAAACTAGTATACAGCCCTCGTGATAGTAAGCGCCTATCGTAACTTATGTGTACCGTAGGAGAAGCGTGTTGCCAACCTTGAATCAACCTATTTCAAGTCACGGTGAAGCTGTAAAAGCCGTCTGAGGTTTCAGGGCCCTTGTGGCTAACAGTATAGTCAGTTGTTTAAAAATCCTCCCTACCCTAAAGAGCTCTGAAACCCTACTCACCGCAGGGACATAACACAATGTTATTAGACTTCGATCTTCTGTAGAGTGGAGGTATTCCACCAGTGGAACTGCCCCAATTCTCAAAATAGCTAATTAAAGCTAATTTATGATATTTGCGACACTAATGCGTTCTAGGATCTGTTTTTCGGTATTTTCGTAATCTCTGGGGGCGGGGGCGACTCATTATCTAATATTCATATCAGTTAATAGTAATTATACAACTGTACAGACATCATAATAGCGTGGTCATAATAGTAATACAAATCGCCAATACAATAACAGTTTCAAATCACTTTCTATGTTCACAGTTTGCGTCCACACTCAGACACTTTCACGGAAATGCGCATAAAACGAATTCTTAATCGATTATGGTCAAAACGGTAACGTTCATGAATGTAGAATAATTGATTCCGTATCACTGGGTCTTTTTTTTCGTTGTAAGCAAAGATAATCGATTGTATTTATTTCGAGAAGAAGTAGAATGATGCACTCAAACTGGATCACTTACTCGAATGTGTTGAATTACTTTGATTCATTTTAAATATACAAATCATCCAAGTTCTATGAAGAATACTGATTATAGATATGAAAATTTAATAAATTCGATGATAGTTATCATTATGAAATTATAAAACCATATTAATAAGAATCAAATAAGTGTCCAGTCTTATACTCTGAAATTCAAGTAATGTAGGCAAAACAAATCAAATAATAATTTATGTATAAATAGGCAAAGATAAAACAATTCAGTCAACCTTTTCTCCTCTATTTGTCAACCGATTTCTTTTTATTTGTTTAGTAGCTATTGACGAACTTTAGAAAAAAAATTACAGTTTTTTCCCCTAATTGTCAATCTTTTCGTTTGATGGGCTAAGACTAATTATAATAAATAATTAATATCTTGTAGATAATAACCACTCTACTATGAACGTACTGCCACTTTTCCTAAGGAATAATTTATTACCTCGTGAATTCATAAGGTATTTACAATTTTAGACACAGAGTAAATAGTAATAACCATTTGTATAGTTCAATAATTAATGGTACTATGAGAATTAATCAAGAAAAGTTCTTTACGTTTTCTCAGATTTTTATTTACAGTTATCGGATAGAGTTAATAGTTGAGATGGAACATCCCGAGTCAAACTAAAGTACTTCGAATCGATATACCTCTGTTCTTACCATTCGTTTAGCACCTTCCAAAATAATAATTACTTCAAATAATATGAGAACTTTGTTTTTTTTAATGAAAAATTTATTAAATTTTAGAAGGCATTTGTATATCAAATTATCATTAAAAAGGACATAACGTTACCACCGTGATTTTGAAAGTGAAGGTTATAGAGGTATATTAAAAGAACATAATATCGTCGATCACTATTAATATTATAGTATAGTCGTAGTAAGCAGTATCCACATAAGGATAGTTTTACAAATAGTATAGTGGGAATTCATAAATAAAGAATTAGTTTTCTTGTCGACACTATTTGCGGTTTTGTCGCTCAAAATAATAAATTAACGAGGTATTTATCTTGTTGACGCTAAGCAGATTTGTCGCTAGAGATAGTGAATTAAGGACTTACTTATCTTGTCAACGCTATATGCGGATTTATCGTTCAAGACAGTGAATTAAATAGTTGCCTATTATTTGCGGGTTTGTCGCTCTAGACAGGGAATTATGGAGTTTTTGGCGTTGTTGATACGATACGCAGATTTTTCACTCGAGACAGTGAATTAAATTGTTACTTATCTTATTGACGCTATACGTAGATTAAACTTGTCGTTTTAGGCAGTGAATTAATGAGTTACTTTGCTTGTCAACACTATTCGCAGATTTTTCACTCAACACAGAATTAAGAAATAACTTATCGTGTCGACGGTATACGTGTATTTATTGTTGTAGACAATGAATTAAGGAGTTATTTATCTTGTCGACACCATACACGCATTTATTATTTTAAACAGTGAATTATTGTAAGGAGTTATTTATTTTGTCTTCATTATACGTGAATTTGTCCCTCTATACAGCTTGTCTTGTTAATGCTAAACGCTGATTTGTCTAGATAGTGAAGTTTAAACCACCAAAATTCATGAACAATGTTTGACATCAACCAATAACTAACTTTAACCAAAGTGTTGGATGATCTTTGTTATATTCGATTGCAGATGAACCACTGTCACTGGATCAATGATTGGCCACAGTTAAGAGTATGATTATGTAGCATTAGGTGAATTGCAAGTATATTTATAACTTCCATTAAACACGGACGTGTTACTTATAAAACTCTAACGCAAAATCGATTTCTAAGGACACAATCTGTAAGAGTAAACAAAAGATAGCGGAAAACCTAATGCATCTTTGAAGGATGTGAATAAATGCATTACGTTCGAATGTCATGAATCTCTTTTGTATAACAAAGCAGCAAACGGGAAGTTTTGAGACCGACAGAACGAAAAGGCCATACGATACGAGCTTACCATATTTTTGAATATATAAGCGTGTAAGTAAAATATTCAGTTATCTACGCAACTAGCCACCTAGATAAATATTTTAGTGAATGTATTATAATAATTGACATTTAACTTAATATATTATGCGACTCTTCCGTTGCTGAAAAAAATACTTTTTCGAATAATAAGATACCGTATGAAAACATTTTTTTTTGTTTTTAATACTACATTTTTAAAACAAATTATTACTGTAATTTTTATTAACGATACATTTTAACTCTATTATACTTTATTATACTAATATTTATGGATTATACTGGAAATAATTAAAAATATAAGGAGAAATTTGTTAGGGCCTTTGTTTCGACACGATAACCTATTAAAAACAATAATAGAAGGAAAAATTTAAAGAAAGAGGAAGAAAGGAAGACCAAGTAGGACATACATTCAACAAGTGAAGGAAAAATAAACGTCGTGTCGTGTCACGATATAAAGAGGAAGGCACAGTGTAGAGAGAGCTGGAGATTGCTACACCGACAAGGGCCCTAAACCCTACTGCTCTTAAATTTTATGATGATAGGTATTATATGAAAATATTTAACATCCGTCTGGACATTTACAGATGAGGCTAGAAGTGATATTCATACAATTAAACAAACATACCAATAAAATAATATACGTAATTTTATTTTTATTTTTTATTTTTTTTAGATCTGACTATATTCATAGCCTTAGGGGCTCTGAAGCCGCTGCGGCTTTTACAGCTTCACCGGACTTGATCGTAATTTTATAGACTGTGTTATTTTATATGTTAAATTAATATTAAATTTAAGTGGAAGCCGATTAAAATAGCTAGTTACCTATAAATATGTCTAATAGACTATTCAAACTGCTTACCTCTAACTGTAATAGACCGTTCTGAAGTAACCGCTGCGTGTACAGCACAGAATTTTATTTCCATGATTTTTCTTACCATATGATAATTATTTTGAGATTTTATACGTATATGAATTTGATATTTTGTTTTATCTATGTTTTACTAGCTTAACTGTTAATTTTTGTATTAAAATATTTTTTTAACTGATTCTTTTTCAATGGTTGGGTTCTCAGAATTCTCCTTTTGTAATAATGTAATTGAGTAAATACACAAAAATATTATGATTATAAAGTAATAATTATTGGATTTAATTTAATTAATATGATGATATTAAATGCATTTTAAAATAAAACTTACCTTAAAAATATTCTTCTTTCGTACAAAATTATTATTATGAAAGGCACAATTTTGAACACTATTTAGATTATATTTATACACAGTTGAATAATTGACGCGCGTGTGTGCACAGCTTTATGCGTGCGTGGCTTGCGATGCGTGCGACAGGCGCGCGCTTTGCCGTGCTCAGAAGTCAGGCAGTGAGTGACGCGGCGCGTGCGTTGCGCTTGTTTATACAGGCTAAGGCACGGCGCACTTGACGCCACCCGCGCCGGCTGTTGCACTTTCGCCGTTAACGAGCAGGAGGCTGCATTTGAGGGTTGATGAGCTTTGTTGCTAAGGTCTTGAGTTTATTACAAGTTGTCGTCGCACTTTACTAAATCGAAAGGAGATTCTTTAAGTGATACTGTAATCATGAGCTTAGCCTATCTTACGTCTATTAGTAATCATGGATGTATATAAGAAGGTGTATAAAGGGAGCCGACACCCCCCCCCCCCTAGTCTACGTTGAAACCAACACTGATGGAACGTTAATATTAGCAGAATATCAATCTTTTATATCCATGCCACAAATTTTCTATATAACTAATCAGTACCTTTCAATTGATTGATTTTGTTATCATTTAGAGCTCTGCTTTTTTGTTGCGAGAGATACGCTACTGTCATGATAATGAGCAATGATAGGAATGGTAGCGTGTAAAGACGTAGCGTGGATCGACGTGAGCTCGAAATGTTCGAATCCCTGCAATGAGCTTGAGCTTACGGTGAAGGAAAGCATCGTGTTGTAACCATAACACGGTGGTAGGGCAATTACTAATACTCCCCTGGCTAACTACCAACCCTCAAGTTGACACTCTTTCGCCAAACGTTTACAGGTGTATTCCGGTAGCTACACTTGAGAGCCAGTCCTCCCACTAGGCTTAACGTGCAAAGGTGAAATTTTGGCGAAACCGCCTCCGTCGTTTAGTGGTCAATATGTCTGTTTTAAATTGATAATAACTCGTTGGGAGCGTATATTTTGAAAACAGTATCGACGTTATTAATTCGAGCATTGTATTCTCATCCGAAACCTCCAGAAACATCTTGATAAAACAGTAGCTTAGGTATAAGGATTCTTCTTGTGTCCTTCAGTTGAATCTGTATTTGAAGTCAGCCTTTTGACATAATTATTGATTTAACACAATTTTTGACAAATAAGAAAACCAACTTCAATGACTTTGAGAAGTTCCCTGGTGTATCTCGAAGTCGAAGGTCCAATACCATTGAAATTGCCACCATTGAGGTAGTCCCTTTTCAACAAAAAAAGAATTCTCAAAATCGGTTCATAAACAAAGAAGTTATGCCAATCGAGTTGAGAAGAGAACCTTTTCCTTTTTTGGAGTCAATTAAAAAGCGGGTAAAATCTGAGAACTCAATAGGTGTATAAGACCTTCAAATTATACTTTACATTGATCTCTTTTAGACACAAAGTCAACTTACAATATTATACTATAAAAAAAAACTATGTATGTTTAAAAAAAATTACAATGTAAGAATTAAAAAATTAAAACAAATAAAAATTCTACATAATATAAAGAATACAAGCTGATAGGGTAAGCAAAACCACAATAATAATACTAATAAGCATTACAAAAAAAATGAGAAAAAGGGACTGTAATAACCATTAACAGTTTTGGTAATGTTGTAACTTCACAACAAGTCTGATTTTCATTATGGCCTGAGATCAAATTCATAAAAAGTTTTACCAAGCCAGAACAATGCCACAGTATTTTTCATATTAAGCTCCTTAGACTGTTGAAAGTAAAGCAAAGGAAATAGTTAATGTTTGTTCGCTGCATGTCTATACACACCAACTTACTTCATTTCAGCTTATAATTAGCTATCTTAAATAAGATTGTAGTTCAGTTTTTTTTAACCAACTAAGGTAGCAATCAAGCATGCGGTCCGCCTGATGGTATGCGGCTACCGTCGACTCGGTAACCCTAGAAGCTCTGGAAACACTACTCAACGCAGGAACACAAGGCTATTTGGCTGCGATTTTCTGTAGGGTGGAGGTGTTCTACCAGTCAGACTGTTTCAAGTAAAGATAATTTCCAAAGAAATTTCTCTGTGCCCTACCTTTCAAAAATCATATTCTACATCATCCTATCTTACTGATAGGTTCGATCCTTAAAGAATAAACTAAAACGCCTTATGTGCCCGAGTACGTTGTCAGACACACTCTCGCTGCATTGCTAAATAAACTTACATACTGAACAACGCAACGATTCTACCATCCTTATCTCTCTCATTATATAACGAATTCGAAACCCAATATAATCATAGTTTCAATTACAATAGAATACAACTATAAATTAAGGAAATACAGAAAAAAGGTCTATATTTGTAATTTGCAGCCTTTTCGCTTAATATAAACACTTAGCTAAAATTATATTAACATGGTAAACAATTAAAAGAGTAATAATTTTCATATATAATATTATCATCATTAATTATCTAAAATTCGTAAATGTTGAGTCGAAAGAGCTTTAATAAAATACATAGGTATCACTCGATTTGCATTTGAATCATGATGACAAAAAATCATGAATCATCAACAAGGTTTTTAACGATTCGTGCCAAAATTATTGATAAATTAATTACGATGGTATTCATATTGGGTACTCATACTCACCATTTTGCAACCAGTGTAGTAATATGGGATGACATCCATCATTCTTGATGAAGTATTCCAGTAATAATAATTATAGGATAGCCTTAAGCAATAAATATAAAATTAATATATGTGATGTGAGTGTATAACACAGTATTCTGGCGGAACCGACATCGGATGCTTCCAGAATGCTGTGTGGTTCTTTTAAGTTCTCTTCTTATTGAATTAAGTCGTCCTCCTGAGAAATCTGTATAGTATAATTGATAAAAAAAATTTAGTTTATAGTTCTTGTTTGTATAAGTAGTAGGTATAAGTTATGATGGGACTAGTACATACTTAGTGACAAAAGTTCCTGAATAAAATTGAGATTATATATTAAAAAAATTATCTCTTGCTTAGTTAGTAAAACTTGCTCTAGTAACTCTTGCTTGTGAATTTAATAACAGGGTGGTTAATTGTTAAAGTGCTCCGAGGAGATCTAGTTAAATGTACGTAATCGTTTTACAGCGGCTGTTTTATTCCTACTTGACTTCCTCACATCGCGTCGGTTGTAACTACTGTTTTAGATTATTTTCTCACGGTTTTCATAAACATCAACTAACTATCTTCATTTTTCCGAGACTATATTAAGTTTTTCATATCCTATGAGTTACAGATGTAAATAAAGATAAATATTGCTTGCTTGCGATATGAATGAAGTCTACTAAGTACGAAATTTTTTCAACAATTACTTTCTATCGAGAAATTTGTTTATAGATCTCTCTCTACTTGGGGCAGTCTGTAATACCTCTACAGACAATCTCAGCTAAATAACCTTGTGTTCTCTTTCTGCGGGGAGTAGGATTTCCAGAGCTTCTTGGCTAAGGACGGTTCAAGGTTGGCAGGTTAGTTGGTGATACCTATATATATTTAATATTGTTACAAGCGTACATAGGCTACGATAGCGGCTTACCGTCGGGCCGCATGCCTGTTTGCTAGTTTCATTGTACATTAAAAAATAGGACGAAATAAAAAAAATGTCTACCTTTATTATTCATATAGGAACCTTAAATTGCAAAGAGGCACTGGTTAATATTAATATATAAACTTAAAATTTTGAGTATATTTTTAATTATTTATTTCAAACCCTATGAGCACCTGGGTGCATCAAAACTCCAAAATTTTCACAATAAGGACAACCTATTGGTCATATTATTCATAGATAAGAATTTGCTCGACAAATATTGATTTTCCTTAATTTGTTTCTGTTCATATGTACGTAACGTCATTAGAGACATCTTTATTTTACTTTATAGTCTTCAGTGTTGAAACCCGAATTAATTGTAGATTGAATATCTACTATTTGGAATTTAATCTAAATAGTTACATTAACTTTTTTTTTAATCCTAAATATTAAAATTTGTAAACTCTGAAAGCTTAGACTTTACATTTGATATTACATTTCAAAAAGTCTAAGGGCCGATCTTCAGATAACTTTATTTGAGGAATAATTTTGGCTTTTTGACGGGTAATGTATGGAAAACATATAATAAACCTTTAAAAAATTTTCGTTGTAATGAAAAATCGACGTTAAGCTATTTATTGCATTTAGAAGAATATATAAAAATACACATATTACAAATATATGATATGAATATTTAGAATAAATAATTATTGAGTAAATGGAGCATAAATTTTATTTATACCTACTTAATTATTATTTTCAAATAGGCCTAACAAATAAAGACAATAAAACTATAGATTAAATTTTAAAAAATATGTTTTTATTTCTAATTCTATTATTTCGACGTTTGTCAAACGAGTAGAATTATTTTTTAAAAATACGACTTCAGAAACCCCAAAACTTTGTTTAATTACATTAATGAATGAGTTTTGAGTATTAGTAAGCTAAAAAAACTTATTTTATCCTTTCTCTCTTTTGAGTTACAGAAGTCACTCCAACAATTAAGAGACATCAACGATACCTCATTTGTTAAAAATCCTTCATGCCGTTCAGGCTACAGAGCGTGCCAATGAAATAGTCATAAAGGTGTCTATACACTCAGAAAACACAAAAAAATAATTAAATACCTAACGAGCAAAGCGGCTAGCTAGCAAAAGTATAAAATTTATGTAATAATTAAGCAAACATAAAATTTATACGTAACATACACAGATTAAATATTAAATAATCATTTTGAAATCAATCATTATCATTTATAAATCGTTTAATAGAAAAAAAAAACAATTATAATTAACTCCTCTCTACTTTGTCCAAATAGAAACGGTTTTAAATTAAAAAGTGAAAATACTATTTAATTTTATGTTTATTTATAGTGTTACGTAAAAACACACACTTTTAAATGTGCCTTGGGTATATTCTCTAGCAAGGTGTGCTAATATATATCGGGGATTATATTATTATTTTATTAAATCAGTAAATAGCTTTTTTTAAATCTTTATAGGTTTAGCCTTGTGTCTACAATCTCACCTGATCTTAAGTAACGATGTGGCCCAAGATGGTAGCACGCTAAGCCTAGTGGAAGACTAGTTCTCAGGTGCAGCTGCCCGGAACACACCTATTGGTGTTCGACGACATATTTTCAACTTGAGGGTGGTAGCTAAGCCAAGTGGGCATAAGAAAGAGCACTAACACCATGCTATGGTTTTACCACGATGTTTTCTTTACACGCTACCAACTAAACCATCATTGCTTCCGTAAATGTTCCGTGTATTTAGAAACCATGTACAAATGTTTTTAAAGAAATAAATTGTTAGGTGATAGAATGCAATTATGTTGAATAGTTGTCGGGTTGTTAGTTTATTTATTTGAGTTTGAACCCATCTCATAAAATTTAGAACTCGATTCAAATAAACTTTTCAATCGGCTTTTGTTTATCGCAAACGTTTTACTCCATCAGATTATTTAAGCGATCTTTGTTTTATTTTACTATGAATATACTTTGTATTTAGTATGACAAAAGAAAAAACTTCTGTACAATGATTTATTTTATATTATTAGGTTTTATTATATTTTATGTAGGTTTTTTTACTATACGACTAGCGGTGTGCCCACGGCTCCGCACGCGTTTGTTACTTCGCAGTTGTTATTTAAATCCCGTACCTAATTTTATTTTTACTCATTGTATCGACAATTGATATAGTCTATCAACTGAGGAATAACATATTATAGGTATTTCCTGTATACAAATTTCATCAAAATCTTTTACTACAATTTGATTTACTATGCCTAAATGTATTATTGAAGATTCATAAAACCTATCAATTGTGGAATGATGTATGCTTCCCGTCTACAAAATTAGATCAGAATAAATTGAGAATTGATAAAATATATTTTTTATTAATTCTTTTTTTACTATTTATTTAAATCATATTGAAAATTGTTACAGCCCATTAAATATATAATAACTCATACTTCCCGTGTACAAAATTTCATAAGAATCGGTCAAGCAGTTTTGAGTTCAATTCGAACTTGCGAACAGACAGACATACAGACAAAAAATTAAAGGCATATTCGTTGTCAGTGTTCGATATATAACTATGTCTATCGGGAAATTTGGAAAAATTATCCCATGTTCAGACATGGCTATAGATTTATTATTATATATAAGCAGAGATCTCAGAAGTAATCAATTTCATTTATGTACCAGTACGATTTACTTTATTGTTGGTAAATATTATAGTGATAAATGTTTATGAATAATACGCTAAAAACTAGCTTAAAAATGTAATTTCTTGAGTACTTGACACATTTGGAATATGAGTAAAGTATCTGAAATAAAAACACTAGTGTGATAATAAAATAAAATATTAAAACTATTTTAAACACGACCTAGGACACTTAATTTCTTGGTAGTAGGTACATTATTTTACTTCGTCGAATACGACAAATATTGGCGATCAACAATTGAATTGGGTCTATGGTTCAGACAGTATTTTTCTTCTGTCTCTTGTGTATTTATATAAAATAAACTCGACAATAGGTACATTCAAAATATACATGCACGATTTACATAAATTTATATTATAAAGCTCAATAGTTTGTTTACTTTAAATATTTACTTTAATGTTTACTTTAAATACTTTTTATATTTTATAGCCCGCTTATTAACAACGGTTATAGGCTATCTAATATCACGCTATGACCCTAAGGAGCTGAGCAGTACCCACGAACGTCAAACAATTTGGCAAGCTGTAGTTAAGTACGGGAAGTGAGAACATCGACAATACGTCGGCGGCGGCACGGTGCAGAATTTGACGTATAAATTTAATACGGGTGAAATCATGGGGCACAGGTAGTTTGGTTATAATCGAGCCCTACTTTAAGTGTAAACAATGTAGGTAGGTATATCAGACTAAAGGAAGTATTAGATAATACAAAAGCTATAAATCAAAATGAAAAGCAATGAAGTTTAAAACACATAAGTTTATTATTAACCGACTTCAACAAAAGACGGGAGGTTACTATATTCGAATGTGTATATTTTGTTTTTTTATGGATGTTCAGCCATAACTTCTTTGTATATGAAAGGATTTGGATGATTCTTTTTTTGTTGGAAAGGGGATGCCTCAAAGGTGGATCTATTTTAATTTCATTTGCATTGGAACTTCGACTTCGGATTTACTACAGGGCACACCTCAAAATCTTTGAAGTTGGTTTTCTTTCTTTTTTTTTCTTAAAAATTGTTTTGTTCCTGGTTAGAGCCAGAGTATATAATAGCTGTACCTCAGGGTTTCACCCGTTTTAGTTTATTCGACTAACTCTCCCATGCGCTACCTTCAACGCACCCCTGTAATATGCTTATAGCTGTTCTATATTTTTATCGAAAAATTATCCAAATAAAATATATTACAACTTGTAACTAGATTTTGTAGCCTCTGATCACAACTTGGCCTCCAGTACCTACGTATCGAGACGAATACAACACAACTAAATACGATATGGATATCTTGTTATGTTGACCAGCATCCAGATCCATTATCAGGTCAGCTCAATAATATCACATTCTTGCATTGCCATGGTAGTTACATAAGTATTCCAAATTTCAGTACAAACGGTTAAATGGAAGTACATAGAAATAAAAATTTAGTGGCAAGATTTAAACCATATATATATACTTTGTAAAATTATATAATACTTGCTGTGCCCCGCGGTTTCACCCGTGTTAATTTTATACGACAAACGTCGCCAACGCTCCCGTGTAAGCAATTTTTTATACTTCGTGTAAAATTATCGACATTTATATGAGGAATAAATAAATTTTTCAAACTTAATATAACCTATGTTACTCGCTGATACTGTAGCTTTATATTGGTGAAAGAAATAAGGGTTGTAGTTTTTGAGTTTATCCATTAGAAACAAAAAAAAAACAAATCTTTTCTCTTTATAATATTGGTATAGATTAAACATATTTTGTAAAATTATATACACAAGTTATTTATTAAAAATTACCTTTTAAAATATGTTTTTATTACCTACTGATATTGACTACATAATAAAAATGAGATATCAAATGGAAAATATAACGACTACACAGCACGGTAAGTAGGTAAATGTAAAAATACATTATATTTATGTGAGTCGTGTCGTATGCATAATTTTAGATGCTAAGCCCTGATTTTGATATACAAAGGTGCTCATTTACAGAGAAGCGCAAACGTAAAGCTCCGCCTGCTAAGTAATGCCGCCAGACTGTGTCTAACAATCGCAGTCTAGTTCCCAGACAATCTAATCTGTTGGATCTTGTGAATTCTCAATGGCGAAAATAGAGGCAAGACACGATTTGAATTTCGGGCGAAGAAAATGCACATCTATAGAAATTTAGAAAACATAATTTATAATTAGCATTTAGTAATTACGTATTACATGCATACCTACTAAAAAGTTGTTTCATAAAAATTCTTATGTGATAGGTAATTAATATAAATAATATTTTTATTGAAGTCAAATTTATTTAACCTCTTTGAAAGGTTACTTTGTCATGGCAAAAAATTAACTACAAGTAAGAAAAGTATCAAAAACTTGATAAAAATACTTAGGTACCAATAATAGTAAAGGTCGAAGAATCATTTTAATTACTACTGCTCGTTGAATTTGTTTTTTTTTTTAAATATTAACACGGCAAAATGACAGCGCTGATAAATCCAAAAACGACGGCGACTACCAAGAAATCGGCAATTTATCGCCGCTCGTTGCTATCGTACCGGTCTGCAAGCCTCTCGGCAGTTTGTTATACCATAGGCTGATCACGAAAAGTGATAATCCAAAATAATGGTTACTGTGATGTGTGATCTTTATAATCATAAGCATGATGGTCGCGACCCAGTCGGTTAAATATTCCTGCCACTCCGCTTGTTTATCCGATACACATCAGTTGCACCCGCTCGTGACTTTGGCGGGTGTTACACTTGGTGCATGGTGGTCGTGATCCAGTCGGACCCAATTATTGTCCTGTCACCTAACGTTATATTAATTATCAACCACTATTTTCAGTCAAAAGAAAAAAAAAGAAAATTGAGTATAAATTAAATTAAAAAAAAAACATGTTTTATTTATGTCTGTATGTACATAGATGTTTGACGAATATGAGATATTCTTTATAATGCACTGATAAAAATAACACTTAAGATTCATATTCAATGTACCCGACTTGGAGGCCATTGAAGGAGGAAAACTTTAGCTGAAAACGGAAAGTCGAATGGTAATTTAACTCCGAAGGGAAGGTTGGTACAAAATTAATATTTATGTGTATTCACTATCTTGTCACTCGTATAGATTTTACAAATAAAAACAAATGCAAACAAGCTAAATTATTAAAAAGAAAAAAAACCCGACTCCAACAAAAAATAATTAACTAAGAAATATTTTTTCTATATTATTGCTTTTTATTTGATACCTAGATGTCGTACTTAAATATTAGGTCCTTACATATGAAATTGGCGTTTTGTTGAACTGGTCACTTTGATCTCAAATATCTGGCGTCTAATTTGAAATTTCAAATTCAAATTTATTCTAAATTTAGGCTTGTGTATTTGTGTTTCGAATTTAGTGATTCATTTGTTTTTGCGCCATTTTATTTTCCTTTGACATCGTTCTTTTCACAAAATAGAAAATTTAAAATATCGCCTTATTTACGAATATATGTTCCATTGTGGCATCAGTGCTGCAGAATTAGCTCGAAGGATTAAAGATGTGTATGGTAAAGCTACTGTAATAGAAAACACGGTACGTTTTTGGTTCCTACGTTTTCGTTCTGGAAATTTGGACATACGAAACAAACCCCGTGGACGACCGGGGACCCTAGTTGAAAATTAAGAATCAAAGGTAATCGCATTCGCAAACCACATCAGAGTTAGCGGCAGGCATCGGTGTGAGTGATAAAAAAAATTAATTCACTTGAAACAAACAGGAAAAGTGAAAAAGCTCGAGAAATGGGTACCGCATGAATTGACTGAAGCACGCCAACAAACATCTATTGAGTTATGCATTACATTACTCAAACGTCACAATAACGAGGGAATTTTGAATCGTATTGTTACTTGTGACGTAAAATGGATCCTTTACGACAATCGGAAACGCTCATCACAGTGGTTGAACCCAGGAGAACCGGCCAAATCCTGTCCCAAGCGAAAGTCGTCTCAGACTGGACCAGTGCTAGTGTCATACACTACAACTTCGTAAGATCTGTCCAAAGATAACGGCAGATCTGTACTGTCTACAATTGCAAACCATAATGGAAAAGCTAGCCGTTAAAAATCCGAGACCGGTCAATATCTCAAGCCCACTGCTGCTTCAGAACAACGCTAGACCCCATACTTTACGATCGACGGTCGCTAAATTAGAGGAACTGCGGTTGGAATGTCTCCGAAACCCACCATATTCCCTGGACATTGCTCCAACAGATTACCACTTTACTCGGAATTTGGACAATTTCTTGCAAGGAAAATAAATTCAATTCCGATGAGGCTGTCCAAGCTGCCTTCAAAGATTTTATTGATTCTTGCTCCCACATTTTTTTCAGCAATGGAATCAATGAACTACCTTTAAAATAGCGAAAGTGCATATATAATAATGGTACATACTTCGATTGATTACATGTATAATTTCATAATATTTTTTTTATTTTACTTTTACCATATAAAACGCTAATTTCATATGTAAGGACCTAATATTATTAGCCTTTATCACTCCGACAACTAAGACAAACTGGTGTACGTATGCTAAAATCCATGAAACCGTTAAGGCTACAGAGCATGCCAAAGAGTTATACATACATACACCGAAAAACATAACCCTCCTTTTTCGTAGTCGGGTAAAAAATCCTCTATCGAGCCGCGCAGTCTCTCGCAAAATAAAATGAATTTGCATTCTGTAAGTGAGTAAATTGTTGTAAAAGAATATAAAAGTAACAACAATAATCGTCTTAATCACGGAGTGCACCAGTGGGCATGACGGATATTAGCATCATACGTAAATTACGCTCACACGTACACGGTGCATTCATTTTGTTCGCTTTGTTTTAAATAACCGTGCTTTATGTTTAAACGAGTACTTGCAAGCACATGATTCCGTTATCATTCAACACTAGCTTTGCCCCGCGGTTTTACCCGTGTTAAACATAAATCTCACCGGGCGCCCCGCAAACGCACTCATGTAGCCTATCGTTATTCTCTCTTCCTGTACTTGCCTACCAGTTTGTCAGATTTCTTGACGTTACTGCTCCGCTCCTTGGAGCCGTAGCATGAACTTATATAGCCTATAACCTTCCTCAATAAATAGTATAAAACGTAAAAATAATTTATCAAATCTCACTACTACTAGACTGATTGACTGACTACTAATAGTTTTACATAAATGTAACGGCATAAGTAGTATCATCTCAGATTTTCAACAACTAATACCCATAATAAATTTTCTTTACATAGTGTAAAGCGAAAAAAGCACTAAAGAGAAGAAGCGTGTAGGTTTTTGAAGTAATACTTCTTTTAGCGCTTCATTAGAGGATAATAAAATTGAGTGCTGAGCTCGTATCATGTGCTGGAGAGCGGCACGATGAACTTAGCCATCTATGATAATAATCATATTAAATTTTATAACGTGTTTTGTCACACTTGACATTGGCGAAATTGTATACATAGGCTAGAAGCCAAAATAATAAAAAAATGATGTAAATTAATTTGCCTGACCTTTAACTTTATTAATCGTGTTAAAGTAATTGAACATTGTAATAGACATTATTTTAATTGGATTAAAATTTGTATGTTTATAAAAAGGTTTTTGGCATCCGGAACATATTGTGTATAGCTATAATGTGTAAAGTGTGAGAGAGGAGCTTGCAGACTGGCATAATAACAGCCACCCGCGATGAATTTTTGATCTCTCGGTGGTTACCGTTGGCTTTGGAGTATACTGTCTTTACCATCCGGGACAGTGTTGTCACTTAACTGTGCTACTACAAAAAAAAATACGACTTTTTTTCAACTAATTCCTTTTACTCAAAGAAAGTTAATTTAAAAATTAACTCTTCCGGTGTTCATAATACTTCATAGTTATGTACAGTAGACTGTATTTATCTTCACAATATGATCTCAACGTTGCCAGCTTGCTCAAATTAAACGTCCGCCCCTTTCCACTTAGCCCTGTGTTGAGTAAACGTTATATTAGCATAATTTCTATTTCATAGAACAAACAAGACAGTATTAGGAAACTAAGAACCTACCGCAATTGTAGGTAAGTAAGACATTAAATGTGTGTGCTTACGTACGTACATAAGACTTCTTTGGCGTAGAATGAAAAAAATATGAATTCATTTTTAACGGTATATCAATAACATACCATCACGCCTCTTTCCCCGAAGGGTTGGGCAGAGATGTATTATTGTTCGCTGGGTATGCTTTTAACACCCATGTAATAGGGGGCGAGTCTAGTGACATAAATCGGACACAAAACCAAACTCCGAGCTGCTACTGAGAATTTCATATAGAAACTCAATGACACATTACTCGACCTGGGAATCGAACCCAGGACCTCAAGCATAGCAGTAGCGCTTACGGCCACTATGATACTTCCATTTCTTTATTTTTTCGACGACAGTTCTAAT
This sequence comes from Saturnia japonica, assembly GCA_033032175.1. Classification (NCBI taxonomy): domain Eukaryota; kingdom Metazoa; phylum Arthropoda; class Insecta; order Lepidoptera; family Saturniidae; genus Saturnia; species Saturnia japonica. The sequence goes on from CM065314.1 coordinate 6,109,175, forward strand.
TTGATAGTTGTAGTGTCGTGACCAAATAAGTAATGTTATCGATCGCATATCGAGTGACAGTGACGATTCATCAGATTTTGATTAAAAAAATAAAATAATAAAGATTACGTCCTGTCGTTATAATTATTTCGTTTCATTGTCGACTTACCTACCCTTATTTTACAACAGCTTCGAAAATTTTGAAGATGTTGGCATTATCAATCAAGAATTAATACGTGTAACATCTTGTAATGAAATATAATATTACTTAATAAATTTGTATAAAAGTATCCTGCAGTAGTTTAGTTTCTTACATTTTGTAAAAAAATATCGGGTCTGTTATTGTGTTGCGTTTATCGGTATAGCTCCACCCCTATCAGTTTCTCCGACTCTGGTGTAACCTTGTACTTGTGTAAACGTCATATTTTTATAAAATAATGCATACATAATTTAAAAAAGACGCTCGTTCAAGTTTTCACAGAAGCTGTCATCGAGAAAAAAAGTCTCGACGTTACTCAATTCGAATGTATATTTTTTATAGATGTTCAGCCATAACTTCTTTGTTTATTAAGCAATTTGGATGATTCTCTTTTTGTTGAATAGAGGCTACCTCAAGGGTGGTCCCATTTTAATTTGATTGGCAAAAACCTTCAACTTCGGAGATACATCAGGGAACTTTCAAAATCATTGAAGATGTTTTTTTTTTGTCAAACATTGTCTTGTTATTTTTAATCAAATTAAAATGAATTTACATTATTAACATTCTTGGCTGACGTCATCATGTGATCGTGTCACATTTTTGCCCCATGACGCGCACGCAGTTCTCAATTTTACCGTCTACTAAACGCGCCAAATAAAATATAACTTTAAAATTTTAAATACAATAGTTATGTTTTTATTTTAATTGTTAAGCTACGTTTAAACATTATTACGCGTGAATTTAATTTCCTTCCAAATCATTAATAGATAATAAATGTTTTCCAATACCTACGTCATTACTTTAAAATACACAAATTGTACATCTATACTTGTTATAAATACTTAATAATATAATAAAAGGAGATAAACTTTTGTGAATATTCTCTGAAACTACTGATTCAATTCTGAAAGTTATTTCACTAATAATATGAAGCTACATTACTAATGAGTGCTATAGGCTATTTTTTATTGTTATAAAATTTTTATATCGCAATTAACGCTAACAAAGTCACGGGTAGTTGCTAGTATAATTAAATGCAATAATTAAAAGAATTATAAGTACAGTAATCGTAAAGTAGTTTCTTGATTATTACTATATTTCAATTTTAAAGTGTATAAGCCACGAATTTATTTAAAAATATGTTTCAGATACAATGTTTCTAATAGAACACATTTCAGAAACAATGTTTGGAAATTTTGTCCTCCACAGGCCACATTAGTCAGTTGCTTAGAATATTTCGCCTGACGTGGTAGTATTTTTACTATGTACAAATCTTTACATAAAGCAAACTATATAATAAAAGAAGAAAAAAAATTTAAGTGTTTGTCAGACCACCAAATTTTTTTTACAAACGTCGAAATCAAATTTTGCAAGTCATTTGCAAATGGTTGGTTGAACTATTTATAACCTAAACAGATAACAATTTCAGAAATGTTTTATAATATTTAATCAACTGTATCTCAGTAAACACTTCGATTTACTTCAACTCTTTCGTCAACCTACAAACACGCCACAAACAAGATTGTTAATAAAATTGAAAATTTAATGAGCCCCGAAATAAGTAACCTATTCAATGAGAACTTTTCAATTAACCCAAATACGACATCTCTGTTGTAAGTTGGTGAGGAATTAGGTATCCTGCATGTTCCAGATGACGCTGCAGCATCAGGTTAGGGTTTTACTAATATCATTGAAGTAACAGAATACCAAATCTCAACCCAATGAAATCTGTGGAAGATGCTTAGGTCTATTTATCAACTAGAAAAGAGCTGATATCTTCAAATGGTTGAACAGATTTTCTTTCATCATAACTAAGAATACTCGATCAAATCACCTTTCAAACAAAAAAAGCTGGATCAACATCAGTAAAAATTATAACACCCCTCTTTTTGAGTCAGGAGTTTAAAAAAATAACTGAAACAAAACAATATTTTGAAAGAATAACTTTATATTTCATCAACAACGATTCATGGCATAAACAGTCCGAATTTCAACTTAGTATCTGATATCAACTGATATGCGAAATAATAACAAACAGCAATAGTACTAATGCTGACAATTAAACTACAGAACCAAATGCATCCAAGATCGCAACAAACTGGCCTCTGCGATGGCTTCTTCGCTATTAGTTTTGATTTTGGTCGAGTGGAGTTCTGAAGTCTGTATTACGTAAACAATGGTATTATGACACTTATAATACAACATATCAAAATAGCTACTATAGCATGGCAATATCTGGGCTATTGATAACACACCTATAACAGCATTGTAATTTATTCAAAGTCAGTCACCAACAAGTTGCTTTAATTGAGCACAAGTAAGAACTTACTTTAGGAACCACTGTTTAATACAATTGACTACTTGACTCATATCAATTTGGTGCATTAAATAAATATTTTCTGCAGTATTTGATTTGTGAAACCAATATTTATCGATTTCAGATATTAGAAGAGTAAGATTTTCAAATTTTAAAATTATGATTTTTTTTTTAACACTAACAACGCTGTTGGCCATATTGTGACGTCATGGGACTCTAAGCAAATTTCATGTCGAATTTTATACGAGTAAAATTCGCTATGTAGTCTGTGCTGTGACGTTGACATTTATAACATAAACAATATCGAAATTTTTACAATAATGAATGTTTGCTAAATGTCAAATATTTGTTTTCGACCCGTATGACGTCACAACAGAGATAATATTTAAAGACTAATAAGGCTGCCAGCGTATTCGCCTGTTTACGTTTAATAAACTTTTAAAATAAAGTTTGCCTCTAATCGAACAATAATTAAGAATTTAAGAACTTTAAAAAAAAAAAAGTCAACTGTTTAAGTATACCTTACACTAATTTATTTCATAATACAGTAGGGCGAACATTTTAGTAGTTAAATACTTCTTTAGGGCGTTATGAAAAACGATTATAGTGATTTTTTTTACGATGCGTTGCGCAAAAAGACTACAATATGATGTTCTTTTATCGTCGTGATCACACTCGATATTATGTTAAGCGAATGTAGGGAAGGCTTCTATCACCTACGTTGTTGACACGACAATAATTTGAAACCCCCGAACATTTGGGTGGAACTTAAAGAAATATTTTTAAACATAAATAAAATGTCGTTGTTTCTTTTTTGTTTAAGTTTTTATTTTATTTTTTGATTATAAATTAATCGGATTTTGCTTGGACGTAAAAAATGACCCGATTTCATTCGGGCATTTTGTAAAAATCCCGTCCGGACGTGATTCACAACAAAATTATAACAATTTGATCATTATTTATATAATTTTTACATTGAGTGCTGTATTTATTATATTTTTGCAAGGTCTGTGTTCCTTATTATTTCTCAGAGATAAACTTATACAAAAAAAAAAATCGTTAGAGTTCTTTACATGAGTTCAGTTAACTATATATTTTCATGTATTCATCAGTCAACAGATCAATAATCAAGTCAATAACTTAAAATTTTTTTTTTTTATGAAATTTATATAATTATATAAGTACTTATGTCCGTTCTAAATACTTTAATCAATACTAGTGGCCTAAATTTTATCAACGTAGTCCTTGTCCATAAAATCCTATTCGAATAACAACCAAGTCTCAGAGTCTTATAAAAATTATTCATCTCAATATCTCCCCTTGAGGAAGGGGTTTCAAAGAGATGTAGGGTCCAGAGAAACTTCTTTGACCTTGAGTTGTGTTGCTGCGGTAAGTAGGGTTTCCAGATAAACTTGGGGAAGAGGGATTTAAGGTCGACAGCACGCTAATGATTTCTATGGTGTTGTTACAAGTGTCCACAGGCTAAGGTAGTCGCTTACTATCAGACGGGCCATAATTTTGTTTGCTAGCTTAGTACGACTAAAAAAAATTAAATAACCTCACTTAACTACTTACATCATGGTATTTTAATTAATATTTTATAGAAATTAATTTTGTAAGAGCCAAGTTCCATCTGCCATATATCTGAAATAAAAGATTATTATCATATCTCAATCTCACCTGTTGCTAAGTGACAATGTGGTCCAAGATGATGAATCGTTAAGCCTAATGGAAGGACTGGTTCTCAAATGCAGCTGACGGGTAACACCTGTAGTTGCTTGGCGACAGATTTTCAACTTGAGGGTGGTAGCTAGCCAGGCAGGCATAAATTCAGCTGTGATCATTTCAGAGTAGCGCGGTGACTCGTTTTTCACCACTTCGCGCTGTTTAAAACCGCCCGATATTTTAGGGCCTATGACCCAAAAATATCTATTTAAATTAGCACAAACTAGTAATTTGACTCACTTCTTCCTCATATCAAAACGAACGTTGTAAGAGACGTAGTTGAGGTTCGCTATGTACAAAAATAAAACGAAAAACCCAATTAGTACAAGAGCAAAGGCAACAAACTCTATATACCACAATACATTCGTAAATACTCCTTGCATTATACACTTTTCAGTAATTAACTTTAGTGTTTTATTTATTGGGTACGTAAATAGTTATTTACGTAAATAAGCCTCTGTTTCGTTCATTTTGACTTTGTCAATGCTTTTTTTTAAACAATTTTGTAAATAGGTTTTAGGTAATGCATAAATGCTTTTTAGGCTCAAAAGAAATATGTAGGGCAGTGACCCGAAGAACGAACTCTATGTATGTAAAAGTGAAATGTGGAAAAACGTCCAATTAGGATGGTACCACGGTAGTGAGTGCGTAAGTTTTAAAGATTGCGCCAAATGTTTTTATTTTTTTCATTTTCGCCCACTTGGACAATTGAGGACCAAGCACCTTTCTACCATCGTTAACGCTAATACAAAACGAAATAATGTATGGAATTGACATATTTAGTCATGCGATTTTACTACGATATTCCTTATAAACGAGAAACAGAAATGGTCCCAAAATCGATCCCTGAGGGATGCCGATTCTAGCCAATAATCTCGAAGACGTTGCCCCATTTACACTGACATTTAGACAGTGGTCTGTTAAATAAGAGATTAGAAAGTCCAGAGAAGGGCCACAAACACCATAATGTTTTAGTTTAAGTATCAGCGTGGTGTAATCAACACAGTCGAAGACTTTTGATCACAGAATACACCGATTGCATCCTATGACGTCATGCCCCATTCCCCAAATATATGACTTAGTAGCGTTGCACCAGCGTCAGTGGTGGATTTCGATTTCGTGAATCCAAACTGCTATCCAATATCTTGTGTTTATTAAAATACTCTACTAGCTCCTTAAGCTTATATAGTAAATTTTACTAATCAAAGGAAGTACAGAAATTGGTCTATAATCACCGAGACTACTTCTACAGCCTGATTTAAACAATGGAACTATTTTGCATATTTTCATCATATTAGGAAAAGATCCTGTTTCTATGCACTGATTAAATATATGAGCAAGATATGGTGAAATAATGATAATTAAGCATTGAACTACTACTGCTGACATTCCCCGAATGTCTTCAGTATTTTTTAAGTTTAATTGTTTAAAAGCTCTTATTATTTCACCTGCACTAATAGATGTAAAATTTTCAATCATCTTTTCCAAAAGTGACGCGGCACCATGGGATTACGATATTATATTTATGGTTACTTCTAAAGGTATATTTGTGAAATAATCTTGGACAACAGTTGCTACCTCTGAACTGTTTGAGGTATGTACTCCCTTGACAGATATCATTTTTCCTAAATTTTCCTGTTTCCTTAATTATTATTTGCCAATCAGTTTTAGCTTTATAACTAGAATTAAGAACTTTATTTCTTAAAAATATTGCTTTTACAGCAACACAAACACGTTGAATTTTTTTTTTAATAATCTCTAACATAATCATGTAACGAATCACTAGTTGTCAATGATTTTCTATAAGTCATATAATCGGTCTCTACTTTTTATAATACCTTTAGTTGACCATTCAGTAAAAGCCATTCTTTTACCAACATTACCTAGGCTTAGCGTGCTATAATCTTGAGCTACATCGTCATTAACTTCAGATGAGACTGTGGCCGAATACTTTAGTTTTTTAGGTTTTAACCTATTAAGCATTAAAAAAAACATAAAGTAATTAATATACCTTATATATAAGGTTTTCATACAAAAAATTTGTTTTTCCCTCTCTCGTAAAAAAAGTAACACATTCAAACTTGAAATTTTGTGTGATGATAGTGCAGACTATAAAAAAACAACAAATAATAAAAATCGACAATGTGTGAGTCGAGATCGCGCTAAGATACTTTAACTGAATAAAAGGAAGCATTAGTATTTGAGTAAGCTTAAGACACAAATATATTACATTTTTTCGATAAATCGGACAAAGAACTATTGATTACTACATAATAATCATCATCATGGACAGTTTTTTCAACCCACTGCAGGACATAGACCTCCTCCATTTTACGACAAAAGTGATACTCTTATGAGAGGCAGGCAGGGCTCAAATAAATTTCTTTGGAGATTTCTTTATATTTGGAGCAAGCCAACTGGTGGAATACCTACACCCTACAGAAGATTAAAGCCAAATAACCTTGTGCTATGTTCCTGCGGTGAGTTGGGTTTCTAGAGCTCATTGGAGTAGGGGGTTTAAGCTCGACAATAACAAGCGCTAGTGATATCCAGATATTACAAGCGTTCATAGGCTACGGCAGCCGCTTACCATCATGCGAGCCGGACGCTTGTTTGCGACCTTTGTGAAATAAAAAAAAAACACCACTCGTCTAAGTCCTGTGCCAATATTGTCTAGGTCTTTCCGAAAACATCGCTGATGCGTTGACCGAACTCGCCACCGAGCTTCCTACAATCTGTTTGCTCTCCCTCGGTCACAATTCCGTCAAGGATCTACATCTATTCCACCCACCAAGTGACCTGTCCAACGTTATTTGAGTCGAGTTATACGGACGCCAATATAAGCATTTTAGTGTTTTTTCGGATATCCGTATTTCTAACTGTATCAAATTGGTGATGCCTAACATGATACGCTCCAGGACTCATTGTGCGACCCTCGTTTTCGACGATTTCTTTAGTGAGCGTCACAGATCGGTAAAACAAGGGTGAGCGTCCATATTTCAGGACCATACGTCATTATGGGCAGAATACATTCATTGGTCACTAGTGGTACTATGCATAAGATATTTTTAATTGTATATTGAGCCGTGCTCGTAAAATGTGGGTATAATCACTTAAATAATAGTTAGAAAGACAAACACGAAACTGAAATGGAGTTGAGCAGGACATATTGTCGCCAAGCAGAGCGATCGCAGGTGGAGTAAAACGTTAATGGATTCGTTGGAATTGCAGTTTGTGGATAGCAAAAATTGAAATAAAAAAGAGCGATATGAAAAAAATATTGACACATCAATAAATAAATAAGTTATTAAGAGATATACCTGATATAATTTATGTACAAGTAGAGTAGCTCTGACAAGTATTGTCCATTGGGTGAAGGTAACTTTAACATTATTGATTTATTACCAGTCATTACAGATGAACATTTAAACACTAAACAGTATTATAATTATATTTTAGGTTCAGATTCTAAACAACTACTAATTAGGTACGTTTATTTAAAATGCCGGTTGTCGAAGCTCAGTTTAATTTACGATGAAGTTGGTGATTTATTAAAATATATAGGAAAAAAGGGCGTTCATGTATTAAGCTTAAAGGTTGATTTTTTCAATCAATCAATCAATCTTACGTAAGATAAAAGTATGATAATATTATGAAAATGATTTCAAAAACATTTATAATTTAAATGAATAATACTTTTCTATTATTTTATTATGGTATAGGTACCGAATTTATATTCATTATTATTTCTTACTAGACATAAATGGGTGTTTCGAAAAACGACAACTTTACATTAATAAGTACCTACTTATAAAATTCATAAATGTACCAATATTAAATTCGTCGAATTATGTAATTGGACGGCCTGAAACAAATAAATATAATTTCATTATTTTTTATGTTTTGAAAAAAAAAATTACCTCTTGTCATCTTATTTTTGCTTACAAAAAGGGAGTGGTGTTAGAATTAGTGAAAGTTTGCTTGTAATACTTGAAATGAATTGTTACTCGAAATGACTTATCAGAATAAGTATGATAAGTGTTTTTCGAAGATGTTTGTAGGTCTTACGATTGTCTAATTGGGGGGTATATAATGATGACAACTACAAAATTTCTAAATCTTTTTCCTAAGCTTATAATATCTGCCCATAGTTTAGACTTTTTTCATTGCAGCACGCAAAGTGAAACACAATACAATCGAAAAACAACGGACACTACCGAAATATCAGCAATCCATCCTCAAGCCTCTCTCGACAGCTGTTGGCCTGTCTAGAAACCAAAAGACAGTTACTTTGACGGCCGTGACGGGTTTATACGAGGAATACAATACAAGTAATAATGAATATTACGTCTGAAACCGTTGAAACCAAAAATACGGATCAGTTTTTTCCTGAATAACTTTTTTATGTTGTCTGATAATTAGTGATTCATCTAGGTATAGGGAAAAATAAATACAGTTGGTTGTCAAAGGCGCATGCATCGGTTTTGGCTATGAAGTACAAACAAATAATACACCGGGATATACCTATTATTCATTACGAGAAGTCGGTTTTAAGAGGTATCGGTGGCAATGTACGTGACCTAATAGAATACGTTTATTTACAATTACCAGCAAATACTGAAAAGTTGAATCATAAGTTATTTGTTTTTGTATTTTAACTAGAGATGAAACGCATACCCGGTAAACTATCCGTCATCCGGCCTATCCGGCATTTTTTCACTATCCGGCCGGATTCCGGATAGTAAAATTAAAAAAATTGCATTATTTTACACATGGCAAATCATACCACTATAGGTTATGGACACTGTTTATTTTTATGGACGCACGTCAAAAATGTTTGTTTTATTAATTAGTTTAGTTTATTTCCGATCTCGTTCACCGCACCAATATTCAAATCAAACTGATCGCGTCATGTAACGCGATAAAAGGCCGAATATCCGGTATCCGGCCAAACCGATATCCGTTTCATCTCTAATTTTAACCCTGTATTGCAGAGCATGTACAGTGGGCGTAACTCGTAACGCATGATTTTTATAGCAATTACCTATAATTCATTACAATACATAATTACTGCGCAATTGCATTTAAAAACTATGTAATATAAACTATGTAGGTAATAAACAATGTAGGCAATTCATATAGCTCACCGCCAAAGGCAGAGTCAAAACCTCTATTCATGACATTTATGAGAATTGTGCATCTGATTTATTATATGAAAGTGCACCTATTAGGACCTACCTTAGTGAAATCAATTAATGATAGGATACTTATTCAAGGTGTTAAATACTACTGACAAAGAGATTAAAACAAATTAAATTCATATATATGTATACACAGATTTAAGATAATTGTGAATTTTAATACTTACATGATGTAACGCCCAATGTTGAAATAATGAAAAATGGTAAAATGGGACTTACTTATGGTATTGTTAAATTTTAAGGGATCTAGTGGCATATTACTTAATTATTAATAGAAAAAACTTTTTTATCTCATAGGAAAAGACAGAAAAAGAATGTATCTTTTATACTTAGTGATTTTATTTGACTCTATATCATGGTAGCATTTTGAGTTATTTACTTTTGATATTGTGAACATGTGAAGTGGATTTGAAATATGAGACATGAATTTTGAAAATTCTCCCTGAAAAGTTCATATAAGAAGGGCACCATTTATTAGAACACTGAAAATTAAAACAAAACTTTACGAAGTTAGACCTAGAAGACGTGTTCGTAAAAATAAAAAATATGAAACTTAAATAATCATTATATATTAAGACAAACATCGCTAACGCACCCGTGTAGGCAATTTTTTATACTTTGTGTAAAACTATTGTTATGTAGTTTTTATGAGGAAAAATCTAATTTTTGAGATTATAATAATAATATAGCTTACGTTACTATATCCTTATATTGGTGAAAGAATTTTAAAAATCGGTCGGGTGATTTTTAGCTTTATCCATTATAAAAAAAAAATCAAATCTTTCCTTTTTATAATATTGATATCTATAGATTTGTAAGTTGTTGATTAGTATAGGAGTAAGTATGACAGCTTCACGTTTCTTATCCAGGTTACAATCTATTAGAAACAGTTTAGTAAATTCTTATTATTAATTGAAAAAGACCATCGAAAGCTTCAGTCTAATAACTATGGAAAGCTTATTTGAACTAGCTACCTAGATTTGTTTCTTAAGTGCAATCATCCATACAGTGCATGTGGTCCGTTTTTCAATACATTTCTAACGTTGATTTAAATTTAAATGTATCGATAATGAGTGAGAGTATAAGTATAATAAAAATAATTACGTATTAATATACATAGCTATTGAGCCCGGATGTTTAGAGTAGAAAAATGAAAAAAGGTAGGTAGGTATATAAATTGATTGATTACAAAACGATACAGTTTAATTTTATTTCAATTAACTTTTTTGGCAGAGGATATCCGCAGTGAAAGTTAAATTATTTTTAAATCTTGGGCATTATGTTTCTTGATCGCTACCAATGTATTACAATAAACTATAGGTAGGTAGAAACTGTAGGTATATCTACATATATAGTACCTACAGATCTGAAACGTAAATTTCATCGCATCCCACTTTCATTATACTGCCGTCCTAAGAAAGAGGAGTGGGCGCTTCTGCTAATTTTCGCAAAATTGAGTTATATAATCATTACTAGCTGTGTCCCACGGTTTCACTCGTGTTAATTTTTTCCAACAAACACTGCGCCGCGCCGCGCCTCCTACGCACCCGTGTTACCATCTATCATAATTTGTTCTCACTTCCCGCAACTACAAATTATTTTAATTTTCCATTATCTACTAAACTATGAGAATCCAAATAACATGCTACAAAAGACAAGGATTAACTTCATAAAATTATCTCTATGTTGAAGTGACTCTTATTCCTAAGGATTAATATGCCATGCCTAAAAATAATGACATTAAATCACTTTTTAATTTTCAACAAATATTTGTCACATAATACCTTATTGTGACTTATGTATAAGTGATAGGCATATGCTATGGTGGACTTTTCTTAGATATACTATAGCCCTATATTTTTGTAAAACATTATTTTTACGTATCATTAACAATTACATCAGCGCATGCGGATAGAATAGTGCGGGACTACTTCCACTTCCGACGTACCTACTTATAATTGTTTAAACACGCTAGGTAATCTCTGGAAATACCAGTCGGATTCGAAAAATTCTTTTTGTTTATTATAGCCACATTCACGAGGAATAGTATAGGCTAACATTAGATTATAACTCTCAGCTAACCTTATACGTATATTGTTTTTTTGTGTAAGTCGGAAGAGGAAGTGTTACCGAACTGGTTTATCCGCGTGCACTGGCGTAATGGTTAATGATACGTAAATACAATGTTTTTACAAAAATATTGGCTCTTATTAATTATTATACCTAAAAAGATCCGCGATAGCATATGCCTTTCTTCGTATATACATTAGCCACAATAAGGTAAACATTGTGACAAACATTTGTTGAATATTAAAAAGTTATTTATGAACATTATTATTAGGGCTTGTGTAGACGGCACCGCGGACGAGCCGTCGCGGCGGCACACATTGGACTGAAATCGGAGCCTCCCTTTCATAGGATTTTAGAAAAATTAAATATGTTATTTCATAGTTTTAAGTATACAGTTTTGTCAAAACAGTCATATCATAAACCCACATATTGAAACTCCACTCCATATAACGATAACTCTCTATAACGACAAAAAATGCTCAGTCCCTTGAGTTTCGTTATAAAGAGTTTACACTGTATTTAAAATCTTTATTGCGTGCTTCAGAAGCCTCTTCAGAAAGTTTGCCAATTGGGATAAAGTTATTATGCTTATTTATGTCTGCACCATGTATGAGTAATTTATGCACGCTAGAAAGCATATAATACCACTGATATAACTCGAAATATTTATGAGCTATTTTAGAACAATAGTGCAGGAACTTTTCCACATTAACAAACTTTCTACATGCGACTACCTGAAGAATCACCGCAAATCTCCTGATGAGTTCTTCATCAACATCAGTGATCTGTGCAGTTACTTGAGGATTTGCAAAAAACCTTCTTGCGGTGTTCCCATCATTGGTCGTTCCCGCACCTTGTTTAACTATATCTACAAGCAGTCCCATTTCATCTTGAAACTTCTCTTGAATAATCTTTTTCTTGTTATTTACTAGTTGCTTTAAATCGTCTCCTTTGGCTTGCCATTTTTTGAAATCTAGGCGATACGCAATATGTAATACGCATTCCATGCATTTAATCCAGGCGTGGAGGGAAGATAGGCCATACTTAAAAATATCCTCAGAATGAGTTCTTCGCGATATCAAGTCGATGGCATTCATATCTTTCGGCTTCGCTTTACAAATATCACATACTGCTGTTGAGGTATCTGTAAGATATGAAGTTATCTTACCATCTATCATGGTCATATGAAGTCTGTGTTTCACATTTGTATCATTGACAGCAGTTGGCTGCAATGCAGCAATTCCCCTTTCAACAATTAATTCATATCTTTTGAACGGGGACGCCTGGGCTCAATGTCAAATGGCCTAAGGGTTCGTTACCACCTCGGTAACGATACGTATAAGTTTCAGCTTTATAATTGAAAACAAAAAAAGTTATGAAGAAAGGCAAGTTCATTTTCATACATATAACATTTACAAGTCAATATTATTTGGTATATAAAGTAAAAATAAAGCTTGAAATTGCTAAATTGGTAATTTATTAATGATAATTGGTGTTAATTTAAGTAGATAGTCCAAATTTATAGGTAATGTACAACTTTTAAAAAAGAAAAATAGGTATATTGAACTTTTAAAACTAATTCTGAATCGTATTTTTGAAAGATAATGAAAACGAAGCAGTAGGGTAAATCAGGGGTAACTTTATTAATCGATACCTGTAGCATTCAGGTCGAAAATAAACCTACAGATTGATGATTTAACCTCAATACAATGTCATCAAAGTATGAAATTTTCATCAACAAATATTTGTTGAACGGGGACGCCCGGGGTCAAGGTGAAAGATCCTAAGGGTTCGTTACTACCCCAGTAACGATATGTATAAGTTCCAGCTTTACAACTCAAAAAACAAAAAAGTTATGACGAAAAGAAAATCCATTTTCATACATTTGAAATTTACAAGTCCATATTATATGGTGTAGATGGTAAAAATAAAGCTTGAAATGGCTAAATTATACAATAATATGACTGTTTTGACAAAACAGTATACTTAAAACTATGAAATAACATATTTAATTTTTCTAAAATCCTATGAAAGGGAAGCTCCGATTTCAGCCCACTGTGCGGCGCGGCGCGGTGTTTGTCGGATAAAATTAACATGTGTGAAAGAGGCTATTTATTATATCTCTACAACCGTTAGGAACTGAAGCAACTACCATACAAAGAGTAAATTAAAATTAAACGCTAGTGAAACCGTGGGCATAGGTAATTATTATTAATTTAATTGTGCGAATCATTTGTTTTGAATTTCTGTAGCATTCGAAAAACTGTAATAGTTTTATGTACACATTGTACACGCAATATTAGTGCGTTTCCTTGGTTCGTTCTCTGTCAGTTATAACTTTATAAGACATTACCATTTACCAGTAGGTACATACAAATAAAATTTTGTGCTCTAATCAGGGTTGCCCATCTATAATATTAACAAATGAAAAATAACTGTATATCTACATCGTAACAACTATATGCTAATTGTCAGAGAAAATATTTAAAAAAAATGTCAAATCCCTTTGGTAATGGTCTATGTCAAACACATCATCAACTGCAGATAAAATTACACAAATCTTTCTACGTAAAATTAATAATCAGCTGTTATTTTTGCGACCTATGTCAACCCACAACTGTCAATATTTCTATTAGTGCTGCCAACTAAATTATATTTGCAGTAAAGTTACTGTAAATTTACTGTGCAATGTTTTACAGAAATAGAGAGTATAAACTAGTCTAATACCATAGCTATAAAACTGTTACATAAAAAAATTACAATAGTTTTGGCTTTATAGAATCTATAATTTTCTAATCTCTCATTTAAAAAAAAACATCTACTGAAGTACAGACATGAAAACAAAAAGATATCAATAATTGATATCTTCCTACCACATTTAACACAAACAAAGAAAATAGGTTTCTATAACCAATTAGATGATCTTACCCCTGAAATCATTGATAAAATTAATTACTCCGACTTATAGTATGCACCAGGGTACACAACCGTACGATGATTATATATTATTAATATTATTATATAATCATTATATATTATACATGATTATTGTGCAACAATTAGAAAATTCTAAGAATTCCTAAAAAGGGTTTGAAAGGCGATAAAAGGGAGCTAAAAAAGAAATCCTCCAGAACTGAAATCGGTAAGTACGATAGTTCTGGTCCAAATAAACGATAAATTCTACGAAAACTGATGTTTTTGACGTGACAACGTCTTATAAATTGGTTTGCCGGGTGACACTTCAAGAAACTGCGTTACGCTCCGCTCACGTTATGCGCTCACAATGAGAGCGAGTGAGAGGCACGCGTCCCTTCCACTCGGGCATGGTTAGCCCGCCTAAGAGCGAGAGAGACAGACATAAAGTCGTTGTCACGTAAAACTTTCGCCCGTATACCGACTTTACAGGCAACCAATTTTTTTTTTTAATCAATTTCTTGTAGAATGGAATAATTCTTAAAAATACATTGAAATTTTACTTAATGTCCTATAAGTCATGTTTTGTTGAATAGTTTCTTGCCTTCATTTTGTATTCATATTTGATAACTCAATAATTCTGTAATTTTTTTATAATACGTGGCAACACAAAATAATTATATCTTCAAGTTTCGTGTGCAGTTTCCTATTTTAAACGTGTCACGAATATTTACAAAATGACACACTTTAATTACACTATTAGGTCTATATATCAATGTGTTTCAATATTAATATAGTTAAATTAAATCACGTGTAGTTTTTTTATTAAATATAGTAAAAGTATTGTAAAATTCAAAGCTGTAAAAAAACGAGTTTAGTCACAGAAAATCAATTATGTATTAGATTATTATGGATAATTTAAACGAGGAAGGTACGAATATGAAAATACGTGACTGGCGCAAAGCTCTCCGAACACCAGCGACATACAGAGTCGGGAATACCGTGAGATTACAACCTCAATTCATTTTCTTCGTTATCCTAGTAGCTGTTTTATTTCTTCTCATATCTTGCTCTTATTTGTGGACAAATTTCCAGTCGTATCCAATAGAAAAATGGACATACACTACAAGGCAGTATAATTCAACATATCCCTTATCTACTCCACTGGTAGCTGGAGACCTAATTACATTCCGTATCGGCATCACATCTGACTTGGACACTAATTCTAAAAGTGCTACTAAGCCGCATACATACAATAGTTACTTTAAAAGAGGACTCTTAAGTTATAACCGTGTTAAGAATGAAGTGACAGTTACATGGGACACAGAGCCGGCAGTGTTGTTGACATCAACGTATTCACACAAAGGACGAGGGATGGAGTTGTCAGAATTGATTGTATATGATGGGAGACTGCTTACATTTGATGATAGATCAGGAATGGTGAGTTTACATACAACATGACTAAGCCAACTGAAGAACAAGTGAAATAGATTTACTAATTATAAATATTCACAAATTGATTACTGAATCTTAAATTAGATTAAATGAGTATGAACTTGCTAAATAAAATATAAAGATACATTTCTACTCATTGGTAATTTGTAAATGAAACTAGTGATGTCATATTTTAAAGTCATCTACTTGGCTTGGTCATATAATAGTTTAATTTCAAGAGTAGTATAAACTGTAGCACTTACTTTTTTTACTGTGGAAGCACCCTTACCACACTTACTTCTGGTACATAGCAGCAGTAGTTTTACAGCTATGTTCTCAACCAAAGGGAAGTATATCAACTTAAAGTTGGAAGTGTATTAACTTAATTCACAAGAATAGCAACCTATGTTGGATTGCTCTCAGCTAGGACTTCAGTCTTTCTGAGATTCATTAAATGGCTAAAACAGGAAAAATCAGCATTAATAGTTACTTCCAGGAATAGGTATTCATAAACAGATGCTCTTTTCATGATAACTTGTAAATGTTCCAAGTAAACTTGGAAAGTGATTTTAATAGGTTTTTGATTAAACCTCATACAACCTTAGTTGTAAATATATTCATACCTATATTTATAAAACAAAGTCACCACCTCATCTGTCTATCTGAATGTGATAAACTTAATAACTGAACAAATTTTCATATGGTTTTCATCAAAGGACAGAGTGATTCATATGGAAAGTTTAGGTGGATCATTCATTATGATTTTGTGTAAATTGGCAGAAAAATATGATGATGATTGTTGAAGATTCAGAAAAATCGTGCCAACTGGGAGCTTTACTGGCAAGTGCTGCATAAAGCAATAGAGTTATATGTAGGTATTACAGAATTATTCTTCTTAAATGTAGGCATATCTGCTCTGCTACCCATATGGAGCCAAGTGAGTTGCTAATAAGATATATTTTTGTCAATGTTTATTAACCACTTTTAGGTCTTTGAAATAATTAATAATAAAATGGTGCCATGGGTGATATTAATGGATGGGAATGGTCGTGTCGAGAAAGGTTTCAAATCTGAATGGGCAACAGTCAAAGATGAAATCTTATATGCTGGATCCATGGGAAAAGAGTGGACTACGGCCAGTGGGGAGTTTGAGAGTTATGATCCGATGTGGGTTAAAGGTGTCAATATCAATGGAGAGGTAAGGTATCACCACAGGTAATGGATGCTTGCAACACCAAAAGCATCACATGCTCATTGTCAACCCTTTAAAATCCTTTTCACTCCATTTTGAAGAATCTGATACTGTAGTCACTTGGGAAAACCTCAACAGGGAGTTCATTCCACATCCATAGTGTTCGCAGAAGGTATCTGAAACCAGACTGTCCACAGCCATTTAAGTTCAAAAGTGTGAAAATGAACTTCCTGCCAATGGCAAGCGATGCAATGATAGAAGATAGTGTTATATATAGTAGTAGTTTAATATTATACCAGGTTCAAGCCCATAAACCATCTTTCCTCATTTAGTAATAAGTAGTGGATTAAGGCAGAAAACTACTTTTCATGTACGTGTTGAGTAAATTATTAACACCGGATGCACTGTCAAACACATCTGTCTATCTTGGTTTATAGCATAGTTCTGACCCTTTCTCTTGCTTCACGTCTTAAAAGCGTGTTTTCGCCTTTATTTGTGTTAATAAAAAGACGTGTGTAATTCACATGCAGTGGAAGTAAAACCTTCAGAAAACAAACGATTCCCATGAATAATATACCACACTGGCTATGACGCCTTTTCCCAATGATTCATAATAAGCAAATGCACACATGCCTATAAAGAGGAAACTGAGATAATGGTAACTACTGTATAATGTATTATCTCATAGGCTAAATCCTATAAATGTATGTGTTTGTAGTGTCGCTTTTTCGTTTCATCGAGTTTCAAATCACAAGGGTGCTAAAGAAGTTTTCAGTTTATTTATTTGCTGATACTGTTTTTGCATCACGAATTTACTATAAAACATGATAATAATATATAATTGTCTCCCTAGTTAGTATCTATTCTTGCAAACGTATAAAGTATTTGTTTTTATAAAATTGAACTGTGAAAAAGATCTTTCTATATTACATATGTAATATGTAACATGCAAACGATGTTTATATAGCAGTAATACAAACTTTTTACAAATTAATTAACACTTGTATCTACAATAAGTATCTTTTGTTCAGGTACAACACCTCAGTTGGATTAATCAATACAAAGCTGTAAGAGGCTCCATCGGCATTCAAAGGCCAGGGTACATGATCCATGAGTCAGGTGTCTGGTCTGCAATTAAACATATGTGGCATTTCTTACCACGAAGATGCAGTCATGAGCCATACAATGAAACTAAAGATGAACTCATGGGTTGTAATTATTTGATAACTGCAGATGAGAATTTTAAACATGTTAAAGCTACGCAGGTATGTTTATAATTTCTATTTAATTAATATGTAGACTATAGATCTAGAATGTTGATGTATACCATAGATATAGATTAGTAATAGGTGGAATAAGACAAGACCAAAACAGGAATACACTGGTGTGCATATTATTTTGTTAACTTTCACGAGAATTACATACGGGTACAGTACACGTCACGATTTACGTAGGCCGATAGCACGTACGCAAATGGTCTCGTATCCCTATCTCGTACTAACACAACAGTATACTATGCTCTTTCTCTATCGATCTGCCGATCTATAATATATTAAATCTATGATGTACTCAAACTATAGTTAACAATAAATTTCCCGGAAATAGGTTATTAGCCAATGATATTAAATAACAATAATTGTGTCTGACTGTGACCACCATATATCGGGTGTAACGACATAGTGGTACGCATGTGCGTGTCGCGTGTCATTATCAGATGGTGAATATTCAGTAATCAACTTACACCGAAGCATGCCGCTAACTCTGACGTGGTTTGCGATGGATCCGATTCCACAATCACCTATTCTTCATTATCATCTAGGGTCTGCTGCCGTCCACGGGGTTTGTTTCATAGATCAAAATTTCCAGAACAAAATCGTTGGAACCAAAAATATTTCCGTGCTTTCCCATACACACAATTAATCCTTCGAGATGTTTCTGCCGCGCTGATGCCACGGTGGTTAAAGAAAAATCAAATGGTGCAAAGACAAATGAATCACTAAATTCGAAACACAAATACACAAGCCTAATTTTGAAATAAATTTGAATTTGGAATTCCTAACGAAATGCCAGATATTTGAGATCAAAGTGGCCAGTTCAACAAAACGCCTATTTCATATTTAAGGACCTAAAATAATCAAGAGCAATACTCGAGAAATCACGGCGAGTGCAGCGGGTCGGCCGGCACGAAGCTGGCGGGATCAACACGCCCGCAGTGTGACATTCACTCCCCGTCGCACTGTGGGCTCAAAATCAGTTTTCATAAACGGATTTAAAGAGAATTTTTTTTTTCCTTCGTTTGTGTTTAGAATTAACTCGTCATTTTGAAATATATTAATTTAACTATTCGAAGTGATATCCTGCAAAAATTCTGGCACTTACTTATAAATTGAAAAGTCTAAGTGTATAAAAGTTGATTTACAACCCACAATGCGTTTTGCGGTCCTGTCCCGCCCGCTATTTGACCAGACCTTTACAGTGCCGTGTTACTATAAAAAAAGCAAATATGACGTTACATGACAAAGTCTGTAGTATTATTTCTAGAAAACAATAGAACTTTAGAAAACAAATCTATAAAATAAATTGAAAACAAGTCGCACATAGAAAATTGTCGTTTCTAAAAACCTTAATGTCAGTGTGATAAAGACAATGAGTGTAAATGTACTTAGCAAAATATTTGATTATCATTGAATTTTTACATTATTAAAAGGCTTATATTTATTAATTTTTTAATGTCCTGCGGAAATTATTAGTATAATTTCGTTCACATTAAAAAAAAAAAATAGCGTTCAATTTCATAAAATAAAAAACTGTTGGTATTATTATGATGCTTGTAAATGATTGTTCAGGTATGAATTATATGATTATTGTCATTACGAGATATGCATTTTTATAGATCATATAAAAATGGCGATGACGTAAATGGAAAGTTAATTCGTATTATTACGTCTTCAAATATAATATGTAGTGATGATAAGTTTGTGATAAGAGTAAAAGTCATGTTTAATTTTTTATGGGAATTGATTAAAATCCGTTCTTAGTGAGCGTCTACATATCGTGAAAGGAGTATGTGAATTTCAAGTCAATCGGACCTATAGTATCGAAGATCTTGCGAGGAGTGGCATTTATATAAAAATTATAAGAAATATTATAAATCATAAGATAAATAAACTAGCCTTTTTATCTGTTCGCGTTGTCTTCGAAATGAAACGACTGTGCGCTACCTGTTGTAAACTAATTGTACTAAAACAGAACCTTCGTGGGTTTACATAAAAGTTTCATCGCAATCGGATTAATAGTTTTGGAACACAGAAGACAAAGAAATATTAATTTTTATATATTGTTACAGATCACAAAACACCAACCAAAACTTGGCTTCTCGTCATTCAAGTTTATACCTGGATCGAACGATGAAGCGATTGTCGCTTTGAAGACAACAGAGTTTGAAGGAAACACTGCGACTTACATCACAGCTTTTACAACTGACGGCACTTTACTCCTGCATGATACGCTGGTGGAGAAAAACAAGTACGAGGGACTTGAGTTTATATGATTATGAAATACCTTAGTCCAATATTAATTATAATGTAAATATTCTGTATAAAAATACATTATAGTTTTTTGTTACTTTTTTTTATTATTTAGGTCCTTTACATATGAAATTAGCGTTTTATATGGTAAAAGTAAAATGAAAAAAATATTATGAAATTATACATTTAATCAATCAAAGTATGTACCATTATCATCTATGCCCTTTCGCCATTTTAAAGGTAATTCATTGATTCCATTGCTGAAAAAATTGTGGGAGCAAGAACCAATAAAATCTTTGAAGGCAGTTTGGACAGCATCATCGAAATTGAATTTATTTTCCTTGCAAGAAATTGTCTAAATTCCAAATAAAGTGGTAAACTGTTGGAGCAATGTCTGGGGAATATGGTGGGTTTCGGAGACATTCCAACCGCAGTTCCTCTAATTTAGCGACCGTCGGTCGTAAAGTATGGGGTCTAGCGTTGTTCTGAAGCAGCAGTGGGCTTGAGATATTGACCAGTCTCGGTTGTTTAACGGCTAGCTTTTCCATCATGGTTTGCAATTGTTGACAATACAGATCTTCAGTTATCGTCTGGATAGATCTTACGAAGCTGTAGTGTATGACACCAGCACTGGTCCAGCAAACACTCAACAGTACCTTTTTCTGAGAAGACTTTCGCTTGGGACAGGATTTGGCTGGTTCTCTTGGGTTCAACCACTGTGATGAGCGTTTCCGATTGTAGTAAAGGATCCATTTTTCGTCACATGTAACAATACGATTCAAAATTCCCTCGTTATTGTGACGGTTGAGTAATGTAATGCAGAACTCAATAGGTGTTTGTTGGCGTGCTTCAGTCAATTCGTGCGATAACCATTTCTCGAGCTTTTTCACTTTTCCTGTTTGTTTCAAGTGATTTTTTTTATCACTCTCACCGTAGCCTGCCGCTAACTCTGGTGTGGTTTGCGAATGATGCGCTTCAACGCTCACCTTTGATTCTTCATTTTCAACTGGGGTCTCCGGCCGTCCACGGGGTTTGTTTCGTAGGTCAAAATTTCCAGAACGAAAACGTTGGAACCAAAAACGTATAGTGTTTTCTTTTACAGTTGTAGCTTTCCCATACACATCATTAATCCTTCGAGTTGATTCTGCAGCGTTGATGTCACAATGGAACTTGTATTCGTAAATAAGGCGATATTTTAAATTTTCTATTTTGTGAAAAGAACGATGTCGAAAAAAAAATTAAATGGTGCGAAAACAAATGAATCACTAAATTCGAAACACAAATACACAGAAAAATGTTACAACAACACAAGCTTCCAATATGAGACGCAGTCGAAGTTGCGCGGATCCGCTAGTGTATAATATGTACACTGGTGACGCTGCCTTTATTAATAAATAAATGTACTAATTTAAAAAAAAGTCGCTTGTCGTCTTTGGACCATTGGGCGAACCGCTAGTAGGTATCGGTTCATTCTTTCAAGTTTGTTATTGCAGAAGCACGTTTATATCATTGTAAAAATATCACTTGATGCTGAAGATGTGATTAACATACGCTTTTATTAGAAGACGACGAATCAGACGAAGAATGTATTGTCTTCATTAATACATCGAATTTTGCATTATCTGCAGATTTTGTTGCTGCAAGAGTATTAAGAAAGGTTTCATTTGAGATTTCTTTCTTGGGGCAACCAGATTCACTCCAACCCAACTCCAGCCTATAGAATATCGCAGCCAAATAACTTAGTGTTGTGTTCCTGTGGTGAGTAGAGTTACCAGAGCTCCTTGGCGTAGGTGATTCAAGGTCGACAAGGCGCTAGTAATTGATAATGGTTTTGACGTCAGGCCTGCCGTATGCTTTTTTGCCACCTAAGTGGTGTCTATAAAAAAAGCGTTCCCCGGAGTTCACACCCTTGCACCCTGCTGCCGGCACCCATGTACTCTAGATCTAGGACTTGACCCAAGAAACTAGCTTTATAATGCAATAAGATTTTTTCTAATCGTTCTTGAGATTAGCGCTTTCAAAGCATTAACACTTCCATAATTATAAAACTTATACCAATAGAATTTTGAACTAATATCATATTAACAAAATATAAAGTATTCTTCTTCTTGTTGTTTTGGCGCCACAAAAAGCACTTGCCAGTGTGAATGTTTTTGATTTTAAGCCTTTGTAAGGGGTCTTCTAACAAGATGGTGTTTCCCTTGTCAGAATTATCTAGGCAATTTTTGCGACATCTCAAAATGAATGTTTCCAGTTTATATTTGAAATTCACTTTACATATACACAACAACCAAACTATATCACGCAAAATGCCATCAATTATTACAATACATGAAATAGAGTCGAAGTTGATGAGTTAAAAATGAAAAACACAACATGTCTCTTCAAGATCCCGCCAAAAACTCCAAATGTAATATAATTAATTAAAATTATAATTTTATATATGAAATTAATTTATTATTAAAATCTCTATATTTATTGATTTAAAAAAACAGGGTAATTCGTTTGTGAAACATAAGTAAGTACTAGAAATATTTAATAACAAATGTAATTTATTAAAAACAAAGTACATTTCAAACAACTTGGTATAAAAGTTGTATTATTTAATGACTATGTCTAGATAATGATTACATATAAACTCCCGCTTACATCATAACAATAATCCCCAATCTATTGGCTCTACACAAACAAAGAATAAAACAAAATACAACAATAAACAAATTATAAGAAAAAGATCTACAATTAAAGCATTTATATGAAAAATTAAGGTTAAGGAACATAGCACCGAAATATAACGTCTGATCAAAATATGTAAATTTCGCTCTGCCCTTTTAGGACATTAATGATTTTTAATATTCCTTTTTGTATTTGAAATTTCATTTCAAACCAATAGATCGAGTTATTTCTTCGAAAACGGTCCACGCCATGGCTGCCATTAAAGTTCTACGTAGCATTCTCGGAACAGCACCTTTGAAGTAACCCTTGAAGCCATCAGCCTGCAACAAAATAAAATTATATTTAAAAAAAAACTGTAAGGTCTCAAAAGTAATTTTTCAATATAAAAATTTTTTGCAACAGCGATCTAGCGAATTAGGTAAGCTTAATTGTAAAATAAAAACCGAAACTATCGAATATGAACATTATTATTGCAAGCTATACGAAAAGGTAATGCCGTTATTAAAATATAAGGTGAAAACATCCCCGCGCTTTTGCACCATGGTTACAAATATGAAATTGCTAACTGACCACTGCAAATATTTCGCACATTACACAAAAAAAAACAATGTAACAAATTTTTAATAGATGGCGCCCTACATATTGTTGGAATATGAACGCAGCCCAATAGCTTTAACTGGCTGGCAACATTTATTGTATTTTTGATATGCTCTGTTATCGCTATTTCCTGTTCCTTTTTGGTATTTTAATATAGATGTCATTTGTCATTCCGTTCACGCCTGTCTTTTATTTTCTCTTCTTAAGCTTAACTAATCGGATCTAATAATCAATAGTTTGCTATTACATATATTTTAATTAGGAATGCAATCTCAAAAGTTTTTTTTTCATCGCCCTTTCGGTAAGACAAGGGAATATAACCACGTTTTATAAATTTTCTTGATAGACATTTGTTCTGCAAATATTGCTCTGAAGTAATTGTTCTTTGCGTGAAATATGCCTTAAACAATTTAGAAGCGTCTTTGTTCCTCCAGATAAAATTATGTTCTTACACTAAACTCATTTTACATATTTTAACAACTTATCCCTTGTCTTATCGAATTCCGTACAAAGATCATAGTGTATGCCATATGGGATGACGAATAGATTACATAAATATCTCAATGATTCTCGATTGTGTATTGACATTGACTGTCGAGTTCTTTGAATCATCCGGGAGTCCTTATCACATTTGATTAGCCCGACCAAACATCACCAAGGTTTTACTTAGACATCATCAATTTTAAACTCGGCTAAAAAGTCCACGACTTTCATTTCTT
Source organism: Saturnia japonica (assembly GCA_033032175.1). Lineage (NCBI taxonomy): Eukaryota > Metazoa > Arthropoda > Insecta > Lepidoptera > Saturniidae > Saturnia > Saturnia japonica. The sequence continues at coordinate 6,133,724 of CM065314.1, forward strand.
TACAGGTAATCGCTCAATTCACATTCATAAAAGCGATAACGATTCCAACGGAATCATTGATATTATAAGTAGATTTATTTGATTGTGATAATAATAATCAATATAATTATCGGTTAATAGCAGCCTTAAGTCTACTTTTTATTTAGGTCATTATTATTATTTTTTACTTTCCTTATTTTCTTAAAGGTACACTTTTGTTTTGTTACACCAACGATTGGTCCCGGTCTTTTGATCAGAGATAGTAATACATTATGCGCAAAATGGAGACAAATATCTAACCAAGGGATCACTAGAGAAAATAATGTAACATGCTAGGGTTGTCTCAGATTTTTTTCATTTTTCAAAGTTCATGGTATTCGTACAAATCAGCGTCATACAGTTTGCCACACTTGTATGTCCATATAACGGACATTTGAAATCATCTTCATAAATCTATAGACTTTCCACTAATATATCTACTCTAACAACAGATAATACGGTCTTACCCTCTCTAATTTAAGCACACTGATAAGTAAGCCAATCAACCAGTTTCACCAATCGGCCAATTGAGCCTCGACTTTTGTTCAGTTATGATAATGTTTTAATTATTAATTGAACTACAATATTAAGACGTAACATACGAAATTAAATTGGATGCCTGATAAATAGCCACTAATTAGACGCAACAGTTATAGATTTGACATGACCTTCGGAAAGAACACACTGGTCAAGCGTGCTTTGATAAACTCATTATTAAACCGATTGCGTACATTTTAGCAATGCAAATTATTACCCTAAATCTTTATTGTCATTTAAATAATTAATACTTTGTATAAAAATTTTTTCATATCAAAAAACTATTCATAAATTAAATAAGAATGGGTAATAAATTTAGCACGATGTAATGTAGACTCAATGTATCTTGAACATCAATAAATAAATACTAATATTGGGACAGAGGTCCCAACTAAAACTAGAGAGTTCTGGTCAATTAGAAACCTACTACTTGCAAGACAATATATTTAAGATGCTAGAACTCTCACAAGAGTAAAAACGGTAAAGTTCAATCAGGGCCATTCTAAATCCCTTGCAGTCTTCGTTCGGGTCATGTACACAAAAAATACGCATTTTTATACTGCACCCCTCACTTACTTTCAGATATTTTGCTGTTGTTTACCTGGTACAAGATTTAAAAAAATCAAACACTCCAAAAAAAAATCCGTCCTGGGAGGCCCACGCATATTTTACGTTTTTGCTCTAGATGCCCCCAAACGCGATTTGCCACCCGAGCCATGACCTTAAGATAAATATGCTCCTATGTAAGTACCGCAATAAAATACATAACTACAGATATGAGCAAAATCAGAACAAATTATAATTATAGAAGAAAAAAAAAACGTTCATACTGAAAAACTGTTTCTTTAAAGCGACACTCACCTGATGAACGTAAACGGCTGCACTGAATGCATTAGGAAACTTATCCGGGTACAGTTGCATTTTTGTTTTCAGCACGTCAGCGGGGTTGGTGGCCAGGGAAGCCGCTATACCCGCTATAATGCCGCAGGTAAAGTGTATTGCGCTTGCAGCACCGGGCGATTGTAGCCATTCTGTTGGAAATAGAAACTAATGAACTTATTTTTATTAAACACTAGCTGTGCCCGTGGTTCGCTCACGTGAACTACAGAATGCCCGCGCGAATTTTGCTCCCCCGCTCCCGCCTATTTTAAAGACAAAAATGCTTATTGTGGGTGTTCCTTAGAAGATAGATGTATACTCTCCCGGACTTTTTATAGGTCTTTTTAATACCTATAATTATGTAGTACATTCATTTGCTATATCTCTTGTGGTTTACTCAGCATAAGCTATTTAAGCACCCGATTTGATTCACATGCCCAGCTTTTTTTATTTGTGCGGAACCCTAATTCTTTTTCTAAAATAAAAGTAGCCTAAGTTACTCCGTATATCATCAACTATCTATCAGTGAAAGTCTCGTCAAAATCGGTCCAACCGTTTCAGAGATTACCCGGAACAAACAGACAGACAAAAATTTTCAAAATGGGATTTTTTATATATATGTATCGTATATACTTTCATATGCATTTAGTAAAAAACTGTTATTTTTACAGTACAAACAGAGACTTCGATTTTATTAATTGTATAGATTAGTTTTACACCAGAACCAAGTGCATTGAAAATTGTACTATATGTATTTATCATACGTTGTCTATATATATATTTTTTTGTTAGGTGCCAAGCTTATGTGGTATTCCTTTCATGAAGTATAAAAATCTTAAGTGCACATCATTTTATCCAAATTTTAATTAAAAAGTTCTCCTTTTGCAATGCTAACAACAAATATTTTATACTTCATTTAAATTTGACGCAAAATATGAAGTACAGTTACCGGCCGTAAATAATGCACATCGAGCTAAAGATGGAGATCGGAGAATCGGCTACTTTCTGCTTCGTAGGGCGCCGTCTCTGTCGCACGACTGACGAAAGCGACAAAACGTCACAATAATGTAGTGAGTGACAGAGACGAAACCGAAAGTAGCCGATTATCTGTCTTTACGATAGGAATGAAAAAGACGACCAAGTACACCAAAAGTTTCATTTAAGATTTATAAGAGACGTTAATTTGCGGTTAAGAACATGTTGTAATTAAAATCTTGAGAATAAAAAATCAAAATTTCATTTCATTCTTAGATTTTCAAAAACAAAATAATATTGACGATTGAAGATATTCGTAAAGCCGGCTTTGGTGATTATATAAGTAATAATCAGCAGACGTTATAGAAGATAATAACTATGTACAAATAAATTGCAAACTGACAAATAAAATATCTTATCATAGTAATTCCTTATCATATTACTTCGAATTGTTTATTAGGGTTCACAAAGATTATATCAGTAGTCACATTTTACTTTTATGTAAAGGAATAACTAATATTTATCAATACATAACACAGAAGAAACTTCTAGAATAAGTGATACGTTATTTATCTATACTTTCATTACTAATATAAAGCTCAAGAGGCTGTTTGTTTGAACGAGCTAATTTCTGGAATTACGAGACAGATTTGCAAAATTCTGTTTGTATTTTATAACCTATTTATTGAGGAAGGTTATATGCTATATAACTTCACGCTACTACTTTAAGAAGGGGGCCAATAATCATGAACATCAAATAATCTGGAAATCTGTAGACAAGCACGGGAAGCGAAAACAACGATAGGATAGGCTACATGGGTGCGTTGGCTGTGACGTGATGGAGTTCGTCGAATAAATTTTATGTGGGTAAACCGTGGGGCACAATTAACTTCATAATATTTTTTAAATTATCATGCCTCCATAAGAGTGAAATCTTTACCTTTAGGAATGGTTTGCTTCGCTTGCGTGTAGAACATAAGATACAAGCCCGAAAAAGGCGCATCCCTCGCCAAAGTCGGACCTAATCCACATGAGAGGCCGCGTATACCCTCAGCCTTATAGATAGCCTTCAATGCACCCCTCAAACTGTCGTATTTGTATACACCAGATTCATATCTGTAATAAAATACCTATGTAAATGATAATTTACAATTTTTTTATCGATGACTTCACCAGCTAAGTATTTTTTTTTGTTATTTATTTATTAAAAATTGTTATTATTCCATTTTCACTTTCCTTTAATTATACTAGTTATGAAATAAATGAAAAATGTGTTTTATGTTTGTGGTAGACACCACACCAAGTTATGGTTCGTTAGCGCGAGCTTGCCTTACACTTGGTCAGTTTATAATAACTTCTAATTATTATACTTTACAGTTTGCACTAAGATCGTAACAAGTGTTTGGTAATTGGGGGGTTTTGAAAATTTTATCGGCTACTTATTACCCTTTAAAAGATACATGTTTTAGGAAATTTAAAGAAGTTTAAAAAAATCGTACTATTATAAAAGTTATAAGATAAAGTACATAATACATCTATTAGGTACAATATTTTTGTAATTAACGATTAGCAAATATTATGCATAATATTATTATAAAAGAGCATATATAAACATAAAATATTTATTTATTACAAGCTTTTATATACATACATAGCCTAGTTTAGTTTAGCCTGAATTTAAATTAACAATAATCTCAAAAAATCTTAATAACTATTATTGCAATAGTGATAATAATCACAAAAATAAAAACACGTTTTAATCTTAACAGTTAATTTATAAAACGAATCCAGCGTGTCGTAAAACTATAACAAAACGTAGGTACCTAATTAAGTCATTGTTTAAATGCGTTATTACGTCTTGACCCCGAATATATAATTTAATCAGGCATAGGGTACGATGTACTCTATTAAAAAAAAAAAACAACAATCATAATGAAAACAAAAAATTAGGTATAAATCGTTACAAGTAAGGATAAGATTAATAAACGATAAATCCGATTATCAATTAAGCTGGTGTGACGTAAACGACATGCCTACTGATAGAACGCAAGTAAACTAAAAACCGATAGTAGGCTGTCGTCATGTCGTGAAGTCTGTTGATCCCGAATAGTAAAGTCTTCCTTAAAAGATATTAGTAGACCTTAGATCAAAAGTCAGATCTGACGTAAACGATAACAAAAAATTATTAGTAAGAATCATTTGCAATTTTGATATGGGAGTTTCCTTGTTCCTGGTCACAGAAGCGTATATTATACGTTAAGTATCGGTTTATTTCCAGAAACTTATTTGTTGTACTTCTGGTATTCTTAACGAACAAAAAATTCTCGATTAAGATTTAGTAATATTTTTATTCGTTTTTAGTTAACTCGGATTCATTATTCCAAGTGATTAGTGAATGCTGAGAATTAATCTGAATTTCTTTCGATTTCTTTTTAAGTTTTTGCTGTCCTTAATTTTTCTAGGCGTTTTAAAGATTAAACTTCGTTCTTAAGATATAATGAGTTTTCTAACTTCTTTAGTCTTCCAAAGCAGATATTCTATACATTAGAGACTTAATGTAAATCTTACCTAGTTTTTATCACAGTGATAGGTATAAGTGCAACGCCGCTCATTGTCCTCGCAACCACACCGAGCATGACCGCTTCTAACGCTCCCAAGTCGCTCTTAGACTTCCCCAATTTCCCTTTTAGCCAATGAAGCGAAGAGAAGTACAGTCCCACGCCGGGCACACACCGAGCTATCGATGGAACCATGCCGCGCCATAACCCCGCTATATGTTCATGACGAATGATGTTTGTAAAAATCGTGATCATGCCTGGTTGGATTCGGCTACTGAAATGACAAATATCCTTGGTAAAAAAAAACTACACGTCACTACCGAAGATAAGCCCAAAAAATGAGTTTGAAATTATTGTGCCGAAAATTTAGAAAATTACAAATTCATTAATAGAATATTATTACATTCAAACAGGGATACATTATGAGAAGAATATATTACTAATAGTCGAATTAGACAAAACACTTGGTGTACCTATGTAATACAGAATATCTACTTACTGAATTGAAACCAAGGAGAAAACAAACGCGAAAATTAATAAAGGTAGATAGAAAACAGTACTCCTAGATTATAATCTAGTCTGAGTTCAAACAATAGCGATTGATTAATCTTTCATTCACAATAGTATCTAGAATTATTCAGAACATTATGTAACATCTAGTTATAAATCATAAATTATTGTAATTATGTACAAGTAATAAAATTAGTGAAAAGATTGATGAGTGTTGAAGAAGCGAAAGATGTATGCCAGGATCGTAGCAAGTGCAAGGACGTGGTCTCTGCCTACCCCGTTGGGAAATAGGCGTGACGTATATTTATGAAGTCATACTATCAATCAAATGAAAAGATCTTATCTACTGTACAATTATTATGAATGTTTTCTACGATATAAAACCTGTTAATAAAATAACATTATATAATGATACCCTAATAAAATATAATAATAAAAATATAAAAGATACTGCAGAAAAACTTACTTAATAGTCGTCGCAACAACATTCTGCGTTGGGTTCTGAAGCCGAGTCTTCACCAAATCTAACGGTTGGAATAGTATGGTGCTGAACGTCCCAGAGAAAGACCCCGCAAGAAACGCCTTGAAGACAGGGTGATACTGCAAATGAAGAAAAAATATTTAACGCATTCGCTCTGCCCAATTGCATCAACTCGGATACACTTAGGTTAAAGTGTATCTTGTTGAATATGATACCAACATATTATCAGCGTTAAAGGGAGTTCAAACTTACATTTGCCACAATATCCATTGTGATGTAAAATCAATTCGTTTTCTATTGACTTGAGACACTTCGTCAGGTAATATCTTTGGAGTATACACCGAATTTGTAATACTCAAAATCGTAGAGCCAATGGCAAAATAAGTATTTTCGTTTAAATAGCTTCAGGTATAAGCCTAAATCGTATCCGAATAGTCTGAATAGTAGATAGGATTCACTCGAAACATTAAAGCAATGGTCATTTTTTGCATTAGCTCGTCGGAATAATGCATGTATGCTACTACCAAAAGAAATTGTAAAGAATTAAAGTCTTAAAGAGGAGCGAAATACGCTGGTTGTTTTTAGAAAACACAGTACTAATGGGGAGACAGGAAATCACAGTTAACAAACTTAGCCATTAGGAACACGTAAATTTGAAACAAAAGAGTTCGCGCAATCACGAATATTACAATATTTTTAATTCGGTAATAATGCTACGTCCACACTGAAGGGCGTCCGGCGGTATACTAAACGAGTGATGAATGTGCGATCGGTCAATGTATTTTATACAAGCTGTTATCACTTATCAAAGCAGACGGGGCTGAGGGCACCGCGCCGCTTCGGTGGAAGGTCGTGATCGTCAACCCCTGCTGATTAAAACTATCTGTGCCTACTAACTAGGGGGTAATGAGGGAGGTACGATAAGCTAGGGCCGACACAAACTGTAATTATTGTATTTATGAATAATTATTATTATGAGTCGATGTATTATTTATATAAAATATAGATCGCCGACAGATCCTCTAAAACGCTAAACCAAGGCTGCCCGTTACCCAACATGGCATTTCAATTTGCAACTATCTTTTATTATTTTATTCATTTTAAATATTTATATATCTGAATATCGTGGCTGTAAATAAGAATTATTTACTAAGTGGCCTGCTAAAGTGCCAAGTAACATACATTTGAAATTATAAGCTCCCCCTCCAAAATTAATTGGGCTACTTTGGTCTAAGCCTATGATAGACATTTTTATATAAAACATGGAAGACATGAGCCAATGCTAAGTTTGGGTGTGGAACCTCCAACACACGCCTACGCGTCTTCTACCTTAAGGATAGTTGGCAAAACGCACCAACAAATACCATGTTCCAACTTCCGACTAGTTCATTTGGAAAAGCATATAATATGTTGTCGGTTGATCTAAAACTGGAGTGGTCAAACTTTTTTCAAGGTGCCAGCAAAATTAAAGAAATTTCAGGAAGAGCCAGAAAATAAAATAAAATATTTAGAATTCTTTCAGGTCTTTATAATGTTAAAGTTAAAAAACTTAAAGTATTTTATACAAAAACCGAATTTAACTTTTGTTTGAAAGCCCTGCCATGGTAAGTAGGTAAGTATGACACACAGTACTGGTTTTGATTGATCATGATGTCCTTGTATGCAGGTTCGAGCTAAGACACGTTACTTTTAACAGCGAGAAAAAGGTGTTTATTAGGTAGCCCTCTTCGACGGCAGTTCTTTCGCATCTTCATGGTAAAGAAAGTCTACCCACATACATAAGATAATGAAAACATTTCCATAATTTTATGAGCATGGAAACTGATCTTTGGGCAGTGTTCTATTAAACTCCTACTTTAGAAGGGATGTTGGAGGGCCGGATTAAAACCCTTTGGCCCACAGGCCATACTTTGCCCACACCTGATCTAAAATGACCATGAACTGACCACAACATCAAGGGAATTGCCTGCCCATTTGGCACTCCCAAACACAAAATATATGTTATGGTAAACAACTATAATCTGTAATTAGATATATTAGTTGATAAGATAAACAGTGTAATAATCTCAATTCAACATAGCAATTCAATACAGAAAAAGAAATGTAATAAACAAATATTGCTGTTTTTTGAGTACCCTAATGTAACAAATATTATTATTGATCTAGGAACAAAGTATAATTAATAACATTTACATTAAGCAGTGTACATATTTGGTCTAATTTGAAGATTATCATAGTTATTGTAATATCTTTTATTTGAATTTCCTACATAATGTAAGTACCACTTAGAATACTTTAGATAATGTTCAAAAACTATTTAGCTATATAATATTAAGAAAGGTAGGGCGTAAATACATTCTTTGAAGATTTCTCTCTACTTGTGGCAGTTTGGTAGGTGGATTACCTCCACCCTAGAGAAGATCACAGGCAAATATCCTTGTGTTGTTCCTGCAGTGAGTAGAGTTTCAAGAGCTCCTTTGGATAGGGGGTTTCAAGGTTGGTAATATACTAGTGATATCTATGGTATTACAAGAAAGCATAGGCTACAGTAACCACTTACCATCAGGCGTGCCGTATGCTTGTTTGCCATCTTAGATGTACAAAAAAATTTATAATGTATTACATTATATTATTAAGTCTATTATAATATAATACGTAAATAAATAGGTATAAAAACAAACAAAATTGTTTATAGCAACACAGGTCAGAGACACAATTATCTGCGAGTTATAAATTACATGTTTATTGTCTTATTTTTAGGTATACAGTTACATTATTAATAAATTATTTACACTTATGCCAGTGAAATAGTATTATATTATTCATCTTTTGTTTCATAAGTAGTTATAGTGTAGATCAGCATAAAAGAATCTAAAAATGAAGTTCATAGACTCCCACAGTGCACTTATAAAAACATCAAAAATAAGTGTATGCTATAATAAATTTAAAACAATACAAAGGAATATACATATACAGATATATATGTACTCAATATCCAGAATAATTGTTTGTTGAGAATTTTTGTAATTTTCTTTATTTTCACTCCAACTATTCTCAGGTTAGTTTTGAATCTTAATACTAAAGTCTTAAGGTGTACAGTTATTTTAAATATTTAAAATTTGTAATTGAGTTGTTAATATTTAAGTACATAGATATCTTTTTAAGCTAAAATGTTTTAAAAAGCCTTCAGCACACTGAAAAATAACATAATATTACAACAACTTGTTTATCACATAATATTGATGGCATGATTGACATAGAACCAAATAACAGATAGACAGTGAAGTTTACATAAAACAAAGTATTTTCTTAAAAATAATTAATCAAAACACAATAAAATGAACATGAAAAAAAGTTCATGGATAATAGTGCAATTATATAATTATATTTAAGCAGTATTTAATGATTAACCTAATAATTTCTAAATATAAAGAAAGTATAATGCATGGAACACAGAGTTTTGAATAGTTAATTATATTTTAGAAACTTATTTCAAGTTTCCTGTCATGAATAGTATAGGTACAAGAATTTAATCTATTCACAGTATTAAAATTACTATGTTCATAACCAAAAATTCTAAAAACAATTTTTATGACTAAGTTTTATATAATTTTGCCATGTGATATTGAGGTGTTAGGTATGCTAGTACTTAATTATGTTTTTAAATAATTATCTACCTATTCATTATAACCCACATTAAAATAATTATATAGAATTTGATTAAAAGTATACAAGACCCCTCTTTAGTATTTACTTCTAAAGAAATAACTGGTCGATTTAGCTAAGTTTGTATTATTATTTATTATTCAAATATTAACTTTAAACTAGATGATGACACATGAACATTAATTGCAGCAGCTATCTCTGTGTAGTGTGTTTAAATATGAACAAGGCTCGTCTGACAAAAGTGATTGTATATGTCGGAGGTCAAAGGAGGATCTTATTATCAAAACAAACAACTCTGCTGGGGACCACTTACGTCGTTATCATTGGAGCCCTTGAGGTCAACCGGGACAGTTGTATCAATCGCCCATCCATTCGAAAACGCCCCCAAAGATTGCGGCATGATACTCACGAACGAAAATATATCGAATATTATTATCACCCGCTGTACTACGTCGTAACTTCTTGTTCATTTTTACTCTTTATGGCACAACTGTAATATCTACATACAATCATATTTAACCATGGACTTAAATAACATATGTAATTGATAATTTTAAAGCCTTATCATTGATAAGTAATGCTAAATTGATAGTTATACAAGATATCAAAATCTTTCATAGCTCAAAACAAACAGAACAATACGTTCTAGTTGTTCCCTGACTAATAACCTTGTCAGCTGATCATATTATTATGTGTTAGCCAATAGACATACTGTATACCACTGTATACCATAATAACATTTTTAAACAAAAAACATAGACAAATAACCAAAGATCTGAAAGCAACTGCGGGTAAGAAGAAATAAGATTTTTGCAAGGAAAATATAGTTTGAGAGATGACATTTGAGTAAGTTGCGTTCAAAGTATTCAAATTTCAATTATCTTTTAATGAACAATTTGAACTAAAATAAATAAATTTGCTCATCTTATCATAATTATAACATGTAAACTGCGAAATGTTTTAAAAATCCGGTAATCAAGAAAAAATATTTTTGATGTGAAACATTTAATGCGGCGTGGCGCGCCGCGGGTCAAACCGGTTGTTGGTCTCAATGTTGGCGGCTGTTGGCCTGATGACACTTCGCGCTTTGTCCCCAACGTTGGCGATGTAGAGCAGAGTTCGTTTTTAGGGTTCCGTACCTAATTTAACACTCGCAAAGGAAATAAAAACTTAAAGGGTAGGTACCTACTTCCAGCAAACTTAGAATCATGAAATTTGGCAAGAAGAAATATTGCTGCTTTATCCACGTGCACTTGCGTAATCGTTAATGATACGGAAATACAATGTTCTACAATAATATTGCCCGTTAGTATATAAAAAAAAGTGTGGTGTCGTGGGACACCAGATAGGGACGAAGTTCCATAATATAAAATATGAATTTCAAGTTCTATGATAAAAAAAAAACTACTTTACAAAATTATCTTAACATCTTTATTTACAATGATTTATAAAAATATGTAATAATAATATACAAAGAAACAGCTATTTACATGAATAATAATACAGTATAAACTCATTATAACGTTATCCTTTATAACGATAAACTCCCTATAACGTTGAAGTGAGCCCAACTTGGTTGGTTTGCGTTAAAACCCACATATTGAAACTCGACTCCATATAACGATAACTCTCTATAACGACAAAAAATGCTCAGTCCCTTGAGTATCGTTATAAAGAGTTTACACTGTAATAGTCATCACATCACGTAGACTATACATTACACACTGTATAGCCATGATACATAGACTATACATAAACTCTATGGTTTTGAAGAGTTCTCTTGTGTATCTTCGAAGTTGAACTAAAAAAAGAATAATCCAAATTGGTTTATAAACAAAAAAGTTATTCTATGTTCAGCAAATAAAAAAAATTAAATTAAAAAATATATATTAATACTAAGACTTCCTATGTTATAGATTTTCGAATTAAGTTACCTCAGCACTAAATGAAGTCCGAAGTAAAGATTAAAAAAAAAGCGTCTGGAGGTGAGAATTCGAACGTAGGACTTTGGCCACAACAGTGACGCTTATGACCGCTGGGCTACGAAGATATTTTTAAGAATACTAAATATATATTAATCTAAAAATCTTACGCTTTTATAATCTTACGTTATGGACGTTTTTTGCCGGCTAGGGTACCCCTCCGCAACTTCGTTCCAAAAATAATCAGCGATAGTATATGCCTATCTCTACACATAAGCCACAATAAAGTATTTTGTGAAAAGACTTGTTGGAAATTAAAATATGATTAGTAAGAGATATTAAGCCATTTTGAACCATGGCAAATCAATCCTAACAAACAAAAGTTACTTCATCATAAGTCAATTTTATGAAGTTAAATTTTGCTCTTTAGAGTTGCTATTTGGACACATAGTTTAGGAGACAATTAAAAATTAAAGTAATTTGTACTTGCAGGAAAATCAATTACCTATTATGATAGATATACTACATGGGCGCGTTGGCGGCGCGGTGTTTGTCGGATAAAATTAACACAGGTGAAACCGTGGGGCACAGCTAGATATTAATATTGCTTCTTGAATAATAATCGAACTATTAATTTTTTTTCATTTTCTTTGAAATTTCACTACGAAGGGAAAATCATTTTTTCTAATTGCACTCTTTATAAAATGTCGTGTTAGATTTTTTAATATGCCTAGTAATTACAAAATAAACAAATAGTGAATAAAACAAAAATAATAAACAAATAACAATATAAAATAAACAACTAAATAAAAAGTTTATAGAGTAAACATAAAAATATATGTATGTAATACATAGTTGCATGACTGCAGTCCATAAGTAACAAAACCTAAAAACCACATTTCTTGAACTTCAAGCTTTCGACCTGGATGTGTTGACACTTTGTGTATAGTATGTCAACAGTATTTTTTAATGATTAAAATCTTTAATTCTGATTAATCGGGCACAAAGCCAAACTCAGATTTGCTATTGAAAATTTCATAGAAAAACCTAATAACACTTTCCTCGACCTGGGAATAGAACCCAGGGCCTCGAGCATAGCAGTCGCGCTTACGACCACTAGGCCAATGAGGTACCTAGTAGTGCGAAAATAGGCTCGCCCTCCATTACTTAGGACCTAAAAACACAATCTAACCCTTCAAGAATACAGGCGTGATAATAATATATGTTATGTTTAATATTGATTGTAAAAATTAAATTTTTAGTCATCTACTATGTAATCGCTAATTTTTTATGTTTTAAAGTTAAGGTTAAGGTAAAGTTATTATTATTTAAAGAGAAATACAAACCACACCCAAAAAATGTGAAGAACTAAAATAATCATATTCATTTTAGCTTTATGGTTACAATCTCACCTGATGTTAAGTGATGATGTGGGCCAAGAAGATAATACGCTAAACCAAGTCTTGTTTTATATTTGTAGAAAAAACAGTATTGTAATAAGTAAATACTGTTAGTTTGTTATAAATCAGTATTTGTAGCAAAAAGTCGCTAATATGTTTTCGGTTCCTCGTCCTAATTCTGTTTTTTTTTTTTAGATAACAAATAAAAGGTTATCTTATCATTATTAATTATAATATTATTTCGTAGGGGGTATTGAAAACATCGCGTGATCCTATGTCGTCTTCAGCATGAGTAGGGTTATCGCTTTTCTACGCAGGAGACCTTATCAGATAATATATACCTAACATGCCAGTAAATATCCTTCGTATGAAGAAAACAAGTTATAATTAAACTTAACGATACCTACGTAGAAAAATTACTCTATCATGTAAATAGCACTGAGCTCCTGTGAACAATAATTGAGAAGGAAAATGTACTTATGTAACGCCTGACATAATTTTTATTTACCTCTGCCTGATATTATACATTTAGCAATTATACCGAATGAGCCATTCGGCACTTTTGCGGCTTTTTTTGTTTATATGTATTTACTTACCTCTCTAGTCCTGACTATAAAAACCTCTACCGAACATCCTTAAAAAAATAAAGCTACCTACTTAATTAGATTTTTTTCTTCTTATTAAATGGCAACTAATTTTGTATTAAGTAAATTTAATTTTTTTCTGGAATTCTATTAATTATATTTTTAATTTTCAAACATTCAACAAGATGGCGGATTCCGTGTTAAAACTTTCTAGGGATTAGTTGTGGCAGCTTAAAATGAATGTTTCCTGTTTTTATTAAATAACTAGCTGTGCCCCACGGTTTCACTCGTGTTAATTTTATCTGACAAACACCGCGCCAACGCACCCGAGTAGCGTTTCATAATATTTATTGTTCATACTGCAAGTACAAATTATTTTAATTTTTCATTATCTCCTAAACTATGTGTTCAAATAGCATACAAGTACCAAATTTAACTTCATCAAAATGTCTTATAGCGAAAAGTAACTTTTGTTTGTAAGGATTATTAATAAGCCATGTCCAAGAATAATGCATAAAATCACTTTTTAATTTTCAACAAATCTTTGTCACAAAATACCTTATTGTGGCTTATGTGTAAGAGATAGGCATATTCTATCGCGGACTTTTTTTAGATATACTAAGGATCAATATTATTGTAGAACTGTGTATTTCCTTATCGTTAACGATTACGCTAGCGCATGCGGTTCAAGCAGTTCGGGAGGGCCTCAACTTCCGACTTACGTAACAAAAAACAATATTTAAAACTATTTGAGAGATAATCTTAAATAATCTATACTATTCCTCGAGAGTGCCAAAGATTAGCGTGTTTAAACATATAGTATAACGAAACTAGTTTAGTTAACGTAAAATGTCACGAAAATTACACAATATAGGACCGAATAACATAAGTTTACGTATAAAACAAATTGTAACCACCGCATTTTAGTTAAAGATCCTGTCAAAAATTAAAATATCAAATGTCATTTTTTTAAATATATTGCATACATATAGGATCTCAGGTATAGTCCGGGAGGTTTTCAAATATCTCGAGGCTGCAGTTGGAGATTTGGAGGGTCCTCTGGAAGACCAGAGCCCGGCCAGGCGGGCCACTCCCTTTTAGTCCGCCACTGTCCTATATATATTTTTATACCACGATGATGGCGAAATACCATGCTGTGCGCCTTATGGTAAGCGATCACCGCAGTCTATGGACGCTTGCAACACCAGAAGAATCACATACGCTTTGCCAACCCTTTAAAAATCTATTTACTACCTTTTTGAAGGATATCTACTGTAGTCCCCTGGGAAAACCTCAGCAGGGAGTTTATTCCACCATCGGAGCGTTCGCTTGGTTCATGCTACATGTGTAGAACGACTGACAATGCGCTGAAAACACGCCTTCACGGCAGTCGAACATTTAGCAAATCTGCGAGCCAACATACAGGTGGGCCAGAAAGATTTACGAATTTTAAAAAATAAAAAAAAACTATATACAATACACATACACATCTTTATTTCAATTAAAATAGACAACTGGGAAATTTATTTCTTGAAAATTACATCATTCAGATGTGCACCATCCCGCTGCAAACAATTCCTCGAATCTGAACCTCAAATTGGTAAAAACTCGCTGACACATTGCGCGAGGAATAGCTGCCATTTCTTCCCAGATATTTATCTTCAACTGGTTAATCGTGGCTGGGTTATTGGAGTAGACTCTACTTTCAGGTATCCCCACATGAAAAAGTGAAAATGGGCTTCGTCGGAGAACAGAATATTGTTGAGACTCTGAAAGCGTTCCAACATTGTTTCAACAAAAGCGCGTCGTAAAATTGCGTCATTTGGCAGTAATTCCTGCACAAGTTGAATTTTATACGGGTGTAAATTCAAATCTTTTAACAAAATGCGACGCAAAGATGTTCTGGACACCACAAGTTCAGCTGATCGCTTGCGAATCGCTAGACCAGGATTACGTTGAACTGAAGCTCTAACTTGTTCAATAGGCTTTTTGACTGGTTTCTGAAAACTATCTTAAATTGTTTAGTGGTGTTTGTCGAACCTAAAAAAAGTGTTTATTCTTAATTATTATATGTATTTCTTCAAATAATAACAAATAAAAATACAATATTTCAAAAACCCGCCAAAACGCTGTCTTGAGCAATAAAACGTCGCACGGGCTCAGTGACGTCACATCTCAGTATCAAGTCCTAACTGTCATAAGTTTAGTAAACATTTTGCTGTTTGTTTTGTTTTTTTAAATTGTTATAATCGAGAAAATGAGTTATAAATGGTGTGTAGTGCCAGCATGCACAAATACGTCAATAAAAACACCGGAAAAACTATTTGTATGTGTGCCAAAACAACTGAAAATGCGTAAAAAGTGGTTGCAACTAGCTCGCAGAAATCCTGGTGATATAGCAAAGAATTCAGTGGTTTTCTTCTGTGAAGATCACTTTGATGTGAGTAAATGACTTATTATTATTATAGTTAATGTTTCATTGTCACATGCATTTTTATAATTTATTGTTTGAGGTCAGAATTCAATGTTGTTTACGTACTACGGAGACTCTAAACTCAGGCTCAACTGGTTATATATGTACATTTCGTTTTCAAATACCTTTATAAAAAAACATGTGTAGGTATGTATATGTTTTTAAAATAAGTTTCCTTTTTTATTACCTACAGATAGAGAAAGAAATGGCAAACTACTGTCAGTACAAAATGGGATTTGGTACGACTTTCCATTGACGTCCGTCGAGTTGGGGGATAATTTTTTTTTTTACAGAAAGGTTACATTATTATGAGCACATACGCAAAGTTTCAACATGCGGAAACCCGTAGTTTTCGAGAAAAAAATTAATTAAAATAATTTATTTTTGTATTAATTGTCAATCACTACCACAGATTATATAGAATTCACCCTAAGGATAAGAAAAAAAAATCGATATTTTTAATATAGAAAAATCGATTATTGAATAATCGATTTTTTTCACTGACTATTTTTTTTTGATGAATCTAATGTCATTTTTTGTGCAAGTAGGTATTTAATAACCCTTCTGCACTTTTAAAACAGCGTTAAATTTACCAAAACTGCTATTTCTAAATTCTTTGCCCACAGAGATGTGGTAATTTGTTTTTAAATATTTGTATACTTAATTGTTGTTGATTTTATTACTGACTGATTATTATTACTGTGATAAACACTGATTATATGATTAATAAAGTGATGATTTTGAATATTTCAGGCGTATAATTCAATTTCTTAAGAATTTGTGAAAAAAATCGATTATTTAAAACAATCGATAATTTTTTGAATAAATCGATTATTTTTAAATCGATTCTATTACTTTACAAAATAATTGATTTTTTTTTAAATACATCTCTAAATTTCACGCCATTGAACGTTTCGTTTTACCTAAGGTTAAGTTCTCATACGTTCAGTAACATTTTATTTTATATAGGTTTAAGAGTTTTTTAAATTTTTTATTCTTAGGAAATTTTCCTCATTTTTATGTTTTTTTACACTTGTAAAAAACAAGAGGTGACCCCTTGGAGGGGAAGGAGTAGAACCCCCTTCATCAGCGAAAAATAGGGGGACAGATTCAGAGGGATTTTTATATCTATTTTGAGACTGCAACATCTCCAGCGCTGCGGGAAGAGTAGCCTCTACGCCTTTGCGTAACTAATTGTAGGCATCCATTCTCGCCTCCGCAGCTTCGGCTAGTTGGTCGCCTTCGGCGACCAGCCTCAGCCGCTTTGGCTCGTCCGATGCCTACAATTAGTTACAGCAGGCGGAGGCTGCTCTCCCTACGCGCCTCCGGCTTTATAAAAACACTCTAGGGGTAAAAGAGACTCATACCAGGTAGAGTTGGAGTCAATTAATTCAGTTCTTTGCCATAAGTTGAACCTAACCTATTATTTTATTTGTTATCTTCCTTACGCTCTCAACTGCTAGGGACACTAACGATGACATTGACAATGACAGTACAAAATGGCGTCAGTTGTACGTTTCGTTCTGCAAGCCCTCAAAAGACTGTGACACTACTTATCTTAATTCGTATGAATCATAATGAAAATAATGCTATAATTTAATATATATCAACTGATAAATATATATGTGCATGGTAAATTATTGAAATGAGTACAAAATATAATTATTTTCGTAAATTTATATAAAATTAAATGTTACTGAACGTATGACAACTTAACCGTAGGTAAAACGAAACATTCAATGGCGTGAATTCTATATAATCTGTGGTAGGGATTGACAATTAATACAAAAATAAATTATTTTAATTAATTTTTTTCTCAAAAACTACGGGTTTCCGCATGTTGAAACTTTGCGTATGTGCTTATATTAATGTAACCTTTCTGTAAAAAAAAAATCATCCCCCAACTCGACGGACGTCAATGGAAAGCTGAGCCTGGGATTTAGCCAGAGAATAATCATGGTAGATGGGATTTTGCCTTCAAAATTTCATTGCCAGGAAGATCGGAGGAAAAGAATGTGTGATATCAGTACTTTACGACCCGCATTTGTCAAACGGAAAAAAATCCAACTCCTTGAAGAATTTGAATGCATTCAACCAACTGATACTGTACAAGAAGTCACCATAAGTGAAACACATATGAATACAGGTATATAAATTTAGAAACTATGGAAATAAATAATAGGAATTTGCATTCTTTTGTCATTTCTTCAGTACAGTTAAATCATAGATTCTTTAACACTTTTTATATTAACCTTTGATATTATGTATGCATAAATTAAGTGTTTTATCTTTTCAGAAACAGCTAACTTCAGACAAAAGTACTTCAACAGAACCCATTGTCACTGCTGAAAAATTTGTCCAATTAAATTTTAAAGAAAAAGTGAAGTTTAGAAGCAAGGCTGTGCAGACAAAGATTTTAACAAAAGATACTTCTGTTTTTCCTTACAAATATTCTACCATATCCAACTACACTTCTCCATTCAAAATCAATCCATGTTTTTGTCATACAAAGCCATCTAAAACTGGTATTACTAATATAAAAAAGAGGATTGGCTTTATTGATGAAGAAAGATCAGACAGTGATATTTCTTTATATACAGAGGATACAAAACAACACAATTCATCATTTATAGTTACTTCTTCCTCAATGGTATCTGACTCTGGCACAAATATTGCAGACACATATGTAGATATTGATAAAATGCAATGTTTGCAGCATACTCTGCGTCTTATTGTTAAAAAACCTATGATGTATATAGGAATCCCTAAAGAATCTTATTTCATAGTACATGTTATCCATAAACACACTAATATACAACATGAACATATTTTACTGTGTTTGAAAAAGATTAGGTTAGATAATACGTTTTCCGAACTAGAAGATAATTTTGGATTGTCGTTGTCATACGGCAGCAAATTGTTCTAAAAAAATATTCCATTAATTGCTAGTGTATTGCGTCCATTTATTGTGAACATAAATAATCAATCCATAAAAAAGACTTTACCTATTTCATTTCGGCACAATTATTCTGATGTTAGTTGTATAATTGATTGCTTGGTAGACATGCGCAAAACAGTACTCTAAGAAGTAATGCCATATGGCATGACATTTCGCGCTGCGTAATATGGCATTAGAGCAGTACTCAGTACTCTAAACATGACCCGTCCGAAATAACGCATTAAGCTTAGACATACATATAGCCCGCTAACAATTACGTATGTGTTATTGTACTGAATGCTCTGATGTCATAAATAGACCTTTTATTATTGCCTATTTGTATAGTTTACTTCTACGAGTGACGACACGGCGTTATGAAAACGCAATTTTTTACAAAAACAGCAAATACTGCACAAATCAACTTTTTATTTATATCTCCACTGCATAAATAACCTTGACCGCGTAAACTAATACCCAACACGCTAATGAATGCACTTTAATTGAAAACATTGAAATAAACGAAAGAAAGCGAGCAAGTTATGATTTATGAGTTGGGCGGTGTCAAAGAATTGTAAGCTTTATTAGAAATGCAATAGAAGCATAACGGAGGCAGAATCCTATCAAGCGGCGGACATTCGTTGTCGTTCGCATAATATTACTCGAACCTTTACGATGTTGACCGATTGACACCCGAACATTACAGTACAGTACACTTCAGTACCTACGTACAGTACTTAGAACGCGACAGACCTATCCTTTAACCTCTTGCTATGGAACGTCATGTTTAATGTTATGTGACATGCTAAATTTTGTTGGGTTATAGGTACTGTTACAGTACGCGGTCGTGACATATTACGCGTAATACATGACTCGCAGTACTTACACATGTCTATTGCTTGGAAATTGATATACAAAAGCCAACTAATGCCCTTCTCCAAGCGCTGACCTGGTCAAACTATAAAAAAAGTAACAATAAAATATTTGATATCATGCACACCTAATGGTTTGGTTAATTATATTTCACCGGGATTTGGAGGGAGAGCGAGTGATGCCACTATATTACAAAATTGTAACTTTTTAGATGGTATAGAACCAAGTAATTTCATTTTGGCTGACAGAGAATTTAAGAATGTTGAACAGGTACTGGATGCAAAAGGAATTAAATTGTTAAGGCCACCTAGCGTATCATCAGGATCTAAATTATCTAAATCAGAAGTACGGCAGACAAAAATTATTGCTAGTTTAAGGATACATATTGAAAGAGTAATAAGGCGAATAAGAGAAATCTACATGTTAAAACAACATTCAATGATAAATCAAAATTTTCTACAAATATTTAATGATGTGATTGTTATAGCATGTGCACTTATTAACTTACAGGATTCACATAAAAAATAGTGCTCCATTGTCACTCTGAATGTATTATTTTTTATTATATTATATGACTATTATTTAGGTATTTGTAATACATAATAAAACAATATTGGTAATATTAACAAGTTTTAGTTTAATAACCTTTTAATAACATTAAAATATTTTTATTGAAGTTAGTAAATTATTGAGAATATATTAAAAAGAAAGAAAAGCATAAAAATATATTACTGGGGCAGTAATTTCTTCCAGAGTAATTAAGAAATACTACGAACCAATAATGGGTATATATTTTTTTTCCAAAATGATGAAACAATCATCAATAAATTACTAACAAATTCTTCATCAAAATATATCAATTAATAGTATTAATATATCAACTTTCTTTGAAATTTCGAAATCAGGATGTGCAACACAAAAATAGCCTTTCTTCATATTTGTTACACACATTTGTAGCTGCACTTGGGCCAGACACTTTTTAGTAATTTGTCCATTATTAATATAATTCAATTTAGTAGCCTCACTAGTTGGACATTTCACTTCAATTACTCCATCAGAACAAATTCCATCTGGAGTAGCTGCAATCATGGGATACTGCCTAGATAGAAACAGTCCGCAGGGCTTGACTTTTCTTTTAATGTTATTCTGAACAATTTTTATTACTAAAGATTCTAACCTTCGACCTCTTTCCATAGCAGATGTATCGGGTGTTTTAGCACCCATGATTGCAGCTACTAATGATCCATCTAGTGTTTGGCAGCAACTAACTTGATATGCATTGGACGCTGTAATACAACCATATCTTAATTCATGCCACAAAGGATTTTTACACTGGTTTCTAGTATTACTTTCTATTAAAGCCAGAGCATTGTTATCAAGTTTTTTTATTAATGCTGCCGGGCATCACTGTAAACATATTCGTTTTGATATTTCAAAAGCTCACAGTTGGATACTTTCCTCTTGTTGGCCTCTTGAAGGTACTCTGTTAAAACTTTAGTGTTTGTATTTTGATATGGAATCTTTTTCTTGCACAGCTTTTCTATAGTAACATACTTTATTGTGTTCCCGACTCTGGAAAGTGTTGGCTTCTTCCAGTAACATTCCACCTCTGTACAGGAAGGTTCCTCACTTCGCCGATGGGTCCACATTAAAAAGGCTACAGAGTGTTTACAGCCACCAGCAGAAGCTGGACAGTCTAAACACTGGCAACTCACTATTTTCTGATTATGTTCATCCACCACCATAGTCACATTGTAAGATGAGCTTTCACTTTGTGTTCAGGACAAATCTTGCATTTTAGTGTGCAAATGTTACATTCACGATGTAGTTGCACGTATCCAATAGCATCATCTCCGTAAGATTCTCTTGTAGCCCTGCAAATAAAAATCACTATTACAAACACGAAATTACCGCATAACTAACTTACATTATCTTAACAATTGACAGTTAAGCAATAAATAGGTACTATTATTTCAACAACAGGTTTATGGTCTATTACTAAGTAAGTTGGTAAGGTACTCACATGGCTGTTTTTATATTTCTAAGCTCAGCTGCATAAAAATCGGTGTTATTTTTAAAGAAAACTCCGACCATAATGGCATCAACTTTAGGTAGATTTCCGCTGTCTGCTTTAACGAAGTTGCTCTCCATGATCGCACAGAATAAATAAATCTTACAATATGTACTATTATTATCGTTATTTCAATAAATATTAGTATAAAAAAAATAAGTTGGAATTGTACAACAAAAAAACAAATAGGTACGGCAATCAATGACAGACAACTATTTACAAACACGTTACGTCATCATAGACTCGGCCAATCAAAAACGTTTTCGGTCACAAGGCATCAGATTAAAAAAATTAAAACTTTCTAAAGGATTTTTGGAAAATAAAACAATTATTTTTTATTGAAATGAATCTAAATCGCTTTTAAAACCCTAAATCTGTGTGAATATCAAAAAATACTTCAATATTTTTCATATTGTCAAATAGCCTATTGTGTCTTCCGTTCTTGTTGACCTTGGGCCTCCCGCAGGCTTCTGTTTGAGAGTTGAAACAGTAGCTTCGAACTTTTTGACCCACGATCGAATCACACTTTTCTTCGGACACTGACTCACGTCATGTAATACAAACTCACGCCGAAATAAACGTCGAACAATAGAGCACGAATCGCCATTTTTATAATAATGATCCATCGCGACTAAATTTCCGAGAACCGACCTTCTCATCCCCACCACCCGCGCAGCCCCCGCTCATAAGGTTCAAACGCAAGAGTGTTTTTATAAGCCAAGTCCGATGAAGCTGTAAAAGCCGCAGCGGCTTTAGGGCCCCTAAGGCTAACAGTGTAGTCAGGTCTAAAAAAAAAAAAAAAAAAAAGTGTTTTTATAATCGTATACCTTTCTGGCCCACCTGTATTACAGCGGACAGCCAACGCCCTGCGCTCACGTTCAATGTCCAGGCTTTTAAGTCATCGGAAACCCAGTGGCCCAGATACTTTGAAACTATTGACTTGCTTTATGGGACTTCCGCACAGTTTCAACTCTGGTGCAATCGGGTAGGTTTTAGTGCCTGCCTTAAAAACTAGTATCTCACTTATTAGTATAACACTAGTTTCTCACCAAATGGACGTTTTTTGACTTGATTAATTCAGAGGACGGTCTTAACGAATATGCGTATGAAAATATAACTTTTTGAAAAGAAGCCTTTAATCAATATTTTAAATTACCCTTTCTCAATTTTTAATTTGCGCTACACGCTTAAGATTATTGACATATTGAGTAAAACTTGTTATGTAATTTTTTTTCGTATTCTTCTCAGTAGACCCTTACATTTGATACCCATATTGTGTGTGTGCGTAAAATATAACTGCTCAGCCATCTTTGGGTGTCTGCCTTAGATTTCGAATGACGTCACTCAGCTATCCATGCATTGTCATCCAAACTAAACGCGTATGCAAAATTTCAGCTCGATCAATTGGGGATAACTGTTTTTAAATTGAGTTGCTGGATTTGACCCATACTAACAAATCAACCTATTGTAAGTTGGGCTAACTGAAATATTTCTAAATCCATAATTATTTTTTACGTCGTATTTAAAAAAAACACACACAATTACTTATTTCATAATTATTTTATTCTACGAAATTTCAAAAGCTGAACGCTTTTATGAAACTTAACATAAAACATCATCCAAATAGTAATAAGAAAATATTTAATAAGTAAAATGATTAATCACAGTGTGTGCTAACATATAATAATATTATGGAATGATTTTTTAATTATAATTTTGATAAATAAAGAAAATAATTCCTGATTACAATTTTTTGTGGAAAAGTTAGTTATACACACCACGAGACATTTTTTGTTCTGGGCCCTTAAAGAGCTTTGAAGGCACGATAGTATTTCTAATTATTATAAATTAATTTATAATTCTAATAATTGTACTGTTTAATATTCATTTATTTGATAGAGATATTATGTATATGATTTATTGGCACAATAAAGAGATTAATGAACAAAAATTAATAATAATTGAAGCCGAATTAATTTTAACACTATTATGTATTTAGCTAATTTATTTTATAATCAAATGCTTACTGACTTACACACATAAACACTTCAATATAAGTTGAAACATGAAAGATGCTCATTTTAAGTGAACTAGATCGTGTAATATTAAAATAAATACAATCGCAGTTTGCCTCCGATTTTGATTGGAAAAAATTCTGCAAGAAAATTACACAATCAATTAAAAGATGCAACAACTTGAGAGAAAAAAAAACGATTATTTTGATCATAAAAACGTCTCGAAGACAATCAAGAGTTTTTTTCTTTCAATCAATCGAGTCAGCTGTGGAATTTGATGAAACTACGAGTCAATGATTACTCGGACCTATAAAGCTAATATTTTCACAAAGAACCACAATTCCTATATAAATCATGGAAAAAGGTATATATTATAGATCGTTTTTTTATCAAAAATATTTTATAATTATTTATAGCGATGATCTCGACATTTTTTTTTAAAGTTAAAAAATAGGGATGTAACAATTTTTTATCCAGAGCTGATGTATTTGAACGAAATTAATCGTAATGAAACATTTACGTAAATAATAAAAACGAGTAATAGATACACAGTATTCAAAGAAGTGTATTTGATTATCCTCCCTCACCTTTCGCCCAACAATCGTAAGCCACCTTGATGGTTTTGTATGGAAATGATAAAATAGTTTATTCGAGATTAACCTCTCACTAATCGAAACATTAAGAAATGTATGTAATCTATGTACGAACTAATTTAATTCAAAAAATACTTATTTCTTTCTTTACATTCATTTATGTAACATGATCTCACTAGCGAAGTCGCGTGGTCGGTACATAAGTTATATAGAAGAGCTATAAAGTTATTTGTTAACTTCACATTTTACAAAAGCTTTTATTTACTTCACACATAAATTCAGTTTATATTTTGGAACAAAAGTCGTTGACTTTATAAGCCGATACTACGTGAACTAACAACAAACAATTTAAATATTTATTGTTTTATTTTATTTTATTTTGGTAGGTATTTATTTCCCCTTTTTTATACATTTATAAAAAAAAAACACTTTATTGAAAAGGTTCTTGGAATTAGCTACACCTGTTTTCTTCGGTTTTCATTGTTACATTGGATAAATAATCAGATTATAAGTAAACATATCTAGTTGAAAGGTAGTCATTTTTTTCATTATATCTTATTTTTCTTAAAAAATTGTCAGACTGTTTAATTTACTATCGAGACTCGAGACAAAATTCACCAATGAACATTTTAAAATATACATCCAAACATATGGAATGAATGTGGAATGACCTAAGTATTGAGAATGTCATCGAAACAGAGATTCCGAGATGAGAGTTCTGAATCGTTAATTAAGTCGTTATTTTCCAAAAAATTATATAATAAGTACTGAATTAATAATTAATTTAATCTTGCATAATTGCCAAATAGAGAGTGCAACTTTGATGTCATTAAAATAAAGGCAAATCATCTTCGAAGTTTTAAAGTTTGCACACAGTCGTAATGGCTTTTGAGGCGGCCTTTACATGTGCCTCGTGTTGCCGAAGTTAATGCCGCTTTGGGTGGCGCCCTTGTTTGAGCCGTACTGTAGGGAAATTACGCCTTGACCAGCTCTGAGTTGTTCCTCTGAGAAGTTTCGCACGTTCTTTTCGGCTTCTTTGGGTCCAATCGATGGTTTGCCAAAACCTCCTGCCTGAAATTGAAAAAATAAAAATTCAATAAATTTTACATACGAGTTTTTGGTTCTCATTGATCATGTGTCTTTTATTTTAATTCATAAAAATACGCTATTTGGCCCTATATATTAGGTATATTATGTAACTAGCAACCGCCCGCGACTTCGTACGGGTTAATAAAAAATATTATTGCTGAGCGCGTAGTGCATATAAAAATCGTAGTTTCTTAAAACTTTAATGAATTTTTATTGAATGAAGAAATTGTGATTTTTTTTTATAAGGATTAAGTTATCTAAGGATTAAAAAAATATTGATCCAAATCTATCCCGTAGTTTTTGCGTGATGCGCACACAACAGTAAACCTCAATCTTTTATAAAGACATTTGTAACATTTTGCGTGATATAGTTTAGTTATTGTGCTCAAGTGAAATAATAATTAAATCCATAAATATGAGGAGAAAAATGGTTGACAGGAAATTTTGGTATTGGAAACTGTTATGTCAATGGGTTACATACAGACAAGAAGACCTGCAAAATTAAATTCGATCTAATATTCCAAAAGCAGTATACATCCTATTAATTAGTACAATTCAGTAAAGTGAAGCTTTTATTATGAATTTGGAAAAGTCAAAAGAATTGATTCTTACCTTTCTACCTAGTGATTGAAGGCAGATAACAACGGAATTGAGATTCTGTCTCTCCCAAAGATCGACGGTTTGGAATGTTTCTTGGGCCGGCACGCCGAGTTGTCTCGCCGCTTCGAGGAATGCGTTAATGTTCTCCATGCATTTGAACGCCATTTTGGAGACGTTCACTTTCTTCACCAAGTTAGGTTGAATGTTGTTCACTAGTCTGCAAATAAATTAATATAATATTCTTAAGAACGTGACGTAAATTAAAATATACAAAAATTCATTAGAATTCTTTTAAGATTTTAAATAGATATTAAATAAATTGTGCAATTACAATTGTGGATATATTTTAAGATATCCACAGAAATGTTCACAATTATCGAAGTATCTCCTAAATTAATAGTAAGAATTTTTTTTTTTGTAAATATCTTGGTATTTGATAAGTTATTCATATTAATTATACTAAAAGGTAAAGGAAAAACTATGACCAAAAATAAGGTTTTTAACATACTTGCACAATAATGTGCCATCTTTAAGCACTTCATAAAAGTTGTCCATATCTCCCGAGATATTTTCGGGTTCGCCGGTAATGAGCCGGATCCATTCTAAGGACTCCTGCGCAAGTTCCTCGCTGTATTTGCTGTTGATCTGAAAGAATACATAATATGAAGTTAATTAAAAATATTTCTGAATCTATTTCGAACCGCAGGATCAAAGTTTTTTTTTGTATTTTACTCTTAGTCTACGATGTTATCTTTCAGGGACGGTAATTCTAATATACCTACAGTTCTATTTATATCAATAAACCTCCCGTTTCTATGGCGGATGAGGAACTTTACTCTCTGTTCCTCATTTCCGCTAAGCCTCATATATTTTTAATATTGGAATCCGCAAAAAAATGTTGAATATAATTTTTTAATTCTTTATAGGTATTAGCGGTTGAAAAAAAAATGCAACCTGATTGTGGTAAGGATAGGTGGATAAGGAAGAACGATAAGGATGAAAATGTTAACACGATAAGTCTTGATGAGCAGGCTCGATGCCAGAACACACCTATAGACGATTGTTCATTGATATATTTGCAACCCGAGTGTGATAGCTGTGTGATTTAAATGCTCTGCCACCAAGTAAAGCATGAATGGACCAAGAATATGAAATTTGACCATTTCGCTGATGTGAAATTGGTTGTTCTAAACATGCAAGGCAATTAAAATGCACAGAAAAGTTTATTGAAACACCAGCATTTGAATATGTAGCTAGCTAGTGAGGTCAGTTAATCGTTACTTTTATCAGGGGCATGTTTGTTATTGAACTGATAACTTTGACATACATTTAACATGAAATATATGCATTTACTTGGCAATACCTATAATGTTAATAAACGAATACCTGCTTAAAAGTTTTTTTTTATCATACATGTATAAATACAGCGTATTGTATTAACTAAATCTATTTACTCTTCTTAAGTCCGTTACGATGCTGTCAAAACAGTAAATTCTAAAAACACGGATCGATGCTTGGCGACAGATATTGATTCGAGGATGGTGCAGCAAGGCAAGCACTGGAATACATTCTAACACCATGAAAATTGTACTAACTGTTGTAAATCTATCATATTAAAAGTTTTCTTTAATTCTAAATAATTAAAATAACTGTAGTAGTTGCTAAATATTTCTTATGCTGTGCGACGAATTTTTTTTTGATGCCCTCCTACTAAATTAATAACTTAATTACAGCGTACAGGCCGCTTAAAATTAAAGCAATCCTCATATCCCTAAATTGTTTCGTAGCTTTTACGTGAAATAACATTTTAGTCGCATTAGTAATTCTAGCAGGAAGTCGTTAAAACGAACTGTCTGGCGCGCCTTAGTGATATAGAGGGAGGGGCCTTCTGTATTACTTCGACACCCCTATCTTCAGCAACGATACCGCGATGGCTATCTGCAATGGTTATTTAGGTAGATACTAGGTTATTAAAAATTTAAGTGAAAAAATAATTTATTCTATTTTTACCTTTGTCCTAATATTAGTAAAAACATATCTAAAGTTAATTCTAATTGTTTAGGTCATTAACACATTCAAATGACGATAGTTCAGTAACATCATATACTATATCTATACATAGTACATAGGTACTTACATATGTACGACTTTGATAATTATTAAATTTGTTTACCTACTATTTTCTATATTCAAAACTAGTTTTCCACAGCTCCCGGAGAAGGCGTTGTTAGTAATTTATCTTTGAAATATAAATTTATATGTAGTAATTAATGTTATTTTTTAACAGATTCTGTACTTACATTACCAAGGCGGATACATGTAATTTATACTCTAACGGTTTTGTAATAATTTTTAAATCTGTCCCCAAGCACAGTGCTATCTAGCTAACTTTATCGGTATGTTCCGGCAGCTGCACTTGAGAGCCATTTCTTTCCTGGGTATACTCATCAGCTACATTAAACGTCAAGTAATATTACTTACTGGCATGTGCTAGAGCATACGACACTTTCAAAACATTCTCTTTATCGCACCTTCGGTAAGACAAAGACGTAACTGCACTTTTTGTAATTTTTCTTGATAGACATTTGTTCTGCAAATATTGCTCTGAAGTAATTATTCTTTGAGTGAAGTTCCTCCATATAAAAGGATCTTTTAAAGAAGTTAGGCGTACTTAATTCATAAGTACTGCGTATATTTAACAATTAAACTCTTGCTTTAAATAATTACTGCGTTACGATAGTGTGCGGTGGCGTCGGACACCGCTAGTATGAATTAAAAAGTACATAGTAAACGAGACTGATAAACTCCAAAACTATTTGACCGATCACTATGAGAGTTTAGTAGGTCTGTGTTTTTTCATGGAGAATATTTTTATGCTCTCCCTGAACGTAATAGGTGCGGCGCTGTGATCGAATTAATGAATACTGGAAAGGGTAGATTGATGTCGGCGGGGCCAGCTATTACTGTTTAAGCTTACACCATTATCAATATCCATTGTCAGGTCTTGTGGCACAGTGGTAGTAAGCCCTACTATTGAGCTGAGAGGTCGCGGGTTCGATCGCTGCACATGACTGACTTTTGTGTGATAAACATGGTTATTGTCAGTTGTACGTCTCGGTTATTGTCAGCTGTTTAGTTACCCTAAATACAACCCCTGCTTAGTTTGGAATTAATTGGCCGTCTGTGAAATAATGTCTCCTTTATATTTAATAAAGTTTACAAGTTAGGTTTAAAAAAATGTAATAAAAATGCATCGAATTTTAAAAATATGTCATGCCCTTATCAGAGTGCATACAAGACGATATCTAAAGAACCGTTAGCAGTTAAAGAACCAACCAGATATGGTAAAAATGTAAAACCGGTTACATTTTGTACAACGTTGGCGAGATATGCGTGTAGGTAAATAATGAATTCGTTACGTTAATAAAATTTATAGTCGGTACAAGCGAAAATAAGGAATCATGCGAGTTGAACGAGCATTCGACAGAAATAGATAGATCATATTTTTAGAGCACAAAAAGGACGTATTATCTATCACCTTGTGTTTCTGTGAATCGTTTGATTAATCTGATACCTATATATTTATAAAATTCTTGTGTATGTCTGTTAATGATTCTATAACTTATGAACGACTTGACCGATAGAGCTTATATTCATACTAGCTGTGCCCCGCGGTTTCACCCGAATATAATTTATAAGAAATCACTGATTGATGATTTATAATACTTTAGTATAGACAATATTTTTATCGGGTGGCCTGATGCTCACATCGCGGCATCGCACGAATTGTTCGCAACACTACTACTATAGATAGACCCGAGCCGAGTGTTGAATTATTTTAATTTTGCATTATCTATCAAACTATGCATCCAAATTACATGCTGTAAAAGACAAAGTTTATCTGCATTAACTTGTCTTTATGATGAAGTAACTTTTGTTCGTAAGGATAAATATGCCATGCTTAAAAATAATGCTTATAAATTTTAAATCTTCAACAAAAATAAAATGAAAATTACCTTATTATGGCTTATTGTATTAGGGATAGATATATGCTATCGCTGACTTTTTTTAGATATACTAATGATCAATATTTTTGTAGAAAATTATACTTACCTATCAGTAACATACCTATTCATTTAATTTTATTATTATTAAGGTCCAAGAGGTTGTTTGTATGAACGCGTTAATTTCTGGAACTACCAGCCAGTTTTGGTTAATTAAATTTGCATTATATAGCTAATTTATTGAGAAAGGCTAGATAACTTCACGCTACAATATAGGGAGCGGAGCAGTAACCGTGAATATCAAGCAATCTGGAACTGTAGGCAAATACGGGAAGTGAGAATACGAAAGGCAGTTCCACCTATGCGTTGGCGGCAAAGGCGACGCGGCGCGGTCGTGGTGTAGAGTTGATCGAATAAATTTAATACGGGTACGCGGGTGGGACCGTTACTTAAATATCCAGAGTGTACTGAAACGTGGTCGTTTACTATGGGCCTTATAAAAAAGCTCAAGGTCACTCTAACAGCAATGAAAAAGGCCACGCTGGGAGTTTGAGACATACTGTCTTAGGAACAAGTTCACCTATTCCCAGGTTCTGCAAGATCCTAAATAGCTATAGTGATATTATTGATATGCACTTTAATAGCATTGGTGCATCTACTCGAACAGTACACAAACCTGTAATGGTTACTGTATATCAGGTTTCTTAGAGTGGTTTTTATTTGTTAGGAATGTGTAAAATGTATATAAATTAATAAATTTGTTTTAACAACAAATCAGTAATGGTATCTTACTTTTAGGCGCGTTATGATAATATGATGAGAGTGTATTTTTATGATGCGGGCGCACATTGTAACAAAAAGACTACACTATGAAGAGCACTCTTGTTTTATAGTGGTGAAGTTAGCCACACTTGATATTATTCCCGTAATACACACACGAATCTATTCAAAGAAGTACACACTATTCAAAGAAGTATAAATTCTCACGTACGTACATGAATATAACGCATCCATATATTGTTTTAGTCTTAGCAGTTGATTTGCTTTAATTCCCGGTGAGGCAAATAATATATATAAATTGTCTGCTAAAATCGTATTCTTCAGACACGACAACAAGTACATCATTCATAATTCACAAACAATTCAGGAGGCTCAATTTATTCCCTGTTATAACAGGCCTAAGGTATGCGATCTTTTGAAATTTACTGTATAAGTTATAGGCTAAAATAACTAAATATAATAACTTCATAATATTAAAAAACAAACTGTTTAAAGTCAATCCTGAATTACCTGCACTCTTCACAATATGCAGATGGGTCATGCTTGAATAATAAACGGCTGAGAAAAAATCCTAATTAGGCTTGATATTTACGCATGTCCTATTTCAGAATGTATTTCCCCGAGTCCTCAGCGAGAATAAAGATAGTGTCATTACACATGAATATAGAAATATGTCACGACCTAAATTACGTCATATTCAGTGTAATCGTTACGAAAAAAGGGTTGGTTTCCCTTTTCATTAGGCACTTTATATTGGATTAATTTTTTTAAGTGCCATATTACGGGTATAACGTCTTTCTTGAGAGGCTTTTCGGCATACACACAATTTGATATTTTCAGTTTTAGACAGTACCTATCTGAAGCCTGTATTGATTTAGTCTTTATTTTATTATCGTACTAACTGTGCAACTCGGAGTCACCAGCGGTAAACCGGTTTCACATATTTTGTATGTATATAGGTTACTTGCCTACAGATTACTGGATTGGTTGACGTTTATAGTCACTGCTCCGCTCCTAAGGGTCACAGCGTAATGTTATATAGGCCTCGATAAATATATAAAAATAATTTCTCAAATGTAACTGGTACTTCTAGAGATTAGCGCGTTTAAACACAAAACAACAGAAAACTTTTCAGCTGTAATATTAGTATAATTCTTAGTCTGTTACATAGTTAATACGATAATGATTATATTATACTAAAAGCAATTCCAGAAAACACATTACTATAGTATTAAAATAATTAGCAAAATGGTTTAAATCTAATTTATAATGTGCAATGGATGCGTAACGAAGTTAACAGAACGGATGCTGAAGGTCGTACTGATAAAGAATTAGCCAATTGTTGTATTCCTTCTTTTATTTTTATGATTACACCTATACGCGATATTGGAACACTAAAATATACTTATTGCTAATGATCAACAATTAGACGATAAATTATATAGAAAGGTGGATTCTAATTAGAACCAGGCTAACGCCAAGTTCACAATTACTTGAACATTTGCATAAAGGTCACCGATCATTGAGAAATAATGTTATAATCAGTCTGTAAATGTTCCACAAATAGACAAAGGCGCTTCCAAGTGAAGACGCGGGTTTAGTACCAGCCAATGACGTATTCTTAAAAATCATAATTTCAATAAACTTGAATGACTATACAAGACCAGTAATCAAACATATTTTTAGTGCTGACGCATTCACAAGGTTAAATGAGGAAAACAAAAGTAATACATGACATAATAACTTATTTATTTTTTATGTGACCTAAATAACTTAAATTACTTAATACGGTTTAATTCTTCTCATTGGTAAATTGTATGTAGCATTAGAGGCTGGTCTATATTTTTGAAAATTTTCAACGGTTGTGTAAATTCGGTTTTACATCTTTTATTTAACTTGATTCGTTCGTATGTAACACCAAATATCAAAGTTTGCAAACCATTTTTTATCCAGTTCTTGGTATTTTATTGATGAAATGGCATCTGTATGTAAGTTCTATGACAATGCAATATTATGGTAACATGGAAGTGATCTGCTAATGGAGTCAGGATGTAGGGACTGGAATGGAACTCGTTGATGGGAAATGGTAGGACAGGCGAATTTACACAACGTAACCATTACTTAACATAAGATTATTCATTAAAAAAGAATATTTTCTTTCTAGTTCAATAATTTATAATAAGCTTGTTTTTTAAAGATTAAATTTTTTTTAAATTATTTATTTAAATTTGAAATACAAAATATTTAATAATAAACAAAAAAAAAACACATAGTTCCATAATTAGTAATGTATAGTATAATATTTTCTTTAATTGTTTAATATGGTCTAATTATCACTTATTAATGCTAATTAATATTGATTATACCGAAGTATTGAACCTGAGTTCAAATATTATTATGTATAATACAATAATAGTATAAATGACTGAGTAAATACATAATATAAAATCGGTTGATGATGCCGAAATACTCAACTGTCTTTAGTTATTTTAACCAAGAAATAATACTAATGAATTTCCGAAGGCAGGTTTCTATTGCTTTGAATGTACTGAGAGGCCCATAAATTCGTTTATGATATTATGCCAGTGTGTAAGTCGAGAAAAAGTTCTTTACGTCATATTTTGCCGTACTGTGAAGCCGTGGAACTGTTTCCTGGGCACCTTCACCTAAAACATGGAGTCCTTCAAACATAAGGTGAAGAGACATTTCAGCAGGCCGGTATGACAGCAACGAAAGACGATAGATTGGTGATCCTTACCATCAGTTAAGACACCGTCATTTTGCTGTGCTACGATAAAAGAAACTTTTCGATTGATGGTCATACTTAGATGGGTATTCATGGTAATATTTTAGTCATATTACTCCCAAAATTCGGTAGACAGTACTCTCGAGGATTTTGTCATAAACTTATAATATACTAACGCTTTTCTGCATCTTCGCTCGTGTCATTGTAATGTCCCCATTATATGCTAAATAGTAAATAATAATTTTGATCAATCTATCTCCAACAATGTCGGATTTTAATACAAACTTCCATACCGTTTTTCCTAAAAATTCTTCCGAAGTGCTCACTGTACAGTGTAAAAGGAGCCAACCATATAAATTTTTACGATCCTAGCCCCAGTAATTTAGTCTTTGCGTTCACATTTCAGTCAGTTATTCAGACAGTTAACCTTATATATATAATATATATATATATATATAAACATTTTACATTGTTTCCAACTGTAGTGAGCTAATAAACTAATTTTAAAATTAGGTAATGTAAATGAAAGCAGGATATCACTAGTAAATGCATCATCTGGTCTCTCACGTACCAAAACATAAATTAGTCATTCTTTGAGTACATTGTAAGATTTAGTTTGAAGATTAATTTATTAAAGAAAAGTACGCAGTGATGATGAAACTGATGGTACGAGAAAGCTGGTTAAAACAGTGATAATTATCATTAGACTGGTTAAAACTGTAGATAATTATCATCAGACTTGTTAAAACTGTAGATAATTATCATTAGACTTGTTAAAACTGTAGATAATTTGTATGTGATAATTATCATTAAACTGGTAAGTCCATTGTTGGACTGCCTTCTCCAGAGCTCATTAATGTATTTATCTGGTAGCCAGCTTTATGCATCCAGTTTTTTTTTTCAAGTGCCTTTCGCAAAGACTTTACGCCCATCATTTGAGTAGGTACAATAAGGCCGTTAGAGTCCTACACTACGTTTATCAAGACACGATCTTCATTTATGAACTCATCCACTGAATGGTAGTCGGTTCTTTAATAAATGTTACCAGCAATAAGCTACATGTGTGAAAGTTTGCACGACAATCCATCAATGTTAAGTTAGATTTATGAAAATTGGTATTTATAAAGTGCCAGTGTTATATTATATACCAGCTGATCCGCGCAACTTCGTCAGCGTCACATAATGGAAGCTCTCAAAAGGAATAATTTTTCTCCGTTTTTGCAACATTTTTCACTTTTTATCCCGTAGATAACATATTTTTCCTTTCTCTCTGGACGAAGTCGCGAGCAGAATCTAGTATTCGAATAAGCTTAATTAATTCTGTATTGCTTTTAAAGGATCTCTTAAAGCCATCACAGTATTTTACTAAAATTCAACCGATGTTACTAAGTTACTAATATTTTAATGAGCATAAAAATCGATTTAGTGGAATTATCCTACAGCGTAATCGATGAGACTACCAAATTCGTCTCATACGCCAATGACGTCATTAGAGAAGGATTCACACATGAGTCAGCCTTCTGTGCCGCCAGACATGTTAGACAGCTAACGACAAAAAATTCTATTCCTATAAAACCAGATCTAATCGTTATTCTTTATTTGGTTAAGTGTGCACGTGTATCTCTTTTTGCATATAAATATCCCGTTAGTTGACAATCTGCTGTAACTTGACTGATATTATGTGGACTGATCTAACACAATTACCAATAAATTAAAGCTAAGAAACAAAACCATGCTATAATGTATCACATTCTAGTTTGGAGTGAAATTTTGTTTACGCGAACATTAAGGTTAAAGGAACCAAACTATGAATATAATTATTTATTTAATTATTATTCTACAGTGGCATTAATTTGTGCTCGAAGTCAAAGGAAATGGGTTCTTGTAAGCGTGCCCCGTTTGAACGGGTTTGTCGCACCTGCTGTCACGAAATTTGGTTCTCGTTGAGTCCTTGAATAGTAAAGGATCGTTGTTGTCTTTCATATGCGTACCTATCATATTTAAAAACATAAATCGTTATGTTAAAATGTATTGACGTAAAATGTATGCAATGTAAAAGTAATAACTTTATTGTAAAAATGAAGTAATTTATGTTATTATTATTAGTAAATAATAACAAAATATATTACGAAAACAAAAATTAAAATTATTATAAAAATATAAATCGATATTTTTAATAATCCTAATGATTGCAACTTTATTCTGAAAAAATACCTAAATAAGTACCTACCTAGTTAATGTTATCATTAAATATAATATGTAGTAAATAGTTATAAAATACATAACAATAGTGATAACATTAACTTAAATTAATAAAATGATTACAAAAACACATTCAATAAATCGATTTTAAAAACATAAATTGCCATAATGAACATTCACTACACATTATTAGCAGAGCAATCTAATTAATTTTAAATACCTGATAAAATTTTGCGTATGAACAAACAATTATTATTTTGTGTATATTAAATATCTCGAAGTAAAAAAAAACCTTGATTTAAAAATAAATATTTTCTAAATTCAATATTGTTATCATTTATAAAAACACATTGATGCACGCTATAAGTGCAATAATTATTATATAAATAAGATGTAGAGTAAAAAATTATTTATTTTTATAGTACCTATAACCCATAAAAATATTTAATCATTACATTTGGATTTAATTTAATTACAAGAGGTGACTGAATTTGTTTGCAGTCCGTTACTGTTATCAATGAAACATAACTAAAGGTCATTCGATGAATTAGGCTGCGATAGTGTGTGTACGTTGTTGCTATCTCGTTCGTTACTCGTTAGTTTTGAAATGTTCATCACAAAAGCATTAATTAATTGAAAAAAATTAACTTGATACGTACTATAATAATGAAACAGTAATGTTAGAGCCGAAAACTTTTTGGTCAACATGTTACGTTCTTTTTCCATCGTACAAGAATCTATAGTCGTAATTAATATAATTAGTTTTTCATTTTTCTGCCACATTTTTTGCTACTCATTTCACTGTGTAGCTACTTAAAAATAAGGTGGAAGACAACCAGGCTTCATGTATTGCAATAAAAAAACATGAGCAACAATATTATTTAGTAATGTTAACTTTATGCATTTTGACTACGTATAACAGACGTCCAGTGACATATTAAGAAATTGACGTTTTGTTGAACTGGCTACTTTGATCTCAATTATCTGGCGTTTGGTTAGAAATTCCAAATTCAAATCTATGTAAAATTTAGGCTTGTGTATTTGTGTTTCGAATTTTGTGATTAATTATTTTCGCATCAATTGATTTTTTTTCTTTGACATCGTTATTTTCACAAAATGGAAAACTTAAAATATCGCATTATTTACGAATATGATTTCCACCGTGACATCAGGGCTGCAGAAAAAGCTCGAAGGATTAATGATATTATATATAGGGAAGCTACTGTAAAAGAAAGCACGGTACGTTTTTGGTACCAACGTTTTCATTCTGGAAATTGTGATCTACGAAACAAACCCCGTGGACGGCCGGACACTCTAGTTGATAATGAAGAATTAAAGGTGATCATGGAAGCGGATCCATCACAAACCACGTCAGTGTTAGCAGCAGGCATAGGTCTGAGTGATAAAATAATTTTAATTCACTAGAAACAAATTGAACTGAAGAAATTGAAAGAAGTATGTACCGCATAAATTGACTGAAGCACACCAACAAACACGCATCGATTGCTGCGTTACATTACTCAACCGTCACAATAACGAGAG
Source organism: Saturnia japonica (assembly GCA_033032175.1). Classification (NCBI taxonomy): domain Eukaryota; kingdom Metazoa; phylum Arthropoda; class Insecta; order Lepidoptera; family Saturniidae; genus Saturnia; species Saturnia japonica. Next base: position 6,171,177 of record CM065314.1, read on the forward strand.
AATTTTGAATCATATTGTTACTTGTGACGAAAAATGGATCCTTTGCAACAGTCGAAAATGCTCATCACAGTGGTTGAACCCAGGAGATCCAGCCAAATCCTGTTCCAAGGGAAAATTTACTCAGAAAAAGGGACTGGTGAGTATTTAATGGACCAATGCTGGTGTCACACACTACAGCTTCCTAAGATATGGCCAGACGATAACGGCAGATCTGTATTGTTAACAATTGCAAACCATGATAAAAAAGCTAGCCGTTAAACAACCGAGACTGGTCATCTCTCTAGCCGAATGCTGCTTCAGGACAACGCTTGACCCCATACTTCAAGACAGACGGTCGCTAAATTAGAGGAACTGCAGTTGGAATGTCTTCGACACCCACCTATCTCCCCAGAACTTGCTACAACAGATTACTACTTTTTTCAGAATTACGTCAATTTCTTGAAAGGTCCAAACCGCCTTCAAAAATTTTTTTGATTCTCGCTCCCACAATTTTTTCAGCAATGGAATCAATGAACTACCTTTAAAATGGGGAAAGTGCATAGATAAGAATGATACATACTTCGATTGATTAAATGTATAATTTCATAATATTTTATTCGTTTTACTTTCTCCATATAAAACGCTAATTTCATATAAGTACCTAATATTATAAATCACAGACTACTAATCATCCGATAGTTCGAGCGAGAATGATCTTTAGGCATGTTTTTACCTGCCGGCTCATCTATACTAATCTATACTAATATAAAGCGGAAAAGTTTTTGTTTGTGTTTTTTTAATACGCTAATCTCTGGAACTACGAGTCGAATTCGAAAAATTCTTTCTTCACATGATACCCAGACTTACGAGGAATAGTATAGGCTATTATAATATTAGGCTAAAATTCCCAGCTAGCCTTCAATATTTATTTTTTGTTACGTAAGTCGTTAGTCAAAGCCCTCGCGAACTGCTTTATACACATGCGTTGGCTTAATGGTCAATTATATGTAAATACAATGTTATACAAACATATTGACCATTAGCATATCTAAAAAAAACTAGAGGTAGCATATGCCTATCTCTTATATATAAACCACAATAAGGTATTCTATGACAAAGAATTGTTGAAAATTAAAAAGTGATTTATAAGCATTATTTTTAGACAAGGCATATTGATGCTTACGAACAAAAGTTATTTGAACAATTATGACTGACTACACGAGTGTGTTGGCGGTGCGGTGTTTGTCGGATAATTAACACGGGTGAAACCGTGGGGCCCAGCTAGTGTTATTATAATGCGTGCGGGTAAACAGAGCACACCTATTCCTTTCGCTCCCCGTTCATAGTGTAGGTCATTAGTACGGTGTCAATATTCATACCAACTAATATCTAACACTATTATGACTATCTAACTATAGAATAATGTGGATTACCATATTTTACAAAGTTAGAAACATAGTATTAATAAAAACGCATGCAGTAATGAAATTCGAAACCAAATCGTTTAAAGACTTTAAGGCAAGTAGTGACGGACGATATTGAAAACCAATACGGCTTTAATAATATCAAAGGACCCGTTCACTGTTAATCTATAGACAGAGATCCATACGTGGCCGGTAAAAACGGCTGTTACCATAAATAACTATGATTCAATGTCAACGGTTACGAAAGAGTAGTTACGTCAGGCTGCTTCAAATAAAAATTTAAAGCTGAATTCCTAACGAATAGGAATGGCGATATATTTAGGGGCAAAAATTGGAAATAGGACCGTCCAATGGGCTCGTGCACCATGTGTCTTTACATATAGATATATTGATATGTCGATATGCATATATGACGAAACTCGTCAGAAATATTAAACGGCGAAAACTTAAAAATACCAAGCAGGACAGGATATGTACTGATTAGATAGCTACATAACCATTTATGTTATTTAGTTACTTCTACATACAACTATAAAGTTATTGCAACTAAAGCAATAAAGGAGGCATAAAACAACGTGCTCCTTTATGTTATCAAAGTATTTGTTTCCTGTTAAACAAGTTGTAACAGAACAATAGCTGTATTGTGAATAACATTATAATTTCAAACCGAAGCGAATAAGAAAATATATAACTTACGAGTACTAAATGGTATCCGCAACTTCATCTGCGTAGAAATATTTTTAGTTATATTTTAATCGATATGCGAGCATAAATCGATATGAGAGCACGCTACGTGGTTTCTCGTAATTTGCTCAGTCATTCCAGAGATATCCTTTATCGCTACGCAGGAATTCTCAAAACTGGTGGAAAAAAGTTTTAAAAATTGCATGAAGTATATTATAAACTACCAGGTCGATAATAATATTCAACGAAATTATACATAGTAAAACAGTTACATAATAATACAGGAAAGATCTTGTAGCAGGATTACCAGATGTATATAGACATACTATGAAGAGAAATCCAAAAAGTAAGTAGGCGGTTGAAAATTCTGGTATCAAAGCTGCATAGTTATAAATCTTCTAAAAGTAGTCCTTACCAGTCCGGTACAATAGCTCTGGCATCGACAAGTAAGGAGGAAGGAATGGGGTCGTGCCGAGGCCGTCGCGTCTCAGCGGTCAATGCTATGTAATGTAACCAGTTAAGCGATTCAAAAAAATGGGGATAACTTTAAAACACCTGATTAACAGCCGTTTTCGACAATCTACCTTACCACTATTTATGTTACTGACGATATAAAGTTAAATATTTTGGTAATCTTTTGCATTTCAATAATGTATCTTCGGATAGCTAGTTCATACAAAAGCTTACCAAGAGACATATCTTTTATCTTCAGTAGTAAAAACAGTGGTTAGATAGATTACTAAACACGAACGTAAAACATCACGCGCAACAATTAAATAATGAGTTATTATTAGAGGTTAGTTTCCTAGTCATTTAAAATAAAGCCTATAAAAAATTATAACTTCATACCTTCATCTATTATGTGATGGCCTGTAAAGCTCAGAAATTAATATTTTGTTGTGAAATTGCAGTCTCAAATGATGCCTACATATTTTAATAATAGTCTCTTTGGATAAGAATGTTAATTTTGCGACTACTATAGCACTTTTAAAATAGGTACCTATTTAGATTTACAAGCAAATCTTTTTTATTAGGACCTTACGCTTAACATTAATTACGTACATTCTCCATATATTACCTTTATTATCCCCTTGTTATCTCAGCTCTGGTACCATTAAAGTAGCTTTCTCTACTTCGGTTAGTGTTCTGGTGAGGGGGGTTAGTGAGAGGGAGGTCGATAACCTTTGTATGGAAAAGGCTCGGAAGCATTTTTCATGCATATATACATCCCGTATGAAGACGAGAGTTTGGCGTTTTATTATATTTTAAGAAACTCCTAGACAAATATCGATGCTCTTCTAGAAGGTCTTTATAGGGTTTAGAAGGCCTTTAGGCGTAAAATAAAGATCTAACAGTTGAAAACATGTCATATACCAATGAAATTTATTTTCTAGTTAGACCTCAAATATTTTATCATGGAAATTACACTATAAAAGGTATAAAAATCATTTGACCTTGCTCTGCTTATGCGATGCGAAATGTAATCACGTTTTATCAATCATCAAATCTCTAATAACTAGAGAAGATAAGAAAGAGATAAATACAGTAGCGCTGTTGTGGATGTAGGAATAACGTATTATTACACACCACAGAAACTATTATCTTGATTAAATAATAAGTTATGTTTAATCATTTCTACCCACACGAGCATAGTAAATTATTCAAGGTACACATATAGGAGTTTTGGACGAATACTCTCTCTCTATTCTAATGTTTCTACCTTTATTATTGAACGCATTTGTAACATTGTAATATTTTCAATACATTCACGTGTATTAGTCGATTTTTTAAGACAGTTACTAAATGTATCACAGCAATCATTACCATACGGTATCTTTTACCACAGGTAGTATTCAGTGTCGACTAAAGTCCAGCTACAGCGTCTGTCGACTGATGTGATTTGAATTCAAATACTGTATTAAGACTAGACGTAGCTAGAAAACTGCGTTAATCACGATTCCAAACATGCCTCTAGAATTCAATGTGTGTGTCATTTATAATTTCTATTCAGTACTGATTGTACTTAATAAATGAGCTGGAAGTCTCAAGCGTATTTATATCTAATTGGTTAAGAACTAAATTTAATATCTATTTATTCTTAGATCATTTCATCTTTACTTCCATTATGCTTAACAAACAATAGACTTCTAATAGACGTATAAAAAGTGTCGCGATTACAGCAATGATGACCGGCTTTGTTTAGATTTAGACCATAGGCACACTTCTTTGAAGTCAATAATTCGTATTCTGCAATCATGAATGTACCTAGTTATGCAGTCTGTACCCTCTCTTATTACGTCTTGTTAATTGGTACATACGTTAGAAATGCTGATGTTACGTTTTTAACCCATATTATGTCTGCAAACTACTGATAGACACCTGGTGTTTTGACTGAATGTATTGCGACATATTTCTCATTATTTCATAGTAAACAGCCCCACTTTGTGTTTATAGAATAAGAGTTTATAAAAGAGACATTTGTAACAAATAAAAGCATTCTTAATAAAGCTTCTTGAGAATCAGTCTTGTCTTAGACTTTTTTAAAAACCCTCGGCAGTGCTCCCGAAATTTAACTGGCGCAGTCGGTAGGATACTCAATCAACAATAAAAGTCTGTGTTCGAGTCTTACAAATCGGTCTCATGTGCAGATTTTGAGTATCTACGAACCAATAAATAAGTTAACGTCGGGTTCCACATCTATTTCCGAGAGATCCTGTCCTAAAAGCGAAAGCAGCTATACGGCAAGACATGGGAACGAGCAGACTGTAAGTGACCATTTTTACAATCCTTGTCTCGTCCTTGTTATTTTCTGTGGTTGTATTTTTCGTTGGACATTGTTATAATTTTCAAACAAAAATCGTTGAAAATTATTTAACAAATTTTTATAATTTTCAAACAAACATCGTTGAAAATTATTTTTCATAATTTTCGAATAAAAATCGTCGAAAGTTATTTGACTTCATAGATTATAAGATATTGAGAAATATTAATAATAAATATTAATTTTGAGAATTTTAATTTGATAATTTTAATTTCGATAATTTTAATTTTGAGAATTTTGATTTTGATAATTTTGTTATAAGATTTATTTTGTGAATTTTATTTTGAAAATATTATTTTGTGAATTTTAATTTTGTGAATTTTACTTTGTGTGTGTTTAATTAAATAAATACAACTCAAAATGCAACGCAACAATGAATCAACAATTCAATTAGTATCAAAAGAACTTTTAAGTTTAATTCCCAAGTACGATGGTGATCAAAATACTTTAAATTTATTTATTAAAAAAAGTGAATATATAATCAGAAATTTTAGCGGATCAAACAATGTTGTTCAAACTACATATGTGTTTCATGCTATAACTAGTAGATTATGTGGTAAAGCCGCTGCTCTACTAAGTGAAAGAGAAGACATAACAACTTGGGAACAATTAAGAGCTGTTTTGATTCAACATTTTGGTGATCCTAGATCGGAAGAGTGTGTGGCAATTGAGTTGGAAAATTTAAAAATTAAAGTTGGTGAAACATATACGCAATTTTGTAACAGGATACAACAAACACGCTGCACCCTCTTCTCCAAGGTCAATTTATTAACTGATGAAGGCCTCAAAGCCGCTAAAATGATTATCTATAATAATATGTGCTTGAATGTATTTTTATATAATTTACCAGAGGATTTAATTCGAATTGTGCGACTTAAAGGTTGTACCGTTTTAGAAAACGCACTAAGTGTTGTCATGGAGGAGGTCAATTTTCAATATCAGTACAATTCTAAAAATAAAAATAAATCTAATATTAAACCAGTTCAACAATTTTTCACGCCTACTTTAACAAATAATTTTAATAATAATTTCAAACCTCAACCTGCATTTGTGCCAAATACATTTAATTCCGGACAACAAAATTTTAAATTCGGAATTCCATACCAAACACAAAATAATTTTAAACCGTATAATAATAATTTTAAATTCGGTATTCCAAATCAAAATGTACAATTCAGACCTAACCTAAACCAACAAGGATATAAACCAAATTTTGGAAATAATAATTTTAAATTCGGTATTCCTAATCAACAAGGGTTCAAACCACAATTTAACAATACACAAAACCGACCTAATTTCAACATGCCAAATCAACAATTTAAATTTGGTATACCACCACAAAATCAACCTCAACGTAATCCACCTCAATTTCAGGCAAGCGATGTGTCAATGCGCACAGCTCGTCCTATTAGACAAAATATGATAGAGTCTTTAGAAATGAACGACCCTGAAATTGAATACCAAGACTATCAACCTGATTATACAGAATATGAAAATCATTATTTCATTGACGATAATCAACAAACTGCTTATGACGATTATCATGAAAACATAGAACCTGTTGAAACTGAAGAAGCTGAAAATGAATGCGTAAATTTTCCTATAAAAGCCTCCAAGAGCGACCCCCAGAAATAGTACACTTAAATTATGACGGCATAAATAAACTACCGCATATTTATATTCCTGAAATTGATGCTCGTTTAATGATTGATACCGGAAGTACCAGAAGTTTTATTAGTCCCGCTAAAGCTGATGAATATTTTTCAGATTATAAATATATTGATCCTTTTGAAGTTATTAGTACACATGGACGTAGCCTACATGACGAAGTTATAGATATACCTTTATTGGAAAGTTTTAAAAGTCCGATGAATCATAAATTTTATATATATAATGTAGATGGAAGATATGACGGATTAATAGGTTCTAACTTATTAAAAATATTGAACGCGACTATAGACATGAAAAATTTAATTTTACGGACACAAAATACAGAAATTCCAATAATTTATAGTCCCCCGTGGGAAATAACGCTAGAACCACGCACTGAAACCCGTGTTAAGGTGCCTACAAATTTAATTAATGGTGAAGCAATAATTAATTTTAAAAATTTTGGAAATGAAGTACGTATGCCTAGCGCTATAGTTACTTGCAAAGATTCATTTGCAACAACAGTCATGCAGAATGCTTCGCAAGATAGTGTGACTTTAACTTTTAACGAACCATTGAATATAACCAGCCTTAATAATAATACTTGCAAAATAAATTTATCAACCGGGCAACAATTAAATGATTTTGAGATTGATGAATTACTTACACAAAATTTATCGAAACTCCGATTAGATCATGCTAATCAAGAAGAACGAGAAGCAATAGAAAAACTTTGTTTTGAATACAGGGATATATTCTATTGTGATAAACTGCCTCTTACATTTTCTAATCAAGTAAAACATCGAATCCGGACTAAAAATGAAGATCCAATTTTCATACGGCAATACCGACTTCCACCATCGCAAAACGATGAAATACAGAAACAAGTTGAAAAATTACTAAAAGATAATGTTATACAAGAATCGTTTTCACCATGGAGTGCACCCGTACACCTAGTTCCAAAAAAGATGGACGCCTCCGGTGAACAGAAATTTAGAATGGTTGTAGACTATCGACGTATAAATGATATTACTACTGATGATAAGTATCCTTTACCAAATATTAATGATTTATTCGACAAGTTAGGGAAATCTACTTACTTCAGTACATTGGATTTAGCAAGTGGGTACCACCAAATTGAAGTTGATGAACAAGATAGACCCAAAACTGCATTCACTACACCAATGGGACATTTTGAATTTACACGGATGCCATTTGGACTTAAAACAGCACCTGCAACATTTCAACGCGCAATGGATAACGTGTTACGTGGGTTGCAAGGTATACATTGCTTAGTATATTTAGATGACATCATCATTTATTCTAGTAGTATACAAGAACATGTAGAGAAGCTAAGAAAAGTGTTCGATCGTCTCAAACAAACCAATCTTAAAGTAACTCTCGATAAATGTGAGTTTTTTAAAAAAGATGTACTCTACTTAGGACACAAAATTACGAAGCATGGTTTACAACCAAATGATGATAAAATCAGGGCAGTACTTGCCTTCCCACTCCCCAGAACATCCACTGAAATTAAAAGTTTTCTTGGCCTGATAGGCTACTACCGAAAATTCATAAAGGATTTTTCAAAAATTACACAACCCCTTACATCGTGTTTGAAAAAGAAAAATAAAATTGAAATTAATGAATCATATGTTCAAGCTTTTCAAAAATGTAAAGAGCTACTTGTGAATGCTCCTATATTACAGTTCCCTGATTTTTCTAAACCCTTCATTTTAACAACAGACGCGTCAAACTACGCTTTAGGCGCTGTCCTTTCACAAGGATCAGTTGGAAATGAAAAACCTATCGCATATGCAAGTCGTACTCTTAATGATGCAGAAACACGTTACAGTACAATAGAAAAGGAACTGTTAGCCATCGTTTGGGCAGTAAAACACTTCCGTCCTTACCTGTATGGACGCAAATTCACAATATTTACTGACCACAGACCTTTAGCATGGTTAAATTCACTGAAAGAACCTAATAGTAAACTTACTAGATGGAAATTGAGACTAGCTGAGTTCGATTTTGACATAATATACAAGAACGGTAAACAAAATAGTAATGCTGATGCTCTATCACGAATTAAATTAAATATATTAAAGGACGATATGTCCTTACGAGTAAACGTGAGTGACACTGAACGATCTGAGAGTCCAATACTAATTTCAGACTCATCAGAAACGTTAACTATTCCTTCAGATTCCGATAAGACTTTAACTCACCCAATTCGTTCTCCTTCATCCAGTACTATTACTGCCTGTTCATTACCGGAAACCATACATTCTGCTGAAGATATTGATACGAATGGTATTCCCATTATTGAAGAAGCCATCGACACAAAACCTAATCAAATCCTTATTTTTACTTGGAACAGAAACCAATTATCAATAAAAGACTTATCACATGAAAAACAAAAAATTTTGGAAGTACATTTACCTGTAAACAACACTAACCTTGTTAAGAAATTTCTTTTAGAATATATAAAACCTAAAATTAAATATTTCTTTTACTTTGAGAGCGAAATTCACCGTAAACAATTTACAAATGCCGTGATAAAACTATTTAAAAAAGATACCGTCAAAATATATGAATGTACTAAAAGAGTTATATACTTAGGTGATGAAAAAGAGCAACGTGCCACTATACTTGCTTATCATCAAGGTAAAACAAGTCACCGTGGAATCAAAGAAACTCTTATGAAATTAAAGCGTAATTATTTTTGGACAAATATGGATATAACAGTCGCTTCTGTAATCAATTCTTGTGAAACTTGTAAAACTCTAAAATATGATCGCAAACCTTTAAAACCAGAATTAATGTTAACGCAAACTCAAACAAAACCTTTTGCTGAAATATTTATAGATATATTCTCTATAGAAGGAAGCTACTTCCTTACCATAATAGATGCTTTCAGTAAACTAGGTCAGGCTTTTGAAATATCCAATCGCTCTACACCTGAAGTAGTTCGTGCCTTAATTAAATTTTTCTCATTTTATGGCGTACCAAATAAGATCAGTGCTGATTCTGGTACTGAATTCAACAATACACTTTTAAAAGAAACATTACAATTTTATAAAATAGAATTACACATAAGCACTCCACATAATCCTAATTCTATGGGTTTAATTGAAAGATTCCATTCAACTATTTTAGAAATATATCGTATCGCTAAATATGAACATAAAATAACTGACGCGGCTAACGTTATGACTTATGCAATTATGTCATACAATCAAACCATTCACTCAACGACTGGTCTTACACCATTTGAAGTAGTTTTTGGACACACTGATTCTAATAGTACTTTTGAAGTAAACTTTAACAAACAATATACGCAACAATTAGTAAACGATCATATGAAACGAACGAAATATCTTTATAAATATTTAACAGACAAAGTAATTGAAAATAAAGAAAAGATTAAAACAAAACGTGGTGGTGAAACATCATTTGATATTCAAGAAGAGGACACTATATTTGTAAAAGGTGTTAATACAAGGCGAAGTAAAGATAAACCGCGTTATCAAAAAGCACAAGTATATGGTAAAATTGACAGAAATATCTGTCCTGTAAAAATGAAAACTCGAAAAACAAACGTGCCTATTAAGGATATAAAACGACCTTCGCAGGTACCTCCTCGGGCTCCTGGCTCTGATCATCAGGATTCACGCCCTTCAACTTCACAGAATCGATAAAAATCCCGGTATAGTCCTTGTGAAACAAGGTCAAGCTAGTGTAAGTTATGATAAGTGGACAATAATTAAGATTTTAGATTTAAGTCTGATACGTGAGGATTTAGAATTCAATATAAAAAGATATACTAAATTTAATCAATATTTAAAAACACATTTTGATAATGAAACATCTAATGTTCAACTTTTTAATGTAAAGCTTCAAACGAATTATGTAATGAATATTAGTATTCAAAAATTAGAACAGTTATCTCCATCAACTAGAATTAAACGTGGACTTCTCAATCCTCTTGGATCTATTATTAAGCTTATAACTGGTAACTTAGATCATAATGATGCTTTAAGATATGAAAATATGATTGATTCTCTAACGACACGCCAAAATACACTCATTAAAAAGGTAACCTTAATATCAGATATTTCTGAATCAATGATAAAGATAACAAATTTCACGAAGGACAATTTCATTCGAATAGATAAAGAGTTACGAGAAATAAAAAAATTAATAAATCAAACTAATATTGATATAACTACCCATAATTTTATTAATGTTTATAATTTATTTTTCCATAATTTTCAACTACTCTACATTCGGTTGAATGAAATTGAAACTTCTCTGGCATTCAGTAAATTAAAAATATTACACCAATCTCTTATAAACTCAAATGAATTATTAGAATTGTTAAAAAAGATAGAGAAATTCTACAAACTTGTGTATCCAGTAAGTTATGACAATTTAGTTAAAATAGAGCAATGTATAGAGCTTAAAGCTTATACAAAAGGAAGTCAAATAACATTCATTTTAGATATACCAATAATTAGAGATGAAATTTATACATACTACAGAGCAATTCCAATACCTATGACCAATCCTTCTAATCATACCACCATCATTATTCCTAAATTTCCTTACCTATTAGTAAAAGGGTCTAAATTTGTCTCGCTCACTTTACCTTGTAATGAACTTCACGACGAAATGTTCCTGTGTCACGAGGATGATTCTCGAACAACTTCAGAAGACACTTGCATAACAGCATTAATTCAATTTTCTTCGAATACGAGTTCTTGTCATCCAGTACCAGTTGAAATCAAGACCATTAAGATACAACCAATTGGAAAAGAGAGATGGATTCTTCATAGTAACGCTGAGAATATATTATCAAAAATTTGTAACGACGAAATAACGAAAGAAAATATAGAAGGGACATACTTCCTCGTCCTAGATGACCATTGCGATGTTAAAATTGGTGAAATTACGCTAAAAGCTCACCATATTACTACGAGTAATTTGAAGATGTCAAAATTACCGATTATTAATCTTCCCGAAATAACAATTACTGAGCAACAATTGCAACGTGAACCCATCAATTTGGATAACAGTGAATTAATAAATCTTCAACATTTAAATAATCTTTTAAAAATCAGTGAAAGTGAACTAAAAACATCAAGTGAAAGAATTATTAATGTAAAAAGTGTTAGTGCCGGAACTTTATTGTTATATGTGATTATATTTCTATTAATTCTTGTATTCTTAGTATATAAGCTCAGTTTTTGTAAAAATTATTGCTATCGAAATAATCATAGTGATAATCATCCCTCTGATAATTTCGAACTTGAGGGGGGAGGAGTTATGCAGTCTGTACCCTCTCTTATTACGTCTTGTTAATTGGTACATACGTTAGAAATGCTGATGTTACGTTTTTAACCCATATTATGTCTGCAAACTACTGATAGACACCTGGTGTTTTGACTGAATGTATTGCGACATATTTCTCATTATTTCATAGTAAACAGCCCCACTTTGTGTTTATAGAATAAGAGTTTATAAAAGAGACATTTGTAACAAATAAAAGCATTCTTAATAAAGCTTCTTGAGAATCAGTCTTGTCTTAGACTTTTTTAAAAACCCTCGGCAGTGCTCCCGAAATTTAACTACCTATTGACAAATATTTTCTTGCATTTCTATTACAAAATTATTCCTTCATTTTGGCTTCGCAATCCTATATATTAGTTTAAGAAAAAAAAAAAAACACCTTATGACGTGTTTACGACAAAACGGACACGGATACATTTTTAAACATTGACGTTTTTGATACTACTTATATTGGTTACTAATACAGTTGAGACACGAATTCATATGAACGTTGTGTATAATACAATAGAACAATAATAAAATATTAGGTAACCGGTAACGAATTAAATTACAAGCTAGCCACGCGTCAGTTTGATCTTCTAGCTCTGACACATAATATGGTGTTTCATTGATCGAGGATTAAAAGATTTGCATAATATTTATCATATTTATTTATTTATAGTGTGACGAGAGAACGTTGTGGTGTGAATGAAGGTATGAATGTAGGTCACACGAATTGAGAAAAGGATGCTTAGATAGTTTAGGCACATGGAGACTGGAGAATGGACTGAATTAAAGAAGAATGACTAAACTTTATAAGGCGAGTGTGACTTTGATTCACCCGATTAAATCGGGGCCGTTCTGAAGAAAGACCAGGTCAAGAGTACTCTAAACCGACGAGCGTGCGTGAAATGATAGATGAATGTTGATGAAGACAAAAATGTGTGCCAGGATCGTAGCAAGTGGAAGGATTAGGTCTCTACCTACTCAATGGGAGAGAGGCGTAATGTATGTATGTATGTATGTACATATTTATTTATGTATTATATATTAATCAATCTTTAAATATACAATAGTAAATTCTTATTAAATGTGATTGGTCCTTAAATACTTTTACAAAATGAAATAAACGGGCGTGACAAAACTAACAGTTTTAGTAGTGTGATGGAATTGCGTGAACACAGTAATTCATAATTTCTTAATTACGTGACATATGACAGGATACATTAACTGCGAATAAACCTGCGCTCTTGCGTCCATGTATTCAATGAAGTTAAAATGCCCTATGAGTTTTTAGTATAATTAATTGTTTTATTGACAACTATACATGTAGGTACATACTAAAAGTAAGCTAGAACATGTGTAATACAGCTCTAACCAATCTTTATAGTTTATAGTAAAATTATTGGTACAAAAATGCTCTTGATAAAAACACAGCGCAACAGTTGTTAAGTTAGTTTCTTTTCCTTTTCGTAAGTCGTGAGGAACTTGAATAAAACGGCCTAATTGACGACGACGCGCTAGTACAAGGGCATGTTTAACAACTAAGAAATTACGTGTAAATAAGCAATTATTGTAAACAAGTACACAAGCGATGAATCGAACAGATCGTACTCGTTAATATGATAAAGTTCATGTGAAATTCACACGTCGATCACGAACATATGGCAGGGTTTTGAAAGTGGTCTGTATTTAAGCCATATAAATGAATCCTGCGTAAAGGCCATGCCTTAAAGGCGCGTTGTGTGTTGTAAGTTGTAACAGAAACGGACTGGGCGTGACTCATCGTAACAGAGTATTAGTAAAATAAATTCTTTCTTCATAATTGAACATCTGTTATACTTATTTACACATTCGAGTAATTTGTTGTATTGAAATATTTTTATTAAAGTTGCGTAAATAATTTATCATAAATATTTTTAACAGGCCTGTAAAGGTTTGTTTTAAAATTATAGCAATTCATTTTTAACAATTTAAATTTACATACGTACCTACCACCCCCCAATTTCGTAATTCTCAAATGCAAGAAGCACTATGAAGAGTGACCAGTCGAATTCAGATCTGTACCACTCCACTTGTGTACTGGATATACACCAGCTACACCGGAAAGTGGCGCGGCGTGTGTGTTTCACTTGGTATATGTTGGAGGGCTCAGCTATAGTACCTCTCAACCTCCCCCACCTTTTTTATATCCTCAAATTCAGCGGCATGTAATAAAAAAATCGAACTCTTATTACGTCAACCTTTAGACCCTAAATGGCGCTAATTTACAGTCATTTATGTGAGATCATTGACGTATTAATTCATTAACATATGTCATTTCTTACTGACGTTATAATATGTTTCTCATAGTATAGCGTGTGAAAATATCTCAGTAAAATCTATAATAAGCTATTGTGTTGTCATCAGTATCACAGTTCGCTTATTTTCTTCTGCTATGTATATAAGAGAGATGGCACAGAGAATTCTCTTTGGAAATTTCACTAAAGCCAAATAAATAACTTTGTGTTGTGTTCCTTTTTTATACTGTCAGCCTTAAGGGCCCTATTCAAAACAGAGCCACTGATGGCTTTTACAGCTTCACCGAACTTGGTGTGTTGTGTTCCTGTCCTGGCGTGAGTAATTACGATTATTTTCCACCTAGGTTGTATTAAAAAAAAATACAAACTTAAGCGCACGGTAGAATATGCCATGAAATATGTAGGTACTCATATGATACTGGTGGTATATTATACATATATGGATTTCAGATATTATAATATCGACTTTAAATAGGTACAATACATATACTATATAGATACGCAAACGTGTTCATCATAATAATTAAACAATACATAAATAAACATTTGACCTCTATATAATATTTCCTGATAAGACTCTAGTGAATACCTTCTGTACTGTTAATTAACAATTTCTTTAAATACATTTTGAAATAATGATTTCTAGATTTTTACTTTAATCTTTAAACAATACCACGACAACTTTGACGAACGAGTGGAATTATTTTCAATACAACAATTTTTACCAAGAAAGAACAGCAACTTCGAGCTTTTTTATGGACGTTCAGCCTTGTAATAACTTCTTTAATTATGCACTAATTTAGATGATTCTTTTTTTGTTGGAAAGGAGATACCTCAAGGATAGTCTCATTTTAATTTCACTGGCATTGGACATTTGACTTTGAAAATACACCAGGGAACTCCTCAAAATAATTTAAGTTACTTTTCTTTTTTTATTTACACCCTTTGACATATTACCATAAAAGTGGGTAGATCTAAGTGTTTTTCATGGAAAAGGTTAAAGCGTTAGATAGAACTGTGGTCGAGTTATTATATTAAACTCATACAGTGGTGCATAGTGGTCTGATTTGCTATTTTGGTATGCGTACATCGTAGTAGGGCATTTTGTTATAATACCATATTATCACTCTCCAGTTAAGAATCTAACGTCCAAAGGAAGTGTTCAACGGGAAAGATTGTGATGAAACGCTAATCCTATAAAATATTTAAAATAAATGAGAGGGCGCTGTACAAATATTTGGCTGGGTCAGTGTAATAAATTCTGTACCAAAAAAAAATCATGTGCAGTAGAAATCCTATCAACGAAACTCGAAATATCAACCACACGTACTGTAAATACAACAATGTGTACAAGTCTGGTCGTAATTTTTTTAGTGATAAAAAGCGGGCTAACGGGCAGGCGGAGCACCTGTTGGAAAGTGATCACCGCCGCCCACAAACATCCGCAACACCAGAGGGTTCGCAGATGCGTTGCCGGTCTTTTAGGGAAGAATAAGCTCTCTTCTTGAAAGTCACCAGGCCATGACTCGGAAAGACCTCAAGCGACAGCTAGTTCCACAGAGTGGTTGTTGTCATACTGCTAGGCCAATTTGACGACGATCATAGACGTGAAAATGAAGACTTGCATAACCTTGTATAATGTAATTGTATTCTATCTCATTCACTCGCAGGCTAAATCCTATAAGTTAATGTATGTTTGTCACTTTTTAGTTTCGCTTTTTCGTTTCTATCCGCCAATAAATTTTTGATTCGATTAAATTAACAAAATATTTCTGTTTTCCTACATCGTGTTATCCACATAAACAGATATAAAATCTCATATTTAAACGGAAACCGGTTGTAAAAGCTGAATTAAGTGTACCTCCTTGACCCACTTCGAGCACAGGTAAGGAAGAAATGCGTCGTAATCGATTTTAAAACTCACATCTTAATGTATATATATTGCTAAAATTACAGCTAACAATTATTATGCTAACGATATTTATAACATTCATAAACTTGCTACTTTAAGCGTTAATAGTCGCCAGGCTTGCAAGCCAGTGCGTAAGCGAGTTGGGGCATCGACCGTTTAGGTATGGCAAACTTCAAAAGGATCACGACACACACTTGTTGGAATAATACAAGTTTTTTAAATACTTTGCAATAAGTTTTCTTATTTTAATAAACAATAATCAAAGACATAGCTCTTTTCAGGTAAGTACGTCATTTTATTAAAAATAATTAAATATTATCTCTTAATATAGTCAGTCGGTCAGCAGACTTGACACAGGCAGGATTCGTATATACGTGACGTCATTAAAAAATCTGAAGTTTAATTCATAATAACAAAGTCTTTATATTTATTTATTTTTACAAATTGTAGCTCGTTTAAGTAGGTATACGCATTTAGCCAGTGTCAAGTCAGTCATGAGTTAACTGTTTAGCTTTCTTTACATTTACTTAAACAACCTAGACCTTGAGGGATATTATTAATGCTTTATAAGGATAATAACAGAAAACATGCAATTAATCGTATAAACTATGAATGTATTTAGTAAGAAAAAGATGATTTTGTACAAAAACATGACGTCAACTTTTTGTCATAGCATTGGAGTCAAATGAGATAACCGTGTTGTTACGCGTACTTATGATGAATACATGAAATCACGTTTATTCAATTAAACCAGAGTTTATTTATAAAACGGACCGATTTCATAGAATGTTTACTATATATTTAATTCTTGAAATAGGATAATTGTATTAAAATAATAAATGTAATTTATGTCATTGTTTTTTTACATTAAATACCTATACTACTAGGTGATATGATAGGTATTAGGTCCTTATACATGCAATTGGCGTTTTGTTGAACTGGCCACTTTGATCTCAAATTCAAATTTAGGATTGTGTGTGTTTCGAATTTAGTGATTAATTTGTTTTGGCAACATTTAATTTTTCTTTCACATCGTTCTTTTCACAAAACGGAAATCCTACAATATCGCGCTATTTACGAATATGAGTTCTTCCGTGGCATCAGCGCTGCAGTAACAGCTCGTAGGATTAATGATGTGTATGGGGAAGCTACTGTAAAATAAAGCACGGTACGTTTCTGGTTCCAACGTTTTTCTTCTGGAAATTTTGTCCTACGAAACAAACCCCGTGTACGGCCGAAGACCCTGGATGATTGATAATGAACAAATAAAGGTGATCATGGAAGCGGATCCATCACAAACTACGTCAGAGTTAGCGGAAGGCTTCGGAGTGAGTGGTAAAACAATTTTAACTCACTTGAAACAATTTGGAAAAGTGAAAAAGCTTTAGAAATGAGTACAGCTTGAATTTACTGAAGCACAGCAACAAACAAGCATTTAGTGCTGCATCTCCGCTAGGAGTAATAGTGTTCTATGATGCTGCGTTACATTACTCAACCGTCACAATAACGAGGGAATTTTGAATCGTATTGTTACTTGTGACAAAAAATGGATCTTTTACGACAATCGGAAATGCTCATCACAGTGGTTGAACCCAGAAAAACCGGCCAAATCTTGTCCCAAGCGGAAGTTGACTCAGAAAAAGGTACTGGTGAGTGTTTGGCTGACCAGTACTGGTGTCATACACTACAGCTTTCTAAAATCTGGCCAGACGATAACGGCAGATCTGTATTGTCAACATTTGTAAACCATGATGGAAAAGCTAGGCCGTTAAACAACCGAAACTGGTAAATCTCTCTAGCCCACCGCTACTACAGGGCAACGCTAGACCCCATACTTCACGACAGACGGTCGCTAATTTAGAGGAACTATGGTTGGAATGTCTCCGTCATCCACATACTCCCCGGACCTTGCTCCAACAGATTACCACTTTTTTTCGGAATTTGGACAATTTCTTGCAAGGAAAAAAATTCAATTCCGGTGAGGCTGTTCAAACCGCCTCCAAAGATTTTATTGATTCACGCTCCCACAATGTTTTCAGCAATGGAATCAATGAACTACATATAAAATGGCGAAAGCGCATAGATAATAATGGTACATACTTCGATTGATTAAATGTATAATTTCATAATATTAATTACATTTTAGTTTTTCCATAAAAACCGCTAATTTCATATGCAAGGACCTAAAATATTATATTAGGTCTTTACCTATGAAGTTGTCGATTTTAAATATTTCCTGGGGTGAACATCGATATCTTTTATTCTATTTAAAATTGAGAAGTCGTATAATTTTTTGTAAAAATTGTAGTCATATACAAAAAGAATTTTTCGATTGCGACTTGTAGTTCCAGAGATCAGCGTGTTTAAACAAACCAACAAACAAAAAACGCTTCTCTTTATTATATTGGTATAGATTTTGTCATGATAGATAATATACGAACATACTGAGGATATTTGCCTATATACTATAATCGAAATTTCGTTAAAATATAATTTAATTGTGAAGAATCCAAAGTAAATGATTTTTGAATGTTGTCTCAAAATTTGATTCATGTTAATTTTTTGCTAATCTAAATAGCAAGAAGACTTTACTGTAGATAATTTTAAATTTAAGTACTTATTATTCCTACAAACCAAAAAAAATCTGTACCTAAAACTATTTGCTTTTTTAATACAAATTTTAATCTCAAACTAAAAGAATATTTTGGTCTAACATTTTAATATCACCAGAATGACAGACTATAGGTACGTTTATTCATTAAATACTACAACATTAAAAGAAAAAATAAATTATTATTAAAATTTATTATTAAAATAAACAAAATTAATCATCTATAACCTTGGTTTAACGCGGCATATGCATGGAGGTTATACCTAGACTGTAAATACCTACCTACTATAATAAAACGGTTATTTTGCATTTCAAATACGTCGTAGAAATTTCTTTGGAATGCAGATAAAATTAACTAGAATTACCTACCTACTCCGTTTATTTATCTATTTTATGAAGCCTTTTTAAGCAATACAGTCTGGTTGTAGTAGACTTTGATGTTATTGCAACTATAGGTAAATATCATTACTTGCAATCAAATTAACGTTTATAAGTTATCATTATCATCAATTCACAAATATATTACATTACGCTAAAAACTTATAATCGTT
Organism: Saturnia japonica; assembly: GCA_033032175.1. Classification (NCBI taxonomy): domain Eukaryota; kingdom Metazoa; phylum Arthropoda; class Insecta; order Lepidoptera; family Saturniidae; genus Saturnia; species Saturnia japonica. The sequence goes on from CM065314.1 coordinate 6,190,440, forward strand.
AAACAGTCTCTTTTCTATTGAAATGAAAACGGTAATTAAATTATAGCTTTTTTTCAAAAAAGTTCGCATTTATTGTCCATTCACACCATTAAAAACAATGTTCTGTTTTTAAAATGATGGGCTTATTATGATGTCAAGTATGATCGTGTAAAAATGTTTAATACCCATAAACGAGTGTTTAGATATTTCATGTGAGAAACCAGTTTAGAAGTCTAGGACATCTAACGTTACAAGCAGGTACCCTGCCTACCTAGATAATAGATACAGTGCCGGTCTATCATTTGTTTCCTAAATAAAACGCGGGCGTAAGTATAGACTAAACTATTTAAAATTTAAATACTACTTTAAAAATTAGAACATTTCCTTTTCTTCTACATTTCGCTTTTTTGAGAAGTTTAATAAAAGTTTTTAAATATATCCACTATATTGCAGTCTACTGACCTATATATTAATATTACTTATGCATGCATTCACCCGCTAAAAGTAGTTGACAAGTACTTGAATTTGTATAATAATAATTTGTTCGCTTACATAGGTATTTTGTCATTTCGGTTCATACTTACAATAGTCAACGATGATACGACTTTGTAAGGGAGCCCCCTTACGTTATAAAAACGTAAAATTGGCATATACCTACATAAATGCCATCCCCGGTAGCATAGTTATTAAAGTATTTTTAGTTTTATGGAAAAATATGTTGGAAATGTTTAAAACGTTGGTTCGACGAGTAGGTATAACGTATTTATTGTGTAGTGTGTACGTTAGTAATATATGTTTATGAGGTAACAACGAAGTGTAGTAGTGTGATTTCCCAACATAACTGCTGCTCAATCAGCTCAATGTTTATTTAAGTTGATAAACTGAATAAAATAAACAATTCCTGGTAATACTTAAGTTCGTAACACTCATAAAAGCATAATATTTTCAATTTTATCACTAACTTTTAATTAAAAAAAATTATATCTACCTACATTTGAAGACATTAACGCTAAAGAATGATGGATTCGAATCAATATTTAAAAAGTAATTTTAACCATAAAATAGTTCATAAATTATTCATAGGGATTTTACTTGAAACTAAATCTTGAATTACCTACATTAGGGATTAAGTATAAAAACCTTTCTGCTTTATAACTAATTCATAGCCTTGCTAACATATGGCGTTTATAGTTGAATAATAGACATATGCACGATGTAGGTCACAGCTGTGTCCTTGTAACAATTTCTGGACCTCACAGCATCCCGAATCAATAATCTGGGAGTATAAAGCGACATATTAAGTTCACTTTTACGCACCGCTCCCACTCAAACCTAACCCCCTATTAAACATAGCCGGTTTATCAGCTCCTGCTCACAAAAATGAAATATCAAATTTAAAACTCACCTTTCTCTGGGCTTCAGCGGCAAATCCAGACTTGGTTGCACGGTTGTTGGCCATTTTATTTGAAACTAATAACTATTTAATAAATAAATCACAGAACACGGTACGCCGTGAAGTCACTGTGAACAGAATGTAAACAGGCGTGGGTCAACGTGACACGTCCGAGTCATGCGGAGTTCGATGTGTGAGTGTGTCTGTGTGTATTTGCTGCTTGCTTGATGAATGACATCATGCGGCGCGCGATCGCCGGGCAGCCGCGGCCTGTACACGAGTCACAGGTAGTGCGTACCCAAAGCTTATATCGATAGCCTTCCTTCATATTTTTTTATCGATATAAGTTTGGCATTGTGGCTACAATTTCACCTGATCTTAAGTTACAATGTGGCCGAATATGGGTAACACACTAAGCCTACTGGAAGACTGGCTCTCAAGTGCAGCTACCGGAACACACTTATAAGTGTTAGGCGACAGATTTTCTACTTGAAGGTGGTAGCTAGCATTAGAAAAAGCCCTGTCACCATGCTATGGTTTCAACACTATGTTTTCCTTCAACGAAAGCTCCGACTCAACGCAGGGATTCGAACTCACGTCGATCGACGCGGAGTCCGTACACGCTATCTATAGAACTGAGCCATCATTGAAATTCCCAAAATCTATTGTAACGGCTTGGTAATATGTTTTCAGGATGTGCAAATGTTTATCTAATTGTTATTTGAGTGTGGCGGAATTATTCAGGAATCCTAATCGGCTAGATTGCTACTACAATCAGTTACCTATAATCCGTAAACTACGCTTTCGCTGTGGTATTTGTTGTTTACAATAGTCGTATCAACTCACGAGTGATTTATTTATTTAGTTACATAACAGAACATAACATACCATCACATCTATATCCCCGAAGGGTTAGGCAGATGTGTATTGAACCCGGGAATCGAACCCAGGACCTCGATCATAGAAGTCGCACTTACGACCACTATTAGGTTAACGAGGCAGTTAGCAGTTAGTTATTTAGTTACACCGTTGTTTTTCAGCAATCATAGCTATTCTCCAGACCTACAACTGATTTTTTTTATTGGGGCTACCTCAAAGAAGCGATGTAGCGTAAGTCGATCAGGTCTTTAGAAGACTTACGTAGTCATATCTTGGTAAACAATTTGAACATTTATTATGAATTAGCTAATGTCAAATAAAGTACATATTACTAATATGAAATGTTGTTTTTTTTAGTCTTTGCCCCTTATTTATTTTAATAGCAATAATTCACTATTTACATTAGATACACAAATGAATTATACTGTTATAAATCTACTTTGTAATGGACATTACTTTAAAATTGTCACGCATATTTACATACATTGATGTATAGCCAAGATGCTTAAATTTTGCTTAACACAAAGTTTTCACTGAAAAATTAATGCGTCTTTAAAAAGAAAAACAATTGCAATTGCCAGTCATACTATATTCACTGCCTATCTGTTGGCATATTAACGTATAATAATATAATAACAAAAAATCTAGGCAATTCAGTCAATTGGGGTTGAAAAAAATACATCTTAGGTACTACTTAGGATATATTATGTTTTGTATTTTTTCTGAACGGCTATAAGTTCTGCTATGGGCCATTCCAAGGTTTTCTATTCATTACCGGAAACCTTGTATAATTATAGTACTAGCTTATTAAAAATGACACATTTAAAACAATTAAAACGATATGTGGATCGTGTAAAATTTAGGATCAACATATTATGGCTTATATGGCAATACATATTTATATTCAGTATACTTTATTATCGATACATAAAGTTATCAATTGTACCACAACCGTATTCTCTCGAAATGTAAAACGAAAACCAAGTATGGAATACAATGAGAGTGAAAGAGTTAGCAATATCATTTTCTCTTTTTAAGTCTCGACTAAATGGCGGCAATTCTTGGGAGTTGGGACGTGGCGTGGACTGATCCGAAGCTGTGTTCAAATCAAAAGTATATACCGGTTACCGGTCTACTAGAAGTTTATTCGAATGGATTTTAATACGTCAAAAACAATGGTACCTACCTACTTATATTACCCATACATTGTTACATTCATACTTATTATTACACAAGTTCTATGTTAGTTTTCTAAACTTAAAACTTCTTACTAGGGACTAAGAATGGAATGGTTGGTAAGACGTTAAATGTAAAATGCATTTACGATCTTTGTGACTACCGAGACAGATTGTATTGTTTTGGTCTTAACACTATTGAATTTTATTATCCAAAACTAAATATCAAAGTTGTCAGAAGTCTTAACTTCAAAATATTTGCTGAGGGAGCACGCTATTTTATACCTGACTGCGAAAGGAGGGCTATTTCTATTTAATACTAGCTGTGCCCGTGGCTTCGCTCACGTGGACTACAGAATACCCGCGCGAATCTTGCTCCCCCACTACCGGCTATTTTAAAGACATGCTTATTGTGGGTGTTCCTTAGAAGATAGACGTATACTCTCCGTGACTTTTTTGTAGGTCTTTTTAATGCCTACAATCATGCAACATTAGTTTGTTATATCTCTTAAGGTTTACTCAGCGTAAGCCATTTAAGCGCCCGAATTGATTCACCATGACCAGTTTTTTGTATTTGTGAGGAACCCTAATTTTTTTTTTCTAAAATAAAAGTACCCTAAGTTACTCCCTATAAAATCAACTATCTATCAGTGAATGCCCCGTCAAAATCAGTCCAACCGTTTCGGAGATATTCTGGAACAAACAGAAAGACGGACAGAGAGAAATTTTAAAAATGGGTTTTCTTTTATATGTTTCTTATATAGTTTGATATGCATTTAGTAAAAAAAGCTGTTATTTGATATTACAAACAGACACTTCAATTTTATTAATTCTATAAATAGATTAAAACTCTTGATGTGTACTTTATTAAGTTTATTCTATGACAGCTAAATTTAACACCAGTGCGAAAATGGTGTTGGTGCGTTTTTGAAAATCTGTTTTGTTTAATGCGCATTTTTGCGCTGGATTTTAACTTAACTGTCATAGAATGAAATAAAGTACACGCCAAAAGCTTTCATATGACATAGGTTTCATCACTGTTGCACAAATTGAAAAGTGGGCATTCTGTAGTCCACGTGAGCGATGCCACGGGCACAGCTAGTATGACATAATATAATTCGTCACTGTTGAACAATGTTTAAGAAAAGTGGGCCCAAAATGACGCATGATCCTTTGTATTTCAGGTGTAAGAACGTCGTCAACCGTTTCAGGACTAAAATCAAATAAGTTATTTATTTTTACATTCAACAGTTTGTTCTTGTCTGCCAAGTTTCTGTTAAACTGAACTAAATCTATACTATACATTAAATATAATAAAGCAGAAGAGTTTTTGGTTGTTTATTTGTTTGTTTAAGCACGCTAATCTCTGAAACCACCAGTTGTATTCGAAAAATTCTTTTTGTATATGGTAGCCAGATTCACGAGGAATAGATATAGGCTATCTAAAATTTGGACACGACTCTCAGCTATTCTTATATATTGTTTTTTTTTTTTAAATTTAGAAGTCAAAGCGTTCTTCTACTGCTTTATCCGCGTGCGCTGGCGTAATGGTTGTTATACATAAACATAATGTACTATGAAAATATTCCTTAGTAGATATATCTAAAAAAAGTCCGCGATAGCGTATACCTATTCCTTATACATAAGCCTCAATAAGGGATTTTGTGACAAACATTAGTTTCAAATTAAAAAATGATTTATGAGCATTATTTTCAGGTATAGCATATGAATCCTTACCAACGAAAGTTACTTCATCATCAAGACAATTGTATGTAGATAAACTTTGCCTTTGAGAGCATGCTATTGGGACGCATAACTTGAGAGATAATGGAGAATTAAAATAATTCAACACTCAGCTCCTGTCTATATCTACTGTAGTAGTAGCGCGATTTAGCCATAACTTCTTTGTTTATAAACCGATTTGGATAATTCTTTTTTGTTTGAAGTGGATACCTCAAGGGTGTCCCATTTTAATTTCACTGGCATTGGACCTTCAACTTCGAAGATACACAAGGGAACTCCTCAAAATCATTGAAGTTGGTATTCCTTTTTGTTAAAAATTGACTTGTTAAAAAATACCTACTGTAAAATTACTACTTTGACATATCGGACTAGGAATCTAGACATGTATAAAAGCAAAGATTTTAGGTGAATCTTTTAAATAAGTATAATAATGGTGTAAATTAAGGTTTTAAGATTAAAGTGACAAAAACTATAGAACAACAGTAGGTAACCTTTTTTATATTCTGTTAGTTTAAAAAGGTTTTACACACATATTTCTTTTGGCTATAACATCGTTCTTGAGTTCTAGTCAATCTGTATTCGTAACAGTTTTGGGCAAATGTTTTGAACATTTAACACTGATATTACGAGATTTATCATGCCCAGGATGCGTCAAATATACATCAACATTTGGCAATGTCAAATGAGTTTTAGGATTCCATCCATCCTTGCTACCTAATGTATTGGCTAGAGCTTCCAAAATTTCTATTTCTCCTTCCATCTTTGGTAATTCTCGGGAGAACTTGAAAATTTTCATTTCCAAATCGTGGTAACTGTCTTTCATTCCGGATAAATTTTTCTGTGACAAAATGCATATTTTGTAATTTAAAGAAATATAAGTCAAAATCTTATTATATGGTGAATCATTATGTGAATGATAGTTAAGTCTGGAAATTATTATGAACTGTAAAATCACAGTTTAAAAATATATAAACCTAATTGAATTTCATGCTGGCTCTTCTTGATGAACGGGGGTTGAAATATTTTTTTAGAATTTTCTAATAATAAAAATGATAAAAAATTTCCTACCGATATATCTGCAATGCTCTGTGTTATATTTTTCATGTTATCATATCTTATGTTACAAGTGCTGCAATGGTATTCTAGCATCATATAAATCAAGGCCATTAGACTTGACATTATAATAAAACTGTAAAAGCCGCTAAGGAAAGACCACGGTTTATCATGTCGCTGTAGTGGGCACTGCGGAAGCGTTACATCAGGACGGGAATGACATCTACCCCTTCGGCGTCTTCTACCCAAGTTTTGATAATCCATTTTATTATTTCTGCTTCAGCTTATTAATTTTTGAATATGTATTTTGTACCTACATTTTGAACAATTTTGACAATTACTCTGAAGCTGTGACGTTTTGAAAGAATAATATTTGTATTTTTAAATTTACTCAGCCAGTACACGATACACAATATATATAATAATAACAATTACATTTATTTTACCTTATTTTTTTCGTCGTTTACAGGAGAGACTAGGGTAAATTATTAGTTCATATGGTATCCTGAGATTGGAGGCACGGAATTATTATATTTTTTATAAGAGAGGTCGGAAGCCACACACCGTCGATATAAGTATTGAAGTCTATTGAAGTTGTAGCCGTGCTGGTTCATCGGCCGCCCTAGTTCACCACCACCCTAATAGGCGGTATCATGAAGCACAATACGCCCTGATTGTATTTCTGATGTCATATATATTTATATTAATATTCGATTGTGTAAGACTGTATTAGTTATTAGTAGGGCCCGGATTAATATGTAAATACATATTTTTAATTTACACGATTTTCGTTCTGGAATGTATTCTCTACGTCAATTATAGTGTTTGGATCGTGAAAAACTAATTTTTATTTTCCATATTTGAAGGATAAGTTCATATTTAACCAAAAAAACATCGCAATCATCTATATTTTCAATTTATAGACAATAGAACAAGAATTAATTCATAAAAATAGGTATAATTTGTAAGTGTTTGCGTTCCCGCGACCACATAGCCACGCGGCCAGGTGAAGAAACTTAAAGAGTTATATCCCGGAATGAATACCTTTGGTACCAGAGCCAGGGCTGACACGCTGGGGTACATACCTAGAAATCAGAACTATTATTTCTCGATTGGATAACGATTCTGTAAGTATTTAAACCTCAAAAGAATTTCTTGAAGATGAGGCTCTCTGTAACGATTTTGTGTACATAAAAAGTAATTATTGTTTTTTATGACACAAGTTACAAGTACTAGATAATCCTTCAACATCATTGAATGAAAACCTAAAGATTATTGAAGAAATAAAAAAAAAGTTTCTGAAGCGGAAGGCCCGTTGCTGAAGTGGCTAAACAAAAACTAAAGTAGGTTTTAGAAAAAAATAAACTATTTGATATCCTAAAAAAAAATAACGAAATGCTGTGCGGTAGTTTTGAGGGCACTGTAGACGTGGCTTACACACTTCCCGAATTATGCAGGTTTAAGTGTATGCTCCAGTCACATCATGCGACGTGGAAAAATTATTCAACCATGTTTGGACCAAATCGTCAGTTTTAATTTAGAAAATCTAAAGATGCACGTTATTGTGTACTGAAACCAATTTAATAAAGCAAATATAGGGGAAGTTGAATAAAACTATTCGTTTTTGTTTGATTTGAATCAAACGTTTCGAGATAATTTTAATATTACTGTTACTACACTAAATATTTTTTTGATTAAACGATGTTATAATAAAAGGTATTGTTATTTTATACTCAATTCTTTCCATATTTTAGGTTTTTTGGTCCATATTATATGTACATATTTTGTAATTTTTAGTACATATTATTCCGGGCCCTAGTTATTAGAGTGTCACTGAGGAAAACAATTAATAAACTAAGATACTGGTTTAAAATAGCCTTTTTATTAAAGCGCCATCTACTAGAAAGCGTTAACATCCAACGCTAGCATTTGAAACAACATACACAAATATGACATGAGTTATTTTTTCCTTTGATGTCTTATTTAACGTTTCTTTAAACTAGATGTCGCAAGTAGTTTTAATTTGCGTTATATTTATCATATCGGTAAAATTCGAAAAATACGTGTACATTGTGCGGCGATCGGCATGACCACGATTTCAAGAAATTTCCATGGCCGCATTACTCAATGTTAAAAGTACATATGCATAATAATACAGTTAAGTATCTTAAAAGGAAAAAATGAACCCTTATGGACCACTTCGTTGTCTGTCTGTCTGTCGTGATCCTTTTTCTCAGGAATGCGTGGAGGTTTCAAGTTGAAATTAATATAAAATATTCAGGTCTACAATCCCATGGATATGAAAAAATCAATCTTCTAAGTCAAAACAATCAAAAGATAAGTTCGTTTATGCCGCTTAAATCAACATTCGTAAAGGGAATCAAAACTTATAGATTACACACTTACTTCTGTAACCGCTAATGAACTATTTGGTAGCTTCTGTAATCCTACTATTGACTTTAGGCATCGCGCTGCATCTAGGGAGTATTAGACATTCACAGAGTATGAGGGAAGGCTCAATGCTAACGGTAGGTATCACCAAAGACATTATTCACAAAGCACTAGGCGCTATTAATTCGCCGATATTGAATTACAATACACGAATTACGTTTTGAGAGGGTGTAATAGATAATATAAATCCGTTCAACCTCTATGCACAATATCCCCCACTTCTTTAATAAATTGTTTAAATGATTTTTTTGTTGAAAATTAGGGTTCAGTTTCCAACTGCTCCAGGGCCAATTCAGCGAACATTCGTCGTTGTCTATGGTCGTTTACTTTTGCTTCTGAGTCAGTTGAATTTTGTAGGGGTGCAGGCCCAAGTTACGACGCAAAATTCGCCAAGTTGCGGTCTGCGAAGGGCTGAGTTCTTGTGAACGACGCGAAATCGACTGCCTCTGATTCTCCTGCACACTTTCACGGAAAGAAGCGATGTTTTTTTTGCAGATCTTGCGTTTTGTCGTCATACAGGAGTTTTTTCATTGTTTACTGAACCAGTGGACTTACATTTATCCACCACACTGTGAATAGTCCTCTCGGTAGGACGATTATGGCGTCCGTAAAATGGACGAAACGCGCGGAATGTTGCCTAAACAGAACACCGCAAAAGCAACGCGAAATTTTCATGAAAATACATTCCTATGGATAGCATAGTCCTGGGACTGATGTTAATAGGCAAGTATGTGAAACACATTTATACCTGCATACCTATAAGCATTGTCTTATCTGACTCATCATCGCCGACCTCAGATTATTAAGGACAAAAATGTGAAATTTGATGAGGGTGTTGTTTTCATGCTGTAGAAATGCGTTTAAGAAAAGGTTTCTCGAAATTCAACTCCTAAAGTAATTAAAGTGTATGGCAAATTTATTTCTTAAATACTTATATTTTTCGGCTTCCATTTATTTATTCACTGTGGCTGGTTTCAGAGTCAGTTCCGACAGCACTCTGTTAATTTTCGGATCAAACAATACAATCATTATTGTGGTTTATTTTATTTTATTATATTCTATCAGCACTCGGCAGCTTTTCACTCTTAGACAGGTTGACGGATTCTACAGAAATATGTAATAACAGTCGACTATGCACTACATATTATCAGGATAATTTTTATAAAGATATGAAAGAAAAAAAAATACGCTGAGCGTAGTGAGCGATTACCGGTTAGTTTGTAGCTAATATTGCATAGAAGAAATTCAATTGCCATTGCATTATTTGTCCGTTGACAACAAGTATGAGATTATGTAAAAAGTAATGATTAATTATGTTAAAAAATCGTTATATATGCAAATAGAGGTATTTTATCTAGGACTGATTGCAAAATTATAATTAATTATTTTGCTCCATATCGAACGATACATTCACTTTACTTTCGGTGAATCTTTAAAATTTACGTAACCTTTCAAGTATTTTTTGTATTCCATGTTTTTCTAGTCACCATCAACATTGTATTTTGAAAATGCTATGAATCAATTGACTTCCTCAAAACCCCCTATAATACCAATCTTTGCTGTCTACTTGTGAGACCACTATGCATTCTCACTTTGTACAAAATAATTCACTTTATAAGTTAAATAGAAAATATAACATATTTTTTTAATGATTACACATTTTTATTGGCTTAGTTTGGTCATTGCACATTGTCTAGGAAAATCTTGTAATAGAAAGCAACTAAGATACATATTTTAATTTAATTTATAATGCTAAAATTTCAAATGGATTTGAGGAGGTTGACATTCCTCACATTGTTTATAACAATTGCGTAGTTTATTATCACATACAACGTATCGGTAATTTTCTTCTCCAACTGCAGACTCCAAATCCGAACCTACTTTTGTTGATTTTACTGGATATCTAGTTATTGTTGTTGCATTACATAGTGTCAAGAGTTTTTTACTTCTTTTATGAATATTTCTTTCTTCATTATCATGTGTTAAAGAAGATTTATTATTCTTTTCTGCGACCACAGTATGTACTTGTACATCGTTACGTGTTTTGTGATTGTGCGTATTTTTATGTCGATGAATTGGTTCCTTAGTTTGTGGTTTATTGTCCGTGATTTGTTTCAAACACTTTAATTCTTTATGTAGGGTATCGTAGGCATTTCCGATGTTATTTATGGTCATCTGAAAAAGTAGTTTCTATTGACAACTAGATATTAAAAATTAAAACTCAACTACAGAAAACATCATGCTTTAAGGGTGCCGTATTGAATTCAGTTTGATATCACATAACCTTTATCCATTGATCGCACTAGAAGACAATTCTAACCATAGATTTAATATTTATACAGATCAGCAACTCGAAAGAAAAAGAGCATAGTATACGTTTGTGTTAGAACAAGATAAGAATACAAAACCATTTTCATATGTGTTGCTATCGAACATTTATATAATCAAAAGTATCGGCCTGTATTGGCCTACGTAAATGGTGATCAAAAGAAATCCAGTTTGTTTTTGCAAAATCTACGATTTACCTTGATCACTAAGGATTTATAGTTCAATGGCACTGGTCGGGTTAGGATTCGCAGAATTAATTAATTTAATTTAATATATTAATAATAGATATTATAGATAAATTTTAGCATTCTGCACTCCTACTCCATATAAACTTTAACCATGCCAAATCTCACAGTCTTCTGTGCACGCAATACGTTTAAAAAGGTACCGAAAGCTTTTGCTTCACGTATTAATACATAGGTGGTTTAGAAGATACGCGGGAACAGATGAACATTACTTATCTATGTAACATAGCTCGCTGAAATCATAACCCTGTTTTCGAATTCGTCGTAGTCGGGTAAAAAATAATAATAAACAATTTGACAAAGATTCTACACTGTATCACTATAAAAACCAATAAGAATTAGAAGGATTCATTGACCTCGCCATACCTTCATAGAGTGTAAGCTGCATTTCATATGTGACAGTTCGCTTTGAATTACGTATTTTTCCCAGAAATTAATACTCAAATGTCCTGCTAAAGCGAACATACTTATAAATATCACTGTTTCACATAATAATTGCTTTATAGAATGTCCACGAGGCATCGTGATTTATTTTTTGTTATTACCAACATTTTAATTTACAGATGAATAACAACAACGTCATGATGATATATGCATTGACTGCTATTGTAACGTCAAAGGACAAATTCATAGATAATACACTAATATGGACAAATTTAAAGGGAAAATATGACGTAATAGCCATATACATGTTTGTCGATTTACAGTCATTAAAGATTACGTACATGCACTATGTATGAGTCTGCTGGCACCACACAATTGTCCAGCACTCGAATTGATCGTCCAACCGTCAATATGTAGTTGGGTGGTTCGGGCGCGTTGGGTGAAGTTTGATAGAGTTGGACTGAGATCACTCTGGTAGCGATCTCGAGCGGTAAATCGATCCTAAATCAAATACGTTGGCCAACTAGCATAAATAGACTCTTCAAACATCAGATCGTGCGCGGTTTTCTCAATTTTGTTCGATAATGACAGAATCAGTTAATATAACAAAAATATACACTAATACAATATAGCGAGACCGCTCCTATATTTTTGAAGTCTGTCATGATTATGAAGTTTGAAATTCGCTGTCGATATGTGGGGGGCCGTTTTAGAAATCGGTCGAGTTCGCTCATGTTCAGAGTTAAAGTTTGTCTGTTGGACGATTGTGTAGTGCCAGCATCTCAGACTTTTATAACTTTCTTCTTTTACATTGTTTTAATTTCCAAAACCTGTAACAAGTATATTTTTCATACAAAGAGTTTCAGATGTGGGCATCAATGAGAGATTGAAATTTATTGGCGGTCTGCTTAAATGGCTCTTCACGTTACGGTTGACAACCCGATGTCGTAAAAACGAGGGAACACATTGGATGTAAGATGGTTCCACAGTTCAACAAATTTGTTGTTACCACTGAGAATCAAATCTATAACTATTACGAATTTAACGGCCGAACAACTAAATAGCATATATTTCAGTGATCCTACTTTGCTAAGGATCGAGAAAGATAGAAAATTTTGTAGAAAGAAGCATATAGATAGAAAAATATAACTCGTATAATATGTCTTTAAGAACAAAGTCATGCAGAATAATAGCATAAAGTATGGGTCTCCGAAAATTTGATTTGATAATGAGTGAATTATCACGTGAAATTAACAATAAAAAAACAAATTCATAAAGAGATAAATGTTTACTTTTGATAAAATAAAGTTGTTTTTTTTATTTCTAATATCATATTTTTTTGTCATCGAATGAATCGGTGTACAGGTAAGACATAATGGTGAATTCCTGCAAAAGAAAAAACAACAAATTATTTTACAGAAGTATTAGAATGTAGGTATCAATATGTTGTTTACAATTTTTAAAAAATATGATGTGTTTTGTATTCAGTAGATGTTTGAAATATTTAAACAAAATTTGATTTGCGTTCTGCTACTGGTCTTAAAATTCGAAGTGGACATTGAACACTGTAAAAGAGAATCTGATATTCTTCTTTAGATACTTGTGAAAATTGTATGTTTTAAGAATAGTAGGTATAACTATTTCTAACACATTGTACACAGTTGGATTAAAACTATCTCACATATCTTGAAAACGGTGGTTCTTTGCCATGAAATTACCTATAGAAATTCTTATTAACTCGAATAAACTCGATACAATTTATAACAAATATAGGTACCTTATCAATATATTGTATATCTTTTGCCTTTACTTTCACTGCCGTTCTGTTTATTGGTCATTTATTAGCGTATAGATTATGAACAATTTTAAATCGGCCTAATAAAATTCTTATATCCTATAGATGAATTTAAGCGAATATTTGATCTGTAATTTACCTTGTGAGAGGCATTCCTAGCAGGAAAGAAGATTCGCCGAAAGACACCTATTTTCTTCTCAACTTGAACGGGTTCTGATTGGGTTGTGTGCATGCTGTGGCTAGTGCAGACTGAATGATCTTGCAGGGCTGGAACCTGTTGTCGCAAAAATGGTACATATTTAAATTCTGATAAATAATTGTTTCAAGACAGAAAAGTAATATAATATAAAATTGAGAATATTAAATAGTTCAAAGTATGCTTTCATACCAGGTTTTAGAGCTTTAATAGCCGTGTACTGCTTTATTTTCTATTTATATAATTAAATTGATTTAAAATTACAGAAATATAGGTTTCCCTTACATTATTTCTGGAAAGCCATATTTCTGTAGCCATTAATTACTTTATAAAACGTTTCTTTAGTTCAATGAATGATGATTTATTGGGCTTACATTATCTGTTGTTTGGTTTTAAACACAATGTCTCATCTAAGCCCTGTAATTTTTTAAAATTCAACACCTAAACGGGTGTTCAAAATTTGTAAGGAGCAATCATAGAATTATATTTTTGTAACTTGAACCGAGCGAAGTCGCGGGCAAACGCTAGTATTCTATAAATCACACATGTAAAATACTTTCAATTAAGGTAAGCTAATACTAACAGTTTCCGTAGTATCATCGTGCATAGAGAGACGTGCATCGTGCAAGTGACAGACTTCATGTACAGCCGTGCAACACGCCGCCTCAGCTCGATTAACTTCTTTCTAAGAACAACCATTGAATTTTAAAACACTTATAACTTGTTTGTAATCATTTTTAAATTAGCTAATAAGATCCTCTTTTAATTGTTCGTCTTTTGTAATGTTCGTGATAATTGTTGATAATCTTGTTTTTCACAGCAATTGGCACTCCAAGCAACGATTAACATAGATCATTTAGACTAGTCCTGAGTCCATGCACATATGCTGTGACGCTTCGTTATACTGAAATAGTGTCCTTCTTCACTCAGTCTTTGGCTCTCTGTTACGATCGTAATCGCACAAAAACGATTTTATGAGTTCTTTGATTTTCATTTTACATTGCCCGTTTGCAAAAGAATTCACTTTGGAACTTCCAAGTAAAAAGGCAATGTATAATTTAACGATCAATTCAACACGTCGTACTTATAGTTACAGATGTAGGTGTCGGTGACACGAACTCATAAGATTTACCTCATACAAAAATCGTACAATGTGTCTATAGGGAGTTTTCACTTCAAAAATCCATGCCGACATACAAAAGTAATTTAATTAAGCAACTATCTACGATCTATATAATTAGCTAACCAAAATTGGCTGTGCAGTGGAAGTGGGAGCGAGAGGTATTCCAGCGAAATATCTGTAGAACTTGCTAAAAGACCTCAGCCTGTCGAGAACTGCAGTAAGTTCTATTTTCGAACAGATATCTAAAGCAGCATTAACAGGCTCTCGGCTTACCATATCTGGCTTGACAGGGAAGGTATCGCGGGCAGACAAGGTGAGCGCTGATGTGCATCATAAGGGGGCCCGTTAAACCTACACCTGGGTCGCAAGTCCCGGGGGCAGCTCGTGTTCCCTTTGTCTTTCACACGATGGACCCGGCATCCGCACGGTGAATCCATAGAATGCTAAGATGTTTGTGTCTATATATGAATTTATTTGTATTTAAAAAAATCTCACCGACATCAGAGTCAAAACTTTTTTCATGTCTTTCAAATCGCTGGTCGCATGTATTTTTTGTGATAAATCCGGAATAATGTAACTCAGCAGTACTACTACGAACACCGTGACAATAGCCAGGTAGTTTCCACTCATAGCTGTGTAGCCTGTTCCGAGGACCCGGCTGATCATATTTGTGATCCAGCGGAAATCTTTGATTCCAATAGTTTGGTTACTATATTGTTGGTATGGTGCATCAGTTTTACTGTGATTGTAATAACCTAAAACGTAACTAACGAAATAAGAATTAAGAACTTACATAAACCGCCCCCAAAATCGATTAATAATACCTATTAAGGCGATGGAGCTGCGGTAGGTGTCTTAAAAAATACCTATCTAGATGAAATCACAAAGGATAATTTTGGCTGCCACTGTTTCCAATTACCTACTGGTTTAAAAATCATATACAAAAATCGTTGTAGATGAATGGCAAGTATTCGAGTCCCCGTATGTACCGGTGAATCTTTCGAAATTCGCGTAGGTACATTTACTAATTTAAATGTAATTGTGAACGAAAACATCGTGAGGCAACACACTTGACAAATGTTCTTGTACTATCACTATTTAGTGCGAAATATACAGAGCTGCAAAGCATCCCATAACGTTTGAAATCGCCAATACTTCGTAGGTTTATGTCATGCCAGCATAACTTACATAATCTTAAATAATATACAATTATATTTTAGCCGTGATTATATAGTTCTATGCTATATCTGTAGACAAGCCAATTATCGAAATTGCGTATAATTCTAAAGTTGAAAATTATTACTTTACCTAGCGATTTTCTATCTTCAAATATAGAAGTTCATTAGAAAATTTATACATATAATATCAGAAGATACAAAATTATAAATAGTAAAATTTGAATAACAATTTCCGTGGTTAAATTAATTTATATATTATAGTACCTTTGTAATTAACATTATGTCTTGGCATTTTGCAACAGGTTATTTTATTTTAGGTATATAAAAATAAATAGAAGTAAGAGGCATTTTGAAAAATCTTTGATTGATATTTTTTGACGTTTAGTTTGAACAATACAAGAATCTGTTCAGAAATGTTTGTTTTTCTGTAATTTTCGTCATGTCTTCTGGTTTAATTTTCTATATATATATTTTTATTATTGTATCATTTGAAAAATACTATTATTTAGAGTTTTTCATATTTATATTCCATACTTACCAAAATATAAGCCATAATATTTGTTATGGCAATGTGATATTTGTTTTATTATTTTTCGTATTACATTATACAGCTGTATAATCATTATTATGCCTTTTTCTCAAATCAGTGACTGTATGTAAAAACATTGTAGTCTGTAGAGGTAATAGCTAAAAGAGTTACTTACTTTGTCACTACGAACTGAGAGAGCAACATATATACAAAAAGTAAGAGGAAAAGAGAAAGGGCTATGGATTTAGTGTCTCTATACTTATAACTGCTTTTTTGGATGTTAAAAGCGTCATAACTATCATAATAGTCGCTGTTACAAGCATTTTGTCGTGGTTCTTTCATATTAAAATAAAGTAAATGATTTTTTTATTGTACGTCTGATATTGAACAGTGTTTTCGAATGCGTACAATTTTAGTTAATTTTAAGGAAACTGAATTCATAGGAAACTTTATTCTAAAATATCGTAACTTACCCGGTTACATAATCTGGTGGAATTGACTCATATATTACTGCGTATCTGTTGGTCTATTTCATTCTCTGTCAATTGTTTTATACTTTCTTCCAAAGTTCTTTATCTTTTGACTGTTACGTCGTAGCGTGCACGTGCGTCATGATTTCAGTATTTATACAAGATGGTGGCTCTCCGTTGTTGGAACTTTAACCAGTCTTTGGGGCATGTCAGAATTCATGGTCGATGTTATTATTTATAATCTACTTCACTTATGCACATTATCAATCTGTATTATGCAAAATGTCCCCTGCATTACACAATATAGGGTCAAACAATAGAGATTTATGAATTAAAAACAAAAGCCACATGACGGTTTTAGATCTCACCAAAAACTCGTTAAATATAAATCTATACTTATAATAATAATAAAAGAGTAAACAGTCGTTTTAAAGATTATTGAGAAAAAATATTACGATTTAGATATACTTATTACAATTTTTAAATTTTTTGTCTGTCTGTTAGTTTGTACCCAAATCACACAGAAACCTCTGGACAGAAATTTATGATATTTGGCATGATTGTAGTTTATAGTCTGGATGTACGTATAGGATTATTTTTCGTATGGTTTATTAACTGCGCTTAAGTTATGTACTTATATAATAGTGATGTATGCATATTATCATATGTAGTTCTGTAGTAAAATATTTGGTGAAATAAAGTGCAATGGTAGAAAATTAATCCAGATTCTTTTATCTTAACGTAATTTTCAGTACAACAAAAAATGAGATCATAAGTATTTTCCAGGAGCATTAATAGGTGGCGTTATATGGCTTGGTTTAATGGTTAAATGATCTGATACGTTACAGGGACGAAAGTTAATATTATTATAATACCACTATACAATTACGAAATCATTATTGTCAGGTATATCCAGCATTAAAATTATCACGAAATTGGCATGGTATTACTAATTTGTGGTCACACTTAAGTATATTTTCTGTAATATTTGCAAAAAGATACATGCTTATAATTACTATTAACAACGTTGAAACCCGAAATAAACAAACAGAGAAGACTATTATTTATTTAAAGTCCATTTAATAAATCATTGGCAAAAACATTCACTACACTAAATTTTCATATAATATTTACATACTATGCGCCAATAACTTTTATCATCATAATTAACATTGATTACGAATTTCATTACTTCGAATTTTAACAATAAATATATTACTTTTACAGAGTTTTAAATTTAAGTCAAATAATTGAAGTAGTTCTAGGAAAACCCATCAACGTTGGTTGTCATCATCACAGCAAACAGAGCAGCAAGAGTTTCTGACAGCTATATTGTATTTGGTGAGAGGCCGTGTCGATGAAGCATCTTCTATCATAACAAATTATTATCTTGTCAAATTAATCCAAAGTACTTAAATATATAAGTTTATCACTATGCTTAATATGGTGATAGACCCTCCACAGTGAGTTTCTTTTGGTTGGTCGCGTTTCAGGATCAACCATATAAACCGACAGTTTATATACAATCTGGAGATATTGTAAACTGTCGATAGATTATGAACGGACACCAATAATTTTGAATGTTTGTAGCTGTCTATTAAATAAGCAAAATCATCACCTTAAAAAATATGGATTTTCAGCGGCTAATTTGGTTCTGGCATTTGCCGGTTGTTGCCGCGGCCCGCTCGTTTTAATCGCTCGGCTCGTGCAGTATGCTCATAGTTTCAACCTGACCTAACCAATCCAGTTTATAAGCCTACAAAAATGTAATAATCCACCGACAGACTATCACAGATTTTTTTTAAGATTATTAAGTTTATAAACTATCGGTTTTTACAATTATCCGTTTTTTTATCTGACTGTATAGTTAGCCTTAAGGTCAGTGAAGCCTCAGAAGGTTTTTACAACTTCACCCGGCTTGGGTACACAATTATCCAGTGACATAATTATATAATACAGTTGCCGATTGGCTTGAATGTTGGCATGGCAATTGACATGATATGACAGCAATGGATTGCGATCTCTTGGTAGTTTCCATTGTTTTACGATTCTTCTGTGCTTACTGTGAGATACAGTGTCGTCACTTTGCAGAGCTACCATACAAATAAGAACAAAAATATGACTATACGAAAGCTTTTGTTATTCGACTGCATGAAGATGAAGGAAGACCTATCAATTTCATTCCTTACTTCAACATTTAAGAAATGTAGGGCACACAGAAATTTCTTTGGAGTTTTCTCTCTACTCGGGACAGTCCGACTGGTGGAATACCTTCACCCTACAAAGATCGCAGCCAATTAACCTAGTGTTGTGTTCCTGTTGTGAGTAGGATTTCCAGAGCACTTTGGTTAGGGGGTTAGAAGGTCGGCAACGCGCTAGTGATAAGTACCTATGGTATTAGGTATTAGCGCCCATAGGCTACGGTAGCCGCTTACCATCAGGCGTATACGAGCTTTGTGTGTCATATTAAAAATTTTGTAGATTCGATACAAGACTAATAAATAATGTTCAAAGTAAAATATAAATATCGTCTAATATCCCTAATAAATAGCTCTGAAAACTATTAGCTCTAAAAAAACACTTATTTCGAATGTAATGTAATTTCTACGGTTTCTCAGCTTCATAACGCTACAAAACTATTTATTTTAAACTACTTATTTACTGTTAATCCTGTATTTCTTCAAAGTTGCAAACGGAATGAAGCAAAAGTATAAAAAAGTTCTTAGTTACATAGAACTTTTTTATCATCTAGTAAGAGTTAAACAAGTTTCATAATCTTTTACTTTAAACAACATACAAAATAAGCCTAATTAAGGTTACTTAGGTATTTATAAGGTTCAAAAGGTCATAAAAACTAATACTGACGTTTTTGCTCATTAGTTGGAAGACTCGAATTCGTAGCTCTGAAAGTAATCAAATTAATGATGTTAAACATTCTAAATATTAAACATTAAACTTCTAAATCTGGTCATAAATCAAAAAAAATTACATTACGAGTATAAACCTGTATAAAAGAAACATGAGCAAATAAGTTTTAAAATAAAAGAGGTAAACCAGTTACTTTTTTGTTTTGTTTTTTACTCATTGTCAAAAGTATAATAATTTGGATTTACGCCCTTTGTAGTGGAAAGAGTTGATAAAAATAAATTAAGCAATCACAGGACATACCTCGGAGTCGAGGGACAATTAGTTAATGATTCCTTGCTTGAGCTGTCACTCTCACTCTAAAATATATACAGTCTATTAATTACTTTATTCGTTAATGAAATCGAAAACAATTCACTAGAATCTACAACAGAAATTATTCTGTAATAGTAGGTTGGTGACTTTATCTGTGTAGGTCTATGAACTAATAATATCAACAATATCAGGAATTCCATAGTAAAATTAACTCAAATATTTTGCCATATTTTCCTATAAATAGTATATTGTCATGTAGCCTAAATTTTTTAGACAGTTTCTTAATCGCTATAATAAACTTTTAGATTAACAGAATAATTAAGGGCAATGGAAGTCATTCTACTGATACGGTCTACGGAGTTTCAGAAAAAGCAAAATCGTAGGAACTGATTGACAATAAGAACATAAATGTGAAAAGAGACCTAGTTCGGTAGAAGAAACGTTCAGCGTAAACGTTGTCATCGATAAAAGAACTAAAATCCAACGGTTGCCAAGTTCTATAAGTGTTCCATTAATTATAGCCGTGAATATACGTTCTTCAACTCATTTATATAACAATTTGTTACTTTCTTTGTTAAGGGATTTCTATAATAACTTGGAAAGTCTTAATTATAAATAAACATTGCCAAATTTCTGAGTCACCTAGAAGTTGCTATGTTTTTGATGAGTGGCTCAATCAGTCAGTCATAAAAATTCTACTGTACAGAACCTAATAACTGAAGAGTTATAATGTGAAATTTGAGATTCTAGGTGTCCAAGGAAGGTTTATTAAATATACAAAATTTGAAGTTTGTAGGTCAATATAGCTTTTGAAATAAAGAGGGGTCGAAAGTAGCTCGAAATGGTTCGTGTAAATATCACACTGGCCGGTGTCGCCATTTTCTTTTCCGAACTTTGCTTACATACTATCGTGTGGGTAGCTACATACAAAGATGTAGGCTGTACCATAAATCTACTTTAGGTGCAATGCAGTAAAAACTTGACGAAATATAACACCCTTTTGCATTTTGTAATACATGCCGTATTATCTCGACATCTTCAATATCACATCCACTTAGTTGCAAAACTCGACGGGTAAGTTTCACTTACTCTAGAACAGTTAGTGAAGCCAATATCCCGCAAAACTCTTTCGTCGAAACTTGTCACGCAAGGCAATGGAGTAGTATTAGCAATACTTTTAGAAAATTGAAGTACATAGCTATTTTTACTGATGTCCTTTTGGAGGCATTTGTCTGCGAGGCATTTGTCTTCTAGGCATTGGTCGGTTTTACTTTTCAGTCTTGAGTTACTTCCCGGGTTTTCAGCAATAGGTGGTTCGGAGTTCCTTCTCTCTATTGAGACAAGGAAAATCAGTGGTTATTTTCAAGTACTATCCTGTGAAAATCAATAATTGACAAATTGGTAAGCAACATTATTGTATAAACGTGTAAGCTATTGGACCACACGAAAAAGAAGTGTATACATTTCAGAGATTATATAATTATTTATTACAACAGATACTCAAAATAGATGGTTACTTTCAAATAAATAACAAAAGACAAAAGTCTTCATTGCCGTATGAACTAATAGTAAAACCTAAGCACATGATAAATTTAGATATCGATAGCAAACAAATATTAAAAACCTTGTGTCGATGAAAGCGTATTCAGTTGTCTTTCAGTAATAACTCTCAAAGCGTAGATAAACATGGAGATGATGGCCCCTACAGCCACCATGAGGATTATCAGTGACTTCTTGACGAAACTTTCGAAGGAATCCACCAAGTCGTCCATGTAACATTCTAAATTGTTGACTAAATTGCTGCACATTTGTAATTATTGTTAGAATGTGTAGTATATATACCTAAAAAGTAAACGAAAAAAGTTAAACGAAAATAAGAGTTACAGAAATTAAAAGAACACAGATTATTTTAGAATAGGTAAAAACATTAATAAATACATATCAACCATAATAACGAAAGCAGAATATAAAAATGGTAGAATAAGAATGTAATAAGAAATATACAATCTGAGAGACTTCATGAACACTGAATATGTTCCAACTGGTTAAAAAGGTAATCAAAGATTTCATTGTTATTGAAGATGTAAGAAAGCATAAAATGTAGGAGGAAAAAAGACGTACAGGTAAAAATGAGATAACATAAATAAAATTAGCAGACATATTAAGACATGCTTATTAAATAAATAAGAATAGAGAGATTCTTGAATAATGAAATGAGATTAATTGGATAGGTATTAATATTCAGCATCGACTTTCATAATAACTTAATAGGTAATTTTAGAACTGAAGGGCGAGTCTCGAAAGTAAAACACAGGTACTATGTATAACAAAGTTAAATATGAAATTTTCACTTTTACCACATGATTCTTTTTACATTTTTAAAATACTGACAATAGTATCGTTTATATACGAAAACAGGGCGCATAGTCCGTTTAGTTTTTGACAATTTTTCACAAAATAGTTTAGTCGCGCATATTAGGACATATGATGTACACTGATGACAATCAACTTCATAATTACATTCAAGGTTAAGTCTGTAAAGAGATCATTATCTTCTGTGATTATCCATATCGTTTTATACACCTTTGGTGTATATTAATACTATAAAACCATCTTCTTATATCTCAAAACATGGAAATAAACGAGGAAACAAAGAAACCGTTCAAACTGTTAATTTCTCCTAAGCCCCAAGAAGAAGCAATAAGCCTAAAGAGAGGTAGGGACAGATAAATTTCTTTGAAGATTTCTCCCTATTTGGGGCAGTCCGACTAATGGAATACCTCTAACCTACATAATATCTTATTTGAAATTTTCCACATTTGTTACTAATATACACGTAAATGAGCATTAAAATTGGAGTTTTGAAAATTTCATCCTCTATGGAGGTTAAATATGAATAATGTTGTCGATAGAAAATATGAAATGCATTCAACTCAGTTTTTTTTTCTAATGATACAGAAGTTACAGATCATTGTTTTATTAAAAAAAAAGCAAAATTGCTCTCTGAGTCGACATCATAGTAAATATGAATATTTATAAATCTCAGTATTATTAAAATTTTCTTTTTTATCATAAACGGTAAAATGACGTCGCTGTGACAGATGATAAGCACAGTACAATCCAGAAACAACGGCGCGGTGACCACCGAGAGATCAACAATCCATCGGTCATCGCTGTCATGCTGACTTGCACGTCTCCCAGCAACTGGTTATACATTGACTGATCCTAAAACGCGAGAAATGAAAAGGGAGACTACTGTGAAAGCTTATCACTATATGCTTGGTGGTCGTGTCATATTCGGGTACAGATACCTATCATCCCATTTGAATACTGATACACCAGCTGATTCTGACATACGACATACCACCTGCTACACAATTATCGTATTCTACCTCCCAGTACCCGGCAGATTACACAATTAATTGCCAAGCCACGGTGAAGCTGTAAAAGCCGTCTGAGGCTCCAGGGCATTTATGGCTAACAGTATAGACTGTTCGAAATAAAAAATTGCATTGAGCATTATATTCTTTTATTACCCGACTACGAAAAAGGTAGGTTATGTTTTTCGAGCGTATGGTTGTATGTATATTTTTTTAGCACACTCTGTAGTCTAAACGGCTTGATGGACTTCAGCAAACGAGGTGTCTTTAGATTCGTCTTAAGTGACATAGGCTATATAATATTTAAGTACGACATATGAGAATCAAATAAAAAAACAAAAATAGTTTTTTTTTAATCAAGTGCTTTTGTTGCCGTCGGGATTTTTGTTTCTTTTAATAATTTAGCTTCTAATGAAGAATATACAGTATGTATTAAAAACCCCGCCGGATCCGTGAGGGTGTTAGTAGGTATCGAGATTATATTCTGTTTAAGTTATCTATCTCAGATTATAAGTAAAAAAAATTACCCCTAATAAAATGTAAAGAAAATTATTTAAATGTAGAAACTTACATGGCAATACAGGTAGCGCGTGCAGAGTACCGCCATACGATCAAACGTACCGATGCGCCGAGCCGGGGCGCTCGCGACAGTGTTATCACGTTTTAAAAATATGCCATTTTTTAGGGAAACTAAATAATATGTTAATTTTAAATACAATTTTTATTTTCATAATAATCTTTTTTTTTTACTTATTTCATTGGGCTACCTATGTACCCGTTTCGGATTCGACGGGGTTTTTAATACATAATTGTATACGTAAAAGTCCAAGTGCAAAATGGGTATAAAAACTTTCTTTCGTCAAGGAGCCTTTGCATATCATTGGGAATTTACAGGATTGTCAATTCCTAGGTATATAGAGATTTTTTTTCATAATTTTAAGTATAATCTTGTTAATTGTCAATTTTATTGATAATCCACAATAAACTGGCAACATTTCCTGTGGCCGGCCCGTCACCGCTAAAGGGATTTTCTATGATGGATCGGTAGGATCCCTTTACTTTGATTTATTTCACTATTATTACAAAAACCAATTTTATTATAATGTTTTTTATTCCAATAGGAAAACTTATTGACGAAAGACGATAAGCTATTATTATTTTTTAATTTCATGCTCACATGTGAAACATAACTCAAAAGACAAATTTATTTTACATTTTTCGTTTTCTTTACGAGTTGTAAGGAAAATTCGGATAAGTATTTTTTTTTTGTAAACGGGACAAATTCGATGATTTCTTTCTTTGTTACTTATGATACATTATTTAATATTTCAAAGAATTATTAATTTTCAATAAATTTTCGGGAATTTCCACAGGTTCTTAAATAGTCTAAAACAGAGAGTCTAAAACATGTCTCAAAGACTTGATCACCTTTCTTTTTAATCCTCTTTTGTGTCTATGACTTCCACTCTATGATTTGTTTGCTGTTAGAAAGTACGCACTTCCTTTCACAGAGTACATTTACATACAGGGGCTTAAAGCTATAGTTCTATGAGTAAAATATGTACTCTGTGAGAGTACGCCTTAACTTTATTGACAACAAGGATCTGTAGGTAAATACGAATTTGCAAAGCAGACTTTACAATTTACTTAAAGTTATTTATTGATTATTTTTTACTTTCATATATTTCGATTATATTTTGAAGTATAGTTAACAGAGATTTTGCCTATTGTTGAGCATAGGTATCGCTTCTTGTACGTCTCTCATCCCGGTCCTGAGTTAGTCACAGCCAGGTCCGACTCGCTATTTTCAAAATAATGCTAACTGTATGGGTCCGATACGTCGTTTACCGGTACGTGCCCACCAATCTGTCAACGTTTTAGTCCATCTTACCATATACATATACATGTTCCTATAATGATATAAAATTTTAAATGTCATCCCAAAAATTAAACCTCTCGCGTCCACAAATAAGTATAGTATACAAACTGACCAGGCTATTTAGACGAACGAATAGAATTATATTCAATACAAAAACTAAAATAATCACAAAAATTAATTTAGACAAAAAATATATAGATACATTTGTTTTTTTTCGCAATCCGTAAATGAAACAAACTGACGTCACATTTCTCAGTCGTCTACTTGGCTAGGACACATCGTAATAGGAAATATTTTTTCAATAGCGTTAAGAAGATCCGCGTCGAGCATTGGGAAGTAAATAATCTTAGACATCAAATAGAATAGACATAAAATACAGATGAATAAGAGTTGTAAATTATGTACGATGTTATGGCTGTTCTACATGATTATATTTCGATACCAATGTTTCGATGTACCAGTAAAAAAACGCACATCCATCTCTCCGCGGTCCCGTCGTGAACAAAGTCTCTCATATAGGGGATGTTGTCATCAATCACGTAGATCGCTCGCTGGTAGGCGCAACCGGCAAGTAATGAGCTCCGACAATACGTTGCTATGAAATATAAGTTTCAAGAATAAACGTTTTTGTATGTAATAAGTCGACAAAATAATATTGAAAAACGGTCTTTACTTAAATCATGACTTCCAAACTTGTTAAATAGGAAACAGTAAAATGCATAACATTTTGAGTGTGAATATCTACATTAATATTGTTAAGCCCAAGAGATTGTTTTTTTTTAACGCGCTGTATCTAGAAATACCAGTCAAAGAGAAATAGAAAGAAAAAACATTTATTTGAAAATGAATAACGGACAAAATTAATATGAAACACATTAACCACGAAATTACAATAAAGTATTAATAATCTAATTTATAACATTACACCATTACCACTCAAATGCCGTACTCAAGATCAAAAAATCTAGCAAGCTGTAAGCAAATACGTGAAGTGAGAACGACCAGAGGCGTAGCTAAGGGGGGGGGCCCGACTATGACTATCAGTTGTAGTTCTTTCTACCTATAAAAAATTGTTAATCTATGGCAGAGAGCATAACCGCCACTAATAAAATTATCTAGGTAACTATGATATCGTACCACGAGCATAATAAATTGATATTTAGAAAAAAAAAAAACAATATGCACACTGTCAATCGATCTGGGATTCCCCTAAAATTGAATACCCCGTTCGCGCATAACCAACGCCAGTCAGGGGATTCCCTCAATATAGCGCTCGTCACTTGTATTTTGGATTGGTCCATTTCGTTTGTTTCCGACCGTATTCATTTCAATATTCTCTTACGTGAACGTGTGAACGTCTAGTGCAAAGTGTTTGTTAATTATTAGATATTATAAACAAAATTTTTTGAATAAAAACCGATTTAATATAGTCGATTCTTGAAGAAAATAAACAAGGTAAGTGAAGTATTGTTGTTATTACAGGTAATACTTACATTTTTAATTCATTTAGTATCTAATAGCAGTATCTTAGATTATTTTGAAAAACCCTTCAATTTTTTTATTCTCTTTTAATTACTGTGTATTTTAAAACTATATTATTGAGCCATCCTAAATAATAAATAGGTACCTACAGAAGGTATTTTATACGGATTGCAGTAATATTTTTTTGTTTAGCCTGGGCAAGTATTACTATCTACTAAAGGTATTTATTTATTAAAATAGGTTTTAAAGGCTTTGCTGGCGTAAAAAGATTTTATTTATATTTCTACACATTTTACGATATTACTTTAGGTAATAATGTTTAATTGTAAATAATATACTTATTTATTATTTTCCGATCTAATAGCAATAGGATTTGTTTACAAAACGGAATATATTAAGTTTAGATTTTTGATTGAAAGTAATTATAATCATATCATACAACTTCGCGTACGTTGATTTGGCTCCGAGATGAGTAGCTCGAGCACTCGTGGCACGGAAATCACAATCAATGGTGGAGTATTTAACTAGTATTTTTCTAATAATACTTAAATACATATTTACACCCAGACACAGGATTATTAATTTATATAAAAATATATTTGACAAAGCTAGTTACGTAACGTGTAGGTGTTTATTTACTGTTATAATTAGTTTATAATATCAACGTATCACTTACTAACTAAAAATATTTTTTAGAATGCCCAGAACGAAATATGCCTTGGGGAATTCATACTTCGAAAAGAGAAAGCGGGTTTCAACAGAGAAAAGTAAAAAAGGCTAAAATGGATGAAATTCAGGACATGTCCGGTTCTCTTTTCAAATATGTCACAATAGCAGATAGCGGCCAAAGTTCAAATAAAGTACCCGAGTCTCCTGCTGACGAAAGTTATGATTCACATCTTGGAGACTCACATTCAGATAGCAACATCGACAATACAGAATCAATGAAGGCGATCCAGGACCTTGACGGAATCAAAATAAATAATGAAAATGAAGCCGTTAATGCTACTTTCGGAGATAGAATTAGCTTCGAAGAATCAGTTTAACACTTGAGAGATGTTTCACATTGGAGTTTACCGGTACCTGATAATGTTCGCATTGAAATGATAAAAAAGGGCAGTGAACATTTCCAGAACAAAGAAGGACCGTTTCCTACAGTATCTCGTCATGGTTCAAAGATTAAAGGTGATTCTCGTCATCTTTCACAGGAATGGTTTTATAAACAGATGCCTAGTGGTAAAAAAATTCTACGATCATTTTGTCCTGTATCAAATTACCTGTAATGTTTTTGCTGTCGTTTATTTGCTGTCAGTAACATACAAACAACATTTACAACTGGATTTCAGAAGTGGTGGAAACTATATCCTAAAGTATTAGGACCATGAAACTTCATGTGAACATTTAGAAAATTTCGAAAAGTGGAAAACTTTGGAAATGAGATTAAAATCTCACACCACAATAGATGATGCAACCTTGCAATTAATGAATACGGAAAAACAGAAGTGGAAAAATCTTTTATCTAGATTTTTAGATATAACATTGTTTTTGCTAAACAAAACCTAGCATTTCGTGGACATGATGAAACCCAAGGGTCGTCTAATAAAGGTAATTTCTTAGAACTAGTTAAACTGCTGTCAAAGTATGATGCAGTACTCAAAGATTATATACTATATTTGGAGCAGGAAAAATCACCTAAAGTAACATATTTATCGCCAGAAATACAAAATGAGTTCATAAATTTTTTAGCTAATCATGTAAAATGCCAGCTTGTCAATGAAATTAAATCGGCCAAATATTTCGGAATCATGTTTGATAGCACACCTGACGTTTCACATGTCGATCAAATGTCTGAAGTGATTCGTTATGTAAAAATTATAATAGAAAAGTAGAAGTCAAAGAAGTATTCCTAGGATTCTTTCCTTTACATGGAAAAAGCAGCTGATTTAAGCGCTGAAATACTAAAGAAGCTTAAAAACGATGGCTTAGATATTATGATGAGTCGTTCTCAAGGTTATGATAATGCTGCAGTTATGAGTGGTATACACGGAGGAGTGCAAGCTATTATAAAAGAAAAAACAATAAAGCAATTTTTATTGGTTGTAATAGATCATTCAATTAATTTATGTGGCCAACATTCGTTCGCACAAAATGTGACTTGTGTTACATTTTTCGGAGCAGTGGAAACAATATTTAACTTTTTTTCAAATTCCACAAGCCGTTGGGAAGTGCTCCTCAATCACAGCAAAACATCTGTTAAAAGACTTTCGACAACGTGCTGGAGTGCTGATTATGGTGCAGTAAAAGTATTGGCTGAAAATTTTGATGGGATAATATCTGCAATTGAGGAACTATGTGACCAAAACGTAAATTTAGAAACTAGAGGTGCTGCACAAAATCTTATGCCTGCTGTGTGCAATTTCTCATTTCTTTGTTTTCTTTTCTTTTGGAATGATGTGCTAAGGGAAGTGAACAATGCTCAGATTGCATTACAAAGTAAAGGTTTATGTGTTGATGAAATAATCATAAAACTAGAAGCACTTCGTCTATTCATTGGAGAGAAACGGTTGCATCTAGCAGAAGAGGCAATAGATTTTGCTGTACAAAAATCGGAAAAATACTACATTTCGATGGAACGACGAATTCGTCGCAAGAAACGCATGCCCGGTGAGTTAGCATCGTCCACCGATGCTGGACTAACACTTAGAGCGGAACATCAAAAGGACATGTTAGAATGTCTTGACAGATTCAATATTGAACTCGAAACAAGAGTAAAGTCTATTAAAGACGTAGCTTCATTGTTTGAGGTTGTGCAGTCAAAGACCTTGCTTTCGGCAAACACTGAACAGTTAAAATTTGCTATATCAAAATTTGCTAACCTTTACGATGAAGTCTCAGAAACAGAACTCCTTTTAGAAATACCAAGATTGAGAAGACATTTAAAGGCGGCTAATATTACTGTCTCTAATTGGGTGACACTGGACTTTTTGAAATTTATTGTGGAATGGGATTTTACAGAATCTCTTCCGATTGTAACGGTCGCACTAAAGTTATTTATAACAATATGTGCATCAGTTGCTTCATGTGAGAGAAGTTTCAGCAAATTAAAATTAATTAAAAATTACTTGCGGTCTACAATGACTGAAACCAGATTAAACAATCTTGGTATTTTAACGATAGAACATGAAGCAACACAAAATATAAATTTAGAAGGCGTGATTTCGGAGTTCGCTAGTGTCAAGTGTCAAAGCTAGAAGGAAGAAATTTTAATTTTTAACAAAGTAATTTGTTTCACATAATATTCAAATATTTGTAATAGGTACTCGTATTTTAATAAAACGTAAAGATAATAACTTTTTTTATTTTAACGGTTTACATTGAGTTTTGGGGTGACACCTATAAAATCCGTCCCGGGTGCCACCTATGCTAGCTACGCCACTGAGAACGACGATAGATCATACGGCGCGGCGTGGTGGAAAGTTACTTGAATTAATTTAACACTGGTGAAACTGTGAGGTACAGCTAGTGGAAAAATATAATTAAATACTAATTTCAGAATAATTCAGTTTTATGTGTTTCCTAAAAATGATAATATGGAACTTTCATCAACTTTATTGTAGAAAAATTATATATACTTTTTTAATGTGTTCCTGTTGCACTTTTCTTAACCCCGTGCAAAATTTGTTTACCTTAACCTCAGCAACGTGACCTTTGCCGTGATAATCGTATAAATCAGTGTCAATGAGGGTCAACTACCGAAATATTTTTTAATTTGTAATAGGTAAAATGTAGTCCTTAAATGGTAGCCCAATTTTAATCCAAATACGTCGAGTACTTATTTCCCTAGGAACAAATAGATTATGTTATTTACACATCAGTTGTAAATATTTGTAGCTATTTTCTATGATACCGAAAATTAATTTTATGTCAATGTTTTACATATTACTTGATGTCTATGAATTGAAACCTTCACGCCGTTGATAGAAATATTTTAATGCAATTCTTAATGCATCATTAATACGATTTATCTAACTATGAAGCAAAGAACCAATTGCACCGAAACTGTTTACTTAATCAAATGACACGTGGCCTTATATATGATTGTGGGATACAATTCAGGTGTTATAACACGACAATGCTTAATTTGTCGGTTTGTATTTTGTCTACAATTAATGGTCCAATTTGATTCAACAGCTGAGTTAAGATTGATGAATAGTACTCTACGCTTTAAATTATTGCTATTCCTTTGAATGTTTAAAGCTATATGGAGAATTATTTTTCATATTAATAATTATTGCAATTTATAATTATATTAAATGTCGCTTTCTGTTTTAAATATAAAGTTTTTTTTAAGATATTTCTTGGCGACTGGTTTAACGTAGCGTTTACGGACGAAGCAGCGATCTACGTGAGCTTTTAGAGAAGAAAAATGCCGTGAAATTCCACCTGGCCAGTTGCCACCCACAAGTTGAAAATCAGTCGCCAAACACCAATAGGTACTACTATATGATACTGCTGTACTTAAGAGCTAGTTTCTCCATTAAATTTAGCGTGCTACCATTTTGGGCCAGATTATCACTTAAGATAAGGCGATTGTGACCAAACGCTAAAATCTTTAAACCTTTAAAAGTACAATATAATAACGCCTTCAGAGTGCTATTGGGGCTGGCGCGGCACTGTAGTGCATCACAGATGTTTGTCGATAATGTCCCAGATGGCTCTCACGCAATTGTGAGTAAACAAATTGCATATGTGATGACCCGTTGGAGGGCCAGTACCAGCAGTATCCTGCAGGTGATCGCAATAGAGTCGATGTCTGGTATTGCAGCATTGGGTTCGCGTCCATGTTGCGAGAGTTATTTAACGTTGACAAATTTGTTTTTTTTTTACCTGTGGACTACTAAAATTATTATGTAACATTAATATGGATGTATTACTGTATGAATAAATAACTTATAATTATTAAAGAAAAAAAATATTATGGTAAAAAACTGAACATTGCGACTTGTTTCGCTACGTCCTATTTTGATATCAGCCATTAGGGTTCTACTGTCTTTCGTGCTGTTAACTGCAACCTGACATGATAACAGCGTCTGCTGATCAATGTTCGTTTCTTGACCAAACCCGTTGCACTTATTTTGTATACTGTTATTATCAAATATGGTGTATTTATTTTATTTTGCAGATAGTAATAAATATCGTTAACTTTTTTATTCATCCCAGCCTTCCCTGAAAAGATACGATCAAATTTCCTACCTTCTTTTAAATTTGTAAAATATTGTATTTTTTAAACAATTATCACTCAATATTGCCAATTTGAATTAGATCATGTACTAAAATATATTCTTATTTGCAGTAAATATGTGGAGTTTAAGCATAAATTCATGATTTCTCACATTTTTTACAATCGCTGTATCATATCTTCAGGCGTCGACTAGAAGATTGTGACAGAGGCAAAAAACGCTGAAGATAATATTATATGTATTATGTAGGAATGGTATAGGATATTATGAATTGATCTTAGTAAATGGTTCAAGCTGAAATGAGTGAAAGCTAAGTAGAATATCGCATAGTTTTGAAAAGATCTAAAAGGAATATCTGAAAGCAAAGCCGGATTTTTGCTTCAGTCAGAGGACTGACTTGAAATGTAGATTACAGTTAAGTTTTCTCTTTCTGAATATTGATGAGCTTTCCTCATGTTACGTATATGTGTTCTCAGTAGGTGTGTGATTTAGGGACGTGTATTTAAAACTCATAAAATTAATAACTCAAAAAGCGTTAAAATTACCTTCCTGCGCTGATGTGAGCCGATAGTAAGAAAAATAATCTAAAATAAGAAATTGTTTGGATTAAAATAATTAGATAAAAGTCTCTAAAATGACAAGCGTTTTTCTTTAAAAAGAATAAACATTAAAGGTAATGTTAGTAGAAGCTACTTCTAAATATAATCAACTAGAAACACGCAAGATTAGCTAAATTACAAACTGGTTTTACAACCTTCAACACGCTCTAGAATAAATCATTCACCAATATGTTCTGGAAACGCATGGGATATGATTGGCTATCCTCTCATCACTTAAAAAAGTTCAACATTTTTCAATCTTTTTAACTTTGCATAATATTATATCTAACTCTACGAGGCAAAGTGGAAAAGTATGAAAAACAAATGTTTATTCTAAGATTTACGAAATGACTACATTTCACTTGACGGTAAGTAAAATACTATTACAGAACAGTGGCGATTACGAGAGATCACCGTGTAATCGTGTTGTCAACTGCTGACGGTGCTGTGTCTATTCAATTGTTCGTTGTTAAATATGCTGGACCACATGCTGGTGAAGATTGTTGACCCCTTTACAACCCAGTGTGAAAAAATAGTAATATTTTATTGTCTATATATAAATATAATCCAAAACAGTTTAAATTAATGGTTGCGATGATGGCTCAATGTTAATATGCTGAGGCGCCTCGTTATTGATTTTACAAAGTATATTATGAACTGGCAAAGGCAAAGGCAAAAATACAATTTTAGCGAATTACAATTGTTTGCTGTTAGCATTAAGAATGAAGATACAAACAACACTGTTCATACCAATATTGATATCATAATTGATTCTTTAGAGTAATCACATGAGGGTGCAAGACCACGTCTTGTCTTTTTATAGTATTACAGGTCCTCCGGTTTCAGATGAGTTTTCCTTGAAGATTTTATATGAGATTACACAGTAAGGAGTTATTCAGCAGTGAATTACTTTTAAAGGATTGGCAGCGCGCAATTGATGTTTCTGGTGTTGAAAGCGGCCTTAGGTTAGAATAATGGACTCTTGTTTGCCACCGTCGTGGTTACAAAAAAAGGTATTGTAGAATAAATTTGTGCATCTCCTACATATGCTCATCAATGTATATAGCTTTTAAAACACTGAGCGATAGGCACCTCTACGTCGATCTCAGAGATTGCCAACGCTTAACGACTGAATGAACCATCAAAATCGAAGTTAAATCTTAACGTGAATTTATTTTATAAAAAGTGTGTACAGTTCGTATGCGGTAGAAGTGATCTCATTAGAAAACAAAAAATATTCTCATAAACGATATACGTGAACAATAAACCTCGCTGGCTATGATGCACTTTTCCAGGGCTTCGTAACACGCATCGCACTCACACGTAATAACACACACAAAGAGGAAACTGAGATCGGTCCGGACCGGAAACCGGAAACATTGTACAATTTATTTTACCTTAATCTATCGCAGACTAAATCCTATAGATATATGTCTCTTTTAGTGTCGTTTTTTCGTTTCATCGAGTTTCACATCACAATGGTGCTGAAAAGTTTACACTTCAAAAAGGATAGTTTAAGTTATGGTGTATAGTATAACTTGGCACTTACATACATAAATGTAAAATCTCTAAATGTTACAATCTCTAGGTGTTACAAACTCTTATGTCGTAACATCTACGTGAGATATGTGACAACAAGGCTAGCATAAAAGCCTTTTACGGAACCAGCGACGTCGGTAGGCTTATTATCAGCCGACCGAGAAACGCAAGCTAAGTCAACGAGCATATGTACGAGGATATCAAATCCCTAGAATATTTTTACAGAATTTATTCCGGGTTCTGATATGATTCGGATATATTCTTGGTCATATTGTACAGAAAGGTTATGAGGAATTTCTTCATTGGTTTTATGTCACACTCGCTGTTGTTTCTTATATATCTTTCGTTATATATTTGTTACATCCAGTTTATTTTGGAATAATATGTTAGCTTAATTATTATTACAATTTTATACATTTTATCACAACTCATTACGCCTATGTACACGTTATAATGATTTTATGTAAAAATAAATATATGTATAATGAAAAACAAAACAAAGAATAACGTAAAACAACCTAAATTATTAAAAAGGAAACAAAAAACCCGACTGCAACAAAAACACTTCAGTAAGAAAAATATATTTTTTGTTTTTTATTTGTTTACCTGACGTCGTACTTAAATATTCTAATATGTCATATAAGTCACTTTCACAATTAATACGAATCTAACGACACCTCGTAGGCTAAAATCCATCAAACCGTTCTACAGAGCGTGCCAAAGAAATAGATATATGTACATACATACGCTCGAAAACATAGATATGTTACCATCTTATTAGATTCACAAAATAAGTGGCACGCTAATGCACACATACAATGTATTATGTATGGATATGTCATATCAATAGACGCCACGAGGAAGTAGGACGGAATGTTTTTATAACGGTAGCGAAAATGAGACAATTATATATTCTTGTACTTCGAGTTGTTAGTATAAGCAAAATAGAATAATTAACCAGATAAGACAAGATATCCTACAATGATTTATGCCTACAAGTATTATGAATTTGTTATTATGTATTATTAAAGTAATAAGGAGAGTAAAACCGCATTTAAAGTAGACAAATGAAAATAAAATTAACTCTTGAAAAATAAGCAATAAGTACATACAAATAGATCTGAGCTAGCTACCTGTCTGTAATTTCGAAGTACAGTTCTATAAGCACATATGCTTAATTTCACGTTACCAAAACCAAGACAAGCATTATTAATTTTTTTTGTCTGTTTGTTTATTTGAAACAAAATGTCTAAACCGATTTTCGCGGGGCTTCTAATGACATTTATATACAGAGTATTATTAAGAGTTCTTACCATTTCGCTTTTTCATAGGTGCTAGTCAGTAGTGATAAGCAAATAAACAAGCTAAATTATTAAAAAGGAAACCCAAGTGCAACAAGAACACTTGACAATTTTTTATTTTTGCTTTTATTTTATTCCCGGACGTCGTAGTTCTATATATATAGCCTATATCACTCCCACAATTAAAACGAATCAAACAACAACTAATATGCAAAAATCTATCAAGCAGTGTAGGCTACATACCTTGCAAAAAGAAACCCTCCTTTTTCGCAGTCAGATAAAAAGTTAAATTATATAATTACAAATAAAAAGTCAAGTTAAAACAGTTTGCATAGATACTAAGTTTGAGATATGGGTAGTAAGCTTCAAACTTAATCCAGTAGATTATCACGTTATTACATATAGAAGCAGTGCAGGTTATAGTGAGCAGTTATGATCAATATGAGATACTAATAAATGAAGTCAAATAGAGCTTTTATAAGAAGTTAGCTTGAGTTACGATTAACAATATAAACCATAAAACCACACGCAATTTCTTGACATGGATAAAAAATATACAATTGTTATATATTTGTTGGTCTAAATATTGAAACCGTACATTAGACCCACACTATTATATCAACAGGTATGCTCTGTGACCGCGGAATCGAGCCGTGAATTAACCCCTTACAAGATCTCAAGTCCGGTGAAGCTGTAAAAGCCATAGCGGCTTCAGGGCCCCTAAGGATAACAGTATAGTAAGATTACTAAGATTTAAAAAAAAGAAATTACATATAGGAATAAATTAATAATATGATACCCTACACATACATTAAAGATTTATTTTACGTTTGTACTATATTTTACGGGTATATTTGATTTCATCAAAATGTTAAATTATTCATGTAAGTAAATAGTAATACTTACGAATGATATTGTGGTCCCTTATGTTGTTAGAAGTTTTACTTGTATAGTTTGTACAGTATCGCATAACACACGACAGCATTTTAAGCTGATTTGGGCACTTGATTAAATAACCGTTAGTCCGTACACAACACGCTCCCTTTGACGACGAGCCGGCGTGACTGAAGTCTGGGTGTGCTAAGTGCTAACTAGCATAGTTTCAATGTGCCAAGGAAGGAGCGCTTATAACGTGTCTACATCTTTACTTATAATATAATTGCTCGAAAAATATAACCCTCCGATTTCGCAGTAGATAGGGTAATAAAATAAAACCTTGATATGAGAAGTGTAGCGACATCTCTCGCCACAACTGACGCATCAACGCATCGACACAACTACGTAGCGACACATAGCGACATCTATCGAACCACATAGGACGCATCCCTACTATCCTACATTGCGCTATAGAAATTCACTCTATCGTTGAGTATATATACAAGAATCCGACTACGAGAGTCGGGGCAGCTGCCCGCCAGATATAGCACCCGTCTGGCCGGAAGATCCCCCCTTTTCTATGGCGGGTGAGGAACTTTACTCTCTGTTCCTCACCTCCGCTAAAAGAAGTATGGTGACATAATTAATTTTTCAACTGAAATGTAATAGTGTATTTATGTATTTTTACTATAAGATTCTCTGACATATGGTCAGAGACTTGCTTGCGTCTTCGTAAAAATGGAGTGGCGATGTGGTATTATATGGTTCCTTGTTACACGATTATGTTAATAACTAATTTTAAAAAAATGTGTATATTTTGTCAGCTTTGCATATATTTTAGTATCTTTTCTACCGGGCAGACATTATGTGATAATTTTATTAATTGTGATTCTTTTTATTTATAACTAGCAGTGTTCGCGATGACTACAGACTTATTGTTTATGAACATATCGTGATATACATTTTTTAAAGGACCAAGTATCTAAGGAATAAAACAATTGTTTTTGTCAAGTATTTCTTTTTTATTTATTTGAACACTTACATAATAAACACTAAAACAATAAAAAGAAAAATAGACAAAGAACATTGCTTAGTGCTACTATAATTAAATGTGTACACTACATGATAAATCGAATATAACGAGTAACAAGAAACAGAAGAGATATCAAATTCAAAGGTAACAAACAAACAAACAACTTAAATTGTAATAAATGGTAAACTACTGTATTTATATTGAATTAACATTTTTATGCACACATTTTTACGAGAGATATTAATATCTCTTATGTGTTTTAGCAAAAATGGTCAATATACTAATATTATAAAGCTGAAGAGTTTGTTTTTTTTTTTTGGTTGAACGCGCAAATCTCAGGAAGTACTGGTTTAAATAGAAA
This sequence comes from Saturnia japonica, assembly GCA_033032175.1. Taxonomy (NCBI): domain Eukaryota; kingdom Metazoa; phylum Arthropoda; class Insecta; order Lepidoptera; family Saturniidae; genus Saturnia; species Saturnia japonica. The sequence goes on from CM065314.1 coordinate 6,228,231, forward strand.
AATTATCTTTAGTGTTGGATAGCCCATTTATTTAGAAAGGCTATCAGCTACATACCATCACGCTAAGTCCAATAGGAGCGGAGCATCAATGAAAAATGTTGCAAACTCAAGGAATATTTATTCCTTTTGAGAGCTTTTATTGCGTGTGCTGCGTAAATGGTTAAAGTTAGACAAAAATCATGTGTCAGTGAATTGTTTCTCTTAAAAGGTCATAAAAAAAGCCCGCGATAGCATATGTCTATTTTTTAAGGTTGATTCAATATAACTTTTTTATGGTAATAAAATTTGTAACAAAATAATACATTATTTTCGGAAGGTGTTTTTAAAAACATGACATTGTTCCTTATCGAAATAAATAAGTTAATCATTACAAGTATTTCATTTTCAATAAAATTGCCCTTTAGGTGCATCAGTTGATTTGAATGAATATCTTGGGAGATATCACATTTTTAAAATAACTTTGCAGCAAAGTTATAATTAAGTACCGCGCGTGCATTTTTACCCTATAATAAATTATATTGTGTTATGTAACTCAAACGAAGTTGCGCGGCTCAGCTAGTAACATATAATCTTGTTACAGAATTTCACATTTCTTACCAGAATTCCGTTGTTAAATACCGAGGACATGGAAGCGATATTCCATCGGTTTCAACCATTTCACTGCCCCGACTTCTCGAACAACTAAAAAAATACTACAAACCCATAGTGTTATTTGAATATTATATAGAAAAAGTTATCACCTTTATTTATCACTGTTTGCGCAATTTGATAGTCGATAAGGCCGATCCAAGCTGTTAAGTGATAACATATTTACTTGGTTGGTTAGTACACCGTCACTCATGTTCCAATTGTGCAAGAATACGTTATATTTTGGAACGTGCTGTCATAAGAATCAGTGCAATGTTATAATAAAAGTTGTATTAAATGAAAATGAACATATAAATCTAATGAAGAAAAAAAAAATGTATTTAAAATATACGAGATTATTCCTCAGACAAGGTAAGTTTTCTACACACTTCTTTTTATCTTTAATCTACTAAAATAGGGTCGGCACAAGATGTTTTCCTCTTCCACCACGTAGGTATCGTTCCTCGCACAATCCACCCATACCTTCTACGGTCCTCCTCAACTCTTCTATCCGTTCATCTTCATACTTAACATTCATCTATTATTCTAGTTATATGACTTTCGCCCTTCTCCATGACATGCTCATACCACTAACTTATTACCCTTAACTTCTCCGTTACTGCAAGCATAAACTAAAGCATAGTTTTCTTCAAACACGAACAATAGTGAGTATAAATTAATATTAACACTAATACATAGTATATTACATAAAATAACAATAGTTGCCGCTTGCAAGTAAGGTCGCCATAAATAGCCATTTACTTTCACTAGCTTACATTAGCTTTCGCCGGGACGCAAAGAGAAAAAACCAAATATAGGGACTTAATTTTTTAGTGTAATTCTTTCTGCCCTTTTACATGTTTATATTGACTCCATATTTTGACAAGTGAATAGCACGCAAAACTCTTCACAGTATTCGGTAACAGAGGATTTCAGTCCACTAGTTTAACATCAATTAAATTAATCCTTCCACAGTAACAACTGTGTTATTCCAACAAAATATCCACACAATTCGAGAATTTTTGAGGATTTTTGTTTCATTACACACAAGTACACAAAGGTACACAATTATTGGCCTTACACTATTCAGAGTACCTACTTAAAGATTTATTAAATAATTGAATCTATGGATCAGAGGCAAGTAAATTACTCCCCAAAATATTATTTCAACTTTCGTGACCGCGCGGAATATCGGAACGTAATAGTGATTTATCAGGACATCAGGACAGAGGTCGCAATACCAGTGAAAATCCCGATATATTGGAATAAATGGCAACCCTACATGCAGGTGAAGCAAAAAATGAATACCAAAAGTTAATGCTAGAGAATTATGATATTTTTGTAGAGCAACAAATAAACACAGAACTGTAAATTTCTCCCGCTTAAAATCGTTGTAACATAGTCCGAATAGTGTAATTTTCTTTTTTTTTACTCTATGTAGTGTAGACCATATTAATTCAGATCACTAAATACAATATACACATGTTCTTTCCTTCCTCCCAAGAGGCAGGGACATATATATACATATATATATATATATATATATATATGTTAGTTTATCTCGAATTTTACGGATACAGAATTAGTCAGATTTCGACTTCTTTGTAATCGCGGCAACAGCCCAAGGCGAGGTTTGGACACTTTGACACCCTTGCGCGCTTGTTACCCACGCTTTCGCGGCTGAGTGCCTTAAGCGCTCGCCCCCAATCCCGGTAAAGCTGTAAAAGCTATCAGCGTCTCGGTTTTTGGGTAGGGCCTCTCAGGCTAACAATAAGGTCAGATCGAAAAAAAAGCGTCTCGTTCCAGAATCAGTCGGTACATATCCAGTTTATATCTACGCAGGCCGGACCATAGGCATTATTCCGTTATATTTGTTGTGCTACAAAACAAAATAATAAAAAAGGAAACAAAATAATCTAAATTATTAAAAGAAAACAATACACACGACTGCAACAAAAACACTTGACTAGTTTTTTTTTCTATTTTTGCTTTTTATTTTATTCCTAATCGTTGTACTTAATTATTATATAGTCTATGTCACTCCCACAATTAAGATGAATCAAACTACTCCTCGTATGATAAAATCGATCAAGCCATTTAGGCTGCAGAGCGTGCCAAAAAAATAGACTTATATTCATTTAGAACATACATACGCTCGAAAACATAACCCTCCTATTCGCAATCAGGTAAAACATTTATGTTAAATGAACCTATATAACTACGCATTAAATAACACATTTTTTTTCTAAGCCATCACCTGCATAAAAATTGATCAAACCTTACTTATTCTGCGATATGCAAATATACAATTATCATTCTCGTCTCATGCGGTCGCGTTGCCAATATTTATATAGACATGCGAGTATATCGTTAATGTTTTGATCAGAATGCCTTACAATAGTGAGAGAGATTGTGAATAAGGAAAACTATAACAACTGCATTTATATTTCGCCAGTTACACTCACAAGTAAAAACTGTATTATTGTTAAAACATATTTACTGTATGAATACTTAACAATAATTGTCAGTTATTCAATTACCTACTGTTTTATTGGTATGTTTTTTTTTTAATTATTAGTTTGATATAGTTATTATTTTTATGTTTATATATTGTGTCTGAAGTTTTGTTTTGTAATGACATAATAAAAAGTAGTTGGGTCCAATATTGTAAGTTAAAGATGTTGATATTCAAATGTTATTTGAATATTTTTGTTAATTTTATATTTTATTCGGATTATTTATATTAGTAGCAGCCGTTTGTCTTGTCAAACTGGTATTAGTGGGGTTTCTCAGTATTCGTTTGTTAACCTGATATTGATTATGTTACAATTAAGTGATATTCTTATTTAATTTCAGAAATCATGTGATCCAGTTGGTGATATGAAATTTGGAGAAAGTTTTATAAAACGTAGATATGGCGCTGAGACTGAAACGTTTGTGGCTTGCAATAGGATGTTCTTCATTGCTTTATATTTGGTTCACAAGTGACTATAAAATAAGTAAGCCTCTTTTAGATACAATGGATATTAAAACTATTAATAGACCTACACAAAATCGTATGAAATATATTTTAGTATGGACAAATCCGACGGAAGATCCTATCATGAATTTGAGAGAAGCAAGATATGCATTCATTAAAAGAATGTGTCCAGTTAGTAACTGTTATGTTACATCGAATAGATTATTTTTTAAGAATATAACTGAGTTTGATATTCTTATTTTTCATGGTAAAGAAATTACAAGGAGATTGCCAATCATGCCGAAAAGTCGATCTACACACCAAAAATATATTTTTGCAAATATGGAGTCATCTGACTACTACCCTGTTTGTGACACAAGATTTGATAGTTATTTCAATTGGACCTGGACGTATAAATTAGATTCCGATGAATATTACGGTTATATAAGTATAAAAGATAAACAAGGAAATATTATTGGACCAAAAAAAGATATGCGTTGGATGCGTATAGAAGACATGGATCCAATAAATGATACTATGAAAGAGAAACTAATAAATAAGCGCAAAATAGCAGCCTGGTTCGTATCCAACTGCAAAGTTCCAAGTGGAAGGCAGGCATTTGTCGATGAAATTCAAAAAGAGTTGGAATATTATGGATTAGCAGTAGATATCTATGGCGATTGTGGTACAAGGCAATGCCCGCGTAATGAAATGGCCGATTGTTTAAGAATGATTGAAAAGGATTATTATTTTTATTTTGCATTTGAAAACTCATTCAGTGAAGATTATGTTACTGAGAAATTGTTACATTCACTTAAAAATTACGCGGTACCTGTTGTTTTTGGTGGAGCTAATTATACAAGGTATTTTAACGTTATAGGTACCTACATATTACTTTGTATTGTAGATAATTTAACAAGCAACGCGATACATATTAATTATTGATAACAAATGTATACTTTGCCCAGAGTGTTGCATTTAACCATAATAATCTAAAATAAATATTTATTATTAGTGACTTTTTGGTCCTACGTTTCTGACATCAGAGGTGTTTACTATAGCGCTGGCCTTGAACTCTTTGCCACAAGGAACTGTGGAAACCCTACTTTCTGCAGGAACACAAGACAGGGTTATTTGGCTTCGATCTTACACCTTCTCTAAAGAGGTCTCTATTTGTCCTACCTCTCTTCTTTACTCACCATGGTTGTAAAAGTATTGATCAATTGTATATATTTTCGTCTATACAGAGTATAGCGAGCGTTCATGTGTATTCAGATTGATTCTGTGTGTACTACGAATACTCGAATGAAATTCGTATATACGAAACAATTTGTCTGGAATCAAATTATATTATGAAATTTCCTATTTCATACTAAATAATATCTTAAAATATATTTCTCTTTTCTGCAAGAAATTAATGTAGTATTTTAGTTTTTAATTCTATGATATTTATTATTTTCGTGAAATTTACCATAATTTGTACTTTTAACCTTGAATAACTTTAGAACTAGTTATTTATAAACAATATAATAACTCATGTTATTTGTATTGAATGGAAAATTGTGAAATGGCAGTTTTTGTAATACAATATGAAGAGTTCGTAAAAAATTACTCACATATTTTTTTCATAACTTCAATAATCGTTTTTTGATCAACTCCATATACACATAAAACGTCCACCACCACACGTATGTAACCAAGACATTAAAAGTATATCCGCTGAATATGTAAATAAATTTAGTATAATTTAATAGAATACTGTTAGCAAACTAATAATCTAGGAGCGTAGGGAGCATCGAATCCCTTTTGATGGATATTTATCTAACCGCAGTCCCTGCTTGTATTGTACTGTATATATGTAATTTTATGCAATGCAGTCATTTTCAAAATCAATAATGTAAGAAGAATACTGTCCTGCTACAAATAACAGAGTCACATATTACAAATCACGGACTACGAATTGTCCAATAGCTCGAGCGAGAATGTCAATAGTGCGGTCAAAATTAAAAGTCAATAGTAGTAAAAATGAGAAAATTTTCACTAATTAACTATTCACACTGACAAATACATAACATTTTGTTTCATTAATTTTCAGATTCATGCCAGATGGAATATATTTAGATGGAAGGAAATTAGGCGCAAATAAATTAGTCAATCAAATGATTGATATCTTGACCGACAGGACAAAGTATTATAAGTTTTTTAGATGGCACAACCATTACTCTTATCACATGGTCGATGAATCTCCAGACACCGACAGTTATTGTAGATTGTGTGCTAAAATAAATGACAAATCATTAAATGATTTAAGTGTCTATGAAGATTTTAGAAAGTGGTGGAATCCAGCGGGAAGGTGTTAAATAAAATTTTGAAGAGTTTATTAAAATATGTTGAACGAGATTGACCTTAAAAAGAAAAAAAAAAACTGTTTATGGCAATCAAAATTCCTCAATGGAGCTGTTACATGTAGTCTATCACTATGGTCATGATTAAATTAACTATCCATTTTTATTTAAGCCAAACCAGAGGAATAAATAAAGAGTTTGTTTATCCAAGTAACCCAAAGAAGTTGGGTCAGCCTTTAATCTATACTTGTAATAAAATAGTAAAGAGTCGAAATCGGTACATTGAAGATATTTGAGGAAAAATATTACGGGGGGATCATGGACAGAACACATTTCGATACATTTTGGAATTTTTGTCTGTCTGTCTGTATATTTGAACGCCAATGACGTAAAAACTACCCGACCGAATTTATTGAAATTTGCTATTATTGTAGTTTATAGTCTGAAGGTATGTTTAGGATGCATTTTACACGTATGGATATTCGTAAGGTCTATAAATTGCGAGTTGTACATATAAAAAGTACCTATGTGTACCAATGTACCTATGTGTATGTAACTCTGTATTATATTTAAAATATTTACTGAATTAAAGTGAAAATATACTAAATTAATCCAAATTATTTAATCTTTACAAAATTTTCAATAAAATCAATAAATGGAAACGGATGAATTTTTATTTTCCAACAGTATCCATAGATGGCGCTGTATATTATATATATTAATAGTTTAAGATTTTTATTAAATTACACTAAACATACATACTGTAAAGCGTTATTAATCACTGAAATATAACCTTAGTTTTTTGTAACGGATTGCAAACTGAACATTTTTGTATGACTTTATCTTTTAGATAATATCGGTAGGTACGATTGTTAAAGTGTGATATCGGTTAACACTTAGAATGATTTTAGTTGCTATACATATAATAAAAGAGTAAAGAGTTGAAATCTGTATACTGAAGATATTTAGAAAAAAAATCTACGGGGTTTTAGAATCATGGTTAGGTTGGGGTTTTTTATATGTTTAAACACTAATCACGAAAAACTACTATACCGAATTTAATGAAATTTGGTATGAGTGCAGTTTATAGTCTGAAGGTACATTTAGAATGCATTTTTACATACATGGACATTTTTTTAATATCGGTATGATTGTTAAAGTGTGATATCGGTTAACATAATGACTTTAGTTGGGTATTATCAAAGCTTGATTTTATACGGGGATCAGAGTGAGATAAGGTGAGGTTTTTCATTTAATTGCTGTTTCTCATACACGAAATATGCCATGTGGAACGAAGTCGCGGGCACAGCTAGTAATAATATGAAAAGATAAAGGTAATAATGGTTTAAAAGTTAAAATTTAAAAGTTTTCCCAAGTAGAATAATACAATAATAATTAAAAGTGTAGTTAGATAGCTAGAAAGTTAAAACGTAGAAAGAATAGAAAAATTCAAAAAGAATGAAGATCTTAGTTTCTATTTAAGTAAGGAAACGGTAGTATAAACAATTTGAAGCTTTTTAATAAATTAAGTATGTTGGGAACAGAAATGATTTTAATAATAACTATTTCATCGATAACAAAAAATATGATTGAATAAAAATAGCTTTTTTAAATATAAGTGATATATACTCATAGTCTATTTAAATAAATTATTTGTTTTTTATAGATTTTTGTGCTATTTCTAAAGGTACCTGTCATGAGTTAAACTTTATTAAATATTTTACTGTGCTTTGAAACCAATATTGTTTTCAGAACGTTTTAAAATACAATGCATCTTCAACAAATATATATTTTTTACGCAAAATTTGTAGGAGCATATAAACTTATCTCTTTTTCTTCCTGTTCTTCTTATAAAAAAATAATAAAAATCTATGTTTGTGTGTATGTTCCCTATGGACTTCAAAGAGCCGGAGCGATTTTGATGAAATTTTCAAACAATCTTCATACGAGTCCAATGGGTGATGTTGTAAAGTTTGGTAGCAATCGAATCTATGTTTTCTATGGACTCCAAAACGGCACAGCAACGCGGGCCAGGGTTACTAGTAAAATGATATTATTTAAAATAATATTTGTATTAAAGTAAAATATAAATATATGAGGTAAACCTTCAAAAATAAAATTGAATATAGGCTATCAAAAGCAATGCTTAACGCCGAGAATTAGCTTGTATGTAGTGAAACTAATAAAAGATTAGATACGCTTGGTTCTGATAATATATCGTGTGTCGATGAGTAAAAATGAGATAGTGTTTATTTATTTACCGGAAAAGGTACAGTTGATATCGTTCTTACAGAGCTTGAATGCAAAGTATATCAAATAAAAAATAAAAGCGTATGCACATGTGAAAAAATGAGGTCGTTATTATCCAAAAAGTTGTTTATATTGTTTCTTTTTTAGCAGTGATGGTGTTAGTTTTATTCAAAACAGTGAACGAAGTTAGTATTCAAAGTCATATATTGAACGGGTATAATATGATAGCAGAAAATATAGCATTTGACAGTTTAGAAGACACATTAGAAGTTAGTGAAAAAAATTATACGGAAACAATTAAAACAGAGGAAAATAAAACAGAATTAAAATACATTTTACAATGGACTTCACCCAGAAACGTGCCGTTTGTTTATATGGGTGAGGGACAAAAAGGTTTTATTGAAAGAGGTTGCCCACATGTTAATTGTTTTGTCACATCCGATAGGAACTACCTAGGTGATTATACAAAGTTTGATGTCATTGCCTTTGCTGGACCAGAAGTAATACGTATGTCGCAATCTAATTTACCGCAAAGACGGTCACCACACCAGAAATATGCATTTGTTAGTATAGAATCATCAGATTATTATCCCACGTGCTCAAATAGGTTTGATAATTATTTCAACTGGACATGGACATTCAGATTAGACTCTGAAGTACGATGGGGATACATAAGAGTTAGAGACAAAAATAAAAATCTAATAGGACCAAATAAGGTGATGCATTGGATGAAATTAGAAGAAATGGATCCGGTAAGCGAAGAGTTTAAAGAACAATTAAAATCGAAGACAACTGCTGCAGCATGGTTCGTCTCTAATTGTTATTCTAGAAGTAGACGAGAACAGTATATTCACGAACTCCAAGAAGAATTGAAAAAGTACAATCTCGCTGTTGACATCTATGGCAAATGTGGCCCATTGAAATGCTCTCGTGACAATGAACAAGAATGCGATCAAATGATCAAAGAAAAATATTACTTTTATTTATCATTCGAGAATTCTTATAGTGAAGATTATGTGACAGAGAAACTGTTACATGCTTTACAATACGATGCTATTCCAATCGTATATGGCGCTGCTAATTATACTCGGTAAGTTTTTTAAATTATAATATTTATGTATATGATTTCAATGTTTATAATTAATATACTTAATAAGGATAATGATATTAATATTACTGTAATATTCAATGTAAGTACTTGTGGGGTATTATATATAGTTCGGTGGTTATTTGGGGTTATTGAAAATAAAAATGCAAATACAAATGTATTAGCGCTAATGCAATTCGGCAAATATTGTATTCGAGCATCTAAACTGTATCACTATGTACAGCCAATATAATTTAAAAAGTTTTACGAAGTCATATATAGATTCTTTTGATTTCTGTTATTTAGTATTCAATTGATTAATATTATGTTATGATAATGAAACATTTTCTATTAAGTAAGCTAATCATTATCATTAATTAATGAAATTATAATCTTTTCAGATTTATGCCAGAGGGAATTTATTTAAATGCAAAAGAGCTAGGGGTACAAGAATTGGCGAAAAAAATGTATGACCTCATTAAATCACCGGAACAATACAGCGAGTATTTTAAATGGAAAAATCATTACTCTTATTATAGGAACTCAGAGAGTATAGAGACAATCGAATACTGTTCGTTTTGTTCTTTATTGAACGACGTAGAAATGGTGAAATCAACAAAAGTTTATAAAGACTTTAGACATTGGTGGGATCCTCCAAATCGATGTTGATATATTAATATAAGCATATTGTTATAAAAGTGCATGTAAAATGCATATACGTCATTACTAAAATTATTATATTTTCCTTTGTCGCACAACTTTACGGATACAATTTAAAAATAATATTTTTGTAATTTTCGTTATCTGTTTTTTATAATATTATTTTTAACGTACAGTCTAACGAGAAACACGGTTATGACCTCATGTTTATATTTGATCTGGTGTAGTGTATGAGTATGATAAAATTGTATTTATGATCAGTATCAGAGAGAGTAAAATAATAATTACAGCTTTGAAAATTAGCAATTGATAATCTACTTTATATTCTTTTATTATATTTAAAGTCGTTAAAAATCTTCTTTTTATAATAATGGGTGATATACTATAGTAATATACTTATTTATTATGATTCGTAATAAATTTAGTTTCATTCGGGGAATATATATAAAATAGGTACATTATTGCAAAGGCCATGAAATAGGCAACTGCAGGACGAGTATGAGTTTGAAGGCCGAGCCGTAGGCGAGGACTTCACTAATACGAGACAGGCAATTGCCATTTCCGCTGAGGCATATATAGTGCTTTTCTCAAACATGCATGGAAATATTGTCATTATTTTTGTAAAAAGAACATGCGAAGTATCGAATTTACGGACAAAGAAAGTTTGGAACATTACAACACTCCAGCAATGTTGTATGAAACAGCGTGCTGGGGTTATTAAATACTCTTTGATTGTATCGCTTTTATCATTCTTGGCATGTCCGTAAATTCAATACTTCGCGTGTTCTTTTTCCGAAAATAATGACTATATTTCCATGCATTGTTGAAAAAATGTATATTACTATAATGTTTAATTCTGATATCATGCTTACTTATATTATCCACCTTAATAGTATCTTTCAGTTTATTTTCCAAAAAGAATTAACGAAGGTAAACAATTTTAAAGAATACTGTGTATTGCAATGTATAATTTTAAATAAAACTTTAAATTTATAAATAACTAAAATCTTTTGTATTTCATATTTATTGTTCATAATTATTTTGCTTAATAAATACAGTGCTAACTGAGCTATATAGTACATATTCTTTACTTTAATATTTATAATAAATCTAATTCTGCTATGCGAACCTATTACACTATTATTATGAGAAATTTCATTATTGTGTTTCTATCTCATCTGGCTTGAAGGTAAACAGTAACATCATAACACCATAACAAAAATAACACGATTGCTGTATTTATATGAAATATCCACAAAGTAACGTTTACATAAAAATGTACATTATATTAAACCTACATTTAAATGCATTAACATTGTAAGTACATGATATTACAATATTATAATGGATTATTATCGCTTTATATATTACATAAATATATGAGAGCTCCTAATTACTTAAATTTATCAGAATATGTGTGAATACCAACGCATTTTAACGTAAGAGGTCTTAAAAAAATTGGGACAAATACGAGATAATTTTTTTTATTAATACTATTTTAATCATTCAAAAATACCGCCTACGAAATTCATACTTCTTGTATTAGGTCCTTACATATGAAATTGGCGTTTTGTTGAACTGGCCACTTTAATCTCAAATAAATGGCGTTTGGTTAGGAATATCAAATTCAAATTTAGGCTTGTGTATTTGTTTTCAGTTTAGAGATTCATTTGTTTTCGCACCGTTTGATTTTGTTTGACATCGTTCTTTTCACAAAATGGTATACTTAAAATTACGCGTTATTTACGAATATGAGTCCCACCGTGGCATCAGCGCTGCAGACAGAGCTCGAAGGATTAGTGAGGTCTATGGGGAAGTTACTGTAAAAAAAAGCACGGTACGTGTTTGGTTCCAACTTTTTCGTTCTGGAAATTTTGACCTACGAAACAAACCCTGTGGAAGGTCGGAGACTCTAGTAGATAATGAAGAATAAAAGGTGATCGTGGAAGCGGATCCATCGGAAACCACGTCAGAGTTAGCGACGAGCTTCGATGTGAGTGATAAAGTAATTTTAATTCAAATAAAACCAATTGGATACGTGAAAAAGGTCGAGAAAGGGGTACTGCATGAATTGACTTGAAGCACACCAACAAACACGCATTGAGTGCTGGGTTACATTACTCAACCGCTACAATACCGAGGGAATTTAGACCCGTATTGTTACTTGTGACGAAAAATGGATTCTTTACGACAATCGGAAATGCTCATCACATTGGTTGAACCCATGAGAACCAACCAAATCCTGTCCCAAGCGAAAGTTGAGTCAGAAAAAGGTACTGGTGAGTGTTTGTTGAACCAGTGCTGGTATCATACACTACAGCTTTCTAAGATCTGGCCGGACGATAACGGCAGATCTGTATTGTTAACAATCGCAAACCATGATAGAAAAGCTAGCCGTTAAATAACTGAAACTGGTCAATCTCTCTAGCCCATTGCTGCTTCAGGACAACGCTAGACCCCATACTTCACAACAGATGATTGCTAAATTAGACGAACTGCAGTTGGTATATCTCCGTCACCTAACATACTCCCCGGACCTTGCTCCAACAGAATAACACTTTTTTCGGAATTTAATCAATTTCTTGCAAGGAAGAAAATTCTATTCCGATGAGGTTGTCCAAACCGCCTTCAAAAGATTTTATTGATTCTCGCTGCCACAATTTTTAAGCAATGTAACCAATGAACTACCTATAAAATGGTGAAAATGCATAGATAATAATGATACATACTTCGCTTGATTAAATGTATAATTTCATAATATTTTTTTCGTTTTACTTTTTCCATATAACACGCTAATTTCATATGTAAGTACCTAATACATATTTAATTTAAATGCAATTGCAAAAGAGTTATATACATTACTCTCTTTATGAAAATTTTATGAAATTATACTTTTTAGATAAGTTTTAGTCATTCTCCTCGTCTTCTGTGTATTTTTGCATTAAATATTTTGTAAACCTTTCATACCTTTATTTTTTTAATTGATAACTATAAATATTGTATTCGTATAATTTTTACCGATTACTATTATTTTTATACCTATGGATGTTGAAAATATTCGCTTTTCGATTTATATTATGTAGCATAAAAATAACTAATATCTACTCTAAAATTATGCGGATTAACAAACTAGTTTGTATCGAGTACTTGTACTATGTGAAATACTGCTTTGGGATTTTGCTGCTGAGACTTGCTTTGCTTAGGGATGGATGAGTCAAATATCAGTTAGCTGCTCTTGCGAAGTGGAATTCACTTCCGACGTCTGTCTTCCCGCCCATCTATAACTTGAAAGACTTTAAGCGACGAGCGATATGCATCTCATAAGTAAGCGCGTATCTTCACTTACTATCCACCTGAGATCGAGATCAAGCGCGCACCTACAAAACATAAACAAGGTAAATTAAAAGCCCCCGACTTAAATAACCTGTTCATTGAAAACATTCAAATGAGCCCAAAGACGAAAGCTCTGCTGTAATTTGATTAGCAGCTGGGAATCCTGATGATTCGAGATAGATAATGTGTAATGTATCAGGTCAAGGTTAACGTGTTCTTGCAATTTCATTGAAGTAACCACATTCCAAATTTCGAAATTACAGGATTTGTGGAATTTGTTCACATCTCTTCGTTAACTAAAAAAGCTGATGATCTGCAAATGGCTGAACAGATTTTTTTTGAACCACAGCTAACTAAGAACATCCAGAAATCTTTTAAACAAAAAATGAAAACTAAATAAAAATTGGTTTGGAAGTTACAATGCCACAGACAGATATACACATGATAAACTTAAAACGCACCTCTATTTGCGACGAGGGTTTAAAAAAGTACTAAAAAGAAAGAAACTTAATCACTTTGTATATAAATCGGATATTGAAACTTTAATTTAACAAATGAAATGTTAAATATAAATGAATGCATTGAATAATGATCTGGTACTTTTGTTACATCAGGCAGATGCCAGATGGGTTAAAAATGTAAAATCGAAACAATCACTAATATTAAATACTAACGGTTTGCCCGTGGCTACACACGTGATTGTTTCTACACAGTAGTTATTTACATCTCGTAACTTTGTTTTTATGCCTATTATTGAACGTTCATATAGCCTATCAATTGAGGAAAACCATGTATTTTCCTTATATAATTTTCATCGAAGTTAGTTGAGGAATTATTAAAAATGTTTTTTTTTGCATAATTCTGAAATTATTATTGACGATTTTTCTAGCCTATTAATTATAAAATCAGGTATGCATCCTGTCTACGAAATGTTGTCATAAGCGGTTGATAATAATTTATACAAATATAATAACATTTTTTGATATATATTTTAAAAAATTTTAGAAATTTTTATAGCCCCATATAGCCTTAAAATCATTAAAATTTCATTAAAACCGTTTAAGAATTAACGAACTTTATCATTTTTGAAAATTCTTTTATTTACGATTTTTAAAATTAATATTAAAAATTCTTGTGCCCTATCAATTGACCAATGAAAAACGCATCCTTTGTACGAAATTTCATAAGAATCAGTCAAGCCGTTTTTGAATTAAGTCCGGACATACAAACAGACAGATAGACAGACAATTTTTTTTTTAATGGCATATTCCTTTTTTTTTTTTTTTTTTGAACTGACTACACTGTTAGCCTTAGGGGCCCTAAAGCCGCTGCGGCTTTTACAGCTTCACCGGACTTGGGGGCGAGCGCAGAGGACACTCAGCCGCGAAAGTTTTGTGGACGACTCGCACGAGGGTGCCAAAGTGGCCGGACCTCGGCTCGGGCGGTCGTCGCGTTCGCAAATAGGTCGCGATCTATTCGAATCCCTACACCTACGATTCGAGCTAACTAAATATACACATAGGCACGTTCCCTTTCTCCTGGGAGGAAGGAAGGAACCGTGCGTATGTGTATTCAGTAATCGGAATGTTTCTACACTAACTAGCGCTAACTAACTAGCGTAAAAAAGAAAAAAAAAAAAAAGGTCCCTCACAGAACCTATGTACCTGTGTGGTGTGCACGTGTGTATGTTCATACGTGTGTAGTGTTGTATGTAGGTAGCTAAGTGATGCACGTACAGTGTCACTTGTATCGCGCGGGCGGTTGCCTGATCCAAGGGTTTCACACCGAGGAACGGACCTAGGTTTGGGTTACCGCTAGAGAGGGTGGACGTGACGGGTGTGCTGGAGCGAAATTGACCGCCCGCCCTCTGCGGAGAGAACGGTGGTTACGCGGGCGTGGGCGCTGGCACGCTCTGTTTGGAGAGACGGATGTGTAATATTTATTCGAATTTTCGATGTGATCGTCGGGATCAATAAAAATATTGCGCGGCCGGCGTTTGCACGGATGTCCGTGGGTGCCGGAACATAAATGTGCGGCTGTTTTTATTAACGGGATTCGCGTGGTTCGACGCGGTGTCGAAATACGAACGGGAGAGCTGTTTAACGTAGGCATGTATCGAAGGAAGCTCCATATCTCTATGGAGATCTACGCTTCGAACATACCACGGGGCCCGGTGAGACGATAGAGGAACCTATTCTGTATCGATTGTAACCGTTTGAAACTCGACTCGGACATATGTGCGAACACGGCGCAACTGTATGTCAAAATTGGTCGAATACACGTCTTGTAGAGCGTGAGCTTATGTCGCGTGGACATTTTACTCACCGAACACAACAGAGGATGCAACCGGCCCAGGACCCACGCGGCCCTGTTCCTAACCTTACGGATTGGGGTCTAAAGGAGAGCCTACTATCTAGGGTTACCCCTAGATATTTGGTCTCTCTTACATACGGAATCGATTATCGTAGAGCTTAACAGGTTTAAGCTTCCACGGTATCTGTGACGAATCCGCATCGAAGAGCATCGCGGCGCTCTTCGAGGGATTAACGGCTATACGCCACTCGTTAAACCACTTCCCGAGAGTGGTCACGGAGCGTTGGACTTTGTGTCTGAGGTGGGATCTATTCCTATGACCCCCGGGGGTAAGGCGACTGGGACTGGGGGATCTCGAGTAAATTTTATCGGGTAAGATAAACCCCTAAGCTGCAAAACAGGGGTTAATAAATAAACGGTAAGAACATGGGTTTTTGTGTACAATTTCCATTGGACTGATCGGGCGATAGCTGTCGGGAAGCGACGCGCTCTTGCCGGGCTTACGGATACCTATGACAATTGCCTTTTTCCAGGCGGCTGGAAAATGGCAGTGGACTATGGCTACATTGAAGATGCAGACCAATAGAGCTATGAGGCGATCAGGAAGAAGCCTAAGTACTTCATCCTGATCCGTCGGGACCTGGTGCTTTTCTGAGCTAAGGCTTTTATAATGGAAAAACCTCCTCAGACGTGACTGGGGACAGGGAGGTGTCGGGGGAGCTTATCCAGCTCCTGCACGCATCCATCGATACCCTCGACTCGGTCGGTTTTGCATCGACACTGTTCGGAAGCACTGGCTCTCCAAACAAGTGGGAGGCACTCCGCCTTGTCGCTGCTATCGAAGGCGAGCGGTATACCGGGACCCCTCTCGGGGGGGGCATAAGATAAGAAGCCTCTTTTTGAGGCTGCGAGCTAGTTTCCAGTAAGCCAGATGCGACGGCCTTAGCCTTCGACGAGGGCGTCCCATCTGTGACTCCTGAGTTTAATATGCGGGTCTAACCGCTCTCTGAAGCGCGCGTAAGCGTGCGCGGTTTTCCTCGGTCGGATAGTGGTCGTGCGCACGAGTCGCCGCGTTCTTTTCCGTCAACAACGCCCGCACGTCGGCAGGGAGTACGAAGCGGCGATCGCTCGCCTCTTCGACCTCTCTCGAGGCCTCTCCGATGCGACCTGCAGGTGGTCGACCAGGGAATCGATCGCGAGATCTACATCCGCAACGGACCCCAATACGTCCGGGATCCTATCTAAGCTGGACGAGGACGGCCTGTCCGCAAGATAATGTTTTAGCTTGGCATAGTCAACCACTTGGACCGAAGGAGGGCTAGAGTCGTCTGGTTGACCTAGCTGCATGATGACCGGACGGTGGTCGGAGTCGAGCTCGTGTGACCCGAATGAGTCGTAACCGAAGCGCGATACCTTTAATGAGAGCTACATCAAGCACTGTCGGCATACAGTTGTCTTGAAAGTGGGTGGGAGTGGGTGGCGCTATGACATCAAAGTTTAGCACGTTCGTTAGCTCTTCGAGTTTACCCATTACTGGAGTCTCTCCAATTGCCAAACGAAGTGTGTCCACAATTGAGGTCCGCTATAATGACCGATTCACCGAGCGAAAGTAGCTTTTCTAGGTCAGACCTGAGAGGCTCTTTCCTCGGCGAGAGATAAACTGAAACTAACGTTATGGACGGGTGGTCGGTCATTCCTAGTCTCGGATACTTCCATATTGGTAAGTATCGGCGTTCTACCGGCGTACAATATAACGATCGTTTGTAATAAAGAGAGTGCGCCCGCGGCGGCCCGGTCATTTCTTACAAATTGTATCGCAATTTTCGGATCACGTTTAACGCTTTAAGAGCGTCTCCTGCACTAAAAGAACATCTACTTGGTGATCTTTAAGAAGGTCGCGACGAGATCACGCTGCGGTAGAGGCTTCGCGCGTTAACAAAGAAAGATTTAACGCTTTTGATTAATTTTTGCCATTGAAAGGCCCTAAGTTATTATTTATCCTCACGGTCGAGACGTTGTAGTCTGAGAGGCGGGTTTTGCGCAGGTTCTTGATCCGAACGCTCCATTGGTCATTGTAGTCAATGAGCTCGCGGATATCGTGCTCGCGAAGGAGCAGTATCATTAAGTCGTTACTATTAACGACAACGTTAGCGGGCGGAGGGCTGGGAATATCCATAGCCATAAGGGACTGGTTGGGGCGAACTGGTCCCATGCGTTCTGCGAACGCACGGGTTGCGGTTTGACGCGGGGGAATTTTAGAGGCGTTGTTTTGGGCGGCGCGGGACCGGCAGCGGGAAATTCCCTTGACGCTATGGGGTTTGCGCTTTGATGCGAGGGGGGTCTCCGGGGCTCTGCCTCTGCGTGCGTGGCCGTGGTGCGCGGGGCCTTGGGGCAACTGATATCGCGGGATGCCCCTTCACCCGCATAACACGCAGCTCACGTGACGACGGGTACCTTCGGCGTGCACTCCATGTGGGGTGGTCCTCTCGACTTTACGCACCGCGGACCGAGACAGTTACGAGCAGCGTCGTCCGTACAGCTGGCAGTTGTGGCACGCAGGCTGGTGGTTTTTAGTATGGAGGCTCCACGTTAATCCCGGAGAGCTCGCACATCGTCTCTAGCTGGAAGATGGCCTTTCTCGGGGGAAGGTCCAATTGGGCCTACCATTTCCGCCGTATCTTTACTGTACACGGTGTACTGCCGGATGGTAACTTTGCTCCTTGAGCGAGGTCACACCTCGACGGGTCGAGCTCCACAGGAATGCGGCGGAGACCACTCGGAGGCGCGTTCCTCGCAGAAAGGTGTAGAATTGCAGACCTTTCTGCGGAGGAGGGTGGTGAGTGACTTGCCGGTGAGTTTCCAGATCACCGAATGGAAATCCCGTTGACTATATTCTTAGCTTGGATACTCGAGTTTGAGTCTGCGCATTTCATTGCAGACTCCCATCCAGGCCTCTTGTCCCGGATTATGATTGGAGGTGGGGCACTCTTTTTTCCCACCGGGGGCGCGGGGAGTGGGAGACGCGGGGCGGCGGCCTCTGATTGCTGCCTTAGCTATTACCTTAGGCGCCGGTTGAGCAGTCGGTCTGCTACGCGCCGTTCGCTTACGCGACGCATAGTGAAGCCGTCGTTCTCGGTATCCATCCCGGAAGATGGATCTGGACTCGCGGAGTCTTGTTCGACCGGAGGCCGAAAATGTTTTTTCGTCTTTAACGCGGTTTCTGGATCGCGGGAGACACGGGATTTTTAGGTAACCCTAGATTGTGACCGCGAATTACGCGGCTCTCGCCTGACGGAGGCGGCTAACCCGCGAATTGGCTAGTCTGGCAGGGGGCGTGGCCGTGACGTGGCCACGGCCCCGGATGACTCGGCGGACGGACGCGCAGCGCTGTCGTGAGACGTTTGGGCGCGACGTCTACTGGCGCGGCTCAGTCGGTATAACGGTCGTCGGCCTTACGTTATGACCATTAACCTGTGCCCGCCTCGCACCTGTCGGATTGAACGGGCCGTCGCAGCGTGGATTTATTAAGTCCCAGGAATTTACGTTATCCCTAGAGACAACGTTCATATAGCCATAATTGAGGAAAACATGTATTTTCCTTATATAATTTTCATCAAGTTAGTTGAGGAATTATTAAAAAGTTTTTTTTTTTGCATAATGCTGAAATTATTATTGACGATTTTTCTATCCTATTAATTCGGTGAGACGATAGAGGAACCTATTCTGTATCGATTGTAACCGTTTGAAACTCGACTCGGACATATGTGCGAACACGGCGCAACTGTATGTCAAAATTGGTCGAATACACGTCTTGTAGAGCGTGAGCTTATGTCGCGTGGACATTTTACTCACCGAACACAACAGAGGATGCAACCGGCCCAGGACCCACGCGGCCCTGTTCCTAACCTTACGGATGTGGGGTCTAAAGGAGAGCCTACTATCTAGGGTTACCCCTAGATATTTGGTCTCTCTTACATACGGAATCGGATTATCGTAGAGCTTAACAGGTTTAAGCTTCCACGGTATCTGTGACGAATCCGCATCGAAGAGCATCGCGGCGCTCTTCGAGGGATTAACGGCTATACGCCACTCGTTAAACCACTTCCCGAGAGTGGTCACGGAGCGTTGGACTTTGTGTCTGAGGTGGGATCTATTCCTATCTGAGGCATATAAGACTGTATCGTCAGCGTATAGCCCTACCTCGACCTCCGGGAGTCGAGGTAGGTCACTGACGTACAGGTTAAATAGGCTAGGAGCCAGGATCGAACCTTGGGGAACGCCTGAGCGTATTGGACGGGGCGTGGACAATTCACCTTCCACTCTATAGCGGAAGGTGCGATCTGTTAAATAGTCGCGAATTATTTTAATTAGCCTATCGGGGACTTCAAAGCGGTACAACTTGTAAATCAATCCCTCGTGCCAGACCTTATCAAAGGCCTTGGCCACGTCGAAAAAGACCGCAAGTGTACGGCGGGGTTTATAAAGTTCAGCAAAATTAAATGCAACGTGCTCCGTGAGGCGGTGCACTTGATGAGTGCAAGAATATCTAGCACGGAAACCGAATTGCTCAGGCGGATAGAGGTCTTTCTCTTCTATTATTGGCTTGAGACGGTTCAGAACGATCCGCTCGTAAATTTTCCCTAACGTATTTAGGAGACTGATCGGGCGATAGCTGTCGGGAAGCGACGCGCTCTTGCCGGGCTTACGGATACCTATGACAATTGCCTTTTTCCAGGCGGCTGGAAAATGGCAGTGGACTATGGCTACATTGAAGATGCAGACCAATAGAGCTATGAGGCGATCAGGAAGAAGCCTAAGTACTTCATTCCTGATCCCGTCGGGACCTGGTGCTTTTCTGAGCTTAAGGCTTTTTATAATGGAAAGAACCTCCTCAGACGTGACTGGGGACAGGGAGGCTGTCGCGGGGAGCTTATCCAGCTCCTGCACGCATCCATCGATACCCTCGACTCGGTCGGTATTTGCATCGACACTGTTCGGAGAGCACTGGCTCTCCAAACAAGTGGCGAGGCACTCCGCCTTGTCGCTGCTATCGAAGGCGAGCGGTATACCGGGACCCCTCTCGAGGGGGGGCATAAGATAAGAAGCCTCTATTTTGAGGCTGCGAGCTAGTTTCCAGTAAGCCAGATGCGACGGCCTTAGCCCTTCGACGAGGGCGTCCCATCTGTGACTCCTGAGTTCTAATATGCGGGCTCTAACCGCTCTCTGAAGCGCGCGTAAGCGTGCGCGGTTTTCCTCGGTCGGATAGTGGTCGTGCGCACGAGTCGCCGCGTTCTTTTCCGTCAACAACGCCCGCACGTCGGCAGGGAGTACGAAGCGGCGATCGCTCGCCTCTTCGACCTCTCTCGAGGCCTCTCCGATGCCGACCTGCAGGTGGTCGACCAGGGAATCGATCGCGAGATCTACATCCGCAACGGACCCCAATACGTCCGGGATCCTATCTAAGCTGGACGAGGACGGCCTGTCCGCAAGATAATGTTTTAGCTTGGCATAGTCAACCACTTGGACCGAAGGAGGGCTAGAGTCGTCTGGTTGACCTAGCTGCATGATGACCGGACGGTGGTCGGAGTCGAGCTCGTGTACGACCCGAATGAGTCGTAACCGAAGCGCGATACCTTTAATGAGAGCTACATCAAGCACTGTCGGCATACAGTTGTCTTGAAAGTGGGTGGGAGTGGGTGGCGCTATGACATCAAAGTTTAGCACGTTCGTTAGCTCTTCGAGTTTAACCCCATTACTGGAGTCTCTCCAATTGCCAAACGAAGTGTGTCCACAATTGAGGTCACCCGCTATAATGACCGATTCACCGAGCGAAAGTAGCTTTTCTAGGTCAGACCTGAGAGGCTCTTTCCTCGGCGAGAGATAAACTGAAACTAACGTTATGGACGGGTGGTCGGTCATTCCTAGTCTACACACGGATACTTCCATATTGGTAAGTATCGGAGGATCTACCGGCGTACAATATAACGATCGTTTGTAATAAATGAGAGTGCCGCCCCCGCGGCCGGCCCGGTCATTTCTTACAATATTGTAGTTCGCAATTTTCGGATCACGTTTAGCACGCTTTAAGAGCGTCTCCTGCACTAAAAGAACATCTACTTGGTGATCTTTAAGAAAGGTCGCGACGAGATCACGCTGCGGTAGTAGGCTTCGCGCGTTAAAAAAAGAAAGATTTAACGCTTTCGGCTTAAATTTTGCCATTGAAAGGCCCTAAGTTATTATTACACGCCTCACGGTCGAGACGTTGTAGTGTCTCTGAGAGGCGGGGGAACGCGCAAGCGGTCTTGATGAGACCGAAGCGCTCCAGATGGTCATTGTAGTCAATGAGCTCGCGGATATCGTGCTCGCGAAGGAGCAGTATCATTAAGTCGTTACTATTAACGACAACGTTAGCGGGCGCGCGGGGCGCGGGAATATCCATAGCCATAAGGGGCTGTGGATTGGGGCGACGGGGGCCCCATGCGTTCTGCGATGAACGCACGGGTTGCGGTTGCACCGCGCGGGGTGCGGAGAGGCCGGGGGCGGCCGGGGACTGGCGCGGGACCGGCAGCGCGGGAAATTCCCCTGACGCCAGCGGGGGTTGCGCTTTGATGGCTGAGGCGGGGGGCGCCGCCCGGGGGGCCGCCTGCCTCTGCGTGCGTGGCCGCGTGGTGCGCGGGGCCTTGGGGCAACCGCGATAATTCGCGGGATGCCCCTCCTCCCCGCATAACACGCAGCTCGGGGGGACGACGGAGTCACGCTCGCGCGTGCACTCCCGTGTGGGGTGGTCCTCTCGGCACTTTACGCACCGCGGACGAGAATGACAGTTACGAGCAGCGTGTCCGTACAGCTGGCAGTTGTGGCACTGCGCAGGCTGGTGGTTTTTGTATGGGGGCTCCACGTTAATCCCGGAGAGCTCGCACACCGTCTCTAGCTGGAAGATGGCCTTTCCCTCGGGGGAAAGGTCCAATATGGCCACTACCATTTGTAGTGGCCGCTTATCTTTACTGTACATCCGGTGTACTTCCCGGATGGGATAACTTTGCTCCTTGAGCGAGGAGCACACCTCCGACGGGTCGAGCTCCACAGGAATGCGGCGGATGACCACTCGGAGGACGCGTTCCTCCGCGAGAGAATAGGTGTAGAATTGCAGACCTTTCTGCCGGAGGAGGGTGGTGAGTTTGCGGTGAGTTTCCGAAGAACTCACCGAAATGGAAATCCCGTTGACTATATTCCTAGCCTTGTGATACTCGAGTTTGAGTCTGCGCATTTCATTGCAGACTCCCATCCAGGCCGCCTTGTCCCGGATTATGATTGGAGGTGGGGCACGCTCTTTTTTCCCGCCGGCGGGCGCGGGGAGCTGGGAGGACGCGGGGGCGGCGGCGCCCCTGATTGCTGCCTTAGCTATTACCTTAGGCGCCGGTTGAGCAGTCGGACTGCTACGCGCCGTTCGCTTACGCGACGCCACGACGGTGAAGCCGTCGTTCTCGGTATCCATCTCCGGAGATGGATCCGGACTCGCGGGCGAGTCTTGTTCGACCGGAAGGGCCGAAAATGAATTTTTCGTCTTTAACGCGGTTTCCGTGGATCGCGCGGGACGGACGTACGGGCTATTTTTGGTAACCCTAGATTGTGACCGCGAATTACGCGGCCCTCGCCTGACGGAGGCGGGGCTTGACCCGCGCGATTGGCTAGTCGGGACAGGGGGCGTGGCCGTAGACGTGGCCACGGCCCCGGATGACGCGGCGGACGGACGCGCAGCGCTGCGCGTGAGACGTTTGGGCGCGGCGCCGACTGGCGCGGCGCCAGTCGGTATAACGGTCGCGGCCGTGACGTCATCGGCCGCCTTGCTACCTGAAGCGGCCGCCTCGCTACCTGAAACGGCCTCATGACGGGTCGCGGTCGCAGCGGTGCGACGCACGCAGGCGTTCTCAGGTAGATTACGGTATTCCTCGTCTAGAGAGGGACACCGTAATACGACGAAATTTTGATAGCGCTGGTATTGAAATTCCAGCGCTTTCATCCTGGCTTGCAACTTGCCTATGCAAGTGGCCAGGTCGGTAACGTTATTTGCCATGACGGCAGAAGAGGGAGGACAATGGGACATTTTTATTTTATTTTAAATTAAAGGCCTCCCTGCCTTAGGGGCAGGGGGGTGCGCCAAAAACTTAAAAAGACTATCGGAGTCGGCAAGAGACCTGTGGTCAAGGTGCAAAGACACACAGGAAGGACCTATCAACCCTAAGGAGCCCTAACAAGCCCGGGGCCGAGGACGCAGACCGGTAATTAAACCGGGCTAGGCCCAAACAGGTTCCCGGGGATGGAGTGTGCAGGATCGGAAGGTTTGGCAGGAGACACCTGGGGCAAGACTATGCGATAACCGCAAAGGCCTAGATTCCCAGGCCCGTCCGAGTCTGGCTGTTTGCCTCTGAAGGAGACAACCAGCGGGCTGCTCGGGTCACGCCCCGCTCACTTTAGTTAGCACCGTCAGGTATCCAGTGAGCGACCACAAAACCGTGGATTTATAAAAAACAAGCAAGTCGCACCGAAAAGTGCGGTTTACCACGCGAGCGTTAGACACCAGTTGGTTTACGTCGTTATTGCAACAGTATATTCGAAATAAATTCCAAATATAAGATCGCAACAATTAAGTCACGTGATGGTCGAGAGCACAAACGGAGCGACACGTCCGTTCGCGATCAAGACCAAATCGGAACTCGGCATATTCCTGATCAGTGTCGCTTATATAGTGTGCCTACCGGCAAATTTTGAATATGATATTATTAATATTTATGAATAATTGAATATTTTGATTATGTGTACAGACAGAACTACAGATTTATTAATATAGATAAGGAAAGTAGAACATCAACAGACTGTCATGTCCTTTTTAAATTTTAGAATGTTTTCGTGTGAAAAAAGTTTTACTCCCTAAAATGTGACACTATGCAGGTTTAATTTTTATTCGTAGTGGGCAATACATTTAACGGTAATTGTATATTTAAACCCCTATTATTAATTATAACACTGAAAGCAAGAAAGTAGTTTTTCATGTAACGAACGGCATACACGAATTAATTATTATTGACGATAATATATTTAGCAAACCGTTTGATGCTATCAATTGCGCGTCCCCTGATATGTTTCCTTAAAAGCTGATAAGCTCTAATCTAAAAATTATTATGATATAACTCAGTAGAGGAAAAAGAAAACCAATATGGATGCGTGTACTTATGAACGCATAACATCGAATACCTTTAACACAATAAAACAAAAGGTTAAATAAATATTGTGCTTTCGCCAACTCTATTTCTTCTACATATCAATGATATGGCAAATATGCGGTGGGTAGAAACGAAAAAAAGAGAAACTTGTTGGTGAACTTAACCAAATCTTGCACATGGTGTGTTGCGACATCCCTTTTTCCTTCCAATTTCTCCTATTCCTTTGGGGTACAATTGTATTTAAAATACGCGCTAGTCCGCCGCGTATTGGTTGGTATAAGTAACTTGATTGACTTCAATGCCAAGAAAACTCAGATGTGCGCGTTTTCTTTACAAAAGTCCCCGTTTCCCCACGCACTCTTCACAACGTCTCGCTAGCAAAGCGTGATAACCAGGGAATTATATCGGGACTGAAATCTCCACTACATCTCGGAGACTCGAAATTCTGAACAAGGCGCGACGGTTTTCACATTCGGTTAACTGTATCTTCTTTATAAGTCACAAGTCACCTGTATGGAATACTGTTCGCATCTCTGGGATGGATCTGCAAAATACCTGCTTGCATTGTTAATGATTTAGACGTTACCAAATACCTAGACCCGCTTCAGCTACGCCGGAACATAGCCTTGTTCTACCGTCTTATGCAGGCTGGCATGACAGCGGCGGCCGCCGTTAGATTGCTGTCCACTCGGTGGTTGCCGTTGTGTTTTAAAAAATGCAATATAGGTTGATTTTAAGTGATGAGGTAGCCCAACATGGCATCATTCTAAGCCTATTGTAGGAACTGGTTCTCAAGTGCAGTTGCCGGAACACACCTATAAGTGCTTGGCGATAGATTTTCAACTTGAGGGTTGTAGCTAGCCAGGCGAATGTTAAAACATGCAATGGTTTCATCACGTTTTCCTTCACCGAAAGCTTAGGCTAATTGCAGGGATTCGAACTCACGTCGATCAACGACCTATCCATACACGCTACCACTGAACCAACATTGCTTCAAATGATTGATTGTATTGTGTTTAAAAAAGTATCCTAATAGTGTAGATTTTTAATTACAATGTTTGCGCGTATCGTAAAAGTTCATCCCCATATTTTCATGAGAAGTAGGTACCTATAACTTCAAACAATTAGTTTTGAAACAAATTTGAATGCCTATTATACTTAAATGGTGTGCTTGATGTTATCTATGTTTTTTGTTTATCTAAATATCGATTATAGTATTTACAGAAGAAGATAAAGCATATTTACTTATACCAAATTTAGATATGATCTTATATTATTGTATAACGATTCATCGATTCTACAATATCTAATGACAAAAAAATCGAGTGATCCCGAAACACGACGAACCAAAAGAAAAGTCAGTGAAGATGATTATTTTATTACTATGTGTATGGTTGTCGCGATTCCAACCGCTTTTAATCTATCCATGTTTTAACACGAATCTTTGAAATGATCCAGTCTGTTTATTAAAAAAAAAGTGCGTGGGTACAAAGTACACAGATCAGAAGTGAAACTTAATTGGCAAACTAATTTTTAAATCGCGTTTACATTTATACTAAAGCTTTAGATTTTCGAGACTTAGAGGGAGGAAAAAAGGCATATCTTATGTCAGGAATTTAATGAATTTAATTGTCATTAAAATATCAAGTATATGAAATTCTTAAATGACAAGTGGAAAATTAAAATGCCACATGTTATTTGTAAATATTAAAACTTCCTAACCTTTAAACGAATTAAAACAAAAAATGTATATTAACAAAAAGATAAGAAATATACTTACTCTGAACAACTGCTTAGTATAGGAAGGTTATAAATTTATCACAAAATGTTTATTTATAAATTTACTCACTATTTACACATTGTCTCCAGGGCTACGTGCTTCATGCTGTGTTCGCCCTTTCTCACTCTGTCTCAATCGGTTTCAATCGCTCTCTCCCTCCTCTCTCTCAAAACGTTTCACATTTTCGTGATGCATCTTCGTGACGCGTTGCATCCGTAATAATGTTACTCTCATGCGTGCAAAGAAGTTTCACTTCAAAACGAACTCGGTACCACACCGCCAACGTTGGAACCAAAGCGTTTCTACGTCAACAACCGATCTGACCCGCCACATTAGATATTTCACGTTAATATGTAGAATTAATTTTAGTTTAATATTTTATGTTATTCATTATAATATAATAACGATATGTAGCGTAATAATAACAAAAGAAAAAGACAGACGTTTTAATTTGTGTCGTCAATACTCTGAATTTTTTTTGGTTTTTGAACCGACTTCAAAAAAAGGCGGAGGTTCTCAATTCGAATTTATATCTAATAATTTTTTTAAGAATGTTCGTTTACCCATAACTTCTTTGTCTATGAACCGATTTGGATGATTCTTATTTAATCTATACTAATATTATAAAGAGGAAAGATTTGATTGTTTGTTTGCATTAAATAGGCTCCGAAACTACTTAACAGATTTGAAAAATTCTTTCACTGTTGGGAAGCTCCACTATTCCAGAGAACATAGGCTATATTAAATTTTCTAAAATACTCGGTATCCTTACTAAAAGTCCAATAATGTAACCCAAGATGTAAAAAAATTACCTAAAATATTCTTTACATTGCGTGCGCTGCGAAAACTGTTAATGATATAATAAAATAATGTATAATGGACTTTGTAGAACACATTATTATTTATAAAAAGTGTCGCGATAGCATATCTCTAACTATTATAGTTATGCCACAATAAGTGTTCTTTTATTTATAAAAAATAATTGACAAAACGATCCGATGTTGTACGATATCGTAACAAAAAATATGGTGCACCACCATGCGGAGAGCATAATTTAATAGCGTCATGTATGAAAAACGGTATCTGTAAAAAGTACCCTCGACGTTTCGTCAACGATACCGAAACCAGAGTGGACGGATATCCAGTTTATCATTCATCGTCGTGACGACGAAAATGGAGGACAGTGCGCTACGCTAAATATCAGTGGAAGCAGGTTCAATATAGTTAATAGATGGATTGTCCCTTATTCTCCACTATTGTGTAAGACGTTTAACGCTCACATAAATGTGGAGTACTGCCACTCAGTTCAAGCCATCAAATACTTTTGCAAATATATAACGAATCTGACCAAGCTACTTTTAACGTCATGAAAACTACGTGAATGGCTGGTACATAAGTACATCCGAAGCTGTCTGGCGGATATTCGAATTTCCGATCCACGAGCGGCATCTTACAATCTCGCGTTAGCTGTACACTTAGAAAATGGCCAAAGGGTTTATTTTACCGCAGAAACGGCTGAAAAAGTGGCCCAAACACGTGGTACTATCACGGCTGTATTCCCCGAAGGGTTAGGCAGAGGTGTACTAATGTACACTCACAGTTCGCCGAGTGTGTTTTTAGGTCCCATGTGATAGGGTAAAACCCACAACCCAAAACCCACGTAAAACTACTTTGCTGGCTTTCTTTGAGCTCTGTAATGAATATGAATTCGCAAAGACACTCTTATACCACGAACTCCCGTAATACTATACATGGGCCAATAATAAATTCACAAGAAGGAGGCGTGGTGTGGACGTAGTTGGCCATCCAGGCATAAAAAAGATGCCGCTTTAGGATGAGTCTACGGTGTACATCCTTCTCAGAGTGTTTTTATCTTAGAATGTTGCAACATCACGTTCGCGGTACAACCTCATTCGAGTACTTAAGAACCGTTGTGGGAGTTCTCAAAGAGACCCATCAAGCAGCTTGCCACTCCAAATTTAAGCAGAAATTATGATATCCTTTTGGATGAGTCTCTAGGCCAAATAGTCCATAGTTTAGAAATTTTAATAGATGCAGTATACTGCATACCCTGACATTGAAAATTTGCACGAAAAAGACTTTCGTTGGTTGTGTTCTAAGGCAATAGTTACACCTATGAATGGTACGGTGAATGAAATAAACAATTTCATTATTCAAAAAGTCCCCGGCCAAATAAAAAATTACAAATCGATCGACACTGTAACTAATATCGAAGACGCAGTCCATTACCCACAGGAATTTTGAAATTGTCTAAACCGTTCTGGACTGCCACCACATGAATCGACGTTAAAAAGCAACAAAATAAAACAACGTCAAATATCGTTTACAGGGAAGTTCTGACTCAATCAATAAATTTAATGGCTTTTATTTTGTATATATGAACTTTTTACAAAAATTAGAAAAAAAATTTAAACACTTAATAAAAAGTAACAAAAAAAATAAAGTCATTAAAATTAAAATAAAAGTTCATTCAAATAATGATCTTCAAAGATTCTTTATAATTTTCAATTAGGAGAGTTTAAACGTGTTTATTATAATTTTCAATTTTGTAATTTTTGTTAAATAACCGTACGAAGCCAGGGCGGGCCGCCAGTAATTAATAAAAGTAATTTAACGATGTATAAATAAACGTCATTTTAATCAAGTTTTCCCCAAAGTGATTTATTTAATTCAATTAAATGTAAAAATCATCACCATTTGCAATTCATTTAAACAGCATAAAGAAAAATGAGGAGAACCCTCTGTACGTAGAACGACTTGCGCGCCATCTATTGTAAATTGGTTGTATTAATTCAAAAACCTTTGTGAGCGTATACAAAACAATTTTTTTTATTGTAGTGATCTAGATACACTTATGGGACACATAAACAAAGAAATATTCATTTTCATATATTTTAGCTGAATATACAGGTCACATTTACTATTTAATAACAAGTAGACGGAAAAATACGGCTTGTGCTTACTAACCAATACAAAACATTTTTGTAAATAAATTTCAGTGCTATCTTGGCACTTACCTTTACAATAAACTAAATAAAATTCTTGACATATATTCTCTTAATAATCATAAATGTAATGAAGTAGTAATATCCTGGCTAAAAACACAGAACTATGAAGATATAGAAAACTTGTTTGTAATCATAAAATAAAGCAATAGAATTGTCATGGTTGTTCAAAATACTGTATTTCACATATCCACAAATATATATTTTTTTATACATAAATAAGAAACGCAACCTCATGTGTACATTTGTGTGTGTACCATTTTTTTGAGTTAAGTTCACCATATGTAGTTATGAATGTAAGGTAGGATAAAAAGGAACAAAAAAATATTGCAAAGTAGGTACCTTTTGTTTCTCTTAAAATTATAGATTTGTGATAAGGTTAATAAGATACAACAGTGTAATACTAGATATGTCATATGTAGGTACCTACTATGTAATAATATATCACGGGAAGAGACTAGCCTTTGAGAATTTTGAGATACAGGCTCGGACTAGTTCAGGCGCTAGGTTTCATTAATTAAGAATAAAACTATTGTATTTCCTAGAAATAAGCCTCATATTTTTGTATCTTATTATGGTCATTTAAAGTTATTATTATTTTTATTATTTTGTCATAAATTGGGTGTTATAATTATTTAGTGATACTCTACAGTCCTTAAAGATATATAAGTTATGACAACAATGTGTTCTGTCCTTCTTACGCCATCGGGTTCTTCAAGCGATCATGAGATATTTATGCAAGCCACGATGACAGCATCGTTGTAGTGGTCATCGGTGGTCACCATTGTAGTATGCTTACCATCAGAGACTTTATCGTTTATTTACCAAAAAACTATTAAAAAAAACCTTTAGAAGGACATAATTATTCACTGTTAGTTTTGTCCATGGAAAAAAGATACAAACATAAAAAAAAGAAATTTACAAATTACAAAAAAAAAACATTGTATATTTTACATTACTATAAAATATTAAATTTTCACAGCAGCTGATTACCGACATCCTCAATCAAGATAAATAAACAGCGTATACTTTTGAGTTCACACACAATTTCACACAGGTATGTAAGTATTTAGAATGATTTTAACTTTGTGGACATCGAACACGATGGTCATAAATTTAGTTTTGAACATGACATTGTAATTTTCTCTCAGTAGGTAGGTACCAACCAGTCCATCGAGACGCTTGCTCAAGCGCACGTATAAACTAAACATAAAAATGCAATATGTGAAAGTATTATTTTACAGTAGTGTATTATCGTTAGCAATAGTTATGTTTGTGAGTTTCAGATATGTAACAAAGAACTATAAACCACCTAGGAATATACAAATGTCTCAAGAAAATAAAATGAAATACATATTACAGTGGACGTCACCGAGAGATATACCTTTTGTATATATGGGGAAAGGTCAACAAGGTTTCATTGATAGAAACTGTACATATAAAAATTGTATAGTCACTTCAAATAAATCATATTTGGAAGATTACACTAAATTCGATGTAATAGCTTTCGCTGGACCCGAAGTAGTTAGGTTGTTTGAAGACCAACTACCGACAAGAAGATCAGCAAATCAAAAGTACGTTTTCGCAAGTATAGAATCATCGAACAATTATCCGGTATGTTCAAAGATGTTCAATAATTTCTTCAACTGGACCTGGACATACAGATTAGATTCTGATGTACGATGGGGTTATATCACCATTAGGGACAGTATGAATCGAATTATCGGTCCGAAGAAAGATATGCATTGGTTGAAACTGAAGGATATGGACGAAATTAGTGAAGAATTTAAAAGAAAACTGAAGACAAAGCGTAAAGCAGCGGCCTGGTTCGTATCAAACTGTTACAGTTTAAGTAAACGTGAAGTTTTCGTTCGAGAGCTTCAAATGGAGTTATACAAATATAAACAGCATATAGATGTCTATGGAGATTGTGGACTCTTTTCGTGTTCTAGAGATAACGAAGACAAGTGTAATAAATTAATTGAAAACAGTTATTACTTTTATTTATCTTTCGAAAATTCGTTTGATGAGGATTATGTGACTGAGAAATTGTTAAGAGCATTGCAAAACAACGCAGTGCCTATTGTTTATGGCGGCGCTAATTACACGAGGTAATCTTTTATCTCTTATCTGTTATTAAGGATAATAATAATACGTTTAATTGGACGTTTCTTGACGTTTGAAATAAAGATTAGCATCAAAATGTAACTATAACATGTATCTGGGTGTAAACTGATTAGGAAATTCACTCGAAGGTAATAAAAGATACTTCTACATTACGAAAGTTACAAGCGTAACATAAAACTATAGTTTTAATTTTTAACGTTTAGATGAATTACCTTAAGTTACTCAGAAATCCTGTGTATTTTTTTAAATCATGGTACGGTAAATAGCTAAACTGTACCTGAAGGTGACATAACATAACATACTATTACGCATGTATCCCCGAAAGGTTAGGCAGAGGTGTACCAAAAAGCCAAACTCCGAGCTGCTACTCAGAATTTCATAGAAAAACTCAATAACACCTTGCTTGACCTGGGAATCGAACCCAGAGCCTCGATCATAGCAGTCGCACTTACAACCACTAAGCTAATGAGGCAATTTGAAGATGAGTATAGTACATTCCAATAACATCGGTAACTACCGTAGGATCTACAATACATAGTCAGTCGTCGCTGTCATACCGAAATGCTGAAATGTCTCTTCACGTTATGCTTGAAAAACTCCATGTTGTAAGAAGGAAGGAACACATAAGCCGGGAGATAGTTTCAATGCTTCACAGTATGCTAAAGATTAGACGTAGCAAATTACTTTATTCGTGGCGAGTCGGAGGTTACCGTAAAGCTTGAAGTATGTGCCTCTGAAAGTGTTAACGTGAAGAATTATGCAGAATATAATACGTAGACAAAAATGTTATAAGTATATATGTAGTTAGAATGAAAATAGAAAGATTAATTATCATCACTATAACAAGATTTAAACCCGCAAATTATTAAATTTCATAAATTTGAGTATTGTTGATATGAGTAATTGAAAATGCATTTTTACTGATAAGAAGTTTTTAGATAATATTTCATTGCAGGTTCATGCCAGATGGTATTTATCTGAATGCAAGAGAGCTTGGTATCGTCGAACTGGGGAAAAAAATGAATGAATTAATAAATCACCCAGATAAATACGCCGAATATTTTAGATGGAAGAAACATTATTCGTTTCATAAGACCTCTGACAGTGTAGAAACAAATGAGTACTGTGAATTTTGTTCTATATTGAACGAAGAAGAAAAAATTAAAAAAGTTACAGTCTATAATGATTTTCTTGAATGGTGGGGTAACCATGGTCATTGCTGAAATCAGTTACGTAAAATGATTACACACTTTTATTTCTCTATATTGTTCATATTGAATACTTACGTTTATGCAAAACTGTTTTATAACCCTGATCTCTAAATACCTACGGGTTTGTATTACTATACTATACTATGTAATACTATACATAAAATGTTTTAGACTGGTTATAATAATTATTAAAATAAAATATTTGATATAATTTATCTCAATTTAGGGTATGTTTATCCCCCAATTTAATTTTTACTCCTTTTATTGACAATTCCTATAGCCTATCCTTTAAGGTTTTTTTACTTCTTGAATACAAAATTTCATCAAAATCAGTTGAGAATAAAATAAATTATATTTTATGAAAATAAAAAAAAATAGTTGTAAAAGAATTTTTGACTATTCATATAGACATAAAGACTATCATTAAACAATTATGTAAGCTCCGGACATACGAACAGACAGACAATTAGATATTTTATTTTATGGGTTATTCTCACCCTTTATTCTACAGCACCTACATCGAACATTTGACAACTAAATTTTATTGTATAATGTGTATTTGTTACACTTGACATTGGCAAAATTACCTACAAGCTGAAAGCCAAAAAAAAAAACCGTTTTGTAATGTCATATTCGTGTTTAGTATCCTTTAGGTATAATAGATGTCTGTCACGTAATTTAAAAAAAATGCATGTATAGACAGAACTAAGTACAGATTTATTATTATAGTCTTACATACTTACTACTGGCTCCTGCCTGGGACATTTATTCACGCAAATAACATGATGCACGTGTCTAAAATGGATTTGTGGAATATATTTTTAATATTCTAAATTTGAATTTTTTTGTTTCTTTTTTTCTATTTGTATAAAAGCGCGATGATATGAAGCTTATATTATTCTTTAAAAAGTTCTTTAACTGCCAATGAAAAACTTGTTAAATCAGTTCAGCTATTTCGGAGATTAGCCTAAACAAAAGGAGAGAATGACGAAAATATTAAAAGTTATATTTAATTCCTTTTTTTTCATTCAATTTTCAAAGCTTGTTGTTATTCAAAACCATGCTATTTTCTGGAATAAAAATTATTCAAATTAAATAAATACTTTGCAAATAATGTATTGATTTTTTTTTATATAATAAATTACATATTCTTTCTTGTTTATCGTCTGAGATTACGAAGTAATGATGTTTAGTTAAAATATTGTGTTTACCTGTATGTACGTAACCGAATTCCATCTTAGAGTTTCCATTCTGTTTCATATAATTAAATTATCAGAAACGTGTTAAAAATATTTGTAGACATTGAATAGATCTTCTTATAAAGGTGAACGACCTTTCAATTGTAAACATGTTCATATGATGAAAAGTGTGTAGTTACATGAGGTACTACAAACGCGCATAAATAATTTTACAGATATAGGACCTACTATTGCTAACTGACTCAATATAATCCGTTTGTATAGTAACAGTCTGAACGAAACATAAATGCATATACGTATACAATTTTATTGCACTTTTTGCCAAATATATTTAAAATAATAATACACGGTTTACACAACCAACAACATAAGTTTTAATATTTCGTTTGAATATGAACAGGAGAAAGTAATTAAATTTTTTTTTAAACATATTATTACCATTGGAAATGGTCATGTTTTTGTCACTAAATATACACATAAAAAAATATCTTAAACAAGCTGGTAAAACTAAGCTAGTAATTCCAAAACAGTAAACTTTAAAAGCAATACCTCTTGGCACGGATTCTCTGTCTAAAACTTCACCATTTGAAAACAATAAATTCATTTGATTTCAACTTTTGAGTTTGGACGTAGAAATGAAGTATGTCAAGCCCTGTGAAAAATAATTTAAAATGAAAGCGATGAGATAAATATATAAAATAAATTCTGTTCATTTTCCAAATATATATTCAATTACTAAACTAATACTCCTCCACATAATGATGCAGTTCTGGTAATCAGTTCTCGGAATGGCCATGAGTGCACACGTCGCATTTGTTTCAACCGTCTCTCTGTTGTCAAATCGGTGCGGCAGCGGTCAAGCGGAATTTTTAATTTTGGGACAGCGGGCTATATCGGGACTGTATGGAGGCTGACGGATTTGTTTAATATTGTGTTTCGCTAAAAACTGTTGCACGAGGTTCGATGAATGCGCTGGAGCGTTATCATGGCGGAGAAGCCAGTCGCCGCTTGCCCAAAAATGCAGCCGTTTCTTTCTCACCGCGTCACGCAATCTTTTCAGAAATTCGCGGTAAAATTATTTGTTGATTGTCTGACCCCTCGGCGCATATTTGTGATGCACGACACCTTCAAAGTCGAAGAAAACAATTAACATGGACTTGACGTTGCTCCAACTCTGACGTGCTTTCTTTGAACGTGGCTCAGATGGAAGCTTTCATTGTAAGGATTTTTGTTTTGTTTCGGGGTCATAACTATGAAAACAGGATTCGTCACAGGTAATAATTTTCCGGAGTAAAATTTCATCATCAATAACCATTTCCCAGTTTTTCTGAGCGATTTCGAAGCGAAGCCTTTTCTGGTCTACTGTGAGCAATTTTGGAATTAATTTTGCACACACGCGATTCCCGAAATTATCTACTGTCTCGCGCACAATCAAACGACGATTTTGCGCAATCGCGAGTTGACACACGCTCGATATTTTTCGGTGTTATCGCGCAGGAAGGTCGGCTAGAACGCGGATCGCTATCAACACTCATGCAACCGTTTTTGAATTGCTTATACCACTCTTTTATTTCAGTTTTGGCCATACAAGCATCTAGAAAGGCATCCTGTATCATTTCTATCTAACTCTTTCCGAGTTTGGAGCAAAACTTTATACAAATTCGTTGTTACGATCTCTGCGTCATTTTCAACGATAGCAAAATCCGACGAACGCGAATTCGACAATGTACGTAAAGACACGCTGCGTTCGAAATAACAAATTTCGTCGGTTGCCATGGTAGCCAATAACTTCTTAAAGATTCACTAGTTACGCTCGTACTTCATAAAGGCTTTTCGGACGTTTTAGCGCGAAGTTATGGGTTCAAGGTCGGATATTTTGGGACACACCTTACATGCGAAAATTCTCCTGGGCATGCTTTGCATCAAGTTTCCAGCAGTTCTTGTTGTAGCCTGTCCCATTCTTGAATGGCGGTTTGCCTGATATCATACAGGTTCTGTGGAGGCAGTTGCCGATTATAGGAAGCCCGATTAAGAGCATCCAGTGCGGGCTCGACTGGATTTAAGTCAGATGAGCTGGCCAATCTAATCGTGAGGTAGTGTATTACTGCGATAACTCACCCAGTTCGATGTGTTGGCGCTTTGTCTTCAAGAAACAGGAATTGGTTCTACACGGCCTGACAATTCCACCGATAATGGCTGTTTTGTACAAACTTTAATATCGAATAATTTCGAATGATTTCCAGCCAATTGCAATTTTTTTTTATGTGTGTAGATATTATATAGGTACAGAAAGTCAGTCCTGATCGAAATTGACTTTAGTTACCTACATAGAGCTGGCATCCACAGTATTGTATGAAAATTTTGCATTTAGAAATTTTTATAAAACACATTTATTATAAATTTTTAAGCGTATTTATTTGTATTAAATGAAAATCTATAAATTGGTTACTGGAATACGTTAAA
The DNA here is from genome assembly GCA_033032175.1 of Saturnia japonica. Lineage (NCBI taxonomy): Eukaryota > Metazoa > Arthropoda > Insecta > Lepidoptera > Saturniidae > Saturnia > Saturnia japonica. The sequence goes on from CM065314.1 coordinate 6,264,832, forward strand.
AATGTTGGCTAAAAACGTGGATTAATTTCAGTGTATTTAACTACAGCCGTAAAGGCCCTGGAGGCATTAGAGACTGACAGCTTCACCGGCTTGGAAGTCTTGACTCGCGGAACACAGCTCGCTTAAATTATAAAACCAAATAAAACGAGGGTCGAAAATAATAGTTTAGCCTTGAACTATACGAACTTGTTTAAAAGAAGAGAAAGTGTTTTATTTTTAGACTATTGTTTGTCTGATTACGTAAGATTTGAATATATGTATGAACTGTGATTTCTTTTAGTACCTACAGTACTACTCGATAATTCGAGTAGTCTAGATGTTTCTAGATATTTCGAGAATACTACCTAGTGATTTTATTCAGATCGTATATATCGTCCACTTTTTTGAAACTGATGTTTTTGCTTAAAGCACTTAATCTAGAATTATTATTAGGGATCTGAAAAGATTAAATATGGTTTAAAGAAATGTAATGTAAAATAAATCGAATAAAAAACAATAAATGATTAGTTATTGTTCATTGCGTTCTCTTCAGTATTATATAACTTTAAATATAATACTGATATTTAATATTATCTATCTAAAGGTATACTATAAAAGTCATCGTTATAAACATAATTATGATGAAATACCTCAATTAATTAGGTTTAACTGCAAACCATTTAAAACAGATTGTCAACTTGTAAAATTGCTACTTGAATTATACAAGGGACTTTATTAAAATTTGATCACAAATTCGACGTTGCTTTATAACATTGTATATTAATTACAGAATAACTGTGTATTTAACATTATTTTCTATATACCTAATGACGACTTAATTATGAATATTTACGAAAATAAGTTATTTAGATCATACAAGTAGGTAGGTAAAAATAAACATAAAACTTAAGCAACTTACCTGCTTAGTTATTCGTTAAATAAAATTCTGTAGCCTTGAAAATATTAAATTATGTTATATAAATAATAAAATACACATCAGAACTTAATTAAATTAATTTGTTAAGTAACCTGAGTGATTACTACTTTTTTGAACAAATTACTTTTTTCCTTTCTCGGTCGTATGTTTAAATTACACGTATATGTCAAATGCAAGGGAATCAGGCTTTTAAAGTATTTCCAGGTAAATGAATGAATCAACCAGTGATCCCTTAAGACGGACTGTTATTATTATTTTCACTCGATATTGAATCTTGTGGTAAAATTGCAATTTTCAGGAGATACGGAATGGTAAATTAGATATTCATATAAATTATCGCTAATATGTATAATTCATAAAATTATATTTGTGACTAGCGCTTAGCCTGCGACTTTATTCGCGTCATAGATTTGTCCCAACTTTTTATTTTCTAAATACCAATTTTCATAGATCCCATCTTTTACCACCTTAAGGGTCGAATTTGCAAAAATTCTTCCTTAGTGCTCAACTACAGTGTAAATGGAACCCGTATGCAATTTTTCACGATCTTAGCCCCAGTAATTTGGGCTGTGCATTGATATGTCAGTCAGTCAATTCGTTATCCTTTTTTATAGGTACCATATACCTAGGTTGTTCCGAAAATTGTCAGCCACAGAATAAATACAAATCCCTTTTTTCTTGAAACTATTTTGAATTGATAGCTAATTTCAATACAAATCTCTTTTGCGAAAAGCATTTGCCACATAAGTGTAGTTATTATTATAAAAACTTTTAAAGATTATATGTTACTCTTCTTTTGTTTGCAAAAACGGACGTCTCGCGGGAAGCTCTTTGTTCTGTGAATCTTTATGATTATAAACGAATGTTACCCTTAAAGGAATCTCACGAAAATTTACAAACTGCATTTGGGGATTTTGCTCCTGAGTTAGCAACAGCTACTTATTGGTTTCGTGAATTGAAACGTGGTCGAGAGAACCTTAACGGTGACCCCAGACCCGGCCGACCTACAACTGCAGTACTCATGAAAATAGACACATTATACATCGAGAGATTCAGGCTGAACTGAAGAACGGATTACGTGCTGTGTCCACCATCCTGCATGAATGCTTTAAAGTTACCTTAGACCTCTTTCTCTCACCGAAGAGCAAAAATCTCGCTGTGTTGATTGGTGCAAATTTATGCTAGAAAAGTTTGAAGGTGGAACTTCTCAAGACGTATCCTACATCCATACAATGGGTGTTTGAAGAAGACGAGTTGCTCACAAAAGTTTTATCGGACCGTTAATAAAAAAATTATAGCGGTTTTGTTTCAAAGCAAAGGACCAGTAGTAGTAATTCCGCTAGAAGGTCGTAGAATAGTTACTAGTGAACGGTATTGCGAAGTTTGTGTCTGTCTCAAGCTTTCGGGGACTCAAATAGCGGGTGACCAAGAAACGGTGTCCGTGGCATTCTTTTTCACCAAGATAACGCGCCAGCTCACACAGCTGCTAGAACCATGGACTATTTGAATAATTCAGGGGTACAAATATTACCCCATCCTCCGTACAGCCCACATTTATTTCCAGGCGATTTTTTTTTATTTCCCACGGTAAAAAAATGTTTCGTGGGCGAAAATTCAACACCCCAGAAGAGGCTGTCGAAGAATTTCGGCGGTTATTTTTTGATCACCCGCGACATGCATTTTTTAAATGTTTCTAAAGCTGGTTCATCCAAATGCTTAAGTATATTGGGATTGCAGGGGAATATTTTGAAAAACTATAAATAAACTTTATTCATATTCCAACCATTTTTCATTTCACTAACAATTTTTGAAACAGCCCACGTATTAGTTAATCACAAACATACGATGTTGTGTTTCGTCAGAAAAACAACTCATTACAAACCTTTTTGTCATATTAAATTCCATTCGATTTATCAAATAGATAATACGAGTATTCTATTTATAGTTAATAACTCATTCAATAAATTGTAGTCGCTATTGCAAAATGATAATTATCAAACATTAAGGATTATCACAGTATACGGTCTATTATATATTTAATTAATACACAAACAAAAAAGTCATTAGGTACTTGTGTATATGTTACCACACGGTACTGAAACGTGTTCGGTAACTATGAGCCTCAAACGAGTAAGATATCCCAAAGTCAATTAAAAGGCATTGGAGAAGGCTATATGTACAGAGTTTCTTTGTATGACCAAATCAGAAATGAGGACATCTGTATAGGAAACAAAATCAGCGACATAGAATAATAGCCAGACTTAAAGTTCAGTGGGCGTTCGGTTCGTTTCACGTTCAGTGTGACAGACTCGCCATAAGGTAGACGGATGATCAAAATCAAAATAATCTTAATAATCAAAGTAATACCCAAGAAGATAGTCCTGACCTGACAGTGACGATCTGGTGAAGTGAAGTTGAACTCGCTGGATGCAAGCAGCAAAGAACCAGTTATTGTGGCGAACATTGACGGAGGCATATGCCCTACAGTGGACGTTTTTCAGCTGAGATGATGATGATGAATTACTTATAATAGATTGTCCAATTAATGATTACAACGAGTAAGAAACGAGTTTTTTACAAATGTTAATTTTGTCTACTTTATTTCTAAATCTGTATCGAATCCCATTTCTATTCCAACAACCACCCTATGCTTTATGTAATATTTTAATTCGATTATGAATTGTATGATTTAAACATCTTTTTCTTTTCATTAATTTAAATATATACATGGTGACCTTTGATATGACATTTATAAGTGGTCACGATTACATACGTGCGTTTCTGTATAATTGACATCACGCTACGTCCCTACTGAGTGAAAGGGTAAAATAGAAACATTTGTCCTTGAATATGAATGTTCTGAGTAAAATAAGAAAATTAGTCATATATATCATGTAGATACTAATAGAATAGGTTGTAAATAATGTAAAAGGTAAATAATTGATTTACATACACATATTTACCGGTACCTAAGTATTGTTTGAAACAGAAAGTTATTGGCCACCCCGCGAGTCTTCAATAAATATTATTTATTCAGACTAAGGCAGAGCCATAGCAATGAATATCAGAAGTAGTAAATGCTAGCAGAAAGGTAAAACACGTGTGAACCTTCAAGCAGAACGACATTTTTTGTAGTGTTTTCTCTAAATTCGCTAACTTATTTATTATCCTTATATCATAGAAAAAATAGGGTCTCTTAGTAACATTAATTCGCGCCTAAACTAAGCTACATGGACGGTACGGCATATAAAAAAAGTTGTGTTACATACTAATCCAATGGAATCATTTCTTTACAACGTTACCGTACACCCCGTCATCTTCTTTTACAGAAAAATGTAGTAAGTACAATGTACATAGAAGGTTTATTATGCATAGGTCGTAGTATGAACATATCAAATAAACTTTTTTAAATTATAGAGTAAGTAAAGGTAAGCCTCACATGAATTTCTAATGTCACTAAATTCAACCAAAATCACTAAATATATAATCAAACAAGTAAAAATCATCATGTAAATGTAAAATTTAGTTAATTGTCATTATAAATTATAAAAATAAGTGAATATAATGTATGTATTTTTGTTCTGTATATTTGATTCACTTATATTCATAATTTTCTTATTCTTTTAAGAATTAACTTTTTGGAAAAGTAGGTAAATGTAATTTCTATAGATATTTAAAATAAAAATATTCTCCAAAAACTTCCTATGTAATTTTTTTTCCTTTTAGAAAGAAAAGCCCTTTGTTGGCATCACTGTTTCTTACCAAATATCACGTAGGGGAGATAAAAAGAACACGAGTAATTAATGATCGCCCCTAATTCTAAATAAGAATTGTCTGATACTACAATAGTCTTTTAAATGTAAATTAACGACACCTGTTGCCTTTTAATTGTTATTACAGATAATACTTTGTTACGAGAGAATTATTTTGCATGTAAATAGCAATATGAATTCGATTAGCTTATCGACGAAGCCAGCGACGTGTAACGACTTCAATTAAAATTCATAGCCTTGATATCTCTTATGCACTGGCAGGGAGAGCGCAACTATAGAATTAGTACCAAATACAAAAGAGTCAAATATTTTATTTATTTCAGTATTAATTACAGTAACATTTCGAATTGCAAAATAGTTACTTTAAAATTTTCTGTAAAAGATAAAATGACTGTTAACTGTTGAATCTTAATATAAAAGTGATCAATTGTAAAAATTTTAAAATTTTGGAAACCGCAGTCATCGACGGTGGTAGCCTTTAGTTACAAAACAGAGCATAAAATATATTAACATAATAAGAGGATATTTTGCGTGAGAGTAAAAGTTTTTTACCCAATTCAGACCAATTTGTAAAACTTTATAAAACCTTAATTTTATGTCAAAATAATTTCGGTGTAAGTTTTAATTGTGTTCACAATAGTAGGTACCAGTATTAATTATATTACTGTTGCCAGATGGCTTTCTAGCTTTCTCCTGGAATCTAATCCAAAATCCCCTAAATTCGGTGACTCCCTCTGCCATATGTCTTTTTACCCCATTAAATCTTTTTGTAAATTTGCCCCTATAAAATTTCTTTTTAGGTAGGTTCTTCTTAAGTTTCTTCTTAGTTAGACTCCTGTATTAAAAGGAAATCTCCCTAACTTGGCAACAATGTATGGTATATAATAGTCATCAACGTCTCCCAAATGAAATTGTTACACTAAAATATAATAATGAAAAATCATATACCTAGTATGTAGGTATTCTTGGATACTAAAATCCTGTAGTTTACTCACACATTCTAAGCTTATCGCTGCGATTGTGTAATCCAAAATGATGTTGAAGATGAGTTTAAAAATATAACGCTCTGCTTTATAAACAATGCCGTAGAGTACGAGACCTTACTAATAATTTCGATTCTCCTTTTATTTTGGTATATTATCAAGTCGTGTTCCGAGCCAGGACAGTCTCCGAGCCCGGTAAAACTGTCGAAGCCTTCTAAGGGATCAGGGACCATAAGGCTAACAATGTAGTCAATTCGAAAGAAAAAGAGCCAAGACAGTCCTGTTTTGGATAAATAAGTTATTTTATTATCGTTTAAAAGTAACAAGCGACTGTAAGGAAGAAATCGGCAAGATGACCGTAGAGAGAGATACTGTAAGTACGACCACCATATAATCAACAACAGTATAGTGACTTTGTTTCACTGAGTGCGAATAAATAGTACGACATAGCTCTCTAAGAATAGCTAGACTGAAGACCGGTCGTTATGGCGATCTTTAGGGCAGTAGATGTCTTTCGGCAAAAATGAATGAATGAATGTAATCAATGAGTACGAATAGATTATTTACGTAAAATCTAACGGTATTTTTACTACTCACGGATACGGATTATGATATTCCTCAAATGATAAACTATAAATAAGAAATGTTAATAGTATGAGTAAAAATTACATTACTAGACAATAATAATTACTCCGTAATAAACGCGTGCGAAGCAGCGGTGCACCGCTAGTTCAAGACAAAACAATGAACTTTAACAAAGGTATTTAAGTCAACAGGAGTGACCTCTTCTACCGTTGAAATGTCGTTGAGGTGTACAGGATTTTTGAGTAGGTGCCTACATCGACTTGAAAGAGTGAACGCATCACACTCGAGTACCGTTGACCTTAAACTTTTAAAAGGATGCTTGAGATTTTTTGGATCACTGAATAAAAGAAAATCGGTATACATTTATTTACTAAAATTATACTTTGATCATGGATTTTTTAATATTCTTTTATATATTTTAGCGGTTTGTAAACCTAGTGCGAGGACTGGCTTTCAAGTACAACTGCCGGAACCAATCCACAGACGTTTGGCGATAAATTTTCAACTTGAGAGTAGTAGATAGTTTACACGCGTATCCGTACACGCTACCCCTTGGCCATAATTGCTTCCTCATATTATTTACAAAGCATGAAAAAGTATTTAATAATAAACAATATATATTTTCATGATTCATAAAATTGGCTTTTATCCATGTACGAAAGATAGTTTATGCAGCGTCGCGGAAGACCTTTTTTATTGGAAACCTCTTTGCAAGTTTCAAAGATTTCAATACGTTTATGCTCTTTATAGATATTTTTAAAGCATGTGGTGTTAAGGATTTTATTACAAGATCGAGACTAATTTTAAGTATGTACTAATAATTAAATAATATAAGATTCGTGAATTTTCAAACTTATTTCATTTTGAATATAGTAATATTACCTATTGAACCACTTCATAATATATCCCCTTAACATAAATAAAGGCCTCAACAAGATTAAAATGTAGTAGTATAGCATAAGTGTGATTCCAAAATAAACGTAAAAAGTGAAATAAAATATTATAAATTTGTTTATTACAAGTTTAATTACAATTAAAATAGAAAATGAAATGCGATAATAATTCATACACACACGAGAATATATTTTAAAAGATGAAGCTTATTTCTAACATTACCATAATGATTAAATACATAATACCAAATTAAGTATGGATATACTTCCCTATTTAATTAATTAGATAATTTCATAATTAAAAATTCGGTACTAATTAATATTCGGTAATTTCATAGATGTGTACATTAAATCTATGGGTAACTTAGCCATAAATAATTACAAAAAAAATTGGCAAATAAAAACTGTAAAACTCGCTACAACAAGGATGGTCCTATATTCATACTTAAGATAGGTACTGTCTACTAATTTACTTATACCAAAGTTAATATTTAAAATCACGATATATCGGGATAGCCGATTAGTTATCAATCGTTACCTAACAATTTGAAAAGCGTGCGATGCGACGATGTTTCCCTTTTATAATAGGAGGGTGAGCCGCGCTTTTGCATATTATTCATCATTAATTTATTTTTGTAACCTACATATTCATTTAGCATTATTTATTATAAAATATAAAAAAAAATTGATATTATTACTAAACTTTCGATATCGGTATTGGTATTGCCGATTATTTACTACAATAATCGGTATCGTTATGGTATCAGCTTAATTATTTATCATTACATCCCTATTTAAAACCATAAACTAAGTTAGTCACTTTGTCTATGGTCCAATTTTCAGTGAATACAATATATTATTTAATCTGTTCCTGATAAATGTATGATACTATTAATAGTTATTTTCAAATTTAGGTACTTTACGTATATTACAAACTAGCTATGCCCAACGGTTTCACCCTTGCTTAATTTATTCGACCAACCCTAGATCGCGCCACGTCGCTTCACGCCAATAACGCACCAGTGTAGTCCAGCGATTAGCGCTTTAATATACATTAAGCTGTTTTACACGGTTTCGTCCGTGTTAAGTTGACTCGACAAACTCTCCACCGTGGTAACCGCAAACACCGGATTCGCCGGATGTGTATAATTAGCCAGATTGCTTGACGTTCGTGGTTACTGCTCTGCTCCTAGGAGTTGTAGCGTAAAGTTATATATCCTATAACGTTCCTCAACTAGTAGACATAAAAAACGCATTTAACTCTGTAGATAGAGGCGCCTTATTAACACTAATAAAAGAAAAGATTCCTGATAGTGTTACAGTACACCTTCTAAATGATTGTTTAAAAAGCAGGTTTTAATGTCGTCCACTGGTTGTCAACAAGGTGATCCTTTAGGGTCAGCAATCATTAGTCTTGCTATTCATCCAATTATTCAAAACTTAAATTCTAAATTTAATGTTTGGTATCTTGGCGGTGTAATTATAAGAGGCGATACGGAAACTGTCTATGAAGTCTTACAATTTATGATTACAGAGTTACAGAAAAAATCGGTTTAGAACTAAATTTCTCCAAGTGTGAATTATATATACCGGAAAATTTTCTTTGTAAATTAAATATAAATAAAGAATTCTGCATTTTAGCTCCTAATTTAAAAATTATCTGCCTTTGTTAGGGTCCCCCATTCTAGAGGAATCATTTAAAACTTTCTTTGATGAAAAAATTCAACAGTTTTTCACTATATCGAATCGATGATCTAAATCTTAATCCTCATATAGCTTTCGTCTTTATACGCTACTGTCTATTCGTTCCACAATTCACATATTTTTTTTTTACGATATTGTCATCTTTGGAAACATCCAGATTTATTACAAAGAATTGATGACATCGTAAATACTCTTACACATATTTTAAACACATATTTAGATGATAGGTCATGGTCTCAAGCTCACTACCTGTTAGGCATGGGGGTTTGGGTATCAGAAAAGTTTCTTCTGTATCTGTAGCACAACGGATCAGTATATCGGATTTTAGCCCCTTCATTACCACCTTGGTTGCATCCCATCTTTCAACTACTGCTGTGAGGGCTGGCAACGCAGCTGCTTCGGCGGAAGCCTCGAAGCGGCTCAAATACCTAAATTTACACCATATATATATGTGTTTGAGCGGTTTGGGGTCGAAACAATGGGTTCATGGGGGCCGAGTGCACACGCCTTGTTTAATGAAATTGCAGGGCGATTGTTCGAGTCCACTCGAGACAAAAAGGCGGGTTTTTACCATACCCAAAAATCAGCATTGCCATACAACGCGGCAATGCTGCCAGTATTTTGGGCACACTACCTAGTAGCCCCTTATTAGATCTTAATTAGAGTTTTTTGTTAGATATAATATATTAATATTTTTTTTAATCTCACTGGTAGTTCCAGAGATAAGCGCGTTAAAAAAAAGAAAAAAATAAACTCTTGAGAGAAACAAACATCTTAGCATTCCATGGATTTTCGTGTGGGTGTTGGGACCATCGTGTGGCAGACAGAGGAAACACGAGCAGTCGCCGGGACTTGCGACCCAGGAGTAGGTTTAAGGGGGCTGTTACGATTATAATTTAGTTTAGGATAGTTATGTATAAATTTCCAGCATACCTTACAATTTTCAGTTAATATATGTTTTACAAATTATTATTACACAATTTAAAAGTCCATAACCGAGACGTTCTTCTTGTTCCGACAGCTCAGCGTAGAGATCCTTGCCTAGGATCTAGAATAGAAGTCAGCACGGTGTAGGCCGTATCAGGATACACTGCTCAAGCAGACGACGCAGCACCAAATATCTTATCTATTGAGATTTCCTCATATGTAAAAGGAAAAGTTATTATTTGTATTATAAATACAAAATCCAGGTGATACTTTCCCGGTAGTGTTCTTTCAATGTTCAGTAGGTATTTGTCGTTTGACAAAGGGTATTTCACCCATATTAATATTAAAATTATAAATTATAACATTTAAAATAACTTTTCTATATAAATATGTTACAAAATAAACTATCTTTTCGACTCCCAGGTCTGTTGTACAATAATTTGGTTTTTATCAAAACACAGGATAATTATGATATAAACGTTACTACTATTCAAAGGTCTGCCGTACCAATCAAATAAAACGTGATCAGATCCATCCTGAAGAATCTGTCATACTCTCTGTTCTAATTTTCTCTTTTGTTTTCGTTTGAATTCAAAATTTCATCTTACTAGACTTTTCTTATTTTAAAAATTCAAAATAAATCTAATCATAGATTTATTTTGCTAAACTAGAACCTGGATAGAATATTTGTCTATACCTGAGAAACTCGTAACTGCGCATGCTCTATTACTATCAAAGAATTATCAATGACAGAGATTGTCATAATATTGCAATGTAAACAATACGAACCTAAAATATTAACAAAGCTGTTATTAAACCAAAATTATCAAGTTATAAATTATCTAAACGCATCAATACATAAACCTATCATTAATTGGTATCCTGGAAATAAAAGAATAGGTACACCAAAACAATAATAAGGTAAATCAAATGAACTTATGATGAATAATATAAAGTAGATATTAAATAAGATTATCTTCCAGTTAAATAATATAACAGGGCCCCCTTATGATGCACATCAGTGCTCACCTTGACTGCCCGCGATACCCTCCCTGCCAAGCCAGATTAGGTAAGAGCCTGTTAATGCTGCGTTATATACCCGTTCAAATAGAACTTACTGCAGTTCTCGACAGACCGAGGTTATAGAGAGTCAAGTAGAAAGATTTCGTTGAAACACCTGTTGCTCCTTCTTCCACCGCATTCAAGTTAACCGCATAGCCGTTCTTGGTTAGCTCATTAAATAGATCGTAGTATTTATTCGTTTTTATTGCTTGGTCTTTAGGTATCTTAGTTTCCTACGGTACAGTAAGCTCTACAAGTACTATACGCTTGATTTCTTGAGAATAAAGAAATATGTCTGGTCTGGATGACGAAACACCCACATCCTCTGGGATTTTATAATGTTTTTCATATGAGTCCACTAAAATAATCCAATCAGGTGCAGAACCTAGGATTGAGAAGGGCTTACTTTTAGCATTTACTGTTGAGCCTTCTTTTATAAAGTCAATTTTTCTCCTCTTACTGGTCAATCCTTTTTGAGCTCTAGCTACTGAAAGACTTACTGCTTCACGTATGAATTGAAGTACAATATCAAGGCGATGTGAATAGTGACCCCTATCAAGAAACACCTTGCGTCCTACTAATAAGTGCCTGGTTGTACCTATTGCTTCACCACAAGTATAGCAAGATTTTTCAGAGGCTTTTCCTATCTTACTAAGTTACTCTGGTCTGGGAGGTTCATTTAGAAGGCATTAAGATAAAATTTTAGTAGGGCAGGAGACCAGTCATATAACAAGGCGCGCCACTTTAGTCCTACTGGGATGCAGAACTCCCCTACGGCTAGCCACTCATTTTGGATTTCTAAATTCATTGCGTGCACTCTTTAGGTGTCTTTTTCATCTTGTTGTAGAAAGGATTTTATTGTCATCGTTTTTCTTTCTTAATATTATTTTTTATCCGTGAATATTTCCGATATTTGAATAGTTATTCTGTTATTCAGGGTGGAGACGAATCCAACAAATTAGAGATCATTAAAATCGATCGTTATTCTTGAGTTATAAATGGTGTAACTAACCCGACTTTAACTAATTCACTTTATGTATATTATTAAGTAAATTATGCGAAACTGGGTCATCATGCTGCTTAGTATAATTTCTCATGTAAAAAAGTATTTTTAATTTTATTTTATAGCGCTAAGGTGGAAAAAATGCATACGGCCTGCCTGTTAGTAAGCGGCTACCGTTGACTATAGACACATGTAGTACCAAAGAACTACTGACGGCAGGAACACAACACTAGAAAATTTGATTGCGATCTTTTATAGGGTGGAGGTGTTCCACCAGTCGGACTGTCCTAAGTAGAGAGAAACCTACAATGAAATGAAATGAATTTTATATCTGCTAAGCTATTGTAGGCAAACCATAGAGATATAAGTAATGCGTTATCTTTACTGAGTGTTTAAAATCTTAAAATTGCTAACGTTATAAACATGTTATTATTTCAGAAGAAAATTGTATACGTGTATGTACGTTCTTACAAAATTGTGTAAGACACATCGCAAGTCGCAACGCGGTCGGGGCGGGGCGTGCTTATCTGGTACCAACCAATCTGCTGACATTGTGCTTTATTGGCACTTAGATGTTAGAAGAGTACTAAAGAGTTATTCTAATTATAACTCCTTGTGTACTATGTCATACGATAGTGCCATTTAACAATATAATGTACTTTGTTATGTTAATTATGAGATAATATTGCAGATTGAACATATGTTAAATAAAATACCAGGTTATATTGAAGTCGTTTGCATATATTAAATAGCTAATTGTATTTATACTTAAGAACATGTTTATATAAGTTAAGCGTACAAAAAATAGCATCTTCATATATACATCAAAAATCAAAACTGAGCGGTTATTGTGACCATAACATACCATCACACCTATATCCCCGAAGTGTTAGGCAGAGGTGTACACCCACAGTTTGTCGGATATGTTTTGGGTCTCATGTAATAGGGGGCGAACCTATTACCATTAATCAGGCACAAAGCTAAACTCCGAGCTTCTACTGGTAGATTCATAGAAAAACCCAATAACACTTTGCTCGACCTGGGGATCGAACCTAGGACCTCAGCATTGCAGTAGCGTTTAGAACCACTAGACTAGAGGCAGCTATGATGCAATGATCTATCAATATTAAAGCGATAAACTCCCATCATGCTATTTTAAACATAAAATACACCACTTAGTAAACTATACCCGTACGAAGCTGGGTCGCTAGTCAGTATTATAAATAGTGAGTGCGAATTTTGTGACTTTGTGCATATGTGGAGGGTACCTAATTTCCGGAATCACTGCACCTATTTGAATTTTTTTTTTGCATTTTATAGCCTATTTATTAAGGAAGGTTATAGGCAATATAACTTCAGCGCTATAACAGTAAGGTGCGAAGCAGTAACAATGAACATCAAGCAAAATGGGAAGCTGTAGGCAAGTTCGGGAACTGAGAACATCGATATACTACTACACGGGTGAGTTGGCAGCGTGGCAACTCGGTGGTGAGTCGGTAGAATTTAAGAGGCGTGAAACTGTGGGGCACTGCTAATAGCAAAATAAAGATATTTAATTTGTTTTCGAGCTTTTGAATATAAATACAGTTATTCATGCCAACAACTTTTATTTCACCAGAATAATTAAATATTATATTTACTAGGATTTAGTACAATTTAAAATACTGTAAGTTTCAATGAATTAATAAAATTAATTATTCGTTATTAAATTAATATTAATCACGATACCTAGCAATATATAACTTTTGAAAAATATAGTTGACTAGAGCGATGATCGTTTAACCTTATACCAACATAACTTAAAATAATTATAAATTGTACAACTTAAATACTGATCAAATTATATTTAATTATTTGTTATGAAAATTTATTTCTATTTTTGTTAAATATTAGTCGTAATTTAGTCATAAATCCTAGTGTTAACAAAAAGTAAATTCGTTATTTTCCCCCTCCGCGCAACATTTGCGCGTATCTGTTACTGAACGCGTATATAATTATATTAATTATGCATACTACTCCACATGTTTACGGAACTAATTATAATTAAAATAGCATTAGAACCACAGATTATTGCTGTAACAGAACTGAACTGCAGCGGAGAGACGCGGTTCGTCGTGGTTTGGCCAAATATTACCATTACCAAAGACTTGTTTTACTAGTCTCTGCCATTACCATTAATATTACCATATGGGACATACCGCACTACGCGGCAGCGGATTATAGCGAATATATTTGAAGATATAAAAATATTACAAAAAAATACTATTCCATTTACACCTAACAATAACTAGTTCTCATAAAAACATAAATCATAAATATGTATAATATGGCAACAAAAATCTTAAAACGTTATAATGCCTACCTAAGCTTACACCTAACATCGGTGGGGAGGGTTCCACCATTCCCTAAAATGATTGTAAATTTTTGTGGTTTTCATCTCAATTTCCTTATTTAAAATTGAACAGAACGCACAATAATCTTCTACGTTCATACCATATACCGTGTCATGATAAGAATAATGGTTTTTCCATTTAAAATAATTTGCATACTCTGCTGGCGACTGGATCAATGTATTCATTTTTTCCGCTAACTTTTCCACACTTAACTCTTTTGCATTCAAATATATACCGTCCGGCATGAACCTGAAATGAAAGTAATTATAATTAAACGTTATAATCGTAGTGATTAAATTAAAACCATTGCTTAAAAAGTATATGAACTGTTCTTAATGTGTAATATAAAACTTTGTACGATTAATGATTTTTACACTAAACAATACCCCTATCTCGGTGGCCTTTAATGCATATAACATAATTAGCTGTGCCCACGGCTTCACTCCCGTTTAATTTTTTAATTCTAACCTACTCTTTGTATGTTAGTTGCTTCACTTCCTAACGGTTGTAGCGTGATGTTATATACCCTATTTCACCCGTTTTAATTTTATCCGACAAATACCGCGCCGCGCCGCCAACACATCCGTGTTTGTTCTCACTTCCCGCAAGTACAAACTATGTTAATTTTTCATTATCTGTTAAACTATGTGTCCAAATAACATGCTATAAAGAGCAAACTTTAATTTCATAATATCGTCTTTATGGTGAAGTAGCTTATGTGCGTAAGAATTAATATGCCATGCCTAAAAATAATGTTCATAAATCACTTTTTAATTTTCAACAAATTTTGGTCACATAATGCCTTTTTGTGGTTTATGTATAAGAGATAGACATATACTATCGCGGTCTTTTTTAGATATACTACTAAGGGTCAATATTTTTGTAGAACATTGTATTTACGTATCATTAACAATTAGAAAGACTTTTTCGAATCCGACTGGTAGTTCCAGAGATTAGCGTTTTGAAACAAACAAAAATACTCTTCGGCTTTATTATATTATATAGTATAGATTGTAAAATAAATTAAATCTACGGCATCATTTATAACACAAATGTTAAAATTGTAAAACCTGTAATCGGGTGTATTACGCTTAATATTATGTTTTTATTTGTGATACAATTTAACTAAAGAAAACACAACTATTAATAAAAATAATTATGGTAGAAAAAATATATTTAATTTAAGTACGATAGATTATGTTTTGTTAATATTAGTCATAGTTTGTTTATGTAACTTTGATATTTCTTTCTGAAATAGATTTATAGCTGTTATTTTCTCCTGTAAACGGAAAGTGTGTATTAATATTTGTTAACATTTTAAACATGTGTAGATACATGCGAAAGTTAAACCTGTATCTAATAATTTAAATTAAAAATCTAGTGAGTGACTTCATAAAAATAAAATAACAGTAAGAGAGGGAATGGAACTCCTGGATCCTCGAATCGATTTTGATTTCTCCATAGTTTCTAGTAGTAGTAATTAATAGAAGAAGGGAGTAACAGCTGTCAACCTGTTTCAGGAACAAGTAGCAATGAAAAACTAATCAAATAATTTACGACGCAAAGTAATACCTAAAGGGATAAAATAATATTAAATATATTTAGTTAGTCTGCTTATACCGTAATTGTTGTCTAAGAGAAATCAACTTATACCCTGCTAAATTACAAATAATTGACTGACAAAACAAACCATTAGTGGGTAGTAAATTTTCATTTCCTCTTTCACCTGACAAATTATAAATAATCGTATCGTATTGCTTTGCGCATCACATTTCAGGATAAATTATTGATAGATACGTATTTTTAGACAAGAATGGTAATGTTGATTTTATCATATTATTAAATCAACACACAAAAAAATTGTAATGGACTCACCTAGTATAGTTGGCTGCCCCGTATACAATTGGCACAGCATTAAACTGCAAAGCTCGCAATAATTTCTCAGTAACATAATCTTCGCTCAATGAATTCTCAAAAGATAAATAAAAATAATATTTTTCTTTAACCATTTCATTACACTCGTTTTCCGTATCACGAGGACATTGGAAAGGACCACATTTACCATAAATATCTACTGTAAGATTAAATTTTTTTAGTTCATTTTGAAGTGAACGAACATAGTTATTCCGATGACTTAAAGAGTTACAGTTAGACGCGAACCATGCAGCAGCTTTTGTTTTTGTTTTTAATTTTTCTACAAATTTTTCGCTTATGGGCTCCATATCTTCTAATTTCATCCAATGCATTTCTATTTTCGGACCTATGACGTTCTTATTTTTATCTTTAACTTTAATATAGCCCCAACGTACGTCTGAATTTAATTTATAAGTCCAAGTCCAATTAAAAAAGCCATCGAAGTAATTAGAACACACTGGATAATTGTCTGATGATTCGATACTTGCAAACACATATTTCTGATTAAGAGATCGCATTTTAGGTAGTTGTGATTGATATAATCGTGTAACTTCGGGTCCGTGGAAAGCGATGACATGAAATTTTGTATAATCACCTAAGTAATTTCTGTCCGATGTAATAAAGCAATTAGCATGAGGACATTTTCTCTCTGTAAAAATTGTTTGACCTTCACCTAAAAACACAAACGGTTCTGTTTCCGGTGAGGTCCATAAAAGGATATACTTTATATTTAATTCTTCACTTACTTTTTCGTTATATTTCATGACTAACCTCGTGTTATCTTTGAATATGGATTGGGATATCATACCTCCGATTCTTGTTGTATATAATATTAATATCATCGGTGATAGAATAATTAAACAAATTACTATTTTTTTTAATAACACTGACTTCATTATTAAGTCAAGTATGTATTATTAGGTAGGTATTTATAAAAATCTTCTTTTTAATCAATGGCAAATGTGTTCATTCACTATTCTGCCAAAGACACGTTTAGAATATTTTTATAATTTTCAAACACAGCTATGTACAATATGGCTGGTACCTCGTTAAAAATGTTCAGGAAGTTTTTATGGCAAACAGAAATTAATTTTCCTTGTTATTATTTATAATCCACTTCACTTGTGCACCATAACCAAACTACATCACGTAAAATGCCACTAAAATAACATAATATAGGGCCTTAGAACATGAGTTTAATCATTAAAATAAAAACCTCCACATGGCATTGTCAAGATCTCACCAAAACCTCCCTTAAAAAATGTTATACAAAGAGTTAAGCAGGATCTTTACTCACAATTAGTTCTAGATTGTTCTAGTTTATTATTATTAGCCTTATTAATTTCAAGGTTATAAATTGTATTTACACGTGGTTCGCAACATTTATATATAAATAAACTATAACAAAATGAATCTATTTTTACCACAGGAAATCATATTACTACTACTACATTAGTTAGAATACTATGTTCGAAACAATGATAACAACACATTGGCAGATCACCGATTGGACGAGTTCCGGCCTACATTCGCTCACTTCACTCAGTTCATTCAAACTCATTCTTGTTGTGATTCAAATTGTAAACGATCTAAACTATTAATACGAAAACTAAAGAACTCATTGAAACGTAAACCCTATAATTAACACATGCAATAATTGTAATGTTGTCAAATTCAAAATAAAAACGATTACTATAAAAGTTGAATTTGTAAATAATTATAAAAAAAATATTTCAATTATATTATCAGTTTACAATCATATTTGAATATTTTCTGAACTGTCAAGGCACATCTACTAGTTCACTTATACTAGTGAACAGCGGTGCCCGTTATGAGTTATGTTATCACTTAGATAAATCCCATCGTGACGTCGAGTCGCGTCGAACCAATCTGTAAAAGCCACGTCACAAACTACTAGATAACCGTACTGATTAAATAGAAATTGTCGTTACCGATGTTTTTAGGGTTCCGGACCTCATAATGAAAAAACGGAACTCCTGTAGGATCACTTTGTTATCCACCTGTCTGTCCGTGTGTCAAGTCTCTTTTTCTCGAAAATGACTTGAGGTATAAAGTTGTAATTAATGTCAAATACTAAGGTCAAATACTTGGTAATAAAGAGATAGAGCTGGTGACTGATTATCAAAACCTACAGGGCACTTCCAAGTTACATAAAATTTTGAAAGCCCTCCTACAAATTATGCATATAATGTTATTATCCATAGAATAGTGAACAATGATCCGGGTTGCCTTTTTGAGCATAAAATTAATTTATTGTTATTTCACATATATTATTAACACAACATCAATATTTATGATGTCTAATGTAACATTAAATTACTTATCGTATTAAAGTTCGTTTTAGTATCTAAGGTAAATCGGGGTTTTAGATCTTTCTAGTTTATACAGATGTCTAGTATATTCTACAAGAAAATTTCTTTGTCACTTATTTGTGTTGTGTTTTTATTGTACTATGTTTAACGGGTTTGCACTGTATTCGAATAAGCCGTGCTTGTAATGATTTTTTTCGGAATTGATTTTATATTATCATTACTGGTTTTCCCTTATGTTTTGTTACATAAAGTTTCAAAATATAGCCTAACCTTCGTAGTAAAAAATAAAAATAAATGGTTCTTGAGTTCTACGTGCATTAACACAGACAGACGGATAGATCGAGAAACGTTGGAGGATATTTAAACAAACAATATTTTGAAGCAATGATTTTTCAGAGGTAGTATGATTTGAGAACTCACGTCGATCGACGCATTTTATAATGCCCACCTGGCTACCCGACTCAAGTTGAAAATCTGTCACCAAGCTCCTATAGGATGTATTCCGGAAGCTACACTTTAGAATCACTCTTTTCTACTAGGTTTAGCGCGTTACCGTCTTAGTCCATATCGTCACTCAACATCAGGTGAAACTGTGCTCAAACGTTAAACCCAAAAAGAATAAAAAATTAAAAAATATTTATGTAAAAGACGGTACAATAATGTACGTACATATATTTTCGTACGGAACCATCAGAACGCGAGTTCTACTCGTTACATTTTGTCCGATTATTTTTTCACAGTATGGCATAAATATTACGTACAGACCTTTTTATTTTTACCCTAACAAATGTGTCTATTGCTTTATAAATTGTCTATATTATTAAATCTGTAGAGATATTTTTGCGGGATCTTAAGCAGCGATGATGTGGTTTATATTTTAATTTATTAATGTATATCCTTGACCCTATATTATGTATAACCTATTGATGGCATTTTGTGTGATACAGTGTGGTTATTGTGCATACGTGAAGTGGATTATAAATATAAACTGGAAACATGCATTTTGTGATGTGACAAAAACTCCCTATAAAAGTACTAAGAAGGGAGCCATCATCTTGTTGAACCCACTGGCCGCATCGACACTGGCAAGTGCTTAATTAAGGTAGCGCCAAAAATCAAGAAGAAGAAGAAAATTAAATCAGTGGCTTTGTTTGTAGATGTTTTTTTTTTAATTCCCTGATAGATGTACTATTTATTTATTTATTTTTTATGCATACCGAGCACGACTTTGAAATAATAAAAATTTATCTGTTTTATTTTAAAATACAGCTCGATGCTTCACCTCAGTCACACATGGTACCTGTTCGCTCAGTAACAATTCAAAATTTGTATGTTTATATTTATATAAAATGTTATACACGGTAAGTTTATACCATCTTTGGCCATGTCGTCGCTTAGCATCAGATGAGATTGTGGCCAAACGCTATAGTTATAGCGAATTAAAAAAAAAATTTATCAAGCAGATTTATTTATCTTAATATGAATAATGCTTTAAAAAATATGTGTATTGAATGTGTAATGAATTCTTTAAATGTTTAAAAGTATATAACGAAGCAAAAATTTGTGTTCATATTTTCACAAAGCTCAAATGAAAACAAAAGGAGAAACGTAAAAGGTAATCCAAGACAAAGGGAACAAAGATTAAAAAATTATTTCATGTGGACGCAATCCGAACGCTTGCCTTTTTGCTGTTTGCTTGCTTGCTTGCTGGGACCGGAGCTTATCTTGACAGTCTGTGATATCGGCCAGTTGTCAGCAGTTAATTCCCTCCGTCGTACATGATGAACGAACGTTATAAACTTAATTATATATTATATTATTGCAATGTTATTTCTTTGTTTTCGTTTCATTAACTTTGCTTCTAAATTTGTTTCGTACACAACATACAACAAACGGTGTGTGGTCAGCACCGACGCGCGAATGGAATCTCATAAAGATCCACCAATTTGAAAACATTATTGTGGTGTAACGACGCCGCGGACAATGGCGCGGGTGGTGGGGATCAGTAGTTCGGTTCACGGAAATTCAGTCGCAATATAAAATAGTGTTTAACAGGCAAAACAACGTGTTGAAAATACCGTGAAATACGGTCAGTCAGCATCCAGCCCCTAACATCTGTCAAATTAAAGATTACTTTTGTTTATGAAATGCATAAAGGTTGAATGCGCCGCATAGCGCCTGAATCGTCCCGTAGAAGAGCTTCCATCTTGACTATGAATTCCAGTGTTAATGGCAGATAGCTAATGTTATATGGAGTAACTTAGGCTACCTTAGGGTTCCGAGCAAATAAAAAAAATATATTTAAGGTGAATCAATTCGGGCTCTTAAATGGCTTATGCTGAGTAAACCATAGGAGATAGAGCAAATTAATGTACTATATAATTATAGGCATTAAAAAGACCTACAAAAAAGTACGGGAGAGTATACATCTATCTTCTAAGGATCACCCACAATAAGCATTTATGTCTTTAAAATAGCCGGGAGCGGGAGAGCAAGATTTGCGTGGGCACTCTGTAGTTTACGTGAGCAAAGCCACGGGCACAGCTAGTCATCAAATAAAATGGCTATCATTCCAAGCACAACGTGCGAGAGAGTTGTTTCAAATATGCGCTCTAGGTTCAAGGAGTGTTTGCGTTAAGATGGGTCACAACATCACAACTAGATTATGTAATTTTTTTAAACCAAATTTCCCATATTTTATTTATTGTAACAATTTTTTTAAAGTCATTGTGATAATTAGTTTTTAATTTTGTGAATTTTTTACAAATCCGCGCAAGTTTATGGCTCGTCAGGTACAAAAACGCAAAATATATCACATACCGTGTTCAAACTCGACTACCACAAGGCTAGAAACATAGTCAACGGGATTTCTATTTCGGTGAGTTCTTCGGAAACTCACCGTAAACTAACCACCCTCCTCCGGCAGAAAGGTCTGCAATTTTATACGTATTCGCTCGCGGAGGAGCGCGTCCTCCGAGTGGTCATCCGCCGCATTCCGGTGGAGCTCGACCCGTCGGAGGTGTGCTCCTCGCTCAAGGAGCAAAGTTATCCCATCCGCGAAGTACACCGGATGTACAGTAAAGATAAGCGGCCACTACAAATGGTAGTGGCCATATTGGACCTTTCCCCCGAGGGAAAGGCCATCTTCCAGCTAGAGACGGTGTGCGGGCTCTCCGGGATTAACGTGGAGCCCCCACACAAAAACCACCAGCCTGCGCAGTGCCACAACTGCCAGCTGTACGGGCACGCTGCCCGTAACTGTCATTCTCGTCCGCGGTGCGTAAAGTGCCGAGAGGACCACCCCACACGGGAGTGCACGCGCGAGCGTGACTCCGTCGTCCCCCCGAGCTGCGTGTTATGCGGGGAGGAGGGGCATCCCGCGAATTATCGCGGTTGCCCCAAGGCCCCGCGTACCACGCGGCCACGTACACAGAGGCAGGCGGCCCCCCGGGCGGCGCCCCCCGCCTCAGCCATCAAAGCGCAACCCCTGCTGGCGTCAGGGGAATTTCCCGCGCTGCCGGTCCCGCGCCAGCTCCCGGCCGCCGCCGGCCCCTCCGCACCCCGCGTGGTGCAACCGCAACCCGTGCGTTCATCGCAGAACGCATGGGGCCCCCGCCGCTCCAATCCACAGCCTCTTATGGCTATGGATATTCCCGCGCCCCGCGCTCCTGCGCCCCGCGCGCCCGCTAACACTGTCGTCAATAGTAACGACCTAATGATACTGCTCACCCGCGAGCACGATATCCGCGAGCTCATCGAATACAATGACCATTTGGAGCGCTTCGGTCTCATCAAGACCGCTTGCGCGTTCCCCCGCCTCGTAGAGACACTACAACGTCTCGATCGCGAGGCGAGTAGTAATAAAAATTAGGGCCTTTCAATGGCTAAGTTTAAACCGAAAGCGTTAAATCTTTCATTTTTTAACGCGCGAAGCCTACTTCCGCAGCGTGATCTCGTCGCGACCTTTCTTAAAGATCACCAAGTAGATGTTCTTTTAGTGCAGGAGACGCTCTTAAAGCGTGCTAAACGTGATCCAAAAATCGCGAACTACAATATTGTAAGAAATGACCGGGCCGGCCGCGGGGGCGGCACTCTCATTTATTACAAACGATCGTTATATTGTACGCCGGTAGATCCTCCGATACTTACCAATATGGAAGTATCCGTGTGTAGACTAGGAATGACCGACCACCCGTCCATAACGTTAGTCTCAGTTTATCTCTCGCCGAGGAAAGAGCCTCTCAGGTCTGACCTAGAAAAGCTACTTTCGCTCGGTGAATCGGTCATTATAGCGGGTGACCTCAATTGTGGACACACTTCGTTTGGCAATTGGAGAGACTCCAGTAATGGGGTTAAACTCGAAGAGCTAACGAACGTGCTAAACTTTGATGTCATAGCGCCACCCACTCCCACCCACTTTCAAGACAACTGTATGCCGACAGTGCTTGATGTAGCTCTCATTAAAGGTATCGCGCTTCGGTTACGACTCATTCGGGTCGTACACGAGCTCGACTCCGACCACCGTCCGGTCATCATGCAGCTAGGTCAACCAGACGACTCTAGCCCTCCTTCGGTCCAAGTGGTTGACTATGCCAAGCTAAAACATTATCTTGCGGACAGGCCGTCCTCGTCCAGCTTAGATAGGATCCCGGACGTATTGGGGTCCGTTGCGGACGTAGATCTCGCGATCGATTCCCTGGTCGACCACCTGCAGGCCGGCATCGGAGAGGCTTCGAGAGAGGTCGAAGAGGCGAGCGATCGCCGCTTCGTACTCCCTGCCGACGTGCGGGCGTTGTTGACGGAAAAGAACGCGGCGACTCGTGCGCACGACCACTATCCGACCGAGGAAAACCGCGCACGTTTACGCGCACTTCAAAGATCGGTTAGAGCCCGTATATTAGAACTCAGAAGTCACAGATGGGACGCCCTCGTCGAAGGGCTAAGGCCGTCGCATCTGGCTTACTGGAAATTAGCTCACAGCCTCAAAATAGAGGCTTCTTATCTTATGCCCCCCCTCGAGAGGGGTCCCGGTATACCGCTCGCCTTCGATAGCAGCGACAAGGCGGAGTGCCTCGCCACTTGTTTGGAGAGCCAGTGCTCTCCGAACAGTGTCGATGCAAATACCGACCGGGTCGAGGGTATCGATGGATGCGTGCGGGAGCTGGATAAGCTCCCCGCGACAGACTCCCTGTCCCCAGTCACGTCTGAGGAGGTTCTTTCCATTATAAAAAGCCTTAAGCTTAGAAAAGCACCAGGTCCCGACGGGATCAGGAATGAAGTACTTAGACTTCTTCCCGATCGCCTCATAGCTCTTTTGGTCTGCATCTTCAATGTAGCCATAGCCCACTGCCATTTTCCAGCCGCCTGGAAAAAGGCCATAGTCATAGGTATCCGTAAGCCCGGCAAGAGCGCGTCGCTTCCCGACAGCTATCGCCCGATCAGTCTCCTAAATACTTTAGGGAAAATGTACGAGCGGATCCTTCTGAACCGTCTCAAGTCAGTAATAGAGGAGAAAGACCTCTATCCGCCTGAGCAATTCGGTTTCCGTGCTAGATATTCTTGCACTCATCAAGTGCACCGCCTCACGGAGCACGTTGCATTTAATTTTGCTGAATTATATAAACCCCGCCGTACACTTGCGGTCTTTTTCGACGTTGCCAAGGCCTTCGATAAGGTCTGGCACGAGGGATTGATCTACAAGTTGTATCACTTTGAAGTCCCCGATAGGCTAATTAAAATAATTCGCGACTATCTAACAGATCGCACCTTTCGCTATAGAGTGGAAGGTGAATTGTCCACGCCCCGTCCAATACGCTCAGGCGTTCCCCAAGGTTCGATCCTGGCTCCTAGCCTATTTAACCTGTACGTCAGTGACCTACCTCGACTCCCGGAGGTCGAGGTAGGCCTATACGCTGACGATACAGTCTTATATGCCTCAGATAGGAATAGATCCCACCTCAGACACAAAGTCCAACGCTCCGTGACCACTCTCGGGAAGTGGTTTAACGAGTGGCGTATAGCCGTTAATCCCTCGAAGAGCGCCGCGATGCTCTTCGATGCGGATTCGTCACAGATACCGTGGAAGCTTAAACCTGTTAAGCTCTACGATAATCCGATTCCGTATGTAAGAGAGACCAAATATCTAGGGGTAACCCTAGATAGTAGGCTCTCTTTTAGACCCCACATCCGTAGGGTTAGGAACAGGGCCGCGTGGGTCCTGGGCCGGTTGCATCCTCTGTTGTGTTCGGTGAGTAAAATGTCCACGCGACATAAGCTCACGCTCTACAAGACGTGTATTCGACCAATTTTGACATACAGTTGCGCCGTGTTCGCACATATGTCCGAGTCGAGTTTCAAACGGTTACAATCGATACAGAATAGGTTCCTCTATCGTCTCACCGGGGCCCCGTGGTATGTTCGAAGCGTAGATCTCCATAGAGATATGGAGCTTCCTTCGATACATGCCTACGTTAAACAGCTCTCCCGTTCGTATTTCGACACCGCGTCGAACCACGCGAATCCGTTAATAAAAACAGCCGCCACTTATGTTCCGGCACCCACGGACATCCGGTGCAAACGCCGGCCGCGCAATATTTTTATTGATCCCGACGATCACATCGAAAATTCGAATAAATATTACACATCCGTCTCTCCAAACAGAGCGTGCCAGCGCCCACGCCCGCGAAACCACCGTTCTCTCCGCAGAGGGCGGGCGGTCAATTTCGCTCCAGCACACCCGTCACGTCCACCCTCTCTAGCGGTAACCCAAGCCTAGGTCCGTTCCTCGGTGTGAAACCCTTGGGTCAGGCAACCGCCCGCGCGATACAAGTGACACTGTACGTGCATCACTTAGCTACCTACATACAACACTACACACGTATGAACATACACACGTGCACACCACACAGGTACATAGGTTCTGTGAGGGACCTTTTTTTTTCTTTTTTTACGCTAGTTAGTTAGCGCTAGTTAGTGTAGAAACATTCCGATTATTGAATACACATACGCACGGTTCCTTCCTTCCTCCCAGGAGGAAGGGAACGTGCCTATGTGTATATTTAGTTAGCTCGAATCGTAGGTGTAGGGATTCGAATAGATCGCGACCTATTTGCGAACGCGACGACCGCCCGAGCCGAGGTCCGGCCACTTTGGCACCCTCGTGCGAGTCGTCCACAAAACTTTCGCGGCTGAGTGCCCTCTGCGCTCGCCCCCAAGTCCGGTGAAGCTGTAAAAGCCGCAGCGGCTTTAGGGCCCCTAAGGCTAACAGTGTAGTCAGTTCTAAAAAAAAAAAAAAAAAAAAAAAAAAAAAAAAAAAAAAAAAAAAAAAAAAAAAAAAAAAAAAAAAAAAAAAACATACCGTGTGCATACTGCATACGGTGTGCCCATGGCTCCGTACGTGTTTTGACACACAAACTATTTACATCCTGTATTTTTATTTTTACTTATATTATAATTAACAATTTTTTTATTGTCTATCAAATGAAAAAGGATAGATATATTATTATACTTCCCCTGTACAAAATTTCATCAAAACCATTTACTACTATTTGTACGACGCCTATGGTATTGTTAACTTTTCTTATATCTTATGAATTATGTTTTAGGTTGAGCAGGTTATTTATTTAAATAAAAATTCTTGTTCAGATAAAGTCACTATTATATTCCAATTAATTACAAGTTACACAAACAATTAACTATCCAACATTCTTACATGCGTCTACTTAGCCGTCTATAACCGGTCTTTCTCACTATATACAAATGGACTTTGTGCTGTCTTACGTTATTGTCGAACGTTAAAGCGATGAGTGGCACTTGACACCTACCCGTACCCATCCATAACGTGCACAATTATAGATGAGCATGTGTGTGACCCTACAATCTAATGACGTATGCTTCTCGTTTACAATTTTTTTTTTTAACTGACTACACTGTTAGCCTTAGGGGCTAATATTAATAACCTAAAATATTATTAATAACCTTTATGATTGGTCGGGGACTCTGATTGGTTGACGACTAACTCATAAACATAATCAATTGAACATCTTATAAATTTTATTACTGTACGTATTATTTAAAAATTAGTTAACATGTTTACTTGCAAACTACGCGAATATTCATATATATAATTATTAACCTTACACTATGAACTCATGCAGCTGTACAAAAATATTTTTTTTAGGTTAACGAATAAAAGAGATACGACACTTCATAGTTAAAATAACGCTCACGAACCGATTATCGAAACCTATAGGATGCTTCCCACAGATCTACAGTCTTGAAATTTGGCACTAATAGAGGTCTTTTAAACTCCTCCATCACTCACTTAAATCTATCGACTAAACGCTTTTTTTTTTAATTTTATTAAGTGACTACAAAACTAAAGAGGTTCTAGTTTTTGTGAATAATCAGCCATAACTTATTTGTTTATGAACCGATTTGGACGATTCTTTTTCGTTGGATAGGAGATAGCTCAAAAGTGGTCCCATTTTAATTTTTTTTGGAATTGGACATTTGACTTCGAAGATACACCAGAGAATTCCCGTAAATCATTAAAGTTGGAAGCTCTTTTTAAAAAAAAAATTGTTGTTTTTAGATTTTTTCTATGAGGATTTTATCTGGCAAATTACAGTCATATTCACCAAGAAATACTACGAAATTCGATTGTATTTTTAAACTTTAATACAATATTTTCAATTTTCAAATCTCTAGGCCTTTCAATATTATCTCAATGTGAAACTTTTCGAACAATGTTTTAAGATTAGCCACGGATTGTTTAAATATCAAACAACCGACTTTATACATCAGTCCGCTATGGTATTCAGAAATTCTTATCTGTTTCAAAGAAAGGAGATTCGAAGGACTTTGCGAAAAACTTTCAAGGGATTTTCAATAAAATGTTCGGTTTTAATGTTGTGTAATGTTTTAAGGTAAAGTTATTACTAGAAGTTTAACCCTTCGGCCCTTGAGGTCGCACAGATATACGTAAAATTGTCATTAATGCCATGCCAACCATTGGAATCAAGTTATTAATTAAGTATGGAATTTATCTTCTTCTTACTTAATAACGTGTGTATATACACAATTATGACATGTCACGTGGATAGAATATTTTATTTAATCTTCTGAGTTCAAGCAATGGTTCAACAAGATGGTGGCTCTTTTGTTAAAAAAAGTCCAGGGAATTTTTGTGGCAACTTAAAATCAATGCTTTTAGTTATTATTTTAAATTCACTTTACTTGCTCACAATAACCAAATTACGTCATGCAACATGCCACTAATGTTATATAATATAGAGCAATATAGCATAAATTAATAAATTACAATAAATACAACACAACACGATATACCAAGTACCGCCAAAAAAACTTAGTACTTATGAAATTTCCGTTCTAAAACGCTGTCCAGTTTGTTCGTTCGTGGCAATTTCGTATATTATGAAAAATTGTGATAAAAAAAAAACAAATACACATGTTAGTGTATTGAAATTCATCATCGGCGATGTAACTGTGTTTTGTACTTTGTGAATATCTCGGAATTTTGGTCGCAGCGTAGTAGTACTCACGGTTAGCAGTTAGCCTTGCCTCACGCTCTGCGCTACATTAGAACGGTCGATATTCTGCCATACGTCTACGCTGTGAATTTAACATAATATGTCGTTCTCTATATGCTTCTGTTATGCGTAATTTTTTTTCTTAGTACCTCTTTCAGTAGCAACTCCAACTTGACGGTATTCCCCAGTTTCCTGTGAACAAAGGATCTCACGCTTTTTTAGAGCAATGAAATACTGAAAAAATTCCGTCTACTATTTAGCAGTCATTTTATAAAATCAGAAGTTAAATCGCAAAACTCAATTGAAATCCATTGCATAACGCAATGAAAATTCGTAATCAAATAATTCTAATTATTAGCCGATACTATCAAGATAACGTAAGAGTCTTTACTCTGTACTTACTGAGTAGTTCAAGATAAAAATGTAAGGTTTTGCAATCTTTTAAAAAAAGCTAGGTTTATTGAAATTTTAATAATTGCGGAAAATATTGCTTCGCTGTGACTTCTTAGAATTATAGTGGTTGTTGATTTCCATAACAAGACAATTTTTAACCAAAAAGAATACAAACTTGACCACCCTTGAGTTATCCCATTTCCAACGAAAATATATATCTCTAATATCTAAAAATTCTAAATAATCTAAATCTAAACAATAATCTAAATCGGTTCGTAAACAAAGAAGTTATGCCTTAACATCCTTTAAAAATAGGATTCATGAGATTTAGAATCTCCCCCTTTTTTGAAGTCGGCTAAAAAAGATTAAAATGTTATATTATTTATTAACAGTATGGCTTCGGTGAGATTAGTTATATACAAGGCAAGTGAAATTAGAATAGCTTAGGATACTTTAGCAAATAAGCAAAACTTACAAAGAGGCTTTGACCCCGATTCAGACAGCTCAACAGGCGGGTCAGGGATAAGAGAAACATCAGTAATGTTGTATCTTATATTAACTTCGGCTTGGATACGCGTCAGCGTCAGGATTCATAAAAAAAAGATTTGGAAACCTTTATCTGCTAAATTTATCAAGTAAGTAAATAAAACAAAAATACAACATAAAACACACAAATTCTATATCATTACTATCCCATGTAATTGGTACTTTAAAAATTTAATTGTTGTTTGTGCCTTGCGCAATTCGTATAAAACAATAAATTAATGAAAATTGTTTATTCAGTGAGCTATCTACATTTTACTAAATAATAGTGTGATTATACCACTTTATTTATTTAATGCCTTCTTGCAAATAACTGCGTAAATAAAGTAGTTAATACTAAATTCATTATATACTCTATAATTAGTTTTTGTTTTTATGGTTCTCTTCGTCACTTACTTTCTTTCCTATTTTGCTTATTTATACTATTATTTTTATTAGACGTAAATTTTCCGTTTTTGAAATGAAATAAAATAAAAAGCAATCTCTATACGTCTTCTAGGGGTGCCCGGGAAATGTGTATTTAAAGTATGTAAATGTTTATTGAATATAGTCTGTGAAATATTGGATAGCTCTAAGTTAGGCTTATTGAATATTGTCTGGAAGCGAGTTAGTACTACATTCGCACTTACACACGGCAACTAATCGGCCTTAAAAATTAATAGAATCTTTTGGCACGATATTAAGAGTTATCTGTCTATTACGAGTTTCAGAAAGTAATTAAAATAGTGTTTTCAAATATTTATCTATTTTGGGATCTTGTATTGAAAAAGGAGACGGAGTATTCTTACATTTTATGTTACCGAATTAATAGCTAATCAAGCACATCATCTACCTACTAATCTTCATAGGTATATACTATTGACAGAGTTAAAAAAAAGACTGAAAAAAAAGGTTAGCTTTTTGGTTCTTGAATACCTATCTAACTTTAATTTTATTGTAAACTGATAAAGTGTAATATGTTAATGTAACTTGTACGAACGAGCAGCATTTTCTTTCATCTAAATTACAGTGTCCTTGCTATGAAGTATTGAATTAACGTACACTGATTTTTTAATACAACAAAAGCTGTCCCAACAGTGAGCTGAGAGTGCCTGCTTGTTCATTTACGTTAAAAACAAGCATTGAAAACAATGACTCATAACGTAATTAATCTTCAGAATAAATTAAAAAGAAATCAGTAGATAAACAAAATAGAAGAATCCAAAATTTGTTTTCAGTAAATATGTTAAAATCGCTTTTTTAACAATTATCCATAAATTATTATGATGATTATTTAAAATATAAGTATGCTCTTGTAAATGGGTTATTCAAATAATATTAAATCAATTTAAATTTTACCTTTAAAGACTTGTAACAGAAGTTAGAAGTCTTGTATCGAGTTGAAAGTTAATAAATTGGTCACAATAGACCGGCGCTTGCGAACTTTTTTATTAAAACCTTAACTAGACGAGTTAGTTTAGAAAACTCTCCTACATTCAGATAAAGTAATAGTAACTTAGGTTCAGACATGTAGCTTTATAAAGTTTACGTCTTCATTCATGTTTAATTTATTTATGCATTTCGTTTCATAAAAACATTATTTGTTTATGGATTCGTTTCTTTTTTACATATTTGTTGAAAAGTAGAAATCACTTATGAATAAATAACAATGTCTTGATTATCTCGTATTAGTTTATTAATAATTTTAAATTTATTATTACTTTGAGGTATTTAAAAAATAATAATTTATTTACACAGTTACCGGTTAATACATTTATTTATTATTCAGACGTTTTTCTGTTGCAGAAAGACGAAACTTTTGTTAATCTATTTCAGGCGGAGGTAGCTAAGAAATTTCGAATAAATTATTATATATATTCATGCCTGCAAAGTAAAATGACGATCCTTACCAAATTTCGAATTTCGATCCTTGGTACTTTTATCTGAGCCATGATGAGCCAGTCAGAACATTGTTAAATTATATTCATAAGTAATTGTGTTGTTGCACTAAATACCATAAATTTGGAGTGTCAGTAAGGGTATATATGTAAGTAAGTATAAGTGCGTCAGAATAAATAATTATTTTTGTATCGTAATAATGAGACAAATATCTTAGCATTCCATGGATTCACCGTGCGGGTGCCGGGTCCATCATGTCGCAGAGAGAGAGAAACACGAGCAGACCACTCGCGACCCAGGTGTAGGTTTAAGGGGCCCCCTTATGATGCACATCAGCGCTCACCTTGACTGCCCGCGATACTCTCCCTGCCAAACCAGATTTGGTAAGAGCCTGTTAATCCTGCTTTATATACCCGTTCTAAAATAGAACTTACTGCAGTTCTCGACAGGCCGAGGTTTTTAGCAAGTTATAGAGAGATTTCACTGGAATACCCCTCGCTCCCACTTCCAGCGCATATAAGTTAACCGCATAGCCGTTGTTGGTTAACTCGTTACATAGAAAGTAATATTTATTCATTTTTATTGCTTGGTCTTTAGGTATATTAGTTTCCTATGGTACATTAAACTCTACAAGTACTATACGCTTGATTTCTCTGAGAATAAAGAAATATGTCTGGTCTGGATGACGAAACAACCACATCCTCTGGGATTTTATAATGTTTTTCATATGTGTCCACTAAGCACTTACTTTTAGCATTTACTGTTGAGCCTTCTTTTATAAAGTTAATTTGACTCCTGTTAATGGTCAATCCTTTTTGAGCTCTAGCTACCGAAAGACTTACTGCTTCACGTATGAACTGAAGTACTATTTCATGGCGACGTGAGTAGTGACCCCTATCAAGAAGCACCTTGCGTCCTAGTAATAAGTGCCTGGCTGTACCTATTGCATCACCACAAGTATAGCAAGATTTTTCAGAGGCTTTCCTCCATCTCACTCTTACTCTGGTCTGGGAGGGTCATTTGAAAGGCATTAAGGTAAAATTTTATTAGGGCCGGAGACCAGTCATATAACAAGGCGCGCCACTTTAGTGCTACTGGGATGCAGAACTCACTTATGGGTAACCAATCATTTTGGATTTCTAAATTCATTGCGTACACTCTTTAGGTGTCATTTTCATCTTGTTGTAGAAAGGATTTTATTGTGTCTCGGTCATCCTTTTTCTTTCTCAAACCCCACCCCAGTCTATCACCCTGTGCCCCTGCCATAAATTGTTTATGGAATTGAAGTCCTAACTCTAGTTCTGTGGCACATTTGCCTTTTGGGAGAAATGTAACTATTTCATCTTGGGCTTTCCCCAAGACATACATTTTGGCGACACTAAGGTGTTTATAGAGTTCTGATGGCCTCTTTATAGTTTATGTAATTATATTTAAAAAATATTAAACACTATTGGTTTCCATTAAAAAATGAAATTCATATTTTAGTTAACTTTGTTGACTGTTACCTACAAAATGTTATAACTATCATTAATAATACTGTTTTGCTTATCATATTATTTCATTTATTTTAATAGTTGGCTTATCTACAATTTCCGTTAGTTCTTATCGACACTAGTTTCATAATTGGACTACATTTTATTTTTTACTATTTCAACATATATTGTGAATATGGTTAATTTAGCTCATAAGTTTTAAATTTTTATATAACAACTCCAACGTCATTAATCGGATCTAAGCATACTTAGTTATGAACCATTGGCTCGACAAGATAAATGGAGTTTTTGGCGGAACTTGATCTATCGTGTTATGATTTTTATTATAATTTATAAACTTACACTAATTTTTATTAAGGCCCTATATTAACTAACACTAGCTGTTCGTCGCGACTACGATCGCGTGGATATCAAATAACAACATAAATTAATAACAGTTACTGAGCCAAGTAACTAACTGGAATAAAGGTCTCCATATATTTAACATAGAGGTTACAAAATATCTGTATGCTAAATTTCACAAATCTCACAATCGTTGTTGCGTTTTTGAGTAAAATACATACAAACTTTCACTTTTATATTCATAGTAGGATTGGTGGCATCAGGAATGGTAGCTGGTGCCAATAATATTGGTACATATGTCGCTAAATGTTGGATTTAAAAAAAAACTGGTATCCTCAAGTAAATAGCAAGTATCAGGGACTTAGCCCCGTCGTCCACACCAGAGGACCTTTTTTTTAGCTGGTCGATGCTCAAAATTTTACAACAGTCAGGGGCCTCATTCCTTCTTTCCGCCTGCCTGAATATCTTTTTTTTAGCTCCTTGGTGGGAGAAAGGCCAGGGGCCCTGATCGATACTGAAAAATTAGAAATATTGCGTACCTACCAGGATAATGTTTACCTGGTGCATTGTACAAGACCCCGAAATCTGGTACCTACGTCTACCGTTCCAGGGAGGCATTTTGCACCATATAGCTTATTTGTTCTGCATAAGTGAAGTGAATTATATGTCTATAATAACTTAAAGCATGAATTTTAAGTTGACTTCTTTTAGTTTGTTCCGTTTCGTTCAGTGCAAATATATCAATTATTCAGCTGCTGAGAGGCTCGCAGGTCGACATGATAACGACTACTGGCAATGGATTCTGGATCTCTGGACGGTTGCTGTTGTTTTTTGATTGTACTCTTCTTACCTGCAAGCACAGTGTCATTAATTTGACTAAGTAATAAAAACAATAAGCAGTCATGGGAACTGCCGACAGAAGTGAAAACTAAAAACTTTGGAATAACTGATCTTCTTTTAAAAACTAATTATAGTATGAATAATTAAAATTTAGATAATAATTTGTAAATTGAAATTATTGGTATTAATCTTGTAGTTCACATCTATTGTTTCTCCGAGCTACATAGATCAGTTGAGTAGTCCACGCTTGCGATATGTTGTCACGTTCTGTTAAACTAAAATAATGTTCTGTTACACTCAAACTTTGGCTCTCTATTACGATCGCGATCGCCGGAGAACGATCTTATGAAATTTGCATCGTAAAGTGTTCGTTTGTAAGACAATTAACTTTGGAACTTCGAAGTAAATAGATAATGTATAATTTAACAATCAATTCAACGCTTCATATTTATAGCTACAGATGTTATGTACTGTTAGATGTCGGTGATGCGAGGTGATGCGTGGTGATGCGTGGTGATGCGAGGTAGCACGAGGTGGTGCAAGATGGCGTGAGGTGGCGAGAGGTGGCGCGAGGTGGCGCAAAGTATCGCGAACTTAATAAGAGTTACCATATAAAAAAGTCGCTCAACGTGCCGATAGAAGTTTTTACTATAATAAAAATCAACCACAAAAATGTTACGTATAAAAATCTACCAACAATATGTAAATGTTTATGTAATGGATACCATCACATATCGGAGTGATGAATAATGATATTGTTGATAATTTAGCAAAAAATCTTTAATGGTAAGAATCTTCTATCTAAACACCCTAGATACAGGATCTTACCTATGGCGATGCGTGTTTGCTTGACCATGTGGAAAAAACACATTAGATGAGAACTCTTTAGATAGGTAGGGAGGGGTATTTGGTATAGAATATTTGAAGGCAAGTTGTAGCGGACCTTCTGGTTTGATAGTGTAAGGCTTTCCAAAAGGGATTTTGTTGCAGCATTCAGGAACCGGTCTGGTCACGTTCCCCATAACAAATTCCTTTTTATGATAGGCAAAAAAACATCTCCGCTATGATATCTGTCATCTACCGGTGATATTTATCATTTGTTGTGGGAAAGTGTCCAGACCGAGGAATTGCATATAGATTAGATCTCTGTGCTATAGATGCTTGTAATACCATATATCATTACTATCAACAGCATGTTGCCGACCTTGAACCCCCCTTCCCCAAGGAGCTCTGAAAACCTTACTAAACGCAGGAACGCAACACTAGGTCATTTAGCTGCGATCCTCTGTAAGGTGAAGGTAAAACTAGTCAGGCTGCCCCAAGTAGAGAGATATCTGCAAAGAAATTTCTCTGTACCCTACCTCTCTTAAACCAACGTTTGGCATGCCTTTAGTTAAGTTACCATAATGTGAAAATAATTAGCTATTGTTTCGTCAATTAATAATTAACTATATTTGTCTTAGTCATTTATTTTATCAAAAAATTAATGTTTTCAAACTATTATGTCATTACCACCGATACAGGGATAAAATAAGTCATTACCAATGACTCATTATAGTAGTAATAATATAATATGATAAAGATCAAGAGATTATTTTTTGTTTGAACGCGCTAATGTCTAGAAATACCAGTCAGATTAAAAAAAAATATTTTTGTATTTTATAGCATACCTACGAGCAAACACGGCCACACGTTGCTGTGCCGTTTTGGAGTCCATAGGAAACATTGATCGGATCGCCACCAAATTTTACAGGTTCACCCGCTGTGCTAATATGAAGATTGTCTGAAAATTTCATTAAGATCGGTTCTGCCGTTTTGGAATCCATAGGGAACATACATACAAACATCCATTTTATATTTATAGTATAGATTTATTGAGGAAGGCCATATGCCATATGCTATAAAACTTTACACTATGACCCTAAAGAGCGGAGCAGTAA
Source organism: Saturnia japonica (assembly GCA_033032175.1). Taxonomy (NCBI): domain Eukaryota; kingdom Metazoa; phylum Arthropoda; class Insecta; order Lepidoptera; family Saturniidae; genus Saturnia; species Saturnia japonica. The sequence continues at coordinate 6,300,298 of CM065314.1, forward strand.
ATATGTTGTACAGTAAAAGCTGTAGGCAAGTGAGAACAACGATACGCGGCTAATAATATACATAAACATTCATAATAGTAAAACGAAAAAGTAAAATAAATAATAGATTATTATTATCATGTACTAATCAATAAATCTGTGATCGACTTAATGAATAATTAAAACTTTCATACCGCTGAAACACGAAATATTTTAGGAAGTATTGAAAAGTGGTGTATCGATTCGAAAAGTTTACCCGGTTGGATCTACAGGCAATTTAGGTATACAGTGAAGTTTCACAACTTTGTTTATTTATCATGAGCAAAGTATTGCTGAGAATATGATGGAATGCCGCAAGTGATTTATTATTAAGTCCTTACATATGAAATTGGCGTTTTGTTGAACTGGTCACTTTGATCTCAAATATCTGGCGTCTGGTTATAAATTCCAAATTTAAATTTAGGCTTGTGTATTTGTGTTTTGAATTTAGTGATTTATTTGTTTTCGCACCATTTTATTTTTCTTTGACATTGTTTTTTTTCACAAAATAGAAAATTTAAAATATCGCCTTATTTACGAATATATGTTCCATTGTGGCACCAGTGCTGCAGAATTAGCTCGAAGGATTAAAGATATGTATGGGAAAGCTACTGTAAAAGAAAACACGGTACGTTTTTGGTTCCTACGTTTTCGTTCTGGAAATTTTGATCTACGAAACAAACCCCGTGAACGGTCGGAGACCCTAATTGAAAATGAAGAATCAAAGGTGATCGTTGAAGCGGATCATTCACAAACCACATCAGAGTTAGCAGCAGGCTTCGGTGTGAGTCATAAAATTAATCACTTGAAACAAACAGGAAAAAGCTCGAGAAATGGGTACCGCTTGAATTCACTGAAGCACGCCAACAAACACCTATTGAGTTCTGCATTACATTACTCAACCGTCACAATAACGAGGGAATTTTGAATCGTGATGAAAAATAGATCCTTTAAGTTAATCGGAAATGCTCATCACAATGGTTGAACCCAGGAGAACCGGCCAAATCCTGTCCCAAGCTAAAGTCGTCTCAGAAAAATGTACTGGTGAGTGTTTGGTGGACCAGTGCTGGTGTCATACACTACAGCCTCATAAGATCTGTCCAGACGATAACGGCAGATCTGTATTGTCAACAATTGCAAACCGTAATGGAAAAGCTAGCCGTTAAACAAACGAGACTGGTCAAAATCTCAAGCCCACTGCTGCTTCAGAACAACGCTAGACCCCATACTTTACGACCGACGGTCGCTAAATTAGAGGAACTGTGGCTGGAATTTCTCCGAAACTCACCATATTCCCCGGACATTGCTCCAACAGATTACCACTTTTTCGGAATTTGGACAATTTCTTGCAAGGAAAATAAATTCAATTCTGATGAAGCTGTCCAAATTGCCTTCAAAGATTTTATTGATTATTGCTCCCACAATTTTTTCAGCAATGGAATCAATGAACTACCTTTTAAATGGCGAAAGTGCATAGAGAATAATAATAGATATAATAAAATAATAATAGAGAATATTTTTTTCATTTTACTTTTACCATATAAAACGCTAATTTCATATGTAAGGACCTATACTTTACCTAGTTGACCAGCGCAACTTCGTTTGTGTCACATAAGAGAGGAGAGGGTTAGTGAGAGTGGGACGTAGGCAGAGATAAATAACAATTGTCGTGGACACCGACGCTGGGAGATCTAAAAGTTCATGAAATGGAGGGGATATAGTGGGGATAGCGGCGCTCGCTTAGTGTCATACTAATTAGGGACTCATCATTAGTATATAAATTGAGTTTCAGCCCTATTGCGTTATTTCAGTCTGGTGAAGCTGTAAAAGCCGCAACGGCTTCAAGGCCCCTAAAGCTAACAGTATAGTCAGATCTAAAAAAAAACCTATTGCGTCATTCATTTACGAACACTCGCCTGCTAAATAAGTCAATCCGGAAGGAAACTGACACCATGGAGAAAATTGAACACCGACCTGTGATTAAATTCCTTACCAAGCAGGGAAAGAACGCTCAGACCATTTTGAATGAAATGGAAGTCGTTTATGGGGAACAGTGCTCTAGTAAATCAATCAATCAATCGATTGAAGACGACTCCCGCTCAGGCAGGCCAGTTGAGGCCACCACATCAGATATTGTCAAATAAGTGGAAAAAATTGTACTGGAGGACACTCGTTTGAAAAAAAAAACAGTTATCTGCATTACTTGGAGTATCAGATACCACTATTTTGTGAATCCTAGATGATCCTGGGTATGACAAAAGTCAGTGCAAGATGGGTACCGAGAATGCTCACGCCGTTTCAGAAACTGCAGCGCGCCGATGCGTCAAAACAATTTTTGGAGTTATGTGGAGTCGAACCTGCAAATATTTTGAAGCGGATTGTTACCGGAGATGTAACGTGGGTTATCACTTTGAGCCTGCGTCCAAACAAGAGTCCATGCAATGGCATAAAAGGGGACACCACCGCCAAAGAAATTCAAATTGTCGGAGTTGGCTGGAAAGTTGATGGCTATTGTGTTTTCGGATTGTGACCCTTCAGGATAGGACCTCGAACACTCGATTCGGTAAAACAGGGTGCGGTGGAAACCAATATACTTTAATACCATAAGAAAATGGTACTAAGAATATTGTCTACAGTGAAGTATAATGAATTATCAGTCAGTGATTCCTTTTAAATTATACGCGGGTGAAACCGTGGGGCACGGCTATTCATAATATAGTAGATGAAATAATGCGCATCAAGTAAGTCCAGCTCGATAGGCCTGTTCGACGCTAACCATAATAGGGGTGATAGACGTGCGAGTAAGTACGCGTATTTATGGTTCGACGAGTTTACTCGCCCGTGTGTCATCCTAAGTAGGCGTATTTTAAAACCGCCGAGTAAGTTCGTTGGCGATCCAACAGGTTTGAAATTTTGCTACGTAAGGCAAAAAAAATTGCTACTACTGATACTATTAACAAAATAATTATTCGTTAAGGGCTGAGTGCCGTAAAGAAAAATATTATTTTTGTGTTTTTAAAATATGATATGATAAAATTCCTAAATAACACAAAGCTTCCTCTGCCTACGGCATCGCGATACACTGTGTGCAAGCTCGCTAGTGTGTCACCGACATCGAGCCGAATAAGTTTGCGAACTTAAAAACCGTGTTCTTTAAGTTCGTACGTCTATCACCCACTTAACATATCATAATGACTAAAAAACTGTCGAATATTAACTGTTATCTGTCGTCGCGCGTCCCGTCTACGTTTCCACAGAGTACTTTTGTAACGTTTCACAGTTCAATCACGGACGCCATGGTGAAAGCACGCAAGTATGTTGTGAAAAAATATTTTGATGGGATTCCTAAGCGAGATGACTTCGGAATAGAAGAACACGAGCTACCACCGATTCAAGATGGAGAAGTACTTATAAAAGTAGAATGGGTCAGTGTAGACCCGTATCATCGAGCTTTTAACAGGAACAAAGAACTGCCTTATGATCAGTTCAGCTATCAAATAGGTATTGTTGAAGAATCCAAAGATGCAGAGTATCCGGTCGGCACTAGAGTCGTCACACACAAAGGATGGCAAGACTATTGCATCGTAAATACGAAGGAGCCTGGTGTGCCAGGACAAAAGATCTACAAGCTACCCGATTTACAAGGCTTGCCGACATCATTGGGAGTGGGTGCCGTGGGTATGCCAGGGGCTACCGCTTACTTTGGATTCCTGGAAATTTGCAAACCTAAACCTGGAGAAACAGTGGTTGTTACTGGTGCCGCGGGCGCTGTGGGTTCTCTTGTAGGCCAGATTGCGAAAATCAAAGGTTGCAGGGTTATTGGTTTCGCTGGGTCTGACGATAAAGTACGGTGGTTAGAACAGGAGCTTGGTTTCGACAAGGCTTTTAATTACAAAACCGTGGACGTAACTGCGGCTCTCAAGGAAACCGCTCCTAAAGGCGTGGACTGCTACTTCGACAACGTTGGAGGTGAGATCAGCACTTTGATCATGAGCCAGATGAATCTCTTTGGTAGGGTTTCTGTATGCGGCTACATAAGCTCATATAATTATGACCCAACTAAACTTCCAAAGGTGACAATCGTGCAACCAGCAATACTTTTCAAACAAATGAAAGTTAAAGGCTTTATTGTATGGCGTTGGGGACAACAGTGGCCTGCCGCATTTGCTGAGCTCATCAACTGGATCAAGAGTGGAAAACTGAAGGCTAATGAGCACATTACTGAAGGGTTTGAGAAGATTTATGATGCCTTTATTGGAATGTTGGCGGGAGAAAACTATGGCAAAGCTGTCGTCAAATTGTAAAGTACGATTGTAATAAAAGTTTTATGATTAATGGATATATTTTTATTTTTGTGTGATAAAATAAAAACATATACATACCAAAATAAATTTTACCTGTTATATTATGTCTTTAATGGATAATATAAAAATGTAAATTATTGTGATTAATAACTAATTTTAGATAGTATGTAATCTATACTTATAATAAAAGAGTAAACAGTAATAAAATCTGAACATTGAAGATATATATAAAAAAAAACTCCCCCGGTTTAGAATCACGGGCAGAACACATTTCGATAGTTTTTGAAATTTTTGTCTGTCTGTCGGTATGTTTTAACACCAATAACGCAACAACTACTGAATTGAATTTAATGAAATTTATTATGATTGTAGCTTATTATAGTCTGAAGATATATTTAGGATAAATTTTTACATGTATGAACATTTGTATGGTCTATAAATTACGTTTAGGTTAAGTACCTACGTATAAAAAGGAATGTATGTGTATGTAACTTTGTATCATATTTAAAACTAGCTGTGCCTGTGGCTTCGCTCACGTGGACTACAGTATGCCCGCGCGAAGCTTGCTCCCCCGCTCCCGGCTATTTAAACAAAATAAAAATGCTTATTGTGGGTGTTCTTTAGAAGATAGATGTGTACGCTTCCAGTCTGTTTTGTAGGTCTTTTTAATGCCTATAATTATGTAGTACATTATTTTGCTCTATCTCTTATGGTTTACTCAGTATAAGCCATTTAAGAGCCCGAATTGATTCACCTTAAATATATATTTTTTATTTGCTCGGAACCCTAAGGTAGCCTAAGTTACTCCATATAACATTAGCTATCTGCCATTAACACTGGAATTCATAGTCAAGATGGAAGCTCTTCTACGGGACGATTCAGGCGCTATGCGGCGCATTCAACCTTTATGCATTTCATAAACAAAAGTAATCTTTAATTTGACAGATGTTAGGGGCTGGATGCTGACTGACCGTATTTCATCAATCAAACAGTCCCCTTGCTCGGAATTTGCACTTATTTTTATTTGTGAGTGATTGTTTATGTTTTCTTTAAATAAATGTGGAAATAGAAAGTGACTTAAGTCTTAAAAATCTATTGAGCGATGAAATTATGTGCAAAATGCGAGTTACATCAGTGTCCAAACATTATTTTCAAAATCACCATAACCCAATACACATACATACAGCGATATGGAATTTCGTCGTCAGTACATATTTACGAAACAATACCTTTCTACACATATTATGCCTCTTTTTGTTAAAAACTCTATTTACAAAACTCGCATGAAAGTTTGAAATCACGCACAATTTTTGTAATGTAATCTTTCAATGGAACGCCAAAGCGACAGCAATATAATTTTCATAGACTATATGCTTTTTAATAAACAATATCGTGTGAAAATTCATTCAGTTAGGGGAATCTTCAGTGATTATTTTTGAAGGACAAAAAAAGGTCATTCAACATTCAACCGCTATACGAATATTGAACGGTGGATTTTGGGGTACTGTTCACCCGTCGACTATGAATTCCAGTGTAAAGTCCCGTCAAAATCAGTCTAACTGTTTCGGAGATTACCTAGAACAAACAGAAAGACAAACAGACAAAAATAAATAAAAATGTCTTTTTGATGTAAGTACTGGATATACTTACACATGCATTTATTAAAATAATGTTATAAAAATTATTTTAATCAACTTCTAAGCCAAATTTCTACAGAATCCGTCAAACCATTCAAACAAGCAAAGACATACTAAAACACGACCTTGAGTTTAACGTCCGTGTCCAGTTAAATGTCCATCAGTCAATATCCGCAGTGCGAATGGTTCAATTTGTTGTCGTACCATCTAGATTGACAATTACAGTTTCATTTCCTAGTATAGCAGACAATTTAAACGCCTTTATTACTAGTGTTGTCAGATCTATCTAGTGTTGTCAAACTATATAATAACTATTTATTTAATGTTAATAAAACATACTGTTGCTAATATGAAAGGCAATTATATTAATGAGGAGTAACACTACGTCCCACAATTGCTCTTACTCATTTTACGGATCCGGTTGAGTTGACTCACTTTTAAAATACCTAAACTAGCTGGTACCTACATATTTATAACAGACTCCAAAGAAAAACGGGAGGTTACTCTATTCGAATGAATTTTTTTGATGGATATCCACCCAAAATTTCTTTGTTTGTGAACCGATTTGGATGATTCTTTTTTTGTTGTATAAAGGATATTTCAAGGGTGTTTCATTTTAATTTCATTGGCATTGGACCTTCAACTTCGAAGATGCACCAGGGAACTCTTCAAAATTATAGAAGTTGGTTTTCTTTTTTGTTAAAAATTGTCTTGTTTCACTGGAAATAATTTTATCATTACCGCCTAACTACTATATAAATAGCCGTAATCATATGTAGCCTTAATCCTTCCTCCGATTTAGCCTCATATTAATTTAAAAACTTTATTGAAATTTATTCAGTAGTTTTCAAGCGACGCGCGTTCAAACACGGTCAAATTTCGATTATCCCCGCAGACGTTGTTCTTAACTTTCCGGTAGAAAATAACTCGAGCAAAACGCCACCTATCGCTTTCAAAGATATCATAAAAACCTTTTCATATATTATATACCAACATACATTTTTATAGATGTAGATTACCCGTTGCCCGATGTGAATTCCCATCGGCAATATCTCTGAGATCATCTTATTATTAACCCTTTGTCAAATCCCTTAGGAAAGAGTAAAAAAAAAACCTTTCTTTATTTATGAAACTGCAGAGCAAAATTTAATGCTTCTGGTCCAGAGGTTTTAAGCTGTGCCTGGTCCGTCAGTAAGCCTAAATATATTTAAAATAGAATAGCCTGACCTTCCAGAAGTTACATAAAATATAGGCCATATAGAGTAAAGTACATTTGAAAAGACAATAATTAATGTACTTAGTATTAAGAGAAGTAGGTCACAGAAAAAATGTTTTGGAGATTTCTCTCTAATTGGGGCATTCAACCTGGTGGAATACCTCCACCCTACAGAAGATCGCAGGCAAATGACTTTGTGTTGTGTTCCTCCGGCGAGTAGGGTTTTCCGAGTTCCTTGTGGTAGGCAGCAATGCGCTAGTGTATTGCAAACGCCCATAGGCTACGGTACCCGCTTACCATCAGGTACGCCGTATGCTTATTTGCCACCTTTGTAATATAAAAAAAAAAAACAATTATTATTGAAAAGGTTGAAGGAATCCGCTCTCTGAATGTAGTCAGTAGGTATAATAAAATGAACGAAAAATATACCAGTAATTGAAGAAAAATAAACTGTTACACTTTTGTTGTGATATAACACAAAGAAAACTAAACGTTGGGACTTATTTACCCAACCGAAACGAGATCAACGTCTATGAATATATAGTAGCTTAGTCTCTACACAAGTTTTATGTATGTTAAGTTGTTCTACAAAATTCTCGTAGGTTTTTTTGTTGAGTATAACAATATATCTTAACAAATGAAATTTCTTTTTCTTCTTCCTAACTTGGCAACTAGTCATATTTATTGAAGACCATTACTGCCATTATCAAGTGAATACAGTGTCCTGTCTTATGACGATTTCAGTATCCTAACAAGATAGTGTCTCCCTTGTTAGAACTTTCTAGGGAGTTTTTGTGGCATCTCGGAATGCACCTATGCTTTCAGTTTATATTTGTAATCCACTTGAATGCATGCACTTGTGATGCACAAAAACAAAACTATATCACGCAAAACGTCACCAATATTAAATAATATAGGGTCGGAAACCTGAGTTACTGAATTAAATATACAAACCACAATACGTCACTTCAATATCCCGCCAAAAACTCATATGAAATTCTAGTTCATTATTTTGTCCCAGACCAGTGTTTTTTTCAAGTAACACGGGAAAGTATCGCCACTGAATCTGATGGTCTGATGATATCTGACGGTCGCCGCTGTCATACCGGATTGCACGTCTCTCGGTTGCTGGGTATTACAATGTGTGATCCCAAAACGCGACAAACCAAAATGAGTCACTGAATAGTTTATCGCTAAGTGCATGGTGGATGCAACCCATTCCGATACATTACTTTACTACTCCACTTCATTACTAGATATATCCGAGACCACCACACGACTAAGCGTGCCATCATGGCGGATGTTACGCCTGATATACATGCCCACGATCCATGTGAACACATTTGTCTTGTCTTACTATATAGCACCTAGTTAGGTGGGCATTAGAAGATACCCTAGTACGAATGCTATGGTGGGTGACAAGAATCGCGGTGTTTTCCTTCACAGAAAGCTTAAGGTCATTGTGGGGTTCAAACCCATGTTGAACGACGCAGTGTTGACCACGCTATCACTGAGCCATCATCGCTTCAAACATGAGAAGTAAATGGTAAAGTAAGTAAGTCACTATAACGGGGTATCTTTTTAAATAGTATTTATTTAATTTTACGATAGATACACTTGACGAGATGTTGACTGACTAACTCATTTACGTTTAAAACGTATATTATATACATTTCATTAAGCTTTACTCAACTGTGGAAGACGATTTGTAATTTCGACATGCAAATTTATGCTAAGAAAGAACAATGTTGTGTGAAGCAAAGTGAAAAGTACAAAGTATAATAACGTTATATTTTCATATTTAATTATACTTTCAGAACAGATAGATACTATATTACAGCATTGTTTGAAACTAGCAAACGGTTGCGACTTCATTCACGTTTATTACATTACAAAATTAGGCAAGAATAAATAACATCTTAACAATAAAGCAAGAAGTTTAGCAACTATGTTTATAATGTAGACTTTTTGATATAATGTGTAAAAAATCCCTCAAATTTATTCATAACGCGTCCAGAGAACTATCACTTGAAAATAGAGTACTCAGAGATAATGTACCTGCTACATTGCTGAAGGTCGTTGTAACGATATTTATAGAAGGCGTGTGTTCAGCAGTGAATGTCTTACAAGAGGTAGGACTGAGAGAAATTGCTTTGGAGATTTCTCTCTACTTGGGCAGTCCGACTGTTGGAATATTTCATCCTACAGAAGCAGCCAAATAATTTTGTGTTGTGTTCCTGTACTAAGCAAGGTTTCCAGAACCTCTTGGGGAAAGAGTGTTCCAAGTTCGGTAACGTGTTATTGATACCTATAGTGTTACAAGGGTCCACGTGTACGTCTAAGTAAGTAAGTGAAAGTGTACGTCTTTTGGTTAGTTTTGTTGTTGATGATTATTTTATATTATTTTTATTTTATTTTACAAATACTATGCAAACTCACAGCATAAACAGTACCTTTACTGTTTACTGAAATAGAAGACAATAATAATAATGGAAGAAAGTTCGATCGATTGACCACCACAGAAAAGATATGAATTACAAAAAGAAAGAAAATCTTAGATTGCATTTAAGTAAGGATACGGTAGTGTAGCTAACGTTTGCTATTGAAAATGTAGGCTTCCTATTGGGGAAATGATTGTTGGAAACTGTTAAGTAGTTTCAAAAATTAATTCATACATATGTTTGTTTATAAGTATATACTAATAAACCTTCGCTCTTTATTGTACCAAGTCCTAAAATACCAGAAGTATGCCTGTGTAGGGATAAATGCAAGGTATACACAATATCCAACACGCTTTTACGGGTCCTTGGCTTTCTCACCCTGACTATAATGGTAATGATATATGTAAGTGCATAATGTCGATTGTGCATAGTTTTTATTAGAATACGACGGTTTTCACGGTCGAACGGCTTTATCTGTTTTACAAGTTCAGTCATTTGTGCAATACTGTTCGCAACTTTGGAACGGCGAAATACCTACTCGATACCCTGGACACATTATAGAGATGAGCTGTCCGCATTATGAATGATGTTACTAAGTCCATCGAGCCGCTTCAGCTGCGCGGGGGTATTGCCTCGCTGAGCATATTCAACCGTATGTATCATGGTGAGTATACTGAATAGCTGTTCAACCTGATTCTTTCTTCTCCCTTTCATTATAGAACCACACATACTGAGCTCCGGACCCACAACTTTACGGTAACCTCTATCTCTGCACGAAAAAAGAAGCTCGCTACGTCATATCTTTGCCGCAATGTTAAGCTATCGAAGTTGAACTAACTTCCAGCCAGTGTATTTTCCCGCCTTCTTACAACATGGAGTCTTTCAAACATAACGTGCATATTTGAGGAGGTCAGCATAACAGTGACGGTTGACGATCGATTGTAAATTTCGGTGTGGTCGCTGATGTCATTAGATTGCATTATGTTTAACATCAGATCCATACATACCATCACCGCCAAAATTGATTTGTAAAATTTACAGTATAAACATAAGTGCAATGTAGCTTTTAACAACCTGCTGCCGAGTGATAATCTTATTTTCATATCGACTGAAACGTTGGAAAGCATCAAGGGCAACTTGCTACTAATTAAGTTGCTTTCAAATATGATCTGTCAGTGTCTCCTTGTTTCCGCCAGGGGCGCTTCTAGTAAATACCCATATAAAAATAAACGAAACATTCGAGTTTTATAAAACTATCACGATAGCCTGTTTATATTCCCGATACGAAAAAACCCCTTTTGAAAGTTAAGAAAAATCTATCCAATCGTTTAAAAAAAAAAACACGAATGTCGAAATTTATATTTAAAAAAAAAAACAATATATGTTTTAAAATGTTTATTGAACATTAAAGTAATATTACAGCATCAATGACAGTAATTTATTTATTTTACATACAAAACTGTTCAAGAGATTGTTAAAATATTTTTAATGTTTGTTAATGGTACGTGTGATGTATGTGATCGTGTGGTTACACTAATTCAAATGTCGAAACCATATTTGTGTTCAATTCGACGGTGATCAATAAAAATCATAAATATAAGCTACCTATTAATTATAATTATTGTTACTACCTTTTTGAAGTTATAATTCATAACGCACGTTATTTAAAAAAGATGAAAGTGAATTATTACGTTGCGCGCAGACATTGTAACTAAAAGCCTTCTTCTTTCTTCTTTAAAGGTTCTTGTTAAACTTCTTGTTTTATTGTGGTGAAGATAGTCACATTCGATGTTATGTCACAGGTATCCACTTTTTTTTCTTTATACAGGTCTACCTATCATATATTTACAGGTAGGTGGAGTATCTTTAAATGTAACATTATACTGGTTCCCTAAATCTTTGTAGGTCACTTCATATGTTGTCTCCCAGCCGTCTCGTTCAGCCGCTTTCTGGCTTCCGATTGACGTCATCCAAGCTCCTGTCATTGGAATACCGTGTTCCTTACATATGAGGCGTCTGCAAAATAAAATATATGCAATAGATTGTCCTTAAGATTGATTTCCAAAGTCGGGGAAATTAAATAAAATGTTCATTGATCATGACTGGGACAAGATATATTTTTAGACAACTATATTAATAAATCTGTAGTTATGTTTGTAAATAATGTAATTTTTTACACATTTTTTTGATAAACATGTCTACTATATAAAGAATATCTGACTATAATCAAAAATGTGCCCTTTTTTTCTATCTGTCATTCAGCCTTTTTTTTATGTCCGGATTTAAAGCAAAAACGGCTAAACCGATTCTTATGAAATTTTGTACACGGGAAGCTTAAGATACTGGTCAATTGATAGGCTATCCCCTTATATGAAATTAATGTATTGTTATAAAATGATAGAAAAAAAGAAATCAATTTTTTTTTTGTTTATTCGTTAATTATTTCTAAATGATACTGTTATAGGATTGTAAGAAATAACATCGAGTGTGAATATCTTAACCACAATAAAACAAAAGGAACAACAAGCAACTTCATGGTGTAAACTTTCTATTACAATGTGTAAAAAATCACAATTTTTTTTAATAACGCAGCTAAAGAATTATAAGTTTAAAAAAAAAACTTCAGTAGCATCCAACAATATTTAAAATAAGTACCTGACTTTGAAAAACTCTCGTGTAATCCCAAGGCGTCTGTATTTTGGATAAACCACTACTCCTCTATCATCGTAAATAGTGTCTAGTCCATACTCTTTAAAGGGATCAAATTTTGAAAACAAATCTTGGATCATTTCGGTGAACTTCTTCATTTCTTTTATTTGCGGCTGTAATTTAACGATAATAATATCGTTACCACTGTTGAGCAAATATCTGTCTTCCCGAGAGAAGAAGGCAAGTGACATATTAGTAATAATAAAAAGTTATTATATGTTATTAATTAATCAGACTTCTGTTTTGTATTTATTTCACCCATTTGAATTGTAAAATAAGTATAAGCAGAAAATATACTAGGAACAAAAATTGAAATTTTTGTATGAAATGGGCTTTAATGGGTTTTGTATATGTTTTCTTATTACCCGACCGCGAAAAAGGAGGGTTATTATTTCCGAGTGTATGTATGTATGTACGTCTATTTCTTTGGCATGCTCTGTAGAGATTTTCTGTAGCATCCTTCTCGCACCTATTGGCCGGGGAGCGGGAACTGCTTTTGCATGGCATCCGCTCTCCCGACAGGTGTGGCCCTACCCCGGGGTCCCGTCGCGGTCGGAGGCAATCGGAACCTCTAACGAGCCTAGGAGGGCGCACGAACACCAGTGCGCCTCTTCCATCTCGGGCCTGCAATACACGATGACGGAAACGCAGAAGTCCGCCACCTGCAGACCCATTTAAGGTGGCCGGAGATCATCACGTGGACTCCGGATCCTGGCTCGTTGACCGCGGGAGGGAAGCAAGGTGTTGCGTTCCCTCTCCCTCCCTGCCTCCTCTTTCGCAAGCATGACTTGCTCGCAAAACGAGGAGATGGAGTTCCACCCGCTCTTGCTCTCGACCATAGACAGAACCATGGCCGAGAGCGAGAGATCGGTGCCGATTATCGCGACAATCTCGAGGCGCGGCGAGACCCATACGGGACAGACAGCTAAGGTGTGCTGCGGCGTATCCCCCGCACAGCCACAGTGATGGTACCCAGGAGTGATCTCCCGTCCTATGTGACACAGGTAACTCCCGAAACATCCATGTCCCGAAAATACCCGTGTCAACAGGAAGGTGAGGGTGCCATGCTGTCTCCGGAATCACCTTGCCAGAACTGGCCTGATGGCTTCAACGGTCGCCACACCTGAGCTAGGGTGCTCAAGTCGTGAGTCCCACGCTTCCACCATGGGATTATGGCGGAGCTCCGACCTATACGCCGCAATTTCCCGCGGCGTTGGTCTTTCGCCCCGCCTCATGACTTCTTGTTCTTAGTCAACATATATTAGGAAACTAAGCCTGATATAAAATAAATTAAGTCTTCTGAAAAATTTAACCAAGTTCACCAGACTGTATAAAATTAGTTTTATTTTAATTACAAAATATCATAATTATATCATTAAAATGAGTTTTATTTTTAATCCGTAATAATAATGAGGGCGCTCCGCTATGAGAGAGAAAAAAATGGTCACGTTATTTATAACATAACTCTCTGTATTTATCATTCACATGTAATTCACGTGAACAAACCCTCTTATAAAAATAGTAATTTGTGAAAGTACAAACGCGTAAGTCCTCAAGTCCATCATTTTTCATTGCTATCACCATAAGCGAAGCGCCAATTATATCATTTACGTTTTCTGTTCCATCATCGATGCAGCAGATAGTTATGTGATGTGCCTTTGCATCTAACATACTCTGACACAATTCTTCAGCTTCCTTCATGGCTGTGACACTTTCCGGTACACCTTCATATAAATACAAATTATTACCCCAATAATTAATAAACGCACAATTTTATAATTAAGGTATATACTATAATTATATATTTTAATTTATCGGCACTATTTTAACATATTCAACTTTCTTCAATATCGTGTAGTCATTTTGATAAGAGTGTGTGGAATCGAAATTTACAATTAGATAATAAAATTATTTTATCTAAATGAACAATTGTAATATGTAAGCAAAGCAATTTCCTAATAAATATTTGTGTGATATATCCTTCGATCAATGTGTATTATTGATCGAAGGATATATCAATAAACTTTCATTTATTACATTAGTGACCAGACAATTTTCAAAGTTAGTAACAGGAAAATTGACGTTTTTCACTTCCAAGCGTGATAGTTCAATCTTGTTGTTAAATTTAAATTTAAAAAATGGGCAATATCTTAGTTTAATGATTTATGGTGCTTACCTGAGGCTCTAAAAAAGGCTTCTTCTGGAACAAAGTACTTATGTATTAAATCTGCAACATCTTTGAGTCTATCATCTGGCATGTCTACTATACGAAACTTGAGAATTTCACCGTCCGGTGACTTAGAAAAAAATTTAGACCACACTTTATATGGAAGTGACATCGTGATAGTTCAAAACCATTTGACGACTAACACATTATCTGTTTCAACAAGCGTAATTATATAACATTAGATTATAGGTACAAATGGATGTTTATTTTTGATTATATTCTTTGCTAAAAGAATTTGATAGATAAGGCATTTACGTGCACACTTTTTTAATCTACTGTTTTAGTATAAATTGTTTTAATTGTATGTATTTTCTATTTTATCAAGTAAGTGAGGTAAATTGTCCCTAAAATGTTTATAGATAACAAACTTCATTGTTCTAGTTTTTTATTAATACCATTTCGATTCCCATTTTATATATGTGCTGAACTATTTATAAATCGGAGTAGTGCGCAGAGCGTAATTTATCATGCTATGTTAAAACATATAACTGAATCTTGTCTTATACTGGCAAGTCTAACTAAAATTGTTATAGAGCCTAACGAAATCGAACCTACAAACATAGTTGATTTTAGTGAGATCATTAAGTGCTAAACAACGAAAGCAGTTGTCATAAGTGATAACGTGTATACACAGGTCTTATAATACAAAAACAAATGAAAGAAATACATCAGTTTTAAATAGTTCAAAACACGTTTTCACTACTAATGCCTGTGAGTACTTACACAAAATAGATAAGATACAAAAAGACGACTCCCAGCGACCTTGAATTTAATTGGCTATGCTCGACTGTAGCGCTAGGGCTGGTATCTCCAACATTCTATGGCAGATATAAGTATTTTGTAAAGTATCTTTCCCAAAAAGCTCATGCCAAATGTTTCAAAGTTCTCTTAATTTTCTGATATTTGATATTTCAACATTACAAGTTTTAGTGTTTAAAGATATCAGTAAAATATTTTATGTGAGATAAAAGAATTTCAAATTCTTGTTTAATTATTAATAGAAAATTTATACCAATTTATGTTCGATAGATACGGTCCAAAAATAGTAAATAAGTGTAATATTTCGTATAACCTTCTTCGGTTTCGTAGTTTCTGAAACATCATTCATATAAAAATATACTAGCTGAAGTTATTATTTTTTAAATTCGTTAAAAAATTGTAACGAGAATAAATTATGTGTTAAATACTTGATTACTTTTAGTAATTTAAAATAATATCAAATACAACGTTACTTTAAATTTTTTATAATGTGTTGTTGGAATAAATTCTAGTAACAAATGCGTACCTACTCTAATAAATGTTTACTAAATATAGTATGTAAGAAAGCGAAGCTATTGTCATTATACAATTAATAGGCTATAAGAAATTTCATTATTACTTTTAGAAGTTGTAAAAAGAAAATATCGTAAATTTGAACTGTTTTTGATGAAATTTTGTACACGGGAAGTATAAATCATTTCATGATTGATGGGCTTTAAGAATTCTCCACAATACTATAAGAAATTGTAAAAAAAAAGATTTATCTACACAATTAATACAATTGAAGTGTCTGTTTGTAAAGTCATAATAACAGATTTTTACTAAATACATATGAAAGTATATACGATACCTACTTATAACAAAAAGTCAATTTTTAAAATTTTTGTCTGTCTGTCTGTTTGTTCCGGATAATCTTTGAAACGGTTGGACCGATTTTGACGGGACTTTCACTGATAGATAGCTGATGATATAGGGAGTAACTTAGGCTACTTTTGTTTTAGAAAAAATAATTAGGGTTGTACACAAATAAAAAAAACTGGTCATGGTGAGTCATTTCTGGCATTTAAATGGCTTATGCTGAGTAAACCCTAAGAGATATAGCAAATTAATGTACTACATAATCATAGGCATTAAAAAGACCTAAAAAAGGTCCGGAGAGTATACATCTATCTTTTAAGGAACATCCACGATAAGCATTTTTGTCTTTAAAATAGCCGGAATCGGGGGAGCAAGATTCGCGCGGGCATTATGTAGTCCACGTGAGCGAAGCCACGGCACAGCTAGTTATAAATATTTAGACAAAAATTGCTCACTTAATAGAATTAGATTAGATATTAATTTTAAATGTCATCCGATACAACAAACCTGTACTTAATATTTTCATGGACTGGTAGTGAACAGTCAACAGTGGTTGGAATAGAAATTTATATTGCGTGGTTGAAAATAAATGTAAGATAATTAAGAGACTTTTATACAGCTTAATTTATGGTATCTGTTGTGAATGAAACTCACAATATTTATAGTAATAAATATCTATTATATTCTTGTTACAATAGTAGCTTGTTCGTCGCTTTCTTTTAGACCTGTTCTTGCGATGTTGTACTCGAACTTACCCAATGTCGTTTATTTTTATTTCTTTTTGGAACGAAGTTCCTTACGTCAGGCTTGGAGGGGATAGGGGATAGCCGCGAAAGTAAAGACAACTCGCTCAAGGGTGCCAAAGTGGCCGGACCTCGGCTTGGGCGGTTGCCGCGATTGCAATTAAGTCGCGATCTGGCTAATTCCTTATTCGTAAGTTCTAGCTAACTACTATATACACATATACATGTTCCCTGCCTCCTGGGAGGAAGGAAGGAAACGTGTATGTGTATTTAGTAATCTGAAAGTATTTATACACTAACTAGGCGTAACAAAAAAAATAGGTCCCTTACAGAACCTATGTACCTTTGTGATGTGCACGTATGTTTGTACACATGTGTGTAATGTTGTATGTGGATAGCTAAGTGTTGCACGTGCAGTCTCACTTGTATCGCGCGGGCGACTGCCTGACTCAAGGGCTTCACACCGACGAAAAGACCTAGGTTTGAGTTTCCGGTAGAGAGGAGAGTAGACGTGGCGGATGTGCGGGAGCGAAATTGACCGCCCGTCCTCTGCGGAGAGAACGGTGGTTACGCGGGCATAGGCGCTGGCACGCTCTGTTAAGAGAGACGTTGTAGTAGAACGCGTTAGCTTCCTTGACTTTATCATCGGGGTCGCTAAAATGTTACGCGATCAGCGCTTTTTCCGGGGAGCGGTGGGATTCGGGTCATAAGTAGCGGCTGTTTTAATTAACGGATTAGCATGATTCGACGCGGTGTCAAAGTAAGATCGCGACAAGAATTTAACGTAACAATGAATCGAAGTAAGATCCATATCTCTATGGAGATTTTCACTTCGAATAAACTGAGGGGCACCGGTAACGTACAGGAATCTATTTTGGATAGTTTGTAACTATTTGAAATTAGTTTTTGACATATATGCGAATACGGGCCAACTAGAACTGACTACACTGTTAGCCTTAGGGGCCCCATCCTAAAACAGAGCCGCTGCGGCTTTTACAGCTTCACCGGACTTTCAACCTCGCCCTGTGCCTCTTAGCCGCTCGTTCGGTAGTGTCTGTGCTGACATCGCTCAGCCAATGAGCGTACGCTGTGGTGTGCGCGCGCTCTCTTGCCATTTTGAGGTTACTTACGGGGGAGGGGCAGCAATACGATGAGTCATGCCAGATGTTCGCTTGTTAGTTCCTTCAACTAGTAAAATTTTATTTCTAATCCTTACGACTAGCACTTTTATAAATTCTGTCATACATTTTTATTAAATAATCAACTTACTACTACACAATTATGCCTTATTCCTATAATATATTGTATATTTATTAAATGTTACTTGTATTTAAACCTAACTTAATACTACGAACTTATTTCTATTTCGGAGGCTCGCTGTCCGCAACAATATCCAAACCGGTTTTAACAAATTAGACCTTCATTACTGATAACAGTATCAGCCTTTATTTTATATTTAAGTAAAGTTTCATAGTCACAATAGCTTCATATCATTGATACAGTTGTGACTTGCTCATTATTTTATTGTTCAGTTTGGGTGAAAGTTAAAAAAAAAAATGATTAAATCACTCCGCTCAGGCGATAATACCGTTTTGACAAGATTTTCTGTTAAAACAAAAAATGGTAGTTTATTAAAATTTCGCATAATGGTATTACCCAAACATCGTCATGAAGAATTTATAGAATTGTTTATGAAATACTTTGTGCCACAGGAAACAACACATGTAGTGACAGGTCAGTAATATTTTTATCTTATTATATTAAGTGAGCAATTCTTGTATATACACATACATATATGTAATCGGTTTCACGGAAACGGCTCCAACGATTTCGATGAAACTTTGTATTTAGATAATTTTTTCCATTACAAGTTTATCTAGATAGATATTTTTCTTTTTTTTAAATACTGAGCACAGCTCGGTCGCCCAGATATTTTAATATGGAATGTAAAAAATACATAGGGTATTTAAATTTTATTACATGAATTTATTGCCTACATAATAATAATAATACGGACCGCTTTCTATGCTGCGATTTCGGAATCCCGATCCATTTCGATTACCTGTAGACCACGTCTACCACGCTTACCTATTAATAAACGCAATATGGCGTTAGTGGGAGACCTACACTGTTTGTTAGATCCCTATTTACGATCTAGCCAAGATCTTGTTGATACGCATTCAATTCTTTATTGTGCGGCCATCGCAGCATGCTGTCTAGCTTATTTCAATTTTTAGACAACGATCCTGGTAGTGATGTACCTGCATGGCAATTGAGGATTGAAAGACGTATTAGTGCAGCTAGGACTCTCATTGGCAAGCTAATTTGTTTCAGATCTGGCAATAACCACCTAAGGGTCATGCGCTTTGTGAACCAGGCTTTTGACGGGACCAATATTGGACCCCAAGAATATATTATTGGGTTACAGAGCGCATAGACTTCCTGACACAGAAAGTTTATGCATGGGCAAAACGTATTCGACGTTACAGGGAGTGGGTGGATAGGTTTCATCGGAATCGCATTTTTAAAAGCGATCAGAGGAAGGTATATAGAGCTTAGGAGAGACCTACTGATCATGTAGCTGATGGTCAGCTACTGGATACAGATGCAATGTCCACATTCTGGAAAAGTATTGGGTCGATTCCCGTTATTCATATTGAGAAGGAATGGATAAATGTTGTCAATCGCGCTTGTGAATCAATCGGAGACATGGGAGCTATAACAATAGCTTCTCGGACATTAGTTGTGCGATCCGTCGGACTTGCAATTGGAAAACTCCAGGACCTGATGGATTGCACAATTTTTGGTTAAAATGTTTCCGACACTCACATCCGCTCTTGGCCACTCAATTCTAAGAGGCTCTTGAATATGGATATCTGTCAGTTTTTTTAACCACTAGAATCACCTTCCTGCTCCATAAGAACGATAGTATCATGGAAGCTAAAAAATATCTACCCATTACGTGCTTCCCTACAATCTATAAGCTTACATCCATTCTGGCATCAAAAATATCAGAGCATATTGATGCATACAATATTTTGGCCGGCGCTCAGAACGGATACAGAACTAGGCCTCGTGGTACTAAGGAACTTGTCCTCATAGGTATGACCGTTAATCAACAGGTCCTCCGAAACAGGAGGAATCTTTTTACCGCCTTGATTGACTATATAGTACATACGTACATATCTTATGAAAGCATATGATTCGGAGCCACATTTCATGGTTGAGGAGGGTGTTGGAGTTGTATAAAGTTAATACAACTCTATGCACCTTTCTTAGCTTGTGCATGGGATAGTGGACTACAGTCATTTGGCATCCAGGAGATAGGAGTTCTTCTGTATCGATGTACTTGATAAGGATAAAGCGAGGGATTTTTCAGGGTGATAGTCTGAGTCCTTTATAGTTTTGCTTAGCACTGAATCCACTTAGTACTGTGCTAGAGGGTTCAGGGTTAGGCTATCGACTTCGTAGAGGGGGTAAAGCCATTTCTCATCTACTGTACATGGATGACCTCAAATTATTTGCACAAAAGAAACCAAACTTGATGGAGTTAGTAAAATTGACTGAGAATTTCAGTAACTCCATTAGTATGGAGTTTGGTGTTCACAAAAGCGCGGTTGTTCATGTTTAACAGGGTAGGGTTGTAAATTCTAATAGATTACAACTTTCAGAAACAATTTCCCTCAGATCTCTCTCCTAGGTTGAAACGTATAAATATCTTGGTATGTCGGAGTCATTGGGTATTGCTGATGGGGACATAAAACAATCAGTGGTGGAATGTTTCTTTGGTAGCTTGAGAAAAGTACTTAATAGTCTTTTGTCAGGTGGTAACAAGGTTCGTGCCTTCGATGGTTGGGTTATGCTCTTGCTCATGTACTCCTTCGGCATTCTAAGTTGGACACAGACTGAGTTGAATGCCCTGGATGTGCGGATCCGAGGGTTGCTAACTACACATCGCATGCATCACCCGCTATCATCGGTGATGAGATTGTATATTCCACGGAAATATGGAGGCCGTGGCTTTCTAAGCGTCAAGAACCTACACAACCGTGAGGTATGCAGTCTCAGGGAGCATTTTGTTAATACCGAGGATGATATGCAACGTGATATCGTAGCGGTTGACAAAGGTCCTACACTGCTTTCCTTAGCAAACGAGAACTGGCGTTAACTAATAGTATTCAACACCCAGGACCGCAAGGATGTATGGAAGAGCAAGAAGCTTCACGGACGGTTCTATCGGGCTAAAATGGGCGTGATGTAGACTTAATCGCGTCCGTTTCCTGGCTACGTTTTGGTGATATCTTTGAGGAAACCGAAGGTTTGGTTGTGCAATTATGGATGAAGTTATCAAAACTAATAAGTACCACAAATACATTATGAAGGATGGTACGATGGACATTTCTCGGGCATGCAACCGCCTCGGAGAATCACTCAGGCATGTAGTTTCCGGTTCTTCTCATGTCACTAACGACGAGTACTTGCATAGACATATCAAGTAGCTCGAATTATACACCAGCAATTTGCTTTTAAATATGGCCTTGTAAGTTTTGAGGTGCCCTACTATAAATACGCACCAACACCAGGTATCGATAACGGTCATGTTGTGTTTTACTGGGATCGGTCTATAATCTCAGACAGGTCTATTGTAGCCAATAAACCTGACATCGTGCTGTTGGATAGGTCCGAGCGTCGGGCAGTTCTTGTTGATATCACCATACCCCATTATGAGAACCTCGAGAAAACTGAGAAAGATAAACTTTCAAAGTATTTGGACTTGGCGCACGAGGTTACCGCCATGTGGGATGTGGACTCAAAAATAATTGTGCCGATAGTCGTATCAGTGAATGGCCTAATAGCGAAGAGTTTCGACCACAATCTTAGGAAGCTTTCGCTTGGCTGTTGGATCAAGGTAAAGATACAGAAAGCAGTTCTTCTGGACACGACGCGAGTTGTGAGGAAGTTCCTCTCTCTAGAGCCCTAGAGCTCTAGAGCCTTGAGGAAGCTTGGGTCTTCGCCCCGCTACTGGCGATCAACTGTTTTTTTTTTTAATATTTTTTAATTTTGATATTGTATAATATGTATATAGATATTATTATTAAAAAAATAATTAATTAATTAAATAAACGAAATAATAATCATAATAGTTATTTTGTTTCAAGATACCACAATAAATAATTTAATTTTAGTACTAGCGATGTCCCGCAGCTCGCACTTGTTTATGACGCAGTAATTATTTTTGTTTCGTAATTTTATTTTTACTTTTATCATTGACAACTAGCTGTGCTCCACGGTTTCACCCGTGTTAATTTTATCCGATAAACACCGCGTCACACCACCAACACACTCGTGTTGCCCATCATAATTGTTCTCATTTCCCACTAATACAAATTATTTTAATTTTCCATTATCACCTAAACTATGTGACCAAGTAATATTCTATAAAGGGTAAACATTAACTTCATTAATTATTTTTATGATAAAATAACTTTTGTTAGCAAAGATTAATATGGCATGCCTAAAAATAATGCTTCAACAATTTTGTTCAATTTTATTTACAAAATACGTTATTGTGGCTTATGTATAAGGTATAAATGTAAGCTATCGTGGACTTTTTTTTAATATACTACTAAGGACCAATATTTTTGTAGAATATTGTATAGACGTATCATTAACAAATTACGCCAGCGCACGTGGATAAAGCAGTTTGGGAACACTTCCATTTCCTACTTACTTTACAAAAATTACTACATTACAAAATTTACTATACTACTACTACTATAGTACTATACTATTCCTCGTGAAAATGCTTATCACATACACAAAAAAAAAATTGAATCCGACTGATAGTTACAGCGATTAGCGTGATTAAACAAACGAACAACTGAAATTTCATTAAAATCGGTTGAAAATAATTTTTTGTTGTAATTCAATTTTTTTACTATTTAGAAAAGTTTTATTGACAATTTTTATGACCTTATCAATTAAGGAATGTCATAATATTATGCTTCCTATCTTCAATTTTTCATAAAAATCACTTTTTTTAAATTGTAATAAGGTATGTTTGTTTACTAATATGTTGGACAAATTTTATGTCCGTTTTCACCAACCATACCTTAATAAATTCTTAACTGAAGGCCCTTTTAGATAAGTCACCTCTACATATCCCATTAACTCAAATTTGTTTTCATCATTGAAACAGACCCCTAGTTAGGGGCTGCCTAAAATATTGTACTAATACAACCGATTTTTTAACAATTCACTTCAAAGCTCATATTTTGTAAAGTATTTGAGTGGAAATGATTCAATATTACAATATATGTAATATTTTAACGACTTAAGCGTCCCGTGTACAAAACTTCATACAAATCGATCAAATCGTTTTTGAGTAAAAAAATTCATACAGACAGAACTACATTTACTATAAAATATTGTCAATGATCTACTTAGGTATGAGGTTCAATGCATATATATTTTGTAATATTGTTCAAATTACCTAATATTAGTTACATGTACCTATTGTTCTATTTATAACTACCATAATTAATATTTCTACGGATGTTTGTCAACGTATATTTCTGTTTACTGAATCAAGTTCGGTGAAACCCTTTACGTTCAATTACGATATATATTAAAGTTATAATATATATTTAATTTGATATATAAAATAAATAAAATAATTTATATATTATAAATATTTTAGTATTTTTATATTGTAATTAATAGTGTTTTTTTTATTTGTAATTATCAAAAGTTTATTCCATTCTAATAGTCAAATTGGATCGATTAAATTTTACAAAAAAAAAAAATTTTTAATACTTTTTGATAGGCTTATTATTATTAATCTTCATTGTACCTTATGGTTCTTTATATAGTTTTAAGCTGCCACCGTACAAGTTTTATCGATTTCGATCCGATTTATCTTTTTTTTCACATTTTAATAATTCGTACGTATAAATATACCATATATTTTTGATGTCTTATTAGCGACAAAACTGTTTTATACTAATAATAAAGTTTTTCATACATACATTTGCCATTCATTTATTGTTCGTTATTTATGTATTTTTAGGCTACATTAATAAATTCATTAATTATACGGGTAAAGTTCACAACGCTATTTTGTTACGCACACAAGTATCGCTTCGAATCGTCACTACACAGTACGATATTAAGTTGCCTCATTCTAGGAGCTATTTATTGTTGTTATGTGTAGCTGTATCTAGTTGAAGTGCAGCGAAGACCAATAATAAATCTAAGCAAGACATATTGTTCTGTTTCCAGGTATACTTGACAACACTGAAGCATTAAATGAATACAGAAAATTTATAAGCAAATATTTTAAAAATGAGTTTGTAAAAAAAATTATATGTTGTCTGGATAGTGATGAAACTGCTTCTGAAATATTTGGAGGATTTGCTTTGAAATTGCATACGAAGGGCGATCGACATGATGGTTTTGTAGAGGTAAATTAAGATTGATTTAAGTTTCAATCAAATCACTGGTTTTAAACACAAAATCTATTTCGTTTAAAAATACACTTAATAACTCTGTTGCTGTTGATGGCATATATGCCAATATTTACGTACATTTGTGTGACATCTAGAGTCGAACGGTTCATGCTAATAGTAAATATTAGAAATCGTAAAAGAAAAATCTATAAAACCGCTATAACACGTATCCTGTTATATGGATTTGAATGCTGGGCAACAAAAGCAACGAATGAAAGAGGATTACTTATTTGTAAATTAAATTGAGGTTTTTTGTTCTATTTTGAAAACAAAGCTTTATTTAAAAGATTTTTTAACTTGTTAAACCTTTTGCTATTAAATACTAACAATGGTAGATTGCACAAATAAACACTGAGACGATGTTGTGGTGGAGATGCGAATGTTAAGGATGGAGGTATGGTATAACTAGAATGTACACTATAAGATTAGGATGAGAATATCAGAGGAAGTACGAAAAAGTACCAGTTTTAGAGAAGATGAGGAGTAATAGGTCACCGTGTTATGGGCATGTCACGAGGAGGGATGAAAGTGATAATACGAGCCGAGTCTTAATTATAAAGGTATAGAAATAGATGACTGATGAAGGTATGGATGGATTGACTGAGGAATGATATGGTATGCATATAGAAATATGAATACTTAGATGATATTTCATAGAGAAAAGGGGAAGAGGAAAACATGATGTTCTGACCATACTTAGGTGGCAAAGGGTAAGAAAAAGAATAGTTCATATTAGAAAGTTGTTTCTTATTAAAAACTATATTAATGTCATAATTAATACGGACAGTAAACAGTGGTTATCAGTTGTTGCTCAATAAAATGATATAAATATGTTCAATCGATCTCTATGGTTCAATCTTTAAACCTTCCTATTTATATCCATACTAACTGTGACTCACGGCTTCACCCGTGTTAAACTGATTCAACAAACTCTGCACCGCGACACCGCTAATGTTGT
Source organism: Saturnia japonica (assembly GCA_033032175.1). Classification (NCBI taxonomy): domain Eukaryota; kingdom Metazoa; phylum Arthropoda; class Insecta; order Lepidoptera; family Saturniidae; genus Saturnia; species Saturnia japonica. The sequence goes on from CM065314.1 coordinate 6,325,676, forward strand.
GTAGCCTATCTTTATTCTCACTTCCCGTACTTGTCTACAACTTGCTAGATTTCTTGATGTTCATGATCACTGCTCAGCTCCTAAGAGCCGCAGCGTGAAGTTATAGAACGTATAACCTTCCGCAATAAGTAGCAATGAAATATAAAAATAATTTATCGAATTCGACTAGTAATTCCAGAGGTTAGCCCTTTCAAACAAACAAAACAATAACTTAATCCTTATAATATTAGCATAGATTAATTTTACACATTGAATAACCTTTATAGGCTCAAACGGAACCAGTAAAGCAATGTAAAAGGATTGAGAAGTTATTGGAACGTGTTGTACCTTCTACATACTTAATGAAAAAGTACAACGTCGATCGATATTATGAACTTATATGTGCTGTAGTCCGTTCCGATATGAGAGAAATGGGTATTCTAAAAGAAATGTCTAAAGCAAGGTACAGTATTCTCTAGTAATTTCGAGTTTTTTTTTGTGACAGGAAATTTAAGGAGTATGATAAAAATCAATACTTTGAAAATTATTTGAATATTATTTCATTGGTCATTTAATACTACACTATATAATATTATAATGATAAAATTAATTCGTTTGTATACATTTAATAATTAACATATAATAATTATTATTATCACATACCTTTTTATTTTAGTATTATAAAATTATGTTGCCAATTTTCTTCGTTTTAAACGTTTATAATTCATAAATATATAATCAATTTAATATTAATAAGTTAAGAGGCTGCCAAGGCTGATAATATATCAATATTTGAAAATCTCACAGATACATTTCAATTTAAATTACTGGATAGCAATTTATTGTCATATAAAATTACTAGTTTGGATCAGAAAAAAATAACCGAAAGAAATATTATTCGCCTTAAAATTAATCACATTTAAATTGTAAGTTGCTTTACATCTCCGGTCCCATTTAAAGTAAGGTAAAATTAATTACCTACTTTTAATGACTACTTTGAATTCTAATACAAAGTTGACAAAGCTGACGAGTTAAAATAGTGATGCCAAAAAAAAGACCATGCTATTCGATTTGTGGTCGTAATTTGCTACCAAGATTGATCTTAAACATCAGTATTTTAATATTACTTTCATTGTGGTGTTAAGTATCGATAAATATTTTTTTTCTTTTAGCCATCTAATGTGCCAGATGCACGGCCTGCCACTATTAGCAGCATGGTGTACATCAGTGGGCTCTCAGAAAGTAGCTGATAAAAATGGCTCAGAACTCGCTTATGAGATTAGTTATAAAGTTCTTGGCCAGTTGTCGGGTGTTACTTTTGAAAGTTGTCCGCCAACTGTAAAATTGATGGTGCAAAGAAACTTCAAAAAAAGCAAAATATAAGATAATTTTAATTAGATATTCGTATGACCATCTCTATATTGTAATCAGGCAATATCATGAAAAAAAAAAACGCTTTACACTTGTGAAACCTTAAGGTCTGTTGTCATAAGGTCTCTTGCCTTATCCATTAGAGACGTGCGAGGTAGCTAGGCGGTGCATTCGAGGATATGTAGCGACGCTATGAAACGAAGTGTTGGTTTCTACCAGTATCTAACAAAGCTGTGCGAGGAGCGTAGTGGTCCAGCAGCTCTAGAACCCCACATCGTTACGCACACATCTCTCCTCACTTACATTCCTCTCTCGCATTCCTCTCTGACATTTCTCTCTTTTTGTATGGGCAAATACCTAACTCCGCTTGCCCTCTTCCACCAGAACTGCGCTATGCGAGGCTAGGAAAGTGAAGTAATCGTCTTTGTGGATTTTTCCTCGAACACCGTCTAATTACCTCGCAAATCTTTGGCGATACCCGCACTTTAGATAATAATTTTTATCTCTCATACTTAAGTGAGATAAACCTATATATTCCTTAAATTAAACCAAAAATAAAGCTTATGAGGCCACTGCTCATAGTCTTTCAATTAGCAACATATTTTTGTTTGTTTATTTGTTACAGTCATAGTTTCAACTCTATTTTTGGTAAAGAATTTTATTTTAATTATAATATAATTTAATTATCCATACATCAATCAGAAAGGACGCAATATAAATTTTTGTTAAAAGTTTTTTTTTATAATATCTTAAGAAAATATATGACCAGTAGTAGACAGTTAATGAATATTTTTTTAATAATTACTCGGAAATCTAAATCTATTTTTTATTATATATACATTTGAAAAGAGGAAATTTAATTAATATAATAGAAACTGGATGTTGTAAGAAGTTTTAATTAAAAATCATAATTCGTTTTTAATAAGTTATAACTCTCCCCGGAACAAAATGAAATATTTGGATATCAATTAAAACTTTGAAATGATTTACTGTTCTGCTGAATTATTTGTCCATATAAGTTTAAACTTTTCTCTCTGTTTTATATAAATATTAACAATGAATAAAAAAAAACACAAATGATATTATTGTGAATAAATATTTAGAGACAAATGCATTATTTTCATTGACTTTTATTTAATTTTCTAAAGTGTTCTAACAACAACTTTTCATTATAATATAGTAATCATAACCTTCCTTTTCGCTTCGCTGTAGTTGGGTAAAAAATATGCATGACCTAAAAAATAGCCACCAGTTGATACATTCATCTAGATTAATTATAATTTAGCTTAATGTCATAGAATTACCATAGACTATTATTTATTATAAAATATAATATACTTATACTATGCTTATTTATTATTAATAAAATTCAAGTGCCAGTCTGTAATTTCGATATAAAGGCTTTTTCTTAGGCTAAACTGATATTTTTATTGGCATGTTATGGAGCGCTTAAATGGCTTACGTTGAGTAAACTATAAGAAAATATATCAAAGTAATGTAGCATATAATTGTAAATCTTATAAAGTTCTAAGAAAAAATTTCAGAGAGCAATTATGTCTACCTTGTAAAGGCACCAAATAACAATGGGTCATGCACGGCCTTAAGTCACGATCGGTCAACATCACCCATCGTCTAACAAGTGTTCATACAATGATGTAGGGTTCATTGTCGCATTGCTGCCTGGTAAGGCACTTAAGACAGACGTCGAAGTAATCACAATCATAGTACAAATTCAGAACTATTATTGATTATGCAAAAAAATGCTACTTAGTTAATCTATAAAATTGAAGTGTCTATTTGTTATGTCAACATAGCAGCATTTTAATTAAATGCTTATTAAAGTATATACAGGACTTGTAACAAAAAATTGATTATTAAAATTTTTGTCTCTCCGTCTGTCTCTTTGTTCCGGGTAATCTCCGAAACGGTTGGACCGATTTTGTCGTGACTTTCACTGGTATATAGATGATATTATAAGAAGTAACTTAGGCTAGTTAGGAACTAGTTAGTTAGTTAAGAATTAGGGTTCCGCGATCTAAAGTAGCAGTGCCAAAAACCGAACGCGACCCATTTAAAAAAAAAACTATCTAGCGGGCGAAGTGGAAGCGGGGTCACTATAATATCGACATTCTCTAGGCCATGCGAGTGGAGCCACGGGCAGAGCTAGTTGCAAATAAATAAATCATGGCCGCGGTGATTTATTGAAAGTCTCTTCATTCCTCCACGATAGTGAAACTGTAGTGGCCCAGTATCGACCATTGTATAAATTTCTCATAAGGATCCCCCACTATAAACAATTTTGTCTTTAACATAACCGAGAACGGCGATAGCGAGTAGCAAGGTTTCGTGTATGCGGCCGATCGACTGCATTCTGTAGTCCACGCGAACGAAACCGCGGGCACAGCTAGTCTTATATAGAATCAAATAAAAGATAATCAAATCAACCTATGATTCGGACTATTTGATGACTACCTTAAAACTTAAGTCACTCGTCCCCACTCGGACCATAAAGAATCAAGTGATTTACTCCGCCTGAAGTCACATTTACAACCTGATTAGGTAGTCCATTCACGAGATGAGGCAGGGAAGAAAATAAGTTGATTTATTGGAACGATAAACCTGGCAAACATATTTTTTACGAAACCCGAAAAGACTGACACGCTTCACGCCCGTTTATTTTAATAATGAATGGTTTTCTTCAAGACCATTGAACAACTTGTGATTTTTTTTAAATGTTTTATTTCAAAGAAAATTCCCGTTCCTCCTCACGAATTTGTCTTTTAATTTTGAGATATAAATCCTACTACTATAATAAATGTGAATGTGTGTGTATCTTTGGATGTTTGGATGTTTGTTACTCAATCACGCTAAAACGGCTGAACAGATCTCAATGAATTTGGCACACAGATAGTCTATGACCTGGAATAACACATAGGGTACTTTTTATCTCTGTAAAAGTCATAGTTTAATATGTGTTATCCTACAAATATAATAAATGGAAAGTTTCTATGTTTGTTACTCAATCACGCAAAAACGGCGATTTTTTTTTTGGTTTTTCGTGTTCCGAGATCCGTCTGTGTATATCCAATAATACACAGACGAAGTCGCGGTTACCAGCTAGTATTCAATATGTATAATAATAATAATAACTATAACTTTATTTGACCATAACAAGATACAAAAATATGAGGCTTATTTCTAGGAAATACAATAGTTTTATTCTTAACTAGCTGTGCCCGCGACTCCGTCCGCGTTGAATTCGGTATATGGTAAACAGTGATTTAAGCAACCTTTCGAAAAAAAAACCCTAATTTGGTCAAAATAAGGATTACGGCTTTTTATGGAAAGCACGTTAATTAAAAATTAGAACTGAAAATTTGTGGGAAGGGGCTCAGTATTAATATAATGTCACAAATGTTTACTTACGGTTCTTACTATAATAAAAACATCTGACTTAAGGAACGACATTTTATTTAATATAGAAACTATCAATTTGGAGAGTAGTTTTTAATTTTGTAACATCGGAACGTATTAAGAAAAATCTTTTTTAAACAACATTTAAGTGGGTGAAAACAGCCTACATGCAAAGTCAGGCTTAAATTCAGAGATATGAGTTTTTTTTCCTTTCGATAGTAAATTTTAAAAAAACACGTGCTTAATTCGACATTTTTGAAAAAGATAAGGTAGGTAGTTTAATACAATTTCAATATCATAATAATGTTTTATTTTCCTTGAAAGAATAGTCTTAGTAGGTACATAATATCAATTGATATCAAATATTTTCATATGTGAACGTATACCTACTAAAGTATACATACGAAGCTAGTAACTGCAAGGTTTATAAATATCTGCATGGGATTTACTCCAGTTTTAAAGCTATGTTTATGAAAAATAGTTTATAGGACTCAGTTACCGATAACGGAACAAACACGTTTATGTAAAACAAAATTCTTAAAGGGGTCAAAAATTTTGAGAAAACTGAAATTTTACCAGGAAAAACCGTCTAATACCTACATACATGTACCTATAGAGCTTCTCTATAAACTACATTGTCAGTAACGTTTCCCGGGGCATGCACATACAAATGGTTTGCGTCGCTCACTCGGGAAAGAGCGACATAGAGCTGACCGTGAGAGAAGCAAGAGGTGCGAAGGTCCACGCCAGCTGTTTGCAAAGTTTGTCCTTGCGCTTTGTTAATTGTCATCGCAAAACAGACACTGATTGGAAATTGAACGCGTTTGAATCGGAACGGGAAGTTATTAGGGATCAGTGGTATGCGGGGAATGAAAACGCGCTCACCTACAGCACACCCTGTCAGCACCTCCGCTTCTATTATGTTCCTTTGCAGAGATATAACTCTAAGGCGTGTACCGTTACATAATTTTGGTGGGCTTAAGTTTCGGAGTAAAATAATTGGAACACCAACTTTTACCAATATTTTATGCAATGGAAGTCCTGGAGCATCTAAGGAATCTAAAAATTCGACCGGGTAATGTGTGGATTCCACTTCGTCAATGACTCTATTTATGGACGTGTATTCAACACTCAGTCCAGGTATGCGGTCTAGTATGGTTATATTGATACCAGCAGCTTGGTCATTTCGAGGAGTTAAAATAGTTCGCTCGCATAGCCAACTATTACTAAAACTCGTTATCAACGCTGGATCACCATACACTGAAGAGATCAGTTCCTCTATTGATATAACTGTGTGACATAATGTATCTGACAATTTAATTTTGCCTGTTTCTGCAGGGTATGTACCTTCACCTATTTGTAATAACAGGCTGGAAAATCGTTCAGCATACAGGGTGCCTCCTGTCTGCACTCTCATATTTACGGTCAAGTTAACTCGAAGAATATTGACCCATAGATTTGAACTCTTCAAGCAAGCGTTTACCTCGTCGGCCCGTGTGCCACGTGGCACAACTGGTAAAGTCTGCCGAAAGTCACCACAAAACAGTATTGTTATACCTCCCATTGGCTGTTCACAATGCCTGATATCTTGTAATGTCCTGCTGACAGCTTCAACCGCTTTGCGATGTGCCATGGTACACTCGTCCCATACAATTATATTGCAGTTTCGTAACACGTGTGCTTTATCACTATTTCGTGAAATATCACACAACGGGAAGTCACTGAAATCTAATTGTATTGGGATTTTAAACATAGCATGTGCGGTCTTTCCTCCAGGTAGTAAGGTAGCTGCTATACCAGACGATGCTACAGCTATTGCAATTTTTCCCTCACTGCGAAGTTTTGCTAAAATAATTTTGGTGAGAAATGTTTTCCCAGTGCCACCAGGGGCATCCAAAAAAAATATTTGACCCAAATCATTGTTTACACTATGACAAACTCGTTCGAAAACTCCCCTTTGTTCTGCTGTAAGCTTTGGAACTCCATCTCGTAGAGTTTCAGCTAATTCCAAAGGATCATAGCGAATCTCGGCAGAATATTCTCTATTATCGCGGTTACCTTGTAAAGTTGGTTCAGATAAACCGTAATGCGTTAAACATTTACCACCGATAGATATCACAATGTCTTGGATAGCATTCAAACAGCGATTTAGTATGTTATCACGTAGCGCATCATTTATAGTGTCGCAATTATTGCTACCCTGTACTTCTCTGAAAAAGTCTTGTGCCAACTGATCCTGATATTTTTGCCACAATTGTGCTGCATCTGATAGAGCACAGAATACCAACATAACAGCATATAAATGACGCAAGCGGCGTGGACTATCACTGATGGAAGCTTCAGCCAAAGCGTCATCCCAATGTTGATCGTCATCCAATATTCCTCGCGCTCGACATGCAGCTTGGAAAGTCAGGTGCTGGATGCTATCTACAATCTTTAAGTCGTCGAACGAAGTAGGCCCGCGAACCACATGCAGAAGCATGCGCAGATAATAACACTCGGCATTATTTGGGTGCACGGTATATACACGTCCGATAATGTGCTCCTTAAATATACCAGGTGAACCTTCCACAGCAAGACCTCTTCTCCGACGATTGAAACTTCCGCGCTGACTGTTGTATGTGTAGTAGGACGGCACTTCATCGTACAGGAGAGTTTTAGCGTAGTGATCCATTGCACAAAGATTAAAGAACGCTAACAAAGTGGTTTGTCGTGGATTTTCCAACTGTTGTCTTACATTATCAGCGTCAAAATATACTCGCTGTCCTCCTTCGAGATGTACGTCCAGGTGCATTACAGGTGGATAATGTTCATGTATCGAGAAGTTTAAAATCCGCCATACGGCTTCGGAAGAGCTAATATAGCGACCAGATTGAAATCTTGTGACTTCATCACGTTCATTGGTTACCCCAATTGTGGCCTGATCGTCCCCTTTATGTATATATTTTAATATATACTTGATACTCTGTACACTATTACACATTTCAATATTAAGGTGCGTTTGAAATGTTTTAGATAAAACAGGTGAATATGGCACGACCCATCTATTGTCCAGGGTTATCTGCTGGCCTCGGCATCTTATATTGGTAGTGTGACCTCCTTCCTGTAGTCCACGACGCCGGTACTTTGGATATCCATCTTCACCTGTTATTGTCACTCCAGTCAATGCTTTTGGATATCTCTTAGTGCAATTACCATTTTTCATGCAGGGAGAGTTCATATTTAAAGTGCCGCATGGACCATGTATCATGTGCGTTTTTATTATGTCATACAGGACAGGATCTTCTTCGGGATTTGGAATTTCGGCACTTATCAAAATATCAACATCATTTGGACGAAGTTTTTCCTGCAACCACAGAAGAATGTGGGCATGTGGCAAACCACGTTTCTGCCACTCGACGCTGTACATAAAGCATAAAGCTTGCCCAAAGACTTTTTCTTTTGTTAGTAACTCGATCAACAGTTTCAGTTTCAAGTGAAAAACTCTTGCTACAATATCATGGCGATCATGTGATACTTGTCCAGGTAGGAGTTCAGATGTGATCTCAAACCATTTTGGATTTGTGGTAAATGTTAAGAATAGGTCGGGTCTTCCGTATTTTCTGACGTAAGAAAAGCCGTCTTGTATGCGTTTGTGCATGTAACGGGGACCGCCGGTAAAGCTTGAAGGCAAAATTACTAAGCGACCCAAATTATTCACGTCTGTGTCATGTTGTATAGCATCCTGTAGATCAACATAATTTTCCGCACGTAATCTTCTTTGATTAGTTCCAATATAAATTAATCGTTCGGTTTCAATTTTAGCGTACATGTCAACAACAAACTGGTTAAATAGTCCCCGAAACCGGTGTAAGTAAATAAACCGGCCGCGTCTCACTTGCAAGAGATAAGCATAGAATTGCATAGCTGACGTCTTTTTGTTGTAGTTCAGTGCACCGGTATTTGGATCGACATTGAATACGCTAAAGTTATATCCATTTTCACCATGACAGTAAATTAGTGGGTATTGTAGAGCATCATAGGTACGATGAGTCTCGTTAACACGCTGAAGTCTATTATCTCGTGAACGTAGAATGATGTCGCGTCGATCACATTCCTGATCGACTAAAACTGCCGCAACTTCGTTGACATTTGGAGCATTATATCGGCCACGGTTCTCGTGAGCCGGTCTCCTCTCTGCGTTAATAACAAATTTATACTCATTACTTTGACTCTCCGAAACGGACTCGATAGCGGCTTTAAAGCTATGCACGTAGGGGTTGACTGTGTGTAGCATATTTTGTAGTTCAATTATTAAATTCTGGTTTAAAGTTGGAAAATTTTGCCTTCTAATATTTGCTTGTTCAATATAATCTGATACAAAATATATTTGTAAAAATTTTGGTTCGGTCTCAGGCAATAACGAACCAATGGCATGATATACCTGCCCTTGGATTTTAAACGTGGGCATAAATGAACCTTCACGTATTTCTTTAGCACCAAATGAAGTCATTTGAAATGCACTGTTGTAGGATCTAATCGAGTCCAAGAACTCCTTAGATTGTGAATGTTCTCCAATCAGCAGTGACTTCAAAGGCTCTGGAGGAGAATCCTGAAGAATATTCAGAAACACTTTTCCGGCTGAGCAACAAAATCCAAGACTTTCTCTCTGCCATTTAAGTGCTTGGCAGTGGGCGCAAATGTTTATCATTGCACCGATATTAGATAATAGACCATAATTTATTTTTGGATTATAAAAGAAACCACTGCGTTCCTTATTGCTCCACGGAAGAACTTCGTTACTCACATATTCTTCCTGGGCATCATCACTTTGTGATGATAATGACATCCTATTTAAAGCATGTCGCACCCGATCTTCGGCTATGCGAGCTTCACGTTCATCTGTGGTCTCTAAATCTCGGATTTCTTCAATCCTATTCCTCTCGAGAGATCTATGAATATATTGCACTTCCCGAGCTTGTTGGTAGTTCTCATGACTTGTTTCGAGCCGCTGCTGATGTTGCTCTTCAGTTTCGAGAGATCTGTTAGTTGCGTGACGCTCGCGATCAGCAGTCAGTCGTGTATCACGCTGCGCAAACGTTTCTGTGTTGCGAGATGCGATATGATACTCACGATCAACAGTCAGCCTTGTCTCACGCTCTGTGAATGTTTCTGATTCACGGGACATTGTATGATACTCACGGTCAGCAGTTAGCCGTGCCTCACGCTCTGTGAATGTTTCAGACTCACGAGACATAGCGTGGTACTCACGGTCAGCAGTTAGTCGTGCCTCACGCTCTGTGAATGTTTCAGACTCACGAGACATAGCGTGGTAATCACGGTCAGCAGTTAGCCGTGCCTCACGCTCTGTGAATGTTTCTGACTCTCGCGACGTGGCGTGGTACTCGCGGTCAGCAGTCAGCCGCGCCTCACGCTCTTCACTACTTTCTATCGATCGAGAAGCAGCTATACGCCTACGATTTGAATTTAATCGCTCGCATCGTTCGCGATCGGTTTCTGAAGCGCGTACATTGGCCTGACGCTCTCGTTCAGTTGCAAGTCTTATCTGATAGTCTTCCTCAGTTTCTTGAGATCGAATATTTCTCAACCTTTTTCGATTGCTAGTATACTGAGATAGACTCGTTCTTTTTCTACCAGGCATTTTACCTAAATCTAAACGACAATAATATAAAGTAAAGGTCAAAATCAGTAGTCCAATTGCAAAATTCAAGTTACCTCGAATCCGCAATACAATTAAACGAAATCCTTTAATAATAGCCAAGGTCAATAAATAAAAGTACAAATTCCAATCCGTAACGCAATTAATCGAAAATCCTTTAGGAAATAGCCAAGTTTATTTTTTGTGTTTTAAATTATAAAGTAAAGGTCAAAATCAGTAGTCCAATTGCAAAATTCAAGTTACCTCGAATCCGCAATACAATAAAACGAAATCCTTTAATAATAGCCAAGGTCAATAAATAAATGTACAAATTCCAATCCGTAACGCAATTAATCAAAAATCCTTTAGGAAATAGCCAAGTTTATTTTTTGTGTTTTAAATCTATTTATCGTTAATCGTTAGTATTCAAAAGACGTAATGAACAATACAGAATGGTTTTTTTTTTTTTTTTTTTTTTTTTTTTTTTTTAACTGACTACACTGTTAGCCTTAGGGGCCCTATCGTCAAACAGAGCCGCTGCGGCTTTTACAGCTTCACCGGACTTGGGGGCGAGCGCTTAGGGCACTCAGCCGCGAAAGTTTGTGACGACCCGCACGAGGGTGCCAGAGTGGCCGAACCTCGGCTCGGGCGGTCGTCGCGAATGCGAAAAAGTCGCGATCTAACTAATTCCCTAATCTTAGGAGAATTCGAGCTAACTAATATATACTCATATGCACGTTCCCCTCCTCCTGGGAGGAAGGAGTGGACCATGCGTATGTGTATTTAATAATCGGAATGGTTTTTCTACACTAACTAGCGCAATAGTCTAACTAGCGCAAAAAAAGAAAAAAAAAAGGTCCCTTACAGAACCTATGTACCTGTGTGGTGTGCACGTGTGTGTGTTCATACGTGTGTAATGTTGTGTGTGGGTAACTAAGTGTTGCACGTATAGTGTCACTTTGTATCGCGCGGGCGGCTGCCTGACCCAAGGGCTTCACACCGAGGAACGGACCTAGGCTTGGGTTGCCGCTAGAGAGGGTGGACGTGACGGGTGTGCGGGAGCGAAGTTGACCGCCCGTCCTCTGCGGAGAGAACGGTGGTTACGCGGGCGTGGGCGGTGGCACGCTCTGTTTGGAGAGACGGTGTCGGCGTAGAACGCGTTAGCTTTTTCGGTTTGGTCGGGCGGGTCAGTGAATATATTACGCGGCCGGCGTTTTCTCCGGCAGGCGTTGGGGTCGGGAACATAAGAAGCTGCCGCTTTTATTAAGGGGTTCGCGTGGTTCGACGCGGTGTCGAAATACGAGCGAGAAAGGTGTTTGGCATATGCATGTATCGAGGGAAGGTCCATATCTCTATGGAGATCCTCCATACGAACAAACCAGGGGGCACCGGTAAGGCGGTGAAGAAACTTGTTCTGGATGGCTTGTAAGCGTTCCCAGTTATGACTTGACATATGTGCGAACGCAACGCAGCTGTATGTCATGATCGGACGGAACTGCAGAATGGTAGTAGGTATATTTAATTTACTAATTCAAGAACATTTCTTGACAGTGCGATCTACAAACTCACATGTCCCGAAGAGCTACATCTATCGTAGAATTTTAGAACGAAATAAATTGAACTTCCTATATAAATATTTTCTTAAACATTGTTTAATTTGTTTTTCAATCTAAAATCTCTAAAAATGACTGCGCCATACATGAAATAATAAATAGATAAGTAGTAAATGGTATACCTACATCTTTGTTTACAGTAAGTAGGTACCTATATTTATTTAAAATGACGTGAAAATTAAATAATTTATATTACATATTTCATTTTTTATTACATAAAATCCTTTTTTTTTACTTTTGATAATTAAAAAAAAATGCTATTTATACACCACACAAATATCCATACGTGTAAAAATTCATCCTATGTGCTACTTATCATAGGCTTCAAAAAGGTACCTTCTGCGTGATTGGCATACAGATTAACAGAGAAATAGACAAACGATTCAAAATTAATATTAATAATGCACAAAGTGGTAACTAATAGTTTTAATTTGAATTCGGGATAAATATAACAAAAATGATGTTATGGTGTTATTATTTTCCAAGTTTTAAACGTGTAAATGAACTAAAACGATATGTGTGGCGTCATAATATAGGTAAAATAAAAATCTTCTTAGTGCAAAAAACAAACAACGACATCTATCGAAAAATTTTAGATCAAATTTAAGCCAATTAATTTCTATTGAACATTTTTTTTTTCCAATATTTGAAGATAAAATAATTTGGATAAATTTATTTCAATTAAACTTTATTTCACTATATACTTGAAATATATTGTAGTATTACATAAACATAAATTACATTGTTTAATCTACACAGCCTTCATAAAACAAAAAACAAACAACGACATCTATCGAAAAATTTTAGATCAAAATTAAGCCAGTTAATTTCTATTGAACGTTTTTTTTTCTAATATTTGAAGATAAAATAATTTGGATAAATTTCATTCAATTAAACTTCATTTCACTATGTACTTGTAATATATTATAGTATTACATATACATCAATTACATTGTTTAATCTACATAGCCTTCATAGCACAAAAAATAAACAACGACATCTATCGTAGAATTTTCAAAAAAAATTAAGCCAGTTTATTTTACTACTATTGTACGTTTTTTTTTCTTTTAAATGACGATAAAATAATTTGGATGCATTTCATATTATTAAGCTTCATTTCACTATGTACTTGAAATATTTGTAGTATTACATGCACATGCATTACATTGTTTCATGTACATAAAACCTAAACGCAATTTATAGACCATGCAAATGTTCATACGTATAAAAATGTATCCTAAATGTACCTTTAGACTATAAGTTACAATCATACCAAATTTCATTAAATTCGGTCCAGTAGTTTTTGCGTGATTGGTGTTCAAACAATCCGACAGACAGACAGACAGACAGACAAAAATTTTAAAAACTATCGAAATGTGTTCTGTCCATGATTCTAAGCCCCCCCATATATTTTTTTCTCAAATATCTTCAATGTACAGATTTCGACTCTTTACTCTTTTATTATAAGTATAGATATAAGTATAGATTAATGAAACCTAGCGCCTGAACTAGGCCGAGCCTGTATCTCAAACGCCTCTCTCTTCCCGTTATATATTATTACATAGTAGGTACCTACATATCACATACCTAGTATTACACTGTTGTATCTTATTAACATTATCACAAATCTATGTATAATAAACTTTTAATATTTTTATGTTGGTGTTGGAATCTAAGAGAGATAAGGAAAATTTATTTAGAAATTTGTGTCTACTTGGGGCAGTCCGACTAGTCGAATACCTCTACATTACAGAAGATCGCAGCCAAATAGCCTTGTATTGGGTTCCTCCAGTGGGATGGGCTTTCATAGTTTCATGAGGGTTCAAAGTCGGCAACGATTTTGTAATACCTATGGTATTAGAAGCGTTCATAATCTACTCGGCAGCCGCGTACCATCAGGTAGGTCGTATACTTTTTTGTCACCTTAGCTGTATAAAAAAAGGGCTATACGGTTAACTTATATGCGGTGGAAGTGGGAGCGAGAGGTATTCCAGTGAAATCTCTCTAAGACCTCGGCCTGTCGAAAACTGCAGTAAGTTCTATTTTAGAACGGCTATGTAAAACAGCATTAACAGACTCTTACCAAATCTGGCTTACCAGGGAGGGTATCGCGTGCAGTCAAGGTGAGCGCTGATGTGCATCATAAGAGGGCCCCTTAAACCTACACCAGGGTCGCAAGTCCCGGGGGCTGCTCGTGTTTCCTCTGTCTGCCACACGATGGACCCGATACTCGCACAGTGAATCCATGGAATGCTACGAAGTTTGTTTCACTACTTTAAGTTCTTATGTCTCTACCTATAGGAAGTTATGGAGAACAGAGAGAAAACCTTTTACCAGCAAAGGGATACCCAACAGACTAAGTATAAATATAAAATACTGTACAACTAGACTAAGGGTTCTTAACCTTATAGAGTCAGCGATTTATTACAAGATATGAGGTCGACAAGTGCACGACTATAAACCTACGGTTGCATAAGAAAAATTGTTAAGGTTATTTTAACATAAAGAACATTCGTTGCAGTGAAAGTACTTATTTTATTGCGGAGCACACGAAAAAAATATAGAATTCACATTTAGCTGAGTTAAAGACCATCATGACAATGTTTCTTTTTCTTGTCGTAAATAGTATCAAAGAGCACCAATATCAATACTTAGAAGGTTGCATTCCAAATACAACCTTATTCCACTGCTTTTGAAACGTCTTTTAGAGGTACAACTTTGAAATTAAACAGGTACAAACTGAAGGTGGGATCTCACGAATCACAAATTCTCTCTGGATTTGGATGCATTGCATTGCATATCATCCGAGTACATTTTATAGAACGACACGTAATTAGATCCTACTGAGCGCCTAACGCAAACATAATGACGGGTGTTCGTTAAACGATTGCGATATTTAAATTGAATTACATATTTTCATTTCGGAAAGTGCTGACCCGCACATATAAGTCGATTAGTCGATATTAGAGCTATTTCTTTCAAACTTGGATATTTATGGTTACAAAGTATAAAATTATTTTCAAGTATTTCCACAATCGTTTCAAAATACTCGATTGACGGTTCAAGACTTTCACGACACTTCAAACACTGTTATATGATAATACTATACTCCATTTGGGGTAAAGGCATCCAGCGAAATATTGTTTTATATACCTAAATTTGGACATTATCTTGTTATGTGTAATTTATGTTTTAAAACGTATACAATACATCCAATTCCAATTTTATTTCCAACAGTATCATATCTAAAATACACATTCTATCAAACTTTATGTTTTGGCACCAAGAAACTTTTTTCACACTTTGTCTCAGAAGTGATTTATTAAAATTTGGTGAAGGCAATGGATATTTTTCTAGGCAAGTATTTTTCGACGTAGGTACATCACTATCACACCCTTGCTCTGCTAAGGATTCTCCTATACAACATCCCTCTTTTTGTGTCCGGGGCTCAAAAAGAAAAAAAAACAGGAAAGTCCTTTTAAAAGTTATTTGACCTGTTTTCTAGAAATTATGATTTAAGCATTCCATTTAAAAAATGTTTTATCTAAGGAAAACTTGATTTACGTCGCCTTTTCTAGCAATTAACCTCGTTTACAACATGGTAATAGCAAATTTTATTCGAGAGATGGTCGCAAAACAGTCTTATTTTATTTCAGTTCGTGTTTGTTACGTTGTCAGATAAATATTATGTTTTATTGAGTCGAAACTGAACAAACAACGAATTTATCACGAAGATCCGGACGATATCAATGGTTTTTTTTCTGTTCTGCTGTTTATTTGATACTCAAACTATAAGGAATATTTTTCCCTGATATTTATGCTTCTGTGGTAAAATATACATATGTGTAGGTTACGAGATATAAGGGAGTTACTTTCACAGTAATTTCTCTGGAGTTTTCACTCAACTTGATATAGCCCGACTGATGAAGTACCTCCACCCTATAGAAATAAAATCGTAGTCAAATAACATATAGTTATGTTCCTGCGTTGTGTAGGGCATCCAAAGCTCACTGGGAAGGGGGAGCTCAAGGTAAGCAACACGCTGATGACATCTCTGGTAAGCAACCATAGGCTACAAAGTAACGGTATTTTGTATTAAAAAAAATGTTTTCAGAGAAAATAATTGTCTGGTTTTGTAACCCAATGACGAGGGTTCAAACTCAACGTGAGCGAACATGTGAAACTGATAGGCATAATACCATTACCGTTTGTTTGAAAATATATATTAAGTTAGTTTTATTTCTCAGAGGTAATAGAATATTGTGATTTAGTTCAGTGACTTAGAGGAGGATAGCAATTTTTATTTTTGATATAAAACTTATTATACGCGATTTGAGAGTACCTAATTTAGATCTTTTTTTTGAAAAAAATAATGTTCAGTAATATCTACAATCGAATTTGTTTCTATTTATTTTTATAGTAAATGTGCCGAGCTAGCAAGCCTCTAACGCACCGCCTCTAAGCATTGGTATAGCCTATCACCGCGTTGTTCTAACTCCCCATACTTGCCTACAGCTTGTCAGATTCCTTGACGTTAATGGTCACTGATTCACTCCATACCGCGTTATTCGGCGTAGTTTTAATTGCCCTTTTTTTATAATACGCCGACGGTATTTAGTTAGTCATTGGTCAATTGATAGAGTATAAAAATTTTCAATACTAATTTTAGAAATCGAAAAATAAAAGAACTTCCAGAAAACAATTTTTATACATTTTGCTCGATTTTGATGAAATTTTGTACACGGGAAATATAAGTAATTCTATGAATGACGGGCTACGTAAACTTTCAATAACGCTTTTAGGAATCACATAGGAACAAAACATATAATTTGTTTTAATTATTTCTCAAACGCTTTTGATAAAATTTTGTAT
Source organism: Saturnia japonica (assembly GCA_033032175.1). Lineage (NCBI taxonomy): Eukaryota > Metazoa > Arthropoda > Insecta > Lepidoptera > Saturniidae > Saturnia > Saturnia japonica. Next base: position 6,342,563 of record CM065314.1, read on the forward strand.
AATTTATTATAATTCGTATAAGGCTATAAAAATTTCAAACAAAAATTAAAAAAATATGTAAAAGGTAGTTAATGCTTAACCAATTTCGATGTAAAAAACATACTCTTTATCTTCTTTTAATTAATAGAACAAATGCTAGCAGTCTTTAATATTGAAAATGGTAACTAACATAACACTTTGTTGAATACAAGAAGAATTTATTATATAGGAAAAAGAATCAACATTGTTTCGGACACATTGCGAAAACGAGTGCGGTCATGCACGATATTCAAACAAAATGGAATGACAAAGTAAGTTTTCTCACAAACAGAATTTTTAACGTCCCGTTGCTGCGCTATTTCATAGCACTCCACTTCAATTTCAAGAACATTAATTCCAGTTGACATTTGTTTTAGTCGAATGGAAAAATAAGAAATTACCTTTAAAAATTATGGAAATCGGAACCGCGACTAAACGCAGTCACGTAATTTTACATTGTGATATTGATTTTAAGATATTAAAAATTATGATTAATGTTTTTAGATAGTTTATACTAAATGTATTGTGTAATAATATTAACGGGATACTACTAACCCAAATGGATCTTAACTAATGTTACCTATATACGTAATGGAGAAAAAAAACCTTGTTGTTCTACGCAACATCATTATTGTCATCTCGTCAGTTAAAAGACGTCTACTACTGGGGATAGGCTGGGAAATTAAAAAAACTTTTGTTACGAGTTCTTTATGTATTAATGACAATTCTTATAGCATATCGACTATGGAATGACTTATACATTACATTCAAAATCGGTTAAGAATTATTATTATTTTTACGATTTCCAAAAGTATTATTGAAAATTCTTATGGCCTGTTATTTGAGTAATACAATAAGTACCCCATAAGGAAAGTTTCAGTCGTAAAGAATATAAGCGGCAAAATTGGTCAGACCAATAATATAATGTGGTAATTTACGAAAACCTAAAACATTTCATTGTAGGTACATATATATTTATGGCGATTATTTTAATTTTTTTATTTTATTTTAATAGCAAAACATTCGTCATGGATACAATTAAAATTTATTAGTTTTTCTTGGTCAAAAACCTTGATTCCGTTGGTTTCTTTTGGTTGCTGTTACCGGTCACATTAACTTTGCCGCTTTTATACGAATCATTTCATAAAAATTGGTCAAGATGTTTTTGAGTTAAATCCGGATATACAATCAGACAGACATCTTTTTTAATGACATAGTCGTGATCAGTGTCTTATAGGATATCTATCGGGAAATTGGAACTGAAAATTAGATGTTATTAGACAGAACTGCAGATTTATTAACATATAAGATTATATTTAAAATGTATATTGTTGAACAAAAACAAAGGGGAATTAAGAAGATGTAATATAATATAAGTCAGTCATGGTTTCCTTTTGATTGTATAGATATATCCGTTTTGTATAATACATAACTTTTATATTCGTTCAGACTCAACATTTCTCGTACTGAAAAGATAAAAATGACCAAGTTTTTCAGATTTGTGTCAAAACCGGAGCAAAATTGTAGCATTGAACATAAAAAGTAACTTTTATGTTTTAAGTAAGGCTGAGGACACACGGGTGTTTTCATTGCGTTGCGTCACGTCGCGTCGTGTTGTCGCAACGCTATGATTTCAATGTATGGAGTGCCACATGAGCAATACGTTGTCGCAATAATATAATAATATGTTATTTATTCAGATAAATATATATTTATATATTTTATATATAATTTTAATTTATATATCCACGTTAAATGTAATAATAATTTTAAGAATTTTTAATTAATAAAAATAAGCTTTAAATAATTCCCGCAACATGGACGCGAACCCAGTGCTGCAATATCGGACAGTCGACTCTATTTGCGATCACCTGCAGGATGCAGCTGGTAATGGCCCTCAAACGGGTCATCACAGATGCAATTCGATTACGCACAATTGCATGAAGGCTATCTGTGACATTTTCGACAAACATCTGTGATGCACTACAGTGCCGAGCCAGCCCCAACAGCACTCTGAAGGCGATATTATATTGTACTCTTAAGGTATTTATAGCCTTCCGCGAATAGTTGACCTACAGACTGCATGTATACAGCGTCTGGCAGTAAGCTTTAAAAAGATAAATTTTCACTGGTCAAGAACATCGTGCAAACTTGCGAGCAAATCGAGCAACGCCTCCGGTACTACGACGTCACGTCCGTTGCTGTGTTCCGGTGGTTTGTCATTTTGCCGCTCTTGCGTTACACCGCCTCCAACCTCTCCGCTTCGTCTACACGATTCCTTATAGTCTGGAAAGTCCGAAAGCTACGGGACTCTTTTCATGAGTAGCAGTATACATAGTAGGACATGATTTTGATAATATTTTATATATTGCTTAATGATAAACCGAGAGTCAGACCGCACGACCTCACTTAGTTATGGTGTAGGAGGCTGACGAAGATGTAAAAAAATATTATCGAAATTCTAACAGTATACAACAAATAATCACATTACTTATTTACAATGTTAATTTAAGAAAAATATCCGTCCGATCTCGATGTGCTGATAAAATCGTCGTCACTTATGTATAAATATTAAATAATCGTCGGAGAATTATAAAAATAAAGTAGTAGTATACATTCTGAAATTAATAGAGGTTATTATTTATGATTAATATAACAAGAAAACGATCGTCAGACTGCAAAATAAATAATACTTAAAAGTCCGTCAGTAACGAATCGTGTGGCTTCACTCTTAATTTTATCCAACTCGATCTAATAAGTAGTTTTATTTAATCTAGCTGTTTATTATTTACTTCAATTTAAAGTTTCAGTTTAAAGTTTAATTGTTTAAACAACAAACAAGGCCATATTCACACTACGTTGTCAAAATAGGAATTGAAAAATTAGAACAATGCCACTGAGTTAATGTTTTACTATTCCTGAAAGTGGTGTTGTGACTGTTTTACCGTATTATAAGGCATTGGTCTTCTATACTAATTAACCGTTCATAGGTAAAGTAGCTCTTTACATGTAAATTGTGTTTATATGAAGTCAGTGGTATCTAGACAGCGAAGTTCTGAACGGCTGACACCGGACAGTGCGATATTTACACGAACCATTTCGAGCTACTTTTGACCACTCCGTAAGTCTAAAACTATTCGACCTACACACTTGAAATTTTGTGTGTGTAATAAACCTCTCTTGATAACATAGAATGCAAAATTTGAAGAATAAAACTGTTATAATTTTACATCGCTCGATCCTTTACCAATTTAAGTTGTACTGTTCAGTAAGTAAAATTTCTAAGACATAATAAATCCAAAACAAAACTTGCGATTTATATGAAATGATAGAGATTTGCCGTTGTGCGCACATAACACAATGACTTCTAGATAGATTTTGATTTTTTGTTTTGTTTAGATATTTACGTACTTTATCTAAAAAAAAATCACGATATCTTCATAAACAATAATTCTGCAGTACATGCGAGCAGTAACTAGTTTTCTAATAAAATAAAGAAATAAAAAAAATTTTTTTTTTGAATATTGTCTTTCGTCTATTTCTGAAGTACAGTTTTAATCTGTTACTTTGTTTTAGTTGTAAATATTTGGGCGACCGAGCATTTGCTCGGTGTCTTACAAAAAAAAAAACACCTAAAAGAAAAGGCAATGAAGACTTGCTACGTTAAAAATGGCATATCAAAGAAATTAGTTAACCAATTGTTTTGTGAATAAAATTGAAGAATGTACATTTCTACAAATATAATTGAAGGAACTGCTATGAAACTTGGCACCCAATAGATCTCAGCTCTTTTATCAGTGATAGTGACTACCCTGAATGTCGTTTCTACCGAACTTGGCCACTTTTTCAAATTAAACTACACCGAATGTCGTTTCTACCACCACGTAAAGTAGTGAGTGTGTGCGTTAGAGAAAGAATCGTTAAGTATAAATGTTGAGAGGGGAGCGCCGAGTCGGTAAAGCCGACTGACCAGTCGCGACGCTGTCCAAATGGTACGTAGCGACGTCCCACAGAACGTTTTTACTCCCGTCCAATGGCATCATTAGATATTTCAAATCAAAAGTTGAAGCAATAACCTTATACTTTGTTTTATCTCAACCATGAGCGATTAAATTTTTACACCAAATGTAGCTTTACGTTGCTTTTGTTTGTTAATAATTTTGGTCATAAAAGGCCGGTGTTCACTCGACAGTTTTATTGAATAGTCTTGCAAATTTACGCGACGCGTGGGTCTTGATAAAACCCTTTTTTGTAACTTGTGTTTCTTGGAGACTCCTTTAGACAGTAATCCACGTAACGGTGATATAGATTGTACTATATATGTAGAAGAATATAAATGTGTGTGTTGCGTGATTTTGAAGTTGCTATATCGTGATTGTTGGATAAACTGTTACTTACATACACCACTCTACATGGTCTTCGTTTACGGGATTCGTGGCTAGGAAACCGCCACGCCGAGTCTTGAGGTAAGCTTGTGACATTTTGAAAAGGCACAGTATTTTGTGTATCACAGCTTCACTATCTGTTAACCATGACTCGCGAAAAGTTTGTTTTCTTTTGGGCCCAGCACAAGGTTCGCGTTTTGTTGGTCGTGGTTATCTCGAATATATACATTCTTAATATTTACATCATATTTTCGATGTATGTATTTTGATACCATAAATATGTCTTTATAAAAATACAAAAACATTTTAAACTTCGAATAAATTCGCATTGTTGATTTATATGTTATGAATAACTTTCGATAATGTTTTCTTAAATATTAGCAAGATATATTTCAGTTCTAACCTTGGCGGAGAAATTCGAGTATTTATGTCTTTATTCTAACCTCAAATCTCATACGTAGTCGTCTAATGTAGTCTTGGCATAGATGAATATACATAATTATAAGTTAATCTTAATCAATGCAGTAAGCATTTATTTGGTCAGTTCTGTTTTTATTAAGTAATACTTTGTAATATATTGCGTGTTTATACTTAATTATGCCAATGTCACATGAATTGCATATTTTGTAATCTTCAGAGTTCAAACAACAATTTTAACAAGATGGCGACTCTCTTGTTAAAATTGTTCCGGGAGTTTTTGTAGCAATTCAAAATGCATGTTCTTAGTTATTATTTACAATATATAATCTCACTTGTTTTCTAATCTACAAAAAAAGTGGCAAACAAGCATACGGTCCTCCTGATGGTAAGCGGCTGCCGTAGCCTATGCATGCTTAAAGCACCAATAGGTATCACAAGCGCGTTGACAACCTTGAGCACCCATTCGCCAAAGAGCTTCGGAAACCCGGCTCACCGCAGGAACACAACACTAGATTATTTGGCTACGTTCTTTAGGGTGGAGGTTCTACCAGTCGGAATGCTCCTAGTAGAGAGAAATCTGCAAAGAAATTTCTTTGTGGCATACCTCTCTTAAGATACTGTACATTTATTGTGTACAATAACCAAAGTATATCGCACAAAGTGCAGCCAAAATTACATAATAACGAAGCAAGTAACGTAAATTTAAGAATTAAAATAAAAACTACAACATTTCTGAATAAGATCCCACCGATAGCTCATTTGGAAGATTTACTAGTAATATCATATTTATTAATACTACTTTTGCACTTAGGACTTTCTTGTTTAGCATAAAATTAGATAGATATAACAAAGCAAATAAACTACATTGTTTTTGTGATAAAATAAATAAAACGATCAACCGTTACTAAAATGAGCGCGGACCCGAACCGGAGCCGGCCGCCTATTATACAATGTGCTACGTCAATCTATACAGAGCGGGACCGCGCACCGAGGGCGCGAACGCGACGGAAACGATTCCCTCGTACTCTGTATATAACCGACGGCGGATAACACGCTACGGTAACCAGCTGTCTGGAAACCAGTGCGTGCGAGCCCCTCTCACTACGTGCGACCAACCCTGTTCACACCCAAAACTACTAGGCGTGAAGAGGGCGAAACATCAAGGTACACACACGCAGTGAGGTGCCTGCTGGTAGGCGCGGCGATGACGTAGCACGGAGCGGAATGGACTGGGTCGCTGGCGGGTTGAACTTAGTGAAGATGCGAAGAAATGACACACAGGCACCACAATAAAATTTGCTGTATTCTTCAAGACAATACACTTTGTTAATACTATATCTTCTGGGTACGGTTACTTCCAGTTTCTTGAGTCTTGAGTCTTGAGTATTGATTCTTCAATTTGTGGTACCCGTGTGCGCTCGTTTGCTTTTTTTTTTTTTTTTTTTTTTTTTTTTTTTTTTTTTTTAGAACTGACTACACTGTTAGCCTTAGGGGCCCTATCGTCAAACAGAGCCGCTGCGGCTTTTACAGCTTCACCGGACTTGGGGCTCGTTTGCCCCGGCAGAACGCCTTTTATATGGTTTGCCGGAGAGCGAGACGGACGATGGCGTCTCTATCCGTACTGCTCATTACCAAACTTGGGTGTGGTCCGTTAACCGCGGTAATGCGCAGTGGTTGCAATATTGCTGTCTCTGTCTATTATTATTATTACTTGTATACAGAATACAATAAATTGTTAATATCTCTAATTACAGTTATTCAATTACAATAAAAACTATTTCACATTAATGTAGACATAAATACCTATTCAAAAACACTAACTTTAACATTATAGGTTAATAAACACGGGAGATATAAAGCATTAAACATTGCAACCTTAAAACGTCTTGTGACTCGTTATATACGTACTATTTGAGCTTACACACGTTATAAAATACATACGGAAGGCTATTCTACCTATATCACGCGAAACATTATGTATAATTTTTACAAAATATGAATTATTGACAATATATTATTTTAGTACTTTACGTGATTATTTTTATTAGATTACATACATTTTCATGACTTATATACTGTCTTTACATACCTACGCGCTATAGTAACATATTTAAAACATTACAAACATTTAATTATTGATCGTTTGTGCAAATTATTCATCCTTACAACTTATATTTACAAATGTTATTCTTATATCATTACGCTTAGGCTTATGCGTCGCTAACAGTCTCCCCCCCAGTGTACGCTCCGTCGTGCACTCCAAATTGATGTCGCGACGTTGCAGGCACGATGACGATGAGTCTCGACATGGGACGCCTCAGCACACCTCCTCTCGAGGTCCGGACGTCCGCCACACGTGTCCTGCCATCTGGGCCGGGGTAGCTGGCGACGACTTCGCCTCGCGGCCAGGTGTTGCGTGGTAGGGAAGCATCGGCGATGATGACTATATCGCCTCGCTGCGGTTGTGGAGCCTCTCTCCCGCTGATCTTCCGTGGCATGAGCGTCGGTAGATACTCACGCAGCCACCTCTTCCAGAAGTGGTCCGCCAGACGTTGCGATGTTTTCCAATCGGCCCGGCCGATGAGTGTGTGCTCGTCGAAGCTTCCGACGACCGATGAACCGCAGGAACGACCTATAAGGAAGTGGTTAGGGGTTAAAGCTTCCTCATCTTCCGGGCTAGCGCTCAGGTGAGTGAGCGGGCGTGAATTGACGGTGTGCTCCACTTCCGTGAGCAGGGTGTGCAGCACTTCTTCTGGCGGGCTTCTCTCGTTCAGGATCGCGGAGAGGGCCGTTTTGACGGTTCGCACCATTCGTTCCCAGGCGCCTCCCATGTGTGGCGCACCGGGTGGTATGAACTTCCAGGTGATGCCTTCGTGACTTGCCGCTTCAGCCAGCTCGGATTTCTTCAATTTCGACATTTCTTCACGCAGCTCGCGATCTGCACCAATGAAGTTTGTGCCATTATCACTATACATTACCCGCGGGTTCCCTCGCCGGGCAGACATGCGACGTAGCGCCATGACCATGGAGCTGGTACTTAATGATGGCACTAATTCAAGGTGTATCGCGCGCGTCGTCAAACAGGTGAAGAGGGCTCCCCATCGCTTCTCTCTTCGCCGGCCGATGGTAACGTGCATAGGGCCGAAATAATCGACCGCGGTGCACGTAAACGGATGCGCCCCGTGTCGCAACCGTTCGGCGGGTAGATCTCCGGTTGGCGGCAATTGTGGCTTCTCTTTCCTGTTGCGGCACCATTGACATTCGTGTAGCACTTTTTTCACAGAATTCCGTAGCCCAAGAATCCAGTACGTTTGTCGCAGCTCGTTCACGACGGTCGCATGGTTGGCGTGGCAGAATTTTCGATGATAGCGATCGATGAGTAGGCGAGCGATTTTATGTTTCCCGTCTAGGACCGCCAAGTTTCCGCTACTCATGTTCATTTTCCGTGTTCTGTCTCGCAACCGAATGATGCCGTTTTCATCGAGTTGGACGTCTATTTTCTTCAGTTTGCTACCTGTCTTGATGGGTAAGTTTTTCCGTAAACATTCCATCACGTCCCCGAATGCATCCAGTTGACTGTGGTGTAGTAGGGCTAGTTCGGCCCGCTGTAAACAACGATCGGGTATTGGTATAAACTTCGTTGTGTTTTCTTGAGTTTTCTTTGTTCGGACGGTTTTCTTGGTTTCTTTTTTCTTATGTGGCTTCCACTCGCTGTCGCGCGCGACGTTCACGACGCGACCTTTTCTACACAGTTCTGTAAATTGGAATATTCTCGCCACCGTTCGCAATAGTTTTATCCAACTTGAAAAGCGTTCCGTACTCGGTAGTGTGTCGTTGTTTCTTGTGCGCGTGGTAAGTACAGTCGCAGATTTCTTTTCTTCATCCAATACTTGGTCGCACTTTCCCAAGCGTTTCTGCGGCCAATCCGCTTCTGGCCGATGAAGAAAATCTGGACCGACGAACCATTTTGAGTCTTCACTGAACCCATTTGGTACTCCCCGGGTGGCTATGTCCGCCGGGTTTTCGCGTGTCGGCACCCACCTCCACTCGTGTGGCTTCGAAATCTCTTCGATGGCTGCCAACCTGTGGGCCACGAACGGTTTGAAGCGGCGCGGATCGGCTTTCATCCACTGCAGTACTGTGCTCGAGTCTGACCAGTAGAATTTGTCCGTGGTTTTTAGTTCCAGTTCTTCAGTGATTGTGTTGGCCAGCCTCGCTCCCAGTAGTGCAGCCTGTAACTCTAATCTGGGTATTGTCACGGGTTTGACCGGTGCCACTCTAGCTTTCCCGGCAATCAATGTGACACATACCCCGTTTCCGATCGATCTCCAATAACATGCCGCTGCATAGGCCGTTTCGCTGGCATCCACAAAGGTGTGCAGCTGCCCCGCTCCCATGGACGGCGTCAGACAGCGTGGAATTTTCATATCGCGTAGCGTGGACAAACTGTTGATGTAATCGCGCCATTGATAATGAGCCTCTTCCCCTATGCTCTCATCCCAGTCAGTTCCGGTTCTCCACAGGGTTTGAATTAGCCGTTTTCCCTGTATAAGAATAGGCGCGACCAGTCCTAGCGGGTCGAAGGTGGACATCACTGCGCTAGTGACTTCGCGTTTTGTTGGCGCTCTCTGGTTTTGTATGACGTCACTCGGTGTGTTTCGGAGGTTACTATTGAACGCTAAACAATCTTCTCCGACTAGCCAGCGCAGTCCGAGCGTTTTTTCCTCGTTGTCGCCTATGTGGATTTCTTGGGGGGATGTCTCATTTTCTGCCAGGTTGCTCAGCAGTTGCGCGTCGTTGCTCGCCCATTGCCGCAGTTCGAATCCCGCCTTCCTATGGATCGCCTGGACCGCCTTCGCGGTTTCTATAGCTTGCGTGCTTGATGTGAAGCTCTGCAGGTAGTCATCCATGTAGTGATTTCGGACGATCGCTTGGGCCGCTTCCGGGTGTGTCGCTTTGAAATCTTCTGCATTCCGGTTCTTGACGTAGATGGCGGTAGCTGGCGATGACGCGGCCCCGAAGATTACCGACGCCATTCGGTATTCGGTCGGCCTCGACGACCGGTCATCTCCTCGCCACAGGAATCGCAGGCTGTCGCGATCCTCTTCGCGCACGCGGATCTGCAGAAACATTTCTCTAATATCGGCGACCACTGCGATCGGCCCCTGCCGGAATCGCAACAGGACTCCGAACAGCGACTGCAGTAGGTCGGGTCCCGGGAGCAGCGCGTCGTTTAAGCACTTGCCGTCGTATTTAGCTGCGGCGTCAAATACGAGGCGTGTTTTTCTCTTCTGCGGGTGCACCACGGCAAAGTGCGGCAAATAGAATGTCCTACCCGGTGTGGCTTCAGTCGGTGCCTTCTCGGCATATCCACTGTCGAGTAGGTTCTGAATTTGTTTTGTATATTCCCCCTTTAGTGCGGCATCTTTTTCGAGCTTCTTTTCTATGCCGTTCAGACGATGACGAGCCATTGCGTAATTGTTCGGCAAGGTTTCCTCGTCGCTCTTCCACAAGAGACCTGACTCGAACCTTCCGTCGGGTCGTCTCTTGGTGGTGTTGTGGAGGATTTCAAGGGCTCTCCCATCGGCATCGTTGGTGGGGCGGCGCTGCTGCACTCCGATGGACTCTAGCTCGAAGTGGCTCTTGATTAATTTTTCTATGTCGGCCTCTTCACTCACGTTGTTTACGTGGTTGACGAATTTCACCGGCGTAGAGTCACTCGTAGCGCAGCAACCGTGTAGTACCCATCCCAGACTGGTGAGAGAAGCAACTGGTTGGTTCGGCTTCCCCTTGATGATCTTTCTTGACACAATCATCTCCCAGTTGTCTTGCCCGATGAGTAGAGCCGGCCTCTCTTTACTGTAGACGAGCTCGCTTCGGTTTTTCAGATGCGCACACTTGTTTATGGTTTCTATACTCACATGTTGCGGCGACAACTTCAGGTTGGTTACGGTCCGGACTCCTTTCAATAGGCGCTTGTCCCGCCGGTGAGCTCCTTTAATTTTGATGTCGATTATTTGAGAGTCCTTCCTCTCAACGAGCTTTCCCCCGACGGTCTCGAGGATGAGCAGGTCTTCCTTGCCCGAGGCTCCGATCTCTTGAGCCACGGCGTTGTCCAGCAGTGACACGGTTGACCCCTCATCAAGTAGCGCGAGCACACGAGCGGAGCCGGCCGGTCCGAACACGTCCACCGGAATCATTTTGAGGTAAACCTCTTTCCCGTCCGCGGCGGCGTACACAGTTTTGATAGTGGCCTCTTCATTATCGCCCTGTGTTTGTGTTTGTGGTTGCGGTTGCGGTCGCGGCGCGGGTTTTTCCGGCGGCGCTTGTGCCGCTTGACGAATTGCGTGTAATATTATGTGGTGTTGCCGTCCACACTTACGGCAAGACGGCCCTTTACAAGTGTTCTTCGAATGTTTCTGTCGCAAACACATAAAACACAATTTTTTATTTTTCACAATTACCCACCTGTCTTCGGTTGTCGATTCCCAAAACTGTTTGCATTCAGTTATCCAGTGCTCGCGACTTTCACAATTTGCACAATATTTCTTGCCACTGGATATTGTTTGTTGGCCTCTGTTCTCTTCGGTTCGCGCGGTGTGCACACGCCGGTTGAACCGTTTTGCAGGTGCTTCCACTGGCGCGAACGTTGCCCACAGGTCCGCTTCGTTTTCAAGGAATTTTCTCAAGTTCACTAGCACTGGATCTTCTGTGTGCGTCTTGACATAATCGAACCACCTGATCCGCAATGATGGTGATAATTTCTGAACAATGTCTCGACTTACCTGCGGTGAGCAGAGGTACTCCGGTTTCCGTAGAGCGCTTATTGTGGCGACGGCGTTGCTAACTCGATTGGCAAACGCGCATATCTCGTCACAAGATTCCCCTATGTGAGGTAACTTTTCTATGGCGGCTAATTCGGCCAGGACGAGACGCTCCGGATTCCCGTACCTCCTCTCCAATGTTGCGATGACCTCGTCAGGATCGTGGGCTGTGAACAACATTTGTCGCACGCTCTCCTTCGCGGTGCCGTGTATGGAGTGCCTCAGACGAGCCATATTCTGTGTGTCGCTAAATTGTGCGACAGAATCCCGATATGTTCTCAGGAACGGTAACCAGTCTTCCGATGCTCCATTGAAGCTAGGCAGATCGGCATACTTCGACGGTGCGGCTGGTACGACGGCTCGTGTTGAGGCTTGCACGGCGGTGACCATTTTATCGGCAATTTTTTCAATGTCACTTACCTTGACATAGGCCTCCTGTGTTTTTTCGCAGTCCTGTTTCTCCATGATGGTTGCACTTTGGTTTATCCACTGCTCGATGTGTGTGGATTGCACTTCGCGTTCGATGTCTTCGTCATCGATCTCCTCTTCAGATTGACACTGGACCATTTCCAGTTCAATCTCGGCCAGCGCGGCAGCTGACTTGGCTATTTCAAATTTTTTCCTCGCCTCTAGTTCCGCCATACGGGATTTTGACGATCTCACTGACCTTGATTTTATCGACCTGGCGCGCTGTGCCGCAGGAACGCACGGTGGGGCTGTTCTCCCTCCAATGTCCCTGGACGCCTTTGCTGCGGGCACTGTAGGAACGCACGGTGGGGCCTCCTCGCTCCCTCCAATGTTCCTGGGTGCTGGTGTTCTTGTGTCTTGCGACGCGGCGGCGGCGGTTGCAGCGCGTGTGCGGATCGACGAAGTCGAAGGTAATGTTTTTCTGGTGGTGGCGGACGTGGCGGTAGCCGAACTTGTTTCTGTCGGCGTGTTCAACGACCAATCTGTGGTCGTGGTTTCACTGTCGTCCTTGCGACTCGACGTAGGCGACCGTACTGTAGGCATTTTCACTGTTCACTGGACCCAATCCGGCTATTCGAAGGACCAAAACTAAAATGAGCGCGGACCCGAAGCGGAGCCGGCCGCCTATTATACAATGTGCTACGTCAATCTATACAGAGCGGGACCGCGCACCGAGGGCGCGAACGCGACGGAAACGATTCCCTCGTACTCTGTATATAACCGACGGCGGATAACACGCTACGGTAACCATCTGTCTGGAAACCAGTGCGTGCGAGCCCCTCTCACTACGTGCGACCAACCCTGTTCACACCCGAAACTACTAGGCGTGAAGAGGGCGAAACATCAAGGTACACACACGCAGTGAGGTGCCTGCTGGTAGGCGCGGCGATGACGTAGCACGGAGCGGAATGGACTGGGTCGCTGGCGGGTTGAACTTAGTGAAGATGCGAAGAAATGACACACAGGCACCACAATAAAATTTGCTGTATTCTTCAAGACAATACACTTTGTTAATACTATATCTTCTGGGTACGGTTACTTCCAGTTTCTTGAGTCTTGAGTCTTGAGTATTGATTCTTCAATTTGTGGTACCCGTGTGCGCTCGTTTGCCCCGGCAGAACGCCTTTTATATGGTTTGCCGGAGAGCGAGACGGACGATGGCGTCTCTATCCGTACTGCTCATTACCAAACTTGGGTGTGGTCCGTTAACCGCGGTAATGCGCAGTGGTTGCAATATTGCTGTCTCTGTCTATTATTATTATTACTTGTATACAGAATACAATAAATTGTTAATATCTCTAATTACAGTTATTCAATTACAATAAAAACTATTTCACATTAATGTAGACATAAATACCTATTCAAAAACACTAACTTTAACATTATAGGTTAATAAACACGGGAGATATAAAGCATTAAACATTGCAACCTTAAAACGTCTTGTGACTCGTTATATACGTACTATTTGAGCTTACACACGTTATAAAATACATACGGAAGGCTATTCTACCTATATCACGCGAAACATTATGTATAATTTTTACAAAATATGAATTATTGACAATATATTATTTTAGTACTTTACGTGATTATTTTTATTAGATTACATACATTTTCATGACTTATATACTGTCTTTACATACCTACGCGCTATAGTAACATATTTAAAACATTACAAACATTTAATTATTGATCGTTTGTGCAAATTATTCATCCTTACAACTTATATTTACAAATGTTATTCTTATATCATTACGCTTAGGCTTATGCGTCGCTAACAGTCTCCCCCCCAGTGTACGCTCCGTCGTGCACTCCAAATTGATGTCGCGACGTTGCAGGCACGATGACGATGAGTCTCGACATGGGACGCCTCAGCACACCTCCTCTCGAGGTCCGGACGTCCGCCACACGTGTCCTGCCATCTGGGCCGGGGTAGCTGGCGACGACTTCGCCTCGCGGCCAGGTGTTGCGTGGTAGGGAAGCATCGGCGATGATGACTATATCGCCTCGCTGCGGTTGTGGAGCCTCTCTCCCGCTGATCTTCCGTGGCATGAGCGTCGGTAGATACTCACGCAGCCACCTCTTCCAGAAGTGGTCCGCCAGACGTTGCGATGTTTTCCAATCGGCCCGGCCGATGAGTGTGTGCTCGTCGAAGCTTCCGACGACCGATGAACCGCAGGAACGACCTATAAGGAAGTGGTTAGGGGTTAAAGCTTCCTCATCTTCCGGGCTAGCGCTCAGGTGAGTGAGCGGGCGTGAATTGACGGTGTGCTCCACTTCCGTGAGCAGGGTGTGCAGCACTTCTTCTGGCGGGCTTCTCTCGTTCAGGATCGCGGAGAGGGCCGTTTTGACGGTTCGCACCATTCGTTCCCAGGCGCCTCCCATGTGTGGCGCACCGGTGGTATGAACTTCCAGGTGATGCCTTCGTGACTTGCCGCTTCAGCCAGCTCGGATTTCTTCAATTTCGACATTTCTTCACGCAGCTCGCGATCTGCACCAATGAAGTTTGTGCCATTATCACTATACATTACCCGCGGGTTCCCTCGCCGGGCAGACATGCGACGTAGCGCCATGACCATGGAGCTGGTACTTAATGATGGCACTAATTCAAGGTGTATCGCGCGCGTCGTCAAACAGGTGAAGAGGGCTCCCCATCGCTTCTCTCTTCGCCGGCCGATGGTAACGTGCATAGGGCCGAAATAATCGACCGCGGTGCACGTAAACGGATGCGCCCCGTGTCGCAACCGTTCGGCGGGTAGATCTCCGGTTGGCGGCAATTGTGGCTTCTCTTTCCTGTTGCGGCACCATTGACATTCGTGTAGCACTTTTTCACAGAATTCCGTAGCCCAAGAATCCAGTACGTTTGTCGCAGCTCGTTCACGACGGTCGCATGGTTGGCGTGGCAGAATTTTCGATGATAGCGATCGATGAGTAGGCGAGCGATTTTATGTTTCCCGTCTAGGACCGCCAAGTTTCCGCTACTCATGTTCATTTTCCGTGTTCTGTCTCGCAACCGAATGATGCCGTTTTCATCGAGTTGGACGTCTATTTTCTTCAGTTTGCTACCTGTCTTGATGGGTAAGTTTTTCCGTAAACATTCCATCACGTCCCCGAATGCATCCAGTTGACTGTGGTGTAGTAGGGCTAGTTCGGCCCGCTGTAAACAACGATCGGGTATTGGTATAAACTTCGTTGTGTTTTCTTGAGTTTTCTTTGTTCGGACGGTTTTCTTGGTTTCTTTTTTCTTATGTGGCTTCCACTCGCTGTCGCGCGCGACGTTCACGACGCGACCTTTTCTACACAGTTCTGTAAATTGGAATATTCTCGCCACCGTTCGCAATAGTTTTATCCAACTTGAAAAGCGTTCCGTACTCGGTAGTGTGTCGTTGTTTCTTGTGCGCGTGGTAAGTACAGTCGCAGATTTCTTTTCTTCATCCAATACTTGGTCGCACTTTCCCAAGCGTTTCTGCGGCCAATCCGCTTCTGGCCGATGAAGAAAATCTGGACCGACGAACCATTTTGAGTCTTCACTGAACCCATTTGGTACTCCCCGGGTGGCTATGTCCGCCGGGTTTTCGCGTGTCGGCACCCACCTCCACTCGTGTGGCTTCGAAATCTCTTCGATGGCTGCCAACCTGTGGGCCACGAACGGTTTGAAGCGGCGCGGATCGGCTTTCATCCACTGCAGTACTGTGCTCGAGTCTGACCAGTAGAATTTGTCCGTGGTTTTTAGTTCCAGTTCTTCAGTGATTGTGTTGGCCAGCCTCGCTCCCAGTAGTGCAGCCTGTAACTCTAATCTGGGTATTGTCACGGGTTTGACCGGTGCCACTCTAGCTTTCCCGGCAATCAATGTGACACATACCCCGTTTCCGATCGATCTCCAATAACATGCCGCTGCATAGGCCGTTTCGCTGGCATCCACAAAGGTGTGCAGCTGCCCCGCTCCCATGGACGGCGTCAGACAGCGTGGAATTTTCATATCGCGTAGCGTGGACAAACTGTTGATGTAATCGCGCCATTGATAATGAGCCTCTTCCCCTATGCTCTCATCCCAGTCAGTTCCGGTTCTCCACAGGGTTTGAATTAGCCGTTTTCCCTGTATAAGAATAGGCGCGACCAGTCCTAGCGGGTCGAAGGTGGACATCACTGCGCTAGTGACTTCGCGTTTTGTTGGCGCTCTCTGGTTTTGTATGACGTCACTCGGTGTGTTTCGGAGGTTACTATTGAACGCTAAACAATCTTCTCCGACTAGCCAGCGCAGTCCGAGCGTTTTTTCCTCGTTGTCGCCTATGTGGATTTCTTGGGGGATGTCTCATTTTCTGCCAGGTTGCTCAGCAGTTGCGCGTCGTTGCTCGCCCATTGCCGCAGTTCGAATCCCGCCTTCCTATGGATCGCCTGGACCGCCTTCGCGGTTTCTATAGCTTGCGTGCTTGATGTGAAGCTCTGCAGGTAGTCATCCATGTAGTGATTTCGGACGATCGCTTGGGCCGCTTCCGGGTGTGTCGCTTTGAAATCTTCTGCATTCCGGTTCTTGACGTAGATGGCGGTAGCTGGCGATGACGCGGCCCCGAAGATTACCGACGCCATTCGGTATTCGGTCGGCCTCGACGACCGGTCATCTCCTCGCCACAGGAATCGCAGGCTGTCGCGATCCTCTTCGCGCACGCGGATCTGCAGAAACATTTCTCTAATATCGGCGACCACTGCGATCGGCCCCTGCCGGAATCGCAACAGGACTCCGAACAGCGACTGCAGTAGGTCGGGTCCCGGGAGCAGCGCGTCGTTTAAGCACTTGCCGTCGTATTTAGCTGCGGCGTCAAATACGAGGCGTGTTTTTCTCTTCTGCGGGTGCACCACGGCAAAGTGCGGCAAATAGAATGTCCTACCCGGTGTGGCTTCAGTCGGTGCCTTCTCGGCATATCCACTGTCGAGTAGGTTCTGAATTTGTTTTGTATATTCCCCCTTTAGTGCGGCATCTTTTTCGAGCTTCTTTTCTATGCCGTTCAGACGATGACGAGCCATTGCGTAATTGTTCGGCAAGGTTTCCTCGTCGCTCTTCCACAAGAGACCTGACTCGAACCTTCCGTCGGGTCGTCTCTTGGTGGTGTTGTGGAGGATTTCAAGGGCTCTCCCATCGGCATCGTTGGTGGGGCGGCGCTGCTGCACTCCGATGGACTCTAGCTCGAAGTGGCTCTTGATTAATTTTTCTATGTCGGCCTCTTCACTCACGTTGTTTACGTGGTTGACGAATTTCACCGGCGTAGAGTCACTCGTAGCGCAGCAACCGTGTAGTACCCATCCCAGACTGGTGAGAGAAGCAACTGGTTGGTTCGGCTTCCCCTTGATGATCTTTCTTGACACAATCATCTCCCAGTTGTCTTGCCCGATGAGTAGAGCCGGCCTCTCTTTACTGTAGACGAGCTCGCTTCGGTTTTTCAGATGCGCACACTTGTTTATGGTTTCTATACTCACATGTTGCGGCGACAACTTCAGGTTGGTTACGGTCCGGACTCCTTTCAATAGGCGCTTGTCCCGCCGGTGAGCTCCTTTAATTTTGATGTCGATTATTTGAGAGTCCTTCCTCTCAACGAGCTTTCCCCCGACGGTCTCGAGGATGAGCAGGTCTTCCTTGCCCGAGGCTCCGATCTCTTGAGCCACGGCGTTGTCCAGCAGTGACACGGTTGACCCCTCATCAAGTAGCGCGAGCACACGAGCGGAGCCGGCCGGTCCGAACACGTCCACCGGAATCATTTTGAGGTAAACCTCTTTCCCGTCCGCGGCGGCGTACACAGTTTTGATAGTGGCCTCTTCATTATCGCCCTGTGTTTGTGTTTGTGGTTGCGGTTGCGGTCGCGGCGCGGGTTTTTCCGGCGGCGCTTGTGCCGCTTGACGAATTGCGTGTAATATTATGTGGTGTTGCCGTCCACACTTACGGCAAGACGGCCCTTTACAAGTGTTCTTCGAATGTTTCTGTCGCAAACACATAAAACACAATTTTTTTTTTTCACAATTACCCACCTGTCTTCGGTTGTCGATTCCCAAAACTGTTTGCATTCAGTTATCCAGTGCTCGCGACTTTCACAATTTGCACAATATTTCTTGCCACTGGATATTGTTTGTTGGCCTCTGTTCTCTTCGGTTCGCGCGGTGTGCACACGCCGGTTGAACCGTTTTGCAGGTGCTTCCACTGGCGCGAACGTTGCCCACAGGTCCGCTTCGTTTTCAAGGAATTTTCTCAAGTTCACTAGCACTGGATCTTCTGTGTGCGTCTTGACATAATCGAACCACCTGATCCGCAATGATGGTGATAATTTCTGAACAATGTCTCGACTTACCTGCGGTGAGCAGAGGTACTCCGGTTTCCGTAGAGCGCTTATTGTGGCGACGGCGTTGCTAACTCGATTGGCAAACGCGCATATCTCGTCACAAGATTCCCCTATGTGAGGTAACTTTTCTATGGCGGCTAATTCGGCCAGGACGAGACGCTCCGGATTCCCGTACCTCCTCTCCAATGTTGCGATGACCTCGTCAGGATCGTGGGCTGTGAACAACATTTGTCGCACGCTCTCCTTCGCGGTGCCGTGTATGGAGTGCCTCAGACGAGCCATATTCTGTGTGTCGCTAAATTGTGCGACAGAATCCCGATATGTTCTCAGGAACGGTAACCAGTCTTCCGATGCTCCATTGAAGCTAGGCAGATCGGCATACTTCGACGGTGCGGCTGGTACGACGGCTCGTGTTGAGGCTTGCACGGCGGTGACCATTTTATCGGCAATTTTTTCAATGTCACTTACCTTGACATAGGCCTCCTGTGTTTTTTCGCAGTCCTGTTTCTCCATGATGGTTGCACTTTGGTTTATCCACTGCTCGATGTGTGTGGATTGCACTTCGCGTTCGATGTCTTCGTCATCGATCTCCTCTTCAGATTGACACTGGACCATTTCCAGTTCAATCTCGGCCAGCGCGGCAGCTGACTTGGCTATTTCAAATTTTTTCCTCGCCTCTAGTTCCGCCATACGGGATTTTGACGATCTCACTGACCTTGATTTTATCGACCTGGCGCGCTGTGCCGCAGGAACGCACGGTGGGGCTGTTCTCCCTCCAATGTCCCTGGACGCCTTTGCTGCGGGCACTGTAGGAACGCACGGTGGGGCCTCCTCGCTCCCTCCAATGTTCCTGGGTGCTGGTGTTCTTGTGTCTTGCGACGCGGCGGCGGCGGTTGCAGCGCGTGTGCGGATCGACGAAGTCGAAGGTAATGTTTTTCTGGTGGTGGCGGACGTGGCGGTAGCCGAACTTGTTTCTGTCGGCGTGTTCAACGACCAATCTGTGGTCGTGGTTTCACTGTCGTCCTTGCGACTCGACGTAGGCGACCGTACTGTAGGCATTTTCACTGTTCACTGGACCCAATCCGGCTATTCGAAGGACCAAAACTAAAATGAGCGCGGACCCGAAGCGGAGCCGGCCGCCTATTATACAATGTGCTACGTCAATCTATACAGAGCGGGACCGCGCACCGAGGGCGCGAACGCGACGGAAACGATTCCCTCGTACTCTGTATATAACCGACGGCGGATAACACGCTACGGTAACCATCTGTCTGGAAACCAGTGCGTGCGAGCCCCTCTCACTACGTGCGACCAACCCTGTTCACACCCGAAACTACTAGGCGTGAAGAGGGCGAAACATCAAGGTACACACACGCAGTGAGGTGCCTGCTGGTAGGCGCGGCGATGACGTAGCACGGAGCGGAATGGACTGGGTCGCTGGCGGGTTGAACTTAGTGAAGATGCGAAGAAATGACACACAGGCACCACAATAAAATTTGCTGTATTCTTCAAGACAATACACTTTGTTAATACTATATCTTCTGGGTACGGTTACTTCCAGTTTCTTGAGTCTTGAGTCTTGAGTATTGATTCTTCAATTTGTGGTACCCGTGTGCGCTCGTTTGCCCCGGCAGAACGCCTTTTATATGGTTTGCCGGAGAGCGAGACGGACGATGGCGTCTCTATCCGTACTGCTCATTACCAAACTTGGGTGTGGTCCGTTAACCGCGGTAATGCGCAGTGGTTGCAATATTGCTGTCTCTGTCTATTATTATTATTACTTGTATACAGAATACAATAAATTGTTAATATCTCTAATTACAGTTATTCAATTACAATAAAAACTATTTCACATTAATGTAGACATAAATACCTATTCAAAAACACTAACTTTAACATTATAGGTTAATAAACACGGGAGATATAAAGCATTAAACATTGCAACCTTAAAACGTCTTGTGACTCGTTATATACGTACTATTTGAGCTTACACACGTTATAAAATACATACGGAAGGCTATTCTACCTATATCACGCGAAACATTATGTATAATTTTTACAAAATATGAATTATTGACAATATATTATTTTAGTACTTTACGTGATTATTTTTATTTGATTACATACATTTTCATGACTTATATACTGTCTTTACATACCTACGCGCTATAGTAACATATTTAAAACATTACAAACATTTAATTATTGATCGTTTGTGCAAATTATTCATCCTTACAACTTATATTTACAAATGTTATTCTTATATCATTACGCTTAGGCTTATGCGTCGCTAACAGTTACAACAATACATAAGAGAAGAAAATGTAATGCCGATGCGTTAAATTATTTTATGGGACCAACGCCTCTGTTTGTTTTCTATTTGGGAACATCTCCACAGTGCAGATGGTGTGTACAGTGATCCGAAATATACCTAGTTTAATTGTTGTTTGAAATATTTTCAAAAGTAGTTGTATCCCATGGTTTCACCTGTATTAAATTTATTAGACTAACCGTCACCACGCCGCTTTTAATGAATCCGTGTAACCTATCGTTGTAATCACTTCCCATACTTGTCTACAGCTTTTCAGATTGCTTGACGGTCATTGTTACTGCTCCGCTCCATAAGGTCGTCGCGTGAAGGTTTATAAGGTTTATAAACCTTCGTTAATAAATAGTATACCTAAAACCATTTGGTAAATGTGACTCATAGTTACAGAGATTAGCATGTTCAAGCGAAAAAATAAAATATCAATGTTCTGAGCTTTATAACAATACTAGCTGTGCCCCACGGTTTCACCCGTGTAACCTATCATAATAATTATTATAACTTCCCACAAGTATAAATTATTTTAAGTTTTTATTATCGCCTAAACTATGATATAAAGGGTAAAGTTTAATTTCTATAAAATTTTCTTTATTGTTTTATGTATGCCAAAAAATAATGCTCATAAATCGTGTTTTAATCCTCAACTAATTTGTGTCAGAAAATACCCTATAGGATATAGGCATATGCTATTACGTACTTTTTATAAATACTAAGGACCAATATTTTTGGTGAACATTGTATTTACGTATCATTAACCATTACGCCGGCGCACGCGGATATAGCAGTTCGGGAGCGATTTCTCTTCCAACTAACTCAACGAAAATCAATATTAAAGACTAACTGATAGCTGTAGCCTAATACTATTCCTCGTGAAACTGGTTAACATAAAAAAAAGATTTTTTCTAATCTGACCTGTAGCTCCAGAGATTAGCGTGTTTAAACAAGTAATAAAAACTCTTCCGCTTTATTATATTATTATAACCATAAATATATATAGTATATACATATATAGAATAGATGTCCTTTTTTTTTGTTACGGCTTTTTTTTAATAAATAGCTGTTAAATATGTTTTTTTTTAAATAAAACAAATGAAGCCGTAATAAAAATGGAAACAATTCTAAAGCCTTATTTAAAAAAAAAAAAAAACTATTGAAAGTGAAGGTATCAAAAAGGAAAGAGGTATCTTTTTCAAGGCTATTAAAAAGGTACTTTATTTTTATCGTTGCTTTGAAGGTATTTTCTACGCTTTGTTTCTGCTTTTTAATAGTTTGATATTGTTCATAAAATAGAAAAAAAACAATTAGTATTTCTTTACAGTTCATTAATTTTGGTAAAGATTTTGTAATAAAAATTATTATATATAGGATTTAGCTAAGAAATTACAGTCAGGGCTAAAAATCTCAGGTCTATGTTGCTGAAAGATTACATTAATAAACCGAAAATATAACAGGCAGATCTGCGGTTCAAAGATCAGATTTGTGTTTTTAATAAAGAAAGATCTATTTGAGGGCCTCTAATGCCACATGCATTTAGATACTCACTAAATTTAATACTAATCATGGTATAAACAATGAAACCTTTGCCGTACTGTGGAGCTGTGAAAACGTGTCCCGAGCAGTGTGTTTTTTTCTTCCTACAATATCTGGCCATTTAATCATAATGTGAAGAGACATTGCAGTAGATCGGCGGCGATGCGTTGTAGATTTTTCTGTGGTCACCGTTGTTTTTGGATTGGGTGATGAGGTTACCATCAAGTACGATTTTTGTTGAGATACACAAAAGTGCGCTAAATCTTAAAATAGGCCACTGACCTCACGTGATAATGTTATTTGGCATTTGTAAACATAGTGGGCAATTCATTTTGATATAATCGTCTCTTAAAATCACTTGATACACACAGACACAATCACAGTATAATAAACAACTTAAAAAAGATATCTTCTTTATCTCGTACTAAAAAAATCCTTAATTAGCGAGACTCGTACTATCGACCACTCGTACTGCACATACAACAGTGCGTACAAGTCTGGTAGTCACACCGCTCGGTCAATTCGACGATGGTCATAGTCGTAAAAATCATGACTTGCATTAACCATGTATAATACGCAGGCTAAATCCTACAGATTTCTGTTTGTCTCTTTATAGTCTCACTTTTTCGTTTCAACGAGTTTCAAATGACAACGGTGCTGAAAAAAAAATTACAATAATATTATAAAATATTAAACGTTATCCAAGATTGATAGTTATTTGAAATAATGTCTGAACAATGTTTTTTCTATTAAACCCGAGTAAAGAATCCTTACAACTTACTTAGAAACTTTATATTAATATTTCCAAGACGAAGTCATATCACGCGTCGATGGTATGTAATTGGCACGAAGTATTCTGGTAGAGCATTATATGAACACGATCGTGATCCACGTACCGATACTTTGAGACTGTGGTAATAATAAAGAAGTAAATATGTGGGTAATTAATTTTCGTAGCTACCGAAAAGCATTTTATTATTTTGTAGCGTCTGTCCATAGTCTCAGTTGATGGTAAATTATGATAGGAGCTCAGGAGATTGTTTTTGAAGAGAAAAGGGACAATAACATACCTCTATAAGATAAATCCTAAAGCCTGCGAGAGAACGAGTTAGAATAAATTATACACGGTTAATGTAAGTTCTGACTTTCACGTCATTTTCGTCGTCATCGAAATGACCTAGCGTTGCGACGACCATACTTGTACGCATTGTTGTATGTACAGTACGAGTTGTCGATAGTTCGAGTCCCGTTGATTTGGGATTTTTAAAAAAAGATTTTGAAGGTGATTTTTATTTTTTATTTAGTTGTTTGATTTCGCTAATCTCTGGAATTACCAGTCAAATATTAAAAATTAGTTTTGTTTTTTATAGCCTATTTATTGACAAAGCTTAAAGACTATATAACTTTACGCTACGACTCTGAGGAGCGGCGCGGCGGCGCAGTATCAATGAACTTCAAAAAATCTTGCAAGCTGTAGGCAAGTACGGTAAGTGAGTACAACAATAGGCTACATGGGTGCGTAGGCGACGCGAGGATACGTAGAGAGTGGTCTAAAAAATTTAACACGGGTGAAACCTTGGTCACAGTTAGTGAATATAATATACACCATATTGTTTATAATCATTTCAAGTATAACTGCCGAAATCCCCCCATTTGTATACTTGGCAACATAACGGTCGTTGGTCGCTAACAAAGTACTGGGTTTTATTGAAAATGCCTTATTATGACGTAATGATTTCATTGCAATGTTTTCTTACAGTTACAGCTCAGTGATATTGTGTGGGATTCAAGCGATTTCATTTTATATTCATAAGTAAGTCAATACCAATGATATTATAAATAAATCCGGGATAAATTCTTCACTGAAAATTTATGTTGATGACTTATATTGTGTTTTTCAGAAAAATTGTCTGGTTTATTAATAAGCATAACTTATAGCTGAAATTCCTGAAATCAAACTGTTTATTATTCTTAAATTCATGAAAACGAATTTGGACTTAATGTGAAATAGATAAAAAGATAAAACTTATTTGAAAACATTCCCTTAACATTTAAATAATATCTATTTAAAGTTACGAACAAAAAAAAAACGTTTCTTAGAAATGTTACTTACGTAACGTTCCGTTGTTTTTGTTATCGACTAGTTTCATTAACTCTTCTGATTCAACTGACATTGATTATTTCAAATAAAATGCGATGTGAATACATACGCTTAGAAATATTATTGAATTTCTGGTGCATTTCGCACTTAATCGAATGATCCAATAATGTTTCATTATTATTATACTTACGTCATTCGAATAGTAATAGCGTTTAAGTTTTCCGGAATGTAACTGTGTGCATTCTTTCTGCATTGCTAATTGTTCTATTAGCTGAGGATTGAACACATACGATGTAAATTCTGTATTGTCTTACAATCCAATTAGTTGTGAATGAATTCATTAAAATAAGAATTTAATAAATGTGTACTTTTGTACGCACGTAAGGAAGTGTTAGGTACATCTTTGGCGTAGTAAAACATTTTTTTTTTAATTGCTGAACATCACATGATACTTGCACAGATTTCAATTTTCAATCTAAGGATCATCAACAATAAACTTTTTTATGTTTTAAACAAACGGGAACGGGGGGGGGGGGGGTGTAGCACGATTCGCACGAGTGCCCGACCGACGGCATTCTGTTTTTTTTTTTTTAATCTCTTCATCAAACTCATCTTTATCTTCTATCTATACCTATACGTACAAACCTGTACAGCATCCTGGCTTCTTCCGACAAAGGTGAAGCCTGAAACACTGTTACAGACCCCAACAGAATGTAAGTTTTCTATTTATTACTAAGCAGTAGTTTTTTTCGTTTTAGCTCATTCCGGGCACATTCCATCATAACATGATAACCATCCTCTATATAATCGCATTCAGTGCACCGAGGTGACTGTATTTTTTTCATTAAGTAGGCAAATTATTAAGTGGAATGTGTCCAGCTACGTGAGTGCAGCCGCGGGAACAGCTAGTTGTAAATAATATTCACTAAGATATGAAACCGTATAAGAGAAGATTCCTGAAACTCTTATTTCGTAAAACAATACAACCAACCATTATTAATTAATTTCATAATTAATTAACAAGTATAATCCAGCAAACAATAATTGTGTAGGTACATTATTGTAACAAGCGCCATTAAGGCATTAAAATTACCAGAACAATATGATTGTTCATAATACCAATTGTAATGGATTAAATACTAAAGCTCCGTAACCTACTAATGTTATAAACTAGCTGTGCCCCACGGTTTCGCCGGTGTTTATTTTATCCGACAAACACTACACCGCCAACGCGATAACGCACCCGTGTAGTCTATCATAAATGCTCTACCCGCAAATACAAATTATTTAAATCTTTCATTATCTCCCATACTATGTGTCCAAATAACATACTATACAGAGCAAAATATAACGTCATAAAATTGTCTTTATGATGAAGTAACTTTTGTTCGTAAGGATTAATATGTCATGTCTAAAAGTAATGCTTAAAAATTACTTCTTGATTTTTAACAAATGTTTGTCACAAAATGCCTTTATTGTGGCTTATTTATAAGAGATAGGTATATGTTATCGCTGATTTTCTTTTAAATATATTAAGGATCAACATTTTTATAGAACATTGTTTTTCCGTATCATTAAATAAAACGCTAGCGCACGCAGATAAAGCAATTTGGGAGGGCCTCGGCTTCTGATTTACGTTTCAAAAATCAATAGTTAAGGCTAGTTGAGAGTTAGCTTAATTAATACTATTCCTTGTGAGTTTGGCTATCTTTTTCGAATCCGACTGGTAGTTTCAGAGATTAGCGTGTTTAATCAAACAAAAAAAAAACTCTTCCTCTTTATTATATTAGTATTACGTAAAAACGAGTGAAATTTACCACACAGATGGTTTATAACGTGGATCCACACATATGATCATTTTTATTCTGGTATAGACCCAGTAATCAGAAATCCATCCAGACGAAGTCGCGGGCAGAAGCTAGTTAATTACAATTTTGTGTAGTAATATGTTTACTCATAATTTTAGTTATTAAAATGTTGGTATTTATATTATAGCTAGAAACAATAAATACTTTATTATGGTAGCATGGTAAAAGCTTATCTGATGGTAACACAGTATAATATAAAAACATTGGCGTCCATCAAGAAGATCGTTAATCTATCAACGGTGGTCGCTGCCTTCCCGCCTTTAAAGATTCTCGGCAGTAGATATACTGATAACGAAACACGACAATCACTTACGTCAATGTGACGAGTTTATCATCATGTGCTTGATTTTCTATATAGTACAATGGTGGCAAACAAGTATACGGCCTACTTAATGGTGACCGGCTACCTTAGCCTACCATAGGTATCACTAGCGCATTACCGACCTTGAACCCCCTACCCCAAGGAGCTCTAGAAACCCTACTAAACGCAGGAACGCAACACAAGGTTATTTCGCCGCGATCTTCTGTGGGGTGGAAATATTCCACCAGTCGGGCTGCACCAACTAGAAAAAAATCTCCAAAGAAATTTCCCTAACAGATTCTTATCTCACTGGTGAGGTTGTACCACTCCAAGGCATTGCCCTCTATCGGTGTTAATCATCGCCACCCGCTCCAGCGAGTGCATCTTGTTTTAAGGTAGTCGCCCGATGACAGGAGACACCTGTGGCTAGTCGGAAGATTGATAGTCGCTAGCACCCTACTAGTTGTACGGACTAGGTCTGTTACTACCCGTGCTCGTGCTTCTATTATGTTTTCGGCCTTCTGGTTCCTATCTCCGGATCTCCCGCAAGTTTATGCAGCATACCTTTGACGTGGGCGGTCACCTCTTTTCCTCTGCGGTCAACAGCGGCTAGAATGATCTCATGGATGGTCTTCTCCATGTGTGTTCCTTAAAGAAATTTCTATGTACCTTACCTCTCTTTAAACTCCCCCTTCCCCAAGGAGCTCTGGAAACTCTACTCACCGCCCATAGGCAATTTCAGTATATGAGATTTACTTTTTTTCAATTTTATAACTATCTTGGACTTGTGCATAAATTTTCAATAGCTAATTATTTATTTCTGGTTTTGTGGATCACAGTTCACACCTAACCTAAACAATTTTATCGCCACAACTATTCGTAGAATTCAAAACTTTAAACTGCACGAGTCAGTCACGGCTAAATTCACATTATTTTTGTCACAACCATTTTCCAATGTACTGGTTTTGTTTTTGCGTAAACGCAATCACGCTAGACAAGTAATTAAACGTTATCGATCCAAGTCATTTGCCTAGCTGTTTCATTGAATGGCTGAATATTATTCAGGTAGCTAGTTAAACGGTGCTGATTAGTAAAAAAGCTAGGCTGTTAATTAATTGAAATGCTAATTAAATTAGGCCGCGATATGTTTGAAGATATTGCCCTAAAAGAAATTTAATCATTCATGCAACAGCCAATCCTACCGAAGTGTTCATGCTATATCTGATATTTCCACTACCGATATAAATATAAACTGGCGAAAATAAACTTTACTTGTGAACGCAGCGCAAAGCAGTCGAAGTTTCTGCGTTAATAGATTTGGCAGAAACATTGGAAAGTTGTTGAAACAGAGCGATAAAGTTCTCTCCGCACTCGGATTCGCACTGGGAAGATTTTCAGTTATATCTATATACGAGTATTTTAACAGTTGTCTAACTATCTTTATTTATATAACGTTTTGGCCGAAGATGGTGGTAGCACGCTAAGTTTAGAGAAACTGGCTAAAGGTTCTTGGCGACAGATGTTCAGTTGGATTGGGTAGCAACTAAAATTTATACAATAATTATTATTTCATCCTAATTAAGATTTCTTAATGTTTTACTTTCTTTAAAATAATTTAAACTTACTTGCGCTGTGTGCTTGCTCCTGGTGTTCTTATTGGTTTTTGTTCTCCTTCTTGATTCGGGAATAATAATTAGCTTGTTGTTATATGTTATACTTGAAGTAGCTCTTAATTTTATCTATAGCAAGCTTATAATAATATACATTACTGTTTTTTAAATTGTAAGTCTCACAAGTTTACTTTTCCTTTTTTGTCTTTTATGTCAGTATGTCGTCACCAAACGTCCCCAACGGAAGACCAGCGCTGGTTATTTACAATCAGCATTATGCCGTTTTGTAGCATTTGATTTTTTAATGTAAGTAGTTGTAATTTTTTTTATTCCGTTGTTTCAAATGTCTTTATTAAAAGAAAATATTTCTTTCTTTGTTTCTTTTAGGTATATTTAAATTAAGTTTAAAAGGTCGATAAAGGTGTGACTTTTTGTGGATGACTTTGTGTGTGACATAAATATCGAAACTCTAATGGCGGACAGGGCATTAGGTACTATATTGGCTACAAAGATGTTGTAAAAAGTGATTGACGAAAGTACAGAAAAATATACTCTCTCTCGCTGTTATAATATATGTTTTAAAGGACATTTTTTAAAATAGTTTATATACTCTGTGGCGTTGAGAATAAGCGATATTATGCTCATACTTTTTATATAAATTATTTGAGATGTGTCGTTCTATGTTATTTTTTCAAGAACATAAGACTCTTCTAAGTATTCTTCAAAACAGAATGTGTAATAAACTTTCTAGTTTGTTAAAATGCTAAAAACACTGCATCTTTCATGTACTTTCTTGTTATTAGGGACCTTGGCCTGCTTGTTACAATTGTAAAACTTTGTTGGCAACGAACAATCGACTTCAATTGCGGGAATCATCGACCGGAATGAAGTTACAGTTAAAATTCGTTGACCCAAAAATGTTGGAATATTTTTATCTTAAAGTACATTGCATATTTTACAGTAATATGAAGTCTTTTTATTAACATTAACCATTTATAAAACAATATAAATTAATCAATTTGCAGATAAAATTTATATTGGGAAGTTATTTGCCTGGTTTTTTCTGACAAATATTATAGTCAAGATAATGTTTATTTTAAAATTACTACTGCGCCTAAATCAAGTGATATAAAAATAAAATAGTAAAATACTCTAAAAATATAAGAAATATTCATTTCTTAAATCCAAAAAAGGCCTCTAAGCCGCGGTTTATTAATACGGCATACTACAATATAAAATTATCTTATGCCTGGTCTGTGAAATGCAAAGAGGCTTTAATTTTGAAGTTCATCGACTGCAGGCACGGTAGATAAAAGTACATTAATTTAAGTAGAACTTCTTGAAGTTGTTATTTTTTAAAATTATATATCACTGGTGATATGTATGTGACGGAGTGGCCATCTATGATCACAATAACACAACTTCGACATTGTTCGTAGCCGAAAGATGATTGTAACGTGCCGTCGCTTGAAAGCAATCTAAAAACAAATGTTTTATATCTACCGCTACCTATAACTTTCTGTTCGCACTCGCGCTATATAAACGAAGGAACGCTGATCACAGCTCAAGTCCGGTGAAGCTGTAAAATCCATCAGAGGCTCCAGGGCCTTAAGGCTAACAGTATAGTCAGTTCTAAAAAAAAAGTGATGCCACACACCGTTTTAGAGAGCGTTGTACAATGTGGATGCACTGTATGTTCGTATTATTAGGATCAGTCTATCAAAATAAACCTGTCGTAATTGTTCAAGGGCCTATCTAGTGGACGTGCCGCCGTAGTTAAAGCTCCGTCTTACATTATGTGCCGCCCTAGATCAGAAACCGCCCGTTCATCCGCCGCCCTAGTAGAAAAAATCGCGCTAAAGGCTGTATCATTGCTAACGAAATGCGCCTATACTGTGTACCTGCTCCGTTATATATTGTATATAGCGCTTTATAAAAACACTGAGCTGAAACAAGACGGCACAGCGAGGATAAATATAGACTGCATGAAAAATAATTCCTTACGCTCACAAAGTTATTTCAAGATTTGAAATACTTCAATTAATTAAAAGCCTCCTATCAGTGGTTCTTTTTTTATAGTAGCACATAGAGTGACGTAATAGAATCCAAACCCAGAGGCAACCACCGACAGATTAACAATACATCGCCAGTCGCCGCAGTAATGCTGGCCTACGTATGTAGAAATTGGATATTCACAGGTTGGTCCCGAAACGTAACCCCCCCGCATGGGAGTCGATATGACGAGTTTCCCAGAATTTACAACATTCATAAAATTCAATCTCATTTTTGCGCGGTTGTAGGGCTGTTTGGCCGATTGGGTCGTGACCACCTATTTCTAAGATCCACCATGCATGTAGTGAAAAGTCCGTCACAGTGACTCGCTTTTTTGTGTTGCATTTCGGGATCAGCCTATGCATATCGAGTTAAATAAATGCAGGCACCGGCAACCGTCTTTTCTAGCTTGTGGCATAAATCGTTGCAAAAATATATTTATATCCTAAGCATAATATTGGCACCGCAAATGGAATATTATCATTTTTTACCTGGAACATTGATTATTGGGAAGTAGCTTAGATTTTACTGTATTATGACTCTTCACCGTTGCTATCCAAAAAAATGCATAGATATTTGGCAACAAGCTTTGAACTTGATTGTGGTAGCTCTAGAGTATGTTGTCACAACGTATACTTAACATTTTAGCGGAGTTCTAAAACAACAGCGTTACTTGGCACCAAACATTTGTGTTAACTTTCGTCGAATAAACATTATTAGGGGATCTGAGTAGACTCGGGTAATGATAGTACCTACTGGTAAACACACTCCAAGCAACAGTACAATAAAATTACAAAGCTTTGAAACTGCTGTAGGGTTGGCAGGATAAAGAAGTGAGGTGTTGTTAAACTTGAATTATTACACCTTTATAAATATACATAAGCATTAAAAAAAATTATATCGAATACACACATGAATGTAATACAAAGTATATAAAATATCTAAATGGAATTCTGCGATATTTTATTAGTAAGTAAAATTGTGTCCTTCAGTAAAGGTCTATGAAAGAATATGAAGCAACGATGGCTCAGTGGTAGCGTGTACGGACACAGCTAAATCAATGCGATTTCGAATCCCTGCAATAAGTCTGAGCTTTCGGTGAAGGAAAACATCGTGATGAAATCATAGCATGGAGTTAGGGCAGAAGGCACTTATGAACGTCAAAACACTACTACTGGTTCAAAAAACATCCCAGTCATCTAGAAGAACCGGTAAGAAACTGGATCGGGTTTATCTTTTCTTTTTTTGAATTTTACAAGTTTTAATTTAAAGAAACAGTAATAATAATTTAGTAGATGCACAGAGAGTCACTTCCAGACAACATAATGATCCACCCTATAATATAAGTGTAAATTAATTTAGTAAAATTAAGACATTGATATTAGATACACGATGTTATTTATTCAAATCTGCATGTAAGTTTATGAAAACCTTATAACAGTCAAGAATGTTAAATACCTGTTATAATATTTTGAGATATGTATAAAATAATTTAAACTAAAATTGTGTCAAAATATAAAAGTAATTTCTATATGTACTGAGTGAGTTTACATTTCTGTAAATAAACATATTTTTGTTTACAGAGCGCTCTGTATGCACAGCCTTATTGTATTCGTTGAGTTATGAAGGCCCTTATGGAAGCCTTCTTTTAAAGTACCCTCTCTCGATACATATTTGTTTTTACATTAAGAACAGAATAGATATATACGCCGACTTATTGTGTTATATGTAATACTGAAGTTTAGATAATTAAGTTTTCATATCAATAATTCAATGTTTATTAAAAATAGCGATGTTTAAAAATGATTTGTCTATACAGTGTATATGCAATAAAATTATAGCAATCATAATACATTTTTAATTACATTACTTTTTTTATTACCTGTGTGGCTAATATTACATAATTCATTTTTATTTAATATGACGCGATTACGAACGATACGATTTTTGATATGACAACTATTGTAAGATTTTCAAGTTTATTGTATACTAGCTTTGCCCCACGGTTTCACCCGTGTTTTTATCCGGTAAACACCGCTCCGCCAACGCACCCGTGTAGTCTGTTATAATTGTTCTTACTTCCCGCAAGTAGAAATTATTTTAATTTTTCATTATCCCCTAAACTATGTGTCCAAATAATATGCTCTAAAGGACAAAATTTTATGAAGTAAAATTTTCTTTACGATGAAGTAACTTGTGTTCGTAAGTATTAATAGACCATGCCTAAAAGTAATGTTCCAAACCCAATATTTAATCTTCAACAAAAAAAAATCGCCAAATATTATATTATGGCTTATATAAAAGAAAAAGGCAGATGCTATCGCTGACTTCTTTTTTAGATATACTTAGGACCATTCTTTTTGTAGAACATTGTATTTACGTATCATGAACCGTTACGCTAACGCACGCGGATACATCAGTTCGAGAGTGCTGCCAATTCCGACTTAACAAAAAATGAATATTTAAGGCTAGCTGAGAGTTATAGCCTAATATAAGATAGCCTATACTATTCCTCGTGAGTTTAGCTATCTTATACAAAACGAATATTTCTAATCCGACTGGCAGTTCCAGAGATTAGCGTGTTTAATTAAACAAACAAACAAAAAACTTTTCCGCTCTATTATATTAGTATAGATTAAAAGGGTTAGTTGTTAAGTTGTAAATGTAAATAAGACAACGTAATTGATAATATGTTTCATACTCAGTTTTTAAATGACTCTACAGCCAATTCGGGATGCATTTGCCCCAAAGAAGAATTAGTAACAACTCTAGGCTTGCTATTTTAAACTGGTTTTAAATATGGAAAATAGGATAATTATGAACTGCAGGTACAGTCAAAAGCAAATGAAGCTTTACACTTGTAGTGCTTGTCTTAACTCTACGGCGATTGTAATAAGAACAGTACAAAGTGTAATTCAATTTGTAAAGCTTTACGGAGCTCTTATCTGTATACTATGGAGGGTAGAGACCACGAGTACCTACCTCTCTACGTATGAAAAAGTTTTAGTAATAAGCGCCAAAATAGAATAGCACCACGGAAACAAGTGCGTAAATTTTGCCAAAGTAATTTTTTTTTTAATTTACACCGTCTTGAATAACTGTGCACTCCTCCATCCTTTCCATTAATGTTCAATTATTTTTTAAGTTTTGTAACAGTAGAAACCATGGAATCAAGTAAAAGTATCAATTCCCTCTTAATACACTAGCGCCATTTTGGTGGGTGTCTGAATTGTTTGCTACTTACAGGTGGACCCTTTTTAACTTGTTATATCGTTATAATATGGCTGGTTATAATCGTTTAGCTCTCCGTCAGTAAGCTACAAACTTTATATAAATGAAAAAAGCTTAATTTGCTACAGAGATTATAAGAATGTATAATTAATACATACCTCGATTAAGATTCTTATTAAATCTAACCGGTAGTTGGATGTTACTTATCTCAACTTCGACTACCTAAAACTTAATAGTGAAATAATAGGTCTTTACCTATGAAATTGCCGTTCTGCAGTACTGTCCATTTCAAATCAAAATAATTTTTGTTTGGCTAAGAATTCTAATTTCAAATTAATTTTATTTTAAAAACATGGAATTCTTTTTCCAAAAGTAGTCATTTGTTTATTGATTAGTGTTACATTTTCATCGCATTTCAATCTTTTTTGTCATCATGGATACGTTAAAAATTCGAGTAATTATGGAATATGAGTACCGTCGTGGCAGCAACGCGGCACTAGCGGCACGCAACTTCAACGACGTTTACGGAGCTAACACTACAAACCAACGCACCACCTGTTATTGGTTTGCTCGCTTCCGTTCTGGGATTTCGACCTGAAAAATGAACCTTGCGGTCGTCCGAAGACTTTGGTCGACAATGACGAATTAAAGGCGATTGTGGAAGCTGATGATACACAATCTACGGCTGAATTAGCAGCCGCTTTCGACGTTAGCGTCCAAACAATATTGGTCCATTTGCGTCAAATTGGCAAGGTAAAAAA
The DNA here is from genome assembly GCA_033032175.1 of Saturnia japonica. Classification (NCBI taxonomy): domain Eukaryota; kingdom Metazoa; phylum Arthropoda; class Insecta; order Lepidoptera; family Saturniidae; genus Saturnia; species Saturnia japonica. Next base: position 6,376,784 of record CM065314.1, read on the forward strand.
GCTTGACAAATTGGTGCCCCACGAACTCAATGATCGCCAGCGCGAAGTACGCATCGAGACGTACCTTGCACTGCTCAAAAGACACACAAATGAAGGAATTTTGAACCGCATTGTTACCTGCGATGAAAAATGGATTCTGTTTGACAACCGTAAGCGCTCAGCAAGTAGTTTGGATTCAGCACCTAAATAATGCCCTAAACGAAAACTTACCCCTAGAAAAGTGATGGTCACTGTTTGGTGGTCTAGCGCCGGTGTGATTCATCACAGCTTCTTACTAAACGGAGTGAGCATTACTGCAGATGTATACTGTGAAGAACTGAATACACAGATGGAGAAGCTGGCACACCTCCAATCAGCATTGGTCAATCGCTCGTCTCCGCTGCTCCTGCACGACAACGCGCGACCTCATACTGCACAGCATACGGTCTCCAAGTTGCAATAACTGGGGTTGGAAGTTCTCCGTCATCCGCCCTACTCACCAGACCTTGTGCCTACAGACTACTACTTTTTCCAGAATTTGGATAACTCCTTGGCGGGAAAAAAATTCAATACCCAAGAGGCAGTACAAATGCCTTTGAAGAATTTGTTGCCTCCCGTCCAGCTGATTTCTTTAAGAAGGGCATCAATAAACTGCCACTGCGCTGGCAAAGATGCATTGATTGCATGGGTGATTACTTCGATTAATACAAATAAAAAAATACATGAAAAAAATTCGTTTAAATTTTTTCATACAAAACGGCAATTTCATAGGTAAAGACTTAATATAACATATTATGTAGATAATAATAAACCTAGACTTATAGGCTTATAGACTTAAGCTTACAAACTGAATATGAAAGTTATTATCGTAATTTAAAAAAATATAAAGTGGCGACTGGTAGGGTTTAAAGAATACTATACATCTTTATTTTTAGGGTAGGCTTTAGAGGTCGAGAGGCCCGGGCTGCCAGGGCATAGATGAAATGAAGAGGCTTTAAATAATTGCTTTGAGAGGTTTTTAAAATTACTTTGTGAATGTTAACTTTTTTCCTTGTCATCACAAGTGCATTTTTTGTCTTAAATAAATAAATATTATATGTTTAGAGATCCTCTTGAACCCTCTTAAATCCGGCCCTGTTGATTTTGACTATTTAAAGAAATATATGTCAAAATGACATTTAGCTATAGGGAAATAAATAATTAAAACGTCATATAAATTACCTCTATAATCTTTAATATTACAAACAATCTTGAATAAACTTCCAAGAGCAAGAAATTATCCTAAAACTAGTTTGGTAAGAGATTCCTATAACTTAAGATTGTGGCGAGTTTGGTTCGACATTAACATTATCAAATAGATAAACTTTTAGTTGGGAGCTTATAGGCTTGACACTGATTCGTTGTTACAATCTGTCAAACAACTAATATTATTGATTATTTTGAACCACAAAGTGACCGTTCACTTATCTAAATGAATTCATATCGATTTGTTTGTGAACTGAATAATATTCAATGTATTATCGTGCGTATTTTTGTAAAAAAAAAGTATCAAAATCCGGAACAATATATATGGATAACCGAAATATTGCAACGATTGACAATACAGATCTGCCGTTATCGTGTGGCCAGTAAGCTGTAGTGTATGATTGATGATTGCATTGGTCCACCAAACACTCACCGGACCTTTTTCTGAGGAAACTTTCGCTTCGGACAGGATTCTCGGCTGGCTCGGCCGGTGCTCCTGGATTCAACCACTGTGATGAGCGTTTCGAAATGTCGTAAAGGATCCAATTTTCGTCACAAGTAATAATATGATTCAATATTCCCTCGTTATTGTGACGGTTGAGTAATGTAACGCAGCAATCGATGCGTGTTTATTAGTGTGCTTCAGTCAATTCATGCGGTACACATATTTTCTCGAGCTTCTTCACTTTTCAATTTGTTTCAAGTGAATTAAAATTGTTTTATCACTCAAACCAAAGTCTGCCGCGAACTCTGACGTGGTTTGCGATGGATCCGTTTTAATGATCACCTTTATTTCTTCATTATCAACTAGTCTCCGGCCGTGTACGGGGTTTGCTTTGTAGGTAAAAATTTCCAGAACGAAAACGTTCATCCTTCCTTCCATCCTTCAAGCTGTTTTTGCAGCGCTGATGCCACGGTCGAACTCATATTGATAAATAGCGCGATATATTATGCTTTCCATTTTGTGAAAGGATCGATGTCAAAGAAAAATCAAATGTTGCGAAAACACAAGAATCACTAAATTTGAAAAACAATTACACAAGCCTAAATATATATATATCTTCGTAGTTGGGGTCCAATGCCAATTAAATTTAAATGGGAACACCGATGATGTATCCCTTTTCCATTGATCCATCTAAATCGGTTCATAAACAAAGAAATTATGGTCATTATTTTTTTTTAAGTCTGTTAAGGCTACATGCATGCTGGTAACAATTATCTATACTTAAAATCATTTAAAGTTGCACGTACGGTTACCGCCGCATGCAACAGCTGAATCCCCATCCGATCTCCCTGAAGCCTCCCTAAGCCCCCTCTTTACACACGTAAACGGGACACTGACCGTGCACTACTGGAAATAACAAAAGCAATATACGTGGTGATTTGAATGAATGAATCAATACTTTATTGCAGTTTCATCCAAGCCATTTCTCCCTTCCTTCCTTTGTGATGGTCCACTGGCTTAGACCGGTGGAATATCAATTCGATATTCACAGGTTCGAACACAGTCATGTACCAACGATTTTTTCGGAATTCGCGTACATTTACAAATTCAAATTGGTAACACTATCGGCTGACGGTGATGGAACAATATCGTTAGGAAACTTGAAAGCTTGAAAATTTTTGTTATAGTAGGTACCACTTTACGTCATGAAAAATTTACAACTGTAGATTTAATGGCGATTGAAATCGCCAATACGTCGTAGGCTGGCATGTTGATTAAGCCTATACCTTCATTTGGGAAAAGGCCTCATTGCTTAGCAGATTGCAACTTACAGACAGCTATTATTATTAATATTTTCTTAAATCTAACCAGCGGTATTATAGAAAAAAAATTAATTGCAGGCACTGAAAATTTTTTATAACACTAATTTAAAATAAAAAAGTAAACCAACTTCAATGACTTTGAAGAGTTCCCTGGTGTATCTCCGAAGTTGAAAGTCCAATGCCAATGAAATTAAAATGGGACCACCCTTGAGGTATTCCCTATTAAACAAAAAAAAAAATCATCCAAATCGGTTCATAAACAAAGAATTTATAACTGAACATCCATAAAAAGAATGTATATTGGAATGGAGTACATCCATGTCTCCGTCTTTTTATGAAGTCAGTTAAAAAATTAAAATGATAGTATACTTATTATATTATAACATCTGGGCGCCCGAGCTGTGCTTGGTTTCTTATAAACAAAAAAGAAAAACACCTATCTAGCTAAACTTGGAATGTAGAACATTATCTAAATGCAAAGTTTCATCGAAATCGTTGGAGCCGTTTCCGAGAAACCAATTAAATTTATATAACCAATTGCTCACTTAATATAATAGTAATCTGTAATATTTTACATATTGAGGTTTCCCGTTGTACGCGTATCACGCAAAGACTAGTTGATAAATTTTTTGCAGATTTTTTTTGTATTACGTACGAATATACTTGGCTCTTGTAAAAAAAAAATTACGATATCTTCATAAACTTTGTAGACCACGCGGCTCCCGCTGTTTTCTAACTGTTCAGATAGTTAATGGTTCTACCATAGCACAACCTATCGGGTCTATGAACCATAGTCTCGATAAAGCAAATATGAATATGAGTTGAGACGGTCGTCTTTCAGAAGTTACTCGATCACTAACCGATGCACACATTATACTTATATAAAAGATAAGTAGGATACTAAATAATTAAAATAAATATAAAATAATAATTAGTCCACTGATAAAAAGTATAAGTATAACATAAGTTATAATTAGAAGAGTTGATATTCTTTACTTATATTCTTTCACTTGCAGTAGATTTCCCGTCAGTATTTATTTTGGTAAATTTTGACTTGAGTTTATTTAAAAACATAACAAACCAATGAAATGAAAGATATCCGTATTCATTAAATTCTTTATGATTTAATTTAGTTTGTGATCGGTTGATGACGTTGCGAAAGGGAAATTTACACGATTTTTTACTAATGTAGTAAAACAGTGAATTTTCTGTAATGGAAATAAAAGAAAATCTCGATACCGTAGTCACTCATATATTAAACGGTATAACAACAAAAAAAAAGCATTCCTACATTTACCCAGTAGATATATTATAAATTTTTGCAAAATAACAATTTCATCACTCTGGTATTGCGCACAAAATGTGTTAATTAATTATTATTTCTACGAAGGTGCGATCTTTTCCATCCAGTCATCGCCACAAATACGGCTTGTAATCGGAGCCGACAGCGATATCCACTAAGCTCACATCTGCGTTACTCAGTCTGGCAGACCACACAAGTGGGTTCGTTCACGATACACACAACGCTTTATGTAGGTAATGTAATGTAGGCACATATTCTTGTATAAAGATAAACCGAGTGTAACAGTTAAGCGCTTTGTATTAATCAATAAAGCTATTTTCAATTATGTAATTAAACAATGAAAAGTTTTGTAATTTGATCTGACAAACGTTTTATGTCAACTAAAGTACGTTTTTTGATCTCACGGGGTAAATTAACAGACCAAATAATCTAATGTTCAACTTTGAAAATAATGTTGCCACATTAATTTTTGTAGTATTGTGTTACCATATATTTAACATTCCAATTATGTGAATCGTAAGATTTTTTAATACTGAATTGAGGGGTTTTGTTAATTTATTGTAGACCTATTCGTTTTGACTAAACTGTATGTTGTGCAATTAAAAATAATAAAATATTATGTTATAATATTAGCTCTGCACCACCAAGAACAAGATAAAGTTTAGCACACCCTACATATATAACAGAATATACGTTCGCTAGACCGTTCAGAAACTTTGTCAGTCCCAGCGGGATTTTAACTCGCTACCTTCGTGCATGTGCCGGAACTGTGACTCTCAAGGTCGACTCCTACATGTAATACCTATATTAAAGTAAGTTTTTCTTTTTTATGAGAGTTATCCTTTCATATTAAGATAAGATTGCTACGTATCAGATTAAAAGTACCTTATTGCTTCATTTTCAATATTAAAAGTTTTTTCGTTTAAACGTGCTAATCTCTGAAGCTAATAGTTAGATTTCAGATGTGACATATTTACATAATTCTACATATAATGATGTCTGGGTGATATCAAATATAGCTCATGTCTTCACTGAGGTTTATAAGCTATATAATTTCACACTACCACTTTAAAAACTGAAGCAGTAACCATGTACGTCAAACCATCTGGCAAGCTGTAAGCAATTACAGATAATAAGTAAGGAAACGGATGCAAGAACAAAAATATTACACGTATGCGTTTGCGTAATTTAACACGGATGTAACCGTGAGACAGAAAGAAACATAAAGAGGAAGGTGAGAAGAAAAATCAGCCGGTCTTAACCATTTGACCACCACGACTTAAATGTCTACAATAAGACCTATTATTACATTATCGGACACCTTACAACTTCTTTGCGATCGGGGATTGAGGAAACTACATATTATTATTATTATATAGACGGCATCTTGGAACGACAGGTGTCATAACATCTGCATTATTAAAACTGGCGCTTGTTTTACGTCACAATAGTCCGAGTTAATAGCTTCATACCGATATCACGTGTTGCATGACGTTAAACTTTTATATTCTAACGTAGAATGGAAAATACACTGGCTGAGATATATAAACAAGAAGTAAACATATCATTACCGAATAATCCGATTACTAGGGCAACTGAAAGAAAGTATATCTCATCAAAGGCATTTGTTTTTTTTTAAATATAATTTAGAAATTTAAAAAATACTAATGATAAAGTTAATTATATCAAATACTCTACATTATTTTTTGAGAGTAAAACCTGAAAATTATTGACTTATCCCGGAATAATTTTACTATAAATGAGCGAATATGCTGACAAAAATCCAATACTTCATAACTAACCAATTAAAGATAAATAGGTCTTTACCTATGAAATTGCCGTTCTGCAGTACTGGCCATTTCAAATCAAAAGGTAAAAAAGCTTGACAAATGGGTGCCCCACGAACTCAATGATCGCCAGCGCGAAGTACGCGTCGAGACGTGCCTTGCACTGCTCAACAGACACACAAATGAAGGAATTTTGAACCGCATTGTTACCTGCGATGAAAAATGGATTCTATTTGATAACCGCAAGCGCTCAGCAAGTTGGTTGGATCCTGGTTCAGCACCTAAACAATGCCCTAAACGAAAACTTACCCCTAGAAAAGTGATGGTCACTGTTTGGTGGTCTAGCGCCGGTGTGATTCATCACAGCTTCTTACCAAACGGGGTGAGCATTACTGCAGATGTGTACTGTGAAGAACTGAACACTATGATGGAGAAGCTGGCACATCTCTAACCAGCATTGGTCAATCGCTCGTCTCCGCTGCTCCTGCACGACAACGCGCGACCTAATACTGCACAGCAGACCTTCTCCAAGTTGCAAGAACTGGGGTTGGAAGTTCTCCGTCATCCGCCCTACTCACCAGACCTTGCGCCTACAGACTACTACTTTTTCCAGAATTTGGATAACTCCTTGGCGGGGAAAAAATTCAATACCCGAGAGGCAGTACAAAATGCCTTTGAAGAATTTGTTGCCTCCCGTCCAGCTGATTTCTTTAATAAGGGCATCAATAAACTGCCACTGCACTGGCAAAGATGCATTGATTGCATGGGTGATTACTTCGATTAATACAATTAAAAAATACATGAAATAAATCGTTAAAATTTTTTCAAACAAAATGGCAATTTCATAGGTATAGACCTAATATATCTGAAAAATTTGTATTAAACTATAAATTTTGAAGAATGATATTTTATATAAAATTAATCAATATGAGGACTAATATTTTCCTATTTTTAGAATCTTTCAGTTATTTTATATGATAATATAACTACATCTCATTTGATATTAAATGACTATGTATTCAAAGACGAGAAAGTAGTGAGATTCTAGGCCTAGATAAGGGAATACTAAAAGTGCTCTCAAGTGTAACTGCCGTATGCTGGGACGCACTATAGGATTTAACGACAAATTGTCAACAACGTCGTTTATCCAATACAAGGAACTTTTCTCCATCATGCTACAAAAGCTCGTTTCTTTGAAAGAATTCATATGCTTTGGAATTCCATTAAAGCATGCTACTATTGTGCCACTATTGCTTTAAACAGTATCCTTTCTAAAACATCAGTTACTGGCTTTCTCCACTCTTACCGCATACCTAGCGGTAGACACGAGTACATATAGCACTACTTTTAGTAGGATGGCAGCAAATACGATATGAACTCTAAGAACCACTAAACACTCTAAACACTTTTGCAGTCCAATTCACGCTAAGTAGTCATATGAAAAATTAAACAGGGCTGATAACAATTCTATCCATGTAACCCTTAGAATGGAGTTAGAACGTCTAGTGTACCAGAACGTATTATCAAAAACAGTGTTCAAAAAGAAAACATAAGCGCAGATAATTACCACTTTGCACCATTTAACAGAAGTAGCTGAAAATCTACCGCAGTCATTGCAAAGGATTTACCAATTTCAGATTTCAAACCGCCAACTGCCTCGGCTTGGACTGGTAGCTACTATAGATATATTTAAGAAAATTCAAAATAAATATTATTGGATAAGTTTGTGTAATTACAGAAAATATGTTCAGAAATCAATTACCTACAAATAAAGAAAAACGCAATTTATCAGAACTCTTACGACATCCGCTGATAAACTTTAAAGCAATAACTGGTAAATTTACATAATAAAGGTAAAGGAGATACAAATTCAAATATTGCTTGTTTTGCGTTAAACACGAGTGTCGGTTATCGACATCTCGCTCGAATTTGTAGGTATTGGCGAAACACAAATACGATATTCGAAATACACTGTGGTATTTTGGTTATAGATAATTTATTAGATTTTATGTCCAAATGTATTAACAGGACGTTTCGCATTTTGCTATTAATTCTCTTATTATAATGGTTTAAATTAATTATGCACCTGTAACTCAGACTTTCAAATTCGACTAGAATGTTTGTAAAAGGAAGTGCTTGGTGGTATTCTGTAGTGCCATAATCTTTTTTTAACCTAATGCTCTGTTCTAAATAAACAATATTAAATGCCAAATGTTACTACTATTACACTTTTATACTATGAGGTCTGCGGATAAAATAAAAAGAAACACGTCTGGCTTCTATGGTGAGAAAAGAATGAGAGAGCGTTTTATTAAACATACAGATTAAACATACATACAGATCAAATATACAGACTATTATACATTTTTATTTTGACATAATAACAACTACAGTATTATTTGATGTAAAATTGAAATAAATGGAAGAGTTTGTAAAGCAAGAAAATAGTACAATAAAATTCATAAAACCCAATGATGTTATAAGTACGCCTCTTTACTTATAATATCATTGATAAAGCCTCTTAATTTTACTTTAATATAAATAGACACTAAATTATTTTGTTTACGTTATGATTAAATCATTCCTGCTGGAAACTAGAATGTAATTTATAGGACAATATATTAATTGACCTTATAAAGTTCCGTACATAATAAGATCGAACAATTAAGTATGTTTACATCAATTTTAATTTTGATAGCAATTTAGATATATTATTTATATTGAATACGTAAAACAGAAAAAAAAACAAACGTTATGGTTTTCCGATTGATGAACCTTTCATTGTATCTAAATTTCAAAAATTGTGCGCGTAAGTAACATCGTATGAATATGCTTTTGTTAATACGCTTTAGTGACAAACACAGGATAACATTTAAACTTAGAAAACCTTTGACAATGGTGATACAACCACAAAATCAATTTTTTTACTATAACCTAGAGGTTATTATTCCGGCAATTGCAGGTTGATTCAATTGCTCTTGCTATTGGATAGTTATTTTATTAATATTCGGTGCACTGCAATTGTTTAGTGGAATCAGTAAGTAAAGAAATATGTATGTTATTTAATATAAAAGTTTATTTGTGTTGTGGTTGCAAGTTAGAATATCTTTACTATACGAATGAATATTAGTCTACTTGGCTCAATTTAATTTAAGGTTTTTGTATATCAATTGACGATTCGCCAATAGTCTAATTAGTGTCTAAGAAAGTACTTATGAAGGTTACAACACTACTACAGATCGGAAAACATCCTAGTCATCGTGGTGTGTATGCCGGCAAGAAACGCGATCGGGTTTATCATTTAATTTTTAACTGTATAATTATTGTTTATTATTAAAAATTATGTTCGGTGGAAGTGAAGGAAAGGAGTCATTTTCAGAAATGACAATCATTCTCGTAAATCTTATTATACCCTTTTGACAATAAAATCAGCTTGACATAGTACTCGGACTTATTGCCCTTGAAATTGGTAAATTGGCCTTAGAGATCTTAATAAAGAACCTAAAATAAAAAAGTAACGTGTAAAAAACTTTTATTGGACTTACTAACATACTCGAGCAACGTAATTTCAACAACTCGCGAAATAGTACCTTATTTAGAAAGTGCAGGCACTAAAATTAATGTTGCGTCCACTTAAATGTATTACATGATAATATAGATGAATTTAAGAAGTTACTGGGCGAAGTATAGCCTTTAGTTTTTACATATAAATGTATAATCGTTACCGAAGAGCTGGCAGCTACCTCGGACAAAGAATTAGTCTAGCTATTCAAAAGGGGGAACGCTGCCAGTATCTTCGGAACCTTGCCTAAAGGGACTCCTTTTCATAATATATTTTAATCTGTAGTTATGTATGTACATGTAATTATTAACTAATAACTTTTTCATTTGTGTGACATAAAAATTTATCGTTCATTAATATTACATATTTATCCATATAGTTATATTATGCTTTGTTTTAAATTCATAAGTTATACGATGGCAGATTTGTTATGCTGCAATATTATATCATTATTTCTGAATGTATTAATCTGTTATTTGTGATTGTACCTTTTTAATAAAATAAAATAAATACAGTATCGACATACATAATTTTGTAGTCCCAATTTTGGTTCATCACTATTTGCTCTGATGGAACCCTAAAACAAGTTCGGAGTGGAGTTCCCAAATTGCGAACAATATTTCATGTGCCCGTAGCATCTGGCCACACCAAATGAAACATATTACAGTCTCAGGGAGGTATTAAAAGCCGGATTGCTCTTGTGATTTCACCGCATTAAAATATATGCCACTAACTCTTTTCCACCTCTTCGTGTCCATGAGAGCTCCCATAAAAAGATATTAATGTTACCAACGTTTCTTTGTAATTTTTCACTCGAATAACTTGTTGAATGGAAAAAATATATTTTATACGTAGGATTTGCGATGTAAAGTTTCTACGAAAATTTAATTTTGAAACATCGTTGTTGTGAAAGTTTCAAAATACTTTGTAACAGGATTGATGTATGATATTTTATCTTATACGGTATCGATGCTTGTAACTTTCAGATTGAAGATTTCAAATGTTTTATTCCAGTCTACAAAATTTTAAGACAGGTGGGGCACAGAGAAATTTATTTAGAGATTTCTCTTTACTTAGAGTAGTTCGACTGGTGGAATACCACTACCCTTCAGAAGATCGTAGCCAAATGACTTTGTGCTGTGTTCCCATGGTGAGTAGGCTTTCTAGAACTTACTGGAGTTAGGGGTTCAAGGTCTGTAACGCTCTAGTGATACCTATGGTACTTCTTAGGAGCATCCATAGAATACGATAGCCGCTTACCATGACACGGACCTTATGCTTGTTTGCCACCTTGTTTTAAACACTTGGTTTTAATTGTACCTCTAAAAATACTTTAAAGCATATGTAATGTATGCAGGCCATTTATTATTATGTTAGTCGCCTTTTCCTTCAAAGAATAAACATGGGAATCAAATTTGAAGGCTTCCTTATACACAAGACAACCTCTCTTACTAAAACTACGGAATTAAGATATATAAAAGTTGATCCTTTTACATGGTACAAATCTAGCACATTCACTTCAATAAGGAAAGATTTAAAAAAGTCAACTATTAAAAAAAGGGAAACGGGAATATAAATTCTGTCATTTTAAAACATTGATACATGAAAATGGGAATACAAATAAATTCTTGGTTACGTTTAAAAATCGATTAAAACACGAGTTTTAACCAACTTTCAAAAAAGACGGAAGTTACTCAGTTCGAATGCATATTTATTTATGGATGTTCAGTCATAACTTCTTTGTTTATAAACCATGATGTTTATGGATTATTCTTTTCTTGTTTGATAGGAGATACCTTAAGGGTGGTCCCATTTTAATTTCATTGGCATTGGACCTTCGACTTCGAAGATACATCAGGAAAACCCTTGAAAATCATTAAAGTTGGCTTTTTTATTGAAAATCAACTAAAATGACGTTGCAGACCTAAAAGAATAATTCCAAGTACAACCACGAAACAATTAACAATGTATTTCAAAAGAATTTTAGGTAAACAATATTGATTACATTTGAAATTTAATTTATTTTTAAAGATTAGACATAAAATTGAAAAACATTTTGTATGTTATGCTGCCAGCAAAAAGTAAGGAAAAATATATTTTTTATAACATTATTGCTTATTGGTTTAGAATAGATATTCGTGGAACTAAAAAATGTTTTCATATTATTTATCTGTCATATTAATATGATATAACATTATTTTGGCTGGTAATAAAGTTTACAGTCACATTTGATATGTAAATGCATTTTTGCATTAACTTCGTGCATTCTAACATTCAACAAATACAATTATCGTAAATACTCTATAGAAATAAACTTCATTCGTAGCAAATTTAAAACAATTTATCGCCCAATTCAATTGGCGCTGTAGCATTGAGCGGCGATAGACGATTTGCATTTTTTGGATTAGAGATATAACGTCCGAAGCCTTTTCAATTTTTCCATTATACATTTAATATTATCTTTATACCAGCTGTGCCTGCGGCTTCGTCCGCGTGGTATTTTTGGTTTGTAAAAAACAGCAACTAAATAAAAATCTCACCTTAATGTATTTGACCGATATATGCTTTAACCCAGCTACAATTATTTGAAATATTATCAGATATGAAATAACTTTATTTTTATAAAACGTTAATATCCAGTGAATGATAATTTATGCTATGTCTGTTTAGTGTAAATATCTGGGTGACCGAGCTGTGCTCAGTGTACTATAAACAAAACAAGAAAAACACCTATCTAGGTGAACTTGGAATGTAAAACATTATTTAAATGCAAAGTTTCATCGAAATCGTTGGAGCCGATTCCAAGAAATCAATTACTTAAATATATACAAGAATTGCTTACTTAATATTAGATCCTTACATATGAAATTAGCCTTTTGTCGTACTGACCAACCACTTTGATCTGAAATATCTCTTCTTTGGTTAAGAATTCCAAATTAAAATATGTAAATTCATTTAGCTGGTACATTTTAATTTGAAAACAGTTATTCGTTTGTTTTTTCCTCATTACTTTTTTCTTTGGCGTCGCTTATTACCGCGCAATGGAAAACATGAAATATCGGTATATTTACGAGTACGAGTTTTACCGTGGCACCAGTGCTGCAGAAACAGCTCGAAGGATTAATTATGTGTACGGCGCTGGTGTCGCAAAAGAAAGCTCGGTACTTTTTTGGTTTCAACGTTTTCGTTCTGGAAATTTCGACCTTCAGAACCAACCCCGTGGACGGACGGAGATCAAAGTGGAAAATGAAGAATTAAAGGCTATTGTGGAAGCGGATCCATCACAAAGCACTTCAGCGACAGGTTTTGAAGTGATAAAACTGTATTAATCCATTTGAAGCAAATCGGGAAAGTAAAAAATTTGAACGATGGGTACCTCATGAATTGAGTGAATTGAACTTGCAAACACGCGTCGACTTCTGTGTTACTTTACTCAACGGACACAATAATGAAGAAATTTGAAATCGAATCATTACTTGTGATCAAAAGTGGATACTGTACATTAATCGGAAGTGCTCGTCGCAACGGCTGAACCCTGGAGACCCAGCCAAATCCTGCCCTAAACGAAAATTGACTCAGAAAAAGTTACTCGTTAGTGTTTGGTGGACTAGCGTCGGTGTCGTTCACTACAGCTTTCTAAAAACTGGCCAAACGATTACGGCAGATATCTATTGTCAGCAACTGCAAACCATGAAGGAAGAACTAGGTGCTAAACAACCGAGATTGGTCAATCGCTCTAGACCACTGCTGCTTCACGACAACGCAAGACCACACACTGCACAACAAACAAAGTAGTTACATGAGCTACAATTGAAATGTCTGCGACATCCACTATACTGTACTATACAGATTACCATTTTTTCCGGAATTTAGACAACTTCTTACAGGGAAAAAAATTCAACTCCGATGTGGCAGTCCAAACCACCTTCAAAGAGTTTATTGATTCTCGCCCCTATGGTTTTTTTAGTAAAGGGATCGATGAACTACAATTAAATATATTTTACAAAAAAAAATTGACTTTTTATTCCTCCCGTACAAAACGCCAATTTCATATCTAAGGACCTAATATAATAAGATTTAATTTAAATCACGATAGCGCAAAACACGAAACAACGACATGTATCGTAGAAAATTTAGATCGAATAGATATTCTTAAATATTTTAAACATTAAAACATATCGTTAAAATCTATCTAAAAACTTTTAAAATAAAAAGTGTGACAATAAAATAAATATGAACCAATTTTATGATAATTATATTGTAAACCAAGCCATATAGCGCCATCTATGAATACTCCTGAAAAATTAAAAAATACATACGTTTCCATTTATTGCTTAGAGTGCAAATTATGTAAAGATAAAATAATTATAATAAATAATTTAGATTAATTTGGTATCTTTTCGCTTTATTTCACTTAATATTTTAAAATTACAATTTTTATGTACATAATCTAAATGCAATTTATAGACCATACAAATGTCTATACGTATAAAATGCATCCTAAATTTACCTTCAGACTATATTCTACAATAATAACAGATTTCATTAGATTCGGTCCTGTAGTTTTTGCGTGATTGACGTACAAACATACAGACAGACAGACAAAAATTTCAACATTATCAAAATGTGTTCTGTCCATGATTCTAAAAGCCCCAATAGTATTTTTTCTTAAATATCTTCAATGCATAGATATAGACTCTTTACTCTTTTATTATCTACTAGCTATGCCCGCAGCTTCGCTGACGTGGAATACAGAATGTCATCGATCGGGCACACGCGTGAATATTGCTCTCCATCTTCCGGCTATTTTAAAGACAAAAATGCTTATTGTGGCCGTTCCATAGAAGATAGACATATGAGAGAGTATATACTCTGGCTGACTTTTTTGTAGGTTTCCTTAATGTCTACATTTATGTAGTCGATTAATTTAATACAGGGTTATTGGTAATTCACCGTATTCCCGTTAGGAGGTGAAGGGGGTGACTATTTGCGATAATTTTAACCTCCATATGCATTATGCAAAGGAGAACCCCAAAAATAAGTCTAAAATGCAACATCAAAAATTTATTAAAAAAAAAGTATCACTTTGAATCTCATTTTTCTTCTGATTTATAAAAACGATTAAACACTGGTTATTTATCTGTATTAAAACAACAATTATCTGTCCAAATTTAAAAATTCGATACGAATAACAATATTATTACAAATTTTTTTTCCACTCAAGAACAATTATTTTCCTCAGGAGCAGAATGAAAACTCAGTAAAAGTAGTGAAAAATCGTTATACGAAATAACATAAGGTCTAATAGTAAGCTAGGTACCTACTTTGAAAACATTTTTTAAATATTCAAGTTCCTGACTTATAAAAACCACTTTTATTTCTTCAGGTCAAATGAACCATTCATGCATCCGCACTGTTTCCCAATGTAAAGTACATTCCGATTTTTTTAGTTAGATTCATATGTCACTATTGGTCGAGAACAGTTATGCTTCAGCCTTGCTACCGACACTACTAGGGGTATGGCGAGATGACAGATAAATAGATTCTCTTTTCTATCTATAGGGCAGCCCTACTGGTGAAATACTTCGACCAAACAGAAGATTTTAGCCTAAATAACTTTGTGGTATGATGTTCCTGCATTGAGCATGGTTTCCGGAGCTCCTTAGGAAACGAGCTAGTGATCTTACATCAGGCAAGCTGTACACTTGTTTGACAAATTTGTTATATTAAACAAAATTAACGCTTTGAGTTTGGAATTCAATCATTATTACTATATTAATGAAACAACTTCGCAGTATAAACGTTAAGCATAGTTTAACAGAGAAAATTTTATTTATGACTTCGGGTTAATAACATTAAAAGCAATGATGGCTCAGTTGGTAGCGTGTACGTAATGCGCATCGATCGACGTGAGTTTGAATCCTTGCAATTGCCTGAGCTTTTGGTGTAGGAAAACATCGTGATGGAGCCATAGCATGGTGGTGTAGGGCTTTTTCTTATGCTCGCCTGGCTAGCTACCACCCTCAAGTTGAAAATTTGTCGCCAAGCACCACTACGTGTGTTCCGGCAGCTGCACTTGAGAGCCAGTCTTCCACTATGCTACGCGTGCTACCATCTTGGGCCACATCGTCACTTAAATCCAGATGTGATTGTGGCCACAAAGCTAAACCTATAACAATTCCCCTCTGAATGACCCCATCGTCGTGGTGGCCCGGTGCACGAAGATCATGCTGGATGACGAGATAATCGAGAAGGTGAAAACTGTATCCAGGGTCTAAAATCCTACAGCGGTAGAAAGCACTGAGGCGATACCCACGATCGAGTGGACAAAAGGGGTCCCGGGCTGTGGGAAGACAACGTGGCTGGTGAAGAACTTTAATGTGGAGAGAGATGCAGTCGCGACCACTACAACTGAGACGGCAAAAGACCTTTAGAAAAAAAATGGTGCAAACGCACGGCAGCAAAGCCGAGAAGAGAGCGTGTACTATGGCCTCTATACCCGTAAATGGTTTTAAGAAGTCCGAGAAACGTCCGCGTTTAACGTGGACGAGGCTCTGATGAACCATTTCGGGGCAATCCTGACTGCCACCCAGCTGGCGGGTGCTAGCGAGATCCTCCTCATTGGTGACTTCAACCTCTTCGAGATGTCCAACTGCCGACCAACTGCAGTCGCCGAAATAACTAAACAGCTTCTCTGCGCCCATAGGAAGCCGATGGATGTGACCTACGTGTTCAGTGAGGTCTACGACGGTATATACGCATCGAAACCGACAGTGAGATCTCTGAGACTCGAGGGTTACTCGGGTGTGCACACACCCCCAAACCCCTTCGATACCTCCGGTGCACACTCAGGTGGAGAAGAAAGCCCTAATCAGCAAGGGCTTCGGGACAGGGGAGAGGTCGCGCGTCCTGACGAATCATGAGTACCAGGGATTGACCTTTAAATTGGTGGTGATCCTCCAGACCAAGGAGAGGAAACTACAGATCTACGATAGTGTATCCAATGCTATCGTGGCTGTTTCGAGGCACACCGAGACCTGTGTCTATTATACCGACGTAGCCGAGGACGCGATTGTCAGATTCATCCGCCGAGCGGTGAGAGCCTCGGCGAAAGACATTATGGACTACAATCTAAAGATGGCAATGAAACATGGCGACGTGAATGCCATAAAAACTATAATAATCTCTACTACCTCACCCTCTGTGTAACAATGTAATAGCTATTAGTTTTATTATTGTAATACATATTTAGTTATAAAATGCTCATTTAGTTTTTAGTATGCAGAAATTTATCTGTTTTTAACGGCAATTTTTAATGTTCTCTGGTAATAGTACCCACGTTTCCAAAAAGGTGTGGACCACGAGTCTACAGTATTGTGATTTTATTAATAATAAAAAAAAACCTATAACAATCTAAAAATTGTTGAAATGAACTTTTAAGGAATGAAGCAGAGAAATAAAAATATTACAAATGTTCTCATACGCCTTGTGAAAAATCGCATGCAAAGCACTAATTCCACGCATGCGAAGATAATTAAGCAAGCTAGTTGTATATAAATAAACTAAACTAAGCCTTTTTCCCGAAAAATCTTTAGTCAACAGTACTTAATTTACAGTTTATTTTTGTTAAATAAATTATTATACTTTCGTTTAATATTTCTCGACAAGTGAAATAATATTTCTTATTTTATTTTTACTCTGACAAATCTCTGATGATTTCCAAAATAGCAAAATCACAAAAACTATTAGGTATAAGGACATATTATTTATTAAGAAAAAAAATCTACCTAATCGCAGTTCAGATTAGAAACAACGTGATAGATAAAAAAATATCTTATAGTTACGCAATTATTTGTAATATCAAAAGATTTTTAGCAACCTCCTGTATACCTAATAGCTGATGTTTATCGTTAGTTTTAAATTTATGAATCTCGAAAAATTCCAGGAAGCGCACAATCCGTATAGGCGGTGGAAAAAAGTATCTACACCGCACACACGTTAATGTAACGCTTGAAGATCTAATTCGATTTGTTCATCAATATCAGCTACTTAGTTCTGGATGTATGGAGATCGGGGACCGTACCTGTAACAGGTAGGGGAAAGTAGGGCGGGCGGGAACCCAGGACAGTGCAATCGCCGACACCGCCCATAGAGCACGCCGCGCACGCTCCCAACGCTCCCGGGTTAAGACCGCGCAAATCGCGAACCCAGCATACAGCAATATTAGTGGACAAGTGAACAGTTCAAACGAAAGAGTGTTCTATTTTCAAAACGTGTTCGTTATTTGATAATTTTACGATTTTTTTCTTTTAAATAATATCCATCGAGCTTTTTACTTTAAACTTCGAATTGTCTAGATAATTAGGTATGTACATTATTTATATTTGTAATTTACTATATCTATAATGTTAGATAAATTAATTTAAAAAAATCCAATTTTAATAAAAGTAATGTGATTATTGTATAATGGAGGTCCATCTAGGTAAATTGACCTTTCCTGACATACGGAAAGCTTTTTTACATGAATATGACTGAATTTTTTTTATAATGTCGTACACGGCCGGGTAGCGCCATGATAATATTTTTTAGAATGAAAAGTGTGATATTCACCTTAAAAGTGTTTTAATGAGGAAAAGTTACCTCATAGCTATAATTGAATAAGCACTGTAACTTACCACTGACTTAAGAGGCTAACGCGAGCTTAACTTGTTGCATTTAAGGTTATTTAAATGGCTCCAGTGTTGCGCACCTTAAAACTGTAAAAACGATTTATATTTTATGAAAATATTAATTATCGTGGTGAATAGTTTATTATATTTTTATTAACGTATTTTAAAATTATCAAATTTGATTTTATTTAAAAGAAGAATGCATTATCTATAATAATTTATATTTTAATTCATTACATTTTCATTCGATTTATATATTTTCTATAAGAATAAAAGACTTGATAAAATGTGAGTACTTTAGTAAGCCGTAAGGTGTACCTGCGTATTACGTGCGATATAAATTCTGAAATGACATAATAATATGAATAACAAAAGGTGAACTAATTTTAATCAAAAGATATTTATTTTCCTGGTTCGCTTTTAACAATTAGCAATAAATTTATCATTACACCCACGAAAATTACTTTTCACCGATTGTCCCCTATACCCCGACGGCAATGTTTCTCCTAACGGTTAAAAGCACTACCCAGAAAATTAAATATCGATTTTGGAATACCAATTATTATTCTCAAAGTAAAGGGGGATATTTTCCCTGAAACTAAGTTTTAGTTGAGCAATAGATCTCGTAACAGTATTCGATATTAATACTATTTACCGGATAAAATCAAGTTGTTATGAAAGCCAAGGAGGATTGTAACTTACACGGTTGCAAAGGGTATTTTCTCTGGGGTCTGTTAATCTGTATTTTGGCTTCCATCCAAGACACAGTGAAGATTAGATATGGTCAGACTCCACCAAGCTAGTTGTCATTAACTTTGTATATTACTATTACTTCAAAGATTACATAAACTAATGGATGCGTACGGATTACAATCATTTGTTTTTCCATTAATTTTAGTGTCAAGTAATGCTAACGTTACTCGACACGAAAAATAATAAATGGAAATCGCTTTCAAGCTTTGAATTATTAAAGAGGAGTAAAAATGATGGTAAGGTAAATGGTAAAGATATGCTAGATAGGATATGACGTGTCACCTGCAACAGAATGATAGCTCAGTGTTAACGTATTCGAACTCTGCGTCGATCAAATTATGTTTGAATCTTATAATGAACTGGAAGGTAAATGAAAAATTACTAATTAAAGAGCATGGTGGTAGAGCATTTTCTAATGCTCGCCTAACTAGCTACTACCCTCAAGTAGAAAATCTTGCGCAAAGCATTTATAAGTGAGCTCCGGTAGCTGCACTTGAGTGTCAGTTTCCTACTAGATTTAGCGTGTTCCAACTAAGGCCATATCTTCATTTAACTTGTGTGCTTCTATTAGTGTTCGTGTAAATTCTGAACAACTTGGCCGATTGATCACATTCACATAATATTAGGTCCTTACATATGAATTGGCGTTTTGTTGAACTGGTCATTTTGATCTCAAATATCTGGCGTGTGGTTAGAAATTCCAAATTCAAATTTATTCCAAATTTAGGCTTGTGTATTTGTGTTTCGAATTTAGTGATTCATTTGTTTTCGCACCATTTTATTTTTCTTTGACATCGTTCTTTTCACAAAATAGAAAATTTAAATATCGCCTTATTTACGAATATAAGTTCCATTGTGGCATCAGCGCTGCAGAATCAGCTCGAAGGATTAATGATGTGTATGGGAAAGCTACAGTAAAAGAAAACACGGTACGTTTTTGGTACCAAAGTTTTCGTTCTGGTAATTTTGACCTACGAAACAAACCCCGTGGACGACCGGAGACCATAGTTGAAAATTAAGATACAAAGGTGATCGGTGAAGCGGGTCATTCTCAAACCACATCAGAGTTAGCGGCAGGCTTCGGTGTAAGTGATAAAAAAAATTTATTCACTTGAAACAAACAGGAAATGGGTACCGCATGAATTGACTGAAGCATGCCAAACCTATTGAGTTCTGCATTACATTACTCAACCGTCACAATAACGAGAGATTTTTAATCGTATTGTTACTTGTGATGAAAAATGGATCCTTTACAACATTCAGAAACGCTCATCACAGTGGTTGAACCCAGGAGAACCGGCCAAATCCTGTCCCAAGTGAAAGTCGTTTCAGAAAAAGGTACTGATGAGTGTTTGGTGGACCAGTGCTGGTGTCCGTTAGATCTGTCCAAACGATAACGGCAGATCTATATTGTCAACAATTGCCAACCATGATGGAAAAGCTAGCCATTAAACAACCGAGACTGGTCAATATATAAAGCCCACTGCTGCTTCAAAACAACGCTAGACCCCATACTTTACGACCGACGGTCGCTAAATTAGAGGAACTGCGGTTGCAATATCTCCGAAACCCACCATATTGCTCTAACAGATTACCACTTTATTCGGAATTTGGACAATTTCTTGCACGGAAAATAAATTCAATTCCGATGAGGCTATCCAAACTGCCTTCAAAGATTTTATTGATTCTTGCTCCCACAATTTTTTCAGCAATGGAATCAATGAACTATCTTTAAAATGTCGAAAGTGGATAGTGGATGAAATAATGGTACATACTTCGATTGATTAAATGTATAATTTCATAATATTTTTTTCATTTTACTTTTACCATATAAAACGCTAATTTCATATGTAAGGACCTAATATATTGTTAGCTATGTTAGGATCCGATAGGTGGCGCTATGGTCGAGCCATTATCTAGCAGATATTTAAAGCAAAACAATGTCTGCCGGGCTAGCTAGTTTAGTAGATATATAGATTGAACGTTAAAATAATTGTCAATAAACCGTGCAAAATTACTAATCATAGGGTTTAAAATTTCATTACTTCTAATAAATATACTTCATATTTTTCTTAAATAACGGAAACATTCTCATTTGAGAGATGAAAGCTAAACAACAAAAACTATCAAATTACATAGTTTAACGTCTTCCTCCTTATCTAAAACTACTAGTAATAAATGTTTTGCTTTATTATTGAATAATGTAATGTTCAAAGTAAATTATTTTTATAAAAGTTTACTATTAAAATAGATCAATTTTAAAATAGATGTTTACTTCAATAAAAACTTATTTATACTAAGAAAATTGTTGAGATCAGACTTTTGTTTATTAAGTAAAACTGTAAACAAAATTTAATTTTCAATATATGAAAGCATTGTTTAGATTGTTTGATAAACGTGAAAGTATATAGGAACAATTCGACTTTACGCTGGTAATTATTATTGATAAATGCCTTCTCAGTTCTAAGAATATACAGTTCTCTTTAGACATCACTAAACTTATCCTCAGGTAGTTTAATCTTGTCGCTTGAAAAATTTTCATGTTGATTTTCGTTGGAAAAAGTGAAATAAATAATGAAGACTTTAGTGACTATATAATTGTAGTTATTTTCATCAAACATCTACCTTTCTCAAACTTATATGGCCGATCGCCCTCTTAGCGAATATAACCTTTTCTAGCGCCCCCCAAAAACCAATTCATTTGCCATAAACTTTTTAGAAATTGGTTGCTTTAAACATAGTACACAGCATGACGTGACACACGAGGTAAAAAGCTATAATAAATAAAAGACAATTTTTAATAAAAAGGAAAACCAACTTCAATGCTTTTGAAGAGTTCCCTTGTTATCTTCGAAGTTCAAAGTCCAATGCCAAAGAAATTAAAAGTTGATCCACACTTGAGATATCCTCTTTGCAATAAAAAAGATTCATCCAAATTGGTTCTTAAACAAAGAAGTTACGGCTGAACATACATAAAAAATATACATTCGAATTGAGTAACATCCCGTCTTTTGCTGAAGTTGGTTAAAAAATAGAAATATTGAATGAAATTAATTATGTAGTTATAATAGAAATTTAATTTAAAAATTAATTATTTTAAAAAAATTGGTCGAAAATGAATTTTGGCCGTTTTTTAATCTTACCCATACCCACCTCCTCTCTAGACCGCCTTAACGTTCATAATTTTCTTTGAACCTTCTATCGCCCTTTGATAACTTAAAACGTCCACATGGAGGCGTTATCGCTCACTTAGAGAAAGACTGATTTAGGCTTTAATATATATTTAGCCCTGCTTCCTAGCTACCATAGACAAATCAATAAATTCCTCGATGTCCAGCGCTCCACAACAGTGCGTTTCTGCCTGGCACAACCACTCTGTGCAACCAGCTGTTGCCTGTGATCTTTCCGAGCTGTTATGACCTGGTGACCTTCAAGAAGAGAGCTTATTCTTTCCTAAAAGGCCGGCAACGCATGTGCGAGCCCTCGGGTGTTGCGGATGTTTGTGGGCGGTGGTGATCACTTTCCATCAAGTACGCCACCTGCCCGTTTGCCCTCATTTTACCATTAAAAAAATAATAACAGTTTAAGTACAGACTAATTTAGCTGTACCAGTTAATCTTTCAAACAGGTAAATTATAAACGATAGTGAAAACCTTGAGAGACTTCAGCCGGAATACAAGTGAATCGACCGACGCTTACAATTTTTACCGTTGGGAATTACCAGCGAAAATATTTATAGACTTGACCGTAGAACGCGCGCTCAAGTGGGCTGATGTTGCAGATTAAGAGCAAAATAAGCTATTTAACCGAAGTATTTTATTGCCAATTTACGAAAGTTCAAGCCAGATATTTGAATCAATACTTCTACAATTATATCTAGTCGTGAAAAATATGTTACATTTTTTATTAACATACCTTTTTGTAAAAGATCTAAGTGATTACTATATATTCGTTTTTTTTTTAAATGTCGTACATAAAAACAACAGAAAATAAAAGTTAAAATTGTGTAACTGAAAAAAAGAAATGTATTTATTGTTTTATATAAATATCGCTTTCATATTTTACGTAAATAATATAATATTTCAAATACTTTACTAATCTTCACAACTTGCTAGGAATGAATTTTTTTTCCCCTTTTGCATAACTTTTTCGGTTTGAGAAAATGAATGTCGACAAACGGGATAATTAAGATTTAATTCCTGAACTCCACTTAGTGGACGTTAGAATTTTGTTCACCCTATTTAATTATTCTAATGTCCACTTCTGTTTGTGCTTTGTTCACTCCCGGAGTAGTAATAAAATTTTAGACTTCCTATAAATTCAACATTGTACTTTCTATTACGGGGATTATCTCAGTGTGAATGTTTTGTATATCAGCCCCTTCACAGCTTATAATTTTGTTTTGATTGTTTGATATTACAAATTTTGAGATTTTGTCTATGTTGCTTTTATTTTAAAGATTAAATAATAAGCACGATCCCGTTAATTTTAGATACAAACAATTATTGTTGTGAAGCGCGTCACTGTCGGTTGATCGGCGTGAGTTCGAATCCATGTAAATAGACTTGAGTTTTCGGTGAACCAAAACATCTAGCTTTTTCTAATGCCTCAAATTGATAATCTGGCGTGAAGCACTAATAGGTGTATTCAGGCAGTTGCATTTGAGAGCCAGTCTTCCACTAGGCTTAGCGTGCTACCATATTGGGTTACATCGTCACTTAAGTCAGGTGGAAATTTGGCCAATACGCTAAACCTATAACGATAAAAAAGACACTTGCGATAGAATTAAAAACGAGTACCCACATCCTTATAAACCAAAAATATTGTTTTGTGTTCCTGCAGTCAGTAGGGTTTCCAGAGCTCTTTGGGGTAGGTGGTACAAGGTCGGTATCGCACTAGTGACACCTATAGTTTTAGAAGCATCCATAGGCTACAGTATACGCTTACTATGAGACAGGCCGTATGATTGATTACCACCTTTGTTGTATTAAAAAAAGCCAAACCTTATATTTACTCAAAATTATTAATGTACTGAAAAACTTTAGTAGGCTGAGTTATAAGTTTGGTTATCGACAATGAAAAAAAAAACAGAGACTTGTCAACTAATGAAAAACTGTAGAAAAAGTTAGGCAGTGTTATTTTTATTGATTCTTTGGGAATAACTTTGTCATAAACGTAATTTGTCCGATAATGTTTCCAACATTTTAAGTAAAGATATAATTTAAAAAGTAAATTACAAAATATTTTCGTTTTATTATAAAATTTGGAATTTTTATGTTTTCTTGTAATAACTACTATTTATTGGTTTTATAGATAAAATACAATAACTTTGAGCATGCATAACAATTAATTCACATTTACAGTATGTCACAATTTTATTAACAATGTGTTTAATAATATAAGTTTTTAAAATAACTCATTAATTAAAAAAAAATAGTTATATAGTTTAATCTATCGCATTTTGTACAGTTTGTAAAAACTTAAATAGGTATTACTAGTTACCACTTACTAATACTAATTATAAAATGAAACTTCAATCTTTTTCTATGACATATAAATGATATTCTCCCATATATGAAAGAAATTCTTTTACGTAATGAATTTTATTGTGTTGCGTAAGAATTGTTTGCGAGACAAATAGCTGCCGCACCGTTAACGACCGAGCTGTTTTATGGAGATCAGTCGTGGGGTGGTGGAATGACTTAAATTCATTACTTTTATTACTGCTTCTGTGATCTTTACCAACCTAATATTTCGGTATCTAGTTTCTTTTCGCATTTAATTACTACTGGGTTGTTGGATATGACAATCCGGAAGTTGACAACTTTTGGAAAATTGTTTTAAACACTTCATATAATGAAAATAATACTTATGATTTTTTTTCATTAATATACCATAATTAGTGATTTAAAAATATTTTAAGTCTTAGGTTCATATTTCTTGAATGGTGACGTCACGTTTTCTAGTCGACGTTTCAAATCACGTTACTCTCAGACGAAAAATATTAATAATTACTTTTTCCAGATTTTTATTGTTTTAGGCATTTTATCTATCAACCAACATTACTCAATCATTTACTTTAATTTTTAAACATACAATCAACTCGCGGATTGGTGGTAGAGAATTTTCTGATGTTTGCCTGGTTAGCTACCACTCTCAAGCTGAAAATCTGTCACCAAGCACCGATCTGTGCATTCCGGCAGCTGCACTTGAGAGCCAGTGTTCTTTTAGGTTTAGTTTGTCACCATCTTGGGCCACATTCTTACTTTTAATATGAATTAAAAAAACATAGATATGAAGGTTTCACTTTTACCACGTGTGAATTGCACACATTTTTTTTTAATATGTGTAATATCCGCCATAGTGACGACACGCTTAGGCTTACACCGTTCTGGGATCAGTCGGCGTATATCCAGTAAATAAGCGGGATGTTAGAGATCAGTACCTAACTGGGTAGCAACCATAATGTTCCGCCCGCAAGCCCGTTTCATTGACTCGCTTTTAGATTGTCTCGTGTTATGATCAGCCAATGTATATATATACAGCTGCTGATCTGTCGGTGGTAGCCGTTGTTATTTGATTTGACTGTGCTTACGTTCAGACACAGTGCCATCACTTTGCCGTGCTGCCGTAGATAGAGATACTTTAAAAAGTTCTATTAAAGCCATTTATACACAATGTAGGGACGGAAAATACAAAGTACATATTTAAGACGTTTGTTAAATCTTAATTTCTGGAATACTGTGGACTATAAATAGCAAATAGCATTGCATTTATCGCCATGCACAGAAGGAGAAGGACTTCATAACTGTTACTTATACCTTATAAATCACTCAGTATTTAACTTTACAATATGTTATTATCATTTCATAAAGCGTTTTCAAGATAAATAATAACAAAATTAAGAAGTAAATCTAAATACAATCATGAAATTTATCTATTACTTAATAATAGAGGGTACATGATAGAAAACGTAGTATAGATATAATAAAGCAACTTACCTAGCTTTTTTTCTATCCTGAACAAAACGTTATGAATCTTTAAAATCACCATACGCACGGCGGCATTATCATAAATACGAAACCAGTGAAAACGAGTATTAAAAAGGACTTGGCGACCGAATACAAATTCTCAACCTTGATCACATGAGTGATTTTAGCACCTCAAAGATTTCTTTTATGTGTTCGAATTTCTCTTTTTTTTATTTGTTTATTTGTGTAAGGAAAAGATAAATGGAATAAATCAACATATATAAGGAAATCACTGTGAGCTTTGGTTTTTAAGAACAAATAGCAATAGCAAATAACAATAGTAATAGCAAACTAATTCCAAATTACTAATATTATAAATAGTAAAAGTAAACTTTAGTTTACAATCATAAGAGTGTTTACTGGATTCAAAATCGCAAATAGATGAAAGATAGTTTTAATCTTATAAACAACTTAGCACATAATTCACAGAGCATTTTTTCAGCATATTGGAGAACTTATACTAGGATAATAACTTAAGTTAGATAATTTATAATAGATATAGATGAATTTTTGGGCTTTATGGACGACGCTATATTATTGGAATATAAGCTCAAAATAAATCTTTTAAACAAATTTACTTTTAAAAAGTTACAGTAAGATTTAGTTTTAAATCAAGGCCACAACCATCGTAATATATGTATATTCCAAAATCGTTACATAGTGTAATAAATAATTTATTTGACAAAAAATTCCGGTCTCACTATAATATAGCAAACAATAAGAGAGAGTTTAATTTGTGGCCTAACGACATCATCTTAGAAAAGCCTTAAATGAATTACCTTAATGAATCATATTTTCACTCTTTGTTCTAGACGGCCAGTACTTCCATTATAGTTTGCGACCAAGAAATCATTAATTATGAAAAATTAATATATATATCTTTTAGATAAGTTAAAACGACATGCAATTTTTTGACTAATCTTGTAAGTGCTTTTTTACTAACCAGCATAAAGATAAGCATTTATATCATGATGAATATTAGCACAGTCAGCCCAATCTATGCCTGCCTTTCAATTGCCATGACCCGTTTTAAATATAACAAAACGTAATAATATATCGATTTACGCATTCAATCATGTTAAATCTGTACACGATATGATTAATGATTCAAACGTCAAAATTCATGATGATATTTTCACACAGAATAGGCACGCAAATTTAACTTCGGATATATTTGACTGAATGCGCGTATATCTCCACTCTGCAATCTGTGTTGAAGTAAGTAGAGATACCTTTTTTGGTGCAATTTTGATACAATGTTTAAAGCGATATTTCTAGAAGAATCAGTAAGATCCAATTTAGTGTAAGTACATAATTCTAGTGGTCTTTATCGTCAACAAACTTATACGTTCAAATAATTAATCAAAGAAAGCTAAGCTTTTATCAGAAGACCGTTTGTCCACCACCACCATCACCGGGACGTCAACGAGAACGAGGTTATTTTTGGACAAGATTAAGATGACGTGACGGCGATCGTTTGTCCACCACGACAATCTCGGTGGTTCAGTTTTATCATTTTTTTATCTTTGGACACATCATTGGTTTTATTCTAGAAACATTCTTTACTTTCTACAAGTTCTATTAATGATTAAACGTTGTATTTAAATTTATTGACCATTTTTATAATATAATATATATTTTTAATTTGAATAATCAATGTAATGTACCATAAAAACATGGATGGATGGATGGATGGAATACGCATGGATGGACAAGTTCAGATGTGTTTTGTATTGCTGGTAAATCAGCCCGTCACAATCTCGGGCTGATATAGCGGTTGCGCCGATCTACTCTACAGTTCGGCGGGCAGAATGATGGCGGCGCGGCGGTGCATAAACAGCCTTAATAGAATGTAAAGAGAATTTTAAGAAGTAATATATTATATAGTAATGGTATCAAGAGATGTATAAAATATTATACGTTGAATTATTAATATTATCATAAATATTCAGGACCTAGTGAATTTGTAATGTGGAAGATCTAGTACTAATACACTGATAAAGATTAACTACCACCAATGTCTCAATGTGCTGAAAAGTTGATAATCCTAATAACGATAAAGAGTTTTAAAATTCAGACAGAAGAAAAGAAAGAAATCAATAAACATTCCATTACCAAAATAAAAATAGAAATCGAAGTAAATTCATAAAATACAACGGGTAATAAACATTGGAATGCCGCTGCCGAGTAACGTCTCCCAAGAGATGAAATTGGAAAAATATATTCACTTACACGGATCCGGAGATCGTACAATAGATCAGCGTGATGGTTCCTGAAACCCGTATCTCAACGGGACAAATGATGTAGAAATCGCTAGTTCGCCGCACGTTGTATTTGGACATCCAAGTTTCTCTATATGACGCATTTTCCAGGAATCAAAAGGTATATTGAGTGATACGGATAGTTTGCTTTTATAAAACCAAATAAAATCTATTGCATAAAATTAATATAATTTGGCTGTATTTAGGTTGCTATAATCTATTTCACCTGAATTAATATTCTTTTAATAGTTTTCATGCATCTGGAAAGTGTTTCAAATTTTCTTTTCATTTAGTACTAGCCTTAATTGATATATTTAATTGTTACAAGAACCTCGTCTCTTTGTTCCCTTTTGAAGTAAAAACTTCTTTAGTATCGCTGTGACTTGAAACGCGATGAAATTAAAAAGCGGCACTAAAAACAGAAAAACATATACATCTACAGGATTCAGCCTACGAGAGAAAGAGTTAGATTTACACACACATTACCCAGGCACATATACACAGAGAACATTATACACGATTAATGCAAATCCTAATTATTATTGTTATGGTCGTCGTTAAATTGGCCTAGCTGTGTGAGAAGACCAGACTTGTACGCCCTTTTGTATCTACAGCGAGAGTGGTAAATAGTTCAAGTTCGCTGATTTGTGATTTTAAAAATAGATTTAAAAAAAGGTTTTTTTATGTTTTATTAAGGATTCTCTTCTACAGCGTGTGAAATTTATGTAGTTTCTTAAAAAAATTATTATAAACGAATAATATGTATTCTTGCAAAATAGTTTGATTTTTTGTTTTAATTATTGATTTAGAGTAACTACGGCGTTAACTATATACCTTCGTAAACTAATAAGAAAATGCGAAGGATTATTTTCCCCTATTTTATACAAGTAACTTTATGCTAGAGCTCTATTCGAAATACATTATAACATCACTCGAAATAACACTTTACCCAAGAGTAGCCAAGTGGAAATCCGGAACCCGATTTAGACATTATCATGATGTAAACTCGAGTAAACAGAGCAAGTGCCCGTCATTTACCCAGACATGATAACTTAGCTATAATAGCGGTTTAGTATATAGTTCTCATACCTATTAGGTAATAATAATACCTTTCGTCTGTTTTTACGAAACATGAACGGAATTTCTGGAATTTGTAACGTTACGGTCTCGATGCTATATAAGCGCCGTAACCTTGCACATTCACTGCAGTATTCTTATAACAGAGTTTCAAATCTTTTGAAATTTTTACAAAATAGTCTTCACATCCGTAAATGAATGATGATTGTACTAGTTTATTATAAAAACATAACCGATAACCTTCATATATGCAACATATTGTAAATTTTTAGTACCTTATAATAGAGTCAGAAATCAATAACTTGTATCTAATACTACTAAGTGAGCAATTCGATTCAAAGCGTAACAACGGCTCTGACGATTTGGATGAAATTTTGTATTTAGATAATGTTTTATTTTCCAAATTTATTTAGATAGTTGCTTTTCTTTTAAAAAGACATCGAATAATGCTCGGTTTCTCGGGTATTGATAATAATGCGCTGAAAATTATTCCTGTTCGTGTATGCTTTATCATAGAATAGTAACGTTAACAAAACTGTCAATATAATTAAATAATAGCAAAAATATAATATATTAAAACTATGTACTATTTTAATATAATTTATGTAATGTGCTAATTAATACGGTTGAATTTCTTGCCGGTTATTTTCCGAATTATTATAATTTAGATTCGTATTCTTAGGGCCTAAATCGAACAATAGTTATTTTTTGTGATTTTTGACGCTCGTCAATAAAAGGGAAACTGTGCAGTAAAATATGTTTCGTCCGTCCAGAGCACGCAGTTGACGAGTAATCCCACTCTTGACCCGGAAACCTTGTTCGCACTTGTACCACAGAAAATATAACCAATAATGTGTTTCGAACATTCTTGTTTGACAGCGAACCGATTGTTCTAAATGTTTCAAATGCTATGAAGTATTTACGAATGGTACCTATACGCAGAATAATTTTAGTAATTTCTAAATCTGGAATATTCGAAAGTGAGTTTTATTATTTAACGTACAGTACAGTACAGTACGTTTTGTACAGTTAACAAAAAAAAAAAAAAAGAGATAAACCCGATCGGGTTTCTTACCGGTTCTTCTCGATGTCTGGGATATTTTCCGAACCGGCAGTAGTGTTTTGACATTCATAAGTGCCTTTTTAGGGCCTAAATTGAATATAGATTATTTTGATTTTGATTTTTGATTTGAACGGTTTTGGAGTAATTTACTTAACTTAAGTATTATTATTATGTTTTTTTTTTTAAATTTAATTATTCATCTTTTCTTATTAGAACGTTACTTTGGTTAAATAAGTGATTATTTAATATTAATAACGTATGAATTTGAAACACTTTACCCAATTGTTTTTTTCAATATGTAGAATTAAAAAAATAGGATTTAAGAGGTCTTATATTATGAGCCGCTCTACATACATTATTATTATATAGGGTTTTGTAAGTTATTTTTCTTGTGATATTTGACATGAAGAAATTATATACAAAGTTTTAAGCTGCTTGTAAAGTTGATATCTTGCACCTAGGTACACTAAAGCGTAGTTAAAGAAGAGTATGTGATTAAAATACATGTAGGGTACACAGAAGATGAAGACCTAAACAGAAATATGGGCACATTTTTTAACAATTACTGCATAGCCGCTAAGCATCTATATAATCAGATCATATTCAATCTGCACACAAACATATAATAAGCAATAATTAAAATTCCAATAAACACTTGTCTCTCACTGCGTTTTCAGATGCCTGTTTCCTTAGTACTGTTTTATTTAACAGGTATTTGCATTTCTTTGTAAAACAAACAGAGGGCACAAGGTGAACTCGACTCCCTAAAAGGGAAGTTTTATTCTTTAAGTACTGGTGAAAACATTTGGGAAAGGAAAGGACACATTCTGACGGAACATAGAACAAACCTTCCAAACGTAAATTAAGTAGTATGTAGGGCGCAAAAGGAAACTTATCTCGAGAGCAAACGAGCCGTGATTCCTGAAGTCGCTTGCTTGTTTATTCCCTTTAAACGGGCTATGACACTATGACTGCTGTAAGAATATTCCAAGACCTATTTCAAGCAATGTAAACGCTAATAAATTTGGCGTCAAGATTACATTTGTGACCAACTTGTAAATCAGATTGCTTTAAATAAATGGATACACCAATAAAAATTAATACCTATTCTTTGCGAGACTTAAAACATCATATTACATTTAATCCCAAAAAATAAGTATATTTAACTATACGTATTTATGTCTGGGATCAAATACTATATATAATATAATCTCATTATGGTTCACGGTTAATATATTATGTTCTGGGGTTTTTTTTGCTAGCTTTCAAGTGCAGCTAGTTAGAAATAATAATATAGTTTTATAATTATGTATTTGTGTTCGATTTTAACTAAAAATTTATTTACAAAATAATTTAAAATATCTGTAATATATTATCACAAATTGTATAAACAAGACAAAAACCTTTATTTCCAAAATATTTGGTATCTTTATAAATATTTATTTTATTATCTTACAAAATCACATCATTCATGTAAGTAAACGAAGGAATGGAAGATAAATAAATTGAGAGTTAAACATAGTCTAAATAATATTAATATATTTATTATATTTCAAATTATTTACTATGTATTTTCAAATGTTTTACCAATCAAAATTTTTTCTATATCTAGTTTTTGAAACGTAGTATCACGGCTTATATTAGGTTATGTTTTGATTAATGAGAGGATATATCGCAAGTCACCAGACATAATATACTTAACATGTCAAACGATATCTATGAAGTGTTAGTTCAAGACGTAACACAGAAACAATTGCCTCGATAAAGTGTCATCTAGTTCAACTGACTGACAGTGACAAGTAACAGATCATGTAAGGAATCCGTCCACGCGTTCGCGGTACGTCACGATAGGGTAGAATTAACGAAATTTTAACGAATTAACGAAGATCGGTTTATGCTAAATGCCTTTGTTCAAGCAATGATTAAGTTAAAGATAATACGTGGTAGAGATGCGAATGCTTACTGTGTAAGTAGAATGGGCTAACTTAGGAATTAGTATATCAGAGGAATAATGAAAATAGCAAAGTTCAGCGTGGTATTGACAGTCATGAGGAGAGACGAAAGTGTTAAACCATGGGAGTGTTATACATGATGATGGATGGATATAGGGGTAGTGAAAAACTGAAGCAAGTATGTATTAATTAATTGTGTTAGGAATGATATAAGTATAAAGGGTGTGAATACTGAGATAACAGCTGATAGAGGAAAGTGGAAGAGAAAACTTGTTGTACCTACCCTACTTAAGTTGGATAATTGTACGAAAAACAATATTATGTAAAAGATTAAGCTTTCCCACAATCTCTTACACAGTTGGAATAGAATAACATGTACTTTTAAATTCAATATTCCATTTATTACAACTTCATATGTATTCATTTAAGTATTTTATTAATAAACCTTACGATTAAAATATTTTGACATGCTTATTCATTTGTAGAACCAGACATAAATTTACGTGAAATAAAAAAAAGTAACACCGGCTACAAAAAATTATTAATTGGTTTCTCAAGGCGAAATATGAAAAATATATTGAATCAAAATCAATTTCCAATCACGATAAAAAGCAGAATTCTTAAATAAATTATGTAGATACATTGAAGCGACAAAATGTTTAGTGAGATGTCCGATAAGATAGATTAGATAACGATATATTAGTAATGTTAAAAGTACAATGGCACATAGAAAATTGTCGGCAATTTTTCACGTCTTTTGTTCTAGTGAACTAGGGCTACTCGAATTTCGATCACAACCAATTGAAACGGCCACTTTATGCTAGCATTATTATATATATATTATGTTCAACATACGAGCTACCTATGAGAGCGATTAAAGTTGTTATTAGCTCATAAGCAATAATTTGTGAAAATTTGTCGGGTTATATGGACTTTTCATCTCTTTTATGCAACAGGTCAAACTTTTTAACAGAACAGCTGGGAGAAAGATATCAAATTTATTTATAAGTATAAATAATATTATTACTTGATTGATTTGTTTTAAACAGTTTTACATTAATAAGTAACAATTAATAAATAATTATATTAGTACATCTAAATAATGTAAAATTACTGTAAGTATTGGATGTCATCCAAATCACCGCCAGAAGGAAAAGTACCAAGAAGGCTGGCCACATTACCTCGTTGTTGACAATACTTATTCGTTGACCGAGGTATTGGCCAGCCCTCTGGTCTCGAGATGTGTCGACCAGTTGACTTGCAAGTTCGTTATAGAGACTGCGTGTATTTGGTCCCCATGGACCTAGGGTTTCCACTCCAAAGGACACAAATATGTAGACTCTACCAAGGGACGCATACTTGCGCTGCTTGAGGTCTCTGCTGAGGCAGCTGCTGCGCCAGCCTTTGAAGTAGTAGCTGGAAGGTGGGACGATGCCCAAGTATCTACTCACGTGGTATCCCATACTAAAGGCCGGCCCATCTTCCAAGGCATGAGCGTCATACCGTCGGGTCTTTTGCCATCGTCACGCACTAAACCGACTGGTTCCAAGGTTGCTGCCACATTGACACTGACAAAAACAAAGTTGATTGATATAACAGTATATCTAGGCTATTTTTGATATCTATAACACTACTGAGAAAGTAATTTTGTTACACATATGTATGTAAATGTTTTTTTTTTAAAACGGCTCTAACGATTTGGATGAAATTTTGTATTTAGATAATACTTCCAAAAGCTTCCAAATTTACCTAGATATGTATGTGCATTTTTATAAGACACCGTGCGGAGTGGTTTGACAATTGTTTCCGACTGGATCGCGACCACCATACAGTTGTAACATAGAGCCATAGTATCACGCTAAGGAATGTCGTATTTCAGGACTTACCACTGTACTCATATATCCAGCTGCCGTGAGGTTTACAGATCGGTATGAAAGCAGCGACCGTCGATGGGTCTCCAATCTTTCTGTGGTCGCCGTTGTTTCTGGATATTACGGTGCAGTCAATTTGTAATTAAATTAATTTACCTCGAGAAATGTTATGAGATAACTGGAGTAGAGATAATTATATAATTCTACTACATAAAAGGAAACAGGTTCTCTGTTCGATTATATAAACTATTTTTAATGGAAGTTCATGCATAACTTCTTTGTTTATGAACCAATTTAGATATTTCTTTCATAGTCCCATTTTAATTTCATTAGAATTGGACCTTCGACTTCGAAGATAAACTATAGAACTCTTCAAAATCATTGAAGTTTGTTTTCTTGTTTCTTAAAAATTGTCATTTTGTAGTATTTAAAGCTATGCGTATTATGCTTCCTTTTATCATGTTTATGAAGTCGCACATACAGAAACATTACAATGTTTTAAATCCGTGAAGACAATAACACATAACGTGTATTTGTTTGAAATTCTGCATTATTTATTATTCGTACTTATAAACTGTCTAATTTCCCAGACATAATGCAGAATATGCTATGTATACTGTATTATTTTTGAGTTATGTACGTTTCGTGTGGGTGCGTAATTTATCATTTGCTACATTCTTTTGGATACCATTTAGAAATAAATAAACAATGATCGTAGCATTTATTGGGCGTACGTGTTAGAGATTATAAGCGGATGCACACACACACACAACTATTTTGTCTTTGTTTATCTACTTTCGAGTTACCAGTTCGTAAATATGGGAATGTTTACTAAATAAGTATAAGAGCTCCGATATATTTAACGTTTTATATGTTATAACTATTATCAGTACATTGTTCATTGTTTTATGAAGGTTTAATTGAATCGCTGCGGGTGGTGCGATGCGGTAGGCGTGCGTAGCAAAATTTCAACATTGTAAGCTTTTAAAAATGAACACGCGTTTTGTTATACTTATTATTTTTGATTTTATCAATATTATCACATTAAAGAGACAATAAATAGAGTATCTATTGAGAACAATTATATCATATCAAAATACTATTGATTAATATTAAAAGCATTAACCGACCGAATTACAATTTTCAACCAAAACCAAAAACCAAATATCCTGACGAAACCAAAACTGCTACAGAAACCAGAATTTTGGCCATAAGTTTAGATATTTCTAATATGGCTTGAATATTTGAATGCAACTGTAGAAAAATAACGTAAGTATTTAAATCTCTCAAATTAAGAAACCCCGACACTAACATCCTATTCATTGTAGACCATTCTAATGAGCCCAAACATGATAGTTGGTGAGGAGTTTGGTATCTTGCAGATTCTAGATAATGCTGCAGCTTCAAGTCTAGGTTGCAATATTCTTCTAATATAATTAAAGTTACAGAATACCAAATTTCGACTTAATCAAACCCATGGAAGGTGCTCACATCCATTTATCAACTAGGAAAGAACTAATATATTCTAACGGTTCAACAGATTTTCTTGAAAAGCTAAGAACATTCTCGATCAAGTCACCTTTCAAACAAAATAAACGAAATCAAAGTCGGTTTAGACGTTTGGGTGCTACGATGGCAATAAAGATAAACAGATACACGGTAACAAACGTGAACCTATAACACGCCTGTGTTTGTGTTAGGGGTTAAAAGTAAATTTTAAAATATATTAATTTACATAAAAGACCTTCGATTTGAGCACTTCCAGAGTTTAAAAAAGCTTTTATGTCGAGATAATATTGGGGATATCACTTTCGTTAGCTCTTGAATATAACCGTATCCCAATAAGTTTATACAGATTCATCTACAATACTTTCGCTCCCATAGAAGCTCCACTAAACTAACGAGCTGCTGCTAATTCTAAAACACTTTATGTAAGTGTTTTTTTCTGGTGAACCTTATCGAATATTTTTACAACGTAGTGCACTATCCCATTTATTTAACCACCAGAGGCGCATGCCAAATTGTTCTAAGTATTACTTATGATCTGATGACTCAGATGATGACTGCCTCGTTATTCTAGTGGTTGTTAGCGCGACTGCTATGAGCGAGGTCCTGGGTTCGAATCCCAGGTCGAGCAAAGTGTTATTGGGTTTTTCCTATGAAATTCTCAGTAGCAGCTCGGAGTTTGGTTTCGTGCCCGATTAACGGCAATAGGCTCGCCCCCTATTACATGGGACACATACATTAGTACACCTCTGCCTAATCTTTCGGGGAATACAAACGTCATGGTATGTTGTTATTACTTATGATGTTTTTTTTATCTTAGCACGGGAAAGTGACTGCTCCTGACGCAGTGATGACATGTGAACCACACATAGACTTCACTTATAAAATCCAGCTTAAAAAAATTCAATTAGGGATGAAAGGAGATGGATACTGTTTCGTACAGTCTTGGGCCTGAATAAAAGAGAAATAAATGTACGAATATGAAATTGGTATCAATTAACAACTGAATTACTTAACTTAATAATAATTTTATTTGACCATAATAAGATACAAAAATATGAGGCTTATTGCTAGGAAATACAATAGTTTTGTTAGAATAATTAATGAAACCTAACGCCTGAACTAGGCCGAGCCTGTATGTCAAACGGTAGTCTCTTCCCGTTATATATTATTACATAGTAGTTACCTACATATGACATACCTAGTATTACACTGTTGTATCTTA
The DNA here is from genome assembly GCA_033032175.1 of Saturnia japonica. Lineage (NCBI taxonomy): Eukaryota > Metazoa > Arthropoda > Insecta > Lepidoptera > Saturniidae > Saturnia > Saturnia japonica. The sequence goes on from CM065314.1 coordinate 6,413,835, forward strand.
TTAACATTATCACAAATCTATAATTTTAAAAGAGAAAACACAAGGTACTTTTTAATAAAAAATTTTTGTTCCTTTTTTTAACAAACCAAATTATCAAACAATCACAGAAAAATCTGCGAATTTTTGCAGTCTGAGAGCAGAGTTTTAAGTTATTTCATAAAAATGAGGCCATGTAATAAACTACAATGAAACAAAGTAATTTTGTAGTATGGTTGATATTTTTTGATATACGCTTAAAAACGCTTTCCTTATTCCCACACATATAATATTGTAAATCTCGGAGAAAAGCTTAAAAAAAATGTGACAGACTGCATAAACTGGTAGAAGCAGCCATAAATATTTGATGTAATATCTATAAATACAACAATAATGTAACAATATATCAAGCTGTCGTAGATAGAATGAAATACAGGCACGTAGACTTATGGGAGGTGTTATGTGCCTTAGTATACCACGTAATAGCACCAAATACATTTTTTCTAGTGATTGTAACACAAGAGGCTAGTGTAAAAAGGTTATATGTAAAGATAGTACATATTTTGTATATAAATAAATATTGACATACATTGAAACCAATGTTCAGTTGTAACCGTTAGTAATTATAATTTTCATAGGATCAGACAGCAGTGCTCTAGGGACAGTCCGATAATAATTGTCGGGCAGGTAATCATGCTTGATTGCGGTACTGAACGGCGACCGGGTGGGACAATTTATCAAACTTATTGTCCCGCTGGGAACGAAAGCTCCGATTTTAGTTTCCATTAGGCCAGCGAGAGGGCTTATTTCACGTGAACTTGGTAAAACGTTAGACGAAGAGTTGGTAAAAGTTTAAATGGTATTCCGGATTGGATGACCGTGGAATAAAATATTTGTTATAATTCCAGGATAATAAACTCTTATTAAAATATATTAAGAAATTTTATGGATAAAAATGCGTTTAAAATGATATATAAAATTATGTTCAACTCAAATGAAACTTATCAACTTTTATTTGAAAGTTTGAGTGATTATTCTCGTAGTTTATGTCACAAATAAAATCCAGTTATCAAATTCTTAAGAATACTGTTTTTGATACATCAATCTGAATTATTAAAGTTTTTATATTAACTTCTTTATAGATTCCATTAATAATAGAATCAGACTTTTAATTTGAAAAAATGTTAGATTTTAGATTACACTTATTAATTGTTCCTCAATTATTTTCTAAAATTATAATGTCAAAACTTAATTATTCTAATAGGCTTTTTAGGTTTCCGTTCCGAAAAATGAACTCTAATGCTAAGCATACGTTTCGTGCGTTCTACATTTGAAAAGCTTTATTTATTTTACCGTGATAATTAGTAATATTTTCATATAATATGTGAAATTTAAAAGATTATGAAAATATCAAAGAGTAAAATATTATGAAATTATGAAACGTTGCCTTGTTTTGCTTTATCGGAGAAACTGTAATACATACAAGCTTCAAACTCGTAGTGATTGTGTTAAAAACCCTAAAGTATAGGCATATAATAAAAAAAGGTCAAGTCAAAATCAAAACGGGAACGAAGTCGAGAGCTAAATCTAGCTTTCAATAAAAAGAGTGTTTGTTTAGCGCTTAAAATATAAAACAAGTACTTCAAGTACCTACATAGTGCACACTTATTAAATGTCTTTGTCATATCTGATATAGTATTACATATAATCAAAGGTTTTATCATATACAACAAATTTTTAATATATACATCCTGTAAAATTAGTAGTATAGATAAAAAATGGTTCTAATATTTATTGGTCTTATGTATTTTAAAGCTCAATATATTGTTTTTTATTTTGTTTATTTGAACATGCTAATCTCTGGAACTACCAGTCAGGTTACAAAAGATCTTTCTGCATTTTATGGACTATATATTAAGGAAGGGCATAAATTATATAACTTCATGCTACGACCCTTAGGAGCGTAGCAGTAACCATGAACCTGAAAGACCTGAAGCAATCTGGCATGCACGGGAAGTAAGAAAAACAACAATGATAATAATAATGTTTTGATTTATTCGAACCCACATATTGCTAAATTAACTTAATCTAATACAATCAACAATCAATCGACAAAAATTACAAAAAAGAGAAAATGCGAGGTCTGGAGTCAATACATACTAAAGTATTGTCAAATATGAGCTTTTGGTTAAGTCTGTTAGTAGTTGTTGATGAGCATTACAGGAGTAATCGAAACTGTGAGAGATATAGACGTTGCTGAGATTATTAAGAAACAATACATAATAGATTATCCGTACTGTTGTATACAAATGAAAGTAAGCAATTATAAACAATGCATTTAAGCTCTTTGTGTAGTAAGAGCATATATTTGAAGGATAGGCTACACGAGTGCATAGGTGGCGCGGTGGATATTTGATCAAATATATTTAACACTATCAATTTAGTTATGTAAATGCTACTGCATACTGGGCATACTGGGCTTACTGCCCATTTATATTTTACTCGTTCATTATTGATGCTCGTATATATGAAAATGCAGTGATAAATCTCGATTGTATAATACAAATACATATTGGATAAACACAAAGCGTAACTAGAGCTAATGCATAATTTGATAACTAAAAGCTTTGGTACGTCACTACATTATCAATTGTGGGTAAATACAAGGCCAATATATTATATTTAGTGATAGGTATAAAGTATAATATTCAAACATATTTGTTTGTAAATTCTTGTATATTACCATTTATGGACTATCCAATTTGTGTTTGTGGATTTTTATAAAAATCTAATGACAGTAAGCGCTTTTATTAGAGTTTTCTATTATGTAAAGTTTTAAAGTTATACGTCATTTGGTACGTTCAGTAGAAGGTAAAATTGAAAGCTGCGCACGCATCTTATGAAGGAAATTTAATATGAAGAAGTTAGGTATCAATGATTATAATATACATTATAATTATAGATTAAAAATACGTCCTATTTATACAGCGTTAAATTATTTTACCACAAATTAACAAAATTAGGAAAACGAATTCACATTATTATCATAAAATATTTTTTAAATTGTTGGTTGTACTTATTGCAATTTGTTTTATTTTTATTCTTGAAGCGCCTCTTTAGGTCAAATTTATGATTTGAGAAATATTTTAATCTCTCTGAAATCCAACGCATAATTTATTTCCTATAGAAATTGTCATACGTTATAATTTTTTGGTACAGATTTATTTACAGCAATTTTAAATTGACTTCAGGGAATTAATTTACTACGGCCTACACAAACAAAAACAAAAAAAGAAAATATCTAGTACGATTATATAAATACTCAGAAATATACATTAATCATACTTATACAGATACTAGATATATGAAAAATTTAGAAATGGATTTAGAACTCTACTACATTGCATTAATTAAAAAAATGCATATTAATAATTTGGTAATAATATAATTAAACAAAAGTGAAAATTATATAATTTACCCTCTAAAAATAATTAGAACATATTTTATCACTTAAGTAGTATCTAATCCAGTAATCAAAAATAACTTTTGATTGGCGTGGTTAATATTACGGCAAGAAAACAATCGTTCCCAAACTTTATTTGCAAAGAACAAACGGTACTAAGGATATACAAATAAAACAGTCACTTACTCACTTCTGATGTTCGGTTTCGAGTTTGAATAGCACAAATTGGCGTATTTCTTTCAATGCTATTTATAATAAATACTTTATTTCTCTTAAATTTTTTCATTGTTTGAATACTATTCAGCTAAATCAGAGTATCGTGAAGAACTGCTCGTATTATTCATAATTCTAACAATAAAAGCTATGCGATGACAAGAGAGATTTTTTCAGTAATACATTTTCACATTTGAATTTTATTTATGAAAAAGGAAGATTCTCGGTTTTCCTAGTATGTTTGTACGTTCGCGATTTTCTTAGAAACTACAATACCAAATTTTTAACCCACAACGCAAACAGAGGGATATTATAAGTTTCTGATATTTCGGACATTCTGAAGAATGGGGAAGGGAGAAAACGGAGATTTCTTTGATGAAAACGCGCACACCTGAGTTTTCTTGCTGTAGAACTGTACTAAGTTACTAGCTGCCAATGTAGACACGCGGTGCAACGAATGGACAAGTTCAATGGCAGGTTCCGTCCGTCTGTTTTCTGTTTCTTCCTGACCACATGATGGCTTACTATAACAGCACCAAAGAATGGAGCTGTCATCTGCACAGCAATGGTATGGCCTAAAGGTAACAATAGTATCATCGATATGCAGAAGAAACAGAAATCATTTATAAACGAAATCATTATTTTATGTTTTTTTATATATCTATACAAACTAGCGGTCGCCCAATGATCGAAATTCGACCAACGACTTTTAATCATAGACTATTTTGTTTGACATTTACAGTATGAACCTAAACAATGAATATTATATCACCTTTCATTGAGTGAAAATGTCAATATTTTGGGGGGTCTAAATTCAATGGCACTGGTCGGTTTACGATTCGCAGTATTAATTTATTTAATTTAACATATTAGTAACAAATATTATAAAATTTTTTTAGCTTTCTGCACTTTTTCTCACTCTTTTGCACTCATAAACTTTAACCATGCCAAATCTCACAGTCTTCCGTGCACGCAATACGCTTAAAAAGGGTTACAAAGTTTTTGCTTCAGGTGTTAATATAATGATAAATAAAATTAAAATGTATGTATGTAATCTCCAATTACAGTTTTGTACTAAATGCATTTGGAAGTATTTAAAGAAACTTATATAAAAAAAAACTTTTTTTTAATTTTTTGTCCATCTGTCTGTCTGTTCCGGGTAATCTCCGAAACTGTTAGACCGATTTTAACGGGACTCTCAGTGGCAGATAACTGATGTTATAAGGAGTAACTTAAGATAATATTTTAGAAAACTAAATATATTTACGCGCAAATAAAAACCAGTTCGGAAAAACGATGATTTTGATGCGCTTAAATGGTTTATGCTGAGTAAACCATAACAGATATACATATCAATTTAATGTAGTACATAATTGTAGATCTAAAAAAATTCAGGAATAATATAAGGAATTCCGCAAGCCCCAAACTAAAATTTTACTTTACAATGATATTGTGCGCAGCATATTAGCATATTGTAGTGTAGTGTGGAGACTACACTATGCCACGCACTCTCTTAGGATTGAACGTATACAGAAAAAGTTTTTATACCACTTGATGTACTCCGTAGGTAAAGCATATAAAAATAAATCATATATAGATATAATGAAAGAATTTAAAATTGTAGCACTCTCTAAACGTAGAGATATTTTGGATCTTATATTTTTATATAAACTCGTAAGAAACAAAATTGATTGCCCGGAAATCCTTCAAATGGTTAATTATAGAGTGCCTATTAGATATCCTCGTCACATAATAACTCCTTTAGTTCCGCCTCTGCGTAGGACAGTGCTTGGAAGTAACTCGCCCATTCCTAGAATGTGTAAATTATACAACAGTGTGAGTTTAACAGCAGATATTCATTCATGTGGACACTTTATCGAAATATCGAAAATGTATCACTGCTTATTATAAGTAATGTTTTAGACATCATTGGTTTTTTTTGGTTGGTTTGTTTTTATTATATTGTTTATGACATAATTAGCTAATATAATTTTGCATGCTGTGTTATCCTACAATTAGATAGTACTTTTAAACATATTTTCATAAACTGTATGTTAATTAAAGAATATTGTACAACTATTGGCTACCTTCTAAGAATCACCCACAATAATTTCACGTGCGTGCCCGATCAACGGCATTCTGTAATCCATGCGAGCGCAGCCGCGGACACAGCTAGTATAATATAAACAAAACAAACATATACATAACACATAATATTTCAATAGTAAAGATAGTGTGTTCATGTGCACTTTGAAATACAACAACACTGTTATTTAAAGGAATGTCTATCAGTCGAGTGGAAAATAGAATCATCTTGTGCAGTCACTGGCTCCACAGCTCAGTTTCAATCTGCCGAACGCTTATTTATTGTTATCGCAATTAGAAATTTATGAAACATAACGTAATATATTACGGCTCCGTAATTCTAGCAATCATATTGTTCGCTATAACTCGACTTTAGAATCATATTATAAATGCAATGTTTTAATCTCGTTACTACTTATTATCCGATTCTAAAAATTCTTTCACTGATATGAACTCGCATTATCCCTAACGTGACCATCTTTTTTTTCAAAGCAGGACATCTAAAGAATTTTATGACTATTATTTTAATAAAGTACGCTTTATAATAAAAAATTACTAAACTAATAATAAGTAGAATTAGAATGAATGTAACTTCTAATCAATCGTCTTATTTGTTCGCGCGGAGTAAATCTGTCGTAAAATAACGGGTCTAGTTTTAAGTAAGAAGGTAGCTGATTGTTTTGTTGATATCGGTCTTGGTAATCAAAAATGCTTTTAAAAGTGCAAAACTTTGTTGTGTTTTTTACTCGTCCATATTTTATTTAAATCTCTTTTGACAGTTGTTACTTCCAGACAGACTTAAACGTACTCAATAATTATACGAAAGTTCGTACAGTTGAGAAGGTTAACACGAAAGTGTTTGTTTTGTTCAATAGATAATCAATCGTCAAAGTGAAAACCTTATACTCATTTGATCTACCGTTTGATTTGTCTGCGAAAGCGGGTCTGTCCGGCCCAAAGCGGAACGTATGGTCACGTTAGTTATCCCTGAGTTCTATAGCTTATATTTTATTTTTATTATTATATTTTATATTGTAAATAATGTGAATGAACTCACAGACCATTATCAGTAGGTAAAGAGATAAAGTTTCTATGTTTGTAGAAAGTAATCTTTGGAATTACGGAAGATCGCAGCCAATTAACCTTATATTGTGTTATTTGAGTAGGGTTTCCTGAGATCAAGGTCGGCAACGCGCTAGCGACGCCCATGGTATTACTAGTGACCATACTACGGTAGCCGCTTACCATCAGGCGAGCCGTATACTTGTTTCACCTTTGTTGTATAAAGAAAACTATTCGACTTTACAAACAGACACTTAAATTTATAGATTATAAAGAGGTAAAGTTTGTGTGTTTAAGTAGTTAATCTCTGGAACTACCGATCCGATTCTAAAAATTCTTGCACTAGGTACTAGGAAGCTAAATTATCTTTGAGTAATTATAGGGTAATTTTATTACGATTAAAGCGAACGAATTGCGAGTAGTTATAAATGTTTTTTTAAAATATTAGTGACTAGATGTTTATTAAGTACATAATAAGTGAATGAATAATTAAAAAAAAATCTATTGTTTCAGATATCTCTACTAGTAATAGGTGTAAACTAAATTCATAGAATCCTTCAAAATAAGTGCAGTGTTCAAGTTGTAAGAGGTTTGATTGACTTTTAAAAAGTGTCCAGTGAAATTTTCAATATAGAAAAGGTAAGTAACATTTTCTTTTAGAATTTTTGTAAGTGTGAAATAAGCTTAAAATCCGAGTAAAAATTTTATTAGTGAGTTAGAAACTCCAGACTTTATTCATTTCACGCTAATGGGATTACAGAATAACCATCTAGAAATTTAAATAAGAACACTAAGTTACTCAAGTTACAAAATATTTTTTATTCATTTTTAAAAAGTTTTAAAACAAAATCAAAAATACTTTATCCAGTTCTAGCCCTAAGAAAGCGCTTATTAACGTTAAATTCTATCACCATTTCGAGAATCACCACAGTCATCGAGTAGTTTCGTTAAGAAATACGAACGTGTTTAAAATAAAATTATATGATTTTTTAAATTACTAAAGTACTATTTACAGTGGTCCATTATATTTTTTGTGGATATACAGAGAGGAAATCACACATAAACTTTACTATCATTCACATAATAATCCACCCTATAATAAACATTTCATCAATCTGTCTTGCTTTACATGATCCTTGCAATCCGGCAAATCGATAATGTACTTAGAAAGTTTATTATATAACCTACCACAATAATACTACTACTAACACTTTTACCTAAAAATATTTTCTTTGTCATACTCGACTTAACAATGAGATAATTATTTTATAATTTATTAATTCCAGTAATTAAATTATCTGGTCGCTTACAAATTTAAACCGAACGAAGTTATTCAGAACATGCATAAAATATTAAGGAATGTATTGGGAGGCCAAAGTTAAAATACTAAATTCTTGAAATTTGTACGACAGGTCGTAAATTGCTTGAACTGTCCATTTTTTTAATATGGTATCTACCTCTACGGTAAAATACTGTAAGATAGGATATGGAAATAAGCGCTTTGGAAACCACAAGACAAACGTTTATAATAGAATTTTATCTTCTTTTTTTACTCTTATCCTATCTAATTAGGGTTGGCACTGCTGGTTTCATTCTTCTTCTCTCTTTTCTATAAATTTTACCCCTTTTATACGTATACTAGGTTTTACTCGCGGCTTCGCTCGCACCAAGTAAGAAAAATATACTTCTTATATAATTTCCTCATACCAATTTTGGATACCGTTACGGCCTTTTAGAGGTTGAATTTTCAAAAATTCGTTCTTAGTGGATGCATACATCATAATAATTCTGTGCCAAATTTTAGTGGTTTGAGCTATGTGTTCATAGGTTAGTCAGTCAGTCGGTCACAATTTCCTTTTATATATATGTAGACTAGATATATTAATTTACACAAATATTGCATACATCCATTAATATACCCTTCTTCGGTCTTCTTCTACTCTTATAACCACTCATCTCATACTTAACACTCCTATAGTTACATGACTTTCATCCCTTTTCATAACATCCTCATACCACGCTAACCCATTAACAACTCCTCAGAGAATTCAACCAATACGTAATAAAATCTCTTTGTAAATTTATCTCTATTCAGTCAACTTGACTGGTGAAATAACTTCAACATACAGAAGATAGGATCGCAGCCAAATAAACTTATGTTATTTAGGGTTTATGAGTAGGGTTTCCAGATCTTCTAGGAGAAGGAGAGTTCAAGGTCGGCAATGGGCTCCAGATACCTCTAATGCTACAAGCGTCCATATGCTATGGTAATTTCCTCTACTTTAAGTTGGTGAGAAATTCGGCAAATTCTAGATGATGCTGTAGCATCAGGTCAAGATTGCCATGTTCTTCTAATATCATTGATGTTACAGAATACCAAAATTTCGTCTCGACCAGACCTGTGGAATGTGTTCACATCCATTTATTCATCAACTAGAAAGGAGCTAAAGTAATCTTCAAACGGCTGAACATATTTTCTTGAAATCATGACTTTATTTAATTGTATTTCATTTTTTGATTTCATTTAAATTAATGTTTATAAATTTCATAGCAGAGAACACTCTCGATGAAGTTCAAACAAAAAAAACCTAAACCAAAATTGGTTCAGCCGTTTGGGAGCTAAATTGTTACAAACAGACACAAAGATACACAGATGTTCGTCATGTTAAACTTATAAGTTATAACACCCGTCTGTTAGTGTTTGAGGGTTAAATATAAAGATCTGTCTTGTTTGTTTACCGTAACCCTATCATTATATTTACAAAATAAAAACCTTCACTAAACATTCTTATAATCACAGTAAATACTTTACAAGTGAACGAAGCCAGCCTCGTCTCCGGCTACAGGAAGTTTGAACAAAAGTCTATTGTTAACATCATAATCGCAGAACCACGAGATAAGGCTGCGGAGATACCGTATAGTTGGCCTAGTTTACACCCTTACGTGGACTCTGACGACGCCGCGACGTTACGCTGACGCCATTCAGTCGTGAAGCTTTCTTCGCTAACAGAGTTTTACCTTGAATTTACAATGAGCCGAGATGTCGTAAGGCTTGTGCTATTAAATAAACAAAGATAATAAATTATACTTTTTCCATTTCTTTATTTTCTCGATGACAGTTCTAATTTGATGGTTGTAGTGTTGTGACCAAATATGTAATGATATCGATCTGAATGAATATCGATATGAAATAAGTAGTGACGATTCATCAGATTTTGATTAACATTAATAAACAAAGTTTACCTGTCGTTATAATTATTTCGTTTCATTGTCGAGTACCTACTTACCTATACCTACTTATTTTACAACAGCTTCGAAAATTTTGAAGAATTTGGCATTATCAATCAATAATATAATACGTATAACATCTTGTAATGAAATATAATAATAGTTAATAAATTTGTACAAAAGTATCCGGCAGTAGTTTAGTTTCTTACATTTTGTATAAAAATATCGGGTCTGTTATCGTGTTACGTTTATAGATATAGCTCCTTCCCTATCAGTTTCTCCGACTCTGGTATAACCTTGTAGGTGTGTAAACGTCATATTTTTATAAAATAATGCATACATAATGTAAAAAAGACGCTCGTTCAAGTTTTCGCAGGAGCTGTCATCGAGAAAATAAAGAAATGGAAATGGTATAGTGTTTCGTAGAAAAAAATTAATGAAAAGTTTGATGACTACATTTTATTTTAAAATGGAATACAAAACGTTATCTATATATGAAAAAATCTGTATTTCTGTCTGTGCATGTAATTTTTTTCATACCTAGAAACGCAATATAAACAATTCATGTAAGTAAATGTAAGTAGGAATGCTAAAAGTTCTAACTCTCGGTAACGCACAATTTGTTTATCTTTGTCTTCTTTGTTCATGTTTTTTTTTCTATATAAAGAACACTGATTATGAATATATCATAAAATTTGTACACGGAAAGTTTATGTCATTTTTCGATTGATAGACTATATGATTTTTCAATATTTCTTATAGGAATTGTAAATAATTTTTTTTTTTTTACTTTTCAACCGATTAATATGAAATTTTGTATACCTTATATAATATAACTTTTCAATTAAGATTGTGCTATATAAATTGTAAATAATATGACTAAAAATAGTATTACGACACGAAAATAGTTACTGCTTAATAATCGGGTGCGAAGCCTCGGGATAACACTAGTGTAAGAGTGGATTAACGATACTTTCGTTACAACTGGTTTCAATTCAAATCCTGTTATGATCTATTAGAATTCATCTGGAAATGACTCTTTCTCTGTCTCTCTCTCTCTGTATATATCCACTGAATTATGCTCCAAGTCGGTCTCGCGTATGGAAAGTTCTGTTCTACCACACAATATATTTGTGTCATGTACTAAAATATCTTTCCTCTCATTCAGTACACACTTTAATGCGAACCCAATGCATATTTATACTATTTTTAACATATTTTGCTGTCTTACTTTAGGGTTGGCACTAAAATCTTACAAAGTTTGAGTCTAGTAGATATTACAGTTTTTAAAATACACCAAAATGAAAAAGTTACTTAAAAGTTAATTATAGGTCCCCCTATAATTAATACTAATATTATTCCTTGTTATGATTTTTTTTTTTAAATGCAATCCAGGAATAAGCTTGGCCTCAATCTTACCTGATGGAAAGTAAAGATGAGGCCGACGATGTATCGCGCTTACCTATTAAATGCCTATTCACTCTTCGCTTGAAGACTCCCAAGTTATAGGTGGATGGGAAAAAAGACGACGGGAGTGAATTCCACTCCTTTGCCGTTCGTATAATGAACGACGAAGCATAACGCTTCGTGCGAATCAGGGGAATTTCCACGACATAAGGGGGGGAATCCCTCACGGCGTCTAGTTGTCCTATGGTGGAATATCTACCATAATAAGGTACATTCTATCAAAATTTTAACCTCTTACTTATTACGGTTCAGAAGATACAACTATTTAAAAGTAGGAAGAACAGCATAGGCTTAGCAATAGTTTGCTTTTCTGAGAAAGAATCCCTAAAAAGGCCCAATACTCGACCGTGCGATATAAAATAATTTTAAGAAAGTAACTGTAATAATTAACTAACATTACGAGCGATATATCGAAATTTTCGTAACCGCACCAATCTCATTTCCCTTCGGAGAATCTATTCAAGTTGATAAAAATAGGAATAATGCAAGCCTTTTGAAGGGCGAAGTTACTCCCGACCCGGTGAGCGAATGAACAAATTTTTCCATAACGATTGGAACATACCATTCACTTCGAAGTATGTGATTGGAATGATTACGTCTACTTATTGAATAGAATATTGAATTCATTGAATGCTAATGATTAGAGAAATGAAGGTTATTCAAAAAATATCAGGTCAGAATGAAGACATTTTTTTAAAGTAATTACCCTGTTCGTATTTTAAGTAAATTTAGTAAAAATCATTAAGTACAAGTAAAAATAAAATAGTGATCTTCAAATTTTATTAATTTAATTGTTAAATAATATGTTAACACGTTAAAAAATATTATAATTTAATCTTAATCGATGCTTATTTTTGTGGTTGGAACTTTGTACCTTAACACCAAAGTATATTACTAAAACAACAATAAAATTATCAAGAAATATATAATAAATAAATAATATAAATTTATTAGAAAATCACATTGTGATATAAAAATTTGAATTTGTTTTCATTTTGTATACCGAAGTAAACTTCTTAATACAAACAGAACTAATTGAAATCAACAACGTAATAAAGCAGTTTATTTTATCTCACTGTTAACTATAGATTTGCTTATCTCATACGAAATGCTCGCGGAAACACAAATATACCGATATTGCCAATTTTCCCGATAAAGTGGCCAATAAAGTTTGCAACCTTGTCAATCTCAATTCACTCTATACAAGATTTATATTGAAAGCAATTTCCCTAGAGAAGCCTTAAAACGAAGCCTTGTAAATTATTATCGTCCACGGTCGTCTATTAATGTTGAAAGTATTCATCCAGAGCATACGGATTCTAAATTAAAGCCAAGATGGTCTAGACTTTAGAAAAAGTAGGTGTATTTGGCTAGAATGAATCATTATTTATTTATACGTTTTATAGCTTCCATTTATAGATTTATTTATAACATGAAGGTTTTTAACTAAGATGGTCGGGAAGAACCGAGCCGTGCTTTTATCAAACGAGCTTATCGATGACGAACAGCTGACAAAGGCAAAAATGCTCGATTTAATGCATCGATGCAAAGTCGCTTGCATTCAAAGTTCAAATATTTTCACTGTGGATCTTTATTAGTGCAAAATTATAATTTTAAAAGTATCCGAAGGGATTTGAATAAACAACCGCCCCGTTAATAGAAACTGATTTATATTATGTACGTATATTTTTTAATTGATGTATTCTTTAATGAACACTTTATTCATATTGAACCTTCGGTATATCGAAATAAAATAAAATATCCAATGCCTTTATCGATCGAGTACCAATAAATGTATCTTATTTTATTGACGACTCCAGCAATAATTAATATGCTATAATTTTTTGAATATTATAATAATCTACTCTTAAAATATCTAAGTTGATATTTGAACTTAAGCCTTGAAAATGCATATTGATGCATTTCGATAAGATTTTTATAGATATTTCTTTTTCAAGTTTTAACCTTTACGATGTTTAATATTAACTAGCTGTGCTCGCGACTTCGCTCACGTAGAGTACAGAATGCCATCGATCGGTCACACTCGCGAATCTTGTTCCCCTATTGCCGGCTATTTTAAAGGCAAAAATGCTTATTGTGAGTGTTTCTTAGAAGATAAACAATATACCCTCGCGGATAAACCGTAACCACTATACGTTCCGCTTCAAGTTACAGTTCGAATAGCGGAACATCACACAAGCGCAGTGATATACAGGTGTGCCAGAAAGATTGGCGAATAAAAAAAAAAAAAAAGAAAGTAAATACAATACACATACATATCTTTATTTCAATTAAAATAGACATCTGGGAAATTTATTTCTTAACAATTACATCATTCAGGTGTGCACCATCCCGCTGCAAACATTCCTCGAATCTGAACCTTAAATTGGTAAAAACTCGCTGACACAATGCGCGAGGAATAGCTGCCATTTCTACTCGGATATTTATATTCAACTGTTTAATCGTGGCTAGGTTATTGAGGTAGACTCAACTTTTAAGGTATCCCCACATGAAAAAGTCTCGTGGCGTTAGATCCGGATTTCTAGGGTGGCCATGCAATGTCACCTCGGCGCGATATCAGTTTCCCAGCAAACATCTCGTTTCCGGCCGCCAACGAAGCATCAGATGTATGGCATGTCGCACCATCTTGTTGAAACCTCGTCGCACGATTATAGGCTTCAAATTGTTGTAGTTGCGGAAAGATAAAATCCCTTAACATGACTATGTATCGGTCGGAATTTACAGTGACAGATTGCCTGTGTTGATTTTCAAAGAAATAGGGTCCGATAATTCCGTGGGCTGATATGGCCGCCCAAACGGTAATTTTCGGCGAATGCAGAGGCTTTGATGTTTTGCACGTGGGCTCTCTGCAGCCCAATAACGGCAATTCTGTTTATTTACATGCCCATTTAAGTGAAAATGGGCTTCGTCTGAGAACAGAGTATTGTTGAAACTCTGAAAGCGTTCCAACATTGTTTCAACAAAAGCTCGTCGTAAAATTGGGTCATTTGGCAGTAATTCTTGCACAAATTGAATTTTATATGGGTGCATGCAAATTGAAATCTTTCAACAAAATAAGACGCAAAGATGTTCTGGACAATAGAACAGCTGATCACTTGCGAGTCGATAGACCAGGATTACGTTAAACTGAAGCTCTAACTTGTTCTATTGTGTCTTCCGTTCTTGTTGACCTTGGGCGTCCCGCAGGCTTCTGTATGAGAGACTTTCTGACCCACGATCGAATCACACTTTCCTTCGGACACTGATTTATGTCATGTAATCCAAACTCACGCCGAAATAAACGTCGAACAATTAGCGCACAAATCGCCATTTTTTAATAAGGTTTAACGCATAATGCACGCTGCGCTCCGGTGAAGCGATCCATCGTGACTAAATTTCCAAGAACCAAGCTTCTCATCCCCACCACCCGCGCAGCTACCGCTCATAAGGTTCAAACGCAAGAGTGTTTTTAAAATTGTACGCCTTTCTGACCCACCCTGTATTAGCAGTCAAAGGAGAATTTCGTCGCTTTCGGAGTTAGAAGAGGAACAAAAATTATTGTGGTCATAGTTCTTAAAATAATGTAGAATATAAATTCACGAAATTACTGAAAAAGGAAGACGTTAGGTGAAAACCGATTATGTAAAGAATTAGAGTCACACGAATATCATTTTTACACATATGACATTTAGAATGAGGCATTTTTATAGTCAGGCTGATTTAATAAATAAAGAATTGGTCTGTTTCTGACCGCTGGAATGACATTTTCAGTGAAATTAACATTCATTTTAACTAACTATTTACGCTATTGAAATCTGTCGACTGTAACAGGCGTAACTCCACTGTCATCGAATTTGCAAGTGAAAGAGATACATTTATAGTTAAATCTCTGTGTTAGAAAATGAAGTTTCGCTTCTGTTTCGCATGCCGTCCAACTGACTGATAAGTCATGCCGGGACTACAGTGGATTCGCTTATTTTATTTCGCGGCCGAGGTGCACTAGCACAGCACTATAGGCCTTAATCAACGTTGAGCGGTACGCATTTCATTAGAACGTTAGACACAGTTTTGCTACTACGTAGTTATAGTTATGTTATACTTATGGTTTAGTCTAAACAAATCAAGTAAAATGGTAACATATTTTATATCAATTTCTGCATGTGATTGAATACAAAAATTTAACGTTAAACTTTTTAATTAAACAATAGCATAACGCATTGTTCGAAGTCATTATAGTATAGAAACTACAAACATCATTTTTATAGCCTAACACTAGAAACTAGTCGCAAGCATAAAGCTCTAGCGGCAACATTTTAACGTTTCAATTAGCTTCATAATGTAAAATGTTTAACGACGTTTTTAATCTTACCTGTTGTTATTTTTACAGACAGTAGCCATAATAACCGTTCACTCGTAAGAGTTCGTTTCCGATGGTTCACAAATACTCATATTATGTTTATTTCTCCTACAAGTGACTTATTGTTTGACATTATTCGTTCATTAATTTTGAATATTACACACTTTTAAACATTACCTGGTTTAAAAATATATATTTAGGGATAGATGGTTAACAATGTATTTAGGTAATCTATGAACAGCTATGATGGTGTATTAAGGATTGATGATCACGTTAGAGCGTATTTGAAAACGCTTGTGCTTAGAATCAAGGGTTATTAACGTAATCCAAGGGATAGGCATATGGTATTGCGGACTTTGTTTAGATATACTAAGAACTAATATTTTTGTAGAACACTGTATTTTCGTATCATTAACCATTACGCCAGTGTACGCGTATAAATCAGTTCGGGAGCGCTTTCACTTCCGACTTACATAACCAAAGTCAATATTTAAGGTGAGCTGATTAGCCTATATTATTCTTCGTGAATCTGGCTATCATATACAAAAAGAATATTCCGAAACCGACTAGTAGTTTCGGAGATTATCGTGTTTAAACAAACAAACAAAAAACTCTATTGCAGTATTATATTATTATTAATTAAAGTATAAATCATATATACTAATTTTAACTTCCAATTATGTTTCAACTTTGTTCATTTATTAATGTTATATAGCCCAACATTATAATTTAAAAATTCCATAGTATTTTTTTTAGTGTTTATTAGTAACAGGGTTGCATTCAATATTTTCTAACTTAATATAATTATACAGAGGTAAATATTAAAACCATCTGATCCGTGCGAATATTTTATACATTATATGATTTAAACAATCTAACTCACAGCTGACATGTCAATTAGACATGATTGTTAATAAATGGCGCCTTGAATATACTTTCATTAGCATCAACAAATGGTATCCCTAACAAAAAAGATATTTTTTTAACAAAAACGGGAAACATTTTAAAAAGTTTTAAATAAATTTTTAAATCATTAATTATGATGAAGAACTACAGTAGATATGACGTTACCATTAAAAAAACACCTTTGAGAAATAACATAATATTTTATTTTATTTATTTATTTTATTTTAATATTTTAAGAAAACTTACAGCTAAGTACTTATTTAAGTTACATGTATAAATTAATGAAGGCCATTTACAAGTTCTCACATATAATTATGTACTTATATATAAAAAAAAAATAAAGTAGACGGAAGAACACAAAAATATTAACAAAAGAAATAAGAATTCAAAAGAGCTTTCAACTTCTGCACAGTTGTATTAAATATATCAATGTCTAAATCACTAACTAATTTATTCATACTGCTGCTTACTCGAATGAAATAGGAATTTTGTCTGTAGGTAGTTCTAACTATAGGACTATAAAGTATGTTAGGGTTTCTAAAAGATGCTGCCGGTACACGTAGGTTAATTTTGCTCAGTATCTCCGAACAGTCAACTAGGCCATTGAGTATACACAAAAGATATGATACATCAGCTATTTCTCTTCGTGTATACAGCGGGAGCATATGAAATTTTTTACAGCGCGATGTGTAATCTGGTACAATTATTTCAGATTTAAACTGTAGGAAACGAAGAAACCGCTTTTGTATTTTCTCAATGCGTGTGATATATATATATATATATATATTATAATTACAATTATTATAATTATTATTATATGATACAAATGATATTAAACCCATCATAATCATTCGTTCCGACATCATGCGTTTTAGAGTCACCAGCGTAAATCTAATTAGTATAATGGTTTTCGCGGTGCTTTGTCTCGACCAGTATGAATACAGACCTGCGGTGACAATTTGATTGTAGTCTCTAGACGGTTGTCATTATTCTTCAATCGTGAAAACAAAAAAAACATAAACATATTATATAAGGTTTCTTTACAGATGTTAAGGATAGTATCCTATATCTAGTATCCATCATCCAACGTATGAATAGAAAACAACTTGACTCTCACACCTGATGTTTAAATAATTAATTAGATTATGACAATAGATTTACCAAGTATTTCGTGGTATAAGTACTAGCTCGCACGTTACGACGTGCCAAAGACTTGACAAGGGTGACGAAAGAGTCACAGCGACAAAAGTCACCCGTGCGCGCTAGCACTAAGTGTAATTTTTTTTTTTTTTAGTAGCACAATACAATCTTAACACAACGGCGACCACCGAGGATCGTAATTCATCGATGGTCGCCGATCTCATGCCGGCTGGCCTGCATTAAATAAATAAAAAATCGCATAAGCGAGTCACTATGACGGCCTTTTAACTACATACATGGTGGTCACGGTCCAATCTATATAAATAAAAATTACCTGTTGTTCGTTGGTAAGCGCATCACTTAAGAATGGCTGAAACAAATAGGCTATTTTTTTTTATTAGCAATAAACCTAATGAAGTTATTAGAGAAGGAACAATTTAAAAACTTTGGAAAATTTTGGAAACCTTTTGGAAATTACCTTTCTTTTTTTGAACTTTAGATTCGAAACGATGTATATGCATAATTCATTTTCCTGGATATGTTTTCTGAAAAAGAAATCGTGATTGATGGCGCTATGTTAGTTAACAAATAAATGTTTTTGTTATTAGAAAATAATAAAGTAGTTATAATATACACATATATGACGGAATGAAAGTAAGTTAAAAATATAAAAAGTGCGCGGTTGAGAGGTTACTCATCGCGATATAAGCAAGAAGCAACCGAGCGCAATGCTCGATAGAGCGCAATTAATAATTTATACGCTGGATTTACACCGCTGTTGCATACGTAAAAAAGGAATTCTTACTCATTTATTCATTACCCACAACCTTTTTCTCGAATCTTTGCATTAGGATAAAAACACAAACAAGGAAAGATATTTTTATTGTATTTGATAAAATTGTAGTGGTTTGTAATGTCAAAATAACAACAGCTTTTTATGAAATGCATATGAAAGTATATACATTACACATAAGAAAAAAACATTTTTGTTTAATGTTGTCTGTTTATTTGTTCCGGCTAATCTCCTAAACGGTTTTCATTAGCAGATAGCTGATATTATAAGGAGCAACTTAGGCTACTTATACTTTAGAAAACCAATTAGGGTTCCACGCAAATAAAAAAAAATGTACTAAGTACATAATTGTAGATCTTAGAAAGACCCACAAAAAAGGCAGCTTATGTCTATAAGTATATGTCTATTTTCCAAAGAACACCCGCAATAAGTAATTTTGTCTTTAAAATAACCGGGAGCTGGGGTAGCAATATTCGCGCGACTGCCCGAACGACAGCATTCTGTAGACCACGCGAGTGGAGCCGCCGTCATAGCTAGTTATAAATGAAACACGATCATTATTAAAACATTATAATGTCAATACAAAAAACAGATGTTAATTTAAATTGAAGGCGGGTTATTTTCATAATAAACATGTATTTTTGGTATTTCAAACGTTTTTATCGTACTTCCCAGGTTAGAAAACGATTCTTATGTCGTTCTGTTAAATTTAAATGATATCTTTAACAGTATTATATCTTAGACCTAGACTTAACAGGGTAATATTTATTTGTTAAATAGAAATTTTATAAATTATTTAATAGTTCTCTTTATTTAACTAGTGTATTATTTTAAATTTCACGAGAACTTAAAATTACTATAATGTATGTTGTATTCGGGAAGTGTTAGTAATATTAATTGTCTGTAGTTCTTTCTATATATACATGTATTTTCTCCTAAATTTATTGTTAGACGTGTATTATAGAAGACATTGATCACGTATAGGACATTAACAAACATGTTTCATGTCTGTTTATATGTCCAGATTTATCTCAAAACTGGCTTGACTAATTTTTATAAAAAATTGTTTACGGGAACCTTATTTCATTGCTCAATTGGCTATATGAATTGTAAATAATATTATTAAAATGAAATTACGAAACAAAATTAGTTTAGTACAACAGAGCGTGCGGAGTCACGGGCACCGCTAGACTAGAATAAATTTGAATTGTTTTTAGATTCAGAATGAATACAAAAGAAAATAACATTATTTGCTGTATTGTTTTATCACAAACACATAAAGCAAAGGAACCAACATCCGCTTCGTAAAACAAAATTTGCCTTTAAGTGAATTATAGCCTCTTCAGATATCAAACTTGGAATTCGGAATCTATACCCTTTGCATATCAAACTAGAGAATCAACTCACTTACACGCCATTATAGTATGTAAGTACCATATTTAATCTAGAGGTAGCTAAAGATAATAATTATACAAACTAAGTACAATGATCGTGTATAATTTACAATCTTCTTAGTAAAAACCCGTAAATCGGAATAACTGATAAAACCATTGGGGTTATAAGTATGAAATTTTACATACAAGTTCTTTGTAAAACTGTAGGTGAACACTAAGAATAAATTTTTGAAAAGATGTTTGTCTAGTGTGTGTACACGTTTGCTATGATATTCATTCAACGAAATGGCTATAACAATGAATTAATGTAAGTACACATGCTCTATGATATTTTGTAAGTAGATACAGCATTGACGCTCTTTACATGCTATCGTGAATGGTGAGCAATTGCCCTCAGTTCACTTTTGACTTGATATCGGCGTGAGCGAAAAGAAACTTTTATCCTTTTCTGACAACAGAATGTCCGCCTTACGGTGTGATTTCCTTTGCTTTCTTTTTCTTTGGATCTGACCTTACTGTTAGCTTGAGGGGCCCTATCCAAAAACAGAGTCGCTGATGCATTTTACAGCTTCACCGGGCTTGGGGGCGAACGCACAAGGTTGCTAAAGTGAAGTAAAGTAAAGTCGGCTTGGGCTGTTGCCGCGATTGCAAAGAAGTAGCGATCTGACTAATTCCCTATCCGTAAAATTAGAGCTAAACTAACATATACATACATACATGTATCTGCCTCCTGGGAGGAAGGAAGGAACATGTGTATATTATGTATTTTGTGATCTGAAATAGGGTCTTGTCCTTTGTTTCAACACGCTGGTAACAAAATTTGTAACGTTTTCAAATTGCTTTTAGTGACAGTATAACGCTTCTATTTATCAAATATCATTAGTAATGCCTTCCACTTCGCATGAACAACTCAATAGCTTGAGGCATCTTTCTCACACGTGTATAAACGATTGATTAGAGCAATTGATAATTTTTTTTTATATGTGATTACTCAGTGGTAACATGAATACTGCTTATGTAATCATTGAATAAATGTTATGACTGCATAATGAAACCATAGCAAGGTGATTGGGAATTTTCTAGAACCTTCAAGTAAATAGTACGACTATATTTATGAACTTCGACATTTTGTTGAATAAGGGTGCATTACCACCGCGGTAATATGTTTATAATAGTTTGCTTGTTGCATGCAGCTAAGGCTCTGAGTCTTCATTGGGTTATTTCTTCTTCTTCGTCTTTCTTTTCCTAACTTGGAAACTAGTCCTCTTTATTGAAGATTATTACTGCCATTATGAAGTGATTAATTAAAGAGTGATAATGTTTTCAGTATTATAAATGAATGGGGCTCCCTAGTTCGAACTTTCCAGGGATTTTTTGTGGCGTCTCATAATAATATACCATAGTTCATGTTATTATTTCCAATTCACTACATTTGTGCACAATAACCCAGTTTTATTATGCAAAATTCCACATTTATACCACAATAGGTAAAAAACATAAACCACACAGACTAAGATCCCACTAAAAATTGGTTAGTCCATTTGTGCAGTCTAAAAATTGGCATACAAATTCTCAACGTAATAAGTATTTTGATATCACGGAATAACAATAACTCTTCTCTCATAATAATTTTTTTTATTTCATATGCGGAAATCGTCAAGTATGTACACACCAAAACATAATCCTTTAAGATAGAATCCAATTCAATATAGTCATAATAATATATCGAACGTTATTTACGTTCCGAGTTCACGAATGAATTTATCTGAGCAAATAAATGGGAGTGTTGGAATGTTGCCACAATATTGACAAATAAATTGCCCGCCCTTGATATTAACGTGCTTTGTTTTACCAACGAATGTTTTAATTGTTTAAAATTGAATTAACAGTTATTTGTGGAATTTATTATGTTTGACGTGGATTTATAGGTGAAATAAATCAATAAGAAGTGTAATTTGTTTTAAATCAGGTAGACTTATATTAACGAACTGATAATATTTATTTGTTTGGGGAAATTCTTGAGAAGTCAAGGGATTACGAGTTATTTAGGGTTCGGTGCATCCTGGATAATTATAATTAATGTACTTCCACGCAAACCATGTACCTTTGTTAGATTAAAAGCAGGCTATTTTTTATTTGGAATTATGTAGGTACTTCAGCTTAGCTCCTACGGAAAAGAGTAATATTATATATAGGCCTAGATAAATCTCTGGAAAGTCATCTATCTGCTAATGAAAGTCCCGTTACATCAATTCAGCTATTTCGGAGATTAGCCCGAACAAATAAACAGACAGACAGATAAAATTAAAAATGCGTGCCATATGAGCTTAAAAGAGCCTTTATTTAAAAATTATATACAGACACTTCAGCTTTATTTATTTGTACAGAAGTAATTTATTAATTGTTTGTGTAATTGAAAATGTTCTGTCGACATAAATCTTTTCGTTTACGTATTATTCAACACAGAGAAGTAATAAAATTCTCTTATGTAAGCTTCATCGAAAAACTTTCGAGATGTCATACAAAGTTGGACCTAATAAAATACTAGTACCTAAAGTGGGCTTATATGAATTCCACATCCACTTTTGCGTTTTGTTGGTGGTCGTTTTTGTATTAAATGAAAAAGAAGTAGATAAAAATCGACGACATGGATACTTTTCAAATTTTCTTGATTAACTTTTTTCTGACATAAAAGAAACTAGGTGATATGCAAAGTACTAAAGCAGAGTAATAAATATCGTCTGTATATATTTATAATCTAGGCTATGTCGTTTTCGTTTTTTTTTTTTTATTTTGTCCGTATTTCAGTATCACTCCGAAAATTCACAGAATGCCTCGAAACTCTGTAACGGTCAGTGGAAAAAAGATGATTACAATGAAACTCTTTTTGTGTTTTATTTTTTTATTTTTACGAGCATTCCTTTGTTTACCTTTGTTTCAATTAATATAATTAATAATAAAATGGAAAAGTGTATTTATTATTTAGCAAAGGTGTTAGCATTATATTAATAATTTTGATATTAGATATTACTATCAAAATCAACAAACAAATATGATTCCTTTTTAATTAAATTCCTATTATGGTATGAACGTTCAATTCTAATTTTAATTAAAAACATTAGCTACTTTGAGAAAAACTGATAAGAAACTCAGTGGAACCCATTTTTTCCATTATTCATACATGCATTATTCGCTTAATTTCATAATATTCTGTTTCGTTTCTTCCTTTTTTTGATTTCTGTTCATGTTAATAGCACAGTTTCTTTGCCTACATATAACTCCTTTTGGCTATCACTCTTGGACGTTACGTCATGTGATTTTAGGGTAAAGTAAATCTCATGATAGAAGCCATATCATTATCATCGCAAACTTTGTTTGCTTGTTGCCGTGGAGAATAGCTTAACGCTAACGAAGTCGCCGGTGGTTGCTTTTCATATAAATAAAAATAGCATTTTACAATAATAATTTATTTTATCTACTTAGCACAATTAACTATAACTAAAAAACAACAAAATGGTAATAATGGCTATATGTAGTTAAAATTATTCCAATAATGTGAGCAACAACGAGATGCTTCAAAATATGCAAATATAAACTATAGCGGCTAACGGAAACAGTGTCAGATAACTTTGCATCCAGTTTCATCTCGGCATAGCGTTTGCCTTTACCGTACCTGTTTGATATGCATATTATGTTTGTCTATTTGCAAACTTTAAAACCAATATTGGTTCAAAGGTGCAGTGAAATATGTATTAAAAGAAGATTCAATATTTCAGTGTTATCTGCATTTTTACAGTTTAGCATTAGATGGTGACTGTCTATAGATTCTCTTCTCTCAGTTTAATCACCTTATTATAATTGCGATTATTTTTCTGTTCTGTTGTTCTGAAACACATTATTCGAGTTGTGATATAAGCATGCAGAAAAAGTAATGAAGAACTAATAGAAAATAGATTGATTTTATTCGACATCCATAGAAACAGAACAAAGTGCCGAGTAATGGCAGAATAAAAGCGCCTAATTTAGCGAATAAACTGTTTCATGCCTAATATAGATCTAATAAAGCGCAAAAACGCCGAATTAAATTGATTTGGTTACTTTAACTCAGCATCTGTCAAAATCTATACATATAATAAAAACGTAACTGATCGATGTCTGTACATAGAAGATATATGAAAAAAAATATTATTGGGGGTCTCTATAAACGCAGGAGAAGCTAAAACAATGATTGTTAGAATTTTTGTCTGTTTATCTGTTTGCCAACTTTTGTGCGCGCTAATCTCAGAAACGGCATAACCGATTTGGAAACAGTTTTCACTAATATGTTCTGGTAAGGTTCACTTAACATTTAGTGTTTGTTTTACTTCAATAAGTTCATAAATAAAAAAGTTATGTCAATTTAAAAAATCACGTCGGACATTTTTTTGATAAAAATGCTATAAAATAGCTCTTCAGTTGAATTGACTGAAAATTTAGCTATCTGTATACTATGGTTTGTAAAACAATGATGATCGAAACCTTTCATAAAGTTATAAAATGAAGAGTTTAATAAAATAAATTTCCAATATAAATTGACCTCAGTTCTATGTGTTAAATCATATTAAAAGGGGGTCTGCATAGGCTGGATATTGTCAGTTGAATATAGCTGCGCCGCTGCTAGGGATGGCAATTCATTTCGAATAAGATTGATTCGAATCGAACTCTTATGAATCGATTCCCAAAAAAATTGATGTCTAAAAGATCGATCTCTCAAAAATTGATCTTTTTTCGATTCACTGTAGCATTTGTATTAACAATATAAAAATCCCTAAAATAGAAAATTAAAAGGGAACCACAACAGTCGATCTTTTGTAATTTTTACCTTACTAAAGTATCAGTTATTATAGAGAAACATAGAAAGGTATAGAGAGAGAGAATTTATTACAGGTATATAGTGAAAGTGAATTCATTTCAAAAATTAATTATTATAAACTGTTTTCGTTAATTTGGTGTTGGGTAATAATTTACTGTTAGTATTTTAATTGGTAAATGACACTATAGAAAATGATTGCATAATGAATTGAATAATCCATACCTACTAATATTATAAATGCGAAAGTAATTTTTTCTGTCCCGTCTGTTGCATTTTCAAGCCTAGACCGCTGAACCAATTTTGAAGAACTTTGGTTGAGAAAGGTCATTGGCTACTTTGGAAATAAAATTAGAAGGGGTGAAATGAGGGGTGAATGTTCGTATAAAGAACCTAATTTTGATGAATTTTGATATAGAGATATGTAGGAATTTGGAGAAAGACTTTGGCTACCTTATGTGGTGAAAATAAAACTTTAATGGGTGAAATAGGGAATAAAGTTTTTTACGAAGAACCCGTTAAGCCAATTTTGATGAATAGAGATATATTGGACCTTGGAGACGGACATAGGGTACCTTATGGCGCAAAGATAAAACATGAAGGGGTTGTCAAATAGGGGATGAAATTTTGTATGAAGAACCCACTATTTCTCAATTTAGGGATATGAAAATTCATATATATGATTTTAGGAAGAAATAAAAGGGTTTCGAGTTTTTGAAAAATGAATCGGCAGGGTGGTACAATAAGTGATGATTTACAATACCATACGCATAGAGTGATAAATCCATCTATGATTTTCTATTGCTTTGTCGTGTTTAGAGATCAGTCTGTGTTTATGCAATAATATAGAGGGGTGGTAGGTATCGTGACCACCATACAAATAGCGATAAACCCAACTATGAGTTTCTTTTGGTTCATCGTGTTCAGAGATCAGTCGGTTTATATGCAATAATATAGTGGGGTGGTAGGGATCGCGACCACCATATCTACATCTATCTATACATATAATAAAAACGTAACTGATCGATGTCTGTACATAGAAGGTATATGAGAAAAACTATTATTGGGGGTCTCTATAAACGCAGAAGAAGCCAAAACAATGATTGTTAGAATTTTTGTCTGTTTGTCTGTTGGCCAACTTTTGTGCGCGCTAATCTCAGAAACGGCTTAACTGATTTGGAAACGGTTTCAACTAATATATTTTGGTAAGGTTGACTTAACATTTAGTGTGGTTTTACTTCAATGAGTTCATAAATAAAAAAGTTATATCAATTTAAAAAGTCACGTCGAACATTCGTTCGATAAAAATGCTATAAAATAGCTCTTCAGATGTATTGGCTGAAACTTTTAAACTGGTTTGTAAAATGATGATTATTGATTGTTTACATAAAGTTAAAAAATGTACAGTTTCAGAGAATTTAGAACTTTCCAATATGAGTTGACCACACCACCATTTATTATATAATAAATAATATTGATAAGTGGTCACCCTAGGTTGGATATAATCACGCAAGCAAGTCGAGTGCCGCATCGCTGCTAGGCAATTCATTCCGAAAAAGATCGATTCGAATCTAACTCTGATGTATCGATTCACAATAAATCGAGGTCTAAAAGATTGATCACTCCAAAAAATCGACCTTCTTTTATTCACTTTTCAGATTTGTGTTAATAATATAAAAATCCCTAATAAAGAAAACAAAAAGGACACCAGAACAATCGATCTTTTGCTATTTTTACCATGCTAAAGTATCAGTTATAGAGAAACAAAGAAAGGTATAGGAGAGAGAGGGAGAATTAATTTCAAAAATTTATTATTATAAACTGTTGTTGTTATTCTGCTATTGGGTAATTTACTGACACCATAGAGAACGACAGCATAATGAAATGAATAATCCATACTAATATTATAAATGCGAAAGTAACTCTGTCTGTCCTGTCTGTTGCATTTCACGCCCTGAAATAGACGATGAAGGTTTGTACGAAGAACGCATCAAACCAAATTTGATGAATTTTGGTATAGAGAGATATTGGACCTTAAAGAAAGACATTGGCTTACCTTATGTCGTGAAAATAAAACTTTAAGAGGTGAAATAAGGGATGAAAGATTGTATGAAGAACCCACTATTTCTAAATTTAGGGATATGAAAATTCATATTTATGCTTTTAGGAAGAAATAACAGTATTTCGTGTTATAAAAAATAAGGGTGATTTACAATACATATAGACTTCACCTCTTGATACTAAGCAAAATGTTCCTGAGACATAAGCTTACATTATACAAGGCATATGTCCCTCCTATCATGACATATAAGCTGCACTACATTCGCACATACGTCAAAGATCAACATTAATAAATTCCAAATCCTCTAAACCCGATTCTTACGTAAAATTAACAAAGCCCCTTGGTACGTTGGTCGATCGTAAATTGAATATCTTACGCGATCATACTTCGACACTGCTTCGAATCACGTGAATCTGTTGGTGAAAGCAGCCGCGACTTAAACCCCAAAACCGAACATCCCCCGCGAACAACTCCGGCCGCGAATATCTTCACAGATCCCGTTTATAAGATCGAGGAAATAAACCAATACTACTCCACCATCTCTCCAAACAAAGCATGCTCGCGCCCACGCCCGCGAAACCACCGTTCCCTCCGCAGGGGATGGGTGGCTAATTTCGCTCCCGCAAACCCGTCACGTCTCTTACGTCAACTCAAGCCTAGGTCCGTTCCCTCGGTGTAGAACTCTTGAGTCATGCAGCCGCTCGCGCGATACTGGTGACACTGCACTTGCAATCACGTAGCTACCCACACACATCATTACACACAATATGTACATACATACGTGCACACCACATAAGTACATAGATCCTGTAAGGGACCTTTTTATTATTTTTTTACGATAGTTACTTTCGATCATGTTTCCAGGATACTAAACACATATACACATGTTCATTTTTTTCTCCTAGAGGCAGGGACATGTTATATGTATGTGTTAGTTTAGCTCAAATTTTCTACAGATAGGGAATTAGTCAGTTCGCGACCTTTTCACAATTGCGGTAACAGCCCAAGCCGACGTCCGGCCACTTTGGCACCTTTGTGCGCATGTTGCTCACGCGTTCGCGGCTGAATGCCTTAAGCGTTCGCCCCAAGCCTGGTGAAGCTGTCAAACCCATCAGTGGCTCTATTTATTTAGGGCCCCTTAGGCTAACAGTATAGTCAGTGAGAAAGAAAAAAACCATCTATAATTTTCTTATAGTTTATCGTGTTCAGAGATTAGTCAGTGTATATACAGTAATATAGCGGGGTGGTAGGGATCGCGACCTCCATACACATAGTGTTAAACACATGTATGATTTTCTTTTGGTTTGTCGTGTTCCGAGGTCAGTCCGTGTATATCTCTATACTATTAATAATTTAGTAAAACGGACGAGTTTTTTTGTTTGTTTGTTTAAACATGGTAATCTCTGGACAACGGGTAGCAGTCGTATTCGAAAAATTATTTTTGTATATTATAGCCAGATTCACAAAGAATAGTATAGGCTATCTGAAACTAAGTTAAACCTCTCAGCTAGCCTTAAATATCGATTTTTGTTTAAGTAAGTCGAAGTGAAAGTGTTCCCGAACTGCTTTATCCGCATGCGCTGGCGTAATGGTTAGTGATACGTAAATATAATATTCTACAAAAATATTGTTCTTTAGTATATCTAAAAAATGTCTCCGGTAACATAAGCCTATTTCTTAATAGCATAAACCACAATAAGGTATTTCACGTGTCTTTATTTTGAAGATTAAAAATTGATTTTGAGCTTTATTTTTAGGCTTATTATATTAATACTTACGAACCAAAGTTATTTCATCATAAAGACAATTTAAATTTTTCTTTTTATAGTATGTAATTAGGACACATAGTTTAGGAGAAAATGAAAAATTAAAATATTTTGTACTTGCGAGAAGTGATAACAATTATGATTACACGGGTCCGTCGCGTAGGCGGCGCGGTATTTGTTGGATAAAAACTCGGGTGAAACCGAGGGGCACAGCTAGTATAGAATAAAAGTGCTATATAATAGCGCTGTAAACGTTTAGCATTAAAGCGTTATGTAATGGAAAATACTAAATAGTCGAGTTAACCACTATTATACGGCTATTTAGAGTTTTCGAAACGTTAATTCAACTTTTAAACTATAAGCTTAGTAAATAATTTTTTATTGGACTGTTTTGCTTGTTGGGTTATTTAAAAAAACCCTGTACAGTATTATGTTTCTATCGCCATCCTCGGTCGTGATTGGCTAATGCCAATTAGTTATGAGCAAACGAAATAACTCAACCGATAGCTATTTATCTTGGGTGGTATTGCAGTCACGATCCAGAAGACAAGATAGCGCTCTGGGGAATCGCAAAATAATAGAAACTTTTTTTCCATATTTAGAAAAACCTCTAGAATATCCTTGCCAAATTTAATAACAACGTCAATAACTTAACAAATAACATACGTATTATGTTACTACTATCTAACCCGTGCGAATATTTCGAACAAAATGTAAACAATCTAAATAACAGCTGTCATGTTAGTTTAACTTCTTCTTCCTAACTTGGCAACCGGTCCTCTTTAATGAAAACCATTAGTGCCATTATCGAGTGAATTATATTGTCATGTGATATGACGATTCAGTATCCTAACAAGATGGTGGCTCCCTTGTTAGAACTTTCAGGGAAGTTTTTGTGGGATCTCGGAATTAATGCTTTCAGCTTATATTTATAATCCACCTTACTTCTGCACAAAAACCATCTATATCACGCAAAATGCCACCAATATTACATAATATAGGGTCAAAAACCTAAGTAAATGAATTAAAAATAACCACAACATGTCACTTCAAGATCCCGTCAAAAACTCCTAGTTTAACAGATGGCGCCTCCTACATGACCGATTATTTGGCAATTAAAAAAAAAACTAATAAATTTCAGTTGTATCTATGGTGAATATATTACTATTAGTTTCATCTACAGCTATTATTAAAATATATGCCATAAATGTCTATGGATACAATTTTTTTTTATCTATGCTATAAACTATTATAATATAATAATTAAAGTAGACAAGATTTTTTGTCTGCGATACCATATGCCTATCTCTTATACATAAGCCATAATAAGTTATTCTATGCCAAAAAAATTCAAAATTAAAAAGTGATTTGTGAGTATTATTTTTTGGAATGGTATATTAATCCTTAGGAACAAAAGTTAATTCATTATCAAGAAAATTTTATTAAGTTAAGCTTTGCCTATGACTATAGTACTGTAGTAGTGGTACGAATCGAACACACTTACTTTACCGTTTTTGGTTCTAAGCAAAATTTTAAACGAAAACACAGGATTTAAACTATTGGTCTATTCGTCAAAAGTGGGTAACAAACTTTAAAATAATGTTTATATCATTCATTTTGTTGAAGAATTAAGGGAGATATGATGTTGCTTTTGAGTATTAATATATAAAAATTGTAAATGTGATTTTATGAAATAACCTCCTAACCCAGTTCGAAGTTGAACCTAAATTGCATTTATATGGTTCGCTGATTCGCTCCCGGTTGGTTATCAACAATCTTGTATAAACCGAATTATCGAAGTTTCAGACAAGACACTTTTCATTTCGACATGCGAATGTATGCATTCAATTTCACGAATTATTCTATTCGTTGCTTACTAAATTGTAAAATATAAAGTGTGTGGATGAAAAACGAAAATAGAAATACCTAGTTTGGAAATAAAAAAAGGTATATACCTTTTTTATTGCTTATTTTCAATTTTAAAATTTTTGTACGTTATAATTTAAGATTCTTTTTTATTGTAAATTACTTCGTTAAATTTTATAGTATAACAAGTCTATGAGTAAAACAGAATTAATTAATCAACCACACAAACATGGTATTTAATCAATAAAAGTTACCTGCTTATAATTTATATAAATAACATTTTTTCCGACTCAACTGATATCGATGTCAACATCGTTTAGTAATCAAAATCATCGATGTCCGATAAATATCGAAACAAAAACATCGTTGTTTTGGTGCTAGCCAAGTGGGTGAGCTTTTTTGGGTACCAAATCGGATCCTCGAACTCTATTTTACAGACACACAAATTTGCAAACATCAATAATCGATGATTTTGTTCCTAACATCGAAACTTCGAAGCTTTTTACAGAACCTAACATCGATGAATATCGAACATCCTTATTCTGTACTTGGCTGATTTGAAAGCACAATATGGCGATAAGCCAGTCCAGTGACACTGTTATGGTTTATCGAATTTCGGAATCAGTCATGGTATAACCAACTGCCAAGAGATTTACAGGCCAGCACGACAACGATGACCGCCAAGAATCTCTCGGTGGTTGCCGTTGTTTTAGAATTGTACTGTGCTCAATATTTCACCTTGGCGTGCCATAATAAAAAAATCTATATTTTATTATCTATATTTTTTATTAACTGTTAAACAACATAAACATTTGGGGTATCACGATAAAACCCTCAGTATGATACGAGATTTAAGCCCAAAACCCTTAACACGAACATCACATAATAGGAACATCGTATGAAACAAGTAACAAAGACGTGATACTTACAAAGTGACAGATATAACAAACCCGTAAAACCCAAGGCTCTCCGAATAACACCACGAAAAAAGTGAAACAACCTTTTTGCGGCATCACGTTTTTATTTCAAGAGAACAATATATATTTTCCATGTTATTTAACCCACCTACGTCATATTTACTCGGCAGACAATGGTAACGCCTCGAGTGAGGCTCGCTCATAAAGACGCCCTTGTAAATGCTGTGGCCTGATTCATGAGAACTGAAGCGTACGGCTTTAAATTACATTTATATTACTGTACATTAAAAAAACTAGCTTTCATAATTGAAGTACTCAGGTTAAAATATTATTATTGACTCTTCATTTAACTTTAACATGAATATTAAATGAGTATGTACTCAATACAAAATGTATTTTCATTTAGGATGATTTTTTTAAATAAATTAATACAGAGCTGCTATTTGAAGATATGTTACATAGGAATATAAAAAGATTGAAATCCGCTTTCAGTCGTTTTGGTTGACCGACGCTTATATTTCGTAATATTCCCCGTTTTTCATTAATGCTCCGCTCCTATTGGTCGTAGCATATTTTAAAGCCTTCCTCGATAAATGGCCTATCCAGCATTAAAACATTTTTTCCATTCGAACCAGTAGTTCCTGAGATTAGCGCGTTCAACCAAACAAACAAACAAACTCTTCAGCTTTATAATATTAGTGTTGATAATACAAATCATTTTTTTGAGGAGTGGAAAAAGTGGCAGCCGCGTAATCGAAGATGTAGTGTGGGTAGATTTACCACAAGGTGGATCGACGACCTGCTGAAGTTTGCGGGAACCAGCTGGCGATCTTTAAGAAGGCCTATGTCCACTAATGGACGTTTTTTGGCTGAATATTTTTTTTTCATAATTTTGATCAAATTAAACCTATATTTGCATTAATGCAAGCACTAGAGTGAATTGTTAATTAAATAATTAAAAATTGGCTTCTGAACGTTAATTTTAGTTTTATTTCTTGTTCGCAGTTCGCAACTCTAAATAGGACCTCAAAGTCTTTCTTATATAACATACAATAAAAATCTAACCTGTCTGATTGTAATATTATACTGGTAATGGTTGCCATTTAGATTCATTATAAGAAAATGTTGACAACCTCTGTTTGACTAAAATACCAGGAAAAAGACACATCAGGGTAACGAGACTTTTCAAACTGACCGTGATCATTAAACATCAAATATTTAACTTTCTAAAACTGAGGTAGTACTTGAGTAGACTAAACAATTGTTTACTTAACGAAGAGAAAACATCGAAAAGCGAGAACCTGAATTACGAATATACGATGCGGTCACAACGGCACGGCGTTACGTGGGTGGTCAAGGGTTTACGTGAAATGTATTACAGTTGGTTAACCGTTTTTTTAATACGAGCTTAGAGTATTTTTTATTGTGACAATGAGGTCGAAAAATTTCATAGGCCTAACTTATGAAAGATCTAACACTGGCTCTCAAGTACAAGTTTTTAAAACACATCGATAGTGGTTGGTAAAATATTTTTAATTTCAGTTAGGTCCTTACCTTTTGCTTAGCCTTTTGAATATTACAATATGTACTACCACTGTGCATAATACAAAGATGTACTGCCTTGAGAATGCGTTCTCCTGTTTTCAGGTTCTTTAAGAACACTAATAGCTATAGCGATGCTATTGATATACACTTTAATAATATTGGTGCAGTTACTCATATTATGTACAAGCCGAATATAGATACCTACTTTATAATAGGCTTTCTCCTTTTTTATATGATTGGAATATAGGAATCTTATTAAAATGATACTATTGTAGGTATCTTTTGTCAGCAAATGCAAGCCATGAAGGAAGAATTAGCTGCTAAACAACCGAGATTGGTCAATCGCTCTAGACCACTGCTGCTTCACGACAACGTAAGACCATACACTACACAACAAACAACCACTAGTTAGATGAGCTACAATTGGAATGTCTGCGACATCCACCGTACTCCCCGGATCTTGCTCTAGCAGATTATCATTTTTTCTGGAATTTGGACAACTTCTTACAAGGAAAAAAATTCAACTCCGATGCGGCAGTCCAAAGCGCCTACAAAGAGTTTATTGATTCTCGCCCCCATGGTTTTTTAGTATAGGGATGAATGAACTAGCTATGAGATGACAAAAGTGCATAGATAACAACGGTGCATAATTTGATTAATTAAATATATTTACAAAAAAAAATTACTTTATATTCCTCCCATATAAAACGCCAATTTCATATGTAAGGACTAAATAAACCATACAATTAAATCTTAACCTTTTACTGAAGGAAATCTCGAAAATATATTTCAACAATAAATTTAACAATTCATGTTTTTTGAACTCTAGTTCGACTCTTGGTAGAACCAAGTAATTGACTCATTTGAATTGAATTGTGAACATTACTGGCAGACTTTGAAGTGGGAAAAAATACAACTCTCAAGTATATAACCATTTATATTCGCAGTACTTGGTAGGCTAGCATTTTGATTATACCAGTTTCAGCCCCGAGAAGAGTTCTGGGCTCAATTCTCTTATTGTTAGGTTTACTCAGCGTAAGCTGTTAAATCGCTTTTTTTATTTCCCTGGAAACCTAATTCTTTTTTAAAAATAAAAGTAGCCTAAGGCTTATAACTTCAGCTCTCTGCCAGTGAAAGGCAGTGATTACCTTGAAAAAACAGACAGACAAAAATTTTAAAAATTGATTTTTTATTATAGATATCGTAAATGCTTTCATATACATTTAGTAAAAAAGCTGTTATTTTGATATTACAAAGAGGAACGTCAATTTTATTATATGGTTAATGAATTGTATAAAATCTATATATTAATATGTGAAGCTAAAGCTTTCGGTACCTTTTTGTTTGTGAGATTTGGCATGGTTAAAGTTTATATGGAGAAGGAGTGCAGAAAGCTAAATTTATCCCAAGTATCTGTTACTAATAATATTAAATAAAATAAATTAATTCTGTGAATCCTAACCCGACCAGTGCTATTAAACTTAGAACCCCAAAACAAATGTCAAAAAAAAAAATTCTATGATCAAAACGTCGCAAGTCGAACTTCGAGCTTAGGGCGATCGCTAGTTGGTGATCACAGGTCACCGGCCTCGTGGGCGTCATCCCTCCAATGGAGAAGTTCGGGTACCTGGCCTCTCCGAACAAACTGTAACTAATCCGGACGTCTACCCGGATGGGCAGCACGAGATACAGAGAATGTAGGTGCACAGTAGGTAGGTTCCATCGATCCAGCAAGATTGTCTCTTTCACCAAGCAACACCAGGGCATATATTTTTTTTAGAACTGACTTGGAGCCTCTGACGGCTTTTACAGCTTCACCAGATTTGTCTCCCAGCTTGCATATGTGCCGCGTCTTATATACCCTTTCACTCGGTCCGAGTATCCAATTATGAATATACCTGAAGTTTCCGACTAGGGTAGTCATGAATACCTAAAATACCTAACAATACAGTATATTCATCGCTGGATGGTAAGACACTAAAATTATGTCTAACTAGTTCGCGATCATTATACACCAGGTGTAAACCCCCGCTAATAGTGGCGTGCTTAGGCGTATCGTATTACAGAATTCGGTCATGTATATCTAGTAATCATGCGGAGTCCCTATCTGTACCAGTTTATCTAAACGAGCATCTTTCACAGTAACCAACACTATTTTGGTTTGTTCCGTTTCGAATTAACAGCGAAGACTGTGTGACTGTGTTGACTTGGTGACCGCCGTTATTTTTGGGACTGTACCATTCTTATGAACAGATACATTGTCGTTACATTGCTGAGCTACTATAAAAATATAAAACAATGCATTCGAATAATAACGGTTTACATTGAAACTTGCGATGTATCTTTATGCAATAAAAAGACCAACCAATGATCTGGCTCAACACAAATATCTTTATTGTTTCGAACAGCAGGTGAGCGTTTGACTTTGAACTTAGATCAATGGAGTTATAAAAACTGATGTAGACCAAAATTAGTTATTTTAAATTTTCCATTCGCATGTCGTAAGTTTTTTTTTCTTTATCTGTTCCTGATGGTAAGCACAGTATTAGTATAGTATAATTCAAAAACATGGCGTAATCGAGAGATCAATAATCCATCGCCGCTCTCATGCCAACCTGCGTAAATTGAAACTGGATGTGCATCGGCTGACTCTATAACGCGACTTTGAAAAGTGAATCGATATGACGAGTTTTTCATCAATTATGCATGGTGGTCGTGAATATACCGACTTACCACCCCGCTCTCGATATTTCCTCGTTCGTTACAAGATGCATACACCACGTGCAGGTGGCTTGGATGTCTCGACTCTTAAGATGTTATTCGAAACCCCTTACATCCTAGAATTGACCGACTTACAACGTCGATTCAAACATTTGGCGACTAAATTCTAATATTTGTCACACTTAACACTGGCAAAATTGCCTATAAGACATAAAGCCATAATGAAAACAAAAACGATTCGGATTATTTTTAATATTTCTACGGAGTTCCTTATTCAGATCTATATAGTTTAGATTAGTATACACATAAATTTAGTGTGGACCAAACCATTGCCAGGCTCTGTACATTTTGTTGATTCCACTTATTTTGTTGAGTAAACTAAAGTTAACTCTGGTTCTATCACCAGCCTTTTTTTTTTTTTTTTGTGTCGGCGGATGGTACACCGTGGAGTTTTAGTGAGTAGGAGTCTCACATAACCACTCGTCCCCCCGGGCGTGTATGTACTCATGAAGGGTTTCTCCACGTTAAAAAAAAAATGGTTCTATTACCAGAAGCTAAGGTGGTAAACCGTGTCAACAGGCGTAGGTTATAATCCTACGATGAGCTTTGGTTTTGAATGAAGGAAAATATTACATTAAATGTTTTTAAGATATTTTTCAGTATTCGTTTTACTAACTACCTTAAATTGAAAATCTGTCAACATCTGTAATAGAAAACCAGTTTCTATCTCGGAAGTATATCTTCCATTTCTATCACATTTTCAATTAACTTGATTATGGCCTTTAATTAAATTATAGTAAAACAAAAGGCCTCATTCAATTAAATTTAAAAATCTCGAGAGGTGTCGTGGAACGTCTCCCGGTGGGAACAAAGTTCCTTTCGCTATATATTATGTATTATTAAACAACAAAAAAAATACCTACTAGTAGAGCACATATAACAGTGCGTACAAGTCTAGTCGTCACAGAGCTAGGTCAATTCAACGACTATCATAGTCTAAAAACAGATGTATGGGTATCGTCTCTTTTTAGAGTCTGTCGAGTCGAGTACTTTTTCAGTGTAGCTCCTGTCCCGCAATAAGTAACTTCGTTCCAAAATCTGTAATCAGAGTGGACCAATTATAATATAATATAGTTGGCTTCAGCAGAAGTCGAACTGCAACCGCCAGCTCAAAAAACCTATTCCAAAAAAAAACATGGAGGAGTTCACAATGATAATACATGATCATCATCATAATATTGAACTGTTTTATAGTCTAAAAAATAAACGTTTAATTTATTAGCTATGTATCACGGTTTCAATCATTTTACATTTATTCAACCAACTCTCCACAGCATAGCCGCTGCTAACGCACCCTTGTAACCTATCGTTTTTACTTCCCATACTTGCCTAAAACTTTTCAAATTGCTTGACGTTCATGGTCACTGTTCCACTCGTTAAAGGCTTAGCGTGAAGTTATATAGCCTTTAACATTCCTCAATAAATAGGCTATAAAATGCAAAAAGAACTTTTCAAATCTGACTGGTAGTTCCAGGAATAAACAAAAAACAATTTCTTGAGCTTTAAATAGTTTAGTATAGTTAAACAGTTATATCATGACAAATTGATTTCAACATCTTGTGAATGACTAAGAATTTGGGCGATAAATCTTAAAAACAATTTCCGATGTAATGTGTACACGACATTTTCGGGATACCACAAGTTTCCGGCGAGTGATGCACCGCGAACCATAGCTTCATTTTGGCTGTACTTCAAGACATTTTGTGGTCAACACTACATTTAACGGTCATTCTTATCGCTCAGATAATAAGGTTTATAATGTGAGTTTTATACTAGTGAGATCATTGATCGATATTCATTCATTATTCTGTGAACACAATGACCGGGTAAATTACTGTGCTACTCACTGAAGTCAAATTCTTAACATTTTTTTTGGATAAATCATTTCGGTTCGTTTGACGAAATTCTGTTAGATGTTTTTGTTAGTTTATTTTGTTTTTGACTTTATGTATCTTAATTACAGTCTTTTTAAAGTGTTATTTAGATTCAATTTTGTTTCTCGATTACACTGGTCTACAACGAAATCCTCCTTCAAATAAAATTGTCATAACTATAAAGATTTTGATGATCTGAATCACTTCCGTTATCCGTTTTCTGCTAACACATCGAGATTTTAATAAATGTTTTTTTTTTATTATTCGAAATTTTATTTTCATTCCATTTTTTTAACATTACACTTCTCTAATATTGATAAATAATATAAATACCGCCATTAACAGCTCCAACTGATAGTAAGAAAGTGACCCATGCCACTTTTGTAGAAGTTTTTAATTCGTTTTCTCGAGAACAAAAAAGCTGGTAACTACCAAAAACTCATTCAAGAACTTCTCTCTGCTTACAAAGCTTTTAAGTGCCACATGTTTCTAAAAATTTATTTGTGGACTCGCATTCAGATTTTTTCCTGAAAATCTTGGTACCGTATCGGATAAGCATGGGGAAAGGATTCACCAGAATATATTGCATGTAGAAAGACGCTACAATGGAAAATAGTTTGAAGGAATTCTTGCCGGCTTCTGTTGGTCAAATGGACGAGAAACTCAAATTTTCAAATCAAGAGTCAGAAGAACGTAGAACGCTTTAGGTTCGACCTTGTCGCATACGTGCCAAAGACTATATATGAAGTTAAGGCATTGTATGTTACTTAGTGACAACTGACACAATTGTTTGAGTAGGTATGGAACTGCGCGTTTATTTCACATATAAGCTAGTTATGATGTCACGAGAAACGCTTCCATTCTTCATTCATTCTTGCTATTCCCTTACATCTTAATACGGATTCAGCATATCAACTGCCGGAATCATCACAACGGTTAGGGGTCGTGCGATAGTTGGAATGAACCTGAACCTTTTGTTAAAACATTATTCAGTGTTCTTTCTTCTTTATTTTGTTGTATCCAATTGTATTCATTATTATTATTGTATGCAACAAAATAGAAGCAATGTAGAATTGGTCTAAATTTAATGAAATTAATGGGTGGGAGGATATGTAGGAGATATATCCTCTAATCAAGTGAGGTGGTAGAGATCTATATGCGACTAGGTTGCGAGCACCATGCACGTGGTAATAAACTCATCACAGTGACTCTCTTTTGGTTTGTCGCGTTTCGGGATCACTCAGTGTATATCCAACTGTCAAGATATTTGTAGGCGATGACCGTCGATATTGTTTTTGGATTGGACTGTGCTTAAGCACAATAAAAAAAATACTCCTTTAAAGATCCGTTACAATTTCTTTTAAAAAAAATTAGTTACCTCAGTAAAAATATCTTCGTATAAGACTGGGACTATCTATAGCATAGTGTTTCTGTTACGTATTCACATAAATAGATTAATAACATTAACAACATTCATCCGGATTTAATAAAAACTTTAACATAAACCTAATAAAAAGCAAAAAAATATTTCTTATCAATAAACCGTACGTTATCGGTGTTTAGTTTAACTGTCGGTAGTCGTTCCTGTGTGAAGTATATTACAAACTGTAAGTCTTTCAACAAAACTGTTTTGTAAAAGACCGAAACCTATGCTAATAAAACTCAGTTCTATCAGCATGTTGTCAGTTGATTAATAATTTATTTAAATTCACAAGTGAAATGTTCTAATTTAAAAACATTTAAAAATAAATATATTCACTTATATGTTTATAATGAACTGCTGAAAATAATAAAGTGAGCTGTTTAATTGCCGATACCAATCACATAGTCAGACTGAAATAGATATTTCTTAATTTTAAATTTAGAAAGTTTATTTATGAAAGTAGTAATGTTTAAATATTGACTCATGGTTTCATTTTTAAATGTAGCCTTTATATTGAATGAAGTAACGACCACGCTTATGACAGAAACATGCTTTTAAAACGCCACGCTACCCGACGCGGAGGGAGTAAGGACAGAACTATGCTATAAACCGCGATAAACAGATGAGCGCGACGACTACCTATTTTTACGCACTAAGAAATGAAAATAATTATTATACTTTTTTTTTTTTTTTTTTTCACTGACTACACTGTTAGCCTTAGGGTACTCAGGCCGCGAAAGTTTTTGACGACTCGCACGAGGGTGCCAGAGTGGCCGAACCTCGGCTCGGGCGGTCGTCGCGAATGCGAAAAGGTCGCGATTAACTAATTCCCTACTCCTACAAATTTGAGCTAACTAATATATACTCATATGCATGTTCCCCTCCTCTTGGGAGGAAGGAGGGAGCCATGCGTATGTGTATTTAGTGATCGGAATGGTTTTTGTACACTAACTAGCGCATTAGTCTAACTAGCGCAAAAAAAGAAAAAAAAGGTCCCTTACAGAACCTATGTACCTGTGTGGTGTGCACGTGTGTGTGTTCATACGTGTGTAATATTGTGTGTGAGTAGCTAAGTGTTGCACGTATAGTGTCACTTGTATCGCGCGGGCGGCTGCCTGACTCAAGGGCTTCACACCGAGGAACGGACCTAGGCTTGGGTTGCCGCTAGAGAGGACGGACGTGACGGGTGTGCGGGAGCGACAAACGGAGCCGTGGGCCACCGGTTTAAATATTGTACTAGCTGACCCGCGCAACTTCGTTAGCGTCATTTATGAGAAAGAGAGAGGGTTAAAGAGAGTGGGTCGTAGACACCTATAATACAATTCTAAATGAGCTGAAACTTTCTTTGTTTTATCTACGAACTATTTGAGCACCATTGGCCCTCCCCTCCTCACATTCCACCCGCCTCCTACATCATTCCGCATAATAAAAATGCGCACGTGGTACTTGATCATTATTTTACTGCGGAGTTATTTTAAAACTGTGATATCTCCTAAGATATTTATTGAAATCTTTTGTTGAAAAGGATAATTTTGTTCAAAATTAAATACTTGTGATGAATAACGTATTTATTTCGATAAGGATTAATACCATGTTTATGAAAACAACTTCGCTAATAATGCATTATTTTAGAACAAATTTTATTACCATATAAAGGGTTATGTTCTGTCAACCTTAAAAGATAAACATATGTTATCGCGAACTTTTTTTAGAACATTTTAAGATAAACATTTCCGTCAAGCATGATTGTTGCGTAACTTTAACCATGCAGCGCACGCAATAGAAGCTCTCGAAAGGAATAAATTTTCCCCGTTTTTGCAACATTTTTAATTTATGCTCCGCTCCTATTGGTCGTAGCGTGATGTTATATAGCCTATAGCCTTGCTCGATAAATTGGTTATCCAACACTAAAATTTTTTTTTTCAATCGAACCAGTAGTTCCTGAGATTAACGTGTTCAACCAAACAAACAAGCAAACTCTTCAGTCTTATAATATTAATATAGATATCATACAGTAGTCAGTATGCGATGAAGTTTTGATGAACAAACAAATATTACTGTCATAAACCAATATTACGGAGTCCGTCGTCCAGAACACGACAAGGTCAAAGTTTACCTTCAATCCCCTGTTTATTTGCCGAACACGATAATCAAGGCTAACTCAACTCGTATTAGATACTATTGACACAAATACACCCGAGGATGCCTCTGCACTAACGTATAATCCATTACTAATGATAATAATCAAATGGAGTGTTTTGATTAAAGTGATAAGTACCAAATGTACATAGTATGTTATAGAAGCAAAAATATTTTCATAGTTGTTAAGAAGATATTTATTTAACTTTATTATGTAAAATGTGATAAACCTATAGTTAAATAAAAAACAACATATTCTGTTGCATTTTTTTTACTTTTTTAACCGACTTCAAAAATAAGGAAGCTCTCAATTCGATTTTTTTAATGGATGTTCAATCATAACTTGCTTTTTTATGAACCTATTTAGATGATTCTTATTTTGTTGGAAAGGGAATACCTCAAGGGTGGTCCCATTTAAATTTCCATAAGATACACCAGTAAACTCCTCAAAATCATTGTAGTTAGTTTTTTTTTGTTAAAAAATTTCACTTTTAACTACATAATATTGTCGGGAAACCATTTTATTAATCTTTATTTTCAATTTTGATGTGAAACATCTAATGGATCGGGTCAGAGTAACTGTTGGCGTGGCGAGTATGGCGACGCGACATATAGCGATATCGTCATGGGCTGGTAAGAGCTGGTCACCTATAGGACAAAGTGCAGTGGCGAGTACGCAGAGAGGAACCGTTTCATGTTAAAACATAGTAATAAGCTAAACCTCTCACAGTGATTATCTTTTGGTTTGTCGCATTTCGAGATCACTCGGTGTATATCCTGTAGTAAACTTTTTATTTATGCAATTTTTATGCCATATTTATTTTCTATTATAAATCATATTACTATACTATGTGCCGAATATTTACGAATTTCTCTTTAGTTAGCTGTAGGTACCATAAACACTTCAATCATTTATATTATGTCAATTATAAACTAGAGAGTCTGTACTTCTTTCTTTCTTGCTTTTTAATATTATCAATAGTGAGTACATTAATTAATGATAGTAAATTAACTTATTGATCGCTAGGTCTTAAACGTACTGTAGAGTTATTAAAGAAAGGAAAACCTGAAATTAAAAAGCAATAACGAGTCACCAGAGACATCTTTGTCTAAAAATTGAAAACAGAGCGGGAACAGACGTAGCGCCAATCTTGACCTTAACGTTCTGTGAAAAAATGTTTATTCCAGCCGGCCGTTACCATGATTCATGGCGGATTCGCGTAACGCCTAGCTTTCGTCGGAACAAAAATGTACACTCGATAAATCACGCATCATAACAATTGGTGCCGGAGCGAAGTAAATTGCGAGCGGAGAAAAAACTCTGGTTGGCCTTGTACCGACATACGCTTGGCTTAGGGTTGCCACTGTTAG
This sequence comes from Saturnia japonica, assembly GCA_033032175.1. Taxonomy (NCBI): domain Eukaryota; kingdom Metazoa; phylum Arthropoda; class Insecta; order Lepidoptera; family Saturniidae; genus Saturnia; species Saturnia japonica. The sequence continues at coordinate 6,456,512 of CM065314.1, forward strand.
AAACGTTTCCGGGTTAGAGTAAATTGGCAAAAGCTCAAATCTAGGATTATGTCACCCAATAGGAAACGATAGAGAGAAAACGCAAAGGCAAGGTCGAAACAAAGACTCAACAATAAGAAGATGAAAATAATTGTATATTATTGTTTGTAGAAAGAAAAAATACACACTTTTGGTAATAATTATAATGTTTTAAAAATGCTTCAAAAATTAGAATATAAATTTTATTATTTAGTTTTTTAGTTTCATGACTTATTATTCTATTCTTCTAAGATGTCAATCCTCTTAACACCGGTAAGATAAATAATTTGTGAGCTCATAAAAATGATGATATAATTTTACTAATTTTGATGTATATTTTCTTTGAGTTTGTGATATAAATCACAAAGCATCATAAGCATGTGACCACAATCATATCTGATTTTAAATTACGAAATTGTAACACCCTAAGCCTTGAAGGGACTGGCTCTCTAGTGCAGCTTCTGGAACACGCAAACTTTTGGGTGATAATTAGCCCGGCAAGCATTAGAAAATGCCCTACCACCATCCAAATCCACCTTCAAATCAAATCGCTTAATATTCAAAATTTATTAAAAAAATTAACAAAACAAAAGAAAAGCGTAAGTAGTCTATTTCATTGTAATGAAATTAATAAATAAGATTTCTTTGGAATTCCCATGTAATCAATTAAATTTAAAGTAACGACAGACAAAAGTACCTAATAATTTAATAATATAATCATGTAATAAATAATCAAAACTGAGGATAGTTTTATTTTATTTTATGTATAATTTAGACTTCTAATTGACAGCCCTAAACAATTTACTAGAGGAACGCCGATTGTTTGTTTACATTTAAAGGTTTTAAATGAGATGTAAAATTTATTAGCCACTGATTTAAATAAGTCATGTCTTCTAGTATGCCATGTATCGAGTGAACCGTTACTTCATATTTTAACTGGTTAGAATATAATGATAGAAGAGTAAATAAGGATTTCTATATAAAGTCATTATTTTCTTATACTTATCAAGATTAGTAGGTAGCCACAATCTTTATACCGGCATAATATCGAATCGATATCCGCAAGTTCAAACTAAGGCATCAACATTTATGGTAAAAGAGAGGAGGATATTACTAGAAATCATCAAAAATAGGAGGGGAAATTAGGTAGGGCATTTAGTTCGACATGACGACCTATTAAAAACGATAATAGAAGTAAATATTTAAGGAAAGAGAAAGAGGAAGAAAGATCAAGAGGGACATACTTTCAGCAAGTGAAGGAAAAAATAGGCGTTGCGTTGTATCACGCAGTCAAGAGGAAATAACAGTGTAAGGAGAGTTGGAGATTGATGCACCAATAAGAACACCACCGTTCTTAAATTTTATGATGATGCATACATTTACTAATTCAAATTAGTAGCACTATCAGCTGATGGTGAAAGAAAACATCGTGAGGAAACCTGAACACTTGAGAAATGTGCTTGTAGTACCACTGTATGTGAGGAAAATGTAAATCTGTTGGGATTAAGCTAATACTTTCCCATACTGCAGTGAGACACTTGCAGGCTGATATTATTAATACCTTTACTGCTACTGAAACATAAAAATCTATGTAAATTCAAATTGGTGTCACTATGTTCCTATTCAATAAGTTGGTAAAAAGGAACCAAGGGTGAAATTTAGATAAACAAGTAAGTTGGCCTTTTTAATAATGTTATAACATGATCTTCATGGTTTCATCAGACACTCTAATCGTAAGTCTACTAAAGAGATCAACAACAGAAAACAACAAAACAATTCTTCGGAATTATACTTGAAGACGATATCGATGGACATATATCACTATTTTAGTCTCGTAGACGAGTCGATCTACTGTACTAGAAACATCTTTGTAATAGGTCACTATTAAATGTCATCGTGCAAAATTAATCGCTGTGGCTTTCAACCATTACAGTAGACTTTAGAACGGCGTATGTACAAATAATAATGATATAATACACAGAAAGAACCGAGACGAAAATGCGATAAAATCACTGAGCACCATTAAAAAGTCATTGCTGGCATCAGCAGCTAAGCAAACTGGTACAATTTCATCAAAGGCTAATTATATCACTATAGCAAATAAGAGGTAAATATGTTGTGCGTGCAGCACCATATACGTAACAGACACGAAACTTCTTAAAATATAATATATAGCTCTATTTCTCCTTTTCTCAACGTTTATATCTTTCTTTTCTCTCATGTAACAAAATGTCCCTAAACGTGATGCGTCGTCGAAAATCACTCATAATTCTCATCCAATTATCGAATCTCAACCTAAGCTTTCACTTAAAATTAAAATTAAAAATAGACAGAAATAGTACCTATAAAAATATTATTGAAATAGTCATAGCAACAGTATTTCTATTAAAATAATAATAATAAATAAGTTATTTAGCTTTAACATGATGTTCGAATAATTAATTTTTATGAAGAATCAACGGAGATACGGCGCGGCGTTGCCAAAAAAACGCCTTTGTGAAAAATCAAATTATATGTTAATGAATTCTCAAAATATTTTACATGATCTGTCTTTAAAGTTTACAGATGCATTCAAGACGTAGGTTTTAATTGCTAGGAAATAAATGAACTAAAAAAAAATATATAGTCATATGGAGAGTTTCACAGGTATTTGTTGATGATATTTGACACGTGTTTACATTCTTTGTGATTTTGAATATTAATGATGGAAGATTATTTTTTTAAACATGACTAATACTTGTTAGTATTTTCATACCACCTCCATAAAAGGTAAAGCGTCGTCTTTCAAGACAATAAACCTGTTTATAACAATTTCCAAGCATACACGCCAAAAAATGTAGTTTTAAAAGATTTTACTACCAGTAATTTACTCGATAACAAAATTTGAACATTACAATCGCGGTAAATAATTTGATATTCCGCTACTCGATAATTAATTTGTTACAAAATTTTACTAAACTGTACTGCAAGTTGACAACAAATTGCTGTCACAAATGAATGTCAAATTAAAACCAAAAGTTGGAGAGAATCAGTTACATAAATTGCGAAAAAAGTAGAGACATTCATTGCCCCTCAATGAATATTTAGGTATAATAGTATTGATCTATTATAATTTAGAAAATTATATATGAGATATACATTTCTCAAGCTTTTAAATGTTTGCTAGATTTTTGTCATCACTAAATTAAAAGTTTTCTCTGCAGTTTGCTGTGCAGTTTGACGTTTGATAGCAAGTTTTGTAGTTCCAACTTCTGCAGTCATATGTTGAGAAATATTTGTACAGCAAATTGTGGTTATTTGATTGTTTACTTTCAGCGATATACATCTTATCTAGTAGAACATGCCTATTATATGACATTCAAGAGTACAATTATATCTTCTAATTTGATATAATGAAAAATTATTCTCTTTTCTCAATACATAGATAAAGATATTATTTTGAACCGGCTCAAGATACGAAAATCTATTATATTATGCTAATGTGTTAATAAATTGCAAAAACTCGGAGTATATATATATTTTTTTTAAGATTAATAATATTAACTTTAATATCAAAAACAATCAAATAAATTCATTCACACGTAAATAATAATTATTAGTTCGCGTTATGTTTTCTTATATTTCTATTTCGGAGTTCCCTTGAGCCAGTCACTTCATTGATACTATATTTTGAATTTACGTTCATTACGTTTTGGAATGCAGTGCTCAATAGAGTGTTTATATTGTTGCTATCCTGTGCTGGTATATTCAGTTCTAATTCCTGCTCCAGCTCTTTCAAATGATTTCATATATTATGAACGGAATAATCATGAAGGAGATATTTCTGTGTTGCGAAATTGGCGCTAACCGTCGACACGAAAAAAGAATTTTGTGACCTAATGCAAATATATATATGTTCAGGCAGCTAGAGAGAACGATAATTTACATATTTTTGTGCATGACATAGACCTCGTGGCCTTATGTTAATAGGGCTTACTTTGAAGCAGAAAAAACACACAGTATTGACTTTTGTCTGAATGCTTTATTTATGCACCTCAAAATATTATAGTATTTTATGTACAATTTGAAATGTAATAATGTAATACTTTTTTTATCCAGAATTATATTCACTACCGGTTAATATAATAAAAAACTTTCATATGTCCTATTTCGCGGCATAACCGACTTATGCCAACTTTCATCAGAATCCGTTCGCGCGATTTATAGAGCAATAAGACTATTAATTCAATCAAAGGTACTTTCATATTATAATTATTCAAATTCAAATCAAATTTAAATAATGTTTATTTATACCCCGTTAAAATAAATTATTTTTACATTACTAAAAAACATGTAAGTATGCAAGTTCACACGCAGTCAAATTGAAACCTTCAGACAACAAAAAATATTCACTTAAAGTCTTAAACGATACACATATGCAATACACCACGCTGACTATGACACCTTTTCAAAAGGCTTCGTAATATACATGCAGGTAGGTACGTACTAAAAGCATGTACAAAAAAAGAGACCGAGATATTAAGAAATACTGTATAATTTATTCTATGTCACTCTCTCGCAGGCTAAATCCTATAGATGTATGTGCTGTCTGATTTTCACAATTATGATCGCTGTCGAAATAGCCCACCTGTAACGGGGTGACAACCACACTTGTACGCACTGTTGTATGTACAATACAGGTGTTCAATACTTAAGTCCCGCTGATTTAGGATATTTAAAAAGAGATTTTAAGTATGATATTTTTATGTTTTCTGAAGATTTCACTTCTGCCGCGTGCGACCTCACACGTGTATTTTGTTAATTAAATTTTTGTTGAATAAAAAATACATCGATTGATCTCTTTAACACCCATTACGTACAATGTTACTATGTTGAATTATTTCATATAAATATGACTAATATTTGATTCATATCTCTCGCTCAACGCAGAACCACAAAGGACGGTCAAACGCTAGAGCCGCAAACGGTCCGTCTGGCCGCGGGCCGGTCCTCCACACTGCGGCGTAAACACAGCTAACAATGCCCAGATGATGGACAGCGAAAATAGAACATAAAGTAAACATCGACAAAGCGAGCGTTGCGAAGTCGACCGGTGAGATTAACCAACGCCGAACAAGCTTTTGATATCCTGTAACGTCATGCGGGCGAAACGTGTACCGCTCCACAGCGCGGCGCTCGGCTTGTTGCTCTCGCTTAGCGGTACAAGCGCTCTCATCTGCAGCTACGTCAAATCGGGGATTTGACGTAACTCTGAAAATGGGTCTATCTTGATTGATGCGGAATTGTGTGTATTATCTTTTATCTATTTTAATAAATGTGTAGTTCTGTCTTTGTAATTATTTGTTTATCTATCGTATTATTGAACTGAAATTCCACTTGACTGATTTTAATAAAAAAATGTTCGGGGAAAGTATATGTAATTACGTAATTAGGGAATTGATAGTCTATATTAAATCTATAACACTTGGAAATCATATAAAAAATATTCAAATAATTATTTAAAATTTTGTAAATGAGAAATATTTGTCATTCCTCAATTGTTAGACTATAAGAATTATCAGTAATACGTTCAGAAATAATAAAATACGTTTAAAAATATTACGCGTTGAAAATAATTACTGCGTAATAAACGCATGCGGAGCCGCAAACACAGCTAGTGATGTATACAAATTCATTATACAATACGTGTATTAAATAATACTGATAAACATACCCAAAATTATAAACAACATAATATATGTAAGTTACAAAAATAAAGTCGGTATACGGGCGAAAGTTTTACGTGACAACGACTTTATGTCTGTCTCTCTCGCTCTTAGGCGGGCTAACCATGCCCGAGTGGAAGGGACGCGTGCCTCTCACTCGCTCTCATTATGAGCGCATAACGTGAGCGGAGCGTAACGCAGTTTCTTGAAGTGTCACCCGGCAAACCAATTTATAAGACGTTGTCACGTCAACAAATAAAATATACCAGTTATCCTTACAAAGATAATCAAAACTGTGTTTAAGAATTTGAGCAAGATAAAGTTATCTTCATAACAGCGTATGTGTAAGTCTATCTCCCTTCCATCCTTTTAAATATACGTACTGCCAAGTTCGAACTAGTTCGTTACATATTTAGTGCGAAATAAAATATTGTTACCATTTTTTTCTTTGCATATTGAAATTTAATCATTAAAAGTATTTCAAATTTAGTGTGTTATGACAGATGTAGCATAATAATTATCATACATATAATACAAGTATTGTAATGAACTCCAACGTAATGCGATGACGTTGTTCCATATGTGTCTAATGCTATGACGGCTGCTGACGTCATTGGCATCACATCATTTAGACACAGAGAGATGAGAACTTACTTACGCTCGCCATACACGCTACGGTCTACAAGAAAGGTTTACCCGTGTACATGCGCAGGTCAACTACACGTCGATCGTAGCGTGATGGGCATCACACACGCGCAAGTTCTATGTACAGTGTCACTCAAAAAAATTTATTTCGATTTCGAAAAAATTTAGATTTTGCGCCAGTCGGCTACGCAGGTTTACAAGACTACATACATGCACAAGTAGTCCTCTCTGGTATACCATAGCATGTGTGGTCGGCTTTATAGATTCCAACACTAGAATTTATTATCGGTTCGTATTTGGAAATTTTCCAATTCAATCTGATAAAGTAAAGAAACGCAAGAAATCTCAGTAGATTGCAGTTAGTTTCCTTAAGTGACTGGTTAATTTTATTTAAATTATTAGTTTGTATATTTATAAATATATGTGATCGTATGGCTTTCATGATTTAACAATTAATACTTATAATTAAAAGTACAGAAGTTACAAGTTTAAAGTACCTATTCAAAAAGCAAACTTTTTAATTTGTTTTAGATTTGCTCAATAATTTCCTGGATGCCCAAAAACATTTTTATTTCAATCAATTTTATTGATACCCATATCATGGTAGTGTATAAAAAATAACCGGTCCGCCATATTTGGGAGTCCGCCATAATGGATTTAAAATGACGTGACTTAGCTAACCATGCATTGACATCCAACGCGTATGCAGTATTTCAGTTAAATCTGTTGGGGATAACTATTCTAAAATTCAGTTGCAAGATTTGATCCATACTAACAAGGCAAGTTAAATAAATGCTTGTAAAAGTAATAATACATTTAGCAGTCTCCCTACCAATCTTTATATCTACCAAATAAGGCAAACAAGTTTGCACAAAGTACAAAACAAATTCTTTTGCACTTCCAGTTTTGATATTACATTATTATGTCACATGTCAAATTTCCGCATAGAAAACAGACTTCTGTGTAATGAACATAATTTTCATATTTATGTGTTTATTTGCTTACTTATAATACACGGTATATTTAGTTCCGAATCTATCAAAATCAAACGCTACATCAAGAATGTTTACGGATAACACAATTACTGGAACCGTCAACTCAAGAACGAATGTCTCGGCACAGAGAAATCGTGGAGTAAAATTAAGAATATAGAAGTAAAGAACATATAATAAATTAACATCTCTATGTATGTGTTTCCTGTATTTTTTTTATCAAACCAGTTTTGTGCGCGTATTAATGATTTTAAAGCGCTTAATGAGACAGAGCACATATTATTCCACACCACATGTAAAATAATAATTATATCTTACCAGCATTTACGATAATAACAATCATGCGAGGCCTGTTTAGCAGGTCCGTATATATCCCAATGCTTTTAGGTTTTTGATTGAGTCATGACTTATTAATGAAATCGGAGAGTGAAAAGATAAATCAGTACTTACCTACTGCATACGGCACGTGCACCAAACAAATAGTTCGTCTATTGATCGCTTCAAAACCGAAGTAATTCGTGCCGGAAAGCTGCCACTCGAATAGTTACGTTCGTCTCGGCTATTATGCGAGAATTTACCAATTATTCGGTTCACGTCCCATTTGTTCATTTACACTTATTGACAATCCAACTTCAACTGATCCGGTTTAAGTTAATTTGTTAGAAATTCAGAATGCTTGCACAGCTCCTTGGGGAAGGGAATTCAACAAGAGGTATATATAGCACAGATATATTTATTAGGAGATTTCTGTTTACCTACAGAAAATCACAGCGAAATAACTTGTGTTGTGTTCCTGCGGTGAGTAGGGTTTCCAGAGCTTCCAGGTTTCAAGATCGGCAACGCGCTAGTAATGCTATGGCATTACAAGCGTCCATAAGCTACGGTAGCCGCTTACCATCAGGCGTGCCGTATGCTTGTTTGTCACCTTAGTTGTATAAAAAAATATTGATACTCATTTTTAGATATAAGTAAAATAATATGATGTGACCTTGAGGATGATTGAAAATGAAGACAAAGGTCACGTTTATATTTATTTTATACGTTGCAACAAACACTTCATAGATTCCCCAATATGCACTTAAATTTTATCAAAATCTTAAACAAACTATAAGTAAAATATCTTTTAGATTTTATTAGATTAATTTTTCACCACTATCTGATTTGATGTGAAGTGACACTGACCTTAGAGGTTCCCAAACTTTTTTGAAACAGGGCCCACTTTTATTTCCTTGTTTTAAAATTTACTGGATCATATTTTAGCTCTGCTCTGGGATGAGTGCCTTACGGCCGTTTTCAATAACGTATCTGAATTTATTATCCCCGATTAATACATATTTGTAATAAGTGCTATCTTTAACTTGAGACAAATATCGGTTTTCCTCTTATCTCTTCAAGCTATAGGATATGGACATATATTATTTAGATAATAAAAACTATCCCTTGATAGGGTAATGAAAAAAAAGTAAGAACAATATGTTTTAGTAACTGAAACAACAGATAGATAGTTTATTGAAAACGGCAGTTAGATGGTAATGCGCTAAACCTAGAGGGGGGAGGAACTAACTCTTAAGTGCAGCTGCCGGAACACACCCATAGATGCTTGATGACAGATTTGGAAGGGTACTAGCTAGGCGTCATGACATTTTCCTTCACCCAAGGCCTAAGCATCCGCACAGAATCCGAACCTAAGTCAATCGACGCAGTACTTTTCCCACATCTATTATTACAAGGTCCAGCTTACCCTGCCATCTTAATAAGAATACTATTTAATATAAGGAGAATCGTGTCGATGTGATAATGGAATCCTGTACTAATGACTTAGTATTCGTACTATTGAGTTTACTATTGACTGGGAACGATAATAATCGGTTTGCTCTTTAACCTCACGCGCTTTATAAGAAGGCAACGACCAGCTCGAAGACATTCCCTCTTGAACTGTGGAATAGTGAAGACCTCAGTTAATAAGTGAACTACAATAAACACTGTTTCTAAGTGTCTCAAAAAACCTAACGTGTAACCTAATTTCAACAACATTATAACGGTTAAAACTTGATAACGTGACAGAATAACATAAATACCCAATCATTAGTTCACTACAGACACATAACTAGTTAAATCACGAATGGTAGCCACCACGTATTTATTTATTTATTTACGTAACTGCTCAAATAGGATCAAACGTGCTGAAATACTTGTAATTAGGATACCTATTCGTACGAAATTCAGAACCAGATAATTTATTTAATCGGTGACAGCACAAGTTGATTTTAGAGGTTATACATCTTTCAACAAAAGTTCTACACATGAACTTGCTTGCTAAACTTCTTGTTTCATTGTGGCGAAGTTAGTCACACCTCACACGGGTCACATGCGATTTTATACATCACACAACGTCGAATGTGTGTCACACAAGTATAATTTCTAACGCTCGTATGATAAACACGCATCGATTTTTAGAAGTGATAACTTCTTTGCTGTGCACTTTATTTTGTGGGTGAATGAGAATGAGAATGAGCTTTGAGCCGTCACGCTCGAATATGTAACTCTCTTTCGGGTAAAGTTGGCTCGAGTCGACTAAGGGAGCAAGAGAGATAAACGCATTACATGAGAGAGTATGACGCACAGTGTTGCCATTTTAGCCACTTTTTAGATAGATCTGGTCACATTTTGAGACTTGGCAGCAACCAAAAATACATCGGTAGCTAAATCATTCAGCCACATTTAATTAGTGTTATACAATTTCATAAAGTGTCATTTCTAAGCCCTTTGAAGAACCCCACCAAGCTGAACCTTCGACGTCAATAGTTCTATTTGACTATTTAGCATAACATACCGTCACACCTGTATCCCCGAAGGGTTAGGCAGAGGTGTACTTAATGTACACCGAAAGTTCACCGGGTATATTTTTAGGCCTCATGTAATAGGGGGCAAACCTATTACCATTAATCGGGCACAAAGCCAAAAACACTTTACTCGACCTGGGAATCGTACCCAGGATCTCGAGCATAGCAGTCGCGCTTGACCACTGGGCTAAGAAGGCAGCATGATTATTTAAGTGGTTAAAATAGTTAGTCTTTTATTTGTAAGCGAGTTCAAAAAAAGGCGATTATTAATTCGACACGTATGTATGTAATATTATTGGAACTGCAATATATTCACATATGATAATCTGTTAGGGCTTCCAAACAAAAAACAAAAGTCTCATAGGTGTACGTATATATGTTTGTCCACGCATTTCTCCGAAACTATGAATCGGAATTTGACCATTTCTTTTTATTGGTTTACATTTACTTTAACTTAGTGAACAGTGTAGCTTTGATCAAAATCGGTTCAGTAGTTTTTAAGATATGGACTAATACTTTTATAGGCCTATTGATGTCAACTACGCGTGTGGTGTCAAAGGAAAAACATCTTAAAACCTTGGTCAAATTCTATTATTACAAACTAATATTTCAGTTTTGAATTAAAACTAAAAATTATAAAATAAAAATGTAATTAAAAAATATTAAATTGACTTTCTAAAAAGACAACTAAAATTATGAAATGTGGGTACGAAACCAATTATGGGCCTACAATTTTTTTGAGATCTGTTTGAGCCGTCTTACTGAACCTATCTGTTTTGTGACTAGACTCTATAACAATTATAAATTTAATTCAACTTAGCAAGAGTTAAACGTCTGGAAAGTTCTTAGAATACTACAATACTATCTTATTGAATTTATAAAGTTGAGACCTAACGCATTCAACAAAAGTCGTAACTATGTCGTCGTGTTGTTTTCTCAACTTCGTATATATAAAGTAAATACATTTTTAATTTACATTTAAATACAGAGTCGGCTTTAAGTGGGTGCGACCCGAGCGGTCACTCTAGGTGCCCTCGTCAGGGTCAAAAGGGGTGAACTTTATTTTTTTACTGTTTTACCTCTACATTTGCTCACAATAAATCGACAAAAGTTTTGCTTCGTACTCCCAAGTGGATGACCTTTTTTAGTATTATCTCTAAACTTACCGCACTGGCTTAAACCGTTTGTAAGAATGGCCCCTGAAAAACTACTGGCCAATAGACTCAAAACTAGAGATGAAACTGATAGGGGTTGGGCCGGATACCGGATATTCGGCAAGCTACGAATATTTGCGCGGTGAACGAGATCGGAAGTAAACTAAACTAATTAATAAAACAAACAATTTTGACGTGCGACTAAATAAATAAACACTATATATAACCTTTGTGGTATGATTTGCCTTGTGTAAAATAATGAGAATTTTTGACTTTTACTATCCGGAATCCGGCCGGATACCGGATAGTTACCGGATATCCGTTTCATCTCTACTCAAAATCCAATAAGCGAGCAAAATAATATCACCAGTAACGCCAGGATAGCGAAAGCTAGTTCTACAAAAAAAGTATTACAGATTTATGAGGTTAATAATAAATAAATATTGTCTCCTTTCCCGTTGGAGTTGCTTAGAAATTTAAACGGTTCATGATAGATAGTTCTAATTCTAATTTAGTGTTTCTTAAAGTGGTCCGTCTATAAAAAGTCATAAGGTATGATTTTATCGAGCAGATTATTTATAGATGCAAGATTGAGAAAGTAAAACGACGAGATATACACCGCTTTCACACTTGGACGACGCAATCAAACTGTCTTCACGAAATAAGTAAAGTATCAAAACGACTTACTTACACAGCTTGCGTCACAATGCTACATTCGTTCAGATATTTCCGTACTTTACCCGCTGTAGATAACCAAACTTTATATTAGTTATAAAAATAGATGAACAATAGTAGAATTTCTGAACTCCCACATATAAAACATACAATGGCGAGTTTGAAATAAATAAAAAAAACTCGATTTAACTCGTGATGTTCGTAATAAAATGTATTTACTTTTTAACCGAGTTCAACAAAAGACGGGAGGTTACTCAATTCGAATGTTCTTTTTGCGGTTGTTCAGCCATAACTTCTTTGTTTATGAACCGATTTCGATGATTCTTTTTTTGTTGAATAGAGAATTTTTCAAGAATGGTCTTATTTGAATTTCATTGGCATTGGATCTTCGAAGATGCACAAGGGAACTCTTCAAAATCATTGAAGTTGGTTTTCTTTTTTCTTAAAATTATCTTCTGCTTTATACTCTTTTCACGGCGTCGAGCTTAACGGTAGCACGGTTAATACAATCCAAAAACAATATCGACCACTGAAACATCAGTTATGCATCGACGTTCATCGCTGTCATGCCGTCCTACAAGCCTTTCCGTAGCTGAATATACACTGGCTGATCCCGAAATGCGACACACCAAAGCAGAGTCACTTTGACGGGTTAACCACCGGATAGTGTGGTGGTCGCGACTCAGTCTGGTACAGGTCACTATAACACTTGATACTGGATATACACCTGCTGTCCCGGAACGTGAAACGCCTAAGCACGCCACTATAGCAAGTGTTATACCTGGTGTATGGTTGTCGTGTTCCAGTTGGACAACCCCACTTTATCTAGCAGAAAAGTCTGTGTTCCACAGAAGGAATTAAGAGTGCAATATAAAAAACAATTTTTTTTAAACAAAATATATCTAAATGATATATATACCATTTGATACCATTTGAAATGAAGTAGGGTGGCCTGGCATTCGTTAACTTAAGTTTTTTGAACGTTATAAAATAATATGTTATATTGTTGGCATTTTGCGTGATATAGTTTGGTTGTTGTGCATATGTGAGTTGGATTAAATTGAAAACATGCATTTTGAGTTGCCACAAAAACGCCATAGTTAGTTCAAACAAAGAAGTTACCATCTTATTGAACTCGCTTTGAAGATTGGAAAAGTCGTTGAAGACTTTAAAAACATTGACACGGGAAAGGAAAACAAGTAGAAGAAGAAAAAACACAGGACACAGTTTCGGCCTTTATATAAATGACTCCTAAACATGGATTATAAAAACATCTGATTTAGCTGCATGACTAGAAAAGACTATGAAGGCTTGAAAGCATTAACACTGGAAAGTTATACAAAAGAAGAAGAAAAAATATGAAAATGATTTCGGCCTTTATATAAATGACATCTAAACATGAATCATAAATACGTCTGACTTGGCTGCAAAGTTTTAAATACCTTTGCCTTTTCCTTATACGAATGGAAGAACTATGTCAAAAACATTACTCCGTGGGATTAAAAATGCAGTATAGATACTAGATACATTGAATATTTCCTTTAAGATATTTACCAGCATTGTAATATATAGATGTTTTAGACACGATCACTCTAGACTGATAATTATGTAATGGCGCGATCGTACCGTCTGGAATCACGGCAGACGCCGCGCCGTACCGAACAGAAATAACGCTAACCTATTGTGATGTTCAATATACATATACACCTAAGTACATCTACACAATAAATTACAAACAGTTCGAATTGCACTAGCTAGGGTTGCAAATAATTAATCAGTTTTTTTTTTTTTTTTTTCGATATTCCTATACTTATAAGTAAGTGCATACTTATCTAACATACTATTTTAGTACCTACTGACTTATAAAGAGTTAGTGAAATTTTCAACATGATTTTTATGAATACTATCCAATTATTAGGCATTATACTCAATAACTAATAAACGCGCGAAGGAATATTTATTGGGTATCTTTTTCATTTGGAACATTTTTTTGTTTAGCTTTTGTTTTATAAAAATAATGAAAGCGTGCAAAATATTATTATCAATATTATTTTCTAACATCAGATATCAAAGTTAAAATGTTAATGAATATATTGTTACTAACTCACATAAATACTTAATAATATAATCGAGATGGCTATTATTATTCAGCTATCCATTACAGGATACCCCTTTAGGTATTATCTAATCTATATCTAAATGAATGAATATATTCTTAAGTCAATAACAATATATTCATAAATATTTATATTATTTCATAACAACGTTACATCAATTGATTGTAGGGAAAAGAACCTTAAAATTAATATATATAAAAAGAAAAAGAAAAAAATGAGCGACATTTTAAAATATATATTTCAAACTAAAATTTAACTGTAAATGTAAAAAAAAAATCCTTCAGTATAGAAAAAGTTGTATTTTCTAAATGACCGGCGTATTAAAATTATTTGGGTTAATAATAATTTTAAAAGACCTCCTCAATTACAAGAAAAATTAATAATTATCATGTGATAGTTGAAAACTCATAATCCTAAAATAGAACATGTATTAATTAAAGTAAAGATAATTAAGAAAGAATTTAATAAATGTGTTGTAAAAAATGTATACTACACTATTATGAAAAATCGGCCAAGTAGCGAATGTAATTCGCAACCCGAGAGTTCCGTACCAATACTTGTTTTACATAATTCTGTTATATATTTATCCTTATATTGTCCAACATTTTCGACACGTGACAGTGCGTGTTAAAGTGAAAATCTTTATTTTGCGAGTGTTCGCAATAGAACAAGTATGAAAATAACAGAAGATATAATTTTGTCTCGAAATATTTTCACACAGAATTTGAAATTAACATTTTTTCGTTTGCTTATGTCAAAAGATCGTATTTCATTCCAAGTTTCATAACTACAAGTCACTTCCCACTTGCCTATGCTTACCTATGCTATAGGTTTTGATAATCGGTCAGTGACTGGGACTTTTAGTACAAAGGATATCTTTATTGCGTTATCCTAGAAACTTGACTATTTTACACGAACATGCAGATGGAAACCGAGTGATCCAATAAAGTTTCCAATTTTTTACCATGTGATACGGAACCCTAAAATGAACTCTTAATCACTTTAGAGCGTAATCAACATAATAATTAATAGTTAATGATAAATGTGTGATTGGTAGCCCTAGCAAGAACGCTTTGATCTGTTTGCACTCAGATCGGCATATCTTTAGGTGATCGTTTCCTACACGCTCCGTTTTGCTTTCGACTCGAACGAACACGAATAAAGATTCTCTGTCACAAAAAAAACAACTATGAGGATTTCATATCTGAATTTCCGCGTTGTAGGCGTTAAAAAGTTCATCTATATAATCTATACAATTTATATAATTGAAGTGTCTGTTTGTAATATCAAAATAAAAATATTTTACTAAATAAATATCTATACTAATCTAATAAAGCGGAAAAGTTTTTTTTTGTTTGTTTGCTTAAACACGCTAATCTCTAGAATTATCCATCGTATTAACGTCGTGTATGATAG
Organism: Saturnia japonica; assembly: GCA_033032175.1. NCBI lineage: Eukaryota > Metazoa > Arthropoda > Insecta > Lepidoptera > Saturniidae > Saturnia > Saturnia japonica. Next base: position 6,472,077 of record CM065314.1, read on the forward strand.
CCAGACTCACAGGGAATAGTATAGACTATCTAACATTAGGCTAAAACTCTCAGCTAGCTTTAAATATTGATTTTTGTTAAGTAAGTTGGAAGCGGTAGCCCTTCCGAACTGCTGTATCCGCGTGTTCTGGCGTAATGCTTAATGATACGTAAATATAATGTTCTACAAAAATATTGGTCCTTTGTATATCTAAAAAAAAATCTGTGATAGCATATGCCTATCTCTTATACATAAGCCACAATAAGGTATTTTGCGGTTTTTTTTTTGTTAAAGATTAAAAATTGATTTATAAGCATTATTTTTAGGCATGACATATTAATCCTTAAATACAAAAGTTCTCAATCAAAACTTCATCATAAAGACAATTTTATGAAGTTAAATTTTACACGTAATAGCATGTTATATGAACACATAATTTAGGAGATACTGGAAAATTAAAATACGCACGATGTGACGATCCTGGCGACCCGATAAAAATATCGTCTATACTGAAGTATTATAAATCATCAATCAGTGATTTGTTTTAACTCCCTCAGCTCCCTTTGATGACGAATTCACCAATTTCACGTACATTACTGTTATATCCTTGACTCCCTTGAGCCGAAGTGTTAAATTATATACGGGTGAAACCGCGAAGCACAGCTAGTGAAAGTATATAATGTAACAATAACAAAAAAAAAACATGTTTTTAAATTTTTGTCTGTCTTTCTGTCGGTTCCGGGTAAACGGTTGGATCGATTTTGAGTGGACTTTGATTGGCAGATAGCTGATGTTATTAGGAGTAACTTTTTTTTTAGAACCTTTATTTTAGAAAAGAAATTAGGGTGCCGCGCAAATAAAAAAAAATGGTTACGATGAATCAATTTGGGCGCTTAAATGGCTTACTCTGATTAAGCTGTATGAGATATATCAAATTAATGTACTACATAATTATTGTAAGCATTAAAAAGACCCACAGGAAAGTCAGCGATAGTATACATCTATCTTCTAAGGAACACCCACAATAAGCATTTTTGTCTTTAAAATGACCGGGAGCGAGGGTAGCACGATATGTACGTGTGCCCGATCGACGGCATTCTGTAGTCAACGTGAGCGGAGCCGCGGACACAGCTAGTATATAATGAAATCGTAAATTTTCCGCGTTACAGCGCGCACCGCTGGAAAACTACTGAACTTTCAAGATAGTTTTCATAGGAATATAGGACTCGAACCGAGACAAGATCTTCGCTACATATCATTACGGTTTCCAATAGGAGCTAAGTAGGAATGATAAAAATAGAAAAAATGCGACCCACTTTTATTTCCAATTAATTCCAGTGGAATATTAAAAGCATTTTAATGTGAACGATGTCACGGACATATCAGATAGTTTAAAATGTTTTTTTATAGTAGCTCGGCAAATTGACGGTAGTGTCCCTGATGGTAACCACAGTACAATCCAAACACAACGGCGACCACCGACAGATCCCAATCCATCGACAGTTGCCGCTGTCATGCCAGCCTGCATTAGGGGCGAAATTACAAATAAAAATTATGGTATTTATTTCATTTTAATATCTCGAATATATTTACCCGTTCTTTTTTTGACTATTGAAGGTAGAGAACTAGCTAACATGTGAGCAACCAATCAATACCATTATGAAACAAAATATTTCTTATTCCAAAAGGAATTTTTATATAAAATTTATCTAAATTTTACATTTGCTTTGGTTTTGATCAAGCCTATATGAAGAGTAAGACATAAATAAATACGTATTTCGTTCATATCTTCACAGCTCTCATACAATTCCGGAATGTTATTGGGTCACATTTCATGTAGCCCTCGTTGCGGTATCCAGATCGTTTGGAAGGTCGCTCCTCTTGGTATGTTCCGATGTCTATCGATTGTAAATCTATTGCCACTCACGTCTGTCAATATACCTTTTATTGGTTTCCTAAACGCCATTTAGTAGTTTGAATATTTAAAAAAAAATCTTGTGAAATTATATTAATTTATATTATAAATTTGATACATTTGTTATTCATTCATGAAATTATCATAAGTTTATTTATTTCCAAAAATAAGATGGTACCTAACGTCAGTGAAATATAGATAAATTTTTACGAGACCATAAAAAAATCAAAGTTGAAAAGTAAAAAAATGTAATCTAATGAAAAGTACTACCCAAAATAAAAGTTCATTATTTTGAAAGAACATCAGTCAATTTCCATATATTGTTACCTAAAAAAGATTGTATAGTCAGAACTCAGGATTATTTCCAATAGTAAACTGCATTTCCTGACTAACCTACGTTACCTAGATTAGTCTGAGTGTCTAACATTAGGTAAATAGATTTTAAATAGGGAAAAAACTAAAGAAAACAATTAGTAGCTACTCAGAAAATGCAGTCACAGGGCTAAACCCAAAATATTTTTAAGGTTTTTATATGAGCTAACTGTTGGAAATAGCCCTAGGTCAGCGCAAGGTTTTCTTAGACCAGAGTCCTTTAATTGCAAAATCATTTCAAACAAAATATTTCGAACTAGCTTGTGCGTCGCCCTCCTACTCCGCTGGGTGTTTTTGTATATTGTTAATAAATGTATCCTACGTCTTATTCCATATCATAATCAACTTCTAGGACAAATTTCATTAGATTTCGTTTAACCGTTTAAGCGTTATTGATGGACAAACAGTCAAAAAACGTACAACAATCACATTTATAATTAAATATTTAGATTAGTTAGTGCCCACCCGCTTCACTAACATATATATAATTTAATTTGATAATATCATAAGCTGATAACTTCTGAAATCTAAGAGAATATTTTTAAAAAAAATCATCAAAATCCATCAAATACTTTTTAATTTCAATTCTATCAGACTTACATACAAATCTATACAACAACTTTAATACAGTATAGGATAGTAGAAAACCGTTTTACAAATGCCAGAACCTCGCGTAGACTGGCACGAGACTATCGTATGAAAACAAGAAAACAATACTCCACGACACTGAATAAAAGATTTTACTTAGCTGTGTGGAATGCCTTTATGGAAATATACCCCGTGTGATTTATGACTCGACGTGTCGGCGGGTGACGATGTTACGATGGAGTTGTCGGTTTGTCATTCCAATGATTAATATCGCATACCTCACAGTCAATATATTTAGTTCGGAGTCCAGCACGAGTATTTATTAACTATTTGTGCCACACGGTTTCTTTCACTTGTGTTAAATTTATTCCGTAACCATATCGAATCCGTGTAACCTATCGTTGTTTTCACTTCCCATACTTTTTCCCTACAGCTCGCTAGATTACTTGACGTTCATGGTTACTGCTTTGCTCCTTATGCTCATAATGTAAATGTATATAGCCATATAATACATACGTACATAAATGCATATATCCTCAAAGAAAAAAATTCACGTCAAAATTCCATAAAAATCGGATGAGTATAAATAATAAAAATTCCCTTGTCATACATATGATTGAATCCCGTTGTAGTTTCTTACAGTTGTAAATAAACCAAAACACCACCTCATCTCCCTTCTACAACAGAACCATACACGCTGGACTTCGGAGTCACAGTTTTACAGTAACCTCCATATTGTCACGAACTAAAAAGTTCTCTTCAACTTATCTTTGTTGTACCGTGAACCTGTGGAACCTTCACCCGGCCAGTGTGTTTCTCTCCTTTTTACAACATCGGGTCCTTTAAGCGTAACGTCGAGAGATATTTTTGCAGGCCAGCACGACAGCTGCCTGCGACTGCCGATGGATTTAGATCTCTGGGTGGTCACCGTTGTGCTTGGATTGTTCTGTGCTTACCTCCAGCGACAGTATCGCCAATCTGCCGAGCTATTAAAAAAAAACTATATGAGCTATCAATTTCACATTCATAAAATATATATCAAACACAATATTTTGTAAGGTGAAAACATGTTGCAAGATGTAAACAAACTATAAAAGTACCTAATAGTCCAAGGTGTTACAATTATGAGGAGCTATTTCACATTCTGTAAATTTGCTACGCATTGAACAGATTTCAAAATCCCTTTTTGTGCTGCGTCGCATATTCTCTTTTTAGAATTTCATTACAGGAAGTCTCGATAACATATTCATTGAATCAGTTTAGAGTAGGTTATCATGTGTACCTTTACGAGCATAATTCCGCGGATCGTTCGCCAGCTTTCCTCCATAAACTCAGGAAAGTGGGCCACTGATGTTAATTACCGTACCTTCGCGGCGTTTGCCAAAACACTCCGTTTAACGAGTCAGACCGTCGTCGTACTGCTGTAATGTTTAATTTGACTTTTTTGAAGTTAATTTTAAATTAACTGACCATAAAAAGTTTTAACTGATTCAAACGTTCGTGTTAAATTTATGAAGAATTGTTTTCTTTTAAATAACTTATCCGAATTTTCTTAACTACTAAAAATCGTAATAGTAACTTCGTAGCTAAGAAGTTTGGATAAATTATTTATGATGGATTTCCGCAAAGTTCGTCAATCAAATATTGTTTTCTGTTGTTAATTTTTTTTACATTATTTTTTGTTATACTCGTACCATAGAATCATCGGTGATATTGCAAAACGGGCTATTTCGCTATCAATGACTGATTTTACACTTTGAGAGAGAGAAAACTTTTTTAACGATTCGCTAGGTGACACAATATAGTAAAATCGACAAATAGTAAAATCTATATTATAATGTTATTATATTTTATTATTATATATATTATATTATTAATATATTATTTCATATATTATAATATATGAAATCAATCTTGGATTTGGATCGAATGTGAAAATAACTATACATATAACATTTTGCAATGAATAATTGAGACCTAGTGTTTTAATAGAACTTATTGCAGCGTCACCAACATGCTTCTGATTAGTTAAAAAGAGGTAATTATAAAGATATTTTATATTTACCTGTTGGTTATTTATATTTTTATTTATTTATAATATTTGTATCTTTATTGTAAATTAAAACTCGATTGTACTGGTGTCACTGGCCGTTCTAATTTAAATAAATAAATTATGTTCAAGGTATGTATGAGCCATCCTTATTCTAGGCCTAGCTTTGGTCAATTCGTCACTTAATTACGGATCCTGTTAGATTGTTTTCAAATCCTAATTTATGCAGAATAATAATAAAGTATTCAAATACTCTTGCTATAACTACTGTTATATTATATCTGTGATTATTTCTCAATATTGTATAGTCGCTGTAAAGCATTCGAGATGCAGTAGATAATTTATAAGCTATTCAGAAACATGAATAGTCAATTTATTACCTGTGGAACGAATAACGAGTACTGGGAAAAGTATATCGTGAGAATACTTATGTAGTATGTACTTATTATAGGATTATTATATACGTATTATAGGACTGTATTGGAAAAGTGATCGATCTCTTAAACGGATATGAGAATTAAGAGAGATAGGGCACCGAGAAAATTTTTGGAGATTCCTCTCTTCTTAGGGCAGTCTGACAGGTAGAATACTTCCACTCTACAGAAGATCGCAGTCAAATAACCTTATGTTGTGTGTCTGCGGTGAGTAAGGTTTCCAGAGAGCATTGGGTTGGTTTTAGGTCGGCAACGCGCTTTTGATATTTATGGTATTACAAACGTTCGTAGACTTTTATAGCTGCTTGCTATCAGACTGGCCGTATGCTTCTTGGCCACCATAGTTGTATAAAAAAAATCCTGAGCACTATTTCTACTGAATCTATCAGTCTCTTTTTATTTCAATGCATTGAGAAAATATATCGGTCTGAATACATTATCATTTTAGTAATACAATTTTTATTCAAAAACATTATTAGTAGATAGCTTGTTATAATGTTTTTCTATATGAATTATTATTGTATATAATAATATTATTTACCTTTACTTACTTTTATTTACATACACTGACTGATCCCGAAACGCAACAAACCAAAACAGACCCATTATGACGGGTTTAGTACGATGTACATTGTGGTCGCGATCCAATCCGTTGAAAATCTCTACCAAATCGAAAATGTATATATTTTACAGAATTTTGTTAACACTAGATCCTAAGTCGTGGATCAAAATCAATAAACTGTCAATACATATCAAATGTAAGGATAAAGATCAAATTACAAAGTAATTTCCTCCATTTTCTCCGCATGTCACTCAAAGTACAACATTCAGTGACTCCTGAAAAGTTATACTCCATTCCTTTCGACATATTTTTTTGACAGATTCAATTGACTTCTAACTTTTTTAATTCAATCTCGATAAAAGCCTATCTTTCTGGATAAAGTTATATAAATTATAACTTTTTACACTTAATGACAGCACTTATGGCTCTGATGTAGTAAGGCCTACTTACCATTAGGCCGAGACGTCTCGCAAGACGGGTCGCAACTACCATGCACGTCTTTTAGTTTACCACGTTCATCCCAGCAAATAACTAACTTTTGTTTGATGAGCATGAGCCAGTTTTGTGTCTGCATGTTAATTTATATATATAGGTTTATCAATTATTTAGTTACCATAATATAAGCTATGCTTAGTTTGTAATTAAATGACCGTGGGTAAAATTTTGTTCCCGTATTTATTATTATTAATAGGTAAATATTATTAGTGTTTCTTTATTAATTATCTTCTTTACCTATCTAAATGAATGAAATTCTTGTGAGTTGATTTAAGATGCTTAGTTTTACGGTTTCCCAGTATTGACCCAACCAAAAAATTCCGCAATCTTTGCTGTATCAATGTAAATTCATTTAGTAGTTTTTGGTAATATTTATAAAGCCTTAAGTTTTGATCTAAAAAAATCTTCTTCTTGGCCGTATCCTATTTAAGCAGGATTAGCACAACATGTTTTCCTCTTTCAGCATTTACACCTTTTGTACACAAATTATTCTTCGCACAATCCATTAATTCCTTCTTCTGTCTTTCTCCACACCTATATCCATTCACCTTCACACTAAACAATCTTCTAGTTATTTGCCTTTATCCTTTCTCATGATATGCTCATACCACGTCAATCTATTTACTCGTCAACTTTTCTATCACTGGTGCTAGTTTTACACTTCTTCTGATATACTCATTCCTAATACAAGGTGTCCAGAAAGGGTATCGGGTATTTGTTTTCGCGCCATATTCGAAACGGGGCGTCTAAAGGGTGCGGGGAGGGGTTCGTGGCGTCCGCCATTTTGTGGAGTTTTAGTCACGATGGAACAGTACTCGGGGACGCATCGCGCATTTTGCGTACGAGCGTATTATCGTAATGGTGATTCAATAGTGACTGCTCAACGTCTCTATCGTGCGGAATATCGTACACGCCACGCGCCAAGTGACGATAGCATTAGGAAATGGATCAGGATTTTACAGGTGCGACAGTTAAAATTCAAAACTCTGGTCGTCCTCGTTCAGTTTGCGATGAAGAAACAATTGAAGAAGTTGAGGCGTCGGTTCGTCAAAATCCGTCTTTATCCATCCGAAAGCGAAGCCAAGCGTTGAACATCAAAAAGCCTATAAAATTAAATTGGTTCAAGAATTGAAGGATACGGACTATGCTAATCGACTGAATTTTGCGAACGAAATGCTGCAGCGATTTAACAACTTTAACAACATACTGTTCAGTGACAAAGCAAATTTTCACCTGAATGGTCATGTTAATAAGCAGAATTGTCGGTACTGGGCAGTGGAGAATCCGAGACGAAAGCATGAACGACCCCTGCATAGCCCAAAGGTCGTTGTTTGGGCCGCTATGTCTGCTAAAGGCATAATTGGTCCTTATTTTCATGAAGATCAACGAGGCCGAGCAATTAATGTGAATAGTGACCGTTATTGCGATATGTTGCGAAATTTTTTGGACCCAGAGTTGCAGGAGTTTGCAGGTTTCAACTCAAGAACGTGGTTCCAGCAAGATGGGGCCACTTGCCATACCTCAAATTACTCAATGGAAGTTGTTAACGAATTATTCCCTAATAAAGTCATTTCGCGAAGGGGTAACATCAACTGGCCTCCCAGAAGCCCCGACCTTAGCCCGCTTGACTATTTTGCATGGGGATACCTTAAAAGTAAGGTTTATCAAAACAATCTGACGAATCTAACCCAGTTAAAGCAAAACATCAGGTCAGAAATGGCAGCAATATCGATAGCTATGTGTCAACGTGTTATCGCCAATCTTCGTTTCCGTTTAAAAGAGTGCCAGCAACGTAACGGTCATCATTTGGATAACATCATCTTTTCCAAATAATTCTCCAATTCATATGCTAATAATAAACAATAAACTTTTTTATTGCATACAAATAATTTTTGTTTCATTGAACTTACAAATACCCGATACCCTTTCTGGACACCTTGTATTATCTATTGTTCAACTCTCTCCCACGTGTAATTTTCTTTCACCACAATCTGCTCTTTCGTTGCCCAGTACACAGATCCATATATAATAAAGGTTCAGAGGCGTACGTGGATCACAAAAAACTTGATCTTAAAAAATCTTAAAATATTATTCAACAATTCATCAAATGTTACGAATTACATTGCAATATTATTAAATGTTATTGAAATGCATTACGGGAATGCTACATTCATGGTCCTCATTTTATAGAAATGATTCTGAGCAGATTCAAGTATTGTCATCTTACTGTTATCTATGTTCGAAATGAAAAATACATAAAACATAGGCGAAACGCGAAATAAAACACCATATTATTAGGTACTCTAACCATACCTACATAACTCTATATTTTACATGCACAGAAGTGAACTCAGAAATTATTATGGTAATTTGGGAAACCGAAGACGCACGTTAAAATTTTGTGTTTATGAGATATCTGTCTCTTTACGATTATATAACCGTAAAGTACCAATAAACGTTAGAAAATATGTATAATATTTTTTCTATATGAACCAATTTCCTATGATATTTAGTCCTTTATACGAAACGTGAAGATGCATATTAACAAACCGCCATAACATCAACTATTGCCAATGAAATCTGTGTCACCGACGGTCACTGTTGTTTATGGACTGTACCGTCTGTACCGTGCTTACTATTAAATGAAAAATAAAAAACTATAATATGCCTTCATTAATTATGACACTATATTCAATGTTGGGTTTTGTAATATGGAAATATATTTGTATTTTAGAAGACTGTACACTATCCTATAAAATTAAATAAACCTTTGAGGTCAACGTAACCCACAAGTAGAGTAACAAAACATGTGGTGAGTTTTCCTAACCTAATCTACAATTTATGGTAGTTATACCAACATAAAACTAACAAACCCGCAAGAGTCCGGTCTGACTGTCATAACAATGATTGAATTAAGGGTGTTATAATGCAAGACAAACTGAGAATGGTCGACTTCTCGGACTCGGATATCATAATTTTTTTTTTTAGAACTGAGTTTACTGTTAGCCTTAAAGGCCCTGAAGCTGCTGCGGCTTTTACAGCTTCACCAAACTTGGCCGTGTGCATGATAATCGCAACCCAGTCTTATACAGATTCCTACTACCTCACATGATTATTGGATGATTATTGACTGATCTCGGAATTTGGCAGGCCTGAAGGTCAGCCGGCATAGTGTGTAGTCACTACGGCGGGTTTTACCATTTAGTGTATGGTGGTCGCTATTCAATTAGATACAATTATACATTAACATTTCCTACCATTGAAATATCAACTATTAAACAGCCTCAGTCTGTAAGTAGTAATCTAGAAGCCATAGTCTGGTGAACTAAATACCAATTAATGCTAAAAGTAATAATATTTTACTTAAATCATGATCCATTGCTTGATCCATTGGCTCTGCGTAGAGATGTTGGTTCACTCTGCATCTTCTACCGCATTTATCATGAGGAGTGTTCCGAGGAATTGTTTGGGTTGATCCTGGCTGCTGAATTTCATCATCGGACATCGCGTCAGAATCGTAAATTCCATCTACACCACCTCGATGTCCAGCGTTCCTCAACAGTGCGTTTCTTAAGGCACTTTCTGCCTGGCACAACCACTCTGTTGAACCAGCTGTCGCCTGAGGTCTTTCCGAGCCGTTATGACCTGGTGACCTTCAAAAAGAGAGCTTATTCTTCCCTAAAAGGCCGGCAACGCATCTCCGAGCCCTCAGGTGTTTCGGATGTTTGTGGGCGGCGGTGATCACTTTCCATCAGGTGCGCCACTTGCCCGTTTGCCCCCCTTTTATTATAAAAAAAGTATTTATGTAGTAAAACTAGGAACAAACGGGTTTCATTGAGACAGCTGTACGTTTTCATAAAGAGCGAAAGAGATTAATGATTCATATTAGTAACCAACAACACTACAAAACGGTGTAATGGTGTAATAATTAAACTCCCATTATAAACACCAGAGCACTCGACATAGTTATAATGAAGACAGACCATAAAGATCGTCGAAATCTTTCTATCGGTGAAGTATGTATAAAATTCATACCAAAGTAATTTCACCGGCAGACCACGAGCGTTCTGGCTCGTTTAATTACTGGCTGTAAAAAAAATTATTTGTGTCCAAAATCGTGCTGCTTCCGCTTAGTGATTGAAGGTTGAATTCGTCGAAGATTTTTTAATCTCGGATTTAAAATATTCAATTTTATTTTTCGTTAACGAAGGTTTTGTTTCGAATGCAGTATTTAATCCGAGCAGCAAACTTTAATGAGGTGACCTCCAACAATCAATTCTTAACTGTTTAGTCATCAATGATGTATTTTTGATATGCATTATAACTACGAAGCTTTGGTTTTTTTTTCTATAAACAAAACAAACAAGCTTACGGCTCGCTTGATGGTAAACGGTTACCGTAGCCTATGGACACCATTAATACCATGGAGATCGTTAGCGCATGGCTGACCTTGAACCCGCCTACCCCAAGGAGCTCTGGAAACATGAGGAACACAACACAAGGTTATTTGGCTGCGATCTTTTGTAGGGTGGAGGTAATCTCACCAGTCGGACTGCCCCAAGTCTCGCAAAGAATTTCTTTGTGTCCTACCTCTGTTAAAAAAATTTCAAATGATTGTAATCGAATACTAGACACATGTAATTTTAAAGTGTAATTTAGTTATTTTTAGCGCAAATCAAGACCTTGACTCTCAAAATTTTAGTTGAATACTTGAAGGTATATAAGCATGACAGTATTGTCCACATTTATATCAGATCACCATCACCTCACCAGTATACGTTCGCTCTGCACTACGGTCGGCTTGCTAATTTTACACGATTTTTTTTTCTTTTTTTTCTGACTGACTATACTGTTAGCCTTAGGGGCCCTGGAGCCTCTGATGGCTTTTACAGCTTCACCGGACTTGGTTTTCCACCATATGCGCTCGTCTCTATTAAATTTTTGTTGTACTTTTGTTATATTTTTCATTGCATATTTCATTGTATTGTGAAACGCAGACCCTACTGGTATACTGTCCGAAAGTGGTCGCTATTGGATGCGACACAGTCTTTACTATAGTGGTTAATATATTTTATTTTATTTCAATATTTTGTTTTTGTTGTAATATGATTTTTAGTTACAAAAAATTAGTATTATTATAGGCGCTTGAGACGAATTCAACACACTACTACCTCGTGAAATCAATACACTACAATGACAAAATACAAACCTGTCAAGGTTCAGAATGCCACATTGTAATTTTTTCCAATACAAATGTTATTTTAATATATTATGCATGTGACATAGTTCTGATAGCTTCACATGTTAATCAATCGTGAAAAAAATCTATCACGAACACTAAACACTTAGCTTTTTAAACGAGTTCATAGCTTAAATGTTAGTATATTTTTTATAGAAATCCCATTCAACCCTTTAAATATTTTTTGCTTTTGTACGCAAATTTCGTCATTTACGAAAATACAATTTCCGATTGTTAACCTGTGATTTCCGAATTTCAAATAACGGTATTAGATTTTTCAAATGGGATTCGATTTTAATAACAATATTATACCTATTTGTATAATATAAGGATTCTGTATTATGTATACAACTGTTCTAATTATTTATCTTATCTTTATAATTTGTTTATATTATCTTTATAGGTTACCTTTTAACAACAACTATACCGTATAATAAAATGAAAATGTAGCCAAAGATGTGAAGTTAATAACACACAAAGTGTAAAATTAGAATAGGCTTTCTACTGCTGCAGCCGGAATATACCAATAGGTGTTTGCCATCAAATTTTTAACTTGAGGGTTAATCTAGCCCAGTAATCTTTATGAAATATCCTATCTTCATGCTAGGGTTTCATCGTGATGTTTTATACACCGAAAGCTGTGGCTCACTGTAGGGTTCCAAGTTCGAAGTCATGTCGATCACCACAGTGATGATGATCGATACTATAGTATATTTATATTTAAATTCCCGGCGATTTCTAAAAGTGTTATTGTAAATTATTATAGCCAATAAATTGACCAATGACTTAGCTTTCACATGTACAAAATTTCTGTCAAGCCGTCTAAATTCGGACATACAAACAAACAAAAAAAAATCACTGGCATATTCGTTTTTAGCATCCGTCACAGAGGACGTCTATCAGAAAATTTGGAAAATGTTAATGTACACACAGAACTACATATTTATTAAATAAGTATAGTTTCATTATAAGATCGGTATTATATATTACCTCAGAAGTCACAAAGAACTAAAACTAAAAGAATATTATTATTTCTAAACGAATATAAAATCTATCTTAACAGTAAAAATCATATTATTTATTTTTGAAAAAAATCCTAACAGAGTTATATAATTTTCTTTTACAACCTTTTACGCCATTTACTGTTGAGCTTAAACCTCGTTTCCATTGCGTTGTGCTAAATATGATATATTATATACAATTTAAAGTACAATTTGATTAACTTTAGAGAATACTGTGACCCTCAAAACTTTAGTTACTTAGCTATTTATAATTATTATAAAATGCAAGCCTTTCAAAGTTAGGAATGTTTAAAGACATTGAAATTGTGAATTTCAGTAAACTGTAATTTTACCCACACAAATATTATTTTAATTATGGGAGTCATTACCAGCAATAGGCACAATTAGTCTCGAGTCCACCCTTGCAGAAGTAACATGGGTACGCAATTATTCTATAAATATTTTATTGCTTCCTTTGTGTTCGGAAAGCTCATTAGTCATTTTATCCTGTTAATTATGTAGCGACTAATTTGTTAGGTTTCACACAGTGACAAGGTGGAAATTACACATTTACCTACCTATATATTACATTTTGTTATTTCTTTATATTCATGAAAAAATCTAGAAAGCATTTTTTGGTTTAAGTTGGCTTACAAAAGTTATAATTCCATTGTCTTCTAACAGCAAAATATAGTATAATGGTTTAATTAAATTGTTTTATAGTAAACTACACCTTCCTAGCATAATCTTTTTTTTTTAGTTTTGGTTTTCTGCCTAAGTAGGCTATTTTACCAATGTCAAGTGTGATAAATACACGTTATAGAACTTAGTTGCCAAATTTTCGGTGTACTGTAGAATGACCCATAAAAGGAAACATTGACACAACATAAAACAGTCACAAATTTATACATGATTATTAACATATTTTTTGCGATTGCTTTTAGCCTATTTAGTTTATTAATAATCCGCAGGTAATAATAATCTATCTCAGTACACTAACTCCAATAGAAAATGCTAACATGTTCATTCAAACCAACACTGAAAATACTTTATGATAGCAACTATTTTTAAAATTCTGTGAATTTATATTGTTAATGAGTTGCTTGAATATTTGGAACGCTTCATTCGCCATGTTTTCAAGCATCAGCTTACACGATCAACTAACAGTTTATTTCTTTTGTTACAGATAAAATAGATTCTACTTCGCATATCAATCATGAAGCTTCCTACCGACGTAGTGACGGGGCAATCAAAACATTCTCTTCCAATACTAACCGACACCTACGTATACAGTTAAATTAGTGCTGAAGATGTAGTGTTAGTGAATAGACTGAAGTGATATAATGAGCTTATAAGTTAAGTGGATGTCGGGAGAAATGCCTTACTACGGGTACCGAAATGGTGGTCCTGAGTCGGACACTAGTGGGGGTTGTTCCGAATCTGATGGCGGGGATTCAGACTCTGAAGGGGGGTTGAGTACAGAGAGTACCGTGGACCAGGGCCTACCGTTCCCTGGCTTCGTTCCCGTCGCTCTCCGGTACTTGACGCAAGACACGCGACCTAGAAGTTGGTGTTTGAAACTCATCACTAATCCATATCCTTTTTAATATATTTAGATTAATTACATTTAAATTAAGATATTATAATACCTGACCCGTGATAATATTTCGCATACTATGTAATGTAGACAGTGTAACAGCTGTCATGACAGTTAAGCAGATTCTTAATAGATGACGCTTTGAATATATTTTTTCTTTAGCATCAATCAACAGATGGAATTTCTAATGGAAATATTTTGTAATCATTATTTTAACAAAAACATTAAATTTAACTATTTACTTATATTTCATCAATAGCCGAGAATATACATGCATAACGTAAGCAAAAAATAAGCTCTGAAATGATGAATTTGAATTTTGATGAAAAAATAACAGGGATATTGCGTTGCCAGGAAAAACCAAATTTGGGAAATAATATTACATATTAGCAACTTCGGTATGACAGGGACACGATTGGCTAAGTTATAAAAAATACATAAAATGAGTTAAATACGCCTAAGTTCTTTAAAACATAATTTTATCTAAAGAAACAAGGACGCTTCTAAAAAATTGTAAGGCATAATTTACGCAAAGAATTGACTTTAGAGCAATAATAATAAAACAAATGTCTATAGTGAAAAATTACAAAAAGTGCGATCACCGTTGGTGCGAATTATGATGATGTTAATTATGTGATTACTATCCGACATATTTCTGGATGATGTCTACGACCCTCGCGAGGGATTATAAAAGCCGAGGGTATTTTATTTAACTACACACTTTTATGTTGTATTGTTGTAGTTACACTAATAATGAGATGCGTTACAAAGAAAATAAATATTATATAATATGTCGCTGTAGATAGGTGGATTTTTTTAAAAATCTGAATTAAAGATCAAAAATATATTTTATAGTTTAGACTAAACATATTTTCACAAAAAGAAAAGTTTCTCTTCATAGAGATATATTAACTCTTCCCACGGTTTCTAAGCCCTTCTCACGGTGTCAGGCTTCCTCTATGCCAAATTCAGTTGCAATCGGTTCAAAGGCTTAGTCATTAAAAGGTATCAATCAAACAGACAGATAGACAGAGTTACTATTGCATTTTACAAAATTTGTATGGAACAAAATTAATTTACTAAGTACAACAGATTATAACCATAGTTAGACAAAAGACTTTGTGCGCAGACTGGGTTGTACAATAGTTTACGTGTTAAGTCTGTAGTAGAGGGTTTTTGTTATGAGATCATGTTATAGAAAATATTTATAAATACGCGCACCTACACAACGTTGGCAATAGGTATGTATAGCCGATCAACTCGAGATATGATAGTAAACAGAACTTTAGAATTTTACGACACAACATTATATAATACAAGCAGTGTACCCGCTGCTCCGCACGCGTTTGTTACTACGCAGTAGTCATTTACATACCGTAATTTTATTTTTACTCATATTAATGTCAATTGAGGAGTGGCATGTATTTCCCGTGTACAATTTCATGAAAATAGGTTAAAGATTACCTACTATTCTATTTCTAGTGCATAATTAACGATTCTTATAACCTCTCAATTATGGTATGATGTATGCTTTCCTGTCTACAAAATTTGATCAGAATCGGTTGAGAATTCATGTAAATTTAATTTTTTGAACTTATTTTTTTTGTATTTCTAGAAGTAATATTAATAATTGTTATAGCTCATTAATTATGTAAATACCGTGTACAAAATTTCATCAAAATTGGTTAACAATCAATGAAATTTTAAATTTTTGGAAATTCTTTTTTTGCGTTTCCTAAAAGTGTTATTGAAAATTGTCATATCTTATCATATCACTCATGGAATTATTTATACTTTGCCTGTTCAAAATTTCATCAAAATCGGTAAAGAATTAACGAAAATAGTTTTTTTGGAAATATTTTTTTTACTATTTGTAATAGTAATATGGAAATATCTTATACTCTACCAATTGACTAATGACAAAAGCATCCCGTGTGCAAAATTTCATAAGAATCGGTCAAGCCGTTTTTTAATTAAATCTGGGCATACATGTTTGTAGACATGTTTGTACATGTCTGCCTGTTGGCAGACATGAGAAAAATAAATTTAAAGGTATATTCGTGATCAGTATCTTTCATATAGTATACGTATTGGGAAATTTGAACAAAAATTAACTGTATAGACAGAACTACCGATTTTTTAATATAGACTAGCGGTGTGCCCACGGCTCTACACGCGTTTGTTAGTACGCAGCAGATATTTAAATCCCGTAATTTTATATTACTCGTATCACTGACAATTCTTATAGTCTACTAGCAGTGCCCCACGGTTTCATCCATAATTTTATCCGACAAACACCGCGCCGTCAACGCATCCATGTATTCTATCATAATTGTTCTCACTTCCGCAGTACAAATTATTGTAATTTTTCTTTATCTCCTAAACTATGTATCGAAATAACATGCTATAAATGGCAAAATTTAACTTCATAAAATTATCTTTATGATGATGTAACTTTTGTTCCTAAGGATTGATATGCCATGCCTAAAAATAATGCTCATAAATCAATTTATAATCTTCAATAAAAAAATTGCAAAATACCCTATTGTGGTTTGTATATAAAAGATAGGTTTATGCTATCGCAAACTTTTTTTAGATATACTAAGAACCAATATCTTTTGCAGAACATTGTGTTTAGCTATCGTTAAGCATTACGCCAGTGTACGTGGATAAAGCAGTTCGGGAGGACTTCCACTTCTGACTTACTTAACAAAGATCAGTATTTAACGCTAGGTGAGAGATACCTATACTACACTCATCAAAAAAGTCTAAGCAACATGTACTAATTTAAATTTTAGGATGGTTCTTCACATTATAACGTTGTATTTTATTTTTAAAATAATATCTTTAGGGTTCTATGATGTAAAAATAACAGCTGTTGTCTTTATAATTTCTTTTAATAACAGAAATGAACAATATTAGAATATACTGTAGAAACTAAGATACATAAGAAACTAAACTTTTTTCTTACAAAATGAATTTCTAAAGAAATGTTATTTATTGTGAAAGAATAGAACAATTTAATACAAAGTATGGGCTTTTCACGTATTCAGAACTTGTCGGCAACGATTATTCATTGAATTAATGAGACTGTTTATGTCATCTTGCGGTATTCGCTCCTAATGGAATTGTAGCAAATCCTTCAGCTGTTGGGTTGTTGTCGCTCCGTCCAAGTCCTTCAAAACACGTCTCTGGAGCATGTCCTATGCGTGCTCGATGGGGTTGAAATCTGGCGATTGTGCAGGCCAGGACAATACCCGGATGTTCTCCGTTGCAAAGTATTCACTGGTTCGCCGAGCTGTATGTGAACGCGCATTGTCATGAATTAACCTAAAATCGGAGCCAAAGGTTTGTGCAAATGGGTAGACATAAGGTATGAGAATATCCTCAATGTAATTTTCAGCATTCATGTTTCCATTTACGAAAACGAGCTCAGTTCGCCTGTTCTTCATAATACCCGCCCATAACATAACTGTTGAGCCGCTGTATGGTTGAACTTCCTGAACGCACCTGAGCCTTTCAGTATTTCCGGGCCGACGATACACGCGCACCCTTCTTGTATCAAGCTTAAACCCGAATCGCGACTCATCGGAAAACATAATTTTATCCCATTGTTCCTCGGTCCATGTTATGCGTTCTCTACACCATTCATATCGACGAGCGCGATTCCCGTGACGTATCGGTGGGCACCTGATTGGGCGTCGAGCTCGTAGGCCGTACTCATGCAGTCGATTTCGCACAGTTTGAGGACTTACATCAACACCACTTGAAATTTGTAGCCTCAAACTTATCTCTCGAGCGGTTAACATCGGCTGGCGTCTTGCAGTCAGTTGTATGTACCGGTCTTGCCGAGTGGTTGTACTCCTTTTACGGCCTGGATGCTATTCAGCGGGTTCTCCTGTATTAATGTAGCGGTGCCAAAGACGACAAATAACACTTCTATGAATGCCAAAATGTCGAGATACCTGAGATTGATTACTTCCCGCTTGCAACATCCCTACAGCTCTTTGCATTTTATCTGCCATCAAATGACGTCCTTCATGACGTAAAGAATATCTAACAATTCAATTTTGTCGATAACTTTATTTAAATGGTTGGTAAAATTATAAAATCAAGACTAAACGTAGCAATTAAAACGCTCTTAAATTCAAACAAATTTGCAGTCATTTGAATTTTATGAAAAACACAAAACATAATCAAATTTTTTTTTTACAACCAGCCAGTATGGCATCAATAACAAAAAGTTTACTTACCTACGCACTTTGTTTGAGTAAATATTTAGAAATTAATTAATATAAATGAAAAAATTTGTAATATCACGCATGTTGCTTAGACTTTTTGATGTGTGTACTTCTGATAAAACCGTCTAATATATAAGATTTTTTGCGAATTCAACTGGTAGTTCCAGAGATTAGCGTGTTTAAACAAACAAACAAACAAACAAAAAAAAACTTTTCCACTAATTATTATAATAAACAATAACATAACATACCATCACGCCTGTATACCTCGAAGGATTAGGCAGAGGTATACCAATGTACACACACAGTTCGCCGAGTATGTTTTTAGATCCCATGTAATAGGGGGCGAGCCTATTGCCATTGATCGGGCAAGAAACCAAACTCCGAGCTGCTACTAAGAATTTCATAGGAAACACCCAATTACATTTTGCTCGACCTGGGATTCGAACCAAGGACCTCGCTCATAGTAGTCTCGCTTACGACCACTGGGCTAACTAGGCTAATAATATTATTAATTTCAGAAATGACATCCGTGTATAAAATTTTATCAAAATCGGTTAAGAGCAAACATTCTTACGATTCCTAAATGTATTATTAACAATTATTATAGCCCTTCAATTATATAAATTATAATTCCCGTATAAAATTTCATCAAAATCGGTTAAGAATTGATAATCATTAAATTTTTTTAATTCTTTTTTAAGATTTCGATAATAATATTGACAAATATTTATAGCCTATCATATCAATTAGGGAATGACTTATGCTACCCGATAAGTACATTAGATTACGATGACTGATCTGGTGGAGTTTGGAAAAAATCTTGGATGGAATGTTGTTTGTTACACGTGAAATTGGCAAAACGCCTAATCAAAGGCTGACTGCACTTGCAACTTGAATCAGATGTAATAGATCGTCAAACTATATTTCCATACGATTTAAACAAAGGTTCTGAATAAACTAAGATATTTTTATGAACTTCCTACATTTAAAAATTTTGATAAATTTAAACTTTTAAATGACAACACAATTTCAGTACGAAGTAAATATAAAATAATAATACTATCTTTTAGACTTAGTAAAACAAAGTTTTTTAGGCAATTTGTATAATGTGTTAGGTTCTACAATAAACTTCCTAAGCGCATTACAGATTTCCGAATAGTAGGTTCAAAATGTAAAGCTAGTTTTATTGACGAAGGTGTATTTATTATATGGTGGATAATTGCCGTGAAGGACGGTGATGTCTGGAAGTGACTCATTTTCTGTAGTCCGTACATCCACTAAAAATTACAATAACTGTAAATTACAAATACTATAATATTAAAAAGAACCTTTTTTTTATTCATCAACCAGATCGTGTTTCTTGCCGGCTCTTCTTAATGACTGGAATGTTTTTCAAACCAGTGGCAGTGTGAATGTATTTTTAATTCTGTTTTTGATTTATTGTCTTTTTATTAGTATCTTAAAATGACGTCACTGTACCTGGATTCATAATCCATCGCCAGTCGTCTTGTCTTATTCTTACCGCTAGCTTATTATATTTAATTCATTATATACCTGAATATTATAACATAAATATAAAAATCAGTTGATTTTGCCAGTTCATTGTGAAGGATTTGTAATTTATCTAAACAAAACATCCCAAAATTTAGGCTAGTCTTATAATCATATGTTACTTAGACACTAGAGAAATTAACTTCACTGAAAGTCGGATAATGCGCTAGTAACACCATTTATACTTTCAAATTACTGAATATTATGCAATCACAATTACGGCCTATTAAGATTGTCTAAGACCTAAACAGAATATTCAGTAACAAAGTGGTAAAACAATTACAAAGTACGACAGTGATAATTATGTTATACTACAATAGGCAAAATGTTTAAGTAACAAACATGGAAATTCACCCAATCACAACTGTAATTGTTTCGAATAATTACCAGAAAGTGACCACTTCCGTCCGTATCCCTTTTAATCCCGAATTAATTGATAAACGAATGGTCTCGAAGCTATCATAAATTAATATCGATCCTGTGAAATCTTTGAACAATAGCTATCTCTTGTATTTCGCAAATGAAAACGTCCGTTGATTACTGGAATTTGAATAGATCATTAATATAGTCGAGTATCTCTAGAATTAATTTAATTAATCGTCTACTGTTATTATATTCAGAAATATTAACGGTTTAATTAAATTTGTATATGTTTAATTGTAACGCTCAGTATCTTTTTCTAAATGAAAATTTTCTTGATATACTTATTATATTTCCTTGTGTATTGCTAGTTTTACTAATATTTTGACTTTGTCCTGCCGTATCCAGTAGTTCATGGATCGACAACAGCGCCATCTATCGGATACTAACACAGCTTTGAATCATCGTCTCGATAAAACAAATATATTATGTGTATATCAGCTCCTCAATCGGTCAAGGCGTTCACATTGTATGGAATCACTAACAGACGCAGATATTTTATTTTATACAGTTTTTAACTGCAATCTTTTTATTCTGTGGTAAGATTTAAACACAAATATACTGTAAAGTGTGTTATGTTTATAATTTAATTTAGGATAGTTATGTATAAAT
The DNA here is from genome assembly GCA_033032175.1 of Saturnia japonica. NCBI lineage: Eukaryota > Metazoa > Arthropoda > Insecta > Lepidoptera > Saturniidae > Saturnia > Saturnia japonica. The sequence goes on from CM065314.1 coordinate 6,493,136, forward strand.
TTCCAGCATACCTTACAATTTTCAGTTAATATAGCGGTTTTACAAATTATTATTACACAATTTTAATGTCCATAACCGAGACGTTCTTCTTGCTCCGACAGCTCAGCGTAGAGATCCTTGCCTAGGATCTAGAATAGAAGTCAGCACGGTGTAGGCCGTATCAGGATACACTGCTCAAGCAGACGACGCAGCACCAAATATCTTATCTATTGAGATTTCCTCATATGTAAAAGGAAAAGTTATTATTTGTATTATAAATACAAAATCCAGGTGATACTTTCCCGGTAGTGTTCTTTCAATGTTCAGTAGGTATTTGTCGTTTTAACAAAGGGTATTTCACCCATATTAATATTAAAATTATAAATTATAACAATTAAAATAACTTTTCTATATAAATATGTTATAAAATAAACTATCTTTTCGAATCCCAGGTCTGTTGTACAATAATTTGGTTTTTATCAAAACACATGATAATTATGATATAAACGTTACTACTATTCAAAGGTCTGCCGTACAATCAATAAAACATGATCAGATCCATCCTGAAGAATCTGTCATACTCTCTGTTCTAATTTTCTGTTTTGTTTTCGTTTGAATTCAAAATTTCATCTTACTAGACTTTTCTTATTTTAAAAATTAAAAATAAATCTAATCATAGATTTATTTTGCTAAACTAGAACCTGGATAGAATATTTGTCTATACCTGAGAAACTCGTAACTGCGCATGCTCTATTACTATCAAAGAATTATCAATGACAGAGATTGTCATAATATTGCAATGTAAACAATACGAACCTAAAATATTAACAAAGCTGTTATTAAACCAAAATTATCAAGTTATAAATTATCTAAACGCATCAATACATAAACCTATCATTAATTGGTATCCTGGAAATAAAAGAATAGGTACACCAAAACAATAATAAGGTAAATCAAATGAACTTATGATGAATAATATAAAGTAGATATTAAATAAGATTATCTTCCAGATAAATAATATAACAAGTGGTGAAGCGGCCAAATATTACCATTAGACACTTGACACGTTAGACCTGAATATGTAGCTAATATAAATTGATGGTTATTAATTATTCCAATTGAATAAAAGTAATTCTCAGCAAAACTCCAAATCCATTTGAATATGTATTCAAAAAATGTCATGTACGTCTCATCAGAATGAAAAACGTGGTTTTTATATATCACATCAATAATAAAGCCAACATAAATCTTTAGATCATATATCTATCAACATACAAAATATGTAAGATACTCATAGTTTAATTTAATTTCATGACAAAAACTACAAACAAATTGCTTTGAATCTGTTTGATATTTTATCGCAGTGCCGTTTCTTGATATTTTATTACCGACTTACTTTTAAATAGTTAATTATCTAGTGAATGATATTTTCAGTTTCTTTTGACAACTCGAAATGTATAAAACGTCATATAAATTTGTATGATAATTCTTTAAAACTACTAGACCGATTTTAGAAATTCCATTAGTGAAAGAAAGATACATTGAAACCTCAAGTTATTTATTTTGTATAATTTTTTTATATTCTACGCGAGCTTAGCCGCAGACGTAAACTAGCATTTTAAAACTAAAATAAAAAAAACTTATTATTATAGAATTAGAAACTACCAAAAACCCGACTATAAATATAACATTATCTCGATTTTAAAGACAATAAATATTCTTGCAAAGTGTTAAAAAACTCCGTGTTACCTTCTTGAAGAATTAAGTAAGAAAGGTAACACAAAATTACAAATGAAACATCTGATAAGTTAATTACGTGTGAATCACTCTACGAAATACTATAAGAATCAATACAAATAAACACTACGTCATTTTAAATAGAAGTAATATCCATACATGTTCAAATGAAAGCCAACCTATAACGATTTGAAGGCGATGGACAGCCTATTGTGCTGACCATTATTTAAACTTTTAGATACATTATATTCTTTTGTTTAACGTGGTGAAGCCCATCTTCGGTCTCCACGGCATACCCTTGGTCTATTTTGGTCTAGTACCGTCGATCAAATTATCATCCGTCTCCCAAAAATTGGCCGACATTTCCCAGGGTGTACCACGAGTAGTCCTTGAGATTGCACTCCTAGGTAAATTAACTAAGGTAAAATAATTGACTGCCTGTAATGTATTTTAAGTTATTAGTTCTACACAAAGATTCTAAACAAAAAATTTGCTGGCAAAAAAATCGACAACATTTAGGGATATCATTTATATATTTATCTATTTCAAAATTTTAAAACTGAATAAAATAAAAAATTATTCTAAGAATATAGGAGTTTTGATTGAAACATTTTCAATCAGTCTCAGGTGTTCAGAAGATGCCAATCAAATTGTATTAAATTAATAATGTTTGTAGAAATTAAATTAAATTCCACATCTAAATTCTAAGTAAGTAATTATTTAATTAAACTGAAATAATACAATACAATAAAATTAGGTTGATAGAAGCTATCAAACATTATTAGGTTGGTATTAATACAGTTTCATACGCTATTCAGCCTCGACCTGCGCCGTGAGAAGTAGTTTGCTCGATAGAAACGTCAAAGCTTTGGTGTCTGTGACTCGTCTCAATTATTCACAAAGTAAGCGCCTTTAGAGTAGGTAGGTACAAAGCTTGTCGGTAGAACTTATATTACATTTTGTATGCGCATTAACTACAATACTATATGAACTATGGAAAACAAATTAAACACACCTATCTTAAAGTTATAATACTTCTTTATACGCTTTAGTTAAAAGTGGGTGTAATGGGTGGGCCCAAGCCAACCTCACCTGCAAGTGGTACACCCTGCTGAGAAACGAACTAGGAAATGGCGATAGCGGGACGGTAGGGCTGTTTTCCCCGACTGGGTTGCGACCACCATTCATGTGGTGAAAAGTCCGTCATAGTGACTCGCATTTGGGTGTCGCGTTTCGGGATCAGCCTGTGCATATCCAATTAAATTATTGCACGCCAGCATGACAGCGGCGAGTATCGAAGGATTACGATCTCTCGGTGGTCGCTGTTGTGTTAGAATTGTACTGTGCTTACCATCAGGGACAGGACCTTCAATTTGCCGCGCTACTATATATACTTATATAAAAGAATTAAAAAAACTAAAATAACTCCAAAAATTTTACCCCGCGTTACACGCGTACGCGATATAATAAGTAGATGTTAAATTAATTATATTGAGTTTTTTTTGTAACTGTGTAAAAATAATTTAATTTTTCAAAAATTAAAAAAAAAAACGAATACCATATATTATATTCTCGGCGGATTGCCTGCGGATATACGACATGAACCTAAAAAAAAATTAAAAATACTAAAAGATTATCTTTTCCAAAATATAGAATTGTGAGATAATAAATAAATGTATGTATTTATTATCATCATGTATCATGCTTCACCATGTCGCACTTCCGCCAAATGCGCCGCTCTCAATTTTTCCCTCCACTAAATACGCCAAAGTAAATTTACCTAACTTTAGAAAGACCACACTATCAAGTTGCTTGCTAAACCTGTTATTTTTTAAAATGCTGTAGTAGTGTAGTTATTAGCTGTAGTAACCGCGAAATACATTACAATTGTTGTAATAAATAATATTGTGTAAATTAAAAATTATTTTGGTCACGTCAAAAACGTAAAACTTTTAATGTATACCTTTTTTTCTTGAATGAAATCTGCGTCATTAGTAAATTCCACATGCCTAAAGAAAATAAAGCTTAAAACCGCGCAGCCGTCATATATGACAGTTAGTTCCAACCTGAACGTTTTCCTCTGATGAATGTCGATCAACCGTCTCATGACGAACCAAAAAATCATATTTGTATTTATAGGTACACTGCACGAATTTTGTATACAATATAGTGAGAACGTGTCAGCTGTGGCGAACAAGGGCTATTCTTTAAATTTATAGCTTCCACACTATAGAAATATTATCTGCCTATTCACTACATAAATGAGGTTCGGACAACATGTTGTTCTAGATTTAACTTTATAAATATTGTATCAACAACAGCAATACCGAATAAATTAATTCTGAATATATATTTTTTTTATGATGATGAAGATAAATCCTTACTATTTATCCTAACTAATATTACAAAAGCGACAAAACGGATTTGGATGAAATTTGCCACACAGATCGCATATAACCCGGATTAACATATAGGATACTTTTTATTCCGGTAAAGGCTGAATTCTGAAGTCCACGCAGACTAAGTTGCGTGCACAGCTAGTATATAATACTATCACCGTACACATTTTGATAAACCCGTCATAGTAAATCTCTGTTGTTTTGTCGCGTTTGAGGATAGGTGAAGGTGTAAATATATCCCAGTCTTACAAACTGGTATGAAAGCGACGCGACGACCGATGCGGATGGATTATAGACTTTTTTAGGGATATTATTTCACGTAATTCTAAACTACGGATAACTTGTATTATGGTAACTAAACAGCTGATATATGAACTAACTAATAAATTCATCACACAAAAGTCAGTCATATGTGGTGATCGAACCCGCGAAATCTCGGCTCAATACCTAGGGGCTTACTACTACTAAGCCATGAGGACTGTCTTCTTAATTGTTAACTGGATGCTTTTTGCACATGTTCAAATAACTCCCCACTAAATCATAAATATATGCCTACTTTTAAAATTTCATATTAATTTACCTTTATAGTTTAAACAAAAAGTTCAAAGTAACAATACAAAACAAAAATTTTGCCTGTTACTATACCCGGAGCTAACCATCATATAAATTATGAAAAACAAATCTGGTTAACGTCATGAGGGGAGCATGTGGCCAATGAATCTTAATTGTTTCATACTATGGTACAAAACGTGAACGACTTCTGTTGGTCTCATTGAATTTATAAAGATATCTTTCATCAAGAAATTGAATAGGCCCGAAAAGGGTGGACTTTGATATTCTATGGAGACTTAGAAACTTTTAACGTAATAGATACCTTTGTAAGATATAGAATAAACATCAAAGTTAAACGGAACATTTTAAGGATGTTAATAAAATTTTGTTTACATACGATTTTATTTTCGTCTACGCCGCAATCGAGCAACTGATACTTAAAGACTAAATTTTGGCAACACCCGCATCCTTATTATCCCCGTAAATAAAAATACTAACAGGATAGGGTGCTCTGTCTATCGTCACTCTCTGGGTATTAACGCTTGATTTAAACAACAATTTATTTTTATGCCTTCGAATAGATAGATATATAACATGATAAAACGAACGCAGTCTGTATTACTCGTACCATCCTATCAAAATTTATATCTATAGTGTTTTTGTTTTTTTTTTTTTTTTACTTTTGAAGTTATACTTCTTTGGGCTTCTTATGAAAAAATTATGATAAACATATTTTACCATGCGCGCGCACATTGTAATGTCACATCCATACGCTTGCCACTTGAATACACACGCACATTTACTAGCGTGCTAATGTGTTTTGGACAAGCAAGCATGACGAATGTGGACCTTGTGTCGGTTATAACATTTGGTTAATTTATTTTTATTGAAAAAAGAAAGCAAAATAATCGAGGATATATAATAGGATACGAAAAATTCATCAACGAATATAGTTAAAAATTCACAGAAACCCTACCGGGTTTTTTCAATTATTTATATCACGCAAGCGATACAAACTATACGCAAACGCTTGGACGCATCGCAAGCGCTTGTCACAAACTCCTTTGATTTGTGAATCAAAACCTACTTCGCTTGGATCGGTGGTAAGTCAAGGCAAATCTTCGCAAGGCAAACCAAACGCTCTATTCGCATGTTTGAAATTGTGAATGTTTGCCGAGGTTAGGCAAGCATGTGGATGGGTCTTAACAATAAGCCTACACTATGAAGTTGTTTGCTAAATAAACCTCTTGTTTTATTGTGGTGAAGATAATCACACTCGGTGTTATATTTCACAAAACTTCGAGAGTGATTATTTAAAGAAGTATAACTTCTAACGCGCTTAAGTAATAAGTACATGCATACACTTTTTTATAAAGTCATCAGTATGAAATCAATAGCGATAACAAGTGTAAAGAGTAAAAATAGCATTCGCGATATAATTTTAAGACTTAAAGTACAAATAATATGTAGTAAGCCTTGGTTAAGATTTAAATAAAGGTGGTTTAGCTAAATAATAAAAAACACTGATAATTATGTTATAACTAGCTTCTACCCGCGACTTCGGTATTTACAAGGATAAAAAGTATCCTATGTGTTAATCCAGGTTATAAACTATCTGTATGCCTAAATTTCACTCAAATCTGTTCAGCAGTTTTTTGCGTGATTGAGCAAAAACATCCAAACTTTCACATTTATAATATTAAGTAGGATACAAAATTCAAGATAAAAATTACGCGTTTCATCTCTCTCGCCGTTAACTTGTACCACAAAAAATGTTTATAAGACCATAATTTATCAGTATATATACTTCACCTAGCTATTTGTTAACATGTACCAATACAGAAGAAGTAGTTTGCCCTTTGATACTAATAAATAATTGAAAAGGTAATCTTGCAAATACAATCATACCTTTTTGATATCGAAGAAAGGATCAAAACCACCAGCAGAAAACAAAAAAATTGTTAAAGATTCAGACAAATGCTTATTACAGAAAAGAAAATGTTTTTTCGTTCATTACTGTAATACAATCTTCCTTATCTGCAAACCACGCTGTTAATTATTTTGACGACATCTAATATTTGACGACGCGTGAAAAAGTTAGACAATTCGATTTTTTTTTTCAGGATAAATGTATAAAAAATTTATTAAAAAAAATTGGTTGCCTGTAAAGTCGGTATACGCGCGAAAGTTTTACGTGACAACGACTTTATGTCTGTCTCTCTCGCTCTTAGGCGGGCTAACCATGCCCGATGGAAGGGACGCGTGCCTCTCACTCGCTCTCATTGTGAGCGCATAACGTGAGCGGAGCGTAACGCAGTTTCTTGAAGTGTCACCCGGCAAACCAATTTATAAGACGTTGTCACGTCAAAAGATTGAGTTCATGTTCGATACCGTCAAACCATAATAGTTTGGCTTATAGATGTATAGTTTACCGTGAAGCTGTGGCTCCGGAGCCCAGCGCGTGTGGTTCTCTTATGAAAGGGAAAAGAGGGCATTAGCTTGAACACCTATTCAGAACACTCGCCATGATACAGGCAGTAAAATAGATTCGGAGCTTAGGCAATTAAACAATATTTTAGTTACAATCTCTGAATGGTTTGCTTTAAATAATTTACTGCTAAATGCAAACAAAACCAAATGAATGAGATTTGCCTTGCCCAATGTCTGCCATGTTGATAGTAGTATCAAGATAGAAGGGAATTTAGTAGGCTTAGTTGATAGTACTGTTTTCTTGGGTATTAAGCTTGATTCTAAATTACAATGGGGTCCGCAAAGATTAAGCTCTGCTGCATTTGCAGTACGTAAGACTCGTCAGTTAACAGATATTGCCACTGCAAGATTAGTTTGCTTCGCTTACTTCCATAGCTTAATGTGTTACGGTATTTTGCTGTGGGGTTCAGCAGCTGAGGTAGATACCATATTTATATTACAAAAACGGGCAATTCATGCAATTAACAACCTAAAACCTCTTGAATCACTAAAGAACAAATTTCAGGAATATAATATCTCCTCAAACTTTGCCCTCCCAATGCATCCTTGATAACTTAATGTATATTCGTAAAAATTTAGTCAAGTTAGATTTTGTCAAAGATCAGCACAATGTTAATACTAGAAATAGAGATAAATTAGTCGTACCGTGTTTGGACTAAGTAGGTCCAATAAAAGTTTTTTAGGTAATAGTGTCAAGTTTTATAACAAGATCCTGACGCATATTACTGATTTACCGGACAACAAGTTCAAGGACCATGACAAGCAGGTTTTACTGTCAAAAGGTTATTATAGGGTGGATCATTATGTGAATGATAGTGATGTCTGGAAGTGACTCCCTCTGTGCATCCACTAAATTATTATTATTGTACCTGTTATATTAACATTTGTACAGTTGACAAAAAAAATAAACCCGATCGAGTTTATTGCCGGTACTTCTCGGTGTCTGGGAAGTTTTCCGAATCGGCAGTAGTGTTTTGACGTTCATAAGTGCCTTCTTAAGGCCTAAACTAAATAAAGATTATTTTGATTTTGATTTTGAATACACTTAGGTGGCAATGTCCCTGGATTGCCGAATTGACTCGATGAACTTAGTAACTCCTGCATCATTTATAATGCAACCTTGTGCTTTGTAAACAGACACAGATGATCCGACGGATTCTAATTTTGTGTTATTATGCAATTGTATATTTATTTGCACATCGTTTATATCCGCTTGAGTTTGCTCAAAGACTGATTAACAGTTTGTTTGTCATACCTTTGACATGATAAATACAATGCGGAGCCAACTGCTCTGACTAGTTTTCGCTTCTGATGTAATTTCGGATTTGACCTTAAGAAATAAGTTCATTGATAATTGTTTTATAGTATATTAGTTAAAATCTTGATATTCGTGAAAATGATGTTCGTATATTAATTTTTGTACTTTCAATTTTGCAGAATAGAGACAAAAATATCATAAAAGTATTTAAGATAAATGTTTGTATGAAATTGATAAAATTATATGCATTTTGTAAGTCAATACTAGCTGTAACCGTGGCTCTGCTCACGTGTACTATAGAATGCCGTCGATCAAGCACACGCGCGAATGGTGCTTCACTGTAGATAGGAATCTACGGCGTTCGACCGCCGGTTATTTAAAGACAAAAATTATAACTCTTACAGGTTACTCAGCGTAAGCTATTAGATCGGAGAAAAAGTGTTTTCGCTTAACGTAGGTATAAACTTGTTATAAAATTTTTTTGGCTGTACTATTTGTATCTGGCTGGTTTTGGTTACGTTAAAAAGAAAAAAAGTTGTTTCCCGCTATTTTTCCATAGGTTTTTCTTTCTGTAAAAATCAGTGAACGTAATGAAGAAATTCGATACATTTTAAAATATTATTACAAAAAAAGCAAAAATACAACTCAAGCAGCGAAAAAAAAATTGTGATATTTATGGACCTAATGCAGTGTCAGTAAGAGTAGCACAAAGTTGGTTCAAATGTTTTAAGTCCGGAAATTTTGATTTTAAAGATGCACCTCGCTCTGGTCGCCCTGTTCCGAATAAAATGGACGCCATTTTTGAGGAGCGAGATCGGCATATCAGTAGTTACGATGTAACTGAAGAACTGAAAATTGACCACAAAACACTTTTAACCCATTTGAAGAAAGCTGGCTGTTCCAAAAAGCTCGATATTTGGGTGCCACACGAGCTCAATGAAAGAAATCTAATGAAACATGTACTTACTCATTTGCGATTCATTATTAGACGTAATCAAACCGAGCCGTTTTTGAAGAGATTGATAACTGGCGATGAAAAGTGGATCACGTACGACAAGAACGTGCGAAGAAGATCGTGGTCCAAGGTCGGCCAGGCTTTAAAGACTGTGGCTTAACCTGGACTAACTCGAAATGAGATAATGCTGTATGTATGGTTGGACTGGAAGGGCATTGTTCATTATGAGCTTTTACCGCTCTGCAAAACCATCGATTCGGATCTCTACTGCCAATAACTGATGAGATTAAAGGAAGCATTTGAGAGAAAGCGGCCGGAATCGATCAACACGAAGGGTGTGGTCTTTCATCATGATAACGCTAGACCACACACATCTTTAGCCACTCGCAAAAATTTTAAAAGTTTGGCTGGGAGGTGTTAGTGCATCCACCATATAACCCTGACCTTGCACCTTCAGATTTTCACCTATTTCGGTCTCTTCAGACTTCTTTAGGCTCTGTAAGGTTAACGTCAAGAGAGGATTGCCAAAACTATTTGTCGCGTTTTTTTGATCAGAAGTCCCAAAGTTTCTACAGCAACGGGATCATGTCTCTCCCTACAAAATGGCAGAAAGTCATCGAACTAAACGGCACATATATACTGTAAATAAATGTATATAAACTTTGAAATAAATGTCTTGAGTTTTCATATAAAAATGCGAAGAAACTTTTTCCCCGAACTATTATTTAAGCGCCCCTAAAGCGACTTTTTCCTAATTAATTCACCATTATCGTCACTTTTTATTTACTTTATATAATGAAATATGTAGCAAAAAAGCTAGATAATATAAGCTATGAATTTAAAAAAAAACATGTAATTCTTATGAGTGGTTCTTGCGTGAAAAGAACATAAACGAACGGACATACAGAGAGACGTTGAGTTTTATAATATGTAAATATATATTACTCAATACAAATTTAATTGAAAAGAAATTAAATTTTCTATTTAGATAATTTTTTATAATGTAATATAACCAAAATACAGTGTAAACTCTTTATAACGAAACTCAAGGGACTGAGTATTTTTTGTCGTTATAGAGAGTTATCGTTATATGGAGTGAACAAAAAAACAACCAAATTAACAAGAATTTTTAATATGTATGTCTTAGATAATAAATGCTTATAAATTATTGTTTACACATATAGTCTGGATAACTTTGTCTGACTTTTTTGCTATGCCAGTACTTGTTTTGTATTATTTTATGTTTTCTATTCATATCTAGATATGTGGTGGAATCGTCTTGATTAAACAACAAAAAATTTTCTACCAACTTAGCGGCATCTAGGGCTTGTTGAATTGTTGGTGGTGATTCGGCTTTGTCCACTTGATCATCTTCTTTATCTTGATTCTCAGGTGTTTCCTGACTTTTTGAAACTAAATCAACAATTTGTTCATCTGTAAGTGTACCAGTTGTGGCTACATCCTCATCTATATTTTCGTACGATTGTAGATCTTCGTTAAAATTGTTTGGTATGTTGAACTGGCTTATCCATTTACTCAGTGGTAGATTGTCTTCACTGTCAAATTGGTTCGTTTCTTGGCTACTACATAATCCAGCATGTCGAAAAGAATTTTGGATAGTGGCTGCTGTTACCTCTTGCCAGGCTTTTGATAAGAAGTTCACTGCTTGTAGTATGTTGATCGAGACCTTGCCTTCAGTTTCGATCATATTCATCAACTTTTTTCGTCTATAGTGGGCCTTTAGGCTTTTAATTACACTCTGATCCATTGGTTGTAAAATACTGGTTGTATTAGCTGGGAAAAATGCTAACTCTATGTTTCGAAGATTAGATATTATTGGGTAGGCAGGACAATTGTCTACTAGAAACAAGATTTTCCGTGATTTTAATTTAGCATCCCATTTTCTCACTTCCTCTTCCAAAATCTGCGATGTCATCCAAGCTGATTTGTTTGCTTTGTACGTAACTGGCAACTGTTTTACGTTCTTGAAACACCGAGGGTTTTTTGATTTGCCTATAACTAAGAGCTTTCTTTTTTCTGTTCCACTCATATTGGCAGCCACTAGAACTGTAATACGCTCTTTAGACAGTTTCCCTCCAACACATTTTTCCCTTTGAATTTTAAAGTTTTGTCGGGAGTCAACTTGAAAAAAAGGCCAGTTTCATCTGCATTAAAAATGTCTTCTGGTGAGTACTTCATCTTTAATTTAGGCCACACTGTACTAATCCAATTGTTAGTCACATTCATATCGACATCCCGCACCTCTCCGTTCATTTTACCGTACGTAATTTCGTGACGGTGCTTAAATTTTCCGAGCCAACCTTCAGATGCTTTAAAGTCAATTATGCCAAGTTGATTGGCAAACTTTTCAGCCTTAGCTTTTACAATTGGCCCCGAGTTGGGTACATTATTCTGGCGCTGATTGTTCAACCACGACGACATTGCCTGATCTAAGTCTTCGAATTTTGGCTTTCTTAATTTTTTAGAAGAGTTTCCTTCCAGCGCCGCCTGTAGAATTGTTTTTGGTATTTCCAAATGGTAGCAACAGTGGATTGACTTAGTTCAAAACGCCTTCCAACGTTGTTGCGGACAGCGAGCGGGGCGAGCGAATAACGATAGTCTAATAATATAGAATGAACAAATAAATGAAATAATACGTGTTAGGAATAAGGTTTATAAATACGTGTTAGGAATAGATATAATAATATGAACTGAATATGTGTGAATATGTGTATTTTAAAACGATTAGAATAAGAATATAGCTAGTTGTAAGTTTAAATATATAAATTTCACTAGTTGTAAGGATGAACCATGCCAGACTCGGAACATCTGGCATGGTGACTCATGGTACTGCCGCACACAGGGCGTGCGCGCTCATTGGCTGAGCGACGCCCCGCACGGAATCCATCGCACGACCGGTTGCGAGGCAAAGGGCGAGGTTAAATATAGCGGAGAGGGCGGCAGTACTACGATCAGTTCGAGAAACACCACAACACCAGCAACAGCAAGCAGCCAATCTACAAGCAAACTACAGTCAAGAACTTTATTAAGAAACCACATTGTTACTACGAACTACTGTAACTTTGTAAGAAACAAGAATAAAATAAGCGCTATTAATTTAGCACACATTAAAATATTGTGGACGTCTTTTTATTCACAATAAACGTCACTTTTATTTTCTCCCTTTTCAATCGCACGTATCACACAAACTTTTTCGTCAACACTAATCGCTTTCCGTTTACTGACCATGTTAACAGTTTCAAAGTAGGTTTACGACTGATAATACGATAGGAACACAGTATGCTTGGTCGAAGACATCACTTCCGAGAAAACAATGCGTCATACTGCACGTGTTCAAGGCATTTAAGGATAATAAAAGCTAGACCGACCTCGGATGTTTCGGAGCTTCAAAGTGTTTTGTTACCTGATAATAAACAATAATACCGATAATAAATATTTACTGTCTAAAAATATGAACACATTTCTTCGTAATAGTGAATGGCATATCGCTATAAAGAGTGTTTCAATATGTGGGTTTTAACACAAACCAACCAAGTTGGGCTCACTTCAACGTTATAGGGAGTTTATCGTTATAAAGGATAACATTATAAAGAGTTTACACTGTAAGTGGTTTTTCATTTTTTCGTGACACTGAGCAAAGCTTGGTTGCTCAGATATTATCTTATCTTCTTATATATTACCAGTATGTTATATAAAATATTGTCGGCGTCTCTGTTAGTGATCGTGTGACTTTTTAAAGATTTGACCGACTAAGCTCATATTCACAAAATATTTATTTAATCGAAACGATGGTCTCTAGAGGTTTTTTTGGTCCGATAGGTGGCGCTGTGGTCGAGCCACTCACTATCGAAAACGATAGAATAAAATGTACCGGCCTAGCTAGTATAAATGTATTTATTTTCACTAGGTAATCCTATTAGTAGTATAGGTATTCATTATTTGTGATAATAAATTTAATCTTACTAATAATAATTAATATAATAAATGTGAAAGTGTGTATGTTTGGATGTTTGTTACTCAATCACGCAAAAACGGCTGAACAGATCTCAATGAAATTTGGCACTTAGATAGTCTATGACCTGGAATAACACAGAGTAGTTTTTATCCCGGTAAAAGTCATAGTTTAACCAGTGTTATCCAACAAATATAATAAATAGAAAGTTTGTAGCTTTGTTACACAATCCGACAAAACTGCTGAACGGATTTAGATGAAATTTGTCACATAGATAGTCCATGACCTAGAATAATAGACAGGTTACTTTTTATCCCAGTGAAATTCATAGCTTAACCAGTGTTATCTTACAAATATATTAAAATGGAAAGTTTCTATGTTTGTTAGTAAATGCAACAATGGCGAAACGGATTTACATGAAATTTTGCACACAGATAGTCTATGACCTGGAATAATAGATAGGGTACTTTTTATCCCGATAAAAATCACAGATTTACCATTGTTATCCTGTAAATAAAATAAAAGGATTTTTATCCCGGTAAAAGTCATAGCTTAACCAGTGTTTATCCTACAAATATAATAAATGAAAAGTTTATATGTCTGTTACTCAATCACGAAAAAATGGTGGAACGGATTTAGATGAAATTTAGAACGCAGATAGTCTATAAATTGGAATAATAGATAGGGTACTTTTTATCCCTATAAAAGTCATAGCTTAACCAGCGTTATCCTACAAATATAATAAATGGAAAGTTTGGATGAAATTTAGCACACAGATAGTCCATAACCCGGATTAACATTATAGCTTGACCACTGTTATCAATTCATATCTAAGCTAAAGCCTAAACTTAAAATTATTCCGTTGTGGTATAATTAGTGAGCGAGCTTGTTTGAATTGTGATCATAAGGCACGAGCCGAGAAAACGAAGCAAGCGGGCCGCTGCAGCGGTCGGCGAGTGCTAGAAAGAAATAATTATTCGTTGAAAATTCATATAAAACTCTTAGACAGACATAACAAAACCTTGAAAAAATTTTTTTTTCAAACTATTTGTTTCCACACTTTTTTATTCATAGAGAAATTATTCCTCACTCTCCCTCATGCCTTCACATAATCAAATTCAGCGGCATGTTATCAAAAGTACTACTACCTCTTTTAGTTTTTGAACGATTATTGTATTGTTTACGTCAACTAAACCTAAACTTAAACCTAAGCCTAAGCCTAATCCCAGTTAAAATCCCAAACCTAAACCCAAATCTGAACCTAAACCCAAACCTAAACCCAAACTTAAACCCAAACTTAAACCCAAACTTAAACCTAAGCCTCGCACCTAACAGGCCTCGTAGCGCAGTGATAGTAAACGCGTCTATTGAGCCGAGAGGTCGCGGGTTCAAACCCCGCCCATGACTGACTTTGTGGGATGAGCATAAATTACAGTTGTGAGTGTTTGGGTGTTAAATATCTATATATGTATGTATATCAGCTGTTTATTTACCATATTACAAGCTTTGCTTAGTTGAAATTAAATGGCCGTGTGAAATTGTGTCGTATAAAAAAAAACCCCAAATCTAAACCTAATCCTACTTAGGGCACGCCAACTGGTTTGTTGATTTATTGATATTTATATACCTATTGTAAATTATCTGGATTATACAGTATTGCTACGAGTGAATTCTTTCATTGTGTTGATGTGATGACCCCGACTTGATATGAACACGCAACCTTCTGACTTATTGACAAACTTCAAACCAATTGTAAATGTAGGTAAAGAGATATATTGGACCATGGAGATGGACATAAGCTACCTTATGTAAACTTGAAGGGGTGAAATAGGGGATGAAAGTTTTTATGAAGAACCCATATTGTCTCAAATTAAGGAGGTGAAAATTCATATTTAGGTTTTAGGTAAGTAAAAAAAGGGGTTTCACGTTTTTAAAAAAAACTTCTCGCAAGCCGGTACAATAACGGTGATTTAAATTATTTTTTGAAGTTTTATTGGGACGGTTATTGTGTTGGACGCATATTGACATATAATTACAATACCATAATATACACAATGGTAAACCAATATATGATTTTTTTGGTTTGTCGTGTTCCGAGATCAGTCTGTGTATATCCAATAATACTCAGACGAAGTGGCGGGTACCAGCTAGTTATAAATAAATGTATATAAATAAATAATCAATCAATCATGCTTGAACGCCTGGACAGATTGTAATGAAATTTGGCTGGCGTAGAATAGGAAATGTGGTACCTTTTTTCTTTTTATAGTTATATCGCCCAGCGAAGCGAGTGGCCAACCGCTAGTGGGTACCTAAGCTTATAAATTTATTAGTCCAATTTCTTGATAACAAGGTGGTTCAATGCGAAGAAAGGCATGAAAAACAAAATGTAGTAGACGTGATTTATATCTCGTTTTATTTTTACACGACTGCTAGGTCTATAAACTGTCCATAACAAATAAACAACGATGCCATTGGCATATGTCCAGAAATAAAAATTGTAATTTTTACGGTACATATAAAGCTTTTTTGACGTAATTAAAACAATGTCCGGCCAACAAACTGCCTAGTGAACAACAATTCAATTTAACAAACTTAGTTAAAAAATGTTTTACCCCGAAGAATTTAATAACAATTATTATTAATGATATATTAGCCGTAGAAACATTGGTAAACCTAAGCAAAAGACGTTCCTCTATCAGTGTAAATAGAGAGAATAAAATTATATATTTAACAATTTTATTTATAACAATTTATCTTTGAAATGAAACTTTCTGGGGCGATAGGACAAATTACCCTGGATCAAAGGTAAATTAAAACGCTTCTCACCTTCACCGATTTCAACTGGCAGATACAAGGAAAGAGTGAAAGAATCGTGAACTGACTCTTTCTGTAGGCGTTAGACGAACTTTACTCGAGTACTGTATAATACTAGAAATAAACACACATTGGTCATCCCATGTTTTAGACTCAGTAACACTAATCAAAGCTTTTTAGGTAATAGTGTTAGGTTCTTAATAAGGTGAATCACATTACGTGACTGTTAGTGATATCTGGAATTGACTCCCTCTATTTATATCCACTAAATTAATATAATTACTAACTGATAGCATTATTTATACAGTAACGAAAATTTTTAAATCCGATCGAGTTTCTTATCGGTTGTTTTCAATGACTTGGATGTTATCCGAAACGGTAGTAGTATTCTAACACTTATAAGTACGTTCCAAGGGTCAAAATTTATTTTTAAGAAAAGAAGAATTTTTATTTTCTTTCATCACGGTAGTTGACGTAAGAAATTTCACTTCTAAATTGCGAGAATGTCTCGTTTTTTTTTACCGAATTCCAAAAAAGTAGGACATTCTTAATGTATGTACATGTACCTATATATTTTCTGATTTATGAATGTTCAGGCATAACTACTTTGTTTATGAACCGATTTAGATGATCCTTTTCTTATTGGGTCTCAAGGGTGGCCCCATTCAAATTGAATTGGCTTGGGCCTTCGACTTCGAAGATACACCACGGAACTCCTCAAAAATATTCAAGTTGTTTTTTTTTTTGTTAAAAATGTCTTTCATTCGTACTTCCTCTTCATTTTTATAAAGTCTACACTTAGCATTCCACTTTTGTAAATTTTATTAATGATAATATAATTACTGCGTATCTAACAATGATGGTATGCATGTCTAATGAAACAGATAGTGAAAACACAAGAAGCATGTAAATGATACACCATACAGTTAACTTGACTATTTGCATATAGACCAAGTAATCTATCTACAAAGAGCTTACTATCAAACCCATAAAAATATATTGGCTATAAACATACTTTAGTAAGTATATTTATAGTTCATTTTCATTTTAAAGCGACTCCGACTCGCCGAAATTTCAGAAATGCAAAACAACGATAGAGGTATGTTAATATTTGAAGTCAATTTTAAAAACGAATAATTAAATACTTGCTGAAATAAAACTATACCTTATCAACAATGAGAACAACGTTCAAATTACAATAAATGTACAAAAGTTTCATTTCCAATGTCAAGCACTCGAGACCTCTCCTATCTCGTCGAGTATTAAATAAATTAGGTTCCAGAGTTAAAACAACGATATTACCGGAAAACCAGACCTTTGTTATTCAGTTGTGTAATATTGTATAGACAAAGTAACAATAATTGTCACTATTACATATCCTACCACGTTTGCGATACAAGTATTTGTTAACAAAGTTGTACCGTTGTTTGGTGAATGCAGACAAACTAAAACATTACTTCACGTTATAGAGTTCATTGCACTAAGGAAGGCGAAATTGAAAAATACACGAATAAGGTTAAACGCGACAAGCTAAAGCGTGCTGCAATGGCTGGAGTTACACCTCATATAATATGATGGTCGTGAAACAGTCGGACATAAATATCAAAACTGACCACCCGTAACACTACACTACCACACTTTTATAATTATACTAGCAGTGTCCGCGGCTCCGCACGCGTTTGTTACTACAATGTAGTTATTTACATTCCTTAATTTTAATTTTATTCATATTGTTGACAATTCAAACGCTGTATTAATTGAAGAATGGCATGTATTTCCCGTGGTACAATTTTCATAAAAATTGGTTGAAAATTATTATTCTATTCTACGATTTCTAATGTATTATTAACGACTCTCATAGCCTCTCAATTATAATATGATGTATGTTTCCCGTTTACAAAATTTGATAAGGTTCGATTGAGCATTGATGAAAATTTAATTTTGTGAATTTCTTTTTTGTACTATTTCTAGAAATAAATGTTATAGACCATCAATTATGTAATTAATTAGACTTCCCGTCTAAAAAAAATTCTTCTTAATCTATGAAGATTTAATGAAATTCTAAATGTTTTGATAATTTTTTTTCTATTCTTAAAAGTGGCATTGAAAATTCTCATAACCCATTATTAAAGGAATTACTCTTCTACACTACAAAATTTTATCAAAATTAGATAATAGTTTTTTTTTTACAATTTGTAAAAGTAATATCGAAATTTCTTATACGCAATCAAATTGACCAACTGACCATAAGCATCCCGTGTACAACATTTCATAAGATTAGGTTAAGCCGTTATTGAGTTAAATCCAGACATATAAACAGACAGACACAGACAAAAATAATTTAATGGCATATTCGTGATCAGTATCGTTTATATAGCATGTCTATCAATAAAATTTGGAAAAGCATTAAATGTATAGACCGAACTACAGATTACACTAGCGCTTTTCCCGCGGCTTCGCTCGCGTCATAGTTGATTTATGTCCCATTATATATTTTTATGACCCATTCTAACTAAATGACTAAATACCAATTATCATAGATCTATCTTTAAAAAATGATAGATTTTTATATAAACTTTAATCCCCTTTTTCGCCATCTTTGAGGTTGATTTTCTGAAAATCTTTCTTTGTGCTCGCCTAGAGTGTAAAAGAAACCATCATGCAAATTTTTAAGGTTCTAGGCCCAGCAGTTTGGGGTGCGCGTTGATATATCAGTCAGTAACTTAACGTTTTATTTATATAGATATATTATTAATTCCGTTAATAAGACTAAGTTGAGTATATGTTGAGTAAACCATGCGCGAATATTTTGCGCGGAGGGGGAACATAACGACTTCGCTTTTTAATTCCCGACGTAAGCAGAGGGTATTTGTATATCCGTGAATCTGTATATTATATATGTATGTCTGTGGCATCGTGACTCCCAAACGGCTGAACCGATTTGATCTAGTTTTTTTTTTTCGTTCGACAGCTGACTAAAAGCGAAAGTGTTCTTCGTAATGTTTGAAGGCAATCTGTTCAGCCGTTTGAAGATTATCAGCTCTTTTCTAGTTGATTAATGGATGTGAGCACCTTCAACAGGTCTGATCGAAGAAATTTGGTATTCTGTCACTTCAATGATATTAAAAGAACATGTTAACCTTAACCTGATGTTACAGCATCAACCAAAGTCCAACTCCTCACCAACTTACAGCATAAGCATCGTGTTTGGATTTATTGAAATGAACTCATTGAATAGGTTATTTGTGTTGGAGTTTCTCAGATTTTCAATTTACCTTGTTGTTAACATTCGAAGTTAATCCGTAATTTAAGTACTGCGGGTTACATAACATGAAAATCGATTTTTAAGGGGTAAAGTCAAAAAAGGGAAACTCTTTACATAAGTATATAATCATGTTAAAATGATGCAGCCCCAATTTTCCAATACCGAAAAAACGTAAAGACTGTGCTAAAGGGAAGATAGCAAAAAGAAATTATTAAGGGGTGATACTGCAAAAACAGTTAGGATATTAAGATTATAGGAAAAACGCCTAACGTGCAAACTTATCGTTGAAATTAGCTGGATTATGGCGATTATCGAAAGCAATTAAATCAACACGGAGCGAACAATTAGGAACGATGAGGCTACATTGTTATTGTTATTAGGCTACAAATAAGCTATCAAATGGCTCGGTGAAGTGATAAACGCTAATCTGATTCTCTAAAAACAATGTTGTTGACTTTACTGGGACATATAATGATTGATTTATTCCATTGGTGAAGTAAAAGAATTGTAGGCATTGTATTAGTTTGGTATGCCATGATTAAATAATAAAGATCCTCGTCGAAATACAATTTTTTAATACTCGCGTTAATCTATATTAATAAATCTGTAGGTCTGTCTGTAAAGTTAATTTTTTGTACAAATTTCCCAATAGGCATACTATATTATGAATTACACTGATCACGAATATGACATATAAAATGTTTCTCTGTCTGTCTGTTTGTATGTCTGGATTTAACTCAAAAACGGTTTGACAGATTATTATGAAATTTTGTATCCGGGAAGCTTATTGGTCAATTGATAGGGTATAAGAAATTATATCATTATTTAGTTTTAGAAATGAAAATAATTATTTTCGTTAATTCTTGACCGATTTTGATTAAGTTTTGTACACGGGAAGTATATGTAATTACATAATTGATGGGCTATAACAATTGTCAGTATTACTTATAAAAACGTAAAAAAAAAAAAAAGATGTTAAAAAATTTAAATTTTCATCAATTCTCGATCGATTCTGATCAAATTTTGTAAACGGGAAACATACATCATACCATAATTGAGAGGCTATGAGAATCGTTAATAATATATTAGAAATCGTAGAATAGAATAATAATTTTCAACCGGTTTTAATCACTGCTTCTTAAGTCTAACAGTTCTGTATCTAGTCAATACATTTTCGAACGTCCTTGCAGTACCGACTCGAAGAACTCGATCGAAGATTTGAAGTTGTTAATGACTATGTTTACCTGAGACAAACTGTCCGGTTAAGTAGCTCCCAACTTCGAGAAAGAGAAAGAAGCGTTCGGGGAAAATAATTCACGTAGTATCTCTTTATTTTTCATAAATATACCTTAAATATAACAAAGCATAAAAATAAAATTTTGTACACACCATATTTGGTAGTTTGCACGTACTTTGAACATATTCGTCGAAACCATAAAGCTTTTATGCTATCTCTCCGCTGTAGAGTCATTCACGGGAGAACTAAAATTAAAAAAGTTCCCTTTCACATTTTACATTTCATAGTTTGAGTAATGAATTCGCACTGTTTAAATGAACCGCTAAAAGTTATACAAATAGTAAATACAATTTGGGGTAATTTGTTGACGTTTTTATTATCAGTTTATTTTGTTCCCATAATTAATTACCCGACTGCAAAAAAGGAGGTTTATGTTTTTCGAGCATTGCATGTATATTTTTTTGTTATGCTTTGGCATTTTTTTGGGATTTAGCATAGGAGTTGTCGTTAGATCCGTCTTCCTTGTGGGAGTGACATAGGCTACATAATATTGTTGCAGTCAGGTTTTTGTTACATTTTTAATACTTTAACTTGTTACATTGCGTTTTCTTATTACAGCTGTAAACAAGGGGCCAATATTAATACTATAGATATCGATACGTACATTAATAACTAGCAGCGCCCCGCAGCACCGCTTGCTTTTATTACGCAATAGTTATTTCGTTTCGTAATTTTATTTGTACTCATTTTAATGACGATTCTTATAGCCTATGTATAATGTCTATATAGCCTTGAATAATGATTTATACTTCCAATGTGTAAAATCAGTTGCTTTTACTGTTTCTAAAAGTTATATTGATACCTCTTATGTATATCCTATAAATAATGGAAAAACATCTTTCCGCATGGATGCTGTCAGAATTACTTTCAGGGAGGTGCATCAGCATCTACATACACACACTATAATAAAATTTATAAATAATTATTCATGTATTGTACTAATTTAGGTAGCAACCTAGACGCCTTAAGGTTTTATTCAAACAGTAGCTTAATTTTTTTAAGGCTTTCTATGTATTTTCTCTCCCGATGTAGATTTTCTGTCCAAGTAGAGTGCAATCTGCTGCCTGCTCCCATAACTTTCCGTGTATAAAATTTTAATAAAATCTGTCGAGAATTAGTAAATAATATTTTTTTACAGTTTCTGTTAGAATTATTAATTATTCTAAAAACCTATCAATTGAACAATGCCACAAGCTTTCGGTGTACAAAATTTCATAAAAATTCGTTCAGGCCGTTTTTCAGTAAAATCTCGCTATACAAAGAGACAAAAAATTAAAAAAACATTTTAATGTCATATTCGTGATCACTGTTCTATATTCCATCCATGTTCAACAGGAAATTAAAAAAACTACATGTACAGGCAAAACTAAAGATTTATTTAATATATATGATATCTATTTTTAGATACATTATTTAAAAAAACTTATCATGCTTGCAGGTTGTAAAACTCATGTATTAGAAAGGGTTTGCCTATTTGCCCGCTTTTACTTTGAACAGTAAGTCTTTTAAGTAAAATATTATTAACTTATTTTTCGAAATACACAATAAAGGAATATTTTCTGTTACAATTTTATCTTGATTTGAAAACTACGAACCGTGAAAATACCTATTATAATTTTAAACTACCGAATGGTAACTGTAGGTTCTGCAAAATAGACATAAAACTTAAAACTCAAATACAAAAGTGCACGGGGAATCGCGGGACTCGTTACGATTTTGTTTTCCGCATTTAGCAGCAAGTGGAAAGAAAACAAAAAGTCTGAGCCAACCTTTATGCTTGCACGTCAATTTTATATCTTTTGCTGTCAGTTTGTGGTACATTTTTCCTCGCACATAACCGAAATTTAAAGTGCAAAGAGTTTTACTTCTGCTTTAAAACATGCACCCACGAGGTTGTTTCTTCGTACAATTGAATTGTGCGGAAATATTGAGCCCCTAAAAGCTGTTATCTTTCTCCTATAATATGTACCACCGATTAAATCAACTATATCAAACGAATTCAATAAACGTTGAAGTGGTATGTTCAACTTTGTTTGGAAGTTTTCTTGTAATTGACGTGTAATTTAAGACGTTATAGAGGTTAACTTTTACATAATGTTTACTCAAAAGGATTTTTTTTTTAAATCGTTTTACAAGCTTTTATGTAATTTACTAATTAGCCATGTTAGTTAGTATGGGTCAAATCTTGCAACCCAATTTAGAAACAGTTTTCCCCAACCGATTGAGCTGAAATTTTGTACACACGTTTAGTTTGAATGGTAATGCATGATTATCTATGTGAAATCATTCTAAATTCAATATGTCGAACTCCCAAAGATAGCTGATCAGCTATTTTTTGCGCACCTTCATAATATGGGTATAAAATGAAAGGGTTTGCTGAGGAGAATACAGAAAAAAATATATTTAAAGGATTTTTATAAATAAGCTTTTATTCTATATTTAAAAAAAATTAAAAGCTTGTAACGCAAATAAAAAATGAGAAAGGGGAATTTAAGACTTTCAAATTATTTAAATATTGAATACTTAAAAGTTTGCTTTTAAAGTTTTTTTTGTGGTAATATTTTTTAAGCCCGTGTTTAATACACTTTTTTATTTAGGTTATTTTGTATTATTTGATTGCTTTGATCATTATATATTATATTATATTTTGTTTTTTATTTTATTTTTATGCTTATTAGTGCTTATATTTTATTGCACATCTATCATATATTAAATAGATAACAAGCAGTTTATTGACTAGGAATAACGTATATAAAATATATCGGCTCTTATTTAAGACAGAACGATGGATAGATAATAAGATAAGCGTCTTCCAATTTAAGAACAATGTCAAAAATTAAATTCACTCGTTTTCGTTTAAAAGTCGTTAAATAAAATTGTTTGGAAATGATTACTGTGTTACTTCACAGTTTTTCATTTGAACAGAAATCGCACAAAAATGTCAGTCCATTTGTAAAGAATGAAATATTAAAATGGGAGACCCGATGATTTGAAATCGGAGCCTGCTATCGTGAGCTTCCTCACTTGAAGATTGTGCCTCGTTTGAACACTATCGCCTGCTATACTGTCCTATTTTTTTATAGTAAGTCAATTCCTGAGTTTATTTTAACAAGGTATATCAATTGAGACCTATCGATTTGCACTGGCTGTGCCCGCGACTTTGTCCTCTTGGTTTATTTCGTGAATGAAAACAGCAACTAAATAAAAACCTTTCACTCTACGTATTAGACCCGTATAAGCTTTGATAATACCCAACTAAAATCATTCTAAAGAATAATAATAATAAGAATAATAAGTTTTTTTTTATTTGAATTCACACATTACTAAATTAACTTAATCTAATACAATCAATCGACCAAAATTGCAAAAAAAGAAGAAAAAACTGTTACCCAATATCACAGTTTAACCGTCCTACGATATTATCTAAAAAAACGTAAAGACTGATTGCCCCGCTCGAGGTCTTGGGTTCGATTCCCAGGTCGAGTAAAGTGTTATTGGGGTTTTCTATGAAATTCTCAGTAGCAGCTCTGAATTTGGCTTTGTACCCGATTAATGTCAATTGGCTCGCCCTCTATTACATGGGACCTAAAAACATACACGGCGAACTTCACCCGTTCGGGGAATACAGGCGTGATGGTATTATTTATATAAAGGCATACAAAAATGTTCAGTTTTGCAATCATTTACGAAAAGCTAAGTTTATTTAATGACTTAATTTTTATAAACCCTTATTTTCCAGTGAATAATAACGCTTTGTTGTATGTCTAGTGTAAACGACGACATGTATCGTAGAAATCTAGATAGAATAGAGGTTTTTACTTATTTAAACATTTAAAAATAGCATTAAAATCTATCTGATAACATTAAAAAATAATAATAAAGGCCCAATTTTTTAATTATTAATATACGTGCTTACAGAAAATATACTTAAGTGCGACAATAAATATCAAACCAATTTCATGATAATTTAAACCAAGCCGTACACCTCCATCTATGAATACTCCTGGAAAAAAAATCAAACGTTTCCATTTATTGCCTTTTTTGAAAATTATGTAAAGATAAAATATTTTGGATTAATTTGGTATCTTTTCACTTTGTTTCACTAAATATTTTAAATGTATAACAAAATGACATATATATACATTCTTTTTTATATGTACATAACTTAAACGTAATTTATAGACCATAAAAACGTGCATACGTGCAAAAATGCATTCTAAATATATCTTCAGACTATAAGCTAAAACAACACCAATTTTCATTAAATTCGGTCCAGTAGTTTTTGCGTGATTGGCATTCAAACATACTGACAAACACACAAAAATTTCAATAACTATCGAAATGTACTCTGTCCATGATTCTGAACCCCCGTATTATTTTTTCTCAAATATCTTCAATGTAAAGATTTAGACTCTTTACTCTTTTATTATAAGTATATATTACTAGTTAATGTGTTGTATTCGGGTGCTCAATATTTTGTTTTCATGCCAAAATCAACATTTATTGATCGTCTCTGGAAAATCCTGGCACTTGCCAAACTGTAATAGCTAAGTCAGCTCTGTTAATATCAATCCTTATATTTATTACATTAAAAATTATGTTGTAAATTTAACAGTAATAAATACAAATAATAAAATGAAAATAATTATTTGTTTGTAATATAAAAATAACAGGTTTTAAAATGTTTTTCTGTCTATGTGTTTCTTCCGGCTAAGCTCCGAAACAGTTTGACCGATTTTAAACTTACACTTGTTTTAGAAAAAGAATTAAGGTCCATCCCAAATAAAACTAACTTGGCACCTAACACTAACTAAATTGACACTAAACTAAATTGGCAGTGTCGAGTACCGTGCACGCCCCACACATACCTGTTCATATACTTGCAAGCATGCTTATTATACAGAAACAAACAAACACACGCATGCACTCGCACGCACATCTTTTGTTTATTTTTATTTATGTGTATAATTTGTAATGTGAGAGTCACTCTTACCTGAGATACAAGTTAAAACTAGTTCAGGTGACGAAGTTCAATAATGTAATATTATACTATGTAAACTAAAAAAGTTATGGTGAAAAATAAGTAATTATTATATTTTTTTGTATTATTTGTATTTTCTGGAAACTCTTTTCTATTTATGAATAAATTGATTTATTGTCGTTAACCTGGAAACAAAAAAAAAATATATATCTTTATTACATGGAATAAACGGATATGATTCAAGTATTATTTTAGTAAAAGTAAATTATCCAACAATTACGTAAACAAAAGCGAAACAGAACGTGTGGATTTACGATCGTTTTATGGTCACTAAAACTCGAATCATGCACAATCAATGACAATCATTCAATAAGCGTGCCAAGTAATATTAAAGCTTGTAAATATATAAATACGTTACCCAGCTGATGAGGAACATGTGAACTTGATTACACGAGTAATCATAATATTACATAAGAACGATAAGCTGAATAACTTCTCATATTCCTTTACCTTTACGCCTATTTGTATTACCTATTTTTAGCATATTTTTGCAGAAAGAACTTCTTGTGCTTTAAAAGATGAAAAGAACATTTTCAAATGGTTCTTCATACAAAATTCTTTATGTGTCGTATTTATAAATATCAATTTAACCAACCTATTAAATCAAAACAAAAGAAATCTCACAGGACTGCAAAAGGATTAACATATGTATCATTTTTAATATTTATATTTTCTTGGTCAATTTTTGAATGAGGTACATTGAAACACGGTTCAAACGAGCCTACAATTACGCTTGTTGGGACAATAGGGAAACTGGTGGCGTTTCCCTCTCGTAATGTGAAACCTTTTGTAACATTGGTCGAGATGGCTGATATAGTACTATGAGATAAGTTATTCGGATAGTTGAATATCAAAAACGAGTTTGCATAACACTGGAATTGAATATAAAAAACATACAAGCTAATAAATCTATGAAATACAACAATCAATCAATAAATTAAAGCAATCACTTTTACTGCTTTTTTTACTTTAATAACTTACTGGACACTGTTGTCTAAGTACACATATTAAGCAGTTTGGCCTTAGGGGGTGGTGAGTTAGGCAATTGCTCGGAGCTTCACAGAACAAGCCGAGTGGAAAATTTACAATTTAAGTAAGTGTATCGTACGTAGTAATCTTTAGGATTATTGTCACAATACTTGTGGCAGAAAGGAGTTTTTCGAAGTTAGGAATTATTAACACACATTTTTGTGGAATGCGATTTTATATGATTGAATTTTTGTCCTTACTATTTTTACAATTGAAAATGACGCAGCTCATTCATTAGATTATTGTTTTTTTATCCATGTACTTCCCATGTACAATTTTCATCAAAATTGATTGAGTATTATCAAAATTGTTTTTTAATAGGTATCTGAAATGACAATTCCTATAACCCATTAATTATGTAAATATTTAGACTTCTCGTATACAAAATTTCATCAAAATCGGTAAAGAATTAATTAACTTTTAAATTTTTAGAATTTTTTTTTTTTACGATACCTAAAGATTTTATTGAAAATTCTCATAAATTATCATTCATGGGATGACTTATAGTTTCTGAGTACAATATTTCATGTAAATCGGTCAAGAATTAACGAAAATAGATTTTTGGTAATAATTTTTTTTACGATTTCTAAAATTAATATTGATAATTTTTATAGCCCATGAATAATGCAATAACCTGTGTAAAAAACTTCATCAAAATCGGTGAAGATTCTTTCTTGTTTTGGATATTTTTACAATTTCTTAATCTACAATTGAAAATTTTTATACCTTATCAATTGACCAATGACATAAGCACCTCGTCTACAAAATTTCATAAGAATCGGTCAAGCAGTTTTTAAGTTAAATCCGGACTTACAAAAAGAAAGACAGATATAAAAATTTAAGGGCTTATTAGTGATCAGTGTTTTTCATATAGTATGCCTATAGGGAAATTTAGAAAAAATATTAGCTGTACACACAGAACTATAAGACTGAGATTTGGCATGGTTAAAGTTTATTTGGAGAAGGAGTGCAGAAAGCTAAAATTTATCTATAATATCTGGTAGTACTAATTATTAAGTTAAATAAATTAATACTGCGAATCCTAACCCGACCAGTGCCATTGATCTTAGATCCCCCAAAAGATTGACATTTTCACTCAACGAAAAGTGAGAGCAAGTGGTGTATGTTTGTTTCAGGTTGTTCAGGCTCAGGTTCAGGTCTCATTCCTTAGGTTCATGAATACTGCAAATGTCAAACAGAAAATCGTCTATGATCAAAAAGTCGCTGTTCGAATTTCGACCTTAGGGCGATCGCTAGTTGATATAGATACGCCATTGAAGCTCTTTACATGCAATCTTGAATGGTGGGCAATCATCGCTTTCAGTACACTTTCGACTTGATAGCGGCGTGAGTAAAAAGAAACTTTTATCCTTTTTTGACAACATAGTTTTCGTCTTACGCTGTGATTCCCTATCTCTTTTGTTTCAACATGCTGATAACAAAATTTGTACCATTTTCAAATTGCTTTTAGTGAGAGTATAACGCGTCTATTTATATAACGTCATTGCTACCCACCCAGCAAATTGTTTAAAAGATTATTTATTATTAAAAATGTTAAATTCCTCTTCTAAGCATTTACTTTATATAAAAACTCGGGCTTAACTTTCGAACAAAGGGCACATTATTCAAAAACCTTTTTTTTCTTTAATGGCCTGTAAAATAAATCCGGACGCCCACAGACACTTAACTCTTCATAATCTACAACAGATAACGTTTCCATACAACATTTTATATTTTTAGCTACGACGCTATGTACTTATTGCTAATGTATATCGACTATATAATATACATATTTTTGTTTTATGTATTTACTAGCTGTGCCCGCGGCTCCGTTCGCGTGGCCTATGAAACTGTTGTTAATGAAGATATCGTGATATTATTTTTAGATCGGACTCACGCACCTAGAGTTCCGTAATTGTACAGCTACTCTCACAAACATAATTAGATAACATCGGCGTGCACAGAGTTTTTAGACAGGGTAGGCAGAAAATTTTAAAAGCTATTAATTACCAAAATACTCTTATCAATTTACAGTTATTCGAAATGGCCTTTCGGCATTGCTTTAAAAAATGGTAGTTCAGGTAATATATAAGTCAATGCCTATCGACGTGTTTTTAAGTTCTGTATTTGCAAAATTAAATAATAGCAATGAAAAGATGGTTGTATTAGTATACGGATCTTCATATTATAATTTGACTGATATATAATTTTGAAAATCGCATCATTTTTTATTTTTTCAATCTAGACACACGGTAGTGTGTCAGACAAGTTCGGAAAGGACGACACCGGCCAGTGTTTATATTTTTACACGAAACATTTCGAGCTACTTTCGACCCCTTCATAAGTAAAAAGCTATTAGACCTAAAATTTTTGAACTTTTAATAAACCAACCTTGAACACCTAGGATCTCAAATTTCACGATTAAGCCTATTATAGTTATTGAGTTATTAAGGTCTGAAAAGTAACATTTTTATCACTCATTGACTGACTCACCCATCAGAAACCTAGACTACTTCTACGTGACTCAGAAACTTGGAATATGCCATCAAGGTAAATAATCAGCCTATACCAAGCATCCAATAGAAAAAATCAAAATATGTACTTCAAAGAAATACAATTCAATGTTGTAATAAAATTATTTATTTATATAGGCACACATTACAGATTATAAACAAAATAAGAATAAATCTCAAAATTTTACATGTTTTAACTAGCTTATAATCCAGTTTATTAGTGGACATCAGTTGTAATTATTTCCCAAAGGGAAAAAAAAAAAACTAAACAAAAAAGAAATAAATTTGTCACTTGCATGCAGAATTACATTATATAGTATATATTCAAATAAAGTAAGGTATCTTTGAATTACATATCGGAATCGACTTAGATTCAAGTTAAATATATCAATAGGATCCATATTTAGAGCTTTATGATGTTCGATATTATTGTATGAGCGGACCCATACTTACTTGCTATTGGACAGTTGAAAGATATAATGTTTTTATAAAAAGGTATATAATATAATTTGGTGCTTCTACTACGGATATTGATGTTGAAGCTTACCATGCTCAGAAGTTGTGGACAGTCTATAGTAGAATGAATAATTTTATGAAGATAAATTAATTCACTTGCTTGCCTTCTACTAGAGAGAGGAGATTTTAAAGTGCTTGGTACGTTCTATGTGATTAACCAGTGTTCTGTTCATCCCATGTTTAAAGCAAAGTGATTTCAAGAAGCGAGTCTATATCCGTTCAATGTTATTTGTATGAGTTATACAGTATGGAGACCAATTATTAATCAATTGTATTAAAATTAAAGCTTTCCGGTTTATGTCAAGTGAGAATGATTGTTTTATCTGTATTAATATTTATAACATAATAAAGAAGATTTTTTTTGTTTGTTTAACCACTTTAATCGAAAAATTCATGAGGAATATAATATTTACTATTTTCATAATAATATAATAAAAGCGGAAGAGCTTTTTATTTGATAGTGACATTGACCAGGACGTGAAGAATAGGATAAATGCTGGGTGGTGGAAATGGCGACAGGTCTCAGGAATAACACGTGATCCTCGAATGCCCCTGAAATTTAAGGGAAAAATTTATTAAATTATAAGACCTATCTTGACGTATGGATCAGAGTGCTGAACAACGAAAGAAATGGATGAAAGAAGATTAAATGCGAATGTTAAAATGGATGTGTGATCCGAGGAAGCTTAAAATAGCACCAATTATAGAGAAGTTGAGGTATAGAGGCTTGCGTGGTATGAGCATGTCATGAGGAAGGATGAAAGTCATATAACTAGGAGGATGGATATAGTAGTATATTTTTTATATAAAATAGTATAGTATATACAATATAATATAATATAGTAGAGGAAGACCTAAGAAAGTATGGATGGATTGTGTGAAGAATGATATTCGTATAAAAGGTGTGAATACTGAGATGATATTTGATAGAGTAGAGTGAAAAAAGAAAACATGTTGTGCCGACCATACTTAAGTAGGATAAGGGGTAAGAATTCAAATTTTAAGTCATTTTTGTATTCAACAGTGGCTCATTTGGCTACGTACCTATCCGAAATTATTCGAAACGTTTATACGGGATATATTTTCGGTTCCCTTTTTTTTTTTCAAATATCGAGCAGTAACGGAGTTCCATAAACACTTCTGATCATTACTACAGTAAAGACAAAAGTGTTCATGCGAGCCGGACTTCCTCGCAGTAATTACAACAAAATTAGTGAATGTTTTCAAATGAACCTTCACGTCCCCTCTTTGATTAATCAATGCATTTTATAGTCGAAACTTTACGAAGTACTTTACAAAACGATAAAATAATGTTTTAACTGCTCAATATTCATCGCAGTAAACATAATGACGTAATAAAAGGCATTTTCTTTTTTTTCTTTTCTACATAACAATTTTATTTATCTTTGTAATCAATCTAGACTTATATAAATAATATTTTTAATTTCTGAAGATAACAAAAAGTATAAAAATTGACTATATAACTAATTTTTATTTTATTTTGTTAGTGGCTCGATTTTTGTTAAGCGAACCTCTGTTTCCCCTAAATTAAATAATAATACTTACATTTATATTATGCACTCTACCGAGTTTGATACTAGATGATAGATTCCAAGAAATTAAAAAAGCGATGGCTTAGGCAGAAAAACAAATAAAACCGATATAAATTTTCTAACAAGCGAAGCCTTCGAGACCACTTGAAAGACCGTTGACGACAAAAAGAGAAATGTCGACGACAAACTCACGGAGGGACAAGTGTGGTACTTTACAATAAAAATGGACTTACATCTTTCACAACTAAAGTTTCGTAAAGAAAAAAATATCATATTTTACAGTGGGATATGAAATTTTGTTTCAAATTGTACGTGTTAAGTTTAAATTTAGAATAACGAGAGTCAGGACACAAAGAAATTTCTTTGGAGATTTGTACAGACTCCTACAGAATATCACTGCCAAACAACCTTGTGTGGTGTTCACGTAGTGATTAAGATTTTCAGAGCTTCTTGGGGTCCCTACTCCTGGGTCGCGACCACCATATACTAGGTGTAACACCTGTCATAGTTAGCACGGTTAAGGTGGCCTTCGCGCATTCTCACTCACGGCCGAGGAGCACGAACAGCCACGTACCGAGCATTAAGGCTACGGATTTGTCTGCGCTTCACAGACGACACTCTTCCCATGGTGTGTCAGTGCGGGCTTATCCGCGTCCGTCCGCAATATCACGGATCGTGACCTTAAGCATGCTAACTATGGCGGATGTTACACCTAGTGTATGGTGGTCGCGACCCAGCAGTTTCAATTATATGTATTCATAAATATTTCCTAATGTGTAGTTATTTATTGTTTTATTTCACAATGGTAGAGCTGCCTCTCTTTCTTATAGGTACAGCATATATGTATTATGTATATTCGAAAGCCTATTGTTGATTGTCAGCTTGATATTGTAAGGTATAATTTCCTGACCTAGGATCACGCACGCTTTTGTCATGAATGGGGTATTAGTACAATAGCCTCTCTATATAGTTTATTAAAAACTTTTCACATAAAATTATTAATAACAATTGATGTATTTTTAAGAACTAAGCCTTAGTTTTCCATCTGTTCCCGTTCCTGGGAAATATCACTTCCAAAAATCTATTCCATACTGTTACAAGATACTATCTTTTTCAACAAGTATAATCGAAAAGAGTAAAAACCTTATTCCAAGTCATATTTGTTTGTATCTTCCTCTAACAAAATCAAGTTCCTTAAGCTTCAATAGCGAAGTGCATGTTCTAAACTGAAACTGCTTACTTTTGTGCAACACACAAGTGTGTGGATCAGGTACGTAGTATTTAATAACTGTTTTTCCAGTTTACAGTTTATAACTGTACCAAACTGTTACTGGTAAATGCCTGTTCTTTTAAATTATTCCGATAAATGCACATCACTCCTTCTAAGCTTGACTCTATCAATAAAATTGTCAATTTCTGTACAGGTCAATGATATTATAAGTAAAATGTGTTTTACTTATAATAGAGAGAGAGTTGGTAGAGTTGTGTTATATTAAAATGGTTCACATATAAGCGAGTGTGATATTCTGAATTCAAATGATTGAATGAAAATACTATAATTATAACATTTATAATTTCATTAATATTGTAATAGGCTGCCCAATTCTCAAATTAAGCATTTTAATTTTTGACGTTACAACGTCTTATAATTCGATGGAGCCGGCTGCACGCACAAAAAAACATGACTCGTGCGGCGTTACCTCCCTCTGAGGCGTTCCATTTCAGACTTAAAGTGCAAGCGAGAGCGCGGTACGAGCGACAAAGAGGCACAATCGGCCTCCGCGTTAGGCAGCGTTCGACATCTGTCTCTCTCCTACTTGAGTGAGCGATGCGTCTGAGTGAACAGCTGCTATACAATAATACATTTACATGTTTTCGTCAAGTATGAAGTGCAGTGAAAAGTGAATGTGGTGTCAATTGTTTATAGCAACGATAATTGCGGCGATAAAGGTCGATCGATAATTAGATCGAGGCGATAAATCTATCAAACAAATAAAATTAAAAATTCTTTTGAAAAATGATACCATTCCATCAGTATTTTCTTATGACGTTGTCACGTTCAACTATTGTCAGTAAACCGACTTTACAGACAACCGATTTTTTTTAGGGGGCCAATCAATTAACACTTAGGAGAGATTCGGCCCTATCATAAGGCACCATCGCGTCGTGCCCATGCGAGCGAAGGCTAACAGAATGGAAACTACTTAAACAGAACAAAACATTTATGATGTCGTTTTGTTCTATAATAAAAATTGACCAAAAATAAAACTTCATTTATAATAAAAGCTCACAAGTTAATATGGTCTTCGGACAGGAATATTTTATATAAAATTTCACAGAAACCAAAGATTTTTGAGAACGTAATCAAGTGGTATCTACTTTTATTTTTCTATAAAGCTTCGTAGCGTCCAATAACGTTTTATATAAATAGACGCGTTATACTCTCACTAAAAGTTACAAATTTTGTTATCAGCATGTTGAAACAAAAGAGATAGGAAATCACAGCGTAAGGCATAAACTCTATTGTCCAAGAAGTATAAAAGTTTCTTCTCGCTCACGCAGGTATCATGTACAAAGTGAACTGTGGGCAATTGCCCACCATAAGCGATGGCATGTAAAGAGCTTAGGTGCCGTATCTACTTATAAAATACCATTGGTAGTGTCATTTATTATTCCAACTAAACATAAAGTAAAGTAATGCTATAAAATAACGCCAATGAAAAACATTATTTAAAAAATTTCAATCGAGAGAGTTGGTAAACTGTTATTAAATTTGATTTGTAATAAAGAAATTCTATCATTATTCTGGGTAATAAAGTTTACTACATACACTCAAAAGTAAGTGCTCGTTTCAAATTTTAAATAAAATCTCGTTTAAAGAACCAACTGCAATTGTCCGCAAACTAACATACCTACATACATTCACGATCTTGTACATTTAACGACAGTTTTATAGTCGACTGGAGCCGAGCTGACTCAATGTCAATATCATCTAGATGACCATTATCATGAAATTTCTAGAAACTTCTATCAATATAATATGTTTTTAAGCCGGTGTATTTCTTACTGACAATGCATTATGGTAAGTCGTAAATCTAATAAATGCATTAAATTATAAAACCAGGTGTAATATTGGCAGTTTAAAAGGACTATTTGAATAAAAGTGGGAAATGTTGAAAGATTTTGATATAGTACGTATTTATTATTATTGCAAATAGTGTACTTTCAAACTGTTTAAACTTAGGAAAAATAAATTGAATAAAGTCTTCGTCTTCGAAAGTTTAATCATGTATCTGAATACAGAGTCAAGTTGAAATGGCTATCTATTCGCCAAATTAGGAATGTAAGAATACTTTGTCTTCATTTCTCCATTCTTAATAATCCCGAATCCCGTAAACATTAAAAAACTCTATTTTTTTATATCTTGCGGATAAGCACAAAAGACTGCTAAGTTCTTCTGGTTCTTTAATTCTCAGTATTCCACGTCATCACAACTAATTTTGTCTACCGATCTTTCGCCATAACAGCAGCACGACTGTGGAATTGGCTTCCTATCAAAATCTAACTAGCCGACTCTCGGGATTCCTTCAAGTATTCGCTACGTAGGTTTCACTTCGAGCAGTTGAATATTGGCTAGATTTTTTAAACTAAATATTATGCATACCTTGCATATACCTTTCTCTTGCTCCCCTGAAATACTGGTAGAGAATGCTTTTTAACATTAAGTCCTCCAATTCTACTTTTAAGAAATACATAATATATAATAAAATGAACGTCATCAAGCAAAATTATTAGACGCACTTAAAATGTGAACAAGAAAGCAAAAACAACTGGCAAATAAGGGTCGCGTAAAGTAAATGAATTGGAATATAAAAAACATTTTCCTGTAAAAAATTCTCAA
This sequence comes from Saturnia japonica, assembly GCA_033032175.1. Taxonomy (NCBI): domain Eukaryota; kingdom Metazoa; phylum Arthropoda; class Insecta; order Lepidoptera; family Saturniidae; genus Saturnia; species Saturnia japonica. The sequence goes on from CM065314.1 coordinate 6,528,411, forward strand.
GGCTTTTGTCACCTTTTGGGATCAGCTTAATTTTGTTAGACCTCCTAATCTTTGACATTAAGCCTTAGGGTGTAAAACATAAGCGAATTAATTCTTTAGAACGCCCCTCCGGGGTTACGAAGCGTTGAATGTTGGTTAAACTAGGATTTGTTATGAATATTGTTCAGTATTTAGTTAAATTTCCATAGTTAACGTTTTACGACATTATGATTTAGGTCAACAAAAGCGGACTCCCTAATCTCTTTATTCAAAACAATATTATAATTACATATTCCTTAGCAACGGTTTATTAGTTTCGACGGACCACAATGTTTTCCTTTGAGACTTTATCTCACTTCAATTGTTGTTTTAATATATTCCTTTGAATTCTTATCGACAGCATTTTGCAGTTGACAGAAATTTAAAGCTCATATTTTATGGTTGAATCACGATAGCATTTTAATCAACTCAGTCATGACGTTATTACGAAGCATACAGCCCCATTAATTTAATATCATTACTAGAACTATGAAAATTTACAATCAATCCCAAAAAGGACTAAACACATCCGAGGACAGTAACCGTTGAAGGTGGGCCGAAATCGTTGATAAAATGTAGATACACAACAATGTGTACACAAGAATTTATCTTTCATAAAGGAGCGTGTTTTCGTTGGCTATTGCTAGGGCAATAATTCTCCGGAATGGCTTAAAGAGACCGATGTTAATCGTTCTAGAGAATCTGTATCATTATCGGTCAAAAAATAAACTATTTAGTGTTCACCGCAGAATTCCATCGGCCTTCGGATCAGTGTGTAACAACTTTTAGTTGGTTTTAATTTTATAACATTTCTATATTTGCAACGTTAGAAATACTCATTAATGTTATTTTTCTTGTATCGTACAGGCAGGTTTTAAGACTAACATATGTTTAAAAATATCATTACTCTGTTGAAAATTACTAAATGTGAGTTAAAAAAAACTCAATGTCAGTAGTATTTACACGTATATTTAAAAGAAAATCATTCAAATGCTGCTAGTTTCGCTCCATTATACAATACATTTGTGCTATGTATTTAATAAACAAAAAAATGTTTTTTTTTTTCATTCAGTTCGAAGCTCACATTAGACGGGTTTATATTATTTGTTATTTACTTTAGGGTCTGCATTATAGTTATACCAAGTTTAACGCTTGTACGTATTACTGATTTTAAGATAAAGCAAAACAAAATAAAATTCGAAACATTTTGTTTTACGGTAATTTTATTATTTTTAATATATGTTCCATAATAACATTTCTTAAAAATTTACTTTAGCCTTTATAGACTTATTTTAATAAGGAATTGTTGAAAATAAACACATTTTCGTTCATTCAATTATATAAAGATTAAATTCCTTATTTATACTCTTTTTACACAGAACTGAAAAGTAAAAAGATAAATAAAGTAGTCTACACTGATTCATGCTATGAACACATTCAAGTATCAAACTTACAGACCGTTGTCAGACCTTTTAGCAAACAGATGGGTAAATAATGAAAAACGCAAGTCACACCGATTCAGTATTCGCCCTGTCTTGTTGCGAGGTTGTAACTTTCTCGATTAAAATAATTGATTCCTTTATACGTGCATTACTGAAGCCTATAGCTGTTGTGTTACTGACATCTCAATAAGATTACCCGTTTATGTATGTAGCAAGGGTAATATTGTTGTGTGTGGATCATCAGGATTACCCTGTAGTCCCAGATTTATCATTCGTACTGCTGATACCGCGGCTTCCTATGGCCTGAATTTATATTTACCCTTAGTGCTGTCTAAGAGGTTATAACAGCTGTAATTGCAAAACAAAATATGCTACGAAGAAGGCATATAGTATAAGGCTGTAGAAAAATTTCATTGCAGTTTTTTTTTCTTTTGTTCTAATAAATAAATAATATAAATATCTAATTTGTAAATATTAACAAGCTACGTGAATATTTATTTATTTATAATTATTTTCATTTCTTCAATAAGATTAATTTATTATTTACATTTGTTAAATTTAAAACTTTATTATAAAAATTAAACCGAACGCATAATATCAAATATTGTAAGTATAAACATTTTGTATATTTTAACGAGCGTATATAACAACAAAACATCAGTTATTGCATTCCCGATTCGACAAACCACAGGTCAGACCCGTGCAACTGCGTCTGGCAAACATCGGAAACTGTAATCAAGCTTCCGGCTTTTGTAATTAATGCACATAAAACCCGGGTACACTAATAATGAAGGCCACAGTATACTGGACAGTGGACTTAACAGCTATTGTCCGATATTATTTTAGGTGGAATAATGGCGTGGTTATTTAAGTAGGCTCGTTATTAAAACCCACCATTAGCGACCATTGTAGAAAGTAATTGTGTTTTTTCCGCACATGTATTATTTTAATAATGAAATGTAAAAACGTTTTCTAAACTGCGTATTCATACAGTGATCTTTTGTTTGAATACCCGCGATAGAGGCACGCTTATGCGTGTAGCGTTTTGGGGACAGCCAGTTTTATTCAAGCGGGATGATAGAGATCTGTGCCTGACTGACTAGCGACCATTATGCACAATGTGATAAACCCAAAACAATGTCCTCTTTTACTTTACCATGCTTCGGAGTCAGTCAGAGTATATATAGAAGGAAAGTGCTTGCAGTCCGATTTGACGGCGAAAGATAGCGGATCTGGCGGTGGTCGCTTTATTTTTGAATTATACTATACCTACCATCAGACACAGTGCAATTTGCCTTAGTACTATAAAAAAAAACATTTATAATTATTACTGGTCGTGCCCCACGGTTTCACCCGTGTTAATTTTATCCGATAAACATCACGCCGCCAATAAACGCCATCATAATTGTTTTAACCTCCCGCAAGTACAAATTATTTTAATTTTTAATAATCTCCTAAACTATGTGTCCAAATAACATGCTATATAGGGCAAAGTTTAAATTCATAAAATTGTCTTTATGATGAAGTTACTTTTATTCGTAAAGATTATTATGTCATGACTTCTTATTATTGTATAATCTTATACAAAAAAAAAAAAAAAAAAAAAAATACCTTATTGTGGCTTATGTATAAGAGATAGAAATATGCTATCGGGGATTTTTTTTAAAGATATACTAAGAGCGAATACATTTGTAGAACATTCTATTTACGTATCATTAACCATTACGCCAGCGCACGCGGATAATATAGTTCCGACTTACTTAACAAAAATTAATATTTAAGGCTAGCTTAGAGTTGTATCCTAATGTTAGATAGCCTATATACTATTCCTCGTGAAGCTGGCTATCATATATAATACAAAAATAATTTAATATTTTTTTCCAATTCGACTGGTAGTTCCAGAGATTGGCGTGTGTAAAGAAACAAAAAAACTTTTCCGTTTTATTATATATATTAATAAATCTCTAGCACTTTCTGTACTTTTAATATTTTTTACTTTTCATTTTCCAATAGGCACACTGTATGAACGAAACTGATCACGAATACGCCATTAATTTTTTTTTGTCTGTCTGTTTGTATGTCCAAATTTAATTCAAAAACGACATAACGGATTCTTATGAAATGTTGTACACGTGATGCTTCTTAAGTCATCAATCATTTGAAAAGATAAGAAATATCAATATTACTTTTAGAAATCGTAAAAAAAAAAAAAAAAAATTGATGAAATTTTGTATACAGGAAGTATAATAAGCTATCCCATGAATGATAAGTTATGATCATTTTCAATAACACTTAGGAATCGGTAAAAAAAAAAATTTCCAAAAATTTCTAATTTCAATAATTCTTAACCGATTTTGATGAAATTTTGTTTACGGGAAATCTAAGTATTTACGTAATTAATGGAGCTATAATAATAGTCAATATTACTACAAAAAAAAATTGAGTTTGGGTTCACACGCGGTAGACGTGAAACTTCTCTCTCTTTCGACCTCTCTTTATATATATTTCGAGTACATTAAGAATATACGAAGGATGGGGAAACTACATAGCAACGCATTCTATCTCATCCTCTAACAGTCTAAAACTTATATATACATTTATTGCTATCTCTTTTTCGTTACATATTTTCGTTTCATAAAATCTAATTCACAACGTCCCAGATGTGAAACTTCACTTCAAAAAAAAAAAGAGTTCAAAGAATTTAATTTTTATTAGTTTTCTACCGATTCTGATCAAATTTTGTAGACGGGAAGCCTACATCACTCTGTATTTGAAAGGTTATAAGAATCGTTAATACATTACAAATTGTAGATAAGAATAATATTTTTTATGAAAACTGTACCTACACGAGAAATCCTAGCAATTCTTCAATTGATACGGCGTATGCATTGTGAACAATATGAGCAAAAATAAAATTACGGGATGTAAATAACTACTGCGTAGCAACAAACGCATGCGGAGCCGCGGGCACACCGCTAGTATTTTTATTATAGATAACTCGTGTTCATTATTCAATTTATATACATAAAAGTCATGATGGTCATCAGATCAATCTATCTATAGTTATAATTGCCATCAAGTTAACCTATTTGATAGCTATCAACGATAGTAAATCCTTGATATGTGTGCTATTTTTTTTAGATCTACACTGTTAGCCTTAGGGGCCCTGAAGCCGCTGCGGCTTTTACAGCTTCACCGAACACCATCACTTTCGACGTAATTGGCTTGATTGAAGGAAAACAGGATGATAAACTTATAGCATATTATTATTATGGCATTTTGTAGTACCCGCTTGAATAGTGTCCAACCATCAAGTTGTAAATCTGTCAAACTACCTATAAGTATATTTCGGGGACACTTGAGAGCCAGGCCTCCTCTAGGCTTAGGTATGTATATTTTAGACCCTAATATCACATAACTTTAGGTGAAATTGCTGTGGAAACTCAAAACCTACAAGGATAAATCTCAAATAAGTTTGAAGAATTCCAATGAAAAAATGCATAACAATATTTGTAAATCACCAATTCATTGCGACCTGGTAAAAAGTAGTGATTAAACCCAAACCATCTCAAACCCAAAAAATTTGCATATTAACTTTGTTTCTTATAAAAAAATAAGTATTTTAAATATTCCTTATTATGGCAAAAAATATTCTATCTATAATTCCGATTAAACTCATAAAATATATTATTTATTACAATTTTACATTTTCCATGAAAATTGTAATCAAACTATTTGACTCATTTACAAAGAAACTTTATTGTGGAAGTAACAAGTATGTATCAAAGTCAGAAAATTTACGTAATGCTTAATAATATAGTAAAATTCTAAATGATCCATACCAGAACGCAGAACAAAGCACCCAATCTAAACTCCTCTGACCACAAACAGTTGGGACTCAGTCAACCAGTATTTTGGCCTAACCACAGTGGAACGCCGAGCTGTATTATTTCGCATCAAATCTCAAACCGCTTATACTCGCATGTTGTATTCTGTACAAGGATTAGTTTGTACAAAACAACGTATTAACAAAACCACAAAAAGCACTATCTATTGCTTTGAAGTCATCCAATTAAAGAATTTAGAAACTGTAATATTATCAGGAAATCAAATTGAAGTTTTATAAAAGAAACATTCAAAAATGTTTAATTAAGAGAATATATGGGGTATTCCATGCCAAAATCGACCACTTTTGAACCCGACCCCTTAGATTTAGCTGAAACTTTTCTGTTCCTTTCTAGAAAGACATTTCTGAGAATTTTTTTAATTTTTTTTATCCTACCCAAAAAAAGTTATGATTTTTAAAAAAATGGCTGTTTTATTTTCAAATAGCCATAACTTTTTTTTGACATTGGCATTTGGGTAACTTTTAAAAAAAAAATTTGTCTTTGAATGAACTTTTCGAAAAATACACAAAAAAATTGAATATGATCAATTCTATAAAATAATCAGTTTTTTTAAGCAAAATCGTTATTTTTTCAAAGTTTGTCACTTTTTTTTCCTCAAAAATAACTTCAATCAATTTGACAACTATTGCCGCTCATCCCGTAGTGGGCCGATTTTTTTATATATATTTTTTTTATTTCATTGAAACAAATTGTCAATTTATTTAATTAGCCGTAGTACTAGCCATTGCAATCTAAGCACTATTGTTATTTACATGAAAGTTCATTTATGCTTTTGCTATCGAAATCCCGGAGAAGGGAATGGAAGAACTCTCTAAAGGCGTTAATCAACCCTCACTGAATTTGAAGATTTTTCCCTGTTGACTTGCGGTACCTAATCTATACACACCGTTAATATTGCGTAAAGTATGTGCAGCGTTGATGCCACGACGTAACTTATATTTGAGAATATCGCACAATTTTTTAATGGTAACAGAAACTACCAGATATCAAAGAAAAATCCAACGACAAAAAAAAACAAATGAACATCTGAGGAAAAAAGGATTTGGCCATATTATAAAACTAATTTAAACTTGGAATTGAAAGTAGAATGAAAAATATAAATCTTTATACAGTATTAAAAATCGGCAATTCCATACAGTATGATTCAAAAAGTATATATAATTCACCGATTTAATGAACAATATTTTTCTTATAACAGATAAATCAACTTACTTAGCTGTGACTCAAAATAAGTGTTTAGTCTTTGAAATATTTTGCACGACCATTCAAGTCTTTTTATTTCTGTTAATCACCAGTATCAGTTAGCCACACTTCACAAATAATTTGTAAGTAGTGACAAATTATTTGTCGCGATGTACCAACAAAAAACTACTAAATTTTCAAACAATATTTGTAAATTAAAAAAAAAGTGTATGCGTATATTTAAAAATGTCGAAACGATAGAAGTTATACTTTTTTCAATACTCAATATTATGCGACATCGAGCGTGACTATCTTCACCACCATAGAAACAAGAGGTTTAGCAAGTAATCTTCATGGTGTAGAATTTTTATTTAAAAGTGTGCGCACTTAGTAAAACTTGACTCTCGTCTTTTTCATATCGCCTCTAAAGAAGTATAACTTCAAAAATTACCTTTAATTCTTCAATAACAATAACCACAACCAATGGGTTCGGCAATCACAGCTTTATGGTAACCTTGACCTTCGCACGAATAAAAAAGCTCGCTGGGAAGCTGTGTAACTGTCTCCCGGCCAGTATGTTCCCTCCTTCCTACAACATGACTTCTTTCAAATATAACATGAAGAGACATTTGAGCATGCCCGCATGACAGCGACAACTGGCGATAGATCTCTCGGTGGTCGCCGTTGCTTTTGATTGTACTGAGCTTAACACCAGGTGAAAAGTAGTCACACAGTAGCTTAAATAACTAGGTACATTTTATATAGGAGCCCAACATCATCGGCGAAACAAAATCTCATAGATTTCGCTGGTTCAACCAACTAAAGAAAATAAGGGAGGATCGAGCAGTCAAAAGAGCACAATCCTACTAATAATATAATAAATGTGACAGTGTGTATGTTTGGATGTTTGGATATTTAGATGTTTGTATGTTTGTATGTTTGTTAATCAACCACGCGAAAACTGCAGAACGGATTTGAATGAAATTTAGAACACAGATATTCTATAACCTGCAATAACACATAGGGTACTTTTTACCCCGGTAAAAGTCATAGTTTAACCAGTGTTATCCTACAAATATAACAAAAGTAAAGTTTGTATGTTTGTTGTTTGTACTGTTGTAAGTTTTATTGGAACAGTTAATGTGTTGGATTCATATTAGCATATAATTACAATACCATACAAACCGTGATAAACCCATCTATGATTTTCTTTTGGTTTGTTGTGTTCCGAAATCAGCCGGTGCATATACAGTAATATAGCAGGGTGATAGGGATCGCGTCCACCATACACATGGTAACAATCCTATACATGATTTTCTTTCGGTTTGTCGTGTTCCGAGATCTATCTGTGTATATCCAATAATATGCAGACGAAGTTGCGGGTATCAGCTAGTCAAAAATAAACAAAAAAACTATTCAATACAGGTCCTAAGAAGGCAATTATGAATGTCAAAACACTACACCTGGTTCGGATAACATCCCAGTCATCGAGAAAAACCGGCAAGAAACTCGATTGGGTTTATTAACATTTTATTTTCTACTTTTTTAATTAGTTTTTACAGTATTCAATTATATGCAGTTATTATCATTTTCAATAGATGTACAGAGAGGGAATCACATCCAGACATCACCATCATTCACGTAATCAGCTACACTATAATACCCTTTAGACAATAAAACTTTCTTAACATGATTCTTGAACTTATTATCCGGCAAATCGATAATGTGCTTAAGAAGTTTTTAAGAAAACTTAACACACTTACCTAAAAAACGTTTATTTGTTTTACTAAGTCTAAAAGATGAAACGACTACTTTATATTTATCTCTAGTGATGAAATTGTGCCTGTTAGTTACAAGTTCCAAATTATCATCATTTTTCCGAACATATATTATATTTTCCAAGATGTATTGGGAAGGCAAAGTTAAGATACTAAATTCATGAAATTTATTCCTCAATGATTCGCGTGGGACAGCATACTAAGCATACTTGGGACAGCTAACTGGTTGTCATCCACTTGATCAGCCCAGGTATCGCTGGCTTAACTCAGCAGGAGAGGATTTGCAGCATCTTTAAGCCAACAACTGGCAAAAACTACGCAGGTTCGGAACAAGTGGCGTGCTCTCGACTCGGAGGCCAAGACCCTTTTTGGATCACTGAGACAAAATAGTTAGTTTAATTATAATATTAAATTCTTTCAAATACATACTATAATCTAAGTACGAAAGAAAAATTACCTACAACGTGTCGCCTTGTAAAGAAATACTAACCATTTTAACGGACTGAGTAAATAGAGCACACATTGAATGGGACCGCCGATTGCGGCAGTAAATGCAAAATAAAAACTATTCCGGTCTCCACGATTGACTATAAAACTCACATCGACAGCGGAAGGGACGGGAAAGGATCCTACAAAAACATATGGCACCTCAGCCTCATCCCTTTGTGAGATATTTTTGTTGGAATATTATGCAGAATAGACCTATTTTTACCGTATGTGAAACTAGTGACATTGTAGCAAATGGATATATTATGTGCGTCGGTTGTAAGTTTTTTAATAATTGAATTACCTAATCTATATACATTAGTTAATAAAACTGTAGTTCTGTCTGGTTATATGTATTTTTTTGTGTTTTAATTTTCGGGCAAGATAATATATGACATCATTTTTTTAAATACATTTTATACATCGAAAGCCTTATGTTATTCCTCAATCCATAGGTTATAATGAATTGTCAATAATATTAGAAAAATAAAATTTCAAGGTGAACATAACTATATGCGTAATAAACACGTGTAGAGCCGCGAGGAACCCTTAGTCAAACAATCAACTTTTAACACACAATTGTGTATTGTTTACATTTTGTTTAGGAGTATTTTAAATGGGACAATTAAATCGCAAAATTTATATTAAATACTTAAAGCGGACAGTAAACTGTAAACTGTACACCTTTTAAGGTTCAGTTTTTAGAAGCTTTTATATCAATTGCCTTGTTAGTATGGGTAAAATCTTGCAACTAGGGATGGGCGATGTTAGAGAAACATCGATATTGACATCGATGTTAATATCATTAAGTAAACATCGATGTCCGATAAATATCGAAACAAAAAAATCGATGTTTAACAGAGACTAACAACGATGTTCTCAACGTCAACATCGATAATATCGAACATCCCTACTTGCAACTGAATTTTAAAACAGTTTTCCCTAACGGATTAAGCTGAAATTTTGCATACACGTTTTGTTTGGATGAAAATGCATGCATAACTAAGTGACGTAATTCTAAATTGAATATGGCAGACTCCCAAAGACAGCAGGCCAGTATTTTTTTTATGCACCACCATGACATGGATATCAAATAAAAGGGTTTGAATTAAAAAAAAATTGTACATATTTCCTTAACTTTAAAAATGCACGTGGTTCGAAAGGATATCAATGTTGGTGATCCTGTTAAACTGCATTACCCTGGGCATGTACCAGCCTTGTGTTGATGACCAGTGTGTTACGAGCAGGTGCAAAATATTACAGGTATGTTCCTTAAACAGTATTTACAGCGTCATTGAAACGAATATTTATGTTTACTAACACACGAATTAGATTAAATTATATTTCTTTTTATCATATTTTAAAAATTGATAAAACTAGTCGGGCCAGCAAACATTGTTCTGTCATTCCCAATAATCAATAACTCGATCACAGCGCCACCTTCTTCGTTTTTTCCTTAATGACTTATCCATGATCATATACAAAATAATTACAAATATCCACCATTTGAATCTTGAGTTGTGGTCTATAGTTAATACAAAAATCTAATAGAAAATAAGACGTTCAGTTGTTCCCGAATTTGAAATTTTCCGGGAACAAGATTGCCATAAAAACCTAATGCGGACTATTACAAATATTTTAGAATATCAGCCTAACCAAATCGATTCAGCCGTCCTCAAGTGAAGCGCTTAACAACGAACAGTATTTAATTTTTAACCGATTTCAAAAAAGGCGGAGGCTCCTCAATTCGGATGTATATTTTTTTACGGATGTTATGCTATAACTTCTTTGTTTTTGAACCGATTTGAATGATTTTTTTTTTTTGTTTGATAAGGGATACATCAAGGATGGTCCTATTTTAATTTAATTGGCATTGGACCTTCAACTTCGAAGATGCACCAGAGAACTCTTCAAAATCATTGAAGTTGATTTTCTTTTTTGTTAAAAATTGTCTTATTATTTATATAGATATACTTTAAGAGTATGTCAAGAAAAGTATTTAAAAATTATGACGAAAATGAAAATATCTATTACTTATATATTATATTCATTTCAGGTATTTGATGACATAATTTTTGCATTTTTCACACTGGAGATGACTATAAAAATGGTAGCGATGGGCGTTTACGGCCACGGCACGTACCTTGCTGATTCCTGGAATAGACTGGATTGTTTCATTGTTATGGCCGGGTACGTATTAAAATGAATACCGTATAAAATTAAAAATTCCTGTATATATTTCTAAGCATATTTTGAGCTTTAATAATACATACTTTAAAATTAAAGCACTTGTAGCTCCAAATAAAAAGTGATGTCTCTGTGAAAATAAAAAAGGACATGATAATTGGTATATTTATTTAAGAAGAATCTTAATTTAAAAAGATAAATATTTAAATGTAAAACTTCATTAAGAGTTTGTTAATATTATTAGATTTTTATTTGTTTATACGTTTGAATTTTTTTTTACCTTCGTATATGTATAATGCATGTGGGTATGTGTAGGGAACTACTCGACTGACTTGTGACCTCCATGCACATAATTAATAGACCCGTCATAGTGAATTTCTTTTAATTTGTCGCGTTTCGGAATCAGCCAGTGTAGATATGTTGCTAAGAGGCTTGGTAGCACAGCATGACAGCGACGACCGGCTAAGAATTGCAGACTTCTCGCTGATCGCTATTGTTTTCGATTGTACTATCCTTACCATCAGGTACATTGCAGTCATATTGAAAAGCTGCCATAAAAAAATCCTGGTTCCACATCGAATAGCTATGTTACATCTTTTTGTAAAATAAAAAAAAATCTTATTATGAAGTCACATTTAATTTTTTTTTTTTATATTCTTTAAAAAAACAAATAGGTGCGGAACTGTCTCCCAGCTAGTGTATTCCTTCCTTTCTACAACATGAGTCCTTGAACAAAATTTGAAGATACATTTGATCAGGCCCGCATGACAGCGACGACTGACTATGGATTGTAGATCCCACGGCGGTCACTGATATTATTGGATTGCAGTATGCTCACCAAACAGTATAGTCACTTTGTCGTGATATGATAAAAAAAAGCTCAGTATTCAAGTGAAATCTCCGGTAAATAAAATATTTATACATTTCATTTTTTTTTATTCACAGAACACTCGAGTACGCTTTGAATGTGGAGAATATTAACTTGTCGGCTATAAGGACAATCAGAGTTTTACGACCACTAAGAGCGATCAATAGGATACCAAGTAAGTATTCAAATTAATTACTTATAATTTAATCAAGTGAATAATCACCTTAACTTATATATGGCACGGATATAACATTTTTCAGAATCAGATATCAATGTAAAATTAACTAGCTATTTGGTCCTGTTACTGTTGTACTGTATTTGTTACGGATGCTAAATATATAAACACAAGTCGTTAGGACGTCAATAAGTTTAAATTTGTATTCATTAAAGTATATACATAAATAATTTTCCATAACAAGTAAAACATCTACTTTACTGTGAACTGCGTAAATAAATTTTATGTAGCTTGTTTTTGTAATTCTGAATTCTAACAGTCAGGTGAGTGTACAGTAACGTAGAAAGTAATTGAGTATCTTTCCTTTAAATAGTTTTCAAGTAAATCTTAAAACCCGAGGGCTTTACAAAGCAGTTAACAACCATCTTGTATTCAAAATCAGTTAAGGAGAGCTCTTAGTACGAGAACCCTTTGACTTTAGACGACCTCTTCTACACTACTGATTTTATAAAACCTTATTACATGATTGTGTATGCTGTGTTTGATTTCAATGATTTTAGTTTTATTTTTAATTATATATCTAATTTATTAGATAACTCATCAAGAATAATAATGCTAATTTCAATACGATTGTCAGATTGATAAGTACTATGAACTAGAAATTCGTCTAACAATGCTATAGAAATATATTAGATACAAAAACCGAAACAAATGTATTTAATTTTCAAAAAGTTATAGTCATGCATATAATAAAAAGTACTAGGATCTTTTAAAATACTATTAGACGAATATAACTTTTAATAACTTGATATTATATAGGCCATCATTTGATTTAAAAAAAATTAAAAGTGACATTGTCCGTCATTATCTCAGTTTATATTAATTTCATAAATGACTTCGCATAACAATCTGCGTTATGATATTATATAGAAATGAGTAGATTTATTTATATTGTATTAAATATAAAGTTAGTGTAGACGTAAAGAATACGGTCCGTCGCGTCGCGTCGGTCGGCCGCACTTACAAAATATTTAATCGAGAACGGGAGCAAGCTCGTATCGATCGTAAGCAACAAGTGAGCTGGCTTCGATCCCAGGCTTAACAAATATTGCCACTCCCACAGAAAATACTAATGTTACATTTGTGATTGATGGACCGATATATGAAGATATACTGATGCTATATAAATTAACACGTCATCTACAACGTAGAGTTTACGTTACGTAGTACAACGTAATTTTATAATTTACATACTGAAATATGCAAAAAAAACTTTTTAGTCGATCATTAATAAAAAAAATACGTATAAACTGAATCTCGGATCTCTAATGCAGCCGGCAAATTATTATACAATTATTGTATTAACGGGCTCTATAAAGATATTGTAACATTTTCCATGATTACAATTAAATATCAGGTCGACCGAGCTCCGCTCGGTGTCTTAAAAAAGAGAAAAACCACTATCTAGGTAAACTTGGAATTTAAAATATTATCTAAATACAAAATGTTATGCAAATCGTTGGAGCCGTTACTAAGAAACAAATTACGTTATATATATATGTATATATTATCTTCCCATGGCACAATTACAGGCTGATATTATTATTTTAGGTTTAAGTTAGTCTCTGTGCAACTAGTTAAGGAAATACAACATTCTGATGTACTTAATTTTAGCTAACTTTTGACAGCGGCTTCGCTCGCACTAAATTTAAAAAACATAGTTCTTATATGATTTCTCCATATAAATGTTAAAAACCCATTACACCCCTTTAGGGGTTTAATTTTCAAAAACCTATTCTGTGCATCATGCCTAAATCATAATAAATACCTGTGTGCCAAATTTCAGCCTAATCCATTCAGTGATTGGAGCTCTGAGTTGATAGATCAGTTAGTTAGTCACGGTTTCCTTTTATATATATTTAGATTAGATAATGACAAGACGAAATTCAGACGGGACCCTTAAATTTAACTTATATTCAAAGAATATTTCAAATTTATTTAACTTTTAGATAAGGCCTTTTTTAAACTGATTAATATGGTGTACTTTTAACTGATGTTTTTAACCAGCAAGTGCATTACAATCCGGTTAGCGGATAGCGCCTAAATGCTAATTTCGAGCGAAAATTGCCTTTGTTATCCTTCTAACTGAATATCTATCAACATACTGCTTATCCTATAAATTAACAAAAATCCATCATAAATTGAAATATAAAACGTCTTTATTCAATTTAGGCTCTAAGAAGACACTTATGAACGTTAAAACACTACTGCCGGTTCGAAAAACACTCAGGCATTGAGAAGAACCGGTAAGAAACTCGATCGATTTTTTTTTTCAGTGGATGCACAGAGAGGGAGTCACTTCCAGACATTCACTATCATTCACATAATGATCCACCCTATAATAACTTTTTGACAATAAAACCTGCTTGACATGGTCCTTGATCTTGTCCGGCAAATCAGTAATGTGCCTCGGATCTTATTATAAAACCTGGCACTATTACCTAAAAAAACTTTAATTGGACCTACTAAGTCTAAAACATGGTACGACTAATTTTTTTCCTTTTCTAGTATTGATCTTGTGCTGATCTTTGACAAAATCTAGCTTGACTATTTTTTTTTTAAGTTATCAAGGATGTATTGGGAGAGCAATAAAATATTGACCATTATATCGAGTAAACCTTCACACACTATAAAAACACTTCGAGTTATTTTTTCAGGAACGTTAATTAATTTGATTTTTATATTTACTTACAAAATAAAATTTACTACTAAACTCCCTCGTAGTCTAACTCATAAATAATGTTAACACTTAACTAAAGCGAAACGTCGAACTTCGTCGAAATAACTAAACAAGCAGCCGAATCCAAAGTGGTGTTGAAATTAAATAAATCAATGCAACAAAGTGCACAACCGTACCGTCACGACTTCCAAACAGTTAGCATTGAACATTCAAACAAAAGACGAACGCGAACGTTAAAGTTTTGCACAAAACCCCATCTGGGATTCGCAAACAAATAGGACAATGCAACTGGGCCGCAAATTAAATCGAACCAACCACGTTCGCCCGCGGTTAGATATACATAGGTACTAATTTGCCTTCAGCGAAATTTATTACTCTCACGTGCCTTTTTATCCCGTTAAATTGAAACGTAAATTTTGATTTATTCACCTTTAGGATACGATTTCTGTCTTCCTTTTTTCGTTGTTCTCCCGGTTTATGTTCACGAAATGTATTTAACATTTTGTTTTATTATTTCATGAACCTTTTTACCGACCTATTTCAATGTAATTTATAAAATATTCATTTTGATTAATATAATATTTATATAAGATAAATAACGCATGATATTGAGTACTCACATAATTAAGAAAGTTTGATTTCTATAATTCCATAGTTAGCGGTATTTTTTATTTATTTGGCGATAATTTCACGCTCAGCTATTTTATTCCAAATTAAGTAAAGCTTTTAATATGGTAACTAAACAGCTGATATACATACATAAACAGATATTTAACACCCAGACATATAACTAACTAATCGCACAAATGTCAGTCATATGCGGAGATCAAATCCGCGGCCTCGGCTCAATAGTAGGGCTTACTACCACTGCCCCATGAGGGCTGTCAAATAATATAGAGTAGAAAAAAAAAATTCAATTTTTTAAAATGTTTAATTTTTATAAATAAAAAATAATATTATTTGTTCACAAAATTAATTGCAGTTGAAATTTAGTACGCGCAACCATTGCAATAAAGCTCGGTAATCCTCTTTCATGTAGGCTCGCTTGTCTACCAATGTGTAGATTTAAGTTTAATCGATACTGTATATTTCAGAAATAAATGATTCACAAATCGTGTAAAAAACTCTTTACTCAATTACAATCTCGTTTCTAATATTTGTTTTAGGGCAGTCCTCTCATTTCGTGCAAATCATATGTCCATAAAAAAATAAACAAATAAGTAATTTAAACTACGTAATCCAATATCACAAAATATTTTATTTTAGGCAAATTTCATTATTTTTCATACAAAACAAATTATGTGATTGACTAATAGGTACCTAAAAAATAAAGAAAATATGCTCAAAAATTTAAACCAGCACCGGTCGGTCCACAAATTTCTGGAATTGTAAATTAATAACAAAATACTTTCCCACCACCTGTTCTTTTGGTATCTTTAAATTATGTATTAAAGAACAAATTTATGAAATTAATAAGAAACGATTGTTCTTTACGTTCACTGTGATACAATAATTTTGTCGTCAAAAAGGCTTATTACTGTTAATTGAACTCGAAATAACAAAATTAGCCTCTAGATTTACCTAGTAGAGTTGCCCACCTCTTTTCATGCACGCACGATCCTCACTTAGTCGGCCAGTGAACAGAGAACGGAGCAAAATCTTGCAGATACATTTACAAAAAATAAATAAAAAGGCAAGATTTTAGCCTTTAGTACGTTTATTTTTTCATTACCAGTGGTAATATTATTTTGAGGTAACTGGTAATTATTTATTGTATTATGCATGGTAATATATTTAATCAAGAACGAGTTTGAATAATTCTAAAAGTGTATACATATGTATGTATTTGCTATTTTATGGAGTTACTCCATAATAAGTATAAAAATATAATTATCTCTCGTCTTATTACCACAATTTACCATCTATTGTTAGGGGAATGGTAATGATTATAGAATTATGGCAATGACTTAAGATTTTACTGTTGTGTTTTGAGGTAATTAATTTTTATGGCATACTGATACTGCCCGTTTACGATGCTGCGTTTTAATATAAACACCAAGAACGTAATTTTTTATTTAATCTTCATTAACAGCGTCACTTTTGAATTACCATTTTCGATTCCTCTTTACCATGCCTTGAAACAAATTAAGTATGTCCATATCTTTGCTAATTTTACGTATAAATTAGTAGGATTTCAATTATTATGTTTATTTTTCATCTAGCTTTTCATAAGAAAAATTTACAAAAATTGTAACATCTCTTACTAAATATAATTTTAAATGAGGGACAAGTTGAAAAAGTGTGCAGCTATCAGCAAATTACAATTAAAATACCCACCAAAAAAGTGCTAGTATAGCAAGAGGGAATGATACTTTTTCGTGATTTCTTAGTTTTTACTATTGTTAAACCCGAAAAATCATTTAACAATAATGGGGAAAGTTTGTGGAGTGAAAAGTTAAAAAAAAATAAAAATAAAAAAAAAATTTTGGCGCTATCTTTAAAATTTAGGCACTTTTTACCGTGGCGCCAACCTAATTTGACGCTTTTCGACGTACACTTTTTTATACATAGATATGATACTCCTGGTATCTGTCTACCCTCGATACTTAAAATGATCATTCGTTATATTTAATAATGCTGCGTTCCATTTTTACTATAATTACAGAGGCAATTTATTAAACGAAATAATTCTTTGTAAGGTTTGTTATTTATTTCCAATATTTAAGTCCAATATCGTTTTGCATGCTAACATATTTTGACAAATATTGTGATAAGAAATAAAGGCGTTTCATCTATGGTTTTTTTGGTTTGTCGTGTTCTGAAATCAGCCGTTGTATATGCAGTAATATTATAGCGAGGTGGTTGGAATCGCGACCACACACGTACTCTGTGTATATCCAACAATACGCAGCCGAAATCGCTGATACCAGCTATTTTATTATAAGATTGATAATGAAGAATCCGTTTTTATTTTCTTACAATCTATTGAAATTGACTAATTTCAAACGCTTCCAACCTTAAATGCAAATTGCTACCTACCATAATTCTTATTAACAAAATTATTTTCTTTACACAGGTATGCGTATTCTAGTGATGCTGCTATTGGACACTTTACCCATGCTTGGGAATGTGTTATTGCTGTGCTTTTTCGTATTTTTCATATTTGGAATCGTCGGTGTTCAACTGTGGGAAGGAATTCTAAGACAACGCTGCGAACTCGTTTTACCGCCAAACGTACTAAAACCTAAGTAAGTGTTTCTCTTCTTACTCATATAGTAAACATTATTGTACCTATGTTAACATGTTAAACATAAGTTTGAGTGTATGCCTCATTCTGTCGCTGTCATATATTTAACACGAGCACATAATATAAGTTAGTCTTTGAATAATAAATTTCTTGAAACTGTATGACGCGCGGATTACATGAAAATATATGAAGCTCTGAAGGATATAACAAATATTAGTTTTTAATTTAAAAAGCGATCGTCTTAGAAGCACGTCTCATTGCTAATGTTGACTGCATGCAATATTTATCGCTTACGTCCTCGATGAGCAAATCCATGGCAGCTCCATACATAATATCGGCAGACATATACATTATATTTTTGCATATCGTTTTTGCATTACTAACATTTTATCAAATGTGCATGTTGAAAGATCTAATTTAACCCAATCCGATACAAACAGAACACGTAAATATTGCATTCCGTCAATACTCACAGATGATTAAAATTGACCTAAAAACACGCACGTCGAACCATTTACAAATGTAGCAAATTATACACAAAGTAATAAATTAGTATTAACCTCACGAGAATTGCTATGTTCAATGGTTCCAAACATTTGAACCTAAACATACTACAGAGGAATTAATTTTCATCATAGCAAATAAACTAACAACGTGACTACAAGCTAAACTCATAGAACATTTCACCACATTTAACTAAAAGTGTGGATTCAGATTTTACTTAGATATCATATTTTTTTAGAGATATAGATTTTATTAATATAAGTACATAATATATCACACACGTCACGGCTTCCTCATTTATGTTCCAGAGACCTGTCCGAATGGTACAGAGTGCGCGTCAGAGTGAACTCGTAAGAATTTGCGATCAAAATTAATGTGTTTTGTATTATTACGAATATGGCAATATGTTGTTACGTGCTCCTTCACACATCTGCCGTCCAGATGTGCTGTCGTGTTGCTTATTTTCCGCGAATTGGCAGTGTTAATAGGATAGGCTCGGTTTTTTAAATGATGCTCAAACAACTCGAAGACTTAGATCGGACTCTTTACATTAATAACTGCCAATTTGTTTCTAAACCTATATATCGGTAGTACTACTATAAACTTCTTCTAAAATATACAATTATTTACATCAATAGGAGAGAAATATGTAATTTATGTACTGTTGTTCTATAGTGAAAAATCTTGCAATTCCACTTTATAATACCTATAAAAAGTTAAATCTTTCGTGAACTGTACCATTCTTCTCAATGATGTCTTACTTACTTCACTACTTACACTTACTGATATCACATACAACTAAACCACAAAGCATTTCCTTTAAATCTTACTTGAACAAAGTGATCAAATTCATAATATCATTATGTATTGCATTCCAAAATCTTATTCATCCATTAACATATACGTATGTATGTTTTAATGTATCCATAAAATATTTCGGTCTGAAGCTGGAGACTACAGTAAAACCTTTACGGCTGTCATCAAGAGAACAAGTCCCGAAACGACCGGGCGCCCTAAATGTCGCAGGTTACGGGCGTAAAGACCGCAGCTCGTATTTCGACGCATGTGTACCTAGCCGTAAACGATAACAGCTAAAGGCTGCTAACGTTAATTTCTTCTATTCACTAACACTTGGTTTCTCTTGGCTATCTTTATTATCTACACCATTATCATTAATTGGAATAGCTAATAGATTTGTCACACAGTATTTATTTTGTAGTCTTGCACGTTGTTTGCACGGAACTCACCCATTTGAATGTACTAATTTATTTGCACGAATCTTAGACAACACTTAAGAAAATTATAGGATTTAATGCTAAAAATCCGTTAAAAATATTTTAACACTGATTAAATTGAAACTAATTTTATAAAAAGATCGTTTGTAAGTTGGTATGTAGGTAATGGAAGGATGTAGGTAATGAAGGAATGTAGGTAATCTCCGGATCTACTTATCCGATTATGAAAATTCTTTCACTGATAGAAATTTACATTATCCCTGAGTGATATAATCAATTGTTATTAAGTTTAATAATGTAATTAATGTATACGAAGGCTGTTGTTAGTAATAAAATTGTTAAGACTAACTGTCAGGTAAAAAAAGCCTAAAAGCGTTAAATATTGTACATGAATTCTTTATACAACATAGGTGAGCCCTAATATTTTTTTTAATTTATTCACTTTTGTGGGAATCAATTAGAGGGGAGGGGGTAATTCACGAGATGTTGCTAATAGGAAATCCCATCGGGCACACGCCTAGTTGTTTGTTCAATCAAATTCTAACACAAAATAGAATAAGCGCGTTGTAAATATTTAATAAAATTTAACCGTTTTATTTTAACTAATATCTAACATAAAAGTATCATAATTAAAGAACATTGTAAATTTAAAAAAAATCTAGTAATTTTTTAACACTAAATTTGCTTAGAATTATTTTGCAGTAGGTACTTACAGTTCAGCGATATTTATTACTGTTTTCTTTTTTGCAAGTGTCATGCAAACTGAACGATGTGAAAATAATTTTAGTAGTGCTATCTGACTATTTTTTATATATATTATTTATATACAGTTATAGAAATTAGAATTTATGTTGCAGCATATCGTTTCACTACGAGTTTTCTAAGGAGTTGGACTATATATGCACGATGCCCGAAGACAGTGGAATGCATTTCTGTGCAAATTTCCCTCCATACCGCTATGGACCTTTAGTATGCAATGAAACAGCGAAGCCGTTTTCGTTTAACAGGCCGACAAACACCTCATGTGTCGATTGGAATCAGTATTATACAAATTGCACTAGGAGGGGAAATAACCCATTCCAAGGGACGATTTCCTTCGATAATATCGGTCTAGCTTGGGTCGCAATATTTCTGGTTAGTCTCTTCATTATTGTTACTTTATATGACAGATTTATATATTATCTAATAGAAACTTCATTTAGATATAGTTAATTAATAATAATATAAAATTATATAGGTACAACATAAAAAATAATAATTTCATACAAAATGAAATACTTATCTATACTAATATACTGTAATATAAAACTCAAAAGATTGATTTTTTTATTGTTTAAACGTGCTAATGTCTGGAATTACCAGACTGATTAAGAAGATACATTTTTGCATTTTATAGCCTATTTATCAAGGAAGGTTATTATAGGCTATATAACTTCACCCTATGACTCTAGTCTGAGTCTGGTATGAGTTTGCGTTTGGATGCGTTTGCGGCGCGGCGCGGCGGAGCGGTGGAGAGTTGGTTGAATAAATTTAGCACGGCTCAAACGTGAAGCATATCTAGTTAAACAATAATTTTTACGTGTATCTTTCTCGAACATATATTTAACAAAATTGACTAGCATTTAAAGAGTATGCTGATATATAAAATTTAAACTATTATTTTTTGTTTTAGGTCATATCTCTAGAAGGATGGACAGATATAATGTACTACGTACAAGACGCACACAGTTTTTGGGATTGGATTTATTTCGTTCTGTTAATTGTGGTGAGTTTATTTCGTACCTATATTAATAATCCGTCAGGTGAAATTGTCACCTAATACCCGTTGACAAGGGTGTGATGAAGGTAAAACATTAGAAAGCTCTTCAATGATACATTTCTTTCATTGTTGCTTTGCGAATTGAAGAAAAGAATTATTTATATTCTATACATCATTAAACGTATTGTTTTGTTTGAGCTTTTTCTATGCTACTTCTCGATATTTTCCTTCTTTCTTTAATGAAAAAATATTTAGATGTTTAGGTAATCTTTCTTCTTCATCTCCAGAAAAAAGTATGCTACATTTTTTAAATACCTACTAGTTTGGCAAAATGATTGTACAGCACTAGATTGTAAGTATGATGCAACTCACAAACAACGGCGACCATCGACGACACAGATTTCAATCGCAGTCGTCAAGTTCATGTCGACCCGCTAAAATTTTTCTTCACACCTCGTTTTTACGAAATTCTTTGCTCGTACCGTGATGGCCGCTAATATTTAGCTGTGGATCCATAGACGAGTCGCCGTGGTTCCGTAGTGGAATAGAGATGATGGATATATTATTTATCTTAATTCCGTAAATCAACAATCGACATAACTCGCAGTATTTGGTAAAAGAAAAAGTCTGCGATTTATAATAATAACTATATTTATTTATAACGCAAGAAAGTCCCATTTCATAGGAGTAAACTTCACATCATCGTACAAATATCGATATCCAGTGCATTATGAAGGTGTTTCATGCTTTATTGTACATAGCAAAAAAATACTCGACAAATATAATATGTCAAGTGGTGGATATTTAAAGTAAAAATTCTAATTTACCAACAGATCGGGTCTTTCTTTATGATCAACCTGTGCCTGGTCGTCATAGCTACGCAATTTAGTGAAACGAAGAAAAGAGAAATGGAGAGAATGCGAGCTGAAAGGGCTCGCTTCACATCATCATCAACATTGGCATCATCTACCAACAATAGTGAACCGGCAACGTGTTACGCCGAAATTGTTAAATACGTCGCACATTTGTATCGAAGATTTAAGAGGAGAATGGCCAAAAAAATTAGGTACCTAAACGATTTACATTTAACAACCAACCTCTGGGCGACCGAGCGTTGCTCGGTGCCTTGCAAACAATATAAGAGAAACACTTACGAAGGTAAACTTGAAAAGTAAAACATTATCTAAGTACAAAACATTTCCAATTAGAGTTGTTTCCGTGATATTCATATCGAGTACATGAAAGGCTAAAGAAGCTCTATTTTTCCTAATTACAAATCTAACACCTATATAAACATATAAAATTACAAAAAAGATCGTACCTACTGTGAAGTTATCGAATGTACACTATTTACAGACATAGGCGTTAGTGATGATGGATCTTTATTTAAACTTTTAATATAAACAACGGGACAAATAATGACTTTTCATATCGACAGTGAAAATGCTAAAGGAATAGCATGCAAAGTTTCTTAGATGTCAGCTAATAATTCTCCATTTAATTTGACAAACATAAGAGACATTGAATGTCCATGATTGTTATATTAATGTATTATTTTAACCTTATATTTTTGATTGGTTTATCCTGCGTAATCATTAATCTAAAGTTTTAACTTATAAAATAAAATTAATATTACATTTTGTATAACTGAATATGTTTTTTCTATTTCTAAATAAAGTATATTAATCACTTATAACACTTTTTGTTCCGTTCAAAAATAAACTCTTCCTCAATTATTTTTTAACACAAAAATCTCCATTTTTTCCTTGTTGTTTCATCTCGGTTCTTTTAATCGTATCGTTTCTAGTTACGTGTTGTTTAATGTTTATTGAAAGGAAACACTTTTTTAACAAAAGATTTACCTTCATTGTTTATTTACATTTTAATTTTTCCTTTAGGGTATACCGATACCAACGTGCTCAACTACGTTGGAGGACAAGCAGAGAGACTTTACAGTTGCCTGCAAATAAACCTAGGCAACATCATCCCTGTTGTCCAAGATCACATCCACAGGTAAATGTTGTAAGTCTAATTATCTCTTTCGTATCTAAAATCGTTTTACCCGCAGGTCACATCAAAATTCAAAATTATAATATTTTGTCTGCTTTTTAAGTGTTTATTCCTCGAAGTACATAATTTTCTAATGGAGATAGTAGGTGGTGTGTGGTAGGACATGACAATAGGGATGTTGACTATTTATAATAATTAAAAGTCTAAGAAATTACTACTATTATAAGGTTGACGTTTACCAAGTTTAAATTTTCTTGAACAATTACTTTGGCTAAAATATTAAATTAGTTATTAGTTCATATACTTAAAATTAACTGCAAAAATGCAACGGCTATTATTAAGATAGAGACTTGAATCTTTGAGAATATTTATTTTATTTATTTGTTTCAAACCATACAACCTCTGGGAGCATAAAATTTTAAGATATTCCAAATATACATTTATATATTAAAAGCGCGTACAAGGTATATTAATTAAAAATTAAAACCACCAGTCCTGTGCTGATGGCGTCTTACAGTTTCACTGTTACCGTGCTAATGAATTAACAGGTATTTTATTAATTAAGCCTTTGTGAACATTTTACCTCTCGCTAAGGCTTAATATATAAACGCGTATATTATAGAATTGTTTTTTAATCGTTTTTAAATTTGTTATAAAAAACGATAGGTATCGAAGATTTGTCCCATGAAAAACAGATGTGATTTTCATTCTGGAATTAGTTTTAATTAATTTAAATCTAAGTGTGCCGCTATGGCATGTGTATGGTGGTCGTGATCCAACCAAACACAACTGTCGTGTACTACCACCCTCCATAATACTTCATATATATACCAAACGTGGTAAAAAAAAAGTTTCTGCATTGCCACATAAAATAAGCTTCTGTTTCATGCCTTTTCGATGAGAGATTCAGATATTTTAAATTACTTCATGTAAATAGGGTAATGGCGGCAAGAGTATGGGGGAGGAAGGTTCGGGCGCGGGTGTCGATGAGCCACTCGGACGGCCCGCCCTGTTGCGCGTACCTTCCCTGTCCGCCGCAGATCTCGAGGTAACCTAACTAAACTCAACGCTCCTCATAAACTACGAGCTCGGGACCCCGAAATTCGGAGATTACACTGAACATAATAATTGTCAGATGTTACAATAGGATCTTCTTATTTAAAAAATATTAGGCGTCATTGGACGCTTGGCAGATCATATGAAACATCTATATTTAATCATATTTTTATAATGAAATATAAATAAATAATATCGAAAAATAAAATACCAATGTAATTTAATTTTTTTAATCTTTATGAAATTATTTTCCAAGTAAATATGTTTTCATGTTAATAGTTCTACAGTATTATTCAATTCTCTTAAACTCACTAATATTCACGAGTGACCTCTAAAGTTAGCATAAGCATTAATAATATACACATAAAGTAATGAGAGAAGTGTTAAGTAAAATCTTGAGAGAGGAACGTGGATTTGGAAAGAACCGAGTTTACGCGACGCTGGCCGATTGGCACGTAGCAACGTCTCATCATAACGTATTTACTCCCTTCCAAACGCTCCATTTGATCTAAAGTTATATTAATATTTCTGTAAATTTAATTTGAAAAACAGAACGCATCGAACCTTTCGCTCTTATCACCGCCATCCCTGGCTCGACGAAGATCATCTGTGATGTTCAGTGATACAGTGTTGCTGCATGCACCGAGCACCCCACACGTCGGACACCCGCGCAATGTGTGTTCTTCTGAAAAGATGACACAAACAGGTAATGTAATTGGTATATTAAAAGAACAAAAGTCCTCAAATTTTAATTACATTTCATGATTCTATCAATAAAATTATTATGAACTTATTTCATGTTAAAACTATACTCTTATGAGATAAAAGTATGACTATACTAGTATTACTGTTCCTTATTAAAACCAGTATCGAGAAATAAAACAATTACATACGTACAAATAACAGGGAACGCTCATATAAATTATGAACTTATTTTTTTTTATGAGGAAGTCATCTTCCATTTTATCATCTATAATTTCACCTCCAATGATTTTTATGATGAAAAAATATAACACGAATCAGAGTAAATGTTCATAAATTATTTAAGATTTTCTCTAAACTTGACAGAACATATTTTTGTAGCACCAGAAAATATTAAAACTTGATTTAATTTTAAGAAATTTCGTGTTACACAATTATTGACTCTATAAGTGCTAAAGAATTAATGCACAAATTATATGGATTAAGGAAATATATTTAAAAGAAAACAAAAAAGGTTTTAAAAATATTTTAGAGAACAGGTTACAAACGGCTTTATCAATGCTAAAACTTCTTAACCATTAGATATACTTCGAAACTTTCTTGTCTTATCTTAACTCGTTAAAATTCGAAGCTAAACAGATAGAAATGATATTATTAATCAAAATTCATCTTTAAGCAATTTAACGTTTGAAATAAATATTTGTAGATTCATTGTGCCAGCGTGACTGGCTAAAGAGCCAAAGTGGTGAGTCTAGAAAAGGTAGATCTAGACATTCTAGACGACACTATTAGACGCGCATGTGCAATCTGGTCTCTATTTCTTCCTTCCTTCTTTTAACTCTTTCATAGAATTTCAGCTGAATAGCACTAGGTCTGAGTATTAATGAAACATATATACTTTGAATTTGATTTTGCTGTGATTTTTTTTTGTTTGAACAAAAGTCTCAATTTATCCACGATCTAAACACCCCCACTTAATACGGTCCTATTTCAGTTATTCATTTTACTTGAAAAGTATCTTTTGTTAAAAAGGAATGTAAAACCTAATGTGTAGGTTTACTTAAATTTAATGTATACGTTATTGATACTTTTCTGAAATTTCTAATTTGTATTAGAGCAATTAATTAGATTAGCCGTTTCAACTAAATCATACATTGATTATTTCAACTTTAAGTAGGAGAATTAATTTTTTGGTAGTTCTGTGAAATTAATAAAATATTTTTTCTGATTTGTGATAAGCATTGCCACCATGAATGGTGAGCTAGAACCACGAAGCCACGATGAATAAGTTTAGTAAAAAATAAGAAAATATTGTTATGTACAATATTAAATTTCTTATGAAATTAAACTAGTTTCTTTTATTTGTAAACGGAACTAATTAAATTAATAAGCATTTTTGATCAGTAAGGTAATTATTATTTATAGATGCCTTCGAATTTCCCGTTTTAATTTTACATTGAAGCCCAAAATAGCACAATTGCACTGTAGTGATACTAATTTCGTGGCCATAGAATTCGACCTGCCGACAGGCGATACGGCGGAGGAACGAGCCGCTGCTGGAGGAACAATGTCTTGTCAAGAGCTACTAGCATTATCGGGAGCATTATCTGCAGCTTTACCGACAGGCCAAGTCGCTTTAGACTCTTTCTTTGAAGAACTGACTAAAGGAATTAGCAAAAGGGCTGGTGAAGACAAAGGTGATACAAAGGTAAATAAATATTATATTTTTCCATGGCAATTATAAAGAACGTTTTTGCTTGAAAACAATATTGCCTTTAAATAATTATTGGTTTCTAGAAATTCTTAAACAAGTATTATACAGGTGGAAAAAAAAAGGAACGGGACATGGAGGAAAAGTATAATAAATATTGAAAATAGCAAATTTTACTTAAAGGAAACAATATTTTAGTTTTGGAAATAATAAAACTGCATTCACATTTTTTTTTATCTTACTTGTTGTACAAGGAATCGAACCAACTAGAAATGCAAAAAACAGTTTTGCACTGTGCTATTGTACCAATCGATGGGATCTATGATAAGAATAACAACTCTCGAATAAACATTGGCTATTGGCTACCTATAAAAAAAGCTATATCAGTAAAATATCTAGTCTCCTGATGAAATCTTATTCTGAGCAATCGGTTTTTAATTAAAGAACAGATGTTTCACGTGTTTCATCTTGAAGTAGATCTTAATTAGACACGGTTCACTTTTCCATTATGTAAATTATATTTTTGCATATTTTATAAATCGTACAAACTAATTAAAATATCGCATATTCCCTTCAACTCTGTAGATAGTGGAAATAGAAGACTTTTCGTGTTGTGCGGATCTACTAGCTGCTGAAGCGGCTGCTAAACAAACACGCAAGGGGAAAGTTACCAGCGCGTGTTCAACGTTCTGGAAAAAGATATCAAAATTCTTTTCAATGATACGGAAACGTGTAAAAAATGTCGCAGATCACAAATATTTTCAGCAAGGTAACTTTTTTTTTATACCACGATAGTGGCAAACAAGCATGCGGTCCTCCTGATGGTAAGCGGTCACTGCAGCGTATGAACGCTTGCAAGACCAAAGGCATCACATGCGCTTTGCCGACCCTTTAAAAACCTGTTCGCTCCCCTTTTAAAGAATCTCATACAGTAGTCCCAAAAATGTGGAACGCTTCACGATTTCTGTATCGTTCCAAATTTAGTATCTATATGTACGAAGCAAGTACATTATGAAAGTTTCATAGTCATATTTGTTTTGATGTATAAATTTATGCATTTCATTAATGTATAAAAACATTAAAAGTCTAGAAGAGCTAATGGTTTTTAATAGCAATAACTATTACGAATTGTTTTAACATCCCATGTCACCGTTAGAAACGAACAAGATACCAAAAAATTCTTAACAAATATTTTTGTTACTATATTAACCTTTAGCAAGCTTCGTAAATACTAAAGTGGCACAATATTATTACAAATAACTATTATTATAGGTATTCTATTGGCTATTCTAATCAATACCCTGTCAATGGGTATTGAATATCACAATCAGCCCGAAGAGCTTACAGTGATAGTGGAAATCAGTAATATTGTATTCTCGGCTATATTCGCAATTGAGATGGTCTTCAAAATTATTGCCGAGGGCCCTTTCAAATACATCTCTAACGGATTCAACGTATTCGATGGAATTATTGTGATCCTGAGGTAATTTTGTACTTATTTTTAATACGGTTATGCAATCCTCAATAAGACCAACTATTTAATTTGTATTTTATTATTATTATACTAATCTAATTATTGTAATACTATATATAGAAATGTAACAGCGGTGAACTGTTTTTTTTTTTATATTCTGAAAACCAACTGTAACATTCTCAGAAAGTTATTAAACAATATTAAGATAAGTATTAACCTGAAAACATCAATAATTCGTCTTTTTCTGCAAACCATATTAAAGCATTAAATTAAGTATTACTTTTTAAATCGATTTATATTATAGATTTACTTATGACCACAACAATCTCATGTGATGTTAATTTGCGATGTGTTGCCCGAAAAACTTCCTGGATAGTTTTAGCGAGGGAGCCGCCATGTCGTTAGAGTTTATATTTAAAGATTTACAAGAATAAGTAGAAAATGTTCTATTTCCTTGACATTGGTAGAATTGTGGTTAAATAACACAGTTGTCATTAAATAAAAAGAAAATGAACACGATAAACTTGGAAACGGAAGAAGCTTTCAAGTTTAGATACTTTGGTATTTGGGGAAAGGTATTTTGGCGACAGATTTACAACCTGAGTATAGCAAGTGATAGAGAGAGAAAGATTTTGATAGAGGTAGGGCACAGAGAATTTTTTTTAGAGATTTCTCTCTACTTAAGGCAGCTCGACTGGTGAAATACCTCCACCCTACAGAATATCGCGGCCAAATAACCTTGTTTTGTGTTCCTGCTGAGAAAAGGTTTCCAGAGTTCCTTGGGGTAGGAGGGTTCCAGGTCAGCAACGCGCTAGTGATTCCTATGGGTATTTCCTAGCGTCCATAGGCTACGGTAACCGCTTACCATCAGGCGGGCCGTGTGCTTTTTTGCCGCCTTTGTAGTATAAAAAATCGAAAAGACGATCATTAGAAACTTGCTAAGCACTTTTAGACTATAATCGTTGCATTATAATGATTTCCTATAACGAAAGCTACATTTGAGATATCAATGCATTGTACCTAGATAAAGATGATGATATTCAACTAAGTGTAATATATTATTTTTTTTTATTTAGATATTCAAAAATTAAACCTGTTTATAATTCTAACAGTGCATTCGAATTAGCCCAAAGTCTTGGACATGATAAGGACTTGTCAAGAAGTTCAGGGTTATCTGTGTTGCGTACGTTTCGACTTCTTCGTATACTGAAACTGGTGCGGTTCATGCCCAATCTGCGACGACAACTGTTTGTAATGCTTCGGACTATGGACAACGTCGCCGTGTTCTTCTCATTATTAGTCCTTTTTATTTTCATATTCAGGTAAATATTATACTAATTTATACTTATGAATAAAATTTCAAAATCCTAGGTTTTTAAGTTTTTCTAAGGAAACCATTAATTTAATCATATAAAAAAGTTATAAAATAATTACAGATATAAAATCGTTAAACGCATGAAAATAAAATTAATTTTACAATTAAAATTAATGACTGTAATGGCTATTTTACAGAATATTTTTTTATAAGTTCTTAATATTTCATATATTTTCTCTGTTTTGTTCATTCTTTTTTTTTTCGAATTTCAAATATGTAGTTTAAAAATTTTTTTGTTAATGTTTTTTTTTTTGTTTTATTGAAATATAACTATAACTTACCTTTGAGACCCCTAGAGTCTATTCATAAATTCTTCTTATTACTAAATGTCTTTGTACTAGCGTATTTTACATAGGAGTAGTAATCGTTATCTAGTAGTCAATTATCACGGTCAAAAGCAATCGTTCGTTGATTGCTCAAGATATTTCATTTTTCCGTAGCCAAAGAAGAGCTTATCCGACTCTCCATAAATATGAAATTATGAATGTTTCTTCTTCACTGTCACACCCGCATCCTATAATCTATGCACTAACTGTGAGTGATCTCTCCTATTTCTTTCACTCTTATCCTTATGTGCCACCTTTTTCTTCAACATTTCAACCACCACACACTGCAACTATATCCACACTGTCTACAACTTTTTTCTCTTCTATTTATAATATTTATGGAGCATAGTTACTCTCACGCTTTTATGCTTTTCCTCCATTTCTATCCATCACGATTGCACACAATCATTCATATCTTTAATTCTTATCGATGCATCAATAACGTAATTTATATCCCTCTATATACATTATACATTCTCTTTGTATGTGGAAAGGATTATACAGCAATCGTTAATATTATCTAATCGTATATTGCGTGGTAACGTTCAGCATCCTCGGTATGAACATCTTCGGGTGCAAATTCTGCGAGAAAGACAAGCATGGCGAGCAAGTGTGCGACAGAAAAAACTTTGATACGCTTTTGTGGGCCTTTGTCACGGTTTTTCAGGTATTCAACATTTTCAATTAAAAAGAATCTAACAGACAATTCAAAAACAGACAGAACTTGCCACATATACTAAACGCTTACAAACGGGTCCGTCAGTAGTCAATATTCATGACAGTCTGACAATCCCGGTAACAGAAGATTGTCATTGTAAAGCCTAAAAGACTAACCACGCGAGTACACAAAACTGTTCACCTTGCTGCAAGAACTGAACTCTATTTCATACTAAACAACTTACAAATTATCACCAAAATATAGTACTGGGTAGTTGTAACTCGCTTGCAGCATCGTGTGTTGTCAGACGAGCGTTCAGTCGCGTAACCGCTACCATAGAACCCGCGTAGTCAGATTTAGAATCATCCGTAACTAATTGATCCAACATCATTTAGTGTCACGTTGTCATGTTGTTTCGTAAAGTATTCCTATGACAAGTCAAGAGCACATTTAGTCAGTCAGCTTAGTTGAATCGTAGGTTAGTTTAAGGTCGTTCGAAGCAGAGTCGTGGATTTATCTATTAGTCGGTTCCTCTGTTCCCTATACTACAGCCGCACTCAGTTTAAAAATATATCTATCACTTTGCATGCCGCTTCTATTATTTAGGAATTATCTTGAATTAAAACTCATGGAATTATTATAAAATTTAATAACTGTTCCATTGGTTTTATAATTCTCCTGCATCCTCGTTATTAACTTCAGTAACTATCTAATTTTCAATTACTTTCTACTTTCTGAACATTCTAATTTCTCCAGTTTATTACATACTTAATAAGTGATCCCATTCTTTAATTTTTTTTATTTAATTTTACCTGCATTTTATAGGATGAATAATTTACTTTTAAAATTAATGCATTTTAATTTGAATGATATTGGCAAGGAGTAATTTTTATTAAACATTGTGATAGAAAATTATTTCATTAAAGCACTTTACTTTTGCCTATTTTATCTTTGAGATTATTTTAAATTGCATTTATATCTTTCTTATTATGAATATGATAATGAAACAATTCATAAAGAATGTTAATAAAATTGATAATAAATTTTTAAAACATGCACATAACACGATGTTGAATTATCTTCTTTAGATTTATTAACATACCCGTTGGTGATAGCGTCCCAACGGCGGTAACACTGCTTAACCCCTTAGGCTTATATTTATTGATACCTATGTATCTATCACAGACTAAGTTTGTCACATTATAGTGGAAATAAAACTAATTTTACGGTTATAATTTAAAAAGTAATTAATAAGATGTTATCTAACTCACATATTTCTATGTTTACTGTTAATTATGAATCGCACATAATCTGTATATAATATCTCACTTAACGTTGATTATATGTTTGTATCTATTGTAAAAAGTCTAAGCTGCTCTGTCCAATTCTACATGTAGGTAAGAGTCCGTAACATTAGTGTTATTTCGGAAGTGTTCAATGTTCCGGGAGGTTGCAGTGTTAACGTCGAACACGTATCATGAAGTCAGGATGCCTCGGTCGCAGCGTTTGCGCATAGCATTTTGTTTTTCTTTCATTTTCTCATCGGCCTCACAACACGCAGTATTCTGGGCATGTATCTATTCGGTGGTAAGTTTTGCAAGTACGTCGAAGACAATGGCAAGGAGCGGGATTGCACCTGCCCTGAAATAGTCTCGCACCATCCCAAGTGTGAATGCGACAGGAAACATTTTAATAACATCCTGTGGGCCACCGTCACCGTTTTTCAGGTAAGCCTCGACAGGTCAGCAGGAATTAATATCGATTTATTTGCGATCCTGTTTGAATATGTTTTAGAAAATAGAAGCCGCGTGTATCTTTGTATAAATCAAATTGATTATAACTGTAGAATAGTCAAAGAAATGAACGTTTAATTGAAATTTTAAAAAATTTGAGAAGAACAGGTGTTATTGGCTATATGATAAAAACTTTACTTGGAAAACCGATAGATTTGCAGTGTTAGATGTTTTAGTAGAAAGTAATGCATCATAAATGTTAATAATGAGCGCTCTGTAGTTAGCTGCATCTTGCTTAGTAGTTATTACTTAGGTCGTACTGCTGGACCCTTACGCTTGTGTACTGAATTCGCCGTCTGTGTTCCTTTCCATTTAGTTAGTACACTAACTAACACGACACAACACTAACACGCTGTTTTAACAAACGATTTTTGTTTTGTTTACCTTTAATTTGTTGATGTTTAAATAATGTTTTATCAGATACACCAAAAGGCACAACTTAAGTACAATGTGACAGCACACCTTGCTTTTTTGATTTATGAAAATGGAAATTATAAATGTAATATCGATGTGGTAGACTGACTTCAGCTTCTGTATGGTTTTATTTCATTTTGTTGTAAACGTTTCAGGTTTTAACACAGGAAGATTGGAATGTCGTATTATTCAATGGCATGGAAAAAACAAGTCACTGGGCTGCATTATATTTTGTTGCCCTCATGACGTTTGGGAATTATGTACTTTTCAATTTACTGGTTGCTATACTCGTGGAGGGCTTCAGCTCTGAAGTGAGTAAGATAATATATGAGTACTGGCGTTTTGTTATTCACTGTTCATGAGTATATTTTCATGTATTATTATAATTTTTTAGAGAAATGAGAGAAGAGAACGGGAGCAACGCGAATTAGCTAAGTCGAAATTGTCGAATGAATGTTTCTCTGAAAACAACGATGTACATTACGATGAATCAAACTCGGCATCACATTCCAGCGACAGCTTCTCTCAGGTGAAACATTGTGGAAAAAGTAGTCTGCAAACAGCGTTTAATTCAAAAGATTATCATCGAGTTTTAGTACTTCAATAATTATTTTGTGAAGAATTATTATTTACTAGCTGTGCCTGCGGCTACGCTCGCGTGGACTACGTAGAATGCCGTCGTACAGGCACACGCGCGAATCATGCTACCCCCGCTCCCGGTTATATTAAAGATAAAAATGGTTATTGTGAGTGATCCTTAGAAGATAAACATATGCTCTCGGTGACTTTTTTGTAGATCTTTTGAATATCTACAATTCTGTAGTACATTATAGTTTACTCAGCGTAAGCCCAAATTGATTAACCGTGACCAGTTTTTTTTATTTGTGCGGTACTCTAATTCTATTTTCAAAATAAAAGTAGCCTAAGTTATTCCTTATAATATCAGCTATCTGCCAGTGAAAGTTCTGACAAAATCGGTCCAACTATTTCGGAGATTGCACGGAACAAACAGACAGATTATAAAATAAAAATTGGTCTTTTGTTATAGGTACCATATATAATTTCATATGCATCTAGTAAAATGCTTTTATTTTGTCATTACGAACAGACGCATCCATTTTATTAATTGTATAGAACATTAAATAGATTAATCTCCAAATATTTTAATCTTTTAAATTACTCTTTGGTCTCCATTCCCTATATGTTTGTCTTTCTTTTTTAATTCCGTATAGTTTTTAGTGTTTGAACACAATCTTACCTGATGTTAAGTGGTGACGTGTCCCAAAATGGTAGCACTCTAAGCCTAGAGGAAGGATACACCGACTGTGGCGATAGATTTTCACTTTGAGGATGGTAGCTAACAAGGCGGGCATTAGAAAATTGCCTATCACCATGCTATAGTTTTATCACGATGTTTTCCTTCACCGAAATCTCAGGCTCATTGCAGGGATTCAAACTTCCAACATATATCATTTCGAATTATAAATTTAAATAAACCAAATTCAAGTGACTGACTATGTTTAATTTTTTAAATAGGAATAGTTATTAAAAATATAACATTTATCCTTTTCAATTAGAATGAAATAAAGAATTATTGGAGATCAGTGGACGATGTTAGAAAAGCAAAAGACGATGTTAACGGACACAAAGAAAAGGTAATGAGGTCACGACGGAAAACGAAATCCCCCCATCATCCGACGCTCTGCAAAGACTGTGCCCAATCGAACAAATGTAATCTGCAAAAGGTGAGTCGACGACAGTAAGCTTTAAATTTGTTTATCTATAATAAAGTCCAATTTATATTCCATAAATATTTACGTTTAATTTAGGAAACGTTTATGTAAATGTACGTTCAAACCTAATTATACACAGACTTTGGTAATGTTTTTTGGGGATTAAAATTAGCTTATGTCATTATTACTATTGCTTAAATATTTATTTTTAATCGTAAATAATAATATTACAAAGACTTACTGAAGAAAAACAAAAGAATTATCTTTGTCTTATTTTTGATTTAACTTATGTTTCTATTTCTTTCTTCCTTCAATCTCAATTTGATACTCCAAATTTGAGGAGTCTGTATGTTTGAACGCGGTAACCCGAGAACCGTATAATTTGAAAAAATATTTTTGAATTCGATCTATAGTTTAACTTCACGCTATACTATGAGCGGAGCAGTAAGTTAGTACACAACATGCGACTAAATTTTTTCATCATTATCAAAGACCGGAGTAGACATATTTACGTGGGTGGGTTAGCCGTGGCGCACAACTAGATATATTATGATAATATAGCATAGACCTAACTGAGGAAATATCAACGTGGAGCCTTAAAACTACATAAAGTGCAACTATAAAATTTGTATAATAGGATCTTTTATGACATTTACGATTTTTTTTATAACTAATGTAAAATTATTTTAATGGTATCCTTTTATGGTATATCAAAGTTACAGATATAAAAATTATCAAATTAACTTTAAAACTTATTTTTGTTACAAGTAAGAACGTTTGTCAGCGTTTTCGAAAAACACTCCTCGATTGGGTGAAAATTTAAAGTTGTCTCTTTATAGTTTATACAGAAAAATGAATATCAAAACACCTACTTTATTCAATTTAGTCCCTTTTTCAATTTAGGCACTTATGAAAGTTTAAACACCACTACCACTACTACAAGTTCGGAAAGTATTCCAGTAATCGAAAGGTGCCGGCAGCAAACTCGATTAGGTTTATAATTATATTTTTTGCTGTATTATTTACATTTTTAGATAATAATTAATAATTACATTATTTTAGTAGATGTACAGAGAGGTAAACAAATTTTCCAAATATAATTAAAATCAATTTTCTTTGTTTGTTTTTATCATGTAACTACTTTACTTAACTAGCTGTGTCTCACAATATTGCACTCATGTTCAATATATTCGACCAACTCTGCACCGCACGGCGATGCCACCGACGCACCCGGTAGCCTATTTTTGCTCTCACTTCCCAAACTTGCCTACAGTTTAACAGATTGCTTGATATTTATGGTCATTGCTCCGCTCCTTAGGGTCGAAGCGTTAAGTTATATATCCTATAACCTTTCTCAATAAAT
This sequence comes from Saturnia japonica, assembly GCA_033032175.1. Classification (NCBI taxonomy): domain Eukaryota; kingdom Metazoa; phylum Arthropoda; class Insecta; order Lepidoptera; family Saturniidae; genus Saturnia; species Saturnia japonica. Next base: position 6,564,555 of record CM065314.1, read on the forward strand.
AACCTAAAAAAATTTAAAATATTTTTTCAAATCAATCTGGTAGTTTCAAAAATATGCGCATTCACACAAAGAAACATAGAATCTCTTAAGTTTTATAATGTGTATATAGATTACAACTTATTAGTATTATTAACATAAAACAGTAAACTCTATGATCATACACGAAATCATATGTTTAACAGATAAGGTTAGATTGGTTTTTGATGGCCTCATTTTCGATTGAAACACCGCAATAAAAACGACAAACCGCATGTGGAAAAAGATATGTTCTTCGAAGTAATGTACTCTACCTGCACACATTTTCGATGTTTATAATAGTAATATAACTGAAAACCAAATATGTATAATTCAAGACCGTAGTAGCTACGGACGAGTTAGCTCACGTTTCATTCATATTTAATAATGAATATAACATCAAAGCGTTCGGAACAATAGTAAATTACGACTTGAAACAACGACCTCATTCGTTTTTGATAAAGTTTGAATAGAATTCTAACAATATATAAGTTTGCAGAGCAATGAGTAGCTAAGTAAAAGTAATTGACTGAAAGTTAATCACTGAAGACTTCGGTCTTTCTAAAGTTGGTTATAAATAGCTATATTAAAATGCTTTTTTTTTATAACTGCATAGTATAGTATGCTTAAGCCAATACCGCCATAAGCCATAAGCTAAGCCGTATACGGCTTGCCAATATTATATACGTGCGAGTATTGTAGGTGTAATTCAGAACAGTGAATTAATTTTAGATCGATTTTCATTGTTTAGTTTATGAGTGTTTTTGCTCGACTGGACTGTGACCACAATATGAATACTAAACATTTGATGTTTTTTTTTAATCTTTTTGGTGTCTTTAAAGTGATGATGTGGCCCAAGATTACCTTAATACTCTAAATCTAGTGAGGAACTGGCTCTCACGTGCAACTACCCGAACACACCTTTAGATGCTGTGGCAACTGATTTTAGGCTTGATGCAACTAGTCAGGCGGGTTATTAGAAATTGCCCTACCACCATACTATTCTTTCATCACGATGTTTTGTATCGAAATTAACTATTCGAAATCACGTCCACCGACGCCGTGTCTGTACACGCTGCACTAAGCTATAATTATATAATTTTTATTTTTAAATAATATGATGTTATGTAATGAGTACTCGCATCGCGATAAACCATTTTTTAAATCTTTAGCACCTCTATGAAAAATTATAAGTTACAATTTTAATGCTTCTTTTTCTTTTTATTTAATGGTAACTGTGTTCATTCTTCATTCTGCTAAGGTCACGTAAATAGAATATGTTTCTAATTTGTATACTTGTAATCGTTAAACAAAGCTCTAACAGATAGGCTGCTTTTTTGTTAAAACTGTCCAAGGAGTTTTTGTAGCAATTTTAAATGGACGTTCCTGGTTATTATTTATAATCAACTTAACTTGTGCACAATATCCAAGCTGCATCCATCATGTAAATTGCTACCAAAACATTGTGGTTTTGGTAATGACAGATCAAAACCTCGCCAAAATCTCCTTCATTCATTTTTTTTTAATTCTCTTTAATTACAGTTTTATTTTGACAGGAATCCAAAATGCTTGCGAGTAGTGCAGGTATACCAGAGGCGACTGCTGTTCCGATGATAACCCACACCGCGGCCACACCACAAGATTCTCCTTCCACAACACTGGAGCCAGGAGCATCGTTCAGAGATTTTAACATGGTCTTGAATTTGGAAAGGTCATCCATGTTATCAAGTTTAGATTCCATTGATCGGACTTCTGTTAGTATATATTTCTTCATATATTTTTATCCTTATGAATTCGTTTCACTTTTCAGTTAGTTATATAATTTTATTCTACTTAGAACGTCGACAAGCCCATTAGGTAGACATACAAAGATTATCGGGTTTTAGTTTTCGACGATCATTTCGACAACTGTTTCAATACTCAATGTAATAACTAACCGTTTAATGGAAAACACAGTCATTTTTATTGTTTATAAATTTAGCGTTATTGCTAGAATATGAACTAATGACAATTATTGACGATGTGGTCCAAGATGGTGATACGCTAATCCTAACGAGAAGACTGACTAAGTGCAGTTGCTGGAATATACCAGATACCTATGTGCATGGCGACAGAATTTCTACTTGAGGTTGGTAGCCAGCTAGGTAGGTATTGGAAAATACCCTACCACCATGCTGTGATTTCATCACAATGTTTTCCTTTCACCGAAAGCTCAGGCTAAATATTGGAATTCTAACTCACGTCGATCGACGCATTATCCGCACACGATCCCACACAGTCATCATTGCTTCAAAGCCAAAAGTTATTCAAGCACTAACATAATAGTTATTTGTATTCATTATATTTTTATTTCATATAGAATTAGAGAACATTATTTAAAAATATAAAATTAAAACTTTCTATGTAAAACAATTAATCGAAGTTATGCATTAGAAATTTATAGTTTACTTTGCAAAATTTAGCGTCCAAAGGAAACAAAACGTAAATCGTGAAGTTTTCTAACAATATACATAATTATAGCCATCGAAAACTTTTATTATTTTCACTCAAAATACGTCATGAATATTATTTTGCCATTACATATTGTTTTTGATCTATCCACCCTTTTACTATTTCAGTACTTATCAGTCTGTTAAAGAATGATATTTAGCAATTATATCTAATATCTTTAAATTCAAAATTAAAAAAACTACATTTGAAAACACTTTTCTGGTGAATAAGTTATTCGTAGCATAAGTTTCGAATGATATCTTACAACCGGCGTTATCAAAATCGTAAATTTTAAATAATCACTATTTACTATGCATAAAAATATAAAATACAATTGTATGTTAATTGTTTTGAAAAGGCTCGATGCACTAAAAATCGTAGTTAATAAAATGTACCTATACAGTAAAAATGTTGATACTTATTAGTTTACATTTATATGATCTTGTATCCAACATATTTTACACCTTTTCGCTAAGTAAAGTATTACTCATATGTTTATTTTTCAGTGCGCAAGTATTCCTGGCTTGTTAAAGCCACCAAACAGCTATACGTTAACTCTCCATTCCGTTCAAACTCAGTTAGGGGCAGAAAAAGCGAGACTACCTCCATTGACTCTCGCTCCTCCTCCACTCACTCTCGCGCCACCCCCTCTCACTCTAGCACCACCCCCTCTCACTCTCGCACTGGTCCCTCTCACCCTTGGACCGCCTCCTCTAAGAACAACTTCACCGGCATCAACTACACTAACTACACCAAAGTCAATTCCTTCACCACTACTACCGGAAAAGAATCTGCAAATAGCTATAGTGAAGGATGAAAATTGTTTGAATACGAATGAAAAATCCAGTCTCTTGAGTTCACAAAAGTGAGTAGATCATTGATGCTAATGACAAACTCACTGCAATAAAATTAATCAAAATATATATGTACTGTTTATAGGAACGTGAGCTTAGGTAGTAGCACAACAAACATTGATGAAAAATGCAGGGTACAAAGAGGATACAGTTGGCGCCTATCACGATCCAGTTTGAGAAGAAAACCAAAACAGAGAACCGGTTCTGATTCAGATGCGGTTGTACTTAACAACGGGCGAGATCATGCTATATGCAATGGTAAGAAAGTTTATTCGTCTCTGTTAATATGCATCATTTAACGTACGTAATATTTTAGCTTTGTTAGAATGTGTATTAGAAATTATTAAAGTAATTTAAAAAATTTTCACTATATTTTTAAATAATAAATATGTTCAGGGTCAAGTCTTCGTAAAAACGAACTTCTTCTGTCCTCGTCTATGGTGATAAAAAATGATACACAATCAGAGTTTCCAAACAACCGACCTCGGGCGCAGTTACCTTCGCCGCGAGTACTCACAGCGCCTGTAAGACGAGTGTCAGCACACAATGCCCCTCTTCCTTCTGACGTAAGTTTACTTTATAAAGTAACTAATTTCTATCAGAACAATGTTTCAGAACTTAAATTTACTGCAAGATTGTTGTACAAAATTAATTTTTTTTTAACATTTACGCATAAATATGGACAGTAAAAACTATGTCACTATGTATAAACAAAAGTTTTAAAATAATGTTAGTTACCTAACAGATGTTTTACGTGTCTCGTTTATATTAGTGCACAAACTTTTTATTTACTTTACGAGTAGGATTTAGTATAGGTGTCCTTATATTTTTCTTCACTCTTGCACGCTTTATTCGTAGCAGGTGGATACACTATTTAGGTAGCGTAAATATGTGTAAATAAAATAAAGAAGCCATAAACTTTTAATTGACTGCCTCGTTAGCCTAGTGGTCGTTAGCACGACTGCTATGAGCGAGGTCCTGGGTTCGAATCCCAGGTCGAGTAAAGTGTTTTTGGGTTTTTCCTATGAAATTCTCAGTAGCAGCTCGGAGTTTGGTTTCGTGTCGATTAATGGTAATAGGCTCGCCCCCTATTACATAGGACCTAAAAACATACTCGGCAAATTGTGGGTGTACATTAGTATACCTCTGTCTAACCCTTCGGGGAATACAGGCGTGATGGTATGTTTAAACTTTTAATTATTTTTTAAAGTTATGCAAAAACTGGCAGTACTTAAGTATGTAACGTCGATTTATGATATTGTTAATTTGGTATTAGGTCTCATGGAAAGCACCAGAAGCAGGCCTCTCGTCAGAATCAACAGTTCGACTAGAATCCATAAAACCTCCACCGCATCGGCTGTCACTCACAAATGATTATTTGACAGGTTAGTTCATAAAGTATCCTGAGTCGTAATCAAATAAAATGTATTCAAGATGGGCCCAGAAATAAAGCTGATGGATCTTAAATCTACCATCGGTATCGGAAAACATTTTTATCGTCAAGAACAACCGTAACAAGAACAATTAAAATTCCCCTCATGACAGATCCAGAGCTCTTAGAACCGACATAAATACTAATGATGATAATAATGTTAATATTGATCTTAATTAAGTTCTTTATTAGAAGCTTTTGGTATATACAGTGACAACAATATCAGAAGTGAAAGCAAGCAACTTGGTACCAACTCCAACGCAACTCACTCATACAGCGCCCATACCGAGACCGGCAAGAAACGAAGTGGCCACACTACCAATAAGGCCGAACAATCAACCATTGCCTCTTATTAAACAAATCAATGAAGAGGTAAAAATGTATTAATTTACTTTAAAATTAAAATATATTTATTTACACTGTACATTTATACACACACACCAAAAGACTGACCAATAAAGTAACCTGTTGCCGGCCGGCGGCAATAGTAGTCGTTTGTCGTATGGGCTTACACGGTTTTATTTTTGTGACTGCTACACATGAGATTATTTTACCAAGATGGAATTATTGATTACTGCGTTTAAAAAAGTATCCAGTCAATCAAAACTAATACCTTAATGCGTTCTTATTCAATTATATTGTCCATATACACTATTAAATTCAAAGAAGTTTCACTTCAACTACGTGTAAAGGTTACATGCACAATTTTGTTAGAATATACCTACTTGTTTTTGGATTATCATTTTAATAAAAACATAATAATGTATATTAAATATATTATTTATCATTAGATATACAGATATCATTCCATGGGACAGCCAATTCTTTAAATAAGATCTCGTGAGTTTTTTCAACATCTGTCATTTTGAACTCGCGTAATTAATAAACGTAAAATGAATATTAGTTAATCTACCTGTCCAAATATAATTATTTATTAAATAGTATTGTAAAGATTTCTTACTGTTTTAGGTGACGATAAATAATAACGTATGCGTACTGTCGTCAAGGTTCGACAGAAGGCAGTTTAGGTTCAAAGACCTATTCCGCTTCATGGAACCGACTGGATGTCTGAAAGAAAAAGGGCATTACTCACTATACATTTTTGCGCCGGACAACAAGTAAAACTATATATTTTTTAATCCCAATTTCGCTAAAACTAAAAAAATTTAGAAGAATCTTTATAATGTTGTTAGAAGCCATGTAATTTTTTCAATCATGTTTTTTTACTATCATGTACAAATAATATGTAGTTTTTTTTATTTTATTTAAAACATACAGAGATATTGTCAAATTATCAATGCATATCAGTATTTCTTTACAGTAGTACGAATGGAACGTATGTTATTTCGTAATCAGTATTCTAATAACAATATTGTTTAAAAATTAAATATTTTCATTAATTTAAAATTAAATATTAGAACAAAAGTGAAAGAATAAAAGAAAGTTATTAGCAATAGAGACTTTGTAAAAGCGTAAATTAAAAATACATGTACTCGTTTGTAGGATAAGACGGTTTTGTGTGTGGGTGGTAACAAGGACATGGTTCGACAACATCGTGTTGTTATTTATCGCTCTAAACTGCATCACTTTAGCAATGGAGCGACCAAACATACCACCTGATTCTAAAGAAAGATCATTCCTATCAACTGCCAACTACGTTTTCACTGGAGTATTTGCCGTGGAAATGCTAATTAAGGTATGATAGAATTATCTGTAATTATTTCTTAAATCTACGAACAAAACTAAACTAAAAAGGACTCTAACAATGAGACTCATTTACTTATAAGTTTTATACAAATAATACTAAATTATTTTGTATAATTTCGTAATTAATATGAAAACTTTGAAACACACATTGGTGCACAATTGTGCTCACTGACTTATCTGCAAAATGCAAATTATACAAAATGTCTGGGATCCAAGTGGCTTAAATGAAAACCATCGAAAGTTGTTACACGGTCTGCAAAAATTTATAGTTAAAAAAAACTGTAATGTGAATTATTTTCCTTAGTATACAAAAACTGGGAAATAGTTGAAAATAGCTACTTAGTACTTACATTCTTTCACAAGAAAATATTTAAAAGCAATATTAAAAAATATATATTTTGAAATATTATTTATATTAAAATATTTTTAGGTTGTTGCATCTGGAATGTTCTATGGAACAGAAGCATATTTTACTAGTGGCTGGAACATAATGGATGGTTCACTTGTGATCATATCTATCATTGATCTACTAATGTCATTGGTATCGGAGTCAAGTCCACGAATATTTGGAATTCTCAGGGTAAGATGGAAGCACAATATTTAATGTTCTAATTAACCTAACCAAATGAAAAAATGTACTAATAAATATTTCCTTCGTCAGGTTTTTAGGTTATTACGGTCTTTACGACCTTTGAGAGTTATAAACAGGGCTCCAGGCTTAAAACTTGTTGTTCAAACATTACTCTCATCTTTGAGACCAATTGGAAATATTGTATTGATTTGCTGCACCTTTTTCATCATATTCGGCATTTTAGGAGTACAGGTAAGTAAAATACTTACCAGTAATCATCATTTCATTTCAACTGAATTATTCTCACCTTTTTTAAATTTAATTTTAAATTAGAATAAAATAATACCATTTGATACCTATTGTTAATTCTTAACATACGTTGTTTCACAAATCTTAAAAGCGTCTCGACTATTTTGAATATTTAATCAGAGCTTCAATCCATCCTATACACAATCATAGCACTTAGCTCTTTGACATAAACACACCAACAAATTTTAGAATATTTTTACGTTTGTATTTTGATTCTTAATAATGTGTGTGTTCTATTTATATAAAAATTTCATGAAAAAACTAAAAAAATCTTGCAAATACCTCGCATTGTTCAAAAACTTTTACATAATCACATAGTGTATTCATTAAATGAATTATTAATGTAATGATGTTTACTTTTCGGTAAAATTAAATCAATACAGTTTAGTTTCTAGTGAATATAACGTCTGATGTAGGTTGTTCATTACCATTATAATAATATGCATAAAATCTATCATCGAATACATATATCTACTCGTATCCAGTCCCTTGAGTAATATTGCTTCTTATGCGTGTCATGTTTTAACATTTATTAGTTCTCTGCACTAACAAATTATGTTTACTACTAAACTGTTTTACTTTTCAAATATACGAGTAGGTATGTATAAAGATACTAACTTAGTAGTGTAAGTACTTTGACTCACTCAGCTAGCGGGTGACCCCTATCATATCAGAAAGTTGCTGGAGTTTTACTCAATAAAAGTCTGTAATAAGGTTCACTCGAGTCTTTTATTACTATCGCTACAAAACACACACTTCACCCTTGAGTACGGCCGGGTGCGTGATCTAGTATGCAACGCGATAACAAACGTTAAGCGTGGCCGGGGAAATACGAGCGACTGCCAGTCCACGGTGGCTAAACTGCCAGCTTGCATTTTGCATACGTGTGTTTGTATGCACCCCTAAAGTAGTAAAGTAGGAACCTACCTATAGGTACTTAATATACCAGCTTCTTACTATCTTAAAAATATTTACGTACTTGTGAAAAATACTTTTAAAGAGTAAATATATCTATATATATTTTACTTTATTAAAAAGGTATTCATTGCCAATTTTTTTTGCAACAAAAAAAAAACAAAGTGTAGGCAATCGCGACAATGTAATGCGTGAAAAAAACACGTTTTAGACTTAAAGTGTGGTTGTAGGGAATTATATATGGCTTGCATAGCATAACCAGACATGGACAAAAGATATATTACAGTTATATATTACTGGGATAAATAAATATTTTTAGAAAAGTGGAAGTAATGGTGGATCAATGGTAAGGGTACGGATATCGCGTCGAGCGAGGTGAATTCGAAACTCGAGAATAAGACTAAACTTTCGATGAAGGAAAACTTTGTAATGAAACCATAGCATGGTTCTAGGGCTTTTTCTAATGCCCGCCTGGCAAGATACCACTCTTAAGTTGAAAATCTATCACCAAGCAACAGATGTAGCCGAAGACGGTAGCACGCTAAGCTTAGAGAGCGAACTGGTTCCCGAGTGTAGCTGCCGGAACACACATAAGAAAATGACACCACCATGCTACTTTTTCATCACGATGGTTTCCTTCCTCCAAAGCTCATACTCATTGTAAGGTTCTGAATTCATGTCGATAGACTCGATGTGCGTACAACCCTAGCACTGAACCATCATTACTTCAAGTCTTATTTGTAACAGGCTATTAAAGAGTGTCAGGTTTAGCAAACATGATAATTTACATTCTTTTTAGCTATTCAAAGGAGCATTCTTCTACTGCGAAGGTGCTAATATAAAAAACGTAAAGAACAAAACTGACTGTCTTGCTATAGACGGGAATGTATGGGTGAACAGGAAGTATAATTTCGACGATCTGGGCAAAGCCTTGATGTCTCTATTCGTGCTCAGTTCGAAGGACGGGTGGGTTAACATTATGTACACGGGACTCGATGCGGTCGGGGTTGATCAACAGGTAACTCTAGAAATTTTTATTTTACCTATTGTTAATTATATACCAATAAGAATCCAACACATTAACCGTCCCAATAAAACTTCAAAAATAATTAAAATCATCCCTTATTTTAACAGCTTGTGGGAAAGTTTTTTGAAAAACGTGAAACCCCTTTTATTTCTTACCAAAAGCATAAAAACTGAATTTTCGTATCTTTAATTTGAAACATGATGGGTTTTGTAGAAGGACTATTGCAAAGGGAGGATCCTCCGACCAGACGGGTGTTATGTCTGGCGGGCAGCTGCCCAACGGTTGTAGTCGGGTTCTTGTATATATACTCAACGATTGAGTTAATTTCTATAGCGCAATGTAGGATAGTAGGATGCGCCTCATGTGGCTCGATAGATGTCGTTATGTGTCGCTATGTAGATGTCGCCACAGGTTCTTCATAAAACTTTTATCCAAGTTTTATTTTCACCACATGTGAGATAACACAATGAAATAATTCGACTATAGCAAAACAGAATAATCCAGTTAATTTACAATAGATATATCGCTTAGAATATATAAACTTCCGCGAGCCGCGGTCGATAGAAAGCGCGCGTCATATTTCAATCATAAAATAAAACAGAAATTATGCCGTACTGCTTCGTTAAAGAGTTTAAAAACACTTCAGCCAATCTTGGTAAAAATACTGGAATATCGTTGCGTAGGTAAGCATTACAAATACAGTACATTTGATGAAGCGATGTGTAAAATAATCTCTTCACCGCGGCGAACGTACTTATGAAGTATGATTAATTTAATTATATAATATTTGTATTGTCATCCCTTAGCACAACCTAGAATTATGGTTTTTAAAAACAAGGTTTAGGTACATTGAACGCTATGCCCTACTAACCTTCGAATCCATAAACCCAGAATACTTCTGCTCTACTAGTTTAAGGCCAATCACGTTCTATTCATCATAAAAACACAATTCCTTCAGAACTCAATGTTCTTCACCCGACCGGGAATTACACGAGAGACATGTACTGTCACATACAAAAATTTCATCCGTAACAAATTATCAGACGAGAGTTTTAGGCATAGAAAAATTCATACTGAGGCGTTACTAGTTGATTGCGATTGGTAGTTCGGCAACATATAAAGGCCAATCAGATGTTTATAATTATTTATTATTTTTATTATTATAATATATTTATATTTATCAGACCAATCAATTATGTCAGACGATAGCGAGAGTTTTAGCGAATCAAGGAGCTAAATTATAGGATCGCGTGAACACTAACATTCAATGCACATTTTGAAATCATTAACTATATAATTTAAATATTTACGCCCAACCAACATTTCTTATTAATTATAACAATCGCAATAAATCAACATACCAGATAGCGTGAAAACCGATGTCATTTCACAATTACTGCACATATGCATAATAAATCAACAAACCGGTTAGCGTGGAAGCCAATATCATGTCACCATTACCGCGTATGCGCATTAGTGTTCCCATATTTTCTTCTTACAAAGTTTCATCCCCTATTTTCTTCCCTTGTAATTTTATTTTTACTACAAAAAGTAGCCTATGTCTTTTCCCAAGGTACAATCTATCTCTATATCAAAATTGGTTCATAGGTTTAGGTATAAAAATGTAGCAGACAGACAGATAGTTACTTTCGCATTTATAATATAAGTATGGATATTTTGTTCTAATAATTAATGTTCGGTGAATCATCAACTATTCATTATCATTGCCCATCAATCATTTCACATGGTACAGTCTCTGATGATAATTGTGTATTTCAAATCGCAAACATCGTCACAACGTCTTATAAATAACATAGAATTCGTGGCCAACGAAGTGAAGGATACATACATAAGTTCGATTACTGCCCGTCTTTATAGAGATAATACTTGCTTTAAACATATTTTCCAATAATGGACTATTTATATATATAATTACTTCAACAGCCTATAACGAATTACTCAGAATGGCGGTTACTTTATTTCATCGCATTCATACTACTAGTGGGATTCTTTGTCCTAAACATGTTTGTCGGCGTGGTGGTGGAAAACTTCCATCGATGTCGCGAAGAACAGGAGAAAGAGGAGAGGGTTCGAAGAGCCGCTAAGAGAGCCCTTCAAATGGAAAAGAAACGACGGAGTGAGTGGACTTTAGATTTACGCTATAAGATTCCCATAGTACCTAATAGAGCATTGCCTTAAAAATCATTCGTTCAGTATATCACGTTTTTGTGCAATTCTCTTAATGTGAAAATAAATTAGTTTTCTTATTTTAAAAAAATACATGAATTAATTATTATGTTATATTATAATATATATATTTTTTTATATTTGTATCTATAGTCGTTCAACGTAATATTGTAGTAACGAGTATTTATAATTAAAGTACTTAGTAATAAAAATGATTCAACCAATAACGCCTTATACTATTTTAAGTAATAGGTAAATTAGTTGCTTATAGATTTCCAAAACAATGGTAACTAATAAAAAATCTTGCGTTAGATACTTTCACAATCCTATGAAATTCACGCCCAAATCGCATGTTAAGATAATACAAACACTATTTTTGTTTACAAATATGTATAAATTGGAATTTAAACAGTAATACTCTATTTTTATCACGTTACTAATAAAAATTACTTCCACAAAACAGATACTTAGTATCGTCTAGACAAAAACAATCAATGTTATTACTTCATAAAATTCATAATAAAATACTGCGTAAATCGTCTTATTATGAAAAAATACTAATTGTGTTTTTTTATTTCAGAGATGCATCAAAGACCATACTATGCAGATTATTCTCAAACTAGACTATTTGTTCATAATGTTGTCACCTCTAAGTACTTCGATTTAGCTATTGCCGGTGTCATCGGTCTAAATGTTGTCACAATGGCTATAGAATACTACAGAATGCCGACAGCACTCGAATACGCTTTGAAAATTTTCAACTACTTTTTCACCGCTGTATTTATTCTAGAAGCAGTGATGAAGCTCGTGGCATTAGGATTCAAAATATACTTAAAAGATAAATGGAATCAGTTGGACGTCATAATCGTAATTTTATCGATTGTTGGAATAGTTTTGGAAGAGTTGGAAACTAATATAATACCAATAAATCCTACGATAATGAGAGTCATGAGGGTATTGAGAATAGCGAGAGTTTTAAAACTACTAAAGATGGCAAAAGGAATAAGAGCATTACTGAATACTGTAATGCAAGCACTGCCACAAGTTGGGAACTTGGGGCTACTATTTTTTCTTTTGTTTTTTATATTTGCAGCATTGGGTGTAGAGTTATTCGGACGATTAGAGTGTTCTGATGAAATTCCATGTCAAGGTAAAACCAGTACTATTTCATACATTAAAACAATAACTTATGTACCACCTTTTCGATGATATCCTATTTATTTGATACATAACTATCACTAGGTCATTTTCTTAGTAAAGTAAAGGACAACCTTATTCCATCAAAGTAGGGTCGGTGCAACATGTTTTCCTCTTCCATCCTCCTCTATCAGCTGTTACTGCACAATTACAACCTTCTTTACATATTATTTTTACCTTTCTCGGTTATCTTCTACTCCTATTTTCCTCCAACTTTATAATGCACCTTATTCTAGTTATAATATATATGAACTTTACATTCTTCCATGCTTCCCCAGGTAATATAATCATTCCAAAGGATAAATCTTTTTTTATAAGGATATCCCACACTAAGTATAAATCTAAACTTAAATTATAAAATACACACTTTATCTTTTTTTAAGCAATAAGTTATATGTACCTATACAGTTGAACCTGTAGCTACATGAAAAAACAACTATTTTTTCCATTTGTATAATAGAAATGAGATTGTAATGATTTTAATTTACCAATCATTAAAAGTCGATTTCTTTGCAATTTTATGATGATAAAGCGGTAACAACGCCACTCATGATGAAAAATCGCTCATGTTCGCCCATTTCAGTCTATAGCTTTTCGAGATCGTCAATTATATTTTCAGTTACCTAGTGCCTTTCATCATAATATTTTCCAGGCGAGCTTGTTGCACGACCGCGCTCGTTGACTATAGTGCATTAGCCGTAGGCAGCGTTACTCTTATAATATTAAACAGCGGTGTGTCCGCGGCTCCGCACGCGTTTGTTACGTAGTAATTATATAAACCCCATAATTTTATTTTTATCCATATTATAGACAAATATTATATAAATAACGAATGCCATATTATACTTCCCGTGTACAAAATTTCATAAAATCTTTTACTCGTTTTTTGTTTTTCTGTATTTTTGATAATTCTTATAGCTTATTGATTGTGGAATGACGTATGCTTCCCGTCTACAAAATTAGATCAGAATTGGTTGAGAATTGACGATTTTCTTTGAAATCTTTTCTTTGCTATGTCTAAAAGTAATATTGATATTTGTTATAACCCTTGAATTATGGAATAACTTATACTTTCCGTGTACAAAATTGTTCAAGGTTTTTTCTTCTTTTGGATATTTTTAACCATTTCTAAAAGCCTGTCAATTGCCCAATGTTATAAGCTTCCAGTGTACAAAATTTCATAAGATTTGATAAAGCCGTTTTTGAGTAAAATTCGGACATATAAACGGACAGACAGACAAAAATATTTTAAAGGTATATTCTTGATCATTGTCCTTTATATAGTATGTCTTTCGAGAACTTTGAAAAATATATTAAAAGTACAGACATGACTACAGATTTATTAATATAGATATAGTTGCAAGCTGTTTTTTAAAAACAATTAACATTTCATAATAATCTGATTGCCTTTTATAATAGTTGCTTTTTACACTAGTTCTTGGATTTAAATGCACATTATTTGACAGGTCTAGGAGAACACGCTCATTTCGCTAACTTCGGTATGGCTTTCTTAACATTATTTCGTGTCGCAACTGGAGATAACTGGAACGGTATTATGAAAGACACTCTTCGTGAAGACTGTGATAGCTCCGTCGACTGTGTACGTAACTGCTGCGTGTCTACCATCATTGCTCCCATATTCTTCGTGATTTTCGTCCTGATGGCTCAGTTCGTCCTTGTAAATGTCGTAGTCGCCGTAAGTGTAAAATATTACACCTAAATTATTATATAGTTTTACTAAGAGTGACTAAATAAACAACCTATTAAATTAATTACATGTTTCTAATAGGTACTAATGAAGCACCTAGAAGAATCACATAAGCAAATGGAAGACGAAATAGATATGGATGTGGAACTGGAAAGAGAATTTGAAAGAGAGATAGACGACGAAGAAGACAGAGCTCTGTGTAGAGCTCTCGAAGAATGTACGACTCCGCCACGACCTCTTAACAAGGTACCATCCCTTCCTGCTAATTTCACATACAGTGAGCCAAAACCTCCGGCACCATTATCTCCCGCACGTCGCCGACGTACTCTACACTCACACCATGCCTTGTTGCCAGCGGCACTACCACCCCGAAGAGCGTCTTTATCACCTCATGCTTTCGGACGACGTCGACAGGATTCTTCAACTTCTGACCCACCAGCTGCGCTCTACGAAGAAGATGCTCGATTTATTGACGCCGACGATATCGACGAACTAGAACCGGGTAGCCCACCGCGACGAGACTCTTTTACACAAAATCGAAGACAACGAGTGGACAAAAAAAATTCTTTACGTGGAGAGGAAACGAGACTTTTACGGCCTGCCTTACTAGCCGTTCCATCAACGAGAGTAAGTCTTCGGCTAAATAGTTCGAAGAGAAGATCCTCGACAGAGTCAGCTATGATGAGCGATGCTAGTCATGTGTCATTGCGATCTCAAAACCAGTTAACACCCGAATTGACGAATCAGCATATAAGTGAGGAAGAGAAGATAAGAATAGTTATAGCCGAGAGAAGAAAGATGGATAGCATTCGACCGGAGACGGAAGATGTCGTAGAGATGGCGGAGCGTGGTTCCTAGTCCAGGCGAGGCCGGCCGCAGCAACACCATGAAGTCTACATCTAGGTGATTTTTAAAATCATCTAGATCTTTCTGTGCCCCTCTACCTACAATAATCTTGTGAAGTGTGTTCAAAGGAAAGTGAAAAAGAATGAACTAAGTTGCAGTACAGTATTTGCAATAATTAACAGGATATGAGTGTTTTATGCGTTAACTAAACTTTCCTACCGAGAATTCTTGTTTGATGGCAAGTGGAGTGTTGTGTGTTTTGTTTGAGATTTGATGTGAATCCTTATATTCTTTTCCCCTGATCCAAGCTGACCATTTCCTTGCGGCCGGTACAATAACTTTTTTGTGAGACTTTAATGAATTTTAAACATGGTTAAGGTGTATAAAATTATATACATAGATAGAATTTAGAACTAGTCAATTTGTTGTGGTGAGATGTTTTCTACGAGGGCTAAAGTTCTCTTCGTCATTTTATTATTGTTATGGTGCTTCATGTTAAAATTTATTCATTATATCTTAACTCGAACTATGAGATTTTCCGAGAAACCTCAACGAAGAAGAACTGTTGGTTTTTAGGTCCTAAAGTGATGTAATTAGAATAATTATATTTGTTGTACAGTTGCGGATTTATTTAGTTGTGAGTCAATTTCATTAGTAGGTAATTTAAGAAGGGGTTTCGAATCATTGAATTTTAGCATTTTAATTCATATTTCTGGATATATTTACAAGATCCAACGATTTACATAGAAGCCTATATCTGCTATTTTCCATATTACATATACGGTTATCGCTTTTGACATTCTTATTCAACGAATGTGTAGCCTCGTAGTGACTTGTTATTGAATAGATTCTTTTTAATCTGAAACTTAAGTATTAAAGAGGAACCAAAGGTTTTTTAATCTAATATTATTCTATCTAAAGATGAAATATTTTCTGAAAAAATAGAAACCTATTTTCTTACAGATCCATTACGTACTTTAGACTTGTAACTGGCAAAACGCACATAAAGTTAGCGAGTAGCATGTAATTTAGACGTTTGTTAAGACATTATAATATTTAATGAATACAGAAAGTAGTGATCTTTAGTGATTCCAAAGATTATTATAGTAAATTAATTAACATTGTTTTCATATTTAATGAAGCCTGTTACTAGCAGTGCCAAATCTACAAAATTCTTTAATAGACTTAAGCAAAAATTTAAGTGTATTCTTATAAATCAATGGAATATTCAGCATAAAATATTTCGTATTTAGCTTTAACAATAACTTACGTGCACACGTCTCTTTTTTAATAAACGTTTACCAAAGAATCTGGAGATTATTCTTTTACTAAAAGTAAATAAATTTCCGAATTGACTTTAAAAATCTAGTGTCTATAAAATGTACTTAATTAGGGACATCAGCAATAAATTTTATACTTCGACTGTGCCTTTCCTATATCTAATATTTAGCTTGTCGTTTTGAATGTTTGTAGTTTTTTAGTTAACTGTATATTGTAGAATTGGGAGAAGTAGATTGTTGTTGAGACTTTATTAAGTTTTTGTTGTGTATGACGTGTAAAAAAAAAAAAGATTTGAGTGTAAAACATATTGACATGAAACTTAACTTTATCATTCCGTAACCGATTAATCGAATTTTGAATTTAATTATTAATGTTTATAAACCGTCAGCATTTAAAACGTTTTTATTATTTTAAAACAATCACTGTTATTCAGGTTTTGTCTTGATTTTATAATTAAATTCTATTATCGTTAACTATTTAGTCCGTGACTGAAAATGTTAGAAGAGTTCGTAATGTCAAAATAAAATAAGGATTATACCTAAATTATGCAAAAATAAAAAAATATGAATTTATTGAAAATTTATAAACTGTATATTTATTTGTAACTGTGTATTTAAAATTTTGTAAATTATTGTTTTAGTATATAAATTATTGTTTTTAAGAGCTGATGATTCCCATGACCTTTTTACTTTCAAAACTCCTTCCTTTTAATGCTATTTTTTAATTAAAAGTCTTCCAACTGTAACTATTTATTTATACAATTTTCGTAATATCCATTTAATCGAAACTCAAATCAGTAGGGACAGCAAATCCTTTAAATAACAGATAGCGAGTTAACATTATTTTATATTTTCATTCGAGAATTGAGTAAACGGAATTTAGTAACCTTAAGTATATAGTATATTCGTGATAAAAATAAAACTTCGTGATAATTATTAGTAATCGTTTTGTCAGTATTGATTGTATGATAATTATTAAGATGTATGAACAATGTTCATAATTGAGTACACCTGTTATCTTATCTGGTGACCTGTCGAGTTACTAAAGTTACGAGAATGTTAGGTTGAAGAAATAAATCTAAATACAATCTGTGTTTTACTAAGACAATCCATATATAATCACCTAATTTATAAGTAACCGAGCTGAGCTTGGTGTTAAAAGAAAACACCTTTATAGGTAAAATCAGAACTTAAAACTTTATCTAAATACAAAGTTTCATCCAAATTGTTGGAGCCGTTTCCTAGAAATTAGTACTATATATGATACACATATATATACAAGGATTGCTTACTTAATGGCATTATATATAACAGTGGTGGTGAATCTGTTTATATGCCCGTGTTAACTATTACTATTAATTTCTGTACAACGTCTGCCGTGTCAGGAAATTTGATACGGGAAATAAATAGTAAAAAATCAATTCTTATAAAGTTTTATTAAAATATATTAAGAAGATAACTTACGAAATACTTATTAATTATATAGAATACATTTTGCTATATAATAATCTTTAGTAATTATACCTTTTGTTAATGATATTTTGTTATTGGTCTAGAATTATCATTTCAATCGATATTCGACTGTAAATCATTTTGTTTTGTTTTGTTATTCGTTATTGAAATTATCATTTTTGTTTTAAAATGAGGATACAATTTCTAAAAACATAAAGTGCTAGAAATATTGCAAAACGACCTACGCGTGCCATAGGTTCACCATCGCTGACGTATCATATAATTAAAGCATACTTCTCGCTCTGAACAAGTACGTAAGGCGCGCCTCCACGAGCGAGTGTATCGCCACGAGTCCGCCCTGCTATCGTTGGGTAATCTCTACCAGACGATTATCCTTCCGCCTGCGTATCGTCGTGACTCGTGACGGATAGCCACGTGAACGCAAAGATTCAACGCATCGCCGCGATTGTATTGTCTTTCGAGATACTTTCATAGAGTTACTATATAATGAAGTGAAGGTGGTAAGTAAATAAACAATGATGCGCAATTTTCAAATTAACAACTCTATAATTCTGCATCTATATAAAAGGTTAACCTGGTTGTAACTTTTATCTTTTTATCAATCTGTTTATAATGTGTGACGTAACTGGTATTTTAAAAAAATATTTCTCGGCCCATCTGACACTTTTAAGACCTAATAGAATTCAGTGTAATAACGATTTAACAATGACCGCTCAATAGAAGCATGCTAAGACATAACTTTGAGTATTGGGCGAAAGAAAAACTTCGTAATAGACTATAAAATGTTTGATTACCTAACAACCTATAGTTGTAAATCTTGGAAAAAAATTATACCGGAGCAGATATTATTAATCTGGGTAATAAGCGAAAGAGTTTCCTCAGATAAGGGTGCTCCATCTTCTCAGCCCACTCCACCGGAAACACGGTGTGACGATAGGCAAGTATCTAATGGTAAGTTTCGGTAGCTGCAGTTGAAAACTAGCTATGCCGTCCAATCACTAAAAGACGGTAAAGTGAAAATGTCGATTTTGAGTTTTAAATTTTCTCTATCGACTGGTCAAACCACGATATTTTTAAATTATTTGTAGCGAAATAATTACCAAGATCAAAAACAATACTCAGTCTTTTTATAAACTAGAAAATAATTTAGCACCTTTTGTGTGTTTTTTTCTTCATTTAACGGTCTTTTAGTGTTTGGACGACCGCCGGTTTATAAGACTAGGCTATGTTCGACTACACCGTTACAACATAGGGGGCTTAACCAAGTTGTCTTTTTACAATCGTTAATACTATAGAAATCCAAAAAAAATGTATAGGGTTGACATTTCTCAACGTTAAATCACATGATTACAAAACATTACATTAAATACATGACGTTAACGTTAATGATCATAGAACGGTAACTTAACTAAGCCCTCATGTGAGGTTCTTTCAACACGACATTACTACCAACACAATAAGTATGATTTAATTGACAGAATTATATTAAAGAAATAAGCAGGGTAACACCTAAAATTTACGCCACACAAATACTTTTTTAAATAATCTAATATCTTATGCAGTGTCCTTTACAATAGATGTATATCACGATATTTAGAAAAAAAATCACATGTACAGACAGAATTACAGATTTTTTAATATAGATAATCAGAATACATAAACAGAATGTCTAATGAAAAAAAAAGGGAAGCTTTTAATAAAGTCATCAAACAGATGTAAGAAATAGCCTTGTAAGTTTTAATACAATCGTAATTTCTCCGCTTTGTCCGTGACATCGGTTGGAAGACTGTTGTCATAACTCTAATTTTGTTGAGAGTTTTTTCAGACGCGTCCGCTCGGAGCCAACCTGACCCAAATAGAAAGTTCAATTAGTATTGTCTTTTATCAAAATTTATTCAGAATATAATGTTCAACATATTTTACTTAAGATTTTCTTTTCAAAAGTTTGTATACTTAAAGGTATACATAGAGATAGAGCATCAGCAAAAATATTGCTTTGTTTATTCAAAGCTTTAGCTTGTAGTGACCTCATTACGCATTAAATAGAACTTCTCTTTCTAATGAATAGCGAACAAACTGTTTCTCGTAGTACTATTCTAGGAGAACCGTATATTTTATTTTTAGTATACATTATCTTCTGTACAAATAATAAAATTGAAAACTGTCATAATTACAGCTTTCTACTAAATGCACATGAAATTATATAGGATCCTATAGCATATAAGCAATTTAAAATAAATTGTCGTATCAGTGTGTCTGGTTGTTCCGGTTAATCTTTAGAACGATTTTGATGGGGCTTTCACCGGCAGATAACTGCTATTAAAAGGATTATCTTGGGCTACTTTTATTTTAGAAAAATAAAAGGAATTAGGGTCCCGCGCATATAAAATAAACTAAAGTAACAGTGTCCAGCAACGCACTCGCCTTCCGCGCTCACTCACAAGCCAAAGTCAGTTCGAAAATAAAGCCCGACTGGCAAGTTCCTCGCCTCAGCTCCGTGCCCTTGTCGCTTACGAAATTCCAGACGGACGAAGTCGGAAACACAGTTAGTTGTATAGTTGTAGTTATATAATATAAACTTTCTATTTCCAAAACTTATTGTTTTTTTTTGTCAACTGTTTTATGATTAATGAATGTAATTAATGAGATATGAACTTAGACTGGCTACTGGCTCGACATACTGAGGACACTTTTCTTGATGGTAAGCATCACTGACCTAAAAGATTAGTAATCCATCTCTGGTCGCTGCTGTAATGACGACCCGCAAGTCTCTCGGCACTTGAATATTTACTTGTTGATCCCGAAATGCGACAAACCAAATAAATATTACCGTAACAGGTTTCTTGCCGTATGCATTCGGGAACAGATCTAATAAAAGTCTGTGATAGCACATAATATGCATATCTCTTATAGATAAACCACAATAAGAAATATTGCGATTTTTTTTTTTTGTTGAAGATTGGTTAATGAGTTTTATTTTTAGGCATGGCATATTTATCCTTACCAACAAAAGTTATTTCATCAGAAAGATAATTTTATGAGGTTAAGCTTTGCCCTTTAAAGCATGTTATTTGGACACATAGTTGAGGAGATAATGGAAAATTAATATAGTTTAACTCTGCTCGGGTCTGTGCAATAAATATTTTTGTATTTGATTACCTATTTATTGAGGAAGGGTATAGACTATTTAACTTCACGCTAAGACTCTAAGAAGCGGAGCAGTAACCATGAAAGTCAAAAATTCGGAAAGCTGTAGGTAAGTACGAGAAGTGAAAACAATTATTATTATAATAGACTGCAAGGATAAGATGGCGGCGCGATGATTGTCAAAAAAAATTAACACGCTTGAAACCGCGGGGCACAGCTAGTCTAATCTATTATAGACGGAATGAAACATAGAGGAATGAACATATCACCAACATATGCGTTCATATCCACGGCTCAATAGCAAAATACAAACAAAATAAAATGTCATTTTTCAAACAGAAAACTGTAAAAACGCGTGCACGGTGCAGCTAAAACAAACTGTCGATATGAAGTGGCCAAGTAAAACGTTTCGACGGATGAAAAATGCTTGACTGCCTCCTATTGCTAACTAAAACTGAAGTTGAAACTTTGAAATGCTCGTTTAATTAAAGTGGTTTTACAACATTTACAAATAACCTTTTAAACCTGGATTCTTTTAGCATGAAAATTGATAATAAACATTAGTGTATCCCGATCAATTTTATATTATTGTATAATTTTATTTTATACTAGCGGTGTGCCCGCGGCTCCGTACACGTTTGTTACTACTACACAGTAGTTATTTACATCCCGTAATTTTATTTTTATTCATATTGTTGACAATTCATATACAGTATCAATTGAGGAGTGGCATGTATTTCCAATGTACAATTTTCATCAAAATCTGTTGAAAACTATTATTCTAATTTACAATTTCTAATGCATTATTAACGATTCTTATAGCCTCCCAATTAAAGTATGATGTATGCTACTCGTCTACAAAATTTGATCAGAATCGGTTGAGGAGAATTAATGAAAATTGTTTTTTTGTAATTTTTTATATTTTATTTCTAGAAGTAATATTGATAATTCTTATAGCCCATGAATTATGTAAATACTTGAGACTTCCCGTGTTAAAATTTCATCAAAATCGGTTAAGAATTAATTATATTTAAAAATTTGTTAAAATTTTTTTTTTTACGTTTTCTAAAAGTATTATTGAAAATTCTCATAACTCATCATTCATGGGATGACTTATACTTTCTGTGTACAAAATTTCATCAAAATCGGCCAAGTATTTACGAAAATAGTTATTTTTTGTTTTTATTTTACGATTTAAGCGTACGATACGATGATATAAGCACCCCGTGTACAAAATTTCATAAGAATTGGACAAGCCGTTTTTGAGTTAAATCCGGACATACGAACAGACAGATGAAAAAGACTTAATAGTATATTAATGATCAGTATCGTTCATATAAAGTTCCTATCGAGAAATTTTGAAAATATATTAAAATTATAGACAGGACTACAGATTTATTAAAATCGATTTCATTAATAACCTTCAAATAAGGAAGATTATTTTTTCTATAATGATAAATTTAGTCAAGTAGAAATTTCTGTGTAAAAGTGGATATATAATATATCTATTAGTCGTAGAGATAAATAAGGCTATAAAATATAAATAATAGTTATTTTTTTGCTTACCCTATAGTTGTATTTTATTGTTATTAAAGTTACGATATTATTCATATTAGATGTTGATGTATAGGTATATACAAGAATTACTCACTAATATTAGATAATTAATATGTAGAGGAGACTGGGTCACAGTGCATCTTTTTTTTTTTTTTTCATTAGTCATAGGATTAGTTATCTAACCTTCATGGAAAAATAAATTTACAGGCGAAAATAAATAAGTTATAACTAAATAAATATAATTGAAAAATGATCCACTGTGACCCACGAAAGGTCATTTTGGATTGTTTGGATCAATGCATGGGTGACAGTGAATCAATTGGTGCACTGTGTCAACTGAAAATCAAACAGACAATTAACGTAATACAATATTAATAATACTCAAAAAGTCTAAAAGGACACACAACGAATTTATAGATTCATACATTACGGCTAAAAACGCTTTTCATGTTGCATAAACTTTTCAACAGCCATACACTTCAAGTTTAGTTGAAAAAGACAAAGAGACAGTATCTTACAAAACTCACACGTAACTTATACATACTTCTGTTAAGGAAAGTATTTCTTCCGTATCAACTTTCAAATATTTTTGAAGATATCTTTCTATTTTGAAGCTATAATGGCTCAGTGGTGGCTTCTCCGTACATCACGTCGTTTGATGTGACTCCGAATCTCTGGAAACAGCCTGACTTTTGCTTAAGGAAAACATCGTGATAAAAATATAGCACGGTGGTAGAGTTTTTTAATGCCCACCTGGCTAGCTACCACCCTTAAGTTAATAATCAATCCCCAAGCATCTATAGGTGTGTTCCGGCAGCTGCACTTGTAAGCTAGTCCTCCCACCAGGCTTAGCGTGTTTGAGGCTAGTGAAAGAAAACTTGAGGCAGCCCGATTGGTATATACCTCCATCCTACAGAAGATCGCAACCAAATAACCTTATTGGGGTTCGAGGTCTGCATCGCGATTGTGGTAGCGTCAAAAGCGTCTAGTCTATAGGCCCTGCGTGATACAGGTGACACTGCACGTGCAATCACTTAGCTACCCACACACATCATTACACATAATATGTTCATACATACGTGATCACCACACAGGTGCATAGGTTCTGGAAGGAACCTTCTTTTTTTCTTTTTTTTTTTAATATTTTTCAGATCACTAAATAAACATACACATGTTTCCTCTATTCCTTCCAGGAGGCAGGGATGTGTATATATGTATATGTTAGTATAGCTCGAATTTTACGGATAGGGAATTAGTGAGACCGCGACTTCTTTGCAATCGCGGCAACAGCCCAAGCCGAGGTCCGGCCACTTTGGCACCCTTGCGCGCTTGTTGGCCACGCTTTCGCGGCTGAGTTCCTTAAACGTTCGGCCCCAAGCCCGGTAGAAGTGTAAAAGCCATCAGCGGCTCTGTTTTTGGATATGGCCCCTCAGGCTAATAGTAAGGTCAGATCGAAAAAAACGTACGTTCGTAAGCTTGTTTGCAATCTTAGTTCTATAAAAAAAGATTATACTAAACAGGTTTAAATCAAACAACGATGTATTTCCTTTTAACCATTTTTTATTTAACACATATCTAATTATGCAAACCAATTATCTTGTATATATCAGTAACAGTCTCGCGACTCGCAAGCAATCAGGGAACTCTCATCGCTTCATCCACTGATAATCGACTACTCAATCTAACCTCTAAACAGTTTACTTAGAATAGTTATAGTTTGTTATACATCTAAAATTAGTTCTGACCAAGATAAATGTTAGGTAAGGCTCCGATAAGACAAACTTCGATATGAACGACTTTCTTCTCTCATTACTGTGATATTTATTGGGGTTTATAACTTTTACTAAATAGATATTGTATAGATATGAGAATGCTTATAGATCACATTTAATTAATACTAAAATTCCTAATTTAATTTGTGCCATAGCTAAACCAACATTATTATAATGACTGGAAGAGACCCACTTGATAAATCTGTGAGAGGGCTTTTATTAAATTAATTGAGAGAGAAATTCAATAGAGGCCCACACTTTACATTAATCCTCACACGGCTGCTTTTCGCTCATTATTGGAAAACCGCTTGAAATGAAACACTGCCCGACCATTACGTTCTACCCACTTCAAAGGGGAACCTATAAAACGTACTTAATACGTTACTTTACAATAGAGAATATTACAAAGCACAAAGTAATTTTAAATATAGCTCAGAATTAAAATTATTTTTTAAATATCTTTGTGATCTAATTTAATATTCGCGTATATTATTATTCTATAGTAGCACAGTAAAGTGACAAAACTTTGCCTGATGGTAAGTAAATTCAGTACAATCAAAAAACAGCAGAGACCGGCTTCCAAACCTCGGATAATTATAATAACCGTTACTGCGTTACGTTACTAGTGGTCCTAACCGCGACGGCTATGCTCGAGATCCTGGGTTTGATTCCCAGGTCGAGAAAAGCGTTAAGCAAATTGCTATGAAATTCTCATTAGCAGCTCGGAGTTTGGCTTTGTGCCCGATTAATGGCAATAGCCTCGCCCCCTATTACATGGGACCTAAAACATACCCAGCGAAGTGTGGGGTACATTAGTACACCTCTACCTAGCCGTTCAGGGATACAGGCGTGATGGTATATTATGTTTTGTTACATACATAGTTCGAATTCAGAAGTATTCGGCAGATTAATTTCCTTACTTGATTTATTGCATAAATTACACACGTGTGTGGCAACATATCTATCGTACAGACATCTGGCGTTTCCCCGAAGGGTCGCGGGTAGCGCCATTTAGCGCGAATATTGAATTTCAATACCTAAACTGTGCCCCAACACTTGTAAGTAAACAATCTAATGAGATTATAAACTGTCAGTAGATTGTGAACTTGAAATATCTAATGCATCTGATCAGACCGGCTTTTTGGCATGGCGACCGTGGCGACGCGATGTAACAATATCGCCATGCGTTCGTAAGTCTTGGCCACCTGTATGTAGTACAGATCGCAGTGGCGTATTTGCAGAGGAACCGTTTCATGTTAAAACATGGATACATTAAACGAAGGTAGTAGGTATCACAACCACCATACACATAATGATAAACCCGTCAATGTGATTATATTTTCTTTTATCGCATTTCTTTTTTTTTTTTTTTTTTTAGAACTGACTACACTGTTAGCCTTAGGGGCCCTAAAGCCGCTGCGGCTTTTACAGCTTCACCGGACTTGGGGGCGAGCGCAGAGGGCACTCAGCCGCGAAAGTTTTGTGGACGACTCGCACGAGGGTGCCAAAGTGGCCGGACCTCGGCTCGGGCGGTCGTCGCGTTCGCAAATAGGTTGCGATCTATTCGAATCCCTACACCTACGATTCGAGCTAACTAAATATACACATAGGCACGTTCCCTTCCTCCTGGGAGGAAGGAAGGAACCGTGCGTATGTGTATTCAGTAATCGGAATGTTTCTACACTTACTAGCGCTAACTAACTAGCGTAAAAAAAGAAAAAAAAAAAAGGTCCCTCACAGAACCTATGTACCTGTGTGGTGTGCACGTGTGTATGTTCATACGTGTGTAGTGTTGTATGTAGGTAGCTAAGTGATGCACGTACAGTGTCACTTGTATCGCGCGGGCGGTTGCCTGACCCAAGGGTTTCACACCGAGGAACGGACCTAGGCTTGGGTTACCGCTAGAGAGGGTGGACGTGACGGGTGTGCTGGAGCGAAATTGACCGCCCGCCCTCTGCGGAGAGAACGGTGGTTACGCGGGCGTGGGCGCTGGCACGCTCTGTTTGGAGAGACGGATGTGTAATATTTATTCGAATTTTCGATGTGATCGTCGGGATCAATAAAAATATTGCGCGGCCGGCGTTTCCACCGGATGTCCGTGGGTGCCGGAACATAAGTGGCGGCTGTTTTTATTAACGGATTCGCGTGGTTCGACGCGGTGTCGAAATACGAACGGGAGAGCTGTTTAACGTAGTCATGTATCGAAGGAAGCTCCATATCTCTATGGAGATCTACGCTTCGAACATACCACGGGGCCCCGGTGAGACGATAGAGGAACCTATTCTGTATCGATTGTAACCGTTTGAAACTCGACTCGGACATATGTGCGAACACGGCGCAACTGTATGTCAAAATTGGTCGAATACACGTTTTGTAGAGCGTGAGCTTATGTCGCGTGGACATTTTACTCACCGAACACAACAGAGGATGCAACCGGCCCAGGACCCACGCGGCCCTGTTCCTAACCTTACGGATGTGGGGTCTAAAAGAGAGCCTACTATCTAGGGTTACCCCTAGATATTTGGTCTCTCTTACATACGGAATCGGATTATCGTAGAGCTTAACAGGTTTAAGCTTCCACGGTATCTGTGACGAATCCGCATCGAAGAGCATCGCGGCGCTCTTCGAGGAATTAACGGCTATACGCCACTCGTTAAACCACTTCCCGAGAGTGGTCACGGAGCGTTGGACTTTGTGTCGGAGGTGGGATCTATTCCTATCTGAGGCATATAAGACTGTATCGTCAGCGTATAACCCTACCTCGACCTCCGGGAGTCGAGGTAGGTCACTGACGTACAGGTTAAATAGGCTAGGAGCCAGGATCGATCCTTGGGGAACGCCTGAGCGTATTGGACGGGGCGTGGACAATTCACCTTCCACTCTATAGCGGAAGGTGCGATCTGTTAGATAGTCGCGAATTATTTTAATTAGCCTATCGGGGACTTCAAAGCGGTACAACTTGTAAACCAATCCCTCGTGCCAGACCTTGTCAAAGGCCTTGGCCACGTCGAAAAAGACCGCAAGTGTACGGCGGGGCTTATAAAGTTCAGCAAAATTAAATGCAACGTGCTCCGTGAGGCGGTGCACTTGATGAGTGCAAGAATATCTAGCACGGAAACCGAATTGCTTAGGCGGATAGAGGTCTTTCTCCTCTATTACTGGCTTGAGACGGTTCAGAAGGATCCGCTCGTAAATTTTCCCTAACGTATTTAGGAGACTGATCGGGCGATAGCTGTCGGGAAGCGACGCGCTCTTGCCGGGCTTACGGATACCTATGACTATTGCCTTTTTCCAGGCGGCTGGAAAATGGCAGTGGACTATGGCTACATTGAAGATGCAGACCAATAGAGCTATGAGGCGATCAGGAAGAAGCCTAAGTACTTCGTTCCTAATCCCGTCGGGACCTGGTGCTTTTCTGAGCTTAAGGCTTTTTATAATGGAAAGAACCTCCTCAGACGTGACTGGGGACAGGGAGGCTGTCGCGGGGAGCTTGTCCAGCTCCCGCACGCATCCATCGATACCCTCGACCCGGTCGGTATTTGCATCGACACTGTTCGGAGAGCACTGGCTCTCCAAACAAGTGGCGAGGCACTCCGCCTTGTCGCTGCTATCGAAGGCGAGCGGTATACCGGGACCCCTCTCGAGGGGGGCATAAGATAAGAAGCCTCTATTTTGAGGCTGCGAGCTAGTTTCCAGTAAGCCAGATGCGACGGCCTTAGCCCTTCGACGAGGGCGTTCCATCTGTGACTCCTGAGTTCTAATATGCGGGCTCTAACCGCTCTCTGAAGCGCGCGTAAGCGTGCGCGGTTTTCCTCGGTCGGATAGTGGTCGTGCGCACGAGTCGCCGCGTTCTTTTCCGTCAACAACGCCCGCACGTCGGCAGGGAGTACGAAGCGGCGATCGCTCGCCTCTTCGACCTCTCTCGAGGCCTCTCCGATGCTGACCTGCAGGTGGTCGACCAGGGAATCGATCGCGAGATCTACATCCGCAACGGACCCCAATACGTCCGGGATCCTATCTAAGCTGGACGAGGACGGCCTGTCCGCAAGATAATGTTTTAGCTTGGCATAGTCAACCACTTGGACCGAAGGAGGGCTAGAGTCGTCTGATTGACCTAGCTGCATGATGACCGGACGGTGGTCGGAGTCGAGCTCGTGTACGACCCGAATGAGTCGTAACCGAAGCGCGATACCTTTAATGAGAGCTACATCAAGCACTGTCGGCATACAGTTGTCTTGAAAGTGGGTGGGAGTGGGTGGCGCTATGACATCAAAGTTTAGCACGTTCGTTAGCTCTTCGAGTTTAACCCCATTACTGGAGTCTCTCCAATTGCCAAACGAAGTGTGTCCACAATTGAGGTCACCCGCTATAATGACCGATTCACCGAGCGAAAGTAGCTTTTCTAGGTCAGACCTGAGAGGCTCTTTCCTCGGCGAGAGATAAACTGAGACTAACGTTATGGACGGGTCCGGTCATTCCTAGTCTACACACGGATACTTCCATATTGGTAAGTATCGGAGGATCTACCGGCGTACAATATAACGATCGTTTGTAATAAATGAGAGTGCCGCCCCCGCGGCCGGCCCGGTCATTTCTTACAATATTGTAGTTCGCGATTTTCGGATCACGTTTAGCACGCTTTAAGAGCGTCTCCTGCACTAAAAGAACTTCTACTTGGTGATCTTTAAGAAAGGTCGCGACGAGATCACGCTGCGGTAGTAGGCTTCGCGCGTTAAAAAATGAAAGATTTAACGCTTTCGGCTTAAACTTTGCCATTGAAAGGCCCTAAGTTATTATTACACGCCTCACGGTCGAGACGTTGTAGTGTCTCTGAGAGGCGGGGGAACGCGCAAGCGGTCTTGATGAGACCGAAGCGCTCCAGATGGTCATTGTAGTCAATGAGCTCGCGGATATCGTGCTCGCGAAGGAGCAGTATCATTAAGTCGTTACTATTAACGACAACGTTAGCGGGCGCGCGGGGCGCAGGAGCGCGGGGCACGGGAATATCCATAGCCATAAGGGGCTATGGATTGGGGCGACGGGGGCCCCATGCGTTCTGCGATGAACGCACGGGTTGCGGTTGCACCGCGCGGGGTGCGGAGAGGCCAGCGGCGGCCGGGGACTGGCGCGGGACCGGCAGCGCGGGAAATTCCCCTGACGCCAGCGGGGGTTGCGCTTTGATGGCTGAGGCGGGGGGCGCCGCCCGGGGGGCCGCCTGCCTCTGCGTGCGTGGCCGCGTGGTACGCGGGGCCTTGGGGCAACCGCGATAATTCGCGGGATGCCCCTCCTCCCCGCATAACACGCAGCTCGGGGGGACGACGGAGTCACGCTCGCGCGTGCACTCCCGGGTGGGGTGGTCCTCTCGGCACTTTACGCACCGCGGACGAGAGTGACAGTTACGGGCAGCGTGCCCGTACAGCTGGCAGTTGTGGCACTGCGCAGGCTGGTGGTTTTTGT
The DNA here is from genome assembly GCA_033032175.1 of Saturnia japonica. Lineage (NCBI taxonomy): Eukaryota > Metazoa > Arthropoda > Insecta > Lepidoptera > Saturniidae > Saturnia > Saturnia japonica. The sequence continues at coordinate 6,594,499 of CM065314.1, forward strand.
ATGGGGGCTCCACGTTAATCCCGGAGAGCCCACACACCGTCTCTAGCTGGAAGATGGCCTTTCCCTCGGGGGAAAGGTCCAATATGGCCACTACCATTTGTAGTGGCCGCTTATCTTTACTAAACATCCGGTGTACTTCCCGGATGGGATAACTTTGCTCCTTGAGCGAGGAGCACACCTCCGACGGGTCGAGCTCCACCGGAATGCGGCGGATGACCACTCGGAGGACGCGCTCCTCCGCGAGAGAATAGGTGTAGAATTGCAGACCTTTCTGCCGGAGGAGGGTGGTGAGTTTACGGTGAGTTTCCGAAGAACTCACCGAAATAGAAATCCCGTTGACTATGTTTCTGGCCTTGTGGTACTCGAGTTTGAGTCTGCGCATCTCATTGCAGACTCCCATCCAGGCCGCCTTGTCCCGGATTATGATTGGAGGTGGGGCACGCTCTTTTTTCCCGCCGGCGGGCGCGGGGAGCTGGGAGGACGCTTTTATCGCATTTCGGAATCACCCAGTGTATATCCAGTAATCAAGCCGAGTGGTAGGGATTACGACCACACACACTCTCACAGTAATTTTCTTTTGGTTTGTGGCGTTTAATAGACAACGCAAATTTTCTATATAAAAAATTTTCGTTGTTTCATATCTGCCAAGCGTATCGCGTCGACTCAATTGTTTTTTAATTAATGCATAATTGTATTGTAATATTTAAAATTCACAAATATATTATAACTACAAGGTGTCCAGAAAGGGTATCGGGTATTTTTTTTCGCGCCATATTCGAAACGGGGCGTCTAAAGGGTGCGGGGAGGGGTTCGTGGCGTCCGCCATTTTGTGGAGTTTTAGTCACGATGGAACAGTACTCGGGGACGCATCGCGCATTTTGCGTACGAGCGTATTATCGTAATGGTGATTCAATAATGACTGCTCAACGTCTCTATCGTGCGGAATATCGTACACGCCACGCGCCAAGTGACGATAGCATTAGGAAATGGATCAGGATGTTCGAGAATACAGGTGCGACAGTTAAAATTCAAAACTCTGGTCGTCCTCGTTCAGTTCGCGATGAAGAAACAATTGAAGAAGTTGAGGCGTCGGTTCGTCAAAATCCGTCTTTATCCATCCGAAAGCGAAGCCAAGCGTTGAACATCAAAAAGCTTATAAAATTCAATTGGTTCAAGAATTGAAGGATACGGACTATGCTAATCGACTGAATTTTGCGAACGAAATGCTGCAGCGATTTAACAACTTTAACAACATACTGTTCAGTGACGAAGCAAATTTTCACCTGAATGGTCATGTTAATAAGCAGAATTGTCGGTACTGGGCAGTGGAGAATCCGAGACGAAAGCATGAACGACCCCTGCATAGCCCAAAGGTCGTTGTTTGGGCCGCTATGTCTGCTAAAGGCATAATTGGTCCTTATTTTCATGAAGATCAACGAGGCCGAGCAATTAATGTGAATAGTGACCGTTATTGCGATATGTTGCGAAATTTTTTGGTCCTAGAGTTGCAGGAGTTTGCAGGTTTCAACTCAAGAACGTGGTTCCAGCAAGATGGGGCCACTTGCCATACCTCAAATGACTCAATGGAAGTTGTTAACGAATTATTCCCTAATAAAGTCATTTCGCGAAGGGGTAACATCAACTGGCCTCCCAGAAGCCCCGACCTTAGCCCGCTTGACTATTTTGCATGGGGATACCTTAAAAGTAAGGTTTATCAAAACAATCCGACGAATCTAACCCAGTTAAAGCAAAACATCAGGTCAGAAATGGCAGCAATATCGATAGCTATGTGTCAACGTGTTATCGCCAATCTTCGTTTCCGTTTAGAAGAGTGCCAGCAACGTAACGGTCATCATTTGGATAACATCATCTTTTCCAAATAATTCTCCAATTCATATGCTAATAATAAACAATAAACTTTTTTATTGCATACAAATAATTTTTGTTTCATTGAACTTACAAATACCCGATACCCTTTCTGGATATCTTGTACAATTCCATCCATACCACCTCGATTTCCAACGTTCCACAACAGTGCGTTTCTTAAGACACTTTCTGCCTCGCACAACCACTCTGTGGAACCAGCTGTCGCCTGAGATCTTTCCGAGCCGTTATGACCTGGTGACCTTCAAGAAGAGAACTTATTCTTCCCTATAAAGTTAAGATACTAAATTCTTGAAATTTATTCCTCGACGATTCGTGTGGTCCCATATCATAAATTGCTCGAACTGCCCCTTTTTGTAATACTAATATGGTATGGTAGACTAGTCTAGACAACATTCAAAGTAAATTCCTGAGATATCTAAATTATAAATTTAATAACGAGCATAAGTCATACTTAATTGATTTAGACTTTTACAATTTAACTTCTTTATCAAAACGACGATCTATCTTCGACATGACATTATTATACGATATTTTGAACAATTGTGTCTATAATAATAAATCCGCTGTTCTGTCTTTAAGTGTTTTTTTTTTTTTATTTCCCATAGACATCCATTTTATAGGACCACTGATCACGAACCTTACGTAAAAACCGTTCTTGTCTGTTTGAATGACTGGATTTAACTCGAAAATGGTTTGAACTATTTTGATAAAATTTTGTACAAAGGAATTTATTGTCATTCCATAATTGATAGGCTGTAAGAATTATGAATAATATTTGATTGACGAAGGCGTTACTTTGCGAAAATCCATCGTAAATAATTAATCCGAAATTTCTTAGCTACTTCCGTCTGAAACAAATCAACAGCTCAATCAATCAACTCACATCAATTTTGAAATAATTATTTACTTATCAATAATACTTAAAAAAATCATTCTTGACAGATTTTGATGTAAATCTGAAATTCTTGTAAATTAATTAATGCGTAATAAACGCGCTAATACCTATATTAAAAAGTTGTAGATATTTACAATGTTTAATGTAACAATTGTATAATGTAGGTATACTATGCCATTTACAATGTATGGAATTGTAAATATAATTTCCTTGTATGCAAGTATATTATTTATTTTGAACAAATGTTATATCTAACGTATACTTACATCAAAGTTTGAAACCCCATATAGATATTCAGGGGGTCTTGTTCCTCGCTTGTTTATAAAGTCCACACCAGATGTTTCGAAATCGTATTTCTATTGTGATTGAAGCGAAATTTAACGGGACATGTGAAGGTTTGAGTAGGAATGTAATTGCAAAAGGACAAAGACGCTTTGTGTTCGAGAATGGTTGATGTCTAGACGGTTGTTCTTGAGAATAGTACGTGTATGTACTTGGCAGCTTCATAAATATTCCAAGGGGTTGTGGCATTCTCCTAGTCGCTTTGTTAAATTCAATAAAGATTATCTTATATTGTCTCGGTAAATTGTATTTAATATAATTGTGTTACTAGTAAATTAAATATTTTGTTACATCACTCATTCGAAAACTCTCAACAGACACATTATAGCACAGGGGTGGGCGAAGAGGGGCCCCGAAGGGCTCAATCCGGTCCGACAACGTCCCTTCTAAAGTAGGAGTGTATGTATGGCCCTCGCAAATGCATTTTGACAGCCTCATTGATACATCAAATAGAGGTAAAACCAATAAAAAGCGTCCCATATGTCACACAGGCCTACCACCGCAGGACTTTCAAACAAAAGTTAAATTGGTTTAAATAAAAACTTTAATAAGTTTACTAGTACTTTGTACTAAATATGTAATAATTACATTTGAAATATTTCAAAATATGGTGGTTTTTCTATCAACTTCTCAGTAGCAGATTTGGCTTTGTCTCCGATTAATAGCAATAAGCTCGCCCCCTATTTAATGGGACCTAAAAACATTCCCGGCAAACTGTATGTGAATATTATAGTACATCTCTGCCTAACCCTTCGGGGATACAGGCGTGATGGTATGTTATGTTATGTCTATGTTAAAAAATACTAAGTTTTTAGAAAATACTACGAAGGCTTAAATCATTGATACTAGCAAGTGTTTTTTGCGGCGCCGAAACAAGAAGAAGAAGAAGAAGAATTTCTACATTACAAGGCGTCGAATGAAACAGAAACAACCGATGAGAAAAATATCTTAGGAAACAACCCACTAATTTGTCACAACCTTAACCGCAACCTTTCTACTAGAGCATTATGTATTGTTTTATTGAAGTGAAACTTCTTTTGGGACGGTGTGAATTGGATTTTATGAAACGAAAATGTGTAACGAAAAAGAAATATCTATAAATGTATATATAGATTTTAGGCTGAGATAGAATGCGTTTCCATATAGTTTCCCTATCCCTCGTCTATTCTTAATGTACTCGAAATATACACAAAGAGAGGGAGAGAGAGGAGTTTCACTTCTACCGCGTGTGAACTCGCACTCAAATTTTGTTCTATAGTTCAATGGTTTTTGTTTTCAAACTAATAGGATAAATATTTTCTCTGTGTATACTCTATTTGAGTTAATACATTCATGTCTCTATATTGAACTAGTAGGTAGGTATTATAATCTCGAGTAACTCCTAACCAAACGTCTCCCGTTGTTATGTTTAATTTGCCAACGATTCCCTTAATTACAGACGCACCGTTAAATAAACACTGCTATTATAGTGAACTATTATTGCAACGTAAACTAATACGAAACATAATATTGGTCAATTGTACAATAATTGTAACAACTTGTTGCGTAAATTACAGTTCTATTATCTATATCAATAATACTGTTGTATTTTTTTTTAATTACCCCATATTTTTATATTATAAAGAACACTGATCACGAGTATAACATTTTTTTTCTGTCTGTATTTTCGGATTTAAGTCAAAAACGGCTTGACCGAATTTTATGGAATTTAGTAAATGAGTAGCTCAATATATCAAAAAGAATCGTCAGTAGTAGTTTTAGAAATCGTAAAAAATATCTCAACTGATTTTGATGACATTTTGAACACGAGAACTACGTGTCATTCAACAATAAATACGAGTAAAAATGAAATTACGGGAGGAAAATAATTACTTAGTAACTAAACATGTTTTTTTTTTTAACTGACTACACTGTTAGCCTTAGGGGCCCTATCCAAAAAACAGAGCCACTGCGGCTTTTATAGCTTCACCGAACTTGACAAACTAAACATGTGCGGGGACGCGCGGTATATTATTAGCTAGTAGCTATAGCGCTAGTATATAATATAGTTTAGTATATGTAATATATATATTTTTTAAATTTAATATTTATCATTTATATATTAATTTAATATAATTGTTTAATATCGCTTTTTAGTAACGGCTCTAACGATTTGGATGTAATTTCCTATTTTAAACTAGTTACTTAGGTACCTAGTTTTTTTTCTGGAAAACATTGCGCGTGACATAACTGTTATATTAATTTGCAAAAATGTTCTTAATATTCAAAAAGCTTATATTTTCATACGGTATTGACACAGCCGCAATTCTTAAACCAAGATATATTATTATAGCAAGATTATGTATCACGAAGATATTAAACATTAAACTTGATATCCACAGTCAAGAGTGCCTTTCTGTCATGTCCAGTCATTTATTCAGTAGTGGAAATTGTATATGGAGATGAGTAAAATCGTCTGAATTTAATATATCTTTCGAAAACAAACTAAGCTAAACGATATTAAATTATTGTTATACCCGGCATCTTGTTTGGAACTTTTCAAAATAATTGGATTAGGCGAAAATAATGAAGATAATGATAGAATAAAGATAATATACAAAACATAATTCAGGTCGATATCATTCCAGCAATGAAAAAAATATTTTCAAAGGCTTTAATAGAAACTCAAATAGAAATGCTTATTTTCACATTTTTGATATTATGACCGCTCTTTCCCTCTCTGTCATGCTAAAAATATATGTTTCTGTGAATAGGGAAGCGTGTGTATTTGTATATGTGTTTATGTGTGATACGGTGTTTGTATGTGTGTGTGTGTGTGTGTGTGTGTGTGTGTGTGTGTGCGTGTGTGTGTGTGTGTATTTTATAGTTTTTTAAATATTTCACGAATAAAACTGTAGGGAGTGTGTATGCGTGAAAGAGATGTTGTATTGGCATTTTAATGTTTGATTGAAAATTAATTGAGTCCTTTAGTAAAGCCAGGGAAATAAATGAATTAGTTATTTATAAAGTATTTGACTTTTGTAAATCGCAGTAGCTCCCAAGGTTGGACACAATAAGTTTACCAGTGGCTTCCTTTAAAACTTTAATCCCTTCTCTGTCTCTAAATATCCTTCACTATTGTGGATCATGAATTATTATTGTTCAGTAAGGCGCACGATTATCTGTGGAAATATAAGTGTAAAAGGTACACATAATATACAACGCCGATACTAAAGTTGTTCTTGAGTCTACGCTAATACACTCTCGAATTGCTACTTGAAACTACTTACAAGTATTTATAACTCCAGTAAATAACTGTTGGAAATTGAAGAGGAATGAGAAAATTATGTTAAACTATCGACTTGAAATAACTGTCTTTACAGCAATGAAGTTTTGAATTATTTAAAAAATGCATTAAACAAAATGAATTTTTTTTTTGCTACATTTGTGTTGGAGGTATTACTAATGTTCATTTTGTAAATTTGCCGAGAGTTCATATTTATTTTTTAAAGATTGTGATTGTGATGATGTTTACTTGTTGCATAAATAACTTTTACATAACTTTATTTTAATATGGTAAAGTGTTTGATTGTAATGTTCAGTGATAATGTGGCTGAATAAATTAACACGAAAAAGTTTTAAAGTGAATTGGCTGTTACGTATTATATTCTTTATTGCGCAAAAAAAAAGTACAAATGGAGGACTTAATGCTAAAAAGCATTCTCTGCCAGTCTTCCAAGGGAGCAAGGGAAAGGTATATGCAAGGTGTGCATAATGTTAAGTAAAAAAAAAAGTTTATAACGATTATTAAGATTATATATTATTAAGAAGTATTCAATTGTTCCAAGTAAAACCTACGTAGCGAATACTTGAAGGAATTTCGAGAGTTGGCCAGTTGGATATTGATAGGAAGCGAATTCCACAGTCGTGCTGCTGTAACGGCAAAGGATTGGTCGCGGAAATTAGTATGATGACTTGGTATACTGAGAATTAAAGAATCAGAAGACCTTAGCTGTCTATTATGCGTATCCGCGAGAGATTGAAAAAGTGTTTTTAAATATTTAGGGGATTTGGGATTATTAAGTACGGAGAAAAGAAGACAAAGTATTCTTATATTCCTACGTTGCCGAATAGGTAGCCATTTCAACCTGGCTCGGTATTCAGAAACATGATCAAACTTCCGAAGACGGAAGATGAAACGGATACAGTTATTGAGTAGACGATCAAATTTATTTAAGAGATCTTCTGAGAGGTCCAAGTAAGCAACGTCTGCATAATCCAGAAGTGGTAGAAGAAGAGTATTCACTAGGGAAATCTTAGTATTAACAGGAAGAAAGTTTTTCAAATGCATGAGAGAATGAAGAGAAGCATAAAACTTTCTACTAACTTCCTTGACCTGGTCTGCCCAGCATAATTTAGTATCGAAGATGATACCAAGATTTTTCCCCGTAGTTGAGTAAGGAATGGTACATTTATTGTATTGAAGAGGAGTCAATGAATTAAAGTCTATTTTAGCAAGCTGTTTTGAGCTACCAATTACAATGGATTGACACTTAGTTGGATTAACATAAATCCCGTAAGATTCAGACCAGGAAAGTAAACTTGAGAGGTCCTTGTTTAAATTATTGATTATAGAAGGAAGATTCTTTATTTCGCAATGCAGATACAATTGCAGGTCATCAGCATAGAGATGGTAGTTGGTTTGTAAAATAGGCGTAAGTAAGTTTATAAAAATAGAAAAAAGTAACGGAGAAAGAATGCCGCCTTGGGGAACACCAGCTTCTAGAGCACACCAATCTGATTCGCCATCATAGACGCGAACAGCCTGGTGACGATCTCGGAGATAAGAAGAAAACCATTCCAGTACTAAGGGTGAAAACTGAAGACAAGAAAGAGCGGCAATCAGAAGATCGTCGTCAACAGCATTAAATGCATTGCTAAAATCAATAAGGACCAATACTGTGACCATACCTTTTTCCATGTTAGATCTAACATCTTCCGTGATCTTAAGCAGAGCAGTAGTAGTACTGTGGGCGGTTCGAAAGCCAGACTGAAATTGATTTAATAGATCGTTGTCAGTGAGGAAAGAAGTAACTTGTTTATTGACAATAGATTCCAAAATTTTGGAAAGGAAGGGAAGAATAGAGATAGGTCGAAAATGATTAGGAGCTGTGGGATTGGTAACTTTAGAAAGCGGAACAATATAAGCATTCTTCCAAGAAGCTGGATAAATCCCCGTGGTTAAAGAAAAGTTTATGATAGAAGTCACACATGGGAGAATAAGCTTATAAATATATTGTAGCATGACACGACCAATATTATCACAACCCACAGCTTTGGAATTGAGAGTTAGGAATATTTTTGTAATTTCATCTTCACTAGTAGGGGAAAACTCAAACTGCTCAATCTGAGGACGGGGTAAACAAGCAAGAAATTTAAGAGTAAGATTTTTAACATTCAGTGTGAGCTTAGTAGCACTTGCAAAATGTTTATTTAACAAGTTCAAGTCAATAGGAATTTTATCGTCCCTATTCAAGGGTTTGGATAGTCCGAGCGACTTTAGAAATTTCCATAAGCAAGCACGTGTGGATACTTCAAGTTGCTTATAAATATAGCGACGTTTGGCGTTCCGGCACAGAAGATTACATCTGTTCCTTAAGGCCTTGTACAGCACCCAATTTTCATCAGACCTGTGACATTTGAACTTACGAAATGCACGATCACGCTTTAACATTGCCCTACGTATTGGATCTGAAAACCAAGGAGCAGGACGATGCTTGATTTTTATGGGACGAACTGGGCATGACGGTCAAAAAGATCAACAACAGTAGTGTTCAGGAAATGTAGCTTCTCATCTACTGTAGACAGAGATTCTACCGCTGCCCAATCAATGTTAGCAGCGTCACTAAGGAGCTTATCGGTGTTCATACGGCCAAAATTTCTTTGAGAGAGAATTATAGGTTTAGGTTTAGGTGTTTTAATTTTAAGGGAGGCATATATCAAATCATGGTGCGAGAAGGCTGGCGCCAAATGTTGCCCATAACTAAATAAGAGATTGGTGTCCGAAGTTATCATCAAATCTAAGAGAGAATCAGAGTTACTAGAGTGGTGCGTGGGTGCTAAATCTAAAATACTAAAACTAGCAGATTCGAGAATCGATCGTAATTTGAGGCATCTGGAATCATTACGAAGCAGGCACGTGTTGAAATCACCCATAATGAATATACGGTTATAATTTGCCATAAGATTCTCAAAATGCAGTTCCAGTTCGGAGAAGTAGTTAACTGCTGGAGGACAGTACACTACACCAATAGCAAACTTAAGACCTAAGTCAATTTCAAGAAAGAGAAATTCACATGAAGCGTTGTTGCTAGAAGTGGAACTCAAAATAATTTTAAAGGGATAAATTATTTTCAAGTAGATTGCAACGCCACTACCTCCCTTACAAGTGCGGTCGTTTCTGACAAGTATATAGTCTGGAATAGAATATAAAGAAGATGGAAGCGACGGCTTGAGCCATGACTCAGATACCAGTACAGCGTGTATCAGTGAAGAATCAAAACTGTCCAAGATATCATCGTAATGACATGGGATACTCTGTGCGTTTATATGACATACATTGAAATTTTTGGGGCAAGCAACAAAATCATTTTCCAAAGTTTTTTTAAGGGTTGTGAAATTATTATTTACGCTCTCATACGAGCTATCACTCTCAGCAGTAATAAACGATTCACCAGAAGACGACATCATAAAAAGAAACAGTAACCAGTTAGTTATTACAATTGTTATCCTTAAAATAATATGATATAGTTTATATGGAAATAAATAAAAACAAAACTAAGTTTCCCCTCAACCCCAGAGAGAACTGATAGAGAATGACAAAAAACTTGCGAAAAAAAATAATAAAAAAATGAAGTTTACAATGTAAAAAAAGGTACAAATAAAGAAAAAAAAAAACAACAAAAATTTACTACAATCTAAGAGAGCTAAAAATTTTTTTACAACTTTTAATATAGTAATGAGAATATAATATGTATATAAACAATAATAATATATGTATATAAATATATAAATAAGTTCAAAACAATATGTTATGTAAAAAAGTAAAAAATAATAATAATGCTAAACTTAATATATAATACTAATATAATTTATAAAGTAAAAAGTTTTAACAAATGATTATATCAATTTATCTATCGGTTAATTGAGATTGCCTACAGACACACGAGTGTTAGAGCTATTCGAGTGATAAGATAATTCCATACTACTTAAGTATTTATCATACCTAGTATAATTTGATCACGACTTTTACCTTCACAAAAAGCTAAGGCGCGTTGCACAGGTATCGAATGTACGCTGTTCGCTGCAGGGTCCAACTAAGCTGGCACTAGACTACTATCAGCATATTAGCTATAAATTATTATCACTTTTTTAGAGATGTCATTTATCATATTATGCATTAACTATAAAGAAAAGGGCAGATTGAAATTTCATTAGCTTAGAATTTCTATGTCAAGCCCAATGTATTTGAAAGTGAAAAAGTTTAATACATTTTGAAATACATTATAATATTTAATAATGGAACTATTAAGTATCGTTATATCTGCAAAGGCGTTAATTGAAATTCAACTAAACAACTTGAAGAGCAACTAAACTAAATTCAGCTAACGCTTCAGTAATAATCATAATAATTATCAACGCTATTCGGAAATTATGTAACTGCTTTCCACGTATGATCACTGTACCTTCATTAAATCAAGTGTTCGCAATAGTTAAAATAATTCACTTTAGAATTTCTTTATTGTTTTAATGAATAACTCATTCGAAGGTTATCGCTTAATATTATTTTACTGAATTCTTCGTCCGTGTAGAATATTCAGTTATAACATATAATTATAAGTTTAATTAATACCTTATATAGGTAAATACTATTACTCGTAAGTATCAGTAATGAATTGAATTTTAATGGAGCAAAAATTAAAGTTTGTCAAATGCACGTTAGTCAAATAGCCTTTCCATCGTTGCTTCGATATATTCTTTATGTTATTTTGAAATTCTTATGGAATTGCGATTCCCCCTTTACATCACATTGTCTGTATTAGGTATTAAAAATGTTTTCTAAATTACCACAAATAAATGAAAGAGCGAGGGACTGTTATTGCTGAAATCAGATAAATTTTGATAAAACATTGGAAATTAGAGATATGGATTTGTAATGAAAGAAGACCATACATCAATCTCTCGCAAGATCGCGAGATGTGTGCTATCATTTTATATTATTATTCTATGTATTATTACTAATTATAGTCGTATGTATTTAATAGGATTTTTATAATGAACCGATTTGTGTATGCGCGCGATGCGTCTAACATTTTTTTGCCAAACACAGACAAATTGTTTATATATCGAACATGATTTCAGACAGTGAATTTTATTATTATAAGAATTTTTTTATCGATTATAGCAGACAATGTTTACACAGTGTGCCATTTCACTATAATGATAACATGAAATCGATATCCTTAGAACAAATGAACGCCAAAATACATCAAAGAGTAGCTCGTAAAAGCAACGGAAAGCCGGTAATTGCAAACGCCAGAGATTTTGATGAATCAATCTGTTCACAAAATATTTAACAATGTGAAATTGATTTTCAGAATAACAATTTTTTTTTTTCAATGGTTTTCAGTGGTAAAAATCGTGGTTACGATACACATATTGACAAACTCATCAATGATTTTATTTTGGTTTGTCGTGTTTCGAGATCAGTCTGTGTATATCCAATAATACGCAGATGAAGTCGCGGATACCAGTTAGTTTACCATATACAAATACTTTTAAGCATTGTATAATAAACATAAATGAAATTCTTACTAAATTAATAGCTACGGAGAGTCTTTACAGATGGCTCCAAGATGGCTACAGGTACGGGTGTCTTCTCAGAATACCTAAACATCCGCATTTGTATGGCACTAGGGGCTCATAATACTGTTTTCAAGCAGAATGTATGGGTATCTTACTAACAACCCAGGCTATTATCACAAGGAAGGTAAAGAACCAGTCAACGGCATGGCTGCAATACTGGCTCTCAGAGGCAAGAAAATTTACTCAAGCCTAGTCCAAGAATGTTACCGAGCACTCTCTCAGGTATGTGTTCGCAATATTTAATATAACCATTCAATGGATAAAAGGAAATGATGCAGCTGACGATCTTGCAAGAAGCGGATCCGACACGATAATGTTGGGTCCGGAACCAATTATTCCTGTTCCATTTTGCTGGATCAAAACAGAAATACGTTATAGAATAAGACGACTTAAGAAATACAAAGTGGAGCACTCTGATAGACTGTAAGCGAGCTAAGGAATCACAGCCCTGTGCTAATCCCAAGATCTCAAAAGACTTTTTATACTTGAATAGACGTCAAGAACGAATGATTACCGGGGTCCTAGCAGGACTTTTTATTTTACCTGTTGGCGAAAGTGTATGGGTGTAGAAGAGACGGCTAGACACGTACTTTTGGAGTGCAGAGAGGTAGCCCAATACCGGGTCAAACACCTCGGCACGTCAAGGTCTCTTCCAGAGATTTATAACAATATCGGCGACTGGTGGGCTACCTGGAAGAATTGGGCTGGCACGATGGAGGTCGGCTAGCATCACGTACAATATGTGCATATGGACTTTGAGTTACTGATAATAATAACAATTAATATAATATTTCATCAAACAGAAAAAGAAACGTAAATAATCACAGATTGACAGCACAATGAAAAACTTAAAAGAACGTCTTAAATATCCTCAAAAAATATTTTTTCGCAATCTTGCAATGTTTGAAGTCAAGATGCTATTCAGTCAAAAAGTAAATTTTTTTACAATGGCTGTTTTATTGTAAATCTGAGAATTAAAAGATGTTTGATTTCAGTGTCTAGTCACGTCTGTCCGTAAAGTGCTGTAGTGAAGTATTTCACTTGAGACATCAAGCTTAGGGCACTCCGATACTTTGTCATCACGATGAACGAATTTCTTGTAATAGGTATATTCGCATTACACTAACAGAATTAATTAATATTATTGTATATTCCGTTTTAATTATGAAGTTACAAAACGTAAAGAACAACTTTAAATTTGAAATATCGAAATTTTTATTCTAATTACATAACTAAGTTTATAAGCAGAATATATCAATTTTCTTAAATAAGTTGGTAATTTATTCAACGAATTCTTTTGAAGTTGTACTATATCAAACGTGCAGTTAAATTGTAAAACATAGTAAATAAATTAAGCGCAATTAAAATCTAAGAAAATGCTTCGCACACATTTGTCGTAAGTTAGGTCAACTAGCATAAAATGTCGATCGTCATTAAGCCAGCCCGACCGGAAATTACAGCTCGTGTGCTGAGATCATTTCGAATCCCTTGTCAGCTGCTGTCGCTTGTTCATTGTCCCCTACTACCAAAACCATTAGGCTTGGGCTTTTTTCTCTCATTAGTGTCCCACTTTACGCCTTACAATTTTTTCTTACGGTAAAGTATGCATTATTTTGTTCCGAGTACCTACTGTATACTTGTTAAACAGACATAAAGCAGCCGGACTGGGACAATAGATTATTAACAATCCACTGTATACTAATTTTCTACCGTGTCGCCTATCGATGTTCTCACTTCCCGTATTTACCTGCAGCTTTCCAGATTATTTGACGTTCATGGTTACTTATCTACTTCTTAGAGCTATAGCGTGAAGTTATATAGACTATAACCTTTCTCAATCAATAGGTTATAGAATGCATAAAGAATTCTTCAAATCTGAGTGGTCGGTCCAGAGATTAGCGCGTTCAAACGAATAAACAATCAATCTCTTGAGCTTTACAATCTACTAGCTGACCCGCGTAACTTCGTCTGCGTCACATAAGAGAGAGAGAGCGTGTTAGAGAGAGTGGGCCGTTAACACCTGTAATACAAATCTAAAGGAGCTGAAACTCTATTATGTTGCTTAGTTATTCTATATCTATGATATTTCCTAAGATATTCATTGAAATCAATTGATGTAAAGGGTAATTTTGTTCCAAATTAAATTCTTGTAATGAATAATGTATTTATTTCGATATTTATAAATATAAAATAAAAACCCCTTCGCAAATAATGCATTATTTTAGAATAAATTTTATTACCATAAAAATAATTGTATTGAGTCAACCTTAAAAAATAGACATACGCTATTTTTAAGAGCAACAATTCCGTCACTCATGTTTGTTGCGTCACTTTAACCATTTACGCAGCGCACGCAATGGAAGCTCTGAAAAGGAATAAATTTTCCCCGTTTTTGCAACATTTTTCATTGATGCTCCGCTCCTATTAGTCGTAGCGTGATTTTATATAGCCTTCCTATATAAATGAGCTAACCAACACAAAAATAATTTTTCTATTCGAACCAGTGTTTCTTGAAATTAACGCGTTCAACCAAACAAACAAACTTTTCAGCTTTATAATATTAGTATAGATAATAATATGTATAAAAAGATGTATAAACTGACTGGCTGACTGACATTTCAACGTTATGTCACGTTGGTTTATAACTCCAGTAAATAACTGTTGGAAATTGAAGAGGAATGAGAAAATTATGTTAAACTATCAACTTGAAATAACTGTCTTTACAGCAATGAAGTTTTGAATTATTTAAAAAATGCATTAAACAAAATGAATTTTTTTTTTGCTACATTTGTGTTGGAGGTATTACTAATGTTCATTTTGTAAATTTGCCGAGAGTTCATATTTATTTTTTAAAGATTGTGATTGTGATGATGTTTACTTGTTGCATAAATAACTTTTACATAACTTTATTTTAATATGGTAAAGTGTTTGATTGTAATGTTCAGTGATAATGTGGCTGAATAAATTAACACGAAAAAGTTTTAAAGTGAATTGGCTGTTACGTACACCTAAGGATAAGTAAAGATTGCCTACAGACACACGAGTGTTAGAGCTATTCGAGTGATAAGATAATTCCATACTACTTAAGTATTTATCATACCTAGTATAATTTGATCACGACTTTTACCTTCACAAAAAGCTAAGGCGCGTTGCACAGGTATCGAATGTACGCTGTTCGCTGCAGGGTCCAACTAAGCTGGCACTAGACTACTATCAGCATATTAGCTATAAATTATTATCACTTTTTTAGAGATGTCATTTATCATATTATGCATTAACTATAAAGAAAAGGGCAGATTGAAATTTCATTAGCTTAGAATTTCTATGTCAAGCCCAATGTATTTGAAAGTGAAAAAGTTTAATACATTTTGAAATACATTATAATATTTAATAATGGAACTATTAAGTATCGTTATATCTGCAAAGGCGTTAATTGAAATTCAACTAAACAACTTGAAGAGCAACTAAACTAAATTCAGCTAACGCTTCAGTAATAATCATAATAATTATCAACGCTATTCGGAAATTATGTAACTGCTTTCCACGTATGATCACTGTACCTTCATTAAATCAAGTGTTCGCAATAGTTAAAATAATTCACTTTAGAATTTCTTTATTATTTTAATGAATAACTCATTCGAAGGTTATCGCTTAATATTATTTTACTGAATTCTTCGTCCGTGTAGAATATTCAGTTATAACATATAATTATAAGTTTAATTAATACCTTATATAGGTAAATACGATTACTCGTAAGTATCAGTAATGAATTGAATTTTAATGGAGCAAAAATTAAAGTTTGTCAAATGCACGTTAGTCAAATAGCCTTTCCATCGTTGCTTCGATATATTCTTTATGTTATTTTGAAATTCTTGTGGAATTGCGATTCCCCCTTTACATCACATTGTCTGTATTAGGTATTAAAAATGTTTTCTAAATTACCACAAATAAATGAAAGAGCGAGGGACTGTTATTGCTGAAATCAGATAAATTTTGATAAAACATTGGAAATTAGAGATATGGATTTGTAATGAAAGAAGACCATACATCAATCTCTCGCAAGATCGCGAGATGTGTGCTATCATTTTATATTATTATTCTATGTATTATTACTAATTATAGTCGTATGTATTTAATAGGATTTTTATAATGAACCGATTTGTGTATGCGCGCGATGCGTCTAACATTTTTTTGCCAAACACAGACAAATTGTTTATATATCGAACATGATTTCAGACAGTGAATTTTATTATTATAAGAATTTTTTTATCGATTATAGCAGACAATGTTTACACAGTGTGCCATTTCACTATAATGATAACATGAAATCGATATCCTTAGAACAAATGAACGCCAAAATACATCAAAGAGTAGCTCGTAAAAGCAACGGAAAGCCGGTAATTGCAAACGCCAGAGATTTTGATGAATCAATCTGTTCACAAAATATTTAACAATGTGAAATTGATTTTCAGAATAACAATTTTTTTTTTCAATGGTTTTCAGTGGTAAAAATCGTGGTTACGATACACATATTGACAAACTCATCAATGATTTTATTTTGGTTTGTCGTGTTTCGAGATCAGTCTGTGTATATCCAATAATACGCAGATGAAGTCGCGGATACCAGTTAGTTTACCATATACAAATACTTTCAAGCATTGTATAATAAACATAAATGAAATTCTTACTAAATTAATAGCTACGGAGAGTCTTTACAGATGGCTCCAAGATGGCTACAGGTACGGGTGTCTTCTCAGAATACCTAAACATCCGCATTTGTATGGCACTAGGTGCTCATAATACTGTTTTCAAGCAGAATGTATGGGTATCTTACTAACAACCCAGGCTATTATCACAAGGAAGGTAAAGAACCAGTCAACGGCATGGCTGCAATACTGGCTCTCAGAGGCAAGAAAATTTACTCAAGCCTAGTCCAAGAATGTTACCGAGCACTCTCTCAGGTATGTGTTCGCGATATTTAATATAACCATTCAATGGATAAAAGGAAATGATGCAGCTGACGATCTTGCAAGAAGCGGATCCGACACGATAATGTTGGGTCCGGAACCAATTATTCCTGTTCCATTTTGCTGGATCAAAACAGAAATACGTTATAGAATAAGACGACTTAAGAAATACAAAGTGGAGCACTCTGATAGACTGTAAGCGAGCTAAGGAATCACAGCCCTGTGCTAATCCCAAGATCTCAAAAGACTTTTTATACTTGAATAGACGTCAAGAACGAATGATTACCGGGGTCCTAGCAGGACTTTTTATTTTACCTGTTGGCGAAAGTGTATGGGTGTAGAAGAGACGGCTAGACACGTACTTTTGGAGTGCAGAGAGCTAGCCCAATACCGGGTCAAACACCTCGGCACGTCAAGGTCTCTTCCAGAGATTTATAACAATATCGGCGACTGGTGGGCTACCTGGAAGAATTGGGCTGGCACGATGGAGGTCGGCTAGCATCACGTACAATATGTGCATATGGACTTTGAGTTACTGATAATAATAACAATTAATATAATATTTCATCAAACAGAAAAAGAAACGTAAATAATCACAGATTCACAGCACAATGAAAAACTTAAAAGAACGTCTTAAATATCCTCAAAAAATATTTTTTCGCAATCTTGCAATGTTTGAAGTCAAGATGCTATTCAGTCAAAAAGTAAATTTTTTTACAATGGCTGTTTTATTGTAAATCTGAGAATTAAAAGATGTTTGATTTCAGTGTCTAGTCATGTCTGTCCGTAAAGTGCTGTAGTGAAGTATTTCACTTGAGACATCAAGCTTAGGGCACTCCGATACTTTGTCATCACGATGAACGAATTTCTTGTAATAGGTATATTCGCATTACACTAACAGAATTAATTAATATTATTGTATATTCCGTTTTAATTATGAAGTTACAAAACGTAAAGAACCACTTTAAATTTGAAATATCGAAATTTTTATTCTAATTACATAACTAAGTTTATAAGCAGAATATATCAATTTTCTTAAATAAGTTGGTATTTATTCAACGAATTCTTTTGAAGTTGTACTATATCAAACGTGCAGTTAAATCGTAAAACATAGTAAATAAATTAAGCGCAATTAAAATCTAAGAAAATGCTTCGCGCACATTTGTCGTAAGTTAGGTCAACTAGCATAAAATGTCGATCGTCATTAAGCCAGCCCGACCGGAAATTACAGCTCGTGTGCTGAGATCATTTCGAATCCCTTGTCAGCTGCTGTCGCTTGTTCATTGTCCCCTACTACCGAAACCATTAGGCTTGGGCTTTTTTCTCTCATTAGTGTCCCACTTTACGCCTTACAATTTTTTCTTACGGTAAAGTATGCATTATTTTGTTCCGAGTACCTACCTACAGTATACTTGTTACAGACTTAAAGCACAAGTCCCGGACTGGGACAATAGATTATTAAAAATTCACTGTATACTAATTTTCTATCGTGCCGCTGCCAATTTACCCGTGTCGCCTATCGATGTTCTCACTTCCCGTATTTACCTGCAGCTTTCCAGATTACTTGACGTTCATGGTTACTTATCTACTTCTTAGAGCTATAGCGTGAAGTTATATAGACTATAACCTTTCTCAATCAATAGGTTATAGAATGCATAAAGAATTCTCCAAATCTGAGTGGTCGGTCCAGAGATTAGCGCGTTCAAACGAATAAACAATCAATCTCTTGAGCTTTACAATCCACTAGCTGACCCGCGCAACTTCGTCTGCGTCACATAAGAGAGAGAGAGCGTGTTAGAGAGAGTGGGCCGTTAACACCTGTAACACAAATCTAAAGGAGCTGAAACTCTATTATGCTGCTTAGTTATTCTATATCTATGATATTTCCTAAGATATTCATTGAAATCAATTGATGTAAAGGGTAATTTTGTTCCAAATTAAATTCTTCTAATGAATAATGTATTTATTTCGATATTTATAAATATAAAATAAAAACCCCTTCGCAAATAATGCATTATTTTAGAATAAATTTTATTACCATAAAAATAATTGTATTGAGTCAACCTTAAAAAATAGACATACGCTATTTTTAAGAGCAACAATTCCGTCACTCATGTTTGTTGCGTCACTTTAACCATTTACGCAACGCACGCAATGGAAGCTCTGAAAAGGAATAAATTTTCCCCGTTTTTGCAACATTTTTCATTGATGCTCCGCTCCTATTGGTCGTAGCGTGATTTTATATAGCCTTCCTATATAAATGAGCTAACCAACACAAAAATAATTTTTCTATTCGAACCAGTGTTTCTTGAAATTAACACGTTCAACCAAACAAACAAACTTTTCAGCTTTATAATATTAGTATAGATAATAATATGTATAAAAAGATGTATAAACTGACTGGCTGACTGACATTTCAACGTTATGTCACGTTGGTATAATCGCTAGGACCGTGAAAATTTGCAGGCGGTTCGTTTTACACATTAATTGACAGCACTAAGGAAGGATTTTTGGAAATTCAACCCCTAAGTGGTGAAAAGGGGAATGAAAGTTTGTATGAAAATCGGCTATTTTTGAAGATATATCTATGAAAATTGGTATTTAGCAATTCACTTAGAAAGTTAAAAAGATATGACATGACTATGACGCCAGCGAAGTCGCGGGCAAAGCGCTAGCTAATATTGTTATGTATATATTATTACATAATAGATTATAATATAACAAAGCAGAAGAGTTGATAGATTTGTTTAAACACGCTAATCTCTGAAACTATAACTCGGATTCGAAAAATTATTTTTGTATATGATAACCATATTCACGAGGACTGAATAGACTATCAAACATTATAAGTAAGTCGCAAGTGGAAGTGTTTCCGAATTGTTTTATCCTTGTGCGCTGGCGTAATGGTTAATGTTACGTAAATACAATGTTCTACAAAGGTATTGGCTCTTATATCTAAACAAAAGTCCGCGATAGCATATGTCTATCTCTTACATATAAGCCACAATAAGAATTTTTAAAGTGATTTAGGTGTACCATAATTTTTACATGACATACCATCACGCCTGTATTCCCCGAATGGTTAGGCACACCCACATTTCGCCGAGTATGTTTTTAGGTTCCATGTAATAGGGGGCGAGCCTATTGCCATTACTCGGGCACGAAGCCAAACTCCGAGCTGCTACTGAGAATTTCATAGGAAAAACCCAATAACACTTTGCTCGACCTGAACACATAGTTTAGGAGATAATGTAAAATAAAATAACTTGTACTTGCAGGATGTGCGAATAATTATGACAGGCAACACGGGTGCGTTGGCGGCGCGGCGCGGTGTTTGTTGGATAAAATCAAAACGGGTGAAACCGTGGGGCACAGCTAGTATTAGTATGGATACATATAATACTGGTCCTAATTCAAGTTGTAGTTAAAAATTATATCATATTTTAAAATAAAAAAATATAACGAACCATAAAACATGAACGACACGATAGAGATATAACTTTATGAAATAATCTCAAGAATCCAGACGATAAAAACGTCAATGCGTATCATATACTAAATTTAACGTTAATATTTAACGTTTCACATGAAAAACTCGTGTTAGGGATAGGTCCTAATAAAATTTTCAGTTCACGTCTTAGCGTACAAGAGAAATCCAGTTTTCCACTCTACTATCACCAATGTGAGCTTATTTTGTCTGGATATCTATTATGAATGTCTATATACGTCATTTGTGCCCATTGGGATGCCATGAACTTTTTTTATTTGAGGAAAATTGTTTCGGAATTTTTCGTTTGCACCGTAACGAGGTGCAAATTATATTATGTGTCTGTTTTCATAATTTACATAAAGAGAAAAGTTGATTTGCTTTTCGCTTTTGTTTATATACCTACATACAGAGAAACAAAACATTCATATATATTTTTTATACGAAATAATATTAACTGTTAGCTTTCCAGCCTGTTAGCCTGTTTTTTTTTCACCATAGCGGATTTTTTTTTTATTTAGAAACTTTTATAGATTATATTTGTACAGTATTTTTTAAGAACTAAAATTTCTTCTTTCTAATAATTTTGTTCGCTTTTAGTATAGTTTACATACTTAAAATAAGTAATTTATTATTGTGCGTAAATATTAAACTTTACAAATAAGTAACAATAATTAATACATTAAAATAATAATGATTGTAATAGATGCTTGATTCTCATATATTACCTTTTTATATAACTTAAGCACAATTTATGTAACATTATTAAACTTCAATAGAATACTGATAATACTTGAAATAATAAAAAAGCGCGCACATTGTAGTAAAAGTTTACAGTGTATACTTTGAAGGAAATTGTCACATTATATGTGTAATTTTCAAAAAACTTTTAACGTGCGTACATATAAAATACCACTTTTTTGAAGTCAAAACTTTAGCATCATTGTGATTTGAAACGCGATGAAAGCGACACTAAAAATAGAAATATACATACATCTATAGGATTTATAGGATTTACGGTTAATTCAAGTCCTGATTTTCACAACTATGATCGTCGTCGAATTGACTTAGCGATATGACGACCAGACTTGTACGCACTGTTATATGTACAGTTCGAGAGGTCGATAGTTCGAGTCCGGCTGATTTATTTTTTAAAGATTTTTTTCTGAATGTTTTTTTTTTACTTCTACCGCATATACAAACTGTGTACGTTTTTTTAAATGTTATAGCATTATGGTCACAATTTTACCTGGTCTTAAGTGACGATGTGGCCCATCTCGAGCTTGTGCGCTAAGCCTAGTGGAAGACTAGCTCTCAAATGCATCTTCCGGAATACACCTATTATTCTTCGGCGATAGATTTTTAACTTGAGGATGGTAGCTAGCCAGGAGGGCGTTAAAAACCCCTATCACCATGATATGGTTTTATCACGATGTTTTCCTTCACCGAAAGCTCAGGCTCATTGAAGGATTTGAACTCACGTCGATCAACGCGGAGTCTGTACATGCTACCAACTGAGTCATTTTGTCCAAAAATGAAATCTCATTAACATTGAGGTAAGCATATATTCAGTAAATGACTGCAAGTATCAGATGTTAAGGGCGGAATCTATTACACGGGGTCGCGTCACGTCGTACCGATTGCGCGCCTCCAACCGGAAATTATAACTCGTAACTCGATCGAACACCGGCGCCACACCGGCACTCAGATATCGTGAACTTTGAACATTCGGCTGTGGTCACCCGTTAAGAAACAGCGGGGGAGTTTTTAGTAAGATCTAGATCCGACATGTAGTGGTTATTATTTTTATTTATAAAAGTAGATGTTATCCACGTTTTCACTCATGTTAATTTTATCCGACAAACACCGCGCCACACCTCCAACCCACCAATCAACCAAAACAAACACCAACAACAATTTTATTGTTCACCCTTCCCGCAAGTGCAAATTATTTAATTTTTCATTATCTCCTAAATTATGAATCCAAATAACATGCTATAAAGAACAAAATGTAACTTTATAAAATTGTATTTATTCGTTTTCTTCGTAAGGATTAATATGTCATGCCTAAAAATAATTCTAATAAATCAATTATTAATAGTAAACAAAAAAAATCGCACAATACATTGTTTTGGCTTATGTATAAGATTATTATATGCTATGCATATACTATCACGGTTTTTTTAGATATACTTAGGACCAATAATTTTGTAGACCATTGTATAAACGTATCATTAACCATTACGCCAGCGCACGTGGATAAAGCAGTTCGGGAACACTTTCACTTTTGACTTACTTAACAAAAATTAATATTTAAGGCTAGCTGAGAGCTGTAGCCTGATGTTAAACTGCCTATACTATTTTTCTCATGAATCTGGTTAAGATACATTTAGCGGAGGTGAGGAACAGAGAGTAAAGTTCCTCATCCGCCATAGAAAAGGGAGGATCCTCCGGCCAGACGGGTGCTATGTCTGGCGGGCAGCTGCCCCGACTGTTGTAGTCGGGTTCTTGTATATATACTCAACGATAGAGTTAATTTCTATAGCGCAATGTAGGATAGTAGGATGCGTCCTATGTGGCACGATAGATGTAGCTATGTGTCGCTACGTAGTTGTGTCAATGTGTTGATGCGTCTGTTGTGGCGAGAGATGTCGCTACATCACTCTCCTCCGAGACCGGAGGTCGATAGCAGGTTGAGTCGTCCATTTGTAATGCTTGCCGGGCCAGTGGAGTGTTCCAGTGAGTCGGCACTAGATGCCGCATAGTTCACGGTGAGTCGAAACTTTCTGCGTTGATGCGTCAGTTGTGGCGAGAATGTCGCTACAATACACAAAAATAATTTTTCGAATCCGACAGATAGTTCCAGAGATTAGCGGGTTTAAACAAGCAAAGAAAAACTCTTCCGCTTTATTATATTATTATTGATTATAGATTATGTGATTTGCCACCACTATATTGTCATTTTGGCGTCATTTTACGTGTCATAGTTTGTATGAATGTGTTTGTGTCTTTTTAATGTCGGTCTGGTCCGACACTTTTCCAGTTTAGCTCCCATCCTGCGATAGGGAACTTAGTTCCAATAATTGCTAGCAACATGCATTTTAAGTTGCCACAAAACTCCCTAGATAGCTTTAACATGGTAACCATCGTCTTGTTAGAGGTATGTTTGAAGATTATAAGAATAATTAGAAAAATATTTTATTCAGGTGACGTTAATTAGAATTTTGGATGAATACAGTAGCCATTAAATAAAAAAAATCGGACAAGTTGCGAGTAGAACCCGCACCCTGAGGGTTCCGAACTTATTACCTTACTTACCGTAAATTATTGTACAGTCTTTTACATAAGTATTGTTTATATAATATCCTTCTAAATCTATCTCAGCCTGTCTGTCTGTTAGTCCGCTTATAACTCAAGAACCACTCAGTGAATATTTATTATTATGTTATGTATGTTTTTAATAAAAAGGTTTTAGGCTATGTTTTGTAACGTTATGTAACATCAACTCGGAAAAAATACAGACATAACAATAAAATATAACAATAATATTTAGAAACGATTTGTTTACGCACATTTTTTCCTACACATGGAAATTACCCTCACCCTCCCTCCCCCAGGCTTTCATATCATCAAATTCAACAGCATGTTATCAAAAGCCCAATCTTTTTTAGTTTTTGAACGATTATTGTATTGTTTACGTTAACTAAACCTAAACATAAATATAAGCCTAAATCTAAACTTAATCGTAATCACAATCCCAAACCTGAACCCAAACCCAAACTTAAACCTAAACCTTAAACCAAACCCAAACCTAAACTCAAACCAAAATCCAAACCTAACCCCGAACTTAAACCCAAACCTACATCCATACCTAATCCAAACATAAACCCAGACCTAAACCCAAACATAAACCCAAACCAAAATCAAAACCTAACCTCAAACTTAAGCCCAAACCTAAATCCATAACTAAACCCAAACCAGCCGGTGTAAATGCAGTAATATAGCGGGGTGGTAGGGATCGCGTCCACCATACACATAGTGACAAACCCATCTATGATTTTCTTTTGGTTTATCGTGTTCCAAGATCAATCTGTGTATATCCAATAATACGCAGACCTAGTCGCCCGTACCATCTAGTAGGTAATAAAAAAATCTTGTATAATATACTAGACATCTGTGTAAACTAGAAAGATTTAAAATCACTATAACTAACTTTAATATTTAAACTACGATAAGTAATTTAATATTACAGAAGAAATCAAAAATATTTATGTCAAGTTAGAAATATACGTGAAACAACAATAACCCGACCTGGATCATTATTTACTATTAATAATATAGTTAACATTATATGTATATTTGTAGGAGGGCTATCAAAATTGTATGTAGCTCGGAATTACCCTGCAGGTTATGATAATCGGTCACTGAGTTTGACATTATTTAGAGCCTTTTTTTATTGAAAGGCTGAACCGGCTGTATCTTTTTATTATATTAACCTAGAAACTTGATTTTTTCTACAGCAGTTTGAGATCGTAAATCTCAGTATTCGTTATTAATTTCAACTTTAGTACCGTACCTTAATCCCTTTTCGTGAAAAGAATAAAACTTATTATTATATAATTTTCTTGCATTATAATTTCACAATAGATTGAAAATTTCTTATATTCTGATTTTTCCCCTTAGCTTTTATTGACAGACCTGACTTCGTACCAAATTTCAATACTATAGACCTGTGGGAAGTACCCTATATGATTTGATAATTGGTCCCCCTGAGTGACATAAACTTTTATTATGAAGATCTGTGTCTTTTTATTATGGTAACCTGGAAACTTGTTTTTTTTTTACAGCAGTTTGAGGGTCGCTTCTCGGAAATCGTTTTCGACAAAAAGTGTCTTGACACACGGACAAACAGCCAGCCAGACAAACGGACATCAAAGTGATCCTATAATAAGGGGTCCGTTTTTTTTCTTATTATGGGTTACGGGACCCTAAAATGAAGAAGAAGAAACAGCAGAGTGAACTAAACTGAGTTGGGTTTTACCTACGTTAATATTTAAGACTTGTTTGTTTAGTTCATGAAACTTAGTTACGAAGTTAGAGTGGTTTAATGGATCGGTGTCCCTGAACTTATGTTAATCAACTGAGTGACACTTATATACCCGCTTACAATATGCTTTAGGCAACGATGATAATTGTCAAACATATCTCTGCCTGATTCGGAAAGGTAATGATTTATTATATTATTAATTCCTAATAAGATTTTAATTAGAAGATACGATTAAATTAAGTATTAAGAATTAGAAAGTGTATTCAAAAATTACCCTAAAATATTTTAATGGAATATTTGTCAGAGATTCAATAAGACATAATATGTGATGTATCTGTACCTGCGATAAAATATTAATCATAACATAAAACAAGTGTTTTTCTCAACAAAAAGGATACCTTTTATACTATGACATTTTTGACCTCGAGAAATAAAGTTGAAATTTCTCGAGATCACAAATCCTCGTAGCCACAGAAAGGCTTCTTTCAACGCTTTTTTAGAACTGACTACACTGTTAGCCTGAGGGGACCTAAAACTAGAGCCGCTGGCGTTCGGTTCCGGGGTGTAAGTCGCGGCGTCTCTCAAATTCTTTCGGCGCAAAACATACAAAGTGTTCTTTGATAATATGTCAAGACCAGATACCTTTTTTTAGAACTGACTATACTGTTAGCCTGAGGGGACATAAAACTAGAGCCGCTGGCGTTCGGTTCCGGGGTGTAAGTCGCGGCGTCTTTCAAATTCTTTCGGCGCAAAACATACAAAGTGTTCTTTGATAATATGTCAAGACCAGATACCTTTTTTTAGAACTGACTATACTGTTAGCCTGAGGGGACATAAAACTAGAGCCGCTGGCGTTCGGTTCCGGGGTGTAAGTCGCGGCGTCTTTCAAATTCTTTCGGCGCAAAACATACAAAGTGTTCTTTGATAATATGTCAAGACCAGATACCTTTTTTTAGAACTGACTATACTGTTAGCCTGAGGGGACCTAAAACTAGAGCCGCTGGCGTTCGGTTCCGGGGTGTAAGTCGCGGCGTCTTTCAAATTCTTTCGGCGCAAAACATACAAAGTGTTCTTTGATAATATGTCAAGACCAGATACCTTTTTTTTAGTATAATAAATGATAATATCTCACGCCGCATATATATATTTTGTGTTGTTACACCTCGAGAAATAAAGTTTTAATTTTACATAGTTTTGTTTTAATAAACCAACTGAAAAGATAGAATAATAGAAGTTAGTTCTGAATAAATATGACAAACAAGATAAACTAATTTCAATTCTAAATTTATCGCTATTTCTTATGAATTCGCTTTTAGAATAAGTATACCTTTTTATCATCACATTATCATAATCCTTAACAGGATAGGTAATCATTTCCTTCATTTTACGTCTCAAACATATCGTCATATTATGTCAAACAGACTAATTTCCTTATTAAGTACTTCTGAAAAATAAATAAATATATTATTTCCACATTGCAGTATATGATTTGATTCCACCTCTCGAAACCTTTTGAAATTCTCTTTTTTTTTTAATAATAATAAGGAATAAATACATTTATTTAAAGTGTAGGTATTTCGATCTACAGATATTTTTATTTGAGGAATAGTTCATAAAATTTGGCAGGCTTTCCATAAGTTGCCCGTCAAAATTATTCCTAAAATAAACTTATCTGACGATTGTAAAATCGGCTCTAAGAAACAGAAAAGGATTAGATAGGTGATAAAAGTATAAGTAAATTGTCCATATACTGATAAATGAAATAGCTATTAAAAGTAGTTTTCTAAACATTTACAGTAAAATATATTAAAATTATAAACACGTATACGTATCGGTAATATAAAAAAGTAATGGAATTGTTTAAAATCGGTAAAATATAAAATCATTAATTATTTAAAAACCGATTTTCCTATTTATTGGACAGATTGTAAGATAACGATAAGGAATAATAAAGTGAAAATACACAGATACATACAATACGATAAACAAAAACTTATTGTCTTCACTTATGTAGAAAATACATATATTATAAATTCATATAAACTTTTCCATGCGTCGAGCAATACCGTTCTGCTTGGGTCATAAAAAATACATTCATTCCCTTAGTTCTACGAATATATTATTTACATGCACGAAAATTATCTCAACCTAGCCCACATTTGTTTCTCAAATGCGACTATAAGTTTTCTTTTTAATATACTACCCATTGAGCGTAGAGAAGCCCCTTATAAAACATTTTTTTCCCACCTTCGGCTCGGGTGACAATAATCCGCGGGTGAGAGGGTCCTACTTTTCTCCCTAGAAGCGTAATTTACTCATTTTTAATGCGTTATGTCTACTTATACTATTAGTATAACAAAACTCAAGAGATCGTTTGTTCTTGTTTGTTTGATCTCTGAAAAACGACCAGTTAGATTTGAAAAATTCTTTTTACATTTTATAGCATACTAGCTGTGCCCTACGGTTTCACCCGTAAAATACAAAGAAAAAATCTGGATAGGAACACCCTAATCACCTAGCAGTATAAAATATACTTTGCGACATATTCTCATACCTACCAAACATACATAAAAAATTCATAAAAATCGGTCCAGCCGTTTCGGACGAGTACGACCACAAACACCGTGACACGAGATTTTTAAATATAAGATTTATTAGGAAAAGTTATAGATTATAAAATCACGCTTCAACTCTCAAAATCGGATTCACTATCAAGCAATCTGGCAAGGTGTACACAAGTACGGGAAGTGAGAACAACGATAAGCTAGCGGCGACGCGGTGCTCGTATAAACATAACACGAGTGAAACCGTGGGAGCAGCTAGTATTGTATAATGAAATGAAAATTTCAAACAATAAATCTTCATTTGTTGAAAACTTTTCTTCAAACGCCGAAATATTTTATAGTTAGTTCACGATGCTATTAAACCAATTCTCGAAGGTTCTTTCATATATCTTTTATTGAAACGACACCTAAGTACATCCCTGATGACTATACCAACCTAAAGATAACACTGCAAAATAGCGATATAAGTAGGTACGTGATATCTTATATTAATACTTAATAATGTTTTAGTAATTATATATCTTAAACCTGGGCATAATCATATATACTTTTGTATGAAATAGCTTCATCGCATACGTTTTATTTTTGTAAAAGACTGCAGGCAGCTTACCTAATGAGGAATTATTCACAGACGAGAGGCCTCGGTGGCTCGGCGGTCTCATTAAAACGAAAGGTGCCTTCAACCAACCGTCAGCGCAACATGCGGAAGATTACGCTCATTATACAATGACAGTAATGTAGCTTACGATATCTAGAGATGAGGTTACTTACTTCGTTTAAACACAGTATATTTTTATCATGCAAACTAATTAGATTTCTGTGACTAAATTACAATGATTAGGTACATAGGTATCATTTCAATCCGGGAGTAGACAACTTTTTAAAAGGTGTTTTAAGCTCTTTATATATTGAAAATAATACCAGTTAATTAATATTTATTCACTATTACACACGTATAATTACACTTTATAATGTAAATAAAAAAATATGCCACAAAAACACGGCATTGTGTTCATGTGAAAAATCTTTATTTTAACACTTAGGCGCAGCCCCCACGAGCGATATTATCGTCCTGACACTTCATTCTATAACAACTCTATGAACGTGTCTCTACACGGCGATAATATCGCAACGATAAGAAGAATGACATTGGCGATGAAAACGCCGACAAATCGCTGCGCGTCCGTTGAGAGAAGCGACGTACTCTACCGCCACCACCTCACAGTGTACTCGCTGCAAAACAATTGGACACTGCGGCCATCAGTGGTGACTCGCTCCGAGTCCCTGCGGTCACGTGGCGTTCCGTCACGAGTCGCTACGATACGCACGAAGAAGAACAATCGTCTCGTGGAGATCATCCGACTATAGCAGGACAGGCTTGTGGCGATACACTCGCTCGTGGAGGTGGCGCCTAAATAATAATTTTAGAGTCACGTGTCACAAAATAACCTTATAAGAAAAGCACTCAACTTGTATATAAATATTATACGATTATGTCACGTTTTTTGATTGGCTTTTCCAATCACGGGACTCTCAAACAAAAAATCTCATTATTATGTTATCAGAAATCTTATTAATAACTTATTTTCCGACGGTCTTATCGGTTTACGTCTGTGTACCAAGTTCTCAAGGCTGCTAAAAAATATAAGAAACTTTGATGAAAAAAAAACTTATTAAAAAACAAAACAAGAATGGCATTTTATTATTTTTAATTAATGCCAGTTTCTGTTGTCCCGAAGGATCTTATCATATTTCCTTATTAAATCGCTGAGCTGATTCGTTGGCCTAAATATAAATAAAAGGAAATATAACAAACAAAAAGGATCATTGATACAAATAATATCCAATTCTGAGAAAGAAAATGTTTTTTTTTTGTGTGAGGGAGAAACCAGAGCTTTTAGCGTCACCGTAACGACATCCCGGATACGATCGAGGGTTCAATGCGTATTATTGAAATTCTATTCAATATTTCGGTCATAATACCGTATCGAACATATACGTAATTATATATTGATATCTGGTGACTCTTGAGCCCCTTTTAGGTTAATGGATTCTGCTTATGGAAAAATAACAAGAGTATATGTATTAATTTTGACAGATTCCAAATATGAACAAAGATTATTTCTCATATATCTACTGATAGTAACATTAGTCGTAGGAAATAAAACTAACAGTATAGAAAACGAAACCTTTGATTGTGTTTTTTTTAATTAGCACGACAAAATGACTGCACTGTGCCTGATGCTAAGTACATTCCAAAAACAACGGCGACCACCGAGAAATCTGCAATCCATTACTGGTTGCCACTGTCATGTCGTTCAGTATCGATCTATATTATGGAAATATTATGAATTATCAGTTAATGATTTATTTTAAATTATGCGCGGGAAAACAACGGGGCACAGCTAGTAACCAATAAAACAGTTTGTTTCAAAACGGTACATTATGGTATTTCGCTCTGTATTTAAAGAGTACATTCTGAAAGAACTCAAAAACCATGTTTGACGTTTATGTTTTTGTAGTAGCCTCTTGGCAGCTGTATATATACTGGCTGATCCCGAAACGCTACAAACCGTGTCTCTATGATGGATTTTTCACCTGGTCTTGTAGAGCTTAAAATTCAGAACAATTTTGATGTTAGACAAAAAAAATACAAAGGACCTTTCTTGCGACAGTGCGCTAATGTAACGCTAGATCAGTTGTGTGATCCAGTACATAATACGGTTTATAATAATTATTATTAACTTTTATTACTGACAATAGAAACCCATACACTAGTATATTATATACCTATCTATACCTATAATATAATAAAGCGAAATAGCTTTTTTGTTTGTTTGTTTAAATACGCTAATCTCTGGAACTAACAGTCGGATACAATGAAATTTTTTTTTTATATGATAGCCAGATTCACGAGGAATAGTATATATAGGCTACAACTCTCCGCTAGCCTTAAGGGGATATCTAAAAAATAAGGGTTCATAAAAGCCCCAGACATTAAAAAGTGCTAAGATTATGAGTTTCATTTTTGGATATGTGTTAATTGAACACTTGATTGAAATTATCGTAAAAGCCAAAACACGATTAAAACACATTTAAGGTTGTTGGAACTCGAAGTGCTCTTTCTTGAGCTGCTTTATACGCGTGCGATAACCATTAGGTTATGTTGGCGTATACGTAAATACAATGTTCTACAAAAATATTGGCCCTTAGAATATCTAAAAAAAAGTCAGCGATAGCATCTGCTTATCTCATAGGCATATTAATAAGAGATTAATATTTTTGTTGAATATTAAAAATTGATTTATGTGCATTATTTTCACGTTTGACATAATAATCCTTACGAACAAAAGTTACTTCATCATAAAAACAATTTTATGAAGTTAAATATTGCCCTTTATATCAAGTTATTTGGACACATAGTTAAGGAGATAATGAAAACTTAAATTAATTTGTACTTGTGGGAAGTGAGATCAATTATGATAGGTAGGTTAGACGGGTTCGTTGATAGCACGGTGTTTATAGGATAAAATTAACACGGTTGAAATTGAGAGGCACATCACAGGTTAGTGCTAATAACCGAACCTCACAATATATATAATATATTGATTCTATATATAGTATAGATATTTATCGTCATTTTTGAATTACTTAAAAAAACATTGAAATATATTTTTTTATTATTTGTTAATAGAAAATGTTCAATGGTTACTTATTAAGGTTCGAAAGAAAAGACCTTTAATGGACAGACAGAGCAGGTTTAATAATCTAGGGTCCCTTCTCTCAGTATATAACCGTATAAAAGCTGAAAGGTAAAGGTAAAACCTCTAAAATACTATTTTGTCTGACCTCCAAATAGTTAATGTAAGTAGCAAAAACAGAATATTCTCCCAAAATCTATTAGTATTTACAAAGAAGCTGAGAGTGTCCAAGTGATTAACGAGCTAGGTAATTTATGAGAGGGCGCCGGACATTACTGTAATCCTGAGGTGAGGTGATTCCGTTTAAAGATACGAAAGGGCACTTCGGGAACCAAACTTTAGCGAGCCGACTATCTTTACATTTGTCTGTGTAATGTCTCGAAAAGACCATACAATTATCATTATTTTAATTGTTTTCCTTATAGATTTAATTCAAGTGTAGTCCATAGATATTACTTACTATTCATAATAATTTTAAGCTATTGATATTTTGATTATTTTTCCTCTAAATTATTTCTCAAATGTATCTTTTTCTCCGTTAAATTCTTCATTAAAGTTAATGAATGAAATATGATTTTAAAGTCCTTACAAAACTATTTAAAAACCTTTTTGATTAAGAATGCCACCACTGTTTTGATCATAATGAAAATATATTCAAGAGGAAATCTACTAACTATCTGTGTTGATATTCTACAATATGCGAAATATTCGCACGGGTCAGATACTAATCGAAACTTATTATTAAAATTCGAATTTGATTTTGCTCTGCTTTTTAACCGACTTCAACAAAAGATAGAAGAAGACTACTCAATTCGAATGTATATATTTTTTTATGGACACCCATAACTTCTTTGTTTATGAACCGATTTGAATGATTCTTTTTTGAATATATAACGTTGTTGGAACATAATTTAAAAATAAATCGTTAAAAAAAGACCTTCTGGGTGACATAAAAAATGGACACTTAATGGACTTATAAATACTGATGGTAATGTTGATAGTACTTAACGATTTTTTAAGGACCTATAAACTTAACTCTTACTATGTTAACGGAAAACTTTGATATTAATACGCCATTTTAGCAAAATATAGTAAAGTATAGTAAATATAATATATTATCAAAATATCGAACACCTTTTATAATTTAAATTCTTGAAAGTGTTGAAACTCATGATTTTAATGTTCCACGAGAACTACGTGTTTTGTCTGAATTAAAAGTGGGTCTTCTTTTGTTATCGTAAATTTATTATCACAACTTGACCACTAAGTATAAAGCGCAATGATGTATAAACTAGATCCATCCTCAAGTTAACTACTATGTTAATCTGAAACTCCGTTCACATTGGATCAGCAATTTTCAAGTGATATGCGTTCTGATATGGAAAATTTACGATTTTATTTGATATGAGTACACTGGATGTAGTGTGTCAATGCAATGCCAATGCAAACAATCTGTATACATTATACTATTTTTTTACGATTTGTAAAAGTATTATGGACAATTTTTATAGCCTATCAATTATGGAACAAGTACCATAAACTTCTCTTGTACAAGATTTCATCAAAATCGATAAAGTCGTTTTAGAGTTAAATCCGGACATACAATCAAACAGACAGACAGTGAGAAAAATATAATCTCATATTCGTGATCAGTGTACTTTATAATACTTGTATACACTTATATATATATATATATATATATACACTTAATTATCAAGCCAACGTTGTGATACACCGATAATTTAGCAATAAAAAGTTTTATGAATTAAGACAATCGCAAAATAGAACATCCTGAGGCCTTGGAACCTAAATAGTCGCGGACAGTCCGGTTTCAGAGCAGTTTTCTTCTGCGAACGCTCCGGATGTGAAAAAAGTTCCTTGCTCAAGTTTTCCCAGGAGACTATAGTATGGAGTTTTTCAAAAAGGGAGTGAATAGGTTTTTAAGGGTCAGCAACACGCATGTGATGCTTCTGGTGTTGCAAGCGTCCATAGGTTGCAGTGACCGCTTACCTTCAGGCGGGCCGTATGCTTGTTTGCTATTATCGTGGTATATAAATAAACCTTCGTAGACAGAAACATATGAAATCAATAAAAAACAATATAAATATAAGACATTGCTTTAACAAAAAAGAAAACCAACTTAAATGATTTTGAAGAATTGCCTGGTGTATCTTCGAAGTTGAAGGTCCAATGCCAATAAAATGGAACCACCATTGAGGTATACCTTATCTAACAAAAAAAAAACATATATATGTATATATGTATCCAAATTGAGTAACCTCCCGTTTTTTGTTGAAGTCGATTAAAAAATAAGAACTTATATAAATTAACCATATACAAAAAATCATCAATGTCAAATATATATAAAATTGTTAAACAAAAAATTATATAAATCACTAAATGTAAAAATACAAAACAAGAAAACAAAACCCACAAGATTATATTTTTGCAGTTTGTTGTCGTAATTGTGTGAACTACATTATATCTACAATACATGTATTGGGTACTAATAAAACGGACTGTTATATTGTGCTTTATATGAATATATACGCTCGGTAATAAATCGAAAGTAATGAAGATTAATGTTTCACTGTGAGTTTTCTTGTACAAATAAAACAACCGTTGGAAAAGATTTGCCGTTTCTTTGAAGGTACAGCCGCTTACCACACGTGAGGAACAATTAACATCACAATTGACATGTCCGTATCTGTAATCCAGCAAATGTTTCATTCTAAGAGTTAATGTTATTTTTACGCGATGCTCAGAAGGAGATCAATGTTTTTCGAGTGTACTTACATAAGTCTACTTTATTATTTGAGTAGTTATCAAAGAAAAAAAAACTGGTGCACTTTATATTGCTTAAACAACATTTTATAAATTACGAACTTCTGCCCACGACTTCGTTTGCGTGGACCTCAGAATTGGGTCCAGAGAAAAATGATATGTAATTTAGAAAGATAAAAAGAATCTTTAAAGAATCCTTGTGTTAATTCAAGTTATAAACCATCTGTGTGCCAAAGTCCATCCAAATCCGTTGAGCTGTTTCTACGTCATTGTTTAACAAACGAACAAACTTTCATATTTATAATATAATAATAGGACCAGCGGTGTGCCCGCGGCTCCGCACACGTTTGTTACTACTCCGTAATTTTATTATTACTCATATTTTTTGACGATTTATATGCCGCGTCGACTGAGGAATGTCATATATTTCCCGTGTACACTTTTCATAAAAATCGGTGAAATAATTATTGTATTATTCTACGATTTTTAATGTTATTAACAGTTCTTATAGCCTCTCAATTATGGTATTATGTATGCTTCCCATCTACAAAATTCAATCAAAATCAGTTGAGAATTGATGAAAATTTAAATATACTTCCCGTGTATAAGCTTTCATCGAAATCCGTTAAGAATTAATGAAAATTTTTAATTTTTAGAATATATTTTGTTGAACGTACCACAGAACACCATTACAGGAATGTTGGGAGTGAATTGACGCCTGTACTTCGCAAAACCCAGCTTAAAATACGCTTCTCCACACCTAGAATAAGTTTCTCAAGTATCGAACCCTAAATAACCCTTATATAATACCTTGTATTAAACGTTTATAGTGTATATGAGATTTAATAAAGAGTCTTTGATATAATGGAAAGTTATATTTGCCCAGTTTGTACTGTGTTACACAAAGATATTTTTATAATAATGAAAAAGCACTTAGTTGTAAAGGTTATACAGGGGCGAATGCGTTTCCTTCGAAACCTACAGTTTAGCTTATTTTAATATTTACCTAATTATATAGAGCGATGTAAATATTTTCACTTTCTACTGATCTATGAATAACGCAAAATAAGCCCATATAACATATATGAGCAATATAGCCAATAGAATTATAAGACTTTCCAGAACTATTATCGAAAATTCAGTATTGTGTGCCCAAACATATATTAAGAAATATTACTCTTTTATATGTATCTACTAATTATTGTAACAAGAACAACTTACATACAGAATTTATTTCTAATTTATTATAGTGACTCCTCTACGGAGCAGTTTATGTGGAGACTTGTTTTAGTAATTTTAGTTTCTGTTCATTTTTGAGATACTCTTCGTGACTGGCTTTCTGTCCTTTTTGTTTATATTTATCTATTCTATTTGTGAAAACTTGTTTTTGGCTTCCTATTTCGATTATTATTACTACTTATTCTATTAGCTGTAAGTTTTCCTATAATAATGTAAAATAAATACCCCGGCGGCATTGTTATCGCAAGCCGGCATAGTGTAGGAGATCTGTGATCAAATGCTACACACAACAAAACTAAAAGCCTGGCCGATACGCTACAAGCTGATTATGCTTCAGACAGCTATAATCCCGGATTATCTTATATTTTAATTTTTTATAGGAACAAGTGAATTCTAAACTTCAGGTATCTTAAAATAAGGAACCAATACTAAGGTAAGGTTTCCACGTCATTGTACTCGTGAAAATACGAGCGAGATGGTGACCAAGAAAAACTTGTGGGCACTTAAGAATTCTGTTTATTGTATTCGACCGACAAATAGTAGTGAAACCGATTTGATTTTCTCTTAAATACAATTATTATACCTCAGAACATAATCAAGTGACAATTTATTATAAACAAAACATAATATACCAATATTACAAAATATTAGCTAAATATTAATTTAATGTGAATATGTAAATAATGTACGGCTACAAAAAAATTATTAGATATTTATATATTAAATAGGTTTTTATTTTAATGGCATGTTGCTATGTTGGTAGAGAAAGTCGGCCCTTGGAAAATTATATGAAAATTATGATTATCTAAAAAATACTATATAAGGTTCTATTGTTGTTTAAAAAAAATTAAGGGTACTTTACTAAAAAGGTATTAAATTTAATATTTATTTATTATTAATAAACTTTATAACATAAGACTTATATGGTTATCGTAAATTATTTGCAACCGCTGCTTCTGAGCACCAATTTAAACTAATAACTGACAGCATTACCATTGAAATAAAGTATATGGCGCAGATGTTATAGATAGGAGAAAGTTATAGGGCGGTAAGAAATCACCAAGCACCTTGAGCGGATATAACACTATTAATTAACCAACTAGGTTTCAAACTAGAAATCATTAATAATTCATTAAATAAAGTTTCGAAGACCAGTACTGAAACTACAATACAATATGCAAAAACTGCAATTGCATGCATTTAGATGAAGAACGAACAATTAACTGTGTAAAAAGTAATTACTTCTGAGCTGGAATAAGAGAGTATATAATATACCTCCCACATATTTTATATTATTTTAGTGCTAGTAAGCATCTAGTTCCTACTATAAACGTCAAAATGTTCTTAAATTTTTTCTCACTAAAGCTTTTTTATAACTTTTACTATAATAATAACAGAATAAATTTTTATTGCATAAGTTACATCGCTGAAGTTAGCAAAACCAGGAGTATTTAATTTCATTCATTTTCATATTATAAATAAATAGGTAGGTACGTATTATACACTATTTAAATTATTGCGTATTATACACAATGCACATTACGTTCCTTACATATTAATTGTACATATATATTAGCAAAACAAAACATACAATCACAGAAAGAATCAAAGAACATTTATAGTTGTAGTCATAAATCGACAAAAATGACGTGAACGGCACATTAGCTCGCAGAGGGTCCTAATCATTAAAATAAATGAGATAAAAGCCCTCTCCATAGATCGCTTCTACTGTCCTAGAATAGTAAGAGAAGCAATTGAAATTAAAACGTACAAGACGTTCAATCGACATGACGTACAAAAACTGTCTTCGGCATGGAATCCGGTGATAGGAAAATTTATAGATATCGCATGCGATCGGTAGATGTTACAGTGGATATATTAAGTAAGATCTGCGTGTTCTATACCTGGTTTACTTATATATTTATAATTACTTATACATCAATAAAATGTTTTGTTTTAACACATTGTGTAATTATAACTAATTGAAATCGATGAACACAAGTTAAATGTTTATTTTCAACGTTATAGAAACAGAGTGCACAATTTCAGAGTAATGTGAGCGGCTGAGTACACTAGACTACACTGTGATTTTGTTGTAGCTTGTTGCTTGTAGACAGTAGAAACCGAGGCCGTTCAACAGGTAAACAAAAAGTTCGCCTTGTTTCCGTTTACCGTTCCCGTGATGTTTATCTCAAACATATTTTATCTATAACCTGTAGGTTTATAACAACACAACTGTTTTAAAATTACATTTTTAATTCAACACACGTCCGTTTATTAACACAGTATTTTAAACGTATACCCGTTGCCTATGCAAACACATAAAATATTACTATGTTGTATTCAAGTAAACAGTTAAAGTATACAAAAATTTTCTAAGTTCCCAAGCTCTTTTTGTTCTTTTTTTTTATTTGGGACAGCCCGACTGGTGGTATACCTCTACTCTAAAGAAAAACGCAGCCACATAACCATGTGCTGTGTTCCTGCGGTGATTTGGGTTTCCAGAGCTCCATAAAAAAGAAGGGTTCAAAATCGGTAACACGCTAGGTATCGAACATATGTTATTACAAGC
The DNA here is from genome assembly GCA_033032175.1 of Saturnia japonica. Classification (NCBI taxonomy): domain Eukaryota; kingdom Metazoa; phylum Arthropoda; class Insecta; order Lepidoptera; family Saturniidae; genus Saturnia; species Saturnia japonica. The sequence continues at coordinate 6,632,888 of CM065314.1, forward strand.
GTCCATAGTCTTCGGTAACTGTTTATCACCAGACGGCCCGTATGCTTGTTTAAAGGCAACGTCTATTTCTACACGTAGATAGAATTTTTTTCTAATTTCCAGAGTTCAATCAATGTTTTGACAAGATGGTGGCACTCTTGTTCAACCAGTCTAGCGAGTTTTTGTGGCAACTTAAAATTCATGCTTCTAGTTATTATTTATCTCACTTGTGCATAATAACCAAACTATATGACGCAAAATGCCACCAATATTATATGGCATTATAATTGAATTAAAATAAAGCCTACAACATGGCAGATCAATATCCTACCAAAAATACTAATATAATATACTCAAGTTATCATAAAATACACAAACTCTTCAAAATTTTAATTTCAAATATAATTAACTATTCAAACACAAGTTGTAAATTCATTTTAACTTGGCGAATACGATATTTTGCGTAAAGCCCAATATGTGCCGATTTTCTGTCAACCCTTAGCTGTTTGCAAGGGTCCCCGAGCTAAAGCCCGTTAATCAATATTTGCCCGTGCCCTCTTCGCCTTCTAAATCCTACCCTTAAAGTTTTACAGGGCCGGTTGTTGACATGCTTTGAAAATTAGTCTAGGGTATTATATCGTATTTACGAAGTTATTTACCTAGGTACGTAATAAGTAGCTATGTTAGCTTTTATATGGGTACCTACTGCGTGAATATTGAAGTAATTATTGTAGTAATTCCGGTTACTCATCAATAATAGTGAATAAAACACTTTTTTACTCACAAGAGAAAAAAATCCTTTTAACACGAACTATGTGACTATGTATATATAAATTATTTATTAAAAAATTCCACGTACTATTACTCTCTATCTCTCTCTCTCTCTCTCTCTCTCTCTCTCTCTCTCTCTCTCTCTCTCTCTCTCTCTCTCTCTCTCTCTCTCTCTCTTGTTTCTTTCCTTTCTTTTTTAGTTGTCAGTTCCCACAAACAGAGGGATGTAATAAGTTTAACATGTGTATCTGTATGTCTGTCTGTGATATCGTAGCTCACAAACGGCTGTATCGATTTTGATCTAGTTTTGTATTGTTTGAAATTTTATCAACAATGTTCTTGGCTATGATTCAAGAAAATCGGCTCAGGGATGTGTGGGGTGTCGAATTACAACTTTAAAGCGAAGACGCCAAAGTCAACCTCACCTGCACGTGGTTTCACCCTGCTGATTAACGAACGAGGAAATGGCGATAGCGGGGTGGTTTACCCGACAGGGTCGCGACCACCATTCATGTGGTGAAAAGTCTGTCATAGTGACTCGCTTTTCCTGTGCATAACCAGTTAAATTGATGCAGGCTGGCGTGACAGCGGCGGCTGTCCATGGATTACGATCCTTCGGTAGTCGCCATTGTGTAAGGATTGTACAGTGTTTAACATTAAAAAAGCCGTTTGAACATTATCAGCTCTTTTCTAGTTGATTGACTCATGTGATCGAAAGTTGAAATTTGATATTCTGTTACATCAATGATATTACAGGAGCATGGCAACCTTGACCTTATGGTGCAGCATCCTTTGGAATCTGCATGATACCTCACTCCTCACCAACTTACAGTAGAGATATCATGTTTGGGCACATTGGCGTGGTCTCAAAGAATAGACTACTCGTGTAAAATACATTTTTAAAATTTCCATTATATCTATATTTTAAATATATTTTACACATAAATTTAGATTACCTAGTTTCCATTAATACGGTTTATCTACTAAGAAACATATTTCTTTTAACTTAAAAGCAGCCGAGCACAAAGTAAAACTAGCGTCCTACTAAGTTACCTACTAATAGTTTGGAAGAAGTTGTTTGCCCAAAATTATTTGCCCTTCTGAAGTAGGTACATATTCATTACATTATCAACGAGTTTTGTAATCGTGTCAAAACGTAAGAGCTTCTTAATCAAACTGAAACTTCTCCATTACGAAGATGAACCACGAAGTTTATTCCGCTTCACTTCATTTACAAGTTAGTTCACATTCTGTACATTTTCTTCGAGGATTTATTTAAATGCGGTTTTGTTAAACATTTTAAAATTACTCTGGCATCTTTTGTTAAAAATAACTTTTTAATATAGGTATGTATTGGACTAGGTTCGTTTCTGGATTTGTAAGGAAAAATATCTTTAGGAATATTTGCTCTCGTGGATACGGTATTGCTGATGGTAGAGAAATCGAAAACAATGTTTTCAATTTAAATTATATCTATACCATTATAATTAATTAAAATTATACACCGCATGACAAACTCGTGAAAGGATCACAAAAGATCAATGAACTCATACAGAATTCACTAATAAAGCTCAAGAAATTGTTTGTTTGTTTGAACACGCTAAACACTGTCACTATCATTCACATTAAAAAAAAAATATTTATTGAGGAAGGAAGCTGTATAACTTCACGCTGCGTCTCTAAGGAGTGGAACAGTAATCATGAACATCAAGCTGTAGGCAAGTACGGAAAGCGAGACCAACGATAGGTTCTAAATGGCTCTATAAATAGACTCTAAACTCACCAAAGAAACTAAATTTTTCGTGAAGTCCAAAAAACTCGCCAACAATGTTTATGCTCTAAATAAACATACTACTATATATCACAATAGGATAAGTAATATAATTCGCAGGTAAATATTTTAATATTTTAAGAGATCTTAAAAAAAAAAACTATTTTCTCTACGACCTTCTTATATTTAATTATATATATTTCGTATTTATTTTAACAAATAAACAACTTATAGAAACGTATCTATATAACAATAATAAACTCTATTATTTAGAACTGCTTTATTATTTGATTGAGCCTTTCATTTATAAAGGATAATTTAAATTATTCAACAATAAGCGTTCGTCAAATTAAAATATCGATAATTGGCAGCGATATCGCATAGTAATGAACTGCAAATTAGCAGGTAAAGCAGACATGAAATGCCAATTTGTATCGAACCTAATCGTACTTATATTAAAATCACGTTTTTAAAATTTTATTATAATTATTTAACCTTATTTTAAACAGTACTTCTATTAAAATAATTATCATGAATTTTTAAACTACAATTCTGTTAGATCGCTTTGATATAGATCTGATTTGGAATTGTAGTAAAGCTTTTATTACATTATATCATTAAGTCTCCAAAGTGTAATACATACCGTTCATACGTATATAAGATATACGCTAGCTAATTATATACAGTGTGTATTAAAAACCTCGTCGGATTCGTGAAGGTGTTATTAGGTATCGAGATTATATTCTATTTATGTTATCAATCTCAGATTATAAGTAATAAAAATTACCCGTAATGAAATGTAAAAAAAGGTTAAATGAGGAAACTTACATGACAATACAAGCGGCGCGGCGCGGCGCAAGGTACTGCCATACGATCATACGTACGTACGTACGGCTGCGCCGCGCCGGAGCAAGCGACGGAGTTATCACGTTTTAAAAATTTGCTAAATTTTAGGTAAACTAAAACTAAATATGTTAATTTTAAATCGCAATAACATTTTTATTTTCATAATTAATTAAATTTTGAATTTTTTTTTGGTAATGTCATTGGGGTACCTATATACCCTCTTCGGATTCGACGGAGTTTTTAATACATATTGTATATTTTTAACAGTCTTAAAAAAAAAATTAGGTTACTTTTTTCAAGGATGTTCAGCCATAACTTCTTTGTTTATGAACCGATTTAGATGATTATTTTCTCGTTGGAAAGGGAGAGAGTACCCCAAAGGTTTTAATTTAATTTAAAAAATTATCATTGAAGTTGATTTTGTTTTTTGTTAAAAATCGTCTTGTATGAGCTCCGATGAACGACTACCACCTATAATGTTTAAATCAAAAAGGTCAATAACATATTAACGCCTTGTAGCGGGTAAGACAAAGAACTACCTATCGATTTATTAATGTTTGAAATTTCTAATAAGTCGGGGCTGAATTAACAATTACAGCGCGCGCCTTCCCTTAGAAACAGGCTTTGTGGAACACCGATGTGTATTATTAGTTTTTTATTATATTTATCAATCCTACTGCTGTAGTTTAACTAGTAAACACATATGCTATCAAAGTGAATAATATTGCTCATTAAAATTATATATTTTCGCGCTGCTTTCAGAAATACATATTGTTAATTTAAAAAATTATTAGTAGCCGTTAACCAGTAGCCTAGTGTCAGCAACTTCTTCTATGTGAATATGCCTTTCATGTTCCACGGAATCTACGTGTTTTACTTGGTTTATAAGAGGGCTGTTTTTTTTTTGCTTATTTTTTTTTATACAACTAAAGTGGCAATTAAGCGTACCTACTACGGCTAGCCTAATGGTAGGTGGCTACCGTATCTTATAGATGCTTAGCGCCAGCGCCTTGATGATTTAGTTATTTAACCGCAATCTTCTGTAGAGTTGAGGTATTCCACCAGTGGGGCTGCCTTAAGTAGAGAGAAATTTCCAAGGAATTATCTCTGATCCCCATCTCTATTTAAACCACTCTACCCCAACGAGCGCTGGAAACTCTACTCACCGCAGGAACCCAAACACAAGATGCTATCTTTTGTAGGGTGGAGGTATTCCACCAGTCGGGCTACCCCAAGTAGAGAGAAACCACAAACGAAATTTCTCTGTCCTCTATCACTCTTAAAGTCTTAACTCTTGCTAATGATTTATATAGCTTAAATCCTTGGGGTTAAATCTATATTAATCTGAAAATTGGTTCAATATTGTTAGAGTTTAGCGCATTCAAACACGGAGTTTTATTATACATATATACTTATAATGAATGAATAAGAAGTAAAATAAGTGTATCAACATTGTACTTTAACTTGAGTATTAAATATGTTTATACCTTAAACATGTACCAGCTCACCCGCATAAATTCGTCTGCGTCATTTAAGAGATAGAGAGAGTGGGTCTTATGTACCTATTAATGCGATTCTAAAGGAGTTGAAACTTTTTTTTTTATCTACAAACCATTTGAGCACCATTCGATCTCCTCTCTTCACATGATTCACATGATTTCCATAAGGATTAATACCATGTTTATAAAAACTCCTTCCCAAATAATGCATTAATTTAGAACAAATTTTATCACCATAAAAAGGTTGTCTAGTGAGCCATCCTTGAAAGATAGAGATATGCTATCGTGGACTTTTTTTTAACTTTTTAAGACAAATAATATTGTCACACATGTTTGTTGCGTAACTTTAACTATTTACGCAGCGACCTCAATGGAAGCTCACAAAAGGGATAAATTTTGCCCGTTTTTGCTACATTTTTCATTGATGCTCCGTTCCTATTGATCGTAGCGTGATGTTATATAGCCTTAGAGCCTTCCTCGATAAATGGGCTATCCAATACTAAAATATTTTTTGTATTTGAATTAGTAGTTCCAGAGATTAGGCGCGTACAACCAAACAAACAAACTCTTCAGCTTTATAATATTAGTAGGTATAGATTTTGTACGGTGTAGTCCAGAGACACTAGTGACCAAAGCGCCGCGTAGGTATCAGATTACATCGGCACTCGCAGTCGTTGCTGTCATGGCGACTTACAAAAATAACACTACGTCTAGTTTGAAGTTATTGTAGGAGAAAGGGAACACGCCATCACAGTACGGCAAACATAAGAATTGGTAAACTTCTTTGTTTTTGCCGAGATGGATAATAGTTAGGTTTACCATACGTCCCGGTTTTTAAAAATTGCAAAATTTGCTAGAGAAAAGAACGAACTAAATGTTTTTTTATCAAATTATTAAAGCAACTCTCAGTCTTTCTCTTAACAAATAGGCCGTGATGCCTTTTTCTTCTTTTCTGTCTCAGCAACATTTGTAACAAGAGATCATCATCATTCTCCTCTCCAAAAGACATAAAAATATCTAGTCGTTCATATTTTATTAAATATTGTGCAAATCGTCTATTCACTTAGTGAATTTCACTAAGAGTGCTGGGTAAAATTGACGCGCTAAACGTTTCTCCAGAGTGACTGAGTGACCATTGATTAACATTGGTCCCGGCGTGCCGTCCCGTCCGATTTGGTTCTTTTATCATTTACTTTAATAAATACGGAAGTATTGTGAGAAAATTAGAATATTTTTGTACTTTACCTCATATACTCCGTCTGTGTGGGCTTCAGAATTGGATCCATAGAGAAACGAATAATATGTGATTTAGCAGGATAAAAAGTATCCTGTGTTAATAATCCCGGTTATAAAATATGAATCTATAAACAAATGTACTTTGTGATATTAATGTGCCAAACCTCATCAAAATACAAACTTTCACATTTCCAATACTTACCTAAGGACTAAACATATTTTCTTTGTAATAGATAATATTTCCTTAATCAGTTCGTCATAGATTTTATTATATTTTTTCTATATATTTTATCAATTTTGACAACACAATTGTATAATAAGTATTAAAATAATATCTAAATGGTAATTTATTCCATGAATGCGAATTATCAAAGAATATACAGAAGTGTGTTGTATAGATGATCGATTAGAGTTTTTGTGTATTGCGCTGAATGAATAATTTCCATTTTACTAAGCACTTTCTAATTTAATTTGGCTCAAGACGAAATAATTTCTCTGGGGTCGCCAACATAAACGGACTGACAGTGACAACTTGCTTTTTAATTTAATTTACGGGGTTCTCTAGAAATATATTATCTTTGTTTAGATTATTTTGGGGATTTAAAACTTTTTACAAAATTCTGTAATTTTTTTTTTTCTGGTTGATTTATTTAATATGTATTACCTATAGTTTTTAAATAATAAATATTTTAATTACCTGTATGTAGTAAGTAAAAGTGTAGAATTTGTTTATTCGATCTGGCTTTAGATACCTAGATAACACGTTACCTTACTTTGACGTCACACACAAGGCATATGTGGGTCACAGCGTTTTTTTTATATCCATGAAATAAAATTAACGTGACTAGTGATGTCAAAGTCACGTGTAAGTGTAGCATTAATATCATACTGTTACATAAAATCAGACTAATTTTGTTACGAACAAATAACATAAAGCACATATCATACCTTCACAAAACTGAGAAGTCACTATTTTTGCATGCCGTTTACACAGTAATAAAAGAAGGTATTTGGTTTAAAAACAAGTCAGTCTATTACGTATGTCTGACACAACAGTGAATCTTATCGTTACATAACTTGGAAGTCAGTTCTTTACGTACGGTTGATATATCAATAAAGTCAAATATTTTTATATTTACTTTTTTTATATAGATACAAGATGGCACTGTCACGAATTTGTTCTAGGTATCGTTTTGTTTTATACATTAAATACAAGAGTTTGTTTTTATAAAACAATTATTGCCTCCACGCCCACCCTCTCTTGGGGCAACTCAAGCCTAGGACCGTTTCCTTCGCTGTGGAGGCCTCGAGTCTTGCAGCCGCTCGCGCGATACACGCTTCCTACATACATCATTACACTCTGCTCATACATAAGTGTACACCATACAGGTAAATAGGTTCTGTAAGGGACCTATTTTTTGTTTTTTTTTACGCTAGTTAGTGTAGACAAACAATCGACAGATTACTAAACACATTTATACATGTTCCTTCCTTCCTCCCAGGAGGCAGGAACATGTATATATGTATATGTAAGTTTAGCTCGAATTTTACGGATAGGGAATTAGCCAGATCGCGACTTACCTATTTGCAATCGCGGCAACAGCCACGCCGAGGCCCGGCAACTTTGGCACCCTTACGCGTATGTTGCCCACGCTTTCGCGACTGAGTACCTTAAGCGCTCGCTCCCAAGCCACGGTGAAGCTGTAAAACCCGTTAGAGGCTCTTTTTAGAGACCCTATCAAACAAAAAAACAAGAACCCATCATTAGCTTCTTTAAGATTATTAAGTAACACGGCTAACACAAATATTAATTCTTTCACAGATATTATAGTACAGTACATTACAGTATCTACAGTGTTGACTGGAAGGTACTTTCACACTAGAATGATAATTGAGTCATTCTAATATGCAAGTGCGAATCTTGTCCATAGTTACTTCAGCATTTTAGCATCTCACTTCAGCAGTAACTTGAAAATTTAGTTGATGTAAAAGACCCTTTATCGACCCTTTACCGTCAAATTTTTTATCAAAATGATGTTAGGGTTATCATTTCCCGCGCCATTATTATATTAAAGATATGTCAAATGTACGTCACAGACATGCCATACTTATTATAATACATCAGCATATTAAATAAAGTAGTGAAAAGTAATGAGCCATTTTAAGTCAGTACTGAGTCAATTTTTTACATATCGCATGATATTGCTCAATGTCATGTGTTCACTGGGTGTAAGCTAAATAATGCATTTATGTCTCATTACAAACGTATCATCTAAAAACTAACACAAAGTAAATATTTGTATTCAACTTCTAATAAGCAATCTCAAACGTACCTTAAGCAACTATATTGTATTCTTACAATTTATTTCAAAAATGCATTATTTTTTGAGTACCTACTACAGGAATATTTGGAAAATATTAAGTATTAATTCGTAAATAAGATAAAGCATCTTGGTCGAGCGGAACACGCATATATTTAAACCTTATCACTCCGTCTACTTGAGCAAAAAACAATTTAAAAAAATTCTATCCTTCCTTTAAACGTTATCAGTATAATCATAAAGCGATCAAGGTCACTCTCGAAGATTCTACCCTTCGTTTTTATCGGATATAATATATGCTAGCCACATTCTGGAGCTCTTTTTTGCACATCCAAATGAATGCAAGAAACGAATATAAAAAATTACAAAGGGAAGATAAGAGGACAACAACTACAAAGTACTGTAACACAGAGATTTTACGTACAAGTACAGTACTGTATAGACCTGCAGCTTGCCCAATTCATTTTGGAGATAGGCTATAATTTTAATTCCATGTTAACCGGCGGTCATAGATTCAAACATAAATATATACATATTTTAAATAAACTAAGCTTTCCCTAAGCGATTCCTTGCATATTACTAAAATTTGTGTGATGAGCATAATTGTCAGTTGTATCTCTGGGTGTTAAATATCTATATATGTATTAGACATATAACGGATATCCGCGGGTACGGATATCCGAGGGGTAAAAGAAATCCGTATTCGTATCTGTATTTCTTTGGGGATTTTAAACAAATTTTTTATAGTGACTCCATATACGAAAGTTACGGTCCGTATCCATATTTGCGGATCAAGATAGCAATAATCTATATCCGTGGATCCACATTTTTAAAGATCCGGCACATCCCTGATATGTTATGTCAGCTGTTTTGTTTTGTTTGGAATTAAAAGGCCACGTGTGAAATTGTGTCCCTGTATTTATTTACTTTAACTCACACGTGCCTAGTTTAATAAATAAAGTCTCATTGTATTATTTGGTGGTCATTATATTTAATCCCATTTATTACTAACTGTGCACTAAAAGTGCAATGAGGCACGAGCTAATATCGCTAGGTGGCACAGTGAAACGCGAAAATTAATTAAGGTACAACGTACAATACTCATTTAAAGTTACCGGGTCACCGCCCACGACGCGGCGCCAACCACCACTGTGTATAAAACAGCCGCAGATTAAATTATTAATCTAGCATAACCTAAGGCTTTTAAACAGATGTGATAAGTTTTAACTAGCTTTGTGTAATAACGGCTCTTATTAACATAGCATATTTGTCTTATTGATCAATACTCCATTGTTAGACTATAAAAATTGTAAAAAACACTTTTAGAAAAGGAAATAAAATGATAATAATTCTTCAACTGATTTTGTACACAGGAAATATAATCATAATAATTTATTTTTCACAATGCAAAACATCAAATATGGCTGTACCCTGTCACCTGAACTAGCTATAGCGTCTCAAGTAACAATGTCTTCCCCAATATACAAATACTTGTTTCTTGATTCTCACATTACGAATTTAAAGAATAAAATAAAAAATGAAGCAAAATACAAATAAAACATTAAAAATAACATTGTGTATGAGCGTGTTTTATGTGCATGTGTTAAGCATTAATTTTAAGGCTATAAAAACTCTCAATAATTTTACTTATTGTAAAATACAAGATACACTGTTGGAGCTATAAGTTTTAACTGAAATTCATTGTAGTCATGTCAGGCTGCTAAAATGCCTATTCATTTTTCACACTTCGTCGAGAACCCTATAATTATCCTAAAAAGTATATATAGTACTATGTACTTTAAATATACTCTAGAAAGAGATCACGCTATCGGAGATAAATAAACGACACGACAATTATTAGGACCTATTTCGTAGTTTACATTCATTAAAGTATATCGATTAAAGACAAAATCGTATATACTTATCAATCAGTTGGTATCTGCCCGTAAATGGTAAATTGACCTAAATTTGTACAAAGTTATAGTGTACAAATCAGCTGCCAATTACAGACTCAGATCAAAGGTGACTAATTGAAAAGAATTGGGTCTATGATGGAAAATAGAAGTCTTTTCAATTCCGGATTACTTAGGTATCCAATTTTCGCATTCTGTACCAACGAACGTATGTAGCTATTTATTATCAGTTTAAACTTTTCTTTCAACGTCAATACTACTCTGCTAGTAGTACATTATCTATAGTTCCCGACGCCGTAATGACATCTCTAGCACACATTCCTCACTTTTTTGTATGTACAAATACCTAGCTTCGCTAGCCCTTTTCCATCAGCGCTGCGCAAAGCGAGCGAGGAGAGTGAAGTAATCCTGGATTTTTTCCTCACTCACCGCCTAGCTATATCGATCATCTCTGTTGAAAATGCAGCCTAATAGTGGCGTGTCCCCGTTTTGTGCCACTGGGTCCAGCTAAAATATAGACAGGTACTGATTAAGTTTCTTTAGGACTATATAATAGGAACTTTTTATAGTAAAGAATGTGTGACAAAAACAATAACAATACGCAGGTTCGATGCCGTTGGCGCCGCTTAAATTTATCGTTGGTCTGATTTGGTTAGGTATTACCATATTAGTATCCATTCTTGATGAAAAGTTCTATAAAATCATTTATAAATAAAATAATGCTCAGAAGTGAGATAAAATTGCTGATAAAAACAAGAATTAGACAACAAATCACGCTACAAATATGGAGAGTAGAAGTTACCTCTACATCATCGGAGAATCATCGTATATGTGGGACAAGTTAAATAAAGGTCCAGCTATAAGCAGCAAATTACAATTAAAAAAATCCACCAAAATAGCGCTAGTGTCACAAGAGGGAATGATACTTTTTCCTGACTTTAGAGTTTTTACTGATAAAAAACTTAAAAATTATTGAAAAAGTTGAACAATTGAATAATCGGAAAGGTTTGTCAGGTGAAAAGTTGTACAAATAAGCCAAAAAACTAAAAAATAATTACTTTTGGCACCATCTTTAAAATGTACGCACTTGCTACCGTTGCGCCATCCTAATTTGATTCTTTTGCACAGATATTTTCTTATAGATAGAGATGGTACTCCTGGTTTCTACCATACACAGTTACAAACCAGACTGGACAAATTGGTTTTATGAATACATTAAAACCTTCTTTTTTTTGTAATTGAAAACAATCATTATCAAATAAATTCTTATATTAGTATCTACTGTTACAAAATAAATTTTGATGACCTTCCTTCCGTTAGTAATGGGTGTACTTTGTTTTGCCGCCATTTTGGTAAACATTAGTCTAGACAGTTCATATTTGGCAGTCGTGAAGTAGGCACGTGGCAAATTTATTATGAAAAAATATTCGATAAACCAACGTGTTTTAATCGTTAAAACATTTTATCAAAATCAATCATCGATTACTGTGACGATGAGAAAGTTACGTGAAATTTTTGAGAGAAACAACGTGCCAACGAAACGCACTATTTATCATGTAGTGAATGATTTCGAAGAAAGAGGGTCTGTAGGTGATAGGCCCAAGCATGGACCACAAAGTACTGTAAGATCGGCTGAAAACATTACTGCTGCTCAAGAAAGTGTTCAAAACAATCCATCAACCTCAATTCGACGCCGTGCTCAGGAGCTTGGTCTTCATAGAACAACTTTGGCCACAATTTTGCACAAGGATTTGCATTTGTTTCCATTTAAAATTCAGTTGACACAAGAGCTTCTTCCACAAGACCATTTTCGCCGCCGTACATATGCCAATAGGATGTTACAGCTCGCCCATGACAACCCCGATTTTCATGAAAAAATCATAATGAGTGACGAGGCGCATTTTCATTTGAATGGATATGTGAATAAACAGAATAGTCGGTTCTGGGCAATGAAACCCACAAATTATTCATCACTCACCTTTGCATCCATTAAAAGTGGCAGTCTGGTGTGCAATTTGGTCAGGAGGAATCATTGGACCTTACTACTTCTTTGATAATGAAACCGGCGTAAGGGTAACTGTGAATGGGGAGCGATATCGTGATATGATTGAAAACTTACTAAAGCCACAACTTGTGGGCTTGATTAACAATAGAATTACTGCGAGACCTCTTTCCACAACAAGTTATTTCAAGAAATGGTCATGTTGATTGGCCTCCACGGTCGCTTGATTTGACTGCTCCGGACTTCTTTTTGTGGGGATATCTGAAAAGCAAGGTTTATGCAAACAAACCAAAAACGCTTGAGCAACTCTAACAAAATATTCGTGATGAAATTATACCGCGTGAAATGTGCGAGAATGTAATGAAAAATGTACTCAAAAGGGCTCGCATTTGTGAGTCTAACAAATGCGGACATTTATCTGGTATTGTAATCCATACATAATTGCCAACATTAAATAAAACATTTATCAATATAAGATCCATTCTCTTTCATTTAATCAAAAATTATAAACAAACAAAGTAGTATACCTTCCCGGAGGACACCCGATACATAATATGATACCGATATAATGTTATACTTGAAAAGTTTAAATTAAAAAAAAAACACGGTAATAAATAATATCCAGTTTTATGTCCCAGTAAAAATCTTTACACTTAGTTTCTCGGCAGCTTTTACCCGACTACTACTCTCCATGGTTTATTTATAAAGCCAAGAAAGCAATTTGGTAGCGCGCCGTAGTCGTCAACACAAGCCGTTGGCGTACTATAACGATCGCCATTTCGCTCTGCCTTAAACTTACCCTGGGGAACCCAGCTTTAAAATAAAACACATCAAACATGAACTGTTCATAAAACAAACATCGAATTTAAAATGTCATATACACTACTGTCATAAAATAATAAAATTGCAGTTTTAAATACAACTAAAAAATAAAACCATAGTGAAAACAGTTTGCACTTCACAATCGCTTGAGAAATAATAAAAGTTTAAATATTAGTATGCTGTCTATGATTTCTAAGGGTATTATTCTAAGTATTTCTTATAGTCTATCAATTGTGGAATCAAATATGCTTCCCGTCTACAAAATTTCATTAAAATCGGTAAAGCCCTTTTTGAGTTAAATCCAGACATACAAACAGACAGAAAGACAAAAAAAATACGTTATATTTGTGATAAGTGCTCTTTATAACAGATCTCCATTTGGAATTTTTATTGAAATTTGTAAATAATATGACATGTACGGACAGAGCTACATATTTATTATTATAGATAATTAAATACATTTAACAATTGCGTACTATATTGAGTACACATTTTCATGACCCATACCAAAAATAAAATCTATACAATTAATAAAATTGAAGTGTCTGTTTGTAAAGTCAAAATAACAGTTTTTTACTAAATGCATATGAATGTATATGCGATACCTATAACAAAAAGACCATATTTAAAATTTTTGTCTGTCTGTTTGTTCCGGATAATCACCGAAACAGTTGGACCGATTTTGACGGGACTTTCACTGATAGATAGCTGATTGTATAAGAAGTAACTTAGGCTACTTTTATTTTAGAAAAAGAATTACGGTTCCGCCCAAATAAACAAAAAACGGGTCATGGTGAATCAGTTCGGGCGCTTAAATGGCTTATGCTGAGTAAACCATAAGAGATATAGCAAATTAATGTATAACATAATTATAGGCATTAAAAAGACCTACAAAAAAGTTCGGGAGAGTATACATCTATTTTCTAAGGAACGCCCACAATAAGCATTTATGTCTTTAAAATAGCCGGGAGCGGGGGAACAAAATTCGCGTGGGTATTCTGTAATCCATGGGCACAGCTAGTCCATCATAAACATTATTATTCCTATACTGGTTACCGCACCGCACCGTAATTCCAGTAAATTACAAGTAAATAAAATTGTCTATGTCATTTTATATACTTTAACAAAACTATATATGTATTTGTAATTCAAGACTAAACATTGACACTGGCAAATGCTTCTACGGCGCCAAAACAAGAAGAAGAAGAAGAATTCAAGACTCTTCTAATTTCTGAATTCTTCCTCTGAATTCAAGGCTTAGTGAAACTCATTTTTACACGAATTATGGTGCCATATACAATGAACAGAGAAGTAATTAAAAACATCGTGTTTGCAAGTTATCAAAGCGCAAATCATATATTCGGAGAGTCGTTTCGAATTCAATAAACGTCAATTCACATTATCTTTCATAGACGGTGAATCGAGAAATGTAATAAGTAATTTCGGATAATATGACAACTGAATGAGAACGCTGTCAATAAGCACCTACCGACACGAATGTTCCGTACATTCAATAAATAATTCATTATAACTTATAACAATTTATCACAAGCTGTGTCCCACGGTTTCACTCGTATTAAATTTAGTCGACCAACTCTACACCGCAGCTAACGCACTCGAGACGGTGGCTACTACGGTTTGCACTATCTAGCAAACTTGGGGAGAAGTGTCATTTGAGCCACTCCCAGTCGAAGCGGCGAAGAAGTTGGCGGAAGCGGGACGCATTGGCGGAGAAGCCAGTACGATGTTAGTCGTGAGTATCCTTCCGTTGTTCACATTTCCCGTACTTGCCTGAAGCCTTCCAGATTGCTTGATGTTCATAGTTACTGCTCCGCTTCTTAGGGTTGTAGTGCGAATTTATAAAGCTTAAACCTTGTGGAACGACTGGCTCCCAAATGCAGTTGCCGGAACACACCTTTTGATGTTTGGTGGCAGATTTTCAACTTGAGGGTGATGGTTTCATGCCATGGTTTCATGTTTCTCTTCCCCGAATGCCTAGGCTCATTGCAGGTATTCGAACACACGACGATCAAGACCGTCAACTCGTACTCAACTTCCGTACACACTACTACTTAGGCACTTTTTTTATAGTAGCACGGAAAAATGACGGCACTTTACATGATAAGTATTGTACAATCGAAAAACAATGGCGACCATTATTAGGATATCAACAATTTATCGCCGGTCGCCTTTCGGCAACTGGATATGCACCGGCTAATCCCAAAACGCGACAAACAAAAAGAGAGTTACTGTGACGGGTTTATCACGATATTATGTATAGTGGTCGCAGCCTGGTCGGGTGCACATCTCTACCACCCTGATTATGGTTGGATATGCACCGGCTAATCCAAAACACGACAAACAAAGAGAGAGTTACTGTGACGGGTTTATCACGATATTATGTACGGCTGTCGCCGCCTGGTTGGGTGCACCACTCTACCTCTCACCTTATGGTTGGATATGCACTGGCTAATTCCAAAACGCGACAAACAAAAAGAGAGATACTATGACGGGTTTATCATGATATTATGTATAGTGTTCGCAGCCTGATCGGATGCACATCTCTACCACCCTGATTATGGTTGGATATGCACCGGCTAATCCCAAAACACGACAAACAAAGAGAGAGTTACTGTCACGGGTTTATCACGATATTATGTATAGTGGTCGCAGCCTGGTCGGGTGCACATCTCTACCACCCTGATTATGGTTGGATATGCACCGGCTAATCCAAAACACGACAAACAAAAAGAGAGTTACTGTGACGGGTTTATCACGATATTATGTATGGCTGTCGCCGCCTGGTTGGGTGCACCACTCTACCTCTCACCTTATGGTTGGATATGCACCGGCTAATTCCAAAACGCGACAAACATAAAGAGAGATACTATGACGGGTTTATCACGATATTATGTATAGTGTTCGCAGCCTGATCGGGTGCACATCTCTACCACCTTGCTTATGGTTGGATATTCACCGGCTAATCCCAAAACACGACAAACAAAAAGAGAGTTACAACGATTTGGATGAAATTTTGTATTTAGATAATGTTTTACATTCCAAGCTTACCTAAATAGGTGTTTTCTTCTCTTTTTTTGTAAGTTACAGAGTGCAAGAGGTATTAATATTTGTTGTAAATAAATATTTTATTTTTTTAATCTACATAAACTTGCATACCAATTGTTGGAATCATGATAAGTACCTACTAGAAATTATACAGTAAAATGTTATCCCAGCTATGTTTAATAAAATTTAATTATTTGTATAGCTAAATGAGAAGTCAGGCATTGGGCAGTGGAACTAATTGGTAAAAATTAGTATTCAGATCAAACTACTAAAACTCATTCGCAGGGCCGGATTTAAGGGAAGAGAGCAAGGAGCTTCAGACACCTGGATCCCCACGATAAAGAGCAATCACATAATGAGTTTTTGATTTTCTACCAGTACCGGTGCTGACACTTTAAGCGTCTCAAAGCATAGGTATTCACAATACATATCGAAAAATTTTCGGGGCCTCCAGTTCGTTACTCATAAATCCGGCCCTATTTAGTTTAACAATAACAAAAAAGACAGTGGGTAAAATATAATAACTCTTTAATCTAAATAACAACCCATTATCCACCTTTAAAAAACTTCACATTATTTTGTTACCTAAACGGATGAAATAATATGAAACGATATTAAACTGGGGCGTTCTCTAACGTCTGCTATTACAAAGATAAGTAAAGCGTGATTATGAGAATGTCCATTTCAACCCCATTACGCTTGTCGTTAAAGCCAGTAAAAATTTAACAGGTCAACTTTTTCCACATAACAGTGTGTGCTAATTATTTATTTGGAATAAGTGTTTATAACTTTACATTTAATTACTGAAACTCGCACACATGTAGGGTTGTCTTTACAATGTAATTACTCAGTAACTCAGTTATGAAATGGCTCCCTGCTAATTTATTACCTAACGCTAGACCTAGACAAAACATTTGATCCTAGAATTACATATCATCCTATTCCCTCTCATAGTTTGACTGCTCATTAATGCTCCTCATTATATAATAATATGACATATAACTGCCATATGATTGAACGTACTTACGTTCATATTTATCCATACCATAAAATATCTTGGTGTTTTGATTGACCGCACTTTGTAATGGATAAACAAGTAGATTTACTTTTAATTAGGGTCAGAAAACTAACATTTTTGTTTAAAACATTAAGAACCTCTGCAGACTTTGATATCTTGAAAACTGTAGCCCTAGCTTATTCAGTTGTAACTTATTGTATGAAGGCGTGGGTTTAGATCTGGAAAGGGCTTCTTACTTCGTCTGGAGAGAGCTGTATTAAAAGTTATGGCATACAAGCCACTACGAATACTAAATTTGGAGAAAAAATAATATCGGCCTTATTGTATATTAAGTACTTTGAACCCCTTCGATTACCTATGAATGAATTAGATACCTATATGCTCCACAGCAAATCACCACAGTTAGACAATCCTTTCTTATAAATGCTGTTAATCGCCTACACTCAGCCCACTAAAGTAACAGAGTGTGTAAAGATGACTTCTCCAATCTCGCTGTATTTCTGTAACATTTTCCTACCTACCTAAATGCAAAATACGCATCGCTCATTGACTTCCCACAATAAGGAAACTGTAGAAATAATTAAAAGTTAAGATTAATTTCCTTTCAGACTCAGATTTAACCTTAATCATCTTTTGCTGAAAATATCCATTTTTGTTTTTTTATATTCCCTCTTTAAATACGCGCGAAATACGCAAGCGTACGTTCACACGCATACGCACATATACATACACACACGCAAACATACATACGTTCGAAGCACACAAACACACACACATAAAAACGAACACTTTTGCTAACATTTATTTTCCTACTTACTACACACGACACTAAATCTTGCTTATATAATATCATGTATGGATGAATATCTGTTGTGCTTACTTTTTAAAGTGTACTACTATCTTTCATCATATTATGGAACGTAAACCTTTGTCCGCCTGGAAGTGGCCTCTATTGGCTGTGAGGCTGCGACTGCGATTGAGACACAGTCTTCACTACTGTAGTTCTAATATCGTACTTTTTTTTTCTCGTAACAAGTTGTAATTTTTTATTGGTAGTTCCAGAGATCATCGCGCTCAAAGAAACAATTTCTTGAGTTATATAACATCATAATGTAGATTAAAATTACAGTTTTTGTTGACATTTATTACAGTACATATAATTTGCAAATTCGATTTTATATATGTTGTCGTGTTGTTTTTTTTGGGTGTTACGGAATGGGAGTATTAAACTAACAACGTAGGGTTGTATAAAACCAACGCTTGCTCGGTACCTAGGTGCTATTTATTGTCAATGCCACTTGCTTGCGTAGTATGGCGACAGTGATGAATCGGTAGCCCTGGGTCGTATGTATGGATTTCTGTAGCAGTTTCCCGTTGCTTTCAATTGTTCGATTTTTAGGACTTTTTTATTACCTACAAGTTTTATACTTAAGTATAACTATATTCGAAAAATAGACTGGATGAGGGTTTAGAAGCGATAGAGTAAAAATAACTGTAAACAAACAACTAGAAACTGTCACATGAATAATTCATTCTCAGGTTTATCAGCTGGAAAGGCCGTATAAAAGTAGAAATATATACCTACACTTTATAGATTTGGCGTATGACAATGATTGGTAACTAAATTCTGATTTTTGATTAACTGGACTAAAATGACAACTGAGATCGACCTGCCCTTTTTTAAATGTTGCAAACGTGGCGTATGGTGTTGTAGTACCTATAGCTATTCCTAAATGATTCATCGAACCGTTGTGACATGACTTCTCGATTTCATTTTACACATTGGTGTAAATAAATGTTTAATAAATATAAACGTAAAACATGAAATACAACAATAAACTAAATATATAAACAGTTCTTTTAATAAAATAAGAAATCCTCAATAAAATAAATGCGATCGATATAATGAGATTGACATAATTGAGTTGAAACTACATGAGTTGTAATACTCGATCACTGCGATCGATTCGTTACGACATGGCGGCAACCCACCAAACGTCACTTTAGTCCAGCTAATTAAAAATCAGAATTTACTTAGTTTAACTAGTGATGGACGACTGCGAAACGATTAAACATTCAACAGAATTAAAGTCATAGTAGTTAAAATTTTGAGTCAAACACCAATTTGAAAGTTCATTAAAGTTTTTTTGTTCTCTATATGGTTAGCGTTATGGCCAAAATCTCACGGTTAAGTGACTATGTGGCACAAGATGGTAACACGTAAAGAGGAACTGGCTCGGAACACGCCTATAGATGCTTGCCGACAATGGCGAAAATTTTTTTACTCGAGGGAAATACATATCTAGCCAGGTAAACCAAAATGCCCACACCATAGGTACTATGGTTTTAACACGATGTTTTCCTTCACCTAAAATTCAAGCTATAGGATACGAACCTATGTCGATCGTCGCGGTGTCCGAGCATTTTATAACTGAGACATCATTGCCTTAAATCAATATATAACATACGTAGTAAAATACTCACTTATGTTTAAATTATTTAATTTGTTCAGCAAAAGATAAAGGTAACCCTACAGCGTTTCAGTCACGTAAAATATACAACTCGGGCTCTTTCGAGGTACATTCCTTTACACTATAGTTGAAAAGCACGTAACAGGTAGGTACGCTCGTAGCTGCCTGACCATTCCCGGTAATGAGTGCTCGCTGAAATGACTCGCTCAATGGAAAACGAGCCGGACCGGAATCAGTACAATAAACGGAATTGCGTTCCCCACTGCTACATACAAACTATGTGTAACGACCTGAAAACGTATATTAGGTATATATTGTTCGAATTGTTTAATTTTTAAAACCATTCTATTATTTAGATTAATTAATTTTTATCACACATTTTTGAAATTTTAGCAATAAGCTAATTAGTAGCACCAACCCTTAATAAACAACACATTATTTTAGCTTTATACATGTGGATTGTTTACCCTTAGGTAGGTAATTTAACCGTTGGTAGCTAGCGCTACAGGAAAACTTTCTGAGACTGTCCTGAACTTTTTGAGACATATTTGACCTGCATTTATAGTTTTTTAAGTCAAGTACTTACTAAAACAAACAAAATTAAAAACAAACAAACAACGTATTAAATTTTCGATTATGGTAATTACCAGTGTTACTTAATGTAACAAAATACTTATATTACAAGACAATTTTTAATAAAAAAAAAGAAAAGCAAACCATCTTCAATTATTTTGATGAGTTCCCTGGTGTGTCTTCGAAGTCTAAGGTCTAATGCCAATGGAATTGACATGAGACCAACCTTATTGTAATTCCAACAAAAAAAAAACATCTAAATCGGTCAGTCACTCACTGTTTTTATTTGTGATTGATTGACTAACTAACTGATGTACTGACGGCCTAATGATTAATAATGACTAATAATGATTTATCTAAAAGCAAGATGATTTATGTATACACACATACATGATTTCATAGTGAAAACGTAACGCTTTTCGTTAACGCTTTTACAAATTTCAATCCCCATAAAATTTCCATACCGGGGCTCTTATATGTAAATCATTTCTTAAGGAGTAAACTCTAAAAAAATACATTCGAATTGAGAACCTCCTCCTTTTTTAGAAGTCGGTTAAAAACCAAACCCAGCAACATAAAATAAATAAAACACGTAAATCGGACGAGTAGGAAGTTCTCGAGTTATAAATACACTAACGTACAGACAGAGAGACGTTACGTTTTATAACGTACGAGGATGTTTTAAATATAAGTTATTTTTATCATATTTATAACGAAACAAGGTATATTCCACTTATGGCATGCTGAGGGAAAAATTTACGACCCACCCCAAGCTGCACTAAAATGGCCGTAAAATCCGTAGCTTCGCGACATGAAATGACATGAATTTATGGTTACCATATTACATTACTTTGTTGATAACATAATGGTATTCACCTGAAGAAGCTTTAACTTAGGGAAGCGAAGTTAGATCTAATTATAAGGATTACCTATCTAAAAGCCCATTAATTAATTAATATACACTCTGGACATAGTATTTACAGGAACGCAATAAAAAAGGGCCGAATTAAACTGAAGAGTGATTTATTTATATATATTTACATATATAACATAACATACCATCACGCCTGTATTCCCCGAAGGGTTAGGCAGAGGTGTACTAATTGTACACCCACAATTCGCCGAGTATATTTTTAGGTCCCATGTAATAGAGGGCGAGCCTATTGCCATTAATCAGGCACGAAACCAAATTCCGAGCTGCTTGCTACTGAGAATTTCATAGCAAAAACCTAATAACACTTTGCTCGACCTGGTATTCGAACCCAGGACCTCGCTCATAGCCGTCGCGCTAATGACCACTAGGCTAACGAGGCAGTATATATATACTCATATATTTATTTATAAATTCATTGAATAGAATCAATTAAGATAAATAACATTTTTGAACACAAAAAAAAACAAACGAAAAAAAAACCTAGATGCAGTAAGCTCAGTATTTTAATTGTAAGAAATTTTGACCAAACATAATGAAAATTGAATAAAGTTCTAAATAATGGGCGACACAATCAGTGTTTAGTATTGCCTCCTCTCGCTGTCAAAACTGCCTGCATCCGTCGGGGCATATTTTTTATTAAATTATCAATAAAACTTTGTGTCATTAGGTTCCATTCTTCAACCAATGCTGTTTTGATGTCTCATAGGTAAGCTGGTGCTGGATTTCTAAGTTTTATTTGTTTTCCCAGTTTATCCCAAACATGTTCTATCGGATTTAGGTCTGGCGAGCGTGCTGACCACACTAAAATTTGCATTCCAACCTCAGTAAGATACTCCGATACTATCGCCGCAGCGTGAGGACGAGCATTATCGTGCAATTTAAGAAAATTATCCTGAAAGGGGCAAAAGCATCACAATCTGCTCTAAAATGTCTGCTACGTATCTTGCCGAAGTCAGGGACCCGTTATCTAAAATGTGTAGCTCTATACGTGCTCCTAAGCAAATATCACCTCATACCTACCATTACTGACCCTCCACCACTTATGGAGACCCTTAGGTCTCTTCATGTTACACTTAGCGTATCTTTCTCCGGGTCATCTCCATACTTTGGCTCTTCCATCATCTTAATTAAGACAGAATTTGGACTCATCAGTAAAGAGTACTTTTCCCAAGCGTCATCATCCCAATTCCGGTGCAAACAAGTAAAGTTGGACCGAGTTACTCGATGACCTGCGGTGAGCAAAGGGCCTCTGGCGGGCAAGTATGCTCCTATATCAGCCCCCTTAAGTCTTCTTGTAATCGTTTTGATGCTAACTGTCACTTGTCGAATTTCCTGCAGCTTGTTTCGTACCTCGGATGAAGACGAAGAGCGGTTTCTGAGGACACTGCGTACAATAAATCTGTTGTCCCTCTCTTTTGTTACTTCTTTGCGACCTTGTCCTTTACGTCTTGTCAGTCTGCAGGTATCATTTAACATTGCGAAAAATCACAGATGAGCCACTTCATTGAAGTGTAACCATTCTCAATTAAAATTACAGCTTTAGGTTGCCTGTCCACTGATGCGGAACGAGTCTGCGGAACTGTGTTACGGACTGTCTGTCCATCGAAGCTGAGCGAGGCTGCGGAGCTGTGTTGCAAGTCATTCAAAGAGGGTGCCGCACAGTAGTTCACGATTCGAAAAATAGGGAAATAGGCACCGAAAGTCGAAATTTCAATCTAATTTTTGTTTTAAGGGATGATCGATCATAATTGAAATCGTTTCCATTCTTAGATAAACTTCGATAAAGTCAATAGATTTGAGCAAAAAATGTTCTTTTTTCACCAGTTGTGCTAAAAAAGTGCACTTTTTATTTTTTCTCACAACACGGTTTCAATTGAGAAGTCTAAGATATATAATGTATAAAAGAAGATATTCTGAATCCTAAATACAAATACACGTGTCCAATAATTTGCCGCCGCTTTTTTTTTTTTTTTTGAACTGACTACTGTGTTAGCCTTAGGGGCCCTATCCCAAAACAGAGCCGCTGCGGCTTTTACAGCTTCACCGGACTTGGGGGCGAGCACTTAGGGCACTCAGCCGCGAAAGTTTGTGACGACCCGCACGAGGATGCCAGAGTGGCCGAACCTCGGCTCGGGCGGTCGTCGCGAATGCGAAAAGGTCGCGATCTATCTAATTCCCTAATCCTAAGAGAATTCGAACTAACTAACATATACTTATATGCACGTTCCCCTCCTCCTGGGAGGAAGGAGGGGACCATGCGTATGTGTATTTAGTAATCGGAATGGTTTTTCTACACTAACTAGCGCAATAGTCTAACTAGCGCAAAAAAAGAAAAAAAAAAAGGTCCCTTACAGAACCTATGTACCTGTGTGGTGTGCACGTGTGTGTGTTCATACGTGTGTAATGTTGTATGTGGGTAGCTAAGTGTTGCACGTATAGTGTCACTTGTATCGCGCGGACGGCTGCCTGACCCAAGGGCTTCACACCGAGGAACGGACCTAGGCTTGGGTTGCCGCTAGAGAGGGTGGAAGTGACAGGTGTGCGGGAGCGGTTTGCCGCCGCAACCTACCGCACTTATTTATTTTTATTTGGGTTTCGCAGTAGCCTAATTTGCAACTGCAAGTACTCGTAGACGGCAGATCAACTAAAAATTGCTAAAGTAAAAAAATTCTTCAATAATGTATTGGTATTTGTAATTTTAATAAAAGTTATTATGTTCAAGATTAGTAATGCAATTAATAAAATTCCGATAGAAATTCCAATGTTCCTATTTATCAAATCTTGAACCACTGTGCGGCGGCGGGCTAGTTGTAAGCAATCCGTTTCTCCACTCCGCTTTCTCGCTTCGTTTCCCTGCTACATATAAAATATGTATGAAATTTGAATAAGCCTCGCAAGCACATGCCCACTGATGTGGAGCTGATATTTTTATACGACAAATCTCCGCAACTTCGCTTCGCATTAGTGGATTGGCAGCCTTAGACACCAGAACGCTGTTTAAAATATAGTGGAACTTTCTGTTTATACTTCATTTCAAAACTGGTTATAAAAACCTATTTTCGCTAAAATATCTACAAAATAGCGTAGGTATTTCGCTTAGCAAGGCGTCGCGCGTCAGTAAGCGCTCGCGCCCGATCGAAGTACTTCCGAAGGTAAATAATTTTGTTAAGTTAGAAATGTAGAATAAAAATTTAGCATTCTTCCACTTTGCTAAAATCATGGCTACGCCCATGATTTTTTCAATTATAATATTGTTTAAAAAAAGGTTCTATATCAGAAGTTCCCGAAACATTAAATTGAACTATTTTCAAGGTATTAAATTGAACTATTATCACTAAATTTCAACATTAATTTTAAATATCGGTTTCCTATAATTTGTGAATTATAAATATACCTCTTACTTTAATCTCTTTTTTTATTTAACGACTGATTTTTCCCTTTAAATACTTGATTGTCTAAACACGCCTCATTAGATATTATCGAGCAATGGGATCTTAACTAGGTACAAAGAGTACAAAATAAAAAAGCATATCCTCAACTGTGATTATAAATAATTACTATTGATTAATAAATACAGATTTTTCTTCGCTCACCAACTATTTAATATTATTTTAATCTTGTTTTTTTTTTTAATATTATACATACGTAAGTAATTGTAAGCCACCTTCGATCTGACTCACATATGTTTTATATTTATGCTGATTCCGGTATGCTATTCACCGTAGGGTTCAAATGAAAAACTATTTATTTTAGATGCGGAGAGTACCTGCTGCGTGTGTCTTGATTTCTTAGACAGAACTGATTTTGCCACCCCGCTTCCGATCTATCCGCCCACGCTGCCCTCAACAGTGTGTACCGTTAACCCGCATAGTGACTAAGCGAGACTCACTACTACCAGAGCGGGATGGCGAGAATATAGTGTACGCGTACTCTCCTCTTTCTCTTTATTATTAAGATATTTATACAACTTATTCTATTTACACTTATATTCTAGTACACTAGTTACTATTTTATAATGTCGCGAACAGTAATAGTATATTACGCACCGAGGGAGAAAAGTAGGACATTCACGCCCGCGGGTATGGTTGTCACCCGAGACGAAGGCGAGGTTGACAATCGCGAGTGGGGATGTCCTACTTTTCTCCCTAGGTGCGTTTACAATTTTTTTCTCCTCCGGGATGAAAAGTATATATATTTTATATATAAACACGCAGTTGCTAGGTTACCGGCAGATAAAGTAAAGTACGCGCATGCGCACATTTGCCGAGAATCGGGTACTATTCTCCCGCGTGACAAGGACTAAAAGTGAACTTTTCATCCCGGAGGAGAAAAAAATTCCATTATTTTTCACTTCTCTTTTTAATATACTTAATTTTGAAATACCTTAAAGTACTCATATGCAATGTATACTTAAAAGCGGATGCACTGCTGTCATTTGCAGAGCAAATGAAAAAAGGGGTTGCTGTACTTACACAAT
The DNA here is from genome assembly GCA_033032175.1 of Saturnia japonica. Taxonomy (NCBI): domain Eukaryota; kingdom Metazoa; phylum Arthropoda; class Insecta; order Lepidoptera; family Saturniidae; genus Saturnia; species Saturnia japonica. The sequence goes on from CM065314.1 coordinate 6,658,587, forward strand.
AGTGCGTGCGCACCACCTGTAAAAGTATAACTACAAGACAATGTTTAACAAAAAAGAAAACCAACTTCAATGATTTTGAGGAGTTCCCTTGTGTATCTTCGAAGTTGAAGGTCCAATGCTAATGAAATTAAAATATCCAACAAAAAAAATTCAAATCGGTTAATAAAAAAAGAAGGTATGGCTGAACATCCATATAAAAAATCATTTTTGAAGTCGTTAGTCAGTTAAACATAATATAACTCTGCTTCCGAGGACTGCATATAATATGTCTATTTTACGTACATTTTTGTACGTAAGGGTGCCAAAGGGTTTAAACTACTCTCCTTTATTCGTATGTAAAAATAAAACAACAATTTGAATTCATATTAAATTTTATTGTTCCAATTATTTATATCGATTCACACTTCCATATATTCAAACTCAACGAAATCACGTTAACATCTTAGTTGCGGTAAAAATAATAATTTTATAAATACCTGAATCACTCCTCAACGCAAACTGGTATACAGTATTATGAGTGACGTACCTAAGGGATCGAACGTAACGCAGAGTTAGAGCTACGCTTTACATTATTTATTAATTTAAACTTTAGACCGTTGCACACCGTTTCTCTTCTCAAAGGTGATTCCTAAGTTACTTAGATTTCAAATAGAACCATACCCAATTTCTAATATAAAGCTGTAATATTGAATTGTATCAAACACACCTAAAAGACGAAACGATCTTCCTTATACGGAACTAAAAGAAACTTATACCTATGTACATATACCCCACGCGGTATTTCAAAGGAGATTAGTATTATATTTTCACATAAAATAATAAATTACTACTAAAAAAAGACTAATAATTAAAGAATAAGAAAAAACAAGGTGTGCAATTGCCCAAATCTATAAGTAATCGGGGCCTACATGCCGCTAAATTTTGGAATAAAAGGCTAACATCGAAATTGTGCCGTTCAAAACGCGTGACTATCCTATGTCACCTCGAAACCGATGGACGGACGCGGTTCTACTGGACAACTCGGCGACGCCCCCTCTTCATGTTCATGTCTTAATTTCAAAAGTACCTCATTGTTTGTTGTCCTCCCATGCTCTGGTTGTTCTTCGCAAATTGTTTCCCAACTGAAAAGTCCACGGAGCAAGCTAGTATGCGAAAATCATCAGTAGAAATTTTAACTTGACCAATCAATGATTGAGTTAGTAATAATAAGAGTAAGTAATATTTTTTTAAGGTATATAAAAAAATGCATTAACAAAATGAACAACCACAATTCATTGAATGATCATTTTTATCTGGGTTTTAGAGGGTTTAGTTAATTTTAACGATATGGTATCAAGTTTCAATGATTCCATTACGTTACGAATATGTTTCGTATAACAATTATTATTAAATTAAAACGTGATACCACACGTTTCATTCATTTGGGTACCTGCAAATACATAGTAGATGACGTGATAACAGCATACGGTATTGCGTAATAAAGAGCACAGATAATGCTCCCTTCACATCTCCGTAACATAGTATTGAGTGATGAAAATATATTAAAAAAAAAACAATCATTTAAGCCTATACATCAAAAAGACAATATTATCGTTAGAGCTACACATTTAAATGAGTCGGATTTTGTAATAATTTTTGTATGCTCCAAACTCTTTCTTGTCTATTATACCGGATATTTATTAGAAAAAAAATTAATATAATTTATCCTCACAATCGAACCGTAACGCCTAACAAATACCTGGCCATCGGGCACCAGCGATCGGCATCGCACGACTCGGCTAACAAGGAACAAAACAGCATATTAGAATACCTCAATAACGACGATGATTCGTTCGTTCCGCACTTCTGAGAAGACCATATTAGAGAATCGCCGCCCGATCCATCCTTAAATCCGATAAATAGGACTAAAGATGGACAAGGTCGCAGCGACAGACCAATATGAAACGTTTGAGAACCGGCAGCATTCGGCAACTATTCAAAATACCAGTTAAATACCTGCCAAGTCCGTCGGTGTGACGACAACTACCGAATCGAGAGTGCAATGGGGTCAACATTACTCCCCATTATGTTTGCCATTTACCGAAGTTATATTTTGGTATTGCTACATTAAGCTGTAAAATAACAGTGTTCACTTTATTACTTGTAATTGCAATATAGTTTCTTTTTTACGGTTATGAGGGAGTATGGATATAGGTTGTGGCAAAACACTGTGGATAGAAAGAAAGAAAAGGTGTGAATTGGAGTGTTGTATGGCAAGGTTTGGAATGTAAGTGTCGATTGACCTTCAATAGATATAGTGAGATGACACATACTTACCGGTTTCAGGCGCTTTTGTGATACCTCAGTGATTTACTAGTGACGTTCACGAGACCGGCGGCGAGGACGCTCGTAAGGCGATCCTAAACACACAAAACTTAATTAAAATTATTAGAATACTCAGCCGATCAAAACCACTGTGTGGGACACAACAGCGAACGCGTGCGAGCGAGTCCTGTCGATCGGACACGCTCACTCTGAGCCTTCGTTCGCGTTCATTTGCCCTGTGTACACGACCTAACACATCTTCTGAAGTATCAACCATACAGGTAGAGTTTTTAGCGGGATTTTGAGCTGCCATGTTGTGTTTTTTATTTTAATTCATTACCATAGGTTCTTTCCCTATATTATGTAATACTAATGGCATTTTGCGTGATTTGGTTGTCGTGCATAAGTAAAGTAGATTATAAATTTATTACTAATAGTTACAAAAAGTACGCCCCACACCCCGCTCCGCCATGACAGCACCTCTCGCATCCGCCCCGCCCAGCTCCACGTTCGTCGCGATCACAATTCAAGCCAATATCAGCACAACATATGCCATTGCGGATTTGTCATTAGGCTTTTTGAAGAACTAGAATTATTTAAACATTATTTTGATGCATCTCATAAGGTTTAGCCAGCCTTAAGCCATGTAAGCGCCCGAAAATCATTTTTACAAAAGATTACAAAACAATGAATTTTCTCTACTACATAAAAACTTATTGAAAAGTATTGTATAAACAAACTTTCCATAAAAATTCTCTAAATTATAGTGAAATCCATATAAATATCCATTGCGTGGTTTAGAAGGAATAAGCGGACAAACAGACAGACATGGATAGAGACTTTCTTTTATACATACACTATGTATTGATATTGTATTAGGATGCCACTGTATAAATAATAATTATGCTTATCTCAGCACAAATAGAAAACTTCCTAATACATGCTGGCTTAATAACAGTTTTATTTATCACGCATGCATGGTCGGCAACTATTTTATAGTCATAGTTTTAGAGCTCTTATAGACACACAAAGACAGAGTCTAGAAATAGTGATTATCATACTTCGGTCCTTCCGGTTTTTGCGGTCGCGCTCCCTGTCTCGATCACGTTCACGCTCCCTGTCGTCATATCGGCCCCCTTTTTCTTCGCGACTGGACAACAAAACAAAATAAACTCGTTATCTATCAGCAACTGTTAACCTTAATAAGTATTCATTGTAAATAAATATCACTTTCCATTTTACAATTGTATTTCTAATTTAAAATTGTATTTCCAATTTACAACTGTATTTACAATTACTTTAAAATTGTGAAAACACGTTCCACTTTATCCTTAAAGTGTAATAAATGACCAAAATTAATACATGTAGCATTTAATTGTCACAGAGCTTATTTTACAATATTCAGCGAGAATAGGAATTATAGGATAGGATAGGATAGGAGCCAGCCACATATCTTTAATATGGCAATTGAGGATTACATCATCAACATGGGAAGAAATTTTAACTTAAACTCATGTCGTTTAACATAAGACTTTTACCACAACCACAACAGCATTATTGTGGAAATGTTCATGTCATTGTCAATATTGTAGTTCATAAAGTACAAACAAAGTGACTAATTAACTATGTGTTTCTAAATAAACATACCGATCACGATAGCGATCCCTTTCTTTATTATTATCCTTGTCTCGTTCCCTCTCACGGTCTCTATCACCTCGATCGCCGCGATCTCTGTCGCGCTCGCGGTCTCTCTCCATACGATCCCTATCGCGCCGATCGGATCCGAGTCCATCGCGCCGATCGGAGCCAGGACCACCGCCCCTCGAGTTGCGATCCCTTTCACGATCTTCCTTGCGCTTTCTATCTTTCTCTTGTTGTTCCTTTTCCTTCACCTCATTCATCTCTTCGTATGCTTGGCGTAATTTGAAATATCTGTGCAAATAATATAAATATTTAATTAATAACTAAATTCAACATTAAAACCAATGGTTTATATATATATATATATATATATGTAAATGGTTTATTGCATTGCACAAGTTCAGTGAGATGAAAAAGCAACCATAGTGATGCTGAGCAATTCATTTACAATTAATGTAAACCATATAAAAGGTTTTCGTAGTGTTTCTCTGCTGTTGTTCTTGGTTGGTAATGTACTTACTAACTAAAGAAGTGGATAGAGTCAAGCCAAAATTATAAAGTAAACAAAAAAAAACAATTTGTCATGGCTAAATGACGTCACATTACACTCAAATTAGACAATTAAATAAAATCTTATTAAATCAATACTTTGTCAATGATAAAGCTCACCCGACATGTTGTTTGCCAGAAAGATGATCATCAATGCGTTGTTGAGCATCACCAACAATTAAGAAAGCACCACATACTGGACAAACTTCCATTTGCTTCTCTTGTGCGGCTGCTAGCTCAGCGGTCATAGACCAGTGGCTGAGTAAAAAAATAACAAATTTTAAAAGTTCTCTTTGTTTTATTGAAACAACATTTTTTACTTGTACATGATATTCAATTTAATAATAAAATTACTGATCATGCTGATAGTAATCAGAGACTATGTTTCTGTACCAGACCTGACATAGTGACTTACTTTATTTCATGCCTTTCGATATCAACCTATATTGATAGTATTAGAGAACACATTGAAGTGCATTGATCTAATCATAACAGTATTTGCAATAATCCTTGGTCTGTATTTTAATTATCATCAAATAAAGGGCAGCCAGTTTATTGGATTTGGATAAACAAGAAATTCAAATGAACACAAATACAAATATACTGTAATTTAAAAAATTCATAATTTATTAGCTTATTTAAAATTAAGTTTTTTCTCATTTGTATTTTACCTGTTCTCTTGTTGTTTCAGTAAAGTTTCTTTCTCCTCTTTTAATCGGTCACATAGCTTCATCAGTCCCTGGGCTTGCTCAACGTCACCCCTTATGCCAGCTTCTTCGGCTTCCTGGACTAATGCAGTTATTTTCTCTGATAGTAATTGAACCTAGTAAAAAGTAAAAACTGTTTCCTGATACATCACAGTAAAGTAGTTTATAAGTGAAAATTCAGAATTACATAATTAACAACATAATTTAAGTTTTTTAATGATTTTTGGTTATTATAGTATGACAAAAAGATAGCAGTTAGCCAGTGGCGAGTGAAACAATCCATTGCACATCATCATTGTGATGCCGTCCTGCAAGGCTCTCAGCAATAAAACATACACTGGCTGATACCAAAATGCGACAAACTAAAAGAGAGTCACTATCCCTGGTTTATTGACAAGGGATCTCACTTGAATTTTTTTTGTTAAAACTTGTTACATAATATTTATTTTCGATGATTAATTTTCATCCTGGATTTTAGTTTTGATCTGAGAAATAATTCATCAGGAGATCTGTTGAACAATATAAGAGGCAGGTCACATTATATTCCACATCATAGCATTGCATTGGCATAAGTGTTATGTTTAGAAATCAATAGAGAAATTACACCTTCCTCTCAATTTTGTAAATATAACTTCTACAGTAATTAATATGTGGATCACACCTGCTCTTGATTCTTCTCAGTTTGTGCTTGAGTCATAGGTGGACCCTCTGGTTTTGAATTCATCAATTCCAGTCTCTGTTTGCCTTTTTGAATTTTTCCTGCAAGTATTGAATACGAAACTGAGAGTTAGTGTTACCCTCTTTTTACCTGACTGCAAAAAAGGAGGGTTATATTTTTTGAGGGTATACAAATTACATATGTTAAATTATATATATTTTACATATGTATGTTTTTTTTTTTGCATTCTCTATAGCCTAAATGACTTGGTGGATGGGTTTCAGCGTATGAGGTGTCTTAGATTTGTCTTAATTATAAGAGTGGCATAAGCTATATAATATTTAAGTGTAAGTTCTGGAAATCAAATAAAAAGCAAAGATAGAAAAAAAAATTCAATTGTTTTTGTTTGCTGTCAGGTTTTTTGTTTTTAATGTTTTAAAGTTTCATTTAACCATGTTAAAAAAGCATACAAGTTTTTCACTATTATAAATTAGGTATTTAAATAAGTGTTACCAATATAATTAGCAGAGAAGATAAAGTAATGTATGTCTATATTTTTTTTGCATTCTCTATAGCCTAAATGACTTAGTTGATGGGTTTCAGCGTATGAGGTGTCTTAGATTTGTCTTAATTATAAGAGTGGCATAAGCTATATAATATTTAAGTATAAGGTCTGGAAATCAAATAAAAAGCAAAGATAGAAAAAAAATCAAGTGTTTTTGTTTGCTGTCAGGTTTTTTGTTTTTAATGTTTTAAAGTTTCATTTAACCATGTTAAAAAAGCATACCAGTTTTTCACTATTATAAATTAGGTATTTAAATAAGTGTTACCAATATAATTAGCAGAGAAGATAAAGTAATGTATGTCTATATTTTTTTGCATTCTCTATAGCCTAAATGACTTAGTTGACTGGTTTCAGCGTATGAGGTGTCTTAGATTTGTCTTAATTATAAGAGTGGCATAAGCTATATAATATTTAAGTATAAGGTCTGGAAATCAAATAAAAAGCAAAGATAGAAAAAAAATCAAGTGTTTTTGTTTGCTGTCAGGTTTTTTGTTTTTAATGTTTTAAAGTTTCATTTAACCATGTTAAAAAAGCATACCAGTTTTTCACTATTATAAATTAGGTATTTAAATAAGTGTTACCAATATAATTAGCAGAGAAGATAAAGTAATGTATGTCTATATTTTTTTGCATTCTCTATAGCCTAAATGACTTAGTTGATGGGTTTCAGCGTATGAGGTGTCTTAGATTTGTCTTAATTATAAGAGTGGCATAAGCTATATAATATTTAAGTATAAGGTCTGGAAATCAAATAAAAAGCAAAGATAGAAAAAAAAATCAAGTGTTTTTGTTTGCTGTCAGGTTTTTTGTTTTTAATGTTTTAAAGTTTCATTTAACCATGTTAAAAAAGCATACAAGTTTTTCACTATTATAAATTAGGTATTTAAATAAGTGTTACCAATATAATTAGCAGAGAAGATAAAGTAATTATTTGTGCAAATATTCAGTAAAAAAAATTTATTAGTATACAAGCAAGTTCAGCCCTAGTAAAAGAACATTAATTTCTTACTTTCAACATCATTAATCATGTGCTTGCAGAAACGTAAAAACTCTTCAATATATTGAGACTTCTTATATGAAGATTCTGTTTTCTCAAAGAGGTCCTTGACTTCCTCATCATGGACTTTAGGGCAGACACCCAGATCAGCCCTTGTATTGACAAACAAGTCATGAGGACAGAATTTCACCATATAGTATTTGCAATACTGTAATAAAAATAATAAAAAGTTATAGAAATTAATCTTTGAAGTACTTGACCAAATGAGCTCATATCTACATCATATATTTATTTAATCGAGATAATGATTTATAGTTATGTTAGGATCCAATAGGTGACACTGTGGTGGAGCCGTTATGTCACAGAAAGAGCAGAACAATATCTTGCCAGACCAACTAGTATAAAAGAACACAATTTCAGCTTACGAACATAAAAACTAAACATGCATCACTATTGTATAATTTTACAAATTTTAATTTTTAATTCATAATATTCCTCTTGCTAACCCTTGCACCACCCATGTGAACTAATAATATGGAAAGAGTTTTTGGTAGGATCTTAATCAGTCATGTGGAAGTTTTTATTTTTAACCATGAACTTTCATTGTTTGACGTTATATTGGTGGTATTTTGCATAATGTAGTTTGCTTATTATGCATAATTAAAGTGGATTAGAAATAATAACATGGAACATTAATTCTGAGATATGACAAAAGCTCCATAGATAGGCCGGGCCTACCATTTTTTTATAACACAACTCTGAATATTACAAAATAATATTACATTAAGTCTAAATGCCTAGGTCTTAACAATTACTAAAGACAACTATATTAAAAGGTTATCGAAATGTTATTGTGTGTCCAATTTCATAAAGTAGAACTACTCAATGCTGAAATTAGACATACTCAATTTGAGATCAATATTACAGATGAGAATAAAATGTGGCTGCATTTATTTTTCAGTGATTCAAGGATTTCTTAACCAACATTTTCTTATACTTTTATGATGTTTATTATATGTAGGTATTTGAAATGCATTTAATACATTTAATTTTTTGTTTTGCATTGAGAAGACATGAAGCTATACACGAAAATAATTAAAGCAATATGTTTTTTTACAATCTGCATAAAAGTTATACGATACTATGTTCGTTTTCATAAGTATTAACCAATCAAATTTCAGGTTCATCTATAGACATTTACCGTAATCACTAAAGTACAAGTGACAGGATTTCACTTTATACAAACAATATTGATAAATTTTCTTCAAAAATATAGTATACAAAGAATTTTAAATAGCGTGGGCATTGGATAAGTTTTGTTATTTCAAACTATAATAGCCAATTTTGTATTGAGGTTATGTGTTGTTTCTCCTTATAGCTAACTATTAAATGACGCAAACAAAACTTACTTCAGGATCCTCCCAATTAGGTTTTTTTATCTTTTCATTTGGGTTTGTGTTTCGATGTCTCCCCATCAACTCATCGAGTAACTGAGCCGCAGCTAAAACCGCCATTGCCGCTTTACAAGGCAGCAGCCACCAAATGACAATGTTTCAATAATGAGGTTAGGAATGAAACACAACTTTCAATGTAACAACGAACCAGGAGCACTAAAACAGACTAGAGTACATTTATAAAAAAGGTAAAACTAAAAACAAGTAAACTACACCAACAAAAACGCAAACTTCAAGTCTGAAATGCAACGCAAAAACATTCTGATTCTCGAGATTCTCCAGAGCATAGAGAATATCTATGATAGAGAATCCAGTAGAGGTGTAATGATAACCAATTATTTCCTATTATGTACAGGGATTATAATAAGCGCCACGGACTAATATATTATGATCCACGAATACAGATTAATAGCTTACCAAATATTAGTCAAGCTAATACGGATATTAGTTAGGTTCATAGATTCGTTTGTAATATTTGTATTAAGTATCTATTGGTATTTCGTAAAATACAATCGCTTAGGCACCGCGTTTTCACGAATATCAGTGTATTAGCTAATAAGTATTGTTCGGGATTACACAACCGAACCGCTCGTTAGTTATAATATTATGTTATTGTACATACGAGTCAGTTGGCTCGCAACCACGAGCGACTCAGTACTACCGCTCGCAATAATTTATATAAATAAACCATTAAACCATAAGTACCAAGTCTTATTCGAATTTCTCTACATGGTCCTTCGAGCACAAAAGGACTTCGGTTCGCGAGTATTTCACAGTTATTCGTAAAATCGGAGACTTAAAAAACCAGTGACCATAATTGTGAACGGAAACGGATTACAGTGATTGTACATCAACTAATACCAGAAGCTACCAGGTGGGATCCATCCATTTTATTTTAATAATTTGACCATGTTATTTTTAACTTTTCAACATGGATAATTATTTCTTGAACCAAACAGAAATTAACGGGTCCTTGACCAGCCTTTTAACCAATTTTAAAAAAGATGGAAAAGATAGAAAAACCATAGACTACTGTAAACGTTGTTTAATAAATTTGTTAGAGACTTACTGGAATGATTACCTTCAAAATCATAATAAAATGTGTAAACTGGCTAAATTTGACCATGTTTACTTCACAAATAATTGTTTCTAAATTACGCAGGAAACTTATTTTACCATCAAAGACATTATTGAAAAAACCATAGACCAGCTGTTATCAAAATCGATAGTAGAAAGAATCGTAGAAAGGCCAGAACAGCAGCAAACTAACGAGCCACCAAAAATATCAGAGGAAGAAGCGAGACCATCAGCCAGTATTGAAAACGCCCAAAACCAGGGTAACAACCCATCAACCAGTAATACCAAACTGGACGAAATGATTAATAAACAGACCATTAATTTTAGAGCATTTATGCGAACGGTGAGTACCATAGAGATCCAAGACATGCAGAATAAATGGGAATTCGAAGATGCATTATAGGATCTGCAAGACCGTTGGTCTGCAATCGACAAGCTCCACTAGGAAATAGAAAGTGAAAATGGTGAAGAAGAGATGTATTACCAAAGCCAATTTAACAAATATGAAAAAATGTTTAAAGAGCTAAAGAGAACCATCAACACCAAGATGTCGTCAGTGTCACATCGTCATAAAACCACACCGCCAATAGATATTCCAATCTTTAATGGTAATTACCACAGTTGGACTTCTTTTAAAGATTTATTCACCGAAACCATTCATAAAAATCCGTCCCTCTCAAATGTACAAAAGAGGCTGAACGGCTTATCCACCACCTTCAAATAACCTCAGATAATTATCAAGTATGCTGGGAGCTATTAAACCATCGGTTCGGCAACATGAGACTTATTTTCTCGTCTCATGTTAACATCTTACGCGGCATTCCTAACATGCAGCAACAGTCGATGAGCATGATTAAAAAATCTATCTATCATGATATGATGAATGATATAGCTAAAAAAAGCCTTCACGCAATAAAAAATATGGGAATAGACATAACCACTTGGGATCCTCTTTTAGTACATTTACTATCAGAAAAACTAGACCATGAATCATTTACAGAGTATATCGAATCCTTGAAAAAACTCAGAGAGTTACCAGTCCTTCAAGATTTCCTTGAATTTTTAGAAATTAAATATACCACATTAGAAGCGTCCTCTCGTAAATAAGAACCTACATACCAAAAACATAATATGAAGCCAGAACTATTGCGTCATAATTTTAACTCGTCTGCAAATCAAAGAAACCATTACAATATTCATTCTAAATATAATAATTATAAACAACCATATAAAGTTCAAAACATTGCAAAATCATTGCATATATCTAAATCGTTAAACTGCGCATTGTGTAATTCTAACCACGGGTTATGGCAATGCAGCAAATTCCACGAAATGTCGTACGAACAGAAATTGAAGACGGTAAACAATATGAATTATTGTGTAAACTGCTTAACTGACCATTTTAATAAACCTTGTTATTAGACAAAACGGTATCGCAATTGTCTTGAAAATCATAATACCTTGCTACATGAGGCGTTCAAGCTAAAAACAACTACATCAGCAAAATCAAATACAATGTTTCGCTCGCAAGCCAAAGAAAAAAAGCCGACCTCTACTCATGTATCATCGAATGGAATGTCGGAGGTATTATTATCAACAGCAGTAGTCCAAGTCACGGATAAAGATGGAACTCGTCACACCATGCGAGCATTAATTGATCAAGGCTCCCAAATTTCATTAATAAATGAAAATGCCGCACAGAGGTTAGGATTAAAAAGAAATCAATGTAAAGGAAAGATTTTCGGGGTTGGAGAAAAAGAAAATAATAGCAAGGGTGTCATGAATATAGAAGTACATTCGATGCACAATGAGTTCACATTAAGCGCAAAGGTACTCATTATTAACAATTTAATTAAAAATTTACCAAACGTTACATTTACCAAACCGTCGTGGACTCATATTCAAAATATACAATTAGCAGATCTCGATTTTTATTATAGTCGATCAGTCGACCTACTGTTAGGAGCAGACATCTATAGTAAAATAATTTTAGGAGGTATTTTGAGAGGAGATAATGATGAGCAACCAATCGCCCAACAGACACAGTTAGGATGGCTGCTCTGCGGCACGATAAATAAAACGTATAGTTGTAACGTAGTTCTACATAATACTGAAGAATTCAGAAAATTTTGGGAGTGTGAAGATATAGACCAGCAAAGTGAAATGTCTTCTGATGAGTATGAATGTTTACAATATTTTGTACTGACCACAAAACGTCTACAAGACGGAAGATATGAAGTTCGACTACCATTTAAACCAGAATTAAAGGAAAAGCTAGGCGCAACCCGACCATTAGTGCTAATTCAGTTTCAAAGCTTAGAGAAAAAAAAAAAAAAAACAAATCTCAAAATAGAATATCATAAATTTATTAAAGAATGCTGTAGTTTAAATCATATGAAACCATGTGTTATGAATACGACGCTCGGTTGTTTTTTACCTCACCACGCGGTAACTCGAGCGGAGTCATCAACAACTAAATTACGTGTCGTATTCAACGCTTCAGCTAAATCAGCGTTAGGAATGAGCCTTAACGATATAATGTTTACAGGTCCAAATTTACAACAGAATCTTTTAGAATTAATTTTAAAATTGAGACAATATCGATTTGCTTATACTGCAGACATTGAAAAAATGTACAGACAGATTAAAATACACCAAGAAGACCAAATTTATCAGAAAATACTGTGGAGAGACGACCCCAAGCAGCCGATCCAAGCATTCCAGTTGACTACGGTAACTTATGGAACAAAACCAGCACCATTTTTGGCCATGATGTGTTTAAAACAGATAGCCGATGATGAAAAGAAAACTTTTCCTGATGCAGCAAAAGCATTAAATGATAGCTTCTATATGGATGATTTCTGTGGCGGAGATCATTCTATTTTTAAAGCAAACCAGTTAAAGACAGATTTAATTGAATTACTGAGGAAAGGTGGATTTAATCTTAGATAATGGGCTACCAATGAACCAGATTTGATTAAAGATTTAGAAAAACACCAATGTAACCAACAGATACGTGAATTTAAGCAAGCAGATTCAACAAAAACCTTGGGCCTTGGTTGGAACCCAAAAGAAGATTCATTTATTTTTAATACTAAGATGGAATCACAGGAGCAATCAAAACCAACTAAAAGATCGCTACTATCAGATATATCAAAATTATTTGACCCGTTAGGTTGGCTAACCCCTTTAAGTACCACCATGAAAATTATTTTTCAAAATGTTTGGTTATCCAAATTGGATTGGGACGACGCACTTCCTGATCAAATTAACCACCAGTGGACCAGTTTAAGACAAGATTTAAACGAAATAAACACAATTACAGTAAAGAGATGGTTTGGGACGAGCGAACAAAACGAAAAAGTAGAGTTTCACGACTTTTGTGATGCTTCAACAAAAGCGTACGCTAGTGTTATATACTGTAAAAATTTTAAAGGTACGCAATCAACCATAACGCTTGTGGCGGCAAAAGCACGATTAGCACCATTAAATAAAAATGTAACCATACCCAGATTAGAGTTGATGGCTGCGCAGCTTTTGTCAAAATTGATGCTAAAAGTAACAAATTGTCTATCAGATTACAATGCCGAAATGTTTTGTTGGAGTGACTCTACAGCAGTCTTGGGGTGGATAAAGGGAAATCCAACAAAATGGAAACCATTCGTAGCAAACAGGGTCAAATTTATAACCAAAATAATAGCACCAGATTGTTGGCGTTATATAAACACCAAGGAGAATCCAGCGGACTGCGCAAGTCGTAGATTATTAATAAAACAGTTACAAAATAATGAGTTATGGTGGCAGCGTCCGTCGTGGCTCTCATCATATTCTAAGCTACGAGATAAAAATTTGATTTATGAAACCAGTTTAGAAAGCAAAATATCCAAATGTAATATTATTGTTACCATCGAAAACAAACAGACCGATATTATTAAGTCCAATTATTGATCAAGACTGTATATTACGAATAGGAGGTAGGTTGAGAAATGCACAGATCAGCTTACAAATGAAACATCCCATTATAATACCACATAACCATCGACTGACCACTTTATTAATTCAAGAAGCCCATGAACTAACTTTTCATGGAGGAGCAAGCATTACGTTAGGGAACCTCAGGCAAAGATACTGGATTATCAAAGGATATAGTGCAACCAAGAAGTATACCAGACAGTGTGTAACATGCAAAAAACATGATCCCATAAAACAATATCAACTTATGGGTGATTTACCAGCAGGAAAGTGGGCTATGGGCCGCGTAATAGAGAACCACCCAAGCGAGGATGGCTTAATTCGAGTTGTTACGCTAAAGACCAGAAACGGAGTAATAAAACGACCAATTATTAAACTATCAATATTACCACTTAATCAATCTAACCAGCAATCGGTACCAGAAGTAAGTAATGAGTTAGAAAACAAACTAGAAGAAAAGAGAAGAAAGTCAAAGAGACCAACATTTGCAACTGTAGTTACGGCATTGATATTTTTTATGACTCTGCTTATACCATCATATGGATTACATAACATTCATCATTTACCAAGTAACCAAACACTATATTTTGATCCCATATCTAAGGTTCAACTGATTAGAGATAAATGGACTTTAATAATGTACTATAACCTGGAACCATATTGGACAGGAATAGAAGCATATAACAAAATAACAAGTTATTTAAAAAAGGTTTGTACGAAAATTGAACAACAATCTCATTGTAATATAATTCTCACGCAACTACATAACGATTACCAGGAATTTAAATACTACAATGAACTTTTACTAACACAGCATTTTAACGTCCACGCTAGACGTCGCCGGCGCCGTGGTCTTATCAACGGTGTCGGGTACATCGCTAATGATCTCTTTGGAGTATTGGATTCCCGTTTCGCAGAACAGTATGTAAAAGACATAGAGACCATCAAAAGAAATGAAAAACATTTATCCTATCTTTGAAAAAACGAAACCTCTGTTATTGAATCTCAATTTAATTTAATAAAAAGAATGGAGGTAACCATTGATAAACAACACAAATTTATTAATAACCAAATTAATACTTTAGAAAAAACAACCAATACATTTAAAGAAAATATTCAGAACATATCTTACATTCAAGATTTTACATTACCTGCGATGGCCGGTAACAGCTTACTACAAAGTTTAAAAAGGCTTCAGGACATGCTATTAGATACGATAACAGATATCTTCAATGGTAAAACAGTATTCATTTATTAACACCAACACAGCTTAAAGTGGAACTTCAAACCATACGGGGTCACATGTCACAAGACCTCACCTTGCCTGTTAGCAACATCTACACTGACATGCAGTATATTTATAGGCTTCTAAGAGTGAAAACAAGAGTTACTCCAAATTAAATTATATTTGAAATAACTTTCCCTCTTGTAAGTACAGAAAGTTTTCAACTGTATAAAATATTACCTGTTCCACACCAAAACAGTGAAAGTATGGTCACCATAGTACCAGTTTCTGATTATGTTGCTGTAAATTTGAAAAAAGACTCCTACTTTGCGGTAACTATAAACGAATTAAATGCATGTTTATATCACGGACCACCTTATATGTGTCAGCTTCTCAAACCAATCCACGACCTTACAAATGATGAAATATTTTGTGATATGAACACACAAAACCATAATTGTAAAACAAATAAATCAATATGTACCAATAGATGGGTTGAATTACACGTTACGTCACAATATCTATTCTTCTGTTGTGATGTATACTTGATCAAAATCATATGTGACGATCAAGTTAACAAGATTCAATTGAGTAATGCAGGGATCATTACCATGACGCAGAACTGCGTAATTAAAGGTAAAGATTTTGCTCTATACTCACTACAGCGCCAGTCTAACCATATTAATTCTACAGCAGGACTCTCTATACCAATAATCGACCAAATGAACCATATAATTAATTTAAAATTTCCTACAAATGACGCACCATTTTTAGATGATTTGAATTCATCTTTTACGAAAATAAACCATGAAATTGAAACTTTGAAGTCTATGAACGCTGAAAATGAGGACATATCATCCAACGATATTCACCATTATGCTATTAGCTACACCTTGTTGGCAGTGTCTTTGTGCTTAAGGGGTAGCATGGCTGTGGAAGAACGGGCGATGGCGTTTTTGTTCACGGACTGCTGCCTGTCGCGTTGGCAATCCCTGACTAGATTCGGCGGAACCAGCGCTGCCGTCGAGCTCTACCAATGATGTACCAATGTGTAGTGTACCATCGCGAAAGCAGAGTACGGCTGACCCGAGTCAGACGAGTGCTAGTGCAGTGAATGTGCGTAACCAAAACGTGGCCAAACGATGGCCCAGTGTTAAACCCAGGCGAAACACTCGCCACAGTAATCAGGCTACAACGCTTGGTGCTTTAAATAGTACGGACAATTCTACATTTACCTTAGAGGACTCATTAGTTTAGTTTATACCATTTCAAGTTTTTACAGCATTTTATTTGTCAATTTTATTTTACTAGTTATTAGTGCTAATTACCAATTTTAGTTTAACACTATACTTTACTTTGTATAATTATTTGTAACATTTTATTTTACCATTTTTATTATTAATACTAACCATGAGGCTTTATATGTCTTGCTTATTATGATTTTTAAACGTGTTCTTTGTTGATTAATCTTTTATCTCGCCCCTGGGAGTATGTTCGGGATTACACAACCGAACCGCTCGTTAGTTATAATATTATGTTATTGTACATACGAGTCAGTTGGCTCGCAACCACGAGCGACTCAGTACTACCGCTCGCAATAATTCATTTAAATAAACCATTAAACCATAAGTACCAAGTCTTATTCGAATTTCTCTACAAGTATATTAGTTAGGTTCATAGATTAGTTTGTAGTATTTGTATTAGGAATCTATTGGTATCTCGTAATATAGAATCACTATATTAGGCACCGTTTTTAACGAATAATTCGTGTATTAGCTAATACGGATATTAGTTATACTCATAGATTAGTTTGAATTCTTGTCTGTCTGTTTGTTCCGGGTAATCTCCAAAACGGTTGGACCGATTTCAACAGGACTTTCACTGGTAGATAGCTCCTTTTATAGAAAGTAACTTAGGCTACCTTAATTTTAGAAAAGGAATTAGGGTTCCGCATAAATAAAAAAAACAACTTGTCATGGTGAATCAATTTGGGCGCTTAAAATGGCTTACGCTGAGTAAATTATAGAGATACAGCAAATTATACCATTTCCATTTCATTATTTTGTCGATGACCGCTCAAGAGAAACAGTACAGGGTATCTAGCTTCAAAGTACACATCCCATCTAGCCTTTAATATTGATATTTGTTAATTAAGTAGGAACACGAAGCTCTCCCGAACTGCTTTATCAGCGTAAGCTGCGATAATTTTTAGTGGTACGTAAATATAATGTTGTACAAAAATATTGGTCCTTAGTATATATAAAAAATAGTCCTCGATAGAATATGCCTATCTCTTATATATAAGCCACAATAAGCTATTTTATGACCAACAATTGTTAAAAATTAGAAAATATTTATGTTCATTATTTTAGACATGGCAAATAATGACAATTTTATAAACTTATTTTTTTCTTTTTATAGCATGTTATTTGTACACATAGTTTAGGGGATAATTAAAAATTAAAATAATTTGTACTTGTGGGAAGAACAATTATGATAGGGTACATGAGTGCGTTGGCGTTGCGGTGTTTGTCGTATAAAATTAACACGGATGAAACCGTGGAGCACAGCTAGAAATTATTATAAACTGCGTAAATAAAAAGCAACTCATTATTTAATTATAAATAACGATATTTAAGGGCGGTTAGAATTTTTGGTGGGATCTTGAAGTGACATGTGGTTTTTATTTTTATCTAGCTGACCCGCACAACTTCGTCTGCGTCACATAACAGAAAGAGAGAGAGGGTTAGAAAGAGTGGGTCATAGGTACCTATAATACAATTCTAAAGGAGCTGAAACTTTCCTTAATTTGCTGCGGAGTTATTTTAAAACTGTGATATCTCCTAAGATATTTATTGAAATCAATTGATGTCAAGGACAATTTGTTCAACATTAAATATTTGTGATGAATATTGTATTTATTTCAATAAGGATTAATACCATGTTTATAGAAACATCTTCGCAAATAATGCATATGGAAGAAATTTTATTACCATAAAAAAGGTTATATTGTGTCAACCATAAAAGATAGCGAAATGCTATCACAGATTTTTTTTTTTTACTTTTTAAGAGAAACAATTCCGTCACACATGGTTGTTGCGTAACTTTAACAATTTACGCAGCGCATGCAATGGAAGCTCTCGAAAGCAATAAATTTTCCTCGTTTTTGCAATATTTTTCATTGATGCTCCGCTTCTATTGGTCGTAGTGAATGTTATATTTTTCTCCTCCGTGATGAAAAGTTCACTTTTAGTCCCTGTCACGCGGGAGAAAAGTACCCGATTCTCTCCCGGTGAGATGGCAAATGTGCGCATGCGCGTACTTTACTTTATCTCCGGGTAACCTAGCAACTGCGTGTTTATATATAAAATATATAAACTTCTCATCCCGGAGGAGAAAAAAATTGTAAACGCACCTAGGGATAAAAGTAGGACATCCCCACCCGCGATTGTCAACCTCGCCTTCGTCTCGGGTGACAACCATACGCGCGGGCGTGAATGTCCTACTTTTCTCGCTCGGTGCGTAACAGTGCGTAATATACTATTATGTATATATAACATAAGACTATAGCCTTCTTCGAGCAATGGGATATTCAACAAAAAAAATATTTTCCCATTCGAACAAGTCTTTACTGAGATTAGCGCGTTTAACCAAACTAACAGACAAAGAAACTCTTTAGCTTTACAATATTATAACAATAAAATATAATAAAAGACCCTATATTAAATAATACTGACAGCGTTTTGTGTGATATAGCTTGATTATTGTGCTTATGTGAAGTGGATTATAAATTTAAACTGGAAGCATACATTTTGATGTGCCATAAAAACTACCTAGAAAATTCTAATAAAGCAGCCACCATCTTATTGGGATACTGAATTCGTTCTAAGACGGGGCACTATATTCACTTGATAATGACAGTAATGGTTTTCATAAAGAGGACTAATTGGTAAGTTAGTAAGAAGAAGAAGGGTGATTGAATACCTACTGTCACAAAAAAAATTGTTAGCGACGCATAAGCCTAAGCGTAATGATATAAGAATAACATTTGTAAATATAAGTTGTAAGGATGAATAATTTGCACAAACGATCAATAATTAAATGTTTGTAATGTTTTAAATATGTTACTATAGCGCGTAGGTATGTAAAGACAGTATATAAGTCATGAAAATGTATGTAATCTAATAAAAATAATCACGTAAAGTACTAAAATAATATATTGTCAATAATTCATATTTTGTAAAAATTATACATAATGTTTCGCGTGATATAGGTAGAATAGCCTTCCGTATGTGTTTTATAACGTGTGTAAGCTCAAATAGTACGTATATAACGAGTCACAAGACGTTTTAAGGTTGCAATGTTTAATGCTTTATATCTCCCGTGTTTATTAACCTATAATGTTAAAGTTAGTGTTTTTGAATAGGTATTTATGTCTACATTAATGTGAAATAGTTTTTATTGTAATCAAGTAACTGTAATTAGAGATATTAACAATTTATTGTATTCTGTATGCAAATAATAATAATAATAGACAGAGATAGCAATATTGCAACCACTGCGCATTACCGCGGTTAACGGACCACACCCAAAGAGCAGTACGGATAGAGACGCCATTGTCCGTCTCGCTCTCCGGCAAATCATATAAAAGGAATTCTACCGGGGCCAACAAGCGCACACGGGTACCACAAATTGAAGAATCAAGACTCAAGACTCAAGACTCAAGAAACTGGAAGTAACCGTACCCAGAAGATATAGTATTAACAAAGTGTATTGTCTTGAAGAATACAGCAAATTTTATTGTGGTGCCTGTGTGTCATTTCTTCGCATCTTCACTAAGTTCAACCCGCCAGCGACCCAGTCCATTCCGCTCCGTGCTACGTCATCGCCGCGCCTACCAGCAGGCACCTCACTGCGTGTGTGTACCTTGATGTTTCGCCCTCTTCACGCCTAGTAGTTTCGGGTGTGAACAGGGTTGGTCGCACGTAGTGAGAGGGGCTCTCACGCACTGGTTTCCAGACAGCTGGTTACCGTAGCGTGTTATCCGCCGTCGGTTATATACAGAGTACGAGGGAATCGTTTCCGTCGCGTTCGCGCCCTCGGTGCGCGGTCCCGCTCTGTATAGATTGACGTAGCACATTGTATAATAGGCGGCCGGCTCCGCTTCGGGTCCGCGCTCATTTTAAAAATAGATCTATCAAGAAAAAATAAACAGAAAAAAAAAAACATTTTTCAATAATCGTTTTTTTTTTTAATTATAAAATTGATTAAAAAAAATAAACTATTATCAATGGAGTTTTTATAAAATATATTTTTTTCACATTCCTACTCTGTGCATAGTAGCCATGGATAATTCAGCAAAATTCCTTGCGCGAACTCAATAACTCAAGCCCAGCTTACTACGCCGGCGCGGCGGCGCAGCGCATTGAGTTCTCTCAAATTTGCACCCTGGCGCAGCAAAATAGTACGCGAGGCAAGAGAGTTGGAGAAATGAATGATTCCGCTGAACGACGCGTGTGGCTGCGGCGGGGTGCGACGCTTTCCCTTAGCCGGCTCGCTGCGCTGAAGTGCGCTGTGCGCCAACATATTTGCATTTTATGTGCGTTAACACACCCGGCGTAGTAAACTGAATTGGCGCAATTGCGCGGCTCAGCGCAGTGTTACCATGGCTAGTGCGTAGCACTATCATTTGATTTTAGTTTCTAGCATTCTAGATTCAGGGTGGCCAAGTTGGCCATTTTTTGGCTATATCTGGCAACATTTAAGATTCACTTAGCCAAAAATTCAAAATTTAGCAACTTTTAATTATTGACAGGGTAAAATTACAGCAAAATAATGTTACATAATATTTAATAGTTCCTCCATTCCATAATATATATTTTCACTCATCTACATCATACCTATTTCTGAACAAACTTTGTCTATGGAATCTTACGGGGGTTCTCACCAGCCCGGGAAATACCGGGCGGTGTGGATTTTCTTTACTTCGTTTTCGTTCCGTGCTGTGCTACTCGTACCGACTTGTAGCTTCTAGAATCGTCGTAGTCGATCATAAGCAATTGAAATGGATTTACCTTTTAAAAAGAAAAACTATTCTCAAAAATATCGTACTGAATGGGAAAATGTGGCAGAATTAAAAGGATGGTTGAAACCCGTCGGTGGTTATTCAGCCAAAGCAATGTGTGTTAAATGTGCTACAGAGTTTAATGCTAAAATATATGACATTAAAAAGCACAGTGAAACTAAAAAACATGAACAAAAAATTAAATTAAAAACCGGTGAGTTAGTTTTTTTCTTTTCAGCAAATAGTTGTAAACCCTTACCTTTTCAACCCAAGTTACCACGACCACCCTTGACTTCACGTGTAGCAGAAGGAACTTTATGCCTATACATCGCTGAACACAGTGCTATACTGAGTGTAGAAATCATTTAAGCGAAGCTTGTAAAAAATATTTTAAGGATTGCGAAGCCGCCACGAATTTGAAACTTCACCGGACAAAGTGTACAGTAACTATTAAGCAATATTCTGGCACCTCACTTTCAAAATTTATTGCTAGCCGATATCGACTAGCAAAAATACAGCGTAATCAATAATCGTAGACGAATCTACAGAGTACAGACATTAGTGTATCTAAATACATTGGGGCTGTCATACGTTACTTCAGTAATAGCCAGAATGATATAATTAGTTATTTTCTTGCTTTAGTGCACATCAAAACTTCTGACGCATGCGGCATAGTTCACGGCTTAGTAACGTGTTTACAGGATTACAACATAAAGTTGGAAAATATGGTAGGTATTGGGACTGATAAGGATAACGCATCAGTTATGGTAGGAGTTAATATTGGTGTGCATGCAATTTTGAAACGGGATTATGGGCTTGAAAACTTTGTGTTAATTAGATGCGTTTGCCACTTTCTACAGTTGGCGGTAAATCATGCGTCTAAAAACACTTTATCTCGCAATATAGAATTATTTGTACGTACAATCTAGAAATGGTTCTCGATTTCACCAAAAAACGTACGGAGGACTACGGTGAAATAAATAGGCTCATAAACTGTGGAGAAGAGCCTTTGAAAATCACATAAATATGTGACACACGGTGGCTCTCCGTAGAACCAACCATAAATAAAATACTCGCTCAGTGGAAGGAACTAAAAATTCATTTAAACTTAGCCAGAACGAAAGACAATTGTTATTCTGCTGAACTAATAAATAACATATCCAACGATGAATCAACGTGCACATACTTATTTTTTATGAAAACTATTCTGAGTGAAGTTCAAACTGTCATCAAAAGTTTTGAAGGCGAGGACTCAAACCCCTTAAGGTACTAAAAACATTAGCGTCACTTTTACACTATATGCACCAGAGTACTGGAACCCATACACACCCAACACATAAAAATTATCTAAAAGAACCTGTGCATCATGACGATGTTAATCCACTATAGCCTATCTGGGGTATATGTTTGAAAACTCAATACAAGCATCACAACTACCACAGAAGTCCAAAAATATAATAAAGAAACGATGTTGTGATTTTCTAATTAAGTTGATTTGTCAAGTTACCGAGTTACAGAGATTACCAACCAACTACGAGCAATTGGAAAAAATGTCTTTACTGACACCTGAAGAAGCGTGTAAAAACACTGGAAAAGACGCTTCTATCTCAGAAATAGCCCAAACACTGGGATTTTGTGACGAAAAAATTAATAGGCTGATGCAACAATGGTTCACAATACACTTGCACAAATGGGATAGTTCTTTAAATATTGTACAATTTTGGGTTCAAGTCAAAAGTTATAAAAATGCAGCTGGTGAAAAAGTATTTCATGATTTGAGTGATTTGGCTTTGATGCTCTATCTTTACCATACTCAAATGCTGAGGTGGAAAGATTATTCAGTATGATGAGAGAGGTAAAGACAAAGCATGGAAATAAGATGTGCTTAGTCACACTTAATTCTTTACTAAGATTATCAGATTATTTAAAATAATAAGCAGTCATGTGCTTCGTTCCAATTACCCGAGGAAGTATTGAATGAAATCGGGAAACAAGAAAAATATTTTTCTCTTGCTTCTACAGAACCAGTACCATTAATAACAAATGAATATCCTGCTGATTTAACATTAGATGACTAAATAAATCGTTTCAAAGTTATGAAGTTGTGTTTGTTTTAACCCATTTTTTTTGGCCACTTATAGCCGCTTTTTAGGATACGAAAATTTAAACATTCTAGCAACTTTACAAAAGTGTCTGGCCATTTATTGTTCCATTAACTTGGCAACACTGTCTAGTTTCTAGAACAGTTTCTGACAAAGCAGCTATGCAATTGCAAAAAAGCAGTTTTCAAAGACTACAAATTTATTACACTGGCAGTTTCTAAACTGCTTGTAGGTAAATTCGATTATTGTATGTACATAAATGTTTTTATTATTTAAGGTAAGACAGATACTTATGACTCATTTGAATATTCATTAAATGATTATATTTTACATTATCTACCAGATATATTCATGTAGTAGTTCTCTGTATAACATGGAACTAGATAATTAGGTATCTTCTTTGACATAGAAACAAAACAATATTCAGTGGGCCTTGCCAAACTGCACTCTTTGTTTACGACATCTCGAGTTTCCAAATATTCATACTATAATATTGAATCTCAGTAAATGTCGCCGTTTCGTATTTATGTTGTAGAAAGGTGAAAACTGCTGTTAGTTTGTTGCAGTTGAAAGTAGGTAAGAAATTTCAAAATTAATTATGATGGATTTTCAGGAAAGTAACATTTTTATTAATTAGTAATAATCTACTAATGTTGTCTAAAATTAGTTTGAACTTAATGTATAACCAAGTACAATGTAAGGTCTGACTAAGAAAGCATAACTTTAGCACCTATTTCTACTGTAAAGAAGCAATGCTCATACTGCTGTGTTCATTTCTAAAAGATGTGGTTGACAACAACCACTACACTCAAGGTGTAGGTACCTACCAACTCAATTTTTAGGAATAGCAAGCTAATATCACTAGCGTCCATGGGTGTAGTCAATGTTCATTAACAACCTGACAAAACTTGCTCACCCTAGAAAAGTTGACAGTATTGAAGGAATATACCATTTTTATTCTTTTCATAAATAAATAAATAAAGAGAAAAATAAATTTGGCTTGTAGTGTTTGTTCTGCTGGCTAGCTGCCCCTAAACCGCCAGCCTCCTTCCCAGGAAAATTCGCTAGCTTCGCCAATACTGCAATTGTGTTGCTGTCTTTTTTTTGATTGGATATACATTCATTAGGTTGCAGTGACCACTTTATACTTCATAACATTAGTTATATATACATTTACTTGTTAATAATATCATTATTCAATTGTTCTAGTGTTGGCTGATCAAGAACCATTAAACAGTAACATTATGATGTATTTAATTCATAATTGATGTGTTAGTTATTAATAATTAATAAGTTTTATAGAAATATATTAGTAATCCTGCATGCATGATATATATATAATAAGAAATAATGGGTGCTTTGTTTGGAAAACATAAAAAAACCATTACTAGGGTCACAGAGCAGGATAAAGCAGTTCTTCAATTAAAACAACAAAGAGATAAATTAAAACAGTATCAGAAGAGGATAGAATTGAACCTAGAGAAAGACAGGAAATTAGCAAAGAAGCTACTTGAAGAAGGGAAACGTGACCGAGCAAAGTTGTTGTTGAGAAAGAAGAAATACCAAGAGAATCTCCTACAAAATACAGATACACAGTTAAATAAATTAGAACAACTGACTCACGATCTTGAATTCAGTCAAATCGAAATTCAGGTTTGTTGTATTTAAAATTTTGTATATCATACTAAACATCTTAGAAAACCTTGCACGCTTTCATATTGTATTGTAAATATGATTACATCCAGTTTCCTTTTAAAAAAAAAATAGAATCTTGAGAAGAAAAATGTTTAAATGGTCCAAAATTTGTTTATACAATCTTAGTTGACCATAATTAAAGGGAGATGGAAATTCAAATATTTTATGGGAGAGATGTCTCTGGGTTTCTCAACATTAGTCATTAATTTGCCATTCTGTCCAGTGATCTGTATTCTTTAGGCCTTCATATCATTAAGTTCATTAAAAATAAGTATTAATCTACTTTAAATTGTGTTTCGGCTACAGGTACTTGATGGCCTAAAGAATGGTAATGCTGCACTAAAGAAAGTGCATGACATATTAAATATAGATGAAATAGAAAAAATTATGGAAGAAACAAGAGAAGGCATAGAGAAACAGAGGGAGCTGGATGAGCTTATTTCTGGTCAACTTACTGCTGATGATGAAGAGTCTGTTGAAGCAGAATTGGAAGCTATCCTTGATGTTGGTGATAAGCTACCAGAAGTGCCGACAGAAGAATTACCAGAAGCCGAAGACGAGAAAGTGGCAGAGAAACCCCACAAAGTGAAACAGAGTAGAGTCGCACTTGAAGCCTAAAATATTCTAAGTAATTGTGTGTATATGTATATATTTAAATTATTAAAAATATATTTTTATAAAAATATTAGTTAAGGTCCTATTTATGATGTTTATTATTTTCTGGACCTTGTCCTTAAATGCATTTCAATTATATTAATGTACTTTTTTTGTTTATCTTATTTCTTAAGACAAATAACACTTTAATTGTATATTTCAACCAAAAATGTTAATCATATTACAATTTAAAGCATTAATTTTGTTTTATATCTTAACATATTGTTAGATAGCTTATTGATTTCTCTTGACATGTCCGCAAAATTCTAAATTACTTAAACTAATTTTTATCTAGTTAATTTGAATACTTGTTAATGTTATCTAAGAGGACAAATAATTCAATTAAAATTTTTATAAGGAAAAAAATTCACTACTTAGTAATTATAAACAACTCGCTTATCAGTTATTATTACATAGTACGTTTTTCTGAAGTAAATATTTTTACAATAAATATAAAATATTTTTTGTAAGAGCTCTTTACAGTTTATCATAATTTGTAGATAAGATAAAAGTGTATACTACAATAAAACATACTGTCTTTATACTTGTTGAATATGGCATGGCGCACAAATAAAAACAAACAAGATTTCCTCAATTTTTTAATCTCATATCAAATTATTGAACATAATTTAGTTTTAGTGCTTAATATAATTTAATTATTTAGGTATACTTTAAAATATATTAGCGTGGCACCAATAAACATACTTACCAAATGGCTCTTACAATAAGTTAACCCAAAGATTCAGCATATCGCAACATAAAAAAAAACCTTTCCAAAAATTACGATTCTGAATCGTATATTCCCGTTTCTTAAAAACATTTAGTTGCTAACACCCAAAATGATATATTTTATTACAATTAAATTTACTAAAATAAAGGGTTATAATATTATCAAACTATTATGTACAAACCTAGTTAGAAACTATTTTATTATAAGCTATCACAGAAGTGATTATAACATCACTCCGCGCGCCGATGGATTAAGTGCCAAACTAAGTGAAAACAGCCATCAGCGCTGATGAATGATTTTATACAAATATTTTATCACACTTGTACTACATAAAACACAAAAATGGCAAAGAACAATGCGTCTATGATGGACCAAAGACTTTTTGAGGCGAATAACATAATTGCCTTTTAACATTAATTAAATATAATATTTTATCTCGAAGTTAAGTTTTTTTGTTTTAATTGAATGAGAAATGGCGAAGGGTTTTTATGTTCCAAATTTAATATTTTCGTTTCATTGACGTGGTCCCTGACTTTGCTTTGTAATTTAATAAACTATTAACTCTTACAAAATAGCTAAGAAAACGTAAATATATTTCCTTTTACGTAATTTATATTACAAGGAACTATAAAACAATATATAATTTGAAGTACCGATACAAAGATAAAAATTTCTACAATAAGTACTACTACTATACCTAAATGTGTTATTTCTGTTATTCGCAGGCATTTCATTAAAATCAAAAGGAATGTGACTCATATTATTGTAACCCCTACATAATTTTGAAAAGTATTTACAAAAATTTTGATAGTTAAACAACAAATTAACCTGACACGTTATCTTCAAATGAATGTTATTAGGAAATATGATTACTATCTGGAAAGTATTCGAAACATAAAGAAAGTCGATAAAGAACATTTTTCTTAATTTTTTTTTAGAGTAACTATGGGAATCTGATTGTTATCTCTCCGCTACTAATAAATTTTTCAGATAAAAAAACTTGCGTTATCAGTGTTAACATTTTACAATATGTACTCAAAAAACGGTTCGTTTGTATGACACGATAATAGAAGACAGAATTTAAAATCAATCAACTAAAATTATCTAAAATGTATGATGTAAGCATCTGATAACGTATGAACTTAAAAATATGATGATGAATTACTTATACATACATTAAACAAATATTAAAGTAATTACTTTTTTATACAATAATCTTACATACATATATTATTTACACTATTTATTATGTCATTTAAAAATAAAAATTACTGCGGATACTAAAAGTTTACAACACGATTTTATTTCAGGATTTCAATAACCAAATAGATAATATCACAAAAATGGTGCATTATGATTAATGGATGTAGTTCGACAATGGATATACCAGACAACAATATATGCACTTATTAAATTAAACTTTTGATATTTTAGAGTTATTTATTATATTTACAATTTTTGACAAGAAAATCAATTTCAATGATTTTAGGGAGTTCCCTGCTGTATCTTCGAAATAGAAGAAAATCTTCGAAACAAAAAGAATCGTCTAGATCGGTTCATAAAAACAAAGAAGTTATGGTTGAATAAATAACCATAAAAAAATATACATCCAATTGAAAACCTCCTCCTTTTTTGCAGTCGGTTAAAAATATGATTGAACAGATTACAGTTATCTCAGATGACCATATGCGTTAATTGTTTAATATTAATTATTCAGTCTTCCCATTACTTTGGTCAAACCCGAGTGTTTTATTTTTTAAATAATACCTGCCTAAAATATGCTTTATTTTGCCGACCATATTTCCTCTTAATCGTTCAGCACGATCACAGCATAAGCACAACTCTTTAACAATTCATATTTTACATGAAATCTGCTTTCACAATGGTAGTGACAAGATATGGATTTCCCCTAAAAGTTTGACCAAAGAAAATGTTAACTTTTAGTGAGAACAGCATATTCGAGCAGATACTAGTAATTAACTGTAACTGGATGATGCGCTATGGATGATCCGGTGTGGTGCTGCGTGCTAGGGGTGTGCGTAAATGTGCTGGACGACACGCCTTGCGAACTGGTCGCTGCAACGGTCCTCACCTGTTCATAATATAATTAATAGAAAGCATGTTATCATTATCTATTAAAATTACCACTAATTCTATAGGGCTAATTCAAATTTAGTTAAGCCGAGTAGACAACTGACAAAAAATGTGAATCACTCATTCATTACATTTAAGGATTGCAAGAAAAAATTAATACAAATGTATCTTTATATTTTATTTATCAAGTTAATAATATTTTTATCTAATTTAATTTGAGATTCTGTACTGTTACGACCTGTTACAACCCGATTAAAAAATCCTGTTCCCGAAATATCTCGAAGCAACTAGAAATTTCTCAGGACATCGAAATAATGTTCACGTCGTAAACAACCGCGGCGCATGTTTGTGTAAACATCGCAGTTTACACACACATGTATAGAGCTTATCGCCTAGATTACGTCATCGAGTAGGCATAGAAAATAAACGTTGTATTTCAGCTACGAGATACGACCCGCATAAAAAGGGACCGCGTATTGTTAGCTTGCAAAAACAATGCGAATACCTGGAAGTCTCAAAACCCACCGTTGTGCAAGCAAGTGAACATGTTTTTTGTGTTTGTATTGTTAGTTTACGAATGTTCTCCAAGTGAGAACAATGGACAAATCAACAACCGGTTTTTAAATCCTTTGCCTAATATATAAGAATACAGCTTGTATGGCTAAGGTACCTCTAGGACAAACACAACATCACACAATAAACAAGGCCAGCCGCATCCTGACAAACTAATATAAAAGTATAGAACCTTACTAAAATCAATTTCATCCGATTTTACTATCCATAGCTTATAAAGAGAAATTAAGTTACCTGATTATTCACTTGATTGGTTATTTGCATTACCGTAGCAGCACTATTCTGTGGATTTTGCGCGATATTGTTCTCAGTAGGTCTGTTATCGACTGACGCTCTAAAAGAAGTAATAAAGTAAGTTTTATAACAATGATGATCAACGCGAGTTCAAATACCTGCAATGAGCCTGAGCTTTCGGTTAAGAAAAACATCGTAATGAAACCATACAATGGTGGTAGGGCTTTTTCTATTGCCCGCCTGGCTAACTACTAATTTCAAAATAAAATTCTCTGTACAAGTACCAATAGGTACCACTTAGGTGTACAATACAAAGGTGTCACTTTGCCAGATTTCGTATTTCCTGATAATTATAAATTCCGGCAGCTGAGAGCCTGTCTTCCTCTAGGCTTAACATGTTACCATCTTGGGCCACATTGTCACTTTTTTATGTGTTGTATTAGAAACGAATAATAAATCGAACCTAATTTCGTGTTTTCTCTCGGGCACATCGTTTTCGACTTTAACGCACTTGTTACAGTCATTGCAATCTTCGGTTACGGCTGGCGTTTCAATTGTTGTGGGTGGTTCTCCGGCGTCTTGGTGCGTACGCCGATGTGAAACAAGATGTCCTGATGAAAGACTTGTCAATTATTTCTATCTCTTTTAGTCAAACTTCAGACTATACACAGAACAAAAATATTATAAATTAGTAACCGCCCGCGAATTCGTTCGTGTTAATCTATATATAATCCCCACTTCTGCACAGCAAGAAAACACACAGTGCTTATAAAAATCGTAGTTTCTTAAAACTTTAATAACTTTTTATTGAATGGAGATATAGTGATATATTTTTGTGATAAGAACAAAGTACCTAAGGAGTAAAATAAAAAAAATTGGTCAAAATCTATATCTATAAATAATAAATTATTCAGGCTGTACTCGGTAAAATTGTTGTTGGATATGGTTACAATATAAATAAAAAATTCACAATTCTCTTATCTGGAAAAATCTATCATTAACTCAAACATCGAGTATGTAATAGTAGGTAAGAAAAACCATCACGAACCACGCACATATTTAAAAATTATTCTTCCGATTATGTAAGCAAACAAATAATGTCTAAAAATAGTAAATCTTTCTAGAAGCGATTTCGGTATGCTAAAAATACACTAAGGTCACTCTAAAAATTTCGATCCCTATTTTTCGGATACATTATAAACGACTTGTGTTCCAAAGAACGGCAGTTCTGTTTTGGACAATTTGACAAGCAAACATATACAAGAAGCGATAAAAGGAAGCAATCTACAGGAGTGCTGCAACCACAGAGTAGCGTAAGCAACAGAAACTGTAAGTACAACCACCGCGTAGTAAACCACAGAGTATTGTATAGATTTCTAGAATAAAGTATTTACGTGAAAACCTACGGCATTTTATTACTCATGGGTGTAACGATATGGTTAATATGATATTACCTACTTATTATGGTTGGAGACTAACCTTTACACAGGAAGGTTTTGGAGCAAACATCACATCGGTACGGCCTGACACCCTTATTGTGGGAACGCTCATGGAATAGTAGATTACCCTTCAACGGGAATGATTTTCCACATTCGGCACAACTATAAGGACGCTCGCCGCAACTGTGTGATCTATAATATATATTTTTAAAAAAATTATCTATATAAACGGAATTGTAAATAGTTATTAGAAAATGATATTAACATTTTAATAGTACTCGAGTTTTACTATCCATTACTTCTAGAATCCAAAACCTTGTAGAAGCAAATTATGAACACAATAATAAAACTATGAAAATAATAAAACATTAATTTACCTCATGTGAGTAACAAGATGTTCTTTCCTATTGAAAGGCTTGGAGCATATCTTGCATGCATGTGGTGTGTCTCCTGTATGCTGCTTCATGTGATTTGTTAGATGTTCTTTGCGTGTAAATGTCTTTTGACAAAACTCGCACCGGTGTGGAGACTCACCAGTATGAATCCTAAAAAATAAAACGATAAACTTGTTCATATAGTTTTCTTAATATGCTTTCCAAATAAGAAGATAATTAGCAAACTGTCTTTTTACTTCGTATTTCACATTTTATTCAAAATAGGCACTTAAAATGAAATATATTTTACACATTACTTTTACATTACATATGTTTGTTACTAGATGTACAATTTTGTAAAGTAATGAATAAAGTTAGCGGAGAAATAATTATACAACAACAAGTAAAACCAAATAAAAAATCACTTATACCACTACAGTTTGGCCGCTGAGAGAATACGTTCTGACGTCTATTATAAAAGACGGTCTTTTTAGCGTTACAAAACGGCGGCCAATCACGCCATTTGGGGTTGCCATTTTTTACCAGAAATATAAAAATATAAAAAGTTTTTAAAACTTAAAAAAGATAAAATAAGGTTTATTCTTCTAAAATACTATTTATTTTCCTTCTCCGACATTAATATACTTTATTTCTTGTACAAAAAGTAGGAAACCCTAAATATGAGTAGTTAAAATACTTTTGTATTCCTGGTAAAATATGGCAACCACAAATGGTGTGATGGACCGCCATTTTGTGACGCAGTCTTCTGTTGTGACATAGGTCAGGAATGCATTCTCTAAGCGGCCGAACTGGAATAATATGTATAAACATTTGCATCCATTCTTTTATAGGTACCTGACGTGATTCGTAAGGTGTTCCTTCCTCGAAAATGTCTTGGTACAGAAGGGACATTTGTGTGGCGTCTCTCCAGTGTGCAGATAAACGTGGTTGTTCAAATGTTCTTTACGTGAAAACGATTTTGAACAGTATGTGCATTTAAAAGGGGTTTCTCCGGTGTGTTGCCTGTAACAATTATAAATTAATTTGTAAATCATCAAAATTTCTACTAGTATAAGGATGCCTGCCCACCATAGCGGAGGAGCGAATCTGTGCAAATTTCGACCAATACAATTGCATAAAAATGTCCAGATGCATTTGTATTGGTCAAAATTTGCACAGTTCCGGTTCAGTGGCCAGGTGTCTTAAGTGTACTCAATGTCTTAATAATATGGAAAAAAGATGATAGAGTTGAGAATTTTTTTATTAAAACTATGCAATTGAAAGAGACTCGAATACGCTAAGACGCTAAAAGTAGACAAAAACTATACTTTGTTTCAGACCAATCTAATAAAAAGGCAAACAAATATGGCCAATAAAAGCATCGAAATTGCGAGACAACGAAAAATATCTCTTTAAATAATGTTTTAAGGAAACTCCATATCTTTCTTAATTCTACTAGAAAATTGATAAAATAAACTTATTATTTGTATTATACAAGTAACATAAAAGAGACATCAACAATCTATTTAACCTTTCAGACAGCTGTACTTTATATTACAATGTGCTTTGCTTAATTTTCTTGATTGTCTGCTAGTAATAAAATTAGTATATAAATTTTAGTAATGTAAATGTACAAAGCTAAAAACGAGTGTAACTAAAACACTGGTGTTTGTTTACTTGTTTTATTAAGCTGAACTGAAACCAAATATAGGTTTAGTAAATAGATACCGGATATGATTAACAAGGTGTTCCTTTCTTGTGAAGTTCTTGTTGCAGTGAGTACAGGAGTGCGGCGTCGCCCCGGTGTGCTGTCGGATGTGATTGTTCAGATGCTCCTTCCGCGAGAACGCGCGCGGGCATATCGTGCACTTGTGTGGCGTTTCACCCGTGTGCTGTCTGCGCAACAGAGTACATTCCGATTTGAATAACAATACAATATATATATATTTCAAAAAAAGATTACATACAGGTGATAACTTCTATTGACCATGTTACACAATTAACAAAAAATTTCTAATTATCTTGTGCTTGGTCCGAGTTTATAATAGTTTTACAATCCGGTGTAATCATTTTTAACTATTACTATTTATAGGATGGGAAAACAATTCCGAAAGTGGAACCCAAATCGGAATGCACAATGCTATGCTACATTTTTTTTTCAAGGGAAACTGCACACAATTGCTGTTTGGGATTCACATGGCTGACAGAGGATGGTAACAGGAGCCGAAGAAGGGGAAATATGAAATTAAAACACTCGCTTACCTTTATTTAACACATGCATAACCATGCAATAATCATCTGAGACATGCTTCAAGGAACAGAGGAGTTCATTACTGTGATGATTAATATTATATCTTGTAGCACAGCATTGTTATTTCTAATGCATATAAATACTTTATAAATACATGTAGAATAATAGCCAAAAATTATAATTCAATATTAGGCATCACAAAGTAACTAAAAATCTACCACATTACTATTTTCTACCAATATATTTAAATATAATTGAAGTATACTTAAATAAATATATTTATATTAAAATCCTGCCTGAAGGTCATGCTATTTAATTATAATTCTACCTTGCAGACACTATAATGAATTATCTAATTATTTTAAATGATTAAATATTCAATAATTAAAACACATTACTAGTATTATTACTACTATTAATAAAATACATTGTAGCTTAACACCTACAGGAATTAAAGTAAGTCTTGGACTACAAAAATATATTGTTTTATTACCTATAGGTATAGGAGAATAAACATAATGTAAATATCATGCTAGCTACAGTTCGGCCGCTGAGAGAATGCATTTCTGACGTCTGTCACAGAAGATAACGTCACAAAATGGCGGCCTACATTTTCTACAAGAAATAAAGTTAATTTAGGTTGGAGAAGGAAAATAAACAGTATTTAAAAAGAAAAAACAGAATTTTATGTTCATAAGTGTTAAAAAGTTTATTTATGCTTTTATATTTCTAGTAAAAAATAATAACCCCAAATGATGTGATTGGTCGCCATACGCTAAACAGTCATCTGTTGTAACAGACGTCAGGAATGCACTCAGTGGCCGAATATTATTATAAACAGACGACTGCTACAATTTTAAAAATTCCTTTATGACAATTTTCAGGGTTTCTTACTGTGTTAGGGTTATAAAATTAACTACTAATGTTACATAAGTATTCAAAGATTTATGGTTTGCTAAGCTGCTCAAATTTAATTGAATAGTCTCACCTGACATGATTCGTGAGGTGTTCTTTTCTCGTGAACGATTTAGCGCAGTAAGTACACCGGTGTGGTGATTCGCCCGTGTGCTGTCTCACGTGGTTCGTGAGGTGTTCCTTCCGCGTGAACGATTTAGTACAGAACGAACACTTGTGCGGGGACTCGCCGGTGTGTTGACGGACATGATTCACTGTGGATAGATCGTATATATGTATTAATTTTATTATGTAGCAATTACACTAGTAATTATTTTTCACACATGACAACATTATATTAGGGGTTAAAGTATAAAATTGACGATTTTTAATATTGACTAGTGTGATATATTTAATTTTACTTAATATTGTAAAGTCATATTAATTTTAGAATATAGCTAAGAAATATTACTTATTGAAAAGATGTACTGTGAAGAATTGCGAATGACGATGGACAAGTTTGTTGTCAAACAATAAACAATAGTCCAATGAAATGAAGGATATTTAGATTATGTATATTATACCAGGGGTGTCATTCATTAACTGAAACTGTGGGATATACGCAATAACAATATATCCGAAGCCGTAATTGTATCCAATATAAACATTTCGAATAATTTTGGATAGCGACGAAGTCGAATGAGACATTGTCGGATAACACAATAAACTTAAAATGCATATACACACATCAAAAAAGTCTAAGCAACATGCGTGATATTACAAATTTTTCCATTTATATTAATTAATTTCTAAATATTTACTCAAACAAAGTGCGTAGGTAAGTAAACTTTTTTGTTATTGATGACATACTGGCTGGTTGTAAAAAAAAAATTTGATTATGTTTTGTTTATTCATAAAATTCAAATGACTGCGAATTTGTTTGAATTTAAGTGCGTTTTAATTGCTACGTTTAGTCTTGATTTTATAATTTTACCAACCATTTAAATAAAGTTAGCGACAAAATTGAATTGTTAGATATTCTTTACGTCATGAAGCGACGTCATTTGATAGCAGATGAAATGCAAAGAGCTCTAGGGATGTTGCAAGCGGGAAGTAATCAATTTCAGGTATCTCGACATTTTGGCATTCATAGAAATGTTATTTGTCGTCTTTGGCAGCGCTACAATAATACAGGAGAATCCGCTCAACAGCATCCAGGCCGTAAAAGGAGTACAATCACTCGGCAAGACCGGTACATACAACTGACTGCAAGATGCCAGCCGATGTTAACCGCTCGAGAGATAAGTTTGAGGCTACAAATTTCAAGTGGTGTTGATGTAAGTGCTCAAACTGTGCGAAATCGACTGCATGAGTACGGCCTACGAGCTCGACTCCCAATCAGGTGCCCACCGATACGTCACGGGAATCGCGCTCGTCGATATGAATGGTGTAGAGAACGCATAACATGGACCCAGGAACAATGGGATAAAATTATGTTTTCCGATGAGTCGCGATTCGGGTTTAAGCCTGATACAAGAAGGGTGCGAGTGTATCGTCGGCCCGGAAATACTGAAAGGCTCAGGTGCGTTCAGGAAGTTCATCCATACAGCGGCTCAACAGTTATGTTATGGGCGGGTATTATGAAGAACAGGCGAAATGAGCTCGTTTTTGTAAATGGAAACATGAATGCTGAAAATTACATTGAGGATATTCTCAGACCTTATGTCTACCCATTTGCACAAACCTTTGGCTCCGATTTTAGGTTAATGCATGACAATGCGCGTTCACATACAGCTCGGCGAACCAGTGAATACTTTGCAATGGAGAACATCCGGGTATTGGCCTGGCCTGCACAATCGGCAGATCTCAACCCCATCGAGCACGCATGGGACATGCTCCAGAGACGTGTTTTGAAGGACTTGGACGGAGCGACAACAACCCAACAGCTGAAGGATTTGCTACAATTCCATTGGGAGCGAATACCGCAAGATGACATAAACAGTCTCATTAATTCAATGAATAATCGTTGCCGACAAGTTCTGAATAGCAGAGGAGCCCATACTTTGTATTAAATTGTTCTATTCTTTCACAATAAATACATTTTCTTTAGAAATTTCATTTTGTAAGAAAAAAGTTTAGTTTCTTATGTATCTTAGTTTCTACAGTATATTCTAATATTGTTCATTTCTGTTATTAAAAGAACTTATAAAGACAACAGCTGTTATTTTTACATCATAGAACCCTAAAGATATTTTAAAAATAAAATACAACGTTATAATGTGAAGAACCATCCTAAAATTTAAATTAGTACATGTTGCTTAGACTTTTTTGATGAGTATATAATCATGAGCTAAATATAGTTTACATTGTTCATCTACAAATGTTTAAATAATGCCTATTATTATTACCTATAGATTAAATTATTTCAAAAATAATCTTGAGATACCTTGGTTAACCAAATCAAAATTTAATATACGTAACATCCCTGGTAAGTACCCTAATCCATGATAAATAAACTGCATTTACCTAAATGATCCTTCCTTGTAAAAGCTTTAGGACAGTAACCACACTGGAAGGGCGTCTCTCCGGTATGTTGACGGACGTGATTGACGAGATGTTCACGCCTTGTGAACGACTTCGAGCAGAAGTTACAGCGGTGAGGAGATTCACCCGTGTGTTGTCTCACATGATTTAACAGGTGTTCCTTGCGCGTAAATGTTTTCGAACAGAAATCACATCGATGAGGTGTCTCGCCTGTTGGATTAATAACGCAAACTTGCATTTCTTGTTTCACCTTTAATCGATATAGTGTAAATTCCAAATAGCGAAATTGAAGTGACCGGGTATTTTATTACTTTATAAACGGAAAGTAAAATGAAACAATCTATATCAAGACATGTTATAAAAGAAAGTCGTTATCCACGTATGTCTGTTTGTACGCTTACTTCTCAAAACCATGAAACGGATACTTTTTTCATTGTCATTTAGAGTTTTTTTTGGGTAGATTTGTATATAGAATACATTCCAATGAAGTTTTTGTATAGTACAGAAAGATTCCAATGTTTTGTAATCAAGTCGTTAATAATTGATTTTCGGGCGCTTACATTGCTTACGCTGGCTAAACCTTAAGAGATACATCAAAAGAATGTACTAAAAAATTCTAGTTCCTCAAAAAACCTAGAGAAAAGTCCGCAATGGCATAACTATCTTCTAAGGCTGACCCAAAGTATGCTTTTTTATCTTCAACATAATAATTATAAATATTAGGTTATTTGTGAGGCTATTTTCTCCAATTCAGTACTAATCTTTATACAGAGAAATATGTTACTTAACTTGGGCGTTTAATGTAGATTAAAATTGTCCTTTACGTTGTAGCATTTAAATGAATACTGTAGAAGATATCACGGATTCAAAATTACGCGCAACCAAAGAAACAGTGAAACGGTTGGCCGACACTTCGAACCTATGATGAATTACACGTCGTGAGCTAAGCGCACTTTTCATATCTATGAAGTTATATATTATCAATACTAAAGCAATAAACTCTAAATCATGTTTTTTTAAACGTAAATTAAATAACTTTGTACCTACCCGTGCGAACCTGGAGCGGGTAGGTAGTAATATATAAAAGGATAATTGATTGATTGACTGACTGACTGACATATCAACGCAGAGCCCAAGGCTACTGGGGCCAGGACCTTGAAAATTTGCATGCGAGTTACTTTTACATTATAGGTGAGCACTAAGGAAGTCAAACCCTATGCTGGTGAAAAAGAGGATGAAAGTTTGTATGAAAATCCGTCATTTTTGATGATAGATCTATGAAAATTGGTATTTAGCAATTCAGTAAGAAAGTTAACTATGACGAAAATTTGCCAAGTGCAGTGAAATTAGTTCTGTTCAGTTTTAAAGGTTTATTCCTGATTTTATACCAAAAATGTCAATACATCCAATTCACCACCTTAGGCTTTTAACTTATGGCTATAAGGTAAGGTAAACTTAGTGGGCTTTAGCTGTAAGCTGTTAATATGCTATCTTTAATATTGCATGATTCTTGTTAAGTTAACTTATAATAATATACTGAAAAACAATAATAATGATAAAAAAAAATTGTTAGTTTTTATTTGTATATTGTTATACTTACAGTTAAAATGGTAGAAAAATACCTTATTTTATTTTAGAAAATTTTAAGACATTATTTTCTCCAAACTTTTAAATAAAATGGGCTAAAGAAGATTCAATATATTTCCAAGTTATCCTTACATGAAAATATGTTTTGTTTTCTTTTACCGTACTATTGAACTGTTTATCGCTATGGTAGACATGTTTTAACAGTGAACAAAGCATAGAGACGTCATAAGTATCGTCACGTTACATCACAATAGCGGGTTTTTGCAGTAAATTTTTGAATGAACACAAAGTAAACTTAACCATAAGAATAAACAATAACTATGTTTAGTGAAACTTCTTTGAAATCGCGCAAAAGACGACAAATAAATATCTAGAGCGCGTCTCACCTCGCAAGCCTCCTCGTAACGCATTGGATTGTCACAGAAAGAATAATATAATTATTGTAATAAAAGACCATTTAATATGAGAAAAGGTACCTACTATTGTTGACATCTATACAATTAATTAAATTGATGTGTCTGTTTGTAATGTGAATCAGATTTTACTAAATGCATATGAAAGTATATACGACACCTATAACAAAAAACCCATATTTTAAAATTTTTGACTGTCTGTGTGTTATACTAGTAATCTCAGAAACGGTTGGACCGATTTTGACGGAACTCACTGGTAGATAGCTGATTTTATAGGGAGTAACTGAGGCTACTTCTATTTTAGAAAAACAATTAGAGTACATAATTGTAGATATTGAAAATACCTTCAAAAAAGTAAGTTAGGGTATACGTCTATCTTCTAAGGAACGCCCACAATAAGCATTTTAGTCTTTAAAATAGCCAGGAGCGGGGGATTCACGCGAGCATTCTGTAGTCCACGTGAGCGAAGCCGTGGGCACAGCTAGTCATTGTAATAAAGAAATATATATAAATTACAAGTTGTGTGAGCATGTCATGTAGTGAATAATAACAAGTGTGGGAAAGTAATATAAAAAAATCGTTTAGAGTATTAATATTTATATTTTTTTATTACATAGCACGTCAGTAGAAACGAGAAACAAGATAAAACCAATGCAATGTCGTCTGTTTGCACGACTCGCGACGCCCGCAACATTGCCAGCCCGTACTAAAATGCTAATTAGTTTAGCCTTGAGCGGTAAGCATTTAATTCGACTGCTAGGGGTAGTTTCGCTACTACATAGTTATTATTTATACTTATGACTTAACCATGCTGATTATTCCTAAAAGTATTAAAAAAAAAGTGTTATGGTAAAAAGAAAAAGTAACAACAAATGGAAATCCAAGCCTGACCACTCATATTCACAGGATACAAGTCAACAACATAGATAGGGAACTATGTTTGAAAAGTAGTACATCCCGTCGGTTTAATGAAATCTATACTAACCAGTATGCCACAATATGTGATTGGTGAAGTGTTCCTTCCTCGTGAATGACTTGCCGCATAGATCACATCGGAAGGGCGTATCGTTCGTGTGAGATCGCATATGGTTCACTAAATGCTCCTTCCTAGTGTACTTCTTACCGCATATTTGACAATGATGAGGCGTTTCACCTATTTTTGTGGGGCAGAAAATAAAACGTTAATATTCAATGATGCAACTATATTACTCGAAACATTTAGTTTGTCTCTTATTTCTTTCGGTTGTCTCTCCCAATGTTGTTAAATGAAAAGTTTATATTCGGAGATAATTTTTCTAACATGATATTTTTTTGGGTAAATAGTTGAATCATTCAATATTTTTTCTACTTTCTGCACCACTGGAAAAAAACCCATGCTACTACTGGTGCAGGCTTGGCTATTCCGTATAAACATAAAGAAAATGTTACAAACTAAAAATTTCGAAAATAAATGTTGAAACCAACTATTTGTTTATTCTTTCTTTGCAAAATTATAAACTTATGATTTAATGTCGAAGAAGTAAACTTAAAAATAAAAGAATATCTCTACTTCTAATGTTATAAATAATTGCAAATACTTGTTAATACTGCAGACTTAGAATGAGTTAAGGGACCTTAGTACAGCACTTTACTATCAGGAAATTTTAAATAATTTTATTGTTTGTTGTTATGTTTTCTTTATTACATACATACTTTGAAAAATAAATGCTAAATTAGACCAAATTTAAGCCCAGCTTAGTTAAGCTTCAAAATAACTTCACAGAAAATATTGGAAACATAAATGATACTGATAATATAGAAATTAATCCTTTCGTATTTATCATGAATCCGTTAAAATACAGT
The DNA here is from genome assembly GCA_033032175.1 of Saturnia japonica. NCBI lineage: Eukaryota > Metazoa > Arthropoda > Insecta > Lepidoptera > Saturniidae > Saturnia > Saturnia japonica. The sequence goes on from CM065314.1 coordinate 6,699,226, forward strand.
TATAAGAACATACGGAAGGGTATAAAGAATTTTAGATTCCTTAAAAAAAGTAATTTTTAAATAATATTACAGACCTGTGTGCCACATAACGTGATTCATGAAATGTTCCTTCCTTGTGAAACTCTTCTTACAGATGTCGCAGCGGTGCGGCGTCTCGCCTGTGTGCTTACGGACATGGTTCACCATGTGCTCCTTGCGTGTAAATGTTTTCGAGCAGTACTCGCATCTACGAAACAAATACATCGTTATTGACATTTAACAGATTACGTTAACTCAAGGCACATTCCACAATAAATGGGAACACACATTAAAAAATTAACCTTTAATAATATGTTACAAATAATGCTTAATATGTAGTCAAGAATCTATATATCAAGGATATTTAAGTTTTTTTACAGAAACTACCAAAATATATGAAATTTTTTGTAGGATGAAACACTGACGACTTTACTGCACGATGTATACAATTTTTTTCTATAAGTTGGCAACATTTTTACTTCCATTTTGTATCGCCTATATATTTTATTTTAATATTTTAAGAAAACTTACAGCTAAGTACTTATTTAAGTTACATGTATAAATTAATGAAGGCCATTTACAAGTTCTCACATATAATTATGTACTTATATAATTAAAAAAAATAAAAAAAGTAGACGGAAGAACACAAAAATATTAACAAAAGAAATAAGAATTCGAAAGAGCTTTCAACTTCTGCACAGTTGTGTCAAATATATCAACGTCTAAATCACTAACCAATTTATTCATACTGCTGCTTACTCGAATGAAATAGGAATTTTGTCTGTAGGTAGTTCTAACAAGAGAACTATAAAGTATGTTAGGGTTTCTAAAAGATGCTGCCGGTACACGTAGGTTAATTTTGCTCAGTATCTCCGAACAGTCCATTTGGCCACTATGTATACACAAAAGATATGTACATCAGCTATTCCTCTTCGTGTATACAGTTGGAGCATATGAAATTTTTTACAGCGCGATGTGTAATCTGGTACAATTATTTCAGATTTAAACTGTAGGAAACGAAGAAACCGCTTTTGTATTTTCTCAATGCGTGTGATATATATATTATAATTGAGGTTCCAGACTTGAGATGCGTATTCAAGATGGGTTCGAACAAAAGAACAAAGAATTTTAAAAGTTTTAACACATTTAAATTCATTGGATAATCGAAATACAAACCCTAATGCTTTAGAAGCTTTTTTGACAACATTATCAATATGCTTATCAAATATTAGTTTGGAGTCAAAAATAACACCTAAATCTCTAACAGCATTAACTCGTGATAATTTACTATTTTAAAGAAAGTAATTGTGCAGAATCGGATTGAGTTTATGGGTATATGTTACAACTTGACATTTCAATCTAATTTATTGAGAGTACAATAATTTTGAAACTTATCTAAATCATATTGAATACGATCTACATCGGAAACAGTTTTAACAGGACATATAATTTTAAGGTCATCAGCATAGAGAAGAATTTTGCAAGTGGTAAAACAGGATGGTATATCATTAATAAAAATGTTAAAGAGCAGAGGACCCAATAAAGTTCCCTGAGGAACTCCTGAAAGAATCTGCATCGGCGAAGATGTATAGCCATTTAGAACTACAGTTTGGCATCTGTTCTTGACATAAGATGAAAACCACCTAAACAAATTACCCCGAATCCCTAGATCTCTCAGTTTGCAAAGCAGGATTTCATGATCTATCCTGTGAAATGCTTTACTGAAATCAGTATAAATTACATCTACCTGGGCAGGCTCTGACATGTAGTAAGTTATGTAATCACTAGAGAGGATAAGATTTGATGTAGTAGATCTTCCTTTTACAAAGACATGTTGCCGATCGTTAAGGGAATGTTTAAGAGAAGGATAAAGTTGTTTGAAAACTACTTTTTCGAATACTTTAGAAAAAATGCAAAGTTTGGAGATGGGTCTGTAGTTAATGCCCAAGTCTTTAGAGCCATTCTTATGAACAGGCGTAATTAAGGCAGATTTCCATATATCGGGCATTATCCCATCTTTAAGAGAATGCTCATATAAAAGAGAAAGTGGAACAGAAATACTATTTGCACACTTAACTATTAAAATGGGAGGTATGTTATCAGGACCTGCAGATTTGTTAAGATCAAGAGTTTCAAGAATTTTTTGTGTATCAGACAAGACAATTTCAATAGAACTTATATTGGAAGAAGACTCAAAAATGAATGTTGAACCATCTGTAATATGTGAAGAATTTTGTGTATTATGTAGAAAAGAAGAATGAAAATATTCAGAAAACATGTTACATATGATGTCACCTGATGCAGAAGAAACCAGACCATATTTCATCATAGATGGCAAAGCATTACACTGGTTTTTACTTTTCACATAAGACCAGAACTCTTTGGGAAATTTAAAAATATTAATTTCAATTTGAGAGATATAATTGTGGAACATATCTTTTTCCATATGTTTAGCTCGTTCCCTTAAAGTTACGAAAGAATTATGATCAGATAAGTTCTTATATTTTTTAAACTTTGATAAGAACTTGTATTTTTCTTTCAATACTTTAATGAGCGACGATTTATACCAAAGTGGGTATTTATTATTAGCCGTAATCGTATATTTATTATTCAATTTTGCCTAAAACAATAAAAACATATTTTATATTTTCGTTGCTGGCCAGTACAATTTTGACAAGTAGCGAGTAAAGTTGGCGTATTGTTCTAAATTTACCTATACGGAGTTTCTCCTGTGTGGCTTCTGACGTGATTGTCTAGATGCTCCTTCCGTGAGAAGGTTTTGTGACATGTTGTGCACGCGTACGGTTTGTCCTGAGCTATTCGCTTCGCGTGCCTTTCTGCAGGGTCACCAGCTAAATGAAAAGTAAACATTTGTACAACATACATCAAACGAGTATGCAGCTTTATACTTTGTTCTATTTAAATTTGAAATTAAGACCAAACGAAGTTAGTGGCAACCTTTCAAATTCTATCAGTAAATTATATGTCACCTTCGAGACCATAGTTCTTTTTCAAGTTAAACTTCTTTAGGCGCGTTATGAAAAAATGATGAGTGAATTTTTACCCGACTGCGAAAAAGGAAGGTTATGTACTTCAAGCCCATGTATGTATAAATTTCTTTGGCACGCTCTGTAGTCTAAACGGCTTGATGGATTTTATTTAGCATACGAGGTGTCGTTAGAGCCGTCTCAATTGTGGGAGTAACATAGGCTATATATATTTTGAGATTAAAATAAAAAGCAAAAATAGAAAAATGTAAATTTTCAGTCAAGTGTTTCTGATACACTCGTATTTTTGTTTCCTTTTTAAATGTTTAGCTTATTACATATCGTAACAAGAAGCTATACCATGAAGTTGCTTGGTAAACCTCTTGTTTTAATGTTGTGAAGATAGTCACAAAAGATTTTATTTATTTAAATGCTGTATCAGTGTCTTCTAGAAATAAATTACAAGTGTTGAAATATAAAAGTATATTTTTTTCAATTCTTTTTTTTTTTTTTTATAAATTCATTTCGAGTAAATTAATTTTGATTACGTCAAAGAAGTATAACTGCTAACATGTGCACATAATGAGTACATAGACTTACTTTTTTTTCTTTATTTGATTTAATGGCTAGAGTCCCTAAGAACATATCAGTCTCATCGTAATATTTACAAAATTATCTTAGCACCAAATTATAGCTTCAACACTTGCAGTAGCAGGTAAGATTTTATGAAATATGCCTTGATCCATTAGATAAAGCTTGTTTAACCTTAATGGTAGTGCGGTCAACTCACACGTCTCATTCGTGAATTTACCTCACTGGTTGTGAGTATGAAGTTAAGACAGTGAGACCAAGTGGTAGGAATAGGCGGCGTACGTACGTAGGTAAATGGAGGAAACATTCATATAACCAAATATACCCATCAACCTACTATTGCAGTGTAAATTTAAAATTATTTGTTTTGATTATCATTAGCCTGTAATTGCCTACTGATAGACATATACCTAACCTATCTTAGCCTGAGACGCAAACTCTACGAGTCCGCCCAGCTATCGTCGGGTGATCTCCACGAGACGATTATTTTTCCGTCTGCGTATCATCGCGACTATTGACTGATCGCCGCGTTTTGCAACGACTCGTCACGAGTCGCGACAGATTGCTGCGTGTCCGCAACAACTCGTCGCACAGTTGCTTTGTTGAAAAAAGCTCAATTTGATGATAGGCAAGAGCAAAATCAGAAGTATCAATGACTTTGTGTTGAGGCGAGTAGGCCGCTTCTCGCAACAGGTGCGCTGTGAGTTGGTGGTGTTTCCCTAGTCATCACACGTCGCATCGCCTTGTGGAAACACGTTCATAGTTGTTATAGAATTAAATGGCAGGACGATAGTATCACCGCGATAAACACGCTCGTGGAGGTGGCGCCTATGGATTACACATCTGGACTTTGTTCCTCCGAATTCAGTCAGTCAATGCGCAGGTCCTCTTGCCATCCCACAAGGGAGCATCCCCCCACACTATGTTCTAAAGATGATCTCCAATCCAGAACACATGTACCCCATTGTTTATTGGTTTTTTTGGCATATGTGACCAGAACACTGTTACTTCCACATGTTAATCTTTTGAAGTATGTTGTTAAGAATATATCGAATCCTATCCTTGAAAGAAACTCTTTTCACAACTCAGAGCGAATTTGACTAAAATTTGATTTCCCTAACCTTTGATAATATTTACAAATAGTTAAAAAAGGGTTAATATAATTATATAACACATATAAAATCAAAGACGCTACTGTCCATGATATGCAGGAAAGACAAACAAGAATCAAAGCGTTTATCAGGGACTGCTCCCAAAAAAGAAAAATACTGTTGAGAGAAGTCACTCCAGACATTACTTTGATATGTAATATAATTTAAATGTACTGTTTTTTTGGTTTATATCCCATAATCCCCCTCATATCTACTATGCTATAATTTAAGTATTTAGTGTGGTTTCATATAAGTTACATAGTACACTTATTAAATGTAAGATTTAAATAAAAAGTATTATATGATTGCTTACCAAGATGACACTTTCCATGTCTTGATAGTTCAGCAAGGTTAGCGAAAGCAGACCCACAGACTTGACAAGTGAATGGTTTGCTTTCATTGTGGTAACGCCTATATGAAAACAATATATTATATTTTAATTTGATCATAAAGGCTGAACAATAACATAAAATAATCCCAAGAAATTTTCCTATATTTATAGGAGAATATCCAAAGTAGTCAGAGACAATGAAAATAAACAATTAGAGTTTCCTACAAAGATTCTTGTACATTTTCAACTCTGGCCAGGATGAGCAATTTGACCAATAGATGTTAGTGACCTTGGAGTATCATTTAATAACACCTAAAGTATATGGTAAAACAAACAAAAAAATAACTGCAATATTCCTCTATCAGGATTAGAGTTTCCTAGAAAGATTCTTGTATTCGCCCAATAGATGTTGAACTGATGTTAGTAACCTTAGAGTAAAATTTTAATATCACATAATAAAGGGTCTGGTATGATATACAAAAAATAACTACAATATTCCTTCATCAGATTTTAGGGGGATTGAAAAGTTTTACAGGAATATCCTAATTGTCTGTGATAATGATCTTAGGAAATAAAGTAATGAGAAAAAACAAGAAAGCAGATATTTAGTTAATAATAATCTCATTTTTGTATTTTAAGGAATCTTTAGAAAATGTAGAAAAAAGCATAAAGGCATATTTTTTAAAATAAATTCAGAGTTAGTGATATAAACATACCTGTGAACAATTAGTTGATACCGGAATTGGAATATCTTGCCACAGATATCACATGTATGATGACCAGGCGAAGAATCATTTTCAGACATTGTAGCACTGGTTCCTGGTTCAACGTCGACTTCATTTATTGCCTACAAATTTAGTTTAAATATATCTTTTTGCTGAATATGTTAGCTACCACCATTAAGTTAAAAAATCTGTCACCAAGTACTTAATAGTTGTTGTATTCTGGTCGCTACACTTGTGAACCAGTGCCCTCTTAGGTTAGACTTAGCTAGTTCTTTGGACACATTGTCAATAAATGACAGGTAAGACTGTGAACTAACTTTTTAATTTAGTTTCATATGTTGTGTGACATATCAAGTGTGACTTTTTAAAGAAGTAATATCTGGGCGACCGAGCTTTGCTTGGTGTCTTACAAAAAAACACCTATCTAGATATACTTGGAATGTAAAACATTATTTAAATATAAAGTTTCATCCAAATCGTTAGAGCTGTTTCCGAGAAACCAATTCATATATAATACATATACAGTGTAAACTCTTTATAACGTTATCCTTTATAACGATAAACTCCCTATAACGTTGAAGTGAGCCCAACTTGGTTGGTTTGCGTTAAAACCCACATATTGAAACACTCTTTATAGCGATACGCAATTCTCTATTACGAAGAAATGTGTAGGAAGACGATTCCACCACATATCTAGATATGAATAGAATACATAAAATAATACAAAACAAGTACTGGCATAGCAAAAAACGTCAGACAAAGTTATCAGACTATATGTGTAAACAATAATTTATAGCATTTATTATCTAAGACATGCATATTAAAAATTCTTGTTAATTTGGTTGTTTTTTTGTTCACTCCATATAACGTTAACTCTCTATAACGACAAAAAATGCTCAGTCCCTTGAGTTTCGTTATAAAGAGTTTACACTGTATATATATATACAAAAAAATCACTTAATATAATAATAACATAACTTGTAATGCACATTAATAAGTACCACACATCAACTTTTTTTAAACACATGAGTATCTATTCAGAAACATACATATTTTAACTTAATATGATATTACTTAAATTCATTATTTTCATCAAGTGTAAAACAAAAACTAGTTATAATTAAGTTTTTGTTTGCATTGAAGTATAATATTATTGGATTGTTCTGTATTTACCATATCACTTACCTTAGTTTGTTGTTGTGATTGACCTTCAGTATTCATTTTTCCAAACACCTCATGGTAAGCTAATAACTGTGAAAGATCTTCAACATTCACTTTATACATTCCATGCATATCATGCTCGGATGCACCTGCTGATATTTTCAATACAGCTCCCTCCATCCCCATTGCTCCCACAGTCTGTAATTAAAAATAATAAACTTATTTACTTATTACTATTATACCATTACTATACATGTTGGCGACAGAACAGTTGTTTTCGTGTCTTAGGTTAGGTTAATATGTGTTATTATTGTATTTACGATGTTACGATAAAATAGATTAATACTGACAATATTATAGAAAAATGTAAGCGAATACGCTACATTACAAGTTGCATGTTATATATTAAGATGTATATAAACGATTATGTATTGTGTGTCACATATGTGAAAATATAACTAATATAGAATAGATTAACATATAGAGTAAGTATATCGAATATTATAGAGATTTTACGAGCGGAAAATAGTGATGTCGCCCGTAAATTACATTGTTTTTGACTTATGTACGGAATGTATACGTAATGTATATTATAAGTGAATATGTAATGGATAGGTAATTCAAAGAGGAACATTTTGATATATGACATGTGTACATAAGATATATAATGAGAGAAATATAAAGAGTTTAACAGGGCAACCAAAGCGAAAAGTAAAGTTAAAACACGAAATAAACACGGAATAAAACGGGGCTCTCTTTACGGTCATTCCTCGAACTACTTTAAGCTCGAAGAGGGGCCGTATTGGGCACGGTGCAATTCAACGAGTCTACAAGTACAAGCAACGAGTAACTACAAGAAGAAAGCTTTGGTCGTCCTGCGAACAATCAACAACAAGATATCGACTTTCATTGAAGACCCGGCACCTCAAGCGGTCGTGCATTATTGCACCCCCGGACCCCCTCACTACTAACATCACGCCGCCCACTGGCATCCGTACGGTGTCTACGAGACGGGCATCCGGCGCAACAAAACGCCCGTCTAAACCGGGGAAACGTCACACCCCCCCCTCCCTCACGCAGAGGGGAAGTGACGCGTACCCAACAATACATACTTATTTATAAATACAATTAAAATGTCTGTTTGTAATGTCAAAATAACAGTTTTTTTTACTAAATGCATATAAAAGTTTATACGACACTTATAAAAAAACACCCATAAAAAAAAATGTCTGTTTGTTTGTTTGTGAATCAATTCCGGCGCTTAAATGGCTTATGCTGAATAAACCATAAGAGATATATCAAATTATTGTACTACATAATGTAGACATTAAATAGACCTACAAAAAAGTCAGCGAAAGCATGTCTATCTTCTAAGGATCACCCACAATAAGCATATAAGTGGGAGCGGGAGTAGCACAATTCGAGTTTGTGCCCGATCGATGGCATTCTGTAGTCCACGCGAACGAAGTCGCGGGCACAGCTAGTATAAAATAAATATACGTTCACTGTTTAATTGATTTGATTTCTTGCCCACTTGTATATCATTAGATATTCTTGGACCCACACCAGACATACGCACGCACACACGCAGACTCATACACACGCACAACACAGCTATATAAAACCCCTCAACTGTACTCCATCGCTTTATGAATACAGAAAGATGGGCGCTAGCGTCTGTAAGTTTCACAACTGGTGGGTATATTATGTTTAGTTTAGTTTACATTAGTGAATTAAAATCATTAGTAACATTTACTGTATAAAAAAAAACATTTACAGTACACGCGCACGGGTGGCTCGTGACGTCATAACTGTTTCGTCATCTTTCGTCAAGGATCGAACATGGGTGACGAAACAGTCACGGTGACAAAAGTCACTTATGTGCACTAACTAACACTTACTGTGTAGGAAAAAACAAAAAATATTTTTGTTAAATGACAATGCTATTAAACAAATTAATGATTACCTTTAGATCAATACCCTTTATATCTTTTATTTCAGCCGGTATGGCAAACTGTGCAGTTTCCATTTTGGATGTGTTCTTCTCATCTTTGACTAAAAGCGGATCAGCGGCGCTCGCCTCGATGGACGTCGTACCGTCAGGGTTATGTGTCACTAATATATTAGCTGGCTCGCCGGTCGCTTGCTCAATACGAACCACGCTGTCTATCACCTGAGTGACGGGAGACTGAAATTAGTCCGTTACAATTTAACAGTATGCCTACCTATCAATTTTTTTTTCTACATTTATGAGACAATTTTACATCATAACAGTACATTTTATCATCACTATTGCTTTATAAAAGCCAATGTATAAGATGTTTTACAATGTCATAAAGACAAATTATTTTTAAAGGTAATAAAATATAATGTAAATTTGGATGTTATAAAATATAGATCAAATACTATATTTAATACATTTAGGCATTTATTGATTTGTTTATGAATCATTCTTGTATACTGTTAACTTTATTTGTTAATAAATAGACATGTTAAAATGCCAGTAAGAAAAAGTTCAATGAAAACTTTTCTCTATGACCAATTAGCTGCAATAAATTGGGACAAAGTCAATTATGTCAAGAATGACCTAACAATTATGAAATTTTTGCTGTAACCCTAAATTTATTTATAAGAACAAAACAATTGAAATATATATAAGTATAATTCTGTTTTATTTTAAATATAATATGAAATCATCACAAGTTGAAACAAATTCTATATAATATAATTAATTCTATTATTACCTGTTGACCAACAAATTGTTGTAACTGATGTACGGTCAGTGTATGATCGTTAGGAAGTTTGATTGCTTCATGTAGTTCTTCTTTGTCAACCATTTTTCCACTACCAGGTTCTACTACAGTAACTATCCCATCTTCACTAACAGTCAGTTGAATCTGTTAAAGAATATGACTTATGAGGACAACAAAAATAGCAACTACGTGACAAATATTTTTGTAAGTTTTAATGTAAAAAAAAGTGTACTAAACTAGATGCTGTAAAGTAAAAATTTTCATTAAATTTATTTAGTTATTTTTATAAATATTTATTATTTATTCAATTTAATAGCAAATATTAAAAATTAATATTATAATTTGATGTTCAATTTTAATTTTTATCACAAACTTTTTATTAAATGTTTTATTAAATTTATTTCTTTATTTTGTAAATATTAAATAACCAATAATAAGTATTTAACATTAATAATTTAATAATATTTAGTGTTAATTATATTAAATAAAAGTATTTTAATTTATATCAATAAATAATACATAGGGATAGTTAACCTCAATTATATTGGAGCACTTGAAAAAGTATATAAGCACAATTTTTTTCACTAATATTCACAAATAGTAAGTAATATCAATCAAAATATTCAATTTAAATCACTACTGAATATAATTTATTAGCACATATATAATTCGCACTTGTATGAAACTAAAACACGTGTTGGGAATGTATAAACTAGAAACATGTTGATAAATATTATAAATATGAAAACAGTGATCAGAGGTGACGAGCGTACCAACATGCGCGACTAATATCGAGGTTCAATTTCTATTTTGTTGGTAGCTTTTTTTCGAGACTTAATGAGCGGTTAAGCAGACAACTTCATACTGTTAATTTTGTGCCACAGATGCGCGCGCATCTTAAAATGTCACTCTCATCATTTTTTCATAACGCGCCTAAACTTCAAAAACCTTCAGAAAACAAAAATATTTTCGTTAAACTACTATCGACTCTAACTACCACCACTTGTACTATAAATAAAACAGTGCGTACTAGTCGGGTTATCACACCACTAGGCCAATTCGACAACCACCATAGTAGTGAAAAAATTGTGTTTTTCTCTATTTCGTTTCATCGCTTTCAAATCACAACAACAGGTACTAAAGAAGTTTTCACTTATTAACATAAAATAGAGTATAAACTAGCCGGTTTGGTGATACCTTTTTTTTTGTTTTGACTAAAGCTGCGGGCCTTAAGGTCCTTAACAACTTCACCGGGCTTTGTGACAATATCAACGACTATGAGCTAGTAACGCACACCTAGACATGATAAAATATGCTCCAAGTACACAACATGTATTAAGTATAAACTTTGTCAGTTACAAATATTGTATAATTATAACCTATACTTCTGTACTACTACGTTTAGAATCATGGACAGAACACATTTCGATAGATTTTTTATTTTTTGTCTGTCTGTTAGTTTGTACGGCAATCAAGCAAAACTACTGGATCGATTTAATGAAATTTGGTGTGATTGTAGTTTGTAGTTTGAAGGTACATTTAGGACACATTTATACACGTAATGACATTTGTATGGTCTATATATTGCGTTTATGTACATAGAATTTGGTTTAACTTTTATTGTCGCACTTAGTTATATTTCCTGTTAGGGATCGTATTAATAATTTAAGGCTGATCATTCTACAATACATGACAATGTAACATTTTTTGGCGTAATCGAGATTTTTTTATTAAGTTACCTATATAAAATTATTAAATAAACTCAGCTTTTCCTAAAGGATTGCAAAAATGTTTATATTAAGGTACTCTGTATATTTAAATGTCTTCTGGATAATATTGGTTCATATTTTAAATGATTTTATTTGGATATTCTTTGATGGGCTTTTGATTCATTGTGTTATGATCTGGATTAATATTAAATTAAAATTACTGATAGAAGATGGACAGTATTCAATTGCTCTAAAAAAGAGCGAGATCCATTAATTTGCAGAAAACTGAGGAATGCCGTCAAGAAGTCGGTTAAAAGATAGGATACATACTTTCAAAGTATAGGTCTTCTAAATTAAAATATTTTCTTATCTCGCTGACCTGTTGTATGATGATAATAAGCAACATAAATATATAATTTTCTTTACAAATGATCATTCTTAGCAGCGAAGAACATAAACGTAAGCCGTATAATTGAAATTACGAAATTACATTACACAAATATACCAACCTGCTGATTGTTGTGCTCAGGTCGTGCTGAAGCCATAAGTTGCTGCTGCATCAAATGCTGTTGAGAATGGTGCCCCTATAGATATGGGAAATTGAATTTAAAAAATATTTACAGTTTATACTTATAATACATACTATTTTATTATCATTCTAAATTACCTTAATTATATTACATAATTTAAGTTACTTTATCAAAAGTATACCGCAAAAACACTTGCTAATTGTAGTGAAGTTAGTTTTGAGATATTGCTATTTACTTCAATAAAGAATAGAAATAAAGCATGAGATATAAATTAAAAAAAAATGACCATTATTACTGTTTAATTTAATTAAATCAATTTAAGTTCTGTGGTAATAATGGTCCAAACGTTTTATTACTATATTTCTACTAAAATTACGTAAAAGTAAAAAAATTGTGTTATTTACATTTACAAGTCGCACGAAAACATCTATGAAAAAACTAAAAATTTCAGAATACTTGTAATGTGAGAAGAAAAAATTTGAAAAAGTTTATAAATTACAATATATCAATCAATTTAGTTTTTATTTTAAACTTAAGAGACCTTTTAAGTTTATAATAGACATGATATTTGCTGAGTATTCTTAAAACGTGTTTACTAACATATTAACATGTGCGAAGTAAATTAATACATGTAAAAAAACATTTAGCAAGATTTTGCTGTATATCATCAAAAACACTAAAATCTTGATTAAGCTACAACAAACATTTGTATTATTGTTGAAAAGTTCAAAAGAGAGCAACATGCATTTATAGCTCATTAATTTTACTAAAATAATAACAGAAAGATAGAGTCAAGTAGAAATAAACAATTGAAAAAAAATGTGACAAGAAATTAAAGATGATCTAAAATACCTTAAATCTGTAATCTATTTAATCATGCAACATCACATAAAAATACAAAAAAAATATATATTGAAGTTAATGTAATTATTAATTACACAGTAGAGAGAAAATTATCCATAAGAGCACAATGTTTTTTATTTAGGCTCATTTTTTGGACATTAAACAGTCATTTATTTGTCAATTCATTTATTATTAGTGAAATCATGTGATTTTGAGTGAAAAAAATAAGAATGCAGTGTTCATGCACAACTATAAGTTATGAAACAAATGATGAGACAGCCTATAAGAGCCCTTTGAAATAAAATTTATACTGTAAGTTAGGCTAAGAAGAGACTTAAATCCACTCCCTTCACCATTGTTATCTACTGAGCATACAACTATTGCATTCTCGCTAAGAGTGTTATCACGTGATTTACCATATCTATGTTATGGTGTTGTACAAACTCCACCCGATTATTGGGTACCTGCTGGTGGGCGGCTTGACCTGCGCTAACAGAGCCTTGTCCACCGGCACCTGAAGCTTGTTGGGCATTCAGCTCTTGCTGTTGGCTGTGACCAACTAAGCCCTCTGTAATAAAAGAATTGGTTTATTGTTCAATTGTATAAGGTGCATAAGCATGTCAAATTCATAAAAAACATGGCAAATACACATGAATGACGTGAAAGATATGGCGGCAGTGTAAGCTCTCCTCTACCATAAATTAAGTGTCACAGAGGAATCATACTCCAAGATCAGTCAGTGTTTATCCTAACTTGATTCATTACACCAACATTTTCCAAAATATATTTTCTCATAAGCCGGTTAGTTTTGTTTCCACTTTGTAACTAACACACAAAGTTTTTCAACTATCCTGATGTATATATAGACAAAATAAAATACATTGGTATTACAGTAAATTTAAATTCTTAAATTTTTGTGGCATATAATAATTAAATTGTAATTTACTGAGTTTTATAAAGTATTTACTGAGATGTATGAAGCTGTATATTTTTAACTAGAAACTCTTAAGTTTGCCAGGAAAAAGAAATTAACTTTATTATTGTCTGGTTGGACTTCCAATCGTTTTCTATTATTACTTTTCCAGAATACAAGTGTTGAAACCCCTGATTCACATTTATAAGTTGTGACAAAAGGCATTAGAAATTTTATCACATGTTCTGCTTATATGATAAATTGTATAAAACTCAATCGTTTGAGTGTGATTAGTTCTGCTCTACCTTGACTTTACATCTTTAGTAATGGCAGTAATAGTATTGAAGTAAAAAAAAAAAAAACAACATACCATGTGTTTGTCCAGACTGTGTTGCAATGATTTGTGAAACTGGTATTTGTTGAGGTCCTGCCGCAGAGACTGTGACCTGTGACTGGCCACCATGATGTCCCAGTATGATATTTGGATCACCATTTAATATACTTGCATGTGCTTGACCAAGGTCCTGAAATTTTTCTACATTAGTAATTTGAAAAAATTGGACTATAATGAAATGAACTTAAAAAGTAACATTTGGCACAAATTATTGTTAGATCAGCTGTTAATGTAGGTCAATAATGTATTGTTCATTTAAAAAAAGGTTTAACCAATTTATAACATAGTAGTACATTTCTAAACTTGTTGAATACTTTGGCTGGCAAACTATCAATGGTTTATTTATATTTAAATTTACAGTCCTCCTGGACTGTGCACTGTAGCAGTGGTAATAAATGGTACTATTGAGCTGAGAGGTAGCGGATTCGATCCCCACCCATGACTGACTTTCTGTGATAAGCATAAATGTCAGTTGTGTGTGTCTGGGTGTTAATATCTATATATTAATGTATATCAGCTGTTTGTTATTATATTACAATCTTTGCTTAGTTTGGAATTAAATGGCTGTGTGAAATTGTGTCCTCATATATTTAACCCTATAATCAACCAAATGGGAATTAGTCATAACTAATTAGTATAAGCTAATTATTAGTAACTGATAAATTACAGCTATTAAAAAAAAAAGCTAAAATATTTCTTGCAATTATTACACATATAACACAATAAAACCAATGTTTAGATCCACGCTTCCCATACATGAGGTCCATGTCAGGGAAAAAAATTGGGGATACATGAGATATCTGGATCTCATATAAGCAAGTTGTGCCTTTAATTTTGGTTCTCCATAAATGGAATCATTCATTTACACTTAGTGTTTATTTACATATATAATACCTTAAATAATTTTATAATTTCTTTACATATTATCTATTAAGTAGAACTTGTAAATAATAAATGTTCATAACATGTGATGAAGAATCTTTTAAAATGAGTAGCACTATATCAAATATCAAAAACACTTTTAAAGTTGGTGAATTAGCAAAAAATCAATGTCATGTAAACAGAGGCTCAGCTCAGGGGTTATACCCAAAACCAAAAAATGTGGCCTACAAGATAAAAAAGTTTGAAGCCCTCTTGTTTATTTTTTATAATGAAGAAATACCAATAAAGATCTTCTATGATTTAATCAAAACAATAATAACTTAATTTCTATAAATAATTATAAATACAACTTTACCAAATAATATATGAAAAGACTTTTTTTATGTTTCATTAATTGCTTACTAATATGATTATTGAATTAAATGACCAAGAATTATGTAAACAGCTATATTCTGTATTACAGAAATTTCTAGCATATGCAAGCTGGATGATGGTGCAAGAACAAACATTAATACAGAATCAAAAAGTAAGAAAAAAAAATTGTTTGGAAATAATATTGCTTGATGATGAAAATCACATAAATTATGCTGACATTGAATATGTATTGGTAGATGTAATTTTTTATACTTATAATAAGATTTAAAAAGTAACTTCCTGCAGATAAGGAAATTTTTTGTTGACTATACATATTAAAATTTCAAGGTTACTTTGCAATTTTATCAAATTTTTATGGACAATCTAAATATGTGTATAATTTATTTGAGATTAATTGTTATTGCCAAAACCATGTAAACCATGATTGTGTATTGCTTAATCTACAATGAGCAAACATAAGACGACCTAATAGTAAAAAATGAAATAGATGACAAAACTATGTAAATTTAATTTGATTATATGTTAGGTAGGTAATACCTGTACTGCTTTTCCATTTTCTATTCGAGCTCCTGTTGGTAAACCGTAAACAGAAACTTGTGGTATAGGTCCAGGGAATAAATTTGTAAATACCCAATATTTTGCAACGCTAGACAAAGCGACATTTACAGCTGCTGAGTTGACTCTCAAGTCGGTAGCAGATGTGGTTGGCGGCAAATTAGATTGCTGTTGTTGCTGTGCCCCTGGTACTCTCTGATTCTGCGAGTAAAAATACCAAAGTAATGAGAATACCAATTGCAAAAAAATACCTAAAAAATTTACAAATCATTCAAACCTCAACACTTCCCGGAGGCTGGCCACCACCCGTATTGATATTGTGATGATCGGAATTCATCATTAGTCTCTATTTAACAATAATTAGACTAACTTTAACGTAATTATTTACAAAACACAAAATTTCCTAAACTTTACGTATCGGCATTGTCATAATTCGTGTCATTGAAATGGAGGCGCGGGGGACGCGACGGGCCGCCATTGTGAAACTTAGTGCACAATAACATTTTCTTCTAAAAGCCTTTTCTAGTGATTTTTGCTCACATTATTTTACATAACTCGTTAAAACGGCGACACATTTTTAAATATTACTCAATATGAATTACGTTAATCCTACATCAGATTTTAAAGTTTCGATCACATTTCACATTTCTATCTCACAAATCTACTACAAAAGTACTCTGTGGAACGTACGAAAGTTTGCCAGTTGCCACCACAGAGTTGCCACGGTCACAGAGCTACCAACATTGAAAAAAAAAAAAAAAAAAATACCCTATCAAAAATTATATTTTTAATTATTCATCAGAGGAAACTCATAAAATCTATAAATTTTAATTTGAATAAATGTATGCTCCTTCTACGGAATAAATAATCCATAGAATACTACATCTATGAATAATACACATATAAAATTTTAAATAATTAGTCGTCTTATTAAATACTTAAATAAAAATAATTTGTGTAGAGATAATATCTCTGTGTCACAAAAAAGCACAAAACTTATGCAGATAGCAGCATAGAAATGCTTAATTTTTGAAGTCAAAACAACGTTAGCATCGTTGTGATTTGAAATTCGATGAAACGAAAAAGCGACAGAGAGAGAGTAAAAAGAGACGGACACATAAATTCATAAGATTTAACGTGGCAGAAAATGTGATAGGGAAGTTTTAGACAATGGTAAAAAGGCACAAAAGAGGTTCGTTGCCACGCTATAATGAGTTTTATTACCTGATGAAAAAGGCACGAAACAAAAACTTTTTAGACAACACTTATGACATTCTGTTACTGATTGATATTGTGTTAGGTTGCCATGGATATTTCAAATTGAATTTTATTACCTCACCAAAAAGGCACGAAACAAAACCTTTTTAGACAAAACTTATGACATTCTGTTACTGATTGATATTGTGTTAGGTTACCATGGATATTTCAAATGTGCATAAATTGAAAATGATATTGTGAATAATGATTGTGAGTACTTGTATGTACATTTTCTTAAATTATAAATTAGTGTGTATTTGATCATTTTCTGAATTAAAAAAAAACATAGATGTGAAAGGTTTCACTTCTACCACGTGTGAATTGCACACATAATTTTTTTTTGGCATACTTTTCCCTTTGTGAATGGAAAAGGCAAGACTACAGCCAAGTCTGACGTTTTTAAAATTAATGTTTAGATGTTATTAATCTAAAGGCCAAAGCCATGTCCTCATTTTTTCTTCAACTTGTTAATCTTTCCAATGTAAATACTTCTAAGTCTTTTCTAGTTTTTTTTTTTTTTTTTTTGAACTGACTACACTGTTAGCCTTAGGGGCCCTATCGTTAAACAGAGCCGCTGCGGCTTTTACAGCTTCACCGGACTTGGGGGCGAGCGCTTAGGGCACTCAGCCGCGAAAGTTTGTGACGACCCGCACGAGGGTGCCAGAGTGGCCGAACCTCGGCTCGGGCGGTCGTCGCGAATGCGAAAAGTCGCGATCTAACTAATTCCCTAATCCTAAGAGAATTCGAACTAACTAATATATACTCATATGCACGTTCCCCTCCTCCTGGGAGGAAGGAGTGGACCATGCGTATGTGTATTTAATAATCGGAATAGTTTTTCTACACTAACTAGCGCATTAGTCTAACTAGCGCAAAAAAAGAAAAAAAAAGGTCCCTTACAGAACCTATGTACCTGTGTGGTGTGCACGTGTGTGTGTTCATACGTGTGTAATGTTGTGTGTGGGTAACTAAGTGTTGCACGTATAGTGTCACTTTGTATCGCGCGGGCGGCTGCCTGACCCAAGGGTTTCACACCGAGGAACGGACCTAGGCTTGGGTTGCCGCTAGAGAGGGTGGACGTGACGGGTGTGCGGGAGCGAAGTTAACCGCCCGTCCTCTGCGGAGAGAACGGTGGTTACGCGGGCGTGGGCGGTGGCACGCTCTGTTTGGAGAGACGGTGGCGTAGAACGCGTTAGCTGCTTCGGTTTGGACGGGCGGGTCAGTGAATATATTATGCGGCCGGCGTTTTCTCCGGCAGGCGTTGGGGTCGGGAACATATGAAGCTGCCGCTTTTATTAGGGGATTCGCGTGGTTCGATGCAGTGTCGAAGTAGGAGCGAGAAAGGTGTTTGACATAGGCATGTATCGAAGGAAGGTCCATATCTCTATGGAGATCCTCCATACGAACATACCTAGGGGCGCCGGTAAGGCGGTGAAGAAACCTATTCTGGATGGCTTGTAAGCTTTTCCAATTATATCTTGACATATGTGCGAACACAACGCAGCTATATGTCATAATCGGTCGGATACACATCTTGTAGAGCGTAAGCTTGTGTCTCGTGGACATTTTGCTTGCAGCAGTGCAGCGGGTCTATTAACCACTATTTAAATAAACGAGAACACATGAAACGTGAGCGCGGGTCGTGAGAAGCGCGGGTCGGGAGCGGGCTGCGTCGTTACATTTGTCGTAATAAACGTTCTTACATATAGGCATTCACACAGAAAGCGTGTGCGGGTCGTGAGCAGCGCGTGTTGTGAATTTGTCATCGAGTTGTAATTATTTACAAAATTTGTTCGCATTTCACCATGGATATTAAATGAACGCATTATCGAATGTGTACGGAAACATAATTGATACTTGTAAAAGCGATCTTCGTATGTTTGTAAGTTCTCTGCAAAGGCGATGATATTCTCCAAAACCTAGTATTTTTTTATACCTAGTAGTCGTTCTGCTCTTCCCAATAGTTGATGGTTCGACCAGAGTGCCACCTACATCTGATAAACCATCGTCTCGATAAATCAAATATATTATGAACCGTAAATATAAGCTCAATCGGTCATGTCGTTTAGAAGATAAAGAATCACTATGATATTTATTTATATAATATGATTAATTATAAGTTAATATATTTATTAAATGTCGTGAACCCAAGTCCTTTTCCTTTTTCGTGCTCTATTTTTTAAAAGAAGGAGAAATAATAATTCCTCGTCCGTGTCCGAATCCTCCCACATTTTCAATGATAGTGTCTCTCCCAACAACCGCTGCGAAGCCGTTCACAGCAACCACACTAGATACGCCCACGCCACACCGCTGCCGACCCGCGTTATGTGTGAACACAGAAAGCTTTGCGGCTAGTGAAAAACACGAACCAACCCGCGCCCGACCCGCACCCGTTCTCTGTGTGTTTTGCCCTTTAGGCGTAATTTTTATGACGGAGCAGATACACAATATGGGCGTATTTCGTTTGCAATGATATAGCCTTTACCGCGGTGTTTTGTACTAGGGCAGCGGATGAACCAGGGTAGCGTCATTATGAACGACACCATTATGACGGCACATTCCAATAATAAACTGATCACAGTAATCTAAACAAACAGCGCATCCACACTGTATGACTTTCAATAATAAAGTGTGGATCTTTATAGGGTAGGAAGGTAGCATTAAAGCAATTCCCACGATCGAGTGGACCAACGGGGTTCCGGGCTGCGGGAAGACAACATGGCTGGTGAAGAACTTCGGTGTGGAGAGCGACGCAGTCGCGATCACCACAACCGAGGTGGCAAAGGATCTTCAGGAAAAACTGGCGAAGACGCACGGCACCAAAGACGAGAAGAGAGTGCATACCATGGCCTCAATACTCGTGAATGGTTTCAAGGAATCCAAGAAACGTCCGCGTTTAATCGTGGATGAGGGGATCTTATGAACCATTTAGGGGCAATCTTGACTGCCACCTGGCTGGTGAGAGCAAGTGAAATCCTCCTCTTTTGTGACTTCAACCAACTGCCTTATATCGACCGGCAGAACCTCTTCGAAATGCTTACTGCCGACCTACTGCAGTCACTTCTCTGCACCCATAGAAACCCGATGGATGTGGCCTACACGTTCAGTGAGGTCTACGACGGTATATACGTATCGAAACCGACAGTGAGATCCTTGAAGGGTTACTCAGGCGCGCAAATACCCCTAAACCCCCCCGACACTCTCTACCTGATGCATACTCAGGTAGAGAAAAAAACCCTAATTAATAAGGGCTTCGGGACTGGGGAGTGGTCGCGCGTCCTGACAATTGATCAGTCCCAGGGATTGACCTTTAAATCGATGGTGATCCTCCAAACCAAGTGGAGGAAACTACAGATTCACTACAGTGTATCCCATGCTATCGTGGCTGTATCGATGCACACAGAGACCTGTGTCTATTATACGGACGTGGCCAACGACCTGATTTGCAGATTCATCAGTCGGGCGGTGAATGCTCCGGTGAAGGATATAGTGAATTATAACCTGAAGATGGCTATAACACAGGGACGAGAACGTTATCAAGTCCATTATTTCCCAAACCTCATCCTCTGTGTAAACATCCAAACACAATAACAACCTCAAAACTTCTGTAAATTTAGTAGAATAATAATCTTCTGTAATAGTAATAAGCAACAGTGTATAACAACAATAATTATATGTAATTTAGTTGTTCGAGAAGGTTCGCAACGTACTATTCGCGTGACGTACGCTGGGCCCTAGCTTCGCGAATCACGATCTTTCTCGAACCTATTGCTGCGATTGATGACGATTGACGCAGTAATTGATTACAATTATAAGGAGACTCACCTATTCAGGCGCGAGCGGTACCCCTGACCGCACTCTGGCGACCTGGACGGCCAATTGTGAAGTATGTGTGTGTGTGGAGTGAATTGTATGTACGTGGGTGTTACCACCTCAAATAGCAGGTCACTAGCACCGCAAGCAATCAGTTCAACAAAATTCCTGGGACACCAACTCAACGTTAACTAATTCAACTAGGACACTACCGAAAATTACTTGTGACGTAGTGCTCTCCAAACCACAAGCAGAAGCGTGGTACTCAAAAGCACGACGACGATTATTCTGCGTGCTTGCACCAGCCATCCGGCCGAGCTAGCGGGCGAACGGTTTCACCTGCCGTTCGCCCGCCTATCTATCTCAGGCCTTCCGCGATCTCGCCATCTCACGATGCGAGCTAGTGAAGTTAAATTTCTAACATTAGTGATAAGTATAGTTATACTAAAATAAGGCTCACTTAGTTATAGTACATATAGCTTCATTTGCAAGTTCATCTTTTTTCTATGCAATTTTTAATGTTCAATATTATAAAAGCACCCACTTAAAAAAGGTGTGGACCAAGAGTTCGCAGATTTGCGTTTTATAAAAAAAAAAAATAAAGTGTGTGCATAACTTTTTTTTTAGATCTGAATATACTTTTAGCCTTAGGGGCACAGAACACTAGCGGAGAAGAATGTTAACTTAATTCTAATTTTAGGTCGACAAAAATTTAATTTATTTGGGAATAAGAGATGACGCTGTAATTGTTTGACGGGTGAGCGAGCGATTCTAAATTAAAATTACTTGTCCTATGTTTTTTCTTCATTTTCATGTTGTTCTTTCTAGTGTCAAAAAGATGATGCCTCCCTTGTTAGGACTATTACAGAGTTTTTGTGGCGTCTTAAAATGTATGTTCCTAGATTATATTTATAATTCACAGCCTTCGTTTAATATGTGCGCTATGCGCGCAAGAAAAGTCAGCACGCTATTGGTGGCGTGCTTAATGTTGCCAGATTAACTAATCTTTTTCCGTCATTTAATGAAGTGATATCTCATTTTACAAACTAAAAGTAATTGAATAGATTTACTAGTAAAGTACAGTTGTTGTACTAGGTTATTTTGATTAGCATATAACATAAAAAAGGAAATTAAAACTCTATAAGAACCCTGTAAGTCTTATAATGAGTATATAGCAGTATTTTTTAATTTGACATAGGAATTGTGCTGCAGTAGGTCAATGCCTTCGATTCAGTCATTTTCATCAGAAGCTAGGCTAGTCTTTTCACAGAAGACTTGGATATTTCACCAGAAACATTAATTATAAATTTGTCCATTTCTATATCCAACAGTTTATTTGATTCGAAATCTTTATCCTCTATCTTTTCTACAAGTAGACATACATTGAGCCATTCTTCCGTAGTTATTGCCCTGAACACAGCTTTAGTAGTTGAAGCTATTTCACTCGGCGTTTGGTCGACATATTTTAGTGCGATGCGCTTCTTAACAATTGCCCAAATCTTTTCGACTGAATTTAAATCGCAGTTGTAAGGCGGTAATGAAAAAACCTCATGTCCATGTGAATTTAACATTTATTCAATTTTTTACCACGGCCCCCTTTGTGCCTTTTGATTAATTCATTTAGTTCACTGTGTCATCGACTGACACTTCGTGTAACTGCAGCCCATAGTATTTAAGATGCTTCTTACAGATGTTCTGCAATATTTAAAATCAATATCAGCTTTGAATTCTAACCAAAGTTTGTTTATTGTAGGAATTTCCTTCCTCACGATATAAAAGGAATGTATTTTATGCCTTAAAGCGCATTTATCAAAATCATGTAATTCAGCAATCTTTTCCTTCCTGACTCTGTGCTAATATTACTACATATTGCTTAAACACGAAATTCAAATCAATTTGATGTTTCAGAATATGTTTGTATTAATCCATACTTAATACTATAAATGCGAAAGTAACTCTCTCTGTCTGTTACGTTTTCACGCCTAAACCGCAGAACCAATTTTGATGACTTTTGGTATAGAGATAGATTAGACCTTGGGAAAGGACATAGGGTACTTTTTGTAGCGAAACTAAACTTTAAGGGTAAAAAATAGGAGATGAAAGTATGTAAGAGGGAAATATCAGCTTCCATGACAACCATTTTGTTAATTTGAAATGACAGTTTATATTGTCAAAGAAAAAGTAATTCAAAAAGTTTAATTTTCATAATGTAGACGGGAAACATACATCATACTCTATTTGAGAGGCTTTAAGAATTTTTTATAATGCATTAGAAATTGTACATTAGAATTTAGTTTGCAACCGAATTTGATGAAAATTGTACACGGGAAATCTATGCCACTCCTCTATTGATACGGCACATGAATTATCAACAACATGAGTAAAAATAAAGGGATTTAAATAATTATAGCGTAGTAAGAAATGAGTGCGGAGCCGCGGGCACACCGCTAGTATAAACAAACAGTTACAACCATTTATGTATTTGTAGGTATTTTACGGAACGAAATGTTGTTTATACATATTATAGGTATCTACCTAAAAGTAGAGATAATAATGTGCTTTCGTTATTTTTATACTCGACAGTTACTAGTTCCGTTCAATGAATAAATAAATAAACTACTTGGCAACTACTAAACTCAAGTTAAAATTTAACATATTATTTGTTTAATCATTTTTAATAATAAACATTTAACTCTCGCCAAACTTTATGTCGGTCTGAACACAGCGAACGAATTCGAACTTGGGCAATACGCATGGTATACGTCTTAGATTAATAAATGATTCTTAGAATGCCTTAATAATGATATTATATTGTCTTATAATTACATAAATTATTAGTTATCAAATATAATGTAAAAATTGTACCTAAATTTATATTCTGCGTAAACTATCGAGCCTATGTTCATCTCCGCTAGGGGTATTCTTCTTCATAACTTGGCAACCAGTCTTCTTTAATGAAGACCATTACTGCCATTATCGAGTGAATTATATTGTCACGTGTTATGACGATTCAGTATCCTAACAAGATGGTGGCTCCCTTGTTAGAACTTTCTGGGAAGTTTTTGTGGGATCTCGGAATGAATGCTTTCAGCTTATATTTATAATCCACCTCACTTAAGCATAAAAAAAACCAAACTATATCATGCAAAACGCCATCAATATTACATAATATAGGGTCAAAAACCTAAGTAAATGAATTAAAAATCAAAGTCACAACATGTCACTACAAGATCCCGTCAAAAACTCCCCTAAGGGTATTATATTCTGTGATTTCACAGCGGTGAGCACTGAGCGGTCATAAAGTTTGGCACGAGGTTTACTTACCTTACTAATAATCCACAGATAACCCCCACATATAATTTAGAAGAAATAACTGAGTGATGATATATAATCTATACTATAATAATATATTATATTTATATTATATTATAAAGAGGAATATTTGACTGTTTGTTTGTTTGTTTGCATTAAATAGGCTCCGAAACTACTGACCCGATTTGAAAAATTATTTTACTGTTGGGAAGCTACACTATCCCAGAGTGAGATAGGCTATATTAAATTTTCATAAAGATTAGGGATCCTTACTAAAACTCCAATAATGTAACCCAAAGTGTAAAATAATTACCTAAAATATTGTTTACATCGCGTACGCTGCAAAAACTATTGACGATAGAATAAAATAGTATACTACGACTTGGAGAACACATCATTATTTATAAAAAGTGTCGCGACAGTATATCTCTAGCTGTTATAGTTATGCCACAATAAATGTTCTTTTATTTTAAAATTTTAATTAACAAAACGACCCGATATTCTTCGGTATCGTAACAAAAAATATAGTGCACGGAGCATGTGGAGAGCATAATTTGCTCCAGAACTATGTATGAAAAACGGTATTTGTAAAAAAAAGTACCCTCGACGTTTCGTCAACGATACCCAAACCGGAGAGGACTATCCAGTTTATCGTCGTCGTGACGCCGAAAATGGAGGACAGTGCGCTACGCTAAATATCAGAGGAAGTAGGTTCAATATAGTTAATAGATGGATTGTTCCTTATTCTCCACTATTGTGTAAGACGTATAACGCTCACATAAATGTGGAGTACGGCCACTCAGTACAAGCCATCAATTAAATTTGTAAATATATAACGGATCTGACTAAGCAGTTTTTAGCGTCATAAACCCAAATGGAAACTACGTGAATGGCTGGTACATAAGTTTATCTGAAGCTGTCTGGTAATATTCGAATTTCCGATGCACGAGCGGCATCCTACAGTCTTGCGTTAGCTGTCAACTTAGAAAATAGCCAAAGGATTTATTTTACCGCAGAAACTGCTGTACAAGTGGCCCAACCCCACGTAAAACTACTTTGCTGGCTTTCTTTGAGCTCTGTAATGAAGATGAATTCGCAAAGACACTTCTATACCATAAAGACCCGCAATACTACACATAGGCCACTAATAAATTCACTAAAAGGAGGCGTGGTGTGGACGTAGTTGGCCATCCAGGCATAAAAAAGATGCCGCTTTAGGAAGAGTCTACGGTGTAAATCCTTCTTAATCAGAGTGTTTTTACCTTAAGATGTTGCTACATCACGTTCACGGTCCAATATCATTCGAGTACTTAAAAACCGTTGAGGGAGTTCTCAAAGAGTCTTATCAAGCAGCTTGCCTCTCCAAATTTAAGCAGAAAGTATGATATCCTTTTGGATGAGTCTCTAGGCCAAATAGTCCATAGTTTAGAAATTTTAATAGATGCAGTATACCCTGACATTGTCACCTGACACCTAGGAATGATACGGTGAACGAAATAAACAATTAGATTATTCAAAAAGTCCCCGGCCATATAAAAAATTACAAATTGATCGACGCTATAACTAATATCGAAGACACAGTCTATTACCCACAAAATTTTTTAAATTATCTAAACCAATTTGGACTGCCAAAACATGAATTGACGTTAAAAAGCATCAAAATAAAACAACGTCAAATATCGTTAACAGGGAAGATCTGACTCAATAAATTGAATGGCTTTTGTTTTGTATATATCATCAAAATTAATCACTTATTAAAAAATAACAAAAAATAAATATAAAAAACAATAACAAAAAGGCATTAAAATAAAAATAAATGTTCATTAAAATAATAATATTCAAACTTTCTTTATAAATTTTTTTTTTATTAACCTGACGCAAATAGAAGGGCTTATTTGTGTATATTATAATTTTTAATTTTGAAACCTTTGTTAAATGCCCGTGCGAAGCCGGGGCGGGCCGCTAGTACTTCAATAAAAACAATATTTTTATCGAGCGGTCTGCACAAGTCCGGTGAAGCTGTAAAAGCCGCAGCGGCTTCATGGCCCTTAAGGCTAACAGTGTAGTTAGATCTAAAAAAAATAAAAAATAACGGGTGGCCTGATGGTCACATCGCGGCATCGCACGAACCGTTCGCGCCACTAGCCCACTACTACATTAATATGTGCTAGTCATTGACTCCATGGCCCTTTGCATAGCTGGGATCACATGGGATATAACTACAACTATCGTAGAGTTATTTAATTTGTTACTAATTGCCATAATAGCCTAGTGATCTTAAACGCTACTCCTATTCTTAAGGTCCTAGGTTCGATTACCAGGTTGCGCAAAGTGTTATTGGGGGTTTCTATGAAATTCACAGTAGCATCTCGGAGTTTGGCTTTGTGCCTGATTAATAGCAATAGGTTCGCTCCCTAATACATGGGACCTAAAACATACCCGACGAACTGTGGGTGTACACCGCTGCCTAACACTTCAGAGATACAGACGTGATGGTACGTACGCCTTGCGCAATTTATGATGTTATTTTAAGTAGGATTTTTTGGTCGCAAATAATTTTGAATTACTGATATTTTCCTCGGTATTAATTTAAATGAAATACTGTAAAGGACAATCTTAATCTAAATTAGATGCCCAAGTTACCTAATAAACTTATCTGAATAAAGATTAATACTGAATTAGAGAAAATAGCTTTGCAAATAACGTAATATTTTTAATTATTATATTTGAAGATAACTGTGAGTCAAAATATATGCCATCGCGGACTCTTCTCTAGGATTTTTGAAGAACTGCACAGGCGCTCAAACACAAAACAATTACAATAAAGCTACTCAAGCATCACTATACAATTATATTAGTAACTAGCTGCGGCTCACGGTTTCACCCGTGTTAATTTTATACAACAAACACCGCAACGCCAACGCACCTGTGTTGTCTATCATAATTATTGTTCATGTCGCAAGTGCAAATTATTGGAATTTTTCAATATCTCCTAAACGATGTGTCAAAATAACATACTATAAAGAGCAAAACTTAACTTTATACAATTTTCTTCATGATGAAGTAAATTTTATTCGTAAAAATTATTATGCCACGCCTAAAAATAATGTTCAAAAAATCACTTTTTAATTTTTAACAATTATTTGTTACATAATAGCATTTTGAGGCTTATGTATAGGAGATAGTCATATGCCATCGCGAACTTTTTTTTATATATATTAAGAATCAGTATTTTTGTAGCAAATTGTATTTACGTATCATTAACCATTACGACAGCGCAAGCGGATATAGCGACTCGGAAGGGCTTCCACCTCCGACATAACAAATATCAATATTTAAGGATTACTGACAGTTGTAGTCTAATGTTAGATATCTATACTATACGTCGTGAGTCTGGCTATCATATACAAAAAGAATTTTTTGAATCCGACTAGTAGTTCCAGAGATTAGTTTGTTTAAACAAACAAACAAAAAAACTCTTCCGCTTTATTATAAGTATTATTAGTATAATAGATGGTATAGAAATACACCGACTGATCTCAGAACACGACATACCAAAAGAAAATCATTCATGTGTTTATAACTATGTGTATGGTGGTCGCGATCCCTGACATCCCACTATATTATTGAATATACAGCGACTGATCTCTGAACACGATGAACCGAAAGAAGATCTACATGGATTTATCACTCGATATGTATTGTATTATAAATCATCCCTTATTGTACCGCCTTGCGTCAATTCCTTTCTATGTTTCTCTATAAAACTGATACTTTAGTAAGGTAAAAATGACAAAAGATCGATTGTTGTGTTGCCCTTTTAATTTTCTATTTTAGAGATTTTTATTTTGATAATACAATTCCGAAAGCTAATCAAAAAAAGATCGATTTTTGAGAGTTCGATCTATTAGACCTTGACTTTTTTGTGAATCGATTCATAAGAATTTTAAGAATTTTTGTGAATTGCCATGCCTAGCAGTGGGGCGGCTATATTCAACCGACAAATATCCAACCTATGCTGACCCCCTTTTAATATGATGTTTTATATAGGTATGTGGTCAACTTATATTGGAACTTTTTAACATTTCCGAAACTCTCCATTTTTAACTTTATATAAACTTTCAATCATCATTATTTACAAACCATAATATACAGATAACTAAAATTTCAGCCAGCTCAACTGCAGACCTATTTTTATCGAACAAATGTTCGACGTGATTTTTTTAAATTGATATAACTTTTTTATTTATGAAATAATGGAAGTAAAACAAACACTAAATGTTAAGTGAACATTACCACAATATATTAGTGAAAACCGTTTCCAAATCGGATAAGCCGTTGCTGAGATTAGCGCGCACAAACATTGGCAAACAGATAAACAGACAAAAATTCTAACAATCATTGTTTTGGGTTCTACTGTTTTGATAAAGGCCCCAATAATAGTTTTTCTCATATATCTTCTATGTACAGACATCGATCAGTTACGTTTTTATTATATGTATAGACAGAAGAAGATATATTTATGTCATTTCCCGAAACAAAGGACAATGAACCTCCAAAAAAAAATTGTTGTAAGGAAGGCTCCAAAGGAGACGGGTATTTTTGGGCCCAGAATGTAATTACTTGAAATATGGCTTATAAAATCAAATATATTTTTATTTTTAAAGTCGTACAATATCATTAAAATTCACAATCAACAAAATAAGTAAACTAATAACTTTAAAGGATAATAAACATAACCCTTTTTTAATATTAATCCTCCTTCATAGAAGTTTAATTACATCACTTCACTTTTACGAAATATCTTAAATCTCTGTTTTTAGATTGCAAAAAATCAGTTTTTTTCAATGACTGTTTGATAATACATTTGCTATTAATTTACACCGTTTTCATATTTTTACATCTCTTTTTTAACTAGACCCATGTCTGTATGAAAGAGTATCCGACTCCTTTCGACTCTGTTCTTCTAATTTTAGGCAATTAATATAGCCTGCCTATTCCAATCACTGATTGTCAGCATATTTCCATTGAAAGTTCATTAGATTATTTCGTCTGCATATCTAGTAATCAGGGACATTAACATAGCAATTCCTGCAGCGAGGAGAATAATATGGGATCTTGTACGTTTATATATTAAATGACTACGATCTACGTTGCCGGATCCGTTGGATTCCGACGCAAAATACGTTTCGAGTCAGTAATAACACCGAGGCTATACGGACCGCGCGCCTTTCCTCTTCGTACCCGCGTAAATTTTTACGTTAGTATTAAAACTTTTTAAATAACGTAATCTGCCGTATTGTTTATTTTCTCGTGACGGCATTACGTTTTAAGAACTAGATAAGTAATTTTAGTCTTTTATAAATTTATCTCCGACGGGCAGATACGACGATTCACTCGGCTATCATTTGTTTTGATTAGGAAACCTTGTTGTAGAGTCTGAATTGCAGCCGGCCGGACATTTATTACAGGTATGTTGGTATTATATTGTATTCTATACATATATTCTTCAAATAAATAAATAATAAAGAAAGTTTTAAAAACTTTTAAATTTTTTGTTGACATTTTGCAAGGAAATTTTGCGGTTAGCCACAAGCTAAGATTCTTAAACAAATTTGATTACCTACTTCAATGAGACTTCTTATAAATACGAGGAAACATTCATAGTATCTTATATTTATTCAGTGATTTTGATATGAGCAACAAGCGAGAAACTGAATACATTTTGATAACGCTAGAGTCCACCACTATCATTGCATAAATGATGATATTGCATTATATTACATAGATATTGGTTAGATGTATAGAAATCGGTTTTTCCTTTAGTAATAATGTCAGATTAGAATAAATTATAAGTGCTGTAATGAGTATATTGAATGCTTAGATTGTGCTTCAATACAGTCGATTATACTAAAATATCTTTCAACATTTATTATAGGTATACCTAATAAATAAATAAAAAACTGTTTTTCACTTACAAAGAAAATATACATATAAATAAACTAAAGTTGTAAATATATTTAAATATAATATTTAATATGAAACAATTTTAATCGGATATCTAAATCTAACAAATGTAACCTATGAAGTGAAAGTAAAAGATACCTAAGCTTTTTTTTTAAATTGATTACATTTCTACCAGTGTCTGTGGCGGCCTCTGATTGCTTGAAGCAGTAACCTTAACCTCAATATTTATTAGTTATACTTTAATCTGAATAAATAAAAGCTTCTTGATGAAGCCTCTCCTCGAATTTGAGGTTATCGACCTAACGTGTCATAAAAACGTTATTAAATTTACCAGTATATAGGTAGAATGCTTAACAATTTCCAGATTACCCAAAGAGAGAAATCGTTAAAAAAAAAACTCAACGGTTGTAAAGTCATCTACAATTATGGCTCTACCTACCTGGGTTTTAAATTTTCCTGATTATTAATTTGTAATCCAAGTGATGTAAATATAAGTTTAAATCTCTCGGTGGTCACCGTTATGTTTGGATTGTACTGTGCCATCCAGGGCTAATACCGTCAATGTGCCGAGTTATTATAAAAAAATGAATCTATTTTACTTAAATTTTGGCGGTTTTCCGATGCTCTCAAAGATTCAACCTACTTGCATCTATGTGACAACTACCAAAAAATCATGCAATACTGATTATTGCACTTTTACAATAATAATTAATCAGTAAATATTTCTGTCGGAAAAGCAACTATAATTTTTGAGATTTAATACTAATGTTATTAAAATTAGGGTTGACCAAAAAAAGTCGATTAACCCTTAAAGGTATACAACAATGTTGGTATAAAATTTATTTCACGCAATATAATAAAATATGTAACGCAATATTATCCACCATTCAGTATAATCGCTGAACCGTACCGGTAACTTGTAACTCTATCTGAATTTGTAACCTATCTTGGTTACGTTGTCAAATTGCAATAATTCCTATTTACTGGTCTCAGGTATCTAGCCCTAATTAGATGAATTTTTAATTATGCTGTATGTTTCTTGTCGAGGGTTGTGATCATGGGACAAATCATTATAATAATTATAACAACTATTCTTTTATGCAGATCGCTTAGGGCTACATCATTTTTGTTACTAAGTTTAACTTATTCATTGTAATATTCAATAAATAAAATAAAACTTTTTTATTATTATTATGACCAGTTTGCGCTGCGGAGAACTATTTCTGGTGGAAGGGAGTTTATGGGATAAGGTCAAACAACTCTTGTATTAGAAAAATAATTTCATTTAAGTATTTTCTATTTAAAAACAAGTGTTAGAAAATTAAATATTACCAACTTGGTAACAACATAATAAAAATAATCAATAAAACCAAACACGATAATAAAAACCAAAACTAAAATCAAATAGACAATTTAAAAAAAAATTAAATTAAAATTAAAAAGCAAAATTAAACACAAAAAGATTAAAATTATTAAAAAGAATTTAAAAGCACGTGAGCACGGTCGTAGTTCATGCAATTTATGATAATTAAAAAAAAAAAACAATTCTCGTCGTGCTAATCGGCGGGTGTGAAACTTAGGTAGTGCGGGGTTCGCAGCAGTTTTCAGTGTTAACTTTCTGGATCCCTACAATAAAATGATTGAGGATTGATGTAGTAATAGTTGTAAATAGGTATTTTCTCCCTACATTATGAAGATTTAGGAACTATGGTATTGTAGATATTTTTATTTTCTCTTTCTATTTTAGATACCAGCGCGACATTTTCATAAGTGTTACTATTGCCACTGAACATTATCATGTATAACAAAAAAAAAAAAAACATATAACTAAGTTATTCATAATATTAATATTATTTTATTCATTAAATATTACGAAAATATTTATTAATTGAAGATAGTAAATACTTATTTAATTCATACTTACGTACTAAGGTAACCTATACATAATAAATATACACTCGTAGGTGATTGACCAATAAAATCAACAAAAATTGTAGTTGCTAATAATATTGATTTTATTGATAATGTAAGCCATTTAAGATAACAATATAGAAGATTTTAAAGAAATATTTACGTTAATGTGAAATTTATATAATTAGAGAAATCAAAGTATTATTATCTTTTGATGGAATAATTATATATACCTACCTGAGCAAGCAATAAAATCGGATTGAGTTTTCAAACATGTATTGTGTCAAAATAAAATGTAATTTAAATCAAAAGCACTAAAAGTATTGATATCAACTGCGAAGCAAATCACTGCTAAAATAACTTTCTACCCCATCTACTCCGTTCTACACGTATTCCATCAATTCTTTTAGAAAAAATTTATACAAAATTTGAAGTACATTGGACCAAGGAATCACATTGTCCCATACAAACTTTGCCCCCCATTTTCATACCCTCAGGGGTAGAATTTCGGAAAATCCCTTCTTATTGGATGCTTAGGTACGTCATACAAAGAACACACCCTCCTAGTTTCAGGTCTCTACGATAAACGGTTTAGGCTGTGCGTTGATTCCTCATGTCATTCAGGACAAAGCATTTTATATGTATAGATATTTAATTAATAGAATTAAATACAATAATATTAAGATAGAAATGATAATAATAATCGAAAAACATTAATTTCATAATTGTATTTGTACGTTTATTTTTGGATGAATAATTAAAGCGTCTGACTGTTTGGTAAATATCATTGAATTCATTAGTTTCTTGAACAATCTACATAATTTATTCTTTTTCTTTCGGAATACTTGCACTTATTTTAATTTACGATGCAACCGAGTGAAGTATGTGTAAACACCAATGTAGGAAATAGTTACATATCTATTTTAAAAATCAGTAACCACTACTTAAGAGGAATTGCGTGTGGCGTTTAGCTCATACAAAGGTATTCCACTATTTTATTCCTGCACTACAGCAAATATGTTAATAAAATAAAAGAATACGTACCTATGTTTTTATTTTTTCAATAAATAACATATTATAAGAACTAGGAGCCTTCAAAAATAACTAAAATTGCCCAGCTGAATCGTCGAAATGAAACATCAAGCAAGGAGTTTTGGTAGATAAATCAGGAGAATATAAAATTTCGATTTCGTTTATTTAAGTAGGTAGGTATAATTAATTTGAACTGCAGTTATCTCTCTTGTTCTCTATTCGGTCGTTTGGACATAGCGTGACAGCGATAGATTTCTGTTAACACGCATTCTTTATTTGTCTTGCAGACTGCGTTTCCTCTTGACTTGACGCCATAATGAAGTTATAAAATAAAATATTCAAATAGTTAATATTTTACATATGAGGTGATAATGGTCCCTCAGTCGTGGCATGCTTTTATGCAGTCTCGAAACAATATGGGTACAAGAGCTTGAACTTTCTGCAAAAGTAAAAGATCGTGAAGTAACTAAATCCCGGTAGTATGAGATTGACAAGTGCTTACCTTACTAGCAAAGCTTATAATGAACTTTCAGTTGAAAACTAGATACTGAGGATGTTTTGGTTTTTTCAGCAGCTGCTACACTTTAGGGGACCCCTTTCTAAGTTTAGCGTGTGACTGTGACCGACAAAATGGTCTAATATCAGATGCAGCTACGGTCAAATGCTAAATTAAAACTCGTTATAAAAATGTTATAACATAAATATTTAACAGCGACTGATTTAATTATTAGAATATTTTTATGAATTTGTGATACTTATATATCGCAGAGGAAATTCAATCATTTACTTTGTATAAAAAAGTTAAACTATGCGATATCCATTTATCTACTAACGGTTCTTTCACTATTTATGGCTTCGGTTAATTAATACCGTGTCTGCCTAGAAACCTTGTTTAGTTTATTTGAGCACTCATAGTATTTAAAATCAAAACATACTGTTTTGATTTGCTCCTTAATGGAGTTAGAAGGATATTATTTCCGAATCAATTTAATCAGGTTCGAGGTTTTTTTAAAGTAGCAAGATAGTAGATGGATTGTAGAAAGACCTGAACAAGGTTGGCACCATCTCAAGGGAGGAGGCTTATGCACTGGACTCGGTTGAAAAAAGCTGTCCATGGTGATGATGATGTGCCTGATGGTAAGCGCAGTATAATTTAAAACCATTGACGAACATCGAAACATCGGTAATCCATCGTTGCTGTTCGCTGTCATGACGGTCTGCAAGCCTCTCGGCAGCTGGATGTACACTGGCTGATTCCGAAACGCGACAAACCAAAATAGTGTCACTATAACGGTTTATCACCATAAAGATGGTGGTTGCGACCCAATCAGATACAAATACTCACTGCCTATACCGAACATGCTTAAACGTGCAACGTTACCGTCTAAAGGTACAATGGGCCATACACGGCCATAAGCTATGATGGGCCAGCATTGCCCATTGTCGAACAGGTATTTACACAAAGGTACGGTTGAGTGTTGTGTTCGACGTCGAAGTAATCACATACTCACGTAAATTTGTCTGCGTCACATAAGAGAGAGAGAGGGTTAGAGAGAGTGGGACGTAGGCAGAGGCAAATAAAAATTGTCGTAGGCACCTACAATACAATTTATAGGTACCGCCAGCCTACCACATCATTCCGCTAAAATGCATGCGCGGTACTTCATTATTATTTTGCTGCGGAGTTATTTTAAAACTGTGATATCTACTAAGATAATCATTCAAATCAAATGATGTGAAGGGCAATTTTGTCCAAAATTAAATACTTGTCACGAATAACGTATTTATTTTGCTAAAGATTAATACCATGTTTATAAAAACACATTCGCAAATAATGCATTATTTTAGAACAAATTTTATTACCATAAAAAAGATTATATTGCGTCAACCTTAAAAGATAGACATATGCTATCCCGGACTTTTTTTAGAATTTTGAAGAGAAACTGTCGTAACTTTAACCATTTACGCAAAAGGCTTCAAACTTTCATAAAGAACAAATTTTCCCCGGTTTGGCAACATTTTTCATTGATGCTCCGCTCCTATTGGTCGTATCGTGATGTTATATAACGTATAACCTTCCTCCATGAATGGGCTTATCCAATCTTAAACTAATTTTTCCATTCCAACCAGTACTTCCTGAGATTAGCTCGTTCAACCAAACTAACAAACAAATTCTTCAGCTTTATAATATTATTATAGATTTATTGAGCTGGGTTAAATAATGTAGGCTATATAATTTCACATTAAGATCTGAAGGAGCAGAGCAGTAACTATGAAAGTCAAGCAATCTGGCAAGCTATAGGCAAGTACGGGAAGAGAGAACAACATAGGCTACTCAGCTGCGCTGGCAGCGCGGTGGCGCAGTGGAGAGTTTATCGAATCAATTTAATACAGGTGAAACCGTGAAGCACAGCTAGTAAGTAATAAAACAAAACATTCAATATCATTCAAATATGATTTACTTATTGAAATGTTTTGTCCATTAAACATTTATCAGTTGATTGAAATTTCTAAAACTACGTTATAAATGGAAAGAATAATTGATTTTCGTTTATGAACCGCATAGTTAGGTTTGTTTCAGCACATGCCATTACACAATCATAAGCATTGCGTTGCTCACAATGGTTCTGTGGTGCTGTATGTAAACACAACATCTCTGTGTTTACAAATTGTTTCTTTGCAATTTCACGATTGTTCGATAACAATTTGAATTTAACAGCTTTTGAGTTTTTCTTTTTTTTTCATTATCCTCAAATGTTACTCACTAAGAACATTGAATAGGCATGCCAAATAAATTCATTTAGCTATGTTTAATTTATATAAAGTAATTATATGTTTTTGTTCAGTTCAACTTGTCGTAGTATATATGTAGAATAGTACACTGCTTCAAAGGTTCCCTTCCCGTAAAGAAATTCGGTTGAAATCAAAAGGCAGATAAACAAAGCTGAAAGAATTTCCGTAGTTGTACGTACTGTTAG
Organism: Saturnia japonica; assembly: GCA_033032175.1. Taxonomy (NCBI): domain Eukaryota; kingdom Metazoa; phylum Arthropoda; class Insecta; order Lepidoptera; family Saturniidae; genus Saturnia; species Saturnia japonica. The sequence goes on from CM065314.1 coordinate 6,735,414, forward strand.
TTAGAAAAAATTCTTAACATAGCTAATGCTTACGTTTAAATTTTGAAATCTGCGATAATTATTACAGTATATTAGTAATATACATATATATATATATAATAAAGTATTATTGATTCTTCTTCTTTTTTCGTGTCGATGGATGAGGGAAAACAAAAATGGTATAAATAGAACAGAAATAAGCCACCTGCATAGCCTTCTACAATTCCTCATTTGTCACCTGGTACGTGCAAGTGGCAGGACTTAAGGGACACCATAGTAAGTGCGGCAAACTCCTGTGAAGGCTCCATCGCATCATAGTCCGTCACAGTTAATTTCGCGCCTCCCTTGGATTATCCTGTAAATGATAAAAAAAGGTACACTTAGTTATGTATGTATGTTATGTATGGTTATTTATGAAAGAGGCAAATAATAGTCCAAATTTGACATAAATGAAACCGCGAAGCACAGTTAGAATTCACCTATAATAAAATGAAAAATAAAATGTATTTTTACAGATTACTTTCGTTAAGCACAGAATATATTCATAGTAAATTATTAAGGTATTTTCATAATCATATAAAGGGATAAAGGGATACTTGTAATTCTCCATAAGCATGACATGCAGTAAAACAGTTTTTTTTAAATTCTTTATAGGTTTCAACGTTAAATTATGGTAATATCACCTGAACTTAAGTGGCGATGTGGCCTAAGATGGTGGTGATACGGTAAATGGGGGAATTGACTGTAAAATGCAGCTGCCGAGAACCTAGGTATAGGTGTATGGCGACAGATTTTCAAATTGAAGGTAGTAAGTAGTAGCTAGCTAGGCGGGCATTAGAAAAAGCTACCACCATGGTATGGTTTCATTACAATACTTTCCTTCACCGAAGCTCAGGTTCATTGCAGGTATTCGAACTCACATCGATCGACGCGGTGTTCGTACACGCTATCACTGAGCCATCATTGCCATCTGTTGTAAGCACTGTGATGTATGTCGGAGTGTTCCATAAAACTCTATTGTCTTCTAAGTAACAATCGCTTCATCGTTCGGTCCAGGTATAAAGTCAATGACGAGAAGTCAGATTTTGGTTGATGTTTTATGATCTTAAATGATTTTTTTATATATATCTTTTGCTTTATATTATTTATTACAATTAAACTATTTAAATATATTCATCATTTCCTAAACTATACGTCCAAATAACATGTATATTACCGCAAGTACAAACTATTTTAATTTTTATCATTTCCTAAACTATACGTCCAAATAACATGCTATAAAGGCCAAAATTTAATTTCATAAAATTGTCTTTATGATGAAGTAAGTTTTGTTCGTATTATTAAAAAAAAATTTTGCAAAGTACATTGTAACTTATGTATAGAGACAGACGTATGCTATCACGGATTTTTTTAAGATATACAAAGGACCAATATTATTTTTTTTTTTTTTTTTTTTTGTTTTTTTGCCCTTTTACCTTATGTATAAACAAAATATATTAGAAGAGAGAAGGACGACCGCGCTTTATTATATTAAAAATATAGGTGAATATTAGTAAATGTGTTTGTAGTAGTTCTAAGCTGTATATAAAGTTACATAGGTATATGTTGTGTAGATTAACGTATAGCTACGTATAATAGAGGGGCCCACGACCAAATTGTAGTTTAATTTAATTTGGTTATCCTGTTGACAAGTGCTTCAATGCATACGTATAGTCTACAACATAGAATTAAAAACGTAATAACTCTATTGTTTACCATAACTTTAATCGTACGAGTAAACTGTTGAAATTTCTCAACATGTTGTTGACTATTAACAGCGCGAGACTTCGTTCGTGTTAATTACAATATGACATTTAATAAGAAAAATATTACCTACAACATTGGGTTATAACCAATCACGTTTCATAAATAGACGCGTTATACTCTCACTAAAAGCAATCTGAAAATGTTACAAATGTTGTTATCAGCGTGTTGAAACAAAAGAGATAGGAAATCACAGCGTAAGGGAAACTCTGTTGTCAAAAAAGGATAAAAAAGGAAAAGTTTCTTGTCGCTCACGCCGCGCCGGTATCAAGTCGAAAGTGAACTGAGGGCAATTGCCCACCATTCACGATGGCATGTAAAGAGCATCAATGCCGTATCTACTTTCAGAGATTACCGCTTACAAAGGTACAAACTATACCTTTATAAGTACTAGTTTTCACCCAGTGCTCGAAATCGACCACAATAATTATTGAAAATTTGAGGAAAACATACCTATATGAGTTTACATTTTTCCGACAATTTTTTCTATCTTTTTACATTTTGTTCGTTGTATATCTGAGAATATACATTTTTATATGTACTTAGAATATAAAAACGAACTCACTTCAATAAAGAAGGAAATTCTCAATTCGAACGTATATTTTTTATGGATGTTCGGCCATACCTTTTTTTTTGTTAAGAATCGATTAAGATGATTCTTTCGTTGGCAAGGGGATACCTCAAGAGTGATACCGTTTTAATTTCATTGGAATTGGACCTTGGACTTCGATGCTACACCAGAGAACTCCTTATAATCATTGAAGCTGGTTTTCTTTTTTGTTAAATTAGTCTTGTATTCAGTAGAAAGGTACCTACTAAATTAAAAAGAGAAAATCGCTTGAAAAGCATAGAAGAAAAGTTACTGAACTGTTTTGTCTTTACTTATTTATATTATAAGGATAAGTATAGATATATAAGACTTATGTAGAATTTGATTAATTATTTAAAATGTAAATAAAGCTATGTCTGCAACACATACATACCAAACATGAATTATACGCTTTCACCACGCACAATTAACTTGCACTTAAACCAGTCGTTTTTTTTTTGAGGTGAACTCGTGATGTGTACTATCAGATAAATCCACGAAATCATTGTTTAATGAGTAAGTTAGTAGCGTATATCATTGAAGTGGTATTTAAATACGAAGGTTAATAACCAGGCTGCATGCTAAAACGATCATTTTCCATGTTCCACTTCCTTCCAGTAAATTGCTATACATTCGGAGTAATTATGTCCCTGATTTGTCCACTCGGCATCACATGACACGGTAGAGTGGGACGAACATTGTTATGTGGTTCGTTTGGACCATAACATTGGAAAGGTATTGTTTCATCGCTTTTTTATTAATCATTAGCCCGTAAAGTTCTACTGGGCATTTTCTCTGCATCGCGGAATGTGTCGTAATTCTCTTTAAGGGTGTTGGTGTATACAACAATTATTTATATAATTGAATAATTTTGCTAAAATTGTTATATTAGCTTATTAAGCAGGTTGCTTCACGGCTGAACGTGTGATAGCTTAAAGCAGCGGTTTTCAAAGTTTGTTCAAATCATTTTGAATACACCAAATATCTAATGTAAAATGTATAATTGTTTTTTGCATTTGGGGATATGTTGATTTTTTACTAACTGTTCTTTAGTTAGTTATCTCTCGAAGGACTCTCGTAGAGGCCTTGCGGGGCCTCTGGGCTCCACAGGGCGCCGTTTGAGTGTAACTGAGGTTCATACCTCTATGTATGACGATGCTATCAACCTGTCCATCAAAAGATAACGGTGCTTCCAGAGCGCTCTACAAATATTACCGTAGTAATTTCAAATAAACAAATCTTATGTGTAGAGCGAAAGCAAAACGTTAGTTTATGTATTTCTTGTGTTAGAAGTGATTATATTATGTAGTCACATGCCAAATTATTGAAATTCACAAATCAGGTCATTATTTCTGTATAAAATTAATTATGTTACATCTATTAAATAAATGTTTTATCTTGTTCATTTTTCTAAAGCATTTTATTAAGCAAACAGTAGATTTTATTAATACATGCTGTTTTGCATAACTTACAATGATAGACACCGCACAGAAATAATAAATTATGTATTGTATATAATTCGGAATTAGATCCGAATTGCATATAATTTTTGAATCAAAATATTATTCATTTTGAACTAAGAGTACCTATATTAAGTGGCGATATACCTATTAAGATTTAAATGTAATTCAATAGTTTGTTTTGGTACAAATATGTAATGTTACATTTAAATCCTGTTTCCTGTATTCATTTGCTATGGACGATTTCTAAATTATTAAAGAGTTGACAGAATCAAAAATGTCAATCTTCTTTATTGAAGACCATTATTGCCATTATTGTATATTATTGATGATCTTCCCTTGTTAGAACTTTCCAGGAAGTTTTTGTGGCATCTCAGAATTCATGGTCCACGTTATTATTCCCAATGCACTTCACTTGTAAACAATAACCAAGCTTTATTATGCAAAATACTACCTGTATTACACAACAATATAGGACCAAACAAAAACTACACGACAGCTTGAGATCTCGCCAAAAACGTCAGGCGTTTAAATTTTCAATCAAACGCCAATTATTTGTGTTTGCCACTTCAGTTAGGTATATCTATATCTTCAATTAGGTATTTTAATATCTGGGTGTTGTCTTATAAATAAAAAAAGAAAAACACCTATCTAGGTAAACTTGGAATGTAAAACATTACCTAAATGCAAAGTTTCATCGAAATCGTTGGAGCCGTTTCCGAGAAACCAATTAAATTATATGTACAAGAATTGCTCACTTAATATAATAAGATTTATAGTGTTACCATGTGTTCCGTATTTTTACTGTTTAGTCCCATTTTCCAAAATAGATTTTTACTTTTTTAATACCAAAATATGACTGGACTTGCTTGAAGTACATTGTATTTAGTTTGGTTGTTTTTTATTGTATATTTTATAATAAGCCATTAACGTCCTCTTTTAAGTGTATATTAATTTTACTCTATGATAAGTGTCATGTATCAGTTTATAGCAATTATGGCAATCCTGGGTATATATTTTGATTTTAACGGAAGTCGAACATGCGGGACCTCTGTACCTATATAATCAGCGATACTGTTATTGTCGGTGGCAGCAACTGTATTTATTATTTAATCACAATTCGTAATAGGCTCAACTATTTCATAGTTGCATAAATTCAGTGTAAAACAATAAAAGAGAAATGCTAAATCTTACGTTAGGTTAGATTTAGCACGAATTTTGTGGTCACGGTCAACTGAACGTTGTACTGTTGTAGCATTGCTTCGCCTCATTATTAATAATACTAACGTAATGTTTATCTTGAATGACTGTTTACGTCAGTTGGTAAAATAGCATATCTACTTTTTCTTTTTTTTTTTTTTGGCACCGCAGAAGCGCTTGCTATTGTTATGGAGTTTATCCAGTAATCAACCGGTTGGGAATCTGTATGCGGCTAGGTCGCAACCACTATGAACATATCATAGTGAATCTCATTAAGTGTATCGCGGTTCGGGATCAGCTAGTGTAATTTTTTTTACCGCGATGGTGTTGAACAAGCATGCGATAACGCATGCGCCTTGCCTGCTTTTCCAAAACCCATTCATTCTCTTTTTGAAGAACTCCATACTGTAGTCCTCTGGAAAAACCTCAGCAGAAAGCTGATTCTACATCCGGAGCGTTCGCAGAAGGAGACCAACTGCCGAGAGCTTTGCAACCTAGCATAACAACTACACCCGGCATCGGATTACCGATTTCTCGGTGGTCACCATAGTTTTTTAATTTTAAAGTGCTTATATAAAAACCTAATAGCTATAAAATGTTGATTTTACATAGTTCGTTTCTTTAATAAATAAGCTCAAACAAGTTTCGGTTGCATCTGCTAATAACTAAGTAGCATAAAATCATATTTGTATTTATCATTATCACTGATGCCATAGACCGACGCGACGTAGATATTAAGTAATAATGCAACCACTGTCTGAGACTAAAATAACCCGATGAAAGAGAAAAAGTTGTTACTAAACGAACTGTTTACATATACACCTGTTGTTTATTAATTTATGTGTTGCATGCAGCTACATCGCGTGTGCAATGGACATGTTACGCGTGCTGTATTGGTTTACGGCTGAACATTTCTTCTTCCGCATTAACTAATACGATACGGTGTGCATCGGATGATTGGACGGTTTGAGCACCTATGTTTATCTTCATTACTGTTTATGTCATAATACTGTAATTTATAGTCTTCTGTATTCTATAATACAGGTTGTGTATAATTTAGGTTGCAAAGCCACAATTAAATGACGCAACAAAAATTTTGTCATTAAAATTATTTAGTAGGTATTGTTATTGTAGTAAAATCCTGCATGATCATTATCTATATCTATATATACATAGTATGAAAGAAAGTCGCTTTCCGCGTCTGTCTGTTTGTCCGTTTACTTGTACTAAACCACGCAAAGGTTTTTTATATGGTTTTCACTGTCATTTAGAGATTTTTTTAAAGATAGTGTGTTTTCACACAAATACATTCTAATTCAGTTTTTGTATAGTAGAGAAAAATCAATGTTTTGTAATGAAGTCGTCAAAAAGTGATTTTCGGGCGCCTACTTGGCTTACGCTGGCTAAACTTTATGAAATACATCAAATAATGTTCTCAAGAATTGTAGTTCTCAATAAAGATGAAAGAAAAGTGTGCGATGGCATTTATCTATCTCCTAAGGTTGACTCAGTGTAACCATTTTTATTTTTTAAATATTGATTAAAATAGGTTATTTGCGAAGCTATTTTCTCCCATTCAGTATTAATCCTTATATACTCATAAATATATTAGTTACCTTGGGCATTTAATGTAGATCGAAAATGCCTTGTATATAATCCATGCTAATATTATAAATGTGAAGGTAACTCTGTCTGTCTGTTACGTTTTCACGCCTAAACCATTGAACCAATTTTGATGAATTTTGGTATAGAGATAGTCTGGACCTTGGGAAAGGGCATAGGCTACTTTTTGTAGCGAAAATAAAACTTTAAGGGTAAAAAAAAATAGGAGATGAAAGTATGTAAGAGGGAAATATCAGCTTCCATGATAACCGTTTTGTTGATTTGAAATGACAGTATATATTGTAAAAAAAAGTAATTCAAAAAGTTTAATTTTCATAATGTAGACGGGAAACATACATCATACTATAATTGACAGGCTATAAGAATTGTTAATAATGCATTAGAAATTGTACATTAGAATAATAGTTTTCAACCGATTTTGGTTAAAATTGTACACCGGAAATAAATACCTCTCCTCAATTGAGCACACCGCTAGTATTATATAAATTAATACCGTAGAAGTTATCACAGATTCAAAATTACGCGCAACCAAAAAATCACACACAGCTAAAAAGCGTCCCATGCGTCCTATGTCCTATTTGTCGACGAGTCGCAAGCTAAGCGCATTTTTCGTAAAGATGAACTATCTGACCAAAGCAATGAACTGTAAATTTGTAAATTGTAATGATACATGAATATAAGGTACATGTTTTTTTTAAAGTAAGTGATACTAAATAAGTTAATTGCAACCGTGCGAAGCCGGAGCGGGTCCTAAGTATGTTATAAAGAATCTTTATTGATTGATTATATTAAATTATGTATTTGTACCATTGTTTTAAACTCATACTTATTTGTGTATTACGATTATTTTAGATGATCACTCCACAAAAGAAAATCTAACAATAATTAGTAATAAAAAAATTCTGTGACAATTTAGAGGTGTTTTTGTGTATTTTTAATAGTATGCTAGTATTAATTTATTATTATTATAAACTACTAGCTGTGCTCCACGTTTTCACCCGTGTTAATGTTATCCGACCAACACTGCGCCGCCAACGCACCCGTGTAGTCTATCATAATTGCTCTTCCCGCAAGTACAAATTATATTAAATTTTCATTATCTCCTAAACTATGTGTCCAAATAACATACTATAATATATAATAAGTATCAATATTTTTGTAGAACATTGTATTTCCGTATCATTAACGACTATGCCAACGCACGCGGATAAAGCAGCTAGGGAGGGCCTCGACTTCTGACTTACTTAACCAAAATCAATATTTAAGGCTATCTGAGAGTTGTGACCTAATGTTAGATAGCCTATACTATTTATCGCCTAAACTAATATCATATACAAAAAGAATTTTCCGCATCCGACTGGTAGTATTAGAGATTTAAACAAACAAACAAAAAAAACTCTTCCTCTTCATTATTTTAGTATAGATGACTAAATTAAACAACTAATATACACCTGAGTAAAGTGTTATTTGCTTATCTGCGTAATATGAAATCGTCTCCTATTGCTAATACAAATTATTATTTGAAATATGAAACTAATGTAGGTACATTAGTTAAAGACCACGCAATAAAAATGAATAAATATTACAATCTATGTAATGAGCTAACCAAAAACGGCTATGCGGTTATCTTATATGTGGTAGAAGTGGGAGCGAGAAGTATTCCAGCGAAAACTCTCTATAACTTGCTAAAAGACCTCGGCCCATCGAGAACTGCAGTAAGTTCTATTTTAGAACGGGTATCTAAAGCAGTATTAACAGGCTTTTACCAAATCTGGCTTGGCAGGGAGAGTATCGCGGGCAGTCAAGGTGAGCGCTTATATGCATCATAAGGGGACCTTAAACCTACACCTGTGTAGAAAGTCCCGGGGGTGCTTGTGTTTTCCTCTCTCTGCCACACGATGGACCCGGCACCCGCACGCAAGATGGAGGTTTCAATTTGAAGTACCTATATAATTATTTTTCTTATAGATTGTCAGCTATAACTTCTTTGTTTTCTGAAGTTTTCGCAAGGGTGCCCCCATTTTAATTTCATTGGCATTGGACCTTCAACTTCGAAGATACACAAGAGAATGCTTCAAAATTATTGAAATTGGTTTTCGATTTTATTAAAAATTGTCTTGTACAGTTGAATTTTTCCGATTGAGCTAACCTTAATGGTTTAGAAGCAATTTAATTACAAAATATAGTTTATTGATACTGCTAATGTCAGACCGTATATAAAATATAATAGTTGAAACCGACAAATTTTTTTGGTAACTAATTATTCGGGTATTATTGATGACTTTGAATGACTATTAAATTAAACTCTTTTTGACATCTTCAAGCCTTTGATAGCATTAAAAAATTTTAACTAGGTAACGGGAAATTAGTAGATTATATTACACTGTACCAGTCAACTGCCTTGTTAGATATTAGCAGCGTCTGGATATCGCTTTATAACCTTTGTGGTTAACAGCTTGTTTATCAAAATGTAAACAATGAACTATTACTCCGAAGTAGAAATAATGTACATTCACATCGTAGCTATGAACCTAAACTCTCTATTCGTGAAAAATCTATAAAGCGAGAACTTAAAAAAAAAAAATTGTAAAACATTTGTTTGTGGACATATCCCACGGTGGAATCCACTGCATCCTGCATCCCAAAAAATCCTATGAATCGAATAAAAAAATTAATCACAACCCTTCTACCACATGTATGAATGAGTGAGAGCATGTTTTATTTAATTTAAAAATATCTGATGAATATATTTACGGTAGTATATTACGTTTAAATAATAAACGATGTTAATATCTTAGTATAGTAGCATTTATAAAGTTTACATTTCTTTATTAATGTAAATACGTGTAAATTACAAAAAAATTATCAGTAGGTATTGCATGTGCGAAACACAAGGTTATCCAGAACAAGCTGTCATTATGTAAAGTAATCTAATTAGTATTCCTTTTAAATATATTAAGATTACTTAAATGTATGTCAATTAGTCGGTTATTTCAAATATCTATAATTGCTTTTTATCAGTCTTAAAGAATTCAGATGTGAATTTATTACTTTGCAGGTTTAACTTTCGAAATATTGTGTGTGGTGCAATAAATGTAATGTTTTTTGAATAAACATAATAATAGCTTTAATAAATAATTGTTTTACAAATAAAAAACATTTCAACGGAAAAACAATAAGTCACAGTGAAATTACATAAAATAATTAAAAAATTGTATGTAATACCATGTTATAGATGATCGATTACCATGGCGTAGTTAGCATGGTTGGCAAATCGGCGGGGCGGGAAATCGCGTTTCTGGGGAAGGCTAGAACAGAACAGGTAAAACATGTGTTGGCCATATAGGTGAACGACAGATTTTTTCGTAGTTTATTTTATTATTTTATTTATACAAAAATCCAAGGGCTTCCTAGGTGTACAAACATTTGAAAATAATTGTGATGATGGTATGTGTAAGCTTTAATTTTTTTTTCATCTTCGGTTGATAATATTGTGAATAAAAAGACGTTCACAATATTTAATGTGTGCTAAATTAATAGCGCTTGTTTTATTCTTGTTTCTTACAAAGTTACAGTAGTTCGTAGTAACAATGTTGTTTCTTAATAACGTTCTTGACTGTAGTTTGCTTGTAGATTCGCTGCTTGCTGTTGCTGGTGTTGTGGTGTTTCTCGAACTGATCGTAGTACTGCTTTTTTTTTTTTTTTTTTTTTTTTTTTTTTTTTTTTTTTTTTTTTTTTTTTAGAACTGACTACACTGTTATCCTTAGGGGCCCTAAAGCCGCTGCGGCTTTTACAGCTTCACCGGACTTGGGGGCGAGCGCGGAGAGCACTCAGCCACGAAAGTTATAAGGACGACTCGCACGAGGGCGCCAGAGTGGCCGGACCTCGGCTCGGGCGGTCGTCGCGTACGCAAATAAGTCGCGAACTAACTGAATCCCTACACCTACGATTCGAGCTAACTCAATTATACACATAGGCACGTTCCCTTCCTCCTGGGAGGAAGGAAGGAACCATGCGTATGTGTATTCAGTAATCAGAAATGTTTCCTACACTAACTAGCGCTAACTAACTAGCGTAAAAAAAGAAAAAAAAAGGTCCCTCACAGAACCTATGTACCTGTGTGGTGTGCACGTGTGTTTGTTCATACGTGTGTAATGTTGTATGTGGGTATAGTGTCACTTGTATCGCGCGGGCGGATGCCTGACCCAAGGGTTTCATACCGAGGAACGGACCTAGGCTTGGGTCACCCGCTAAAGAGGGTGAACGTATGGAGTGTGTGCGGGAGCGAATTTGACCGCCCGTCCTCTGCGGAGAGAACGGTGGTTACGCGGGCGTGGGTGCTGTCACGCTCTATTTGGAGAGACGAATCGGTATATTTTATTGTACATACGAGAATAAAATTTTGCGCGGCCGGTGTTTATGCCGGGTGGTCGCGTGTTTCAGAGTCGAGACGTTGTAACGTCTCGACGAGGCGGGGGAAGGCGCATATGGTCTTGACGAGACCGTAATGCTCTAGGTGGTCATTGTAGTCCATGACCTCCTGAATGCCGTGTTCACGAAGGAGCAAGATCATGATGTCGTTGCTCGCAACGTTGGAGGGAGCGCGGGGCGCGGAATTATTCATCGCCATACGAGGCTGTGGATTAGGGCGACGGGGCCCCCATGCGTTCGGAGCCGAACGCACGGGTTGTGATTGACCGCGAGGCGCGGGAGGGCCGGCGGCGGCCGGGATCTGGCGAGGCACTAGAAGCGCAGGAAATTCCCCTGGCGCCAGCAGGGGTTGCGCTCGGAGGGCTGAGGCGGGAGGCACCGCCCGGGGGGCCGCCTGCCTCTGGTACCGAGGCCGCGTAGTGCACGGAGCTTTGGGGCAACCGCGATAATTCGCAGGGTGCCCCTCCCCTTCGCACAGTACGCAGCTCGGGGGGGTGGTGGAGTCACGCTCGCGCGTGCACTCCCTAGTCGGGTGGTCCTCTCGGCACTTGACGCACCGCGGACGAAGATGGCAGTTACGGGCGGCGTGCCCGTAGAGCTGGCAGTTGTGACACTGCGAAGGCATGTGGGTTTTGTATGGGGGCTCGACGGTGACGCCGGAGAGCCCGCATACATTTTCCAATTGAAAGATTGCCTTTCCCTCGGGGGAAAGGTCTAGGATGGCCACTACCATTTGTAGAGGCCGCTTCTCCTTGTTGTACATTCTATGTACCTCTCGGATAGGATAATCTTGCTCCGCGAGCGAGGAGCACACCTCCGCGGGGCTGACTTCCACCGGAATACGGCGGATCACCACGCGGAGGACGCGCTCCTCCGCAAGGGAGTAAGTGAAAAATTGAAGCCCTCTCTCCCGGAGGAGGGCAGTGAATTTACGGTGAGTATCCGACGAACTCACCGTAACGGAAATACCATTAAGGGTATTTCGAGCTTTGTGGTATGGCAGGTTAAGCCTGCGCAACTCATTTACCAGAGTCGTCCAGGCCGCTTTGTCCCGGACGATAATAGGAGGTGGGGGGCGCTCTTTTTTCCCGACAGCGGGTGCGGGGAGCGCGGAGGACGCGGAGGCGACGGCGCCACTGACCGTTTTCACGGTTTTTGTTGCGCGAGACGGTTGCGCAGTTGGACTAATTCGCGACGGGCGTTTGCGCGACGCGACAACGGTAAAACCGTCATTTGGGGCCGCGGTATCCATCTCCGGAGACGAATCCGGGCACGCGGGCGAGTCTAATTCGACCGGAAGGGCCGAAAAAGAATTGTTTGTTTTCACCGCGGTTTCTGTGGAACGCGCGGGACGGACGTATGGGCTATTTTTAGCCGACCTAGATTGGGACCGCGAATTGCGCGGCCCTCGCCTAACGGACGCGGGACTTGACCCGCGCGAATGGTTAGTCGGGACTGGGGGCGTGGCTACGGCCCCGGATGACGCGACGGATGGACGCGCGACGCTACCTACGTCTCTCCACGACGAAACGCGTGGAGGCGCGGCGCCGACGGGTGCCGCGTCAGTCGGCTTGACGGTTGCGACAGAGGGCGCATCGCTCGCAGAAGCGGCCCCCTGATTGGTCGCGGCGGACGGACGCGCGACGCTGCCTGCGTCTCTCCACGACGCGACACGTGGAGGCGCGGCGGTTACTGGCGCGGCGCCAGTCGGCCCGGCTGTCCCGGCAGAGGGCGCACCGCTCGCATAAGCGGCCCCCTTATTGGCTGTGGTCGCAGCGGTGCGACGCACACTCGGAGTTTTCGTCAACGAGTCGAAAAACTCGTCTTCGGCCGTAGGGTATCGCACGAACATAAAGTTCCGATATTTTTGATGTGCGAGTTCCATCGCTTGTATTCTGTCCTGTTGATCGCGAATGCAAGCAACCAGGTCTTGCATATTTTTTGCCATCTCGGCGGCATTGGGTGGGGTTTGGGACATGTTTTTAATTGAGGCCTCCCTGCCTTAGGGGCAGGGGGTGCGCCAAAAATTAAATACGACTATCCGAGTCGGGCAAAAGTCCTGTGGTCGAGGTGCAATGACACACAGGAAGGACCTATCAATCCTAAGGAGCCCTAGCAAGCCCGGGGCTGAGGACAGAGACCGGTAATGAAACCGGGCTAAGCCCAAACAGGTTCCCGGGGATGGAGTGTGCAGGATCGGAGGGTTTGGCAGGAGACACCTGGGGCAAGACTATGCGATAACCGCAAAGGCCTAGATTCCCAGGCCCGTCCGAGTTTGGCTGTTTGTTTCTGAAGGAGACAACCAGTGGGCTGCTCGGGTCACGCCCCACTTGCCTTCGTTGGCACCGTCAGGTATCCAGCAAGTGACCACAAAACCGTGGGTTTACAAAAAAAAACAAGCAAGTCGCACCGAAAAGTGCGGTTTACCGTGCGAGCGTTAGACACTTGTTGGTTTACGTCGTAGCTAAGTGTGCACGTAGAAGTATCACTTGTATCGCACGGGCTGCCAGACTCAAGGGTTTCACCGAGGAACGGACCTAGGCTGAGTTGCCGCAGGGATAGTGATGGTCGCGACGTGGTGGTGCGGGAGCGACAATTACGGAGACACGTCCGCTTCGGAGCAACGGTGGTTACGCGACGTCGGCGAAAACACGCTCCTGTTAGAGAGACGTTGAGTAACTATGCCATGCTTCCGATTTCGTCATCGGATCGTAATAGATGTTAACGCGTCGCCGTTTGCCTCGCAAGCGGTGCGTTGCGACTGGAACGTATTCGCGTGCGGGCGTCGCTCAGCCAATGAGTTCGCGTGATTTGACGCTGTGTGCAAAGTAAGCTCGTCCGCAGAGCGTATTTGATGCTAAGACTCGTGCGGAAAGGGACGGTCAGTATCTCTATGAAGGTCTACCTGATGAACGACCAGGGCGCTATTGATTTACGTAGTACTTGAGTTTGACTTGGAATTGTGTATGTTCAATCCTTGACATATGCGAATGCGCGCAGCTATATGTCATAATCGGACATATGCACATTTGTAGAGAGTAAGCTTATGTCTCAGACATATGCTTATGATCGGCTGTAATTCGACTTATGGCCATTGCGGCTGTTTTACAGACGGCACGGACATGAGAATCACACAGGTAAGTTTTCTATCGAAGTTCATCACCGAGATATTTAGTCTATGTGCCTAGGATATTGTCTTTGAAGAGTTTGAGAGTTGACACTCTCAGGTGCACTTTCGACTAGGATCACAAGATAATTCGCGCGCTCTTCGAGGTGACGGCTATGCGCCATTTGGTACCATTTACTGAGAGTGGTGACTGCGCGTTAGACTATGTGTCTGAGCCTAAGTCTGTCTATTCGACGCGTAGATGACTGTGTCGTCAGCGTATAGACTACCTGACCTAGGAGGACGAGGTATGTCACTGACATACCAGATTGAAAGACTATGCGCAGAATGGAGCCTTGCGGGACGCCCGTAGCGTAAGTGGTGCTGTGGAGAGTACACTATTTTGCTCGGTAGCGGAAGTGCGTCGGTGAGTAGTCGCGATATGTCAACTAACCTATCTGGAACTTGTAACTGGTGTAGCTTGTGGATCTAGTCGCGTGCCAAACTGTCGAAGTTCATTGGACGTCGATAGAAGATTGCGAGCGTAAGTTATGGGAAGTATACTGCTCCCTAAATCCGCATATTAAACCTCGCCTTAGCCTCGCAAGTCGTGCGATGAATCAATGGGGCGTCGCTCATCCAATGTTATATATATTATATAACATATACATACGACAGTTATATTTTTTTGCTGTTACACAAATTACAGTGAGTCGGTACATTCGGTCCAGAATTCACTCAGTAAACATGGCACGTGGCTCGGCAGTCATGGTCAATGACAATTACTCCGTCATCATTATTAGCAATTACTATGTATAGTCTATAACATCTCCTTTTGTGTTTTGAATGTAAACAGCCTAAACTATTCAAAAACTCAGTTTGTGAACTGTAAACCTAGGTAGGAACTTAGTGTTAGGTCCTTACATATGAAATTAGCATTTTGTTGAACTGACCAAATTGATCTCAAATGTCTGGTCTTTGGTTAGGAATTTTAAATTCAATTTTATTTCAAATTTAGGCTTGTGTATGTGTCCGGAATGTAATGATTTATTTATTTTCGCACCATTGGATTTTTCTTTGACATCGTTCTTTTCACAAAATGGAAAACTTAAAATAACGCGTTATTTAAGATTATGAGTTTCACTGTGGAGTGTGGCATCAGCGCTGCAGAAACAACTCAAAGGATTAATGATGTTTATGGGGAAGCTACTACGTTTTTTGTTCCAACGTTTTCGTTCTGGAAATTTTTACCTACGAAACAAACCCTATGAAAAATAATAATATATACCCTATAATAAAGAATTTAAGGTGATCGTGGAAGCGGATCCATCGCAAACCACGTCAAAGTTAGCGGCAGGTTTCGGTGTGAGTGATAAAACAATTTTAATTCACTTGAAACAAATTGGAAAAGTGAAAAAGCTCGAGAAATGGGTACCGCATGAATTGACTGCAGCATACTCACAAACACGCATAGAGTGCTGCGTTACATTACTGAACCGTGACAATACCGAGGGAATTTTGAATCGTATTGTTACTTGTGACGAAAACTGGATCCTTTATGACAATCGGAAACGCTCATCACAATGGTTGAACCCAGGAGAACCGGCTAAATCCTGTCCCCTAAAGTTGACTCAGAAAAAGGCACTAGTGAGTGTTTGGTGGATCAGTGCTGGTGTCATACACTACAGATTCCTAAGAATCTGGCCAGATGATAACAGCAGATCTGTATTGTCAACAATTGCAAACCATGGTGGAAAAGTTAGCCATTAAACAACCGAAGCTGGTCAATTTCTCTAGCACTCTGCTGCTTTAGGACAACACTAGACCCCATACTTCACGACAGGTGGTCGCTAAATTAGAGGAACTGCGGTTGAAATATCGCCGACACTCACCATACTCCCCGGACCTTGCTCCAACAGATTACCCCTTTTTTAGAATTTGGACAATTTCTTGCAAGGAAAAAAATTCAATTCCGATGAGGCTGTCCAAATCTCATTCAAAGATTTCATTGATTCTCGCTGCCATAATTTTTTCAGCAATAGAATCGATGAACTACCTATAAAATGGCAAAAGTTAGCAGATAATAATGGTACATACTTTAATTGATTAAATGTATAATTTCATAATATTTTTCGTTTTACTTTTTCCATATAAAACATTAATTACATATGCAAGGACCTAATGTATTTATATAACCTCTAATTCAAAGAAACGGCAAGTATTTTGGAAATAATACCCTGTTAAGAGTTAATATTAAAGCTCTGTAATTGAGGTTAATTAAACGAGGTTTTGTCTTGTTTCTGTATGAATATACGTATATCTCTTATTTTAACTAGCTATAATAAATTATACATCTAAAATAATAAATTTGTAGTTCTGTCTGTACATGGTTTTTTTACCATCTATTATAAAGTACACCAACCTATGTCAGTTTGTTTGTATGTTCGGATTTAAAGTCAATATATAATAAACCGCTAGTTTTCAATAGAATCTTTAGTTACAGCTTACGAATTATTAATATTGAACAGTGTTATTCGTAATTTTCGTCAACCGTATCTAAAATAATAACTGGGAAAGATGTGATTAATGTGTGATAGAATTTTTTATTTCGTATTTATGCGAGATTTTTGTTATCAGATTAGTTGAAAACTAAGTAAATCTGTACTAATACAAAATTCCCACGACCGACCGCAACGAAATAAGATTACGATAACGAAATGAGATGCGAAACTTTATACTGTTTTTGTTTTATTTTACTTGGCTCGAGGACAACGTCGGCCTTCATTGCGTAAACATATAGAAGCTAGGCGGTACTTTATAGTTCTGAAATACATTACCCGAGATCTATTATATTAAGAAACTGATTTTATTATACGAGTCGTACAAAATCAAACGCGGAAAAGTACGTTTGACCGATATTAAGGCAATTAAAAAATAACAAATGTAACCATAGATTACTATTACATTTTTTTCCATTAATTAAAATTTGTTACTTTTTATAGTTACTAAATTATCAGTCAGACCTACTTTGTGGCCTTTGATTTTATTGGATTCGTCTAAAATAATGAATTGTTAGTTATTGAAAAGATCTTTAGACGCTTTATGAAACAATATAATAAAATAAAACACAATATAATAAAAAGTCTACACGAATATGTGTTAATATATTTTTGTATACTGTTATTTCCCTTATATTTACTGGAATCAACATCTAGATAAAATGATAATGGAGAGTACGTGGAAGCAGACAAGAGCAAGCGCCAAGCAGACAGCAGCTAGATTAGTAGCTACGAAAATATGATGAGGTCCCTAATATTGAATTTAAAATTTAGGATACTTGAAATACTACAATTTTTATATTACATTCAGAGCTTATCACTATACTTACAAGGTAGTAATAGAAAGCCTTAAAGACAGTGATAGGCTATTTGGCTATCGTCGACTATAATAAACACAAGGAAGGATATCCCAAGGAGGATTCACGTCAGACAGGCGACCGATCTTAAAACACTAAGCCGAATTGTTAACTAAGCAAGAAGAAGAAGAACATAACTGCCTAACCATATAAAAAAATAGGAAAAAACCGAATGGAAAAATTTAAAGATTCTTTGAAATAATAAATCAGCAGTATGATGAATTCAACGCGACTATTTGTCAGTCTCGACGCAGGGTTACGTTGAGACAATTGATTCATTGAGACACCGCTAATAACCCGACCTAACAACACTCTCCTCTATGCATGTAGATGCTATGTCGCAAGAGATTTATGTTTTGTATCCTGTTATCTTTTACGCAGTAAAAATATTCTCACGTTTAAAACAAACGTTGGTTATTTATTATTTGAACTTTTGGAGATTTTTGATAATAAGTCACTTTGGAGTTTGCCGTGAGTTGTTGTGACTATTTGCGTAGTTAATTTATTAGAATAAAACACAAACGGATGATGTACGTATAATACTGACTCGATTTATTGATCGTATTTATTTTCATTAAAGAGCAGCAGATTTGAAATCATTTGTATTATTATTTTGCACCTTTCAAACTGATTCCGGGGATATCAAAGCAAGCTGGCTTTTTCGAGTTAAAGCTGAAATTAGATATTTGGTGAACATATTAAAGTGTAAAAATGATTTTATCTATACTGTATTCAAGATCTTAGAGAAGTTTTTTTTTCTGATATTTTGTAAAACTTTTGCGATAGGTACCCCTTTTTATAGCAGACATATATTAGCGTATTGAGCATTAACTTTATTTTTAAAATAATGTAATAATTAACCATGCAACCATAAGGTAAATTGAATTTTGTTTTCAACGTACTACCATCTGGTCTACATAAACGTGACTACATCCGTCCAATTATAAATTGACCCCAGGCGGAATCCATCAGGCGACCTGCCCATTTATTCGCCTTGACACGTCACCACCAAGGTGTTTTCGTAACTCATGCCTTTTGTTAAATATTAAACATAATAAGTTTCTTCAACATTCACTCCTTAATGCAAATGATAGAGGAAATCGCCCGGTCACTGAATAAGCTGGCTCACACGTGTAGAGAACTATAGACTGGTCCGCAAGATCCTTTCAGTAAGTCAACATGCGGACTCGGTACACGCTGGCTTGCATAATTAGGGTATCTATCTATATTAATAAATCTGCAGTTCTGTCTGTACACGTATTTTTTATCCAAATTTCCTGATATACATCTATTACGCTATAAAGCATACTGATAAGGAATATGTCATTATAAAAAAAATTCTTACTCGTTCTGTCTGTTTGATTGTCTGGATTTAACTTCAAAATAGCTTATCTGATTTTTGTAAACGAGAATCTTATGGCATTCCTCAATTGAATATTAGGAAACGAAAATAATTAATTCGTAATAAACACGTGCGAAGCCACTGGGCACAGCTAGTTGTATATAAATTTATTATGCTCCAACGTTAATCTACTGCACAGCCAGGCCACAATCAAGGACATTACTATCCATTAAAGTAGTGCGAAATGTGGAAATAAAATGTTCGGGAACTAAATTAGTTTACTTAATAATTAAAAAAAAGTTTACAGAAGGTTAAAAAACTGGATAGCCAACAAAATGAATAAATCACGAACGGGAAATATTTCTTATACAATTAGAATCATACATACCTATTTGCTGCAAATAAAATTTCCAAACTAACTCGAATACAGTATAAGCTGATTATGGGTAACTTAATTTTTAACTACACCTAATGTATTTAAATCACTCTAATAATTAGATTATAGGTTATTGGTAGAGCTCACGGATACTGTTTCGATCGCAGTCTGTTAGAATCTTGTAATGTATGATCTTCCAATGAAGGAAAACATTGTGATAAAACCATAGCCAAGGGTGCATTTTTTGGAGCTCTAACCACAACTGTCAACCTTAAGTTAAAAGTCCATTGCTAATTTCGATGTGTTCCGGTAGTTACGTTTGAGGACCAGTCCTCTTTTTAGATCAAGCTATATTAATTTAATTACTAATCAATAAAAATATATATAATATATAAAATTTAAAAATTAAACAAAAAAATGCATGAGTCCGTGAAATGAAATTTCTTCAAAATGAAGACACAGATTACAGATAGCTTAAACTTCATATTAGATATGTTTTTTTTAAACATAGCTGTCTTTTTCCTTCTCTCTTAGTTAATCTTTCTTCTCTCTCATGTAACAAAATGTAACACGTCATTGAAATTTCACTCTCAATTCTTGTTCAAAGAAAAGCAATGAATATAAGTGAATCCATGAAAGATTTGTAGTTAGGTCACGAATTTATGGCGACAAGTTCGCATGAGGGTTGGCAAAGACAATCAGAAATTAATCATTGATCACGCTCGCAACCAGATCATTGCAGTTTATATCTGCGATGATTTTAGCAGCTCTGAATTAAAATGTTATAAAAATGTGTAATATATTTTTTTATTTAATTTCTATTAAATATTTTAATATTAAATACTAGCGGCGTGCCCGCGGCTTCGCATGCGTTTATAATTACGCAGTAGTTATTTACATCCCGTAATTTTATTTTTACCCATATTGTTGACAATTCATATGCCGTATCAATTGAGGTATGGCGTGTATTCCCGTGTACAATTTTCATCATAATTATAATTTTTTTTTTTTACCAAATTATAAATATGAATATCCATAATTTGAGACATGACGGGTTCTTCATACAAACTTTCACCCAAGTTTTATTTTCACCATATGTGGAATAACACAATGAAATAATTCACTTGTAGCAAAACTGTATAATCCAGATAATTTACAATAGGTATATAGCTTAGAACATATAAAATTCCGCGAGCCGCGATTAACAGCGCACGTCATATTTCTATCATAAAATAAAACAGTAATTATGGCGCACTTCGTAGTTAAAGAGTTTCAAAATACTTCAGCCAATCTTAAAAAGAATATTGAACTATCATGTCATAGGTAAGTATTATAAATACAATACATTTCTTATTAAGTATAACAACGTCAATAAATTAACAAACCAGTTGCCATTGACAACGATGTTATTTCATAATTACTGCACATGCACATATTAAATCAACAAACCGGTTGGCGTGGCAACCGACATTACCGCGCATGCTCTTTGGTGATCCCATATTTTGTTCTTACAAACTTTCATCCCCTATTTTATACCCTTAAAGTTTCATTTTCACTATAAAAATACCCTATGTCCTTTCTCAAAGGCCAATCTCTCGTTATACCAAAATAAATCAAAATTGGTTTAGCGGTTTAGGCGTGAAAACGTAACAGAAAGACAGATAGAGTTACTTTCGCATTTATAATATTAGTATGGATTATTATGATCATAGTTAAGGTCACTAATTTTGATTAAATAAATAAATATAGATAAATTGTGGTGTCTTCCATCAAGTGTTCAGGGATTAGTATTTAAGCGCAATGGAAGATCTCATCTGAACCCTCGATGAAGTGTGGTATTTGACACAAAAATGGCCTAAGGTTCGCAGGGAAAACAATTCACTACTTTATAATAATATAAATAAATAAACTTACCACTTACATCATCTACACTGACGGAAAAAGCTCCACAGTTCACCGGTATCAGTCAAGAGAAAGGTGGGATATGTTAAGCCAGGACCTCCCCCGGCTCTCACACCAGTTCGTTTCGTGGTGAGATTACAAGTTTACACAATATTACAACATCACAATCGGCCACAATTGAGAAAATGTCCATAGCCCAACACAGTTCAAAGAAACAATTACAAGAGGTTTTCTTCAAGTTATTAAACGGAGGTACGCGTAACTCAAACCGACATGCTAACTTTCAAGACAATAACGATTGGCAGTAATATAGTGAGAATATATCTCGTCCCGTAGCCCAACAAACGCGTATTCAATCATCTGATAATAATTTACAAGGCAATGTACAATTTATATCCCGATCCGATCAAAAAACATAACTTCTCTAAACAATTAATACAGCTGAACACGCGATAAGCGCGAAGTTGCATAGATAGAAAAAACTAAAGACAACTTGTGTTTTGTGTGAAATCTAATGTACATGATTCTGTTGTTGCAATGAAGGTAGATTGGAAACTACCCTGAGCTAATTCTTTAAAAATAATTGTATTATTTAACAAAAATTGTACCATTTTTGAAAATTTTTGATTCTCTAATAAAAGAAAGTTAAATATGTAGTTAAAGTATTACTAGCTGTGTAGCTATTTCGTATATGAAAAACAGCAACTAAATAATAATCTCACCTCACCTCAATCTCACCCTATACCCTATGATTTTTGACCCGCAAAAGCTATGATAATACCCAACTGAAATCATTTTTTAATGTTAACAGATATCACAGTTTAACATTATACCGATACTATCTAAGGTAAATAAAGAAATATAAAAATGTTTAGTTTTGCAATCCTTTATGAAGAGCTATGTTTATTTTCCAGTGAATAATAATGCTTTATATTATATACTTATGCCTGTTTAGTGTAATGAAATAAAAATCTTAATTTTGCAAAAACACCAAACCACAACACGTATCGGAGAAATGTAAATAGAATAGATATACTTACTTATTTATATATTTCAAAATAACATTAAAATCTGTCTAAAAATATTTAAAAATAATAATAAAAGTCAAGCCTTAAATTAATAATATACGTGCCTATAGAAAATATACTTAATAAGTGTGACAATAGAAACCTAACCAATTTCGTGATAATTTAAACCAAGCCGTACAGCGCCATCTATGACTCCCTCTGGCAAAAAAAATACTTTTCAATTTATTGATTTTATGAAAATTACTTATGTAGAGATAAAATAATTTGGATTAGTTTGGTATCTTTTCACTTTGTTTCACTAAATATTTAAAATATATTACAAAATTACATATACATACATATAATACTTTCTTTTAAATATGTATATAACCTAAACGCAATTTATAAACCATATCAATATTCATACGTATAAAAATTCATCCTAAATGTACCTTTAGACTATAAATTACAATCATACCAAATCTGGTCCAGTAGTTTTTTTCCTGATTGGGGTTCAAATGAAATGTGAAATGTGTTCTGTCCATGATTCTAAACCCCCTTATTATTTTTTCTTAAATATCTTCAATGTACATATTTCGACTCGTTACTCTTTTATTATAAGTATAGATTAAGAATTCCAAGATTTTTTATAATCAGGTACAAAATAATTAACAAATGTGGGAGTAAAAGCGTGACCGACTGCTGACGGTACTATTTTTTCTACGAATGAAAATACATTCAGTTGTTGTCATTCAGGGCGTGTTCCACTTCCCACGTCACTAGTGAAACTGAAATAGATACAGTTTATGAACTTACATTACAAAGTATAAATAATGTTTGAAAAAAATGTTTACCTGTTCTGCGTTGCGCTTGTAGATACATAGGATTTATTAAAGTTAATACAGAAAATACGCTTTTTTATTCTTTATAGGTTTAGCCTTTGGTTACAATATCACCTGATGTTAGATACAGGTTCTCAAGGGCACACACACCTATAGGTGCTTGGCTATACATTTTAATGTAAGGGTGGTAGTGAGCTAGGCGAGCATTCAAATGTGTGTACTTATGGTATGCTCGTAAGAAGTTATACTTCTGTGGCGTAAAAATTAAAATAACTCCAAAAATGTTATCCTGCGTGCAAACAACATGATGAAGTCACCCATATATGTAAATAATGAATTGAAAATAGCGATAAACGTACTTTTTTTTTAGAACTGACTATACTGTTAGCCTTAGGGGCCCTGAAGCCTTAAAGCTGCTGCGGCTTTTACAGCTTCAACGAACTTGTGATAAACGTACATACAGAAATTTAAATATTTATACAGTTGTCTGTTAATATTTTTCCGTTATGACTTATATCGGCTGTTGTTTTGCTAACTCACACTGATGTGCCACAAGTATAAATTAATTTTCGAATATTTTGTTTAAATGGGGACAGGACCGAATTCCAATCCCGGCTTAAAGAAGGTTTCAAATAAAATTTAATAATGATTATGAATAATACATATGCTTTAAGAAAGCGCTTTTTGGATGTGATCTTTATCCCTGCCACAATAAATATTAATTTTAGTTATAAAAAAATACTCGTATTATGGATGCCACTCTCGCACTGGGTATCTAGGACTGAAGCCCCTTTTTCTCTTTTCTTAAATCCCTGAAGCTTTTCCCTAAATTTGACCACGTATGTCATGTAAAATACATAAATAATATTTGCGTACTCCGATAAAATATTAGGTCCTTACATATGAAATTGGCGTTTTCTTGAACTGGTCACTTTGATATAAAATATCTAGCGTCTGGTTAGAAATTTCAAATTCAAATTTATTCCAAATTAAGGCTTGCGTATTTGTGTTTCGAATTTAGTAATTCATTTGTTTTCGCACCATTTTATTTTTCTTTGACATCGTTACATTCGGTCCACAATTCATTCAGTAAACATGGCACGTCGCTCGGCAGTCATGGTCAACGACAATTACTCCGTCATCATTATTAGCAGTTACTATGTATAATCTATAACATCTCCTTTTGTGTTTTGAATGTAAACAGCCTACACTATTCAAAAACTCAATTTATGAACTGTAACCTTAGGTAGGTACTTAGTGTTAGGTCCTTACATATGAAATAAGCATTTTGTTGAACTGGCCAAATTGATTTCAAATATCTGGCGTTCGGTTAGGAATTTTAAGTTCAATTTTATTTCAAATTTAGGCTTGTGTCCCGAATGTAGTGATTCATTTATTTTCGCAACATTGGATTTTTCTTTGAAATCGTTCTTTTCACAAAATGGAAAACTTAAAGTAACGTGTTATTTAAGATTATGAGTTTCAACGTGGTATCAGCGCTGCAGAAACAACTCAAAGGATTAATGATGTTTATGGGAAAGCTACTGTAAAAGAAAACACGGTACGTTTTTGGTTCCAACGTTTTCATTCTGGAAATTTTTACCTACGAAACAAACCCCGTGGACGGCCGGAGACCCTACTTGAAAATGAAGAATCAAAGGTGATCGTTGAAGCGGATCATTCGCAAACCACAGAGTTTGCGGCAAACTTCGGTGCGAGTGATAAAAAAAATCACTTGAAGCAAACAGGAAAAGTGAAAAAGCTCGAGAAATGGGTACCGCATGAATTGACAGAAGGACGCAAACAAATAGCTATTGAGTTCTGCATTATATTACTCAACCGTCACAATAACGAGGGAATTTTGAATCGTATTGTTACTTGTGACGAAAAATGGATACTTTACGACAATCGGAAACGCTTATCACACTGGTAGAAACGAGGAGAACCGGCCAAATATTGTCCCAAGCGAAAGTTGACTCAGAAAAGTTACTAGTGAGTATTTGGTGGATCAGTGTTGGTGTCATACACTACAGATTTCTAAGAGCTGGCTAGACGATAACAGCAAATGTGTATTATCAACAACTTCATACCATGGTAGAAAAGCTAGCCGTTAAACAAGCGAGACTGGTCAATCTCTCTAGCTCTCTGCTGCTTCAGGACAACACTAGACCCTATAATTCACGAAAGGCGGTCGCTAAATTAGGGGAACTGCGGTTGAAATGTCTCCGACACCCACCATACTTCCCGGACCTAGCTCCACGGATTACCCCTGTATTCGGAATTTGGACCATTTCTTGCAAGGAAAGTAAATTCAATTCCGATGAGGCTGTCCAAACTGCCTTCTAAGATTTTATTGATTCTTGCTACCACAATTTTTTCAGCAATGAAATCAATGAACTACCTTTAAAATGGCGTAATTGCATAGATAATAATGGTACATAATTCGATTGATTAAATGTATAATTTCATAATATTTTATTCATTTTACTTTTACCATATAAACGCTAATTTCATATGTAAGGACCTAATATAATATGTACTATTATTTTTATTGTTATCTACTTAAATAAGCTGTTCATATATTTACATAGTTAGTTTTAACTTTACCTGTTTTACAATACATATACTTGTTTGATATGATTTAATATCTATGTTCCAAAAAAAAAATATTATTTCGCATTTTTGACCTTTTCTTATTGATAGTAATTACCACTGCTGTACTCGAGTAAGTATGGGATATGTGAAGCGGATTGAACTTAATAATAATAAAAAGCCGTTTTAACGAAAAAAATACACTGCACTGAATACAATAATCCCAACAAAAACATAAAGGGGTCAAGTTCTATAGAAACGACGTTTAGGGTAATCATTGTCACCGATAAAAGAGCTGATATCTAACGGGTACCAAATTCCATAGCAGTTCTTTTAATTATAGTTGTAGGAATGTACATTCTTCAATTCATTTACAAAACAACTTGTTATTTTCTTTGATAATATGTGATTTCTAACATTGCAAGTCTTAAAGCCTAAACCAAAGTAGCTAGCGATTATATTATTTGATTTCAAAAACAACTCACTGTTGAAGTTAATATCCATGTGTAGTTGCAATTGCAAATGTTGCAATCAAGTACTATACGTAATTGAACCCAAATCACAACAATTATGACTTTTTGGCCATGACGAAAAACGGTTCTGTGACCTCAGTGACTTTGTCCAAGCATCTATGTTAACGATAAAAAATTAATAACAATTTAAATTTTCAACAAATCTCTTTCGATAGAAAGTTTTATGGGGATGTAATTTAGTGTCATATAAATAAAACATTGAAATCCAATGAATCATCTGTGCAAATGGTGAATTCTGTGTCTTTGATTTGGGCAAATTGAAGTTGATTAACTTTATGCTTATTAATTCTAATTAAGTTATAATCGAATTAAGTTCAAAAGAGATGTGGTGTAGGTATAAAAGAATAAAGTTAAATGAATGAATTAACGTAAGAATATGAAAAACTTGTAATTAATATTTAGTGGCTAACTGGAGAGTGCACTTTTTTATTATAAATAAATAAGATACGAACAAACAATTATTTATGATAAACAAATAAGAACAAATGACGAATTAAAGACATGTACAAATAAAAATTAGAAAAAAAAATTATGGGGGGCTAACTCTTATGAGTCATAACACTAGGCGTAACGCCCGCCATAGTGAAACGTTTAGGGGTGTCACTTTTCGAGATCAGTTGGTGTATATACAGTAATCAAGCCAGTTGATAGAGATCTGTACCCGTCTAGGTTGTGACCACCATATATTTGGTGATAGATCCTTCACAGTGATACTCCTTTGGTTTGTCGCATTTCGGGATCAGCCTCTACTTCCGAGAGGCATGCAGCCCGGCATGCAGCGACGGCCGGCAATGGATTGCTGATCTCTCAACAGGGTTCCCAACCGTACGATAATCACATAACTTCGTGACATGACTATCGTGTGATAATTTTTAATTCTAAGAATTCCTAAATAAAAAAGTTCGCTTTCTGGGTGGAAGGTAGATAAAAAGGGTCATACCGAAGCTAAGATTCACTCGATGAGAGCGGATATCGGTGAGTACGATAAATATTACGTCGCTAGTACGATAGGTGACGTTCTTCAGGTTATGAGACCTGTCTCTCGGTGGTGGTCGTTGTTTTTGGACTCTACCGTATTGCCATTAAGCACGGTAACGTTGGTGTACCTTATATAAAAAAAATTGTGGTTGCAGCCGCGAACACATGATAAAAGTGATACTTCTTAAAAAAGGGAGACGCGGATAGCCTAAACTGTATATTAGATATACCTACAATGTATACTTTCAATGATATATCTTTATTCTTTCTTTTGTAACGAAATGTGACTAAAGGGGTTATTTCACGGCACGATCTATTGTACCCTATTTGAGGGGGGAGGGCAGGGGGGGCGCAGAATCGAGCCAATAGCGGCGATCGATGGCCGCAGGATCGGGTACGGTAGATCGTTCCGTGAAATAGCCCCTTTAACGAGATGCGTCCTTGAAGATTCACTGTCAATTTTTGGTCCAATTATGACTTAATTTATAATAATTATTATCTTTGTTAAATTCTTAATTTAGGTAGAATACAAGTTAAACTATTACAGGTAGTTAGTCAATTTTCAACATTTGTAACCAAATAGAGGCCTCCGTAAATTATGAGTGTAATAATTGTAAATTATACCATTACTTACCGCTTACCGGTGAACTAAAAATACCGAGTTCATAACACAGTGTTATTTGTAAGGTCATACATACAATTCAACAGGTCCGTGGATTTGTGTAGAAACTAGAAGGCCTTTTTAAATGTAGGTGGTACCTACATATAATTATGTACGTACAGTCGTCTATGACGTAGGTATAAATAATGTAACGATTGATATCTTTTGTTTAATAAGCATAATTTAATTTGTTATGTAAATTGTTGTATGTTTTGTACTTAACCGCTATTAAGTTATTTATATAAACAATAGTATATTTACATATACTTAATATATTAGTAATTAGGGTGCGTCCATTAATTACGTGATCACTAAACAAAGGGAAATAGGAATTGTCAATAAGGGTTAATAAAAATCTCACGTCATCACCTCGACATTTTAATTTTGATGTCATAATATGTACATCTAAATATATTTAAAAGGAAACCGTGACTGACTGGCTGACTGATCTATCAACACGTAACTCAAATCACTGAACGGATTGGGCTGTGTGGCACACAGATAGGTAGTTGCTATGAAATAAATATAATTATTTAATAAATATAATTATTGAATAAATATAATTATTTAAAAACAAAATCGTTAATCTCACATGATGGTGAGAGTAGGTCCCACCACATAATTATTTTCAAATAAAAAATATTTAACGTAATTAATAAACGTCCCCTAAGCTATGGTAATTATAATGTATTTCGCAGTTTACCTATAATAAGTTTCTTTTTCTTCGTAAAATAAAGACCAGTTGGCATTGGGCTGATTTAATAACTTGTTTTTGAGCATGGAGCTTTAATAAAAGTGTCTCTAAGTACATACTAAAAAACATTACATGTGGCATTGCTTTCCTTGTGTTATTAAAAAGCGTGGACACGTTTTACAAAACAATATTTTGTAAAGTGTAAACAATTTACAAATCTAAACAGTGTGTATTTTATTTCATTCCTATCATTGAAGTAAGGTTCTTACATGTAAGATTTATTGTTATTTGTTACTAATGGCACCGTAGACATTGTTCTGCCCTATCCAATATTAGCCAATAGCTTAACCATAGCGCGCCACCTATCCCTATTCTTTTTCCCAAAAAGTTATCCAGGACTTTAAAGAACAAAACAAAATATGAATTACGCATATCCATTGTTCGAATCGTAAGTTATAATATTAAGTTAAGTATTAAAGACAAAAGAAAAAAAAATGTATTTACCAATTTACCGGGTAATTTTTAAACATTTCCTTCCCTAAAAACCTTATTCGGACGAAAAAAAGGCAACAAAGTCCGTGAAAGTATACATCTATCTTCTAAGGAACACCCACAATAAGCATTTTTGTCTTTAAAATAACCGGGAGCGGGGGAGCAAGATTCGCGCGGGATCGCGCGAAGATTGTCCACGTGAGTGAAGCCACGGGCACAGCTAGTTGTATATAGATTAAGTACCTAGATTGTTTAAATTGTTAACTACACAGCCGCGCAAAAAATCAAATTATACCTTCACCTTTTGTTTCTTAATACCTATCCGATAGTAGAAGTAATGTGGCTTTGGTGAACGTTGAAGGACAATAGAATTTAAAAGACTTTTACATGTATATTATAAATCTGTAGTTATGTCTATACATCTAACGTTTTTTACCATATTTCTTGTTAAGCCTCTATTATACAGGACACTGAACACGAATAGAGCCAGTACATTTTTTGTCTGTTTGTATGTCCGTATTTTGCTCAAAAACGGCTTAAACGATTTTTATGAAATTTTGTATATGGGAAGCTTAAGTCAATGCTTAAAAGATTTAAAAAAAAATTTATTATTTCTGAACTGATTTAGATGCAGTTTTGTAATGTAAACTCACTAAAAAACTCCGCGGTGTACCATCCGCCGCCATACTGGGGCGACGTGGGCACTGCGTCATCATTCAGCCACGCCGCCCCGGCTAACCGGGCCCCGGCCTAATTAGGAGACAGCTATGATACACGATAGCTGTCTCCTCCGCCTGCCAAACCAGTGCAATGAGGAGACGCCCCCCTCCGCCCTGTCTCCTCTGGTTCGGCTAGGGTGGCGGGAGTTGACGGATAAACCGCCTCCTCCGGCCACCCCTTCATCCTTGGCGGAGAGGGCCGCTCAGGGGATCCCCCTCGCGTACCCTCTCCGCAGCCTCCTTCTGCGAGATGACCTCCTCGCAAAAGGAGGCCATCTCCGTCCATGTCTCGCTGCCGACCATGGCTTTAACCACGCTCGGCAGCGAGAGATCTCCTCCAACAGCTACGGCCAGAGTGCGGCGCTGCTCCACCCACGCAGCACACTCAGAGAGAGTGTGCTGCGCCGTATCCTCAGCAGCCCCGCACTCGTGGCACGTAGTGTTTGGCTCCCTCCGTGCTATCTTGTGCAGGTACCATCCGAAGCAACCATGTCCGGATAGTACCTGCACAAGTCTAAACGTCAGGGAGCCCCGCTCCCTGGCGCACCACTCCCGGAGGACCGGGCGGACGGCGTCTATGGTATAACGCCATAACGCGCGTCCGCCAGGTCCTCCTCCCACTTCCTCAAAACAACCTCCCGGCCCTCCGTCCTCACTCTTTCAACTTCCGTGGGAGCTGGAGGCTCCCCTAACTGCCTTCTCGCCGCCGTGAATTTATACTTATATCCCCCGAGTTCGGGAGAAGCCGGCCGAGAGCCGCCGCCGCTCCCACTATCCGCGGTTCGAGTCCCTTAAAGTGGGACTCGAACCGCCATCGTCCGTCCAGGATGAGGCACAGATATTTCATCTGGGCCCCAACCCGGACCCTCACATCCTCCACGTATATGTGGGCCCCGGGAGGCGGCCCACACCGAGGCCCATGAAAAAGTATGGCCTTGGTCTTATCAGCCGCCACCCTGAGGCACAACGCCTTTATGCGCCCGACCACGAGGGCAGTGCCCTCTGTGGCCAGGCGCGCCACCTCTCCATATGTCCCCCCCCGGGCTACGACTAGGGTGTCATCCGCGTAGCACAGCATGCGAATGCCCGAAGGGAACGCTACGCGGAGCACCCAGTCATAGCCCATGTTCCACAGGAGCGGCCCCAACACCGACCCCTGTGGAACACCACACCCAGTGCGGCGCCGGACCACAGCCCCCCTTCCGTCCACGAAGGTGACCTCCCTCCCCTGGAGGTAGTCCCCCAACAGCCGCCGCAGGTACGAGGGCACCCCGAAAAACCGGAGCGCCTCCCGTATAACACCATGCGGCAGACTGTTGCAGGCGTTGGCGATGTCGATCGACACCGCCAACAACTTACCTCCCCTCTCGGCCGCCTCCGCAGACCACTCCTTCAAGGTGGAGAGGGCGTCTAACGTTGAACGCCCTTCCGGAAACCGAACTGCCGGTCCGAAAGTACTGGCCCAACTTCCTCCATGTGCCGGACGACACGAGACGCCAGAATGCGCTCCAGCATCTTCCCCGTGTCGTCCAGCAGCACTAGGGGCCGGTACGAGGACGGGCAGTCTGGGGGGCAATCCTCCTTCCCCAGAAGGCAGAGTCGCCCCATCTTCCAGAGCTTCGGGAACCGTCCAACCGACAAACATCGGTTGAACAGCTCCCGAAGCTCTCCTCCCATGTGGTCCAACGCCACACTCAGAAGCCGGCCCGGTACTCCGCCCGGGCCGGGCGCCCTCCGCTTCTTGCGGAGGCGCTCCACTACCAACCCCATCTCTTCCTCGGTGACAGGGGGGGGCGGCAATAGCTCCTCCGCAACAGAGCTCCCATCTATCATGGGAGGCGGGAGGAGCTCCGGAGGGTCGGGCAGCAACGTGGCCACGACCCTCCCCAGGACCTCTGAGTCTAGGGACTCCGTTAATGGGGGCGCCTGCCCCCGAAACTTCTTCCGGGCTACCCGGTACGGGCGCCCCCACGGGTCCCTATCCAGGGTCCTGATGAGCTCCTCCCACCTTTCATCCTTCGCCCGGCTGATGGCCACCTGCAGGGACTTCCTGGCTTCCCTGTAGTGGCCAAGCAGCCGGGCCTCTTCCCCCTCCACACGGACCCGCCGCCAGCGGCATCGTTGGAGTTGCCGCCGCGCCGCGGAGCATGCCACCCGGAGATCGGCAATCTCTGGGGACCACCAATACACCGCCCGCCTGTTCTGCGGACGGTTATTGCCCCGCGGCATCGACGCGTCGCAAACCGCCGTAAGGGCCTTACGGAAACGGTCTGCGATCGCGTCAACATCTTCGGTTCTCAAAGCTGGCGCCAGCCAGCTCTGGACGATGGCCGCCTCTTTCGCTCTCTCCCGGTCAAGGCGGCCAAGCGCCCAGCGGGGAAATGTTGCCCCACTACGAGGCCAGCTCTCCTGAAGAGGTGGAGACCTCAAATCTAATATATCTATGATCAGACAAGGTCTCCACCTCCTCCAGTACCCTCCATCCTCGTACATGGCGTGCGACGGACGGAGTGGCGAACGATAGGTCCACCACCGACCCCCCATTATGTCGCACGCACGTGTGCGTCGTCCCCCTGTTGAGGAGGGACAGCCCAACCTGGACTGCCCACTCCTCAACGGCCGTACCTCGAGGGTTCATGGCCACCGCCCCCCACGCTTCCGACTTAGCATTTAGGTCGCCAAGTAGGATGATGGGGAGCGGCGCTAGCCGCCTCACCGCCAGCCCCAGTGAGTCGAGAAAGGCCTCGAACTCCACCAGGGCCCGGTTAGGGGAGAAGTACACCCCTATAATGGCGTACCCTCCCCAGGCGACCGCCACGAACCCCGCCCCCCTCTCTTTGACAGAGAGGGGTATTTCCGGACTATACACTGTCACGGAGCCATCCAGGTCCCCAGCCCATTTGCTTTGGTTGTAATGTAAACTCACTTAACTAAACTTAACTGATAGGCTATAAGAATCGTCAATAATCTTTTAGAAATAGTAAAAAAAAAAAAAATATTTATTGACGTGACAACGTCTTATAATTCGATGGAGCCGGATGCACGCACGAAAAATCATGACTCATGCGGCGTTACCTCGCTCTGAGGCGTTCCATTTAAGGCTTGAAGTGTAAGCGAGAGCGCGGAACGAGCGACAAAGAGGCACAATCGGCCTCCGCGTTCGGCAGCGTTCGACATCTGTCTCTCTCCTACTTGAGTAAGCGATGCGTCCGCGTGGACAGCTGCTATACAATAATACATTTAGTACATGTTTTCGTCAAGTATGAAGTGCATATGTTCAGTGATATATTGTCGAATATTCGTGCTTTCATCATTAAAATAAATAGCATCGGTTCGCTAGTGCAGCTATTGTAGGTTATGCTATAATTGACAAAAGTATAAATAAAATTAAAATTTTCTTTTGAAAAACGTTTCTATTCCATCAGTATTTTCTTATGATGTTGTCACGTTCAACTATCGTCGGTAAACCGATTTTATAGACAACCGATTTTTTTTTAAATAAAATTTTGCAAAAGGAAAGTATATGTCAATCCTTCATTGATAGACTGTATAAGTTGTTAGTAAAATTAATATACAAATAGAGGGGGTGAAAATAATTCCAGAATTCAAAATAAATGCGTGATCCCAATACTTTATGTTGGAAAAATAGTCACTTCGTTAACGGCAGTAAAATAAATTTACAAATCAATTAGTTGTCTATAGTGAGAAAGTCGAAATGGCGATCGGTGCAAATGAAACCCTAGCAAGCAAACAACTGGTGACGTTGTTAATGAGATTTTAACTCGAACGTAGGCTAGTATTGTTTTTATTAGGTCACATCCACTTCATTGCCGTGATTGATGGCTTCGCTTCGCTCCTAGTATGAATACAGTGTTAATAACTCGAAAATCAAACAAATATCACAGATATTATTAGTAAGCAGTATTTACTTAAAAAACGTCATTACTGTGGAAGTTTATTTTTTCTATGTATTTGCCCTTAACCTGTGGGTTACGTTGGCCGAGATATTTTTATAGATTTTATCAAAAATAACTACTATATAAGGGAGATATACTATCCCAAGTCCCTTGTTTAGTTAGTTAGTAATATTTTAACAACATATTTTTATTTCAAAACTACCTATTAACCTGCTCTCAAACTAAAAAGTTACTCAGAATTTCACGGACATCAACCTAGCTGACATACGTGAATAATGTTAATTAGCTAAATGTGACTTATGATACTTTACCTCCGAAATACAGCTACCGAAAGGGCGTCGGTATTGTTAGGTTTTGACAGTATACCATGGAAAAGTTTGTATATAAACTACAAATAAACATATATTTCAGATATGAAAATAAGTTAAGTTGGATTTATCAACGATAATACGTATGTATACTTAGTAATAATTATCGCAACTAACTTATCCACTTTGTTTATTCGTACATCTAATCTTAATTTTATATCACCAACTAAAAATGAAGTTTTTTTTTTATTTAAGAAGAAAATGAATAATAAAAACATCGACAACTAAATTAAAACCTACAAATACTAATAATAATACCTAAATTTAAATAATACTACTTCTCATAAAATACTGGTTTAAACAATAAATTTAGCCTTTATCTAGTTGGTTATGTAGACTTCATACAGGTATTTATGAATGAAATGTTGTACATTCACGGAAGCGTTTGTACTTATCCATAAACTAAATGGCGTGCTCTTTAGTCTATTGACATTTGTAAATGCTAAAGACGAATTATGTCACAGAAAAGGTCAATCTAAACTTATTCTGTAATATCGAATAGTATAGTCTTGGATTTGGAAACATTTTAATATAAACCAGGTTTCTATTATAATAATTATTATTAAATGTATCTCTTATCAGTTGTCGTTTCTAAGTTATACTTCTCCAGACGCATTATGAAAAGAAATAAATTATGAGAATGAAGTTTTCGCGCATAGTGCGCGCGCACATTGTAACAAAATGTCTACACTATGAAGTGGCTTATTATACCTCTTGTTTTATTGTGATGAAGATATTGCCCATAACATCGAGTATGACTATTCAATACTTTTAAATTATCCACTTTTTTATTGCTGTATCTTTCCAGTTATTTTTAATACATCTAAAGTGGCAAACTAGTGCACGATCTGCTTTAAGGTAAGCGATTACCTTAGCTTATAGACGCTTGTACCACTATAAGTATCGGTAGACCGTTGCCGACCTTAAACTCCCCTTCCCAAGAAGCTCTGGAATCTCAAAGCAAAACACAAGGTTAATTGGCTGCGGTCTTATGTATAGTGGAAATATTTCACCAGTCGGACTGGCTCAAGTAGAGAGACATCTCCAAATAAAATTATCGCTATATTTGTAGCAGATAACATTAAAGTAGAAGGTATCCTTATCAAATCGATTCATGTTGGAATCCTATGATAAATTTGAACTTTAGGTAAAGGGGTATAACTATAGCATGGTTGTAGAGCATTTTCTAAACCTCACATTCAAACTAAAAATCTATCGCTAAGTATCTATTTGTTTTGGCAATTACATATAAAAGACAACTTATTCCAAGTTAACATCCCCTTACCAAGGAGCTCTCGCTGATCATCTCAAAATGCAATCACAAGGTCTCAATGCAACAACAAAAGTGTCGACTGCAGTCTCTACTGTACTTTTAGTGGAAATAGTTTACCAGTCGTGACTGGCTCAAGTAGAGAGACATCTCCAGTTATAAAATTACTCTCTATACTTTGTAGATCAAGAGTTAAGGTCAAAATCTGCACCGTGATACTTCTTCTTCTAACTTGGCAACCGGTCCTCTTTAATGAAGACCATTACTGCCATTATCGAGTGAATTATATTGTCAAGTGTTATGACGATTCAGTATCCTAAGAAGATGGTGGCTCTCTTGTTAGAAATTACTAGGAAATTTTTGTGGGATCTCGGAATTAATGCTTTCAGCTTATATTTATAATCCATCTCACTTATGCACAAAAACCAAACTTTATTACGCAAAACGCCATCAATATTACATAATATAGGGTCAAAAACTTAAGTAAATGAATTTAAAAATAACAACCACAACATGTCACTTCAAGGTCCCGCCAAAAACTCCATTGATTATTTCAATCATCAATAGAATTTTGTATAGAGACTTTTTGTGGGAATTTCTTTTTTATATAAAATAAATAAAATGTCTAATTTACTGGTGTATATATAAATCTACGATAAAATATAATTCAACTATAACTATGGATATGTTGTATTCCTGAAGTTAAGGCAATTCGTCACCGGTGGCTGTAAAATAAAAATATAAAACTCCGATTTATTAAGTCGTAAAATTGTTTACTCCATAGTTATTTATTTTCAAACTTTGCATTGGTAATGTGTGCGTGAGGAAGAAACAGATGAATAACGTGTTCAAACCTATACCTCGAAGGCTTATTTTTATTTGCAACTTTATTTATCTCTTTAATTTTTTATTTTTTTAGAACTGACTATATTGTTAGTCATAAGGGCCCAAGAAAGCTGGAAACGCGGAAAATTCCGGCTTGGCTGCCATATAAGTTTGTTGGGCAAGATTTCCGGGTAGCTTTTCAAAATTTTATAACACCTTATAAAACCAGCTATCTGCTAGTGAAAGTCCCGTCAAAATCTGTCCAACAGTTTCGGAGATTAGCCGGAATAAACAGACAGACAAACATTTTATTTATTGGTTTTTTGTTATAAGTACCGTATATAGATAGGTATTCGCATTTAGTAAAAAGCTGTTATTTTCACATTACAAACAAACACTTCAATTATATATAAGTATTTGTGTAGAGGGGCTTTATATGATTAACGTGTTTATTAATTTTGTATCTGGATGTTTATGCTTATCATCGGTTTGGTTTGTGTAACATAAGCAATACTTCTTATTTTTTGTATATATAATGGCGACGTTTGTTTATAATCAATTATGACAATGTCACGTTAATAGAATATTTTTGTAATCTTCAAACTCTTCAGAGTTAAAAAAAACGCACTAACAAGATGGTGGCTCGATTTTTAAATTAAACCAGAGAGTTCTTGTGCCAACTTAAAATTTATTTTTCTAGTTATTATTTATAATTCACTTCATTTGAGCACAATAACCAAAATATATTACGCAAAATGCTACCAATATTATATAATAGGGGCCAAATAACGTTAGTTTATAAAGTGAAATATAGACCACAACATAAAGAAAGATCCCGCCAAAACTCCAAACTAATGCTTATTTTAAAATTAAACTACTAAGAAAGTTTTTTCCCTAAAAATATTTAAAAAAAGCAGAAACTTTGAAAAGGAAAAGTGAATTGAAAGCCTAATGGGAATTAGCAAATTAGCACGGTGGTCTCGCCTTGCTCCGATGACACAGTGGCAGCAACTCAAACGACTTAAGTGCACTAGGGCTGTCCAGCTCCTAAAACAAAAGATAAAGTATTCTGTTATTTTGTACTCAAGAAAAACGAAAGTATTTAGCATGTCAAACCTCGCATTACATACGAAGCCAAAATTTTGTAATATAAACAAAATTTATACTTCTAATTCATTTTTTACTCCTACATATTTTATGTTCTTAATTCGAAATCGTGTTGATCTTAGGTTCAAGCCTCGGGATCAACTAATGATTTTTTTTTGGAATTAGCGTACATTTACTAATTTGAATTGGTAAAACTATCGCCTGATGGTGAATGAAAGCTTCGTGAGGAAAACTGGACGCTTGAGAAATTATCTCGTAATACCACTGTATATGGGAAAGTATAGTACTATGGATTTCTCGGCATTTGAAATCATACAATAATCAACTAAATTATGTTCAAAATAGGAAACAGTGTTTAGCGGCCAGACTTTATAATGACGTCATTAGTTAGAAGTCAGTTAGTTGAAGGAAGTAAATGGTGCTTAGCAATTAGCCCAACTTCGAACTATATGTGCTAATGTGGTAAACCTCGGAAGCGATAAACTGAAAGATAAATGAAGGTAAAGCTAACATCTAACAAAAAATTTGTTTTCAATCTTGTATTTTCTTTTCTCGTATTTTTAACTCGCATTAATGATAAGATGCTATACGACATGCTTCCATGTAATTATAATGTCCATGTAAGTCACATCTGAGGATTTACTGAGTATTTGTCTTACTAACATTAACATAAAAAATGTAAATATAAATGGATAAGCAAGGCAGTCTGAAAACCTGTTTCAATTGGGAAATAAGTCATTATATTAATATGTCCATAATGAAACATTTTATGTGGTAACCATACCGTCTCGAGTCGTCTACCAATGCTAACAGGCTGAACAACTTTCGCGGCTCGTCCCAATAATACTAGTAAAAGTTACATCACACCATCTTACTGTCATTTGTTCGCATGCAAAATCTAAAGGTAACAAACAATATTCCAGCATTAGTAATAGTTTATTGGCATGACCCGGTAATAACAGGTGAGTTTTATGAGTAACTCTTTATGTAATTCTGAGTGTAAAGGTCTCGTTCACTGTAATATTGGGTAGTGGATAATGTCAGCGCCTGTAGTGTACGTTTATTCAATATCAAGCAATAATATGAATATGAAGCAATAATATAATCCTTAAGGCTATGTACGAATTAATAATGCTTAATGGTTATAATTTACATTTATACAAATCTGTTCATGATAATGTACTCGTAAATGAGACTGTTAATATTTTTTACACATATAATTATTATTTATTTGAAGTTGCTCAGACTATATGCAACCGATAATAATGCAAAAAGGTTAACGTACTAACTTTTACTAGCCGACCTGTGTCAATATTTCGCACATTATATATATAAGCAATCTAACAACTATCATGTTAGTTAAAAAGTTAACTTCAATATAATCTTTAGCATCAACAAAAAGCATTACCAATAAAAAAAAATTATCGTTTTATTATTAATTAAAAAAAATTAATTCATTAATTGTAAATTGCTAAATTAGTATTATTTTTTTAAAATTAATATTTTATTACAAGTAACGAATAGCAAATCAATCAGTGGATGATGAAGAGCCAAGATGAAACTATATTATTTTAATACTTTACGTTAATGTTCGTTATTTTGTGAACATATTCGTCTCAATTAAACATAATATTATGACCTTCACGGAAACCTTAAGAAAAGAATATTTACATAGTTTCTTTTTTATTATTGCGTTTTATGTAGCAGGTGAACGTTGGGCAATCTAATCAGAAATAGTATGTTTATGATTCAACTTTATGCTCCTCAGCTGCAAAATTCTATAGCTGCTAGGCGATAAAATTTTATAATTTTAATTTCAGATCACGTGTAATATAAACTCTGGAAAACAAAAAGCTAATGATTTTTTAACAATGACTAACACACTAATGACGTTTCTAATTAGATTGTTTTATTTGATTTTATTTTAGACACACACATAAATTATCATACCTGCCTGTTAATAATATTCTGGAGTCGTTGTTATTTTAAAATTACCATGTTTTTGTTGCTTGCTTCAACAATAAAATCCGATTTTTGTCGGATGAATTGCTTAATGTACAAATATTATACTATATCCTTTTTTAATTGTACATACATAACAAAGTAAACGAGAAAGATTTAGTTAGGTGCTTGAAATATAACTAGAGAAAAGTGACATGGTGTAATTTTTT
Organism: Saturnia japonica; assembly: GCA_033032175.1. NCBI lineage: Eukaryota > Metazoa > Arthropoda > Insecta > Lepidoptera > Saturniidae > Saturnia > Saturnia japonica. Next base: position 6,774,816 of record CM065314.1, read on the forward strand.
TAAGTAATTTTCTAACCATATAAAAAGTTTTTCTAGCCAGATATTTCGTGCTGTACTGACGACATGAGATGTACTGAAATGAAAGTAAACATAGAAGTAATAATTATTTTCATTTAGTACTTTTTAAAACGTACAAACGTACTTAAATTTACTTAAGGTTTTCTGATTATTTTATCGTAAAATAACTTACATAATTTAATTAAAAATGTTGTGTGCGTATGTTGTTAGTACATAATTCTATATCATCTAATTTTAAACGTCTTCACCGATTGAGCTCATATTCGCATAATCCCTGCTAATCTATACATATTATAAAATAAAGGCCCTCCCCCCGCGTTTGTCTGTCTGTCGAACACGATAAAGTCAAAAACTACCGAATGGATTTTCATACGATTTTCATCAATAGATGGAAATATTTATGAGAAAGGTTTAGGTGTATAATTTTTATGGGTTTTGTGTAAATTGGCTGAAATATGACGATGATTGTTGAAGATAAAACCAAACCGAATGGGAGCTTTAATGACGTGCGCCACGTAAATGATTGATAATTATATTTTTAAATGTACGCTTACGCATCAAGTAATGTAAAGAAAGTTATGCGTAATAAAAGTGACATGAGAGTCGGTATTCCAGGCGACCTTGCCCCAGGGCCGTGGCGGCCGGCGACAATCGGCATCTCGTTATAGACACACACTATGCGTGGGCGCAAGATCTTTCTCTACGCTAAACATGATTTGCTCAAAACATTTGACTCGCGTGCACTCGCGTATCGTTTTACAGTACATCCTTTTTTCTTTTTAAAACTAATAATAATACACGCAGTTATATTTATTGAACGGTTATTATTGTGTTTGTGTTGATTATTTTTAGTGGCTGTGATTATTGAATTAAATGCATCGCGATGAGGTACATGCAGTTTTGTTTAGTGTTATTGTATAGGTAAATATGATTTTTTCATTATTTCGGTAAATACATCGTAATGATTTCGTAATACTATGAAAACTAATATCAGAATAAACATGATGGCCCAGCACTGTACGATATTTTCAGTAGGCATTTGTTTTGTAACTGCAAGTGCATACAGTAACAGTCAGAAAGAAATGTTTAGTCTTTACTACGTGCAGAAATACATCATTGGCACCTAGGTATTATTATATTCACTTAGTGCCGTTGCCAGGAATATTAACTAGGACGTACACCAAAAATAATTGGATAAAGTAAACTGTATTACTAAAAGCTTTAAAAAGTCTTCTAAAACTTCTAAATATCAAAGGTATTAACAAAAAAGTTATTTTCCTGATTTCAATTAAGACTATCAGTCGTCCTTTAAATTCATCGAATGAATTATAAGGATTTTTTTTTATTTTTATAGGTAAATGTATGGTTTCTCTGGGAACTCAATTCGTGTATTATCTTCATCGTTGCCTAAACATTATTAACATCAGGATTCCCTGTAGGGAATTTGTATAAAAAAAACTATATTACGAGTATTTAAAAATATATAATCCACTGATCTGCCATATATTTTTTAAAACATCAAAATGTGTTTATTTTCTAAAAACGTGACTTGTTAAATATTACGTGTTTTTCGTGGAAGTCAACAATAATCTCGCGTGTTTGGATATTTTATCATATCTGTCACTATGTATTCATTATACTAATGTATTTTTCCATTTACCTCACATTAGGTTGGTGAGCATAATTTAATTATTTTCAATTTTAACATTTTGTTTTACTTAAATGTATATTTTTATTACAAAATAATGATTTACATTAATAGTATTATGACAATTTTCGAAAACATGTTATGTGATGATTAAAATCATAGATTAATTAGTTAGAAAAATTTCATAACAAAAATTTCACGAAAAGTAAAATTTAAGTAATAATTTAAAAATTTAAGTACATATTAATTAGCTTTATATTAATTACGCCGACGAAGTTGTAAAACAAAAACTTAAAAAAAAAAAAGTTGTCCATTATTTCGTGTAGGAGGCTACACGTAAATTGGGTTGATTTTTTATCTCGTCTATCCCATGGTGGGAGTTATTGGATAGGTCGTTCAAAAATATTGCGGATGTTTGAAAACAGTTTTTAACCGATATCAACAAAAGGAGATTGTCAATTCGACATATATGTACGTAATATTATTGGAACTGCATTATATTCACATATGCTAATCTATTAGGACTTCCAAACAAATATATAAAATTTTATAAGTGTTTGTATGTTTGTCCACGCAATGCTTCGAAACTATTAGTCGGAATTTGACTATATTTTTTATAGGTTTTATAAGTTACTTGAACTTAGGGAACAGTGTAACTTTCATCAAAATCGGTTCAGTAGTTTTCAAGATACGGACTAATACGTGTTAAGGCATGGCTTATTGATGCGAGCTACGGGTGCGTTGTCAAAGGGAAAACATTTTGAAACCTTGGTCGAATTCCAGTTATAACAAACAAATATTTTTCAATGTTTACTTAAAATAAAAATAAAATTAAAAAAGTAAATCGACTTCAAAAAAGTTAACCAAAAATTACGAATTAATATTTTTATATTTACACGAAATTAACGAACAAAACAAAAAATCAAAAGTAGTTACGAAACAAATTATGGGCCTACACTTTTTTTGAGGTCCGTGCCGTTTTTTTTTTTACTAGACTAGCTGTGCCCACAACGTCGCTCACGTGGACTAGAAAATGCCATCGATCGGGCTTACGCGTGAATCTTGCTCCCGGCTATTTTAAAGGCAAAAATGCTTATTGTCGGTGTTCCTTAGAATATACATATACTCTCCCAAACTTTTTTGTAGGTCTTTTTAATGTCTACAATTATTTAGTACATTAATTTGATATATCTATTAAGGTTTACTCAGCGTAACCCATTTAAGCACTCGAATTGAGTCACCATGATCAGTTTTTTTTTTATTTGCGGCGTTCTCTATTATTTTTTCTAAAATAAAAGTAGCCTTTTTTTTCCTTTTTTTTTTAAACTTGGAGAAACCCATCATGGGTACACACTCGCCCGGGGGGACGAGTGGTTATGTGAGACTCCTACTCACTAAAACTCCACGGTGTACCATCCGCCGCTATACTGGGGCGACGCGGGCACTGCGCTGGCATACAGCCGCGCCGCCCCGGCAAAACCGGGCCCCGGCCTAAGTAGGAGACGGCTCAGTACACCCTAGACGTCTCCTCCATCCGCCGAACCTGTGCAATGAGGAGACGGGCCCCACGACCCGTCTCCTCTGGTTCAGCTAGGGTGGCGGGAGTTGGCAACCATGTCCGGACAGTACCTGCACAAGTCTGAAGCTCAGGGAGCCACGCTCCCTTTCGCACCACTCCCGGAGGACCGGGCGGATGGCGTCTATGATATACCGTCCATAGCGCGCGTCCTCCAGGTCCTCTTCCCACCTTCTCATCACTCTTTCACGTGCCTCCTGCCTTATACGCTCCACCTCTGTGGGAGCTGGAGGCTCCCCTGTTTCTCTCCTCACCACCGTGAACCTGTACACGGCGGCGAGCACCTCCGCCTCCAACTCCCACGGCGGGGAGCCGGCAAGGACACAGGCCGCCCCCACGGACACCGATCGGTACCCGCGAACGACTCTCAGCGCCACGATACGCTGCGTAGAACGCAGCACGCGTCTGTTCGTGGCGCTGAGAGCATCCGCCCAGATCGGTGCCCCGTAGACGGCCATGCTCCTCACCACCTCCGCAAACAAACGGCGACAACTCGCGCCCGGCCCCCCCGAGTTCGGGAGAAGCCGGCCGAGAGCCGCCGCTGCTCCCATTATCCGCGGTTCGAGTCCCTTAAAGTGGGACTCGAACCGCCATCGACCGTCCAGGATGAGGCCCAGATATTTCATCTGGGCCCCAACCCGGCCCTGACATTCTCCACTATTATGTGGGCCCCAGGAGGCGGCCACCTCCTTAAAACTTTCCCCCGGGCTACGACTAGGGTGTCATCCGCGTAGCATAGCACTCGAATCCCCGAAGGGAGCGCTACGCGGAGCACCCAGTCGCGTAGCCCATGTAAAATAAAAGTAGTCTAAGTTACTCCTCATAACATCGGCTATCTGCCAGTGAAATTCCGGTCTAAATCGATCCAACCGTTTCATAGATTACTCGGAACAAACAGACATAAAAAAATAAAAAATTGGTTTTTGTTATTTATGTATCGTATATAATTTCATATGCATTTAGTAAAAAGCTACACATTATAAAGAGACACTTAAATTTTATTAATTGTATATACATACAATTATTATTATATCTATACAGATATAGATAAACATCCACAGGACATTGAGGTTGCACACTTTGCGAGTACCTAAGTAATTATAAAGAGAAAAAAGCGAAGCTTTTTTACACGAGAGAACAAGAAAACCTGAACTCAAGCATATTACTTTCCCCACATGAAGATATAAGGTTATAGAACTGATTGAGGTCAATAACAAGATCTATCCGCAATCACTCGGCTTCAATTCTACTACAAGTATACTGCTTTAACACTCATGTACCATGCTCTCGTCTGCTAGTAATGAATGCAAGCAGAGATTAACATTATTATCTATATTATATAAGAAACCGTGTGGGTGAAAACATAGAACCTGGTGGAACTGCATTAACTGGTATGAGCTTCGAACTATATACATCAACGAGTACACATTTTATACGCACGTGCCAAAGTTCCATTTCCACGTATACAGGTTATCAGGGAGACCTATGGCCTAAGTTTGGACAAAAGACCACGGTACAAGGCCCTATCAAACACTTTTGCTATGCCAAGGCTAATTATCATAGCCTCGCCATTTTTTCAATCACCTTCTTTTACCAGGCAGCTCGTATACTAAAAGATACACCACACCTATTTATCAATTTGTACGAAAGCCATATTATTGTCGATCATTTATTAAAGGTGATCTTTTGGGTAGTGGATAAGATGTGTATTTATGATTTGTTCCATGAATTTGCAAAAGACTGAAGTTACGGCGATTGGGTAACATGTTACACATTGGCATTTCTCCAAATTTTGAGGCACAATACCAGGGTCGTAGTACAAGCGGTATAGACATGTCAGTGCTGAGGACTTCTACGCTTCACAGCTTTTAAGGACTACCGCTGGGATACTACCATTAGGACCACTGGATTCCAGAATCGAGCGAAAGTATCTCTCTGTGCACGTCACTTTACCTAATACGTATATTGGATATCGTGACAACGTATTTATAGCCAGTTGCGAGCTACGATCGTTACCATACCACTAGTTTTTGGTGAAAACGGACAACGCGCTGGACATCTGTTATAATGAAAGAAGCCCTCTTAGAGGACTTTGTGGCACTATTGTAATTTGCTTTGAGGGAGCTGTCGTTGGGATCTTTATTTGCACGATTTAATCACGATACGAAGAAGAAGCAGGTTGCTTCTGATTGACAGCGTCAACGCAGTCATGATTGAACCAAGAGTTTCTATAGTAATTATTTACAATATCGAACGTAGGAATGTATTATTTCATTACAAGTTATATCTAAGTTAATCCGATCGCCGCCCACAACACACGAAGACAGCAGTAGCGACCGAGTGTAGAATGTGCAAAGCGAAACTATTGTTGAATGATTTTAAAAACGGTTCTTAAAATAGTTTAGTCTTTGTCTCCGGATATATTCCGATTTCGACCGAGCGCTTACTTAGACCTTGTTAGGAGGGGCAGCGAAATTTTTTTCAATGATTTTATTGCTACGTTCCTTGAAATAATTTACTAGTTCGTTTCGAGTGCACTCAGACTCCGACCGAAGTATTAGCAACTTACATACCTACGTACCTGGTTAGGCTCATACTAATTTCGTACAAATTTCTTTGAAAATTACTTCGATTGAAAATTAATTAAGCCAAGGTTTGCATATTGTGAAGGACAACTACGGAACACTACGCGTGGCTCCTACACACACTTGACAATTTTTGATTTTGATGTTGAATACTATGTAAACTCGAACCGCTTATGACGACTTTTAAGTTCGTTACATCTAGAGATATTGTATTCCATAAAAAAAAAAAAAAATACGCAAAAGGAAAACCAGTCAATACTATACAAGAATGAATTAAGGTTAATGAACTTTTGACGCTTTCGCCTTTTTTATTAAGAATCTGATCCTAACTAATAGGAAATTTATAAAAATACACATATCGTTTAAAAAAATCATGTTCATAAATATTTCTTTATTTCCAATATCTGAACATTCCTTCGTCCAATACTGTCACGGCGTCTCGTAAACCCGTCTATGACCTTGAGTTAACCAACTGACTGGTAATAAACCGGTACAGTTACTTATATCACATAACTAAAGTAATAACTCCGACAATCACATACCTTATGTGGAATTATGAACAGGTTGTTTTATTTTTAAACTTCTGAAGGGCAACTGAAAAATTGAGCTCCCAGTTTTAAAGTCAACCGTTTTGGTATTGCGTTATTGGGTGATTAAAATTATTTTGTCTATATAGACACATATATATTGATATATATCTATATTGATTATATAATCAATACATAAATTATCTGTGTAATTATTATTGTATAGATGTATTTGCAGCTGTTGGGTATCCTATATTTCCATGCTACATGTGTGAGTAATTTGTTACGACGGACTCTGTGACATATTACATTGTACCATTTTTACACAAATAAAATATAAGCCCTTTTTGAAATATCATTAGGTAATATATTTGTTATTGATTATTTTATCACCTAAATTATTATTATTGAATGAAAAATACAAACATAAACAACTTTGTCATCGAAATCAATTTTATCGACAAATTGGCGCACAATGGGAGCTGTTTCTTTGTAAGTTTCTACTCTGTGGCATCGATGTGTAAATTTTTTGATGTAGGGCTCAAATACAAATTATAAAAGAATTAATACTTGCCAACGCTAGCACTGTGTTCCAAACTAATAAACTCCAGTTTATAACGGTAATTTTCATACGCATAATGTTGTACCTTTGGTTTCCCACTTTTTTTTTTTATTCTTTATACTAACAAATATTTTAAAAAATATTATTATTTACATGGATACTATAAATAGAAAGGCTTCAATAAGTAAGTTAAGATTTTATTAAGTTTAAATTTTTTAATATACATTTTAAAGATTCGTACTTCTTGGCAAGTCTGTTGTATTTGTTGTAATGATTTCATTCGTCGATACATGTTGTTCACAAATAATTGTTTTCGTGTAATGGAGATTTAATTTGAACTTTCTGCTATCAAACACAGATTCCAATCAGAAATATGACATCACCGATCTCTGAGTTCGATTCAGGAGATTGTGGTTTGTAACCTGAAATGAAAAACCGTAAGTTGTATTTGTTGTATCATGTAATAGATTAACAAAAACTTTAATTAAATACAGAATATTTTTGCCGTACAAGGCATGACATTTCAGTCCTCACGGATGGAAACGCATTAGTAATAGCACTTTGTGCCTGAGCTTGCAAATGTCCGTGGCCTTACTTAGTTTATTTTACATTTAATACTGTTACTATTAGTGTTTATTTTACTACATTAGTTTACTTGTAACTAAGTATATCGATTAAGTGGCCCTTTTTGCCTTTCAATATTATTTAAAAAATTAAACATTTTTCATAGTGGGTACGCACATTGTCCGATGTCGAAGGTTAAGACGTTTCTATGTAACTCGGAAAATTCTGGTGTCAAGGCCAAATACTGAAATAGAACGTTAGTATTAGATTATTCATATATTTAATTCACCGAAGTTTCATTAGCCCGGAATCTGAAATTTGCACCCAGTTTAGGCTCCTTATCACGATGAGGACGGATAAGCTCGACGAAAAGTGCATACTTGTTATACTTGCATACTCCTTCGGGTATTACATCGTGAGCATATATATTATATATATGGACCAAAACCTTACTTCAAATACATGACAAACATTTTCACTGGAGGGATACAATATAAATATAGTAATTATTATGACTATATCTACCTTAGTTGGATTAGCTGCTTTCTTCAGTCTTTTCAAACCACCTTTTGTATCATAAAAATATTGCGCTTCAAAGTGAATTGAGCAAAGTACCTCCGGCTTGATGGTTTCCAAAACTCATCTAGCCGTGCTCTTTGTATGACTTTCATCCAGTCCGATTTTCTATTTTCATCAGCTGGGAAACTAAAATTACAAAGGTTCTATATACACAAAAATAGTAAGTATTCTACACGAGTATTAAAAAAATAAATGGGTAAAATTTTCGATGAAAATAAAATGGCAACACTTAAAAAATGGACGCGTCATTTTCTAAATGTAAAATAAATTAAACAATTAAATAAATATACTTTAGAATGCGCTACTTACTGATGAAATGTGACCCCATCCTGTTTTTTTATAATCCCTGCAGCATTTTTACATGTAGGAACAACACAAGACGTCATTTTAAAATTAAAATTGGCACTTGTACAATACGTCACGACGCGCTACTTACAAAGGAGTGACTAATCGCAACAACGTCAAACCACTCTATAGAGTGGTTTTTGTATCTTCAGTTTTATGTGCGTTCGCGGTTTCTGGTTTTTTCTGTATTCTGAGATGTAGGGATATAAAATTATAAAAGATTTTTACTTGCCAAACTAGAATTGGTTCCAACTAATAAACTCCAGTTTATAACGGTAATTTTCAAAGTAATGTTGTACCTTTGTGTTATCCTTATTATTGTTTTTTATAAATTTGTTTTATTACATATCAATGAAGTTTTAATCAAAATATTATGAATAAAAAAATATAAGTATAATCAGATGAAACAAAGGTGTCTTAGGTAGATTTTCGGAGTACTACTAAAAAAAGTTTTGATAAATTTAGTATAATTAAACTACTTTTATGCTTCTAAGTAGAGAAGAAAGAACAAATATAGTGTGCTACTATCTATATCTATTCCTATTGTGAAGACTTTTAAAATTCTATATTATAATTAAAAAACCTTTCATTCATTTATTAAATCATGGTATTGCGGTCAATGCCTTTATAATAATTAATCATAATAAAATTTAATTTCATGTTCATTGCTGTAGCTATAGAGCGGTACCGCGTTCGGTTATTGTTTTTATAATCTTTATATAAAAATAGTGTTGTTTAGTAAATATTAAATTTTATAACTTTATCCAAGTTCAAGGCATAGCGTGAGAAACATGAAGAATTTAATTTTACTTCATAATTAGTTTAATAAATGAGTATGTTCTGATAATTTCTCTTTCCACGGCATAAAAGAATATGAAAAAATTATATTTTTATTACATTGCATTACGTACTCGACAGTTTCAGATGATTTATTGAGAATACCTATGTCATTTCAAATATTTTTCAAACACAAAACGTCTTGTTCATTACGAATGAAATGTTGATAATGCGAGTTCTTAAAAAGATCAATGTCAATATATTTTTTGTCTTTGTAGAAGTTTTCACTGTAATTAAATTACAAAAATCTATTAACATTTTAAAATTAAGCGTTTTGAAGATTTCAAGACATAATCGATTTCTATAGCGAACATTACAATGTGTCTAGCCATTTGACACGTGATTGATATACAAACATTCAAACAAATTTATAATATAGATTAGGTATCTAACATTATACGATTTTATTTTCATTTATAGTTAGTTAATTGCAGTAGTGTTTATAGTTTAAGCGACTACGATTCCTTAATACATGACTCTTCGGTCTAACTGGCCGTGGGATACAGTGGATACTCAAGAAGGTAGCACTTTCGCTGGGGATTTGATTTTAATATTGAGTATTCGATATTTTAATTGGAATAATTATCGGAAGACTTCAAATTTTCACCTTCGTGAGTACTTTTTAGTACAAAAGTATTTAAGTCACGGTAAACTCTATGCATATAATGAAACCATACAAAGTAAGTTCAGGATATAAATTTAATTTCGTTGTATTTGATAGCACACGTTTAATTAGACTGTGTCAAACAAGAGTTTTTTTTTTTAAATTACATATATCGAAAATATTTTTCAGAACAATGACGTTTTATAAATAGACGCGTTATACTCTCACTAAACGTAATTTAAAAAACGGTATAAATTTTGTTATCTGCATGTTGAAACAAAAGAATGATAGGAAATCGAAATCGAAAATAGTAATATTAGCAGGAAGTATAATAGTAGGTCACAGTATATTTTTAATGATTCAGAAAAAAAAGGATTTTGTTACCTATTTATTTACTTTAGTATTTAAGTTGCCCAAAGGAATACTTGTCGGCAATTAAGAACTTTTCAGCACTGTCAGTTTGTACAAGTTTGTGTTTGATTTTGAAATGTTTTTCCCACTAATGACCGATTCTGGGTATTTCGCTCTTTAATGGCGTTCCGTTCGACATCTATTGACATTAACTGTTGGTTATTAATATTTATGAGCGTTTGATACTTTCCTTAATAGAGATGTGATCGATATAACATAAATTACGATGTTCCATTATAGAGAACATATTAGTTATTTAAATTTATAGTCCCTAACAGTCATAGTTAAACTTATGTACAATAAGTAGCTTTAAAATGAACTCCAGTACATTTTCTTTCTTTATTTACATATCAAGTAATTGTAAGCAAAAAAGTAAAATCTTAATGTTAAAAGTTACTTTTTTCTTTATACAACTAAAGTGGCAGAAATGCATACGGCCCAATTGATGGTAAGCGTAGCCTATGGTTGCTTGTAATACTATATATGGTATAATTAACGCGTTGCCGACCTTAAACATTCTTGAACATCCTGCCCTAAGGAGCTCTGGAAATCCTACTCACAGTAGGAATACTAGGTTACTTGACTGCTTTCTTCTGTAGGGTGGAGGTATTCCACCAGATGGACTGTCCCAAGAAATCGCCAAAGAAATGTCTATTTGCTCTACTTTTGTTAAAAAATTAATTATTAATTTTCATAATCTTTATAGTTCTTAATAATCGAACTGGATGCTACGTGTTCACAAATATATTCGTGATGGACGTACCTTAAAATTTAGACGTATACGTGATATTTCAGGATTCGTAAACGTGTGAAGACGGTTTTAAGAGGCTATGTACTAGTGAACAAAAAGAAAAACGAACCGTCGCAAATTACGATTCGTCGATGTGTGAATGAGTTTTAGAGGCCCACTGATTATCAATTGGCCGACAGATATTATTAGCTTGTCAGTTATTCGTAATAGATCCCACGCTTAAAGTGTCTTTTAAGGTTTTGGACAGACGGTTTAAGCGAAGTGCGAGTGTGTGGCCCTTGGCGACCTGAGTCTCTGCCGGAAAGTCCGTAACCTGAAGGCCAAATCAAACACACTCTTGCAGCTACCGGTGCACTGTGTGAACTGACGATCTGCTGCAGTGTTGAACTGCCGACTGGCGATTATCGCCTTCTAGTAGCCGCTTGCATTGCCGCCATGCAAGAATCACTCAATGAGTGGACTATTATACTGACATTGGACGGAAGACCGACTGATCAGAAGACTGCAGGCCAACTGTCGGCCCTTTATAAATCAAATTCATAATGTAGAACTTTTTTTTGCAATGTATTAATAAAATGGACAAATAGTCAGTAAAATTCATGTTTTAGGGTTCCGTACTGATTTCATTATATAGTTAAGCGTAACTTTATACCTCGAGCTGTTTTCGACAGAACAATAAAACATAATATAATTTTGTTGTATTATAATTTCACACGGGATTACATATTTTTTCTTTTTTCATATTTCCTAATTAACTTTTGTTAAATGACTTCTCTTAATGGCAAATTATAATACTGTAGGTCTAGATTTTGATAATTGGTCACTAGGTGTGACTTTTACACTTTTATTATGAAGTGTTGTATCACTTTATTGTGTTAACTTATTTATTTATTATTCTATATTAATTTCAACTTTATACGTCAAGCCCTTTACACACGGACAGACAGCAGCGTAGACAGATAACAAAGTGCATATCCTATAAGGGAACCGCTTGTTCATTATGAGGTGCGGAACCCTAAAAACTGGTGAACATTAGAAATAATTTGAAATATTATATATATTAAGTAATATATTATGTTTGTAAACATTACGTATACATTCGGGTTGCAAAGTATTTATTCAAAAAATCATCTGACATACAAACAATGAGTTAGAAAGTTTACAGTGCTTAAGGTTAACGTTTGTATAAATTGTTGAAAATATAATAAATATCTGTTACTAATTTATTGCTTAGGTTTTGCTAAAATATGATCGTGATTTATTTTATAATTATTTTTATAATAAAATGGTGTCATAAGAATTTACTAAAACATTTCCTAATATCATACGTAAGTAGAATTTGTTGCTTATTAACCTTGCTAAATTTATTTCATTATTAGAGTTATAAGAATTTTTTTAAACAATGAAACTATTTATTTAGGTTAATTGTATCTTGTAAGTCATTGTATACTTGTCTAAGGTTTTATTTAAATATATTAACTGAAACGAATATTCTTATACAGGCGTTTTCTCATAATATTAATTTTATGAGTATGTAATGAGGCCAAGCTTCAATATGTTATACCTTATACAAAATTAAAATGTAGTTGTGCAAATTTACATCATAATAAGATATAATTTTGTAATATACGATAAGAGTAGTAACTAACTGTTATATTAAACAATAGTTGACATGACAAATATTACAGATTCGCAAAATTTCTATGCAACGTATCTTTTTATATTTGACACATGTCCGTTGCATCGTTATTTACTTTAAATGATTTCGTAAACGTTTTCAATATTTCTATAGCCACAATAATTTTTCATGTGTATTTTTTATATAGGGAATGGCTTACAGCGCCTATTGTATAGTTACTTTCGATCAGTAATACAAAATGTCTCTTCATTATAAATATGAGTGGTAAAAATCGACTACTTAGCTAATTATATATAAAATGAGAAGTATGTAACATATATTCATATTATTTATCAAATAAATATATGAACTCGATTGAGCAGTAAAATGGTTGAATGGGCAATCGAATAGATGACAAATCGGAATTTATTCGGTATGAAATATCCGGCCAGCACGACAGCGGCAACCGCCGATAAATTTCGATCTCTCGGTAGTCGCCGTTGTTTTGGATTGTACTGTGCTTACCAGCAGGGACAATACCGTCAATGTACCGAGTTATTTAACTATAATGTATCCATAAATTTGCATTGCACGGATTATGATATGGCAGCCGACGACCTCTAACCTAACCTAATTCATCGTCATTGGGCCACATATATCCGACTGTTTTCTATCGAAGTGTCGTTCGGGTTTTACTTCACGCCGAGAACTACCGAACTGTTTACCTGCCTAACTCAGACATTTATTTATTGCACTGGTTGAGTATTTCTTGTACTGGCACTGAAGAAAAAATAATCAACTAGTTTGTTTTTAATTATTGTTAATGTTTTTACTGCAGCCATACAATTTTTTTTCCAACCGCTAAAAATACTATTGCTCGTTTATTTTTTCAAAAGCACATATAAACGTCCTAACGATTAAATGGCAATTGTAAAAAACTATTTCCTTTTATTTTGATATGTCGGATGTGATAATTACTTACAATCGCAATAGATGGGAATAAATCATTTTTAAATTTATTACTCGCTAGCAGCTTTGTTTACGTTAATTACAATATAAAATTTTATAAGGATATAATAAAGTGTATTATACCACTAAGAGATAATATAGCTTCCAATTATTGAAATAATCTTTAGAATCAGATCAGTAGCTCCAGAGATTACCTTCTACAAACATACAATTTTTACCTCTGCTCTCAGTATAGATATGAATTTTGAATCTTTCTTTTTTTAAGTCAAATTTATCAGAAAACAGCTTGCAGTATTCTAATTGATAATATTCATTTAGATGTGACTACAACTAACAAAGAAATAGAGTAAAAAAGCAATATTTTTTCGATAAATGGCAACAGTAATTTTATTTTCAAATAGAATATCCTAATTTCATTAACGATAATTGAGTGTAAAAATTGTAAATAAATTCATATAAATCTTAAACTAGCTTTCATATGCCTATTTAAATTATTTTGAAATTTATGATGTTTATTAAATATTTCTTTATTTTTCCAGAAATCTCGGAGCTGCAATTTACTTTTGTTGTGGGTGAGTTTTTATTCTTGATCAATTTTTTTATATAATAAATACGAACATTACGAATTTTGTCAATAAAAAAATATTTATTCATATAATTCATACATATACATGAAGTAATCTTTATTTTATTTGACTATTATATTGCATAGTCCATATATGAATTAATAAATAATACATTATTTTGATGCAATGATGGTTAAGTGATAGCGTGGTAGGACGTGGTAGGTTCGACGTAGGTTTTAATCTGTAAAGACTATTCAGGTGACAAATTTATATCTAAGGAACCATAGTTATAGTGGCTGTACATATATTACTCAATTGAAGAGTTAACTATAGTGCGATGTACACCGTCGTATCGGTCATAAGGTGTGTTCGCTATGAGATGTCGCTACATCAACGAGTCCAGTCGCCATACATCATAGATGCTTGCAGTATGTTCCAGTGATACGGAACCAGATGCATAGTTCACGTGAGTCGGAACTCGATAGATGTCGCTGTGTGTCGCTATGTAGATGTCGCTACAAATCCTACAATGAGCTCTCGGTGAAAATAATTATCGTAAGGAAACCATAGAATGATGGCAGCACATTTTCTAATGCTCACCTGGCTAGCTACCACCCAGTCTATCGGTAAACAACTATAGGTGTGTTCCGGCAGCTGCAAATAACGAGCCAGTCCCTATAGACATAGCATGTTAGTAGTTTAGCATAAAAAGAACACAGCAAAATAACCCTGTGCTGTGTTTCTGCTGAGTTTGCAGAGCTCCTTGGAAATTATACCTTTGTAGTTCAAAGCGTCCGTAGGCTACGGTAACCGTACGCTTGTTTGCCACCTTAGTTATGTAAAAAAGGTTTAATGTTCACAACGAGGCCGATAACAGAACATTGATGGAACAATGTTGGGTCTCACGACCCGATAGCAATTGCACTAGTTCAACAGATATATGTGTGGGTTGATTAAATCAAATTGCATATGAACTGTTAGTTGTATATGAGTGACGACACGTATGCACTCAAAGGCCTTCTTATCGAATTGAGAAGTGGATAGACCCACTTATCTACGTTAGGCTACTGAGATAATCTACTTACCTACAAGACAAGTCATTTTACTTATCTGTTTTATATCAGTGTTTATTTTATCAAATGAAATATAACGATTTGACCTAGTAGATCAACACGTAGTACTTACCACTTGTTAACAAGCTATTGTTATACTAGCGGTGCCTTGCGGCTCCACACGCTTTTGTTTTGATTTCAATTTTACTGAAATTTTCTTTATTTTAGCTTGACAATTTTTATAGCTTATCAATTATGAAATGACTGCGTCCCGTCTACAAAATGTCATCAAAATCTGTCGATTTTATTTTTAATTTTTTTTACTATCTATTTCTTTCAGTATTATTGACAATTTTCTAATGCCCGCCTGGCTAGCTACCCTTCAAGTTGAACATCTGTCGCCAAGCACCTATAAGTGTGTTCCGGCAGCACCAATTGAAAGACAGTTTCCCCACTAGACGCTAAAACTATAAACGATAAAAACAAGTATGCGCGCTGTTGGCGCTGCATTTAATAAATGAATAAATATCTAAATCTTTGTCAATATCTACAAAAAATTAATATACTTATTTAGATAATTTAAAAGAAATTACTCTCGTAATATTAAGCGTCATATTCATTTGTATTTAAATCGTTATCTTTATTATTTTGCGAAGGTAATTTCAAAGCCACAAACCGCTTGTCCTTTCATAAACGGGCAATTTCAAATATCTTCAGCAAACGATGTTGTGCAATTTAACACGGCTTCCATGTTATTATTGTTGAAAGTTGCCTGTTATATGTTTGAATGCGGTGTGCACTATGAAATTACCACCACAGCTTTCTAGAACGAACACAAACGATGGTAGAATTTTTATTTTTATAAAACATTTTTAAGTGTAAATGGAAAAGGCTCTAATGACGAGAATTATAATATTTGAAAAACACGGCCTA
The DNA here is from genome assembly GCA_033032175.1 of Saturnia japonica. Taxonomy (NCBI): domain Eukaryota; kingdom Metazoa; phylum Arthropoda; class Insecta; order Lepidoptera; family Saturniidae; genus Saturnia; species Saturnia japonica. Next base: position 6,790,961 of record CM065314.1, read on the forward strand.
AAACATAGTTCACGCCGTATGATTAGCAAACATTTTGGAGACAAAGTTCTTGCTAGTTTACCTACATTTACATAAAGGCAGATACCGCTACAGATAACAAACTGAAGGAGTTTTTGGCGGTATCTTTATATGTAATGTGGTGATTTTTATTTTTATTAAAAAAACTTATTCATCATCTTACGCGATGTAGTGTGGTTAAAACTCTCTGGACAGTTTTAACCAAGAAGCCGCCTTCTTGTTGCAGCTATCAATAGAATATAGTAGATAATATATATTATAGTAGAAAAGTGACGTTGGCAGAATGGTGGATGAATATTGTTGCCATAAAATTACAAGAAGAAGAAGAAGAAACTGAATTTATACTAATGGAATGTAAATATAAAGGTAACATGTACCTAATAATATTAAGTGAACTCTAAATTATATTATTATTCTGTTAGTGATAGATAAAAATTTAGTAAGAAAATGTTGTGCGTTTCTTTAATCGGACTACAATTAATTATAACTATCACTAACAGAATAATAATATAATTTAGAGTTCACTTATATAAATTAAGATAAAGTACATCAATTACAGATATCTTTATGCCTATAGTACGTTCATTGTTAGTTCCACATATCCGTAAAACTGGGTTATTAGAAACCACATTATTGGAACAATAAGGTATGTGAAAACGTGTTAGCGTTCGTCTACATCTAGTTTTTAGCTACAATTGCCTTAGTGCGAGTATTGTATTTCTAACTAACAAAAGAGGATATATGCAGAGGTTGTGGTTGTTTGGAAGTTGCGTCCAAATGGACACCTGTTTGACAAATGCGTTACCTCTCTCAATACAAGTTATAATTGGGTGAAGCGGTAACTATAATAAACCAGTAGGTAACTAGTGACCAATGTATTTATCTTGAGGTTTTCACGTAGTAGATTTTAATAGTACTTCATGTCAATAACAACGTTAAACAAATTCTCCAGAGAAATGGGAGTCACTTCTTTAGTAGAATGTACTGTTCATACTCAAGTTTAGTACATTTTGTTAAGCTTAAGCATCTGCCTATATAATGAGATATATACTTATATGTACTATGTACTTATATATACATATATGAATAAGGTTCTGGCTAAAGTAATATGGCTCATAGAAAGAAAAATATAGCACAATTAGCTACGTGGGAATAGAAATACGTTAAATATGTTATACAAATCAATAACCTATCTTAACCTATCACGATAAACATAAGACGATAAACTGGTGTGATCTACCATTTACTTAAGTTTCAAATGTCAATAATTGTGACCATAATGCTTTATAATTTACTTTAACGATACGTTTAATATTAAAGATAATCCTTCGGCCAGTTGCAGAAAGGATCTATGAAGGACATTCAATTGATTGGTTTCGGAAGGTCAAAGACCCTGGCATGGTAAGCATAGTATAGGTTTGACCTATATCCAATCAAAGGACCGATAAAGACTAATAATTATTATTTGTCTTTGTATAAGATTTAGGAATAATAATTATTTCTGCATTAGTCCAGTCCATCAATGAGGAAAAAATAAAAGTGTGTTTTTTTAAAGAAAATGATAGTTTTGTTGTTGTTAGGCGTCATCAATGGCGGTTTTTATTTTAAATTAATAAATCTTTATTTTTACTTTCTATAACATTATATTTGTGTTGAACTCTACTTACAAATATGTCTTTTGCGTGACTAGCGGCGTTCATTTTGTTAAGTAAATACGTCATCGTTGGACGATACCACGTCGTGACTGTTGTAAATAAATCAGAATAAACGCTTAAACTGTCCATTTATTTATAAGTGATTGAGTAATTATAACTGGGTTCTAGTAGCGGTCCTTTTCCCATTTTGTGTATTGACCTTTTTTTCCAAAATTGATTTATTTGTGATGGATTGAAGTGTGTGATAGCTGATATTATAAGCAGCAACTTAGGCTACTTTTATTTTAGAAAAAAAAAGTTTTCTACGTAAATAAAAATCAATTCGGAAAAACTACGACTTTGGAGTGCTTAAATGGCTTACGCTGAGTAAACCATAAGATATATATTAAATTAATTAATGTAGATCATAACAGTAGATCTTAAAAAGACCAAAGAAGAAAGAAGAAAGTGAGAGGATACGTTTACTTTCTTAGGAACACTCACAATAAGCTTTTTTGTCTTTAAAATAAACGGGGAACGGAGGTAGCATGATTCGCACGTTTGCCCGATAGACGGCATTCTGTATTTCACGCGAGCACAGCTGTGAACACAGCTGCAACAAGGACATACAACGTATAGGTAGAAATCCTTAATCTGGTATTTACAAGGTAAATTGAAAATTTAAGAAACACCTTGTTGTAAGGGAAACTACATTTTTAAGTTGAGACGTCCAAAACAACCTAACCTGCACGTGGCGCACCGTGTTGAGTAACGAACGAGGAAACGTCGACAGCGGGGTGGTTAACGCTGTTTTGCCCGACTGAGCCGTGACCACTATGCATGTGGTGAAAAGGCCGTAATAGTAACTCGCTATTGCATGTGCATATCTAGTTAAATTAATGACAGCGGTGACCGTTGATGGATTACGATCTCTCGGTAGTCGCCATTGTTTTATGATTATACTATGGTTACAATAAGGGACAGTACCGTCAATTTGCTGTACTACTAAAAAAAGCACACACAAGTAACCTATTCATTGAGACCATTACATGTTCATTGAGACCATTACAATAAGCCCAAACACGATATCTCTACTGTCGTTAAGGAGTTAGGTATTCTGTATATTGCAGATGATTCTACAGTATCAGGTGAAGGTTGCCATGTTCTTCTTATTTCATTGAAGTAACAGTTTACCAAATTTCGACTCGATCAGACCTGTGGAAGATGCTAACATTAATTTATCAACTAGAAAAGAGCTAATAATAATTTCGAACGGCTAAACAGATCCTCTTCAATCATAGCTAAGAGCACGCTCAATCAAGTCACCATTTAATCAAAAAAAAAATCATAGACAGATTTATATTGACTTATAAGACCCCCTCCATTTGTATCGGGGGTTCAAAAACCGTATGCACCGTGCTCATACGTAAAAACATAACACTAAGGCAATAAAAAGAAAAATACAAAATGTACGAAAACATTCTTGGTTTCGTATTATTTTTCCTGTACGGGCTAACCAATTAACTCAAATTAAAATTTTACATTTCACATACTGAATTTATTTTCCCAACAGAAATGTTAGACTTCTGTTTATTACAACTTTTTTTCGAAGCATTGACGTAATAATGAGGTAAAAGATTAGAATCGCATGCCCGCACATTCCGTTTCCGAAGATATGTAAGTGTTAATAAGAATGTAGGGTTGTCAGTTTAGTGTTTGTCAGCTTGCGTTGACGAGTTTTTCATTTTTTTGAATACAACAAAGTTGACAAACAAGCATACGGCCCGCCGGATGGTAAGTGGCTACCGTAGCTTATGGACGCTTGTAACACCATAGGAATCACTAGCACGTTGCCAACCTTTAACTCCCCTACCCCAAAGAGCTCAGGAAACCCTACTCACCACAGGAACACAACACTAGCCTATTTCGCTGTGATCTTCTGTCATTCTGTAGTCTGAGAGTATAAAAAAATGTATATGGTATTAATCAACCAATTAAAGTTTCTTATTCGACCATATCAGTAGCAACGTAATGAACAAAGTAAAATAACATAAGAAAATCACATAGAACAGTATTAATGGAGCCATTTTTTTAATATGTATTCCCCTAAATAATAATTTCATCATCATGTAAACGATATGAGCAGTGAAATTGTTAATACTATTTGATAACATATTTAAAATTATATTCAATATAACTTATCACGCTGGGGGGTCCAACCACATAGTAAGATGTTACTGTAACACCCCACGTTTATCTAAAATCAATCCGTACAATAGATGCCAGCGTACCTTTAGGGAAGTATAGCACTACATGAACCTTGTCACTTGGGCATAAGGCATGTTTTATCCTAACTGAATGAAACAAATAGATACTTGAATTTTTTTTTTTTATAAGGCAACAATAGAGTCCTTTATTGGCCGTTTTGTGGATCAGCGAATGTCACAAAACGTTTAGTCATCGTCCTATCGGCTGAGAATACAGAAGACTGGAATACCCCCATTCCACCAGTCGGACTGCTCCAAGTAGAGAGAAATCTCCAAAAAATTGCTCTGTGCCCTACATCTCTTAAAACACATATACATAATATTGAGAAAATTCAGCAATGCAAAGATGTTATACTTATTTTTAAACTTATGATGAGTAGCATTAAAAATGTTAATTAACTTCCTTTCGTATCATAATCCATTCGGTCGTCACTGCCATGCTTCTCGACAGCTGAATATACACTGGCTGATCCCAAAACGTGACAAATAAAAATATGTTTTATTCAATTTAGGCCCTAAGAAGGAACTCACAAATGTTAATAGACTACCAGCGGTTCGGAAATACACCCCAACCATCGAGAAGAACGGCAAGAAACTTGATCGGGCTTGTTAACATCTTATTTTTTTAATTTTTTTAAATTACTATTTACAGTATTAAATTGTATGCAGTTGTTATCAATTTCAATAGATGTCATGTTCAGAGTGGGAATCACATCCAGCCATCACTGTCATTCACGTAATGATCTACCCTATAATACCCTTTCTGCAATAAAACTTGCTTAACATGATTCTTGAACTTATTATATGGTTATTTGAAGTGAAAACTTCTTTTAGCGCGGTACGCATATTTTTAGATGAGATAAAATCTCTGGACTCGCGACACCGTTACGAGACGCAGCTATAGTGTGTGCATATATACATGTATATATAGCAGACCGCGAAAGCGTCTTTCATAAAAGAATATTAAATGTATTTTAAAGTTTCTAATAATTAATAAAATACAATTCATAAATAAAATGCAATTCATAACCCAATAACCTTAGTACACATCTAAAAAATGTCTAACGCGACGAAATAAGTTTTCACTTCTGTCGGCACTCCCGAAGTGCAACCAGTATTTTTTTTCTGACTGACTGTACTGTTAGCCTTAGGGGCCTTAAACAAATAGAGCTGCTGATGGCTTTGATAGCTTCACCGGGCTTGGAGACGAGCACATAAGGCACTCAGCTGTGAAAAAATACTATCCGGCAAATCGGTAATATGCTTAGGAAGTTTATAAGGGAACCTAACGCAATTACCTAAAAAAACCTTTATTTGTTTTCATAAAAGATGGAATGACTATTTTATATTTATTTTTATTATTCAAATTGTTCTTGTTATTTACAAGTGAAAAATTATCTACTACATTTTCCAAACATATATTATATTTTCCTAGACGTCGAATTATGTGCATGATGGTCGCAAACTAGTCGGGTACAGATCCCCATCAGTACCAATCCGCTTGATTATTGAATCTATACCGACCACTTATGGGGGGTGTCAAACCTGGTTTATGCTAGTCACGTTCCAGTCAGACATAACTAGCCTGTCCTACCACCCAGCCAATAATAAAATTTTTGTGTATATTAAATCTTTTATGGTTAATATTGCATTTAATATTTATAGTCGACGATCGTGTGTTTACTATTAAAACGCACAAAATAACTTGGAGTTCATAAACTATTTGAAGTGAAAACTTCTATAGGGAGGTTTGGATAGGAAGTAAATTAATGTAAGTCGTCATCGACATGGTCATGTGACGTGTTAACGATAAATGGAGTCTTTGTAGCAATAAAACATAAAAATTAAACAAAAAAATATAATTAAACAATTAATTTGGTTATCCAAAAATAACAACTGTTTGTTTATAGTTTTAAAATTTCACTTCTGTCGGCAGTCCTTATGACTGCTTTGTCTTTTTTTTTTATTCTACAGAAATCAAGCTGTTACACATTAGATATAAGCTACAATTAAACTAAGTTACAAGAGATGTCACTAGTAGCATATAAAATGCAAGTAAAATGATTTAAATAGTATTTAAAATGATATTGATTGTAATATTCACGACTCCTACAATTTATTAGCCTGAGCTTTCTGTGAAGGAAAACAAAACCATAGCAAAGTGGTAGGACATTTCTCTACAAGTTGAAAATTTCTCGTTTGACACTTGTAGGTGTACTTCGGCAACTTCATTTTATAACTTAGCATGGTGCTCTTAGGCTACAAAGTCACTTAACATCAGGTGTGATTTTGGTCATATGCTAAACCTATAAAGTATAAAAATATATATTTCCAATTTTGTTAAATTGACAACCCTAGGAAAACAGTGACGTACACATGAAAAACAAGTTTACACATATTTGAAAAAGTGTGAAGTGATTAATGTAGGCATAATAATTATGACTTGGATTATATAACAGACTAATCGATATTATTACGTATTTACTTACATAATTAGATTATCCATTAGATCATAAGTAGTTGGCGTGTTTAGAGACTATTTATATTTTTTACAAATCTGAAATATTCTTCTCAGTATACGTATTTACTTTATTATTTTTCATTTTATTGGCAACATTATAATTATATCTGTAGTGGGTCCTCGAAATAATAATTTAAAACAGATAATGTTATATTTACACATAAACATAAAATATCTGGGGGACAAAACTTTGTTCGGCGTAGAACCGTTTTACTTTTTTTTTTATCATTAAGTGTTTAGCATTTTTGCAACAATCTCACTTGATGCTAAGTGACGATTTGGCCCAAGATGTGACACGCTAAGCCTAACAGGGAAACTGGATCTCAAGCGTAGCTGCCAGAACACACCTATAGGTGCATGGCGACAGATTTTCAACTAGAGGGTGGTAGCCAGCCGGATACAAGAAAATGCCCTACCATCATGCTATGATTTCTTTACGATGTTTTTCTTCACTGAAAGCACACGATCACTGCTGGAATTCAAACTCACGTCGATCGACGCGGTGTCCGTACATGCTACTACTCAGCTATCATTGCAATACACCTAAGGAGCCAAATCCGTCAACGTTTTATTCCTCCTCTAATCACTCTGCATGGCAACAATTATTAACTTGACTAGGTATCTGTTATATATGTATGTACTTATATGTATGTTGCGTGCCGTGCCTTACCGCACGGTAACGGCTATGCATTAAAGCAGTGTGTAACTAGCCGCGTTGCGTTTCACTGGGCTCGCTCCTCGATATAACAATATCTTTTTTTTTTACGTAGGGAAATCCTGCATTGTGTTCATTTCTAAGCCGGGCCGCTCAAGGGAAGGGTATGTTGGTCTTTTGCCGACTAAAGCCTCTTGGTGTCCGTTACGCACCTATAGGCCGGGGATCGGGAATCGCTTGCGTATGGTATTCGCTCAACTCGGCATGTGTGTCCCTACCCCGGGTCCCCGCCTCTATCGGAGGCAATCGGAACCTCCAACGAACCTCGGATGGCTCGCGAACACCAGCGTCCCTCCTCCGTCTCGGGTCTGCATTTAAACGGTGACGGACATGCCCAGGCTGTCGGAGATCATCACGAAATATCCGGCGCCTGGTACTGCGCTCCCTCTCTCTCTCGTTCATAGATAGAACCACAGCCAGGAGTGAGAGATCGGGTGCTGATTATTGCGACGCGGCGAGTTCTATGCGGGACAGACGGTGAAAGTGTGCTGCGCAGTATCTTCTGCATAGTAACAATGATAACATACTGGAATGATTTCCCAGCCTATGCGACGTAACTTCCAAAAGATACATGTACAGAGAGCACCTGCGTCAGCCGAACTTAAATATCTGGCTAAAATTAAAATTTGTCTATTAGTAACGACTGCCTTACATCTTTTTTCTTCTCATTTCACTTATAAGTTTCTTGGATAAACTATTTTGAATAAAGCAACATCAAAACAACACAAAATCACGAGAAAAGAACAGTGAAAATTGCCGTCAAAAAGTCTTGTCAACTGTTTAGAGACCACTTAACGCGCACTTTGGTCTCGAATGTCGACTCCATAATACAAATTATACGAGCGTCGCATTGTCATTAACAATACTGTCAAAATAGACAACAACAAACATGTAATGGATATCTCAATTATAATAATTTAATGGTTCTCTATGCATTGTAATTAAATAACAATCAACTGCGAATAACATAATGCCGGCTCCAATTTTTTATTGTAATTTCATAACTCAGAATTGGAGCGGTATAACAGTTAAAATCCTTGGCATATATATTTACAAGTACATGAATATATTACCATATTCTTTGTATCAAATTTGGGTTTACACATAATTATTATACTGAAATTACTTTATGAGATTATACTGAAACTACTGAATGAGACCAGCAGTGAAGTTTATCTTAATTCTTAAAACACACATAATTATATTTTTATACCGTGTTTTCCTCGAAGCGTTTGTAATAAGAAATTGGTTATAATTAGAGATTTACATTTTTGAAACATTCTAAGGTAAATAAATAACTCCTAATGATGATAAATAGATAGTTACGTATGTTTTAAAGTACTTATGTAAATTATTGAGTCTTAGGTTATTTAAAAAAACTCTATTTTACGATAAGATGTAAGACAATAAGAATTATGAGAATTACAAAGGTACCTAAATATTTTATTTCATTAGGACATTAGAGGTTTAAAATATATCCTACCATCACTATATTATTATTTTATGGGACTAGGATTGTCGTCTTTTGATGAGGCATCGCTTATCAGTCTAGTAAGACATTATAGCTTCCTATTGTAATTATTCCTTTGTACAATATTTTGCCGACATAAAACTGACACAAAAAGAAACATTTTTAGAATTTAGAATGCGTGTTCGATTTATTTTAAATTGTAGCTTCTATTAAGTATATGGAATTATTAATGCATTGAGTAGGTATAACGTTATTTCGTCATAACCAGTATAAGTCCTTGAAAATGCACCTATCTCACCTCCTAAACAAAATCTTTCAAATTGCAGCTAACTACAATAACTACGCAGGATGTGGTAACGTGACATCATAAAAAGTGACACTTCCATATACGTGTGTGTTAATGTAAGTGTTTGTGCGTGAATCAGGGTTACCAACACATTCATGCTTTCGAAGAATTCCTTGAATTCAGTGTTATCGTGACAATGTATGCAATTAATTTGAAGTTGCACTACTTATAAAATTCTAAAACATTTCAAATTATATAATTAACAAATATCATTTCATTATTAATAAAAAAATCTTTCTGAGTAACTTCCAGCCTTGTGGACTTTAAATAATGCAAATTTAACTGTATTAATTCTCAATGTTGGCATATACAATCGAAATATAGTGCTATTTAAAAATCTAAACATTGATATTAATTATCTGATTTTTCCTCTACATTTGTTAATTTCAAAGCGGTATACTGTCATGAAACAATTGGTGTACTTATAATAACAAGGAATATATATTTTTAAATTTTCAATAAACACAGGTGTTTCATCTACGTTACAGTATTTGTTGTTATGATAACGTCACATGCAAACATTTTAGATATGTTTGTTTTACTCTTTTCATATTTTTTTTTTTACATATCATACCAACTAGAATAAGGTTTTCATGTTTTGGTCCTTTTGATTCATCGAACCACATTTTAAAATAATTAATTAATTATGTATACATTTTAATAATCCCGCATATTATTATTTATAATTATCTTCTACGTCTTATAAACAACACAATATGTTTTCCTCTCCCACTCGGTTCTACCAGCTGTTATACATACTTACTACATAATTAACACTTTTTTATTTCTATGTTCTTTATTCCTCCTACCTATTCCTGTTTCCCTTTAGCTATATAAATCATCTAAAGTTAAAAAAAATAATTATTTTTAAATTACTTTTTCTTTTACAATTACATTTTCATACAATTTCTAGGTATTCATTCTGTAAGTCAAGGTAACCCCAACGACGCAGTTCGAAATGTTCATTTGATGGAGCTCAGATTGGACATAGTTTCGTAACCTATTAGCACATTGACAAGACATTTGAGAAACACACTAAAGGTATAAATTTTGACCTTTCCGATCTGGTACGATTAACAAGAGTAAAATATATGAAACATTTAGTTTTGTTCTATGTTGTATAAACTACCTTAAATACTTTGATAAAGATATCAAGCAATATTATTAAATAGGTACCGTAGCTTTTTAATAAAACCTAATGTAACCAATGTCGTGAATTGAGTTAAAGAATATTTCTTGAAAGTTGATGTATGAAAGGTTTTAATTTTAGTATCATTATTTTTGATGGACTTGGTATGACTGTTGTTAAAGGCTCTAAACAAAATAAATTAAAAAACACCAAGATTTTTCTATAAATACGCGGCTCAGTTTTCAGAATAACAAATAAAGAAATTCCGAATAAATTGATTTAGTGGACTGGCTGAGAAGAAATTGACAATCATTCAGACTATGACAAACTCATAATAGTATTTATGCATTCGCTTTGGAAACAAGATAACTATGTCCTATGTCCGCCACAAAGCAACAATACTCAACCTGTTGTATTCCGGACATGATGGTATGGTTGATTGGCCTTGACTTTTCATTGCTGAGATAACGGTACATCTTACGTTGAATTTATATTTATTCCAAGTTACCACTGTCCACTTTACTTACCTTTAAATTGCTTGAATTAATTTCATCGGACTAGTAAAAAAATCTATTCATCTCCTCGGGATATTCTTGGTTAATTTCTCATTTCTAACCATTATTATCTTTTCTTAGAATGCGTTTGTTCGAAATTCGTTCCAAAAATTAGTAACGCAATTATTCGCGTACACATAAATAAATTTAGTATGAAGCTGAACAAATTTGTTGCAGAACAACCTCACAGCACGTTCATTTAAATACTTTTGCAAAAATAGACTAACGGCTCTTAATATAAACACATAAAATTCAAACTAATATTATAAATGCAAAAGTAGGTAACTTTGTCTATCTGTATGTATATTGAAAAAAAAAATAAAGAGTATTCTGCGTTTTTGAAAAATCATCTCTCAAGGCGGAACAATTTTTTTTTTACTTTTTATCTATATAGTCTATTTTCCGGATCATTAATTATACCTCCTACAAACATTATTTCAAACTATACCTCTTTATAATATTAGTTTATACTAGCTGTGCCCGCGGTTCCACTCGCGTGGACTACTGACCACCGTCGGTATTGTGGTGACCCCGCTTCAACACATCACGGTGGCCGCCCGTCGGTTAATATTAAAGATAAAGATAACATAACATACCATCACGCCTGTATCCCCGAAGGATTAGGCAGAGGTGTACCAACGTACACCCACAGTTCGCCGTGTATGTTTTTTAGGTCTCATGTAATAGGGGGCGAGCCTATTGCCATTAATCGAGCACAAAGCCAAACTCCGAGCTGTTACTGAGAATTTCATAGAAAAATCCAATAACACTTTGCTCGACCTGGGGAATCGAACCCAGGACTTCGATCATAGCAGTCGCGCTTACGTCTACTAGGCTAACGATGCAGTTAGAGTTAATTAATGAGAAGATATAAATATAAAACCACAATTCTTTTTCTGAAATAAAAGTAGCCTATTTTACTCCTTATATCAGCTATCTGCCAGTGAAAGTCGTGTCAAAATCGATCCAACCGTTTCGGAGATTAGCCGGAACAAACAGATGAAAAATTTAAAAACTACTTTTATGTTTTATGTGTTATAAATACTTTCATTTACTTTACATTTAGTAAAAAGCTTTATTATGACATTACAAACAGACACTTCAATTTGATCTGTATTAAAATTGATTAGAGAAAACATTTTGTTTTCACAATATCTATGCCTATTCTATTGGTTGCATTAGCATTAATGAAACGTATTCAACTTGTGCGTACAACGCACGATCTCGAAACTTGGAGCTTTCATTTTGAATAGTTTTCACGAAATTTCCTTACCGTGATGACATCGATATAGATCGTTACACATGTCCGCATCCGTGAAACTAGAACTTACTGCATTTGTACATTAGTCTGTACAACCCGACATGTAAATGAACTTTATGTTATGGCCGTAAAGTGTATATTCTGGTATTCGCTCAGTTACCCCTATATTTGCATGCGGTGCACGCTCGTACCTGGCAACACGTAGCGTCAGTTTATTAACCAGCTGACACACTTGAGGCGAGACAAAAGTATTATAGACAAATTTAATTATAATGCGAGTCATGAAGTTTTAGTGAATGATACGGATTTTTGATGATACGTTGTTTACCAAGTCCGACAATTTTATATTTTGACTAGCTGACCCGCGCAACTTCGTCTGCGTCACATAAGAGAGTGAGAGAGAGTGGGTCATAGGTACCTATAATACAGTTCTAAAGGAGCTGAAACTTTCCTTGTTGTATCTACAAACCCTTTGGACACTATTTGCCCTCTCCTTCCCACGTGAATGCCCGCCTTGCACATCATTCCGCACCGCATAATAAAAAGGCGCGAGGTACTTGATCATTATTTTGCTGCGGAGTTATTTTAAAACTGTGATATCTCCTAAGATATTAGAAATCAAATGATGTACAATTTTGATTGTGATGGGCAATTTTGTTCAAAATTAAATACTTGTGATAAATAACGTATTCATTTTGATAAGGAGAAATACCATGTTTATTAAAACACCTTCGCAAATAATGCATTATTTTAGGAAAAAAAACATTAATATAAAAAGGTTATATTGAGTATATCTTAAAAGATAGACATATTATTATGCCATCGCGGACTTTTTTTTTACTTTTTAAGAAAAGCAATGATATGACACAATTACATTATTGTCATTGTTATATAGCCTTCCTAGATAAATGGGCTGTCTAACACTACAATAATTTTTCCGTTCGAATCAGTACTTCGTGAGATTAGCATGTTCAACCAAACAAACAAACTCTTCAGGTTTATAATATTAGTGTAGACTAACAAACGTTAACGACCTCATACGTCTTAATTAAAATATAAAACTTAATAACAACAAAACATAGTCTACCATTAACCTCATCTATTGAAAACGAAACTGTCCGAATGCTTCTGCGGTTCAAAAACAACAAGAAGAATAACCATCAACTTGAATGTAGCTTTCTATCAGTAAAAGTGTTTTTAGAATCGGATCAATAGTTCCATTGATAAACTTCTACATGCAAACTTATAAGCTTTACTTCTTTATAATATTAGTATAATATAGTAAGTATAAATAAATCACTAAGTTTGTGAAATATTTAGTTATTTTTTGTGATATATTTGTACTTTTTATTCTGGGTTAGTATACTTTTATGGGCATTATATTTTGTAAACTAAAGTTTTGTACATAATAAGTTTTTATTTATTGTAAAATTGAAATGTAAAATCCTAGAAAATCTATATTTGATTTAGTAAAAACTTTATTCTCTTTAAGTTAGTATTTTTAAATAAATACATATAGTTAATTAATTCGCGATCAATCCATTGTACTTGGATTAAATTCGATAAATGTAATTAGAGTTAAATGTACCACATGATAACAAATGACATACATGACATGACATGACAAAACGTATGTAAACGTACCACTTGGTTATCAATAAAGGCAAGTTTTAATTGTATATTGATTTATTTACTTATACTTTTCTATTTTTGTGAATATATAATTATTAATTATTTAACAATAATAGAGAGTTTGTTAATTTTATTTACAACTAGCTGTGCCCCTCGGTTTCCCCCGAGTTTTTATCCAACAAATACCGCGCCGCCAACGCGACGGACCCGTGTAATCATAATTGTTATAACTTCTCGCAAGTACAAATTATGTATTTTAATTTTTTATTTTCTCCTAAACTATGTGTCCTAATTACATACTATAAAAAGAAAAATTTAAATTGTCTTTATGATGAAATAACTTTGGTTTGTAAGGATTAATATAATAAGCCTAAAAATAAAGCTCAAAAACAAAATTTTAATCTTCAACATAAAAACACGCAAAATACCTTATTGTGGCTTATGCTATTAAGAAATAGGCATATGTTACCGGAGACTTCTGTTAGATATACTAAAGAACAATATTTTTGTAGAATATTATATTTACGTATCACTAACCATTACGCCAGCGCATGCGGATAAAGCAGTTCGGGAACACTTTCACTTCGACTTACTTAAACAAAAATCAATATTTAAGGCTAGCTGAGAGGTTTAGCTTAGTTCCAGATAGCCTATACTATTCTTCGTGAATCTGGCTATCATATACAAAAATAATTTTTCGAATCCGACTGCTACCCGTTGTCCAGAGATTACAATGTTTAAACAAATAAATAAAAAAACTCGTCTGCTTTACTAAGTTATTAATAGTATAGATATATACGGACTGACCTCGGAACACGACAAACCAAAAGAAAATCATACATGTGTCTAACACTATGTATGGTGGTCGCGATCCCTACCACCCCGCTATATTACTGTATATACACTGACTAATCTCTGAACACGATAAACCAAAAGAAAATTATAATTGTTTTTTTTCTTTCTCAGTGACTATACTGTTAGCCTAAGGGGCCCTAAAGAAATAGAGCCACTGATGGTTTTGACAGCTTCACCAGGCTTGGGGGCGAACGCTTAAGGCATTCAGCCGCGAAAGCGTGAGCAACATGCGCACAAAAGTGCCAAAGTGGCCGGACGTCGGCTTGGGCTGTTACCGCGATTGTGAAACGGTCGCGAACTGACTAATTCCCTATCTGTAGAAAATTTGAGCTAAACTAACACATACATATAACATGTCCCTGCCTCTAGGAGAAAGGAATGAATATGTGTATATGTATTTAGTATCCTGGAAACATGATCGAAAGTAACTATCGTAAAAAAAGAAGAAATAAAGGTCCCTTACAGGATCTATGTACTTATGTGGTGTGCACGTATGTATGTACATATTGTGTGTAATGATGTGTGTAGGTAGCTACGTGATTGCAAGTGCAGTGTCACCAGTATCGCGCGAGTGGCTGCATGACTCAAGGGTCCTACACCGAGGGAACGGACCTAGGTCCGTTGACCTAAGAGAGTTGACGTAAGAGAGGGAGGACGTGACGGGTTTGCGGTACCGAAATTAGCCGCCCATCACCTGTGGAGGGAACGGTGGTTTCGCGGACGTGGGCGCGAGCACGCTTTGTTTGGAGAGACGGTGGAGTAGTATTTGTTTATTTCCTCGATCTTATAAACAGGATCGGTGAAGATATTCGCGGCCGGAGTTGTTCGCGGGGGATGTTCGGTTTTGGGGTTTAAGTCGCGGCAGCTTTCACCAACAGATTCACGTGATTCGAAGCAGTGTCGAAGTACGATCGCGTAAGATATTCAATTTACGATTCGACCAACGTACCAAGGGACTTTGTTAATTTTACTTAAGAATCGGGTTTAGAGGATTTGGAATTTATTAATGTTGATTTTGACGTATGAGCGAATGTAGCGCAGCTTATATGTCATGATAGGACGGACATATGTCTTGTCTTGTGTAAGCTTATGTCTCAGGAACATTTTTCTTAGTATCAAGGGTTGCAGTCTGTGTGTATTGTAAATCACCCTTATTTTTTAAAACACGAAACACTGTTATTTCTTCCTAAAAGCATAAATATGAATTTTCATATCCCTAAATTTAGAAATAGTTTGTTCTTCATACAATCTTTCATCCCCTATTTCACCTCTTAAAGTTTTATTTTCACGACATAAGGTAAGCCAATGTCTTTCTTTAAGGTCCAATATATCTCTATATCAAAATTCATCAATTTGGTTTCATGCGTTCTTCGTTCAAACCTTCATCGTCTATTTCAGGGCGTGAAATGTAACAGACAGGACAGACAAAGTTACTTTCGCATTTATAATAATATTAGTATGGATTATTAATTTCATTACGCTGTCGTTCTCTATGGTGTCAGTAAATTACCCAATAGAAGAATAACGACAACAGTTTATAATAATAAATTTTTGAAATTAATTCTCTCCCTCTCTCTCTCTACACCTTTCTTTGTTTCTCTTTAACTGATACTTTAGCATGGTAAAAATAGCAAAAGATCGATTGTTGTGGTGTCCTTTTTGTTTTCTATAATAGGGATTTTTATATTGTTAACACAAATCTGAAAAGTGAATAAAAGACGGTCAATTTTTTGGAGAGATCGGCCTGTTAGACCTCGATTTATTGTGAATCGACACATCAGAGTTAGATTCGAATCGATCTTTTTCGGAATGAATTGCCTAGCAGCGATACGGCACTCGACTTGCTTGCGTGAACCTTGGGTGACCACTTATTAATATGATTTATTATAAAGATGTGTGGTCAACTCATATTGGAAAGTTCCAAATTCTTTGAAACTGTACATTTTTAACTTTATGTAAACTTTCAATAATCATCATTTTACAAACCAGTTTCAAAGTTTCAGCCAATACAACTGAAGGGCTATTTTATAGCATTTTTATGGAACAAATGTTCGACGTGATTTTTAAAATTGATGTAACTTTTTTATTTATGAACTCATTGAACTAAAACCACACTAAATGTTAAGTCAACCTTACCAAAATATATTAGTTGAAACCATTTCCAAATCAGTTAAGCCGTTTCTGAGATTAGCGCGCACAAACGTTGGCAAACAGACAAACACAAAAATTCTAACAATCATTGTTTTGGGTTCTCCTGCGTTGATAGAGACCCCCAATAATATTTTTTCTCATATATCTTCTATGTACAGACATCGATCAGTTACGTTTTTATTATATGTATAGATAGATGTAGATATGGTGGTCGCGATCCCTACCACCCCACTATATTATTGCATATACACCGACTGATCTCTGAACACGATGAACCAAAAGAAAGTCATAGTTGGGTTTATCGCTATTTGTATGGTGGTCGCGATACCTAACACCCGTCTATATTATTGCATAAACACAGACTGATCTCTAAACACGACAAAGCAATAGAAAATCATAGATGGATTTATCACTCTATGCGTATGGTATTGCAAATCACCCTTATTGTACCACCCTGCCGATTCATTTTTCAAAAACGCGAACCCCTTTTATTTCTTCCTAAAATCATAAATATGAATTTTCACATCCCTAAATTGAGAAATAGTGGGTTCTTCATACAATTTTTCATCCCCTATTTGACCCCTTCATGTTTTATCGTTGCGCCATAAGGTACCCTATGTCCGTCTCCAAGGTCCAATATATCTCTATTCATCAAAATTGGTTTAACGGGTTCTTCGTACAAACCTTCATCCCCTATTTCACCCATTAAAGTTTTATTTTCACCACATAAGGTAGCCAAAGTCTTTCTCCAAAATCCTACATATCTCTCTAAATTTTTTATACGAACTTTCACCCCCCATTTCACCATTTCTAATTTTATTTCCAAAAGTAGCCAATGACCTTTCTCAACCAAAGTTCTTCAAAATTGGTTCAGCGGTCTAGGCTTGAAAATGCAACAGACGGGACAGAAAGAATTACTTTCGCATTTATAATATTAGTAGGTATGGATTATTCAATTCATTATGCAGTCATTTTCTATAGTGTCATTTACCAATTAAAATACTAACAGTAAATTATTACCCAACACAAAATTAACGAAAACAGTTTATAATAATTATTTTTTTGAAATGAATTCTCTTTCACTATATACCTGTAATAAATTCTCTCTCTCTATACCTTTCTACGTTTCTCTATAATAACTGATACTTTAGTAAGGTAAAAATTACAAAAGATCGACTGTTGTGGTTAACTTTTAATTTTCTATTTTAGGGATTTTTATATTGTTAATACAAATGCGAAAGTGAATCGAAAAAAGATCAATTTTTGAGTGATAGATCTTAGACATCGATTTTTTTGGGAATCGATTCATAAGAGTTCGATTCGAATCAATCTATTTCGAAATTAATTGCCATCCCTAGCAGCGGCGCAGCTATATTCAACTGACAATATCCAGCCTATGCAGACCCCCTTTTAATATGATTTAACACATAGATCTGAGGTCAACGTATATTGGAAGTTTCATTTTATTAAACTCTTCATTTTTTAACTTTATGAAAGGTTTCGATCATCATCGTTATACAAACCATAATATACAGATAGCTAAAATTTCAGTCAATTCAACTGAAGAGCTATTTTATTGCATTTTTATCAAAAAAATGTTCGACGTGATTTTTTAAATTGATATAACTTTTTTATTTATGAACTTATTGAAGTAAAACAAACACTAAATGTTAAGTGAACCTTACCAGAATATATTAGTGAAAACCGTTTCCAAATCGGTTATGCCGTTTCTGAGATTAGCGCGCACAAAAGTTGGCAAACAGACAAACAGACAAAAATTCTAACAATCATTGTTTTGGGTTCTCCTGCGTTTATAGAGACCCCCAATAATAGTTTTTCTCATATATCTTCTATGTACAGACATCGATCAGTTACGTTTTTATTATATGTATAGATTATTTGTGTAATCGTCGGTTACGTCATTATAACATAGTAAATGCATTTTTTTTGGAAGGGTGAATTTCTCTGCGTTTCTACCAATTAATGTATTGAAGTCAATTGAGCATAATTACAGGCCATAAACAGTTTACTGTGATTCACGGGTTTCTAGTTAATAATTTTTCAAAATGATTATTCAGTCATGTAAGTACAAATCATGACATAAAGTTTAATTAAAACACAAGTGAGCAGTATTGTATTTAGTCGTGGAACAATTGATAAAACAAAATTGAAAAAAAAATGTTGTACCATGACCGATGAATTTTAATGTATATTTTGCTTCGAGTAATTACGGTTGAATAAATTTTGTACCAAAATTAATTATTCCTTGTGGATAAGTGATAGTCAAACCTGAACGTAATTAAATCTCTTTATGTAAATTAATTTATATGCATTTATCCAGGGCTTTTATCGGTATTTCCGAACCCAATCCTCATTAGAGGTTTTGTATAATATCAATTTCCATCATATCATTCCATCAAACGTTAATCTATAATGCAATATAAAAAAGGAACTTTGTTAAAGATCAATAGTAAACGTAATTATTTTAATTGTAAGTATTTAATATCTGGGCGACCGAACCGCGCTCGGTGTCTTAGAAAAAGTAAAAGAAAAACACCTATCTAGGTAAACTTGGAATTTAAAACATTATTTAAATACAAAGTTTCATACAAATCATTGGAGCCGTTTCGGAGAAATCAATTCTATAATTTACAATAATTGCTTACTTAATAAAATATACATACATAAGAATAATACGTTAATATTTTGTATACTAAAATCATTCCATAAGTATTATTTACCTCAGTAAAAAAATGCCTACAAAAATCAGTCGTCTAATTTCTGAACAAAAATGCGCTTAAACAAGTTATTTACTAGGGAACCAGGGAACCTTACTTTTTTGAAGTCGGTTGATGTAACAAAACGGTAGTTTAATTCTAATAGGCGTAATATATTTTTCCATGTACAGTTTCTACTCATGTTATCGATACTTATGTTTCTTTGGTACTAACTTTTAGAATTCAAACTCAGTAGATTATATTGTATGAATCTTGAAAAGACACGTTCAAAACTAAAAAAAGAATATCATAGTCAAATTGTCAAATTGAATGCAAATTGCCTAGAAGACATTTAATGCAGAAAAAACTGATATGTCTCTTTATCACGCCTACATAACACCAATAATAAATTATGAAGGTTTGCTAAATGCTAACAAATATGACTTTGATACAACGGCGTACCATAACTTTTGTGAATGTATCACACGGCTCTACTGAGTTATACGAAATATTGTTCGGCACGTAACCAAATCCAGTAAGCTCATTGATAGAATGAACATTAATAATTGCAATAAAATTCCTAAATAAAAGATAAACGTAAAACGTAAACAGTTTTCAGAAAATAAAAGAGCAGTAGACGAAGTATCAAGAAACATTGACAAATATGATGTGTGCTTATATAAAACTATTTATTTTTAATTAATACAATTGTAAACTATTCTTTTATGCTGTTATTTTCCTATACTTGAGTTTCACAATAAATAATAATTGTTGAATTTTTTTAACTGTTTTGATATTTAGACAAAATTATGAATATATGAAAAATGGATAGAAGAAATATTCCAACATGTGAAATTTTATAAAACAAATTACTTACTAACTTAATAAATATATTTGTTTTCGTTTTAATCGTCAGATTTTCTCCGTCCATTTACATATAATCAGTACTTGTTAACAATTAAAGTTATGCACATATGTCATAGGGTATTAGATTTAAAGAGGTATTTTGAGTTAAGTTATTATTGTTATTATTATTTTTTGATCTCTTACCTGTATGTGCCTTATGAAATTAAAAAAACTACATATAACCAAAAAAGATAATCATGCATGTTGGAATGCCAGTTAACTTATAGCAATTGGTAGTGTGACTATTCTTAAAGATGTATGCCAGGATCGTAGCACGTGGAAGGACGTGATCTCTGGCTAGCCCGTTGGGAAAGAGGCGAGATATATGTAAGAATTAAGAAAAGAGAATTTGTGTATGTATAGTATGTATGTATGCGTGTGTACGTATCAATGTATGTATTTTGTACACTTAGAATACTTTACATTTTACATTTCTATGGATTGTGAGCATAGTTGCTTACTCTCTTGAAAGAGCTATGGCGTTTGACAAAACTTCAGTTCCGGCCATTAATAGTTCCGCCTTTATTGCTATTCATATAATAAGACCGTCAATTCAAAAATGTCTTTTCCTGAATACCTTTTCCTGCAAATATCAAGCCTCGAGTCAAAGTTTTCTTCACGTCTTCAAGTCTTTCAATCACGTCCCGTATTTGAGTTGTCTATTCGCGTAAATACAATGAATGGTATGGAAATTTATGAGACATTTGAAGGAATGATGGCTAAGTGGTAGCGTGTACGGACACCGCGTCGATGGACGTGAGTTCGAATCCCTGCAATAAGCCTGAGCTTTCTGTGAAAGAAAAAATCGTGATGAAACCATAGCATGGTGGTAGGGCTTTTCTAACAATCGTCTGGCTAGCTACCACCTCAAGTTGAAAATCTATCGTCAAACACCCAAAGGTGTGTTGATCAATTTCCGGTAACTGAACTAGAGAGCCAGCCCTCCCACTAGGCTTAGCATTAATATGCTAATCTATCTTGGGCCACATGGTCACTTCACTTCGGGTGATACTGTGGTAAAACGCTAAAAATATAATTAATAAAAAATGAAATAAAAATCAACTTAAGTTGGCAATCCTAGTTGTGATAATAAAATTCGAAGTGTTCTCTGTACATAGACGTACTGTGGTTGTTGTATGTAGTTCATTGTACAATGTCCAGCCAATGTCAACCATTCTGTAGTTGAACGTTAATTTCGGATCGGTCATGCTCTACTTTTAACTACGCATTACATTCAGAGTTTGAAGTTTTTTGGGCATCCATGTACGTATAAAACTTTCTGTGATAGGATTTTTTTAATATGGTTATTAGGTAGTAGATATCATGTTGGTTAAATTATTTCACGAATAAATTAAGTAAGTTCATGAATCTAAAATCCTCATAAGTTAATTGTAACTTATTTTTAGAAACGCAATTTTTTTCTGTGTACGTTTAACTGTTTATGTAAAACGATAGAGGTTTACCTTTGCTCGCAACAGGTAAAAACTACTGGGCAGGTATTGATCATCTTTTTTTACTCCTTAAATTCTGTATCCGTGTCTAAATAAAAATATCACGTTATCTTTATTTCATAAAAAGTTATTAAAGTTTTAAACTACGGTTTCTATAAGCCTTACGCGTTCTTCTGTCGTCCACGCGAGCGGATCCCCGGGCACAGCTAGTTAGGTAAATAAAAATGCAAGACGTTTTTATAGTATCACGGTGCAATCGAAAAACTGTGGTGAAGATCTCTTGATCTCGTCTACAATACATCGCCAGTCTTAGTATTATTTAGCAAACATTAAACATAATCTGAATTTGCCACTTCGAAGCAAACTTTATGGCATTTCTAAGATTGCTTTGTTTTTACAAAATACGTAATTAGTGAGTCACTTAGTCACGAAATTTAACCGTATAAACATCAAATTAACTGAAAACTTTGTAAATTCTAGAATAAATATACTTAAATTACTAAGTAGTCCTTATATTGAAAAGGATAAAAACATTGAAAAGTGCTTTAATTCCATTGGCCGTTTGCTACGATTTAATTTTATGCAAACAGAAGTTAAAGTAGTGAAAGAAAGTTAAAAAAAGTAAAGACTGGACTTCTAAAACAGTCGCTCAAAAGTGGGAATGAGCCGTTCTGAAAGAACCTCATTTCCGTCGGCGACTTTCTCAATACATTTTCATTTAAATACTTTTCTAGAGACCTCTAAACGTTGAGTGAGGGGGGTTTTAATTTCGCACGTTGGCATCTCATACGGAGGCGAGACAAGAAAACGCTTCTATCGGAGATGGCTTATTCAGATAATATCTATAAAGAATCGACTTGTATTGCATTCTATTATTTCGATTTTTCAGCTTAATCGAATCGCTGCACGTTATCAACTCTTTCATAGAAAAAAATGCCTACCTTTTGGAACGAAGATGACGCGCGTTGGGCGGATGGAAATTACATGGTAAAAAGTGTCCGAGCCAACCGACAGAGACAAACATATGTGTTATACATCTATAAGGGTATAAAGACAATGGCCGTCGTCGAATTGGCCTAGCTGTGTGATGACAAGACTTGTACGCACTGTTGTATGTATAGCACGAGTGGTCGATAAGTAGTTCGAGGTCCGCTGATTTAGGATTTGAATGTACTGATTAAATTTATAATTTGTTTATATTTTTATAATAACGCTTAATAATAAAAGGTTTATTTAAAAAACGTAAAAATGAAATACTTACAATTTTATTACCATTCCTTCATCGTGGTTGTTATTTAATAATACAGATTACAGCCAAAGGTAATTAGTTCCTACCGGGTGTCCCATGACACCTGGCGAGTTTATGTTTTTATAATAACACGGCAAAGTGAAGACCTGATGGTAAGAACAACAGCGACCACCGGGAGATCTAGAATCCATTGCCGGTTGTCTCTATCATGCCAGATATACACGGGCAAATCCAGAAATGTGATAAACTATCTATCACTATGTAACTAACTATCTATCTATGTAACTATCACTGTGACAGGCTTATCACCATGTGTATGGTAGTCGCGATCCAGTCGGAAGTAATTGTCGTATCCTACCACCCAGCCATAAAATAAAAGACAATGTAATCAATTGTAGTAATTTCAAATTTGCGATTTTTATTATTACTGTAATGTTTTTTTCTTTTTAGCTTGATTCAGCGTTGTAACTAGCTTTCCGCCACTATTAATTTTCACTCGCATAATGTACCTACCATAGAAGTTATCAACAAAAATATATAGCAAATAACCATTATGGTTTTTTTCAAATAATTGGTTGGCAACAAAACCGGATTGAATGTAGCTTTATACTAGAGTTAGATTTTTTATCGGATCATTATTTCCTGAGATTATCTCCTAGAAGTATATTTACAACACTTTAAGACTACTAGCAATAGCCCGCAACTTCGTTATCGGTAATTAAATTGCAAATTTAAATAAAAACATCTCATATCGCTGAAACTTAAAGTGGCTTTCTATTAGTTAAAGAATATGGTTCCGGAGATAATGTCCTACCAACTCAACAACTTTAACTATAGTATAGTTCATTACTATACTAGTTGAGCCCGGGGCTCCTCTAGTGTGGACAACAGAATGTCGGTATTGTGGTAATCCCGCTTCCACCCACGGAGGTCAACCGCCGGTTATTTAAAGATAAACATGTTTTTATTTTATTTGCGTGGAACTATAATTATTGTTTCTAAAATTAAAGTAGCCTAAGTTATTCCTTTTAACATTAGCTATCTGCCAGTGAAAGTTCCGTCAAAATCGGTCCAACCGTTTCGGAGATTACCGAGAATAAATAGAAAGACCGACAGTCGGACAATAATTTAAAAAATTGTTTTTGTTTTCTTATATGTACCGATACACTTTGATATGCATTTAGTAAAAAGCTGTTATTAACATTACAAAGATACATTTTAATTTTATTATTTGTATGGAAGAAATAACTATCACTTAGGTATATTTTAAAGTTTAAAATGAAGACGAAAGAAGAAGAGTAGTTTAAAAGAGAAATGAAGTAGCGAGTTGAATGCATATCTGTAGATTGTTTATGCATATTTTATGGATCATTAGAACACGAGTAAAACAACTGAAGTTAACAATGTCAATTTAGTCATTATCTAGTTAGGGTGATGTGCAATAAATTAATAATAAGTAGGTACATATACTTGTTAGTTTGATGACCGATTAAGCTGTTTATGGCTTGAATTATACCTACAGAACATTATTGATTTTTCTGATAGTTTTTAGCCTCGTATTTTATCTATTTTTGAAATTTCATTTTTAATGGTAATTTAAAGCTAATGGAAGTTTAGTACATTATAGTAAAATTTCAAATTTTTTTTTTTTATTATTAGTTTAAAATAATTGCAATCTTTAGAACATGTAGAAAACACAAAAATGTGTTGATTGATTTTAATGAAATATTTATTATACATAGGAATTAGTGCCATTTCTCAACTGATAGCTTATAAAAATTGCCAATAATACTTTTAGAATCCATAAAAAATATGATTTAAAAAAACTTTTTTTTTTTTTATTTAAACTAAGTAATTATATATTCTCAGCCGATTTAAATTAAATTTTGTATATAGGGGTATATGTAATTTCAAAATTAATAAACTATGAAGAAATATCAATATAACCTTAAAACATAATGCAATATGAGTAAAAATAAAACAAAATTATGTAAATAATTACCGTGTAACAAACGTGCGCGGAGTTGCTAGGAAAAAATCAATCTAATGTAATTCTTAATTATAAACCAGTACACACAAAAGAATAAAGTATACCAAGTTGTTTTTTTTATCAAATGTAATTTTTCAACACGTAAGAAACGCTTGCCCCATTTCTCATAACAGATTTTCCTAGGCATAGAATTGCCTAGGTATTGTTTACTACCGTTGAAGACTATTTATTGCTAGCAATTATTTATAATTTTCATTACATTACATTTATAACAAATGAAATTAGGAATAATTTTATTGTGACCTACAATGATTACAATTAATAAAAATTAGCTTTTCTTAGAATTGAACTTTTTGAATATAATTTTCATTTATTTGTTAAATAATAGTGGAATATGATTTGTGAACGGTGAATATATATTAAGCCAATACTTATAGAGTAAAAGGGTAACAAGTTTGAATACAATTTATTCGAAGCTACTTAGTTCTGTAGAAATAAAGATATTATTACATAATTTGGTTGTTTATGACTTGTTACAATTTTTTATGACTTGGATAAGCTTCTCAAGATAATATGATGTTTAGAAGAGATAAGATTTACGAATATATTCTTAATTTCTACTGTTATTTGGGTAAGGCGTGTCAAATAAATCAAGATTAGAAACACCCAAAGTAAGTTTACCTACAAGTTGTGCACCCTGCTGAGTAACGAACGAGAAAATGGCGTTAGCGGGGTGGTAGGGCTGGGTAGTGGTAGGTGTACAGCCCGACTTTTTTCTTTAAAGTAGCAGTAGGGCAAAACAGCACTACCACCTCGCTTTCGCCCTATCCTCGTTCGTTGCTCAGTATGGTGCAGTGCTGAAGATGTATTTCGACACGTCATACACCCCAAAACACATGCATATGGTGAAGTACCTCTCAGAATGATTCACATAAGCGCGTCCGTTTCGAGATCAATTATTTACGCAGGCCTGCATGACAGCGGTGACTGGTAATGGTTTATCGATCTCTCGGTGGTCGTCGCTGTTTCTGGATTGCACTGTGTTTAGCTTCAGAAATAGTTCTGTGACTTTGCCGTGCTGTAAAAAAATTGATGAGTTTGAAGTCTAACGTTTAGTATACGGAAACCGAATGGGGAAAGTAGGGTATATCCCAACAAATACATGAATGTAAAAAGGGGCCAAGTTCGGTAGATACGACGTTCGGAGTAGTCGTTGTCACTGGTAAAAGAGCTGAGCTCTAACAGGTGCCAAGATCCATAGCTGTTCTTTTAATTATAGCTGTAGAAAGGTTCGTTCTTCAAATAATTTATCAAAACAATTTGTTACTTTTTTTATATGGTATTAATAATCTACCTTTCTACCTTGATTCCAAATTTTGAAATTATGCTTTACGCTAAATTACGCTTGCAACGAATTTCTGACTAGAGCATCTCCAAGGTACGATAAACATTTTCAAGATATAGATATTTTACAACATTCACGTTGGACAAAATTTAAAGATTAATTAGTATGAAATTAGATGATTAGAATTTGAAGCGTGTGGGACCGTAATAATTAGGTAAAATGTTAAAAAGATTATATTGGTAAGGTCGGGGTAACTTTTTTATTATATCTGTAATATAACAATTGTAAATGTAATTTTACTCTTGAAAGCCCAAATAAAAATTTCAACTTTTCAGAAACTAATAACTCGAGAACCAATACATAGGTTTATTCATGAAATTTTATATTCTATGTGTTAAAAGCAGGTTTATTAAACATGCAATATTTCAATTGTGTAGATCGAATACTTTTTGACTTATGGACGTGTCAAAAGTAGGTCGAAATGGTTCGTGTAAATGACCACACGGGCCTGTGTCGCCCCTTCTGAACTCGTCTGATAGTTCGATACACTGCCGTGTGTCTAAATTAAACCACTCGTTAAATTCGACCACCCTTTTATATGAAAAAGTACCACTCTTCTGAATTTGTTAATGGAACCACCGAGCACGAGGCAATTAAGGCATATTATTTTCTTTGACAAATTGAGTGACAAAGTTTTGATTTCAATATGGAGAGTAGAGACCCAGAATACCATCTCTGTGTATGGAAAAGTGTCCGTCGAAAAGCGTTAAATTAGGGTAGCGCCACGTTAACAAGTGCGTAAATTTTAAAGACAGCAACAAAAATTATTACTTTTTAATTTTCGCCTACTTGGACAACTCATAACTCCACAAACTATTTCCATTATTGTTCAATTATTTTTTAAGTCTTACCACAGTAAAGACCATAAAATCACGAAAAAGTATCATTCTCTCTTTCTACACTAGGGCCATTTTAGTGGGTTTTTGAATTTTTGACACTTTTTGAACTTGTCCCTTTTAAAAGATGGTTCTCATTACCTTCTACCCTTCATAGTCTAAAAATCTAATTATGTGATTTTTTATGTAATTTTCAGTGATTCGTGCTAAGGGTTTAGTTAATGTAAAAGCAAGCTACACAGTCTTCGATTTTTGGTTTGCATCTGCAATTTATCTTCTATTAACTCATATGAAATAATTGGCGACTTTGATAGGTTATGCTTTGTAACTTTTAGGGTTCCTAAGCCTAAAAAAACCGGAACCCTTACAAGATCACTTTCTTGTCCGTCTGGCTTGCTGGCTCTCTGTCCGTGTGTCAAGACACTTTTCCTCAAAAACAACTGTAGGAACGAAGTTGAAATTAATATCACATACTAAGGAGCTATGGCCTCATGTTGCTATAAAAAATAAATTTTCTAGGTTAACACATTAAATAGATACGGCACTTCATACTTAAAATAACGCTTACGAACCGATTATTAAAACGTATAGGTTACTCTTCTCGCAGACCTACAGTCTTTAAATATGGCACTAAAGGAGGAGGTATTTTAACAGAAGTTTGGGAATAAAATCAAAAATAAGCAATTTCTAAACTCGTGTGTAATTAATTGAGTAAAATTGCATACAGATGACTGAGAAAAGTATTTTAAACAGAAACCAGGCGACTTGAAAACGCAATAGACGATTACAGGAATGAAAGAATAGCTAATACAAGACAGAAATATTTAGTTGAGTGAGAGTTAGTATTATACTTAACATAGTCTGTTTGTTCATTAATCATTGTATTCATAGTGTAATAGAATGAAAATGTATGTTCTAGCAAACGAACGCTATAAAGATGATATCAGTCGAATGAGTGAGATTTAACCATTGTTTTGTTGAACGTCTAAAGAGATCATCGCGTGATCCTGATTCTAATGTTACTCTCATAGAAAAGATCAGTAGTGTACTAAAACGAAATTTTACTTATGCCAACGAATAAAATAATGTACGGTTATTAATTGAATAACGTGGTATTCTTTTAGTTGTGTTCATAAAGGAAGAAAAATTTTGAATATGTTAATGTTAGTGGTAGCGTGTATGGGCCCCTTGTCGATCGACGCGAGTGCGAATCTCTGCAATAAGTCTGAGCTTTAGGCGAAGAACAACATCGCGAAGGAACCATCTTATGGTGGTAGGGCAATTTCTAATGACCACTTGGCTAGCTACCACCCTCAAGTTGAAAATCTGTCGCCCTGCGTATATATAGGTATATATAGGTAAAGCGAATCACTGCAATAGGCTTTTCCATACCAACTCGCATATTTTTAAATATAAAAATATTTGTTTTTACAACCGACGGTATTAACCAATCGAAGTGTGTTATTAAAAAACGGTAGGTACCTACTATATGATTAAATCTGTTGACATTTTTAATAAAATGCTGATTATATAGGGAGAAGTTGGAGGTGTTGAAATAGTGAGTGCATAATGAGGACAATAGGTAATATGCGGGTGCGCAAGCATGCAACCGAATAATGAATGGTAAAGTACAGTCCGAGTAATAATCTATACATATAAAATGCTTTGTCCTGTATAACTGACGGATCAGCGCACAGGCTTAACCGCTGATCGTAGAGACCTGAAACTTGGAAGGTGTGTTCTTTGTATGACGTAGGCATCCAATAAGAAAGAATTTTCCGAAATTCTAACCCTAAGGGGGGGGAAAAGGGGGCAAAGTTTGTATGGGACAACGTGATTCCTTGGTCCAATCTACTTCAAATTTTGCATAAACCTTTTTTAACAGAATTGATTGAAGACGTGTTTCGTATTTTATTGAAATTCATCCCCTAACGGGGTTAAAAAGCGATAGAAAGTTATTTTGGAGGTGATTTGCTTCGAAGTTGGTATCAACATTCCTTAGTGCCTGTGATTTAAATTACATTTTATTTTGACACATGTTTGAAAACTAAATCCGATTTTATACAAAAAAGGTTGACCGCCCTTAATCCATACGAATACTATAAATGCAAAAGTAACTCTGTCTGTCTGTCTGTTACATTTTGACGCCTAAACAGCCGAATCAATTTTGATGAATTTTGGTATAGAGATAGATAGGACTATCCTAAGCGATATACCTATTGTAAGTTATCTGGATTATACAGTTTCAATACAAGTTAATTATTTCATTGTGTTATTCCACATGTGGTGAAAATAAATCTTCGGTGAAAGTTTGTATGAAGAACCCATCATGTCTCAAATTAGGGATATGAAAATTCATTTTAAGCTTTTGGGAAGAAAGAAATAAAAGGGGTTTCAGGTTTTTCAACTATGATTTACTTTAGGTTTGTCGGGTTCCGGCAACAGTAGGCGTATTTGCAGTAATAACTAAATAATTTGCTATTGATCCCATAAAGATAACTGTAGCTTATACAAAGTTTATTTCAGCATGTGTCTCTGAATACATTTAAGACTATTACACCTGTGTTTATAAGTCGTACGTAGTAAAAATATAATTTAATTCTTTACATCTAATATTTAGAAGTAAAATACATCAGGAATAATACATAATAATAATATATACCTACATGAGTCGTTGTCGCATGTGAATATTGAAATTTTGCGCTGCAACGAATTTGATTTGTTTACATGTCTTTTATTATTTTTTGCTTTCGATTGGGTTAATAGGTAAAATACAGAAGTTTTGTGCATACTTAGTAGGTAGGTAGTAGTTTAATTTAGGGATATTTCGTTTATTATTATTCTCATTACTAATTATTTACATATTTAACTTCAGATATGCCTCGCAAGCGTGAATCTGATCTAGTGCGTAGGTCTAGCAGAGCTCGAGATGAGAAAATTTTTAGAAGCCAAAAATCTCAGGAGCAGTCACATGCCCGTTTGACTTTAGATGCTGATATAAAACTGTAAAATATTGCAAGAACGGGGAGAATTTACTCCTTTTGAGAACTTCCATTGCGTGCACTGTGTAAATGGTTAAAGTTACGTAACAGTCATGTGTGACGAAATTGTTTCTCGTAATAAGTTCTAAAAAAGTCTGCGATAGCATATTTATCTTTTAAGGTTGACCAACCTTAACTATAACCTTTTTTATAGTAATAAAATTTATTCTAAAATAATGCATTGTTTGCGAAGGAGTTTTAATAAACATGATATTAAGCCTTATGTTTTTGTTATGTTATTATTATTATGTTATTCACAATTGTCTTTTACATCATTTGATTTCAATAAATGTCTTATGAGATATCACAGTTTTAAAATAACTCTACAGCAAAATAATGATCAAGTACCGCGTGCTCATTTTCAAGTGGAGAGGGACGGCGAATGGGGCTCAAATGGTTTGTAGATAAAACAAAGAAAGTTTCAGCTCCTTTTGAATTGTATTATAGGTGCCTACGACATAGTCTCTCTCTCTCTCTCTCTTATGTGACGCAGACAAAGTTGCGCGGGTCAGCCAGCCATGTATATTGCGCTATTGTGCGAAATGTTTCAAATGGGCTTTCATATCGACTGGGGGAATTAAATGCACCGCGTAGTGTTGATTAAACATCGATTACTATACTAATCGAAAGTTGGGGATTAAACTATCCTTAGTTTATTTCAGAAGAAAAGTCCATAATATGGGGTTGCATTTTGTGATTACAAGAAAAGATTTGCACGAATGACCTTTTTGAAGTGAAAACTTCCTTAGTACCGTTGTGATTTGAAATGCGATGAAAAGAAAACAACACAAACACATACATCTATAGGATTTAACCGTCGAGAAAATGATATAGAATACATTGCTTCATGTTTTCTGAAGGTTTCACTTCTATCGCGTGTAAACTGTACACATGTTTTTTTAAGCTCGTTTTTTATAATCGCGAGCTGTGGAACACACGAATTACCTTCATTGGATAAACATGTAGTATTAAGAAACTATCGATTAACTTTGAGATTTTTTTATAAAACAACGGTACTATCGTATTTGCAAATAATCAATCTTTTACCAATACTAGAACCGCAATTTTGCTTGAGCGTTTCGACGCCATTATGAAAGTTTTGGTATTAAAATAAATAAATTATATTCAGAAATCAGTTGTTATCGGCTAAATTTTCATTTCGAAGGTCACATACCACAGTAAATTAATATATTATATACTAGTGATCGGTCAGTGGTCGAAATTCGACCTTAATTTAAAGAATTCTTAAGTTATTGATTTTAAAATTATTTGATGTGTAACATAATATTAGGTATAACAATGAATATTTATAACTGGGTACGTTTTTATATGATCTCGATCGATCTATTTTATTATATGCCTATATGTAACAGCCCTTGCATAAAATTATTATTTTCATTTTAGTACAGCTGAAATATGGAAAAAAGCTTGTTTTAAAAAAAAATTGTAATTAATATATTTTTTTGCTATTCTTTTATGTTATCTTACTGTACACAAATTTTAACAATCGAAATCAATAAAGTTAATTAACGTTGAAGTTGCGAATGGATCTGAAATCACCACGGATAACATCGCGTTATATGGAATCGGAATAATTGGAGACTTTTGTTCGCAGTCTGAAGTAACTCTCACTTGTGTCACATTCTATTGGAAATCACTTTTAATTACATACTATTATTCTTTTTGTTCTTTTTTTAAAGAAAAAAATCAATCAGCTACATGAAGTTTTATGACTTTGAGAAATGAGATATAATACTTATTGAGGGTGTTTTTCCGTGGCAACATCCTATCTTCATTAATTATTCATAAAAAAAAAATAATTACACCATGATAAAGCGTTCGACGAAAAGTAGACAAATAGTTTAAAATTAATGTTTTCTTTAAAAATAATTAAAAACCCTATTTCATTCTTAATGAACATATATTGAACTAACATATAGGAGGCACTATCTATTAACAATCTATTTAACAAACATGGCAGCTGTTAGATTGTTTACGTTCATATCAATTATTAATATTATAATTTAAAAAAAGAAAAATACCTATCTAGATAAACTAGTACTACAAAATTTCAGACAAATCGTTGGAGCCGTTGCCGAGAAACCAATTACATATACATACATACATATATATATACACATACACACATATATACACATATATACACATATATATATATATATATACATATATATATATATACACATATATATATACAAGAATTGCTCGCTTAATATAATAAGATATAATGTGCCAAATAATCGCACAGGTAGGCTAATCATTTAATAATCCGCAAGTTGACAGCATGTTTAAAAATTCAAGTAAATTATTGAGTAATATTGGTCTATAGATAAAAAGCCTAAAACAATACAAATCTGGAATGTACATAATTATATATTTATTTAATTTTTCAATGGCAAAATTTATAATTTTTGTGTGTGAATCACGTGATTTGAAATGCCGATTTGAAAACGTGACGTCATGATTCAGGAAATATGAACGTTAGACTCTTGCGTTAGTTGTCAAACTTGTCAATGCTCTCATACAAAATGACATACAACATGAATGATGACGTCACAGGAACATAATGCATCGTTTTTATTACATACTTTTTATTTAGATTGAGAATCATTTATAAATCACTTTATATACTGTATGAATGAAAAAAAATATTA
The DNA here is from genome assembly GCA_033032175.1 of Saturnia japonica. Lineage (NCBI taxonomy): Eukaryota > Metazoa > Arthropoda > Insecta > Lepidoptera > Saturniidae > Saturnia > Saturnia japonica. Next base: position 6,823,785 of record CM065314.1, read on the forward strand.
TTCATATGTATTATTTTCAACATATAAATTGTTTAAAACAATTTTCCAACAGTTGTCAACTCCCGGATTACTGTAGCAATTTCATACTCTCCAAATGCGGTAAAAGAGCCTCATTTCGTTAAAATCATATAAAACAATATACATAATTATAGTGTAGCTCTAATGCGTATATTACTATTAAATCATTTCTAGTTTGACTATACGAAATTTTTGTAATGAAAATATGTTTTTCTCAAACATTTACCACGAGCAAGTAACATTTTCAAATGAAGTAGATAAAAACACCGATCAGAATAAAGGTGCAATGACTGGATAGATTATCGAACAATCCTCTCGCTTTTAAGACGGGGTCGGTATCGCAGACTCATGCAGTTTTCACTATCGCTCAACTCTGCTTGTATAATTGAAGCTTATTATCCCACTGAGAGTCGACAGGCACGCTCGACGTGACTTTACACGTGACATGTGATAACCGAGTGATGGATGCATGTTATCTATTTTGATTAAAGGTTTCATTTTTCCTCGATTTGCAAACATATACTTAATTTATGCGTAAATGCAAGTTTCATTTCGTATGAGTTTGCACAAAAATAATTATGCTTTGGGTACTATAAAATGCAAATGTTGAAATAATACATTCTTCAAGATATTATTGAAATATTAGTAAACTAGCTGTGTCTCACGGTTTTACCTGTGTTAAATTTATTCGATCAACTCTTTACCGCAACGCCGCGCCGCCGCGTTTCCAAATTTGCCATGTAGTCTATCGTTGTTCTCACTTCCAGAACTTACCTACAGCTTGCCAGATTGCTTGAAATTCATGGCTATTGCTCTGCTCCCTAGCGTATAGTTATGTACCTTATAACCTTCATAAATAAATAAGCTATAAAATGTAAAAAGAATATATCAAATCTAACTGATAGTTTCAGATACTTCTCAGTCAAACAAAAAATCAAACAATTAAAAGGTCATACCGTGTTTTCATTACTTTGAAATGAACATACAATTGAAAATTGTAAAATGGACGTAAATAACATAAAATTATATATAATGAAAAACTATCCACATAAATTTAATATCTATTATTTAGTTAATTTAGAAGAATATACACAATATTTTTGTTGAAACAAAAATCGTTTTTTACAATCTCCGCATCTGCTGCCACTTGTATGAAAGTTTCAATACTGCTGAACACTCATTTTATTTTAAATTTAAAAAACTTACGAAAGAGTCTCATGAGCGATTCCGTTATAAGCTATAAAATTGTTATTATTTTAGCAATTCTCTCTGCAAATAATACGTAAAATTATTTAAAAAAATGCTGAGTCTATATTATTTATACTAATTTTTTTTACAAAAGCTAGATTTCGTTTGGTGAAAAGTGAACTCGCGACATTATTATATAAATAACTCGCTTGCAATTTTAAAATTCAATGTCAGTTCTATTAATTTTGTAATCTAAAATATCAGAGAAAATATCTGAGTATTTCAAACTTAAAATTGTGTTAACTATTCTTATTACTCGTAATATAAAGAGGAAATGTTTTTGAATGTTTGTAAGAGGAAATCTCTCGAACTACTTATTTCACTGTATAATTCATTTACTGTCAGGCAGCTACTTTCAGGCTGATGATTGCAGGTTATGTTTTATTTTTACTTATATAAGAAAAAATGCGACGACTAATTTCTTGATAAGTTAAAGTGAAGAAATATATATACTATTAATAAGGTAATAATATTACATCAAAATGTACCGATTCCATATGGTGTAAACATGAGAGTTCACATATATACACATCACCTATGACTTCTTATAAACATAAATCAATACAAATAATTAAACAACTAGTGAAAAGTTGTTTCTCTAAAGACAAGGGTCTACTTACCTACCCAATTAAATACGGAATATTGGGCTCGAATAATTGATAATTCCTAAAAGATGGAGTAATTATTATGAAAGTTTTGTAATTGCTGACGAGCCCTGACATCGATTTTCATCAAGATAATATTTTAACGTACTTATGTAGAATCAAATTAGCTTTAAAATACATGGTTAATCATTGAAATCTACGTAAAAATTACACTATTTATTTAATTATTTCAATAACACGAAGCTATTATGCATAAGTGCAAGTACGTCATTACATACTCCATAATATTTAAGTAAAGAAAAAACTAATATACGAACGCTTTTCTTAAGTTTGTTTCTTCCGCGATATCTATGAAAAATTTACTGGATTTCAAAAGTGACGTCGAACGGGACGTCATATATTTTAAAACAAAATGATATGTTATGACTGTGAACAGAAAACTCTCTTATAAATAATTTATTTTGTATATTTGTAACAATAGAAAAATACCTTAAATAAAAGCATTAAATGTTGTATCTTATGTTTATAGAGAAACGCAATTACGTCTTTGTTTCATTATTCTCGATAATACATGAATGTAATATCATTATATCTATATTCCCTTAAGTTTTTTTTTATGTTTAACCTTTACATAATGTTATTGCAACATAAATAATCATGTAATTAATTATTGTTTCCAATCAAGAAATTATAACCAGTAGGTACTGGAATTTACATTTATGATTGAAAAAAAAAAGAATTTCAATGTATTTGTTTGTGTTTTATAGGTTTAGCGTTTGGCCATTATCTTACTGGATGTTAAGTAACAAAGTGGGTAAAAAAGCAACACAATAAGCCTAGTGAAGAAGGGGCTCTCTAATGTAGCTGCCCGAACTAACCCATAAATGCTTGGCGAAAGTTTTTCAACTTGAGGGTGGTAGTGAACCAGGCGGTTATTGGAAAACACTCTACCATTAAGTTATGGTTTCATTACGATGTTTTTTCATCGAAAGCTCGGACTCATTCATTCTACGTCACGTTGATCGACGCGATATCCGTACATGCTACCACCGAGACATCACTACTTCAAAATATTTATAAGATACATTCGATTTCACGAAGGTTTTTCATTTAATCAAGTTTACTGTTTCCTTCTGTTTGATTATTAACAAACAATGAGTAATTGACCATTTATAACATAATATTCGTATATTATAGGTTACATAATGCACCTTTATAATATGACCTGTTTGCACAAATATAAAAAAAGTACTTAGTCTGAATTAATGCATGAATAAAATTTAAAATACAAAAATAATTAATTATGTTTAGGTAGTTGAGAAGTGTACGTAATTAAATATATAAATATAAAATGTACTGAATCTATTACAATATGGAAGATTACCGCTTGGGTAACATTTACATTTAAAATTATTGCACTGACATAGTCAATATATCATGTTGAAGACTAATAAATATCTATAGTTTTAATATTATAAAGCTTAGGAGATCGTTTGTCTATTAGAACGTGCTAATCTCTAGATCTACCTGTCAGATTCGAAAAATTATTAGTGAGTTTTACAACCCATTTATTGAGAAAGATTTAGACTATATAACTTCACGCTGTGACTCTAAAGGAGCATAGCAGTAATCATGAATGTCAAGCAATCTACGAGTAAAGCAAGTACGAGTAAGCAAGGAATTGCGAACAACGTTAGACTACACGGGTTCGTTGGAGGAGTCATGACGGAGAGTTGATCGAATAAATTTAATACGGGTGAAACAGTGGAGCACATCTATTGTTGAACAGTTTTAAACTCGTATTGGTCGACTGGTCACTCAGTGATTCTATTGACTATGCAGGATGCAACGGGTACAGCTATAGTACAGCTATAGTGTATTTACTTATATCTAAAAAAAAATTATAAAGTTTTTATCGTGATATGGTAGTGTTTGCAATTTCGAACGCTCGATAGAGTACTTTTGTGACTGTTTTTCTTATATTGTACAACTGTGAAAAACTTTCTCATACCTACAAGGATATAAACTATAAATATACCCATACACTCTCAATGTCAGTCATCAGTCTAGAGTTGATTATCTTATTGTATCCGTAAAACGTATAACACAAGAAGATTCGAAAAAATTATAAATTTGCACTAATATGTAATAAGACAATTCAGAAAAATTGCATTTGTGGTTTATATTTTGTACTTTATTCCATTTTAACGGTCACTACTGTCAAACTTGAAAATAACAATGACCCCATATATTAATGATTGGTTTCTGCTGATGGCGCGGGTGCTTTAACTTGATACCGCGCTACCTACAAACAGTAGCTCCTTGTTTATGGCAACTTAATATAGTAGTGTGTAGTGACTATTTGAAATGAGGCTTGTCAACGTGACAGTATTGTTGGTATGACACTGATTCGGTGGACACACCACACTTGGGTGGACACTCTTGCATCATCACATCTTCTAACAACTCAAAATAGGGCTGGTGCCGCTGCAGAAGTATGTTAACCAAGATAGTGGATACATATTTGAGCCTTTTGTGGTCGAAGCGCTAGGTCTCTGGGGACCGGTAACATACAAAATTTACAAGGATTTGTCAAGTGATCTTGTAGATGTATCACGTGACCAAAATGCTGGCATAGAATAGTATCGCTATTCAACGCGGAAATTCTACCAGCATTTTGGATACACTACCAATTTGTAGTGGGTTTGAGTCCTTTTGCTATATTTTTAAATATTAAATTATTATTAATTTTTTACTAAAATTTGCACATACCCGATAAGTTATGATTCTTATGATTAACATTATAATTTTTCTATTATTCTTTATAGGCTTCACGCTTGGCCACGATTTCACCAGATGTTAAGTGACGATGTAGTCCGGCAAATCTTGGGAAAATACGCCAATGCACTAGATTGCATTTGTAATTAATAAGTGAAAACATTTATCAGTGATTAGCCTTTTGAGGCAACCAGCCCATGCTTTATTAGTGGTCTTTACCTAATGTTATAGAGGAAAATATAATATACAAAAGCAGTGTATCAAACAAAAAGTGTAACAAAGTTTTTTATAACATGTAATAATTAAAAAAAAAATTAACAAAAAAGAAAACCAACTTCAATCATTTTGAAGAGTTCCCTGGTATATCTTCGAAGTTTAAAGTCGAATGCCAATGAAATTAAAAAGTGGTCTACCCTTGAGATATCCCCTACCCAACAAAAAAAGAATTATCCAAATCGGTTCATAAACAAAGAAGTGATGGCATAACATCCATAAAAAGAAAATTATACATTCGAATTGAGTAACCTCCTCGTCCTCTAGTAGATATTTTTCCAAATTCTCGAATTTTTTATGAACAATTCCTTCCCTTCTTTTGTTTAAGTCGGTTAAAAATGCAAATTCAAAACGTGAAAATATCAAGAAAATATTAAAAAGAATAATAATATGTCTATCAGAATGTTCATAATATAATGGAACATGTTTTTCAAAAATAAATCACCATACAGATTGCTATTTAATAAATTAATTTAAATGTGTGTCCCAAGCACGTGATCATAACACTCTTTTGTTGTATTTTGACGTTTGTGGTTTATATGTTCTGCTAGTATTTTTATTAAATATGACTCATTCAACGCTCGATGACTTATGACATAAACACGAGTACATCGCTCACGAATAATTATGATTTTCATAACAATGTGTCACATTGTCAGTGTACTGTATCCAGATAGAGCGAAGGGTCGCGGCCCTGTTCCCGCTATCGCAAAATGCATATATGTATAGGGTTACATCGATAATGTCTCCTAGATAGATACAAGACAGTTGAAGATGCATAAAATTATCAAATGACGTCTTTGTAAAGCTTTATTTTGTTGATTGAGATATAAATATTGTAATATATTATACTAGCGCTTTGCCTGCGGCTGCGATCGCATCGTACTTGAATTACTACGTACACCCATAAGTATTAAATTTGAATAAACTATGAAACACTTTGTTTACTTTCTACCTGAATTGCCAGATACAATTTTTCATAGATCCGTATCTTCAAAAATGATGGATTTTCATACAAACTTTCAATGCCTTTTTATACCACTTTAGGAGTTGAATTTCCAAAAATCCTTTCTTAGTCTTCACCTACAGTGTAAAAGGAACCCACATGCTAATAACCCCAGTAGTTTGTCTGTGCGTTAATATTTAAATTACTCAGTCAGTTATTCTTTTATATATTTTAAATATAGTATACTATTATGATTTGTGTTGAACTTTATGTTGGTATTTAATTGTTTATATTATGATCTTCTTATTAAACCCATGATAGCCTTTTCTACTAATCACATAACTTAAAATGTTCAATGAGATCTAAAAGTAACGGTGTATAATAAGGTTTATATAAACAATAATTTAATCTCGTATAATTTCCTCGATTCTTAACCGATTCAATCGATCAATTCTCAACTACTTCTGATCAAATTTTGTATAGAACTGTGGATTTCTCGGCGTTTGAAATCGCTAATACTTATGGATTGTCATAGTGATTTAGCTCGTGCCTTTTCTCGGGTAGAGGTATGCGCAGTGGGAAATTTACAAGTTTGTATTATTATTGTATACTTGATGTCAACAAATTTTAATTTCACATACTTGCATAATATGCTTATCTAGAGTAAAACAAAACCTAATAAATATACGGCTGCCGATGAACTTTGTGCGAAGGCATCTTATTTCACAATTTCGCATTAGAACTATATGACACCAGAGTTTGTTGAGCAATAATAGAAATTCTGTTGACGTTATCAGTTTCAACAATTTTGCGTGATTTGATATTTTATGCAATAATATTCTAAGTAGATATTATGTACTGTTCACCTAATTTTTCAAGTTATTATACTGCTTTAGACGCAGTATAAAAATGTTAACAGTGATTTTTTTCCATTGAGTGCGCACTATATTACTAAAAATTACACTATGAAGCTACTTGCTAAATAAACCTCTTGTTTTATGCTGCATATCTACAAGAAATGTACGAGGAAAAAATCAACCAAAAGTTTTAAGTAATTCATTTTCATAGCCTCGCTTAGAGCAGCTCTAATGAAAGAGGATTAGTGGAGCCATGTTTTTGTACATACAAAAAACTACAGATGTGAGCGAGGGAGGTGAGCGAGGAATGGTGCGAGATATGTGCGCAAAATGGTGCAGCACACAGTTGAAAGTAATTCGCTACGCATCCTCGCACCACTAAGCTACACACCGTTTTGTAGCACTGTTACACATACTGGCACCGCGCCCTAGCTGCCTCGCATATCTCTAGTGGATACGCAGCCTTATTGCGTCGTCACAAACTTTCGCGGCTGATTGCCCTAAGCGCTCGCCCCCAAGTCCGGTGAAGCTGTAAAAGCCGCAGCGGCTCTGTTTTAGGATAGGGCCCCTAAGGCTAACAGTGTAGTCAGTTCAAAAAAAAAAAAAGAAAAAAAAGCCTTATTGTAGTAAACATAGTCACAATAGATGTTATGCGTAACATATCTTCTGAGTATCCGTAAACCCTTCCACTTTTTTAGAATAATTAGTAAACATTTTTATTGCAAATGTGCAGATGGAATTTCATAAAAAAGCCCTGTAACTGAAAAATGTTTGGGTTTTATTGGTTTCTAAAATACGCGTGAATTTGGAATAATTAAAAATCAAAATCAAAATACTTTTTATTCAATTTAGGCCCTAAGAAGGCACTTATGAACGTCAAAACACTACCACCAGTTCGGAAAACATCCCAGTCATCGAGAAGAACCGGTAAGAAACTTGATCAGTTTTATCAACATCATTATTAGTTTTTACAGTATTCCATTATATATATAGTTATTATCATTTTCAGTAGATGCACAGAGAGGGAATTATATCCAGACATCACGTGACATCATTCACGTAATCAGCTACCTTATAATAAATATACCCTTTCGACAATTAAACTTGCTTAACATGATTCTTGAACTTATTATCCGGCAAATCGGTAAAGTACTTAGGACGTTTATTAAAGAACCTAACACAATTACCTAAAAAACTGTTATTTGTTTTACTAAGTCTAAAAGATGGAATTACTATGTTATATTTATTTCTAGTATTGAAATTATGCCTGTTAGTTACAAGTTCCATATTCATTTTTCCGAACATATGAAAAATAATGTGTCATCGCAAAGTATGAATACACATTTAAGAAAATCAAGGTTATGCTTAATTTTCTGAACACGGCTAATCGGTTACACATGAGTTTTCGTTGTTAATCCACCCAATTGCAGTAAACAGTTTACCTCTACACGAAGTTAACACAAAATTTTCGTCTCTAAGACAAAAGAAAACAATATAAAAAAAGCATCGATAAATATTTTTATGTTTTTGAAAGCTTTTTTTAAATGTTTTTATACACTCTAACACTTGTGAAATGTTAACTTGATAATAATCAGTTTAAGGGACGAATAATTCAAACGGACGATAACTAATAATACGATAATAATCGTAAAAAGCAGATTGGTACTTAGGTAAATCTCCTTGAAATATGCGTTACATACCGATACTCATTTAGCGACAGTTACTCAACTGTTTTACTTCCGTACTTATCCGTACGGCCTGACTTTAGGATTTTGATTTATTTTATTTAAATACCTTGAATAAAGAACTTGAGAAATTACCATATTTCAAAACAAGTATAAAATTACAAAGAGAACATAATATGTAACTTTACTAATTTCGACATCCTAGTAGTGGGTAGTAAATATTTGAGGTGAATGGTGTTAGGTAAATTGATTATACATGGTTAGTCTTTGAGTAGAGTTTATAAGCAAATAGTTATTATTGCAGATATTCGTTATATACATATATCTTGTAAGATAAATTAAAAGCTAAGCCTCTTGGTATATTGACAAAAGATCATATAAGGATCGGTGTTAAATTTATATCTAGGCAATGGGACAGCCTGTTTGAAAAACGTTATCAATAGTTTTCTATATTCATGAATGATTAAAGTAAAGGCTTATCCTTCAAGCTCTCTATTTCAAAAATCAAGCAAGTAATGCAAGTTTTGTTGTCGAAAGGATATTTAAGGTGGATCATTATGTGAATGACAATGATGTCTGGAAGTGACTGAGGATCTACTAAAATAATAATAATTTGAAAGACCACCATACACATAGTAATAAACCCATGAAGTGAAAAAGGTTAGGATAGGTAGTAAATTCATGTAAGTCGTCATAGACATGGTCACGTGAAGTTTTAAAGATAAACGGAGTCTTTGTGGTGATATCACCTAAAAATTAAACAAATAAAAAAAATTAAACAATTAATTCGGACATGCAAAAATTACAACTGTTTGTTTACAATTTTAAGTTTTCACTTCCGTCGGCAGCCCTCATCTCATGACTGCTTTGTCTTTGATATTAATATTAATATATATAAGATTCTGCTATATATTGATTATCTATCAATGATCTATCATTACCTAAAAGTACTCTAACTCTAACTCTCTTAATCACATTCTCTAAACGATTACAATAAACTGCGTGGATATTTTTTATTTTGTTTTGTTCTGTTTTAATTGTACTTAGTTATTTAAAGTTCTTGAACCATTATGTACATATAATAAGTCTAGATCTCGCAATGTGTACATTCAAATTTATTGTCAAGGGATAGGCTAGCGTGTATCTACAATTTCACGTGATGTTAATTAACGTAGTGTACGATACGCTGAACGTACATAGCTGAACCAGACTACCAAATGCAGCTGCCGGTAAACATCGATAGAATGCATGACGAATGATTTTTAACTCAAGAATAATAGGTAGGCGAACCAACTAGGAAATACCTAATCCTCGTGGCATGGTTTCACCGTGAGGATTTTTTCATTTACTCATTTAAGTATACAAAATCATGTCTTTCGCGGTTTCGCCGCGATGTATGAGTACAACTAACATGGATCCTTAAGTATTTTCCTCTGTAATTCTTAATTTATTTATAAAAATAATTTTAATTATATTATAGTTATAGGCTGATAGATTTTATTTTCTATATATAGATATAGGTTATCAATGGATTGACCAGTAACCCAACGTTACAAAGTTTTCGGACTCGTTTCGTTCAGTCAAATTATAAGGAGTTTATTTACCACTAAGTCATCAGTGCTTTCTCTGTAGTTCTCGAAGGACCGTGCTAAGGGTGTCTGCCGCTCGGGAATAAGATATAATGTTCCGCCCCTATAGAGTATAGACATAATTAATGTTAATTGTTAAATTGTATTATGATAAATTACACGCTTGCTCACTATAAAATAATTCAATAATTTATATTTTCAGTTACCTGAAAAAGTCAGACACAAGTAATACGAATGAAAATGTACCTATATACATAGTTAACGCTGTGAATTTCATTTTTAAAAATATACTTGCCTTAGACTATTTCCAAACAGTAAAGAATAGAGAAAGACGTCATTTTATTAATAGCATTTCCAACTCTTTATTCACACAGTATAATTTCTTTTACTTTTTTTTTTATTTTTCCGCCCTTATATGTTGCCGCCCGGGTGATCTTCATCCCTTGCATCACCGGTACGACTCGGCCTTGATTTTTTTTTTCGATCTAACCTTTTAGCCTAAGGAACCCTATCCAAAAACAGAGCCACTGATGGCTTTTACAGCTCGGCCTTGAGTTCTCGTTTAAGAGCGTAATATACTATCCCTTAATATGTGATTTTGTCGGCAGTGTAAGTGGGTGGGCGCACGCACGGTGGCGGCGGCGCTGGTGCGGCGGCGGCGTTGGCGGCGCGACGTGCGCCCGCGAGTCTAAACGTTCGCCTACGCCCGAGGAACATGCGCACAGTCCACACGCGCCGCGCCGCTCGACCGCGCGCACAATCATGCTCAACATGAAATTAAAGGAGCGCTTAGCGCTCGCTATCAGCGCCTTCATCGTACTCTTCACGCTCATGCTTGTCGTCGATCTACAGATGGACTATGGCATCTCGAAACATAGAGTCCCCTTGCATGGACGAGTCAGGATAGGCGACGTCGAAGATAAAGGCCGATCAGCATATATCGAATTTCGGAAAAGATTTCTACAGAAAAGGTTTGTGTTTGTGTTTGTAATAGTGATTATAGTGAGTGAAATATTTAAAAAAATGTGACTAGAAATGCTGGTATGTATTTTTTATATAAATTTGAATCTAGAATATAGTCAGATATTTTACCAGTGATAAAGATATTCGGCTACAAACATAGCAAAGTTGAATACATACTTATACCTGTGAAATATTAAGAAATGGTAATTTCCGTAGCGTCTGAATTTTATCTTATCGGGAAACAATGACCCTTTGATAGCACTTGTAATAAGTACAAAAACAAAATTTAAAACATGAATCAACAATAGCTACTTAATTGCTACTACTAAATATAACTACTTAAATAACAATCATTTTACCGGTATTAAAATACAACAACAATTTTATCAATTCACATTAAAATATAATTTTATAATAAACGTTTCTTTCTAATGAATGTTATCATCATCATTTCGTCATAAAGTGAACACTATAATAACCTATAAAAAACATAAATAAAAAATAAATACTTGAAATTTTCATAAGCAATAAACAAAATTAGTTCATTATTGAAGTCCGTCTATATTTATTTATTGTTATTGTTATCTACGTTGTTATCACCATGTTTACTGGTTTGACAGTGTCTTTAAAGATAGCAACATTCGGTTACGCTCAGAAAGGCATTTACAAGGCGATATGAAAAATCACTATCTGGAAATACCCAAGACGTTATTCTAAGATTATACTTTAGTTAAATGACATGATTAATGTGTCTGAATTTACGCACGTGACAGTAGAAATTGTAGAATTTTTTTTAATAATGTTTATTCAGCAAAGAAAAATATAATAAATAAATATCATAAGTTATTATAAATATATTTATATACATTGCGCTGTTGAAAATATAAAAGCTAAAAAAAAAAATTTCGTAATATATAATTTAAACTATTTACAATTTAAATCAATCGAATGAAATTGTATTTTGATATTATTTTTATATGAGATTAGCTTTTTAAAGAAACCATTAAACATATGTAAATACAACAATATATTTTTATATTTAAAAATATTATTATCTAAGATATAAAAACTGTTTAAGATATATACTAATTTAAATACTTTTTTCCTTGTTAAAACTTTTTAGAAATAATGAAATCGGCTTTGAAGTAGATTTTTATGAATTCACATATATTGAGTCGATAAACAGAAACTAGTGAATAAAACATGGCTTTTCGTATTTTATTAGGTTTTCTGAAACTAAATACAACGTACCGTGTTTTTAAACACGTGTGATATTCGGAACTGTAAATAAAATTGTCGTAAAGAAAATCTATAATTTATATTTCACATCTAAACTTGTTTTTTAAGAAGAGAGTTAGAATAAGTTTATAAATTCTACTCGAACAATTAACATGCAAATATTTATACAATAATAAATATCACTTGATAAATAAATGATACTAAATTATGCATTCATAATCAAACGGCGTTTCCTTAGCTATGAAATTAAATTTTATTTCACTTTAACTTTAGTCAGCTTGTTTGCGTTCAAATATTTTAATGTCAAAATAATAATTACTATAAAAACTACTTAATAAAATTCTTAAGAAAACTGACTACATAAGGAAATTTTCGCGGATGTTTTCTGTACCACATAAATTAGTAGTTATTAATAATATTTTAGGAAATTTATCCCCTATTTTTGCCGATAGGAATTTCCATGGAGTACTTAGCTACTTCAAAATAAATTCTAAATAAAGAGATTTTCACAGAAGAAGGTTTTTAAGCTATCTCTGAAAGCGAAAGGTGGCGCGGCGCTGTGGTCGAGTGAATACTGTAAAAGGAAGAACCACGACTGCGGGACCAGCTAGTACGGTGACTAAAAATATTTGTATTATTCGAGTAAACGTTTGAAATGATGTTAAATAACTTCTGAAATATCAGATTCAGAACAATAAACATTTTTAATATATTTCATTTAGGTAGTAAAACTTCAGTACGATGCTTTTTAATTCGTTGAACTCTTTTATTATACGGAATGAAAATAAATTGATGCAATCGATGCCTATTTGATATTCTGAAAGTTTAATATACATCGATCCACTTGAAAATATCCGTTGTTAATTTACTCGATACAGATATTTTCCATAGACTGTAGATACTAGGAGCATTCGTACATGTAAGTATAGATTTATAAATTCGGTAATAAAAATTATTCATTTATTTTTTCCGTGACGTTTAATTATTTTATGCTGATAGGTTTTGAAATTTTCTTCTCATCATTTAAGCTATCAATAGATGAGCTAGTTTGTCAAAGTTTTTAAGTTTTCTGACCCGATTCTATCGTTAGTTAATACATATTTATTTACTAACTTAGTAACTAACTAACATAAAATTTTGTAATTTTAAATGATTACAAAGGAAATTAGAAAATATGGTTTCTCAGTCTTCCTAGTTATCTATATATATTATTTTTAAAATAATAAAAATTTAGTGTCGGTTTGTAATGCCAAAATAACAGCTTTTTACTAAATGCATATGAAATTTCATACAATTGTATACAGTACTTATAACAAAAAGGTGGGCACACTGATAATATTATAATGTCGTACTTAGTAAATTTGTAGGAGATAATCTCTGCTAATAATGATTCTAAATATATTTTCACATATAAGAAGCTACATTATCATTGAGTGATATTGGCTATTTTTCATATTTTAAAATGTTATGTTGTAATTAACAAAACACGTATCTAATTGGTTAAGTTATATATCCTATAATATTTGTTGAAACTGCTAAGAGCATCTATATTATGATAACTTCTTGTTCACGAAATTACTATTATTATCTTCCTCATAGTTAAGTTATAATGTAGGATCTTTTATCGTGTTTCACCAGTATATTTGAGCACTGATTCTGTAAAATTACTATTAAGCTGATGCATAGCGTAGGTATTACGAGCCTAATTATGCTCAACACTTTAAATACCGTGTATGCTTTTGTATGCTTTTTGTAAGTCTTTATAATATTTAGAATTATGTGGTACAATAATTTGAAGTATCTCTGATAGTTTTCTCATCGTAATCCATTTGAGCGCTGGAATAGATTCACCATAAACAGTTTTTTTTATTTGCGCAGTACCCTAATTATTTTACTTAAATAAATTAACCTAAGTTACACCTTATGACATTAGATATCCAACCGTTTCGGAGATTACCCCGAACAAACAGTTAGACAGACAAGAATTTTAAAACTAGCTTGTTTTCTATACGTATCGTTTATACTTTCATATGCATTTAGTAAAAATCTGTTATTTTGACATTACAAACAGACAGTGAAATTTTATTCATTGTATAGATAAAACTTCACGATACGACCCTAAGGAGTGTATCAGTAACCATGAACGTCAAGTAAACTGGTAAACTGTAAGTGTATGCAAGTGTGGGAAGTGAGATCAACGATATACTACTTATTTAGTACTTATTACATGTGTTTACGTTAGCGGCGAGGCGGCGATGCGGTGGAGAGTTAATCAAATATTTTTTTATCACGGGTGAAACCATGAGGCACAGCTAGTTTGGAATAAAACCATACATAAAAACAGAAAATATCAAAATACTTCCTTCTCTTTCTTTCAAATAACTTCTCGTTTTAAAAACCAGAACTATCTTTGACCCAAAGAACAATTTTATTAATACATCGCGGAAGTAGATTTTGCACAAGTATACGCAATTAAAATATTATATAGGTAGGTGTCTAATATACATTCATATGAACTTTGAAACAGAAATACCCGTAACTAGGAAACCGGTCATACCTGAATATCTTATTATAAATAACGAATAAGAATGTGAACTGATACCATTTTTTAAATAAAAATAGTAAAAGATACGCAGCAATAACGTTATACAAGAATACTAGCTATGCCCACGGCTGCGTTTGCGTGGACTACAGAATGCTGTCGATCGGGCTAACGCGCGAATCGTGCTGTACCAGATCCTGGTTATTTTAAAAATAAAAATGATTATTCTGTGTGATCCTTAGAAGATAGAGACATATGCACTCCGGTGACTATTTGTAGATTTTTTTAATATTTACAATATTATCGTACATTCTGTTGGCACTTCTTTAATAAACAGATATATAAATACATTAATTAAATATATCTCTTATGGTTTACTCAGCGTAAGCCGTTTAAGTGCCCGAATTGATTCACCATGTCCAGATGTTTTTTTTTAATTTGCGCAGAACCCCAATTCTTTTTCTAAAATAAAAGTAGTCTAAGTTACTCCTTATAACATCAGCTATCTGTCACTGAAAGACCCGTCAAAATCGGTCCAACCATTTTGGAGATTACCCGGAACAAACAGACAGACAGACGAACAGACAAAAATGTTAAAAAATGGCGTTTCGTTATAAGTATTGTATATACATCTATATGCATGTGGTAAAATTTGTTATTTTGACAGTACAAACAGATAATTCAATTTTATTAATTGTATAGACTATGCAAGTTCCGTTAAAACCAGTTTAGAATATTATATATAAAAAATATACTTGCACTTTTTCCCCAACCTTTGTGATATCTATTACAAAGGAAAAGAAGAAACGAATACGACTATAAATTTGTTTTGGTTTTTTCTTATATCCGTATTTAACATAAAAACGGCTTCACCGATTTTTATGTTATTTTCTACACGAGAAGCTTCCGTCATTCCTCAATAGATAAACATTATAACAATCGTTTATAATACTTTTTGAAATAGTAAAAAAAGTAAAATTATTTTTATTATACATCAATCAATTCTGATGATTTTTGGGACACGTTTATATCATTCTCCAGTTGATAGGTAAAAATACTTTTAGGAATTATTAAAGAAAAAAAAACCTTTTCTGTAATACTCAACAGGTTTTGATCAAATTTTATACACGAAAAGTATATGTCATTGCTGAATTGATGGCTTGATGAATAAATATTTCAAAATCAAAATACAAGATGCAGAAATTATTAATACATAATATTAAAATAATAAATAGATGGAAGCCGCGGGCACTGTCAGCTTAAAATAAATGTAATATGTTAGGGGTATTTAAATAAATATATATCGAATTATGTAATGTAGGTGTTTTATTCACAAATATTAATGATATGTACTGAGTTTCGATTTTATTGTTGAAATGTTAAAAGTTGTTGTTTCGGTTTTAATATAATTATGCTATACAATTATTATTGATTGAACACAATTAGAAATAGTGTGATAATTAATAAATCGTAGTTTTTACAATTTCGAAATATTTAAGATGTATAACTTTTTTTATATTTCTAAAATATCTGCTTCCGGTTTGTATTTTGAGGCACTTCCGCCGCAACGTAAGGGAACGATCAACAATGGCGGTCGATGGAGAAACAAGCGAACAAGCCACAACCGGAAAAAAGGACGCACGTTAAAAAACTCAGGCATAGACGCAAATGTAAATAACTGAACAGTGTTGTAAGAGAATGTAAGTTGAAATATTTGGAAGCCTTTTGAATTTTGGCTGTCGCCAATAAATAAATATCATTGTGTTTATTTTAAATAGATTTTCAAAATACACCTGTGTTTGCAAATATGGAGCTGTGTTTTCTATTGTAACTGAATATTACAAAGACACTTTATTTACCGTTTATCGGAAAACTTTAAATATTATTATTTCATAAAAGTATCCGACCTGCATCTGCAACTTCGCACTGTCATTATTTTTCGTCTTCTGGCTGATGGCATACATCGAAGTAGTTCCCCTTCGACTGAACAAGGCGCTCCCATCGGTACTTCCACATCCTCATGCAGTTTTGGTAATCGGTTTTTGGAATAGCTATGAGTACACGCGTCGCATTTATTTCAACTGTCTCTCTGTCATTAAACCGGTCTCCTTTGAGCGGAATTTTTAATTTTAGGATTAGCAAAAATTCGCAGGGACTGTACGTAGGCTGACGGAGTTGTTTAATATTTGGTTTCGCTAAAAACTGCACGCGCGTAGTTCAATGAATGAGCTGGCACGTTATCATGGTAGAGAAACCGTTTTTGAATCGTCTTCTGCAACATTTCGATGGACTCTACACAACTCTTTCCGAGTTCAGCGCAAAACTTTATGCAAATTCGTTGTAGCGTCATTTTAAACGATAGCAAAATCCGATGAACGTGAAATCGACAATCTACACGGAGTAATAGTGTTCTATAATGTACACAAAGGCACGCTGCGCTCGAAATAATAAATCTCGTCGGTAGCCATGGTAACCGATGACTTCGTGACGAGTCACTTGTTACGCTCGTAGTTCATAAAGGTCATTCCGATGTTTTGGCGCTTAATTATGGGTACAGGTCGGATACTTTTGGGACACACCTCATATATGCTTACTATCTTAGGAATAGCTGTGCTCTACGGTTAAACCCGTGTTAAATTTATTCGGGCAACTCCCCAACGCGTCATCGCCAGTCATCCGTGTAGCCTCACGTTGATCACACTTCTGATACTTGCCTACAGCCTGTTTGACATTCATGGTTACCGTTCCACTCTTTAGGGCCGTAGCGTGAAGTTATATAACCCGTCGTTCCTCAATAAACAGGTTATAAATTAATGTAAAAATAATTTTTCATAACTTACTGGTAGCTCCAGAGATTAGCGAATTCAAACAAATAAACAATAAAAATTTTGAGCTCTAAAATATTAATAACATAGATTGCTGATAAATTGATTTTAATACTAGTGATGTGCCCGCGGCTTCGCACGCGCTTGTTTACCCAGTATTTATTTACATCCCGTAATTTAATTTTTACTAATATTATTGACAATACGTATGTATAGTCTATCAAATGAGGAATGACCATATACTTCCCGTATACAAAATTTCACCAAATTTCGTTTTGAAGTCAAATCCAGAAATACAAACAGACAGACAGACAAAAAAAATACGGGCATTTTTGTGATCAGTGTCCTTTATATAGTATGGCCATCGGAAAATTGGGGAAAAATATTACATGTACAGACAAAACGACAGATTTATTAATATAGATACAGAAAACTTTAAAGTGTTTCTGAGATTTTTGCTAACTAGACAAAAACTACATGTGTATTGTAAAAATGTTAAACAAAACCATAGATAATTGCAAAAGAGATGATGATAATGCAATTGTTGAGAATTGCAATTGTTATTGCAATATACTTTTTCTCGTCTAATTGCATTCCTTTTCCCTTTGCAATATGATGATGATGATTTTTGAAGCAATGATAGCTCAGTGGAAGCGTATACGGACACCGTACCGATCGACGTGAGTTCAAATTCCTACAATGAGCCTGAGCTTCCAGTGAAGGAAAACATCGTGATAAAACCATAGCATGCTTGTAGGGTATTTTCTGATGCTCGCTTGACCCTCCTCTTTAAGTTTTTGTTTGATGTTTTTACTATTTATTAAATTTCTAACATCCACTGGTATTTTATTTATAATGTTACGTATTGAGAAAGATATGGTATACTATTTTTTTTTTATATTGTATGGATAATACTTTTTTAAAAAGACGGAGGCAACTTAATTGGAATAATTTTTTTTATGGATGTTCAGCCATCACTTTTTTTTATGAACCGATTTGGGTGATTCTTTTTTTATTTGATATGGGATACGTCAAGGGTAAAGTCATTTTAGTTTGATTGTCATAGGACTCTCAAGTTCGAAGATACACCAGGGAATTCTTCAAAATCATTATAGTTCGTTTTCTTTTTTATTAAAAATTGTCTTGTCATATTTAATCAATGCTTAATAAATCAATATACACAGAATTAAAAAGGGGGGCAGGTAGAGAACACTCGTAAATCAATAGGTTTACAACAAAAAAAGAATCAAGACGTACTGTCATAGTTCATTGACAACCTTTGTAATGATACATATATAATATTTATCAGTTATTTTTGCGTAGTCTTTGTTACAAATGTACAATCAAAATGCTATTTATAACTTACTTACAAAGTTGTATATTTTCTCCTCATTACAATGTTAAATTAATTATGCTTTTTTTTTATTATACAATAGATTTTGTGTAATTATTTAGTGGAATTTGTTTTGATATGTATAGTATATATGTTTAGTAAGTATAAAAATAAGTATATACACATAATTTTATATGCTTGACGTTTGTACACAAGGTACTCGTATCAACAATAACGTAATGGTTTTAAAAGGTTTTTCGTCTGATGTCCCACAAAAAAAAAGTAGGTAAGTAAAATTTAATTAAATAATCTTGTAAAACAGTTTACGGTGAAACTTAAAATAATTACTTAAATCAGGGAAAATTAATATTTACGCAAATTTCTCAGTATGTGCAAAAAATACATCGTGTAATATATAATATTATCCTTATGAAATATGACGATTATACTATAGTGTATTTATTAACATTATAAACAATCAACAAAATATTAATAGCGGTTTTTTACAATAAAATCCCC
The DNA here is from genome assembly GCA_033032175.1 of Saturnia japonica. Lineage (NCBI taxonomy): Eukaryota > Metazoa > Arthropoda > Insecta > Lepidoptera > Saturniidae > Saturnia > Saturnia japonica. The sequence goes on from CM065314.1 coordinate 6,843,205, forward strand.
CCTTTGTACAACCGATATTTAGACATTCCATATCTTTTCCTCTATTATACATATTATTAATTAGAGAATAACACAGTTAAGGTTAAGGTCAAGGTCAATGCTTAGATAATTGGATATCGCTTTCACCGACTTCAACAAAAGACGGGAGGTTACTCAATTGGAATGTATATTTTTTTAATGGATATTCGGCCATAACTTCTTTGTTTATAAACCGATTTGGATGATCCTGTTTTTGTTAGACAGGGGATGATACCTCAAGGGTGGTCCCATTTTAATTCCATTGGCATTGGACCTTAAACTTAGAAGATATGCCACGGAAATCTTTAAAAGTTGATTTCCTTTTTTGTTAAAACTAGTCTTGTATAATCTGCCAATTACAGAATTTGCCATTTAATTTGCAATTAAAAGATAGCCCATTATTATTAGTACCCCGGAATGACAGTCGGAAAAGCACCAGCGTATTTACTGCAATCCGCGAGTTGACTGTATGTTGAAATTTAAAGTTCGATATTTAATAATATTGATATATTGATAAAAAGTCTAAAACAAAACAAATTTGGAAAAAAATTATAATTGTTAATTTATTTAATTTTCTCTAGAGGAAATTAAGATTTTTAGTCTGTGAGTAAAGTGATTGGAAAGGCCAATGAGAAAAACCGGCATCATCGTTTAAAAACATACACAGATAAGCGTTATTCTTATTAGATTTTCTTGCGATAAGTTACTCTAAAATCATTACTTCAGAGTTGAAATAGTGGCTTTATAATTATATGAATAAATTTCATTCATGGTAAAATCGACTTTTCCCATAACTTAATTTTAGTTTTATTTGTTGAACGATGACGTAACGCGAGATCTTGTGACCTTAGTGCCGGGTTATTGTAGCATATTTTTTACTTAAAATAAAAATTATATTAATTTTAAAGATGTTCTAATGAATAAATAGTAATTTATTATTATAAATATTTTCTAATTATAATGTGTTAAAAAAAATTGTGCGTGCAGCATCGTACACGTGATAGAAGTAAAACGTCTTAAAAAGGGAGACGCGAATAGCCTAAACCGTGCATTAGGTATATAATGTATAGCTAGCTGTCTTTCTCCTTTTCTCTAGGTCATATCTTTTTTCTCTCCCATCTAAAGAAGTGTGCCCAAGCGTGACGGGTTCCTGAAATTTTACTCCCAATTCTTGTCCTATTATCGAATCACTGCCTAATAAGTTTAACTCCAACAATTTTTCAAAAGTTCTCTACTCCTCCCGAATTACGGATTTCTTGAAAATAGTACTATCGTCATTATATCTAGTCATATCACAAAAGTGTAAAGATAGTGCGAACATCTTTATCATTATTAGTTAGGTTTCGTGTGTGCAATCATCCGTAATCATAATGACACGTGTTGATAACATGGTTAATTTCGGCACCATCATAATGTAACCAACGTTTAGATCAATAACTTTATCTGATTAATCTCTTGCTAACCGTTATCATATCTTAGATAATTATAACGATTTCATTTCGATCGGTGAATCTAAAGATTATTATAATTAAAACGGTAGCTGTGATTATTAATAACAAAGTTTATTTATAAGATTGATGCAAAGTAATTGCATTATAGAATTTTATTAATTTTTATCAGATTTTTAGAGGTGTTCAAAAACATCGAGATAGTGGATAATGTATTTAATCTCTAGTTCAATGAATAATTGAGATTAAAAAACCCGTTAGATTAAAAAAAACCCGTTTACTTCACTTCGTCATAATCATAGGGAAATTGAAATCTTTCTCATCGACTTGTTAGTAATTTGCTATTTGCTATTAACTTTTGATAAGGTGTACTCAGGCCTGTGAAGATTTATGTATTAGTACAACCACTTTACAACAGGTGGCGCGCAATTCGTTTAATTTACAAGACAACGCAAACGAAGTCGCGAGTAAAAGTTAGTATAGCATGAAAAATACGCCAAGCGTTCACGCAACAACATCACGTAGACTTTTTCCGCTACAAAGGGCTTATAGACCATTTTGGATCAATTGACTTTTTGATAGTCTCTTACTTAGTTTTTCACGCACTTTCGTTCTGTGCTTTAAAATTGTGATAGGTACAATGAAAAATAAAATTACTAACAAAGATTTTCTTAAAGCTAAACACCACTTACTTTTCTTCAAAACATAAAACAATATATTTTTTACATTACGAGAGCAAACTCATATAAATAAAGTAGGTATATAATATATTGTAAAAACTTGAGCAAACAAAGTATAAAAACAAAAGAATTATTCAAGAAAGTTTTTTATTATTTTGCTTATTACCAAATGCATGTAATAATAATTATGTCTATTATAAAAATACGCCTTTTCATCTTTGATAGATGATTTAAGTAGCGTCATGGCAGCACTTGTGTTCATGATTAAACAGACCCATAAGGGAGAGGATCCTACGGCCACATTTACGACAAGTGTATGCATCACCTGATGGACGCGGATTTAAGGCCCGCTCCTGACGCCTTATCCGTGTTTCTTTTAAAAGCGAAAACCAGGTGTAATATAAATTATATTTTACAAGCTTATAATTAACTGGCCTTATTATAGATCAAATATTATAACTGAATTTTGATACTGTTATCCACAACCGATTGAGCTGAAATTCTTTATACATACACGTTTACTTTGGATGGCATTGTATGGTTAAATGACATAATTCTAAATCCAATATGACGTACTCACAAAGTCAATAATTTTTTATACACCCCCATGATATGGGTATCAAATGAAAGGGTTTGCTGATATAATACGAAACTTTTTAAAAACAGGCTTTTATTCAATATATTAGTGGTACTAAAATGAAAATAAAAATGTTTTGTTAGGGTCGTGTTGAATGTTATTTTATTTAAGTGAATATAATAAAATAAATGTATCGAGGCCCTGTATAAACGTACCTACTTATATGTGTACGTTGTTAAGATAATCACTGAAAAAATCATAGTTATACCTAATATTTTGTTACATCAAATATCAACCACCCTCAAGTTGAAAATCTATCGTGAAGCACCAATAGATGTATTCCGGCAGCTGCAAAGAGCCAGTCTTCCACTAGGTTTAGCGTGCTACCATTTTGGGAAACAGAGTCACTTAAGATCAGAGAGGTTTTGGCCACAACGCTAAAACCTATAACGATTTTTTTTTTTTAAAGTTTATTCTTGCTTGAACATACTCTAAAAGGTGCTTGGCCTCAATACGAAAGGGCAGTATTTAATTGACTTTTTCTAAAGGCACGATATTGTTTCGTACGTCATTTGACGAATGACAAGAATTTGGTTTATAATTAAATTAATGAAATCCCTTCCTTGAGCAAATCTCGTATCTTGCTTACACCTAAACAACTACTTAGCAAGTTTGCAGACTCGAACCTCAAAGAACATATAATTATGAATTTTCACGCTAACCTTTTGCAGTTTGGTATTCTCAGGAGCACGATTCCCATCTTGGTCACTATACGTGGTATAAAAAACCAATCACAAACAAACAATAGCGATAAGGCTATATTGATACATTATAGTTTGCAAAAGTGATTTTGCTTGAATTTCCAAGCTATAATTAAGTAAATTACATGTTAAAAAGACTTCATAGGATGTCACGTTACTATGACGTATATGTACGACTCTACATTTAGTTCTATTTATACTAAAGACTCATTGAAAATATTTTTATGAAAAATGTTCCCTACTACTGTTTGTTTTAGAACAATGGATATATTAATTAATTTGCCCAAGAGCGGTCTGGACAAACAAATGGATAAGTAAGTGCAATTCGAGTTCGCCACTTTGACAGTCAACAATCTACGCACAATTGATTCATAATGTCTCAACAATGGGATGTAAATAGAATAAATTATTATTAAAAAATTATATTTGTTTTGTTCGTTTATATTTGTAGCACACCACGAATGGTTTTGCTTTAAAGTATGTAGTCGGTCAATCACCTTTTGTTATTCAGTCCCAAATATTTGTATGAAATTTTCTAAAAAATTGGGATTTCTATTCGGGATAATAACTCAGCGATAAAGCAATTTGTTCTATGTGAAAAAACTTGGTCTCAATTATTAATTCCAGAATGTAATTTATAGTTATTTCACATTAGATCCACATTCAAGATTGATTTGTATAAATAACGTTGTTATAAGATACCCATATTCCATACACGACAAGCAAGGACAAATCTCGGATTTAACACCATGGTGTGCATTTTTTTTTTTTTTTTTTTTTTTTTTTTTTTTTTTTTTTTTTTTTTTTGAACTGACTACACTGTTAGCCTTAGGGGCCCTAAAGCCGCTGCGGCTTTTACAGCTTCACCGGACTTGGGGCCATGGTGTGCAGATTGTCACGCTCTTATAACCTCTTCTGTAACTCGGCTGATTTGTTTTCAGACTCATTGCAGTTTTTTCATAATAATGTTCTGAGGTTCTTGAGAGCCAAACAAGTTTAAATTAAATTTATGAAATTGTCAATTTTTTATTTTAATTTTATTTTATTATTTTGTTTTATTTTATTATAGTGTTTGTTTTATTTTTATTTTATTGTACTGTGGATTGTTAATTTTATTGTGATTGTAAAGCATGCATTATTATTGTTTATCATTTGTTTTTAATTTGTTTAGGTCATTATTAAAGCATGCGGTGGTGGCCTTCAAAGGCATAATACACTGATAAATGTATCAATTTAAAAAAAAATTATAATGTTATTTTTGTGTATTGGCCACTGGCCATCCAATTATGTAAATAAATAAATAAATAATAACGATATACGATTATACATTAGTGCATAGTTAAAAAAGTTTTCTCGCTCTCTTTCTCCTATAAAATCAGTTCATAGTGGCATGGCCCGTTTTGCAGTATTACCGATATGATAAATATTTAATGGATCCGAACGACGAATCGGACGTGTCCGGTGGACGCAGGGTACTATTAAAACTTGCGTCCATCGGACCACCATCAAAATTCCATTATAACTCGATATATTTTTATAAGATCTTGGCACTTATTTCATTATTACAATATTAATTATTCAGTAATTAATAAAAGACTTATACAAAGTTTTGAACAAAAAAAAGGAGCGAGCCAGATAATAAACAGAAAAAAAAGAAAACAAAATATACATTTTTCTTAATTTTGGTGTATGATGATTAGATCTTAATAATTTAAAAATTAATAATTGTCCGTAGTCAAATAGCAATATTTATATTATATTAACTTTAATAGTTTAATTCTATTAACCCTTCATAAATTATTAATACTACCTAATACTATATATACTTATTTTATAACGAACATTTTCAAAGTTGATATTAATATTAAGATTTTTCTAATATTTTTGTTGACTTCTAAAATTTCCGATGATTCAATTATTTTGAGGACATAATGGTAACAGTATATCTCATGTTTTATTAGCGGGTCAAAGACTGTTTTAAATATCATTGGCACATATTTTAAACTATGATCAATTAATTTTTATTTACTTTACTCACAATGCTTTCTTTTATGGGTAAATCCGTAATATTATTAACGTCTATTGTGCATTCGTTAACGTTTAGTCAAATGTTTTAATAACATTATTATTTCATGAAATTAGAATAATAGGTATGTTGTTAAAGCTATTAATGGTGTCAAAAATTTCTTTTATCATTAAAATTAAAAATATAAAAAAAACTTAAGCGAACTACTTTAAGATTTTTATTGGTATAGTTTTCCAAGTTTTCTCAATTTTGTATGGTACAGCAAGTGTAGCAAATGTGATGTAGAAACCTTAATTTATTACGTCTGTGATAAGAAGTAGAAATTAATTATTTCCATCAAATGTATAATTTTTGCTTGTTTTGCAAATACCGTTCATTTTGGATACATTCAACTATGTATTATACGTAATTATATATTTATGCTGGTTTTTTTTTATTTATACAATACCATTCAACAAAACTTAACATGTAATGAATCTACACTAATATTAAAAGAAGTAAAGGCTGTTTGTTTGTAGGAAATAATCTCTGTAAATACTAATCTGATTCAGAAAATTATTTCGCTGATACAAAGCTAGGTTCTCCCAGAGTGACACCCTGAAAGTTTGTATGTGTGTTACTCAATCACGTAATAACGGAAGAACGGATTTGGATAAAATTTAGGACACGACTAGTCTATAACTTGGATTCACATAGGATACTTTTATCCCGGTAAAAATATTTTCTATAGTTCAGGCTAGCGGAGACGCGGGCACAGCTGGTAAGCTATACTTAATTCTTTTTGAATAAATACAAGGTGTCCAGAAAGGGTATCGGGTATTTGTTTTCGCGCCATATTCGAAACGGGGCGTCTAAAGGGTGCGGGGAGGGGTTCGTGGCGTCCGCCATTTTGTGGAGTTTTAGTCACGATGGAACAGTACTCGGGGACGCATCGCGCATTTTGCGTACGAGCGTATTATCGTAATGGTGATTCAATAGTGACTGCTCAACGTCTCTATCGTGCGGAATATCGTACACGCCACGCGCCAAGTGACGATAGCATTAGGAAATGGATCAGGATGTTCGAGAAAACAGGTGCGACAGTTAAAATTCAAAACTCTGGTCGTCCTCGTTCAGTTCGCGATGAAGAAACAATTGAAGAAGTTGAGGCGTCGGTTCGTCAAAATCCGTCTTTATCCATCCGAAAGCGAAGCCAAGCGTTGAACATCAAAAAATCGTCTTTACATTCGATTTTAAAGAAAGACTTACATCTAAAAGCCTATAAAATTCAATTGGTTCAAGAATTGAAGGATACGGACTATGCTAATCGACTGAATTTTGCGAACGAAATGCTGCAGCGATTTAACAACTTTAACAACATACTGTTCAGTGACGAAGCAAATTTTCACCTGAATGGTCATGTTAATAAGCAGAATTGTCGGTACTGGGCAGTGGAGAATCCGAGACGAAAGCATGAACGACCCCTGCATAGCCCAAAGGTCGTTGTTTGGGCCGCTATGTCTGCTAAAGGCATAATTGGTCCTTATTTTCATGAAGATCAACGAGGCCGAGCAATTAATGTGAATAGTGACCGTTATTGCGATATGTTGCGAAATTTTTTGGTCCCAGAGTTGCAGGAGTTTGCAGGTTTCAACTCAAGAACGTGGTTCCAGCAAGATGGGGCCACTTGCCATACCTCAAATGACTCAATGGAAGTTGTTAACGAATTATTCCCTAATAAAGTCATTTCGCGAAGGGGTAACATCAACTGGCCTCCCAGAAGCCCCGACCTTAGCCCGCTTGACTATTTTGCATAGGGATACCTTAAAAGTAATGTTTATCAAAACAATCTGACGAATCTAACCAAGTTAAAGCAAAACATCAGGTCAGAATTGGCAGCAATATCGATAGCTATGTGTCAACGTGTTATCGCCAATCTTCGTTTCCGTTTAGAAGAGTGCCAGCAACGTAACGGTCATCATTTGGATAACATCATCTTTTCCAAATAATTCTTCAATTCATATGCTAATAATAAACAATAAACTTTTTTATTGCATACAAATAATTTTTGTTTCATTGAACTTACAAATACCCGATACCCTTTCTGGACACCTTGTATTATATTATAAATAACACAAACGAAGTGACGAACGATTGCTAGTTGTATATAATAATATTAACATTATCTAAAAGGATATCAAGTTATGAGTGTTTATTATATTATTACTCGAATATAACCTATATTTCTCAGCTTATATAACAGATAACACATACGAGCTAAGTGTAAAAATCTCAGACAATAATAGGTTAAGTAAATCACGATTACGTCCTCTAAATTTATGAAGGGTAAAAACTTTTGTTGTTATTTAGTCTTTGTTAGTTACATTATTTTTATCGTTATTTATTACGAATTTTAGATATTTAAATACTTGTAATTTTATCGTGTTTATTATCGCTTGATATAAACCGTATGCCGGCCAACGCCTTTTCTTGCTAACTATTAAATGGTCTTTACCTATGAAATTGCCGTTCTGTGTGAAAAAATTTAAACGAATTTAAATGTCATTTAAATGTCAATAGTAATAAAGTAATTGGGATTTGACTGGTTTGTTTTAAACTTAAAGTTATACTTTGGTTAAAGGTTAATATTTAAAGTTTATTTACGTTTATGATATATTGTTCACATTACTATTGTTTGGTTTATGGAAGGTAGATACAAATGAATCATAGCGAGTAAATTTTATTTAAACTTACGTTACATAGATTGCTGATTCATTACTTACTTCAAATAAAAACCATTGTCCTAGATTTTGAAGCGAATATATCACAAATTATCTACAATTTTCAAGAAATATTAAAATAAAAATGTATAGGCGTTTGTCCTGTCAACATCTAACTAGCCAACTCTCGGGATTCGTTCAATTAGTATTCGCTACGTAGCCTTTACTTGGAGCAGTAGAATATCGGCTAGATTATTTTTTTTTTACTAAATATTATGCACAATTTGAATATACCTTTCTCTTGCTCCCCTGGAAGACTGATAGAGAATGCTTTTTAGCATTAAGTCTTCCTATTGTAGTTTTTTATTTGCAATAAAGAATAAGTTAAGAAGTTAGCTAATTCTTAAATTTGCCATACTGTGCAAGTGTAGAATGGTCTTTAAGCCACCGTGTTCCCTCCTTCCAGTGATATTGGTCACTGAAGGTCGATGTTATAAAAAAAAGTATTTATGTAGACGGATATAGGAGTAAAAAAATACTATTTACTAAAAGTTATTAAATATTTATTGATATGGAAAAAATAATATATATTACGTCACGAAATAGATGGATATAATGATATAAAATTTTTACTATTATTGATTACTATTAAAATTAACTTCCGATAATCTCTCAATTTATTGTAATTATTCGGAAATACTGTGCCTTTATTATTTGGTATTACCAAATTGCTTTTTTAAAGAGTACGGTTCCTATTGTGTAAAGTCAATCTCAAAATAATGTATAGAATTTCATTTTAATTGAAAGGGTTAGTTTAATTGGTTAACGTTATTATTTGTTTGGAATAAATCAAAAATATTATTATTGACGAACCTCATTTTGTAACCATCACAATTCATCAGATAATTATTTTGAAGAACTTTTGTTCTCATGCTATTAAAATAAATTGTCGAAAGCTTCTATTGTAAAACAATAACTGATCGAGTGGATCTCTTACAAGGTTCTATTCGTTATGTTTCAATGTTTAATGATAAAAAATATAATTTATTATTTCTAAAGCTAGAAAAATACATTAAAAAATAATTTTTCAAACAAATACATAATAGATACTTTTATAACGTCTTATTTTTTTGTGACTAATTCATACTGCAAAATGAAACCAATGTAAACCACTCTCTAATGCTGAATAGTTATTTTTACCATAATTCGACTTTTTTCGCATACTTACATACTTTTGGCAATGAGCAAAAAACTTTCTTGAAAATATTTTGAATTGATAGCTAATTTCAATACAAATCTCTTTGGTCGAAATCATTGGCTACCTATGTGTAGTTATTTAAAAAAAAATATTTTTAAAGATTATGTGTTACTCTTCTTTTGCTTAAAAAAATGGACGTCTCGCGGGAAGTTGTTCGTGCTATGATTTTTTATGATTATAAACGAGGGTTAACCTACAAGGAATCTCACGAAAATGTACAAGCTGCATTTGAGCAGTTTGCTCATACGTTAGCAACAAATACTTCGTGAATTTAAACGTGGTCCAGAGAACCTTAACGATGACCCCAGACCCGGCCGACCTGCAACTGCAGTAACTCATGAAAATGTCACCAGGGTAGAGTGGCCATTGCGGGAGATTAGACACTTTACACATCGATAGATTTAGGCTGAACTAAAGATTGGATCAAAGGTAGTTCGCAATGGATACGTCATTCTTTCACCAAAGAGCAAAAATCCAGTCGTGCTGATTGGTGCAAATTTATGCTAGAAAAGTTTGAAGGAGAAATTTCGCAAAACGTATCCTACAACTTTACAACTGACGAAACTTGGATTTACAGCAACGATCCTCTCACGAAGCATCCATGCAATGGGTATTTGAAGAAGACGAGTTCCCCATAAAAGATGTTCGCGGTCGGAGCGTTTAAAAAAAAATATAGCGGTTTTTTTTCGACGTAGTGGACCCGTTAGAATTTCGATAGAATACCGTAGAACAGTTACTAGTGAATGGTATTGTGAAGTTGGTCTGCCTAAAGATTTCAGAGAGTTTAATAGCGTGCGCCCAAGGAGCGGTGTCCGTAGCATTCTTTTTCACCAAGATATCACGCCCGCTCACACAGCTGCTATAACCATGGACTATTTGAATACTTCGGAGTACAAATGATACCCCATCCTTCATACAACCCAGATTTATCTCGATGTGATTTCTTTTTTATTTTCCACGGTAAAAATAAAAAACTTGGTGGGTGAAAATTTAACACTGTTGAAGAGGCCGTCGAAGAATTTCGCCACCCGCAACATATATTTTTTAAATATTTCGAAAGCTAGTTCACCCGAATGCTTAAGTTCATTGGGGTTGGAGGGGAATGTTTTGAAAAGCTATAAATAAAAGTTATTCATATTGTAACTACTTTCAATTCACTAACAATTTTTTAAATAGCCCGCTATATCGTAGGCCTTTATAATTAAGTATGGTATTACAAGCGTCCATAGCCTACGCTAGCCGCTTAACATCAAGAGCGTCGTACGCTTGTTTGCCACCTTAGTTGTATAAAAAGTAAATATTTAATTTATATTATATATTTGAACAGTAATGGAAGCAACGGTTCACGGGAATATGAACAATCAGCGCCATCGGAGACCAGCGGCGGTGGTACTGAAGTGGAACCGAAGACACCCGAGCCGCCTACTGACCGATACGAGGACTTGCAACAATTGCTGTTCGCTCAACTTCAGGGTACCGCTGAAGACAATCCAGTGATCGTTCCACCACACCGAGACTTAAATGTCTTGCGACCTGAGAACCCAACTATCGGAGAAATGGAAGACTTGGAGCCCAGGTAAGCAATTTCAGTTTTATACTTTTCTTTATTTATACTACTTTATACTACTAAGCATACCGCAGCCGACGCCAGGGATTTTCTAAGGAAGTTATCGTATTAGATGGGATATATATATATATAATTATATTAAGTGTTATGTTATTATCAACATAAAATGACGTGGAACAAGTTAGTTAAGACGTTAGCTATTGCTTTAAATGACTGGATATTCCAAATTATGTTTTCATTTAAGACACGATTAGTGGTAAAGAAAATTGGTATTTCATGGAACCTAATGAAAGTATAATAATAAAATATATTTGAAAAAAAAAATGACAACACTGACCTTGATAGATATACAAAAGCCGTAATAAAAAATTTAGAAACATTTACTTGTAATTTTGCATTAATTATAAAGTGATGCAAATAATAAAACATACATTTTTCCAAATCCGGGTACATTTTGAAATTAAAAGTAACCTATTTTAATAATTTCTTAATTTAAACAGATTTCTTAAGCAAACATTTGAAATAAAAAAGAAAAAAAGCATAATAACAATACGCATTGTATTCGTCGGAAAAACGTTCACAGGGCGAGAGCACCGAGAATATTTGGCCGGTTAAGAATATTAATTAAAACGTTCAGGCGAGAACATTACAAGGAAAATTCCCTAAGTTGGCGACAGATGACATCCAAAAGTACGATTTACGTAGCGAAGACCGAGTCGCCAAATTAAATTGTTACTTACTTCGTTATTACCGTAATTAAAGTTTGATAACTGGAACGAGCACAGCGGTACCAATGCTCATTTATTTCCTACCAACACTATTAAACTTCACATAATAAAAGTATTTGAAATTTAACTAATTATCATCAGAATTTATCTTTTTTTTTTATTTCATTGCGATAGTTTTGAAAGCCTATAAAATTAATAATTACCCCGCATAAAAATTCGAATACATATGGGTACTTACGAAGATAACAAAGTTTTATTCTAATACTATGACTATTAATATATTTTTATGACATTCCAATTATTACTTACTTAAACTGTAACGTTCATTTGGGATCATCTGATATTTACTTCCTCAGATCAATGAAACTCGCACAGAGTAAGAAGTATACGGTGTCCTGATAATATGGTATACCATTTTTCTCCTTATACCACTAAAGTAGTGTCAGTACAACAAGTATTCCTCTTTCATTCTCCTCTATCAACTATCATATGACCATTATTATTCACAACTTTAATACACATATAATTCTTCACACCATCCATCATACATACTCTTATATCTGTCCCCCTTTAACTAGAGTATATTTTACATTACAATTTAATTCGAGAATATTTAGATAACTTTGCATTGATTGAGTTATTATTTTCTAAATTAGAAAATTTCAAGTTAAAATTTTAATTTACATCAACTACTTCATATCGTTTATCTAGTATATTTAAAAAAAAACTAGGCTGTATTAAACCAGAAAAATAAGCATTTAGTATAAATAACTCGATGTTCGACGTCATAAATGCTGTATAGATACCCTTTTATGCGCGCGACCTTACCTCTGAACTATGCATTAATATCAAACAACTTGCTTTCGTCGACTTCTAATAATTTTACCAAGCAAATATTAGTTCAAATCTCAGGAGAAAACTTTGAAAACAATAAATAAAATCATATTTCTTTCGTACTAGGGACAATCCTGATACAACACTATAAAAAAGGATCATATCACATCGAGGACAGGCTGATTCTATAATATGAAAAACGCGACCTTTCTTTATCTCATATAAAGGCAAATTTCACAAGCCTTACCAGGAATCTTATTTAAAATCCAGTTACGGAGCCCCTACGAGATAGGCGCGGGTCTTTGACAATAAAACTAAATGGAATGAATGCATGATGGTTTCCTTAAAATGGCGCTTGTGATATGACAGGACCTATCATAGCTGTGTTCATATATGATATAGAAAGGGTTTGAACAACAAGGTTTTTGTCCTGTCTTCGAATTATGTGTCGTTTACGTAAATTACAAAAGGAAATGAATGTTCATTGTTCAGTATCTAATGAATAAATTTAAGGTTATATTTATTTCCGTGTTATTTTTGGATATATGTATTTACAAAAAATATTATTTAACTTCATTTAAAATTTATTTGAAATTAAATAAATTAAATTGATTGCAAATATATAGAAAACTAGTTATGCCCGCGACTACTTTCACGTTAATATTAAAATGGATAGCATAAAAACCTTCTCCATGAAAAACACTTAGATCTACCAAATTTTATGACAATCATTCAAACGCTGTTAGAAACGTATATCGAAACAAGTAATTTCAGTAAATGTATAAATTTAGCTATATTTACTTAAATAACTTGTTTCGCTTATGAAGTTTTTTGACTTCGCTTAGTAAGTTTTCCTAATAATAAAAAGATTTCATTACTTCTTGTGACATTTCTTATTACTTTATTTTATTTAGAAGTGTTTATGCTATGTATAATTTCTATATATAAGCCTCATACTACCTCAGATGACATAGGAAAAAAAAACAATATATGAGATTTGAAAATATACATAGAATTGCCACATGGTTAAAATTCCTGGTCCGCCACAATTAACCTAACCGAAAACGATTTTTCCTCCAAACCGGATACAATTTTAGCAAAAAGAGAGTCTATAAATTTTAGAGTGGCTTGCGGCTTGATTTCTAAATGCAGGTTATCGGAGCATGCCACTGATGCCACAAATCGGGAACGTTACACGTAGCCTCTTTAGTATTCAATAGAGTAGTGCGCGGTGTCGCTTCGAGACTCGCACCTACCACTGGTATCCAAATCACGTCCACTTATGTGTTCCACGCAGCCAAAACCAACACGGCGACATCCTAAAATTTTCCTTGTAAATCTTAACGCTAACGACCGGGCTTACGGGCGTGTGTGAAAAATTGATAAGAACATTGTTTGATAAAGATTTTTCCGTATCTTTCTTTCGCAGAATATGATAATATGACATTATATTTGTTTAGGTGTTATTAATAAGCGTAATAAAATGAACACTATGATCTCGGAAGCTCATATTTGTTTAGCAATCACAAGTAAATATTTATATTAATCAATATTTGAATGAATTTATGTAAAAAAAATTTCATTGCCACTATTCATACTATTCTATAAATATTGTATTTATGAAAATATTCATTATAAAGCTCAAAATATTTTTTTTAACACACTAATCTCTTAAGCTGCCAGTCATATTGGATTGTTGTTTTTTCTATTTTATAGATTATTGATTAAGGAAACCAATATATCTTCACGCTATGCACCTTAAGGAGCGGAGCAGTAGCCATGAACGTCAAGCAATCTGAGAAAATGTAGGCAGGCATAGGAAGTGAAAACAACGATAGGATACACGAGTAATTAATTTTAAAATATGTTAAGGCAGACATCGTATAATAATATGCCTGCAGAATTATTACTAAAATTTACTGTTGATTTTAATATCTCAATTCGTTGCTGCTAAATTCTCAAAGAACACATACTAGTTCAGCAAAACTTTAAAATCAACACTTACTATTCCGTGACCATGTATTTAAATTACTAGAGCAATGCAGCGGATTAAAATTTACATTTAATGATATGTTTATAAACTAGAATTATTATCGTATATGGAAGCTGAATTTGACATTTTGGTTTTATATACAACTAGGTGACTTCGTTCCCGTTGTTTTCTGAATAAAACGACTCGCGCACCATCTATTGCAAAAATGTTGTAGTTGGACCGCTATAAGCGTGACCTTCCCTAACGATTGCGGGAAGTGGGGCAGAGGGTGATATACATGGTACTAGATCAAGCTCTATATCTTCAGATAAATAAAATAATTTCATATAAAATATATTGTTGTCTTGTGTAGTTAGTAATAGTATTTTGAAAAAAAAAAACCTACAAGTAACAAATATACCTCGAGCTCCGAGGGTTTCGAACCGTTTACATTACATATCGCATGTTTATATTACATTATTGTATCATCTTTTACATAAATATAGTATGTATATTATTATTATTAATATATTACTTTTAGACTTTTATTTGATACCAGCTGTGCCTGTAGCTGCGCTCCCGTAGAAGACAGAATGCCGCCGATTAGGTATACGAGCGAATAGTGGTAACCCCGCCGATCACGGTCAATTTAAAGATAAAAATGCTTTTTGTGGATAATCCTTAAAAGTTAGCTCTCCTTTAATGTTTTGTAGATCTTTTTAATACTTACAATTATTTTGTACATTCATTTGACATACCTCTAATGGTTTACTCAGCGTAAGCCATTTAAGCGCCCGAATCGATTCACCAAGAAATTTTTTTTTTTCTAAAATAAAAGTAGCCTAAGTTACTCCTAGCTGATGTTCAGCTATCTGCTAGTGAAAGTCCTGACGAAATCGGTCCTACCGCTTGGAAGATTAGCCGGAACAAATATAAACAGAAAATATTTATTTTTTTTGTTATAAGTTCCATATATACATTATATTTATTTAGTAAAAAGCTGTTATTTTGACATTACAAACAGAAAATTTTGTTTTTTATATAAATTATAACCGATATTACAGCTTTTGATGTAACTGTTATAGCATGAACGCGTCGAATCTAGAAAAGTTCCAGTTGAAGATAGCTCAGCACGAGCTTTACGAAGACGGGGAACCACTAGTCGATGCACTTCTGAAGGACATGTGTACATTACAAGTCTTACATGCAGGTAAGAGATTGACAACAGTAACTCAATAAGAAATACATATTTAATAATAATTACTTTTAATCATTAATTATAGTCAAGCACAGCGTATGTTAAATTAAGTAATTAATGATAATAATTAGAAAATATTATTATTTATAGAAAAATAATTGAAGTAATCGATTAAAATAAAAACGTGTGCGGTCGGGAGACATCAGAAACGAAGTTACTGAAAAATAAGATAAATAAAATATTCCTTAAAAGTATCCTGTACCCTCTTCAGCGCCGCACTCTTGACACACGGTGCTTGGCTCTCTGTGAGCGATCCGGTGTAGGTACCATCCGAAGCAGCCATGCCCGGGTAGTACCTGCAACAGTGGTAACGTCAGAGAGCCCTTCTCTCTCTTACACCACTTTCCGAGGACCGGGTGATAACGACCATACCGCTCATCGACAAGGTTCTGCCCCCATCGCCGCAACACTTCTTCCTTCGACCTTCGCCTGAGCTGATCTATTTCATCGGGAGCCCAGAGCTCCCCTTCTTCTTTTCTCTTAGCGTCACAATGCGTACTGCGTAGCACATGCGTATTGTACACGCTAACAGCACCCACCCAAACCGGTGCCCCATAGATTGCCATGCTCCGCACGACTCCCGTGTACAATCGACGGCAACCCCAACCCGGCCCTCCCGAATTCGCGAGCAGGCGGCCGAGAATCGCCGGCGCTCCCACTATCTGCGGTCCGAGTGCCTTAAAATGGGACTCGAACCGCCAACGTCCGCCCAGTATGAGGCCCAGATATTTCATATGAACACTAACGCGGGCCATGCAATTATCTACTATGAAATAACAGGGCCTCGGTTTTCTCAGCCGCTACTACCTTGAGACCCAACGTTCTAATGCACCCGACCACGCGGGCAACGACCTTCGTGGCTAGGTGTGCCACCTCTGTCCAGGTCTTAGATCGAGCTACGTCTAGGGTGTCGTCCGCGTAACACAGAATGTGAAAGACACACATGTGAAAGGAGTGCATCACGAAGCAACCAGTCGTAGCCCAAGTTCCATAGGAGCGGTCCCAAGACTGACACACCCTGTGGAATACCACGCTCAAATGAGCACAGAACTACCCTACCGAAACCGTCTGCATGACGTCCTCTCTACAATGGAGGTAGTCCCCCAACAGTTGCCGCAGTTACGGGGGCGCTCCAAAGTAACAAACTGCCTCCCGTATGACTCCATGCGGCAGACTGTTAAAGGCGTTGGTGACGTCGAGTGACACTGCCAACAGCCTATCTCTAACATTGGCGACCTCCGTGGAAAACCCCCCAGGGCAGTCAAGGCGTCGATGCTGGATGGTAGCCGAAGGTGCCGGATAACACGAGAAGCTTCCATGTGTCATCCGGCAACACCAAGAGTCGGTAAGCGAATGAGTAATCCAGAGGCCGACCCTTCTTTACCAAAAGGCAGAGTTGCCCCTCCGTTCAGATCTTCGGAAACCATTCGACCGTTGTATTACGGTCGAACAGCTTCTAAAGCACTCCCTCCATGTGGCCTAGTGCCACTGTAGCAAGTCAACTCCTACCGCAAGCCGCGTTAAGAAACTTCGTTTAAAAAAAAATACATTTTTAATATAAAAATTACCGTATTAAAGAAATAAATATACATAGTTACATTAGAACTATCATAATAAACATACGTATTATAAAAATAATAACGAAACTTACATAAATTATAGTCAGAAACCAGAACGACTTTTTAAATTTATGATTGACTAAAAATACACTACATTTTTTTCTTGAATTCTTATTTATAAAGAGCAACTACAAAAACATTCGGCATATTGTATGAATATGTATCCTTGAACTTAACGTATAAAGTATGCAGATTATAAGTAAACTTAATTTACTTACTACGATTGCGACAATTTCTCAGAAAATATATACTTGGAATCATTGTAGGTATGTAATTTGAAAATACAAAATCATTAACAAACAATGTTACAACCAAACAAAAAAAAATGGTGCATGTCAGCTTCAACGCCTTTACCCTTTATGAATGATTTTCTTGGAATATATACAATAGGTAAAGTTAAATTATTATTATCATATTACGTATATTATTACTTTCGCATAAAAGTTGAGTATAAGCATATACACGCATTCGGTATAAGATGTGCGAATATCTTGCACGGACTTCATTATTTGTTTACACTCGATTTTACCACTAAATAATTTACGTAGCGCGGGCTATATATGAAAGTCGATTCTTATGGAGTAAACTTAAAAAATCATATCTTAAGATGAATAACGAATACTCAGTTTATTTATAAATGTATACCAAAAATGTATTGTATATAAAATACCCAAATCAGCTTCACTCATCACGTTAAAGAGTAAACTATTTGAAGCCGTGATTTCAATTTAACTGTGTGAGGGTGGGTATAAAATATTCATTGTCACGTTGGTGGGACCTAGAAAAGCAATTACTATTAGACAACCTTTAAATGGCTTCGTATACCCGTTACTTAAATCTATATAATTATTCAAATCACACAGAAAACTTTTTCACTCAATTTTGCTTCAATAATACGTTATCTTATTTATCAAGTAATGTAGGAACCGCATTCTCTTTTCGACTATGTAATAACTATACAACAAGCGGCTGTACAATTCATCTGACATAGAATTGACAATCGTTCGATTAGCAGGGTTATTTAGCGAAGATCGTATCTTGGTTAACCCAGTGTTGGATGCTTTCACGCTCATCTGGTACCAATTAGTCGCATTGTCAGGATTGAAAACATTACCGAGTTTTGGTATATACCTATGTCCTATAATACGGAAACGCTCTTCGAGTTATTAATCAAAGAAGCTCTTCTACAAACTTATCTAAAAGTTATGGATTTTATTTTAAAAACCTTTTCTTTTTGATGATTTAACATTATTAATACAGTTTAATAGTGGAGGAATTTTACACATTTATTTCTTTTCATAACCCTCGATTTACAAAACAGTTTAAATATAAATGGGTATGATTTTAACTATCGCTAAATAAATGCACGTTCAGTGACTTAAATAATTCAATTTGTCCCTAAATTAATAGACGTGTCACCAGAATCGAATCACCAAACAATACCCAAACGCTTGCCTAAAAGTTCTTCAATGTTATTAGAATCAGACGCTCCCGGCCGTCTCTCGCTGTTTCTAACCATAAGTCAAACCTAACCTAACCCAGTCACATTTTCCATGAATTGATATCATCTAGCTTAGAGATTTGGTCAAATCTCCTTTTTTATCATTTCCCTTTAGATACCGTTTTCATTAATATGATGCCAAAATGATTTGTTGGGAATATGTATTACATTTAGGGGATACATATTTTTGACGATAACAAACTTTGGTAACAGAAAATATTGATGCCAGTATAAATTCTGTATATAAAGATTTTCAAAGTTTACGTAGACACTTTGACATGTCTTAATATATTCAATGATTTTAAATTTAATTTTAGTTATCTACAAGAAATGAAAACGAAAGTTTTATGAAATATTTGGTTTATTACGGAAATAGTGCTATAGTAATCACGTACAAAAGCTCAAACTGGTAAATGTACGTATATTAAATGAAGTCGGGTCTGCAATCAGTTGCGGGGTTAGCGGTCCGACGCGCGACGGACAATTGTGCCACAAGCCACAACAATCTCGCCCTTTACTTCGAATTGGACTTTAATATTTAAACCACTTAAATGGATTTCATTGTTGATCCGACTTTATCCTATTACTATATAAAATACATTTACTTGTAATAGTAGCACGGCAACAGGCCAATTTAGTACCTACTTTAGACAACATTCTAATTATAAGTAAATTAATGTTTTGAAGGTCGTTTTGATGTATGTACATTACGATGCAGTAAATTACTTATATTAATAATTTATTGGTTTTGACAGAGCAAAAAGAGGGAGGGACGCAGCTGAAGCTAATTATTGACTATCCAAACGGAATACAAGCCTTATTTAAACCTATGAGGTAAGTTACAGCTTTCAATTTTATCCGTCACTTGTAATTTTATAATAAATAACACAGCATTAATCTTTAAGGTACTGTTTATTTAAAACACCCACATTGGTAATGCATTTTATCACGTATTAATAAATGTTGCTGGATGACTAATTTAAATTAAAACTTAGTTCACACAGTTCTACAATTTTTTGGAGTTACGTAAAATAAAAATTACCCAATAAATTTTATTACCATGTTTTAAAAAAATGTTTTTATTTCCAGTAAAAATAAATAAATAATTAGCTTTTGAAGTTTTTTAAGTAGGTATTGGAGGGCTTGTGGGTATTTCAATTAAATTCTTAGATCGATGTTATTATATCTTCAAATTCAATATCAGCGATTTAATCGTGCCACGCACATTCTGAATGTATCCGATTCCTGAAACACATCCCGACATTTACAGTCAACAGTCAGCTTTGCCTCATACTCTGTGAATGTCTTCAACTCAAGAGACGCATCATAATAAACGCGGTTAGCAGTCAGCCATGCCTCACGTTCTCCATTAATTTTTATTTTATTAAGCTACCAAAAAGATATACACATTACTAAAATTAAATGTACAAAGCACGCTTAAATTAGAATCTAAACGTTGCCTTAAATAAAGGTTGCTATGACATGCAAAAAATAAACAGTGTAAATAAGTTTAAATGTACATAAAATCAAAAGAATATAGATAAATAACCTAGGTACTTAGTCACTACACATGTCTTTCAAAACATTGTCTCTGTAGCATTTATAACTTTGGTCAAATATGTCAATGTTGGGTTCCTTGCTTATGCTGTTATATTTTTTTTGGATTCTATTCACGCAAGAGAAGTACCTCAAATTACTTTTAAAGATTTAAATTTTGTATGGTAGACTACATGCCAAAAATCTTTTTTGTACACTTTCAAGACGATTGTTTCAAGTGTGACCAGACAGTACTGCCATATTCTAGAATAGAACGGATGTAACTGTTGAAATCTAAAAATTTGGACTCCAGCATTTTGGTTACAACATTTGGTTACAATTTTATTTATATGTAAATTGAAATTAAGACGATTGTCTACATACCTAGATCTTTAACATAATTGATCCTCTTTAGAGTTTGGTGGTTTAACGAATAGGCTACAGGTAAATGTTTTTTTTTTTCTACTGAAGCTAATATGTTAGCATTTGTCGGTGTTTAAACATATGTAATATAATTTCGCTAACGCTGTAAATTTAACTTAATATGTCGTTCAATACATGTTTCTGGGACGCGTAAATTATTCTTAGTATATCTGGTTCAGTAGAAAGTCTCACCTGACAGTATTCCTCGGTTTTCTGTGAATGAACAAATCTCACTCTTTTTTCGAGTAATAGAATACTAAGCAATACCTGTCCACTTTCTACCAAGCATTTTACCCAAATACAAGCTACATTATCCCAGAGGCTTATAGGTAATTAATTAATTTTATGAAATTTTATATTGTAATTAACGCAAACGAAGTATCAGACGGTTGCTAGTCATTTATAATTTCTGATCATTAAATACTAAAGACGGCCCAAACTTACTACTATTGTTCATTTTCGTTAAAAGTTTCTTTCGAGTGCTTGAGTTTCGAGTGACCACTGGTCACACATGCTCCCTAAGTTTATAGAACTCGCTTGTCGCCTTTTTGGACATACTCTATTCGTCTATTCACAAAACTTCTACAACATTCTTTCACACGAACGGCTTAGCGGCTTGCCCACTGTTCTCTACAAGTACTGTTCGAGTAGTTTCTTTAAGTTCTGTTCCCTTCTTAGCATTGTTAGAAGTTGTTTTCTATACAACACTACTTTGCAGTAAGTTTGCCTTGCAAACTGTATGTTACGGTTCACGGAGTAATAATAACTTAAAATATATTTCTAAATACGTTTGTTATAAATATTTATCTACATTTATATTCTGAAAGACTATCTGTTACAAATTTTGTCATTTCAAAGATACTGACGGTAGCTCCCAAAGTTCACTCACGGGTATATCGTGATACTCCCTTAGGAGTTATGTATCAAGTGTCTGCTTAGCACTTCACTTTTACAAAAAATATTTTATTCGGATATAATAAAAGGATGATATAAAAAATATTTTACAGAAGTCTATTATGCCAACAAAGGAAATAAAAATAATGCATTGGAATTACTAGTATTACCTAACTCTGTGTATAGAAGAGAAATAATTTGGTAGGTAATATACACTCATCAAAAAAGTCTAAGCAACATGTACTAATTTAAATTTTAGGATGGTTCTTCACATTATAACGTTGTATTTTATTTTTAAAATAATATCTTTAGGGTTCTATGATGTAAAAATAACAGCTGTTGTCTTTATAAGTTCTTTTAATAACAGAAATGAACAATATTAGAATATACTGTAGAAACTAAGATACATAAGAAACTAAACTTTTTTCTTACAACATGAAATTTCTAAAGAAAATGTATTTATTGTGAAAGAATAGAACAATTTAATACAAAGTATGGGCTCCTCTGCTATTCAGAACTTGTCGGCAACGATTATTCATTGAATTAATGAGACTGTTTATGTCATCTTGCGGTATTCGCTCCCAATGGAATTGTAGCAAATCCTTCAGCTGTTGGGTTGTTGTCGCTCCGTCCAAGTCCTTCAAAACACGTCTCTGGAGCATGTCCCATGCGTGCTCGATGGGGTTGAGATCTGGCGATTGTGCAGGCCAGGGCAATACCCGGATGTTCTCCGTTGCAAAGTATTCACTGGTTCGCCGAGCTGTATGTGAACGCGCATTGTCATGCATTAACCTAAAATCGGAGCCAAAGGTTTGTGCAAATGGGTAGACATAAGGTCTGAGAATATCCTCAATGTAATTTTCAGCATTCATGTTTCCATTTACAAAAACGAGCTCAGTTCGCCTGTTCTTCATAATACCCGCCCATAACATAACTGCTGAGCCGCTGTATGGATGAACTTCCTGAACGCACCTGAGCCTTTCAGTATTTCCGGGCCGACGATACACTCGCACCCTTCTTGTATCAGGCTTAAACCCGAATCGCGACTCATCGGAAAACATAATTTTATCCCATTGTTCCTGGGTCCATGTTATGCGTTCTCTACACCATTCATATCGACGAGCGCGATTCCCGTGACGTATCGGTGGGCACCTGATTGGGCGTCGAGCTCGTAGGCCGTACTCATGCAGTCGATTTCGCACAGTTTGAGGACTTACATCAACACCACTTGAAATTTGTAGCCTCAAACTTATCTCTCGAGCGGTTAACATCGGCTGGCGTCTTGCAGTCAATTGTATGTACCGGTCTTGCCGAGTGGTTGTACTCCTTTTACGGCCTGGATGCTGTTCAGCGGGTTCTCCTGTATTATTGTAGCGCTGCCAAAAACGAAAAATAACACTTCTATGAATGCCAAAATGTCGAGATACCTGAGATTGATTACTTCCCGCTTGCAACATCCCTACAGCTCTTTGCATTTCATCTGCCATCAAATGACGTCGCTTCATGACGTAAAGAATATCTAACAATTCAATTTTGTCGCTAACTTTATTTAAATGGTTGGTAAAATTATACAATCAAGACTAAACGTAGCAATTAAAACGCACTTAAATTCAAACAAATTCGCAGTCATTTGAATTTTATGAAAAAACAAAACAATCAAATTTTTTTTTTACAACCAGCCTGTATGTCATCAATAACAAAAAAGTTTACTTACCTACGCACTTTGTTTGAGTAAATATTTAGAAATTAATTAATATAGTAATGGAAAAATTTGTAATATCACGCATGTTGCTTAGACTTTTTTGATGTGTGTATTTTTAAATTAGTATTTTTTTATGACGCCGATTTCTATACCCTTTTATAACTAAATGCAGCTTGAAGTACTTATTTACATTGTTGTTGTAGTAAGAAAGTTATAATTCTAATTGACTATTATTACCTTCCTCATTTAAATAGGCTATACATTGCAAAAGTCATTTTAAAATCTGATTGGTAGTTCCAAAGAATTAATGCATTCAAAATCTTCAGCTTTATAAAATTAGTGTAGATTGTAAAAACATGCCGAGTTTTGTTAAAAAACGTTCCAAAACGATAAATTTAAAAATATACTCAAGTAACAGTTTTCTCTGTAACGAACGGACCGTATAACTTGTCTAGTAAAATTATAGACTCAAGGGGTTATCCCAGCGACATATCAAGAGCCCCTCGCGGAACTCACACGATCCACCCGGGTACTATAAATTACTCGACAGTCGATAGTCACCCTTCCCTATGAGAGTGTACTTTTTTATTGTTTATAGGTTTTAGTTTTATGGCTACTATCTCACCTGATGATATTAAGTGACGATCTGGCCCCAGATGATGACTTGCTAAGCCTTGGAGGCTTTCAACTTTCAACTTTAGGGTGGGTAAGTGGCCATGGTATTAGAAATACCCTATCTCCATGCTATGGTTTCATCACGATGTTTTCTTTCACCGAAAGCTCTGGCTCATTGCAAGGATTCGAACTCACATCCATCGACGCGGAGTCCGTACACGCTACCGTTGAGCCATCAATGCTTATAATTGTTTTCATTCATTGTTTTATTGTTTGTAGATAAAAGTTATTAGCTAATACGATCTTTGTTAAAGAATCTGGAGTAGTAACCTCATTCAGGTGTTTCATTTTGAAATTACCATTTTTCGAAACAAGAATTCGATAAAAAAAAGTTATCCTTATATAGTGGTACTACATGAAGTTATTTATGTGTCTATATAAAATCTAATATGTAGAATTTTTTTGGAATTTACCCAAACAATTTGATACAAGCAAATCGCAGGTAACCTTATTCAGGTTTTTTCATCTAAAATCAGATTACCGTTTATCAAGATATTAATAAAATAATATAACCGCAATTCTTAATAATAGGTACAATATGAGGTCATATAAATAAATTTTATTAAACATAATTTTCGATGCAAGCAAATCGCTGGTAATCTTAATCATGTTTTCTCATTTTAAATATAATTATCGCTTTTCAAAATAAGGATAAATATTCCGATATCCTTAATATATAGTGTATTGTCCAGATCTAAATCAAATCACCAACACCTCGTCAGTATACATCCGCTCCGCACTACGGTCGGCTTGCAACTGCCTCAGTCGTAGGCGCTAGGTACTTGAGACGAAGTCAATACACTATCTCTTAAAGCCAATACACTACAGGTAGGTGCATGGTCCTATATAATTTTATAATAAAAGATGCAAGCGAAACGTTGATTATAAAAATAAACTTGCACGGTGTTCTAAAAATAACAAAAAAAAAACATTCTCTTTGAATCTTATAAAATGCACTATCATAATTTCTCTTAAAGAGAATAAATCCACAGACATGGTGCAGGAGAGCCGTCATTGCCCATACCTAATCAGAATCACAATTTAAGAGCCACTTAAATCGTTTCATTTCTTAAAAACGTACTATATTCCACATCTTACTTATTACCATTACATACGGCGGGAAGGTACACATAGGTAGTCATTTTTACTAGACTGCGAAAAGGGAGGTTTATGTTTTTCGAGCGTATGTACTCGTATGTATGTCTATTTTTGGCATGCTCTGTAGCTTAAAGAGCTTCATGGATTTTAGCATACGAGATGTTGTTAGATATGTCTTAATGGTGTGAGTGGATAATATTTAAGTACGTCTGAGAATCAAATAAAAAGCAAAAACCAAAAAATTGTTTTTTCAAGTGTTTTTGTTACATGTTTTGTGTTTCATTTTTATAATTTTTTAGCTTATTATAGACATTTTTTCTTTTTTCACAGTTAATTTTAACAGTTTTTCAATCCTAAATTAAGCGATATGCTTAAACGCTATAAATTCAAATGGACAAGGGTCTCTTATCTTAGTTGCCAATATTTGATGTTACGTTCAATGGATTTATATTAAACGGGTTTCAATTTACGACGTGTATCTATCTAGAAGTCTTTTAAAGTCTGCTATTCAAATATCGACTATATTGAAAAAAAAAATTGAATTTAAAATATAACAACACAAAGGCTTATTAAGGTTTGAAGAAAAATACATGTTTATTTGCAACTAGCTGTGCCCCACGGCCTCACCCGTGTTCATTTTATACAACAAACATCGCCAACGCACCCGTGTAGGCAATTTTTTTACTTTGTTTAAAACTATGGATGTAGATTCATAGTATTGGTGAAATAATTTTTTAAATCGGTTCAGTAGTTTTTGAGTTTATCCATTACAAACAAAAAATCAAATCTTCCCTCTTTTTAATATTGGTATAGATATATTTTTCCTAAGAAACCGTTTTAAATTTGTAAACTAAAATTATTAAAGTAACAATAATAATACAGTTAATTTGTAATTTATAAACTTATATTAATATATGCTTAAAGCTAAATAAAGCTTGATAATATGTTCTCCAACAATACTAAACATCAAACAAAATATTTCTTGTTATTATAAAATCTAGACGTTGGCAGTTAGCCCCTTAAACTTTTTTTTATTTCGAACTGACTATATTGTTAACCTTAGGGACCCTGGAGCCATTAGAGGCTTTGACAGCTTCACCGGGCATGGGCCCATTATACCGTGACCTATTCATAGCCAAGTCTGAACAACAAATTGTTGTTCCGTGATACAATATCAGCTACATTCAAACTACAAGTCCAGGGGCCTAGAAATTAGTTTCATTTGACATAAATATACTTTACCCACGTACAACGTTTCGTTCTAACAACATATTTATATTTATAATTTACTTATATGGAAAGACTAATGTTCAAATTTAAGTATAACCTGAAATTAATAAAATTGTATAGTGGGATGGAATAGTATATTTATTACTCTATTTTATTTTTCACTAAATGGTAGTGGTGGAGATTTAGTGAATAATATTAACGATTTTTATTCCAATATAACTATTATATTTACTGTTACTATAACATTTAAAATTAATAACATAGTATACTTTCATTTAGGTAAAAAATATTTAGATTATTTTCATTTGAAACGTACCAGATACAATAAACAAATTGAAATTATTTAGAAAGTTCAGTACTAGTACCTATATCCAATTTCAACCCATCAATAACTTGAAGCATGTCATTCCTGCGTCCTGCTGCGCTTGACTGATTATCGTACACGACCGCCCTCCACCGCTTACAAGACAAAGTAAAATCCGTGCCTTATCTTCAAAGATCACTGAAATCGCTTATAAAGACCACCCGGTTAACTGATTTTCTGAATTACCGTTCTTAGTACGTTATACGAGGCTATACTTTTAACAGTAATTATGTATTTAAAAACGATTTCTGATCCATAAAAGTTTATTATTGATTATTTGATCACAGATTCGCCCGAGATGTTCAGACATTACCAAACCATTTCTATTTCTCTGATTATGAACGTCACAATGCAGAAATAGCCGCATTTCACTTGGACAGGTAAGGCCTTATCGAATTAGTATTACGTTGCGTTGATAATATAAATTATTTAGTATTTGATTCGTTTGTTTTATAACAAACTGTATTTCAATATAAATAAAGGAAATTATTTTGAATAATAAATAAGGTGACAAGATTATTTATTGTATAGATATGTGCAAATTTTTAATAACATAAATTTTCTACAAAATTTCCTTCAACTATCTATGACGTGTTTTTAACTTTGAATTCAGCAGTAGACGTCTTTTGACTGAAATGATGAATAATGATGTACGCACGTAAGAATTTATCCTTGCTTGTCGTAACAAAATAAAAATAACTCCAAAAAAGGTATCCTGCGTGCCAAGGATATGATAAAATAAATGATAATAATGTGACTTCATTGTATTAACTTTAATTTCTTTTAAATGTGTAAAAAAATATAAACTAAATTATATAAATTTTAAGCTGACTTTTATGGCTTTTTTATTGTGTAAATACAACGTTAAATTGTTTTACACACTTAAAATATATGTTATTTAATACGAGTTTACATTAATCATGTCACACTTCCGTCGTATTATGCACACGCAGCTCTAAGTTATACCCTTGACTAAACGCATGAAAAGAAGTAAAAAAAATCATCTCCGTCTACCCATACTTTATTTTATATTTGTTAATCTACACAGAGATTGAGTAAATTGCACAATGAATAAAGCACGTGAATAGGATCGTTAACTAAATGACTTTTATCCAGGATACTGGGTTTCCGCCGAGCTATGCCGGTCGTGGGCCGCGTCCTCAACATGACGACAGAAATTTACGACGTTACGGAAGGGGATATACTGAAGACCTTCTTCGTGTCGCCTGCGAACAACTTCTGCTTTCACGGGAAGTGTTCTTATTACTGCGATACTGGTCACGCGATTTGTGGCAACCCTGACATGCTAGAGGGTAGTTTCGCTGCGTTTTTACCTTCCTCGGATATAGCTGAGAGAAAGGTGAGTATCACATCGTTCAGGCTATGTATCATTTATTTAGGTAGCCTAAATTAAAATCGAATTAAAAAAATACTTATTCAATTTAAGCCCTAAAAGGCACTTATAAACTTCAAAACACTATTACGGGTTCGGAAACATCCCAGCCATCGAGAAGAACCGGCAAGAAAGTCGATCGAGTTTATCTTCTTTTTTTTATTTGTTTAAATAATATTTACAGTCAATAATCATATTAATAATTAATTAGTGAATGCACACGAAGGGAGTCATTTCCAACCATCACTATTATCCACCTTTTAATAAAACTTTTCACAGTAAAACCTACTCAGATGGTTCTTGAATTGATTGTCCAATAAACTAATCAAATATCATGGGACAAATCATTAAAAGTGTAGAGTCACCAACGTACGCTTTTTACCTATGCCTATTACTAGTTTTCCATACTCAGAAATTGACTCAGAAGCAACGTGTTTAGGCTTGAGTATTAATAATAATTATTATCATTAATACAATAAAATTTCATCTACATACACAGTTTAAATTAACTCCTTGACAATACTTTCATTACGATCTATACAAATATTGAATATATTTTTATAAGTAGTAATTTCCTATCATTTGTTCTATAATATGTTTTTGTATTTAATATAAGACTTTTTTTTCCAGTTAGGGCAGAGTTATTTCAAGGCAGATCTATTTTGAAATGGTATTATTACATTTATCGGTTTAGTAAATATGTGTTTGTAGTAAACGTGGTACATGGAAACATTAACTTTGCCACTTTGCCACGAATACCTCTGAAGCAAGACCTGTGTGTGTGATCTATGGATCTGAGTATTGAGCAACGAAAGAGAGAGATGAAAGTCGATTACATGCGGAAATATGCGAATGTAAGGATAGATAGTGATATATTAGAGTGGATAAGATTAGGTATGAGTACCTATGTCAGAAGATTCTACTCGTCCAAGATACCGCAGTGTCTCAAGACGAAAGTCTTTGAATAGTGGTGTTGCCAGTGATCACAAATGGTATCTACTGAGACTTAGTCGCTAACTATGGGCCTCATAAGGAAGTTCAGGGTCACTCAAATGGCAATGGAGAGGGCTATGCTCGGAATTTCTCAGCGTGATCGAATCAGAAATGAGGAGCTCCGCAGGAAAACCAAAGTCACCGACATAGCTCTAAGAATAGCTAAAATTAAGTTACAACTCTCAGATCGAATCTCAGATAGCCTTAAATATTGATTTTTGTTAAGTAAGTCGGAAGTGGCAGCTTTCGTGAACTGCTGTATCCACGTTCACTGGCGTAATATAGTTAATGATAGGTAAATACAACGTTCTACAAAAACATTGTTCCTTAGTATATCTAAAAAAAAGTCTTCGATAGCATATTATACCTATCTCTTATATATAAGCCACAATATGAAATTTTGCAATTTTTTTTTTGGTTATTAAAAATTGTTTATTAAACATTATTTTTAGGCATGGCATATTAATACTTACGAGTAAAAGTTACTTCATCATAAATGAAATTTTATGAACAGTTAAATTTTGCTATTTAGAGAATGATATTTGGACACATAGTTTATAGGAGAAAATAAAAAATTAAAATAATTTGTACTAGCGAAAAGTGAAAACAAAGTGAGACCACACGGGTGCGTTGGTGCCGCGGTGCTTGTCGGATAAAAATACGGATGAAACCGTGGGGCACAGCTAGTTGTATTTTATCCGTTTATTTTATAGATGAATATGATTTCAGGTGTGGCGTCATCCGTGGAGACGATCGTATCACAAGCGACGAAAGGCGCAATGGGAAATTCAATCAGATTATTGTGATACGGTAGGTTATTTTTAATTATTATACTAACTAGAAACTCAAACTATTATAATATAATATAATTAATAAACCTTATAATGTTTTTTAATTATACTATCATTATTATTACTAGCTGACCAGTACGAATATTTCGCACATTATAGAAAGTCAACAATCTAACTAATTGATGTCATGTTAGTTATAGAGCAATATTGTTATTATACTACAATTTTCTCAATGACAGCTCTAATTTTATAATTGTAGTGTTGTGACCAAATAAGTAATGATATCGATCTGAATGAATATCGATATGAAATAAGTAGTGACGATTCATCAGATTTTGATTAAAATAAATAAATAAAGATTACCTGTCATTATAAATATTTCGTTTTATTGTCGAGTACCTACATATTTTACAACAGCTTCGAAAATTTTGAAGAAGTTGGCATTATCAATCAAGAAT
The DNA here is from genome assembly GCA_033032175.1 of Saturnia japonica. NCBI lineage: Eukaryota > Metazoa > Arthropoda > Insecta > Lepidoptera > Saturniidae > Saturnia > Saturnia japonica. The sequence continues at coordinate 6,873,708 of CM065314.1, forward strand.
AAATACGTGTAACATCTTGTAATGAAATATAATATTAGTTAATAAATTTGTACAAAAGTATCCGGCAGTAGTTTAGTTTCTTACATTTTATAACAAAATATCGGGTCAGTTATGATGTTACGTTTATCGATATAGTTCCATCCCTATTATTTTCTCCGACTCTGGTATAACATTGTACGTGTGTAAACGTCATATTTTTATAAAATAATGCATACATAATGTAAAAAAAAGACGCTCGTTCAAGTTTTCACAGGAGCTGTCATCGAAAAAATAAAGAAATGGAAATGGTATAGATGGTGCCTTATATACATTTTCATTAGCATCAACAGATGGCGTTCCTAATGAATATATTTTTACGGCAAACATTAATATTCTATGTCAATAGAGAGGAACTTTAAAATGATATTTGAGTCATTAATTTTGATGAAGAATTAAGGGAGATATGGTGGTATTTTGTAAAGCAGTTTTGAGATTATTATAATAATACTTATCCACGCGAAAATGGCAACAGTTTATCGCAACCGGTATTTGTTTGTACTTACGAGATCAAATGATAACATTCATCTATTCGATATTTTTTTATTTTCGGTTACGCATAACACGCAGGTACGCTTGAAAACTCCTTTTGTTTTCCCTACACCATAAAGGATATGCGCATACGCCTTTCAACATAATAATACTATTTGAATATATATAGAAAATTTTAAAATCTTTATTTAAAAAATAATAATTCTTTGTCTATCACTATGAAAAACAAAATCGATACCTATATAAAATAATGACTTCTGTTTCTGAATTATCGGGTAACATTACAGCTTGATTTAGAAAAAAACAGAATATCACATTACCTACAGATATTATATAAAAAATAGTGTTTTTTTTTTTTTGTTATAGGTTCGAACAACTCCCCCTTATGATTCTGGCCGCAGACTTTTAGACCTTATGGACATGTCTATATTCGACTTCCTCACTGGAAACATGGATAGGCATCACTACGAGACGTTCAAGTTAGTATGTTTTATAAATTTCGTTGTAGGTATATGAATGAAGTGGAAGCTAGAGGTATTCCAGCGAAATCTCTCTATAGCTTGCTAAAAGACCTCGGCCTGTCGAGAACTGCAGTAAGTTCTATTTTAGAACGGGTATCTAAAGCAGAATTAACAGGCTCTTACCAAATCTGGCTTGGCAGGGAGGATATCGCGGGCAGTCAAGGTGAGCGTTGATGTGCATAATAAGGGGGCCCCTTAAACCTACACCTGGTCACAAGTTCCGGGGGCTACTCGTGTTCCCTCTGTCTGACACACGATGGATCCGGCACCCGCACTGTGAATCCATGGAATGCTAAGATGTTTGTCTCTTAATTACTTAGCTATTATTGTATTACTTGATAAATGGAAAAAGAGAATAAATTTTTTTGTTTTTTATCAGAAAAATTATTTAAAAAGAAATTGAAACGTAAATTTAAGATAACTTTTTTAAGGCATCGTAGGGTAAAAAGGTTTTTACCTAACATTTGTTTGTTTTATTATTATGTGCTATAAACCCGGCCATTGCTATTTCTATTGCTGAATCACGATATTCTTTCACTGTGTCATGCAACCTACGTCTATCAACGCGGTGTCTGAGACCGCTCGGTCGAAGTCATTATTACTTATTAAGTAATCATACAATTATAGAACATAATTCTTACAGGATGTTCGGCAATGAGACCTTTACGTTACATCTGGACCAAGGTCGTGCTTTCGGGAAAGCTTTTCACGATGAACTGAGTATCCTGGCACCCTTGCTTCAATGCTGTTTAGTGAGGCACACTACACTATCTACTTTGCTCAAGTTAGTTACAGTTGTTTTTTTTTTTCGATGAAATTTTTTTAAATATCAGAAGCGTATAATTATTTATGATCTAATACATACCTACAGAGCTTGTCAGAATATCAACACTGTAAAACTTGCGTTTGTAGGCTTGTATTTGCGTACATACACACGGTCCTATTCGACCACATACAACAATTATTGTGTCTTTTTTAATTTCTTTTTATTTCTATGCTAGCTATGCCCGCGGATCTGCTCGCGTGTACTGCAATATTATTGTTTATGAAGATATTGTAATTTTTTTTTAAGATACGGACTAAGTATTTATAGAGTAAAAGAGTAACAAATAGATAAAAATATATACAGTAATTTTTGCGTGATGCGCACACTTCGGCAAATCTCAATAATTTAATTCATAAAAAAATAAAGATTTGTTTTGTGTATTATGTCGATTAAATGGCTCCTTTCTATCTTATTTTCTTTCTTATTACATGAATTAATTATGAATTAAATTAAAAATATTTTAGAATTTACATTCCCCCATGTTTATAATATTTTATTGTTTCTAGGTTTCACAATGGCAACCCCCTATCAAAATATATTCGTGACTCAATGAAGGTTGATCCTGTATCACCAATACTATGGGAACCACATCTGGCCGCCCTCGATCGGCGAATTGTGATAATTCTAAACGCTATCAGAAAATGTGTTGAGAAAGCTAACAATCCACTACAAAATGAAGTGAACGATTTCGTATGACCGTTAAAGTTACAGAATTTTAGTTTAAAATGTATAACAGTTGGTGACGTATGTGACATAATTGTATACAAGAAAGAATCAGTGTTGATGCTATTTGAACTCAGTTCTTCTGTCGTGTTGACTATTAGCCATGGAACTTATCGACTGCCCAGGGTGCGTCAGGTGTTATAGTGTATTCATAAATAAGTTCGTGCCTACATAACAATAGCGCCAATAAAAATCTTTTTAAGCATTGTATGCCCCGTGTCGAACTCTCTCATAATCCGTGACTTAAGAATTAGTGTATAAGAGGAGTAATGAATATAAAAATATACTATCTTTGGTTCTACTCAAGACTTTTAGACATAAGATTTTAGTGCCAAAGATTGTCCAAATGAAAGTGAATTATATACTTATTGCTGAAGATATCAGAACCATTCCACTGAATAATAAGCCATTGTATGCCAAAAATAGAGTTGTTTTTTATTTCTTTTCGTTTGATATTTTTGTCGTAAACGACAATTAAAATTTTACTAGTATTGTTGAGTTACATCTAGATGTATTTATTTAATACATTTCTGTATATTTTGAATTAAAAATATGTAATGATTTATTTAATTGCTAATTAGGATAATTGAACCAGGCAGTGCAATGATAGTGTACATATTCAAGCGATGACATTTTATTTCAATAAGTTTAAATTTAAGATCAACTGCTACTTTAAGTTTTATTTTGTTGTGAATCTGTTACCATAAAGCTCAAGAAGGGACATATCATTGGTTAACATTTTTGAGCAGCTTTTTCTCATATCATTAGACGTGTTATATTTTATTTATACGTTTTAATTTAATTTAGAGGCTAGCAATGCAATAAAAATGTATGAAAGAAAGTTATCTACTGGATTACAATTCATTATAGAGATCGCGTTATTTTGAACTTTAACTAAATATTAAACGCTCAGATTTGACTAAGGTTAAGCAAAAGGCTGAAATTATTCTTGGACATTCAGTAATATAAAATATGTATTAAAAACCCCGTCGGATCCGTGAAGGTGTTATTAGGTATCATGATTATATTTTGTTTAAGTTATCTATCTCAGATTATAAGTAAAAAAATTACCCCTAATAAAATGTTTAAAAAAATAGTTAAATGAAGGTAACTTACATGGCAAATCCAAGCGGTGCGGCGCAGGGTACCGGCATGTGATCAAACGTACCGCTGCGCCGCGCCGCCCAGGGATGGAGACGGTGTTATCACGTTTTAATAGTTTGCTAAATTTTAGGGAAATTAAATTAAATATGTTAATTTTAAAACGCAATAACATTTTATTTTCATAATAAATAAAATTTTGATATTTTTTTTGGTAATGTCATTGGGGTACCTATATACCCTTTTCGGATTCGACGGGGTTTCTTATACATATTGTATAGGTATAGTTACATAAATTCGTAAAAAACTTACCTTCCATAAATCTCTATTCGGTTACATTGTGTTCTTTGAGTAGATAAATATTCTTCATACGTTTATTATTTGATTAATTTAGCATTAAATATTTTTGTATGAAATTGATCTTTGCTAATTAATAGCTTGTTACATACTATTTTGCTTTTAGCATGATTTTTATAGGATTAAAATTATAATGAATCTGGTAGCTATGATGATATATATGGCAATATACAATATTGCATTTATTTATTTTAAAACTGTAACAATTATGATTATTTATATTAATTCAAAGCGTTAATCGCAAGAAAAAAAAATTATCATTAAAAGTGTTCATGCGTAAATTACGGGCAAGATGAATTAATTAATATTTATTTATTAATTTAGACAAATTTCTACACTATACTTACTTATAAACAGTTATTTAAAGTAAATTTACTCGTGTGAGATCTTACTTAAGTTGGTATGTGTTTCATTAGAGTCGACTTGCCAAAGACGTACCTAAAATAATATTATAAAAATTTAATAAATAATGTTTGTACTGTTGAAAAGTGAAATTGTGATGATTTGCGTGTTTTCTGTTGGTTATTTATAAATTAAATGTTATGTGATAATTAATAATTATTTCATTTATTTTATTTTATTTAAAATGAATAATTCTTTAAGAAAGTTGTGTGATTTTTATATTGGATAAAGAGTTCGCGCCACCGACACCGACATACGATAACAATATATTATTTATTGTTTGTAGCTATAAAATATGACATGTTGAATTGATCTTTAAATTACACATTACCGTTTTACGTCGAAGTTTCCAAGTTAACTCTCTTGCAAACGAGCAATGTACGATGAAAATTAAAGGACTCATAAAATTGTTCTTCGGCGAACGCGTTCTTAGTAGAGATTCGAAATTTGAGTGAAACAGAACATAATTTCAGTATAAAAGAGAGTGACATCATATCGCATGCGTAGACTACTCAACTGATCTATATTAATAATTATTGCCCGGAGTACCAATAGATGTGAAAAATAAGATTAATATTAACAATTTCAATTTACAAATTATGAAATAATAATTATTCATACCGTATTTAATTATAAAATAAATTAGTTATTCCAAAGTTTCAAGTTTTCACTTCTGTCTGCAGTCCACATTTTTGCCCATTTTTTTATACACAAGGTGTCAAACAATCATACGGCTCGCTGGATGGTAAGCGGTTATCGTAGCCTATGGACGCATTACTAGCGCGTTACCGACCTTAAACCCCCCTAACCCAAGGAGCTCTTTACAACGTTACCCACCGCAGGAACACAACACAGGGGTTATTGCTGCTATCTTCTGTAGGGTAGAGGTATTCCACCAGTAGAGAGAAGTCTCTAAAGAAATTTCTCTGTGTCCTACATCTCTCTGAACCTCCCTTCCTCAAGGAGCTCTGAAGTGAACTATTTCATTTATTTTGTTTAATATACTTAATTCAAACTTTATTTATGCATTTTATAGGACTTAATTAACAGCAAAAGCAGACCCACCACAAGGTGGACCTAGGACCTGGTAAAAGTTGCAATAACCCTCTGTATGCAATCAGCGCAGGACCGGTCATTCTGTCGATTATTGGAGGAGTCCTATGTCCAGCAGTGGATGTCTTTTGGCTCAGATAATAATGATGCTGATGAGAGGACTTAATTTATAAAATAGGTCCATCCACAGATCACCATCAGATCTAGAAATAACGCGCCTCTTTCTTTAAGAGGAAATCTAATAAAATAGGTACAGCATTTTTTCAATTATACTAAGAGACGATGTGATCGAACATAGAAATCAGAATGAGTACGCAAGCTAGCCACTAGAAAATATTCATAATCCGGGAGTTGACAAGTGTTGGAAAATTGGTTAAACACAATGTTGAAAACAATACCTATAAATAATTATTTTTTTCCATTAATATTGCATAAAAAGAGATTTAAAAATATTTTGTAATCTAAATAAAAAGTACGCCACAAAAACGATGCATTATGGTTCCGTGACGTCATCATTCATTTTATATGTCATTTTGTATGGGAGCATTGACAAGTTCGACAACTAACGCAACAGTCTTTTCATATTTCCAAATGATGACGTCACGATTTCTAATCGGCGCGGCGTTTCAAATCACGTGACTTACAGACAAAAATATATAAATAAATAAACAATTACTATTTCCAGATTTATATTGTTTTAGGTTTTTTATCTATAGACAAATAAAATTATAAACTCAATAATTTACTTTAATTTTAAACCTACAATCAACTCGCGGATTACATGAAATATTTATTTAATAACTTGATTATAAAACTTGAAGATGTACAGTGTACCTTATTCTTCAACAAAATTCCGGCTCATTTTACAATGGTATCTAACGCTTTGCTTTAGTACCTACTGCTATCGCTTTCTATAATATTAATACTGCGTCGTAGGACACAACATTTGTGTCCGAAAAAATCGCTATCACCATAGACCAGTAGAGTGTCGATATAATGACAATGGTAGATTCTTAAATGTGAAATAGCAGACTTGGGCCCCAGGTAGGTGGTGTTATGAATGTACTGTGCATCCCATCACGGACAGCACCGTCAATTTGCCGTGCTACGTAAAAAATAAAATAAGCTACGTATTAGTTTGTTATAACTTAAAATGCAAAGTGAGGACAAATGTATATTTGAAACTTTTTGGTACAAGAATCTGAATTTTAATATCCGCCAAGATATAATATTCATCTGATTTTTATTCAGCTTATGAATTGTTCATTGCTCAGTGAGGAACCCTATCTTGATGTGAATATATTTTGAAGATTGCGTGGCGTCGCATGTGAATTACAATATACATTGTAGAATTGATCTGATAAAACTAAGAAAAGGTTTGTTTCCCAGGCACTTATATCTCTTCTGAGTGTTTTTTGTTATTACCTTGTTTATGTAATTGACAATTAAAAAAACAAATATTGAGGAAATACAATAATATTTGACGACTTATTTGCTTGTTAAATTTTTTATGTACCTATAGTTTTTCTTCAAGTTGACTCACCTTAAATCCTGTATTTGTAGTTTTTGAAGAAATATTGGGTTTGTGACGTCACCGCGTTGGTAGCATATTGTGGCATTTGATAATAATTCATCCCTACCACTCCCACTAATATAATAAATGTGAAAGTTTGTATGTTTGGATGTTTGTTACTCAATCACGCAAAAACTTCAGACAACATAATTAACCTTCTTTAACATAATTGTCTATTTAAAAAACCTAAATCAGCAGAATTCGAACTAATCTTACTCTACATAAAACAGTGCGTACAAGTCTGATCGTAACTACGATCTAGGCCAATTGCAATTCTAGGAAAATCAGAACTTGCATTAATTATGTATAATATTCTATCTCTTTCTCTCCCAGACTAAATCCTATAGATGTATGTGTTTGTCTTTTTCAGTGTCGCTTTGTCGTTTCATTTAGATTCAAATTTTCACTTCTTACAGCAAAGAATCCATTTTCACACACGGCCATTTCATTCTTAACCATTCAAAGTTTTACGCCAAGAGTCCTATCATGAATTATATAATTACTTATTTTAATATGCATTTGATCGTCATACAATCGTAGTAGTAATGAATGATGCGATTTGAAGACTGTATTTGGCATTTATATCAATTTTACGTACATTTTATCTCACGTTGAGAACCAAAGTTTTAATGTCGGTTATTTTATTTATACTCTTTTGATGCAAAGTAATGATGGCTTAGTGGTCGCGTGTACGTACTTTGTGTCGATCAACGTGAGGTTTTGAATACCTGCAATAACCATGAGCTCTCGGTGAAGGAAAACAATGTTATGAAGCTGTTGCACGGTGGTAAAATATGATCACGTTTAAACGGAACAGTATTTACGTGTATATTTATTAAGCTATAAATTTGCTCTAAAATAGTGATATTTTAAGTAGATACGGCATTGATGCTCTTTAAATGCAATCGTGAAAGGTGGGCAATTAATTACCTTTAGTACACAATTTTCATCTTTTTTGACAACAAATTTTCCGGCTACGCTGTGATTTCCTATCTTTTTTGTTTCAACGTGCTGAATTGCTGATATACCGTTTTCAAATTGCTTTTAGTGAGACGCCTCTATTTATAAAACGTCATTGCCCTAAAACGATAAAATGTTATATCAAATATCCGCACTATTCATATTCCAGTTTTATATGGGGGACGGACGTATCTTGTTTTGTCGAGGGTTTTATGCGTTCTTTATGCGACGTCCTCACAGGAACACTGACCCGAGAAATTCATATTGTAACGTTTATGTAATATATGTAATTTTACTTTTCGGTTTTATTTTTTCTCTCATATTTCAACACACTAACTTTACCTAAAAGTTACATAATAGTTCAAAAATTTAAAAAGTAATTCTGTAATAGAACATGTAAAAAATTTATTTCTTAAAGTACAAAGAAAAAATCTGAATTAAAAAATACTTCTTTTCAATTTAGGCTCTAAAAAGGCAGTTAAGAATGGTAAACCACTAAAACTACTGGTTCAAAAAACATCCCCGTTATCAAAATAAGCCAGAACTAAACTAGACTGGATTTATTAATTTCTTTTTACTGTGTCTATATCGGCTTACAATTTTGTTAATGATTCCTTGGATTTCTCCTTAAACAAACTATGGATAGAGAAGCAGTATTGAAAAATTTCATTGAAGTCATCTAAAACCTATTAAGTAGAAATAATTTAACTGGTGTTTCTTTTTTTTACAGTAGAATGGCAAAGCGACATATGTTAGGTGTGACAGTATAAGAAATAGTATGATAAGAAAACTTTGTGGTGTGAAAGAAGATACGGATCATATGGATTGATAAATGGATGCTTAGATGATTTGGGAATGTAAAGAGGATGAATGAAAGAAGAATGACCAGGGTACGTTCTGGAGAAAGGTACTCTACGTAGTACTACTACTACTCTAAGTACCAAGAGTACTCTAAAACGACCAGCGTGCGCGAAAAGGTTAACAAATGTTGAAGAAGCGAAATATGTATACCAGGATTGTAGAAAGCGGTAGGAGACGTGGTCTCCGTCTACCCCGTTGGGAGAGAGGTGTGATGTATGCATGGCAAAGCGATGATGTTGCGCATGATCGTAAGCACAGTACAATCCAAAAACAGCAGCGATCATCAAGAAATTGTAATCTGTCGACAGTCGTCGCTGTCATTCCGGCAGTCCTGCATTAATTTAACAGGCTGATACAAAAACACGACACGCAAAGGTGAGTCACTATGACCGACTTTTCACCACATGCATAATGGTTGTGACCCAGTCAAGCAAAACAGCCCTACCTCACCGGAACAACTATTATATTTTATACAACTAAGGCGGCAAACAAGCGTACGACCCGCCTGAGGGTAAGCGGTTACCGTAGTCTATGGACACTTGCACATCAGAGGTATCACTAGCGCGTTCCTGACCTTTAATCCTCATTTCCCTAAGAAGCTCTGGAAACTTTACTCACCCAACACAAGGTTATTTGGCTATCACTTTCTGTAGGTGGAGGGGAGGTATTTCACCAATCGGGCTGCCACTAGTAGAGTTAAATTCAAAAGAGATTTATTCATTAGTTTTATTATTTTAAACGCTTTCATTGAGTAAAGAATTTGCTATTGTGCACCGTGTAGTAAAAAATCCCAGAACAACAACAGATAATCTTCATCATCATTCTAAAAACTTTATACAAATAACATCAAAACGAACTATGTATATGAATGTAAGTATTTACCCATAAAACTATGCTAGTGCGTAACATTTGATGTGTCGAGTTGTTTCAGCAAGCCTGTCCTCTGCTTACAAATCTAATTTCATTTTCTACAGGCATTATCGTAACTCGAATCGGAGAATGCTGTTAAATGTTTTATTTTAATAATTATTAAAAGACGGTAATTGAGCCCGAGAGGACTGACGACTGTCGAGAATTTCGACGACAGTTGGCGAAAGTTACCAGTAATTTGGTTTATTTTTGCAACGATACAAATGTTGAATTTCGCGCTTAATTTGTTCTGAGCCTTAATAAGTTTTAATTTTTCCGTTGCAATATAATATTACTGTTATATAATTGCAACGGGTCCCAAGAATGTAGTCATTTATATTATTTATATTACATAATTGAACTAGGCATTTTAAAAGCTCAAGCTCTAGCCTCAAGCGCTCGCCTCTAAGCCTGAAACTGTAAAAGCCATCAGAGACTCTAGTTTTGACAATGCGCGCCTAGACTTTCTATACAACACAAAGCGTTCACACGAATGCGCGCTAGCACGCGTTGACGCGTGTCACATCTGAACAGGGCCTAAGGCAGGTAGTGTCTACTAAGCGGAGCTGTGTAAATTCTGACCAATAGAATTGGATCACTTTATTTTAATGCAATTATGTTGGTCGGAATTAGCACAGCTCCGCTCCTCTTCAGTGGACAGGCAGCCTTATAGTGATACGACAAAAAGATTTGTGTACATATTGCGCGCCCGTTAGAAGTTATACTTCTTTGATGTGATCAAAATGAATTTTAATTTACACTAAATAATTTATTGATATAATAAATACAAGACAATTTTTAACAAAAAAAGAAAATCGAAAAGCAACTTCATATTGATATAGCATTATTTTTAAAATAACGTCGAGTGGTGACTATCTTCACTATAATAAAACAACATATTTAGAAAGTTATTTGTGACTTTGTTACAATTTGTAAAAATTCACTCATCGTTTTTTATATATAACATGTCTAAAGAAGTATAACTTCACACAATATCCAAAGGTATTTTACTTTAAAATTATATTTTACGATACTGTTTAAAAGGCTAATGATATAATTTACAAACAATTACTAGAAATTATTTAATTCCAATAAAGCTGAACTTTGGCTAAAAATATCCTTTTAGAAAAACAAAAACAGGTACGAAGCGAAAATTGAACAGTTAACTTATTGAGATTTTCTACCCAAAAACGGTACTTAACTTGCATTACTATTTTCATAATCAAGTTTGAGTCGTGTCGGATGTTCCTTATCGATTGAAACTTCTCAAAGCTTCTATCAGCCACAGATTTCCGAAAACATTATCGAAAACAGAATGTCGGAGTGTCCAACTTCCAGTTCATGTAGTAAATAGTTTTCAAAGTTCTGTGAGTATAAATAAAACTCTTACTGTATTTCATGTATAAATTATCCATATTTTTCAAAGATAATTTAACTATCAAGTTGTAGCATAACAACTGTTCATAATTATCATGCTCGGAATAAACTAGAAAGAGAAATTTCTTTGGAGATTTCAGTAGCAGAATTGCAAGAGCAGAATATAGCGGCTAAATAACCTTGTGTTGTGTTCCTGCGGTGAGTAGGGTATCAAGAGTTCGTTGGAGCAGATTGGTTCAAGGTAGGCAACTCCATAGCTACGGTAGCCGCTTACCATCAGGCGAGCCGTGTGCTTTTTTGCCACCTCTGTAGTATAAAAAAAAAGAAAAAAAAAGAAGGTCCACTTAGAACTTCTAAATAAGTATATGTAACGTTTAAAAATATTATATCATCATTATCTTTACTATAATATTGTAAACAAAAGATTATTGTTGTTTGAAAGGTGGTTTGAAGGTTTATAGGCTATATAACTTCACACTACGGATCGGAGCACTAACTATTAACCTTAATTCATGTAATCAGGGAAGATGTATGCAAATACGAGAAGTGAGAACAACTATAGGCTACACAGGTGTGTTGGCGGCGCGGTATACATTTTTTTTTTTTTTTTTTTTTTTTTTTTTTTTTTTTTTTTTTTTTTTTTTTTTTTTTTTTTTTTTTTTTTTAGAACTGACTACACTGTTAGCCTTAGGGGCCCTAAAGCCGCTGCGGCTTTTACAGCTTCACCGGACTGAGGGCGGTATACAATGCATACATACCTACTTATACCTTATCCCACCGCTGATTATACATAATCTTAAACAGAGAATCGAACGATTACCTAAGTTGATTGAGAAAAGCAGCGATAATATTAATACACAAGGTCAACGCTTATTATATAATTTTTGTAAAAATCGAACGTAGAAGTCTTTTTTTCTCAAACAAAGCAATTTTAACTGTACACAGGATCTATTTTTATAGTTCAGTGAGTGCATTGGAGCCTACATTTTCTTTTCCAATACGTCAAGCATTATTTTAACGTACTGGCAGCATGTCCATACGGCATGGTTCAGCGTTAGAGAATCGATTGATTTATGCATGACCAATGGTTCAATGTTAAGCTAGATAGATACCTACATTTTAGGAACGCTATACAACGCCACTCCACATTGGTTAGATCTTTTTATAACACAATATGCACAGTATGTATTCACATAATATTATTTTCAATTTGCGTTATATGTTAAATTATTCTATCGTGTAAGGTTTTTGTAAATGTAAATATACACCTATATTAGAATAAACTAATTTAGGTGTATATTTTTTTGCAAGAATTATCGTTGTTATAAAATAATTTAGAAAAAAATTACTTATTCTGTAATTTTTTATAGGGCCGAGGTACCTTCTGTATCTGCCGCCAGAGTGCCTACAAGATTTAATTTGCATCTGTATAACAGCCTATCAAATAATTTTGATTCTAAAATTCTATATTTAATGCCTTACCTACATGATGGCCCACTTTGAAATAATGGGACAATTTTTGTATTTAAGTTAAAATGGTGTGCCCGCGGCTCCGCACGCGTTTGTTACTACGCAGTAGTTATTCACATCCCGTAATTTTATTTTTACTCATATTGTTGACAATGCATATGCCGTATCAATTAAGGAGTGGCGTGCATTTCCCGTGTACAATTTCCATCAAAAGCGGTTAAAAATTATTATTCTTATAGCCTCTCAATTATAGTATGATGTGTACGCTTCCCGTCTACAAAATTTTATAAGGATCAATGAAACCGTTTGTAAGTTAAATCCAGACATATTTACAGACAATTTTACTGGGCCCGTCACTTCTTTACAAGAACCGATAACCGATGAAGTGGATTGAGTTGAGACTGCGTCTTGGAAACGTAGCGTAGGATGCCCTCAAACCAGATGAAGCGATGACTTACAAAAGACTGCTGCAAAGTTTTGGATGCGGAAAACTGAGATCGGATTTAATGGCGAACCTTCGGAAAGACCTATATCCAGTAGTGCACTTCTAAAGGCTGATGATGGTGATAATGATGCGTTTTAATACAAAAGGGAATATAGAAAAAGACAACTATAGACACATAACAAAGAAAATAATTTTGTGCTCTCTATTCACATTGCCCGATTTCCTTTTCTTTTTGTCTTCCCTCAGTAGTTTCCCCACCCGTTGCACTCCTTGAATTAATCTTAAAAATCAATTCCAATAATATCTCGTGGCAACGTCATGTATCGTTGCTTGGCGTAGTGTGTGATTACTGTAATCTATCTTTTAGGCGGGTGCCTACTATGCTATTGTTTGTGGACGATTTATTGTCAATAGTGTATGGGAAGCTCAACAATTCACTTCGAGAACAACGTGTCCATTGACGGCAACACGCGCGGACGCCATTGTCCACCCATTGTGGTATGAAGCTATTACAAATGAGGCTTGCACTGGATGTGACGTGGTGCGACCGTATATTAGTATATCAATGACATATTAATCACGGATAGATAGATAGATCACTATAATCAGAATATAATATGTATTCCAACCAACATATATGTGCCGGATCCTTAAAAATGTGGATCCGCAGATACGGATAAGGACCGCAACTCTCGTATTTCGTTTATTCGGAGTAAAAAAATAGGTATACATATATCAGACACATCCTTAATTCCAACTAACAGCTGGAACTTCGTATCGACTGATAAGTTAATGTATACTATATTAATATAAATATCTGGGCGACCGCGCTGCGCACGATGTCTTACAAAAAAAAGAAAACACCTATCTGGATAAATTTGGAATGTAAAACATCATCTAAATACAAAGTTTTACCCAAAACGTTAGAGCCGTTTTCGAGAAACCATACACCCACATTTTATTTGAATGGTGGAACTGTTGCAAAGTTCTTTGGGACCACCACCGCTACATTCATTTCTGCCGCAACGTCTGTATTCTGGTTCGAAGGGATGTTATGGTTGGCCTTAGTGCCCTTTTGAGGTTGGTTCAGTGCTGCAGCAGGATCCATTGACCACCTACCATAAGGTGGACGTTATACATATTAGATAGGTACGTCATAATATTAAAAAAAAACTAAACAAAAAATATATATAGGTACACATAAAGTTAAATAAAAATGTAATTTTTTTTATTTTATTGTAATGGTAATTATTATTGGTTTTTTTTTCATCAAGCTTTATTTGTAAATAGCCCGCAGACGTTGTTCTGGTCCTTTGGTCCTTTCTAATAATTAATAACTAAAACACAACGCCATCTATCCCGATTTCTTCTCAAAAACTCTTCAAAGACCATAACGAACATCTTTTGAATCGTAAGCAATTTAAGTTTTTCCAAAATATTCCAATTTTCAGGGACACTTTTCAAATTTTTCTTTTCCTAAAACCCTTATTCGGACTATTTCATTTATTTAATTGTTATCTATATAGTTAATAAATAAGCTTTTTAAGAAATGTAAAAGATAAACATTCCCTAATCTTTTCTTTAATTATATGCACTAGCGCTCCTTTTGCATAGACGGATAACGCAATTCCAAGGAACGACACTCAATTACTCGGAGATAAATACGTGGACACTAGAGCTAGAATCTCAGGAGACCCAACTATGTCCACTATCTTTGCGAGGATTTAATGTTGTAATGTATTCCGAATCTTCTCTAAAGAAGCTACGGTAACCGATAAACAATATCTTTTAAACTCTTGATGTAAACAAAGGGCGTTAAAGTTTAGCATGTGTATCTGTCTATCTGTCTGTGGCATCGTAGCTCCCAAACGGATAAGCTAATTTTTATGTAGTTTTTTTTTTCGTTTGAAATGTATCTTAAACGAGAGTGTTCTTAGGTATGATTAAAAAATCTTTTCAGACTTGTGCAGGCCATCAGTTCTTTTCTAGTCGATGAAGAGATGTGAACAACTTCCACATATTTGTTCGATTCTAAATTTGGTATCTTATTACTTCAGTGTTATTAAGAACATAATAATTTTGATTTGATGCTATAGCATCATCTGTAATCTGTAGGGTACGTGATTCCTCACCAACTTATAGCAAAGGTATCGTGTTTGGGCTCATTTGTATATTCTCAAAATAGGTTATTTAATTCGTTTTTGTTTTAAATTTGTAATTTACCTTGATTAATTTATTTCATTTAATAACATATGTTATTTCTTATAGGTGTTTTTTTCTGGCAACGCAATATCTCCATTAATTCGTCATCAAAATGAATGATTCAAAGATAATTATAAACCTTATGTTCGCTGCTATTGGCGAAATATAGACAAAGAGTGTAACATCATTGTTTTTGTTTAAAAAATATTTCATCTGCCATCTGTTAAGAATCTGTTTAACTAACATGACAGCAATAAGTTAGATTATACCTTCTATAATACGCGAAATATTCGCACGTGTCAGCTATATTATAGCCTATCAGACAAAACCCTAGCATGTTTTAAGACCATTATTATCTTACGAAACATTAATTTTTATAACTACATACTGTGAAATCAACGAGTAATTCAAATATTTAACATTTTCGTATAAATCAGAGAATTTCGCATTGGGAAATGGAATTGTGCCTTTTTTCTACGCAATAAATAATTGGCCGGCACCACGATTTGTAGATTTATGGTTATTAAAGATATGTAGGCCTGATAACGCTACAAAATTCATTTGCATGGTAATGTGTGCACCCTAGTTAAATCGAATTATTGTTAGGCCTATTGTGAAATATTGTCGTTATATTAAGTAGATTTAATTTTTTTTTGTCGTAGCATGGTAAAGTTACGGCACTATACCCAATGACATTTTATAAATAGACGCGTCATACGCCTAGATCATTAAAAAACAGTGTAATTAAACTATACATAAAAATTATAAATAATGCTTCCAGTTATATAGTACGTAAAAAAGGGAAAGTATATGAAATATATTTTATGTTATTTTTGTTGTTAGAACCAAATGAATATTTAATTTGATCTGTAATGACGTGCAACTGCGACATTGAATAATACGTGACTAAGAGAAGGTCAGGCCATTACCTGACTTTAATATTACCAAAATAGAGCGCGACTAACGCATCTACACTTATAAAAACATCTTAGACCATACCTGATGGTAATCGCAGTGCAATCCAATAACATTAATGACTACCTACCATAAGCTACTCAAATGTCTTTTCACGTTTTTTAAAATATTCAACTAGGTTTGCAAACTAGCATACGGCTTGCATATGGTAAACGGCTATCGTAGCCTAGGGGCGCTTGTGGATATCAATAGCGTATTACCAACCTTGAGTCGCCCAACCACAAGGAACTCTGGATAACTTACTCATCAATGGATATCTTACTCACCGCATGAACACGGCACAAGGTTATGTTTGAAGGACTCCATATTGTAGGGAGGGAACACACTGGCCGGGAGATAGTTTAATATCTTCACAGTACAGCAAATTTATTTGTTCGTGCCGAGCTGAAGGTGAATTACTCAAATGTGTGTTGACGTTTATTAGGCGATACTTCGTAAAAAAACGTGCTCGTTGATTGCTCAGCTGTGTGGTAGCTCTAATGTTGTCCATGTGATTTGTGCTCTTATTAACATAATCAAAGTTTACTATCAATATTTGTTGTCAATCTGAAATATACATTATTATTATTAATTGGATACCAAACGATATTTATTGCAAGACAGTGATGCATGGTTATATGCAAAAATCGCAGAGTTCCTATCCCCTCCGGCAGGTTGTCTTTCTCGGACTGGCGATTTATGGTTATCGTAGCCACTGCAGATATCTCGGCTAACGGATGGGCTAGGAGCAAACGCTTGCAAACATTATTCTTATGTAAAACTAGTCAAAATTAGAGCTCATATTACTCTTGCCAACTTAAAATGAGATATGAGTCGTATCTACTGCGGAAACTAGCCGAGCTTTGGGGAATGTTTCGATTATGAAAATTCTTTAATACATGTTAGGTAAGCCTATATGACTAAATTTTTGTTTTAATATCTAATACTATTAAGTAAGCAATTCTTGCTTTTCACTTTAGGCATATCCCTAAAATATAATTGAATGGAATGGGCTCTAAAGGTTTGATTTTTTTTTGTATTCAGATAATATTTTATTTGCTCAGTTTACCTATTTTTTGCATAATAAGAGCGAAGCTCTGTCGCCCATATATTCCTAATAATATTAATTGTGCCATACATAGACTTGTATTTGTTTTATGGCCACCAAATAGCTAATATACATAAATCATTATATAATATATGCATATAGATAAAGCATTTATTCATCATTTTCATCACACAAAATATCGTCCTGTACAAGAATCGAATTTGCGACCTTTAGATCCCAGGCCGGTGAAGCTATAAAAGCCTCTAATGTGTTTTTTTTTTTTTTTTTTTTTGAACTGACTACACTGTTAGCCTTAGGGGCCCTAAAGCCGCTGCGGCTTTTACAGCTTCACCGGACTTGGGGGCGAGCGCAGAGGGCACTCAGCCGCGAAAGTTTTGTGGACGACTCGCACGAGGGTGCCAAAGTGGCCGGACCTCGGCTCGGGCGGTCGTCGCGTTCGCAAATAGGTCGCGATCTATTCGAATCCCTACACCTACGATTCGAGCTAACTAAATATACACATAGGCACGTTCCCTTTCTCCTGGGAGGAGGGAAGGAACCGTGCGTATGTGTATTCAGTAATCGGAATGTTTCTACACTAACTAGCGCTAACTAACTAGCGTAAAAAAGAAAAAAAAAGGTCCCTCACAGAACCTATGTACCTGTGTGGTGTGCACGTGTGTATGTTCATACGTGTGTAGTGTTGTATGTAAGTAGCTAAGTGATGCACGTACAGTGTCACTTGTATCGCGCGGGCGGTTGCCTGACCCAAGGGTTTCACACCGAGGAACGGACCTAGGCTTGGGTTACCGCTAGAGAGGGTGGACGTGACGGGTGTGCTGGAGCGAAATTGACCGCCCGCCCTCTGCGGAGAGAACGGTGGTTACGCGGGCGTGGGCGCTGGCACGCTCTGTTTGGAGAGACGGATGTGTAATATTTATTCGAATTTTCGATGTGATCGTCGGGATCAATAAAAATATTGCGCGGCCGGCGTTTGCACCGGATGTCCGTGGGTGCCGGAACATAAGTGGCGGCTATTTTTATTAACGGATTCGCGTGGTTCGACGCGGTGTCGAAATACGAACGGGAGAGCTGTTTAACGTAGGCATGTATCGAAGGAAGCTCCATATCTCTATGGAGATCTACGCTTCGAACATACCACGGGGCCCCGGTGAGACGATAGAGGAACCTATTCTGTATCGATTGTAACCGTTTGAAACTCGACTCGGACATATGTGCGAACACGGCGCAACTGTATGTCAAAATTGGTCGAATACACGTCTTGTAGAGCGTGAGCTTATGTCGCGTGGACATTTTACTCACCGAACACAACAGAGGATGCAACCGGCCCAGGACCCACGCGGCCCTGTTCCTAACCTTACGGATGTGGGGTCTAAAGGAGAGCCTACTATCTAGGGTTACCCCTAGATATTTGGTCTCTCTTACATACGGAATCGGATTATCGTAGAGCTTAACAGGTTTAAGCTTCCACGGTATCTGTGACGAATCCGCATCGAAGAGCATCGCGGCGCTCTTCGAGGGATTAACGGCTATACGCCACTCGTTAAACCACTTCCCGAGAGTGGTCACGGAGCGTTGGACTTTGTGTCTGAGGTGGGATCTATTCCTATCTGAGGCATATAAGACTGTATCGTCAGCGTATAGCCCTACCTCGACCTCCGGGAGTCAAGGTAGGTCACTGACGTACAGGTTAAATAGGCTAGGAGCCAGGATCGAACCTTGGGGAACGCCTGAGCGTATTGGACGGGGCGTGGACAATTCACCTTCCACTCTATAGCGGAAGGTGCGATCTGTTAAATAGTCGCGAATTATTTTAATTAGCCTATCGGGGACTTCAAAGCGGTACAACTTGTAAATCAATCCCTCGTGCCAGACCTTATCAAAGGCCTTGGCCACGTCGAAAAAGACCGCAAGTGTACGGCGGGGTTTATAAAGTTCAGCAAAATTAAATGCAACGTGCTCCGTGAGGCGGTGCACTTGATGAGTGCAAGAATATCTAGCACGGAAACCGAATTGCTCAGGCGGATAGAGGTCTTTCTCCTCTATTATTGGCTTGAGACGGTTCAGAAGGATCCGCTCGTAAATTTTCCCTAACGTATTTAGGAGACTGATCGGGCGATAGCTGTCGGGAAGCGACGCGCTCTTGCCGGGCTTACGGATACCTATGACTATTGCCTTTTTCCAGGCGGCTGGAAAATGGCAGTGGACTATGGCTACATTGAAGATGCAGACCAATAGAGCTATGAGGCGATCAGGAAGAAGCCTAAGTACTTCATTCCTGATCCCGTCGGGACCTGGTGCTTTTCTGAGCTTAAGGCTTTTTATAATGGAAAGAACCTCCTTAGACGTGACTGGGGACAGGGAGGCTGTCGCGGGGAGCTTATCCAGCTCCCGCACGCATCCATCGATACCCTCGACCGGTCGGTATTTGCATCGACACTGTTCGGAGAGCACTGGCTCTCCAAACAAGTGGCGAGGCACTCCGCCTTGTCGCTGCTATCGAAGGCGAGCGGTATACCGGGACCCCTCTCGAGGGGGGGCATAAGATAAGAAGCCTCTATTTTGAGGCTGCGAGCTAGTTTCCAGTAAGCCAGATGCGACGGCCTTAGCCCTTCGACGAGGGCGTCCCATCTGTGACTCCTGAGTTCTAATATGCGGGCTCTAACCGCTCTCTGAAGCGCGCGTAAGCGTGCGCGGTTTTCCTCGGTCGGATAGTGGTCGTGCGCACGAGTCGCCGCGTTCTTTTCCGTCAACAACGCCCGCACGTCGGCAGGGAGTACGAAGCGGCGATCGCTCGCCTCTTCGACCTCTCTCGAGGCCTCTCCAATGCCGACCTGCAGGTGGTCGACCAGGGAATCGATCGCGAGATCTACATCCGCAACGGACCCCAATACGTCCGGGATCCTATCTAAACTGGACGAGGACGGCCTGTCCGCAAGATAATGTTTTAACTTAGCATAGTCAACCACTTGGACCGAAGGAGGGCTAAAGTCGTCTGGTTGACCTAGCTGCATGATGACCGGACGGTGGTCGGAGTCGAGCTCGTGTACGACCCGAATGAGTCGTAACCGAAGCGCGATACCTTTAATGAGAGCTACATCAAGCACTGTCGGCATACAGTTGTCTTGAAAGTGGGTGGGAGTGGGTGGCGCTATGACATCAAAGTTTAGCACGTTCGTTAGCTCTTCGAGTTTAACACCATTTCTGGAGTCTCTCCAATTGCCAAACGAAGTGTGTCCACAATTGAGGTCACCCGCTATAATGACCGATTCACCGAGCGAAAGTAGCTTTTCTAGGTCAGACCTGAAAGGCTCTTTCCTCGGCGAGAGATAAACTGAAACTAACGTTATGGACGGGTGGTCGGTCATTCCTAGTCTACACACGGATACTTCCATATTGGTAAGTATCGGAGGATCTACCGGCGTACAATATAACGATCGTTTGTAATAAATGAGAGTGCCGCCCCCGCGGCCGGCCCGGTCATTTCTTACAATATTGTAGTTCGCGATTTTCGGATCACGTTTAGCACGCTTTAAGAGCGTCTCCTGCACTAAAAGAACATCTACTTGGTGATCTTTAAGAAAGGTCGCGACGAGATCACGCTGCGGTAGTAGGCTTCGCGCGTTAAAAAAAGAAAGATTTAACGCTTTCGGCTTAAACTTTGCCATTGAAAGGCCCTAAGTTATTATTACACGCCTCACGGTCGAGACGTTGTAGTGTCTCTGAGAGGCGGGGGTTATGTAAATAAAAGGAATGATTGATTGTTTTACGTATATAAAATAGTACAATTATTGTCTTTACCTTTTTAGATGTTTGGTTTTGATTTCGATCGAAACAACGGGAAAGAAAAAGTGAGTAAAGTCATGATAAAAATGTTCATATTTATACTTGTTCTTTAAATATAATTTTATTAGCACATTTCATGTATATTTTATTATAAACCAATATTTGAAAACAAATTTACTAGCAACCATATAAGCGAGTGGATACTACTGCTCGTTATATCTAACAACGTTCTAACATTGTTATTAATTATATTATTATATATATTATTAATAATTAATAACATCATTATTGATGAACAGAGTGTTAGGGGTTGTTATATTAGATCTATTTAGTCAGCGTCTTTTTATCGTAATATCTTAATACTCTTATTTACCTTGTATTTCTTGTATCGAATCACAGGTCGAGCAAAGTGATATTAAGTTTTTCCTATGAAATTCTCAGTAGCAGATCGAAGTTCGGTTTCGTGCCCGATTAATGGCAATAGGCTCGCCCCCTATTACATGGGACCTAGAAACATACTCGGCGAATTGTGGGTGTACAAATGTACGTCATGGTATGTTAAGTTATATTATCTATTGCTTTAAATGTATTCGTCCTTTCAGATATTATTTATAATACGATCCTATAGTTTAATATAGAATGATTCATATAATTTTATCATATTTAATTATAATACATTGTTTGTTTGCTTTTGAAGACTGTCAACATGCCAATTTCTGTTACGTGTGATAGTTTTAGGGTATGCGCTGTTGAGAGTTAATTAATGTTTTTCTATGAAGGTTTTATTTAATCGAATAAAACTTATAGGTAGTTGGTTGTCTGGATGTAAAAATTAAAAATAATGTATGCGAGTTCAAGTATTTGAAAAATGATAGAGAAAACGATTGTCATGGTTCTTACGTAGTATTGTATTTATTCCTTTGGTCATGGTACGATAGACCTCGTAGTCGTAAAGATTGTTTATTATATAAAATATTTAAAGAATAGTAAAAGTTTTGTGGGAGTTTTTGGCGGGATCTTGAAGTGACATGTTGTGGTTGTTATTTCTAATTAATTTACTTAGGTTTTTGACCCTATATTATGTGATAATTGTGGCGTTTTGCGTGATATAGTTTTTGGTGTTTGTGCATAAGTGAAGTGGATTATAAATATAAGCTGAAAGCATTCATTCCGAGATCACACAAAAATTCCCTAGAAAGTTCTAACAAGGGAGCCACCATCTTGTTAGGATACTGAATCGTCATAACACTTGACAATATAATTCACTCGATAATGACAGTAATGGTCTTCATTAAAGAGGACCGGTTGCCAAGTTAGGAAGAAAAAGAAGAAGAAGAAGTTTTGTGAGACTCCAGTTGAATTTACTTATAATAATTAATTTTAAAAGTTAATATAACATTGGCATAAAAATATCCAATGTAAATTATTGAAATAAACTGAAAACTGAACTAAAATCACCGGAGAAACCTCATTTCGGAATTTTATATTAATATTCTACTATTTCCATTTCATAATGACGAAAATCTCAATGGTCGAGATTATTGCGCTGAGCCGGCTGCTACTGGCGACAGTTCTTGCTTCGAGTCCGCATTTAGCTGTTCGACCGAAACCAAGAGATCCTGGTTCGAGATCCCGACGCAGAACTATCTCTTGCTGACAATTGCTAATTGTGTCATTCCTGTTATGGACTATATTTTCTGTTTAATTTAACTACGGTATTTATAAATCTATATATTATATTATTACATTTTTTTATAGTAAAGGAATATCAAAATTGTTATTATAGTATATAAATTTAATTATTTGTATAAATGTCCTGGAATTATATTTATATGTATTAGATTTTATTTTTCTTTCATTCCATATTCCCTTCTGGCTCTATATTTCTCTTATATCTATAAAGCTGGGACGCCCAAGTCAACCTCACCTGCACGTGTTGCACCCTGCTGAGTAACGACATGGCAATGGCAATAGCGGGTACGCTTTGCTCGACTGGGTCGCAGCCACCATGCGTGTGGAGAAAAGTCCGTCATAGTGACTCGCATTTGTGTGTCGCGTTTCGGGATCAGCCTGTGCATATCCAGTTAAATTAATGCAGGCCAGAATGACAGCGATGACCGTCGATGAATTACGATCTATCGGTGGTCGCCGTTGTGTTAGGATTGTACTGTGCTTACTATCAGGTACAATACCGTCAATTTTCCGTTTTACTATGAAAAATTTATTTATTTTCTTATATTTGTTAAGATATTAAGATTGAAATTATCTTTGGCTAAACCAATATGTTTATTTATCAACTTATGTATGTAACCTTAATATAAGAGCTGTTGAATGTTTTAAAATAAATAAAATAATAATAATAAAGTACTACAAATTCATCTCTCCTGAAAGTACCTACCTACTATAACACTAAGAAAATTATTTAGTACCATTACGGGTTTTAGTAAAGTGAATTCAAGTTTATTAAGTAAACTATCAGCAGTTCAATTTAATTGCTGTTTAAGTAATATGTTTGGTTAACGGGACGGCAAAATATAGCGGAAATAGAGCCGAGGTAGAAACAAGGCTGACTTGCCGCTTGCCACATGTGACACTCACTGAATATTTGAATAGTGCTGAAAACACGAGACCCGCTAAACGCTATACAAAATAAGAGCCGAAACGTAAAGTCCTAATGCAAGAGTTCCTTAATTAAAAGTTAATTTTACTAGAAAATTATTGATTATTTTATAGTATTTTGATAAATAAAATTATACTGCAATGCATAATTAACATATCATATATAATATACTGTGTTAAAGGAAAAATATAAAAAGCCAAATATAATTGTTTTTTGAATAAAGTGCACAAAATACATGAATTCATTTACACAATAAGTTTCCTCGATGCATACATAGATAAAATGGTAAATTCTTTTTTAATATAAGTAAATAAAATTACATGTTTTAACAATGTAAATATTATTTTTTAACATACTTTTTAAACTATTATACTAAAATATAAATATGCACTAGAACCACGGACATACTTTCCTATACATACAAAAGAAGGGTTTAGGGGTTCTGAATCCCTCCCCCTCCTTAGCTTACGCGGGAGATTAATTTTCGCTGAATATCCGCCTTTTTTGTCTGTGCTTAAAAATAGTCCATGATAAAAACATTACATTACATTGTGATACTGATAATATCCTAATGTCATTTCCATTACATTGATTCTATTGGCTCTTAGGGACTGCTCTTGGTTTGAAGTCGCGGGCGACAACTTTGTGACCTTTGTGCAAATCTTGACCCCTTCCCCGATGTAAAAGTTTAGCTACACCCATGACTGGAATTATCCAAACCATTGACGGCTTTACAAATTATTGTATTGTAAAAATAAATTCGAACGCATTTTTGAAATTACTTCTCATTCAGAATAGCTATGCTTTCCATCGTTCATGATCTCGATAACACAAATATATTACGTGAATATAAGCTTGTAGCGACATCTATCCTCACCATAACTGACGCATCCTACATAGAGATATCTATCTCGCCACATACGACGCATCCTACATCGCGATTTTGAAATTAACCCAACAATTGAGTATATACACAAGTACCCGAGAATAACCGTTGGGCGGCAGCCAGCCAGGCATAACATCCATCTGGTTGGAGGATCCTTCCTTTTCTATGGCGGATGAGGAACTTTACACTCTGTTCCTCACCATCCGCTAAAAGCTCAATAAGCAAACTGTTTCAGAAGTTACACGATCACTAACAAGATACTTATAATATAAGCATTTATCGATCTAAAAATTTGTTTATAAGCCCATGTAAAATTAAACTATTTTCCTACTTTCTTTTATTATTTTATGATGGATAATCTCTAAAATTAAAACAATAAAACTTATAATCCAGAGAACGATAATACCGTAGAAACATGCGCTTAAAACGGACATATTCATTGGTTTCGGTTCGTGGGTGTCTTTTGACATTTCTTGAATTATCCACTCGAGTTTATTGTCATGACGAATCTTTCTTACAAATCCCGTTTCGATTACTCTATGAATTAAATCATTCAATTCTTTTGATGCTGCCCAACCGGGACGCATGAAAATACATGTTGCAGCTCGAATGACGGGTTCATCTAAAACCTGTACATGACCACGAAACTGCCGAATCAAAAATATATCTGAAACTAAAAGGAATCTCTTTCCATCAGACACATCTTTTATATATATAGGAACATCCATTATAGGTAACACTTTGTAATTTTCTGCTATAGCTGTACCTCTATAATATTCACGAAAAATTTCCGACCCTCCGTAAGCATCAACAGCCTTTATAGCTTCATCTAGTGATCTCAAATGTGACTCCAAAATTTTCTTCTGTAATCCATCAACAAGATCTCCTTGGTACTCAATTCGTACTATGAGACAAAACCAAATCCATAATAAGAACATACCATTGATAGCCGCTGACTTGGTTTCAAATTTAGCACCTTGCCCGAGGAATATTATAAATGCTTGAAAGAAAACACTGTCCTTTGTAACGGTTTCACGGAAAGAGAATCGTTTGAGTAGCACGGTTGCAATCACAAACACTGCAAACGTCAAGCATGTGAATGACATAGTGTTGGTAAATAATGGCATAAATACTTTAACCCACACGTAAATTTCTCGTCGTTTTGGTGCAAACCAATATACATCAAGTGTTTGATAAACATGAGATACCTGAGCTACAAGGTATCTTTTGCGATTGATAATAGCTGCCGGAATGAAGATATCAGCGTGTCTATTAACAAGATCGCCGAATGATCCCGTCCCTGTACCATTGATGAACGAACCCATTCCGCCATGGTCAGTCGATGACACAATATCTATACTAGCATTTACTCTATCAATTATAAGCATTAATACACTTCCATCTATTCCAGCAATCGATGTAATAGTATCGTTTTTTCTCTCCAGTTTTACATAAGGCAGAAACTCAAGAATGGTTGTTTTTATGGGGCATCCGTAAAAATTTGTAAACTTTTTAGGAAAATAATCTTTACTATTAACGTTTAATTTCACTGGAGTAAAATCACCACATATTTCATTGTTATACGGAAAATAGGTGTAGAACGTCACGTCACCACGTTCATTTTGATTCAAAATTAAAATATCAGCGACATCATTATTCCAAGCGATTCGAGTTATTTCAGAAAGATCGTTAACTGGTTTTATTAAAACTAATAGCACTCGAATAGGAACAACTAAATCGAAGTTCACCAATGTTATAAAATAATGAAATTCTTCAGCTGAATCAGCCAACATAACGGTTTGTTTATATCCAACAGCTTTATTTAAGTCACGTATTCTGGAATTGTTATTATTTTGAATAAGTACTATTACTAAAGAACCATGAAACTGTTTTGAGAATTCTGTAATATATTCTGGGAAGCTTTGCCCCCATACAAGCGAGGTAACTTGATGAGGTTTGTAAACCAAATTAGCTATGAATGCAGCGACATCTACCAATGACGGATTAGCAAATATTTCTGGTAGAATAAACAAAAACAAAACTGGTACATACACTAAGTATTTAATATTCAGTGATTTCATTTTACTATGAAAAATGTACGGCCACGTAACCTAAACTTATCGAACTTCTTTTCGACTTTTCGCCTCGACGACTGCCTTTTTATAAAAGCTTGTGTTTATTTATCCATATAAACTAAGGCAGCGTGATTATAGAGCATATGTATTTGTATATTATGATTAATGACAGGAAATATCATGTTCAGCTATGTAATTTGTTTTATTTGTTCGTAAAAAATCAAGAAAATTGTAGACGTCATTGGAAAAATGATACGGTATTTTCATATGTTCTCCAAGTGTAAATCAGTAAGAACAACATTCATATTATTAAGTATATTTGTAAAAAAAATATGGTTACATAAAACTGAAACGCAAAAGTATCTAAAAATTGCAAAAATTACATCGAAATTTTTTATATATAACTATTTAGTAAACGATGAATTAAGATATATGATTTATAAAAAATACTTTAGCGCCAAATTTTTCTACGTTCGTTATTAAACTATTATTTTTATTACAATAATTTATTGTATAACTTATGATATTTACAAACTTAACAAGTGAAATAAAAAAAAAAAATTTGAGTACAAAACCATCTTGCAGAATTAGAATTAAGGTGCAAATTAGATTCCTTTTATTATAATAATGTAATATTTATGCTCTAAAATAAATTATATATGAATTCCGAATGCCTTAAAATTATATTACTAGCGCTTCTGCTTATGAGGTAAGATAAGGTGCTTTGAGTGTTTTGTTATTCCTATTATAAAATGGGTTTAAAAATAAATTGAACAACTTTGGTAAAACTATCTTCGCGTACAACAATACTTCAAAGTGTGAATTTAAATGTACTCATGAACTTAATATCATTTGATATCAATCGTAAAACATAATATTTGCAAAATAATATCTACTATTGAAAAACCTACTTTACGACTTTATTATATATAAAAAATCATATCAAATGTAATATAGAGATTCAGTTTTGAATCTTAAAATATGCAATTTCATACGAAAAGCGAGACATGCCCATTGTAAGCTCACATCATTATTTAATTATTTTTTCTGAATATTCTCATCATGCGTCTGATATATTATTATCTTAAAATTTCATTATGGAATATCTTTTAATAAAATCGATGACATTATCTTATGTTTTATGCATGGAGCTATTTGTATTATTAAATAATTAAGAAATAAAAACGTTCATAGATTAGCCTCCACGCTGCGTCAGCACAGCATCAACAAGTAATAAAGCTCCATTGATGATAGATAAAGACGCTTTTGCCAACATCTTGTCCTTTGTTTCACTCTTACCATAGTGTTGATATCTGAAAATAGGAATTATATACTATAATCTATGTAAACTTATGAAATAGTGTAAATTCATTTTACAGACTTTTTTTTTTCAAAATGTGTAAAAAGTATTATTTATCGGTGTATAAATAACCATTATTTTAATCAATTAAATTAAAATAACGTTAGATTAAAATAATGATAATTCGAAAAAAATATTGGGAAATCATTTTTGTTTTGTGACACCAAAGAAGTATTAAGCACACTACACACCAGTCGGCGGGTTAGTCGCCGGCCTCAGAATATCGTTGCACGTCGAAAAACTTTATCGGTGATATAATAATATCAGTGACACATTATGAGCAACTTTACTTCCGCTGTTATTCACTGACAAGATACGTTGTATCCTTTGAATCATTCAGTAATTTATGTTCGACATTTAAGCATGAACAACAATAGTGATCTGATAATAGCAGCATTTGGAGTTATTATCCAGTTACCAAGCACAGTTTATTTAGTCACAGTTGTTACATTAATAATATATTAAAATATAATATCGCCAAAACTACGCCGCCGGGCTATGTCTGCGAGTCGGCGGGTTCGGTGTGTAGAGCACATTATATCTTACCTGCGTACATAAGCACACAATTTTTTTAAATCAAATTTTCTAGTAGCTTTCGATGCAAGTACTAGTGAGGTACTTATAAATTTAAACACAAATATATTGCAAGCGTTTTTGTATTATTTTTTTAATTCAATTTTTGTTATTTATGAACATTTTGGAGAAGAAACACTATTAGGCTTTGATAAATAATTAATACATACTTGTCAATGATAACAGCACCGCTGGCGACGAACAAGGCTACACCAACCAGTGAATAGAAAATATCAATGCGCTTGTGAGACGGAGTTTGCATTATATATCCTGAAATTAAAGATAAATAAGAATTAAGTAAAGAAGCCTTATTAGCCTAGTAGTCGTAAGTGCGACTGCTTAGAACGATGTCCTAGGTTCGATTCCCGGGTCGAGAAGAGTTATTGAGTTTTAGTAGCAGTTCGGAGTTAGGCTCAGTGCCCGATTAAAATGGCAATAGGCTCTTCCCCTATTACATGGGACCTAAAATATATCTGGCGAACTGTGGGTGTAGATTAGTACACCTCTGCTTAACCCTATGGGGATACAGGCATGACGGTATGTATGTAACTTAAAGTATTAAATACAAAATAATAAAAGTCGTGATGGTTCAAACCGGAGGAATATAGACTCGATGTCCGTAAGTTCGAACCCCAGCGTTTACCAACGATTTTTTCTCAATTCACGTACATTTACTCATTTATATTAGTAACAGTATTGGCTGCAAAAATACGGGAAGTGAACACAAAAATAGGGTACATGGGTACGTTGGAGGCGGCGTTGTAGAAAGTTGGTCTAATAAATTTAACACTCGTGAATCCGTGGCGCGTCTAATAACATAAATTGTTACAATGACTTGCTTCCTCTACCCACACGTAAAATTAAATATCATACTGTGTAATATGATATTATGACGTAGAATCGTCGATATGATTATAGAATCCGTACATGAGTACTAAGTACTAAGCCATGAGGCTTAGTATCCGTACTTACTATTGTCTGGGCGCGATAGCAACAGGTGTGCTTTCTGACGGCACGTACTTTATAAACAAGCAATAGACATTCTTGCTCGATGGGATTGTAAAGTCCTCAGTTAATAAATCGACTATAGTAAACAGTATTCCTAAGTGCCCCCTCTCGCTGCCCTTTTATTTGTCAAAAATTCTTTGAAGATTTCTTTTAATTTGGCACAGCCTAACTGGTGGAATACCTCCACCCTACAGAAGCTCGTAGCTAAATAACCTTGTGTTGTTCCTGCGGTGAGTAAGGTTTCCAGAATTCCTTGGGGAAGGGGAGTTGAAGCGTCCATAAGCTACGGTATGTTTGTTTGTCTTCTTTGTAATATAAAAAAGAAATCTAGCTACACTTATTACACTAAGAGTTTTATCTGTAATGATTATAGCTATACCTGCAGCAGCACCGGCAAAGATGATGAGGAAGCCGACAAAGGTGCCTGTGACAAGCATACCGATGTCTGGCTCACCATTGTAACTGTGGTAATGAAGCGCAACGCAAGAACATGTCAGCGCCTGGAATCAAAGAAACATTCTCATTATTGATCATCAATTTATTCCTTTAATAAATATAGAGCAAAGAGGTTTCATATTATATAATACTTTTTTGTCGTTTATTTGTTTAGCGTTTTGACCACGATCTTACCTATGTGGCCCAAGATGGTAGACACGTTAAGGCTAGTGGGGGAACTGGCTCTAGAGTGCAGCTATCGGAACGCACCTGTAGCTGCTCGGCGACAGTTTTTTAACTTGTGGATAGTTTTAGCCAGGCGGGCATTAGAAAGACCCCTACCACCACGCTATGGTTCACGATGGTTTCCTTCACCGAAAGCTCGGGCTCATTGCAGAGATTCGAACTCACGTCTATCAACGCTACCAGCCATAATTGCTTCTCTATACTTCGCTTACACCTTACGTAGAAGTAGCGAAGTAGCGTATAGCAAAATCGTTATATTCTCTAAATTAACAGTGATTGTAATACCGTTTAGCTTTAAAGAATGTGACAGCTAGTATGAAAATTATAATATAATTAATAAATAATAAACATGCAGACTTTTATGACAAAAATAAAAAGATAATCCTAAATTGTATTAATATAATATACATATACTATTTCTCAAAGTTGTTTTTTCCAGGCAACGCCATATCTCCATTAATTATTCATAAAAACTAATGATTCCTACATTATTTTAATATTTATATTCCCAGCCATTCATGATGAAACGTATACAAATTGTTTTAAATTAATCTGAGTAGTCTTAAAGAATGATTAAGTTTCTAATGAAAATAAATATTGAACGATCATGTAGGAGGTGCCATCTATAAACTATCTGTTGAACTAATATGACAGCCGCTAGATTGTTTACATTATATAATTTGCGAAATAATCGCACAAGTCAGCTAGTAATAATTATGATCAAGAAACTGTGACCTAAAAACTAATTATGTATTTTATTTGGGTTTAATATGTGCAAAAAATAACCTTCACTTGTATTTAAACATTAACATTTTTGGTGTACATATACTATAATTATTTCATCTACAAATATATATCACAATAATGGTGACGTCATCTTAACCGCATACTTCCGTTATTTATCACAAAATGACGCCCCAGCATGCACAAGTACTACATACAACACTTCGATTCTAGAAGGATAGATGATGTCATACTTCATACCACACACTACCTCGATATTAATCGCAAACCGACTTACGACACGAGGCCAACTGGCGTATTAGAGGACATCGCGGTTAGGATGGGCATAATAAAAATGAGGTCAAGCTTTATGAGGATAAATTCGTGCAAGTTTTTTTATCGGACGTAAATAAACTTTTACATGCTAGTAATAATAATACTAGCATACTGTACTCCATTCTAATATTAATTTTATTTACTAATTTTCAGTTTTCCTTATTTACATTAACTTATAGATAACACGCACCGTAGTAAATCATAATTTGTTAAAAAATTCCAACTATGAAACAAAATTGCGTTAATACTGCTAAAATGATTTTATATCGATCATTTAAATTATTAATATATGTATATCTTCTTCATTGTTATTAAAGTAAACATATTATTAATTTCTTAAACGACTGAATTTTCTGTTTGTTACGCCGCGTCGTCACATTCGAGCTAAATATAAAAACTGGACAGCACGTATATAAACACGATTAATCAAGGCCGAGGCATTGTTTTAATGTCTCTAACCTCCAACAGTGCATCTGTTTAGTTTTCCGATTGAATGCTTGATAAGAGTATTAAACAATACCAACAGAATACCGTAATATTTTTTTACTGAAATTTATAATATACAACGAAATAATTTCGCTCATAATTTTAAGCTAACCTATGGTTACCTATATATTATACCTAATTACGTATTTCACAACAGTAAAACGATTGCAGAAATCACTAAACATAGGCTTCAAAATGACAATTTCAAATTTGGTACTACGAATTTGGTATTTCGAAGCCGCTATTTAGCGATTTCTGCTATCGCTTAACTCTTACGAAATACGTAACCGGTAATAAAAGTTTGCCTTTTAACAAATTTTGACTCCCGCCAGAGGTTGAACACAGGATACTTTTTTTCGAACTGTCTACACTATTGGCCGTCTGGTTCCTGAAACCTCAGAAAGCTTTGACAGAAAAGGATAGACGCGATGAGCATATTATATACAGCTGTAGCAACACGTCAATCAAAATCACTCGTATTTTCTACCAATTGTAACTTATTTTGTTAAGCCCAATATTTTAACCTACCATTTTCTATCTATCCTACCCTTTATAATCTAACCTTTAGCGCAATCTGAACTAATGGTGGGTGACAATGTAACGTATGGTGGTAACAAAAGCCTGGCTCTCAAGTGCAGCTACCGGAACACACCTATAGGTTGTTAGTGATTCAACTTTAACTTTAACCAAGCGACCATTACAATATGCTCTAACACCAAAGACTCAAGCTCTTTGTACGATTCGAGCTCATTCCTTTCAACAAGATGTCAAAACACCACACATCTTTTATCACAACCATCATAATCAATATAGGTGTTAATTAGGTAATTTACAATACCTATACAATTATTTAGTCGACTTTCTGAGTGAAGTAGGGGGAATACCCAGGGCATTTGTAAGTAAGTGATAAAAACGGACCTTACGTAATCAACTGTAGCATGTGTTGCCCATAGATTTTAAACTAATGCGATTAATTGCTTACATTACCTTGCTTTACTTTCATGTTTGTAATACATGAAAGAGGTTAATAGTCACATTAATTGTGAGTTGATTGCCCTAACAAAATGTTTATGGATAGGTATTAGAGGAATGTGGAATTTTTGAAATGTTTGTGTGACTAATAATTATTAAAAGGCTCATGTACATTCGTTACAAATTGTACTTTTTCAATAGTCACACTCGAGAAGTGACGCATAATATAGAGTGCAGTATCTTCACCACAAAAATTATATAGCTAGACTCAAAAATATAAGCATACAAACTACATAGTCATACAATAAGCATTCATCATGATTGATTTACATTTGTAATTTATCTCTTAGTTAATACTGAAAAAAAAAAAAACAACATCGAGTGTGCTATTTTCACCACAATAATACAAGAGGTTTTGCAAGCAACTTGATAGTTTAGACCTTTTTTTACTATCGTTGTTACATCGTAAAAAATCACTGTCATCATTTCTTCATAACGCCCCAAGAGAACTTCGTTTAACAAAATTATATATTTTCTTAAATTAAATATGATTATAAACTAGCAAGCCCCAGTGAGTTCATTCCTGTTAATTACAATATAAAACGAAATAACAATAAAACATGGCCTATAACCATGAGCCTGAATGTAGCTTTCTATCAGTGAAAGAATTTTGTGTATCGGGACAATTAATTCCAGATTACCGCTTACAAAGACATTCACAAACATTACCTCCTGATAAATAGTACTGTACCTTTTTTAGGACTGATGCATATTTATCGGAATAGTTTAAACTTTTAAAGGTACAGGCGGTGAACATTTATAAGTGGCTTCTTAGGGCCTAAATTGAATAAAATATTTTTGATTTTGATTTGGTAACAATTTAAACTGTTATCTATAAACTGATACTAAGCTAAAATTGAAACTAAACACACGTACCTAATATTACAGTTTGCATCATGCTCTTCTCTATTTTAGCATAAGGATCTTTACTTTGTTAGTGAGATATACAAACATATATGTCTTGAAAGAAGCTCTCTTTTCAATTGAAGTATTAGAAAAAGATCCCATCATGTAACAGGTTTTTGGAAGTTGTATTTCTCGTGAACAGGAACAGGTAGAACGGGTTTCTTATTTTACCTGCTATAAGCTCAACCCTTGTGTAGAAATGGATATAAGAGTAGTTTCTCAAATGGAATGTCTCATTAATATAACAATATCTGGGCGACCGAGCTGACTTGGAATGAAAAACATTTTTAAATGCAAAGTTTAATCGAAATCGTTGGCGCTGTTTCCGAGAAACCAATTACATACATATATTTATAATGATATGATGTATGGACAGACCCTTACAATACAGGTTATTTTTAGATACAAGGTTGAGAAAGTAACACTATAAAACCAGCTTTGCTTTGCTTACCTCATTTTATCGTATGTTGTCATTACCTAAGCAATAACAAGTTTTGTGAAATGACATCATCATAACGTATATAGACTGTTTAACAAGTTAAATTGAAAATTGAATAAACCCCCGACACAAGTAACCAATTCATTGAGACCATTCCAATGAGCCCAAACACGATATCTCTGTTGTAAGTTGGTGAGAAGTTAGGTATGCTATAGATTCCAGATGACGCTGCAGAATAATAATTTTCTAATATTATCAATGAACTAACAGAATACCAAATCTCCACTCAACCAAAGATCTTCAAACTGCTGAACAGATTTTCTTAAATCATAGCTAAAAACACTCTCGATCAAGTCACCTTTCAAACAAAAAAAAAAAGATCAAAATTGGTTCAGCCGTTTGTGTGCTACGATGTCACAGACAGACACACAGATACACACGTTAAACTTATAACACCCCTCATTTTTTTGTCGAGATTTTAAAAATACATTGTTTTTATTAATTAGTGGAATATATTAAATTGAAGGATGGTCTTTCTGAAATTATGATATTAACCAACACAATATGAGGTCTATGAAATCCCTTTTGGGATATTAAGAAATTCTCTCATGCTCCATGAATTAGCTAACACAATAAAGTTGAAAATTTGCTGCCAAACATTTTTCGATGTGTTACGACCACAGATAAGTAAAACAGATTACTATTTAACATGTTACGTGACTTAACGTTAAACGGAATTGTGGTACCTCTAAAGATAATGGAGAAATTGTTTAAACATTTTTTTTTTTTAGCTCGGCTAATGGCAGTTATTGTGCATGTAAGCGCGGTATAGTCGAGAAACAACGGCGACCATCGATATATCTTTACTCTATCGCTGGTCATTGCTGGTATACTGGCCTGCAGCTTGATATGAACAAGGTAACCCTGACAGGCGACAAATCAGTAGAGGTCATTATGAAGGGTTCATCACATGTTCAAGTAGTCGTATATGCACTGCGTAGTAGTAACTGTACTACCACCCCGCTTGATTACTGAATATACACCGAACGAATTATCCATAAACGTTCCACTATGGCGGATATTACTCCTGGTGTATGGTGGTTGAGATCCATCGGGACACGATTGTCGTGTCCTATCACCCCGTAACCTAAGCCAAACTGGTTAGTTAAATAATGGACCAAATGAAAATAATTACTGTCCAAGTCCGGTGAAGTTGTAAAAGCTGTCAGAGCCTCCAGGGCCCCTAAGGCTAACATATAGCCAGTTCGAAAAAAAAAAAAAAAATTATTGTAACTCTAATGGTAGGGATCATAGACAATACATTCAAATGAAACCGTATGCGCTATTAAAAGCATATTTTTGGTGATGATAATGATCACTAAATTATATAACAAGCAACTAAAGCCTTTTCCAAAAAAAAACGAGCACCTTCGATTTTTTTCTCAACTTCAGTGAATATTACAAGAAAGAGGTTTTATTAATTTGACAATGTTATTTAAAGCATATTGGCATGATTTCTTACGTAACAAATTTAAATTAACAAAATAAAAATAATGATTATTGGCGCCAATGTTGTAAATGTTTTTGCTGATTCTAAAATTTTTAAACTATTTGGAATTTTCTGCAAATTAAATAATTTAATCTTTCTTTTTACTTGAAATACCACTTTCTGATATGACTAATAAAGCAATAAGGTCTGGTAAAATTATAGCACTACTTGAAGAAACTTATGTGTCTCATAGTGTGAGTCGTTCGACTGTACGTAGGACTTGGCAACGGTATCAAGAGACCGGTACGGTCAAAAGAAGACCAGGTTCAGGAAGAAAACGGTGCACAGAACCACAAGATGGCCGTTTTTGTTGAGTCAGGCGTGGCGGAATTATAAGGCGTCAAGTGTGGACCTAAAGAAGCCTTGAAGAAGTAAGAGCAGTAGAAGTTAACTTGTGGATGGTCAGGAGGAGGCTTTTGGCTGCCAATATCAGCAATTACCGCCCGGCCCGGGGCCCTAAATTACTTCGTGAGTACCGTGCTGCTCGACTTCAGTTTTATTGAAACTGTGCTTCATGGACTTGGAGGACTGAACAAAGTATCGTTTTCTAATGAAGGTAGAATCTCTTTGTGTGGAGAGAACCAACGCCGGCGAGTGCTGCGAAGACCACGGGAACGCTATGCGGAAGTGAGTTTCGAAGAAAAAACTCCATATGGCGGAGACTGCATTATGTTTTGGGCAGCAATCAATTCGATGGAGCGTACGGAGTTACTCTTAATAGAAAATTTAACATTAAATGCACACCGGTACATAACGGAAGTTCTAATTCCACATGTACAGCCCGCGTTGATTACTGTTGAGGAAAATTCTATTTTTATGAAGGACAATGCTCGCCCTCACCGTTCTAGTGACGTTGAACCGTAAATGCAAGAAGTTGAGATCCGTCGTTTAGGTTGGCCAGCCCAAAGTCCTGACCTCAATCGAATTGAGCATGTCTGGGATGTTCTAAAAAGACGGGTAGTATCAGTGCAACTTGCTCCACAAAACATCAGTGAGCTAAAAAGAGTAATTGCAGAAGAGACGTACTCCTCAAAACGTAATTCAAAATATAGTGGAAAACATGGCCAGAAGGATTCAAGCCTTGATTTTGGCAAGAGGAGGTCACACTCTTATTAGGTTTCTATATTTGTAACCTTATTTAATTTAAAATACTAAAAAATATCTTCTTGTCTTTATTGCTGACCACTTCTTATTATTTGGACGTGTACATCAGTTTTATGGAATTCTTCAAAAATTAATGAAAAAATTGTCAGAATATGTGTGGAGGAGGGAAAGAACAGTTCGCAGAACTTCAACAACCACAGTGTAAAGAACGTGATTAAAGTATATACTGGATGAAATTCCATATGAAAAATTATATTTCTTTGGAATCTGGAATGTTTTAGCTGAATCTAATGATTGTAAGATTTTAATTAAAAACGAAATACCGATCGTAAGTAATACTAAGGGAGCTGATTCCCAAGCAAAATGATGTTAAAAGCTGTAGAAAGAAGAATCACTAGGTTAAATATATCTTACTATGTACCTACCTACATGTATAACTATATATATATTATATCTGATATATACCACTTAAGGTGACCCTTTCAATTCATTGATTATCGTAGAACCACTCCTCAATCATTATCATTATTAGTAGAAATACGAATACCACGATGTATTGATTTGTAGATATTGTAAGTTGAATGATGCATTTCCATTATGATTAAAAAAAACATAATATATGGTAATTATAATTGTTTTGGACTACATATAAAATATATAAACAAATAAATGTTAAAATCAAAATTCTTAAAACTGACTGAGAGACAGGGTATAGAAGCATGGTGTCCTTAATAGAACATACGTGAACTCTAAGCTTTTTTAAAGTTCATACCCTAACTGCCGCACTCAGAGACCTTTATTGGTTACATAAGCAAACTCTTAGTACAGACTTAATAAAGTTAACTCTCAGAGTTAGTTAATGCTTCATTAGTAACGTTAAAGGACCATTAACTTTAATGAACCTACAACCCTTACTTAACTTGTTAATGACAAATTTAACATTTTCATTGAGAGCTTTAGGTGAGGTTATTGTAATGTTTTAGCTGCAGCTGCGTCTATCTATCGCCACAAAATACTGAATGCCTAAGCTTTGTATGTTTTGCTCGATAAAAAGTTATCACGCTCATGCAATGGTCACATTAGCGGCTACCGAATTGTATATGGATTATCACGTAATAATCCAAAATGGCCTTATCAATACAATTTCCAGAAATTTTGACTAAAGACTGAAATCACTCATGCGTCGGCTACAAATTTATTTTATATAATTTATAGGATATTCTTTGGATCCCATGTATAATGAGCGATAACTAGTAGACAGACCGAATTTTCGCGACGAATGGCTGGTTACATCTGTGTATATTGTTCCATTAAACCTAGGCCTTTTTTTTAAAGTGTAGGTACCTAAATGAAGCGTTTTATTGTGTGACAAAATGCTCCACTGACACGTTTTTGGGAAGAATTACTCAGTGGAATGTAAGGGCATGCCTTTGCATAAACATATTTTTGTAAATTCTGTAATTAACAATACAAATATGTATGTGTAAAAGGCGTTTCGTTACATTCCACTGAGTAATTCTTCTAAAATTGTGTCACTGGAGCATTTTATTACACAATAGAACGCTCATTTTAGGTACACTTCTAAAAAAATCTGCCCTGCGAAGCTTCCTGACAATAGACGCAGAGGTACGGCCCCAGACCCCATCATAAACATAAAAGAGATGAAAGATTTGTTTTTAGCTAAAATATTGTATAAAATAATTGAATAGAAAGAATTTTATGAATTTTTAAAGACATATTTTTTAATGTTTGTAACTTTTTGACACTAACGACGCTTTGCATAGCCACAGTAAATAAAATCTGTACACTTACGAATAATTTCAGATAAAACTATCATTTATATTTATTTTGTAGTAAAAACAAAGTATGGGAAATACAATTATAGTCTTTTATAAAAAAATAAAATAAGGATGATTATTAATTCTTACAAAAATTTCTAACGTATTTATTTTTGTGGCAACATCTGAACTTTTCGACCTGTTGTCGATGACGCACTATTGACCGTCACCGCTCAATGTTTCCTTTATATACAGACGTCATTAACTAATGAAGGTTTAAATTTTGACTCTAGGAGTAATCTGTCATTAAGATGAAATTAATGGTAGTTAGTTAAATATTAATTAGCCCTAAATTAATGAACGTCCCTGAGAGCAGCAGTAAGAGGTTTACAAATAAAAGTCTTAGATACATTTACAGATAGAAACTTGAGTCACCTCACAGTACACGATGTACATATACAAAGCCGTAAGATGTATACATAGTACATACTGTATATATTTTCACCGAACACACAGACTATAACGACGAAAATAGGTGTGTTAACCTATGATCTAAGCGTGATGAAATCTTTTTGAAAAATATACCTTTATTTAGAAATCATCAAACTAAAAAGTAAATAATATTTTTAATGGGTAAAGTTACAGAAGGGAGTCTTTGGTTTAATTACTTACTTTAAAAGTCTGAGGCTTCAGTTTAAGTGGAATGACGGTTTATGGCTCAATAACAACAACAAAACAAACAATCTCTAATTCGACTGTCCTACCATTTGCCAAAAAGTATTTTCAGCCCCTACCTACATCCCGACTAAATCTTAATTACATAATCGGTTAAAATTTAGAATCGTTTGGCACGCGGAGGGGTACGGGAGCGGGGGGGTTGGGTGGGGGCGGTGCCCCTAAACCCTATGACACTACTCCCGTTACAAGGTAACTCACCAGAGCTAAGTTATAGGGGTTCAAAGTTTCAAGGTCAAATCTGAAATTTCCACATTTTGCAATCTCTTTGTAATATTCGAGGCAAGAAATGGATCAGGGAGGTTGATGGGGGCAGCCACCCACCCTCTGACACTATTCCCATGAAGAAATAACCTTCCTGGACAGAGGTATAGGGGTTTTATGTTTTAAAGTTAAATTCAAGATTTTGATGGGATTTTACTCACAATAAACATGATAAGTGATAATATTCGCTACGCTCGCTCGGCTCATGCTTGCACATATCGCAAGACACCTAACACGCTCGTCGCTCCCTTCGGTCGCTACTCGCTACCTATTTGTCAACAAATTACTAAAATTTACATAAAACTTTAGTATCCTTAACATAACATACTTTCACGCCTGTATCCCCGAAGGGTTAGGCAGGAGTGTACAACTGTGGTTTTAGTAAATTTATTTTTTCAATAAAACAACACATTTTCTATGTTTTCATTAATTATAAATATAATTAATTGCCCTAATTAATTCCTCAAAGGGATCTCTCTTTTGTTTCATCACATTGCGTGTCCACAGATATTCATATATTAAATCAGTAAAATTTTCTCTATTAATAAAATTATCTTTTTGGAAATATTGTTTGATGACACGCCACTGTGATCCAATGCGTTGTGTGCGTGCCGTCCCCAGCCACAGAGGGATTTTCTGGGTCACTGTGGTTGACTTTGCAATGGATGAAACCATGATCCCCCTAAACAACCATATGCCCGCCAGTAATCCGTATGTATGGTGGTAAACTGACGATACAATACGTCAAAAAATTATTCAGGCTGCCTATTCCCATACATTTGTCGTGTTTACTTATACGCTAACTACACGAAAGTACGTAAATCAGTTGTGAAAGAAAATCGGTGCAAACAAAACAAACTTTGTTTATCAAAGTCTTAAATTAAATTGACCTTTAACCTTACCTTTGACCTTTGGCCTTAAATTGAGTTGCCAACTCATGAAATTTAAGAAAATGTAGTAACAATTACTAAAAATTACCGAAATAACAAAATTACATTATACTAGTAAATTGCTTAATTATGAATTTTATTTTATGTATTTATAAACATTTATTACTATCAAAATATTATGAACCTCTTTAATGTGTGCTATTGGTAATTTATTAAACTAAAAAAGGTACAACTTTGTCACAATTTTCGAACTATTTTAGTATTTGTTCATCTGGTATCTCTAAATAAACGTCATTTTCGTGTTTTGTAAGGTTTGAGGTTAAGATAGTTTTTATTCATTTTGTCGAAAACGGCTATTTACCTTGTAATGGGACTAGTTACGTTATAATCGGAGAATAATTCTCTGTCTACTTCAACCACTTTCAAGCCAAAATTCGTGCCAAACGATTCTAAATCCAAGCCCATCAATAATTATATTGACGACAGTAATAGTATAAACTGTGCTAAAATGAAATATTTTTTATGAAATAAATATAAGAAAATGCATTCCGTGACTTATTAGTTTCTTAAAAATAATATTTGAAATTTCATCAATGGGTTGGTCTTGGTGTAGGTACTTGTAAAAATGACGCCATTGTTCGTAATAAGTTGTTGTTTACTATTATCTTTAAAGTTAATTGGTTTGGTATTGTATTAGTATTCACAATACCCATATTCAATTATTATGAACATTATTTTAAAAGTTTATAATTCGTGAAATCAACGTTATTAACTTTTGGCAACCATAGCTTTGTTTACGAAAAGGGAATGAATTCGACAAGCGTTCTATGTCGTTACATTTACTTAAATTTAATACGTTATTGGTGGATAAGAATTAGTATTTAATGTTAGAATTACTTACCAGTTCCACAAATTTAATAATGGATAATCTGCTTATTGCCATTGTATGTTACTTCTATAATAATATTTTGTTTACAAACTGGTACACGTTCTCCCTCAATAAATATTTAACTCAGACTGCGCGGCCACGAAACGAAGTAAGTTATGCGCAAGTGGAGTGAAGAGTGGAAATCGGAGTACGTAGTTCGGACTCCGTCACTCATCAGTGGTTTACGGAATACTTCGCACTGTTCACACTTTATTTCACTATTAGTATTTACTAATGTAGAACCATTGAGTGAGT
Organism: Saturnia japonica; assembly: GCA_033032175.1. Taxonomy (NCBI): domain Eukaryota; kingdom Metazoa; phylum Arthropoda; class Insecta; order Lepidoptera; family Saturniidae; genus Saturnia; species Saturnia japonica. The sequence continues at coordinate 6,915,453 of CM065314.1, forward strand.
AACCAGAGTAACTACTAACGATGAGATCATTCATAAAATGAGTAGGTACATCCACAAAAAAGTTTATCAGTAGATACGAGAGAAAAATAAATAAATATTAAACATCAAATTAAAGTACTAACTCAATAACTACATGATCTACAAGTAGCTCTACAGTCTACAAGCTAATGAAATAAAAAATAACTATTAAAATAAACGTCATTGATTACAATAGCATTTTTTGTTATTTAAATCTTTTACGCTCCCATTTTTTTTTTTAAATTTAAATTTAGCATAATATGTAAATATATGAAGAATGTATGGTATTACTGATTACACCAAGTAATGGATTTATTTAAAAACCTTAAATCACAAATAGTAATTGGATAATTTAAATTAACTATTACAATTTGTAGTAATTACACTAAGTAAAATACAGTTGTATACAGTAGTAATTACATTATAATTAAGTAATTAATTATATTCTATCCAACATTGTCTGAGTACAGAATCACGCATGAGCGTTTACCAGTAAAGACCCACAGGTGTGCGGGGAACACCATGAGGATTTAGTTGACAAGATTTCCACACATATGACATAACCATTTCACTCGGGACTTCTAGGGTCTGACATAGCGACCAATGAATTATAGAGAATTGTCGCACGTTAAACCACTCGACACATGGGGTGACACAATATCATTACTGTGTTCAAAACTAAGTTAAACTTTGATAAATAATTTTTTTTTTTATTTAGATAATGATACATACTTCTTTATGGTGCTTTTGAAGGGACAGGTCTTTAAGTACAAAATACTTTTTGTATGTGATAGCCAGATTCACTAAAACTAGTATAGACTAACTAACATTAGGCTAGACCTCTCAGCAATAGCATATGCCTATCTCTTAAACATACGCCACAATAAGGTATTTTGTGATAAGCATTTGTTAAATATTAAAAAGTGATTTATATGATCATTATTTTTAGGCATGACTTATTAATCCTTACGAACGAAAGTTACCTACTGTATCATCAAGACAATTTTATGAAGATAAACTTTGCCCTTTACATTTACAAATAAAGTTAACATTAAATAATATTATTTGGACGCATAATTACAGAGATAACAACACTCAGCTCGGGTCTATGTCTCTACTGTCTATAATAGTATATAGCAGAGGCGCAACGATGTGAGATGCGACTAGAGGATTGGACCCCGAAAATTTCGCGTTTGATTTTCGAAAAATCACAGGAATTTCGAGATTTAAAAAAATATGTAAAATTGCTATGAAAACATGTATAACAACATTTTGTCAGCCAGTTGAATACCGATCTCTGTAGAGACCTGCTGGTTAGGAACTTAAGTCTGATTAAGTTTTTTTTTTAAGTTCAACGTATTAAATTTAAGTATTTAAAGAAGTAGTCGGTTTAATTTAATGAAAGTTTGAAATAGTTTGATTTTTTTTTAGTTAATTATCTGGCAAGACTTAAAATGTAATCATATCTGGTCATTTTAATTTAATGATTCGTATTGATCTGCTAAAAGAATAATGTATGTTACTGAGGAATTTTAAGTCTAATTAAGTTGATATTTGTTTTAGGAGTTTAAAGTGTTATATATAGTCAGAAGTTGTTTATTTCTAACCGAATTAAAAAAAGGAGGTGGTTTTCAATTCGAATGTATGTTTTATGAATGTTCAAGCGTAATTCATTTGTTTATGAACCTATTTCGAAGATTATTTTTTCGTTGGAAAGGGGACACCTTAAGGGTGGTCCCGTTTTTATTTCATTGGCATTGGACCTTAGACTTCGAAGATACTAGGAAACTTGTCAAAATAATAAAAGTTGGTTTTATTTTTGATAAAAATTGTCTTGTAGAATAAATACTTGTTGGAACTCGATTGACTAATGATTTTTGGTCATTGATGTTTGACTAATGTTTCGTTCCTACTTCAACGACAAGGCGAGAAATCGTCCTAAGGAACTTCCAATTTTCCACCTACGTAGTTCTTTAATGTGTAAGTATTTGAACATCTATTCGCATAATGCGGTAGTATCTCTTCATTCTTCGAAATATGATGTCATATTTTTTATTCGTCATATTGTTGTTATAATATATAAAACCTATAATAGTGAATTCCACTTGATATAAGCAAAATTGCCTACATAAACAGAATATGAATAAAATAAAATAATTATTTTTTACAGACAAGCTAAATTATTAAAAAGGAAACAAAAAACCCGACTGCAACAAATACACTTCAAATTTTTTTCTATATTAGCTTTTTATTTATTTCCCAGACGTCGTACCTAAATAATAAATCACTCCCACAATCAAGACGAATCCAACGACACCTCGTATGCTAAAATCCATCAAACCGTTTATGCTACAGAGTGTGCCAAACAAATAGACATACATTATATACAAGTATACATACGCTCGAAAAACACAACCCTTCTTTTTCAAATTTTAGCAAAAATAGATTTATTTGTAGTTCCTTTCTTTGGTGCTGAAGAACTTTGGGCATGAATTAAATTAGTAAATTATAATTTAAAATACTTAATTTATATAACGTATGAAAAATTAAGTGTGTATTAATCTCCTCATACATTATTATTTTATGTGTAATCACGACACATATATGAATCCCAATTTACAATGATACGAGCTGGCCAGACAGAGGTTTATTTGCTCTTTCCGGTAGTTAACTCGACTGCAATCCACTTATCGTGTTCAGATTTGAATGCTTTCCTGGTACTAGCTGGTAATTCGTAAAGTATTGAGTATTTACCGGGATAAAAATTATCCTGTGGTAATCCAGGTTATTAAATGTTTGTGTACCAAATTTCATCCCAAATCCATTCAGCCGGTTTTGCGTGTATGAGTAACGAGCAACCAAACTTTCACATTTATAATATTATATTAGGATATGTACTTTATCCTTCTCTCTGGTAGAACGAATATGACGTCTATCGGTTAAGTTCTTCAGATGTTCAGGAATTAATTACACGATCATTAATAAGCGTACGTAAAATTATATGTATAAAGATTTTACCGTAAAATCTATTTCGTGTTCAATAAATTATTTACAAGTAACTGTTTTATTTTTAGCCATGAAGTCACAATTTAATTAAATCATGCGTACTTGGTGACTTCCGTATTTATTTGTAAAATATTTATCAAAGTAGATGATTCACCAAAAAGTATCCCAACTATGACAATACTGCATGACCAGCCACAGGTTTAGTTCTCCTAAAATTCGGTTTACATTGGTTTGGTAATCATTGTTTCGAATTATAATAATTATTATACCATTTCCATTTCTTTATTTTCACGATGACAGCTCCTGTGAAAACTTGAACGAGCGTCTTTTTTACATTACGTATGCATTATTTTATAAAAATATGACGTTTACACACGTACAAGGTTATACCAGAGTCGGAGAAACTGATAGGGATGGAGCTATATGGATAAACGTAACACGATAACAGACCCGATATTTTTTTACAAAATGTAAAAACTAAACTATTGCCGGATACTTTTGTACAAATTTATTAACTAATATTATATTTCATTACAAGATGTTACACGTATTAATTCTTGATTGATAATGCCAACTTCTTCAAAATTTTCGAAGCTGTTGTAAAATAAGTAGGTATAGGTAGGTACTCGACAATGAAACGAAATAATTATAACGACAGGTAATCTTTATTTATTTATCTTAATCAAATATTATTATATATATTTTATAAAAAAATATGCGATCGATATCATTACTTATCACAACACTACTACTGTCATCGAGAAAATAAAGAAATGGAAATAGTTTAACTATAAAATTAATAAAATTGAAGTGTCTGTTTGTGATGTCAAAATAATAACTTTTTACATGCATATCAAAGCATATATCATAACCTATAACAGAAAAAAAAAAAACATTTTTTGTATATACATATCTGTATATTTGTTTGTTCTGGGTAGTCTTCAAAACAGATTAACTGGACTGATTTTGGCGGGACTTTCACTTAAGTTATAAGGAGTAGCTTAGGCTACTTTTATCTTAGAAAAATAATTAGGGTACCGAGCAAGTAAAATAAAATTATGGTGGTGAATCAATCCGGGCGCTTAAATGGCTTACGCTGAGCAAATCATAAGAGATATATTAAATTAACATAACTGTAGATAAAAAGACTCACAAAAAGACGCCGAAAGTATATTACGTCTATCTTCTAAGGATCACCCACAATAAGCGTTTTTATCTTCATTCGCGCGTGTATCCGATCAACGACATTATGTAGAACACACGAGCGCAGCCGCGGTAACAGCTAGTAAATGAATAAAATTAAATATAGCACTAATAATAACACGAACATTCGTTTAACCACGCGTGTGTGGACGCACGGTAAGCAAACATAGCAAAAAACAACAAATGTTATCATTACCGGATAGAACGATTCTGTTTTTTTTTTTATACAACTAAGATAGCAACAACCGTACGGCCCGCCTGATGGTAAGCGGCTTCATAGCCTATGGACGCTTGTAATACCATAGGAATACTAGCACGTTACCGACCTTGAACATCCCTAGCCCAAGGAGTTCTGGAAACCCTACTCACCTCAGGACTACAACAAAAGTCCCAAAAGAGTTAAAATAAAGATATATTATAGAAATATTTTCATATACTTATGTATAACTAAATTTAATTAATCAATCTAAATTTGTCGCTACTATCTATCTAAACAAAGTGTGAATAATTTGTTAACAGAGAAAAGGGTCTAAATTATTTCAGTGAGCTGACCTAATAATATTGCCAATACTAAACTAAGAAATAAAAAGTATTATCTCAGAACTGACGTAATCCTCTAAACAATTCGACCTTCACGGCTTATACTAAATGTACAAGTAAGTACCGAATGAGTCATGTGTAGTAAGACGTTTATTGTCTAATTAACGACTTGCCTTCCAAATAACTACGTTCGTTAAGTTTTACCGCAGTATTGATGTATTTAATTACCCACATTATGATAAACATTAAACTTGTAAAATGTAAGGATTTACGAAATAAAAATGTTTACATGCTTAAAACACTTCTTGACGATACATTGATTAAAACTCCATCTAACGGAATTAAACGTAACTAAAACAGTGTTAAATAAAGTAATGTTAAACTTTGTTGTTAGTTCCAGTGATTTTACATAGATGTCATAACACAAAATTTATATACACATTAGTTATGTACTCTCTTGTAAAAAATTTGGTAACATGTGTTTACGTTTCTTAGTAATTTAGTGGGAAGTACCTTAGGTAATAATTATTTGTTACGAATTTATTTAAAGTTCATTAAATAATTTGTAATTTATTAAATAGATTTATAATTATAGATACTACTAGTGTGCAAAATTAATAAAAAGTACGATTTCTAAAAGTATTATTATTGAGTATTCTTGTAGTCTATCAAATATATATGAAATAACGTACCTATACTTTTATGTATTTCAAAAACTATTCCCGAAAATTCTTTTAATAGATTGGTAAAAAATCGATAGTTATGACTTCATGAGGGCTATATTTAAACAATCTCTTGTTGAAGTTCTAATTCTAAATACAGAAGAATAACCAAGATTTTTTTTTTTTTTTGATCTGACTACACTGTTAGCCTTAGGGGCCCTAAAGCCGCTGCGGCTTTTACAGCTTCACCGGACTTGAAAATAACCAAGATACACAGTAGACATGTGTAAGTACTGCGAGTCATGTATTACGCGTAATATGTCACGACCGCGTACTGCAACAGTACCTTTAACCCAACAAAATTTAGCATGTCACATAACTCTAAACATGACGTTCCATAGCAAGAGGTTAAAGGATAGGTCCGTCGCGTTCTAAGTACTGTACGTAGGTACTGAAGTGTACTGTAATGCTTAAAATATTTCGAGTTATCGTTGTTATCGAATGATAACATTACTATCTCATAATCGCCCACCACTATTAGAAATATTTCATAATCTCATAATGGTTAAGTTTGAAGGAAAATCAACTTTTTCAATAAAGCAGAATAAAGCTTGCGTTTTCATAACGCCGTGTCGTCACTCGTACAAGTAAACTATACAAATAGGCAATAATAAAAGGTCTATTTATGACATCAGAACATTCAGTACAATAGCACATACGTAATTGTTAGCGGGCTATATGTATGCCTAAGCTTAATGCGTTATTTCGGACGGGTCATGTTTAGAGTACTGAGTACTGCTCTAATGCCATATTACGCAGCACGAAATGTCATGCCATATGGCATTACTTCATAGAGTACTGTTTTTTACACAGCTTTGATCTTTTATGAGGGGGACAGCGCGTACGCAGTCCCCACTACCAAAAATTACGCGCCCGAGTTATCCGCATTAGGGATAATCGCAGGGGTCAACCTTTCCGCAGTGCAATGGAAAAGCCTCTCCCTGGGGGAACCGCCTAATTGATCACGGTTACCCCTACGCCAGGTAAGTATGATTATTTTTATTGGCTTAGGGAAGTCTATGTTTAAAAAAAAAACTTGACACCGCAATGTATTATTTTGCTAGTATTGTGCAGCGCCATCTTTTGATAACTTTGTAATATCATTCCACATTACCAGTTAAAAGACTCATTCATGAATGACTTATGATTCCGACAAGCGACTACAGAGTACTTACTTAAGATATTACTACTGAGCAGCCGACTTCTATAGTATTAAATTTGAAGTTATGTTTGTATGTACACGTATTTTATTTTTACTTATGTTTTTTTTTTTTTTTTTTTTAATCCATTTATAATAAGTATGATTGACGATTCTTATACCCCATCAATCATGAGATGACTTATACTTCCCGCGTACAAAATTTCATCAATTTTATTTATTTTAATATTTTAAGAAAACTTACAGCTAAGTACTTATTTAAGTTACATGTATAAATTAATGAAGGCCATTTACAATTTACACAAAAATATTAACAAAAGAAATAAGAAATCAAAAGAACTTTCAACTTCTGCACAGTTGTATCAAATATATCAACGTCTAAATCACTAACCAATTTATTCATACTGCTGCTTACTCGAATGAAATAGGAATTTTGTCTGTAGGTAGTTCTAACAATAGGACTATAAAGTATGTTAGGGTTTCTAAAAGATGCTGCCGGTACACGTAGGTTAATTTTGCTCAGTATCTCCGAACAGTCAATTAGGCCATTGAGTATACACAAAAGATATGATACATCAGCTATTTCTCTTCGTGTATACAGCGGGAGCATATGAAATTTTTTACACAGCGATGTGTAATCTGGTACAATTATTTCAGATTTAAACTGTAGGAAACGAAGAAACCGCTTTTGTATTTTCTCAATGCGTGTGATATATATATATTATAATTGGGGTTCCAGACTTGAGATGCGTATTCAAGATGGATTCGAACAAAAGAACAATAAAGAATTTTAAAAGTTTTAACACATTTAAATTCATTGGATAATCGAAATACAAACCCTAATGCTTTACAAGCTTTTTTGACAACATTATCAATATGCTTATCAAATATTAGTTTGGAGTCAAAAATAACACCTAAATCTCTAACAGCATTAACTCGTGATAATTTAGTATTTTTAAGAAAGTAATTGTGCAGAATCGGATTGAGTTTACGGGTATATGTTATAACTTGACATTTCGTGACATTTAAATCTAATTTATTGAGAGTACAATAATTTTGAAAGTTATCTAATTCATATTGAATACGAACTACATCGGAAACAGTTTTAACAGGACATATAATTTTAAGGTCATCAGCGTAGAGAAGAATTTTGCAAGTGGTAAAACAGGATGGTATATCATTAATAAAAATGTTAAAGAGCAGAGGACCCAATAAAGATCCCTGAGGAACTCCTGAAAGAATCTGCATCGGCGAAGATGTATAGCCATTTAGAACTACAGTTTGGCATCTGTTCTTGACATAAGATGAAAACCACCTAAACAAATTACCCCGAATCCCTATATCTCTCAGTTTGCAAAGCAGGATTTCATGATCTATCCTGTCAAATGCTTTACTGAAATCAATAATGTCAATTTCGGTTAAGAATTAATACAATCGTATCTTTTGTTTATCGTTTTACAATTTCTAAAAGTGTTATTGAAATTTTTTATAGCCGATCAAGTATCAATTGACCAATGACACCTTTGTAAAAAAAAATCATAAGAACCGAACAAGCCGTGTTTGTGTTAAATCCGGACATACAGAGATAATTTTAAGGGCATTTTCGTGATCAAGTTTCTTAGTATTAGTATGATAATGGAGAAATTTGAAAAAAATATACATATTTTAATATACAGAGAATACTAACAGTATAACAGATTTAATAAATATAATATAAATACTTTTATTATGAAGTTCGTAAATCAGATTAGAATTAACCATAAACACAAGGAGACAATTTTTTTTTGCATAAAGTTTATTGGCACTGATTAGCAGTTTTGTGCGACCTCGCTCGAGTACTGGTGTCATCTCTCTGAGCAGAACAGACGGCCAAAAGGGAATCTATGGTGAACAGGGCAGCGGCGGCGAGCGCGCAAACTGCACTCGCTTGCGCGTTTGAGCGACGCGCGTTTGTCGGCACGTCGCGCCAAGAACGCAGCGTGAGTGCGCCGCACGCGCCGAACAGTACGCCACCGCCGGCTGACCACCACGCGTCGACATAGGCATCAGCCGCGGCTGATACCGTTTCGCCTAACATTCAGAACATTGTTTATCAGCTTTGCACAAAACAGCTACATATGTAAACACAGGATTACCAACTCTAAAAAAAAAATACCCCTAAGATTAACATGAAATAGCCCTAAATAACCTTTTAAATGCAATATTCAAAAGCCCCAAAAAACCCTGTATTGTGTATCTATTCAAGGGTACTGTTTAAATGAGTTCCCGTTTTATTTCACTATTCAATACCTATCTTATCAGCAATTTAAATTTAAATTTTAATTAACATACGAATTTATAATATAACAGATAACGAACATATCCACACTGATCACTAATATAATTGAAATTTTGAATTTTGAACGTGATAAGTGGAGTTCCGTGCTGCCGCGAGATGGCGTGCGTCAGCTTGACCAGAAACTTGAAGACTTGACTTTGACCACAGACTAACAACTCTTTTAGTATTATTTTTTGTCTTTGGTATAGTATAGTTCCTTTTTTACTTGTTTTGGTTAGTCAAATTAATGACTCATGAAATACATTTATGCCCCTAAAAATAGTCCTAAATTGTTTTGGGCCCAAAAAAAAGCACAATATGCATATTTCCGCCCTAAATTTAGGGCTAAAAGTACAGTACACATTATTATAGTAGCAATTAACAAATGTCACATTAATGTTGATTATAGATTTAATATAAAATTTAATAAGGCGCCACCTCCACGAACGACTATATCACCACGAGTCCACCTTCCTATTATCGGTTGATATCCACGAGACGATTATTCTTCCGCCTGCGTATCGTCGCGACTCGAAAAGATCGCCGCGTAACTGCAACGACTCGTCGTGAGTCGACGGAGTGATGCGTATCCACAGCAAGAACTCAATTTGGTGATTGGCACGAGCGAAATCAGAAGTGACGAAAAGGTTAGCGGAGCAAGAGCGCGTTACATCTTGCGGCGAGTGCACTGCGAGTAGTTCGTGACTCGAAACGGGCTTGCAGCGAGTCGTTGGTATTTTGCTCGTGGATGTCACTCGTCGCATCGCGCGATATTATCGCCATGTGGAGACACGTTCATAGAGTTGTTATAAAATAAAGTGGCAGGACAATAATATCGCCGCGATGAACTCGCTTGTGGAGGTGTCGCCTAAGTTATGCCCGTTAGACCTATATAATATAATTAGATGATTATTAGTTTCGTCAGAAGTCCTACACAGAGAATATAAGATAAATAAAGTTTTTGATTTTAAAGGGGAACCCATTTTTTCTAATGCCCGCCTGTGGTAACAAGCTAAATTACTAAAAAACCAAAAACCCGACTACAACACAAAAACACTTGACTGTTAAAAAATACTTAAAAATTTTATATCTAACTTAGGTCACTCCCACAATTAAGACGAATCTAACGACACCTCGTATGTTAAAATCCATCAAACCGCTTAGGCTACATAGCGTGAAAAAATTGTGCATAGGTACATAAATACATACACTCGTAAAACATAACCCTCCTTTGTCGCTAAAAAAATACTATACAACATTTTATCTATGTACTATGGATATAATGTTTAATGATTAATAAATTAATAGTTAAGTATATTGAGCAGTAAAATAGGATGCACGTTGGAAACACAGATAAATCAACATCAAGCTCAAGTCTGGTGGCGCAGTGGCAGTAATCCGTACTATTGACCAAGAGACCGAGAGGTCGTGGGGTTCGATTCCCTCATATGGCTGGCATTTGTGTGGTGAGCACAATTACAAATACAAGCTCTGCTTAGTTTGGAATTGTATAGCAGTGTCTGAAACTGTGTCCCCCTATTTATTTATTTATTATCGTAATGTATTTTCCACTACATTGTACTAAAAATTACTTTTCTCAAACCATCCTCAAGTTTCAAACCGAAACGGCCCCATAATTACTTGCTTCGCAAGAGCAAAGCAATAGCACAAATTGCTAAACTTCAACGTCTTCAGCTTCAAAATGATAAATTCAGATTGTTTGTTACATTATAACTGATCGCTTGCTCTTGCAAAATACGTAATTAAGTGGCTGGTTTCTATGCAATGTTTACATAGTTCGTAAAAATTAGTAGATATTGCATCAATATTTCACTAGTACTAACAATTTAAAAAAGTTTCACACCAAAAAGCCACATTTTTACCGATTATCAGTCAGTAATAACATTGTTAGTTATTTAGACATATTATTAGTGTATGTGAATTGTACTCGACGAAACTATTACTCAAAAGAAAGTAAATTACTATCGGCAGCTACCGGAATAAAACTGGAAGTCTCAATTTAGGAACTTACGATACGTGCAGCGCTTAGCAAATTATTTGACTTTTGTTATAAAAAATACTATAAGGCAATGGAATATGCTATTCACCTCGGTCATATACTAGCTTCATCGTCATACTCTTCAGAATCCACGTAAGCGAGTATCAAATCAAAAAGCATAATGGAAGCGTTCACTATAGCCAGTGAACCGGCCAGTAACGCTGCATTGTGATCCCCAGTTCTTGGATACAATGATCCTTTGACCCTTGCAGATAGCACCATGCCTCCACTCACAGAGAACAGTGACATACCGAGCAAGCCAAAGTACATGTCTTGAACGAGATCTACCGGCGCTAGAAGCATTTCACCTAAAACCATTTCATGCATTATTTATTTAAACTAACAACTTCATTGATTTATATATATCAATAAATTAATCTGTCTGTCTTTTTGATCCTGGTAATCTCCGAAACGGTTAGACCGATTTTGATGGGACTTTCTGATAGATAGCTAATGTTATAAGGAGTAATTTCGGTTAGAAAAAGAATTAGGATTCCACGCAATGAAAAAAAACGTGTCATGGTGAACCAATTAGGGCGCCTAAACGACTTACTCTGAATAAACCATAAGAGATATATAAAATTAATATACTACATAATTGTAGACATAAAAAAGACCTAAAACATCAAGGACAGTATGTCTATCTGCTAAAAACACCCACAATAAGCATTTTTGTCTTTAAAACAACCGGGAGCGGGGGAGCAAGATTCCCGGGCGTGTCCGATCGATGGCATTCTGTAGGCCACGTGAGCGAAGCCGCGGGCACAGCTAACCCTATATAAAGAGCAATGATCACCAAATATAACATAAAAAAATGTTGTTTGTTTGTACCTCTGGATTTAACTCAAAAATGCCTTGACCGATTTTTATGAAATTTTGTATACGAGATAATTATGTCAGTGCTCAGATAATAAGCTAATTAAATAATTGCTTGATATAACTCAAATAAAAGAGGGAAAAATGAAAAAAAAACAATTTTTTACTTCTCAACCGATTTTGATGAAGTTTTGTACACGGTAGGTCATTCCTCAATCGATTGGCTGTTAACGAAGACGCGGGTAATATTATGAATTGAAACAGCTATTACGTATATAAAAATATTAGATGTTTTATTTAAGAGTTGATATCTCACCAGAATATTATGTTATCTAACAGTGAAAATTAAATAAATTGTGTAAATTATGACTGACATCTTTATGTAAGTTCTAAAGAACTTGGTAATGTGATTTTATGACGTTATCGAAAGCCTGTATTCTGAGTCGAAAGCATGAGAATTTGATATGATACTCTTAATTCATAAAATAAAATAATACCACGTTAGAAAATCTTCTCGAATTATCTATATAGTATATCGGTAAAAATGCGGCTTAAATTCACTGTACTACCTGATTTCTCTATACATTGTAAACTGTAGCCGTCAACATTTCCTTTTCACAATATTTTATTTACAAAATTAATACCGTATTTAGCGTTAGTTAAATATTGTTGGCGACAGCGGCGTCGCCTCATATAAGATATAATTTAACAGATTTATATAGACTTATTATATTATAGAATATAGAATAGATAGATTATGGAATATTGAGTGATATATAAGAATTATAGAATAAAGAATACACAGATATAGAATATTGACAATACATAGCGTAGAATAGATGATAAGTAGCTATAAGGATATCGAAATAAACATTGTACATAATTGTCTAATTATTCCCCATAGATTTAAGATAGAATAATAATTTATATAAGTACGCGCTCGGCTCGCGTCCCGAAACTATGTAAAGAATGTATCGATCTGTGTTCGGGACCGGGTATTTCGTTTATACGGGCGCGTAGTATGGATTAAGTATAGAATAAGTTATGTTTATAGATAGGGAATACGATATAGGATAATTAGGCGTGAGAAGTATGTACATAGGTTTAATAATTAAATAAATATAAACGGAAAACCGAGCCGACCATAATGAAAATAAAATAGAAATAGGGCACCTTTTGCCCGAGCGCAAGGAGCTCCCTTTATGGTAATGCCGCAGTCTTCATGCTCAATCCCGCGGCGCTGCTGGGCACTAACCGACCGACCTCCGACCGCCTACAAAGAAGACCATCGACACTAGCGCCGCTACGGATTTCATCGGAACCTGCAACCATCGACACTAGCGCCGCTACGGGTTTCATCGGAACCTGCAACCATCGACACCAGCGCCGCTACGGATTTCATCGGAACCTGCAACCATCGACACTAGCGCCACTACGGATATATTGAAGACTTGCGGTCACATAGTCAGATTGGTCGGCTCGGTTACGTTGTTAGTACAAGTCTTGTGTTTGATTATCGAGTGAGCTTGTGCGGTATCGCACACCTCAGGACCCCGTACCGAGCACTCCGGATCGGCGAGAATAATCGCCACGAGGCGGGCATCCGGCGTCTTATAGGATTTTTTAGAAATCCTATAAGATTAACAAACCCGTCCAACCCGGGTTGACGTCACTCGCCCTATCGACGCGTGTGACGTGCTGCGTACCCAACAAATATGAACTATCTAAAACATGAAAGACCTGGTAAATGCTTCTTAATTTTATATAAAGTTTATGCTACATATATTAAGTGGGTAACTAGTTGTTTTCTGTATTACCTTTCCCCTTTTTATAACAAGACCTAAATTAAGAGGACCTATTTTTCCAATAATACACAAATAAGCCAGGGGGCTTTCAAGCAAACTTAGACTTTACGTTAGCAAACTTTCAATTATTTTAGACGATGTCTGAGCAAAAATGGAAATTATAAATTCCTACTTCTTCAAAATTATAAGATGTTACAATTTTTATAAAATAAATGGAGTTATATTTATTTGTTTCAAGCCGTACCTATGTTGAGAATTAGCCGAATTGAACATTGGTACCATTTTATATTTAGTAGTTTAGAACTAAGTCGTTTTTCGGAACACCCATTTTATTTCTACTGAGAAATATTAAAAGAAATTCGGTAAACCATAATAAAATAATAAAAATAGTATCATTAATTTTAATTATAAATATTGTTCGAAAACATTTATTATAATTTTTTAATGTTACTCGAGATTTATAATATTCCCTAAAACTGTCTACGTCACAGAGGTGCTCTACGTAATATTTGAACGTTTCAATCAATGTTCAATTATTTCAAAGTACTATCCGAGGCATTTTTGTTGTTCTTCTTATAGAATTACATTTTCCAGATAATATTAGTAAATCGTATTCACTATTCAATCTTATAGTCATAGGATTATTACCAACGATTTCTCCAGAGAGTACCACAACGTAGCCGACGTAGGTCCCCGAGCAGAGCATTAATGTAGGTATGTCTGTGAGATCATAACTATAGTGATGTAATATGAGGCAAGATATTGTTAACACCTGAAAAATTATAACAATATATTTTAATTATAATAATAGACCTGGTGGTCAAGTGTTTTAGACCGGTAGAATATATATTCGATATCCATTTAGATACTATCTATTTACTAATTCAAACTGGTAATATTATTGGCTGACGGTGAAGAAAAACATCATGACGACACCTGAATGCTTGAGATAATTATGTTCTAGTAGCAGTACCACTGTATGTGGGAAAAATATAGAATTGTTAATTTCTCGATGTTTGAAATCGCCAATATGTCATGGGCTGGCGTGGTGATTAAGCCCTGGCATCCCTTGGGAAGAGGCCTTTGCGCATCATTGGGACACTTACAGGCTGATATTATTATTATTATATGTTGTAATCATTATTAAACACATTAATATTTCAGATTTACACATTACTAGCTGTGCCCTACGGTTTCAGTCATATTAGATTTATTCGACCGCGCCGCCAACGCACTCGCGTATTTTAGGGTTATTCTAACGTCACTTCCTTACATACAGCTGGTTAGATTGCTTATCGTTCATGGTTACTACTCCGCTCCTTAGAGTCGCAGTGTGAAGTTATATAACCTATAATTTTCCTCAATAAATAGGGTATAAAAAATAACGAGAATGTTCTATATCTTACTAGTATTTTCAGAGATTAGTGCGTTCAAACACGTCATGAGATCTATAACATCAGTGTAAATTGTTTTTTTTTGGAGATGAAAAATATTAACACTCTTAATCAGAATTGTTTAATATTTCGTTCGATGTCTCGTCGCATATTATATCAAGATTACAAATTATCAAATCTAATGCTTAATCGAAATATGCCACTTAATCGTCCGTATGTTTTGGTTGCGTTTACTTAGAGGTTTGATCTCTTCACAACCGCAACGGATTGCAGACCTGAGTATTTGATATTAATTTCAACTTGATACCTCCTCTCGGTCCTGAGAAATAGAGTATTGACAGATGGACAACGAAGTGATCTTATAAAGGTTCCTTTTTTCCTTTTGAGGTAACATACCCTAAAAATAACAAATCTGTAATCGCAAATTAAAATCATAATAAAAAAATGACAACTCACTAATTCAAAGAATTTTATAATACATGTTGGAACCATCATTTTGTTTTTATTCAAATTACAAAGACTGTATGACAATAAAAATAATTTACTACAATATGTAATCACGCCATTTATCTACACATGAATATCCAGGTTTGACAGCGATTTTTATGTCATAAATTTTATTATATAATGATTCATCTGTGCGAAAAAGGTTTAATAAAATCATAATTCCATTCGATTATGATTGAAGGTAGTAGTAATGAGAAAACATTATATTAATTAATTACATCAAACTTATGAGATAATGGTAGGTTTGGTTAATTTTGAAAGATTTGAAAGCTTAGAAAGTGCAAGGCTTAATAATTGTTATTTATTATTCCGCGGGATTTGAAATTAACTCGAAATAGAAGGTACACGTCGTAATCTTGTTATATCGTTATTCAAAAATAATCGTGCCCAGTCCTTGTAATATTTACATTAAAAAATCTATAAGCTACTTCTTACAGTCTTTTAGACGTATTTTCGCATAAGTTAAGGAATAAATCCCAAAATAATCAATTACAAAGGAGACGGATATTTCTGGGCCCAGAATCTAATTAGTTGAAATATGGTTTAAAAAATCGAATATACTTTTGTTTTTAAAATCGTACAATATCATTAGAATTCATAATCTACAAAATAGTAAACTAATAACTTTAAAAGATAATAAAACATAACCCTTTTTTAATATTAATCCTACTTCAAAAATAGCTTAATTGAAGTTTATTACATGACTTCGCTTTTACGAAATATCCTAAATCTTTGCTTTTAGATTACAAAAAAAAACGTTTTTTTCAGTGGCTGTTTGATAATGCACTGTTAATTTACACCGTTTTCATATTTTTAAATCTCTTTTTTACCTAGTATCCCTCTCCTTTCGTCTGGATACTTCCACAGGACAAAGTTATATTTGCTGTGTTATCTTTATAAGGTCTTTATCTATACATTTAATAAAATTGAAGTGTCTGTTTGTAATGTCAAAATAACAGCTTTTTACTAAATGCATATGAAAGTATATACGTATATATATTAACAAAAAACCCATTTTTTTAATTTTTGTCTGTCTGTCTGTCTGTTTGTTCCGGGTAATCTCTGAAAGGGTTCGACCGATTTTGACGGGACTTTGACTAATAGATAGCTGATCATATAGGGAGTAACTTAAGGCTACCTTTATTTTAGAAAAAATCCGCACAAATAAAAAATAACTGGTCACGGTGAATCAAATTCGGGCGCTTAAATGGGTTATGCTGAGTAAACCATAAGATATATAGCAAATTAATGTAGTACATAATTATAGACATTAAATATACCTACAAAAAAGTCCGGGGGAATATACATCTATCTTCTAAGGAACACCCACAATAAGCATTTTTGTCTTTAAAATAGCCGGGAGCGGGGATGTAACATTCGCGCGAGCATTCAGTAGTCCACGTGAGCGAAGCCACGGGTACAGCTAGTAAGTATATAAATTAATATTATTATGTTTATAGAACGTACCTACTAAAGGAATTTTCACAAAATAAAGGTAAGTTTATTACTATAACACGCGCCGTTCTGTGTCGAAGACATTGGAGGATGTAATGTAAAACACTGAACCTTCAGAGCGCCAGTTCTACTCGCTACTTCTCCGAATGATTGCTATTAATTATACTATGCATGTTGTGATGTTGTAACTTTGATTACAGGGTGGTAGAGATCTGTACCCAACTGATTGTTGACCACCATTCCCACACACGCTTTTATGAACTTGACTTGTAACTAACAATCAATGTAATCAAACGTTAGAAGTCAATTTTAGCCTACTTCTTATTGTCGTATTGACATTAAACTTTTTATGTATATTATGTAGTTCAGATGACAAAACTACAATTTGATATCTTGGAGATAACCTGGTGAAAGATCCGGGAGGTGGATAGTGGAACTCTTCAGTGGCTACTAGCAAAGCCTTTGAGTTTAGGCTCATATGATTTGTTTTGATGAGTCCAATAGCTTGGTAAAGAAGATCTGACGATGGAGCCAGGAAATGTTTTATAATTTTTAGTGCATGATAATAGCGTGTTTTTTTTTTTTTTTTTTTATTGCATATTTTTATTTTAGCGTTTTGGGTTCAATCAGTGCCTCGACGTTTGTACGCTGATATGACAGCAACGACCGTTGATAGTTTGACGACCTCTCGGCGGTCATCACTGTTTTCTGATTGCACTGTGCTTACCATCATACGCAGTACCGTCAGTTAGCTGTGCTAATATTTAAAAAAGAGTGATCCATAATCTATACAAATAAATAGAATTGAAGTGTCTGTTTGTAATATTAAAATAACAGGTTTTTTTACTAAATGCATATGAAGGTATACACGGTACTTATAACAAAACACCAATATTTTTTTATCTGTCTGTCTGTTTGTTCCGGGTAATCACCGAAATAGTTGGACCGATTTTGACGGAACTTTCACTGGCAGAAAGCTGATGTTATAAGGAGTAGCTTATTTTAGAAAAATAAATTATGGTTCCGCGCAAATAAAATACACTGGTAATAGTAAAATGACTGGTAACTGAGTAAACCTTAACAGATCTATCAAAATAATGTGTGACTTAATTGCAGATCTTAAAAATTCCTACAAAAAGTTAGCGAGGGCATATGTCTATCTTCTAAGGATTGGCCACAATAAGAATTTTTGATTTTAAAAGAACCAGTAACCGGGGTAGCTTAATTCACGGGTGTGCCCGATCGAGAGCTTTCTATAATCCATGTCAGCGCAGCCGCGGGCACGGCTAATAATAAATAAATAAATAAAATGATTTTCATACGGAAGTAGTATGGGCTTAAATATTCTCATTTATGGGTAAACGGTTGGTCTTACAGCTTCAAGGGAATAACTGTAAAATAGAGGAGTGTATTACAACATTACAACTGATTTAAACTTTGTGTTTATAACCAGTAATTTCGGTTTTACTGGTAAAATTATAATTAAAGAAACAAGCAAAATGAAACACAAAAAAATGAGAGAATTGATAGGCATTAACAAAAGTATCAAATATTAATTTGAACAAAGGCCCAGCTCGTTCCGTGACTGGTAAAAGTTCAAGGAGTTCCCGCGGCAAATATCATTTTTATTCCGTTTTCATTACCGTGTCATTATTGCCCAATCGAAACAAAAACATCTCCATTTATTATATTTTAAGAAGCAACTGATTGTAAAAATCTTCACACTTGTGCAATATTTTTAATGAAGGAACTGTTTTGTGTTCATCACGCCTGTATCCCCGAAAGGTTGCGCAGAGGTATACTAATGTACACCCACAGTTCGCTGGGTATGTGTTAGGTCTCATGTAATAGAAGGTGAGCCTATTGCTATGAATCGGGCCAAACTCCGAGATAATACTGATAATTTCATAGAAAAACTTTGCTCGACCTGGGAATCGAACCTAGTGCCTCGAGTATAGTAGTCCCGCTTAAGATTACTAAGTCAACGAGGAAGTGAGACAGTAGGTATAGTCTCGAACAATCTTGGGATCCAATATTAATGGAGGTCTTCACAATGCTCTAGGCTCGAGCTTAAACCATCCTTCAAGCACGTCGTTCGTTGTCTGCTTATATGGCTACGTCGGTCATAGTCACAGAGCACTAATAATAACAGTATAATATATATAGTTATGATCTCTAAGATTTTAAACCATCATTAAAACATTTTTTTATATAATACAGTGTAAACTCTTTATAACGATAAACTCCCTATAACGTTGAAGTGAGCCCAACTTGGTTGGTTTGCGTTAAAACCCACATATTGAATCACTCTTTATAGCGATACGCCATTCTTTATTACGAAGAAATGTGTTCATATTTTTAGACAGTAAATATTTATTATCGGTATTATTGTTTATTATCAGGTAACATAAGACTTTGAAGCTCCGAAACATCCGAGGTCAGTCTAGCTTTTGTTATCCTTAATTGCCTTGAACACGTGCAGTATGACGCATTGTTTTCTCGGAAGTGATGGTCTTCGACCAAGCATACTGGGTACCTATCGTATTATCAGTCGTAAACCTACTTTGAAACTGTTAACATGGCCAGTAAACGGAAAGCGATTAGTGTTGACGAAAAAGTTTGTGTGATACGTGCATACATAAAATAATACAAAACAAGTACTGGCATAGCAAAAAACGTCAGACAAAGTTATAAGACTATATGTGTAAACAATAATTTATAAGCATTTATTATCTAAGACATACATATTAAAAGTTCTTGTTAATCTGGTTGTTTTTTGTGCACTCCATATAACGATAACTCTCTATAACGACAAAAAATGCTCAGTCTTTGAGTTTCGTTATAAAGAGTTTACACTGTATATCTTCACCTTCGGAGCATAAAGTCACAAGTTAGAACTATTTGGTTCCGACTTACGCCCTTATGCTTGTAATATGGACTTAACCCTTAAATTCATCTGGTCACAGTAAACAATGTATGTTACTCGTGAGAAATTGACATCGCCAAACGAATGCTGTTAACATCTTACGAGCATACTACACCACTGAGAAGAAAAGACCTTAACCTGATTACAGGATCAAAATAAAGAAAAGGTAAATTACCAATGTAAACATCCGGCAAGCTCAATACCGCAATTAATTGGGGCCCAACACTGATTACACTGTTTTTTATTATTATTTTGTTTCGAGGCCGGCCATGAGATGAAAAATTACATTTTTAATTTTTCATTTGTCCGCCTGATTAGGTTCGCTGTTAAAAAGCCGCCAAGAGACCTTCACGCCGATGAAATTTGCATAGAAAAGACGTTTAAGTGGAAAGCTTTATTCGGCTACGAAATTTTATACAGTGAAATTAACTTCGACTTCTTTTCATTTACCGACTGCTAATAACGGAATATTTCTTGCTATGCAACACCGATAAAGTTTGACTGCAAAGGTATGATCAGCACATGTAAATATTTCTACAAATAGGGAACCAGCGGAAATAATTATGGTTCAGGGATAGTGTATACTATAATATGTGATGAACTCTAGAATGTGATGTAACTATACAGGATGGATTTTTGAGATGGGGTAGTAAGGGTAGATACGTTAACTATTCTAGCTACACGAAAACTTTTTGAGACATTTTGATTGACATTACAGTTTTTTTTAAAGTGTACCGTCATCAAGAAAATGGCCAATTTACACAAAAACTTTTTTCATTCTAATCGATCCTGTTTCTTATAGGGATAAATAAACTCTATAGACTAACTAAGGTTAGAGTATTAAAAATGTTAGAAATCCTTAAAAATATTTTCCTTAACATTTCGTAGGAAATTACCGTGGTTTCGATATCCTTTTGCTAGAAAAGAGACTCCAACTTATTGCTATTCTTAAAGTTTTTGTTATGGATAGTCTGGGCGCTACAAAGACGACTGGGCAAAAATAAAGAAAAATAAATTAAACTTCGAATTTCGAACGAACATGTTATTTTATTAACTTCGAAAATAAAAAATTACATAGTTTGTTGCTTGTGACTTGACTTGACATTCTTAGACAAAAATATCCTCAAATTTAGAATGTATAATACTTACTCGAAACTTATTATTTGAATGACAACAAAAATCGTCTCTTCGAGATTTAAAAAAATATTATATTAGTGTTGGGTATGTGATCCTGTACCACTCCAAAGCAGCTGACGTTTTTTTATTATTAAAATAATAAACTTTAAAAAAGGAACTGTAAATGCCGGTCAAAATGTCTGAACAAGTTAAGGACAATCTCCTCAGAAAGTTTTTGTATAGCTAAAACGGTTAAAGTACCCTTACATCTCAAAAATACAAATTATACAGATAATGGTGGTAGGGCAATTTCTAATGACCGCCTCTAGCTACCACTCTCATGTTCAAAACCTGTCGTCAAGCACCTAATAGGTGTTTCCAACAGTTTGTACTTAAGAACCAGTTTCCCCACTAAACTTGGTGTATCACATAATCTTGGGCCACATAGTCACTTAACTATAGGTGATATTTTGGCCATAACGCTAAAAACTTAAGGAAAATTTTAATCCGCGGAATTTGACATGATTGCTAGTTTTTGTAACAATTGCTTCTCTAAACCATTCAAATTATTATTCTTATTAGGCCACAGGGCCCAGAACTTAGTCTGATTGGACTAATTAAAACAGGACCAAGCATTCCGTTAAAATTGAATGATTATATCGATTAATCGTGTGGATATTTTATATATTATAGAATGTAAACAATCTAACAGCTGGCTTGTTACTTGAATATCTTTTCAATGATTTTTTTTACGAAAGTTCTAATTTTAAATTTCTTTTTTCAATAGCAGCAAACTTAAGCTTTATAATGATGTTTGAATTTGTTTGAAATAGAGAGGAATTGCCATAAAAACCTCTTTGAAAAATGATTTAAAGGGATAATAATAAGAGAATCAACGAAAGGTCAAAAATATAACATGTGAAATATGAGTCTAATTCAGTTCTATCGATGTCGTTCCTTCAACAAAGAAGTCCCGTAACAATGAGATTTACTCCAAATTTTACGAGATCCGCAGAAAAATGAATGAGATTATCTAAATTTTCCGGATAGATAGTGTTATGTAGGTACTTAAGTATAATATTGTTGGTGGAGGTACATCTAAAAATAAACTAGTAGTTGTCATAGACTCTCTGAAGGATGTTTCATTATTCTCATTTAATACATAACATGGTGTCAGGTGTGGGGTACATCAAAGTTACGGTGACTATAGTTACACAGTTACGTCACATTATATTATTAGCTAAGTATTATGGCTAAAAGTGATACAATCGGACCGTCACAAATAATGTACGGCTGCATTGAACAACCGCCGCCGATGTCGGAACTCGGTAATATTGCCGACAGCTGGCGTGATTGGAAGAGGATGTTCGACTGGTACTTAACAGCATCAGGTCGTGAATTGGCTTCTGGACGAGAGAAGTGTGCAGTTTTTCTACATACAATAGGAAAGTGCGGCCGAGATATATACGATGAGTTGGATTTCAAGAGTAATGAACAAAATGATTACGAGGTTTTGTGCAAAAAATTCCAGGAACGATGTGATCCTCAAAAGAATATTAATTTTGAACGTCATTTGTTTTTCGAATGTTATCAAGATTCTGAGAAATTTGACAAATATCTATCTCAGTTGAAAGTAAAAAGTAAATCATGTAATTTCGGTGACCTACGTGATAGTTTAATTCTCACACAAATGATTCGAGGAATTAAAGATACACAGTTACGAGAAAGAATGTTACAAAAAAATGATTTAAAGTTACAAGATGCAGTGTGTTGGTGTCGAGCGGCAGAAACAGCAAGTGAGCAAGCTGTTGTAGTTAACACTGGGCCCGGTCCGGCGAACTCGGCTGATATCGAGCCGGTAACCGCCCGCGCCGCGGCCGACGGAGTTCGAGAGCGCGTACGTTTCGTTTCACAGCGCAATACGCCGATACAAACTCAAACGTCACGGAAGCGTACTACGATAACTCGACGACGTTGCACTTATTGTAATTATGAACATGAAATTAATCGTTGTCCGGCATACAATATTGAATGTTTTAAATGTAACAAGCGTGGACATTTTGCAAAGTGTTGCCTATCGAGTAATTATGTTCGAGAACTTTGTCAATTACCAGATAGCATCGAAGAAGTTGAAGAATTGTCATTGAGCGGTATAGAAGTAAATTCAGTACAGGATAAAGGGTGGTACGAGATTATAACAGTAAACGGGATGCCCGTTCGGTTTAAATTGGATTGCGGTGCTGACGCAAGCGTGATGTCAATGGATAGTTATATACAAGCGGGATTTAGTAAACAAGCTTTAGAACGTAATGTAACAATACTTAAAGAGGTTAGTAAGACTGTATTACCTGTAGTTGGCTACTTTTTGGCAAAATTATCGTTTAATAATATAACAATAATTCAAAAGATTTATGTATTAAATTTAAGTTGTCACAATTTATTATCTAGGGAAGCCTGTGTTGATTTAAAATTAATAATGAGGCTGAATGAAGTATGTTACGACACAAATAATTTATTGTTAAAATACAGTTCAGTATTTGAGGGCATCGGTTGCTTACCTGGAAAACATAAACTAATCATAGACGAAACAGTTCCTCCTGTTGTAAGAAGTGCACGTAAAATTCCAATAAAACTTAGACCTAGATTGCGAGAGGAATTGGATCGTCTAATAAAACTTAATATTATAACTCCTATTGAGGAGCCGACAGATTGGGTGTCTAATATTGTTCTCGTGGAGAAATCAGATGGTAGACTCCGACTGTGTCTTGATCCTCAACATTTAAATACAGCAATAAAACGTAGTCACTTTCAATTACCCACCTTCGATGAAATAACGGCTAATTTATCTTCTGCGAAATTCTTTTCAGTTCTAGATGCCAGTAAAGGATTTTATATGGTATCTTTAGATGAAAAAAGTTCTAAGTTATGTACGTTCGCCACACCCTTTGGTCGGTTCAGATTTTTAAGGTTACCTTTCGGTATAGCAAGCGCATCCGAAGTATTTCATAATTTAATGTATAAATTATTTTTAATGGAAGGCGTTGAAGTTTATATCGACGATCTCCTGGTGCACGGCCAAACAAGAGAAGAACATGATACTAGGTTGAAGGCGGTATTACAACGTGCCGCAGAGTATGGGGTCAGGTTCAACAAGGAGAAATGCACTATAGGTGCTAGCAAGGTAAAGTTTCTTGGTCATATTTTTGATAATAAAGGTATGCGTCCAGACCCTGAACGAGTGCGGGTAATCAATGATATTCCGGAACCTAAGTCGAAAAAGGAGCTTGAGAGATTTTTAGGTATGTCTAATTATCTTTCTCGATTTATTCCTAATTATGCAGATGTAGCAGAACCGTTGAGGGAACTTTTAAAGAGAAGTGCAACATTTCAGTGGTATAAGGCTCATGAAAATAGTTTTAAAAAAATAAGAAAATACATTTCAGAAGCCCCAACTTTAAGGTACTATAATCCTAACTTACCGGTGACCGTTTCGGTAGACGCGAGTGCTCGCGGGTTAGGGGCCTGTTTAATACAAGATGGTCGATCTGTCGCGTTTGCGGCACGCACGCTAACACCTACCGAGAACCGCTGGGCGCAAATTGAAAAAGAAATGTTGGCTATAGTTTTTGGATGTTTTAAATTTCATCAGTTTATTTATGGTCATAATAAGGTCATTGTTGAATCAGATCACAAACCTCTCGAATCTATTGTAAAGAAATCTTTAAACGACGTGCCTATTAGACTACAACGTTTATTATTAAAGATTCAGAAATATTCTCTTATTATAAAATATGTGCCTGGTAAATTTATGTACATAGCAGATACTCTATCGAGGGATGCGCATACAGATATTGAAGAGGAGGCTAGTACAAATATTTTGGAGCATATTAATAGTCACATTAATTTGTTGTTAGAGAATTTAAGCGTTAGTAAGGAAAAATTGGAAGAAATTAGGGTTGCCACTTTACAGGATGGAGACTTGTGTTTGGCGATAAATTACTACAAGGAGGGCTGGCCACATACAAAGAGCGTCGTCGATAGAAATGCGAAACAATATTGGGAAATTAGACATGAGCTACATTCTATCAGTGGCATTCCCTTTCGCAACAATAAGGTAATTATACCAAAAAGTCTTAGAAAAGATATGCTTAACAGGATTCATGAAGGTCATTTAGGTATTGATAAATGTAAGAGGCGAGCTCGAGATGTGATGTGGTGGCCAGGTATGGCGGGTGATATCGAGCGTACTGTGGGCGCCTGTGAGACTTGTATCGAAAGACGCGTCGCGCAGCCGAGGGAACCGCTAGTACCTCACGCACAACCAGGAATACCCTGGGAATCCTTAGCTGCCGATATATTTCAGATAAAAGATAAGTATTTTCTATTAGTAGTTGATTATTTTTCGAAATATATAGAGGTTGTATCTCTGACCGACCTGAGGAGTGTAACCGTCATAACTAAATTAAAATCAATTTTTTCGCGTCATGGAATCCCACAAAATATTATGACTAATAATGCTAAACAGTTTGTTTCTGAAGATTTTAAAGAATTTGCTAGACAGTGGGAATTTGAACATATAACTAGTTCACCATATTATCCTCGCTCTAATGGGTTGGCGGAGCGTAATGTCCAAACTGTAAAGAATATTTTAATTAAAGCTCAGGATGATAAAACCGATCCTTACCTGGCATTATTGAACTATCGTAACTCTCCGATTTCCGGAGAAGAATATTCACCTGCTCAGCTTCTGATGTCGCGAAGATTAAACACTAGATTGCCTGTTAGTGAAAAGTTACTTGAGCCAAAAGCTATTCGTAAAGCCGATATAATAAAATCGCGACAAGTAAAAAATATAAATGCTAAAAAGTATTACGATCGGGGTACAAAACAGTTGAAACCGCTAGAAAAAGCTGAACAGGTTTATATGCGCGATGCAAATCGGTGGGTACGCGCAACGGTGGAGAGAGAAGCAAAAGAGCCCCGTTCTTACTGGGTTCGAACTCGGAACAGCTTATATAGACGTAATAGACAACATATTCTCAAACCATCAGTAAGAAAAAATTACGATTATTTGTGTGAGGAACCAAAGACCACAGAAATGCCATCTGGTCCTCCCACAGATCCTCCAGTTCGTTGCACTCGGTCAGGTAGAATAGTACGTACGCCAGAGCGATTTCGTGTCTAATGCTTAAGCTTATGTTATATTATGTTAAGATTTAATATTTATACCTTTTGCCTTTTCTTAATATTTTTTGTTCGGTTTCTTTGTTATATATTAGTGCATTAAAAAAAAAAAAAAAAAAAAAACTACACCTATTGTTTTATAGATATAGAGGCAATGAGTAATTAATGTTTTGTTTTATAAATCTATCTATAATTATTATTGTAAAAGAAAAAAGGAGGAAGATGTTATGTAGGTACTTAAGTATAATATTGTTGGTGGAGGTACATCTAAAAATAAACTAGTAGTTGTCATAGACTCTCTGAAGGATGTTTCATTATTCTCATTTAATGCATAACAGATAGGATTCTTGTTTTACCACTTTATAGTGAAAGCTTAACACCAGTCTCACCTTATTATTCCCTATCTCCCTATGCAAAAAGAGTGGTGTTCCAACTGCTTATCACGAATTTTGGTTTAGTTGTTTCTTAACCGAGAGAGTTCTTAGCTATGATTTAGTTGATGAAAAAATGTGAACAACTTCCACAGGTGTGATGGAATCAAAATTTAGTAAGTATACAATCAATGATATTGCAGAACATGATAACTTTGACTTGATACTGCAGGATACCTAATTCTTCACCAACTTACAATAGAGGTATCTATCGGGAATGCTCTCAATGAATAGGTTATTTGAGTCGGAGGTTTTTTAAAGGTCTTGATTAAACATTTAAAAAATCTTTACATAGATGTGTTCCGGCTGAGGTTTTTGCTCTTGAGGTTAGGCTCAATTAATTCCACACTTTCGACTATATAATTTAGACTTGTATCGTTAATAATCGTACATTTACTTAATACTGAGTGGTAGGAGACGACAACTGTGTCCGACTGCTAGGACAGGACAACTGTGCCCGCCTGCTAGGACACGATAACTGTGTCCGCCTGCTAGGACACGACAACTGAGTCCGACTGCATAGCGACCACTAAACACCAGGTGTAACACCCGCCATAGTTGAACGTTTAGCCAAGTCGTGTCCTGGGAACATCCAGTGATCAAGTGTGCTGTATAGAGAGACCTATATCTGACGGGATTGCAAAAACCATGCATATAAACGCATCACAGTGTTTCTTTTGGTCTACCGCTTTTCGGGATCAGTCAGGGATTCTGGACGGAAAAACAACGTCGGCCGTCGATGAATCTATAGGTGGTCACCGTTATTTTTGGATTCTACTGTGATTACCATCAGGTATTTACAATACCGTCATTTTGCCATGCTACTATTAAAAATATGTGATAAAAAGCTATTTTATACATCAGTACGTGATTACGTGGACTACAGAACGAATCGTGTCATCCCCGCTCTCAATTATTTTAAAGATAAAAATGCTTATTGTGAGTGTTTCTTAAAAGATAGACATAAA
The DNA here is from genome assembly GCA_033032175.1 of Saturnia japonica. Classification (NCBI taxonomy): domain Eukaryota; kingdom Metazoa; phylum Arthropoda; class Insecta; order Lepidoptera; family Saturniidae; genus Saturnia; species Saturnia japonica. Next base: position 6,943,079 of record CM065314.1, read on the forward strand.
CTCTCGCAAATTTTTTTGTAGGTTAAATATCTATAATTATGTATTACATTAATTTGATAGATCTCTTATGGTTTAATCAGCGTAAGCCGTTTAAATGTCCGAATAGGTTCACCATGGTCAGTTTTTTTATATGCGCGAAACTGTAATTCTTTTTGTAAAATAAATGTAGCCCAAGTTACTCCTTATAACATCAGCTATATGCTACTGAAAGTCCCGTCAAAATGGGTCCACTTGTTTCGGAAATTAGCCGGAACAAACAGACTAAAATTACAAAAATTGTTTTTTTGTTATGAGTACCGTAGGTTATACTTTCATACACATTCAGTAAATAGCTGTTGTGAGACTCTTCAATTTTATTTATTTGTATAGATTGGTATTTAAAAAATATAATAATGGAATAATCTATTGCCATTAATCCTAATGTAAATATTCTCATTACATGACAGGCAATTGAAACTTCTGAACTTATCATTTCGAATTGTTATAACAGCTTCGAGCTATCATTCAGATTAGCCTTTTGTTATGGACTGGCTCTACCCCGCGGTTTGACTCTCGTTAAATTTGAATTATACATGCACGTCTCTTACCGTTGTTGTTCTCGCTTTGTGTACTTGCCTATAGCTTACCAGACACCAATAGATAATTCTCCCTCTCTCAGTCTCTCTCCTTAGGGTCATAGCGTGATCTCATATAGCCTACAACTTTCCTCAATAGACAGTCTATTTAACGCGAAACGAGTTTTTGTAAAATAACAAGATCCTTAAATCAAATCGTACAAACATTCTAACTTTATTATATTAGTAAGAATAATACAATAATCATCGATTTACAACCAACATTTCGTAATAATAACATGATATTAGTGTTATATTATGTGATCACCATAATTTGACACAGCGGAGAATCTGACGGAAATTTGTTATCGATGTCACTGCCTCAAGCTATATCTAAGTGTTGTAGTCAACTATAGAGCTTATTGCAATTTAATTCTACTAGGCAAGGCGTTAATTGCATTCCCGATGCAAGATTTGATGGAATCATCGAGTGATTGGTTTATTTTTCAAGTTATATTAAAATCTGCTGCCGATGACTTTGACGAGAAAACTATAAATTTAATTTGTATATTGAAGTAATTTTTTAATTCGATCTTTTAATGACTTGATTCAGATATTATGTTTGGTGGTTTTTGATATAAGTAGTTTCATATAAAACTATATAACTTACAAGATTTAGTTTCACAGGTGTGGTCTTTGTATAGGAATCCATCGCATCGTGACAGCGATATGCCGCGTTCGTGATATTCGTTACACAAGGAACAAATTCTACCTGTCTAATGCATGCAATATTCAGGCTTGTGCAGTATTTCTAGAAACATCTATTAATGGCTTATCCATTATGTTTAAATTTAGATCACTTAAGTTTTTTGCTATAGTATAGCTATTGCCCAGTACTTCGTTCCTGCTGTCTTGAAAATGGTAGGACTTGCACACCATCCATTGTAAACTGGTTGTACTAGTACGAAACTTTCACGTGCGTAAGTACAACAACTCACCAAAGTTTCGTCGTATCGAATTAATGGTTTAGGAACGTATGAGGTACAAACAAATATAGAAACATTTATTACCCAACTAAGGCGAAGCCACAAGGAGGCTTATGATTTCAGCTGGCCAAGTGTGTATTTTTTTCTAAGCTACCTTTCATAATTTGTCGTATCGTTGTCTTGATCATCTGTTGGCTTATAGGCTATGTGACGCCACACTGAATTCAAAATGATACCCTATAAATGACTTGAAAGGCTTGTATTTAAAAAAATGAAAATGCCGTTACATTTTAAAAGGGTATCTATTGAAAACACGACATTTCAAAATATAGAACTAGTGCGATGTTTCTCGTAGTCCTGCTGTAGTTTTTAAACTTATCTAGTTTTTATGAATATAGATTGTCATATCTAGTTAGCCTGACCAGCAATTAATTCCGTGATACTATGTGGTTTGGTTAAATAATTTTTTGCGGTAGCCTTAAGTTACTTTCCCTTAGGTATTTTAAAAGTCATTTTTCTTCAAGGTTTTTAAAACGAGTTCAGACCTAATTATCTACCGAAGGTAAAACATATAAAATTTAAAAAACTTAAAATAAACGGCAAAGTAATGTTGTAAATGTCAAAAAGTGAATCGCAGCGCGGTGTGGCGGTCACATTCCGTTCAATTGAAGCTCGATTATTTTCTAGTCATAATCGATGATACGACAAACACCGCCGCAGTATGCTCACGGACACTCGCTACAATTGCAATAACTTGACATTTACTTAACAACAACATTTTGCCACTGATTTTACACGTAAGATTTGGTTCAACGTCGACATTTACTCAGATCCTTGTTTTGAATATTGTCCGTTTAACAAAGTAGGCACATGAAGATAGTTGTTTATAAATTTAGAGGTTTAGCATTTAGACACAATGTGACCTTTTGTTATCGTCAATTATATAGTCCAAGAAATACGCTGAATTGGAGGACTGGCTTTCAAGTGCAGCTAACGGAACTTACATGCCTATTGTTGCTTGGCGATAGATTTTCAACTTAAGGTTGATAGCTAGCCAGGTGAACATTAGAAAATGTCCTACCATCATGGTATTATTTCATAACAATTCATTACCAAAAACTCATGTTCAATTCAGAAATCGAACTCACGTCCATCGACGCTTTGCTTTGTTTGTTATTTCGAAATGACTATATTGTTAGCCTTAAAGGCTCTGTAGCCTTAGAAGCTTTGACGGCTTCACCGAGCTTGAGAGCGAACGCGGAAGGACACTCAGCCGCGAAAGTGGGGCAACAAGCTCAAGGGTGCCAAAGTGGCCGAGCCTCGGCTTAGGCTGTTGCCGGTACATGAAAATAAATCGCGATCTAACTAATTCCCTAACCGTAAAATTTGATTTAACTAAATATACATATATACGTGTTCCTACCTTCTGGGAGGAAGGGAGAATCATGCGTATATGCATTTACTTAGTAATCTAGTAATTTGATCTAAGTCTAACTAGCCAAAAAATAAAAAAGGTCCCATCGACGTGGTTTCCGTACACGCTATAACAGAGCCATCATTGCTATTAAAACTTCGAAGTGGACCGTGATTGTTGGATGTACTGAAATCATCAATTTCCTCTTTTATTTTTTGTATAGTATTATACTAGGATCTACTTATGCAATGTATAGTGATATTAAACGGCGATAAACTTCATTTATTTATTTTATATAATAATTTTACAATAATTATCGCAGCCTCTAATTAATTATTACTAGCTGAGATCGCGAATCTGGTCGCGTGGACAATAAATATATTTTTTACCGTGATAAAAAGTATCCTATCTCTTAATCAGGGATCTTATGTTGGCCCACATTTCATCTAAATCCGTTTAACCGTTTTCGGATGACTAAATAACAAACAAACAAACAACCTCATTTTCGCATTTATAACATTATTATATAGTTAGGATATCCAAACTCAAAAAGCGCCACTGAATGGTAGGACACGATAATCACGTGCGACTGGATTGCGACCACCGTGGTAATAAACATGCCACTATGACTTTCTTTTGGTTTGTCGCGTTTTGGGATAAGCCAATGTATATTTATCTGCTGAAAGGCTTGTAGGCTCGCAGCACCTATGTACCGTGGTATCCATCGTCCTAATCCATCATCTGTCTTCGCTATCATGTCGGCCTGCTCAAATGCCTCTTCACGTTATGTTTCAAGGACTCCATTTTGTAGAAAGGGGGGAACTCACTGGCCGGTAGATAGTTCCACAGCTTCACAGCGTATGGAGTTGTAAATTTAGTCAACCGAATCGGATTACTGCAAAGCTTTGCGGCAGAAATAACTGTGGTGATAATGGTATCGCAGTCGAACCTTACACAGAACCTACCACTCCTTAATTGATTAGTTCAGCTCCCTCTACAATATATCATTAATGATATATGTGTCTGTGTGTAACCTTAAACAGAAAAATCTAATATGAAATTGAACAAAAAAATTACTTTAATTTTATTTAAGCTACAGTAAAGAGGTAAAGGAAAAGGAATAAGGAGTAAACAAAAAGAAATTCCATAACATTAACACCTGATGTCATTATCAAGTTTATAAACTTCCTTTGAATTGTTACTCGTAAGTCGTTTGCAGCCTTTTATTGCAAAAGTTTGTTATTCTGAAATGAGGTATTAAAATGGCATCCTCTGCACTTCTTAGACAACTATAAAGAAATTTATGTGTAATAATTTAATCATATTTCTGATATCGTTATTATATTTATGAGTTTTTTAATTATGGGTTTGTGTATCGAATTAATGTCCGTTTTATAAGATTAGCAAACAAATCATCATTAGTAGTGCGAATTAGTCTACAGTTGGAATCAAGGCTCTCAAGGCTAGCCACTATTTCCGATTCACGGTGTTCTGCTTCTTGTCACTTCCAGCGCAAGTTACCGCTCCAGGTGGATAAGCGAGCATCCTTTACTCTGTTTGCAAAGAAGCGGTCTCCACACAAGAACTACTGTTACTTTAATTGGTTTACTCTTTGATTTCTTTTTTCATAATTCAATTCCTTAGAGATATTCATGTTTTTCGTTAAGGATTAAACATTTTAATTTGTTTTAACAATGTTAATTTCTGTAATCCTATGCAGAACTGTAGAAATATTGATTAGCACCCACGTAAACAATTAAATACGACTTTGCGCTCCCATGAAAGTGCAAACCAATAAGATCAAAGCATAAAGGAACAACGTCAGCGGTTGACCTACATAACATTCGATCAAATGTATTTACTAGGCTTCCGAATAAGAATATGAGTGATCGATGAAATACTACCTTTATATATCTGGAATTCTTATATAGTTACAAGTTCCTTAAGTTGTAATTATAGAAGTACGGATTCATTGGGCGATATCATTAGAGCACGCACAAGGTGAAGCAATCGAGAAAGGGCAAAACGGAGCAATATAAACCGAGGCACATCTTCGCTAACTGTATTCAGCAAACAGCTGAACAAAGACCAACTGTCTTATTTGTACAATCAAATCAAAAATGGCTGCTTCTGTGGTAAGTTCATCATAAGTGTTAAATAAATTGGATCACAGTTTTTTTGTTCATCATAACATTAAAAAACCGTTTCTGATTCAGATCACTTTAAAATGTTTGGCTAAGTACCATATTTAATTTTTTACATAAAACTAGTTTTCTTATATAATTTGTACACTATGGATATGATACAAATAACTCAACAGTGAATAAATACCATTTAGCTTTGGTCCACAATATTATATACTTAATTTTAAGTGACAACGTGGAAAATATATTACCATGGTAAACTTAAAAAAAGGCTGGCCCTTGAGTGCATGTGCCGAAGACAATTTGGAAGCAGTTAGTAGCTAGAAGAGTAACAGAATATGCAATCACTATACTACGTGCGGTGTTTATGTATAGTGTTATTTGTAGGGCATTTTCTAGCAATGCAAATGCATACAACATGTTAGATAAACAAGAAGAAAAACAAGTTGTAGGGCATTTTCTACTGTTCGCTTGGCTAGCTACCACTCTCATGTTAGTTAGAATTTGAGAACCAATACTTACCATTACAACGTCACTCAACATAAATCGAGACTGTGCTCAAATACTAATCTAAACAGGTTAAATTATATTGGTTCTAGAATAAATTGTTTGCTTCAACGTTAGTTCAGCTAGGCATAACCTACGTGTTTCATATATTATAAAATAATTACAGCGTTAGCACGCTGTGTATTTCTACTTCGAGGATTTTCCGTCAATTTTGTTATTGTCTAATACTATCAAGTGAGCAACTATTATACTATTCATTGTATTAGCTTCTTCGAAACGGCTCCAACGATTTGGATGTAATTTTGTATTTAGAAAATGTTTCTTAGTAAGTTTCAAGTTTGCCTAGTTAGGTGTTTTTCATTTTTATTTTTAAATACCAGGCAAAGTTCGGTCGCACCGATATTTTATATAAAAATGGATGTTCGTTCATATGAGATTAATAAACGCTAACGCCGTTTAAGTAAGTGTTTTTAAGCTATACAGTTTTAATATTTAACGTTGATCAAGTCGCAGGTACAGTTGGAAAAAAAACTCGCTAGGCAGTAAAAATTGTTCAGGCTCAATTTTAAATTTTTGGCCAATTTTGGCAAATTTAAGGTAATATTTGGAAACACTAGATATTTTCTATCTGAGAAAAGTAAATATTATATTTCAGTTGGTTTTAACATCAGTCCTTATAGCCGTGGGCTCATGTGGACGTTTGGAGCCGCAGTATCTCCCCCCACATTCAGGAGGAGGATTCGGCGGTGGTGCTGGTAGCGGAGCGGGTGGCGGTTATGGTGCCGGTGGATCACATGGAGGCGGTAGCGGCTCACAAATACCGATAACCAGCTTCGAAAACGTAAACAATGGTGATGGCACTTACCACTTCAGGTACTTGTCTAATCTTTCTATAGTTGAAGACTAAACATTAGGACATAGCGACATTATAACCCTTTTAAAAGAAGACAAGGAGGTTTTTTTACAATATTTTTAAAAATTTCATGACTTAATTGTTGCAAATTATGCACAGTCTGAGTCTAGGCCACTGTGCATATGGTAAAAAGCTCGTCACAGTAATTCACTTATGCGCATCATTTTTCGGCATCAAATGGTGTAGATTCAGTTCTATTAGCTGGCATGACAGCAGTGACTGGCGAAGGATTGCAGATCTCTCAGTGATCGATCCAGTTTTTTGATTATATTGTAATTACAATTAGACCTAATACGGTCACTTGGTCGTGCTATCTACTATGATTATTTTTCTTGAGACAAACTACAAAAAGGGACGATGAGTGCACATCCGTAAGACACGAGATTATCGATACACAAAAGAGAACTTGCAGCTAACGCGTACTATACCAAATTCTTAATCTGTTTTTAGGTTATTTGTATTAAAGTAACTAGTTTTTTTCCCTCAAAATATTGTTGTTTTCTATATTATATTCTTATAAGATTAAGCATTTATCGAAAAATTATATCAATATATTATTATATTTATCTCAAATATTATTTAAGGACTCTCTAATAGCATATAAGAGGTATATAAATTAAAAAAGAAAGCACGTGGCATAGTGAATATATGTATCTTAATTCAGACACGGCTGTACTGGAATAATATACATCGCAAATATTACCTAGCAAAAAGATACAAGTGCTATCTACATTTTCAACGTGTTTTTTTCTCTTTGAAATAAAGAAGTTTTTTTAATTACAATAGTAAATGTATATTAATATGAATTATGTTTATAGTTACGAAACCGGCAACGGTATCGCAGCACAAGAAAGCGGAGCGCCTCGTGCTCAGGGACCTGAAGGACTAGCTGTCACCGCCGAAGGTTCTTTCTCCTTCCGTACACCTGATGGCCAGCAGATTGCAGTCACTTACACTGCTGACGAGAATGGATTCCACCCCAGCGGATCGCATCTTCCTACTCCACCACCAATCCCAGAAGAAATCCTTCGTTCCATCGAATTCAACAAGCGCAACCCTTCTTCGTAAGTTCGAACACATGAATTTATAACAAAGATTATTTTAATAATCAATACCTCGAAAACCGATAATGCCTTGATTATATAGTTATAGTAGTCGAAATCCACATGCAAATGATCAATCCCAATTTGCGAATTCTACAGTGAGTCTGAGCTTTCGGTGAAAGAAGACATGAGACCATAACTTAGTGTTTGGATATTTTTATTTCTACAGGACTAAGGCGATATATAGATGTTTGGGCATTGAGTAGTGTTTTGACGTTCCTAAGTGCCTTCTTAGGACTTAAACTAAATAATGATTATTTGGATTTTGATTGACATGGGAGAAACAATCCCTTTTCTAAGCTTATTTGTACCTAACCAACTATACAAAAAAAAAAAAATAGAAATTAAAATAAAATCTTTTTAATTATCTATAATAATACTCTATCAATTGTAACCAAAAAACCTATTGCAATGTAAAATAGCCATTTTAAATAATATTAAGATGAACTCAAACAACCTTCTCGGTCAGAATTGTAGTTAAGCCTTTAATCCAATTTATAAAAATAGATAGGTACTCATAAAAATACTCATAAAACCCGTGCCATTTATCTTTATCCTGGGCAATACTCATCCAGTTTGACAGTTCAAATTTTCAATCCAGTTATTTCAATAATATCATCAGCCCACTGTTTTCGTGGTCTACCTTTGCTCCTCCTGCCTGTAGGTCCCGGACATCTTGTTACTTCTAGCGTCCATCTCTTTTTTTTGTACTTTGAAATGTGTCCTGAACATTTCTATTTTAGACTTAGAGCATGTTGAAGAGCGTCAGTAAGTTTAGTTCTTTTCCTTATATCTTCGTTTCTGGTTTATGTATTTTTCTTAATTTAGTATACCTATTCCTTTCCATGGTATGTTGACATGAAGCAATTTTATTTCTTATTTTATTGGTGTATGTCCATGTTTGACTTCCGTATGTTAAACTTGGCTGGATGCAATTGTCCATTTTTTTTTCATTTTTTATCTCGTAGTGTCCTTTTAAGATTACAATACAGATATTAAAAACTGGCTATGCCAGCGGCACCACTCGCGTAGGCTACAGAATTATAGTTTCTGAAGATATCGTAATATTTTTTCTTTTTGATAAGGACCAAGTATCTAAGGAGTAAAACAAAAAAAAACGGTCAAAATCTATCCAATAGTTTTTACGTGATGCGCGCACAATGGCAAACCTCAATAATTTTATTTACATCGTTATTCTTGATAGAATCCTAATAAAGGAGAATCAAAATATTTTTCCCCTTTTAAATCTAGCGTATGACAATGGAACATGACAGAAAAGAAATCGAATTAAAAAAAAAATCTTGTCTCTTCTTAAGGTTAATAATTGGGAAGCTATTTCAAAACAAAGCTTAACTATAGAACTTCTGTTTACTTCACTTTTTATATACTACTATATTGTTTTTGTTTTAGTACTTATAATTTTATTATAATCTTTCAGTGGTGGCTCCTACAGCGGCGGCGGCGGTTCCAACGGCTACCACTACTGATCTCAAAATAAATTTTAAAAACCTAATTCCGCTAAACTAGAAAATAATCCGCAAATAAAATTCACAATCAAACCCTTAAGCCTTAAGCTACGGACCTGTCCCACCCAGGATTATAATTAAAAACCTAATTTCAATGAATGTGAAAATAAATTAAAAACAAAAAACAATGTCTATAGATTTCTAACAACGAAGCAAATCTTGCAACTTTTTTTTTTTTTGCGAATGAACTGTGTTTTAGCAGAATTGGGATTTACCTACGGCAATAATAATAGTTTATAACTTCACGATAATGGACTGTGATACAACGATATTTCGAGCACTTAGTTATTAAGTTAGAATTGATACTATATAAAAATGTAAATAGGCATGTTTGATAAATAATATAAAGTAATGTTTATAAAAGTTGTTTAATTTTTTCTACTTTTATTTTCACTATGAGTATTTGAATTAAGATTAAAAACAACATGTTATATTTAACCAACTAAAAAAAAGGACTTATGTTACTCAGTTCGAATGTATATTTTTTTTTAAGGATGTTCTACCATAACTTCTTTGTATATCAACCGATTTAGGTGATTCTTTTTCTGTTGGATATGGGATTCCTCAAGAGTTTAACCCATTTTAATTTAATTGGCATTGGACTTTCAGCTTCGAAGATACACCAGGGAACTCTTCAAAATCAATGAAGTTGGTTTTCTTTTTTTTAACCGAGTTAAAAAAAGAGAGGCTCAAGTTCGGTTTAATTTTTTTAAATGTTTGTTATCTCATAACTCCCTAATTTATAAACTGACTTGGTTTTTTTTTAAAGGGTTTATTTTCAATTGGGTTCCATTTTAATTTCATTGTCACTGGACCTTGGATTTTGAATATATATCCAAAAACTCTACAAAAACGAATAGGAAATTTATAGTGATTGATATATTAGTAGGTTTATGATAATCCAAGACTAAGTACGTAACGAAGGACGTTCTGAAGTAATTTGGACCATAGATAAATATAGTATACTCACTTGGATTGCAAAGGAACAACGGAAAGCTTTAACAAAAACAGCACGAATGTGGAAGGTCCCTCCCTCGCCTCCTTGTGCGTTTTCTACCGTTTGTATAATAGTTTGTGTTCCGAGAAACTGTTCGACATGATGCCTACAGCTACTTTCCGTCATCACACCGCTCGCTGTCAGAAAGGAGTTCATCCTCACACTTTGGAACCTAAATCCGTCCGTTTTCAGATGAATTTCCTCCGTGAACGCTCGGGTTGTCCCTGTTTTCCCAAAGGACTACAGTAAGGGGTTCTTGAAAAAGTGTTCAAATTGGTTTTTAAAGGGTCGGAAACGCGCATGTGATACTTCTGGTTTTGCAAGCATCCATAGGTTGGACAGCATGCTTGTTAGCTACCATCGTGGTATAAAAAAAGGTAGAGAGAGATAGAGAACAGAAAAAATTCTTTCAGAATACCTCAAACATACAGAAGATCGTAACCAAATAACCCTGCGGTCAGTAGGGTTTCCACAGCTCTTTGGGTAGGGTGGGCAACGTGCTAGTTGATACCTACATGCGTCCATAGGCTACGGTATCCGCTTACCATCAGGCGAGCTGTATGCTTGTTTGCCACCTATGTTGTATAAAAAAGGCAACGGAACTCCATAATAAAACAATTTAAACTTGCCTTGTTTGGATTAATCGAATTGTCATGAGATACACTCTACTTTTATGTTATTTTAATGATAACTCCAAAGATAGCATTAATTGTATATACTATTGTCTTAATAAATTACGTGGCAGACGCATAGATTGTAAAAATATGAAATTGAGTTTAAAAAAGGATATTTTAAAGTAAATAAATAACGTAATTATTTTTTAATATTATAGTGTATTTTTTCAGGGTAAAATATTTAGTAGTCGGTTTTGTTTTTGTTGACAAAAAAATTATGTTAATAAATGTCTTCTTGATGTTATACTTTTTTCGTCGAGTTCAATCAAAGGTACAATTGAGAGCTGAACGAGTTTCATGTGTTGGAAGTGCGACATTATGAAATTACCTATCAATGATAGTATTATAAATTCATTTTACTGATTTTAATTTTTTTAATTGTGTAAAAATAATTTATCGCCTCGTTTTAACAAATCATTTTGTTGTAGCGATTTTTTTGCTTTGTGGCCACAATCTCACCTGATCTTAAGTGGTGATGTGGTTCAAGATGGTAGCACGCTAAGCCTAGTGAAGACTGGCTCTCAAGTTCAGCTGCCGGATCACCTATTGGTGTTGACAACAGATTTTCAACTTGAGGGTGTAGGTAAATAACTTTAAATAAATGTTAATACAGTTATATAATTTTTACACAACTATAAACCTACTTAATTTACTTATGTATAACTTTACCTAGTGTAATTTGCGTGTAAACCATCTGAAAATTTGTACCACTTATTTACAGGCTAGCGAGCCAACACAACGTGGCTTTGGGCAAAAAATACCCTTAAACTTTTGAAGTAAACTTATACATTCACATAAAACTTCGAATTTAATTGTTTGTATGTGTATTCTATTCGTTCCTATATCAACAATCCCATTACAATAAGATTTTGTAAGTTACGTGCATGTCTGTGACGGCTTCTGACTTAGTACAGCCATTCCACAATAGGTAGTAAGCAAGTCGTTTCATATTGTATGCAGTGTATATTATATTTAAGGTTTTTCAATAACAACCGGGTATATTCAAAATAAAATAAAAAGACATTGATTGTTTACAACAAAATTATATTAAACTATCTTTTTAGAAAACTTAATCTTTGGTATTATTTATGGAATACTACATCATTCAAATGGCCCGTATAGTAACATGAATGCAAGAAGTCCAGAAGATTGATCTGCAAGCAACTTGGCCGCTGAATATACACTGGTATATCCCAAAACGCGAAAGAATCATTGTGAGTTGTCATCACGTGCATGTTGGTCGGGACCCAGTCGGCTACAAATCCCTACCACCCCGCTGGGTTACTAAATAGTATACAACGATTTTCTGATCGCGGAACGTAAGCGTGCTACTATGTCGGTCACGATCCTGTCTAACACAGTAAGCGTAAATAAGTTGTTATCAAATTTTACTCATCGAATAAAATCGATTAGATACATTATAGTAACCATTTCCAACAGCATCTGGTAGCCAACGCCCACAGAATCGTACCTGAGCATGAAATGCCTAATGTTGTAACAAGTTTATACAAACGCAACATGTAGAACCACTATTGCGAACTGTGGTAATAAGATTGGTTCCACACCCATACACCACTGAGATCATTATCAGAACTTTTTCTATAGGTTGTAAACAGTATATTACTAAATATTCACTTTGAGCACATATGTAAAAATGAAACATAACATAATTCAAAAATTTTGCGTCTCACTGTCGAATATAGACGGCGCTTTGAATATATTTTCATTAGCGCAATTGTATAAACATCTGTGAACATTAAACAAAAACATTATTTTTAAACTCTATAACTATGTTTAATTATTAGCGGGGAACATAAGCTTTCAAATGATGGTTAGATCATAAATTTGGATGAAGTTTTAACGAAGATAAGGCGTTACCAGGAAAATAACCTTTATTTTTTTTTATAAAGCTCGGCACATTGACGGAATACCATTCCTGATAGTAAGCACAGCACAATTTAAATACAACGGTGACCACCAGAGGTCTAAATCCATTACAGGGCCCATTGTCATAAGAAGCAGAGAACAAACTGACCGGCAGGAATTTCCACAGCTTCACTTTAAGACAAAGATAAACATACATATATATATTTGTTACAATTATTAGCGAGTATACACATTAACAGACACTACGCACACATATATATTCGGTTTCTATTCCTCTGTATAATTTCAGACAGGAAAGAAAATAGCCTCAAATATTGTTAAAAGTATAACTTCTAAAGCCTATAATAAAATTCTTCGCAACTTTAACGTCAAAAAATATTCGTAGTAGATACTTGTCATTATTAAAAGGCTGTATTCTGTTAGAGGTATACTAATACCATGGTATGGTATAATCAGTAATGCGAAGAGACGAGGAGCATGTAGTGAAGAATGCATTGCAACTACCTTAAAGAGGTAGAGGACGACTTCCGGCTACGTGGTGTACTAGCATGATGGTACAATAAAACATAGTACCTACAAAAAAAAAAAAAAACACCTATCTAGGTAAACTTGGAATGTAAAACATTACCTATCTAGATGCAAAGTTTCATCGAAATCATTGGAGCCGTTTCCGAGAAACCAATTACTTAAATATATATACAAGAATTGCCCACTTAATATAGTAAGATATAGGTTGACTTCAATTAGCAATAGCATATTCATGACAATAACAAAAATATAAAGAAATGAAAATAAACACCAGTGTTTCACTGGTCATTAAAATGTTTATTTTTGGTATACAGAACATATCGAAATATTTTTTATTGACATTTTAGAATATTGATTACTTATCATTACATTACGTTGGAGCTATTAAATGAACTTACTCTGTAGACTAATAATAGGATCTAAGCGCCGTTATAGGATTGCCTTACACGGGTATTTTGCAAACAAAATATTCAAAGCTTACAAAGTACGGCTCGACAATTTTGGGTTCCGTAAATGAAAACAAATATTTCAATGTATACTAAAATATATTATGTTTTTGTCTTGTCTTTTTAGCAATCAATTTTATAGTTTTATGTGATACTAGCAGTGACCCGCGGCTCTGCTGGAATTCATTACACTATAATTATTCTCGTCTCGTAATTATTAATATAGATACGTAGTGTTAATATCAAAATACATGTATGTTGTGGTAATATAAGTTAGAAATATCGTATTGAAATTTTAAGAGTTAGTAATTTAAATTTCACAAGTAAGGCCGATTACAAGAACCTTCTTGTTCACACGGAGAAAATAAGGCTGACCTTGTTCAAATATTTGGATTACAATATATATTACACCCAAATTCAGATTAAGGTAATTTTTTTACATCATAAAATATCACATATCAAATATCATCCATAGCTATACACTGCTTACGTAAAAATATGATGGAAATTAGGAATGATTTCACTACAAAATCTCACATAAAATCCATCCTATTTCATGAGAGTAATATACGAGGGGAGGTCCAAAAGTTAATGGAATGGAAGGGTTTTAAATAAAAGGAAACGATAAATCTATTTTTTCTTTTCAATATAATCACCCTTAAGCTGAATACATTTATTAGATCTATGAATTAATTTTTGTAAACCATCGTAAATTTTTTTTTATCTTTTGCCTCAAAATGAGTCAACATTGTCTGCTTTACCCCACTGTCGTCGGAAAATTTCCTTCCCCTTAAGTCTTTTTTAAATTAGGAAACATTAGTGATTCGAATCCATACGTGTGCAGAACAGCCATTGCAACTCTGCTCTTGTGAACCGGCGCGTTGTCTTGCAAGAGCAACATACCCTTGGTTAATTTTCCTCGACGTTTTTCCTTGATGGCCTTCATTAATTTTAAATATATGGTGCCATTTTTGTATGACGCCGTGTCGCTTAGGAAAAAAGTGTATATAATTGTTTAATAATATATAAGTCATTGGTTTACTTACGTACTCACGTACGAAGTTATGCATCTTTGACGTAACAAAACAAAAATAGCTGCAAAAATGTTATAATTCGCCTGCCAACAACATAATACATTTAGCCATCAATGATAATAACTTGTGTAATTTAAAAGAATCTTTTAATTGGGTAAAATAGTTTTAATATGAGCAGCCAGAGTATTTCTATGAAAGCTCGTTTGGCTGTGCATAGAGGAGTGTTGGTTCCAACACTCATGTACGGAAGTGCAGCTGGGTGCGGCAGAAAAATCATGAAAGTAAAATAAATGCAGTAGAAATGAGAGCGCTAAGAGGTATGTTAGGAGTGACATTGAGGGACAGGATAAGAAATAGTGTGATAAGAGAGCTTTTTGTTGTGAAAGAAGATATAGTCACATGGATTGAGAAAGGGATGCTTAGATGGTTTGGGCATGTTGAGAGGATGAACAAAAGGTGAATGACTAAACAAATTTATGATGCGAGTATGAAAGGAATCGTTGGAAGAGGAAGGCCTAGACGAACATTTATCGATCAAATCGGAGACGTTCTGAAGAAATATAAGGCCAAGAGTACTCTAAACCGACGAGCATGCATGAAAAGATTAATGAATGTCGAAGAAGCGAAAGAGGTATGCCAGGATCGTAGCAGGTGGAAGGACGTGGTCTCTGCCTACCTCGTTGGGAAATAGGCGTGATTTATGTATGTATGTATGTATGTAAAAATAGTTTTAACGGTGTGTAAATGGAAATTAATTAATTAAAATAATTTTTATTGTAAAATACACCGATTGAGCTATGTAAGTTAAAATAAATTAAATTGTTTCTAAACAATTCAAAAAAATCAGTAAAATTAATTCACATTATTATCATTGATGGCAAAATACATCGTGTTGCACTTCCGTCAGTCACATGATGCGCACGCAGCTCTCAATTTCACCATCTACTAAACGCGCCAAAAAAGTATAAAAAAGTAGAAGCTAAGATTAATACATTATATTATTACGAATTATGATAATAATTATGTTTAATGTAATTTCGAGGTTATTCTTACAAAACAAATCATTATCTACGGGACCATTGATGTTTAGCTGCTTCAGATTAAATTGATTTTTTGAATTATCCTTGAAGCTTTAAACGAAACTTACCAAATTCATGGCGGTGTCGGTAACAATTGCCTGTGCCGCGGCCCGCGGGGGGTGATCGCATCGGTATGCAAAATGTGAGTGCTCTTCATAGGCACGCCTTCCGTTATAATGTAGCAAGGTGATCGAATGGTAGGGTTGCATCAATATAAAAACACCGTTTATGATGAATTAGGTATCATTCGTCAGAGAGCTTTGTTTTGACTAACAATAAAGTTATAATTTCAAGTTAAATATATCAATATGTGCGCATTAAAGGTACGTTTTTAAATAATCTATAGAGTAAAAGCTTCATAGGTGTCCAAATCTATAGAGCAATTAAAATATAATTAGTAAAATTGTAAACATTTGTAAAGCTTCTTCAAGTATTGTTTTACAAAATCTCGTATTTAATATTATATATTTATTTTATTTGGATCTTTCATTAGGCAAAGTAAAAGTTAGGAAAATTAAAGTTAATAAATTTTTGCTTCAGCTGGTTTCTTTCCAACTCTTCCATCAATTATTATGTATAATAATATTCCAATATGTCGGAATATTTAAATCGTTAGGCTGATGGATCCTCTCCAAATGCTTGCAACTGATTACTCAACTCAATCTTCAGATTCCTTCTTACAAGGACATGCACAATTTTATTTTTAATTGTAGCTCGAGAAATTTACGGCTTTGTCTCTGATGGTAATTACAGTACAATCCAAAAACAACAGCGACCAACAGTGGGAAATCCATTGCAGGGCATCGCTGTCACGCCGACCAAGATAAATATCTTTTTACGTTACGCTTGAAGGACGAACTGAGGGTTATCGTAAAACTGGCTCCAAAGCCTAGTGGTTTTTGACTCCACAAAAAGAAAACCGTTTACTACATCACTATACGCGGTTCTTCAGAACACTATACAGCTTAATAAACTTTTTGAAATATTTGTCATCAGCTCGTATCGTTGTTGGCTGTACTTGCTGTGGCGTCTGCGGGTCATCTGGGCACCCAATTTTTCCATTCACAAACTGGGGGCTATAGTAACGCAGCTGCTTATAGAAACGCCGCAGCATACAGCGGCACCTATGGAGGAGCTCACATACCAATCTTAAGCTATGAGAACGTCAATAATGGAGACGGGACATACAGATATAGGTAAGTGATTTTTTTAATAAGTTTATCTTGTTTAGAACACACTGGACGTTGGAATGTATAATGAGATATTAGGGGATACGTACACTGACGAGGTGGGTAAATTGAATGAATGAATAAATACTTTATTGCACTTTTAACTTGTATACTGGCGAGCTTAATGCTATAAAGCATTTTCTACTAGCTAACCAGCGGTAATGTGAAATAAATTATTAACAAGACAATTTTTTTACAAAAAAAGAAAATCTACTTCAATGATTTTGTGGAAGTTTCTGGTACAACTCGAAGTTTAAGGTTCGATGCCAAAGAAATAAAAATGTGACCACCCTTGAGGTATTCCCTTTCCAATAAAAAACAATCGTCTAAATAGGTTCATAAATAAAGAAGTTAAATTGGATATCTATAAAAAAATACGTACAATCGAATTGAGAACACTCCTGCTTTTTTGAACTCGGTTTAAAATTGCATATAAACTATTACTAAATTATTTATATACAAGGGTTATACTACGATAGGGTCTAATTGTGCAAATTCCATAAAAGTCCCAAAAATATAAGAATAAAAAAATGTCGATAATTCTAATCGAATTTCAAAGATGACGAAATTTTCATTCCTTGTTTTTTAATATCATTATACACTTTTAAGTGAAGTATTTAAGATGCAAGTTTAATTATTAAAATATATATAAATTCATGTGTATATGATGAAAATATATTAATTGTTATTATTCTGTTCATTTATAAAAAAGAAAGTCCTCTTATTAATAACTACTTGTGTTTATGAAGATATCGTGACATTTTGCGTTTTATTTGGACCAAGTATCTAAGGAAAAAACTTTGATAAAAATCTTTTGATAAAATTTTTTGCGAGATGCGCACACAACGGCAAACCTCAAACATTTTATTTGTATGGATTGAATTAGTTTTTTACTTTGATTTTTATCATTCAACAAACTAAATGCTAGGTATAAGCCAAAGGTGCTCAAACTTAGATCTTCAGCGATCTACCACGAAATATTTATCTAGCAAGAAATCGACTGGTCAGCAGCATACTAGTACTTTTTCTTTCTTTTTTTTTTTAAAACACAATATTTATGAAATATTATCTATAATATCACACACAATGCCATAATATAGGGCCAAACACGTAAGTTTATGAAGTATAACCAAAACCACTACATGACAGATTGGCTGACACGTCTCGTGGTGCAGTTATAGTAAGTCCTACTTTCAAAACCATGGGTTCGATCGACACTGATGACTGACTTTTGCGTTATGAACATAACTGTCATTTGTGTGTCAGGATGTTAAATATTTTGTATGTCAGCTGTTTAGTAACCATAATACAAGCTTTGCTTAGTTTGGTATTAAATGGCTGAGTGTAAAATTAATTATGTCCCCATATTTAACCATTTTTAACAAAAAAGGAAACCAACTTCAATGGTTTGCAGGAGTTCCCTGGTGTATTTTCCAATTTGAAGGTACAAGGCCAATGAAATTTAAATAAGACCACCCTTAAGGCTAACCCATTTATAACGAAAGAAGAATCATCTAAATCGGTTCATAAACAAAGAAGATATGGCTGAACATTCATAAAAAAATGTACATTCGAATTAAGAACTTCCTCATTTTTGATGTCGGTTAATAACCAAATAATAATATCCCACCAAAACCTTCCTTGCACAGTTTGTACCAATCTTCAATGTTCTAATTGTTATTGTGTAAATTTTACAGCTACGAAACTGGTAATGGCATCGCCGCGCACGAGAGCGGGGCCCCACGAGCTCCTGGTCCTGAAGGTCTTGCTGTGACAGCCGAAGGAGGTTTCTCCTACAGGGCTCCCGACGGACAACAAGTCAACCTCGCTTACACCGCCGACGAGAACGGTTTCCACCCGTCCGGCTCTCATATTCCCACACCTCCTCCGATCCCTGAGGCTATCCTGCGCTCTATCGAGTTCAACAGGCAAATATCCTTCATCGTAAGTTACCTGTTATTGCGTTTTATATAAGTATTTATTTTTGGTGATCATCACGCAACTTATTTTTGTGTGAATTGTATCATTTGTTTAGTCACCAAAATACAAGCTTTGCTTAGTTTGAAACTAAATGGTCATGTGTGAAATCGTGTCTCGAGAAATCTGTTCGCATTTATTCTAATAATGTTTAAATATCAATTCTACATTGCCATAGTTTCTTTATTCCCCAATAATAGTCTTTTATAAAATATAATATCCATTTGGTTTTGTTTGTATTCAATCTCATTCCATTTGAAACTGCCCTGGCGAATGTATTATATAAACCTCGATAGATCTTATAAGAAGGATTTATTATCTATTATCGTTGCCGAAGCACACTGATCTCGGTAGTTATATATTGAACCTATCTTTAAAAGCAATGATGAACTACAAAACAGGTCATTTCTCATCAATATGACTAATTAATTCTACGTAAATGTAATTGTAACATATACAAATACGATCCGAAGTGATAGACGTGACAATTTCCTGTAGCACAGTTGGTAAACCTTTTGTGTGTGGTTACTGATTTCATGCGGTATAAAAAATTTATGACAGTTGGATACAATTGTGAATCAACTTATACTTGTCGGTACAATCATGGTAGATTAAAATGATAGATAATTTTTTTCCGTTTAACCGCCATTTTTTTCGATTTTAAGTTCAAAACATGAACAGATTCGATTAAATAATTAAAATTTATATCAAACAAAATAATGTTGTTGGTAAATTTTGAGATGAAAATCGTTGAACATTTGTTTGTTTCTAGAGAATCTACTCGTGCATGTAAAATTTTCCACAGATTAATTCGCTTGTCGAAATGTGATTGAATAATGAAATATCTTGCTAACACGTTTTTACATACGAGTACTATACATTAACAAGATTAATCTCTGTTTTGATTAATTCTAAAACAACTGTATAAATGTTAATTCAAACACTTCGTTTCCATGAATCAGAGATTATTATGCCAACTTTTTGTTTCTTTAAACAATGCTTTTTGAAGTTGAACTTCTCAGGCGACGATTCAAAAATTGGAAGAGAACTGAGAGTGTAATTTCAAGGGCGCGTCGCATTTTTGCCCATTTTATTAGATAAGAGAGAAGAAAGATAGAGCGTAGAAAGGAGAAAGAAAGTATACATTGTATATTTTAAGAAGTTTCACTTCTATCACGCGCAATTTTTATTAAAATAATATGTCCTTAAATAACAAATCAGCATATTATATAGAATAAATAATGCGAAAAAATATCATGAAATTATAAATTTAATCAGTCGAAGTACATATGTACCACTGTTATCTATGCATATTCGCCATTTTATATGCAGTTCATTGATTTCTTTCCTAAGAAATTGTGGGAGCGAGAATCAATAAAATCTTTGAAGGTGGTTTGGACAGCTTCATCGGAATTGATTTTTTTTCCTTGCAAGAAATTGTCCAAATTCCAAAAAATGTGGTAATGTGCTGGAACAAAGTCCGGGGCACATAGTGGCACTCGTAGACATTCCAACCGCAGTTCTTCTAATTTTGTTATCGTCTGTCTAGCGCAGTACGCTAGAGAAATTAACCAATCTTGATTGTTTAACGGCTAGCTTTTCAATCATAGTTTGCATTTGTTGATCTGGTTCTGCAGCGCATCAGAGTCGGCATCAGCCTCGGTGACACTCATGGAAGGCATTAATGGAAATAACGTCATATTTAAGGTTTTCCATTTTGTGAAAAGAAGGTTATCAAAGAAAAATTCAATGTTACGAAAACAAATTAATCACTGAATTCGAAACACAAATACACAAGCCTACATTTGAAATTTGGAATTCCTAACCAAACGCCAGATATTTGAGATCAAAGTGGCCAGTTCAACAAAAAGCCAATTACATATGTAGGGATCTAATAGTATCGTAGTGTAATAGCAGTAATGTGATTGCACTAAGGATGATGGTAAACACAGTATAATCCAAAAACAACAACGACCACTGAGAGATCGGCAATCCATCGACTACATTACTACATTATTGAATATAAACTGACTGATTTTGAGAATTGACACACCTGAGCGTTACTCTATACCGGTTGTTGTTACGCCTGGTGTATGGTGGTCGCAATCCAGCCGGACACAATTGTCGTGGCCTACTACTACTCAAACCCTACTATGTAAGATTAAACATTAATAAAGTTGTTTTAACGTTTTCAGCGGAGATGGTGCGTACCACGGTGGTAGATACCACGCCTACCACTATTGAATAAAGACTCCCAGATACTGACGATCAAGAAAGAAATATAACAATGGACTGTATACCGATTTTATATATCTCCTACGTATTTATTGGAACTTTAATATAAATTGTTGATAATGTAATTACATTTTTTTAAAATAAAACAGCAAGAATAATTTTGTTTTACACTTTTAGTTATTTATCTTACTATATACAATTATCTATTCATAATATAATACAAAATCATGTTTCCATATAACATGAAAAAATAAATCAGCTCAACAATTTTCTTTTAAACTCAACCAGACGGAAAAAATTTCGTACAAATATTGCACCACATTCTTTATGCAGCTATGACTTACTAAGTACATTGTTTTGTGTTGAACGACAACCCAAAAATTCTATTGCATTTCAATTCATGTAGATTATCCTTTTAAATCTGTTATAATTCACACAAGCGTATGTGTAAGTATAAAGTGATCTTGAATTTTAAAATTCTCCAAATGTTAACCACTGATTAAATTATTTCATTATTATTACGTAAGTACACGGTGGGAATAAAACAATTTATTTGTTTAAATTTATGTAACATTTATAAGTTCATACGTCATTTAAAGGAAACATTCATTAAGTGAAATCTATTGAAGTAGTTAATTACAAAATACGTATCGTTTACGTAACCTCATCAAAGGTCAAATGAATACTCAGTACAAGTTAAACAAATATTCCAATTAAAGTTTTAATATTAAATCAACATTACAAACCATACAAGTACCTACTAATACTTCAAAAGAACATTTTCATTTAGTTAATTATAATTCGAATGTCGCAGGAATTAAAACCACGGAATCCATGGAAAACCCATAATTGTTATTATCACAATTTAATAAACATATAGCTCAAACTACTGAACAGATTGGGCTGAAATTTGACACATAGATAGCTATTATGATGTAGGCATCCGCAAAAAGTACGAATTTTTGAAAATTCTACCCCTAAAGGGGTATATTAGGGGTTCAAAATTTGTATGGAGAAATCATATAAGAATTACATTTTTTAAAGGTGCGAGCGAAGTGTAGGTATACTTAAGATTGATAAACTCCAACACCGTTTGGACGATCACCATGAAAGTTGGTAGGTGTTTTTTATGGAAAAAGTTTTACTGTCATCCCGGAATGCAATAGGTGTCGCTTCGTTGTGGTAAAATTACAGACTACTGTAAAGGGTAGAACGACATCCGCGGGTCCAGCTAGTATACACTAAATATCAACTATAAAATATCCGTAGTTTTATTACAGGAAATTGTACATTTTCGATGAGTAGTATGTAAAATGAATAATCCTAAATGAGGCCGTAACGATTCATCGTCGCAAAATAAACCTGTTGACAAATCCTCAACCCAGACACGACAATAGCGTTAAGGAAATAATTTGTACATATTATTATGCTGCACTTCGGTCTCAAATTTAAATATGCAATAAACATTAATTTAGAACTTTAAACATTTTTTTTAAGCAATGGAAGGAAGCAGTTATGAAGTAAACACGCGTCGATTGACGTGAGTTCGAATCCCTGCAATGAGCCTGAGATTTCGGTGAAAGAAAATATTGTGATGAAATCATAGCATATTGGTGGGATATTTTCCTAATACTCGCTTGTCTACCTACTAAGCTAATGTTAATATTATTATGTCGTCAAGCACCAATACCTAGATGTGTTACGGCAACTGCACTGAGAGCTAGTCATTCCTGTAGATTTATCGTCTTACTATCTTGTCACCGAGTTACAGTTTTACTCTATTTACGTATTATGAAATTTGTTGGGTAGTTTTTATCGAATTATCTTATCTGATATATTAAAAGAAGTATAAGTGAGCAATTATTATTAGATGTAATTTTGTATTTCGTTAAAATTTTAGTTTTCAAGCATATCCAGATAGGTGTTATTCCATGGATTTTTTTCTAAATACGTCAGGCAAACGCAAGCAACATTGCCCAGTCAGGTACTTCAATAATTATTCACTTCACTTCACTTATTAGGTACTAGCTGTGCCCCGCGGTTTGACCCGCATATAATTTGAATGAAATCAATGACTGATAATCCATAATACTTCAATATAGATAATACTTTTAGTAACATTTTCTTGTGGTATTACCGTACCCTGTTCAAGCGAGCCGAGTGTTTAATTATGTATTTTAATTTTACATTATCTCCTAAACTATGTGTTCCAATAACATGCAGTAAAGAGCAAAAATTTTCATTCGTTGTTCGTAATTAGGGGGTACGGCAGTGCGCCCGCCAAGTCGAGCACTACCGTACCATCTTTTTGTTAATGCGACTCACAGCACTTATGACCCCCCGTAACTTCGTTGTGTATAAAGCAAGAAGATTGAATTTTTAGAGATCAAAATTACATACTATAACTGGCTGTATTGCCAATATACCTAATAATTATTATACCTTATAAATTACGAATTATCGCTAGTGAAAGATCTTTAATTTTGTCACTGACACACTCACCGATCATCAAAACTATAAGGTACTTCTAGTAGACTTGCAAACTTCAAATTTTGAATTTTAGTTAGCGTTTAGCCTATAAAAGAAGGAAAAACTGAAAATCCCGCTTTTCGAAGATCTGACTCTGACGTGATACCCAAGTGCCTAGCCAAATTATTAGAGATATCGAAATACCGCCTTAGCAAAATAATTTAATATTCTGATAAGCTTTTTCTGATGGCATATAAAAATCGAAGGTCTGGAGTACCTGATGAGGAATCTTAAGAACTCCGTCAAAATATAAGAGCTATAGAAATTCTGCCATAATAAAAATTATCTAATAATCTGATGAGTGTTCCCTAATGACACATAAAAATCGAAGTTCTGGAGTTATCTAACGTGTAACAATAAGAACCCCACTCCGCCAAACTTTAAGAACTATCGAAATGCCGCCTTAGCAAAAGTTATTCAATTCAGACATATTGTTTTCTAATTTCAGCGTCAAAGCGCTCTGACGCGCGTTCATATGAACAGGGCCTAGGGGTAAACTAAGAGCAATACACTCAATCAATATAATAGACCTTTTCTGCTTATCGATGTTATGAAATTCCAGTATCTAATTTAGAAACTTAATAATAAACTACAAAAAAAAAGTGAAATCCCAAGAAAAACATGAAAATAAGGTTAACATGTTCTTGTTACATGTCGTGGAATTGTATATGACTTGTGCTGTTGAGAATATTGTAGGAGCTTGTTACTATTACGTACTTCTGTTTTCTTGGGTGAGTTTATAGCAACAACGGCCAAGTTATATAAAATTCCACGACACGTAACAAGAATATGTTAACCTTATTGTTTTGACATTAATTAAAATGTTTTACGCTCATATAATTAGGTAAAGAATGGAATTTAACGTGTAAAATATAGGCCAGATTGTGTCCAAAATTAGTCGTTTTTTTTTTGTATCCACCTTCTACGCGGCTGTTTATGAGATTTCACTACTTTTTTGTAAACAAATCATCTCAATCGAGACTTGGCCCGTTTTTACAGTATGTTTTTCTTGGGATCCTTATTAATATGCCATGCCTAAAAATAATGCTCATAAATCGCTTTTTAATATTCACCATTTTTTTTTCACAAAATATCTTATTGTAGCTTATGTATAAGAGATAAGCATATGCTATCGCAAGGTTTTTTTTAGATATACTAAAGACCAATATAAAAGATTTTATTCGAACCACACGCCAACGCAACGCTGCCAACGCACTCGTATAGCATATCGTTGTTCTTTTTTTATCGTTTTTATTTAAAAAAAAACACAAGGATATCTTTGAGTGAAATAGTGGGGCATAGTCAATGATATTATATATAAAAACATTTTTACTTATAATATCACGAGGCACAGCTGATTAAAATATGTAGATAGAAGAAAAAACACAGATGTAAATAAAAAACCTACGAACAGTAGTATATTTTTTAATTCATTTTCAAGTTAAAATGTATTTATAATATATAGCTAAGTATTTCATTACATTTCAATTAACCGATATCACAGTCCGTACGTATAATATACAGTTTATGAGGTACAATAACACTCCACATGTACACATGTAGAAGGTATGCCAAAACTTTAGTAGTGGTAACCGTTACGACCTCCATTGAAAGAGCCGCCGTCCCTGTAAATAATATTTAGAAAATATATTTATCTTAATTCTACAAATTGATGAAAAATAAAAGTTTTTAGTTAATTGTTTTAGGTTCTACAATAAACTTCCTAAGCACATTACCGATTTGCCGGACAATAAGTTCAAAGCTTTATTATAGGGTGAATGATAGTGATATCTGAAAGTGATTCTTTCTCTTGTAAAGACTGTTGTCGGTTCTTTTCTATGACTGCTATGTTTCCTGAACTAATAATAGTGATTTGATATTGAAAAGTACCTTTATAGGGTCTCAATTGAATATAATTTTTTTTGATTTTGATGTATATTTGTATCAGTCCATTGCTGAATACGCTACTCTTCGATCACCCCACTGTATAATATAATACTCGCTTTTATTCGATCGTTTCCACTTTCCAGCTGTTTCGCCTGTTGTCGCTTTATCTTGCCGCGATGCGTTCCCGCTAAGGTTTCTTAGCCGTGATTCATCTCAAGAACTGTTCCAAGTCTAAGTAATTATTTATGAATTTAATATTTAAAATGTGTGGTACTCGTATACGTCGGTTTTACAAAATCTTATCGTTATTATCATATGATTCTCAATAATCCTTATTACATTAAGTGAGCAATTCTTGTATATATATATATATATAATTGGTTTCTGATTTCCATGAAACTTTGCATTTAGATAATGTTTGACATTCCAAGTTTACCTAGATAGGTGTTTTTATTTTTCTGTTTATAAGAAAGACACCAAGCACAGCTCGGTCGCCCAGATACTTATTATTAAATTGTCATAATTATACTTCTACAAAACACCATTACCTACTCCTATAATTATTAAGCCTATTAAAATATAAAATAGCTAATTAATTTTAATTTACCACCTCAATTAAATATCTAGTAATTTGAGTAAAAGTTTTTTTTTTTAATTTTGAAGTCCTTTGCTAGTAATACTTACGACTTGCCCCTTAAATATGAAATTAATACTTACGAAGATGGATTCTGCTTATTAAACTCGATGGCACGCTGGATAGCTACAGGGATCGGTGGTGGCGTGGGCAGGTGGGATCCGACGGGATGGAATCCATTCTCGTCAGCGGTGTAAGTGAGAGATATCTGCTGGCCATCGGGCGTGCGGTAAGAGAACCCGCCTTCCGCTGTCACCGCAAGACCTTCAGGGCCGGGAGCACGTGGAGCCCCGCTTTCATGTGCTGATATGCCGTTTGGAGTGTCGTAGCTAAAATATTTACATAACTATGATTAAATCAAATTTTAAAGTACCTACACCGAACATTTAGCAACTAAATTCTATAAGGTGTATTTGTCGCACTTGACATTGGCAAAATTTTCATATACGCAGAAAGCCAAAATTAATTATAAGCAATTTTTTGCTTGCCCGTTTTACTTTTAGCAAGGCATATTTGACAGCGTTATGCCTTATGGTTAATACAGTACAATCCAAAAGCGACAACGTCCGTCCTCCGAGAGATTGGTAGTCCGTGAGAGTAGCAGTGACGGTTTATCATTATGTGCATGGTGATTGCAATCTAGTCGAGTATAGATCCCTACTTCTCCGCTTGATTACTGGATGTACACCGGCTGACTTCGGAACGCCTAAACACGTCACTACAGCGGAGGTTACACCAGAGAGCCTAGCCGAGTTGGCTGTACGTATATAATGTAAAATGTATGTAAAAAGTAAAATATATGAAATTCACATAGCTGATCACGTGATTTAACGTTGAGATATATCAGATCCATATATTTTTTTCCGTTTTGGTTAGCATTTACTATTGTAGAAAGGCAACTTGGCTAGAGTGTGTCGTGTTCACGATCCACTTGGACACGAAACTTATTAAAATGTTTTCTTTAAAAAAAATTATAATAATATTTTCCTTTTTCTTATAAATATTTATTACATAATATTTAATATTTAGATTTAAGAGTTCCTTTAATTTCTTTAAGTATAACATTTTTAATAACGATTATAAATACAGTTCGTGTATCTGCGAAGGCGAAGATCCAATGCCAATGAAATTAAAAAGGTACTTACCCTTGGGGTATCCCCTTTACAAAGAAAAAAGAATCATCTAAATCGGTTCCTAAACAAAGAAGTTATGACTGAGCATCCATAAAATAAACTATACATATAAATTGAGAACCTTCTTACTCTATTTTTCGAAGTCGGTTAAATAATCATAAATATTATGGCATCTTTAAGTTCCTATAAGCACGATCCAACATAAAAGGAACATTAAAAACAGATTGTATTGTGTAACAACGGATGACCTCTGTAGATTAATATTATTACCTAAATCGATAAGTTCCATCGCCATTGTTGACATTCTCAAAATTGAAAGGCGCAGAGGCAGGGCCGGTGTACGCACTCGCGCTTGCAGGCGCATACCCCTGCGGTAACAGATGGTCCAAACGCTCACCGTTCACTGCTACCAGAAAGGCCACGGCCAATATCACAACCTGAAAAAATAGATTATGTTTTAATAATAATAATAACGGGCGGCGTCATGGGGCAACCAGCAGATATGAAACATCGTTTAATAATATTTTTATATTGAAATAAATAAACTATAAATGTCATTCAATTTTTTCGTTATATGGAATTATTTACAAAAGATATATATTTTTTATAACGCATTTTAGGTTTAAATTTACTTTTACAGTATTGTTAAATTCACTGATATTCACGAATAACCTCTAAGGTACGCATAAAAAACCACGCTGCGTAGGAAAGAGCCGACCAGATGTGATGCTGCGATATTCCATCACAATGTTTTTACTCCCGTCCAAACGCGCTATTAGATGTTTTACATTAAAAAACAGTGCTGAGTAAATAAAATGTATTATTTTAAATAATCCATTTCGTTCAAAGTGGCATGGAACACAATAAACAAATCAATTTTTTAGACTCCAGTAAATATGAAATATAATAATTTTATTAACGAGAAACGAAAGAATAAATAAACGAAAATATTTATTCAAGTAGTTATTATGATTTTTTGGAAAATTACGAAGAAAATTATATTTTGGAAAATATAATCGATAATGGACAGGTAATTTGTCAAGTATATTTTAAGTATTTAATAACTATACTGAGGATATATAATAAAATATTTTTATGAACATCTATTTTGAGAAAATATAATATTTATATGAAATACATCTTACCAGTTTCGACATATTGTTTGAAACGGTGAGGTTCTGCAGATGAAGCGTGTCGATATTGTCGAGACCGATGTCGAAGACGGAGTACAGAATGCAGGGATGTTCACGTTTATATCCGCCTAGGTTGCCCTTTCGGCTAGTTGCCTCACCTTGCACGTATTGTTAGTGCTCAGGTTATGGTGGTTCAAATTATGAGAGATAGGAATTAGACCAAAGCAAGTACATCGAACTTTTCAATATAATATCTTTATATGAACAGCTTTTTAAGACTCCGATATGTATCATGTATTCACAAATTTATTCGTTGAACTCTCAACCACACCGCCTATGTACCTTTGTAGCCTATCGTTGTTTTCCCTTCCTTTACAACTGGTTTTACCCAAATGAAATTTATTCGATAAAGTCTCCTCCGCGCCGACGCGACGCCAGCTTACCCGTACGTTCCCTAAATATAGGATATCGTTACTCTTCTTTACCTTACAACGGTTTTACCCATGTTAAATTAATCAACTCTCCGCCAACGCACTCGTGTAGCCTGTCATTCTTCTCAGTTCACTTTCTTTCATACAGTTTTTCAGACTGCTTGGAGTTAATGGTTACTTTTCCGCTCCTAAGGTTCGTAGTATGATGTTTCTTGAACTTTATAATATTAGCAATTATATTGGCGATTAAGACAATCAGAATTTAATATAGAGTTTTACACCCAAGTCCTATATATTTATCAATAATATAATAAATACTTGCGCTTTATAAATATTAATTTGAACGCTATATCCCATGAATTGAATATTTAAATATTGTGCATGTAAGTTATAGAGATGCTTCATCGAACTCCGCCCTAAAATTTACAAGGTGACGATATAAATAATATCGAGCAATATTAAAAATTATTTCTATATATACCACAAGCTATCTTTAATTAGGTATGTCTATAACATAAACGTCAATATAAAAGGTAGGAAAATTTTAGTATGTTTAGTATCCAAACCGAGTTATTAATATACCTATCCAAAGTTAGTGAATACATATATAACAAATTATATACACATTATTTAATTATAGCATTATTTTGTTAATTAGGATAAATTGAGAAAAAACATGTAAAATGATAGGATTATTAATTACTAAAGCTAAGATACACATAAAGTTAATAGGACGAGGAAGAGAAGGAGACAAAACGTCATAAAGGAAACTTTTCAATCCCTTGGTGGTCGTCATTGTTTAGACTGTACTTTGCTTACCGTCAGACACAGTGCCGTCACTACTATTTAAAAAGAAACTTATAAGTAATGATAACACTCTTACACCACGTTGAAGAATTACGGTTCGAGTAGGCAGTCCTGCTTTCTTTGAAGGAAAATATTGTGATCCCAAACTCGAAATTTGAAATGTTTTACGAAAATAAAATGGAATTTGTATTATCCATATTTACAAATCTGTAGTTCTGTTTTAACTTGTAATATATTTTCAAATTTCACTAATACCACGTTTACATTTTTATCTATCTGTTTGTATGCCCGTAATTAACTAAAAAACGCCTTGACCGATTTATATGAAATTGTGTACTCGAGATGTATATAATTCCTCAATTGATGGGCTATATAAGAGTAAGATAATATTTCTCTAGGTTTAGGTATCAGTGTAAGATAAAATATGTATTTATGATCGAAATTTCTCTTCCACAAATATTTCCTAAATCACAAAAAAAGTGTATAGCTAATGTGTTTTACCTAAGTGTTTTGTTAAACCTTAATTTTTCCCTTCCGTATCTTCTAATATTATTGATTATTAGTAGAGACTAATCAAGTAATCGTTAATCTTTTTATTTAATACATCCTTATAATTATTTATTTTCTGGAATTCCACAAAAAAAAATCCTTCTAACATTATTTTAAATATTATTTCCAATAGTATACAAATATTAAAGTTTTCCGAAACTTTTAATATTATATTATTTTCCTTTACCTTCCGTCGTTTATTTAATTTATGTGAATTTCGTGACTTAATACAACCTGTCAGGAATTTCGTTTAGTGCCAGCAAATGCAAACACATTCTCATGGTTATGACCTTTATTTATATTCATTGAAAACTTAGCCACATTATTGTGTCCTTTTTGATACATCCGTTAGTGAATTTACTTTTGACCCTTTTAAAAGTAGAGATTTCATCATTTAATATCCTGAAATAAATATACTAACTATTATCTACCTTTATCGAATACTTTATTTAATGCATAAGCATCCGTCACGGTTCACCATTGAAGCAAATTTTTAGTTCACCATAAACCACTTTTAATATATAATTAAGATACTGCACAAATTACTATACAGTATGTAATATTTAAACGGGTCAGTGTGGGGAACTCTGAAACTTTAAGAGATAGAGAAATATGTTCTAAAGAACGGTGACATCGATTTTAAAGCAAAGAAATACTGCATTCAAAGATTAAAAAGAAAATTTACACGAGTCGGGAATCAATCCTATTAAGAAAAAAAGTATTTCATTTTATTACAATAATTAATAGTGAAGGTAAGGAATAAATGTTGCTAGAAAACCATGTGTCTATAATTAAAATAAATTCTGAACTTAATTATTTTGTTTTGAAAGTTCACAATAACAGCTATTTTTAACCGTCTTCAAAAAATTAGTTTCAAGACTTCATAACTCCGTCATCTATAAACAGACTTAGAATTTTTTAATTTTTTTTTTTGAAAAAGGTATATTTTCAAGTGGTTCCCATTTTAATTTCAATGGCATTATACCTTGGATCCCGAAGTGCGTTGGCGACGACGAGATGCGACGCGGTGCAGAATTGGTCGATTACATTTAACACGAATCAAACCATCATATACGGCTAGCGTATTATAAAACACTCATTGTAGATGTAAAAAGTTGTAGCGTTTTTGAAAATGAAATATTTATAGGGCAAAATTTTTAAAGTTTTTACAATATTTTATGATTTTTTTTGGTAATGAAGCATTTATCTATGAAGAAATCGTCCCAAGTTGGGAGACTATGAATAATTTAAAACGAAAGACAACCGATGTAAATTTGCAAAAGCTTTCTGAAAATTAACACCGATCATAATAGCTCAAGGATTTCAAGATGAATGGTAATTGGCATACGAATGAGCAATCATTTTACAGACAGTTTAAATGCTCAATTCAAATGGTATTATAATTCTTGATCTGTGCCAACTTCGATTTATATAGAGTAATATGTTTAATATTTGTTATTGTTCACTGCCCATAAATTAAAAATAGATCTATAAAAGGTCTACCAATGACTGATAAGTAGGTACAGATATTTAGTTTTACGTTTTACGAGTCGTTGGATCTAACGTCTTATTTACAAGACCATAGTGCAATCAATCGTGATCCGTGTCCCAATGTCCGTACCATTCAAGTTAACAAAATGGAGGTGCTGATATGGAGTACGTGCGAGGAAGTCGATGGTACGCGATATCGCCAACAAGATGCAAGAGAGTAGGCTGCGATGCTGTGGTCTTGTGAAGAGGAAACGAGGAGGATTACGTAATGAATTCGGAACTACAACTTTCCCTTTTTGGTCAATGATCTCTAGATCAAAACCCAAAGCAAATTCGAAAGTATTGTGTTGTAGGATATGACTGAATACAATGTTCCGAAAGACAATGTTTACTACAGGGTGAAATGGAAGAGAAAATTACGGAAAGCTAACCCCACCACCATGTGAAACAAATATTCAGAAATAGAGACAGATTCATAGTCCACTGGGCTGTGTCTTACGACGACCAAACACTTCGTGTAAAGTATAGAGTGTAGAAATTAGTAGTAGGCGCATTTTGAAACACGTAATAAACTACTTTAAGTCTATGATATAAATATGGTACCACTGCAAGCGGTATGTGGTTCCAAAAAGTTATTTTATATAGATAATTTAATAAGAAAACACGTTACTTGAGTTTGAATTTTTCATAAAAAATCAGACAATTTACGATATGTTTTCGAACGCGAATCGTGTTTTCGTTGAATAATTCAAAGCCAACTTTGAATAAGTAGGGCTTTTGATATTTATGACATTTCCCTAAAGTACCAAACGATATATATTTTTGTCTTATAGTTCCACTAACCGTTTTATGCAGATACAGGCATTTTCTAAATGTTATCCAAGGTGGTATATTTCAAGTTATATCATAATTTTAAAAACCTCCAATTTGAATATTTCTAAACACACACACACCCAAACAGCAGCTCCAGCAGAAATTGTAAATATAATATGTTCATATTTATAATTATGTTAGCCAAAATTAAAACAAAAAATTGTTTTTGAATCACTCCAATATACTTGATAAATATTGATAATTTCAATAATCGTTCCTAACATAAGCGATCGCAGTGCTGCCCCGGTGGCAAATTTATGAAAATAATCTATCCTCCGCTTTGTGGACATTAATTTAACTAATTAATTAAATAAAATAATATAGATTTTACTATCACATATACAGCCTATCAGGGAGTAAACTAACATTTATACGTATTTATATAGGTAATCTGTACGCATATTGATTGTACATTTGTAAATCTGTACATTTCCAGAATTGATTAGCATTACGATTCTACTAAATGTTCAGAAATCGTAATGAAATACCTTAAGTTTAGCTTAACATTAAGTCTTACAAACATCGCTAAAAGCTTGTCGCACTTGAATATGTTAATTTAACCTATTTACCTCAGTTAGATTATTAGATCTAACTCAAGTTTACAGTTTAGTATACTTGGATCGATTTAATTTTATATATTTATTTTTATTTGATTTTTAATTATTCTTCCTTCATTTTTGTGAAAATTCCGGACGTTCTTGAATTCCCCCGTATTCCGGACATGAGCCTGAGCTAACCGTGACGAAAAACATCTTAATGAAGCCATAGCATGGTGGTAGGGCTTTTTCTAATGCCAGTCTGCCTAGTCAAGTTGAAAATAAGTCGAAAAGCAACAATAGGTGTGTTCCGGCAGCTACGCTTGAAAGCCAGTCTTCCACTAAGCTTAGCGTGCTACCATCTTGGGCCACCTTATCACTTATGATTAGGTGAGGTTATGGTCATTACGCTAAAACCTATAACGATAAAAAAATATATTTAAGTAACACTTTTCTTCGTACATTTAATTTTTTCGAGCTTGAGTCACTTACCTACTGGAAAATTGTCCACTCTAGCGCTGGTGAGTGTGAGTTAATTTATGATTTTACCGTAATTTAGTTTAAGCAGCTAGTACCCAGATATACCTAAATATTTCAGTTGAAGAACACTTACAACTACATCTTAAACTGATGGTCACGGTTAAATTAACAAAACCTGCGATTTACACACACTGATTTTTAGTGTAAATCTTAAATACCCCTGACCTTCCTCCCATCTAGAAATAAGCGTGAAGATATCCCATTTCAACACGAGAAAAAACTGTAAATAAAGCAATAGTTCGAAAGCATGACTCACTAACGCAGTCAATCTCAATTACGTATATGTAAACAAGAAACATAAAATCAATCTTAGAGTTAGTTCTACAATAATTGTTACAGGTACATCCTCTGTGTTGATACCGTGCAATTTATCCGCCGTCAGGCGTTTTGCCAAAACTATAGCTAAGCAATAAAATAAAATTCCTATTAGTTCAACGAAGTGCAAAACGTGGAAGTTTTCATTCGACCAATATAATTGTTCTGTGACGCACACGCGTTTTATGTACATATTGTTTTTACTACGATGTATGTACCTGTATGTGGTGCTTACTAACAGTAACTATTAGTTACGTATCTACTGTCAGTTTGTTATATGTAAACAAAACACGTAGCAAATACAGTAAACAGAAATTCAAGTAAATATCACTCGCGTGGAAATTATTGAGCAATCAGTCTTATTTCTGTGCTATTCAATTAAACAAAAAATTACATTTCTATTAGAATCCCTCAATTGAACTAGAGTTAGGTTACATATTTTGTGAGCCAACCTCTTTGGTAATCCAGTCACCATGAAAGGAAACGAGAGAAGATAAAACACATGCAGTGTGGTCAATTAGAAGATATCCTCGTCTTAGATAGAGCCTTGTTATGTTCTTATTGAATATTGTTATTTTACCGACTTCAAAAATCAAGGGGTTCTCAATCCGATTAAACTTATGATATATACAACCTAACCTAACCTAACCGACCTAACTACTTAAGTAACTGAAGGGTCTGAATCAAGGGACTGGTATGTTGTTTTTAGACTATACATGCCATTATGCGGTATTTTTGAAGCAATGATGGCTCAGTGGTAGGTAATAACGTAACGTAAGTAACGTGTCAATTGACGTGAGTTCGAATTACTGCAATGAACTTGAACTTTCAGTGAAGTAAAACATTTTGATGGAACGATAGCATAGTGTTATGATATTTCCTAATATCTACCTTGCTAGCTAGCAAATCAAGTCTACTAAAAAATCTGTTACCAAGCAAATATAGGTGTGTTCTGGCAGCTGCACTTGAAAGCCAAGACACTACTAGGCTTATCTTGTTACCATGTTAATCCACATCGTTCTTTGACATGAGGTGATGTGATCAAAGGCTAAATCCTATAAAGAATAAAAATTGTACAATTATCTAACCAAACCATGATTTCAAAACATATAGATATTATAATTACATCGACGATATTCGATATCGATATTCGAACCTACCAAAATTTACAAAATTATTTCTCAAGATAAAGTTATCTGTTGTTCGAAAAATCGGCTTTAAATAAACTTATACTTTATTTTTAAAAAAACATAAACAATAATTCTGTAGTACACGCGAGCGGAGCCGCGGGCACAGCTGGCTTGAAAAATAAAATTAAATAACCGCTAAAGCCTAGTGTGTAGGAAATGTAGTTATGAGGACATGTATCCACCACTCACCCGCACACGGAGATCCTTTTCTTCGGGGTACCCCGGCTGAGTTTGTGGCTTAGGTTGCTGATCTTCTTAACAAGGCACTAGTCTACACTGGCACTAGGATTTATTACGGTTTTCAGGAGATTATAACCGATTTTATAATTTTTCTCAACGCAGTTGCGCTCAGAGCGGTTTGCAAGTTGCGAGATACAAACGTACTACGTTTTTTGATAGAGGGCAGCACTTGCGTTCGTTTAAAGTGCGCTAAGGTAGATAGGTGGACAGATACATTCCATTTTACTAATAAAACTAATATAGAAAAAGATTTGTGCTGACATATACCCAATGAAAATACGGAACACCTAGGTTACCGTTAATTTTCTAAACAAAGTTTGCTTAATAAGACTAAGCTTTCATCGCAGTCATAATTTAGAAAGAACTGATGTCACAGAAATTTCGTAGAAAATATCGCCGACACGCTGTCCAGCGGGCATCAAACATTCGCGAGCGATGACCTTCGTATCGCTACTTATGTAGTATGTATGTACAAAAATACGCGTTCGATTGATTAACGCCCTACGCATCGACCTAAATGTGTTCCTGAAATTAAACACCGCTCGATTGTTGGGTTTGCTTCCCTGAAAACATTCTTTATTATACTATATACACGATATCATCATTATATATTTTTAAAGTCCCTTTGATATTCAAAACAAACTACATAGGTACACGGTAGGGACGTTTCATCAGTTTTAACAGCAACAACTATAGGATTAGTATTTACCTGTATGTGTGTTTGACAACAATCTAGAAATACGTGCGTCAGTGTGATCGCAAGGCTGCCAGGATAATGTGAATTTTTTTTTTTTTTTTTTAGAACTGACTACACTGTTAGCCTTAGGGGCCCTAAAGCCGCTGCGGCTTTTACAGCTTCACCGGACTTGGGGGCGAGCGCAGAGGGCACTCAGCCGCGAAAGTTTTGTGGACGACTCGCACGAGGGTGCCAAAGTGGCCGGACCTCGGCTCGGGCGGTCGTCGCGTTCGCAAATAGGTCGCGATCTATTCGAATCCCTACACCTACGATTCGAGCTAACTAAATATACACATAGGCACGTTCCCTTCCTCCTGGGAGGAAGGAAGGAACCGTGCGTATGTGTATTCAATAATCGGAATGTTTCTACACTAACTAGCGCTAACTAACTAGCGTAAAAAAAGAAAAAAAAAGGTCCCTCACAGAACCTATGTACCTGTGTGGTGTGCACGTGTGTATGTTCATACGTGTGTAGTGTTGTATGTAGGTAGCTAAGTGATGCACGTACAGTGTCACTTGTATCGCGCGGGCGGTTGCCTGACCCAAGGGTTTCACACCGAGGAACGGACCTAGGCTTGGGTTACCGCTAGAGAGGGTGGACGTGACGGGTGTGCTGGAGCGAAATTGACCGCCCGCCCTCTGCGGAGAGAACGGTGGTTACGCGGGCGTGGGCGCTGGCACGCTCTGTTTGGAGAGACGGATGTGTAATATTTATTCGAATTTTCGATGTGATCGTCGGGATCAATAAAAATATTGCGCGGCCGGCGTTTGCACCGGATGTCCGTGGGTGCCGGAACATAAGTGGCGGCTGTTTTTATTAACGGATTCGCGTGGTTCGACGCGGTGTCGAAATACGAACGGGAGAGCTGTTTAACGTAGGCATGTATCGAAGGAAGCTCCATATCTCTATGGAGATCTACGCTTCGAACATACCACGGGGCCCCGGTGAGACGATAGAGGAACCTATTCTGTATCGATTGTAACCGTTTGAAACTCGACTCGGACATATGTGCGAACACGGCGCAACTGTATGTCAAAATTGGTCGAATACACGTCTTGTAGAGCGTGAGCTTATGTCGCGTGGACATTTTACTCACCGAACACAACAGAGGATGCAACCGGCCCAGGACCCACGCGGCCCTGTTCCTAACCTTACGGATGTGGGGTCTAAAAGAGAGCCTACTATCTAGGGTTACCCCTAGATATTTGGTCTCTCTTACATACGGAATCGGATT
This sequence comes from Saturnia japonica, assembly GCA_033032175.1. Classification (NCBI taxonomy): domain Eukaryota; kingdom Metazoa; phylum Arthropoda; class Insecta; order Lepidoptera; family Saturniidae; genus Saturnia; species Saturnia japonica. Next base: position 6,980,571 of record CM065314.1, read on the forward strand.
ATCGTAGAGCTTAACAGGTTTAAGCTTCCACGGTATCTGTGACGAATCCGCATCGAAGAGCATCGCGGCGCTCTTCGAGGGATTAACGGCTATACGCCACTCGTTAAACCACTTCCCGAGAGTGGTCACGGAGCGTTGGACTTTGTGTCTGAGGTGGGATCTATTCCTATCTGAGGCATATAAGACTGTATCGTCAGCGTATAGCCCTACCTCGACCTCCGGGAGTCGAGGTAGGTCACTGACGTACAGGTTAAATAGGCTAGGAGCCAGGATCGAACCTTGGGGAACGCCTGAGCGTATTGGACGGGGCGTGGACAATTCACCTTCCACTCTATAGCGGAAGGTGCGATCTGTTAAATAGTCGCGAATTATTTTAATTAGCCTATCGGGGACTTCAAAGCGGTACAACTTGTAAATCAATCCCTCGTGCCAGACCTTATCAAAAGCCTTGGCCACGTCGAAAAAGACCGCAAGTGTACGGCGGGGTTTATAAAGTTCAGCAAAATTAAATGCAACGTGCTCCGTGAGGCGGTGCACTTGATGAGTGCAAGAATATCTAGCACGGAAACCGAATTGCTCAGGCGGATAGAGGTCTTTTTCCTCTATTATTGGCTTGAGACGGTTCAGAAGGATCCGCTCGTAAATTTTCCCTAACGTATTTAGGAGACTGATCGGGCGATAGCTGTCGGGAAGCGACGCGCTCTTGCCGGGCTTACGGATACCTATGACTATTGCCTTTTTCCAGGCGGCTGGAAAATGGCAGTGGACTATGGCTACATTGAAGATGCAGACCAATAGAGCTATGAGGCGATCAGGAAGAAGCCTAAGTACTTCATTCCTGATCCCGTCGGGACCTGGTGCTTTTCTGAGCTTAAGGCTTTTTATAATGGAAAGAACCTCCTCAGACGTGACTGGGGACAGAGAGGCTGTCGCGGGGAGCTTATCCAGCTCCCGCACGCATCCATCGATACCCTCGACCCGGTCGGTATTTGCATCGACACTGTTCGGAGAGCACTGGCTCTCCAAACAAGTGGCGAGGCACTCCGCCTTGTCGCTGCTATCGAAGGCGAGCGGTATACCGGGACCCCTCTCGAGGGGGGGCATAAGATAAGAAGCCTCTATTTTGAGGCTGCGAGCTAGTTTCCAGTAAGCCAGATGCGACGGCCTTAGCCCTTCGACGAGGGCGTCCCATCTGTGACTCCTGAGTTCTAATATGCGGGCTCTAACCGCTCTCTGAAGCGCGCGTAAGCGTGCGCGGTTTTCCTCGGTCGGATAGTGGTCGTGCGCACGAGTCGCCGCGTTCTTTTCCGTCAACAACGCCCGCACGTCGGCAGGGAGTACGAAGCGGCGATCGCTCGCCTCTTCGACCTCTCTCGAGGCCTCTCCGATGCCGACCTGCAGGTGGTCGACCAGGGAATCGATCGCGAGATCTACATAAGAAATCCTCGTCTTAGAAAGAGCCTTGTTATGTTCCTATTGAATATTGTTATTTTACCGACTTCAAAAAATTCAGGGGGTTCTCAATCCGATTAAACTTATGATATATACAACCTTTTTTTTTTAACGTGGAGAAACCCGTCATGGGTACACACCCGCTCGGGGGGACCAGTGGTTATGTGAGACTCGTACTCACTAAAACTCCACGATGCACCGTCCGCCGCCGTAATGGGGCGACACGGGACCAGCGGTAGCATACTACCGCGCCGCACCGGCGGCAAGGCCCGAAAGGGCTGCCCGCTGACGGAGACAGCCCGGTGCAAAACGAAACTGTCTCCCCGTCCGCCAAACCAGTGCAATGGGAAGACAGGCCCCCAGACCCATCTCCCCTTGGTTTGGCCTGGCAGGAGAAGGAGGCGGATGAACCCACCCCTGTCGCCCACCCCCACCCGGCGTTGGGTTTTTTATAGAGGTTTTCTCCTCTGCCTCTGCCATAATGTTTTGGCATATAGCGGGGGTAAGGGGGCGAATGAACGCAACCCCACCCCGCTAGCCCGGCTATAAATTTACCGAGGTTTTCTCCTCTGCCGTCCGTGAAACGGCAGGAGAAGGAGGCGAATGAACGCACCCCTCCCACACCAGTCCGTCGTTGGTTTTTTATAGAGGTTTCCTCCTCTGCCGTCATTAAGCTCCCGTCCGTCCTCGACAATCCGGCTTAGATTTTTTAACGAGGTGATGAGCTCATCCTCAACCCCTCTGGTTATTTTTTTAAGTGGTTTCCTTCCACTGTCCGTTCTTGATTTTTTATACTGGTGGTTTTCTCCACCTCCGGCTAGTAATTTTTTAACGAGGTTGTCTTCCTCGGTAATTTTTTAAGGTGGTTGTCTTCCACCGTCCGACCGTGATTTTTTAAAGGGTGGTTTACTCCACCACAGTCCGTCCGTGATTTTTAAGGTGGTTTTCTCCACCGCCGTCAGCGAGTTTTAAAGAGGTTGTATCCTCTAAATTTTTTAAGGAGGTTTTCTTCCTCCTCCGCCGTCAAAGACGAGTCCGTCCATAGTAGACGAGCCGAAGCATGCCCACTCTTGCCCCATCCCCTGTCTCCTCTGATAAGCAGAGGGGTACAGAGGAGGAACGCCGTCGGTCTGGTATTGGCCGCCAGTCATAAGACTGACGTTACCCGGGGCACACCACGAGGAGGTTCCAGACATAGTGCCCCCATGATATTTTCAACCTAACCTAACCTAACCGACCTAATTACTTAAGTAACTGAAGGGTCTGAATCAGGGGACTGGTCAGTTGTTTTTAGACTATACATGCCATTATGCGGTATTTTTGAAGCTTTGATGGCTCAGTGGTAGCGTCTATGAATAACGTGTCAATTGACGTGAGTTCGAATTACTGCAATGAACTTGAGCTTTCAGTGAAGTAAAACATTTTGATGGAACGATAACATAGTGGTATGGTATTTCCTAATATCTTACCTGGCTAGCTAACAAGTCAAGTCTACTTAAAAATCAGTAATATTAATAGTTATATTAGTAATCAGTAATATTGGTGTGTTCTGGTAGCTGCACTTGGCTTAGCTTGTTACCATGTTGATCCACATTATTCTTTAACATGAGGTGATATTGTGATATATTGTGAAATACATTCAAAATACGGCTTTATGTGTACAAGCTACCTACATCGACTTTTTGACCAGCGTACGTGGTTCTGTAATGAGAATGGGGATAAAGGATTCTTCAAAAACACCGTTGAAACTATTGAAAAAGGTTTATTGTAATAATGTGACCTGTATTCTTTACCTGACATCACAATATATTTATTTCTACGATTTTTTTATAGTAGTACGGGGATGTGCCGACACTGTGCCTAATAGTAAGCACATTACAATGCAAAAACATCGGCAAACACCCAGACATCGGCAATCAATTGTCAATCGCCGCTGTCATGCCTGCCTGCTCAAATGCCTCTTCACGTTATGCATGGTAGTCACGACCCAGTTGTTTACAGATTCCTACCACTCCGCTTATTACTGGATATACACCAGATGATGCCACGTGCCTAAGCATGCCACTACAGAGGATATAACCATGATCCAGTAGGACAAAATTGCATAAATCTAATTTTTTGTCCATTAAACTTTGTGCTAAATTCATTCCCGAATACAACATCTTTGACACGGTATGATATATTCGAACGCGGTTAATGCATTTTAATCGACAAGTATTAGTCATTGACCCATTCAATATTTTAATGACTGGATATCATACAAGCTTGTCATGTTATAAATAAAACACATTCTTTCTTGAATAAATCATAATCTCTCTCGAGGCCTCTCCGATGCCGACCTGCAGGTGGTCGACCAGGGAATCGATCGCGAGATCTACATCCGCAACGGACCCCAATACGTCCGGGATCCTATCTAAACTGGACGAGGACGGCCTGTCCGCAAGATAATGTTTTAACTTAGCATAGTCAACCACTTGGACCGAAGGAGGGCTAGAGTCGTCTGGTTGACCTAGCTGCATGATGACCGGACGGTGGTCGGAGTCGAGCTCGTGTACGACCCGAATGAGTCGTAACCGAAGCGCGATACCTTTAATGAGAGCTACATCAAGCACTGTCGGCATACAGGTGTCTTGAAAGTGGGTGGGAGTGGGTGGCGCTATGACATCAAAGTTTAGCACGTTCGTTAGCTCTTCGAGTTTAACACCATTTCTGGAGTATCTCCAATTGCCAAACGAAGTGTGTCCACAATTGAGGTCACCCGCTATAATGACCGATTCACCGAGCGAAAGTAGCTTTTCTAGGTCAGACCTGAGAGGCACTTTCCTCGGCGAGAGATAAACTGAAACTAACGTTATGGACGGGTGGTCGGTCATTCCTAGTCTACACACGGATACTTCCATATTGGTAAGTATCGGAGGATCTACCGGCGTACAATATAACGATCGTTTGTAATAAATGAGAGTGCCGCCCCCGCGGCCGGCCCGGTCATTTCTTACAATATTGTAGTTCGCGATTTTAGGATCACGTTTACTACGCTTTAAGAGCGTCTCCTGCACTAAAAGAACATCTACTTGGTGATCTTTAAGAAAGGTCGCGACGAGATCACGCTGCGGAAGTAGGCTTCGCGCGTTAAAAAATGAAAGATTTAGCGCTTTCGGTTTAAACTTAGCCATTGAAAGGCCCTAATTTTTATTACTCGCCTCGGGATCGAGACGTTGTAGTGTCTCTACGAGGCGGGGGAACGCGCAAGCGGTCTTGATGAGACCGAAGCGCTCCAAATGGTCGTTGTATTCGATGAGCTCGCGGATATCGTGCTCGCGGGTGAGCAGTATCATTAGGTCCGTTACTATTGACGACAGTGTTAGCGGGCGCGCGGGGCGCAGGAGCGCGGGGCGCGGAATATCCATAGCCATAAGGGGCTGTGGATTGGGGCGGCGGGGGCCCCATGCGTTCTGCGATGAACGCACGGGTTGCGGTTGCACCACGCGGGGTGTGGAGGGCCGAGCTGGCAATCTCCCGAATACGAATTCCCTTGACGGCAGCATGGAGCGGTTTGATGGCTGAGGCGGGGAACACTAACATGCCCGGGGGAATGGTAGTGACGCTGGCGTGCACCTTGTGGGTTATACTCAGACACTTTACCTGCGAGAGAATGACAGTTACGTGAAGATTTCCCGTTCATTAGAAGTTGTTGCACTTCAAGGCTGGTGAATTTTATCTGGGGTCCACGTTGATCCGGAGATTTTTTCCCAAACCAAACTTAGCTTTAACTTGGCCATATGATCAAGGAAAAGGTCCAATACGTCCAACTACCATTTGTAGTGGCCGCTTATTTACTTACATCGGTGTACTTCCCTGATGGGATAACTTTGCTCCTTGAGGGGATTAAACAATCCGACGGGTCGAGCTCCCCTGCATTTGGCGGATGACCGCTCGGAGGACGCTCCTCCGCGAGGGAATCTTAAATGGCAGACCTTTCTGCCGGAGGAGGGTGGTGATTTCACGGTGAGTTTCCGAAGAATTCACCGAAAGTAGAGATCCCGTTGAGTATATTTCTAGCCTTGTGGTACTCGAGTTTGAGTTAGAGCATCTCATAACAAGACTCCCATCCGATGCCACCTTTCCGGATTATAATTGGTGTGGGATATATGCCGCCGGCGGGCTGGGGTTGGAAGGACGTGGGGTGCTGCCCCTTGAACTGCTGCCTTAACCCAATACCTTAGGCGCCGGTTGAGCAGTCGGAGTTCTACGCCGTTCGCAGTCCCTGCTGCCGACTTTGAAGCCGTCGTTCTCGGTATACGCTTCGGAGATGTATCCGGCCGTCGCGGGTGACTTGTTGGGCCGGAATGGTCCAACAACGATTTTGGTCTTAACGAGAATTCCGTGGAATCTTCGTTCTGCCGAAGGCTATTTTACCAACCCTAGATTGTGATCGCGAGTTACGCGGCCCTCGCCTAAGTGGAGAGGGTGGACCCGTAATTGACTATTCGGTACAGGGGGCGTGGCCGTAGGAAGGGAACACGGCCTCCGGATGAGGCGGGTTCCGGGCGCGCAACGCTGCTCGCGGGACGTTTAGTCACGTCTTATGCAGTTGCCAGTCGGTAACCGGTCTGAAAACTGACGTCATCGGCCGCCTTGCTCGGAACCATCTCCTCGCTACCTGTAACGGCCTCATGACGGGTGCGGTCCAGAGGCGACGCACGCAGGCGTTCTCAGGTAAGAATTACGGTATTTCTCGTGTATCGGGTCTCCGTAATGTGGTAAACATTTTGATAGCGCTGGTATTGAATCCTGCGCTTTGATCCTGGCTTGCAATTGCTATGCAAGTGGCCAGGTCGGTAACGTTATTTGCCATGACTGCAGAAGAGGGAAGGACAAGGCACACTTTTTCTTTTTTTGAATTCAAGCCCCTGCCTTAGAGAAAAGGAATGTTCTAATTTAAAAATCTATCGGAGTCGGCAATAATACCTAGGTCAAGGCAATTTTCACAGGAAGGAACTTTACTTAGGGCAATAATTTGACGTTTCAATAATGTGGAAAACCTACCAAAATTTACAAAATTATTTCTCAGATAAAGTTATCTGTTGTTCGAAAAATCGGCTCTAAGTAAACTTATACTTATTTATAAAAAAACGGAAAAATAATTCTGTAGTACATGCGAGACGGAGCCTGCGGGCACAGACTATGCTTGAAATAAAATTAAATAACCGCTAAAGGCCTAGGTTACCGTTAATTTTCTAAGACAAACTTTGCTTAAGTAAGACTAGGCTGTTCATCGCAAAGTCATGATTTAGGAATAACTGATGTCACAGAAATTCGTAGAAAATGCTCGCCGTCACGCTGTCCAGCGGGCATCAAACATTCGTTAGCGATGACCTTCAGGTATCGCTACTTATGTAGTATGTATGTACACAAAATACGCGTTCGATTGATTAAACCCTACGCAAGTCGCACCTAAATGTGCGGTTTACCACGAAGCGTTAAGACACCGCTCGATTGTTGGGTTTACGTCGTTCCCTGCAAACAATATTTATTATACTATATACACGATATCATCATTATATATTTTTAAGAGTCCCTTTGATATTCAAAACAAACTACATAGGTACACGGTAGGGACGTTTCATCAGTTTTAAGCAGCAACAACTATAGGATTAGTATTTACCTGTATGTGTGCTTGAGAACTATCTAGAAATACGTGCGTCAGTGTGATCGCGAGGCTGCCAGGATAATGAAATAAGTTCCACCTGTTTTTTATTGAAAACATATTGTTACTAGGACGGGCCTCCTCCACCAATACGGCATCTGCACAAATTAATAAAATTTAAGTGTCTGTTTGTAATATCAAAATAACAACTGCTTACTAAATGCATTTCAAAGTTTATACAGTACTTATAACTAAAAAACCTTTTTTTTGTCTGTTTTTCTTTTCAGGCTAATCTCCGAGACAGTCGAACCGATTTTAACGGGACTTTCACTGGTAGATAGCTGATGTTATAAGGAGTTATAAGGATTTTAGAAAAATAATTACGGTTCCGTGCATATAAAAATCAATTCGGATAAACGGAGATTTTGGGGTCCTTAAATGGCTTTAAAATATCAAATTAATTTAGTACATAATTGTAAATCTTTAGATCCATAAAAAAGTGTGTGAGATCCTATATATATCTTCTAAGGATCACCCAAAATAAGCATTTTAGTCTTAACCCAGGACCTCGATCATAGAAGTCGCGTTTACGACCACTAGGCTAACGAGGCAGTTTATGAACCGATTTGTATTTATTTTTTTGTTAGTTATGGGATACCTCAAGAGCGATTCCATTTAATTTCATTGGCTTTGTTCCTTCAACTTCGAAGATACATCAGGGAACTCTTCAAAATCAATGAAGTTGGTTCTTATTTGTTAAAAATTGTTTTGTTTAAATCTGTGTTTTATACTATAATTTTGTCTAACTAATTTTTAACATTTCATATACATGTTTATCAGGCATCCTACGGTTACACCTGTATTAACTTTAATCGATCAACTCTCTACTACGTCATCGCCAATTAGGGTTGCCAACCATACTATATAATATATTATTCTTCTATATTAGACATCTGCCTACAAAATTCCTATAAAAAATATATAGTAGGCGAAACTATTATACTCTAGAGCGCAGGTTTTATCTCTTTCTGAACGAGACTTGGTATGCCATTGTTAATTTGATAATCCCTTCTATAGCTGCCATTCGCAACGTATGGAAGCAATACAGAGATCATTTACTAAATCTCTAGCATTTCGTGCTTCAGGAATCTCATATAGGGGAAACATATGATAACTGGCTCTCTTATTTTAAAATGATGACGCTTATGGATAGACGCAAACTACATAACCTAGTATTCCTCCATAAGATCATTGATTGATTGATTGATGGTCGTATTGATAACCCTAATATTCTAGCAATGGTACATCTCAATGTTCCCTGTAATTACCCTAGGAAGATGATAAGTAGAACTTTTTCCATACCACTTTGTAGGATGGATCTTGAACTTGGCTCGGCTGTTGTTAGAATATGCAGATCATATAATGAATATAATAATATTTCCGTGAACTTAGACATATTTAAACAAACACTACCTACTTCTGGAAACATAACTAATATTATTGTATAGTGATGCTTTATTGTAATTGTTTTGTCTTGTATGCATGTAGTGAGCGCCTGTAATTGGTTCGCATAACAGTATTAGATTTTAAAATCAAGTTGTCAATGTATAATATGCGCACTGTCGGTGCTGCCTTTACTATTAAATAAATAAATCTCTCCTACAACCACTAAAAAAAAAATCATTTATGAAATAAAATATTTATTTGAGGCATACTACATTTTTTTGCCATGTACTATATTTATTCAGATAATAGCCTCGAAAATACTATATTTGATACAAAAAAAGTTGGTAACCCTACCGCCAATGTACTTGTTGTTATAACTTCGCGTACTGGCCTACAGCTTGCCAGATTGCTTGATATTCATGGTTACTAATGCTCCGCTCCATAGGACCATAGCGTGAATTTATATAGCCTAAAAATCTTGAGCTTTATATTATTAAAAAGAATAGATTTGGAATGAAATAAACTTTCAAACTGATCCATATCGTTGTATAGAAAAATGAAATAAATCTAATATTGTAACTAAATCGTACAGTATTTAAACTGCGTAAATCAGAGTTCGGCGTTGAACTCCTAAAAACATCATAAATAGACGATTCTATAATGACTTTTAAATTGATACTTACAGATCTTGTAATTTTCCTTTACTAAATAAATTACACAGTCATATTTATAAACATAAAGTATATACTAACGATAACATTATAGTGGAGTAGTATAGTACGACTGTACGAAGCTTTTTGGCCGTCCTCCAATAAAACAATCAGGCGTAGCGAATTAAAGTATATAAACACAATGTTAAATTTATTGTGCCACATCCAGACATGCTTTTCTACCTTCATTTCTTATTTCATTTATTGTCTGTATCTTTGGTGGGTTTGTTTGATATCATCATTAACTTTTTAAATGATCTGTGAAAAGGTAATGGAAAAAGTAGACTGGTAGTAGTTTTTGTATTAATATAAACTTTTTTCACTTAGGTACGTAGGTACATAGTTTATATTTTATTTCTAGTAGTTTAAACCATATTTTCGTAATATTTCATTTAGTACATTTGAAGCGTCTAAATCGGAGGTTCTCAAAGTGTGCTAAATAACTAAAATCAGTTATTTTAGGTTAATAAAAAAAAGAGGCACTGCATTAGTAGACAATAATATATCTTTATGTAGCCCTCGCATTACGAGGCTTATCTAAAGACGTTATGTTCTGCACATATTTTGCTCTACAGAATACGCAAAACATTGTTTCGCTACAAATTTTTGTTCATCAAGGTTTGTTTTTATTGATTTGTTGTTGATATCAAGAATGTTTTTGCTTCTCTTGCCTGATATGAGGGTGAAGGGGAATGGATTACCATCATTTCTCAACAGCTCTCGAAATTGTCACTTGACTCGCACGAAACATCGTATTTTATTTTATGATGCATAACGGCAGTTTTTGTGAGTTTATTAAATGCTAGCTGTGCCTGTGGTTTCGCTTACGTAGCCTACAGAATGACATCGATCGGGCACACACGCGAATCGTGGTACTCCCGCTCCCTGTTATTTTATAGACAAAAATGCTTATTGTAGGTGTTTCTTAGAAGATAGATATATATTCTCGCTGACTCTTTTTTTTAGATCTATTTAATGCCTACAATTATGTAGTAAATTAATTTGATATATCTCTTATGGTTTACTCAGCATAAGCCAATTAAGCGGCCGAATTTATTCACCATGAACAGTTTTCTTTATTTTCTCGGAACCCTAATTATTTTTCTAATATAAAAGTAGCCTAAGTTACTCCTTATAACATGAGCTATCTCCAGTGAAAGTTCCGTCAAAATCGTTGTAACTGTTTCGGAGATTACCCGGAACAAACAAACAGGCAGACAGACAAAAATGTTAAAAATGGTTATGGGTCAATACTTTCACATGTATTTAATTTAATAAAAAGCTATTGTTTTTGCATTAAACATTAAACAAAAATGGGTTATTGTTATTGGTATCGCATATACTTTCATATGCATTCAGTAAAAAGCTGTTATTTTGACATTGCAAACAGACACTTCAATTTTATTTATTTTTACAGATATTTGAAATTTTGATTAGGTACATTTTTCCTATACCAAATTAATGTTATGTTTTCATTTCTTGATATATTTTTTCATTTCGATTAATTTCTATATTTTCTCCTCGATACCTATTTTACAAATTCAAGAACTGAAAGCACGTCTTCTAAATCGGAAGCCATTTTAGACATGATAGTGATGATGGTCACTAGTGTCAGTAAAGGTTTTACATGCTTACCAAGCCTATGAAGCAGGAGACGGCATGTATATTGCCAAAAAACTCATCGGCAACGGTTTACTAGTTGAGGCAAAGCTGCAGATCCTTGAACATCGGCGGAAAGTTGCCAGTTTATCGGTTTTTACCGGATACATTTCGACGAGTGTGCGTTGGAATTGCACAACTTAATTCCACCATCGGACGACAAGAGACACGGCGAAGCATCATCGATTTATGGTAGATATTCCATCAGTGCGCACAAAACGTTTTGCTAGCACATTTATCATGCGCACCGCTAAGGAGTGGAACATTTTGCCAGATTTTGTATTTCCCGATAATTATAACCTGGGTATCTTCAAATCTCGAGTGAATAGGTACCTTCTAGGCAAGCGTGCTCTTTCGTAGACCGCATCATCAATTACGATCAGGCGTGATAGTGGTCAAACGCACGACACACGCTCAAGAGACACGGCTTAAAGGATGTCTTTTTAATTTCCGAGACAAATAGTAAGTGTCATAGCATACATACTTTGACGAGAGTGCCGTGAAAAGAGTTTGGAAAATCATGGTCTTGATAAGGTTATTTTTTTAATAAATAATTAAAAGTAATTCAACGAAACGTTTGTAAAAATTATTTTTTATGTGGCAGAATCAAATCTACCTTAGTGATTATTACTTACTGAGTTCAACTATCTAATAGTTTTTCATGCCAACCATATAACCTCCAAGAGTCATTTTCATCGAAATAAATTAAAACAGAAACCACAAACAAGAAACATCTCTTCCTGTTTCTTTGTTTATATTCATATTCATAAAATTATGCAATTATATTAAACTCAAGAACTAATAATTATACTAACAAGAAAATTTTATTTAAATGTAAAGTAATTTTAGGGTTGCGTAGTTCAATAGTTCCGCCGTTGTTGATCCGGTATCCCGTATCTCACATTCAGGTGTGAGACAGATAACTTATTCCGATTATTCAATCTAGTCCATTATACCTACATTATATCTATGCTTTATATGTACTAGCGGTCGCCCAATGATCGAAATTCGACCAGCGACTTTTAATCATAAATTATTTTATTTTTGATATTTGCAGTATGAACCTAATCAATGAATAATATATCACTTGCTGTCACTTTTCATTGAGTGACAATGTCAATATTTTGGGGGATCTAAGTTCAATGGCATTGTCATGTTAGAATTCGCAGTATTAATTTATTTTATTTAATATATTAGTAACAGATATTATAGATAAATTTTAGCTTTCTGCACTCCTCCATATAAACTTTAACAATCCAAAATCTCACAGTCTTCCCTCCACGCAATACGCTTAAAAAGGGGTACAAAGTTTTTGCTTCACATATTAATATAATGATTATTATAGATTAATGATTGATTTCGCGCTTCAACCGCTGCGAAGACCAATCATTAATCTATTTTGACACATATCGTGGCGACCGAGGTCAATCCTAGTGAAACTGTAAAAGCAGTCCGCGGCTTCAGGGCCCTTATGGCTAACAGTATAGTTGGATCAAAAAAAAGAAGAAAGACACCTAAACTAGAAATTTAAAACATTATCTAAATACAAAGTTTCATCCAAATCATTGAGCTTACAATACATATGCCAAATTACGTGCGAAATACGTTTCATTTTCTATTTGTACGATTAATACCATTATATTTCGATTCCTTAGTTTATTTTTATCTTTATTTTTGTCTACTCTAGTTTTAAGTAACATAGAAAGTAACACTGCACATATTAAGAAAAAAAAAAACGAAAATTCACAAAAATCATTGTATACTGGAAGTTATTTAAAATTTTGTCGTACAAATTGTTCTTATAAAGTTTATCATTGTAAAAACATTTTTTCATGATAAGTAATTGATAGTCGAAATGCATGTTTTTAGCTTATGTCATAATTTGCACGACATAACAATTTACGTTCAGTGGATATGTCATGCAAGCCTCTTTAGGATGAATAATTGTCAACAGTACGAATAAAAATAAAATTACAAGACTAAAATAATGACTGCGTAATAAACATGCCCAGAGCCAGGGCGCACCGTTAGTAAAAATTATATAATCAAATACATTTTCAGTTAAATTTTAAAGCAACCAAAACCAACAATAACAACTTCATTAGTAAAATTTTATAACAATTATATCTGAATTACAAAATATTGGCAGATCACCTTGACATACCACGTTTTGGCTGCGTAGTTTTTTACAACAATGATAATATTATATAACTGGGACCCTTGTTGTTTTGTCGTTTATAGGTTTAGCGTTATCGTCACAACCTCATCTGATGTTTAGTGACAATGTGACCCAAGATGGTGACTCGCTAAACCTAGTGGGAAAACTGGCTCTTAAGTTCGGCTGCCGGAATAAGCCTATAAGTCCTAGGAGACATTATGCTGCCTGGCTAGTTACCGCCGCCAAGTTGTAAATCTGTCGCCAAGTGCCTCTAAGTGTGTTGAGTTTTCCGGCAGATGCACTTGAGAGCCAGTTTCCCCACCAGGCCACATAAGCCGAAATACAACTTTACCCTATTGCAAGGAGTTCAAAATAAATTCTTACATAATTTAGTCGAAGCCCCATAGTTTGTTCGGAACGTAGACCTCTATAGAGATATGAAACTTCATTCGATCATATCGTCCGTGAAGTTCCTTGCGAAATCATATTTCGACACCGCATCGAATCACGCGCTTTTACCGATCCCGATGACGATATCGAGGCATTGAACGCGTACTACACGTCCGTCCCTATAAACCAAGCGAGCTCGTGCCTATGCCTGCGAAACCACCGTTCCCTCCGCAGGGGACGGGCGGTTAACGTTAATTTCGCTCCCGCACACCCGCCACGACCATCCTCTCCTGCAGCAACTCAAGCTTTGGTCTGTTTCCTGGGTGTGGAGCCCTTGAGTTTAGCAGCCGCTCGCGCAATACAAGTAACTCTGCACTTGCAATCAATAGCTACCCACAGCACCATTACATTGCATCCCACACTCGTGCACACTACAAAGGTACATAGGTTCTATAAGAGACCTTCTTTTTTTTTAACTAGTTAGTTTAGACAAAAGTTGACAGATCACTAAATACATAGACACATGTTCTTCCCTTCCTCCCAGACGAATTCCTACGGATGGGAAATTAGCCAGTTCGCGACTTAAATGAAAGTACGGCAACAGCCCATGTCAAGGTTCGGCCATTTTGGCATCCTTGAGCATGTTCCCACGCTTTCGCGGTTGAGTACCTTAAGCACTTGCCCCCAAGTTACGGTGAAGCTGAAAAAACCGTCTGAGGTTCCAGATCCCTTATGGCAACAATAAGCCCCACTAGGCTTATTGTGTCACCATCTTGGGCTTAACATCAAGTGAGATTTTGACCAAAGGCAACCTGTAAAGAATATATAAAAAACTTCTCGGTTACCTACTCATAACAATAACCTCCAATTAGTATAAATATGTCTTATAAAAAGTTGTAAACAATGCTCGATCTTTTTCAAGCAATGTTCTTAACCATCTATACCTTATTGTGATTTATCAAGATTTTCAAAGAAATAAAAAACACTGTTGAACACATAAATATATCATTTCTCATGGAATTTCCAAGAACCTAGATAATGATTACTTTTTAATCTTCATTGCTATTTTTAAAGCTGTAGACATTGAAATATCTACCCCAATAATCTAAAATATCTAAATGTATAAAAATTAATGTTTCTTTGTCTGTCTCCTATACGTATACGTAGAGATTTAGAGAGGTAGCGCATAGAGAAAGTTATTTGGAGATGTCTCTCTAATTGGGGCAGCCCGACAGGTGGAATAGCTCTATCCTAAAGAAAATCGTAACCAAATAACTTTGTGTTGTATTCCCGCTGAGAGTAGGGTTTCCAGAGCTTCTTGGGGTAGGAGGGATCAAAGTCAACAACGCGCTAGGGATACCTATATTATTACAAGCGTCTACGGTAGCCGCTTACCATCAGATGAGCCGTATGTTTGTTTGCTACCGTTGTTGTATGTTTTTAAAAAACTTATGATTAGGTACTATGAAACTTTGATGAATTGTTGTGCACACACTCGCAATGGTTCTTTATTAGTACAACCAGTTTACGATAGGAGGAGCGCGAATCGCTTCTTTTCCAAGACAACTGGGACGAAGTCGGGGTAAAAAACTAGTATTAACATAAAATAAAAAGCTTTAGCAAAATGAAAGGCTGAGGGTTGGAGCTTTGTAACGGTGACATTGTCAAGGCCGACCGAGGCCGCACGACACGACGCGACGACGCGACGCTAGTGACGCGACACTCAGTGGCGCCATGGCGCGTGCGCATCTCGAAACGCATATACGAGTAATTACACTTCATCAGTTCACACTACATGATATTTTCATTTTTAATTTTGAGTTTTCGGTGGGATCTTGATCTGTCACGTTGTGGTTTTTATTTTAATACATTATCTTAAGTTATTTGGCACTATATTGTGTAATTTTGCCAGTATTTTAAGTATTGTAAGTAGTTTTGTTATTATACACAAAAGAAGTGGATTATAAATAATTAGTAGGAACATGCATATTAAGTTGCCACAAAAACTGCCTGGACTGTTTGAACAAGGCAGCCACAAAGTTGTTAGAGATATGTTTGTAGATTACAAAAATAATTAGGACTAATAATTTTGACTAATAATTATACCGTGCTACATTCGTACATTATAATTGGTAATGTTAATTTAAAGTTGTTAAATAATAAACAAAATTATGCTTTAGTAAATACGGAAATAATAAGGAATGCAAATTTTAATTTTTTTATTACATCCTATACTGTTCCTCCCGTTCCTCTTCCGATTACATTTATGTAATAAAGTATATAAATTCCTTACGAATCATACTTTGAAATCTTTGCAAATAATTATAATAATACCAACCTGGAAGTACACCACTGATGGGCAATGCGGCCTCTTCCCGAGTCAAGACATGCGCTTAATCACCACAGCGCGGCAGCCCATGACATGACGTAATTATTGGCGGTTTCAAACACCGAGAAGTCAACCGTTTTATATTTTTCCCACAAACAGTGGTAGGTACTACAAAAACATTTCTCAAGCGTCTAGTTTTCCTCACGATTTTTTCCTTCACCGTTAACCAATAGTGTTACCAATGTAAATAAGTAAACGTACGCGAGTTCTGAAAAATTCGTTGGTACATGCCACGACTTTGATCAAAAACCTGCGAAAATGGATTGATATTCAGCCGGTCTAAAACCTCTCAACCACCACGATTGTGAATAATAATAATGACTGTATATATTAAAAATTATAAGGAAAAAGTTTTTTTTAAATCTTCTAGTGTGATGAGATCCGCGAGACATTACATAATAGAGCGAATGCGTTCCATTGCGCAAGCGCGTGTCCGGGTGCCGTAACGGTCCGCGGACAATCCGGAATGCTGCCGATATGACGCGGGTTGCCTCATCAACCATCGACCACCGTACACTACATGCTTATTAGCTTATACTGAAAGCCGTTGGGATTAGGTACCTGGTACGTTGTATTCCGAAATAAACATTATATGATTTTCTACAATATTTCTTACCACGGAACATATTTTGCGTTGATGAGGAACTGGGCAACATGTGTACATAGCTATTATTATAAGTCTATAACATAATATTGTAAAACTTAAGAGATTGTTTGTTTATTTGTTTGAAAGAGCTAATCTCTGGAACTACCAGTCAGATAAACTGGTAAATAGGATGTATGGGAAGTGTGAATAACGACAGGCTACACGGGTGCATTGGCGACGCGGCGGCATGTTGCATTGTAGAGTTGATCGAATATGTATAAAACGGATGAAACCGTGGGGCGTAGCTGGTACTAAAATATTTAAAAATACATAAAAATAACAGCATTGTATTAAATGAAACGTCTAAAACTTGGGATGATTATAGACAAGTAGAATTACTGATTGTACATAACAATGTGACATAAATTTCCTATATACAGCCTTTTTAGTAACGCGTAGAAGTAAGACGATTAAAAAACCGGGATGTCTCGTAGGACGTCCGACAGAATTAAGCCTTATTAAACTTTGTACATAAAATTCTATTATTTAAAATAAATTATAAATAGCTATTCAAACTTTTTAGATGACCACAAATAAAATCATAAAGTGAGATGAAGTGTACCACAAAAGTCTTAATCTAAATACTCCACCGGCTGTTGCACTTGCAATTGGGTTCCGTTCGCAACTTCCGTTCGTACATTGGTTTAGCTTCAAAAGTACGCATGAAAGAACTTATTATTAACAAGAAGATTTTTATACAATAAAATAGTAAAAGAACGTGCAGTCCAGCTGTTGTTTAATTGTCACTGCAGCCCATGGCCCATAATCAATCTTAAAAGACTGCAGTTCTATTCGAAGTCCATGAGTTACAGGTTTTTATGATTGAGCTAACAACAAATAGTGTGTATATAACTAGTCGCAAGACGTTTTAAAGTTGCAATGTTTAATGCTTTGTATCTCCCATGTTGATTAACCTATAATGTTAAAGTTAGTGTTTCTGAATAGGTATTTGTGTCTACATTAATGTGAAATAGTTTTTATTGTAATTGAGTAATTGTAATTAGAGATATTAACGATTTATTGTATTCTGTATACAAGTAATAATAATATAGACAGAGACAGCGATAGTGCAACCACGACGCATTACCGCGGTTACCGGACCACACCCAAGTTTGGTAATGAGCAGTACAGATAGAGACGCCATCGTCCGTCTCGCTCTCCGGCAAACAATATAAAAGGCGCACTACTGGGGCCAACGAGGAGTAGCTCTCATTAAAGGTATCGCGCTTCGGTTACGACTCATTCGGGTCGTACACGAGCTCGACTCCGACCACCGTCCGGTCATCATGCAGCTAGGTCAACCAGACGACTCTAGCCCTCCTTCGGTCCAAGTGGTTGACTATGCCAAGCTAAAACATTATCTTGCGGACAGGCCGTCCTCGTCCAGCTTAGATAGGATCCCGGACGTATTGGGGTCCGTTGCGGACGTAGATCTCGCGATCGATTCCCTGGTCGACCACCTGCAGGCCGGCATCGGAGAGGCCTCGAGAGAGGTCGAAGAGGCGAGCGATCGCCGCTTCGTACTCCCTGCCGACGTGCGGGCGTTGTTGACGGAAAAGAACGCGGCGACTCGTGCGCACGACCACTATCCGACCGAGGAAAACCGCGCACGTTTACGCGCACTTCAAAGATCGGTTAGAGCCCGTATATTAGAACTCAGAAGTCACAGATGGGACGCCCTCGTCGAAGGGCTAAGGCCGTCGCATCTGGCTTACTGGAAATTAGCTCACAGCCTCAAAATAGAGGCTTCTTATCTTATGCCCCCCCTCGAGAGGGGTCCCGGTATACCGCTCGCCTTCGATAGCAGCGACAAGGCGGAGTGCCTCGCCACTTGTTTGGAGAGCCAGTGCTCTCCGAACAGTGTCGATGCAAATACCGACCGGGTCGAGGGTATCGATGGATGCGTGCGGGAGCTGGATAAGCTCCCCGCGACAGACTCCCTGTCCCCAGTCACGTCTGAGGAGGTTCTTTCCATTATAAAAAGCCTTAAGCTTAGAAAAGCACCAGGTCCCGACGGGATCAGGAATGAAATACTTAGACTTCTTCCCGATCGCCTCATAGCTCTTTTGGTCTGCATCTTCAATGTAGCCATAGCCCACTGCCATTTTCCAGCCGCCTGGAAAAAGGCCATAGTCATAGGTATCCGTAAGCCCGGCAAGAGCGCGTCGCTTCCCGACAGCTATCGCCCGATCAGTCTCCTAAATACTTTAGGGAAAATGTACGAGCGGATCCTTCTGAACCGTCTCAAGTCAGTAATAGAGGAGAAAGACCTCTATCCGCCTGAGCAATTCGGTTTCCGTGCTAGATATTCTTGCACTCATCAAGTGCACCGCCTCACGGAGCACGTTGCATTTAATTTTGCTGAATTATATAAACCCCGCCGTACACTTGCGGTCTTTTTCGACGTTGCCAAGGCCTTCGATAAGGTCTGGCACGAGGGATTGATCTACAAGTTGTATCACTTTGAAATCCCCGATAGGCTAATTAAAATAATTCGCGACTATCTAACAGATCGCACCTTTCGCTATAGAGTGGAAGGTGAATTGTCCACGCCCCGTCCAATACGCTCAGGCGTTCCCCAAGGTTCGATCCTGGCTCCTAGCCTATTTAACCTGTACGTCAGTGACCTACCTCGACTCCCGGAGGTCGAGGTAGGGCTATACGCTGACGATACAGTCTTATATGCCTCAGATAGGAATAGATCCCACCTCAGACACAAAGTCCAACGCTCCGTGACCACTCTCGGGAAGTGGTTTAACGAGTGGCGTATAGCCGTTAATCCCTCGAAGAGCGCCGCGATGCTCTTCGATGCGGATTCGTCACAGATACCGTGGAAGCTTAAACCTGTTAAGCTCTACGATAATCCGATTCCGTATGTAAGAGAGACCAAATATCTAGGGGTAACCCTAGATAGTAGGCTCTCTTTTAGACCCCACATCCGTAAGGTTAGGAACAGGGCCGCGTGGGTCCTGGGCCGGTTGCATCCTCTGTTGTGTTCGGTGAGTAAAATGTCCACGCGACATAAGCTCACGCTCTACAAGACGTGTATTCGACCAATTTTGACATACAGTTGCGCCGTGTTCGCACATATGTCCGAGTCGAGTTTCAAACGGTTACAATCGATACAGAATAGGTTCCTCTATCGTCTCACCGGGGCCCCGTGGTATGTTCGAAGCGTAGATCTCCATAGAGATATGGAGCTTCCTTCGATACATGCCTACGTTAAACAGCTCTCCCGTTCGTATTTCGACACCGCGTCGAACCACGCGAATCCGTTAATAAAAACAGCCGCCACTTATGTTCCGGCACCCACGGACATCCGGTGCAAACGCCGGCCGCGCAATATTTTTATTGATCCCGACGATCACATCGAAAATTCGAATAAATATTACACATCCGTCTCTCCAAACAGAGCGTGCCAGCGCCCACGCCCGCGTAACCACCGTTCTCTCCGCAGAGGGCGGGCGGTCAATTTCGCTCCAGCACACCCGTCACGTCCACCCTCTCTAGCGGTAACCCAAGCCTAGGTCCGTTCCTCGGTGTGAAACCCTTGGGTCAGGCAACCGCCCGCGCGATACAAGTGACACTGTACGTGCATCACTTAGCTACCTACATACAACACTACACACGTATGAACATACACACGTGCACACCACACAGGTACATAGATTCTGTGAGGGACCTTTTTTTTCTTTTTTTACGCTAGTTAGTTAGCGCTAGTTAGTGTAGAAACATTCCGATTACTGAATACACATACGCACGGTTCCTTCCTTCCTCCCAGGAGGAAGGGAACGTGCCTATGTGTATATTTAGTTAGCTCGAATCGTAGGTGTAGGGATTCGAATAGATCGCGACCTATTTGCGAACGCGACGACCGCCCGAGCCGAGGTCCGGCCACTTTGGCACCCTCGTGCGAGTCGTCCACAAAACTTTCGCGGCTGAGTGCCCTCTGCGCTCGCCCCCAAGTCCGGTGAAGCTGTAAAAGCCGCAGCGGCTTTAGGGCCCCTAAGGCTAACAGTGTCGTCAGTTCTAAAAAAAAAAAAAAAAAAAAAAAAAAAAAAAAAAAAAAAAAAAAAAAAAAAAAAAAAGCCAACGAGGAAATACCCTCGTAGCCTAGAGGTCGTAAACGTGACTCCTATGGCCGAAGTCCTAGGTTCGAATCCTTTCGTTTGATTTTTTCCAAGTCCGGTGAAGCTGTAAAAGCCGCAGCGGCTTTAGGGCCCCTAAGGCTAACAGTGTAGTCAGTTCAAAAAAAAAAAAAAAAAGGCCAACGAGGACACACGGGTGCCACAAGCTGAAGAATCAAGACTCAAGACTCAAGAAACTGGAAGAAACAGTACCCAGAAGATAGTACCTATAAATTGTATTGTGTCTTGAAGAATACAGCAAATTTTATTGTGGTGCCTGTGTGTCATTTTTGCATCTTCTAAGTGTTCAACCCGCCAGCGACCCAGTCCATTCCGCTCCGTGCTACGTCATCGCCGCGCCTACCAGCAGGCACCTCACTACCTGTGTGTACCTTGATGTTTCGCCCTCTTCACGCCTAGTAGTTTCGGGTGTGAGCAGGGTTGGTCGCACGTAGTGAGAGGGGCTCACACGCACTGGTTTCCAGACAGCTGGTTACCGTAGCGTGTTATCCGCCGTCGGTTATACAGAGTTCGAGGGAATCGTTTCCGTCGCATTCGCGCCCTCGGTGCGCGGTCCCGCTCTGTATTTTGTTGACGTAGCACATTTGTATAAAGGCACACGCACGCGCCTCATTTTAAGTACAACCTTTTTACGATAGGAGGAGTGCGAATCGCTTCTTTTCCAAGACAACTGGAACGAAGTCAGAGGAAAAAGCTAGTATTAACATAAAATAAAAAGCTTTAGCAAAATGAAAGGCTGAGGGTCGGGGCTTGGTAACGGTGACATTGTCAAGGCCGAACGAGGCCGCACGATACGACGACGTGACGACGCGACGCTAGTGACGCGACACTCAGTGGCGCCATAGCGCGTGCGCATCTCGAAACGCATATACGAGTAATTACACTTCATCAGTACACACTACATGATATTATCATTTTGAGTTTTGAGTTTTCGGTGGGATCTTGATCTGTCACGTTGTGGTTTTTATTTTAATATATTATCTTAAGTTGTTTGGCACTATATTGTGTAATTTTGTCATTATTTTACGTATTATAGTTTGGTTATTATACACAAAAGAAGTGGATTATAAATAATTAGTATGAACATGCATTTTAAGTTGCCACAAAAACTGCCTGGACAGTTTGAACAAGGCAGCCACAATGTTGTTAGAGATATGTTTGTAGATTACAAAAATAATTAGGACTAATAATTTTGACTAATTATTATACCGTGCCACATTCGTACATTATAATTAGTAATGTTAATTTAAAGTTATTAAATAACAAACAAAATTATGCTTTAGTAAAAACGGAAATAATAAGGAATGCAAATTTTAATTTTTTTATTACATCCTATTCTGTTCCTCCCGTTCCTCTTCCGATTACATTTATGTAATAAAGTATGTAAATTCCTTACGAATCATACTTTGAAATCTTTGCAAATAATTATAATAATACCAGCCTGGAAGTACACCACTGATGGGCAATGCGGCCTCTTCCCGAGACAAGACATGCGCATTAAGCACCACAGCGCGGCAGCCCATGACGTGACGTAGGTATTGGCGGTTTTAAACACCGAGAAGTCAACCGTTATATATTTTTCCCACAAAGAGTGGTAGGTACTACAAAAACATTTTTGAAGCGTCTAGTTTTCCTCACAATTTTTTCGTTCACCGTTAACCAATAATGTTACCAATGTAAATAAGTAAACGTACGCGAGTTCTGAAAAATTCGTTGGTACATGCCACGACTTTGATCAAAAACCTGCGAACATCGATTGATATTCCGCCGGTCTAAAACCTCTCAACCACCACGATTGTGAATAATAATAATGACTGTAAATATTAAAAATGATAAGGAAAAAAGTTTTTTTTCAATCTTCTAGTGTGATCAGATCCGCGAGATATTACATAATAGAGCGAATGCGTTCCATTGCGCAAGCGCGTGTCCGGGTGCCGTAACGGTCCGCGGACAATCCGGAATGCTGCCGATATGACGCGGGTTGCCTCATCAACCATCGACCACCGTACACTACATGCTTATTAGCTTATGCTGAAAGCCATTGGGATTAGGTACCTGGTATGTTGTATTCCGAAATAAACATTATATAATTTTCTACAATACTTCTTACCACAGAACATATTTTGCGTTCCTGAGGAACTGGGCAAGATGTGTTCATAGCTATTATACGTCTATAATATAGTATTGTAAAACTTAAGAGATACTTTGTTTATTTGTTTGAAAGAGCTAATCTCTGGAACTACCAGTCAGATAAACTGGTAAATAGGATGTATGGGAAGTGTGAATAACGACAGGCTACACGGGTGCGTTGGCGACGCGGCAGCATGTTGCATTGTAGAGTTGATCGAATATGTTTAAAACGGATGAAACCGTGGGGCGTAGCTAGTACTAAAATATATAAAAATAACCGCATTGTATTAAATGAAACGTCTACAACTTGGGATGATTATAGACAATAAGAATTACTGATTGTACATAACAATGTGACATAAATTTCCTATTTACAGCCTTTTTAGTAACGCGTAGAAGTAAGACGAGTAAAAAACCGGGATGTCTTGTAGGACGCTCGACAGAATTACGCCTCATTAAGCTTTGTACATAAAATTTAATTATTTAAAATAAATTATAAATAGCTATTCGAACTTTTTAGATGACCACAAATATAATCATAAAGTGAGATGAAGTGTACCACAAAAGTCTTAATCTAAATACTCCACCGGCTGTTGTATGTACTTGCAGTTGGGTTCCATTCGCAACTTCCGTTCGTACATTGGTTTAACTTCAAAAGTACGTATGAAAGAACTTATTATTAACAACAAGATTTTTATACAATAAAATAGTAAAAGAACGTGCAGTCCAGCTGTTGTTTAATTGTCACTGCAGCCCATGGCCCATAATCAATCTTAAAAGACTGCAGTTCTATTCGAAGTCCATGAGTTACAGGTTTTTATGATTGAGCACTAAATAAGAACGCTCGATTTGGCGATATGCATTGTTTGTGTCATCTGCATTCACCAGATCTCAACGGAGCGTTATCGCTTTGTGATTACGATAGTTGTGCTCGTGCTTCCGTAGTCGAAAATCGCAGAGTATACCTTCTGCTTCTTAACCTTTTTTCACCTAAGTAGGGTCGGCAAAACACGTTTTCCTTATCCGCTCTCATCAATTAGCTATTACCTCAGTGTTCACACATTTTGTACACATATAATATCATTTTTCACACAATCCATCCATACCTTCTTCAGTCTTCCGCTACTCCTAAATCTGTCCATCTTCATATTTTTGAAGTGAAAAGTTCTTTAGCATCGCTGTGATTTGAAAGTCGATGAAACGATAAAGTGACAAAGTCTATGGAACGAAAAAGCGAAAGCGACAGTAAAAAGAGACAGACACATAAATTCATAAGATTTAACGTAAGAGAAAATGAGATATGAATAGGAAAGTTTTAGGCAATGATAAAATGGCACAAAAGAGGTTTGTTACGACGCAATAATGAATTTTATTACCTCACCAAAAAAGCGCGAAACAAAAACTTTTTAGACAACACTTATGACATTCTATTACTGATTGATATTGTGTTAGGTTACCATGGATAATTCAAATATGCATTAATTGAAAATGATATTGTGAATAATGATTGTGAGTCTTTGTATGTACATTTTCATAAAATTTAAATTAGTGCGTATTTGACCATTTTCTCAATTAAAAGAAACATCATAGATGTGAAGGTTTCACTTCTACAACGTGTGAATTGCACACATTTTTTTTTTCTATTAGCTCGGTAAAGTGACTGCACTGTGTCTGATGGTAAGCACAAGAAAATCCATAAACAACGGCGATTACCGAGGGACCGACAACCCATTTCCATTCGTCGCTGTCATGCCGGCCTGCAAGCTTGTCTGCAGCAGATCCCTCTTAATTACAGGATATACACCGGCAGATCTCGGAACGCGACACACGTGAGCGTGCTAGGTACTACGGCGGGTGTTACACATGGTGTATGGTGGTCTCGCTAACCTACCACCCAGTTACCTTCCTACTTAACATACTTAAATCTCTTCTAGTTATATGATTTTCATTCTTCTTCATGACATGTCCATACCACGTTAAATTCAACTTCTTTGTCAGTGATCTGATTTCATGCTTAATCTGAGATATAATCATTATCATACTTTATTAATGATAATGATACTTCTTGTTGTATTGCGCTCTTGCCGCCCTTGATTCAGCTGCCGGAACTTAATCAATTATTCAGTTGGAAATACCTCAATATAATGAAATTCACATTTGGATTAATCAGCTTACGACGTCTTACATACTATGACCTCGTAAATGTAAACACAATTCTCAGACAAAATATAAATTTGTTTATGATTACTACCGTATCACAGAACCGTGCAGATGTGGAATGGTCTCTCAGCCAACTTGTTTCTTCCTTCCTATGATATTAGGACCTTCAAGCGAGGTGTGCAGAGGCATTTCGGAAGACCAGCTCAGACATTGACAACTACCGATGAAAACTGTGTCACCGACGGTCGCCGTTCTTTGTAAACTGTACCGTACTAACTTTATTATACTGCACAGTCATTTTGCCTAGTTATGAATAAAATATATTATAATTCAAACTACTTGCTCCTCCCCTCCTTCTCCTCCCTAGTCTACGTTCCGCCGTATTCTTTTTCTTTTTCTTCTTCCTAACTTGGCAACCGGTCCTCTTTAATGAAGACCATTACTGCCATTATCGAGTGAATTATAGTGTCATGTGTTATGACGATTCAGTATCCTAACAAGATGGTGGCTCCTTTGTTAGAACTTTCTAGGAAGTTTTTGTGGAATCTCAGAATTACTGCTTTCAGCTTATATTTATAATCCATTTCACTTATGTACAAAAATCAATCTATATCACGCAAAACGCCACCAATATTACATAATATATGGTCAAAAATATAAGTTAATGAATTAAAAATAAAAACCACAACATGTCACTTCAAGATCCCGCCAAAAACCTCTCCACCGTATTCATGCTAATACTATAATAGAATTAAACTGTCATTGTCAATTGATTGTTTACGTTACGAACTCTTATATCGTTTAAAAGAACAGCCCTTTAATGTAAGCTTATCAATAAAATGATTCCTTTTCTGGGAACGAAACCATAACACATAAAAAAAAATAGAAATTCAATGTATAAATACAGTACGTAATGAAATTATATTATCCACCATCAACCCAATTGTAGCTTTCCATTAGTGAAAAAAATTTTAGAATCACATTAGTAGATACCTAGTTCATGAAATAACCTCCTTCAAATACCTCTATCCGTAGAGTTTATTTCTTTATATTGTAATAGTAGTATAGATTTTTATATACAAATAGCGGTGTGCCCGAGGCTTCACACTGGTTTGTTACTACGCCTACGCATTAATTATTTACATCCCCCAATTTTATTTTTATTCGAATTTTTGAAAATTCATATGTCGTATCAACTGATGAATGGCATGTGTTTCCTATGTACAATTTTCATCAAAATCAGTTGAACATTATTATTTTATTCTACGATTTCTAATGTATCGATTCTTATAGCCTCTCAATTATGGTATGATGTATGCTTCCCATCAACAAAATTCGATCCGAATTGGTTCAGAATTGATAAAGATTTTTTTAACTTCCTTTTTACGTTTTATAGAAGAAAAATTTAAGAGAAATTTTATAGCCCATCAATTATATAAATAAATATACTTTCCGTGTATAAAATATTATCAAAATCGGTTAATAATTAAAGAAAATATTTTCCTTTTCGATTCCTAAAAGTAATATTGAAAATTCTTATACTCTATCAAATGATCGAAGGCATAAGCATCCCATGTACAAAATTTCATAAGAATCGGTCAGAGCCGTTATTGAGATAAATCCAGCCCTACAAACAGAGAGAGAGAGAGAGAAACAATCAGACAAAAAAAAATTAATGACATATTCGTGATCAGTATTGTACATACAGTATGATTAACGGAAAATTTGGAAAAAAATAACTATATAGTTAGAACTACAGATTTAATAATATAGATAGATTTATTGAGATAGGCTATAATGTAACTTCTGGCTAGGACCCTAAACAGCGAAGCAGTATCAATGAATGTCAAGAAATCTGGCAAGCTGATGGCAAATACGGAAAATGAGATCAACGATATGCTACATATCATGCATACATATGTAAACTGTTAGCCGTAAGGGCACTGAAGCCTTAAAGAAGGCTTTGGCAGTTTCACCAGGCATGGGGGCGGCGTGGCGCTCCGATGCGGTGGAGAGTAAGGCCTACGCTACACTTAACGGAAATTACGTCGCCAATCTTCCGCGGCCGAACGCTAATTAATACATTTTCGCTAGGAGAACGGAGCAACCGATCTTCGTGACTTTGTCGCAACTTTCTTTTTGCTCTTGAGAAATATTGTAATCTATATTATTTCACGCTGCGACCCTACGGAGAGAGACTATAACCATAAACCGAATTCAACCAGGACACCGTAACAAATAAACTGGCAATATTTTGGGTAACATTATACCATTTCCATTTCTTTATTTTCTCGTTGACAGCTCCTGTGAAAACTTGAACGAGCGTCTTTTTTACATTATGTATGCATTATTTTATAAAAATATGACGTTTACACATGTACAAGGTTATACCAGAGTCGGAGAAACTATTAGGGATGGAGCTATATCGATAAACGTAACACGATAACAGACCCGATATTTTTTTACAAAATGTAAGAAACTAAACTACTGCCGGATACTTTTGTACAAATTTATTAAGTAATATTAAATTTCATTACAAGATGTTACACGTATTAATTCTTGATTGATAATGCCAACTATTTCAAAATTTTCGAAAATGTTGTAAAATAAGTAGGTATAGGTAGGTCGACAATGAAACGAAATAATTATAACGACAGGTAATCTTTCTTCATTTATTTTAATCAAAATTTGATGAATCGTCACTGTCGTAATCGTAATAAATATATGCGATCGACATCATTACTTATTTGGTCACAACACTACAACTATCAAATTAGAACTGTCATCGAGAAAATAAAGAAATGGAAATAGTATATGTTTATTTTTGCTTAATTGCAATATATACCTTCGTTCTAAATAAATTATATGTTCATACTTTCATACCATAAATGTTTAAGTTTATAGCCAGGATTGTGTGACGTTTATTTGTAACAACCATAGATTTAATATACCTACATAGATCGGCAACTCGAAAGAAAACAAGAATAATTATACGCTTGTGTTAAGAAAAAGGCCATTTTCGTTTGCGCTATCGGCGTACATAAATCGTGACTAAAACAAATTCCCGCTTATTTTTGCAAAATCTTAAGTTTTAAAGTGTTTCAATATTTAGTAAACCTGTTTAATTGTACTATACGTGTACTGTAACTGGGTGTAATTCGTATATCAAAGAAAACCAATAAAATTATACGCACACTAATGAATTCCGTTTTTGGTCTCGTCCTATTTTAACCTATTGACGATCTATACATAGACTAAATCTTGGTACCAACAGATTGATCTATGCTTTAAGTGGGCCTTACAAACGATTGTACGAGTTACCTAGTTATTTATTAAATAAAATGCTAAACAACGCTATTAACAATAGGTAACGGGAAGAGCTGGGCTTGTGATATGTAGGTATTTAGTCAAATGTTCCGTTGTATGCCCAGACAACAAAAAAGGTAATAAGCTATCCACTTTCAGCATATGACAGCTATTAACAGCAATGACTCGACGCTTAATTCGTATTTATCCGTCCGTAATATGTGCTTAGTATTATAAAGAAAAGAGTATAAACGTTTGAGGTTATCGATGATCAGTTACCTCATGATAGTGTTTATAAAAACAAATACTAACTAACTGTACCCGCGGCTTTGCTCGTGTGGGCTACACAATGCCGTCGGTCGAATGCACGCCAGAATGCCATGGTGCTGCTTCTCGTCATCGCTCCCAACGACGGCGCACGACAATTATTTAAAGACAAAAATGCTTATTGTGGATAATCCTCAGAAGATACATGAATGAATGAATTAATACTTTATTGCACTTTTAAATTGGATACTGGCGAGCTTAACGCTATAAAGCATTTTCTACCAGCTAACCAGCGGTAATGTAGTGAAAATTATTATTGTCAGTAGTGCATTTGTAAATTATATTTAAAAATAAAACAAACACAATAATATAATATTTTTAGTATATCCTTTTAAGCGCTGCAATTACGTAGTACATTAATTTGATATACTAACAACTTATGGTTTACTCAGCGTAAGTCATTTATGCGCCCCAAAAGTTTATTTTATTCAAATTAACTCTCCATTAACGCCACTACTTAATTCGTAAGTTATTTTATCTTACACAATATGCCCCATAATCTGGCCAGATAACATAGCTATGAATTTTAAAAAATCCTGTAAATCGTAAAAGTGGTTTTCGCGTGAAAAGATCATAAGCGGACAGACAGATAGAGAGACCTTCAGTTTTATAATATGTACAGATATACATACTGATGAATGAATGATAAATGAAACGATACGAGAGCGACGAACTTCTACAGCCAAAATAAAACAAAATTATAGTCTCTAGTCAGTAATTTTTTTTTACCGACTTCAAAAAATGTCTTAGAAGTTACTCAATTGAAATGTTTTTTTTAATGGACGTTCAGCCATATTTTCTTTATTTATGAACCGATTTAGATGTTTTTTTTGCACTGTGGATACCTCAAGGGCGGTCCCATTTTAATTTGATTGGCATTGGACTTTCAACTTTGCAGATACACCCTGGAACTATTCAAAATCATTTAAGTTGGTTTAATATTTGGTTAAAAATTGTCTTGTATTACTTAAAAGGGAGTACTAGATAAAGCAGGTGATGCTAGATGATAGAACAATGACAAGTAAAAATTAATTTATTTAGAAAACGTAAATAACAGATGCACATAGTTTTCAATACGTACCAAATTAAATTGATGGTTTCTTTATGAGCCATATAGTAGCAATAAATCTGTCAGTTACGTGATCTCTGTGACCCGTATCCATAATATAGTTAATAGAATTAAATAGATTGAGCAAAATATCTCCGTCGCTTATATTTTTGACCATCTTGCCAATGAAATATTTTTGTGATTATTTAAACTTCTAGATGTATTCTTCGACAATTCTCTAAAAGCGAATGGAAGCTAAAACACTAAATTATATACAAATGTTTTAACGATCTTATTGTTTAAAGTAATTGTGCCCCAGGGATTCCCCGTGTTAAAATTCGAACGACTCTTCACCGCGCCGCCGGCTATCGTAGTTCTCACTTTCCTTGCTTAGTTACAGCTTACCAAATTGTTTGTCGTTCATGGTTCCTTCCTCCGACCGTGATAGTCTCCGTTCCTTTGGGTAATCGTGTGAAATTATATAACCAATATAACCTTTCTCAATAAAGTCTATAAAATGCAAAATTAGTTTTTCAAGTCTGACTGATAGTTCCAACGATCAGCGCGTTCATACAAACTAATAAAAACAATCTCTTGAACTGTATAATATTAGTATAGATTTTATACCAAATTGATAATTAAAGGATGAACTAATCCCATTAATTTATAACACATACTTAAGGGTGAAACTATAATATGCAGTAATGGTACGTACTTGGTAGCGTGTACGGACATCGTGTCGTTTGACCTAAGTTCGGATCCCTGCAATGAATCTGAGCTTCAGGGGAACGAAAACATCACGATAAAACTATAGCATGGTGGTAGGACTTTTACTAAGCCTTTAGCTTGGCCAGCTTTTAGCCTGGCTAGCTACCACCCTCAAATTGAAAATCTGTTGCCAATCACCTATACATATGTTCTGACAGCTGTACTTGAGAGCCTGCAGTCCTTCCAGTAGGCTTAACCTGTTACATCGTCACAAGTAGATACTTAAAAAATATAACTTACTCTAAGATATTTTATTTGCTTCAATGTAGGTAACTGGTGTGATAGCCCTGTATTTATTTATTTACAAATTATGAGTCATCAACATAACAGATTATTACACATGTTTTACAAAAACTATTGTTTACACATTACACATATTATGTGTATATGTGTTAAAATATGTTTATAATAATATAATTAACATATTTAAAGGTGATTATGAACTCTGAATTTTTCCTCTTTCATTTTAAATCCCAATTGATACGAAAGCAAAAAAGAGCCGACACTTTTTTAGATCTAAAATCCGTCATATTGATTTTATTCATATAAAACAATGCGTTTACGTATGTCATCCGGACCATAATGACGAATCAATTGACACCACGTTCATCAAAATCGGATGAGTAGTGTAAGCGCTACGGTGGAACATACGTAAATACAAACATAGACTGCTAAACATATAACCCTTCCTATTAACTTTACCGTAGTCAAGTAATAAGTGAATTTAAATATAAAGATTTAATACAAGCATAAATAATAACGATAGGAGAAATTTACAACTGTTTAAAAACTAAAACAGAGAAACATGGTGTTAAAAATGTAAATCTTGTTCTTTTTAATTTCACATTTTACTATATGATATTAGAATAAAACAGAATTATGCAGAAATGTATAAGACAACCCTATTACTAGTGATCCGTAACTTTATAAACCAATATCCTTGGTGATTGAATAAAATTACCTCTGGCAACGTAAAGCTGCACCAGGAAGGCGTCTCTACCATCGTACGTTGCTTACACGAGCCATCCCATACGTCCTAGATCCTGAACATGATTACTTACATCGACGCTACTTCCTGATCGATAATGCACAAGCCTGTTTGATTGAAGCAACACAAACCTCAATTCAATATGCAATATAACTGTGAAGTTATAATTTATTTTTAAGAGAAGGTATCTAAGTACTAAGCCTTTAACTATAAATTTAATTTAATCTAATGAGCTGATGTTACATTCTTCAATATATTAGCTACAAAATTCAAAAATAATATTTCATGGGTACTCTTAAGTGACGATGTAGCCCAAGATGGTAGCATGCTAAGCCTAGTAAGAAACTGGCTCTCATGTAACTGCCGGAACACACCTATTGGTGCTTAGCGACAGATTTTCAACTAGTCAAACGGTCATTAGAAAAAGCATTACCGTCATGCTACGGTTTATCACGATATTTTCCTTCACCGAACTCTTAGGCTCATTGCAGGGATTCCAAGTCACGTCGATCGAAGCGGGGTCCGTACACGTTACCAACTGAGCCATCATTGCTCCACAAATCGGAACTAATTATCAAACTTTACGAGTTAATAAGTTGCCAAGTTTTTATGAAAAAAAAAAATTTACCGTCCTCAATGTGAGTGCCAAATAAGGGAGACGAAAGCGTCCTTTTTTTTAATTGGTTCGACATATATATTTATAGTTTCCTTAATTATCATTAGATAATAGAATAAATAAAAACCCTCAACCCAGTATCTGAAATCTTACGATTCAAATAATTGTTACGTAAAATGTACGTTAGCTCAACACTACAAAAATAAATGTGGCGACATTATTTTCAAGCTCGATATTAGTGATTGTCAATTTACTCCGTGGGAAAAAATACGCAGTATAATTAGAGATTAGCGCGTTCAAAAAAAACACACAAAAATGATTTATAATATTAGTATATATTAATACAGTTATCTATTATGCTTAGGAACATACCTAATAGTTTAAAAGTTTAACAATTTCCTGCAATTAAATATAAAAACCTGCCTGCCACAATGTTACATAACAACAACCTATAATCAATCTCAGCTTTCCATTAAAATACACACAACATTACTACCAACATATGCGTTGCATCAAAACATTTCCTAATTTCAAAATCAGTCAAACACATGTCAGAACTGTGAATGGATAAACCGATAATCGGCGGAAATCAGAACTTTGCCTTCACTCAGATTTGTGAATTACAATAATACATTTAATTGCAAAGAACTCAAAGCGAAACAACACAAGAACACCGGAACAAAGTTGTTTCGTATTCAAACTAGTTCCTAATTTGTGGCACGCGATCGGAAGCGGCAAATAATTGTTACACTACCGTAAATATTATAAATTGACTTGAATATGAAATGTTTTAATGAATTCGTAGCACGGAATGGAATTTATTTTTAAAGTCTTCTGTGATTTTTATAAGTACCGGTATCCTCATAATATAAAGAAAGATCACAAAATAACGGTGTCGACTAATCTATCTATATAAATAAATCCGTAGTTCTGTCTGTACATAAATAATTTTTTTCTCCAAATTTCCCGTTAGACGTATGAACGATCCTGATCACATATATGCTACTACAGTTTTTTTGTCTGTCAGTTTGAATTCAAATCATACACGACTTGACCGATTCTTATTAAATTTTGTACACGAGATGTTCATGTCAGAGGTCAATTGATTGGTATAAGAATTTTCAATATTACTTTTAGAAGTCGTAAAAAAAGTAATTTTCTAAAAAATAACTTTTTATTCCTTCTTGACCGATTTTGATGAAATATTATGCTCGGGAAGTATAAACCATGCCATAAAATTATAATGAGCTGTGAGAATTTTCAATAACACTTTTAGAAATAGTAAAAAAAGGAATTTCCAGAAAAAAATTTTTTTTAATAATTCATAACCGATTTTCATGAAATTTTGTATACAGTAAGTATAGTCACTACGTAATTGATAGGTTATAAGTTATAAGGCATATCAATTTCGACAAATTTCATAGCCGGTTTTCATTATTGATAATCTATACGATTCCTTGATAATAATTACAGAAATATGTAAAAAAAAAATTTTTTTGTTAATTCCTCAACTGATAGGCGTTTTTCAGTAGCCCGGTAAATTAATGGTAAGCACAAGCCAATCCTACAAATTGTAGTCCATCGACAAAAACTAACAAAAAAACTTTTCCGCTTTATTATGTTATAGTATAGGTTAGTATAGATAATATTTTTTATATTTGAAATACCTATTGGAAATAGCCTTACAAGAGAATGTTTATAAATTTGTCACACGACAAAAACATTTACAATATGCAGTGGTTTCGGCAAAAAGGATTCTGAAAAACTTTTCTAAAAGCAATTAAAACTGAGAATTCCCAAATTCAATTTTCGCACAAGACAAAGTTGTTAGTGTTGTACTGCATGATTGTTAGTGCTGTGTTTAGGTGTTTAATATCTTATTTTATATACTCGTCGTACCTTTGTTTTCGTTTTATGTTACCACAATACAAACTGTTTAGTTTAAAATAAGATCTGTCAGTTTTAAATTGTCTTCGCACGATAATTTATCTAATACAAGCATAAAGCAAGCAATTCTTATAATGTAATATTACCTCTGTATTTCTGTCTGTACACTAATTCGTTTCTAAAATTTACTAATCACTTAAATATGACGTTTAATTCGTCTATTATGTCCGTTATTAACTCAAAAAGGTTTTGACAGATTTTGGTGAAATTTTGTTGTACACGGAAAGTATATGGCATTTTTCAACTGAGATAGGCTATAAGAATTATCAATAAATATAAGTAGAAATAAAATTATGAGACGAAACTAATTACTGTGTAATAAAACCGTGCGGAGCCGTGGGACACCGCTAGTTATATTATAGAACTGAATAAATACAACTATTAGTTATTTAATCAACGGATGTGGTGTGTGTAATAGAAATAACAATTAATCGTATAAAAACTCCTATATCTCCAAATCTCCACGTTTCAATTCATGTAAGATTCCTTAGTACATTCCATACATACTAAACGCTGTTAGATGCCATGGAAATGATCACTTTATAGTTCTGGAATTTGCTATGGAATTTCAGAATTACAGAATGAAATTAAAGTAAATCAAGTTTACAAATAATTTATTGAACCCATTATTATCTATACTTTTAATAAGGCAAGACAATTTTTAACAAGAAAGAAAATCAACTTCAATGATTTTAAAGAGTTTCCTGGTGTATCTTCGAAGTTGAAGGTCCAATTCCAATGAAATTAAAACGGGCCAAATACCAAATGCTATGGCCAATTTGTTGGCACCACGCTTGGGGTATACCCTATCCAACAAAACAAGAATCACCAAAATCAGTTCACAAACAAAGAAGTTAGAAGTAGCTCAACATCCATAAAAAAATACATTCGAGTTGAAGAACCTCCCCCCGTCTTTTGTTAAAGTCAGCTAAAAACTTTAAACTATAATGAACTTATTCAGTAAAAATATATATATTTTTTTTTTTATTTAAATAAAAATCATTTAATCCAAATAAATTCAATACACCGTACCCGTATATAGAGTATACCAGTATTGTATCCCAGCCATTGTGTTCCTTCTTTTCATAACATATGAGTCCTTCAAACGTAATATAAGCAGACAATTGGATTGCAAAATAAAATTATATCGATATATACATAATACATATATCTATATTTATATAAAATGCATGAATGTCGATATGCAGTATATCAACGGTTTAAATCGATATTTTTAAAAATTGTAATAAGTGAAATACAGCCGTAAGATTATTACCTAAACTAAAAATCTAATCATAATAAAATCACACTTATAAAAAAGACATATGATATATTCGTATACGTATTGTTTACAGATCAATGAAAACAATGATCTATTTCGATAATCTTTTTCATTACAAGTTAATGCGGTACATCTTGACATTTGCTCCAACCTTTGAAAAAAGTCGTTTGGCGGGTACCAATGTACTAATAGGTAGATATCACATAACTATTTTGTTAAAAGTGATGTAAGAATCTTAAATATAGATGAATTTATTTTAAATTTTGACATCTTTTAATATTATTCAGTATTTTCCAAAATTGATATTAACGGACCTTCAGTTTTATCTAATCACCATAAATATCGAATATATATGAATAAACATCAAATCTATTTAACAAAAATAAAAATGCTGTTCGTTTGGCAAGAGCATCACTTCAAAACGGTTTGGCTAAATTCAATTTTTTTTTTTTGTTTTAAAATGTTCGTAATAGTCTATCATCCTCATCTTCTTAGGTCCTATAAGTCCTATTTAAGTAGGGTCGGCACAACATGTTTTTTTCTTCCACTTTACTCTATCAAATATCATCTCAGTAGTCACACCTTTTATGGAAATAAAAGTTGGAAAAGTTACTCGGAAAATTGAAAAATAACTAAATACTGAACTGCTTTAACATTGTTTCTTTATGAACTCAAGTCCATAACTGAAGATTCGAACGATAGATACGCTTAACTCTTATTTTATTTTGTTTATATAATCCTGGAAAAGTTTCAGGAAAAAGGAATCGGAATATGTGACGCTGTAGTCGAGTTATTAAAAATCGGATAAGGAAGGACAAGGGTCCAGCTAGTATATATA
This sequence comes from Saturnia japonica, assembly GCA_033032175.1. Classification (NCBI taxonomy): domain Eukaryota; kingdom Metazoa; phylum Arthropoda; class Insecta; order Lepidoptera; family Saturniidae; genus Saturnia; species Saturnia japonica. The sequence goes on from CM065314.1 coordinate 7,016,626, forward strand.
ATATTAATATCGATCCTATACCGTCGATATTATTGGTTTTTCGATATATCGCTAAAAGCCCGCCAAGTCGGCATGACAGTCTTAACTGATGGACTCGCAATGTTTTAATTATTGGTCACCGTTGTTTTCCAATTGTACCGTGCTGTGAAAACACACAGATACTAGTATAATAAAAGTAGAAAAAACTAATGTTTGCATTAATAACGTAACTAATTAAAAGGACGTATAATAGGAACTAATTAACTAATGACTAATTCCCGAAACCGAGTACTATGTATGAATCATAGCAATTACCCTCGTTTTTTAGTACTCTACATGTCTTTAAATATTAATGATGTACAAAATCCTTTTATCAATATCACAGTCAAGTTTAGATATGTGTATCAAATATGAAACACAAATTCAATAACATAATATATGTATAATTTAAAAATAAATTCGTTATAGGATGTTTTTATCTATTATTATTTTTTCTTTTAGATAAGGTTATTCCGGGCTAAAGCAGTGGATAATTAATAATAATAAAAAATGTTCTTCACTCTGTTTTAACTTTTATACATTATCGAGAAACAATATCTGGGAGACTGAGCTAAGATCGGTGTATTTCAAAAACCTTTCTAGCTTGCGACTTTGTTCGCGTTAATTACAGTATAAAATGTAATAAGAGTAAAGTATAGCATATATCACTCAGAAAAAAAGTAACTTTCTATCAGTGAAAGAACTTTTAGAATCGGGTCATAAGTTCCAGATGCTTCTTCCTAGAAATACAAACATTACCTTTTTACAACAATAGTGCAGACATACACAAGAATAATATAAATTAGAGGATGTTATCATGTAAATAATATACCAATACTTAGTAAGTACTAGGGATGTGAATTTCTAAAAATAAATTGATTTTTAAAAAATCGATTATTTTAAAAAATAATAAAATCGATTTAATAATCGATTTTTGTTCAAAAAAAAAACGATTTTTTTTCATATTTTCTTTAGAAATTTAATTAAAACCTGAAATATTTAGAATCATAACTTTCTTAATCAATTTAAATTTACATATTTCAATAAAAAGACAAAAAATATTGTTAATAACAGAGAATGCCCATTCTTGTACCAAATTTTGTTGTATATTAAGGTTGAATAATTAATCCGAAATACTAAATTATCACGAGTTAATGCTGTTAGAGATTTAGGTGTTATTTTTGACTCCAAACTAATATTTGATAAGCATATTGATAATGTTGTCAAAAAAGCTTCTAAAGCATTAGGGTTTGTATTTCGATTATCCAATGAATTTAAATGTGTTAAAACTTTTAAAATTCTTTATTGTTCTTTTGTTCGAACCCATCTTGAATACGCATCTCAAGTCTGGAGCCCCAATTATAATATATATATCACACACATTGAGAAAATACAAAAGCGGTTTCTTCGTTTCCTACAGTTTAAATCTGAAATAATTGTACCAGATTACACATCGCGCTGTAAAAAATTTCATATGCTCCCGCTGTATACACGAAGAGAAAAAGCTGATGTATCATATCTTTTGTGTATACTCAATGGCCTAGTTGACTGTTCGGAGATACTGAGCAAAGTTAACCTACGTGTACCGGCAGCATCTTTTAGAAACCCTAACATACTTTATAGTTCTCTTGTTAGAACTACCTACTGACAAAATTCCTATTTCATTCGAGTAAGCAGCAGTATGAATAAATTGGTTAGTGATTTAGACATTGATATATTTGATACAACTGTGCAGAAGTTGAAAGCTCTTTTGAATTCTTATTTCTTTTGTTAATATTTTTGTGTTCTTCCATCTACTTTATTTTTTTATTTATTTATGTACATAATTATATGTGAGAACTTGTAAATGGCCTTCATTAATTTATACATGTAACTTAAATAAGTACTTAGCTGTAAGTTTTCTTAAAATATTAAAATTAAAATAAAATAAAAATAAATAAAGAATTTTTTTTCCATATTATTTTACGACCTTTTATCCTCGGAATTTGGTTTTCAAAGTAGGAATATTCTTTAAATTTTAAAGGTATTATCTATACTATATATTACAGTGTAAACTCTTTATAACGAAACTCAAGAGACTGAGCATTTTTTGTCGTTATATGAAATGAACAAAAAAACAACCAAATTAACAAGAATTTTTAATATGTATGTCTTAGATAATAAATGCTTATAAATTATTGTTTTCACATATAGTCTGATAACTTTGTCTGACGTTTTTTGCTATGCCAGTACTTGTTTTGTATTATTTTATGTATTCTATTCATATCTTATATCAAACTTTTTCGTCAACACTAATCGCTTTCCGTTTACTGGCCATGTTAACAGTTTCAAAGTAGGTTTACGACTGATAACACGATAGGTACCCAGTATGCTTGGTCGAAGACCATCACTTCCGAGAAAATAATGTGTCATACTGCACGTGTTCAAGGCAATTAAGGATAACAAAAGCTAGACCGACCTCGGATGTTTCGGAGCTTCAAAGTCTTTTGTTACCTGATAGCATAACATAAACAATAATACCGATAATAAATATTTACTGTCTAAAAATATGAACACATTTCTTCGTAATAGAGAATGGCGTATCGCTATAAAGAGTGTTTCAATATGTGGGTTTTAACGCAAACCAACCAAGTTGGGCTCACTTCAACGTTATAGGGAGTTTATCGTTATAAAGGATAAGGTTATAAAGAGTTTACACTGTATATGTATACTAATGTAACAAAGCGGAAGTGTTTTTATGTTTTTTTTTTTTTAGTTTAATATTTAATCTCTGAAACTACCAGTCTGATTTGAAAAATTCTTTTTGTATATGATAGATTGATTCACAAGGAATAGTATAGCCTATTTAGCATCAAGATACACGTCTTTAATATTGATTCTTGTAATGTAAGTCGGAACACAAAGCTCTCCCGAACTGTTATATCCACGTGCGCTGCGATAATTTTTAGTTTTACGTAAATACATGTTGTACAAAAATATTGGGCCTTAGCACATCTTTAAAATAGTCCAGAATAGCATATGCCTGTATCTTATGCATAACCCACAATAAGCTATTATATAACAAAGAGTGGTTTAACATTAAAAAGTGATTAAAGATCATTATTTTACACATGGTATATTAATCCTTACGAACAAGAAATACTTCATCTTAAAGACAATTTTATGAAGTTAAATTTTGCTCTTTTGCATGTAATTTGAACACATAGTTTAGGAGATAATGAAAAATTTAAATATACTTATAATTTGTATTTATGGGAAGAAAAATTATGATAGGCTATACGGGATCACTGGCGTTGCGGTGTTTGTCGTATAAAATAAACACGTGAGAAACCGTGGGGCACAGCTAAAAATTATTATACACTGCGTAAATAGTTCCAAAGACGCGGGTGTTGCCTTCCATTACCTGCATTACAATCCTTTTGAACACAAAAATACAATATTCAAGTAAAAAGCAACTCATTATTTAATACATTATTTTAGAACAAATTTTATTACCTTAAAAAAGGTTATATTGAGTCAACTTTAAAAGATAGCCAAATGCTATCATGGATTTTTTTTTTTACTTTTTAAGAGAAACAATTACATGATTTACAATTGAATTACAATTACAACACATGATTGTTAAGTAACTTCACGCATTTACGCAGCGCACGCAATGGAAGCTCTCAAAAGCAATAATCCTTCCCTGTTTTTGCAATATTTTTAATTGATCGTATTGTTCTATTTGTCGTAGCGTGATGTTATATAGTCTATAGGCCTTCTTCGATCACTGGGATATCAAACAAAAATTATTTTTTCTATTCGAAGAAGTAGTTCCTGAGATTAGAGCGTTCAACCAAACAAACAAACAAACTCTTCAGCTTAATAGTACTAGTATAGATCCATTAACTTAGGTTTTAGACCCTATATTATATAATACTGGAAGCATACATTTTGATGTGCCACAAAAACTTCCTAGAAAGTTCTAACAAGGGAGCCACCATCTTGTTTGCCACTATGTTCACTTGATAATGGCAGTAATGGTTTTCAATAAAGAAGACTAGTTGGCAAGTTAGTAAGAAGAAGGGTGATTGAATACCTACTGACACAAAAAAATTTACATTAGATCCATCAAAAAAAAATAGCCCGTGAAAAAAAATCGATTTTTTTTTAATCATTTAATAATCGATTTTTTTTGCAAAAATCGATTTTTTTTTCACATCCTTAGTAAGTACTGGTTACGTGGTGGTCGGCTCACAACATGACAATATATTGGCGATCTCAAATGCTAAGAAACTACAAAAGTCCTCCAAGAATATTTGTCAGGCGTCCAACTATAGTATCGATATTATTGTTCAGTATCTAGTAACTATAAACCTATTTCAATAAATTGAGTCGAGAATCCGGCTTGACTCTTTTTAATCAAATATCCCTACTAATGCATTAATAGAAATGGGATTTAACTAAATGTCAATAAAAAAAATCAAATATTGCTTCAATCCTTTAATAATCCTTTTGGATATAAGTAACTAGAAATACATGTTCCTCGGGTTTAGGGTTGTTAATCTTAGCGCATGGATGTAGATCTGAATTTTAAAAATAATACATAGTTATAAACTATGGAGTCTTGCATTACTTTTGTTTATGATGAAAATTTTATTTATGACTATTGTATATTAAAATTAAATATTTACTTTTACAAACATAAACAAAAATGTTATTTCTTACTTTGCCATAATAAAAGAAACAATCGATTCAACTTTATAATTAGAAAATAATTAAATAATGAAGAAAAGAACGCATCATTTCTACTTATGTCTGAAAAAATTACCGGGACAACTGGTGTGCCGCATACGTTTTTCGTGGGACGCATACACCAAGGCTAAGGGTGTAGAAACAGAACATCCCGGCTCTCGCGGGACGATTGACAACCCTAGTCGGGATACACGCTTGTTTTATTTCAAGCGGCTGCAAATATACACGACAATAATTTTATTACTTCACTACAGTCTTCTGTGTTAGTTTGCGCTCGAATTTCTTAGTTCATTCCCTTTTGTCTGTTCTAAGTTTGTATAGTTCCGTATTAAGCCATAAATATAGAAATCATTTATCTATCATTAATGTAATATAGTATCTAATAGTGTACAACATCCAAAGATCTTTGACCAAGCAAGAATTATTTACTAAGATACACTGTTGGTATTAACCATTCAGCCAGCACGATATATAATGTATAAATAATATCTGGGTTACCGAGCTCCGCTCGGTGTCTTTACATATTGAAGGAAAAAACACTTATCTAGATATACTTGGAATGTAAAACATTATCTAAATACAACGTTCCATCCAAATCGTTAGAGCCGCTTCCGAGGAACCAATCGTGGATCTGGGGGCACGGTAGTGCCCCGCCAAGTCGTGCCTTAGCATAATTTCTCGAATCGACTTAAGTTTGAATTTTTAGAGATCAAGAGTACATACTATAACTGGCTATATTGCCAATATAACTAATAATTATTATACCTTATAGTTTACGTAGTAATTTCTTTTATTGATTTAACAAAAAAAATTCTAGGTGTGTCCGTGGTATAGGTAGGTATTGTGGTGACCCACCTTTCACCCACGGTGGTTGCCCACGGGTTATTTCGGTCGGTTGGCCGGCACTCGGCACTTATGATGAATTGCGCGTCGCGAGCTAAGCCCACTCTTCGTAACTATGAAGATACATAGCAAACCATCATGCCTATATAGGCAGAATTGTACTACCACAATTCGCAGGGTATGTTTTAGGACCCATGTAATAGGGAGCGAGCCTATTGCCATTAATCGGGCACAATGCCAAAGTCCGACCTGCTACTGAAAATTTCCTAGAAAACCCCAATAACACTTTGCTCGACCTGGAGTCGAACCTAGGACCTCGAGCATAGCAGTCGCGTTTAGGACTACTAAACAAATGAGACACTTATGAAAATATGATCTATCAATATTAAAGCGATAAACTCTTAAACAGGCTTTTTGTAAATTTTACCCGTGCGAAGCAGGGGTGGGTCATTAGTGAAAAATAATAAAAAATTATAATTATACTTTTCCGAAGAAGCACATTATTTTAGTCTAATATTCAAATGCAACTTGCATCCACAGTAATCCCTAATAATCCTTTTGGCGCCCGTATCTTTAGGACAGAGAAAAAGAGACACATAACTAATGAGAACAAGACACCTGTATAACCTCAGCGGGTGAGTCAGCTATCATCTGGAAAATTGTACGTGTTAAATAATCGTTTTAAAACATAAATGTTGGATCTAAAGGAGTTTTCTTCTGAAATAATGTCTGGTACTTTGTAATCAATAGACATATTATCAGTGGTTTAAATCGAAATAAATATTTAAATAACTATTTCTTAGATTTATATACTTTTTCACTGACTGTCTATAATCATGTATGTTGTTCATGGTGTATAAAATCTCTATAATAATTTAAAAGTATAAAACAAGTATTCAATTTTTTTTATCTCAAGTAAGTTTTACATTTTTCATCGCTCATTTATTGCTATTAATATTGCATCTAAGCGCATACCAGCTGGGTCCTGTGTATTTATACGTAAGCGATTTTCTCAAACCGGCAACAGGTGCAAGAGGAATAGGTACCGTGGCTTTTTAGGCGGTAAAAGTTGGAGATTACAACTGCGACGCGACAAGGTACAGGTTTCTCAACGTTAAAAAATTATTACAAACACCTATCGAACCAAAACAAAGCAATGCGTGTACAGCAGAGATATAGGTACGGCGACGACGGTGCGGACCACCACCTTTAAAACATTTTGTATGTAAAAATGAAAAAATCATAAATCTGAGACTAAGTAGTTGACGAATTATTTAAATCATATGTTAATGAGTTTATATGCTTAAAACAGTCAATGTATTTAAAGATTAATTTAGTGTTAGTTAGCGTGTGGCAAAATCTTACTTGATTTGAAGTCATTGTATGGTCGAAGATGGTGACACACAGACTATAATTCAAGTGCAATCATTGCCGCTACTGAATACAGGTATAAGTACTTGGTAATAAAATCTTCAACTCTAGGAACTTCTTGCAACAACTACTTGCAAATGGACTACAACCACGCATATATTTTCGAAATATCTAACCAGAATTGATTAAATTGACAGAAAAAAAATATTCCAAGACATTATGTCTCATAGTTTCCGCATGACACAGTAAGTCTGCCTTACTAAGGAGATTATTGGAATTTCGCTACCTTACATATAAGACTATAATAATAACATAAGCTATTTAACTGACTTTATTATATAACCTATGTTGCGTTACATAAATACAACATAGTTGCAAAATGTTATTTAACATGAAGGAATAAGAAAACGCTTTTAAAAACACCAATATTTTAAATGTTATTATTTATGTACAACAGTAACATAAACTAATTCATGTTAATTTAGTTATATTTAATTAACTTACAGTAGCAAGTAAATATTCAATTTCTGAGCAAATGTGAGAGGTAGACACAGATAATTTTTTTTGGAGACTTCTGTGTATTTGGGGCTGCCCGACTTGTGGAATACCTCCACCATACAAAAAATCGCAGCCAAATAACTTTGTGTCGTGTTCCTGCGGTGAGTAGCGTTTCCAGAGCTATTTGGGATGGGGGGGGGAGGTTCAAGATCGGCAACGCGCTAATATAATGATACCTATGGTGTTACAAGCGTCCATAGGCTACGGTCGCCACCTACCAGCAGGCGGGTCGTATGCTTGTTTGCTACCTTTGTAGTAAAATGCCATTTTCTGAGGGCAATATCATATGCTAGTAACAGATTTTTTAAAGTTGTTTTCTTCTTCTTTCTCTTAACTTCCAGGTAAAGCATTATTTACTCGAACAGCTCATGACCTGTTAGCGATTTCAAGCGCCAGGAAATTCTATGTATTCCCTAGATTACTGTACAATAAGATTTTTTCGATAGTTCAAGTTACCTCAGGTTTTTTTCCTTTTCCCTTATCCCTCCTTATCGCCACGAATTTATATACGACATATTATATCCATGTGTATTTAAATTCTTAAAATTTCATCTACACTATTTGTCGTCAATTTATACACGCCCCCTAATTACGTATTTCGGAAGAGCAAAACGATAGCAGAAATCGCTAAATTCCTGGTCTGGGACACATTTTTTTGGTAAATAATTTTTCCTAAGTACCTACGTTGTGTGGTAGGCGGGATTGTCCAATGCTACGTCACTGGATCAGACTTCATACGTCTACAAGTACGTAAACCGTACGTGCGTGGGTAGTCTGAGGTTCGGCTCCGCTTAGTGGGAGTAGATTATTATTAATTAGTATTCATTTTAACGTTAACAATTGTACTATAATCTGTATGGATTCTCTGTGGTCTGGAATAAATATTTATTGTTATAATACGAATTTGCCATTACGAAGCCAATATTAATATTATCTGCTATCGTTTGGTTCCTGTGAAATACGTAATTAAAAGGCGGAAGACATCGAATTAACAGTCTACGTATCATTCAATGATTGGACTATAATTATTATTAAAATTCTGAAAACTATAATTCAATACAGGTAAAATTCGATCTCAAACATTATACATACCATAATCAATACACCAACCAAACTTTACAAAAAAGGTATAAAATTGTATGTATGTAATAGCTAAAGATGTATCAATATTCTGTATATTAAAGAGTAATCAGTAATTTAAAAAAAATTTAAATAATACTCTTTTACTGCTAGCTAGCACGTGTGTTGAAATAAGATCCATTTTACCATTCAAAATTAAAATAGGTTTATGACTATACTACGTTTTTATTCCCACGGACTGAATTGACAATCACTAATATCAAACTTGAAAATAATGTTATATCACATTTATTTTTGTAATGTTATTATACCGTATATTTTACGGTATAGTTAATTGAATCGTAAGTTTTTTAATACTGAATTGAGGGTTTTTATTTATTAATTTAAATATTTTTGTTATCCAACACATCCTATCATTTACTATTATCATTACATAATTGAAAAAACTATAATATCAATATATTAAGGCTAACAATTGCAAAATAAAAACTAAAAAATAAAACGCTTTGATTGAGCCACGAGAGATGCCAATTTGTCTCCCTTATTCGGGTTTCACATACTAAGTTTCAATTTAAAAAAAAACTTATCAATAGGTATAATATCTTATACGGGAGTACAATTAGTACCGATTGATGACATTACTATTTTTAAAACACAATAAACTAGTAACACATGAATTGTCATTTCACTCCGGGGCAATAAACATCGCAGTATACAAAACCACATATTAACAAATTTAGTTATCAGTATATTTACATCAGTTTATAAAATCCTCGTTTCAAATACAGAAACACGTTAGATGGTTCTCAGTTTGTTATTGTGTGATACAGTCCAACACCAGTACTCGTTGATTCATAGCAATCAACACTTGACCGAACTGTTTTTATTGGCAATAGCTCCTACAAATGGCCCCGCACCGTCTAGATTACAATGTTTATCGTTTTTCTTTAGTTTATCCACCAATACAAATCTGCCTTGTTTCTTATATCTGCCATATCAATGTATAGCACTCGATTAGTCAAGGTATTTGATCTAGTAAATTCTGAAAATTATCTGCTGTGATGTTTGATGTTCCGTTGATAGGCTGTTAAGTGAACCATTTGCAGAAGGAAACGTCTGTCTAAATTAATATTGTTGATTGTAGATATACAAAAGATTAGTTTATAAAATCAATGTTCTTTAGGCGCCTGCTATTGATTTCTGCTACCGGTGTAAATAAGAAATTTAATATGTAAGAATATGATAGAATAACATTTAAATGGATTAATTTATTTTTTCTTTTACTTTCTGATAATCAAGACTTGTTCTGAGTGCTGGCCAAAAAAAGAGGTCGATGAAAAAGATTATAAGTGGCGGAGATACGAATGTCAATATATAAGTGTCGTGTAACAAAATGAATAAGATTGGGAAAGTGTATCAGAGGATGTATAGAGAATAGGTATCAGATAATAGGTAAGAGTGGTATGAGCATATCACGAGGAGATTTAAAAAATATATGATTACAAGAGTGAAGAGTATTAAGTATGAAGACCGAAGAAAATATGGATAGATTGCGTGAGGAATTCTGTGTATGTAAAAGGTGTGAATAAAATGACACTTGATAGAGGAGAGTGAAATAGGAAAACATGTTTTGCTGACCCTACTAAGGTGGATAAGGGTAAGACGAAGAAGACTTTCATTGTGAAAAGTTCGGTCAGCTAAGAATCTTGTACTGATACAATTACAACAATACATATACATAAAAAAGTAAAGTCATAAGAATGTGCTATTTATTCAATTCGCTTTACGCTTTAACTTATTTTGAAGTATTGTTTTAATGTAAATATACGCTATAAAAATTCTATAAAATGCGAGTCAAGAAAGTCAAGACTTAAAAAAAACGTTTGCGGTCGGGAATGAAGTTACAAAAAACTTAACATTACAAAAATTCAAGTCTTTATACAAATTGGATATACATTTAAACTTACCTTTACTTACAAAAGGATAGTCAAATTGCAATTTGCTCCGATCTAGCAGTCTTGCAGTACAAAGTCATTAACCAGCTGTATACTAAGCAAAGTTTTCATATTAAACGTTATGTTTCCAACTTTCAGGAAAGTGGCAGTGTGTTTATGCTATAAACCAGTAATGTTATACAATGAATGACTGTGATTTTTGTGCCAACAATAATATTCAAAAAATAATTAAAAATTACCTAAGTATTACATTTTATGCTACTATGTAGTTCCAACTGATTGACAATTTCGCTGAGATGTATTACAAAATTAAATTAAATCTGAATAATAAATTATTTGTTTATTTATTATGTAACTATGTAGAATAAGGATAATTGATGCGTCATCTGTTAGTAATCACCTGCCATTGGGAGACACGTCATCGTGCGGTAATGTGGCTGACAACGGCGCTTTCGCAGCAAAGCTCTTAGTCAAGCTCCATAATATAACATGTCGACTGGTTTCTTGCATACCCGCATACTTCGAATTTGAACCCACTTATTATAAATTTAATCTATAATAGAGGTTTAAACGAATCGAAAATAGTATCCCTTTTAAGTTTAAAATACTAAATTGAAAGTATGAAAATGTCCTCACACTCAGAGACTGGTAAGTAGCATTGGTACTATTCTTCTAAACGGGGGCTGTGTAAGCTTTTTAGATCGATATCATTGTGCCTATATGTGATTTATTGTTAAAGTTAAGTTAAGTTTGTTAAAGCTAGCTCTATAGCCTTTATATAGTACAGAACTTTTTTGAAAGAGAGCAATTGAACTCTTCTGGGAGCAGCACATGCATGCTCAGAATCCGGTTGCATTCAGGTTTGGATGTCGTTTAGATGGTTTAGATGTCATTAGATCACATTCACACAACAGATGCTTAGGCATTTTATTTATTTATTTATTTAATTTAGAAATACAAGGGGATTTTACAGACACTATAATAAAAAAGACTATTTAAAAAAAGTTCACACAGATAGAAATTAACATAGATTTCATCTGCAGTGATGCAGAATCTGAAAACTTAGCCATGCTAAGTAAATAAGATTCAGTCATAAGTAAATTCTAATAATATTATACAGTTCTAGCTATAGATTTTATTGTAATATTAAAACCTTTTATCCTCAAAGTACTTTTTAAAATGGTCTAACACTGTACTCAAGAAAAAATAGACAATTCAATAGTCTATAAAATTCACGCGATAATTATCTTTATTGTAACTTTTCGTAAGTAATGTAAAATATGTCTTTTTTCACAAGCAATTTCTTATGAATTAGACCCTGCATCAGCATGTACATATACGGAAAATTATCACAGTTGTTCTTACTCGTAATTGCTATGAATAAAAACCTTTACACTGGAAGATTACGACCTTGTACTCGTATTTACTTATAGTATAGTAACATAAACATAAGTTTTACTTACAACTGCAAACGATAATCACGGGCAACTTAGATAAATAGAGGATTTACGGAAGAGCCTTCATAATGTAGTTGGGTAATTTCCGAAACACCAGTATTTAACTAAATTATCACATCGAAATTACCGCTTACGAGAGTTCTGAAGAACTGTTTCACGATCTGTGTGCACATTTAATATCAAAATGAAAGAATACGACTTATATTCAAAGATAAGCTTCAGTAAAGAGAATCTTATTAAATATATTAGTTACCTTTTTACATACGTTTGTTAACTAATGATGCTTCGTCAATAATATACATTTTATACCAATAATTTGTAATATTTCTATTTACTATTCGCAACCTACCCCTCCTCATTTCAACAACAATCAATATCTCTGCTTTATATCATCCAAGGCCATTCTAGAATTAGTGAAGGTCCAGCTGAAAACCACCGCTATCGCAATTTGCCATTGAATATGCTATGCTGGGGTCATTTTCGATGTTGAATGTGGTTTTTGTTTGGCAACTTTGCAATACCTATTATAAATATATAAGTAGTACTCCAATCTATAGTAATTTCGTGTTTGTAATTGTTAACGTGTTTTCAGCATTTAATAAATATCTTTTCTTTCTTTATGTTCAGTTCAATCCATCCTCATCCTTATAAAACAGAACTACACGCGCCGCGCTTCAGGGCAACAGTTTAACTTCTTTCTTGGCACGAACCAAAAAGTTCTCTATGTTTTATCTTTGTTTTACCACGAAGCTTTGAAACCGTCTCTCGATCAGTGTGTTCCGTTCCCCCCTTCTTATCAGTATTATCATCGAGTCCTTCAAGCATAACGCGAATAAGTATATATTTGTGCAGTCCAGCACGTCAGCGATGGATGAGGTGCAGTTGATGGATTACAAATCTCTCGGTGGTCGTAATTATTTTTGCATTGTACTGTGCTTATCATCGGGGACAATCCCCACATTTTTTCGAAAAAAATCCCCCAAATACATGACAATTTTGTTTAATTAAGTTGGGTCAGGGATGATAGACTTACCAGTTTCCTGTTGTACCATGTGCCAGGTAAAAGTAAAGGTATGTAAAGGTTATGTTGGTGCTGGTACGCGATATACCAACTTTCAATATCGATCAAGGACCGTTTCGCTGAGAAGCAAAAAAAGAAGTCGTCAAGGGCAGCAACAATTTTTTTTTCAAGTAACAAGTTTTAGCGACAGTTTTACCAGGGTTATTGTGTGAATTATTCAAAAAATGTATAGAGAATACTCTCATGTTAAGAAAAAATACATACGTAATATCAACTGTTGCTTTACACGGTTTATTTCATTAAATATGTATCACATTTACTAACGTATCAAATGACTGATTAAAAAAGATATGTAAACGACAGCAAGAAACAAGAGATGTATTATCCCTTTCATAAAGGCCACCTTCGATTTCTTTGCCGCTTCTTACTTCTAATGATGTCTGTAATTTTTCGACAACAAAGGGACCAACATAACAAACGACGTGTCATGTAAAACCCTTTTTTATTCAATTTATACAATTTATTCAAATGTAATTTTACACAATAAATATCCACGTTTTTTGTTGTTAATGATAATAAGTAACCCAAAATATAAACGACTCTTGATTTTTAAATTTGATGATTTATTTTTAAATTTATGATGAATTCAACTATGACACATACTTTCAAGGTAGCACACGCCTGCACACAGTTTAAAAAAAGTACGTTTAGCATATTATTGCGTTGTATGTATTTTGCATAATATATTTTTCTTAAGCTGTTATTATGACTTATTAACACCAAATAAATACATAAACATTGTAATACTCTGTATATAAAAATGTATGAATTCTCTATATGCTTAAGTATATTCTAAAAAGAAACTGATAGTTTAAAGAGTTTCAAGAAAGGGCCTGTAGGTATATATATTTTAATCCTTTTGCACTTTTTCCTTTTATGTCTAGACAGATACAACCGTTTCAACTGGAGGAAACTTTTTATATTTTAGGTTAAACCTTATTTTCACCTAACGGAGATTCTATCTCCGGGAGCGTCAACTGCGCGCTTGTTTATGCTTATATCATGATATACCAAGTTACCGAAGTTGCGCTTCTTTTTAACGTTAATACCGTTTTTTCTTTCCGTATTTAAATAATTGTCATACAAAATCATATTTTTAATGAATTATAACTTATACTTTACTAGCCACCCGCCCCAGTTTCGCGCGGGTACATTTTACAAAGTGGTGTATTTAATGTTTAAAAAAGCCTGATTTATAGTCCTAAATCCTGATCCTGATCCATCCTAAGTCCTGATGCTCCTAAACACGACTCCTATGCTCGAGGTCCTAGAACCGATTCCCCAGGTCGAGCAAATCAGCAAAATGTTATTCGGTTTTTCTATGAAATTCTCAGTGGCATCTCGGAGTTTGGCTTTGTGCCCCATTTATGGCAATAGGCTCGCCCCCTATTACATAAGACCTAAAACATACCGGGCGAACTGTAGTTGTACACCTCTGCTTAACCCTTCTAGGAATACAGGCGTGATGTTATGTTATGTAACTTCGCAGTTACAAAAAGCGCGCTTAGCTGCGACGCGCAATTCTTCATAGGTGCATTGTGCTAGCCAACCGACCGCGACCGGTTTTGCTGAAAGGAATATATATTAGATCGCGCGTAATTTTCAATTCGAGAAAATGATTTCATTTAAATGGACAACTGTAAATGACAATTTTAATCTACAATAAATGCCCAAGTTAACTATCAAACTTATCTGAATAAAGATTAATAATGAGATGAAAGAAAAATATATTCGCAAATAACTTGAGTTTTTTACTTACAATTGTACTTAAAAATAAATATATTTTGGTGTCTAAGATAAACTGAAATTACATAAAAAGTGCGCGAACGTAAACTTAATACGAGGTTTAATACGTTGATAGTGTTATCTAGTGCGATTCAGTGCTATACACATGAAACGAGAAAATACCTATGGAACAATATTAGCAAGGAATCGCAAGTTAGTGTATGTTTATTTATCTTCGTCGTTTAGAAAATACGATATTAAAGCGCTACGTACACCGGTACAATGGTTCAATGTTCAGTATGTAACAACAACATAATAGTTAACCAAAAGCGCATTAAATGCACAAACTGTAACTGCAATAATTCCTATCACCAAGATTGTGTGAAATATGGCGAATCAACAATATTACGCTCTAAGTGGATATGTCCAACTTGCATTTCTGCTCAACCTAAAGGTGGGAATAATAGCAATACACCCATTCATAGCAGGAGTCAGGTTGACCTTACGGCTGATACTGGCTCACTCACAATTTCTCCTCCATCATCAATATGCTCACAAGATGCTATCTTACAAGAGATACGCAAACTGCATATGGATATGAATGATAAATTTAAAAGTCAGCAAGTAAGTTTGGACAAATTTAACTCTACTTTGATCAAAGTGCAGCAGGATATAAGAGAATTAAACTTCAACTTTTCCACAATGCGTGAAGAACTTGATGAAATTACCAAATCCGTGGATTTTTTTTCCAATTTTACTGATGATCAAGTAAAAATAAACAAGGAAAATAGTGACTCATTATCAACACTGACAGCTGAAAATACTCGAATAATTGTTCAAGTAAATAATATGAATGCTAAACTCAACGAAATGGAACAACAAGCAAGAGATCATAATGTAGAAATTCAATGTGTTCCGGAACATAAATCCGAAAATCTACTTAGCATTATTCACCAGCTTACACGAACAATTTCGTGCAACTTGCCCAACACGGATATTGTTAATTTTCATAGAGTTGCTAAGCAAAACGAAGAATCCAAACGTCCTCGGAATATAGTGCTTAAACTATCTACGCCACGTTCTCGTGACCATCTACTGGGAGCAGTTCGAGACTTCAATAAAAAACACGAAACTGATAAGCTCAACTCTACCCACTTAGGCATTTCTGGTGAGAAGATGCAAATATATATCACTGAGCACCTATCTCCTGCGAACAAGAAATTGCATGCTGATACTAGACATGTCGCAAAATCTAAAGGCTACCAATTCGTATGGGTTCGAAACGGGCGTATTTTTGTGCGAAAGGATATAAAATCACCTCCAATAACGATAAAAAATAATGATGTTTTAAGTTCTCTGTAATTGTGCTCTTATTCTAATATTAAGCATGTTGACTATATTGATCATTTATTAAATTCTCTCTAAAAATATATTATCAAAATGTAAGAGGACTTAGAACAAAAACTGAAGATTTTTATATTACTGTGCTAAGTAACAATTTCGATGTAATTATAATAACTGAAACGTGGCTCAATAGTGGTGTATATGATCGCGAGATTATCGATCAGCGTTATAACGTATTCAGACGTGATAGATCCTCTACTTCTTCTGCTTCTGTCAAAAATGATGGAGGGGGAGTAATGATTGCTGTACAAAAGAGATACGAGGTACTAAGAAAATCTAAATGGGAATCATCATGTGAGGATATTTGGCTTTCTGTAAAAGTCGGCAACGGCTTTTACGTTGATATTTGTGCAATATACGTTCCATCTCCAATAAGATACGAATACATTGACACTTACCTCAAAAACACCACTGAAATAATTCAAAACAAGATTTCTACATCTTCTACAGCTTTATTAGTAGGTGATTTCAATCTTTCTAATCTAAAATGGCAACACGATTCTTACAGTTTATCTGCACTATCGACTTCTAGTAATATTGAAAATCTTTTTATTGATACCCTTGCTTTTAATAATTTATATCAGTGTAATTATGTCACAAATGAAAATCAACGTATTTTAGACTTGGTACTTTGTAATCACCCGACTAATGTCACTATATCTAAAGTTACAAATCCTGTCTTACCCTTGGATTTACATCATCCAAGCATCGAAATTGAATTAAATAAGCCGCACAGTTCTCCACTTAAGCAAAAAAAATTACCAATTTATAACTTTAATAGGTGCAACTATGATGCTGTGAATAGTGAGCTACAAGACATAGATTGGTCATTTATCTGGAAGGATGTTTATGATATCGATGTAATGCTGGAAATATTTTACAATACAATTATGCAAATATTTCTGAGACATACTCCTATGCGAAAAATAAGAGATGAAAAATATCCCGTGTGGTTTAGTTCCTCCCTTATCAAAGCTCTTAAAGAGAAAAACAAATACCATTCCAGATACATCAAGTATAGTAACCCACTGGATAAAGCAACATTCAATATTTTACGGCGGCGTTGCGATGAGATGATTAAGCATTGTTATAATAATTTTAAAGAACAGGCAGCTTCTCATTTACGACGTTGTCCTAAATATTTTTGGAAATTTGTCAAAGACCAAACAAATAATAGTGATGGCATACCTAATAAAATGCACTTTGGGGATGTGGTGGCTGCGGATGGGCAGACTATTGCAGAACTTTTTAGCAAATACTTTCAAACTATTTATAGTACGAATCAATCTAACACACAGTTCTCCACTAGTTTAGATACTAATCGTCATACTAATTTCAATGATGTGCCTATTAGTAACTGTGATATTACTGAGCAAGAAGTTCTGAGATCGCTACAATCACTAGATTGCAACAAGGGCCCGGGGCCTGACCTGCTACCCCCAATTTTGCTTAGAAAATGTGCCGAAAATTTATTTAAGCCACTAACACAGCTGTATACACAATCTCTAAACACTGGTAAATTCCCGGCGACCTGGAAACTTGCACATATAACACCAATTCACAAGTCAGGGGCACTGGATGATGTGACAAATTATAGACCAATATCCATTTTATCCATTTGTGGAAAAATTTTCGAATCATTGGTATATAAGAAGATACTACCCCATATTCAGAACCGCATCAATTCCAATCAACATGGTTTCCTACCACGGAAATCAACTGCTACGAATTTGCTAGAATATGTATCTGATATATCTGAAGCTCTTGATGATAACCAAGAAGTGCATGCAATTTATACAGATTTCCGAAAAGCATTTGACTTAGTAAATCACAATTTGCTTTTAAATAAACTTGCGTATATGGGTATACATGGTTCCTTATTAAGATGGTGTGAATCGTATCTGGGTAAACGCTCCCAATTGGTAGCAATTCATGGCCACAAATCTATGGTGTCTGAGATTCCGTCTGGAGTTCCTCAAGGTTCCCATTTGGGTCCGCTTTTTTTCCTAATATTTATAAATGATCTTTGCGATTCCATTCAGTGTAAATTCAAAATGTATGCTGATGATTTAAAATTATATCGCATTGTTAGTAGTACTTTAGACGTACAATGTCTACAATCTGACATTGACAATGTTAAGAAATGGTGTAGTTTTAATGGCATGTCGCTTAATCCAGATAAGTGTTTTCATATAAAGTTTACAAGAAAGAAAAAACCTCATATCGGTGATTATATGATCGACTCTATTAAATTAAAGGAAGTAACAACTATTCGAGACTTGGGCATCATTGTAGATGGATCTTTGAGCTTTCGATATCACATCGATAACATAATCCAAAAATCATCCAAATTATCTGGGTTTATTAGTCGTCAGATGAAAATATTTAAAGAACCCAGCCTAACGATAATAATTTACAATACTATTCTACGCGGAATTTTAGAATACAATAGTCCTGTTTGGAATCCCTGCTACCAAGTACATTCTGACAGAATTGAACGAGTACAAAAGCGTTTCATGTACCTCTTGGCATATTCTGATTACAAATGTAAAATATTGAAAACTTATGAAGAACGCCTTTCTTATTACAGAGTTATGTCGCTTTGTACTCGTAGGAGGAACTCGGACATCGTGTGTCTTTTTAAATTGCTACATGGAATCACCGACTCCCCCTACATTCTTGAACGTTTGAATTTTGCGATTCCACGTTTGGGCAGTCGTTTGCATAACAGAAAAACTTTTTACCTGCCTCATTGCAGAACAAATATTGCTCAACATTCTCCAATATATCGTATGTCCTCTTTCTGTAACGCTGTTCGCACAGAGATTGATATATTTTCAGGTTCTATTTCCTCTATTAAAAATATTCTTAAAATACTTAAATAATGTAATTTCTATGATTTTAGTTTACTTAGTTTTTGTACCGCCTAATGTGTTTTTTTTTTTTTTTTTCTCTATAACTTATGTGCATGCTGTATCCACATCTAGAAGAGTACAATCATTGCATGATTTTAAAATATTGCACATTTCTAATTATATACATAGGTTGTAGTCAGTTTTGTGGACCAATAAATAAATAAATAAATAAATAAATAAATAAATAAATAACGTGATATTTTTAATTATTATGTTGAAGATAAAAATGGTTACTGTGAGTCAACCTTAGGAGATAGATATATGTCATCGCGACTTTTATCTAGGTGTTTTAAAGAATTACAATTCTTTAGAATATATCTCATAATGTTTACCCAGCGTAAGTCATGTAATCGCCTGAAAATCATTTTTTGACGACTTGGTTACAAATAATTGAATTTTAAATGATAAGAAAACCACATTAAAAACCGTTGCGTAGTGTAAAAGATCTAAGCGTACATAAGGACACACAGCGAAAAACCGACTTCATTTTATATTATGTAAAATAGATTATTTTTAAATATTATTTTTAATCACCACTTTTTACGTATTTTACTATATATCATCTATCATTTGTTTGAGTTAGTCATTTACATATTTATTTATTTTAAAAAATATTTACTACTCCAACGTTTTATGTTGTAGAAAGACGAAACTACTGTTAATAAGTTGCAGACGGAAGTAGCAAAGAAATTTCGGATAAATTATTTATTAATAAAGCACCGTCTATTATTTATGGGTCTTGTATAAAATAAACAATAGTAGGTAACCATCTCGCATGTTAAGTAAATATCGATTCCTCACTCGAGCGACGATGACAGTGAAATATTGCCAAGATTTAACAGAACTAAATTGATATATATCGTATGTTATTACGATTAATTGCATAAAAGATAGATGGGAACAAGAGTACACGTGAAATACTTTACCCAAATATACAGGTAAAATTCAATTTCACGATACTTCAATTTCAGTTTATTAACAACATTAATGCACGCGTCTTGTAACAAATCGCGTTTTTTATAATTAAACCAGTATAACAATAATTATCACATAATATATTATGTAAAGAAATCAGTCAAGTAGTGAGAAGAACTCTCAGCCTGAGGGTTTAGAAACGATTACATTAATACCGTACATCATTGTAAATCTTCTTTTACATAAATCTTGTATTCTCCAACGTCTCTCAGTGTGTCCGTTAGTGTCTAGTATCTAGTCTGTTAGTGCTCTTATAACTCAAGAACCACTTAACTGATTTAATTGCATATTTTTAAGCCTCCATATGTCTTTTTTCCAAAAATGCTAGGTTTAGGGTATATTTTTAAACGTTATGTAACAAAACATTAAAAAAAAACATGTATGGATAACAGAAAATGAACTCGACTATCAGCACGCTTTCTTGGAATACGCTACCAAAACCGTTAAATATAAGATAATAAATAGAAACACAATATTTACCTACACTTTTAGTATGAAGACCTGTATGTAACCTAGAATCTTGAGTTTTTACAGCAGCATGAGATTATAGGCCTCGGTGCTTAATATTAATTTCAACTTTATACCTAAAGCTAATATCGAGAGAAAAAATTAAACTTTATATAATTTTGTTGCATTTAATATCAAACTGGACTACAAATTGATTATTTTAGGATTTATTCCCTAACTTTTGTTACAAAACCTCACTTCGTGCCAAATTTTAAGACCATACAGAGTAACCAATAGTTTTTGATAATTGATCACAAAGAGAGGCAATAAATTTTTCATTAACCTACAAAAATTTGTAAATATATGTTCGTTTTATAAAACATTATTAGTATAACCTTGTCAGTAAAATGTTAAACTAACTGGAACATTTATTACTTTTTATGTTACTATTATTTTTGTTTTTACCAAATAAGGATGACCTATTCCCTGGAATTCTGTTCCTAGTTTAGCTAACAGTCTACCGTAAAATGTGAGCAGTTAGAAAAGATAAATGTGTTCCGTTATTTTAAGACCTCGAAAGTGATAATGTTATTCTAAACTTCTATTCAACGCAAGCATACTACAAAATTCTTCTGCTCACCTACTGTAAATTTATACTTGTATGAATACAGGTGGGTGAAGTTTCATACTACTTATAAGTTGTTATTTCTTGTTGTTTTACTGCAGTTTTTGTTTTAAATTCTCCTCTTTAAAGGTCAATCTTTATATTAGTTAATTAAACGATGAAAAGTATTTTCCGGATTTATTATTTTTTAGACTAATTCGCAAAAATATTTTTTTTTTCTTTTTAGCACGGCAAAGTGACGATACTCTGCCTGATGGTCAACACAGTAAATACGAAAAACAGTGGTGACCATCGAGAGATCAACAATCCATCGCTATTCGCCTGCGTAAATATAAACTGGATATGCACCGGTTAATCTCGAAACGTGAAGCGCATAAGCGAATCACTATGATGGGCTTTTCTACATATACATGCTGTACAGCAGCCTTACCAACCTACCGTCGCCATTTCCTCGTACGTTACTTAGCATTTAGCAGGACGCACCAGGTTCAGGTGAGGTTGGCTTGGGTGTTAGATGGAACTCCCAACAGGCCTGCCGATATTGACCAGGAGGCTGAACGGCTTCGCAAGGGGATGACGCGTGCCTGCGAAGCGGCAATGCCTCGTGTAAGAAGAATGCGCACTAGACGCCAGGTGTACTGGTGGAACGTTGAGATCGCGCAATTGCGTGATGCTTGCGTCGCGACAAGACGCCAGTACACCAGACACAGGCGAAGGCGAAGCCGATCGCAGAACCCGACCGCCTTGGAGGCGGAGCTATACGCAGGATACAGAGTTGCCATAAGCGCGCTCAAGGAGGCTATAGCCAGGGCAAAAGCCTTGGCTCGGGAACAACTGCTGGAGACGCTCAATCGGGATCCGTGGGGGCGCCCCTATCGCCTAGTGCGAGGCAAACTTCGCCCATGGGCCCCCCCGATAACCCAGAGTCTCCAGACTGGGTTCCTCGAGCAACTGCTAGACAAACTGTTTCCGTCAGGAATGGAGCACAATCCTCCGTCCATGGCTCCGCTTTCAGCGACCAACGCGGACAACGATGACGACGTACCCGAAGTGCCCCGGGAAGAGCTGAGCAGGGCGGTGCGACGACTTCGGTCCAAGAACACCGCCCCAGGACCCGATGGCATACCACGCCGTGCATGGGTCCTGGCTCATGAAATGTTCGAGTCCCGACTGATGGGACTCTTCACCGTGTGTTTTGAGCAAAGCCGATTTCCGCTGTGCTGGAAATCCGACCGGCTGATCCTGCACAAAAAAGGCGGGGCGCCCAACGGACACGACGGCTGCATTCCGCCCCATCGTGTTGTTGGACGAGGTGGGCAAACTCATGGAGAGAGTTATTGCAGACCGCCTCGTCCGCCACTTAACGGAGGTGGGGCCGGACCTGGTGGATAACCAATTTGGTTTTCGCCGAGGGCGCTCCACCATACACGCGATCACACACGTGAAGAGTTTGGCGGAGGATGCCATCTCCCAGGGCGAAGTGGTGCTGGCGGTGTCCTTACCTGCCTAAGTACCTGGCCTGGTCAGTACCTGGGAATCGTCCTCGATAGCCGATGGAGCTTCGTAGAACACTTCCGGCAGCTGACCCCCCGACTCATGGGCACAACGGGCGCGCTCGCTCGGCTTATGCCAAACCTCGGGGGGCCCGATTCCGCTTGCCTGAAGCTCTACCTGGGGATCGTACGGTCGATGGCCCTATATGGGGCTCCAGTGTGGGCGGACAGCCTGATGGCCTGACACTTTGTATTCCTGCGAAAACCGCAGACAGCAATGGCCGTCAGAGCTGTCCAAGGGTACCGTACGGTCTCATTTGAGGCAGCCTCCCTATTGGCCGGATCCCCACCATGGGATCTAGAAGCGAGAGCCCTCGCGCTGCTATTTAGGTGGTGCGAGGAGGCGCTGAAGCGGGGCGAGAGACCAACGCCGCGAAAAATCGCGGCGTGTAGGTCAGAGCTCCGCCAAATACCCATGGTGGAAGCGTGGGACTTGCGACTTCGCCACCCCAGCTCAGGCGTGGCGACCGTAGAAGCCATCAGACCAGCTCTGGCTAGATAGCTCCGGAGGCGGCATGGCACCCTCACCTTCCGGCTGACGCAGGTACTTTCGGGACATGGCTGTTTCGGGAGTTACCTGTGTCACATAGAGCGGGAGATCGATCCTGGGTGCCATCATTGTGGCTGCGCCAAGGATACCGCGCAGCACACACTAGCCGTCTGTCCCGCATGGGACTCGAATCGGCACCGATCTCTCGCTTCCGGCCGTAGTTCTGTCCATGGTCGAGAGCGAGAGCGGGTGGAACTCCGTCTCCTCGTTTTGCGAGCAAGTCATGCTTGCGAAAGAGGAGGCGGAGAGGGAGAGGGAGCGTAACACCTTGCTCCCCTCTCGCGGTCAACGAGCCAGGCGCCGGAGGCCGCGTGATGATCTCCGGCCGCCTTAAATGGATCTGCAGGTGGTGGACTTGGGCATGTCCGTCACCGCGTAAATGCAGGCCCGAGATGAAGGAGGCGCACTGGTGTTCGTGCGCCCTACGAGGCTCGTTGGAGGTGCCGATTGCCTTCGACCGTGACGGGGCCCCGGGGTAGGGCCACACCTGCCGGGTCGAGCGGATGGTATGCGCAAGCAGTTCCCGCTCCCCAGCCAACAACAGGTGCGAGAAGGACACCGTGGGGTTTTAGTCGGTAAGAGTCCGAGGGAGGGGCCCTTGAGCGGCCCAGCTCGGGAGGCGGATCCAATGCAGGATTTCCCCACAATAAAAAAAAAAAAGGGTGTCTCATATTTTAAGATAATATTTGACCCTCCTTACAATCCTCCTCCTCCTTAATCCCTAATTAGCTTTAGCAGACATCAACACCAATATTATTACCGAGCCAGATACCTAAAACTTTAAAGCCTTAATCGCTGGATCACGTAAGTGCTCTAACACTGACTGCCCTTTTGACTACTAATCGTCTCAGTATTTTTTGATGAAACTGTAATTTACATGAAATAAAAAAATGTAAAGTTTCATATTATGCCGTTTTGTATAAATGATAATAATTCGACGTGTCTCAATATAAATCCTTAACTAAACTATCAATAAATAAGTCGAAACGGAAGTTTATCGGTCATAAAAAGTATAACAAAGAAGATAATAATCAACTCTTTCCGTTGCATAGTGTCTAACTCCAAATTACATGCTTTTGACAATGAGCAAAAAACTAAATAAATAAAAAACTTTCTATCTCATATTTTTATAGTTTATTTGCCCAAGTTTATATGATATATTTTATACAAGTTTGCTTTCATTATGTAAAAAATATTGTTTTATGATCTGGCTTTGAAGAAAATGATTGTTCAACTTTAAGAAAATGTTTGGTAGTGATAACTTTCATTGTGTGTAGCGTAATTTTAAAAACACAGAACGACAGAGCGTGAAAAAGTAAGTAAGAGTGCATAAAAAGTCAATTTTCCCTAAATGGTCGATTATACTTACTTATAACTACTTACTTATAATTAGTGCTATAACGCATGGTGGCCGTTGGGAAAAAGAAGATTTTTTTTTTAGTTAAAGAATATCGAATATTTTGTTTGTTTTAAATTTATCAGTATCACATTTTCCTTCGATTATTATACAAGCAATTGAATGTATTTTTAATTTATAATGTTTTCAAATATCTTACAATTAAGTTACATATTCAGCCAAGTCTTCTATATGTATAATTCAATCATAGTGCTCAGAAGCATAAAATCATCAAATCGCATTCGGAATTACCATTATAATTCAAAATGTGAGCGACCGAGCTTTGCTCGGAGTCTTACAATAAAAAAACACCTATCTAGGTATACTTGAAAAACATTATATAAATACAAAGTTTCATCCAAATCGTTGGAGCCGTTTCCGAGAAACCAATTACAATTATTAATATACAAGAATTGCTCACTTAATATAATAAGATTAACATTTAGTAACATATATTTCAACTATTTATTATACATTTTACAATTTGTATCGTAAACCAATCAGAATATCTTAAGCTTACATTTTAGCACATAGTCTGGTTTTAGTAAGTCATTTTTGAAATTAAAATAAAATATGTTTCTTTATTTCGTTGCTAGATTTCTAAACATAGATTTATAGACAACTTTCGCAACTTACAAGTCAAAGCGTTATTATAAATAATTACTTCCATGGTAAGCGAGTCAGGGTGATTCACTATAGTCGTAGAGATTTCAATTTCGAATCTTATCAACCCAGCTAAAGTAGTTATATTATCCTATAGGAAAGTTTTTTTTTTTATTAAATTTACTGATGTCAGATTTTAACTTTTACGTGGCCGATGACGTCACAAGAGATTTAAATAATTCTTCATCTTTCAATATTTGTTTTTACCATATTTCTAAGCATTTTTAATACATAGTACATAAAATATGAACTGAATACTATATCGCAATAATAAAGTAACATTTAATGAAACCTGCGTCTGAAGCAATTGTGTCACGTGACGAACAAATCACGTGCCCAGCTCGGCCATAAGTTTCCTCCATACCTCTTCAACTCGAGAAGCTGCTTCAAACATTCATTTTCTAAGTTATTTTATTTGTTTTTGACAGCTTCAACAGCAAATCTACCTAGAAGCAATATCGAAATCCAATATTGTAGTTGTATATTGACAAATAGTGGTCAACAGTAAAAGTTAAAAATATATTTTAATAACATCTATGTCGCAACTACATTTTGCTAGTTTAGTCTGGCATGGTTTTCACATGTTTGAGTAGGAATATGTAGAGCTAACTGACTGTGTTGGGTCTCAGCACGTGAGTTTAAACGATGGACCAATGCTAAGACGAATC
This sequence comes from Saturnia japonica, assembly GCA_033032175.1. Taxonomy (NCBI): domain Eukaryota; kingdom Metazoa; phylum Arthropoda; class Insecta; order Lepidoptera; family Saturniidae; genus Saturnia; species Saturnia japonica. The sequence continues at coordinate 7,042,644 of CM065314.1, forward strand.
CGTCTAGCATTTTGGTTCTATGGGTTAATCCAGATTAGATCGTGACTACGTGTTAGACTTTTATAATTAACGTTATGCTTAACAGTGGTTAAGTCATGGTGGTCGAGTGGTTTCTCCACCCTGAAGGCGTGGTCCGCGGAGGCGACCCAGGGCGGAGGTAGGTTGCTGGCGGTGTCGATTGACATCGCCAACGCCTTCAACAGTCTGCCGCATGGTATCATTCGAGAGGTACTCCGGTTTTTCAGAGTGCCCTCGTACCTGCGGCGGCTTTTGGAGGACTACCTCCAGGATAGAGAGGTCGTCTTCGCAAACGGCCAGGGAGTTGTGGCCCGGCACCACGTAGGGTGCGGTGTTCCACAGGGGTCGGTGCTTGGTCCGCTCCTGTTGAATATGGGCTACGACTGGGTGCTCCGCGTAGCGCTCCCTTCGAGGACGTGCATAATCTGTTACGCGGATGACACCCTTGTCGTGGCCCAGGGGGAGAGCTGGGGAGAGGTGGCGCGCTTGGCCACAGAGGGCGTAGCCCTCGTGGTCGGGCGCATACAGTCGTTGGGCCTCAGGGTGGCGGCTGAGAAGACCAAGGCCTTACTTTTTCATGGGCCCCGGTGTGGGCCGCTTCCTGGGGTATACATTTTAGTGGGAGCGGCTGCGGCTCTTGGTCGGCTCTTCCCGAACTCAGGAGGGCCGGGCACGAGCTGCCGACGCCTTTATGCGGTAGTCGTGCGGAGCATGGCCGTCTATGGGCCTCCGATTTGGGTGGATGCTCTCGGCGCCACAAGCAGACGTGTGCTGCGCGCTACACAGCGTGTTGTGACGCTGAGAGTCGTCCGCGGATACAGACCGGTGTCCGCGGGGGCGGCTTTCGTGCTCGCCGGCTCCCCGCCGTGGGAGCTGGAGGCGGAAGTGCTCGCCGCCGTTTACAGATACACGGCGGCGAGGAGAAATATGGGGGAGCCTCCAGCTCCTATTGAAGTGGAAAGGCTGCGGCGTGAGGGCCGTCAGGAGATGATAAGGAGATGGGGGGAGGACCTGGCGGACGCGCGCTATGGGCGATACACCATAGACGCCGTCCGCCTGGTCTTAGAACGGTGGATAAATAGGGGCCGGGGCTCCCTGACGTTTAGGTTTGTGCAGGTGCTATCCGGACATGTCTGCTTCGGATGGTACCTGCACAAAATAGCCCGCAGAGAGCCCACCACCGCGTGTCACGAGTGCGGTGCTGTGGAAGACACGGCGCAGCATACTCTTTCTGAGTGTGCTGCGGGGGCGAGCAGCGCCGCGCTCTAACCGCGGTGGTAGGAGGGGACCTCTCGCTGCCGAGTGTGGTGAGAGCCATGCTCGACAGTAAGGGGTCCTGGAATGCGATGGTCTCCTTCTGCGAGGACATCATCTGGCAGAAGGAGGCCGCGGAGAGGGTCCGCGAGGGGGATCCCCTAAGCGACCCTCTCCGACAAAGAAGACCGGGTGGTTGGAGGAGGCGATTCATTCGCCAACTCCCGCCACCCTAGGCGAACCAGGAGGACGGGTCGGGGGACTCGTTTTCCCATTGCACAGGTTCGGCGGACGGAGAAGACAGCTAGGGTGTACTGATCTGTCTCCTATTTAGGCCGGAGCCCGGCCGAGCCGGGCCGGCCATCGGGGCGACGCGGTAGTATGCTATCTGCAGGTCCCGCGTCGCCCCATCGTGGCGGCGCGGCGGATAGTACACCGTGGAGTTTTAGTGAGTAGGAGTCTCACACAACCACTTGTCCCCCCGGGCGGGTGAGTACCCATGACGGGTTCATCCGCGTTAAAAAAAAAAATGTTGGTCGAGTGGTTTAGACTGGTAGAATATCGATTCGAGGTCTACTGGTTCGCACCTCGGAATGTACTAAGGAATATTTCGGTATTCGCGTACATTTACTATTTAAAAAATTGGTAACACTATCGGCTGACGGTTAAGGAAAATATCGTGAGGAAACCTGAACGTTTGAAAAATGTCCTTGTCGTACCACCGTATGTGGCAAAATATAGAACTGTGAATTTCCCGGCGTTTGAAATAGCCAAAACATCGTGGGCTGACGTAATGATTAAGCCCTTGCTTTCCCTTGGAAGGTGACCTCTTCGCCCAGCAGTGGGACACTTACAAGCTAGTATTATAATTATTAACAGTTTGATACAAATATGTACTAATTCATTAATTGGCTAAAAACTTAGTAAAATCCCTAAATCCTAAAATAAGAATTGTAGAAAAAGTACGTTAAACCATTAATGAACGTAAAACTTGCAAAACATTTACACGTAATTACAACAACAAACTGGAACAATATGAAGATGTTAAAGTCTAAACTGTTATTGGTTTCTTGGAGAAACAAGTAGTAAAAGGATTAAGAGCTAACCACGCGACGCGAACACGACCTCATCACGTTCATTAAAGTTCCTTTGTTTATCAAACATTGGTCACGTGAGTGTTGTAGTGTGAGGCGGAACTCGTTTGCTTGATGTTAATAAATTGCATTCCGTTGATATTAATTTGCAGTTGGCACATTCTCCAAAATTGTGGCGAAATTTGAAGTTGTAAGAGAACAAAAATTTTTTGTACCAATTTTATTTTAAATCACATTTAGGGGATGGTGGACTGTCTTACTTTTCGGACTTAAGAAGGCACTGCTGAAGGCCCGGTTTTAGAAAGATATTTTCTATTCGATAATGTTAACTATCATGGTTTTATGTGAAATGGTAATATGGTAATGAGATATGGTAATGTGATTTTACGATCGGGTCTAAGTTCCTTAAAATCCAATGTACAAACAGGATCAAAATCTCTCGGACTGGAGAGCGTGGAATGATTCTGCAATGTTCAGGTGATGTGTGTACGTATAAAAAGCTCAATAGGTTCAATCGAGCGTATGTATGTATGTCTATTTCTTTGGCACGCTCTGTAGCCTAAACGGCTTGATGGATTTTGACATACGAGGTGTTGATATATTGGCCTTAATTGTTGGAGTGATATAAGCTATGTAATATTTAAGTACAACTTTTTGTAATCGAATATAAAGCAAAAATAGAAAAATATTTTTTAAGTGTTGTTTTTGCTGTCGGGTATTTTGTTTTCTCTTAATAATTTTTAATTATTATGTTGAAGACAAAAATGGTAACTGTGAGTCAACTTTTCGAAATAGACATATGCCATCGGGGACTTTTCTCTAGGCTTTTTGAACAACTACAATTCTACATAACATTATTTTAGTGTATCTAAGAACTTTTAGTCAGCGTAAGCTATGTAAACACCCAAAAATCATTTTCTGACGACTTGATTACAAATAATTGAATTTTCTCTACTATACAAAAACTTAATAGGAATGTATTGTATATATAAACCTAACTTAAAAAATTCTCAAAGTATTATTGAAAACCGTTGCATGGTTTAAAAGATCTATAAGCGTACATAGGGATAGACAGCGGTAAGTGACTTCATTTTATACATGTACTAGCGACCCGCCCCAGCTTCGCAGGGGTACAAATTACAAAGTGATATATTTTATGTTTAAAAAAGACTGATTTATAGTTTATCGCTTTATTATTGACAGTTAATTACTTCATAACTGCCTCATTAGCCTAGTGGTCCTAAACACGACTGCTTTGCTCGAGGTCCTAGGTTTGTTTCTCAGTGGCAGTTTGGAATTTGGCTTTGTGCCTGACTTCTGGCAATAGGCTCGCCCCCTATTATATGGTACCTAAAAACATACCCGGCGAACTGTGGTACACCTCTGCCTAACACTTCGGGGATACAGGCGTGATGATATGTTATATAACTTCATAGTTACGAATAGTGCGCTTAGCTTGAGTCGCGTTATTTATCATAGGTTTTTTAAGGTAGGATTTCTTTGGTCGCGAATAATTTTAAATTCGTGATATCTTCTACGGTATACTCGAAAAGTGTAAAAGTTTATTCATTAAAATAAAAGCGGTTTTTTAAACCATCACATGCCAAATCAAGGTTCCGCCAAAAAGCCTGATTAGATCCAACTCAATTTGGTGTTGTCCAAACCAAAATAACCAAAAGTGAGTATAGAGGTAAGAGAGTAAGGATGTTCACATAAACAAGAAGTATTCCTGCGAGCAGGGGCGACTAGCTACTCAAAGTAGCTTCCAGTGATTAGATAGAAAAGACCAAAGAACGGGCAAGATAAAAAGCACTTGCCTTAAACAACCTGTTATTTATCAAAAATATTTAATTCGCGAGATGAAAGTATATAATATAAACGACAAAAAGGGAAACCTATATTAAAAAAGTATTAGAAATATAAATAATATTAAACATAGCAATTTAGTAATACTCATAATATGAGAATCTCAATTAACTTTAGCAATATCATACCAGTTCGGCATCGATGACTCAAGACATCCGAAGTGTTTCCCTGAATATTTCATTATGACTCATTGATATCGATCTCAATGGCTTCGCAATCCGCTGTAGGCCTTTGTTATATAGGTACATATATTATACCTATAAATATATACCTGTATTAACTAATGAATGCCAGCAATTTCCGATAAGAGGATTAACTCGTACACATAATTTGCATGATCTTATTGGACGGTTTATCTCGTACTATTCATAATTAATTTGTATTTTTTTTCTAACTTTCATACATTTTTTTAAACAATTTTTACTGGATATACACCAGCCGGATTTAAACCTAATGTTTATTTTTTTCGATTTCAGTTATAGAAAAAATATATAATATTTCAATCATATGGTGCTATGAAGATTAAAGGTTATGGCTTTTGGACAAAAATGATAAGTAAGGGGCGACGGAATCTACTCGACGATTCTGGTAAACAAAATTTCGACGCCTTTATTCGAGCTAATTAAACATAAATATATACAATCAAGGAAAAAGTGGCCATCTGGGTGCTGCTACCACTCTCAAGTGAAATATTTTTGACAATTATTGTGTCCAAATGGATAGCCACCACCTTGAGAGTGGTAGCTACCCAAATAGCCATAGCGCTAGAGGAACAGCGTAAAATCCTGAATAGAAGGTTGGTTTTGAATAAAAGTTTTTCTTTAGTACACTTGACCCACTTTTTCTTTGAGTGTAAATTAATTTAATTGGCACGAATAAAGGCGTCAAAATTATATTGAATCATCTAGGTATTTAGGGGAACTCAGGAATTCATTACAATATTTTAATACCCAACTTTCGTTGACGATTAATTTATATTTAGGAGATTTATTTTTTGTCTGAAAGCGCTATGGCTGGAACTTCCAGACAGATTTTTTTTATAGCCAATTTATTAAGCAAGTTTATAAGCTGTATGTATGACTTCAAGCTATGACCCTAAGGAGCACAATAAGTTCCTGTTGTAAAAATTCTATCTATAGAAAAAATTTGACATTTATGATAGAGGATATGAATGTCGTTAGAGAATTGGCTTAATTTCACGAAATATTCTTCAATTCCAAACTGTTAAATGCTTCTACTGAAAAAAAAAACTAAAACGTAATTACGCGAGCGAAATGTACTCATCAAATACACAATAAAATAAATTATAATATATGACCTGTAAAGAAAAAATGCGTACTTCGTACCACCGATATCGCGTGTCGACATAACAAACCTTAGATATCCTCAATAAGAATTTGCACCTTGCGTATCGTCGATCGCCATTCGCCACACACCGCAGCACCGACGCGACGCGCGACGCGTACGGCGACAAGTTGCCACACGTGGTCTTACTACCTGAACGTTGCCATACACGTGACCGGATAAAATAAAAGTAAGATTCGTCAGAGTACGACAGAAAATATGATACGGTTCGTTTGTATTACAAAATAACGTAAAGATTCCGAGAAAGAACTAATCATAAATTGAAAATCAATTTCAAAACCATATTTGTGAAAATCGGTTTACCAATTCATTAATATTCAATAACCAATTACTATGTTTAAATAAATATATCTCATTTTCATATTATTCGTTTTATTGATGAAGTATTGATGGCTCAGTTGGTAGTGTGTACGGACTCCGCGTCGATAGATGTAAGTTCGAATCCCTGCAGTGAGCCTGAGCTTTTGCCGTAGGAAAACATCGCGATGAAACCATAACATAGTGATAGGGCTTTTTCTAATGCCTGCCTGGCTAGCTACCACCATCAAGTCAAAAATCTGTTGCCAAACACAAATAGGTGTGTCCCACCATTTGCACTTGAAAGCCGCCAGTCTTCCACTAGGCTTACACTTCAAATCAGGTGAGATTATGCCCATAACGCTAAACCTATAACGATAAAAAAGCATAATTAAATAATAACAACGTCGGTATGTGTCTTTAACAATCAACGATATGACCAAAAATAAGATATAAAGGCTAATATGTACGGTTCCGTTTTACACTTAAAAATTCTGGAATAAAAGATATTAACTAATTTTATATCTACTCGAAATATAGTAGTTTCGTCTAATATATAGTTTTTTTTTAGAAATATAGTAGTTCGATACCTAATCTTAGCCACACTTATTTTTATTATGACAAAAATTTAATCGTCAGCAACAAGAGATGAAATGCAAAAAAACTTCAATAATAACAATTCTTAATAATAAAGAAAACCACCAACTTCTACGATTATGAGGAGTTCGCTGATGTATCTTCGAAGTCGAAGGTCTAATGCAAATGAAATTGAAATGGAAATACCCTTGAGGTATCCAATGAAAAAAAAAACATATAAATCGGTTCATAAACAAAGAAGTTATGCCTGAAAGTCCATTATAAAATATACAATCGTATTGAGAACCACCTCATTTTTTTAAGTCGATTATATAACTATAAATAGGATTTCGTCATTTAGCATTTCTAACAAGCTGACCCCGAGTAATCGGAGATAAGACGATTATATTCTCGCATAAAACAGAAAAATAAATCTACAAACGAATGAAATTTAACAAAAATCATCGGCTCTCCTCGTAAGTGGAGCATCCGGAATGGAAGAGCCCATTATATTTTAACGCGGAGCCATTGTACCAATGAACTGCAACTACATAAATTATTGCTCACTTTAACGGAATACTTTACTACCATCTTAAATACCATTCTGTAAACATTGTATGATGACTAAAGATTATACAATTTTAAAATAAAACATTCTGTAAATAATTCGAGAAACTTTGACCCTTTAATTTATAATTATTTATCCTCATAAAAATTAAATAAATGAGTAATAAAAAGTGTAAAAGATTATGGAAAATATGTTAAAGCTGGAAAAAAGTAAATATTATATATTTTTTATACTTATTGATTTAGAATACATTACCATGCGTTTAAGGATTAAAAGACCAAACGTTATATAGGTGGAAAAAACGAACGAGAAATGCAGTAAAAGAGAAAAGTATACATATTTAATATATTAAATTTTAAACAAAGGAAACAATAATTATTTTAATTTAATATCTTCTTTAGATATAAATTTGTTTTCATGTTAGTTCGATATGTACAAATTGTTAAATTTTATGGTTTCTTGTAATTATAAGATACAATGTTTAATTCGAAAGATTTTATTTATTTTATTTCATTAAAAAAAAAATCGAATTGAGTACATAATACTATTTGAATTGTTTACTTTCGGTTTTCTATACGAAAAAAATAATCAAATATCGAGTTAATAATGCCAAGTAGAACATTTAATTTTATCAAAAAAAACACACTACTTACTTATTTCTATCTTTTTGGTTAACAAATAATTTAAATAAGCAATCAAAAAATCCGTTCCTTCAAATTTTGACAATTGTTTAAAGGCAATTAATTTAAATTTGCAACTAGGTAGCGTAAAAGAAAAAAGTGGTGTACATTCTCTCAGTACATACAGAAGTACAATTATGCGTACAGATATGAACAAAATCCAGAATCTGAGTACTTTAAAATTTATCCTTTGTATAAATCCCTAACCTGTTTCTATACATTAAGGACTATAGTTTTCAAATAATGATCACTATACATTTTAAACCATTATCGTAACATCCGTAACGTTACGCAAACAACGCGTCGTTTCCGTTACAATTTAAATTGGTAGTAAAATAGACAATGATATTTTACAAGTAGATACGGAATTAAGGCTCTTCACAAGCTATTGTGAAAGGTGGGTAATTATCTTCAATTCACAAATTCTATCCTTTTTGACAACAGATTTTCCGCCTTACGCTGATTTGCTATATCTTTTGTTTTATAAATAATTATACCGTTTCCAAATTGCTTTTAGTGAGATTATAACGCTTCTACTTATAAAACGTCTCTGGTAATAGAGCAGTTTCTTGAATTGCTTTGGACAGCTACAACGATCAAGTAAAAATTTACCACCAAGCACTTATTGCTGTTTCCCGCGTAGCTTTACGTTTGAAAGTCAACTTTTCTGTGCTTAGTTTAGGTGTACTGTTACTGCAATTTGTAATTATGGTCAAGCTGTAGGCCATAACGTCATTGTTACACGAGACGGGTATTATAATTACCAGTATATATGCATATTAATGATGTTACAATATATGAGATACTCGCTCCGCTTTATGTCCTATAAAACTAATTGAGATAAATGATACAAAGTAATAATGTGCTGTATTATTGTTGGCGCCGCATAAAATTTCAAATAATCGAAAGCATTTTCATGTTGTTCTTGAAAGGCAATTGACTTATATGTTTTTTAGTAAAACTTACTGGGTATATGAAGTATATAGTAATGTTTAGTTGATAGGACTTGACAATCGTTATTGTATTCGACTGAATCGTGATTATCATACATCAGGTGTACCTACCACCCGCCATAGTGCACGCTTAGGCGTGTCGAGTTGTGGTATTAGCCGTAGTAGAAAACTATTATGAATAGCCTCAGAGCTATAATCATTTTAAAGTTACTTAATATCAGCTGGACTGCAACACTGCTATCTACTTCATAACATACAAAAATACAACATAATATACTATTTACCTCTTTTTCATTTTAACTTTTTTTGTGCAAACTGAATGAATATATTTACCCTCTATTTCTAAGCCTAAAAGTTGCGAATACTCTAAAAAAGGGTATTTTTTTACCTCGAACCCGAAGCATAAAACAAATGTCATAAAAGTTCGGTATATTTTTACATGGTCACGTTTTCTACATAATAATTTCCCAATTATTGTTTGTTTGTTTGTTATTTGTTTTTTCATTCCTATCTTAAAAAAAACGAACATATTTTTGTAATAAACGGCCACTTGACAGCACTGTAACTAGTTAGTGTAATAATAAGCACCAAACAATCCAAGAATAACGATGACCATCAACCAACGGAATCAATCGCTGGTTGCCGCTGTCATGCCAGCTTAAAAAGTTTCGGCAGCTGGATATACCGATATGTACTGGCATATCCCGAAATGCGTATGGTGGTCGCGACCCTGTCGGTTACTATTCAGATACCCTGCCACCCGTTTGATTACTGGATATACATCGGTTGATCCCAGAACGCGACTAGCGTGCCACTGTAGCGGTTGTTAAGCCTGGTGTATGTTAGTCGTAATGCAGACGGACACGATTGGCGAACACCACCCAGCAAATTTGAATGTATTTCAATCCGTCTTAATTTTTTTAAAGACTGCAATTTAAATACTGGTTATTGTAGTTTTTTTTTAAGAGTCGTTTCAACATTATAGTTAATTCTGACAAAAGTACGTGTACTAGCTTATTCTAAATTAAATTTTGGTTGTTGTATGCATAAACTGGTTATTTCAAACAAAAACTTTACAACATTCACAAAACTCGCTTTAAACTCTCGTTTCAAATTCATAATTTCCAGAATATTCTATGAGATACTAAAACTCTATATGAAGAATCATTTACAATGGTTAGTTTAAACCATTTCGAGTGTAAATACCTCAGATATAAATGTGATTAAAATTTTATAATTAAAAAAAAAACACAAAATTAATTTAATAAGCTCCTATTAAAAGTACACTATATTAAAATGTTTTCACAAAAATGAAAGCTCGAGAAGAGTTTCATTAAAATTAATCAAAAAGATTGCAAAAAAATGTAAAATATTCGTAATGCGACATCGCAGATCCAACGTTCATTCAGTTACAAATTTTAATGATTGCAGCTTATAAAAACCTACTTCGTTAGCTTTTTAACGTAACTTATTAAAGCATATTCAACTTAATAAATACTCTATATGTACTTACAAAAATGGATGTTGATGAATGATATTAATCAACTCCAACGCCGTTTGAACGATTACCATGAAAATTGGTAGATCTAAAAGTTTTTTTTCATGGTGAAAGATTTTATGCTATCCTTGGAAGCGATAAGGGGTACAGTGATCGAAATATTTACTACTGGATATGGCAAAACAACATCTGCGATGTCAGCCAGTGATGTATATAAAAATTATATTAAAATGTATGTTGGTGTCTAAATAGCTAAAAAAAGAACAAGACCATTGTTAACAAAAAGAAAATCAACTTCAGCCTGGTGTAAAGAGGTAACGACCTTTGAAGTATCCTCTTTCCAACGGAAAAATAATCATATAAATCGGTTCATAAGCAAAGATGTTATGCCTGGAAATCCATAAAAAAATATACATTCGAATTGAGAACCTCCTGTTTTTGAAGTCTTTGTACTATGTACCTAATGCGGGGTGTGCAGTTTTTTTTTTTTTTTTTTTTTTAATTTATTTTCCAAAATACAAAATACATAATATACTATTTTCTAAAATCGCCAAACTGAAAAACAGTTTGTTGGCGAAAAACAAAATGCACTCAAAACAGTATTACATAACATTTAAAACATTATTATATTAAATATTTATTTCAAAAAATGGTGTCTAGTATTATGGTCTTTATTCTCTTCTTAAATGTATTTACACTTTCGTAGTCTTCTGTTCTCAACATTTTATTATTATGTATTCTCGGTAATATATACTCTGTTGTTCTTTCTCCGTAAAAGTTACTTGCACCAGGCTCTAGGAATTTTTTTATTGTGGTTGGTCTTAAGTTATTGTGTTTGTTATATACCCTTGGGATAGCATATCTAGACAAAGAAGAAAATTTTGCAACTGCTATTAAATAAGATACCTTATCATGTACTGGCAAGATATTACATTTTTTATATAAAATATTATAATTATTATTACAAGACTCCTTTGTCTGTTTATCAACCAAAAGTTTAAGAAACCGTGTCTGTAATGATAAAATTTTGTCTAGGTATGTACGAAATGTACGGCCATATGTACTTAAACCATAGCTTAGTGTAGCATCGACCAGACCATGATACAATATATATAGAATTTTCTTACTGCACACATATTTTAAATGGTTAAATTTATACAATAAACTTCTTAATTTGTTACAAACATTTTCAGTGTGTTTCTTCCAGTTCATGCTACAATCAACTGTTAACCCAAGATACTTGTATTCATTTACAACCTGTATGGCGGGGCAACTGCACATATGCTTATTATTATGAAGGCAATCATATGAATGACCCAAGATATTCAGTGTTTCATCAGGCTTTCGCAAATAAGATGACTGAATGAGCATACATTTGGTTTTTGACACATTCAGTATAATACCATTGTCATGTGCCCATTTTAAAATATTTTCAAAGTCCTCCTGAATACACTTTTCTATAACTTTCAACTCCTTGTCAGCATACATCATGCACGTATCATCCGCATACATATATACAGAAGAGTTAATGATAACATTAGACATGCTATTTACGTGCATGATGTACCCAACAGGGCCATACACTGAGCCAGTTGGGACACCATACCTTATAAAAGCCTCCTCGCCGTATGTTCCGTTGACAAGTGTTCGGATAGTCCTGTTATTTAAATAGCTTCGAAACCATTTGTTCACTGGACCACGGATACCACAGCCTTGCATAGCATCAATTAGTACCCCGTGGTCCAGCGTATCAAATGCCTTCTTAAAATCTATAAACAAAGCTACCACATACCTTTTTTTATCCAAATGTCTATTTACATCATCCGAAAACTGGTCAAGGGCTGAGCTAGTACTTCTATATTTTCTAAATCCGTGTTGAACGTCTGAAATTATGTTATGGTTTTCTAAAAATGAACTAATTTTGCCAACAATAATTTTTTCTACAATTTTATTCAATGATGATAATATTGCTATAGGTCTATAGTTTGAATAATCCATATGATCACCTTGCTTAAAAATAGGTCGAATTATTGCTTTTTTTAACATATCTGGGTACTCCCCTGACATAACACTTAAATTTATAAATTTAGCTAAAAGTGGCCCCATTTCCTTTTTAATATATTGTAAATCTTGTACCCGTATACCATCTATTCCCGGTGCTTTATTTAAACTTAAACTATTTATAATCTTCTCTACATCACTAGCAGTTATCTTTCCAAGTCTAAAGGATACGTCACTTGATATCATATAAGTATTTTTATCTAAGAATTTGAAGTCACACTTATGTTTTATTGTTTCAATTTCCTGAGAAAATATTTTAGAAAATTTTGTACACACTTTCTCTGTACTATCCTGTTTACCTAACGACTTCATAATAACTTCATCCAAATTATTTACACATTTAAGTTACAAGTTACATTTTAGTTCAAGCTAGTTAATTGAATTTCACTGTATCGTACAAGCTACGCGCTCGAGGACTTCTTGCCGGAGGATCGGATTTACGTCTGCCATCCGTCTAGGCTTTTCCGGATATATCCTAGGATGAAAAGAGTCCGGATAGTTTAGTTTTTAAAAAGTGTTCGGGTAAATCCTTGGTAAATAAAATCTACACTAATAATATTATTTAAACTTCTATAATAATATAATAAAGCGGAAAAGTTTTCTTTGTTTGTTTAAACACGCTAATCTCTAGAACTACCAGTCGGATTCGAAAAATTCATTTTTTGTATAATAGCCAAGCTCACGAGAAATAGAGGCTATATAACATTAGGTTACAATTACCAACTAGCTTCGTAATGGTTAATAAAACGTAAATATAATGTTCTACAAAAATATTGGCCCTTAGTATATCTAAAAAAAAGTCCACGATAGCATATGCCTATCTCTTATACATAAGCTACAATAAGGTATTTGCGGTATTTTTGAAGATATATAATTGATTTATTAGCATTATATATTATAGGCATAGCAATTAATCCTTACGGATAAAACTTACTTCATCATAAAGACAATTTTATGAAATTAAGTTGTACTATATTAGAAGTACATAAATAAAACGCACAATCCGGGAACGACAGTATTATAGGGATAGAAAAAAGTTTTTGTTCGGAATCTGGCTCGAATGGACGCGACATACTTATGCAAACGAAACTAAACCGTCATAGTTATTGATACTTCCTCAATTGTTAAATTGGCCTGTCACCGATACGCGTATGAACCTAACTTGTGATTCACAGTCGTCGCCAGTTTTAATCTACAATCTGGAACAAAATGTAGATACACTTATCCTTAATAAATATTTAGTTTATCAAGAACGTTATTTTATGTGTTAGTTAAAAATATTTAGTTCATCATTGATCTAAATTAACAATATGTTCTATTGAAACATAAGTGTTTCAATCCTAAAACTTGCTAACTTCATCGTATGTTCAAGATAGTAGACTAACAATAAAAGGTTAGTTAAGTACATACTTGCACATTTTAAATCCGAAACTGACTTGGGTTTAAATATAAAACATGTTTCTAGCTTTATTAAATCAAGCATGTACTTTTTATATACATAAAATTGTGTATGTAATAAAATATTTATTCACAAAAGTGTGGTCCAAGTGTTAGCACGGTCGCAATTAAAAACTTACTTAAACCTACTTGTTCATTAATAAATAAAAAACATCACCACATATGACGTAACTGACAAAAGCACACATATTTCAAATGGACTACCTGGTTACATCAGACACTGGACACTAGGTTAGTAGAAACATATTATGTGCACCCATACCCATAAATATGTTATATATGTTCAAGTGAACGTCACTGTCAGTTGTTGTCACAGAGCTCGTGAACCGTAAATACATAAAAATATTAAATAATAACTTTCACTATATGAAATAACATTCATATGACAGCAAATGAAGTACACAAGAATTGTAAATGTAAAGTAAATGTAAAATTATAATAATGTGGATTATACGTCAGTGTGTAGTAGGTTCGGACTTTAAAAATGTTCATGTTAAATAATGTGGATTACATGTCAGTGTGACAGAAGGCCTTTGACGGTGTAAAGCAGGCTCAATTGCCAAGAGCTGTCCCGTAAACCTGTCAATTTGTCAGCATTAAACCCTTCAAAACATATTTGTCCAAGGACTACGATAACTCACAGAGAATGTATAACGAGCGTTATCATATTGTGATACCAAGGGCATTTATCTATAAAGGGTTCTATTGAGTCCTTAATAAAGTAATAGGCTTGACATTGTAAAGAGGTCAGGGTTGCAATTGTTATAGAATAATTTTACGAAATCTATTTTGGTGAAATAACTTTTATAGTTGGTATTCTGGATGAAGGACACACATTGACATATGTTCACAATTTTCTTTACTTTACCTGTTTACTAGCGACCCGCTCCAGCTTCGCACGCGTACAATTTACAAAGTGTTTACAAATTTTTTAAAAGCCTGATTTAGAGTTAATCGCTTTAATATTGATAGTTCATAACTACATAACTACCTCATTAGCCTAGTGGTCCTAATACGCGGCTGCTCGAGATCTTTCGATACCCAGGTCGAATAAAGTGTTATTGGGGTTTTCTATGAAATTCTACGTAACAGCCCGGAGTTTAGCTTCGTGCCCGATTAATAGCAATAGGCTCGCTCCCTATTACATGAGCCTAAAATATACTCGGCGAACTGTGGGTATACACCTCTGCCTAACACTTTGGGGATACAGGCGTGATGGTATGTTATATTACTTCACAGTTAGGAATAGTGCGCTTACCTCGCGTCGCGCAATTTATCATAGGATTTTTTAGGTAGGATTTCTTTGGTTGCAAATAATTTTGAATTCGTGATATCTTCTACAGTATTGTTAATCTGCATTAAATAGACAAGTTAACTTACGAACTTATATCTGGATAAAGATTAATACTGAATTGAAAAAATAGCTTCGCAAATAACGTAATATTTGAAATTATTATGTTGATGATATAAAATGAAATAAAATAAACATATGCCATCGCGGACTCTTCTCAAGGCTTTTTGAAGAACTCCAATTCTTTAGAACATTATTTTGATATATCTCATAAGGTGATTTCAAATAATTGAATTGGAATGTTTCAAATAATGTTAATGATGATTGTGTATTTAAACCTTCTGTAAAAAATTCTCTAAATGTTAGGGGAAACCTCATTAAAATCCGGAAGCGTACATAGAGGACAGAGCGGGAAGCGACTTCATTTTATACTAATTATTATACAAGTAGGCGAATTATTACGTTGTTTAATATGGGTTTGCTAAGCCCATTTGCACAACGTGATAATTAATGAAATCTTTAATAGGCATTTGATTACTTTATTGCGATTATTTCGATTTTCATTTGTCGTATTATTGCAACAAAAAAGGATGGATATGAGAGCGCTTGCTTTGTTTCTAAGGTAACTTTTTTTTAATGAAAATAGGTTTAGCTTTGTGGCCACAATCTCACCTGACCTTCAGTGACAATGTGACCCAAGATGGTAACATGCTAAGCATAATGGAAGACTGGTTGAGTGCAGCTGCCTGAACACACCTATTGATTAGTTAATATAAAAAAATCGTATCCCAAAGAAAACATGCTGTAAAAAACGGGTCAAGTCTCGATTGAGATGGTTTTTCTATAAAATGTAATGAAATCTCATAAACAGCAAAGTATAGGAGGTGAATATAAAAAAACAAGTAGTCTTGGCTAAAATCTGGCCTATCTGTTAAATATTAAATTCCATTCTTTAGCATCTATTGTCCCTAATTAAATAAGCCTAAAATATTTTAATTAATGACAAGACAATAAGGCTAACATATTCTTGTTACATGTTATGGAATTTTATATTACTTAATCATATTCAAGTATCTTTTTAGTTTGCGATAGGTGTTTTATTTGTAAACTCAGCGGTTTCTCTCACAAATTACAAGCGACAAACCGTTTTAACATAATTGAATATGTTCAGTCACACGGCTAAAATACACAGACAAGGTCAATAAGCATAACGACATATGACACATTAATTTTCATGAGAGCTTTCACCAAACTAAGTAAGAGGTAAAAATAAATTTAGGTTAAATCAAGTATAGATGAATATTTTTCTGTTGATGACATACCTACGTTCGATCTACGTTAATTATCAAATAGTTCATTCAGAATTTGGTTATTAAACACTTTACTATTAAAATTATGTCAAAAATTAAAAGACGATTAAAGTATTTCTTTCTTTTTTTTCTAATCCATGTTTTTAGAAGAAAACAGAGCTAAAGATAAGGGTTGGTTATATTTTATTAACGGTTATAAGTTAGGCCGTATATTATTATATCTTCGATTATACAATATTACAAAGCCCAAGGATTGTCTGTTTAAACGCGCTAATCTCTAAAATTACCAGTCGGATTTCAAAAATTATTTTTTGGTTTTATAACCTATTTTTTAAGGAAGAACATAGGCAGTAAAACTTCATGCTACGACATCGAGGAGGGGAGTAATAACCATAAACATCAAGCAATCTGAAAAGCTGTATCCAAGTACGGAAAGAGAGTTAGTTATACGATAGACTAAACGGGTGAGTTGGCTGCTGCGCGGCACTGTGGACAGTTGGTCGAATTCAAACACGGGTGAATCCAAGGAGCAAAGTTATTTTAAAAATAAATCTGCTAGATTCCTCAATACGTATTCAAGGAAACTACTATGTATAAATAATTAGTATTAATAAAATGACATTTCTGTTTTAGTTTATATTTTAAATATGCACATTCAGTTCCTACAAAAGACTTGTTAAAGGTTTTACATTAAGTACATTACCTGTGGTTTCCTTAACTATTTTCTCGAAATATAAAATAATTATAACAACATATACATTAACAAGAATTTTATTTTGTCATTTTGTATTGATTGACAGAAGATATTAGAAATATAAAAATATATAATTATCCTAATGAATAAATTATAATTATCAAAAAAGAAGAATAAATTATAAATTGATTAAATCAAACCAAACAATTACAAAATTCTTTGACTTTTTTCTTTTTTTTTACTTTGTCATTAACTAGCTTTAGTTTGTCTTTTGTGCCATTTGTAAATTTTGTTGATTGTTTTTATTATATCTCGATAATATAGTATGTTGTGTAGTGTTTGTGCTTGTGGTATATTTTTTATAACTTATCAGTGAAGGACTTCTAAATAGCTATGTGTTACTATTTGTTAATTAAACAGCTGTTAATCTTCCAAAAAAGGAATAAATAAAAAGATATATACATTAGAAACCAGTGAAAAAAATACATAAGAGAAATGCTATATAAAGAGAAAGAAGGGATAAACAAATAAAAAGCTATTAAACGCGTTATTTCCTTTGATATTAAATGCACAATACATAGAGAGATATGTGTGCTAGTAATCGTGTTAAATGCAAATCTTTCCGATAAGAGTAGTGAACAGCAAACATACCTACAAATTAAAAAAAAACACGTAGAAGTATAACTTCTTAAACAACTTCTTCTCTACGTTATATCTTTCTTCTATCATAAATGACGAAATGTTTCTAAACGTTACGCATCCTCGAAATTTCACCTCAATTCTCGTCCAATTATCGAATCGCTGCCTAAGAAGTTTCACTTCAAAAACGGTAAGGCAACACCTCTACGAGCGCGTGTATCGCTACGAGTCTGCCCTGTTATTTTCTGATCTTTACGAGACGGTTATTTTTCCACCTGCGAAACGTCGCGACTCGTGACTGTTCGCTCCGTTATCGGAACGACTCGTCGCGAGAAACTGCCGCGTGTCCGCAACAACTCGTTGCACAGTTGTTTTTGTTGAAAAGAGCTCAGTTCGCTAATAAGCAAGGGCGAAGTCAGAAGTGTCAATAGTTCTGTTTTGCGGAGAGTGTGTTACGAGTAGGTTACTTGTTACCACCAGCGCAATGCGAGTAGGTCGTTTCTCGGCGACACGTTCATAGAGTTGTTATAGAATGATGTGGCAGGACGATAATATCGCCACGATAAACTCGCTCGTGGAGGTGTCGCTTAAGCTAACTTAAACTTAGATTCAAATTCAGAATAAAAGACACATAAAAAAAATATTACAATAAATAATAAAGCTTTGAAATATTTATAACAAATAACGAGCTACACACATTACTCTGCTGTCATCATTAACGTTATGATAATGTATATAAAAAATATTGCATCTATTTTAAATATGTATACCTGTATTACGCGTGATGGATGAAAGTGGAATCGTGACATCTGAGGCTAGTAGGTAGTCACAGCGGATTACCCGGAGAAACCGCGGCTTTCTACAAATCCGCAATTATCATTCACAATACACTTATTACATATGAAATTACACTTGGAATCTTTTTTATTAAAAATAACGATTTCCTTTGTAGACTTATTAGACCAAAATCCCTCGGAAATATTACCAAAACTGAAAGGTGAAATCAAGCAAAATCTATGCTAATTTAATAAACCTCAAAAGATTGCTTGTTTTTTGGATTGTTTATCGCCTGACCGCGCTATTATCTGGAATTACCAGTCATATTTGAAAAACTCTTTTTGCATTTCATAACGTACTGGCAAACCGGCCACGCGTTACTGAACCGTGTGAAGTCCATAGGGAACATTGATTCGATCGCTACCAAAATGTACAGGATCACCCGCTGGACTAATTCACCATATTCACTCCGGCCGTTTTGTAGTTCATAAGCAATAAAAATACAAACATCGATTTTTATGCATAAGAAGAAGAATGAAATGTTGTACATGAGAAGTATAATTTGTCATTCCTCAAATAATAGGCAATACAAATTGAGAATATTACCTCTAAAAAACCATACAGTATAGTAATAAATAAAATCACATGGCGTAAATAATTACACGTGCAGACCCGTGGGCAAAACTACTATACAGTCATTATATTTACCTACCTTTTTAATAGGATTACAAGTAGTACATGGAAAATTTTAAGCTTTTAATACGGACTATATAAAATGTAACGTAACTTTTAAAAGCTTTTACAGTATAGAAAGCGTTCTACGCGTATCTCCCTACAGCTGTATAAATAATGAGCTAGAATAAAGTTCCTCGTTACGAATACCTACCTCTTTCCCTGTATAATGTATTACCTTAACAACTTTACACTTGAATGCTAAAGAAGCTAGTAACTACTAATTAGTAAGCTAACTTTAAGCACGCAGTTATTTTGTTTGCTGCAATCAATAAAGCCTGTTCCATGTATACATGTCATACACTTATAATACCCATGTCCAGAAATGAGATAGTATACAGTTTTATGACCGACTTCAAAAAAGATGGATGTCACTTAGTATATATATATGTATATATATCTATATATATTTTTTAATAGATGTTCAGCAATAACTTCTGTGTTTATGAACCGATGATTCTTTTTTGTTCGACAGGGGTACCTCAAGGGTGGTCTCATTTTAATTTCATCGGCATTGGACCTTCAACTTCGGTGATACACCAGGGAACTCTTCAAAATCATTGACGTTGATTTTTTTTTTGTTAAAATTGTCTTATTATAAATATACTAACTTATACAGTGATGTTAGCTCAGTAGATAAACAATTTTATATAGAGATGGAATAAAATGAAATCCTCACCAACATTTTTTTTTTTTTTTTTTTAAGTGACTACACTTTTAGCCTTAGGGGCCCTATCCCAAAACAGAGCCGCTGCGGCTTTTACAGCTTCACTGGACTTGAGCCTCACCAACATATTTAGGTTATCGTATTTATATGAGGTACAAAATTTTAAAAATTAACTAACTAATAAACAATTGGAAGCAATGATGACCCAGTGGTAGCATGTACGGACATCGCTTCAATGGACGTGAGTTCGAATCCCTGCACTGAGCCTGAGCTTTCTGTGAAGGATAACATCGTGTTAAAATTGTGGTAGAATTTCTAATGTTAGGTCCCAATCTAGGCTTAAGATGACACCATCTTAAGCCATATTGTCTATTTTAATTACCTAAGAGAGATTGTGGCCATAACGATAGAGACCTTTAATAATGAATAATAAAAATAATTAGACTAACAAAGGCTAGTATGCACTGAAGTAGAAAAGTACCAGATAAAATTGATAAAAAGCATATTCAAGTTTGCTTTTAGTAAATAATATAATATATCTACATTAACTCACGAAGAACGTGTATTATAAAAACATCAATTCCACTTTTTTGTTTAACCTTCAACTAAAGGAATCACTTCCTTGTTTTAATTTTTAGTAGAGATTTAACTATTTTGAATAGTCATGTGTTACTTAAAAATGTAAAGTTAGTTACCAAACAACTTAATAAACCACAAGATCTAAAAAAAACTGTAGATAATGAAATCAACACCTTTCTCCTAAATGTGCCTTCGTCATAAAATTAATATCGAAAGCATTCTCGCGGTCAATGTTATGTACGTAACAACATTATAATGTCAAGCTATTTTAACCTAAAATAAATGACTTGAACAACTTTCTTAACAATAAAATTGTATGTGGTGTTTTTATTAGAATACGTTAAAAGTAATGTTAGTTTTAAAGTAAAGGTCATGTGGAAAACAGAAACTTTAATTAATACCCACTGTTAGTAAAATTGCGTTCAATTATAACATAAAACTTGTTATAGTTAATTTTTGAAAAAATAAAGATTGAAATGTAAATCTACGATAAAATTATGTGTCTTATCTTCAACTGTGTTAATTGAATATTTATGCATTTATCCCTTATATTTTTACACCCATGGGTAATAAAATGCTGTATGTAGTAAAATACAAATACAAAAAACATAAAGGTAGAACAGACTATTTCAGGTGTTCTCAGCCCGCAGCTGTAACGCGGATAAAACATAGTCTATACAGTGTGGTCTCGGCTTGTAATTATTTTGTAAATTTCTTCTAGTTGACGCTTCTAGTGTTCAAATCTTGTATTTATTCTCTTCGATATCTTAAACAGAACTAGCCTCAGTCAGAATTTGACTCATTTATATGCCTTTTGTTTATATGTTTTATCTCAGCTTTTTGTAGGGAATTCTAGATTTTTCCAGATATTTCTACAGTGTTCGAAAATAGTGCTATTTTTTTATATAGATTGTAGCAATCGTAGGAATAGTATAGGATAGGAATCGTAATAGGAAAACTTGTAAGTCATATAATTAACAGAGCCATTAGAATAATTAACAGATAACACAATTATACATAAGGAATAAAAAAAAAAGATCAATGACCGAATAAACAAAAATATTGACTTAACAAATAACTCATGAAAATAACTTATTCTCATGAATATTACGTGCGGATTACAATACATACTGAAAGCATAAACATCAATAAAAGTAAAAAGTATTTATAAACACATAATAATATTTAATTACAACAACACAATTGTGCCCACAGAAGAAATATGAGTAACAAATACTCTAAATAACTGAAGTACCGGCACGTACTAATTGTATTTGCATCTACTTTTTTATATTGATAGTACAGCAAATAGGGATGGTAAATGGTCACATTTTGCATTCCACTACTAGACATGGACTATCTACGTATTCTAAGAAGATAACGGCACTCAAACTACCACCTGAGCTCAATGCATATGATAGAGGGTATATCTATATTTATTAATAAATTTCTAGTTCTGTTTGTATATGTATTTTTTTTCTAATTCCTCGATATATCTATTATAAATGAGACTGATCACGAATATGCCCTTAAAAAAATTGTCTGTCTGTCTGTCTATTTGTATGTCTGGATTTAAATCGAAAATGGTTTGACCCATTCTTTTGTAAACGGGTAACTTATGGACGTTGCTCAAATGATAAGCTATAAGAATTCTCAATATTACTTTTAAAAAACTAAAAAAATATCATAACAATATTTTTTTATTTATTTATTACATTACAACAGGTTTTTTTTTGGGAAATTTTGTAAATGAGAACCATAATGTGTCATTTTATAATAGATACGCTGTACGAATTGTCAGTAATACTTCTATAAATCGCAAATAATAAAATAAATAAAATATTATTAATTCTCAGTCGATTTTCATGAAATTTGTACACGAAAAGTAAGTATATGACATTTCTCAAATGATGGACTATAAAAATTGTTATTATTTTAAATACGAAATTGCACTCCGAGAATAATAATACAATACGAAATTAATATCTGCGTAATAAACAAGTATAAAATTAGCCCAACATAATCCGAGATCACCTCCGACTAACTTCGAAACAATCTTCATTCTAAAAGAAAACAAACTAGCTATACCTCACGGTTTCACCCGTGTTAAATTTATTCGGCCAATTGTACACCGCGCCGCATATCCTATCGTTGTTTTCACTTCGCGTACTTCCCTACAGCATGCCAGGTGGCTTAACATTCATAGCTAACTGCTCTGCTCTTTAGGTTTGTAGTAAAAAGTCATATAGCCTATAATCTTTGGCAACAAATGCGCTATAAATTACAAATAGATTTTTTTTAAATCTGACTCGTGGTTTCAGATATTAGTGCGTTCAAACATAAAATATCTTGAGTTTTTTATTATTAGTTTAGATGTTGACACAAAGATGCTTGTCCTAAATAATTGTGTAGCTCATCTTCCGCTTGTACGGCTTTTCCATGAAGGATAATATTTTTTACCTGTCTCCGAGATATAATCCAACGGATCACATGGGACGATTTAATACTTTCACAACAAAGGGAAGTAATGATCATACCATTACGTCTCACCTCGACGGATCCGACGGGATCATTGTTCTGCAATTTTTACGAATATATTATACAAAATAGAAAAGGTTTTGTTTATATTATATAATAGATATGAAGACCAACCTTCAAATCTATACTTATTGTTGGAAATGCAATTTCATTTAGCTCGCTCGCTAAAGTTGCTTGACGAAGGCGCCCTCGCAACCTAGTCGTCGTTTTCGCTATTCAGTCCGGCTGTACGCTGCTACTGAGCACTTCGCGTTTGTTTGTTTTGAGCGCCACGTATTGCGTCATTGGAAATTGTTCGTGTTATTCAGTGAGTGTTTTATTTGCATTGTATAACTTTGAGTTGTGTTTCGGAAGTTTTGTTGAACTGTTTTGCTATCCTGTAAGATTTGAGGCTGTAATACACACACTTACATACAGTTCCTTCCACCCACATACTTCACATTACACAGCAGTAAGTTTTTTGCTTGGAATACGTTTTTTTTTTTTTTGTAATTATACAACTGCGTATCGCAGTTCGAGCTTCGATAACAGTCTCGACGCGCGAAATTTGGTTTATCCGGGCACAGCACGACTTCACGCGACTTGAACGTCGCGAATATTCTCGAACACTTATAACAGAGTAGAATGTAAGCACTTTTATTAATAATTTAAGAATGGGCTTTTATTATTATTTTTTAATGTTTTAGATACATTTTAATGTTATTTTTAAATGTTTAAAATAATTAAAAATATCTGTTCGATCTAAATTTTGCACGATAGATGTAGTTACAAATATGTTAAAATGTAGGTAGTTATAAAATATTTAAATTTTTACAAATGAAATTGTAATTTGATTGAGTATAAGAAATTATGCTATATACCTACTTAGATATTATCATAATTTAAGTTTTTTTTTTTTATTTCTAATAAAACATAATAAAAATAATTATTATTTCTTAAGTAAAAAGATATACTTTTGTTTCTTTGAATCGCCGTTATCTTAGTACGTATCATAGTATAAGAAAAATGATCATAAATAATTGTCTTCTATTAGCTTAAAAATAATATTATTTCTCCTTTATCTTTAAAATCTATAGACATAGATAGTAAAACAGCCATTCGAATCATTACTAAGTATTTGTGATTATAAAAATGCCAATGTTATCTAATAGTGAATTTGAAATAATATTTAGCTTTGTTTTTTTATATTTCATTTATTTGCTAATAGATGTTAGAAAGTTTAATTAATGCATTACAATTTCGAAATTGAGATATTGTATGAATAATACTAATTTTCTTTAAATTAAACTTTATAATAGAATATAATAAATAGGAAAACTTCAAATAAAATGTCGGATGCCTGCTATAAAAACACTTACTCTTTTATCGTTGATACACTTTCGAAGCTATTCCCGAAGCTTTTTCGACGAAGGATAAAGTGGGAATCGTAGAAGTCAAAAGATAGGTAGAGGTTAGGGAACAGTGGCAACTGCTCCAGTGACAAGAACTGAGCTCTTAAATTAGAGAAGAACACTTCAATTCTAGTCTATTTATAGATATCAAATATTTGAAGAAATTTCCTTTACAAGGCCGTTTTAGACAAACAATTTCATAATCATTTATTTGAATAGAATTTTGAGTAGAGCTCTATCCTGGACACTAGACGATAATAATCCTTGTTTGCTTAATTAATATCACAGGGAAGTAAAATTACAGTTTGAAATCAAACATTAATAGATTTTATTAACTAAAAGATAATTCAAATTCTTATACAAAGTTAAGGTCAAAATTGATACCGTAATATATACCCATTCGTAGGATTTTCGAAAGAGCTCGCATCATGTTTAATCAATAGCCCGCGAATACGTTCGCTTTATGACAATACTAGCTTTGTCCCACGGTTTCATCTGTGTTTCATTTATTCGACGAACTATCCACCGCACCTCCGCTAAAACACCTGCTAGCCTATCGTTGTTCTCACTTCCTGTATTTTCTACATCTTTTCAGACTGCTTGATATTCATGGTTACTGCTCCGCTCTTTAGAGTTATAGCGTGAATTTATATAACCCACAATCTTTTTTAATAAATGGGCTATATAATGCAAAAATAATTATTCTAATCTGACTAGTGGTTCCAGAGATTATCGCGTTCAAATAAACAAACAAAAAAAAACAATACCCTGAGCTTTAATATTGGGATAGATATAAAAATATTGTAGACGTTTGCATTGTTGGACGACACTTGAGGATTCGCATGTCGCCGGATGCCGGGAGATCACCGATTATATGCATATTAGCACAAATGCAGTCAATTTTCTTATGCGTTGCGTCGCCGTACGGAAACATCGTCTGGCGTCGCTGCCGCACCGGTCGGGTTGGAAGAGCGCCGAGCGGTCGGGCGCTTGGCGGCCAGCGACTCAGCGCTCACTTGCTCACAAACCATTCGACTCGAGATCGCCGAGGCAACAACTCTTGTCGTGCGTATATTTCTCAAAGTGAAACTTTACTCGTCCGGCACAGTTCATCGTAACGTGAATTATAGTGGTGTATTTAACATATCAACTCATTTTTAAAACGCATTATATATTTAATTTTTTTATATTGACATTTTTAGTTTTGTGTTGTTTATTTTGTTTTGTGACCCGCACATTGGAGGAGATAAGTTTATTTTCAATACTGCCGTCTGTTTACGGTGAGTACGTTTTGAATTTTAATTTATATTTATGTAGGAATTTCGTCCAGCTGATTTATGTTCCAGAGGAGATCGCGAGTTGCATTTTACCGGACGAAGGTCGCACAGTTCGATGCAATCCGATCGGTTTCTGTGTCATTATTTGTACTGGGTCAAATAGATTCGTTTATCCGGACCGTTGTTTATCTACATTCATATAAGAGTCGTCGCTAATTAATTTTCTAGTTTATTAGTTACTAGTTAGAGTTCGATCACATAACACGTGACCTTTAATTAAAACGCATTATTTATGTAGGTGATCAATTAAAATTGTTCATGATAGTTGGTTCATTATGTTACCTTCTTGGTCAATTACTATCTAATTAACGTAGATGATAGAAAACTTTAAGACTCGTTTGTTTTACTAAACAAGAGGCTAAAATGAGTTCACATATTCATGACGGCAGCCTTTATCATAAAATTAAATCTACCTACTTAAACATTTAGTTCTATTTAGAAATAAAAATAAAAATTTAACATATACATACATATATTATATAATATAGTTTACTATACTTATTTTAGTGGATATTTTTTCTATATCATGCGTTGAAGTCTTTTACAAGCATAGTAAAATAGATTCAATACGGTTTAAAATGAGTACCTAATCGACCCGCTGTTGTCCCTGGATAGCGGTGCAATATTACAGTGTAGATATAAAATGCAATGAGTATTAATAAATTGTTTTGTTCACTTATGTTTAATGGCTCTGTAAACATTTACGTCCGCGTTCGACTTGGATTATAATTAAAATAAATATTTGAATGGCGTTATCATTACTGGTCTTGTTCAATTATTGTGTATTACTTGTAATATTATATTATGAATAATTTGTGTTATCAGATTATGGATAGTTACTAATTCAACACCACTAATACTGTAGTTTAGCTATGTAGCGTAATCAACATCTAACTCTGTTAATTTTAGTATACGTTAGACGAATGAATCTACAAGGAACATAAGAAAATTAAATCTGCACTTACATAAACGTTAATAAGATATTCTCAAATATTCAATTTTATTATACAAGCTGTACCCGCGACTTCGTTCGTGTTAGTAGTAGGTATTCTTAAAACCTACCCCATGAAAAAACATTTAGATCTACTAACTTTTATGGTTAATTAACCTCATATATATTTACTTATATACCAGCAAGCACTTTTAGAGTAGGTATATTATATATAGATTAATATGCGATTCATTTGCTCACATTATTTACTGGTACTTACTGGACTTTAATCTGTGGTTAAAAATCATAATAAGTACCTGTAAACCTATTGTAGGCCAGAACGATAGTTTTGTTTTCATACAACAAAATTACAAGTGTTAGCCAAAACTATTGATGTAATTATTAATAAAAATTAAAGTTAATTAATCATATGGGTTTATTGATAAAAATTTAAAAATACAAATGTGGAGTAAATAATATAATTTGCTTCATTTATTTAATTTTTCTTGGGAAAATTGAGATTTTTTGGGAATGCCAATGAGAAAGTGTGTTCATCTTATAATATTTATGTACACAGTTGAGAGTTATTTTTATTAGCATATCTTGTGACAAGTGACTATAAAATTATTAAGTATATATTTATGTATAAAATGATATTTTTAAATTACATTCTAAAATAAATTATTAAAATAATTTTTCTTTTTACTAAGTTTGTATCGACTTATTGAGAATGATAACAATTTAAAAGTAATAAACGCTAAACGATTCTAATACATGACCTCTTTAATACTGTCAAATAAACTGTACACTGCCCAAACGTGTCTGATGTGATGTGGACTAACTAGAGCACATGTCCCCGTTAATATGTATAATACTACTAGCTAGCCAAACAATATGGCAAAACTTGTGTAATTTACTCTAAATACTACGTACCATGAAAAATCCATATTTTACATAATTAGTCAATAAAATGAACGTAATTTATATCTAAACAATATTTAAGAACAATCTTATTATCCCAGCTTCAGAAGTTGAACCCAGTAAATTTAAATGTAATCATTTTGTAAGCAAAAAAATAAATACTAAATAGTTATCCTTTTTTTCTAAATCTACTGTACCTATATTTTTTATATTTGAAATACATTACTTGTAAATATACAGAACCTAATTTATATATACCTGTCTAGACAAAATTCAAGAAAAAATTCAGAAATAGAAAAGTCATACTTTTATTATCTTCAGAAGTTGGACCCTACTACATTTAAACGGAATTAAATAGTTTTATATCATTTAGTGTAGAAAAAAGTTATCGTTTTTTATTTATTCATAGCTAGCGGTGTGCCCGCGGCTTCGCTTATAGTTACGCAGTAGTTATTTACATCCCGTAACTTTATTTTTACCCATATTATTGACAATTCATATGCCGTATCAATTGAGGAATGGCATGTATTTCCTCTGCACAATTTTCATCAAATAATTATTTTTATATCTTTCTTACCAAAAGCATAAATATGAATATCCCTAATTTGACACATGACGGGTTCTTCAAACAAACTTTTCACCTAAGTTTTATTTTCACCATATGTGGAATAACACAATGAAATGATTCCCTTTTAGCAAAACTGTATAATCCAGATAATTTACAATAGGTATATCGCTTAGAATCGCGAGCCGCGATTGACAGCGCACTCAAATAAAACAGTAATTATGCCGTACCGCGTAGCTAAACAGACTACAGACAATCTTAAAAAGAATACTGGGCTATCATTTAATGGGTAATTATTAGAAATATAATACATTTATTATTAAGTATAACACTGTCCAAACCAAATTGACAATCAACAAACTGGTTGATATGGCAGCCGATGTCATTTCACCATAATGGCGCATGCGTATTTGGTGTTCCCATATTTTGTTCATAGAAACTTTCATCCCCTATTTTCTACCCTTAAAGATTTATTTTCGCTACAAAAAGTACATACCTTTCCTAAGGTCTAATCTATCTCTATGCTAAAATTCATCAAAGTTGGTTCAGCGGTCTATGCGTGAAATCGTAACAGACAGACAGAGTTACTTTCGCATTTATAATATTAAGTATGGATTACTATTTACATTGGTGTAATTTCAAAGTAATAAATCAATTTAATACCATTGTTTAGTTTCATTCACTCGCGCAAAGCAATTTTCAATAATTACAATTTATCATAACGTAATCGCAGCAGTAACATTTTCAATAGATAATGGAAAACAGTTTTATGGGCATGTAAAAGATAATTCTTTGCGCAGCTATATTTGAATACATTTATGTTTATACATATATTTGATACTATTAAGTGAGCAATTCCTATGTGTACATGTCGTATACATATGTAATTGATTTCTCGGAAACGACTCTAACGATTTCATGGAAATTTTATATTTAGATGATATATTTCTTTCCAAGTTTCCTTAGACAGGTGTTTATTTTTTTACAAGACACCGTTCGAAGCTAAATCTCCAATAAAATACATTTTTATATATTAACATATGAAATACTATGTTACATAAATGTATATATACATATTTATTAAAATTATATTAATTATTCGAACAATTATCTAAATCATATTTTATGATAATCATGTAATACGCAGATAAGAAAAAACACAACTAATTAAATTTGTTTTAGTTCTTAGATAAGTTATGAGTTTTAAACACAAAAGGATATAGTATACATATGTATTCATAAGGATGTATTACGTTTTATCAACAAAACAGTTATAAAAAATGTTCAGACATGCACACCCACAAAACATTTCATCTCAAGTTAAGTGTCAACAAACTTGCCATGCCATGGTTAACAAACAAGTTCCTCCTAAGCTTACACGTCGCGTCGTGTCGGGCCATCCGTCAGGAAGTCGCAAACAAATAAAAACTTAGCTATACACTAATAACCTCACTTAAAGTATTAACAGATATAACAAGAAGTGTTACTTCAATTATTTTGTTAAGAAAGGTAACAATGCGCTTGATTCTTGTATAAGCTTGTATAATTTACGAAAAAGTCACTAAAACCGCAAATCCATTCTTTTAGTTATAAGAACATAGTACAGTATTTTTACATATTAAAGAAACAGCATAATATTAATAACACCGTAGAAAATAAAACTTTAGTAAAAACTTATAATATGTAACTCAAACTTGAATACTTTAAATGTCATTACAGATAAAATATAGAACATAGTTCCAGAAAGTAACAACGATGTTAATGTACACAACTTATTTCGAGATGAAATAATTTTATTATTGAGAAAAATAAAGGCATATTTAATTACACTATACATTTGGCTACTGCTCCGAAGCATATAATTTTATAGACACAATACGATCACCTTATGTTAACACGATATTCGTTCTGTGGCATGACCAAGGATTGCATTACAGAAACATACATAATAAACGAGAATACAATATCGACTCGCTCACTTACCTACTTGAAAGTAACTATTTATACTACGTTTATACCTGTAAATTTCTTCATATCTCAAGCTTAATTGACAATACGTTTCTCAGGTAATAATCCACGCCTTTTCTAACTATCAGTTATATTTAAAATAATTTTTAGTCTTTGATATTGTACCACATAAGCGGAGAAAATATCACAAAAGTGCGTTGGCGTCGATTGATGCGGGGTAAAACAATGAAATCACAGTCATTACTCAAACAAGTATTAGCTTTAAAGAGACTATTTTATCACATAATTCCAAAACTGGTTTCACAGTTAGCAGACGTCGCTATAGAGATTATGGAAAAAAACGTACGACATATAATAGGTATGCCGATAAAATATATAAAAGTGCAAGAAACTCCAGCAAATTACCGTAGTTATTATTTATACTATGATATTATATTAATGAAAAGCGCGGCGCGGGCGCAGCGCGCCGGACCCATCGCTACCTGTATGTGTAGTGATATGATTTGCACATCTGCTTCCACCATTGCTCGGTTGATCTATAATCATCAATTTCAAACGTAATTATAACAAGTTATACGGATATTAAATTAAATATTAGAAGAAAATAATAATTTCAACGTTATTTTAAATATAAGTGATTTATAGTTTATAAATACAAAGGATTCTATTGAACAAAATCTAGTATTATATTGTTATCATTCAGTGACATCGTGGATAAAGATTAACAAAAATATGAACATAATAAAAAAGAATAAATTAATAAAAGAACTTACGGTGGATAACAAATACTTTCAATCGATGAGTAAAGATTTTAAAAGCATGAAATTTAATACAAGAGTACCTTAAGTTACACAAGTAATATTTATGTTAGAAAAGTTTTTATTGTTGCTTTCATTTTTCGATTCAATTTCAAGTAAAAATGTACACACCTGGCTTCGGCTTTGTATTTTAGTGATTATTCAAGAAACTTTCTTTCAGGTTTAAGCCAGCGATTCCTAAAATTAAACAATACATTACTATATCAATTATATTATATTAAGTTAGCTTATTTCATTGAGTAATTGATACTAAACTTGGACTATGTATTTTGTATTAATTATTAATATATTTATAAGCACTTATATCAATAACTGATTTATGTAAGAATTTGGATCTGAACCATAATATCAATCGTTATTTTTTATTTTGACTCCGGTAGAGCGGTTATTTCCCGCGTTAGAGCAGGTCGATCCCGCGCACTCTCCCACGACTTCAGCGTTCCGTCTTCATTTCACGGACACACAATAGCTATGTTACAGCTTATTTTTTCCAACTTTGTTGTTTACGTCGATGGTTAACGTGCCTCGAGAATTCCTTGAAGAGAAACTTATCTTTTTCTGACGTTTTATGAAATCAAGATAGCTTCCGCGTATCGGGTTTTTGCCATCGACGGCGTCGATACTGTCGATACCAGTCCTTTGGGACTGGCGCCGTCCTGATCCAATTCAAATGTGGAACGCATCGGCCAATGATTGACTTTGTTCACTTATAAACTCATTATCCTAGTGAAATTAAATAGTCATCGGAAAATACTTTCGTTCTAGTTTTTAAATATATGACAGAATCCATTTGGATGAAGTCATAAACCGCAAAGGTATATTAGTCGTCGCTTTATATCGCTATCCAATATGAATAAACATCGTAACTCATTTAACAATGATTTTCAGAAGTGCCGTTAAATAAATTGTCTATTTCATTGTATGTACTTTTAGAGCTCTTTAAATTCAATATTTATTACTATATAACTCGAGACACTTCTCATTATAATTGTATATCTTACAATAAATAATAAATATATCGTGTTAAGTCATACAGATATGAAACGACGCGGTGCGGTTTCGGTTTTGATTATATTTTAATTAATAGTAAATTATCTCACTGTTACATCTCACGTATGCGATGTGGTATACTATGGTAATGTGGTTTCGACGTTACGCCTCGGACAAAGATTACCGTTGCTTGCTGTCATTTTTTACTTTATTTAATTCCTCGAAGAGCTGTAACGGTGTCGTGTCCATTTGTTTTGGTTCGCCGCCGCGATGTTGCTACCGACTCGCGGCGATCTTTTAATGCATCAAGCTATGCAACACAAATCACACAACATGAAAACTTTTTAGGATTATTAAACCTTAATCTAATTTAATCTTAAACGTAAGCCTCATCTCGACACGAACAAAAAGTTCTCTTCGTAATATCTTTATCGTACTGTGAAGCCGTGGAACTGTCTCCCGGTCAGTATGTTCCCTCTCTCCTTCCTACAACATGGAGGCCTTCAAACATTTCATGAAGAGATATTTGACGGCTTCGGCTATTTGTCGGCGGCGAATGGCAATGTATTGTTGATCTCTCGATGGTCGTAGTTGTTTTCTGATTGCACTATGGTTACCGTCAGACACAGAGCAGTCACTTTGCCGTGTCTACTACTTAAAAAAAAACAGCCTAGTGCGATTCAGACTCACCCACCGACGAGGGCCCCGTGATTGTACAGCCACATTCACCAAAATAATTAAGTAACATTACTGAATATAGCACCGAACACTACTAACGAAAAAATAAACTATATTGAGGGACAAACTTCACTTTGCCGTTGGAAAGTTGTTTTCCCCATACATCGATATATGTCTCGGTCAGTTTACCAGCAGCAAATAAGTTTGTGATCGCAATTTTTTTTTGTTATGTATTTATTTATAAATTTATGCTTTTCAGATTATTTCCATTATCTGTAAGATATAGCTTCTTTCCAAAATTCATGGTTCTAGGTTAACTGGAAGTACTCTATAGGTATGTATGGCCTTTGTAAGTCTTAAAATATACGGCATAAACAGCCGTATCTTTTGATTAGGTTGACTTAGAAGTTTGATTTTTTAACAGCTCCAACGGATTGCAGAGCTGAGTATTTGATATTAATGTCAACTTGATACCTCCACGCGCTTCTGAGAAAAGAGGTCTTGACAGACAGACGGACAACAAATTGATATCCCATGAGGATTCCTTTTTCCTTTTGAGATAAGGAACCCTAAAAACAAAGTCTGGAACTTTTTATACTTTACATCTACTCAAAATGTCATTTAATCAACTTGAGATCACGGTAACAAATAACTTTAGAAATAGAGTTCATTAAAAATATTGAAATAATTCCTTAACTTATTTATTTAAATTATCTTTGCAAAATAATTATAATCATATATGTAAAATTATTTGAAATGCGTTTATTTAAAGCATATCTTTAAAACAGTATTACTAATTTTATTATTATAATGAAGCTGGTATTATTCTAACATTGTACATATTTTAATAGAAAACACGTTTCTTCAAATCTTAATTGGTTAAATACCTATTGTGTTACAATTCACTTGTGAAATTAAACGTTTATTCGGTGATTATTTTATCTCTTTCTAAAATAGCATGACAGAAAAGGATGGATTACGTTTTTAAACAATTGCCTCGTATTTGTTAATAGCGCCGTAGATTGTAAGGCCGTGGGAAAAGTTTAATAAGCTCTTGAGGAATGAACACATTGAAAATGATGACCACAAGGGAACGCACGTGGATCGTTCGTTCTTGTTTGTGTATTATATACCTACCGGTGATATGGTTCAGTGCAATTGAATATAGGTAACTCAGAAACTTATCTCTCGGCGCACGGTTGACCACTTCTTCGGATCCGACTTTACTATTAATACGCACATTGTGGTTACATGCGGTAGGCTGGTACCAATGATGTTTTATGTTATCATGGCAGCATGTTGTAACAAAAGAGATAGAAATCAAATAACCGCTTAAGGCGAAGTGTTGTCAAGAAAATAATATTTCTTCTCTCTCATATCGGTATCGAGTCAAAAGTGAACTGAGGGCAATTGCCCCTCATTCACCATGTCATTCATGTAAAGAGCGTCAATGGCGTATCTAGGTACTTATAAGATATCATTTCAGGGTACGTACATTTTATTTTTAGTTGTGTTTACTTTCTTTGATCAACTGAAATATAGGTACTTCCTATGTACTTACATAGATATCCTTTTAGTTATACTTCAAAAAATTCAATAATTATTATGATAATGATATTTATCAAGCAAACTCTATTTTTATTTAAAATAAATCTAAAACAGTTGATAAATATTGAAAGTATAACATCAATCAATACACTTAATGTGCTAATTATTATTCTACGAGTATCATTTAGAATTTTAGACTATAAGATATAATAACAACAGGCAATTTCTAAGTTAGTACATATTCTTATTTAGTATAGGACATACATATTATACATTTACTTATTACGACTACTACAGTATCTGTGGGTGTCATAATCTATCATAACCAATGACATTTTACATATAGACACGTCATACGCTAACACCATTGCACTAAAGAACAGCGCAATTTATTTATACCTTGAAACTATAAGTATTGCTTCCAGTTATACAGTACGCAAAAAAGAGAAAGAATGTGAAAATCTGGATAATACGCGACTAAAAGAATGTCGGGCAAATACCTGACTTTAGTATTGCCAAAATATAACGCGGTTAACATATCTACACTTATAAAAACATCTTAAATCATAAGTATCTTAACAGACAACTTTTTTCCATAACTGTCTAAACGTGCAAAACATTAACCCAATGTTTTTTTTATTAGCATCAATTTAAAAACACTTCGAATGGTCCTTTCGAAAAGTAATAATAATAATATTCGGTCGACCATGCGAGGACGGGACAAGACGGAGGCGGGCGAGGGCAATGAAAGTGACAACGTTGATACGAAAGTGACTCGCTAGATTTATTTACACTTGTTCGAAATAGAAGCGTACACTTCTAAAACTGGTGTCCACTTTACATCTCCGGCTCGGTCCGCATTGCTATTTATATCGCTCAAAGCGGAGATCTAACTCCACGTACGGCAAACTAGACTCGGCGACTCGGCAATTAGCAGTGCGTTTTGTTCATTGAGACATTTCATGCCCTTTCTTTGTTCGTAATGAATTCTTGCTCGGTGTTTCTTGTACCGCATATTTTTCGCATTCGATTCCAACGTAACGTGAGATCATCGAACGTTTTAAAAATGTTGTTTTCTATTGGTAAACAACGTAAGATTTGCGAGTTTGTTTGTTATGGTCAGTGTTTACGGAAACAATTTATGGAATTCGTCCCTCGCGTGGATCGTTTTGATAAAATTAGAGCCATCGTTGCAGGCGATTCGCTAGTAGAAACGGGAAATCTAATTTTGCGGTGGTGACCTGTCACGAAACCCACTCAATAAAGCGGAATAATTTAGAACATCGGGTTAGCCGTAAAACAATGAACTCGCTAAATACCAGAAATGGTATAATTTTCAATGATTGAAAGCGATTACAGTAATAAGTCTTAAATAAACACTATCTATATTAATACTCAGTTATATTTATCATGCATAAGAATAATATATTATTAATCATTCTTATTTTTATTTTATGGCAACCGTGTTCATCTACAATTCTGCCAACTTTATGTGAATAGATTTTTTTTAATTATTATAGTCTATTCTTCAGACAGCTCTAACAACATGGCGGCTTCCTTGGGTCATGGGTATATTTGTGGGAACTTAAATTGCATGTTCCTTGTTGTTATTTATAATCGACATCGCTTGTGCAAATAACCAAACTAGACGATGTAAAATAGCACCAAAATTACATAATATAAAGTCAAATAACATAAGTTTAGAAATTAAAATAAGACCATCCCATGACAGATCCAAAACATATATCCCGCCAAAATTTCCTTTAATATAGAAAAAGAAATACATATGTACTAATATTAATTATAAAAATATGCACATTGAAACCTTAAAATTACTGCGTAATGTGTGAACCCTATGAGTTATAATAATTATTTTTAATTAGTACTTGTATTTACAAATAAAAAGATTTTGCAGAATTCATAGTTATTAAAATGACCGAGAGAGAAATGGAATGTGTCATGCAGTGAGATAATTTCGATTTCCTTTTGTAGAAAGTAAATTTGAATGATAATCGGGTATCGCAGGCTTTGTAACTAGATACTAAAGCCGATACATCTGGAACCAGTTCAACTACGGCACTAATTATTGGTAAGTTAACTAACACAGTATCAAAGCGTTGATTGTATTAATCGATCAGACTGTCATTTTTCAAAGTGGACTTAATATTAATTATGAAACGTTTCATGTTTCACAGAAAACAAGTTATGAATGGTAATTCTAAAGCCGAATTAAAAAAAACGACAAGTTCTGATTGGAAAAAAATTAGGAACACAGATATCTGTGCTTGGGACTGACCTAAAGCTGCGGTAACGTCACGTAGTTTTTTTTATGATTAAGTTTATTGGCAGTATGTATCTTATAAGGTGAGCGTGAGGTATCATTATTTATGGTAAAGAGTCAGCTAGTATAATATTCACACCAGATTAATGCTTATAATCGTTTTTTCTTTTCTTTTTGTTTTACGTAAGTAAATATATTTAAATAGTAAAATGTGAGCAATATGATTGTCATTAACATTATAAAACCTATACTTAGCTCATAATATCCATAAAAACGTTTGTCAGCGGTTTTCGAACGGAGGACCTTTCATTTTTACTGCTCAGGTCATTACCCTAAGGCTGTCTCAACAATGAAAATACCGCGCGGATGCGAGAGAACGCGGATTGCGACGCTGCGCCGCGCCGCACCGCGAAATTGAATTTTCTTGTTGAGTATGGAAACGCGCGAACACATATACAATGAAGTAAATGTATGTAAATAAATGTATAATAATAAATTTTATTTATTGAGATAATAAATCCATTTTGTTAGTATTACATTTATGTATTTATACAAATGTTACTAAAACCTAAAAATTAAAAAAATTGACCTCTCGATAATTTTCGTTAACCGGTATAAGTTATTCATATCATTGATCTACAACAATTCAGCGAAACTATTGAAATGTTTACTTTAACGTTTTTTATAGTGTAGCGTGTTTAATCACTTTATGTTAAACGACGGTGAGGTAGAAGATAAAATAGTCGCTAAGCATAAAAAGGCACTCAAGTGCAGCTGCCGGAACACACAGGATAAGTGCTTGACGACAGATTTTCAACTTGTGAATGGTACGTAGTCAGGCGTGTTAGAATATCTCTTTTTGAACTTAAACTTTACCTTTGTATGTGTACCTTTTTGGCTCCACAGTAGGGTTAAGTCACTAACGTATGATGTTTCATCGCACGGTATAAATGAAAAGTCCGTGATAAAGGTCAAGAACTCAAATGTACTTGGGAATTAAACCTGCTGGTATCTGGGATCACTATTCATAGGGCTACCACAATTATGTACAGTGATACTAAAATTGTTATTACTAAAAGATATGTCATACGTCATGAGTTCTATTTATATATTTATACTAACTGTGCCCGACAGGTTTACCCTTGTTAAATTTATTTCATCAACACTACACCGCACTGCACCGTGTAGCTTATTGTTGTTCTCACTTCCCGTACTTGTCTATAAATTTCCAGATTGCGATGGTTACTGCTTTGTTCCTTAAGGTTTTAGCATGAAGTTCTATAGCTTATATCCTTTTCCAATAAATAGGCTATAAAATGCAAAAACAATACCAAATTTTAATCTGACTGGTGGTTTCAAAGAAAAAATAATCTCTTGTATTTTGTAATAAAGTTATCAACAATGTACTGTATTATTTCGTTTAGAGTCAGAGCTCTCCTTCCTTCACGCGCCCTCCTAAATAGACACGTCTATACAAAAATATACATTTACAAAACCACTTACGACCTTGCAACAGGGTAAGGGTAGGTATAGCAGGTGAAATGAATACATCTGTCCGCATTTACTTATATAAGTATACACTTTCTAGTTCTTAAGTTCTTATACGTAAAACAATATAAATATAATACAAAACATGACACACTACATGATCTTAAATAATCTGATATTATTATCGAACCTATAAATATTAAACATAAATAAAATTGAATTATTGAATATATCTACTATATTAATATCCATTGCAATCTATTTAAAAGCATCTTTACTGATTGTTTTGTTTATCTATATAAATAAACCTGTATTTATGTCTGTACATGTAATTTTTTCAAAAATGTTGTGGTAAGTAGTTATTTTATAAGAGACTGATCTTAAAATCGACATTCACAAAGTTTTGTCCTTATGTCTTTCCGTGTGTATGTCTAGATTTTGCTCAAAAACTGTTTTCCATAAGAGCCCTGAAGCCTCAGACGGTTTTTACAGCTTCACCAGGCCTGCAGGAAAATTTTGTACGCGGGAAATATATGACATTTCTCAATTCATAGGCTATAAAAATTATCAGTAAAACTTAAAAAATAAAGTAAAATTAAATGTGACTTAAATAATTACTGCGTAATAAACGCGTCCATGATAGCTGCGCTGCGGCTATGAAAGATATAATTTCGTAATGTATGATAAAAATTCAATGAACAGTTTTATAGTTTACCAGTTTGTGAACGGATAATAAAATTTACAATCTTTTACATTTTCGTAGGTTTTTATGCTAAATAATTGGATAGGTTGTTAGGTTGAGGCTATGATCATAAACACGCAAGCCGAGCAAGCGAAGTGAGAGAACCGCAGTTGTTGTCGTCGAGTCCCAGAAACAAATTAGCCGTTGAAAGTTCATATTTTTTAAGTCTTAATATCACGATTTTCAAAATTAAAATTAAAATTCAAAATTATTAGTGTCCGTTCACAATCTGCGGACAGTTTACAGTCTGACTAGATTAAATATAAACAATCGATTAGTACTATTATCCGGTGATATATTTAAAGAAAAAAACAAATGGAAAAAAAGTATAATACAGTTCGGAAACCGAATTGCAATTGCTGGCTGCCGTGTGTATACGATCCCTTAGG
Source organism: Saturnia japonica (assembly GCA_033032175.1). Lineage (NCBI taxonomy): Eukaryota > Metazoa > Arthropoda > Insecta > Lepidoptera > Saturniidae > Saturnia > Saturnia japonica. The sequence continues at coordinate 7,081,606 of CM065314.1, forward strand.
GGACATTACTGTTTCCCCCATCTCGTGATCCTGCCGTGCAGTTAACGGGTCGCGAGCGAGACGAGCACGTTAGGTAAGGTGAATAGACTTTGAAATATATAGTCACATTTAAAAACATTCAGTGAAAAATAAATCGTGGTGATAACGTTAAGAACTCGCTAACTAAACTAAACAACTATGAAATACAAAACCAGTCCTTAAATTTAGTTGCGGTAAACTTGTAATTAAAAGATGTATCAAACTATAAAAACGTATAAAAATGCATCCTAATTTTAAAGAAAAATTTGAAAGCAAACTAAAACTGAATTTGTTTTCGTTAAATATTATTGTTTATAGTAGGGACATGTCTTATTGTAACAATTTTTTTGATACAAAAATATTAAGCTTACTAACGCAGCGTTTGCCTTTGTACTTATATATTATAACAAGCTGTGCTCCATGTTTTCACCCGTGTTAAATTTATCCGTTCAACTCTTCACCGCGCCGCCGCGCCGCGCCGCTGACACACCCATGTTGCCTATTGCTATTTCCTTAATTCCAGTACTTGCCTAGAGCTTACCAGATTGCTTGACTTTCATATGTACTGTTCCACTCCTTAGAGTTGTAGCGTGAAGCTACATGGTGTATTAGACAATTAAAATAAAATGGATCAATAAATAATATAATAGATTAATTTGGAATAGATTAAACCGAGAAGGAAAAAATAAATGAGAAATCAGATAGATGAAAGTGTAATTCCAGGACATCTCACAACTTGGTTTATAAAAATATATACAGGTTTACAGTACCGTAATTAAAATTAGTTAGTGTTTATTAGAGTTCCAACAATCCAAATGTTCACCACACAATAACCAAACTAGACAGGATTTTAGTACAGGTAGCTCCTTGTTAAGACCACGAACCCGGATCTCATGGTCTTAATTGAACAGCTCAAGCAAACTCACAGCAAGAGTCGTCGCCTCCAGAAGACCGTACCAGGATACACCGCTTAAGCAAACGGCGCAGCACCAAAAATCTCGGCCATCGAGATTTCACATGTGAACATAGGGAAATTATTTTATTTATATTATAATTATAAAGTTCAGGTGATGCCTCTCCGGTGGAATCATTTCAATCTTCAGTTGGTATTATATTTGTCTTTTGAACATGGGGTATTTTACCAATGTTAATTATAATATTGTCTTTAGGAAAACTAATTTTATATTAAATATGAAAAATTATAACATCTCAACCGAACTTTTACTATTTTTTAAATATAATAAACTAATCATTACGACTACCAGGTATGTCGTACAATGACAATCGTTGTCACTGAGTACTTTTGTATATAGGAGATCGTTCTATCTGATTCTTTTCAAATACTAATTTTTCTATTCATTATTTGAATTCTTTTAAAATTTAAAATAATTTGTACTCAAAATCGAACTATGTATCTCAAGGTTTTATTAATTTTCATAAAACCTTGTTAGATAAAAATATATTTTCCTAACAACGCATGTCCTAAAACTATCATAGTATTTGACATGTTTGTCAATCCTAAAATGTAAACAAACATTGAATTATAATTAAAATTATAAAAGTTATATAAAACATTCTTTAATAAACTAAAAGGATCGTATTATAAATGATATCTGAACGGACGAATACATTAACCTAACCGATGCCCTGGAAATTAAACAATAAACAATTACATAATATACATGAAAATAATACAGGAAATAAAAGGTAAATAAGAGTATTAAGATAAGTAGAAGCAGACCACATATACATAATATAACAATAGCGTATAGCCACAGAACTCTGTGCTTATAGCCAGCCACCTTCAATAAATAGGCTATAATAAGCAAAATTTAACTGATAGATACGATTTAGAATATAGATACGAGTATATGAGTAAAAATAAAATAACATACCATTACGCCTATTCAGGCGTTCCCCCGAAGGGTTAGGCAGAGGTGCACTAATGTACACCCACAGTTCACCGGGTGTGTGTTTTAGATCCCATGTAATAGGAGGCGAGCCTATTGCACTAAGCCAAACTCCGAGCTGCTACTGGGAATATCATAGAAAAACCCAATAACTCTTTGCTCGACCTGGGAATTGAACCCAGGACTGCTAGCATAGCAGTCGCGCTTAGAACTACCTGGCTAATGAGGCAGTTACTAATAATAGTTTATTATATTTAAATTTCTATTTATTTTATAAGCTGCCCTAGTCACAGCAAGAGTCAAAAACAATAATAAAAATAAATCAATGTCGTAGTACGCTTAGCATCAGAGTCATAGACGATGGACCCTCGTCAAGTCACGTCCATTCATCAATAAATATTCTATAGGTACCATTACCTGCCCGCTTTCCGCACACTGATTTGTCAATAAGTGTGACAAGCTTGGCAAGCCACCTTGAAAATCATGTATTCCTGGTACATCGGTAGTATAATTGTGTTATTATAAAGATACACAGAAACATATTATTTCTCTCTCCTTGTTTTACATGTTCGTGAGCAGTAAGATAAAAGCTTTTAGCTCACCTTAAAACAGAACCTGAGAGTAAAGGATATTTGTGAATTTGATTCATCTTTATCAGTACTGGCACCGTATTTCATAGACTCTATGGCTAATAAATGTCAAAAAGGATATTACGTTTTCATTCTATCCAAAAGTTAATCACGTAACGTATCTAATACCGACTAGATTTTTTACTTTGAGTAATTTTCGTATTTTCGTATATTCATTCAATAGAGCTCATAAAGATGCTCTTGTTTAACTAGTTAATCATTAAGATTAACCAAAACTATAATTAACTTTATTTAACCATACTATTATTATTACAAATGTGAAAGTAACTCTGTTACGTCTTGACGCTTAAGCTGCTGAACCGATTTCGATGAATTTTTGTATAGGGATAGAGTGGACCTTAAAGAAGCACATAGGCTACTTAATATCGCGAAAATAAAACTTGAAGGGGTGAAATAGCTGATACAAATTTGTATGGAAACCCGTAATTTCTCAATGTAGGGATATGAAAATTCATATTTGTGAGTTTGGTAAGAAATAAGTGGTCCACGTTTTTGAAAAATCATCCCTCAAAGCTGTACCATAGGAGATGATTTCAATTATTTTTATTCATTTTACAATATAATAAATATACTAAACAGTTGGCAGATTTTTGATATTTCTCAGAAGTAAGTAAGTGAAAGTACCCGAGACATGTTTAGAAAATGAATATCATAATATATATTTCCTACTTAACTACGCAGACGAAGTCGCGGATACCGGCTAGTTTTATATAAAGTATTGTCAATATGACTAATACGAGATACATTTTACTGGCTGGTTTTCTACCACAAAGTAATTAACCAGTAGAGTATCCACGTGTATAATTTTACTTTAAAACAATGCAAAAATGGCATTGTTGTTTTGTAATAAAATATCTGGGCGACCGAACTAAGCTCGGTGTTTTAAATGCTCGGTTTGGAATGTACAATATTATATAAATACAAAGCTTCATTAAAATCGTTGGAGCCGTTTCCGAGAAACCAATTACATATATATATACAAGAATTGCTCACTTAATATAATAAGATTTCGTTCGGCATGGTGCGAGACATTAGATTATAATTACCAATATTACCGTGAATTATTGTTAGATTTATCCTGATTCAAAAATTGCATATTTACTGGCTTTTTTTACGACTTATAAAAATGAAGGTCATTTGTATTTACATATCATATTATGCATGCATATTAATCATGTTTTATACGCGTAATTTACAAACAAGTGATGTGTAAAGTCCCGAGTCTGTGTTTTACGCTTTCAACAAAATTTGCGACGCATTTAGAATAATATAGTGATTTTATTAATAAAACTATTGATTATGAACTTTTTTTCACATTAATAATCACGAAATATGTGACTTTCCTTTTATACCTTCAAATCTAAAAAGTAAGTAAATTTTGTACATAATTATAAATTGTTTTATTTTATGTCATGTAATAAATTTACATTAGAATAAATTTTTAAATGCTAGATTTCTATCCATTCATCCAAAAGACGACCACTGCTAGAAATAGGCCTCCCCAAAGACCACCACAACGACTGATCTTATGCTGTTCGTTAGATTTTATTAATAATATGGGTTGAATAAATGCTTGTTCACCAAAATTTAAAGTTATAAATATTTTTTTGATTTGAATTGAGTTGATTATATGGAATATTAAACTAATATCGCAACTATAGATTTCGAAGTTTTCTTTTATTTTTATAGGTTTTAGCGTTAGAGCTAAAATCTCCCCTGATCTTAATTGACGATATGGGCCAATATGAACACATTAAGCCTAGTGGAAGACTGGCTCTCAAGTGCAGCTGCCGAGACACACCTATTGATATTTTTGTTTTGGTATTTGTGATATAGGTATTATATTGTTTCATATAATATTTATGTAGTTCTGTGGTACAAATGCCGTCAAAGGGTTTTTTTTTTATTATTCACTTCCATTTGTACTAGATGCCGTGCGGTATGGAATTGATTAACCTTTTTAACATCAGTTTACCTTTTAACGTACGGGTCATCTGTCGACCAATACCCTTCTACAAACGAAGCATCTCACGATCAAACTTCTTACTAATTGTCCAACGAGAAATGCCAACAATCACCACTATTGTATTGACTTATGACTAAAGAATCAGCGACAATAACGGACGTGTTTCACGCCGGTAAAAGTGCGTGCAAACAATAGATTTGATGCTTCTTTGATTTTGGCCTTTCCCTTTTGTATTCTGAACGAATTTCCGTACTACTTGTCCGAACTGCCAAATATTTAAATCTATTTATATATAAAATTAAGAGTGGTGTTGCTCTTGTCGGTGGAGCAATATCCAGTTCTTCTTACACTCTGCATTCTTCTTTGCCTCTTGATACGACACGACGCCTTTTTCCCCTCACTTACAGAATTTATCTCCTTCTTGGTCTTCCTCTTCCCTTAAATTTTTCCTTCTGTTATAGTTTTAGAAAATTATTGTCATTAATTTAATTGTCCTTCATTGGTCACGTCTAATGAAAGGCCCAACTGTTTTCCCCTCCTATTTTCAATGTTATAATACCCTCCTCTCTTTTACCGTGTTTAACCTCTTCATTCGTTTTCCTTGCCGTCTATCTAATTGTCTCCATGCTCCGCCAGCACCACATTTCGAATACATCCAATCTTTCCCCATCTCTCTTTAATATCGTCCACGTTTCACATTCATATAACACCATGCTCCACACATACATATATACAGTTGGAAAAAACGAACAGAACATGGAGGAGAAAATATCGAAGATATCAAATTATACTTATCGAGCAACTTATCAGTTAATTTATTAATATATATGAAAATAATAATTTTAATATATATCTTCTAGATATAAATTTGCTTTCATGTTAGTTCGATATGTACTAATGGTTAAATTTCATGGTCTCCTGTAATTATAAGATACAATGTTTATTCGAGAGATATTATCCTTATCATAGACCCTATCGATTAGTGGTGCAATAACATGGTGAATGTCAGTTTTTTTGCATTTTTTAGTTGGTTCGATTCCCGGTATAGGTAAGCTTTACAAGAAAATCTGTGAATGCTGTTATTATTTTTTCAAAAAATAAAAGAATGTCTCTTTTGAGTAAAATTTAGATATCTTCAATATTGAATATACTTTTCCTCCACGTTCGTTTTTTCCACCTTCTGTATATTAGTTAATTTCTTATCAACAAGTTTTAATATTCTCGCTCTAAATAAATGTTTCTTCTCATTAAAAGTCTTTGTCTTTGTCATCTTTATTCGGGCTATGATATTAGGCGGTAGGTGGTGGAAGGTAGGTGGAGGTAGGTAGGTGGTGGTGATATTGGGTATACACCTAGAGTCATTCGTAAATAAAAATATATACCTATACCAATGTTATATAGATCATATGGATGATAGATATCGACAACAATACAAATGTAACTGATACAGATTTTGGTGGGTAACTCTAGGACATTATAATTCTGTCCAAGTGGATCACGACTACCATACATCAGGTTTAACACCTGTCATAATGGCACGCTTAGAGTTGTGTCACTGAGGAATCAGCCGGTGTAGATCAAATAATCAAAAGGGATGATATGATGGTACTGGTTCGCGACCACCACACACATGGTTATAAATCCTTGACGGGGACAATCCTTTGCTACCGAGAAGCTAGTAGGCTGGCATGACAGCGAAGACTGGTGATGGATGTTTTGATCTCTAGGTGATCGCCGTTATTTTTTATTTATACTGTGCTTCTTACCATCAAGCAAGCAATTAAAGATGTATTTTAATTCAACCATCTTTATAAAGTAACTAGCTGACTAGCGCAACTTCGTCTGCGTCTCATAAGAGAGAGAGAGGGGGGGGGGGTGTCGTAGGCCTATATTACAATTCTAAAGGAGCTGAAACTTTCTTTATTTTGCTTCGGAGTTATTTTAAAACTGTGATATCTCCTAAGATATTCATTGAAATCAATTGATGAAAAGGGCAATTTTGTTCAAAATTAAATACTTGTGACGAATAATAAATTTATTTCGATAACTATTAATACCATGTTTATAGAAACACCTCCGCAAATAATTTTAAAAACTTTAAAACAAATGTTATTGCCATAAAAAAGTTATATTGCGTCAACCTTAAAAGATAGACATACTACCACGGACTTTTTTTAGAACTTTTTAAGAGAAACAAATCCGTCACACATGATTGTTGCGTAACTTTAACCATTTACGCAGCGCACGTAATGGAAGCTGTCAAAATGAAAAGCCCCGTTTTTGCAACATTTTTCATTGATGCTCCGCTGTTATTGGTTGTAGAGTGATGTTATGTAAAAAGGGCTATCCAATACTAAAATAATTTTTCTATTCGAACCAGTACCACCTGAGATTACCGCGTTCAATCAAACAAACAAACTCTTCAGCTTTATAATATTATTAGTATTTCATTCACCGATTAGTATAGATTTACATTTAGGTTTAAACTTTGAGTTGATTAGTTATAATAATTATGAACTTAATCATATCAAACGCGGAACTATATGTTGTTTCAAGACAAGTATATAAGGAACTGTAGATAGATAAGTTTAATCGTGTAATAACAAATCGCGTGTTATTAATATTACGTATTCACCACTTGGGCTGAAAAAGAATACATACCATCGTTACAATTTATATTTTAAAGTAAGTAAATCATATAATTTATATGATGGAATTTTAATATATATTATTAAATCTGTAGTTTTGTCTGTAAAAGTAATTTTTTTAGAGGTATTTCACCAATCGGTCTGCCCCAAGTAGACAGAAATATCCAAAGTAATGTAAGTAATATAATTGTACTATTTCTTAACATACTAATATAGGTATAATTTTAAAGAAATATACAGGTTTGTACCAGTTCTAACCTATCTTAAGATGTTTTAAATTTTACTTTGACTCCAAGTATCTTTCGAATATGTTTTTACCAAACACGGCCCAAAATATTAATAATCTTCGTGATATATTTAGTCACATAAAAATGCATCCTACGTAATAAAATTAGATGAAAACAAGGGACTAAAACACAAGGTTGATTAACGGGAAAAAATATATTTAAAAATACATACTGAAAGGAAGAAAAAATAAAACTTTACACTCGAAAGTAAATTTAACACACGCGTATTGAATATCAGCGTGGCGCTTACCGTCTGTAATCCGGTACTAATTAAGATTGTTATTATAAATTCCCGCTGGAATACATTAACCCATAAGAAATATAATCTTCGGGCCTATTTTAGATTGCTGTAATGTAATAAACATTGCGATAATAATTTATAACGTTGATGTTATATTAGCTAAAATTTAAATTCAAACTTGTACTAAGAACTCACTATACATAATCTTAAGCTTAATCTTTATTTAACCCTTTGGCTCCCGACGACGTAACAAAAATATACGTATAATTGTCATATTTGCCATCCCTGAGCCAAGTTATTAACTCATTGAACAATAGTAAATGTATTTTCTTATTACTCCATTTTTATTGTATTCTGAAAGATTTAGAGCTGATTTTTCAATCAACAGATAACTTTATATGAGAAATAAATTTTTAATTTTTTACTGGGTTTCCAATTTTCCATATATTATCTGTCAAAACATCAAAATTATTCCTCAAATAAAGTTATCTGACGATTGAAAAATCGACCCTGAAATAAATAAAAACAATATATTTATATTATATTTAACAAGATCTACATATAGTACTAACAAACAATAAAAAAGTATACGAAATATTAATGAGTTACGAATAGATAAAAATGAAAGGAAATTATTTTTATTATTTACAACATACATACTTATATATTGTATGTGTTTTTCTCATGGCTTTAGTAACCGTAAAATAAAACTAATTTTCTTTTATTCATAATATAAAAACAATTCAATTACATTGAAAATGCACTTATTCCATTATAATTATGGTATCTAAATCAAATTATAATACTGTATAGTAACTTATCATAACTGGGTAATCTAAACTGCATATCACAGTACGACTGCACTCAATTTATCAATAATCGAAAGGACATTATGAACAGTCTGCATTCGGACTCCAAGCCAGCTGCATAATAATTGCAGTTTGCAACTACATCGAAACTGCCAACTGACTGCGCTGTCAGTGCGTAGTTCTTATTGCAATCAGCGTGAAGTTTAAGTCCTTGTAGTCTTTACTGCACTCTGACAGCAGCCGGACTGCGCGGTCGGTTGGCGGTCTCTATGCAGTTGTGTTAAGTGCAATAATTATTCAGCTAGCTTGCAGCCCGCATGCAGACCGTATGTAATGGCTCTTTCGTGTTTTTGTCTCAAATTACAGGCAGGTTGATAAAAAAGCTATTATGTTATAATAAAAACATCAAAAATTAGACCGCCTTGACACCTTTATGTTCTCATACGTATTTCAAAACAAATGTAATGTTTTTATCGACAACGTTCATTAACGTATCTTGAGACGTGACGCCGCACTATCTTAAATGTTTATCCTATTTCGTTCACTCGTTCCACAGTGGATATTGTCACAGTTCAATAATTGTAGTAAGCAAATGGTACTGAACTACAACACCTATGTAAGTACATACTACGTATACAAACAAAGGGTGTTGTGGGTATAATACTTTCCGTGCACAAAGGGTTTTCATTTTTCCAGTTTCTTCTTCATATTTAATGGTAACATTTGTATAATAAATACACAATTAATAATTAGGCCAATGTCGCATTAATAGCACGTCAAACAACGCTTTAACAAGATGGTAGCTTTAGTATGAACAGACTACACGGTGGGATGTTGTATTTTAGGTAATACTTCCACTGATGAGGCTGCTAGTCTGTTCCAAATTTGCAATTGCTTCTTATTATTAAATTTATAACAAACATTATTTATGTTACGATGTGAGGTTATTATGTTTATGTTACGATGAACCTTAAAATGCAAACTGTATAAGACTCTAAAGTCTAAGAAAAAAAACATGGCACTCTTGTTAAAACTGTTCAGGGAGTTTTTGTGGCAACTTAAAATTCATGCTATTTATTTATTTTAGTTATTATTTATAGTTCACTTCACTTCTCTACAATAACCAAACTCTACTCTATGAACAAAACTATATCACGAAATATGCCACCAATATAACATATTATACGGCCAAAAAGTCATTTTAAGATGTAAAACAAACTACAACTTCACAGATCAAAATGCCGCAAAAAAAACCGTTTTTGTAGTTTTATTATGTACCTGACTAATAACTAACTAAAACGATATTATCTATGACGTAGAAATATTAATACTTGTGTTTATTTTTACATATATAAATCACGCCTATTTCCTAACGGGGTAGGCAGAGACCACATCCTTCCACCTGCTACAATCCTGGCATACATCTTTCGCTTCTTCAACATTCATTAATCTTTTCATGCATGCTCGTCGGTTTAGAGTACTCTCGACCTGACCTTTCTAAATATGTTTATTACACACAGTTATGTATCGCTTTAAAAAAAGATAAAGAACCTACTCAAACCATTCGTCATTAAAAAAACTAGTATCGATTGTTTTAAAGACTGTAATTTAGTGATCTTTTTTTTAGAATAACTGTTGTTGAGTGACTATGTTTTTTACTTGGTACTTAATTTAATTATTTTTTCTAAATTTATAAATCATAAGCTTATTTAAAGCATTCGTTACATGAATTATTTAATAAGAGAATAAATAATTTATTCCCAAATTGATTTACTTCTTACACTTTACTGCAATCTTAGTATCATGTCAGTATAGTAATTATCTTATAATTATTTTACGAAACCGTTTACGAAGTGGCGGCAGTCAGGTACGCATTACCTATGTAATCACTGCGCCCTAAATTCCTTTAGTAAGGTTTTAGATGGAATATTTCTATATACAATGATTATATTTATAAACATATAGGTACGCAAATCTTATTAAAATAATGAAAATAAAGTATATAGATAAAATACTTATAAATTAGGGGTTTTAATAGAATAATTATTTAAAAGGGGAAAAAGTAACTAATACGTGAAGCTAATTCAGTAAAAAATATTTACTTTCTTATTTCTTGCGACGTGCAAAGTCGCAGATAAAGGTAAGGTACCTAAATTTAAAAAAATCTAGATAAAACTATAACAATAAGACGAACTAGCCGATTGAAACTAACCAATCCTGATACCAGATATCATATATACTTATTATGAAGTAGACAAATACACTCTTCATTAAAAAGATGGAAAAGTACATTTATGACGTAGGTCTAATGACGATAATATGTCACTATTTGCGGTCGAAATATTTATTAGCCAATTAGTCAGTTATGATTTATTATGAACGTCATAAAATATTCAATTTTATAAAATTCTTTATTGCATTGTAAGAGCTAACGTATGACATTGTACTCGCCTACGTATTATATACCTTTTAAGTTAAAACATGTATACAAAGAGAGAACTACATTATAGACAATAAGTTATTATTTTTGTCATTGAATTATAAAAATAAGTTCCGATTCTTCTTATGATACATGGGGCACAAAATCATGTAAAACCTATGTAATTACCCATAACACATAGCCAAATGTTTTATTACAAACGATAAATTCATAAAATATATTTTTTTTTATTTCTAAGTTATACAGTTTGTATTAAAAACCCCGTCGGATCCGTAGAGGTGTTATCAGGTATCGAGATTATATTTTGTTTATATGGTCTATCTCAGATTATAAGTAAAAAAAATTACCCCTAATAAAATTTAAAAAAATTAGTTAAATGAGTAAACTTACATGGCAATACAGGCGGCATGGCGCAGGGTAGAACCACCATACGATCAAAAACGTACCACTGCGACGCGACGCGATGCGCCGGGTTTCGCGACGGTTTAATCACGTTTTAAAAATTTGCTAAATTTTAGGGAAAGTAAAACTAAATATGTTAATTTTAAATCGCAATAACATATTAATTTCCTTAATAAATAAAATTTTAATATTTTTTTGGTGAATGGCATTAGGGCACCTATGTACCCTTTTCGGATTCGACGGGTTTTTAATACATATTGTACAATCTTTTTATTTATTTTGGACTTTAATATTTATAAAATCAATCCATATATCATTGCTTAGTAAATAATCTTAATCTTACTTTTTTTTAAGAATTCCTATAATAATTACATTCTAAACTTGCTTCATATTTGGTGACATAAAATTAATAAAAAAACTCCTTATAAAAAAAGCCATTAATTAATCTTGACATTAACGAACGTCTCGTTAGATTATTTTATAATAAGCCGCGCGGAAAAGTATAGTAACAACTAAAAGTATGGCTACGATAAAAATATGGTTAAAGTGAATAATACAAAAAGGATCATTTGGTTTATTGTACATATGCGTAGTACATTGCGTGTTGATTATCTATTCTATAAGAGAAACATGGATAAGTTAAGAATACGCGAATTCTAAATATGCTATTAACCAATTTACAACAAATATGTTAGTCCATGAAGTAATCCTAAGCGCAACAATTGGTAGTATAACATAGTAGTTGCCAATTTTACTTTAGGCTTAAAATGACAAACATCAAGATAATATATGAAGTAAATGAAATACGTAACTGTCAAAACTTGTACCATAAATTTCAGCAAAGACCACCCTCGAAATACGAATAGCAACACTGACATATATACTACACCTAACTTTATAATGTAGTAGATCTATAATTTATTGCACTTTGTTTGCCCTCTGATAAGGATATGGATATCAGTATAATATCTATAGTATTATTATATTATTAATATTATAAATCTCGAGAGATTGTCTGTTTGTTTGAACGCTCTAATCTCTGGAACTACTAGTTAGATTTGAAATATTATTTTTGTATTTTATATCCCATTTATTGAGGAAAGTTATAAACTATATAACCTAGATCTAGCTATGCCCCTAAGGAGCGTAGAATTAACCATGGACATCAAGCAATCGGGCAAGTACGAAAAATGAGAACAACGATAGGCAAAACGTGTTCATAAAAAGCGCGGGGCGGTGTGGCGGCACGACAGAGAGTTGATCGAATAAATTTAACATAAGGTAAAACCGTGGGACACAGTTAGATAAAATATATAATATGTACATCGCCTACGTACAAGCACACTACAACATAAACTTTAAATCATGAAAAAGCCTTAAGGTATTTATTATGGTTCATATGAATATTTTGAACAATATTCTGTTTGAAAGCATACAGTACCTAAAGAATTAGAACTCCCAATGTTTTAGAACATAGGTGACTTCCATGGTGATTGTTGAGTTGAAAAGAACAGTTATTTGTGCCTATTTAAAATAATACTTATTTAAAATTTGTCTATATTATTATTAATAAGAAATGAAGTGTTAAATAAAATTATTTACTCCCTCATATAGTTACATAAAAATAATTAATGCAGAATGCAATAATAATTATAATATGCAAATATGTAAAGTTTGCGACATGAACTCACTATCGCTATAATAACGTTCTAAGAAATAGTTTCACTTTACAATTATCGTACTAGTCACTTAAATTAGGATTACCTTTTCTGTTCGCTTACAATATTTTCATTCACGAGAACTTAACATCGCACCAGTTTTCGTTGATCAATTCAATGACTTTTTTGGGTGATTTATAAGAACCCGTAAAAATTGTGTACAAAAATGTATTTTAAACAAAGTTAATTAGGTCATGAGTTTATAAACTAAACTCGGTTTCTTCACATAGTACAAAAACCGCAGTTGCGTACAATTTTTTTTCAAGTCATCTCTTATGATACCTAAAATAGTAATATTTCCTTTATTGCATGTTAATAATTACATGAAATATTAAACAATAAATATTAAATATAAATATTTAGCATATTATTACAACTTTCGGTAAAAAGAGTAACAGTAACTATCCCAAAAACGCAAATTTATTTCTCAAGATATTTATCTCATCAATTCATTATGCTTAAACTAGTAACATGAACATGATACATAATTTATTTTATCCTAGTACATACTCACAATGTATTTTGTTTTATTATATTTTTATAACGTTTTTTTACTTTCTTCTAACTTTATAATTCAGAAAATAGACAACGATTTAAACGTTAGAGATACGCCGAATCACTTTCAAACATTGATCTAAAATGCCCTGCCTCATTACATGTTATGAAACAATAATAACAATGTTAAACGTATGGCATGCCGCTCGAAATCGTAATATTACTCAGAAGAATTGATTGACAGTACGTCTACAGATCTGTAACGCCTCCATACATCCGGTTCCACATTAAACTATTAATGATTCTCACAACAAGATGATATTTCATTACTATAAACACTTAGTTTATCAGCTGTATCTGCTTTACAAGGTACATGTTAGGCCTTATACGGAATACTGTTCGCATCTCTGGGACGGATTCGCAAAATACCTGCATGATGCCCTATACAGGTTGCAGAGATGAGCTCTCTACGCTGTAAATGGTGCAGAAATTACTAAGTTAATCGAGCTGCATCAGCTGAGCAGGGTCATTGCCTGGCTGATCGTATTTTACCGTCTGTATCATGGTGAGTGTTCTGAAGCGCTTTTCAGCAAAACTACACGCGCTGGGATCCACCATGCTTACCGTCCAGGTACAGTACCATCACTGTGCCATGCTGCGACAAAAAAAAACACTTTAGACCTCCTATTACTATTATAATTAGATTTCGCAAAATTTTAATAAATTGAAATTGCTGTCTCGGTTGTATCTCATCCAACATTGATTTACATTTTAATTCTATTATTATTCTTGAAACTTCGTCGGATAGGTCGTCGCCCATCACACAGTACTTGAAGATGAAAGCCTTCAACCAAAGCTCCCCGCTAGGCATGGTTGAACCAATCGAAATGTTGACACTGTCTGTACATCCCCATTTTTTTTTTCATATTATGAATCACAATTCTGTAGTCTCGTGGTCCACACCTTTTTTAAAACGTGGGTGCTATTATTATACAACATTAAAAATTACCATGAAAAACATATACAATCACAGATGCAGCTGAATACTAAAGACTAAGTGAGCATTTTATCTAAAAGTACAACTAATAACTATATATATATATATATATGTGTGTTTCTTTATTATTATTATTAGAATGTGTTAATAGTGGTTATATTTTATTATTATTATTATTTAAAATATTACAATTATAAAATTAATAGCTAATACATTGTTACACAGAGGGTGAGGTAATTGAGATTATAGTCTTAATGACATTCACGTCGCCATGTTTCAAAGCCATCTTCAGGTTGCATGTAGTCCACAATGTTTTTCACCGAGGCACTCGCCACTCGACGGATGAATCTGCCAATCGCGTCCTCGGCTACGTCGGAATAATAGACACAAGTCTCGGTGTGCCTCAAAACAGCCACGATAGCGTGGGATACACTATCGTGGATCTGTAGTTTCCTCCCCTTGGTCTGGAAGATCACCACCGATTTAAAGGTCGATCCCTGGGACTCATGAATCGTCAGGACGCGCGACCCCTACCCTGTCCCGAAACCCTTGCTGATTAGGGCTTTCTTCTCCACCTGAGTGTACACCAGGTAGAGGGTATCGGGGCGGTTTGGGGTTATTTGCGCGCCCAAGTAACCCTCGAGTCTCGGAGATCTCACTGTTGGTTTCGATGCGTATATACCGTCGTAGACCTCACTGAACGCGTAGGCCACATCCATCGGGTTCTTGTGGGTGCAGAGAAGCTGTTTAGTTATTTCGGCGACTGCAGTTGATCGGCAGTAGGACATCTCGAAGAGGTTGAAGTCACCAATGAGGAGGATTTCAAGATTACCCCGAAATGGTTCATCAGAGCCTCGTCCACGATTAAACGCGGACGTTTCTCGGACTCCTTAAAACCATTTTACAAGTATAGAGGCATGGTACGCGCTCTCTTCTCGACTTTGCTGCCGTACGTCTGCACCAGTTTTTCCTGAAGGTCTTTACATCCCCATATTACAAGCTTTTATGTAACTTGCTTATTAAATAAATTAATATGCACATATATTAACATAATTACTTAATATCAATTATTTTTAAGTTCCAATGGACAATTTATATGTTTTAATGCCGTTTATCAATAAAGTAGGTAGCTCATAAAAACCGCGGTCCACTTTACAAGATTAGTAACAATAATTAACTTGTTTGACTGCTACATTTAATACCAACTTTCCTACACATACGCCTCTAATAACCATAGTAAATGGATATAGCAGAAAATAATCAAAACTACAAGAAAATCCTTTCCAATAATCCATTTCATTTGATCCGTTCATAAGAATGAAACATTGCATTCCTTGCATAACTTTATTATCATCCACTTGTGATACCGTCAATTGATTGTTTTGGGTTCTACGGATAAGAATCCTTAGTATTGCAAACTATGTATACTTAAATAACACTATAATGGCCTCATTAATTTAATTGCTTATTCTTAGCCTGTTTTTTTTATATCATAGACCATGTGCCACGTTATGCCGCATGGCGAGCTTTAATCAGACTTACAAAAAAATTAACAATTTAATTTTTGAGGGGTGATTATTTTTTGCGCGTTAAAAATATGTGCCTGTGCATACGAAATCTTATATTCAAAATTCAAAGTAAATGAAATTTAGAAACAAAATATTCAACAAATAAATAACATATAGTATTCACTAATATTTCGTCTATATTAACATTATTAACCGTAAGACTGCATAACAAACATCAGCGCGTAACATTTAAGATAACTGTGAAGGATATGTTACAGTAACAGACACACATATAGGTATATTTATTATACACGTGTATAAACTAGTGTAGATATTATGTTTACAGCGGGTTTTTTAAATATATTGAAATCGTTATCTTGACTTGGCTCAAGGTACTTTTTATAATTCATTCATTCAAATTTTCTCAGTTATAAAAATCAGTAACATTTAGTAACAGTACATTCAATAACATATACATAGTTATAAATCAGCACTTTTCAAGGTCCTTGTAAGCTTGTCCCCAAGATAAATTCTCCAGACGCGCTGCAACGAGAACTTTAAGCACTTACTGTTGAATTTGGTTAGGAATTATTATATTGTCTGTTAATAAATCAAAGTTTATATTTATTCGAATAAAAACAACAACAACCATTGTCATTAGAACAACATTATATAAAAAACATAACAGGTAACGTAACTACTGTATTTTATGTGTTAGTTATTATAAACAATCTTCTTTAATCTAGATAGATATTTTGTTTATAGATTTACGAAACAAAAAATGTTAACTTTATTAGATTTTAAAAAGTCTACTAATCGTTTACTAATTCTAATATTACTAGATATCTACTAGTTCTAATATTTTCATAGTAAAAAAAAATTTCATCAGTTTTTTGTTTGAGCGATTAAATAGTTACAAATTTATTACTAAATATATTTTCTTAGTCAAAATATATAGTGACACTCAACGACGTAATATGTTTCACACTTAACGACACCCACAGGTATGACACTACGCAGAATCAAGGCAAAACACGGAAGGAAGCACTGTCCCGGTGTAGAATACCGATTGACTATTTAAGAAGTAGGTACCATCAATGATTGATTGGACAATATTTAGTTGTTTCTTCCTGTTTTAGCTTTTCGGCTACTTTTCATCAAATAGTTAAGTAAAACAATTAATAAATGTGATATGACATAATATAGGTACTGTTTAGTATTTACATACCTTGTACGATCACCTTAGATAAGTCAAATAATAATTTATCTGTAAAATGCACTATTGTTCATCAAATTAAATTAATAAGAATTTTATATTATTTATATAATTACCTACACCAGCCGTATTCAATTTTCATCTATCCCGAAATGCAAAGTAACAAAAAATATAAATTAGTGAAAGTGAACTAACAGCCCACGCGCACTTAGTAAGCACAGTTTAAAATTAAAATCAACCATATATAAATTAAGGTGCACTAAAATTATGCATTGCAAACATACTGAAATTTTTCGTGTATTATTTAATAGCAACGCGATTTATACACAAATAGCACGTGGATAGAATATCTATACTAATGCTTTGGAAAATGCTTTGTCCTGAATGACTGACTGACGGATCAACGCACAGCTTAAACCGCTGATCGTAGAGACCTGAAACTTGGAGGGTGTGTTCTTTGTATGACGTAGGCATCCGATAAGAAAGGATTTTCTGAAATTCTACCCCTAATAGGGTGAAAACGGGGGGCAAAATTTGTATGGGACAACATGATTCCTTGGTCCAATCTACTTAAAATTTTGCATAAGCCTTTTTTAACAGAATTGATGTAAGACGTGTTTCGTATTTTATTGAAATTCATCCCCCCTAACGGGGTTAAAAATGGGTATGGGTAGAAAGTTATTTTGGCGGTGATTTGTTTCGAAGTTGATATCAATACTCCTTAGTGCTTGTGATTTAAATTACATTTTATTTTGACAGATATTTGAAAACTCAATCCGATTTTATTCAAAAAGGCCGTAGCCTCTAGCGTAGCCTTCTCAGTCTTTATTATTTTAGATAATATCGGTATGATTGTTAAACTGTGATATGGATTGATATTTCAAATTATTTTAGTTGGGTATTATCAAAGCTTAAACGGGTCTAATACCGTATGGTGAGATTGAGGCGAGGTGAGGCTAATGTTAATAGTTACTATTTTTCATACACGAAATATTAAATATAAAAATAAAAACTACGTAGATGAAGTCGCGGGGAAAAGCTAGTTTATTTCACATAATATTCAAAGTTCAATACAAAGTATAAACATTCTATACGGTTTTCACTGCAATTTAGGGAATTATTACGGAAGGCTTGTATATCCTACAGTACGTTCCAAATAACTTTTTGTGTAGGTAGTAAAGGAAATCCAATGTTTTGTAATCAAGTCGTTAATAAATCTAGTTCCTGGCGCTTACATGGCTTACGCTTGCTAATCCTTAAGAGATACATCAAAATAATGTACTAACGAATTTTAGTTTTTCAAAAAGCCGAGAGAAAAGTCAGGGATGGCATATGTCTATCTCCTAAGATTGACTGATACTTGGCTGATCCATCCCATAGGTGACAGCAATATTCTACACAAGAGAGTACCTGTGCTTGATACAAGCTAAGAAGCCGGTCCGATGTGAAATACCACCTAACCTAGAAGAAGATCTCCAATTTCTTGGCAGCTGTTCTCGCCTTTATCTTGATCGGACGCTCAAAGTTGAGATCAGATGTTTGTTGGACCCCAAGGAGCTCAAGGTTTTCAACAACCTGAAGGGAAGCCCCCTGGAAAGTAGCAGTTAAGAAAAACGGACTCCGTTTAGCTGAGAACAGACACGCCTATGTTTTTTCAGCATTAAACCTGACCAAGGCGATCACAGATTCCATAAGCCCGCAGCTTGCTTAAGAGATTTGCATGCCAGACCCTATCAAACGCCTTACTAACATCTAAATAGACAGCAACAGCCTCGCCGTGTTTCTCAATCGCCTCACCCCAGTAATGGGTGGCATACACTAGGAGATCACCAGTTGATCGTTCTTGTCGAAAGCCGTACTGACGATCACTAAAAATATCGTTAAGCTCTAGGTATATCACGGATTAAAAATTATGCGCAACCAAAGAAATAACTCGCAGCAAAATGGTTGGCTGGTACTTCGCAGCTCTGATGCCATCCACGCTGCATCGTACGTATGGGCTGTGAATTGCTCGTTGCGAGCTAAGCGCTGTTTCTTAGTTTTCGTAATTATTAATCGAAAATTATTTTTTAACATTTATAAATAACACCAATTTGTAAATTGCACCCGTACGAATCTAGGGCGGGTCGCTAGTAATTTATAATTCATATTACTTGTGCATAATAATTAAATTATATCACGGAATATGCCACCAATATTACCTACATAATGCAGGACAAAAATTTTTATTTATCAATTAAAATTGAAACCACAACATGACAGATCAAGATCCCACCAAAACTTCCGTATTGTAATTATGTTCTTTGGTGACAAGGAAGAATTGAAAGCAAAGGTGCATCCAGACTTTCGTCACTTTCGTCAAGGGACGCGGACGCGAACGGCGCAGCGCGGTGTGAGGCGACCGTGCTAACGCGGAAGCTGGGACACGTGACGTCCTGCCTGTGAGCGGAATTGTTAATCGCCGCATTTATCATGAAAGTGAAAACTGCTACCGTGCAACTCGTATTCATCTTTATATCCATTGTTAATGTTAACTATTATAGTTACAATCATTATTGTTCTAAATTTCACGTCTACACTTCGTTCGCTTGGCCAATGTCAAATGCGATTATCCAAGCCATTAGGCTGGATTATCATTTAATAAGTTGTATGCAGGCATCTAATATTCATTGAGTTTTAATCAATTTCAAAATATTACACATTAATCTATACTAATATCATAAAGTTCAGTCTTATTTGAAAAAATATATTTGTATATTGCCTATTTATTGTTGAAGGTTATAGGGTACAGGTTAGGGTTATAGGGAATTCAAGGACCATGTCAAACGGGTTTTACTATCAAAAGGTTATTCAAAAGGAAATCTTTAAATTAATTTATCCGAAATTTGTTATCTCTTATTTCTTATTTTTTATTGTTTCATTTACTAACATTTCACTTTTTTATTTTTCTTCTTCCATTATTTTCATATTTAACATTTTGAGATCCATCTTAACAATAAATAACAAACTGGAGAAAGACGAAACATCAATTTCGGATAAATTAATTCGCAAAGTAACGCCTACGTCAATCAAATACTAAAAACCTTTGATTAAATACTGAACTACTTTATATCTATACCAATATTATAAAGAAGAAAAGATTCGATTTTTTTTTTGTAATGGATAAACTCAAAAACTACTGCACCGATTAAAAAAAATCTTTTACAATATAAAGCTACAGTATCAGCGTGTAACATAGGGTATATTATAATTAGAAAAATTAATTTATTCCTCATAAAAATGTCGATAGTTTTACACAAAGTATAAACATTTGCCTACACAGGTGCGTTAGCGATGTTTGTCGTATAAAATAACACGAGTGAACCCATGGGGCACAGCTAGTACGTTATAAAAATACACTTCAAAACATGTAATTAAATTTATCGTCGTCACCCTTCATGCCTTTCACAATGTTACCATCCTCGGCAGCATTATAATAATGGTGACATAACTCATTGACTATGTGCCCCGACAGCGAGTAAAAGTGAACTGCGTTTTAGGATGTGCTGTAATACTGTCCCGCCTCCAATAACGTTGTGTTATTGAACCAATTTAGCGTAACCGACGTTCCAACGGCTGCAGATAATAGAGATTAGAAGCCACTTATACAGTTATTGTACTGTAGTAAAGAAAGATTGTTTAAAAAAAGCCCGAAAGTTAGATTTTTGTGAGTTAAAAACATAGCTGAAGATTAAGTGCCTCTACACTATGATCTATCACAAACCTTTGACTTTCTCAATCCTTTATGTAGTTTTCAACTGTATGGGCCCAAACGTATCAACAAGCAGACGGTAGTTTCTCGTATGTAGTTATGTTATATCAAATAACCCTGAGAAATCGTTAAGTAAAAGCTGAACTTAAAGTAGCTCTACATTAATATTATTATGATTTCTGAATCAATTGTAAATTTATAATTATACGTAATATTTGTAAAAATTTATGCCTAATTACAATGTAATTAATGTAAAATAAATATGCTTACATGTTACAGTACAAAGACATGTCAAAGAAAAATAAAATAAGGAATAAATAACTATAATGAACAATCAAAAGCCATGCACCAAAGTGAAGCAAATAAGTATATCTTAAAAACCAATCTAAATAATTCAAAGTTTATTTCCTGTACATGAAGTTAGTTACGCACTAGATCACATAATTATACACACATAACCATAAAATGAATATTGCAACGTTGATTGTATAAAGAAAATTATGTTTTAATTCATTGATGAACACGTTCGTGGAAACGATATTATAGAAAATTTGTAAACCTCATTCTGATGAACTCCCAACGAATGGTCAATATTTACGTTTAAAATGTATTAACTGCGTAATAGCACAAAATATAGTAATATTGTAGGAATAGAAAACAAAATATTTGTACAATTTTCACTGTAGTTACAGAAACGAGATTAGGTACGTCAAATATTTGTCTAAGTAATTTTTAATAACTATTTACAAACGTCATATTATAATTGATCGGATTATGATTGGAATTAATTTTAATAATATCGAACAGAGTTCTTCTATATAAAAAAGTTTGAGATTTTTTTTGCTATAAACACTAAACAAACATACAGAAGAACAGTTATTTTAACACTATCGCCTGCATAGTAGGTATCATTAAAAGTTGTGTGTATTTTTTATTAAACCTATCATTCTATGAAAGAAAAAATTGGTTGCCTGTAAAGTCGATATACGGGCGAAAGTTTTACGTGACAACGACTTTATGTCTGTCTCTCTCGCTCTTAGGCGGGCTAACCATGCCCGAGTGGAAGGGACGCGTGCCTCTCACTCGCTCTCATTGTGAGCGCATAACGTGAGCGGAGCGTAACGCAGTTTCTTGAAGTGTCACCCGGCAAACCAATTTATAAGACGTTGTCACGTCAAAAGTTTTTGAAACGGAAATATTTAACAATTTTCTTAAAAAGTCGATAATTTTTGTACTTCAAAAACATTATACAGACACAGTTGTTATGGAGAAGACAACAGTCAAAATAAATCCTTCATTGAGACAGTTTTAAAAGTATACTGTAATATATATTTAGAAATATATGATTAAATTTTAAGCCACGGAAAGTCTAGGTGAAAAAGGTGAATTTTAATGTGGATAATTAATGTCTTTTTCTTAAATATGTGATGTGTGGTGTTTTTGAAGTATTTTGTAATGTATTAAGCGACTAAAAAACTGACTAAGTTTATTTTGGTATTGTGTAATGCGAAAAATAATGTAATTAATACGGCGTAATAATTTATCAGGTCCCTATAGGTTATCGTAAGGTAAACTTTGTTTTTGTTATTCAACATGACTAACAAAGAAGATGAAACTAATTTTAGAGTCCAATCAGGTATATAAAACTTCTCGAGCACTGTGAAAATAAATGTGAAAGTTAAAGAATGTAGAAATTAAATAAACAAAAATTTAAATTATCACAAGTTGGTTTGTAAATAAAGTAAAATATAATATATCATGATAATGTGGACTGAAGTAATCTTATGCAAAAATTTAATGCCTTAAATACCAATTGAAATAGGTATTTGAAATATGGTGTTGGTTCTGATCAAATAGTCAGTTAAATACTGCATTACAAAGAAATGTGTTTCCTGAAATCTCTCGATGTGCTGTATAATATTAAAAAAAAAAACAACTTTAATTATCTAGAGGAGTTCCCAAATGTATCTTTGAAGTCGAAGGTCCAATACCGATGAAATTAAAATAGGACCACCCTTGAGGTATCCCCTTTCCAACTAAAAAAGAATCATCAAGTCGGTTCATAAACAAAGAAGTTATGCCTGAGCATCCATTTTAAAAATGTACAATCGAATTGAGAACCTCCTCTCTTTTTGAAATAGTTAAAAATAAGGAAGATATAAAAATGAAAGAGGATGCGTAATCACTAACATAACTATCATAACCTCATAACTGATTGAAATAATCGAAACTTTGTAAAAAGTTATTTCAAATGCATTCATTACAAGCCTTAAAGATCTGCTTATAGTGTACCTACGCATATTGTGAAAATTTTGACCCATTGTCCCCTCTTATTATATTCATTTATATTGAAATAAATACCATGAACTTGAAAGTAAGTTACGGCAAGTACCTCGAGTTTAGATTGATTTCTGTCCTCTTTGATGGTATTTAGGGTCTGATGGTTCTCAGTATTGGTGTTATAAACAAAGTATTTATAAGCGCGTTACTATACGCTTGCTATTAATAGTATTTTTGTATTATAACTATGTATTTAACTTATAAATAATAAACTAAACATAAATGAAGAATATTGAACTTAAGGATGGATATGCGTGTGGTACCAACTTAACTACATCATTAAAATATCTGACGTTACTTTTTTTTATTCTTCATCATTTCACAGAACGTTCTTATCACCTTTCATAGATCGTGTTTAGTATCTCCTAATGTAAACTGGAGTTTGTAGCGATGACCATCAAAAATGACGAAAAAGCTTTTTGATAGTCGAACGTGACAGGTGAGAAGCCTTATAAAAACGTATATTACCTTAACATACATGTACTTCATAAAATTCTGTAGTAGGTAGGTACTACACCGATCATACTAAACAATTGTTACAAGCTTTCATTTAACTCGCTGTGTTAGTACCTATATAGAATGGGTCAAGTCTAGCAAGTACGTTTTAACTATATTACTTCCACTTAACCGTTTGTGCTCATATTTGGCATTTTTATGTAACTTCGATGACAATTCAATAATAATATGATATTATTGAGCTGATCTGCTTATGATGGTTCGTCGTGTTTTGTTGGATCGGTCTTGATAAGTAAAATAGAGTTAGTTTGTCTATAAAAGCTTGTATTCTTTATACTATAGGTTAAATGGCAATATAGCTTTTGACTATCAATTTACTGCATTAAAAATTACTATACTTTTTAAAATTAGAAGTTAGGTCTAAGAATATATAAAATTTGATTTTTAACTAACGATACTCCGCGCGCTTTTTTAACGCACCTAGTTATTTTATATCCCTCGTACTTTTATTTTTACTTATATTAAGTACAAATCTTGTAAACTACATTTTTGAGTTAAACTCAGACATACAAACAGGCAGACAAATGTTTTTTAAATATCGTATTCGTAAAAAAAATAGATACACTTCAATGAACAAAAATTACCTACGATTTAAAATAAATATTACCGGTAGGCACTGTAATTAATTATATTTTATGTATTAGAATCTTTCTATTTATAAATATGAAATAAAAAATAACAATACTATAACGCATTTCACTTCCTTTTTATGAATAAAATATTATCCAAACTGCATTATCCGCGTGCGATGGCGTAATCGTTAATGGAAAAACCAACTATTGGTTCTTAGTATACCTAAAAAATCACGATAGTATATGCCTATCTCTTATACATAAGCCACAATAAGGTATATTGCGATTTTTTTGTTGAAGATTAAAAATTTATTTAGGAGCATTATTTTTAGGTATGGCTAACTAGCCATATATTACTTCATCATTAAGACAAATTTATGAAGTTTAGGACATAAGTAAGTGAGAAAAAATATTATAGGCTACGCGGGTACTTTGGCGGCGCGGTGTTTGTCGGATAAAATTAACACGCGTGCAACCATGGTGCACAACTAGATATCAGTAAATTAATTTCTTCGTTTGCGCTTACTTAGTTGCACCCTGCGCCGCGCCGGTGCCGCGTGGTGGCGCCAACTAGCATTCTTGTCTCTGTCCAGGAGCAACTTTCATGAATAGTTAACTGACTAGTTTTAGCTGTAGTACTCTAGGATAATTTGCAATGTAAACACTGGGCTCGATCGAACGCGAGTCGAATACACAGCGGACTGCCTACTTATCTTTTTAGAATTATGTAGAAAAATGATGTTTAATTCATGGCAAGAGGTTCTGTCGCAAACTTGAGACCGTTTTATTTACAGGAACGGCCGATTGCCTCCTGGTACTTACTGGTGCGCCTTTTAAAGTTGGTGATTCGTCGCTGACGGCTCAATAACACACAGTCGTCATGATATTTTACTTAAATAGTAAAAACTCCTAACTTAGATAGTAAAGTAGGGTTGAGCTATAACAGGTAAAATAGCAATAACCTGTTCCAAAATAACAGCTTATTACATAATGTTATCTCTTTCTATTACTATAATTAAAAAGAGTAAATAGCTTGTTCCAAGTCATATCTGTTTGTGGCTTTCTCGAACAAAGTAAAGATCCTTATGCTTGAATAGAGAAGAGCATGTTCAAACTGAAACAGTTTACTTTTGTGTAACACATCGGTATGTGGAACAGGAGCATAGTAATTAATAACAACATTTTCAGTTTACAGATTATAGTTTCAAATTAATTTGAAAATAGCTGCTCTTTTAAATTTTCCCCATAAATACGCCTCACTCCTAAGAGGAACTCTGAGGAAGGAATGGATGGACTGTGTGAGGAATTGTGTGCGTGTAAAATGTGTGAATACTGAGATGACAGCTGACAGAAAAGAGTGGTAGAGGACAACATTTTGTGCCGACCCTACTTAGATGGAATAAGAGAAAGAAGAGACAGGAGTAAATAGACTTTAGTTGCAACTTTAAATACTTCTGTTGCACTTTCTTTTACTCCCTACTGTTTATTCCCTTGTCATAAAATATTTTGGCGATTAGTAAAGGTATATATATAACTTGTGTTTAAAAGATTTATCTTGTAATGTTTTTATTATAATAAAACAATGACGTTTTATAAATATACGCGTTATACTCTCACTTTTCTTCTTTATTTGAACTGACTACATTTTTAGCCTTAGGGGCCCTAAAGCCGCTGCGGCTTTTACAGCTTCACCGAACTTGGGGGCGAGCGCAGAGGGCACTCAGCCATTATACTCTCACTATACTATTTCCATTTCTTTATTTTCTCGATGACAGTTCTAATTTGATAGTTGCAGTGTTGTGACCAAATAAGTAATGATATAGATAGCATATATTTTTATAAAATATATATAAATAATATTTGATTAAAATAAATAAAGAAAGATTACCTGTTGTTATAATTATTTCGTTTCATTGTCGAGTATCTACCTATACCTAATTATTTTACAACAGCTTCGAAAATTTTGAAGTTGGTATTATCAATCAAAAATTAATACGTGTAACATCTTTTAATGAAATATAATATTAGTTAATAAATTTGTACAAAAGTATCCGGCAGTAGTTTAGTTTCTTACATTTTGTAAAAAAAAATATGGGGTCTGTTATCGTGTGTTGTCAAAAAAGACCAAAATTTCTTCTCGGTCACGCCGGTATGAAGTCGAAAGTGAACTGAAGGCCCACAATTCACGGATGCATGTAAAGAGCCTCAATGCTGTATCTACATAAAAATATCATTGGTTTACAAAGATAATATGGAGTTTAATTTTAAGACCAAATCTTTATTGGCATCTACTTCTTTTATTATTATAACACAATACATTAGTTGATGTTCTGTAGCTTTGATGACATTTTATTATTATATTTAGAGATATGTAAATAGATTTAAAGCTACCTCAAAATCTTAGTAGTAAAATATAATAGGACTCAAGATAATTCTATGATGAAGATGAAGATAAATGTACATATACAATAGTTTTGCTGTTGATTATGATAAGAACTCTATAGAAATAACAGTAAATATTATTTCCATTGGAATAAAATTCTTTTACAACGCCGATTCACGAATCTGCTTTTTTATTATTATAAAGAGGTAAGTTGTCCTAATCTAAAGATTCTTTCACTGATGGAGCGATACATGTATCCAAACGATATAGATTTTTTTTATTATTCTTATTATGTTTTCTATTGTAAGTAACGCAAATGAGTCACAAGCTGATCTTAGTTCGAAATAAAATAAAACATATTTACAAATATATGTATGTCAAATATTATTAAACCTTAGACTAATTAGAAAAGGTCATTTAAATTGAGCATAATAACTATTATCTGAAAATTAAATGACAAATAATTTTTAGGTCTATAACAAAAAACTACAAGTTTCTAATACTTAAATTAAAACACTCTTCATAAACCACAATACCTCGGTCAACCAATAAGCATTGCTATACAACGAGGTAATGTGGCCAGCCTTCTTGGTACTTTTCCTTCTGGCGGTCATTTGGATGGCATCCAATATTTATAGTAATTTTACGCAATTTAATTGTACTAATATTTTAGTATTAGTAAATGTTAATAAACTCTTCATATTATACATATAGGGATATAAGATAATAATATATAATTTCACTGAACTCAAACTATAAAACGTGGAACAAGCATTTTTACACATTATAGTATAAGTAGCCAGTTGAAAATTTGACCTGTTATTAAAAAATATGATCGCAACAATAACCTACGGTGAAATTTTACGATATTTCATAAAAGGTGCATAAACCGTTTTACAGCGTCCTCGTCAGTCCAACAATAAAATAAACAATACATTTATGTTATACCGTTCGAAGATAAATACTAGCTTTTAAAAACTTTCTTGTTATAGGAAAATAAATATTTCTTTATTCTAAAGACAGTTTATGTTTATCAATCTAACTCTGAAATACTTATACCTACATACAATAACGAACGGAAAAATTACATCGATAATTATATACGTATCATATGACCAAGGATTTTAATATCGAAATCACGAAACAATAACAGATGGGTCATGCGGAATTCTCAGGCCATCTTGATTAAATTTATACAAATTGAATATGTAAAATATATAGTTTATATAATAGCCATTTACATTTAGTGAGCTTGCTTTGCTTATATTAGACGAAGTGAGCTCAAATTCTATCTTGTCATTAGAAATTTTTAACTCAAAATACGACTAAGTTCATAAATACAATTAAATTAAATATCTAAATATTACCTACGTATAATATTAAAATGTTATCTATATATTTAAAAATGGATGTTGGTATATATGAGAATGATAAACTCCAACACCGTTTGACTGATCACCATTAAAGTTGGTAGATCTAAGTGTTTTTCATGGAGAGGGTTTTATGCTATCCCTGAACGCGATAGGTGGCACGGCACTGTGATCAAGTTATTGACTACTGGAAAGGATGGAACATCGACTGCAAGGCCAGCTAGTCTTATATATAAACATCGTGCAAATAATCCTGTGTTTTTGCACAATTGTGCAATTGTTATTACATTTTCCCGATTACCGAGATTAATATTTAAAATGGGAAGCTAAAGATACACATATTACTATTATTATTAAAGTCTTCCAAAAGCATTATAAACATTCAGTTATTTCAACTTAATTAAGAAACAATTTGAATAACGTAAAACACGGTTAAGTATATATGTATTTCAAAACAAAACGATTAGTTACATCTACTAGAAACATGTTGTTATCTGTAGTAATAATTACCTATACAAAGGTTAACGTTTCCTTGTCTGTTTGATTACCGTGTTCGTCAAGTTGCTGGCTACTTCACCATTTACTATACACTTGTAGAATATTAATTTGCAACATTGCCCTTCTTTCTTTCCTACATAAAAACATTTGCCTCCGTTCAGTAAACAGCGTGTGAATCTTTTCAAATAAAACAAAGATGAATCGCTGTTAAATATTTTTCTCATTTAATTCAATAACCACATTATCAATCAACCTTTTGCACTTGTAATCTTATCATTCAATTAAGCTTTTTGTTGTGAACCACAATTTTACGTATCTACATGCCACCCAGATTGTTACTTAACGTGACGTGCTTTTTT
Source organism: Saturnia japonica (assembly GCA_033032175.1). Lineage (NCBI taxonomy): Eukaryota > Metazoa > Arthropoda > Insecta > Lepidoptera > Saturniidae > Saturnia > Saturnia japonica. Next base: position 7,110,700 of record CM065314.1, read on the forward strand.
GTACTCGAATCAGTAACTTACATTATATCATATAAAATAGTCGGATCAAGTTATTACTATATAACTTTTATTAGAAAACGTGATTGTGTAGATTGTTATTGTGATTTTTGTGACGAGACACTAAAAAATTACACCATACTGGAATCAACATGTCCCACAAAGGTATGATTACATAACCTAGATTATGTGGAGGATGTTATGATAAATTGTGTATCCAAGCTAGAATACCAACTGAAGCGTAAAATTCTGGTGTTCATCAGGATGCACAATACGGTAATAAACAATGAGACATAAAACCTCAGTTCAGTGGCATTGCGTGCCTAGAAGATGCTTAGGGGCCGTAATAAAACTATAAAAGCATATTAAAAAGTATGATCATTAAATTTATATGCTAAACATGTCTTGAGTGTTATAAACCAAATAAAAACGGAACTGTTCATTTTCGATAAGTTAAGGCACAGCGTGGATGAACAAATTAATGTTAAACCATATTCCTATATCAAAACTGTGACATATTCTGCGTTATAAATATATTCCTAAACTGCTATAAACAATAAGATGTAAAGTTTTCACCAACCCACAACACTGTTTCGTGTGTTTCTTTGGGAAGACACGTGCCATGAATGCCGTGAGGGGGAACGTGATGCAAAATATTTAATACGTACTGTAAACAATAGTGAGTAACTGTTCAGATATTTATTCGCATCGTGTTGCTTCGAAAGAAGTTAATACGTTTAAAGCTTCATAAGCGTTAGAATTCTCTAATACGTCACGAGTTGCAAGTTTTAAAACAATCTTGAAGTTAACTTCGAGAGCCTTACCGGTATTATCAATGCCAATACGAGTACGCCATTGCCAGTACATATTTACCTCCATCAAGTCACGATCGGCTGAGTAATTGATGTGATGGGTATTGCCTCTTTTATTATATTGGATGTGTCGAATGCTCCAGGTGGGAAAACTATAGACAATAAAATAGTATGGAACTCATAAATACCAGTATAGGAGTTATAGTGCTTGTATTTGGTTTTATCGACAGAAATTTGCACACAATGTTTAGAAACAAACGGCATCGATGTTTTGCTTTCACGCCTCATGGCTGTGAATGATTGTACAGTTATTATCATACACAGTTGAATTATTCAGAGTTTTTTTTTATTTGATATGCTATGTTACATTTACCTACTTCAATCAAATGTTCATGTCAATGCTGTTCTTACATTTAATAAATAACACAGATGCTGCAATAGTGCGTTCTGAACTCACTAATACATATTTTAATTTAGGCAAAGTTCGAACAAGGTTCTTCTTCTTCTTTTTCTTTATAGGCAACTATGCTCATCCATAATTCTGCCAAATTCAATTGTTTTTTTTTTAATACAACTAAGCTGACGACCCTCCTGATGGTAAAAGGCTACGGTAACCTATGAACGCTTGTAATACAATAGTTATCACTAGCACAGTGCTGTCCTTGAACTCTCTACCTTAAGAGCTCTGGAAACCCTACTCACAGCAAGAACACAAAACTAGATTATTTGGCTGCATCTTCTGTAGGGTGCAGGTATCCGACCAGTCGGACTACCCTAAGTAGCCAGAAATCTCCAAAGAAATGTCAGCATATTCCTAGTATGGAACAAGGTCAAACAACCATGACTTGAGATGTCTTCATTATAGAAGCGGAAGGATTGTTGATGTGATAAACCCGTCACAGTGACACTCTTTTGGTTTATCGCGTTTCGGGATCAACCAGAGTATATCCAGCAGCCGAGAGTCTTGCAGGTCAGCATGACAGAGGTGATCGGCGGCAGTGGATTAATGATCTCTCAATGGTCGCTTTTGTTTTGTACTGATAATACTGTACGGTATCAAGCACAATGTGTTGTATCTTGCAATATATTTTATATCATACGCACTATGCAAGATGTATTATATTATATATTACATAGTATACTAGCAAACCTATCCACGCGTTGCTGTGCTCTTTTGTAGTCCATAGGCAACATTGACTCGATTACTACAAACTTTACAGGATCACCCGCTCGGCTAATACGAAGATTGTCTGAAAATTCCTTCAAAATCGCTCCATCCATTTTGGAGTCTATAGAAACCATACCTAGGTATTTCCGAAAATTGTTAGCCACAGTATAAATACAATCTCTTTTTTCTTGAAACTATTTTGAATTTATAGCCAATTTCAATACAAATCTCTTTGGTAAAAATCTTTGGCCACTCACGTGTAATTATTTAAAAAAAATATTTAAGATTATAATTATGTAACTCTTCTTTTGTATGCAACCAAAGAGACTAGAATATTACGTAATATATGCAATAATGGATGTCTCGCGGGAAGCTTTTCGTGCTATGATTTCTATGATTATAAACAAGGGTTACCATTCAAGGAATCTCACAAAAAATTACAAGCTGCACTTGGGAAGTCTGCTCCTGCGTTAGCAACAGTTACTTATTGGTTTCATAAATTTAAACGTGGTCGAGAGAACCTTAACGGTGACCCCAGATCCGGCCGACCTACAACTGCAGTAAATCATGAAAATTTCAATCAGGGTAGAGTGGCTATTGCGGAAGAATAGACACATTACACATCAAGAAATTCAGGGTGTAAAGATTGGACCACGGGCAGTTTCCACCATCCTTCAAGAATATCTTAAAATTAGGAAGCTTGCTTGGCGATGGATACCTCATTCTCTCACCGAAGGGCAAATATCCCGTCGTGTTGATTGGTGCAAATTTATGCTAGAAAAGTTTGAAAGAGGAACACGAATCCTACATCCTTACAACCGACGAAACTTGGGTCTACAACTACGATCCTCTCATGAAACAACAATTCATGCAATGGGTATTTGAAGAAGACGAGTTGATCACACAAGTTGTTCGCGGTCGGAGCGTTAATAAAAAGATGGTAGCGGTTTTTGTTTCGACGCAGTGGACCAGTAGCAGTAATTCCGCTAGAAGATCGTAGAACAGTTAGGTACTAGTGAATGGTATTACGAAATTTGTCTGCCTCAAGCTTTCGGGGAGTTGAATAGCGAGAGACCAGGGTGTCCTTGGCATTCATTTCACCATGATAACGCGCCCGCTCACACAGCTGCTAGAAGCATGGACTACTTGAATACTTCTGGGGTACAAATGTTACCCCATCATCCGTATAGCTTAAATTTATCTCCATGCGATTTTTTTATTTCTCACGGTAAAAAAATGCTTCGTGAGCGAAAATTTAACACTGCAGAAGAGGCCGTCGTAAAATTTCGGCGGTTATATTTCGAGCACCCGCAACATACATTTTTTAAATGTTTCGAAAGTTGGTTCACCCGAATGCATAAGGTCTTTGGAGTTGGAGGGGAATATTTTGAAAAGCTATAAATAATGTTTGGAACAGCCCACGACCAATTTTTTTTATTTAAAGGAGGAAGTTCAACCAGTAGATGTTATAATATGATATGTAATATGGAAAATGTTCTATCAAAGCTTTAGAAAGAAAGACAGTCTTTGTTCCTGAAACAATCGAGATGCTATAACAAGCTGTTGTAGAATGGTATATAGTTGGATTCTCGGGAGTCGATCGCCTGAGACGTCCACTGTTTACCGGTCATACAAACCAATATTGACATTCGCATTGTCAACTAACTGACGGCTAATCCCTTTGTAAGGAATATTCTTTTGTATTTTGTAATATAGACGTGTGCCTCTTTGATCAAGTTTGCGAAATTTCGAGATAAGATTGTGAGATTAAAATACGTATAAGTAGATGTGTATATATAAATTCTTCTTAATAAATGTAGAAAGCTCGCATTGCTCAGAAAAAAGTATGTAGGTACATACCGTTAGAAACGTTATGTACCCGTCCTATAAATAATAATATCAAATTATACAACAAGTACAACTACCGTTCGTGTCCTGACGATCACCTCTTTTGAAGTGAAACTTCTTAAGTACCGCTATGATTTGAAAAGCGACACTAAAAAGAGACAACACTTACCTAAATATTATAGGATTTAGATTGCGAGAGGATGACACAGAATACATTATTCAGTTTCCTATTATCTCCGTCTCTTCTTTCTACGTGTGTATGCACCTGTGTTTCACGAAGCCTTTGGAAAAGGCGTCTTAGCCAGCGTGGTGTATTGTTCACGTGTATCGTTTATGTGAATATTTTTACGCTTTTTATGACATGTTCGTGATCAGTATCGTTCATATAGTATGCTTATTGGGAATTTTGTATAAAAAAATTAACTGTACAGACAGAACTACAGTTTATTCTATACTATATTCCAAGTTTAGTGATCTGCTTTTGTTTCGAAAAAGTTCCGCGTTATTTTTTTTTCTTATTTTTATTTAATGGCAAATGTGTTCATCCAGAACTCTGCCAATGTCAAATAAATAAAACATTTTTGTAATTATTATTGTAATTTGCAAACATAACTCTAACAACGTGGCGACTGCCTAATTATTGTTTGTAAACCACTTCACTTGTGCACAATTACCAAACTACGACTCGTACACTCGACATAATATGTTTCGAATTAAAATAAAAACCACGAAACTACAAAACAAGATCCAACCAGAAAAAAGACTCCGTGGTAGTTTATTCTGTGAATTATATTTTTCTACGTGTAAAACCACAGATCAGTAAAACAATATTAATCTGTGTAAAACAGCAAAATGGTATCAACATATACTTAATTCAAAGGGTTGACTAGTTTTCGTTACTATATAAAAGTGTTGGCTCGGTTGGTCCACTTTCTTGCAGTTTGGGTGCCGGCGTCGCGCGTCGCGTCGTCGCAGAATGGTTGAACGACGAAGTTGCGCGAGAACATTCTACAAAACACATACATCACAAATATATTGATAGAAAGCGTCCCAGACGCATCATTTGTAAGGGACAGTAGACAGAGAAGAATCTAGACAGACAGATCGTGTAAACGGATGTGTGATTCCGATATTTTAGATTAATGTTATCATTCTATTTAATTTCCTTAAAATTTACCTTTGTACGTAGGAGCAAAACAGTGTTCATTGTCAGTTGTACTATAAAATGTTAATGCTCCTTAAAAAAAAACCCCACAAAACACTCTCCACTTCGACTATTATGACAACTGTACTTAGCGCTTTTAGCACCAAAAAATGGTTAGAGCATCAGAAAAACTCTTTTTCTCTTTTTTTCTATTTTGCTCTTTATATTTTATGTCGCACTTTGAGTTCGTAGTGAAAGACTAATAAATACTCCTAACTCTTTAAGTTGTTCCTTCTAAGTACGGGATGCTTCCGCAAGAACCGACTATCTGAACACGAAAATGCCACATAAAAAATGTTTGACTGTCTGTCTGTGTGTATGATCGCATTTAACTCAAAAACGGCTTATGAAATTTTGTATACGGGATGCTTATAATATGTTTTATGGATGTACTACCAAAATTTCTTTGTTTATGAACCAATGTAGATGTTTTTTTTTTTTTTTTTTGAAAGGGGATGCCTCAAGGTTAGTCCCATTTTAATTTTATTGACATTGTACCTTGAACTTCGAAGATGCCTTAGAAAACTTCTCAAACTCACCGAAGCTGATTTTCTTTTTTTGTTGAAAAATGTCTTGTATTATGTAAAAATAATTTAACCATGTATTTAAATTATATTAATTTAATCAATTTGATTGAATGCAGCAGAGCTTAATACAAACACTATATAGGTACCTACAACTAATGTATGTTATTTAAATATAGTTATGTTACAATATATGTTATGTATTATAAATTATAGATTGATAAGTTAAGTTCAAGTATGATTATGATTATGGGAGTGAGTTTGTGTATTTGGGCATGCCAGTGTCAATACAAGTTGTTTCCTGGTTGCAGGGCTGCGCCGAGCGAGATCGGCAGCGCGTTATAATGTAACCGGCGCACGACTACGCCCGTCTGCCGTCAAGGTAAGCGTCCTCTCTCCATTCGACCAATACATTTCTTTTACGTTGATTAATGCTTGCTCATATAGGCCTTAACCTATTTTTTAACGAAATTGTGATTTATGCTCATCCTTTTTTTTAAATTTCCTTTCCATTTAGGCCGTGTCATAATGCACATATATTTTTAGTAGTAAAAGTTTTTCAAGTATCATAATTACATAATTATTATTTATATCAACTGTATTAAACTACAGATTTTAAGATTACTTTCGATTTTTTATAATATCACTGTTTTATTCAAAGACATACTACATATAAAAACGATAACAAAAATTATTTTAATCACACTCGCGCGTAAACAGTGTCGTAATATGCAGGCTATCTTGGGTGTGACTCCCTAAATAAAACCCGAGGGCCTTTTTTTGCGCTGACGCCCGAGGGCTTAATGGTTTTTGCAATGGATGCCATTTCTTACAATCCATTTTAGTATGCATCTTTGCTGGCTTTTACGTTTCTGAACGCAACATACCGCTCTTTGCAAATTTTGTAATTGTTGAGTTGACTAGTACATATTATGAAGTTATTATTCATTAATAACTGTACAGTCACTATAAATTTCAATGAATAAGTTTACTTAGATTTTTTTTACATTATTTTATTTATTTACTCGCAAATATGATGAAAAATATTATAGGTTACACGGGCGGTACGAGAATTACGAACGTCGACTCATTGAAACCCTCAGTCTTCGACTTCAGGCTTCTAATAGACTATCGTCAGTAATTCCTTATTTACCGCTTACCGCCCTCAAGACACAACAAGACCCTTACATATTTTACGTCGACGTATTCATACCGAAATCAGGCGTCTAGGTGAGGAGTATAAGGAGTATAAGTATACTAATTAAAAATATTAACTTTGGCTCATACTTTTAAATGTATGTGGCATAAAAACAAGAAATTTTATTCTTAATAGACCTAACAGGCGATGATGCGATCCTTAAAACGATTTAAAGGTGTAAGTAATGAAAACAACTGTAAATCAATTAAAATTCATGTCAAAAGGCTATTTCTATGTCGTATCAACTGTTGTGACCCTGAGGTCAAACATATTTTTATGAGGATTTAGTAAACCGGAATGGTTGACTAGGTGGAATCAAGGTTGTCAATTTTTAAACTAATTTATGAGCACATCAACAACCACATCATATACCTACCGTGCAATTAGGTGATACTCTTACTCTTGACTACGTTTAGGTGAAAGTAAATAAATATATCGATAAAAATTTAAGTACAGATCTGTGCAGGATGGTGCACCGCACTGCCCCCTCCCCTGCCGTGCCCCCCTGCGCCGTGCAGCGACCGTGAAGCGGTGCGTGATATATATTGTTATTCACGAGCGAAATCTGTCGCCGCTGGCTTCCGTCAAAACGGTCTGTTTCCCTTCCAAAAATACCAAGAGTATATTCCAAACGCATCCGTCTCGGTACGACGAGTGTGATATTGTTTTATATTCGCACGCTCGTTAGCCAGCGTAAATCCCCAGACGGATGTAAGTAATAACCAAAGAAGAACTAAAAATATTCAGACCTTTAGATAAGCAACACAAAAAAAAAATTATCTGTTATTTGAGCAAAAAATCAAACAGATTGAGTTTTTCAATAACATGACAAAATTGAGCCATTAACTCTCATTTTCAATAATAAATTTCTTTGCAAGTACTGATCGTTATTAGCAACAAAATCGGTTGGTATAATAATACAGTGTCATATTATTGAAAAATGAAAGGGTTATATAATTTTCCGCACAAGTTCAGGACTTAAATAAAATGAATTAAATATGCAGTTTTTATTTTCTCATAAATCGAACTCATGAGTCCTTAGGTCCCTTGCACTACTTTTCTCTATTTCATACTATCAGATTTGGTCATACAGTCCCATCTCAAAAATCCACCTGTATATAGATTATTTTTTATTACCTACGTGATTGTTCATAAGTATGTATATTATAAACACGTGTAATATTCTTGGTATTGTTTTATAGCTGTTCCCTTTGGTTTCATCCGTATTCAATTTATTCGACCAACATTCCATCGCGCCTCCGTCAACGTAGCCTATCACTGTTCTCACTTTCCGTATTTGCCCAGAGCTTTCCAGATTGTTCCAGACGTTCATGTTTACTGCTCCGCTCCTTAGAGTGTAGCGTAAAGTTATTAATGCAGATTTCAAATTTCCATGGTAACCTAACACAATATCAATCAGTAACAGAATGTCATAAGTGTTGTCTAAAAAGTTTTTGCTTCGTGCCTTTTTGGTGAGGTAATAAAATTCAATTTGAAATATCCATGGTAACCTAACGCAATATCAATCAGTAATAGAAAGTCATAAATATTGTCTAAAAAGTTTTTGTTTCGTGCCTTTTTGGTGATGTAATAAAATTCATTATTGCTTGGCAAAAAACATCTTTTGTATCATTTTACCATTGCCTAAATCTTTCCTATCTCATTTTCTCTCACTTTAAATCTTGTGAATTTATGTGTCTGTCTCTTTTTACTGTCGCTTTCGTTTCATTCGCTTTTTCGTTTCATCGACTTTCAAATCACAACGATGCTAAAGAAGTTTTCACTTCAATAATCCTTTGAGCTTTACAATATTATAATAATATAAATTTGTTTCATAATAATTCCCAATTTTATATACAGACTAGCGGTGTGCCCGAGGCTCTGCACGCGTTTATTTCTACGCAGTAGTTATTTACATCTCGTAATTATATTTTTACGCATATTGTTGACAATTCATTATGGATCATTATGTGAATGATAGTGATGTCTGGAAGTGACTCCCTCTCTGTACATCCACTAAATTATTATTATTGTACATATTATATTAACATTTGTACAGTTGACAAAAAAAGATAAACCCGATCGAGTTTCTTACCGATTCTTCTCGAAGTCTGGGACGTTTTCCCAGCCGGCAGTAGTGTTTTGACGTTCACAAGTGCCTTCTGAGGGCCTAAATTGAATAAAGATTATTTTGATTTTGATTCGTATGCCGTATCAATTGGGGAATGGCATGTATTCCTCGTGTACAATTTTCATCAAAATAGGTTAAAAATTATTATTCTGTTCTACGATTTTTAATGTATATTATTGACGGATCTTATAGCTTCTTAATTATGCTATGACGTATGCTTTCCGTGTACAAAATTTCATCAAAATCGGTCAACAATGAATGAAAACAGTTTTTTTGGAAATATTTTTTTTACGATTTTTAAAAGTAATATTGAATTTTCTTATACCCTATCAATTGACTAATGAAAAACATTTTACCTATAAGTATAAGCCGTTTTGAGTTAAATCCGAACATACAAACAGAGGTGTAGACAACAATTTTTTTATAGCATATTTAAGATCAGTATCGTTCATATAGGGAAATTTTGGAAAAATATTAAATATACAGACAAGACTACAGATTTATTAACATAGATAAGTATTTTTCGGTTCATTGACACACATTACATCGAGACAACTAAGTACTTATGAACTAAGATAACGTACTAAGTGCACCTTCACTTATACAACATAAAACATGTACATGTGAACTAAATACACAAATCTAAACCAACTATTGTAAATAGGAGGGAGATGTATGGATTGTTTTATAAATAAACTGCGTGTTTCGAAGCGTAGCGAAGCCTCGGGTGGGTGCAGTTTAATTACAATTAAACGTTGATAAGGCGTATTTCACAATGTTCATTAATTAATTATAGATTGCGTCTGAGGGTGGCAACTACTATTTTAACAAAGGTTTCAAATAATAAGAATACTTGGCAAGTTAATTAATTATTTTATTACCTAATTTCAACGAGATATAAACATAGGAATCTAAATATCAAAAGAAAAATTGTAATAATTATTTAAAATCATTTATAGGCGAAATAAATTCAAGAATGAATTTCAAATCACAGTATAAGGTATTATGAAGTAAATATTATATCCATCATATACTTTTAATATTCCATATTCGAATTGTATAATAAAATTATGTATAACGCATATAAAATTACACCTACTTGATATTAACATTATTTGATATTCCGAAATAAAATCTTAACTTACAAGTACATCGCCTTATAAATGAAAAGTTTTTAAACTATAAAATTATTGAACATCAAAACTTAAAATCTAGACTTCATATTACCTTTTAAAGCCATATAATCCCTTAAAAAGTAAGTACAATCGTTATAACCTTAATTTAAAGTAGGTATCAGATATTTCCTAGAAAAAACAGTTTTGTGCATTAATGTCTCATATACATGTGTCCAGCGGTCTGCAAAAGAACTACGTAAGGCCACGACTAGTATAGGTTAAACGGGTGACCTTACACAGTCATTCGAAATACCCAGTTGTAGGAATGATAGTGAAATGTCGCTTGACATGTTAATCGTCGGAGTCAGTGGGTCAGCTACCGCTCTCAGCGGCACACTTGTCTTCGAATGTCTAAATTACTTTAAGACATCTGAATAACTATAATTACTGTTGAACACTTTTTTACCTCGTTTTGTTAAATAAAGAATGACTTAAGAATAAAGAGATGTCATATAATTATAACGAAGGACATTTTTAAACGAGAATGACTCAGTGGTAGCGTTTTCGAACTTCAGACACCGTGGCAATCGACGTAAGTAGATTGAAATCCTACAATGAATCCCAGTTTTCGTTAAAGGAAAATATGACCAAAACGATCACACATGATGGTAGAACATTTTCCTAATGCACACCTGGCTAATTACCCTCATGTTGAAAATTTTTCATAAAGCACATACATATACTTACGTGCAGCTGCACTTGAAACTTAAGGTCTATATAGTTTCTTTAAGTCTAGGCTTTGCGTGTAACTTCAGGTAGAAAAAACAGAATTACATTATGAGTTATATTTCCATTTTTTCTATTATTTCATGTATTTAAATTTGTGAGTACCTAGTAAAACGTAAATTAGTGTGCATAATGCCATGTTTTACATAATTAAATTACGACTCAGTTTTTAAACCGTTATGATAGACACTACGTAAATATTCCTTTGTACGTTAACTTGTTTTTTTAAGTTGACATGGACATTAAAACGCACAGGAAACTCCGTTCTAACAAGTGTCAGTTGTTTGGAGTCGTGACATGACGTCTTTGTAACGGTCATTTAAAACTGATAAATATTCCCCGTCCTATAATGGAAATAATTACCGAAGAAAAGGAATGAGTTAACATTTTGTAAATTAGGTCAAACTATGAAGAAATTTAAGTTAAATATGTACTAACATAGATATATCAGTTATAATACCATAAATTGAGGATATAAAAGTAAAGACACCACAGTCCATGATATGTATATGAAGCAAAAAATAAATATTGAGTGACTGGTCTTATAAAAGTAGAAAATATTGTTGAGACAAATTAATTGATATAGTATTAATCCTAACATTGCTTTAAATTAGTTAAAGTATTTTTTTAGTGGACAGTGGCGGTTTTGGGTATTAGTTTTAGGTATTTAGAAAGTACTAATGAACGTCAAAATACTACTATGTCACATTCAAAGTGATATATTATGAAAGTATAGGCTTTATATCCCGTTTCTGAATTAGGTTTTTATATTCAGTTTAATATTTAATAATATATTTGTTAATACAATTATATAATTTTGTATTGAACCATTTCTTTGACAAGCATATTTCTATACACATCAAGGGACTATAGCCCACTATGCGGAAATAGGAAACAAAATTGATAACTAAATCTTTTTTTATATAAATATTCGATGTCCTAACCCAATTGATTCAAGGATAACGGCTCATATAGGCTTTGAACCCGCGCCCGCCTTATAAGCCTTCACTAACAATGCACTAAATCAGGGATAACAAACCGATGGCACACGTAACATGCACGTGGCATGCGACAGGAAATTGTAATCACGACATTGATTGAGGTAAGAAATCGAATTAATAAAAAATACATATCTATGTTACGACATAGTTACGAGTCACGACAAAAATTCTGAGATTTATATTCCAAATACTAATTTTAAAACTCAGTTAAAATAGTGAATTCATCTGTCAAGTTATGTATCTGTCCCCCAGCTAGTATGTTCCCTCCGTTCTATAACATGGAGTCCTTCAAACATAACATGAAGAGACATTTGAGAAGGCGGGTATGAGAGCGACCACTGGCGAGTGGCAATGGATTGTATATCCCTCGGTGGGCGCCAATGTTGTTGGATTGCGCTCTGCTTATCATAACTTACGGTGCCGTCACAATGCCGTGCTACGATAAAAAAAAATTGGAGATATAGTTCAATAATAAATTAAACAAATTGAAGTGCATAAGATTTACATGACTATTTATAATTGATATTGAATTTGTGTACGAAACACATTATTCGCTGTTAGTTTCTTGCCAATTCCTCTGAGCAAGGCTAAGGAACAAGTTCCTAACTTCTCCTAAAATTTGACGTAACTGATTAAAGTCCAATTTGAATGAAGCGATAATGGCTTAGTGGTGACGCGTCCTAATCCTGCAATAACCCTGAACTTTCGGTAAAAATAATGACAATAAATATAGATGTAATGTGTCTCACGAATTTAATTTGACTAACTCTCCACTGCACCACCGTCAGCGCACCCGTGTTGGCTATCATTGTTCTCACTTCCCGTACTTGCCAGCAGCTTACTAGCTTGCTTGACGTTCATGTTTACTGTTGAAGCTCCTTAGGGTCATAGCATAATATATATAATTCTCCTCAGAGAGCAAATAGATAAATAAAAATAAATCTGATCTAATTTCTTACCGGTTCTTCTCGATGACTGGGATGTTTTCCGAACTAGCAGTAGTGTTTTGACGTGTTTCTTTTTAAGGCCTAAATTAAATAAGGATTTATTTGCAATTAAAAGCCTACTTATTATCAAAATGAAATAAAAAATATACATTTTTAATCAGCCTGGTAGTTCCAGAGATTAGCGCAAATTTGTATACCTACATACTAAATGGTGGATTGAACAAATAAGCACTGAGGCGACGATCAGAGTATAACATACATGTCAGACTCAAATTTAACAATTAAATTCAACTCATATCGTTCCTCTATCAGTATAAGTGCAATATTATACCTCACGAAATATTCACAACAGTTACCTAATATGCAAACACGGCCGAGCTCGACATCGCGTCCGTCCAGTTAGCGATTACTACTTTCTCGACAACGGTGCTCATTGCCATTACCAAACAATGAACGTTAATGGTCATCATATCAAATAGTACACGTGGTTTTAGAACCTACAAGTCACGCTTTTCCGCAAACTATAATAATCTATTTACCGTTCTTCTTCTTCTTGTTTTGGCATCGTAGTAGCGTTTGTCAGTTTCAATGTTTTTAAGCTTTCGTAGTATTTTCTAATCTTCAAAGTGGGGATTCCCTTGTTAGTAATCTAGAGCGTTTTGTGGCAACTCAAAATGCATTTTTCCATTTTTATATTTATAATACAATTTACTGCACAATAACCAAACTATATCACGCAAAATGCCACCAATATTACTAAATGTTCAAAGAACCTAAGATAATGAATTAAAATGAAAACTACGACATGACAGCTAAAGATCCCGCCAATAACTCCTGTTTACCTTTAAATATTAACGTAAACAACAACAAACTAAACTGCCCTTTACCCGCGGCTTCGTGCCCGTTGGCTTGAAAATATGAAACGACTCCCACGCCACCTATTGAAAGCTTGTACTAATAATGAAATCTTTGCGGGTTTGCGCACAATAACATATGAAACTTTCATTGTATTCAGATGAATAATTTAGAAATGTATAGAGGCCATACAATCAAAGAAACATTCAGTTTTATGTATCACTAGACTAGCTGTGCACGCGACTCCTCTCGTGTAAACTACAGAGTTATTTTTTAAGTAGATATCGTAACAATTTTATTTGGATTAGGACCTGAGGATTAAAATTAAAATAAGGGATCAAAATCTATCCAGTACTTTCATTTATATAGATAATAATAATTGTGGTATTTGTCAAAGGCGTTTTTCCAGGCTTATCTCTGCAGGCAGGTATCTCGGCAGGTTTATCTCTGTTAATTCTTCATCAAAATTAATAAATTCAAAACATCACGCTATTGACGAAACATAAAGAAATAGTTTAAAATTAATGTTTTTGGTAAATAAATTGATTTAAAAGTGCTATTGGATTGTATTCCGATCTCTATAATATATATTATTTCTCTGAGGTGTTTTAGAAAAATAATTACTTGATGGTATTCCTAAAGAAAATTTACTCAACTAATATGTAGGAGGCGCCATTTAGTATAATATTTTTAACTAACATGACATGACAGCTGTTAATTAAATTGCTTACATTGTATAAACTATGTGAAATGTTTGCACGGGTCAGCTAATATTAAGAATTAATCATAAGTAACATTATTCACAAACATAACATCATAATAATTATTATTAGCTTACCTATATATTTACAGAGATTCTATAGAATAGTTTGAAGTTGTAATTCGTATATTCATGTACCTAAATATTAAACGAAATGAAGAGAAAGTGGAGAGTATGACAAATAAAATATTACTGCTAGGTGCATAGTTACGCAAACTAAATTTAGAATCTAGTGACTTGATTCAAGTCTTTTTTTACAATTTTATGTCTGTACTTGGTATAAACATTCTTGGCAAGAAGCATATCTAAAAGCAATTTAAATCTATGTTATAACCTGGACCTGCTTAATTCTTATAATCAATACATCTTTAGCTTGTTTAACTCAGAAACATCAACAAATAAACATTCATTAAAAAAGAGGTACTTACCTTAAAATCGTAGCTGATTTTTATTAGAAAATTTAAAAAGGGTATAGGGGGATAGGGTAAGGGTATTTCTATTAAAATTGAAGAAAAAATCACGTTGATGAATTTATACATTTTAATAAACCACTTGCCTACCCGTGGGAGTGTGGAACATCAGGTGTGACGATAGAAAGTAGGGATCCATTGTTATTTCCCTCATTAATATAGACTAATAAACTAATTAAACAAATGATATATACCATGGTATATACACATCGGTCAATTTAATTACCTACTCCAAAACGCAAAGCTGAATCAAAAAATACTAACGTAATTAAGTGCCCGTACTATACATTTATGTTTATGCAAGCCCGCATCAACCGCACCGAACATTCTAAGAAGCACTCGAGTCGACTTGACTGGAAAGCTATTTGTGTGCAACCCTGTACCGGCACACCTCCCGATTCGCGACAGTTTCGTCCCGTTCTCGCATGCATGTCAAGGTAGGGTTCAACATTCGAGGATTTGGTACGAGCAGATAATAATACATCCGAACGGAATATACAGCGTGTCTGCTTATGTTAGCTGTGCTCCACGGTTTGTCCCACCCGTGTCAAAATTATTCCACCAACTCTCCGGCACGCTGCAGCCCATGTTGTTCCCACTTACCGTACTTGCCTACAGCTTTCCAGATTGCTTGATGTTATTGGTTATTACTCCACATCTTAGAGTTGTAGGGTGAAGTTATATAGCTATTAAGGTCCTCAATAAACAAGCTATAAAATGCAAAAAGAGTTTTGCAAATCTGAGCAGTAGTTCCAGAGATTAGCGCGATCAAACAAACAAACAACCTCTTGAGCTTTACAGTATTAGTATAGATATAATAATATAATGATATGATTTCGTCAGACGCATTCCCAATCATGATTATTCGTTATTACGGAGCGCATTCTTTATTGGCGACCGCAGGGCTCGAAGGGTGAAAATCCAGACAACATTCACCGGGCTCAATGCCACTTTCTAATCCTTTTCACATAAGTGCGGTGTGAAACAAGCTTCAATCAAGCAACCATTGAAACACGGTCAATTCCCGTGAAGCGCTTCCGCGTGCACGCGCGGCTCGGCGCGGCGTCTATAGCGAGATCATTGCCAGATGCCGCCAATAGATCGCTACGGGGTCAACAGCCATTGCCCTTGTTTTGCGCACTAAATTATTTAGAAGAGTGTACACATTATCTACCATAAGTGTGTTCAAACTTCCATCGTAACTGGGGTCAAGGGAATTCTATTGTTTACGACGCTGAGTTTTCACCTACTCTAAATGTAATCTACCCGATGTCATGTAATCTTAGTTAACAAAATATTGACTATCATCTTTAATAATAAAATTTCTATAAGGTCGGGACAAAAAATTCCGATGGCGCTATCATTCCATTTCAAACATTAACTGTAAACAACACTTGTCGTCTCTAGTAAACTATAACAAATGAAAATCTCTAAATCATTTATGTTTTCCTCACATTCCTCTAAGCTGTATGCGAAAATTGAACAAGCACACCACCGCAATTTATTTCCTTTGTCATAATATTAGTGCTAAGAGAGATAAGTAAACACACACGTGTGTAGCAAGATAATTCATCTGGTAATGTATTTATCATTGGTTTTACTTTGCGGTTTGTAATGATTGAACCTAACTAATTACGTATTTTAACACATTTTAAAATTATATATCGTGATCATATAAACAGACAACATAGTTATGAAACCGTGGCATGCTAGAAAGGCATTTTCTAATACCTACCTCAAAACCTCAAAAGGATTTTTGAAGATTTCTCTCTACTTTGGGCAGCCCAACAGGTGGAATACCTCCATTCTACAGAAGATCGTAGCCAAAAAACCTTGCGGTGAGTAGGGGTTTTAAAGCTAATTCGAATAGGGGGGTTCAAGGTCGGTAACGCACTAGTTGATTCTCATGATACTACAAGCGTTCATGGGCTACGGTAACCGCTTAAACATCAGGCGTATGCTTGTTTGCCACTTTAGTTGAAGATCTGTCGCCAAGCACCTATAGGTGTTCCGATAGTTAACTTAGAACCAGTGAGTCTGGGCACGCTAAATCTTCAACACACTAAAATTTTCACTTTACATGAGTATGTATAAAAAGAATTGTATAATTTTATAAATATGTAAATACACAAAAGTGAAGCATTGATGGGTTAGTGGTAGCGTGAGTTCGAATCCCTGCAATGAGCCCGAGTTTTCTGTGAAGGAAAACATCGTAATGAAACGATAACAGGGTGTTAGGACTTTTTCTAATGCCCGTCTGGCTAGCTACAACCCTTAAGTTGAAATTCTGTCGCCAAACACCTAAAGATGCGTTCCGACAGCTGCACTCGAGAGCCACTCCTCCCACTAGGCTTAGCCTGTTACCATCTTGGGCCAGATCGCCACTTAACATTAGGTGAGAGTGACCAAATGCTAAACCAATTTATAATAAAAACAGTTTTTTTTTAATTATAAGAATTACAATAAACTATATTTTTATATAGATGCAAAATGATCGCCGATTCATACTTGTTTGAAGTACTAACAAAATAATCTTAAATCTTTAACGTATATATAACAAACTCATACATTCGACGCTCCTCACGAAATTGTTTATTTAGAAATTAAAAAAGCGTATGTTTATGCAAAAAGAACCATACCATTTTTCGTGTTGAGCCAAATGTTACAAGAAATTTCTTTATTTCGCTTCTTTATAAAGTTACGTATTGTTAAACGACATTGAAAAAAGTCTCATCTACTTTTCATTTTTACGAATGTAAATTGCACCTTATCACGCCTAGGCCAGTTCGAGTTAATATGGAAACTTTCTATTAATGTGACAACCATTATAAATAACTCAATAATTGGATTTAAATGTGTAATTTAAATTGTGAGTAAAAAGTGAAGGCGTCGCGTTTAAACTTATAATGATTACGTCGCTTTCACTTTCTCGGATGTTGAAGGGATTCAAGGTCAGACATTTGGAATATTTGGGATGTAATCTGGTTGATCTCCTTACTAAATTTATATCTACAGAAAAATATAAAAATATCCACATATGTAAGTTGTTTCCCAGTGTAATAAACGTGAACACATACACTCATATTTGTTACTCAATTATGCAAAAACCGTTAAATGGATTTGGATAAAATTTGGCACACAGATAGTTTGTAACTTGGATTAAAACATACGCTACTTTTTATCCCACTAAAGACTCAATTCTCAAATTCACGCAAACAAAATAACGGACAAAAGCTAGTTTATTATAGTAATAAATATAGTTCCACTTTATAATATGCATGATTGGATGCAGTTTTCCGTCGAAATAACAGTGGAAAAACACCAAAAGCTCTGACATTCAATTGATCCACATGTTTATTTATTAAACGACTTAAAAAAGAGAGGACATTAATTCGATTGTATATATTTATGGATGTCCAAGCAGAACTTCCTTTGTTTATCAGCCAATATTGATTATTCATTTTTCGTTGGAAAGGGGATACCTCAAGGGTGGATGATACACCAGGGAACTAATAATCGAAGTTGGTTTTCTTTTTTAACCGACATCAACAAAAGAGGGAGGTTACTCAATTCGAATGTTTTTTGTTTATGGATGTTCAGCCATAGCTTCTTTGTGTATGAACCGATTTGGATATTTCTTTTTTGTTGGATAGGGGGTACCTCAAAGGTGGACCACCTTTTAATTTAATTGACATTAGACGTTGAACTTCGAACACCTATTTCTAAATAATTGTGTAGAAATAACAAAGAAATACATTTTTTTATCTCCTTGTATCGCAGGTGTTTGCGATGTGGTACACGTGGACAACGTTATTGCTGGTGTCGTGTACACTAGTCGACGCGGCAGAAGTCGGGGATGTGACGACAACAACAGTCGACGCGACAGAAGTCGGGGAAGTAACGACAACAACAGAGCCCCTTCCGGTTGCGACAACCCGCGCACCGCCTCGCACTTTGGACCGACAAGCCGGCGAATTAGTATGGAATAACTGGCTCCAGGGACCTGAAAGCGGAAACCGAAATGCACCACCCAGAAGAATCACAACAAAATCGCTGTTCATAACACCTCTTGTTTGTCCAAAGGGGCAGCGGCTTGACAGGAACGCCTGTGTTCAGGTGAGGGATCTTTTATTATTAGATTTTGATACCTAAACATTTTTCATAATATATAATAAGTTTATCATTAATGCCAAGTTTCGGTTAAGATGGGAGTGTCATGTACTTCTTGGACCTAAGTCTCTAAATTAAATATAGAAAAAAGGTACGCCGGCAGAATTTTACGTTAGACTTGGGTGTATTCCAACTATTCGAAATTTTTTATTTAACATTCACATTAAAACGCACAGAATATAATACCTCTTTGAGTGTGCTCGTTGCAGCAAGACTATTAAGAATACTGCATTATTATCGCTTATTGCCAAGTGTTATCCAAGGGTGAAAAGTGTAACTAACAAACATTACTTAATTCCGATTGCTCATGTAGATTTTATAAGGATGGACGAAATATAAAGCCTAAGGTGTCATTTCTCTAACAGATCGCACTTTATTCAGACGAGCAACACCGTACAATATTTTTGTTTCAATTTCCAATTAATGCACGCCTGTTATCTTTAATATTTAAAGTTTTCCTGCATACATTTTAAATAAAATAATTTATTGCCATTTTATGGTTCGACATTAAGTCTGAAATAATGTTCAGAATTCAACACGACAGTGAGTGAAACATTTAAAACTTCTTCATCTTACGAGCAGATAATTCAGTAGAAACTATATTTTAAAAACGCCTTACGATATAAACACTTCATTAATAATCATTAAAAAAGCACTACAAATTATTCTGCATCCTTAAAAAACCTTGAAATATTTTTTATTTAAACTTACAGGGTATCACAGTAAATCAAGATGAACATGAACGCATACTATTGGAGAAACTGAATGCCCTGTTCACAACAGCTACTAATAATGGAGATGTGTTGTTGTATGACTATGGTGACAACGAACCCGGACCACTGCAGCTATCAATTCCTATCGGTTTAGATCCACAAGCAGCCCCATTACAGGGTCAAGAGGCATTGTCACAAGTAAGCAAATAAACAGTTTTAATGTTTTTACCCATAGAAATAAATGAATAAAAAATCCATAGATAATAACATTTTCCTTTAAACAATTATTGATTTATAAAATTTTGAGATGTTTAATGGAATCCGAGGCATAAAACTAATTATTTACAAACACCATTTCGCTATTTCTTAATATTTAATTTTGCTCTTCCAGGCCCAAGAACTTCAACTAAACTATATAAAAAAACATGACAATAAACCTAATGGGGGTGCCAGTCTTGAAGCTGAACTAGAACTGTTAAAACTTCAAAATGCAAGTGTGTTAAATCAGAACATACATTATCCAGAGAAACCGAAACGTGACACTCCATTAAATGTTTCTCGAATAGAGAATATTAACAAAACCGCTGAAGAAGGTGAAAAGGAGATAATATATGGAAATATTAACGTTGACACTACCGTTTATAACACAGAATATCAAAACCAAAAAACGGAACAGACTGAACATCTATTTGAATCGTCCCAAGGTAATATCAATCTAACATCAATCAACAACACAAGTGACGAAAATATGAACATTACATATATTGATAATTCTACTCATGATGCAACAAAAAATACTTCTAGACCTACATCTCAGGTGTTAAAAAAAGATGGAGACCATAGTAAATTGAATCCAGAAAATGACTATTCCGACATTGGTGAAGCTATAAAACTGATAAGTCGATATGCTGAAGTAACCACTGATGATAATTTTTCCAAACATCAAAAGAAACCAGCAGTGAAAGAAGATAGCGTGCTTGGGACACGAACAAAAGTACAATATCGTCGTAACAAGCCAAAACCAGAAACAGTGGAGTCTTTGCCACTCCTATTGGGACCTGAATCTTCACTACTAGATTACAAAAATAAATTACCCACTCTTAGTGACCTTGCTAAAGATGGTATTATCTACCGATACCCTCTGTCAAGCCAACAGTCACATATACCACCACCGAACTATCCGTTCCGACATTTACAGGACTATTGGCCCGGTCAAACTAAGCTAGGAGGAGTCTACAATAGTCACGAAAATCCTAGGCGTCACCATCATTCTTACCCTCATAGTTTTCGTCAACATGGTTATCCGTATGGCACTTATGGTGGGCTTCATAAAACATATCCAGAACTGAAGAGGTACATTCGTAGAGTAAGCCAACATCACGCAGAGCCGCTGGGATCTCGCACTAACAAACAGGACCTCTACAGTCTTCTTGGTTTAAGGCACTGGTTCAGTAGCGAAGGCACAGCAAAAAGATAGCTTGTTTCAAATATATTAGACAATTCAATGTTACCCGGTCGCGTATAATGAAAGCTATGACATAATGGAAAACGTTTACTACTGCATCCGAATTAGAAATAGGTATAATATGTACTTAATTAAAACTTTAGTCAAATTAGAATTTTATTTCTCACTACAACGCACATTCAGTCATGAAAGTCAATGAACTGATTGAGAAATTCGAGTAGTATTTAAAAATAAACTATCAATTTCAGTTTCTTACTTGTTTTGCATCCATAGGCCATAGCTTTCACTACACTT
The DNA here is from genome assembly GCA_033032175.1 of Saturnia japonica. Classification (NCBI taxonomy): domain Eukaryota; kingdom Metazoa; phylum Arthropoda; class Insecta; order Lepidoptera; family Saturniidae; genus Saturnia; species Saturnia japonica. The sequence goes on from CM065314.1 coordinate 7,132,158, forward strand.
TTAGCTTATTTATTTCCAAGCCAAATATTACAGTCATAGTTTTTTTTTTGTTAGTGTTTTTTTAAGTTCTGTAAATATCTTCTAATTTAAGTGTTTTATTTGCTGCTAAATTGTTCATATAGTATTATCGTTGTTTTATACTTTTTATTTTAATGTAAAATTTCCGACTTATATTTATTCGATGTATATTATTATTCATATTAATACTTCGTTGTGAATGTAGTTACGTGTATATTGATCGATGTTAGTACCTAATGAAAACTGTATTATTTAAATGGTGTCGCATAAATTTGACACATATTTTCGCTCAAACTTCTCAAGGAGCAAATTCTAAATACTCTATTGATTAAATTGTAACTTTCTGTTGACTGTGTGTATAGATATAGCTAGTAGATGTTCGTCTCGTGAAAGTAAACCAAACATACCATCGGACATTAGAAACCCACCTGATATGAATACGAGAGATTGCACCTGAAAAGGAGCTCAAACTTGTGCACTTCGCTTTTAGAGCCGGTTATATACTTGCCTCAATAATACTGTTTAGAAAATCAGAAGATCTAAGCGTATTGAGCTGCTATGTTGCGTGACTTAGTTATTGCGTTATAGGCAAATACAGCTTGGAGACGTTTTCGCATTTGTAGTAGTGTAATACACAGTGACTAAAACCGGAATAAGCCAGTCTTTGCTGGTTACCGCCCACGTGCCTCTAAATAAAAACGTACACTACTACAAACGCAAAAACGTCTCTAAGCTGATTTGGCTGTAATATGATTTTATTAAGGGCTGGATACCTATTATTACCGAACTATTACACATTAACGATCCCACCAAAGCTTAGTTTAAGTGTTTAGATATATAACATATTAAACTTTCGAACCTGTCTAGAAGGTAGAAATGTTAACTGTATTTTTATAATCGATTAATAGTTACTATAAAGGTTTGAAGAGGTTAATGTAAAAGTATAAGTCAAGCGTTTATCACTTGCTATATTGTGTTATATTCGTTCATTTTTATGTCTTCCATTAAAGTTATAATTATTATCATAAACCCCAGATTATGACACCATATTCAATATACGGTGATTAAAAAATTATTACCTATTGTAAGGTCATTATTACCATTATCTAAGGATAATTTTTTATTTTTTTTACTTTATAATGATATTAGACTACACATAGTGAAACATAAAGTTGAAACAACAAACTGTTGTGCGCTGATATGTAGGTACTGTCAATCAGTTATCCATGTAAATAACTTATAGATAGACATGTATTTTCTCACTTATGTAAAAAGTAAAAAAAAAAACGTACGATAATAAAACTTCAATATAAATTAATAAATACATATCTAATTAATCATAATCTTATTAGAATTACCAAAAATTAATGACATTTAATAACTTTATTGGAATATAAGTAATTAGTGGAATAGTTCTTTTTGTAAACATTATAATTTCACATTTTCTTTAGGATATTCCGTAACTTAAATAAAAAACGGAACCTATAGGATCACTTTGTTACAATGTGACTGCAATTTTTATACTATCATTATAAAGTTTTTTGATGACTCTTATAATAAGGAAATAATCACCTCATTGCATGTCTTCCTACATCAAATTTAATTTGAATACGAGTTGACTAAATAAAGACTAGATTTTAGTGATAAACGAAGGACTTTACATAATTTAATGAAAATAATATTTTTAAAGTATTAAAAACCAGTGTATCTTATTAAATGGTTAGTATTATGTTAGTCAAAAAAAAAATGGTCTACTAATCATTTGTTGTTTGTACTGTGTAATTATTACTAAAAGTACAAAACGGTCAAACAGAATTTTATTTATTAAAAAATAAACTCAGTACTGCCGTTTTTGTACTAAATACCTGCTTATTATAAATTGATGTTGTTTTTATAATTATTAATAATGGTCTTAAAACAATTTAGAAAGTATTGTACAAAATATCATAAGAAATTACTCTATTAGAATAATACAATATATAACTAGTCTTACAATGACTTCTGTCAAAATATTTAAGTTTATCTGAACATAAAATATTTCAAAATTAAATTATGCAAACTATCAATGCCAGTATTTTATTGTAAATAAAGAAATGTCTTAAAATAATAATAAAAAAGTAATTGAAAATAATCATGGTTTCATTTATACACTATAGTATAATATTTATTTTAGTAGTGAATAAAAATCAGCACTTAGCATAAGTAAAAGACAAATAATTCATGTAATAGATTTTATTGAAAAAAAAAAATACTTTTCAGTCATTAAAATGAAAACGATCATTCATTAAGCTGTCGAGTTACATATTAACTTGTTCAATAGTACGAGATTCCCTGTACTTGCATATACTTAATTCAATGGACAACATAAGATACTTACCTAAAATGACTACGATTTACATTCACATCGTAAATGATCATTAAAACAAAAGTAACAATACAGTAAGCCTAGTTTTAAGTTGTTTGTACAAACTATCACAATATAACTGAGAGTTTCTTAAAACAATATTAAAATCTGAAATCATGTCCCGGACCCGCCCAGAAACAATGAGATGGTACTATAATACATTTTAATAATAGTTTACGTATAAAACAGCATAAAGATATACAATAATCAAAAATAATTATGAAAAATTTCACTGAGCAAAGTATATGCAAGAACAGATTACGAAGGAATTGTTCACAAATCACAAATGGATCTTTATTTTCTAGGACTTTTTCCAACTAAGTGAAATCACAATAATTAGCCCTGACATATATATCTTAAAATATTGGAGAAACTCAACATTGACAGATTTCACATTTTTGTCAATCAACTGAAGTAAAACAATTTGAACAATAAGTACTAGCAGACACAAATATCAATCCAAATTTTTATGTTCTCACTGAGTTATTTCACCTAAACTCATAGATTTGAATGCTGTGTTCGGGAACATGGCTTAAGGTCAATGATTGATACCTGAAAATAGTCATTTTTACACTTTATTAACCATTATATAATTAATAATGCATTTTTTTTTCATTATCACTTTCAATGTTATTGCGATTTAAAATTAACATATTTAGTTTTAGTTTCCATAAAATTTAGCAAATTTTGAAAACGTGATATACCGTCGCCAACCACGGCGCGGCGCGGCCATGTAAGTTTGTTTATTATACATAAGTTTCCTCATTTAACTAAATTTGTTTACATTTTATTAGGGTTAATTTTTTTACTTATAATCTGAGATAGATAACATAAACAGAATAAAATCTCGATACCTAATAACACCTCCACGGATCCGACGGAACTTTAATACACACTGTATAAATAGGGGGAGATGCAAGTATTACATAAGCAGAATTAGAGGTCGGGGTCTTTTAATGGGGTAAATGATAAAATGTTTAAAGGGCTAATAGTGTCATTTTTTTACTTTTCTTGACAAAAATATTTTTTTAAATCTGTAATATGTTTCAGTTTAGATTTCTGTAGTAAAGTACTAGATTATAGTTTACCTAGCAGAACATTTATTAACAAAAACATAACTGCTGACTATCTGTAGATTTAAACAAAAGATAAAACTTTAGGATTCAATGAATGAACCTTTGTGTGTTTGTTTGTTGACTTGGTCTTTGGGTGTAGACTCGGTCGCAATATCTGCAAGGAAATCCCTTGTTGCAAGGAACTTGTTAGAAGTAGTTCATTAAAAACTAGTTGCTATGGACTGAAATCGGCGTTACATCCGAAGTCATTATAGCCAAATAGTTTTCCTCTAAAAGTATACTTTAAATTCAAGGGACTTAAGTGGTAAGTTGCTTTAACCAAAAAGTCATTACAACAAAGGTCATTACAAATGAAATACACTGTAATTCTGTTAATTTGGGGAAGCCCAAAATACTATATAAATGCTATAACTTGATACAAACAAATATAATGTCCATTGTCTTTGGTTATGACTTGTTATACCAATTACCTATACTGATTGTTTCATTCTTTTAGTTTGAATAAAATTTATTTGAGGTTACTCAATTCGATTATAATTTTTTTTAATGGATGTTCAGCAATAACGAACATAATAAAAACGTAGCGTTTTTTAGCGGGAAATACGCACTGTAAACGCTATTTAAATAAGTATTAACAGCAGCTACATCTTTATACAAAACTTATTAATATTTTATTTGTCAACATGTAAATAATTCGATAGACATGTAAAAAATTATCAGTAAAAATTGTTTTCAACAACGCAATTTTGACAATATAAAGAAATTTATAACTCAAATACAAGCTTGAGTCCCTAGTTCAAATTTTCAGGGCTTCTTGGGGACAGAATTTTTTATTAAATTGGATTGGATTTAAATAGCTATAACTTTACAAAATCGGAGCAATGAAACAAAAGCTGGGTAGAATCCATTAAAATATACCTCGACAAAAGATATTCGCTGCTGGTCGATTCTCAACTTCAAATGCGGTACACATAAGTGTTTTATAAATAGGTAAAATTTAACCAAAACAGTTGTTTAGTACAAAGCTATTAGCGAAGCACGATACAAGTTAAGACCTAATATCTATTTTTTTTAATAAAAGTAGTAGAAGGCTTACTGAGCAAAATGCCGCTGGGCAGGAGTCTTTAAGTTATATAGAAGCTAAGATACAAATATATGAAAATTAGTGAAAAATCTACTTTTTTAAAGATAAAAGAAAATCTCCAGCGGCCGGATTTACTCAGATTTTCAGGATCGTCTTCTTTTTAGATGTACTTTTGAGGAAAAAATCAGCATCAAAATCGCCGATCCTAGTGTGCACTCTTTCGTCGACAATTAATGGATCTGCCCTTAAATAAATGTGTGTGATGAAATAAAGTGTTGTTATACAGTTAATTTAAGTTAAACTTGTGAAGATAAGTTAAAAATTGTTGACATAAAAACATTGATACAAAGCCAAAAAACAATAGTTAATTTATTTTAGGTTATTAAATGTGTACCTAATATAATCTAAACAATATTTTGATTTTTGAAATAAAATTTTAAGTATGTCTTATCATTTATGGGATATCACGTAAAATAGGCGCACATAGATGTTGAGTTATGAAACTAAACCCGTGAAAACTTGATACTCTTGACCATTTTAGTGTGTCAGGGTATGCAATTTCTTAAATTTGGTTACCAAACTAGAGTTCCAAAGAAATACATTCTGTTGTAAAATACTATTATTTTTATTATTAATATCCTTACATTTATGTTTTAGTGAAAATAATTCTGTAGGAGATTATTAATTTATGTAGCTGTACATACCAAGATTAATATTTTCATTTTAATTATACACAAATAACCATTGTCAGCATATTATATTGCCATGCCAACCATTATCATTATTAATAATAAAAATAATATTCATTATTAAAAAAATTTACTCACCATTCAGAGCTTCGATGGTAATAATAGCCTTCTATAGTTGCTGCAGACTTATGAAAGCATATATAATAGAAGCCAGCAAATGAAGCACCATTTATGTCCTTTATTGTGTGATCGGGCACTAAAAAGTGTTCTTTCCACCTCATAAATACATAATCAGCCTTTGCGAGTGAATCATAATCAAAACTATCAGAGTTGAATGTCTTTAAATATGGTACAAATAAGTCGAATTTACTCTAGAAAAACAAATGGGAGGGTTTACTTTGATAACATTAAATTACTCAAATTTAAGACACTTTTATACAATGTGTTACATTTTTGTGTCACACCTCCAGAACAAAAAAAAATTGGTAATGTTTACAAAAAATGATCCACATTTGCTAAAAAAATTCTTAGCGTCATATAACAAAATAGTAGTGAAAAATAAAAAATTACTCTTTATAAATATCTTTACCTATTTCAATACACTGGGCTTTAGCTTTAATGTGTTTACATATTAATATTTCCCACTACATATGAAAAGTTTGAATTATAACAATCATTATTAGGTGTATAACCCTACAAAATGTAATGTGAAAAGATTAACAAATTTCAAGATATTACAAAATTGGCATCTGGTTTGCCTAATTTATTTGGGGTATAAATGAGTAAATCAACAGGTTCATTTATTTTTGGTACAAACTTGTGATTTCTTTAAAAGTAGGACTTATCATACAAATGTAAACTTTAAAATGGCCACCCAGAAAAGTATGTATTTTCAACTTGTCAACATAATCACACTTTGTACTATGATAATTTATTCCTATTAATTTATAAATTCTTTAATATACTTATTTAATAAATATTTAGCAGTCTTGAGTGTGATTCGTTAACTACAATTAAATATGATGTAGCCATTCCCTCTATGTTTCACACTATGGCTCTAAATATATTAAATGATAATAGCAACTGTAGATTGATAACATAATAGGTTACATTTGTTACTAGTAAATTAACAATGAATTACAAATTTAATTATAGACCCACATAAATTGTAATTTAGATTTCTCTATAGTTTTACTTTTTCACAATTGTTATGAAATAGCACTTTAAGTCAGAAAAATGCTTACCCAATGCTTTCTATCAACATCCTCATCAGCGTCCCACTTCCTTGTGAGAAAGGGATACTTTGCTGATATAATTTCGCCATCGAAAAATGTTGTGAGTGTTGGAAATTCCTCTGTCAAGCCTTTAATTTTTAAATAACCACAGAGGTATGAATTTTCCTCATCTACATGCTAAAAAGTAAAGTTATATAAGTATCAATAGAATAACAACTGTTTCCTAATATTTTATGCATTTATCATACCAATCCAACAAACAAATTTAACCTGATTCAGTGAAGATTTCCTTATCAGTCAGATATGTGTAAACAGTCAGTAGATGCAATAATTTCGGAGTTTAATAACTAGATATTGCGTATTTTATTATTGTTACTAACCTGCAAAACGACTTCGACCTCATACGAATTTCCTTTGCTTTTTTGATGCCCTTGAAATCTAGACCCGTTATATAGTAATGATTTAGTGACACCCGGCTGTTTAGAATTAGCTGGAGGAGGCGGAGTTATATCGACTTTAACTGGCATTATATTTCCATTAAAAACAATGCCCTAGTACTCGGAAGTATGACAGAAGGATGACGAGTATTTCTTCGACGACAGCCGACAAGTACCTTTGACAGATAGTCTCCGTTCCAGTAAATTCTATGAATTAAAATGTCCATTTACAAGAAATCATTATTTGTATAATAAATCACATAGCGTTCCTCTCTTTATCAATAACTTACGCCAAAAATCATCAAGACGAAGATATAGGGCATACTTTTAGAGATTCTAGTTTTCACAAACAAATACAAATGTAAAATTTGACATTGACTTAGAGCAGTGCAGGGTTGTCAATACCCAATGTCCAAATTCCAAAAATCTAGCTTAAATTTCCCGAATTGTGTTAGACGATATAATATTCATCACAAAATGGCTCGAAAGTAGCTCAAAATGGTTTGTGTGAATATATACACGGAACAGTGTGTTGCCTTTTTCGTTTCCGAACTTGTCTGACACACTGCCATGTGTCTATAACAAACTATCAACATATCAATAGTCAAAAGCTTAAAAGCTATGAGTATTTACATACACACGAAAGCAGATATAACATCTTTGAAGGGATATGTTATGGTTTTTAATTTTAATTAAATAACTTAGGTTTTTGACCCTATATTGTATAATATTAGTGGTGTTTTGCGTGATATAGTTTGGTTGTTTTGCATAAGTGCAGTGGATTTTAAATATTAACTGGAAGCATGCATTTTAAGATCTCACAAAAACTACCTAGATCGTTCAACAAGGGAGCATTTTGTTAGACAACACTTTGAATATAATACAGACCGCTGCGAAGCCATGTAAACATTGACGCTGACAAGTGCTTTTTGCGGTGCCAAAACACAAAGAAAAAGAACAATTATTACAATAATTAATCCAAATAGCGCGACCCTTAGGTGCACACAAAGATATTCGTATCGCTATAATACGGCGGTATCAACCTATGGTATATCCAATTCAACAATTCGATTGTCGCAAAAGAGGCGATTTAAACCGAGTACGCGCGAAAGAGTGCATGTTATTAATATATTTGAAAGAAATAGTAGATTACACACTAATATTACTCAATTTAAAACTAATGGCTAGTGTTATAAATTTATAATGCTTAATTTCGAATAAATTATAACCATTAATACAGGTAATATTAAACCTTATATTAAGAAATAAATAACATGCTGTTTACTGATTTATTTTTTTGTTTTAACCTTTGGCCTTCGCCGTGATTTCTTAAGTAGGTTTATGTTTTCCTAATCTATGCCATATTCTATTTTTAGTTTTGAGTTCCGCGTTATTTGAAAGTTATAAAATTTTGTTGCCAGATTTATTCGGTTTCGAAGGTGTATACTTTTTTTTGTTTGTTATAGTTTAGTTTGTATAATATAGGTATAATTTGCGCTGTGTTAATAATAGTGCATCGTCTGTATACTGTATGTATATCCATACTCCATAGGCACCAATAATCGCTTACCATCAAGCGGGCCGCATGCTTGTTTGCCACCAACGTGGTGTAAACAACAAAAGAAGGAATCAGTTATTTGAATATCACTAAAGTAATCTACGAAACAAATATTTATGTTAACAAAAACGTTAAAAATCATAATATCTGAAAACCGTTTCAATACTTAGGTTACGTCGAATCAACGAATATCTATGATTTATATAGGTACAGTATTGGATATCGAAAACCAATACATAGGTAGTACCAAAGCATCAATGTTTCCATTTCTATATTTATTAGAAATCGATGTTTTTCTAATATAGCTCAACCTATATTATGGTCCTGATTTTTATTTTTGGTCTTATTTTGATTCATATTTGGTATTCTGCACAGAGTACATTTGTATGTAGGAGAAGTATCCTGCTTCTGCCCTCCACCAGCCACTATGTATGGGTTCCAACTATTTAGAGAAATAATACACCCAAAAAAGTTTAGCCGGCGGCGTCACGTCGCGAGACGCCTTACCTGACAGATGTGAAACTTCGAAACTATTTTTTATACAAAAATTGAGTAAAAGGATGGTTTGCTACTTTACTTGGTACTTGGTGAGCGGACTGGTTTCCGCAACTAGGCAACTGATGGGCCCTTTTTGCGTGACTGGTGGGTTCTGTTATTCTAGCCACCCGATGTCTTCCAGGAAAGCCAAAAGCTCGTTTATACCGGTGCAGGCCTCCCTGGGCGTCCTCGGCGTTCTAAGGTACTGTGTTTGTTAGCGACGCGTAGGCCTAAGCGTGATGATAAAAATCATAATTGTAAATATAAGTTGTAGGGACTAAGAATTTGTATACAATCGGCGATTTAATGTTTTGAATATAATATTACAACTTGTAGGTATATAAGAATAGTAAATAACTTGTAAAAATGCTTATAATATCGTAGAAATAGTCACTTAAAGTATTGAACTTATGTTTCATCAATAATCTGTGTTTTATAACAGCTATATGTAATGTTCAATGTCGTATAGGATAATTAGCCTGATATGTATGTTTTATAATGTTTATAACGTTCAATAGTACGTACATAACGTGTTTTAGGCCGTTTAAGGTTGTAATGTTTATCGCTTTATATTTACGATGTTTATGAACCTTTAACGTTGCAATTAGTGTTTTTATATAGGTATTTATGTCTACAATAACATAAAACCGGTTTTATAGTGATTCGATAATTATATTTAGAGATATTAACAATTTATTATACATTGTGTAGAAATAATAATAATAACATAGACAGGGACAGCAATAGTGCAGCCGCAACGCGTCACCGCAGTTAGTGGGCCATGACCATATTTGGTAATGCTAGAGCAGTAAAGAGATAGACGCTATAGCTCCGTCCCGCTCCAACGTTGAGATAAAAGTCTATCCGTCGGGGCCTACCGACACACACAGGTGCCACAAACTGAAGACTCGAGAATCAAGAAACAAGACTGGAAAAACAGTACTAAGAAGACAGTACTAGGAATAAAATGGGCGCGTGCGTCTGCTCACAACAAATGTGTACGTCAACCGATACAGAGCGGGACCGCGCACCGAGGGCGCGAACGCGACGGAAACGATTCCCTCGTACTCTGTATAACCGACGGCGGATAACACGCTACGGTAACCAGCTGTCTGGAAACAGGTATGCAGGATCCGATCAAGGACGAATTATCGATTCAATCGCCTGCACCGCAACGATAGCGTAGTTGAGCTTCAGTCGTATACGTAATGCTTGCCGTTCGTATAGATTATTTTAATAAACATTCATTTTCACAAAACAATCGATACCAAAAAATTTCAAACAATCGGTTCCTATTATGTTACAAAAATAAAGCAAAATATTACCTATAGATAAAAGAAACTTGTGACTAGTGCAGTAACAACAAATATTACTTTTTGTAGTTTCGACAGTGTCAGCGCCATGACAACATACGTATGTATTTCTCGACGTTTGTTTTTTAACTGAGATAGCAACATAATATTGTTGCTTTATAAGATTGGAGCCGGAATGGCAGTGATGTGTAATAAGAAGCACGATCTTGCGGCCAAGCCCCCCTGCCGACAATCGGTTGTGGTAGATCGGAAGGTGAAAAAACCTCTTAAAGTATAATGAGTTAACCCATAGAGTAGAAGTTAATCATTGATGATAGAAATAAAAACAATGAGTTAACTCACTTGCGCCGGGTATAATACAGATTTACTCATCTCTATTATAGAATAATTTAGTCTATCATTTAATGGTAGGGATTCATCGTTTCGTTGGTTTCGTTGAACGACTGACTTGTGTAAATTGTTTTATTTTGTGATATAATTTATTTACTTTCAGATTTTAAATTTCTTTCACAATGGTTATCCATATAACATTTAAAAGTACTGTTATTGAAAAACATTTCACATCGGCCGACCTTTTGTGCTTAATGGAGCGTTAGCAGTGAGATTTTCCCACATAATTATGGTTAACTGACGTTAGACTGTACGTACATCTTCAATTATGGCAGACCCAGGTTATTATCACAGTGATTATATTCGACACCCTGTTCTCCATGAGCTGGGTGTCAAGTACGGTATAAAGACAGAGTGTATTCCAGAAATAGCATTGCCGTCTAAGTTGGAGGAGCTCAAAGATGTCATACGTAGAGAGATACGTAAAGAACTGAAAATAAAAGAAGGTGCTGAGAAGCTTCGTGAAGTGGCTACAGACCGACGATCTCTTTCTGACGTCGCGAATATTGTTAAAAAAGCTAATATAAAACTGAATGAACTTAAATCGGACCTGCAAGAGCTGGAGTCTCAACTTCTCTTGTCCCGTGGACAATCAACACCAACCTCACCTGAAGACCTATCTTATGATGAGGAAATAATTTTGGCATCAGAAGCTGCACAGCAACAACGGCAACTTGGGGAAGCCACAAATGACCGTAAACTTGCTTCCCTTGAAAAACAGTTGAACATCGAACAAAAAGTAAAACAAGGGGCTGAAAATATGATACAGAGTATAAGTAGTAGCAACCAGTCAAGAGATAAGAAATTATTAGCAGAGGCTCATCAAATGCTTGCAGACTCAAAAGATAAAATTGAATACCTAAAACTTCGAATTACTAAACTGACGAAGCAACAAAAAGGTGACAATGCAGGAGCTAATGGTGATGGCAAGAGTTCTGATGCAACTGGAATAGATGCTTTGTTAGATGAAAGAATAGCTGAATTGAGAAATCGTCTTCGTATTGAGGCAGCTGTTGTTGAAGGTTCTAAAAATGCTATAAGACTCTTGCAGAGTGATAAAAAAGTAACTGATAAGAAAGCCTTACAAGAGGCTCAAACCAGTCTCCTTGAATCCACTCAAAAATTAGATTTGTTACGTAGATCATTGGACATGCGTAGACAAGAACTCCCTGCAGAAAGTACGGCATTTGTAGAATTGGGACATGAATTACGTAGCACAGGATCAAGTCCAGGTTATGTTAGTTTATCTGGAGGTAGTGGGCCCAGAGCTCAGTTCTCAACTCCTGCTCCAATGATCAGCCCCTGTGTGCAAGTAACAGGTACACTTGAAGTAAGGTTAATGGGTTGTCAAGACCTCCTAGAGGATGTACCTGGACGTAGTCGCCGGGACCCATTAGCCAGCCCTTCAGATTTAAAATCCTTTGTTAAAGGTGTTACTATACGTAACTCAATGAAATATACTTACAGCATTAAAGAGGATACAAGTAATGAAATAATGGCTGTGCTAAAACTGGACAACCACACTGTAGCTCAAACCAGTTGGAGACCATGCTCCCAACAAGCTTGGGATCAAAGGTAATTTTTTTTAGTTTATATTTATTTTCAATTTAATAAAAGCATTTGCATATACACAATATCTATAACTTTTTAAAATAAATAATTTGTATTGCAACCTCTTAGATATTTGCTTATGTGCTTAAAAATTAATATATAAACCCCAAAATACAAAACAAATTAATAACTCAAGTACTGACTAAAGTGAATATAATATTGATATGTGAGATCATTTATTTATGGATTTGAAGTAAAACAATTTTTTTAATATTATATAACTAACTAACTAACATTAATTGAATTTATCACATGTATCTACTACTTCCTTGAATTATAATCTTTATGGTTTCTTTGCTATTACTCATTATCTTATCAACTGCTGTAGTACATATTTATAGTATGACTAAAAACTCAACAATCACAAAGATATATCACTATTTTATGTAATTGAACATGCAATGATGTAAGAAAAGTTAACATTTCCAATGCTTGTAACACATTTTTGTTCATAAATAATACACACCACTAATTACAAAATGCATTAAGTCATTTATAAAGTATTTCAAGTATTACAACTTGCAAGTCACTTCTTGGAAAAATAAGGTTCAATTTTTTATGAAATAAATTACTAACATGTATCTTACTTTTTTGTAGTCCTATTGATAATCAAAATAATGTTCCTATAATGCATCCACATTTATTTTTCTCCAAATATTATTTCCATACATCTTTAAGATGGAATTTCTAACTATAATCTAACTTATATATTGCAGTATAAATGCTAATGTACAAAGTTGGTTATTTAATCATGTATAATCAATACCTCAATAAAAATCTATTATTTAGAAAATTTCAATTTGGTATGTAATTTGAAATATTTAGAATTTCATAGTGCTACTGATATTAATAATACATGACATGACAGTGTCAACTCACAATGGATTGTAGATGCCACAGTAGTAGCCAATGTTATTGGGTTACATGCTCACCATGAGGTATGCAATCACTTTGCCACATTATAGAACTGACTACACTGTTAGCCTTAGGGGCCCTAAAGCCGCTGCGGCTTTTACAACTTCACCAAACTTGGAACAAATACAACAATCACACCATGCTTTATATAGAGAAAATAGTTTTGTGATCTTTTTGGATAAATATAAATGACTGTTGTTCCAAGCAATAAAATATGTAAATTTTTTGTTTAATGTTTTTTGGTTTAATGTAATAAGATTAAGCTTACTGTGAAAGGAAACATGATATAACAATAGCAAGACAGTAGAACATTTTCTAGTGATTATTTGACAGTTTGATACCACCTTAAAATTTTGACATCAAGCCTCATTTGGTAAGTTTGGAACAGCTGCACTTAAGAGCCAGTCTATTTATTATGCTTACTGTCTTAGACCACATTATCAACTAACATCAGATGAGATTAAGAAATCAAAGCCTTTTTTTGGTAATCCATCATAGATGCCTGTCCACTATAGAGGATAACTCAAATTGTGGGACCTACTATACTCCCTAAGTTAAACAAATTTACTAGTTTTGAATTCTCTTTCCATCTCGGCAAGCACATCTCCTCAGCTGAGATATTTCCCCTGACATACTCAGTTCTCCATTGATATTTTAAACAAAGTTTTATTCCTTGGTGAATTTATTTCAAGGTATTCTTTCTCCAGGCTCAGCCCTCGGTCCCAGTCGGAGTGGACAATCACACTTCTTTACTGGGATTACTAGTTTTGAGGGCAACAAATAATGAGTTTCTTCCCACTTGCTCAGAGATAAAGTTAGTACATACCGAGCCAGTGCTTGCTCCACCCCCTGTACTCTCTAGTCAGATGGGTTGTCCAAATTTACCTGATATTGCACCCAAGGCATCAAAGGCTAACCTATCAAGTGATTAAAAATGTTAAGCAATATGGAATTATATTGGATATTTGCAAAAATATTTTTGTGTTTAGTGTTTCTACATGAGTTCATTTTACCTGTAGGTGAGTTTTTACAGTCCAAGTGCAAAATAGTAAAGTTCAATGTCTATTGACAGTCTCTTTCTGCAGGTCTGATAATACTACGTCATTTTCATGTTTGTTGTTTAGCAATACATAATACATCATGAGCATGTGAGAAGGGCATAGGTGATTGTATCTATGCATTACCAATGTAAATCAATCAACCTGTAATGTTACGAAATATGTTGTATAAATCAACCTAAATCTATGGAATGAACTACATATCACAACCTTTTTTTAAATAATCTATGCATACTGATGGAAACATGTTTCACTTTTGCAAAGTTTACTAGATTTATCAAAGTATACAACATACATTAGCACTAAAAGTGTCGCATGTTTTCATTATTATTTGATTACAAATTCACTTGATTTTAAGTGGTGATGTAGCCTAAGATGGTAACATGCAAAGCCTAAAGGGACTCAGATTTTCAACTTAAGCCTGGTAGGTAGCCAGGAGGGCATTGAAGAATAATATTTATATAGGGATCCTAGGTATTTCAATTTGTTTACTTTAGATAGGGCTCTATACAATTTAACTTCTATGTTTGCTAAAAAGCATTGTAGTGTTCAAAGTTGCATACCATTATATCTTGAAGATCTCCATTGTTCCAAATTTCCTTGTATGTCAATAAGGCTCACGGACATTAAAATTATGTGATCCACATTTAACGAGATTCCAATGTATGGGTTTTTGTATCATTCTGTTAGGTAGTTAATGGTGATATTAAATAGGTAGTAACTGGCTCAGTAGTCTAACTTGATAAACACCTACATTGATCTCAAAGGCCTTCGACTCACTGGCTGGATTTCTGACGTATGCTACTTATGTAATAATTTTTGTTGTAATTTAGTAATGCTATATGCATCACCATTTCATGGTTTGATCACGATGTTATCCTTCACCAAAAACTCGGGCACATTGTACCTAAGCATTCGAATCCACGTCAATCAACGCTTTTTCTGAATATACTACCACTAAACCATCATTGCTTCGAAATTTGTTGCCAAACCTAATATTACCTATGAAGCATCGTACGTATTTTAGTTCAACATGTTGTACGTAAAATAGTAACATGAGCCCATTGACAGCCAAAAAAGTTTGAAAAATATCAATGATTTGTCATTTAAAGCTCACATTCTCTTCTGCAACCACTGGCACTATAACAAAATCATAATTATACTTACGTTAACTCTAAATTATAATATGTACTGTATAACTTATTTTTAGATTGAAATATTTATTGTTATGTTAAAATACTTTGCCTAAACAAACAATTTTAGTTGTTAAATATATTATGCCCCTTTCATACAAAGTATTATTTGTAGTTAGTAGTTACAATGTTTCAAAATATAATGTTATAGAAATAGATTTCTGTGTGTTTTGGTAAAGTATTTTATTATGAGGGATACCTGGGTAGAGAAAGAATTTTTAACAGTAATAAAATACTAAAGTTGTAACACGCAAAGTACACTATACTGTTTAAAATGTTTTATCTTTTTTTAAAATAAATTATGATTTTAATTTTTTCAGATTTACTATCAAGCTAGACAAATCAAGAGAACTGGAGATTGGTGTACATTGGAAAGATTGGCGTGGCTTATGTGCAGTAAAATTTTTAAGACTGGAAGAATTCATTGATGACATTCGTCATGGAATGGCCTTGGAATTGGAACCTCAAGGACTCCTATTTGCTGAGATCAAATTTTTAAATCCGATTATATCAAGAAAGCCAAAGCTTCAAAGACAAAGAAAAATATTCAAACAGCAAGGAAAAAATATTCCTAGGCCATCTTACGGAGAAATGCATATACCTGCTGTTGTACTTGGTAGACTACTAAAACGATCTTCTCCTTCAATCCAAAATATCCAAACTGCCCACATAACTCCACCTCAACAGCATATCTTTGAATCTGTTTCTATTGACAATAGAGAAATTGAAAATGCCACAATTGGTGGTATGGCTGGAGTGAGACCACTAGGCTTACCTACCACACCTACAACACCACAGCTACCTATATTACCCCCACCAAAGCCAACATTGCCACTCCATCCACCTCCAAATGTATCTACATTACGAATGGAAAAGGAACTCCAGGAAGCTTTTGCATTCTTAGAAGATTCATATACTAGGGACAATTATGTCCCAAGGGAACCACAAACACCATCATGTGATACACCTTTAGTTGAATACCCACCATCACCATCACCTAAATTGGTTCTAGAGTATCCAAGCAGTGAAGATCAAATTGTGGATGTTACAAACAACATGCGTTTATCTTCTTCTCGATCATCATCAATCATAGAAACTGTAGGCAAGGAAACAGATTCTAGGAGACAATCTGGTGAAATGTCTATGGACAGTTTTAGGTTGTTGAGTGTTCTTGGTAGAGGGCACTTTGGAAAAGTAATACTTGCACAGTATAGGCCTACTAATGAATATTTTGCAATAAAAGCTTTAAAAAAAGGTGATATAATAGCTAGAGATGAAGTGGATTCTTTATTATCAGAAAAAAGAATTTTTGAGGTTGCTAATGCAATCAGACATCCGTTTTTGGTAAATCTTTTTGCATGTTTTCAAACTGAGCAGCATGTTTGTTTTGTGATGGAGTATGCAGCTGGAGGAGATCTTATGATGCACATACATGCTGATGTGTTCACTGAACCTAGAGCAGTTTTTTATGCAGCTTGTGTAGTATTAGGCCTACAGTATTTACATGAAAATAATATTATTTATAGAGATTTAAAATTGGATAATTTACTCTTAGATACAGAAGGTTATGTTAAAATTGCTGATTTTGGTTTATGTAAAGAAGGCATGGGATGGGGAGACCGGACAGGTACATTCTGTGGTACACCTGAATTTTTGGCCCCAGAAGTTTTGACTGCATCATCATACACCCGTGCTGTTGATTGGTGGGGTCTTGGTGTTTTAATTTTCGAAATGCTGGTTGGTGAATCACCATTCCCTGGTGAGGATGAAGGGGAAGTGTTTGACTCAATTGTTAATGATGAAGTTCGCTATCCAAGAACATTATCATTAGAAGCTATCGCATTAATGCGACGTTTATTAAGGAAAAATCCCGAAAGACGACTTGGCTCTTCTGAAAGAGATGCAGAAGATGTAAAGAAGCAGGCATTCTTCCGTAATGTTGACTGGGAGCAACTGCTCCTAAGAAAAGTAAAGCCACCATTTGTGCCAACAATAAAGAATTTGGAGGATGTGAGTAACTTTGACAGTGAATTCACTTCTGAAGCAGCTGTACTCACTCCTCCCAAAGAGCCTCGACCGCTTAGTGCCACAGACCATAAAATGTTTCATGATTTCACTTACATGGCAGATTGGTGCTAGGTTACAAGTTTTGGCTAATCTTTAAATTTTAAAATCAATTTGGTTTTAATTTGACACAAAAACCCCTCAATGCCTTAAAAAGTGTGTGAAAGTTTTTCATATTTTGATAATAACAATGTTATCTTAGATGAGTATTTAACAGCTTTTCTTGTTAACTCGTATTTAATGCAGTGAAATGCAATATTCTATAATAAATTGTGTAATTAATAAGTTTTAAATAGTGCTATAATGTTTATTTTTTTAAAACAGTGTTATAAATTGATATATTGTGTAGTTATGAATTAACTTAGAAAGTAATAAGTTAATAATGTTAAGTGAAAGCGTGTTAAATCATATAACGTTTTCAGTCAATTGTTTACTTATTAAGTGAAATAAAGTAATCAACAACATTGTTATTTTAATGTACCTATCATAACTAAATAAAAATAGACTTATCAAGTAGGTAACCAGATCATATTTTTATAGATAACTAAAGCAATGAATTTATAAAAAGGAAAGTAAGAAATAGTGGGCCTGACAAAACAAAAACAAATAAAACAATTTTATTGGAATCATAAGTTTCTATTATTATTTGATAAATGAGCATGTCTGGAATTGTTAATGATCAAAGGAATAATGATGTTTATTTACAAAATTTATTTTGCATTGCCATTTTATGTAGGTATAGTTATTCAAATATTCTTATACACATAAACACTAGCTAGGCACATACATTGATACTTAGCTACTTCCATACTAAACAGGAAAGAATAGCTCATTGTCCTCTGTACATACATTTTGTATTGAGTCACAATTACTTTTATGTACCTACTGTTTGCAATATTAAATACATCAGTCTAAATTAACTTCACACTAGATATTGAAAATTACATTAAATCAACAGAACATACTTCAATTTAATATATAATTCCTACCTATTTAAAAGATGTGAAGTTGAGTATTCATCTTTTTTTTTTATTTATCAAATACAAACCAATAACCACATCTCAATTTTCTAAAGAATAATTAATTAAGCCAAACTAAGAGAATTTTAGATAGGTTACAAACAGAATTACACATACTGTTTACACTTCAAAATATGTACACACAACAGTCTCAAAAAGTTATTAATGTGTAGAATGAAAGGTTCACATCCTCGATCCTTTTTGCTGAAGTACCTTAGCACGATCTGTGGGTTCGATGTCATTGCTATTAAGGGAACTGCCACATTCACGGCTAACCACACATAAAAATTCAGCATGTTCATCATTGCCATAATTGTACTGTGACCCAATATTAATCAATTGTTCAAACTTCCAACCGTCCGACATAGTTGAAACCATTTGTGTCAATTCTTCTTCATGAAATTGAAGCACTCTGTAGACATGTTTTTTGGAATCTTTCAGGGGTCGCCTTTCTCTTAGGCATATTCTTTCCTTAACTAATCTTATGAGCTCAGTAATATTATAAAATTCCGCCTCTTCCAGCACACCTTCTTCGGCGATATCATTGTTGATGACCAGTTTCCCGTGGCGAAGATAATTAAGAACTGGTGAGAAATACGTAGGATCTCTGTCTATTAAATAAGCACCCGTTTCGTCCTGAAATATAATTTACAATTTCAATAAAACTTTAGGGAAAAACTCACTATATTACAAAAAGACAATGAAAAAACAAACCCTGTCCGAAATCAAGTCACTGTCATCTTGAACTAATCGATACAAAAATGAATTGGGATCTCTAGATAAAGTAGTCTTGGTAGTTAAGAAATAAGTTCCACCAACGTTAAGTTTAACCCACTGTTTACTGCTCCGCCTTTCATTGTTAAATTTCTGTATATCTTCATCTATAAAATCACCGTCACCAATTTGCTCCGCCATGGTTTGGCATCAGTGTTTCCAGTACCTGATAACGAAAAGTTACTAAGGACAGCTCAAAAAGTAACATCTTGATTACAAAAGTAACGCATTCTCATTATTGTCGAAAAAACGAAATTTTATCCTTATTTGTACCTTTTTATTCACCCCTCAGCTCAATGAAACAAGATCAAAATTGGCCTATATCCTATACCAGCAGTGGACGGCTTTCTTGAGATGATGATGATGATTCATTAAATGCATGGAATGTATTCTATCTCATTCTCTCGCTCGCTAAGTGCTATCTATATATATATGCTTGTCCCTTTTAGTATCACTCTGTCATTTCACCGTGTTTCAAATCACAACGGTATTAAAGAAGTTTTCACTCAAAAACAACAAAAACGCTAACGGAAGGCGGTTCCCAAACTTTCCAATTACATTTAATTTTTCGTGAGGAACAGCACGCACATTTTTTTTTCATTACGGGTCGTTAAAAATATTAGGATGCTTTAATTACCATTTTTTTATGAATTAAATTATAAGTAATGAATTCAGATACCTAAAGCGTAAGGCATAAAGAAGTTTTACTACTTTTATTTGAGTACAATTTGTCTTTTAAAAAGCTATTTGGGGAATTTGTGGGGAATCAGGATTTTAATCTTCTCCAATTTGGAGAATTTTAGTAAGACTTTGGGGAAATGAAACATTTTCGACATTGACAACGCTGTCTATAATTTTGTTATCTATGATTTTATTAGAATAATTTTGTGGAAGTGCATCGAAACGTTTCTTCACAGCTTATATTTATGTTTTTTATTGAAAAATTGTCAGAAATAGCAAGTATTTTATAACAATAACATCATGTGCGCTTATTTAACTTAACATTCAGAATGAGTAATAATTTAGAGACTGATAGGCCTGTCACGACTGGTAAAATGTACCCAATAGATTTGGCGCCTCAAAAAATTACTATAGTTAAAAGTGTATCGAGTACGGAGATGAAAATGACACATTTAATAACTAGCCAACCGAAAACGTCAGTATCTAATCAGATAATGGGACACTCAAACTCTGGAACAGGGTTGATGCGCCCTAGTCTTGCGCAAATAATTACTCCAAACGTTGCTTCTCAGGTAAGATTATGCAGTAAATATTTTCAGTATTTTTATAACCTTTTAAGAAGAATCGTATGAAGACTGGTTACTGTATAATAAAAAATTCATGAAGAAATTACAATTTATAGTTTTTAGATTTATAAATATTCTTACTTAAGTAATTATGATAATAGTTATTAATGATCTTATTTTATAGTTGTGCTTTTTTTAAAATCATTATAGGCTTAGCATTGTGGCTATAATCTCACCTGATCTTAACTGACAATGATGTTGAAGAAGGAAGAATGCTAAGCCTTGTGGAAGACTGGCTCTCAAGTGCAGCTGCCAAAATATACCTATTGTTGTTCGGCAATAAATTCTCAACTTTAAGATGATAGCTAACCAGACGGGCATTAGAAAAAGCCCTAACACTATGCTATGGTTTCATAATGATGTTTTCATTCACCGAAAGCTAATACATTGCAGGATAATTTCAATCTTTTAGGTTGTCCACTAATACTTATTTTCATAATGTATAAATACAAATGCCTATGTACTACTCTTATATAAGATAACTATCAAATTACACACATTATTATTATAAATTATATAAATGGTAATTAAAACAGGATACCTTAAAATACTATAAATAATAAGCAGTTATTTGAAAAGTATTTAAACACATTTGTATTATTTTTATAATCTTTCAGCCTCAGATGATTGTTAGTGGACCACCAATCTTGCAGGGAACCCAAATTGTCAGCCAAGGTTCTCAACTCTTGAGCCAAAATTCACAGATCATATCCCAGTCACAGCTAATCACCCCCAGCGGTCAGATAATAAGTCCTGCAACTCAAATTATTAGCCAAGGCACTCAATTATCAGCCCCAGTATCAAGTGCAAGTAATAATGTAAACATACAACCAAGTGTTGCTTCAGCAGTGAGTGGAACACAAGTTCTAAGTGTGGGTGGGCAATTCGTCGGTGGAGCTGGAAATCTTGTGGTGAATTCTTCAGTAAGAACATTGCCACCAACTATTAGAGTTCTGCCACCACTTCCACATCATAACACCACCAGACCAGGTAATCATTATTTTATGATAATACATACTGTTCTTTTTGTTTGTTTTATATCTATAAAACACTTCATGTATGTTAATAACAACAAAACATAGCATTTAACCATCAAACTGACTGTAGCTTTATATGTGAAAGGATTTTTAAAATCTGATCAGTAGTTCAGACATTATCTAATAGTAAGATACTCACAAACTTTACCCCTTTATAATAATACTAGCTGTGCCTGTGGCTTCGCTCATGTGAACTATAGAATGCCCGTGCAAATCTTGCTTCCCCTCTCCTGGCTATTTTAAAGATAAAAATGCTTATTGTGGGTTTTCCTTAGAAGATAGATGTATACTCTCCTGGATTTTTTGTAGGTCTTTTTAATGCCTACAATTATGTAGTACATTAATTTGCTATATCTCTTATGGTTTACTCAGCATAAGCCATTTAAGCGCCCAAATTGATTCACCTTGACCAGTTCTAAAATAAAAGTAGCCTAAGTTACTCCCTATATCATCAGCTATCTATCAGTGAAAATCCTATCAAAATCGGTCCAACCAACAGATCAATCAGAATTGGTCAAACAGACAGACAGATTATTTTTTTTAAATGGGCTTTTTGCTGTAGGTATTGTATATGCTTTCATATGCATTTCACACAGACACTTAAATTTTATTAATTGTATAGATTAGTCTATAAGTGCAGTGAGAACTGCTGGGTAATGGTCTCTTTCCAGAAGAAGGTATAACAGCCTTAATCACCCTGCCAGCCCATAATGTTATTGGTGATTTCAAACACTGGGAAATCCACAGTATATTTTTCCTAAACATTTTTAATAAGTTCTGGTTTTCCTTCACTGTCAGCTAGTGTTACCTACCTGAATTAATAATAATAATATAGCCTTTATTTCCGAATATTGGATACATTGTTTATCTAATAAAAGTGAATACAAATTTTGACAAATGTGATTACAAAATATCCCGCAATTCGGGGTGCCTTTTGGCATAGGTCTCCTCTAGCTCTCTCCATTGTGCTCGGTCCTCTGCAACTCTGGACCAGTATGGCCCCAAGGTTAGACTAATGTCATCTGACCATTGTGTTTTCGGGCACCCCTGTCTTCTATTCCCATCTCTTGGATACCATAAGGACACTTGTTTGCTCCATTTATTTGTTTTGCATCTTAGCATACATATGTCCTGCCCAGCTCCATTTCAAGCGGTCTATATGAGTAATTATATTTGTAACTTTGGTTTTCCTTCTGATCTCCGAATTTCTGATTTTATCACTTAGTCTGATTCCTAACATGCTTCTTTCCATTGCCCTTTGACAATTTACTAGTCTTTCTTTATGATATTCTGTTAGAGACCATGTTTCGCACCCATATGTTATACAAGGGAGAATACAAGTGTTGAAAGTCTTGCTCTTAATATGCATGTTTATATCTTTAATCTTCATTATTTCTTTCAGGGATCAGTATTTCTTCCATCCAGAAGCAATTCTTTTATTTACTTCTTTGGAGATTGAGTTCTCAGGGGAGATAATTTGTCCCAAGTAAACATACTCAAAGCTGTTTCCATTGGCTTCTATCTTGACCTCTGTGGAGTTAGTCATCAGTTTTGTTTTACTTGTATTCATTTCCAGTCCTACTTTTCAGCTTTTATCCGATAAAGTTTTTAACATGAGTTCTAATTTCTTGGGATCTTCTTCTAACAGGATAATATCATCCGCAAATCTTAAATGGTTTAGATGGCTACCGTTAATGTTAAGACCATATTCATCCCATTGTATTTCTCGAAAGATATGTTCCAGCACAGCATTGAACAGTTTGGGAGACAAAGGATCTCCTTGTCTCACACCTCTGTCTATGGGAAAAGTGTCACCTTTTGATTCTAATTTTATACAGCTTTTGCTCTTACTGTAGATGGATTTCATTACTTTTACATGGGTGCTTTCCACTCCTCGTTCTGTTAGGTTCCGCCAGATATGTTTATGGTTCAGACTGTCGAATGCTTTGGAAAAATCAATAAAGATCCCACAAAATAATGGTCCCACCTTCTCTGGTAAAAAAAATTGTGTCCAGGAGTGTCACATTTATGGGCTAGTATTAGTGTCGTAATTTTTTAATTATAACATAATAATGAGATGAACATTAATTTAATACTGTGATCTTGTAAACAGTAAATCTGTCTGTTTCAACCATCAACAATGCCGTGAAGTTATTCTGAAATGGAATCCAGTATCTTGGTTGGTTTGATGATTATGATTTACCATTCGAGTCTAGCCATTTCCTTTACCTTATTGTTTTTCATAGTTTTTAAGCGACTTCAAAAAAAGGGGAAGGATTCTCAATTCAAACCCAATATATGTATATATATATCTTTTTTTTAATGGATGTTCAGCCATGACTTCTTCATTTATTAAATGATTTAGATGATAATTTTTTTATTGGAAAGGGGACCTCAAGAATCCCATTTTAATTTCAGTTGTATTGGACCTTCGACTTCGAAGATACGCCAGAAAACTCCTCAAAATCATAGTTGTTTTTCTTTTTTGTTAAAAAGTGTATTGTCAAATAAACTATTTATCTATATTAATAAATCTGTAGTCCCATCTCTTACTCAGGAATATGCCATTAAAATTTTTGTTGTCTGTCTGTTTGTAAAGTATAAGCCATTCCATGAATGATTTGCTATTAGAATTTATCAATAACATTTTTAGGAATCGTAAAAAAAGGTATTCCAAATATTTTATTAATTCTAAACCGATTTTAATGAAATATTGTACACGGGAAGTATAAGTAATTATATAATTGATGAGCTATAAGAATTGTCAATATTACTTCAAGAAATAAAAAAAAGAAGTTGAAGAACTACATTTTCATCAATTGTCAACCAATTCTGATCAAATTTTGTAGACGGGTTGCATACATCTTACCATAATTGAGAGGCTATAAGAATTGTTATTAATGCACTACAAATTATAGAATAGAATAATAATTTTCAACCGATTGTAATGAAAATTGTACATGGGAAATACATGCCACTACTCAATTGATACAATAACAATGAAAAATAGCGGAGTCGCCGGCACACAACTAGTTTTAAATGATCACATTCACAACTAATGAAATTTCACTTAATTCCCTGGTACTTAGCGTTTTTTTTTTATATCTTTAACAGCGGTACAGCTATCGGGAGTGAATGTGAGCAATGCAAGTGGGGTGCTTGTAAACAAGAGTGTAAGTGTTGGTGTGACAAGCCATGTGCCCCGTGGACTTGCAGCTGGTGCATCACTTGCTGTGCGTCCTGTTACCCCAACAGCGAATCAGCCCGTTGGTACACAAGGTATGAGCATTTTATACACTCAATTTGAAACAGTAAAATAAATCTGTTGCCTTAGTCAAAAATTATTTGTAATTCTACTTAAGCCGCGTATTCACTATTCGAATACTTTCGGAACGAGTACACTCGTATCGTTACTCGGACGCTACTTGTAGCGTGAATACACGTGATCCGAACGCGCTCGGGCATCGGCATCCGATCAGAGTGAACTCGGACGTGATTCTATTTTACGAGCTTACACGAATCATTTTATTAAATCAAAATGGCGTCAAGGAAGAAAAAGTGAAATGAAAGTGACATTTTGAAAATTGTCCAAGCAGACAAATGCTACTTGGATGATTATAGACTCGTGAGTGTATTCTTGTTGTAAAAAATAATAGTCTAAAAATGTGCATTTAAAAAACCACATTGTCTTAAAGTTATTTTGCGTCATACTAACATAGATGCTAGCATAAATTTAATAACTTTTGGTCACTGTGGTTTTATAAAAGTACATTTTGACGTGACAACGTCTTATAATTCGATGGAGCCGGCTGCACGCACGAAAAAACATGACTCATGCGGCGTTACCTCGCTCTGAGGTGTTCCATTTAAGGCTTGAAGTGCAAGCGAGAGCGCGGAACGAGCGACAAAGAGGCACAATCGGCCTCCGCGTTCGGCAGCGTTCGATATCTGTCTCTCTCCTACTTTGACATAATTGTATTTATGCATATAAATAAGTGTAACTTGATCAATTCAATTGTCATTTCCATTTACCTCCTTCTCTATATCCATACAAAATATCTATCAAACAAATAAAATTAAAATTTTCTTTTGAAAAATTATACCATTCCATCAGTATTTTCTTATGACGTTGTCACGTTCAACCATCGTCAGTAAACCGACTTTACAGACAACCGATTTTTTTTTAATATTACAAATATGTTAATAGGCGAATTTATCGAAAAATCAGGTATAGACACTTTGTGTTCTAGAAGGTTCACGTAGTATGTGCTGTGCCCTTAATTCAATCAATCCCTCTCGAAGCTATTGCTGCGATACACAGTAATTATTCTAATAACAAACAAAAGAGACTCACCTCGTCAGGAGCGGGCGGTGATCTTGACCTTGCCCCGTTGACCTGGACTGCAGATTGTGAAGTATGTGTGGGTATAGTGAACTGTGTGTAAGTATGTGTGCACCTCAATTCCCATAGGACACTGTCACGCAAGCAATCTAGACACCTCCTGGGACACCAACTCAAAGTTATACAATGCAAAAACTTCAACCACCGTAAATCACATATATCTCAAGGCTAGCCGAATGACCGGAATGACGTAGCGCGTGCAAAAGAACAAACGCGCATTCACGGCCAAAGCTCGAAGCAGACTGTGCCAGCAAACTGAGAAATCATACAACTATTTAAATGTAAACAATATATACATTTGTGCAGGCTCATGGTCGAATAGTAATCGTGGATCGCGCGGCGCTCTTGTATACGGTTCACGGGGTGCATCCCGTACTGGACCTACTGTATCAGCACCACCGGTGTCACCACTGACTCCAACACCGGTACTTACACTACCTACCACTTCTGTGCTCAATTGTAAGTGCTTGTTGGAAACCTAACTTATTTAATTATTTGAAGTTCTACTTCTTTTGGTGCGCTTAGTAGACGGTAAAGTATACAGCTGCGCGCCATTGGCGTAGCTAGTGAATTTCCTTTGGGGGGGGGGGGGGGGGGGGGGGGGCAGCTGACCAGCCACTATAAGTTTTTGATTGAAGAAGGCGTTATGTTGTGTAAATCCATGCTAAATAATTTATCCGTAATTTCTTTGCTGCTCCCATCCGCAACTAATTAACAGTTAACCTTAACCTTAAGCTTAACTAACCAAGCCGAAATTTGGCATTGGCAACCTTTGAGCTCGTTGCCCAGCTTTCGTGGCTGATTGCCTTCAGCGGTCGCCCTCAAACCAAGCTTCCTGAGGCTTCAGAGCCCTTAACAGTACAGTCAGATATTTAAAAAAAACATTTGCAGGCAAAGAAATTTCAGATACATTTATTTCGGTAATCTAATTAGAAATCGTCTACATTTTTAACTGGGCGAAGAAGTTGTCATGAAATGCACGATACGATATCCTGATTCTTTTCAATTTGAAAAACAGTTTATATGCCACCCTTGCCTCGATTTGCATCGGTTTTCAGCAAATCTATTCATTAAGTTGAATATACATATTTTTTATGAATACACTATTTTTTATTAATAACGTCAGTTATTATCGTTAATAGTTATTGGTTATAACGGGGAACAAAGCTATAAAATAATTTTTGAATAATTCATTTTCAAGAAGAGATAAGGAAGGTGTTCCACTAAAAGTACCTTTGATAAACAATGGTTCAAGATATAATATGATTCATTGATTGATGTAATGATATTTTAAATGGTATGATGTGATTGATGTAATGATACCTACTAGATGATATGATGTGATTGATTTAATAATGTTACAGCAACTGGTGTAATATCCACAACAGTTCGTGGTGTGACTCCTCGAACACCAACACCGACTTCCGCACCAGCCGCGCCGCGCCCTCTCCCACTTTTGCAAAGAAACTATCAGCCAGCCAAAGTGAGTGATTACTACAGTTTGTATGTGTTCAAATAATAATTATCTAAAATCATCTGCACTCGCTGTCTCATAAAGCAGGTATTGCACTTTGATTGATCGTCAGCTCAGCCGGCTCAGCGAATAAGAGAAATGAATGAATCGGCGTGTCGCGGCTTTATGCTCCAACATATTTGGAATAAGTATGTTGACACATCTGACGCAGTGAACTTAGTTGGTGCAATGTTACCCGAGTCTAATGTGGGGGTAGTAAAGCTCTTCAGTTGTTCCTCACGCACAGTAACGCAATCAGTAACCGAGAAGAGCCGAAGCCGCAAGAAACTCGTACGGATTTATGAATAGAATTTTTCAAACTTTAAAATTATTAGTTACAGTCGTTCATTATATGTTTACTACTGTGTGGGAGCGTCGCTCAACATCTGAGGTTCTAAAGCCCCGGGAGGGTGTTAGCTTAATTCAGTATATCCCTACAAACCGATTTATTTCTGTCTTTCTCTATACAGACCTTCACACCAATTGTTTTTAAATTATTATGCACCAACCATCTTCATGTAGACCTGCCACGAGTTCTACGTCCATTAGGTTTTCCCTCCAGAAGTCTTAGGTATCCTGGTCTCTTGTATCCTTATGGCATGTCCTGCACATTGTGGGCGTCCAACTTTAATACCGACCTTACTTGACTACTATAAAATGCCCATAACCTCAATGTAATTTTGGTGAAGTTCTCTGAATGTAACTGATGGCCAGTCCGATTTTCCCACTTCCCGAGGTACCGTCTGGGACCTTTTACGGCTGTGATTCAGGTGCGGTCACGACATTATATATATTTGGATCACAGATACCAAGGGTGTAAAGCGAGTGACCGGCGACTTAAAATTTGTCATAATTCGGCAAACGGTCCTTGATACAAAACAGATCAAGGTCTCACGCTCCAAATTGACACTTCTAGGGTGCAATCCACTTAGAAACTTAACGGGAGTAGAAGCAATGATAGCTCTGTGGTAGAGTGTAAGGACTCCGCGTCGTTTGACATGAGATCGAATCCCTGCAATGAGCCTGAGCTTTCGGTGAAGGAAAACAACGTGGTGGAACCATACCATGGTGGTAGAGCATTTTCTAATGCCCGCTTGGCTAGCTGACACCCTCAAGTTGAAAATCTGTCGCCTAACACCTATAGGTATGTTCCAGCACATGCACTTGAGACCTACTCTTCCCTTAGGCTTAGTGCGCTACAATCTTGGGTTACATCATCACTTAAGATAAGGTGAGATAGTGGTTATAACGATAAAAAAAGTGTGCGTGTGTCAGCTTCGACCCACGACTGGAGTTTACTCCTTAAGTACTATTGTCAGGGAATAAATATAAAATAATAATAATAGAAATCGCGCCATCTTTCAGTGAATATAATAAAGAATAAACAAAACTGTACTTATATTAGGACGTAATCTAAAGAGTAAAATAATTCTTGTATTAGTTAATAGACCCCGCATAAATCAGATATTATCAAGGAATAATGAACTTTTGACAGAAAACATAACGTTTTTGAGTTATGTTATAAATATTATGTTATGTTACTTTTATAAATTTCACTCCTCATAAACTTTCCATAACAGGGTTCTTATATGAAAATCAATTCTTAAGGAGTAAACTCCAAAAAGAGTATAATTAATGTTTCATATTAAGTTGTTGTTGTTGTTGACAGGTTGTTGGCGTAGCAAGCGTGGGCGTACGAGGCGTTGTAGGGAACAGCGCTCCCACCCAACTGTACTATGAGGTGCCGCGTCCTTCACCGCCTACAGTATCACTGGCGACGCCCTCGCCGCTGCCAGCCCATCCCACTCTGCCGTCGCATCCAGTGCTCGCGCATGCGCATAATGCAGGAACGAATACTGCTGGAACGGTACCTGTTTGCAATGGTGCGAACACTGCTCTAGCACATGCACTCGCACCTCAGGCACATCGTCCACTAACGCCCTACTTGCATTCACACGCGCTTCCGTCGACACCGGCGCAATGTAAGTAACCTTATGAATTAATACTTTTAGAAGCTCTTTATATGAATTTTTAGCGGAAGTGAGGAACAGAGAGTAAAGTTCCTCATCCACCATAGAAAAGGAAGGATCCTCCGACCAGACGGGTGTTATGCCTGGCGGGCAGCTGCCCAACGATTGTTGTCGGGTTCTTATATACTATACTCAATTGTTCGGTTAATTTCTATATCGCGATGTAGGATGTCAGTTGTGGCGGAGTGGTCGCTATGTGTAGGATGCGTCAGTTGTGGCGAGGATAGATGTCGCTACAAATTTATATGAATTTAATTGAAAATCTATTTGACAGATTTTGATGAAACTTAAAAAAAAATGATTGGCGGTCACGGGACACCCGATAGATGTAAAACATCTTAGTGAATATGCAAATTTCTAATAAATAAAAATCAAAAACAAATAAAATATAGGGAGTAAAATAATAAAAAAGAGTAGAGCTTTGTTAATAAAAAGAAGCGACAGTGTATCTAATATTCGCACGCATACACGCCTGGAATAGGACACATTACCAATTTTATTATACTTCAAGTCTAATTTACGCCATACAATATGAGCTAAAACTATAGTTATGATATGAGAATTCATGACCTGACCCCAGTGTATATTATTTTTCTTATATAGATAGCATCATAGAAGCGAGACATGGCGATGAATTTTAGCTGGCACGATATTGACAAACATTCTTTCTATGAACTGAATTATACTTTTGTGAAATCATTTCGCTAAGCTACGATACAAAAGAAAAAATATTTTGTAAAGGTGATTTTGAAGTAGTTATGGCTCACTGATAGCATGTACGGACACCGCATCGATTAACGTCAGTTCGAATACCTATAATGAGCCTGGGCCCGATGAAACTATATTCCGTTTACTAATGCCCTCCTGACTAGGTACCACCCTCAAAAATCAAAATCTGTTTGGTTAAACCTATAGCCAACAGCTGCATTTGGGAGCAAGTTGCTCCACTAAGCCAAACCTGTTACCATCGTGGGTCACATCGTCACTTAACATCACGTGAGATTGTGGCCCGCAACACTAAACCTATAAGGAATTTAAAAAAACAATGAAAATTCGTAATTTTTTTTACAGTAAGCATAGTGAATGCTGGTACGGTGTTGCCAGAAACTTGTCGCTCGGCCATGTCGATTTCTACAACTTCGGTACTACCCAGGCCGTCCATATTAAGGAAAAGAGATATAGACGGGTATGAGCTTATCATTTATTTTCTTAGCGGAATTATTATAATACAGTGTAAACTCTATACACTTAAGGGTCTGTGCATTTTTTGGCGTTGTAAAGAGTTGTCGTTATTTGGATTGAAAACGAAATTGATATTAAACTACTGTCCGTTATTAGAAGCTTCATATTGAGAGCAGCGCATCAGTGTTTCCGTTGATTTCTTTTTCTACCTTCTATAGCCATCTCTTTCGCACCTCCCACATGTGTCACCAGGCGGCGAGGGGGGGGGGGGGGTATGCAGCGAATTTGTTCGTCATTGGCGTGATGTTTTCCGTTCGAACAACTTGTGCTCTGCAAACGTGCCTCGAACCGTCAATTTGTATTTAAAAGCGTTTAAAGTGTTTCAAATAGCCTTCTTGGTTACTTTAAAATTATGTAAGTGTTCAAACTCCAATTATTATTAACGGGTTAACCGTTCGACTTTAAGTATTGAAAGGCATTTAAGAATTTAATTTCAAAAATTATTTTGCTTTCTACCTCGAAAATGATAATTTTAACATTTTATACATTTTATATTTATTGTACATGTCATAGAAAATAAGCTTAAACTTCCACAGGTCAGAATTTGTAATAGAATGGTCATATTTTTTGAAGTGAAATTATAAAGCAAGTAAATATTTGTTCTAAACAGAGTTCTTGAACTAGTGATATATTGAATATTAAGACTGGATTATGACCATCACACACAGGATGAAACACCGTAATAGTTAACTTCGTTGTTCCGGTATTAACGTGTCCACCTGCAGATTTTGTCATGGTTATTTTGAGATGCTAATGTTTATTAAAAATGCAAACTACCCACGCGGGGTACGTTTCGCTTATAAATTCAAAATACCCTCGCGGGGTATTATTCGCTTTAGCGTTTTTTTGTTTCAAATACATGAAATGCACGGCTGCCCATAGGCAGGAAGCAACGTTCATTAACGATGCATACCAACCCTCTCAGGGTTTTATTATATGCGAGCTAAGTTCATTAACGATAAATAGCAACTCCCGCGGAGTTTGCTTAAATGCTTTTCGTGCAAATTTCATGCTGCAATTTTCGATAATCCTTAATGTACCAGTACCGATAAGCAGGTAAGTTAAACTTTGTGTGAATATTTCACAATGATCATTAACGATGCATAAGCAACTTTCGCGAGGTTTGCATTTCAAACATAAAACATGATCTTTTGCGGGTAAAAACCTGTACAACATGAATATGTACAAACCTGTACCGATGTATAGTGCCCTTCGCGGGGACGCTTTAGGTTTAATTTTCTGTATCACCTAACAACTTGAACCTGTACTAACCTGTAACGATGTACAGCGCCTCTCGAAGGAGCGCTTTATATATATTTTTCACAGAAAAATTATCGCCTAACAACTTGAACCTGTACAAACCTGTACCGATGTATAGTGCCCCTTGCGGGGGCGCTTTATTTATAATTTTCAGAAAAATTATCGCCTCTCGCAGGAGCGCTTTGTCACTAATGACTTGAAATGGAATGAAGTGGCATTGTATCATAAATGACCTGAGTACTTATATACTCTAAGGAATACACGTGTACTTAACAACCAAAATACAGTGTGTTATATGCGTGATAAGACTACTCAATTTAATATAAATGCTTGACAGCCTTAAAATGTCTTTCTTCGAGAAAGATTACGTGAATATCTTTTCCAGATTACCTCCAATTTGAATTTTGTTCACAGATAAAATATAAACGCATTTAATATCCAGATGCAATTAATTTGGAATATTATGCCATTAGAATTATTAAATAATGTCTGAAATAAAAACAAGAAATTATGACTTGATAATAATTCTTCTGTGGCCGTTTCGTTTTGGTCACGGCTACAACCTAACCTAACCTGTTAAGTATCGTCAGTTGATATTTGTTTTGAACAAATATGTAATTATAACTTTGCTCCCGGGAAGGTGTATACATGCTAATTTTTCGTACATAATTATAAACGTGGAAACTAATTCATTTTTCAACGACTGGAAGGATTCGCGTGAAATTTCTAGTTTATATAGTCTTATATCGTGGAAATAGGATTTTCATAAGTGTTAAAAATTAAATGCTGCAGCTTAATATCTGCAACGACAACTCCGAAACCTAACGTATCAAATCTTTAATAACCTAAACTAAGGTATTTCATCAGCTCTCAAGGGGCGGATAAAAGGCTACCTATGGCGCTAAAACTTGAAATACAGAATGGCTCAAGATTGCAGCTCTGTTTTAACGGATTTCGAATTTATACATTATTTCATTACTTTTACCTCTTTAATAATATATTAATAACATGTTGACGTGGATGTTCAAAACGCAGTATCTGCAGACACGATAGTGTGTTAGTATTAATCGGCCAGTTAATCTTAATTCGATGTCGCGCATTAAAATTGACGCTCGCTCACTCGCCAGCGGCACGCGTATTTTATTGCAAATCAAACCTAACCTAACCGTAGCACGTTGCTCTACTGGGTTACGAAAGGAAT
Organism: Saturnia japonica; assembly: GCA_033032175.1. NCBI lineage: Eukaryota > Metazoa > Arthropoda > Insecta > Lepidoptera > Saturniidae > Saturnia > Saturnia japonica. Next base: position 7,165,525 of record CM065314.1, read on the forward strand.
TACAGGATTTACCATTTTAGTAAATATAACATCATAATTGGGATTACCGAGCTACAATAAGTGGATCTTAATATCCAACAATTTCACAATTTAAAATATAGTAGATTCATAATGCAGGATAACCTGTTATGAATGAAAATGTGCCAACCATCTTGCCAGATTGTTTTTTTTTTACAACTCCGATCCTTAGATCGTCTACCACTAGAGTGATGCTAAGCTGTGTAGCAAATGGATAAAACTGTTCAAAGAGACTGTTTATAATATAAACTTATTAAAGAACACGTTGCCTTATTTCGACATGACATATTTACACATGAAATTAATATTAGTGATTACATGTTGTCATGCTCTGTGATTTTAATATAGCATCATATTGATGTCAAATATGATTATACCTAATATAATGTCGGGAAAAGTATTTCTATGGTACGTATTATTATTTGTTACATAATAATTACCCGAGTTATCAAATCTTACTACATACGACTAGTCACAGAATTACGTGGAATATGCAATGAAAAATGACAATTCATTACGTATGATTGATATACAGCAAATCTTACTACATAAAGTTTTTTTAATACGTACAGTTGATATATCAATACAGCCAGACATTTTGATCATGGTTACATTCGCGCAGTAACTTGAAAGTTCAGTTATATAATCAACGTTCAGTCAACATAGGAGTTATATTCGACATAAGAGTTATATCACTGGGTTTCTGAAAGGAGATATGTGAACTAAGACTACACGTGTGGTGTAGCTGTGTGAAGTACGAAACAGAGCTGAGTAGCCAACGTATAAGTCGTAATCACTCGAGATGATTTTTTGAATCGGTCTAGAAACTCGCCAAAGTAACTGACTATTTTGATATTCTAACCATTAGGGTTAGGTCATCGTAGAAATTACTTCGTTCAAACGTACAAAATTTGCATCTAGTTCTACAGTAAGAATATGGCACAGACCCTCGAAAGAGTTGTTGAAGTGCGAATCGAGGGGACTGCGATAAATGTGAAGTAAGTAGGTATATACTATTATAAATAGGTGGACAATATGAATATAGGCCGCACGTACGGCCGATTAATTCCAAAATAAGCAAAGCATATATATTATGGCACAACTGACAATTGGGCACGACGCGACGCACAAATTAAAATCATGTGCGGGAATCGAACCCGCGACCTCTCTGCTCAGTAGTACGATTTATTACACTGGCATGTAAAATAAAGATAGTATTAATCAGAATAAGCGAAATGGAGCTAGTCGGTAACATTAGTAATATTTTGACCATAATATTTACAAACTTATTTCTTTCGCCTCATATTAATTAGCTTGCTTTAGAATATGTTTGCGACGTTGTTGTGTAATTGTTAAAACTAATCCTATTATTTTTCGCACCTCATATTTTTATGAATAACTACATATACGTATCACATTGGCGTATAGATATATATCCACTATGACATATCACATTGGCGTGTTCACCAGGCGATAACAAACGGGTCTCAATATTTAGCTTCTAATAACTAATCCTACTACCACGGCTAACACTGATGCGCTGCTCTCAATATTAAGCTTCTAATAAGGGAAGTATTTTAATATGCGTTTTATTTCAGGTAAAACGCGTCTTTTATTTTACTATAATTATATTCTAAGATTTATTTACTAATATAGTGCAAATTTTACAAACGTAAAATAACTTAATAACAACGCTGTTATCTTTGTATGGCGTTTTTTGCTGCTCCAGTTTTTTTTAAATGTTTTTTACTCGTATCTTGGGATATTGTGGGATCAACTTGACTATATAAAAAGGATTTTTTCCTTATTCATCCATATTTTAGACTCTGTAGAGCGGCTAAAGCTTTTTGTCAATACATTTACACGCCATGTTAACAGTTTGAAAGTTTGTAAGCTACTAGGATTATGATAACGTATAACAACCTAAAGATAGCCTAGTGGCCGAGTTAAACACGTGCAAGTCAATCACACGACAAACAAAAGAGAGAATTTCTTAGAATTTTCTTATCATGGTATAGAAAATACGATCTACCAACCAAAGTCAAGTAATTTCGACGTTTTAAGGAATTTGTCGTTATATAGAATTTACAGTATTTTAAATATTGTATAAATATCCAAGATAGATGATGATGATGAGGAGGAGAAGCAGGAATAATATAAATCTTGATATTTGATGTAAATTTATAAAAATCAGGTCACCGACAAAAAGCCCCGGCGCAAACGTCGGTATGGGAGCTACTGCGAATTTGGGGATAACAGTGGGCGGGGGAATTACTTTGAGTTCCGGCATAAACGCGGGTTTGAGCGGCGCTGTGTTTGTCATCGGGGAAGGAATCGGCACAACGGGGTGGGAAGATGTACCGGCCGGTGAAGGTGGTTCAGGGTCCACGACGGTATCTGCGTCGTCGTCACCGGCGCCTGACACCGAGCCTGATCCTCCGCAGCCGCTGCAGCAGGATGTCTCGCCAAGGAAGAAACCACGTAAACAGATGTGAGTCGTACTACAATTTGCTAGGGCATTTTCGCATATTAGTTGGGCAGTTTTGCATGGTGATAAATCATTTTTGTATGGTTTGCATTATTATTGTAGGGTATTTTGTAATGATGTTTATTCCACCCAGTTTGTTAAATACAGTCATTTTTATACGAGTTTTGCTGTATTAGTAATAATATTTAATGCTCACTTTCAAAGTTACCATGCGATCGGGAACTAAGTTATCAGATAACTGAAACACTGTATATTCCACAGCTTGAGCAGTGAAGTAAGACAGTGCGAATATCTACCCGAAGATCCGCCTTCGTCTCCACCGCCCGTCAATATTAAAGCGCCTAAACGTAAGTAACTTGTATGCTCCATAGCTGAATGCAATGATAATTTTTTATATCTGTTTAGTCGGCGACTAGTAATTGAGTGACCTTTCGCTTTTTATAAACATTAACTAATACAGCTTGTGTTTTACGTGGTCAGGTCCATTATTAAGTTCGAGTTATTCGTGTGGGTGGCGCAGTACGGCGCTGCACTTTGTCCGGCCGTCCGACGTGCGAGTAAGGGAACCGCGAGCGCGAGACATCCTCGCCATCGCGAGCCAGAAGCACGTGCTCACCAGTGCCGAGGGTTGGAAGGTGCACCATCTCACTGCCCAAATGGATGACCTGGTAATTTATTTATTTTTTTAATAATAGTAATAGTTCGAATAAGGTTTTAGCTAAAGACAAATTTTGGGAAAAAATTGAAATGAAAGCAATAATGAGTCAGTTTGGTAGCGCGTCCGGACTCGGCGTCGATTAATGTGAAGTTGAATCACTGCAATGAGCCCGAGCTTTCAGTGACGAAAAACATAATTATGAAACCATAAAGTGGTGGTATGGCTTTTTTCAATGTCTGCCTGACTATCTACCACCCTTAAGTTGGAAATCTGTTGCCTAAAGTTATTTGGCTGTGATCTTCTACAGGGTGGTGGTATTTCGCCAGTTGGAATGCCTGCCCCAAGTAGAAATAAATTATCAATGAAATTTTGTAGTTTATTATAATTATTCATCCTACATTGTTGGGTTGAGAGAAATCAAGTCACTTTTATAATTACGGTTGTGGAATTTATTTGAATAAATCAATAGCAAGAAATGGAAATGGTTTTTATAAAATTTAGTTTTAACAATTCCTAAATTATATGCAGGTTTCTCTTGAAACGGATGTTGGTGATCAGTTGTCGATGCTTCTTCGAGCGCTAGAAAATGCGTCTCCTCGAGCCCTGCACTCGCTGCAACCGCAAGAACATACTATTGTAGAACTATTTAAGGTATGTATGAATGTAGGCACGAAATTACTAAATGCCAACCGCAAGTAAGATGAGAGGTGTTTGTTAATTGTACTACGCTTTTTATTTCCACGGAGTGAAATGACATTTTATGTATTGCAGGTTTATTGTATTTGTAAAATAGTGATGTCACCAATCGGTACTAATTGTTAACCTGTATTAGATATTATACATTTATATAAGTTTTTTTTTTTCAAAGAATTTTGAACTCTTCATATGTGAGGCCCGAATAAGGGAGACAAATTCGCATCTCTCGTGGGTCAACTGAAGCATATTTCTTTTGCATTATTTTTCACCGTTATATTAATTATTTTATAGTTCCTTGAATTATGTAATGATAATAGTAAATAATCGGGTATGTTGATTAACACAAAATATTTAATCTATACAATTAATAAGATTGAAGGGTCTGTTTGTACTGTCTCCGTGTTGGATAGCCCATTTATCGAGGAATGCTTAGGTTATATAAAACCACGCTACGATAAATAGGAGCGGAGCATAAATGAAAAATGTTGTAAAAACGGGGAAAATTTATTCCTTTTAAGAGCTTACATTGCGTGCGCTGCGTAAATGGTAAAAAAAAGTCCGCGATAGCTTATGTCTATCTTTTAAGTAATACTCAATATAATCTTTTTTATGGTAATAACATTTGTTCTAAAATAATGAATTATTTGCGAAGTGTTTTTATATACACGGTATTAATCCTTATTGAAATAAATACATTACTCATCAAAAGTATTTAATTTTGAACAGAATTGCCCTTTACAGTGATTGATTAAAATAAATATCTTGGGAGATATCACAGTTTTAAAATAACTCTGCAGCAAAATAATGATCAAGTACCGCGATCGCATTTTTATTATGAAAAATAATGTGGGAAGGGAAGGGCGAATGTTTCTCAAATGGTTCCTAGATAAAACAAAGAAACTTTCAGCTCTTTTAGAATTGTTGTAAGGTGCCTACGACCCACTCTCTCTCTATCTCTCTGTTATGTGACGCAGACGAAGTTGCGCGGGTCAGCCAGTGAAAGTATAATACGTTACCAATAATAAACAACCGATTTTAACATTTTTTTCTGTCTGTCTGTTTGTTCCGGGTAATCTCCGTAATGGTTGAACTGATTTTGACGGGACTTTCACTGGCAGATAGCTGATGTTATAAGGACTAACTTAGGTTAGTGAATTAATTCTGGTGCTTAAATGGCTTACGCTGAGTTAACCATAAGAGATATATCAAATTCATGTACGTACATAATTATATAAATTAATAGGACGAACAATAAAGTTAGCGAAAGTATGTGTATCATCTAAGGAACATCCACAATAGGCATTTCTGTCTTTAAAATAACCGGAAGCGAGGGAGCAAGATTCGCGCGTGTGCCCGATCTATAGCATTCAGTAATCCACGTGAGCGAAGCGGCGGGCTCAGCTAGTTAACCAATAATAACCATCAATTCAGTATTTAAAATCATGCAATTCAAATAATTGTACCGTTAAAATATACGGTAGCACAACACTGCAAAAATAAATGTGATACATTATTTTTAAGTTTGACATTAGTGATTGTCAATTCACTCCGTGGATATAAAAAACGCAGTATAGATGAATGCGATATTGAAATTTTATTGGTTACATACATAACATACCATCACGCCTGTATTCCTCGAAGGGTTAGTCAGAGGTGTACTAATGTACACCCACAGTTCGCCGAGTATGTTTTTAGGTCCCATGTAATAGAGGGCTAACCTATTGCCATTAATCGGCCACGAAACCAAACTCTTAATTTCTACTGAGAATTTCATAGGAAAAACCCAATAACACTTTGCTCGACCTGGGATTCGAACCCAGGACCTCGCTCATAGCAGTCGCGCTTACGACCACTAGGCTTTAGGTTTCCATTTTGAAAAATGTTGACTCGTACTAATAAGTAGATCCCACCAAGCAAGTTAACTGAAGATCTATATGTTTCAAACGCAAATATTTATCTTCAGATATACCAAATCTTGGGATCAAAGATTCTCGGATTTAAGATGTATGTCGGAAATTATCTGCAATACCCTCATTTTAAATATGTGCCTTGGACATAGTTAGCCACCGCAAAACTTTCAAGGTATCTAGACACACGGTAGTAGGTAAGCAAAGTTCGGAAAAGAAAAGCGCTACACACTTGCCAGTGTGTACATTTACACGAACCACGTCGAGCTACCTTCAACCTTTCCTTAAACGAAAAACTTGAAAATTTTAAAATCAATAACTTAAGAGTCGCCAAGTTAGAAATCCTCAAATCCCATATCAAAGAAAGTAACAAATTGTTTTGTAAATCAATTGAAGAACGTACATATAATTCTACAGCCATAGTTATAGGAACTACTATGGAACTTAGGACCCGTTAAATAGCTATTTTATCAGTGACAATGACTACTCCGAACGTCGTTTCTACTGAACTATGCCCCTTTTTCACATTTATATTTTTGATGGGATTTTATACTTTTCGGTAAATCCAGCGATTGAGTGTTTGAGTACCCCTGCCATAGAAGAAAAGGCAAAGGATTAGCTTGGTAATTGGTAGTGAGTGAAATATGTCTGAAAGCTGACATCGAAGGAAGGAGAGGGCGTTGGCTTAAGATGGTTAGCAACGACTGGATGTGAAAGGTCGAATATCAAATTCATTATCGATCATACAATACAATAATACAATCAACACTCACATACTTACATATTATAGTGTAAAACGTATGCGGGATCGTTTATTTTCTTTTGTGTAAACTATGAAATACTAAGAAACCGGGTATAGAAACTAATATATTTATAATAATTTCTCGTAACTTTTTTTTGTTTCACAGGGCAACATACAGAGGAGCAAGATCGTTTGCGAGAGCGTTCAGGAGGCTCGCGAGGACATACTTCGTGTGTTCACGCACAGGAAGTTTGTTTCAGATATTTTGACAAGACAAGCTGATAAAAGATGTTTCAGAAAACATAGATCTCAGTCATAGCGAGCAAGTGCTCGAATCTCATACAATTCTATGAATTTAAATACCAATAAAATATTCTAGAATCAATTGTTATGATTTCTATTAACAATGCCGCCTTAATAATCTTTTCGTGAACAAGTTTTATTGGTATCTTCATTTACCCTATTTATTCATAAATGCCTTTTCTATAAGGTCTATTTTTATATTAACGAGTAAGAGTTGTAAAATGAAATCGGTTCTCTTTACATGTTAAGTTGTAAATAGTGTTTAATTCTGTTATGAAGTAGTAATTTTGAGTTCATAAAAAAGGTGTTGAATAAGTTCATGTATTACTAATAGTTTTAATTTTAAAAAATAAATAATTTATAATATGTTTATTTTTGAATGACCTATTCTAAATGTTTTAAAGTTCAAATTGTTATCATACACTACATTATTTCTAGGATATGATCTATCATAGATAACGATTTACCTAGACCGATAACACATACGAAAATGGTCTCGTATCGCTATCTCGTTCTAACACAAGTGTATTGTAATGTAGTAAAAACATTACGTATAAATAATAATGTTTATTACGCGGGAAAAATTAATATCGTTAAAATCGTACACAATAGCATATTCTTATCATCTCCAACTCCCACGCGCGCTGCATACTACTGAGTTGGACAGAAACCTATAAAAGCCGCCGCCCGATCGACTGCGGGCATTCCGATCACTAAATACACATACGCATGGCTCCCTCCTTCCTCCCAGGAGGAGGAGAACATGCATATGAGTATATGTTAGTTAGCTCAAATTTGTAAGAGTAGGGAATTAGATAGATCGCGACCTTTACGCATTCGCGACGACCGCCCGAGCCTAGGTTCGGCCGCTCTGGCACCCTCGTGCGGGTCGTCACAAACTTTCGCGGCTGAGTGCCCTAAGCGCTCGCCCCCAAGTTCGGTGAAGCTGTAAAAGCCGCAGCGGTTCTGTTTTTGGATAGGGCCCCTAAGGCTAACAGTGTAGTCAGTTCAAAACAAAAAAAACGACTGCGGGCAGTGTCAGCTAGAGCATAGATCCGAACATAAGTATTCAGTGCCTCGTAAAACAGTGAGTTTTACTTTATTTAAACTCGAGGAGAACACGGTAAGGGTCGACAGCGCATCTGCGCCGCCCTCATCAAAGGTCACGCTCTAGAACCTTCGCGCGACCACATTCTTAGAAAAACCCCGGTAAGCCATTAGTTTTGTTCTGTTTGATTCTCTTCGACATTTTTAGATGCATACCGCCGTACTTATTTTTATTTCATGATAACTTTCACTACTCTTTTGACTTATTAATAATCTATCTCATCGTGTGTTAATTATTATAATAACTACAATTAAACCCATTTAGTTCATTGTTTTAAAAAACAGGGGCATCGGTTGTTCCGCTTAGGTTCCCGATCGCCCAAAGTAAATTCTTGTAATAGCCATTTTAATTCAATCTACCTTCGTCAATTAAACTCATGTGTATCAACCTAAAATCCGGCTATCCCTGTGAATGGTCACTGACATGTTGTTTCATGATGCGTTCCAGGATGAACGGGGTTTTTTTTGGATACGTCCAACCCTTGATTGCCTTGGCTGCGCTCGAGTCGTCCCGCTCGGCTATCCCGGCCGCGTCGCTCGCACCGGATACGTTTCCTGTTTCGTCGTCGTGGCCAGATAATTCCCATCATTTACTTTTAATTAATTTAATTTACTACCTAGCTTATAATGTACTTCGTAGCCGTTTCCAAAGTGCCTTCTAATTGCCTGCTAGCCGCGACATCCCAACTTTATTACATTTATTATATTAATTTGTTAGTATTGTTATTTAAGTTTTACATTTACGAAAATAAATACTTTTGTTAACTTCGCCCTCGTTTTCTTTATCCTTAGGGCCAAAGTCTAACAGTATACTATGCTCTTTCTCTTTCGAGTTGCCGATCTATTTATATTAAATCCATGATATAAACTAACTAAATCAGGGATGGTAGATAGAGTGGCCTAACAATCCGAGTATAGATATTAAAAGTTGGTAAAGAAGTTATAATAGTACCCTTATTATGTTTGCAATGAATACTGGTTAGTTTAATGGTCATGAACTCAGAATGGAGAGTAAGGCGTAGGTAAGTCAAAACCGTTCGTATAAAAAGCCTTTCGACACCTAAATTACCCAATGGCCTGCTTAAGTGCGGACGGGAGGGATACGAATAACGGCTAATAGAGCAAATGTGGGGATGACAACTTGTAGTTTCTATAAACAGTTTGACACATCATAATTCTACTTTTTTTATAATAGCTCAGCACATATATTGACGGTGCTGCCCCTGATGGTAAGCACAGCCCAATCCAAACAACGGCGACCACCGAGAGATCTAAATCCACTTGAAGCAAATCGGGAAAGTAAAAAAAACAAACAAAGAGAGAGGTACTTTGCGGTGACTCGCCGCACGAATCGTCAATCGCCTGCCTTTTATTTGACTAATATTAGTTGGTAACCTATTAATCTGTATTCGTGTATCATAATATATTAGTTCGTGGCGCGAATTATAATCCCTGTACCCAGTGGCGGCCTTAGGGGGTGGCTGTGATGAATTATGGGCTTGCAGAATGTTTGTGATATTATTTTAATAAAACTCCTTTTAAGGGGGGGTAGTAGCCCTCCTCCCACCCTCTCCTCCCGCCGATCAATTCGACGGACGTCAATAGAAAGTCGTACCTAACCTTCATCTGAAATTTCCAGGTACACCATGTCGCATTTCCATTTAACTTTACTCCAGAAATCGATTGCGGTTGCGACAGATCCATTTTCATCCACTCTTACGACGACCGGCGAATTCAAGAAAACAATGGCTTCCGATGGCGTCTCAAAATCTCAACACAGCCAGAAAAAAAACTCTCAACAGATGTTTGCTCTCGCCGTAATTTATACAGTGACGTATTCTGGGCCCATAACCTGTGATGAATTATGGGCTTGCAGAATATTTGTAATATTATTTTAATAAAACTCGGTGGAGAAAATAATCACATAGTACTCTTCTTCCTCTTCTATTTTCAATCTTGGCAACCCAGTCAACTTTAGAGACTAATACTGTCATTTTCAAGTTACGCGAATTCGATACTTTAGGCGGATGGAGGGAATAGGCGGGTAAATGAAGAAGTGGCAATAAATAAATACAATTAAAAATAAAATTAGAAACCTACAATGACAATTTATGATGATTAAGAAATTTTACTAATGATTTAATATATATATTATTATTGAGAGATAGGCTAGATGACAGGTCGCAAGGAAGAATAGCCTTATAATTTTAATTACACAAAATATCATACAGTGGTAAAGAGTTATAAAGAGAACAGTTGAAGAGAACATGCATAATGTTACCCTCTTCCAGACCACAGTCACAGATAGATGTATCTCTAATTCTTAATTTGTTCAGGTGGACTGGCTAAGAACAGTGGTCAAACCTTAGCCTCGAAATAATAGTTGTAATTTTCTTACTAAATCTCCATTTGCAGAACCACGGTTTTAGAGCAATTGAAGATTGAAATCTTTTATAAAATTTACCTTTGCTTGAATGACCCCAGTGCATATTCCACCTTTCAACCAAGTCTTGACGAGGTAGAAAAGAAAGTAAATCTTGGCTATTTAAATAATTATCAGGAGCACCTTGAAAAGCTGCCAATTTAGCCAAACCATCAGCATTTTCATTACATATAGGAATCCATATCAAGGAAACTTGTAAACCTAGTTGCACACAGTATTTCAGTTTGTTTTTAATTACAAGAGAAATCGGTGACCAATTTTTTTTTTTAAAAGGATTATGTAAAAGAGATTGTAAACAACTTAAAAAATCCGTAAAGATCACAGCCCTGGCAATTTTTCAACATACATAATTGATATTTTCAGAATATTCAAAAGTATTCTTTGTTCGGAACATTTAATTAATGTTTATTTGTCGAAAACGACATCTTCAATTTAAATAATTTTCTCAGAGTTTTTCTTTACGAGTTAACCTTTTTAAAAAATTATTATTAATATATTTTTACACCATTTAATAATAATTATACAACTTTAACTTTATTATTCTAATAATTATTCATCATATTTCTCTACATTTCAATCTTGAAGTTAATTAATATTTTTACATTATTTTACAACAATTTGCAAATTTACATCTTTTAGATTTTATAATAATAATTTTTTGAAGTTTCTATATTTGAATATTCTTATTTTTGTTTTTATTGTTTGTGTTTTATCATATTGTTGTATTTCTGTTGACCTGTACTGTATAAAATAATAATTATAATACATGCCTCCTAAAAGAAACAGAGTAGAAGTAGAGGAAAATTCCGATTCAGCAGTCGAAAATCCTAAGAGGAAACATCAGCTAATATGACTGATAAAATTTCGCTTTCAGTCTTAACAAAGTTTATTAAACCGTATAACGGTGATCGGCAAACTTTACCAGCATTTTTAACTAATTGTGAAAACGCAATTTCACTTTCGAGTACAGACCAACAGAACATTTTATGTAAATATATCATTTCACAGCTCGAGGGCAAAGCCCAAACAGCATGTTGTCTCAAAATTTTTAATAATTGGTCGGAGATAAAACTTTTTCTCAGAACTACATTCGGGGAAAAAAAACACTCTACCCATTTACTAGTAGATTTACAAAATTGTGAACAGTTACCATCAGAAGATGTAACCCAATATTCTTTACGCGTAGAAACATGTTTAACACGATTACAGTCCGATATACACTATAGCTGCGATATAAAAGATGAACTTTCAGGCAGAGTTGCTGCTATGGAGGATTTAGCTCTTAATACGTTTTTATTAGGGATCAATTCTAATTTCTCACATATAGTACGGTGTAGGAACCCTACTACATCACAAGCGATTACACACGCTATCGAAGAGGAAAAATTATATAATTTAACGAAATTATCATCACGCGTTAATAAAAACTCTTCAATGTGTAATAAAAGCGGACATAGCGCTTCCGATTGTTTCAAAAATAAAAAGGGTACAAACTCTAAATTTTACCACGTGAATTTTAATTCCAGTTCACCAAATAACAATTATAATAATCATAATAATAATTATCGTAACAATAATTATCAAAAACCTTTTACTAATAATCATAACAAGTCTAACTTTAATCCGAACAAAATATGCGGTTATTGCAAAAACCACGGTCATTTGATAAACGAGTGTCGCAAACTCAAGTTTCGAAACAATAATATCAACTATCAGCGTAATTCTATTCCCATACCCATTTCACATGCACCGAACTCAACGGGTAATAATAATTCTAATGTGCATATTTGTCAGGCAGATAATGAAAGTAATAATTTAAACTAAAAACGGTTTCGGTTACGTGTCTACCGGAACCTTGTAATAAACATAATGACACGAACACTTCTGTTTATAGCAATAAATCCCGTGTTCCTAAGTTTTTCCAAACACGGATGACATATAATCGTAATAATAAATATGTTGAGAAACTTCCTCAACAAAACGAGTGTTCACTGAAGCCCCAACAAATTCATCGCTCTTGTGGTCAATTCACGGTTGCACAGGTCGATAATACGGCTCAGTCTAAATTTCCTAACACTCATAACAATAAGGTCACGAGACCTTTACCATGTGTTCTTAAATTTTCCTCAACACAGGTTAATTAATCAAAACGGTTCTCACAAACAGAGCAACGGACAGGGTAAACAGTCCCGAACTCACGGTCTTATTCCTAAAATGAATCTCTCATCTCGTGTTACATCGAGTTCTTTTTCTAGAGATTGTCCGCGTGAGGAACCTTACACTATAAATAATGTTAATAATAAAATATCATTACCTCATGTATTTTTAAAAACTAATTTTAATAAGAAGCCCCTTTGCTTTTTAATTGACACTGGTTCATCAATTTCGATTGTTAAACTTTCGAGTTTATTAAACCAGCCAGTGCTCGGGCAGGAAACTATAAAACTTAAAGGTCTAAGTGATAACGATTCCTATTGCGAATCGCTAGGATCTATTACGCTAAAGTTCGAATATCAAATATCTCGAGTCGATAGAATAATATTCGACTACAAATTTCACGCGATTAACGATACAATTCATTTAAATTACGATGACATTATAGGTAGCGACCTCATTCAGCATTTCAAAATCGATGTACAATATTCTACAAATTCACTTAGTCTACAAGGTCACATTATTCCTATTCATTTTAGTAAACCATCATATGTCCTACCTGCGCCGTCAGAGATGATTATTGAATGTCGAGTTTCCAACCCGTCGGATATTATCGGACAAAAAGAAGCCTTAGTATTAGATCAAAAATTTTGTGAAGGCATATTTTTAGCTAATTGTATTGTTTGTTTGAAATCCAATAACAGAGTAAATGTTTCAATTTTAAATACGACTGAGTCAGCAGTCGAAGTTGATAACTATCACGTTCAACTGACTCCGTTTGAATTCCCGGCTTCAAATTATAACGATATTGAAACTGAACGTATTCATCAATTAAATTCTTTTGATTATGATAGATCTAAAAAGGTCAAATTAGATGTACTCATTTAAATCCACAGGAAAAGAAAGCCTTAATGCATTGTATTTCAAAATATACCGATGTGTTCCATCTAGAAGGTGAAGTTTTAACACATACGGATATAATCCAACACTCTATCAATACTGGGGATGCCGCCCCCATACATGTAAAGTCCTATCGCTTTCCTGAGGTACATAAGGACGAAGTTGAAAAACAAATCACGAAAATGCTTGATCAAAATATTATTCGCCCTTCAATTTCTCCATGGAGTGCCCCCGTCTGGGTAGTCCCAAAGAAGCTAGATGCTTCCGGCAAACAAAAATGGCGTATCGTTATAGATTACCGTCGTTTAAATGATGTCACAGTTACCGAAGTTTATCCTATTCCTTTAATAAACGATATCTTAGATCAATTAGGCCATGCAAAATATTTTACTATACTAGATTTGGCCTCTAGTTTCCACCAGTTATGTTTAAATCCTAAAGTCGCTGAAAAAACAGGTTTCAGTGTCACAACTAATAATATTTCAGGGCATTTCGAATTTACGAGAATGCCGTTTGGCTTAAAGAATGCTCCCGCCACATTCCAAAGGATGATGAATTCAGTCCTTTCAGGTTTACAAGGTTTACATTGTTATGTTTATCTAGATGACTGTATCATGTATTCCCATGACCTTGAAACGAATATTCAGAAACTCGAACTTATATTTACTAGACTCAGAGAGGCAAATTTAAAGTTACAGCCCGATAAATGTGAGTTTTTGCGACCAGAAGTTGCTTACCTTGGGCACGTCATAACCGACAAGGGTGTTTCACCTAACCCTGACAAGGTCAAGGCTATTTCTCATTTTCCCACACCTAAAACTCCCAAAGACATAAAGTCTTTACTCGGATTAACAGGTTATTATCGTTGTTTCATTGAGAACTTTTCTCAAATAACAAAGCCTCTTACCTCTTTATTAAAAAAAGATGTTAATTTTTATTGGTCTCATGAACAAGAGCAAGCTTTCAACACTCTTTAACAAAAATTAATTTCAGCTCCTCTACTACAATATCCTGATTTCTCTAAACCTTTTATTGTTACTACGGATGCTTCTAATTATGCTGTCGGCGCAATTTTATCACAAGGTGAAATTGGCAAAGATAAGCCTATCGCTTATGCATCCCGTACTTTAAATCGACAAGAAGGTAACTATTCCACGACAGAAAAGGAACTTCTTGCTATTATTTTTGGTGTAAACACGTTTCGACCATATCTTTACGGCTACCATTTCAAAATAGTTACAGATCACCGTCCCCTCACATGGTTATTTAATGCTAAAGATCCAGGTGGACGTTTACTTCGCTGGCGATTAAAACTAGAAGAATACGACTATGAAATTATTTATAAGCCAGGTCGAATTAATGCTAATGCGGATGCTTTATCCCGTAATCCTGTAAACACTTTAACTCATTCACAATTGAACAATTCTAGTTACGAAAATTATTTCAAAGATCAATTCACAAATAAACTTCCAGATTCAAATACAATTATCGAAGAACGGACTCAACCATTACACTTATCAAACATAAAAACAATCGTGTGTCCTGTCTCTTTAGACTTTGACTCATCTATACCACATTGCGAAGAAATATTATCGCAACTCGATTGTTAAATTCCGAACGTGAACCTTTTACTATTCAATGCATAAACGATAAAAAAAAACTAATTTTGTTTTTATTTACTAAAGTCCATCACTACGAGGATACAAAGTATGAAAACGTCTTTAACTTATTAATAAAATTAAGAGATAACATCTTAAATGATGACACCGGTATTTCGGAACTCGCTTTACCTGATTTCTCTGATTCTTTTACGAAATTAGCTTATACTAAAATATACAATATGATTTCCTACGTCTTTCATAACACTAAAATAAAAATTTATATTTATAAAAATCAACTAATATACCCTACTCCTGTCGAAATTCCAAAAATATTAAAAGAAAATCACAATTCTACTATCGCTGGTCACCCAGGATCAAAACGAATGTATTCAAGAATTAAAGCTGCCTACTACTGGAAAGGCATGCGTTCAGATATCGAGAACTATGTAAAGAAATGTAAACTCTGTCAAATTAATAAACCATTGAGGAAATCAAATAAAGCCCCGATGGAAATAACTTCTACATCTACTAAACCGTTTGAGCGATTATCTCTAGATATCGTAGGTCCTTTACCCGACGCGGGTTTCCAAAATTTTAAATTCATCATAACACTTCAAGATGATCTTACTAAATTTTGTAGCGCTTATCCGATGACTTCAGCTACTAGTGAGGAGATAGCCAGGAACCTCGTTCATTTTATGTCTCTTTTCGGTTTCCCTAAAACTATTTTAACAGATCTCGGTACTTGTTTTACCTCAGAATTATTTAAACAACTGATAGAAATCTTAAAAATTAAGTCACTTTTTTCTACTCCATATCATCCACAAACAAATGGTGCCCTTGAACGGTCACATGCAACCTTGAAGGAATACCTAAAATCATTTGTCAATGAAAATCAAAACGATTGGCATTGTTATTTGTTTACTGCAATCTTAGCTTACAATACGACTCCACACTGTACTACTAACTATACACCTTACGAATTATTATATGGTTATAAACCCACTATACCAAATTCCTTATATGA
This sequence comes from Saturnia japonica, assembly GCA_033032175.1. Classification (NCBI taxonomy): domain Eukaryota; kingdom Metazoa; phylum Arthropoda; class Insecta; order Lepidoptera; family Saturniidae; genus Saturnia; species Saturnia japonica. The sequence continues at coordinate 7,181,569 of CM065314.1, forward strand.
AACTTCTAATAGCACAACTTATCATGAATACATACGCGCTCTACAATACAGAATGCGTTTTAGTCGAGAAAAGGCTATTCAAAATATTATTAACAGTAAAGAAAGATCGAAAAGATATTATGATACTAGTTCCCGAGATGTAAGTTATAAAACAGGTGATATGGTGTATCTTAAACAACATCACAGATTAAGAAAGGCTCTATCGCCTTTAAGGAAAGGCCCCTATAAAATTATTAAAGTGCACAATAAGCACAACGTCACTCTACTCGTAGGACGTAAACACATTAAATACCACACCAATGAAATTAAACCTGCTACAACTTCTTAACAACATAAATAACATAATTTCTCAAATCTCTAATAATGATAATTTATTTAATTATATTTTTAAAATTAATTCTTTACTTAATTTAATTGAAAGTTCTTTGTTGTTTCTAATTTATTAGGTACTACGCTAAATGCAATTTTATTTTCTAAGGTCAATGTTTTACATCCTAGTATAATAAGTCCATCAAACCTTTTTAATGAATTGTCTAAACACGCTAATCAAATAAATAAACGACTGGATTTTCCAGCACAATTAAGCATAAATAATATTCATTCTTTAATCGACGTGTCTAAACTAAACTCCTATTTCTATAATAATAAGATTGTTTTTATTCTACAAGTTCCACTGATAACACCAGACAAGTATACTATTTACAAAAACATACCTCTACCTACACCTCATGACGAATCACATATCAACACATTCGCGTTAATTCAGCCTACTAATTCTTATATAGCTCTAAGCGATAATCGAATGTATTATTTATACCATGTTGGACAACTTAGATGTTTGTAAAACTATAAATATTAATTATTCTATTTGTGAACTTACTTCTATATTTTCTAGCATAAGTAATCCTAATTGTGAATCGAAGTTAATAACGGATGTAATACTGTCTTTACCTTCTGAATGTAATGCTAAATTCTTATATGGTCATATAGATATATGGCAAAAACTTCTTAATAATAAATGGATCTATGTTCAGTCAGACATAAATAAAATTACTATCAAATGTGACGATGATGTAACTGATCATTCCATTGTCGGCACAGGAATTGTCAAACTTACAGAAAATTGTAACGGTTACTCTAAAACAATCCAGTTGTTGCCAAGTAGCTCTTATTCGTTTATTATAAAGTCTAATTTAGATAATATTAATTTTGATATAAAAAATGATGACTGTTGCAAGAAAGCTATTTTTAATAATACGTTACCATATCTTTCTCCGATTTCACTATCGAAAATCAATTTAGATTCTTTAAAGTTCGCTACTCATCATATGGATAATCTCGAAAACGAGATAAACCAACTTGAAAAAGAATCACATTTTATTAAATATGGAACATACTATTCTACTTTCATGTATATTCTAATTGTTTTTTCATTATTATAATGTTTGTTACAAAATGTGTATATGTTTTAAAAACCATAGGTCAAAAAGCCAAGGTTGTTGCATTCAAATCTTCAATCAATGCAACATTAGATAAGGAAACAAAACGATTGTTCTAAGATGGCCGTCTATCCTCTGGTTATTGGTCTATGGTACTCTTTATTAATTTTTCTATTCGTATTAAACAAACATAGACATTTTACATAGACAATAGGTATTGTGCCACAGAGTGGCGAAAAGGGCAATAGCCCGGGGCCTCGCGTCAAAAAATACACATTTTTTAACTATATTTTTTTTAATTTAAAACTTTTCATTTTGATTCTTAATTATTTATGAAGGTTATAACATAACGGTAAATTAAAATAAAGTTAGTTAACTAATTCATTCATTCAAATCATAATTGATTAATTTATTTTGTAGTACTTGTTTATCGCACCTCGAAACACATATAGATCTGTTTTTTAAACGCATAACACTCGGGACTAGTATAGTATTATATAGTCTGTGACTCGGGACTCGGGACATAATGTTCTGCTCGTCTATCGCTCGGGGAATTCCTTGTTTCATTTCGATCGTCAACTTTTGTCACCTTGGAATGATTTTGCTTGCAGTATGTTTTACAAAATCGTTGTTGTACGATACATATCTTTCAATTATATTTAATATTACGCTCTTATAGTGCTTCAAGTATTGAGTGAGCTGGAAAAATGTAAATTATAGTATTTTAGGTGTTGAGTAAGCTGATAAAGTGTAAAAAAACAGTGTGACACTTATTTAAAAATTATTTCTGACTATTTGTGCAAAACAAAACAAGATTTACGAAATGAGTTCGCGTGATCGTGATGCCGGTAGAAAATTTGAGTCAGGTAGTTCAAAAAGGAAACGAGCTATCAAAAGAAAGATGGTACAAGAAAATCTACGTGGATCTTTATATAAATATATAAAAAGTGATGATCAAGAAAGTTATACGAAACATTTATTGATTGAAAGTGACTTTAATCCTGATTCAGTTGAAAACATTGCTTCCACATCATCATGGGTGCCGCCGTCAACGCTATCCAGTCAGGAACACGAATCTGAGCCCGAGTCTATGTCTACATCCATGACTGCTGGAATGGAAAATCTGAATCCTCAAAATGACCCCGGTTTGTGGCCCATAATAATTACTGATGTAGACCGAACTGAGATTGTATTAAGAGGTCCAATCCGTATTAAAGTTTAGTTATTTCCCGTAAATGATAATGCACGGCGATTCAGTGAATATCATTATAATAAGATATTAGTTAACGGTGAAAAGCTTGACAGGCGCTGGGTGATTTATTCACAAACAAAGGATGCCGTTTACTGCTTTCCGTGTCGAATATTCGGGATAGAAAATACAAAGATTGGATCAAGTGAAGGAGTGTGTGATTGGAAACACTTGGGTGATTATTACCTAAAGTCACACGAATCTAGTCGACAGCACAAAGATTGTATGCTGAAATGGATTAATTTAGAGATTGGTTTAAAAAGCTGTTCCACTATTGACTCCTTGGCTCAGTCACAAATTGAACATGAAAAGCAAAGTTGGAAAGATATTTTAAAACGATTGCTCGCAATAGTAAATTTTTTAGCATCTCACAATTTGGCCTTCAGGGGTCATAGAGAGAAGTTAACATCTGACTCAGGTTCGAGTGAGACAAGCGGAAACTTCATAGATTTAGTAAAGTTAATAGCCCGATTTGATCGGTCCCGTGCTGAGACTTCACTTACAACAAGTAAAAGATAAAACTATTAATGACCACTATATCGGAAAAAATATTCAAAATGAGCTCCTACAATTAATGACAAGTCACGTGAAAATTGAAATTGTTGAAAAAATATTAATAATAAATATTACTCTATTATTCTTGATTGTACACGCGACGTTTCTCGTGTTGTGCAACTATCAATTATTATAAGATTTTTTAATACAAAAACCGTTGAAATTGAAGAACATTTAATGGGTTTCATAGCCGTCGAAAAAAACACATATGAAAGTTTGACTAATTATATAATCACAGAATTAGAACAGTTAGGTATATCATTGCAAAACTGCAGAGGCCAAGAATATGATAATGGTGCAAATATGCGTGATGAAAAAAGTGGTGTCCAAAAACGTATCATTGAAATTAATCCACTTGCTTACTTTTTACCTTGTGGGAGTCATAGCTGGAATCTCATCCTAGGAGATGCTCGTAGCATCGTAGCATGATCGTAGCATTGGTTGCTACAAATGTAAAATCCTTATCGCTTTAACCACTTTCTGAAACTAGATGGGAGTGCAGGGTAGCATCGGAGAAGGCCGTTAAATACCAACTAAGCGATATATGTGATGCTTTTGTAGCGACATCTCTCGCCACAACTGACGCATCAACGCATCGACGCAACTACGTAGCGACACATAGCGACATCTATCGAGCCACATAAGACGCATCCTACTATCCTACATCGCGCCATAGAAATTAACTCTATTGTTGAGTATATATACAAGAACCCGACTACAACAGTCGGGGCAGCAGCCCGCCAGACATAGCACCCGTCTGGCCGGAGGATCCTCCCTTTTCTATGGCGGATGAGGAACTTTACTCTCTGTTCCTCACCTCAGCTAAACTTTAAAGGATTTAGCAGAAAATACAACAGATTGTCAGTTGGTCAGTGAATGCCATTCTATAGAAAAAGAAATAACTACCTACGAATTTGTAGTTTCACTTGTCATATGGTATGATATTCTTACAAAGATAATTGTTATCAGTAAAATGTGGCAAAGCGAAAACATGCACTTAGATGTGGCTATACAACATCTAGACGCATTCACAAATTGAAATTAATTAGCGAGAAAATGGTTTTCAGTCATCCCTTGTAACAGCGAGAGAAATAGCCGAGGAAAATGATATTGACAGACAGTTTAAAGAAGTCAGAAGACGCCGTAAAAATGGCATTTTGATTATGAAGGGTGAAGCTCATGAATTGAATGTGGAAGAGATTTTCAAAATAAACTATTTTTATGTTATTGTTGACAATGTGCGCGCAAGCTGCCATCCTAGGTTTGAAGCACTTAAACATCATGAGAGCATATTTGGTTTCATGTATAATATAAAAAGATTAAAGGAAATTAGTGATAGTGCACTTTCGAAGCAATGCAGCGACTTGCAAATATTTATGACAGTAGGAGAATCATGTGATATTGATGGACATGAATTGTACGAAGAACTGAATATGTTCATCCCCGTGTATGAAAGAAACGATGACATTATCTCGGTGTTGAAATAATAGAAAAAAATTAACTGAAGTTTACCCCACTATCGAAATAGTTCTGAGAATTATTGCCACCACACCTGTTACGGTTGCGTCTGCTGAAAGGAATTTTTCGAGGATTAAAATTATTAAAACATATTTGAAGAATTCGATGACACAGGATCGGCTTTTCAAGCCTTGCTATTCTTTCAATCGAAAATGACGTAGCTCATTCGTTAGATTATTGTGCTTTATTCAATGATTTTAATCTTAGTAAAACCCATAAACATCAATTTTAAAATTTATCATCTGTGTATTTGTTATTTTTGTAAATCTTTTAATGTAAGTAAAATATTTTAAAACTCAAATTTTATTTATTTGTATAATTTTAGCATTTCTCGTCAAACATAACGAATACCTACCAAACAACCAGACCTACTTTCGCATCACATAGGTACTTTTCCGTAGAACAAAAGGCCTCGCAAAGACCTACCGCCCGGAGCCTTGCAATGGGTAAGGCCGCCGCTGCCTGTACCTATTACGAATATATTCGTTACATCTCTAAGACCTATGTAGATTCTACAGTGTAGAACTGTAGAATGAGAATAATTATTTTTTTATTTTAAGTGGTGATTCTGGTCACACTGGTAGTCAATATGAAATCTATGAAATACAAAAATTCGTATTTTTCTAATATTTATCATAATTATTATGCCAATATTATTTGAGATCTAAATGTAGGAATCATTTACCTTCTTAAATATTGTAATACTATATTTATATCAATTACCGTGCTAATGAAATAATAGCAAGCGACGGCTGGAAAGAACTGAATTAATTAAGGTAAGTCTACGCTAATAAAAAAAATATTTAATTCGAAAATTAAAATTAGAACAAGATTATAAAATAAGTACCTACGCTCAAAATTTTCTAAAGGCGGGAAATAGACTTTTTGCCGCTCTATTAGAAGTCACTGTGGTTGATATTTAAAAGTATTATTTTGTCATTATGGCTACAAAAAGAAAGTTTGTTAAATCTAAATTTATTACAGAAGACTTAGATGAAATATCAAATATTTCACAATTTATAAATTCACCAAATGACAAGAAAATACAGAAGCTTACGCATAATGAGACTTTTGAAGGGGAGAGTAGAATCAAAACAGAACAGGTTCCTAATAAAAATAGAACAGCATCACATGTCGAAGCTACTCAAAAGCTATTTAATATCATGGATCAACATTTAACAAAAAGGTATGTATGTACATAATATAAATCTTATTTTTTATTTTAATCACATTATATTTGGCATTAGTATCAATTACGAGTAGACTGGTTTAACATAGGCTAATAATTTGGATACAAGAGCACTAAAATCTTTAAATAATATGTGTTATACTCCACACTTGATGCAAACTACTTTTTTCTAATATAAAATGTTTTACTGGCTAAAGGCTTCTTGTCTAGGTAGAGCATTGTCTTTATCACCATTGCTATACAACAGACAATTTTTAACAAAAAAAGAATACCAATTTCAATGATTTTGAGGAATTTTTTTGGTGTATCTTTGAAGTTCAAGGTCCAATGCCAATGAAATTAAAATGTGACCACAGTTGAGGTATCCTCTTTCCAACAAAAAAAAAATCATCTAAATTGGTTCATACACAAAGAAGGTATGGGTGAACACCAATAGAAAAAAAAAATTGAAATTGAGAACCTCCTCTTTCTTTTCAGTTTGATAATAAAATAGTAATTTTAATAAAACAAATATTATTATTATAACTACACACAGGTTTGAGCTCTTAAATCTGTGTAACTACACATGTGTGCTTATTTATAAAATAAGATATACCTATAAATAAGTTAAAAAGTTCAATAATTTCAGGAAGAAAAGCAATGAAAATTTACTAACTTCCCTATCAGATATTTCGGCTGAAATGAAGACAGATGATGATATAATGACAGAAAATGAACAAAACTTGAAACAAATTATAGGAGCTCTTTTGAAGTGTGTACAGGAAATAATGCTTGCTTATAAACAGAAATTACAAAAACTAGAAGAACTTCACAGCACATATAAATTAATGTAAGATTTTTTAAAGTGACTTGGGTGTGAATTAAATTATGTTCTTAAAATAATCTATTAATATTGTAGATTTGAACAATCATATTCAGAGGAAAAATCTCAGGGGAAGCTAGTGACTGAAGAATTAAATGATGACATAAATAAGTTACAAGAGAAAATAACCGCCAAGGCAAAACGCAGTGGATACGATGCAATGGGCAAAAATATTATTCAAGCCATTGAAAACGGATTTTTTATTTAATTCAATGATATGTTTTTATTAATTACTTTCATTTTTAATTCTATAAAATTTAATATTGAGTTGAAGTTCTTGATTATCACTATGATTAATAGATTTATTTTTAATTATAATTTAGCCATTATTTATTTCTTAAATTAATTATTTATTTTCATAATTTTAATACGTTAATTCTTTCTACTTTAGTTATAGCAGTCCTATAAATTCAACGTTACTTACTGTGTTAGGGTTGTTATTTTATATTAAAGTAATCCTTATGTAGCTATGAATTATTTTATTTATACACCTTAAGATAAAGCTGTTTATAAATTACTAACATAATTATTTTTTATCATCTTTAAACATTTTTAACAATAAACAGTAAACCATAAGCATAATATACTACACACAAAATATACTACATAGGTATATATTGAATCAACCTGTACAAATTATTTATTTAACATTCTTGTAGTGTATCACCCCCACTATAATTAGTATAATTACTCCTGAGTCCATGCTCAACCTACGAACTCTACACCTATTAATACAACAGGAAGTAGCAGCATCAGCAGTTCGCCTGAAAACTTTAAAATTATGGAAGGATAGACAAACATCCCATACTTCCTTATTACATGTAATCTTGGAGGGTATACTATTTATCGGTGCTGTCTGCAATAATATACCGATTCAATTTGTATTCTACAATAAATACAAGATACAACTGAATACTATTTGACTTTCAACTTTTCTTTAAATTAATAAAATTGTAATACCATGTGATGATATGAGCCGAGCTGCTGTTTGTGCATATTGACTGTTTATGAATGTGGGGCAGCCTGAAAACCAGCGCTGTGTGGTGTCCGTATCACATAGCATCAACTGAGTCTGTCCCCATTGCCAAATTGCGTACGTAATTATATTCATTTGTAACTTGTTTTTGGCAATAAATGATTATTATTATTACTATTATAAGGAAAAGAATGAGTGCCTCCATGTGAAAGAACTTAGAATCTTTACAGATGGTTGCAAGAACAGTTACAGGTGTCTTCTGAGAAGATCTAAACATTCTCATCTCTATGGCGCTCTAGCAGCCCAGGTTATTGTCTCAAGGAAAGTAAAGAACCAGCTAATCCACATTCTATCAGATAGCATGACCGCAATACTGGCTTTAGGTATTTGCATGTAATTGAAATATTATAGGTCAAGTATTTTTATTTGGAATCTTTATTACTATAGATGTACATCTATAACCAATGGTGGCGCTAGACGAAATGTAGACGTCGCGTCGGCGACATCAGCTTTGCGAGGCCTCTTTCATTTCCCAGTCATAAAGAAAATGATTTATGGAATAGGACTGATGCTGATTGTTAATCGAAGGTTGATTATCTCCTCGTTTAATTCGATGAGTATTATTTACAGCCGGTTACTGTACTACTCACGTTTACGGAAATATGTATATACGAACTAGCGATGTGCCTGCGGCTCCGCACGCGTTTCATGTTACGAAGTAGTTATTTACATCGCGTAATTTTTTTAATATACATATCAGAGATTATTGACAGTTCATATAGCCTATCAATTGAGGAATGCAATAATACTTCCCGGGTAAAATTTTCATCAAAATTGTTTGAGGAGTTACCAAAAATTATTGTTAACGATTCTTACCTATATCCTATCAATTAAGAAATCAGGTACCTATGCATCCCGTCTTCAAAATTTTGTCAAACGTCGATTGTTAGCGACGCATAGGTGTAGGCTCAGTAGTTAGGAGATAGTCATAGTGATACTTAGTTGTAGGTACAATTGCTAGGCTTAGAGAATTATTAGGTACGTAAACAATCATTGATTAAAAGTTGAAGTGTATAGATATAGGTACATACTTAGTGATATTAGGTATATCTAGACACGCGGTAGCGTCTCAAGCCAAGTTCAAACTAACAGAATGGCGAGCGGTACCGTGTGTAATATTATTACACGAACCATGTGGAGCCACGTTTTTACTCCAATGAAACTTAAATATATTTCACATAAACATGTCAAATTTGGCTCATATATTGAGACTTGCGAGATTCATATGTGCTCCAAATTTCATAAACACACCTCTCAACAGTTAATAAGGCCCTGAAACCTCAGACGGCTTTTACAGCTTCACCGCGACTTGGGGGCGAGCGATTAAGGAACTCCGCCGCGAAAGTAAAAACAACTCGCTCAAGGGTACCAAAGTGGCCGGACCTCGGCTTGGGCGGTTGCCGCGATTGCAATTAAGTCGCGATCTGGCCAATTCCCTATCCCTGAATTTGAGCTAACTAACATATACATGTTCCCTGCCTCCTGGGAGGAAGGAAGGAATCAGACTCAAGGGTTTCAAATCTAGGAACGGCCCTAGGCTTGAGTTGCCGCTAGAGAGGGTGGACGTAGGGGGTATGCGGGAGCGAAATTGAACACCCGTCCTCTGCTGAGAGAACGGTGGTTACGCGGACGTGGGCGCTGGTGCATCAATAGTGTTAGATTATTTCTTATAAATAATAGGTATTTTGGACCACGGAGCACAGTGCGGTGGCCTTGGAGCAGCGGGGTGAGGAGCTGTGCGATAAAACCTTGACGCGAACGTCCCCGAGCGACCTAAATCACGGTGAAGCTGTAAAAGCCGCCTGATTTTTTTTTTGAACTGACTACACTGTTAGACTTAGGGGCCCTATCCAAAAACAGAGCCGCTGCGGCTTTTACAGCTTCACCGGACTTGGGGGCGAGCGCTTAGGGCACTCAGCCGCGAAAGTTTGTGACGACCCGCACGAGGGTGCCAGAGTGGCCGAACCTCGGCTCGGGCGGTCGTCGCGAATGCGAAAAGGTCGCGATCTATCTAATTCCCTAATCTTAAGAAAATTCGAGCTACTAACATATACTCATATGCACGTTCCCCTCCTCCTGGGAGGAAGGAGGGAACCATGCGTATGTGTATTTAGTAATCGGAATGGTAGAGCCGCCTGAGGCTTCAGGGCCCTTATAGCTAACAGTATAGTCAGTCCGAAAAAAAAAGTCCCCGAGCGTGCGGCAGCCGCGCTCATAAGCCATGTCCATGCTATGTCCATTATCCGGCTGTCTCTCTATAATCTCGATACCTGACCTATAAGGTTTCGATTTATGTTTTGAAATACATAGATTTTCTTAAAAAATACTTGGAATATTTGTAGTTATCTATACAATTAATAAAATTAAAGTATCTGTTTGTAATGTCAAAATAACAGTTTTTTTACTAAATGCATATGAAAGTATATACGATACCTATAAGAAAAAGCCCATTTTTAAATTTTTGTCTGTCTGTCTGTTTGTTCCGGGTAATCTCCGAAACAGTTGGACCGATTTTGACGGGACTTTCACTGATGGATAGCTAATAATATAGGGAGTGACTTAAGCTACTTTTATTTTAGAAAAAGAATTAGGGTTCCGCATAAATAAAAAAAACGGGTCGTGGTGAATCAATTCGGGCGCTTAAATGGCTTATGCTGAGACCATAAGAGATATCTATAGCAAATTAAGTAATGTACTCCATAATCATAGGCATTAAAAAGACGTACAAAAAGTCCGGGAGAGTACCTATACATCTATCTTCTAAGGAAGACCCACAATAACCCTTTTTAATCTTTAAAATAGCCGGGAATGGGGAAGCAAGATTCGCGCGGGCATTCTGTTCACGTGAGGGAAGCCACGGGGACAGCTGGTATTATTATTATAATTCTTTAAGTAAGTAGGTAAGGTTTAGGCAATAGTTTAAATAAAAAATTAATAATATTTTTAGTATAGTTATAATAGATAGTAAACTACCCATATTTTTCTTGATAATTTCTGTACAAAAAGTAATCTTATCCGTTCAAAAACATAAATGTGAAATGAGAGCCAAGTTCAATATTATATAATAATACATATATGCTTTGGTTGTTGACTTCAACGACAAAAGGACTGAGATCTAAATAGCTGCCAAGTTCAATGGTCAGTCCTGAAATTTATTTATAACAATATAAAATATTTTATAACAACTTAAAATATAATTTCTTATAAGTAACTTAGGATAATATATTGAAGCCTAACCTATAACCTATTTGAAAGTCGATGAAACGAAACGAAAAAGCGAAAGTTTGTTGGTTCCACGCAATAATTAAATTCATTAAAAAATAAAATTATCACCTCATCAAAAAGGCACGAGACAAAAACTTTTTAGACAACACTTATGACATTCTGTTACTGATTGATACTGTGTTAGGTTACCATGTATAGTTCAAATGTGTATTAATTGAAAATTATATTGTGAATAATGATTGTACTTGTATGTACATTTTCATAAACTTCAAATTGGTGAGTATTTGATCATTTTCTGAATTTAAAAAAAACAGATGTGAAGGCTTCACTTCTACCACGTGTGAATTGCACACATACTTTTATTTTAATGCGCGGGACTTACTTCCGCAGCGTGTTCTCGTCGCGACCTATCTTACAGATCACCAAATAGACGGTCTATTAGTGCAGCAAAAGCTCTTAAAGCGTAATAAACGCAATCCGAGAATTGCGAATTACATTATAGTTAGAAATGACCGTGTCAGCCAAGGCGGTGGCACTCTCATTTACTATAAACGCTCGCTATATGGTATGCCGGTAGACCCTCCGATACTTATCATTATGGAAGTATCTGTTTCTAGATTAGGAATGACCGATCATCTGCCCATAATGATCGTATCCGTATACCTCCCGCCGACGGAAATACCTCTCAGTTCTGACCTAGAGAAGCTATTTTCGCATAGTACATCGTTCATTACCGCAGGCGACGTCAACAGTGAACACACTTGATTCAAAAATTGGAGAGACTCCAACAATGCCCCCCCCCCCCCTTCCCATTTTCAAGACATCTATAGACCGACAGTGCTTGATGTAGCTCTCTTGAAAGGTATCGCGCTTCGGGTACGACTCATTCGGGTCGTACACCCCCCACTCCCACTCATTTTCAAAACAACTGTAGACAGGAAATTATAAACCATCCAGAATAGATTTCTTTACCACCTTACCGGGGCTCCTCAGTATGTTCGAAGTGAAGATGGATATAGAGATATGGATCTTCCTTCGATTCATGCATATGCTAAATATCTTTCACGTTCTTACTTCGACACCGCGTCAAATCACGCAAATCCGTGAATTTTTTTTTTTTTTTTTTTTTTTAGAACTGACTACACTGTTAGCCTTAGGGGCCCTAAAGCCGCTGCGGCTTTTACAGCTTCACCGGACTTGGGGGCGAGCGCAGAGGGCACTCAGCCGCGAAAGTTTTGTGGACGACTCGCACGAGGGTGCCAAAGTGGCCGGACCTCGGCTCGGGCGGTCGCCGCGTTCGCAAATAAGTCGCGATCTAATCGAATCCCTACACCTACGATTCGAGCTAACTAATTTATACACATAGGCACGTTCCCTTCCTCCTGGGAGGAAGGAAGGAACCGTGCGTATGTGTATTCAGTAATCGGAATGTTTCTACACTAACTAGCGCTAACTAACTAGCGTAAAAAAAGAAAAAAAAAGGTCCCTCATAGAACCTATGTACCTGTGTGGTGTGCACGTGTGTATGTTCATACGTGTGTAGTGTTGTATGTAGGTAGCTAAGTGATGCACGTACAGTGTCACTTGTATCGCGCGGGCGGTTGCCTGACCCAAGGGTTTCACTCCGAGGAACGGACCTAGGCTTGGGTTACCGCTAGAGAGGGTGGACGTGACGGGTGTGCGGGAGCGAAGTTGACCGCCCGCCCTCTGTGGAGAGAGCGGTGGTTACGCGGGCGTGGGCGCTGGCACGCTCTGTTTGGAGAGACGGATGTGTAATATTTATTCGCATTTTCGATGTAATCGTCGGGATCAATAAAAATATTGCGCGGCCGGCGTTTGCACCGGATGTCCGTGGGTACCGGAACATAAGTGGCGGCTGTTTTTATCAACGGATTCGCGTGGTTCGACGCGGTGTCGAAATACGAACGGGAGAGCTGTTTAACGTAGGCATGTATCGAAGGAAGCTCCATATCTCTATGGAGATCTACGCTTCGAACATACCACGGGGCCCCGGTGAGACGATAGAGGAACCTATTCTGTATCGATTGTAACCGTTTGAAACTCGACTCGGACATATGTGCGAACACAGCGCAACTGTATGTCAAAATTGGTCGAATACACGTCTTGTAGAGCGTGAGCTTATGTCGCGTGGACATTTTGCTCACCGAACACAACAGAGGATGCAACCGGCCCAGGACCCACGCGGCCCTGTTCCTAACCTTACGGATGTGGGGTCTAAAAGAGAGCCTACTATCTAGGGTTACCCCTAGATATTTGGTCTCTCTTACATACGGAATCGGATTATCGTAGAGCTTAACAGGTTTAAGCTTCCACGGTATCTGTGACGAATCCGCATCGAAGAGCATCGCGGCGCTCTTCGAGGGATTAACGGCTATTCGCCACTCGTTAAACCACTTCCCGAGAGTGGTCACGGAGCGTTGGACTTTGTGTCTGAGGTTGGATCTATTCCTATCTGAGGCATATAAGACTGTATCGTCAGCGTATAGCCCTACCTCGACCTCCGGGAGTCGAGGTAGGTCACTGACGTACAGGTTAAATAGGCTAGGAGCCAGGATCGAACCTTGGGGCACGAGTCAGGAACCTCCGCGTGGTGTGTCCCGGGCAACGTCGGCCGCTTCACGGTCGGCGGCGAATACCTGACGGGGGGGTTTTTTTTTTTTTTTTTTTTTTTTTTTTTTTTTTTTTTTTTTCTCTGGGGTTTTCTCCGTCGTTACATCCCTCTGATTAGCAGAGGGAGTGACTTGACGGGGCGATGGCGGGCCCGGCGTGCACTTACTCTGCCGTCGGGCAGGCGAGTGGGGCGACTCACTGCCTCCGGCATTCTCGTAATCCCATCGAAGTGTCGTGGTCATGTCTCGCGGCTTCGATGGGACCGAGGGTCTCGGCTTCACCGCCCGGACCGCGAGGAAGAAAACCTCTATAAAAAATCACCCCAATCCCAAGCGGCGGCGCACCGCGAGGGGATGCGTGGCTGGGGGGAGTCCAGTCACGAGTGCGACCCCCGTCAGAGAACCGGCCGACTCTCTGACGGGTTACGCTGGGCTTACCCAGGCACAGGGGGCACTGCCTGGGTGGACCTACACTTCCCCCATTCTCGTGGGAATAAAAATGAGTGATCCATCCAACCAAAAAATTTTAACTCTTAGGTTTAAGGAAGGTAGTAGTAGCGCCAGAATTGGTGCAGCGTTGAGTGACGAGGGAAGTGCAGGGCGTCAAAAGCCGACAAGAGATCCGCTGGACTTAGATTCCGATCCGGTTGTGGCACCGAAGGTTACGACGGCCCAGAGGGGCAAACCGATGGCGTCCGGGGGTGATTCCGAGGTGTCTGGAAGGGTGGGGAAACGCCCGTTGGGGTCGCCCATGACGGGGTTGGAAGCAGAGCGAGATGGAGTACAGGCTCCAAAGCGCGGAACCGCAAGAAGGGGGTCGGTTCGCGGATTGGGGCGCTCCAAAAGCGTGGAGCGCTCAATTTGGGCCAAAAAGGGTGTGATGTTCGTGGGGGGTGAGAGTGATGCGGAGGGGTCCTGCAGCACTGACGTGCTTGACGCTGGGTCACTGAGGACCCGAACGGAGGATGGAGTGGCTGCCATCCTTGAAGTTTGTCGCATTTCAGGCAACTTAAAAGGGACTTGCATTAAGTCCCTCAAGGAGGCAGCCAATTCATTGAAGGAGGTGGTGGAGGTTCTGCTCCTGCGCACCTCCAATGAAGAGACGGCCCGCTTGGGCCGCGAGGCTAAAGTCCTTCGCCAGCAGGTGAAGGACTTAAAGGAGGAAGTGCTTGCGTGGCGCAGGGAAGCAAGCGAGAGGAGGATCATGCCTCCTCCTCCACCGCCGCCACCGCGGCCGGTCCAAGCAGAAGCGCCCCCCATGGGGTGGGAGAAAATGCTGGAGGAAACGGTGGGCAGATTGGAGCTGTCCATCCGCACCACTGTCGGAAGCGTGATTGATGCGCGCTTCGACAGCTTGGAGGTCGATGGGCGGCTCCTGCCCAAAAAGGTCATGCGCCCGCCTCTAGCGGGTGACAATAGGCCTGAGCCGGCTAGGAAAGAGGGGCCTGCTGTTGGACCTGGACCTGCTCGACGTACGGGTCCCAGTGCGGGGGGGACTGGTGCGAAGAGGCCCCAGTCCGTGTCTCGGGCTAGGACGGAGGGAGTGGCTGCGCCGTCGGCACCTGCAGCCCCACTCGGCGTGGAGTGGGCTGCTCTACCGGGGGCGCCTAACTCACAGGTGGCTTCCCAGGCTCCTTCTGGAGGAGGGGGGGAGGCATGGACAGAAGTGGTTCGGAGGCGCGGAAAAAAGACGAAGGCACAAACCGTGCCTGCAGCTCCCGCGCCTAAAAAGGTGGCTGGGCCGAAAATGGCTTCCGTGCCACGCTCGGCTGCAGTTGTTATAACACTGCAGCCTGAGGCTGTGGCCGGGGGTGTTACGTACGCGGCAGCGGTACTGAAGGCGCGGGAGCATGTTAAGCTGGGGGAGCTTGGAATCAGCGACCCTAAGCTCCGCACGACGGTCACGGGGGCCAAGATTATAGAAATTAATGGCCCCGATGGTGAACTGAAGGCGGATGGCCTGGTGACGCAGCTACGAGCTGCATTGGCTGGTGTAGCTGTGGTTACCAGGCCAATAAAACGGGCGGAGCTTCGGGTCGTTGGAATCGACGACTCGGTCGATGCAAATGAGTTGAGGGCGGCAATAGTTGGTGTGACCGGATGTGAGCCGGCCATGATTAAGGTCGGTTCCATCCGGCAAAACTGGGGAGGGGGAGCGGCCTTTGTGTCGCTACCAGCCGCTGAGGCGAAGAAGTTGGCCGATGCAGGGAGTCTCCTGGTCGGCTGGAGTGTGGCCCGAATATGCCCATTGCCGGAGAAGCCCCTGCGGTGCTTCAGATGCATGGGTTTGGGCCACACTCGCCCACTCTGTGAGGCGATGGCCGACAGGAGCGCCCTATGTTATAGGTGTGGGGGGTCTGGCCATGCGGCGGCAGAATGTGCATCGGTAAAGATGCACTGTGATGTATGTGCCGCCGCTGGCAAACCAGCGGACCATTACATGGGAGGGGCGAGCTGCAGGCCCCCCGCAACCAAAAGGAGGCCTCCCGGTATTGGTGCGGGTAGACCCGGGTTGGAGGTGATTGGATCAGCCCGTTAATGGACCGGAGCTGCATCAATTACCTCCAGGGTAATTTGAACCACTCCGCCACTGCACAAGATCTATTTGTGCAATCAGTGGCGGAGTGGAACATTGATATTGCGGTGGCTGCGGAGCCGTACTCTGTCCCCGCCCAACCTTATTGGGCGGGTGACATTGACGGCTCTGTAGCTATTTTTAGTACGGGGTCCCCCCTCTCCTTCAAGGAGAGGGGCTCAGGGTTCGTGGCGGCCGCCTGGGGAGGATACGGGGTGGTGGGAGTGTACTTCTCCCCAAACCGGCCCCTGAGGGAGTTCGAGGCATTCCTCGACTCCCTGGGGCCGGTGGTTGGGCGGCTGTCGCCACTCCCCATCGTCCTGCTTGGCGACCTTAACGCCAAGTCGCGGGCATGGGGAGGGGTGGCCACGAACCCGAGAGGGGCAGTGGTGGAGGAGTGGGCAGTCCAGGCTGGGCTGTCCCTCCTCAACCGAGGGGCGGTGCACACGTGCGTGCGACAGAACGGAGGGTCCGTGGTGGACGTTTCCTTCGCCACGCCGTCTGTCGCAAGTCGTGTGCGAGATTGGAGGGTGCTGGAGGAGGTGGAGACCCTGTCAGACCACCGGTATATCCGGTTTGGGGTCTCCACCTCCTCAGAGGTGCCGGCGCGCCGGGCTCCAGGGGGGGCTAACTTCCCCCGATGGGTGGTGAGCCGCCTCAATCGGCAGGTTGCTGAAGAGGCGGCCATCGTCCAGAGCTGGCGCGCGCCGGCTCCTAGTGAGGAAGATATCGACGCGATCGCGGGCCGTTTCCGTAAGGCCCTTACGGCGGTCTGCGACGCGTCGATGCCGCGGAGCAAAAACCGCCCGCAAGGCAGGCGGGCGGTGTATTGGTGGACCCCGGAGATTGCCAATCTCCGGGTGGCCTGCTCCGCGGCGCGGCGGCAGCTACAACGCTGTCGCCGGCGGCAAATTCGCATAGAAGGGGAGGAGGCCCGGCTGCTTGGCCACTACAGGGAAGCTAGGAAGTCCCTGCAGGTGGCCATCAGCCGGGCAAAGGATGAGCAGTGGGAGGAGCTCCTCAGGACCCTGGACAGGGACCCGTGGGGGCGCCCGTACCGGGTAGCCCGGAAGAAGTTCCGGGGGCAGGCGCCCCCGTTAACGGAGTCCCTGGACTCAGAGGTCCTAGCGAGGGTCGTGGCCACGTTGATGCCCGACCCTCCGGAGCTCCTCCCGCCTCTCATGTTAGATGGGAGCGCTGTTGCGGAGGAGCTGTTACCACCCCCCCCCGTCACTGAGGAGGAGATGGGGTCAGTGGTGGAGCGCCTCCGCAACAAGCGGAGGGCGCCAGGCCCGGATGGAGTCCCGGGCCGGGTGTTAGGTGTGGCGCTGAACCACATGGGGGTAGAGCTTCGGGAGCTGTTCAACCGATGTTTGTCGGTTGGACGGTTCCCGAAGCTCTGGAAGATGGGGCGACTCTGCCTTCTGGGGAAGGAGGGTCGCCCCCCGGACTGCCCGTCCTCGTACCGGCCCCTGGTGCTGCTGGACGACACGGGGAAGATGCTGGAGCGTATTCTGGCATCTCGTGCCGTCCAGCACATGGCGGAAGTTGGGCCGGTACTTTCGGACCGGCAGTTCGGATTCCGGAGAGGGCGTTCGACGCTGGACGCCCTCTCCACCCTGAAGGCGTGGTCTGCGGAGGCGACTGCGGGTGGAGGTAGGTTGTTGGCGGTGTCGATAGACATCGCCAACGCCTTCAACAGTCTGCCGCATGGTGTTATACGGGAGGCGCTCCGGTTTTTCGGAGTGCCCTCGTACCTGCGGCGGCTGTTGGGGGACTACCTCCAGGGGAGGCAGGTCGCCTTCGTAGACGGGAGGGGCAGTGTGGTTCGGCGGCACGTGGGGTGCGGTGTTCCACAGGGGTCGGTGTTGGGGCCGCTCCTGTGGAACATGGGCTACGACTGGGTGCTCCGCGTAGCGCTCCCTTCGGGGATTCGCGTGCTGTGCTACGCGGACGACACCCTAGTCGTGGCCCAGGGGGGGACGTTTGAAGAGGTGGCGCGCCTGGCCACAGAGGGCACTGCCCTCGTGGTCGGGCGCATAAAGGCGTTGGGCCTCAGGGTGGCGGCCGAGAAGACCGAGGCCCTGCTCTTTCATGGGCCTCGGTGTGGGCCGCCTCCTGGGGCCCACATATATGTGGAGGGCGTTAGGGTCCGGGTTGGGGCCCAGATGAAATATCTGGGCCTCAACCTGGACGGTCGTTGGCGGTTCGAGTCCCACTTTAAGGGACTCGAACCGCGGATAGTGGGAGCGGCGGCGGCTCTCGGCCGGCTTCTCCCGAATTCGGGGGGGCCGGGCGCGAGCTGTCGCCGTTTGTTCGCGGGAGTTGTCAAGAGCATGGCCGTCTACGGGGCACCGATCTGGGCGGATGCCCTCAGCGCCACGAACAGACGCGTACTGCGTGCTACGCAGCGTGTCGTGGCGCTGAGAGTAATCCGCGGGTACCGGTCGGTGTCCGCGGGGGCGGCCATGGTTCTTGCCGGCTCCCCGCCGTGGGAGCTGGAGGCGGAGGTGCTCGCCGCCGTGTATGAATTCACGGCGGCGAGGAGAGAGATAGGAGAGCCTCCAGCTCCCACCGAGGTAGAACGGGTCCGACGGGAGACCCGGGAAGTGGTTTTCAGGAGGTGGGAGGAGGACCTGGCGGGCGCGCGCTATGGACGGTATACCATAGACGCCGTCCGCCCGGTCCTCCGGGAGTGGTGCGCCAGGGAGCGGGGCTCCCTGACGTTTAGACTTGTGCAGGTGCTATCCGGACATGGTTGTTTCGGATGGTACCTGCACAAGATAGCACGGAGGGAGCCAAACACTACGTGCCACGAGTGCGGGGCTGCAGAGGACACGGCGCAGCACACTCTGTCTGAGTGTGCTGCGTGGGTGGGGCAGCGCCGCACTCTGGCCGTAGCTGTTGGAGGAGGAGACCTCTCGCTGCCGAGCGTGGTTAAAGCCATGGTCGGCAGCGAGACGGCATGGACGGAAATGGCCTCCTTCTGTGAGGAGGTCATCTCGCAGAAGGAGGCTGCGGAGAGGGTACGCGAGGGGGATCCCTTGAGCGGCCCTCTCCGCCAAAGAAGAGGGGGTGGCCGGAGGAGGCGGTTTAACCGTCAACTCCCGCCACCCTAGCCGAACCAGAGGAGACGGGACGGGGGGGGCCCGTTCTCCTCATTGCACTGGTTCGGCAGGCGGAGGAGACAGCTATCGTGTACATAGACTGTCTCCTAATTAGGCCGGGGCCCGGTTAAAGCCGGGCCGGCCTCCGGGGTGGCGCGGCAGAATGCCAGCGCAGTGCCCGCGTCGCCCCAGTATGGGGCGGCTGTACACCGCGGAGTTTTTTTAGTGAGTAGGACTCTCACATAACCACTCGACCCCCCATTTCGAGTGTGTACCCATGACGGGTTTTCCACTCCGCGACAACAAAAAAAAAAAAAAAAAGGATCGAACCTTGGGGAACGCCTGAGCGTATTGGACGGGACGTGGACAATTCACCTTCCACTCTATAGCGGAAGGTGCGATCTGTTAAATAGTCGCGAATTATTTTAATTAGCCTATTGGGGACTTCAAAGCGGTACAACTTGTAAATCAATCCCTCGTGCCAGACCTTATCAAAGGCCTTGGCCACGTCGAAAAAGACCGCAAGTGTACGGCGGGGCTTATATAATTCTGCAAAATTAAATGCAACGTGCTCCGTGAGGCGGTGCACTTGATGAGTGCAAGAATATCTAGCACGGAAACCGAATTGCTCAGGCGGATAGAGGTCTTTCTCCTCTATTATTTGCTTGAGACGGTTCAGAAGGATCCGCTCGTAAATTTTCCCTAACGTATTTAGGAGACTGATCGGGCGATAGCTGTCGGGAAGCGACGCGCTCTTGCCGGGCTTACGGATACCTATGACTATTGCCTTTTTCCAGGCGGCTGGAAAATGGCAGTGGACTATGGCTACATTGAAGATGCAGACCAAAAGAGCTATGAGGCGATCGGGAAGAAGTCTAAGTACTTCATTCCTGATCCCGTCAGGACCTGGTGCTTTTCTAAGCTTAAGGCTTTTTATAATGGAAAGAACCTCCTCAGACGTGACTGGGGACAGGGAGTCTGTCGCGGGGAGCTTATCCAGCTCCCGCACGCATCCATCGATACCCTCGACCCGGTCGGTATTTGCATCGACACTGTTCGGAGAGCACTGGCTCTCCAAACATGTGGCGAGGCACACCGCCTTGTCGCTGCTATCGAAGGCGAGTGGTATACCGGGACCCCTCTCGAGGGGGGGCATAAGATAAGAAGCCTCTATTTTGAGGCTGTGAGCTAATTTCCAGTAAGCCAGATGCGACGGCCTTAGCCCTTCGACGAGGGCGTCCCATCTGTGACTTCTGAGTTCTAATATACGGGCTCTAACCGATCTTTGAAGTGCGCGTAAACGTGCGCGGTTTTCCTTGGTCGGATAGTGGTCATGCGCACGAGTCGCCGCGTTCTTTTCCGTCAACAACGCCCGCACGTCGGCAGGGAGTACGAAGCGGCGATCGCTCGCCTCTTCGACCTCTCTCGAGGCCTCTCCGATGCCGACCTGCAGGTGGTCGACCAGGGAATCGATCGCGAGATCTACATCCGCAACGGACCCCAATACGTCCGGGATCCTATCTAAGCTGGACGAGGACGGCCTGTCCGCAAGATAATGTTTTAGCTTGGCATAGTCAACCACTTGGACCGAAGGAGGGCTAGAGTCGTCTGGTTGACCTAGCTGCATGATGACCGGACGGTGGTCGGAGTCGAGCTCGTGTACGACCCGAATGAGTCGTAACCGAAGCGCGATACCTTTAATGAGAGCTACATCAAGCACTGTCGGCATACAGTTGTCTTGAAAGTGGGTGGGAGTGGGTGGCGCTATGACATCAAAGTTTAGCACGTTCGTTAGCTCTTCGAGTTTAACCCCATTACTGGAGTCTCTCCAATTGCCAAACGAAGTGTGTCCACAATTGAGGTCACCCGCTATAATGACCGATTCACCGAGCGAAAGTAGCTTTTCTAGGTCAGACCTGAGAGGCTCTTTCCTCGGCGAGAGATAAACTGAAACTAACGTTATGGACGGGTGGTCGGTCATTCCTAGTCTACACACGGATACTTCCATATTGGTAAGTATCGGAAGATCTACCGGCGTACAATATAACGATCGTTTGTAATAAATGAGAGTGCCGCCCCCGCGGCCGGCCCGGTCATTTCTTACAATATTGTAGTTCGCGATTTTTGGATCACGTTTAGCACGCTTTAAGAGCGTCTCCTGCACTAAAAGAACATCTACTTGGTGATCTTTAAGAAAGGTCGCGACGAGATCACGCTGCGGATATAAGTTCCGTGCGTTAAAAAACGAAAGATTTAACGCTTTCGGTTTAAACTTAGCCATTGAAAGGCCCTTATTTATTGTTACTCGCCTCACGGTCGAGACGTTGTAGCGTCTCTACGAGGCGAGGGAACGCGCAAGCGGTCTTGATGAGACCGAAGCGCTCCAAATGATCATTGTACTCAATGAGCTCGCGGATATCGTGCTCGCGAGTGAGCAGTATCATTAAGTCGTTACTATTAACGACAGCGTTGGCGGGCGCGCGGGGTGCAGGAGCGCGGGGCGCGGGAATATCCATAGCCATAAGGGGCTGTGGATTGGGGCGACGGGGGCCCCATGCGTTCTGCAATGAACGCACGGGTTGCGGTTGCACCGCGCGGGGTGCGGAGGGGCCGGCGGCGGCCGGGGGCTGGCGCGGGACTGGCAGCGCGGGAAATTCCCCTGACGCCAGCAGGGGTTGCGCTTTGATGGCTGAGGCGGGGGGCGCCGCCCGGGGGGCCGCCTGCCTCTGTGTACGTGGCCGCGTGGTACGCGGGGCCTTGGGGCAACCGCGATAATTCGCGGGATGCCCCTCCTCCCCGCATAACACGCAGCTCGGGGGGATGACGGAGTCACGCTCGCGCGTGCACTCCCGGGTGGGGTGGTCCTCTCGGCACTTTACGCACCGCGGACGAGAGTGACAGTTACGGGCAGCGTGCCCGTACAGCTGGCAGTTGTGGCACTGCGCAGGCTGGTGGTTTTTGTATGGGGGCTCCACGTTAATCCCGGAGAGCCCGCACACCGTCTCTAGCTGAAAAATGGCCTTTCCCTCGGGGGAAAGGTTCAATATGGCCACTACCATTTGTAGTGGCCGCTTATCCTTACTGTACATCCGGTGTACTTCCCGGATTGGATAACTTTGCTCCTTGAGCGAGGAGCACACCTCCGACGGGTCGAGCTCCACCGGAATGCGGCGGATGACCACTCGGAGGACGCGCTCCTCCGCGAGAGAATAGGAGTAGAATTGCAGACCTTTCTGCCGGAGGAGGGTGGTGAGTTTACGGTGAGTTTCCGAAGAACTCACCGAAATGGAAATCCCGTTGACTATGTTTCTAGCCTTGTAATACTCGAGTTTGAGTCTGCGCATTTCATTGCAGACTCCCATCCAGGCCGCCTTGTCCCGGATTATAATTGGAGGTGGGGCACGCTCTTTTTTCCCGCCGGCGGCCGCGGGGAGCTGGGAGGACGCGGGGGCGAAGGCGCCCCTGACTACTGCATTAACTTTAACTTTAGGCGCCGGTTGAGCAGTCGGACTGCTACGCGCCGTTCGCTTACGCGACGCGACGACAGTGAAGCCGTCATTCTCAGTATCCATCTCCGGAGATGCATCCGGACCCGCGGGCGAAACTAATTCGACCGGAAGGGCCGAAAAAGAATTAGTGGTTTTTACCGCGGTTTCCGTGGATCGCGCGGGACGGACGTACGGGCTATTTTTAGCAACCCTAGATTGTGACCGCGAATTACGCGGCCCTCGCCTGACGGAGGCGGGGCTTGACCCGCGCGATTGGCTAGTCGGGACAGGGTGCGTGGCCGTAGGCGTGGCCACGGCCCCGGATGACGCGGCGGACGGGCGCGCAACGCTGCGCGCGGGACGTTTGGGCGCGACGCCGACTGGCGCGGCGCCAGTCGGTATAACGGTCGGAATAACGGTCGCGGCCGTGACGTCATCGGCCGCCTTGCTACCTGAAGCGGCCGCCTCGCTACCTGTAGGGGCCTGACGGGTCGCTGTCGCAGCGGTGCGACGCGCGGCGGGATCATTATTATTATTTTTGAATTCCTCTATGATAGAGGGATTACGAACAAGGACGAAGTTTTGGAATTTGAGATTTTCGAACTCCATGGACTTTATTCTGGCCTGCAACCCGTTAACGCAGGCGACCAAATCATTAATTGTTTTTGCCATCTCGGCGGCATTGAGTGGGGCTTGGGACATGATTTTAAATTAAAGGCCTCCCTGCCTTAGGGGCAGGGGGGTGCGCCAAAATTTATAACGACTATCCGAGTCGGGCAAAAGTCCTGTGGTCGAGGTGCAATGACACACAGGAAGGACCTATCAACCCTAAGGAGCCCTAACAAGCCCGGGGCCGAGGACGCAGACCGGTAATTAAACCGGGCTAGGCCCAAACAGGTTCCCGGAGATGGAGTGTGCAGGATCGGAAGGTTTGGCAGGAGACACCTGGGGCAAGACTATGCGATAACCGCAAAGGCCTAGATTCCCAGGCCCGTCCGAGTCTGGCTGTTTGCCTCTGAAGGAGACAACCAGCGGGCTGCTCGGGTCACGCCCCGCTCACTTTAGTTAGCACCGTCAGGTATCCAGTGAGCGACCACAAAACCGTGGATTTTAGACAAAAAAAAACAGCAAGTCGCACCGAAAAGTGCGGTTTACCGCGAGCGTTCGACACTTGTTGATGTACGATGATTATTACGAGAATATATTTGAAATAAAATTCCAAAGATACGATCGCAATAGTATGGTCACGTGATGGTCGAGAGCACAAACGGAGACACGTCCGTTCGCAACAAAGACCAAATCGGAACCCCGCAAATCCGTGAAATAACGCAGCCGCTACTTATGACCCCAACTCCATGCCCCCCGGTGTAAACGCCGGCCGCGTAACATTTTTACCGACCCCGACGACAAAGTCGAGAAAGAACACGCGTATTACTCTACCGTCTCTCTAAACAGAGCGTGCCAGCGCCTACGCCGCGGCGTCGAGTCAAAAGCGCACGGGTGCCACTGGCGATCGCACAAATACTTATTTACAACATTTGCCTAACTAAATACCTAACTTATCTACTTTGCCACTGTGCTAGTCTCTACCTAGCCGCTTTCATTTCGATTAAAGTACCGGGTTCGCTCTCCTGTAATGAAAAATTTAATTAAATGAAATTGTAACAAGGGTAGAGTCATGATTTTTAATCTATCGTGTAAGTATGTTTAGTATTCTGATTTATTCAGTTATGTATCCGATCAGTTCAGTACTAAGGTATTTAAAAAAAAAATCGTTATGAAACAGCTTACCAATATAAAAGGGAAACGGAAACGGAAAGTCATTATAACTGTCGATTTTAATTGCAATTAATTTTAACTATTAAATTATTCTGTACTATTTCATTTTTAATTTCTTGTACAAAATCAAAGATAAAGACTTGTGGGGGTAATTATTACCACCTCCACATTAAAAGGGAGGATCTTCTGGCCCGACGGGTGTTATGTCTGGTGGGCAGCTGACAACGGTTGTTTTTTTTTTTAGATTTGACTACACTGTTAGCCTTAAGGGCCCTGAAGCCGCTGCGGCTTTTACAGCTTCTACCAACGATTGTTGTCAGGTTCTTGTATACATACGCAATTGTTGGGTTAATTTCAATATCGCGATGTAGGATGCGTCGTATGTGGCTTGATAGATGTCGCTATGTAGGATGCGTCAGTTATGGCGAGGATAGATGTCGCTACAGATTAAATAATTTTTATAATTGTGTACGTGTGTATCCAATTCGGTTAATTTAATATTCTAATATCAATTTTGTAGTAACGAGCTTCTTGTTACGTCAGGGTACAATTGATTGTATAGTTGTATTAAAAAATTAGAATTATAACTTCTAAATTCCATAAGAAGACTAGTCGGTAGGGTTTATCGATCAAACCTTTGACATGTTGAGGGCCAAACTTTAGCGTGCGAATACGTTCGCGGGCCGCGTTTAAAAGTACTTAGTGCATTTTAAACTAGTGATAATATTTTTGACGTTTGCCGCCTCACTGTCACTCCCGTGAGTATAAGTACCTAATGTAATATTTTTTTAATTAGGTTTTTTCAAAATGTCTCGCGGGCCAGTTGTTGCCCATAGGGCTACAGTTACACTTTGACTTTCATGAGCGCGTGAGCGACAGATATTTGTTCAGTCGTATTGTTAATTAAAGTCTTGTCATTATTTTATTGTTACGTTTTGTGTTTCTTGTTAAGATTGTGTTGTTTTCATCAAAGTTTTGTTTTATTAATGCCTAACGCGTACGTTTATAGTTCTCGTGAATACAGTAACATGTTAATGACTAATGTGCCTTGGAGAAGCTCGCGGGAATGCTTCGCGTGCATTACGAATTTACGGAAAGAGATTCCCGACAGCTCGACATCCGGCTGACTCTCGTCTGATAACAGCAGAATTTCAGTGAGTGTTGGAAAATCGGCTCACTGCTCCAATAGTGGCAGGAGGGGGAAGTCAATTGACTGTTTAGTCTGATGTGCGCATTTTAGATGTCGTTCGCCGAAATCCGAACTTAGGTATATTTTTTATAAATAACTTAGTACTGAACTGATCTGAATAGATAGGTACACATAACTGAATACATCAGAATAATAAACATACGTACACGATGGATTAAAAAGCATGGCTCAATCCTTGTTAAAATTTCATTTATAAAACTTTTTTCCATTAGCGGGAATCGAACCCGGTACCTACTTTATTTATTCAACCGGTGAATTCGAAGGAATATGGCTAGGTAGAGACTAGCACAGTGGCAAAGTAGATAAGTTAGGTATTTAGACAAATGTTGTAAATAAGTATTTGTGCGATCGCCAGCTGCAGGCCGTGCGAGACTGGCACCACGCCCGTCCGCGCGGCGCCTGGGCGTCCTTTGACCCGACATCAGCTATTTTTGATTTCGTGTTTCATTGCTGGTTTTTTTTATTTTGTGAAATTATCGTTTCATTTAGCTGTACTAACATAATGGAGCGTGAATAATGCCAATAAAACGTTTAAAACTTTTTTATTCTTCAGGATCGATATTTTTCCAACCCATCAGCAAAGGTGTCTTTAGCACTATCATCTGTCATTTGTCATCATCGGTTTTCGGAAGCAGTCTCCCAACACCCAGTATACAATGATGATTGATATTTACAGTTTATTTACACGTTTGATATGTTTACAGTTTATTTGCACTTTTTCAACGTTCTCATTGTCATTTGTTTTTGTACTTTTATTTACACTTAACAATTACAAACGTAGAGTCTATATCATATATGGGCAAAAACCAGCCCACGAGACATTTTGAAAAAACCCAATTTTAAAAATATTACATTAGGTACTAATCAAATCAAATCATCAAATCTTTTGATGTTTGCCGCCTCACTATTTGATAAATGCCGCCACTCGGCTTGCTCGATCAAATTCTTTGAGGTTTGCCGCCTCACGGGCGACACATCAAAAGATTTATTGCTTCTCAATTATTCTAAACTAGTTTATTCCAGATTATTCCTTCATTTTGCCTATATAAGTGGGTGGATGGCCCGAACGTTAGTCCACTCCCCCCTCCATACATACGAACGCAAGATCTCCATAGGGATAAACGCCCACCGCAAAACGTTTTTACCGACCCCTACGACAAGGACGAGAAAGCTAACGCGTACTACTCCACCACCATCTCTCCAACCAGAGCATTCCACTGCCCACGCCCGCGTAACCACCGTTCTCTCCGCAGAGGACGGGCGCTCAACATCGCTCCCACACACCCGCCACGTCCGTCCTCTCTAGCGGTAACCCAAGTCTAGGTTGTTCCTCGATATGAAGCCCTTGGGTCTGGCAGCCGCCCGCGCGATACAAGTAACACTATACGTGCAACACTTAGCTACCCACACACAAACATCACACACATATATTACATACGTGCACACCTCACTCTTTCTCTCAGGAATCTTTTTTTAATTTTTTTGCGCTAGTTAGTGTAGAAAAACTTTCCGATAATTATAATACACATACGCATGTTTCCTGCATATGAGTATATATTAGTTAGCTCCAATTTACGAATAGGGAATTAGTCATATCGCGACTTATTTGCAATCACGACAACCGCCCAAGCTAAGGTCCGGCCACTTTGGCACCCTTGTGCGCGAGTTGTCTAAAACTTTCGCGAGTGTGTGCCCTAAGCGCTCGCCCCCAAGTCCGTTGAAGCTGTTAAAACCGTCAGAGGCTCCAGGGCCCCTAAGGCTAACAGTAGGTATACTTAGTCAGTTCTAAAAAAAAAAACCGAACGTTAGTTAAGTTCTATTTGAGCTACCGAGGTAATAACGGACAAGCGATATCCTAACGAACTGCTTGAGCACGCTATTTGCACGCTAAAATTTTGCCCTCAACATGTCAAAGCTTGCCCATACCTGGTCTATACCATGGCACGTACGCGTTAGGATTACTTCGGGGTTATTCGTGTCACCCGTTCTCGCTTATTCGGAAATTTTCGATCTGCCATCTCGCTCGCTTGGCCGGATGGTAAGCACGATGCGTAAGAAATGTAACGCTGTGCGCTTGACCGACTGATAGTCACCTCTCGCTCTCGGTCGCTCAACAACCAACCAGCAACCAACAATCACAGTAACAGTAACGCATTTACAAAAATCACAACTTGCAATTTGACTCGAAACTATTGATTCGGTTACATGGCCGCGTAACTAGTGATGTTAAATAACGCACACGTCTTACTAGACGTACTTACGTACACAGTAAGGTCATAGACCAAATTCAAATGCTATTATGTGTATTGCATTTTATGAAGATTGTGGCGGAATTTAATAAAATAAACGATGCGCGTGGAGCATGCAAGGATTGTAACTAGCGACATTAAATACGAAACCAAAGTTCCGACTTGCCTAAAAAATACATCGAAATTGTTATGAATTCAATTTTCTAGAATAAATATCGATATAACGATGTTAAAAATACAGTGTAAACTCTTTATAACGAAACTCAAGGGTCTGAGCATTTTTTGTCGTTATAGAGAGTTATCGTTATATGGAGTGAACAAAAAAACAAACAAATTAACAAGAATTTTTAATAAGTATGTCTTAGATAATAAATGCTTATAAATTATTGTTTACACATATAGTCTGATAAATTTGTCTGACATTTTTTGCTATGCCAGTACTTGTTTTGTATTATTTTATGTATTCTATTCATATGTAGAAATGTGGTGGAATCGTCTTCCTACACATTTCTTCGTAATAGAGAATGGCGTATCGCTATAAAGAGTGTTTCAATATGTGGGGTTTATCGCAAACCAACCAAGTTGGGCTCACTTCAACGTTATAGGGAGTTTATCGTTATAAAGAATAACGTTATTATGAGTTTACACTGTATTATCAATTTATATCGATATTTTTACTAATTCCTATGTCAAACTTGTCAGCTGTCAAATCAACGTTACCAGAGCGTTACTTTTTTAACACTTTGCGTTATTTTTGACCCTGACGACGCGTTACTCCTGCGTTACACGACTCAAAATGTTACTTTTCGTAGAGGTATATAATAATTTGAAGAAAAAAAGATAAACAGCGAAAAATTAGGTTAATCAGAACGCAGCTAAGTTTAAAATATACTGAAAACTTTAACAGGACTTCTCCAAACATATTCTATAAGTGTTTCATTTATAGATGAGTAAGTTACAGGCAATACATGATAAGCAGGCGTCCTTGTAGAATGGTTAAACTATACATTAAATAATTTATTAAAATAAAAATAGTCTCGATTTTAAGTTTTTAGTATTATGTATAAACTATTTACTTTTGTGTATGAACTACTTTAGTATCAAATCAAGTTGTTTGTATACATATGATGACTTTTTTTATATAGGTACTCGAATTATAATACTTGAGGTTCTTACGATATTTCGAAAATTTCCCAATATTTAGTAAGTACATTTTGGTCGTAATATAGGTACCTAAATACAGGCGTTTTTTTTCTTTGATTTTATTCCGCTTGATGTTTCCGTTTAGACACATTGTCTAGTTTCAGTAACTCTATTTAGAAAAGTGGGATCAAATACCGAAATTTACTTCGTGGCTTGGGTTTTATGAAAAACGGTATTTTTATAGTATAAGTCGGTATATTTCGTGGTGACCTCCGTATTTTCGTAAATTTTATCTGGTCTTATAGCTCGCTCTCTTACTCACGCCACTCATGGTAAAAGGAAAGGGCAACAAGTGACTTTTACATAGAAAAGCCCAAACCATGTGTGGCGACATCTC
Source organism: Saturnia japonica (assembly GCA_033032175.1). Lineage (NCBI taxonomy): Eukaryota > Metazoa > Arthropoda > Insecta > Lepidoptera > Saturniidae > Saturnia > Saturnia japonica. Next base: position 7,211,220 of record CM065314.1, read on the forward strand.
TCGCCACATACGACGCATCCTACATCGCGTTATAGAAATTAACTCAACAATTGAGTATATATACAAAAATCCGACTACAACCGTTGGGCAGCTGCCCACCAGACATAACACCCGTCTGGTCGGAGGATCCTCCCTTTTCTATGGCGGATGAGGAACTTTACTCTCTGTTCCTCACCTCCGCTAAACCATGCACTGTCACTGCAAACAGCAAGTTTGTCTGTTTGTTTGTTTGTAGTTTGTAAACTTTGTCTACCGTAGTTAATTTTGATCTTGTTTAACTGAGCTGAGGGTAAATAAAACTAGGTGAATCAATAGGTACATGTAGATGTAGATAGATATAGATGTAGATGTAGGTAGATAAATAGACTTTAATAGTTGTCAAGTTATATAAAGAAATGCAGGAAAATACTAATTTAATGCATAAATAAGGATAACAATGCATTTTTCCGACAATTATGAAAATGCGTTACTTTTGTAGTAACATTTTGTTACTTTTTGAGCAGACTTTGGTAACTTTTCGTTATCAGGCACTGGCAAAACTGCTTCTACTGTCAAAGTCAATTGTCTAATGTCTAATGTCTTTATGAAAAATATATTTGCCAATGGTTTTATATAAATATTAGGATTTACATTGCATAAAAGATATAAAAACAGGAATCGTTTACCTATTTTTAAAATTACAATTATTTCTATATATATAATATTTAATTGTCGAAAAATAATATGGCAAGCAGCAGGCTGGAAAGAATTGGAACCATCTTCACAAGGTAAGTGTACGCCCATTTAAAAATATTTAATTCGGAAATTAAATTTGACACAAGAAGACGCATACTTTGTAAATAAAGGCGGGAAATAGTAGGAAAGTGAATTTTTTTTTAAATCGATTATTTTGTAAAGAAATAGAATCGATTTAAAAATAATTGATTGCTTAAAATAATCGATTTTTTCATAAATTCTTAAGAAATTGAGTTATACGCTTGAAATACTGAAAATCATCACTTTATTAATCAAATAATCAATGTTTATCACATTAATCATCATCAGTCAGTAGTAAAATCAACAACAATTAAGTATACAAATATTTAAAAAACAAATTACCACATCTCTGTGGGCAAAGAATTTAGAAATAGCAGTTTTGGTAAGCGCTTTGACAGTATTCGACTCCTGGTTTTAGTTATTATGCTGCCTGCTTTCGAGAATAATCTTTCCGCAGGAGCTGAAGAAGCCGGCACCAGTAGGTGCTTACACGCCAACTGCGTTAGCTTAGGATAAGCTCCCTCATAGCTCCTCCAGATCTCTAAGGCATCTTCTTTCAAATCTCTTACAGGTGCCGCTATGTAGAGGTATAATTGTGAATGAATTCGACTTTCGCTGGCCCTCGTGGTATTCGAGGTCGCCGCCAACAGCATTTTGTGTGTTTTCCAAATGTCATTATCATCATCATCTGCAGTTGAAGCTGCCGACGGTGAAGATTCGCATTCCCGTGTGTCTTGAATGCATCGTTTAATATAGGAAATAGTTTTTGCTAGGGCAGCTCCATCATCAAGATGTAATTTTTTCAATCTATGATCCAAAAACGTCGCCGTTGACAATAAATGAACTTTTTGGATGTTCTCAAACCTTTTCTGCATTTCATTTATTAATGAACTTTTTAATTGAATGGCTAGCGCATGTGATACATCTGTGGTCTCTAAGCAGGCTTTGAGGCACTTTATTATTGGAATAGCTTTACCACTACTTACGTATTTTTCACAGCTCATTTCTTCAGTTACCTTCTCAAACGTTTTAAGCATATTTGTAATTTCTTTGATCTCTGCTATTTCAGTGGCTAGAATCATAGGTGGAGCATTAGGATGATTCACCAAAATGCCACCCACAGTCGCACTCATAGCTAAAAACCTTTCCAGCATGTGCAATTGAGAATTCCACCGCGTACATATATCTCCTATGAGGTGCTTAATTTTTACTTCTGGAACATTTTTTTCCTTTTGAGAATGCCTTAGTTCCTCTGCACCAAGTCCTCTTTGATGGAACCACGTAACAATTTTATGAACTTTTAAATAAAAAAATTTATTTCAGGGACTGTTACTGAATTTTGTACAATGAGGTTCAATGTATGGGCTATGCATCGAATATGCTTTGCTCGTTCAAATGTCAATTCAATTGCTTTGACAATATTCGCACCATTGTCAGTTGTGATGGCTACAATCTTTTCATCGGGTATATTCCAGTTTCTACAAATATTTATGATAGTGATTAATAGATATTCGGCGGTGTGTCTTTCTGATAGTGGCTCACAAGCTATATTAAAAGAAACAATTTTAAAGTTTATGATAAAGTGAATGGTCACTCCCAGATAGCTCTTCATTTGCATATCTTTCCATTCATCGATAGTTAAACATATATTCATAACGGACTGTAACTTCTTGAGTACAATAGCTCTTTTTTCCTCGTATTTCTCATCGATGATATTTGTCATTGTTTTTCTACACGGAACTTTATATAATGGTGCAAGCAATTTAATTAATTTTATAAAACCTTCCCCTTCGACCACGCTAAAAGAAAGATTGTCGCGATATATCATTTCTGCTATAGCGTTTGTAATTTGCATGTGCTTAGCGCCACCAGATCCGTATTCTAGTATTTTCGAGAATGAAGCTTCTATGCCTGTTTTTAGCCGTTTTGGGGTTAATGACCCTGTAGACAAATCCTCAAATATGGTAGCAGTTGACCTCATAGAATTTTTGGATAGCGGGGCAGAATATGTGGATGTAGATGGCATGACAGATATAGTTGCAATTGACTGTTGCTGTGAATTCATTTGCGATCTGGCTGTATGATCCTATGACAATAAATATTTAATGTAAAAATTGTATTAAAGCAATTTTGGTTTCATACAAAATTTATTAAATATAAAATGAACTTCCGTTAACAATCGATGTATCCGGTTTAAATTATATTGTAGCGGAAATTGTTTCTACACGCCTTCTGTGCATAGTTTTGCTAAAAATAAATTGTGTTATAAAATAGTATCGTTAATCGTATAAGACATAGACGTATAAAGACGTTACGTTGGTTTTCTGATTTTACGCCTGTGGTTTTATGTGCCTTACACCAACTCAAATTAAAAAAGATCTTAAATTATAAATTGAAATAGGGGCTGTGAACCCGTTTTTAGTACTGTCATGTCTTTACGTCCTGGAGTTTACATGTAAGCGAACTGCCCAACGAAACTAAACATTTAATCTCAAACTAGAAAATTCTGGCTTAAATAGGGGTCGAGATTCAGTTGCGGCTGTTAGTATCCTAACCATCATAAGGATATGCCAATCTTCCAATGAAACTAGACATTTTAGTTTAAGCTAGAAATTTCTATCATTATTATTAGCCGAGATCCTTCCATAAACGGAATTTAGGACTCGGAAGTCTAGTTCTTATTAATTATGGGTAAAACCACCAAACATCCCTTATTTTTGCGTGGAGTTATAAAAAGACTACGTCAGTTACATAATTAACTACTTTACTGGTTAACAACACTATTCTTGTTCTTGTCGGTTCATCTCGATGTCTGGGATGTTATCTGAACCGGTGGTAGTGTTTTGACATTCATAAGTACCTTCTTAGGGCCTAAATTGAATAAAAGATATTTTGATTTTGATTCACCGTGTAATTAATCTGTATGATCAAGTCTATTTAAATCACCAAGACGCGATTTTTGATTGTCATTGTTTACACAAGCCAGTCGAGGCTGCCAATCGCTTGAATCACCATTCGCTATTCGCCATGCTATATTATATGCTCGCGGAGGTAAATTATAATACCTATAAACTTGCGACGAGCTAAGCGAGACTAGAACACTATAGACTAACATCTATTTTAGGCGTGTTAATTGTTAGCACAGAACACAAATTTAGGTGCAATTAATACAAATACATATTTATTAAAGTATTCAAACTGGCCATAAATTTTGGTGCGAGTAATATTTATCAACATTTTACATTAACATTATAATACTAAGGTATAACTAGGTATATAACCGTCTAAAAACGGGTTTTAAACGAGTGGGTAAAGTGAAATCAAATGGAAATTATTATTTGAATTAATAAATAAATATAAGGACTTACCTCATTAATTGTACTACTGTTGATAATAGCAGAATGTTTCCGTTCAATGCGCTGTTTTAAATTTGTAGTATTGCTGCAAGTTTTTAAAATTTTTGGGCAATATTTACATTTTGCACTACCATATTTGATATTACAATCAAAATACTGCCTCCAATTACTTTTTGGTCTCTTGACAGACAGTGTTCTTAACATAAACTTTTAATCAATTTATACCGCAGTTAATACTTTTATTACGACAAAAGAAATGATGACGTATCAAAAATCGAATTCTAGTCTACTAATGAAAGTTGCGCGTCACCGCGTCGCGTAAGTAAAATTAAGTAGTTCAAAGTTAAATATTATGATCAATCTTTACACGTACTTTTTTTTTAATATGAGAGATAAATACTCGAATAATCCATATTACGTAGTACCTATTTTGAAGTTAAAAACTCAATAAAATATTGATATTGTTTTTGGCAGCAGATACGAGAACTTAAGCATATTTCAATAAAAATTAATTAATAATTTATTTTTTGTTACTAACGGAGAATAACCATTTTTGTACCGTAATTTATAATGTGCATACATTAAGCTATAATAAAAAGTAAACTAATTTGTTCACATTATTTTATGACCTTTTGTCTTTGGAATGTGGTTTGCTATGTAGGAACATTCTTTAAAATTTTAAAAGTATTATAAATGTCATACTCTGCGTAAATATTTCAATAGGCGCCTGGCGGTACTTTCCGTTATTTATTGGTAATATTATAGTTTTGAACACAAATAAAAATACTTAATGTTCGGGCTATTTAAATATATTATATATATAATTATATAATATAGATGTTTTATTCACAAATATCAATGATATGTATTGAGTTTAAATGTTTGTAATATTATAATGTTAAAAGTTATTCTTTTGAGTTTAATATAATTAAGCTATATACATATGTAGCGACATCTACATAGCGACACACAGCGACATCTATCGAGCCACATACGACGCATCCTGCATCGCGCTTTAGAAATTAACTCTTCGATTGAGTGTATATACAAGAACCCGACTACAACCGTAGGGGCAGCTGCCCGCCAGACATAACATCCGTCTGGTCGGAGGATCCTCCCTTTGCGATAGTTCTTCTACACTGGTGACCCCGAGCATGAACGTCAGCGCAACCTTCTTCGCACAGCTACATCGTGACGTCATTATCACTTCCACAAGCTTTCGAGCAGCGAGTCATACAGCCAGCCAGCATCCACGGCTACTTCGGGTATCCTGACCACCAGCATGCAGCGGACGCGCATTCCTGGTCATCACCCACAGCCTTCTCAGCGACCTTGGCACAGCACACTGCACTTCGGCCGGTCAGCAAGCAGAGACGCACTTCTCTCCTGGTCGACGCAGCAGCCAGCCACTACGCAGCACTGCAACACTCCGACTCACTGGAGCATTCTTGCAGCATCACCCCGACTCACTAGGGCATCACCCCGACTCACTGGGGCATCACCCCGACTCACTGGGGCAATCACCCCGACTCACTGGGGCAATCACCCCGACTCACTGGGGGCATCACCCCGACTCACTGGGGCATCACCGCAGACAGTTCCGACTCACCGTGAACTATGCGGCATCTGGTTCCGACTCACTGGAACATCCCACTGGCCCGGCAAGCATCACTAGATGATGTATGGACGACTCAACCTGCTATTGACCTCCGGTCTCGGAGGGGAGTGATGTAGCGACATCTACATAGCGACACACAGCGACATCTATCGAGCCACATACGACGCATCCTGCATCGCGCTTTAGAAATTAACTCTTCGATTGAGTGTATATACAAGAACCCGACTACAACCGTAGGGGCAGCTGCCCGCCTGACATAACATCCGTCTGGTCGGAGGATCCTCCCTTTGCAATAGTTCTTCCACACATATTATCGACTAGATAAAATTAGAAATAGCGTGATAATTAATAAATCGTAGTTTATACAATTTCCAAATATTTAATATGTATGATTGTATATATTTCTAAAATATCTTCTTCCGGTTTGTATGTATATCCACATGCCGTCTATTGTCTAACGTAAGTGAACGATCAACAATGGCGATCGATGTAGGGACAAGCGACGAACAATGAACAGAAAATAGGACATACGTCATGTAATTCAGGCAACGCCGCAAATGTAAAAGTAAATAACTAAACATTGTTGTAAGGATATGGGATAAAGCAACTCATTAATGTTAAATAACGGGTTTTATTTCATTAGACCTTTATTCTACTTAATTCAATCCATATTTATTTTAACTCGATAATGTTTTGTATCATATTGTGTATACATTGAATAAATACGTAATATAAATCTGTTTTATTGTAAGTTTTTGATGTGATACACTGTGATGTGGTTTGATGATACCATAAGCGCAACTACATAGCACTAAATGCTCGTATTTCTATTGTTTGTATGTTTGCACCATGTACAAATACTATTTCTAATTGTATTATGAAAAAATGTGGAATAAAATCTAAAGAATCATACATAATAAAATAAAAATTACCTGTTTTAACTGATAATCGTATCGGTAAAACTGTGTTTCGGTGCATGCCTAGTTTTAAGGTAATGTTTAAGTTTAACAAATGTTTCTGGAACCGGGTTTTTGTTTAAAAACAACATTTGCTGGTATTGATGTACTAAATCTAGCATATTAAAAACAAAGATTGATTTGACTCAATTTACAAGGGATTTCCATAAATATCCGTGTTACTTTTGATTGATTACTCCAGTTAAAATATTGACGTCATAATGTTATAATTGCAAGGTTTGATCACTTAAATTTAACGCTGTTTTAAAAGTACAGAAGGGTTAATAAATACCTACTTTCACAAAAAAATCACATTAGATTCATAAAAAAAATCGATTATTAAAAAATCGATTTTTAATCGGTTTTTTTTAATCGATTTTTTTTTCTTATCCTTAGGAAATAGTTTTTTTGGCGCTCATTTCGACAACACAGTGGTTGATATCTCAAGAATCAATTTGTAATTATGGCTTTAAATAGAAAGTCTGGTAAATCAAACTGTATCTTTGAGGACGTAAATGAATTATTAAATACTTCACAACTTATTGATTCGCCAATGGACAAAAAAAAAGAGAAGCTAACACATAGTGTAACTTTGGAAGATGAAAGTAGAATCAAAACAGAACGAGTTCCTCAGAAAAATAGAGCTAAACCATATTTGGAAGCTACTCAGAAGGTATTGAATGTTATGGATGAACAATTGACAAAAAGGTATGTACATAATATGGGTAAATCTTATTTTTTATTTTAATCATAATAATACATTCTGCATTAGTAATTAGTAACAATAATTTATGAGTGAATGGTTTAACATACACTAGTTCTTTTTCTGCAAGAGTACCATATACTTTACACTTGATCCAAACTATTTTTTTGTATTAGAAAACACTTTCTTTGATTCCTCACATTTTCTTAACATAATGGTAATATCAGCCTGAAAATATCTCATTACTGGTCAATGGCTTCTTGTTCGGGTAAAGCATTATCTTTATCACCATTACTATGTATGAAATGTTTTTGGTTAAAACAAATAAAATTAGAATGTGTATAACAAATTATTACCCTATTTCAAAGATACAAAAATCTTTGTTTAGTAACAGGTCAAACATCACAAATCCTAACAATAACAAAACAGAAGATGTTAGCTTAGTATTTCACTTATCTCAACCAAAAACCCATCAGAAATAAAAAAATAATACTTAAAATATTCATGATTTGTATGAATAATCAACATTTTTTTTCATCTCAACATCTTTTTATTATATAATCTAATTAGTACCGTCGCAATCCGTTACTTCGTCTGGGTTTTGACGCTTTTTTGAATAATGACTTCAGATTTCAAAGTGTTCTGAATTGTAATGAATAAAAAACGATTTTACTTATCTCTGGCTAGCGTTGTATAGAATTAACTCTTTGAATTTCATTGCATAATTGACTAAAAATAGCCCCCAAATGTAGTAGGAGAAGTATGGGTATTAATCCCTAATTTTGCCTACATTATGCTGCAGTTTTTTGATTTACTCCAGTCTAAGCAATATAAAATGTGACAAAAAAATATGAACCTTACTTATAGCACAATAGATCCATATTTTCTTTAGAAAATGTGTAGTAGACGAAGATAGGTAACAGTTTGAAGATGGTTTCATACATTTGCTATAATGTTGATGGGGCTGCCAAAATTCATGTTTACTTACCTTACTGCGAAATAATGGGGGGTAATTGATTAAGGAAAATTGTTATAACAGAATAATGAACATTTATGAAGAAAAAAAGTAAATTCACTTACATCAATACTTCTTAATCATTCAATCAGATTCAACTAGGTCATTCATACTTAAAGACAAATATGTGTTTTGGTAGTAATTGGTTTCTAGCATAATTATAGTAGAGATAAGTAAATGTTTCATTTAAAAAACTAAGGAACAATATTTGACTTATAATCTTAAATTCGCTTAAATTTTTAAATTTTTCTCATTAAATTAGACAATATTGGATATTAGGAAGGAAGGAACCTTAAATCCACTTACATCAATAGTTAAGTCATTAAATCAGTCTTAACTCTCAACCAGTGAGGCTACCGCGTAAGCTCAATGGACATTGATTTAAAAAATTTAGTTGGTTTATTTGAACGGATTTCTAAAATAACCAAATTCAAATGAATATTAAAAATGCTATAAAAAGAAAACACAAACTGAAAGGACTACCATAGTCAGCGGCTACAATTAACACTTTTAATATACTAGTTTCCTCCTCATTGGTTAGCATAGTTGGGCATCCTGGACTCTTAGGGTGTTTATTATGTAACCTATCCAATAAGGTGGGGCCATAGATTTTTCCTGCATCGTAAGAGGACAATGTCTTGTTTTTTAAGGCTTCCACTGCTAGCTCTATCATATTTTTACAATGTTAGCAGTTTTATGCGTGGGCTGTCCTAAACATATTTTGAAAACGTCTACTTATATGAAATTAGGCAAGGATAGGTAGCACAGGCGATGTTACGGGTATAGACAGTACTGAAATATTCTGAAAAACTTAAAAATAAACTCATTAAACAGACTATTTTCTATATAATATCTAATGATATTAAGTGGACAATTATTGTGTACATATATAATGTAATTCTTCTAGTGTTCTTGTGTATATATATATGTAATTAGTTTATCGGAAATGGTTCCAACAATTGGATGAGATTTTGTATTTTGATAGTGTGCTAAGTTTGCCCAGATAAATGTTTTCCTTTTTTTTTTAAGATACCAAGCAAAGTTCAGTCATGCAGATTTTAGATTATTATTCATTAAAATATACTATTGCTAGTATGATTTAAACTTTTATTTTTTATTTTATAATTTTTTTAAGTATTTCACATATCACTACTATATGGGTATAATTTCAGGAAGAAAAGCGATGACAATTATCTAACTTGCTTATCAGATATTTTGTCAGAAATAAAGGCTGATGATTATGTAATGACAGAAAATGAAAAAAACTTGGAACAACATACAGAAGCTCTTATGATGTCTATAGAAAAATCAGCACTTGCCCGTAAACAGAAATTCAAAAAACTAGAAGAAATTCAGAGGACATATAAAACAATGTAGGTTATTTTTCAGTGACTTGGATTGCAAAGTAATATATTTTCTTAAAATAAATTATTATAAATGTTGTAGATTTGAAGATATGTATTCAGAGGAAAAATCTCAGAAGAAGCTAGTAACTAAAGAATTAAATGATGACATTAATAAATTGCAAGATAAACTTATTGCCGATGCAAAACGCAGTGGATAGGAGGAAATGCGCAAAACTATGTTACATGCCATACAAAATGGATTTTCAATTTAATTCAATAATATTTTTATTAATTACTTTAAATTAAATGAATATCTAATTCTATAAAATTTAAGTGTGGATTTGGCTTGATTGAATATTACTATGATTGACAAATTTATTTTTCATTATAATTTAACCATTATTCATTTCATAAAATAGCTATAACTAATTACCTATTTAATTAATTGTTTAATTATTTTTTCTATTTTTTTCTACTTTAATTTTAACAGCTCTATAATAAAATTTTAATATGACTGGTAATTTACAATATATATACCTAATTATTAAGTAGGTATATATGTCTGTTCTTATTCATAGATCTTAGGATTAAGCACTTTATAAATTACTTACCTAATATACTTTTATCATCTTAGGGTCGATTTTTCCATCATCAGATAACTTTATTTGAGGAATAATTTTGACATTTTATTTCACGAGACACAAATTCAGGTAAGATACCAAAAAATTATATTAATAATAATAACTTAACTCTAAATAGCTATTAAAATGTAGAGTACCCTATGACATATGTGCACAACTTACTTTGTTTTGGTCGATAATTAATGGAAAACAGGTCAAAATTTTAAAATAATTTCTCAAATTAAGTTATCTGTTAATTGAAGGTTCGGCCCTAAATTACGTAAAAATAACTTTTAATAAATTAAATATTTAAAGAAAAATCTTTTAATTTAAACCAGTGAGCTTTATTTTGTAAGCATCAACTTCATCAGTACAAACTAATTTAATTCTTCTTCTTCCTAATTTGTCAACCGGTCCTCTTTAATGAAGACCATTACTGCCATTATCGAGTGAATTATATTGTAAGTGTTATGACGATTCAGTATCCTCACAAGATGGTGGCTCCCTTGTTTGAACTTTCTAGGAAATTTTTGTGGGATCTCGGAATAAATGCTTTCAGCTTACTCCACCTCACTTTGCACAAAAACCAAACTATATCACGCAAAACGCCACTAATATTATATAATATAAGGTCAAAAACCTAAGTAAATGAATTAAAAATAACAACCACAACATGTCGCTTCAAGATCCCGCCAAAAACTAACTAATTTAATTAGTAAAACGTTTGATTGTAATTTAATTCAGTGCTTTAAGAATTCTTTTAAACTTATTGGCAATGACAGACAGGACTATGTAGTACTGCTAGGATGCCCCAGTATTGCAGGTGCACACTTTTTACAGTGCATACACGTCGAAGTCATTATTGTGAGCATCCGGAAACACACCAGACATGTTGCAACATCTTGGTGGTCCTTAAGACAAATTGAGATTAGTTGAACCAGTTTTAAGTATTTAGTAATTATCATATAGACGATCTCATAACAATTGTGAAGAGTGACATTTTGACTTACCATTGATTGATTGAGTACCATTATTTACTATAAATACCATCATCATCAGAGTTGAACTACTCTGGATGTAAGTATGAGTGATCTAAACACAAAATGAATAACAACTTTAGTAGCTATTGCTCGATGAGTGGCCCACAAGTGAGGGACGTAGGGGGTGCGGGTGGCCTATCTCGACCCTCTGGGTTTTGGGCGGCCGGCCTCCATTCAGAAATCCGTTCGCGGGTTTGGAGGCCTCTCAAGGCCAGACCATTGTCAGAAAAATTCTAAACAAGGTTAAAATATATTCAATAAATAACAGGCGGTATGGCATTTTAAGTCCCTTGTACTAAGACAAAATATAGAGACACAACTTTTTACTAAAAAATTGAAAAAGCTTGTCTGTCTGCCTGGGAGACCTTTAAACCACCTAAACTTTACATTTCTATTCTCAGTGCTATATCTAAGATAAAAAAGCCCATTTTTAAGTAGGTATGTTTTTATTTCAAATTTGTTACATTCAGGAGAAAAGCCATACGGTCATTTAGCTGCAGTGCCAAAGGTCTTTTTTAGGTTTCGCCGCCCCGGGCTCCGGCCCTCCGGCGAAGTTTGTCCGGCACAGGAACGTTGACAAGATCCTATCAATCTACTCGTTGCTTTAGTAATTTATTTAGTTATAAGTTTAACTTGAAAAATCTATGGATACAAGGGTTTTCGTGGTGTAAAATGTGTTCTTTGAATTTATTAATGCTACAAATGCTGGAATTCAACGATGACAATTTATAAAGGATTTTTATATTTACGAACCCATTAGCTTGATATATTAGTATGTATTAATACATGGACCTACATTTGAATGTTTATTTTATAGACAAGATATTATAAAAAAAAATTATGATTAAATTTAGAGACCCTTTTTTGACTACCTGTGTGGGGCTGTAATTTTGAAACTGGAACGAATATCTCGATAATCTCTTGTTACATTTTTTTATTTGTTTGCTGTTTGTGTTTATTTTACTGATATTTCATAATTTAGTCATTTGAATTAATAATTTGATAACTTGGAAGCTTACTTTCGAAACTATAAAGTCGCAAATTATTAGTGAGAGGTATTAATTCCGATAGACAAAAACTGCCTGTTTTTTTTAATACAACAAAGATAGCCAACAAGCATACGGTCCGCTTGACGCTTGTAATACTATCCGTATATTCATTATTAATCTATGAATACTATGGTATCACTAGCGCGTTCCTAATGGGTAACTTGGCTGGGATCTTATGTAGGGTGGAGGTATTCGACCAGTCCAAGAGAGACATTTTTAAATAAATTTTTCTGTGTACTACCTCTCATTGATGTTGTTGTGAATGTTAGAAAATTTGGTAAATGTTGAAGTCTCAAGAGAAGCGTACAACGTCCAAAGCGATTAAATTTAGACAACTCCGCTTTTGAGTTATATATGTTCACATACTTTGAGTGGTTATGCTGCTGAGCTGCTGAAGAATTAAACACTAGTTATGCTCGTGTACAATGAAATATAATTAAGTCATAATCTGAGCATACAATACAATGGATCTCATTTCGAGCAAGTAATCAGTTAATTTGTTAAAATGTATGGAAATAATAATTTTAATTTATATCTTCTTTGTTATTTATTTTTTTGGTTTTTATTGTTAATTTTTGTTAAATTTCATGTTTATCCTTAGCATGGAGTCTATCGATTGGTGCAATAAAATAGTGCATGTTTGTTTTTTGCATTTTTTGTTGGTTCGATTCCCAACATAGGTAAGCTTTTTTAGAAAATCTGTGAGTGCAGATATTATTGTTTCAAAAAATGAAAAAAATGTTTCCTTTGAGTAAAATATGATATCTTCAATATTTAATATACTTTTACTCCATCTCCCGTTAAAAAACGAATTTTTTCACCCTTTATAATTATATAATCCACTAGCTGACTCGCGCAACTACGTCTGCGTCACATAAGACAGAGAGGGTAAAGAGAGAGTGGGACGTAGGCAGAGACTAATAACAATTGTCGTAGGCATCTACAATACAATTATATAGGTGCCGCCCGCCTCCTACATCATTCTGCTAAAATGCACGCGCGGTACTTGATTATTATTTTACTGCGGAGTTATATTAAAACTGAAATCTCCTAAGATATTCATTGAAATCAACTGATGTAAAGGGCAATTTTATGCAAAATTAAATACTTGTGATGAATAACGTATTTCTTTCGATAAGGATTAATACCATGTTTATAAAAACACCTTCGCAAATAATGCGTTATTTTAGAACAAATTTTATTACCATAAAAAAGGTTATATTACGTTAACCTTAAAAGATAGACATATTCTATCGCCGACTTTTTTTAGAACTTTTTAAGAGAAACAATCCGTCACACTTCAATGTTCCATAACTTTAACCATTTATGCAGCGCACGCAATGGATACTTTCAAAGGAATAAATTTTCTGCATTTTTTGCAACATTTTTCATTGATGCTCCGCTCCTATTGATCATAGCGTGATCCTCAATAAATGGGCCATCTAACACTGAAACATTTTTTCCATTCGAACCAGTAGTTCCTGAGATTAGCGTGTTCAACCAAACAAACAAACAAACTCTTCAACTTTATAGTATTAGTATAGATATATTAGGTCCTTACATATGAAATTAGCGTTTTATATGGAAAATATAAAACAAAAAATATATTATAAAATTATACATTTAATCAATCGAAGTATGTACCATTATTATATAAGCACTTTCGCTATTTTATAGGTAGTTCATTATTTCAATTGATGAAAATTTGGTGGGAGCGAGAATCCAATCGCAGTTCCTCTAATTTAGCGACTGTCTGTCGTGAAGTATGGGGTCTAGCGTTGGCCTGAAGTAGCAGTGGGCTAGAGAGTTTGACTAGTCTCGGTTGTTTAACGTCTAGCTTTTCCACCATGGTTTGCAATTGTTGACAATACAGATCTGCCGTTATCGTCTGGCCAGATCTTAGGAAGCTGTAGTGTATGAACACCAGTACGAGTTCACCAAACACTCACCAGTATCTTTGTCTGATAAACTTTTGCTTGGGACAGGATTTGGCTGGTTCTCCTGGGTTCTACCACTGTGATGAGCGTTTCCCATTGTCGTAAAGGATTCATTTTCGTTACAAGTAACAATATGATTAAAAATTCGCTCGTTATTGTAGCCGTTGAGTAATGGAACGCAGCACTCAATGCGCGTTTGTTTGTGTGCATCAGTCAATTCATGCGGTACCCATTTCACATTCACTTTTCAAGTTTCAAGTGAATTAAAATTGTTTTTTCACACACACCGAAGCCTGCCACTAACTCTACGTGGTTTGCGATGAATCCGCTTCCACGATCACCTTTAGTTCTTCATTATCAACTAGGATCTCCGGCCGCCTACAGGGTTCGTTTCGTAGGTCTAAATTTCCAGAATGAAAACGTTAGAACCAAAAACGTACCGTGCTTTCTTTTTCAGTAGCTTCCTCATACACATCATTGATCCTTTGAGCTGTGTCTGCAGCGCTGCCATGGTGGAACTGATATTCGTAAACAACGCGATTATTTGTCTTCCATTTTGTGAAAAGAACGATGTCAAATAAAAATCAAATGGTGCGAAAACAAATGAATCACTAAATTCGAAACACAAATACACAAGCCTAAATTTGAAATAAATATGAATTTGGAATCCCCAATCAAATGCCAGATATTTGAGATCAAAGTGGCCAGGTTAACAAAACGCCATTTTCATATACAAGTGTCCAGAAAGGGTATCGGGTATTTGTAAGTTCAATGAAACAAAAATTATTTGTATGCAATAAAAAAGTTTATTGTTTATTATTAGCATATGAATTGGAGAATTATTTGGAAAAGATGATGTTATCCAAATGATGACCGTTACGTTGCTGGCACTCTTCTAAACGGAAACGAAGATTGGCGATAACACGTTGACACATAGCTATCGATATTGCTGCCATTTCTGACCTGATGTTTTGCTTTAACTGGGTTAGATTCGTCGGATTGTTTTGATAAACCTTACTTTTAAGGTATCCCCATGCAAAATAGTCAAGCGGGCTAAGGTCGGGGCTTCTGGGAGGCCAGTTGATGTTACCCCTTCGCGAAATGACTTTATTAGGGAATAATTCGTTAACAACTTCCATTGAGTCATTTGAGGTATGGCAAGTGGCCCCATCTTGCTGGAACCACGTTCTTGAGTTGAAACCTGCAAACTCCTGCAACTCTGGGACCAAAAAATTTCGCAACATATCGCAATAACGGTCACTATTCATATTGATTGCTCGGCCTCGTTGATCTTCATGAAAATAAGGACCAATTATGCCTTTAGCAGACATAGCGGCCCAAACAACGACCTTTGGTCTATGCAGGGGTTGTTCATGCTTTCGTCTCGGATTCTCCACTGCCCAGTACCGACAATTCTGCTTATTAACATGACCATTCAGGTGAAAATTTGCTTCGTCACTGAACAGTATGTTGTTAAAGTTGTTAAATCGCTGCAGCATTTCGTTCGCAAAATTCAGTCGATTAGCATAGTCCGTATCCTTCAATTCTTGAACCAATTGAATTTTATAGGCTTTTAGATGTAAGTCTTTCTTTAAAAACGAATGTAAAGACGATTTTTTGATGTTCAACGCTTGGCTTCGCTTTCGGATGGATAAAGACGGATTTTGACGAACCGACGCCTCAACTTCTTCAATTGTTTCTTCATCGCGAACTGAACGAGGACGACCAGAGTTTTGAATTTTAACTATCGCACCTGTATTCTCGAACATCCTGATCCATTTCCTAATGCTATCGTCACTTGGCGCGTGGCGTGTACGATATTCCGCACGATAGAGACGTTGAGCAGTCACTATTGAATCACCATTACGATAATACGCTCGTACGCAAAATTCGCGATGCGTCCCCGAGTACTGTTCCATCGTGACTAAAACTCCACAAAATGGCGGACGCCACGAACCCCTCCCCGCACCCTTTAGACGCCCCGTTTCGAATATGGCGCGAAAACAAATACCCGATACCGTTTCTGGACACCTTGTATAAGGATCTAATATAACCTGTAAAAAATATTGTTTAAATTTATATATACGTGGGACGCATGAACGGATTAAATTTAAAATCTATTTTATGGATTTAGGTTAAATTTTTTACAAACATTGGCTCCCCTATTTAACAGAAATGTTCGTGAAATTGGCGAATTCGCCATCCAAGGGAGCTGAGGTGTTAAGCAATAAATGTACATAGAGTGTATAAAATATACATTGTATTTTTCTTTGTTACAGAGTTGAAGGTCTTTTGACTCGAGGAGCGATGAAACCAGATGATAGACCTTTATGGTTTGACGTATATAAAGCATTCCCACCTATAACAGAGCCTAAATTCGCTAAGCCAAAGCCTGAAATCAAACATATCAGACAGATACTTTACAAAGAAGATTCTATCAGAGTGTGAGTATGATAATTTACTTGTATTTTATTTTATATACCTTCACCTAATACTTACGCATTTAATTCCTGTATAGGCACGACTATTTAAGTAGGTATTAACAGCTATGATCATACTCAGCGTAAGTGGGCGTGTAGCGAATGAAAATAAACGTATAAACTAGCGGTGGACGATTATGAGTTATAGCTAGGTACCTACTAATGCAATCATTCAATTATGAAGATTATAACCATTAGTAATTACTAATATCAGTAACTAACTTCAAACTTGCCAATTTGGTGTGGTAGTCGAGCTCCGGAGAATGCTTAATTTTTTTAAGGTCATCAGTATACAAGTTCTTTTAAAGAACCTTTTCGTTTACGACTGAACGACCTTTTTTTAGCTTGTCTTATACAAGTTTTAACTTCGTTTAGGACAGAAAGATAATTAGTAGGTAATACTAATTAGTAATGTTATATTCGATTATAAAAAATAGTAGTTACTAATATTATTAATTCTAATTAGGTACTAATCAACAAGAGTATTAAGTAAATGTCTCGATTATGTAAATGTAAATCATTCATGATCGCCCTCCACTAGCATAAACGTTATTTTCTAGAATCTCGATCATCGTTTATAGATCCTTGAGCCAGCTACACATGCTCCGGTCTACCGGAGTGACCGTTATAGAGGAGCGTGTGTTGAAAATTGTATTACATTGTACAGTTTTTTGAAATATGCGCAACTAGTCCAAAGTAAAAAAATAAAAAATTGAGCTCCCATGGGGTGAACTTTTAGTATTTGTAATAACCACAGGAACGGTCATAAAACACATGCACATACGTTTATTACCCACCTAATGAATAATACCATTGAAGAGTTGTTTGTTTATCACACTTTTTGAGATATAATTAAAATATAGATTTAGGTGGCAGATCTATTTTATTCTTTTTCGGCACATTGTAGTGCAACATATATATTAATTTACAATTTCATAGATTTAAATAAAAAGTTTAATTCAAATAAATTAATAAAATAAGCTAAGTTTCCATCATCATCCGACTCGTCATCACTCCTACTATAGTCAGAATCTACTTCAGGTTTAGTGGATATCAATGAATTCGATTTCATGCTCAAAAGAAAATCTTCGACTTCGCTGAATAAAAACTACACTTTCTTGTTCATCTTCCAACGAATGCTACTTAGCATAGGATTCGAAGATAAAAGAAGGTTGTGTAAAATATCTTCATTTGTTTCAATATCACTACATTTTCGTGTGTTCTGACCTGAATTTCCTAAAACCCTTATTCCTGGCTTCTGATGCTTCTTCAGATAGGAATCCAATAGGAACTATGGAAAATTGTTTCACTATTTCAGGTCCATGGATGAGAAGCTTGTGGACGCTTGAGGGCACATAGTACCATGGATACAATTCCACCTAGAAGTTTGCTGTCGCATTGCAGTACTCCCTAAACTTGCTTATTTTGGTTTGCTGTCCTAAATAAATACATTGCAGTACAACTGCAATGCTTCTAATCAGTTTAACATTTAGACCTGTGATACGGGCTGTTGTTTCCGTATCAGCAAAAAATCTCCTAGCAGCATTGCCGGTATTAGTGTTGCCACTGCCCTGCTACACCAAATCTAAAATGAAGCCAGTTGTTTTACGAAAAGCTTCTTGTATAACCTGTTTTTTATTTTGCACTTGTTGCTTCATCTCCGCGCCTTTTGCCTGCCATAACTTTATATCAATTTTATAGAAAATGTGCATCAAACACTCCATGGACCGAATCCAAGCATGCAGTGAACTCAACCCATATTTGTATAGGTCTTGTTCCACTACTTTAGCTCTTACTTCTTCTAGTTTATTCATTTCAGTGGGACGAGGTTTGCATAGGTCACATACAGCAGAGGAGGTTTCTGAAATATAGGAATGAACTTTCCCATGTATCATGGTTAACCTGAGGTTATGTGTCACCATAGTATTTCCGAGTTCAGTTGGAGAGAGGTTTGAGATCTCGGACTTAAAGGCTGCTAGTTCTGATTTCTGACATCGGATTCTGTTTCTTTCATGAATTTAAACGATATTGGTCGATGAGGGTCGGTTATTTTGCTACAAGATATTTCCAGTCTGATCCATTAGTTTTAGGGGTACGAGACTTCCCATAGATACCGTCGACAAATCTTCCCCGCTTACTGAAGTCTTTTAATGGTAGACGCTTTGTCTTGATGCTCCATCGAAGCCCCACTTGCTATGGGGTAAACGTAGGTGCACGTTTTTTATGACCGTTCCTGTGGTTATTTAAGTTAACAACGTGTTTTGTTATACTGTCTGGGTAAGTTTTGGTTAATTATAGCTTATGACCACTTATATTTAATTTTTTAGTGGGTGGCTAGTATAAACATCTACAACTACTAACTTCGATCAGTTTTTGCAAAATATTTTATATATTTTTATTTATATCTCAAAATCTGCACAAAACTAGCACCATGTGTCTTTGGAGAAAATATGTTATACAATGACTAGATACTAGAGTAAAAATTTTAGAATGAAAAGCGGCCAGACATACGAGAAATTCATATTTATAGGTAGCCGTAGCATATACATTAAAAACGGTTTTTCTCGATTTACTCCAAAACTATGAGTCCAATGAAAAAAGTCATTTTACACATATGCGTTGGCAATTAATTAATATAGCAATCGAATGATGCAATAAGTTTTTGAAATGACGACTTTAAATTTTTAAGTCGCCTATGTCAAACCGCTTATATGGGGACGATCCACCGTGCATCGCTCTCTTCGCGTCGCGGTCATCTGTCTATCTCGGTTAGTAGCATAGTTCTGTCCTTTCCTCTCCGTGTCGCGTCAGGTTTTTTTTTCTGACTGACTATACTGTTATTCTAGGGGCCCTGGAGACTGACGGCTTTTACAGCTTCACCGGACTTGCGTCGCGTCAGTTAGTATGGCGTGATACAAGTATGCTTCTGCCTTAATAATAAGTTTTCAATCGAAATGCAATTCTCTTTAACTGACTAATGCGGTACTGTAATATCTGAACTGAACTTTTAAACTACCAAATATTTTTTGTACATAACGTGTAAGTATCTGAAAACAATGAAAAATAATGGTTTAACTGATTGTACATGCAGGCGTTAAAAGTCAAATAACTTTTGGTAAAAACATCTAAGTAAGTACTTAATTTTTTTATGAAAATTTAAAATTGTATTGTATTTTACAGGAAATTTCATTCGAATGGCTTTGGCTTGGGCGCTGTTAACCTACTTAATCAAAATAGAGACACACAAACAAAGCGACTTTTAGAACAGTACGAAAAGTTAAAATCGGAAAATGTTCCAGAAAATGAACTAATCGAGAAATCTGTAGAAATGGTGGCAGTTGAAAGACAGACAGAAGTCCCGAAAGTTGAGAAAATGAGTGTGAAAAATCCAGATTCAGTCACGGCTCAAGTTTTAGCTGAAGCTGATTTGAAGAATATATTTAAAGAATAAGTTATTTGTAGACATGTAGTTATGTTAAATTAAATTAATAGTATGTTCTGAGATATCGTGTTTTATTATTTGCTAACGTTGGTAAACCTACCCTAATGTGTTACCGATTCTAATTTCGCAACAATTATGCGTACAATCATATTTCCCTGTTCTTCCCCAGTTGCTGTATTAACAACTAGCTACTACCCGTAACTTCGTCTGCGGTTTTTATTATATTAATAACACCACGGCAAGAAAACCCCGCTGAACGCGTAGTATTTATAAAAATCGTAGTTTCTAAAAACTATTAATAGCTTTTTTTTTTTTAAATAAAATATCGTCATATTTTTTTGACAGACCACCGACTAAGTATCTAAAGAGTAAATCAAAAAAGTGTGATCAAAATCTATGCAACAGTATTTGCGTGTGCGCGCACAATGACCAACCTCTGTCGTTTTATTTAAGTAGAAGATTCTTAAAACTAACTTTTTATTCGATGACGATATTGTCATGTTTTTTTTTTACATGGACCAAGTATTTAGGAATAACACAAAATCTATTTGCTAGTTTTAGCGTGATGCAAACCTCGTATCATTTTATTTATATAGAAGATTAGTCTTCGAGATATCTTAGCGTACCTAGCCTAGAGAGAGTTTCAACTTCCAAGTTGATATTTAGTTGAGTAGTTCGATATTCCTTTATATGCGTGCTGTCTTCTATATTAAATGCACTACCAAATACGTGGGTGGAAGAATTGCTGAAATATGATGTAAGAAGGACTAAACGGTTTCTAAAGTACTTACCTAGGTATATTTTAAATAGAAAACAGCTTTCAACTTGTTTGACTTTTATCTAGTGCCGTGTTGACGAGAACACACCTATCCTCCAGGCATTAAATCGCAATGATGGGTTCAGTAGAATAGGTAGTTTTCATAAAATATCTTATTATATTAACACTAATTTAAGGAAAACTGAAATTCTTCAAGAGAGACTCATTGATCCTATTTTTACCCGTCTGCGAATAAAGTGTTATGTTTTCCGAGCGTTTAAATGTATGTATATTTCTTTGGCACGCTCTGTGGCCTAAAAACAGCTTGATGTATTTTAGCATGCGAGGTGTCATTAGATTCGTCTTAATTGTGAGAGTGACATAATAGGCTATATCTTATATTAAGTGAGCAATTCTTGTATATATATAATATATATATATATATATATGTAATTGGACAACTTACAAGTGACTTACAGAGTGTTTCGTTTGGGGTGCCACAGGGTAGTGTACTTGGACCAACATTATTTATTTAAATGACATCCATGAGCTTCAAATCATGAATGCTGAGATATTTTGTTACGCAGATGATACTGCGATAATCTTTCATGGTACATCTTGGAATGAAGTTCAGAGGTATACAGAAATTGGCATGACTAGGATATATTACTGGTTGCAGCGTAATCTTCTTACACTTAATACAAAAAAAACAACACATAAATTTTCATAAGACATTCGCTTCAGCTCCACCTACACTACCTGACATCAGAATACACACATGTGCTAGACTTAATGATTTTTGTGATTGTGACAAATTAAGCAGAAATACACTTATAAAGTACCTAGGTGTTCAAATAGACCAGCGTCTTTCATTCAAGAATCATATAGAAGTACTGGCTCGGCGGTTGAGAAGAGTGGTGGGTGTTATGAGGCAATTATGTTCTGCAGCATGCCTTGCCACCCTAAAAACCATATACTTTGCTCTTTGTCAATCTTTGATTTTATACTGCATCACAAGTTGGGGCAGTGCTGCTAAAACTAATATGATAGTAGTCGAAAGAGCCCAGCACTCAGTAATCAAAGTCATGCTGTGGAAGCCTTATGGATACCCAACCACAGAGTTGTACAAAGAAAGCCGATTTCTTAGTGTGAGACAACTGTTTATACTGCAAGTTGCACTTAGAGAACATAGAAAGGTAGCCGTCTTACCGGAATACAGTGAAATGTCAGGACGTCGTGTATTCCGTGTGAGAGCTCCCTTGGTGGGCACGGCCTTTGCGCAAAGGTTTGGCCCGTTCATTGGCCCCTATATTTACAATAACGTACAGAAGCTGTGTTCAATTGGAGACTGTTTGCTTTACGAAGCAAGAAGGAAAATTATCGGCTGGCTACTTAGCCATATATACTTAGCCCTGACATATAACACAACTGAGGATGTACTTACAATTCAAAAATAATTTTACATTTTACTTCTTCTTTGATTACTAAAACTATAAGTAATTTTCCATTATGGTTTTGGCTGTTGCATTTATATTGTGTGTTATTTTATTTATGATAATATGTATGTTGTATGTAATTATGTTTATGTAGTATAAACTATGTGTCTGTATTGCATACTATATAACGGTATGGTATGTAGTATAATGAATAAGTAATGTGTAATGTAATGATTTGAGATGTTATTATGAGTAAGTATAATATGGTAACTCGTATGTAAGGTTCCCAAGACACAGGCATGCCTAGTTTGGGGCCATTGTTAAAATTTAAGTTGTAATAAATAAATAATAATAATTAGTTTTTCGGAAACGGCTCCAGCGATTTCGATGAAACTTTGCATTTAGATAATGTTTTACATTCAAAGTTTACTTAAATAGGTGTTTTCGTTTTTTTGTTTATAAGACACCGAGCACAGTTCGGTCACCCAGATATTAATTAACATTAAAGTACGACGTCTTGGAATCAATTATAAAGCAAAAATAGAAAAATGTATTTTTTTTAGTAGTGTTTTTTTTTTGTTACAGTCTGGTTTTTATTTCATTTTTAATGTTTTAGCTTTTTTATAGTTTAATTGACATAAATAGTTCCAATCGTAATCGTAAAGCATTTATTTCTTAACTTTTAACTTTGAGACAAATAAAGTATTGAGTCATATAATCATCCAGGATTTTATTCAGTCCTAACATTGGTAGTATCTGCGCATTAATAATCAAGTTATCTTATCAGGTAAAGATAAGGGCCTCACGCAAAAGAACACACCTATGCTTCCATAATTTAGTGTGTCACCGGATTGGCTTTGTCAAAGCGTTCTTAAATTAAATAGTGCAGATTAAAAAGTGTAAATATGGCTCAGAGGAAATCGTTCTGGTTTTACTTCGCTATTATTTTGGGTAAATACAATTCTCTTATACTTTCTCAATAATTAAGAGCATCTGCTAAGAAATAAACATGCGCTGGGTCTAGAAAATCATTTGCCCCGCCTATTAAAAAAATATCAAATTTATTGCAGTAGTTTTTAATTAGTCTATTAATTAAAATGGGCCTAAAGCGAGAGTGGACGCTGGTTTGCAAATTCTGGAAACCCCTCACAGGAATACCTTGCAACTTTGCTTTAAGACGGCCATGTAAATGTTTAGTTTATATCACAACTTTTGTGTATCGTCATTGATAACAATTTATTTTATCCGTTGATAGCAAAGAATAACATCTAAGTACATTCTCGCGTTATTTGTCATTTTTCCCTATTATATTAGTGACAATTTCTTTATTAAGTAGATATTCGCTTACTATGACACAATCTACCTATGTACTATTTGAAAAACAATAGCTGATTGTAGACTTTTATCTAACACGAAACACCAGTAATTATTGCTTAAGGGTAGCAGGTAGCGACGCCGCGTCGATCGACGCGAGTTCAAATCCCTTCAATGAGCCAGAGCTTTTGGTGATGAAACCATAGCATGATAGTAGGCATTTTCTAATGTCCGTCTGGCTAGCTACCACCCTCAAGTTAAAAATCTGTCGGATTTTACTATTCATTAATCTATTTTACAAGTCTTGCAACAACCAAATGCTAAAATAATAATAATTTTTAGACATTAAAGTATATTGTTGTTTGAGTTAATTGTAAAGGTAAATACAGTATTCTAAGGACATTTTTTCTAAATAAAGGGCAACTCTTTGAAGTAGCGGGATTATTCATTATATTTGTTTATTAATACCCGTCTCACTTATACCTAAAAATGTAGGTAGATTAAATATAAGCAATGACCTTTAGCTGTTTTCTTCTAAAAATAGGGACCAATTATAGGAAATACTTTAATCGGGTGTTTACATTTGACAAATTTTTAAGTAAGTAGCGTAATTCGTGCATTCAATTACCTTTAAATACAACTAATTTAGTCACTTATCTAATTGATTTAAGTTTGGTTTCTACGTAAAATAAACCAAGTCCCAGAATTAAAGTGATTCACCTATGCTTGAGTAACAGAAGCGTTATCAAAATCTTAATTTTTCAGTGATTCTCAGTACATTAACACAGGAAACAGAAGCCAGAAGAAAAATCCTCAGAGGGAGACGCGTAATGACACGGACATATTATCGTAAGTTTCTCCTTTTAGATATAGTAGAAAAATAATATATCTGAACTTTTTATCGTATAATTTTTTTACTTAAATAAGACTACCTACGAAAATGCGATCTTATCATCCGTACCTTAATAATAATTGTATTAATATACTAGCTGTGCCCGTGGCTGCGCTCGCGTGGACTACAGAATGCCGTCAATCGGACACGCGCGCGAATCTTACTACCCCCGCTCCCCGTAACTTTATAGATAAAAATGCTTATTGTGGGTGATCCGTAGGAAATGACGTAATATGCTTTCGCTGACTTTTGTTTGTGTTCTTAATGTCTACATCTATGTAGTACATTAATTTGATAAATCTCTTATGGTTTACTAAGTGTAAGCCATTTAAGCACTCGAATTGATTCACCATGACGTTTTTTTGAAGTGAAACTTCTTTTGGGACGGTGTGAATTGGATTTTAGGTTGCGAGATAATGAGATAGAATGCGTTTTTATATAGTTCCCCTACCATTCGTCTATTCTTAATGTACTCGAAATACATACAAAGAGAGAGAAGTTTCACTTCTACCGCGTGTGAACTCGCACTCAATTTTTTTTATTTGCGAGTAACCCTAATTCTTTTTCAAAATAAAAGTAGCCCAAGTTACTCCTTAACATCAGCTATATGTCAGTGAAAGTCCTGTCAAAACCGGCCCAACCGTTTCTGAAATTACCCGGAACAGATAAGACAAAAATTTAAAAATGGGTTTTTTATAGGTATCGTATACACTATACTTTCATATGCATTGTGTAGTTTGTATACTAAATCTATGTTCATATGCATTTAGTAAAAAGCTGTTATTTTGACATCACTTGGTCGTCGTGTAATAGTAAATGCATTTCATATTTTCTCTAAAATGATTATTTATACTAAGTAGTAATATTATACAGGCTAAGAGAATATTTGGTTTGTTTGAATGTGCTATGAATGCATTTTATTACTTATTTATTGAGTAAGTTTATACATAACTTCACGCTACAACATTAAGGATCGGAGTAGTAACCATGAAAGTCAAGCAAGCTGTAGGCAAGTATGAAAAGTGAATAGGATATGCTACAAGCTACACGGGTCGGATGGCAGTGCGGCGACTCAGTGGAGTCAGTCGAATACATTTAACAAGGGTGAAACCGCGAGGCGCATCTTGTCTATATGTACTAATATAATAAAGCGGAAACGTTTTTTTTTTGTTTAAACACCCCGATCTCTGGAACTACCAGTGGGATTCGAATAATTCTTTTTGTATATGATAGCAAGACTCTCGACGAATAGTATAGGCTATTTAAGATTAGGCTACAACTCTCAGATAGCCTTAAATATTGATTTTTGTTACGTAAGTCAGAAATGGAGGCCCTCCCGAACTGCTTTAACCGTGCGCGCTGGCGTAATCATTAATATTACGGAAATACAATGTTCTACAATAATATTGGTTATTAGTATATGAAAAAAAAAGTCAGCAATAGCATATGTCTATCTCTTATACTTAAGCCACATGTAGTGGTGTAAGACATGTATTAATCAATAAATAAGGTATTTTGAGACAAAGATTTGTTGAAAATTAAAAAGTGATTCATATGCATTATTTTTAGACATTGCATATTAATCCTTACAAACAAAAGTTACTTCATCTTAGAGACAATTTTATGATGAAGTTTTGCTCTTTAGAGTATGCTATTTGATCACATGGTTTAGGATAAATAAAATATTAAAATAATTTGTACTTGCGGTAAGACCAATTATGATAGACTATACGGGTGCGTTGGCGGCGCGGTGTTTGACGGCTAAAATTAACACGGGTGAAACCGTGGGGCACAGCTAGTAGTATATAAAATAAGGAGTTACTATGGAAACAACTTAGTATATCTATCTCGCTAAAGGTGGCTCCCACGATCGGTGATATTTCGGATTATCAAACACGGCCGCCGACCATAGACAGCCACGCACCGCACACCGCACCGTCTGTGTGGTACTTGCAAACTAAAACAACATTTCACGAGCTCGCAACTGCACCTTTGAAGTTACCGACTCGCGGCAACTCATATAATTATATTGGTGCTTAAATAATAGTACCATTATAACTACATTATGTAAGTCATGATCAATTTGCGAGTGTAGTGTAATTTTTTTATCACACATTCAACTAAACATATATTATTATGTTAAATTAATATTATTTTTGTTTCCAGGTGGTAACGCGGTACCAGCATGGGCGATAAGTTTGATGGCAGGCATCGGAATGTTAATCGTTGGTGGGGTGCTATACATAGTCATGAGAAAGATAGTACTTTCTTCAGAAACTGGTTCACTAAATACTTATCAACCAGCTTTACAACAAGAAGTCTAATTTGACTAGTTCTGTTAAAATTTATTTCCCCTCTTAATTTAAGAATATTTTTCGAATAGAATAAAATATAATATTTATAGTTTTCGTATGTTTTCTTAATATGTACATACTCATATACATTATTATTTACATATGCGTTTGAAATATAAAGATAATCGTATCTGCGCCAATTTTACTTACTACTTGCCAAAACAGTACTGCCAGTAACGAAAATTTACTATGTTTTTATTTTTACTAGAAATACAAATATAATTATTTAATTAGTTTTTATTTTGCTATATTTTACACCTTATTTAGGTTACACATCTACCACAGAAATGCAAAACAAATAATTCTTGTAAGTAAATCTAAGAAAATTGAAAATTCACATCTGGCTGCACAATTTTTTGTTTTATTACCGGACTGCGAAAATGGAGGGTTGTTTTTCGAGCGCATGTATGTAGGTATGTATATAATATGCCCATTTTTTTGGCACGCTCTGTAGCCTATTAACGTATATTCATATTAATCTATGCCTATTATCGGCTTATTGGATTTTAGCATATGAGGTGTCATTAGATTCGTCTTAATTGTAGGAGTGACATAGACTATATAATATTTAAGTACGAGGTCTAGAAATCAAATAAAAAGCAAAAATAGAAGGACAAAATAGTCGTGTTCTTGTTGCAGTCGGGTTTTTTGTTTCATTTTTAATAATTTAGCTTGTTATTAAAAATTGTCTTGTATAAATTTATGCATACATCATAATCTGTACACGTTATTGTATTTCCGATGTTGAAGGCGAAATACAAATATCACGGTTTGACAGATATTTGAAATAAATCGTTTTTATGTAGAATTTATTTTATTTAGTTACAATATTATTATAATATTACAAATGAAAAATTATTACTTTGAAATGGATTCAAGAAAATTTCATGTCAATTTTGTTATGAAATTGAACCATATATAAATTATAGAATAATCAGTGTTTGTAAAGTATTATGAATATGATAAGGTTAGAATTCTCTGCGATGATATTTATCTGGATCAAAGTATGACGTAACCACAACACGGTTACTAAATTTGCGTCCTGTGAGAGTTTGCTGCGCTTTCTGGCAATCTGCAATACTGTTGAACTCGACAAATACCTGCAAAATAGAGAAATTATTGTGGCGTGAAAATAGTTGGTTTTTTAATGCGCGTTATGACCCGAATATACCTCAGTGGTAGCGTGTACGGATATCAAGTCGATCGACGTGTGTTCGAATCACTGCAATGACTCTCGAGCTTTCAATGAAGGAAAACATAGTGATGAGACCTGTCTGGTCTGTCTTGATGCCCGCCAGGCTAGCTACCACCCTCAAGTTCAAGATCTGTTGCCAGGCACTAATAGGTGTATTCTGGCAGCTGCACTTGAGAGTCAGTCTTCCAATGGGCTTAACGTGTTACCATCTTGAGCCACATTGTCACTTAAGAAAGATTTATTTGTTAGAAATTGTGGCCACAATGGTAAACCTACAATGATAATAAAATGCAAATAAAATATTACTTACTTTTCCACAACCTGGTACTTCAACACCTTCAATAGGCCTTGGAATTTCTATACTGCGTACACAGCCGTACTTATTACATTCCTCTCTGTAAAAGAAACTTATTTTATTAAGTTTTAAACATTATTTTAAAACTGATTATATAGATAAAATTATATATGCCACTGACGTTAATACATGGGGGAGCACTTAATGACATTCAAATAAAGAACATAAGTATGGAGACTAAGTAACAGACTACATATTATATTAGAGGTATCCGAGAAGTCGAGTGAAATGAAGATGGCGTTACTATCGCAAAAATACTATATTTGAAAGAAACGTCGACAGGGATTCTTCACAGGATCATGATCTGTTGCAATAATTTGGAAATCCCGAACTCTTGGAAACAAAACTTTATAAATAGAAGGACAATAATTATTAAACAAAACAAGAACTGACTTGATATCTTCAAGGATATCTTCATACTCCTCTTCGTCACGCAGTTCATCTGGTGTAACCATATTGAGAAGGCATAAAACTTCAGTAGCTGGCCCAGCTCCAGCTAACGTCAGCCCAGCCACCTGAAGCTGTACAGGGGCTGCTCCGGTCATTGCTGCAAAAACTATTTTTTAGTTTTATGCTACTCTAGTCAACATATATCATACTTTTAATAGGATTTCTATACAAATTCATATATATTTACCTAAAGTAGAATTCTTTGCACCAATACTGGCTCTTTGAACAATCAATTTTTTGTCACCCAATTGCATTCCATTAAGTCCTGCTATTGCCTGTAAAATATAAATACTTATTATAGTATTTTGGTATAAGCTAGGGATGTAACGATACCAATAAAATATATATCGGTATCGCCGATTATTTATCAATCAATTTATACTTATAATAAAAGAGTAAAGAATCAAAATCTGTACATTGAAGATACATATTTGAGAAAAATAATATGGGGGTTTAGAATCATGGACAGAACACATTTCGATAGTTTTTTAAAAAAAATTGTCTGTCTTTCTGTCGGTTTGTTTGAACTCCAATCACGCTAAAACTACTGGACCAAATTTAATGAAATTTGGTATAATCGTAGTTTATCGAGTGAAGGTACATTTAAGATGCATTTTACATGTACGAACATTTGTATGGTCTAAAAATTGCGTTTAGGTTATATACATATAAAAAAGAACGTATGAATCTAACCAATTTTAACACCACAACGGAAATAAGAAAACATCTAACTCAATAAAATAACGCCACAAAATGTTAAGGTCATATTTGACGTAAATCACACAATAATCTTTCAATGACGATCTTCGAAAACTTTTACCTGTGATTTAAAAGAGAACTTTAGGACACCTACTAAGAAGTGACATTTATATTGTTAGATTAACTAAAAACGAGATATTAAAAATTCTATTTTGTCAAAAACTATTTATTGCCGCTGTGTGAAAATTTATATTTAGCAATATTATAGAGTTATCAATTGTAAAAAAAAATTGGAGCCTGAACTCGACGGTAGCGATTTTGAAGCTGAGCCAAAATATTTAGTGAAACAAAGTCAAAAGACATGATACATAATTAAAAACAAAGCAATCAATGGAAACTTATATATATTATTTTCCTGGAGTATTCATAAACAGCGCTGTAGGGCTTGGTTTAAATTATCATGTAAGTGATTTGATATTTATAGTCACACTTATGTATATTTTCTGAAAGTACTTGTATTAATAATTTAAGGCTGGGCTTATATTATTATTTTTAAATGTTTTTAGATAGGTTTCAAGGTTATTTTAAATGTTTAAAATAATTTAAAAGTTTTATTCAATCTAAATTTTCAACAATCTATGTTGTTGCTTGGTGTTTGCACTATTAAGATTTTTACTAAGTTAGACTAAACAGACGTACTATAGAACACTATTATATACCGGATATTAATGGTTCATAAAATAAAGATATTAAATAAAATTAGCTTTTCATAAAGGACTGTCAACATTTAAAATGATTTTAGTTGGGTGTTCTCAAAGCTTATACTGGTCAAATACCATAAGGTGAGATTGAGGTGAGGGGAGATTTTTATTTAGTTGCCGTTTTTAATACACAAAATATACCACGCCTCCGGTACCCTCCGCCAGTCTGGTAAAATGTGTAGGAGCTTACATACTTCATTATTTAATTCGGCATTATTAATACCAGCAAAATGATGTATCCTTACATCCATAGTATAAATGTTTGTGGTTAAATGGTTAATATATTTTCATACAGTAAAAATATTTACCTGATCAGTCATTGATATATCTACGTACTCAGCAAAAGCATAACCCTTGCTTAATCCTGTTGATGAGTCTTTAACCAAATTGAACGCTCGGAGCTGACCAAATGACATGAGAAGTTCCTTTACCTGCCCCACACAATAATTAGTGAGTATGGTACAACAATATATCATTATACAGTTAATTGAAAAAATGTAAGATAAATAATTAGATATAATATTTTACATTGTAGATCATACATATTATTTAGTGGTCCCTCTGATTTGCTCATTAAAATGAAGCAAATATATTAATTAATGTTATCTGACCTGTAGCTAGCCGCATGTTAAAATCAGATGTGAATGGAGGAACTTGCCTTGATGTGCCGACGTCTCATTCAAGTACAAGACGTATAGGTGAGAATGAGAGACAACAGTGACACGCGGGCCGCAAATGTGCCAAATCTAAGCTAGGGAGGGGCAGAAAGCAAACTATATCAGTGAGTTGTTTAATAACGTATTGAACATGAGGCGGGTATGCTCGCCCCACGTTGGGTACCTGAAAATACCTGAAACGGACCAAAAAATAACGCGGCTCACTGCTGGCGCCACCGAAGCCCTGTGCCCTGTCAACTGTTGAATCTCGCCCTGAAATAGTTGCGGCACTTAGACTACCTAATGGGTCGAAACTACCTACTCCATTCAATATCATCTAAACATTGATAAGAAACTATAGACTTTGGCAGTATCCATAAGCTTCTTTAATGAAGAAAAGGAAAAAGAATTATCGAAGCACAAAAATTGCTAGTTTAAGATTAAAATTAGTATTCTTCAGCTTGCTACGTTTGGGTGAGTATTGGAAAAAAATGTTGTCTTTAATGGGCTGAGTACCAACCTGTAAAATATAATTTGTAAATGAACATTATATTCACAAATCATAGACTCATAAACACTACATATTATATTAAAATTCAATTTATGTTAATTTTTATGGAAATTTACTTTTGTATTCTTTGTTTTTTTTTTTAAATATATATGTGTATTTATAGCTAGTTGTTTAATATTAGTAATTTTTATTTGATTAAGTGATATTCTTAAAAGATTATATAATTTTAGAGAAATTTCTTAATGTGGGACTTTGATTGCAAAACAATGTGGTAAATATTTAGTTACCTACCTATATATATTATGAACCATTTATATATTAAATAATATTGTTTCCAATACACTATGAAACTTTAATTTAACTTTAAAAATAATCTTTACATTATTTTTTTAAATATATGCAGTTTTAATTACCAGTTTTTTTTCTTCAGTAATTAGTAAACTACTTTGTTTACATTATTGTTTACCATGAATTCTGTTTAATTTTGTCATGAAATTAATGTTTCACAGATGTTTAGTTTTAAAGTTATCAGCAACTGAATCACTTACTTGATCTTCATTCAAATAATTTGGTAAACCACCAATAAATATTTTGTGTGGAGAATCTGGTACTACTGTACTTATAACACCAGCTAAAAATAAACAATAAGTTTAATATATAGCCAAAGCTTTAATATGATTACAGCAATATATCCAAAAAGTTGTGTATATAATATATTTTATGTTTCAGAAAGTGAGTGGAGAGTTATATAAAAAATTAGATATATACTACAGCCAATTATACATCTTATTATTCAACTATCTTTTGCTATAACCACATTTACAAACACACAAGTAATATTACAGTAAAAGTAGTTTGTTTCATTAGCCCCTGTACTATAAGTTCAAACTAAAACCCTGAAGATAAGCTAATATATATGAAGGCAGGGAAAAATGAGTCACAATATACACAAAAAGTAATTAAGACTTAAAACATAATATGATATTTTGATAAATATGGGATTAAGTTATTTACTAAACTTATTATTTGGAAAATATACCATTTTGTAAATATAAAGTTAAAATTACCTGGAACATTAATAGCAGGGTTTTCAGTACCCGGCATTGGTTGATAGTCGTGCGGTCGACGGATCTTCAAGCTCTGCCCCTTAAAATTTATACCATCAAAAGCCATAGCTTGTGTAGTTTCATCTATAGATCTGAACTCAAGGAATGCAAAGTTTTTGTCCAAATTAATTTGACAAGCGAGAACTGGGTTGCCGGCGGCTTGCGCCAAACCAGACAAGTGCATCTGTTGATTAAAGAATTCCATGGTTTCCTCCTCGGTTACGCCAAACGGTATGTTTCCGACGTATAATCTACGAGCTTGTCGAGTTATAGTGGAACCGACGACCGGTACAGCAGCTTGCGGGGTGTCAGCCACGATGTTCGCCGGTATCTGACCAGCCGCCTGCATCGCTTTATACTGCAACGGTGTAATATGTTCGAAACCTGGCGGCGGTACATCCCAATACAGTGAAGGCTTGCGTCTACGAGATCGTTTATTTGGTGATCTTGATTTGCTCCTTCTCTTTTCACGACGTTCCCTAGATCGTGATCTAGAACGTCGCCTCTCTCTTGAACGAGACCTGCGTCGCCGATCTGAAAATGTTAATTTTGAAGCAGTTAACTCCACATAAAATGAAAGTAAAATAAACCAAAAAATGCTCTCACGTACCTTTATCTTCACCCATATCGCTTAATAATTAGTTTTAAATCCCAATATCTCAGGATACGCACTCTAACAAGCCAAAATATTAGACCTCAAAATGGCGATAATTTTATAGGTTAGTTAGTGTTAATGTCTACTTTGTCTCTGGTGTCTAGAGATGGTAAAAAACAATTTTTTGAAATCAAAAAGCTATTATTGAATAATCGCTTTTTTTTCACTGTAAATTTTTTTCGTTGGCTCTACCGCCATTTTATTGTGATATTAAATAACAATCACCCTTCTTCTAACTAAATTGACAACGAGTCCTCTTTATTGAAAAACTATACTGTCATTATCAAGGATATCAAGTGAATATAGAGTAACCTGTCTTGGGGTGCTTGCATAAAGAAGCGGGTACTGAGTAGCTCGGTACAGACAAATCGGTACATGTCGGTACTGTACAGTGCGGGTATAATAATAGCTCCGTGTTATTTTATGTACTTATACATAAAGAAACGGATTTGTCGGTACCGACTACTTGGACGGAATCATACGGGTTTTGCATTTGCCGGTGTAAGGTGTAAAAATGAAAATGGATATCGAAGTTTTGTTAAGTCTGTTGTTTGATAATAAAAGGTATAAGTTCGATAGCAACAGAAATATAATTGATAAATGTTGGAAGATTAGTTTAGAAATGAAACAGGATGGCAAGAAGAATAAATAAAATAATAATGTTTTGCTTTTTTAAAAGCAAGTAAAATTAAAACTAGTGATGAGCAACTGAAAGAAAAATTGATATTTATCGAATTGATGGTTTATTTCGTTTTGATAACAATCGAGAGAAAAATATTGATTAATTGATATATCTTCATTTATTCAGAAGTTAACTGAAATTTGTCTTCTTTTTAATGAAAACTTTCACACAAGAAATTATTTAACCTTTTTTAAACATGAAAAAGAAAACAATCCGGGTTGATTCATTGAGCTCGCCAACCGTGCCGTCCCGAAGTTGCTATCACACATACAGTACAAGCACACAATTAATTTTCGTACACAGTAAGGGCATAGCAAAAATTCAAATACTATTATGTACATTGTGTTTTCTGGGTTGACTTTAGATTACAAGCCGTTGAATTTGAGGATGTAAAAAGGTGGGGAAGGGTGAGCGATAAATACCCCTGGGATGGTAAAAATGTGGAAACAAATATATAATGAGAAATAAATGTATTTTTAATATTGAGGTTATTTCCAAATAGGCTTTGTTGAATTTTCAATGGATAATTATTAAGTTACTGGCATGATGATCGCAGTTAAAACCAAAGCTAACCAATTTTACCAACACAACGGAAAAATGAAAATATCTCACTGAAAACACAAAACTTTCAGGTAGATCATATTTGACGTAAACAACACAATAACCATTCACAAACGAATATAAAATATTATAGAAAAAAAAGATATCTGCAAATATTACCTGTCATTCAAAAGTGAACTTTATGCCAACTAGTTAGAACTAAAATTTATATCGTCAGATTCACAATAAATGTGATTTTTAAAATCAATTTTTCAAAAACTATTTATTTTCGTGGCGTGAAATTTTATATTTAGCCTTATTAAAAAGTGACGTAATTGTAAAAAAAATTTTTAAGTCTTAACTCGACGGCATGTAATCTATAGCTGAGCCCATTTTATGAAAATTGTGGCGGAATTTTTTAAATTAAACGATGCGCGAGGAGCCAACAAAGATTATTTAGTGGAGGTGAGGAACAGAGACTAAAGTTCCTCATCAGCTATAGAAAAGGGAGGATCCTCTGACCAGACGGGTGTCACCTATATCTTGCGGGCAACTGCCCAACGGCTGTTTTTCTTTTTTAAACTGACTACACACACTGTTAGCCCTAGGGGCCCTAAAGCCGCTGCAGCTTTTACGGCTTCACCTAACTTGATCCCAACGGTTGTTGTCGGGTTCTTGTATTATACTCAATTGTTCGGTTAATTTCTATAGCGCGATGCAGGATGTCAGTTGTGGCGGAGATGTCGATATGTGTAGGATGCGTCAGTTGTGGCGAGAGATGTCGCTACAAGTATGTAGTAACATTAAATAATACAAAACCCAAGTTGTGACCTGCGGCTGCTTTAAATTATATCAAAATTATTATGAATTTTTTTTTTTTTTTTTTTTTTTTTGTTTTTAGAACTGACTACACTGTTAGCCTTAGGGGCCCTATCGTCAAACAGAGCCGCTGCGGCTTTTACAGCTTCACCGGACTTGGGGTATTATGAATTTAATTTCTAAAATATATATCCGTACTGAGGTACCGTATTGAGGTTAAAAATATCGATAATTTATTTTGACAAAAAATCTATCAAAATTATATTTTTATTTTTGACACATCACTAAAATGAACTTGAAAGCAGGGTCTCCAGATTGGGATGTTTTTTCCCTACTTTGTGGAAAAATAATGTCACTGGGGAAAATTTTGGGGAAGAAAATTTTGCCACCGGGGAAATTTAGGGAAGAACTTTATCTGCATAGCCATACTACTAACTTCTTTAACTAATCAGGATTCACAACCTAAAGCGTGGCAGTTATCGTACCAACAAGTTTGAAATTATCGTATTTCCCTATATTGGACTAAAACTATCGTACTTCACCAATTTCTGCTCCAGCGGACCAATTTTTTTATTAGTTAAAATCATCGTATTTTCGTAAAATTTGCTATCGTACGAGGGCATAAAATTTTCGTAAATGTACGATACGTACACATACGGTTGTAAAACTTTTTTTTTAACGTGGAGAAACCCGTCATGCGTACACACCCGCCCGGGGGGACGAGTGGTTATGTGAGACTCCTACCCACTAAAACTTCACGGTGTACCTCCGCCGCCGTTTGCATTGTGCGATTGCATTCTACCTCGTCACCCCGGCAGCCGGCTCAGCTACTACTGCCAGGCTACTTCAAAAGGGAGACAGTTCGGTACAACACTAACTGTCTTCCACATCCGCCAAACCTGTGCAATGGAAAGACGGGCCCCCCGACCCGTATACCCTGGTTCGGCTAAGGCGGCGGGAGTTAGCGAATGAATCGCCTCCTCCTGCCGCCCATTCGTCTTTGGCGGAGAGGGCCAAACAGAGGATCGTCTTCGCGTGCCCTTTCTGCAGCCTCCTTCTGCGATATTACCTCCTGGCAGAAAGAGGCCATCGCCTCCCACGACCTTTCACTGCTGAGCATGGCACGAACCACCCCCAGCAACGAGAGGTCTCCTCCAAATACCACAGTAAAAGCATGGCGCTGGCTCCCACGCAGCACACTCCAACAGAGTGCGCTGTGCGGTATCATTGACAGCACCTGCACCAGTCGAAACGTGAGGGAGCGACGCTCCCTCTTGCATCACTCTCTTAGGACCGGGCGGATGGCGTCTATAGTATACCTACCATACCGTGCGTCCGCCAGGTCGTCCCCCCATCTCGCTTTAGCTAATGCTATCTCTGATATTTTAATTCAAACAACACGTAATCGTTTTGAAAATATTTATTAGTTTTTGTTATACCTAGTATCTCGACAAATTTACTCTAGTGTTTCTGTTGGATGACACACTCTATCTTTATCTTCAAATAGCCTTTCTATTAGCGCCCCTGGTTCAAAGAAATTAATTATTACAACAACGAATAATGTTCATTACATTATTCCTAAGCAATATATGAAAAATTATTGAAGACTCTATTATTCTACTGTCGGTTATCCCTTATTATTGTTAGCATTGGCATGAGTCGGCCGGCGTTATAGCAACGTGTGAATAAGCAAGCATTATGTAGGTAACCTTTAGGTCAGAAAGAGAGAGCTTTTCACGTTTCTCACACTCAACATTACGATACGAAATACGATTTTTCCGAATATACAATAAAAATCTCTGCCTATGTCATTCCCAAAATTAAGACGAATCTAACGACACCTTGTATGCTACAACCCCTCAAGCATTTTGGGCTACCGAGCGTAGCAAAGAAATATACATACTCGGGAAAAACATAACCCTACCTCTTAAAACTGCCTTTAATAGAAATAACCAAAAAATTAAAGGAAAAGGAAGGTTTAAGTTATTTGGGGAAAAGTTGCTGAATTTCATTTTGGGGAATTTATTTAACCGCAATTGGGAAATTTCGAAAATAAATCTGGAGACCCTGGTTGAATGTTTTTCGATTCGATTTATTTTCATTTGACTTCGACCGGTGCCGGGGGCGTGTTCGTTTTGTGTCAAGTGCTGACTGACTGTGAAGTGACTGAAGTGAAAGTTACCGTAAATAGTAATTAATAGTCGCATTATTGCGATCGCGATTTTAAATTTTCTTAATCAATGGATCACTGTAAGCAGTGTAAAACGCAAATTATAACATACCTGTAACTAGAAATTTATAATAATGGTACGTATATTAATAAAAAAAAAGAATTG
This sequence comes from Saturnia japonica, assembly GCA_033032175.1. Lineage (NCBI taxonomy): Eukaryota > Metazoa > Arthropoda > Insecta > Lepidoptera > Saturniidae > Saturnia > Saturnia japonica. The sequence continues at coordinate 7,249,056 of CM065314.1, forward strand.
AATGAGTAATTTAGGTTTGAATCATAATTAAATTTAGAAATGTTTTACTCACAAAACCTGTTTTTAGATTCATCAGAACGGTATCAGGGAAAGGATAATAAGCAAGCCTTTAAATGACGAAATACAAAGTGGTCAGGATGATTTGCAGGAGAAAAAAAGTTTAAAAAAATCAGAAAGCTCAAAAACGATCGCATTAATTTTTTTATCGTTATTATTGGATCTTCTTGCTTTCACTATGATCCTGCCTCTTTTGCCTTCGCTTCTTGACTACTATAACAGAGAAGAGGGTAAAGGATATACTCTTTATGCATCATTACTTAGAGCAGTCCAAGGATTTCAACAGCTGACAGGAGCTCCAGATCGTTTTGCGTCTGTTTTGTTTGGCGGAGCTCTTGGCTCCCTTTACAGTTTTCTACAGTTTATAACAAGCCCCATAATGGGAAGCCTTTCAGATGCATATGGTAGGAAACCCATACTTCTAATCTGCTTGGTAAGAATTTCAATTACATTTTATTGTACATATATCTATGTAAAAATATTATAAAGATATCTGAAATAAATTTTTTATCAAATACACATTTATGATCTTATCAAAACTAGATCATGATAAAATCACTCAAGTATTTGTTAACTTATCAATGACAACTTTGAGAAGCGGTTTGAACAAGCACCAACAAATGGAATTTTAAATCATTGCATTGTTAAATAATATGAACAACTTAATATGTCATAAAACAACAATATATAAGTAAAAGATATAATATGATAATAATAATAATATTAAATAATTTATATTTTACACAAATTTTTTGTATATAATAAAATAAGAAGTAAGAGTATGTACCTTGAGTTCTTAACTAAAACTCAGTCAGTACATACAGTTTTAGATATGTATTGATAAGGATTTATCCCTTTTGATTTTCTATTTAGTTTTATATATAATTTTGGGAGCCATATCCAGGCTACTTCCCTAGATGGTCTATGTTAGTATATATATCACTGAGAGAAGAATAGATATGTGTAAAGTATTTAAATATAGTTTTATTGACAATTCATATTTTTAATTATTCATATCATATCTTAATTAATGTTAATTCATAATTTTTCATACAGTTGTTTTCTAAACACTCTTAAGTTAAACATCCAATATTTTTGTAAAGTTATCCTATGAATATGTTTGAACTTCACAATTCCATTATCTTTGTTATTGTATATTTTTTCTTTTACTTTGTCAGTGTACAAATAAAGAGTCAATATGATATATGTAATAGAAACTCAGAAACTTTTCATACACAATGTAATAAAAGTATGTTAAAACAAGTGTACACTCTCACAAGGATACTTAAAACGATATATTTTGTTTTGTTCCTGCTATATATTGTAATACATAATATAGAACAATTGAATAACAGAAAAACAAACAAAGAATTGTTAATTAACTAAATGTGTCATCATGTTTTCCATTCTCAAATACTGTATGGATATTCATTTTAAAACATGTGTATTCAAGTGAACAAATGAGTTCCAATAGTGACCTTCAGTATAGTTGTACATCATTATTTTACACTTTCTATAGTACGGGAAATACTGTAAAATAAAACAATATGTAACAAGATTCTTCATTCAAGAATTATTATTTAACTATTAACAGTAGCAATTTAACACCAATACAATTACAATTTAATTGAAAGCCAGTAAATATAATATTAACTAAATATACAAAACCAATCAGCTTCCTTAGTAGAAAGCACAACTTATTTAATAAAAAAAAAATATTTTTGATGTTTGACCCAACCATTGTTTAAAATTTTCCTGTACATTTCATAAGTTCAATTATTAATACAATTTTCATTATGAGCCCATGAACATAATTAATGTAAATTAACATGCTATATTAACAAGTTTCATTGAAGGTAGATATTATAAATATTAAGGACAATACAATGACAAGGCTGTTTTGATGAGTTCTTAAAACATAAAAAATAACGAAAAGCATTAACCAGCAATAATACTAATATAGATTGTATTGGTTTTCCATGCTTCATTGTTTCTTTTTTATTGGTAAACTGTATTATTGTATCTTGATTCTTATGCTAATTTTTCTAGACATTCATTAAATTTATTTTAATGGATTATTGATATATTTTGTGATAATACAAAAGTAATATATAATTGTCATAATACTAGCCTGGAAATATCTCATTGTTTGCCACAGGCATTTTCTCTATATCACGATAGCCCACAATGTCGATTTTAAAAACCAAGAAATACATACTTCCAAGAACATTGTATCAATTGTTCTGGTTTCCTGACAAAGTTTTCCTTCACTGTTGGTTGATAGTGTTTAACAGATTGAAATGAGTAAATTCCGAGAATTATTTTCATACATGCTGGGGCTTAAACCTGCAGACATAGAATTAATATTCCGCCAGTCTAAAGTACTCTATTGCCACAACCTTGACTATAATTAATCTAATACTAATAAATAAACATTCTTGTATGTATATCGCTTCCAGGAAACTGTTAACAGCACTAAAGATTTGGATAATCTTTTACTTACCAATTTTACCTAGATATATATTTTTGTCTAAGACATCGGGAGAAGCGAAGATGTAACATATGACGTATATTTGACATCACTCATGTGTAAAATTTAAGTATAAATGACATATATGATATGAATGTGATGTCAAATTAAGGTACCATTTTTACTGAGTAATTATGCAATTGTATAAAAGTGATAACTAAATAATTTATAATACAAGGTGTCCAGAAAGGGTATCGGGTATTTGTTTTCGCGCCATATTCGAAACGGGGCGTCTAAAGGGTGCGGGGAGGGGTTCGTGGCGTTCGCCATTTTGTGGAGTTTTAGTCACGATGGAACAGTACTCGGGGACGCATCGCGCATTTTGCGTACGAGCGTATTATCGTAATGGTGATTCAATAGTGACTGCTCAACGTCTCTATCGTGCGGAATATCGTACACGCCACGCGCCAAGTGACGATAGCATTAGGAAATGGATCAGGATGTTCGAGAATACAGGTGCGACAGTTAAAATTCAAAACTCTGGTCGTCCTCGTTCAGTTCGCGATGAAGAAACAATTGAAGAAGTTGAGGCGTCGGTTCGTCAAAATCCGTCTTTATCCATCCGAAAGCGAAGCCAAGCGTTGAACATCAAAAAATCGTCTTTACATTCGATTTTAAAGAAAGACTTGCATCTAAAAGCCTATAAAATTCAATTGGTTCAAGAATTGAAGGATACGGACTATGCTAATCGACTGAATTTTGCGAACGAAATGCTGCAGCGATTTAACAACTAACAACATACTGTTCAGTGACGAAGCAAATTTTCACCTGAATGGTCATGTTAATAAGCAGAATTGTCGGTACTGGGCAGTGGAGAATCCGAGACGAAAGCATGAACGACCCCTGCATAGCCCAAAGGTCGTTGTTTGGGCCGCTATGTCTGCTAAAGGCATAATTGGTCCTTATTTTCATGAAGATCAACGAGGCAGAGCAATTAATGTGAATAGTGACCGTTATTGCGATATGTTGCGAAATTTTTTGGTCCCAGAGTTGCAGGAGTTTGCAGGTTTCAACTCAAGAACGTGGTTCCAGCAAGATGGGGCCACTTGCCATACCTCAAATGACTCAATGGAAGTTGTTAACGAATTATTCCCTAATAAAGTCATTTCGCGAAGGGGTAACATCAACTGGCCTCCCAGAAGCCCCGACCTTAGCCCACTTGACTATTTTGCATGGGGATACCTTAAAAGTAAGGTTTATCAAAACAATCCGACGAATCTAACCCAGTTAAAGCAAAACATCAGGTCAGAAATGGCAGCAATATCGATAGCTATGTGTCAACGTGTTATCGCCAATCTTCGTTTCCGTTTAGAAGAGTGCCAGCAACGTAACGGTCATCATTTGGATAACATCATCTTTTCCAAATAATTCTCCAATTCATATGCTAATAATAAACAATAAACTTTTTTATTGCATACAAATAATTTTTGTTTCATTGAACTTACAAATACCCGATACCCTTTCTGGACACCTTGTATAATGTAGGTAAAAATTATTTTAAATTACTTGATGTTGTGTAGTTACATTTTAGATAAGAATGGTGTTTTATATACATTGCTGTGAGTTGTAAAGTTAATGATTTTAAATTTAATGTTAAACCTTGGAGAATAACTACATGACTTAATAATCTGTTTTGAATACTTTGAAATAGGGTAAAATTGTATTTGGACATATGTGTGAATGCGGCTCAGCTATATGTTAGGATAAAGCAGACACAATGCCATGTCTATATAAAGTGTAAGCTTACGTCTCAGGGAAATTATGCTTGCCGAGCATAGCATGGTAATTTTATTGTCGAGGATGACACCCAGATATTTAGTCTGGGTGACTCAGGGGATTGGGATACTGAAAAGGTGGAGTGGTTAAAGTGTCTTTCATAGTGGTCCGGGATTTACGAGAATCGCGGCACTCTTTTCGTGGTTGATAGCTATGCGCCATTTACGAAACCATCTCCCGAGAATGGCTATGGCGCGTTGAATACGGGCTCTGAGTTGACGTCTATTCCTGCGTCTGGCGTAGATTATTGTGTCGTCAGCGATAAACCTATATGGACGTTGGGGGATTTGGGTGTCACTGACGTACAAATTGAACAGACAAGATGCCAAAATGGAGCCTTGTGGGACACCAGAGCGTATGGGGAAAGGGTGTAGAGAGTACACCTTCTATCCGGTAGCGGAAAGTACGGTCAGTGAGATAGTTGCGGATAACGTGAACAAACCTATCTGCGACTTCTAGTTGTTGTAACTTGTGTACTAGTTCGGTGTGCCAGACCTTATCACATGCCTTGACAACATGGAAAAAGACCGCAAGTGTACGACGCGGTTTATATAATTCACTATTATTAAACCTGATGTAGTTGATCTCGTAATGTGATGTAATTGTGAGGCCGAACTGCTTGGGTGGATATAATTTTTTATCGTTAATAACGGCCTTGAGACGGTTCAGAAGGAGCCGTCCGTAGAGTTTCCCTATCGTGTTAAGGAGACTGATCGGGCGATAGCTATATAATTTTTATTTCCATTAGGTATCTAAAATCGATAAGTGACAAAAAGTATAGACACAAATGTATGTGCGAAATCGCTAACCCTATTTAGTAACCAAATTGTAGAATTGTAAGATGTTGCGTCTTGTGACGTCACAAACAGGGTAAAAAATTGTGCATTCTTGTGCCTGAGTGTTCGTTAGAGAAAACATTGTGATGAAACTATAGCATAATGGTTAAAATAATTTATATTCAAGTTTTGCCCTGGCTAGCTACCACGCGCAAAGTTATAATCATCGATTTTGAGAGTTACGCATTACAGTTTGGTCACTTGTTAGAATTAGCAAATCAACGTAATTTACATGCAAGAGTGTGGTTAAACAAGCGCGTATACCGCAATAATAAACCGTTTGTATTAGAATGAATTTCAAAAGCAAAATCCTAGTCCTGGATGTTTCTATTGTTTTGCTGGGCGGGTAGGACACGACAATTGTATCCAACTAGATCACGACCAGCATACACTAGTAGTAATAGTGGCACGCATGTGTGTACAGTAATCAAGACTGGGTCGCGATCGTCATCCACAAGGTGATAAATCTATCACAACAACTGTCTTGGTTTGTCGCGTTTCGTAATCAGCCAGTATATATCCAGCTATATATGCAGGTCAGCATGACAGCGACGATCGTCTGTGGACTACTGATGTATCGGTGGTCCCCTTTTTTTTTGGAATTTGTGCCGTGATATAATTTAAAAAAAATTATGATATTTTTTTGTTATGTTAACGTTATATAAGATTGAACCTTGATTTTTCGTGTGTTGAAAAATACTAGTTCATTGGTATAGGAAAAGCTATGGAATAAATTATTATAAATCTCTGGGCTTCATCAACCTGTCTTCGTAAATAACTAAATTGTTAACCAGATAAGTGATAGAAGCTGGCAATCTTGTTTTCGATGATGATGAAGTTTTGAATTGTTTTAGGTAGGAATAACACTGTCTCACGCGCTATGGAGTTGCGCAAGTACATTCAGTATTTTTGTCTTGGCCCGATTTATTGGCGGTTTGAGTAAGGCCAATGTGAGCCTCAGTATGGCCATCGTCACTGATGCTTCTAATGAAAAGACCAGAGCTAGAGGAATGGTAAGTCAATAAATGTTTATTAAAGTTAATATTATTTTTATCACATAGAGTTGTGAATATCTGCGAATATTTCGCACATGAATGTAAACAACCTATTAGCTGTCATGTATGTGAAACAGATCGATAATAGATGACGCCACATACATGTTAGTTGAATATATTTTTAATTAGTTTTGTAACGTAGTTACTTATCGCGGGGTGTGAGCTAAACTGAAAAATGTGACCGATCCGCCCGACACTAAAATGACATACTAAATATGTTTATGGAATTTTCAAATCTATGACAGTCGTGGAATTGGCTCAACTGTGTTATGACCAGATTTCGACGCAGTGTTGTTTATATTTTTATAATAATAATTAATAATAAAATGTTTGTTTTCATAACTTTATAAAAAAATCAGTTTAAGTGTATAAAAAATGCTAAATGGACTATGACTCTAGATGGATTCGAACCGTCGCGTCGCGTCGACCACTCGTACTGTACTTACAACTCTGGTCATCACATAATATATAGCGAAAGAAATTTCGTACTACCGGGGCCCCAAGATACCTCTCGAGTTCTTATTAAAATTTTATTTTTCGTAACTAACGGGGAACATACTTTTTAAAATGATGTTTGAATAACTAGTTCACAAAAACATCTTTAGATAAATTATACATTGAGATACAAGAACTTAAATTTCAATCTACTGTCTTTAAAGTTCGGCTATGCTTGACGTTTTTTTATTAGTCTATAGAGAACTGCTGATCTAAAAGTATAAATGTAATTATTGTTAGAATAATTATTAGTCACTATTAAGGTTACTTACACGCTATTCCGGTCGCGGCATGCCTTGTGGTTTTAACCCAGCAAATTTGCCGCAATAAAGGAGCCGGCGCGCCGTACAACACATTTTGTCACAACGAAAATGATGATCGCGGCTAACTGTCAATTTCTGCGGCATACCCGCGCAGCATAAACTAGTGTGTAGCTAGTAAGCCTTAACAGTATTAGCTTAGTTCATATATAATGAATTAATTATTATTTGATTTTTCCAGGCTCTTGTAGGACTGGCATTCTCAATTGCTTTCATAGTGGGTCCTTTGGCCGGAGCGTGGTTTGCAAAAAACGATGTTTCAAGCGGTTTGTGGGGCGAGCGGCCGGCTTTCTGTGCATTAACACTTTCATCTCTTAACATCATACTCGTGATGTTTTATATACCGGAGACACTGCCCAGGGTTTGTTTCATTTAAAAAAATACTTTGATTATGTGCACTGACTTTATAGGTTTTGTGAATTTTCATATTCGCTTAGTATTCTGACATATGTATTGCACTTTTAAAAAGTATGCAAGCTTAATTTTGTAGTTTTTAACAGACTCAAAAAAGACGGAGGTTACTCAATTCGAGAGTGTATTTTTTTTATGGAAGTTCAACCATAACTTCTTTGTTTATGAACCGATTTGGATGATTCTCTTTTTGTTGGATAAGGGATATCTCAAGGGTGATGCCATTTTAGTTTCATTGACATTGGACCTTCAACTTGGAAGATATACGAGGAAACACTTCAAAATCATTGAAGTTGTTTTTTTTATTTGTTAAAAGTTGTCTTGTAGATATGTAATGTAATAAATACGTCTTTGTTAAATTGTAATTTGTAATAACATGTTTTAGTGTTCAATATTATCAGATCTAAACCTATAGTTACTGTGGTAAACAGAAGTTAATCTGTTATGATTAATATTGTTCCCTGTTTTTGGGATGTTTCAAATAAAGACGTAATTTGAATGGACTTTTGAGGTTCCGTCAAAATTACAAAAAATAACAAAGGTAAAATAAAAGTTTTTGACGTCACTAAAATTGACTTTCAATGGAACGCCAAACTGTACAGCAGATTGACAGCAGTCGTTTGTAAATGGACACCAAATGTTGAAGATCAAATTTGCTTATCTCTTTAAAATAAATACAGTATTTTCTTTTTTTTTTTCATGACGATAAATAACTAGCAAAAAATTATTGAAGTCTTGAAAAATGAAATGATTGCATAAAAATATCAAAATTTTCTTAATTGAATAAAATTGTAATATATTATTTTATTTACGATGAGACTCCTCCTCCAGCAATTTGATTGCAAGTTGCAATTGTTGCTCTTAAATTTTAGTATCAACACAGGTGTCAATTTGACGTCCAATTGCGACAGCAGTTTCACACCAATTTGCGGTACAGTTTAGTATCAATTTGCTACCATATAGTTATTGATGTACATTAACATTGCGTAGCTGGAGTAAAAATCATGTTTAACACCAATAAAATCGTGTACTGTAGTGAACGATTAATAATAGTTTTTTTTTATATTACGAATAAGTTATTCAAATCTGTCCGTAACAAGAAACTATGCAATTTGTTACTCCATTGTAAAACAGATATGAAAAAACGAAGAGTAAATTTTTTTTGGGTGTATCATTCATGCATGTACTTAATTGTTTTCAGGAAAAAAGGGCACCACTTTCATTCTCCTTTACTAAAACAATCGATTTCGTGTCTCCGTGGCATTTATTAAAATTCACTGCAGTTAAAAACCTCTCCGAACATCAGAACAGGGTGCTATCAAAATTGGGACTCATCTATTTCCTTTATTTGTTTATATACTCGGGACTAGAGTTTACTATAACCTTCTTAACTCATCACATTTTTAACTACACCGCCATGCAGCAAGGGAAAATGTTTTTAGTTATAGGTGAGACCTAGTTTTTCTGTATTCTTTTTTACTACTACATTATTTGTAAAATTATGATAAGTGTATTGTTATTATATTATTTCGTATGGTCCGTTTTTTAAACCCTCGCAACGGAGCAAATTATATTTCGTCATAGTTCAAACCGTAGACAGAGAGCGGTAAATTTTTGTATTTTTGAAGGTTGGGGTAGGATCTATTATAATTATTATTTATAATAATTGTTTATGTTATGTGGTATTGTTTGTTGTAGGGTTAATAATGGCGGTATTACAAGGCGGTGCGGCGAGACGGCTGGGCGCACGTGGGGCCGTGCGTGCGGCGCGCGCTTCTCTTGCGCTCACTCCTCTCTCGTTCCTTTGTATCGCATTCGCTGCCCTACCTAATCCCTATTTACTTACGGCCATAACTTGGCTTTGGACCGGCCTTATACTTTACGCTTTATGTAAGTTTATTAAATATCGTTTCAGGAGTATTATGTAGTGTTAAATTTTTGCTTAGGTATGCAATTTTTTGTCAATTTTAGAAATGATGAGAAAATTCATTTAAAAAAAGTTATACAACCGTGACGCCAAAATTAATAACTCAGTCAGTGTTAGTAAATTCCACAGATTCCTAAATTTTACATTTAAAATCAATTGTTGGTGATGGGACACGACAATTATGTTCGACTTTATCGTGACTATCAAACATCAGGTGTAAAGGTCATTCACCTATCAACCTGGCACCCGACCAACATCACAGCGCCTCGTGCGGTTGAAATTTCTTTGTATAGAGCTCCATATAAGTTTACTCGACTCGCAAGCAAGCAGTCCGTAGTATACGAACCTAAGGACGATACGTCGTTGGTAGGGCTAACCTAAACACCCACATAGGGGCACGCTTCGGTCGCATGTGACGTATTACATCAAGTGTGACTATCTTTACAAAATAAAGGCTTCGCAAGCAACTTCATAGTGTAGAATTTTTGTGACAATGTAGACGCGCAACATAAAACCTTATTCTCGTATTTTTTTCATAAAACGCCTAAAGAGTGTACCTTCCTTAAAAATTTTTAAGGAAGGTACAATTATCACACTAATAATTAAGATTTTGTGTTAACGCCATATCTATATTTTCAGTTTATTTAGTAGAATTGAATTAATATGATAAAAAGATATCTAGTTTGTAAAGCTTTTCATTCTCATTAAACTAATCTAAAGTTATGTTATAGCGACGGCTTTTGCGGTGTCGTGCATGACGTCTATGGCAGCGAACGAAGCGCCCCCAGAGAGTCGCGGGGCTGTGTTAGGCGCATTGCGATCACTCGGGGCTCTGGCTCGCGCAGCTGGACCCTTGCTTACTTCCTCTGGTCAGTACTTTAAAATGCCTTCGCCTTTTATTTATGTGAAAACATCTAATGTCGCGTTTGGACGTGGGTAAAAGCTTTGTGATGGTTCGTCGCTACGTGCCATTCGGTCAGCGTCGGGTCTGGTCGGTTCTTACCGACTCCAGCGCTCCCCTCTCAACATTTATACTGAACGCTTCTTTTTCAACTAGACACACTAGAGGCGACTCGCTCTGAGGAACGGTGTGGTGCAATGCACTCCTATAGAAATAACTGAATAAAATGTGTTTATCCTGTCCTTATCCTTGTCTGTACTTACGTATTTTAGGAATCATGTATAGATTACCCCAGTATACTATGAGCTAAACACAGCGTTTCATTAAAAACGTTTACACGTAATACAGGTGCAACATCGTCAAATGAAAAAGTGATTAATGTTCTTTCATCTCCGACTTTTAATAATAAAATAATAATATCAGCATATACGTTTCCCTCTGCTGGGCAAAAGCCCTTTCCTAAGGGAAGGTATAGACTGTTCAACTCATTTGTGCGCGTTCCTATGTGTGCGTAAAGCGTGTATAGTATAGTAGTATACAGTGAGTACGTGTGCGTGACAAGAGGTACAGTCAAGTACACAAGAGAATTCTATTAAATATTTTACATAATTAATTTCCCCAAATATTTTCTATATGGTTTAGGATAATATGGTGGTAGAAGGAGAATTTTTATACCATTATGCTAAGTATTTTTTCTATTACTCATTGCTGAATCTATCTTTCTTTAAAATTGTAATTTAGCTTTTTAATATTTTGATCATTGGGGTAGGGCGCATTATATTGGTTAGTTGAAACATTGTGTTGAGCCGGTTGTGACGAACCTGACATTTTTATTATCAACTGTACTCCTAGAACAAAGCGATAAAAATACGTGTGTTGATCGGAAAACGACTGCCGCGTCCACCAAAGAATATACTACTCTCTACCGAGAGTGCGTCTTTGACATAGACATAGAGAATTGAAATCTCTTTATGGGCTTTTAATCATGATGTATTTCTGATTTCAAACATCGAGAAATCACCATTTCTGTATTTTTTCCACAAATAGTGGTACTACAAGAACATTTCTCGAGCGTTCTGATTTCCTCGCGATGTTTTCCTTCAGCGCCAGCCTTAGCGTTACCAATTTGAGCGAGCAAAAATGTATGCAAATTACGAAAAAAATGTAGTTACATGCTAGGTTTCGAACCTGTGGACGTCGAATCGATATCCCGCCGGTCTAAATTACTTGACCATCACGATATATCATTTTCTACATATTACCTCTGACTCTTGCAAAAAAGTAATAATTATTATTTTTCGTTCGTACAAATAAAATGGTAGGTAAGACGTTTTCTCCTTTTTTTGTGAACACCCATTAAAAATTGTCACTAGCCGCCGTTGGACATAATATACGTTATTCGTTAAAATCAGTAAATTTAAACATAACATGTATTTTATTTTATAAATAAGTGTTTCAATAGTTGTTTTTTTATTTATTTATTAATTAATGTTTTAATATAAAATATGATAAAATTTAGTTGTTTCACCTCTGCCAAGCGTGCGTACCGCCTAACAAATAGATTTTCAATCAGTTTTTCTTTACTGTTAAAAACCCATATAAGTACATTTCTCTTGCTAAGCTCAGTGTCTTAAAAAAATATTTATCTAGCTATACTTACTACAAAATTTCATGCAAATCGTTAGAGCCGTTTCTGTGAAATTAATTATATATACACAAAAATTGCTCACTTATAGTATTAGCTTCATTTTGAATTTGAAGTGTTTAATGCCCGAAGTTTTTTGTTACAGTATATTGGTGTTCCGGTGCATCAATCACATACACCATAGGATCAGTAATTCTAATAATACCAACTGTGATGTTATTTAGACTGAAGACATAGAATTTAGCAAATTTTACACTGCATTTCAGTAAGAACAAGCAATAACGTTATTACATTTGTAAGAATCCCATGATTTTGTAATGTTATAGATTTAATCTCTTTAAATATTATTTTTATAACTATATTTTTTATTTACATTTTGAATATTTATCTCGAATAACAGTATTAAATTGTGAAAAACACTATCTTTGTTTTATTCATTCCAAACTATAACTTATGTAAAATTAAGTTCTTGTATTAATTAATGGTAACTGATTCATTCACAATTCTGCCATCGTCACGTGAATAGAATATTTTTCTAACAAATCTTGTAATGTTCAAACATAACCCTAAAATTTAAATCACATGTCAATTATATAAAATAACATAAACCACAGAATATAAGGTAAATAACTTTATTATAATCCTATTTCTCAAACTTGTGATTATAACTCTTTTTTATTAGTTTCCTATACCTACTTGAAATCATCACGTTGCTATGGCAACAGATTGTTATGATTCCTTTTATTCATTGACGTTAGTAATATAAATAAAACTAAATATCGAAATGCCATTATTTAGCAGTAAGTTTACACCTAAAACGATTCCGGTAAGAAAACAAGACACTTCAGTGATAAAAAAGGAATTCGGTAGTGACTACGCATCATCGCAGTTATCTATTGATGTAGGTCCTCTAAAGATCAAGCTAGGAGATTTCGAAGTTTCTTTTGAAGATGGACAATGGATACCAGGTAAAAACTAATATTCTAGATTATTGAAACCCGCAGTTTAACTTTCTTTATAGTAGGTACCGGTTTCTTTGAAAAGTTTGAGTAAATAAGGTAATTTTCACATTATTTATCTACGTTAACCATTTTAATAGATTCTACTTCATGCTGCGTTTAGAGAGGCCTATATGAAGCTAACCCTAAGAATCTCGTTGGGTATTTTGTACGTACTTACATATTTAAATGTATGCGAAAATCGGCATTAATTTTGCGTTTCAAATAGGTAGGCGTATTGTTTAATTTCAAAAATGATCCAGTACCTTACTCTGTGCTCGGATACAGTCTAGTGTACCTACGTACCTACAATTATATAATATAACCACACCAGAAAGACATATCGATCTTAATAAAGTAAATTTCTAAGGCGATATCTTTATATACTTAATGACAATTTAATATAGTATTATCAAATACGTAATTAGGTAACTCAATAAATACAGTCGGACGGCAGCCACAGTGCGTGCTGTTTTTCTATTGGGCGGCTGTAAGTTAATATTTCAAGAGCACTGCCGACTACCGAGTCAAAATACTGTTTACTTTAGTATAGTGACGTATGTAAGGACGTGCTACCTCGTCCCCGCCAACGTCTGTCGCCACATAAGACGGTCGCACACGAACTTGTACGATAATAAATCTATAGGTACTATTATTATAAAGCTCAAGAGATATTTTTTGTTTTATAGCCTATAATTTATTGAGAGAGGTTAGGTATAGGTATAACTTTACGCTACGACCCTAAAGAGCGGAGCAGTAACCATGAACGTCAAGCAATCTGGTGAGCTGAAGGAGAAGTAAGAACAACGATAGGGTAACGAATGGGTGCGTTGGTTGCGGGTGGAGATGCGACGTGACGTGTACAGTTGGTCGAATAAAATATTTACCCAGCCAGTGTACCTGTAATCAGCTTATTTCTTAACAGTTAAATAGGTTTATAGTAAAATAAATGGTATTCTCTTATTCTTACTTTCAGTTTAAACAACTCTCTAGTATAGAAGTGGTGGCAAACTTGCTAGAAATTTCCAGGGAATTTCTGTGGCCATTAAAATTTATGTTCCTCATATTTCACTTCACTAATCACTTGCACACAGTGACTACTTATAGTAAATAATATATTACGCAAAATTTTCCGGTGAAGCTGTAAAAGCCGCAGCGGCTCTGTTTTGGATAGGGCCCCTAAGGCTAACAGTGTAGTCAGGTCTAAAAAAAATTACGCAAAATTCCACCAATATTACATAATATTAGATAATAACAAACAAATATTGTTGAAATTAAATTGTTAGTGATCAGTGTTTCTATCTTTGTAGAGATATTATAAAGTAAACAGTTTAGGCATTGCATTCCCTAAAAACATTATTCCACAGCCTCTGGGAAAGCTGGTGCGGCACATAAAGAAAATATTCGTCTTAAAAACGAATTACTAAGGCTCGAAGAGGAAAACAATATGTTAAGATTGAAATTCGAAATATTATTAGACATGATGACCGATAAGACCGTTGAAGCGGAACAGCAAAATGAAATGCAACGAGCAAGAAGTCTGAGTAACTTAAAACAGAAGAGTAAAAAGCATAAATGGTGAAAAAAAACAATATTTTATATTTTGATTGTTATTTAATCGTTAGTTTTAAGGTTGTCTTGTAAACAACACTAAAAAAAACGGTATCAAGTATTCTGTTAAACTTGTTTTTTTAATAGAAAAGTAGCAAATACTCCTGCTGTTGAAACAAATTTCTTAAAAACCGGTTCTAATTATAATCGTATCGTATCTCTATTATGGAAGTTCGTAACCGAAAAAAAAATATCGGAAACGTTTCTCATATGAATAGTTTCGGATAGGAACAGAGTCGAATACAAAAATAGCTTAAAATAATTTTACTAGTAATTATGTAAGTTAAAGTTTATATTGTTCAAATGATACCTAATCCCTTGTAAATACCTGCAACTATTTTAGATTCTACTACTAAGTATGTCAGGTGTATGGCCGGGGCAACTACATCACTCACATGCCGCAGTTCTGCAACTATTTTAGGTACTAAACTTCTTATAGAAGAGATTGACAATATTTCACTTCCATAAATGAATTTTGGATTTATATAATTTTTTTGTTAATATTTTTGCATATGCCTGTGCGGTTTTAATTGCAGTTACAGTTTGGTACGGCAAAGACTTGTCCAACAAAACAAATAAACATCTGGTGGCTTACGGATCAGGAATTTTCTGCTGTATTAGCCTCTGGAATAACATGTTATAAGTGTATGGTTTAAAAGATTTATGATTGAAGTGTTAAATAAAAAACTTGTAAAACAAATAAATTTTTACTCAAGTATTTATGTATTAACTTATTTACAATTTAAAGGAAGATATAGATTATATTTATTTGTACATTATATTACATTGTTTTGAATCCAACACAGGTAAAGTCTTTCATACACCGTGTAGCCCACACAATCCGCAAGAATTAAGAGACCGGAGCGGAATGCGCGCTCCCCTCCAAACTCCTCCCCTTACCGCTCTCGCCATCGACGCATCAATAGGGATGTATTTACTCATTCGAGTATCAATACTTCATTCAATACCACTTCAAAGGGAGTACTCAATCAATTTTTAATAGCATTACTAAATTCATAAACAAGGCTTGTTTGCCGTTACCTTGCTTTATCTGAATATAAAACTGTACTTGATACGATGTAATCAAATTTTCCTAGATATTCTTATTAGAGCTGGAGGAAAAAATAAAAAAGTAGTTTTTGTCAAACTTTTGTTGGAAAGCCTGTAAAGTATTGCCGCACTTATGTAGACGGTATTTTTCTTTTTCATAAACAATATCTTTGTGTTTCACTCGATAATGGCAGTAATGGTCACTACTAAACTAAAGAGGACCGGTTGCAAAGTTAGAAAGAAGAAGAAGAAAAATATCTTTATGTTATGCTTGAGAATTACAATACTGTAAGTTTAGTCGGACGCCAAACGTGAACTCAAGTGAACCAATCAACTGTGTTTGGGAGGGTTTGATATGATATTGTGACGCCAATCGATACGATAAGTCGATAACGATAGATTGAAAGCTGTAGTAGCAACAGATTCACCTCAAACCGCGTCGGAATTAGCAGCAGCCTTCAACGTAAGTGATAAAACAGTAGGCTTCGTTTACGTCAAATTGGAAAGATAAAAATGCTAGGAAAATGCTCACGACAACGCTCGCATAACAAACTATCTCAAAACCACAGGAGTCATGACTAGAAGCTCTTCGTCACCCACCATACTCACCAGTCCTTGCTCCAACTGATTTCCATTTTTTTCTGAATTAATTGTTTATTACAGGGGAACATTTTAAATCCGACGAAGCGATTAAAAGCGCCTTTATTAAAGAGTGCATAGATTCTCGTCTCCAGGATTTCTATAGAAAGGCATCAGTGAACTTCCATTAAAAAGGCAAAAGTGACATTAAAAAATAATTGCCAGCACTAGGACTTATCAAATATGTACTTTTCATTAAAAAAGTTTGATCTTTTCTATATAAAACTGAAATTTCATACTTTTCATTTTTTTTTTCATTTTCGATAATACTAGGAAGATTTTTGCAGTCATTACGTTGCGCTTACGTCATCAGAGCGAAGTCTCGGGCTAACTCTTACGGGTAGTACAACAAACCAATCCGATTTCTTTTTTCAGCCCTAATTATTATTGGGACAACGACTTCTGTTATGACCTTCTTGTTTGCAAATGCCGCATTTACGTGTGCTAGTCTGTCGAGTTCCGATGTTATTGCCACTTCCTCTGGTATTGCCTCCTCGCCCCCTTCCAGCACCGCGATTAGTTGGAAAGCTAGTGTTCTGTTCTGTAAACAATTTGTTTAAACTTAAGTACATAAAACGTGGTGATTTGTATGATTGCAAAACTTGCCATAGAAATTTTATATTGTGCAAGGTTGCAAAAGGCCTCAATGTTGCTGATATTAATCAATACATACCAGGTCTCCAACTCTGTTCATCTGCCCACTTGAAGAAATTACATCTGACATTAAACTCTTTGGAACATCCGTAAAAGGGCCGGCCCTTATTCGGTCCTTCCTTTTGAACTGTGATTCTGTAAGAAAACATTGTATTTTTTGTACCAAGCTTTATAATCGTTCTAGTGAGGTAAGGTTCTGTAGACGTTCTGGTTATACCTGTTTATATATTTACCACGCATGTATGCAATAAGTAAGATGTGATAATTATTATACCACCTTTAGGCTTTTTTAAACTATACTTATTTATATAGGATAGGGTAGCAATAATACGGTATCCAAATAGAGGACATGCCCTCTTTTCTACAATCTGTTCTACCTGATCTAACGAACGGTCTCCTTTTTTAAATTTAAAAAAGTATTATATTACATATTTCGTTTTTTTATCGTTATTTTCATGCAAATTAGCAATTATCTGATCTTATTAATTTTTCTATCTGGATGCCCTAATTAAGGAGCTCGGGTTTGTATAAATTAAAGTTAGATACAATATCGCAATGTACCAAAAAAGGAAGGACAGAAAAGTCTAAACTGAATATAAAAGGAATTACCTTTTACAAGGCAATCCACAATCGCAGTTGACATTATCTTCATTACCCGGAAAAGAGTCTGCGGAATGGCTAGACGTTGTACCCCAACCTCTATTTGAACTGGTGGAAGGTTGCTGTGAGCCGCTTCCCCAAGATGAAGTAGACGGCGGAGGTGTTTCAAAATTATTCTGTACTTCAATGCTATCAGATGCCCATAGGAAAAAATCGCATCCTCCGTTTTCTTTACCAGCAGAACACTTATAAAATTTCTTACCTAAAAAACACTACTATTTTTAGACAGATAAGATGTATTGGAATTAGGTAAATATAGTAGTACAAGTTCGTGCGCAACCTATGCATGTTTCCGACAGACGTTGGCGGCGACGAGGTAAAATGGAAGACAACGGGGCTCGGGGGGCGAATAATGGTGGGGAAGGGAAGCACATGCAATTGCGTGACGTCGGCGTGCAAGTCGCAGTAGAATGAAATACGTATTACGTCTTCATACAAACGGCCGAAACGAAATCTAGGTAAACTTCAGTACACAATAGTCGTGAATACGCAATTTATAACTAATTACGAAATATTATATTACTTACTTCCTAGAATTTAATATTGTTCTTGATTTATTAAACTTTAAGCAAAAAAAATTATTTTTATAAAAAAAAAATCCTTTCTGCCTCACAATCACTTTTGATACTATAAAAAAATATAAAAATAAAACCCAAGCAGAAATAATTTAAATTAAAACTTACAAAATTTGTACTAGATAATATATTTTGGAGTAAAGATAATCATAACATTTTAATATAGCACTATCAAATACGTACACGTAAGTAGGTAACCCAAGAAATACATTCAAAGGGCAGCCCTAGTGCATGTTACATGGGAACTTGTTCGTCTACAGTAAGTAAGAGGATAGGTAGGAGATAAGTATCTTTATACATATATGATTTCCCGGTCGTGTTTCTATTTGTGGTAACACCATATCTCCCTTAGCTCTTCATAAAACTAATGAATCAAACATCATTTTAAAGTTTATGTTTTCCAACTATTGACAAAATCGACAAATAATTTAAAATTAATGTGTACATTTAAAAAAAATCTTTTCATGAAGAAAACGATCTATTCGTACGGGTCATCTAGTATTAATCTATTTTTGTTTGATTAGGTTTGCTCTAAACTCCAAAAATTTTTGTATTCAAAAGTCAAGTAATACAATACCATGTAAATTACTAGTTGCTTTTATTGCAGATTCTTCTTGTATCATCAATAAAGTATTTGAATTAAATGTAAATTTTAAAATATAATGCTACCGCTATACACATCATCATTGTGATATTTTACTTAATATTTTAAGATGTGATATTTTACTTAATATTTTAAGATATTTATAATTGGTGAATTAAACAATTACGAGATAATAGCAAAAAACTGAGCAGCTTACCAAAATTTGCATTCTGTTTTCTTACAGTCAACTCTATAGCTTCTTTATTACATTTACAAAGTACATGATTATCATCCGCATTGGTGGTCCTACTTGCCGGTGTTGGCATTCTTTGGGTCGTGCTATTTTCAACTCTATTAACAAGTGGCGGAGACACAAATTGCCTCGGTCGACTATCGGTTCCTCGGTTCACAGACGCGGGGACACTACTAGTGTTGTTTCTAGTATTACTACCAAAAGTGGTAGTTGTATTAACGTTGACAACTTGTGTAGAGCTTTCTGGTGTGTTTCTGACACTGGTAAGGTTTATACCGAGGTATTCTAGCAAAGTCCTGTCACAACCGCCTATACAAGCCGTGTGTGGAGGCGGATATAAATGGCTTAAGGAATTGTTTCGCCATTCAAATTTAACCATTGTATAATTGGGGCCACACTGAAATTCGTAATTAGTTTTACTTAAAAATAATGTTAACTTAACACGCAAGTATTTTAATCTGTAGAATTTTAGTAGCATATTACAAAATTTTCACTAATAAATCTTCTGTCGATACTTCATGTCTGAGGGTCGTGCCCGTTAAAATATTAGTTTTTCTAGTTAGAACCCTCCAACTTTTTGTGTTCTTTGCTAAGAGATTAACCTGAGATCACTTTTTTGTAGGGTTAATCAATCGGACGGGCGTGACCCGCTTTCTATTCCTCTTTTCTTCCATGGTCCATTAGTATAAGCTTATCAAACCTACCAGGATTTTGGTTCACGTTATGTCCGAGAAATTATGAATACAAATAGTTTACTTACTTTGAAAACGTCAACAACATAATCTTGTAATTATAGTTGAAAAAAATTAAATTAAAACATAAAAAAAAACAATTATGTTGATTTAACGTTTTGTTTGTTAATAATTGCTTTAAAGTTTAATGTTGGTACAGAGTGGACGTAATGAAATTAAGGGAATCTATAAATAATATAGTAAAACGTAAGCTTACCGTCGGACATTTTTCTGATAAAACTTGCAATGATTTTATTAGGTTCGGTAACCAAACTGCATTTTTACAATTAGGATATGATAGACAACCAATGTAGAGTTCGTCGACATTATTCCTCTTTTGTCTTAGGACCATATCCGAGCCACATTTAGGACATTTCAGAACTGAAATTAAGACTTTCAATTGTAACATTTTCATTAAAAAAAAAATATATTAACAATTGTTATGAGCGTATGTAAGTGCTTTTTCTGATGCTTTTAACAAAAGGAAGATAATTTACAATTTTTAAGAAAAGGAATACATAATATCTCACAATGTTAACAGGTTAATAAAATATGACATTGATTTACAGAAGGGTCGAAAGTAGTTCAAAATGGTTCGTGTAAATATACACACTGGCGGGTGTTGCCCCTTCACTGTCATTATTTTTAAATAAGTACAACTAGAACTAACCTACTTGATAAAGACATTACCTGAAGCCAGATTAGTCTGTACTATGTCATTATTGGTTAATGTTTGTATTGGTTGTTCGTTTAACCTTTCTGCGAGAGCTTCGTCAATTTTATTTGCCTCCGCTGTCACTTTTATGTATACCTCTTTGTATTTTGCTATCTGGATAAGAAAATAAAGCGTTCACAAATCGAAATTAATACCAGGAGTCGGATTTAAAGGAGCAAGAAATAAGTGGAAATCTTGAATAATCTAAATATGAATTATGAATATACCTTGATACGTTTTAAAAAAGTGAACATTAGTTCTATGCCAGCATTTTTTTATTAAAAAAAAAAACTCATTGTGAAGGCTATCGCATATTGGACCCTTGGGGCTGACACCAGTTCTATGCGTCATATTTTTGCCGTACGATGAAGCTGCGGTACTGTCTCTCGGCCAGTACGTTCGTACAACATGGGGTTCTTCCAATATAACGTGAAGAGACAATTCGAGAACCAACAACGACTGGCAATGGAGTGTAGATTATACAGAGCCGGTCACTTGATCAAGCTACGATAAAACAAAATCTCTTTTTATCTCTCTTAAATCTGACCTTGTGAATACTTGTTGGTTGTCCTATAACTTGCTCTTCAGGCTGCCTAAATCTTTGAAACCTAAATATCAGGTATCAAACAAGAAGTGATTTTCCATGTTCGGTCATAAATATAATCTCATGTAAATATCAGCATATCTCTGGGGCGGTTTCATTGAATGCTTTTGTATGGAAAACATTTCGCAGAGAATGTGAATGATGCCGATAGGCAGTGCCTTATTTTAGGATTTGTAATATTAAAAGGTCTATGTAATGTAATGTAGTAAATTTTACTAGGAAGCCCTAGGTTTTTTATAAGATAATAATGGGAGTGAGTGCATTTAGAGAAAACACAACAAAGGGATGTCCACCTTTATTCGTGGTATGTGTGGGGCCCTTAGTATTTGCTTCAGAAAATCCTTCTCTTGACGTTCCCAAAAAGCATTATTTGCTGCCCCATGGCTGTAGAATAAATACTACGGTGACATGGTCTCTCTGTGTGTGTTTACTGTGCGTATCAATTCAAGTGTTGGCAATTCAATAATATATCAATTTTAAAATTTGTATGTTGGTATCTCGTTTTTTTTGCCAACGCTCCAAAATGCAAACTTGTTTTTGTGGTGTTAAGATATAAAATAAATTTGGAGTTTCCTTCTTTTAGTTAAAAAACCAGCTACAAAGCAGACAAGCCAAGAAGCTGCACAGTGGTCCTTCGAAATGTAAACAAGAAGGAATAAATGCACACTGCCTGAACTGCAGAGTTGTTCAAACTCATTCTAACCATTATTAGCTTTACTTTTTAAACCAGAACTACGTGGGCTAATTTAAGAAACAATTTTAGATTTTTTTTTAAATAGACGGTACTGTCCCTGATGGTAAGTACAGTACAATTCTAACACAACAGTGACCACCACCGAGAAATCGTAATCCTTCGACGGTCGCCGCTGTCATGCTGGCCTGCATTAATTTTAATTGGATATGCACAGGCTGATCACGAAATGCGAAACGCAAAAGCGAGTCACTATGACGGACTTTTCACACATGCATGGTGGTCGCGACTCAGGCGGACTAAACAGCCCTACCACCAAGCTAACACAATTTCCTCGTTCGATACTCAGTACGGTGCACCACGTGCTGGTGCTTCATTGTTGGTGAAGAAGATCTTTGCTGTATCGTAAATTCATTAAATTATGTATCTCTAAATTAATCAAGCAAAAAGCATTTTCATACCTGATCAGCTAACACTTGAGACGGTTGTTTTATTCCTTCCGAGATAGCTTTTAAATCGGCTTCTAACTGCGCCCTGAGGTCCGGTTTCGAGATAGTCAGCCCCATAGCATCGTACCCCTCGACTAAGCCCATACCGAGCAAACCAGGAACGAAATGAATAGCATCCGCTAAGGCAACATATGATCGACTTTTGATCGTCTCTATGTGATCGGCGTGAGTGGCGTCTGTGCCTAAAAATTAACTGTTTATTAAAATATACTTTACCATGAATTGTTGGGTGTGGAGATAATAACTATGGAAAGCTGCTGAAGCTTCTGCCATCTAGGAAGATTGAACAAGTTTATACCTATGTTATGCGAAAAACTTTTTCCCTGACCAATATTTGTGATGGAACATAATGTATTCCACACATAATTACAATTAATTTGCGACCCGGAATTTGAGTGCACCTGGAATGGGCGGAGCTAAACTTTCCGACGAGGTAACGCCTCCATGCCCAAGAGCATTCGAAGATCGGCGGCTCGTCACTCGACTCCATCACGTTCGATGCGACACCTGCGGCTTATAATCCTATGCTTTTCCATGGATCATTTTTATTTGTACTGTTTTTGTTATTGTGTCTGTCTTGTTGTATTTGTTCTTGTGGTATAAATAAATATTTGTCGGAACTATATAATGTGGTTATTCCTATCATCCCCCAAATATTAACTAGAACAATTAATATTGTTGTTTGGCGTCACGCATTCAATAATTCAAGTGTTCCAGATTACGATCTCAATTTGTTTTTTTTTTTTTAGTTTGTTTTTGATATTTTATTTCCACAGCTTACACACCCTTCAATAAATTTAAAGCATAACCGTATTATCGATTATATTTAGCTCTAAAAAAAATCAATAATAGTAAAATCAACTTCCAATTTAAGTTATGGTACAGCTCTTTAATAAACATTTGACATTGACATGCACGCCTTCTTAGGATGAACCAACTAGGTAAAAACAATTTACTTACCAATGCCATGTTTCTCCATCAGCGCTATAAGATCGGCTTCCGTCAATAGATTTGGTGGTGACGTATTTCCAGTTACCATGTCTATACTTGTCGGATTAAACGTTTGTCCTGTCTTAAAAGATCATAACAGAGCATAAGAGCATAGATATCTATACAATTAATAAAATTGAAGTGTCTGTTTGTAATATCAAAATAACAGCTTTTTACTAAATGAAAATTTCCTTTACTACATGAAAGTATTAAATTAAAGTTTGTTAAAGTTAAATTAATTTATTAAAGTTTGTCTGTTTGTTTGTTCCGGTTAATCCCCGAAACGGTTGGACCGATTTTGACGGGACTTTCACTGGCAGATAGCTAATTTTCATTTGAATTCATTCAGTAGTTTAAGTGTAATGCGCGGCCATGATACAGACATACAAAAAAAAAATTACGGGTTGCACTCCGGGAGTGCCGAGAGAAGTGAAAACTTAGTTATTGGGTTATGAATTGTATTTTATTAATTATTATAAACTTTAAAATACATTTAATATTCTTTTATGAAAGACGCGTTCGCGGTCTGCTATATGTACATGCATATATAGCTATAGCTGCGTCTCATGCGTACCGCGATAAAAGAAGTTTTCACTTCAAAAATATACAGTTTTGTCTTCAATATTGGTATAGAATGCTCTTCAAAAATAATTTTCAAAATATCTTCAATGTACAGAATTTGACTGTTACAGTTTTATTATATTATAGATGAGAAAAGGTGGTATGAATAGGACTGCCTTTCGTCGCCCGGATTTGTCGTAGTTTGAAAAGCATATGGGGAGCGACTGAATGAGGTTTTTAAAAAGTGTCAGGGTGGACACTTGGCCTCCAGGGAATATCGCAGTAATTAATAAGCAAATAAATCAAATTATATTTAAAAACGAAGGCTAAGGGTAATTATTTAAATTGTATGTAGCATTACTTACTTAATCAATAGAGACAGTTTTTATTTGTAATTAATTTGATGCCATACAATAAGACTATTACTAATTATTTTTCTTATCAGACTACCTCAGAAAGAGTAGTAAGGATCAAACCTGCTGTTAAAATGATTTAAAAAAAGAAATGAAGGTGATGATTTTATTAAACATTTTTTTAAGCCCTGTAAGAATACTATTTAACTCAAATGTCCAGGGGTTTTCAAGTAATTGTCAGTCATCAACAATTTAGGTAATGGCAGTCCTAGGTATGAATCATATCTGTTGGGAACAAATCTATAATATCACCTGATAAACATGTATCTCCTTCGATGACCAATTGTCATAAGGGTAGACATCGAGGTAGTTCCTTGCTGTTATCATAAGTCCATTAGCTCTGAACCTTTCCTCTGCCACGTCGATAGTGACGATAGTCTCCTCCCCTTGTGCATCTTTCGAGCAGCATGCGAGAAATGATCGCACTATAAACTCGTAAAGACGCTTCTCATTGCCTGACAAATCTAAAATTATTACACAAATACACTATATACAAGTTACTTCGACGATACTTGTCTGTTGAAAAAGAGACAAAGTAACTGTTGTTATAAGCAAGCTTAGGGGGGTGGGGTTGGGGGGGGGGGGGGGGGGGGGGGGGTGGTGGTGTTGTATTTTTTTTTTACTTTTCTGACAAATACGTAACTGAAATAAAAATATAACTCCATTTATTTTTTATAAGATTTAAAAAATTCTTACATCTTATCATTTGGGGAAGAGGGGAGTTCTCAATTTTCTTATTTTTGCTTACAAGGGGGAGGTCTAAAGTCACTCAAAGTTTGCTTACGTAATACTTGAACGGCCCCTATGTATAATCATAAGCTAATATGCCAGCAACAAACCAATTTAACTT
This sequence comes from Saturnia japonica, assembly GCA_033032175.1. Taxonomy (NCBI): domain Eukaryota; kingdom Metazoa; phylum Arthropoda; class Insecta; order Lepidoptera; family Saturniidae; genus Saturnia; species Saturnia japonica. Next base: position 7,274,096 of record CM065314.1, read on the forward strand.
CAAAATTATATTATTTTATTGGTCTATAATGTAAAACTTACTGTTTGTATATTTTGTAGGATGTATCGGCGGATGAGCCTTATCGGTCTTATTTCCTTGCCGTGGCGTCGGACCCCCGCTGTCGAGTATACCTCGAGCGAACGCTCCCCACTCAGGATCACCATTTTGCTGCTCGACGAGTTGCGCTAAATTCATTTCTTTCGGAAATTCATTGGTTTCCGTACGGGGATAACTTATGAAACCTTGAGTGTACAACTTTTCAGCCAATCGCATCGTCTCTTTGGCGTTAATTTTCAATTTACGTGATGCCAGTTTTTCTAATTCCTGAGAAAAAAAAATTCTAACGTTAATAGAACATTTTTTTCTAATTTATAATCTTTGTGATTTAAACTGTGCCTAACCTTTTTTTTTATATGACAAAGGTGGCTAATTAGCATACGTCCTGCCTGATGGTAAGTGGCTACCGTAACCTATGGACACTCGTAATATCATTAGCATTACTAGCATGTTGTACTACAACCCTACTCGCAGCAGAAACACAAAATAAGGTTATCTGGCTGCGATCTATTTTAGGATGGAGGTATTCCACAAGCAGGACTGCTCCAAATAGAGAAAAATCTCCAAAGAACTTGGAACTTCACTTAAATGTATAGGTTTTACCCCATGACTATGTCAAAACTTCACTTTACTTAATTAATTCAAATTTCTTTTAGTTTAACTATCTTCAAAACACAACTAAGGTAATAGGCAATGTATAAAATTCTGGCATTCTATAGAATGCCTAGTCATTATAAATATATAACTGATTTGTTTCGAGCATCTCGTGGAGGTTTTTGACAGGATTTCAAAGTGCCTAGGAAATGTTATAAATGGCGAGTATACCTCAAAAATACAAATATTATTCTGAAAAATAGTAAGAGTGCTATTATCATTATTGTTATCTAGTCGTTATGAAAGTATTTAAGTTTGGTTAGGAAAGGTAAAAATCCAGTTTACATTAGGTTCTAAAGCGATACCAAGTTGCTCCACCTATGGCGTCTGATAGTACACCATGTGGTTTTAGTGAGTAGGAGTCTTTTATAATCCTCTTGCTCTTTCGAGCGAGAGGGTACACAAAGATCTATCACATGACACTTTGAGATTCCGTCAAAAACTATAATGTGATATTCGAAAGGAATCGAAGATGTATTTCATACTTTACCGGTTTCTCATTTGGCATTCTATAGAATACCTAGGCAATGTACGAGATATGAATCATTTCATACATCACCAACGCTAGCTTCAGGCAATGTATAGAATGCTGGCATTTTATGTATTACCTCTTGCATCCCCCCGTCGCGAAAGAAAATATTTAGACAAGATTAAGATTTTTTTATTTATCAAGTTACTGTTTGAATAAAAACTTAGTGTGTCAAGGTTTCTGTCCATATTTGTACAATACATGTATAATTATCTGTAAATTATATTTTATTGCTTAATAATATAGTGTGCAGTTGCTGATGCACCTCCCTGAAAGTAATCCTGGCGGTCCAGGTGTATCAACATCATACACTATTGAGGATATATTTTCAAAAGAAATAAGAAGAGTTTTTGACAGGATCTTAGTCCGTCATGTAGTGGTTTTTGATAATTAATTATTTGAACCAAAATATTTTAATATATGTGGTATTTTACAAAAGATAGCTTCTTTATCGTGCACAAGTTAAGTGAATTGAAAAAAATTAACATGGACCATGAAATCTGAGATCAAAAAGAACAAAGAGGCTATTGTTTTAGAACACTGAAATCATCAGAAGACTAACTTATAGCACGAGAAAACTACTCACTTGATAATAGCTTGAAAAAGAAGGCAAAAAAAAATGAATGTACATATTAAACAGTAGTTACATACCACTGTATCTAATGGTAATGGCCTCCATTTAGATTTAGGTTTACTCTTCACGTCGCAGACTTTAGCGCGAGGGTTTTCTAAACATATATCATGGAACACTTGACATGCATGTTCGTCAAATAGTCGTATTCTTTCCCACGAAAATTCCACTGTTAAGTTATTTATTGTATGATTGACTGAAACAACATAATCATAAGTGAACTTAACTTCTAACGGCTTATTATAGAATTTAAAAGGATATTATAAAGTGGTAAAGTTTGTTTGTTTGTAGGTAATCTTCAGAACTACTAATTTGATTCTGAAAATTATTTCACTGTTAGAACACTATATTCTCCATCAGTGACGTAGGCTATATTTTATATAGTACTTAAAACGCGAACGAAGCCGCGGGCTGTTGCTATTAATTTATAACATCTTGACTTGACTTGTATTCTATTCAATAAAATATAATGCATTTGTTTAAAAAATGAGCTGTCATTAATGTGGGTATAATGTGTAATTTTTAACAGATGTCATTTTCCTTAGTAAGGTTTAATATAGTGTTAGAAAAGGTGGGTATTATTTAATAATCACTATTTTAAAAAATATATACAACGTAAAGTTGCCCAGTTTCTGTTATGGCACATTCAAGTAATACGTAGGCAGGCTTGGGGGAGAATGTGGTACAATTTTTCGCCCATCTTAATTTATTCACCTTTAAGTTTCCAAAATGTTTCAGCCACAAACTTCTCGACAGCCCTGTATCTCTCAACCACAAAGCCTAATGTTGGGAATTGGCATGACCCATAACTAACTAGACTGTCAGCTAATTTGCTAGGAAAAGCTCTTTGCAAACGAAGTGTCTGGAATCTCGTGAATGCTGCACCTGAAATTTGAATTACATAGACATAGCTTAGAGATATGTATTGTTACACCCGTGAGTAATAAAAATGCTGATGATTGACGTGAAGAAGTTTTATTCCAATTCTACAGTTACAAATTTCACCAACTCACAACACTGTTATTTATTTCACTGTGGTTTCGCTTCCTTTTATAGCTTTATAATTTATAAGTGAACTACATCAGCGCCGCACCTGAACCGCTTAAATACCTACTCTAAACGATCGCAGATAAATCGTGAATCATCGCCAACTTTCTCGACGTTTAGTTGCTATGCCTACTCGATGACGTAATCGAGGCGGTAAGCCCTATACATTTGTGTGTAAACTGCGATGTTTACACAAATATGCGCCGCGGTTGTCTACGACGCGAACATTAGTTGTAGTTGCATCGAGATATTTCGGGAACAGGATTTTTCTATCTTTTTAACCGGGTTGTAACAGTATACATATTAGAAATCTTGTATGGTATAGATTGTATGTATGTTTGTAACCATTTCTATAATAGGTTGCGTTCTTAGGAATTGTTCGACATGATGCCACCATTTCATTTTCCACCATTGCACCTCTCGCCATCGGCAGGGAATTCATCTTCACACCTTTGAACCTAAATGGCCAAGGACAGTCCGGTTTCAGAAGTTTCTTTTCCGGAATGCTCTGGATCTGGAATTACCTTCCTGCTGAGGTTTTCCATATATAGGTATAGGGTATGTGGTTCTTTAAAAAGGGAGTGAATAAGTTTCTGAAGGGTCGGCAATGCGCATATGATACTTTTCATGGTTCAAGTGTCTATAAGCTGTGGTAGTCGCTTACCATCAGGCTGACCGTATGCTTGTTTGATACAATCATAGAACAAAAAAAGTTTCATACTATAAAAAAAAATATTTGAAAAAGAAACTGCTTAGCATTTCATGGAAGGTGATGCATTTCACTTGAAACTTGATAACTTGAACAAAGGGTCTGAAAATCTATATAATGGAGAAACCTTTTCAAAGAGGAATATCAAAAGGTAAAAATGTACTAATTGTGTTCTAAATATAACAGTTATATAGGTACATATATAATTCCTATTGATCTATATTTTAGAATAAAAGTAAAGGTCGCTGCATATGGGTCGGTGTTAGAATATGCACGGAGCGGAAACAGAACGTGGTGTTATGAAAACACGGACGGGTCTATGTTGCATATACGCACCACGACAGTAAAGCGAAACTAAAATGTTAGTGTTGTGAACAAGAAAAAAATGGATTTTTCATTTGAAGATTTGGCATTAATTACTGTTGCTTTAGATGATATAGAAGTTACAGCCGTTAAGAAGAAAGGGAGGTGGTCTGTAAATCCTACATGGAAGGAAAGACAACAAGAAGGGGAATACTACACTCTTTACAAAGTGCTTTTAGATGATGAGACTCAATTTTATAAGTATTTTCGTATGACAAAAGAGTGTTTTGCTTTACTGGAAAATAAAACTATACTTATTAAAAAAAGATACTGTTATGAAAAGAACACCCCGTGAACAATTAGCTTTATGTTTAAGGTAAATAAATAATAAACACTTTATTTTTATAGATTTATGTATTTTAAAATTTTATCAAGTTACGTTTTAATTTTTAGTTGGTAGAATCATAGATGTATTATACTACATCTATGGGTAAAATAGTATCATATTATGGGTAATAAACTTGTATTGACTCTGAAGTCCTTGGTTGTTCAGAAGGTGGCGAAGAAGAGGAAATAATAACAACCATTGACAGAGACGAAGGTGCGAGAGATGAAAAAATTATTAATTTTTCGTCGTCCATTTTGTTTGATTCATAAATACGACACGTGCGCACTTCACTACTTAAATCTCCTGCGCGACAAGCCCGTTAAAGCTGTATAATCCATCAGCGGCTCTGTTTACGGATAGGCCCCCCCCCTAAGGCTAACAGTAGGGACAGTTCTAAAAAGAAGGGCGACTGTGTATACGCAGCGAAACCATAGACGGGACCTGGCGTGCGCGGGGCGGGACGTGCAAAACGTCGTCGCCAACGATATTTTTTCCGTCCCGTTCATGCCACGTCACCATCTCGTCCGTGCACTCATGACGTATGGACATTCCTTTAGATTTTCTATGAAACGACGTTTCGAAAAATTGTCGTCCCATTCCTTCCGCGTTAAAACACGTTACGTATGCAGCAGTCTTTAAGTAGCATATTATAAGAGGACATGGAGATGGAAAGTTTCTCTGATATTACTATCATCATTACATATTCCTTATGTTACTTGATACAATAATAACTGGATGGCGAAGGTTCCCTTGGCATCTAACATAAAAACAAGAATTCTCAGGGATGACATGCATCTAGACAAACTTGTAAGGTAAAACGTTATCTAAATACAAAAGTTCATCCAAGTCATTAGAGCCATTACTGAGAAATCAATTACATTGCTACCTTAGAAACTGTATTGCAAGAATTGGATTGCACTGTCCTCACCATCAGGTACAGGGTTGTCACTTTGCTGTGCTATGATAAAAATACAATATTAGTCTATTCACCTTTCCACATCAATATGTTCAAGGATAATAATTAGATTTCATTCAGAGTATAAACTGCAGTTACACATTTTATCTTTGTGATTTTTCAACTAAATACAAAGAAAACCAGAATAATTTTAAAAAGTTTTTTAATTTTAATATTAAATAAATTAACTCACCTATTCTTAAATCAAGCTCTTGTCTTACATCAACAGCATCACTGATATTCTTATTAGGCTGTTCCAAGTTCCTCAATGCCCTTTGAACAGAAACTGTTGTGATCTCTGAGAATTTTGCTCTGTATATATTCAACTGGCTTTTTATTGCGGTGCAAACTTGTATTATTTCAAATCCTATATTCTCTCCTTCTCTATCACAATCAGTCCATATAATAAGACCTTGACAGCTTCGAACTTCTTTTTCTAAAGTATTCTGGGACATTTTAAGAAATAAAAATTTTCTTTTAAAAGCATAACTTGTAGTTGTATGTGTATTAATTGCAATATGTAATACAGATAAAAGGTAATACAGATTTCAAAAGAAACAATAATTTATCATCTATATAAATAAAATGATTGAGGTTTGTGGTTGTGTGGGCATCACACATGGATAGATTTTGACCAATTTTTTCTTGTTTTACTCTTTAGATACTCGGTCCTTATCAAAAAGAAAAATTATCACCATATCTTCATTCAATAAAAAGTTATTAAAGTTTTAAGATACTATGTTTTTTATAAGTAACATTCATTCTTCTGTTGTCCACTCAAGCAGAGCCGCTGGGACAGCTAGTATACTATATAATTGATGGTTTGTAAACTTGAAACAATAAAGACACCAAATAATAAAATATAGTATTTATCCAAAACAATTGCAGATTAACAGGGGATGATAATGACCTAACATTTTATTTTATACTAAATAAAATCAAGTTCCTATTATAAATAATCCTTATGTAAGAATTTATTAAGGTTTTTTTTAAAATATCCTAGATTCTCTTTGGTGACAAAAACAATCAGTTGGGGATAAACAAGTGAAACTTACATATTGATTATTAAATAATAAAAGTATATATAATAGTATAGTAATACTAATTAGAAAATGTATTTGGGATGCAAGTATTTTACTTACTTTAATGTTTTTATAATTATCAGGACAGTATTTAAATACTCGTGCATCAAATAGTAATAAAGGGTTACATGACTGCCAATTTTTGTAAGTACCAACAAATTCTAGAGCTAAGAGATGGCCAGAGACAGATGTCATAACCATCTGACATTGTTGACCCATAACTTCAGCTTCAAATTCATATATTTTATTATAAGTTGATAAGCCTTCACGCTGAAAGAGATTTCAAAACTTTAATAATATATACATATATACTTTAATATTATCAGAACTCCTTGTATGAATGTGATCTTTAACTATAAAAGTATAAAGAACTCATTTTGCTTGAAGTGTTAGCTCCCTTGTTGGAGGTGCTGAGAGCTAACCATTCTCTTGGACCTGCAGCGCCCCCCAGGGCCTGAAGCCCCGGGCGTGCACCCATCGCACTATAGGAAAGATGTCATTGGGTACGAGTAGTAATATTGTAATTACAATGATAAACAAATATCAAATCAATAGTCCTTGAAATACTCAATAATAGTGACAAATAAAGTCGCGACTCCCAAGTAAATAAAAATTATGATGTGCAGAAATTACCCACCCTCCTTGAAGAACCCCTCGATAGATGCAGTGCGATATTTTTCGCGGCATCGTTTTTCTCGGCTACATTTAAATACTTCATAAGTTCAGATTTATATCTGCATGTAACAATGACAGAGTAAATATTCCGACGATGCAAGTTAAAAGCTTTCCATAAAATTTTCATTCTTATCATATATTCGCCATTTTATAATATTTGATTATTCAATATTTATATAAAATTATAAATACAAACCAAATATAAATGTTTCAATTCGTACCGCTAAAATTCTGATTCTGACTTCTGACAGTTTAGACAAGGGATGTGAAAAAAAATATATCGATTATAATTAAAAATTATTTAATAATCAATTATTTTTTAATTACAAATATATAGAATAATGAAATATCGATATTCGTTTAACTGTCAATTTTTAACAGTAGGTATTCAATCACCCTTTTTTTTCATACTAACTTGCCAACTAGTCCTCTTTATTGATAACTATTACTGCCATTATCAAGTGAATATAGTGTCCTGTCTTAGAACGTATTCAGTATCCCAACAAGATGGTGGCTCCCTTGTTAGAATTTTCTAGGTATTTTTTGGGGCACATCAAAATGTATGCTTCCGTTTATATTTATAATCCATTTCACATAGCACAATAACCAAGCTATATCACACAAAACGCTATCAGTATTACATAATATAGGGTCTAAAACCTAAGTTAATGAATCTATTCTAATATTATAAATCTGAAGAGTTCCATTGTCACTTTGTTTGGTTGAGCGCGCTAATCTCAGGAAGGAATTATTCGAATGCAAAAATATTTTTTGTTGGGTATCCCTTTAGGCGGAGCATCAATAAAATATGTTGCAAAAACGGGAAAAATTTCTTGCTTTCGAGAGCTTCCATTGCATGCGCTGCGTAAATTGTTACAGTTAAGCAATAACCATCTGTGACGGAATTGTTTCTCTTAAAAAGTTACTAAAAGTCTGCGATAGCATTTGGTTATCTTTTATGGTTGACTCAATATAACCTTTTTTATGGTAATAAAATTTGATATAAAATAATGCATTATTTACGAAGGTGTTTCTTTAAACATGGTAACAATCCTTATTTAAATAAATACAGTATTTATCACAAGTATTTAATTTTGAACAAAATTGATTTCAATAAATATCTTAGGAGATATCACAGTTTTAAAATAACTCTGCAGCAATTTAAAGAAAGTTTCAGCTCCTTTAGAACTGTTTAATATGTACCTAGGACCCAATCTTTCTACCCTCTCTCTCTCTCTTTCTCTCTCTGTTATGTGACGTTGACGAAATTGTGTGGGTCAGCTAGTTAAAAATAAAAACCACTACATGTCACTTCAAGATCCCACCAAAAACTACAATCGCCCTTAAATATCACCAATAAATATCGTTATTTATAATTAAATTATGATGTGCTTTTTATTTCCGCAGTGTGTAATAATTTTTAGCTATGCTCCACGGCTTCACCTGTGTTAATTTTATACGAATAACATCGCAACGCCAACTTTGTTCTTTTCGCAAGTACAAATTATTTTAATTTTTCATTAACCCCTAAACTATGTGTCCATATAACATGCTTTATAGAGAAAAATGTAACTTCATAAAATTGTCTTTATTTGTCATATCTAAAATAATTAACATATTTTTGAAGTGAAACTTCTTTATCGACGTATGGGAGAAATTTTGTAGCAATCGTCACGTTTTTCGGTTACGCGCCATGTTGCTTTTTTTATCAAAGTTTAGTATAGTGACGTAAAGAATATAATGTAATATATTCTTCTTCTTCTTCTTCCTAACTTGGCAACCGGTCCTCTTTAATGAAGACCATTACTGCCATTATCGAGTGAATTATATTATCAAGTGCTATGAGGATTCAGTATCCTAACAAGATGGTGGCTCCCTTGTTAGAACTTTCTAGGGAATTTTTGTGTGATCTCGGAATGAATGCTTTCAGCTTATATTTATAATCCACTTCACTTAAGCACAAAAACCAAACTATATCACGCAAAACGCCACAAATATTACATAATATAGGGTCAAAAACCTAAGTAAATGAATTAAAAATAACAACCACAACATGTCACTTCAAGATCCCGCCAAAAACTCCAATGTAATATATTATAATAATAACAACAATATATTAGTTTTGAAGTTTGGTTTGAAATAAGAATAACAATATATTAATTTGAATGTGATAAAATAAAAAACTTATTCAAATTTAAGTGAATTTACAAGAAAAGTGAGAGTGATTATATATTTCGTTTTATAAATTCAACACGTATGAGCATGATTTTAATATTTATTTGAGGTTAACCTCACTTTTTGATTGTAAGTGTTAGTTAATGTATATAAATCTGTTAAAATTAGCAAGTATTAATAAATATGACTGTAAATCTAGTGAACATTATTCATTCTAAAAACAATAAAAAATATAAATTCAATAATAATTTAAAAATAAAACAAAACACGATTAGAAAATAAAAATATGTATACGTACATCTTTTTTAATTATTCGTTTTTAATTATTTATTTATTCATTTTTAATTTTATAAAATCGTTGCATTTCTACAAGATTAACTGTCATCATATAATTGTATTACTTTGAAAAGATAATTCCAATTATTTATTCATAACTTGTAAATATAATACAATAAATAAATAGCAATGATATTATAATAAGAACAATGATAAAATAAATAACTCATTAATTGTATGCATGTCTATAATAATAAAATAGCTTTAATTTAATACGGAAAAAATTGTTTTTCTTAAGGCTTAAGCCTTATCTACCCCATTTTCGTGAAGTTGCAAATAGTAGAAAAATGATATGTCGTAAAGAAGTTTCACTTCTTACCTGTGTACTCTGGTACACACACACATTTTTTTCTTTTTTTTTAAACATTGTTTATCATAAAATAGCTTATTGTGGCTTATATATAAAAGATAGCTATATACTATCGCGGACTATTTTTTTGATATACTAAGGCGCAACTTTTTTGTACAGTATCGTATTTACGTACCACTAAAAATTATCGGAGCGCATGCCGATAAAGCAGTTCGGGAGAGCTTCGTGTTCCGACTTATTTAACAAAAGTCAATATTAAAGGCTAGTTGGGATGTGCACTTTGAATGTAGATACCCTGTACTATTTCTCTTGAATCAAGCTATCGTATACAAAAATAATTTTTCAAATCCGGCAGGTAGTTCCAGAGATGAAGGAGTTTAAACAAACAAAAGAACATAAAAACTCATCCGCTCTGTTATGTTAGTATATACATATAAATAGTTTTAATAGACTATAGATAAAAGTCTAAAGAATATTTCTACTTAGAAAACCAAATTCCGAGGACAAAAGTTCGCAAAATAACATGAAAAAAAACTTTGTTTACTTTTTATTCGACCTTGTTAAACAATAATATTTGGTACAAGACTGGGCATTCTCCGTTATTAACAACATTTTGTCTTATTTAAATTGATTATTTGTTTAAGAAAGTTATGATTTTGAATATTACAAGTGTTTAATTCATATTTACAAGAAAATAAGAATAAATTGATATATTTTTTAAATTCGCATCCCTTGTCCTGACCTTAGATAATACACTTTTTCTTCTTCTTCTTCTAGTTTTGGCGCCGCAAAAGCACTTGCTAATGTCAATGTTTTTAAATATTCATAACATTTTCCATTAAACAAAGTGGGGTTTTCAGTGTCAATGTATTTAAATCTTCGTAAAATTTTCCATCGTCAATGTTTTCAAGCCTTCGTATTAATATACATTAAAAACAAAGTGGCGTCCAACAAGATGATGGCCACCTTGTTAGAACGATCTAGGGAATTTTGGTGGGATCCCAGAATGCATGCTCTTGGTTTATATTTATAATCCACTTCACTTATGCACAAAAACCAAACTATATCACGCAAAACGCCACCAATATTGCATAATATTGGGTCAAAATCTAAGTGAACGCATTAAAAATAAAAACAACAACATGTCACTTGAAAATCCTGCCAAAAACTCGTTGTCGAATGACGTGTTGTGTGTGTGTGAATTTTATGGTGTAGTCTACAGACAGGTTTTATTTTCTATTTTGGGGAAAAATAATGTCGCTGGGGAAATTTTTGGGGAAGAAAATTTTGGCACTGGGGAAATTTGGGGAAGAACTATAACTTCATAGTCGTACTACTAACTTCTATTTCTACTCAGGGTTCAAAACTTTAACCTAAATTTCAAACTCAAAAGTCTTGAAGACAGATGGAGTGCTGCTGACTTATGCGATCTGTACAAAATTGTAAATGGTATATTTAGCAGCAGTCTACTTGAACGACTTAATTTTAAGGTACCCATTCTTCAGTACGAGTACCTCAATTATTCCACATACCACCTGCAAATAACAATGTGTAGAAAAATAATCCCCTGTATCGAAAGTGCAGATATAATAATGAATGCTGTGTTTACCAAGACATATTTCATAATAATGTAAATAAATTTAAGAAATCACTAGTCAGCTGTAACTTCTAGAATATGTGTATTAGCTTTTAAAAATATATTTATAGATTTATTTATGTTTGCGATAAGCTAACTGTGTTTTACGATTATATATGAATGTCGGGTACAATTTGTAATTGGATGTCAGATTTATCATGTTATAATATTGTCTAATTAGTTATGTAATTATCAATCTGTTATCTGTATTGTATCTATTTAATAAAATAAAGCGTGGTAGTTATCGTACCAGCAACTTCGAAATTATCGTATTTCAGAGATATTGGACCAAAACTATCATACTTCAACAATTTTTACTCCAGAGGACATAATTTTTGAATTCTATTATTGTTAAAATTATCGTATTTTCGTATAATTTGCTATCATACGAGGACATTTAATAATTGTCGTAATTGTACGATACATACGATACGATACGATACCTCTGCTAATGCCATCTCTGATATTTTAATGAAAACAAAACATACTCGTTTTTGATAATAATTAGTTTTTTTTTATAGTAGCTCACCGAATTGATTGTACTATCTCTATTGGATGACACATTATACTCTCTCTTTCTCTTCAAATTCAAAGCTGATAATTATTACAGCAACGAGCAATGTAATGCATTATTCCTACGCAATGGATAACAAATTATTGAAGACACTATTATTCTACTGTCAGCTATCCTTTATTATTGTTAATATTGTTAATCTGTCTGCAGAAATAGTCAGCTGGCATTACTGCAATGTACGAATAAGCAAGAATTATGTAGGTAACTTTTAGGACCTTTAGTCACTTTTCACGTTTCTCACACATGATATTACCATGTGAATTAATATTTTTCCGAATTTACGATAACAATCTCTGCCTATGTCATTCCCACAATTAAGACGAATCTAACGACACCTCAAATGATAAAACCCCTCAAGCCGTATAGGCTACAGGGCGTGACAAAGAAATAGACATACATACATACGCTGGAAAAAAATAACCTCTTTTTTCGCCGTCGGGTAAAAACAGATGTTACATTGCATGTGTTTTTATAATTTTTATGGCAGAGAAAATTTGTATTTCATATTAGATATGTACTGTGTAAATTATGCGGCTGTAGTTATAATTTTATTATTTACTAAGCCGCTTAATAGCTCTGTTATCTATTTCTTATGTTACTGTACCTATTGATAGAAAACCAATACAACAGAGAAGAACGCACGAAGAAAGCAATTGTGACTCCCTTATAGATTTATTTTATATTTATCTGGTCTGAATACGTTTATAGGATGGTTTGGCCGATCGTATTAATCAAAAATGCAGCTCAGCGTTAGAATAATTGCTGTATTTATTTTGTCGTTCGTAATTGATTACAGAATATTATATCTTCTTGTCAGCCAGTGACAGATGTCTTATTTATATTTTTCAAGACCTGAAAGTCAGCCAGTCTATCATAAACAAAATAGAATGTGGCTGAAGTAAGAACTATTATTGTGATAAGTCGCCACACGTTTTTATTTACAAATTGATTGCAAAAATTTGATTATGTAGGATGGTACTTTTATATTTCTTAACACATGTTCCCGTCTCTTAAAGCTGTCTTTAATAAAATTAAGCAAATATTAAAAAGGAATAGAGAGGTTTAAATTTTTTGGGGAAAAGTTGCTGAAATAGTATCATTTTGGGGAAATTTTTTGGTTGCCATGGTGAAATTTCGAAAATGCAATCTGGAGACCCTGTCTACACAGTACTTTTGTTTAGAGCATTTTATGTACTTGAATTAAAATATTTGAGATAGTTTAGAGCAATGTCGCATTAATAAAATGCTGCACTTCCGAAATAAAAGGATTTGAACACGTTTGTGGTTTTCCTTGGGACTATAACCAAAACTATAAATAAACTGCGTGATGTTTTTAATTCTTATAAATCTATGTTATGCTTTGTTTTTGTATGAATACATTTAATTGTTTATCATTATTAACTTGTTGACAGTTCATATAAAATCTGGTACGATGTTAAATTCCCCTTCAATCGCACGACAACGTTTAAACTATACGAGGATGTGTTTTCTTGTTAATTGTCTTAAAAGAATGAAAAGTTCTCAGCAGTGGCTAAGTCGTCAAAGGACAGACCCTTATGTTGAGAAAGCAAAAATCTACAACTACAGGTAGTATAGTACAATTTAAAAAAAAATCTCTAGTATATTATAAGAATTTTATTTGTATCTGTACAGTTTTTCAATGTGCTATGTTATGATTAAGGTATATCTTTAAAAGTGCCAGTCATTTCAACAATATTGTAAGATGAGATTGTAAAAATATTTAAACCAATGGATAAAAAAAAAATAATTCCATGCAATAAATTCACAGTCCCACACCTTTACCCAGTAAAAAGTTATTAAATAACATAATAATTTACTTTTTTTCCCATATATTTTAGATGCCGCAGTGCTTTCAAGTTATTAGAAATGAATGAAAAAGTAAATATTCTGAGGCCAGGATTGACTGTCATTGATTTGGGGGCGTCACCAGGTTCATGGACTCAGGTAGCTGTACAGAAAACTAATGCTGATGGTGCAGACCCAGCAAAGCCTAAAGGAACAGTTCTATGCATTGACAAATTACAAATATTTCCAATTGAGGTAATTAGTTGTGAAATAATTTGGTAATTAGTCTCTGATTTATATACATTTTAAAATATGATTATAAATTTCTCTCAACCGTTTTTATTGATATCTAATTATAGGTACTAATTTAACAATTAGTTGTTTTATATGAAAATAATAAGTTAAATTAGTACAAATTTATTTGAATATTTTACAAAAAAAAACAAATGTTTCAGGGTGCAACAATTTTGAGCAATATGGACTTTTCTACAATAGAAGCTCATGACAAAGTAGTAACATCACTCAATGGTACAAAAGTAGATGTTGTTTTATCAGACATGGCTCCCAATGCTACTGGTGTTAAGGAGTTAGATAAAGATAGAATAATCGGTCTCTGCTATATGGCTATTAGATTTGCTGCTCTTGTGTCTAAAGTTGATGGTAATCTTCTATTTAAAGTATGGGATGGGAAAGAAGTACCCATATTGGAAATGGATTTAAGTAAGTTTTATAAAAACATAAAGATAATGAAACCAAATGCAAGTCGAACAGATTCATCAGAGAAGTTTATATTGGCTAGAGGATTTAAAGGGATTCAGAGACCATTGGCAAATGGGCAATGGGGATGACATTGGCAATTTTTTATTTTAAATATAATTTTTTGAAAATATTTGTGTGGAAAGCATACCAGATTACTTTTTATATGTTTGTTATTCACAATGTATATTTTTAGGATTAAGATAGTATGAACAGATTAAAAAAATACAAAGAAACATTTTATATCAATAAATAAAATTTATTTTTATATTAGCATTTTAAATTTTATGCAATGACACAATAGCATATTGTCTACATGCCTATAACATTCACAAAATAGTATGACCTAGTCCAAAAAGCTAAACAAATTGATACTAGTAAAAATAAAATTTTAATTTCGATATAAAATTATTGTAACGATAAATACTAAATATAAATGTATCAACAATAACTTAGTACATTTCAATAGTTAAGCAAATGCATATAATTATGTACTTAATTATGGATGTAAATAAATGAATCACCAATGCTTTGTTACTTTGTATCACATACAAAGCTCATGACTGCATCATTTGAATTAATTGTCAGCATGATATTGTTATAATGACTTGGCTGGTGTGTTGGTTAATGTGTTTAATCTATTTATTTTTATGTAAATCTTTCCATGTACACAAACATAACACAGCCATAAACTACAAGCTGCAAATATGCGTATGATGTGGTTTATTTCTGCAAATAAAGTATGTTAATTGTTAAAGAAAAAAAGTACATTGTGTCAAAATAAAATATTAGGTATGTCATAAGATAAAAGAAAATAAGACTGGTTTTTTAAAATACATAACATACCATCACGCCTGTATTACCCGAAGGGTTAGGCAGAGATGTACATAATCTACACCCACAGTTCGCTAGTATGTTTTTAGGTCCCATGTAATAGGGAGCGAGCCTATTTCCATTAATCAGGCACGAAACCAAACTCCGAGCTGGTACTGAGAATTTCATAGGAAAAACGCAATAAAATTTTGCTCGACCTGGGATTCGAACCCAGGACCTCGCTCATAGCAGTCGCGCTTATGACCACTAGGCTAACGAGGCAGTTAATATGAGCTAATATGTAAAATAACTAAAAGGAATACTAGAAATGTCAAACTGTGTGAAATAAAGTATTTACGTTTACTTTATTTTCACATAATGTAATGTAAGTAGGTATATATTTATACTTTATTACGAATTACGGGCGATAAGTTGACAACCCTAGATTATCATTACATGTGATAGTTTTCTTTGAATGCTTCGTAAATACAGATTTAAATGTATTTTAGATTTTCCTATAACAACAAATAGCCTAATTTATTTAATTGACCAGAATAAAAGCTTAGTTTATTTTTAGGTAGGTAGTTTTTTTTAATGATTTCGGTTGGTAGTTTAGCTTTAATATTTTTGGTTTAAAGTTCAATGACCTGTATTAAGTAAAAGGCTGGTAATGATTATGTCGATAATGGATTAATGGATCAAATGCGGTTATGTTGACGTTTACATGTTAAATAATATTTTTGTCTTGCTGCGTATAATATCTCTGTTTATTTTAATGGATATTTATTTAATAATGTTATATCGTTAGCTGTTTATACAAATTGCGTTCGTGTTCCGTGCGATAGTTTGTTGAGTTGCGCTGCTGATAACAAGCTTGAGTGTGCTGCATGGTCTAGCAAAAGGAGTAGTTCTCCGCGCTCATCGTTAGCCGTGTGTGTAGCTCGTGCACACCTGCCGCCGCCAGTTTCCAGCGCGAAACTACTTACAGCACATATTGCGTAGATAAATGTAAGCACGAATAAAGCACAGCCGAAATCTGTAATAAAGATTTTTTTTATTGAAGTTACAAGTGCACTATGTAGTGATATTTCAAGTCAAACCCGATGAACTTAACTATTTTTAATATTAGCACTATAGAGTGAGTAAGAGGCCGTTCATAAAATACGTCACGCAAAATTTAACCCTTTTAGACCCCTCCCCCTTTGTCACGCTATGTCACTATTCCGCGACCCCCTATCAATATTACTTCACGAAAGATATCAATTAGATTGTGACAATTTTTTTACCGGTTTACGTTTACTTCAACTTAGGGAACAGAGGAAGTTTCATCAAAATCGATTCAGTAGTTTTAAAGATATACGTACCTAAATCTGACGGCTTGGCTTATTGATTCGAGTTACGGATGTGGTGTCAAAGGAAAAACATATCAAAACTTTGGTCAAGTTCTAGTGCATGTAAGAAAAACGAAAAATAATTTAATACGGTCGGGTTTTCATACCTCCAAATCGCGAAGGGACTTCTAAAGAATTGCAAGTCCGAACTAATGGCTTCTCCTTCACCCATCGATGTAATGCGTATTCTTTTACAGGCTTATCAATTTTCTTTAATAAATAACGTTTAAGGTATTTCTATATATTAATACACTAGGTATGCCCCAAGGTTTCACCCGTATTAAATTTATTCGACCAACATTGCACCGTGCCGCCTACGCACCCGTGTAGCCTATCGTTGTTTGCACTTCCCGTACTTTCTAACAGCTTACCAGATTACTTGACGTAGCTTGAACTTACATAGTCTTATAACAGTTATAACCTTCCTCAATAAATCGGTTATAAAATGCAAAAAAAAAAAAATGTCTGGTAGTTCCAGATATTAGCGCGTTGAAACACAAATAATACTCAGCCATATAATATTAAGAATAGATATGTTTATATAGGTACGTACGGTAAAGATTATGACCGCCAAAGAGGTTTACAACACAGGGATACCCGTCACCAATAACTATAGCGACGATAAGCAACACTACGCCGATACAGGCCGCCATGATCCATGGCAGTACGTATTCTCGCTTATACTTTACAGCACCGTGCAGTAGCGAGATACAACACATCAAGTATATAGAAGTCAATATTGTGCTCGTGTACAAAAATATTACCGTTACTGAAACAACAATATAAATATCATTTTTTCATTTTAATTCCGAGGACATTTTTAAACGATGCAGATGAAATGTTCAGACACCTATCGACGGAGGTCCTTCTACAAGGGGGCTGTTCTTTCGATGAAGGAAAACATAGTAATGAAACCATTACAAACTTTTCGATTGTCTGCCTAACTAGTTACCATCCTTAAGTTGAGATTCTGTCGCCAAGCACGCATGAGTGTAAAAATATACCAATAAGTACATTTTAGTAGGTACATATGTTGCAATTCTATTCATGACATATATACCTAGGTGCTTATACGTAATTGTAATGTTAGATAGATATTAAGCTGTCATAGCCTCTAGTCTAATGGTTTCAGCACGGCAACAATACAAATGTAGGTACTCTGTGGGCTCCAGTGCTCATAAAGATAACAGTGCAGTGTACCTAGTCCTTTCGAAAAAGAAACAATATTTTATATGGAGAAGAATGCTCATCAACTCCAAAATTAATTTGTATTAAACACTAGCAAACCGGCCGAGTTGCTGTACCGTTTTGGAATTCATAGGGAGCATTGATCCGATCACTACCTAACTTTTTATGATCACCCACTGGGCTAATAAAAAGATTGTCTGAAAATTTCATCAAAATCGCTCTAGCAGTTTTGGAGTCCATAGGAAACACATGCAAAAATCGATTTTTTTTACTAAGAAGATACTAAGCCCCTATGTACAAATGTAGCTAGGTACTGTAAATAAATGCTTTTAAGCGGTATAATGTCTATATAATACATATATAAATTTGGGTGCACGCTCTCCTTTAACTAGAAATAACAATTATCTTCAATACTCAGATAGAAAACACGTCAAATAAAGATCAACGTTAATCTCATTTTTATTCGACTTCGACAAAAGACTGGAGGAATTCGAATGCACTTTTTTTTTATGGATGTTCAGCCATAACTTCTTTGTTTATGAACCGATTTGGATGATTATTTTTGGTTAGGGGATACCTTAAGGGTGGACCACTTTAAATTTAATTTGCATTGGACTTTGAAATTTCAAGTACACAAGGGAACTCTTCAAAATCATAGTTGTTTTTTTTTGTTGTTGTTAAAAATTGTCTTGTATATAATAGCTAATACAGTTATGATAGGTAAATTACTATAAATATTGATTTCAGTAACCAGATTATAAAATTTACTTTATATAATTAGTTACCTGAAGCAAGATGCTGGGCTTTAGCGAATCTACGTTGATTATTAGTGCTGGTTACTTCTCCTTCGTGAAAAGTAAGCTGTTCGCCGTAGAACCCTCGTCGTTCCGCGTCGTCTTCCATATCATTGTGCAACATTGACAACATTTCACCAACATGAGATATACCGACCAACAGAATGATCAAAATAAATGACGATAACGCCTGCGAAAGACACCCATGTTAGAATATTATATTAGGGTTTAAAAAAAAATTAACTTATGTATAATCACTTACAATTTGATGGACGGCAATAAGAATTGTGCCTTGGCGTAAATTAAAAACGTATAAAAAATTATTTAGTCGTATCATAATTTTCCGTGAAAATTTACATTGCTTCGTTCTGTCAAACATTTGGATAACTATACTTCTAAAGCATCACAAGGAGAAATTGAAAATAATATTTGGACATAGGTACTAACCTATGGAGTTAAATGTCGTCTATTAAAATAGTATAATAACTACAACAGGGGTCTATCTCGGCGCGCATGTTATATTCTATTGATTTATTTTTTGCTACAAGTGCGTGACGCGCATGTACCTAAAAGTACGAAAGATAAAAAATTATATAGAGCTCACTATGCGATACGACAATGACTTTAAAAGTGTAGGTTATTTTTTTAAAGAATATGGTGGTAAATGTGGTAACTAAGTGTACGACCCGCCTGATAGTAAGCGGCTACCCTGCTTGTATGCATATAACACCGTTACTGACCTTGAACTCCTCATCCCCAAGGAGCTCCGAGAACCCTACTCACCGCAGGAACACAAAGGTTATTTTGGCTGCGGTCTTCTGTATTTCACCAGTAGGACTGCCCCATGTAGAGATAATTTAAAAAATAAAATAAAATAGCGTATTGTATAAATTAGTTTTATTTCATAACTTACATAAGGTAGTAGTAGTAATAAGGTTATGACTATCAACCTAATCCATACTTTTAGCTGGCATTAGTGTATTTGGATTATAAAATATTTATAAACTAAACAATTTATCACAAAATCTATTGTTTGGAAGTAACGCAATAAAATATTTACATCAAAAATTAATTAGTTGAAACAACCAGATAAAGTACAATTTATTCCATTCACATAATTTATAACGTCTGATACGAATTGTATCTATTGTCGCTAAGGAATATAATTTCTAGATTAAGGCTGTCTGTACACTTAAGCGGAGTGGACCGGTGCTGTACAAATTTCGACCAATACAATTGCATCATTCGATTTTCACGCAATTCTATTGGTCAAACTTTGCACATCTCCGCTCCGCTTCAGCGGACAGGAACCTAATAAGCTACGAAAAGCATACCTATACTTTGTGAAACCATTATCAGAGTTGATTAATTTTCTCAATTAAAATATGTATCTTGTAAGAAACCAGTTAATATTTCAGTACAGTTATTTTCTAGGGACGGAATAAACCAAATCAGTACTGAAACATTATAACTTTATTTAAGTTTATATATAATGAGAGTAAATGCTAAGTAAACGGTCATCAAAATTATGTTTCGATTTTAATACCACTTGAATAACATTGAGAATTATGGTTTTTACGCGATTACATTTTTGTATGCGACTTCATATAAATACATACACAACCATTATAGAAAAAAAAACAATAAATCAAACAAGCATCACTATTAACTTATATAATATTCTAAAGAACTTATCAACGATAATATATTTCAGAAAAATAGCCAATATATTTTAAAAATTAGAATTTAGACAGAACTTTTGGTATGCAATGAACATCTAGAAATAATTACAAATATAGCTAAAGATATTTACATATTTATTTCATGAACCTATATTACCTTATAATAGTGGACATTATGTGACTTTTAGATTTTAAAATGTTCATCTCAATCAAATAATTTTATATAAAAAATAAGTTTTTTTTAACACAAATTAAGATGAAATTCATTTTTTAATAAAAAGTAAGATGAAAATAAATTTTACTAAAAATTAAGTTTGAATAAATGTTTAATAATTTATGTAGATCAAATTACTTTTAAACTTTAACAATTGATTATTTTAATATATCGACTTTAGAAAGGGTATTTACGTAAGTTGCCTAGAATTTAACAATCATTGTAAATGAGTAAACATATTTTCTAATCGGCAGTCTGCATATAGTTTCAGCCATTCTGCATTTCATGGCACTTTTAGTGTATTATAACATATTTATCACAATGTTATTGTACATAGCATTATCATTCACTATGATACATAACAATATGTTTGTCAGTATAACATACACAGTGGACAATCGAGAAGCTATCGGCCTTACTACAATATATTTACATTATATCATTACAATTAATTAACATTTTATTCACATATCATTTAAGTAACAATATCTTAATCTAAAAAAACTATTCACAAATCCGTTGTCAGTTACAGCCTGTATTGTGTTAGGATATTATTTTATTATTATATGGGCAAATATACAGCTACGTTATTGCTTTTTTAAAATAAATTATTGATGTCAATTATATATTTCATTGCTTTTAATGCAGTAATTTTTTTTTTTTAAATAATGAATGCAATTTATGTAATTAATTCAACTCCTTTAGATTGATGTCAGAAATGTAGTTGTTATATATAGATACTACGTACCTTAAATAGGTTTCACTGTACTTTATTAATTTGTTAATTAAGAGGTGCATCATAAATTCAGTAATATGTGTAAGAACAATAGGAATTGACTTTAATTTCATTCTCATGGGATTTAGCAGTTTTAAAAAAGGTATAAATATTAAGCATTGGCGTATTCAGGGTGCCTGAATTTGGGTCGGTAGCGAATATCCTGGGCGTACGAGTCGTAGCTTGTAGAAAACCCAACGTATTTTATAATCCTGTTGTTAAACCTACTTACAGACAAAATTTCTTTTTGAGTGAACAGCGGAACAAATGAATTGGTTAGTAATCTAAACATTGATAATTTACGACAATGTTTTTAAGGTATATGAATAGCGTCAATTCTGGGTTGCACGCGAAGGATTCGACCTCCTGTATACGCCAATATTTTCTAGATATATAAGTGCGTAATTTCAAGCGATAGTACAAGAATTACGCCCAGTGCAATTGAGACGTGTGTGATGCGTGTGTTTGGTTGTACGTGCGCGATGTCTACTAGGTGCTGCTGAAATGGCGTACGACTTGAGGTGGGACTTCAGCGTCGTTGGCAACGGTAATCGTTCCAAACCGTATACCGAAGTGCGCGCTACTATCGCACGGCAACACAACTCTTGGAGACTAAGTACTGTAAGAGATAAAATAATATTACTAATACTATTTGCATTGAAAAGACAGAATTGCTACTGATACTATTGTATAATGTTAAATAGCCTATAACTATTCCTCGTGAATCTGGCTATGATATACAAAAACAATTTTTCGAATCCAACTGGTATATATAATAGTAATAATAGTTATTCCAATATATACATATATTATATAGCCAGATTCACGAGGAATAGTTATGGGTTATCTAACATTATGCTACAACTCTCAGCTAGCCTTAAATATTGATTTTTGTTAAGTAAACTGGAAGTGGAAGCCCTCCCAAACTGCTTTATCTGCGTGCGCTGCCGTAATGATTAATGATACGTAAATACAATACATATTCTACAAAAATATTATCCCTTAGTATAGTATCTAAAAAAAAGTCCACGATAGAATATGACTATCTCTTACACATAAGCAACAATAAGGAATTTAGCAAATATCTTTGTTGAAGATTAAAAATTAATTTGTGATTATTATTTTTAGGCATAGCATATTAATCCTTACAAAAAAAAGTTACTTCATCATAAAGACCATTTTATAAGAGTTAATATAGGAGATTATAATATTTTTTTAAATAATTAGTACTTGCGGGAAGTTAGAACAATTTTGAAAGGCTACAACGTGTGCGATTGCGGCGAGGTGTTCGCAGATAAAATTAACAAGGATAAAAACCGTGGGGCACAGCTAGTTATGAAATAAAAGAACTGTTGCAAACATTGCAGGAATGTGAATATACTCGTGGCACATTGGTAGTCAGTTTTACTATTAAGCCGAGAGGTTGCTTTGTGGCACATGACTAATTTTTGGATGATGCTCATAATTGATTATGTGATTGAAAAATATAACTTAAGCCCATTGTGATTTTGTAAAAGCACACTTTTATATAATGAATATGTTAATTTATGGAAAAAAGCCGATAGGCCACTCTGGTTCTCCTGGCCTCAATTGTTACTTATGTCTGGGTGTAAAGTAATATCCAATTTTATTATGTTTATAAATTTTATTTTTTTATTTTTATATAGTTGTTTAGTTAAAATAATACAAGCTTTGCCTGGTTTACAATTAAATGGCCCTGTGTAAAATAAATATGTTCACCATATTTATTATTATTCTCTAATAATTTGCAATATGATTAGACTAACTAAATTAATAAAAACAAAAGAAATACCTGGCTGCAAAGATATTTGACAAAACAAAAAAAAACATGTTCTATACTCTACAAAATTTTCTTTGACCAATGTAAAGTGCAATATGGATTTTTTTTTCTTAGATACCTACTGAAAAAATAATAAGATATATGTACTACTATAATATAAAGATAACTTCAGTGTTACACTGTATTTCAGACAGGGACAAACCAAGCACTAAAATATGTTTGATGGTGATTTGTTTAAAAATACACTTGCCTTTATTGCTTCTCCAAAGCCTCTCCATGCCGTTCCGATGCAACGCCATCCGTGACAGTTCACAGAAGCTCTCTCTGATGTTGAAGTCACAAAGTGGGCTCACTTCAAAAAATGCCATGTGGTTTTTCGCCGCATACAGTTCCGCATCCCTCTCCTGGACTTGGCGTTTGAATGCTAGATGTAGTCTATTGCCTACAAGTACTTTAGGGACTCCGGGTGCATGCTACAACGTAATGAAATTTATACTTAATTTATACTTAATGTTAGGATATCAGTGTTTGATGGGAATGTTCTCAATTATGTTGTTAGGATATTAATGTTTGATTGGGTTGTAATCAATTAGGATGTTAGGACATTAATGTTTGATTGGGTTGTAATCAATTAGGATGTTAGGATATTAGTATTTGATTTGATTTTATCAATTAGGTTTTTAGGATATTAATGTTTGATCAGAATTTAATCAATCACTGTGTTAGGATTGTGAACAATCAAAATGTTAGGGTATTGGTGTTTGATTGGATTGTAATCAATCAGGATGTTAGCATATCAGTGTCATAATTATGCACAGTAAAATATCAAAGCAACTCACTTCATCACATCGTAATTCGTAAGTATAATTAATAAGAAATGCATATACAGTAAGGGGTCGTTAGTATGACTGCTGTATTTAAAAACGTAAAAAAGATTTCTAACAATAATAATACAAAAGGTGAGCCCTAAATATCATCACACAACCCTTTTTTAACAAGAGGTCATTTTATTTTAATTTTTTTGATAATATATTTACCTTTTCAACTTCTTCTAGCCACCTGTCGATGCTATCAAAAGACCACTTATTTGTAATGTCATACACAAGGAGTATACCTTGTGCTCCTCGGGAATATGATCGTATGATGGTACAGAATCTACCTTGACCTGATGTATCCCACAATTGTAGCTTCACTCGTTTACCATCTAGCAAGATTGTTGTGGTTTTGTAAGCTGAAAAGTTACTTGTGTTATGAAAATAAAATAAACAAATAGTTGCAGCTGTAAATAATTATTAATTACCCTCAAAGAGGACAGGCGGATAAAGTTTAAAGTTATCGGGGTTATTAATTATTTATCAACTGATATTAACATTTTAATAAGCTCATGATGCGACGATGTTTTTCTTTCGTAGCAGGCGGGAAAGCCGCGCATGGTGTTTGCGGCGAAATGAGTGTTTTTATCGAGCGTTTTATTATTTTGCGCCTATTTACCTATTATTAATATTTATTTGACATTATTGTCAATAATAATCTATTTTGAGACTGGGTTTCTGTAAAAAATTTAATCACTCGAAAAATATACCCTCCATCGATATCGTATCGCCAATTATTCACTGCAATAATCGGTATCAGTATTGTATCTGCAAAATTATTTATTGCTGAATATAAATTATAATAATTATGTATTTTTAAAAGACTTCAAAAAAGGAGGAGGTTCTCAATTTGATTTTTTTTATGAATATTCAGCCCTAACTTTTGTTTATGAACCTATTTGGATGATTCTTTTTTTCTTGGAAAGAGGTACCTCAAGGCTGGTACCATTTTAATTTCAATGGCATTGGACCTTGAACTTCAAAGATACACCAGACAGCTCCTCAACATAATTAAAGTTGGTTTTCTTTTTTACTTAAAATTGTCTTGTAAGTAATGATTTTAGTACTATAACCATTATTTTCCCAATGAATTTCTTGCTTTCCTATTATAGTAAATACTTACTATGGGATTGCACTATAAACATAAGTAATGTATTATATAATACTTTGATTAATTTCGGTTTTCTAATTACATTATAAAAAATAAATGTTGTACGAGAATATAGTTATTTTTTATTATATAAATAGGGTAATATTAAATTGAATAGACTATGATAATCATTTGAAGTATGAAAACATAAATACACTTATTTTTGAAAATAGTATATTTACCACTTCCACTGCAAAATGGAGAATCTGCAGATCCATCCTCTAAGTCCTGAAGAATTTCCTGTTTACCAACATCTGAATCACCAACAAGTAAAACTTTTAAAAGGTAGTCATAAGATTTTGGGGCTGCTGGTGGCCGGCCTGAAAATAACATTATTTTGTTCCTTGTACACAAATATATAATCTATAACTACACTTTTTATAAAACTCAACATCTCTCTCCCTTTTTTCTCTCACTTTCTATACTGTTATCCTTAGGGGCCCTGGAACCTCTGATCTTTTACAGCTTCACTGGACTTGACATCTCACTCTCTGTCTGTCTGTTCATTTATGTTCTTATCACACGAGAACCACTGATCAGATTTACTTGTTCTATATTTCAATTAATAACTACGCTATCTGGTCAGGTTATAGAATATATTTTGTAAAATAAAGTGACATACAAAATAAGCAGTGTCGATAATGGTGTATCAATTCGGAAAACATACACTTTAGGGGTATTTAAATGGCTTACACTGAGTAAAACATAAGAGATATATCAAATTAATGTACTTCATAATTGTACATCATAAAAAGAAGTACATAAAGTCAGGGTTCATATTCTAAGGATCACCCACAATAAGCATTTTTGTCTTTAAAATATATGGTGGGTGGAACAGCAGGTGTATAAGGCGATGTGTAGTCCACATGAGCTGAGCCGCAAGCACAGCTAGTATAATATGTATAAAAAAATATATACAAACATGCTTATCTATACTAAGACTTTAACTTTACACATTATCAAAAGATTTCCAATGAAGGACATGAATAATTTTAAAAAATATATGCATTATATAGAACTTATTATATTTAGTTTTTGTTTTTGGAATATCATATGTTATGGATTGAACTGCTGATTGCACATAATATTTAATATTAATGAAGGTATAGGGCAGACTGAAAACCAGCTCTGTGTTATAAGTAAAACCACACCAAATAGCATCAGCCAAGTCAATTTGTGTAACATATATAATGTGTAAAATGTATATTGTTACTGATCTTTTTTTTTGGCAATAAATCATTATATTAAATTTAAATTAATTACATTGATAACAAAATGCATTAATAGTCGGATAATTCTAAATAAGCAAAGTGATCATTCAATAAGTTATACAAGTTATTTTGGATTATTTTTATTTCGAATATAATTTTTTTTTTGTTTTTTTTTAGAGTGAACTTAAGAATTTTACTTAGGTATATGAAACTGCATACATTGCATTAGTATTATCAGTATCTCTATTTAAAAAACCACAATAGCAATGATATCAAATTTTCACAAAGATACTTATAATTTTCCCACATGTGTATTATTAACAAATTTTATTTTCAAAGACAATGGTAGTAAATAATGCTTTCTAAAATGCAGTTGTTATTGTTTTTATATTTACCTGTTCTTTGATGGTGTGACCGAGGTAAAGTGGTGCTCCCATTCTGTGCGACTTGACTAGTCGCTTGTTGTGGAACTGCTCCAGATAAAGATGAAGGAAACATAGTCATGGTGAACTTAACAATTCTTGCCTGATCTCCAGGTGGTATTTACCGTAAGTAAATTCGCACATACTATTGCAGAGGTTTCAACCTTTCTACTGACCCATAAAGATATATGTATTTTAAACTTAAACGATCACTCAAAACAAAGATTAATAATTTATTTTAACAAGAAATGATTTACTTTTTCTTCAATCTGCCAACCAAACATACGTTTGGGCATACAAGGTCGTCAATTGTTAATGATATCACTAAATTCATCCCTTGGTAAGGTATTCCAAACACTGTTGAAAGTTTAACTTTGTCATCAATAACGATTTGTTCGAATACGTTTTAGAGTTGAAGACAAAAAAAACAACCCAATTTTCACGAAAATAATGAAAATGAATGAATGAATAAAATTATCATTCGTTTTTTCCACAGACTACTCACTAATTACGTGATATTTTTAATATGGCAACTATAAAACAGAAGGAATGGACTATAATATGTCTTAGGCTTGATTCACACTGTGATGCCGTTCACGGTTCAATAGCACTGTGTCTATACTACAGACTACTAGTCTCACAATTAGACTGTCTTCCTCCTACTCTTTACTTCTTCCATGGTCGCTAGAGGACGTTTTTAAAAATAATCATATAAATTTGACTCGTCAAAAAATGGCATTTAATTTTTTACATGAAGAATTAGCGATAACAGCAATTATTTTGGATGAACAAGATACAAACAAAAAAAAATACGACGTAAAATAATTATAATGTATTTTCTATTATTTTTATTAAAATGTTATATGTTACACGCTTAAATACTTACCTTTTTCACAATCCCACGATTTATTACTAACTTTAAATAAGGCTGCAAATTTAGTAATGCGGAGCGAGGTTGCCGAGTTTTGTCGACCAATAGTATGGCATAAAATATTCACCTACGCATCAGTGGACATGGGCTTGCGAGGTTTATTCAAATTTCATACATTAGACTAAAATTTCGGCTTTCGATACCTATGTCCTTATTTTGCGAATAGTCGACCACTGTGCGTGTACCCTCTTTGAATAACTCTCAACACAGCTTCGCAGCCAAGCTCGGCTTCAATAGACAGACACAGTTCGTAACACAGCTTCGCTCAGCATCAGTGGAAAGGCAACCTAAAACGTAACTTCTCGCTAGACTAGTAAAGACTGGAGTCGGAAGTGTCCAAACCTTGAAACAGAAGCGTTTTCACACTGTCGCGACAGTCATGCTTTCGCATCATCTCGCTTCAGTCAAATATTGTTTTCGACGAACCAATACCGGCGCAAGATTGCATAGGAACTGGAGCGATACGATAGTGTGAATTTTCTGGTTCTTTCTTGTTTATGAATATTTGATTGGACTGAGATTGTACCGTGAACAGCATCACTGTGTGAATCGAGCTCAATGTAAAAATGAAACTATAAACTTCTCTTAGCTAAAATCATTGTGCGAGACATTATTATGAACACAACTTTAAAATAAAACATAAACAAAGGCGTTGGTGACCGGCGTTGTTCTCGAAATTAATCTCAATCATGTTTATTTTACGGCGCTTGTTCCAGTTCAAGTGGCTCATTAGGATCGTCGGTATTGTGAATGATATGAAATTATAGATGTGCGTTTATTTAATTTTATATATTATTTTAATATGATAAAAATTTCTGACTTCATTGTTAGTTTTTTAAATTATTGGAGTTTTTGTATGCAAGCCTAGGAAATAAAATGGGTGCGTGTACTTATGTACGCGCGTGAGAAGTTATACTTCTTTGGCATCATCAAAAAATAGTTTTTAATTGCATGCAAATAATTAATTACAATAAAATAATAGAAGGATTGGAAAAGGATAATCAACAAAGTTCATTTTAAATTTGAAAAATTAAATAAATAAATATTTATTTTCTTACATTAAGTCTAACATAAATTGTCTTATTATTCGAATTGTATTTTTAATTAAAGGATGTCCACTTCCATAGTATCTTCCGGTAATGTCTGAATCGGAACTTCAGTTATCAGTGGCTTATGATAACTAAAATATGATAGGAAAGTTTTGTATTAACAGCGTTGAGATATCGTACAAATACAGCATCTATGGTAGTGCCATGTCGTGTTGTCGAAATCAGAGGATTATTATTCATGGCTAAATTCAAGTCATTTTGGAGGAAATCAATAAGTGGACGATATATATATATAATTATTAAAAACCAAATTTAGAGATTAATAAATATATAAGACATAATTTGTACTAAATATTATAAGATTCTTAATTTTAAATGTTTATTATTGATTATTTAATATTTTAAAAATAAATTTAATAATAAATTCCAATATTGAATTTAAGGTTGGTCATTTTTAAAATATTTTTATTGATTTCTTAATTTAATATTCACTTTTCATTTTTATCAAAAAAAATTCATTAAATTTATTTAGTTATTTTTATAAATATTTATTATTTATTCAATTAAATAGCAAATATTAAAAATTAATATTATAATTTGATGTTCAATTTTAATTTTTATCACAAACTTTTTATTAAATGTTTTATTAAATTTATTTCTTTATTTTGTAAATATTAAATAACCAATAATAAGTATTTAACATTAATAATTTAATAATATTTAGTGTTAATTATATTAAATAAAAGTATTTTAATTTATATCAATAAATAATACATACGGATAGTTAACCTCAATTATATTGGAGCACTTGAAAATGTATATAAGCACAATTTTTTTCACTAATATTCACAAATAGTAAGTAATATCAATCAAAATATTCAATTTAAATCACTACTGAATATAATTTATTAGCACATATATAATTCGCACTTGTATGAAACTAAAACACGTGTTGGGAATGTATAAACTAGAAACATGTTGATAAATATTATAAATATGAAAACAGTGATCAGAGGTGACGAGCGTACCAACATGCGCGACTAATATCGAGGTTCAATTTCTATACTGTTAATTTTGTGTCACAGATGCGCGCGCATCTTAAAATTTCACTCTCATCATTTTTTCATAACGCGCCTAAAGAAGTATAACTTCAATATTCTATTACTATATTTTTAGCTTAGATTTACAAAATAATGAAAGACCAAATTGTTTAAATTATTTATTAATCAGTTAATCCAATTCATAAAGAACACACCGATATAAGTTTTATGTATATTCAACATAAAAATTAACTGATAAATTACTGAATGCGTGCTAATTTCGCGCAAATTATTTTACCCCAACTACCATACCTGCAAAAAATTGCAAAATGGAGAACGCCTGCCGAAAGGATAAGAATAAGCTAGCAATATATGAACTAAATGTGCATACAAAAATTGCAAATAAATTAATCCATGGCCACGGCAATTTATTTATTTCAATAAACTTGGGTCTCTCTCCATTACTTGACGCGACATATAGCGAATAGCGACATTTTGGTGATCAGAAAATGAAAAATACCACAACACGATAAACACTTCCTACCTCTTCTGCAGAACGTAATGATCTGAACAATGGCCAACTGTGTGAACACTACCGGCCATATTACTCCACGACTCCTTTGAAGTGTGCCCGAAAAAACGACAACATAGCGATTGTCCGCCACCGCTGACAATTATCCACCATGCTGGACATTATGTGTAGCGTAGTTATGTGCTACCTCGTCCCCGCGCTGCCAACGTCTGCCACATAGGACGGTCGAGCACGAACTTGTACGACTTTTATAATATATTCAACATTTTTTCTCACACGCAACGAAACTAAAACTTTCACTGTATTTAAAAAAAATCGTACTGAAATCCGATTTATAAACAGAGTGATAGAGTGAATTAAAACGTCCTTTTGTCTTTGTCAGTCAAGTAAATATCCGTTGTGTAGAAAAGATGTGCTGTTGAAGCAAGTGACAACTCGCTTCATCTCACTCTCTCTTACGCATCGTCATAGAACAATTTGCAAGTCATGTGAAAAGTAAAGAGTAACGTGACATAAAATTTGAGGAGGTAAATTGTAAAATATTGAGCTCTTCTTTTTCTAACTTGGCAACTATCCTCTTTATTGAAGACCGTTGTTATGTGTACCGTCATAAGACAATTTCATTATCCTAAGATCGCGTCTCTCTTGTTAAAACTGTAGAGTTTTTGTGGCACCATATAATTAGTCTTCCTAGTTATTATTTATAAACTACTTCACTTCTGTGAAGTAACTAAACCAAATAACGTAAATTGCCGCAAAAAATTCATAATACAGGGCACAAAGAAGATTTGAAGATTACCTACTAGAATAATTAGAAAATATTCTATAATCTTTTGATGCGACATTGGATGTGGATGAACACATTGTTGCCATCATATAACAATATATTCTCTAATTAAGTAAGACGAAGAAAGGGCTTGTATCAAAACACAAATATTAAATTAAAGATTTAATATAATATAAAATTATATGGATCAAAGAGATTTTTAAATATAATACTTATAACTAAATAGGAAAACATATTATTAAGGCACTTATTACCTGACATAAAAAAGTCATAGCCCATATTTTAATAGGAAATTGAAATATAAATGCACTACATAATTGTAATAAGTGAAAATCAAAATTTTTCCAAACCCGGTATCGGAAAAGATTTGCTATAGTTCTCAATTTCTTCTTTCAAATTTTGAATCTTCGTTTTGAATTCTGAATTTTCTTCAATAGCTTTGTTAAAATCTACCAGCTTAGGTCCTGATACCTTAACAATGCTCTGAGCGATTTTAAGCGCTTGGTCTATATAGTTCACAACTTTGTCGATGTCAGCTTCCTTAAGGCCTCTTGTTGTTAATGCTGGAGTTCCTGTGTAAATATATATTTCTTATTTTATTGTTGTTAATAATGTTGTCATGTCAATGTAATGTCAAAATAAGAGTTTTTTACTAAATGCATATGAAAGTGTATATGATGATACCTATAACAAAAAGCCCATTTTTTAAATTTTTGTCTGTCTGTCTGCATGTTTCTTCTGGCTAATCTCCGAAACGGTTGGACAAATTTTGACGGGACTTTCACTGATAGATAGCTGATGATACAGGAAGTAACTTAGCCTACTTTTATTTTATAAAAAGAATTAGGGTTCCGCACAAATAAAAAAACTGGTCACGGTGAATCAATTCGGGTGCTTAAATGGTTTATACTGAGTAAACCATGAGATATATAGCAAATTAATGTGTAATAATTATGTATTATTATAAGCATTAAAAAGACCTACAAAAAAGTCTGGGAGAGTATACATTTACCTTCTAAAGAACACCCATAATAAGCATTTTTGTCTTTAAAAAAGCCGGGAGCGGGGGAGCAAGATTCGCGCGGGCATTTTGTAGACCACTTGAGCGAAGCCACGGGCACAGCTAGTTGTTATTACAATTATACTTTTTTTTTTAAATAGGAAAATAGGGAACAGTGGACTTATCGGCGTTTGAAATCGCCAATACGACGTGGGTTAACGTGTTGGTGTGACGATTGTACCTGTGCTTTATCTCGATTTTAAGTGATGAATTCAGTCTATAGTTATAACCCTATAACCAATTTTTTATATACCACAATGGTGTTAATCATGTATGCGGTCTGTCTGATGGGAAGTGGTTACTGACCGGGTCTAATTATATTTGTTGTAAAATATTTAGAAAAGCTTGTTTTTTTACCAAGTCTGATTCCACTAGGGTTGAGAGCGCTCTTGTCTCCTGGTACAGTATTTTTATTGCATGCAATGCTGCACAGCTCTAGGATGCGTTCTCCGGGGGCACCAGCAAGGCCGACGCTGCGTAAGTCGACCAGCGCTAAATGCACGTCCGTACCACCGGTCGCAATCGCGTACCCCCGCGATATCAATCCATCACACAGCCGTTGAGCATTCTTGATCACCTGACAAGTAAACAACATTATAATGATTATTATAACGCATAATTATTATACACATCTGTGCAATTGAACATCTGCTACTGCCCCAGATTGGATTCGAAGTGAATGAAATTCTTCAGATTTTCAATTCTTTCTTTTAGAATATTTTAAATAAGGAATAAGCCATCAAGTCTTTTAATAATCTTGCAAAGCGCATTGTGGCCAATCTTAAGTCGTTCAACACACTTTCAATTACTGTGACTATAATAATATACTCATCATCATCCTACCACTCACATTTGTGCGATATTATTACTTTATCATTGTATGGATGCATTAACGAGATGAGTGGTGAATCGTATCAAATCGCGGCCGCCACTCCTAATATTTTTTATATACATAAGGTAACCGGCGAGATAAAAAAAAAACAGTTATTTAGATTAAACTATCTATATATACCTAGTATAAAAGAAAGTTGCTATTCGCGTCGTTCTTTTTGTCCGGTTACTTCTTCTAAACTATGCAACAGATTTTGATACTGGTTTCACTGCCGTTTAGAGATGTTTTTTACGAAAGGTTTGTTTAAAGAAAACATTCTAATTAACATTTTGTATATGTACTAGAGAAAATTCAAAGTTTTCTAATCAAGTCACCATATGCATTTTCAATTCAATTTGTAACACCATCATGTGATGGTGTAAGAAAATATTTAAAACCTAATACGCTCTCATAATTACACAACTATATTACGAAGAGGTAAAGTTTGTAGAATAAAATCACTGAAACTCTTGTTTCGTTTTAAAAAAGTTGTGGAAATGATAATATGCTATATAATATTTAAGTATGACGCTTGAGAATCAAATCAAAAGCAAAAATAGAAAAATATTTTTTTAGTCAAGTGTTTTTGTTGTTGCAATCAGGGTTTTTGTTACCTTTTTACCCGAGAGATAAAGGAGGGTTATGTTTTTCGAGCGTTTTACCTCAACTAAACGGCTTGATTATTACAGAGTCTCAGTTGTGGAAGTGATAATAGGCTAAGTACGATGTCTGGGAATAAAAATAGAAAAAAACCATTTGTCAATTGTTTTTGTTGCAGTCGGGTTTTTGTTTCCTTTTTAATAATTTACTTTGTTATTAATTTATTTAATTATTTATTACTAATAAAATCTGTTAACTTTATTCTTGCCATATTGATAACACTCTATATATAATGCTTATTTTAAATACGAATAGATGAAAACATAACTATAAAATTACATTTATAAAATGACCTGTCTTTTGTTATTTTTTAATATTGTCAGTTTATCAAGTGACCGGCTATTATTGCTATCTATTTTATGCTTGTATAGTACACAGATTAGAAAGTACGACGCTCTCGCGTACTTAGACTGGAAGGTTATTCAGTTTAATCTCTTAATATTTCTATAATGTTGTATTTGGTGTTTAAAAACGCTAATCTCAGTAATTGCCAGCCCGATTCTTTTAGCGTTAGAAAGTACATAACATATAAAGGAAGGTTTTGGCTATATAACTTCTCAGTACGACCCTAAGAAGCCAAACAGAAATGTAATGAGGATGAAGCTGCGGTCTACAGCCAGTATTTATAATACAATTTTTTTTCTACATATAAGTTAACTTTTTAGTTAGATAAATATGATGCTGTTGAACATCAACATATATATTACATTATAAAGTCAAAATGTATGTTGAGACAATAACAAACACAAGATTATTCCACCCCAGAATCTAACATGATTATGAGGTTAGCTTAAGTAGAGCTGAATTTATTGGCTGAGAGACCCCAAATAATTTTGAATAAAAGTCATAATCATACTTTTAGGTGTTTTAAAAAAAGGGCTTCATGAATGTATTTAATTTTTGTCTTCACAGGTGATATTTTTAACTTATAAAAAAAAAACTAATTGTGGAGGCTCCTCGTATGGGGTAAGCGGGGCTGGTCCTTCTTGCTCTTTCCTAAATCCAGACATGAGCTTAAGAGTAAAAAAAATGTTATATACCTGGAATATTTTAGAGGAGGAGGTACTGGAGTAGGTATTTTTCATAGTAGTCTAATTAACTAACCTGTTTTTGATACTCGATAAATTCGGGTGAAGTCGCCTGTTTCATAGCCGTTGCTATCGCAGCTATAGCATGATTGTGAGGTCCACCCTGAAGTCCTGGGAATACGGCCTGGTTGATCTTGCTTTCGAAATCGTACATCACTTTCTGACCATTAGCTTTAATCGATCGGATGCCCTTGCGGAAGAATATGACGCCAGCACGAGGACCCCGTAGCGTTTTGTGGGTAGTCGTTGTTACGATATCACAATATTCAAATGGACTTGGAATTACACCTGATTAAAGAAATTAATATAAATTTCACCTCGGTTTATAACCTTTAAATATAGTATTATATCTTTTGTATACGTATTATATAATATTACTAGCTGTGCCTGCGGTTCCGCTCGCGTAGACTACAAAATGTTGTCAATCGGGCAGACGCGCGAATCGTGCTAACCCCCTCTTATTTTAAAGACAAAGATGGTTATTGTGGGTGATTGTTAGAAGATAGACATATGCTCTTGCAAACTTTTTTGTAGGTCTTTTTAATATCTACAATCACGTAGTACATTAATTTGTTAAATCTCTTATAGGTTACTCAAAGAAAGCCCTTTAAGCGCCCCAAAATCTTCGCTTTTCCGCGCCTTTATTACGTATTTCGCAAAAGCAAAGCGATAGCAGAAATCGCTAAATATTTGCTTCGAAATGGCAAAGTAAGATTTGTAAGCAAATATTCAGCGATTTCTGCTATCGCTTTGCTATTGCAAAATACGTAATAAGTGGGCGGAATTGATTTTTATTTACGCGCTTACGCCCACTAGGCTAATGAGGCAGTTATAAGTAGTAGTAAAAAGTTGATATTCTGACATTACAAGGAGACACTTCAATTTTATTTATTTGTATAAACAAAGCTCAAGGATTGTTTGTTTGAACGAGTGAATCTCTGGTACTACGACTCTGATTTGAAAAAATATTTTTGCATTTTATATCCTATGTATTGAGGAAGGCTGTATAATCACGTTACGACCGTAAGGAGTAGAAACCATGAACGTCAAACAATCTGACAAGCTGTAGGCAAGAACGGGAAGAGAGAACAACGGTAGACTACACGGGTGCATTGGCATAGGCATTCGGTGGAGTTGGTCGAACAAATTTAACACGGGTAAAACCATGGGGGGACAGCTAGTATACATATTATTTTTTTTTCTTTATATAAACGTATATTATGTTAAGAGAGGCTTTCATTGACGTGTCTTATCATTCATCTTCAAGCTTGTGGCGATTTTTCGTGAAATTTTTAGCAAATAATAATGAATCAAGAAATCTAAACTAGAATTGTGAAAACAAGATAAATTAAAACATCATAAAATACCATAAAACTTATACTAACTGACTTTTTAAAATTACTTTATAGATTTAGCATTTCGTAAAAATCCTATTTGGGGCCAAAATTGGTGGAAGCTCGCTAAGCCTAGCAGAGGACTGGCTCTCAAGTGCAACTGCCGGAAACACCTGTAATAGATGCTTTACGACATGCTGTCAATTTGAGGGTGATAACTGACCAGGGGGACATTAAGAAACGCTATAGGGTCATTACGACGTTTCCCTTTACCGAAAACTCAAGCTCACTGTAGGGTTCGAAGATACAACGACTGACACAGTGTCCGAACACGGTTACCACTGAGCCATCATAGCTAAAAAACTTTAACAGAGTGAAGATTGATATTTACTGTAATATACTTTTATCTGCTTATTTACAAATTCACATTAGTTTAAAAATCCTAAATAGATCTATTTTATACTGTACAGATAAACTGGGTGTGTCAAGGTGTTTATTCCTTGACCCCAGATACTGGAGTTATCTTGTTTCTCTTACATCAATCAACAATCATTAAGGAATTTTGTTATGCATAGCTATTATCTTTACATCATTATTTGAAACTGATACCTACTTTGAGAAAAATTAAACTGCTAATTAGTGCTTTTATGTTTTACAGAATGATATTATCTATGTGTTAGTGTAAACATTGATTAACAATCGATTAATTGATAATTTTACCAATATCGAAAAATCGACAATTGAAATAAGGCAATCGATTGTTCATATCCAATACAAAATGAAAGTATTTTTCTGATAACTAAAATGATTTCCGCGAATGATCTTTTTTAGCTCGTCAAGTTACTAAATAAAGTACGCAAGTTTCAGAACAACGCGATGACCTTTTTTCAATGTCGTTTTTGACGACGCGACGGGTTGACAAATATTCCGTACTATAAACAATTGATATTCAATCAATTATTTGTTTTTTTTTTCAAAAATTATTTATTTCAATCGATTGTCGGAAAACCGATGTTTTAGCAACTATGTTTCAAATAATAGGCCAAAAAAGTTGTCAAATCTACATCTTGCTTCGCGTTTTGCATGCAATATCAGTAAAAATATAGTACAATTGGAAAAACAGTAGAATATACAAATTATGCCGTATGTCACGTGACCGGCATAAATTTAGAACTCACAGTTTTATTACAATTAATTAAAAATACATTCAAAAGAAAAAAAAATGTGCCGCAATAAATAGAGTATCGTTAAATTTTAGAAAGATCCTACTTAGATTTACTTAAATGAATTGTTTGAAATGCGTTTCTATTTTTACCAAAGTTTAAATATATATCTACCTACATAAGATGTAAAATACAACAAAAATATAAACTCTAAGTGAAACCGCAACCTATAAAAAGCAGTAAGTCATTGTGGTTTACAGCTGTTTTCAATATCCTAATTAATACTAATAATTATGTACTAATCGGGGATAGTAATCTCAGATATGTTATTGAAAACGGCCATTGGTCTATTGTAATCTATTGTTAAGAAATGTAATAATTAATACACTCTGAGTTGTTAATTTAATTTAACTTATGTAATGACATATATGTATTTAAAAACAATTTGACGGACACGAAAGACCTACCTGCTGCGACAAGTCCTGATACATGCGCCATATCAGCCATCAAATAGGCCCCATTTTCATCAGCTATTTGGCGGAACCGCTTATAGTCAAGACACCGTGAGTAACAACTCATACCGGCAATTATCAGACGCGGTTTGAATAGTTTAGCGGTTTCGGCCAGTTTGTCATAGTCTATTAATCCTGTTGTGGGGTTTACCTGAAAATGTATGCTTTTGGTTAACATATTTTAAAACTACCACCGAGCAACTAGGACAAGCAATAAATAAATCGACTTCTCAATAATGTTTCCTTGAAACATTAATCAAAGTACATAACATAATTCCAATGTGTGTAAAGAACTTTTAATTAGTTCAATAATTACAAAATAATCATATGGATGGGTAGAACATATTATGTATAAGTTATTGCATCAACATGTCAGATAACAGTGTTAATGGAGGCGAGTGATAGGGTCCTATGAAGCAACCTATATTTTAATGTGTTGTATTTTCTATTGGCACAATTAACAGCATATTTCATGCAAATGCAGTATTAATTTTGAGGGTTTATATTTGAACTCACTCACACTAGATAATCAATAAATAAACAAACAGAGCTTTATTACTATTCAATATTACTTATTATTTAGTCTAATACTAAATAATAATTAATTATATTTAGTATTAGTATAACTAATATTTGCTTATTTCACAGTTTAATAGAATAATATTTTGCTGTATACTTATCTAAGATTCATAGGTTAATAACCCTATTAAATGGGTTAACATTGAATGATGAAACTTTTGTTTTGCCCCTAACTTAAATGAGTCGCCATTGACCTCGTAAACAATAATTGTATACAAACGTCATTAGGCGATTTGGTATTATTATCTGTAGTCATTAATAAATACGACGATAAAATGGAAGTCTAAACAAAATTTATCTTTAATTATATCATAAAAAATGCTTACTTTATATGGCATGCTTTCGAAGAAAATTGATGTTGCAGATATTTTCTTGGTTGCCGTAAAGAATCCATGAGTCAAATGACCACCATCCGGTAGATCTAAACCCATTATTCTGCCATGGGGTTCAACAACACCCGTGTAAACAGCAAAATTTGCTGGTGACCCTTTAACAAAGCAAAATTTTCAATATAAAATATCCATTAACATATTATATTTATCATTATCAACATGTAGCAATCATTGATGTAATAAATAAATCTATGGTAGCAATTATATGTATACCTGATCACATAGGTAGTGGATTATAGTATGTATTGTTTTTGTTTAGTAGAAGGACTAGATACTTATAAAGAAATATACACAGAGATAAAAAGATTGCATAAGTATAGACTTGAAATTGGAAGGAACAAAATATTTTTTGAGAAATAAAATACATGAATGACAACTTATTCTGCATTTACTAAATTATTATTAAAGCAGACTTTATAAAAACATATTTTTGAACCACAGATTTATGTTTTTCTCAAATGTGTGTTTTGAACAATAAAGTTGGGAAAGTTTATATTTAGTAGTAGTTATGATTAGGGATGTAAGGATACATAATTTTGCAGGATACAATACAATATCAAAGTTTAGTGATAAATAACTGCCTCATTAGCCTAGTGGTCCTAAGCGTGACTGCTATGATCGAGGTCCTAGGTTTGATTCCCAGTTTGAGCAAAGTGTATTGGGTTTTTGTATGAAATTCTCAGTAGCAGCTTGGAGTTTGGCTTTGTGCCCGATTAATGGCAATAGGCTCGTCCCCAATTACATGGACCAAAAAAAAACATATACGGTGAACTGTGGGTTTACATTAGTACACCTCAGCCTAACCCTTCGGGGATACAGGCGTCGTGGTATGTTATGTAAGTAATAAATACAATAAATAATGAAATAGGTACCAGCCTGGCGAAGGATAAAGCTTTTGGGTGATTGTATGTGTCTCTATTATGCACACAATAGGCGATATTTTTTTAAAATAATAAGTAGATGTTTGATAATTAATAATAAATAGCTGTGAAACAACAATACAACACTTAGTAAATATAGCACTGTCGCTGCAAGCATCATGTACGGCTCCTCGGCTGTGACAAATGGCCAATATCTTGCTTCATGCACTTCTTAATTTGTTAGATACTGGTTGATAAATAATTGCTGATCCCAATATATTGTATCAGAATGTTACATCCCTAGTTATGATGTTGAATACACATATTTAGTTTTAGTTTTCATATTCATATTATATTTAATCATATGTAAGCAATACCTGAGTAAGGTTGTACATTTACTCCCCATTCTTCAGAATTTAGTTTGTAAGCTTCAAGTGACCTATTTTGTGCTAATATCTCTATCTCATCAATGAATTCATTTCCTCCATAGTACCTGAAATGGATATTGTTAACATTATATAATTAATAATTATTACCTAGCACCAAGTTATGTATTGAAAATGAAGAGGAACAATTCATAATAAAAGTACTAACAATGGTTTTGTGGTATTCTGCAGAAAGTGTGTCAGTAACAAGAGCTGCAGAGTTGTTTATAAACATGTACATATCTACACTTTTATTTTTAGTTAAGAGGAAGAACTTCATGCTACAGTAATTTTCAATTTTCCATTACTTTCCGTCTTTTCTGTATACTTTACAATACAGTTTTAATTGTCACACAATCTAAATCCAAAGTATTGAGATTTTTTATTTATACACTGTTCAGCTGACTTCTTTACTAAAGTTTCACTTTGTGATTTCACATGTTACTCCATATTGTTTCAGAGATAAATGGTACACTTCAATGTTAAAGCTGATACATACTAAAAACTCATTTTGATACTTAAACAATTTTTTTTTATTCAAAAAAATATTTTTTAGCCTCTGGCACTTTTTAAGGACAATGCAACAAATATAGATAAAAACAAAAAATATGAACCCTAATATAATTATAATTTTATAGTAAGCAAAACAATGATGGCTCAGTTGGTAGTGTTTATGGTCAATGCATTGATTGATGTTAGTTTGAATCCCTGGAAAAAGGCTGAGCTTTGGGTGAAGGAAACCATAATGATGAAACCATAGCATGGTGATAGGGCTTTTTCTAATGCTCAGCTGGCTAGAAACCATCCTGAAGTTGAAAATCTGTCACCAAGCACCTATAGGTGTGTTCTGGCCGCTGCACTTGATAGCCAGTCTACCACTAGGCTTAGCATACTATAATCTTAGGCCACATCATCACTTAAGATCAGGGGAGATTCTGAGTGGCCACGATGCTAAGCCTATAACGATAAAGAGAACTTTTTCTTTTGTTACACCATATTAAAATACACAATGTGACATGATGTCATAGAGACTTCAGTTCATCGTTTCACACGGGTCTATGTGTGCATGAGCTAATAAACATGCAGTTTGTATATGTATGACAGTGATGTGGCAGTCCTCTTCCGATCAACATGTAATCTTATGGTTTTGTTCTACTGGTACACTCAGTAATAAAAATGTCTGGTTTGTCACATAGAAAATGTTTCACCTAACCAGTAGTTGTGCTTTATAATACGTCATATCATAATGATCAAAATAGGTAACAGAAAAAATAAACAGCAATATGGTATAAAAATTCTTTGCATATCACCCTAAACACTAAAAAATATTTGTGGAATTGAAAAATATATAATGCATTACATCACATTGAATAGAATGTGATGAAAATAATGAAATTAATGGAAAGTTCACTATTTGGTATTTCTAGTGGTAGTGATACAGAATAATAGGTTCAATAAACATGCATTTACCAAATTGAGCCATTGATTTATTTTAATTTTGAACAAATAAGTTACAAAATTTTCAACATAATATAAGTCAAATAAAAGTTGAAGGCTGTGTGCACAAATAAATTGAACTGTCTATATACATGTTTGACACTTTTTTTGTGTTCAACAAAGTTTCATTAATCAACTTTAAATTATTTGGATTAAGTAAACCTCTTTTCAGATAAAATTACAGTTTTTAAATAGGTATTTAAGAAATAATCTAGATAATTACTGAAAAATTCTTCAGTAACTTACCTTTGATGTGGCATTCCTTCTGAATATTTGTTGTGAAGACAAGAACTTAAGCACTGCAATACAGGAACCGATGTAAAGTTTTCTGATGCTATCATCTCAAGTCCTGCTTGCTGACGGTTCTTCTCTTTTGTCATAATATCAAATAGTTCAGGATCTGTCTCCCAGAGGTTACCATTTAAGAGTTTGTTATCCATTGTTGAAGTATAGCTGAAGTGTCTTACAGGATTAGACAGCTGAAAATAATAGATTTTTTTATT
This sequence comes from Saturnia japonica, assembly GCA_033032175.1. NCBI lineage: Eukaryota > Metazoa > Arthropoda > Insecta > Lepidoptera > Saturniidae > Saturnia > Saturnia japonica. Next base: position 7,316,315 of record CM065314.1, read on the forward strand.
TCCTTCTGTATACATATACACTTCTTTTACTATTGAAGTAAAAACAGTGACTGGCTGTTGAAATGTTTATCGGTCCGTAATATTATGTAGAAATATTGACCTCAAACTGATAAGTTCCAGTTAACGCAATTACAAACAGAAGTTGATTAGTTCACTTGTTACACTATAAAATGTTGCATTTATATTTCGTATTTAATTAGATAAAAGTTTGCAATAAGTGGCAATACACATACCTATAATGCTTCAAGGAAACTTTTATTTCACAAAATCAAAATACAAAAAACTAAAATATATAACCTAAACTTTTCAATGTACTTAAAACGTGAGAATTAAGATCAAGTCGCCGAACTTTACACTCTTTGAGTCTTTGCAGTAGGTACCACAGTACATAAATAGGTACTTGAAAACTCAAAACATAAGCAAAATGATATCAAATTGTTAACTGACCTCAGAGTAGTTTTTCCTGTAGGCCGGCTTCGTACGGTTTATAATGGCATCTGATGAAAATTTCCCAAATCTTTGCGAAGACATGCAAAAACAAGTTTTTATCAGTTTACCATACATTTTTTGTAGCACAAAACCGACTTGTTCGTGTAATAAACAATTGAATATGTTTATATTTGGTCATACATAAGTTACTGTTATCGAAATTGATAACCCATTATGAACTCTACGAACGCGTAACTTGACGTCGCAAAAGATATGTCAATTCAGTGTACAGAGTAGTTTATTAATTTAGCTGTACTACCGTACAGTGCAGTGCTGCCAGCTCAGGTTGAGTGCTGGGCGCTAGATCATGTCAAAAAAAGCGCTAGATTCCGCTAAACACTTGTGATAAAAAAGTGCTAGATTATAATGCTATTTTTAAATTAGGAGTTAAATAGATACTTTCTACTTTCCTATCCTATAACAACCATATCGTTTGATTGACCAAACAATTAGTGATTGTGGGTTTAATTTAGTTTTCGTAATTTCAAGTACCTATTGTTTACGTTCTGAAAACAATGAGTTTACCTATTTATAGTGCAAGGCACGGTATTGGAATTAAAACATCAAATATTTTAATAATTTTTCATTTATGAAAACATTTAAACAACAAAAAAAAATAGAGGTCATCCACCTAATCGTCATCCTCTGCGTTATCGGTTGTAAATGTTTGAAGATTCCCAGAACCAGATGGCCCTGGCTGTGGCTCTGTGATATCCACATATCATAGGGCAATCTCTAAATTATATTTTTCGTTACTTCCAATTTGCCTCAATACGTCTACGTCATCAGAAAGATCATAATTGAAACATGTGGATTGTTTAGAAGTCAAGCTCTTTCTTACCTGTAAAACCACATTAATCATGTCTACGTTGAGAGCATTAAAATTTATTTTTCACTCTATGTATTGTGCTAAATATTCTTTCAATACCTGCATTAGAATGTGGAAGTAACATAACTTTTAGGTTGAAATCTATAGAGCGTACTCAATCTTATCTCAGCCTTAAGTTCCGAAATTGAAATTTATGGTCGCAAGCTTAACATTATCTCAGCTCTGCCTGAGTAAAGTTCGTGATCGAATTCGACGACTTACGGAAAACTTGGGTATTGTACGACTAAAAAATAGTATAGCATAATAGTGACCTAACAGTGATTAGATACAATTATTAAATTATCTGTATTTCTTGATTCTTATTGGCTAATATATAGAAATGATTGTTTTTATTACGTACACGTTTTGTTATTCCTGTTGTTTGCAGTTGTTTCTCGTTATTGGTTTGAAACTTTAATCTTTTTATTTTATGTACGACTAATCTGTTATTTTAAAGCAAGTTTAATATTATACAATTACACAATTGAAATCCTATTTTAAATAGTTTTTTAATTTTCTATACATAATTTGTGATTAATTTATTTGTTTGAGTTGAAGAAATTTAACAGTCCAGATGCGAAGCAGAAACTTATTTAGAAGTTTAAAAACATTCAGTGGAAATAACGTTCGTTTTGAAATGGTTATAAAAAATAATAAGTATGTACCATTTCGATAGTGTTAGATTTTCCACTAGGAGTTGATTACCCTAAAATTTCGCTAGATCTAGCGCCGACAGCGCTAAAATGGCACCACTGGTTCCAGTTCGGCCGATGTCAATCATTAGCAGGTTTTGTCGAGACTTTCACTTGTAGATAGCTGATTTTATAGGGAGTAACTTAGACTACTTTTATTTTAGACAAAGAAATAAGGTTCGGCACAAAAAAAAAAAACTTGTGAAATCGATATATGGAGAATAGGGAAGAACAGATTACTTAGAGTAGGTATTGGCAACCTTTGACATGTTGAGGGCCAAACTTTAGCGTGCAAATACGTTCGCGGGCCGAGGTTTAAAAGTACTTAGTGCATTTTAAAGTAGTGATAACATTTTTTGCGATAATATTGGACATGAAATAATACGACCACGTTATTATTACCTTACATTATAATTAAATCGTTAAATTTGCAATTATTACAAACTACGAAAGTGAAATATACCGAAATCAATGAGACACTTGAGCTTGAATTTGGGAAACTAATCCATCGATATTTGAATTAATTCAACTGATACAAAGACGTAAAGAATTTTACAAATTATCGTCAGTCAGTCTTGTACGATGTGTTGATTTATTAACTTTCATATGAAAAGAACGCGAACGCATTTATAAGTACGTCCAAACGGACGAATCAATCTTCTTGCGAATTTTCTAAGCTGCGGAAAATTATGTTCTTCTAGATATTTTTTGTAGAAATCGCACAACTCTACGTCTTCAAATTACAATTACAATTAAAAGTACATTACATTTTGTAGGAATAGCAATTAAACTGAAACAGTCTTCCATGTTTTTGAAATCGCTAAATCTGTTCGAAAATTATTCCGACAATAACTTGAGTTCTTCAGCATATTGAACATAAGCAATATACAACACAACAACAAGAGAACTACAACACAACAACAACTTGAACATCAGCGTAAACAAGACATTTGAGAAGTAACTCGTTCCTTCTCAGTCCACAATCACTCTCTATCAAATCTGTCAGACAATTATCCATGAATAGGTTGAACAGCCATGGAGACGCTACACATCCCTGTCTAACACCCTTTTGGATATCAAACCATTCAGTGTATGCTCCATTTATTGTAACACAAGCACTGGAATCCTCATAAAGAGATTTCAAGGGTTGTATCAGATCACCGCTAATCCCATGCCTAGACAATGACAACCACAAATCATTCCTCCTCACTTTGTCATAGGCCTTTTATAAATCTAAGAATGCACAAAAGACTTTTTGGTTTGTTGCCAAAGATTTTTCAGTTATGCAACGTAAGGAGACGACCTGATCCGTACATGCCATACTCTTTCTAAATGCCGCTTGTTCATCCCAAATCCTGTCATCCGTTTCTAACATAACTCTTTCTATTATTACCATAGCATACAGTTTGCCGACAACGCTGAGAAGGCTAATTCCGCGGTAATTTTTACAGTCTTGTTGTGACCCTTTTCCCTTGTATAACGGCACGATCACAGCCTTGCGCCGGTCTCCCGGTACCCGACCATTTCTCCAACACAAGTTGAAAAGGCGGTATAACTGACTTGCTACCACACCCTGTCCAGCCTTCAGCATTTCGACAGACACCCATTGGTGTAAGACAATACACCTCAGTTTTACCAGACTTCATACTTTTTAATCCTTTCATAATCTCTTCCATACTCATGATGCTGTCAGGTTCACTTTCGTTCATTCCAAGAGGAGGTACTTCCATTGGCGCTAGCACCTCTTGTCTTTCAAACAAATTTTCAAAATATTCCTTACAGCTCTTCAACACATATTCTTCTCCTTTTATAATACTTCTATCCTTGCTTTTGATTTTCGATAACTCTGAGTTTGTTGTCTTTCCTCGAGCTAATCTGATCGATTTCTAAAACACTTTAATATTCGCTCGAATATTATCAGAGAGCCTTCTGTCAAACTCATCTTTCCGCTCTTTTTTCTTTTGGCAAACCACTTGTTTCACTAATCCTTTCATCGTTTTGTAAACTTTTCTTGCCTTATCCACATCCTCTAATGTTTACTTTTGCACTCTTAAATTAGCCTTTGCTGCTAACCAATATAGCCACGCTTTTTTCTTTCCATCCACAACTTTTTTCACCTCTGTATCCACTCATATATTTTACACTATTCTTCCCTTTCTTCTTTTAGCAACCCCACATACCTCACTTGCAACATTGACTACACCTTCCTTAAAATTCTTCCTTAAGTTCCAAAAACTTTCTATCTCACATTCTTCATCCAAATTAACAAATCGTTCTTTCAACTTTTAATGTACTCATCTTTCACTTTATCCTCTTGTAAATTTTTTACATTCACACGTTCTAGATTAGATGTTGATTCTATTATCCTATGCCGCTATCGTTTTTAAAAGACCACTAACCTGTGACATCACCAGGAATTGGTCCGTATCAATACCGACACCGCGAAACGCCCGAGTATCAAGAACTTGCCCTTTCAGTCTTTCATCGATGATCACAAAATCAATCAATCAATCATACTTTTAAAACCACATTCAACCCTTGTGTACATATGAACTCTTTTATGAGCAAACATTTAGTTCGCTACTAAAAGATTCCATTCCAAACATACATCAAGCAATCTTTTACCATTTTCGTTAATCCTCTCATCACCAAAAGTGCCTAAAACCTTTTCATACCCATCACACTTCACACCTACCCATCCATTAAAGTCTACCAACATAATAATCCTTTCATTGTCTTTACACTTCTTTAGAACTTCTCTCATACTAATCCAGAACTCCTCATTTTCCTTTTTGGCTGCTGTCGAACCTCTGGAACCCAAATCAATTGGTGCATACACACCTAGGACAAAAATACGGGTGAGCTCGACTTTTAGCCTAATCCAGAGGAGTCTAGGACTCACACAGTTATACTCAATCATTAATCAGTCATTCGCGCAGACAGAATGACACCGACACCCTGGCAGCCCCTTCTGGTGTAGGGTACTTCAGACCAATACGCCGTGCAGAGTCCATAAGTTGTGGTGTCACACCCCTTCCACTTCGTCTCATTCACGCATAGCACATCAATTATCCTCTCATCCATAATTTGACATACTTCATTAATTTTTTCATTAATTCCTCCCCTAACATTCAACGTAAAAAAGCGGTTTTCCACAGCCCGCTTTCCGCCCCCGTTGGAAAAGAGACGTGATGGGTTGCGAACCGCACCGCCGCCTACTTTATTTATTGTTTTATAAATCATTGCGTTCCCACGAGCAGCTAGGGAAAATAATCGAGTCGGGTAGAGCCCCCCATAACAGACAAGTGGTAACCATAGTCTGGGGTCACCAGATCCCATGGCAATTTGGCACGCTACTGATTAGGCTTGCCCCTAGCGACGCATCAATCGGCAAGGCAGACCTTGGATTGGCGGAGAGGAAAGGAAAAGGAACCACTGGGAAGGATAGGCATTTAGGATAGGAAATTTATGGATGTTGATTTGGAAAATGTTTAAAAGGATACTACTGTCTCGGAAGGCTGGGCTTAATTCAGTAGTAGCTCGGGGGGCCGGAGTCGCGTACTCGTATAACATAACATACTTCCCGGAAAGGAAAATCAGTATGGTATCCCCTGACCTTCCGACTTATATAACAAAAATCAATATTTAAGGTTGGCTGAGAGTTATTGACCAATGTGATATATCACATATAGATATAAGCTATAGCCTAAACTATTCCTCAAGAGTCTGGCAATAATATTTAAAAAAAGATTTGTCAATCTGACTGGTATTTCCAGAGATTAGCGTGTTTAAACAAACAAACAAACTTTTCCGCTTTATTATTTATTATATTATAAAGATATACAAGATATAGAAAATAGAATAAAGAGTTCTAAACAGTAATTAAATGGTCCTGACAAAATAACAAGTTTTTATTAATAAAGTGGTTGAGCGGGACCCTTTTTACCCGACTGCGTGAAAGGAGGGTTATGTTTTTCGAACGTATGTATGTCTATTTATTTGCCACGCTCTGTCAATTATAACATAAAGAAAATGCGTTTTTAGTATCATTGCGCTCTGTAGCCTAAACGGCTTGGTGGATTTTAGCATACGATGTGTTGTTACTGTTAGACTCGTCGACTAATTGTGGGAGTGACGTAGCTATTTGTTATTTAAATACGACCTCTGAGAGTTTTTGGCGGGATCTTGAGGGTTTACTTGGTTTTTGACCTTATATTAAGTAATACCTATTGTTGGCGTTTTGCGTGATATAGTTTGGTTTTTGTGCATAAGTGAGGTGGATTATAAATATAAGTTGAAAGCATTCATTCCGAGATCCCACAAAAACTTCCTAGAAAGTTCTAACAAGGGAGCCACCATCTTTTTAGGATACTGAATCGTCATAACACATGACAATATAATTCACTCGATAATGGCAGTAATGGTCTTCATTAAAGAGGACCGGTTGCCAAGTTAGGAAGAAGAAGAAGAAGAAGAAAAATATATTTTTTTTAGCTATCTAACTGTTTTTAGTGCAGTCGGATTTTTTGTTTCATTTTTAATCAATAATTTGGTTTGATTATGTTAACTAAAACACAATCTACGAAGGTTTTTTTTGTTTACTTCTCGCTACTGTATACTTTCTTATTATGAAAATCTTGTAAGTTTTCTGTGCACTCTCATCATGGCCAGACCATTGAGATTATTTTCCCCATAGTGCTTTTTAACCAGGTTTTTAGTTTACAACAAACACAAGCCTATGGCCCGCAGAATGATTGGTAACACTAGTTTCAGAATGATAAACACGGTTTTCGCCATATTTGTATAATAAAAACAAGATTTGAATATGTAGGTTTAATTAATATTTGTATGGTATAGGGGTAGACTAAATTGATTTTATATTTTCTTTCAAGCCAGCGTTTTATTATCAAAATTAAATAGGAAGAATTACTAGTAGTAATTTTGCTTGTAACTATCAAATTGAATTAGCAATGAATTTTGAATACATTTATGTAACCTAATTTCAAATCTTTCATCATCATCATTCTTCAAATCAAACAAAGCATTTTGCCTAGTTTGTGACGTTTGAAATAAGTGGTCGCCAATAAGTAACCATTTTAGTTTTAGGAGCAGTAAACTGTGGCTAACACATTTGTGTCTGGAAAGGCTTAAGATAAACTTGTTTGAGGTTAGTTATATATGACCATGTCTTTCAGTGACCTGCATATCATGTGAATAAAAATACTTTAAAAAATTAGCTTTTAGAAAAACATAAAGTAGAATTAGTCGGCATCGAAGGTCGATATTTCTCCAATGTTTTCGATATTTTGTAGTACACCAGCGTTTTTAAGTCTTTACCCCATAAGTAATCTAAATGGTTGAATTTATTGTAAGGTATTCTATAGAACTCAACGACGTTGGGTAGTCTGTTGCGAGTCCTAATTACATCAATTGTATCTGCAAGCCAGTCGTTATCACTATAAAATATGAATATGGGTGCTGTTACTCTTTCAAGCGTGTATGTTGGCGCGGTTGAAGTTCCATAAATTTTTATGTTTTTTGTTTTACCATAATTGAACTTTTGAAATTTACCCGAATTAATTTCCTGCAAATAATGAAGAAATTGTTTCGATGATGATCCAGAAGGGGCGTGTTCAGCAATGTTGGGTAAATTGGTTATGTTTAATTGTGCGTAATCATATCCAAAGAATGGAAATGCTAAATTACTGCAAATTATTGCTGCAAGTTTTGCGTTTCCGCACAATATTGAAGATATCGTTTGAACAAACGTGCTATTAGGTAAAACATCAAATCGAATACCAAGGATCTCCGATAATATGAACTCCTCATTTTCAAAAAGAGCTAAAGCTTTGAAAATTGGACTTCTCAGGTGTGATACGTACGCTACAGCAGCCATAGCAATCATAATCGATATTTTATTGTTATATTCTGGTTTTTCTGAACACATTACAAAAAATGATGTTGTTCCTTGTGAATGTCCGATATACATAAGTTTCTCATGGCCAGTTTTATTCAGGACATAGTCAATCATCGATGGCAAATCAATGAGACCTATTTCATTCCAACTAAAGTTCCAATACTCCGAGTTTTTATCTGCAGAAAGGGTTAAATGTGCTCTTGAATATTTATTACCTCGTGCGTTACCCATCCACACATCGTAACCTTCTTTAGCAAGATTAAAACCTATAGCACTCTCTGGTCCAGCTATTATAAAGTCATCCGAACTTAATATTAGCCCATGCATTAGAAATACTGGTGGACCACCGCACGGGATTCTAAATAGTTTCAGAATATAGCCATCGCTAGTTTGCACAGTATGAATCTCAAGAGGATAACCATATTTTGTTATTATTTGTACGCCACTCAAATGTGTATCTTCATTATTCATTCCAGCAACAAATTTAAGAATATCTTTCGATTCTGTTTCTGGTATAGTTGAACTCAAATTGAACACATCAAACTTTCTAACTGCTTCGATAATTTTTCCTTTGTAGTTATACAAAACATCTCCATTTATAAAAACAACTAGAAGAGTAGTCACAAAATATAGTGACACTGTTAAAAATATCATATTTTTTCTAACAAAAGAGACACCTTGAAATAATATATGTACAACCTCTCATTATACTTTTTCAGCTATTACTACTTTATTTCCATTGTGTAAAAGTGATGAAATAGGTACCTACTAATAAAATGTTAAACAATTATATTGTATCGTCTCTTCAATATTCATATGTGTCAATTGTTTATCTATATAATTTATAGTTTTCGTTGATGTGGGCAGGGCCTCCATAAGTAAATTCAGCGCCGGGGTGCGAAAGTTATCTTAGCCCTCGCTCTTTTTAACTACATCACACTTAATTTTTCGGACTTTTGAGTTGAAATATTTTTATACTTAAAATGTAATTTTATCATTAATTAACTTTTGGTTAGGTTTGCTAATCTATCTTGAGTTTTGGACACATGGTTGTTTATAAATAGCTTTTATTAACTTAATTTTTTGTTAATTTCAGGTTTTTAAGTATAGGTATGTAAATATTAAGTCCTTAAATATAAAATTAGTGTTTTTTAAGGAAAAAGTAAAACGAAAAAAATATTATGAAATTATAAATAATATATTTAATCGAATAAATTCATGTACTATTATTATTGTTACACCCGTGGGTATTAAAAATGCCGGTGTTTGACGTGAAGAAGATTTATTTCAATTCCACACAGTTATAAGATACACGAACTCACAACACTATTATTTATTTCACTTTGGTTTCGCTTCCTTTTATCGCTCGTAGTTATCGCTTTGTAATTCAAAACTGAACTGCCTCGGCGCTGCGCCTGAGCCGCTTAAATACCTACACTAAATGATTGCAGAAAAATCGTGAATCATCGCTAACTTTTGTATTATTTCCCTGGCATCAACACGATTCGCTATAGGAGGGTGAAACTTGTTTAAAAGAGAAGCAGCCACCTGAAAATCTCTCATAAAACTTTTACTAGCCATATTAAAATAGTTTTGTCGTAACAATTTAAAATCCCTTTGGATCTCCCATTCATAACCTCCACAACTCAACGTATATTGTGACTGCTCTCGATTTATTCGCTTCAATAGTAAAAAGTTGTGCTTCACTCTCCTTCAATGAAGCAGGCACATATGCTCTGTATTTATTTTGATGTTATGAGGGTGATGAATTCCGAAAAATCATTTTTTATAATATCTGCACCAGAAATGGTTGCTGAGTAGGACCGGCCTTAAGACTTCAATTGTATATCTCTTATAAATAATATTACCTCATGAGGTCGTAATGCGATAAGACACTTGCCGGTGCGCCCGTACATGCGTCGCCTGTATTGCTATGTAAGTTTCCTCATGTAAATTTTTATTAAATATTATTCGGGGTATATTTTTTACTTATAATCTCAAAAGGATTATATAGATAGAACCAAATCTCGATACCTAATAACACCGTCACGGATCGGCCAGGGTTTTTGTTAAATAATGTATATCTGAACACAATTAACGCATAGGTAATATAATTTAGGACATTTGAACCTTTAGTTATGCAGTAATTAATGAATTCTCAATCTTTCCAAACCCGATCGTCTCAAATATGGTTTTCGAAGACAATTAATAGCATTATTTGCTTGTATTGTTTATGAAGAGCGATATGTGAATGTTGTCAATCACAGAGGACATGATCTAGTATTGTTTTTAGGTATCTGAACATAATTCTTTAATGTATTTGATATTTTATAATATACAAGTCGTTTTAAACTTCTACCCCATAAGTAATCTAAATGATTGAATTTTTTAAAGGGTACCCTATAAAACTCAATGACATTAGATAAACTGCTGCGTGTACGATTTGCGTCAGTGACACTTACAAGCCAGTCATTATCACTGTAAAATATAAAAACCGGCGCAGTTACATGTTTCAGCGGATAAGACGGAGGGACTGGAGTACCGTAAATTTCGACATTTTTCTGTTCGCGGTAATCAAATTGACGAAATGCCCCTGAATTTACTAACTGAAAAAAATGCAACAATTGTTTTACCGATGATCCTGCAGGGACATGTTGAGCAATGTTTGGCAGATTTGTATAATTTAATTCTAGAAAATCATAGCCAAAAAAAGGAAATACTAGGTTCGTGCATATCGATGCTGCATTAAATTTTGTACCACACAATATTTTTGTTATGGTTCTTATGATTTCATTACTAGGTAATATTTCAGTGGGATAACAAAAAGTTTTTACAAATTCGTATACTTGAGGTTCAAATAAAGCTAATCCTCTGAATGCTGGACTTTTCATGTTTGATAAATAAGCTGCTGCAGCCAAACCAACCATCACTACAATTTTATTATTATATTCTGGTCGTTCAGAGCACATCACAAAAAAACTTGTAGTACCTTGTGAATGTCCAATATAGCTCAGTTTCGAATGCTTAGTTTTATTTAATACATAATCAATCATGCTCGGTACATCAATGATACCAATTTCATGCCAACTAAAATTCCAAAACACTGGTTCATTATCAGGTGACAGATTTATGTGAGATCTTGAATACTTATTACCTCTTGCATTCCCCATCCAAACGTCATATCCTTCTTTAGCAAGGTTATAAGCTATTGCACTTTCTGGTCCAGCTATTATATAGTCGTCAGAACTTGAAAGTAATCCATGCATTAAAAACACTGAAGGGCCACCGCATGAGATTCTGAACATGGTTAAAATGTATCCATCACTGGTCTGCACATGGTGAGTTTCTACCGGAAAGCCATATTTTGTAATTAATTGTGAACCGTTTAAATAACTATCTTCATTGTTTGGATCTAATGCGACATTGTTGTTTGTAATAAAATTGAGGAACAAAGAACTCGTTAGTGGAGTAAAAAAAAACAACAAGATTGTATAATAAACTTTCATGATTCAATTGAAAAACCGTTATCTACCTAAGGCAACTAAAACGTATTTAGTGTTATTTACGGTTAGTTACTTTCTTTATATAAGCTGTTAACCCGTTGTTAGTTATAGGTAAGTTAAAATAAAAAAAATAATACTGAAAAAATTGTGTGTACCTACTTATGAAAAAGGTAATTCATTGAAATAAAAAAAAATCTCCAAAAATTTTATACCGCTTGCCAACAACATGATGTAGTTTGTCATCAATGATAATAACGTAAATATATTTTACTGACCTTTTAATTTTGTAAAAATAATTTAACGGTGTATAAATAAATAGATATCATTTTAAATCAAAATTAATTTATCATTGATAGCTAACTCCATCATGATGCACTCATGTTACATAATACGCAAGCCGTACTCAATTTTGTCCTCTACTAAACGCATCAAAAGAAGTGTCACACTTCTAAAAATGTTTATTGGTTATGAAAAATAAATAAAATCACTAAAATATATAAAAACGAAATAAACACCAGTTTAAAAATAGGATACTGATGTTAGGGATTTTTAAGGGACTGATGTTAGGGTAAAAAGACAAAGCATGGTGTACTTAACCAGTCGAGAATACTACTTTTCAAAACTTTTGTAAGTTTTTACTGAGCTTTATGATTGGTTCTTTCAAAATGATGCGAAACAATAAATTACTATTAAAGAATTGTATCATCGTAAAAAAAAATAAGCACCTACCTATATAAAATAAGTTGAATTGTTAAAAAACAATATGAATAGTTTATATATGTTACAATTTTGATTATTATTAAGTACAGTTACTACATACCCCGATAATTGTTACAACTAACCCCAAGCAAGGAGTAAGTTGTAACATAGTTCTATTTTGGTAAAAGTGTTGTGACGTAAATGTTAATAGTTTGAAGAATTTGTTAATTTGGTTGAATACAGTTAGAGTTAAAGTAGTAGCCAATGTTCAATTAGTGTTAATTCCATCAATAGATGTTAGGACATATTCGTTCGCCTAAGAAATGTGACAAGCCAAGCCACTATTTCTATGGAAAAATGGTAAATTGAGATTAGGCAGTTCTTAGTATTAATATTAAGACTGAAACTATAAAAGGATTTAATTTTCCACATCCTGAAAACTGTTCTCGTTGTTATTTAAAGAAAAATAAAAGATATTCTTTACTTACTTTTATATAAGACATCTGAGGGTTTTATTACCTGTGTATGAATGTAAAACAATATACGATTGTCGAAAATTTGATAAATTTTACCAACTGTTTAATCACTTAAAGTTTCTAACCCACATTAGGAGTTTAATGACTTAAGTGTGTCGTTTTGTTTCGAAATACTTTATGAACACTATAAGCATGTTTACTGTCTCATTAGTCTAGTGGTAGTAAGTTTGACTACTATGATGGAGGCCCTGAGTTCGATTCCCAGTTCGAGCGAAGTGTTATTGGGGTTTTCTATTAAACTCTCAGTAGCAGCTTGGAGTATGGCTTTGTGCCCGATTAATGGCAATAGGCTCGCCCCCTATTACATGTGATCTAAAAACATACCCGGCGAACTGTGGGTGTACATTAGTACACCTCTGTCTAACCCTTCTGGGATACAGGCGTGATGGTATGTTATGTTATGCTTACTTACTAACTAATATAGTTGCTTTTAAGAAGCATCAGGGCATAAGTCAGATTAAACTAGATTTACCCAGCTAAGTTTTATGCTTCTAAAATAAATCCTACTAATAGTATAAATGTGAAAGTTTGTATTTTTGGACGTTTGTTATTCAATCATACAAAAATGGCTGAACGGATGTGGATGAAATTTGGCACACAGATACTTTTTATCCCGTGATATAGCTTAACGACTGGTATCAATTTATGTTGTTTTCCAATATCTACGCGCACGAAGTCTCGGCTAAAGCTAGTATATCATATAAAGAAAAGTGTAGCATCATTATCATTCAGTCGATAATACTTGAGAAAATATTATCCATTCGTGATAGGATTACTTTACATTACATTACAACATAAAATTAGATCAATGAAAATTTTACTTGTAAACAGAAGAAGAGGTCAGAATACTGTTTTATGGAAAATTGTAAGGTCTGAAGTTAGAGATGTGGAAACGGTTCTATAAACTATATGAAAGCACTGAAAATGTTTCTTTTTTGTAAGTAAACTCTAGAAGGGATCATAATGTCTCCAATTACTGTATGAAAATTAGAAACCTTATTATAGGGATGAAAAAATCAGTGTTGGCTTTCTATTACAAAAGAGTAAAATTTATTTTAGACTTTTTTTCCAAATAAGCCCCTAACTTTACGTACGGTTACTAAAATTTGTGTAATACAATGTTAGAAAATTTGTATGTAGTCTTTTATAAAGCATTTTTTAGAAAATCATTGCAAATACAAAGAGTAAAAATGAATTTATGATATTATTTTTCACAAGAACGTCTAACGTGATGAACGTTACCAAGAGTACTTATATATGTAGATATCTGCATAATCTTATGTGATAATTTATTTTTGTTACCATAGAAATACTTAAATTTAACAAAAAAAAAGCTGTTGACCGCACTGTATAAAGCTACTTTGTATGTGAATTTTCGGATAAAAGTAATTACCTACTTTATGTTATCATCTCTAAAATAACAAAACTGCTTCAAGAAGCAACAATGTTACGGCTTGTCAATTACGTGGATCAAATGTCATCCGAGACGTGAGGTCCCATATACTACAACTTTGTATATTAGGTAAAAACTGTTAAACCTTGTCAGTCGAGGATTAAAATAAAGACAAGGTTTTTACAGCTACCTGAAATTAACTTAACAAATATTATTATATAACAAAATTAATATAATAATTTTTGTGAAAATCCTTTTTCTTTCTTTTTGTTTTGTAGCACGGCATTATTTTATTGGTAATTCAACGTATTCGACCTTAGATGCTGAGCGCCACGCATCTCAAAGGGCCTCTGAGACGTTTACACAGACTCAAGCCCGTCAGGCCCTAGATGCTGAACGCCACGCATCTCAAAGAGCCTCTGAGACGTTTACGCAGACTGAGACCCGTCAGGCCCTGGATGCTGAACGCCACGCATCTCAAAGGGCCTCTGAGACCTATACGCAGACTCAAGCCCGACAAACCTTAGATGCTGAGCGCCACGCATTTCAAAGGGCCTCTGAGACGTTTACGCAGACTCAGGCCCGTCAGACCCTGGATGCTGAACGCCACGCATCTCAAAGAGCTGCTGAGACAGTGGAACAGACTCAGACACGTCGAGTTTTAGATGCCGAACGTCACGCGCAATTGATTGCGGCAGAGACTGACGAAGATTCACAAAGACGACGTCTTTTAAATGCTGAACGGCAGGCAGAAAGAAGACGTACGTTTTCAATGAGTACGTGGGAGGCATTTAATGGTGCCGCTTTTGAGTATGACCCTTTGATCGACTATGTTAATCACCGATTGGTTATCATTGGGAGAATGGATAAAAAATGCAGATATTGTGAAGCACTGAAATGGAAAGAAGAAACTCCAGGTATGTGCTGTTCTGGTGGAAAGGTTAAAATTCCATTACTTGGCGAGCCAGAGGAACCTCTTAAATCTTTACTTTTATACGACAGTAACGAATCGCGCCGGTTTTTAAGCAGGATTAGAAAGTATAATTCTTGCTTTCAGATGACGTCATTTGGTGTAGATAAGGAGGTCGTAATGCCTGGATTTTCACTTACTTTTACCATCCAAGGACAGGTGTATCACAGGATTGGTTCCTTACTTCCCGCAAATAATGAACAACCAAAGTTTTTGCAACTTTATTTCATGGGCGATGAAGAAAATGAAGCTGATCGCAGGTGTCAAAATATACAAGGAATCGAAAGGGATACTGTTTTAAAAATCCAGAGAATGTTGCATGAACATAATCGCCTTATCAATACTTTCAAAACAGCACTAGAAAGAATGCCGGGAGAGGATTATAGGTTGGTGATGCACCCCGATCGCACACCAAGTGGGGAACATGAAAGGCGGTATAATGCACCGTTAATAAATGAAGTCGCAGCCTTGGTTACAGGCGAACAGTTTGCTTTCCGTGATATAGTTTTACAGGCCCGAGATGACACATTAACCAGGGTGCCTGATACTCATAAATTTTATGATGCGTTGCAATATCCGATCATATATAGTAAGGGACAAGAGGGGTACCACTTTCAAGTTCCTCAAATTAATCCTGAAACAGGTCTTCCCTTGCATAACAAAAAGGTTTCATGCATGGATTTTTATGCCTACAACATGATGATACGAGAAAACAACTTTAACATTGTACAAAGATGCAAGCAACTGGCCAATCAGTTTTACGTTGACATGTACGTTAAAGTTGAAAGCGAGAGGTTACGGTACATATCATTAAATCAAACTAAACTAAGAGCAGAGAATTACATCCATCTTCAAGACGCTGTGGCAAATGACGCTAATTTAAATCCAAATAACTTAGGTCGTATGGTCATTTTACCATCTTCATTTGTAAATAGCCCGCGGTACTTACACGAATATACTCAGGACGCGTTTGTTTATGTGCGTACACATGGTCGCCCTGACTTATTCGTCACCTTTACTTGCAACCCAGCCTGGCCCGAAATAGTCAATCAGTTGATGCCGGGGCAAAGCGCAATAGATAGACATGATGTAGTCGCAAGAGCTTTTAGACTAAAAGTTAAAAAACTAATGGATGTGATTAATAAAGGCCGAGTGTTCAGAGAAGCGCGCTGCTTTATGTACTCTGTCGAATGGCAGAAACGTGGACTGCCACATGTCCATATATTATTGTGGTTAAAAGATAAGTTACGACCCGATCAAATAGATAACATAATCAGCGCTGAAATACCGGATCCTAACATTGACAAGACTCTCCATGACATTATTGTAAAAAATATGATTCACGGTCCATGCGGACCCGAAAATCCACAGTGCCACTGCATGAAAGACGGAAAATGCACAAAAAAATTTCCTCGCAAGTTAGTGAAAGAGACCGTTCACAACGACCACGGATACCCGCAGTATCGTAGAAGAGCGCCAGCAGACGGAGGTCGAACAGCAACCGTGAAGCTCCGAAATGGTAGCTACGTTACGGTTGATAATAGTTGGGTAGTCCCCTATTCACCAATTTTATCAAAAATGTTTAACGCCCACATAAATGTTGAGGCATGCAGTTCAGTACGCGCCATCAAATATATTTGCAAATATATAAACAAGGGTAGTGATCAAGCTATTTTCAATTTTAGAAATACTGATCTTGCGAATCCCGTAGATGAGGTACAAACTTATCAGTCTGGTCGGTATGTCAGCAGCAACGAAGCCGTGTGGCGTCTGTTAGCATTTCCGTTGCACGAAAGGCATCCCACCGTGACAAATCTCAGCGTGCATTTAGAAAATGGTGAACGCGTTTATTTTAATGAACACAATTTCCACGAACGAATAACTACTCCGCCAAAAACCACACTCACTGCTTTTTTTGATCTTTGTATCAGAGATGAGTTTGCAAAAACTCTTCTTTATGTCGAGGTGCCGAGGTATTATACTTGGGATGCAAGTAGGAAAACTTGAAAACGCCGCATTCAAGGTACTTCAGTTCACGATTGGCCTGGCGTCAAATCTGGAGATGCTTTAGGACGAGTTTATACAGTTCATGTTAGTAACATGGAATGTTTTTGTCTACGCATGCTTTTACACCATGTGCGCGGACCTACCTCATTCAATGATCTAAAAAAATACAACACACAAGATTATCCTACATTTCGAGAGGCATGTGAGGCAAGAGGATTACTGGAGAATGACAACCATTGGGATGTGACACTGGAAGAAGCTGCTCAATGTAGATCAGCAGGCAAGATGAGAGAGCTATTTGCTGTATTAGTAGCGACATGTGGTCTTTCAAATCCTCAACAATTGTGGGATAAATACAAAAATGATATGACCGACGATATATTGCACAGATTACAAGAGCAAAATCCCAATGTCACGTACAGTGATTTAATTTACAATGAGGGTCTGACAAAAATTGAAGACCAGGTTAAAACAATTTCTAGAAAGGATTTATCAGATTATGGAATGATCAGACCACAGAGAACCGAGGAAATCAGTAGCGATTTAATACGGGAACTAGATTACGATACTGCTTCCTTACAACAACAATTGACAGAGTCTGTTCCACGTTTGATCCCAGAACAAAGGTTAGTATTTGACAATGTTTTCAAAAAAATCGAAGATGGCGAAGGTGGTTTGTTATTTTTGGATGCTCCCGGAGGCACGGGAAAAACCTTTCTTTTAAACTTGCTTTTAGCGCAAATCCGAAAAGATAAAGGAATTGCTGTAGCAGTTGCCTCTTCCGGAATAGCCGCCACTCTGCTCAATGGTAGTCGAACGGCACATTCGGTGCTTAAACTGCCATTAAACTTAGCCCATGAAGAAATGCCAGTCTGTAATATAAGTAAAAACAGCGAGCGTGGACGTATGTTGCAGCAATGTAAATTATTAGTTTGGGATGAGTGTACTATGTCCCATAAAAGAGCAATTGAAGCTCTAGATCGGACTTTGAAAGACATCAAGAGTAATCCAAATATCATGGGGGGGATGGTGGTACTTTTAGCGGGCGATTTTAGACAGACTTTGCCGGTTATCACTAAAGGCACCCCTGCAGATGAAATAAATGCGTGTTTAAAAGCGTCAACGTTATGGGTGCACGTAAAAACGTTTAGTCTGTCTACAAATATGAGAGTGCACCTACACAATGATGTACAATCTGGACAATATGCTGCTGCTCTTCTTAAAATTGGAGAAGATCGTATGGCAAAGGATGGTAATGGCATGATTACATTGGATCGTGAATTCTGCAATGTTGTGCATAATCCAGATGATCTAAATAACTTCGTCTATAGCGAACTGCTAACTAATATGAGGAATAGAGACTGGTTATGTGAAAGAGCAATTTTAGCGCCGACGAATGAAATGGTGGGACAGATAAACGAGCAAATTATGTCACGCGTGGAAGGTGATATTGTTGAGTTTCTCTCTGTAGACACTGTAATGGATACTGAACAAGTAACATCATACCCTGTAGAATTTCTTAATTCTTTAGAACTGTAGGGAGTACCTTCACACAAACTGAGGCTGAAAGTAGGCGTTCCTGTCCTTTTAATGCGGAATTTAGATGCACCAAGACTGTGTAATGGCACACGGTTGCAAGTGACACACCTCGGTCGCAATATTGTAAAAGCAATCATTATGACTGGAATGGCAAAAGGAGAGAACGTTTTAATCCCCCGTATACCCATAATTCCGACAGATTTGCCATTCCAGTTTAAGAGATTACAGTTTCCGCTGAAAATCGCATTCGCTATGACGATAAATAAAGCTCAGGGGCAAACATTAAAAGTAGCCGGCATTAATTTAGAAAAGAGTTGTTTTTCTCACGGAGAATTATACGTGGCTTGCTCACGTGTTTCAAGTCCACAGAATCTCCATGTGTTGGCCAGAGAGGGAAAAACAAAGAACATAGTTTACAAAAATGTACTACAGTAATAAGGCCTCTTATTTTTAGCTTCCTACATTATTATACTACTTACATTAAGTTAGTACTTCCTACGCAGACGATGTTACGGATGTCACACTGTCTAACATCGGGGGTTGGCAGGTAGGTAGTTAGTAGTATTTTAAACCGATTTACATTATTTACTTTTTATATTTACCTAAGGAAACATTCGGAGCTATCCATTATGTAGCTTAGGTTGCTTTTGAACAAATTTTGATGTGAAGTTGAGGACTGGAACACGATAGTGGGACATTGTTGCAGGGGGACTTATAGCCGGGAGAAAACAAAAAAACTTATGCGGACGAAGTCGCGGGTAAAAGCTAGTTAATATATATGTTGCACTACAATGTGCCGAAAAAGAAAAAAATAGATCTGCCACCTAAATCTATATTTTAATTATATCTCAAAAAGTGTGACAAACAACTCTTCAATGGTATTATTCATTAGGTGGGTATTAAACGTATGTGCATGTGTTTTATGACCGTTCCTGTGGTTATTACAAATGCTAAAAGTTCACCCCATGGGAGCTCAATTTTTTTACTTTGGACTAGTTGCTTGCGCATTTTTCAAAAAACTGTACAATGTAATACAATTTTCAACACACGCTCATCTATATCGGTCACTCCGGTAGACCGGAGCGTGTGTAGCTGGCTCAAGGATCTATAAACGATGATCGAGATTCTAGAAAATGTCGTTTATGCTAGTGGAGGGCGATCGATAATAAATGAATTACATAATCGAGACATTTACTTAATACTCTTGTTGATTAGTAACTAATTCGAATTAATAATATTATATAGTAACTACTATTTTTTTATAATCGAATATAACATTACTAATTAGTATTACCTACTAATTCTCGTTCTGTCCTAAACGAAGTTAAAACTTGTATAAGACAAGCTAAAAAAAGGTCGTTCAGTCGTAAACGAAAAGGTTCTTTAAAAGAACTTGTATACTGATGACCTTAAAAAAACAAAGCATTCTCCCGAGCTCGACTACCACACCAAATTTGCAAGTTTGAAGTTAGTTACTGATATTAGTAATTACTAATGGTTATAATCTTCATAATTGAATGATTGCATTAGTAGGTACCTATAACTCATAATCGTCTACCGCTAGTTTATACGTTTATTTTCATTCGCTACACGCCCACTTACGCTGAGTATGATCATAGCTGTTAATACCTACTTAAATAGTCGTGTCTATACAGGCATTAAATGCGTAAGTATTAGGTGAAGGTATATAAAATAAAATACAAGTAAATTATCATACTCACACTCTGATAGAATCTTCTTTGTAAAGTATCTGTCTGATATGTTTGATTTCAGGCATTGGCTTAGCGAATTTAGGCTCTGTTATAGGTGGGAATGCTTTATATACGTCAAACCATAAAGGTCTATCATCTGGTTTCATCGCTCCTCGAGTCAAAAGACCTTCAACTCTGTAACAAAGAAAAATACAATGTATATTTTATACACTCTATGTACATTTATTGCTTAACACCGCAGCTCTCTTAGATGGCGAATTCGCCAATTTCACGAACATTTCTGTTAAATAGGGGAGCCAATGTTTGTAAAAAATTTAACCTAAATCCATAAAATAGATTTTAAATTTAATCCGTTCATGCGTCCCACGTATATATAAATTTAAACAATATTTTTTACAGGTTATATTAGATCCTTAAATATGAAAATGGCGTTTTGTTAACCTGGCCACTTTGATCTCAAATATCTGGCATTTGATTGGGGATTCCAAATTCATATTTATTTCAAATTTAGGCTTGTGTATTTGTGTTTCGAATTTAGTGATTCATTTGTTTTCGCACCATTTGATTTTATTTTAACCTTGGTCCTTTTCACAAAATGGAAGACAAATAATCGCGCTGTTTACGAATATCAGTTCCACCATGGCAGCGCTGCAGACACAGCTCAAAGGATCAATGATGTGTATGAGGAAGCTACTGAAAAAGAAAGCACGGTACGTTTTTGGTTCTAACGTTTTCGTTCTGGAAATTTAGACCTACGAAACGAACCCTGTAGGCGGCCGGAGATCCTAGTTGATAATGAAGATCTAAAGGTGATCGTGGAAGCGGATTCATCGCAAACCACGTAGAGTTAGCGGCAGGCTTCGGTGTGAGTGAAAAAACAATTTTAATTCACTTGAAACTTGAAAAGTGAATGTGAAATGGGTACCGCATGAATTGACTGAAACACAAACAAACGTGCATTGAGTGCTGCGTTCCATTACTCAACGGCTACAATAACGAGCGAATTTTGAATCGTATTGTTACTTGTAACGAAAATGAATCCTTTACGACAATCGGAAACGCTCATCACAGTGGTAGAACCCAGGCGATCCAGCCAAATCCTGTCCCAAGCAAAAGTTTATCAGACAAAGATACTGGTGAGTGTTTGGTGAACCCGTGTTGGTGTTCATACAGTACAGCTTCCTAAAATCTGGCCAGACGATAACGGCAGATCTGTATTGTCAACAATTGCAAACCATGGTGGAAAAGCTAGACGTTAAACAACCGAGACTAGTCAAACTCTCTAGCCCACTGCTACTTCAGGCCAACGCTAGACCCCATACTTCATGACAGACAGTCGCTAAATTAGAGGAATTGCGGTTGGAATGTCTTCGATATCCACCATACTCTATGGACCTTGCTCCTACAGATCATCACTTTTTTGGAATTTGAACAATTTCTAGCAAGGAAAAAAATTCAATTCTCATGAGGCTATCCAAACCGCCTTAAAATATTTTATTGATTCTCGCTCCCACCAAATTTTCAGCAATTGAATTAATGAACTACCTATAAAATAGCGAAAGTGCTTAAATAATAATGGTACATACTTCGATTGATTAAATGTATAATTTTATAATATATTTTTTGTTTTATATTTTCCATATAAAACGCTAATTTAATATGTAAGGACCTAATATATCTATACTAATACTATAAAGCTGAAGAGTTTGTTTGTTTGTTTGGTTGAACACGCTAATCTCAGGAACTACTGGTTCGAATGGAAAAAATGTTTCAGCGTTAGATGGCCCATTTATTGAGGATCACGCTATGATCAATAGGAGCGGAGCACCAATGAAAAATGTTGCAAAAAATGCAGAAAATTTATTCCTTTTGAAAGTATCCATTGCGTGCGCTGCATAAATGGTTAAAGTTATGGAACATTGAAGTGTGACGGAATTGTTTCTCTTAAAAAGTTCTAAAAAAAGTCCGCGATAGAATATGTCTATCTTTTAAGGTTGACGTAATATAACCTTTTTTATGGTAATAAAATTTGTTCTAAAATAACGCATTATTTGCGAAGGTGTTTTTATAAACATGGTATTAATCCTTATCGAAACAAATACGTTATTCATCACTAGTATTTAATTTTGGACAAAATTACCCTTTACATCATTTGATTTCAATGAATATCTTAGGAGATTTCACAGTTTTAAAATAACTCCGCAGTAAAATAATAATCAAGTACCGCGCGTGCATTTTAGCAGAATGATGTAGGAGGCGGGCGGCACCTATATAATTGTATTGTAGATGCCTACGACAATTGTTATTAGTCTCTGCCTACGTCCCATTCTCTCTAACCCTCTCTGTCTTATGTGACGCAGACGTAGTTGCGCGGGTCAGCTAGTGGATTATATAATTATAAAGGGTGAAAAAATTCGCTTTTTAACGGGAGATGGAGTAAAAGTATATTAAATATTGAAGATATCAAATTTTACTCAAAGGAAACATTTTTTCATTTTTTAAAACAATAATATCTGCACTCACAGATTTTCTAAAAAAGCTTATCTATGTCGGGAATCGAACCAACAAAAAATGCAAAAAACAAACATGCACTATTTTATTGCACCAATCGATAGACTCCATGCTAAGGATAACCATGAAATTTAACAAAAATTAACAATAAAAACCAAAAAAATAAATAACAAAGAAGATATAAATTAAAATTATTATTTCCATACATTTTAACAAATTATCTGATTACTTGCTCGAAATGAGATCCATTGTCTTGTATGCTCAGATTATGACTTAATTATATTTTATTGTACACGAGCATAACTAGTGTTTAATTCTTCAGCAGCTCAGCAGCATGACCACTCAAAGTATGTGAGCATATTTAACTCAAAAGCGGAGTTGTCTAAATTTACTCGCTTTGGACGTTGCACGCGTCTCTTGAGACTTCAACATTTACCAAATTTTCTATCATTCACAACAACATCAAAGAGAGGTAGTGCACAGAAAAATTTATTTTAAAATGTCTCTCTTGGGCTGGTCGAATACCTCCACCCTACATAAAATCGCAGCCAAGTTACCCATTAGGAACGCGCTAGTGATACCATAGTATTACAAGCGTCAAGCGGACCGAATGCTTGTTGGCTACCTTTATTGTATTTAAAAAACCAGGCAGTTTTTGTCTATCGGAATTAATACCTCTCACTAATAATTTCAGACTTTTTAGTTTCGAAAGTAAGCTTCCAAGTCATCAAATTATTTCTCAAATGTCTAAATTATAAAATATAAGTAAAATGAACACAAACAGCAAACAAATAAAAAAATAACAAGAGATTATCGAGATATTCGTTCCAGTTTCAAAATTACAGCCCCCCCCACACAGATAGTCAAAAAAGGGTCTCTAAATTTAATCTTCATTTTTTTGTTATAATATATCGTCTAAAAAATAAACATTCAAAGGTAGGTCCATGTATTAATACATATAATACTAATATATCAAGCTAATGGGTTCGTACATATAAAAATCCTTTCTAAATTGTCATCTTTGAATTGCAGCATTTGTAGCATTAATAAATTCAAAGAACACATTTTACACCACGAAAACCCTTGTATCCATAGATTTTTCAAATCTGTGGTTCTATCATACTGAACATGTGTGAAGTGTATGATGATTGAACCAGCACAGGCAGGAGCTAGGAAGCTATAATCTATGAAGTTAAACTCTTAACTAAATAAATTTCTAAAGCAATGAGTAGATTGATAGGATCTTGTCAACGTTCCTGTGCCGGACTAACTTCGCCAGAGGGCCGGCGAAACCTAAATAAGACCTTCGGCACTGCAGCTAAATGACCGTATGGCTTTCCTCCTGAATGTAACAAATTTGAAATAAAAACATACCTATTTAAAAAATGGGGTTTTTTATCTTAGATATAGCACTGAGAATAGAAATGTAAAGTTTGGGTGGTTTAAAGGTCTTCCAGGCAGACAGAATAGCTTTTCAATTTTTTGGTAAAAATTTTGTCTCTATATTTTGTCTTAGTACAAGGGGCTTAAAATGCCATACCGCCTGTTATTTATTGAATATATTTTAACCTTGTTTAGAATTTTTCTGACAATGGTCTGGCCTTGAGAGGCCTCCAAACCCGCGAACGGATTTCTGAATGGAGGCCGGCCGCCCAAGACCCAGAGGATCGAGATAGGCCACCCGCACCCCCTACGTCCCTCACTTGTGGGCCACTCATCGAGCAATAGCTACTAAAGTTGTTATTCATTTTGTGTTTAGATCACTCATACTTACATCCAGAGTAGTTCAACTCTGATGATGATGGTATTTATAGTAAATAATGGTACTCAATCAATCAATAGTAAGTCAAAATGTCACTCTTCACAATTGTTATGAATATATTATGAGATCGTCTATAGGGGCATCCTAGCAGTACTAACATAGTCCTGTCTGTCATTGCCAATAAGTTTAAAAGAATTCTTAAAGCACTGAATTAAATTACAATCAAACGTTTTACTAATTAAATTAGTTAGTTTTTGGCGGGATCTTGAGGCGACATGTTGTGGTTGTTATTTTTAATTCATTTACTTAGGTTTTTGACCTTATATTATATAATATTAGTGGCGTTTTGCGTGATATAGTTTGGTTTTTGTGCATAAGTGAGGTGAATTATAAATATAAGATGAAAGCATTCATTCCGAGATCCCACAGAAATTTCCTAGAAAGTTCAAACAAGGGAGCCACCATCTTGGGAGGATACTGAATCGTCATAACACTTGGCAATATAATTCACTCGATAATGGCAGTAATGGTCTTCATTAAAGAGGACCGGTTGACAAATTAGGAAGAAGAAGAATTAAATTAGTTTGTACTGATGAAGTTGATGCTTACAAAATAAAGCTCACTGGTTTAAATGAAAAGATTTTTCTTTAAATATTGAATTTATTAAAAGTTATTTTTACGTAATTTAGGGCCGAATCTTCAATTAACAGATAACTTAATTTGAGAAATTATTTTAAAATTTTGACCTGTTTTCCATTAATAATCGACCAAAACAAAGTAAGTTGTGCACATATGTCATAGGGTACTCTACATTTTAATAGCTATTTAGAGTTAAGTTATTATTATTAATATTATTTTTTGGTCTCTTACCTGAATTTGTGTCTCGTGAAATAAAATGTCAAAATTATTCCTCAAATAAAGTTATCTGATGATGGAAAAATCGACCCTAAGATGATAAAAAGTATATTAGGTAAGTAATTTATAAAGTGCTTAATCCTAAGATCTATGAATAAGAACATACATACATACCTACTTAATAATTAGGTATTTATATTGTAAATTACCAGTCATATTAAAATTTTATTATAGAGCTGTTAAAATTAAAGTAGAAAAAAATTGAAAAAATAATTAAACAATTAATTAAATAGGTAATTAGTTATAGCTATTTTATGAAATGAATAATGGTTAAATTATAATGAAAAATAAATTTGTCAATAATAGTAATATTCAATCAAGCCAAATTCACACTTAAATTTTATAGAATTAGATATTCATTTAATTTAAAGTAATTAATAAAAATATTATTGAATTAAATTGAAAATCCATTTTGTATGGCATGTAACATAGTTTTGCGCATTTCCTCATATCCACTGCGTTTTGCATCGGCAATAAGTTTATCTTGCAATTTATTAATGTCATCATTTAATTCTTTAGTTACTAGCTTCTTCTAAGATTTTTCCTCTGAATACATATCTTCAAATCTACAACATTTATAATAATTTATTTTAAGAAAATATATTAATTTGCAATCCAAGTCACTGAAAAATAACCTACATTGTTTTATATGTCCTCTGAATTTCTTCTAGTTTTTTGAATTCCTGTTTACGGGCAAGTGCTGATTTTTCTATAGACATCATAAGAGCTTCTGTATGTTGTTCCAAGTTTTTTTCATTTTCTGTCATGACATAATCATCAGCCTTTATTTCTGACAAAATATCTGATAAGCAAGTTAGATAATTGTCATCGCTTTTCTTCCTGAAATTATATCCATATAGTAGTGATATGTGAAATACTTAAAAAAATTATAAAATAAAAAATAAAAGTTTAAATCATACTAGCAATAGTATATTTTAATGAATAATAATCTAAAATCTGCATGACTGAACTTTGCTTGGTATCTTAAAAAAAAAAGGAAAACATTTATCTGGGCAAACTTAGCACACTATCAAAATACAAAATCTCATCCAGTTGTTGGAACCATTTCCAATAAACTAATTACATATATATATACACAAGAACACTAGAAGAATTACATTATATATGTACACAATAATTGTCCACTTAATATCATTAGATATTATATAGAAAATAGTCTGTTTAATGAGTTTATTTTTAAGTTTTTCAGAATATTTCAGTACTGTCTATACCCGTAACATCGCCTGTGCTACCTATCCTCGCCTAATTTCATATAAGTAGAAGTTTTCAAAATATGTTTAGGAGAGCCCACGCATAAAACTTCTAACATTGTAAAAATATGATAGAGCTAGCAGTGGAAGCCTTAAAAAACAAGACATTGTCCTCTTACGATGCAGGAAAAATCTATGGCCCCACCTTATTGGATAGGTTACATAATAAACACCCTAAGAGTCCAGGATGCCCAACTATGCTAACCAATGAGGAGGAAACTATATATTAAAAGTGTTAATTGTAGCCGCCGACTATGGTAGTCCTTTCAGTTTGTGTTTTCTTTTTATAGCATTTTTAATATTCATTTGAATTTGGTTATTTTAGAAATCCGTTCAAATAAACCAACTAAATTTTTTAAATCAATGTCCATTGAGCTTACGCGGTAGCCTCACTGGTTGAGAGTTAAGACTGATTTAATGACTTAACTATTGATGTAAGTGGATTTAAGGTTATAACCTTCCAAATATCCAATATTGTCTAATTTAATGAGAAAAAGTATTAATTTAAGCGAATTTAAGATTATAAGTCAAATATTGTTCCTTAGTTTTTTAAATGAAACTTACTTTTCTCTACTATAATTATGCTAGAAACCAATTACTACCAAAACACATATTTGTCTTTAAGTATGAATGACCTAGTTGAATCTGATTGAATGATTAAGAAGTATTGATGTAAGTGAATTTACTTTTTTCTTCATAAATGTTCATTATTCTGTTATAACAATTTTTCTTAACCAATTACCCCCCATTATTTCGCAGTAAGGTAAGTAAACATGAATTTTGGCAGCCCCATCAACATTATAGCAAATGTATGAAACCATCTTCAAACTGTTACCTATCTTCGTCTACTACACATTTTCTAAAGAAAATATTGATCTATTGTGCTATAAGTAAGGTTCATATTTTTTTGTCACATTTTATATTGCTTAGACTGGAGTAAATCAAAAAACTGCAGCATAATGTAGGCAAAATTAGGGATTAATACCCATACTTCTCCTACTACATTTGAGGGCTATTTTTAGCCAATTATGCAATGAAATTCAAAGAGTTAATTCTATACAACGCTAGCCAGAGATAAGTAAAATCGTTTTTTATTCATTACAATTCAGAACACTTTGAAATCTGAAGTCATTATTCAAAAAAGCGTCAAAACCCAGACGAAGTAGCGGATTGCGACGGTACTAATTAGATTATATAATAAAAAGATGTTGAGATGAAAAAAATGTTGATTATTCATACAAATCATGAATATTTTGTATTATTTTTTTATTTATGATAGGTTTTTGGTTGAGATAAGTGAAATACTAAGCTAACATCTTCTGTTTTGTTATTGTTAGGATTTGTGATGTTTGACCTGTTACTAAACAAAGATTTTTGTATCTTTTAAATAGGGTAATAATTTGTTATACACATTTTAATTTTATTTGTTTTAACCAAAAACATTTCATACATAGTAATGGTGATAAAGATAATGCTTTACCCGAACAAGAAGCCATTGACCAGTAATGAGATATTTTCAGGCTGATATTACCATTATGTTAAGAAAATGTAAGGAATCAAAGAAAGTGTTTTCTAATACAAAAAAATAGTTTGGATCAAGTGTAAAGTATATGGTACTCTTGCAGAAAAATAACTAGTGTATGTTAAACCATTCACTCATAAATTATTGTTACTAATTACTAATGCAGAATGTATTATTATGATTAAAATAAAAAATAAGATTTACCCATATTATGTACATACCTTTTTGTCAATTGTTCATCCATAACATTCAATACCTTCTGAGTAGCTTCCAAATATGGTTTAGCTCTATTTTTCTGAGGAACTCGTTCTGTTTTGATTCTACTTTCATCTTCCAAAGTTACACTATGTGTTAGCTTCTCTTTTTTTTTGTCCATTGGCGAATCAATAAGTTGTGAAGTATTTAATAATTCATTTACGTCCTCAAAGATACAGTTTGATTTACCAGACTTTCTATTTAAAGCCATAATTACAAATTGATTCTTGAGATATCAACCACTGTGTTGTCGAAATGAGCGCCAAAAAAACTATTTCCTAAGGATGTGAAAAAAAAACGATTTAAAAAAATCGATTAATAATTGATTATTTATTGTAAAAATCGATTTTTTTTTGATGAATCTAATGTGATTTTTTTGTGAAAGTAGGTATTTATTAACCCTTCTGTACTTTTAAAACAGCGTTAAATTTAAGTGATCAAACCTTGCCTTAACATTATGATGTCAATATTTTAACTGGAGTAATCAATCAAAAGTAACACGGATATTTATGGAAATCCCTTGTAAATTGAGTCAAATCAATCTTTGTTTTTAATATGCTAGATTTATTACATCAATACCAGCAAATTTTGTTTTTAAATTTGTTAAACTTAAACATTACCTTAAAACTAGGCATGCACCGAAACACAGTTTTACCGATACGATTGTCAGTTAAAACAGGTAATTTTTATTTTATTATGTATGATTCTTTAGATTTTATTCCACATTTTTTCATAATACAATTAGAAATAGTATTTGTACATGGTGCAAACAAACAAACAATAGAAATACGAGCATTTAGTGCTATGTAGTTGCGCATAAGGTATCATCAAACCACATCACAGTGTATCACATCAAAAACTTACAATAAAACAGATTTATATTACGTATTTATTCAATGTATACACAATATGATACAAAACATTATCGAGTTAAAATAAATATGGATTGAATTAAGTAGAATATAGATCTAAAGAAATAAAACCCGTTATTTAAAATTAATGATGCTTTATCCCATATTCTTACAATACTGTTTAGTTATTTACTTTTACATTTGCGGCGTTGCCTGAATTACATGACGTATGTCCTATTTTCTGTTCATTGTTCGTCGCTTGTCCCTACATCGATCGCCATTGTTGATCGTTCACTTACGTTAGACAATAGACGGCATGTGGATATACATACAAACCGGAAGAAGATATTTTAGAAATATATACAATCATACATATTAAATAGTTGGAAATTGTATAAACTACGATTTATTAATTATCACGCTATTTCTAATTTTATCTAGTCGATAATATGTATATAGCTTAATTATATTAAACTCAAAAGAATAACTTTTAACATTATAATATTACAAACATTTAAACTCAATACATATCATTGATATTTGTGAATAAAACATCTATATTATATAATTATATATAGAATATATTTAAATAGCCCGAACATTAAGTATTTTTATTTGTGTTCAAAACTATATTAATATTACCAATAAATAACGGAAAGTACCGCCAGGCGCCTATTGAAATATTTACGCAGAGTATGACAATTATAATACTTTTAAAATTTTAAAGAATATTCCTACATAGCAAACCACATTCCAAAGACAAAAGGTCATAAAATAATGTGAACAAATTAGTTTACTTTTTATTATAGCTTAATGTATGCACATTATAAATTTTGGTACAAAAACGGTTATTCTCCGTTAGTAACAAAAAATAAATTATTAATTAATTTTTATTGAAATATGCTTAAGTTCTCGTACCTGCTGCCAAAAACAATATCAATATTTTATTGAGTTTTTAACTTCAAAATAGGTACTACGTAATATGGATTATTCGAGTATTTATCTCTCATATTTAAAAAAAAGTACGTGTAAAGATTGATCATAATATTCAACTATGAACTACTTAATTTTACTTACGCGACGCGGTGACGCGCAACGTTCATTAACAGACTAGAATTCGATTTTTGATACGTCATCATTTCTTTTGTCGTAATAAAAGTATTAAGCGGTATAAATTGATTAAAAGTTTATTTTTAAGATTAAAAGCAATTGAATTGACATTTGGACGAGCAAAGCATATTCGATGCATAGCCCATACATTGAACCTCGTTGTACAAAATTCAGTAACAGTCCCTGAAATAAAAATTTTTATTTAAAATTTCGTAAAATTGTTACGTGGTTCCATCAAAGCGGACTTGGCAGAGGAACTAAGGCATTCTCAAAAGGAAAAAAATGTTCCAGAAGTAAAAATTAAGCACCTCATAGGAGATATATGTACGCGGTGGAATTCTCAATTGCACATGCTGGAAAGGTTTTTAGCTATGAGTGCGACTGTGGGTGGCATTTTGGTGAATCATCCTAATGCTCCACCTATGATTCTAGCCACTGAAATAGCAGAGATCAAAGAAATTACAAATATGCTTAAACCGTTTGAGAAGGTAACTGAAGAAATGAGCTGGGAAAAATACGTAAGTAGTGGTAAAGCTATTCCAATAATAAAGTGCCTCACAATAATAAAGTGCCTCAAAGCCTGCTTAGAGACCACAGATGTATCACATGCGCTAGCCATTCAATTAAAAAGTTCATTAATAAATGAAATGCAGAAAAGGTTTGAGAACATCCAAAAAGTTCATTTATTGTCAACGGCGACGTTTTTGGATCATAGATTTAAAAAATTACATCTTGATGATGGAGCTGCCCTAGCAAAAACTATTTCCTATATTAAACGATGCATTCAAGACACACGGGAATGCGAATCTTCACCGTCGGCAGCTTCAACTGCAGATGATGATGATAATGACATTTGGAAAACACACAAAATGCTGTTGGCGGCGACCTCGAACACCACGAGGGCCAGCGAAAGTCAAATTCATTCACAATTAGACCTCTACATAGCGGCACCTGTAATAGATTTGAAAGAAGATGCCTTCGAGATCTGGAGGAGCTATGAGGGAGCTTATCCTAAGCTAACGCAGTTGGCGTGTAAGCCCCTTCTGGTGCCGGCTTCTTCAGCTCCTGCGGAAAGATTATTCTCGAAAGCAGGAAGCATAATAACTAAAACCAGGAGTCGAATACTTTCAAAGCGCTTGAGTCGAATACTTTCAAAGCGCTTACCAAAACTGCTATTTCTAAATTCTTTGCCCACAGAGATGTGGTAATTTGTTTTTTAAATATTTGTATACTTAATGTTTGTTGATTTTACTACTGACTGATTATGATATAAACATTGATTATTTGATTAATAAAGTGATGATTTTCAGTATTTCAAACGTATAATTCAATTTCTTAAGAATTTATGAAAAAATCGATTATTTTAAGCAATCGATTATTTTTAAACCGATTCTATTTCTTTACAAAATAATCGATTTAAAAAAAAATTAACTTCCCTACTATTTCCCGCCTTTATTTACAAAGTATGCGTCTTCTTGTGTCAAATTTGATTTCCGAATTAAATATTTTTAAATGGGCGTACACTTACCTTGTGAAGATGGTTCCAATTCTTTCCAGCCTGCTGCTTGCCATATTATTTTTCGACAATTAAATATTATTTATAGAAATAATTGTAATTTTAAAAATAGGTAAACGATTTTTTTTTTATATCTTTTATGCAATGTAAATCCTAATATTTATTTAAAACCATTGGCAAATATATTTTTCTTAATGACTGTTGACTAAAGACATTAGACATTAGACAATTGACTTTGACAGTAGAAGCAGTTTTGCCAGTGCCTGATAACGAAAACTTACCAAAGTCTGCTCAAAAAGTAACAAAATGTTACTACAAAGTAACGCATTTCCATTTATCCTTATTTATGCATTAAATTAGTATTTTCCTGCATTTCTTTATATAACTTGACAACTATTAAAGTCTATTTATCTACCTACATCTACATGTACCTATTTATTCACCTAGTTTTATTTACCCTCAGCTCAGTTAAACAAGATCAAAATTAACTACGGTAGACAAAGTTTACAAACTACAAACAAACAAACAGACAAACTTGCTGTTTGCAGTGACAGTGCATGGTTTAGCGGAGGTGAGGAACAGAGAGTAAAGTTCCTCATCCACCATAGAAAAGGGAGGATCCTCCGACCAGACGGGTGTTATGTCTGGTGGGCAGCTGCCCAACGGTTGTAGTCGGATTTTTGTATATATACTCAATTGTTGAGTTAATTTCTATAACGCGATGTAGGATGCGTCGTATGTGGCGAGAGATGTCGCCACACATGGTTTGGGCTTTTCTATGTAAAAGTCACTTGTTGCCCTTTCCTTTTACCATGAGTGGCGTGAGTAAGAGAGCGAGCTATAAGACCAGATAAAATTTTACGAAAATACGGAGGTCACCACGAAATATACCGACTTATACTATAAAAATACCGTTTTTCATAAAACCCAAGCGACGAAGTAAATTTCGGTATTTGATCCCACTTTTCTAAATAGAGTTACTGAAACTAGACAATGTGTCTAAACGGAAACAACAAGCGGAATAAAATCAAAGAGAAAAAAACGTCTGTATTTAGGTACCTATATTACGACCAAAATGTACTTACTAAATATTGGGAAATTTTTGAAATATCGTAAAAACCTCAAGTATTATAATTCGAGTACCTATATAAAAAAAGTCATCATATGTATACAAACAACTTGATTTAATACTAAAGTAGTTCATACACAAAAGTAAATAGTTTATACATAATACTAAAAACTTAAAATCCAGACTATTTTTATTTTAATAAATTATTTAATGTATAGTTTAACCATTCTACAAGGACGCCTGCTTATCATGTATTGCCTGTAACTTACTCATCTATAAATGAAACACTTAAAGAATATGTTTGGAGAAGTCCTGTTAAAGTTTTCAGTATATTTTAAACTTAGCTGTGTTCTGTTTAACCTAATTTTTCGCTGTTTATCTTTTTTTCTTCAAATTATTATATTCCTCTACGAAAAGTAACATTTTGAGTCGTGTAACGCAGGAGTAACGCGTCAGGGTCAAAAATAACGCAAAGTGTTAAAAAAGTAACGCTCTGGTAACGTTGATTTGACAGCTGACAAGTTTGACATAGGAATTAGTAAAAATATCGATATAAATTGATAATACAGTGTAAACTCATAATAACGTTATTCTTTATAACGATAAACTCCCTATAACGTTGAAGTGAGCCCAACTTGGTTGGTTTGCGATAAACCCCACATATTGAAACACTCTTTATAGCGATACGCCATTCTCTATTACGAAGAAATGTGTAGGAAGACGATTCCACCACATATCTAGATATGAATAGAATACATAAAATAATACAAAACAAGTACTGGCATAGCAAAAAATGTCAGACAAATTTATCAGACTATATGTGTAAACAATAATTTATAAGCGTTTATTATCTAAGACATACTTATTAAAAATTCTTGTTAATTTAGTTGTTTTTTTGTTCACTCCATATAACGATAACTCTCTATAACGACAAAAAATGCTCAGGCCCTTGAGTTTCGTTATAAAGAGTTTACACTGTATTTTTAACATCGTTATATCGATATTTATTCTAGAAAATTGAATTCATAACAATTTCGATGTATTTTTTAGGCAAGTCGGAACTTTGGTTTCGTATTTAATGTCGCTAGTTACAATCCTTGCATGCTCCACGCGCATCGTTTATTTTATTAAATTCCGCCACAATCTTCATAAAATGCAATACACATAATAGCATTTGAATTTGGTCTATGACCTTACTGTGCACGTAAGTACGTCTAGTAAGACGTGTGCGTTATTTAACATCACTAGTTACAATAACTAGTTACGCGGCCATGTAACCGAATCAATAGTTTCGAGTCAAATTGCAAGTTGTGATTTTTGTAAGTGCGTTACTGTTACTGTGATTGTTGGTTGTCAGTAGTTGAGCGACCGAGAGCGAGAGGTGACTATCAGTCGGTCAAGCGAAAGAGATGGCAGATCGAAAGTTTCCGAATAAGCGAGAACGGGTGACACGAATAACCCCGAAGTAATCCTAACGCGTACGTGCCATGGTATAGACCAGGTATGGGCAAGCTTTGACATGTTGAGGGCCAAATTTTAGCGTGCAAATAGCGTGCTCAAGCAGTTCGTTAGGATATCGCTTGTCCGTTATTACCTCGGTAGCTCAAATAGAACTGAACTAACGTTCGGTTTTTTTTATTAGAACTGACTAAGTATACTGTTAGCCTTAGGGGCCCTGGAGCCTCTGACGGCTTTAACAGCTTCAACGGACTTGGGGGCGAGCGCTTAGGGCACACACCCGCAAAAGTTTTAGACAATTTGCACACAAGGGTGCCAAAGTTGCCGGACCTTAGCATGGGCGGTTGTCGCGATTGCAAATAAGTCGCGATATGACTAATTCCCTATTCGTAAATTGGAGCTAACTAATATATACTCATATGCATGTTCATAGGCCGTGAGGTGGCAAACCATAAAGAATTTGATCGAAGAAGAAGAAGAAGCCGAGTGGCGGCGTTTATCAAAAAGTGAGGCGGCAAACATCAAAGGATTTGATGATTTGATTTGATAAGTACCTAATGTAATATTTTTAAAATTGGGTTTTTTCAAAATGTCTCGTGGGCCGGTTTTTGCCCATATATGGTATAGACTCTACGTTTGTAATTGTTAAGTGTAATTAAAAGTACAAAAACAAATGACAGTGAGAACGTTGAAAAAGTGCAAATAAACTGTAAACATATCAAACGTGTAAATAAACTGTAAATATCAATCATCATTGTATACTGGGTGTTGGGAGACTGCTTCCGAAAACCGATGATGACAAATGACAGATGATAGTGCTAAAGACACCTTTGCTGATGGGTTGGAAAAATATCGATCCTGAAGAAAAAAAAAGTTTAAAACGTTTTATTAGCATTATTCACGCTCCATTATGTTAGTACAGCTAAATGAAACGATAATTTCATAAAAAAATACATTAATTTACTTAAAAAAAACCAGCAATGAAACACGAAATCAAAAATAGCTGATGTCGGGTCAAAGGACGCCCAGGCCCGCGCGGACGGGCGTGGCGCCAGTCTCGCACGGCCTGCAGCTGGCCATCGCACAAATACTTATTTACAACATTTGTCTAAATACCTAACTTATCTACTTTGCCACTGTGCTAGTCTCTACCTAGCCATATTCCTTCGAATTTACCGGTTGAATAAATAAAGTAGGTACCGGGTTCGATTCCCGCTAATGGAAAAAAGTTTTATAAATTAAATTTTAACAAGGATTGAGCCATGCTTTTTAATCCATCGTGTACGTATGTTTATTATTCTGATGTATTCAGTTATGTGTACCTACCTATTCAGATCAGTTCAGTACTAAATTATTTATAAAAAATATACCTAAGTTCGGATTTCGGCGAACGACATCTAAGATGCGCACCTCAGACTAAACAGTCACTTGACTTCCCCCTCCTGCCACTATTGGAGCAGTGGGCCGATTTTCCAACACTCACTGAAATTCTGCTGTTATCAGACGAGAGTCAGCCGGATGTCGAGCTGTCGGGAATCTCTTTCGGTAAATTCGTAATGCACGCGAAGCATTCCCGCGAGCTTCTCCAAGGCAAATTAGTCATTAACATGTTACTGTATTCACGAGCACTATAAACGTACGCGTTAGGCATTATTAAAACAAAACTTTGATGAAAACAACACAATCTTAACAAGAAACACAAAACGTAACAATAAAATAATGACAAGAATTTAATTATCAATACGACTGAACAAATATCTGTCGCTCACGCTCTCATGAAAGTCAAAGTGTAACCGTAGCCCTATGGGCAAAACCGGCCCGCGAGACATTTTGAAAAAACCTAATAAAAAAAATATTACATTACTCACGGGAGTGACAGTGAGGCGGCAAACATCAAAAATATTATCACTAGTTTAAAATGCACTAAGTACTTTAAACGCGGCCCGCGAACATATTTGCACGCTAAAGTTTGGCCCTCAACATGTCAAAGGTTTGATCGATAAACCCTACCGACTAGTCTTCTTATGGAATTTAGAAGTTATAATTCTAATTTTTTAATACAACTATACAATCAATTGTACCCTGACGTAACAAGAAGCTCGTTACTACAAAATTGATATTAGAATATGAAATTAACCGAATTGGATACTCACGTACACAATTATAAAAATTATTTAATCTGTAGCGACATCTATCCTCGCCATAACTGATGCATCCTACATAGCGACATCTATCAAGCCACATACGACGCATCCTACATCGCGATATTGAAATTAACCCAACAATTGCGTATATATACAAGAACCTGACAACAGCCGTTGGCAGAAGCTGTAAAAGCCGCAGCGGCTTCAGGGCCCTTAAGGCTAACAGTGTAGTCAAATCTAAAAAAAAAAAACAACCGTTGTCAGCTGCCCACCAGACATAACACCCGTCGGGCCAGAGGATCCTCGCTTTTAATGTAGAGGTGGTAATAATTACCCCCACAAGTCTTTATCTTTAATTTTGTACAAGAAATTAAAAATGAAATAGTACAGAATAATTTAATAGTTAAAATTAATTGCAAATTATAATCGACAGTTATTTTAAAAGACTTTCCGTTTCCGTTTCCCTTTTACATTGGTAAGCTGTTTCATAACGATTTTTTTTTTAATACCTTAGTACTGAACTGATCGGATACATAACTGAATAAATCAGAATACTAAACATACACGATAGATTAAAAATCATGACTCTACCCTTGTTACAATTTCATTTAATTAAATTTTTCATTACAGGAAAGCGAACCCGGTACTTTGATCGAAATGAAAGCGGCTAGGTAGAGACTAGCACAGTGGCAAAGTAGATAAGTTAGGTATTTAGTTAGGCAAATGTTGTAAATAAGTATTTGTGCGATCGCCTGTGGCACCCGTGCGCTTTTGACCCGACGCCGCGGCGGAGGCGCTGGCACGCTCTGTTTAGAGAGACGGTAGAGTAATACGCGTTTTCTTTCTCGACTTTGTCGTCGGGGTCGGTAAAAATGTTACGCGGCCGGCGTTTACACCAGGGGGCATGGAGTCGGGGTCATAACTAGCGGCTGCGTTATTTAACGGATTTGCGTGATTTGACGCGGTGTCGAAGTAAGAACGCGAAAGATATTTAGCATATGCATGAATCGAAGGAAGATCCATATCTCTATATCCATCTTCACTTCGAACATACTGAGGAGTCCCGGTAAGGTGGTAAAGAAATCTATTCTGGATGGTTTATAATTTCCTGTCTACAGTTGTTTTGAAAATGAGTGGGAGTGGGGGGTGTACGACCCGAATGAGTCGTACCCGAAGCGCGATACCTTTCAAGAGAGCTACATCAAGCACTGTCGGTCTATAGATGTCTTGAAAATGGGAAGGGGGGGGGGCATTGTTGGAGTCTCTCCAATTTTTGAATGAAGTGTGTTCACTGTTGACGTCGCCTGCGGTAATGAACGATGTACTATGCGAAAATAGCTTCTCTAGGTCAGAACTGAGAGGTATTTCCGTCGGCGGGAGGTATACGGATACGATCATTATGGGCAGATGATCGGTCATTCCTAATCTAGAAACAGATACTTCCATAAATTCCATAATGATAAGTATCGGAGGGTCTACCGGCATACCATATAGCGAGCGTTTATAGTAAATGAGAGTGCCACCTCCTTGGCTGACACGGTCATTTCTAACTATAATGTAATTCGCAATTCTCGGATTGCGTTTATTACGCTTTAAGAGCTTTTGCTGCACTAATAGATCGTCTATCTGGTGATCTGTAAGATAGGTCGCGACGAGAACACGCTGCGGAAGTAAGTCCCGCGCATTAAAATAAAAGTATGTGTGCAATTCACACGTGGTAGAAGTGAAGCCTTCACATCTGTTTTTTTTTTAATTCAGAAAATGATCAAATACTCACTAATTTAAAGTTTATGAAAATGTACATACAAGTACAATCATTATTCACAATATCATTTTCAATGAATGCACATTTGAACTATACATGGTAACCTAACACAGTATCAATCAGTAACAGAATGTCATAAGTGTTGTCTAAAAAGTTTTTGTCTCGTGCCTTTTTGATGAGGTG
This sequence comes from Saturnia japonica, assembly GCA_033032175.1. Classification (NCBI taxonomy): domain Eukaryota; kingdom Metazoa; phylum Arthropoda; class Insecta; order Lepidoptera; family Saturniidae; genus Saturnia; species Saturnia japonica. Next base: position 7,354,972 of record CM065314.1, read on the forward strand.
ATAATTTTATTTTTTAATGAATTTCATTATTGCGTGGAACCAACAAACCTTCGCTTTTTCGTTTCCTTTCATCGACTTTCAAATCACAACGATGCCAAAGAAGTTTTCACTTCAAAAAAAAATCTTTGATAGGTTAGGCTTCAATATATTATCCTAAGTTACTTATAAGAAATTATATTTTATGTTGTTATAAAATATTTTATATTGTTATAAATAAATTTCAGGACTGACCATTGAACTTGGCAGCTATTTAGATCTCAGTCCTTTTGTCGTTGAAGTCAACAACCAAAGCATATTTTATTATATAATATTGAACTTGGCTCTCATTTCACATTCATGTTTTTGAACGGATAACATTACTTTTTGTACAGAAATTATCAAGAAAAATATGGGTAGTTTACTATCTAACTATACTAAAAATATTATTAATTTTTTATTTAAACTATTGCCTAAACCATACCTACTTACTTAAAGAATTATAGTAATAATACTAGCTGTCCCCGTGGCTTCCCTCACGTGAACTACAGAATGCCCGCGCGAATCTTGCTCCCCCATTCCCGGCTATTTTAAAGATAAAAATGCTTATTGTGGGTCTTCCTTAGAAGATAGATGTATAGGTACTCTCCCGGACTTTTTGTACGTCTTTTTAATGCCTATGATTATGTAGTACATTACTTAATTTGCTATAGATATCTCTTATGGTCTCAGCATAAGCCATTTAAGCGCCCGAATTGATTCACCACGACCCGTTTTTTTTATTTATGCGGAACCCTAATTCTTTTTCTAAAATAAAAGTAGCTTAAGTCACTCCCTATATCATTAGCTATCCATCAGTGAAAGTCCCGTCAAAATCGGTCCAACTGTATCGGAGATTACCCGGAACAAACAGACAGACTGACAAAAATTTTAAAAATGGGCTATTTCTTAAAGGTATCGTATATACTTTCATATGCATTTAGTAAAAAAACTGTTATTTTGACATAACAAACAGACACTTTAATTTTATTAATTGTATAGATAACTACAAATATTCCAAGTATTTTTTAAGAAAATCTATGTATTTCAAAGCATAAATCGAAACATTATAGGTCAGGTACCGAGATTATAGAGAGACAGTCGGATAATGGACATAGCATGGACATGGCTTATGAGCGCGGCTGCCGCACGCTCGGTGACTTTTTTTTTCGGACTGACTATACTGTTAGCTATAAGGGCCCTGAAGCCTCAGGCGGCTCTACCATTCCGATTACTAAATACACATACGCATGGTTCCGTCCTTCCTCCCGTATGTTAGTTAGCTCGAATTTTCTTAAGATTAGGGAATTAGATAGATCGCGACCTTTTCGCATTCGCGACGACCGCCCGAGCCGAGGTTCGGCCACTCTAGCACCCTCGTGCGGGTCGTCACAAACTTTCGCGGCTGAGTGCCCGAAGCGCTCGCCCCCAAGTCCGGTGAAGCTGTAAAAGCCGCAGCGGCTCTGTTTTTGGATAGGGCCCCTAAGGCTAACAGTGTAGTCAGTTCAAAAAAAAAATCAGACGGCTTTTACAGTTTCACCGTGATTTAGGTCGCTCGGGGACGTTCGCGTCAAGGTTTTATCGCACAGCTCCTCACCCCGCTGCTCCAAGGCCACCGCACTGTGCTCCGTAGTCCAAAATACCTATTATTTATAAGAAATAATCTAACACTATTGATGCACCAGCGCCCACGTCCGCGTAACCACCGTTCTCTCAGCAGAGGACGGGTGTTCAATTTCGCTCCCGCATACCCCCTACGTCCACCCTCTCTAGCGGCAACTCAAGCCTAGGGGCGTTCCTAGATTTTAAACCCTTGAGTCTGATTCCTTCCTTCCTCCCAGGAGGCAGGGAACATGTATATGTTAGTTAGCTCAAATTTAGGGATAGGGAATTGGCCAGATCGCGACTTAATTGCAATCGCGGCAACCGCCCAAGCCGAGGTCCGGCCACTTTGGTACCCTTGAGCGAGTTGTTTTTACTTTCGCGGCGGAGTTCCAATCGCTCGCCCCCAAGTCGCGGTGAAGCTGTAAAAGCCGTCTGAGGTTTCAGGGCCTTATTAACTGTTGAGAGGTGTGTTTATGAAATTTGGAGCACATATGAATCTCGCAAGTCTCAATATATGAGCCAAATTTGACATGTTTATGTGAAATAGATTTAAGTTTCATTGGAGTAAAAACGTGGCTCCACATGGTTCGTGTAATAATATTACACACGGTACCGCTCGCCATTCTGTTAGTTTGAACTTGGCTTGAGACGCTACCGCGTGTCTAGATATACCTAATATCACTAAGTATGTACCTATATCTATACACTTCAACTTGTAATCAATGATTGTTTACGTACCTAATAATTCTCTAAGCCTAGCAATTGTACCTACAACTAAGTATCACTATGACTATCTCCTAACTACTGAGCCTACACCTATGCGTTGCTAAATATAGTATTACAATATTTAAGAAGGTAAATGATTCCTACATTTGGATCTGAAATAATATTGGCATAATAATTATGATAGATATTAGAAAAATACGATTTTTTGTATTTCATAGATTTCATATTGACTACCAGTGTGACCAGAATCACCACTTAAAATAAAAAAATAATTATTCTCATTCTACAGTTCTACACTGTAGAATCTACATAGGTCTAAAGAGATGTAACGAATATATTCGTAATAGGTACAGGCAGCGGCAGCCTTACCCATTCCGTGGTTCCGGGCGGTAGGTCTTTGCGAGGCCTTTTGTTCTACGGAAAAGTACCTATGTGATGCGAAAGTAGGTCTGGTTGTTTGGTAGGTATTCGTTATGTTTGACGAGAAATGCTAAAATTATACAAATAAATAAAATTTGAGTTTTAAAATATTTTACTTACATTAATGTATTTGATATTTTATAATAGACAAGTCGTTTTAAACTTCTACCCCATAAGTAATCTAAATGATTGAATTTTTTAAAGGGTACCCTATAAAACTCAATGACATTATATAAACTGCTGCGTGTACGATTTGCGTCAGTGACACTTACAAGCCAGTCATTATCACTGTAAAATATAAAAACCGGCGCAGTTACATGTTTCAGCGGATAAGACGGAGGGACTGGAGTACCGTAAATTTCGACATTTTTCTTTTCGCGGTAATCAAATTGACGAAATGCCCCTGAATTTACTAACTGAAAAAAATGCAGCAATTGTTTTACCGATGATCCTGCAGGGACATGTTGAGCAATGTTTGGCAGATTTGTATAATTTAATTTTAGAAAATCATAGCCAAAAAAAGGAAATACTAGGTTCGTGCATATCGATGCTGCATTAAATTTTGTACCACACAATATTTTTGTTATGGTTCTAATGATTTCATTACTAGGTAATATTTCAGTGGGATAACGAAAAGTTTTTACAAATTCGTATACTTGAGGTTCAAATAAAGCTAATCCTCTGAATGCTGGACTTTTCATGTTTGATAAATAAGCTGCTGCAGCCAAAGCAACCATCACTACAATTTTATTATTATATTCTGGTCGTTCAGAGCACATCACAAAAAAACTTGTAGTACCTTGTGAATGTCCAATATAGCTCAGTTTCGAATGCTTAGTTTTATTTAATACATAATCAATCATGCTCGGTACATCAATGATACCAATTTCATGCCAACTAAAATTCCAAAACACTGGGTCATTATCAGGTGACAGATTTATGTGAGATCTTGAATACTTATTACCTCTTGCATTTCCTATCCAAACGTCATATCCTTCTTTAGCAAGGTTATAAGCTATTGCACTTTCTGGTCCAGCTATTATATAGTCGTCAGAACTTGAAAGTAATCCATGCATTAAAAACACTGGAGGGCCACCGCATGAGATTCTGAACATGGTTAAAATGTATCCATCACTGGTCTGCACATGATGAGTTTCTACCGGAAAGCCATATTTTGTAATTAATTGTGAACCGTTTAAATAACTATCTTCATTGTTTGGATCTAATGCGACATTGTTGTTTGTAATAAAATTGAGGAACAAAGAACTCGTTAGTGGAGTAAAAAAAACCACCAATATTGTATAATAAACTTTCATGATTCAAATGAAAAACCGTTATCTACTTAAGTCAACTAAAACGTATTTAGTGTTATTTACGGTTAGTTACTTTCTCTATATAAGCTGTTAACCCGTTGTTAGTTATAGGTAAGTTAAAATAAAAAAAAAAGAACTGAAAAAATTGTTTGTACCTACTTACCGCACGTAAGAAGTTGTAATTCATTGGCATAAAAAAATACTCCAAAAATTTTATACCGCTTGCCAATAACATGATGAAGTTTGTCATCAATGATAGTACTGTGAATTCATTTTAGTGATTTTTTCATTTTGTAAAAATAATTTAACGGTGTATAAATAAATAGATATCATTTTAAATCAAAATTAATTTATCATTGATAGCTAACTCCATCATAATGCACTCACGTTACACAATACGCAAGCCGTACTCAATTTTGTCCTCCACTAAACGCATCAAAAGAAGTGTCACACTTCTAAAAATGTTTATTGATTAAGAAAATTAAATAAAATCACTAAAATATATATAAACCCCAGTTTAAAAGTAGGATACTGATGTTAGGGATTCTTAGGGGACTGACGTTAGGGTAAAAAGACAACGCATGGTGTACTTTTAACCAGTCGAGAATTCTACTTTTCAAAACTTTTGTAAGTTTTTAGTGTTATGATTGGTTTTTTCAAAATGATGAGAATCAATAAATTATTATTAAAGAATTGTATCATCGAAAAATTGAAAATATATGAAATTGACCATGACTTAACAAACCTATGACCGTGAATAACTTTTGGAAGTAAATTTGAGGTCATTGTTGTAAAAAAGAATAAGTATCTATCTATATAAAATAAGTTGTATTGTTAAAAAACAAAATGAAGAGTTTTTATATGTTACAAATTTGATTATTATTAAGTACTGTTACTACATACCCCAATAGTTGTTACAACTAATCCCAAGCAAGGAGTAAGTTGTAACATCGTTCTTTTTTGGTAAAACTGTTGTGACGTAATATTAGTTTGGAGAATTTGTTAATTTGATTGAATACAGTTACAGTTAAAGTAGTAGCCAATGTTCAATTAGTGTTAATTCCATCAATAGATGTTAGGACATATTCGTTCGCCTAAGAAATGTGACAAGCCAAGCCACTATTTCTATGGAAAATGGTAAATTGAGATTAGGCAGTTCCTAATATTAATATTAAGACTGAAACTTTAAAAGGATTTAATTTTCCACATCCTGAAACTATTCTCGCTGTTATTTAAAGAAAAATAAAAGATATTCTTTACTTACTTTTATATAAGACATCTGAGGGTTTTATTACCTGTGTATGAATGTAAAACAATATACGATTGTCGAAAATTTGATAAATTTTACCAACTGTTTAATCACTTAAAGTTTCTTACCTACATTTAAAGGTGTTTAATGACTTAAGTGTGTCGTTTTGTTTCGAAATACTTTATGAACACTATAAACATGTTTACTGTCTCATTAGTCTAGTGGTAGTAAGTGCGACAACTATTATGGAGGCCCTGAGTTCGATTCCCAGTTCGAGCGAAGTGTTATTGAGTTTTTCTATTAAACTCTCAGTAGCAGCTTGGAGTATGGCTTTGTGCCCGATTAATGGCAATAGGCTCGCCCCCTATTACATGTGATCTAAAAACATACCCGGCGAACTGTGGGTGTACATTAGTACACCTCTGTCTAACCCTTCTGGGATACAGGCGTGATGGTATGTTATGTTATGCTTACTTACTAACTAATATAGTTGCTTTTAAGAAGCATCAGGGCGTAAGTCAGATTAAACTAGATTTACCCAGCTAAGTTTTATGCTTCTAAAATAAATCCTACTAATAGTATAAATGTGAAAGTTTGTATTTTTGGACGTTTGTTACTCAATCATACAAAAATAGCTGAACGGATGTGGATGAAATTTGGCACACAGATACTTTTTATCCCGTGATATAGCTTAACGGCTGGGATCAATTTATGTTGTTTTCCAATATCCACGTGAACGAAGTCTCGGCTACAGCTAGTATATTATATAAAAAAAAGCGTAGCATAATTATCATTCAGTCGATAATACTGGAGAAAATATTATCCATTCGTGATAGGATTACTTTACATTACATTGCAACATAAAATTAGATCGATAAAAATTTTACTTGTAAACAGAAGAAGAGGTCAGAATACTGTTTTATGGAAAATTGTAAGGTCTGAAGTTAGAGATGTGGAAACGGTTCTATAAACTATATGAAAGCACTGAAAATGTTTCTTTTTTGTAAGTGAACTCTAGAAGGGATCATAATGTCTCAAATTACTGTATGAAAATTAGAAACCTTATTATAGGGGTGAAAAAATCAGTGTTGGCTTTTTATTACAAAAGTCTAAATTTTTTTTAATTCCAAATGAGTCCCTAACTTTTCGTACGGTTACTAAAATTTGTGTAATACAATGTTAGAAAATTTGTATGTAGTCTTTTATAAAACATTTTTTAGAAAATCATTGCAAATACAAAGAGTAAAATGAATTTATGTTATTATTTTTCACAAGAACCTCTAACGTGACGAACGTTACCAAGAGTACTTATATATGTAGATATCTGCATAATTTTATGTGATAATTTATTTTTATTACCATAGAAGTACTTAAATTTAACAAAAAAAAAGCTGTTGATAGCACTGTATAAAGTTACTTTGTATGTGAATTTTCGGATAAAAGTAATTACCCTTTATGTTATCATCTCTAAAATAACAAAACTGCTTCAAGAAGCAACAATGTTACGGCTTGTCAATTACGTGGACCAAATGGCATCCGAGACGTGAAGTCCCATATACTACAACTTTGTATACTAGGTAAAAATTGTTAAACCTTGTCAGTCGAGGATTAAAATAAAGACAAGGTTTTTACAGCTACCTGAAATTAACTTAACAAATATTATTATATAACAAAATTAATATAATAATTTTTGTGAATCTCTTTTTTCTTTCTTTTTATTTGTAGCATGGCATTATTTTATTGGTAATTCGACGTATTCCCATTAGGAGCTGATTATGCAAAAGTGAACCATTTTTGAGTTATCATGCTTTTTAGCTTTTTTCAAAATATGTTATAATAATTCGTAATTAACAACATGGATTGGGGGTCTTCCGGCATTCATTTGTCATCTCTGAACACTTTACACTACCAGTCTCTCGGATTCGCATATACACTCCATTAAAAACTGATACATGGGGTAACCAGCGAATTTAAACTTAAGGTGTCCCTTTTTTTAATCTGAGAAACCCTCAAGGGACGCCGTCGGTCTGATATTGGCCGCCAGTCATAAGGACTGGCGTTGCCCGAGGCATACCACGAGGAGGTTCCAGACATAGTGCCCCAAACCTAAGATGTCCTCACGCAACCCAGTCGGACACAATTGTCGTGTCCTACCAAGCATTTCGCTGAATATAAGTTACGGTAATGAATATGTGGAATAGTCTATTTATATTTTAGCATAAAGATGGCACATTAAGTCTTGAACTTAGTGTGAGAACACAAGTGTTTTAATCGTACAATAGGTCGCCTGAGTGACGATATACATATACTATGGAGGTAGCTTTTCAGTAAGGCCATCGATCGTTATCTACCAACAGTTGCTCTCTGATAGATAGTTCCCTGCCTTGATTTAGTTTGTTTCCATGTTCAGCTACATCTCACAATAACAGCTAACAATTGTGTAATTGCAGATTTTTTAAATTTGACAAATAAATAACTATTATTTCATGACACTTCATTTACATAAGAAATTGTCGTATGTGAGAAGATAAACATAATTGGTTATCTTAAAAAAACAGGAGCTGCCAATGTAGGGCCCAGATAAATTTATTTGAAGGTTTCTCTCTATTTGGGGTAGTCCGACTGATGGAATACCTCCACTCTACAGAAAATCATAGCTAAATAATCTTGTGTTGTGTACCTGCGGTGAATAGGGTTTCTAGAAGTACTTGCGTTAGAGGGTTCAAGTTGAGTAACGCGCTATTTATACGGTATTACAAGCGTTCATAGGTTATGTTGTATAAAAAAAGGTCCATTCGAGAGTTGACATATGTTCTCACGTACGCATTACCTGCTTATGCTATGAACTACTATGGTATGCGTACGTGGGTATTTATACTACGTTCAGTATTAAACGCACTACCAACTACTTGTGTGGAGGAATTGCTGAAATCTGATTTAAGGCGGTTTGGTCAGGTTCTAATGTGAGGCCTCTTTGAACCTGTTGTGTTGTTAGTTTCAGTAGGATTGTTTTAGCAAACATATGCTGAGTTCATCTTGTTTATCTATATGTATTAATAAATTTGTAGTTTGTTTTTACAAATTTCTTGATAGACAGCCCAATTATTATTAATCCTGATATTAAGGACCCTGATCACGAATATATCTTAAAAAGTCTGTGTGTTGGTTTGTATGTCCGAATTTAACTAAAAACGGCTTTTCCAATTTTGATGAAATGTTGTACACGGGATGCTTATGCTATTGCTGGAACTGTAGACTTAAATTGTAGAATTGTTAATATAACTTTTAGAACTCGTAAAAAAAAAAAATTCTAAAATTTGAATTTGTATTAACTGATTTTGATGAAAATTTATACACGATAAGTATAATATTTTATTCCATAATAATTAGGAATCCTCAATAATACTTTTAGAAGTCGTAAAAATAATTCAATAAAATATTTTTTTAACAATTTTCAACCAGTTTAGATAATTTGTATACGGGAATATATTATGTCGTTCCTCAATTATAAAAGCTATATAAATCTAATACTATTAAGTGAGAAATTCTTGTGTGTGTGTGTGTGTGTGTGTATAAATAATTATGTAATTGGTTTCTCGTTGGACGATTTAGATGAAACTTTGTATTTAGATAGTGTTTCACTTTTCAAGTTTGCCTAGATAAGTGTTTTTTTTAATATAAGACATTGAGCGCAATTCGATGGCCCAGATGTTTATCATTAATATGAGTACGAATAAAGTTACGAGGCGAAAATGATTACTGAGTGGTAAACGCGTGCGGAATGGCGATAGATAACAACAACTTTCCAATTAAAAGTAATTCTATTTCTTGAAACTCGTTATCTGCAAGTACCTATTTAATTAAGAAATCGAAATTACTTTCAAAAAGTTAATTATGTTAATATCAACAATGCAAAATAATGATTTTACCTAAATATAATTAGACAGTAGACTTTGTTTTTAAATGCTATACCGTACTTATCTGAAATTAAAATTAATATAGCGCCCATTCTAGTGTATATTACCTTAGATTAAAAGATAATAATTATTACTTATAAAAACTTTAGAAGTTTTGTCTAAGGAATTTTATTACATCCAAACTGCAATTATGCAGCTAGCTTGTAGCCAATATGCAGATTGTCTGTAATGACAATTACCTAGTACATGAATGACGGCGTTTTTTAAAAAAAAAAATGTATAAGTGACGCACGAGAATTAATTTTTGTTTGAGAATTTATTTTATTTTTGTTGATTAATTTATTATTATTATTACCTTCTTTTTAAGGTTTTGCCGTATTTTGTTACCTCATTTGATTAAATATATTCATAAAATATATGTAGTATGTATATAGATTGGCTGAACGACAGAAAATGAGCATAGTATAGGCATAGTAAGGCATATGTCAAAGCGAGATAAGGACACATTTTGCTCACAAACTAAATTGTTTTAGAAAGTTCATAAAAGTTCTATTCATAAATGAATTGAGAAAATATCGTGTTTAATCATATTAATTCTCCAAAATAATATAACACTTCAAAATCAATTTTTATCAAACACGTTAATATTTGCAAATTTTAATCTAAACTTCAATGACATTGAAATTATAATATGTCGATAACGGTCTATCGAAATACCTAAGGAGCTTGTATGTGTTCCTATAAAATAATATAATTTTTGTCATTTTTCCTAAAATTATTGCAGTTCGACAAAAATGACTATCCAATAGACTGATTTTTGACAATAGAAAACTCAACGGACGGAGGAGACTGCTAGGGTGTACAGAGCTGTCTCCTTCTTAGGCCGGGGCCTGGTTTAGTTAGCCGGGCAGGCCGCCGCCGGGGCTACGCGATTGTATGCTACCGCAGGTCCCGCGTCGCCCTATCGTGGCGGAGCGCGCGGCGTGCTGCGGATGGTACACCGTGGAGTTTTAGTGAGTAGGAAGGAGTCTCACATAACCACTCGTCCCCCCGGGCGGGTGTGTACCCATGAAAAAAAAGGTTTGCAATGTGGCAGCTGAGTAAGCCATATGAGATATTATCAAATTAATATAATACATAATTGTAGGTGTTACAGAGAGACTAATTAACAAAAATATTTATAATGAGTTTATTACATTTTTTGTTCTTTAATTAACTACTACAAAAGTGTGGCACGAATAATAAAATTTTATCAATTCAGATGTCATATTCCGTGTTTATTTTAATTGGTCGGAATTGTAGGTGGTACAAAGATATGTAATAAAATAGGTTAAAATTTATTCAGATTTAATACAAGATTGTAATATTAGGTAATTAGTGAGAAATTTTGCCACCCTCAAAAAGGGCCACCTGGGGCAAGCTGCCGCCCCCACTACGCTACCAAGTCTGTAGTTTTCTGTGCACTATGTTAGCATTATGTTAAAAAAATATGTAGATAAATTTAAACATAACACCAATGACGTCTTATAAAAAGACGCGATATACTCTCACTAAAAGCACCAAAACAAAAAGGGATAGGAAATTACAGTGTAAAGCGGAAACTCTGTTGTCAAAAAAGGATAAAAGTTTCTTCTCGCTCACACCGGTATCGAGTCGAAGGTGAATTGAAAACAGGGCAATAGCCGCTAATTTACGATACCATGTAAAGAGCATCAATGCCGTATCTAGGTGCTTATAAAATATCATTGCGTAAGACATTTAAAACTAGGACATAAAAATTAAGTTTGAAAAATAAACACGTCATGTAAAATAGACCTGGTTAAATGTTTAAATTTAAATAACGTAAGACCAAATAAGTCTAGTTTTTTGTATTTATTGTATAACTTCCTCATACTAAAGACTAGACGGGAGAGTTTATACTTGTTTTGTGAATATCAAATATTAGGTCCTTACATATGAAATTAGCGTTTTGTCGTACACTTTGATCTGAAATATCTGCTCTTTGGTTAAGAATTCCAAATTCAAGTTTATGAATTAATTTAGCTGGTACATTTGAGTTTTGAAAACAGTCATTAATTTGTTTTTTCCTCATAATTTTTTTCTTTGGTGTCGATTATTACCGCACAATGGGAAACATGAAATATCGGTATATTTACGAGTACGAGCTCTACCGTGGCACCGGTGCTGCAGAAACAGCTCGAAGGATTAATGATGTGTACGGCGCTGGTTACGCAAAAGAAAGCACGGTACGTTTTTGGTTTCAACGTTTTCGTTCTGGAAATTTCAACCTCCAGAACCAACCCCGTGGAGGGCCGGAGACCAAAGGGGAAAATGAAGAATTAAAGGCTATTGTGAAAGCGGATCCATCGCAAAGCACTTCAGAGATAGCTGCAGGCTTCGGGGCAAGTGATAAAACTGTATTAACCCACTTGAAGCAAATCGGGATAAGTAAAAAAACTTGAACGATGGGTACCTCATGAATTGAGTGAATCGAACTTGCAAATACTAGTCGACTGCTGCGTTACTTTGCTCAACCGACACAATAATGAAGGGATTTTAAATCGAATCATTACTTGTGATGAAAAGTGGATACTGTACGATAATCGGAAGCGTTCGTCGCAATGGCTGAATCCTGGAAAATTGATTCAGAAAAAGTTACTTGTGAGTGTTTGGTAGCATAGTGCCGGCGTCGTTCACTATAGCTTTCTAAAATCTGGCCGAACGATTACGGCAGATATCTATTGTCAGCAACTGCAAACCACGAAGGAAGAACTAGCTGCTAAACAACCGAGATTGACCAATCGCTCTAGTCCACTGCTACTTCACGACAACGCAAGGCCACACACTGCACAACAAACATCCACTAAGTTAGATGAGCTACAATTGGAATGTCTGCGACATCCCCGGACCTTGCTCCAACAGATTACCATTTTTTCCGGCACTTGGACAACTTCTGACAAGGAAAAAAATTCAACTCCCATGCGGCAGTCCAAACCGCCTTCAAAGAGTTTATTGATTCTCGCCCCCATGTTTTTTTTAGTAAAGGTATCAATGAACTACCTATGAGATGGCAAAAGTGCATAGATAACAACGGTTCATACTTTGATTAATTAAATATATTTTACAAAAAAACAAAAAAAATTATATTCCTCTCGTACAAAACGCCAATTTCATATGTTAGGATAGGTCCTTATTAAAAACGTGGTAATTCAGGTAAAATATTAGGATATATTACCTGAATTACCACGTTTTCAATCAATGCCGAAAGGTCATTTTGAATATCTGTAAATTGATGTCTATAAAATCAGTCAGTGTATGGCCTATAGATATTTGAGGTGACAATTGCGGTAATTGAATTACCTACATCATTATTTCATCGACACGACGATGAACTAAAACTAAAATGTAGAATTTTTCGTAAGTTAATAAATTTTAAAGTTTTCCGCCTACCTTTTTAAAACCTTAGTGCACGCCGATGTTACCTAATTATTTTTGTGAATGTAGCTATACAATTACTGAACCCTCGGTGCATGAGTCCGACTCGCAGTTGGCCGCTTTTTTAGTTATTCTCTTCTAACACGGTAATTAACGAAAGAGTGATTGACAACTCTTTTCACTACTAAACCTGTGAACCGATAGCAATGAAATTTCTCATAGAGGTAAAGGTCTTTGTACAAAAACACGCAGTTCAAATCAAGGGGAAAGCTATTAAATAGCTAAAGCTAGAAGCCTTTGTTTAAAATTTCTCAGAGAATTTAATTATGTATACCGTAAAAGATTACATTGTTGAACTATTTTTATTTCCCTGAGAACTGTAATTTGGCAGGATACATTTTGAGACCTAAATAAAGCTATTAGATAGTCGTGGAGGTAAAAAAAAAACTTTTTAATGTTTATTTTATGTTGATCAGTATTTAACTTAAATAAATCTATCTAATCTAAATATATATAAAAGGAAACCGTGATCGACTAACTGATCTATCAACTAGAACTCCAACCACTTAAGTGATTGGGCTGAAATTTTGCATACATATAGTTAATATGACGTAGACCTCCGCTATAATGGATTTTTGAAAATTCAACCCATAAAGGGGTTTAACGGGGGGTTCAAGATTTGTATGACCAAATCATATCTAACAAAGGTGAAACCGTGGGGCACTGCTTGTCGTTTTATATTACAACTAGCGGTGCTCTCCGGCTGCGCACGTGTTTTTATTACTCGGTAATTATTTTTGTCACAGAATTTTATTTTTACTCATATTATGGACAATTTTTATAGTCTATCATTTGAAGAATGACATAATAGTTATACTTTCCGTGTACATTTCATCATAATTAGTCGAGATTATTTTTATATAGATTTCAAAATGTATAATTGATTATTCTTAAAGTCTATCTGTTGACGACTGAATTATGTATTATTATGTGTCATGTGTTAAATATTGTGTGTATAATATATAGGAACGAAATAGATTTATAGACAAAATGTGGGCAACTACGCTACATTACGAATTACGTATCATATATTATGTATTATATAGGTGCTTATCTATTATGTGTAACGTGTATACGATTAGAATTATGACAAAATGGATAAAATGTGTAGAATAAGTTTATATAGAAAAAAATGTACGACATCACATTTAATGTACGTGTAAATGTGTTGATATTTAATAGATAGGAATTTATAATAAGGAACAATTTGATGTATAACTTGTATATATAACTTATATGGTGAAATAAATATAGAGCGGTAAACAGGGCGACCAAAGTGAAAATAGATACAAAAAACAGACAAAAAGTAGAGGCTCTCTTTAAGGTAATTTTCTAGGTCACTTAAAATCTTGTCGGGCACGGTTCTAGTCATCGGGTACACAGCTACGAACTAATAAGAAACAATATTGCTCATCCTGCGAACGCCTCAGTAAACGAAGAGCTCGTGTTTCATTTGAAGACTTAGCACTGCCCAGCACCTCAAGCGGCCGTGCATTATTGCATCCCCTGGGCCCCTCACCACCACCTCGTCCTAGTGGAACCGAGACGGGCATCCGGCCAAACAAAATATCTAGTCCAAACCGGGAAGTGGCACACCCTTTCCTCCCTCACGCAGAGGGGAAGTGACGAGAACCCAACACTATCAATTAAGGAATAATATATGCTTCCCATATACAAAATTTCAACAAAAACGGTTAAGGTAATTTATTTTTAAATTTCTAAACAGCAAGTCTCGCATGAAGTGATCTATATAGATTATTTAAAATAACATATTAACAACAACTATTAGTGAATATTTCAAACAAAATTTTGCAAAATATAATGTATGAAAGTTTAAAACGTTATCGCATATGCTGGCTCAAAAGTCTTTGTAAAGTTTTGTTTGAGAAGATTATAATCAATTTATTATTTAAAGCTTTTTGGCAAAAATTGTCCAGACATAATCCAAGACGAGATCATAATATAAAGTAAGTGTACAATATACGTCAGACGAACATGTATTTTGCATATTTATCTCGGGAACAAAATAGGTTAATTCCCGTGTTTACGCAACAAAACATTCATTTATGAATATTATCCAAACTTGCTTCTACGTACGTGTAATCGACGACAAACACCTTAATTTAATTTAGAAGGCCGTATTATATGAGTATTATAAGTAGGTAAACATGATGACAATACAATATTTCTGGCCTTACTTTATGAGTTGCGTATTTGTTTACTGATTAATAACAAAGTTGTTTAGGTATTCACTCTGTGTCTAGACAGAACAGATTGTTTGTACTCAGCATCTGAAATTACTTATTGATTACAAACTTTTTAATCTATATTAATAAATATGTACTTCAATCTATACGCGTAATTTTTTTCAATTTTTTTTAAAGTCATTTATTATTTTTAAAGGACACTGAGTACCAATATGAAATTATAAAAACGGCTTATCTGATTTTATGCAACTTTGTACACAGGATGTTTATGTCACTCCTCAATCCATAGGATTTTAGACAAATTGTTTTTTTTTTACCTACTGATTTTGTTGGAACGTTATATACAGGAATTTTAAGTTATTCCTTAGCTGATAGGCTAGGAAATGATTGTCAATATTACGCATAATAAACGTGTGTGGAGTCGCGGGCACAGCTTTTTAATATTTACATGACTATAAATACTATAATAGGTGTTTGGCTTTTATATTGTTTTTACTGAACTTTTCCTCCTTGTTCTAAACTATCTAAGGCATTAAGTATGTATGAAACTTGCAAATCTTACAATACATTGCGTATAGGTGTATGTGAGATATTAACGTTTAGGGTTTTGTGTGTTTGTATGTACGTTTATTTATCTTTGTGATATACGTTTACGAGTACATTGTCTCTCATTTATAAAAACAGCAGTCAATGTAATTGTCGATGTATATTAATGAGTGGATAATGTATCATGATAAAACAACGAAATTAAGTGTTCAGTCGTAAGTAAATCATTGTATTTTAGAATGCTCATGATAAATAGTCCAAGAGTAATAATTAATTAGTTATTAATAAATTAGTAAACAATCGTTAGACTGGAATCAAATGACCGTATTTGAAAATGATTTTGGTGTCATCGTATAAATTATTTCTCATAGGCAATTTTTCCTGACAACATTATATGCATTGGCGTAGAGCTAGTGAATTTTCCTGGGAGGGGGAGGGGGAGCAGCTAACCAGCTGATCATTTTAATTTCTGTAATCTAATTAGAAATCATCTGATTTGGTTTTTCTAGGATGGGCAATGAGTCTTATCGGGTGGGCATTGGGCAGTGAGCATCCTTGCCCCCCCCCCCCCCCCCTAGCTACGCCCACGGCCATATTTCCGTTAATTCTTCATCAAGGTTAATGATCCAAACATCATTTTAAAGCTTGTTCTCCGCTATTAGAATAATTTAAAATAAATCCCAACAAAACATTTATTTATTGAAAATTAAACCTTGCCAAGTTTAAAATCCTATATCATAGAATGTAACATATTTTCATATGAATTAGTTGAAGAACGTACCTTCCTACAGCTATAATTAAAAGGACAGCTATAGAACTTGGCACCCGTTAGATCTCATCTCTTTTATCGGTAACAACGGCTACCCCGAACGTCGTTTCTACCGAACTTGGCCACTTTTTGTAGTTTATGCAAATTATATAATAATTATTATTTAGATTAAAATCAATCAATATTTGTACTTATTTAAACTTTTTTTATTTAATTATTATTAAAGCTTAATCTAATGTCCACATAAATCGGGAAAACACTACGGTAAAACGTCTAACTTAGCACAACATCAGATGATTTGATGTCCATTATGGTTATAAATAGGCATAAAACCATCTTTTAGTGAGAGGTTGGAAACGCTCCTAATAAATAATTATTAATTCGTTTAAAATTAAAAGTTTTAAGATTTTTTCATTTTGTTCTTTTGTATATGCTTAATGATCTACCTTGATTCCAAATTTAAAGTCTTTGAGTCACCTAGAAGTGGTCTAGGTTTTTAATGAATAAGTGAGTGAGTAATAAAAATGCTACTTTTGAGACCAGGTTAACTCAAGAACTGTATTAGATTTACTCAAGAAATTTAATATTCTATGTTTTCAAGGAAAGTTTATTAAACATATAAAATATAAAGCGTGTAGATGGAATAGTTTTTATCTTATGAAGGGGTCAAAAGTACCACGAAATGGTTCTTGTAAATATACATACTGGCCGGTGTCGCCCGTTCCGAATTTGGCTAAATGATTAAAAAACTTCTTCATTAGAAATGCCACCTGTTGATTTTAATGAAAATATATTAAAGGCGCCATTAACATGACAGCTGTTAGATTTTTTACATTCCATAATATGCGAAATATTCTACAGTAAAACTATATTAGATGAGACTGATAAACTCCAACACAGTTTGAACAATAAAAATGAAAGTTAGAAAATCTAATTTTTTTTTTCATGAGGAAGGTTATTGTGGCTATCCTTGAACGGGATGGTGATGAATGTAGGTGCTATGGTCAAGTTATTGAGTACCGAAAGAAGCAGAAGAACGTTTGTGTGCCCAGCTAGTTGTAATCTATATTATAAGATCGGTTAAGAATAAACGATTTATTTTTTTCATTTTTACTAGTAATCGATAACAATCGATCTTTTGCTATTTTTACCATGCTATAGTATCAGCTAAAGAGAAACAAAGAAAGTTATAGAGAGAGAGAATTCATTTCAAAAATGTATTATTATAAACTGTTGTCGTTATTCTGCTGTTGGGTAATTTACTGACACCATAGAGATCGACAGCATATTGAAATGGATAATCCATACTAATATTATAAATGCTAAACTAGTCTAGTCGACAAGTTGAAAATAATACAAAATAGAGATACTGCACTTAAAATTATGTGCGATATCTCATAGGATCCGGAATGACGCCTAGAAAAATGTGCCAAAAGCGTGTATTAGCACATAAAAAATTGCAAAAGTTGGGTATAAACAATTAAAGATGAAAAAATGGCATTTCGTGTTTTGCTAATATTTTATAAACTCTTAATATTTAAGAAATTTCAAAAAAAGATTCTGAAAGAGGAGAAAATTTCCAATAGAAAACTCTTAACTCCCGGAACCTCCATTATTTATCATTTTAATTTAACTCTGAAAATAGGTTATTACACACGACATTATAGGTTGCGAGCGCGGCGTTAAAAGCGAGTACGGCACATTAATTAATTTATTTGGTATTGAATTTTTTTTCTTAAATTTGAAAAAATTATGGTGTGTTCTGAACACTATAAATAATTTATTACCGTTGGAAATTTTACTTAAAGTTAATTTTTCAACAAGTTAAACAATTGTTAACTAACAAAATTTTCTCGAACTTCCGTCTTAATTGTAAGTGAAAAAAAAATGTTTAAATAATTGTCGTAAAAAATTTTCGCTTCTTAGAGCCTTTCTTACATACATACTAGGCAAGATCGCACCATTAAAGTTAAAAAAATATTTATACTTTGTTTAAAATAATTTTTTTACTTGGATTTTTCAGTTTTTAGTAGGGGAAATTGAAAAATTAAAATAATTTGTACTTGCGGGAAGTTATAACAATGATGGTAGACTACACGGGTCCGTCGCGTTGGCGGCGAGGTATCTGTAGGATAAAAACACGGGTGAAACCGAGGGGTACAGCTAGTTGTATATAAGTATACTATGTGTATAAAATGTGCAAGTGTATGTTATTATTTAATTATAATACATTGTTTGTTTTACATTGTTTACGTCTGATAGTTTTAGGGCATGCGCTGTTAGAAGTTAGTCAGATAAATATGTTTTTATCAAGCTTTTACTTAATGAAATAAAATCTATAGGTAGTTCGTTTAAATAATGAATGCGGGTTCGAGTATTTGAAAATGATAGAGAAAACGATTGTCATTGTACGACAGACTTAGGTAGGATCGAAAAGATTGCTTTATGTTGAAAAATATATATATTTTATGATATTTTAATTAATACATTATAACTGGTAAAATAATACCACAGTCATAAAATTTAAAAGTTGTTTGAGACAACTTAAGAACCTAACTAAATCTATTTTCATATGGTTGAAATCTCATCTGGCGAGAATCTTACTGTTGTGGTGGTTCCTGCTTCGAGTCTGCATAACACTATATCCAGGCGGACCCAATACTACGCCGATCACCCGGGTGCGGCCCACATTGATCCGGTGTCTGGATGGTGTCAAATCTTGCTATGAGTTTCCGTGGATCGATCAACCAAGATCACGAGGCTCTAGCTCGTGATCCTGACGCTGAATTACCTATTGTTGGAATCTTCTCAAATTTGGATGTTGTGAAGTGGATTGTTAAAATGAATAAGGATTCTGTACTTTTTTTTTAATTACAACTTTTACAACGGTAATGTAAATTAGATTTTATACTACGTAAATTTATTATATTCCTTTGATGTCCTGGAATTTATCAGATTTTATTTTTCTTTAATTCCATATTCCATTTTGGCTCAATAATTTTAAATTCATAATTTAAAATAACTACATATCATAACAACTTATTGGGAGAAAGACTTAAAAACTCTGGTGTACTACAAAATATCGAAAACATTAGAGAAATATCGACCTTGGATACCGACTAATTCTACATTATGTTTTTCTAAAAGCTAGTTTTGTAAAGTATCTATATTCTCTTCAATATTCGGTGAGTAGAGTTTCCTGAGCTCCTTAAGGTGGGCAACGCACTATTGATACCTGTGGTATTACAAGCGTCTATAGGCTACGGTAGCCGCTTACCATTAGACGGGGCGCACTTTTTTTTTTTTTTTTTTTTTTTTTTAGAACTGACTACACTGTTAGCCTTAGGGGCCCTATCGTCAAACAGAGCCGCTGCGGCTTTTACAGCTTCACCGGACTTGGGGGCGAGCGCTTAGGGCACTCAGCCGCGAAAGTTTGTGACGACCCACACGAGGGTGCCAGAGTGGCCGAACCTCGGCTCGGGCGGTCGTCGCGAATGCGAAAAAGTCGCGATCTAACTAATTCCCTAATCTTAGGAGAATTCGAGCTAACTAATATATACTCATATGCACGTTCCCCTCCTCCTGGGAGGAAGGAGTGGACCATGCGTATGTGTATTTGTTAATCGGAATGGTTTTTCTACACTAACTAGCGCATTAGTCTAACTAGCGCAAAAAAAGAAAGAAAAAAAAGGTCCCTTACAGAACCTATGTACCTGTGTGGTGTGCACGTGTGTGTGTTCAAACGTGTGTAATGTTGTGTGTGGGTAACTAAGTGTTGCACGTATAGTGTCACTTTGTATCGCGCGGGCGGCTGCCTGACCCAAGGGCTTCACACCGAGGAACGGACCTAGGCTTGGGTTGCCGCTAGAGAGGGTCCGTGACGGGTGTGCGGGAGCGAAGTTGACCGCCCGTCCTCTGCGGAGAAACGGGGCGCACGCTTGTATGCCACCTTTATAGTTTAAAAAAGATTTAAAGTTACGTCGTATTATGTAAAAATCAACGGTAATCCAATCGAAAAAAAAAATGACAGTTACTATTTCATAGTATTTGTTTTTGATAGTAAAACGCTGACTTAACACGAAATAAAAAGCTTAGGTAATATTCATATTCCATTCAAATAGGTATAGTCTTTATTATAGCAACATAATTATAAACCTCGTTTTTATTCCAATTAGTTTGGCGAAAACCGGTACATACTGCTTAAATTAGACATTTATCTGAAACAACAATGACAATATTTAAATAAAATGTTTGGTTAATTAACGGTTTCAATGCAAATTACAAAGATAACATAATTGATGATATGCTTTATAGTTTTTGAAGAAAACCAATTACGACAGTCATTGTTCAATATTATTTTCACAGCGTTTATCTAATAATAATATAATATTACCTACCAATGGTGTACCCGCGAATCCGCACGCGTGTGCTAAACAATAATTATTTTCGCCTTATAATTTTATTTTTACTTGTATTATGTATAGCATCTGGGCGACCGAGCTACGCTAAGTGTCCTACTAAAAAAAAAACTCAACAGTCATAAGGACTGCCGACAGAAGTTAAAGCTCAATTTGGAATTTTATTATAGTCTGAATTAATGCAGAGCATGTCAGTTACACGAAATCACAAGAGTTTACCCATCCAAAAAGTCAAACACGCATATGATACGTAGTAGAGAATATATATACATGTAAACAGGCCGCTTTATTACGCGTAGCTAGTCTGGCGCAAGCGCAATACGTCACGAGCATGGCGAAGTCATCGGTGACGCGAATCCATATGTTTTTACCTACCAAAAATCGCTGAACGCGGCTAAAGAAGTTTTCTCTTCTTAAAGAAAACACCTCTCTAGGTAAACTTGAAAAACATTATTTAAATGCAAAGTTTCATCTAAATCGTTGGAGCCGTTTCTGAAAAACCAATGAACCGATAAATATACAAATACAAGAATTGCTCACTTAATAGTATTAGATAGATTATTATAACCTAATAAATGCAGTGATATGTATATCTATATATGTATGTATATCTGCAAACGTCCGCGTCATCTTCGGATGCGTCCGCTAACGCATAGAAGGGTTAATTTGCGCGTCTGTTGTAGGTATTTAACGTCCGCAGATGCGTCCGCCTTGAATTCGATTGTTGTTGGTTTATGTGCCACGGATCAAAGGGTGATCAAACGCGCGTGCTTCTTGCGGTTTAATTCTTCTAATGCGATGCACACTGAAGTAGTAGTTAAAAGTATTAAAGAAATAAATAGCTGCGGCAGCTACGGTCTCAATATCCATTTTTTTTATAGGTTACTTCCGAGTTGCGTGTCGAGTATGAACATAGACTGATCGACCTACAGAGGTGTGGACGGCTCTTGGATATCCATTTTCTGATGCATCTGTCAGCCTCCGCGGACGTGTCTGTAGACGTGTAGAGGAGATATAAAAAAGTAAATGTATATTTTTCCGGGTGGCAGGACACGACACATGTGTCTGTCTGGGTCGCGACCATCCTCTATCTGGTGAAATGCCCATCATAGTGACTCGCTTCGTGTGTCGCCGTTTCAGAGTCAGCCTCTTCATATCTAGTTAAATTAATGCAGGTCAGCATGACAGCGGCGACCGTCAACGGATTTCAATCTCTCGGTGGTCACCGTTGTGTTAGGATTGTACTGGGTTTACCATCAATGACAGTGCCATTACTTTGCCGTACTACAATATAAAAAAATATGCATAAGTATATATATTACTAAATAGGATGAGCAATAAAGTCTTGTTTAAAATCTTTAAAGCTTGTGGATCTTTTATAAACGACGGCGTTTAAGTTCCACTCAACTAATAAGGAAACAATAGTAAGAAGCTTAGGAAATTCCAAATGTTCCGCTTTTTTATTTAACACACCGCGGCACCACCACCTCCTAAAAATTTGTAAGCATTTAAATTTCAATAGATAAAATCATAGAGTATATATATTTTTTAATTTACTCTGTGATATTAGGGCTTAAATACTATCATATATTTTTATCCTTAAATATGATAAAATTATATGAAACATTCTATATTAAACTAAAGGATCGTATTATAAATAATATCTGAACGGACGAATACATTAACCTAACCGATGCCCTGGAAATTAAACAATAAACCATTACATAATATACACAAAAATAATATAAGGTAAATAAGACTATTAAGATATTAAAATAAATATAAGCCGACTACATAGATCTAATATAACAAAGTAATGTAAATGGTTGAATTTAGACAGTCTGTAGTTTTTAGTTTGATTTGGGTAATATGTTGCGAGTCTTAATAAGATAAATTGTATCTGCAAGCCAGTCGTTATCACTATAAAATATTAATATGGGTGCTGTTACTCTTTCAAGCGTGTATGTTGGCGCGATTGAAGTTCCATAAATTTTCATGATTTTTATTGTAAAATAATTGAACTTTTGAAATATTCCTGAATTAATTTCCTGAAAATAATGTAGAAATTGTTTTGATGATGATTCAGAAGGAGCGTGTTCAGCAATGTTGGGTAAATTGGTTATATTTAATTGTGCGTAATCATATCCAAAGAATGGAAATGCTAAGTTACTGCAAATTATTGCTGCAAGTTTTGCGATTCCGCACAGTATTGAAGATATTGTTTGAACAAGCGTGCTATTAGGTAAAACATCAAACCGAATACCAAGGATCTCCGATAATATGAATTCCTCATTTTCAAAAAGAGCTAAAGCTTTGAAAATTGGACTTCTCAGGTGTGATACGTACGCTACAGCAGCCATAGCAATCATAATCGATATTTTATTGTTATATTCTGGTTTTTCTGAACACATTACAAAAATGATGTTGTTCCTTGTGAATGTCCGATATACATAAGTTTCTCTTGTACAGTTTTATTCAGGACATAGTTAATCATAGAAGGCAAATCAATAAGACCAATTTCATTCAACTAAAGTTCCAAAACTCCGGTTCTTCATCTGTATAAAGAGTTAAATGTGCTCTTGAATATTTGTTACTTCGTGTGTTACCCATACACACATCATAACCTTCTTTAGCAAGATTAAAACCTATAGCACTCTCTGGTCCAGCTATTATAAAGTCATCTAATCTTAACACTAGCCCATGCATTAGAAATACTGGTGGACCACCACATAGGATTCGAATTAGCTTCAGAATATAGCCATCACTAGTTTAGGCACAATGAATCTCAAGAGGATAATCATATTTTATAATTATTTGCCATTCCAGCAATATACTTAAGAATATCTTTCGTTTCTTGTTTTGGTATAGATAAACTCAAATGATAATAATACCCCCATTTATAAAAACAGCTAAAGAAGAGTAGTCACACCATGCAGTAACATTGTTGACAGTACCATATGTGTATTGAGGAAAGAAACACGCTCAAAGAATATGTACAAGTACAACGAAATATTGAAGTTATTTGGTTATTATTACTTCATCTATATCATTTATAAGTGATTAAATACTAATAAAATGTGTCACTGTGCTCGCCTTGGCCTCTTTAAAATTCATTCGTATTAGTTTCTTACTTGTAAATTATTTTTGGTGAACGATAAAGCTTCCATAGGTGTCACTAAAGCATGTTTTTAAATTACCGTGTCTTCAACAAAATTGGGGCCAATGGATTGTTGATATCGGACAATATGTTCTAAGTAAATTGTGTTCTGATGAATAATTGCAAATCACCCTTGAGTTGAAAATCTGTCGCCAAATACCAATAGATGTGTTCCGGCAGCTGACCTTGAGAACCACTCTTCCACTAGGCTTTGCGTGCTATACCATCTTTGGCCACAACGCTAAATCTATATAGATAGCAAAAATAATGTATTCTGCTATTTGTACTGTAGGTATTTATTTAAATATAAATGTATACTTAATGTAATTAAGCAAACATAATGAAACATATTCGTAATACTTATTAGGTAAATGGAAGTTCTTATTTCTAATTTATTTTCTTCTTGGATAAAATGTTTGACGCAATAGTGTAAACAGAATTCGATATATTTTCCATAAGAATGAATCCTCAGGACTGTAATTTTATTACATTAAAAGCGCTTGTATATTTATTTTATGGTAAGAAATTTCTTAACATCGTTTCTACCACTGAAGTACAGTATTGTTACATAACTTTTTTGATATTAACAAAATATTTCTTTTTAAATATCTATACATTGTTTTTTGGCTACAAATAGTGTTTACTTGTTCT
Organism: Saturnia japonica; assembly: GCA_033032175.1. NCBI lineage: Eukaryota > Metazoa > Arthropoda > Insecta > Lepidoptera > Saturniidae > Saturnia > Saturnia japonica. The sequence goes on from CM065314.1 coordinate 7,379,460, forward strand.
ATACAATACACATAGACTGTTACTGATCTCAATAAAATGAAAATTATCTCATAAAAAGATGAAACCTAACTTACACATCCTTATTGTAACAAAATATAGCAGGGAATGAAAGAGAATTTTCTACCAGAATACTATAAAAGTATTACCTATTATAAACTAATGCTATACCTAACAGGCAACGCAAGTGAAGTAATGTTGTTAAAAAGAAATCTTATACTTCCGTAACAATGTTTCTAAGTTTATAATTTAATTTTCAATATTATGATGTAACTTTTTATTAACCTAGTTTGGTGGAAAATTCTCTTCTATTTTCTACTAAAATTTTTCTTTTATATTTCATTACACTAGGGAAAGAGAAGAGCTTTTATTTATAATAATCATTGAGTTTCATATAAATATTGATACTTTGTATACATAATTACACATATTCTTGTATACGTCTGGCTTAATTACAAAGCCAGAGATCGTAATATATATTTTGTAGTACGGCAACTCTATTTTCATTCAATCGTTATTTCGTTGTGTAATAAAAAGTATCGATCTACATTTAAATCGATACTTGAGTTTGTCATTGATAAAAAAAAAATAAAAAAAATAATCTCTCATACTGTGTCAAGCCGTTAAACAATATATACTAACAAATATCTGTACCACCTATTTCATATCCTTCATATCGTATGTAGCTGTTTCACCCGTGTTAAATTTACTGGACCAAGCCTCCATCGCGCCAACGCCGGGTGCGTTTATAGCCAGTCGTTGTTCTCACTTCCCATACTTGCCTACAGCTTTCCAGATTACATGGATACTGCTCCGTTCCATAGGGTCACAGCGTAAAATCATTATATAACCTTTCTCAATAAATCTGTAGTTGTTCTCTACATTTAATTTTTTCCGAAAATTTCTCGATAGACATACTATAAAAACGATACCGATCACGAATAAGGAATTAAAATTTTTTTGTCTGTCTTTCTGTTTGTATGTCCGGATTTAAATCAAAATTGGTTTTACCGATTCTTGAAACTTTGTACAGGGAATGCTTATATAATTGGTGAATTGATAGGTTATAAAAATGTACTTTTAGGAAAAGTAAAAAAATTTAATAATTTCATTCATTTGTAACAGACTTTGATGAAATGTCGATCAATTTTGATCTTTCCGATTAACCGATCGATCGATTCTGATCTTTCTTTTCCTATTCCTGAGTGTAATAGAAGAAGTCTTAAGGCGGATGGTAGGGACGTATTTACCCGCCAGATGCCCTTTACTCACTGCAAGTCATCGAGTAGCTTGATCCAATCTTATTTGTTCGCAGTGTTTACACCGAAATTGGGATGATGAGGCTTGGGGAAGAATACTCTTTACTGATGATTCCAGGTTCTGTCTTAAATCAGATGATAGAAGGGTCAAAGTATGGAAATGACCCGGAGAAAAATGCGCAGAGTGTAACATTGTTGGAAGAGAGTCTTATGGTGTAGGGTTAGTACCATACCATATGGGGTGGTATTTGCTTAGGAGCACGTACGGAGTTACACATCGTAGAAAACAGGTCCCTGATTGCGGCAAGTACCGTAACAAATATTTTAGAGCATATTGTGATGCCTTTTGCCCCATTCATAGAAGATAAATTTCTTTTAATGGACGATATTGCTTGTCCTCACGCTGCGGTGGTAGTATCGGAGTACCTTACTGAGGTCGGAATCCAAGTTTTGGTGTGGCCAGCATGCTCACCAGACCTAAATCCGATAGAACATGTTTAGGATATACTGGGAAAACAAATTAAATTAAAAAATCCAGCACCAGCTAATCTGAGGGACCTTAAAACTGCGTCGGTTGAAGAATGGAACCTAATGCCACATAGTTTCATTAACATTAATAAAAACTTTGTCCAGACGAATGTAGGCAGTTTTGACAGCGAGAGGAGGCGATATGTCACCCATTATGAAAAAAAAACAGTCTTTAGATATTCAATTTTCATTGTTAGGTCTAAATTTCTTACAACTAAAATACTGAGCTTACTGCCTCCAATTTTGTTTTTTTTTGTGATTTTTTGTGATTTTCAAATTTTTTCGTGTTCAAAAATGTTATTTTAATTAATTGATCTAATTCAACGAATTTTAAAAGTTTATATTGTACAAATAAATCTTTTTCACTTTAATTTGTTCCTTTTTTATTGCGTTCATTTATGTATGTCCTTGAGTGTATTTATACTTGTAACTCAAATAAATATCTAATACAAACTTATCAAACGTATTCATGCGGAAAGTGATGTTATTACGATATGCTTGGCGAGCCAGTTGACCGAACAGCCGAATCAAATTGCTCGGAAGGACTGACAACGTTGATGCCTTTATGGGTTTGTAAAATTTAGTTGGCTTGCATAATGTAAAAACAATATTGCTCTATATAATTCAGTCGTAGTCGTATAACAGGATCAAATTATATACTAGCTGTGCCCACGACTTCGTCGGCGTGGTATTTTTCGTGTGTGAAAAACAGCAACTAAATAAAAACCTCAATGTCACCATACGGTATTTGACCGGTATAAGCTTTGAGAATACCCAACTAAAATCATTTTAAATGTTAAGCGTCCTTTAAGAAAGCTAATTTTATTTAATAACTTAATTTTTATAAACCGCTAATATCCATTAGTATGTCTGTTTAGTGTAATTAATAAAAATTTTGATAGCGCAAACACCAAACAACGACATCTATCGTACAAAATTGAGATCGAATAGATATTTTTAATTATTTTAAACATTTAAAAATAACGTGAAGATCTATCTAAAAACATTTGAAAATAATAATAAAAGTCCAGCCAGAAATTACTAATTTAAGTGTTCATAGAAAATATACATGTGTGACAATAAATATCAAATCAATTTCATAACAATTTAATTCGAGCGATTTTTAAATCATTTTACTTGAGTATTATCAAAGCAAATACGGGTTTAAATACCGTACGTAGGGTGAGATTGAGGTGAAGTGAGGTTTTCTTTAGTTGCTGTTTTTCATTCACGAAATATTATAATACCATGTGGGCGAAGTCGCATGCACAGTCTACTATATGTAAAAAAAGGTTGTGAAATATTTGCATTACCTTAATAATAAAAAAACCGTAAGCGACCTGTATAAAATTAAATATCAATTGGAAATTTTCAGAATGTATACAATAGACAATAATAATTACATGATGGGAGATAAAATCTATTTTTAAGCAGTTAGATGTTCTTTTTTAATCTTTAGAGACTTTAAAAAAAAATCCAGTTGATTTTTGGTGAGTATTCTTAAAATGTACAAAATTAACACAATTATTTTCATTTGAAAATTAAAAAAGGGTCGTTTTTTGGGCCACCCTAATATAGTATGTAATAGCTACGGTTATGTACTATGTACAGTCAGCACAACTGACATTATAGAATAACTATAAGCTTGGTTTTAATACCATTTTTAGTACCAGAAGTATAATCCACAAATCCGTACAGGGTTAACTGTTAAATTAACATAACCTGTAGTGCTTTAGATGAACAGAGTAATTATTGTATAACGTATAAAAACTATTCTTCTTATTTGATAACAACGAGTGTTTATACAAAGTTATGTTAATGTCATGCGGATAGAATATATTTCTTATCTTTAAAGTTCATACAATGCTCCGACAAGACGTTTGCTCCCTTACATAATAGAAGTTTTCAATTATTATTTATAATCCATTTTATTTGTGCACAATACACAATATACAATATATCACGTAAAATGCCGCTAATATTATATAATACTAGCTGTACCCGCGGCTCCGCTCGCGTGGATTACACAATGCTGTCGGTATTGTGGTGAACCTGCTTTCACCCACGGCGGTCGCCCGCCGTTTATTATTATTTTATTTACACAGAACCCTTTTTTTTTCTAAAATAAAAGTAGCCTAAGTTACTCCTTATAACATCAGCTATCCGCCAGTAAAATTCTCGCAAAAATCAGTCCAACCGTTTCGGAGATTACCAGGAACAAACAGAATGACAGACTGATAAAAATCAAAAAAATTGGCGTTTTGTTAAAAATACCATATATGCAGTTGGATTTTTGAGATGAGCTAGTAAGGGCTCCTCAAAAAGTTTTTGTGTAGCTACAACGGTTAAGGTACTTATCCTTACTAGCCAATCTAAAAAATCCACCTGCATTTTTTAATATGCATTTAGTAAGAAGCTGTTATTTTGACATTACAAACAGACACTTCATTTTTATTAATTGTATAGATTGTGTCAAATAGCATTAGGTAAGTTTATGAGATAAAAACCGCCAAAAAGTCCCTATATAAAATTGACATAATTATTATATTATGTAGTTACCTGAAAAGCGTTTGTAATGTATAATAACTTTACAAACCTTTATAGCTTTAATATCTTAAATATAAAATACCTATTGTATTCACGTAATTGAAGTTCGAACGTTAGTATAAAATTTTAATAAAGTAGTAGACATTAGCATGCAATCTACTCGTATATTCCAGACTAGTTATTTCCAGTTCAGCTGAACCCTACGGCTCTTATAATACCTATGTATAATTTTATCTCATACAATCGATTTCTCGTTATACCAAATTCTAATATGTTTACGGCCTACGTTACACCTCATTATTGTGAATAGTTGCTACCGTTGTTTTGACATTATTTCCTTCAAAGGAAAACTTTGACGGCGGCATGTTAGGTATGCTCCTTTATTATATAACTAGTAACTGCCTACTTCGCCAACTACGGTCGTATTAATATAATCTTATATATTTAAATATTGTGTGGATCTGTTAGTGACTTGACCGACTGAGCTCATATTATTCACAGAATATATTTGTTTTCCCGAAACTATCGTTCATAGCTATGTTAGGATCCGATAGGTAAAGCGCTATCGATCCACTAACTATTGGAAAGAGCAGAATAACGCCTGCCAAGTTAAATAGTTGTAATATAAAAATTAATAACAATAAAGTATAGCCGATGTTATTCAAGGAGTAAATAGCTTTCTATTCAGATAGTATGCACTTAGCGACACACAATGACAACCACCACCAAGAGATCGGCAATCCATCGTCGGTTCACTATCAAGCTGGCCTGCAAGACTCTCTGCTCCGGATGGCTGAATACGAAACACGACAAACCTAAAGAGAGTCATTGTGACGAGTTTATTCTCACGTGCATGGTAACTGCGACCCAATCGGGTACAGATACTGTACTACCTCGCTTGATGGTACACGGGCAGATTCTTGCTACTTATGCCGGGCGTTAAACCGGGTTTATGATGGTCGCGATAATATCGGTCACAATGATTGTCTTCTCCTACAACCCAGTTATTATTTACTAACCTAACCGCGAGTTCGTTTGCATGAATTTCAGAATTAGGTCTTTATCGGGATAAATAGTATATTACGCACCGAGAATATACCGCCTTCGGCTCGGGTGACAACCATACGCGAGGGCGTCAATGTCCTACTTTTCTCCCTAGGTGCGTTTACAATTTTTTTCTCCTCCGGGATGAAAAGTTTATATATTTTATATATAAACACGCAGTTGCTAGGTTACAGGGAGATAAAGTAAAGTACGCGCATGCGAACATTTGCCATCTCACCGGGAGAGAATCGGGTACTTTTCTCCCGCGTGACAGTGACTAAAAGTGAACTTTTCATCCCGGAGAAGAAAGAAAGTATTCTTTGTGTTAATCCCGGTTATAAACTATCTGAGTGCTAAATTTTAACCACAACCGTTCAGCCGTTTTTGTGTGACATAGTAACAAACAATCAAAAGTACAAACTTTCTCATTTATATTAGTAGGATTTACCTACATTGGGTTAATTTTCACTTGAGAAATATAAACTTCACTAAGTACCTACTTTGGTCAAACAAAGTTTAAGGGCCAGGGAGGTGATACTGTTACATAAGTTAATTTGTAAATTGACTTAAAACTTCCGCTTGTGTGTTGTTATTACATACTCGAAACCTGCTGCATAATAGTCAGTTAATAAGGGGATTGATAAGTTATTTGGCCTTATGTAATCTTGCCGGCATTTTATGTGATTTAAGTTTGGCTGGTGTGCACAAGTTAAGAGGATTATAAATAATAACTAGGACCAAGCATTTTAAGATTCACCAAAAATATCTAGACAATTTTACTAAAGAGAGAGTCGCCATCTTATGAGAGTGTTATTTGAACTTTGTTGTTTCAAAAATATTTCACATTGTTTTCGTTCAACTATCTTTTTTGTTTTTCAAACTTTGCAAAAGTCTAAGTTAATGGGTATGAACTATCTATCACACCTACACAAAGCATACACTCGCTCCCACGTCGTTTCAGTTTATTGATCATGGGAGACAACTAAGTAACATTTTCCATTGACAAAGTGTAGAAAATACCTTTACTTAATTTTCCAGTTAAGCTTTTTTAACAATCCTCTGATGGGAAATTACTAAATCTCAGAACACCATACCACTTTCGAATACGATAATACTATGTAAGTCCTGTGAAAATTAACACTTTCGTTTTCATTTAACATAATATCATGTTTTTCTCTTACATCTATTTTTATTTATTTATTCATATGTATATTTGAATATATAAAAGGAAACCATGACTGACTGACAGATTTATCAACATAAATCTCAAACTATTGAACGGATTGGGGTGAAATTTGGCACACAAATAGTTATTACGAAGCAGAGATCCGCTAAAGAGAACTAAGGAAGAATTTTTGTAAATTCAACTCCTAAGGTTGTGAAAAAGGGGATGCAAATTTGTAAGAAAATCTTTGAACATAGAATGGGAACAGTTAGAATAGGTCATAACCCAACTATGACGCGAGCGAAGCCGCACGAAAAGCGCTACTTAATTATAAAATATATATATCCATCAGATAAACAGACAGACAAAAATTTTATAAATGGGCTTTTTGTAATAGGTATCGTATAATACTTTCATATGCATTTAGTCAAAGACTGTTGTTTTGACATTACAAACAGACACTTCAATTTTATTAATTGTATAAATATATAAGTATCATAATAGTTCTCTGGATAATAAAAAGTTTCCTTTTCAATAAGAACGAAATAATAGAGCTAATTGAAAAATTGAGTTTAGTGCTTTTATAGGTTTCACTCTCTGATAATTTATTACTTACACGAATTCCAACATTAAACGGCTGGAATAATATATAGCAACATTCGATCACGTCTTGGGTTCATTTAGTACAACGTAATACAATGAAATACAAGTTTTACAGAACGTTTATGGACGAGAGAATATTGGACGAGCCTGTGAAAATTTCAAAGGAATTAAAAGCTTTTAGAGAATGTTGAAATCTCAATAGTAACAGAATTAAAATTACTTTCAGTTTTATAAAATGGAACTGATTCTGTTCATTATTCGATAAAATGTATTTAGAAATAAATAGGTAGGCAGATACTATTGTAAAAAAACATTAAAAGTTACTTATAAATCTTATTAAGTATTTTATTTATATTAATTGAATGTTTTCAGTATATTTTGTTTTATTTTCTTATTACAGCATGTACATAAAAGTATTAATATTTTTACTATATATAAATAATAATATTTTTATTTAATAATAATAGTAATAATATTTTTCGAGGTTTGATAATTATTTTTTTAAAATCTTACGGAATTAAAATATTTTCTATCACAAAAGCAACTTTCTTTTTAACGCTTTTAATGCATGGTGATGTATTTCTACAACATTTCTTCCAATTAATTTCAATTAGATATTTCATGGAAATAAGAAATCATCATAAAGGTTAAATCAATATCTTACATTTTATTCTGTACAATATATTAGGTCAGTCATAAAGATAAATGAACTCGAGTGTGAAGTAGTTAGTTGTTCTCCGTTTTCTATACAATTAATAAAATTAAGTGTCTGTTTGTAATGTCCAAATTACAGCTTTTTATTCAATGCATATGAAAGTATATACGATACCTATAACAAAACACCAATTTTTAAAATTATTGTGTCTGTCTGATTGTTCCAGGTAGGTAATCTCCGAAACGCTTGGACCCATTTTGACGGGACTTTCACTACCAGATAACTGATGTTATAAGGAGTAACTAAGGCTACTTTTAAATTAGAAAAAGTATTAGGGTTAAAAAAACGTCATGGCGAATCAATGCGGGCGCTTAAATGACTTACGTTGAGTAAATCATTACAGGAGATATTTCAATTAATGTATTACATCATTGTAGATATTAAAAAGACATTTCAATCTTCTAAGGATTACCTAGAATATGCATTTTTATCTTTAAAATAACCGGGAGCGGGGGCAGCAAGATTCAATCGTATGCCCGATCGACGGCATTCTGTGGTTAGGCCGCAGACACAGCTAGTCGAAAATATAAAGTCCGGACAATGGAGATATTCCGTCGAAATTGTGTGTAAGTAGTTGAAGCGTAATTGAATGGAAAGTGCGATAAAAAGGAAAAGGTGTCCCGAAATTTGAACCCTAAAATTGATCGTCATATTTACAATGTAAATTACTTACAGCAGATGATTTTATCTAATAAAAATGTGTGAAGTAACTCGATTTTTTCGAGAGTACCTATATGTTATATCGAGGAGCGAGACCAGTGAAACGCAACGCGGCTAGTTACACACTGTTAATGCATAGCCGTTACCGTGCGGTAAGGCACGGCACGCAACATACATATAGGTACTTATATTTATAACACTATATTTTGTTCTTTCATTCCTCTGGCCTTATAATATATGGGAAATTAGTGTGTTATTACATATACACACCATGGCATGCTAAGACAAATTCCAAAGGTTTAATAGGATATAGGATGCCTTTAACAAAAGGTTATAAATAAATTTATTAGTGAAATAAATAAATAAAAAAAATACAATTAATAAAATTGAAGTGTATGTGTAACACTTGTTTACTAAATGCATAAGAAAGTATATACGGATTTATAACAAAACACCAAACGCTTGCTAAGCATCTTGTTTTGTTGTGGTGAAGATAGTCATGTGCAGTCATGTGTATATGTGAGGCATAACATCGAGTTTGACTATTCTAAGAAGTATAACTTCTAAATCGTGTTTAATTAAGTACACGCATCAACATTTTTTATCGTTTATAGGTTTATTGCCACAATCTGATCTTACGTGAAGATAGGGCGGAAGATTACTTAACACGCTAAGCCTAGTGGGAGTATTGGCTTTCAAGTGCAGATGCCAGAGCACATTATTGATGCTTGGTGTCAAATTTTCAATTTGAGTGTGGTAGCCAGGCAGGCAGGCATTAAAAAAGTCTTACCAATGCACCGTGCTATGGCTTCATCAGGATGTTTTCCATCACCGAAAGCTCACGCTCACTGCAGGTATTTGAAGTCACACGTCCATAGATGTGATGTCCGTACACACTAACACCGAGTCGTCCTAGTTTCAAACAGTTTTTTTTATTATAATGAATATTTAACACCATTACGTATTCTAAATTCAGAAGATAAATCTGCTAAGCCTTTTGTCTTGGCGTGGAGCCAACCTACAAGTTCAAGATTAAATTAGATTTTTATTACTTTTGGCCGAAGTTTTTTCGGTAAAAGTTATTCATTCATTAGCGTTAGACCACATTGTCAGGAATATAAAGATTAGCTAACGTTTAAGAACGTTTATAAACGATTAACTAATGAGAGTCGTGCAATTATGGAACTTTTAAGGTTTATTATCGCCTAACCAAACTACTAAGGACAGAACCACTAACTACTAAGTAGTAGTAGATAGTAAGTAGTAGAAGTTGGTTAAGTAGTAGTATTGTAGACATCGTTTAAGAAGGGAATTTTCGGAATTGGGCTAATAAGGATGTAAAAGTATGTATGGGAAATACAATTTTTCTGGTAAGATATATTTTATATGGCCTGTTCAATCAAGCATCAGTTTGTGTCGCAAGCTTTGTTCCCATAAATTAAATAGAATATTTGCCAACTTTGTTGTTTATTATAGATTGTTATATGATTACTATAGAGAACAACAAAAATATTCAATTTAAACTTAAAAAAAAAAAACGATACAAATCTAACAATCTACTCGAGCAAAGCCGAGGGTGGAAATAGAGTATACGGTATACCTACATATAAAATAAATTATTTAATGTCCGAGTTGTGATGATTGTATAACTTTTTAATTAATTCGTTAATTAAATTAGGTAATTTGATAATATTTTAAATAATATTTAGTCTAGTTCTGTTAGACTTCAACAATTAGGTAATTAGATCAATCTTTCTACTTTTTAATTAGCAACGCGTGAACATTTTGCGCTTATCTATAATATTTATGACAAGAATAATGATATAGAAAAACAATAAACTGAACAATATTCAGTTCGAACCATAATTCATCATGACGCGAACGCCTACCCTACCCTATATTGGTATAATTATTACAGTGTATCTAGTTTCTGAATCATCGGTTCATGATAGAGGTAAAATATTTATTGAGCGGATTTCATGTTTATACTATTAATATAGTATGAGTCGATTCGCCCGGATAGTGAGCCTTTGGGAGACCTATATTCAGAATTAAACGGCAGTTTTTAGCGGGATCTTAATCTGTACTGTTGTGGTTTTTGTTTTAATTCATAAACATATAACATTTTGTTAAAGCTTTGTCTGAACTATGAACATTAGAAAAATATTCTATCTAGCTATCATTGGTAGGTAAAATTGCGTATATAGACTCGTTGCCATTAAATAAAAAGAAGTAGACTGACTACGTAGATCAAAGACTCACATCACACTGACCTCCACCGACAGAGAGGATATCCTAACATCTTGGAACATATAAAAACATACGGACAAATTTATATTTTGTAGAAGTAACATGAAATGGGTAATGGTAACTTGTAATTTAAATTTAACACGGTTTCTTTGTGAAATACATACGCTGCTTTTGGGCTGTCATAAAAGAAACCGTGTTAAATTTAAATTACAATTTAATTAAACCTTGACAAGCTATTGTAACATGAATGATTTGGACTCTAAACCTTGGAACATGTTGGAATGTGGTTTTAGAAGAGTTTATTTCCAAAAGAGTTTTTTTTTATCGAACTGACTATAGTGTTAGCCTTAAGGGCCCTGGAGCCATTAGAGACTTTGACAGCTTCACAGGGTTTGGGGATGACTACACAACTGTACGTAAAAATCGGACGGATACATGTCTTGTAGAGTGTAAACTCATGTCTGAGAGACAATGTGCTTACCGAGCATAGCAGAGAATGCAAGTGGGCTAAGACCATAGCGGCCTTGTTCTGGACTCTATGGACATGTGTCCTGAAGCTATTCGTATTTTCAAGGGTGACACCCAGATATTTAGTCTTGATGGGCCAGGAGATTGGGACACCGAAAAGGTGAAGTGGCTCGAGTGTGTTTCCTAGTTGTCCGGGATTAAAGCGAATCGCGGTATTCTTAACGAGGTTGAGAGCTATGTGCCATTTACGGAACTATCTGCCGAGTTGGGTTACGGCGCGTTGGATGCCGTGATCTGAGATGAGTTCTGTGCCTGAGTGAATTGAAAATGACTGTGTCATCAGCGTATACACCTACCTACGTGGGAGGACGTTGTGGTCAGGCGCCTGATGAATACGCCTGAGCGTATTGGGTGGGGTGGAGAGACTTCACTTTCCATAAGGTAGCGGATGGTGCGGTCAGTGAGATAAAGGGTTGAGGTTCTTCCAGTGGGATTTAATATGAGGCTCTTCAAGAGGGAAGTAATGATAGGGCAACGTGTTATGTGATGCTTCTAGCGTTGCAAGCGTCCATAAGCGTCTTACAGGAGATCACAGCCAAGTAACCTTGTGTTGTGTTCCTGCGGTGAGCGGTGTTTCCAGAGCTCCACTTACCATCAGGCGGGCCGTATGCTTGTTTGCCCCCTTTGTAATATATATAAAAATTGCTGTGAAAGATTACAATCAGGCGGACCGCAAGTTTGTTTACCACCATCGTCGTATTAAAAAAAAACTACAAATAAATATTATAGATATGGATTTTGCGATCTTCATGTTTTTTTTTTAATAAAATTTAGAATTTAATAATATAATTTAAAAAATATTAAGTACTCCTGAAACTTTGTATAATAATTATTTTTCGTTGTTACAGTTTATTAGTAATTTATCCCAACTTCAACTTCAAAAGCAGGTATTTATAATTTAACAGTAGGTACAAATTTAATGGATTCAAGTAAATCAATAGGTACATAGTTGTCATTGCAATCCCAGTGGAATAACTGAGTAACGACCGACGGACGAATAGATTTCCCCTATTCTACTGAATTCCACAGAAGCTATGAACAGAATATAATGAGTTTTTTGTTATGAAACTATTCTTCTAGATGAAAAAATTTAAACCTGGCATTGCGTACCTTCACATAATATGATCGTATTCTGAGAATAATAATGTCGAATTTTTATTATCATATTATTTGCTTGATTGAGTTGTCAATATTTCCTTTAAAAAAAATTCTTTTCAAGTTCCATTCTTTAGGTTATTTAGAATTGTTAAGATATTGCATCCTGTTTCTTTGCCTTGGAGTGTAATACAATTAGATAATTATATTATTATATTTCATAATATTTTTTTCATTTACTTTTTCATATAAAACGCTAATTTATATGTATGGACCTATTATTAGTTAAAAGCAGTTAAAAGTTTATAATTATTTTATAATGTAGGTCAAGGTCAAGGTCAGTCTGACGTTAATTATTAAGAAAGTAAATAAAAGTAGGTATTCTATTGGATAGCCATATCCATACTTAATATTATAAATGCGAAAGTAACTCTGTCTGTCTGGCTGTTAAGTTTTCACGCCTAAACCGCTGAACCAATGTTGCTCAATTTTGGTATAGAGATAGATTGGACCTTGGGAAAAGACATAGTCTACTTTTGTAGCGAAAATAAAATGTCAAGGGGTCAAAATAGGGGATGAAAATGTTTATGATAAACACATCAAAGCAATTTTGTTGAATTTTGGTATAGAGATATAATAGACCTTAGAGAAGGATATAGGGTACCTTATGTCACGAAAATAAAATTTAAAGAGCTGAAATGTCTCAAATTAGGTAAGTACAGGAAAATTCATATTTAATTTGAAGTTTTAGTGGGAAAGTTAATGTGTTGAATTCATATTGGCATATAATTAAAATACCATACATATAGTGATACACCCATTTATGATTTTGCTGATTTATCGTGTTCCGAATACAGCCGGTGAATGTGCATTAATATAGAGGGGAGGGGGGGGGGTGGTATGAAGCGTGACCAACATACACATAGTGTTAACCTACCTACGATATTTTTTGTTTGTCGTGTTCGAAATCAGCCGGTGTATATGCAGTAATATATTCACCGAGAAAACACAACATTTTATTAGCGTACTTGCTATGTTTGTTATTACAATCAAAAGTAGGTATTTCACATATTTGAAATCAAATGAAAGAAAATAATAATGCATGTATAATAAATTTGAAACATTTACATTTCTTGTAAGAGAAAAATGCCAATTTTATTTCGAGTTAGTAACTTGTAAACAGGTGACTAAAATAGTCAAAATATTTGAACCAACCTTTGTTCTGGTCATTACAATATATACAAACATAGGAGAACATAAAAGAACGTGCAGATATTACTAAATCAAAACAAATTGCGGTTGAACCTAGCTTCACGATTCAACAATCTATTTACTTTGCGGACAACCTCGACAAATCCGGATGACATAACAGTAGCTATAACTCCCTGACCTTCATGGAAGTTTATCTACCTACTTGAATTAAGTAAGTCTTGATTCTGCAAAGTAAATTAGATAACTTTCTTATGAACTTGTTTCAGTTCTATGTCTTTTCTTCTGTTTTTATGAAATCTGGACTTTATTTTCAAAACATTGAATATTTGTATATTTATTTGTTTGAATTAAAATTCATCATCATCTCAGCCGAAAGAAGCCCACTGCGGTGCATAGGCCATTAACATAGACATGAATTAAAATTACACTATCATTACTAGCGTTTTCCCAGCGGCTTTGCTAGCATCATAGTTAGGTTATCTGCCATTCTAATTGAATTGCTAAATATCTATATTTATAGATCTATCTTCATATATGACGTATTTTCATACAAACTTTCACCCCCTTTTCTTCACCCCGCAGGGGTTGAATTTCCAAAAATTCTTACTTAGTGCTTACTTACAGAGCCTACAGAACCCGTATGCAAATTTTCATGGTCCTAGCCTCCGTAGCTTCTTAGGCTGTGCGTTATTATGTCAGTCGGTCGGTTAGTTATCCTTTTATACGTATAGATATATTTTATTTTATTCTTTATAACACATAAACTTACAATAAAAGGATTTAATGCTCTACAATTTGTCCAGGTGTGTACGAGAAAGGCGTGCACTATGCAGAGTGCAGGTACTTCTACTATAATAAAGAAGTAAACTTTGTGTGCTTGTAAAGGGTAATCAGCGGAACTACTAATCCTGTTCTAGAAATTATTTTATTAATACAAAGTTACATCATTTGTTGTTGTTAGTACACTATATTTGTATAGTTTGTTTCAGCTAGTATATTTAAATTTAAAGAAAAAAACATTATTTGCTACTTTTTATACTTTCTCAATTTCAGCTTATAATATATACGGTGAATTTTTGAGATGGGGCAGTAAGGGTAGGTACTTCAGCCGTTGTAGCTACATGAAAACTTTCTGAAGAGTAATCCTTTACTTTTTGACACATTTTGACCTACATTTACAGTTTTTATGCTGTTTCTTATAAGGATCTATAAACTCTCTGGAACCAACTAGAGTTACAGTACTATAAATATCAGAAATCGCAAAAATATTTTCCCATACGTTTAATAGGTAATTATCGTGGCTTCGATAAACTTTTACAAAACTTTGACTAATGCCTTCAAATGTTTGGTGTTATCATAGTTATTACATTACAAAAAATATTATCAGTCCAATTTAAAACGGGCTCTAAGTTCTTCATAAATAACCTTACCCCTTTAATACAAAACTTAAGCCTGTCTTTGATTCAGATATGTCGGAAAAGGCTGCTACGTCAGCGTAATAAAGCCACCGCGCCAATTCGCTGGAATAGAAATTCGAGACTCAAGGATCTTGTTGCGAATGATTCTATTTATTCCAGACCTTGGAGATATAAAGCTAAGTATATAAGATATTTTCATATCATATTAATTAATGATCGGTCAGAAATTAGTGACAGTTCAGTCAATTTTTTTTTACATATTTTTCTCTTTTTACCAAGTTACCATAGTTACCAAGTCCGGGAACTTATTGTCTAAGTTTTTCTTGAACAGCTATCCTATAAAATAAACCAAGAGATATAAAAATTCCATTATAAAATTCAAATTACAGGACATGAGAATAACCCATAGATACTGACACTAGGAAATAAATGCTATGTCGTGAATATACTAAGCTACAAAATTTTGTGCTTAGTGCCGTGAGTACACACCCTGAATTTCATATTTGCATATGTACTACATAATAATATATAATATAGAGATATCTGGAATGCACCCTTATTTGTATTATAGGGAATTACTAAATGAGTATATAATTTTTTTTATTTTCAACTTGGAATTTAATCAGACTATACTGATTCATATGTTAATATTATTAACGACTGCACTAATAAATTAATTATTCTATCCAAAAATAATAACCTTTCTTGACTTATTGTATTCAATAAATAAAAAACCGAAAATAAAATTTTATAAATTTGACTAAGTACAGTGTAAAAAAAAATGAATGTACATTATTGTAAAAAAAGCGTGGGGTGTATTCAAAGTATTATATTATCGAAGTGATGATTCTTCTACTCATTATCTGTCAATAAAATGTTTATAATTATTGACACTATGCACCCCACGCTTTTTTTTACAATAATGTACATTCATTTTTTTTACACTGTACTTAATCAAATTTATTAAATTTTATTTTCTGTTTTTTAGTTGGATTTTATTTGAAAGCGTGTTTTTTTTTGTTTTTTTTTAAACTATAAATTATTTAGTTCGATTTGCTAACTATCAACCGCCCTTAATATGTACAAATGTATTCCGATTGTATCTTGGTTAAGAACACATATTCAAAGATTTCTGTGATGCCAATATAAACAGCGAGACACATAGAGGTGCAACCTTATTTACATATACAGTCAGTCACACTAATGCTTGAGTATGGAATTTTCAATCCGTAATCACTTTACATAATATTATAATCATAGGAGCGAATCTGTTGGCGGCACTGAGAATGAGGATGAGTGTGAATTTTCACTCTGTGACTGATTGTAGATTTTATGGTTTATCTCGTAATCGAATCATTTCATTCAATGCTTCACTGTTACATGGAGTTCTTCCTGTTAATTTTGAGCAATCAAGTTCTTCAATTCGTATACCGTCCAAGGATCTTCCACGACTAAGTGCCACATAAGCTTGTCCAGCAGCAAACAATCGCGGACCCAAATAAATGACTGTATGATCAACTGTACAACCTTGCATGCCCGAAAGAGTAAGTGTGGAACTGCACCCATGCGTAGTTCGCGCACTAGCTCTATCTCTCTTACTCGCATGCAAAGAATGCGGAAATAAATTAATTAATCCTGGCGAATCTAATTAGGATAATCGGATGCTTTGATCGGATTATTGCATTGTCATCGACTTTTGACAGGTGTGCAAAGTTTGAATTAAATCTGATCATTCAAAGTAGGACAAAATCGAGCTCAAAGGGGTCGGTTACATACATACATACATACATACAGATGAAGCTAATAAAAGCGTGTTAATAATAATAAAAAGCGTGTTAATAAAAAAGCGCCAGCCTCCTACCTGAATACTGTTAAGTTACATAACAGTAATTGGTTTCTCTATGTCGAATAAATGCAGTAATTTGCCTAATTACTACTTCAGACAATTTTAAACATGTTTCATGAAAGAAAGAATGCAATGGTTATTCATATGAATCTCCGAGCAAGCTTTTTTAAACTTACTCTGTATATTTGTTCAAACATAACCTTTACTCAATTTTCTTGATACGGAAATTGTTCGTTATCTCATCAGTATTTTAAATTAATTTTATTATTAGCGAGATGAAAAAAATAAAAATAGTGAAGCGCATGAACCATAAATTCAATTCACATAATCAAAATATTATTGTACTATCTAATAATAGGTTAAATAGTATAAAGAAACAAGATCTAGACTTCAATGATTAATTTTAGAAATTGGAGAAAAAACGGACTACGAAAAATTTAAATTGTGTTAACTCTCAACCGATTTCGATAAAATTTTGTAGACGGGAAGCATATGTCATTCCATAATGAATAGATTATGAGAATCGTCAATAATACTTTCAGAAATACTAAAAAAAAATTACTTACCAACCGATTTTGATGAAGTTTTGTACACGAGAGTATGATACATTATTCCTCAATTGATAGGATAAGTATACGAATTGTCAATAATATGAATAACAATAAAATTACGGGATGAAAATAATTACTCCATAATAAACACGTGCGGAGCCGCAGGAACAATGCTAGTTTTTGAATAATCACGGGCCAATACATGACAAGAAAGTTTCCATAAATTATGATTTATTGCAATATCAAAGCAGCAATAAACAAGGGATTTTCAGTAAACTTATAGGATCATCAAATCAATAATAAAAAAGTTTTGTTACACGCAGTACAGATAAATTCTTATCTGTGACAGAGCTTTTGCTTTAAACTACTAGTTAAGTAAGTAAATTACTCATAGGACACTGACTTAGTTTAGATTATTAGCTTTGCTTTAAGATTAGGTACTGGGCAATACACTGATATGATCAGAGTGCTGTTTGCATTCGACTTTGTGCATACAAGCAAAAACTATCTAAAGGCAAGCTTAGACTAATTTTTAATAAAAAAAATTATTGAAACTCTTTTTCTAAAAATGTAATCTAGAAGCAAACGTTACTCACGTGTTAAGTTACCTTAAGTACAATAATAAAAATGATAATTCTTCCCTTATTATTTAATTTAATGCACCACAACACCGTTTTACTAATCAAGGAGTAAATCAGTTTTCACTTCATCTTCAACTTCCATCAGGTTTGATATTGAGGTCAACGTGAATCACATTGATGAATAAAATGTGTACGTTTTTAGATATTTCTAAAATTTATCAAACATAAAATTTTTATAATAAATAAATATTCTAAAAGGCCAGCAACGCATCTGCGAGCTCTCGGGTGTTGCGGATGTTTGTTGGCGGCGTTGATCACTTTCCATCAGGTGTGCCACCTGCCCGTGTGCCCCCTTTTTACCATTAAAAAAAAAGATTCTTTTGATTAATGATAAAAGAAAAAAGGTTCTTCAGCTTTGCAATGCCGTATTCTGTAAGGCTTTGAAGAAAAAACGAAACCGTTCACGGAACATAGCCTTCTTTAGAAAAGTGCTGCGCTATGGTCATTAAATGTTGAATTTACAAGGGTGGAAACATGAAAACATCTGAATGTAGCGTGCGACGGGCGAGGCAGGGCACACCCGGGAGTCGGGCCAGGCATGGCACTTGCCACTTGCCAGTGTTTTCCCGGACCTTGCTCCGATAGGACTACTGCGCCGCACCGCAAGGGAGGGCTGGCGCTTGCATCGCGAACAAACTTCAACGACAATCTCACAATGGGAACGGTCCGGTTCGCTGCATTTGACGCCGGATCGGATATGTGAAGTGTTCCAATTGTGCCCCGCAGCAGCCGTGCCGAGTGCTTTCTTCGATTTTTATGAATGCATTATGATGGGTGTTAGTTTTTGATTTTTATATCGGCTATTCATGTCGGCATTTTTATTCAGGTAAATATTTGATTCTTTTATAAGTAAATATCTAATGCATTTATTATTTTGCTGTTTTATTGCGTTTTTTAGTCATTCATATGTTCAGATAAAATAAAGAGAGCGTTTATGACCTTAACCGTTTTATTATTTAATTTTATATGCAAAGTAAGTAAGTTTATGTATGTTTGAAATGGTAAATTTTTCAGTCTTATTTGAATAATGAATTTTGATATTGCTTTATTTATAGAAAATCATTCTTTTTCAGATATGTTTTTACTTTTTTCTTTTATTCAGCTTGAACTGTTATAATTATATTCCTATATTAGACTTAACAATGTTTTCAGATTTAAGAACTTTCAATGATTAGGTATCATACTATAAAGTTCGCTCATTTTTTTGTATTAATTATTATTATAAATCTGTTGTTCTATCTGCACGTAAATTTTTTTTTTCAATTTTCCCGATAGGTATACTGTATGAACGATACTAGTCACGAATATGCCATAAAAAAAATATTTGTCTCTATATCCGGATTTAACTCAGAAACGGCTTGACCGATTCTTATGAAATTTTGTACACGAGATGCTTATGTCATGTCAATTGATAGTCTATAAGAATTTTTTGAAAAAAAGTTCACAAAATGTAATTTTCATCAATTCTCAACCGATTCTGATCAAATTTTGTAGACGGACAGCATAAACCATTCCATAATTGAGAGACTATAAGAATCGTCAATAATACATTAGAAAGCGTAGAATAGAAAATTAATTATCAACCGATTCTGATAAAAACTGTACACGGGAAATACACGCCATTGCTCAATTAATACGGCATATGACAATTGTCAACAATATGAGTAAAAATAAAATTACGGAATGTAAATAACTACCGCGTAGTAATAAACACGTGCGGAGCCGCGGCCAAACCTCTAGTTAATAATAATGTTATATACTTATCTATTTAAATAATAAATCTCTTGTCAAATAAAAGTCTATAAAACCGTAACTTTAGCAATAAAGATATTTTAATAATTCTGCAAAACGGATAAAGACAGTAGTGAAATTAGAACCTTCAATCTACCGATGCTGTGTATGATTTGTGCTAAAAATAAATCACCATTTTTTTCTAATTTGTCGTTATTGCTAAATTTACGGTTTTTTATAGTCTTTTTGTTGATTAAATATGTAATATAGCGGTGTTTTAGGTATCGCGACCAGCATACATATAGTGACAAACCTATCTATGATTTACTTTTGCTTTGTCGTGTTCCGATATCAGTCTATGTATATCCGATAATACGCAGACGAAGTCGCGGGTACCAACTAGTGCCAGCTTTTACCCTTTATAATAAAATCAATTATGGTAAACCTCAAGCGGCTTAAAATTTTTATTTTAGGTATGTACCTATATGTTATGAACCGTTCATAAATATAGAATCAGTAACAGTATCACAAGATTCTTACATATATATAATATTAGATATTCATGGCTACTGTCGTCAGGAACTGACCAAGTGGGGTATACTCAAAATTGGATATTCATAACTTCTTAAGTAATTTCATACTGCACAGACAGAGTGGAAGGGCGTATAAGGCGTAGCGAACTAGGAGTACACAGGGACCAAGTTCGGTGAAGCTGTAAAAGCCGCAGCGTCTTCAGGCTAACAGTATAGTCAGATCTAAAAATAAAAACGGAGTACACAGGGGCATTTTCGTTTGGATTGTTGAACTGTTTACATCGTCTAGTACGTGATTCGTAGCCAGGCCAGGGCAGTGATCACCAAACAATAATATAATATTTTTTATATATAGAATATGATAATGGTCGTGCAAATTCAATGCCTTTTCTTCTTGAGTGACGTTCATGCGGATTCAATTTCACTCGACTCATAAAAATTGTAGGCCCCTTATTTGTTTTGTACGTACTTTTGATTTCGTTTTCTTGGTTAATTTCGTGTATATAAAAATATTGTTACATATTCTTGAGTTATTTTTTTTTTTATTTCGAATTTTTGGTTTTAATTACTTATTTATTTTGTAAATTTTAGTTTTCTTATATGCCCTAGAATTTGAAGGTTTTGAGTTGTTTCCTTTTAACACCATATCCGTAGCACGTATCAATAAGCAGGCCGTTACACGTATTAGTCCATATATTGAAAACTACTGAACAGATGTTGATGAAACTAGCACTGTTACCAAGTTGAAGTAAATGTAAGCCAATATAAAATGGTCTCAATCCGATTAATAGTTTCGAAGAAATGCGTTGAGAAACATACATACATACATACACCTCTAAAATTTTGTGTATTTGTTTGGAAGCCCTAATAGATTGTCGTATTATGTGAATATGTTGCAGTTTCAATAATAAAAATAGTTACATAAAATGCTTAATCAAAACAAATGAAATACATTCTCTAACTGTTAGATTAAATAAAGTTTGTATCGTATTCCAATAAACAATTACTAGGGAATAATTACATATTGAATTGAATTCAGCTTTCAATCCCAATAAATTAAGATATTAATTTATCCCCGACATTCCAGCATCAAATGAAAAATGAGAAATGAATTAATTACGAATTCTACACCTACCTAGTCTTAAGAAATCTTTAAAAGAATGGAAGCGATTCTTAATTACATTGAACGATGTACCGAAACCGTATTCTTAGGTGAATGTACATGGTTTTAATTATAAAGATTATATTTAGAGGATTTGAAAAATAGCAAAAAATTACACGACCATGAAAGTATTTGCGCTTATCATTACATAACCAAAATTATCTTTATTTCTATGTCAGTATGGTAAGATTTCATTAAATGCCTGTCATTAAAAAATTAATAACTTTGAGGAATAAAAAAATCCAGGTTATTTTTCATGATTTGTTGATTTTGTTTAAGTTGAAAAAATGTAATTTAGAGTAAACTATGATAATATTTTGTGGTAGGGGTGGGTACCGCATCTATATATATCTACATTGATATTTAGAAGAAACCAATATTAAGTAATTACGAATATAAATATATGTCGCACATCGATAGTAATTCTATATAGTTATATATTTTATCTATGTATATTATATATTATAATGAGAACAGCGTTCATAAGTAAGCTGAGAGTTAGATAAAGTACTTATTAACAATGAACTCATATCAGTTGTTGGGGACTATTGTATTGGCGAGAGATTCAGCTTATCTTGTCACGGGATAAAACAATGTACAGTCGCATTACAAAACCTCTTTGTCTCTCATTCGATGTCATGTAGCACAAAAACTTCAATTGTACCCCATATTTCCCTGCAAACAGTTGATGACGATTATTTAGACATATAAAACTTGGTGTAATTGCAAAAAACCTTTTATCGGGATGGTGGAGCACTTTTGGACCACTATATCGCTATCATCACAAACAGTGAAAAATCCGTCATACAGGGTTTCACAATCAGCACGTGTATATCCAGCTATATATTAAGACCTTACACATGAAACTGGCGTTTTGTTGAACAGACCACTTTGATCTCGAATGTCTGGTGTTTGATTAGAAATTCAAAATTCAAATTTAGGCATGTGTACCTACTAGTTCTGTTTCGAGTTTAGTGGATTATTTGTTTTCGTACCGTTTGATTTTTCTTAGACATCGTCCTTTTCACAAAACGGAAAACTTAAAATATCGCGTTGTTTACGAATATGGGTTCCACCGTGGAATCAGCGCTGCAGAAACACCTCGAAGGATTAATGATGTGTATGGGGAAGCTATTGTACAAGAAAGCACGGCACGTTTTTGGTTTCAATGTTTTCGATCTGAAAATTTTGATCTATGAAACAAACCCCGTGGACAGCCGGAAGCCCTAGTTGATAATGAACAATTAAAGGTGATACTGGAAGCGGATCCATCGTAAACCACGTCAGAGTTAGCGGCAGGCTTCGGTGTGAGTGATAAAACAATTGTAATGTACTTCAAACAAATTGAATAAGTGAAAAAGCTCGAGAAATGGCTACCACATGAATTGACTGAAGCACACCAACAAGCTCGCATTGAGTGCTTGCTGCCTTATATTACTCAAGCGTCACAATAACGAAGGAATTTTGAATCGTGTTGTTATTTGTGACGAAAAATGGATCCTTTATGACAAACGGAAATGCTCATCACAGTGGTTGAACCCAGGAGAATCTACCAAATCCTGTCCCAAGTGAAAGTTGACTCAGAAAAAGGTACTGGTGAATGTTTGGTGGGATAACGGTAGATCTGTATTGTCAACAGTTGCAAATCATGATGAAAAAGCTAGCCGTTAAACAACCGATACTGGTCAATCTCTCTAGCCCACTGCTACTATTCCGATAAGGCAGTCCAAACCGCATTCAAAGATTTTATTTATTCTCGTTACCACAATTTTTTAGTAATGGATTTTATTAACTACCTCTAAAATGGAAAAAGTGCAAAAATAATAATGTTTCATACTTCGATTGATTAAGTATATAATTTCATAATATTTTTTTCGTTTTACTCTTTCTTTAAAAAACGCTAATTTCATATGT
Organism: Saturnia japonica; assembly: GCA_033032175.1. NCBI lineage: Eukaryota > Metazoa > Arthropoda > Insecta > Lepidoptera > Saturniidae > Saturnia > Saturnia japonica. The sequence goes on from CM065314.1 coordinate 7,402,859, forward strand.
AAGGAATTAATATTAACAACTTTCGCGGTGGTAGTTGCATGCGAACATAACGATGAGGAGAGCCGATGGATAATTGACGGACAAGTGGTCTTTTTAAACCGTGCTGTATTTATTAGGTGAAGTAAAGTCATATTTTAAATTTATAAAAACTAAATAAAAAATAATTACTGCAAATTTTGTAACGCTCGATTCGATTGTGTTGCTTGTCTTATACCCTTATGAATGTGTGTAACTAGCATGATGAAGGTTTCGCGTAAAATTCCTTAATCAAAATTATAGGTAAGTAGATTAGAGTCTGCAAGTACACTAACAATAAAACTGTTTATTCTTTATTATTAAATACATAGTAATGTTGTAAAATAAAAACTAGGAATTGGTTGTGTATTTAGGCTGTGTAATAAAAGGCAAATACTGAAGACTGAAAACATTTACTTATACATCTACAACAATATATAAGATGTAAGTATTAAATGAAATTGTTTATAACAAAAGTAAAATGTAAACGAATTTCCCTACCTTCTAACTCAACATAAAATTATTTTTAAGATCTCTCACAGTAACAATATGCTTACATTTAATGAAACCATCGTTAACCTTTCAAAACTACTTAAACATTAAGGCATAGGTACATTTTAACATTTTTGTATCTGGTATCCTACACCTATCCTACCACCTTAAAGTTGAAAGCACTTGATGTGTTGCACTAGCTGCATTTGGGAGCCAGTTTCCCGATAGGCTTAGCGTGTCACCATCTTAGGCCACATCGTAACTTAGCATCAGGTGAGATTTTGGCCATAAAGCTAAACCTATAAAGAATTAAAAAAAATGATGTGTGCAATTAACACGTGGTAGAAGTCAAACCTTCACATCTATGTTTTTTTTAATTCAGAAAATGATCATATACACACTACTTTAAAATTTATGAAAATGTACATACAAGTACATAGAAACAATCATTATTCACGATATCATTTTCAGCTAATGATCATTTGAAATATCCAAGGTAACCTAACACAATATCAATCTGTAACAGAATGTCAGAATGTTGTCTAAAAAGTTTTTGTTTCGTGCCTTTTTAGTGAGGTAATAAAATTCAATTTGAAATATCCATGGAACCTAACAAAATATCAATCAGTAACTGAATTTCACGAGTGTGTCTAAAAAGTTTTTGTTTCGTGCCTCTTTAGTGAGGTAATAAAATTCAATTTGAAATATCGCTGGTTATCTAACACAATATCAATCAGTAACAGAATGTCATAAGTGTTGTCGAAAAAGTTTTTATTTCGTGCCTTTTTGGTGAGGTAATAAAATTCATTATTTCGTGGCAACAACAAACTTTCGCTTTTTCGTTTCGTTTCATCGACTTTCAAATCACAACGATGCTAAAGAAGTTTTCACTTAAACAAAAAAAAAATATTTTGAACAAATGCCCTACCTAATCTGTTTGTAAGTTTTCTTATCGATTCACCGGCTTAAAAACTTTGGAAACTTTAAAATTTAAGAACTTAATAAATTTAAATATTACATTTTGATGTGTTTTGAAATGATAATTACGAAGTTAACTGTGCACGAATTTAAATTTCAATCAGCTTGTTATCTCGATTAGGATTGTATTTGTTGAGCTGAAAGTTCGCTCTTAGGCCCGCTTTACCGAGCGCTTCTGTGACAATTCAAAATTAAATTATTCCAATATATTTGCAAATTCCATTATAATTTCTTTTCATCTATAATGTATTCTTATTAGCATACATTCTGAATTATGAATAACTGAATTGTTTGAACATTAAAAACGTGTAGGTAATGTGAATTTTTAGGGTTTTGTACCTAATAAGGAAAAAAGTAACCCATATAAGATCACTTTGTTCATCTGTCTCTCAAGACCCTTTTTCTCAGGAGGTGGAGGTTTCAATCCCTTGGAGCTGTGCAAACTTCTAAGTCAACGCAGTCAAAAGATATAGCCGTTTATGCCGTATATTTTAACAAAGGTAATCAAAATCTATAGGGTACTTCCTGTTGACCTAAAATCATGAAATTTGGCAAGACACAATATTTTTTAACTCAAATAAAGGCAAAAATCCAAAAACCGTATACTAGCAGCTATATCAACATATAAAAAAAAAAATTATAACCTTATTTGCGGTTGGTAAAGTGACAGCGGGATATATCGATCTATAAGGACAACAGTTTTCCAACGCCAAAGTTAAGTTTGGCCCTCAATATAGTTTATTTTTTGTTAGAATTGTTCGGTGCTTTCTTCAGCAATGTTACCTAATTATTTTAAAGAATGTAGCTGTACAATTTCGGAGCCCTCGGTGCGCGAGTTCGTCTCGCACTTGGCCGGTTATTATGTCTACTTTTACAAGGATCAACCCAATTTAGATTGTGGTTTCACGTCTGAGCTGTTGAGTATCTATAGGCATTATTTTTACGCTACGAAATTTGTAGATAAATATAAATACATATTTAAAAATTTCATGTTGAATTGCAAACTAATCATATGCACACTAATGTAATATAGAAATTACATTTTATGTATGGAATAAAGTAGTAGAAATTAAATCAATTATAAAATCTATTATAATATAACGTGATTTGTGCAGTTAGCAATAAATATATGTGGTATATATATTTTTTTAATGATTATTTTTTATGATTATTGACTAAAATGGTAACTAAGCTTGTGGTTGTTAGAGCTTGTTGGAAAGCACTACTTTCTTTGCATCATAGTCTCTGGTCCCTTTCCTTCCGTGGCTATCATAATTGTAACAGTGTAGTGTCTTTATTTTTAAAATAATTATGTTTACATTGTATGTACTAGTTATATATTTTTAATCAAGATATAGAAGTATAGAGATTGCTTTGCTATTTTATATATTAAAGAAGGCATATAATATATAAACTCGCCCTAAAATTTGATAACAAAGTCGACAGCTTTATACATTTCCCTAATACTGCTAATACACCACTGTGTTATATGATTTTATACAAACTTATATGTCTATTGAATACATGGTTTTAACAATATAGAAGTAGGGTAATGAATGGTTAACCCTTGTAAGCATACAGCTTCGACCTGTCTACCTAATGGAGGATCAACCGTTTTGAAACTGGATTCATTATCCTTGGGTATATCGTGCTCCTTTCAATTAATGTTACATTCTAGAAACAAATTCTATCCATTCTTTCGAAATGTATACAATAAAATTATGGTTTTCTAGTAATAAAAAGTTTTCATGTAAACCATCCATTATTTTTTCTAAATTGTTATTAAAGTATTAAATTTCATCACAAAGCACTTCAGAGATAGCTGCAGGCTTCGGGGTAAGTAATAAAACTGTATTAATCCACTTGAAGCAAATCGGGAAAGTAAAAAAACTTACCTCGATGATTACCTCATGAATGGAGTGAATCGAACTTGCAAACACGCGTCGACTGCTGGGTTACTTTGCTCAACCGATACAATAATGAAGGGATTTTAAATCGAATCATTACTTGTTAGCGACGCATAGGCCTAAGCGTGATGATAAAAGTCATAATTGTAAATATAAGTTGTATAGGGACTAATAATTTGTATGAACAATCATCGATCTAATGTTTTGAATATAATGTTACAACTTGTAGGTATATAAGAATGGTAAATAACTTATGAAAATGTTTATAATATCATAGAAATAGTCACTTAAAGTATGGAACTTATGTTTCGTCGATAATCTGTGTCTTATAGGAGTTATGTGTAATGTTTAATGTTGTATAGGTTAATTAGCCTGCTATGTATGTTTTTATAATGTTTATAAAAGAGTATACATAACGTGTTTTTAAGCCATTTAAAGTTGTAATGTTTAACGCTCTATATTTACGACGTTTATCAACCTATAATGTTGCAATTAGTGTTTTTATATAGGTATTTATGTCTACAATAATATAAAACAGGTTTTAGAGTGATTCAATAAGTGTGTTTAGAAATATTAACAATTTATTAGACATTGTATAGAAATAATAATAATAATGTAGATAGGGACAGCAATAGTGCAGCCGCGACGCGTCACCGCGGTTAGCACACCATGACCATATTTGGTAATGCGAGAGCAGTACAGAGATAGACGCCATCGCTCCGTCTCGCTCTCCTGCGGCAAGATAAAAGCCGAGCCGTCGGGGCCTACCGGCACACACAGGTGCCACAAACTGAAGACTCAAGACTCAAGAAACAAGATTGGAAGAAACAGTACCCAGAAGATAGTACTAAGAAATTTTATATTAAGAAGAGTTATTGTGTCTTGAAGAATACAGCGAAATTTTATTGTGGTATCTGTGTATCATTGCATCTTCACAAGTTCAACCCGCCAGCGACCCAGTCCTCTCCGCTTCCGTGCTACGTCAGCGCCACGCCAACAAGCAGGCACCTCACTGCGTGTGTACCTTAATGTTTCGCCCTCTTCACACCTAGTAGTTTCGGGTGGGAGCAGGGTCGGTCGCACGTAGTGTGAGGGGCTCGCACGCACTGGTTTCCAGACAGCTGCTCAAGACTCAAGAAACAAGATTGGAAGAAACAGTACCCAGAAGATAGTACTAAGAAATTTTATATTAAGAATAGTTATTGTGTCTTGAAGAATACAGCGAAATTTTATTGTGGTATCTGTGTATCATTGCATCTTCACAAGTTCAACCCGCCAGCGACCCAGTCCTCTCCGCTTCCGTGCTACGTCAGCGCCACGCCAACAAGCAGGCACCTCACTGCGTGTGTACCTTAATGTTTCGCCCTCTTCACACCTAGTAGTTTCGGGTGGGAGCAGGGTCGGTCGCACGTAGTGTGAGGGGCTCGCACGCACTGGTTTCCAGACAGCTGGTTACCGTAGCGTGTAATCCGCCGTCGGTCATACAGAGTACGAGGGAATCGTTTCCGTCGCGTTCACGCTCTCGGTGCGCGGTCCCGCTCTGTATTGGTTGACGTAGCACATTTGGTAAAGGGCAGACGCACGCCCATTTTATTACTCGTGATGAAAAGTGGATACTGTATGATAATCGGAAGCGCTCGACGCAATGGCTGATTCCTGGAAAATTGTCTCAGAAAAAGTTACTTCAGAGTGTTTGGTGGACTAGCGCCTGTGTCGTTCAATATAGCTTTCTAAAATCTGGCAGAACAATTACAGCAGATATCTATTGTCAGCAACTGCAAACTATGAAGGAAGAACTAGCTGCTAAACAACCGAGATTGACCAATCGCTCTAGGCCACTGCTACTTCACGACAACGCAAGACCACACACTGCACAACAAATAACCACTAAGTTAGATGAGCTACAACTGGAATGTCTTCTACATCCACCGTAATCTCCGGGCATTGGTCCGACAGATTACCATTTTTTCCGGAATTTGGATAACTTCTTACAAGGAAAAAATTTAACTCCGATGCGGCAGTCCAAACCGCCTTCAAAGAGTTTATTGATTCTCGCCCCTATGGTTTTTTTAGTAAAGGGATCAATGAACTACCTATGAGATGGCAAAAGTGCATAGATAACAACGGCTCATACTTTGATTAATTAAATATATTTTCCAAAAACAAAAGACTTTATATTACTCCCGTACAAAACGCCAATTTCATATGTAAGGACCTAATATATAGATGAGTGCTTCTTTATTTATAGACAATCACAACATATGTACTTGTAAGTTAATTAAATTTTATAATATATCAGCTAAGATACCCAAGTTAATAATTATGTTATATATTTCAATTTCAAGTTCAAATATATCGGTTAACTGTAAGTTATAGAAAGATTAAATTAAATTATTGTTGTATTATATAAGTATTAAACAAAATAAAATAATAATTTCCACATAATTTTTTAGTTATTCAGATTATATCGCATAACAGTCGTCAAGTGATTAAGTATAATGATCATTGTAATAAATATACTTATATATTTTTAATTATGAAAAGAACTGACGTTTGGTTCCCTTGAAGTTAGTTAGAATCACTATTCATTGTCCTGATTGATCAGTTTAAATCATGCTTCGTATTGATGATCTAAGTTGTAGACAGCGGCCACTGCTAAAAAATACATTTGCCAACACTAACTAACAGGTAACATGCTTTTCCTATACGTAGTTGTAGAAGGTAACAATGTACTGCCTTTGAACTTGGACATTTATCACGTTACACAGTAAATAAAACGTAATTGTTTAATTCTTCCTAAAATTATTAAAAAAAATATAAGGGTAACTTGTAAAGTTAATGTAATTATTATTATGGAACTATTAATTATGATTTTTATCGATACTAATATTATAAATGCGAAAGTAACTCTGTCTGTCTGTCTGTTACGTTTTCACGCCGAAACCGCTAAACCAATTTTAATGAGTTTTGGTATAGAGATAGATTGTACCTTGGGAAAGGACATAGGGTACTTTTTGTAGCGAAAATAAAACATTAAGGGTAGAAAATAGGGGGTGAAAGTTTCTATGAACAAAATATGGGAACACCAAATGCGCATGCGCGATAATGGTTAAATGACATCGGCTTCCATACCAACCGGTTTGTTGATTTAATAAGCACATGTGCACTAATTATGAAACAGCATCGCTGTCAATCTGGTTTATTGATTTATTGACATTGTTATACTTAATAAGAAATTTATTGTATTTCTAATACTTACCCATGAAATGATAGTCCAATATTCTTTATTAAGATTGGCTGAAGTGTTTTTAAACTCTTTAACTACGCAGTACGGCATAATTACACTTTTATTTTATGATGGAAATATTACGTGCGCCGTCAATAATGACTCGCGGGAGTTTATATGTTCTAAGTGATATACCTATTGTAAATTATCTGGATTATACAGTTGTGCTACGAGTGAATTATTTCATTGTGTTATTCCACATATGGTGAAAATAAAACTTTGGTGAAAGTTTGTATGAAGAACCCCTCATGTTTCAAATTAGGGATATTCATATTTATGCTTTTGGTAAGAAAGAAATAAAAAGAATTATTTGATGAAAATTGTACACGGGAAATACACGCCCTTCCTCAATTGATACGTCATATGAATTGTCAACAATATGGGTAAAAATAAATTTACGAGATGTAAATATGTAATTACTGCGTAACTATAAACGCGTGCCGAGTCGCCGCGCGGGCACACCGCTAGTACTACTATGTATAATAATTTAAGCAACAAGTTACTTCTCTCTACCGAATATCTAAACAGAGTTTCAGAATAAATCCCAAGTTCGTAAGCTAAAGTTTAGTAAGCTAGTTAAATATCACTCAGGAGTTTTGGGTATTACATAGCGGAAAACTTCAGAGCATTAAAACAGGTTGTAAAAGTTAAAACTTAGGTGATTTCACGTACATATGCATTGTTTAGCTATATGAAAATGTTCTTCTTTTTATTACCCGACTGCGAAAAAGGAGGTCTATGTTTTTCGAGCGTATAAAGTATAGTATAGTAATTATATATATATATATATATATATATATAATTTCTTTGGCACGCTTTGTAGTCTAAACGGCTTGATGGATTTTAACGTACTAGGTGTCGTTAGATTCGTCTTAATTGTGGGCGTGACATTTACAATTTAGCTTGTTACTTACTACCACTTTTTCTAGACTTTATTCTCTTAAATAACTAGTTACAAGATAAATAGAAAATGTATTAAATCAATACAATTAACCTATGCATTGAGACCATTCCAATGAGCCCAAGCACGATATCTCTGTTATAAGTTAGTGAAAAGTTAGGTATTCTAAAGATTACAGATGACGCTGCAGCATTAGGTTAAGGTTTTTAAATGTCATTGAAGTAACAGAATACCAAATCTCGACCCAATCAGACCTTTTGAAGATGCTCACATCTCTTTTCAACTAGAAAAAAGCTGATAATCTTCAAACGGCTGAACAGATTTTCTTTGAATAATAGCTAAAGAATACTCTCGATGAAGTTACCTTACAAACTAACAAAAACTGATAACACGTTAAACTGATAACACTCCTGTTTTTGCGTCGGGGGTTAAAAAATTAAAATGCTTTATACTATTCATTATACAATATCTAGGTGACCGAGCTGAGCTCGGTGTCTTATAAACAAAAAAAGAGAAATACCTATCTGGGTAAACTTGGAATGTTTAAATGTATCTAAATGCAAAGTTTCATCGAATTCGTTGGAGCCGTTTCCGAGAAACCAATTACGTATATACTATACAAGAATTGCTCACTTAATATAATAAGATTTATTATTTATCTACATGTGACTAGCTTCATATTATAGTACATATTTGAGGGAATAGAGGAATCCCAATCCAATTTTTTTAAGATAAAAGAATATTATGTATCTTCATGAAATGGATCTAGTATTTCAAACATTGAAATCTTTTTATAGAGTTAAAATTAGGGGTGTGCGAAGAATGTTAAATCGTATCAAATAATTATAAGTATCCGATTTATTCGAATTATCTAAAGTAAATTATATTGTTGAATTTGTGTTAATATAATAAAATGTAAAAAAGGTATGTGTTAAAATAGTAAAATCATAAAAATGACGATGATGGTTCGTGAAATCATATTGATGTTATTTTTCAAATGTTATTCACTTTAATTAACACTTCTCTCCGAGAACTTTGTGACAAGTTGGAGACAATGAAACAACTGAACATCCGTCATCAATCACGTGACGTTTAGTGCCTAACTCCGCCCAATAGAGAGTTGTTTCGAAGAGTTTTTTATGGCAAAAAGACAAATATATATTAGCGTCTACATAAAGTGAGTAATATTAAGTCTTGTGGCTTAGACCCACTTTTGAATATTTTTATGTACTTCATAATGTGTAAATGTGAAATGAAAATCTATTGATAAGAAATATATATATAATATATTTTGATATTTCTAAAATTTTATGTATTATTGATAATTTTTATAGCCTATCTAATAAGGAATGACATATTCTGCTTCCCTTGTAGAAAATTTAATAATAATAATAATATATTTTATTGGAACCATAAATCATGTTACAACATTTAAAAAATGTAAGATATTAGTTAGTTACATTAATGAAAACTGTTTCACAACCAATAGTGCCCACTTCCAGGCAATATAATAGTAGTAGTAAAATAATAATGAGAAATACTACAAAAGTACTCCAAAAATTTACATTCTTTCATTAAATAATCAATACTTAGAGTTGTAGAGTATCATGAGTTTGTGTGTTTATGGTTTGGATGCGTCGTTGTGGGTGTGGGTGGGGGTGTGTGTGTGTTTGTGTGTGTTCTTGTTCGTATTGTAGAATGTGCATGTTTCGAAGAGTATAAAATAATAGATATTTTCTGCAAAATACATACATATATGAATATGATTTAGTCTACATTTGAAAGGATATTAATCTTAAGTTTTAATTACATCTTCAGTTTCCTCATAACTATATAAGTGTGAAAAGCCAATTAGAGATGCGTATTGTTATATTATTTACCTTATTATTGTTTTGGTGTACCTATTCTTTTATTTCCAGGATACCAATTAATGATAGGTTTATGTATTGATGCGTTTAGATAATTTATAACTTGATAATTTTGGTTTAATAACAGCTTTGTTAATATTTTAGGTTCGTATTGTTTACATTGCAATATTATGACAATCTCTGTCATTGATAATTCTTTGATAGTAATAGAGCATGCGCAGTTAGGAGTTTCTCAGGTATAGACAAATATTCTATCCAGGTTCTAGTTTAGCAAAATAAATCTATGATTAGATTTATTTTTAATTTTTAAAATAAGAAAAGTCTAGTAAGATGAAATTTTGAATTCAAACAAAATAGAAAATTAGAACAGAGAGTATGACAGATTCTTCAGGATGGATCTGATCATGTTTTTTCATTGTACGGCAGACCTTTGAATAGTAGTAACGTTACATAATTATCCTGTGTTTTGATAAAAACCAAATTATTGTACAACAGACCTGGGAGTCGAAAAGATAGTTTATTTTATAACATATTTATAATTTTAATATTAATATGGGTGAAATACCCTTTGTCAAAACGACAAATACCTACTGAACATTGAAAGAACACTACCGGGAAAGTATCACCTGGATTTTGTATTTATAATACAAATAATAACTTTTCCTTTTACATATGAGGAAATCTCAATAGATAAGATATTTGGTGCTGCGTCGTCTGCTTGAGCAGTGTATCCTGATACGGCCTACACCGTGCTGACTTCTATTCTAGATCCTAGGCAAGGATCTCTACGCTGAGCTGTCGGAACAAGAAGAACGTCTCGGTTATGGACTCTTAAATTGTGTAATAATAATTTGTAAAACCTATATTAACTGAAAATTGTAAGGTATGCTGGAAATTTATTCATAACTATCCTAAACTAAATTATAATCGTAACAGTATTTTGCATTTACAGTAGGTAAGGGGAACAATGTTTTGAAATCTGGACTAGACGTTAGGTTAGTAAGTAGTGAAATTCAGAAATACAAATGGACAGACAGACAAAAAAAAATAGATGTGAAATTGAAGATTAGTAGCTTATGAAATATCTGTTAGTACAATAACATTTGAAAAAACAATTACGTCATGTACACATAGAACTAAACATTTTTGATATAGATGTGCATATGTGCGTTCTTTAAATTAACTGCCAAGATTTTTTTTTTTTGTAATAGCTCTGCACATTTACTGCACTTTCTCTGATGGTAAGAAGAGCAGTCCAAACACAACGACCCGAGAACTCTAAATCCATCGGCTCGTCGGCGCGGCATCATGTAGATCAATTCCGTACAAGGCGTGAATAAGGTTGACAAGTCGACTTGCATCAAATTTCAAAATTAGCATCTAGGTTGCCTAATTTTTAAGGTGAGTAAATGAGTAAGTCGATAGGTTTACTGATTTTTGGTACACCACACTTGTTTTTTAAATAGGACTTACCATTACAAAATTGTATTTTAAAATGACTGCTCTGAAAAGTATGCATTTTCAACTTCAACGTATTAACACTTGGTACGGTAAGCATTTATAATAAAAATGATGACGTAGGTATAACAAATACATCAAATTTGTTGAGGTAACAACGTATAGAGATAGCTTATAAAATATTCAAGGGTTTATGAAGCGAAGGAAACGTTAGGTGCTATCGCAGAAAAACTAATACATCAATGGAGAAAACAAAGATTTCGAGACGTATTTTGGTTTCGCTTTGTCGCAATAAATTTCTTTATTGTGACAATTCTTATTTCCATTTTTCTCGCTATAAATTCTGCTTTGTTTTACTCAAAGTAAATATTTTAAATAATGATTAAAATGATTGAGCTGAGAAATCCTTTGACTGATTATAATTTCAAACTAACTGGTTTGAGAAATAACGCGTTTGTGAAGTTTTGAAAAGCAGGATCATTAACTTTGTGGTTGGGGCTTAGACATGAATTTGATATTAATAATACAATGATTGGATTATTTCTTTGTCTTTTTTTAATTTATTAAAATACATTTATTATAAATTGAAGCTATGGTGCAGTTGGTACCGTGTACGGGCTCCGCGTCGATCGACGTGAGTTCGAATCCGTCGATTCGAAGGTGTGTTTCGGCAGCTGCACGTGAGAGCCAGTTTTCCACTAGGCTTAGCGTGCTACCATCTTGGGCCATATCGTCACATAAGATAAAAACAATTATGTGAATTTATAAATTACTAGCTGTGCCCCACGGTTTTACCCGTGTTAATTTTATCCGACAAACAGCGTCACCAACGCACCCGTGTAGTATATCATAATTGTTCTTTTCGCAAGTACAAATTATTTAAATTTTTCATTACCTCCTGAACTATGTGACCAAATAACATACTATAAAGAGCAAAATTTATCTTTATAAAATTATCTTTATGACGAAGTAACTTTTGCTCGTAAGGATTAATATGCTATGTCTAAAAATAATGCTTATAAATCACTTTTTAATTTTCAAATAATCTTTGTCACAAAATACCTTATTATGGCTTATGTATAAGAGATAGGCATATGTTATCGCTGACTTTTTATAGATATACTAAGCACCAATAGTTTTGTAAAACATTGTATTTCTGTATCATTAACGTTTGATTACGCCAGCGCACGCGGATAAAGCAGTTTGGGGGGATTTCGACTTCCAACTTACATAACAAAAATTAATTTTAAAAGCTAGATGAGAGTTGTAGCCTAATGCTAGATTGCCTATACTATTCCTCGTTACTACTATACTATACTATTTTTCGATTCAGACTGGTAGTTCCCTAGATTAGCGTGATTAAACAAACAACAAAACTCTTCCGCTTTATTATATTAGTATAGTAGGTATAGATTGTTATTGTTCATAATATAATCTTAAAATCTTAAAGGAAATCACTTAGTTTTAGCTGAAAGCTAACAAATATTTGGTTAACTTTAGCTTAGGATAAACTTTTTAGAGGGTAATTGGACGAGATGGACCGGTATCTAAGATTGCCTTTGATTTAATTGTAATAAAAATCGAAGATAGGCAAACTCATCTATTATCTATTTAATATACTTATATGAACTGAATATTTCTTTATTTACCTTTGTTTCGTATACCATTCATCCAATTGGTACTAAACTTTGCTGAGGGGTTATTCGTATGCCCGTGAAGGTTTCTAAATTAGTACAACCACTTTATAATAGAAGGCAAGCGAGTTTCAGAGCTAAACCCCAGGAAGGTTCTAAGCTACACATCTTTACTCTTTTTTGTAACGGCGTAGCACAGGCTTGGTCGTTGTGCAAGGTAGATAGTTACTGAAACTATCTATCGGTGAATGTAGGTAGTGAATAGCGCTTTATTATATCATAGAGTATTTATCTCTTAGTAGCGGTTTTTGTCGTTACTCAATTACTAAATACTCCGTGCGACAAGAAATGTCGCTATTTTCGCTATCGAGTCGAAGTTCGTTGTACGCGGTTATCGCAAGGAAAGATAAAAAGTCATTGCTGTCTCGTTCACACATGATAGAATTTAGACCGTTGACCCTTACCTCTTCATAGAAAAGTTGTCTTGTAAAAAATTTGTAAAATATGCAGTATAAATTAAATTATGACTGTAAAGTAACTGTGAACTATTTAATTGTGATTTTAAATCTTTATTCCCATTTTATTTGGTGTACATTGAAAATAATAACTATTGATTTATTACAAGTAGGTTGTATAATGTAGGTTATGAACAACTCTGTTTTTTCAAGTGTAACTTGTGAAGGTCACATCTCGAAGATCATTGATATCATAGAGGCCATGAATAGCAGAACTATTTTCAAAAAGAGTGAGTATACAAATCAGTATACAAATAATTATAGTATCAACGTTAGCTTCGTAACGTATACAATTATATCAAAATACGAAAGCGACAATTATCTCATACCGATAAACCAGTTACTACAATTTAGTATAGCTTTAAAATTTGAAAAACTACCTCCAAAATAATATAGGTACTTTTAGAAGCGATCAATCAGAGTTAAATAGATAGTTTCGCTTCGTTGCTACAAGTCATTAGAAAACATATAAAGTACGCTAGGTACTTTAAGAATGAGAAAAATCGTAAGGAACCTTTATCGAATGAAATATCAACTTTAAAATTTCATAATACTTATAATGTCAACCAACCGTAGATCATAATAACACGACGAAAAAAAAGTTTTGTTATTTTTAACAATTTTGGAAATATAAAAAAAAAAATCTTGTTGATTTTTGATGAGACTTCTCAAAACGTGTTAAATTAACATTTTTTTCATGTGATACTTAAGTAAAAAAAAACATTTCTTTTGAGCCACCCTACTACACTGTTTTAAAAAAGAGGCTACGAAATTATAAATAACAATGTCTCTTTCTTGTTCTGTAATTAGACAGTTAGGTAATCCCCTTTGAAGTTTCTAAGTAAAGGATTTAAATTATCTTGTTTAGACTTCAGCAGTCTTAAATTTTAGTCTATAACGTTCCATTTTGTTAACTTTTTATGTTTAAATACAGAAAAACACAATAATGGAGATAAACTGCCGCCGGTGGAACTGAACACCTAAAAATCAAAGGAATTCATTTGGAATTTAATACAAGATGGCTGTCACAATGGGTAAGTTAATGATGTTTGTCATAAAATAATATTTATATTAAGTTACAAAAAAAGGCTAAATGTATTACGATTTTATGTTAGAAAATTAGTGACTCCACTATTTCACTGGGTATCAAGATAATGTATAATAGAAGACATTCCTGCTTGAATAATTTTGAAAGACTAGAACTAACTACTAAGCATAGATATGCGTAGTTAAGATTAAATTAGATTAGATTAAAATTTAAGATTGTGTATTTTTTCAATAGGACGAATTTACGTGCAATCCAGTGCTGCACTCCTGGTAGTGTCAGGTGCTGCATACGCCAGAGTTGCCGGGAAGATGGGCGGCTACTCCAACAAAATGGGAGGTCAGTTGTTACAATATTATTTTTGTACATGAAAATTCGTGAAAACATTCCAAGGGTTTTCAAAACTTACAGGCGAGTTTTCATATATCGCCGAAACAGAATAAATAATGATAGTTTCTCGGATAATATCCAAAGCTTCCGGTAATCTTAACACCCAATAACTTTATTATTTAATTATCTTCATATTTACATGAACCCTGAATAGAGTATAGCAAAACATTGTATTTCTTTCCAAAACGATATTATTTCTACGCCTAAATTTATCTTAGTTAAGTATTTATATCTTTGTTATTTATCTAAGATTCTCCGGATACCTAATTCATTTATTATATACTAGCTGGTACCCGCAACTTCGTTTGCGTATTATTGGAATATCACTATCTGTGTGCCAAATTTCATCTAAATCCGTTTAGCTGTTTTTGCGAGATTGAGTAACAAAGCTACAAACTTTCCATTTATTATATTTGAAGGATAACACTGATTAAGCTATGACTTTTACCGAGATAAAAAGTACTAAGAGTACTGGTTCTAGTGGAGCTCTGTTATTATAGGCCATAAACTATCTATGTGCCAAATTTTATCTAATTCCGTTCAGCCGTTTTTGTGTGATTGAGTAACAAAGCCGCAAACTTTCCATTTATTATATTTGTAGGATAACACTGGTTAAACTATTACTTTTACCGGGATAAAATACTTTTTATCCTCCCTATAAGTAAGGGTACTCCCTATAAGTTATTCCAGGTCATAGAATTTCTATGTGCCAAATTTTATTGAGATCTGTTCAGCCATTTTTGCGTGATTGAGTAACAAACATCCAAACATACACACTTTCACATTTATTATATTAGTAAGATCCGACTAATGTTTATGTCCGGTTATTATTAAAATTGAAAAATCTAATGAAATTTACCTAATTAAAAGACACACATGTAAATTCACAATACAATGAGCTTACCGGGAATTTAAACATAAATAATTTTGGCCAATTTTTTTTGTATATAATAAGAAGTCCTAAATGTAAAACGTATATATTGTGATAACGTGCATGGAGACCGCATCGATATAGGTTCAAATATCGTAAGTACTATCGGTGTAGGAAATCGCCTTCTTAGTTATTGATCGTGATAGTGTGTATGATGTATGATAATTATAGTGATCGCTTGGAAAGTAGAAGTTCGGAGGTTACACTTAAGAGCCAGTCCTGTTTCTTACGTTGGTTTACTTTCGACTAAGCTCGTCACTCAATATTTATTTCGATTCTAGTAAAATGTTAGAATAAAAAAATAAACAGTCCTTATTACATTTATCTCTATAATGTACTGTTATCGCCGACGGGTAAAGAAAATACCGTGTATTACGGAGAAAGAATCTATTGTTACACGAAGACAAAACACTCTATACTATACATACACGTACACGTAAGTACACACTTCACAAGTCTTTCTTGAATTGTTCTAATCGTAAGAATACATTAGTCATGGTTTTTTATTGACCAACAACAAGAACAAACAGTACTTTTCCTGTAATAAATCAACATTTATTTCATAATTAATAATCATCATCAAAAGAACCCTCCATATGTAGAAAAAAAATAAAACATATTGATGTGCATTCTTTAACACAGATTTTAAAAATAGTTCAGCAATCGATAACAATTTATGTACATTTTAGTAATTATTTTCTAGTTATTTTATTATTAATTACTTACAGATTATTCTTAAATACAGCCTTAGACTATAATTCTTTATAGGTTTTAGCGCTTGTCCAAAATCTCACTTGATGTTATAAGTTACGATGTGGCCAAAGATGGTAACACGTTAAGCCTAATGGGAGGCTCTTAAGTGCAGCTACTGGAACACACCTATAGGTGCTCGGCGGCAGATTTTCAACTTGAGGGCTCGAACTCACGTCGACCAACGCCGTGTCCCGTACACGCTACCACTGAAGCGTCATTGTTTCAAATTAATATATGTCAAGGAATATTTTGTAAACTTTAAAAAATGACGTTATTAAAGAAATTCAATATAAGGCGAAAATTATTATATGTGCTAGAAATGTTTCATAAATACAGACATACTTTTATAGTCAGAAATTTCGGAGACAACGTAATATTAATATTATACTAAAAAAGGTTCTTTAGAAATAATATTTTCTGAGCTCAGCAAAATAAAACAAAGCGCTAAGTGAGCAAGGTAAGTAATTGGATTATAAAACGGAAGAAGCATTAAATTACGGTTTAATTTATTAAGTAGGTAACTTTTTGAGTGTCCATATTTAAATATTATGTTCGTCATAGAGTTTACCGACTAGTTGGAAAAGTGTTCTCGAGGTCCTTATGATTTAAGTGTTAGGTGTAATTTAAATAATAAATTCTTGTGTTAAATTTGAAATATGTAAACAAATTGCGAAATTTATTTTTTGTTAAACTAGCAGTGGCCTACGGTTTTGACCGGTGTTAACTTTATTCGAATAACTGTCCACCGTGCTGCCGCCAGCGCACCCGTGTTTAGTCTATCGTTCTTCTCACTTCATGTTATGTTCAGATAGCTTGACGTTCATGGGTTTCTCCGCGCTTTAGTCATAGCGTGAAGTGCTAACAACAGTCGCTTGGGCTTTATGATATTAGTATAGATAAGACAATTCGTTAAAATTAGTATCATTTATCTTCTATATCTATTACATATTAAAAAGCTCAACGTATCTTTGTCTATCTGTCCGTCTATCTTCTTTTCGCGCTAAAACCGCTTATCCGAATTACGTGATTGTTTTTATATTTCATAGCTATACTATCTGGCCTGGTTATGGGGTATATTTTGTTACATAAAGTAACGTAAGAAATAAGCAGTGACGATAATGGTGAATCAAATCGGAAAAAAGGCGCTTTTGAGGATTACGCTGAGTAAACCCATAAGAGATACTATAAATTGATGTATTAATTGAAGATCTTAAAAAGACCTAAAAAAATCACCAATAGCGTATGTGTATCTTCAAAGGATCTCCCACGAAAAGTATTTTTTTTTTGTTTAAAATAAACGATGGGCTACCGCTGCAAGTGACGTGCGAGCGATGGCATGACGATTCGCGCGTACTATTGCCAACATAGCACTTTTGGTTGCTATATTTGGTCTTATTTTACTAAGTCTTGCACTGAAATCTGCACTAGCACTGAATATGAGTAGCAGAACAAAATGCTCTAAGTTTAAAGGTCGCTAATTATTGGAAAGCTTTAGACAATTTAGTCAATTATAATAATTGTGAGCATAAATTTATACGCAGTAATATTGTAACATCAGAGAACAAGAAATTTTAATTATATACAATTATTTATTTAGGACGACTATAAAAAAATCTCGCGTACTTAAGTGCCTTTCTTTTGAAAAAGATGATTACGTTGCTCAGACTTTCCAACATATACGCTGCAACGATGTCAGAAATATACTATGATATTTTTTTTTATTGATAAACAAATAACTTTCCTCGGTCTTTTCGTAAAAAGTTTTAAAATAAATTATTTATCACTTGACAAAAGTATTTACGGGTGATATTAGGCGCAATAGGATTTTTTTAATATATAAATAATAGAGTTTGTAACTGTTATGTAGAGAAAAATAACACATCTAATTGTTTTAATAGAAAAAAAATTTGTAATTTTATAGCATAAAAACATATTTTTAGGTACTTTTAGAAAATTTCAAAACTTGCTTTACTATCGAAAAGATGTAAATAAATAAATCTATTTTATTACACTTATGAACGATCTGTTTGTCTTTTCTCGCCACTTCAGATTTATTACCGAAAAACTGTCTGTGAACAAAGAATAAATATGTAATATATTTGATAAGTTGGTCTGTATTTTTCTGTTAATTCTTTATCATTATTAGTAGATTTTCTTTGGATGTATACTACTATCCTTATAAGTTATAAGTATTAATAAATAGTTCAATAATTACCCATATGATTGTTTCGTTTTACACATTACAGTAAAGATTGGAAATAAACTATTTATTACTTTATTTTTTATGAAAAAGTATAAGGTATATTTAAAGAAAATAATATAAGATAAGTTATTCAAAAGTATGACTTTCAACCCTAATAGGTAAGTGGATTAATAAGTTAGGTATAATCACTTGTAAGATAACTCAACGTAATCATATTTAAACCAGCTATCCTTAGTAAATCGATTCCATGTTTGTACAACCATTACTGTATTGGGAGACATCCAAAATAGTGATCTCAAATATCTCCTGCAAAGTACATAATATCTTGTTTTTGTAACTGAAAACTTACATAACGTATTATGTTACAAATAAAATCTAAAGTGCCTGTGCTGATGTTACTGAAATTTAGTAAATTCTACATAGATATTATATGTTTATATAATATTAATATTGCTATAAATTTGAATGTGTGCCTCAAGTGCTAATAGGTATTAACGTCATGTAAGTTAGATAGGTAAACCTAATTTGATTCTGAGGATTAAATTAATATAAAAACAATTAGCAATTTCAATGAGTCGTGGTTGTCGAGTGGGTTAGACCGGCGGAATCTTGTCTCGAAATCCGCGTGTCCGAACCCCGGCATGTACCAACGAATTTTTCAGAATTTTCAATTTAAATTGGTAACATTATCGACTAACGGTGAAAGAAAACGTCTCGAGGAAACCTGAACGTTTGAGAAATTAGTATGTGAGAGAAAGAAACTGTTGATTTCTCGTTGTTTGCAATCGCAAATACGCCGTGAGCTGGTAGTGGGACACTTGTAGTCTTGTATTATTATGAATCTAAATGATTCGATTAAAACACGACAATTTAAGTATGATCCAACATTTATTAATTTATTCACAGGGAAATCGACGAGCGGCATTAACGAAGAGATCATATGGATAAGCATAAGTATGGCAATAGCAATCGCAGTACTGATAGCCATTGCTCTGTGCTACATCTTAAAAGAGAAATGCACGAAGCGGCAAACTTATAAAGAACAATCATGACGATATAAGGAGGAGTTTGCGAAGCACGCGCTCGCTGACTCATGGTCCAGCGTGGACTTCCCCGCGTACGCACTCTACCCACAGTATTCGCCGGACGGTGAAGAATACTTCTACAACTTCCACCGCTTTTCGTACATAAGAGACAGCTTCAAACAACCCTCAAATGAATTACCGATAAAAACAAAACAAGAAATTTATATCAACGCGTGACAAGTCAAATATTAATTATAATTCTATTTTATTAACCCACGACGCAAATACCCACCTATTCAAAGACAATTCATATGAAACGTATAAGATTTCACTGATGCCTATAATATTATTTTATTTTGGGAATGATTTTACCACAGAATATGTCACCGCATTCTAAATATTTAGTTAATGTGGTAAATATTATGTTATTACCCCCTGACGCAAATAGAGTGGTATTATAAGTTTAATATATATACCCTGTCTGTGGCAAACGGATAAACCAATTTTGTTTTAGTTTTTTCTTTTCTTTGAAAGCTATGATTAAAAAAAAATCGATTCAGCCGTTTGCATATTATCAGCTGTTTTTCATTTGATGAAGGTATGTGAACAACTTTCACAGGTCTGTTTGATTCGAAATTTGGTATCCTGTTGCTTTAATAATATTGCAAGAACGTGATAACCTTGACCTGATACTGCAACATCATGTGGAATTTGCAGGATACCCAACTCCTCATCAACTTAGAGCAGAGGTATCGTGCTTGGGTTCAATGGAATGATCTCAATGACTAAGATACTTGTGGCGGGGTTTTTTATTGTTTTAAATTTATCTTGTAACAATAATGTAGAGCAAACAAATTTTTGTATCTATTAAAGTGTGAAACTAAAATAAAATCAAACTTAATCATAGATATTTATATAAGCCTTATATTGTTTTTGAAATTAAATGAAGATTCTTTACTTACATTTTAATAATTTATTTGTGATAATACAGATGAAGTCGTTGTCTAGTAAACCGGTAAAGGAATTTAACTTCTTAGCTGTAGTCGAAGTTTTGTGAACATAAGCAAATTTCCCTAAACTAACTTACCCAAGATTAACTTACTCAAGATTACTTAGATACGCCTTAACTCTCTTTACTACGAGTTTAGGCAACAGCTCATCAAATATGCAGATCACTATTATAATATTAATGAAACACGCAAACCTACAAACACTATTCATATATTATGTATATTCTAAGGCAGCGGTTGAGACCAATGGCACATGTGTCACTATGATTTTCTTTTCGGCATGTTATCGATAATGTACGTAGGTGCGTTTGGAAATCGATTTCCAAATTGTAATCTCATTAAACAACAAAAGTGCATGAATACGAAATTGATAATTTTTCACTCTAATAAATGTATTTTTAATATACATGGAATAGAATGAACTCAATATTCCTATTTTTGTAAATATTACATATTATTATATGTTTATACTGTAGAGCATGAACAAAATTACTCAATAATAAAAGTTATCATTATGATATTGGACATTTATTTGTCAAAATGTATTCTAGACAATTAATTATTGAAATAATATTCAACTCCTGATATAATTGAATAAAATTTTATAAAAAATAAGCTTTTACTGTTTATTTTCCATTTAGAATCTCTCGACAAAGCGGATATTGTACAAAAAGTAATTTAATATTTGACACACGCATGTAAAAAGGTTCGCTACGACTACCCTTATGGCATAAGGGCCTGTCCACTAAGGTGAAAATTTAAAATCATATTATTTTCGCGGGATTTCTTACATGCTAGGCTATATAAACATAATTAATATAGACACATATTTATAAAAAAATTACAAAATAGTGTCTTTGGGATAAAAAGTTAGTCTCCCCGTCTGTCATTAATGTTAGGTTTAAAATATAAACGTGAAGCACAAACAATGTTTGGATGTTACAATAAGAAATTACTGTTAGCAATAAGGCAACCCCTTATACTAATCACATATTTTTAATGGTCAGTTAATGGTGTATAACAAAGTTTAAATAAATAAAAAATGTTTGTAATATGTGTAATCACTGTATAAAGGGATCATACCTTAATATTAACAACTTTTAAATGAGTATAGTTTTATATTTTATCGTTACATACTCATATTCCTTAGTTATACATTAGATAGGTACCTATTATTATAATAAATTACTTATATTAACATTATGTAAAATATAATATAGATTCATCAGTATCTTAATACATATTACTAATTGACCCGTGCGAACATTTCGCACATTAATAATATAAACAATCTAACACATGCCATGTTAGATAAAGAGATTCATAATAGATTGCGCTTCCTTTTTATGTTATTGTAGTTGAATATATTTTTACTGTATAGGAATACCATCACTGTATTTTTAACGAAAGTATAAATGTCAAACTATTTCTCTTTCAGAAGCTTTGAAATTCTGTTTTGTTAATGTTAATTATATTTGCATAATTAATATTGATAAATGATATGGCGTTGCCACAATAATCACCTTTTTCGAATATTACAGAGAAATGTTGAAGGTAAGAAATATACAGGAACGCATGTTCTATGATTAGTTTCATATGGACATTTATCGCGTACTTGTAAATATTCGTAGCACACGTAGTGTTGCAGCTACGAGCAGTGCATAAATATATACGAATAAATTACATTTTACTGTAGTACTTATAGCCTATATAATTATACGTTATATGATGTGGCTGTACATTAGTACATCTTTGCCTAACCCTTCAGGGATACAGGCGTCATGATATATAATATATACTTATAGCCCTGGATATCACATGTATTTATGGAAAGTCATTTTTAAAGCGTATTTATTGGTTAGTTTACGTTGTGCTGAAAATGGAATCGTCGATTCTGGCACGTGTTTAGCGGTCGCTGTGAATAGATAGCGTCGCGATGCTCGAAGTTATTTTTCAAAAGCTAATACATTATTTTCATCCTTTTTATATTATTATAAGTATTTTAAAACAATTGTGGCAGGTTATAACCGGTCGCAAATCAGTCTGACGAACTTTTGAAACTGTAAAAAAGAAAGATATTTGAAGTAATTTTTTATGTGTGCCAACAATATCTGTATAAAATTTCATTTCATTAATTCTTATATCTTAGAAGATTATTATTCATATACTTTAAATGTAGATTACACTTAAGCAATGTTTATCTTTAACTCCGTTTTCTTCTATCAATATGGATTAGACAAAGATAGAAGATTCACTTTAATCGATGTTTTTATTTTAACAGATTTTTATTACTAAGACCGTAACTGTTTTAGCATTGTTTAATAAAATTTAATTTATCGCTAACTAATATTAGTGAACTGTTACAATTTTTCTATAGACAGAATATTGAAGTAAAGGGAAATAAATATACATTCAATAGTTTTCGTAAAGTTAATTTTCTGTTAAACTGGCTGTGTGCCCGCGGCTCCTCACGTGTTTGTTATTACGCAGGGAAATTTAAATAAAAAATTAACTGTACAGACAGAACTATAGATTTATTAATATAGATAATATCAAAATAACATCGGATTTCATGTTCATCGGACCTATTGTAAAACAGTTGCACTAATTCAGAAAGCTTCACGGGTGTGCGCACTGCATCTCAACAAAGATTCATCACAATCGTACGAATGGTATAAATACGCAAATGAAACAAAAAGAAAGATTCATTCTTATATAACTTAATAGATTTACAGGTATTAAAATAAATATTGTATAAATTAGTATAAATATAATATTATGTAATAAGTATATAAATTACAAACAATTATATGTGTATAATATCGTAATTAGAGGTTATTTTAGAGGATAAATTTTAATGATGTATTATATATTGTAAATGTATTTATACGAAATCAATTACATAAAAAATATCTAATGACCAAAGAGAAGTTTCTCGAAATAGTGTGTATATCCAATTAGATAAATATTAGAAATTATTGAAATAAACGAAAATTTCAAAATTATTAGTCTTTTATTTAATATCATATTAGACCGAATATGTTATATTAAAACACCACGCACCTCGCAACTTCTTTCGTGTTCATTAAAATTTACATATAAATATAATAATTAAACAGGATAATGATAACAGTGATAAAGTATTCGATCAAATGTAGCTGTAACAAAAAAAAAAAGTGAGGTTCTGAAATTCGGTTCATATCCGGCCTAATTGCACTTCTTAGGAGGTATAAGTGTGAGCACACAATTTTTTTTCTATGATTTTTTATTTGTCAAGTTATGGCTCAGTAAAGAATAGTCGAAAGTAGTTTTTCGAATTGAATAAGCTCACTTTTATTATCCGCTTGACGTAAAATGCCCCATTGGTGAAAGAACTGTGAGGATGGAGCAGTAGTTCCAGAGATTGCATCCTACTAACAAATGAACGTTACCTCTTTACCACAGTACAATAGGTAAGTATGATAAACTAAGCACTCCCTTTGTAAAAATGAACCTGACCAAAACTTCGTAATATATCGTTTTTACATTGACGAAATCATTCTGCGACTGTTAGACGATATATAATCTACCCTTGTCTTATTACTCTGTTCAATAAAATATTGGCATGCATTTAACATACCAAGTCAGTAGGTATATTTATAGAAAATCTTTAAAAAGTGCCATTACTAATTTTAAATAATTTTTAGGCTAGCGTTCAATTCTTTTTTAAATATAACTAAAACTAATAACAATTAAAACCTTCAACTTGTTTGACAAGGTCGTTATATGTTTAACTCGCTGAGGTAGAAGTGTTGTGACACATAAATTTCAGAGTCCCAAAACAGGACCTAGGAGTGGCCAGGAGTTAAAGTGTAGGGATTACAAACGGTATAATATGCTTATCACACCTATGTGATAAGTTGCTTTTAGATACACAATATATTTATACACTCAGGATATGTCTACCGTTTAGTTACGGTCTGTTTTATTTACTAAAGAATTGCTTACATATATCTGTTGCTTTTATGTTATTGTGTGTTTTGATAATTACTCATTTGTGAAACATAACTAAGTATATCTTTGCCATCTTACATTTTCTGTTAAATAATTTGTATAGTACATATATACAATTTCTCCTTGGAAATCACAATCTCTTGTATATTATAAACACCTTTAAATGCACTTAAATCTCTTTCCAGTACAGCTTAACAAAATTTATAATGTTGTTATACGCTACCGAAGTGTTTTGCTATAAATTCGGTGATGTGATTTTGTGGTTCTTTTTATAATTTATTTATTTATTCGCAAATGTGATGAAAAACATTGTATCTTACACGGGCGGTACTGGAATTATGAACATCGACTTAATAAAACCCGAGATAGGTTATCGATGAGACGATTTCTTTACATACAAAAAAAAAAAAAAATTAAATATCTATTGCTAGTTGCAAAAAAAAGTTATAATAATAACTTAGGGTAAAGTAAAAAATTTGAGTTTTGTCCTTTAAATGACAAATTAATTACAGTTGTTCATAATTTTCTATAACACTCTAAATTGTTTTGCAATTATTTCGACACTTTGTGCTAAAAACTTTGTCATAATTTAGTCTCGTTGAAAACAACTGAACATCGGAACATCAATCATCCCACGATCAGATCCAAGTGTCGCCCTATACAAACTTTATTTGTTATGGTGGAAAAGTTTATATTAAGAAGTCTAAGCATTTATATAAAATCGATATAACGTCTAGACATAACACATTTACTAACATAAGTAGTGACTGGGATAATAATTTCAATCAAATATTGTGTTTTATCTTTTCATCGTTTTAAATAACTACATAGGTACATATTTATTTTCTGTAGTTTATGTTTCATAAAATAAAATCATGCTGTAGATAGGGTACTTAAAAAAAACTTGGTTGTCTATAAAATATGTATTTTTATGTTTTATTATATAGTCATCATATTATATGTATGATGACTATATAATAAAACATAAAAATACATATTTTTACAGACAGCAGCAGCAGACTACAGAAACTATATATATATATAATTTTGGCATTGATAATAGTTATAGTAATAATCTTTCTTATATTCAAAAATCTTGTGTGCGTCTGTTTTTGTAGCTTCAGAACGACTTAACCGATTGTGCTCATATTTACATAAAATATTTTTATCGAGACTATGGTTTATAGGTATGTTAAGATTCTATAGGTAGCGCTGTCGATGGGCAGTTAACTGGTACCGGAAAAGGCAGAATAACGTCTGCCGACTCTGCTAGTTTTATATAATAAATTTGTTTTGTAATCATACAGTTATGAATAGACGAATACATATATTGCTAGACGGCAACTAAACAGACGAGTTATACGTTTACGTACCAAAATGACTTAAAAACGTTTATGGACCGTGGAATGGTTTTGTATAAAACTATGTAATCGTTACAAACTATTTCGTTTATTAATAAATATCTGGGCGATCGAGCTGTGCTCGGTGTCTTATAAGCAAAAATAGGAAAACACCTATCTAGGTAAACTTGGAATGTAAAACATTATCTAAACAAGAATTGCTCACTTAATATAATAACATACAATCTATATTTATATATATTTATTCTATACATAGTATAGAAAGTAAAGTCGCATTCCGCTGTCTGTCCCTATGTACGCTTAGATCTTTTAAACTACGTAATGGATTTTAATGCGGTTATCACTACCATTTACATAGTTTTTTTGGGAAGGTTTATATATACAATACATTCCAATAAAATTTTTGTATAGTATGTTTAGTTATATAGTTTGTAATAATTTGCGGGTGCTTACGTAGCTTACGCCGTCTAAACCTCAAAATAATGTAAAAAAAAATATAGTTCTTCAAAAAGCCTAGAGTCCGCGATGGTATAATAATATTTCTATATCCTAAAATTGACTCACTGTAACCATTTTATCTTCAACATAATAATTAAAAGTATTATGATATTTGCGAAGCTATTTTCTCCCATTCATTATTAATCTTTATCCAGATAGGTTTGATAGTTAACTTAGACATTTAATGTAGATTAAAATTGACCCTTACAGTTTTCTATTTAAATGAATACTGTAGAAGATATCATGAATTCAAAATTACGGACGACCTAAGAAATCCATACATACCATCACGCCTGTATCCCCGAAGGGTTAGGTAGAGGTGTACTAATGTACACCCACAATTCGCTGAGTATGTTTTTTAGGTCTCATGTAATAGGGGGCGAGCCTGGGAATCGAACCTAGGATCTTGAGCATAGCAGTCGCGTTTGGGACCACTAAGCTAATAAGGCAGTTATGAAACTATGATTTATGAATATTAAAGCGATAAACTCTAAATCAGGATTTTTAAAGCATAAAATACGCCACTTTTATAATTTGTACCCGTGCGAAGCTGGGGCGGGTTGCTAGTATATTATATTATACATGCTTAATCAGGAATTCTTAAGTTGCATATAGGCTTTGTTTTCTTAACAGTCGACATTATTTATAACGAACAATATACGGAGCTTACTTATTTTATTTTTTTCGATCGGCTATAGTGCTATACTGTTAGCCTTACTGGTCCTGAATCATAAATAAAAATACCCCCCTCCCCCCTAGACAATGGACACCATTTTCAGCTGACTAATCTTATCAGGATGACGATCGACCTCAGGGACAGAACCATCAACACGTCAGGTGTAGATAGAAATATCAAGATGCGGGTATAATTAGAAAAAAACTCCAAAACATTATTAGATGTGTTTATTGTCTTTTTACTCAGAAAATAATATCTATACTAATATTATAAAGCTGAAGAGTTTGTTTGGTTGAACGCGCTAATCTCAGGAACTACTGGTTCGAATTGAAAAAATATTTTATTGTTGAGTAGCCTTGTTGTTGTTTTATCAAGAAAGGCTGTAGCTATAACATCACGCTAAACCAATAGGAGCGGAGCATCTATGAAAAATGTTGCAAAAACGGGGGAAAGTTATTCCTTTTGAAAAGTTCCACTGCGTGCGCTGCGTGAATGGTTGTAGATACGCAACAATCGTGTGTGACGAAATTGTTTCTCTTAAAAAGTTCTAAAAATAATCCGTGGCAATAAATGGCTATCATTTAAGGTTTACTCAATATAACCTTTTTTATGGTAATAAAATTTGTTCGGAAATAATGAATTATTTGCGAAAGTGTTTTTGTATACATGGTCTTATCGAAATAAATTTTGAACAAAATGTCCCTTTACAGTAATTGAGTTAAATGAATATCTCAGAAGATATCACAGTTTTAAAATAACTCGGCAGCAAATAATGATCAAGTATCGTGAGCACATAATGTGGGAGGCGGGCGGTACCTTCAATACAGTGCCTACTACCCACTCTCTCTAACCCTCTCTCTCTCTCTCTCATATATGACGCAGACGAAGTTGCGCGGGTCAACCAGTTATAAATAAACCTTACTTAAAACGAATTACTCTGCTCCGCGAAATGGCAAAGTTAAAAAGTAGATAAGTTGACAGCAGATTTTAATTAAGCTTTCTTTCTTCTTTATTTTTGTCGGTAGTAGGAATCGTGTAATTGTAGGATTTAATTATCATTGTACTTGTATCTTTTTTGTTATACATCGTGATATTAAAGAGAAAATAAAAGTAGCTACGTATTTTAGTTACAATATAGAAAGTTATCCTAAATGTATATAACTACAAAATTGTTTTAATGGTATAATTTAATTAATGTATTAGTGTTTTAGTTAATGGCTCTACTTGATACTACATAATTATAATTTTACACGAGATAAAAACATTATAATAATTCAAAACTTGTATTTAATTAATGGATTTTTTTTTAACATATATAAAAATACTATGAAAATGACTCTGGATCTAAGGATTGGTATTATTAAATAGGCATAACACACTTATGTCATGGTAGTGGCGACGTTTAGACCAGCGAAATATCGGTTCGGTGTCAGCGGGTTCCTAACAACCCGTATCAAGGAATTTTCGGAATTCGCATACTCATTCAAATTGGTAGCACTATCGGCTGACTGTGAAGGAAAACTTCGTGAGGAAATCTGGACGTTTGAGAAATATTCTTGAAGTACCATTCTATAAATAGGTAACTCGGTGTTTGAAATCGCCAATACGTCGTGGGCTGGCGTGGTGGTTAAGCACATTCCCATCCATGGGACGAGGCCTCTGTGCAGCACTGAGTCATTTACAGGCTGATTTTTTTTACTTCTATAATAACAAAGTAAATTAAAAATTTAGAAAACCCCTGACACAAACAGTCTATATTCATTGAGACCATTCCAATGAGTCCAAACAAGAAGAAACCTCTGCTGTGGTTAGTAAGAAGTTGGGTTTCTAGCAGATTCAAGATGACGCTGCAGCATAATTTCAAGGTTACCATATTCTCGGACACCATTTCTTAGACATCAAACCTGTGGAAGTTGTTCATATCTCCTCATCAACTAGAAAAAAGCTGGAAACAGCCGAACAGTTTTTTATCAAAACTAAGAACACTCTCGATCAAGAAACCTTTCAAACAAAAAAAAAACTAGTTGAATCAAAATTGGTTCATCCGTTTGGGAGCCACGATACCACAGACAGTTAAACATGTTAAACTTATAATTACTTATGTTTGCGTCGGGAGTTTATAAAATAATATTTACCACTTTAATGAAATATTTCGATTGCGATGACGTTTACTGTGGTAGAAACATTCCCAAAATAAATTATTATGATCGATTCAGTGAAAGCTTTACACGTTTCATATGAATTGTGTATGAATTATACCGATGATATACCTAACACTTATTTCTTTATGCTAACCCTCGATCAGTATTGTTGTTGAATGTATGTAGCAAATCTTATATTAAATGACTACAACTTACACTACAAATAAAAAATATGCTAGTCTGAATTCGGATTTTATAGAAAGAAAAATTGGGAAGTTTCCAGGATACTCTTGGAAAAACTAAAATTGCTCTAATTGTGTTAATTTTTTTTAAGAACTCAAGATTCGAACCATAGATATGCGTGATTTTTTTTGTTTTCTTTTTGTGTTGTTTTGTTATGGTTATTGTAGAACAGTTTTCACGGAAAATAATTGGTACAGGTAGTAGAGCTATTATTGACTAAAGGGTAGAACAACGGCCAGCTAGTTATAAATAGCTTACATTATACATATTATTATTGATTAGAATTTCATAAAATAAAAACTTGTTAAGTAATATGATATTATAAAAATTATTTTGTTCTCCAATGTAGTGTGAACTATATCTAGATATACTTTTTTAGAGTTTTTATTATAAAATATCATCAGAACAAAATCAGTAATATAACAAAGGCAAATTTTTATTGTATCCGAGACAGGCAATTGTTCAAGTTTCCAACTATTTTTCATTTTTCCTTTTTGGAGGTACGCTGAAATGAAAAATGGTCAAGGTCTTATCTATGATTATGTAGCGACATCAGATTTCACTTTAGAAGTAATCAAGGCATTTTCGTAACGACAATTATAAAAAAAAGTTTTCTTTTTTTTAAACTTAAGAGAAAAGTACCTATATAAAACAATTATAAGACCTGTCTTGATATATTGATCTGAGTGCTGGGCAACGAAAGAGTTGGGTGCAAGAAGATTAAATGTGGCAGAGATGCAAATGTTAAGATGGATGTGAGGTGTAACTCTAGAATAAATTAGATCAGAAACGATTATATCAAAGGAAGCTTTAAAATAACACCAGTCAAAGAGAAGTTGAGCGGTTACAAGGTAGCGTGATATGGGCATGTCTTAAGGAGGGATGAAAGTCATATATTTAGAAAAATGTTAATTTTTAAGGTGGACGGATATATAAGTAAAGGAAGACCGAATAAGGCATGGATGGATTGTGCGATTAATGATATGCGTGTTAAAAGTATGAACACTGAGATGACAGTTGAAAGAGGAAAGTTATTGAAGAAAACATTGTGCAGTCCCTACCTAAGTTAGATAAGGGGTAAGAAGAAGAAGAATTATAAAAACAAATTTGTAAAGTACAAATATAATATGATGATACCTATAATATATATTTATTCCATTCCAATATCAGATACCGAACCCTTTACCACATTTGGCGGGTTAAATGAAGGGTCCAGTTTTCATCTGCTAGACGGTCGATCGTGAATTTTATTGTTCTATGTGTGAACCCTCATGAAAACATGCACATATTATATCTATACCAATATAATAAAGCGGAAAAGTTTTGTTGTTTGGTTAAACACACTAATCTCTGGAACTACCAGTCGGACTCGAAAATTTTTTTTTGTATATGACAGCCAGACTCTCGAGGAATAGTATAAGCTGTTTGATTTTAAGATTAGGCTACAACTCTCAGATAGCCTTTAATATTGATTTTTGTTACGTAAGTCGGAAGTCGAGTCCCTCCCGAACTGCTTTAACTGCGTGTGCTGGCGTAATCGTAAATGATACGGAAGTACAATGTACAACAATAATATTGGTACTTAGTATATCTAAAAAAAGGCAGCGATAGCATATGCTTATCTCGTATACATAAGCCACAATAAGGTATTTTGTGACAAAGATTTGTTAAAAATTAAAAACTGATTTATTAGCATTATTTATAGACATAGCATATTAATCCTTACAAACAAAAGTTACTTCATCGGAAAGACAATTTGTGAAGTTAAATTTTGCTCAGCATGCTATTTGGACACCTAGTTTAGGAGATCATGAAAAATTAAAATAATTTGTACTTGCGTGAAGAACAATTATGATAGACTACATGGGTGCGTTGGTGGCACAATGTTGTGTCGGACAAAATTAACACGTGTGAAACCGTGGGGCACAGCTAGTAGACATTATCATTCTAATGTAGTAAGTTATAATGTGTTCGTTTTATAGAATCAACGGTTGTGTTATTTTAAATTACATTCTTATTTTAAATATTACTACTTACTCGTATATATTATTTTAAATATAAATTGTTCAAATTAGTATATAAAACAAGTTCATTTTTTAAATCTAATAAAATCTGTTTCTTTAGAACTCAAGATCTATTAACATAAAACACCTTTAAAGTTTACAACAAGCAGCTTCGTGCATGGCTAGAATAAAACATTTTAACTAACTTTATAATTAATTAAATGTTGTTTTCGTAAAAAATAATTCATTAGTCTACTAGTTTCATAGTTGAGTTTAGCGAAGTGCGGTCGCCCAGATATATATATATATATATATATATTTAAAAGGTTTTCTGTAGCTAAAATTCACGGTTTTGCTTTTAATGAATTCGTCTCTAATGAAAACAACTTTTTAAAACCAAAATACAGTTTTCCGGCTCAACGAAATATTTTATTCATGAATAAAATTTCATAATCAAATGTTTCGTGTTTTGTATACAATGCCTTTGTATTCTTTCGTGAATATTTAATACGGACTTTCAATTTATTTTTATAAATAGGTTACAATTTATAATTTTATATAATACTAGCTGCCCCGCGCAACTTCGGCTACGTCATATAAGAGAGAGAGAGTGGGTCGTATGCACTGTATTATAGGTACCGCCAGCCTCCCACATTATTCTGCATAATAAAAATGTGACCGCGATTCTTGATCATTATTTTGCTGCCGAGTTATTTTAACTGTGATATCTCCTAAGATATTAATTTAATACAATTACAATAAAGGGCAATTTTATTCAAAATTAAATATTTGCGGTGAATAAAGTATTTATTTCGATAAGGATTAATATCATGTATTAAAAACACTTTCGCAAATAATTCATTATTTTAGAACAAATTTTATTACCATAACAAGGTTATATTGAGTAAACCTTAAAAGATAGCCATATGCGTCGCGGATTTTTTTCAGAACTTTTTAAGAGAAACAATTTCGTTACACAAGTTTGTTGCGTAACTTTAAACATTTACGCAGCGCACGCAGTGGAAGCTTTCATAAGGAATAAAAATTTCCACCGTATTTTGCAACAGTTTTCATTGATGCTCCACTTGTATTGGTCGTAGCGTGATGTTATATAGCATATAGCCTTCCTCTATAAATGGGCTATCCAAAACTAAAATATTTTTTGCATTCGAAACAGTAGTTCCTGAGATAAGTGTGTTCAACCCAACAAACAAACTCTTCAGCTTTATAATATTATCGCCTATAGCCTTCCTTGATAAATGAGCTATCCAAAACTAAAACATTTTTTTCCATTCGAACCAGTAGTTCCTTTTTTTTTTTTTTTTTTTTTTTTAACGCGGAGTAGAAAACCCGTCATGGGTACACACTCGGATGGGGGGACGAGTGGTTATGTGAGACTCCTACTCACTAAAAAACTCCGCGGTGTACCATCCGCCGCCATACTGGGGCGACGTGGGCACGGCGTTAGCATTCAGCCACGCCGCCCCGGCGGCCGGCCCGCTAACCGGGCCCCGGCCTAATTAGGAGACAGCTATGATACACGATAGCCGTCTCCTCCGCCTGCCGAACCAGTGCAATGAGGAGAACGGGCCCCCCCCGTCCCGTCTCCTCTGGTTCGGCTAGGGTGGCGGGAGTTGACAGTTAAACCGCCTCCTTCGGCCACCCCCTCGTCTTTGGCGGAGAGGGCCGCTCAGGGGATCCCCCTCGCGAACCCTCTCCGCAGCCTCCTTCTGCAAGATGACCTCCTCGCAGAAGGAGGCCATCTCCGTCCATGTGGTCTCGCTGCCGACCATGGCTTTAACCACGCTCGGCAGCGAGAGATCTCCTCCAACAGCTACGGCCAGAGTGCGGCGCTGCTCCACCCACGCAGCACACTCAGACAGAGTGTGCTGCGCCGTGTCTTCTGCAGCCCCGCACTCGTGGCACGTAGTGTTCGGCTCCCTCCGTGCTATCTTGTGCAGGTACCACCCGAAACAACCATGTCCGGATAGTACCTGCACAAGCCTAAAGCTCAGGGAGCCACGCTCCCTGGCACACCACTCCCGGAGGACCGGACGGACGGCGTCTATAGTATAACGCCCATAGCGCGCGTCCGCCAGGTCCTCCTCCCACCTCTTGAATACCACTTCCCGGGCCTCCCGCCGGACCCGCTCCACCTCAGTGGGAGCCGGAGGCTCCCCTAACCCTCTTCTCGCCGCCGTGAATTCATACACGGCGGCGAGCACCTCCGCCTCCAGCTCCCACGGCGGGGAGCCGGCAAGAACCATGGCCGCCCCCGCGGACACCGACCGGTACCCGCGGATGACCCTTAGCGCCACGACACGCTGCGTAGCACGCAACACGCGTCTGTTCGTGGCGCCAAGGGAATCCGACCAGATCGGTGCCCCGTAGACGGCCATGCTCCTCACCACTCCGGCAAACAAGCGGCGACAGCTAGCGCCCGGCCCCCCCGAGTTCGGAAGAAGCCGGCCGAGAGCCGCCGCCGCTCCCACTATCCGCGGTTCGAGTCCCTTAAAGTGGGACTCGAACCGCCAACGTCCGTCCAGGATGAGGCCCAGATATTTCATCTGGGCCCCAACCCGGACCAAACCAGTAGTTCCTGAGATAAGTGTGTTCAACCCAACAAACAAACTCTTCAGCTTTATAATATTATCGCCTATAGCCTTCCTTGATAAATGGGCTATCCAAAACTAAAACATTTTTTCCATTCGAACCAGTAGTTCTTGAGATTAGCGCGTTGTGCCAAACAAACAAACTCTTCAGCTTTATAATTAAAAAATGTATAAGTACCTGTTATTGCAAATAAAACACATATCAAAAATGAAAATAAAAAACACATTGGCAAATATGTTTTTGAAGTAACAAATTTGTCAATAACTGATAACAAATTTGTTTTCGTGCATGTAGTAAGGCTCACAACACAGTCATATTTCACTAAACAGCTGATGTATTGTACTCGTGTTGTACAGGAAGTCAATGAAGGCAAGCAATTCAACTCGGAACTAGGCCAGCCTGTGAGAGAAATATGTACTCTGTATTTTTGTCAGACTTGTTATACATAAAGTTTTTAATATTATGAATCATCATGATTTTTAAATAATTTTCCTGAATAACTTTGGTAAGCACTTAAAAACTTAAGAAAAAATACGGGCGTTATTTGGTCCATAAATAAGTATTTCTTTATTGTATACCTGGGTAATGGCACTAGTGTAAATATTTTTATACCATACAATCTATATGTATCACTTTTATATTCCTATGTTTTGATTTTTTTATATAAATTAATTATAGTAGGGAGCTTATTAAAATTACCAAAAATGGCTGTTTTCAGAAATCTTGCAAACAAATTTGAGGAATATTAAAAAATAAAAGACAAACATATAAGCATGTCCTTCTAATATTATACTTGAAAACATTGTAAAAATATTAAAATCGGTCCGGTTTTAGAGGAGGCAACAGGGCAATATGAAATAATGAATTCTTCTATTTCACAGATAAAAAAAATGTAAACCCAGTTTTATGTACTTACTTAATTGCACACGTAATAAATTATAGGTAGGTAGATACTTCTTTGGTGTACCCAACAAAACAAATATAAATCCTACAAAACAATTTTTAACAAAAAAAGAAAACGAACTTCAATGGTTTTGATGAATTTCCTCGTATATCTTCGAAGTAGAAGATCCAATGCCAATCAAATTAAAATGGGACCAGCCTTGAGGTACCCATATAAATTTGTCGAAGATAGAGACATCAGGATACAGTATCGGAGACTTCAGGATTTTCCTTGATATCTTTAAATCTTGTGGGCGTAATCAGGGTTAAGTGCAACTACTTTACAGATGTGCACAGTCCAACAGGCCCCAGTGGCCTCCAACCTCCCCTAAATAGCCACCCCAAGCTTCGCATGTCTTATGTTATGTCCGTAGGTGACTTGATAAACGATCTTGAACGTCCTCATGATCCGATCTGCCACAATGATCTTCTCGTCGAGTTCCGACTCAGTGGGCTGCCTTGAACAATCTTGATCTAATATTAACAGAGGTATTCACGATGCGAGGGCTCGCGCTAGAATTATCCTTCAATCCCGTTGTTGTCTGCTTATGTGGTTGCGTGGGTCACAGAACATACCTACATGTTGTCAGCGCGCGGCGTCTCTACTTTATTTTCATTTATGTATGTATTTTATTTTCTACGTATTATTGAGTACTACAGAAAAATATTACCTCCTACATAAAAATGTACCCTGTAATTATTTCGTTGCTATGACACATGATTTTTTCTTTTTTTTTAATAATCCCATACACACGATTCTCTGACAAATTCATTTTACATAATTATAAATGTTAATGTTTATGTACATAACGTTAAATTATTTTTACATAATTAAAATGTCACTATAATGAATTCACATTATTATCATAAGTTGATCTTGTCGGACTTTTGTCAAAAATACGCGCGCAGGTCTTAATTCTAACCTCTAATAAACATGCAAAAGGAAATATATCTTCTTTTTAATTTCAAACAATTTCACTGTAAGTTTCATTCGGACAATTATCGATGTAAAATTGTTTTTTTGTGTTAAAAAGGGATGTATCAAAGGGATATTCTCTGCAACGAATGTCATGTAGACAGTGACAAATCAGAGGCTCACACGATCTCCATGCGGGTAGCATTTGAATCACGCAACGTGATCAGTCTTCGTCACGCAACGTTAAGCTCAGAATTTTTATGCGGAACCCTTATCATATTACAATAATATATAATAATTTCATTACGCTAAGTTGAAAACGTTCAACCAACAATTTGAACATACAGGAGTGTAATATTAACAAAATATACTGGAATGAATGTCCATGTTACTTTTCACATTTTTAACTGACTTCAAAAAAAGACAGGTTACTCAATTCGAAAGTTTTTTTTCTATGGATGTTCAACCATAACTTCTTTGTTTATGAACCGATTTAGATGATTCTTTTTTTTTTTGGAAAGTGGATACTTCAAGGGTGCTCCCATTTTAATTTCATTGTCATCGGACCTTTAACTTCAAAGATACATCAGGGAACTCTTCAAAATCATTCAAGTTGGTTTTCTTTTTTGTTAAAAAT
Organism: Saturnia japonica; assembly: GCA_033032175.1. Classification (NCBI taxonomy): domain Eukaryota; kingdom Metazoa; phylum Arthropoda; class Insecta; order Lepidoptera; family Saturniidae; genus Saturnia; species Saturnia japonica. The sequence goes on from CM065314.1 coordinate 7,439,293, forward strand.
TGTTTTGTTAAGTAGTTTGGAGAGGTAGGTTATAGAGAAATCTCCAAAGAAATTTCTATATACTTGGGGAGGCCCGACTGCTGAAATAACTTCACCCAATAGAAGATTGCCGACAAATAACCTTGTATTGTTGAAGGCGCCGGTATATGATGAAGGGAAAGGAAATATATATGTATACCTTGTCGCTCCACGTCTCCCGTTTCATAGGTCGCAAGTTCTTTTTGGTTCTATATACTCACTTGCACTCGAGTTCTGGCTTTTTCCAACAAGCACAAATTTTAGGTAGTTCAGCGCGGGTGCGGGTTAGTTTTAATCACCTTTAGCAGAGCGTTTTTGAACGAGTATTGCGTGCACTGTCATTTGTATTTGTTTTGAGCGAGTCTATAAAGTGACCACTCGTTGATGCGTTTTCAAAGCGACTGGGGTGGGAACTAGGTAGGAAATAATGAGTGAATGCATATTTGTATGAATGCGTGAATTAACAATATAAATAAATATAAATATACAGCGTACCTATACAGTTGTGTTTCCACGGTTAATAGTCTTTCCAGAACTTCTTTGGGTTGGGGGGTGAAGGTCGGTAATGCACTAGTAATACTTGTGGTGTTATAAGAGTCCATAGGCTGCGGGAACCGCTTACCATCAGGCGGACCGTACGCTTTTTTGCCACCTTAATTGTATATAAAAATCATTTTATTTAGATTTGATTAATTCATTTAGAACTCAATATTTGTTCATAGTTCAACTATAAAAGGTGGAATGAAATATCTATAATAATAAGAATGGTCATATAGATAATAATGAATATTGTTTCTATCTGTGGGAACAAATTAGATGAAATGAATAAATTAAGAATCGCACAAAAGTTTAGGTGGAAAATTTAAGATTCTTTAAAGGTACGAAAGTGTTTCTTAATTACTTTGTTCTAAATGCCAGACGTCTCACATTCTCAGATAGTAGCAAGTTCTTCATATAAGAAAGTTCAGTGGAATGTTGAATTAATGTTTCTTTTATTAAGATAAATTTAATTAAAAGTTTGTGTAAGTCTAAATAAATAAGTTCTTTAAAAATCAGTATAATACTTGATAACCCTTTTTAGGATTCCGTAGTTAACAAGGAACCCTTAAAGTTTCGCCATGTCCGTCTGTAGAGGTGGGCGATTATGAATGATTTACATATTCGAGATAATTCGATTATGAATGATAATTCATAAAGGTACTTCGATAATAGACAAAAATAGGCCGCGCATTCGTATTACCTAAAGAAAGGTGTCCGGTACAGGACGCCCCGACAAATGTGAAACATCTTAGTGAATAAAACAAACAAAGAAATATTGAACACTACAAATTAACATATAGAGTGGCGATGCGTCGCCACGGCCTGTATCGGTTCGCCATCGCGCTAACAATCAGGTTTACCACTCGGCTATAGATGTTTCACATCAATAAAAAGGTCGTACAGTCGTAAACCTAAGAACACATAATAATTACCATAAAAACAAAAAAGAAATCGTTCGGTCGTAATAATTACTAATTTTATCAAATTAGTAACCTGGCATTACCAATTACTAATGGTACTTCGATTATGAATGATCACTCGTCATCGAATAATATTAGTAATTACACTAATTACTAATGACTATAATCGAAATATCTCGAGATATCTTCATAATCGAATGATTACATTCGTATATCTCATAATCGCCCACCGCTACTAGAAATCTGTAATTTAGCACGAGTATACATATTAATTTCGCCGACAATTTAGTAAAATAAAAACTTGAAAAAATTTAGTAAATATTGAATTTTGTTTTTCTCGTCTATCCTATAGTGTGGTCTCGTTGGATAGCTTGTTCAAAAATTTTGCGGGTGCGTAAAAACCATTTTTCGATTCAGGGATCCGTTTGTAAAATATTAAACTAGGCTAGGCTCAGCGAATTAACCATATCAACACTCAATACTAAGGCCCAATTTTTTGATCCGTAGTAAAAGTTTCCAAGCTACGGTGAAGCTGTAAAAGCCGCCTGAGGCTTCAGGGCCCTTATGGCTAACAGTATAGTACAATCTAAAAAATATATTAAAGGTCACTATAACCGTCAGTCAGATTAACAACAGTTAAAATGGTAATCAATTATTATAGTCCAAGCTGACCGGTTAAATTTTCTAACGAATGTCACATATTTGACAATTGATTGGATTAGATATGAATCAAAAAACGCATCTGCCATGGTTTTAACTATATATTTGATACAAAATCTGACCATTGGTCGAGTTAACTACGGATCAAAAACCTTAGTGTGTTTTGATGAAACTTAGCCTAAAAGTGATAACGAAGTTTATACTATATACCGTAGTTAGGTAGCATTTACATACACAACATACTTCATAATTGGACGCAATTTATATTAATATTTATGATATAAATTATTCCGATGTAACTAAATATCTAATTTAGATAGCATTTATAGCGATAAATCTTATCCCTATCTTGAAGCTTCGCCCCAAAGTGGTTTACTAGTAAGTCGTAAATTTTAAGCAGTACGTAAAATAACACGACACGTAGTTACGTATGTAATACAGAGAGTAGTTATTAAAGACAGACGACTAACATTTTTAGCTTCAATGCAATGGTGAAGGCTTTGAGCAAAGTTCGACAAACAAACCGTTATTTGCATAAATTATTTAAATACCAAATTTCGACTATTGTGCTGTGTGGTCCCACTGACGTAATTAATGGCTATGGCGTCCACTATTGCTTTATTCTATATATATTACATAAAATGATTGTGGTTTGCCGTTGTGCGCGCATCACGCAAAAACTACTGGATAGATTTTGACCAAATTTGTATATTTTACTCCTCAGACCAGTAAACCAGTAGACCTTAACCCATTCAGTGCCAGTGACCCGCCTTGCGGGTTCACCTTTGCCGCATTCACAGAGCCGGGTACTCCGTATCCGGTTCTTTTTAAAACTGTCTTTTTTTTTCACAAATACACTGCGAAAAAATTAGAAATTATATTATAGCGCACATTTGAATTAACAGTACTTCTTATTGTATATGTTGATTTTCAGGTAAACATACTTTTTTTATTATTTTAATTTTTAATACAATATACATATATACAGAGTGTTTTTTTAAACTAAGGTAGTATGGTGGAATCTGATACCATACGAGATGCAGGGAAACTGTTTTAGGAATTAGTGTTGTAAAATATAGATTATGTATTGATTGTCAGTTGTACTATCGATTAATCGATAGTTTATTTCCAAAAGAAATTAGGTACATAGTTTGAGGCTGCTTTTTATGTTTGCAATAAAAAAAATTCGGGTTCCGTAACTTAAAAGGAAAAAAGAAATCCTCATGGGATTACTTCGTTGTCCGTCTTTCCGTCTGTCTGTCAAGACCATTTTTCTCAGGAGTGCGTGGCGATATCAGGTTGAAATTAATATTAAATACTCAGTGCTGCAATCCCTTGGTGCTGTGCAAAAAATCAAACTTTATCAACGAAATTAAAAGATACGTCCGTTTATGGCACATATTTTAACACTCAAAAATAATAAAAACCTATAGGGTTCCAATTGATCTAGAAAAATTAAATTTGGGAGGAAACTAGGTCTTATAGCACGAGTAAAGAAAGGAAAAAATCCGAAAACCGTAAATTTGTTGTTATTGTACACAAAATACATAGTAAACGTATTTGCATTTAGTAAACTAACCGTGGCATATGTCAATGTTTGGGGACAACAGTTTTCCAACGGCAAAGTTTAATTTGTTCTTCAATAGAGTTTATCTTTTCCTTAGAATTTTTCGGTGCTAATGTTACCTAATTATTTTGGTGAATGTGGCTGAGCAATTAATGAACCCTCGGGGTGCGAGTCCGACTCGCACTTGGCCGTTTTTTACAGTTAGTCAAATAACCAAATTAAGCAAGCTACGGAACACGCGAATGATCTTTATTTACCGCTGTCGTTGCTTGATGGGTATGCAATGTTAAATATGTACTAAGAAACAATAGATAAAGAAAATGAATGAAATTGTCTTTTTCATGCTAGTCAACTGAATTTCGTACAAGGATCATTCTATGTACCTATCAGAAGAAAAAAAGATCGTAGAAGCTGGTGAAAGTTAAGGTATATTTATAATGTTTTTCATAACATACGAGAATACAATGAACTTAATAAAAACTCGTGAATATTTTTTTTTAGGTATTCTTTAATTTTAAAAGTTTATGTCAATTTCATTAATTTGATTATATGTAGGTTCTCCTGTACCTTTAATTAAATTAAATATTATATTTAACTTTTTAGTTTGATAATTTATAATTAAGAGCTTGTTTAAAAATTGTTATTAAGACTATTTTATACTTTTACACAAATTTTAGAAAAAAGGTTTTTTAAAATCAGTATGCATTCAATAATCTATTATGTATACTTAATCATTAAATATCTCTATATATTATTTCTTAAATGTGTTTTTTTGTGGCAACTCCATATCACCCTTAACTCTTCATCAAATTTAATTATTGAAACACCAATTTAAAGCTTATATTTTCTGATATTGACGAAATATAGACCAAAAGAAGTTCAAAATATATTTTCGTTAAAAAAAAAATTAATAAAAAAGTTTTCCTTAGGATTGCCACAACAAAATACAGACATCAAAAAAGTCTAAGTTTTACTAATTGATTTTTTTCCCCTAGCAAAGTAGATTAGTAAACAACCTTTTTCGTTTTTGGAAATATACTGGACGATTTTAAAAATAGAATCTTCTCGATTGTGTTCTGTTTTCATAAAAATAAAAGTTAATTATTTTTTCACAATTTTATGTGTTTTTGTTGCTTGATAAGTTTAGCGTTTATCTCACTTTTATCATTTTAACGACAATTTTAATACAGTTTTTATTTCATTGAGAGGTAAGACAGGCAGTGAGAGGCAGGCAGTTCCTAATGGTCTAGCGTCTAACGAAAAAAATTAGAATGAATAATAAATCCGGTATTTGCCATGAAGAACTTCTAGTGGCAATCTTCCGGCTCCATCTTCAGACTCTCGTCATCATGTATAATGGAAGCTGATCATGAGAACAAAGAAAACGAGCCCAACCCCGAGTATATTTGCCACGTCCATCATGGAGTTCCATTGGCAATAGTTCGGCTCTATTTTTAGATCCTCGTCATCATGTGTAATGGAAGGTGCTCATGAGAACAAAGCAAACGACCCCAACCTCAAGTATATTTGCCGTTTCCATCATGGAGTTCCACCAGCAATCATCCGGCTCCATCTTTAGATCCTCGTCATTATATGTTATGGAAGATACTCATGAGAACAAAGTAAACGAGACCAAACTCGAGTATTTTTGCCGTTTCCATCATGGAGTTCCATTGGTAATTTTCCAGCTCCATCTTCAGAGCCTCGTCATCATATGTAATAGAAAGTATTCATGGTAACAAAACAAACTAGCTTAAATTTTATTGTCCTACCATTTGACATCAAGCAGTTCTAAGATCTATATACCGGCTCCACCATCAGATCAGCTCCATGGTACTATAAAATTGAATTTTCATCGAAGTTACATACACTTGCCAAATTTCATCTCAATCTAATTCCAGCAAGTAGTTTAAACAATAATTCTGTAATCCACGGGAACGGAGCCGCGGACAAAGCCAGTTAATTATATTAATAAAACTGTAGGTCTATCTGTACATATAATTTTGTCAAAATTCTCTGATATACATCCATACTAATATTATAAATACGAAAGTAACTCTGTCTGTCTCTCTGTTACGTTTTCACGCCTAAATCGCAGAACCAATTTTGATGAATTTTGGTATAGAGATAGATTGGACCTAGGAAAGGACATAGGCTAGATACTTTTTGTAGCGAAAATAAAACTTTAAGGAATGAGAATAGAAGATAAAAATTTGTAAGAAGAAAATATGGGAAGACCATTGCCCATGTGCGGTAATGGTGAAATGACATCATTTTCAACGCCAACTGATTTGTTGATTTATTGACATTGATTATACCTTAGATTTAAATAATAATATATATACCGCGCATAGTATAAACTGTGGTGAAAATAATACTTGAAGGGATGAAAATTTGTATGTAGAATCCATCACGTCTCAAATTAGCAATATCAAAATTTATATTTATTTTATGTTTTTGGTAAGAAATAAAAGAGGTTTCACGTTTTTAAAATAAATCTTCTCGCAAACCGGTACAATAAGGGTAGATTTTAATTATTTTGAAGTCTTATTGGAACGGTTAATGTGCTGGATTCTTATTATCGTATAATTACTACACCATACACAGTGATAAATCCATCTATTATTTTCTTTTGATTTTTAGAGTTCCGAAATCAGCCGGTGCATATGCAGTAATATAGCGGTATGGTAAAGATCGCGACCGCCATACAAATAGTAACAAACCCATATGTAATTTTCTTTTAGTTTGTCGTGTTCCGAGGTCAGTCTGTGTATATTCAATAATACGCTGACGAAGTCGCGGGTACGAACTATTCTTTTATAAAGGACATTGATCAGAATATGACATTAAAAAAGGTTTTGTCTGTCTGTATGTTCGTATGTCCGGATTTAACTCAAAACCTGCTTGACCGATTCTTATCAGATTTTGTACACCTTATGTAATTCCTCAATTTATAGAATATAAGAATTGTAATATGTAATAGCTTTAGAAATAGTAAAAAAAAATTACAATATTTTTTTTTCATTGTTTTCGAATTTTAATGAAGTTTTGTAGATGGGAAGCATATTATGTTATTTTATAATTGATAAAATATTAGGTCCTTACATATGAAGTTATCGTTTTGTCGTAATGACCACTTTGATCTGAAATATCTCCTCTTTTGTTAAGAATTCCAAATTCAAATTTATAAATTCATTTAGCTGGTACATTTGAGTTTTGAAACAGTCATTCATTTGTTTTTTCCTCATTATTTTTTTCTTTGGCGTCGCTTATTACCACACAATGGAAAACATGAAATATCGGTATATTTACGAGTACGAGTTCTACCGTGGCACGAGTGCTGCAGAAACAGCTCGAAGGATTAATGATGTGTACGGCGCTGGTGTCGTAAAAGAAAGCTTGGTACGTTTTTGGTTTCAACGTTTTCGTTCTGGAAATTTCGACCTTCAGAACCAACCCCGTGGACGGCTGGAGACCAAAGTGGAAAATGAAGAATAAAAGGCTATTGTGGAAGCGGATCCATCAAAAAGCACTTCAGAAATAGCTGCAGGCTTCGGGGTAAGTGATAAATAATAATAATAATAATAAAGCTTCTTTATTCCGTACCTAATAGACAAATTTACAAATAAAATTAGTGTTAGTATTATTAGTTATATAAAAACTTTTATTCTTAATGTATAAATTTATTGTTAGTGTGTTAGTGATACGGATCCTTTTTGGGTAAAAGCCTCCTCTAACCCATGCCATTTATCTTTATCCTGGGCAATACTCATCCAGTTTGACCCAGCTATTTCAATAATATCATCAGCCCGCTGTTTCCGGGGTCTACCTTTGCTCCTCTTGCCTGCAGGTCCTGGCCATCTTGTTACTTCTAGTGTCCATCTCTTTTCTTTGTACCTTGAAATGTGTCCTGCCCATTTCCATTTTAGACTTAGAGCATGTTAAAGAGCATCAGTAAGTTTAGTTCTTTTCCTTATCTCTTCGTTTCTGATTTTATGTATTTTTCTTAATTTTAGTATACTCCTTTCCATGGTATGTTGATATGAAGCAATTTTATTTCTTATTTTATTGGTGTATGTCCATGTTTGACTTCCGTATGTTAAACTTGGCAGGATGCAAGTGTCCATTATTATTTTTTTATGCTTTATGTGGTAGTGTCCTTTCAGGAATTCTAACTATAACTATATCTAGAACTACTATATCTAGAAACTATATTAACCCACTTGAAGCAAATCGGGAAAGTAAAAAAACTTGAACGATGGGTACCTCATGAATTGAGTGAATCGAATTTGCAAACACTCGTCGACTACTGCGTTACTTTGCTCAACCGACACAATAATGAAGGGATTTTAAATCGAATCATTACTTGTGATGAAAAGTGGATAATGTACGATAATCGGAAGCGTTCGTCGCAATGGCTGAATCCTGGAAAACTGACTCAGAAAAAGTTATTAGTGAGTGCTTGGTAGCCTAGTGCCGGTGTCGTTCACTACAGCTTTCTAAAATCTGGCCGAACGATTACGGCAGATATCTATTGTCAGCAACTGCAAACCATGAAGGAAGAACTAGCTGCTCAACAACCGAGATTGACCAATCGCTCTAGGCCACTGCAGCTTCACGACAACGCAAGACCACACACTGCACAACAAACAACCACTAAGTTAGATGAACTACAATTGGAATGTCTGCGATATCCCCGGATCTTGCTCCAACAGATTACCATTTTTCCGGAACTTGGACAACTTCTTACAAGGAAAAAAAATCAATTCCAACGCGGCAGTCCAAACCGCCTTCAAAGAGTTTATTGTTTCTCGCCCCCATGGTTTTTTAGTAAAGGGATCAATGAACTACCTATGAGATGGCAAAAGTGCATAGATAACAACGGTGCATACTTTGATTAATTGAATATATTTTACAAAAAAAAAAAAAAATGACTATATTCCTCCCGTACAAAACGTCAATTTCATATGTAAGGACCTAATAGAAGAATTGTCAATAATACTTTTAAAGGAATTTGTAAAAAGTTAAAATATGTTTGTAAATTTTTAATATACATGCTGATAAAGTTTTGTTCACGGGTAGTAAATTTTTATTATTTCCAATTTAGGAAATAATAATTTTACTGCATAAAAGGCGTGGTAGGAACCCTAGGGCCTCAGTACAATATAAAAATGATAATGTAGAATGTTAATTTAAAATATACTAAATTAAACTCTAACGCGGATTGACTGAGTGCCAACAAAGTAGAAGCATCAAAATTTTGCACACGAGATCTAGCACGTATAATAAACGCGCGATTAGAATGCAGTCGAGGTCCGAGGTGAAAAGCGGGAGCATCTTTCCCCGCTGTCCATACGCCTCGCTTCACGCGTTCTTACTGTAGTGTTGTAAGTGCTGTATATGACAACTATCGTACGTTTACCGATCGCGTTAATGCTCAAGTTGCGGCCCCGTGTTATTTTTTGTTATAAATAATAACTGATCCGAGTCCATTAAATTCTGTTACAAAAAAAAAAATGTTTTTATTCACCGCCAAGCACAGAAAAAGGAGAAAAATGTGTCTGAAGATGACTAAATTTCAATGATTTATATTTTTTACATTTATATTTTCAGTTTGGTTCAAGATGTAAATGTCAAATTTTAAACAACGTTGAAATTTAATGACATCCTCATTATCGACGGCAAAAAAAACCCGACTAGCATAATATAATATAAATATAAAATTATAAATTCCCTTACGTCTAATTAACTCTTATCAAAGTACCGCTTTATTATCAGAAATTCTATAAGCAGTAAGAAAAAACTACAATTAGATTTAAACCGACGTCCAGCTGTATGATACGGACAGCCAAGCCCCAAACAAATTTACACAAATACTGATCAAACATCCGATAGAAATAAACTTCTAGCTGTAATCTACAAGGAACTAACTAATACATATATTAATAAATCTGTAGTTCTGTCTATACCATGTAACGTGAATATTTTTATTTCCCAAAAAATTGTGATAGGTTTCTATTATAAAAGCCGCTTATCATAAAAATATATGGATTTAACTCAAAAACGGCTTGACCGGTTTTTTACGAAATTGTGTACACGGGAACTTTATGCCATTCCTCAATTGATAGGCTTTAAGAGTATTCAATAATATAAATAAAACTAAAATTACCAGACGAAAAATAAAAATACTGTGAAACAAAAGCGTGTGAAGCCGCAAGCTTAGTTAGTATCTTTAAACAATTCAATAACGTATACTTTCCCTTTATAAAGATGTAAAGGAAATTTATCAATGGCTTTCGAATATCGTACCTACATATTATATTATATTATAGTTAGAAAATATTTTAAGGGATGACGGCTCAATGCATGGGATGCCATCACGTCAAACGACTTGGCTTCAAATAATATAAGGGATCTCAGTTTTCGATATAAGAACATCCATTCATTCAATTAAAAGATGTCCACTGCTGCCTGCTGCACCGATGTCCAAAGATCGTCACAACGACCTGTCCTTCGCTACTCGCACCCAGCGGCTTCCCGCAACCATCACTAGGTTCACACACGTAGATGAAGCCATAGCATAGCGTATTTTGTAATGATCGCTCGGCCATCTTAAAATAAGAACTTTAATTGTATAGCCCATGAACCTAGCAGTTTGCTCTGGTAGCTTTTTAGCTGTATCCTCGAGAGTCCGTCTACATTCTAAGCTTAGCATGTTCTTCGGCCACTACGATTATGGTTAAACCCTAAACTATAACACAACAAAAAATACACACCATCAAAATATAATTTTTGCACATACTTATAATTTAAATTAATAAGGGTATGGAGATTATATAGATGATGAAATCTTTTCAGACTTATAGAGGGGCTAATTTTCATTCGACCTCATTCCCTGCGAATATGCAAATGACATATTTTATCACATAATTATATGCTTTTAGCTGTACCCATTAGCTGTATACCCTTGTCTCCCGACGACGCGTTTATTAGGTAGTAATTATTTTACTCTCGCAATCTTTTTTTATGATGTTTTAGATTATTATTGAAAATTATTATAGCCAATTGTGGAAAAATATCAAGTACATGTGAACTACATAATTAATGAATATCGGTTAAGAATAAATAAAAAATATGTTTGTTTTACGATTTCTAAAAGAATTCCTTTCAACTCTTATAGCCTACCAATTGCGGAATAAGAAATACTTATCGTGTATTCGTGTATTCTTATCGTGTGATTTCATAAACATCGGTCAAGCAGTTTTTGAGTTAAATTCAAACATACAAAAATGTCTCATTCGTGACCAGTGGCTTTTATAATAGAAATGTATAGAAAAATTACAAAACTAAATGTACACACAGAACTACAAATTTATTCCTACAGATAAGTTAATCACATGTTAACTAAGTAAGTGATTTATATATCTTCATTATGAGCTGTTTTACATGTATTTATATATTTTTTATATTATGAAGTTGCAAACAGACACGCAGTCTGTCTGATGTTAAATGCTCACCGCAGCTTACATCTGTCTCAAAGTGATCGCAGTCCTCACGCCAGGTTAAGAACTGTTGAGAACTGAGATTAGGTATTTGAATACAAGGTCCGTTATCGAAAAAAAATATTTAAGTCTCGCCTTTTAAAAAATATACGTAACTACTGTTGACGTACACGTATTTAATCTAAATGTAACATCTATATTACAAATAATAAAATTGAAGTGTTTGTTTGTAATAGCAAAATAACAGCTTTTTACTAAATGCATATGAAAAATTAAGTATATCTTGTCGTGTTCAGACAATTCATTAATGGAATTTGGAAAATATTTGTACCTAAAAGGGATTATGTAATGAAATTATGATAAAAATTAAATAAATATATATTTCAAGATTATTACAATTTTATGGATATAAAATCAGGATCCGTTGCCTTAGCTGCGACGCCTAGGATGATCGGTGCAGAGTAGGCCAGAGGCAGGAACCGCCCCTTGGGTGCGTCGGCCAGGATAATCAACGCAGTGCAGGTTCGTGGCAGGAACCGTCACGTCAAGCAGACAGGAACAAATGTTCTCATAGGTAGAGACCAGTTTCCATGAAAATAATATAATATGTCGATTATTAAAAACTCGGAATGAAACTTCTCCGACGACGTTTACAATTATTAACCTACAAATATTGTCATTATTGGCATTTCACTATATATTATTTTTTCAATGTTTTTACGACAAGGTCTGTGTTACCATAATTCTTTTCTATCTTATCTGTGAAGACAATTTTAAAATTCAATCTATTCTAAAATTTCTTTATTTATAGTGATCGACAAATAGGTGGTAAAAGACAGATATATAACCTACTTTTGTAGTTAAAATTATAGATATTTTTTTTAAATATAAAATAGATGAACCTTACCGATATTATTAACCGATTATATTTATAAACTATAATAATTCAATAACCAAAGATAAATGTAATATTATATACACTAAAAATTATTGCTTAGGCCGACAATCATAACAACCTATATACCGTACTTATAACATAAAATTTTTGTCTATCTGTTTGGTCCGGCTAACCTCAGAAACGTTTGGACCGATTTTGACGGGACTTTCACTGGAAAAGAATTAGGGTTACGCGCAAATAAAATAAGCTAAATTAGCGGTGTCCAGTACTGCGCGTGCCCCACGGCATGTGAAATTCCACGCGGACGAAGTCCCAGAGAGCTAGTTGTACAATATAATTATTTTTAGTTTCGCTCCCGTAGAGGCCGTTTTCAATAACATATTTGTAATAAGTACTATCTTTAACTTAAGACAGACATCGGCTAACGTCTTTTCTAGTCAAGCTATAGGATATGGGTCAGATACGAAAAACAATCTATTGATAGGTTTTTGAAAATAAAGTAAGGACAAAAGGTTATATTTGTCTATCTTTAGTAACTGAAACAAAAGATTGATAGGTTATTAAAACGGCCATTACTAGGCCTACGTTATCCGTCCTACGTTTAAAAGGTTGCATGTTTGGAAACGTGGACATTTTCACGGAAAATGACGTACTATGTCGGATAACTTTAATAATATTAAACCTGTCAAAAAGCAAAATTTTCAGAGTGTTTCTACAAATTAAATGTCGCTAGAAAATATAATAATATTGTAAATTTTGAGCGTGCCTGAAATCACCGATACTTCGTGGGTTAGTGTTTTAATTAAGCCAGCGCCATTCCTCGGGAAAAGGCGTCCACGAAGTAGTGGAAATTTTACAGTCAGATAATTAGTATTATATAAATTAGTTTTTTTACTTTTATTGTTGTTTTTCTTTTTTTGTAGTTATATACTTTTATATGCGCTTTGTGAAGTAATTATGACTTACACATTTTCTAATAAAATCATTATCAAGAAAACACGCTTTTATAGCAATGTGAACCAAAATATATATATTTTTTTTTTATACAATTATTTTTTAAGATTAAAATAACAATATTGATTGACAAAAAATTCACTTTACTGTATAAAAGCGAGGGATACTTGATATGAATTGTTTATTAAAACGCAAGTAGAAAGCACCCCACGCTTTATACAATAAAGTTAATTATGTTTACAATCAATATTGTTATTTTTATTTTAACTCTAATGAAGTTTATTGGAGTTGTTTTATTGTTGCGAAGGATAGTCTCACTCGAAGTTATTTTTTTGAATCATTATCCTCTAAAAATAAATTACAAATGTTGATATTGAGAATGGATTTTTATCCTTTTATTACTTTAATTTAATAAAGTGTCTTCCTGTAAATAAAAAATCATTTTGACCACGTAAAGGAAATATAATTTTTGACGCGCGTACTTAAGTACACGCACTGATGCACCCAATTATTTAATAATTATAATAAATTTTATTTTAATAATATGTATAATATATACATTACAAGACAATTTTTAACATAAAAGAAAACCAACTTTTGAAGAGTTCCCTGGTGTATGTATCTTCGAAGTCGATGGCATGATGCCAATGAAATTACCACAATTGAGGTAGCCCCGCCCCATTCCAACAAAAAAAGAATTATCTAAATCGGAACATATACAAAAAAGCTATGGCTGAACATCCATAAAAAACATTCGAATTGAGAACCCTCTTCCTTTTTTTTTAGGTCGGTTATGAAGCAAGCACAGTCCACTATTTTGACGGAATAAAAGGAAAATTACAATCAAAGTAAACGTTTCTAACAAGACGCAAAGAGATCCTGAACAAAAAGCTTTATTTCTTCTTTTAGAGTTAATCCTCGGTCACGTACTTTTTATCTACATTACGAGGGAATCACTCCGTGAATAATACTTTTACACAGTACATTACGGTTCGTAGTGAGTTTTTATCTACTTACGTACATACATTTTTATTCCGTATGTAATTTATACGAATGATCTAGAATTATATCGTCGTTTACTCATTCCTTACCATTTACCAAATTACACATTTTAAAGAGTATTAAATACTCCTTTTTTTTAAATAATGGCACGGCATAGTGACAATAAAAAATAATGGCCACCACCAAGAGATCAGCAATCTATCGTCGGTGGTCGCTGTCATCCATACCTTAGCCTCTCGGCAGCTAGATGATCCCGTAATGCGATAAAACAAAAGAGAGTTACTGTGAAGGGTCACCATGTGCTTGATAGTCGCGACCCAGCAACTTTACCTTCCCGCTTGATGCTAAGCAATGATGGCTCAGTTGGTAGCGTGAACGGACTCCGCGTCGATCGACGTGAGTTCGAATCCCTGCAATGAGCCTGAGCTTTCGGTGAAGGATAACATCGTGACGAAACCACATCATGGTGGTACAGCTTTCTCTAATTCACACCTGGCTAGCTACCACAGTCAAGTTGGAAATTTGTTGCCAAGTACCAGTAGGTGTGTTCCTGTAGCTGCTCTTGTGAGCCAGTCTTCCACTAGGCTTAGCGAGCTACCATCTTAAGCTACATCGTTACTTAAGATCAGGTAAGGTTGTGGCCACAATGCTAAACCTATAATGATAAACAAAATATTATTGGATATACCACCAATGGCGGGCTTTAGATCTGGTGTGTGACCTCCACACCTTCCTCTACCTAGTGATCCAGTCGGACTCAATTCAATGTAATGGAAGTGTAAATTTCCACTGCGGTATCTCTATCACCATTTTCTACCGCATTATATGAAACCGCCGTGCTCGAGTTGCTGTACTCTGGTTTGAAAGAAAGGTGTTATGAGCAAGACGCACTCTTACACGAGACATTATATAAAATGGAAAGTCATGTATAAAAAAAAAACTTGTGCGGTCGGTGAACCCTGTCACGTGAAGTGGGTATTACAAATAACTTCGTTCCAATAAATTTCTATAGTTACATATATTGATAGGTAAACATAGCAAAATTCTTGAATATAGTCAGTTGCTGGAACGAGACGATCCGTTCGGAATCCAACAGACAGTGCAAACATTAAAATATAATCATAAAACGGAAATAAATTATTAAACAATAACCGTTAAGAATTTAAAGGGTTTATTCATACATAAACGATAATTAAATATAAGCAATGCTTATGGTTACCTTTGCTTTCTTATAACAATATGGATTAAAGAAAGAGAAAAACACTTTAAATAAGTATGGCCGTAAATGAACCATCAAACGGTTAATGTAATTCCTGATTTTCACACTATGATCGTTGTCTAATTGGACTAGCGGTGTAACCACCAGATTTGTACATACTATTGTATGTAGAAATAGAGAAAGAAATCATTGGTCAGCGGTCGTTTCTTCGAATCCCGCCGAAACAAAGGATTTAAAAATAAAATTTGAAAAGCATTTTGAAGTCACAGAGAGCGGGCATAATGCTTTTTTAACAACAACAACAAGTACAAGTTAACTCCTATTGTAAGCCACGTTAAAGAACTTCGTTCTAAACACTAAACAGTAGGTATCAGTGAGTCCATGATATCGAGACTATGAGTGTGCTAAGTAGATGGATAAAGAGCAATTTAAATAAAATACAGTATCTAGTTAACACTGTAGAAAATAATAAATAATTGCTTTTTACCCATCTAGCACACTCACAGTCTCGATGACAAGTTGACAACCAATCAAACACTCGTAAAGTATCGAACCCCCGCATAATAAAACCAAACGGGTTTTATGTAATTTTTAATATCTTCAAATATAGCTTTATTTTAGTTCTCACCCTATCAACAGCATTGTGAATAACCATCACATAATATCACGGTTTTATGAATACTAGCGATCGCCTTAAGCTCGAAATTCAAATAGCGACTTTTTGATCATAGGCTATTTTCTGTTTGACATTTGCAGTATTCATAAACCTAAACAATGAGTATTATCAATTACATCAATTGCTGTCACTTTTCGTTGAGTGAATATGTCAATATTTTGGGGGGTCTAAGTTCAATGGCACTGGTCGTCATTTTAGCTTTCTGCACTCCTTCTCAATATATTATTATACTAAGCGAGCAATTCTTGTATATATATATATATATATATATATATATATGTAATTGGTTCACGGAAACAGCTTCAACGATTTCGATGAAACTTTGCATTTAGATAATGTCTTACATTCCAAGTTTACCTAGATAGGTGTTTTTCTATTTTTGTTTATAAGACACCGAGCACGGCTCGGTCGCCCAGATATTAAACTTTAACTATGCCAAATCTCACAGTCTTCCGTGCATGCAATACGCTAAAATAGGGGTAGAAATCTTTTGCTTCACGTATTATTATATGGATAAGTAATTTAAATATACATACTTAATGTATAAAATATTTCATTTTCACATCATAAACGATAAGGATTTCATTCAATTCAGGAAAATGGCATTGTTTTGGATACCTTGTTAATGGCAGCAGGGAGTTTTTCATGACTAAAGTGGTGATGTTAGAATTACGTATTTAAACAAACTAAGCCAGATTTATATTTAGATTGCGTCACGCTCGAACGTGCGGATTTTGATCGAATCTGACATGACCGCGCGCCGTCCTCCACGTTTTGCTAATGGTAGATATGCAGATATGCTTATCCAAGTTAATTAGTGTACTGAGCTAAACGTGACTTCAATTTAAAAATATCTTTGTTATCTAAAAACACATTTAACAATATATTTAATTAGAAAAATCTCTCTAAATGTTGTTTTTTTACTAATATGTTTGTTTTTGGCGGGATCTTGAAGTCACTTGTTGTGGTTTTTATTTTATCAACTTAATTAAGTTAAGGTTAAATGTTGTTATTATTGGTGGCATTTTGCGTACTATAGTTTATTGTTATGAATAAGTGAAGGGGATTATAAAAATAAAGTAAAACATGCATTTTGAGATGTCACAAAAACTTCCTAGATAATTCTGACAAGAGAGCCACCATCTTGTCAGATGACCCCACTTTGTGGTATATTGGAAAATTTTACGAAAGCTTAAAAGCATTAATACTGGCAAGTGCTTTTTGTGACGCCAAAAGAAGAATAAGAAAAGCAAGATGGTGGTTTGACAGTTATCATCTCCTTTGCGAAACGTAATATATATATTATATCGTAACTATATCAAAATAATGCGACAATCTATCCATAAAAATCTGGTGAATTTATTTGACCACTCAGCAATGTAGAACTAAAATGTTATGTTTGTGACATACGAGTACAAATGCCTAGTTCATACTTTTGATTAAAAGGTCACTAGTAGGGTAATGGAAGGTTGAGTTTCATAGTCATACAACGACCTGACAGCCTAATGGACGTTCAACCTCTCTAAAACTAAAAGCATTACTACTAGCAAAATTGACCACTATGAAGATGTAGTGATTTTTCTGTACAATTAAGTTTATAAAACGATATAAATAGGAATAATTGCATATAACAGAGCAATTTAAAGTTACAATATTATAATTATTACGAGCCATGTTTCCTTTAGTTAATATCAGGGTTTTGAAGCTTATATATTTTAATACTTGCAACCTACTCCGGCTACTAGCAGATAATGTAATACATATAACTCTAATGGTTTACTCGGCGCACGCCAGTAGAGCTTCATGAATATCTCCATCCATTGATAAAAACCCTATAAATATCCGTTGGGTAGTTTTCGAGTTTATCTTGGTCAGTCAGTTAAACAGACGTGACGGGGGACTTGGTTTTATAGTATAGATTGAAATAAATTACTATACTCTAGATTCGTGGCCAATGTAAGCCTTTCATTTAAATATTAGTCCCACAATAATTATCTTATTATAAACGATACAATACATAAGTCTGTTGTATTAGAACACACTACGCTAATTTGAAAATATTGATTTTAAACCGGAAACATTTAGTGTAATTTATATTGGCCAATGTAAAAATGAAATTCATTTGTTCAAAGCACAGAGTGTCTTGTTTAACATATATGTGTATGAATTTTATTTTATTTTATTAATAATTTAAAAGTCCACACAGATATACAGTAATATAGGTATTTAAATATATTTGGTTGGTAAAATTAGACTTGTGAAATTAGGTAAAAAATTAACTGGTTACATTTTTCTTAATTTTGAGAGAATTTGCTTGAAAGAGATCAATGTCTATGGTGGCAATCAAATTAATAAGTGATATTAATTTGAATGCTAACTCTGACTAAAAAAACCGTGTGGTGTCGTGGGACACCAGATAGGAACGAAGTTCCTATTTTAAAATATTAATTTCAATTTCTATTCGAGGTATAAAGAAAATAATTATTCGGATATACATTTTTTATTATGATTTTTTTTTTTATAAAAAAAAAACTACTTTACAAAATTATCTTAACACCTTTATTTTATTTACAATAATTTATAAAAATAAATAATAATATACAAAGGAACAGCTACTTACATTAATAATAACAATTAAGCGTAATTATGTTCTATCATAGAAACTATAGCTTTATGGTAACTAAAATAAGATATATGTATATATTTGTGTAATTATCGAATGATATAATAATAATAATAGCAAACTGCAATAATAATGATAGTCATCACGTAGACTATACATTAGACACTGTATAGCCATCATACATAGACAAAATCTTACGTTATGGACGTTTTTTGCCGGCTAGGGTACCCCTCCGCAACGCCCCTTAAGGAACTTCGTTCCAAAAGAGTTCTTTTTATATGATGATTTCACTAACGGTATGTGTAAAGGGAACTCGTTTCTTGTATATACAGTAGGCACTTGCAGGTGAATATTACTTAGCAGTAATTTAATATATATGAATTGGTGGTGCCGATTTATAGAAGCCAATATAAATAAAGAAAAATCTTTCAAGTAGGTACCATATTAAACAACTCTACCACCACTGTACATAAAAATATATACTTATACTACTATGTAATATATTATGTAGGTACATGAAATAATATACCTAAAGAACTTTTACAATATTTGCAGATTAAACTCAAAGTTAAATTCTTTATAATAGAGAAACGCTGTTATTATGTTAGAAAACCCATTCAATAATTTTGTATTAACTAGGTTGGTTGGCTTGTGATATTAAAAAGCAGTTTAATACCCTTTACGTGTAAAGTTTTGTTATTCCAGCATGTCGGCGCCAAAGCCCCTGTGGTAAACCGTTATTGTAAAAAGATTTGTTCAACGATTGATGTTGTTAGCTATTCTGAGTGCGCGGCATTAAGTGTATAATATCAGTAAACTCATAGTATATTCTCGCTTTAAGAACTTACGTAGGAGGTGAATAAGGAATAACAGACTCGAGCTTTGTTAACAATGACGTCACAAAATATCTAGGAATAAAAAGAAAAGATAAAAAAGAAAAGAAAGTTTAATTAGTGGAAATAGAAACATAAACATAACATACCATCACGTCTGTATGCTCGAAGGGTTAGGCTGTAGTAGCCGTAGTTCACCGGGTATGTCTTTAGGACCCATGTAATGGGAGCGGGCCTATTGCCATTAATCGGGTATAAAGCCAAACTCCGAGCTGCTACTGAGAATTTCATAGAAAACCCTAATAACACTTTGCACGACCTGGGAATCGAACCCGGGAGTTCGAACATAGCAGTCACGCTTAGGACCACTAGGCTAATGAGGCAAACGTCTCGGAATAAAAAAATAAATAGAAATTTTAATTAGTGTATAAACTAAGATTAACAAATAATGCTGATTAATGTATATTACTTGTCTGATAAATGTAACTTTTTTTTTGCGACGATTAAAATATATTAATTACAACCTGTTATATAATTTTAAACACGATATTAAATCACTAATATGTGTTTCCAAAATTATTATTGTTGCCATTTGCTTCTTCTCGAACTGATTAATCTATGGATTAGATATCTTATTGTGAAATTGTTAGTCTATATCTTTGTAGTATCATATTTCTCCTATAATTTACGTAGTACTTTAATATATTATGTGTTGGTAGCAATAAACTACGGACATGAAACTTCGGTTGAGAATTTGTGAGCAAGCATTCTTCTTGTTTTATATCCACCTCGGGACCTCAGTAACTCGACCTCTGATTCTACTTTTTATTGCAACAATTTATTTTCTGTTTTTATCAACAATCCCTAGAACGACTTTACAAATCTGCCGTGTTAATCTATACTATTATAACACTCAAGAGAATGTTTGTTTATTTGGAATGCGCTAATAATGCGCTACCAGTCAGATTTGAAAAAATGTTTTTGGAGTTTACTCCTTAAGAATCGATTTTCATATAAGGCCCCGGTATGGAAATTTCATGAGCAGTGAAATTTATAGAAGCGTTAATAAAAAGCGTTTCGTTTTTCTGTGCAACGTACCTTGCGCACCTTTCACTTTGAAAGTGTCGGTCAGTCAGTCAGTCAGTACTTAAGGAATAAACTCCAGTCGTCCAGCTGACACACACAAATACTTTTTTTATATATTTTATGGCTTATTTTTTATTGAGAAATGTTATCAGCTATCATATAACTTCACGCTACGATCCTAAGGCACGGAACAGTAACCATGACCATCATGCAATCTGGAAAGGTGTACACAAGCACGGGAAGTGAGAACAACGATAGGCCACATCAGCTACATGGGTACGTTGGCGGCGCGGTGGAGAGTTTAACACGGGTGAAACAGTGGAGAAATATAGCATATATCATCAATACATTAGTATAAAAGCAAGTCACTAACCGCATCCGTCTGTATGTCCGCTAACTTCTTCTAAACTGGACAACGGATATTTATATGGTTTTTACTGTTTGTTCGGTGTTTATATACAATACATTCAAATTAAGTTTTTGAAATAGTAGAGAAAATCGAATGTTTTGTAATCAAGTAATGAATAAATATAATTTCGGGCACTTACAAGACTTACGCTGGCTAAACCTTAAGAGATACATAAAATAATGTATTAAAGAATTGTATTTCTTCAAAAGGCCTAAAAAAAGTCTGCGATGGCATAATGATATGTCTATCTGCTTAGGTTGACCCACAGTAACTATTTTTATCTTCAACTTAATAAATAAAAATATTGGGTTATTTGCGAAGCTATTTTCCCTTGTTCAGTATTAATCTTTATCCAGCTAAATATGTTAGTTAACTTGGGGACTTAATGTAGATTATAATTGTCCTTTACGTTATATAATTGAAATGAATAGCGTAGAATATATCGCGGATTCAAAATTACGCGCAACCAAAGAAATCTCTCATATCGAAACGCTTGATCGGCACTCCGCTACTATGATGAATCGCGCTTTGCAAGCTAAGCGCAGTTTTCATAACTGTTAAGTTATTAACTATCAATACTAAAGCGATAAACTATAAATCATGTTTTTTTGAACATAAAATACAGCACTTTATAAATTGCACCCATGTGAAGCTAGGGCGGGACGCTAGTATTACATAAAAGGCATCTTTCCGACGGACTCATCATCGCCCAGACCAAAGTACTAATGAAATTAGGAAAAAATGTCGACTTTATGTTGTAGGTATCGTTTAAGAAGGAATTTCTCGAAATTCAACCCCTCAGGGGATGAATGGCGAAGGCAAAGTTTGTATGAGAAATAATATTTTTTGTCAGATTTATTTGAAACTCGGTACTTATTAATACTTCTCGACACAATTAATAAAACTCATATTTTAGCGGTTTTTCAAAATTCAATCCCTAAGTGTGCGTAAGGATGTTGTAGTAAAGTTTGTATGGGAAATCCTATTTTTCAGGTCAAACTTATTCTTTGTAGCCTGTTCTAGAGTCACTTCTAATCCTGTCCTGGTCCTGGCGATTTTAGCACCAGATGGTATAACCACCAATGTGTTATACACATATATGTGCTTTATTGAAGTTTAACCTTCTGTCAGTAGCTTTTCACAATTAAATGTCTGGACGGACTCTAATTTTTTGCTTTTATAAGTCGATGATGTCGTAGAAAAGTATACAAGGTGTCCAGAAAGGGTATCGGGTATTTGTTTTCGCGCCATATTCGAAACGGGGCGTCTAAAGGGTGCGGGGAGGGGTTCGTAGCGTCCGCCATTTTGTGGAGTTTTAGTCACGATGGAACAGTACTCGGGGAAGCATCGCGCATTTTGCGTACGAGCGTATTATCGTAATAGTGATTCAATAGTGACTGCTCAACGTCTCTATCGTGCGGAATATCGTACACGCCACGCGCCAAGTGACGATAGCATTAGGAAATGGATCAGGATGACCGAGAATACAGGTGCGACAGTTAAAATTCAAAACTCTGGTCGTCCTCGTTCAGTTCGCGATGAAGAAACAATTGAAGAAGTTGAGGCGTCGGTTCGTCAAAATCCGTCTTTATCCATCCGAAAGCGAAGCCAAGCGTTGAACATCAAAAAATCGTCTTTACATTCGATTTTAAAGAAAGACTTACATCTAAAAGCCTATAAAATTCAATTGGTTCAAGAATTAAAGGATACGGACTATGCTAATCGACTGAATTTTGCGAACGAAATGCTGCAGCGATTTAACAACTTTAACAACATACTGTTCAGTGACGAAGCAAATTTTCACCTGAATGGTCATGTTAATAAGCAGAATTGTCGGTACTGGGCAGTGGAGAATCCGAGACGAAAGCATGAACGACCCCTGCATAGCCCAAAGGTCGTTGTTTGGGCCGCTATGTCTGCTAAAGGCATAATTGGTCCTTATTTTCATGAAGATCAACGAGGCCGAGCAATTAATGTGAATAGTGACCGTTATTGCGATATGTTGCGAAATTTTTTGGTCCCAGAGTTGCAGGAGTTTGCAGGTTTCAACTCAAGAACGTGGTTCCAACAAGATGGGGCCACTTGCCATACCTCAAATGACTCAATGGAAGTTGTTAACGAATTATTCCCTAATAAAGTCATTTCGCGAAGGGGTAACATCAACTGGCCTCCCAGAAGCCCTGACCTTAGCCCGCTTGACTATTTTGCATGGGGATACCTTAAAAGTAAGGTTTATCAAAACAATCTGACGAATCTAACCCAGTTAAAGCAAAACATCAGGTCAGAAATGGCAGCAATACGATATAGCTATGTGTCAACGTGTTATCGCCAATCTTCGTTTCCGTTTAGAAGAGTGCCAGCAACGTAACGTTCATCATTTGGATAACATCATCTTTTCCAAATAATTCTCCAATTCATATGCTAATAATAAACAATAAACTTTTTTATTGCATACAAATAATTTTTGTTTCATTGACCTTACAAATACCCGATACCCTTTCTGGACACCTTGTATAATATATGTTTTTATAACGATATAAAAAACACATGGCCAGCGAAACGGACGGGAACTAGGTAGTATATTATATAAGAGAACAAATGAATAACTAACCGAGTTCACTAAACTCCACTAATTAATAGACCGACGAAAATAATTGCTTCTCTCAAAATTGTGCACGGTTGGTTGTTTCATTCACAATTTAGTTTCACAGGTTACTGCTTACAGTTTAACAGTATTTGGAACATTTTTTAATTTTATGTTGTTAATTTAAAATGTTCTCAGGCCAAACTACCCGCGACTATTTTCTTACAATTAATTACGTGGACGATGATGTCTTGATTTGTCCCAAATCTAATCGCACGTTCACAGCTAAGATCCGATATACTTATCAGCCATTTCTGACCAAATGAGAGATCAGAGGAATAGATTGTGGTAAATCGAATTTAAGTGTAACAGTCCTTCTAAGCGAAAACGGTTTGGAACAAACAGTATATATATACATATATTAAAATATCCTAAGCATACCTAATAATAATATCGTTTTGTAAAAACATAAAATAATAAAAATTAAATTTGATAATAATAAAAATAAGTATAAATATAATAACATATACAATATTAAAAATAATTAAATAACTAGACCTCAATATCACGTGTTTCTTCTTTGTTCCATGGTTTCTCCCCATCAAATTACGTATTGCGGTCTTTATATGAATTTCGATTCCTAAGAAGTAAGCTCCAATTAATTAATTGATTATTAAACGAGATTATTATTATGTTCTTTGATATAACAATAAAACCATCAACCATCAAGATTTCATAACAGTAGAGAACGAGGCCGTTCAATCGCTGAACTTAAACGTTAGATCCGTTGAAGCAGTCAATTGAAACTTTCGATTCAGCCTCAAAACTCTTGCCAACATTGTGTAGAATGACGTCATGTGCCACTGAAGTGTTTAGCAATCAATGTGAGAACATTGTTAACCAACTTTTGACAGCTTTTAGCTTTTAACTTGAAGTCTGTTTGAACTCTTGAAATATTAAGTGAAAAACGACATGTCTATTAACTCATATACGTACACTACCTACCATCCAGGTACTTACACCTAGATAGTATTTATGATATAATATGGTAATATATTGCTTATTTATATTTTTATTATATTTTCTATTGCTTAAAGTTTTCAAGGGTAGTGGTATTAACATTGTATAATTGTAGATTTTATAAAATACGAATTACCTACCGACCTTTTACGTGATGTCAATTATTGTTAGTTATTTTTCTGGTTATCTGTGTGCAGGTTAAGTTATTATAGTTAAAAAAATCTTCTGAATTAAATAGTATCGATTGAATTATTTTTTTGTTATTCCATATTATGCATCGGTAATGCAAAAAGAGCTGCGCGAGGAAATTTCCAATAAATTATAATAAAAAAATTAGAAATTAACATTAATATTTATTGACAATTAAACCTTGCCAATTTAGAAATCTCTTAACAAAGAAAGTAACAAATTACTTTCTAAATGAATTGAAGAACGTACATTCCTACAGCTATAATTAGCCCAACTGCAACAGAACTTGGCGCACCCGTTAGGTATCATCTCTTTTAGAGGTGAAAACGACTACCGTCGTTTCTACTGGTCTTGGCCCCTTTTTCACATTTGTCTTTTCGATGGGATATCATTACTTTTTAAAAGCTGCACAACGCCATCTATTGCTGTTAATTTACTGAAATAAATTTAGAGGTTAAATTTAGAATTAAATTAGCTGAAAATTGCACTTTTACTAAAGTTTTTTTAGTTTTTTTTTTTGTATCCTTTGTCATATATGTACATATTGTGTTGGAATCGGCATATATGGACGCCTCGCCACTACTATATATCTATGATAATACTATGTAAAATTACAATTGAATTTATATGTTAATATATTCATACCAAAGAAAATAAGTTTAATACAGCCACGCAAAATCCATGAAAGGGGTGGGTGGCGTAAAAATGACTCAATAGAAGCACTATAAAAACCCAGCCGATAAAATTACAGAAATAAATGGCGGTGAGCTTGCTTGAGTTAGTGAACGAGCTGCTTATTTTTATTCACATCATGAATCATTTATTTGTCGACAATGCCACGGTACCTACCCTGACCTCATCAAAAATTTATATAGTGAAGTAGTCTCTTAAACAAGTAAGACTGTTTTTCGATTTGGTTTTGTTCGTGATTATAATTCTTTAGAAATCCGTGGATATTTTATACTTATTACCTTTAATACTTATTAGTTTAAATCATAATTTTATAAATGACTATTTTTGACTCAGTTTAAAAATCCTACACAAAACAGTACTTGGAACTAAAATTTGTACAATTAGTGCTCACTAGTCTAGTAAATATTACTAATTAAATTATTTTGTATGTATTATTTTCACATTATATTATACATAGATAATCACTTTAAAAATCTTTTATTAAAATTTGGTGTTGGTATGTATATTATATAAAGCCTATGGAAAAGTCGCAAAATTCTGTTTCTGTCAACAAGCATTAAGTTTGTGGACAGTTTGGGTAAGTACGTGACGGCATTTTTAATTAACTGTGGTCGTCTGTTAATTTGATGTTTCATTTAATTCAATTTCATTTCGATAATGTTTGAATAATAATCTGGAACGGAATCAAATACGTATATTATTATAAAGGTTTTTGATAGGCAAGAAGCTGTTTATTAGCAATTAATTTTACCTATAGTATCCATCATAGCAACAACCACGACAAATAACGATTCTTTTTTTTTTTTCTTTTTGCTTCGGACTCTTGGTCCGCATACTTTACAAAGATAAATATAATATTAAATACATTTGAAATACAAAACAACTTATTGACTTATACTAAGTAAGTTCCCGACAGGTGTTTTCATTAAGTTAATCCGCATCTTTGAAGGGCTGTGGTTGTTTCTTTTTCTTTAATTTCGAGAATGCATCTACAACGACCAAGCCACGGCTCATAATCATATCATAATCCATTCCATTGCACAGGTTCAGCGGCTGTGGGAGATAGTGTTGTACCGATTTGTCTCCCTTTTGTGGTGGCCCGGCAGTAGTAGCTGGGCCTGCCGCCGGGGCGACGTGGTTGAATGCAATCGCGAGCCCACGTCGCCCCTTTAAGGCGGCGGAGATACACTGTGGAGTTTTAGTGTGTAAGAGTCTCACATAACCACTCGTCCCGCTCCGGGCGGGTGCGTACCCATGACGGGTTTTTCCACGTTAAAAAAAGGGTCTACCCACGTTGCATCTTCGGGTAAGTGACCGCCAATCGAGAACTCTTCGGTCTCATCGGCCATCCATTCTATGAGGTACGTGGCCCACCCACTGCCACTTAAGTCTATCCATCCTTAGGACTATGTTGTTGACTTTGGTTCTCTCGTGGAGATCTGATTTCTGATTTGATCACGCAGAGAAACTCCGAGCATAGCTCTTTCCATTACCTTTTGAGTGGCCTCGAGCTTTCTTATGAGGCCTATAGTTAGCGACTATGTCTCAGCACCATATGTAATCACTGGCAACACACACTGATCAAAAACATTCGTCTTGAGATACTGCGGTGTCTTGGACGAGAAGATGTAACGTAGCTTTCCAAATGCTGCGCAGCCGAGATGGATACAGCGATTGACCTCTTTCTCGAAACTGGATTTTCCTAACTGGATAGTCTGTCCCTGGTAAACACAATCTTTACAATTCCAAGTGATCTATTCTTATCTTCTATACAATTAATAAAATTGATGTGTCTGTTTGTAATATCTCGCTTTTCAGATCAACCTGTGCATATCTAGTTAAATTAATGCAGCGGTATGAGAGGCGGCGACCGTCGATGGGTTACGATCTCTCGGTGGTTGCCGTTGTGTTAGGATTGTACTGTACTTACCATCAGGGGTAGTACCGTCAATTTGCTGTGCTATTATATTAAAAAAAGTTATCTTCCTCTTATCTATGCCGTACTGTGAAGCTGTGGAACTGTCTCCTGGCAAGGCTTTTCCCTCCTTTCTACAACGTGGAGTCTTTCAAACATAATGTACTGTGAAGAGACATTTGAGCAGACCGACTTGACAGCGACGACTGACGATGCATTGTAAATCCCACGGCAGTCACTTTTGTTATTTGATTACAATGTTCTCATCATCAGGTACAGTGTAGTCTCGTTGCCACAGTACGGCTAGTAAAAATATATTTACAAAGTTAAAGATATTAACTTTATGCTATTTTTAGGAAAGACAAAAGATCACGTAGGTATATCCGGTAGACTTATTGTGTGTCAACCCTCCCATTCACGTTGGGTGTTAGTTGACGAGGGTTTCGGTACCTTTTACTTTTTACGGAAGCCTGCATACAATTACCTGGACCCGAAACATAACGTTGGTAAAACGTTTCTTTATGGTCCTGAATGTCCTGATAAATGATCATTGCTGTGCCTTGCTTGAGGAAAATGTATGAAAATATAGTTATAAATTATAAATAATTATTATTATTTCATATAACAATTAAACGTAAACATGAGAATGTATTTGGAAGAGCGAGGAAAACATTGAACTAATTAAGTCAACATGAATGAATATCAAAGAGAATTTTATGTTCATATTCAAGCACCTATACCTATTTACTAATTAAATCATCGCATTACTCGTGAAAAATATCGTTAATGACTTATCTGTAAGCTGTTCATAATAATATTATCTATAGAGTATTATAGATTATATTATAATAGTTTAAAAAATCAACAGCTGGGAGTGTACCAAGCATTTGAAAAAAAAAATACAATTTTAATATGTATATTATTTGTCACATTTTAAATAATTACTGAAATATCCACATAATTTCACATTTCACAGTAATATTTCACATTTAGAGATTAAGTTGTTTTTTTTTTTAATATAAAAGATGTAACAAAATGCTAACAATTGTATTCTGGTAAATTAGGAATTAGGTATAATGTATTTTAATAACTGCAAAACCAATGAAAACAAATATTTAAAGAACAAAACAAATTTTATTTGAAATGAAACTTACTTTTCACTGTTACCATATAATAATGTAAAATTAATGATGAAACATGAGCTTCATAATATATTGGTATGCCACAATCAATGTGTACAATTACCCTTTGTTAAATTTAACATACA
Source organism: Saturnia japonica (assembly GCA_033032175.1). Lineage (NCBI taxonomy): Eukaryota > Metazoa > Arthropoda > Insecta > Lepidoptera > Saturniidae > Saturnia > Saturnia japonica. Next base: position 7,467,868 of record CM065314.1, read on the forward strand.
TTATGAGAAACACGCTTTATCCGACTTAAATAAATATTTTAAGAACATTGTAATTTATATAAATAAATAAATACTATAGTACTATTTCATTTTATTTATTGTATGCTCTAATTTACTTGAAGTGGCTTATACAATAACTACATATTATACATATAATAAATTCAACAGACGAGATTATCCATAAATTTATGTATTTCGTAATGAATACTTTTTTTTATCCTGTGTGGTCTTTATAACGAAATAAATTAAATTAATTATTCTTATTTCGAATATTTTGCTTTCTAAGTAACTACTACAGACCATCAAAATTTTCTAATAGTTTGAAATATTGTCACGAGCACTTCACGAACAGAAAAAAGAAGAGCAAATAAAAATAACCAAGAAATTGCAAAAAAAACCCGCGCATCACCTATCATCCTTCTATCGCTTTTCTTTCAAATTAGTTATTTCGTCTTCAATAAATTGGTGATATTTATTATGTTAATTTAACATGGAAATAATTAATTATCACTGATATTACAATTATGGGTGTGTTACCTTTTAATATCTTTTGCTAAGATTAAACGAATGCTTACTTTCTTAAAACTATAAACTACGTTTTATGCATGCATGACAAACTAAAAGCTTTCTAGTTGTGCAATTCTATTAGTTTATAAGCTTTAACCTTTTACTAAAATTAGGTTTATCTGCTCAAATATTTCAGTAAATTATTTTCACACCTCCGCTTACGTGACCTGTTTTACAAATATGTTCTGTTTTGAAATAATCAGGATAATTTATATAAAGAACGTTAGCGATATAATGCTCCATTTCATTTAACTAAACGTTGCACTCAGCTTGAACTCGTAATAGTGACACGTCATTTATTTTCATTTAAATACAAAGTTGTTCTCGCAAGAAACTGAGGGTGATAAATCTACTTCGCCTGTCGTTCAAGCGCATAAGTATTAGGTAATCACAGTTTACAATATTGTATCGCTAAGATTTTTTTTTTAAATTACATTTAATCGGGATTTCTAGTCTCAGTATGTATAATGTCTTTTGAGATATTAAAATGCAAGATAATATAAATCAGAATTAAGATTATATATAAAGAATGAGTAGTTGGGTAGTGAATATTACTTACCGTTCACTTACTTAATACCTTTATAACAATTTTGAAATTAAACCTTGAGAGGGAAATGTTAACTTGTATTCAATATTAACATTGTTTTTGCTACTAATTTTTTGGAACAACATTTATGTATTCACTTTTTTAGGCAAGGAAAAGCTAGTGTTAATTTTTTTTTAAATACTGAACTTGGCAATATGAGCCAACAAAACCTGATAGATCTGCCAGTTCTTGGCTACGCCTATGGCTACATGCTCTAATAATTATATTCATAAGTATGATAATCGAGTTTTTGGGGTGATCTTGAATTGTTATATGGTGTTTAATATTTTAATTCATAAACTTATGTTAGTTGGCCTATATTATGTAACTTAAGAGGCATTATAGGGAATGTAGTTTGGTTATTGTACACAGGTGATGTCGATTATAAATGGTAGCTTGGAACATGCATTTTAAGTTGTCCAAAAACTCCCTGGAGAATTTTAGCATGGCGCTTGTTAAATCTATGTTTGAAGATAGCAAGATCATTTGAAAAATATTCTATATATAATACGTGACTTTGGCAGAATTGTACAAGAACACAGTTAGGTACTATTAAATAAAAATCACAAGTAAAATTGAAAATTATAATTACAACAGAGTAAATCGATGATAGAAATCAATTGTTGAATACCAAAAACAAAACTTTACAGAGAAAATAATGTATTTTACAATTTCAATTATTCTTAAACGAAAAGAACTTTCAAAGTTAACAGCTGTTGTATCTTTTCAGACTACATATTTATTTTATGAATAAAACTTTGACAGTAATTTTATCGTTTCTATTTATTTGATCTTATATAAAATAGGTAGAAGTTTCATTATTTTAGAGCTATTTTAATATTTTAGGTAGAAAAAAAAAATCAAAAATGTCTTGTCGTATTTGTTTTAAATTATTGTTGGAAAACAAGGTGCATATTACCAACAATTTTTTTTTTTATAATCCAGTATAGCAACAACTACTCTCAATAGAAATACACGCATCTTTCAACGATTGTTATTGCACTTTGTTTACCGAGGTGGTAATAAACAACATAATATACACAATACTGGTGATCTCATTGGTGTGATATTCTTCCTTTTCTTTATTTCACTAAGCTTAGAACTCTTAAAGACAGCAAGCAGTTATTTATTTTAAACTTTTTTAAATCAATAAAGTTTCAGCATTTTTGGCCTCCAACTCACCTGATGTTATATGATGATGTAGCCAAAGATGAAAAATGAAAAAAAATTCTCTTCGCCAGCGGCAAGTTACTCATAACTATAACTTATATTACCCTACCTAATAAAATTAACTAAACTGACTGGTTGACAGACAACGTACAGATTAAGCAGGTGGGTTTAGAAGCATACAATTTTCCATCGGAATTGTTCCTACTATAACATAGGAGGGTATAAAGAAAAGATATTGAAAAATTCATGCAATAAGGGAGATAAAATATAAATGACTAGCTGTGCCCCGCGGCTTCACCCGCATATAATTTAGAAGAAATCACTGCATGATGGTGTATAATAACTTCAATAAAGACAATATTTTTATCGGGCGGCCAGATGGTCGCGGCGTGAACCGGCATCGCACGAATCGTTCGCGCCGCTAATTAATATAGACTTAGATAGACCCGAGCCGAGTGTTGAATTCTTTTAATTTTGTATTATCTCTCAAACTATGTGTCCAAATAATATGCCGTAAAAGACGAAGTTTATCTTCATTATAAATTGTCTTTATGATGAAGTAACTTTTGTTCGTAAGGATTAATACGCCATGCTTAAAATCAATGCTCATAAATAAATTTTTAATCTTCAACAAAAAAATAATTTTATAAACCTTATTGTGTAAGAGATACCATGTGTACCATGTATAAGAGATGGATATATGCTATCGCTGACTTTTTTATGTATATTAATGGCCAATATAATATTAAAGGCTAGCTAGAAACTGTAGCCTAATGTTATATAACCTATTTCTCATTGAGTCTGGGCATCATTCAAAAAAATATTTTTTCGAATCCGATTGGTAGTTCCAGAGATTAGCTTGTTTAAACAAACAAACAAACAAACAAAAACCTTTTCCGCTTTATTATATTATAAGTATTAGTATAGATTTTACATGTTTTTTTTTTTAAATATGGAATGATTCGTATAATTTTTAACCACAATGTTCTAGTCCTTACCATTTCAAATTTCGAACTCTACGTCCCTATGAGGCCGTGTCCTAAAAGTTCATAACCTCTTTAAACTTACAAACCTTCAAATGAGGTACTAATATAGTACGGTGACTTTCGAGACATTCCAATTTTAAAGAGTATTTGCTTATGTTTTCAAGTGAATTCAACATTTTTTGAATAAAATCGCATTGAGTTTTCAACCATGTGTCAAAATAAAATGTAATTTAAATCAAAAGCACTAAGGATTATTGATATCAACTTCGAAACAAATCACCTCCAAAATAACCTTCCACCGCTTGTTAACCCCGTTAGGGGATGAATTTCAATAAACTACGAAACACGTCTTCAATCAATTCTGTTAAAAAAGGTTTATGCAAAATTTTAAGTAGATTGGACCAAGGAATCACGTTGTCCCATATAAATTTTGCCCCCCTTTTTCACCTCCTAGAGGTAGAATTACGGAAATCTCTTTCTGATCAGATGCCTACGTCATACAAAGAACACACCGTCCAAGTTTCAGGTCTCTACAATCAGCGGTTTAGGCTGTGCGTTGATCCGTCAGTCATTCAGGATAAAGCATTTTATATGTATAGATTACAGAAATATTGCCGATAGGAAATTCCATCGGGCAGTAATAAATAAAATAGTAAATCGTTCTCACGATGTTTCAAGTTATTTAAGCTTAAGTTCAATTCGCATTTATAATGGTGTGACCAAAATGATCAAATTTTATTGAAACTTGGTTTTCCTAAACATAATGTGCACAAAATAAATGGAGTCAGTGATGTAGCGACCTTAATATACTCGTGAAACTCAGTTATGTAAAATTTACCACTTCGAAGATTTCAGGTCCCTTGAGTTTTAGCGAATTAATAATTCATGACAACGTAAATGTAAAAAATTCACACTGCAGCTACCTACTTACAAATTTAAAAAAAAGCTCGATTATAATATTATATTTCTTCGTTATTTGCTTAAGCTTTTTTTTATATAATGTTTACCTATAAAATCAGTTGGTAGTAAAAATGTTTTTCTAATAGTTTACATAGCTCAGTAGTAAAGTCAATTCACGATGTCGATCTATTATAAATATTTAAATACATGCTTTATTAAATTCATCTTTTATTTGGTCCTTTGCGTATTTTATGAAGTTCTTAACTTATTTAAATAAATTTGTTTTGAACAATGACACTTATAAAACTGTTAATAAAATTGAAATTGGTTAGATTGTTTAAATGGAATTTTTAAGAAGGAATGTGTCTATATAAACGTATACCGTTGCTTTATCTCTCAGTAAGGGCCTAGAGCAATTATTTTATACCATATTACAATCTAGGTATATCTAACACTTTCAAGCCTCTAATTTTGTAAGCCAAATTTTGTATTTTTTTTTAATTAAAATCAGTCTACTTTTAGAAAAAGAAATAGGGAATTACGAAATTATGATTTCGTTATTTTACATAGGTTAAATCAGTCTGAGCTGCAGTTGTCTCTCTCGAACAGTATTTGTTCATTCGGGCATAGCGTGACTGCAAGAGATTTTTTTTAAAACGTGTTCTTTAAATGTCTTGGTGTTCACATTTTCTCAGAATTTGCTTGGAGTATATACCTACGATATAAGTATAAATTTATATTATTAGCAGTAACAACATGTAAACATTTGGAATGAATCCGTAGCGAGCGTAGCAGAAGTTACGCCTCTACGAACCACCACGCAACACCGCACCGTAGCGTTTCGTAGTTATGCCGCATGGAAAGATAATCTTCCGCTAGCGAGCTCAATTTGAGGCTACAGCACTTTCACGATAAACTGATTTCAAATTACCAGAATAAGATTATCGTCCACCTAATTAAGAATATTTTTATTATTATTATATTTTTATGTGTAACAACTTTCCTGCAATCTGTGGGAGTGATTTCGTGTAAAGGGACGGAAGTGTGTAACAGGAAACCGGGGAAAGGGCGCGGTTTTTTTTATTTGACCAATGTGCGCGCATTATTTGATTTAACCAATGAATGAGCGCGGTCGTAGAGTTAGCCTTCAGATGGTACCAACCCATTTTCCGAGAGGTTGGTACTGTCAGCCAACAGTGTGTACGTGTGTGTGACGAGAAAAAGAAATAGTGACTGTGAAAGAGAACACATCAGCTGTCGGTTTACCTACAGTGTTGTGTTAGTTGTATGTAAAATGTGCTGTTATATAAACTAATTTATTTGTGTAAACTATATTGTCAGATGTCACATATCGTATACGACTACTGTAAGGTTCGTTCGTTTTTTTTTGTTTAGTACTTAGTTATGCGGCCTATATGACGAATGATAATAAAGTTTTCTCACAAAAATGTTGTTTAAATATAAGAATTCGGAGTTTTTGATAGGATCTTGATTTGTCATATGGTGGTTTTTATTTTAATTCCTAAATTTATGTTATTTGGCCTTTCATCATTTATGTAACTTTGCCAGTATTTTTCATTATGTAGTTTGGTTATTGTGCACAAATGAAGCGATATACAAACAATAAATAAAAACATAACTACAAACACTCCCTGGACAGTTTTAATAAGGCAGCGACCTTTTTGTTAGATCTATGTTTGAAGATTACAAGAATAATTAGAAAAATATTCTATTCAAGTGATGTTGACAGAACTGTGGATGAACGCAATTGTCATTAAATAAAAAGAAGAAGAATAAGAATTCCTCTTAGCGTTTGTATAACTAATGGGAACGAATAGATTATAAAATAAAGTCCCCCGCCGCGTCTGTCTGTCTTTCTGAACACGATAAACTTAGAAACTACTGAACGGATTTTCATAGGGTTTTCAAATTCACAGAATAGTTTATGAGGAAGGTTTAGGTGTATAAGACATTAAGATTTTGTATAAATTATGATTGTTTAAGATATTACTTTAAGTTCTAATTAGCTGCAATCATGCTCGACATTTCAATCTGACCACATACTCTTGTAACAGTAATTAATCAATCTTTTATTTATTATATTTAAAGTTAATTTTAACAAAACTTTTTCTTACTTTTTAAACACTTGAAAATCACTCCCGAAAACTGGACTACTTTATTAACACAATACTAATATATTTTAGGTGCTTATAATTATATCTTACTTTAGTAATACCTTAATGAAAATTTAACAAAGATATGTAATATGTCACTAAACTATATGGAGGAATGTTGTGTAGAAAACTACACTATTGTTTTAAGAATTCTAGGGAATAATATTGTAGTGTTGATTCATTAATCAATATTTATCCACTATATAATTATGTTTTATATTCCTGTACCTTCAAGTATAGGTAATGGATTTAAAACGTGATGGTCCGACTCAATACATTAATTCAATTATTTATCTCATTTACCAAAAGCCCTGGAAATTTACTTAGAATGGAATTTACCCGCTTTAGACATGATTTTCATTTTAAGTCTCTTGAACTGTTTATCTGATCTGATGTTCAAATAATAAATAACATCTGTATTATTTATCTGTAAAATAAATATGTCCATTTAATTTTCAATTAAGTTTAGCTTTAATTATACAATCAAACCGATGATATATACACATACGCATGTACTTATAGATGTATAGACATAAATTTTTCCGTCTCTAGATAAAGTAATTTACACAAGAAATACAAAAACTTGACTTGACTCGATGAATTAAATGATCTCAATTTAAGCATATAACCAGGTCGCTTAAATTGTAATTTACAATTTTTAATATTAATCTCCGATTCCTTTTGTGTACTAGCTTTAAGTGCCTTTGCTTTTAATTAATTTAGGAAATTATACATCAAAGAATATTTATAGAGCATGAATCGATGTAACAATTAAATATTCTAAGCCTTTGATTAAAAATCTAAATATAATATATATAAAAGGAAACCGTGAATGACTGATCTATCAATATATAGCTCAAACCACTGAACGGATTGGCTTAAAATTTAGCGCACAGGTAGTTATAGTAATCTGGTAAGACTGCCTGTCCACTGAAGCGGAGCTGTGCAAATTTCGACCAATAGAATTGTATAATAATCTAGTGATGCAATTCTATTGGTCGAAATTTGCACAGCTTTGCTTTCCTCCGCTTCAGTGGACAGGCAGCCCAAGAACGATTTTTGAAAATTCAACCCCTAAACAGGGGGTCAAAATTTGTATCTAGAAATCACATCAAAATTATATTTTTTTAACTTTGTGCGAGTGAAGACGCGAGCAAAAGCTAGTATTAAATAAAGTGGAAGTAGATACAATTGTGCTGCCTCGATCGCCACTATTTTTACTTGTGGCAATCTAGAATTTTGAAATATTGCCTTATTAGTAAACAAGTAAAATCAGTCAGAATAATATATTCTTCGTCCAAATGTGCACTATTAAAATATTGTCATAGGCTTAAATATAAAAGCATTCTGTTGAAACTTATTAAGTAAAGAAATCGTATATTACGGTTTTAAATATGTTAGCCTAGTTTTTATTTTATTTTTGTCTGGTGATCTGGCCAAACATACTTACTTGACTGACGACGCCCATAATATAATCATCATTTACATTTACGCTAGCGAGCCTATCGAATTTTATGGATAGTCACGTACCTTTCATGTCGACGCATCGAACGCAAAGGTCAACCGTCATTTAGAACCATCTATCGATTGTACAATATATTCGGGGTGTATTAATGGCTCAGTTGTGGCGTGTTCAGATACCGCGATTCAAATCAACAATGCAACAAGAAATCAAATCCTACAATGAACTTAAGCTTTCAGTGAAGGAAAAAAAAGTGATGAAACCAACAGCATGATTGCATCTACCTAATCTAATACCCGCTTGGCTAACTAAATCTGCCGTCAATCATCTATACGTGTTTTCAGGCAGTTACACTTAAAAGCCAGTCGCCTCACTAGGTTTAGCGTGTTACCATCTTAGGCCACATAGTCATATCATCTGAGATTGTTACCAAAATCTTGAGATAGAGCACAAAGAAATCTCTTTGGAAATTTCTCTTTACTTGGCAGCCCAACTTGGCGCACTTAAGTAACCTTGTGTTGTGTTCTCGCGGTGAGTAGGGTTTTCCCTCTATGGGGTTGGGAGTTCAAAATAAGCAACGCGCGCGTAATAAACTAAATCCGTGAATGAAATATCTAAATAAAACCATATATATGGGGTAACCGTTGAAAAGGGAGGGTCCTCCGACCAGACCAGACGGGTGCTATGTCTGGCGGGCTAGCTGCCCAACGGTTGTTTTTTTTTTCTGAGTATGCTGTTAGCCTTAGGGGCCCTAAAGCCGCTGCGGTTTTTACAGCTTCACCGAACTTGTACCCAACGGTTGTTGTCGGGTTCTTGTATATATGCTCAATTGTTCGGTTAATTTTAATATCGCGATGTAGGATGCGTCGTATGTGGCGAGATAGATGTCTCTTGTAGGATGCATCAGTTATGGCGAGGAAAGATGTCGCTACAACCATATACAGCAAGTAAAGCATTTTCTAGTATTTGACTGGTTAGCTACACTCATGAAATTCTGTTTTAAGTACCTGTTGATATTTTATAACAGTTTTACGTGAGATCCACTCCTCTTTCAAGCGTCTCTGGTACACATATTATAGTCAAATGTTAGTGAAAAAAATACTCTTCAAAAATAAATTATGAAACCAATATCTACTTATTCATTTACTACCGTCAAAATATATCCGTTATAGTCAAAATATATCTTGTATTGTAATGGCTTTGTTCTGATACATTCGACTTCTATCGCAAAAATTCATATAACTACGGCCGACAGCTGAGTAAGGGAAATTATGTCTGATCCTCCGGTATGGAGCTCTCGAGCCCGCTGCTTCCGAGATACAGCGACTCTACCATTCACTAGTTGAACATACACATAAGTGCACAATGACGTTTTATAAATAGACGCGACATACTCCTACTAAAAACAATTTGAAAACGGCATAAATATAGGGATAAATAAATAAATAAAGGGATAGAAAATCATAGCATAAGGCGGAAACTCTGCTGTCAAAAAAGGATTAAAATACTAGCTTTAATTTGCTCTGTGATATTAGTGTGCCGGCCGCTGCTATCTTATTATTTTCCTCCATACACTAAATACACGTTTATTCTCTCTCACGTCGATATTAAGTCGAAAATAAATTAAGTATGAGCAATTGCCCCTCATTTACAATGCCATATAAAGAGCGTCAATGCCATATCTGCTTATAAAATATAATTATAAGTACACTTTACACCTGCACACAAACACAGTCAGTACATAATATATTCTGTAAGGAACCAATTTTTCTTTTTGAAGTATTTAGTATTAGCAAAACAATTGACAGATAATCTAAATACATATATAATTAAGCATATTTTTAAACTAGCTGTGCTCCACATTTTCACCTGCGTTAAATTTATTCGACCAACTCATAACCGCGTCGCGCCGCCGCCGCCGCCAACACATCCGTGTAGCCAGCCTATCGCGTAGTCATTCCATCTTTTAGACTTAGTAAAACAAATAAAAGTTTCTTAGGTAATTGTGTTAGGTTCTATAATAAACTTTCTAAGCACATTGCCGATTTGCGATGTTGATAAACTCGATCGAGTTTCTTGCCGATTCTTTTCGAAGACTGAGTTGTTTTCCGAACCGGTGGTAGTGTTTTGGCATTCATAAGTACCTTCTTAGGGCCTAAATTGAATAAATAATATTTTGATTTTGGTTGTTCTAACTTCCCGTATTTGCCTACAGCTTATCAGATTGCTTGACGTTCAAGGTTACTGTTCTACTCCTTAGAATCGTAGTATGAAGTTACATAGCCTAGGTACAAACTTCCTCAATAAATAAAATGCTATAAAATGTAAAAAAAATATATAATCTGACTGGTACTTCCAGATATTATCCCGTTCAAACAAACAAACAATCACTTGAGTTTTATGGTATTAATTAAGTAATAAAATAGCTAGTTAGGAAGATCGCGAAACTGCATACACTGCAAGTTGCCATTTCAGCTGAGTGCCTTCTATGTTAATGACAAAGCCCAGTGAAGCTATAAAGGTCTTATAGGCCATCAGGTTCAGTCAGTTATATAAAAAAGGTCCAAGGCCATTCTCTTTTAGGGATTTTCGGACCGTTGACATCATTGCATATATTCCGAAACTGTTCTCAGGGTGTTATAGCTGTATCTATTGTATAAATACAGAGAAAAGTATTCGCATTTATTACTTATACTCAAATGGTCGTGCTTAACCAATGATTGATGAAAAGTTAACGTCAACCTTCAAGACTTCTCTAATAAATATTTCATTGAACAAATTAATCACTTCAGTTTATTTATCGAGATGAATACCTACTGAATAAGTTATTTGTTTTGTCCAAATAGGATTATTATTTAGTTCTAAAGTACTGAGAGTGTTTTAATTTCGTAGATTTTGAAAGATTTATAGAGACAATTTCATTGATAGGGTCAAAATATAATACTTATTTAAAAGCCTCAATAATTAAAAACATAAATAACAAATAAGTGTAATTTACAAAACTTACTCTTCCACAGAAAATATTAGAGGCTCTATTTAAAAACAAAACTTGATTAGTTGAAATTAACCAATTTATCATCTAATTATTGTAAAAACAAATTTTATTGAAATCTATGCGGAAATAGAATCTAAGACTTTAATACTCGTAGTACAAGAGTACTGCTGAATATAAAGCTATAAAGTCTTCATTACGATTAAAACGTCCAAAGTTAAAATTATATTGCTCTACAAGATTAAAAAATAAGTATAAGTAAGCGTTGTCGCCTCTTTTGTCATAAACGGTGACCCCAATAAAATTGGGACAGCGAAAAAAATCTACACAATACTATATTCGGGTGATAAAATCTTTATATGATTTATAAGACTTCTTTATTTGATAACTACTGAATTGTTTGTCCATTGAATTTAACATTGAGATATGTGATTATTATTGTGTATGTTCCAAATAGTGTTTTTTTTAATAGCATGGAAAGTTTTGGCACTTTGCCATATTTTTTTTCTTTTTATTGTTCCACAATCTCATATGATCTGAAGTGACGATGTGGCCCAAGATGGTAGCACGCTAAGCCTAGTGGAATACTGGCTCTCTGGTGTTTAGCGACAGATTTTTAACTTGAGGCTGGTAGCTAGCCAGGCGAGCATTAGAAAAAGCCCTAACACCATGCTATGGTTACATCACGATGTTTTTCTTTACCTAAAGCTTAGGCTTATTGCAACGATTCGAACTCACTTCAATCGACGCGGAGTCCGTACACGCTACTAACCGAGCCACCATTGTTTAAGTGCGTAGTAAGCATGGTACAATCCAAAAACAACAGCGACCACTTAGAAATCGTCAATCCACCAGCAGTAGTCCCTGCCATGCCGGCCTGCAAGCCTCTCAGCAGTTAGATACACTGGCTGATCCCAAAATACGACAACCCAAAAGAGATATACTGCTACGAGTTTGTCACAAATCTCCTATCATCCCGCAATATACCGTGTATACCTACTCGTGTGTTACACCAGTACATACATAGTGATTGTCAATGAATTTTAATAATATATATATTTTAAAATATGAAACAGGTGAGGTGATTCTGTTCTTGTTACGCGATTAATATTCAGAACTGTCAATAGATAGCGTTAGTTGTATTCTTAAACGCTGAAATGCTTAAAGTATAGTTGTTTTTCTGTCGCTTAGTATATTTTATTTCTATTTAATACTAGCTGGTAACCGCGACTTAGTCTTCATATTATTGGATATACACAGATTGATCTCAGAACACCTCAAACCAAAAGAAAGTCACTATTTCAGATGTCACATATCGTATACGACTACTGTAAGGTTCGTTCGTTTTTTTTTGTTTAGTACTTAGTTATGCGGCCTATATGACGAATTATAATAAAGTTTTCTCACAAAAATGTTGTTTAAATATAAGAATTCGGAGTTTTTGATAGGATCTTGATTTGTCATGTGGTGGTTTTTATTTTAATTCCTAAATTTATGTTATTTGGCCTTTCATCATTTATGTAACTTTGCCAGTATTTTTCATTATGTAGTTTGGTTATTGTGCACAAATGAAGCGATATACAAACAATAAATAAAAACATAACTACAAACACTCCCTGGACAGTTTTAATAAGGCAGCGACCTTTTTGTTAGATCTATGTTTGAAGATTACAAGAATAATTAGAAAAATATTCTATTCAAGTGACGTTGACAGAACTGTGGATGAACGCAATTGTCATTAAATAAAAAGAAGAAGAATAAGAATTCCTCTTAGCGTTTGTATAACTAATGGGAACGAATAGATTATAAAATAAAGTCCTCCGCCGCGTCTGTCTGTCTTTCTGAACACGATAAACTTAGAAACTACTGAACGGATTTTCATAGGGTTTTCAAATTCACAGAATAATTTATGAGGAAGGTTTAGGTGTATAAGACATTAAGATTTTGTATAAATTATGATTGTTTAAGATATTACTTTAAGTTCTAATTAGCTGCAATCATGCTCGACATTTCAATCTGACCACATACTCTTGTAATAGTAATTAATCAATCTTTTATTTATTATATTTAAAGTTAATTTTAACAAAACTTTTTCTTACTTTTTAAACACTTGAAAATCACTCCCGAAAACTGGACTACTTTATTAACACAATACAAATATATTTTAGGTGCTTATAATTATATCTTACTTTAGTAATACCTTAATGAAAATTTAACAAAGATATGTAATATGTCACTAAACTATATGGAGGAATGTTGTGTAGAAAACTACACTATTGTTTTAAGAATTCTAGGGAATAATATTGTAGTGTTGATTCATTAATTAATATTTATCCACTATATAATTATGTTTTATATTCCTGTACCTTCAAGTATAGGTAATGGATTTAAAACGTGATGGTCCGACTCAATACATTAATTCAATTATTTATCTCATTTACCAAAAGCCCTGGAAATTTACTTAGAATGGAATTTACCCACTTTAGACATGATTTTCATTTTAAGTCTCTTGAACTGTTTATCTGATCTGATGTTCAAATAATAAATAACATCTGTATTATTTATCTGTAAAATAAATATGTCCATTTAATTTTAAATTAAGTTTAGCTTTAATTCGCGATCCCTACCACCCCGCTATATTACTGCATATGCACCGGCTGATTTCGGAATACGAAAAACCAAAAAAATCATGGATGGGTTTATCATCGCCCACTTTTTTGGATGTAACGTACGTCATATTGATTTTGTTCATATAAAATGTAGCCTATGTCACCCGGAACATAATAACTAATCGATTGATACCACATTCATCAAAATGGGATGAGTAGTGTAGGCATTACGGTGGAACATACGTAACCACAAACATACATAGACTGCTAAAAACATAATTCTTCCATTTGGATGTATCCTATTCGGGTAAAAATTAAATGAAAACATCTTTAATAAGTATCTAAAAGGCTGTAGGTACTGGAATCAAGTTTACTTCCCGTCAGAATTAGATAATATGATTCTCACTTTCTAACAGCTTCGAAGTAATTATTTTCAGGTCAGTATACCAGATAATTGTTCGTACCGACGCGATGGAACTCCGGGCTTGCTAGTTTATTGGCAAACTTCCAACAAAATATTACAGAAATCCACAGGTGATCAAATCATATTCCTTTTCGTTATTAATAAACTCTTACTGAATCCTTTTTCAAAGGACAAATGTTTCTTCTTTTAGGTAAATCATCTTGGAGACATTTTTGCGTTTTTAGTAGTGTAATACGCACAGTGACTAAAACAGGAATAAAACGGTTTGCGCTAGTTACCACGTGCTTCGCAATTCTAACTACAAACATATATATAGTATACTAACTACAGGTATATTATACATTTATACACTACTTACACGTAGGTATACTATGCACGAATACTAGGTATACTACTACTTACAAACGCAAAAACTTCCAAGCTGATTTGGCTGTAAAAGTCTGATAAAATCAAAACTGATTAATGCGTACAGCCATAAAGCTATCGAACTCTTAATAAACATGATAAAATTCAACGTAGATCACTTTGTGAAGAGCTGGAAGCGATGAAGCAAAAATTTTATTAAAGGTATTCGACGGGCAACTGTTTGTTTTTGGTTTTACGAGTTGGCTTTTCTCCAACAAGCTGTAACGAGTTCTACAAATTGCACTCGCCTGGTGCAAAGTTTTAGATCACACGGATTCACTATTTATCAGACAAACTGAGCGTTATAGTATTATACCATAGATTAACTATAATTACTCAATGTAAACTCTAATTTTGTCTTCTTTTAAAATAAATGTATAATCATGTTAATAGTATCACACGACTCCTCACGCATTTATTACCTACGTAGTAAATCTTTTCATACTGTAAATTTATTTTTACCCATATTTATCAATGCATATAATCAGTCATTTGAGGAATGACATAATATACCTACTTCCTGTGTACAAAATTTCATCAAAATCAATAAGATAATTAATTTTTTTTTAATACATTTTCTAGAACTACTAGCTGACCCGCGAAACTTTGTCTGCGTCACATAAGATATAGAGTAAGTCGTAGACACCTTTATTACAATTCTAAAAAAAGCTGAAACTGAAACGAACCATTTGAGCACCATTCGCTCGCCCTTCGCACATGAAAATGCACGCGCTGTACTTGATCATTATTTTGCTGCGGAGTTATTTTAAAACTGTAATATCTCCTAAGACATTAATTGAAATCAAATGATGTAAAGGACAATTGTGTTCAAAATTAAATACATGTGATGAATAACATATTTATTTCGATAAGGATTAATACCATGTTTATAAAAAAACACCTTCGCAAATAATTCATTATTTTAGAAGTAAATAATTAAGTTATATTTATACGTACTACTTACGTAAGACTTATAAAAAATTTATGCTACAGTTATCTTCATGGAATCAATAGCTACTTAGTAGTTATTTAGTTGTTTACTGCATATACAGCTATATCTGTTGTCAAACCCCGTCAAACCAAAAGAAAATCATAGATGGGTTTATCACTATGTGTATGGTGGTCGCAATCCCTACCACCCCGCTATATTACTGAATATGCACCGGCTGATTTCGGAACACAACAAACCAAAAGAAAATCATAGATGGGTAGCTTGGATGCCTACGTCATACAAAGAACACACCCTCCAAGTTTCAGGTCTCTACAATCAGCGGTTTAGGCTGTGCGTTGATCCGTCAGTCATTCAGGACAAAGCATTTTATATGTATAGATTATTTACATTTCTTATAGCCTATCTAGTTTTATATCAGGCTATACAAACAGACAAACAAAACTATTGTTAATGACATATTCGTGATTAGAGCCGTTCATAATAGAAGTCTATCAAGACATTTGGAAAAAAATTACATATACAGACATAACTACATAGATTTATTAATAGAGATGCTAGGTGAAACGAAGATATACCTACTCATGATTGGATGTCCAAGGTCAAAGATGCACAAACGTGGTGCACCTTGGAACATGCTTTACGTCAACCAATGGGCTGGCACAGCCTGAAGATAATGTGGGATTGTTTAGAAATGACATGTTATTGTATATTTCGTTCGGTATGTTATTTTAAGAAGTATTATAATTTGTGATATTATTGGTATCGATGTTATCAGCGTTTTTATTAACTTAACTAACTAAGAAACTATTTAACCTAATCTTAGGAGTCAATTTAATCCTACTTCTGATTGTCGTATCGAAATGAAACTTTGTATGTATATGCAGTTCGGATGACAAAATTATAATTTGATATCTTGGAGCTAATCTGATGATGCAGCTAGGAGATGGATAGAGGAACTGTTCAGTGGCTACTAGCAAACTCCTCGAGCTTAGGCACAAATGGTTTGTTTTGACGAGTCCAACAGATTGGACTTGGTAAAGAGGAGGGTCTGGTGATACGTGTTTTTTAGTTTTTGTTTTAACCACACAATTTTATTCTATATACAACATTTATATATTGACCTTTGTTGCTGAGTGACACAGAAAACTTCTCTGCCTATTGATGGACAAACATTTAAACAACTTAATATTTTAATAGATTACAAAAAATAAATATTTTAAGATGTAATAAAATTAAAGGTAAATAAAAATTAAGTGATTGAACAGAAAACTATTATTGTCGTGCTACAAGACGTAGCACGTAGCTTTAAGACAAAGACAAATTACAGCACGAGAACGACAACCACAGCTCAGACTTATTATACCTAACTATGCAAAATAGACAAAATCAGAATTTCGTATTCCCCTGTTTCCTCCTTCAAAACTGGACCGATTATAATAAAAGAAAAACTAGGACTTAATTAAAAAGAACTTTAACTATGTCCTATACGTTTTATTTCAATTTTTTAATCGTCAAATTATCTAGGTTTTCTGGATATCTGATAACAACGATATAATTGGGATTTATTAATTTTAGAAGGCTCCTAGTTTATATATTAATAACTAATTATAGCAAAAATCTAAACATATGATCACGGCCGTGGTAGGTATAGATTGTATGATACAAAAATATTTGCTCTAGTACAATTATCCACAGATAAAACAGAACAATACGTTTGTAAGGCATAGACTAAACGCCGCCGACATTTTCTCTTAAGACTTGCAGCACTACCGGGAAGCGGAAATAAGAACTCTTACAACACTTCACAGGGAACTTATAAAGTTAAGGAGGTCGTATATTTCATTTTATGTAAAAGTCATGATTAGGAGAAACTCAATTTGAATTTTTGTGTAGTATTCATGGGTTCCGCCATGATTACTTTCAAGGAGGTGGTATTCTATACTAATTACTAACAAAATATAATTTATCTAAGACTATGAAGTGAGGAATTGTTGTATACAATACAAATATATTTAGTTGGTATCTCGGAAACGGCTCCAACGATCTGGATGAAATTTTGTATTTTAATAATGTTTTACATTCCAAGCTTACCTAGATAGGTGTTTTTTGTTAAGGTAACGAACAAAGCTCGGTTTCTCATATATTAGATGATTATACATATATATTATGTCATTTAAGATCTCAATGTCTTAAGTTTTTATTAACTTAATAAAAATAATCTTTTCTATGTATTTTCTTTCCTGACAGGGGGGTACAAGTGCACCCTTTACACTCTGCTGCCAGCGCCCATTATTGTATTCGAAATAGCTTTAAAGTATAAACCGCGATCACTTTAATATTATTACTTTTTTATTTCTCTAGCTTATTTTGCAGATGTGGTAAGATGATTGCAAATTGCAAATATTTTAATATTATTAATACACAGCGTCATTGTCATTTTATCTTATCTATATACCAATATAATAAAGCGGAAAAGTTTTTTATTTGTTTGTTTAAACAAGGTAATCTCTGAAACTACCAGTCAGATTTGAAAAATTCTTTTTGTATATGATAACCAGACTCACGAGAAATAGTGCAGGCTATTTAACATTAGGCTAGAATTCTCAGATATCCTTAAATATTGATTTTTGTTACGTAAGTCGGAAGTCGAAGTCCTCCCGAACTGCTTTATCCACGTGCGCTGGCTTAATCGTTAATGAAACGGAAATACAATGGTCTACAATAATATTGGACCTTATTATTTTTTAAAAAAACGTAACAATATCATATGCCTATTTCTTATAGATAAGCCACAATAAGGTGGTCACAACAAAATGTGACAAAGATTTGTTGAAAATTAAAAAGTGATTAAGAAGCATTATTTTTAGACATGGCATATTAATTCTTACGAACAAAAGTTACTTCATCATAAAGACAGTTTTATGAAGTTCAATTTTGCTCTATAAAGTATGTTATCTGAAGATATAGTTTAGGCGATAATGATAAATTAAAATAATTTGTACTTGCGGCAATAACAATTATGATAGACTACATGAGTGCGTTGGCGGCGCATTGTTTGCCGGATATAATTAACGCGGGTGAAACCGTGGGGCACAGCTAGTATGTAGACATATTGCTCCAGCAAACTACAAACATAGGAACATGCGAATCGCTAAAGAACATGTTTCATGGCTTTAATAAATTAACTTAGCCCATACAATACATCCTTGATAATTTTATGTAAGTACCCATATTCTCAAAAAAAAACTTGGTTAAACTAGATTACTTATATAAATGACCGGCATAGTTTCAGTACTAAAAATAAGCAAAAATTAGTTTAAAGTGTGGTTTTAAGCTATTGCTCAAGCAAACTCGTATTATATTTCCGTTTTAATATAAACGGTGTTGTAATTATAAGTTTATAACTAGTTTTGTGAAAGGAAAGTTGTCATCAAACGTGATAATTGTTAGAAACGGGATAAATCATGCCTTACAAAGTTGTTGTTTGAACTGCTGTAGTTATTCGCAAGTATATTAGATAACAGGTATCCGGAGACCCGAGCTGTGCTCGACGTTTTAAAAAAAGAAAAAAAACCTATCAAGGTAAACTTGGAATTTAAACCATTATCTAAACACAAAGTTTCATCCAAATCGTTGGAGCCGTTTCATATCCATATATATACACACTAGCTGGTACCCGCGACTTCGTCTGCGTATTATTGGATATACACAGACTAATCTCGGAACACGACAAACCAAAAGTAAATCATAGATGGGTTTATCACTAAGTGTATAGTGGTCGCGATTCCTACCTCACCACTATATTAGTACATATGCACCGGCTGATTTCGGAACACGACAAACCAAAAAAATCATGGATGGGTTTATCACTATATGTATGGTGGTCGCGATCCCTACCGCCCCGCTCGGCTGATTTCGGAAAACGTAAAATCATATGTGTATATACATATATAATAAATATATAATATACGCATTAGACGGGATTTAACCTTTACAATCAGTATTTGTTAAAACTGTGTTCAATAGGTAGATGCCTTAACATATTATAATGTATAACATGAAATTTTTTTATCAAATAAAAATAGTATGAAATAGATTTTCCCTCACTAGAAGTATACGAACAAAGAACACTCGACAACTTCGTGACATTGCCGACCGCCTTTTCATGTTCTACTTCCAGGGCACTAAACTCCTTTACATATATATATATATATATATATATATATATATATATATATATATATATATATATATATATATATACATATTATAGTATGGTACTAATAAATTAGTACACAACACTAAGCAACATATTATGTATTGCTGTCATATTATAATCATAATATTTGACCTCAATATGTATTATTAGTACAAAAGCAGTCCATTTTTCACTTATTTTAAAGTATAATTAATATTGTGAATATTAAAAGTATAAAATAAGTGGTATTGGTCAGAATGGTATTGTTATATCTTAATGGAAGTTAATTATTCTAAATTAAGACTTAGAACTAACCTGACCATATTTTAATCTGTTATATTGCGCGAGTTGACAGAATGAATAAAAATTATTTAGGTAATTTGTTTTATAATATTCGTGTATTGATAAAATGCACAATATAATTGAAATGTCCAGAAAATCTAGAGATTAGAATTATTTATAATTATAAGATAATATTTACATTTATAATTATTTATTAATATTAAATAATCTGATAATTTTTTCTTCCGAAAATATTTTTTGTTTTGTCTGTGAGTTAGAGCTTAGAGGGTACACCATACTGATAATGTACGCCTACTGATAATGTGACAACATCGTTCAGTGATACACAATTGAGTGGCTATTACTATGTGACTATAAAAATATTCCTAAACATTGAAGTACATTGTAGCTTTAAAATTATATGTGTTATCAAGTCATCTTTGCAAAAATGTTTTAAACGTCCATGCTTTGTACGTAATACTTTACCTTTATTTACTGATGACGTCAGCCGCATTTTTGCGGCATGGTTTTATTTAGATTAAAATATATTCGTATATTACTTTTACATGTGTAATAATGAATAAATATTAATTTACGGGTTATTATTTTTAAATATAAAGTGCTCAAAACAATTTTCAAAGGTTGTCTACATCCGGATTCGTGATAAAATCTAATTGTCATTAATTAATAAATTACGAATTAGTTTTTAACAATCTGAACCGCACATTTGCAATTACCTTATTTCGTACTAATGAGCCTCGACGAGGTATATAATAAGATAACGAGAAAGCTGTATATCTCTCATAAAAAAAATTATTTCGCCAAGTGTCAATGAAAAAAGTTTATTATGTCAGTTCCAGCCACAAACACTCGCAAAGACATTTTGTTAGCACTGGCGATAAAGTAGTTTGATCGAAAAAGTTTGTTCCAAATAAAACAGTGTTATACGTTTCGGCGAACTCCAATTCCTCTATAAATGATATACCTAACAAAAAAACCTTTGTGCACTTCAGACGCGGTAGAAGCGAAACCTTTAGAAAAAAATAAAAATTTCTTCATTAAATCTCTTTTTAAAAATACTAAATCAGCGATACTCGAACAATCGACCATTTATACTGGTACATACAACAGTGCGTTTAAGTCTGACCGCTAGGCCAATTCGACAACGCTCATAGTCGTGAAAATCATGAAAATTGTATATAATATAATATTCTATATCATTCTCTCGCAGGCTAAATCCTATAAGCAGGCTATAGATGTATGTTTGCCTCTTTTTGCGAGTCTGTTTTTCGTTTCATCGCGATCCAAATCACACTGGTACTAAATAACTTTTCACTTCAAAAGCATGTATGTAGTTCACACGCGGTAAAAATGAATCCTTCCGAACATAAATATATTCACATAAACGATACCTACACGTGAACAATATACTACGCTGGCTATGGCGCCCTTTCCCAAGGCTTCGTAATATGCAGGCGCACACACACGTACAAAGAGGAGACAAGAGATAAGAGACACCGTATAATGTAATTTATCTTATTATCTCGCGTGCTAAATACTATAGATGTATGTTTTTGTCTCTTTTTGTGTCGCTTTTTCATTTTATCGAGTTTTAGATCACAACGGTGCTAAAAAAGCTTTCACTTAAAAAAATGTTTATTTGAAAAAATATTCATGATATCTTTCAGAGTTCGTTATCAATGTTAAAATCAACTGTATGCATTAACCGACTGTACCTAATACTGTGAAATATGTCGAATCGAATATCCGTGCAGCTCGTTTCTCTGACCCGATTCGTGAAATACGTAGTGGAAAGATTATTTACCCACATTTATACATCGAACAGAATGAAATTTAAATTTGAAAAGTAGGTTGGTACCTATATTAAGTGCATATCAGTTTTAAATATTATGAAATTTTTGACCAACATCGAAAAAGTTATCATTTCAACACGTATGTATGTAATATTATTGGAACTGCAATATATTCACATATGATAAGTTATTGGGGTTATAAAAATACTAGCTGTGCCCGCGACTTCGTCCACGTGGTATGTTTCCTGAATGAAAAACAGCAACTAAATAAAAACCTCAAGTCACCTCAATCTCAACCTACGATATTTGACAATACCAAACTAAATTTATTTTGAATGTTAACCGATATCACAGTTTAACAATCATACCGGTATTATCTAAGAGACTAACTGCTATGCTCGAGGTCGAGCAAAGTGTTATTGGGTTTTTCTATGAAATTCTCAGTAACAACTCGAAGTTTAGCTTTGTACCCGATTAATGGCAATAGGCTTGCCTTCAAAATTACATGACACCTAAAAACATACACATTACACACAGTACACCTCTGGCTAACCCTTCGGCGATACAGGCGTGATAGTAATTTTTACACGCGACATAGGCTTTTTCGTGTTTTATTCGAGAAAAAATGAATAAAATATTTTTTTGTCTTTCTTTATGCCAGTACTGTCTTTCTGAAACAAGTCGTATAAGGCTTATAAATTCAATTCAATTTGAATAATAATTATAATATCTTACACGAATACGATATAAACACACGCATACATCTAGAATTTTTTTTTAGGTTGTTTCTCATACACGTAATACCACGAAGTCACAGGCAAAGCTAGTTGTATATAACCGTTTAAAGACGAATGTCCAGTAACGATCAACGTGGTTAGGCTTACCGCGGTACAAAGGCTTTTATTTAAACAGCAATTAATTAGTTGATTCCGAAAGATGGCGACTTGCGAAAGCCAGTCAGACTGACAGGTTTTCCATAATTCATACAAGGGTCGCAATCCAGTCGTTCACAAGTATAGCTTAGCTTTCGTTTAGCTTGTTATAGTACTCGTATATATTATGTATAATATTCGAGAAACTTTATATATATATATCAAATAAAGGCGGGTGCAGGTCTTAAAAATCTCCTGTCTTGTTTCAAAAACATCCACTATTTATCTAACTACGATGGAGGGTTATGTTTTTCGAACGTATATATAAATATATATATGTATGTCTATTTCTTTGGCATGCTCACACGGCATCATAGATTTTAGCATACAAGATGTCATTAGATAAGTCTTAATTGTGGGAATGACATAGGCTATATAATATTTAAGTAAAAACAATAAAAAAGAAAAAAGAAATTTGTGATTTTTTTACAGTCGGGTTTGTTGTTTCCTTTTTAATAATTTAGCTTGTTTATAGTTCATGGCCCAACGAAAGCACTACCTTTGGAATCCTAACGTATCTATAAACAATCATCTCGATAAAACAAATATATTATGTAAATATGAGCTCAATCAGTCAAGTCGTTCAGAAGTTTTACGATATACAAACAGACACATAAGATATTTACATAATAAGATATTATAGCAGGTGCAAGATTTTATCCAGCTAATATAATAAAAATAAATACAACACATAAACTAGTCAAGGCAAATAAAAATAGATATTCCTCGTAACTAGAAAAATGATAATAGTATTTTAGGTACTAAATTATCATGCCTTTTTGATTTTCCTAAATGGATTTTCATTTTATATATTGATAAAAAAATAACTCGCTTTGACATTTTATACAAGTCTGTTAAAAATATCAATATTTAAAATTTAATGAATGATGAAATGAAAAATTGGAAAGTAATATTTTCAAAAAAAATACAAGTAATCATTTATTTATTAACCTTATTAATCTTGATAGGTATAAAATGCAAAATTTAACTGTTTTTAGTTACCGCCGAAATGAAAATAAGTATTGAATATCGAAACCTCTCGAATCAGTGGCAAGCCATATCCAATCTAATTTATTTAATTAATTGAAAACAGTGAACGCTGTCTATTATGAAGTTGATCCGTTCGCTTGGATACAAACTCCGACAACGAACTTTTGCTACAAATACCTTATTTCTAAAGAAGAAATTAAATTAAACGGCCTAACTATACGTATAATCGACGTTCAAAAAGCTAACTGACTAACGTGTAAAGTTTGTCATTATATGTGCGTTAGTCAGTCAGCTTAGTACTAATTATTATTAGATTTTTTGCATGTAAATAATTTAAAGCAATACAATAGTATATATAACGACAAAAATAAAATACTTGACCTTGTAGCCGATATACCTAACTGTAAAGTTACCAAAAGTGAATGTATTCTGAGCTGTGTTGATCCATATCACCCACCAATTGATGTTTGTATTTCTAGTATAGCTGTAGTTAAACTTAAACCAAATTTAAAATTTCCAAGACCTAATTTTTACAGAGCAGATTATACATCAATAAAAGTAGATTTGGCAAATAGAGATTGGTTAGATATATTTCGTAAATGTAGAAACGTAGATGATATGGTAGACTCATTTTATACTATTATTCAAGAGATTATAAATAAATATGTCCCTACACTAAAAGTAAAAAATTAGAATTTTCCTATGTGGTACTCAAGTAAATTAATTAAACGTCTTAAAGAAAGGTATAATATTAGGCGTAGAGTTAAAAAATATAATAACCCAATGGATAAATTAACATTGAAATTATTGACAGATAGGTGTGAAAAAATTGCTAAAGAATGTTATGATCTATATATTGGAAGTATCGAAAATAAAATTAAAGTCAATTCTAAATATGTTTGGTCATATATAAAAAGTAAACGTATTACTACAGGTACTTATCCAACCGTCATGTCTGATGGTATTATAGCAGCAGCAGACGGTACTTGGATTTGTAATTTATTTGCTTCATTTTTCTCATCGGTATATGTTGTAAGTCCAACTTCACAAGTAATTGTAGAAAATTCTCACAACTACTTTGATTCATTAAGAATAGGGAGTGACAATCTATCTTGTCTACAGTTAACTTGCGAGTGTATAGAGAAGAAACTGAACGCTTTAGATGTATCAAAAGGTGCTGGCTCAGATGGAATTCCACCATTTTTTATTTCTAACTGTTCATCAGAACTGGCTGCACCTTTATTCAATATTTTCAATGAGTCTCCTAATTCCGGAGTATTTCCCGCAAAGTGGAAAACTGCAAAAGTAGTACCAATTTTTAAGTCCGATAACAGCTCTGAAGTTAGTAACTACAGGCCAATATCAGTTTTGTCCGCATTTAGTAAAACGTTTGAGGCTCTTGTGTGTCTCTACATCCAGTCGTACTTTCAGAGATTTATTTCTACTCATCAACACGGATTTGTAAAAGCAAGGTCCACAAGTACCAATTTGGTTTTGTTTACTGAAACCATTGCTGAAGCTCTAGACTCTAATAAACAAGTGGATGTGATATATACTGATTTCAGCAAAGCTTTTGATAAGGTGTCTCATGCATTATTGCTCAATAAATTGACATTATATGGGTTCTCAGGACCTTTCCTAAGCTGGATAAGTTCTTATCTCACAGAACGTGATTTTTATGTTGTACCAAATGGTTTTCGGTCTATAAAACGTAAAATAACTTCAGGTGTCCCACAGGGATCAAATCTTGGCCCAATATTATTTAATATATATATAAATGACGTTTCTTTTTCTTTTTATAACTCAAAGCCGTTCCTGTTTGCAGATGATTTAAAAATTTTAAAAATTGTAGATTGTGTTGAAGATGTTTTTTTTACTGCAACAGGATCTCAATAGACTTATTGATTGGTGTAAAATTAATTTCATGAGTCTTAATTCTAAAAAATTCGTACATATGAAATTCACAAGAAAAAATAATTTCATAACTTCTACTTATAACATTACAGGTCACAATATAGAAGAGGTAGAAGTTATTAGAGATTTGGGGATCACGTTTGATAGAAAGTTAGCCTCATGTCTGTCAAATATTCAAAAAAGCGTTTAAGTCTTTAGGTTTTATAATCAGAAGTGGTAAGGAATTCCGCAAGCCCCATACTAAAATATTAATTTACAATGATATTGTGCGCAGCATATTAGAATATTGTAGTGTAGTGTGGAGACTACACTATGCCACGCACTCTCTTAGGATTGAACGTATACAGAAAAAGTTTTTATACCACTTGATGTACTCTGTAGGCAAAGCAAATAAAAATAAATCATATATAGATAGAATGAAAGAATTTAAAATTGTAGCACTCTCTAAACGTAGAGATATTTTGGATCTTATATTCTTATATAAACTTGTAAGAAACAAAATTTATTGTCCGGAAATCCTTCAAATGGTTAATTATAGAGTGCCTATTAGATATCCTCGTCACATAATAACTCCTTTAGTTGCGCCTCTGCGTAAGACAGTGCTTGGAAGTAACTCGCCCATTCCTAGAATGTGTAAATTATACAACAGTGTGAGTTTAACAGCAGATATTCATGTGGACACTTTATCGAAATATCGAAAATGTATCACTGCTTATTATAAGTAATGTTTTAGACATCATTGTTTTTTTTTTTTGGTTAGTTTGTTTTATTATATTGTTTATGACATAATTAGCTAATATAATTTTGAATGCTGTGTTAGCCTATAATTAGTTAGTACTTTTAAGCATATTTTAATAAACTGTATGTTAATTAAAGAAATATTGTACAACTGTTGGCTAACCAAATAAAGAGAAAAAAAATAATAATAATAATAATAATCATCATCATCATCATCATTTCAGCCGCAGGACGTCCACTGCTGAACATAGGCCTCCCCCATAGATCTCCAGAGCGACCGATCTTGTGCGGCCTGCACCCAACGGCTCCCAGCGACCTTTATTATGTCGTCTTTCCATCTAGTGGGGGGCCGTCCTACGCTGCGCTTTCCGGTGCGTGGTCTCCACTCGAGAACCTTTCTGCCCCAACGGCCGTCAGTTCTCCGAACTATGTGCCCCGCCCACTGCCACTTCAACTTGCTAATCCTTTTGGCTATGTCGGTTACCTTAGTTTGTCTACGGATCTCCTCATTTCTGACTCGATCTCGTAGAGAAACACCAAGCATAGCCCTCTCCATAGCTCGCTGAGCGACCTTGAGCTTTCTTATGAGGCCCACAGTGAGCGACCACGTCTCTGTGCCGTATGTCATCACTGGCAACACACACTGGTCAAAGACTTTCGTCTTGAGGCATTGAGGTATTTTGGACGAGAAGACGTCGCGCAGTTTTCCGAACGCTGCCCATATTAATAATATTAATTCATAATTACTTACAAGCATTCAACTGATTATTATCTATGCTAATTTATATCTATCTATATGTATACTTAAAAACATATACAAATATTTGTATGATATGTGTGTATCTATCTATGTATGTTTGAATGGATTTAACTTAAAATTTATAAGATGTATTTTAATTAAGCTTTTTTTATGTACCAATAGCACTCACTACATATTATCATATTATTATTTTTTTAATTAAACGCTTAGCGTAGCAGCCGGATACCTGCAAATTTAAATAGGACACAGTTATTACTCGTATGTAAACTATATAAATTCGTATCTGAAATATCCATATATGAATAAATTATAATAAGTTTACACATATCAAGAATTGGCTTAGAATATGATATCTCTCAACAAAAATAGACTATTTTAATTCCGTAAGTTAATATCGAGCTAGCTGTCTACTGTAAGCCTCGGCACGATTTTCCCTTGTTACAACACAACTCAATTTATCTTCAGAAATTTTTGTTTTATTACGTTATAATTTTATCAACGCCCACTCTGTGCTAACATGGGCCTCGTTTTATATATATCGCAATATATCTTAGGGTGAAAAGTCAGAGGAAAATTGTCAAATTAACATTTAAATAAAAATATATAAGGCGCTTCGCTCCATGACAATTGTATCCGTTAGGATAGCGACCATAGTTAGATAGGATATAAATCTGCCAGTTTATTTCCAGGTAGCGAGAGGCTTGCAGGCAACATCCGGCGATTGACTTTTGATTTCTCGGCGATCGCCGCGCCGTTATTATTTTATTGTACTGTGCTTATTAGGTACAGTGCCGTCAATTTATCATGCTAATAAAAATAAAAGATAATATTATAAATACAATATTTAAATACACAGTAGACGACTGCCTCATTAGTCTAGTGGTCGTAAGCGCGACTGCTATGCTCGAGGTTATTGCGTTTTTTCTATGAATTTCTCAGTAGCAGCTCGGAGTTTGGCTTTGTGCCCGATTAATGGTAATACGCTTGCCCCCTATTATGTACATGGGAAAACATACCCGGCGAACTGTGGGTGTACATTAGTACACCTCCGCCTTATCCTTCGGAGATACAGGCGTGATGGTATGTATGGAGTAAACAATATATGTTTAACAAGAACAGTAAATACTATAATGTACCCACACCTATGATTGTAATATCTACCCTAAAGGTTTTGTTTTCCTTAGTTGGTTAAACAATATTGATTATCTATAAATATTATTATCTAATACGAGGGGAGGTCCAAAAGTTCGTGTAAAGGAAGGGTTTTAAATAAAATGAAACAATAAATTTATTTTTCATTTTCAATATAATCACCCTTAAGCTGAATATATTTATTAGATCTATGAATTAATTTTTCTAAACCACCGAAAAACATTTTTGATCTTTTGCCTCAAATTGAGCCAAAATTGCCTCCTTTACCCCAATGTCGCCGAAAAATTTCCTTGCCCTTAAGTCTTTTTTTAAATTGGGAAAAAATAAAAATCACTTGGGGCTAGATCTGGTTCGGGTCCTGGTTCTGGATTCTCCGGTTATGGTCCTTGGTTTGGTTAAGACAACCAAAATGAATGGTGTGTACGTACATTTCATTCAAATCTATATATCTTTTCACTTTTATTAATTCGCTTCAATAAAAGATTTGTAGTTCTCCACATCTAGGGTGGGATGTTGTTACTTATAAATAGGTATCATTTAAGTGGGATATTGTACTTTATACAAGCAAATTTAATCATTTACTGCTATTAGGTACTTACATTATGTATTGTAAATAACTATTACTGAACTGTTATTAAGAGACGGCTCTGTATGCATATGACCATTATAACTGATAAAGAATTATATATGTAACTAGCTAACCCGCGCAGCTTCGTCTGCGTCACTTATTATTAATGGATGTGCTCAAAAGGAATAAATTTTCCCCGTTTCTGCAACATTTTTCATTGATCCTCCGCTCCTATTGTCCGTAGCGTGATGTTATATAGCCTATAGCCTTCCTACATAAATGAGCTATCCAACTCTAAAATATTTTTTCCATTCGAACCAGTGGTGTCTGAGATAAGCACGTTCTAACTAAAAAAACTAAACTATTCAGCTTTATAATATTAGTATGTATAGATTTAATTTACGCTGGTTACTTACCCAAGAGAAATATTTAAATAGTCATGGTTCTGGGTGGTAGGACACGACAATTGTGTCCGTCTGGATCTTGATCATCATACATTCGTCATAGTGACTCGTTGTGCCGCGCTTAGGCGTTTCGCGTTCTGGGATCATTCGGTGCATATCCAGCTGGCTTGCAGGCCAGCATGACATCGATGATCGATGATAGACGGCCGAACCGTAGGTGGTCGTCGTTGCTTTTAGGTTGTACTGTGACTTCCATCAGGTGTAATGTCGTCACTATCTTCTGGGACTATGACTATAAAAAAACGTGAACATTGAGGACAATAGATATTGATAAAAGTATCCGCTGGTAATTTTTACATTTCAAAAATTGCCACCGGACATTCTGTATTATTATAAAATTATACAGAGTGAAGAAGCAAACTAAACGAAAATAACTACAAAACCAATTAAAGAATATTAAATTAAGTGTTGATAGTAGTCGAAAATTAAATTGGATGAACATGTTAATTCGATAAATAAAATATAAAGTTAACTTTGTAATTTATTTTGCCATCCATTTATGAAACGAGTGACGTCACATTTGACAGTCTTCTACAATGCTTGGTCATGTAATACCAATAAATAAGAATTATTCAAAGAATATTAAAATGGAAACAAAACACCCGACTGCAACAAAAATACTCGACTAAAAAAATATTGCTTCCCAGACGTAGTAGTTAAATATTATATAGCCTATGTCACTGTCATAATTAAGACGAATCTAACGACACCTGGTATGCTAAAATCCAACAAGGCGTTTTGGCTACAGAGCGTGCCGAAGAGATAGACATATAGTATACGTACATCTACATACATACGCTCGAAAAACGTAACCCTCCTTTTTCGCAGTCTGGTAAAAAGCAAGGTAGAAATCAATTATTCAAAAGGCAATCTTCAGGAATACAAAAATTAGAATTACGAATTTACGCTAAAAATAAATCTATCTTTTATATTAAGAAAAACCAAATTATCGCGAATGATCTTTTAACAGTAGAAAGTATTTTCAGAGTAAATTGTGAGATACTGTGAACCACAGTGAACAGTGAAAGGTCAGACAATAATTAAAGGCTAGTGACCTCGAAAACCTATATATTAGAATTAGGCAATGAAACAGTAATCAGACATATTCAAACGATATATGCTATATGTGGGTAACTAAAATTTATATCCCAGGTAATGTTTATTTAATCTTCATGTGCCCATAAATATGGATCGTAACGTGTATCAGACTGATGTCGGGATTTTACTGGTTTAGGTTATAATATTTTAATACAGTTTTTTGGCAAATCATATGGTATATATATTTTTTATTGATAGATTTATGATTAATATAGATTATTAGGTAGGTTAGGTACCTACTTACATCCCTTACTAAAAAAAAGCGTGTAACCTTTACGCGCGTTTGAAGTAAAAATAAAGTATTGTTGCAAAAATTGTAATATATATATTTTAAGAGAAATGAAATGAAATCATTTCTAATGATATATATAAAAATGACTTTAAATTATAAAAATTTTCAATAAAAAGCGTTTTATCTGTTACAAGGTGTTACTTCAAATACGTGTAAAGGTTACACGTAATTTTTTTTTATTATTGTTGATTTATTAATAAACATGTTTTATTTGTTAATACAATATAGTTAATGATAAAATGATTATTATTATTAGTATTGAATTATATAAAATAAAATCGAAACAAATTTTATTAAACGTTTTTACGTTCGATAAAAGAGACGAGTTATTTACAAGTCACTTCAATAAATATTAATTATTGTTATTGATCCCCTATAATTAACTGGCGACGTAGAAGTTGAACGGATTTAACGACTTTTCCTTTGGCTCTCTTGCGGCACAAAAATGTACGTAAAATTGGCATATATATATATGTCATCCCCGGCAGCAGAGTTATTAATTTTATTGGAATAAGCTCGTTAAGAGCGACTTTGCTATCCGTGAAGGTACCAATTTTACTAGTTTAGATTTGCAAGCTTGGTTGCGAGAAATTTGTATAATTATATTACCAACAATGTATATAAATTAAGTATTAAGAGAGGTAGGGCACAGAGAAAATTCTTTGGAGATTTCTCTGTACTTGGGGTAGACTGACTGTTGGAATACTGACTGGGACTCTTTGCATATCGCAACCGAACGACCTTGTGTTGTGTTCCTGAGGGGAGTAGGGTTTCCAGAGCTCCTTGCCGAAAAGGGGGTTCAAGGTCGACAACTCGCTTGTGATGACTATGGTATTGCAAGCGTCCATAGGCTACGATAGCTGCTTGACATCATCAGTCGAGTTGTATGCTTTTTTAC
Organism: Saturnia japonica; assembly: GCA_033032175.1. Taxonomy (NCBI): domain Eukaryota; kingdom Metazoa; phylum Arthropoda; class Insecta; order Lepidoptera; family Saturniidae; genus Saturnia; species Saturnia japonica. The sequence goes on from CM065314.1 coordinate 7,499,195, forward strand.
TACCTTAGTTATATAAAGAAAAGGAAAGTAAAGTATTTTTTTGGTTGAACATCTGTATAATGGTGCTAATTATTGTATGTAGTAATACCCGCTTTGACCCCTGACTTCGTAATGAAACGACTCGCGCGCCACCTTTTGTAGATTAGCTGACTTGCACTCATTCAGATACATTCAGGGATTGCTCCGCAAAGTTTATTCCCAGTCGTTATAAATGGTGTATGTGAACAGAGAAATATTCATTTTTATATAGATTTACTGTACATATTTGTTATTAATTGAAATAAGGTAATAAAAATATAAAAATTCAGAGAACAACCTCTCATGATACTTTGTTTTGTGGGCTCTTGGGATAATCTGTTTGTAAGTAACTATTACTGCACCTAGTCATTTCATATCACGTTTCCGTGAACATGGTTTTTAATTTTCGTAACTTATATCTAGTTAGAAAAGTTTTTCGCTAATGACTTGGATGGAACTTAGATAAACAAATTTCTAGAAATAATTAAAAGTAAAAATATTTTAGTATAAGTTCGAAAATGAATTTTATTTACAATGGTTAAGCAATTCACTACTAAATCAAAATTATGTACATTCAACAGTTGGGTTTGGTAATGTACTTAAGTATCAGTAATTTAAAACTGTTAATGTGTTCGCTTGAGACGACGCAATGTTGACATTTTGTTAATTTTAGATCGTAGATATCCTACGGCTCATTTCTGCGGCTTGTACCCTTTGTAAACAATTATATACCCACATAATTTTGCGGTATTCCTCATATTTGTAGGGTTTATAATAATATATCACAGACTACCTTATATACACACATCAAAAAAGTCTAAGCAATATGCGTGATATTACAAATTTTTCCATTTATATTAATTAATTTCTAAATATTTACTCAAACAAAGTGCGTAGGTAAGTAAACTTTTTTGTTACGGATGACATACTGGCTGGTTGTAAAAAAAAAATTTGATTATGTTTTGATTTTTCATAAAATTCAAATGACTGCGAATTTGTTTGAATTTAATTGCGTTTTAATTGCTACGTTTAGTCTTGATTTTATAATTTTACCAACCATTTAAATAAAGTTAGCGACAAAATTGAATTGTTAGATATTCTTTACGTCATGAAGCGACGTCATTTGATGGCAGATGAAATGCAAAGAGCTGTAGGGATGTTGCAAGCGGGAAGTAATCAATCTCAGGTATCTCGACATTTTGGCATTCATAGAAGTGTTATTTGTCGTCTTTGGCAGCGCTACAATAATACAGGAGAACCCGCTGAACAGCATCCAGGCCGTAAAAGGAGTACAACCACTCGGCAAGACCGGTACATACAATTGACTGCAAGACGCCAGCCGATGTTAACCGCTCGAGAGATAAGTTTGAGGCTACAAATTTCAAGTGGTGTTGATGTAAGTCCTCAAACTGTGCGAAATCGACTGCATGAGTACGGCCTACGAGCTCGACGCCCAATGAGGTGCCCACTGATACGTCACGGGAATCGCGCTCGTCGATATGAATGGTGTAGAGAACGCATAACATGGACCCAGGAACAATGGGATAAAATTATGTTTTCCGATGAGTCACGATTCGGGTTTAAGCCTGATACAAGAAGGGTGCGAGTGTATCGTCGGCCCGGAAATACTGAAAGGCTCAGGTGCGTTCAGGAAGTTTATCCATACAGCGGCTCAACAGTTATGTTATGGGCGGGTATTATGAAGAACAGGCGAACTGAGCTCGTTTTTGTAAATGGAAACATGAATGCTGAAAATTACATTGAGGATATTCTCAGACCTTATGTCTACCCATTTGCACAAACCTTTGGCTCCGATTTTAGGTTAATACATGACAATGCGCGTTCACATACAGCTCGGCGAACCAGTGAATACTTTGCAACGGAGAACATCCGGGTATTGCCCTGGCCTGCACAATCGCCAGATCTCAACCCATCGAGCACGCATGGGACATGGAGCCCATACTTTGTATTAAATTGTTGTATTCTTTCACAATAAATACATTTTCTTTAGAAATTTCATTTTGTAAGAAAAAAGTTTAGTTTCTTATGTATCTTAGTTTCTACAGTATATTCTAATATTGTTCATTTCTGTTATTAAAAGAACTTATAAAGACAACAGCTGTTATTTTTACATCATAGAACCCTAAAGATATTATTTTAAAAATAAAATACAACGTTATAATGTGAAGAACCATCCTAAAATTTAAATTAGTACATGTTGCTTAGACTTTTTTGATGAGTGTATATACAGAAGTATACCACAGAGTAAATTTATATTAGCACAACCTGATCGTTACCCTGTATAAATATTATCTACGTGTTCATGGTTATTAGATTTTTTTTACGATTACGTATAACGATTTATAATATGTATTTAAATTTATATCTAAAATAAAAACAATAATATAATTAGTTACCAACCGAAACACAGTTTTCAGCCGAAGCCGAAACATAAATGGTAAGTGAAATTGTTATTAAATTTTCTTTATGCAGTGAAATCCAGTGTTTGTTAGCTCTGTAAAATTATAACACGTTCTTCGCATAGTTTAAATAAAATTCTGTAAATGTAAAATATGACTCGTGCTCACAGAAGAAAGAGACCAAAAAATATATTGCCTATATTCAGGAGTGTGTTCGGTTTAGGTGAATCATGCAGGACTTAATAAGCGCCTCTGATTTGAATAGTCTACACTTTGGTATATTCACAGTTGCATTTTATCATGAAATAAGAAAGTTTAGGATCTATTAAAACGGCCGTGAAATTAAAGGCGGTTGACGTCGGGCAGACGGTTGCGGCCGGTCGTAAAACACTAAGCTGAATCTCAGTTCACAATATGAAGGAAGAAAACATATTGTGCCGACCCTACTTAGGTGAGACTAGAGTAAGGAGAAAAAGTAAAACTATACACTTGTCATGGAATTGAAATTATTATGTTTTAGAAACAACCCTTGTTTCTGGATTGTACCGTACTTTCCATCGAGTACTGGCAGTCACTTTACCGAGCTAACTTAAAAAAAAGTTTATTTATCATATAACCTCTTAACGACAGAGCCACAACATATGTACATGAATTTACATCAAAGTAGATCACTCTGTGGTCGCCGGTCTTATTGGATTGCACTGTGCTTACCATCAGGTAAAGTGCTGTCTCTTTGCGATGCTACGTTTACACGCGCCTCATATTTGAACAGGGGGTTTAGATATATAGTTTTCTGAACGCCAAACGTTCATCATGAACGGTTTGTGTTTTATAGAAAATCTAGACGCATATAGTCAAAATGCGCGCTGTCGCGCTTCGTCTGCACAGAGCCTAAAGGTTACGAAAATATAACTTTCAAAAAACATATGTTAAAAAAACTTATTGATATCTAGAAATATATTACTATGCATTTAAGGATTGAAGGTTTATTCCCGGAGCGGTGACACGATGAACTTAGTAATGGTTTCACAATCAGCGAGACTCAGTCGAGTGTATTTTAATGTGGCTTTACAATATACGATGAGGCTGATTTGTTAGAATTGTATACAAGAACAAAATAATATATTATATATATTGTGTCATAAACGAAATTCTCGATGCGCGAGTTCGACTCGCACTTGACCGATTTTTTCATAAAGTAGCAGTATCAATAACAGCAATGTGAAGCACTCTATAGTACTTTATCATGTTTGACATTGATATAGCTGACAGTGAGGAATATCATCGCAAATATTTACGTGGTACCTAAGTCAAGAAAATATTTTCTGTTCGTTTGGATATCGAATGTTTTCATTAATCATTATTTCCATAGAATTCTCTTCTATATTTTCAGTCTGAGTAAATAAATCTGTAGTTATGTCTCTACATGTAATTATTTCTCAAAATTTCTCGATATATAAAGTGCACTTTATACGACTACATAACAAACCGATACTTATGAAATTTTGTATAAGATATAAGTACTAGAGGCCTATGTTGGTACAAACGGCTATTGTATTCTTTTTTGTTTTTTCAAATAAGAACAGCGAGAATACTCTTTTGGCGCGGTCTTACTCCAGAAAACATATATTTATTATTAATGAATACAGTAAATACAGAGTTAATTAACTAATAGGAATGTTCTTAGCTTAATTACTACAGGCGTGCGTGTTAGTGTAATTACATTCTGCATATGTATGGATTGTATGGATTTAACAAGTTCCCAGATCACATTGTCGAAGTCCCGATTTTCACAATAAAAGAGTATCATATTATACTCTGTGATCATACATGTTGAAGCAATCTATCCACCGTATCACGGTAGTTATCTTATTAGCTTGTAATTATGCTGAAATTCAGTGAATCTATGTAAGTACCTATACTCTGTTTCTATACAAAGGTGTAATCTTTATAGATTTTTGTTATATAATAACAACTATAAATTGTAAAATAGTATTAGAGTTAAAAAAAATGAATGTTTTAAAGTTTTTTTCTAATAACATCCCGTTTTAACACAATTTTTTTGGTGCTTAGCTTATAAAACATATAAATTATTATTGACTTTTACTAAAATAAACTTGAGTAATAAAAAATACACATAATGTCTATTTCAGCGCTAGCATAAAGCTGACATTTTCAAACAGAATCTATTATCGTAGATATATCTCTAAATTATATTTGCTGTTTTAAAACCTATATACTTTATAGTGACTTTATTCGACTAACGCTTCCGGCTTAACGGATAGCTACGAGTATCACCGATAAAACTATTATATATTCTCCAATGTTTTTAGATTAGTTTCTCCTGAACTTTATTTGTTCTGTGATTTATGTTCCACTCTCAAGCGGCTTTTACTACGGCATTCAGCCATTTCCCGTTTCCCCCTCTTCACCACATCAAAAATATAATCTACATGATACATCTCTAGAATCTCTTTTCGTTTGTTAAATTATCTTAACTAATTCCCGTAGTATATTAAAAAAGGATACTTGGGAAAATAGTGTTAAGATACTTTATCGTTAATTAAAAACCGCGTAATAAATAAATGTTATTTCACAACCATCACTAAACTTTATATTGTAGTAGTACTTTTACACAAAGAGTTTTTGGCGGGATCTTGATTTGTCCTGTTGTGGTTTTTATTTTTAATCATAAACTTAAGTTATTTGGCCCTATATTATGTAATTTTGGCGACATTTTACGTGATGTAGTTTGGTTATTGTGCACAGTAGAAGTAGATGTGTGAATAGATGTGTTCCAGCAGCTGCACTTGAGAGCCAGTGTTCCACTAGGCTTAGCGAGCTACCAACCTTGGGCCACATAGTTACTTAAGATCAGGTGAGATTGTGGTCACAGCGCTAAACCTATAACGATAATTTTTTTTATAAATAATAATAGTTAGGAAAATTGATTTTAAGTAGCTCCAAAAACTCCCTGGACAGGTTTAACAAGACAGCCGCTATCTTGTTAGAGCTACATTAGAATACTAGCTGTGCTTGCGATTTTGTCCGCGTGGAATTCCTGAGACGGAGTGTCTTAGGTATTAGTATATTAGGACTCACTGCCAGCAGTCAGCCATACCTTACTCTCTTCACTACTTTCGATCAATCGATATTCTGTCATACGTCTACGCTGTGAATTTACGTAATACGTTGTTCGCTACACGTTTAATCCTACAGGTGCGTAATTTTTTTCTAAATAGCTATCTGGTTCAACAGCATGTCTCACTTGACGGTATTCTACCAGTTTCCTGAGAACGAACATCACATCCACTTCCTACCAACCATTTTACCCAAATGCAAATTACAATGCAATAAAGTTAGTACATAGTTACTTAAATCGCAAAATTCAATTAAAATCCCCTTCATAACGCAATGAATCAAATACCTTTTGAAAATACACAAATAAAATAATTTTAATTATTTACCGATATTATCAAGGAAACGTAAGAGTAAGAGATGAATACTTCAATATAAATGTTTACGGAAAAGCTAAGGTTAACTAATAATAACATATTTTTTATTCCTTAATATCCAGTTAATAATGGCGAGTTATAGTATGCCTGTTTTAGTATAATTTAATCAAAATTTTGATAGCTTAAAAAGCGTAAAACATTACCAAACTTTATTTTAGAACAAAATAGAAAAATCAAGCCAGTATATTTCTGTTGAAAGTTACGTGAAGGTAATTTGGATTAGTTTCTTATCGTTTCACTGTATATTAAAAAAAAATACATGAGTATTTTATATACATATATATTAACATAAACGCAATTTATACAGCATTCAAAGAACCATATGCGTCCTATAATGACTATAATTTTAATACATTACTATAATACAATTTCATTATATTCGGTCCAGTACTTTCTGCTTGAATGACGTCCAAACTAACAGGCAGGCAGGCAGATAAAAGATTCAAAAACTGTAGTAACGTCTTCTGTCCATGATTCTAATCTTCCGTAGTATTTTTTCTATACTATCTTTAATTTACGAATTTCGAATATTAACTGTTTTATAACAAGTACAAGACAGAATTAAGAAAAATATTATATTCACGTAATGTTGTGGACGATCACAGTTGCCATTAAAAACAAAGAAGAAAAAGAACTTTTATACGTTTCGAAATTTGAAAAGTCAACGATCTTAATCTTAACAAATGAAGTGATAAATCTTAAGCTACACTTACCTCGATTTCCAAACAGACCTTTTTATTAGTTGAACATTACCATAATATATCTAGTTTTTTTTCTTTCGATTTAACGAGCGCTGCAAACGAATTCCCAGCACGAGAGTGAACTCTTTAAAGTTAACGACGTGTGTAAATCAAGTACGGTGTAAACGAAATGGAAAATACGATGCTGAGGTTTAGGTACCTTTAGACACGTTACATAGTTAGAAATTTTTTTATTGTGTATAAGTACGCGCTTGACTAAAATTTTACCTGATGGTAAGTAAAGATAATGCCGACGACGCGACGTATCGCGCTTACCTATCAGATGCCTATTCACGGACATTCGCGTGAATACTCCTAAGTTATAAGTTATAATACAAACTATTTTGTTTATGCATGGTTGATTTTGACGAAATAATAGTTAAACTAGATCAAAGAAAACATTTTCTCAAAACTAATTTTCGTTATATCATCACTTATTTACTTACTTACTTTTTCACCACATGTTATAGTGATGTCTCAAAATCCTCATCATAATCTTTTCTGTTTTAAAAGAGTCTTAGCTATTACTGCCGTGAATTTTGAGTATTAATTTATTCATTCCAAATAAAATATATATTTTTTAATTTTACTGTCTGCTTGTCAGTAATTAACTCCAGAGGGTCGATCTACGTGTCCATCAGAATTAAGTATCCTCTACATGTACCGTTAGTTAGATAATCAAAAAGAAAGAACCCACTCTAAGAAAGAGTTAGCAATCAAATTAATATCATATCTACAAAAAATATTGGCTTGAACTATTTCGTAACAGAACTCTGTCTAGACTTTTTTTTCTAATGCTACCAACACTATTAACATATTTATCTATACTAATATGATAAAGCTGAAGAGTTTGTTTGTTTTGTTGAACGCGCTAATTTCAGGAACGGTTTGAATGGAAAAAACGTTTTAGTGTTGGATAGCCCATCTATCGAGGAAGACTATAGGTTATATAACATCACGCTACGACCAATAAGAGCGGAGCATCAATGAAAAATGTTGCAAAAACGGGGGAAATTTAGTCATTTTGAGAGCTTCCACTGCGTGCGCTGCGTGAATGGTTAAAGTTATGCCACAATCGTATGTGACGAAATTGTTTCTCTTAAAAAATTTCTAAAAAAATCCTCGACAGCATATGGCTATCTTTTAAGGTTTCCTCAATATAACCATATTATCGTAATAAAATTAGTTCTAAAATAATGAATTATTTGCGAAGGTGTTTTTATATATATATGGTATTAATCCTTATCGAAATAAATGCGTTATTCATCACAAGTATTTAATTTGAAACAAAATTACCCTGTATTGTAATTGATTTCAATGAATATCTTAGGAGATATCAATTTTAAAATAACTCGGCAGCAAAATAATGATTAAGTATCGCGAGCGCATTTTTGTATGAGAAGGGCCTACCTATAATACAGTGCCTACGACCCACTCTCTCTCTTTTATATGACGCAGACAAAGTTGCTCGGGTCGGGTATCCATACTATATAATATATAAATGCGAAAGTAACTCTGTTTCTGTATGTTACGTTTTCAAGCCTAAACCGCTGAACCAATTTTGATGAATTTTGGTATAGAGATATATTGGACTTCGGGAAAGGACATAGGGTACTTTTTGTAGCGAAAATAAAACTTTAAGGGTAATGTTGTTTGTTGCAGAAATGCTTAAAAGTTTTTAATCAGTTCCAGACAGAAGTAGTGTACCTACAGAATTTTTAAATGAATTATTCTATATGTATACACTTTACTAATCTTTAACTTTAATTAATAATAGAGATTGTATTTGAAACTTGCTGGAAGTAGATGTAACACAAACAATTAACGCCAAATATGTAAAATTATAATCGGGATAAAGACTCACCTTTCGTCGCCGATACTACCGCCGTAGCTGTTTAAAAAGCTTCCAGGCGCAGGACATTTTCCTCCAACCGCCAAAACGCAAATATAGGCATGATTTATTACATCGAAACATGAGTAAAAATGTTAGACGTCGGCTTCGATCTTATCGTTAAAAGATCGTAGCAACTATCCCAGTATGGTAGGGAAACTATCAAACTTTTAATCTCTGTCCACCAAACCCAATACACTCAAGTAATCCTCATTTACAAAGTTAACCGTTTTACATAAGTACCCAGTGATCAACGGAGTTAAAACATAATCATAAAATAATGCTTCTGTCAAATATTTATTCCGGTAAGAGCGTAGCACCAAAAAAACTGACAAATTGAAGCGAAACGCTTTGAATACAACTGGGTAGGTACTTGCGATTTCGTGAACGATTCATAACTCTAAAAAATCGGTATTCTTATTAAGCTAAATTTATATCTGGGATCAAATAAATCTCTTCAATTAAACGTAGTATTAGTCTTTTATTCAGCCACGAGCTATTTCAAGGTTGTCTCTTGCCCATTATTAATTTACCTACAGATCATTGACGACGAATATTATTACTAAAGACGCTCCTTTAAACTTAGTCACTCGCCTCTTACAGATTAAGAGCATTTCCATAAAATTCCACTATTTAAGCATTTTCATCGCTTTATATTCAAAATTCTTGTCCAATAATCTGAAAGTCTGAATAATAATGCAAACAAGCTATCAGCAGTATCCGATGTCCCCGGGGTGTTACCGCTCCGCTGACTGGATAATATCATTATTACCCTTTGCACGATGCTTTTAAAAATAGAAAATATTTTTCTAGATATGTATGCCTGATACAAACGAAGTAGGACTTACACTGTTTCATGCAAGAAATAGTAATATGAAATGACACATTCACATTGACACAAACATTGTTTAATTCCGATTTTTAAAATGCTATTGTTTTGCACTACTTTTGCATACGTTTATAACTAGCAATATATTTTTTATAGAAAATCACTCTCTATACTGGAATAAGACTGTAGTAAATTTATACTAGATCGTTTAAGTTTAACATAGGTCAACATAAAAAAAATGTATTTCGTCAGTTGATTCGCAGCGTTCTCTAAACTGTAATAAAATGCAAATGTAAATCTTATTCATTTGTAACACCTCATCTAGTTTTACAAATAATCATCTCTTACAATGCTTTTTAATACAGTTTCGCTTTTATAGCGTAGACATTCCAACTACGGTGGGACCTTTGGGATTAGGTAATAATAACTAACAATATCTCTATTGCTTTTACAAAACTTCAATTGAAATTGAAACGTTATCCAAATTTATTGCAAATATTACAGTTTTAATTTCAATTATTATAGCTTTAAAATACATTTTATAATCATCATACCTGTGGGCTGTAATTAAGTAGTTATAGGAATTGTACTTCTTAATATGAGAAGCAGCACTTAGATGTTTAAAAGTCTCAAATAAGCACTTTCTATCATAAAGTATATTCCATTTAACAGTAGTGGTGTAAAGGAATCATTAAAATGTCGTTATAACAGCTTCGCAACGATCGAGCATTTATTGTTAATCAAAAATCAATGTCGAGTAATCAGTGGGCGTCTTAATGGCGGGCCGCAAGTAATGAAAGTAGGCGTTCGTAGCCTCGTAGCCGTCACTAATTGCAGTCCATAAGTTCGTAAAGGAGGTACCTGTATCTATTTACAATAATATGATTACATGAACTTCTTTTAGATGTATGCTATCAGAAACATGGTAAGTTTTACCTTATCTCTGATACTATTAGTTTTCATTCTTAAGTTTATTTATATTAATACGATTTAATAAAATTGATGTGTCTGTAATGCCAAAATAACTTTTTTTTTAAACGCTTGTCTGTGTGTCTGTTTGTTCCGGGCATAGAATTATGAATTCGGTATAGTAGAGGCGGACTTTATTACTCTATGGTTCCGGGTAAACTCCGAAATGGTTGGACTGATTTTGACGGGACTTTCACTGGTAGATAGCCGATGTTATAAGGTGTAACTTAGGCTACTATTATTTTAGAAAAAGAATTTGGGTTTCGCGTTAATAAAAAATCTGGTCATGGTGAATCAATTCGTGCGCTTAACGCCTAAGTAAACCATAAGAGATATAGCAAATGAATGTACTACATAATTGTAGACATTAAAAAGACCTACAAAAAAAATCAGCGAGAGTATATGCCTATCTTCTAAGGAACACCCATAATAAGCATTTTTGTTTTTAAAATAGCCCGGAGCAGGGGAGGAAGATTCGCACGTGTGCCCGATCGATGGCAATCTGTAGTCGACGCGAGTGAAGACGTGGGCACAGCTAGTTATAAAGTATATTCTAATGATAATTATTATAAAGTTCAAGATTTTTTTTATTAGTTAGAGGGCGCTTGTTAGCGACGCGTAGGGCTAAGCGTGATGATAAAAATCATAATTGTAGATATAAGTTGTAGGGACTAAGAATTTGTATACACGATCGGCGATTTAATGTTTTGAATATAATATTGCAACTTGTAGGTATATACGAATAGTAAATAACTTGTAAAAATGCTTATAATATCGTAGAAATAGTCGCTTAAAGTATTGAACATAAGTCTCATCAATAATCTGTGTTTTATAACAGTTATATGTAATGTTTAATGTCGTATAGGATAGTTAGCCTACTATGTGTGTTTTATAATGTTTGTAACGTTTAATAGTGCGTACATAACGTGTTTTTTGGCCGTTTAAGATTGTAAAGTTTATTGTTTGATATTTACGATGTTTATGAACCTTTAATGTTGCAATTAGTGTTTTTATGTAGGTATTTATGTCCATAATAACATAAGACAGATTTTATAGTGATTTAATAAGTATATTTAGAGATATTAACAATTTATTAAACATTGAATAGAATAATAGTAATAACGTAGATAGGGACAGCAATAGTGCAGCCGCGACGCGTCACCGTGGTTAGCGCGCCATGACCATATTTGGTAATGCTAGAGTAGTAGAGAGATAGACGTTATCGCTCCGTCCCGCTCCAACGGTGAGATAAAAGTCTAGCCGTCGGGGCCTACCGGCACACACAGGTGCCACAAACTGAAGACTCAAGACTCAAGAATCAAGACTGGAAGAAACAGTGCTATGAAGATAGTACTAAGAAAATAGTATTAGGAAGAATTATTGTATATTGAGAAGAGTAATTGTATCTTGAGAAGATTACAGCGAAATTTTATTGTGGTATCTGTGTGTCCAGTCCTCTCCGCTCCCGTGCTACGTCAGCGCCACGCCTACAAGAAGGCACCTCACTGCGTGTGTACCTTAATGTTTCGCCCTCTTCACGCCTAGTAGTTTCGGGTGTGAGCAGGGTCGGTCACACGTAGCGAGAGGGGCTCGCACGCACTGGTTTCCAGACAGCTGGTTACCGTAGCGTGTATTCCGCCGTCGGTTATACAGAGTTCGAGGGAATCGTTTCCGTCGCGTTCGCGCTCTCGGTGCGCGGTCCCGCTCTGTATTGTTGACGTAGCACATTTTGTAAAGGGCAATCACGAGCCCATTTTAGCGCTAATCTTTAAAACTACCAAGTCATATTGAAGTTTATCTAACATCACGCTACGACGCTTATGAGCGAAGCAAATAGGTTAGAAAGAACCTACGCTAAGTGAGAACAAACTAGGTAATTGTGCGGACGCGAAGTGTGGGGTTAACTATAAGTAACTAAATCAAAATTTTCAAAATTAAATTTTTGTGTTACCACTATGCGAAGCTAGTTGTTTTATGAAATTGTTTTTGTTAAAAATAACTAGTTATGTTAGTGACCCAAAACCATTAGGTAGGGCAAAGAGGTATTTATTTGGAGTTTTCTCTCTACTTGAGGCAGTCCGACTGGTGGAATATCTCAACCCTACAGAAGATCGCAAACAAATATCTTTGTGTTGTGTTCATGCGATAAATAGGGTTTCCAAAGCACCTTGGAGTAAGGTGGTTCAAAATCGGTAACGCGCTAGTGATACCTATGATATTACAAGCCATTAGGCGGGCCGTATGTCTGTTTGCCACATCAGTTTTAAAAAAAAACTAGGTTTTTTTAAAGCGTATGTATAATATTATATAAGTTTAACAAATTTTCAAAAATCAGTTTTGATCCTGCGCTTATTTATTTTTATTCAATATAAACTTTTATCATATTTGAAATCGACTTCATTATTTTTTACTACACTATAAATTTTAAATAAAAAAAATTAAAATGTTATTTTTCTTTATTTTTGATATTTAAACGTAGGCCTACCTATGATAATATCAAAGAATAAAGTGGAAATGAAAACGGTACAATACTATAAAACAAAAATTAAAATCTGTATACAAAAGTTATTATTTACATCGTCTGGGAAGCTCGATACAATTTTATTATGCTATCTAAAATCCCAATGCGACATTATCGCGAAAATCTCATTACACGAAACCATTTCACAGTCTTCGAGGAATACGGACAAAAATTATGTGACAGAATTAGATACAACATTCATTGGGGAAACATGAATAAAGAAAAGGGAAAAATTTCACGGGCTACACAGAGCGAACCCAAAAACTTGTTTATTTGTAACTTGGATACAAAATTAAATCAACTTAGCAAACATAAATAATTATAGAGTATTACAGGACGTCCGTTACTCTTTGGACGATCAAGCTCTTTTCGATCGGCTTGATCCATTGGCTCTGCGTAGAGATGTTGGTTCACTCTGCATCTTCTACCGCATTTATCATGGGGAGTGTTCCGAAGAATTGTATGGATTGATCCCGGCTGCCGAATTTCACCACCGGACATCGCGACAGAATCGTAAATCCCATCCACACCACCTCGATGTTCAGCGTTCCATAACAGTACGTTTCTTAAGGCACTTTCTGTCTCGCACAACCACTTTGTGGAACCAGCTATCGCCTGAGATCTTTCCGAGCCGTTATGACCTGGTGACCTTCAAGAAAAGAGCTTATTCATCCCTAAAAGGCCGGCAACGCATCTGCGAGCCCTCGGGTGTTCGGATGTTTGTGGGCGGCGGTGATCACTTTCCATCAAGTGTGCCACCTGCCCGTTTGCCCACTTTTTACCATAAAAAAAAAATAAGACACAACATACTATTTTTAATTATATGAAACAAATTAATACACGCGTACATAAAATAAATTAAGAAAAAAACAAATATAATGCACTTCGCACAAAAATAATGTAGAAAGCAAAATCTCTAATGGGTCACAAAAGATTTTTTAAAGCTATGGTACCTACATTTACAATAAAACTGACCTCTGATATTAAATTATATTTATTAAGTAACTAAGTATACGTCTAATAAGTATAAATTCCGTGTAATAGAAATTTGGAATGATTTTAAGTTATGTATTATATTTATTTTTAATATATGTATATAAGTACCCTTTTGCAAAACAAACGGCCACTTCAGATTTTTTCTGTTTTTCAATAAATATTACAAGAAAAAGGTTTTATTAATTTGACGTTGTATTTGCGTGTTATTTGAAGCATCCTGACATGATTCCTTAAATTCCGATTTTTTTTTTTTAAATTATGATTATTGTAAAATTGCTCTAATAATGACGCGAATTGCTGTATCTGTTTTTTGCTGATTACTAAAATTTTAAAACTTTTTGGATATTTTCTACAAATTAAACAATTTAATCTTTCTTTTTACATTAAATACCAATTTCTGATATGACTGATAAAGCGATAAGGGTCAGTAAAATTATAACGCTACTTGAAGAAAGTTGTTCGCAAACTTATGTGTCACAGCGGCTAAGTCGTTCAACTGTCCAGAGGACTTGACAGCGGTATCAACAGACCGGTTCGGTTAAAAGAAGACAAGGTTCGGGAAGAAAACGATGCACAGAACCACGAGATAACCGCTTGTTGGCGAGACAGACGTTGCGGAATCGTAAGACGTCAAGTGTGGACCTAAAGAAGAGCCTTGAAGAAGTAAGAGGAATAGAAGTTAGCTTGTGGACGGTCAGGAGGAGGCTTGTGGCTGCCAATATCAGCAGATACCGCCTGATCCGGCGCCTAAAATTACTCTGTGAACAGCGTGTTGCTCCACTTCAGTTAGCTCGGAACTGTGCTTCATGGACTCTAGAGGACTGGAACAAAGTATTGCTTTCTGATGAGGCTAGAATCTTTTTGTGTGGAAAAGACCGACGTCGGCGAGTACTGCGAAGTCCACGGGAACGCTATGAGGAAGTATTTTTTGAAAAAATAACTCCATATGGCGGTGGTTCCGTTATTTTTTAGGCAGCAATCAATTTTCATTCGGTTAATGTGTGGCGACATCTATCGAGCCACATAAGACGCATCCTACTATCCTTCCTACATTGCGCTATAGAAATTAACTCAATCGTTGAGTATATATACAAGAACCCGACTACAACCGTTGGGCAGCTGCCCGCCAGACATAACACCCGTCTGGTCGGAGGATCCTCCCTTTGCAATAGTTCTTCTACAAATGTAAATATTATGTGAATATTTATTAATACATTATTATTATATTATAAAGTAATAACCAAAATAAATGTATTTAGGTACATAATGGAAAGTCCTAATTCCACATGCACAAAACTCGTATTAACTGCTCTCGAGGAAGATCCCATTTTTATGGTCGACTATGCTCGCCCTTACCTTTCTAGCGACGTGGAAGCACATATGCAAGAAGTTGGGATCCGTCATTTAAATTAGCCAGCTCGAAGTTCTGACCTCAATCCAATTGAGCATGACTGGGATGTTCTAAAGAGACGGGTAAGATCAGTGCAACCTGCTCCACAAAACATCAGGAAGCTAAAAAAGAGTCATTACAGAAGAGTGGGAACGTATTTCTCAAAACGTTACTAAAAATATCGTGGAAAGCATGCCCAGGACTCAAGCCTTGATTTTGGCAAGAGGTCACCACACTCGTTATTAGGTTTCTAAATTTGCAAGTTTATTTAATTAAAAAACCTTATAAAAATCTTCTTATATATATATATATAACTTACACAATTCATCGAAAATTAATGAAAAAATTACCAGAGTTCAACGCATATTAATTTACACGATTATAAGTATACAGACTACGTCAAACAATTACATTCAATTTATTTAACTGAAATCGACCTTAGAACATAAATTTCCTTAGGTGTCCGTATTTTTTGCAAAGTAGTGTACCTATATTATTTTATTTTATTTATTTTTATTTTATTTTATTTTATTAATTGGTCCACAAAACTGACTACAACCTATGTATATAATGTATATATGTAATATTGTAAAATCATGCAATGATTGTACTCTTCTAGATGTGGATACAGCATGCACATAGGTATTAAATATATATATATTATTAAGTAGGTATCTGCATAGAGTAATAAAGTCCGCTCACTGTACTCTAACACGCCGAGTTCATAATTCTATGGGTATCTGTTTTGTGCAATATATAGTACGAAACTAGAAATTTTTGAATGCCTGAAAATGATTTTTACTATTGAATTTTTTATGAAGTTAACTCGCGATTCGAACGATGGATATGCGTTTTATCTTTGTTATGGTCTTGGAAAATATTTTAAGAAAAAAATCAAGATATTTAAAAAGGAAAGTCGTAAAATTTGGACTGACTGGAAAAATCGTAGTTTTTGTATGCACTCTCCTCGATCATAACTAGAAGAAGGTAACTAGAAGGTTTTTATGATTTAAGTTATCCCTGAACGTGATAGGTGGTGCTGTGTTCCAAATAATGATTACTGGAAAGGGCAGAACAACGACTGCGGGATCAGCTAGTAACTTAATAAAATAAATGAAAATAAACAATAAAATTTGATTTACATAATTTATTGCTTAAACGGGTTAGATCAAGTATCTATTTTAATATTTTTATACAATTTAATAATAATATTGATATAAATTAATTAATAAATTAATTCAAGTTGTCATTACCTACATATTTAATCTTAAGATTTAATAATATATATGTACTTAGATCGACAATGGATAGATTTGAGCGAGCCGAAAAACAAAATACATTAGTGTGCGTGTAATAGTGATGGACCATGTACTGACTCGGCCTTAATGTCGATATTGATACACATATCGGTGATTTAATGTCGCCTATCAAATACGTATACGTAATTATGTGTAGGTATACAGAAATTCAACATAGGCTAACCCAGCCACAACTTCCGTGAATATTTCTCAAAGATGTTTTTGAAGTGAAAAGTTCTTTAGCTCGCTGAACACTTTATTTTCAAAATCAAAATAATATATAATAATATTAATCATTAAAATTAATGATTCGAACATCATTTTAATACATTGATAAATACATAGTTTAAAAGTAACATGCAAGTGCGCTATCTATTAACAAACGGTAAACCGTTAAAACTCACATGACAACTGTTAGATTATTTACATTATATAATATCTGACCCTTTTATGCCTTATCATCTTGCGTAATGGAAGGTACTCGTGAGAAAAAAAAAACGAGTCCGACCCGACTATTTTTGCAGTTTCCACCTGTGTGAGTTCCAGTGGCAATCCTGCGATTCCATCTTCAGACCCTCGTCATCATGTGTAATAGAATATACTCATGAAAACAAAACAAACGAGACTAAACTTGACTATCTTTGCAGTTTCGTTCAGGGAATTCCAGTGGCAATCTTGCGTCTCCATCGTTCGACCCTCGTAATCACGCGTAATAAAAAAAAATCCCATGGCAACAAAACAAACGATCCCAAATTCGATTGTCCTAATTTTGCCATCAAGGAGATGCTACATCCTGACTCCATCTTCAGATCAGCTCCGTGGTATCACAATATAGTGGTTGAAAAATGGTTTGCAAATTTTGAAATTTTGTGTTCTATCTATACAATAAATAAAATTTAATAGTTTGTTTTTAATGTCAAAATAACAGCTTTTTACTAAATGCATATGAAAGTATATAATAAGGTACCCACAACAAAACACACATATTGAAATTTTTGTCTGTCTGTCTGATTGTTCCGTGCAATCTCCGAAATGGTTGGACCGATTTTGACGGGACTTTCACTGGTAGATAGCTGATGTAAAAAGACCTACAAAACAGACAGTAAAGGATCACCCACAATAAGCAATTTTGTTTCTAAAATAACCGGGAGCGGGCGTTCTGTAGTCCATGCGAGCGCAGTATATGAACGAAGCCAGTTCTATTAAAAGCTTATTAAAAGACCAACAATATGGAATATATACTATTCTGCATATGGAAAGAGAGTTTTAAGTGCTTGGGAAAAACTTGCTTTAATGTTTTCAGATAAAGATGATTCCGAAAACCAACATAAAATCGCGGCTTAATTATTGGGTAATAAACGCGTGCAGAACCGAGGATATTCCTAGTATTTATGATAACTACGGGTTTTAGCAATGCCCATTTCAATTAACCCTTCTTTGCATGATGATGGAAATTTCAATCACAACATTTAGTGAAGAAAAAAGGTATTCAAAACCCTTGTACTGTAAATTTGTTGTTGCTGGCAACTTTTTAAGCGACTATTGCGTACAACCAAACGCAGTTGTCAAAAAATAGCAAACGTCACGTCAATTATCAGCCCTTGAATTAGTCATTCCGCTGTTTGTTGTGACTGGAAGAAACGAGCGAGATTATAAATTGTTTATGTTGTTTTTTTTAGGGAAACATGAATGAAACGGATATCGAACATTTTTTCAATCAGTTAGAAGGCGGTTGGCTCTCGGAAGATGACCTTGATGACCAAGATTCCGACGATGAAAACTGCGACGCTGATGAAATTATAAGTGTTGCAGGAGGAAAACGATGATGATGAAGATGAATCTGCTGACATTGATCCTCCTCTTGTAGAATCAGAAGACCAAGAACCCCCTCACACATCATCTTCATTCAATTTGTAGTCTTCATCCAGTTTTTCACTTGACAAAAGAAGCTTGATTTGGAAAAATACTTTTTGAATTTTTATACTTCTTTGTCATTAGTAGCTTTTTTAGCTAAAGCAGAAATTCACACAGTGGGAACTATGCAACAAAACAGGATACCAAATAATAAAGTACCAGAAGAGAAAGATTTCATGAAAACATCCGTGTCCAGAGATAGTTTTGAGGAAAGAGTTTCTATGCATGATGGTATAGATTTGAGTTGCGTAGCTTGGAAAAATAATAAGATAGTAACCCTGTTATCTTCCTATGCTGGAGCATTGCCTGTAATTAAAGTCAATAGATTTGACAAGGTGAAAAAAGGAAAAATTGATATTACTTGCCCGTTTATTTTCTAAGAATACAATAAACACATGGGAGGATTAGATCTTATGGATAGCTTTTTGGCCAGAAATCATATAAAAATTAGGTCTAAAAAGTGATATTTGCGTAATTTTTTTCATCTATTTGATCTTGCTATAATACATTCTTGGATTGCTTATAAAAAAAATGCTTAAGAAAGGGGTGAACCTAAAAAGAGTCCGCTTACAATGGGCCAATTGAGAAATAATTGGCTTTTGTGCTATGCAACAAAGGAACCACCAAAGAAGCTAAAAGATGGCGTCCTAGTACCAGTATCCTAGAAGAAAAATTACAATTAAAAAAAAGAAAAGGTTCTCCAGCTCTACCACTTCCAAAAGACATAAAAAAGATGGTTCTGAACATTGGCCAAAAGTAGGTGGGTCACTCCGGAGCAAATTTCCCAAATGTAAAGGCTATTCCTCAATTTCGTGTACTAAATGTGGAGTTAATTTGTGCTTGAATAAGAATAATAATTGTTTTTTTAAATTATCATAAAGAATAAATAAGAATAAATAAAGAATATTTATTTATTGATGATGATGTAAATGTATGATGTAAATTTCCATCATATTGTTTTTTACATAATTCATATTTTTATTTATACTAGAACATTTAATCCAGAGCATTAATTACATCGCCCTGTTTTATTTTTTTTTAAATAGAAAAAATCATGCAAAGAGGGGTAGGGGAGTAGGTAAATGACAGAATCATATTCATATGGGAGAATTATAAAAAAGTAAAATACTTACCGATTTTCTATACAATAATTTGTAATTGTTAAAACTCAATCTATTGATAACAATTTTTGTCTAACTGCAATATTTTTAAGAAATGTGAAAAATGACAAAGTTTAAATTATTTTATAGGAACACATACAAACTCCTTACATATTTCGATAGACCGTTATCGATATATTATGTCAATCTCTTTGAAATTTCGATTAAAATTAGTAAGTATTCACGTATTTGATAATATTTATTTTGATTTCTTATATCTTCTTATATGTTATAAATTTTGTGAACTTTCTAAAACAGTTTAGTTTGTGAGCAAAACATTTTAATCGGCCTTGCATGTGAAACGGAAATAAAGTCGTTTTTTTTTTGGATGAGTTACAACACAAGGCAATGCACAGGTAACCGCAACTGTAATACGTCGACCAAACACTAAATAATATTGTAGAGCCTTCTATTTTACGAAAATAAGCGATATTTCTTTTCGTCACGATTGAAAAATTGCCCTACCGACACTTAACTTTTAAAAACTCGTGCTGTGTCCCTATCTCGCTCTGACATATGCCTTACTATGCCTTTATCTGTCGTACAGCCAATCTATATGTATACTACATCTATGCTTGTAAATGTATATCACAAGCTTTAGGTGGTTGTATACAAAACATCTTGGAATATTTATTTTTTTACTTCAATAATAAATCCGTACACGGTGAGAATAGATTGAACAGACGACTTGCATCGAATTTAAAAATTATTCAAAATTGGCATTAGGGTTTCCTAATTTAAATGATGAATAAATTATTAAGGGGCCGTCCATTAATCACGTGATATTTTTAACAACTTTTTACACAAGTGCAACAACACACACATAACGTACAACACTTACAAGTGGATAAGCGTCTTGCAAATCAGTTGTTGGCACTGTGCTTTGTTGAAGATCAACGTAGGTCTCATCAATAGTGTCTCATCAAGCACTACGCAAAAAATCTCTCTCGATCTAGCGGTCGATCATGGCGTGAGTGTGAAGGACTAACATTGTGCATCTCTGGACTATTATTGCTCTGACCATTGTCAGGTTGCTTGAAAAATTAATTTACATGTGTACAGTACACACCGCTGGCAGAAATCGGGCGTTCAACGATAAAATAAATACACGTGATATCTCACTACCTTCCCCCACTTGTGATGTTTCGTGACTTTTTTCCAGATCCCTGCCCACTCTCGAGCCTGACGTAATTAATAGACGATCCCTAAGTCAATAAGCTTACTTATTTTCGGTAAACCGTATTTGTGAATTTTAGATTAGGTTACTTTAGGTTTAAAATTGGACTAATCGTTCTAATGTAAATTCTAAAATGCCCGCCCTGAAAAGGTATGCATTTTCGACTTGTCAATGTATTAACGCTTTGTACGGTAATATTCTGCACTCTATACAGCCGAAAAATATACTTGGCCTGTTAATACGTTTAAATTAAAGGCTAAGAAAACTGGCAATCCTAACAATTAGCCAACGATTTTCTTTGTAATTAATATTAAACTATGAATGTGTAGTCTTTTAAAAATATCCTATCTCCTGCTGCGTTTCGTATAACTTCACGTCGTCCTTCTTCAGCGTAAGATCTGGCCTAAAATAACAAAAACAAAAATTAAGGAACATATCGATCATCATGACAAAAAATATCAAGATCGCGAACATAGCGACGGCAACAAAAAACAATAAACCGACGTAACTGTTTTACATAATTCAACTCAAAATTCTTTACCTATGCAGTAAATAGGTCTTTTTAGCTAATATATTGTAAAATTTAAGAATGATAACTTTTCGTTTTTATTTTAGCACGGAAAAGTGACAGCACTGTACTACCTGATGGGAACCACACTGTTCACGATAATGACGTTTTCGAAATAGACGCGTTATACTCTTACTAAAAGCAATTTGAAAACGGCACAAATATTGATATCAGCATGTTGTAACAAAAAGGATAGCAAATCACAGCGTAAGGCGGAAATTCTGTTGTCAAAAAAGGATAAAAGTTTCTTCTCTCTCACGCCGATATCAAGTCGAAAGTGACTGAGGGTCATTGCCCCTCATTCACAATGCTCATATAAAGAGCGTCAATGCTGTATTTACTTATAAAATATCATTGGTTCACAACCCGAAAATATTATTTTTCAGATAAATTAACTTTGCAACATTATTTCATTAAATAAATCGCTCTCTTCCGCTTGAACCGCCATCGTGGTTAGATGGAGTTTGAACTTTTGTGGTCTTTTAATTTTCAAATACCAGCTACTTAAAATACCAACAAACCTTACAGTGCGAAATAAATAACCTTCATACTGACTGGTTCACACAGCTGAATTTACATTGGCTGATTCCGCAACGCGACAACCAAAAGTTCTTCTTCCTCATCGTAGATAGGATTATTCTGTAACTCGATCAGATCTTCATTGCTGATAGGATCGCCGTGCGTTGCTACAAGTTCTACGAGATCTTCTACCGTGACATCTTCAAGTTCAGACCCCTCAATCATTGCAGCAATGTCTTCAAGCACTTGTCTCTGCA
Organism: Saturnia japonica; assembly: GCA_033032175.1. Lineage (NCBI taxonomy): Eukaryota > Metazoa > Arthropoda > Insecta > Lepidoptera > Saturniidae > Saturnia > Saturnia japonica. The sequence goes on from CM065314.1 coordinate 7,521,377, forward strand.
TCTGGACAATTCTTCTAGGTGCTTCCACTACATCTGGTCAAAGATTACGGCACACCTCATTCATACAACTCATTTTAACTTCCTTCCAAGCCTCTTCTATGTTGTGAATAGACTTCATAATGTTGTATGACTTCCACCAATCTCGCATAGACTGTCTTCCTTCCCCGTCAGTTTCATAAATTAGTTGGCTAAAAGTGCGGCGATGGTAATAAGCTTTGAAGTTTGCTATTGCTCCCTGGTCCATAGGTTGTAATATTGACGTAGTGTTTGGTGGAAGGAACTTTACGTACACTTTTATGTCTCTGGGCGTATCAAGTGAGGTTGGATGTCCTGGGGCATTGTCTAAGAGTAATATAACTTTAGGTTCAAGCCCATTTCTGTCACAGTATGATTTGACTGATAGGCAAAAACTATTAGAATACCATTCTTGAAAAATTTCCCGTGTACCCCACGCCTTTCTGTTTGATTGCTACACAACTGGTAGACTTGTCTTATCTGTGCCTCGCATTGCACGGGGTATTTCTGAATGGTACACTAGTAAAGGTTTCAGTTTGAAATCACCAGTGGCATTACCACCCAGCAGAAGTGTTAGTTGATCTTTCGCAGCTTTGAAACCACTGGCTTGACGTTCTTCCTTAGAAATGAATGTTCGAGATGGCATTTTTTTCCAGTAAAGGTCGGTCTCATCAACATTGAAGATGAGACAAGCAGGAATTTTCTCTCGTTTAACGAACTCTTGAAACTTGTCTGGAAACTCAGCTGCAGCTTGAATGTCCGCGCTGGCCGCATCGCCTGTTATGTGGATATTGTGAAGATTAGAACGCTGCTTGAACCGATGGAACCAGCCTCTGCTGGCAGCAAAAGTCGGAGTGGCACTCCCTTCTCCTTCTTTTGTTTTCAGCATCTCATACAAAGATTTTGCTTTTGTGCATATGAGATCTTGACTTAGTGGTGTGTTCTTCTTATTCAAATCTTCGATCCAGACTGACAGTAATTTCTCCATTCTTTCTAAGATAGATGATCTTGAACGAGAAAGTTTTGTTGCACTTATAGGTGTTGAACTTTCGCTGGAGATTTTAATTTTTTCCCGATTTTTATAAATAGTTCTCACCGTCGATTCTGAGAGTCCAAAATCTCTCCCAACAATTGTTGCTTTGCCTCCATTTTCCATTCTTCTTAACACTTTCATTCTCAATTCCAAAGTGACGCTTTTACGCTCTTTTTTCTTTACAGGTGGCATTTTTAACGCAGGGTTAAATTATGTATGTATCTCCAATAAATGTTAAAACAAAACTGCCAGCCGACCGAACTAACATTACGGAATAAATGAACACACGAAACGAACGAGGAAATCCTCATAGAACAAAGTCGAAAGACAGGGAATTCCCAATTCTTCAAAGAGAATATTCAGAGAAAGCGGGGATCCCGCGACCATAGAGAAGTTAATGACTACATTATGTTTATACGCACTCTTTCGCGTAATGCGAGACATTTGAGCGCGAAATTTGAAATTCGCGTTATAGTGAAACCGCGCATAACGGGGTCGCGCTAAGCGGGGTATTACTGTATTTATTTTTACAATAATTTGGCCTTAACCATTTCCTTGGTTAACTAAATGTTGTAAAATTTAAGAAAATATCTCTGTTCCTCTATCAATTATTCTATTATTTTGCGGCTTTAAAATCGCTGTCCAATAAAATAGAAATTTTGTAGATAACCATGTATTCTTTCCGGCCATCGATAGAATACACATTTTTAATTCGTGATTTGTTATTAGTCTTACTAATTGGTAAAAAGCGTTTAAATAAGTAATAAAAAAAAACTTACAATGTAATTTCCACGGTTTGTTGTTGAACTGTAACAAAAAAGATCGAGTAACAATTTTATAACTAAAATAGATTAATATTTAAAATATACGAGTTCCATTTATTAAATATACAGTTTCTGTCAATTACATTGTCTACTTAAACTAAAAAATGTTACTTTTTTAAGTTATACTTCTATAGGCGCGTTATGAAAGAATGATCCAACAAAAACATATATGTGAAAAAGGGGTCAAGTTTGGTAGAAACGATGTTCGGGGTAGTCGTCGTCACCGATAAAAGAACTGATATCTAACGCGTGCCAAGTTCCATAGCAGTTCCGCTAATTATAGCTGTAGGAATACTGTATGTTATGCAATTCATGTACAAAACAATTTGTTACTTTCTCTGACATGGAATTTCTTACGTGACGTATAGCATCGAGTGTGACTACCTTCACCACGATAAACCAAGAAAAAGAAACAACTTCATAGTGTAGACTTTTTGTTACAATGTGCTCGCAAATCGTAAAATATCACTATCATATTTTTTTCCTGACGCGCCTAAATAAATGTTTAAAGAAGTTTGAAGCAATGAAGGGTTAGTGGTAGCGTGTCCAGTCACCGCGTCGATTAAAGCGAGTTGGAATCTCTACAATGAGCCTGATCTTTCGGTGAAGGAAAACATCATGATGAAACCGTAGCATGGTGGTAGGGTATTTTCTAATGTCGGCCTGGCTAGCTACCATTCTAAAGATGAAAATCTGTCGTCAAGCACCAATAGGTGTGTTCCGACAGCAGCATCTGAGAGCCAGTCCTCCCACTAGGATTAGCGTGTCACTATCTTTGACCACACTGTCACTTAACATCAAGTGAGATTGTGGTTTTAACCACAGATCTAATATATAGAGATAGGCAACATGAAATAAAATGTATACTCTTGTGTTAGAACGAGATAGGAATACGAGACCATTTTCGTACGTGTTATCGGCCTACATAAATCGTGACGAAAACAAATCCCGCTTATTTTCGCAAAATCTAAGATTTTAAAGCGTAATTTAATGTTTAGTAGAGGTGTTTAATTGTGGTTACGTGTATTGTAACTACATGTAACTCGTGTAACATAGAAAATTAACAAAATAAAACGCAAACTAGCGAATTCTGTTTTGTCTCGTCTTATTCCAACTATTGCCGAGAGGGGTAGGGCACAAAGAATTTTTTTTAGAGATTGCACTCTACTTGGGACGGCCCCACTGGTGGAATACCTCCACCCTACAGAAGACCGCAGCTAAATAAGGTTTCCAGAGTTCCTTGGGGTATGGGGTTCAAGGTAGGCAACTAGTGATACTTACCTAGCATCCATAGGCTACGGTAGCCGCTTACCATCAGGTAAATCATATGCTTGTTTACCACTTTTGTAGTATAAAAAACTATATTTACTATAAATACATCAGTGTGTGCTCCCTCCTTCTTACGACATCGGGTCCCTTAAGCGTAATGTGAAGAGATATTTATGCAGACTGGCATGATAGCAGCGACCGCCGACTGATTTAGATCTCTCGGTGGTCGCCGTTGTGTTTGTATTGTGCTGTGCTTACCATCAGGGACAGTACCGTCAATGTTGCAAACCATTTTTTTTTTAAAGTGCGTGCGTACAAAGTACACTGGTCAGAAGTGAAACCTCATTGGCAAAGTAATTTTTAAATCTCGTTTATTTTTATACTAATCTAAAGCTTTACATTTCCGAGACTTAGAGGGAGGGAAAAAGGAAGATATTATAGGAATTTAATGAATATAATTGTCATTAAAATATTAAGTATATTGAATTCTTAAATGACGAGTGGCAAAATTACAATGCCACATGTTATTTGTAAATATTAAAACATCCTAACTTTCAAACGAATTAACATAAAAAATTGTATATTAACAAAAAGATAACAATTTAATGATAAAAATTTATCACAAAATGTTTATTTATAAATTTTACTCACTGTTTACACATTGTCTCCATGGGTACGTGCTTCATGCTACGTTCGCCCTTTCTCAGAGTCCCTCTATCTCTCTCTCAAAAGGATTCAGATATTCGTGGCGCGTTGCACGCGTAAAAATTTTACCCTTATTTGCGCAAAGAAGTTTCACTTCAAAAAAATTTGGTAAGAACACTAAACCTATGCAGCATTTAAAAAAAGTATAACCTAAAATTAGCTCATTTATCATATACATACTCATTTGCGGTTGTTGCTGTATCAAGCCGTTTATATCAGAGAAATACAACGCATGATTCGTCTGTATGTAGTCTTTGGGAGTGTCTATATACGTTGTTTGGATCACCGGCATTGTCAGGGTCACTTCCTCTACACTCCATTTCTCATTGGCGTCGTTGTTCTGTTCGATTTTTTGCATTCTTTCCACTTGCTTATAGGACGGCTCACCGCCAATGTAGTCGCGTTTGATACGGTTGTGACTTCGGATCTCATGCTTGCGAAGGTCCGATCTGAACAATTAAAAAAATAATTTGATGGTCGCTAAGTAAAATAAGATGAAACATCTATGTAGGATTTAATTATTAAAAAAACTATTACAATAATATTCAATTATTAGCTGTGCCCCACGATTTCATCCATGTTAATTTTATACAATAAACACCGCAACGCTAACGCACCTGTGTAGTCTATTATAATTATTGTTCTTGTCGCAAGTACAAACTATTTGATTTTTATTATTATCTCCTAAACTATGTGTCTAAATGACACACTATAATGAAGAAAACAACTTTATAAAATTTTCTTCATGACGAATATGCCATGCCTAAAAATAATGTTCATAAATCACTTTTTAATTTTTAACAATTGTTTGTCACAAAATAGCTTTTGAGGCTTATCTATAGGAGATACGTCATATGATATGGCGAACTTATTTTTATATATATTAAGGATCAGTATTTTTATAGCGTATTGTATTTACGTATCATTAACCATTACGACAGCGCAAGCGGATAAAGCAGCTCGGAAGGGTTTAAGCCTTAAGAAAAATCAATATTTAAGGATTGCTGAGAGTTGTAGCTTAAAGTTATATAGCCTATACTATTCGTCGTGAGTCTGGTTATCATATACAAAAAGATTTTTTAGAATCCGACTGGGGTAGTTCCAGAGATTAGTGTGTTTAAAAAAAAACAAACAAAAAACTCTTCCGCTTTATTATGTTAGTATAGAAATACACCGACTGATATCGGAACACGACATACCAAAAGAAAATCATACATGTGTTTATCACTATGTGTATGTTGGTCGTGATCTCTACCACGCCGCTATATTTCTGCATATACACCGATTGATCTCGAAACACGATGTACCAAAAGAAACTCATAATGGGTTTTTCACTATTTGTATGGTGGTCGCAATCCTTACCACCCCTCTATATTACTGCATAAACACTGACTGATCTCTGAACACGACAAACCAAAAGAAAATCATAGTTGGATTTATCACTCTATGTGTATTGTAAATCATCCCTTATTGTACCTGGCGGATTAATTTTTCAAAAACACGAAACCCTTTTATTTCTTCCTAAAAGGATAAATATGAAGTCTCATATCCCTAAATTGAGAAATAGTGAGTCCTTCATACAACATTTCATCCCCTATTTGACCCCTTCGTGTTTTGTCTTTGTGCCGTAAGTTAGGTCCAATATATCTCTATTCAGCAAAATTGGTTTGATGGGTTGTTCGTACAAACCTTCATCCCCTATTTCACCCATTAAAGTTTTATTTTCACCACATAAGGTAGCCAAAGTCCAACATATCTCTATACCAAAATTCATCAAAATTGGGTTCTTGATACGAACTTTCTCCCAATTTTCACCCCATCCAATTTTATTTCCAAAAGTAGCATATGTCCTTTCTCAACCAAAATTTAACAAAATTGATTCAACCGTCTAGGCGTGAAAATGCAACAGACGGGACAGACAGAATTACTTTCGCATTTATAATATTAGTAGATATGGATTATTCATTTCATTATGCTGTCATTTTCAATGATGTCATTTACCAATTAAAATACTAACGTAAATTATTACCCAACAGCAAAATAACGACAACAGTTTAAAATAATACATTTTTTTTCTCTCTTTCTATACCTTTCTGTTTCTCTATAATAACTGATACTTTAGTAAGGTAATTGTTGGGTACGCGTCACTTCCCCTCTGTGTGAGGGAGGGAGGGGAGGGTGACGTTTCCCGGTTTGGACGGGCGTTTTGTTGCGCCGGATGCCTGTCTCGTAGACGCCGTACGGATGCCAGTGGGCCGCGATGTTAGTAGTGAGGGGTTCCGGGGGGTGCAATAATGCACGACCGCTTGAGGTGCCGGGTCTTCAATGAAAGTGGAATTCTTGTTGATTGTTCGCAGGACGACCAATGCTTTCTTCTTGTTGTTACTTGTACTCGTTGAATCGCACCGTGCCCCATACGGCCCCTCTTCGAGCTTAAGTAGTTCGGAGAATGACCGTAAAGAGAGCCCCGCTTTATTTCGTGTTTTAATTTTAGTTTTCGCTTTGGTTGCCCTGTTAATCTCTCTATATTTTTGTCATTATATATCTTATGTGCACATGTCATATATCAAAATGTTCCTTATTGTATTACCTATCCATTACATATTCACATATAATATACATTAAGTATATATTCCGTACATAAGCCAATAACAATGCAATTTACTGGCGGCATCACCGTTTTCCGTTCGTAAAGTTCCTATAACATTGAATGTTTTTACTCTATTGACTTATTCTATGCTTTAATCTATTCTATATTAGTTCTATTCTCATATATGTAACACACAATACATAATCGTTTATGTACATCCTAATATATAACATGCAACTTATAATGTGGCGTAGTCGCTAACATTTCTCTATAATATTGTCTGTATCAATCTATTTTATCGTAACACATAGTACATAACACGTAAACACAATAATATCACATAATAACCTAACACGAAACATGAAAATAACAGTTCTGTCGCCAACAGTAATAATGACAAAAGATCGATTGTTGTGGTGTCCTTTTAATTTTCTATTTTAGGGATTTTTATATTGTTAATACAAACCCGAAAGTGAATCGAAAAAAGATCGATTTTTGAGAGAACCATCTTTTAGACCTCGTTTTTTTTGTGAATCGATTCATAAAAGTTCGATTCGTTTCAATCTTTTTCGAAATGAATTGCCATCCCTAGCAGCGGCGCAGCTATATTCAACCGAAAATAATCCAGCCATTTTAATATGATTTATCACATAGATCTGAGGTCATCTTAAATTGGAATTTTAAAATTAATAAAGTTTGTAGTCCGAGTTGAATTATGTAAAAACCGGCAAAGTGCAATTCGGACTCACGCACCGAGGGTTCCATAGTTGTACAGCCAGATTAATTAAAATAATTAGGTAACGGATAAACTATATTTAGGGGCAAACTTAACTTTGTCATTGGAAAACTGTTGCCCCATATACCGATATAAGCCGCGGTATGTTTATCAATACAAATTCGATTTAATTCGATCGATAGGTTCGATTGGATTTTTTTCTTTACTTGTGCTTTAATACATAGCTTTTTGCCAGATTTCATGATTCTAGGTCAACTAAAAGTATCCTATAGGTTTTTATTCCATTTGAGAGTGTTAAAATACACGGCATAAAAAGCGAGTTTAATTTTTTCACAGCTCCAAAGAATTGCAGACCTGAGTATTTTATATTAATTTCAACTTGATACCTCCAACACACTCGTAAGAAAAAGGGTCTTGACAGACACGGACAACGAAGAGTTCATAGGAACGGAATCCTAAAAAAATGAATTTAGTTAAAAGTGCAGTGGACATTTTATTTTTTGATGCCATCGAAAAATACGCTCATGTAACCAAACTACAGTGAAACCTGGACAAGTGGGACAAAAGGATATAAAATTTGGAAAGCAATTTCATAGTGTTGTAAACTTTTTGTTTCACTCTCATCATTTTTTCATAACTCGTCTCTTTATAGCTACTCCCTTAAGTGCAACTTTTAAAAATATCTACAAGAAAACAATTTTTGTTTATAAAACTCACTTGTAACAGAAATCTCTTCCGCAATAATTACACGCATGTTTGATATTCATATGTGTGGCTTCATGATGTTCTCGGAGGACGGTACTTGTACGGAAAGCCTTCTCGCAGAGTGAACACTACAATATAAATATAATAATACATATTAGATTTTAATCAAATCAAAAAGCAATTTAATTTTAAAACATATACGTTATGTATATATGTTTTTTTTTTAATCTTAGGATGAACAAAGTGACGTCATTGCGCCTAAACAGCCTGAAAACAATGAGCCACCGAGACATCAGTAGTCCATCGCAGATCGTCGCTGTCATGACGACTTGCAAGCGTCTCGGCAGCTGGATATACACTGGTTGATTCCAAAATGCGACAAATCAAAAGAGAGTTACTGCAACAGGCTTATTACCATGCGGATAGTGGCAACCCAACTTGATTACTGGCCTGACCTCCTAACACGACACGACCAAGCGATCCAAAATACTGTATGTGCGACCTGGTGTATGGTGGTCGCTATATAACCAGTCGGATATAATTGTCATGTCCTTTCATCATAATAACCATGTTTAAACTGAAAATAACACACTTTGTTACCGACAGTATTTCTTATAGTTATGTACATCTATGTTTTATTTTTCTTATAGAATTTTGCATTTTATTGGACGCTAAGTCAGCTTTCATTTATACTGATGTGAAACATCTAATGGCTTTTTGACGGGAGTAAACGCGTTCTTATGGGACGTCGCTAACGTGCCGCTCCATTCGAGCAGCTTCTATTTTGCATCAATAAAATATATTTCATTTGTCAATAATTTCATAAAAATATAATAACGAAATCTATACTTATAATAAAAGAGTTGAGTCAAATTCTGTACATTGAAGATATTTGAGAAAAAGTACTACGGGGTTTTATAATCACGGATAGTACACATTTCGATAGTTCTTGAAATTTTTGTCTGCCTGTCGGTTGTTTGTATGATTGAACGCTACTCAAGCAAAAACTACTGGACCGAATTTAATAAAATTTGGTATGATTGTAGTATATAGTCTGAAGATAAATTTAGGAAGCATTTTTCACGTATGGACATTGGTATGGTCTATAAATTGCGTTTATGTACATATAAAAAATATTGTATGTATATATAATTTTGTAATTTATTTTAAATATTTAGTGTAACAAAGTGAAAAGTTACCAAATTACCTTATCTTTACATCATTAAAAAAAATATACGCGGATGGCGCTGTACGGCTTGGTTTAAATTATCATGAAATTAATTTGATATTTATTGTGACACTTAAGTATATTTTCTGTAAGCTCTTATATTAATAATTGAAGGCTGGGCTTTTATTATTATTATTGTTAAATGTTTTTAGATCGATTTTAACTTTATTTTTAAATATTTGAATTAATTAAAAATATCTATTCGGTCTACATTTTCTATGATAGATGTTGTCGTGTTTGGGCTATCAATATTTTTATTTCATTAGAATAAATAGACACACCTATTATAAAGCATTATTATTCACTGGATATTAATGGTTTATAAAATAAAGTTATTAAATAAAATTAGCTTTTCTTAAAGGACGGTACATTTAAAATAATTTTAATTGGGTATTCTCAAATAAACTACCGTAAGGTGAGATTGAGGTGAGGTGAGGTTTTTATTTAGTTAATGTTTATCATACATGAAATATAATACGCGGGCGAAGTCGCGGGCACAGCTAGTAATATTAATATTGTATTCTATAAATTCTGAATATCTTTTATTTTTTCGCCTTTTTTTAAAATTCCAATATAAAATGTAATTAAATTTAGCTGTTTCACATCTGCAACACGTTCTATGACGCCTTAAGGCTTGTGTAGAAGGAACAGCGGACGCGCCGCCACCACGCCGCCGCCGCTTGATTTGTCTATCACTGTACATTTTTAGTAATACATTACTAGCCACGGACATCATACGTGTAGGCATAATGAATTTGATGAATTTTACTAAAAAGGGAGGTAGCGTTTGCATACTTTATATAAAGAAATGGCTAAATAAAAGTTAGAAGTCAAACAGACGCTTATGAGTTCATTCTATTTTGATGCAAAGAGAAAACAACATGGTGGATTCCATACACTTTATAGTCATCTACGAAAAGATGAGTGTAAGTTTTTTGATTATGTTCGAGAAGGTTCGCGAACGTATGTTGGGCCCTAGGTTCGCGAATCACGATCTCTCTTGAACCTTTTGCTGCGATACGCAGTAATTGATTACAAACAAAAGGAGACTCACCTCGTCAAGCGCGGGCGGTATTCCTGACCGTACCCCGGCGACCTGGACGGCCAATTGTGAAATATATGTGTGTGAAGTGAATTGTATGTACGTGGGTATTACCGCCTCAAATCGCAGGATACTAGCACCGCAAGCAATCAGTTCAACAAAACTCCTGGGACACCAACTCAACGTTATACGATTCAAGGCAAAATCCAACTAAGACACTACCGAAAATTACTTGTGACGTAGCGCTCTCCACGCAACATGCGAGCTAATGTACATTTTCAACAATTATCTTCAGATGAATATCAAAATTCTCAACAAATTAGTAGAACACTAACATTTTTTTAGTTAAACTCAACATGTTCATTATTCCTACTCGTATAATTTTCGTGGCTAGCAATGTATTGCGAAAAAGGTACATTGATGTAGCTATCATGTGGCGGCGGAGCGGCAGCGCGCACAGTGGGCTGAAATCGGAGCCTCCCTTTCATAGGATTTTAGAAAAATTAAATTTGTTATTTCATCGTTTAAGTATACAGTTTTGTCAAAACAGTCATATCATTGTATAATTTAGCAATTTCTAGCTTTATTTTTACTTTCTACACCATATAATATGGACTTGTAAATTTCAAATGTATGAAAATGGATTTTCTTTTCGTCATAACTTTTTTGTGTTTTGAGTTGAAAAGCTGAAACTTATACATATCGTTACTGGGGTGGTAATGAACCCTTAGGACCTTTCACCTTGACCCCGGGCGTCCCCGTTCAACAGATATTTGTTGATGAAAATATCATACTTTGATGACATTGTATTGAGGTGAAATCATCAATCTGTAGGTTTATTTTCGACCTGAATGCTACAGGTATCGTTTAATAAAGTTACCCCTGATTTACCCTACCGCTTCGTTTTCAAAAATACGATTCAGAATTCGTTTTAAAATTTCAATATACCTATTTTTCTTTATTAAAAGTTGTAAATTACCTATAAATTTGCAAAACTGTATACTTAAAACTACGAATTAACATATTTAATTTTTCTAAAATTCTATGAAAGGGAGGCTCCGATTTCAGCCCACTGTGCGGCGTGGCGGCGGATCGGCAGCAGCGTGGCGGCGCGTCCACGGCGCCGTCTACACGAGCCCTTACACTCACATGCAATTAAATATCCAGAATTAACTATGTATCTATTGTAATGTAATTAAATTTTAATGGGAACGACAAGCTCGCTCTACGCCTTAAGAACATGGTCTGTGTCTAATCTACATTATTTCATTATATCCTTACCACAAAAAAAAAATTAATACCTTGAACTGCTTCTCCTGGTGTGTGAGCTTATGTTTGTTCAAGTTGGATGGATTAACGAATGTAGCCTCACATTGATCGCACTTGTATGGTTTCTCGCCAGTGTGGGTCCGCATGTGCATAACCAGGTAATATTTATATTTAGACTTGTAAGGGCACAGGTCACAGAAGAAGTTAAATGTGTTTGTGTGAACTAACCTACAAAAATTGGTATTTCTGATCAATTTCAGCTTTTCATCACATCTGGAAACATCGACCCTCTAACACTTATTATTATTCCAATTGGGGATTTTGCAGGTTTATACAGCCCTGCATCACTGCAACCAATAAAATCTATTGTGATCGCCCCACATTACTAAATCTCACCATTTAGTTAGTATAAGCCTTAATGTACTGCAGGTCTTATTGGTAGAGAGCAATTGAACGTTTTCTGAGAGCAGCACTTGCTTTCCCAATATCCTTGCGTGTAGGTTTTAGTGGATGTTGGGTTTTTATTATTGGCAACACAGGCTCACCTACATATGCGAAGCGCCAAGCGCCATCTGACGCGTCAAAGAGAAGTCATTTAGCCGTTACGACAACCGGATTACTCGAGAGCGCAAATTATTATAGAAAAGTCAAAATCTTTTATAAAACCGTGCCGTGTATGCTGAAAACTGCCTCTGGAGCGAAGCCACGTCCCGGGACGCAAGATTCGACTCGTGGCAATCCAAGGTGATTGAAACTGTACACACACCATTATATTTTTGTTTCAAATTTTTTACTGAGCTATCGAATCCCACAGTGGATCAATCAAATTCACAAAAAAGGTTGCTTTGGCGTTTCGTCCGCATTTTGGTAGAATCTGCAATGTCTTGTGCCCTGGACATCGACCCTCCAAAACTTCTATTATAACTACTGTAGTATTGTTTTTATTCAATGATCAACGAGTTCTTGCAAAATATGAACTTGAAAACGTGGAAATCAATGAACTCATTTCTTTATAGTCCTGAATGATTTTTTAAAATTCATACTTTTTGTTGATCTTTCATGAAACTTGTTTAATTTTCGTGTACAAATGAATTTTTTCAATTCGTGAGTGACCTATAAAAATATTTAATTGAGCTGATCTTGGATGAGAGCTCTTAAACAAACATATTTTCGTAAGTGGCTCGAAAACAAGAAATAGTCAATTTTTTGCTCCACCCTAGTAACAGTAATAACTACAAGACGCTGAGAACAATATAAAACAATTTAACTTTTTTTTTCTAATACTCACATATGGTTCCTCAGTCTAGCAACAATAGGGAATTCCTTCCCGCACGTAGGACATTTATGAGCTACACTCTGCTTGTGAATGTGCCGCATATGTTGAGCTATACTAACAACCAGTTGTCCGCATATGTCACAGGCTCGCCTCATGCATTGCTGTTCCCGACGGTGAGCCAACAATTTCTCCTACAATGTCGATAATAGTAAGCCATCTCTAATCAATGAGATATGTAATCGGTGATGTCTCAGAAACCGACCTAATTTTAACAAAATCAAATCAAAAGAATCTTTATTCAATTTAGGTCCTAAGAAGGCACTTATGAACGTCAAAACACTACTGCCGGTTCGGAAAACGTCCCATACATCGAGAAGAACCGGGAAGAAACTCGATCGGATTTATCTGTTTTGTCTACTGTACCAATATTAATATAACAGGTACATACAATAATAATAATTTAGTGAATGCACAGAGAGGGAGTCACTTCCAGACAACAAAGAAAGAAAGAAAAATATTTATTTGTTACAAAGACATTTGACACCGTAGAAAGTTTTAAATATTTACAACAACCTATTACATATCGAGCATCAAATGCCAGTTGCGACAAAACGGCCCCAGCTCAGCATAATGCTGGTTGTAACAACCAGCGCTGGTCTTCCGTTGGACATCACATCACTATAATTCACATTATGATCCACCCTATAATAACCTTTTGACGGTAAAACTGATTTTGATTTGATTTAATAAATATAAATTTAATAATTAAAATGAGTTCCAAGGGTTCAGAGAGTGAAATGGAGATTGTTTGTACTCCACCAGATTTAAGATCAGAAGCCAAATTGGCAATGAAAAACCTGCTTCCAGCAAAGAAACGGCCCAATATTGGGTTAAATATCTTGGCACACCAAGTCTCTTTAACAACAGGTAAGTCTGTAACATCAAGCGTGCAACTGGTGTACTGGTGGGGGAAGTGGGCTGGCACAACTAAAGTCTGCCACCATAACGTAAAATACGTGCGAATCAACATCGAGTTTTGAAAACTTAATCCATGTAAACCGGATAGATACTAAACACTTATGCAAAATAGACTTATGTGTTTCCTGGAAAAATTACTGAAGGATCTCGGTAAACAAATTTATCCAGGGATTTTTTAAGAGTTTTGCTTTATTGCTATTCTGTATTAGACACAATAAACTATATCGTGCCGTCATATTCTATAATAAAAATAAACCACAAGTGACAAGTAAAAGTTCACGTTTATAATGAAATATCACAAGTTAATATGGTCTTTGGAAAGGAATATTTTGTATGGAACATACATTTTACATCCTGAGATGCCATGAAATTTAATAGAAACAAAAGACTTGAGATTTTTCAAGTTTCCGAAGTATTATCAATTAGTACATATTTATAATAATATGTTAGGGACAGGAAAGATTTTTTGAATTTATATTATAATTTGTAATCAAATTACCCTATTTGGAAAATTCATATCACATGAACAACAGGAAAAGTTTTTCACTTTAGGTAGCTTCTTTTGTATCAATTTTTCTTTTTTTTGCCTTCTCCTCTGCATTTCCTCTTCAACTTTCACACGTTCCATTTTCATCTTATGTAATATAAGTTGAAAGTCATGCTTTGAATATGGATATAAGTGATCAACACCTAGAAAAAATTAATATCTCATTTAGGTTTTTCAAATATTTGTTGTACATCCATGAAATAATATTTTATTAATCCTCTACATTTTTTTTAAAAGTGTGCCGTCCTGGGACACCTTGCTGGTGTGAATCGAAATTATTTTGTTACAGATAATATGCATAAAAAGATATTTAATAAATAATAAATACAGCATAATCAAAAATAAAACTATTAAGTCATTTTTTAGGAAAAAGATGATTTTGTATTTAAACGCTTGGTGATGTGTCACCACACTCTATTAGATGTTTCATACTATCATACAGAGTGGACACACTAACAGTCAGTCTAACCCGCCGTATTAGACGTTAGATGTTTCACATCAAAACACTAGTACATTTTACATAATTATCATAGAGTAAATATTCTAGTGGCTGCATATAAATGCACAATACAGTATACAGTTAGTTATTTGGCACTACAGCAAAACATAACATGCATTATCAATAAAACAAAATTCTATACAGAAATATCAGCTTGGAGATGTTTTTGCGTTTGTAGTAGTGTATGGTATAGTATATGTCTGTAGTTAGAGTGTGAGGCATGTGGGAACCTAGCTAGCGCAAACTGCTTTGTACTGGTTTTAGTTACTGTTTGTATATTACACTACTGCAAACATAAAAATGTCTCCAAGCAGAATTTCCAATACACACTTACCCATAGGATTCAATATTTTACGAAATTTCTTATCAGCTGCTTCACAATTTAACTTAAAGACCCAAGCTGTCTTCAGTGTTTCTAAACAATCTGTACAAATATATTTCGGCAGAGAATCATCAATTTCAATCTAAAAGAAAAACTCACATTGTATTCCTTCATAATTTAGGTTTTCTCTTGTTACATATTGAGACAAAATAAGGGTTATTAAATTTTTTACCTGTGACAATTTATTTTTAAGTTATTTACTTTCAAGATACTTGCATTCTTCAAAGTGGCTTAGACAAATAATTAGAAATTATTTATAAAAATGGATAGCCATTGGCCAATAATACACTACTTTTCACATATATTTAGAAAATATAAACATTTTTTTTAATTTATAATACAGTGGCACATTGACACAGCACAATCCAAACAACGGCGACGACCACCGTTGGATCTAAATCCTTAAGGCCATTACTGAATGCTTCATTTATAATCTTAATATTTTTTAAAGTTAGCAATGTAGAGTTTATAGTTTTCATTTGGATAATTGTAAATGAAACTTAGTGGTGGGTGATCATGAATGACTGAAATAATGGAGGAGACTTATAATTATGACTAATGTTGATTAGTAATAAAATTACTAAATTTTTTTTGTGTTATGGTAAAAAAGGGGCAAACGGGCAGGTGGTGCACCTGATGGAAAGTGATCACCACATCCGTAACACCCGAGAGCTTGCAGATGTGTTGCTGGCCTTTCAGGTAAGAATAAGCTCACCTCTTGAAGGTCACCAGGAACGGTAAACTAAACTACTAATTTTCATAATTTAATAACATTACTAATTCTCTATATTTCTTTGTAAGAATTTGTATACCAATAAACTAAAAAAAAGCTTGTTCAATTGTAAAGGAAGAAAGTCTTTAAAAGTACTTTCATATATAATCTAAAAAAGGTGCTGCAGGCTACCAACACAAATTTTGAAGTTAGTTACACTTTTCCCATCAAATTAGTAATTACTAATGGTTATAATCAAGATATTTCAACATATTTTGATAATCAAATGATTTCATTAGTACATCTGCCACTAATGAAACTATTAAGACCTTAAAATACTTACACAAATATTAGTAATACTCCTTATTACACTCATTATGTCCAAATCATTTATTTTATCTGTGAGTGGAGTACATCCATTTTTCGCACACACTCTACAAATCATCTCTTTTGATAACTGGACAGTTTTTTTTCTGCAATAAATAGACCATAAATGATTTATGTTTTAGTAAAATGTGCCTATGTTGAAATCATAGTTCTCTTTACATACAATGTACACATTGTACACAATGTTCCAATTCTACTATAACCATGTATGCAAAAATAATAATCTTTAATAAGTAATGGAAATCACCTTTAATATTGTGCATTAGATAACTAATTATATATATGCATAATATGTACTTGTATATAATACTTGGCGGGGATCTGATACAAGCATTGAAATGTCTCTATGAGGATTCCATTGCTTGTGTTAGAATAAATGGAGCATACACTGAATGGTTTGATATCCAAAAGGGTGTCAGACAGGGATGTGTAGCGTCTCTATGGCTGTTCAACCTATTCATGGATATTTGTCTAACATTTTTTAAAGAGAATGATTGTGGACTGAGAATTAACGAGTTACTTGGCAAATGATCAAGTTTTACTTGCATCATCGGCTAAGGATTTGCAAGCAATGGTGACTATTATGAATGAGGCTTTGGAAAGAAAGGGAATGAAAGTAAATGCAAAGAAGACGAAAATTTTGGTGTTTGAAAAGGAAGAAAATTTGACAGAAGTATGTGTCCGGATTGATGAGGATGAACTGGAGCAAGTGAGTTTGTATACTTGGGATCAATGTTTACCAGGGATGGAAAGTATGAGAGAGATATAGGAAGGAGAGTAAATGCCGGTAATATGGTGAATGGGGTGTTACACTTCTTTATGAGCAGCCAGAGTATTTCTATGAAAGCTCGTTTGGCTGTGCATAGAGGAGTGTTGGTTCCAACACTCATGTACGGAAGTGAAAGCTGGGTGTGGCAGAAAAATCATGAAAGTAAAATAAATGCAGTAGAGATGAGAGCACTAAGAGGTATGTTAGGAGTGAAATTCAGTGACAGGATAAGAAATAGTGTAATAAGAAAGCTTTGTGGTGTGAAAGAAGATATAGTCACAAGAATTGAGAAAGGGATTCTTAGATAGTTTGGGCATGTTGAGAGGATGAATGAAAGAGAATGACTAAACAAACTTATGATACGAGTATGAAAGGAATCGTTGGAAGAGGAAGGACTAGACGAACATTTATTGATCAAATTGGAGACGTTCTGAAGAAAGGTAAGGTCAAGAGTACTCTAAACCAACGAGCATGCATGAAAAGATTAATGAATGTTGAAGAAGCAAAAGAGGTATGCCAGGATCGTAGCAGGTGGAAGGATGTGGTCTCTGCCTACCCCGTTGGGATATAGGCGTGATTTATGTATGTATGTACTTGTATTTGTTTAGGTATATATTTTCTGGCATATAAATAAATAAAAAATATAATATTAAATTCACTTGATTCTGTGCACTCACTGCACTGACACAACACAAAATTTTGTATCTTAGTGTCAGTCAGTCTCCCACGATACAGGATTTATTATATCCTAGTGTGGTGATCTACGGTTTATCATCTTGCCCTGTAATGTTAATTTGGTAATAAAGATATTTTGTTTACGTTTTACACAAATTTATCAATAACTTTTTTTTACTTCAAATTTGGCTTTGTACTTACCTTTAACGAATATTCGTTAACTAGACCAAAATTAACATTTGCATCTGGATTAAAAAAAGCTCTGAGGTACAACGAAACATCAATTATATACTACAAAAGTACAAACCCATTAGTAAGCTGCTGCCAATGATCACCAATGTTGCTTTCATCTTCTTCATTAGACGAACCAGTCGGGTATCGTACTTTGTTGAGTTTTGACAACATACCCTTTGTCAAATAAACTGCCATTATTGTTATACAGCTAAACTCTCAATAGGCAAATGAAAAAATTAAATAAAGTACAAAAATCTGTAAAGCTGAAAAAAACATCTGTTCAAGTAAATATACTTTCCGTATACATCTATGAAATATACATAAATAACTAATCATTAGAGGTGTACAAATATGATCGTAATAGGTACCGGTGTTATAATACGCACTACGAACAAATATATTATGGTACACAAATATTCAATGATTGGTTACCAAATATTAGTCAAATAATAGACACGCGATTCACGATCCGCGTGGCTAGTTACTGCAAAGTACATCTTTTTCGTTGTCTGTTATGGGGGCACGGATTTTGCGAGTAAGCGAGATGACTACATGATTTGAAATTTCGTATAGAAACGACCGCTGGCTGCTGGCTTATCGTATGCGCAGCTAGGTAAGTATAGTAAAGACTAAATTATACACGTCGGGCTTCGTATGAAAACTGCATGGGTTGGTAACACAGTAGACAAGCAATGAGAACACAATCACTATATTAGGTACCCGTTTGACCAATATCAGTGTATTAGCTAATACAAATATTCATAAACCAGTTTGTAATTTTTGTATTAGGTATCTATTGTTATTTCGTATTATATTAGCGGTTCCTTTAGTTCCTTGTAACTAAATGAGATTGCATGCATGTTATCGTATCTATATATTTTGAGAATTTAAAATGTAAATATTTATTATTTTGTGTTTAATTTTAACTCGGGTGCTTAAATGGCTTACGCTGAATTAACTCTAACAGATATAGCAAATTAATGTATGTAATAATTTTAGACATTAAAAAGAACTACAAAAAAGTCAAGGAGATTATACGTCTATTTTCTAAGGAACACCTACAATGAGTATTTTTGTCTTTAAAATAGCCTAGCCGGGAGCGGGGGAGCAAGATTCGCGCGAGAATTATGTAGTCCACATGAGCGAATCCACGGATACAGCTAGTTTATTAATACGAAAGAAAATTTAATCACTGTTTCATTTAGGCTATATAATAAGCATACGGACAATAATAATAAATGTTCACGGCCTCTTTTATTTCATACTCACATTCTTTAAGTAGATAATAGATACGCTTAATATCAGTATTAGATTCAAATAGCTAGCGAATAGCGAATATTGCATCGGTGACTATTATTTGACTAATACCAAATAATGGGTACGGTAACATAATATGTAGTTTTCATACGAAGCCCGACGTGTATAATGATATCTTTACTATACATACAATACGCCAGCAGCCAGCGGTCGTTTCTATACGAAGTTTCAATTGATGTAGTTATCTCGCTTACTCGCAAGATGCGCGCCCCTATAACAGACAAAGAGAGAGTTACTTTGCTGTGACTCACCGCGCGGATCGTGAATCGCGTGCCTATTATTTGACTAATATTTGGTAACCTATTATTCTGTTTTTGTTTATCATAATATATAAGTTCATGCCGCGTATTATAATAATCCTTATACCCTTATCGAATATATTTGTTACACCTCTAGTATTTTTCACTTTCGGTCACTGGCAATGCTGGCAACACTCAACTGACTCAACACTGCATTTGTTACACTTTTGATAGGTAGGTAGTAGGTACATTGGTCTATGGTAGGTACTCTATGAGATTTTGTTAAAAAAACCGTGGAAAGTGTTTGCAATTTACAAATAAACTAACAATGAATGATTTTCATTCAATATGAGTAAATGAAAAAGAAATGCATACAATAATATATAAAAACATTGATTACTGTTTATTATGTATTAAATAGTTGCAAAAAAAATAATATTGTTACACCATGGATTTAGAATTAATAATTTTTTTGTGAATTAAAAACAATGACATCTCTACTGTTATTAAAATCAATGTTATTCGCTAATGCCTTACAAAAGAACAAGAAAAAGAAAAAACGGAAAATAAAGAAAACGTACGTATAAAAGTTAAAATAAAAAAATTATTTAATTTAATAACCCTATAGTCATGTTTTGTTACAAACAAATAAGAGCATACTTTGTGCGTAAGATATTGTTTATACTAACGATATGACATTAAAAGACGTTTAATAACATGCTGTGGATAAATAGCACAGCAAGCAAGTATTTGAAGCACACGACAATGTCTGTAGAATATTAATTGTCGTAAGACAAAGTGTTAGAAAGTAATTTCTTTTATAACATATACCATCACACCTTTATTCCTTGAAGGGTTTGGCAGAGGTGTACTAATGTAGAACCACAGTTGATCTGATATGTTTTTTAGGTTCCATGCAATAGGGGGCAAGCCTATTGCCAGTAAAGCCTCCAAACTGTTACACATAATTTCATAGAACACCCCAATAACACTTTGTTTGACCTAGGAATTTAACCCAGGACCTCGAGCAGTTGTGCTTAGTATCAGTAAGCTAATGAAGCAGTTTATAAGTAATCCATTCATATTTCTGTACAGGCAAACGATTAGAAAAATTAATATAAATATGTGTAGAATATGTAATGAAGAGAAAGGAGAGATACCTATATTTGATAATGAAGTGCAACCTAACATTCCTGAAGAGATCCAAAAATTTTCTGGTGTAACGGTAAGTCTCAATGAAAATATAGATTTTTTATTTAAATCATAGCACTGCAAAGTGACTGTCTTTTTGACTGATGATGAGTACAGTATATTTCAAAATCATACTAAAATTATTCTATTGTGAACTTACATCATTTAATCAGTCTCCTTAATTTGTAACTCTTCTTTGATAGAAAATATACATTACCCAAATTGTGTTATTTACATATGGTGCCATAAACAAGAAAAAGAAGTAGAGTACAATCTTAAAAATGGCAACCATTGAGAGGATTGGCAATCCATGGTTAGTCATTCCTGTAATGTCACCCGGTAAGACTCTTGGCAACTGGATATGCACTGGCTGATCCTGAACCACAACCTAGTTATGGTAAAAAATGGTGCCAGAATTTATTTGTAATTTTATTTATTTCTTTATTTTTCAGATAAACCAATCTGATAATTTATCCAAGCAAATGTGTCGAAACTGTTTAGATCTTTTAAATGGGTGCATCATGTTTCGTGAATTGTGCCAAAAGAGTAATCAGATGATGTTAGAAGTTTCTATAAAAAAAGGTACATGAATATATTTATCGCCAAGATCACCACAATATTTGAGTTCTTAAATTTGAATTATTTTTTTAACAGTCTTTATAATTCTGAACTAAGCATAGCTTGTATTATGATAAATTAACGGTAGATACACTATGACTTATAGACTGATGTTCACTGGATTATGTCATATAAATTAAGTAATACATAGTTTCATGAAATATTAATTTAATTACAAAAATTAAATAGACTCTCAGATTTTATTATATTCATCCATAATTATTTTGTAAAACACCAAATATATACAGTATCCTGTAATTTTTTCACTTTAGTAAAACTCAAAGATGATTCAGAATTAGCTTGTTAGTGTAGTAGTCAGAGGGGGCAAATTACACTATAAACAATTACCTCAATAGACTTAGTGTAGTATTTTTATAGCATTAAGGCTAACTTATTAGTCTGTACCTGATGGTGAAAGTAGGGGTGATCACTGTACAAAACATGTAAAACAGTTCTCAAAAACTAGTAGGACACCTACCACTAACTTGTAATTATTATTTTTTAGAATGTAATACAGAATGTAACAACTGTGAAGACCAACACAGACAAGATAAATACAAAGATGACTTTTACAATATACCCTCACCCGCATTCTCTGATGATAATTCTGAGCTTTGGAGTTGTTCAACTTGTAACAAAGAATTCTATGATAGGGTAACTATACATGAATGAGTACATTACAACATTTATTGTATTTTTTTGTTAATTGTTTATTTATATAATATTGTTAGGTATTTTATGTGTTCATGGCTACTCTCGTCGGGAAGTTGGGGTATATTCGTAAATGGATATCCACAACTACCCTAATGCTTACCCTACTGCCCGGACAGAGTGAAAGGGTATATAAGACGCAGCACATATGCATGCTGATACAAGTCCGGTGAAGCTGTAAAAGCTATCTGCAGCTCTGTTTACTGATAGGGCCCCTACGGATTACAGTATAGTCAGTTCTTATAAAAAAGGATATATATAGATATATATATGATATAGTTACTGCCTCGTTAGCATAGTGGTCGTAAGCACGACTGCTATGATTGAGGTCCTGGGTTCGATTCCCAGATCAAGCAAGGTGTTATTGGGTTTTTCCTATGAAATTCTCAGTAGCAGCTCGGAGTTTGGCTTCGTGCCCGATTAATGGCAATAGGCTCGCCCCCTATTACATGGGACCTAAAAACATACTCTGCGAACTGTGGGTGTACATTAGTACACCTCTGCCTAACCCTTCTTGGAATACAGGCGTGATGGTATGTATGTTATGTTATAGTGACATCTGAATATGTGTGTTAATGATCAGTGATATCTGATATAGTGTCACTTGTACCATCGTAATGTGAAGACCTCTTTTGTCCTGGTGTTGCTTGGTGCAACCTACTACATCGCAATGGGAAGAGAGAGACATTCTTGCTGGACCTGTCGGATAAGAGAGGACTTCTGTATCCTGGGATCGATGGAATCCTTGAGTCTGGACCCTGAGAGCGTCATTCTTTATCTCAAGCTGCCGTCCGGACGGATGTCTGGATCAGTTCCAGTTTGGTCAGACAGGCGAAGTTTGGAGTGGCTATAGGAGAGATTGATACCCACGAGACCTGTCACCTGTGATCACCAGTGAAGATAGCAAGGAAAATGATGAAGATGTCGAACCCTTCACATTGTTTACTTGCCTGTGAATATTTTATTCGTCGCCGGATTTTTAGACTTCCAACAATATAGTATTTAGTAGCAATGTACCTGTATTCCGTGCATTAATCTCTGTTTACACTTATTATTGTAAAAGAAACAATGCACTTTACTTTATTTTAGATCTTTTATTTTCAGACTTCTTATAACAGTCATTTGTCCAAGTGCAATGACGAACTTGCAGAAGTAGAACCAAAACCGTCCAAGGAAATGACAAAGAAGAAATTTCTATGTGACATCTGTGGGAAAACTGCATATTCAAACGCAAGTCTCTTAGTTCATATGTATGTTATTTAATTAATAAAACAAGAGTCAATTTAGTATATTAAAATGTAGGTACTAATTCTAATAAAGTTAATAATATTGCATAATTATTAATTACAAATTCTAAATTAATTACGTACATATGCCAGTTTGTTTTTGTTTTGTTATCTCTATTAGTGACCATGAAAAAGTTATCAAAGTTTAATTTATTTTTCTTATTGAGAACTAGCTGTGCCCCACAGTTTCACCGGTGTTAATTTTATCCGACAAACACTGCGCCGCGAACGCACTTATATAGTCTATCATAATTGTTCTTCCAGCAAGTACAAATTATTACATTAGCTCCTTAAACTATGTATCCAAATAGCGTGCTCTTTAGAGCAAAATTTAATTTACTATTATAATATTGACTTTCTGACGAAGTAACTTTTGTTTGTAAGGTAATAATAATATGCCATGTATAAAACTAATGCATAAAAAATCAATTTTTAACTTTCAACAAATCTTGTTCACAATATACCTTATTGTGACTTAATGTATAAGAGAGAGGCATATGCTTATCGCTGACTTTTCTTAAGATGTGCTAAGGACCAATATTTTTGTAGAACATTGTATTTCCGTATCATTAACGATTACGCCAGCGCGCACAGTTCGGGAGGGCCTCGATTTCCGTGTTAGGTAACAAAAATCAATATTTAAGGCCGCCTGAGAGTTGTAGCCTAATCTTAAGGGGATATGTAAAAAAAATAAGGGTTATAAACAGCCCTAGATATCAAAAAGTACAAAGACTATGAGTTTGATTTTTGGATATGTGTTAATTGAACATATGACTTAAAATACTATCAGAGCCAAAACACGATTATGACAAATTTTCTAGATAGAAAAAAAATCCAAAGTAGCCTCTGTTTTTAATGATTAGTACTTGTAGCTTCTGAACGCAGAATAATAGAAATTCGAGACTTGATTTACTAAAAAGACATAGGTATATTAATTAATCTCCAAAGACAGAATTTCAATTAGTTAAATAATTTAATCACATTAAAATAAAAACTGTTTTGGCGCTTATGTTGTTTTTAATTCGTCGCGCGCGCAGGCCTCCCTCTCTTTCTCTTGCTTCAGTCAGTAATATACGCTATCACTATCTTGTCGCCGCTCATTCGGCAGGTGATCTTCTATCATGTTAACCTTTGCTCGATGATTCGAAATGACCGATTCAGCACGCGTGTAAATATTATTAAATAGTTACTGTAATTATTAGTTAAAGTAATGTTATAATTATAGTGTAAATATAAATATTGTGAACGAAGCGCGAACTTTATATTGTGTCTACTAAAGTTAGGTGAAACAGTGATAATGCGAAACAAACTAAAACCGCAAAAAAAAACATTTGAAAGATATGCGGGAAAGAGCCTGTCTTATGAGAGAAAGAAAAAGGTGAGTTTTTTATTCACTACGTACCTAAAGTTGTAACTATCTACCTAGTACGTGTTTCAGTTTACTCATAAACCTAACCTTATACCTAGGATAGGTTTATGAGTAATTCGGATGTATTTTCATTGCAGAATAAAGTTATCATTGTCGGAACCATCGCTAATTGCTAAAACTGATACCCAGCCATTTATGACATCAGAACAGCTTGATAAGTCGCCAGTGTATATGAATTTAGATATGCCGTCTTCCTCTGCTTCGAAGAATATTGAAAGGTAAGTACCTCCCTCCACATAATATGGTACCAACCCTGTGTAACACTTACTTATGCACAATTTAACATAAAGTCAATATCATAAAGCAGCTATCTAAATATATTATTATATTTCTCACTCAAATGCCTGCCGATGTTGAGTGGTTTCTGTTTCACTTTATAGTACAAGAGCTAGGCTATTGGTAAATTTACGTCATTGAGGCATGTTATGCAATATCATGCCTGATATGAGCCAGGGTTCCGTACCACCACAAAATATGATGTTAGCGCACAATATGTGATCAAAAAACAAATTTTTATTTTTATTTTTTAGTCCCGCTCACACTAAAACCGCATTACTCGAAGTATTTATAAGTCTATTTATTTATTTATAAATGTATATACATTCTATATATATTTTCTACTAGCTGTGCCCGCGGCTTTGCTCACGTGAACTACAGAATGCCCGCGCGAGTCTTGCTCCCCCGCTCCCGGCTATTTTAGAGACAAAATAGACGTATACTAACTCTGACTTTTTCATAAGTCTTTTTAATGTTTATAATTAT
The DNA here is from genome assembly GCA_033032175.1 of Saturnia japonica. Classification (NCBI taxonomy): domain Eukaryota; kingdom Metazoa; phylum Arthropoda; class Insecta; order Lepidoptera; family Saturniidae; genus Saturnia; species Saturnia japonica. Next base: position 7,546,805 of record CM065314.1, read on the forward strand.
GTAGTACATTAATTTGTTATATCTCTTATAGTTTACTCAGCGTAAGCCCTTTAAGCACCCGAATTAATTCACCATAACCAGTTTTCTTTCATTTGTGCGGAACCCTAATTCTTTTTCGAATATAAAAGTAGCCTGAGTTACTCCCTATAACATCAGCTATCTATCAGTGAAGGTCTCGTAAAAATCGGTCCAACCGTTTCGGAGATTACCCGGCACAAACAGACAGACAGACAGAAAGGCAAAAAAAAATTTTTTTTTTTTGTTTACTGGTGTTGTATATACTTTCATATGCATTTAATAAAAAGCTGTTATTTTGACATTACAATCAGACACTTCAATTTTATTATATGTATAGATAGATAAGTCAAAATAATCAGTGCGTCCCTACAAGTCATTTCCGTACATATTTCCCTCCATATCTCGAAAAAATATTTTTTATTGTGGCCAGATGTTTTATTGCTGTTTTCTATTGTGGAAAGATACTCCGTCCCTTGAGCTTCATCATAAAGTGTTTCCACTGTAAATGTAGGAAATTCGGTATATTGACACACTATGAAAAATTCAACCGTCTACCTATTACGGTTAAAAAGATACAGCCCTTTAAAGGTAGGACAAACAGACAGCGTAGGTTAAAAAACAGAGTGACTTGTGGACCTTTTAGGTATGGAACCCTATAAATCAAGTAGTTAAACCTATGTTTTGCTTCTTTTTCTCAAAAAATAATGTCATTTTTTTTTTCTAGGCCCGAAAAAATATGCAAAGCAACCCGCCAGACACCTGTTCAATGAGTGAGACAAAATACCAACATACAGAAAATAGCACTGCGCAGACCTCGCCATTACACAATGATATTGACAACGCAATGTGCCATGCATTTGACTACCATGACAAATGCAATAGATCTTTTTGCTCTGAACTCACAGAACACGCAGCCAATAAAAAAAATCTTAACACACATTTCTTTCATCGTATTCGTTATTTAGCGGGCAATGTTGCATCGCAGGCAAGAAGCATAATTGAAAATGTAGACAGCAATGTTGTGGAAAGGTTCAATGAGGTAATTGCAAAATTAATCGGTGGGAAGCGAATAAATTATTCGCTCAAACGCTCATATCAGGCAAGATGTTCCGGACCAATAGTATCCTTCAATTCAGGAAAAATACTGACAACGGTACATAAAAATATTTATAACCAAAGTCCTTCATCACAAATAAAGCAGTTTGAAGAAGAGGTTGAAAAAAAGAGAGAATACAACCGAACTATACAAAGAAAAAGAAATCGTAAGCTAATTTAAAAAAAATCGACTTTGATTCATGGGGAAAATGTTCGTATGCCTGACTTGGACTCTGAAAGTTTTGAACTGGCAAAAACGGCGTTCCTGAAAACATTGGAGAAGACTGACGAGGAACGTCGTGCCATCGAACAACGAACAATTCTACAGAGTGAAAGTGGGGAATGGCTGGAGCTGCGTCGAAATTTGTTAACTGCTTCAAATTTTGGTAAAGTGATAAAAAGCAAAATAACTCACACATGTGCCAATATCGTCAAGAATATGCTGTATAAACCCAATCTGAATCACGTCGCTTCTATAAGTCATGGAAGAAAATATGAGAAAATTGCATTAGAACAACTGTCTTATCAAAAGAAAATTAATGTCAGGCAATGTGGTCTTTTTCTTGATGAAATTTACCCATTTTTAGGAGCTACGCCTGATGGAGTTGCTGATGACATGCTTATTGAAATAAAGTGCCCCGTAGCGCCTTTTAAAATTTGGATTGATGCTGCAATACGAGAAGGTAAAGTGAATTTTTGGAAGAATAACAATAAATCTGGAGAAATATATGTGAACAAAAACTCTGATTGGTTCTTTCAAGCCCAGGGCCAAATGCATATTTGTAAATACACAAAATGTTTGTTGGCTGTATGGTTTCGGGAAAATGAACTAAAAATAGAAATTCTACAGAAAGACGACCAATTTTGGAAGGACAAAATGGAACCAAAACTATTATCCTTTTATTTTGATTGCTTATTATCGGAGCTTGTAGATCCTCGGTATACAAGAAATATGACAATTCGTGATTCAACTTATGTTATTCATAAGACAGCGGGCAAGAAAGAAAATAAATATGATAACGGGAATGAGAACAATGTACCGAAAAATACTTCAACTGAATGTGTAAAGGAAAATCATGAATCTACTAGTAGTGAATTATTTCTTAATTATGAAAATTTCTAATGTATATATATGTTTAATAATATATAGGTGGCTACCTACCTACTATTCGAAAACTTGTGGCATTTTATTTAGTTTTACTCTTAATTGTTGCTGTTGGTAAAATCCTATATTATTTTTCAGTCTGTTGATTTATCAAAATTACTGACACACGCCAAGGGTTTATCTACTAGACTAGAATAAGTTTGCGAGAGCATTCTTATTACTTAAATAATTGATCTATTCGACACTGCTACATAGTCTGATTTCAGAAAAAAAGACTTATTTAGGGACATCTTGCACATCAAAATCCGTTTGAGTCGTTGTCATGCATATATACGTGAAATATACGTTTATTATACGTGAAAGCGGGCAGGGGCTGGTTCCATACACTAAAACCAACAACTTTTGTTCTACGACTTTTCGAAATTCATTTGTCAATTTTTTCATACAAAAAATAATAATTAATTTAATAAATGTAACTCTATGAAAACTCGGTAGCGCCACTGAATACTACACGGTTAGGTACCTTCGCTAGTGGACGGGCAAGGCACGGGGCGTGGCGTGCGGTGTGCGGTGCGGGTAGACTTTAAAGAATTTAGACAGTACAAAAAATCTTTCATATATATTTTTTATTTATGTATTAGGAATTTGGTAAAGTCGTAGAACAAATGTTGCTAGATACGGTGTACAGAAGTAGCACACGGCCGGTTTCACATATAATAAAAAAATAACGCTGTATATACAGCACATATCTGATAAACATTACTCTTCAGGTTAGTTGAAAAAAAATGTAATAAACCTGGGCTCAACAATAAAGATCTGTCATAAAAACTTAGATTATTGCAGTAACACGAAACATATTTTCACGTTAATTCTCAAATTTTTGCTAACGGTACAAAAACTACCAAGTTGTAACTAGGCTAGTCTGTATGTTTTGACGTGCAATTCCTATAGACAAATGAATTTTATTACGTTATCTGATGATGTAAAGTTACCAACACCTAGCTCTTGTACTATAAAGTAAATCAAAACCGACGATGACTTTATTTTCTACATAGATAGATACATAGTGATTTTCGAAATGAAATTATTAAGTTTTCAATTATTTTTATTACAAACATACATACATATCATCACGCCATGTCCCGTCAGATAGTAGGTAGGTGTACTTGTTTGATTTGGAATTTTTATTAGTGCAATCAGTTTAAAAAAAAAATTATGCATACATAGATACCTATTTTATGGTTTGTTTAAATTGACTGTCAACATAAATTCACGTATTGATCAAGAAGAACCAATAGACAGGTATTTAATTACTATATTGTAAGTATTTGTCAAATAGAAAGTACTTAGGTAGGTACTAAAAATATGTTAATAGCGAAGCGTCTTTTCCGCATTTTGAATGATTTGATTATCGCAAGCATATTCGCGACGATGTTATACTCGTAGAGCGGGGCCGGACGGCGCGTGGGGCGCTTCGCTCTTGTTACGACTAAGCCCCGCCCCTTACGCTTAAATTATTTTTCGACGTAGGCCCTTAAATAGCCTTATACTTAAAAATATTTTTTTGAATCCGACTGGTAGTTCCAGAGATTAGCGTGTTTAAACAAACAAACAAAAAACTTTTCCGCTTTATTATATTAGTATAGATTGCTCTTAGTTTGCTCCAAAATTTTCTTTTTTTTTAAAGCAAGTATGCTTGGAATGGGTGGGGTACATGGAAAAAGGTGTGTTGTTGAGTTAATTTTATTACAATTGAGGGCTTATCTTTGGTTATAATTTTTATGTTGTAGGGGTATACACGAAAACGTATTTCCGTTCAAATGCGATGTCTGTCCGTATCAAGGACGGACAATGGATTTACTAAAAGTTCACAAAAGATCCCACTTAGTTGATAAACCATTCAAATGTACCCAGTGTCCAAAGGCGACGACAACGTCAAGCAATCTTTCCAAGCATATGCGACACGTGCATAGCACTGCAAGGCCACATAAGGTATGAATGATATTTCTATGTAATTATTGATTTTTATTTGAACACTTTAAATGTTTAAAAAAATAAGTTGTTCTGAACTCTTCCTAAAAACCGCAGTTCTTAAACCGACAATTCTTTATTAATAGCGATGCGCGTACGGTACATTAGTACGTGTTCGTGATTTTTTCACGATTCTTGAGGGGGTGAATGCGGTCATAAGTGTTTATAAGCCACTGAAAAGTGAAAAAATAATACAAAGCGTATCGAATCACATCTCGGAAAAATACTATTTGTCGAATTGTGAATGAGGCTTTATTGAGCTTGTCTATGGACAGTATTATCTTTTGGTCTTTTTACATCCAGTATCTATTGCATATACAATCCAAAAATTGAAAAAAAAAAACAATCATACTTTAAAGTGTAACTATACGTAAGATATATTTATAGCATTAGGTAAGATATTAGCCTAACACTAAACCTGTAAAGTAAAAAAAAGTTTTATTTTTAATTACAGTGTAACTATTGCGAGAAAGCGTTTTCCTACCAACATGATATGAAGAGGCATATAAAAGATATACACCTGAGACAGGGCACAGTTGAATGTGATGTTTGTTATAAAAAGTTTAATACTAAGTAAGTAGTCATTTAGTTTTTCTCCGTAAACTATAACTCCTATCGCTACTACAGGCTGGGCCAGAAAGATTTGCGAATTTTAAAAAATAATAAAAAAAAACTAAGTACAATATACATACACATCTTTATTTCAATTAAAATACACATCTGGGAAATTTATTTCTTAAAAATTACATCATTCAGGTGTGCACCATCCTGCTGCAAACATCTGAACCACTAATTAGTAAAAACTCGCTGACACATTGCGCGAGGAATAGCTTCCATTTCTTCAACTGGTTAATCGTGGCTGGGTTATTGGAGTAGACTCTACTTTTCAGGTATCGACACATGAAAAAGTCCGGTGGCGTTAGATCCGGACTTCTAGGCGGCCATGCAATGTCACCTCGACGCGATATCAGTTTCCCAGCAAATATCTCGTTTACGGCCGCCAACGAAGCATTAGATGTATGGCATGTCACACCATCTTGTTGAAACCACGTCGCACGATTATAGGCTTCAAATGTTGCAGTTGCGGAAAGAAAAATTCATTAACATGGCTATCGGTCGGAATTTACAGTGACAGATTGCCTTTGTTGATTTTCAAAGAAATAGGGTTCGATAATTCCGTGTGCTGATATGGCCGCCCAAACGGTTACTTTCGGCGAATGCAGAGGCTTTTGATGTTTTGCACGTGGGTTCTATGCAGCCCAGCAACGACAATTATGTTTATTGACATGCTCATTTAAGTGAAAATGGGCTTCGTCGGAGAAAAATATTGTTGAAACTCTGAAAGCGTTCCAACATTGTTTCAACAAAAGCTCGTCGTAAAATTGGGTCATTTGACAGTAATTCCTGCACAAATTGAATTTTATACGGGTGCAAATTCAAATCTTTCAATAAAATGCGATGCAAAGATGTTCTGGACAACACAAGTTTAGCTGTTCGCTTGCGAGTCGATAGACCAGGATTACGTTGAACTGAAGCTCTAACTTCTTCAATTGTGTCTTCCGTTCGTGTTGACCTTGGGCGTCCCGCAGGCTTCGTTGGAGAGTCAAACCAGTAGCTTCGAACTTTCCTTCGGACACTGATTTACGTCATGTAATCCAAACTCACGCCGATATAAACGTCGAATAATAACGCACGAATCGCCATTTTTATAATAATGTTTAACGCAGAATGCACGCTGCGCTCCGGTGAAGCGATCCATCGCGGCTAAATTTCCGAGAACCGAGCTTCTCATCCCCACCACCCGCGCAGCCCTCATAAGGTTCAAACGCAAGAGTGTTTTTAAAATCATACGCCTTTCTGGCCCATCCTGTATATTAATAAATTTATAGTTCCGTCTAGACACGTAGTTATTTTTTATTTGTCCTAGGTAATCATTTTATAGGCCACCGATCTCGTTTTTTTTTTAAAATCTATCTTTCAATATGTTAATTAGTATGTATGGGTATCATTCAAAAACGGCTTGGCCGGTTTTAATTAAATTTTGTACATGGGAAGTATATCTCATTCGTTAATTAATAAGCTATAAAAAAGATTAATGATGAGAAGTGCGACATGATAATTATGTAAATTCATTTTACTGGCTTGTTTTTAATTGAGTAAAAATAATTAAACGATGTTTAAATTACATTTTACTTTTAATTTGATTCAAATTTAAATATTTGTACACCGTTAAACTATTTTTACACAATGAACAAGCTAAATTATTAAAATAATAACAAAAACTACTACTGCAACATGAACACTTGCCTAAAAAATATAAGTATAAAATATAAATATAAAAATATGTATATTTCATTCCCAAACGTCGTTTTTTTTTTCGAACTGACTTACACTGTTAGCCTTAGGGGCCCTATCCAAAAACAGAGCCGCTGCGGCTTTTACAGCTTCACCGAACTTGGGGGCGAGCGCTTAGGGCACTCAGCCGCGAAAGTTTTGGACGACTCGCACGAGGGTGTCAGAGTGGCCGAACCTCGGCTCGGGCAGTCGTCACGCATGCGAATAAGTCGCGATCTGGCTAATTCCCTACTCCTACGTATTCTAGCTACATAACATATACTCATATGCATGTTCTCCTCCTCCTGGGAGGAAGGAGGGAAACATGCGTATGTGTATTTAGTGATCGGAATGGCCAAACATCGTACTTAAATATTATAATTATAGCGTATGTCACTCCCACAATTTAAGACGAATCTAACGACATCTTGTACGCAAAAATCTATCAAGCGTGTCATAAAGAAATAGACATACATTCATTCATTCAGTCGGGTAGTAGTAGTATTATTTATTTAGTTAGTAGTTTATTCACTGTAGAAATTTATGGTTTTTTTTTTTTTGTTGAATTCGAATATGCTCCGTTGAGGCTAGCATACACCAACTGTAAAAGCCCCTTAAATAATGAGAGAGAAAAAAATCATTGATGGCTAACTTCATCATGTTGTTTTTGCATGTAGGATAAAAAATTTGGAGTTATTTTGTTGTGTTACGCCAAAGAAGTACAACTTCTTACGTGCGTACAGTAATACATTTTTTCTTTTCAGAAAAATTCTCCAAGGTCATAGGTGGAAAATACACAAAATAAAAGGTGAAAGACAAGGTCGGCTGCCATCCTATTTACAATGCCAAATAGGAGAACCAAATGAAAATAATTTGAATGAATGTGAACGTAATTATGACAATTAGTTGTAAGTAGTAACTAGTAGGACTAGTACTAGTGTAATACAGTGGTTGTGGATCAAATTGTACTGTATTTATTAAAGGTAACATGCTACTAGGTACACTAATTATTACTTTAAAAGACTACTTGTTAAACTTATTTATTAATTAGCGCTATTTATCTGTATTTTTTACTTTTTTATGTACACAAGATATTTTAAGAGTATAAAAATTTCAACAGGTTTTATTTGATATAAACCTTGAACGTTACGTACATTGTATTTATATAAGTAATGTAAAATAAGTATAATATGCAAATATCCAACACTTAACGGCTGACCGTGAATCTTTTGTTGATTTAAAAAAAAATCTTACTAAACTTATTGTAATCATAATTTTATAACTGACTGACAAATAAAGTGATTACCAAGTGTAATTTTTTTTTAAATACCTATATATAATTAATTTGTAAGTTATGTGGTCCAAGATGGTATAACATGTTAAGCCTAATGGAGACTGGGTCTCAAGTGTAGCTGCCGGAACACACCCCTATACTTAAGTGCTTAGCTACAGATTTTCAGCTTTGACGGTGATAGCTTTTTAAAATTCTTTATATGTTTGCCCATAAGCTCACCTAATACCGCTTCCCTCCTACCCCTTTGCCAGGTATTCATAAGCCCTAAGTAACCGTACGGCTCGAATGATTTCGCAACTTACTATGATATTGGGTCCATCAAAGGAGGCACGAATTAATAACGACGGAATTCAAGAACTATATCTTCGTGACGTCGAATATAAAAGTATAAGTAGTGTAGATGTACACAAAGAATTTTTATTTCAATCATCAATTTAATTTTTGAATTCATTCATTTCAATTTTATTCAATCATCGAACATGTTTATTTATCATGATAATTGGCATGGCTCCAATAAGTTTATAACAGCAACATTTTCATTACCGGTAGGAAATTGGCATAGGTAGGTACTTACCACCCACGAAAATTATACTGGAAATATTTATGTAGAAAACGCCTTGTTAACATCTGCAACTTTTGATACTTTGTGTTTGAGTTGTTATGGGCAATTAATTAATTAAATTTAACATTGATACCTACGAAAAAAAACAAGTAGTGTGGTTGATGAATTTTCTGAAGTATAAGGCTCCATTCAGATGAACGCGCGCCTAAACTTTCTACACAATATTAACACTAACCGTTCATATGAGCGCTAGTTAGTGTAGAAAAACTTTTCGATCACTAAATACACAAGCATTTTTCCCTCCTTCCTTCTAGAAGGAAGGGAACATGCATATGAGTATATGTTAATTAGCTCGAATTTGTAGGAGTAGGGAAATTAGCCAGATCGCGACCTATTAGCATGCGTGACGACCGCCCGAGCCGAGGATCGGCCACCCTGGCACCCTCGTGCGTGTCGTCCAAAACTTTCACGGCCGAGTGCCCTCTGCGCTCGCCCCCAAGTTCGGTGAAGCTGTAAAAGCCGCAGCGGCTTCAGGGCCCCGAAGGCAAACAGCGTAATTAGTTCTAAAAAAAAAACAAATACGTTCATTTGAACGTATATTATTGCTTCGCTTGGAAAAATTATCTCTGTCGCAGGTAACCGAAGGGGCTTGCTAGCGTAAGCGCTCATCTGAACATTTTGGTCACATCTAATCGGGCCTAATAATAACAAAACCGCAAATCCATATAACAGGGTAAAGAAAAGAAAGAAGAAAATTTTATCATAAATATAATTTTACCTAATTTGAATTAAATAAACCCTAAATCAAAGCATGATTGTGGCAATTTGGCCTTATTGAGTTGATCACAAACTTGAAAAACAATATTATCATAAGCCCAATATAAATAGACAATTGAAATATACAAGTTCCATTTCCAGCAATAATTATAAATAATTTCAATAAGTACACATATACACATTTTTTATTTAAATTTTACATATTATGAGCACAATTACCTAGAATGTAAAAGATACAACTAATTTTAAACATTATGTTATGGTCTAAAGACTTTATTTATGTGGAAACTATCAAAAATAAATAAGAGACAATGTGTATACCAAACAATGAAATACAAACAACCTTTCTTAGTTTTAATGGTTTAAGATTACCAATTTCGAAGATTTGCAATCATCATAGTGATATTATGGTCAAAATGCATTTGTTTCAAATTGTCATTCTCGCATACTATTCCTCAGTGTAATAAATTGGTTATCATTTAGAAGACAAATGTAATAGTAATGAACAAAAGTACTCAAATAGTCATTAAATACTGCACCAGTTGTTGGATAATTGGACTTTTTCACAAAAATTGTACATGAGTAATATATATATGTCCCTTTAACTTTCATTAAATTTTAAAGAATGTTTATACACAATGAAAATCATCTTTAAAAATTAAAATCTGTGGTTGATTTTTAATAATATTATCTAATAATCCTGCTTAGAAACAAAGTTATAACACCTTATTTAAAAAAAATATTGATAGAAGGTTTAGGTCTAGTTTTTGCTTTGTCCCACTATCAATCTTAGTAAAATAATGTAAGACTTAATTTATTTCGTAAATTTTTTATACTAAAGTATCTATTTTTTCGGAAAGTATGGTAGGTAGTTAGATATTTGTCTTTAAGTTACAGAAATAGTACAAAAACAAAATATTTAAAAAAACATTCTTGACAAGAACATAAATTATCTAAAGTAGAAAATTCTCTTCCAAAAACTCAATTTTCATAATGATTGTTTTACGATTAGTAACACTAATAATGCTTTTGAATCGTCTTCTATGTTTGATTCTTCCATTGTAATGGCGACCGAGTGAGCTTTAAGACACATGTTAGCATGCAGTCTGCCTTTAAATTTTGGAAATGAAAATGACCCTAATCTACAACAGTATGATTATCACACTTACAATATGATTGTTCATACAACTTAAAATTCTATCAATACCACACTATATCTAGCATATTTAAAATTTTTTTTTTAAATTAGTGTGGTAATATACTTTGTGATATTATGGGGAATGTTAAGGGCTGAGCTTGTGAGTTAGATAGTGCCATTGGCTGACTAGTGCTTGAAATGGTTATTTGTTGTGTAGATGTTTGATGCACTAGTTGTTGTGCTGATGGCACCAATTGCTGTTGAGATTGTTGAGCAGCAAGTTGTTGAGCTGACTGTTGTGCTACAATTTGTTGAGCTGATTGTTGTGCGGCTACTGCAAGTTGTTGTGCTGACTGTTGAGCTGCCGCTGCTAAATGCTGAGCAGATTGCTGTGCTGCAAGATGCTGAGCAGATTGCTGTGCTGCAAGATGCTGAGCAGATTGCTGTGCTGCAAGATGCTGAGCAGATTGCTGTGCTGCTAGATGCTGAGCATTTTGTTGGGCTGCTAAATGTTGAGCCGACTGTTGAACTGCTAAGTGCTGGGCAGATTGTTGTGCAGCTAAATGTTGAGCCGATTGTTGAGCTGCTAAATGTTGAGCAGATTGCTGAGCAAGATGCTGTGCTGATTGTTGTGCAGCAGCCAAATGTTGAACTGATTGTTGTGTTGCAAATTGAGGTTGTTGATGCTGTGAGGCAAGTTGAGGTTGCAATGCAGATTGTTGAACAAGTTGCTGCACTGCAGTCTGCGAAGCATTACTCATTAGTTGTTGAGCAGGCTGTGTTAAAGTCAACTGTGCAGGTACAGCTACAACTGTCTGTCCTCCACCCATCAGAGTTCCAGAGTCACTCACTTGCATCAGTTGTTGTGCTCCGGCACTAGTAACAATTAGTGCCCCTGAGTTACCTACCAGCTGCTGAGTAGTACTCACTGTGAGTATTTGAGGAGCTGGTGTTAGAAGTTGAGCTCGAGATGCTGCTGGAGCTAAAGCTAAGTTAGGAGCAGCAGACGCAGGTACCAAAGCTGGTAATGCTCCTGAGAGACTAACTACAGGTGTCACACTCATAGTTGCTAATGATACAGGCGCAGAAGTGCCATGTCTTGAAGTAATAACACAAGGTTGGTCACTTCTCACAGAAGCCGTTTGTTCAAGTAGAAATTCATTCATTGAAGTTAACTGAACATTTTTTTCAGTAAGATCTGCAACTTTTTTTAATAAAACACTTATATTGTCATGCAGTAACTTCACTTTATGGTCCAAAGATTCACAATTGACACATCTGTTTGTTGCAGGTAAAACTTGTTGTTCAAGAACATCTTCAAATGCAAATCTTCTTAATTTAGCTTCTGGTGGAGAGTCATCACTTCTGATAGGTGGTGGAGGACGAGTGAACTGCAGAGGCAGAGAATTGTGTATTGTAACATGTTCAGTCTTGATAACATCAGGTGGATGTATGAGCTTACAATCAGTGTTAGTGCAGGCTCCGTGAATATAAGCTTGACACACTGGCAAGTTGCGGTGATCACGCGGAAACATTCCAGAAGAGTAAAAATGATCTTCCTCTTCAATAGTGCTGTGTATAAACTTACAGTTGACTCTATAACATCCCTTATTTTGAAAGTCGTGACAAAATCGAAAAAGATCTTTGAGAAATGCTATCGGTGGTATATCATGTATATACCTGCAATTATCTCGTGAGCAAAAACCACGAATGTAATCTCTGCAGTAGTTGCCGGCGGATAGAGTCAATTTTATATCATTGTCATCCGACATGGCGTCATCTGGGTTTCTCGTTACAATCATTGTTCAGTTGATTCTCATTTATTCATTCCTTGTTCTATTGCCATGAATTCAAAATTTTGCCAATGACATCTTGATTGTATTTCTGCATATTCATTTCAGGCATCTTTACCAATTACCAAGGATATTTCATATTTATATTGCTAAATGCATAATATATTATTGGACGAATCTGTAAATCACCAACTAACTAAAATAAGAATAAGTAAACAATTTAAATGTAATACACTACTCTCTACTAGGGGCAGTAAGGACATTCGAATTGAATTCATTCGATGTTAGTACTGGGCGTTTTGCTCAGAAACAGTTTTAATAACCAGTTCTTCTATGAAAAACGAACGGACTGTTTCTCTGTTTAAACAAAAACAAGTTTCAAAACAAACGAGACCATTTTATGATAGAACAGATCTATAGTTATTGCTTTAAGGATTATAATTGAATATACAGTTAACCGTTACAAGAAATTACTTTAAATTTGAAGTAACCAATAAGCTGCAATGAATCTTATTGCTAACAATATACAATACAAATTTGTTTGTACAAGAAAAACAAAAACGAAGGAACGAAAAAAAATTGGGTTTTTGGTTAAACGTCAAATGTTTGTTTTTTCAGTTGATACAGTTTGTTCTCGAACTTAAGAAAAAAGCGTTTTTTTTATAACCGGTTCTGAGAACGGTTCCTTGAGTGTAAAAAAGGGTTTCGTTACGTTTTACGAATAAACAGAAACGTCGGAGCACTAATTCGATGTTTATAGTACAATGCATCGAACGTAGAGGTGTAACGAATATAATCGTAATAGGTATAGGGATTATAATACGCGCCACGAACTAATATATTATGATAAACGAATACAGAATAATAGATTACCAAATATTAGTCAAATAATAGGCCCGCGATTCACGATCCGCGCGGCGATTCAAGGCATCAATATACACGTCGGGCTTCGTATGTAAACTGCATGAGTTGTTAGCACAGTAAGCAAGCAATGAGAACAGAATCACTATAATAAACCATTTCCATTTCTTTAATTTCTCGATGACAGCTCCTGTGAAAACTTGAACGAGCATCTTTTTTACATTATGTATGAATTATTTTTGTACAAATTTATTATCTAATATTTCATTACAAGATGTTACACGTATTAGCTCTTGATTGATAATGCCAACTTCTTAAAAATTTTCGAAGCTGTTGTAAAATAAGTAGGTATAGGTAATGAAACAATGAAACGAAATAATTATAACGACAGGTAATCTCTATTTATTTATTTTAATCATAATCTCATGAATTGTCACTGTCGTAATTGTAATAAATATATGCGATCGATATAATTACTTATTTGGTCACAACACTACAACTATCAAATTAGAACTGTCATCGAGAAAATAAAGAAATGGAAATAGTATAGGCACTGTTTTTAACGAATATCAGCGTATTAGCTAATACGAATATTAGATTCATAGATTAGTTTGTAATGTTTGTAATAAGTATCTATTGGTATTTCTTATTATTATTATAGAATGACTATACTAGGCACCGTTCTTATCGAATATCAGTGTATTAGCTAATACGGATATTAGTTAGATTCAAAGATTAGTTTGTAATTTTTGTATTAGGTATCTTTTGGTATTTCGCATAGAGTAATAAAGTCCGCTCACTGTACCTAGAGAGTGCAAAACTTGTTATAAGTATCGAAACAATGTGATTCATTTACGCGGGTGTAAGGAAGGGCACGGGGTAGGGCGTGGTTTGTCCCTTATCTCTAAAGTGATGTGCGTTGTCCGCCGGTACGGACATTGTATCGGTATATTCGTTGGTGTTAAAAATAACTTCGACAAATGTTTATTTTACTTGTTTATTATAATAATGATAACATAATTATCTTAACCACTAAATACATAATATACATAATAACAAAAAGTTAAAATATTTTTCAAGAACCTTCAAATAAAATTAATTTATTGTAAGTCTGTCTCTTTTCCTAAGATTTTCCGAGTATTTCTTTTAATTGGGAAGATTTTTACTTTTAATAAACTGTCTCTTAATTATTTCAGCACTTGAGATATTGATTCCGCTTAATATATGGACATCGGTTTTGTTCATTAAATCTTTCTTTTTCAAGTCTTGAAGTAAATCCTCCGTGCGAAATAAATTACGCTTCAAACGCCTTTGATGGCACTGTAGGCGTTTTCTTTTTAATAAACGTTGATGCGATATACGTTCCAGACATTCTATACGTGATTTTAGTTTTTTTTTTTTGCGAGGAGAATCAATAATCATATCTGGTACAAAACTAGCAGTGACTTCAACATCCATTTCATTTTCATTTTCTTGTACAGTTTCCTCAATCTAAAATAAATACAATGAAAATTAAAGTAAGTATAGTTTTATAGTGACACTAACCATGAACAATTAATGACAATATAAATTATAGAATATTTTTATAAAATTTCTCACATCAAGTTTTAACGTAAGTACTGTATTTGGTAATAAATATTGCCTTTTCTTGCTCAAATCAAAACATGATTCCGCAAAATGCTGAGAACATATTGTAGTTCGAGGCCCTGGAAACCATCCATCTTTACGAACTACATCTATCCATTTCTCTTTTGTCTTTGGGTCTTTAGGAAAGCTACAAGATCACAAAAATTCTCACTGAGTAAATTTCTAAAAATATATAAGTAAATAAATTATATTCATACTAATTCAAATAACTTAAATATCATATATTATCATTACAATATCGAAAACATTATATTAGGTACTAAATATTGTGATAGGACAAATTAATATTCTTTACTAATGAATATTTAGAAAGAAATTATATTTAGAATCATACTTAAAAGAAACAATATTAACTAAATAAGGTGCCCTAGTCTATATTCATAAAATGCGGTAATAGTTACTCGATACAATCAAGTGTAGGCACAACACTACAGCGTCTTGAGTAAACTGAACTGCCATGGCGGCGTGTCATGTAATTAATAATTATTTTGACGCAAAATAACATTCCATCAGTACTTACACATGAAAAGAGATACCACTGGATTTCAGGTTTTTCTTTCTATAATGGTTTTTACAAGTTTTCACGGGACAATTAGACATTTTGCTTCGTAAAAGTATTATTTTGTCAGAGATAAGCACTGGACGAAACGCGTGAACAGACTGAGCGTAGATACAGGCGTCGGGGAAGACATACATGAAAAATTCATATATAGGTGGTAAGACAGGCGCGACCGTTGTTCTGGTTCTATACTCTAACACGCCGAGTTCATAATTCTATGGTATTTCGTATTATAGAATCACTATATTATAGTCTGGCAAACGAAAGTAGACACTCGAATTATTTGCAGACATTTTATATGGCAATGTTAGACAAAATATCAAATTCAATTTGTCAAAACAAGATAGCATGTTGTTCGTGGCGTGGCTTCACTCATGTGGACTACAGAATGCCCGCGCGAATCTTGTTCCCCCGCTCCCGGCTAATTTAAAGACAAAAATGCTTATTGTGGGTGTTCCTTAGAAGATTGACGTATACTCTCCCAGACTTTTTTGTAGGTCTTTTTAATGTCTACAATTATTAAGTGCGTTAATTTGCTGTATCTCTTATAGTTTACTCAGCGTAAGCCATTTTAAGCGCTCGAATTGATTCACCATGAGCAGTTGCTTTTTTTTTATTATGCGGAACCATAATTATTTTTCTAAGATAACTTAGGCAAGTTACTTCCTATAAAATCAGCTATCTACCAGCGATAGTACTGTCGAAATCGGTTCAACCGTTTCGGAGATTACCCGGAACAAACAGACAGACAATTTTTTTTTAAATGGGTTTTTATTATAGGTATTGTATACTTTCATATGGATTTAGTAAAAAAATCTGTTATTTTGACATTACAAACAGACACTTCAATTTTATTAATTGTATAGATTACGGACTGTCGTTAACGTCAAAATCTTTGGTATATTTAAATAAATTATGTTAAAAAATATCACTATGTCATGTACTACAATTATAGATTTTTATTTAAGTCCATTAAAAACGTCAATCAATTGATTTTTTAGTTGATTCTAAACACAAAATAATAAATATTTACATTTGAAATTCTCTAATATATAATTGATAACATGACTGTATGCAATCGCAGCTAGTTACAAGGAACTGAAAGAACCGTTAATATAATACGAAATACCAGTAGATACCTAAAACAAAAATTACAAACTCTATGAATATATCTGATATCCTTATTAGCTAATACACTGATATTCGTTAAAAACCGTGCCTAATATATGGTTTCTATAATACGATATACCAATAGATTCCTAATACAAACTAATCTATGAATCTAACTAATATCCGTATTAGCTAATACGCAGATATTCGTTAAAAACGGTGCCTAATATAGTGATTCTGTCTCATTGCTGGCTTACTGTGTTACCGACCCATGCAGTTTTCATACGAAGCCTGACGTGTATAATGATGCTGTACTATACACACCATGCTGCACATACGATAAGCCAGCAGCCAAAGGTCGTTTCTATACGAAGTTTCAAATCATGTAGTTATCTCGCTTACTCGCAAGATGCGCGCCCCTATAACGGACAAAGAGAGAGGTACTTTGCGGTGACTCGCCGCGCGGATCGTGAATAGCGTATTTATTTTATGACTAATATTTGGTACTATCCATGCACGATAAGTTGAGACTCGTCTGGAATGCTTCCCTCCGCCCGCTTCCCCTGTAACTTCCCCTCCAGCTACAGTGTTGTACTGTAGGCAATGCCATTTTTTTACTGGCTTACGTCACACAACGACGATGCACTCCGCTTTTATAATCTTATTTGATACTGTTTCGTTAATAGTTATTAGAGTTACTGCTATATTTTATTGTTATTTTTTGTGTTAAGGTTATTGTTATAATGAAGGGTAAAACTTTACATAGTGGAGAGAGAAATCTCGTGTTAAAAGTGTTGGACTTGTGGACTAAATAAAAATATTTATAACTCAGTTCGCACGCTTGTAATAGCTCAAGTTTAATAAATATAAGGCGGCATTGTTCCGAGTACAACACTCGCTACATTAAAATAAAATAGCAGAGATGAAGTCGCGGCTGGAAACTTATGATATTTTTTTGTGCACAATACAACCATGAGTCTGTGGCGTCACCGCCACCAGGTCTCAACTTTTTGCGCACGGGTAGTAACCTATTATTCTGTATTCGTGGATCATAATATATTAATCCGTGGCGCGTAAGCATATTATTATCCCTGTACCCAATACGAATATATTCGTTAGTTTAATTTTACCTCTATTATCTATGTAGTGTAGTGTATATCAGAATCGCCCACCGATGTTTTTCCTTTTTTGGCAAACTTCGTAAAATACATAACAATGATCTAATCATTGTTGTTTAGGATATTACAACGCATTTGTTACATACATACTACAATAAATTTTATGATTATCAATTTATATGCAATGAGGTTGGTTGCTTTATTACTGTGAAATACATATTGATACATTTTTTTTCCACGTTTATATGAAGTTGCTCCTTTTTAGGTAACAAGACAATATTATAATGTTTAAACAGCAACTATCACCTCGTAGTGTACATCCTTATCAGACAACCGTGATACCGCGGAGTGAGCAGCAGTTTACATCTGCAGCTAAACAAAGGGCGAAGTTTCCGTGGGTGGAAGATATTAACCCTCCGGTATATCAAGTTACGGGAACCGACAGTTCCTTCTCCGACAGTGCCTATCATGTTTGTATAAACTATCATTCAATACCTACTTTTCTTGTATTTTATCTTACCAATTATGTTTCTATTTCAGATGCCACATTATTACAATGGAACAATAAGGGATTATAGAACTCCGTCACCAGTGTATCAGTCACCTTATGGTGATAGCATTTGGTATAACCATAAAAAGAGAGAGAGAGTTCCCAATCACAGCTCACAATCAGAGGCATATCCATTTCCACAGTGTGCATCATCCTTTTCATTGCCTCTGTGTGAAACTGATCCACACACACAAACTATTTGTCGGTCACCTGTGCCTCCAATACCTTCAGTGAGTCCTGAAGTGCCTATCATAGGTGCTTGTGGAGGGCATTGTCCTGGTTTTGAGTATGTGTGCTATTATATCTTGCAGGTGTGTATATATGTGTATGCTATCTTCAGTGCCAGCCCTAGCCCTTTATCAAGGTAGAGCTAGATCGTCTTTCAGAGCCCTTTGTATTAGTCAACGATTTCATGTTAATTTTTTGTTAAATAAATAATAACAAATTTTTCAAAAATTGACACTATCATTGTATAGAAATTAAAATAGAATTTTTTGGCTTGAAATTATCATTCAGATGCAAATGCTCCTTTCACTTTACCCAAGAGCTAGTACTGACTATCATAAAACCTAAAAAAAGATTTTTGTTAGCTCCTGATATTAATTAGTTCTGATCTCTTTAGTAACAACTGAGAATAAATATAACAATTGATTTATATTCAGCTAAGACTTTTTAGTTTGCTTTTGAAATCATTACATTTTAGCTTACACAAAATCAGAATGGATGGAGAAGTGTCAGCAAAATCCCTCCAAATATCATGTCAACATTTTAGTTATAGAATATACTATTATACTACATCTATGGAATATACATTATACAAAAAACTTTTTTTTTTTAAAAATGCCTGGGATTTAAAGGAAAATATTCTGCACTAGCTGTGCCAGTGGCTCCACTCACATGAACAAAAAAATTATTTTAACCCGGATATAAAATATCTTATGTCTAAATCTGGTTTATAAGCTATCCATGTGTTTCATCCAAATCTGTCAGTTGATTTTTAATGATTTAGAAACAAACAAGCCTCTTTCGCATTTATAAGATTAGTTAGTTAATTGTCAAAGTACTGCATATTGTATGCAAGATCAGCATTAATTTATATTGTGTGGTTATAATTTTCTACACTTGTCCAGTTGTTAAACTTAAAAGCTAATGTTTTTAATTGGTGTTTGTTTCAGGTGATATTTGTGGTAGGCATATTGACAGGTATATCTTTGTGCATAGCTGGAATTGTCTTGAGGCGTACAAATCGCAATGGTGACCTTGGTGTTTTAGTATATATAGGTAAGAACATCCAAGTTAATTAATTAAAAATAATACCTAATGCAAGAGTTTGTCATCGCTCTGAGTGCAAATGGAAACCATGAAAGATGGAGGTTGAGTTCCCACAGATTTATCAAAATTTGCAATTAGTCCGGTCTGGTCAGGGTTCAGAGATTTAGGCTTCACTTCCAGATGGTTCAGAGAATTAGGCATCACTTCCAGATGGTTCAAAATACTTACATTCTACCCAGTATGTAAAGGCACACAACTAACTTTTATGTATGGTTAACTTACTTACCTATGCAATATTACAATAAGGTATAGTACATTTGTACTGTAATTCAAAGTCTGTAATACTGTTGAAGAAATATATAGTACATAAAATAGTATTCCGTTGGATCCATAAACTTACATGATATTTTTATTGTAATGAAACAAATGGAATATCCATGGAAAAATAAATGTATTTTTATAAACCAAAATAGGTAGAAAATATACATTTTGTCTTTCAATAAAATACGTTTTTTTTAATTAAAATTTTAACCTTATTTAAATACCTGTACTTTAATTAACCGAAAAAATGTTGGCAATCTTAGGCCCAAATTTGTCCCAATTTCCAAAGAACTCTTCAGATAAACATGAAAATTACAGATGCATTAAAACTAGGGTTGCCACCTTTTTTCTTAAAAATATAGTATATTTTGAAAAAATCTGAAAAAATATTACTATATTTGTACCTACTGGTACTTTTCGGAAATTTTGAAAAAATATAGTACATATTTATTTTTAATCATTATTGAGTAACTGCTCAAAAAAGTAGTGAAATTTGTTCAGAGTTCATGTATGTGAGTTTCTTTATTCCACTATAATTTTTAAATGCCGGAACAAATTTGGATGTTTACGGTGTTGTTAGAATTCTTAGATCATTCCGAGTAACATTGGCTGTTTGAAAAGTTCAATATGGAGGCTCTAATTTTTTTTTCCATTTTTCTTAATTTATTACAATACAGTTATCAAATTGAAAGACTTGATGAGCACATTCTAAAAATATATAATTGACAATAAAATGCATAATAAAAAAAAAACACGGATGCCCTTGGCAAAAACAAACTAGAAACTTTTTAGTAAAAAGTAAACAACAACATGTATTAGTTAATCTATATATACAAAGCGAAAGACAGTGGCGGCGCTAAACCAAATGTAGACGTCAGCGATACGAGTTTGCGAGGCCTACTTCATTTTCCAGTCAGAAAAAAAACGATCAGAAAAAAAGTAGAATGAGACTGATGCTAATTGCTAACGCTTATTGTTAATCAAAGGTTAGTTATCTCCCTGCTTAGTTTTACATTATTAAAATTTATTGCACACGACAACATACAACATATGACTCGTTTGATGGTAAGTGGGTACCGTAGCCTATGGATGCTTGAAATTCCATAAATATCACTAGCGCGTTGCCGACTTTGAACCCTCCTACCCAAAGGAGCTCTGGAAACCCTACTCATCACAGAACACATGGTCATTTTGCTGTGATCTTCTGTAGGGTGGAGGTATTCTGCCAGTCGGACTGCCCCAAGTAGAGAAAAGAGAAATCTCAAAAGTAATTTCTCTATGCTTTTCAATAACATATGCTATTTTTCAGTAGTATATTTAGATTCAAAAAAATTTGTTGTTGTGCAAATTATTGACGTTAATAGTGTTTAATTTATTATCTAAATTTAATTTTCGTGTTTAAATTCAGAAATTGGCATTGATTAAGTAGGGTTAAAATCAAACAATTTATTTGAATATATTAATTAAGCTTTCCTCAATAAATAACAACAGGTCCTATTAATCCTACTTGAAAGTTCGGGAGATTTTTCTTTTATTTTATTCATTTTTTTGTTTGTCATACTTATCCAAATAAGTGATCTACTTTGCGCTGCTCTAATTCGTACTTCATCTAAAATTTTGATGTTATTTCCTTCGGAGTTTTTGGCGGGATCTTGAAGTGATATGTTGTGGCTTTTATTTTTAATTCATTTACATAGGTTTTTGACCCTATATTATGTAATATTGTTGGCGTTTTGCGTGATATAGTTTGGTTTTTGTGCATAAGTGAGGTGGATTATAAATATAAGCTGAAAGCATTCCTAGAAGCAGCAAACTTCCTAGAAAGTTCTAACAAGGGAGCCACCATCTTGTTAGGATACTGAATTGTCATAACACATGACAATATAATTCACTCGATAATGACAGTAATGGTTTTCATTAAAGAGGATCGGTTGCCAAGTTAGGAAGAAGAAGTTATTTCCTTCTAGAAACTTCAAACAAAATGAAAATAAACAATGATAATTTGCCCTTCTGTTTCCATTAATAAAAGAATATAAAATAAGCACGACAGTTGATTTTGCGATGAAAATATAGTATTTTTCGTACTATATTATATTTCTATAATATATATTACAATTGACTAAAATATAGTATGATACTATATAATATAGTACGGGGGCAACCCTAATTAAAGCACACCTATCCATAAAATTGTATCTGAAATAACCATTTTTTTCTTGTAGCATAAGTAAAAATCTGTAGTTAACTTGCATATTAAGTTTTTTTGGTGTTTAAACTGCATTCACGATGTGAGAAACTAAATCTAATATTTTTTTTTTTTCATTATGATTGCATTTTTTAATTAAGTATTTGGCTAAACTTTCTGTATTTATAGGATGCTTGTCTTCATGTGTTTGCTGCGTATTACTTGGTGTCCAATGCTGCGTGCGGCGCGAGATCAGACAGAGAAAGCTACGCTCTAATTTTCATATACCAATGCAGTCAGTTCTGGTAATTAATTTATGTTTAGATATTGCCATATCTATAGGTGATAATTAAAATAAACAACCAAGACTTGTTCTATTACATAATTATCTTCTCTATCTAATGAACAATTAATTATTTTCAATATTTCTCATTTAAAATTAAATATATTTTTGAATTTAGGACCTAAGAAGGCACTAATAGGGAAATTCTCCCGTTGGCTGTCACCGATAAGAACCAGCAAGAGACTTGAAAATGAACTTGTCGACATTAATATTGTTTTCTTTTCATTCTTATTGAAGCAATGATGGTTTAGTGGTAGCGCGTACGGACTCCACGTCGATCGACGAGAGTTCGAATCCATGCAATGAGCCTGAGCAAGTGAGAAACACAGTGATGAAACCATAGCATGGTGGTAGTGTTTTTTCTAATACCCAACTGGCTAGCTACCATCCTCGAGTTGAAAATCTGTTGCTGAGCACCAATAGGTGTTCCAGTAGCTGCACTTGAGAGCCAGTCTTCCACAAAGCTTAGCGTGTTACCATCTTGGGCCACATTGTTACTTAAGATCAGGTGGGACTGTGGCCATAACGCGAAACCTATAACGATAAAAAATATTAGTCATAATAATATGACGATATGCATAATATATCATGTAAATAGATAGCGATTATAAAAAGCATAATATTGTATTTTTTTAATTAAGGCGCCACCAGCCCCGGCTTGCCCTTTGTTGATGACCTCGTTACCTCATACTCAGGTGTATAGGTGAGTATCTATTATACTTTTCAAATAAATTGTGCCTTTTATTCGTGATATGAAAATTCTACAAGTTGGTAATCGTTTTGTATAAGTCTTCTGAAAGTGACTACAGTGTTCTAACAAAATGGTGGCCCCTTGTTAGAACTTTCCAGAGAGTTTTTATTACTTCTTTTATTTCATGTTCATTCATTTTTAGGTCATCCACTTCACTTGTGCACAATAAAGAAACTTTATTACGCAAAATGCCACCAAAATTACACAATATAGCCACAATATAAACACGGTGAAAATTCGTTGGATTTACAAACTTGACTATTATTATTGTAATCACAATATACTACCAATCTATGTATGCCAAATAATTTAAAAAGCAATTTTTAAAATTAAAAATATAAAGAAAATCATAGTAAACAAAAATGTTGTGAGAACTTGTAGTTGAGTGTTGCAACGGTAGGTACAATGTCAACGGGGCGCGGCGTGAATAAAGTAATCTTGGTCTTGAACTTCGTTTTTACGGATGTGCCAACACAGTTCGCGGTAAAACATGAAAACGATACGCCTCTGAGTACACGACACGCGACGAAATATAAAAGCCGCGCATTTGCTTTACTTTACTGCACCCCCCGCGCGCCCCTTTCCCTTTTTGTTTGATTAAATTGACCCAGTCACCCAGTAACCAGTTAGTTATTAGTTAGTCGTTCCCATTAATTGTTGTGAAGTGTATGTGTGTGCGGATAACTTTAAGTTTACGCAAAAATGGATCGATTTATGACATATCAATAGGTATTCAAATATTGAGTTCTTGGATATGGTGTGACTGTGTGCAAATTAAGGGAAGCTAGACGACTGTACGCGCAACCAGAGTACTAGGAACTAGATCTTAATCCACAGATTCCCTCCCTACAGACAATTTTGACTAACAGTGTAGTCAGATCTAAAAAAAAGCTACTCTAGGCTCGCGTAGAACTCGATAGTATTATTAACATTTTCGACTTATTTATATTTTTCTTATTATTAAGTTGACACCTCTAGGACCTTTGTGTACTTTGATATAATAAAAATATCAAGTTTGTAAATGCAACGTAATTTCATCGTGTATAACGCAAGATTATGAATTAAAAGAAAACACTACATGATAGACTATTACTCTTGATGGGGCAATGCAGTCTTGTGCAATCCTGTATCTTTGCGACCAATGAGATCAATTGTAATCGCTCCACACCTAGTAGTCCTATAGCCTTGATGTAGCTACTGAGCCTATACCGGGAGTAGCACATGCTTTCCCAGAATCTGTTTGCGTTTAGGTTTTAGTGGATCACATTCACACAAGAGGTGCTTTGTCGTTTCGTCCGCACTTTCGCAGAATCTGCAATCTCTTGTGTCCTGGACATCGATGTTGTAGGTACAAAATATGTTTATTTAGACATATGTCCAATGATGCTCTCACTCTGTAGCTGATTCCTGTTCAGCAAAAACTATACTCTGCAGTTATTAAAGATATTTTCGGATCGTACTGAAATATGAATTACTTAAAATGTTTACTACAAAATGAATGAAAATGTATCTTTAAAATCAAAGAGTTGTTTTAATTTTGTACAAAAATTTTGCTCCAACACAGTTATATATTTAATTCAATACTATTTTGTATCATCAGAAAAACTATAAAATTTTTGTTTTCATTGTTTTAGGCCAACAGTGAATATATGTGCAGATGAGGACGTGACCGGAGTTCCTTGGTGGCGTCGCAACAATAGAGACTGATTAGCTTTAATTTTTACTTTTGTATTTAAATAAACACTACTACATACCGTGATCTTATTTTTACAATAAATGAATTAAAAAAGTGGATGTTTTAATTATTATAAATTGACCCCAATGCATCCTACGTTACGTATTATATTTAAATATATTACAAATAAGATCAACATAGCCCAGCGGCAGACAATGACTGTGGTATTAAAGCCTCCAGTATGATAACAAAAAGGCTTTCTTTGTCCATGAATTTATAACTACTTTGATGAATACAACTTACTTGATTTTAAGGTGGGTTAAACTTACCGCGTATTTGAAAAGAAAAATATATAAAAGTGCATAGTTGTTTTCAATGTTTTTCGTCTACAAAATTTTCTCGGCAATTTATTTTTCTTTGGGTACAAAGAAACCCTCGTCATCGATCAAAATATTAAGCGCCTAAGGCGCCACCTCCACGGGCGAGTGCATAGCGCCGATATTATCTTCCTGTCATTACATTCTATATCTACTCTATTAACGTGTCACACGGCGATGCGACAAGTGACATTGACTAGCAATACGCCAACGACTCGTTGAAAACCCACATTGGCTGTGTTGCCTATGATAAATCAAGTGATTTGATTGTTAAAAATATTTTTTTCTTTTATTAATAACAATCGTATATGTACTAGCGTATTAACTAGCACGAGCACCCCATAAAATACTACATCGATAATAAATAAGAACTATTAACACTTCTGATTTCGCTCTTGCCTGTCAACGAACTGAGCTTTTTTCAACAACAATGCAATGAGTTATTGCGGACACATTGCAATCAGTCGAGACTCGCTACGAGTCTTGCGGTCACGCGGCGATCTTTCACGATACACAGGCGGAAGAATAATCGTCTCGTGATCACCCGACAATAGCAGGGCGGCCTCGTGGCGATGCACTCGCTCGGGGAGGAACCGCCTAACGTAGTCTAAGCTTTTCGAAAATTAGTTTTACGTACATATATGTTTTAAATAAAACAACAATGAAGTCGGGTATTTGATTTATTACTAATTATTTTTGACATCTTGGTAATGTTTTTAAGTACATAGTAAAATAATGTAGAGATCAGAGTTTTCAAAATATTTACCAAGGTATTTATTTCTCTTTATACCATTCGTCTGATGTCCAACAAAAAATAACATTTAAACTTTTGCCGGCCCCCACCACATAATATTTCATACAATTTATTAGAAGTAAATATTCGCGCTTTTTAAATAATACAAAATATAATATGTAAAATAAACAAATTATATTTATATAATTGATTAAAATATTTTAAGCGGTCGTTTTTCGTATAAAGTACATACGAATATATATATATAAAACTTTTAGGTTTTAGTGAGCTCTGATTACAAGACCTTGCTTGTGACAATAATACCCTATGCATAGTAAAACCAAATTTGTATCTTTCGATGCAGTAATGATTTCATTATATCAATAATACCAATTCAGACTATAGCTGCTTACTCCGATAAAGGATATAAATAAAATTAAGAAACCCACTTACTTTACAATAAGGTGCTCGATACAAAACAAAAGCTACATTTCACGGGTTTATTACTTACAATAATAAATATTACTTAGGTAAATATGTACCTTAAATTAAATTTTGTATACAATCTTAATATACACTATAACGCTGTCTAGTCTGCCATTTGTTACATAAATTTGTTTTGACAGAATCTGATTTATGAAAATTGTGATAGGTTATAATAAAATTCAATTCGTAAAATTTACATGTAAAGAGAGCTTAAATTAATATCATAAAAAATATAGATGATGCACAGAAACTGGCATATACACTTGTAATATTTTATCAGCATAACAAGTACTTATCCTTTCTAAATTTTGTCAGCGAACATTTTCAACTAATACTCCAGCGTGTTATGCATCATAACAATTTGTCACTTATTATCTGTTAACCAATAGGATCAAAATTAAGTATATTCAAAATAAAAAATAATTAACGAAATAATTGCTGAATATTATTCAAGTAGTATAATTTTAATAAAACTTACGCTGATAGCTGTAACCATATCTGACAATTATATGAACTCAATCTGATATGAATTCTAAAAATAATAAGCAAATAATTGCAATCTTAAGCTTAAATCTAAAAAGGACGGTTTCAAAGTAAACATTTCGGGTACAACTAACTGATAATACATAAAATATGTACTAAAAAAGTCAATATTAAAAATAAATTATAAAAATTCCTCTGCTAAAATCAAACATGTGGGCGCATATACTTTTATAAATTAAAATTTTTAACTTAAAAAATATATATCATTATTATCTTAAAACAACTCGCACAGTAGTAATAAGATATGAATGTCACCATTATAAGTTTAATACTGTGAATTTTTTATATCAGATATCTCCACATTACACCCTACAATTCTGGACGATAATTTGGCCACTTGTCTTTTACTAATTACGTGATTAATCGAGACAAACTTACCGATGCGAATATTATAAAGCAGATAAGTGTTTTGCACCTAATTGAAATATAATTGAAATATATGAATAACTAAGGGTAAGTACATTCATGACAAATATCTGAACACTTGATATTCTGGAACATTTATTTACGATTGTAATAAAAGAAAAACGTATCAGGTAAACTGAATTTTGCAAGTAAGGATAAAAGTGCGTTATGAATTTGCAGTTTATCACACAACAAAAGCACACATTCGCGAATAATTACCGTATATAACTCATCAACATACATACCTCTATTTATTTGTACCACAAAATGCAATCTTAACGTTATGGACGACACGAAAAAGTGGTAATAAAGATATACCATTATATAACTATCGTATAATTACGTTATCAAATCAGAAATACCTCTCGACAGTCGGAGTGTTTACAATTTTAGGGGGACGTTTAGGGCTCTCCTAAGCTCGTACAATAATTACTATAGTCATTCGTTGCAGTGTTTTTTTACGCAACTGTTGGCCTTCCGTCCAGCATCTTGTCGCTCTCTTCGGCGCTGCTTAAACTGAAATAGAAAATTTTACATTACGATAAGCAATAAAAAATTGTGTGTACACACGTAAGAAGGTATACTTCTATACCCTAGCAAAACAAAAATAACTCCAAAAATTTTATTCTGCCAATAACATGATGAAGTTAGCCATCGATGATAATGATGTATAAACTTTTTTCTATTTGTGTAAAAACTATTTGACGGTACATAAATAAACATTAGATAATATCTATTTTATACAACGTTAAATTTATTTTTACACAATAAAAAAAAAACAGATTTAATATGCATGGATCGGCAAATCGAAAGAGAAAGAGCATAAGTAACGCTTGTGTTAGGGTGAGATAGACATACCCCATTTTTGTATTTGTATTTTGTATTAATGTGGTTACGTCTACTGTAATTGGATGTAATTCTTATATCAAAGAAATTAATAAAATATAACCATGCACACTAGTGTATTCTGTTTTTGGTCGCATCGTGGGGAGCCGCGGATACAGCTAGTTCTTATATAAATAAGTATGCTGTCAAACTATATCTTATATTAAGCTTAAGATATATCCTATAAAGGAAAAAGTACGATAACAATTTGTACCATACGTAATATAAAATATCATATACCTACATATTATACGATAGCATAGCGACCTAGAAATAAACCAGCTCACACAGACCTATTCGTCACGCATCTCGTCCAAGTTGTACATTATACTTTTAGTTAACAGGGGCATGCTATTGATTGAAGAAGCTACTTACATATTAGTTTCTTTACTCCGAACACCAAATATATTATAATTTTAAATATGATATATATAATAATTTGATACTGCAAAACGGGCTGTCACTATAACTCCTATAAAAATACAAAAGTACTCTGTGACTATAAATGATATGACAGGAGAGAGAGAATTTTTTAACGATACGCTAGGTGTTATATATAATAGGTTATGCATATCGTTAGTAAAATCTATAATAATGTTATACAAATCAATCCTGAATGTGAATCTAATCTGAAAATAACTGTACATAATAACATTTTGCAATGAATAAACGAAACAGTCTTTTGACATAGAATACAAAAGTGTTTTCGTTTATTGATAGAATAAGTTATGAGAATAATTGTATTCAAAACTTGCAGACTCATTAAAAATGTTTTCTTGTTTAAGACATATTTGTCTTATTTGATTAATTATATTCGTAATATGTTATTTGTTGTTATTAAACCTCAAATAGTATATAGAAATGAAAAAATTGAAGTGTCTGTTTGTAATGTCATAAATAACGACTTTTTACTAAATGCATGTGAAAGTATAACTCACATTTTTCTCTGTTTGTTCCGGGTAATTTCCGAAACGGTTGGACCGATTTTTGCTGGCAGATAGTTGATGTTATAAGGAGTATCTTAGGCTACTTTTATTTTATAAAAAGAATTAGGGCTCCGCGCAAAAAAAAGCTCTTAATGGTGACTCAATTCGCGCGCTTAAATGTCTTACGCTGAGTAAACTATAAAAGTTATACCAAATTAATGTACTAGAAAATTGTAGATCTTAATAAGACCTACAATAGAGTCAGCAAGATTGTCTACCTTCTAAGGATCACCACTATAAGCAATTTTGTTTTTAAAATAACTAGGAGCGGGGGTGGCACGCTTCTCGCGCGAGTCTGATTGACTGCGTTCTGTAGTCCACGCGAGCACAGCCGCAGGCATAGCTAGTTTGGCATTAAAAAAAATGTAATTTGATGTGCAAAGTAAAAAACTTGTAGGTATACATATACTTATAAATGATGAATCTGAGATTTTACAATGAAAAATTTGCAACTAACTTGTCTATAGCATAATGGTTTTTTTTACAACTGACTATACTGTTAGCCATAAGGGCCTCGGAGCCTCAGACGGCTTTTACAGCTTCACCGGGGCTTGGAGGCGAGCCCTTAACGCACTCAGCTACGAAAACGTGGCACCAAGTTTAAGGGTGCCAAAGTGGCCGGACTACGGCTTGGGTTGTTTGTTGTTGCAATTAAGTCGCGAACTGGCTAATTAATTTCCTATCCGTAGAAATTCGATAGAAACTAATATATACATACATATATACAAGTTCCTGCCTCCTGGGAGGAAGGAACATGTGTATACATATTTAGTGATCTGTCAAATTTTGTCAAACTAATACAAAATCACAAAAAAAGGTCCGCTTATAGAACCTGTGTGACGTGGTGTGCACGAGTGTGGGGTGTAGTGTAATGGTGTCTGTTGGTTGCTAGTGAATGCAAAAGCAGTTTATCGTGTGTATTGTATCGCGCGAGCGGCTGCTAGACTCAAGGATTCCACACCGAGGGAACGGAGCTAGGTTTGAGTTGCCGCAGGAGAGGATGGACGAGGTGGGTGTGCGGGAGCGAAGTTTACCCGTCCGTCCGCTGCGGAGGGAACGGTGGTTTCGCGGACATGGGCTTGGTTAACATGATTGTACCGATTGGTGTCCCAGTATTATATAGAACATAATATGTTACAAGACTACCTAATCACTGTAAGCATAAACATAAACATACATAAATACTTCTTGGCAGGTGTGTGTGAACAGAACAGTAAAACAAAACATCTTTGAAACAATGTCCAGATACTATATAGTTCATGCTCATTAAATGCTTTTAACAAGATTTTTAAAAGTTCTGTTGAAAACTGGTATCAAAACCTTGTTCGTGGGTGTAAAAGTGGGTAAACAGGTTTACTGTTTTAAGCGGATAAATTGATTTGGTAGGTGTAGTGACTATACCTATACTATAAGTCTTTGAAATACACGTCATGAAATCCAAGTGGGGAGTTATAGTGAATTTTCCATACAAGCCTATTAAAAAATACAATGCAAGTGTTTTGTAGAGTAATAATATGTAGTAAATTATGCATCATGATACGGCAAAGTAAACATGACGAGACAATGACTGTTTAGCTTTAATAATTATGACACCTGCATAACACAAGCACATTAGATAATCGACAATAGACAGGTGATGGATGTACTTCTTGTCAGTATACATATTATAAAATACTTTACTGTTTCAATTCTGAACTAGGTTTACTATAAAAGGTAGGAAGAACATTTTAGATTATAATGCTTTAAACGGATATTCGTGAATAACTATAACATTAATTGCTAATGTTTCATATAATTAAATAAAACATCATGAATTAATAAATAGAACATTTGACAGTAAATACCTATATTAATATACTTTCTGTTCCCGCGGCTGCACTCGCGTGTACTATATAGAATGCCGTCGATCGGGCACACGAAATCGTACTAGCCGCGCTCTCGATTATTTCGATAGACATAATATTCTTTTTGACTGTTTTGTAGGTACATTTAATGTCTACAATTATGTAGTACATTAATTTCATCTATCTCTTACGGTTTACTCAGTGTAAGCCATTTAAGCGCCTGAATTGATTCACCAAGACCAGTTTTTTTTAATTGTGCGGAGCGCTAATTATTTTATTACAACAAAAGTAGCGTAAGTTTCTCATAATAACATCAGCTATCTGCCGGTGGAAATCCCGTCCAAATCGATCCAACAGTTTCGGAAATTAGCCGGAACAAGCAGATAGACAAAAATTTAAAAAATTGCTGTTTTGTTATATGTTCCTATATAATAATACTTACATATACATTTATACCACTTATTTCCATTTCTTTATTTTCTCGATGACAGCTCTAATTTGATAGTTGTAGTGTTGTGACCAAATAAGTAATAATATCGATCGCATATATTTATTACGATTACGATAGTGACGATTAATGAGATTTTGATTAAAATAAATAAATAAAGATTACCTGTCGTTATAATTATTTCGTTTCATTGTCGAGTACCTACCAATACCTACTTATTTTACAACAGCTTCGAAAATTTTGAAGAAGTTGGCATTATCAATCAAGAATTAATACGTGTAACATCTTGTAATGAAATATAATATTAGTTAATAAATTTGTACAAAAGTATCCGGCAGTAGTTTAGTTTCTTACATTTTATAAAATAATAACGGATCTGTTATCGTGTTACGTTTATCGATATAGGTCCATCCCTATCAGTTTCTCCGACTCTGGTTATAACCTTGTACGTGTGGAAACGTCATATTGTTATAAAATAATGCAAACATAATGTAAAAAAGATGCTCGTTCAAGTTTTCACAGGAGCTGTCATCGAGAAAATAAAGAAATGGAAATGGTATAGTAAAAATTTGTTATTTTGCTATTACAAACAGACACTTCAATTTTATTAATTGTATTGATAATATACGCTATATTTGAAACACAATAAAATTTGTAAACATAAGTGGTAGCGCCCACGAGTGATTTTTGTCACCTTGTCTGGACCTACGGATATATGTATACGGAGGCGCGGCGCGGCATATATTACGACGCGACGTGACAAAATAGTCACGGCAACAAAAGTCTCCCGTGCGCGCGTACTATATAATGTCACGGAAATCAAAATGTAATATTGTGAATGATAAAATATATGGTGATTTCTTAATATTTGCTTAGTTCGGTGTCGGTTCTACGAAACGCTGATGGATTCGCTCTCCGCTCCTTCACACCAAGTTGTAACCAGTTACTATGAGCAATTGTTTACTTACCATTCCTTATTATCCATAAGGTTACGCGTTTCATCGTCAGGGGCGGGAGGCGCGTCACGGACTGGCGCGTACTGTGCCGCGACGAGGGGATCCGTAGAAGGGTTGAGAGCCGTGAGCGCCGCCGCACCACTGGAAGGCGCCTCCTTTCCTCCGCCTAATCTTGACCAAGCCCATCCACCGACGACTATATGAATACAACAATTATAAATTAATAATGCTAAAATGGCTAAGCCGACTATCATGATTGTAATTTTAAACTAGTTTTGTGATTCTTATCAAACTATGCAGGGTTATAATTTATTTTATAGTTCGTTTATATTAACCTACCTTATTTGAGATTATCAATCCATTAAAAAAGTGCATCCTTTGGATAACACAATTTGTATAGGTACCTACTTAATCTATGTAAATAAAATGATAGAGGTTTGCCATTGTGCACGCATCACGCAAAAACTATTGGATAGATTTTGAACGATTTTTTTTGTTTTACTCCTTAGATACCGGGTCCTTATCTAAAAAAAATATATTACATTATCTTCATAAATAATAATTATGTAGTTAATGCGTGCGGAGACGCGGGCACAGCTAGAGTCTTTTAAATAAAATTCTTGTGTGCTTCTGTTAGTAATAGATTAACTTCTGAACGATTTAACCAACTGGGCTTATATGAGCTTTTTTAATGAATATACATTTAACATATTATATGTTTTATCAAGACGTTGATTCATAACTATTTTAAGATCCGAAAGGTGGCGCTGGGGTCGAAGCATTAACAACCGGAAAGAGTAGTACAACGTTTGCCGATCCAACTAGTAAAACTAGCCGCGTGCGTGCGGTCAGTTATATAATGTGCTACGTCAATCTATACAGAGCGGGACCGCGCACCGAGGGCGCGAACGCGACGGAACCGATTCCCTCGTACTCTGTATATAACCGACGGCGGATAACACGCTACGGTAACCAGCTGTCTGGAAACCAGTGCGTGCGAGCCCCTCTCACTACGTGCGACCAACCCTGTTCACACCCGAAACTACTAGGCGTGAAGAGAGCGAAACATCAAGGTACACACACGCAGTGAGGTGCCTGCTGGTAGGCGCGGCGATGACGTAGCACGGAGCGGAATGGCCTGGGTCGCTGGCGGGTTGAACTTAGTGAAGATGCGAAGAAATGACACACAGGCACCACAATAAAATTTGCTGTATTCTTCAAGACAATACACTTTCTTAATACTATATCTTCTGGGTACGGTTTCTTCCAGTTTCTTGAGTCTTGAGTCTTGATTCTTCAGTTTGTGGTACCCGTGTGCGCTTGTTGGCCCCGGTAGAATGCCTTTTATATGGTTTGCCGGAGAGCGAGACCGACGATGGCGTCTCTATCCGTACTGCTCATTGGGTGTGGTCCGTTAACCGCGGTAATGCGCAGTGGTTGCAATATTGCTGTCTCTGTCTATTATTATTATTACTTGTATACAGAATACAATAAATTGTTAATATCTCTAATTATGGTTACTCGATTACAATAAAAACTATTTCACATTAATGTAGACATAAATACCTATTCAAAAACACTAACTTTAACATTATAGGTTAATAAACACGGGAGATATAAAGCATTAAACATTGCAACCTTAAAACGTCTTGTGACTTGTTATATACGCACTATTTGAGCTTACAAACATTATAAAATACATACAGAAGGCTATTTTACTTATATCACGCAAAACATTATGTATAACTTTTATATAACATGAATTATTGACCATATATGATTTTAGTACTATAAGTGATTATTTTTATTAGATTACACACATTTTCATGACTTATATACTGTCTTTATATACCTACACGCTATAGTAACATATTTAAAACATTAGAAACATTTAATTATTGATCGTTCGTGCAAATTATTCATCCTTACAACTTATATTTACAAATGTTATTCTTATATCATTACGCTTAGGCTTATGCGTCGCTAACAGTCTCCCCCCCAGTGTACGCTCCGTCGTGCACTCCAAATTGATGTCGCGACGTTGCAGGCACGATGACGATGAGTCTCGACGTGGGACGCCTCAGCACACCTCCTCTCGAGGTCCGGACGTCCGCCACACGTGTCCTGCCATCTGGGCCGGGGTAGCTGGCGACGACTTCGCCTCGCGGCCAGGTGTTGCGTGGTAGGGAAGCATCGGCGATGATGACTATATCGCCTCGCTGCGGTTGTGGAGCCTCTCTCCCGCTGATCTTCCGTGGCATGAGCGTTGGTAGATACTCACGCAGCCACCTCCTCCAGAAGTGGTCCGCCAGACGTTGCGATGTTTTCCAATCGGCCCGGCCGATGAGTGTGTGCTCGTCGAAGCTTCCGACGACCGATGAACCGCAGGAACGACCTATAAGGAAGTGGTTAGGGGTTAAAGCTTCCTCATCTTCCGGGCTAGCGCTCAGGTGAGTGAGCGGGCGTGAGTTGACGATGTGCTCCACTTCCGTGAGCAGGGTGTGCAGCACTTCTTCTGGCGGGCTTCTCTCGTTCAGGATCGCGGAGAGGGCCGTTTTGACGGTTCGCACCATTCGTTCCCAGGCGCCTCCCATGTGTGGCGCGCCGGGTGTATGAACTTCCAGGTGATGCCTTCATGACTTGCCGCTTCAGCCAGCTCGGATTTCTTCAATTTCGACATTTCGTCACGCAGCTCGCGATCTGCACCAATGAAGTTTGTGCCATTATCACTATACATTACCCGCGGGTTCCCTCGCCGGGCAGACATGCGACGTAGCGCCATGACCATTGAGCTGGTACTTAATGATGGCACTAATTCAAGGTGTATCGCGCGCGTCGTCAAACAGGTGAAGAGGGCTCCCCATCGCTTCTCTCTTCGCCGGCCGATGGTAACGTGCATAGGGCCGAAATAATCGACCGCGGTGCACGTAAACGGATGCGCCCCGTGTTGCAACCGTTCGGCGGGTAGATCTCCGGTTGGCGGCAATTGTGGCTTCTCTTTCCTGATGCGGCACCATTGACATTCGTGTAGCACTTTTTTCACAGCATTCCGTAGTCCGAGAATCCAGTATGTTTGTCGCAGCTCGTTCACGACGGTCGCATGGTTGGCGTGGCAGAATTTTCGATGATAGCGATCGATGAGTAGGCGAGCGATTTTATGTTTCCCGTCTAGGACCGCTAAGTTTCCGCTACTCATGTTCATCTTCCGTGTTCTGTCTCGCAACCGAATGATGCCGTGTTCATCGAGTTGGACGTCTATTTTCTTCAGTTTGATACCTGTCTTGATGGGTAAGTTTTTCCGTAAACATTCCATCTCGTCCCCGAATGCATCCAGTTGACTGTGGTGTAGTAGGGCTAGTTCGGCCCGCTGTAAACAACGATCGGGTATTGGTATAAACTTCGTTGTATTTTCTCGCGTTTTCTTTGTTCGGACGATTTTCTTGGTTTCTTTTTTCTTATGTGGCTTCCAGTCGCCGTCGCGCGCGACGTTCACGACGCGACCTTTTCTACACAGGTCTGTAAATTGGAATATTCTCGCCACCGTTCGCAATAGTTTTATCCAACTTGAAAATCGTTCCGGACTTGGTAGTGTGTCGTCATTTCTTGTGCGCGTGGTAAGTACAGTCGCAGATTTCTTTTCTTCATCCGATACTTGGTCGCACTTTCCCAAGCGTTTCTGCGGCCAATCCGCTTCTGGCCGATGAAGAAAATCTGGACCGACGAACCATTTCGAGTCTTCACTGAACCCATTTGGTACTCCCCGGGTGGCTATGTCCGCCGGGTTTTCGCGTGTCGGCACCCACCTCCACTCGTGTGGCTTCGAAATCTCTTCGATGGCTGCCAACCTGTGGGCCACGAACGGTTTGAAGCGGCGCGGATCGGCTTTCATCCACTGCAGTACTGTGCTCGAGTCTGACCAGTAGAATTTGTCCGTGGTTTTTAGTTCCAGTTCTTCAGTGATTGTGTTGGCCAGCCTCGCTCCCAGTAGTGCAGCCTGTAACTCTAATCGGGGTATTGTCACGGGTTTGACCGGTGCCACTCTAGCTTTCCCGGCAATCAATGTGACACATACCCCGTTTCCGATCGATCTCCAATAACATGCCGCTGCATAGGCCGTTTCGCTGGCATCCACAAAGGTGTGCAGCTGCCCCGCTCCCATGGACGGCGTCAGACAGCGTGGAATTTTCATATCGCGTAGCGTGGACAAACTGTTGATGTAATCGCGCCATTGATGATGAGCCTCTTCCCCTATGCTCTCATCCCAGTCAGTTCCGGTTCTCCACAGGGTTTGAATTAGCCGTTTTCCCTGTATAAGAATAGGCGCGACCAGTCCTAGCGGGTCGAAGGTGGACATCACTGCGCTAGTGACTTCGCGTTTTGTCGGCGCTCTCTGGTTCTGTATGACGTCACTCGGTGTGTTTCGGAGGTTACTATTGAACGCTAAACAATCCTCTCCGACTAGCCAGCGTAGTCCGAGCGTTTTTTCCTCGTTGTCGCCTATGTGGATTTCTTGTGGGGATGTTTCGTTTTCTGCCAGGTTGCTCAGCAGTTGCGCGTCGTTGCTCGCCCATTGCCGCAGTTCGAATCCCGCCTTCCTATGGATCGCCTGGACCGCCTTCGCGGTTTCTATAGCTTGAGTGCTTGATGTGAAGCTCTGCAGGTAGTCATCCATGTAGTGATTTCGGACGATCGCTTGGGCCGCTTCCGGGTATGTCGCTTTGAAATCTTCTGCATTCCGGTTCTTGACGTAGATGGCGGTAGCTGGCGATGACGCGGCCCCGAAGATTACCGACGCCATTCGGCATTCGGTCGGCTTCGACGACTGGTCATCTCCTCGCCATAAGAATCGCAGGCTGTCGCGATCCTCTTCGCGCACGCGATCTGCAGAAACATTTCTCTAATATCGGCGACCACTGCGATCAGCCCCTGCCGGAATCGCAACAGGACTCCGAACAGCGACTTCAGTAGGTCGGGTCCCGGGAGCAGCGCGTCGTTTAAGCACTTGCCGTCGTATTTAGCTGCGGCGTCAAATACGAGGCGTGTTTTTCTCTTCTGCGGGTGCACCACGGCAAAGTGCGGCAAATAGAATGTCCTACCCGGTGTGGCTTCAGTCGGTGCCTTCTCGGCATATCCACTGTCGAGTAGGTTCTGAATTTGTTTTGTATATTCCCCCTTCAGTGCGGCATCTTTTTCGAGCTTCTTTTCTATGCCGTTCAGACGATGACGAGCCATTGCGTAATTGTTCGGCAAGGTTTCCTCGTCGCTCTTCCACAAGAGATCTGACTCGAACCTTCCGTCGGGTCGTCTCTTGGTGGTGTTGTGAAGGATGTCAAGGGCTCTCCCATCGGCATCGTTGGTGGGGCGGCGCTGCTGCACTCCGATGGACTCTAGTTCGAAGTGGCTCTTGATTAATTTTTCTATGTCGGCCTCTTCACTCACGTTGTTTACGTGGTTAACGAATTTCACCGGCGTAGAGTCGCTCGTAGCGCAGCAACCGTGTAGCACCCATCCCAGACTGGTGAGAGAAGCAACTGGTTGGTTCGGCTTCCCCTTGATGATCTTTCTTGACACAATCATCTCCCAGTTGTCTTGCCCGATGAGTAGAGCCGGCCTCTCTTTACTGTAGACGAGCTCGCTTCGGTTTTTCAGATGCGCACATTTATTTATGGTTTCTACACTCACATGTTGCGGCGACAACTTCAGGTTGGTTACGGTCCGGACTCCTTTCAATAGGCGCTTGTCCCGCCGGTGAGCTCCTTTAATTTTGATGTCGATTATTTGAGAGTCTTTCCTCTCAGCGAGCTTTCCCCCGACGGTCTCGAGGATGAGCAGGTCTTCCTTGCCCGAGGCTCCGATTTCTTGAGCCACGGCGTTGTCCAGCAGTGACACGGTTGACCCCTCATCAAGTAGCGCGAGCACACGAGCGGAGCCGGCCGGTCCGAACACATCCACCGGAATCATTTTGAGGTAAACCTCTTTCCCGTCCGCGGCGGCGTACACAGTTTTGATAGTGGCCTCTTCATTTTCGCCCTGTGTTTGTGTTTGTGGTTGTGGTTGCGGTCGCGGCGCGGGCTTCTCCGGCGGCGCTTGTGCCGCTTGACGAATTGTGTGTAACATTATGTGGTGTTGCCGTCCACACTTACGGCAAGACGGCCCTTTACAAGTATTCTTCGAATGTTTCTGTCGCAAACACATAAAACACAATTTTTTATTTTTCACAATTACCCACCTGTCTTCGGTTGTCGATTCCCGAAACTGTTTGCATTCAGTTATCCAGTGCTCGCGACTTTCACAATTTGCACAATATTTCTTGCCACTGGATATTGTTTGTTGGCCTCTGTTTTCCTCAGTTCGCGCGGTGCTCACACGCCGGTTGAACCGTTTTGCAGGTGCTTCCACTGGCGCGAACGTTGCCCACAGGTCCGCTTCGTTTTCAAGGAATTTTCTCAAGTTCACTAGCACTGGATCTTCTGTGTGCGCCTTGACATAATCGAACCACCTGATCCGTAATGATGGTGACAATTTCTGAACAATGTCTCGACTTACCTGCGGTGAGCAGAGGTACTCCGGTTTCCGTAGAGCGCTTATTGTGGCGACGGCGTTGCTGACTCGACTGGCGAACGCGCATATCTCGTCAAAAGATTCCCCTATGTGAGGTAATTTTTCTATGGCGGCTAATTCGGCCAGGACGAGACGCTCCGGATTCCCGTACCTCCTCTCCAATGTTGCGATGACTTCGTCAGGATCATGGGCTGTGAACAACATTTGTCGCACGCTCTCTTTCGCGGTGCCGTGTATGGAGTGCCTCAGACGAGCCATATTCTGTGTGTCGCTAAATTGTGCGACAGAATCCCGATATGTTCTCAGGAACGGTAACCAGTCTTCCGATGCTCCATTGAAGCTAGGCAGATCGGCATACTTCGACGGTGCGGCTGGTATGACGGCTCGTGTTGAGGCTTGCACAGCGGTGACCATTTTATCGGCAATTTTCTCAATGTCACTTACCTTGACATAGGCCTCCTGTGTTTTTTCGCAGTCCTGTTTCTCCATGATGGTTGCACTTTGGTTTATCCACTGCTCGATGTGTGTGGATTGCACTTCGCGTTCGATGTCTTCGTCATCGATCTCTTCTTCAGATTGACACTGGACCATTTCCAGTTCAATCTCGGCCAGCGCGGCAGCTGACTTGGCTATTTCCAATTTTCTCCTCGCCTCTAGTTCCGCCATACGGGATTTTGACGATCTCACTGACCTTGACTTTGTCGACCTGGCGCGCTGTGCCGCAGGAACGCACGGTGGGGCTGTTCTCCCTCCAATGTCCCTGGACGCCTTTGCTGCGGGCACTGTAGGAACGCACGGTGGGGCCTCCTCGCTCCCTCCAATGTTCCTGGGTGCTGGTGTTCTCGTGTCTTGCGACGCGGCGGCGGCGGTCGCAGCGCGTGTGCGGATCGACGAAGTCGAAGGTGCTGTTTATCTGGTGGTGGCGGACGTGGCGGTAGCCGAACTTGTCTCTGTCGGCGTGTTCAACGACCAATCTGTGGTCGTGGTTTCACTGTCGTCCTTGCGACTCGACGTAGGCGACCGTACTGTAGGCATTTTCACTGTTCACTGGACCCAATCCGGCTATTCGAAGGACCAAAACTAAAACTAGCCGCGTGCGTGCGGTCAGTTATATAATGTGCTACGTCAATCTATACAAAGCGGGACCGCGCACCGAGGGCGCGAACGCGACGGAACCGATTCCCTCGTACTCTGTATATAACCGACGGCGGATAACACGCTACGGTAACCAGCTGTCTGGAAACCAGTGCGTGCGAGCCCCTCTCACTACGTGCGACTAACCCTGTTCACACCCGAAACTACTAGGCGTGAAGAGGGCGAAACATCAAGGTACACACACGCAGTGAGGTGCCTGCTGGTAGGCGCGGCGATGACGTAGCACGGAGCGGAATGGACTGGGTCGCTGGCGGGTTGAACTTAGTGAAGATGCGAAGAAATGACACACAGGCACCACAATAAAATTTGCTGTATTCTTCAAGACAATACACTTTCTTAATACTATATCTTCTGGGTACGGTTTCTTCCAGTTTCTTGAGTCTTGAGTCTTGATTCTTCAGTTTGTGGTACCCGTGTGCGCTTGTTGGCCCCGGTAGAATGCCTTTTATATGGTTTGCCGGAGAGCGAGACCGACGATGGCGTCTCTATCCGTACTGCTCATTGGGTGTGGTCCGTTAACCGCGGTAATGCGCAGTGGTTGCAATATTGCTGTCTCTGTCTATTATTATTATTATTACTTGTATACAGAATACAATAAATTGTTAATATCTCTAATTATGGTTACTCGATTACAATAAAAACTATTTCACATTAATGTAGACATAAATACCTATTCAAAAACACTAACTTTAACATTATAGGTTAATAAACACGGGAGATATAAAGCATTAAACATTGCAACCTTAAAACGTCTTGTGACTTGTTATATACGCACTATTTGAGCTTACAAACATTATAAAATACATACAGAAGGCTATTTTACTTATATCACGCAAAACATTATGTATAACTTTTATATAACATGAATTATTGACCATATATGATTTTAGTACTATAAGTGATTATTTTTATTAGATTACACACATTTTCATGACTTATATACTGTCTTTATATACCTACACGCTATAGTAACATATTTAAAACATTAGAAACATTTAATTATTGATCGTTCGTGCAAATTATTCATCCTTACAACTTATATTTACAAATGTTATTCTTATATCATTACGCTTAGGCTTATGCGTCGCTAACAACTAGTTTTCATATATTTCTTATATTGGGCATGCAAACATCGATAAAATTAAACTATCTTTTGTATATTGGTACTAGTGTATCAGTAATTTATTTAACTTACATTATTCCCATACACGGCTTTAGTGATATTACGAATGCGTGTGAAATATTCGGTACATTACTAGATATTACGTCAGAAATATTAATAGTATTGAAATACAAGAAATAGTGAACAAAAACATAAATGTATCAATCTACTTCGAGACCGTTTACGCAAGAAGTTTTAAATATTTATAAAGCAACGTAATCAGCATTTTAAAACAGATTATGAGTCAAGATAGGGTTCCGATTCACAATGTTGACTCATAAGCACAAAAGTTTGTATTCGAGTGGTGATCTGGTGGATGGTATTTTTCTGTGTCGGGAACTGGATGATCTTACGGCCAAATCTGTCAAATCTGCCAAATCAAAAGCATAGGGCACTTCGAAACGACAAAAAAGATTAATTAACGTCCAGAGGGCGTTCATTAATTAGGTATTATGTGACGTGGTTGGTTTTTTAATTTTATTGATATCTGTCCCCTTGGTGAGTTTTGGTAAGACGTGGTAGGACGCCCCATTTTCCTCAGAATAGATTTACCTATACTATTAATATAATTTAAATGGATATGTTGATGCATGTCGCTTTGTAGCACTACATAACCTAACCTAATCGTTAATACTGATATTTTTTATGAGAATCCCAGGCTTATGCATTATTTAATACAAAATTTTAGTTGTACATTCGCTACATTAAAGGGATATATATTGATATTGTCCCCCCTCTCTATTGACTCTCCTTAATTTACATAAAAAAAACATTAAATATTTTAAGAGTAAACTATAGCCAAATCAATGAAAGAAAATTATATATGATACTATTTTTTTTAATGACAAATAAAATATATTCATGGGTTTGACGATAACAACACAGTTTCTAATTAAAATATATCGTGCATAGACATACATATATTCTTACCATAAAAATAAAGAAAAATGTATAACAAATCCGAGAGTAACAAATGAACTTACCAGTATTATCGAACGAATGATCTTTGAATTTATTTACCATAAGGTCAAGGTCCATTGTAAAGACCGATTTATTAGATTATGCTTGACGGCACACACAAAAATAAAACACTTCTAGTACCTATCCATTCCAGACAAAAATGTTAAAAGGTATAGAAAAAGAAAGGTTTTGAAAACTTTAACTTTTCTAGATTTTAAGGATCACCGAGGTTACTTATAAAATAAATATACATACTTAACAGGTTGGTGATTGTGATCAAATGCTAGCTAATCATGCAATAGAAGGAAGAGATATAAATGTTACAATAGACTTACCAGCAAAGATCAATCCAACGACGAGAATAACACCGCCTGCAATTAGTGTGCCGACGCTACCATCAGAGCTGTCGGGCGTCGTAGATGTATCAGAGTATTGTACGCCACCGGCGATTAATAACGCCAAACCTAGAAAAAAAGCATTGTGTCTATTAAAAATAAAATTATGAAAGCAAAAGAACTACTTTTTAGCTTAGTCTTAAAAAAAGTTCCATTGTAGAAAATTAACGGAAGAATTTTCACGTGGTAATCCATACTAATCTATACAATTAATAAAATTGAAGTGTCTGTTTGTAATGTCAAAATAACAGTTTTTTACTAAATGCATATGAAAGTATATACGATACCTATAACAAAAACCCATTTTAAATTTTTATTTTCTGTCTGTCCGTTTGTTCCGGTTAATCTCCGAAACGATTGGACCAATTTTGACGGGACTTTCATTGAGAGATAGTTGTTGATATAGGGAGTAACTTAAGCTACTTTTATTTTAGAAAAAGAATTAGGGTTCCGAACAAATAAAAAAAATTGGTCATGGTGAATCAAATTTGGGCGCTTAAATGGCTTGTGCTGAGTAAACCATAAGAGATATAGCTAATTAATGTAATACACAATTATAGGCATTAAAAAGACCTACAAATAAGTCCGGGAGAGTATATATCTATCTTCAAAGGAACACCCACAATAAGCAATTTTGACTTTAAAATAGACGGGAGCGGGGGAGCAAGATTCACGCGGGCATTCTGTAGTCCACGTGAACGAAGCCACGGGCACAGCTAGTATAATAATAAAATGGAAAAGATTTTTTTTCTTTGTTTAAACACGCCACTCACTCACTCTGGAACTACAAGTCGGATTCGAAAAATTATTTTTGTATATGATGAAATATTCACGAGAAATAGTATATGCTATCAACACATTAGGCTACAACTCTCAGCTAGCTTTAAATATTGATTTTGTTGTGTAAGTCGGAAGTGCAAGCGCACCTGAACTGATAATATATTCGCGTGCGTTGGCGTAATAGTTAATGATACGTAAACATAATGTTCTACAAAAATATAGGTCCTTAATATACCTCAAAAAAATCCGCGATAGATAAGTCTATTTCTTATACATAAGCCACTATAAGGTATTTTGTGAAAAACATTTGTTGAGAATTAAAAGTGATTTAGTGGGCGTTCAAGTGTTACGTAACGAAATTTTTGAATCTCCCTCCTCCCATGTAACGCGCCGTAACATTTTCTATACCCCTCCCCCCCTTATCCATAAACGTTACTTAACGCCCAAATCAGCAAGTCAACATAAGAGATTTTATAGGCCAAGAACAGTTGATGATGCAAAACTCCCTGTTTTGAGGATGTTACCGTATGAACTCACTTTAACAACAATAACTACAGCAAAACAGTCGAGGGATTCCCCGTAAAACAAACAAAAAGGGTTGCCACCTTGGGAGAACAAAATGAAAATGACGTACAATACAATAGAGGGATTCCCCGCAAAACATAAACGAAAAGGGTTGCGATTTTGGAAAATTTTAATTGACTAATTTTTTATTAAAATTAAAAAAAGACAATGTCACGTAACGCTTTGGACGAACCCCCTCGCATCCTTGTAACGCATCGTAACGTTCTACAAGACCCCTCTCCCCCCAAATTGCGTTACGTAATACTTGAACGCCCCCTTATGCGCATTATTTTTAGGCATGGCATATT
The DNA here is from genome assembly GCA_033032175.1 of Saturnia japonica. Taxonomy (NCBI): domain Eukaryota; kingdom Metazoa; phylum Arthropoda; class Insecta; order Lepidoptera; family Saturniidae; genus Saturnia; species Saturnia japonica. The sequence continues at coordinate 7,590,892 of CM065314.1, forward strand.
AATCCTTCTGAATGAAAGTTATTTCATCACCAAGATAATTTTAGACACCATTATGATTATTATACTTGGTACCAACTGCCAATCACGAATGTATCAACTACGTTTGTAATGATACTTGTAGGTGTTAAAAAGGATGTCATGCAAAGCACTACAGGAGGTCATCAGTACCTAGAACAAGTCTCAAGTCTGTTACAGAATAAACCACACCGTCGTGAATCACCACTCACAAACTGTGTGTTAATAACATGGTAATTAAATTTCTAGACAACAATATAGGTCAGAGAATAACGAAAATACTGTTGCTGGTTCTTATAAAGAGCTAAGTGTTCAAATGATTAGCATATTTGGTATCTTTGTAGTTATTACTAAGCCTATGTAATATTAATAATTTAGTAAATCAAAAAATTTTCACAACTTATAATTAAATCTTTCAAATTATAAGCCACATAGTACATGATATAATAGATATTTTTAAGTCCGTGACATGCGACCATTTGAAAAGAAACATAATTTATTGAATATATGGTTGATAGTGTTTAACTACGATATTTTTATAAGTGGTGTTTAATATGAATATCGAAGTACCATCAACAACATTAATGCCTCGTCAATCTCTCAAATGCTTCAGTGCACATATAGTCATAAAACAATAGTTTTTGAAAGGGATCCATAATATCACTCTAGAGTTGCCAATTACCTAAGTTATTAATATACTATTTACAGTTGTGCTCCCTAAAAAGTCTTTGAATTCATTTTAATATTTGAGGTTTTGCCCGATTTCTGCGGATGAAACATTCGTAATAATAACGTAAATATAGAAAAACATTACTATCTGACAAAAGGCATGGTATTATAATATTATATGTGATGCAAGATGCAATATAAAGGAAAGAGTCATTCGTTATTTACAATTATTCATCCCGATTGCAAAATCGTAAGCAATTGTGAGATTACTGTTCTCGTTTGGAAAAATAACATTATATTTATCATACTATTTTATAAATATTATACTTGGTCGTAACAAACTAATCCACCTTGACAAACCACCGCGCGGGGGCAGAGCCTTTTAACCAAATAACAGAAGTGTAAAACACGAATGTATTTAATTTAAATGCGAAAACGACAGTTTCTACATTAATATTATTACAACTTAAATCAAATTAATAAATATGGCAAATGAAATTATGTTATTTCAGAGGTCTCATAACAAAGTCTATAAGAAGTAATTGCTTTTTAACGTGTTATTCGATTAACATTATCTTAAAAAGATTACTTAATTTTGTTAATATTACACTTCAAAATTTATAACTACAGAAGTAAGCAACCAAATCTTAGGAAGTATTGTTTAAGCAATTTATGTATAAAGGTTTATTGGTGGATTTAATGCCTATGTTTATTAATAGACTTTTCGATAACTATACTAATATAAGCTATATACTAGCTGTGCCCGTGGCATCGCTCACGTGTACTACAGAATGACCGCGCGAGTTTTGCTCCCACGCTCCCGGCTATTTTAAAGACAAAAATGCTTATTGTGGGTGTTCCTTTGAAGATAGATATATACTCTCCCGGACTTTTTTGTAGGTCTTTTTAATGCCTATAATTATGTAGTACATTAGTTTGCTATATCTCTTATGGTTTATTCAGCATAAGCCATTTAAGCACCCGAATTGATTCACGATGACCAGTTTTTTTTATTTGTGCGGTAACTTAATTCTTTTTCTAAAATTAAAGTAGCCTAAGTTACTTCCTATAAATTCAGCTATCTACCAGTGAAAGTCTCGATAAAATCGGTCCAACCGTTTCGGAGATTACCCGGAACAAACAGACAGACAGACAAAAATTTTAAAAATGGGCTTTTTTATTGGTATCGTATATACTTTCATATGCAATTAGTAAAAAACTTTTATTTTGATATTACAAACAGACACTTCAATTTTATTAATTGTATGTATAGATAAAGCGGAAAAGATTTTTGTTTGTTTGTTTGTTTAAACACGCTAATCTCTGAAACTACCAGTCGGATTCGAAAAATTCTTTTTGTATATGATAGCCAAACTCTCGAGTAATAGTATATAAGGCTATATGAGATCAGGCTGCAACTCTCAGATAGCCTTAAATATTGATTTTTGTTACGTAAGTCGGAAGTTGAGGCCCTTCCGAACTGCATTATCCGCGTGCGCCGGCGTAATCGTTAATGATACGGAAATACAATGTTCTACAATAATATTGGCCGTTAGTATATCTATAACAAGTTAGCCATAGCATTTGCCTATCTCTTTTACATAAACCACAGTAAGGTATTATTTAACCAATATTTGTTAAAAGTTTAAAAGTGATTTATAAGCATTATTTTTAGACATGGCATATTAATCCTTACAAACAAAAGTTACTTTAAAAACACAATTTTATGAAGTTAAATTTTGCTCTTTAGAGTACGCTATTTAGACAAATACTTTACGAAAGAATGAAAAATTGAAATAATTTGTACTTGCGGGAAAAATAATTATGATAGACTACATAAGTGCGTTGGCGGCGCGGCGTTTGTCGGATATAATTAGAACGAGTGAAACCGTCGGGCACAGCTAGTTTTATGAATATAATTTTTTTATTAACTTTATAAATTCCCAACAGACGACATTAATAAACATTTATTCGTAGTTTTCTGTTGTTAGTACTATGACGACTGTAGCCAGAATATGGTTTTGATCTATGACGACAGCAGTTCAAAGATTGGACTCCAAACTTGGTTGTCATTGGTCTAGGTGATTTCTAAAATTACGAAGATCAGTTTCAATTATATGTAGAGCAAAATAAAGGTGTAATTTTATAATTGGTTAACTTGTTTAGTACCACTTGAATTGCGGTTGTCTATATAGTACAACTTCCTAAGTATTTCGCAATAGTTGTAATAATGACGAATGATAAAATTAAATATACATTTCCAAAACTTGAAATATTACAATTTTAATAAAATACACCGTTATTGCATAATTGACACAATAGTGTTAGTAGTTATCTAGTCTATTGTTGTAAATTATTATAAATTACAAAATCAATGAGATTTTTAAAAATTGAAATCCCATATTATATTAATTCGTTTTCTATATTCCTTTACCAAAACTACTGTAGGGTGTACTACCTACTTTCTATTAGGCTTCTTGTAGTGTTTGCGGCATGTAATCTAATAATTTATCTAGATGAGTGTATTTATTATAATTTATTACGTCAGTCTTCTGTTGTCATCGGACGTATTCTTTTTAATGATCCGGTCACGGTTTTCTTAGTCAGTGTGAATATCTTAAACTAAAAAAAAAAACAGGTGAACGTAAACGAGGTCAGTGCACTGCATACAGTGGCTATTTAGCAAATCACACCGAAGTTTTAACTCACTCGACTATAGTGTATCATAATTATATGATGATACGCAACCTTTATCATAATATATCCTGTTATAATAATCATACACAAAAGTTTAAATGCTACCATATATAATTATTTTCGTATCAATTGCAAATGTTTAATATTTTTATTTTTAAATTTCAAGGTACAGGCAGTCCTCGGTCACGTGTCTCGTACATGCGGCATGTTACGTTCTCGAAATATGCGACGTAAATCAAATCGACGTAAGCCGAACCTCTTTTTTTAATATATTTTAATCCAAAACCCAGGGGTTGGGTACTTCAGGGACTTTAAACTGCATATCGTCGGCTTAAAGTGTAAACAGGTTAATTTCACTTTTTGTCTCAAAAGAGTTATTAATACAGTTCGAAAGAGAAAAAAATCCTCATCGCTTAGATAAAATCGCTCAATAAAATATTAGCCATAAGTTGTCGAAATCGCGTGATGAGTAAACCGGCTAACTCCTTACATTTTAAAGTATGTTAGTAAATCCATTACATTATAGATACAACATTTTATACGTTGACTTTGCCAGGTTCATTCGACTTCCATATAGGCATATTTTTTTTAATTAAAATAATTTTTGCAGCTACTTAAAGGAATTTATGTGTAAAACATCGCAAAGTTATCATATTACTCATAAATATCTATTATTCATAAATATTTGTTGATAAAATGACCAAATCGAAGTGAAACTGTGTCGCAAAATAAATAAACCCTAAATATGATAGCAATTTTTTTAAAGAAAAGGTATACTTTGTTTCGGATAATTACCTGTTTGTTTAATTTTTATAACATTATTATCAATATTACATTAACATCAAAATAAAATAGCTTATGAACTATTATACCTATCTATATAGTATACCCGATCTCATCAAAACATCTTTGAAGAGGTAACAAGTTTAAAAATGAATAAACACAATGATAAACAGAAACCCCTGGACCATCTAGACCGTAGGTCCCCAAAGTTTTTTATCACGCCTCTCTACTGCCTAAAATGAAAATGACCCCCTTCCTTCCAGTGCTGTAGCAAGCGAAAGTTAGTAGGTTCGCCACGCCCGCGCCATTGTAAAATACAATAGGATAATAAAGTTCAACAATAAAAAGAAGAAAAACGCCCGCGCCCCCTTTACATGTCTTCGCACCTCCCTAGTGGGGCGCCCCACCACCTCATTTAAACAATTAATGATTTACTAGAGTAATCTAGACAATATAATTCAACCGTAATTTACTCCGTGTGTGTAAAAAATTCACAATTATAAATATTTGATATGTCTATTATTCCAATAGAGTTTGAAGATCAAAGAAAAATATTCGGAGATTTTTCGGTAAAACCAAGTTAGCGCAATTTTAACACAACTACAACCTCGATTAACAATAATGAATTGACAATAATATTAGATCCTGATAGAACTAAAGATCATCAAATCAGTTGATTGTGTAGGGAGTGATAAGAATACGAGGGGATACAATTTTACAATAATTATGCTCATCCCACAAATGTCAGTCATACGTAGAAAATGAACCCGTGACCCCTTAGGGCTTTCTACCACTGCTCCACGAGGCCTTTCAATACAATATGTAATGTAATTCAAAATGTAAATAGTAAAGATTTATTTAAAACTCGCTATTTTGTTTGTTTTTATTATCTCCATCAACCACATATAAAATTGACCTATTTACCATATTTCAGAGAAACTGCAACCCTCATTGATTTTAAACCTGCTAAATCCAAAAATGCACATTTAATATTATTATTAAAAAAATATTCGTTTTTTTAGGGTAAATTATAGAAAACAATACATAATAAACGAACTATATTATTAGGCCGGAGAAAAAGTGTATTCGAATAACGTAGGTATAAATTTGTTATAAAACTTCTTTGGCTGTACTATTTTTATCTGGCTGGTTTTGAAAACATTAAAAAGATTACGTTAAAAAAAAAGAAAGTTATTTTCCGCTATTTTTCACTTGTTTTTCTTTCTGTAAAACTGAGTGAATCTAATGAAGAAATTCGATACATTTCAAAATATTATTACAAAAAAGGCAAAAATGCAACTCAAGCAGCGAAAAAAAATTGTGATGTTTATGGACCTAATGCAGTGTCAGTAAAAGTAGCACAAAGTTGGTTGCAAGATCGGCATATCATTATTTACGATGTAGCTGAAGAACTGGAAATTGACCACAGACCAGTTTTAACCCATTTGAAGAAAGCTGGCTATACCAAAAAGCTCGATATTTGGGTGCCACACGAGCTCACTGAAAGCAACCTAATGAACCGTGTACTCATTTGCGATTCATTATTGAGACGTAATGAAACCGAGCCGTTTTTGAAGAGATTGATAACTGGCGATGAAAAGTGGATCAGGTACGACAAGAACTTGCGAAAAATGTCGTGGTTCAAGGTCCGACAGGCTTTACTGACTGTGGCTAAACCTGGTCTAACTCGAATTAAGGTGATGCTGTGTGTATGGTGGGACTGGAAGAGTATTGTTCATTATGAGCTTTTACCGCCCGGCAAAACCATCAATTCGGATCTCTACTGCCAACAACTGATGAGATTAAAGGAAGCAGTTGAGAGAAAGCGGCCGGAATTGATCGACAGGAAGGGTGTGGTCTTTCATCACGATAACGCTAGACCACACACATCTTTAGCCACTCAGCAAAAATTAAGAGAGTTTGGCTGGGAGGTGTTAGTGCATCCACCATATAGCCCTGGCTTTGCAACTTTAGATTTTCACCTGTTTCGGTCTCTTCAGAATTCTTTAGGTTCTAAAATGTTAATATCAAGAGAGGACTGCCAAAACTATTTGTCGCGTTTTTTTGATCAGAAGTCCCAAAGTTTCTACAGCAACGGGATCATGTCTCTATCTACAAAATGGCAGAATATCATCGAACAAAACAGCACATAATATATATTTTAAATAAATGTAAATAAACTTTGAAAAAAATGTCGAGTTTTCATATAAAAAATACGAAGAAACTTTTTCCCCGACCTATATATGCTTAATTATGCAAAGCAAGTTCTTAAAATATTTATTTATTAAATTAGATATTTTTTGTGCTTATTGGTTTACTATTTTTACTTGATGGTTTGCTATTTGGTATAACTATGGAAAGAAAATCGAGAAAAGACAATTATGTATATCAATTCAATTTGGATATGTCGTTCAACCGCGAGTTAAGTAAAACGTAAATTAATTATTCTTTAACATTAATTTAAAAAAGTGACGTTTATTTGAGATGGTGTTAAAATATTGTTTCGCGTAACTCGAAACTACTTAAATCGAACGACGTAATTCGAGGACTACCTGTATGTTTAGGCAGTTCCTTAGTTTTCAATAAATTATTTATGTAACTGTTCCCTTTGTGACAATATATTGTATCAGCACTCATGTTGAATAGCAATTAGATAGAGATTTGTGAATACGTGGGCGGACTTCCTACGCATTGTAACCTACCGTGAGCGGATGAAAACAGTTAACTCCGTTGCACTGGCAGGATAAGTTATAAATATAATGGGAGGTACGACTATGTACTCCGTATCCGGTGTGTATTTTAATAGTATATTTATTTATTAAAACCTCGTGGTAGTTAGTACCTTAGAAAAGGAGAAGTTTTGTGCCATTCAAAGCCCCTTACTGTCGTCATTCTACATATTTCATAAATCGTAGTACAAACCCCAATTTTTGTGCTCAGTGTTATTTCAGCCGCATCGCGTTTAGGTCCGAGCTAATTTGAGGTCCCTATAGACTATATACATAATTAACGTTAATTTTAAAATTCAGTTTAAAATAAATTTTAAATTCTATAAAATAAACCTACATTGATAGCTAGTTAATATTTTTAACTTTTACTTTAAAGAGTTACACAGACTTAGGCAATTTCTAAACAATAGAGAATAGACAAAGATATAGCTAAGAACTAGCATTATCAACTCTTTATTCATAGGTCCAGATTTCCTATACTTTTTTTAATTTTTTTAACTTTATTTTATTTTGCCGTCTATATGTTGGTTGTCGTCCGAGGGTGCTGTAAAGCTCTTGCAAACCTAGTAAGGCCCTGATTGTGTTTGTCAAATGGAAAAAAAACAGTAAGAATAAATCAATACCATGGGCTGGCTCCAAACAAAATCGTTACGTGAAAACCCGGTGGCCCCATTAATGTTCTCGATTTATTGCTATAGAACTGGAAAACAAAAAGCGATATCTAAACGTATGAAATAACTGGGTAATATGTGGATAGCTGACTGCTGACGTGAGTATTAAACTAATCCCTTCACTGGGCAAAGAAAATCAATCAACTCATGGTCAGAAAAGAAAACTTTGCATAATCCCTTTCCTTTCCGAAACTCTTCTCTAAGCAATCACTTATTTCTGCAACTGTATCATTGATTGATGATTGATTGTATATGAAGATATTATTGAAATTTGAAGTATGGATTTCTCTGATAATTTAGACGGTGAGGAGTACATTTGTCATCACTTAACTTCTTTAGCTTATTTATTATATTCTTTATTGCACATAAAAGTACAATTGGAGCATTCTCTACCAGTCCTCCAGCTTATAGTTTGTATTATTTTGAATGTTGCTCATTTTATCTTTTGCAATGATCGAGGTCCTGGGTTCGATTCCCACGTCGAGTAAAGTGTTATTGGGTTTCTCTATGAAATTCTCAGTAGCAGCTCGGAGTTTGGCGTTGTGCCCGATTAATGGCAACAGGCTCGCCCCCAATTACATGGGACCTTAAACATACACGGCGAACTGTAGGTGTACAGTAGTACCATACTACCTCTAATACCTCTGCCCAATCCTTCGGGGATACAGGCGTGATGGTATGTTGTGTGTATGTTGTACAGTATTTGTGGACTCTGAGTCCTGTATGCATTTTTTTTTTATGACAGCAGTGAATATTTGTATCTGATATGAGTCTCTAATTGTAATTAGCTATTAGTTAATCAAAAATGAATAAATAATGTCATATAAATAAATGCTTTATATGCAGATACATTATTTATGTAAATACATACATATTAGTATTACTATTTTATTTATGTCGTGTAATTTAGGATACCTAAATATAACTTGGGAGTAGAATACTTCATGAAGCGGTTAACTGGCGACCGCAGACCGAATGGTCAGTGGTTAGCAAAGAAACATACTTGATGTTATCGAACTCACAATTCTCAATATGAACTCTCTATGACACCACAATGTATAGTGAGTATGTATGTATGGTAAGACTATAAACTATATATGCCAACTATAAAAAATATGCATGATTATAAGACATAATTATAAATGGATTTTGGTAGGAGTAAAAAATTTGTATTATCTATATTAATAAATAAAATGTGTCCGTTTGTAATGTCAAAATAATAGGTTTTTACTAAATGCATATGAAAGTATATTTACAGTACTTATAACAAAACAGTATTTTTTTTAATGTTGTCTATCTGTCGTGTTTGTTCCGGGTAATCTCCGAAACGGTTAGACCGATTTTGACGGGACTTTCACTGGCAGAGATAGCTGATATTCTAAGGAGTAACTTAGTACTTTAATATTAGAAACAAATAGGGTAACGCGCGTATAAACTAATAATGGTGAATCAATTCGGGCGCTTAAATGGCTTACGCTTTGTAAGTTTGTAACCCATAAGGCGGGATGTAGACTGAAAGATAAGCAAACTTAGTGTAGCTTATCTCGGATAGCTGACGTAGTTTTTCACGCTTGTGTGCAGACTATGCAAACTAAGCTATGTGAGCTAACTAAAATATACGTAGCCAAGTTAGTTGTGTATGCCGATGCGCAGCTACACGAGCTAAGCTAAGCCACTCCCGTCTACCCCTGCACCCCCTTGCATTTAATTCACCAATGCTGTCCAGTATCTGTGTCATTTATTCATACTCGTGTCGTGTTTCTTCATCGATGATATTCATGGCGAGTGATACGTCCGTTACATTGAACTTCACAACACTGACAAAGTTTTCGCTTAGTTTAGCTGGTGTAGTTTAACTTCGGCATAGCTTACTTTTCGGTCTGCATCCACCCTAAGAGATATATCAAATGAATGTACAACATAATTGTAGATCTTAAAAATACCCACAAAAAAATCAGCGAGAGCATGTTATCTTCTAAGGATCGCCCACAATAAACATTTTTGTATTTAAAATAAAAGGGATGGGGACGCGGGCACGTAGCACGATTCACGCGTGTGCCCGAACGACGGCATTCTGTAGACCACGCGAGAACAGCCGCGGGCACAGCTAGTGTACATGTTGTAAATCTATGTTTACAATAATTAATTGACAGATGAACTATGAAACGTGTTCATACTTACTTGTCAATCGCTTGCATTAGGAGTTCGAAAATAGGTCAGCACAACTTATCAAACGTAGAAGGTTACGGCAGTGGGTAGCTCAAAGTATTAGCGATTCATGAGGCCGGAGCCGCTTTCACTCGCATCGGTTTAAATGGAACAATAACCACCCACCCACACATATAAATCTTACTTCCAAACCGTTCGCATTATTTTCTTAAGTAACAAATGAGTGTAACTTTCAAGAATTTCGATTCTTGGATTAACAGATTTGAAGCTTTGTCCAGTTCTTAGGGGTTTTATTAACCCTGACTATATCGGCGTGACAATTTTTTTGATATACTTTGACAAAAATTACTTGTTGAAGTGATGAAGTGGACCTTTTTTGGGGCTTTGCTACTTCTGTGCTTGATTATGTATATCAAGATCGGTTATTCTGAGATATAATTTGCTAATTTCTCATCGGCCACTTAATAGTCGTTTTTCGCAACGATAAAAACATCCATAAACCTATGCCCATTTGTGATCTAAAACTATAAATTTGTCAACTTTTGTTTAAATTCGTACCACAATTTCTGCCCAACTTGTGTAAAGATAATATAAATATGTACCAAAAATTTCAAATTGATGTTTTGACCTCCATATCGACAATAATATCAGCCCTTCCGTATTCCGTGGCCTACAGCGTAATTAAAAGTAATAAATATATTGTATAAATTTAATTTATAGACACGACTGCGTTACAAGTTTATAACTAACTAGCTATCGCCCGCGACTTCGTTCCCGTTGTTTTTAAAATGAAACGAATTGTTTGGCCTCTATTGTATACTGGTTGTAATCAGAAAGAATCTTAGAGTGTGTCCACAACAACAGACCAATGTTTCATTGAACTAGGTTGAATGGCTTAGTAACAAATAATCGACGAACAAACAAAAGAAACATTAGTTTATATAAACTAATGTTTCTTTATATATATACATAAAGATTGCAGATTCTGCAAAAGTGCGGACGAAAATCCAAAGCACCTCTTGTGTGATTGTGACCCACTAATACCTAAACGTAACCGGATTCGGGGAAAGCACGTGCTGCTTCCAGAAGAGGTTCAGTTGCTCTCTGCTAATAAAGTCCTGCAGTTCATCAAAGCTATAGGACTTGATGGGGAGCTTTAGCAGTGTGGGGCGCTCACAATAGATCACATTGGTCGCAGAGATACAGGCCTGCATAAGCCTGCACAGCCCCCGTTTAGAATAATAATAATATGTTAACTTATATATACAGTGTTAGGTTAGGGGCGTTCGTTATATAAATTTCACATGACAGGTATTTTATTACGATTGACAGATTTAAAATGATGTTTTCGGATTATATAATTTTCGTAATAACTGGACGACAGAGCTTTGCTCGGTATCTAAAAAAAGAAAAACAACTCGGAATGTAAAATATTAAGTATCTAAATACAAAATTTCATCCAAATCCTTGGAGCCCTTTCAGAGAAACCAATTAGGTACTTACATATACACAAAATTTTCTCACGATTAAAGAGTTCTGGTATAAATGTAAACTTTAATTTCTTTTGAGATCACTCGTATTTTGATTAAAATGATATTATGGAAAAAATACAAAAGTACATCCAGCCCGATCATCTTTATTTGCAATTGCAAACTAAAGACTGGTTTTACAGTCTGGTCCGGCAAGTTTATCCAGTGGTGGATGATGATTCTATCCAAATTATACATTATCCATTTTGTAAAAGAATTTAGTTTCAGTTTCGATATTATAATCGCAGACAATGCTAACTGCCGAGATCAAATTAGAAACTATCGAGAACCTCAAACATAATTTCCCTGTTGGCGATGAAAGTGTACTGGAGATGAAGAACCTTTCACAACTCGCATATTATAAATAAAGTTTTTGTCAAGTCACATAAGAAAAGTAAAGTAAAAAAAGCGTTCCCAAGTCATTTTTTATACAAAATTTGTCTGAGTCACGTCATGAAGAAATTAAATGAAGTGAACACGGAAACGGTGTCGGCAATTGCGACTGAGCTGCGAGGCAGGCTCAATCGAGTTTGTCGACCTTCGTTCACGATGTCTGTCCTGTTCCATTAATAAACTATAGTTATTAATGTCTCTTAGATTTGTTTAATTTTCCTTATCCTTTAGATGTCTTAAGAGAACAATTATTATTTATCCATGCATGGAACTTTTCATAATTTAATATCTTTGTAAGAATTTCTTTTGAAACAAACATAAATATGAAAATTGCTACAAAAAAAACGTTTCTTATGGATGTTATTGATTTAGCAATCAAAATGAATTCATGTTTGTGGTAACATCGACATTATACACATAGATTAATTATTATTGGTTTTCGCTGGCACTTCAACTATATACCGCGCTGCCTACAAAAAATAGCTAATAGAATATGGCAACTTAATAACGTAGTATGTAGTAACTATTTGAAATGAAGCTTGTGGACGTGACAGTATTGTCAGTATGACATTGACTCGAGTACGCCGATACAGCGTAGTTTTGATTGCTTCATTATCATAGTACGCCGACGCGGTATAGTTGAAGCGCCAGCGAAAATCAATAATTAATCTATGATTATACATATACAATTAGTAGATAATTCCCATTCTACAGTTTCTTATTCCATGGTCTGTACTGATCGGATCAGACACTGGGTGACTCATCGAGCTCAGGCGCCGCGCTGCGCCGCGCCTCTCTGTTCCGCTTTACTCGCACCGGATACCCAATACCTTTTATGAGCACCCTCGTCCATTGTATGACGACACGCGCAATCGTTCGGATTTATCAATGCTACCGTGCGTCAAAAAATATGGTAAGGATTCCACAGACCACTAAAATAATGAGGTGAATCGCAAGGACGGAGGGGAGTCCAAACTTGTCTAGCCAATTTTACATATATACATAAATGATATAAACTATCCGGTTTTTCGATATTAACTCACATTAATAGTGTATAGTATACTAGTAGACGTGTGCGATTTCATACGCAATTATAATATAAAACTTAATAACAATAAAACAGAGTCTATAATCATTAGCCTGAACATAGCTTTCATAATAAGTGAAAGAATTTTTTTGATCAGTTCAGTAGTTCCAGAGATCACCTCCTACGAACATATTCACAAATCTTACCTCAATATTAATATAGTAGATTTACATTGTTTCCCAAGACACAAAACCAGACACTCAAAGTGTCTTTATATCTAATTATAAGATAAACTTTTTTTACTTTTAATTTTGTATGTTAATATTTTTATTTCACTACAAAAATACTAGTTGTATTAAAATTTATATTATTCTAGCTGTACTCATGGTTTTGCTCACGTGGACTAAAGAATGCCTGCACGAATCTTGCTCCCCCGCTCCTGGCTATTTTAAAGACAAAAATGCTTATTGTAGGTGTTCCTTAGAAGATAGATGTATACTCTCCTGGACTTTTTGTAGGTCTTTTTAATGCCTATGATTATGTAGTTCGTTAATTTGCTATATCTCTTATGGTTTACTCAGCATAAGCCTTTTAAGCGCCCGAATTGATTCACCATGACCAGTTTTTTTTTGGGTGAAACCGAAATTATTTTTCTAAAATAGAAGTAGCCTAAGTTACTCCCTATATCATCAGCTATCTATCAGTGAAAGTCCCGTCAAAATCGGTCCAATCGTTTCGTAGATTACCCGGAACAAACAGACAGATGGACAAAAATTTTAAAAATGGGATTTTTGTTATATGTGTTGTATATAATTTCATATGCATTTAGTAAAAAACTGTTATTTTGACATTACAAACAGACACTTCAATTTTATTTATTGTATAGATTAGTCATTATGATCAATGATTGTTTGTGATGAATATATCAATATTAACTCTTTGGTTTAAACAGGCACCAAGGTGAATGTCTATTAAGAATACAAATGTGTAGTGTATAAATAAGCCTATAGGTAAACTTTGAATCCTACACATACTGTTACTTACACAATCAATTTCATTATAAGGAAACTAATAGCCATTCATAAATCAACCTGTAGAGTTCATAATTATTGTCCACAGGAAATAAAAGTTGAATAAGAAAAATTTTTTTTTTTTTTTTTTTTTTTCATTAAAGTATTTTGAGTATGGTTGTTATGAAAAAATAAACTTGTAGTTGAATAGAAAAGTATAGTAAGTACCTATATACTTTATAGTGGGTGTCGATTTCATGTTAACAATGAAAAGATTTAATAGTATAATCAAATATGGATATGCTTTCAATTGAAACTTCATGAGTTCATGTATGAATTGATGAAATGGATCTGAGTGACACATTAAAGCTCTCTTAATGTGTTTTGAATTATATACTTTGATTTGATTATACACATTAACAGGTGCAGTTAGATCTAACAGTAATAAAACATGAATATGCTTTCAATAGACACTTCATAAGTTCATGAATGGATGGATTGAATGGATTTGACTAATAAGATGTGGCTCTTTAAATGTGGTTTTGAATTAAATACTTTGACATGATTAAAACAATATCAGCAGCTGTGCAGTACTTTATTATACAGAAAAATGTGGGAGACGGGCAGTACCTCTAATACAGTGCCTATGACCCACTCTCTCTTATATGATGCAGACAAAGTTATGCAGGTCAGCTAGTATCATATAAAAGGAAAGGCTACAAAATAAGTAAGTAGGTATTATTAATAGAATCAAGTTAATTCATTTTTGTTCAAACCATGTCCCAATAATTTTTATAAAATATTTGTCTTAATGAAATTGCTTTTACAATATCAATGTTTACTCATTTAACAATGTAATAATAAAACCACTTTGGAAAAATATATCAAGTTATACTTGAATTTTGGTGGTTGTTTGATGGATGCAAATTACTATGAAAATACACTTTGTGTTGATTATTCATATAAAATTAATTAATGTAAGTTAATTTTCCATATTAATACAACCAAGACTAATATTCACAGTATTTTTAATTACAAAAACATTACAAAGTGCATTTTCAAGTTAATATTTTGAATTATTGTTTCATCATAATTTCATTGTAATCTACACACTGCAAAGCTACAATGTTTTAAATTTAATTGAATTAAATTATTTGTATATTGAATTACTTTTTTTTTTGTATCTATGGTCCCTAAAGTACTATTCCACAATTCTGCCAGTGTCATGTAGTTTCCATGCCAATTAGAAAAAAAATATTCATTTGTTTCAATAGTCAATAACAAAGATTAGCTTTTTGAATATCTAACAACCACATGATAATTGTGATGGGTTAATAATTACATAAAACAACCTATAACCATCAGCTTGAAGCAAAAATCAGCAAGCTTGAAGATCAGTGAAATAATTTTAAAATCCGAGTTGTAATTCCAGAGATTACCTACTATAAACATATTCACTAACTTTACTGCTTTATAATATTAGTTCATTAAAAACATTCTTATAATGACTGTTTACATACTTAGTTTATAATAAATTAAACATTGAAACTAAATTTTTTGGAGTTTGATTTTCTGTGACATCATTAGCAGTTTTGCTTATTTACTTTTTTCTACCATGAATAATTTACTCCTTGTTAACTAAAAAGTGACTTGCAACTGATTACCTACATAATAATAGTACATAAAAGTAGACATTATAGAAATAGGAGTTACTATGAAAAACATGTGAATTATTTACATGAATAAGCATATTAAAACACAGCTAAATTGACTATAAGAAAAACAAGAATATAATCCATGAATGAATCAATAACTTCTTATTGGAAACATGTTTCCATCTTTAAACATTTAATATTTTAATTTCTATAAACATACAGCTACACTACTACAGTTACTCGAGTGTACTTTAAAATAACTAACAAAAAGATTAATTTCACGAAATATCAAACTAGAAATAAAACTGTTTTGACAATAAATAAAATTTAATTGATTATTAGTTACTTTTGAGAGCTAAGTAAAAAAAAAAAACAATAAAATGTACACTTACCAATGATGCTCAATGTGCTTCCCAGTAAACAGAGTCCAATGCGTAAACATACTGCCCTATTCAAACTGCTTGTCACACGTCGTGAGAAGTAGCTGATGGGGCAGTTCCACCGCTGGTCATTTGGCTGTTGTTCGTAAGTTACTGTAGTCGGCTGATACACAGCATTTGTCGGCATTATGACTAATTTTAGACCAAGCACTGCACAAAGAAAAAAGTCTTCACAGGTAAGTGCACTGCACAAGATCACAGGCCACAAATAGGTAAATATACGTACGGCCTGAGAATAAAGCGTAACCAATTACAACTATTATAATAATACAATAATAAAGCGTGCAGCAGCAATGAAACGTTCTAAAATAGAGAATGAAATGATTAAACTAGGCTTGTCTGGATTATTGAAAAAGTATCGATGTAGCGATATTTTTAAATCGAATTTGAATATTTATAGTAAATAAATTTTTATTTGATATATCGATTCAACATATTCAATATCGAAAATTGTATCAAAAGCGATATTTTATTTTTATTTATGTAACTAAAGTCGCTAGAATCCTTAATCGTAAAAGATAGGATCGAACGGTAAAAACTCTATTGTTTATGACTATTGACTAGTATGTTTTTTTTTGCTTTACGTGGATGAGTGTGTGTGGCAGTGGCGTAGATAAGGGGGGGGGGGGGGGTGGCAGGGGGCGGCCCGCCCCAGGTGTCACCCGTATGGGGGTGACACCCAAGCCCCACTATAACCATCAGTTGTAGTTCTTTCTACCTATAAAAAATCGTAAATCTATGGCAGAGAGCATAACCGCCATTAATAAAATTATCTAGTTAACTATGATATCGTACCACGAGCCTAATAAATTTATATTTAGAAAAAAAAACAATGTGTACACTGTCAATCGATCTGGGATTCCCCCAAAATTTAATACCCCGTTCGCGCATAACCAACGCTAGTCAGGGGATTCCCTCGATATAGCGCTCGTCACTTGTATTGTGGATTGGGCCATTTCTTTTGTTTCCGACCGCATACATTTCAATCTCTTCTCTTACGTGAACGTGTGAACGTCTAGTGCAAAGTGTTTGTTAATTATTAGATATTATAAACAACATTTTTTGTATAAAAACCGATTTAATATAGTCGATTCTAGAAGAAAATAAACAAGGTAAGTGAAGTATTTTTGTTATTACAGGTAATACTTACATTTTTAATTCATTTAGTATCTAATAGCAGTATTTTAGATTATTTTGAAAAACCCTTCAATTATTTTATTCTCTTTTAATAATTGTGTATTTTAAAACTATGTTATTGAGCCATCCTAAATGATAAATAGGTACCTACAGAAGGTATTTTAGATGGATTGCAGTAATGTTTTTTTTTTAGCCTGGGCAAGTATTACTATCTACTAAAGGTATTTATTTATTAAAATAGGTATTAAAGGCTTTGCTGGCGTAAAAAGACTTTATTTATATTTCTACACGTGTTACGATATTACTTTAGGTAATAATGTTTAATTGTAAATAATATACTTATTTATTAATTACTTACTTTTTATTTTCCGATCTAATAGCAATGGGATTTGTTTACAAAAACGGAATATATTAAGTTTAGATTTTTGATTGAAAGTAATCATAATCATATCATACAACTTCGCGAACGTTGATTTGGCTCCGAGATGAGTAGCTCGAGCACTCGTGGCACGGATATCACAATCAACGGTGGAGTATTTAACTAGTATTTTTCTAATAATACTTAAATACATATTTACACCCAGACGCAGGATTGTTAATTTATATAAAAATATATTTCACAAAGCTAGTTGCGTAACATGTAGGTGTTTATTTACTGTTATAATTAATTTATAAAATCAACGTATCACTTACTAACTAAAAATATTTTTTAGAATACCCAGAACGAAATATGCCTCGGGGAATTCATATTTTGAAAAGTGAAAGTTTTGAAGTTTTGAAAAACAGAGAAAAGCCAAAAAGGTTAAAATGGATGAAATTCTGAGCATGTCCGGTTCTCTTTTCAAATATGTCACAAAAGCAGATAGCGGCCAAAGTTCAAGTAAAGTACCCGAGTCTCCTGCTGACGAAAGTTATGATTCACATCTTGGAGACTCACATTCAGATAGTAACATCGAAAATACAGAATCAATGAAGGCGACCCAGGTCCTTGACGGAATCAAAATAAATAATGAAAATGACGCCGTTAATGCTACTTTCGAAGATAGCATTAGCTTCAAAGAATCAGTTCAACACTTGAGAGATGTTTCACATTGGAGTTTACCGGTACTCGATAATGTTCGCATTGACATAATAAAAAAGGGCAGTGAACATTTCCAGAACAAAGAAGGACCGTTTCCTACTGTATCTCGTCATGTTTCAAAGATTAAAGGTGATTCTCGTCATCTTTCACAGGAATGGTTTTATAAACAGATGCCTAGTGGTGAACAGATTCTACGAATATGGATGGTATTTTCTCCTATATCAAATAACCTGTACTGTTTTTGCTGTCGTTTATTCGCTGTCAGTAACATACAAACAACATTTACAACTGGATTTCAGAAGTGGTGGAAACTAAATTCTAAAGTATTGGACACTGAAACTTCATGTGAACATTTAGAAAATTTCGAAAAGTGGAAAACTTTGGAAATAAGATTAAAATCTCACACCACAATAGATGATGCAACCTTGCAATTAATAAATACGGAAAAACAGAAGTGGAAAAATCTTTTATCTAGATTATTAGATTATAACAATGTTTTTGGCTAAACAAAACCTAACATTTTGTGGACATGATGAAACCCAAGGGTCGTCTAATAAAGATAGTTTCTTAGAACTAGTTAAACTACTGTCAAAGTATGATGCAGTACTCAAAGAACATATACTATATTTGGAGCAGGAAAAATTACCTAAAGTAACATATTTATCGCCAGAAATACATAATGAGTTCATAAATGTTTTAGCTAATCATGTAAAATGTCAGCTTGTCAACGAAATTAAATCGGCCAAATATTTCGGAATCATGTTTGATAGAACACCTGACGTTACACATGTCGATCAAATGTCTGAAGTGATTCGTTATGTAAAAATTAATAATAGAAAAGTAGAAGTCAAAGACGTATTCTTCGGATTTTTTCCTTTACATGGAAAAAAAGCAGCTGATTTAAGCGCTGAAATACTAAAGAACCTTGAAAACGATGGCTTAGATATTATGATGTGTCGTTCTCAAGGTTATGATAATGCTGCAGTTATGAGTGGTATACACGGAGGAGTGCAAGCTACTATAAAAGAAGAAAACAATAAAGCAATTTTTATTGGTTGTATAGATCATTCAATTAATTTATGCGGCCAACATTCGTTCGCACAAAATGTGACTTGTGTTACATTTTTCGGAGCAGTGGAAACAATATTTAACTTGTTTTCAACTTCCACAAGCCGTTGGGAAGTGCTCCTCAATCACAGCAAAGCATCTGTTAAAAGACTTTCGACAACGCGCTGGAGTGTTCATTATGGTGAAGTAAAAGTATTGGCTGAAAATTTTTATGGGATAATATCTACAATTGAGGAACTATGTGACCAAGACGTAAATTTAGAAACTAGAGGTGCTGCACAAAATCTTATGCCTGCTATGTGCAATTTCTAATTTCTTTGTTTTCTTTTCTTTTGGAATGATGTGCTAAAGGAAATGAACAATGCTTAGATTGCATCACAAAGTAAAGGTTTATGTGTTGATGAAATAATCATAAAACTAGAAGCACTTCGACTATTCATTGGAGAGAAACGGTTGCATCTAGGAGAAGAGGCAATATATTTTGCTCTACAAAAATCGGAAAAATACAACATTTCGATGGAACGACGAATTCGTCGCAAGAAACGCATGCCCGGTGAGTTAGCATCGTCCACCGATGCTGGACTTACACTTAGAGCGGAACTTCAAAAGGACATGTTAGAATGTCTTGACAGATTCAATATTGAACTCTAAACAAGAGTAAAGTCCATTAAAGACGTAGCTTCATTGTTTGAGGTTGTGCAGTCAAAGACCTTGCTTTCGGCAAACACTGAACAGTTAAAATTTGCTATATCAAAATTTACTAACCTTTACGATGAAGTATCAGAAACAGAACTCCTTTTAGATATACCAAGATTGAGAAGACATTTAAAAGCGGCTAATATTACTGTCTCTAATTGGGTGACACTGGAGTTTTTGAAATTTATTTTGGAATGGGATTTTACAGAATCTCTTCCGAATCTAACGGTCGCACTGAAGTTATTTATAACAATATGTGCATCAGTTGCTTTATGTGAGAGAAGTTTCAGCAAATTAAAATGAATTAAAAATTACTTGCGGTCTACAATGACTGAAACCAGATTAAACAATCTTGGTATTTTAACGATAGAACATGAAGCAACACAACATATAAATTTTGAAGACGTGACTCACGAGTTCGCTAGTGTCAAAGCTAGAAGGAAGAAATATTAATTTTTAACAAAGTAGTTTGTTTCACATAATATTCAAATATTTGTAATAGGTACTCATATTTTAATAAAACGTAAATGATTATAACTTTTTTTATTTTAACAGTTTCGATTTAGTTTTGGGGTGACACCTATAAAATCCGCCCCGGGTGCCACTTATGCTAGCTACGCCGCTGGTGTACGGCAGTTGTCCATCACTTCCATTCATGAGTTCTTTTGAAGGTACTTTGTGTTAAAAATCCCTTCTAATGATGTATTGTCCATGTATACGTTTATTTTTGGTGTAGGTGGTGTGCCTAATAACAGTAATAACAAATAAAAAACTCAATTAAAGTGACCCTACTCAAATCATCGGCCAAATTTACCACAGAACGTGTCTTTTTAATCACTTGAAATTGGCAGAATCAATCGTGTTCCTACAATGACACGAAAGGAATCATAAAAAAAAATTGTATTATGATATGTATAATGTTCGCGATCGCTAGTGATCACGGTACATAAATAACCTCTATCTCAATCTTTTGGGTAGAAACGAGACATTTTATCCCAGTTCTTTCGAATCTGGCTCTTAAATACTTGACACATGCAGCTTCCTCTGTATCTTCAGAGAGAGTGGCTTCTGCCGTTAATCTGACGGTTCCTCACAATAGAAGCCAACTGACAACGGAGCATGTAAAACCAAAGTTTTTCTACTTTCACTACTGGACAAATACTGGTTTGCCTGATATATTATATAGGTTTTTAAAATACTAGGTCTTTGATATTTTTGTAATTTTGCCTAATAAAATGAATACTGATAAAAATACTTCCGTTTTTATTGATATTTTTGTAGTAAATTTAAATAATGTACATTTTGTATAAATATTACTTTAATTGATATTATTGAGCTAAGCTTTAAACATTAATTTTAAACAGTAATAAGGCAATATTTTTTTTAAATTGGACCGATATATTGATTTATCTATAATGTTACCTTAATATATCGACATCGATATTTTAATAAGTATCATCACCATAGAGTAAAGTAATATCGGCTTTGTACAGCCTTTGGTTAATTATCTATGCTTATCACTATTATGCGGCACAGAACTTCACTGTCTAGGCTTTTAAAACTCTGCCCTCTGGTTCCTCTGGTTATTGATAAATGACTCTGCCATAGATTTGTCTCTGCCGTGTCTACCACAGACTAGACATTTATAGTCTCGCTATCGAAAGCTGTCCACGAAAACGGCGGCAATTTAAAAAAAATCTGAAGCTATTATCGCTAAATAAACTCAGCATAAACGTATTTCAGGAGTTTTTGGCGGGATCTTGAAGTGACATGTTGTGGTTTTTATTTCTAATTCATTTACTTAGGTTTTTGACCCTGTATTATGTAATACTGTTGGCGTTTTGCGTTATATAGTTTGGTTTTTGTGCATAAGTGAGGTAGATTATAAATATAAGCTGAAAACATTCATTCCGAGATCCCACAAAAACTTCCTAGAAAGTTTTAACAAGGGAGCCACCATCTTGTTAGGATGCTAAATCATCATAACACATTACAATATAATTCACTCGTTAATGGCAGTAATGATCTTCATTAAAGAGGACCGGTTGCCAAGTTAGGAAGAAGAAGAATGTAGTTCATACTGTGACGACTGAACGCAACAAATAGGTTTTAGTCGGAACGGATGTTATCGTTTAATGCGAATGCGAGTGGTCCTGAATTACTCAAGCGATGAAGCCTGAGATGTGCGATCTGAAATTGAAGACACGTTGCATTGTGAAATCAAAAGAGAATTGTAGGCATATTTGAAAAAAAAAACAAGCCTAACCCGAGGAAAATCCTCTTAATTGGTCGAAAAACAAACGTAAATATGACAAATTGGCAGATATTGCCCACAAATATTTTATCGTTCCACCTGCCAGTGTACCGAGTGAATAATTATTATTGGAGCGGACCATAAACATATAGGAGCCACTGAGAAAGCGCCTTATGGGGGAAAAATGGTGAAGTTATTATTATGGAAATGAAAACTTCTTTAGTACCGTTGTGGTTTAAAACGCGATAAAAAAGCGACACTAAAAAGAGACAAACACATCGATCTATAGGATTTAGCATACGAGAGAATGAGATCGAATTCATTTATATTAAAAAAGGTTGATGCAAGTATTGATTTTCATACTTATGATCGTACTCGAATTGGCCTAGCGGTGTGATTTAGGATTTTATAAGAGATTTAAAGAAGATATTTTTATATTTTCTAAAGGTTTCACTTCTACTACGTGTGAACAACACACATAAAAAAAAAAATTTGTTGCTTTTAAATTTTTAATTCTAATAATTATGTCTTTAATTTGATTATAATAATTAATTAGTAATAATGAGTAACAATGACAATTAAGGCCAAACTCAGATCTAATTTATGCATTTTGTGACTTCGCATTTCAAACTGAGTTGGCGCAGTTGCGGGGCGTAGCGCAGTGTTACCCATAGCTAGGCTGCCAATCCATTGCAGCGGAGCGAGAAAGTGGAGCGGAGCTGCGGCCCTGTGTCGACCTGTAGTATTGCATAAAATTCTAAGCTCAGCATCGGTGGACATGGGTTTGCGAGGTTTACTCAAATTTCGTATATTATATACGCGTAGCGTGTAGTGGAGCGAGGAAGCGTAGCGCAGTAACGGAGTCCGTACAACTCGTGGTACAACTAGCCCGATACTGCACAGTGGTTCAAGATTTGAAAAAAGGTACATAGACATCGAAAGTGGAATTTCTATCGGATTCTTATTAATTGGATAACTAATCTTGAAGATAACAACTTTTATTAAAATACAAATTCGTAATTACAATATTGAAGATAAATTTTTTTTCCTAACATCAAATAAAAAAAAAATGATTTTGTTATAACTTGATTAATTGATTGAGCTCACCAACCTCGCCGCCCGCACCCTGAAGTTGCTAGTACACATACAGTACAAATACACAATTAATTTTCATGCACAGTAAAGCAATATACAAAATTCAAATGCTTGTGTTTATTGCATATGTATTGTGAAGATTGTGGCGGAAATTTTTAAAATTAACGTAACGCGAGGAACCTTCAAGGATTATCTTGTAACATTAAATACGAAATAAAAGTTGCCAATGGCCATCAAATATATAGAAGTTGATATGAATTTGATTTTCTAAAAATAATTTTATAAGAAAATATCAATATTTTTTACTCATCGCAATTAGTGAGTCGCTTGGCATGTAAGTACCATTTTGCTGCACCGTGCCATAGCGCATATATTCGAGTTAGCTCTAGACGTGGGTCGTTACTTCATTTTCAAGAAACGTAACGAAACCAGCGACTTGGTCGGTGTCACCTGTTTTAAAAGTAGTGATTTTTGTAACTAGCTATTTTTATTCAGCCACTGTGATTGTTTAAATACCTCCACCAACTATACCTACAGTTACGCACGAAACGAAAATAAATTAAATCACTAGGTACCTTTAAATGTCTTTGTACTACCCGCGCGCAATAAGTTGAGACCTGGGGGCGGTGACGCCACAGACGCATGGTTGTACTGTGCACAAAAAATATCACAAGTTTCCACCCGCGACTTCGTCTCTGCTATTTTTTTTATGTAGCGAGTGTTGTACTCGAAACAACGCTGTCTTATTTTATTATACTTGAGCTATTACAAGCGTGCGAACTGAGTCATAAGTATTTTTTATCAGACCTCTCGCTCGCACTTGTAGCCCTTATGGAACTGCGCTGGTCTCTATGTAACAGTAAAATGGCTTTGTCAATAACAGGTGATAAGGGAGAGGTTAAGAAAATAATGCAAAATATTATTTAGGATTTGTTGCCCCAGCTACCTGCGTCCGAGCGGCATCCCTTTATCAATAACGGCTAGCGGGCGGAACGTTACTAAACTTTAACTCGACATTTAACTATGTTTACTAAAAGTGATGTTGTAATTAATAAAAACACAGTGTAAGTTTATGTAGGTATTTATTATAATAACATTAACATTAGTCATCGTCACTGATACGTAGCTCTACTCCTTCTAATTCGGGTTCTTCGTCGCTACTGAATCCTTCACTTTCAGAAGAGGTATCTGACTGCAAATTTATTACAATTTGTGTTTCATTTGCTTCTTGCAGTAGGTCACCATCCCAATATTTTTGTCTGAGCATGTCTACATGGTTCACTTCTTTTTGCCAGTCGCTTTCAGTTATGCTGTTAATGGCATCCCATGTTAATTTTTCTATTTCTTTTTCGCATTGATTTATATTTTTGTCCGCTACCATTTGCTTTATTAAAATCCATATGTATTCAATCGGGTTCAGGTCACACATATAAGGTGGTAAGCGTACAACTTCATTGCCATTTTAACTCTAATAACTATTAAAGAAACAGTATCAAATAAGATTATAAAAATGGAGCGCGTCGTCGTTGCGTGACGTAAGCCTAGTGCTTAAAGTTGCCTACAGTACAACACCTGAGCTTGAGGGGAAGTTACAGGGGTAGCGGGCGGAAGGTTGCATTCCAAGCGAGTCTCAACTTATCGCGCACGGGTAGTAGCTATACAGTTAAATCAATAAATTTACTTCCCTACATACTTTAATCCAATGTATTACTCTACTCTATACTTTATGCAGGCTTAGGACCGACTGCATTTTATTAGGTTAGTGTTTAATATGAAACTATGATTTTAATAAAATTATTATTGCAGGAGTATTTAAAAGTTTATTTGATTGTTTATACAATGACGATTGATATTTAGTTTATTTACACGTTTGATATATTTAGAGTTTATTTGCACTTTTTCAACGTTCTCACACTTCATTTGTTTTTGCGCTTTTATTTACACTTAACAATGATTACAAACGTAGTCTATACCACGGCACGAGCGCGTTAGATTACTTCAGATCACTGCTGCCAGGTCCGTTTGAGTGTTGGGCGCTAGATCAGTTCGAAATTGCCTTATTGCAGTGCTATAGTGCTCATAATACGTTTGGCGGCCTAGCAGGTAATTTTATTTCCTATTTTATGAAGCAGAAAGGAATTAAAATAACTAGGTACCTTTTCAACTCGATAAACACTACTAAATAAATGGAGATGATTCCAGAACCAGTCGAATAGCCTACAAGATTAATTTTGTGATAAATAAAAAGTTATACATATTGTGCAAAAATATTATAATAATATCATTATAAATAGTAGTTTATTGTTACTAACATATAATTTCATACCACTAAACAGTCATAACTTTAAACACTTATAATTTACTATTCATTCATTAGGGAAAAGGCACTTAAACTTGTAACAAATTATAAAAGATTTATCTTTATATAGTAGGTTAGAAGCAGCACTTGATTTTCTTATGCTGTCACTATTTTCGCATAAAAGTGCAAAAAATAAATTAAAACGTACATGCAACATAGGGCTTCGCCCATTTTAATTGAAATTTTGTAATGATTGTTCGAATGTGGAATTATTTTAATTTAAAAGCCCTGCCATTGTTTATAATAAATAGAATGACTATAAAATAATAATTCAATGTTGCTTAAAATAGGTTTTCTTATGATTAAATATTACATTTTTAAAACAAGTGGAAAATCTTTAAAATAAATATTTATATTATATTGTAATGTTCAGTCATAAATAATAAATTTGCAACAGTGTATTACAATGTGTAGTATCTCATTGCATTAATATAACATTCTGTTTTGAAAGTAAGGCACCCGGTGTCATAGATACCTTGTGAAACTTAATGCCAATAACAAATATTATATATTTGAACAATTTATTTTAAAAAAAACCAGTATACTTTTAGTTTGTACTATATATATAGTCTACAAAAATATATAATTATCTTATTTACTTTCTGTTTGTACGTACCACAAAATATTCCTACAAAATAGCTATGATTTTTAAATATATTATTTATTAAAGTTAATGAAATATATTAGAATTGAATGTGAATTATATGGAAGCTCAGAACCTTATTCACTGGAATTAAAATTAGAACATACACATTTTCTTCTATATTAAGCTTAATCTAAAGTACATTTGAGATTTGTGTTAAATTTAAATTTGAGCATAAAGAGCTATTGTAGTGCTGCATATGCACGTTTGAGGTATCAGAGTAAACTTCAAATTAGATAACATGAATTTGTCAAGTTAATAATATCACAATAAGGTACGTGTCACATGGCTTACTAAAATGAATAATCGTATTGTAAAATGAAGCTACCTTGTATCAATACAAATGTGTCTATATATATTTAATTCATAATATATAAAGTTTAAATATTGCAAAATATTTCCAGAGGATCCTAACATTCTGTTCTGGAAAACACTGGTGCTAAATCATATATTGAACACTTTTTCTTACTATATAAATATAATGTGTCGAGTTGGTGGTAGTGGTTATGAGATATACTAATGCAATAATTTTATTATAAAGATGTCTGGAGATATTTTGATTGTAACCATTAGTAATTACTTATTTGATAGGATGAACAACTAAAGTCATACTTGGTGTTGGTTATCTGGATGAACTTTTTTTAGCTTGTCAGTATGTCTGAATGAGAATATTCTCCCACCGAGTGAATTGACAATTACTAATGTCAAACTTGAAAATAATGTTGTCACATTTATTTTTGTAGTGTCCTGCTACCGTTTATTTGAATTGAGGGTTTCTATTTATTAAATTAAATATTTTGTGTTATTCAACTTACCCGATCATTTATTATTATCATTACATAATTGAAGAAACTATAAAATGAATATATTATGGTGAACAACTGCAAAACAAAAACTAAAAAAGAACGCTTTGGTTGACCCACAAGAGATACATACGCATTTGTCTCCCTTATTCAGGCTGTATGAAGGGTTCAATTTAAAAAAAAAAAAACCTATCAATTAGTATAATATCTTATAGGGGTTTACAATTAGTACCGCTTGGTAATATTACTATTTTAAAAAGAATAAACTTGGATCACAAGAAATGTCATTTCACTCCGTGGGAATAAAAAAACACAGTATAATTAGTAATATTATTCGATTATGATAATTAGTAGTTACTAATATCAGTAATTACTAATTATCATTAGTAATAAGTAAATGTCTTGATTAAGTAAAACATTTATGATCGCCAACCAAGAGTGTCGAGTAGTCAATGCTGTCAAATATAAACTTTGAAACATCACAAATGCTTTGTCTATCATTCAACGGCGAATCCGGCCGTTTCGAGAACCGCCTGTTTCAGTTTGTCGTGAAGTCTCTCTTTGCTCGGATACGGAGGTAAGTCGAGACGGTTGAAACATGTGTGTGCCTTTGGGAGGGAATCGGGTGAAGCGTCAGCAACCAGGTGTAGAGTGAAAAGTCTTGGGGCAGCCGCTCCAGTGGAGCCTTGCAAGGCGCGAAAACCAGCCAGCGGTACTCGCCGTGAACCCGTTACGAATTGTAGTAACCGCGCACGCATGTCAGCATCGAATTCTTCGACTATCTCCCAGAACCAGATGACAATGGGCGCATCAGGTGTAACGTGTTTGAGGCGCGTGTGTCGACGCCAGTCCGTAGGGTCTAGGTCAGAACGGCCCGCTAGCAACGGCTGCAAGTCCCTGGGTGATAACGGGCGCAGCAACTGCGGTGGGATGATGTCGGTGAGACCTCTCTGCAGCGAGAGCCATTGCCTCTCAGCGCCGCGAGTGAACCGGTGCGCTACGTACAGACGTACGTACTCTCGCTTGTTGTTGTCGGTGACGGGTTCGTTAGCACCGCCGGGACGTAGCTCCACACTACGCACCGCTCCGAATGAAGAGCTCTCCACAGAGAATGTCGTATCGATCACGCCTTGGATGCTGTTTTCACTGAAATCGTTAATTACTTCTTGTACCGTTATATTTTTATGTAGTAAAATAGTATATTAATGGTTAGTAATAGTAGTAGTTCTAATTTAAGTGTAGCCTATTCAAATCAACAGTTCTGATGAAATTTTGATTTTATACTACCTTAGCAAAACAACTGTACTAATCGTTCTACTGTCTGTTTCATGGTGAGTATTCTGAAGAGCTGTTCAATTTAATATCCTCCTCTCCCTTCCACAACAGAACCACACGCACTGGCATTCCGAGTCACTGGTTTTAGGAACTAAAAAGTTCTCTATGAATTCAATATCTTTGTTGTACCGTGAAGCTGTGAAACCTTACGACATTGGGTCCCAGATTTCATCAGCAATCGTTGACGTCATGCTGGCTTGCTCAATTGCCTTTTCACACCACGTTTGAAGAATACAATATTATATAAAGAAGTGGAACACGTTCGTTGTGAGACAATTCAACATCTGCACTGTACGGTAACAACTTGCGAACTTCTTTGTTTCAGCAGTAAATGTCGATGCTGCTACCGTAAAAAGACAGAACTGTGTTATAAACCAACTAAGATGGATGAACAGTATAGTGTAGGCACACACGAAAGTAAACAACAAAGATAAGTATAAGAAAATGATAAGGTATGTTTTACAGTCACATGTACTGACTGACCCACACTCTCTTTTTTTATAAATTATTAAATCAAATTTTGCTATAGTATACTGCTCGAAGCTTGGCCTCTGTCACACCTGATGGAAAGCGAAGATGAGGCCGAGGGTGGTATGCGATGGCTCAGTGCAAAATTATATTAAATTAAATGCTTTTGATTATAATATGTAAACAGGTGTTAACTTACAGCATCCAAGAGAGAGAGCGATGTAACTCAGGATCGACGTCTCGTATATCGCGTAAGGTAATAGGTCGACCTAAGAGTTGTTTGTAGAAAGGTGCTGTAAACGCCGCATCCAACTGATGACCATGGAACAGTGCCACGCCCAGGATGCGACCCGCGAAGTGGAAATACGATAGATGTTCTGGATTTACCTGAATCATATATGGATACATTAAGGTTTCACTATACACATAATATTTTTTTTTTAATTTCCTGCCATAAACTTATCAGTTTATATATAAAGTATATGTAATTATGTGTATACCGAATAGTTATTTTGATTTTTTACTAGCTGTGCCGCGGCTACGTTCACGTGGATTACAGAATGCCGTCCATCAAACACGCGCGAATCGTGATACCTCCCTTCCCGGTTATTTCAAAGACAAAAATGCTTATCGTTTTTTGTTTTAGAACTGATTATACTGTTCGCCATAAGACCCCTGGAGCCTCAGACGATTTTTACAGCTTCACCGGGCTTGGATAGACATAATGCTGTCGCTGACTTTTTGTAGATCTTTTAAGTTCTACTACAAATATGTACTGCATTAATTTAATTATATATCTATTATAGTTTACTCAGTGTAAGCTATTTAAGCACCCCAAAATCGTCGTTTTTCCGAATTGGTTTTGCAGAACTCGTAATTCTTTTTCTTGTTACTCCTTATAACTACAGCTATTTTTATGTGAAAGTCCCGTCAAAATCGGTCCAACCGTTTCGGAGATTAACCAGAATAAACACATTTTTTTATTATTTTCATATTATTAAAAGTTTTGTATTGTATATACTTTTGATAAAAACCTGTTATTTTGACATTATAAACAGACACTTCAATTTTTTTTATTTTGATAGATAATGTGTTTTTAACTGTGAACCAAATGACTGTTGGGAATAATATATAAATACTAATAATCTTATAGCTTTATAGAAAAAATCATTATAAGTGGATGTAATATGCATCATCAGCAATTTAATCGCTCATAATAACAACATTTATAATTATTGTAGCGCAGAAATTAATAATATTTGATTGAACAATAATATATTATTTACTGGAATACAATAAGAATACTCACCCCAGAATCAGAATTGATTTGTAATGCGTATCTATCATCCCCTGCATTAGCGTATTGGAATAATCCATAGTGAGGATTGAAGAGCTCTCTTCCCAAGAGGTGTAACCATTCTCGGGCCACTCCACCATAATCCAGTCCCTCCTCACCTCGGAACTTAACTAGCAGTCGTTTACGAAGCTCCTTGCCTTTAAACTTCATTACAAGTCTGTAGGATTCTTCAAGAATTTCATTACGGGATACCTGAAAATGATTTATAAAATGTGAATTTGAATTAGATCATAGATTCTCAACTTAGTGGTTGCGTTCAAGTATATAAGAGGTTGCAAAGTGTTCGTAATGAAGTATTCTTATTTTAAAAATATAATTTCACATAAATAATGTACTATAAGTAGTCAAAATAACGTATACATTTTTAAATTGCCGCGCAAACGACACCTCAGAGCGCGTGACAAAACGCGGAATCAGCACTATAATAAATAAACACACAAAACGCGGAAACAACAACGTCAGTTCAACACACCAATTGGGTAACGTTTGCTTACATACGAATGACGTCATACGCTGTTGTTAATGATTCGTTTGACATGAAGAATAGTGCAAAAAGTTCGATCTTATTTATTGATTTAAAAATATAAACCAATACTATTTTACAAAAAAATTTGAATGATGATTATAATATTATGGAGATTATTTTCAACTATTTTTAATATATTTTGGAAAAAAGTCTGAATGGACATATACACACCTCTATCCTACAGTGTCCTGTTTGAGGTTGTAGGGCTTGTAATTCAGCTCGTAGTATTCTCGCTTTGGCGGCGAGGTCTCGTTTGTATTTGGGGAGTGCATCGGTGTCCGGCGGCTCTGGACCAGAAGCCAGAGCTGCGGAAGGTGTGGCAGGGGTCGCCGGAGCAGCACAAACACTAACACTTGCCAGGGACGCAGGACCTGATGCTGGAGCTTGAGCGGTTGCAGGAACCGGTGCAGTTTCCTGTGTAACCTACAGGTCATTTTCGTTCACACTCAAAAAAACAATGATCTAATAAAATATGACTGATGTTGAGTGGTAAATGTAGCCAATCTATATCTTCGATAATAATAAAACGATAGAGGTTTGCCGTTGTGCGCGCATCACGCAAAAACTATTTTGTTTTGTTAAACTCCTTAGATAATTTAGTCCTCTATTAATTCCATAACAATCATTCTATAGTCCACGCGAGCAGAGCTGCGTGCATAGCTAGTACCATATAAATCAACTTAAGGCATTCCTTTTTTTTTATCGAAAATTTTAATCTTAGGCTATTTACCTATTTTTCATTAATAGCGGGGTACTTCTTTGCGGGAACTAAATCATCAACTTTGATGAAGAATAAAGGAAGATATGGCGTTGCCACAAAAAAACACTAGAGAAACAATATACAGAGATTAGCTGTGCCCGCGGCTCCGCTCGCGTGGATTACAAAATGCCGACACATGAATCATTATGCCCTTGCTCCAACCCACGACGGTCGCCCGCCGGCTATTAGCTACAACTTTTGGATAAGTAGTTTTCGCGTGAAAAGGACTTATCAGGATAAAGGACTGACAGTCAGAGAGATGTTGAGATTTATAATATGTATAGATATAGATACTCACAAATCTGGCAGAGAGGGCTAGTCGTGGGTCAGTGAATTGCGTGGTTCGGTTGTTATGATCGACGAAGTAGGGTCTACCGGATGGAGCGTGCCGCATCTCCCAGCCCGGCGGCAGTGGTCCCGCAGCAGAACCGGCTGCGCAGTGACGCAAGTGTTGCGGGACACGAGGGTCGTGCCAAGTGGACGCACCCGTAGCACTATTGTAGAAGTACACTTGCCCTTGTGCCGTCGTTCGCATCTCTGCAACAGATTATTGATTATTTACAGTTGTAAAACGAATATTTGCCTGGGATCTCAGCAATATTAAGGCCGCATTTAGTCTTATCCTGACCGTCAGTACTGATGGTCTGCGCTTGCAATACGCATCGATCATCAGTCTGCTCTGCTTGCATTTACTGTTCATGTACAGTTAATACTGCGTCAGCGACACACTAAAGGTCTCCTAGGCCTAACTATGAGTCAGAGGTGAATGTGAATGAGAATGTTGGAAGAGGAAGGCCTAGACAAATGTACCATGAACTAATAGGGGATGTTAAGAAGAAAGGCCAGGTCAAATGTATTCTAAGCTGACGAGCATGCTTGGAAAAGAACAATGAGTGTTGAAGAAGCGAAAGATGTATACCAGTTTCATAGCAAGTGGAGGGACACGTCATAGTCTCTGCCTACTCTGTTATGAAAGATGCCTGATTTTTGCATGTCAGTGGCAGGGTTGGCAACTTTTTTCTGCATAGAATTTTATAGAACTAACTAAAAAAAACGATTCATTGGTAGTATGTACGGACACCGTGTCCATCAATGTGAGTTCGAATTCCTGAAATAAGTCAGAGCAAAACATCGTGATGAAACCATTATATGACGGTATTCCATTTTATAATGTCCACCTGTCTAGCTATTACGCTCATGTTGAAAATCGGTCGCCAAGCATATATATGCGTATTCTGGCAGCTGCACCTAAGAGTCAGTCCTTCCACTAGGCTTGACGTATTACAATCTTGGTTCAAATTGTCGCTTAAGTGAGTGAGATTGTAGACAACCCCTAAAACTATAAAGGAAAAAAAATACTTCATGCCATAAAAAAAGTGTTTCAACACCATAAGTTTATTTTATTTCGATGTATAATGCTTAGATTTCACTGAAATCATATATAGAGCATTCATGCAGTAATTCTGCAAGTATAAAATCCTATAATAAAAGCTAATGGTTAAATTACGTATATACTTTATTTAGCTAGTATGTAAATTTCATAAATCAAGACTTGCCATATCCAGGAGGTAGGTCGGTAGCAGATATTGGAGTGGTGGGCGTTGTTGGCGTAGGTGGAGATGTACTACCAGGGACTATAGTAGGTGGACGTCTAACTGCAGTCTGTGGTTGAGGTTCCGGCCTGGAAAGTCATTTCTTTTTGTTCAATTACATACTTCATTCTGAGTGTCTATCTTGCAAGTGTTGCAAATACGTATATAGTTTTTTATTAATTTTTTTTAATGCAGTCTAACAGTAAATAAAGACTAAACCTTAATTAGTATTAAATTCGAATGTTATGTAGATATATTAGATATGTAGTATGTAGATGTAGATACAGTTCAGATTGAAATCTATTGAAAAAAAAAAACATGTTATGTCTAGGGACACTCAACAAAAGCGAAGCTTCTTAAGCTTTATATAAAACTATTTTTCAATTAAAAACTAATTGAATTTAATTTTGATAAGGTTTACAAATACAAAAATAGTAAAAAAGTAATTCTAAATATTATGTTGGCTGTTGCACTTACGCCCAGGTCGCATTGCGAAATCTCGTCGCGCGAATATTTTATTTGCGTTTTATGTTTGGCGAACTTAATCTCACCTACCACACACTGCGAATTAAATTCGGCGCGGTTTTTGTCACCACCTGTGTCAAGCGAGTATTAACTTTGCAATGGGTTAAGCGACACAACTTAATATTGAGCAAAATATTAGCGCGAGTAATATCCGTACCATGTCCAGTATTTATGAAACCACATTCCGCTACGAATTTTATCTCGGCAGTGCAATTACATGCATTTGATTTCAGGTGTTACACAGATTTGCGAGAAAACTACATGTTTTTTTATGTGAAGCCCAACACTTAATTTCCATTCCGTTTCACGTTTTGAAGTTGTTTTCTCTAACAAACAAGCGTTAGGAACATTCGCTTTAATAATTTCACGGATTTTGTAAAAAAAAAAAATACTGCAAAACTGTTGTCACGTCCATCACCTTTTTACTGAGGAATAATTTTTGTAATTAAATACAAAACTATGTTTGTAAGTAGCACTTAATCAATACACACCTCATAGATATAGATGTGGGTCGTTCAGGATCAGTATCGGGGACAGGTGATGAAGGTGTGACTGGTGAAACAGACGAAGCAGGTGACGCCGGAGAAACGGGTGATATAGTTGATACCGGAGACACAGGCGATATTGGAGCCACAGATGATACTGGAGGTAATGGTGAAGTTGGCGACGCAGCTGCTGAAGGGGTTGGTCCAGGAGACATAGCTGGCGATGAAGGTTCTGAACTCTCGGGCTGCGGCCGCTCCCATTGTGTGCGCCGTGACAAGTGATTAACGTAGTATGGCCTGAATTATTTATTTATCATTGTTTTAAGGGTGTAATAAGTTTTTAACTATTTGATAAAAAATTATCAATAGCAGTCATGGTACAAAGTTCAATATGGTTGAATTAAAAGATGGGAATCATTAGAAACATTTGAATTCAAATTTCTGTGTTCGGACTTATTTATGGATATTTCCTATAACAAACAAAGTTCATCTATCTATATAGGTAAATAATAATTAATTTATTGAGGTCTTGCATAGCTTAATAAGGTATCTATTTCTCACAATACAAAGCTAGATGATTTTTAAGCATAACCAACAAAAAGTATTGGAAATCTTACTATATAATAATATACCACATTTTCGAAATTGTTTATTATTTTTTAATCAATCACAAGTGCTCTACACTCACTACATGCTACTATTATTCATTTTTACCAAATAAAATCCTGCAACCGAGGTTAATAAGTAGTTAAAACAAACAAGCAAACAGAACAATAATTTACCTGCCACTAGAAGCAAATCTCTCCTCCCAATGTGGTGGTAATGGTAGTTGGGAGGAATTAAGATTTGCTGGCGGTTCCCTAGGCGCGCGTACTTCTCCGGCGGGACCCACAACGGCGAGTGGCGACCCTTCGCCTACTGTTGATGCAGGTTCACCTCGCGCTCCATCTCGTGACAAAAGTGATATAATAACTTGACCTCGA
Organism: Saturnia japonica; assembly: GCA_033032175.1. Taxonomy (NCBI): domain Eukaryota; kingdom Metazoa; phylum Arthropoda; class Insecta; order Lepidoptera; family Saturniidae; genus Saturnia; species Saturnia japonica. Next base: position 7,625,846 of record CM065314.1, read on the forward strand.
ACACCGCATGTTTCACCTGAACCATCCTCACATAGCTCCAAACATTGATCTGTAGAAATAACTAATATTATAGTCTATACAAGGTTGTCCAAACTTTTTGTCTCATAAACCACTTGCTATGTTTTTCAGTTCTGGGTAGACCTTTTTACCATATATTGAGTTCTTTTGCAAATTCATCAGTTTCAAAAGATTTTTTCCTTCAATTTAATTTTTCACTTACATGGAACCCTTAGTTCTTGTTGATCCATGGTGACCACTTTGGGAATCACTGGTCTCTACTAATATTATAATTTAGATCAAGAGATTTTTTTTTTTTGTTTGTTCAAACACGTTAATCTCTGGAACTACCAGTCAGATTTGAAAAATTTAATACCTATATAAATATTAAATATTTGCATTTTATATACTATTTCCATTCCTTTATTTTCTCAATGGCAGTTCTAATTTGATAGTTGTAGTGTTGTGACCAAATAAGTAATGATATCGATCACATGTATTTATTATATTTTGAAAAAAGACAAATACAACAAAAACATTCAAATATATTTTACAACAACTTTTTTCAATGGCCCACCGGCATTTTGTACCTATACCCACTTATTTTGCAACAGCTTCGAAAATTTTGAAGAAATTGGCATTATCAATCAAGAATTAATACGTCTAACATCTTGTAATGAAATATAATGTTAGTTAATAAATTTGTACAAATGTATCCGGTAGTAGTTTAGTTTCTTACATTTTGTAAAAAAATAGCGGGTCTGTTATCGTGTTACGTTTATCGATATAGCTCCATCCCTATCAGTTTCTCCGACTCTGGTATAACCTTGTACGTGTGTAAACGTCGTATTTTTATAAAATAATGCATACATAATGTAAAAAAGGCGCTCGTTCAAGTTTTCGCAGGAGCTGTCATCGAGAAAATAAAGAAATGGAAATGGTATAGTTTATTTATTGAAAGAGGTTATTAAAAGATATGTAACTTGACGTAGACGGTGGTGGTACTGGAAAGTTATTGAACAAATTTAACAGGGGTGAAATCAAGGAGTTCAGCTATTAGGTAATAAATATCTATATTTCTGTATGTATAATAAATGTATTAAAAGCAGATAAAAACAAATAAATTTTCTGATATAGTATATTAAATGTAAATTTCGAAACTTTTAACTTGTAACTCGAAATTATTATGTACTAAATCGTAAAGTATCTTGTTAAACTTCAACTTTCTTCATTCTTCATCATAATAACCAGTATCCATGAAACTTGTATTCCCATAATTTACTTTAAATTATCTCCATTATAATAATCACAAGTGAATTAAAGGGTTACTTCATAATTGCACAGCTAGACTATTTTGGTTTTATTGCAAGTCTTTGCTTTTAATATAATTTTCAGTAATAATTAATTTATCTTTTATGAACCATAATACCATTAGAGAATTATGATAAGTTTTATTCCAAAACAATTTTATTACTTTTAATGAGACAGATAAACTTGTATTCATATATAATTTATCCGGATTTACAAAATCATAAAAATATATGCACTTTATAACATGAAATAAAAATGCTAAATTGAGAAACCAGAATGAATTGTTAGCAAAATATTTAAAACTATGGTAGTATTACAGAATACTGTGCTAGTATAGCCATTTCATTACATAAGAAAGCAAGATTAATGCATATTACACAACTAATTTATTCAACAACCTGTGCTTATTTATAGCTTGTGCAGTGTTTTGTAGTGTATGTATTTTCCTTAAAATATGTCTAGTGACAATAGTGTATTTTACATTTCCTATAAACATTTTTTAATTCAATTATGACTTGACAATTAGTGATAATGCAACTTCTTAGTAAAAGAAATTTAAGAATAGAATCAGATTATTTCTGGAGCTTACCTCCTACAAACTTTATCTCTTTATAATAATATTACTTTAGATACATCCAGATATTCTGATCAGTTTTATTGAAATAAGTATGTTACTTTTAAAGGGTTAGCTTGTTAAATATAGCTGATGGTACAATTAAAAATTAAGAAAAATTATGACCTCTTTAGATATGATTATCTATATAGTATTCAATTGCTCTACTAGCCTTCAAGCCCTATACCTTAAGCCACTTGTTAATATATTTATATTGAGTAATCTCGAAAGGCAATGCATTGATTATAAGTCACGGGAGACTTTTTAACCAAATAACCCTATCAGACTATAATTAAACAAATTTAAGTTTATAAATTTAAAGAGGTTTGCTGAAAATGATTAAATAGCTATTATCTCTTCTCTCTATTACATCTTCAACCAGAATTTAACTATTAATTTCATAATAACATATTTTCTGACTAGTTTATTAAATATTTTATGTTTAATGCATAAACAATGCAACATTCATTTATTTATACTTATTTACACATGGGGAAAACGGTTTATCCAATTGTGAGACATCTACCTGCATTGTGTTATTATTCACAAATATTTTGAATTATTACATGTTTCAGACCTTGATTATATTAAATAATAAAAAATACATTACACAAACTGAGCATTATTAAAAATAAAATTATAGCTAACTATGGGTAATTTGAAAACAATTGTTGAATGACTCAAGCAATATTCATTAAAGATAAAATACTTATTTACTTACATCCAGTATCCTTTAGTTTGTGTACAGTGGATGACAGAATTCGAACACACCCTAGGAAACCAGAGCCTTGTCTTTTGTGTACTTTACGTTGGTTCCATACACTACAATATAAACATATAGATTATAACTTTAATGTTCACACACAGTTAGCTTCACTATTGACCAAGTTATAGAGACAGTAAATGTTCTAGTTTGAACAGTTATAGAACATGGGCTTGTTGTAATCTGGTTAAGGCTTCAGTTAACTAATTAACTGGGCTTACAAGTTGTAAGGTTAGAAATAAAATCTATAATATTAATATATGAGTAGAAAATTTCGGATTACTTTTTAAGCTTATTTGGTACATGGAGAGGCATGAGATTTGGCTTGGTTAAAGTTTATGTGAAGAGATCTAAAATTTATATACATCTTTGTAAGCAGACTAGCTTTGCAACTAGGCCTCTAGTGGGTCCTTTTTGCAGATAACATGCAATTTTGCATAAAATATGTGTTACTAATACTGTCAATACTATCCAACTACTACTAGTCATAAATACATGTATGCAAGAATAAAGTTATATTCATTAGGTATGATATCTGCTTATAAGAGTTATAAGCCTTCAACATATAGAATAAACTCACACCTCCAGCCCAACTGGCAAAAATGTCTATACAAGTCACTGAATTCATTTGTGTTTAATATGTAAATGTATGTATGTATTTGAAAAATATGCTTTAAGTGTTTAGTAATATGCTTCAAGATGATTATTTTACTAATAATATGTAGATGCATATATGATTTTAAGTTAAAATGAGTAAAGTGGTTGGTTATTTTCATTTTATATACATTACATACTAAGTCAGTCATTTGTTTACATGTGTACAAAACTTTATAAAGGACAAAACAATTACTTTGGATTTGAACATACATAATTTTAATTATTGTTACAGTACTTTTGTGTATAAATGAATTTATAACTGAAGTATTTATAGAAAAATGTAAAGAATTATAATACTCAAGCAGTTTCTCTTATGTTTTTATCACTTAAGTGACATAATGTGAGATAATAAAACTGCTCACCTGATTGTAATCCCATCTCCTTTAGTTAGGTACAAATCATAGTGAGCATTCCACTTAGGATCAAGAGTTGCTTTCATTATGTTCGTTGAATAGACCTGACCACTGCCATCTACTGAGATTTTAGCAAAAGGATCTGGCAAACCTGGAGGAGATAATAGTTTAACAGCGATAGTACATAATTAATGTTATTAAAAATTAGTCAAATTCGGAGTAATTTTTAAATTTGCATGGATATCATATAACTTTTACTTTGAATAAAGTTCTAAAATAAGATATACTTACGAAAGAGATCTCTTCGTACCAAATTCCTTGCACATAATACTGAAAATAAAGTAAAAATATGCGTTAAACTAGATGGAATGTTAAATTCAACAGCAAAATATTCACTTAGGTCCAGGAAAAGAATTACAAAACAAACAACTAACTCGTCAGCCGTATTTTTTGTGCCCCATATTTACGATTAGACATCGGCGTGGACATTTTGTTATAATGAGAAAAAAATCATAGGGCTGAATATAATATTCCAATATTTTTTACATCTCACTATTCACACATAAACTTTCGACCACCATTTTTCTGTACTTAGTGAAAAGGATTGCCAAAGCCAAATTACAAAAATACCCTTAAAGTATTTAATATTACCCCTGAAATCCATAAAAGTTGCAGTGACAGCTAAAAATATAACATAAAAAAGTGCTTAAATCGCTCAGTTGACAAAATGTTCAGAAGAGTTAATGATACGAAAATCTATGAAAAATTCTAAAGTTCATTGCAAATATTTTAGACCAAAAAGATAATTTTGATTTAGTAAATAAAACATCTTGAAGATTATTGATAATAAGCTCCTGACAGTTGCAATTTCACTTCATTATACAATTCTACCAAATTCGGATTTCGGGTATGTAGTATAAATTTAAACCAAGGTGATTAGACAGCGGGAAACTCATAATTTCTACATAAAAAATAAAGCAGTTTAAAAAATAAAAGTAACTATGTACATACTATTTACACTAATCTAATCATTACATATTCAATTATTATAATAAATTCTACATTATTATATATAAAAATATTTAATATTACGTACAACATCAAAACTAGAATTTTAACTTCATGTGGTGCTAACTAAATAAAACACATTTGATGACAACAGGTAGTTATATCTATTATGACTTTTGTGTGTTTTTTACTTGTTCAGCTGCAGTAACGACATTTTACGCAAAGTTTGTGCCCGTTAATAGTAAATCTTTATTGCTTTTAGGGGAAATATACTTTATTATTTTTAGCAATACTTTTTGAACAGTTGGAACAGCGTTGCCAGATGTACAAGAAATCTCGTATCTTTACGACATTTAGCAGCCCTGTACGAAATATGAAAAAAAATAATCTCGTACACTTTATCACGAGATTTTAACAATGTTGACTTCCTGAGATATAAATAAATATAATATGTCCATGCCACTCCAAGTCCGGTGAAGCTGTAAAAGCCGCAGCGGCTCTGTTTTAGGATAGGGCCTCAAAGGCTAACAGTGCAGTCAGTTCTAAAAAAAAAAAAAAACTATTGAACCATGTGAGAAAAAATATTTTTATGCATTAGTAGCCGAAGTTCCAGCTCATTTCGTAATTTCACCCTAATTACTTAGTGGTTAATTTTACAAGACTGCCTGCAGATGCTAAAATTCCCAAGAAAACGAAGTGTGCATATTATCCATCAAGCTCTCTTATTGGTTGCTGAAATCACAAATGTCAAATCCCATGTTAAATTGAAAATAATTCTCCAAAAAAAAGCTTATTTCTTCGGGTCTGCAATCCCAAAGGTTGACTTAATTTGGTTTTAATACAGGCATAACTCCAAAAAACAACCTTTGAAATCGTCTTATTACAGAGTAGCTGTGTCTGCAGCTTCGCTCGCGTAGACAATATAAGAACACGTAATTCTTATAGAAATAGTAGTTTCAAAAAATGTTATTATTGTTTAATTGTAATTATATTTCATATTAGAATAACACAATTAAAAATCGAATGTGACCCAATTTCGCGATTCTCATTAAATGTGTCTGGGGACGTGCGTGCCTTACGGCCAGTAGCGTAGCTAGCATAGGTGGCACCCGGGGCGGATTTTATAGGTGTCACCCCAAAACTCAATCGAAACTGTTAAAATAAAAAAAGTTATAATCATTTACGTTTTATTAAAATACGAGTACCTATTACAAATATTATGTGAAACAAATTACTTTGTTAAAAATTAAAATTTCTTCCTTTTATCTTTGACACTAGCGAACTCCGAAATCACGTCTTCAAAATTTATATTTTGTGTTGCTTCATGTTCTATCGTTAAAATACCAAGATCACCAAGTGTCACCCAATTAGAGACAGTAATATTAGTCGCTTTTAAATGTCTTCTCAATCTTGGTATTTCTAAAAGGAGTTCTGTTTCTGATACTTCATCGTAAAGGTTAGTAAATTTTGATAGCAAATTTTAACTCTTCAGTGTTTGCCGAAAGCTAAGTTTTTGACTGCACAACCTCAAACAATGAAGCTACGTCTTTAATGGACTTTACTCTTGTTTCGAGTTCAATATTGAATCTGTCAAGACATTCTAACATGTCCTTTTGAAGTTCCACTCTAAGTGTAAGTCCAGCATCGGTGGACGATGCTAACTCACCGGGCATGCGTTTCTTGCGACGAATTCGTCGTTCCATCGAAATGTTGTATTTTTCCGATTTTTGTACAGCAAAATCTATTGCCTCTTCTGCTAGATGCAACCGTTAATCTCCAATGGATAGACGAAGTGCTTCTAGTTTTATGATTATTTCATCAACACATAAACCTTTACTTTGTAATGCAATCTGAGCACTGTTCACTTCCCTTAGCACATCATTCCAAAAGAAAAGAAAACAAATAAATGAGAAATTGCACACAGCAGGCATAAAATTTTATGCAGCACCTCTAGTTTCTAAATTTACGTTTTGGTCACATAGTTCCTCAATTGCAGGTATTATCCCATCAAAATTTTCAGCCAATACTTTTACTGCACCATAATGAGCACTCCAGCGCGTTGTCGAAAGTCTTTTAACAGATGCTTTGCTGTGATTGAGGAGCACTTCCCAACGGCTCGTGGAAGTTGCAAAAAAAGTTAATTATTGTTTCCACTGCTCCGAAAAATGTAACACAAGTCACATTTTGTGCGAACGAATGTTGGCCGCATAAATTAATTGAATTATCTATACAACCAATAAAAATTGCTTTATTGTTTTTTCTTTTATAATAGCTGGCACTCCTCCGTGTATACCACTCATAACTGCAGCATTATCATAACCTTGAGAACGACACATCATAATATCTAAGCCACCGTTTTCAAGCTACTTTAGTATTTCAGCGCTTAAATCAGCTGCTTTTTTTCCATGTAAAGGAAAGAATCCTAAGAATACTTCTTTGACTTCTACTTTTCTATTATTAATGTTTTCATAACGAATCACTTCTGACATTTGATCGACATGTGAAACGTCAGGTGTGCTATCAAATATGATTCCGAAATATTTGGCCGATTTAATTTCGTTGACAAGCTGACATTTTACATGATTAGCTAAAACATTTATGAACTCATTTTGTATTTCTGGCGATAAATATGTTACTTTAGGTGATTTTTCCTGCTCCAAATAAAGTATATGTTCTTTGAGTACTGCATCATACTTTGACAGCAGCTTAACTAGTTCTAACAAATTACCTTTATTAGACGACCCTTGGGTTTCATCATGTTCACGAAATGCTAGGTTTTGTTTAGCCAAAAACAATGTTATATCTAATAATCTAGATAAAAGATTTTTCCACTTCTGTTTTTCCGTATTCATTAATTGCAAGGTTGCATCATCTATTGTGGTGTGAGATTTTAATCTTTTCCAAACTTTTCCACTTTTCGAAATTTTCTAAATGTTCACATGAAGTTTCATGGTCCAATACTTTAGGATTTAGTTTCCACCACTTCTGAAATTCAGTTGTAAATGTTGTTTGTATGTTACTGACAGCAAAAATAGTACAGGTTATTTGTGATATAGGAGAAAATACCATCCATGATCCTACGATCATGAATTTTTCACCACTAGGCATCTGTTTGTAAAACCATTCCTGTGAAAGATGACGAGAATCACCTTTAATCTTTGAAACATGACGAGATACAGTAGGAAACGGTCCTTCTTTGTTCTGGAAATGTTCACTGCCCTTTTTTATTATGTCAATGCGAACATTATCGAGTACCGGTAAACTCTAATGTGAAACATCTCTCAAGTGTTGAACTGATTCTTTGAAGCTAATGCTATCTCCGAAAGTAGCATTAACGGCGTCATTTTCATTATTTATTTTGATTCCGTCAAGGACCTAGGTCGCCTTCATTGATTCTGTATTTTCGATGTTACTATCTGAATGTGAGTCTCCAAGATGTGAATCATAACTTTCGTCAGCAGGAGACTCGGGTACTTTACTTGAACTTTGGCCGATATCTGCTTTTGTGACATATTTGAAAAGAGAACCGGACATGCTCAGAATTTCATCCATTTTAACCTTTTTGGCTTTTCTCTGTTTTTCAAAACTTCAAAACTTTCACTTTTCAAAATATGAATTCCCCGAGGCATATTTCGTTCTGGGTATTCTAAAAAATATTTTTAGTTAGTAAGTGATACGTTGATTTTATAAATTAATTATAACAGTAAATAAACACCTACACGTTACGTAACTATCTTTGTGAAATATATTTTTATATAAATTAACAATCCTGCGTCTGGGTGTAAATATGTATTTAAGTATTATTAGAAAAATACTAGTTAAATACTCCACCATTGATTGTGATATCCGTGCCACGAGTGCTCGAGCTACTCATCTCGGAGCCAAATCAACGTTCGCGAAGTTGTATGATATGATTATGATTACTTTCAATCAAAAATCGAAACTTAATATATTCCGTTTTTGTAAACAAATCCCATTGCTATTAGATCGCAAAATAATAAGTAAGTAAATAATATATAAATATATTATTTACAATTAAACATTATTACATAAAGTAATATCGTAAAACGTGTAGAAAAATATAAATAAAATCTTTTTACGCCAGCAAAGCCTTTAAAACATATTTTAATAAATATATACCTTTAGTAGATAGTAATACTTGCCCAGGCTAAACAAAAAAATATTACTGCAATCCGTCTAAAATACCTTCTGTAGGTACCTATTTAACATTTAGGATGGCTCAATAATTTTTTTTTTAAATACACAGTAATTAAAAGAGAATAAAACAATTGATGAGTATTACCTGTAATAACAAAAATACTTCACTTACTTTGTTTATTTTCTTCAAGAATCGACTATATTAAATCGGTTTTTATACAAAAAATGATGTTTATAATATCTAATAATTAACAAACACTTTGCACTAGACATTCACACGTTCAAGTAAGAGAATATTGAAATGAATGCGGTCGGAAACATATGAAATGGCCTAATCCACAATACAAGTGACGAGCGCTATATCGAGGGAATCCCCTGACTAGCGTTGGTTATGCGCAAACGGGGTATTAAATTTTGGGGGAATCCCAGATCGATTGACAGTGTACACATTGTTTTTTTTTCTAAATATAAATTTATTATGCTCGTGGTACGATATCATAGTTACCTAGATAATTTTATTAGTGGCGGTTATGCTCTCTGCCATAGATTTACGATTTTTTATAGGTAGAAAGAACTACAACTTATGGCCGCCCCCGCAACCCCCCCTTAGCTACGCCATTGAGCACCGTCATTTATTTTGTACTCTTTTTGGTTGCAATATATAGGTACGATTACATGCATGCAGCCATACATGCAACAGCCACAGAGTAGGTACATTTGATAAAGGAGAAGCAACAGCAGCTATAACATTTCCATTTCTTTATTTTCTCGATGACAGCTCCTGTGAAAACTTGAACGAGCGTCTTTTTACATTATGTATGCATTATTTTATAAAAATATGACGTTTACCCACGTTCAAGGTTATATCAGAGTCGGAGAAACTGATAGGGATGGTGCTATATCGATAAACGTAACACGATAACAGACCCGATATTTTTTTTACAAAATGTAAGAAACTAAACTACTGCCGGATACTTTTGTACTAATTTATTAACTAATATTATATTTCATTACAAGATGTTACACGTATTAATTCTTGATTGATAGTGCCAACTTCTTCAAAATTTTCAAAGCTGGTGTAAATTAAGTAGGTATAGGTAGGTACTCGACAATGAAACGAAATAATTATAAAGAAAGGTAATCTTTATTTATTTATTTTAAACAAAATCTGATGAATCGTCACTGTCACTCGATGAGCTGATTGATATCATTACTTATTTGGTCACAACACTACAACTATCAAATTAGAACTGTCATCGAGAAAATAAAGAAATGGAAATAGTATAGTTACAAGGAACTAAATAAATCATTTTTATTACAACTTAAATTTTAACAATGGCCCCAAACTAGGCATGCCTGTGTCTTGGGAACCTTACATACGAGTTACCATATTATACTTACTCATAATAACATCTCAAATCATTACATTACACATTACTTATTCATTATGCAATGACCGCGATTAGTACGCTCAGCAAACGCGAGGCAATCGGCAAGCTGTAACCTTTAAACACGATCGCACAAGACTCTCGCGTTTTTATCGTTAAAAACGCTCAGATACGTCGATATGACGCGCAATACAAGTCCGCAGAAACCTGCCAACATTATTAAGAAAATGAGACTACAGCAAAGAATATATTATCTACTCTCTACAGTACACGATGGCGTCGCCGAAACATTATTTAATAATGATTTTCAAAAATCCTTATTGATAATTTATTTAGGTTTACACTGTTAGTAGTAAGTATTATGTAATTAAAAGTACTTATGTATAGTGTATGCTATGAACAATTATTATGTTTTCAAGTGTAACGTGTGAAGATTACATCACAACGATCATTTAAATTAGACAGGCCATGGTCAGCAGCTCTATTCTCAAAAAGATTATACGAATCCGAAATAAAAATAACTTCAAAATCTATACAATATTATAAAGCTGAAGAATTGTTTAGTTGAACACGCTAATCTCAGGAACTGCTGGTTCGAATGGAAAAATTATTTTAATTTTGAATAGTCCATTTATCGAGGAAGACTTTATAGGCTATATACCATCATGCTACTACTAATAGAAGCGGAGCATCAATAAAAATGTTACAAAAACGAGGAAAATTGTTTCCATTTGAGAGCTTCTATTGCGTGTGCTGCGTAAATGATTAAAGTTACGCAATAATAATGTGTAACGGAATTATTTCTCTTAAAAAGTTCTAAAAAAAGACCGGGATAGCGTATGTCTATCTTTTAAGGTTGACGCAATATAACCTTTTTTATGGTAATAAAATTTGTTCTAAAATAACACATTATTTGCGAAGGTGTTTTTATAAACATGGTATTAATACTTATCGAAATAAATACATTGTGTAGTAGGTACCTACGACAATTGTTTTTTGTCTCTGCCTACGTCCCACTCACTCTAACCCTCTCTTTCTTATGTAACGCAGACGAAGTTGCGCAGGTCAGCTAGTATTATATAATTATAGTGTTATCGATAGCTTCGTAACGTACAAAATTCTATTATATGTACTAAGTACTAATAAGAATTAATTCCTGATACTGAACTAGAACGAACTATTCCGTAAGCTTATTAGTACATCGTTCATTTATAAATACATAGTACATCGTTCGCGGCAGGCCGGCGGTATTTAGTACTTAGTACCTATGTGATTCATGAGACCGAAGACGCGATCAGTCGAAAGAGAGCGAAATATATGGTATTGAGATAATAGGCTCTGATTCAATAAGTTATTCTGAACTTTATGACGAGAGAGTAAGAATTATTATTGTTTTTAGACGTCTTTGTTTCAAATTAAAGAATTAGTTTCAAAATTTGATTTGAATACTTTTTTAATAGTTAGTACTATTTTTCTGCAAGTGCAAGTGTAGTTTGGTCTAAGAAACGGGTCTTTAGAATGATAATCCTAAGCCTGGAAAGTATGAAGGAGAATCAAAATATTCCTAATAATCTTCCGTGTATATGTACGGTATATTGTACTACTGTACTAATAGTACTAGAAATCTGTGCTAGTATAGTTGAAAGATTGTACTAGTACGGAGCACTCTTTTTAACAAGTCTACTTGACGGTGACAATAACCTCGTGCCGACAACTCACTAACTAATTTCCTAATCCTACGAGAATTCGAACTACTAACATATACTCATATGCATGTTCCCCTCCTCCTGGGAGGAAGGAGTGGACCATGCGTATGTGTATTTAATAATCGGAATGGTTTTTCTACACTAACTAGCGCATTAGTCTAACTAGCGCAAAAAAAGAAAAAAAAGTCCCTTATAGAACCTATGTGCCTGTGTGGTGTGCACGTGTGTGTGTTCATACGTGTGTAATATTGTATGTGGGTAGCTAAGTGTTGCACGTATAGTGTCACTTTGTATCGCGCGGGCGGCTGCCTGACCCAAGGGCTTCACACCGAGGAACGGACCTAAACGGAAACCGCTTTTAAAGGCGCTCACCGTTTATCTCGGTTTATAGTATAGTTCTGTCCCTTTCTTTCTGCGTCGCGTCCCGTGGCCTGGTTAAAGTATGTTTCTGGCTTTATTTTATAGTTTGAAATGTAACATAAAAGTTAAATCCTTTTTTTAAGGAATGCGTAATAACGACACAGACAATACACGCTCAGTAAGCAGTAATCAGCTCAGCTCACTATTTCTGAGTACCAATACAATATAATTTGTGCTCATTATACCTACTGTCTATGGTCGAACTCATTTCTTGTAATCTCGCATTACAGTAAAACATAGAATCAGTAGCCATGTACCAGTACATGCCAGTACTTACTAGCCATGAGCGTTATCAGCTATTTCTGGCAACGGCTATCTAGCCGATATTTGGTTTCAATACCGGTATTGATATCCGTTGCCAAATATCGATACCAAAGCAAGTTTTCAACTATCTAATACGCGCATCGTTTTCGTTTGTAATCAATAATGTAAATATGCTACCTGCCGTATCGATACTGTCAGTCTAACTAAGCTACTAAAGTACCTCACGACCTTATGTCTATCGCTACAAAGTTTAACAATATAACCTTTCATAGGTCAAACTATAATGAACGGTTTTCGTCGACATAAATGACCATTATAGATTGATCTTCCAAACCTTATTACAGTTATGCCTTAGCGTATAGAAATTAGGTCGTCTTTGGTTTATATTAATATTATAGTAAGACAACCCGGCCCTAGTACTTCCAGACGCCGTGATATACGTCTCCCGTCTAGGTACTATGATTGCTCTATGTAGTTTGTATATGCATCGGTTGTTGTTAGTTCTATTCTTGAATTTGACAGAGAATAAAAAAGAAGAGCTCTAGCTAGCGCGTCGTTTGAATGTATTTTAAAATGACTGTCGTGTTTTCTGATTATTTTATATAATAGCCTAACTTACGAATGTGTAATACATTGTGGTGGTTGAATAAACATTTCAACGATCTGCCGACTATATTATTTATAAGACTGAGATAACTTGGCGAAAATATTAGTAAAATTTTACTGAATTTGAACCGCTAGCCAATATTCGCTCCTTCTTTGTTTTGCACGTACGGAATCGCTTAGAAAGTGAGAGTAGGCATAATTATTTTGGTTAGTATGGATATTATTGTTCGTTTGGTTACCAACATAGCGAAACGAGAAATAGCCATTGTTATTTGTTAGCTATATCAATACCGATACGGTACGTTAGAGGCATGTCAATCGTTTTTAGTTACGTTTGGCTATAGCGGACACATGCTTACTACTTACGGATAAAGTACTCTATGGTCAGTAAAATAAAAATATCCCAGGTCAGTCGCAAACTTATAGTAAATTGCAAATTAACTTATCTTACAAAATAAATACTTCACTTACAATAAATACGTAGATAAAATTTTATCTTTTTGTGTACCCTACCTTCGTTACCTATCGGTTTCCTTGCTTATCAACGTTCAATAAACTAGAACAATAGTGCGTTACCGTCGCGTCGATGTTTGTAACAAACAAATAATATAAATAATGATTTTACATTTACATTGATAACTGCGCCGCTACTACTTATAAATAGAAATCAACACGCTCAGAATCACGTCTATAAGTATCACATTAATACTGGTGGGACAAGATTTAAGTACAGTTCTTTTCGTTCGTAGAAAATGAAACCGATTTTAATAGTGCACGGCGGTGCTGGCGATATACCACAAAGTCGAGTTAAAGGTAAACTGGATGGTGTTAAGTTATCAGTGAGAGAAGGGTACGAAATACTGATGAATGGAGGAAGCGCTCTAGACGCTGTTGAAGCAGCAGTTGTCTCGATGGAAAATGATGAAAATTTTAATGCCGGTGAGATATTTATACAAGATTGACACGAGTATTTTAACTGGTAAAGTTAAAAACATCTTTCCCAAATAATCAAATATTCGCAATATATCACCGCAATAAAATATACTTATCTGATATCATTAGATAATGAATGACCTAAAAACGTCCAGTATTCTGTATGCAGTGTTGTGAGTTCTCGACCACGTTTTACGTATTCACATAAGTGAACGAATGCATTACGAAAGAATTGCCCTACAACTAAAAATTCTTATAGATTATGCTATTAAAATTTGAATAACAAATGTTCGTGTAGATAAACTAATACATACTATGCAAAAAGTAGTAGTAATCAGTATTTCTTTACGATTTTTTATGTATATTTAAACATATGTTACCGTAGGCAGTATATTAAGAAATTCACGACGTTCGCCGCGACTACACGACGCGAGTATATCTGCATAGCTGTACTAAATCCGAGAAGTATTTACTTTATGTTTATAATAGATACTATTTCAATAACGTTTGTATATATTATAAAATTTGTAGAAACTGAACATTAATGTTGAAAAACAGATTAAAATATCTTCAGAGTGCAAAAATATTGTGATCACGGTGTTCTCTCGAATTTAACGTGATCGCAAGATATTTTGTAACAAACCCAAAGGTAAGGTCCGGTAAGGACAAAAAAGGAAAGAATACCAATGAAAGGAGTAGAAAATAATGAAAAAATGAAAGATAATAATTAATATATCACAGAATAGGCATGTTTACTATTTTAATTGTACTGTAAAATATTTACGACAAATTCCTTTTTGTGATCTTATTCAATATAAACAAGTTTTATAACAAAAATAGTTAAATCAGCTCTTTGAAGTACCTGTGCGATTTCTAAGTGGCAATACATTATTTCGTTAAGGATATGGATCTGTATTAAATTTACGAGGTGAGGTGGAAATGGAGGCAAGCATTATGAGCGGTACAAACCTAGATGTTGGAGCTGTTACACTCGTTAAGGATTTCGCTCATCCTATTAGTATTGCTCGTAAAGTGCTCACTGACTCACCGCATTCCCTGATAGGTGGAGAAGGAGCGAAAATTTTCGCTTTAGATAAGGTAAGTCTGCTGAATGGATAATTATCGAACTAATTATCTCGAGTATTTGCTACTATTTAGCGTACTGACATACTTATTTTATTGTATTGTATTACAATTAGTACGCTAGTACCTATATATTATCTAGGAAAACCATAAAAAAATTAAGTATATCATTGTTTTATAGTTGTTAACTTGCTGTGCCCGTGGCTTCGCTCACGTGAACTACGGAATGCCCGCGCGCATCTTGCTCCCTCGCTTCCGGCTATTTTAAAGACAAAAATGCTTATTGTGGGTGTTCCTTTGAAGATAGATATATACTCTCCCGAACTTTTCTGTAGGTCTTTTTAATGCCTATAATTATGTACTATATTCATTTGCTATATCTCTTATGGTTTACTCAGCATAAGCCATTTAAGCACCCGAATTGATTCACCATGACTAGTTTCTTTTTATTTGTGTGGAGCCCTTATAATTCTTTTTCTAAAATAAAAGTAATCTAAGTTACTCCCTATATCATGAGCTATCTATCAGTGAAAGTCCCGTCAAAATTGGTCCAACCGCTTCGGAGATTACCCGGAACAAACAGACAGATAGACAAAATAAAAAAAAATGGGCTTTTTGTTATAGGTGTCGTATATACTTTCATATGCATTTAGTAAAAATCTATTATTTTGACATTACAAACAGACACTTCAATTTTATTAATTGTATAGATAATATCCTTTTTACATGTTTTGTACTACTCTGTCCCCTATGCACTTCTCCATTTAAACCAACTTTAAGCCTCAATTTTAATAAATTCCCGATTCTGATAACATCCTGAAGAAAATATTGATTTTTTATGGAGAGCTTTTACGTAATAAGGTTAATGGCTATCCTGGAGTTTGTGAACAATTTAATCTACAGTTTAAAAATTATATGATCACTTAACACCGTAGTAATTATTGTTACAACTGATGTAGAAAGTATTTGAGATAAATAATGAGAAAAAAAAATTTTTTTCAGGGTTTCCAACCTGTTCCACCCGAATCACTCATTAGCGAAAACGCTAAACAAGCTTTGCAAAATTTCATAAAACACGGCGTCTTTGGAAGGACTGAAATTGGTTTGCAAGATGAGGTATTGTTTACGATACTTATATTATTTTGAGTTATATTAATTTGCAAGTTAGGTGTTTTGTTACTCTTTTATCTGTTTACCACTTGAGTAACAGATTGTTAACACCATATAAAAGCTTTGATCCCTCTTCATACTATTAATTATCTGGTGAAGTTATTATCATGCAATATAATCTAGGTTTAAATTGTTACTGTTTACGTAAGAGCAGATATACGACATTTGTGGTTAGCTAAATAGACACATTGTATTATATGTACGACTAGCTGTGCCCGTGGCTTCGTTCACGTGGACAACAGAATGTCCGCGCGAATTTTTTATATAATAAAAGAGAGTAAGCAAAGTCTGTTCATTAGAGAAAACACAAAAAAATAGGTCGTCCATCTGGAAGGCCCAAACATATTTTACTTTTTTAATCCCTCGGCCTCATAACGCTCAAAAGTTTCATTTGTAATCGTAAGCAATGGACCGCCATAGCTATCATGGCTCTAGCCTAAAGACGCTTCTAGATTTATAGAAATATTACAGGCTGATTAGCGCGTATTTATAGTATTAAGGTTCACGATTTAATCGGGTAAAAGTGCCATTCTGCCCTGCCTCGGTGTGTCACATTATACACACACCTTATTTTAAACTAGCTGTGCCCGTAGCTTCGCTCACGTGGACTACAGAATGCCCGCGCGAAACTTGCTCCCCCGCTCCTGGCTATTATAAAGACAAAAATGCTTATTATGGGTGTTCCTTAGAAGATAGATGTATACTCTCCCGGACTTTTTTATGCCTATAATTATGTAGTACATTAATTTTCTATATAATATATGTTATCGTTTACTCAGCATAAGCCATTTTAGCGCTCAAATTGATTCACCATGATCAGTTTTTTTATATGTGCGGAACGCTAATTCTTTTTCTAAAATAAAAGTAGCCTAAGTTACTTCCTATATCATCAGCTATTTATCAGTGAAAGTCCCGTCAGAATCGGTCCAACCGTTTCGGAGATTACCCTGAACAAACAGACAGACAAAAATTTTCAAATGGGCTTTTTGTTATAGGTATCGTATATAATTTCATATGTATATAGTAAAAAACTGTTATTTTGACATTACAAACAGACACTTTAATTTTATTAATTGTAAAGATAAATAAAACGTTTTACGCAGGGTGGTGTTGGTACAGTTGGTGCAGTAGCTGTGGACGCCAGTGGTCATATTGCAGTAGCAACCAGCACTGGGGGTATGAGTGGCAAAGTTGTTGGACGAATTGGGGACACACCGCAAATCGGTAGTGGTACTTACGCTGACGATAACGTTGGTGGTGTGTCAACAACGGGTAAAAATTCTTACCATATTATTACAAACTCACGGTAGGCAGATGAAGAAGTTAGTTTACTGTTTTATATTAGAGAAGATGGTAATATGTAGAACTGCCGATATAAATTTTATGAAAATTGGCAGTGATAACTTGAAATCGATGGTCTCACTTTTAATCCCGATGAAAATGTATTTGTGAAGCAATTAAATAACAATGGAATTAATGAAATGTGGGCACAAACTCGCCAATTCCAGTTTTCATTTTATTTTTGTAGGTACTTGAAATTATGTACTTAATGGTAAATTTACATGTAAAATACTTTTAAGGACACGGAGAATCCATATTAAAGTATTGCCTGGCTCACAGTATTATTAAACTAATGGAAAGTGGAACAGGTGCAGATATTGCTACAAAAACTGCTGTAAATGGTGAGATACTTTATCCTTTAATTTAATATAATTTTTACACACACATTTTAATATTACAAGTCCATCGTTTTTCTTCACATTATTATTCTGTACCATGAGGGAAAACGATCAAGACTAAATAAGTCGATTTATTTTACCTTAATTTTGTGTTTTTACTAATTACAGGCATGACTAATCGTTTGAAAAATACAGCAGGTGCGATAACTCTTTCCAAAAACGGCGACGTTGGATTTTATTTCAGCTCTAAAAGAATGTCCTGGGCATATGTGAAAGACGACCAGATTTTCTACGGTATAGAACAGGGAGAAATTCTTCAAGAACCATATAAACAAACGAGCGAATAATTTTCTTTAAATATACTTATATCTATAAGTAATATTCTTTAATTACTGTGTAAAATTCATTCATTTACGTAAAATAGTTGTATTATTCTGTTCATAATTTGTGTAAAATTAAACTAAAAAACTATTAAATTGTAAAAAAAGCCTTATATATTCTTAATTTAGTTGTAATGGTTTCCATGAATCTAAAGAAGATTTACTTATACCCAGTGTAGCTTGGAGGGGGCAGAGGTGAACTGCCCTGGGTGTCACTCATTTAGGCGTGACATCAGACTGTGGAAAAGTAGTGAGGAAGTGTAAAGAAAATACCAAAAAGAGGCCGTCCACTTGGGAGAATCCTACTTGAAGGCCAATACATGTTTTACTTTTTCTGCCCTAGCCACCCCCAAAAGCGCGGTTTCTTAGTCCTGATGCCACTTACGGTGTCAACTACGTCACTAGCTACGGTAAAAAACATATTTAACACTAGCGGTGTGCCCGCGGCTCCGCATGCGTTTGTAGTTATAGTTTGTAGTTTGCAGTTGTATTGTTGACAATTCATATGACGTATCAATTGAGGAATGGCGTGTATTTCATAACATATGTATTACTTCACCGTTAAGTATTTTTATAGCGGTCGATAAGCTCAGTATCATATCACTTAATAATGTGGTGGGATAAATTATAGGTATCGCTATTGTCATTCTTAGAAAATGAAACCGATTATAACAGTCCACGGAGGTGCTGGAAATGTACCACAAAGTAAAGTTAAGGGTAAACTGGACTGTATTAAGTTAGCGGTGAGAGAAGGATACGAAATACCTGTGGAACATGGGCTACGACTGGGTGCCTCGCGTAGCACTCCCGGAGGGAGTCCGTTTAACTTGCTACGCGGACGACACCCTAGTCGTAGGGCGGAGGGGGAGTTATGCGGACGTGGCGTGCCTGGCCACAGAGGGCACAGCCCTCGTGGTCGGGCGCATACAGTCGTTGGGCTTCAGGGCGGCGGCGGAGAAGACCGAGGCACTACTATTTCATGGGCCTCGATGTGGGCCGCCTCCTGGGGCCCGCAAATATATGGAGGGGATCAGGGTCCGGGTTGGGGCCCAGATGAAATATCTGGGCCTCATCCTGAACGGGCGTTGGAGGTTCGAGTCCCACTTTAAGGCACTCGAACCGCGGATAGTGGGAGTGGCGGCGGCTCTCGGACGGCTTCTTCCGAACTCGGGGCGGCCGGGTGCGAGCTGTCGCCATTTGTTCCGCCAAAGACGAACAGGTGGCAGGAGGAGGCGGTTTATCCGCCAACTCCCGTCACCCTAGCCGAACCAGAGACGGGTCGGGAGGCCCGTCTCTTCATTGCACAGGTTCGGAGGATGGAGGAGACGGCTAGGGTGTACTGAGCTTTCTCCTGCTTAGGCCGGGGCCCGGTTTAGCCGGACCGGCCGCCGGAGCGACGCAGTTATATGCCACCGCAGGTCCCGCGTCGCCCCATTGTGGCGGCGGATGGCACACTGTGGAGTTTTAGTGAGTAGGAGTCTCACATAACCACTGGTCCCCCCGGGCGGGTGTATACTCATGATGAATTTCTCCAGGTTAAAAAAAGAAAAAAAGGTAGGGTTTTATAAATAAAACACATACTTTAAGGTCTGGTCTTTGGACTCTTTTTTAATCAATATAATAAACATTGAGTTTGAATTAAGTTATTATCAACAGCATTATTTTTGTGCTATAATATTGAAGCTATTTGGACCAGGTCTTGAACTGCCTCATTAGCTTAGTGGTCTTAAGCGTAATTGCTATACTGCTATGATCGAGGTTCTGGGTTTGATTTCCAGGTCGAGCAAAGTGTTATTGGGGTTTATTATGTCTATTAGTACCAGATTACTTCTTTTTTGGTAAATTATTAATCTAAAACATAAATACTAATCATTAATTATCAAAGCCACTGTATCACAATCATTCTTATAAACTATATAGGGTAGTAACAACGTTAATTATAAAACGAATAAATTCTTAAAAATCACAACTTCAGAGAACAAATTAGTAATAATTCATGTGATGGTTTTATAGTTTTATGATTAATTTGATAATTAAATGATACACACAACCATCTTGAATACTTCTTCTTCTTCTTCTGTTTTCAATCTTGGCAACCCAGTCAACTTTAGAGACTAATACTGCCATTTTCAAGTTATGCGAATTCGATACTTTAGGCGGATGGAGGGAATAGGCGGGTAAATGAAGAAGTGGCAATAAATAAATACAATTAAAAATAATATTAGAAACCTACAATGACAATTTATGATGATTAAGAAATTTTACTAATGATTTAATATATATATTATTATTGAGAGATAGGATAGATGACAGGTCGCAAGGAAGAATAGCCTTTTAATTACACAAAATATCATACAGTGGTAAAGAGTTCTAAAGAGAACAGTTGAAGAGAATATGCATAATGTTACCCTCTTCCAGACCACACTCACAGATAGATGTATCTCTAATCCTTAATTTGTTCAGGTGGACTGGCGAACAACAGTGGCCAAACCTTAGCCTCGAAATAATAGTTGTTTCGCCAAGCTAGCTCAGTCTTATAAATAATATAGTCGGCAGATCGTTGAAATGTTTATTCAACCACCACAATGTATTACACATTCGTAAGTTAGGCTATTATATAAAATAATCAGAAAACACGACAGTCATTTTAAAAGACAACAAACGACGCCCTAGCTAGAGCTCTTCTTTTTATTCTCTGTCAAATTCAAGAATAGAACTAACAACCACCTATGCATATACAACCTATATAGAGTAATCACAGTACCTAGACGGGAGACGTATATCACGGCGTCTGGAAGTACTAGGGACGGGATGTCTTACTATAGTTGTAATTTTCTTACTAAATCTCCATTTGGAGAACCACGGTTTTAGAGTAATTGAAGATTGAAATCTTTTATAAAATTTACCTTTGCTTGAATGACCCCAGTGCATATTCCACCTTTCAACCAAGTCTTGACGAGGTAGAAAAGAAAGTAAATCCTGGCTATATAAATAATTATCAGGAGCACTTTGAAAAGCTGCCAATTTAGCCAAACCATCAGCATTTTCATTACCATGGATACCTGAATGACCAGGAATCCATATCAAGGAAACTTGTAAACCTAGTTGCACACAGTATTTCAGTTTGTTTTTAATTACAAGAGAAATCGGTGACCAATTTTTTTTTTAAAGGATTATGTAAAAGATATTGTAAACAACTTAAAGAATCCGTAAAGATCACAGCCCTGGTAATTTTTTCCGTTATGATATAGCTGATACATTCCAAAATAGCTAAGCATTCCCCAGAAAAGTTAGATATTAGAGAAGAGTATTTAAAAAGCTTAAAATATCCAGACGAAATTTGATAAAAAGCAGCACCTACTCCTTGTTTATTATTTTGAATGGTTGAAACATTTCCAGAAAAATCTGAAAAAATTCCTTTAAGTGGTTCAACAGATTTAGATGAATCAGTAAAAAAAACTTCCGCATTAGGAGCGTTCTTTTTAATAAAATTGAAAAGTTTGGAATCAGTATTTGACATATTTTTTCCTATACCTATGGATAATCTTACATCAGGTTGGAAAATAAGCACACTGTAATCAAAAAAGAAGAGAGGATTACATGGAAAATTTGTGATTGTACATTCCTGTTTATGTAAATTCCTGAGACTATGAATTAAATGCGGCAGAGGCCTTCGATGCCAGTAGCTATTATTTTTAACAATAAGGCTATCAAGATAAATTATTTTTTTATGAAGAGGATGGTCCAAAAGTTGAAAGGATTTGTATAGATACCGATCTGATAAAAACTGTCTTCTTATGTGCAGGGGTGGATCTGCGCATTCTATTTGCAGAGCATCAATGGGAGTGCTTTTCATAGCCCCAATGACAATACGTAGGCTCTTAGATTGAATAAGGTTAAGTTTATGAATTACAGATTTATTAACAGGACAAAGAGTGAAAGAACCATAGTCTAAAAGACTTCTTATCATTGCATTATATATTAACTTTAAAGAAAAAGGATGTGCACCCTCCAGAAAGTGCTCTCATCATATTAATGTTTCTTTCACACTTAGCAACTATGTAATTAACATGCGGAATGACTGTACATTTGCTATCAAATATTCTACAAAGGAAAATAATTTCGTTACTTAACGGTAAGCTCGCCTGATTTAAAGAAACACTTATATGAGGATTAGTTTTTCTTCGAGAAAAAACGACTACTTTGCTTTTAGAAACAGAAAAGGAAAGACGATGATCAGACATCCAATGCGATAATCTATCCAATGACTGCTCTACAATTTTAGCAGCCAAACCTATCGAACTGTTCGAGGAATAAATTAGTAAATCATCAGCATACTGAAGAACAGAACACTGAGGGAAAACTACAGAATCTAGATCATTTGTATAAACATCATACAATATAGGACTAAGAACAGACCCCTGCGGTACACCTTTCCAAAGTACTCGGCTGTGATTGTTCATTCCCAGAGTCCTCAAGATAATAGTTCTACCACTAAAAAGATTAAAAATGAAATCTATAAACTTTGAAGGAATATTAAGGTTCTGCAGCTTGTTTTTTAGTACTATCAAGTCAACATTATCATAAGCAGCTTCAATATCAAGAAATGCAGCCACCAATGATTCATTCCTGGTTAAGGCAATTTCAATATCTGTCGAAAAAATTGAATGACTATCAGAAACACTACGTCCCTTCCTAAACCCAAACTGAGAAGAACTTAAAAGATTGTGGTGCTCTAAAAACCATTCTAACCTATTTTTGATTAGATGTTCTGTCAATTTACAGAGAACCGATGACAAAGCCACAGGCCTGAAAGAATTTGCATCAAATGGATCTTTATTAGGTTTTAAAATAGGAATTACTATTTGTTGTTTCCACGAGTTTGGAATGCGACCAGTTTCAACAATAATATTTATTAAATTCAAAATAAATGATAAAGTTAAAGGTTTTGCATTAACCACAAAAGAATACGGAATACCATCAATCCCAGGTGACGTATCAGAAACACGGTTCAAGACTAATTTCAATTCCTGTAATGAAAAAGGAGCATCTAAGGACTCCAAGGTGTTACTATAATCAGAAATGTAATTATAAGGCATTTCATCTAAATTAGGAAAATAACTTGGGGCCTGTTTATTTAAAAAGGGTTCAACCCACTCAAGCGAGAAGGAAGAAAAATTATGATTAGTTTTTTTGGAAGATCTATAACGACGTTTATTTCGCCATACTATAGAGGGAGAAGTTTCAGGTGACAGTGACAAACAAAAACGTTGCCAACCATCTCGCTTCTTCTTTTTTAAAAGCCTTTTAGTTGCCGCTAAAGTATTTTTGTATTGAAGAAAAGAATTTACATCAAGCACCAAGTCACAACTTTTTTCAGAAATTCAATACATTCCTTGTCCCACCAAGGTGGAGACTGAATATTTCTACTAGCAACATTTTTACAAGGAAAGCATTCATCAGCCGCTTACTTCAAACTAGTAATAAGGTTATCATATGATTGTTCTATGTTATAAACAAACTTCAGGTTGTGATGTAATTTTATTATCCAGAACTGAACTAAATAACTCCCAGTTACAGTTTGTTAGATTATACTTCAGTAACGGTGGTAGAGGAGTTAGGCGGGAAACTGATGTAGGCTTCGAAATGATGATTGGAAAGTGATCACTACCATATGATAACTCATGACACCTCCACATTAAACAGGAAGAGAGGGACGAAGAACAAAGAGAAATGTCTAAAAAACTCAAAGATTGACCCGGAATACCACGACGAGTCACTGAGCCATCATTTAAGACACATAGGTTCAAATCATCTATTATACCAGCAAGTTCAATTCCTAACCTATCATCGTTAGGAGCGCCCCACAGGGAATGATGAGCGTTAAAGTCACCTAAAATAATAACTGGAGAAGGGATAGAATCAATAATACACTTAAGTACAGGAATTACTGAAGTATCTTTATGGGGAATATAAAGAGAGAGAAATGAAATATGATCTATTATAGCTGCAACTGCATTTAATTTTCCCATATTAAAAAAAGGCAGTGATATAGATTTGAAAAAAACATTTTTTTTAATAAGAAGGGCTGAGCCCCCAAAACCATCCTCTCTGTCATCTCTCAGAATAAAATAGCCTGGTACTTTAAAAATGGTACCTGGTTTCAACCAAGTCTCGCATAAAGCTAAAATAGGTGGTTTAAATCTATTAATCAAGTAATATAAATCAGTCCGTTTTGATATTACACTTCTACAGTTCCTGTTGGGTACGCGTCACTTCCCCTCTGCGTGAGGGAGGGGGGGGGGGGTGTGACGTTTCCCCGGTTTGGACGGGCGTTTTGTTGCGCCTGATGCCCGTCTCGTAGATACCGTACGGATGCCAGTGGGCGGCGTGATGTTAGTGGTGAGGGGGTCCGGGGGGTGCAATAATGCACGACCGCTTGAGGTGCCGGGTCTTCAATGAAGGTCGATATCTTGTTGATTGTTCGCAGGACGACCAAAGCTTTCTTCTTGTAGTTACTCGTTGCTTGTACTTGTAGACTCGTTGAATTGCACCGTGCCCAATACGGCCCTTCTTCGAGCTTAAGTGGTTCGAGGAATGACCGTAAAGAGAGCCCCGTTTTATTCCGTGTTTATTTCGTGTTTTAACTTTACTTTTCGCTTTGGTTGCCCTGTTAAACTCTTTATATTTCTCTCATTATATATCTTATGAACACATGTCATATATCAAAATGTTCCTCTTTGAATTACCTATCCATTATATATTCACTTATAATATACATTACGTATACATTCCGTACATAAGCCAAAAACAATGTAATTTACGGGCGACATCACTTTTTTCCGCTCGTAAAATCTCTATAACATTCGATATACTTATTCTATTGGCTTACTCTATATGTTAATCTATTCTATGTTAGTTATATTTTCACATATGTGACACACAATACATAATCGTTTATATACATCTTAACATATAACATGCAACTTGTAATGTAGCGTATTCGCTTACATTTTTCTATAATATTGTCAATATTAATCTATTTTATCGTAACACATAGTATATAACACGTAAATATAATAATAACACATAATACCCTAACCTAAGACACGAAAAACAACTGTTCTGTCGCCAACATCCTCCCCCTCGTGCGCAGCACCAATCTCCTGTCATGGCGACGCTGCCGTAGTCTGCCTGGATCCGTCGTTCTATTGCACGTAGCTCGTTGCAGGAACCAGCAGCACTACTTTGGAGCTCGGTCTCTTCAATGTTCCGCCGGCGGTGCGCACCTCTATCACTCGGATGCGGCCATCTGGTCCAGGGTGCGTTTGAGTAATGACGCCCCGGGGCCATGTGTTTCGTGGCAGTGTGGAGTCAATTATTAGGACAGTGTCTCCACACTGCAGGTCCTTTGTGTTTCGTCCATCGACCCTCCTGGTAAGCAGGGTGGGTAGGTATTCTTTTAGCCACCTGCTCCAGAAATGGTCGGCCATGCGCTGCGCCACCTTCCAGGTCCGTCGCCCGATGAGGTCTTCATCTGTGAAGGTTCCAAACCGTGGAGACCCGCAGGACCTCCCAATAAGGAAGTGATTGGGAGTCAGGGCCTCTTCACCTTCATTTTCCTCCGTGGTGACGAGCGGTCTTGCGTTTACCATGTGTTCCGCTTCCAAAAGAAGAGTGTGTAAGGTCTCTTCTTGCGGACACCTTTCCTTTAATGTCGCCGCTAGTGCAGTTTTGATGGAACGGACTAGGCGTTCCCACGCACCTCCCATATTTGGAGCCCCAGGTGGTATGCATTTCCACCGGATGCCCATCTTCTCTGCTGCGGTGGTGAGATCTTCCTTCTGCAAGCCCCTGACTGCTTCTTCTAGCTCTTTACTGGCTCCGACGAAGTTGGTTCCGTTATCGCTGTATATTGTGCTGGGTATTCCTCGCCTAGCAACCATGCGTCGAAGTGCCAGTATCATCGAATCCGTCGACAGAGACGCCGCCAACTCTATGTGCACTGCCCTCGTGGTGAGACACGTAAACAGCGCTCCCCATCTTTTCTCGTGGCGCCGTCCTATCGCGATCGTCATTGGCCCAAAGTAGTCCACAGCGGTGCAGGTGAATGGCGGCTCGCCGAATCGTAACCGCTCCTTTGGTAAATTTCCGGTGGGTGGTCTAGATGGTGCGCTTCGGTATACTTTGCACCATTGACACTGGTATGCCACCGTCCGTACTGTCGATCGCAGCCCCAAGACCCAGTAGCGTTGTCTTATCTCGTTCATCACGGTTGCATGGTTCCCGTGGTTGAACGCTACGCGGTAATGTCGTATGAGCAACCTCGTGATCTTGTTCTTGCCATCCAAGACTACGGGTCGTCGATATGCTCTTTCCATAAACGTAGCCGCGTCGATCCTTCCTTTGACTCGTAGCAGTCCATCTTCATTGATGATGTCAAGCTTCTTCAATTTGTTGTGTCCATCGGAGTCTCTTGATGCCGTAGGTTTCCCGAAACTATCTTCTTGACTTTTCATCAGCAACAGTTTCTCCGCTTTTTCCAAGTGAGCCTTATCCAGAAGAAGGAACTTCTTTGCTTCTTTTGGTGTTGCTGCCTTCGTCACGTTCTTGAGCTTCCTTTTCCTTGTTCTTCTCCAAGTCGGGTCCTGTTTTTCCATCTTACAGGAAACAAGAGTGTGCTCCTTTCGCTTGCGACACAGGTCAATAAATTGAAGCACCCTTGCCGTTGCTCTCCATAGCCTCGTCCAGCTCGAGAATCGTTCAGGTTCTGGTGTAGGCGGCTGATCCTTTGAGATCCTTGCGGTGGCAACAGTATGCTTCTCTTTCTCTTCTCCCGTTGGTTTCGACTTGAATGAACGAGGTTCAGGCCAACTGGTCTCTTCTTGGCTCAGGAACGCGGGTACCTTAAACCAACGGTGGTTCTGTCCGAAGTCTCGCGGCACCCCTCTTGTTACGTCGTCCGCTGGGTTCTGACTGGTCGGAACCCAACGCCACTCTTGAGGTTTTGAGAGGTCCTCTATTTCCGCGAGTCGATGTGCCACGAACGGTTTGAACGTCCTTGGATCTGATCTTATCCACGAAAGGACTGTGCTCGAATCAGTCCAGTAGACTCGTCTCTTAATCTTCAGATCCAGTTCTTCTTCCACTGCTCGTGTCATCCGAGTGCCTAATAACGCAGCTTGCAACTCTAGCCGCAGGATGGATACTGGCTTGAGGGGAGTCACTCTTGCCTTGGCTGCTAGTAGTGCGACCTGATAGCCTCCTTGTCCTTTGCTCGCTCTGTAGTATACTGCGCAAGCGTAGGCTGTCTCGCTGGCGTCGGTGAACGCGTGCAGCTCCCCCTCGTCGCTCGAGTCCGTGAAGCATCTCGGGATACGTAGACCTTCCAGGATCTGTACGCTGGTGAGGTATTCTTTCCAGGCTTCTTGATCTTTCGGAATGATTTCTTCATCCCAATCGATGCCGCTTCTCCATATGTTCTGTATGAGTACCTTCCCTTGTATGAGGACCGGTGACGCCACTCCCATAGGATCGAAGGTGGCCATGACCGCACTCGTTACTTCTCTCTTGGTAGGTCCTCTTCTTATCGCGACGTCCTCTTTGAGTTTGCGAAGGCACGTTCTGAAACCCAGTTCATCATCTCCCGTGCACCATAGCAAGCCCAGGGTCTTCTCTTCATTTGGTCCGTTGCTGATCTCTTGCTGCCCGGTCTCTTTGGTGAGGCTTCTTAACACAGTGTGATTGTTGGATGCCCATCCTCTCAATTCAAACTTGGCTTTCCGGTGGATAGTGTCCACATCACTGGCTACTTTGATTGCCTCCTCTTCTGTGTCGAAACTCTGTAAGTAGTCGTCCATATAATGATTATGTTCTATTGCACTAGCAGCTTCCGGGAACTGGTCTTGATATTCGGCGGCATTCTTTTTCTTTACGAAGATTGCAGCACTAGGAGAGCAAGCGGCCCCAAATATGACTGATGTCATTCTGTATTCCTTGATGGGTCCTTCTGCTTGATTCCCCTTCCATAAGAACCTTAAGCTGTCACGGTCTTCTTCTCGTATTCGTATCTGAAGAAACATATCTTTGATGTCTGCTGCCACAGCGATAGGTTTCTGGCGGAAGCGTAGCAGGACACCGAAGAGTGACTGCAGCAGGTCCGGGCCGGGTAAGAGCAGGTCGTTCAGACTCTTCCCTCCTGACTTGGCAGCAGCGTCGAACACCAGGCGTTTCTTCTTCTTGGTGGGATGCGTGACGGCAAAATGTGGCAAGTACCACTTCCTCCTTGAAGTGGATTCTCCTTCGGCTTCTTCAGCGTATCCACTCTTCAATAGGTTCTCCATTTGGTTCTCGTATTCTATCTTCAGTTCCGGATCTTTCTGTAGCTTCTTCATGATCCCTTTCAGTCTTACTTCTGCGACTTTGAAGTTGTCTGGCAACTCCTCAACATCGTTTTTCCACAGAAGCCCGACTTCGAAGCGTCCATCTTCCAAGCGTTGACAGGTTCTCTCTAATATGTCCATTGCTCTCTGGTCCTGGTCTGTGCTTGGTCTCTTAGGTAGAACATCCAATGATTCTACCGCGAAATGGTCCTTCATCATATTCTCCAATGCTTCTTCACGTGCTGATACGTGTGCGCATGTGGTGAAGTTGACTGGTTTTGACGCGCCTCCATCGAACCCATGCAGCACCCATCCAAGTTGTGTGAAGGATGCTACTGGTTGGTTCTTCTTTCCTTTGCGCGTTCCTCTTGAGATGATGAGTTCCCAATTGTCTTGCCCTATTAACAACTTGGGAGAACCCTCTTCGTAGTGCAGTTGATTCACCAGCTTCCTTAGGTGTGCGCAGTTCTCTATGGTGCTCCTCTTCAGTCTTTGAGGAGTCAGATGCATGTCATCAATGGTGCGCACCCCGGTGACTGTTCGCTTCTTGGACTGGTGTAGTCCCCTTATCTGCATGTTGAGCTTCATTGAATCCTTGCTTACCATGGATTTTCCACCCACAGTCTCCAAATGAAGCGTATCCTTAGGTCCTTTGAGGCCAACCTGTTCTGCCACCGTCGAGTCCAGGAGTGTGACTGTTGACCCCTCATCCAGCAGTGCCAGGACTTCAGCTGCTCCTGCTGGTCCATAGATCTCGACGGGAAGCATCTTTAAGTAGGCTCTTGAAGACCTGGTGCAGTTCACTGGTAGCCTCACGTTGTTGGCTACTTCTTTTCCATCTTCTTGCTTGGACTCTTCTCTGTCCTCATGAAGCAAGTTGTGATGCCATCGTTTGCAGGTTGTACATGAAGGTTGACGGCAGGTCTCTTTCCTATGCCTTCCGCTCAGGCACTTGTAGCATAGTCGCGATTCCTTCGCGATACTCCATCGTTTCTTTACAGGTGCTTGACGGAACTTTGGACATTCCCGCAGGTAATGTCCCTCGTGGCAATGTGGGCATGCTGCTTTGTCTCTTCCTTCTCTTTCGATCCCCCGCTTCTCTCTATTTGGCCTCTCTTGGTCCATGTGTTCGGTCGCAGTGTGCGCCGCTTGTCGCTTCGGTATCTGCCTCCTTGTTGCGGTGTCTGGTATCGCGTGTGGTCCACAGCGATCCGCCATCCTGTTTAGGAATACCGCCATCATGTTGAGGTCAGGATCCCCTTCGGCCTTGTCCGCTACGTAGTCGTACCAGCGGTACTTCAATATAGCTGTCATCTTGTCGACGATGCTCCTCAGTATCTCTGGAGATTGCAGGTATTGTGGTTTTCGCAGTCCTCGTATTGCCGCCACGGTGTTGTTGATGTTGCCTGCTAGCAAGCATACGTCATAGGCGTTGTCACTGATCGGTGGCAGTTTCTTTATCCTGTCCAGTTCTGCCAGAACCAGTGCATCCGCTCTTCCATAACTCCGCTTCAGGGCTTCCATCACTTCCTCCGGTGTGCTCTCGGAGTACAGTTGGCTGCGAACTCCCTCTCTTGCTTCTCCCTTCAATGCTCTTCTTAATCTTGCCATGTTCTGTGTGGCAGAGAAGAGCGGAGCGGTGTCTTCGTATACAGCTTTGAAGGCCATCCATTCTCTTGTGTCACCATCGAACAGTGGTAGTTGGTGCACGTAGTCTGGCTGCGGCGCCTGGCTCTGTATCTGGACTCCCTTCAATGCTTCAGTGAGGACTCTTGCAAGGCTCTGATGACTCTTCTACATATCGGCCTTAGTATCGGGTTCGCGTGCGGAAGGTGGGGGGGTCCGTATACCCCCTCATGTCCCTCCTTGGAGACGCCCTCTGCAGCCTTCTGGACCCAGTCCCTGACCTGGTCCACCCGGTCTATTGGCTCTTCACTAACTGAATCTTCTTCCTCGTTGTCCACCTGGATGAGTTCCAGTCGTAGCCTGGCAGCTGTCGTGGCTGCTTGTGCCTCTCGCAGCTCCTTATCGGCCAGTTCCGCGCGGGCTTCCAGCTCCTTCCGTCTTCTTGAAGACCTGATGGATGCAGGACGGTTCTTCTTCACCGTTGGTGCATCCTGGTCTTCCCTTGAAGCTGTTTCCCGCGTCGTGCCGGTGACGGTGGTCTCGTACGAAGTAACTTCTGTGGTCTCTGTGCTGCTCTCTTGTGGTGCAACCTCAAGCGGCTGCTCCCTCGGAGAACCCCTCTGGCTCCTGGTGACTGGCATCCCGTAACGGTATCGAGGATCCGGCTCGAAGGACCAACTGTTGGGTACGCGTCACTTCCCCTCTGCGTGAGGGAGGGGGGGGGGGGGTGACGTTTCCCCGGTTTGGACGGGCGTTTTGTTGCGCCGGATGCCCGTCTCGTAGATACCGTACGGATGCCAGTGGGCGGCGTGATGTTAGTGGTGAGGGGGTCCGGGGGGTGCAATAATGCACGACCGCTTGAGGTGCCGGGTCTTCAATGAAAGTCGATATCTTGTTGATTGTTCGCAGGACGACCAAAGCTTTCTTCTTGTAGTTACTCGTTGCTTGTACTTGTAGACTCGTTGAATTGCACCGTGCCCAATACGGCCCTTCTTCGAGATTAAGTGGTTCGAGAAATGACCGTAAAGAGAGCCCCGTTTTATTCCGTGTTTATTTCGTGTTTTAACTTTACTTTTCGCTTTGGTTGCCCTGTTAAACTCTTTATATTTCTCTCATTATATATCTTATGAACACATGTCATATATCAAAATGTTCCTCTTTGAATCACCTATCCATTATATATTCACTTATAATATACATTACGTATACATTCCGTACATAAGCCAAAAACAATGTAATTTACGGGCGACATCACTTTTTTCCGCTCGTAAAATCTCTATAACATTCGATATACTTACTCTATTGGCTTACTCTATATGTTAATCTATTCTATGTTAGTTATATTTTCACATATGCGACACACAATACATAATCGTTTATATACATCTTAACATATAACATGCAACTTGTAATGTAGCGTATTCGCTTACATTTTTCTATAATATTGTCAATATTAATCTATTTTATCGTAACACATAGTATATAACACGTAAATATAATAATAACACATAATACCTTAACCTAAGACACGAAAAACAACTGTTCTGTCGCCAACAGTTCCACTGAAGAATGTAATCCATGTTTGAAGGAATTAAAAAGTGTGACTGATATATTTTGAATCAAGTTGATTGCAACATAGTCAGGTAAACAAGAATTAGAAATAATATTCATCA
The DNA here is from genome assembly GCA_033032175.1 of Saturnia japonica. Lineage (NCBI taxonomy): Eukaryota > Metazoa > Arthropoda > Insecta > Lepidoptera > Saturniidae > Saturnia > Saturnia japonica. The sequence continues at coordinate 7,658,016 of CM065314.1, forward strand.
AGGAAATAATCAAGGCATTTATATCTACATTTTCTTCATTGGTATCTTTATTGTTATTCAAGGCACAACCATTATTTGAAGGAGGAATTTCATAATTTTTAATCAAGTCCTTATGTGCTTTAATATCATAGCCCTTAGCTAAAGGAGCATGTGTTTTTGGTTTCAATAAAAATGTTTTTTATATGAAAAAGTGTTTCTTTTTGAATCATCTACCTGTGTGTGTATTAATGGTTTATCCCTATTAGGGTTGGAGGTTAAAACCTCAACAAATGTTTTTTTTGCTGGTGAGAATTTTTTGTCAGCCTCTTGGTAAGAGACTGAATGATTAGACATATAATGTTTTATGTCTTTTTGACGCACAAACTCTGAACAAGTTTTATCTATGGCTTTGTGAAGTCCAGAACAATTAATACATCTGTAGTACCCATCTACATCACATGATGGACCATCATGATTCTCACCACATTTAAAGCAATGAGGTTTGCTTTTCTACACTGAATCCGTGTGTGCCCAAAACGGCAGCAACTAAAACATTGTATTACTGGGTAAATATATTGTTCCACTGGCAGAGATGAATAAAAACAAAATACCCGAGAAGGAACAGCTTGACCATCAAAAGTTATGACTACTGTTTGTGTAGGGATCCAAGTAGAGCCCTCTGGGCTACTGGCCATCCTACTAAGCCTACGGGAACGTATGATTGACCCAAATCCATCAGGAATTCTTAAATTATTAATAATGTCATTATGCGACCACTCAATTGGAATCTCACGAATTATTCCTAATTTACATACATTATAAGTTGGAATTGAAGTTTTATAATTATTACTACCTAATATGGAATTGCTTAAAAATTTATTCGCAGCTATTGACGACTTAAATGATACTGACAGACGATTTCTACCAATTTTTTTTATTCCGTCTTCTAAAACATCTGTCATTTGATTTTTTTGTAAAAAGTAGCCAAATTTTAGTGGATGCAGAGTTGTACCTGCTTTTGGATCGTCTGTTACTAATTCCACTGTAACAATATATGGACCGGGGTCTGAGTCTTTATAAAATTGTCTGTTAACATTATTTGAAAATTTCTCATCTGAAGTATTACTGTCAGTAGTATTATGAGAACTTAGAGCGCTCCCTACCTCGGAAGACTTGGTGGAAACAGGAAGATTTGTTAAAGAAGTGTTTGTAATTAATGGCTTCTTATTAAACCGAACAGATTTATCTTTTATTGATTTAAAAGTCTGAGTCAATTTCCGTCTATACTTTTTCATATCCTCAACAGATACTGAGTTCAACATTTTAGGATCAGAAGAAATTTATCTATCTGCATCTAATAGTGTTAACAAAGGGTGTTTGTCAGGAGGATGGTCAGGCTCAGGATCTAGATCCATGATTAATATAAAATAAAAAACTTACCACTGAATGTTCTCGAAGCTACACAAAATTAACTAAACTACACAAAATTACAGATATAAAAGTTGAAAAGAAAGACAAATTATAAGAATAAACGATAATAATGAAAATATAACGCCACAATTAATTAAAATCAAAAAATGTCGACCGCCAAATTTGAAGATTCCCCGCGCTTTTTCTATCTTGAATACTTGTAATAATCTTACAAACATAGACAATAATAGACAATATTATCATCATAGATAATATAAGCTTATTCTACCATTGACAATTCAGCAACTAGAAATATCATTAAGTAATCAAAAAGTATAAAACAATTCCATTGCACAATTATTCAGTCAGATGTATTGTTATCATCAGAAACATTACGTCCGTCAGTTAAACTTCTGAAATAGTTAGCCACTCAAGCGTCCGGCCCGCGCGACTGTTTTTCCTCTCTAACGTCCAGCCAACGACGCAGGTCCGTTGTAACAAAAACCAACATAGCTACTTAACCGTAAAAGCTATAATAAAGAAAAAAAATGTATAAAAGAATACAGATCAAACTTATCTAATTTTTTAAATTTTTAGTTTGCAAAAGTAAAATTTGCCGACACAAGAGAACGGCCATTTTTTTTCGAATCAACAATATTTTGAAGTTAAAATTACATTAGATTTATCACATACAACTGTGATAGGTCAAAATCGAAATCGAATTATTTAATCAGCTATTCATATAATCTATAATAATTACACACCAAACAAAATCGCATATTAAACTAGATGGAGCTAAAGACAACTCGTCGCTGTGGATACTCTAGTATCCGTGAACGGATGAGACTACTTTTTATTTGGATACTATGGTATCCTTGGACGCTAAGTACCATTGACACAAACTTTTTTAAGCCTGTCCAAGTAACTTTGTTGTTAACTTATATATAAATATATATGTATTTTTAACCCACTTCTTATTTTATAGCTGATCTTTAAAATCAAACTCTTACGAGTGATTTACGTCTATAACTTCATAATAAGCATTTGTTACTTCAGCCCCGCGTACAAGTAATTTCCATTCCTCTGGTGTATAAATTATTTTTTGTTCAGCAGCCTTTTCTATCATACTGTAGTATGAATGCTTGGTACCTAGTTACTCAATATCAAACTCTTCTAACACTACTTTAAATTTATAATGAATTTCGAGGTATGGAAGTGAAAACAAGTCAACTGAACGATTTATTTCAGAGCGAGTGTAATTATATCGTAAACCTTTAAGGAGCGTTTGAACGGACTAGCCTACTATCCTATTACTCAAGATAGTAGACTAGCCTAGTGACTCGCTACAATACTGTGGACAGAATCCCCCTCGTTTTGGGTGGGGCCTTTTTCAAGGAATCAATGTGTTATATTAATATCATAGTGTTTAGCTACATGAGCATACATAAAATACTATTCGATTTCGATTCTAGCCAGCACAATTGTCTGATCAGATTCGAAACTCATTCACACCCTTCGATACAAACTTCTTTATGAAGTCATACACGCAACTGGCTACTTCGTTGGCCCCACGTTTGGCCATCCATATCATATATAGTGAAATTATAACATGACAACTTTCACTTGTAATATCATATACTTAGGTACTCATTTGCCCGTGAGGAGTATGGACATGACGAAACCTTTTGAAAATCAAAGGTAGCGCAAAGGATGCGTCCATTAGAATTAATAGCGTCATTTTTATCGTTATGTTTCAAGGTCCTAGATACTTTTTTGCTATTTAAATAGTTTGCATACTGTTCTTCAAGGTCGTCACACGGATTTTGTGTTTGTTTAAAACTGTGACACTAATCACAAGTATCCTTTTAGCTAGATAGAAACTCAAATTATAATGAGTCTTAACTATGTCTCTGTACTGTCTAAGACTAGAAGCTACGTTGCGGCTTCTCGGGGTAACGGCGAATGGCATTCTGAAAAGATAACAGTATATGTAAAAAATATATATATTATATAAAAGATTCAAAAACATAAAAATCATAAAATTTACTTGTTTTTATTTATACAGGTAAATTATTACTCAGATCAGAATATATTTCTATAAAAAAATATGTTAAATATATACAAATAATCATTTTTTTTAATAGAAAAAAGGTGGATGTGAATTTAGTTTCTAAGTACAAAGTGGAATGGTCAGTTACGACCGTTATATAAAAAAAGGGTGTCCACAGAATATCGTCGGTTGTGATCACGCGTCACTATCATGTCTATAGAAAAATGTAATAGCGTTAAATACAACTTAAAAATTCAAATAGTCAAATATAACACAAACTCAACAGAATATTGTAGTACTATTAGCTACCACTTAATAATTTTATATAAAATAAATGTTAAATTGATTTATAATTTTCCGTTGAAAACCGACAGATAGTTAGAACCGATACTTTCATTATTTAGTCTGTAAAATTTCTATAAATATAAGAATTAAATAATACCAAAATTTTAATACATAATTCATTTACTTATCTGGAGTCCCTGGTATGCAGTCCTCCTCATCAATGCACTCTTCATGAGTAAAATTCATAATTTGTGCATTTTCGCTTGATTCTTCTACAAGTTTTAACATAAACTTTGATCGTCCTGTTTTCATTGTGGCACTTCTTTTAACATAGTATGTAAAAAGTGATACGGAATGGTTATTAAACAGGCACACAAAGATAACCTAGTGTAATTATTTTAGAAAAATATATTCGCTGGAACGCATGGCCGAATTCGACGAATAGTGGCGAATGCGCGTCTGGAGATCTCCGCGGGTTGTATAAAGATTTAACTTCATTTTACTATGAGCCTCTATCAAATCCGTCAGTTTACAGACTGATTTATTTGAAATCCAAAACACATATAATTTTTTCTTTATTGCAGTTATTATATTTATTTATTTATAAGTATCCAAATATAGAAAAAGTGAATTTCGTTTTTTTTTTCAAAACCGACATTATTATAATATGATCATGACGATATCACGCAAAACGCCACCAATATTACATAATATAGAGTCAAAACTTAAGTAAATGAATTAAAAATAAAAACCACAACATGTCACTTCAAGATCCCGCCAAAAACTCCAGGTATAGCTCACCTCTAGAACCTAGAGATGAGTAGTAACGAATCAACCTCCATTGTTTCCCTTTATTTGTTTGTATTCCCATGAATTTTTGGTTCCCCATAACTTCGCAAAGAACGAAATTTTTCCTCAAAATTGGAAGAAAACCGCAATCTACCAGCCATGCTACAATGACTCTACATTCATCCTTTGTCCATATAATTTAAGTAGTGATTTATTATGTCTGCTATAAACAACGATCGTCCTAACTGAATAGTAGTGCCATCTATTGTAATCCCATTCTGAACCGTTAGTAAAACAAACTCTGGCTGTTACCTTCAGCGATTTTGCCAGACTTAAAACAGATAGTACTTCAATACTATATTTCAAACAAAACATTGATTTAAAACATCTTAAAAAAACATCGATATATTGCATCTCTAGTTCCTATTAAAATTACTATAATTGTTCTTCTTCTTCTTCTTCCTCTTCCTAACTTGGCAACCGGTTCTCTTTAATGAAGACTATTACTGCCATTGTCGAGTGAATTATATTGTCATGTGTTATGACGACTCAGTAGCCTAACAAGATGGTGGCTCCCTTGTTAGAACTTTCTAGGGAATTTTTGTGGGATCTCGGAATGAATGCTTTCAGCTTATATTTACAATCCACCTCACTTATGCACAAAACCAAACTATATCAAGCAAAACGCCACCAATATTACATAATATAGGGTCAAAAACCTAAGTAAATGAATTAAAAATAACAACCACAACATGTCACTTCAAGATCCCGCCAAAAACTCCAGGTATAGCTCACCTCTAGTACCTAGAGATGAGTAGCAACGAATCAACCTCCATTGTTTCCCTTTATTTGTATGTTATTCCCATGAATTTTTGGTTCCCCATAATTTCGCAAAGAACGAAATTTTTCCTCAAAATTGGAAGAAAACCGCAATTTACCAGCCATGCTACAATGACTCTACATTCATCCTTTGTCCATATAATTTAAGTAGTGATTTATTATGTCTGCTATAAACAACGATCGTCCTAACTGAATAGTAGTGCCATCTATTGTAATCCCATTCTGAACCGTTAGTAAAACAAACTCTGGCTGTTACCTTCAGCGATTTTGCCAGACTTAAAACAGATAGTACTTCAATACTATATTTCAAACAAAACATTGATTTAAAACATCTTAAAAAAACATCGATATATTGCATCTCTAGGTCCTATTAAAATTACTATCATTTTTATCATTTTGATAAATTTTTAGGGATGTGAAATAAAAAATATTAATCAATTTTATATTAATTGATTATGTAAAAAATAAGTATTATTATCAATAATCGATTTTTCATATTTTAATACATCATATTAAACACATGAAATGTTTATAATCATAACTTTATTAATCATTTAATCAATTTCAATAAACATGTTTGAATGAAAAGACAAAAATAGTTTTTACGAACGGCGAATGCCTTTAATAGTACCAAGTTTTGTCATGCACGTATATTATAGTTTAATAAAACGTAAAGTAATTTTTTGAACATATTTTTACGACCTTTTGTTCTCGGAATTTGGTTTTCTATGATGAAATATTCTTTAAACTTTTAAAAGTATTATACTTTATAAACACTGCGTAAATAGATCCGAAGGCGTGGGCGGTGAGTTACATTACTTGTAATATTATACTTTTGACCTTAATCAAAAAAAGTAACTCATTATTTAATTAGAAATAAAGATATTTTATGCGTGATATTTAAGGGCGATTGGAGTTTTTGGTGAGATCTTGAAGTGACAAATTGTGGTTTTTATTTTTAATTCATTAACTTAGATTTTTAATATGTAATATTGGTGGCGTTTTGCGTCATATAGATTGTGTATTTTGCACAAATGAAGTGTATTATAAATATAAACTAGAAGCATACATTTTGAGGTGCCACGAAAACTCCCTAAAAAGTTCTAACAAGGGAGCCACCATCTTGTTGGGATACTTGAAATCATTCTAAGACAAGACACTCTCTATTCACTTGATAAAGGCAGTAATGGTTTTCAAAAAAGAGGACTAGTTGTTAAGTTAGGAAGAGGAAGAAGGGTAATAAAATACAAACAGTCACAAAATATATGTCATTAGAGCCATTAAAAAACATCGGACACTGGAAAAAATCGATTTTTATTTTAAAATTAGTGACTTACCTTACTGATTGTGTTTTTACATCCCTATAAATTTGTCACATTACACTAAATTTTTCAAAATAAATGTGGTTTTTTAAATTGAATTGCGATTTGAATATTTAATCTATACCTTATGAAGTTCATTAATCTATCAAAATAATGTTGATTAATGCTATTATACCATTGCGCTTTAAACCCACTTGAATTTTATCATTTTAATTGGATATATAGTATTGCACCATGTTTTCCAATACAATCTTCTAAAGTGAATGTAATAAAAGAGCCTAGGCAGTTTTACAACACGTTTATGCGAGAGGTTTCAAAATGCTAAACGAAGGATATCTGTAGCTAGTCTGTATATAGGGACAGGGAGCTTGGAAACACAACTTCTAGAAATTGCTAAAGAGAATTTAATAAAGAGGGAAAATTTGCAATTTAACGTTCTTTTAGACTATCAGAGAGGAACACGAGGTGATATCAATTCTGTGACGTTATTACAGCGAATTTTAGATGTTATTCCAGAGCAATGTAGATTTAGTTTGTACCAAACACCTCGACTTCAAGGTTCTTGGTCTAATGTTCTTCCTTCTCGGTATAATGAGTTAATCGGTCTTCAACACATGAAGTTATACATTACGGATGACTCTGTGCTTCTCAGTGGAGCTAACTGTTCAAAAGATTACTTTGAGCAAAGACAAGACAGATATGTAGAAATAGAGGATGCCGATCTTGCAAACTTTTACTGTGAACTCATAGGTATGATGGCTGAGTAAGTTATTATTTTTGTTTTATGTTTAATTAATTTATTTTTGGTTACTGTTTATAAAAGTTTTATAAATTGTGTTCATTATTATATTCAATTTTTGTTGTATCTTTATTAAAGCTGACTAACATATTGTGTGTATAACAGAATATATGTTTGTCAGGACTAATTTTTTTTTTTAATTTTTTTTATAGGTACTTGAGTTCAAAAAGAACATGTCAGTCTCATCATAACCTAAACATAGCATCACACACAACTATTTTAGTCCACAAAAGACAAACTTTCACAAAATCTTGGCCTCCTCACTTGCAGACTAAAATGTTCATACTTCAGCATTTTTATGTCACACACAGATTTTTTTGGTTATGCTGACTGCATATAGGTAAAGAAAATGGAACTACAGTCACATTGCTAAAATCGAGGATTGTCTGCTCATAAAATTAGCTCTGGTCAAAACTAAATTTAGTTTTATTGTTTTTAGAGATTCTGCTAATTCAAAACATATGCCTTTTATCTACCTCATAAAATAAATCTAAATAAATCCAACTTAATGAACTTAAATAATTAAAGGGCAGTCACAGATGACACAACAAGATGACAAGAAGTATTTAATGTTAGATTTCTTGATTTTATATTTTAATTATTAATACATTGTTTTATATATTCATTATTTACTTTTTTATAACAATTTGTAATCTCTTTATTTTAAACAATATAAATACTTTGCAAATAGGTATGTAATATAATTTTTAATTTCCATTCTTTACAAGTGCATATATACATTTCCTATTAAAACTACAAAATTTATACAATATATGCACATAAACAACACATGTAAAATAATGAACATCATAGCATAAATAATAGTGACTATCTGAACCTAGATCTGAAAATGTATATTACTTAGAAAAACTATATAATTTCAGATGAAGTCAGTAACTACAGTAAAACATGTACCAGACAAGGTATTGCTAATAACCAACATGACAAAAAGGAAATTATCCAGGGGATGAATAACAGTATAAATAATCTTATAATGAGGTGGAAAGAAAAACAGATAAAAAAGTTAACACCAATAAGCACCTCTGGTAAGCTGCATAATTCACATAATTCTTTTTTATTCCATGTAAACTTTTATAATCATTTTGCATAGAGATAATGTGTAGAAATGTCAGAAAATGAAGGAAGGTTGTGAGCTCTTTAGTAAGTGTAGTGCGAGTAATAGTCATCGAAAAACTCTAAAACATTTACACTAAAGAATTCACTGAATAATCATGCATTGAACACGCTTCAATCAATCTGAGCACAATATAAAACATGGGGGATTACCACAATGCATATTTTTACTGTAGACCATGTTGCCAGTCACTAAAGCAAATGAAATGAGTACATTTACCTAAAGAAAGGGGATTCCCATATTCCATTAAATATTAAAAAAGGTCTCTGCTCATAATTGAATTTCATCACTCGGAATTGTAAAGGTGACAAATATATACAACAAAATATTTCAAATATTTAGTTTAGATTAAAATAAATTTTGCCACCATCCCAAAGTGCCACCCAAGACGAGCAGCTCCTACCAGCCAGGGCTGGCTACACTATACCTTCACCTCTGTAGCTCACACAACCTTCCTTTTTTTCAAAACTCATTCATTAGTGAGGAATAAAAATAATTCAAATCTTACTTTATTTCCAATAGATGTAGAATCAAAATTGGACACATGGATATTTCCGTTAATTCAAATGGGCGAGTTTAATATAACTCAAGATTCGCAGACAACACAGAATTTATTAGCATCATCACCCAAAGGCTCCTATATACAACTTGCTACCGGCTATTTCAACTTAACTGATCAGTATGCTAAAACATTATTAAAGGATTGCAAAGCAAATACAAGTCTACTCATGGCTCATCCAAATGTAAGTCCAAATTTTATAGCACTTTATGTGGTGGTAGCGTAATTTGTAATACCCGCCTTGTTCCCTACCACTCTTAAGTTGAAAATCTGTTGTTCTGGCAGGTGAGCTTGAGAGCCAGTGTCGGCCTCTAGGCTTAGAGTGTAATTTTAGGCAAATCAACCATTTAATATTATGTCATTGTGGGGAAAGGCTACATGTATATTTAAAGTATAAAATAACAGTTTATCTAAAATAATGAGCACAATCTATATGTTCTTTGATAGTCATGACCACTTAACCAGATTGCAAATATTGTGACAAGTGACTATTTGGTATTTGGAGGATGTGTATTGACTGAATCCAACCATAATGCTCCTAAGTGTGACACTAAGGTGGAATCTTTTACTATAAACAAATTTAGGCAAAGTTAAAGTTTTAGGCAAAGACAATGCAGATATTTATGTCAATTATTTATTATTTCAGGCAAATGGTTTTCTTGGTGCTAGTGGCCCTGCAGGTGGAATACCTAATGCATATTCATTGATTGCGAGGAAGTAAGTTAAAACAACTATTTAACGTTTACTAGCAACTCTTTACTATATAGGCAACTAGCTGACCCGCGCAACTTCTGCGCTATATAAGAGAGAGTGGGTCGTAGGCACTTTATTATAGGTATCGCATCGCCCGCCTCCCACATCATTCCGCATAATAAAAATGCGCGCGGTACTTGATCATTATTTTGGTGCGGAGCTATTTTAAAACTGTAATATCTCTTAAGATATTCATTTAAGTTAATTACTGTAAAGGGCAATTTTGTTCATAATTAAATACCTGTGATGAATAACGTATTTATTACGATTAGGATTAATACCATGTTTTTAAAAACACCTTCGCAAATAATTCATTCCTATAGAACAATTTTTAAGAAGCTCTCAAAAGGAATAAATTTCCCCCGTTTTTGCAACATTTTTCATTGATTCTCCGCTCCTATTGGTCGTAGCGTGATGTTATATAGCCTATAGCCTTCTTCGATAAATGAGCTATCGAACACTAAAATCATTTGAACCAGTAGTTCCTGAGATTAGTGCGTTTTACCAAACAAACAAACTCTTCAGCTTTATAATATTAGTATAGATTTTATCTTATTTAAACTGGGTGAAACCGTGGTGTGTCATTACTGATTATAATGAGTGGTGATAACAATTAAACAGAAAATGGTTTTCATCAGTCTATACTTACTAGCGGTCGCCCAATGATCGAAATTCGACCAGCGACTTTTTAATCATAGACTATTTTCTGTTTGCCATTTGCAGTAGGAACCTAAACAATGAATATCATATAAATATCACTTGCTGTTATGTTTCATTGAGTGACGAATGTCAATATTTTGGGGGGTCTAAGTTCAATGGCACTGGTCGGGTTAGGATTCACAGTATTAATTTAATATATGAGTAACAGATATAATAGATAAATTTTAGCTTTTTGCACTCCTTCTCCATATAAACTTTAACCATGCCAAATCTGTCTTCCGTGCACGCAATACGCTTAAAATGGTGTACAAAGTTTTTACTTTACGTATTAATATATAGATAGTGAATTGTTTTTTAACGACTTCAAAAAAAGGAGTTTATCAATTTGAATGTATATTTTAATGGATGTTCAGCAATAACTTCTTTGTTTATGAACCGATTTGGATGATTCTTTTTTCATTATTGAATGTGGATACCTCAAGGGTGGTCCCATTTTAATTTCATTAGCATTAGATCATTAACTTTGAAGATGCACCAGGGAACTTCTCAAAATCATTGAAGTTCGTTTTCTTTTTTGTTAAAAATTGTCTTGTTTATATAATTTCTAATAAATGTTAGGTTTTATTTCAAAACTAAAAATGTGCCTTTTCATCTTATCGACAGGTTTTGGCAACGGGTTGTAGATTCGAATCAATCAAACAGAGTGCTATTATTTGAATATGAACGTCCTGGGTGGACATTCCATGCTAAAGGCTTGTGGTATTTATATTTATATTGTAGTATGCTTACTTTTTACTATCACTTTGCTATTGGCTTACAAAATTTGTTTTACGTTGTTCTGAGATACAGAGACGGAGAATGGGTGGAATTACATCCCACTTCCGTTCAATCACGACGAATGCAATTTAATAAAAATTATAATGCCCATCTGTTAGTATCCCACTTTTGTATAAAGGCTTCTTCCAGAGGGAAGGCATTGGTTTAACCACCACGATATATTAACAATTTTAAACGCCAAGAAACAGTTCTATATTTTTTCCCACATAATAATTTAAACATTAAGAGCGGCCACATACAGTCTGAATTCCGTCTCGGGATTTCGATTCGAAATTTCGTATCGGGATTCCGTACATATTCCACACACATACGTTTAATTCCGTTCGTAATAACAAGGCTCAGTTGAGAGACGACGACCATTGAGTTCAGACATTGTAACAGCGATGGAAGAAGATTTTCTACTTGCGATTGCATTGTGGTTGTATCTTTCTAAGAAGAAGAAAATACGTCGCCGTTACTGGATACATCCACATAAGACTGAAAGATTGCAAGATAGTCAATATTATATAAAATGTAATAAATAAATAAATAATTATACATTATATAATATTATATCCCGTACGGAATTAACGAATGTGTGATGCGACTTGTACAAAATCTATGAAAGAGATGCATTCGAAACAGTTTTTTCCCGTGCGAGATTCCGGACGCACAGGCTACCACCATGCGGAATTTGGAATCGGGGAAAACTACGAACGGAAAACTACTGTATGTTTGTGTTAGGTTCGAAATCCCGAAACGGAATTCCTACTGTATGTGGCCGCTCTAAAACAATTCTTAAGCGTTCTGGTTTCTTCACGATATTTTCCTTTACCGTCAGCCGATACTTCACCACATATTATATAACGTACGGACACCGTGACTTTACATAATTACATGTTTTTTTTTTTGTTTAGAACTAATACTCTGGAAGATGGTAAATTGTCTCCCCGTTCCATAAACGAAATCCTATGACCATGCATGGGTGCTTACCTTTTGGGATCGCAAGTAACGTAATGAGATGTCTTATTAAAGTTGATGTTTTCTATTCTTAGGTACTATCCACCAGGGAGTGGTGTACCTTGGGCAACTATAGTTGGCTCTGCTAATTTCGGAGAACGATCAGTGCGACGCGATTTAGAAGTGCAAGCGGCTATTTTCACGGTATCCAGTGAATTACAGGTAATTATTTTTGAATTCATTTTGCTGAGTATTCACACACGTTTCGAAAAAGCAAACCATACTTAATAATCCAAAATACTATAAATATTTAAAAACACTATTTCAGTCTCACAATGGACAGCTAAGATCATCTGATTCTTTAATCCTCAGTATACCAAGTCATCATACTAATTTCCGCGACCGATCTTTCGCCGTAACAGTGTCACGACTGTGGAATTCGCTTCCTATCAACATCCAACTAGCCAACTCTCGGGATTACTTCAAGTTTTTGCTACGTAGATTTACTTGGAGCAGTTGAATATCGGCTAGATTTTTTATTTATTGAATATTATGCACACCTTACTCTTGCTCCCCTGGAAGGCTGGTAGAAAATGGTTTTTAGCATTAAGTCCTCCTCTATGAAATTTTGTACATGGGAAGTTTATTTAATTGGTTAATTAATCTATACAATTAATAAAATTGAAGTGTCTGTTTGTAATCTCAAAATAACAGTTTTTTACTAAATGCATATGAAAGTATATACGATACATATAACAAAAAGCCCGTCTGTCTGTCTGTCTGTATGTTTGTTTCGGATAATCTCCGAAACGGTTGGAAAGATTTTGACGAGACTTTCACTGGTAGATAGCTGAATTTGTAGGAAGTAACTTTGGCTACTTTTATTTTAGAAAAAGATATAGGGTTCCGCACAAGTAAAAAAACGAGTCATGGTGAATCAATTCGGGCGCTTAAATGGCTTATTCCAAGTAAACCATAAGAGATATAGCAAATTAATGTACTACTCACGAATATGCCAATTAAAACAAATTTTTGTATGTCCAGATTTAACTCAAAAACGGCTTGACCGATTCTTATAAAATGTTGCACACGGGATGCTTATGTCAACGGTCAATTATTAATAGGGTATAATAAATTTCAATATTACTTTTAGAAACCTTAAAAAAAATCGAAAAAAAACTTTTAATTTGTGACCGATTTAGATTTAAAAAAATTACACGGAATGTATAAGTCATTCTATGAATGATAGACTATGAGAATTTTCAATAGCAGTTTTATGAAACGTAAAAAAATAAATTCCAAAAATGTAAAGTTTCATTAATTCTTAAGTTCTGAGCCTATTTTGATGAAATTTTGTACACGGGAAGTATAAGTGTCATTTCATAATAAAATTGATAGGCTATAAGAATTGGCAAAAAATTTTAAATCGTAATATAATCGTACATATGTATATTATTTTCAACCACTTTTGACACAGTTTCGTAGACTGGATGCATATGTGATTTTATAATTGATAGGCTAGAAGAATCGTCAACAATAGTTTTAAAAATATTAAAAAAAAAAAAAACTATTTTGATAATGCTCAACCAATTTTGATGAAAATTGATAGGCTATATAAATTGTCAATAATATGAGTAAAAATAAAATTACGAGATCAGGATAATTACGGCGTAATAATAAACGTGTACGGAGCCGCGGGCACACCGCTAGTTTCAGTTAAAATTTGTTATAATTATTACTTTTGTAATAATATTTAAGGGGACATCACAGATTAGGTGATTGACATGTGTGAATATTAGGGTGAACCAATTTCGATGACTATTTTTTGTTTAGTTATTTATATTGGTTCATAATAAAAGTTTGGTAATTAATTGTAGAAAAACGATAGATTCTTTAAAAAAATTTAGAGGTCGCACAAATCATTACCGCCATGAAAAAAAAAAGAATAATATTCGGATTATGAATATACAATAGGGAATATACAATTGGCTATATTATTTTTATTTATATATTTACAGGAAAAACTTCATCAAGAATTATTAAACCTACAAAAGTATGCATCAGAGTGCAGTACAGAGCTTCAAAAACGTGAAACTCCATTGTGGGTGCGCGCCACTGTGGGACTTTTCAGGACATATTTTTGAGTTTTTTTTCGGAGTACATATTAAGTGCTTGAACAAAAGGAAAGATTTGTACTTAAGTGATACGATATAAATTATTTTATAGGCTACTGTAGAAGTAACAAGGAGCTGTTTCCGTGTTTATATATTTTTATTTGTTCAATATAATATTACACATTCAGATTGTATGGCAAACATAGAAAATGGAGAAATATTTTCCCAGTTTCCTTCTAGTGTGTTACCATTCTAATGATAATTGTAGAATTGATTGAAGTATTTTTTGAGAAAGAAAAAATTTAGAACGACGAACTTCGAAAAAATAACGATTTTATACAAAAAACGCGATTATTTCATAGCAGCGATCAGATTAAAAAAAAAATTATTTATTTTTTTCAAAAAATTCAATTAAAAACAAAAATTTTGAAGAAAAAAACGTCCCGAAAGGTCAATTTTTGAGAGAGTTATGGCTATTTGAAAATAAAAGAGCCATTTTTTTAAAGCTTCATAACTTTTTTGGGTCGGTTAAAAAAATTTAAAAATTTCTGAAAAACGTCTTTCATCGAGTAGAAAAAGATTAAAAAAAATCAGCGAAATCAAAAGGGGTAAGGTTCAAAAGTGGTCGATTTGGCATGGAATACCCCATATGTAAAAAAAGAATTTAGAGTGATAATTAGTCAGTATAGAGCACATTTGTAAAAGTGAAAGTGTAAAGTGACATGAAAAATGTGGTGGGTAAGCAGAGTTGTTTTGTTCATGTTCTGTTTATTCTTAAAGAATATTGTTACGTTGTGTATTTATAATATTTAATAAACTGGGTGTTTTGTTCTATATGTTGTCATCATATTTTTACCACAACAGTGTAAAATCAATTTTATATTGTTGACTTTTTAAAATAATTGTTTTAAATTATTAAAAGAATTACATATTAGTTTTTAAATTATTTAATGATATTCATTCTTATTTTCATCATTATAATCACATAATTATATCGAATCACACTTAAAATAATTTTTAAAATAAATTAAAACGAACAACACTGCAATAATATATGCAAACGTTCAGTCTGTTTGTGACATTATTTGATTAGAATTAAAAGTATAAAATCAAATTTATAATAATAGGAATCAGGCACATCATTAACAACACCTAATAAGATTATTTATATACTACTAGTGAGTAACATCAGTTCGAGTTTTAATAGTTAAATAGAAGAAATGCGAGAGGTTCTAATAGAAAATGGACGTATTCACATTACACATAATATAATAATTTAAATCATTAATCAATTGATCCCATAAAATAAAAATTAAACTCACTTTTGAGCATAAATCATTACTGATTAAAATAATCATTGCAATTGAGCAATCCACATCTACATCCCATCAATCCTTTAAAATCAACTAAAGATTCGCAATGAGCAATATTGGTGGAATCTCTTTACTTAAAAAAAAAAAAGATATATAAGCAAGAAATTTTTGACCATTTTCGACCATTAAATTGTCGTGAAATACAAAAAGGATTTAGATTATCAAATGATCGAAAATAGCCAAAACGGTAATAGAGTAGTAAAAATACTTAAGATTTTTTTTTACCGTTCGATGGCCGTTTATTCTAATCTTTGGTTGACGGATACAACTAAGCTGATTCACGGAACTAAATGCAGTACTAATCGTACCGTAATCAATGTAATATCTATTTATAACCGATTTAAAACGGCATTCAGTCGCGTTGTCAGTTCACACGGGAGCAGCAATATTGCTATGTCGCGGTAACGCCTTCATCATATACATATTGGACGTAGAGAGTAGGTACAAAAATATTTCACCTATTCAATACAATTAAGACTACTTAACAGTTACCTATCGAGAGGAGATCACTATAAATTGGACAATATTTCCTCACAAAAATCAACTTTCTGAAGTAGAAATACGACACGACGTATAAAAACTGGAAACACGAGTGACCTCCTCAAATAATAACTACTTATAGCGAATCACACTAAGGTAAATTGACTAGGCGTGTTGTGAGTGGGTCGCACCTTATCCTTGATCATCGTGGCTTAGGCTTCTGTATCAACAAATATAACATGCATAAGAATCTATAATAAATAGGGACCAAAAATATAGAACACTACAAATCTTAGTGGAATCTAATTTCTTTCTTTTAAGGTACACGTGAACCACTAGATTAGTCTTTCAAACGAGGCCCTTTTATATCTCTATCCGTTATAAGTTCAGGCCACGAACCGTGAGCACAAAGCCAACTTGATCCAATTGACAACGATGTGCCACTGTGAATCAATCGTGTCTCTGTTTACATCGCTAAACATCACTGGACTAACACAAGGTCGTGCTCATGACTCGTGTCGTGAATTATATAAAATCAGCAATAAGACTGCCTAAGTCCGGTCAGTCGGTGGACGGCGTAGGGTTGCTACGTCAGGTCAAAACCCAGCATCGGGTGGAGGGTCGGGCGGCATGTAATGGAGTTCGTCGACGGGCCCGCTGAATATATTGTAGAGAACTGCGAAGAGAGTACACGCTGCGTAAGCTCCAAGCGCTGCCCACCACAGCAGCCGCTCCCAAAGCCGCTGCTGTGCGTGCTTCAACACAAGCAACCCGATGGTGAGGCCGGCCAGCGCGCCCGCCACGTGCGCTGCGTACGACACCGGCGGAGCTTCCTGCTTGACATATTCGTATAGACACGTTACACATGTTATATTATAACATTACCAACCGCCCGCGACTTTGTTCGTGTTAATCTATTCTCCACAGCAAGAAAACGTTGCTGAACGCTAGTGCTTATAAAAATCGTAGTTTCTTAAAACTTTCGCAACTTTTTATTGAATGAAGATATTGTGATATTTTTTTTTACAAGGACCAAGTATCTAAGGCGTAAAACAAAAATATTAAAATCTATCCAGTAGTTTTTGCGTGATGCTCACTAACCTGTATCATTTTATTTCAGCTGACGTATAATCCCCACCACATTATAGTCAGCTGACTTTTTTAAAGATATTGGATTAGCTATTACTTGATAAATTATCAATCAGCAGGAAATGATTAAAATCATTTTTTTTCTACGTGCGTGATACGGCTACCACTACTCAACTCGCCCTAGGAACCGAAGCTGACATTTACGAGGCTTCAGGTGCAACTCTTTGAAGCTTTTACGAGATAACGCTGAGACATGAAAATCTGTTGCTGGCTCACGGACTATTTATTATATTACAGTTTCCTAGGCAATGTTTGTATTTTCACAATAATTTCATTCATCTGATTTTTTAAATGAATTCAACTATTTAATTATTATGTTCATCATAAGAACGATTGTTATAAAAAATAATAATACATATTAACGTTATAAAAATATTTTGCACGACGAAAGCCTAAATAGTTTCCATTATATTATAATGATTATTGAAAGTTTTAAATATTTTTCATAATTTGTGCAGACGTATGTATCTACTTACATAGTTTTACTATGGCCCTTAAAACTAGAGTTGACTGAAATAAACATAAAAATACAAACCAAATGAATCAAATGTTCATTTTACTAATCAGTTATTTTTTTATTTCGAATAGACTTAAAACGAATGTATCTTGTTGTTTGATGGGGCACACAATACGTTTGCGAAAGCCGTGTATATAAATTGTTGTCTTAGTTTTTTTTTGTTATTTCATTTACACAGCTTACACTTCCCTCAGTTGCTTCAAAGCATAATTGTATTATCGATAATATTTAGCTTTAAAAAGGAATCTATAATCGTAAAACGAATGTTTGATTTAAGTTATACGACATCTCTAAAATAAAAATTAGACATCTGTCATGCAACCTTTCATATGACGAATGTAATTTAACTAATTAAAAATATATATTAGTAAAATGTGGTACCTTAGTGTATCGAGCATGAACTGCAAAGCCGACATCGCAGGACGCTACGGCGAGCGCAGCGACCAGCCGCACCGCTCCGTAACGCATCGCATGGAAGTTCAGCAAAGCGTTAGCCAAATGCGCAGCGAGCAACGCATAGACGCCTCCTGAAGCGCCTGCAAGACACACGTCTGGGTCTAGCACTGACGCAGCCAGGGAACCTCCGAGAACACCGGCGAGATACACAGCGGCACAACGCATAGCCCCATGCACCATCTCGAGTGGGAGACCCACCTGATTTATAGAAGACAGACAATATAATATAGAAATAATTTTGAAGTAATGATGGCTCAGTGGTAGCATTTCAGGACACCGCGTCGATCGACGTTAGTTTGAACTCCTACAATGAGCCTGAGCTTTCGGTGAAGGAATAAGTACATCGTGATGAAACCATAGTATGGTGACCTATCACCTATGTCCTAACATTTCGTAATTCCCGGCTAGCTACCATCTTCAAGTTGAATACCTGTCGTCGACAACCTATATCTAGGTGTGATCCAGCAAATACACATGAAAGCCAGTTTATAGGCTAGGCTTATCGTGTTACTACTATCTTGGACCACACTGTCACTTAATAACATCAGATGATATTGCGGCCTTTCTACTAACACCTAATAAAGTAAAAAAAAGAAGAAAATAATCGGTTAAACGTTCGCTAATTCCACCAGTTGGCGCTTCTATTATTACTTGTAACAATTCATATGTAGGCACATTTATAATGAAAAAATAAGTTCAAAAAATGAAACTATCGGTGTTTCAAAAATTTCACCTTATAAGAGTTTAATATTTTGTGTAATGGTATAATAATATTCAATATTTTAAAATTTTAGAGTGATGTTCAAAAACTTGGCACTCTCCACTCAATTTTCAGCACAAACAAGAACCACAATGGTCAAGTAAGGCGCACAGGATTGAAACTTGAAACTACTACCTATTATAAAATAGTGAAAAATTCATCAAAATCAGTAATTTTACTTCACGTTTTTGGAACAGCTAGAGAATAATCCTGTTACGTGATATTTGCAGGCAGTGAAGGCTGTCGATTGAACACTCACCGTTGTTTTCGAACTGCTCTGTACTTACCATCATGTGTTGGTCTCATTATCGACGAATCAAAAATTTTGGCTATTTCTTGAAAATTATATAAAGTAATGCAAGTAACTAACGGCGAGTTGCACTAGGAGGTTGAATGCTAGATGCAGCCACCCGGCATGCACAACGCTGTAGGTAAGAAAACGCCACAGCTCGCGACGTCGATCTGGTCGGTAGACAAGTGGCGAGTCAACAGGCACTGGTCCTGCCGCTGCCGCTATTCCACCGGAGCCCCACGCATACCACGCAAAGACTCCCAACTGAAGAACAAAACAGACATCAAAAATTGATAAACGTTTTACATTATAACATTTGTCCTCTGCTATATTGGGAAAAGTTAGTAAATTTGATGCCCGTAAAATATTAATCAGGGGGAGGGGGGGGGGGCTGATACCCTATATTGGTTTCCCGCTACAGCATTGCGTTGTCTAGAAATATTTGATACTTCATTGGCAATGTATTGGCAATACTTATCCCCACCGCACTGGGGCGAGTTGAAGCATCTGGTTCCCTTGCCTGTACCTAGTCACACCTTTTTAACAAGTGGTTACCATCGTTAATCGTAACACATTCTCTAGTGGAAGAACGGTGATTAAGTTCCATAGGACGCAATAACAGTTTCATCTCAATATGTTATTAAAAGAATGACAGTCACATAGTGTGTCAATAAAATAAACTTATTCGATTTCATAACAGTAACATCAGTTGGTAACAAAACACGGTTTAAATGTTTCCAGGCGAACGTATATCGTTGTCATCACTTTCTACGTGTCTAGTACCGCTTGAATCCCCGCTCTAGTTGCTTCGGTTAATTAAAATTTGTAATAGCGGATTTCACATCCGTGCAAACAAGCGGTTTACGTGAATCATAACAATCGGGCGAGTATCCGACACACGTTGATTCACTTGCAGACGCTTGTATCAGCACCTTGTACAGTGCACACCGCACAGTACCGCACCTAAGGCGGCGCATGTGCCGCATTCAAAACATCGGCTTTCCTATTAACGGTTTTCCCCTTCATGAATAATTCACATAAACGTCATTGGTTACGTTAATTGTTTACTGGTCAAACTAAGTGAAACTAGAGTAATTTAATATCAAGGACTTTATGTACCTACATACAGATTTTGTAACGAAATATGCTTTTGAAACAATATACGTAGATCTAGTTCGTGTCATATATGCGGATATGTCGACGTAATTGAACAATCATGACCAGATTAATACGGCAGTGCAGTGATATAATTTACTCTGCGTGACGATACGATAATTTATTGCCTTAAAATATAAAGCACAAATTATAAAACCATTGATATAACTAGGTATCCAGTATCCACATTTAAAATTTTTATAACAATCTGAGACTCTTTAAATTATTTACTAACTCTAAAATGGTTACAAGAGAGTAGATAGCTAGCAACGTTTTGGAATACAAGAACAATGAAATTTAATTTAAAAAATTGAACATATTGTAAATACTATGCATATTTTTTTAAATAATTTATATTATGTAATTCGTGTAAAGTCGTAATTACAATTTGATAGTTTTAACCACGTGGGTTTAACAATGAATTGATTATCGTAAAAGGCAAATTGTTTTTTACAACGCATGGTGTTTAAAATATTTTTTGATTTGGTCGAAATTTTACTGTAAAGGACATTATAATATGTAAAGGTGTTTAGTTATCCAGTCTTTTATTCCAACGGATCTGTCGTGTTGATCAAATCCGTTCAGATTCAGTATGTATAGTCCTATAGACAGACTAATGAAAAGTAATAAGGATTACCTCCAATAAAGTAACGCTGATGATGAATAGCGGTGGTGGACAGCAAGTGTACCTCTCCTGGTAGTACTTGCGGTCTCGCTCTTCTGGGAGCATCTCCATAGCAACAAGGTGTACCATCCTGCAAAATTAAAATATTTGTAAATTAGAAAATTATGTTTGTAACTGTGTGAAGTGCGTGTTATGTAGGTAAAAAGTAGAAAAGTGCGTAAGCGCCGATCTCATTTAGTCATTTTACGTTTTAGTTTTATGTAAACATAATTTCACACACGGCTATTTAATTCCAAACTAAGAAAAGCTTGTAATATGGGTAACTAAACAGCTGACTTTACATACATATATAGATATTTTACAACCAGACACACAACTGACATTTATGCTCATCACACAAAAGTCAGTCATGGGCGGGGATCGAACCCGCGACACCTCGGCTCAATCACACATGCTTAGTGTATGTAGGTGATCCTTAGAAGATAGATATAAATAAGCTGTCTCTGACTTTTTGAAGCGACACTTCTTTGCGCGCATGAGGGTAACATTTTTACGGATGAAACGCGTCACGAAGATGTGAAACGTTTTGAGTGAGAGAGAGCGATTGACAGAGAGTGAGAAAGGGCGAACTTACAATGAAGCACGTAGCCATGGAGACAATGTGTATATACATACAGTGAGTTAAATTTATAAATAAACATTTTGTGATAAATTTGTAAATCGTCCTATACCAAGCAGTTGTTCAAAGTAAGTAATATTTTTGTTATATTTTTGTTAATATACAATTTTTTATGTTAATTCGTTTGAAGGTTAGGAATATTTAATATTTACAAATAACATGTGGCATTTTAATTTGCCACTCGTCATTTAAAAATTTAATATATCATTTTTCATAAAATATAAAATAAAAATATATCATAATTTCTCATTTCTAAATTTTAATTTTAAAAAATAAGTAATTAATAATTTCTAATATTTAGTCTACAGTTAAATAATAACCCAAACACACCAACTACAAAAATTCAGGAACGACAATGGATGCTATTTTTACAAGATATTTAGATAATGTTGAAACACGAACTTATATTTCATATTTTACTTATCATAATGCTTTAGTCAACAATACCAATAGAAATCGCATCAAATAATGTAGATATTAATGAAATAAATTAAAATTAAATTTATAATTTGTATTAATTTTCGACACTTTTAATATTCTAATGACAATTTAATTCATTAAATTCCTAACATATCTTCCTTTTTCCCTCCCTCTAAGCCTCGAAAATCTAAAGCTTTATATTAGTATAAATATGAACGAGATAGTATAAAATAAATAAATATAATCGAGATTTAAAAATTAGTTTGCCAAAGAAGTTTCCTTTCTGACATGTGTACATTGTACGCACGCACATACATTTTTTTTGTAGGTGTTTTAGAGTTCTACAATTAAATAGTACATTAATTTCATATATCTCTTATAGTTTACACAGCGTAAGCCATTTGAGAGCCCCAAAAGCGCTTTTTTTTTCGTATTGATACGCCGTTGTCGTCACTACTTAATATATCCTATAACCTGGCCATATAACATAGCTATGAATTAAAACAAAAATCATGTAAAATCGGATAGGTGAATTTCGCGTGAAAAAAACAAACGGACAGACAGAGAGAGACGTCGAGTTTTATAATCCCATAAATATATATACTATCACAGATTTGAGAAAACTATATACTATATGCATAGATAAATTATTGGTCGTGGCTCGGTTATTTATCACTATGACTAGATGAATAAAAGTAACCTTTTTGTTTTGTTTTTCACATGATGCGAAGTAAAATAAAACTTTTTTTATATGTAATGCTTCGTATATGTATTCAACCTGCGGATTGGATTGGCTTTCACCTTATTATTGACATGTATAAAAGCAATTTATGTATCATTTTGTTATTTTATACCGAAGCACATGTGTCATCGTGTGACACGACAACTAAACATAAAAAATACTTTTTGCAAACAACACTTATACTACTCGGGTTTTATTACATCGTATAAAAACATTATAATTGTTTCATATTATAATTTCGAATGAGGATCCCTTTTGTATGTTACATTTTACTAGAATTTAGAAGCCGAAAAACGGTACAGATTTTTTTTTGTTTTCAGGGTAAATGACACAATATGTCAAATAAATATTATATGATGTTATTTTTTTATTATCATTTAGTCCTTTAATTTGAAACCTCTTTTACGTTAGTTAACATTTTAAATTAATCTAAATACTTATTACAAATTAATTCTTTCCTGAGTATAAAGTTGAGAACCTTACCTGTTTATTTTAAACCCAAATCAAATATTTCTCTCCATTTTTTTTAGTTCTGACATTATTAACCTGTATGCCTAACCTATCAAAAAATTGAGCCGCTGATGGCTTTTACGGCTTTACCGGGCTTGAGGGTGAGCGCATAAGGCACTCAGCCGCGAAAACGTGAGCAACAAGCGCTCAAGGGTGCCAAAGTGGCCGGATCTCGGCTTGGACTGTTGCTACGATTGCAATTAAGTTGCGATGTGACTAATTCCTTATCCGTAATATTCGAACTTAACTAACATATACATAATTAATATATATGTCCCTGCCTCCTGGGAGGATGGAAGGAACATGTGTAAATTCCTTTCCGTGCACCTATTAATGTTATTCTATATATTCGGAGAATATCTTATATATTAGTATAAAGTTAAAGAGCCTATCTATCTGTCTATTTTGAACACAAATCGATAATTTTATTAGGAAATCTTCATGCGAATTTTATAGCCTGAAAGTGATGTAGATTTACGTGATGTTCTAGTGTAATTATAGATACACTAAGTAAACATTGTCAAGGTCTTTAATTTTCCTGATGATCTTCGCACACTGTGAAAAAGGTACATCTCACCGCAAGGGACCTTTACATATTGATGGATGTTCTAATTTATGTCTATCACTGCTATGGCATTTCTCATTTCATACTTAGTTATATTTTGAATAGTCATTTAGAGTAAGTTCAAATTTTGTGGGTTCTAAGCGAAAACTTAAACTTCGAACTTTAAGATCCTAATCAGAGATACTTTATCAGTCTTACCACTAGATTAATGGAACGAGTCGTAGCGTCATTTGCTTTAATCTATTGCTTCAAAATTAGTCTAATAAAAGTTTCCAAAAGACATTTCAATTACTAAATGTAAGATCACGGATTTGTGATAAATATCATTTATTCTGTACTAGCTGTGCCCCGCGGTTCCACCCGCGTATAATTTAAAAGAAATCACTGTCAATCATTTTACTTCAGTATAGACAATATATTTATCGGACTGGCAGCGTTATGCGATACATTCGTATGACACGTATGTGCCACTTCCACTATTCGTAGACCCGAACCGAGTGTTGAATTATTTTAATTTTCCATTATCTTCCAAACTATGCGTTCAAATAACATGCGATAAAGGGTTAAGTTCATCTTCATAAATTTGTCTGTATGATAAAGTAACTTTTGTTCGTAAGGATTAATATGCCATGCCAAAAAAATGCTCATAGTTTTCATAAATAACTTTTTAATATTCAACAAATTTTAGTCACAAAATACCTTATTGTGTCTTATGTATAAGAGGTACATGAAAGGCATACTAAGGACCTATATTTTTGTACACTAAATTTACATTGTAACATTGTATTTACATATAATTAACCATTACGCCAGCACACGCGAATAAAGCAGTTCGGGAGGGTTTCGACTTCCGACTTGCATAACAAAAAATAAATATTTAAGGCTAGCCGAGAGCTGCAGCCTAATATAGTATGGACTGATAGTTCCAGAGACTAGCGTCTTTAAACAAACAAACAAAACATTTATTCACTTTATTTTATTATAGTATAGTATAGTATAGATAACAGTTAACTATTAAGATTGACGGTTAAGTTGTAATAATAATGTTACCTGGCGAATAGAGTTGGATCCTCCAAAAGCAAACGGAAGTCGTTCTCAGAGCTTACTTCCCGGTCCCGATGGTGTACCGCGCACCTATAGCTGCGCGTGCGCTTCCCGCTCATCTGTCACAAAATTTATAAATTGTTACTAAATAGGTAGGTAGGTAGGTATCTCTATATAAATGAAATGATTGGGCTTAGTCGTTGTGAGCGCATCACGAAAAAATTAGGCACTGGATAGATTTTGACCAAATATTTTTTTATTTTACTCTAGATACTTGAGCCTTAACAAAAAGAAAAATTATCACGATATCTTCATCTATCTATACAATTAATAAAATTGAAGTGTCTGTTTGTAATGTCAAAATAACAGTTTTTTACTAAATACATATGAAAGTATATACGATACCTATAACAAAAAGCCCATTTTTTAAATTTTTGTCTGTCTGTCTGTTTGTTCCGGGGAATCTCCGAAACGGTTAGACCGATTTTGACGGGACTTTCACTGATAGATAGTAACTTAGGGTACTTTTATTTTAGAAAAAGAATTAGGGTTCCGCACAAATAAAAAAAGCTCGCTTAAATGGCTTATTCCAAGTAAACCATAAAAGATAAGGAGAACACCCACAATAATCATTTTTGTCTTTAAATAGCCGGGAGCGGGAGCAAGATTCGCGCGGGCATTCTGTAGTCCACGTGAGCGAAGCCACGGGCACAGCTAGTTTAAAAATAAAAGGAGAATTTTTATATCTTTTTATTTTGTCGTTTAGTTGTCTCATATTAATAAAAGTATGTACTATATTAAAATTGCAATTACAAAATATATTGACAATTGAATGCTTCACTTGCCAAATCAATTAACTGAAGCGTCTGAATTTTATTTCAATCTTATTATATTAAGTAAGCAATTCTTGTATATATAATATATATATGTAATTGATTTCTCGGAAACGGCTCCAACGATTTCGATGAAACTTTGCATTTAGATAATGTTTTACATTCCAAATATACTTAGGTGTTTTTTTCTGTAAGACACTCAGCATGGCTCGCTCGCCCAGATATTTTATAATTAAACAGGAATAACAAACAATATATCATATATATACATATAATATTATATATAAACTTATACTATTTCTCAACTAGGTATTTTATAAAGTTAAATCAGTTTAAAAAAATTATAGGCTTAGCGTTATGGCCACAATCTCACCCGATCTTAAGTGACGATGTGGCGTAAATTTGTAATACGCTAAGCCCAGTGGTAAACTGGCTCTCAAGTGCAGCTGCCGGAACACACTTATAGGTGCTTGGCGACAGATTTTTAACTTGAAGGTGGTAGCTATCCAGGTTGGCATTAGAAAAAGCAGTCTTCTTACCATGTACAGAAAGAAATACATAATATGTTGTATATATAATAAGTTCTGACAGTATGCTTTTTAAAAATTTGCAGGCTTTACAGCGTCACCGATGTAGGTACCTATTAAATAAGATTATACAATAAATTAATCTATTTATTTTAACGTTTTTAATCAATTGGCTGAAGTAAGTCTTAAGTTTATAACGAATATAATAACTTCAAGTTTTTATAGTATAACCACCAAAAATAAATTAAGGGTTCCCGACTATTTTGCAATAGCAATGAATAACGCGGACATTATATATAGTGGTGTAAATAGCGGCACAGTCTAGACATAGCTTTATATTTATGTAGGGTAGTTGGTTTTGTAAGGGTGTATTTATGTATGATGGCGCGTCGCGTCGCGTCGCTTCGCTTCGACAATTGGCTTGAGTCCAACTTTTATCGACCCCACTACAGTATACCGCACTGCCTGCCCTGTCAAACTCCGACCGCGAAGCGACGCGTCGCCGGACGCAGCCTTTCAAATTCATATCAGAAATTTGAGATGACTATATAACAAAAAAGTTAAGCGTATTGCAGTTTAGTTTACGGTGTATACTGATGAATTGGTAAATAAAATCGTAGATGGATAGGTTTATTGATTAAAGTGCATATGACAAACTGTACACGTTATTACTCATTACGTCATTAGCCTTCTCATCCGCGTTATTTTTTAACCGGCTTGTTCAATACGAAAATTTTGAACTCCATAAAAATGTTTGTTAATACCTATTATTTACTATACTTAAATAGCTTGTTGTAAGTATATCATTATTTATAATAAGTATTACATATAGCTTAAATAAGTTTATATGTTAGTAGGTACATATCGATCCAAATGTATAAAATCTGGTTTTAGTTTGATTGATTGACCTTTTTTATAAATATTGAAATTAATGAATACTATAGATAAATCTTTATATCGTTTTTGAAACCGAATAAAACATAATAAAATTGGTTTTCTCCAATAAATAAGAATATTTATTACATAAAACGTTACTAAAGTATGTTAAGAAATTTATCTTTGCAGTAGGTACCTACTTTGTAAAAATAATAAGTTGTATGTTATTCTAAAAATACAATATTTATATAGATCAGAAGTCGATGTTGAAGATGTTAAGTGAGGTCTCCAATGGTTAGGCAAGTCAATATGGAAGCACGGGTGGGCGTTCATATCTCGCCGGTGAAGGACTGACTGGTCGCGATACCGAAGAACCGCATTGTCTACGCAGTCGTTCAACTCCGTTTCCCACGAGACTGCGAAATGTCCAATGCCAAAACGCAAATAGCCTAGACGCGCCGCAGACAAAGCTAAATCTCTCCTGGCAACAACGTCCGGGTTAATTTAGACGACAGTGCATGTTACATTGGCAACGCTGAATGTCATGGTATCGGCAGCTATTAACTTCCCGAATCTACTCTAATCGAGCGTAAAATAAGTTATTTAAATAAACTTTAAAAAAGAAACACTTTATTTAGTTCAGAGGTAATTTTTCATAAGAAATAATAAAAGTACGATGATTTCACGGTTGCTTAATTAATTTCAAATACACATTATTTAGTCTATCGCGCTTTTTAGATAGCTTTTGTGGATAGTAGATAGATAGTATTACCGTTAACTTATATTTTAAATATGAATATAAGCCAGTAATCTACACTAATATAAAAATAAACACATTATTTTTCCTTCGATTGCTTATTGTATCGTTTTATATGTTAACGTTACATAAGTTCGTTATAATTAATATTTTTAATCGTTTCCTATTTTATACATACATAATACATCTTGGAAATATGAAATATTATTTATTATAATTATTCCTATATATTATTCTAACTGTTGTTATTATTGTATTTCCATTTCAAAAATTGAATAGGTAAACAAGCACTATTCACTAATTACACAAGAGAAACTATAAAACTCAAAGCTGATAACAAAGGATGTACCATTATTTATTATGTAAATAATATGAATTTGTATTCTACATAGGCAGATAGCCAAAATGATAAAAAAGGGAATTCGCCAGATACATATGAGCTAAAAGATGGCCATAAACTATTTTTTTGGCTTGGATACTTGTGCTTTCGCATTCTTTTGCTTCTGCGAAACAGAAAAGTTGTGTGTTTCATATAAAATGTGCTAAATCTTCCGCTAGGAAACGCTTTGAAGATACGAAAAATCAATGGTTAAATGTAGTCAAATATGATACCAATAGACTAAGTAAATTAAACAGTTCTAAATATTCATCTAAATTCAAAGTGAACTACACATATTTGATTCCTTCGCTTAATATCTTCAATTTGATATCGCTCTAAGGGGAGAATTAGGTTGACTTATGTTTAGTGTTGTTAGAGTAAAAAAATACTATTACGTAAAGAAAATAGTGAAATTTACAAAATTAAAAAAAACACGATCGTCAAACGGTCGGAATCGTGAATTACGGTGTTTATTTGCTGTAGTAATTATGATCATACAATAGATGGTAGATTTATGCTAATTACGGTGTTTTTACCGTAAATATAGGGTATTATAGTTGATAACACTAGCTACACGGTTGCGTTCGCTTGGAAATTGTATCCAAACCCTTATTTAATTAGGTTGCGTTCGCGGCATGGCACCACGGTGGAGAGCTGATCAAATAAATTTAATCAGAGCCAAAAATGGATGAAATTATTATTTGATATATTTTTTTCTCCGGTAATAATATAAACTATTTTATAACAAACATAAATTTTATATTATTACTATGATAAGAGTATTTCGCAGATCACAAGTGCGAAGTAAAACCGTGCGACAGAGCCGACCGTGGCCGTCCGTCAGTGGGCGCAGTGGTGCGGCGGCCGCGGTGTGGCGTGGGTCGCGCCGCGTGACTCACGCCGACATCCGACACGTCCGATACATATCCGGAACCACTAACTAAGCAGTATTGCCATTGCCCGTCAACGAGCACACGAGCCTTTGCGATACAACACATTTCAATATACATTAATGATTTATTACTGTCGATTTAAACCAATGAAATAATAGAGCTATCTCTGCAAACCATGTAATACGATATTAAATTTTCGCGGCTTTAACTCTGTGGTAGGGATTTGAAGACAGATATGGATATGAGTTTTACCACGTGCTTCAGCTTTTATTGAAGGAAAACATTGTGAACCAACTTGGTTTTGGGGTATATAATTTATTTTCAAGTGCACGCTTAACTAGAGAAGTTATTAAGTCAAATAACTCTCGATCTCAGACCAAAAGAATAATAACTCTTGGAGTAAGCTCTCGGTGTGTTCCTGTAGCTAACTTTAAAGTCAAGAACTTATTTTAGGTTTAGCGTGTTACTATCTTCGACAATGTCGTCACTTAAAATCGGGTGTGGTCAGACGTTAATTAACCTTTTTTTTTTTTTTTTGTTAACGCGGAGTAGAAAACCCGTCATGGGTACACACTCGAATGGGGGGTCGAGTGGTTATGTGAGACTCCTACTCACTAAAAAACTCCGCGGTGTACCATCCGCCGCCATACTGGGGCGACGTGGGCACTGCGTTAGCATTCAGCCACGCCATAAGACGTTAATTAACCTATGACAAGGTTAAAAACAGATTTACTTATTTTTTTATTTAACGGCAACTGTGTTCATTCACAGTTTTGCCAACGTCACGTGATACTCGTGTTAGCTGTGACAAGATAGCCCGAGTTCCCTTGTTAAAACTGTCCAGAGAGTTTTTTTGGTAACTTAAAATGCATGTTACTAGTTATTATTTTTAATTTACTTCACATGTGCAAAATAACCAATCTACATCACGTAAAATACCACCAATGTTACATAATATAGGTCCAAATAACATAAGTTATGAATTAAAATTAAAACAACCACATGACAGATCAAGATACCGCCAAAAACTGCAAGATTTTTTATGAATGTGATTATACAAGGTATAATTTCACCATAGTTTTTATAATTGATTTATATAGTACTAGCTGGTAACCGCGACTTCGTCTGCGTATTATTGGATATACACAGATAGATCTCGGAACACGAAAAACCAAAAGAAAATCATGGATGGGATTGTCACTATGCGTATGGTGGGGCGCGATTCCTATCACCCCGCTATATTACTGTATATGCCCGGCTGATTTCGGACCACGAAAAAGCAATATGAATCCAACACATTAACCGTCCCAATAAAACTTACAACATTACAAACAATAAACATACAAACTTTACATTTATTATATTTGTAGGATAATAAAGGTTAAACTATGACTTTTACTGGGATAAAAGTACCCTATGTGTCATTTCAGGTTATAGAATATCTGTGTGCTAAGTTTCATTTAAATCTGTTCAGCACGTTTTCGCGTGGTTGAGTAACAAACATACAAACATCCAAACATACACACTTTCACATTTATTATATTAGTAGGATAATTGTTTTCGTGTTTATAAAATGTTCACTTAATGTAGGCGAATTTATGCATATTATGTGTGACGGTGACTTATGAACACCTACGCGCGCTGGCTAGCATCGGCATCGGTACGGCTTTATGAATGGAAGCATAATTGATTTCCTTTATAGTTCATTCATTTGTATTCTTCATATAGACCTTATAAATATTAATAATCACATGACTTGAATATACAATGTATTCCATTTAGATTTGGATTTCATGATTCTAATAAAGTTAATAAATAAACAACGGTGAACTGTTAAAAACGTCTGTTAAAATATTGAAGTAAGTTAAAGAGACATCAAGTTAAAATATACCTAAATACTTTCAATGAATACTGGTTTCATCTTTAAATATGATATCAAACCTGGTTTTTCTAATAATATTTATAATTTCTTAACCGTTTGCTATTGCCTAACACATGCAAATAATCACACACACTCACGTATACACAGCAGACAACCACACAAATTTAATATAAATACATGATTGTTATGATAAAATATAAATCCTTTTATAATTAATTATTAAGATATATTTGTTTGTATCACATAATGCTGTGAATTTTGTAATAAATAAGTTATTAAATAATCAGAACTTCTTTCAGGTTTATGCGCTTTTTTCCAATATAATGACATTTTCCAGAGACTCTCCCCACTTAGCGTATTTAAAAAAATATAAATCTGGTATATTAATGTTAAATTTGGTAGGTATAGTAGAATGACGTGCCTGGCACGTGAACTCTGGGAGCGTTCCCACGCACCCACCTCCGCACCATTATGTTCTAATCTCTTGTACGTAGTCTCTTTCCATTATTACAAAGCCGAGAAAGTACACTTAACGTTTTGCAAGCGGGAATAAAATATATCCCATTCGTGTAATGCGTAATTAGACTTAATCACAGGCTTAATATTTATTAGCTAGGGTTATTATCGATTTGTGCAAAAAACTTTGAACCAATTATTTTTGTTGTTTTCTTTTATTACAATAAACTAAAGTATTCGCCAATACTTTCAATGCATCTCTGTCAATGTAGTTTAAATTTTTTAATGCCCCTTTGTAGAAGTTGGCTGAACGGGAGGTAACACATTTTTAAACTGCATTTTGTACTGCCTCTTGGTTATTGAATTTATTTCCGGCCAAAAAGTTATGCGAATTCTGGTGAATACGGTGGATAACGGAGATTTTTTAGCCCTAGCTCTTGCATCTTTTAAACTTTCTGTTGGTTACTGTGGTGAAGCAGCGGGTATAAGCGGATGATCAAAGCTGGCAAGAGAAGTTTCTCCATTATCGTGCCAGACAAAAGTTATTTTAAATCAAAGCGGCACTAGACCAGTGTTGGTCCCTTTTTTAAGAAAAACTTTTTGTTTAGGACATTACCTAAGTGCTAAACCAGAGTCCATCCAAGACGATGTGCACTTACGATTATTGCAAACAATCTTTTCTTCTTCGCAAGTAACAATGTGTTTCTTAATCTCTTCGTTTCTGTCTCTTAAGCAAAGTAAAGTACGTGTTGATGTACCAAAACTGACAAAGATTTAGGTCTAGTGGCACCTGATTGTCAAGTTTTTTACTTTGTCAATTTGATATTACAATTGTTTTAACGATCGCGTCCAAAGATGATGCTGGTTTAGCGGTAGGTTAAGAATTATCAGTTTCTACAATCGCTTTAAATTTGTCGGTTTCGACCGCAGTTTCCGGACGATCACGGGATCATTACTTCCAATCAAAACTTCCGGAAAGGTTGGAATCACAAACGGTGTGATGAAAACAAAACACTAATCAACAAAAAAATGACTGAAATCAAAAATAAAATAATATACTTGATTGTAGAAAAGAAAAGAAGAAAAAAAAAACAGAGAAACTATAGATAAATTAATTTGAAACAGACAGTTCTAGAAAAAGATTTTTAATACCTATTTGTATTGAATACCTATAAATGGGCTTTAAAGCACATTTATTATTTGAATTCCTGCGCCGCTTATTACTGAGTTGATGTATCTTGGTCGAAGATAATCAAAAACAAAAGTTAAGCGGTTTTGTTATTATTAACTAAATTTGGATAATTAGCTTATTGTACAATAGAATAGTTTTACAGGTTGCTATATCTTTTGATATAGGTGTTGTACTTAACAATAAACTTTATTTTAGCGCTGCTTTAACCGGTGCATAGTGAGTTTTACCGCAATGACGGTCCGGTGTCGGAGCACACCCGTGATTTCCTGCCGGAACATCCGGTTGTTGTCGGCTTTTAGTAAACTCGTTCACTATAATTATGGTTAATATTATTCAATGTATCTACACTGATCCAACACAGGTAAGTTCCATATAATTCGTAGTAATTGCGTTACAAGCCAAAAATCTGTTTAAATTAAAATCCACAGTTTATTTCAATGATTAGTTCTTCGCGATTTAAGCTTTGATGAATATATAAATCAACGAATTTGACATTAAAGATAAGAAGTATTCGTCGTCCATTTATTAATAAAATTCAGTTTCTTTCCTGTCAGAACAAGTTGCTACACGTCAGTAATAACCACTCATTATGTTATTTGGGAGATAGTAAATTTCCATTTTCCAGAATAATTTCTTATTGAATTACTTCGATCAATAACACTATTGATCGAACTTGAATTATAATATGTAATCAAATATACCAATCTTCGTAATTCAGTGAGCAAAATATGTGTTGAAAACTAGAGATTCCGCGGGTTTGATTTTCCAAAATTTTAATACTCTGGTCAATGGTTTTCCCAACTGATTTGGTTGGTAGACTATTAAATTTAATAAAACCAATAAAATCCTTTGAAGATAATGCATGATGGTTCAAATTTTACTTAGTACAGAATGGTCTGTCTCTGCATCAAAAAGGTAGTAAGATATTTAGAAGTAAAATTAAGGATGTCACCATTACCTACTTTTATTTTGTTATCTGGCAATTATACTATATAGGTACTCTATGTGAACTATATAGTAGAATCGTAAAATACTTCAATTCACTTAGTTCTAAGATTCATTTTGCATAAATCATTAAAAGACCAAAAATGTTGATCCTAATTGAAGACAAATTCTACTATTACTCTCCTGTTTCCACTGATATCGTTCGACATACAGTGTAAACTCTTTATAACGAAACTCAAGGGACTGAGCATTTTTTGTTGTTATAGAGAGTTATCGTTATATGGAGTGAGGTTTCAATATGTGGGTTTTAACGCAAACCAACCAAGTCGGGCTCATTTCAACGTTATAGGAAGTTTATCGTTATAAAGGATAACGTTATAAAGAGTTTACACTGTATTTTATTTTGATAAAATGTACTTTTTTTTCTAACTTTAACAACCATTAAACTCTATTTGCTCAAATAAAAGGTGGCAATCGTAACTAGATCCCGGTTACATGTTGCATAATATTTGTAAATTACCACATATTACATATCTGGTAAACCCAGTCAACTATGTAGATTAGTGATGAAATCCTACAGACAATGACTCAGAATTTATATTAATGAATGTATTGATTGGGCTTACACAATAATATTCGGAGCAAAAGATACTAATTTTATTGTAACCTAATTTAAAATATAGGTATACAAATAAATGAATTATACTTTAATCAGTTGTACAATTAAATGGATGGATTGGAGATTATTAATTTAAGATTTGTGTTTATTTTACTAATAAATGGTCAAGAAGATCAATGTTTTTAATATTAGGGATGAGATGTTTAGTATTTTGTAAGAGTATTGCTAATTTAGTGAATACAATAATGTTCCGAGTAATACTAGCTAATAATAAATTATCACATATTTTGTAAGCGGATTGTAAAGGGATTCTGGATTAGGAAGGGAATTGGGACAAAATTAAAAATCCACATTTCTGGTAAATTTGACAGAAGTCCAGATATACCTAAAGCAAGAAATATGGTATATTATAAATAAAGGTATCCTACCTTAAAATTATATAAAATTTTCCTAATTTCTTACCAGTTCTCAGTAGAGCAAATATTTTCTTAGGGAAACCAACTTTCGTGAGTACCTTTAAGGCCATATATATGTACTGAAATTAAGATATCTAATTTGAAGGCCGAACAAGAAGGACAAACATTTATTGATGTTGAATTTATTAAGTTATCATTCGTTTAAAATTTTGAAATTGATCTCGTGGTACCGAAAAGCTTGATATTTTATAGCTTTTTTGTTAAAAAATTATGTGGTGAGAATTTTAGCTTTGCTATTAGTTTATTAAAGATTTGATATGTAGGTATTCTTTTTGTAATATTATTTAAGAAATATACTGGACAAAAAGGCCTAGGATCAGACTTACATGGAACAATTTATACCAAGAAATGATGAATTAGAGCTCTAAATGCCTTAAAAGTATTATTTATTACCTTAGCATAAGGTAAAAAGGCTAATTGAGTAATGAATAAAGTTTGTAAACTCAGTGAACGTGTAAACTTTACAATATCACCAAGGAAACCAGAAGATTTCATTTATACAAGTTGATTAGGTATTACGATAAATTATTTTAGAAAGGTATTTTAAATAAATTACATAAAGAAAATATTATTATTATACATATAAATTATACTATATTTCTAAATTCATAAAATTTCTGAATTAAAATATATAATATCACACTGATAAATTCTCTAAAAACCTTTACATTTTTTCAATGGAAATATTTAAGCTGTCTTTATAAATATAAATGTGGCTTGAACTAAATTGAACATAATTGAATACAGTCAATTTGATGTAGGTATTGAAATACTAAATACTAATCCGTATATGCGCACTTTCGCAGCCCTATGTTCAAGTATCAAACCATATTATATATCTTATGGCATATTAATAATAAATAATATTTATAAAATAACTATGACAATTGACGTTGAAAAACATATCAATCATTTCTAATTCAATTATTCATAGATAGGTACGGAAACAACATTGTTTTGTACATTTCAGTTCGGTTTGTTTACAGAAAACATAACCTCTTCATTGATCACAAATAAAAGTAATTTGAGTGTTTTTTGAAATGAATAATAATACCTTCAGTGATCAATTAAACAAAAATACAAATATATTTAAACATTTCAACTTACCCATGGTTATTCGATTTTTTTTTTTTATCACAACTAAATGAAAATTGGCCCATGAATGATGCCTATGTACAAACAACACTTGATAAGTCACAGAGTTTTATTTAAGCGAGGTAGATAGTTACAATTTGTTAATCGTTTGTGAATACGCGAATATGATCAGCTGTCCACGGTGCATGTATCGACACGCACTCCACCCGTGAGCGTCTCTCTCAGACTAAAGCTACGTTACGTTTTGTTCTCGCAAGGCGTGCGTCTGCACTCGGCGTGCGCTTCAAATATCGTTTTCGACTTTTCGTCGAGACGTCTAATAAAAAGACAATTTTTTTTCTACTGACAAAAGCAGTGGCTGCGTTCTTCATTGTTGAGGGGTTAGTTCCGTTTCCGAGTAATATTAATTTTAATTTGTTTGTTTGTTGTTATAATTTCAAGCACATTTGAACAAGTTCTGACCTATAAATTACGACGTAATATTTAAACTTTAAAGACTTTATGAAAAATAATCTTATACAATATCATTGAAGATAATATAGGTATGTACTTTCATGTATTTGTATTATATTTAGATGGATTTTACTTCGTAGTACTAGCAGCTGAGATGACTGAATACCATCTGACGGTCGCAAGGTCTTTTTTGATTGTACAAATCAAAAGTTAGTCTAGGATGTTCAAACTTATTAAATTGGGAGTTAATAATTAATCTGTTATGTGAGGTAAGTAATTTGTAATTTTAGGTGTCTTAAGTTGAATTTCACATCCTGATACTTACAGTAGGTACTTATTATTTACAAAAATATGAATATAAAAAATAAGACCATAAAATTTGCATATATATATATGTATATTTTATTGAAGAGTGTAATATGTAGCAAAAAAAGGCGAACGAGAGGAACCTTTAATGCATTTAGGTCTTGAGAGTTTCTCTTTGTTAATATTATTTGTTGTGTTTACAATAATTAAATGATATATATTTACCTATTTACAAGTAGGTACACGCTCCAGGGTATCTTTTATTTTTGAAGGTTTAGCGTTTGTCTACAATCTGATGTGGTGTTAAGTGACGATATGGCTCAAGATAGTAACACGCTGAGCCTACTGATTGGCTATCAAGTGCAGTTGGTAGAACACACCTATAGGTGCTTGGCGACATATTTTCAAGCTCAGATGTCAGGCAGGCATTGGAAAATGCTCTACCACCATGCTATGGTTTCATCACGATATTCTAGTTGCGATTAGCTAGCGAATTTTCCGGAGGGGGGAGGGACAGCCAGCCAGCTGATCAGCTACTATAAGCCAATTTTTTTTTTTCGAGATGAAAATAGTAGAGACGGTGTATTCCTTTTTTAGTACTACCCTATCAACTTCGCCCATGACCAAAAGCTCATTCACATTTCACATTGCATTGATTCGGACATCTCGTTGTTCGAACGTCCGTAAACGCTACCTCTGAGCTTTCGTTGCTTCGGATTATAATATCTACAATGCAATACTTACATCTTTCTGAGCGACTATCGAGGAAATGGCAACAGTGGGGTGGTACAACAATCGTGCAATATGTGATGAAAACCCCGTCACGATACAGTATCGTGCATGGAAATCAGCCGGTTATAGTACATAATTTTGTCGTCTTATTTAAGCCAGTGACGGTCTATGAGCTCATAGTTTTTCTCAGATGTATTTACCATCAGGTACACAGTGCAGTTATTTATTTTACCGCGTAAGAAACTAAAAATTAAGATAAAAATACAATAGCACCAGATGTGTCCAACAATTCTCTTTAATACTTATTTGCAAAAGGTCCCTCACCTTTCTCACGGACCGAAACAATTTCATAAAGTCAATATTGTTTACTGAAAGCAAGCCCGTTGTTTCTTCAATAATTGTCTAGAGATCGTTTTATGATGTACTTAATATATACATTGTACATTGATTTTGCCTCGCTTAGGTTTTACACTTCAGTGGGTTAAATATCATTTTAATTCTATTTTATTTTGCCGATATAATATTTATATTTCTATAATAAGTTTTTTAAGCTAACATTTATTATGTTACTAGTTGTGCTCACGGTTTCACCCGTGTTACATTTATTCAACAAACTCGCCCGCGCCCCGTCGTCGCACCCGTGTGTGGCCTGTTGTTTTTACCACTCGCTGTACTTGGTTAGAGCTTTCCAGATAGCCTGACATTCGTGGTTACTGCTCCGCTCTTTAGAGTTGTAGCGTGAAGCTATATAGCCTATAACCTTCCTTAATAAAAGCGCTAGAAAATGCCAAATGATTTTTTCAAATAGGTTTAGTGGTTCAAGAGTAACCTACACATATGAGGTTATATAACCTACTTACAAAATTCACACTCTCGTTTTATAATATTTAGTATAGATGGGATAGAGTAATTAAAGTTTTGTAAGTCTAAACGACATTAATTATAGTTGGCCTAAACAGTAATCTGATTTCTATTGACAAACCGAATGAAATTACTTATCTAAAGTCTCTCTAGGATGTTTCGATAGATCTTATCGATTAAGGTAATTGGATGGTCACTAGCTTGTTGACTTTAGTTATACCTATGGGCTATAAATCCTAAGCATACATCGATTTCTTGGCCGTGTTGATTGGATATACATAAAATATGCATGAAATGTTACGTATTGCGAAGTGTAAGTACTAATTGATATTACTTTTAAACTATGTTAGAGAGTAATTATATTTTTGCAGATGTCTTTACTAAAGATTCTTTAGTAGCTATGTGTTATTTTTTACACAGTTTCTGCAGACTCTGGGTGCACATCATTACTTGTGTGAGATTTTATTTATATGGAGTTAAAATAGTGTTTCAAAAATAGTAGGTATATATTATTAGATGTAGTTTAACTAAAACTAGAAACTAAGTGATGCAATTTTTTTGACATATTTTTTGTTAGCTATGTGTTATTATTACTTATTAATAATAGCATGCATATATTTATACATACGTTTATGAGGTCTTTATAAAAAACTATAAATGTCGTCGTTGCGCTTGCATAATCAGCTATGTGTAAATAATTAAATATTTCTTTTCATGAGATTTAAACACTGTTTTTAAACTAATAATAAAAGTTTACAAATTTTTTATAAGTATAAGTATTATTTTTTATAAATACTTCAGGCGTAGATAGCGATGATATATTTTTAAAAATAAATTTATAGTAATAAGTAACATACATATTATAAGCTAAATAAGTAGGTACAATAAAGCTAGGATAAAAAAAAAAAAAACAGATGTTTCGGCACATCTTTAATAACTGGCATAATGACATTTCACGCTTTATTAATTTTTTTTTAGTTAGTCAACACATGGTCTATTAGCGATATTAGCAACAATGGCAGGTGGACGCCAGGGGGTCGGATAAATAGCCTAATATTTATTTGCAAGATGGCGCGGATACAAATCGTAGTTTAATTTAGGCGCCATTTGGCGAGGCGGCTTTCGTAATGTGAACACTGGCACTGTAAACACGTATGATGGTAAATGTTGATGGATAGGCGTTTTTATTATTATCACTAAATATTCAGTAATATTATAACACAGTTTCCAAATGTTTTACACCTAATCTTTATATTAAATAATAGGTAAGTACATAACTATTTAACTTTTTATTTGTTTAGAGGTGATCTTGTTTATTTATAAAATGATTATAGTACTAGTTTATTAATAAGTATTTCTATAATATGTAATTAATATTTGGTCATTTTCGTCATGGCATGGAATGAATTAGGTAAGAAGGTTCATTTTTATAGGTACTTTGGGACTCAAATAAATAATATCTACGATTTTGCTCATATTCGTAGTTGTGTAAGAATAAAAGCTTTCTAAATCTAATATATTATTTAAGTTTTTCATTATATCCAATAAGCATATTAAATAACTTTAAAACTACATAGTGTAACGGTATATAACGTTTGCGAGTAGGGTCGGGCCGCGTAACGATCGCAGCATATGGTGATATGGTGTGCCATGTTGTATTATCCTAAATTTGTTAATTTACTCAAAATAGCCAGTCATGCCGACTGATGTGTTGCACCTTGTTTCCCTATCATTTTCTTTGCATTTAGTTTTAGTCAGGATAAAGTTATATTATCGCCAGGTTAAACAATCCATTTAATGTAATGAATTCATTTAGTGATGAAATTACCATTTATGTTTGACATGTTGTGATAATAAAAAGACAAAGAATGTTAAAATTGCAACTGTGTTTAATATTTTAATATTTTCGCTGTAGGCACAATATCGTATGATGTTGGATATTATATGGTACCTAAGTTTAAAAAACCGATTGATCGTTATATAGTTTGATTTACCTACGATATGCAATCTGGTTAGCGAAAGCGCAGGTGTTGAAAAGCGGTCAATATTTAAAGAGGATAATAGCGAGCACCGTAGCGTCGCCGCGTCGGCCAGGCAACCAGCCGGACTCGTAATTTGGACAAATCGATTTAGACCGGGCGGCGCTTTTGTACCATGATTTAGTAGCTCACACAAATTGGGCTTCCACATCGATCCATGATCGATACACCACCTGTAAGCACATGTAATATAAACGTTGAAGCCAGCAATTACAACGAGCTGGAAAGTAAACGATCACTAATTTAACCTGCTCCGATTATACAAGTTATTGAGTATTCTGAATATTATTGCAATAAGTGGGTACCTACCGAACAAAGATAATTTTTAGTTTCGTATAATCTAGAATCAGG
Source organism: Saturnia japonica (assembly GCA_033032175.1). NCBI lineage: Eukaryota > Metazoa > Arthropoda > Insecta > Lepidoptera > Saturniidae > Saturnia > Saturnia japonica. The sequence continues at coordinate 7,698,926 of CM065314.1, forward strand.
ACAATATAGTTCTGTGGTATACAGCACTCGGATACGAGTGAATAATAAAATTGTAAAAACCCCTGACTAGGAATATGTCGGAAAAGGTATTTAAGAGTTGTCGCAATAGCTATGTAAAAATTTTTGTGAAAGGACATTTGCACTTTTTCCAAATCAATCATCTTTCATGTTCCAATGAAAAATGGATACTTCTACAGAAATTAGTCAGCAACTTATCTTTTGTAAGTTTTTAAAAGCAGCACTGTTAACAACCGAACTTAGTAGCATAAGAAGTTGAATAGCATCCTTCAAAACGTCGACGTATCCTGTCGCTACCGAGTGACCCACTTGCTTGCTTCCGCTGTCGGTTTATTACTAATTAAACAATTTGCAATTTGACGACCGACCTCATTGCGCTAAGCGTGATCTACTCATCTCTGTTCTCTCTATTAGCTTCGTTATTTCAGCATTTCACACAAAGGCTTTTCGTTGTTCTAATTGTTATTTTCTCAATTGCAGGTTGATCGACCTTATAATATACTACCTGTGCCCGCGGCTTCGCTCACGTGAACTACAGAATGCCGTCCATCGGGCACACGCGTGATTCTTGCTACCCCCGCTCACGGTTATTTTAAAGACAAGAATGATTACTGTGGATGTTCCTTAGAAGATAAACATTATACTCTCGTTGACTTTTTGTAGCTCTTTTTAATGTTTACGATTATGTACTACATTAATTTGATATATCTCTTATGATTTACTAAGCGCTATGCTATTTAAGCAACCGACTTGATTCACCATGACCAGTTTTCTTTTATTAACGCAGAATCCTAATTATTGTTCTAAAATAAAAGTAGCATAAGTTATTCCTTATAACATCAGCTATCTGCTAGTGAAAGTCCCGTTAAAATCGGTCCAACCGTTTAGGAGATTACCCGGAACAAACAACAGACAAAAATGTAAAAAATCGGTTTTTAGTTATAGGTACCGTATGTACTTCGATATGCATTTAGTAAAAAGCTGATGTTTTGACATTACAAATAGACACTTCTGTTTTGTTAATTGCATAGATTAACAACATTTAATTAGAAAAGAATAGATCATATTAAAAGATCGTGATTTTTTACCCTTGTCTAATATTGCGAAATAATCTAACTCGAGACACCATGTTATGTTATGATGAGAAACAAGTGAATCATTATCGTGTAATATGCAAATGATTCACATAAACCACGTTCCCAAAGTACTGTTGTAGCTCGTGAAAATTTACTCCTAATACCAAACTTTAGGTGTAGCATCAAACACCCTTGTGGAATTTTTGGATTTTAATTTTATTTAGGAACCACAGATCAAAGTTAGGAACTTTTATTGCCACAGATATGCCAATCCCATTATAAATAATATATCTATTAGTTAAACCCTTGTGATTTTACTTATTTATTGACAACAGTAACACAATAAAAAGTTGTTATTGACAATTTGGGGTAACAATATTAATAATAATTAAAGTCAACCCCAATATGCGTTATATTACATAAGTTAAAGTAGGTAATTATGGGTATTTATTATTATGTTTAATAGAAAATGACCACAAAGAAAATACACAATTTCATTTAGACAAAAACACGGACAAATGTCATCAACAATTAATATTTTAAACAAGTATATAATATATTTCTAAATAATAATAATAGTTATTATTAAACAACAACATAAACAAGATGAGCAAGCATACTGTAAAAATGATTGATAAACATGATTGAAAAGCTATGTACTAGAAGACAGTGTGTGTCATTCATATCCAAATAACAGACAGTTTCTTGAACTATAAATAAATTTTACGCACGCGTTCACAACGAAAATGTACATGGATTGAGAATTTTAAATACATTCTCGTATAAAACATGCTTTCGACCTAGGTCAACATGACACCGGCTTCAATAAGTACTTATGAATGAATATTTGATGAATATGTTAGATAAATGAACACATTTATTTCTATGAAACGTGTTTATTTCTTTATATTTCTGGTGCCGGATGTATATAATAAAGTATTTTTCTTATTACTGTATTGTATTACATACGATAAACTATATCATGCCGTCTTCTTCTTTAATAAAATTGAACCCCACGTGACAAGTTGATTTAATAATAAAGCTTCACAAGTTAATGTGGTCTTCGGACAGGAATATTTTGTATAACATAACATACCATCACGCCTGTATTCTTCGAAGGGTTAGGCAGAGGTGCTCACACCCACAGTTCGCTGAGTATGTTTTTAGGTCCCATGTAATAGGGGGCGAGCCTGTTGCCATTAATCGGGCACGAAACTAAACTCCGAGCTGCTACTGAGAATTTCATAGGAAAAACCCAATAACACTTTGCTCGATCTGGGATTCGAACCCTGGACCTCACTCATAGCAGTCGCGCTTACGACCACTAGGCTAGGCTATATTTTGTATAGGACGGATATTTATTATGAAATTACATAGAAACTAAAAAAATTTGAGAACGTAATCCAGCTTCCCGTTGTGCCTAATAATCTTAGATAGGTACAATTGTGATATTACTATTGTGTATGATTATTCTTAATTAGTACCTACATATTTATTATTTCTAATAAATTGCCAGATCAGTCCCTGTCATTACTCAGAGTTAATACTCTGAGGGAATAGATAAAACCTATCAAGAATAATTTTGAACTGAAATTGGAAACTGGAATTGGAATTGGAACTGGAAATTGGGAACTGGCTCTCAAGTGCAGCTGCCGGAACATAAAGGTGCTTGGTTACAGATTTTCAGCTTGAGGGTGGTAGCTAGCTAGCCGACCATTAGAAAATGCCCTACCATTCGACATTCCATCACGTTGTTTTCCTTCACTGAAACTTCAGGCTCATTGCAAATAATCGAACTCGCGTGGATCGTTGAGCCTTCATTTCTTCAAACGAAATCGGTGACGCTATTAACGCGGACAAGGCGTAGGTTACAGGTTACAGTTTAGTTTAAAATAGAATTAAAAAATATTCAGTTTTTGCTGACCCTAAGGGTTCTTTTAATATTGAAAAGAGAGTCTTAATCTACCAAATATATTCCCTGTACCAATTAAAATTTAAATTGTCCAGAACTTAGGTTTGAACCCCCACACCACGCCACATTTAAACATGACTTTTGAAACAAATGAAACAAATCTCACGTGAATGAACGATGCATATGGAATTATTAAAAAAATAAATAAAAAAAACTAATTAAACTAACATGTTTAATTGATGCAAAAGATGTTATTTTTTAGAAGTTCGATTATAATATTATTTTACTTATTGTTATTTAGTTATGAAATTACAGCTACCAAAAATTATTTACGAGCTTAATGTCGCAAGGGTTGTGGGAGTTCGTGACCTAGCGCTGAACTCAATTATTTTATCGGCCGAGTACATAATTCGTTTCGACTAGATACACTGGAAGGCATTAGGCACGCATTAGCCTACTTTGCTTTCGGGATAGAAAGTTAGATATAAAGTGATTTAAAATTTTCTACTGTTAAATTACAGTTTTATTATAGCGACTTCAAAGTTTAATTTCATGTAGATTACTGTTTCTATCATTTTATTTAAAAAAAATATATGGTGATCTACTAATGAAAGTGGTCGTCGGCCGTGAATTTTTGGTCACTACTCGATGAAAAAAAATTCAAATAGATTTCAAACAAGGCACTGAAATTAGCTCACTCACAAATTCGCTCTTTTCGTTTTACAGTTGTAATGTTAAGGTGAAGTTCCGCGAATAATATCCCGAGGGTATCAACAGGCGCAATCAGTGTTGCAAGATGGAATTTGAAATTTACAAAATGTATCTAGATTTCGGAAAAAGATTTTGCCCCTTTACCTTAGGTTTACGTTACGCTGGTCTAGTTGTTTCCACGTATTTTAATTAAAATAGCTAGCAACCAAGTTCCGTACCGAAAGTTTGACAATAGCATAGAAGAAATACACAATTGGTATTATTAATGTAAAGAGTATTAGAAAACCTCTTGCAATAAAGGAAAGCACGTAAACGTGGCGAGTACATTTACTGCTGTATACTAAACAACTACTTAATATAGAAAACAACGAAAGCATTATTGCGATGTATTTTAAGTAATGCAAAAGCTTTTACTATTATATTTATAATACATGTTCAAATATACCTATATGTACTTAGTAGGTATTTTTATATTAATCTAATGATTGATCAGTAGATCTGGCAGCACTGGGTATTAGCGCAATACAAACCTCTAAACACGCAAGCGGTCAACAAACAGCCTTTTGACTTATGAATATATGAATCGTAGTTATAAAGAGAACCCAAACCAACAATAATCCAAAATAGTGAGGAACAGAAGATTCACGTATTAGATAAAATATTTGAACCAGCATGAGTTTTTAGCTTTTTGCGGCCTTCGCATCAGCAGACTGCTACATATCAATAATCACCATTATAATATCATCAATAGACAATACAATATGATAAAACATTGATATAATTAATAAACATATATTTTTCATGGTTTTTAACGAACATCAAAAAAAGGAAGAGGTTCTCAATTCGACTGTATATTTTTTTATAGATGTTGGAGCATAACATTTTATCTTCTTTGTTTATGTACTGATTTAGATGAATCTTTTTTTTTTTAATTAAGAATACTTACCTCAAGGATGGTCTCATTTTAATTTCATTGTCATTGAATCTTCAAATTCGAAAATACACCAGGAAACTCCTCAAAGTAATTGAAGTTAGTTTTCTTTTTTGTTAAAGGCTGTCTTGTGTTTTCGGGTTCAATAATAAAAAAAATATCATGATCATCAGCTTATATCTTTTAACTGCTAGACATAGGCAAGGATCCCCGAAGGATCGCCACTGGACCCGATCTTTGAACCTTCGCATCCAGTCGAATCCAGCCACCTTGTACAGGTCGTCACTCAATCTTGCAGGGGGCGTTCCACACTTCTTTTACCTAAATGCGGCCTCCACTCCAGAACTCGTCTTCCCCATCGGATATCAGTTCTTCGTCAATATGGCCAGCCCACTTCAGCTAACTAATCCTTTTAGCTATGTCGGTAATCCTAGTCGTCTGTCTGATTACATCATTTCTGTTTCGATCCTACAAAGAAATTCCGAGCATAGTTCTTTCCATAGCTCACTGAGCGACTTTAAATTTGTGAACCAGTCCAACCGCGAATGTCCATGTTTCGGCTCCGTAGGTCAAGACCGGTAGGAATAACATAATTAAGTACCGCCATTATTATATCGTAATTAATAATTTCATTCTATTTCATAAAAGTCTTTTTTGTGTTAAATTCGTACACACAAATAGAAAAATGTGAATAGACGTCTTTGTAGTAATATGTAAAAAATTATATGTATGTATTTACAGACAAAACTACAGATTTGTTATTATAAACTAACTAATTATATTCATATTCTTTAGTAAAATAATGATTCTATAACCAGCCGATACGTGGGATGTAGTTTTATAAAGAAAAAATAAAATAAAATTTACATTCGAAATTGGAACGCGAATGGCACGAGCGCCCGGGGCCTCCGGCTACCGACTGCACAAATGCACAATACACGTGCTAGTGTTGTGTCTAATTTTCAAAATATTACCAACCTTTTTCTTATAACACGCTTACCATTAAAATATCAATAATATTACATAATTATTGTTATACACGCAACGTTGCATTGGAAGGAAATAAGTATTTATTCATCCGGATCTAACAATCTCTTTAGGCTAATTGAAATTATTTGTAAGCTTAGCATCAATTTGATCTCTGTTTAGGTAAACGTCGATAAACGGATAAGGTAAAATTTTTATTTATTGTTGCACATTGTTTGAAATGTTAGTTCGAGCGTCGATTTCGAAGGGTTGACTCATTTGAGACTTGAGTGACTGAGTAAGGTCACGTTGCTAGGAGCAACGCGGTATCAACTGCCTACTATTGCTAGTAAACGATGTCAGGCCATCGACCTGTGGTAATAATCTATACTCACTAATTTTATAAACCTCAAGAACTTGTTTATTTGAACCAGGGGTGTTAAATAATTTAAAAAAACGTGTCACCTTCAAAAAACATTATTTTTACACTACAAATGTGGCAAACATACGGTGTACGTGATGGTAAGCGGTTACCGTAGCCTATGGACACTTGTAATGCTATAGGTACCACTAGCGCGTTGACGACTTTGAACCCCTCTTCCCTGCCCCTACCTAGCTCAGGAAACCCTATTCATCGCAGGAATACAACACAAGGTTATTTAGCTGCGATCTTCTGTAGGGTGGAGGTACTCCAACGGTCGGGCTACCCCACGTAAAGAAAGAGTGCCCTACCTCTCCTCTTTAAAAATGTCTTTTTACAAATCATAAATCACCGGGACTCGAACTAACGACAATTCGTACTGAAAATATTGATCGTCACACGTCTAGGCCAATTCGACGACGATCATTATCCGTTCGTGTATAATTCTATTTCATTCTCACACAAGCTAAATAAAAAAAAATCTTTAATTAATTTAGGCTCTACGAAGGCACTTATGATAGTCAAAACACTACTGCCGATTCGAAAAGTGCCACATAAATCGAGAAGAACAGGTAAGAAACTCGATGAATTTTACCTTTTTTTTCAACTGTACAAGTGTTAATATATTAGGTACAATAACGATAATTTAGTGTATGCACAGAGAGGGAGTTACTTCCAGACATCACTATCATTAACATAATGTTCCACCCTTTAACAACCTTTTAACAGTAACACCCTCTTGACATGGTTCTTGAAGTTGTTGTCCGGCAAATCAGTAATGTGCTTCGGGATCTTGTTAAAGAACCTAACACTATTACCTAAAAAACTTTTATTAGTCTTACTAAATCTAATATAACACGGTACGGCTAATTTATCTCTATTTCTAGTATTAACATTGTGCCGATCTTTGACAATAACTAGCTTGTCTATGTTTTTACGAACATACATTCTGTAAAAAAAGTATCGTGAATGGATAATTTGTTTATGGTTCCAAATTCAATGTTTTTTTTTAGATTGGCTCAACTGTTTTTCATTTTGGCGCGGAGTTTGAGTTGCATCTGTTATTTAGATTAAATACAGTGCTGTTTTCATTTAGTTCTTAGCTAGTGTGTATTGCCAATTTCATAATGGACAAAAACATCGAATAAAGAGTTTGTTTTAATTTTTTCATCGCCAATGGAATTTCGTGTTCGGAGACACTGAAAATGTTACAGAAGGCTTACGGTGAATGGACTTTATCTATAACACGTGCTTATGAGTGGTACAAAGCGTTCAAAAGCGGTCGAGCAATGTTGGAAGATTTGCTTCGCCCTGGTAGGCCATCAACGTCTTTAACTGAATTTAACATCGCAAAAGTGAAGGAAATAGTGACTGAAAATCCTCATTCAAGTTTGAGAGAGATAGCTGCTGAACTTTCTGAGTCTCACGAGTCGATCTGTATCATTTGAAATAACCACTTGAGTATGAAAAAGAATGATTGGATTATTCGTTGGCGTAAGTATATCGTTTCTGAAAGAGCTTACTTTGCAGGATATAAAATAAATTTGGATGAATAACTAACATTTTGTGTATTATTGATCTTTTCCCGGTACTTTTTTGATAGAGTAGTAAATTATGTTATCAATGATGTAAAATATAAATTCCTGGAACATGTTCTTTAGTGATTTGAAGGGTCTCATATTGTAAATTGCTCGAACTGCCCGCTTTTGCAATATAAATATGGTATCTACCTCAGTTGCTGAACTCCATAGTAAAATACCGTAAGACATTAAACTATGAAAGTAAGCGAAGTTAACTATCCTAGCGGTAGCAATATCTATTAACTGGCGAAATTTTGCGTACTGCGAATGCAGCGGAGTTTAATCTTCCCAACAAGGTTTTAATGTGCGGACCCCAGTTCTAAATTCAAAAATATCCGAAACCATAACCGTATCCCGAATAAATATTTCGAATGAGACAGTGTTAAATACCGATTTATTTCAAATTAAAACTATAAAATATCTAAAATAAAGTTAATATTGTTCACCTATAAATGTTGTAAGGATACCTATTAAACTTGTAAATATAATTTGAAAAATGACTGAAATTATCCGAAGCTGTCGGATATATGAAATAATTTCATATTCGTATTCATAACATTCATTCATTCATTCATCATTAATTAAATACTCTTGACATATCCACAGATAAATCCGTAAATCCAATGGTTTGAACGCGCTAAACTCTGAAACTGCTAGTCAGATATGAAAAAATCTTTATGCATTTTATATCCTAATTATTGAAGAAGTTTAAAGGCTTTTTAATTTCACGCTGCAATTCTATAGAGCGCAGCAGTAACCATGAACGTAAAGCAACCTAGTAAGCTGTAAAGAAGTACGGGAAGTTAGAACAACAACAGGCTATACAGTACACGGGTGAGTTGGCGGCATAGTGGAATGTTAGTCAAATAAATTTCGGTGAAAAAGCTAGGTACTTTTTTAATATTTCCATGTTAACAGATTCTTAAATATGAAGTAAAAGAGACAAAGTTGTTTTTTTTGCAACTTTATTTCTCGTCCTTTACTACGGTCGACAGAAAATACTTATAACGAGGCAATTTGTTTCAATACGCAGATCACTGGTCATCAGTTGTTTCAAAGCCGCCGCTGCACCTGCTTAAACCTAAACAACTCGTAATTGCGCTTTCTCGACATCTACGATTGTTGAAATTCAAATTTTATTTTAACTCAAATAAGGTTCGTATTTGAAATAAATTTATAAAGTAAGTAAAACCTTTCAGATTGTTAATCATAATTTTCAGTGCCAAACCGCGGAATTTGCAGCGCACGCGGCGGTTAAGTGCGTTTATGAAAACAATATTTTATGGAAGTTAAGAAACTTCAAGGCCAAGTTGAAATAATATAATATCTACCTATAGCATTTTTAATGTTTTAAACCGCAGACCCATCGCCGCGATCTCTCTCTCGTGGCAACTCAAGCCTAGGTCCGTTCTTCGGTGTGAACCCTTAAGTCTGGCCTCTGGCAGCCGCCCGCGCCCGCGCGATACAAATGACACTGCACTCGCAATCACTTAGCTACCCACAGACATCATTACACACAATATGTTCATACATACGCGCACACCACAAAGCTACATAGGTTCTTTAAGGAATTTTTTTTTGTTTTTTTTTACACTAGGCAGTATAGACCATATTTCAGATCACTAAATATACATATACACATGTTCCTTCCTTCCTCCCAGGAGGCAGGAACATATACACAAATATGCATATGTTAGTTTTGTTCCAATTTTACGGATAGGGAATTAGTCAGATCGCGACTTTTTTGGAATCGCGACAACAGCCTAAGCCGAGGTCCGGTCACTTTGGCACCCTTGCGCGCTTGTTACCCACGCTTTCGCGCGCTCGTCCTCATGCCCGGTAAAACTGATAGAGCCATCAGCGGCTCTGTTTTTCGATAGGGCCCCTCAGGCTAACAGTAAGGTCAGATAAAAAAAAAGTAATGTTTTAAAGCGGGAGTTATATTTACATATTTTTTAAATGTGCTTGCTAATAATTTCAAGAGTTTTAGAACCTTTACAACTTTCGACTGCGGAAGCACTACTTCACCGCACACATTTCTGCCACAAATCAGAAGTTGTTGTTGATTGTTGTATTGATTGATTGCAAGATTTTTATTTGGTAATAATATTGTTGTTATTTCAAAGGTACAGAGGACAATTTTTTATAGACTTTTAGGTTGGAGTTTATCAGGTATATGTGATAGAAAATGGAAAAGTTGGAATCCCTAAAATGAACCTGAGGTTTTCGGTCAAGGAAAACATCGTGTTGAAATCATTGCATGGTGGTAGAGTATTTGCTAATACCCGATTAGCTAGCTAACACCCTGAAGTTAAAATCTATCGCCAAGCACTTAAATGTACGTTTTGGCATCTGCACTTGAGAGCCAGTTCCTCTCTAGGCTTAGCGTGTAACCGTCTTGAGCCACATCGTCACTTAACATCAGGTGAGATTGCGGCCATAACGTTAAAAACCTATAAATAATTTAAAAAAGAACTCGCTAAATCTATAAGGTTGCGTATCTACCAAAGATAAACAAGGTAACTGAGCAGTATGCGAGAAAAGTCCACCAATAGGATTACTTCAATTACCTAGCCTCGCTTTGCGCAAGTCTGGTGGAAAAGTGCTAGCAGAGTGCACATACAAAAAGTGAGAGATGACAGCGAGGAATGTGTTCGAGAGATGTGTAAAACGGTTTGGGGAACTAGAGCTACTGGAGTATCCTCGCACAACTCAGCTAAACACCGTTTCACAGCGCCTCTATGCAACCTCACACCACCTAGCTAACTCGTACATCTCTGGCGGGTACGAAGCCTAACGGAGAATTGATCTCAGATACATACTTTGTTTGGTAGCAAATTAAAAAACACATAAGTAAAGTACCAACCAGCACCTATGAGCTGTTGTAAATTAATTTCTTTATCGCATTAACTTCAATTGTGTTAATTTCAATATTTATGTTAGCTTCGGTAACACAATTTCTAAATCAAAACACACGAAGACATGTGAAGAATACAATATGACAAATGAATGGGTTTGTCTAATGCTAAAAGGTTAGTCAGCGTAGGGGCATTCATAACATGAGATTGTTCTGGGGACAATAGTCACGATGAGCATTCGTTTACATTCATTCCAACTTGATGATTAGCTAGTTTTGAAAAGACTACATTTTTATGGAACTAAATTCACAAAAAAATATTTCATTACAGCTTTAAAGTGATCATAATGTACTGTATTTACGTCAATTACTATATAAAATGATAGGGATGAAAGTCATATAACTGGAAGAGCATTAAATATGAATGAATTAATGCTTGGATGGGTTGAAGAGGCACTACCAACTACCACTACTACTGAGGAATGATATGTGTATAAAGGGTGTGAATACAAAGATTACAGGAGAGTGGAAAAGAAAATCTTATTGTGTTGCTCCTACCTACCTAACTAAGGCAGAATATTGATATAAAATAAAGAAGACCATATAAAATGATACACATTATTATTGAAATTGAATGTATAAGCGATTCGAGCAAAAACTAGTTAACAGATTATTGACTTATATGATACGCATCATGATAATTTTTTGTTGGTTTTTGTTTAGGTGAAATAGCAGCAAGCAGGCTGACGACCCATCTGATGGTTTTATACGTATGATCAACGTCGCCTATGAATAACTTCAACCCGAAAAGTATTCCGAGTCAGTAAAATGAATTTACATTATTATCATTTATGGCTAACTTCATCATGTTGTTGGCACGTTAGATAAAATTATTGGAATTTATTTTTGTTTTGTTACGCTAAAGAAATATAACTTCTTACTATCTATCGTTGACTTACGACTAAATCCTATTAGTACAATAAACATTATAGTCTTTATAAAATCCAGAGCTAAATATAACGTAGAAAAGTAATCAGTTACCTACCAATACATACATACATGTATTTAAAATAAAGTACGAAAATGAATAAAAATGGAAAGTGATATAACAAAAGAAATTTTTATTTGTTAGATTACTTCGCAACAAATTTATAGAAAGGAGAAGTTACCTTTGTAACAAAGTTCTTGGAAAAAAATTGAAATGTCGTCAACTTATGTTTAGGGTGATCATATGGTGTAAAGGTTTTTTATATTTTAATATTACTAAAAAAATTAGTTTTATTATTAGGAATGATATTTCTCTATTATTGCTCAGGTGGTACGACGACCTGGTAAAGATCCGGCAGTGGAAATCTTTCAGCACCAATGATTATTGGTTAAGTTTAAGTTTGTACCATTTTCTCCTGACATGTTATTTTACCTATATGCCAAACTAATTAAATTTATATGCAGTCTTTATGGTACGTCGTCGTGTCGCTTCAAGTTACGTCAAACAACATTATGAAACCATCCCTAAAACAAACATCTTTTTACAGCTCTTTGTCGGAACTATCAATTGCATTCGACTGGACACGGTCAATGTCAAGAGCTGACTGACTCAATTATTGCATTGCGGTGCAGCGCGGCGCGGCGCGACTCCTAGTGTTCTTTGGCGCAATTTTGCAATGCGACGCGCTGCTGCCGTAGTGTGCGCGAGCCTTTAGGTTTAATTTATTGCGTTTGTCGTTATTATTTATTTCGATTGTGGTCAAATCGAAAATAGAAAACCAATAATTAGCAAAAATAATTATTAACTCAATAAATAAGTATTTTAAGAACATGGTTTCAGTAATAAAACATTTTTTAATGTAATACATAAACTTTAAAATCCTGTATTACAAAAAAAACGTGAGTAGTTTCACACACGGTAGAAATGAAACCTTCAGAAATCTTCTTTAAAATCTCTTATCACAAATCCTAAATCAGCGGGACTTGTACTATCGACCACAAATACTGTACATACAACAGTGCGTACAAGACTGGTCATCCCACCGAAAGGCGATTCGACGACTATCATAGTCTTGAAAATCAGGACTTGCGCTAACCGTGTATAATGTATTCTATCTCATTCTCTCGTAGGCTAAATCTTATAGATGTATGTATTTGTCTCTTTTTAATGATGCATCTTCGTTTCATCGCTTTTCAAATCACAAAGGTACTAAAGAAGTTTTCGCTTAAAAAATGAATTAAAGACATATAATATGACATAATTTTGCAATCGATACTTGAAGTTAAAGTGGATAAAAATATAAGACAAAGCTCAAATAACGATCGTGTCCTTAATCGCTTATATTGTTTGTGTGGTTACAACCTTAAAAATTGGTATCTTTATGCAAATGCGTATCTCGTGCCCGCGACAGGTGATGCGCGGCACCCTTAATTATTTTTTATAATAATATTCAAATATTATGACGTTTTTTCTTAGCGTTTTTGTTACAGAGGATAGCGCGAGTGTCGTACCAGGTGGTCCAGAAAAAACTGTTTCTTTTGCCGTAACAGCTTGCCGGGTGACGGTATATAAATGGAGTGACGCATATACACAATGCGTTAATTAATGATAAGCAAATAAATAATGTTTAGATTGTACAAACAGATTTCTGGTATTTTATATGACTTAAGAATAAATTAAGATTTCAAATTTTAAGTATAAGCCGTGATTTTAATAAAGATTATTGAAAGACGTATTTTTTACAAGTTTTTATTTAACATGCTTTGTTAGATGGGTCAAATCTTACAACTGAATTTTGAAACGGTTATATCCCCAACCGATTGAGCTGAAGTTTTGCATACACGTTTAATTTGGATGACAATGCATGAATAGCTGAGTAACGTCATTCTAAACCCAATATTGCGCACTTAAAAGATGGCAGACCAGTTGTTTTTTATGCACCCCCATAGTATGAGTATCAAATTAAAGTGGTCGCTGAACAGAATACGAAAAGAAAATGAGTACACTTGAAATATGGAATAAAAGCTAGGTTTTAAAAGTTTTTTCATTAATGATTATTTCTTATTACTAATAATTCCACTTGACAGTAGAAGTAAAAGAAATATTGATAACGTATCTTAAAAATATACTATAATAAATATTAAACTTGTGATCAAGAGTCACGTTGTAAATAAAATTCATCAAGATAATAAAACCAAAGCATGTAGAAAAATTTTGTAATAATATCTAACAAAATATATAGCAATAAATAATTAAAGTGAGCTCGATAAAGAAGTCTTTTAGTGTTTTCAACTCTTTTATGCATCATGAAATATTTGCTTAGCATAAGATTCCAGCATGATTTATTGTCAGCAACAGAGCTTTGTTTTCTTCTTTTTTTTAATTGATGAAGCAAAAAATACCATGGCAGACTAAACATAAACATACTATTTTGGATTTTAGGTAAAGAGCTATTACAAATATAGAACAAAGCCATCATGTACTTACGAGTAGATATTAAATTTATATTTAATATATTGTAAAGAATATTCTGTCTCATTTTTGAACCTTCACTACAATTTAGAGGGTATTTAATGAGATTTTATAAAATTATATGTAACTATATAATATTAAATTGTTATTAAACTTTTTATTTATAGCAACCACCAAAATATAAAAACAATAAAAAATATATCACTATATATATAACAATCAGCGATAATAATTTTTAGCATTGGGTAAATAGTGCCAGAAATTACCTCCTACAAACATACAAACTTTCAGTCTGTATAATAGTGGTATAAAAGTATAGACTTTACATATATACATATATATATATATATATATATAAGTATTGTTCATACTTAATAGAAGGCGGTAATAGTTGAAAGGGTCCGGTTTTGCGTTTGTCGTGTGCGCTTAGCGTGTAGCGTGCAACCCTCTGACAGTGCACACCTGCTACTCAATTATTTGGTCATTACTATTAATAAACCACGGTTCACGCTGAACCGAAATTACCGTGCCAATCGTACCTATAATTTTCAAAGATTTCTTTTATGTTATACTAACGTTTTCCCGCGGCTTCGTTTGTGTCATAGTTGAGCTATGCACCATTATAATATTTTTATTTTATGAATTGCTAAATACCAATTTTCATAGATATATCTTAAAAAATTACGGCTTTTGATACAAACTTTTTCACCACTTTAGGGGTTGAATTTTCAAAAATACTGCCTTAGTGCTGACCTGCAGTGTAAAAGGAACCCGCATTCCAATTTTCACGGTTCTAGCCTTAGTAACCTGGGCTGTGCGTTGAGATGTCAGTCAGTCATTCATTCTTTTGTATATTTATATAAACTAGCTGTGTCCGAAGGTTTCACCCGTGTTCAATTTATTTGACCAACTCTTCACCGCGCTGCCCACACCGCCTCCAACGCACCCGGTAGCGCCTATCTTGCCAGCTTGATTGACATTCATGGTTACTGCTCCACTACTTAGCGTCGTAGCGTGAAGTTATATAGCTATCCTCTGCTACTACCATACATATTGGAAAACACGGGCAAGTACGGGAATTAAGAACAATAGGCTACACGGGTGCATTGGCCACGCTGTATAGAGTTGGCCAAATGGCGGTGGACAAATGTATAGAATACAATATTGTGAAACAGTCAGTGAGAATTTCGATAGGCATTCACATTTTCGAAGAGTATGCATGCATACAAAACTGCCTTTCAGTTTTAGATGACTGTTAAGTACTTCTTTGGTGGTCGTTAATTCTAAAATAACTTAATTACCTATTTAAACCTATATATGTATGTAAATAATCTCATCAAAATCCATGTAGACCGATTTTTATCTCATAATTGCAGGTTGAATCGTCCATCAGGGGCGTGATGTCAGGCGAGCCGAGTCGAGAAGGGTTATAGAAGTGTGAGGACACAATGGGCGCCCCCCGCGGTATTGTGCGCTAATGTATGTGCGTGCGCCGACGGCGACAGCGGCTGAGACGCCACAACACAAACATTTCAACGCATCCAATTTATTGTTGTGTCGCATGGAGTTGTGCCACGCAAAAAATATGGTGTTAAGGTGCAGTATCCGTAAAATAAACAAGATTTTTCAATGAAGAAAAAATAACTTTAAAGTTACATTTCTTTATGTAAAACTGTCATCTTACGAGTGTCGCCTAAATTATGTCTTTTATGTTTTATAAAAAGAAATGAAAAAAAATACAAGAAGAAAAAGAATTATACGAAGATATAAAAACATTAATAAAGAAGTACATACTGAGTCTGTTACTTATTTCTTCTATTATTGTTATTTAAAAAAAAATGTATAATATAAGTATCTAATTTTTATTTCGGTACATCTAGTTTATTTCGCAAAACGTCATCAATATGAATATTCATGTTACGTAGGCTATAATATAAACCGGTAAAAATATAAAGCTGTCGGTTTTCAGAACTGACTACACTGTTAGCCCAAGAGAACACGAGCCTCAGACGGCTTTTACAACTTCACCGGACTTGGGGGGCGAGCTCTGAAGGATCTCAGCCGCGAAAGCGTGACAACATGCTCGAGGGTGTCAAAGTGGCAGAACCTCGGCTTGGCTGTTGCCGGATATGCAACAACATCGCGATCTGACTAATTCCCTGACTAGAAATTCGAGCAAACTAACTATACCGTATATACATGTTTCTGCCTCCTGGTAGGAAGGAAGAAACGTGTATATGTAGGTATTCAGTAATGTGTCAGTAACGATGGCCATATTTGTATAAAGTAATAAGTATTGGATAATCAAATGTGTAAGTAAGTACGTACGTATGTTTAAATGTTATAATAGGATATAAAATCCTTTTTATCAATTATTCCTAAAGTTTAATTTATATTCTGCGAAGCTACTATGCAGATGATTCTTTAAAACATGAAAAAAAAACGCGTTCGTTGTTCATAGATAAATAAAATGTACGTAACTTGCAGTGAAACGGTACTTTAAGGAAAATCGAATATAAGGTCCTGACCGAGGATGACTCAGTTGTCGAGAACCTTTTTGAATATTCTAATATTATGTAAACTAGTTCTTGTGTGAAGCTGATTGTTGCGCATCAATACAATTAGACACTTTTATAATAACAATGCTCTCTGTTCTACCATGTTTTGTTAATAACTATTTTTTTCATTGTCTAATAGACGTAAAAAGTCTTTCTCGAGAAAAATAGAAGTCCATCATTCAAATCTTCTCCAAAACAACTTGTCGCAACAACGCCCCGCACCGTTGTAATACCTATTTCCAACTTTTTCCTTTAATTGTTGTTTTGTGATCATAGCCTGCTTTTTTATCAAAGCATTACGTGACTATTAGCTTAGCACAATCCAATAACATCGGCGACCAATCCATCATCAGTCGTCGCTGTCGCGCCGGCCTGCTCAAATGTCTCTTCACGTTATATTTGAAGGACTCCATGTTCTAGGTACGGCAAAGATATGATGTAGAGAAACTTTTTGTTCGGGCCGAGATGGAGGTTACCGTAAAGCTGTGGTTCTGGAGCCCAGCGCTTGTGGTTATGTTATGAAAGGGATAGGAAAAAATGAAGTTTAACAGCTCGTCAGAACACGCTCAGCGAGGCAATATCCCTGCGCAGCGAAAGCGGCTCAATTAACTTAGTAACGTCTGCATCATTTACAATGTGGACAGTCCGTCTCTGCAAGCTATCGAGAAGGTATTGTGCGGATCCGTTTTAAAAGAGCAAACAGTATTCCATACAAGGCGGAACTTGAAAAACCGTGTATTTATTTATTATTATGCTTATTACAAATTCTTTACTGACTTCTCAAGTTTATTCTTATTGGTTGCGTTTTCAAAAAGATGAATTTCAGGGTCTTTGAAGTTAATGGGGCTCTAGACTCGGATCCCTAAAATATTATTCAAAAATAGATCCAACAAACTTATTTTTCACCTAAGTTATTTCTGTTTATTATCTAATAACTCAAACCCAAAGATTATATTCTCTTGGTCGAAGTCTAATATGTTTATCGTATTTTATATGAACGAATTAAGAAGATTTTTTTAGCTATTTCGTGAAGTATACATATATATGTATCTAATTGGTTTTGAACTAACAAAGTAAATAAAAAAGTTATAAATTTTTAACTAAAGTAGAACTATAATATGTTATTATTTCTCTTTTCTTTATTAATAATAAAGTTGCTAACTTTGAACTAGTGACTAATAAATAATCTGAGATTTATTTCAAAAATTATGTTGCCGCTTTGCTTTTTTTACTTATTAACCATATTTAATTTTTGTGTTATGTAACTTAGTAAATACGGTTTGCTATCTTCCTTTTTAATACAACTTTTTTTTTAAATTCAAAATAGATATTTTTTACAATTCTATAGTACTTCATGGACCCTAGATTCATGGGGCTCAAGGCCAGGGTAAACATTAAAAATCGTTTAAAAAAAACTATTTATTTGTATTATACTCCTCAAAATGAAATAAAGAATATACGTGGTATGGCCACCCAGCGTTGGAAGATGGTACAGTTATGGTTCTCAATTGATCGTTGGCAAAAAATGCATTTGCATAGAGTATGTACTGGATTCTTGCCGAGATAGCGGCCACCGCGGGTTCTACCCTCGAGCTAGAAATAACACGAGAACGTGGATAAGTTATCACGGTTCATTAATTTAGTAAGATAATTAAGGCTAACATTAAGAATAATATTAGTGTTTTTAATTCTATTTCAATTGTATTTTATAAATCATTATGATAATCTTATGTATTGCTTATTT
The DNA here is from genome assembly GCA_033032175.1 of Saturnia japonica. Classification (NCBI taxonomy): domain Eukaryota; kingdom Metazoa; phylum Arthropoda; class Insecta; order Lepidoptera; family Saturniidae; genus Saturnia; species Saturnia japonica. The sequence goes on from CM065314.1 coordinate 7,717,160, forward strand.
AGTGGATATTCCTGTAAAATAATTCAAGGTAAATTCGTCACAGAATTTCATTTAATTTCAAATTATACTCCATTTTTCGATATATTACACAAATCTTAACCCTTAAATGCATAGTGATGTATTTGTGCATCAATAAATTTTTTTTTTTTTTAAGGTACACTTTTGGTATACTTTTTTTTAAACTATTTATTTCCTTTTTTAATGACAAGGCTTTTAAAAGTAAGGTTACGTTAATCTGGAGACTTGATTTATTACAGAATTATGGGACTTTGTTATTTGATATTAATTTTAAATTTAAACCTAAAACTTTTTCAAGTAAAAGGAAATTTAATCACAAAAGGGCAACAAAGTGATCCTTAAAGGGTTCAGTTTTCTCATTATGAGGTACGGAACCTTAAAAATTGTCTTCATATAAGTATTTAATGAAGTTTTACGAGATATAAGAAGTTAATATAACATTAATAGTTCATCAATTAACAATATTTTGTTACGTATTTTTAATAGATCTACATTCAAGTTGCAAAAATTATTTATATCATAAAACATGACTTCCATGAACATTTACAGTAACCAATTTTTTTTAATAAGTTAAAATATAAAATAAATGATACTGCTTATATGAACTACGCTCACCTTCATCCATCAGAACATGTTCGTTGTGATAAATGTGTATACGGTATACCACCCACAGCACGGCCGATCCTCAGTTCCCCACGATAACACAATAAATACGACACATACTCGTACTTATTTCAATATTTATGAAAGTTACACTTTTATAGTACGTATAATAATAATCTATATAAATAAAAATGAAACGCTGTTCGTTGTTATGCCCATTATTTGAGAACGGACATATCGATATAGCTTTTTTTTAAATGTTAGTAATAATCCGCATAAGGCTTAGATTAAAAGAATAATTCTTTGGCCTGGGCAAAAGGGCTTTAGGTAAAGAAAAAAATCAAAAGTTTCCCGGAAAATTGGTTAATTTTGGAAGAAATGAAATTGATTTTACTATCATTATTTGTTATGACTTACGCTTTTATATAGAACGATGGATATGCGTTATTCTTTTTTGTTATGTTTACGGTGCTGGATAAAATTCAGAAAAACAAAATTAAAATAGATAGCGCTGTAGTTTGGCCAATGACTACTGGGAAAGGGCAGAACAACTTTTGCCAGGCCGCCTAGTATTCATAAAATATATTAAATATATATTTTTTTATTATTAAGTTATATTAAATTACTAAAAGAAAATTTTAATTGTTAAATGAGTCGAAAGTTTTTAAAACATCCATTCCAAATCATACAAAATTGTAAACATGAGTAATACTAATAATATAATATAAACAAACAAGATATCAAAACATTTAAAATCTTTTATTTATATGAGCATGTAAGCAAATTCCAACATAATGGTTTTTATTGCGATACTTAATTGGCCGGCAAGTGTAAATTAGAGGACAGTACAAAAAGTTTCAAGGTTCAAAGGACGTCCGAGAATCTTGATTTTAATCTTGATAGGGATTAAGATCGCACCACAAAAACTGAGATTATAGTGCCTGGGGCTAGTATGTTTGATTACTAGGATAATATCTGATACGAAATATAAATTCCATTTTTTTAAACATTTACAATAATTACAAATTGATAAGTTACAAGTGATTGTGACATTTAAAATTATATATAAACAAAGAATAAAAGTAAGTACTATTTTCGTATAATTATATTGCTTTCGTAGTATAAAAATATTATCTACAAATGACGTTACATAGCGTACCATTTTCGACAAATAGACTTTCTGATGCACTTTTACTTAGTTATTCACGCACTTTCGTTCTGTGTTTTTAAAATTAGGCTACAATGAAAAAAACTCATCAGTGTTACCAAAGATTTTTCTTAAAGCTAAACACCACTTTTCTTAAAACCAGATCATAAAACAATATTTTTTTACGTTACGAGATCCAACTCGTATAAAACAAAGTACTTATAAAATATTGTATAAACTTAAGGCAACAAAGTATAAAAACAAAAAAGTAATGTAAGAAAGTTTTTAATATTTTAGCCCATTGCCAAAATTATGTAATTAGAGTTACGGCCTTTGTAGCGGGAAGAATCGATAATATAAAATTTTAAACTCTCAATCACATTAAATATATTTTAAAATTGCAATATTATAATGTTATTGATTAGTATATTTATTTGTTTAACTGTAAGCAATTATACTTACATGAAGCTTTATAATTAAAGTTTTTTTTAAAATAAACAAACACGACAAGTCAATTCGTAAACTAAGTCGTAGGTGTTAAGAATGTCATCTGTGAATCTCGAGGCTGCTCATAAATCTTGCGGTCTATTATCTGACAACATTCCAAAAGTGAAATTATTTATTTTGTAAGGGGCGTAAGTTACTGACCGACCCGCCCCTTCGTTACTATGTTAATTCAAGGCTACTTATAACAGCTGCTGGCCAATCTAACGTTATGTCGATAAAAAATAAGTTTATGGCTTTAAAATGGTATTTTTGGTAATTTCAATTGGGATTTCATTGACGATTTGTTATGGAGGATGACAGCATAGAACACATTGTTTTCTTTTTGACCCTTAAACGCATGATTTTTGATATTTTCATAAAAAATAGTAATAAAAAGTGTATTAGTTATATATCTATCTTGAGAAAATTTCCAAAATTAACTTATTGATGTAAAAATAAATATCTAAACATTTTATATCACTTCACTATGTACTTAAGGATTATTACTTATGTAGCCTCAATTCGAAATGTAATAATTATCATCATCACAGCCTTCACCAGTTCATTGCCTGGGCATAGATTTCTCCTAATCTACGTTATTCTGCCCGATCCTTAGGCTTCAAAATCAATTCCATTACCAATCGCTTCCTTTTATCCGCTAGTTATCTTCCTTATGTCGTGGCTTTTTTTATTCGATGGATGTCGCATTTTCTATCTGACGTAATGAGGTATCCACTCGAGAATTCTCCCACCATACCCCAACTGTTATCAATTCTTTGACGCATGTAACCACCCTATTGCCACTTCAGCTTTATGGCCCTTACAACTATGCTAATTACAGATTTTCTAGTGGATGATTGTATTCCAAACGACATCAGGCAATTTCCATATATACATTGTTAGTCTAAAATAAAGTTGCGTAGTCAGACTAAGGTTTATTTCCAATAGTTAGCTTGTAAAAAGACCTTAAAAATATTAGGTACTTAATCCTGTCCCTGTATTTTCTCAATAGTTATTCAATACAGAATAAAATATCATATATAATTGCAATAAAAATTAATAATAAAAAAAATTGCATTTAAAGAAAAACTAATACCTTCGTGTTTTAATGGTTGTTAATAATTAAATTAATATATGAATAAGGTAATTATTAACTGCTACAAGCTATTTTTAATGTAGATAATTTATTTTAGGTATCAAAAAGAAATAAGCGAAAACAAGTAACTACTAAGAAAATACAGTTACATGGTTAAATCGGTAGCAACGGTTTAAGGTCTGCGTGACCTAGCTATTAGGAAGAATTATTGTAGGTTTGGCTGCGCAAGTTTTTTTTAGACCAGATCGACAGATGTATTTTTGGGAATAGATAGTAGCTCTTTTCATGATTATTTCTATGTAAATTGTAGGTAAAATTTATAAATATACCTAGCTAGTACCCGCGTCTTCGGATTATTGGATACACACAGACTGATCTCGGAACACGACAAATCAAAAGTAAATCATAGATGGGTTTGTTACTATGTGTATGGTGGTCGTGATCCCTAACACCCCGCATATGCATCGCTTGATTGCAGAACACGACAAACCAAAAGTAAAACATCGATGGATTTATCACTGTGTGTATGGTATTGTACTTATAAGCCATTATGAATCCAACTCATTAACTGTCCCAATAAAACTTCAAAAATAATTAAAATCATTCCTTAGGTTGCCTGTCCACTGATGCGGAGCGAGGCTGGGGAACTGTGTTACAGACTGTGTCTGTCCATTGAAACTGAGCGAGGATTCGGAGCTGTGTTGCGAATAATTCAAAGCTGGTGGCGCACGGTGGGTCAGGATTCGCAAAATAGGGACATAGGCATCGAAAGTCGAAATTTCAATCTAAATTTTGTTTCAAAAATTTTTCGATCATAATTAAAGTCATTTTTATTCTTAGATAAATTTTGATATACATATATTCAAAATAGTACCTATTGGAGAAATTAAATTTATTCTTCTATGGAAAAATTCAAGTGAAAAGTACTCGAAAAGTTATCAGTTGAGCAGCTTCTAGAGTTCTAGAGTATATTTAGTTGTAGAATCAGGTGTTCTCAATATCAAATAATAACAAACATGTCCGCCGCCGTTCGAGTTATTTAGGTGCAAAGTGACTAATATTTCTGAGGGGTATTTTTCAAAGACTTACTTATTAACTTTTGATCTTAGATAAATTTCGATAAAGTGAATAGTTTTTGAGAAAAAAAAAATGATTCTTTTATGACACGTTGGGCAAAGTGTACTTTTTATTTTTTCTCAAAAAACGGTTCATTAGAGGACTCTAAGGTGTATAATGTATATATTAGCATAAGAGAAGATATTCTGAATCCTAAATACAAATACACATGTCCAATCATTTTCCACCGCAATCTAGCGCACTTGTTTATTTTTATTCGTAGTATTTATTTGGATTCACAGTAGCCTAATTTGTAACAGCAAGTACTCGTATATCAATTAAAAGGTGCAAAAGTATAACAAAATCAAAGTAAAAATTTGATTAAGTTGTACGGAAAAAAAATCATCAATATTGTAACTAGAAATTTATATTTCAATAAAAGTTCTTATGTTCAAGATTAGTAATCCAATTATTAAAAATCCTATGATAGAAATTCCAATGTCCATATTTTTCAAATCATGAAGCACTGTGCGGCGGCGGATTATTTGTACGGACTCCGTTTCCCTATTTTAATCCAAGTTTTATTTTCACCTCATGCGAGATAACACAATGAAAAAATTCGCTTGTAGCAAACCTGTATAATCCAGATAATTTACAATGGGTATATTATAATATATCACTTAGAATATATGAACACTCGCGAGCCGCGGTTGACAGCATACGTCATATTTCAATCATAAAATAAAACAGTAATTATGCCGTACTGCGTAAGTTAAAGAGTTTAAAAAACTTAAAAAGAATACTGGACTATCATTTCATAGGTAAGTATTAGAAATACAATACATTTCATATTACGTATAACAATTTCAATAAATCAACAAACCGGTTGGCGTGGGAGCCGATTTCATTTCAACATAACCGCGCATGCGCATTTGTGTTCCCATATTTCCTTCTTACAAATTTTCATCCCCTATTTTCTTTCCTTACAGTCTTATTTTCGTTAAAAAAGTACTCTATGTCCATTTCTAAGGTCCAATCTATCTCTATACCAAAATTAATCAAAATTTTTACCTCGACAGCCCTGTGCCTCTTTTAGCAAAAACCTCCTCCTACAATAATCATTTCAATCTGTCGCCAGCCACTCTTGTCCATATGCCACCTGTCACAGCCCTAATTTCATCTACCCATTTTATAGATGGCCTGCCTCTCTTCCTTTTGTTATGACTTGTGAACCAATACATTATTGTTTTTGACCATTTTTCTTCCTTGCTCCTGATTGTGTGTTCTGATGGTTAATGTCCTTTGTGTGTTTGAGTTTCTTTATAATTGTAGTTCTTACTCTATCTGATAATCTTTTCCCCATCATACTCCTTGACACAATGCTTGCCAACCATATACAGTACAGGTAATATGAAAATATTCTCTTTATAGTTATATTTATTTTCTGTGCTTTTTCTCGGTTTTTCATAATCTCTTTTCCATGAGATTACTGACTTGACCTAGAGATAGTATTCATTAGTGAATTCAATTTTGTTGTTATTTAGGTAGATAGTTTATTTTTTCCTAATTTGTCATAAATTTAGTTTTTGGAGTGGTAATGATTAATCCTACTTTGCGTCTTTCTCTATCTAGATTTTTTAGCATCACCTGCAACCCTTCTGTTGATGGCAAGAGGATTATCAAGTCGTCAGCGAATCTCAAGTGCGACAGTCTTTCGTCATTAATTCCTCACACATTCCTCCCAAAATAGGTAGCGGAACACTTCCGCAAGGACAGCTGGAAAAAGCTTTGGGGATATGGGGTCTCCCTGGCTTACCTCTTTCTATTTTTAGGAATACTATAGTTTGATTGTAGCTTTGATATTTTGTAGACGTTTTTTTAGTAATCTGATGTAATGATTTTGATTTTCAATGTCATAATTTTTAAGCGAATTAAAGGCCTTACATCTACAATACAATAATAGAAGGTTATATTAAATTCTTTGCAATTTTCAAATAGCTATTTCAAAACGTGTATGTAGTCTAAAGTCGAATATCCACTCCTAAATCCCGTTTGCTCTCCCGGTTGATTTTGATTATTTTAGCGAAAACATTATAAATATTGGACATCAGACTAATAGATCTGAAGTTATTTATATTATTCTTGTCCTCTTTCTTATGTAGCAGTATTATGGTTGATATTGTCCACTGGTTAACTTGATATTATCTCGCTGTGCAATACTTCATGGAATTGATAGGTAAGAATTGGTATAAGGTGCTTTTTGTTTTCGATAAGTAATTCATTACTAATGCTATCTAAACCAGAGGATTTATTTTCTTTTTGAGTTTTCACTACTTTATCTATATCTGGTACTTCATCCCCACCTGTAGGATCTGTTATTGCTCTGATATTTTTATTTTATACAGTTTTGTTAATAGTTTGTAGCTATTAAGATGAATTCGGAGCGTCCAGTTTCGTATTTTTGTTCCTGTTTGCAATATTGGGTATCCAATCAATTTTTCCTCAGTTTTCTTTATGGCTTTTCTGATGCCGCCAGTCTTTTGAATGCACCTTTCTAGTAATCCTAGTCTATGTCTTTAGTGATCCGTTCTCGTATTCGATCTGATTTTCTTACTTATCTCGGTTATATCTGTACTTATGTTTTTTTAATTTTTTAGCCATAGGTAACAGTTTTTAACAGTTCAATGGTTTCGTTTGTAAGCCATTTTACCGTGTCTTTTCCATTAACTGATTAACTTTTTTCCTGCTTAACTTTTTTAACCGATTTCACCATTACTGGACTGTTCAGTTAGAGAGTGGACTTGTATGATGGACTATATTATAATCTAAAATAATAATCATGAACATTTCAAAACACATAACCACACTTGCTGTGATCACGGAGTCATCCCTGTTAAGTTTATTCGACCAACTCTCCACCGCGCCGTGTCGTTTTCACTTCATGTACTTGCTTAAAGTTTGCCACATTGCTGGACGTTCATGATTACTGTTCCACCCATTACGGTTCTTGCGTGAAGTTATAAAGCATATAAGCTGGACTCCGTATTTATTAATAATACATACTAACTGTGCCCCACGGTTACACCAGTGTTAAATTTATTCGAGCAACTTATATGATTTTTCCATATAAAATTTGGACCCTGGTTGTATCCCTTTAGGGGTTTAATTTTAAAAAATCCGATCTTAGCGGATTCCTACGTTAGAATAACTGTATGTGTGCCAAATTTCCGGCCAGTCCGTTCAGTGGTTTGAGCTATGTGCCAGACTGACTGTCATGATTTCCCTTTATTAATTGATTTTAAAAAAAAAACGAGATTATATCTATTGAAATGTAATTTTTAAGGTGGTTCTGCCATAAATATCATTAGCTTTGGACCTTCACCTTCGATGATACATCAGGGAACTTGTCATTGAAGTTGGTTTTCTTTTTTGTTAAAAATTGGCTTGTATATGTTTAGATTCGATTACAAAAATATTTATTAAAATTGTCAATATAACAGGTTTTTACAATGAAATAGGATTTGAAATATAAAAAAAATGGAAGTGAACAATGTAATTGGTTATTAAAAAGCGCATATATCACGAGCACTAGGGAGGCGCACAACCTTACCGCGCCGCGCCGCGTGGGAGACATGGGACGTGATTTGTGTGGAACCCGAGGTACGTCGACACGCCCCTTCATTAACATGCTAATGCTGATTCTGGAGCGATCGGGATTCATCCCACGTTGAACCTCTATCACTGCCGGTAACTTGTAGTCATTCCGTTAGTATTACTAATCCATATTCGATATTCCCGGACTGATGAGTATTCAGTAGTGGTCAGTATTGAGGAGTATTCTGATGTTATATGGAGTAACTTACGGTACTTTTACTTTCAAAAAAGAATTAGGGTTCCGTGCAAATAAAATAAACTAAAGTAGCAGAGTCTAGTACCGCGCGTACCACACGCGCACGTTCACATTCACCCGCGCCGATTCCGCATACGAAATTCTACGCGCAGGCACAGCTAGCAGATACAATACTTTAATATAATAATTGCAAAAAAAATATTTGAGCAAAATTTTGCAGCTAAATAAGTTTTTGTTTCGCTTAAATTCATCCTTATTTATTTATTATTTTAGTTATTGTTTTTTTGGTATATCATATTTAAGTGTATGACCGATGAATATAGTAATGTAATATTAAAAAAAATACATGTTTGTTCGTACAATGTATGTAAAGGCTAGTTGTGCATGCGTGTGGCCGAGAGGGTGCCGCGACTCTGCCGATGACAATGTGTGCCACAGTAATGTATGCACGCCAGGGAGGTCCTGCGCAATCGTGGGAAGACGATATCATCGCAATCTACCTCTTAACACTCTCCTTAAGTACTACTCCTATATAACAAATAAATCAATGTTATAATCCTAACTGACATTATAAATGGGAAAGTGAGTTTGTTCGTGACTCAATCACGCAAAAACGGATTTAGATACAATTTTGCTCACAGATTGCTTATAACCTGGATTGAGGCATAGACATAGGATACTTTTATCCCGATGAGAAGATTATTTTTGTTCAGGCGATCGGGGCCGCGGTGACAGCTAGTAATTTTATATAACTCAAAAGATTTTTTGTTTGACCGTACTAATCTGTGGAACTATCAGTGATACTTGAAAAATTCTATTAGCATTCACATAATATTTTTTGAGGAAAGTTATAGGCTTGACGCTACGATTCTAAGGAGTAAGGAGTGACTATGAACTTTAGCGATCTCGCAAACTGTAGACAAGTACGGGAAGTAAGAGCAACGATAGCCTACGGGCCTTTAGTACACCTCCGCCGCGGAACCATAGTAGCAAATTCGCTTTAGTTCACTGTCTAAGCTGTCTGTAACCAAAGATTTAACTATGAAACTATCTCCTTCCCTTGGACATTCAATAATGTCGGTATAATCCCGGTCTCATCTCTGCGTTCGGTTCGCCATCTTGTTATATGGTTTCGCGTTTCGCAAAAGATCTATCGCAGGCGACATTATTATAGCAAAACAAGAATTAATTCGTTAAAATGAGTGTTAATTTCACTGAGAAACATAAAAGATCTCAGAAACAGGCCAATTCATTGTCAGCTCATTCTAAAATATGTGTAATAATGTTATTTTTTTCAACTGCTAATATATAACTCTGCTCATGTGATGTGCCGCTACTCTATTCGCTACGCAGTGAAGTGATGTTTCACTAAGCGGAAAATGTAGAGGTTTCGCTTTATTTATTACAAGACGGAGGTCTGTGGCAACTATAGCACGTTGGCAGCGGTATTGTGGAGAGTTGATCGAATAAATTGAATACGGATGAAACCGCGGGGCACAGCTAGTTAATTATATACTAAAAATCAGTATCAGAAAAGTATTAGTAAATAATTCGGTATTAATTATTATTAAATGAGTCACAAGTGAACTTTTGCTATAAATTTGATATTTTCTATGAATAAACACATCAAATATACGGCAGTGACACTGTTTTTTTGTTGTACGAGCACTATTTCCTTCGCTACGTTTTTTAGTGCTACGATCCGTAGCAATATCGTAGCGGCTGGTGCGGCGTGGCGTCATGGCGTGGCGTGTCGCGTCTGTTTCTCATCTCAGACAATTTGCATAACCTTTCTTTAAGTAATAATACGATGCGTATTTTAATTGGCTGCGATTAAATCTTAATAAATCGGTCTGTGTTCCCACACGCGTCCATCGAGCGCTCGCAATTATGCCGGCGGCTTGTGTTGTGTAATTTGGCGATGCCCTCGGGCAAAAGTCAGAAATTGCTCAGTTTCAGCGTTACACCTTTGCAGACTAAATACTAAACCGTTGCGGTTGTGGCATCGCGTGCGTCGTCTGTGAGGCGAGTGCCGACCGCAAACACCGGCTTACTTGAAATTCACTCCTCAATTACCAATCGTAAAATACAACTAAATTAATGACGCTCCTATAGAATCATTATTAACGCATTGATATGCATTTCGAAGCCAGTAACATTAATTCGAAGTATAGCTATGAAATTGTATAGGATAAAAAAAATGAATGTGAACAATTTTCTAAATAATTGTAAACAATTTAAGCAATTCAATATTTATATCATTTCTTACTTACCAACAAGTTTATGCAATATGCGATAAATAACTAAATTAATACAAAAAAATATTTATGTAGCAAAACATAAAATCAAATCTATATTAAAAAAAAAAACATAAACGTTTAAGTAAGCAACTGCAAGAGATACTTATCCCGAAGCAGTAACGCTAAGCGCCGGCTAATTATCTGGGTTACAGGAGAGTTTATTTCGGCACATAAAGCAGCATCGGACCAAAACGAATTTATATTGGAATGTGATATACGCGCTGGCGGCGGGCGGCGAATAGCCCGAGGGCACGCGCTGCTCCGGCGGTTTTAATCACCTTAACCCTAACTTAACTGCTGTTGAAACACTACCGATGGGAAGGAGTTAAACAGCCGCCGACCGACCGGCCGGCACCGACGTGACGCGGGCGCCACGAGCCCATCCGACCCATATCGAAATAATAGACTACTTAACTCGTATCAAATTTGGCGCAATAAATGAATATTTTCTGTGGTTTTTGACTTAAGAAATCAATATTTATCGATTTCAGATATTAAAAATGTAATATAGCTAAATATTTTCATTTTTTTTTTTTTTTTTTAACTCTGAAATCGTATGCGGTCATGTTGTGACGTCATAGGACTCTAACAAATTTCATGTCGGATCTTATACGAGTGAAATTCGCTATGTAGTCTGTGCTGTGACATTAACTTTTATGACGTTTATGACATAAAAAGTATCAAGATTTTTACAATGTTGAGCGATTGCTAAATGTCAAATGTTTGTTTTCGACCCGTATGACGTCATAGCAGAGATATTATATAGACTAGACTACTATCATGGCTGAAACCCAAGTCCGGTGAAGCTGTAAAAGCCGCAGCGGCTTTAGGGCCCCTAAGGCTAACAGTGTAGTCAGTTCTAAAAAAAAAAAATGGCTGAAAGCGTTTTCGAAAGTATACTTTTAAAATAAAGATTTACTACGCTTTTCTAGGTCCAACAAAATTATGGTAATATTTTTTTTCCTCTAATCGGGCAATAATTAATAATTTAAGACTTACTTTAAAAAAGAGTCAACTAGTCAATTACAATAACGTCTCACTGACCTCTTTTTTATTTTTAATGGCAACTGTGTTCATCCATAATTCTGTCTACGTTATGTAAGTAGAATATTTTTTAAATTATTCTTGTAATCTTCTTTAATGAGACGGCGTTTCCCGTGTTAAAATTGTCCAGGGTGTATTAGCTGCAACTTAAAATGCTCCAACATGTACATGTTCCTAGTTATTTTTAAACCACTTTAGCTATGCACAATAACCAAATATATACATCACGCAAAACGTCGTCAAAATTACATAAAATATAAGACACAATAACATAACATAACTTTGTGAACAAAAATAAAAACGACTACATGACAGATCAAGATCCTGTAAAATACTCCGTTAGCCAACCTCATTTTCACTCTAAGTTTTATTTATTATATGAATTGACTTTCGAATTTCATTGATAATTTGGACTTAAAAGGGGTGATAATTTCTTTACTTATCTGATTGAACTTTTATTTATATTGAAGGTTTGCGAAATAGTACTTGTCTTTAACAAATTAGAAGTTAACATAAGTGTACAGATCCATATTACGCTGGGAGGTCCAAAAGTTCGTGGAATGGAGGGGAATGAGTGGAGATAGGGGGCTCGCTTAGTGTCATAATAATTGGAGACTCATCAGTAGTATATACATTGAGTTCCAGCCCTATTGCGTCATTCGTTTACGAACACTCGCCTGCTAAACAAGTCAATCCGGAAGAAAACTGAAACTATGGAGAAAATATAACACCGTGCCGTGATAAAACTTCTTACCAAGCAAGGAAAGATCGCTCAGACCATTTTGAATGAACTGAAAACGGTTTATAGGAACCAGTGCCCTAGTAAATCAATGATTTACAAGTGGCATGGTCTTTTTAAACATGGTCGGAAGTCGATTGAAGACGACCCCCTCTCAGGAAGGCCAGTTGAGGCCACCACATCAGACATCGTCGAAAAAGTGGAAAAAATTGTACTGAAGACACCCGTTTGAAGAAAAAACAGTTAGTTGCATTAGTTGCACTATCAAATACCACCGTTTTGCGAATCCTGCATGACCACCTGGGTATGACAAAAACCAGTGCAAGATGGGTACCGACAATGCTCACGCCGCTTCACGAACAGCAGCGCGTCGATGCGGCAAAACAATTTTTGGAGTTGTGTGGAGACGAACCTGCACAGATTTTGGAGCGGATTATTACCGGAGATGAAACATGGGTTCATCACTTTGATCCTGAGTCCAAAGAAGAGTCCATGTAATGGCCTAAAAAGGGAAACCACCGCCAAAGAAATTTGAAAGAGTCGGAGTCGGCTGAAAAGTTGATGGCTATTGTGTTTTGGGATTGTGAGGGGATAATATTGATTGACTACTACGCAACGATACTAGAAAAATTAAAGGAGGCCATCAAGGAAAAACGACAAGGAAAATTGAACAAGGGTGTGTTGCTATTGCAAGACAACGCGCCGGTTCACAAAAGCAGAGTTGCAATGGCTGCTCTGCACACGCATGGCTTCGAATCTGTTGTCCACCCACCCTACAGTTCAGATCTGGACTGAGTGATTTTTATTTGTTTCCCAATTAAAAAAAAAGACTTATTAAATTTGGGGTAAAGGAGGCAACTTTGGCTCATTTTGAGGCAAAAGATAAAAAATATTTTTACGTTGGTTTAGAATAATTCATTCATAAATCTAACAAATGTATTCAGCTTAAGGGTGATTATATTGAAAAGGAAAAATAGATTTATTGTTTCATTTTATTTAAAACCCTTCCATTACACGAACTTTTGGACCTTCCCTCGTCCATATCGTTGATAAAGACAAAAATATGAAGTTTCAAGCGTATAATAATTAATTTATTGGAAATTACATGTAAGGCAAAAATAAGTTCTACTATTGATACTGTCGAGAAAATAATTAATTCGTTAAGGGCTGGGTACCGTAAAGAAAATATATTCTTTTAGTGCTTTTTAAAATGTTATATGATATAATTCATAATTAACACAAAGCTTCCTCTGCCGACGGCATCGTGATATACTGTTAGCAAGCTTCACGTGTATAACCGACGTCGAGCCAAGTAAGTTTGCGAAGTTAAAAACCGCGTACTTTAAGTTAAGATTTAAGCTATTGTTATTTATTCTCGATACTCTAAATTGTTCTACATTTGTATAACACATTGATATGTTATAACTGTCTAGAAATGAATTATATAGTCATTTTAAGTGTTTTTGTTCAATTTTCCGACGATAAGTAGAAACAGAATTAAAGATATAAAGCATTTAATAATTTTATCAAATCTCGTCAAAATATATTGAATCTAATTTAAAATTTATACTTATTACTTATATAATACAGCGGAACAGTTTTTTGTTTGTTTATTTAAACACACTCATCTCTGGCACTACCAGTCGGATTCCATTTTTTTTTAGTATATCATAGTCAGATTTACAAGGATTAGTAGTTATAGGTATAACTTTCAGCTAGCCATACATATTGATTTTTGTTAAGAAAGTTGGAAGTGGAAGTGTTCCCGAACTGCTCTATCTGCGTGCGCTTGCGTAATAGTTAACGATAAGTAAATACAATGTTCTACAAAATATTGGTCCTTAGTATAACCAAAAAAAGGCCGCAATAGCATATGCCTATCTCTTATATATAAGCTACATTAAAGTATTTTGTGACAAAAATGTTTTGAATATTAAAAAGTAATTATGAGCATTATTGAGTGATTATTATTTTAAGGTGTGGGGGCTACAAAGGCATGGCATATTAATCCTTACAGATAAAAGTTTCTTCATCATAAAGGCAATTTTATAAAGTTAAACTTTGCTTTTTGTAGTATGTTATTAATTGAACACATATTTAAGGAGAAAATGGAAAATTAAAATAATTTATACTTGCGGGAAGTGAGAACAATTATTATGATAGGCAACACGGGTGCGTTGGCGGCGCGGCGTGGCGCGGCGTGGCGCGGTGTTTTTCGGATAAAATTAACACGGGAGAAACCGTGGGATACAGCTAGTATTGATATAATCTGTGATTTATTACTTTAAATAAAACTTGTGTATTTTTTTAATTATGGCGTATGCCTATGCAAGCAATTTCGCCAATGTCAAGTGTGACAAATACAAAATTTGTGTAGTTTGAGTGAAAGGAGAACAATATTTGTTTTAGTCTTATTCATTGCAACACGGTGCGATGGAACGATTGCTGAGTGGACCAATAGATCGATAGCAGTTGTCATCGGAAATCGATTTGGGTTTTCCCGTGACAAGTTTTTTGCGCTTAAGTATGCTGCGACCGCGCCGAGTCGAGATCGTTGTCACGGTAGACGAATCAGTGAATGCGATTCTCAGGCTCGCGCACTGACGCAGTGCCGCGCGACGCGTTTCTAAATCAGTCAAATGGAATTTTACGCGATTTTAAAGTGTTTTTACTAAACGTAAATTAATATTTATTATTTTGATGACCTTTCGTCATGGTAAATAAACACTGGGTACCTATAGTTTCAGCTATATTCCTATTGGAACATTTGAAAAATTGAAAAGTAGGACCGGTTTTTTATATATATATTTTTTTTTTTTGTGAATTGACTAATAACTACTAATATCGATTGATCGTCGTCTGTCGTTCGGTAATGTTCTGAAAACATATTAAATACTCGGGAATAACTAGTTAATATACCCATGAACTTATTAAACAACTATCTGTGCTTACGGTTTCATCCGTCTTCAATTTATTCGACCAACCTATTAGACTATCGTTGTTCTTATATCTCGTATTTACCCACAGCTTTCTAGATTGCTTATCGCTCATGGTTACTGTATAGGAAATGAAATTATGAGGATGGAGATCCTCTTCTTCGAGGTTTGCGGCAGAGTTTGTGGCTTAGGTCGCTGATTTCTTAACAAGGCACTAGTCTACACTGGCATTAGGTTTTATTATGGTTTACTAGAGATTTTTACTGATTTTATAATTTTTCTCAACGCAGTTACGCTCAGAGCGGGTTGGAAGTTGCGAGATTCAAACATACTACGTTTTTGATAGAGGACAGCACTTATGTTCGTTTAAAGTGCGTTCAGGTAGATTAATGGACAGATACATTCCATTTCATTAATAAAAGTAATATAGAAAAAGATTTTGCTAACATATACCTAATAAAAATACGGAACAGTTACTGTTCCGCGTCTTAGAATCGTAGCGTGAAGTTTTAGGTACGACCTTAACAACCATCTTAAATAAATAGGTAATAAAATGAAAACAAATCAAATAGTGCAGTAGTTTCGACGATTAGGTTCTCTAAAAATATACACAAAAACACAATTCAAGATATAGATTACTGAACCAGACTAAAGTACCTATTTCTGCTAAAATAACTATAATTTCTAATAAATATCTTCTTACGAAAAATAATGAGATGGATTGAAAAACATAAAGAGTTCAATTACCTCGAGTAGCGACAAACAAACCGCAAGTGTATCATGAGTTTCGACATTGAGCATTTTTGCGCGCCGAGCACTTTTGTGGTTTTAACTTGAAACGATGTATCATTACAATTGCTGTACACTTCAAAGTGTCCTACACGAATATATGATTATTCATCTATATCATATATTATAGAATACTAGTTGTGCCTGCGACTTCGTTCACGTGGAGTTTCATATGCGGCGACAGCGGCGAAAGGGAACGAGCGCGTGGGGCACGCCCGGTACTGGACATGGCTACTTTCGATTATTTTATTTGGGCGAAAACCTAATTCTTACTCAAAAATAAAGATACCCTAAGTTCCTTTTTATTACATCAGCTATCTGCCAGTGCAAATCCTGTCAAAATATGTCCAACTGTTTGTGAGACTAGCTGTAACAAACAGACAAACAGAGATTTTTTTTTTAAATTGGTGTTTTTTTTATAAGTACCGTATTATAAACTTTCCCATCCATTTAGTAAAGGCTGCTATTTTGACATTATATACAAACAAACACTTTAATTTTATTAATTGTACAAAATTATTTACTTAACTTTAATTCGTTTATAGTGTCTATTTACAAGTTAAAGTTAAAACAAAGACGATATATAATTAAGCATTACACGAATACACCAACATAAGATGAATATTCATACAAAAATTAAGTTAGCGAAGCCCAAAGCTGATATGACCTACAATTTCGTAAAGCAGGTAGTAAAAGAAGAATATTTAAATATAAAAGAAACAATAGTGTAAAACTATCTTTAAAAAAAGTTTGTGTCGACTCAAATTACATTCTTTTTAATATTAATAATAGTCAATGAAATGACGAAAATAAATGGTATATGCACACACAGAATACAGATTCTGTTCAGATGTACTTGTTAGTACTAACATTTAGACCCGTTTAGACAAGTATTGATAATAGAAACACAAAACGTATTAAATGTAACGAATAGTCCTTGATATTGAAAATATTATATAATATTGTAGCTGTAATAAAGCGTCGCTATAAAGCAGGACAAGAACATAATTATATACGTTTAGCGGAGGTGAGGAACAGAGAGTAAAGTTCCTCATCCGCCTAGAAAAGGGAGGATCCTCCGGCCTGACGGGTGCTATGTCTGGCGGGCAACTGCCCAACGGTTGTAGTCGGCTTCTTGTATATATGTATACTCAATTGTTGAGTTAATTTCTATAGCGCGATGTAGGATATGTCGTATGTGGCTCGATAGATGTCGCTATGTAGATGCGTCAGTTGTAGCGAGAGATGTCGCTACATACGCTTTACAATTTGACATTGTATTTGTAACTAGCTGTGCCCCCCTGTAGTATATCATAATTGTTCTTTCCACAAGTACAAATTATTTTAATTTTTCATTATCTCCTACCTATGTGTTCCAATACCATACTCTAAAGAGCAAAATTTAACTTCATAAAAGTAAGCTTTTTTTGTAAGAATTAATATGCCATGTCTAAAAATAATGCTAATAAACCACTTTTTCATTTTTAACAAATCTTTGTCACAAAATACTACGTTGTGGCTTATGTATAAGAGATAGGTATATACTATCGCTAATTTTTTTTAGATATAATAAGAACCAATATTATTGTACAACATTGTATTTCCGTATCATTAACGATTACGCCAGCGCACGCGCCTAAAGCAGTTCGGGAGGGCCTCGACTTCCGACTTACATAACAAAAATCAATATTTAAGGCTTTCTAAGAGTTCTAGCTTAATCTTATTAGCCTATACTATTCCTAGAGAGTCT
The DNA here is from genome assembly GCA_033032175.1 of Saturnia japonica. Classification (NCBI taxonomy): domain Eukaryota; kingdom Metazoa; phylum Arthropoda; class Insecta; order Lepidoptera; family Saturniidae; genus Saturnia; species Saturnia japonica. The sequence continues at coordinate 7,734,974 of CM065314.1, forward strand.
GGCTATCATATACAAAAATAATTTTTCGAATCCGATTGGTAGTTAAACAGATTAGCGTGTTTAAACAAAAAAACAAACAAACAAAAGACTTTTCCGCTTTATTATATTAGTAAAGATAGTAAAGTACAATCCAAAAACAATCGCGATTAACCGAAAACCATTTCTAATAGCCGCTAATAGGCATTAGCGGTAGACTTGCCTGAATTTCACATCACATTTGCTTGAAAACTCGATGATATATTTCAGATCGCTTTTTCAACGCGTATTGGAAAAGCATCAGTACGTACGTAGCCTTACTTTTATTATCTATGCAAATTACAATTACTACAGTAAACTGTAGTCTTCACAAAAACAATTATTATAACATTGATATAATTTGAAAAGTACCATCATCGACGGAATAGTTTTACTGTAAGAGCATGTGGACAATTTAACTTACTTGATAAATCTACGACTTGTTTAAAATTACCGCTTCTGAACTTAAATATAAACATACATCTTCATTATTTCTGTAAGTCGACTCTTTATTTTTGTAACTTTAATCTCTCTTGAAACTTGAATCTAATTTCTCATCTATTGTTATTGTCTATTTCATAAATTATTTCATCTGATGAACGTTTTCTGACTGCACATAAAAATTGAAGATCTGAAGTACATGATGTGGAACCCTAAAAGCCCCGCCAAACTATAAGAGCTATCGAAATGCCGCCATGGTAAAAGATATTCAAACTGATGAACGTTTGCTACTGGTCTCTAAAATCTAAGATCTAGAGTAACTTATGTGGAACCCAAAGAGCCGGCCAAACTGTAAGAGATATTAAAAAAATTACGCTTTATTGAAAATGACTGATTTGGAACAGGAAGCTCCCGTTCAGATATATTGTTTTCTAAGTGCAGCGTTTTATAATATACTAGCGGTAATATACTACTAGATATACTAAATTTATTTATTAAAGAAGCACCAACAGCGCTCATATTATACTAGAGCCATTTTTACAATTTATTATTATATAATTATATTTTGACAGTCCATATAGCCAAAAATTCAGGAATACCATGTATTTTCTGTATATAATTTTCATTAAAGTTGGTTGAGAAATTATTAAAAATGTCTTTCATATTTCTGTTATGAAATATCTGATACATATTTCTGAAATTATGAAATCACGTATGCATGAAATGAAATTTTGTGAAAAGCTGTTGATAATTAATTCAAATGTTTGTTTTTTATTTTCCATAAAGCCTATGAATTATGGAATGACTTATACTTCCCGTTCACAACATTTCATTAAAATCGAGGAAGAATTAATGGAATTTAAAATGTCTGGATATTTTATTTTACGATTTTTAAAAGTAATATTTAAAATTCTTATACCCTACCCTACCCTATCAATTGACCGTTGACCTAAGCATCCCGTGCACAAAATTTCTTGACGCAACTCGCCCTTAGTATATCAAAATCTTCTATGAATGGTTAACAATTAAATATAGCGGATATAAATACAATTTTTGGATACTTTGACAATAAAATATATTATTGAGTGTAATGACAAAACTTCCCTACATTCGCTTACAAGAAAGTTTATATATATAACAACTATTTTAAGCGGTGGTCTCTCGCGACTCGCGACAGAGCAAAACAAGTCAATGGGTCGTGTCTCCGGGAATAACGGTAAGAAATGTATTCACGAGTCCTTGGTAATGAATATGTTTAAGCTTGTAACATAAATACAACTATACTAAATTTGCTTTTCTGATGAACATTATTGTTTATTCTCTTGTTCAATAACACTATAAAGACCAACATGATAATCTTGGTTAAATAATATTACTTGGAAATTAAAATATAATGTCATTGAAGCTGTGTTTTTTGAGGCTTCGTTTTAAAACGTGGTAGCGATAATCTTGAACACTTTTCAGTGAATTAAATCTATGTAAATAAAAATCAATATTTCGGGTTTCACCCTTATTAATGTTATCTGACAAACATCGCGGTGCGTCGCCTACGCACCTGTGTAGCCTATCAGAATTGTTCTCACTTCCCGCAAGTACTAATTATTTACATATTTCATTATCTCCTAAATTATGTGTCCAAATACCATGCTATAAAGGGCAGAATTTAACTTCATAAAATTTTCTTTATGATAAAGTAACTTTTGTTTGTAAGGAATAATATGTCAAACCTAAAAATAATGCACATAAATCAATTTATAATTTTCAACAAAAAAAATTTAAAAGAAAATTGTATTTACGTGTCAATAACCATTACGCCAGTGCATGCGGATAAAGCAGTTCGGGAGGCCTTCCACTTCCGACTCACTTAACAAAATCAATATTTAAGATTAGTTAGAGTTGTAGTCTAATGTTAGATCGTGAATCTTGAATCTGGCTACCATATACAAAGATAATATTTTGAATCCGACCAGTAATTCCAGAGATTAGCGTGTTTAAACAAACAAACGAATAAAAATCTTTCCCACTTTATTGCATTATAAAAATAGTAGTATAGATTAAGGAAAGCGTTACTTTGCAGTAATTCATTGTATATAATTGATTCGAAAATTTATTTGTAATCATTTTCAGGTGGAAGTAGCATAGAAATTTTTCAATCAGTTATTACTTATTACTTAAGCATATAAACCATTTCTCTTTGCGGACGATAATAAGTGCTCTACAAGTATACTCCCTGAATACATCCATAATGTTACAGAAGATTATATACTAAAAGAGGCTAATTTACTATATAAGGTATACTTTAACGATGATAGTGTAGTTTCATTTATATCTTGGATGGATATCTTGCACGATCGCGAATTGTCACAGCGCATCGTGATCGGAGGCAAACTCGAGAGCAGATGGCCGTGCGTGCACCTGTGCATCGATTGTGGCATTCCGTCAATGTTGCCAGCTAACAAGTTCTACAAAAAGTTGAAATAAATTTTTTTTTTATAATAGTATTTCTTAAAAAAATTAGTCTAATAGCAGTTAACATATTAGCTTTATTTTCACGTTTTAATCTACTTATAATCTAAATAATTTTTTATCGTTTATCATTATTATCTATACTACTACTAGCTGTATACTTTATTCTGCCCATTCTGGTAGTTAATAGCTCGACCACAGCGCCACCTATCGGATCCATAGTCTCGTTAAAACAAGTATATTATGTGAATATGAGCTCAATCGGTCAAGTCGTTCAAAAGTTACACGATCACTAACAGACACAAATAAGAGGTAATCACTGGAACTATTGGCTCGATTTGAAATATTGTTTCACTCACAGAAACCTACATTACTCTGTAGTGATATAAGCTATTAATTATTCTAATTAATCTTTATATTGTAATTAATGTAGTTTAAATCGCGGGCGGTTGCTATTAATTTTAAAATAATCTAAAATAATTACATATTTACGGCACATAAATATTATAAGAGTACGTTCTTATACGTGTTTATGGCTCTTTAGTTAAAAACAATAACCATAAATAATATACTTAATTATAACAAACATTTTCAAAAAAGGCAATATATAAAGGAAAATTAGTAAAGTGGCAACCCTAGATTTCGCATGTGCGTGTTCTGATGCCGACTAACGACATGAGATTATCTGTACAGATTCTTCAATCAATAAACATGCTTTAGTTCAGCTTGTAATGAGCGCGTAAGTGATATTATAAGTACTTCTATGTGTTGTGATTAGGGTTGTTGTTGATGTAGGTGTTGCACAAATCATCGGATGCCGATGCTGATTTTAATTATATACTTTAAAAATTTAGAAAAATGTACTGATCCCTATGAATTTACTATTAAACATTACTTATTTCCTTTAGTATTAAATAAAATGTATTTTAATAATTTTGGACATATATTAACGATTAATCTAAATTATACATGAAGATACTCTTTGTATCAATAAATAATAAAATTCCAATGTATTTAATCATATTAGAATTTTATTGGTGCTAAGTTGTAGGAACACTCGCCAACGGTGTTGCCAAAAACCTTTGAGCCTGCCTGCCAGCCTTAATTTTCCATTAGCCAAGTGGGTTATTTTACACAGTAAACTTTTCTTCTTTACAATATATTTTTTAATTTTGCTTTTATAATAGTCTCGAGGGTGTCATTTTTAGCACAATGTAAATAAACTTTTAAACTCTCAATTCTCACGGTACCGTATTTTGTTTTACTATTGAATTCTCTTTTTAGTATCACTTTTTCGTTCAATTCACAACGTTGCTAAAGAAGTTTTTACTTCAATAAAATCAATCTCTGGGGCTTCTCAGTATATATATAAGAAATGTAAATATTATGAATCACAATATTAGAAGCTGTTTGTTTCATTTTAGATTTGAATAGGCTACCGCCGCGGCACGCGACTCCAAGACAGGACGTGCGGTAGCATTTGCTGTCAGCTCCGCGCATATCAAACGGTGTATATATGTAGTTCCGATTGTCGTAAAATTAATTTCACAACCGGAGTAAATAAGTCAGTCAAACACAACAGACTAATAAAATGATGCCGCTTCATTTGTGATACAAAGTTACTTGGATGCGGTTCACAAAATATTATTCTATAATAATCAACTTGGTTTTATATTTTTCTTTCAATCTTAACAGCAAGAAGTGACCGTAGCAAGAAAAAGCGAAACGTAAAAAAAGGAACTAACTAATAATGGTTCCATTCCATATTTAACACCAATTTCGGTACACGGAATTGCCAATCTAAATACATATAAAAGGAAACTATCACTTAACACCAAATAGCTCAAACCACTGAACGGATTGGGCTGAAATTTTTCATACAGATTTTTGAAAATTCAACCCCTAGAGGTGTATATCGGAGGGTTTCTATCCAAAATTTTAACCCGGGTGAAGTCGAGGGGAACAGCTTGTGCTCTATAAGACATTTATGAAGATTTATATTAATTAAAGAGAGGTAAATCACAGATAAATATCTTTGGAGTTTTCTCTTTGCCTGTGACACTCCGACTGGTGAAATACATCCATCCCACAGAAGATCGCAACTAAATAACCTTGATATGATGTAGTATTCCTGCGATGAGCAGGGTTTCAGGAGCTCCTTGGGAAAAAGGAGGTCAAAGAGAGTAGGGCAGACATTTCTTTAGGGGTTTCTTTTATCTGAGATAGTCCGATTAGTAAAATACTTCCACCTACAGAAGATCGCAACCGAATAACTTTGTGTTGTGTACCTGCGGTAAGTAGGGTTTTCAGAACTCTTTGAGAAAGGAGTTTCAAGCTCTGCAACGCATTACTGATAACTATAGTATTATTACAAATGTTCATAAGCGACTGTAGCTCCTTTTACCTCTAGACGCCATACGCTTGTTTGCCACCTTAGTTGTAAAAGAAAGTCGAGGATTAAGTCGGAATTTCTGTATTGTAATACCGAAACCGCCTACTCTCTACCTCTTCCTTCCGTAAAGATGGAGCTATGCGGTCCAACACGCTCTGACACACTAAGTTCTTAGGAGTAGTGACCTATTATCACAGTCCTCCGTTATGATTGTGATCCTTTTTGAATTTGTTTTTAAAGGCTAGTCGGCAGGGAGTATTATTATTTTGTGGGATACAGTGACCACTTAACATCAATTGGACAGTAAGTGTTTCCTAATTTATAAGGGGGAAAAAATACTTATATCTATATCAAAGAATGTTTAAATAGTTAATGATTAGCCATGCTGACTGTCTCATTCAGGAGACAGTTTTATAATTTCGTAGCGAAATTCTTGAAGAAAACTTCAGAACTTCTAGAATCTCAGAAGATATACCATAGTTTTTCAGTTATAATGCAGCAGTACTTTTTGAGTTTCGTTTCGGTTTGCAGAGTGGAGTTATAGACCGATACGCATATTTCTTGTAAAGTGAACTTATATAAGATTAAAGTCATTTAAGGGTTCAGTTCTTCTTCTTCTTATTTTGGCGCCGCAAAAGCACTTGCCAGTGTCAATGTTTTCAAGCCTCGTAGAAATATGTATTTTATACAAAGTGGCGTCTAACAAGATGGTGGTTGCCTTGTTAGAACGATCTAGGGAGTTTTTGTGAGATCTCAAAATGCATGCTCATAGTTTATACTTATAATCTATCTCACTTAAGCACAAAAACCAAACTATATCACGCAAAACGCCACCTATATTACATAATATAGGGGGAAAAACCTAAGTAAATGGATCAAAAATAAAAACCACAACATGTCACTTCAGGATCCCCCCAAAAATTCCAAAGGGTTCGGTTACGGATTATGTGAAATTACTATAATATGTAAATCGATATGCATTCTATATTAGTTCCTTTCGTCAATCATTTTGTAACTTTTTAGTAACAGATTTAAAAATTTATGACAATAAGAAGAACAGAAAGCTGGAGATTCATTTACATAAAAATGAAGTTTGTGCAGCATTTAACAATCTGTAATTAAGGTCTAAATAGAATTGGAGTTTCGAATTCAAATGTGACAAATATATAGCCCCTACCAAGGGCTGCAAAGTTGCGCTGCGTGAGGTCCCCTGCTGCGCCAGCCTTCGAAGAAGTAGCTGGAAGATGGGATGGTAACAAAGTATCGACGTACGTGGCATCCCATACTAAAGGTCTGCCCATCTTCCAAGACATGAGCGTCATACCGTCGGGTTTCTTACCATCGTTACGCATCAAACCGACTGATTCCAGGCTAGCTGGCACATTGACGCTGGCAAAAGGCTAACGTAAAACGTAATTGAGGCTAACGTTGCGCGGGCCACGACCCGCGCTCTTAGAGCATACTAGCCCATGATGACCGAGGCGGTTGACTATATCACCGCAGTGGCAGCGTTGTGGAGATACCCAAGGTTATGTAAACGCAAACAGACGGGCTACTTGAAAGTGGTGTTGTCAAGTTTGGTTCCAATATTTGGAGACGGTAATGCCGTTAACCACAAACTAGACTCCCGTTCCTGATGGCAAGAGCAAGAGCGTGCTCTGGAACACTAGTTGACGTATTAATCAGATTATTTCGTTCTAGTTTAAAGAGCGGCTCATCCCACTTTCTCTAGGAGTACGAAACCATAGGACAGGCCGACAGGCTACGGTTGTATCTGTGCAAAGTAAATTTCAGGCATTTGTGGCATCGGTTAGGCATGAAACGTCAGTTATATCGAATTTCTGTAGCTAAACTTACATTCCCATAAGCCGATGACAGGAAAGCCGGTAAGCTAACACAAGAAATTTTGCTTATACCCAGCCCACCTAAACGTATAGGTAGCGAAGCCTGTGACCAAGCACGATGGTCTAAATTAATATTTAGAACATATGCTAAAGAATTTTGAATTACGATTACAAATCTCTTCAAAAACCTATGGGGATTTCCAAAAGGGTGATGATCCAAAATTAACTTCTGTTCTATTATAAGGTAGAGTGAATTATAATACATTATTAGGATATTTGTGCAATAGAAAACTTAGCAGAAATTACACTGTAGAAATACAACGATAAGGTAGGGAGATCTGTATGATAAATTTTGTGGCGAAGTTTTTGTTTGTGTATTCTTGGTTTAAAATTTATTTTCGAGTTCCTTATGTCTAACAAATATAGTTCGAGGAACATCTAAAAGTTGAAAGCGACTTTGGTAGAATTTATAGTTCTAACAAAATGCAGGAAATGGAGAACGCAGAATATTTTCATTAGGTTTGTTAAAGTTTGACCTATATTTTTAATTCGGTGGTGTTTTAATATGAATTGCTGAATGCGGAAAAATATTGGAATATTTTACGGTTCTTGAAAGAAATGACACTATTGTGAAATATTGTTTTACTATTAAATATTCTATTCTAAACATAATAATATTATTTATTATAGTGTTCAACCAAATGACAGCTTTTAGGTAACTGACATACAATTGAAAAAAAAACATGGTGTAGGTGTTCAAATATCACAGATTTTATTATGGTACTATTAAGCATTGACTTAATAATTGGTCGTATCGCGAGCGACAACCAATAATTTATTTATGGTAATAAGAATAGATTAATTTTTAGTCAAATAAGACTATTATAATCTTATTTTAATTTATAAATTAATAAGCGATGACGACGGGCTTGTGCATTTTTTTTTTTTCAAAAAATTTTCTTATATTATTTGATTAAAACTTGGTAAAGATATTGTAACAAGACAAATTTTAACAAAAAAGAAGACCAACTTGAATGATTTTGAGGAGTTCCCTGATGTATCTGCGAAGTCGATGGTCTAATGGCAATAAAATTAAAATGGGAGTACCCTTAAGGTAACGCTTTTCCAAAAAAAAAAAGACATCCAGATCGGTTTATAAACAAAGAAGTTATAACTGAACATTCATAAAAAAACATTCGTTTTAAGTACCTCCTCCTTTGTTCGAGTCGGTTAAAAAGTACACAAATAAACTTACCCATCAGAAACATAAGTCTATTTCTACAGTTTATCTTTATTTGAAGAAAATTGATGTATGTTTTATATGGTTGTGAATGATGTTTATCACATTAAATGGCAAACGGCTGGGCGGATTCTAATGAAGTATGGCATAGAGTTTCATTATTAATTGGACATAGGAAAAAGCTTTTATAAATGATCACTAACATTTAATTTATTACGAAGCTATGACAAACAGTTAGTACATTATAAAAAATTTCCTACATTTTATGTTTATGTTGATTGTTTAAAGTTCGTATATTTTAAGGAAGTATGTTTTCTTTACAGTGATTCTGTTGTGCAAGTGTCGCGGGGCTGAGGCGGTGGCACGCGGTATGGGCTCGCCTGTTTGACGTTCCCAGGCGATAAGTCCTATCTCTTGCAAACACTTCTTGTTTGAGCCTCAGCCGACATACTCCGACAATTTTTTATTTGCTTTCAAAATACCCATCTTATATCGTGATCTCATATAAATCTCAAATATTTAACGGTAATAACATATTTGTAGTATCTTTCAAAGTACATATATCATTGGCTATGCAATCGCAAAGACACGCGACGCTATCTATTGAAATTTTCAAGAGAAGTCGCGCGTCTTTCTTTGTTTGTGTTTACATATCGGCAAGTGATACTGCTGTAAATCGATATCTTTGTATAATAGGTTAAATGTGAATATACCGATATATGGACTCGTATGTCTATTGTTTAGGAAATCTTTGTTTGCCTATGTTGTAAATATGACGTTTTAGTGTTGGAAAATTAGTTTTTCAAATTTAAACGACATCTATGGAATAATAGTTTTTATTTATTTGAGACACATATTTATGCATTTTAAATTGTATTGTGCGGTGTTTTTAAACAAGCATACGCCCCGCCTAATGGTAAGCGGCTACCGTAGTGTATAGAAGCTTGTAATATCATAGGTATCAAGCTGACCTAGGACCTCCCTACCACCAAGAGCTCTGGAAATCCTACTCACTGCAGGAATTCAACACTAGGTTATTTGGCTGCGATCTTCTGTGGGGTGGAGATATTCCACCAGCCAGACTGCCCCAAGTAAAGAGAAACCTCCAAAAAAATTTATCTGTGCCTACCTCTTCTTGTCGTATGAAGTATTATTAGTTCTATTGTTTAACATTTTGGATTTATTTTATTCATAACATAATTTTGCATTTTTACATATTAATTGCATGTATTTTTACAACAATGCATACAATTAAAAGACATATTTGTTTGAGATGATATAAGCAAGGCTTATAGAATTAAATTTATTAACATAAAGTCAGCAGGTAACTATTCAGTTATGGTATGCCGATACGCAAGGCCGTGCAATAGGTCACAAGGCCAGACCGCTAACCCGTGCGCCTTCACCGGTTCAAGGACTGTCCTTTCAGCTGCATACAGGTTTGCATTCCTTACATTCTATAATATCGTCGTTTGCGGTTTGTGTGTTTAAGTTTTTTAAATTTATGAGATAGTATTTTCGCTTTTTGTTACTTTACAATTATTAATCGCTCGTATTATGTTGTGTTTATGTTTAGGTATTATGCACCTGCTAACTTCGGCGCTCACACGTGCAAGTGTTGCAAGGTCGCAAGGTTGCAAGGTTGCAAGGTCACAAGGGCAGCCCAGACCGTGCACCTTCAATGATTCAAGGATTGTCCTTTCAACACCTTAATACATTGTTCGCATATTTTAAATGTTTTATTTAGTTTAGTTTCTGCAGATATGTATATGATTTTTTTTATTTTCTATCTCTATATATTATGATAGATTGTTAAATATCCGATGTAGTGATACAATTTATGTCAATCAAGCGTTTTGATTGTACAGTAGGTAAATATGTTGATGCCAATATTTTTTTTATTTGCCGAGCCCCACGATTTTACTCGTGTTATTATTTATTCGATCAACTCTCCACCGCACTACCGACAACGAACTCGTTTATCCTATTGTTCTTCTCATTTTCAATACTTGCCTACAGCTTGCCAGATTGCTTGACGTTCATGCATACTGCTTAGTTTTTTAGAGTCCTAGCGGGAAGTTATATGGCCTATAATTTTGTTCAATAAATTTGCTATGAAAGGAAAAAGATTTTTTTAATTCTGAACGGTATTTCCAGACATTAACGTGTTCAAATAAACAAACAAACAATTACAATTATTAAAATATCCGATGTTAATAGTAACCATTCGAGTGAAACAATAGTTTTAATTATACAGTGAATAAGAAAAAGATTCAATGTTTCACTTAGAATTAGTGGAAACAGTTTGCAAGACGTGGACAATGCTATCATGGGCTCAGTTGGCGTCACGGCGTCGGCTCCGCGAACCCTTTACGACGAACGGCCAGTCGCTAAATCCGGCCACATCCGCGTCGCTCGCCGTCGCCGCAGCGCCGCAACGCGACGCGTCGTTTCAAAGTTCTCTCTTTGCTCGACATCACGACGCCGTTTAGGGTTTATATTATTCACATTCTTGGACGTGTTTAAAACAACAAATCCTGTCAAAATCCAACTCTCTTAACACGGCCAACTATTTTTGAAAATATAATACCTACAGGAGTACGAAATATTAAATAGAGAATGACAGGAATGAAAGATTTTCTGTGGTTAAAATTTAATACATTGTTCAGCTAAAGGGAAAATGACCATTTTGATACGTTTAATTTTTTATAATAATTATACTGCATGACAAATAAGTCGAGAAGAAGCTGTTTAAAAAATGAACAGCATTCAGAATAGGAAATAATATTCTTTTGTAAGATAATAAGGCATGTAGATAATGTACTGTATTTGGATGTACATCGCACAAAAGCTACATACATACACAACGTATTTTTATTGGATTTTCATGAGAAGATAACTTATAATCCTGAAGTTGATACGGATCATTATGATTTGTTTATTGGTTAATAACAATATGTATACATTCAATTATAAAGATAGTTAAAAAAAACGTTTAAATTGATAGATCGCATTGATAAATTAAGTTTCAAATAAAAATTTATTTAACTTCAATAAAGTAGTTGTATATAAATGAATATTTAAATTTATAGATAGCGTTAAGTTGCAAAAGATCAGAGAAATAACTAAATAGTAATAACAATAAAATATCTTATTTCTGTAAGTTTTTAATGATTTTGTCTTTTTGTTCTTGTACCACCGTTGTAGGCCACGGGCGAGTAAATATAGACCCGCATCTCCTCTTTGTATTAAAAATAACTTGAAATTTATTCGGTGTTAACGCTTTACTCCGTCCATTAATAACATATAAATTACACGTTTAAACGGTCATTGAAAAATTATCTTTAAAGAAACTGTTTCTCACTATTTGACTCACGAATCGATCCTAATTATGCAAGTAGCTTATATTTTAAACTCATTTAAATATACTTAATCTGTATTAACATAAGAAATGCAGCGGCACATTACTCTTATAATAAATAAATATCTGGGCGACCGAGCTGAGCTCGGTGTCTTATAAAAGAAACACCTATCTAGGTAAACTTGGAATGTAAAACATTATCTAAATGCAAAGTTTCATCGAAATCGTTGGAGCCGTTTCCTCACTTAAAATAATAAGATAATTAGAATATAAATTTAGCTGACAGGCTTTTTATGTGTAGTACTTAAGTTTTAAGACTTTTGTTGTTGTTTTATTAGTATAAGACAATGTTAAAAAGTGTAAAATTCAATATTCTGTAACATTTAAAACGATGTAGAAACTTTACCTTTTATGTTAATTAATTACGACAGATCAGGTGTTGCGGTAATATTTTGATCAGAATGCGTACCTACGTATTAGCCATAGGCACGCCGCTATGCCCGTCGATAAATATATTTAGAGCAATAAGACTTTGGGAACCTAACCTTTGACCATTAGCGGTTACAATACCGCGTTGTCTAATTTATTAGTAGAATTCTGTTTTGCGATAATCTATACTTGTTAAGGTTCAAATGTCATTCGAACACACCTAACTTGGTATTTGACCATTACAACCGGTACTGTTTTATAACCCACGATTGTTATGCAATCTGCCGCGGTATCTTGGTTTGAATTAAGTAGAACAAAGGCTAGATAAATGTTAATGATATGTTTATGAATATTATGTTTCTATGTTATTAATCATGTTATTTCTCACGGGGTCTGTGACCTGCTGACGAACTGGGAACTGAACTTTAAATCGACAAATTTTCTGAAAATTATATTTTATAGTTCAATTATGAAAATACTTTTGTGTGTAGTGGGTTTATTTACTTCCAAGTTTATCGCGAACACAAAAATTATATTGGAGGTCAATGTGGAATTAAGTAACCTTTACAAATATCCAAGGGATTGCATTAAAAATTGCAAACATTTTACATTTTATATGTTATTTATTGAGGAAAGTTAAAAGCTGTATAACATAGTTAAGACTCTAAGTGGAGTAGATCAGAACCATAAACGTTAACCAATTTGGCAAATGTGTTGGCAACGGTGCTTATGCGGCGCGGCGCGGCGCTGCTTGGTTAGTTGGTCGAATAAATTCAACACAGGTGAATCCGTGGGGCACAACTAGTTATTTACAAAAAGCACTATAAAAGAATTGCTCCAATTTGATTATTATAGGCGAACAGAGGACACGCGTTCTCACGCGTCCTACGCAATAGAATACATAATTATACTGGATTGCGCCACAGCGCGACGCGACGCGGCGGCGATCCGGCATTGTTCGACGTAATGTCTCTTCTAAATCAGAGCTCCTCTACATCATGTGTACGGGGTCTATTGTTGCGCGATGTTCACATGCACTGACAAAACGACTCCCACGGAACAATTTCAACGTGTACAGTCTAAAGGCTGACCGAGCTTGTGCGAAAGTGGTGGAATGATCAATGCAGTCACTACTTCCTCGTAGAAACAAAGTTATCTCTAGTATGTAAAAAGGTATATTACAATTTACTAGCTTTACCCGCGGCTCCGCTCGCTTTATCTATAATAAAATGTTTTACCAGGATAAAAAGTAACCTATTTATGTTAAGGTTAAGGTCCTTCTTATATATGAAATTGAAATTAGCGTTTATGGAAAAAGTAAAATGAAAAAAATATTGTGAAATTATACATTTAATCAATTAATTTACTTTATCTATTCACTTTCGCCATTTAATAGGTAGTTCATTGATTCCATTGCTGAAAAATTGTGGAAGTGAGCATCAATAAATTTTTGAAAGTGGTGTTTGGGCAGCCTCATCGGAATTGAATTTTGTTCCTTGCAAGAAATTGTCCAAATTCCGAAAAAAGTTGTAATCTGTAGGGGCAAGGTCCGGGGAGTTTGCTGGGTGTTGGAGATATCCCAACCCCAGTTCCTCTAATTTAGCGACTTTCTGTCGTGAATTATGGGGTCTAGCGTTGCCCTGAAGCAGCACTAGGCTAGAGAGATTGACCAGTCTCGGTTGTTTAACGGCTAGCTTTTCTATCATGGATTGCAATTGTTGACAATACAGATCTGCTGTTATCGTCTGGCCAGATCTTAGGAAGCTGTAGTGTATGACCCATCACTGGTCCACCAAACACTCACCAGTAACTTTTATGAGTCAACTTTCACTTGAGACAGAATTTGGGTGGTTCTCCCGGGTTCAACCATTGTGATGAGCGTTATTACCCAATATGATTCAAAATTCCATCGTTATTGGGCCGGTTGAGTAATATAAAGCAGCACTCAATACGTGTTTGTTGGTGTGCTTTAGTCAATTTATGCGGTACGAATTTCTCGAGCTTTTTCACTTTTCCAGTTTGTTTCAAGTACATTATATTTTTTTTATCACTCAAACCGAAGCCTGCCGCTAACTTTGACGTGGCTTGCGATGGATCCGTGGATTTGCATTATCAACTAGGGTCTCCGGCCGTCCACGGGGCTTGTTTCTTAGGTCAAAATTTCCAGAACGAAAACGTTTAACCTAGAATGTACCGTGCTTTCTTTTACAGTAGATTCCCCATACACATTATTAACCCTTCGAGCTATTTCTGCAGCGCTGATGCAACGGTGGAACTCATATTCGTAAATAAAGCGATATTTTAAATTTTCCATTATGTGAAAAGAATGGTGTCAAAGAAGAATCAAACGGAGCGAAAAAAAAGAAAAACTAGATTCGAAACACATATAAACAAGCCTGAATTTGAAATAAATTTGAATTTGGAATTTCTAATTAAACGCCAGATATTTGAGATCAGAGTGGCCAGTTCAACAAAACGCCAATTTCATATGTAAGGACCTAATACCTAGTAACTATCTGTATGCCATATTACATCTAAATCCGTTCAGCCGTTTTAACCGGATTGCGTAACAATCATACAAACACACAAACATCAAGACCTACACATTTGTAATATTAGTAGGATAAGTATCATAAATGATTACTTTTTAACTTGGCTCAAACTCTAATTATTTTGATATGTTGTTACTAAATGCACATTGAAATTTCAGATTAATTTTCTAGTTTTTTTACTTAAAATTATCTGAACGCAGTGTATTTCGTTGTGATCATATACTTTCTTTACTTGATTAGAAAAATTTTAGGGAAATAATTGTGCACATACAAGAATGGAACTTTAAGAAATGTACGTATATTATTTGTTTCTTAATACCAATAAAATAAAAAGGTTACTAAGGTTAGGTCCATATACTATACGATTTCGTTTTCGATATTATTTGCATTCCACAAGAATTGTATGGTTTAATATCAACCTAAACCGCTGATCATAGAGTCCTGAAACTTGGAGGGTGTGTTGTGTTCTTTGTATGACGTAGGCATCCGATAAGAAAGAATTTTACGAAATTCTACCCCTAAGGGGGTGAAAAAGGCGGGCAAAGTTTATATGGGACAACGCGATTCCTTGGTCCAATCTACTTCAAATTTTGCATTAACCCTTTTTAACAGAATTGAAGGAAGACGTGTTTCGTATTTTATTGAAATTCATCCCCTATCGGGGTTAAAAATTGGTAGAAAGTTATTTTGGTTATAAATTATACGAATCATAAAATATTTTACAAAAAACATGTAAAATTTATACGAATACTAATAACATCATAAAGCGGAAAAGTTGTTTGTTTGTTTGTTTAAACACGCTAATGTCTGGAACTCCCAATCGGATTCGAAAAATCCTTTTTTATATGATAGCCAGACTCACGAGGAATAAGTAGTATATGTTTTGTTATAACATTAGGCTACAGTTTCTAGCTAGCCTTAAATGTTTATTTTTGTTACGTAAGTCGGAAGTCGAAGCCCTCGCGAACTGCTTTAGCCGCATACGTTGGCTTAATGGTTAATAATACGTCAATATAATGTTCTACAAATATATTGGCGATTAGTATATATAAAAAAGTCAGTAATAGCATATATCTATCTTTTATACATGAGCCACAATACAGTATTTTGCAATTTTTTTGTTGAAGGTTAAAAATTAATTTATGGGCATTATTTTTATGCATGGCATATTAATCCTTACGAACAAAAGTTACTTCATCATATAGACAATTTATAATGAAGAAAAACTTCGTCTTTTACGGCATATTATTTGGACGCATAGTTTGAGAGATAATACAAAATTAAAAGAATTCAACACTCGGCTCGAGTCTATGTATTATGTAGTAGCGACGTGAACGAGCCGTGCGATGTGACCATCTAGCCGCCCGATAAAAATATTGTCTTTATTGAAGTATTATAAATCATCAATCAGTGATTTCTTCTAAATTATCTGCGGGGAAACCGCGGGGCACAGCTAGTCACATATAAAATGTAGGTAACAACATGTCTTACTTGACATTTTGTTACAATCTCTTTAACTTTTTATAGCTAAACTATATCTGGACGACCGAGCTGTGCTCGGTGTCTTATATAATATAAAAAAAAACACCTATCTAGGTAAACTTGGAATGTAAAACATTATCTAAATCCAAAGTTTCATTGAAATCGTTGGAGCCGTTTCCGAGAAACCAATTACATATACAGGGTGTCCGGTAATGAATGGATAACCTTGAAATGACTTATAGCAGAACTTATGGCCATTCAGAAAAAAATTTGAAACAAAACATATCCCAGGTAGTACCTAAGATATGATTTTTTTAAATAAAAAACTACAAATTTTTACCTTGTTTTACATTATTGTACACTGCGACTACAAATGACTGAATTCTATCGGTTTTTGTTGATCTATTATTATGCGCTAACTATGCCAATCGATTAGCAGTAAATAGTTTGACTAGCTATGGTACTATTTAAAAAAAACTTGAATTAATTTTTCTGTGAGAAATTTGCTAAAATATTTTTTTTACAAAGTTGTAGTTTCTTGGGTTTAAAAAAAAAAAAATGAAAACTTGAGTAACCAATAATTTTAAAATAATGTCGGTTTTGAGTAGATTTCATAATGGTATAATTCATTACTGTATCTTATGTAAATAGTGAATTATTGCTATTAAAATAGAAAAGGAGCAAAATTGATTAAATAACAAAATATTTAATATGGGAATATTTTTTATATTCCATATCCATTTATCCATTTATTATATCCATTCATTATCAGACACCCTGTATATATACATACAAAAATTGCTCACTTTATATAATAAGATAAGATATTAAAGGCAAAGCTTTAATCCTTATTAAATTTGATGAAAAAATTAAAAACATTGGAGAAAGTTGACAGCTTTGGACTTATGCATTAACAAAAAGAAATTAGCCATGACGCAGTAACGATTACATGAAAATAAAGTTGTTTTTATCTAAATCTAACTTAATGCATCTTTACACAATGCACCTAATTAGCATACACTGTGGCTTTAATTATGATCATTAAAATGGTTACCATAAAAGCGTAACATTACAAAATAGTGCTTAGAAAGCGTAACGTAAAGGAAAATTTAATTGTTACATGTATAAGTGCTCTCAATAAATGATTTCTTTTTTAAATGTTTTTATCTTACAATCTAAAGCGATTATTGTAAAGTAACATAAGTATACCTATATCTTAATTTATTTTAACTGATGCATAAATTACGCTATTTTCTTATACAGGTTTCATAGAATAATGCTTAGTTTGAAAAATAATCAAAAGCCATAAAGTTAATCTATTAATGCTAATGTACCTATACATTAGCATTTTAACATTTCTATCTCCGATATATCCTCTTGCTTCACCTCCGCCAGGTACCTTATGTATGCCGACGATACCAAAATTTTCAGCGCTATTCGTACTATTGATGACTGCCACATGTTACAGAATGAACTTTTGCGACTTTGTGATTATTGCAAGTTAAATAAGCTAAATTTAAATGTAAAGAAATGTAATGTAATATCATACAGTAGAAAACATCAACCAATAAATTATATCTATATACTTGACATGTTGCCAGTGCAGAGGGTTTCTGTCGTTCGTGATTTGGGGGTGATGATGGATTCCAAACTGCTTTACACGTATCACTATGATTACACACGTCAGAAAGCTTTAAAAATGTTTGGATTCATTTGCAGAATTGCAAGGCCTTCTGTAAACTTAAACTCGCTAAAACTATTATATTTTACATACATTAGGAGCTATCTCGATTATGCTTCGACAATATGGTCACCAGATTATATCACACATAAGACTAGTCTAGACAACATTCAAAGTAAATTCCTGAGATATCTAAATTATAAATTTAATAACGAGCATAAGTCATACTTAATTGATTTAGACTTTTACAATTTAACTTCTTTATCAAAACGACGATCTATCTTCGATATGACATTATTATACGATATTTTGAACAACAATATTGATTGCCCCGAACTAGTGAATAGGATTAATTTCAAAACACATACAAAAATTATTCGAAATCCGCGCTTATTTGCACTACCGCCAGTTAAACACAATTATGCTAAGAACTCTGTTTTACAAAGATGTTTTAACATGTATGACACGAAGTTTAGTCATATTGATTTATTCCAGTCAAATAGGAATGTTTTCTTAAAGGAATTAAAATCAAAAAACACATTGAAATAGTCATCATGGCTGTGAAA
Organism: Saturnia japonica; assembly: GCA_033032175.1. Taxonomy (NCBI): domain Eukaryota; kingdom Metazoa; phylum Arthropoda; class Insecta; order Lepidoptera; family Saturniidae; genus Saturnia; species Saturnia japonica. The sequence goes on from CM065314.1 coordinate 7,753,443, forward strand.
CAGGAACACAGAAAGGACTCAGTTTACTCTTTATTGCTTATAACATACATACATATACAATTCACATATGCTTTCACTCAGGAGCATATTATGATCCCAACACACCTATACACTCTCACGCACACGCACACTACACGCAGACTCACACTTCCACTCACATTTAGATATAGAAACACATAATACTTCATAATGATATTTTTTATGTATATAAATATTTAACCGCTGCATAACAAACAAAATTTAATAATAATTGTTTCGTAATTGGCACCACATGATTGCAAAACATAACAAATGTATATTTTGTGTTAAATGTGCTGTGAAGCAATATGTACCAAATAAATAAATAAATAAAAATAAACATAGCTAGGATGTTAATTGAGGAGATAAGAAAGAGATATAAACTACTTTTGCCGTACAAAAATGAAATTCTGAAAGCGAAGCGGAAATAAAAACTCGTTCAGGATACGCGATGAAGTGTAGCTCAGGAACGGACAGCTTCTTTTTCATCTGAGTTATTAATGTGACAGTTCTTACACAGTGCTGTAATACCTTAGCAATCAAAAGCATCCTTTATAAAATAATATAATGTTTTATAAATGTAGATTTGAAAAATATGACTGATTTATTTATTTCTAACTTGTTTATAGAGAGATGAATTACAATAATTGTAGGCATTGCTAATTGCGTTTTGGAACTGGGCGGATTTACTGTATGTACTTTTATGTATATTGTGTAAACTTTTGGTTACAGTACCTGAAATTACTATTATGAAACTATAATAAAATAATGAAGCAAACATATACACTTACATTTTAGGTTAGCCGTTGGTAATAGTCATGTATATTTTAATATAAAACATATTTCATGAATATTGTTATCGTATTTTCTTGTGGTTTTATATTTAGAACTACATTGGTTTTTCGTTAATTTATTAAATCTAAACCTCAGTTATTGAATTATTCCCGTTCTATAGAACTTCTAACAGCAAGATATCCCATGAATTCTTACTCAATTTATCTACGACTGCATGTTAGTATCTTGAACTTTACTCAGATCTCTTGATCAAATATGGATTACTTTAAGGAGAACTCTAGTATATATAAATCAAGTTAAAATGCCATATATTCACGAAGGATTTCTCTTTATGTATAATCACTTAAATATTTCCATCACAAAACCGCGTTTCCGGAATGGCATAACGACATTCTCAACCGTGCCTTGGGAGAAAGGCGAAAAAGTTCATTGTCACAACATCATTGATTAAATGAAATAACGTAATGAATGATTCAGCGAATGTATTTAGTTGCATTGAGTTTCTTACATGAGTTTCCGCGCACGCGTCCATCCTGCCTGATTCCCGAGCCAGTCTCAAGCGCAGGTGTACAATAATGTTCACATTGGCATTCGTTACGAGAACACAACTTGAATCGATGCTACTTTTTATCGCAAATACTTTAAAATGTACTGTAGATTAAAAGATGTAATATATTGTGCTATAATACATTTATTTTGTAAGATAAAAGCAGATGTTGAGCTGCGCATTTACAACGGTAATTGGATTTAAAAAGAACGCAGTAATTCTTTAATTTAAATAATAATTGTGTTTACTTATGTACCTGTACGTAAGTAGTTATAAATACTTTTTTGCCGTAGCAAAACAATAAATTACTCCGAAAATGTTATATATCATATCATTATGAGTTTAACTATAAATGGTATAATAATAATGTAAATTCATTTTATAGAATCATATTCGTTTTTACATTTAATAAGAATAGTAGCATCACCTAATTGCACGATATGTAGTGTGGTTGAGGATGTACATCACATTTTGGTGGAATGTGTTAAGTATGAAAATTGTAGAAATTTTGGTAAGGTAGAGGTAGGTGGGTATTTGTAATTCGATGCTGTCAAGCCCTCTGTCTTAGAATGCGAAAATATTATATAGAATCGCAAAATTAGCTCATAAGAATTAATAATTATGTCTCAAATTTATTAAAAAATTGTATAATGTTTGTGAGGTATTTATGGGGCGTCATAGTCGCAATGCGACAAAGCCCATTATTAAAGAAAGAAATAAAAAAAAATTATGTTGTGTACTTATAAAAAAATATTCATTGTAGAAATATGCATGATTTTAAATTGATTAAAACAATGTTAAATTTTTCGTTATTTTTACACAATGAAAAATAGGTCAGTATAATGTATCTGGGGGAACGATGGTGTCCCCGCTAAGTCAAAAGCGCAAGGCACGGCCGTACCATCCTTTTCTCGAAGCAACTTACGACACTTTTGACCCCCTTGTAACTTCGCTGTGTGTAAAGCAAGAAGTTTGAATTTTAAGAGTATAAATAAGACGTTATAGTTTACGAATTAGCGCTAGTCAAAGTCTTTTAATTTTGTCACTGACATACTAACTAATCATAAAAACTTCAAAAATGTAAACAGTACAAAAGTTTTTTAATTTAAATAATTTAATATCTGAGCGGCTCGGTATCATACAAAAAAGAAAAAGGGATATGTACACCTATAAAGGTAAACTTGAAATGTAAAACATTAACTAAATACATAGTTTCATCCAAATCCCCACGATTTCCGAGAAACCAATTACATATGTACAAGAACTAGCTGTGCTCCACGGCTTCACCCGTGTTAATTTTATCCGATAAATACCGCGCCGCCAACGCACCCATGTTGCCTATCATAATTGTTCTCATTTTCCACTAGTACAAGTTATTTTAAATTTCCATTATCTCCTAAACTGTGTGTCCAAATAAAATACATACTATAAAGGGCTTAATTGAACATTATAAAATTGACTCTTATGAAGGATTAATATGTTATGCCTAAAAATAATGCTCATAAATCACTTTTTAATATTCAACAAATTTTTGTCACTAAATAGCTTATTGTGGCTTATATATAAAAGACATGCATATACTATCCCGGACTTTTTTTTAGATATACTAAAAATCAATATTATAGTAGAACATTATATTTACGTATCATAAACCATAAGCGCTTTGAGTTCCGACTTATTTAACAAAAAAACTTAAGGCTAGCTGAGAGGTATAGCCTAATGTTAGACAGCCTAAATTGCAGCATGTAAATCTGGCTGTCATATGCAAAGAGAAATTTTCGAATCCGATTGTTAGTTCCAGAGATTAGCGTGTTTAATCAAACAATTAAAAAAGAATCACTTTAATTATACTAAATAATAATAAAGTAATAAGTACAAGTATAGTATAAGTATATATTGCTCACTTAATAGTGTTAGACTAGATGTGCCCAGCGGTTTCACCCACATATAATTTAAAAGAAATTACTGATTGATGATTTATAATACTTCAATAAAGACAATATTTTTATAGGGCCGCCAGATGGTCGCGGCGCGAACCGGCATTGCACGAATCTTTGGCGCCGCTAATTAATATAGACTTAGACCCGAGCCGAGTGTTGAATTATTTTAATTTTGTATTATCTCTCAAACTATGCGTCCAAATAACATGCTGTAAAAGACGAAGTATATCTTCATAATAATTTTTCTTTATGATTAAGTAACTTTTGTTCGTAAGGATTAATATGCCATGCTTAAAAATAATGCTCATAAATTAATTTTTAATCTTCAACAAATAAAAAATGCAAAATGCCTTATTGTGGCTTATGTTTAAGAGATAGATATATGCTATCGCTGACTTTTTTATATATACTAATGGCCAATAATTTTGTGGAACATTGTATTGATGTATCATTAACCATTAAGCCAGCGCATGCGGTTAAAGCAGTTCACGAGGGCTTCGGCTTCCGGCTTACGTAAAATAAATCGATATTTAAGGCTAGCTAGAAACTGTAGCCTAATGTTATAATATAACCTGTGCTATTCCTCGTGAGTCTGGCTATCATATAAAAAAAAAAAATTTTTCGAATCCGATTGGGAGTTCCAGAGATTAGCTTGTTTAAACGTACAAACAAACAAACAAAAAACTTTTCCGCTTTATTATATTATTAGTATTAGTATAGATATTTACATGTTTTTATTGAATATGGAATGATTCGTACAATTTATAACCAAAAAGTTTTAGTCCTTACCATTTCAAATTTCGAACCCTACGTCCTTTTATATTTATTATCATTTATTGGTCGTGTACTAAAAGTGCATACCCTCTTTAAGCTTAGAAACCTTCAAATGAGGTACTAATATAGTACGGTGACTTTCGAGACATTCCAATTTTAAAATGTATTTGCTTATGTTTTTAAGTGAATTCAACCCTTTTTTGAATAAAATCGGATTGAGTTTTCAGACATGTGTCAAAATAAAATGTGATTTAAATGAAAAGCACTAAGGAGTATTCGAAGCAAATCACCGCCAAAATAACTTTATAACCCTTTTTAACCCCGTCAGGGGACGAGTTTCAATAAAATACGAAACACGTCTTCTTTCAATTCTATTAAAAAGGGTTAATGCAAAATTTGAAGTAGATTGGACCAAGGAATCGCGTTGTCCCATATAAACTTTGCCCGCCTTTTTCATCCCCTTAGGGGTTGAATTTCGTAAAATTCTTTCTTATCGGATGCCTAAGTCATACAAAGAAACACACCCTCCAACTTTCAGGTCTCTATGATCAGCAGTTTAGGCTGTGCGTTAATCCGTCAGTCATTCAGGACAAAGCATTTTATATGTATAGATGTTGATTTTTGTAAACAAAAATGAAGTATAACGTCAATAGCATTTTGTTATTTGTTCTTAAGTCGTGGACTCCGAGGCATAATGTTACGATTATAAGCAATTAGAAACGCAATGGTTGATACATTATACGGAGACGTAGCGGCGCCTCTTACGATCTAGTAGTAATAATGACTTTCAGTTACGAATATACTAATTTCCCAACTGGATTCTAAATTAACATTCTGTATATATAAAAAAAATAACTAACTGACTGACTGAAATATCTACACACTAGCCCAATCTAATGGGGCTAGGACTGTCAAAATTTACTAAGGAATATTTAAGTACTAAGGTAGGCTTTTGAAAATTCAACCACTAAGGTATCGAAAAGGAGGATGAAAGTTCGTATGAAAATCCGTAATTTTTGAAGATAGATCTATGAAAATATGTATTTGGCAATTAAGTTAAAAAGTAAAAATGTTGGGACACGAGCGAAGCCTTGGGAAAGTTCTAGTAATAAATAAAACGGAAACTGATGGGAAATAGAAAGTATAATACGTTAATGATTTGAATAACCTTGGCAATATTCTAATCTTAATATACCGTCTTCTGAAAATACTTGAATGTCTTCCTTAATCTAACAAGCGAATTTATGTACGAACTAGTTGTAATTGTTAGTTATACTTATCCTATATTATATATCTACATTGTTGTTTGTCGTGTATTGAAACGTGTTACACTTATCAAGACTTAAAAAATATAGTTATAATTGTATCGCTAAAAACATCTAAGAACGACATGTCAGTAAAAACGTGCTGTTTAATTGAATGGTAGTATTGTAATGTTGGTGTTTAGTAGTTTAGTTGACTTTCATTGGCGAGATTCTCACGTTTTCCTTTATCTGATGCTTTCTCTGCGAGATAAGAATGCATTGAATTTAATAGCGTAACATTGAAGAAAGATTATGAACGCAGATTCGCATTATAGTCCTATTAAATTTTTTTGGGGACGTAGAATTTTATTAGGAAACAAGACCGCAGGACATAATAAAAGCCGTGTTTTCCAGGTTTTTGATATTAAAAAATTCATATAAGAAAAATGCAAGTCCTGTAGGAGCTATGAGCATAAATATAACTTTGATTTTCGTTGCTGAGTTAGTATAAAAATTAAGTCAGTAATGTAAATCCATGTAATTCAGTATGAATGTGTAAAACCGAGGAAGATTATTTTAAAGTGAAAGTGAACAGTGTTTTTTAAAATATAATATTAAAATTAAAACTTACAGTAAATTCTGCAGTCAAATAATGTCGGGTCCGGTAAGTGATTCAGTGTGAGAAAGATTGGCATCAGGACTAACGGATTACAACATATTTTTGGGGAACAATTTCACAGCAGGCCTTATTATTTCAAGTAAGCATAACTTATAACTTACTTCTTCTTACCCCTTATCCTATTTAAGTAGGGTCGGCACAACATGTTTTTTTCTTCCACTCTACCAAATATCATCTCAGTATTCACACCTTTTATACGCATATAATTCTTTACACAATCCATCCATACCTTCTTCGGTCTACCACTACTCCTATATCCATCCACCTTCATACTTAACATACTTCTAGTTATTAGATTTTCTTCTTTATCATGACATGACCATTCCATGTTGACCTAGTTATAACATAACTATGCATAGCTTATAACTATGGTAACTAAATAGCTGATATAAATAAATAAGAAATTCGCTTAGAACGCAAGCGGAACCCTCTAATTACGATATGAACGAAATCAAGCTTTCGGATCTCAGGATTTGAGGCACTACAACGAATAATATTTTTTTGGGAGTAATTTTGTAAAGGCGAAACTTTTCTATACCTATGGTGTAGATATTACTTGTCTTATAGCTGCGTTTTATTTAATCCAGTCAATGGCGTAGTTAAGGGGGCAGCCCAAACTTTGTGTGTCTGGTTTGTGGGTGGTGTGAGTAAATGTAAAGAAAACGCTAAAAAAGACCGTTCACTTGAGAGATCCCCATATAAAGGCCGAAACATATTTTCCTTTTCTGTTTTGCCAAAAGTGCAATTTATCGCCCCGGTTGTCTTCCATGCTAGCTTCATCACTAAACCATGTTAACAAATCTTTCATTCTCCTATGAGGGATCCACTACACTCTTATACATATGACCATAGATACATTCCAGGATTGCACCTGCGACGTGCCCTTCAAGTTTCAAGAGCAATAAAATAAATAATTTATTTGCTATATAGGTAATACCTAACAAACAAATACTATACTAGAAATTCTATTGGTAAGTATTGGTATTTGAGAATTGAACCGACAGCGACGACGCGACGTAAGGATTCAGTAATAATATACAAGACAAGTGTCGTTAAGTTAAATTGAATGTTTCTTAACGTTATTTGGTTTGATAAAATAAATTCCAAAACCCGCATTGCAGTAGTTATCGTTAGCGCAAACATTTTGGGTTTTTATCCGCGTTATTTATGGGACCACCATAGTAATTAGTCACACTTGTTTCTTTCAATGTTTATATATTTCAAAGTAGCAAGTAAATGTTTTTGGTATAGTATCAAGTAGTAAATAGGCACGCAGTCCACTTGATGTTAAGTGATCAGTACAGTATATACTTATTTATAATATAATGGAAAATAAATTATTAAAAACGTGAACCTTTTGATGGCTTAGGTACTGTGTCACCATTTTTGATTATGGGCATCCATTAATTAAGTGAGATGTTTTTGACAATTTCCTAACCCCCCTCCCCCTTGGTGAGATATCGTGTAATTTGGCTCTACCCGCCGACCCAATATCTCAAGTGAGATTTTTTTAATTTATAATTTCAGTGTAGATGTGTTAGAGTTATATAAACAAACAATTTGCATTATTATTTTTATTGAAGACTAGTGAAGACTCATGAAGAGTAAGTATTTAAGATTGTTTAGATTATAGTCTAAGTTCACAGTGATAAAATTTAACAATATAATCCTTAAATGGGAACTATTACTATTAATAAAAGAATATTTATTCTAAATCAATCCATGGGGACGCATGCACGCATTCACGGTCTCAAAAGTGACTATTGGAACCAACATATCCATGTGATTTTCAATAAAATCATCAGGTCCTTCAATTTCGCTCTGATTTGCGCACAGAAGTTCAGTAGCTATTCAATCTCATGCTGCACCAAGTCTTCTTTTTTCGGGAACCTCTGTTTAGCTGTGATTTTACACTGTTTTTTACAGGGAAAAATTACGTGATATTTGTCGAGATCACCGATCTTCCTCGCGTGAAGTTCGATGAGATTCACTCGACCCCATGTTTCCGCTGAAAACCTCACGTAATTCATGGACACCCCCTTAAGTAGATAACACCAAGTGGTATATTATATAAATCAAGCTTATAAATCGACATACGAAAGACTGTACTCTTGTAAATTACATAAATGTTTTATTATTATTGACTGTGCCATGTATCATTGGTTAATAAATAGGTAATCGGTAAAAGGTAGATATTACCAAAAACGAGCCTATCTAAACAATTAATACGATTGAAGTGTCTGTTTGTAACGGCAAAATAAAAGTTTTTTACTAAATGCAAATAAGAAAGTATGTACGATACCTATAACAAATAGCTCATTTTTAAAAATTTTGTCTGTCTGTCTGTTCGTTTGTTCAGGGTAATCTCCGAAATGGTTGGTCCGATATTGACGGGACTTTCACTGATAGATAGCTGATGATATAGGGAGTAACTTAAGTTACTTTTATTTTAGAAAAAGAATTAGGGTTTTGCACAGATATAAAAAAATGGTTATGGTGAATCAATTCGGGCGCTTAAATGGCTTATGCTGAGTAAACCATAAGAGATATAGCAAATTAATGAACTACATAATCATATGCATCAAAATACCTACAAAAAAGTCCGGGAGAGTCTATCTTCTAAGGAACACCCACAGTAAGCATTTTTGTCTTTAAAATAGCCGGGAGCGGGGGAGCAAGATTCGCGCGGGCATTCTGTAGTCCACGTGAGCGAAGCCACGGCCACAACTAGTTTGTAATATAATACAATTTCTATTGATGTCATTTCTAGAAGATAATTTAAATTATTGGTAGGTAATGAGTCATGTGTGTTAAAATATAGTATGATTAATGGTTTATAATTAACTACTAAAATTGTTAAAAGTGTATAAATAATTCAGGTGAACATAAAATATTCTACATATTAGGTTTAGGCACGGTAGGCTAGTCTAGACGAATCACTGACGATATTCAAGAGTTTTTCATTTTCCATTGCAAACGTTTCGTGCGATAGCATTATAAGCTGTAAAACATAAAACAAGTTTTTTAGGCACGCAAAACCTTATTTACTATCGTGACTCTATTGAGCATTAGTAAATCTTGGTTGGTTAGTTAATCTTAGTTAATCATGCAGCTTTGATAAAAGTTATTCATTGTAAAAAAATGTATTTTTTTACAAAATAAGCATACAATCAACGAAGTACTTATGAATTTTAGATGAAGGATAAAATGTTCAATGGTTTTGATAGCTTGAAAGCTTGGATTAAAACTAAATACTTAACATCAAATATATAAGTCCTATATATTATACATTATTATTTAATACGGTAGCTACATTTAACATTATTAGAAAATTATACATTAGAAAATGCTCCACCACTGATATTTTCACTGATTACATCATTGCTTCAGATTGCTCCATTCATTTTAAGAACCACCAGCACAGTAAGAAAACGAAGTAGTTCTAAATACCTACTCATAAAAGTAACTATTTATAGTAATTATATTGTCCGTCGCATCAGTAGATAAGTATAGTTCGTAATAGCGGTACGGTTTCGCATGTCTTTATGTGGAGTGGGAGACATTTGTGCCCCACGTATCGGATTGCAATAAATTCGGTATATCGGAGGGTTGGGAACTACGGGACAAATGTCTTCCGTTCTTGACAGGCTTCTGGTGTTCATCTGTTTTACTGTTCTAGGCTAGTTGCAGTTATTTTTATATAGATAAGATTTAAGATTTCAGATAATTGTCCGAAATTGAAAATAACATTTGACAACTGATTTCTTTGTTTTTAAATTATTTAGGATCTAATTATGTCGCGTTTTCTTGCTTTGTTTAAAATAAAAAAAATTAAAAGAGTCAATAATTACCATATAATTATACCAACAACAATACTATATATAATTATACCATATAATATATAATTTTACCAATAATAATATTTAATAAAAAAAAAAGAAAGAGAGAACAAGAGTACATGTATACTAACCACATGTGGTTTATTCGATTGAAAAATAAAATTAAATATATAACACTGAACTGAAAAGGCGACAAAGAGAATTAAGTACTAAAGATTATAAGGGGCGCCGAAATGGCGCCTCTCTGTCTAAGTTTTTCTTCACATTGCAATACATAAGCATTTTATTTTGCCAACATTCGACTTGTATATTCATTGAGTGCGTGGTAAATAATTTCACTATAATTTATCCTATATCGTGTTATTACTTTTATGATTTTAGACAGATAAAATACACAAAAAAAAAACCACGGATCATCATTGATCAACATTTGGAACTACGAGTATATCTGAATAAAATAAACTACTAAACTAACACTTTGAACCTAATATGAAATAAGTCGGTAATAAATAAATAATAACAACATTGAATTAAAAAAAAAAACTTTTTACCTTACTTTACTATGACAAGAGAAGAAATAAATAGAATGACTAAACAGATACATACATAATACAAAACATATTGGTCAGGAAGATAAAGAGCCTATAAAATATTGGGTTAACGATTTTAGGTTGACTGACCCCCCCGTTCAGCATAAGCCATTTAAGCACCCGAATTGATTCACCATGACCATTTTTTTTGTATTTGTGCGAATCCCTAATTCTTTTTCTAAAATAAAAGTAGCTTAAGTTACTCCCTATATCATCTGCTATCTATCAGTGAAAGTTGCGTCAAAATCGTGCCAACCGTTTCGGAGATTACCTGGAACAAATAAACAGACAGACAGACAAAAATTTAAAAAATGAGCTATTCCTTATACATAGTTAACGTATATATTTTCATATGCACTTAATAAAACGCAGTTATTTTGACATTACAAACAGACACTTCAATTTTATTTATGGTATAGACTAGTAACCACCCGCGATTTCGCACGTATTATAGAATATTATAAAACATAATGAGAATACAATATAGTAAATTTCACTTTTGTCATTCAGGGAGAACGTAGCTTTCTATCTGTGAAACAATTTTCCGAGCGAGACCAGTGGTTTCCAAGATTGTCTTCTATAAATAAACAAACTTTTACCTCTTTATAAAATTAGTATAGACTTGACCATGATTTGTAAAAGCAAAATATATAGTTTCAAATATTATCTTTTTGTTCAACTCATACCAATGATTAAGACACGTATATACAGTTTTTTACGGGATATTAGAAACTAAAGTATAGGTTTTACTTTAATATATCTAGTTATTATAAACTAGCAGTGCCCGCTTGGACTACAGAATGCCTTCGATCAGGTACACGCGCGAATCGTGCTACCCCTGGTTTACTCAGTGTAAGCCATTTAAGCCCCCGAATTGATTCACCATGACCAGTTTTTTATTCTTGCGCGGAGCCCTAATTCTTTTTCTAAAATTAAAGTAGCTCTAGTAACTCCTTAGAACATCAGCTATCTGCCAGTGAGATTTTCGTCAAAATCGGTCCAACCGTTTCGCGGATTACCCGAAACAAACAGACGGACAGTCAGACAAAAAAAATTTTTTTTTAAAGTGAAACTTCCTTGCGCTCATGAGGGTAAAATTTTTTGTTATAGGTATCGTATATAGGTACTTTCATTAGCATTTAGCAAAAAGCTGTTATTTCGACATTACAAACAGACACTTCAATTTTATTAATTTTCTAGTTTTTATAGTGACTAATTTATTATGAGGTAGATAATATTTCAATATTAATCTAGCACTTTTTTATCTAATAATGACGAACTGACACATATATAAGAAGGACTAGAATCATCCAAACGGAAATGTCCACAAAGCGACAAAACTAGTCACTTACAATTAAAGTAAAATAACATTGTAAGCTTTGTGTCTATTGTGTTGTGAACATTTTAAGCGATTTCGGATTGACAGGTAAATAAACCGTGTAATTATGGAAAGCAATTGTAATCATACGAATCACATAACTTTTATGTTATTGTAATGTGGATGCATTTAATATGCATGTAGGCGCATGTAAGAAATGTAAAAAAACTTAATTTGAAAAGGGTATTAGAGACAGAATCCACTAGTGGGGCATGTAATTTACCATAATTGATCTTTTAATGTTAAATAATATACCGATATAGTATTTAATAAAAAGATTATTGCATATGGTAAACAGTAAAATTATATTCCAGAAAGTTTTGTTATTTAGTGGCATATACATATAATATATCCACATAAATAATATGGTCGAGGTTTGTCGTAGGTAACCTACCTACTAACGCAAAAACTTTTGGATAGATTTTGTTTTTTTTTTTTGTTTAACGCCTTATGTCATTATCTTTAAAAAAATGATATCTTCATACACAATAATTCTGTGGACCACGAGAGTGGCATAGCTACTATTATATAAAAAATTAGCTCATGTTTGTGTCCACAAAACTCGAAAAGTGGACGAAAGATTGATTTGAAAATTTTACACAACGTTGCATTTGTTTATAAAATTGTTTTTATATACTTTATAGGGTTCCGTAACGTAAAAGGAAAAAAGGAACCCTTAGAAGATCACTTCATTGTCCGTCTGTCTGTCTGTCAAGACCATGTATCTCTGAAGTGCGTGGAAGTATCACGTTAAAATTAATATCAAATACTTAAGTCTATAATACCTTGGATATGTGAAAAAATTAAACTTTTAAGTCAACGCAATCAAAAGATACGGCCGCATATGCCGCATATTTTAACACTCACAAAGGAGATAAAAGCCTATAGAGTACTTCCAGTTGACCTGGAATCATAAAATTTACATACTTACTTACATTTATATACTTTTTTGTAGTTGGTAAACTAACCGCGGCATATATCGATGTATGGGAAGAACAGTTTTCCAACGGCAAAGTTAAGTTTGTCTCTCATTATTATGCTTTCTCCAGTAATGTTACCTAATCATTTTGGTGAATGTGGCTATACAATTATGGAACCCTCGATGGGCGAGTCACACTCGCACTTGGCCGATTTTTAATCTGAAGTTTGCTGTTATGTTTTTTTTTGTTTTATCTCATTATCCTGATTATTATTTTTAATACATGTTTATCATTTTACGAAATAAACAAATTAACTTATAAATTCAATTTGCAAAATTGTTTCGTGCGATAACACTTACTCATTTATTGCAGACTTGCTTCCCCCAGTCGGTTGGTTACTATTTATGACCGCTACGTCATGGGGTTTCACAGTAACTATTACGTTTTGGCTCGATATGGCTTTGAGACACGACTGAACTTTATGATATTTTCATAATATTCAACATAATAATATATAATATGCTATGTTACAATATAACATAGTTATTTCAAAAATATTATATTTTTTGATGAAATTACATGTTTTTATTTTATTTTTCCGGGTCATATACAGTCGTGCACAGATATCTAATTAGGATACTAGGTACTCTAGTGCATTTTATGAACACGAAATGTTATATCTACGTTCTTATTCAGTAATTTAACATAACGATATAAATATCTGTAATTTTTTACGACATAGTTATCAATGTATTCCACAATAATAAAATAATTACAATTTGAATTTTTATGTTTGGAACGAAGTTCCTTATCGTACGTTTGACGGATGGACGGACACGGGAAAAGTATTCGACTCGACCGACACTTTTCCTTTAATACGTTACAAGTAATGAAGGACTGGTAATAAAATTGTATCTAATTTTAAAAAAAATGGTTTTTGTTTATAAAGTTATGAAAAAAAAAACATTTTATTATTAATTATTCAATGTGATTATGCTACCTATATAAATCCTGATAAAAATACAATACAACTTTAAGTATAGGAAACCATCCAACTCGCTGCCAGAAAGAAAAGTACCAAGAAGGCTGGCCGCATTACCTCGTGGTCATTAATGCTTATTCGTTGACCGAGGTATTGGCCAGCCCTCTGATTGCGACATGCGACGACTTGTAGACATGCGAGTTCTTTAAAGAGGCTGCGTGCACTTGGTTCACACGGACCTAGGGTTTCGACTCCAAACGGCACAGATATATATATACCCTACGAAGGGCTGCATAAATGCGCCGCTTGAGATCTTCTGCTGAGGTAGCTGTTGCGCCTGCCTTTGAGGAAGTAGCTGGAATTATTATTAAAATAAAAATATAAACGAGTAATGCTTAATCAGCACATTCAGTGGACTCAACTTCGTTCCTACCGGGTATCCCACGACTTATCTCGTTTAAATTTTAACCGGCTTAAAAAAGAGGTTACTGAATTCGAATGTATATTTATTTTTCATAGTCATAACTTCTTTGTTTGTGAACCGATTTACATGATTGTTTTTTTTGTTGGAAAGGGGGAACCTCAAGGGTGGTCTCATTTTAATTTTATTGGCATTAGACCTTCGACTTCCACGATACACCAAGGATATACGAAAAATCATTGCAGTTCGTTTTCTTTTTTGTTAAAAATAAATCGTCGTGTTAATATGTGTATTTCAACTTTTTTTTCAGTTTCATTCTTTATCAATTATGGTAACTGGCAAACTTTAGCTAAGTCTAAGATATAAGTAATCGTGAATTGTAATAGAAACTGATGTTGCCGAAGCGGAAAGATTTTCATCTGCTAGTAAATTAGCAGTATGGGTGCACATGTCTTAGAAAAAATGCATTAACACACCCGGCTAATGTGCCAGATTGATCCCTGCACCCTCACCGCGCCAACGCACCGCTGCGCCGCGCCGCGCCACCCCGTGCAGTACTCGATAACACATTGCAGGGTTTAGAATCGTATTCGAATGCATCACGACTACATTATTACATTATGTAGGTACGTGTGAAAACGATGTCTTAATAAAGCGCTTCAGCGCGTCGTTTTTTAGAAGCGCTAGTTTATACCCAGTTGTAGTTAAAGCAGGGCCGTATGTAGTCTGTAACTTTTGATAAACGTTCATCCGCGAGTTGACAGTATATTTAAAGAAAAAATAATGTTTATCATTTTATTATATTGATAAAAAGCCTAAAACAATATAAATCTGGAATAAATAATTGTTCATTTGTTTAATTTTTCCTTGGGATTTTTTTGTATTTAAGATGTAAACACCACACAGAAAATGTTACGTCATTGGTCAATACATATACACAGTTGAGTGCTATCTTGTGATAAATGACTCTAAAATGATCACTGGGCGTTGAAATAGTGGCTTTAAAATTGTAGTACTAAAGAAATTTCATAACTGAAATTTTATTATATATTAGTATAGTCAACTTTATATATAACCTTATTAATCTTAGTTTTATTTATTGAATGATGACGTCACGCTGCATTTATGGGGCCGGTTTTTTATTCACATTATAAAAAGTTTTATATTACTTTTAAAGGTGTGATGAAAAAATATTAACTCACAGGTATTATTTTCAATCTATAAAGTGTTTTTGTAAAGTTGTCTACCACCAGATTTCTCGTCACTAGTCATAGTAAATATAATATTTAAGTTGTTTTATAAATCACTAGTTTTGCTCCACAGTTTCATCCATCATTTTTTCGATCAACTCTCCCCCGCGCCATTTCCGTGTAGCATATCGTTATCACTTCCTGTACTTGCCTATGGCTTGCCGAATTGCTTGACGCTCATGTGTACTGATTTACTCCTTAGGGTCGTAGCGTGAAGTTATATAGCCTGTCACCTTCCTCAGTAAATAGGCTAAAAAATTCAAAATTTTTTTTTTCAAATCGATCTAGAATCTACTTCCCAGGATTATCGTATTCGAAGAAACAAACAAACAAACAATCTCTTGAGCTTAATAACATAAAAAGTAGGTATAGATATTACATTAAAATATACACCATTTTTTTCACAGGCATGCTGCTTTGTAAGTACTTAAGTACAATTCGAGCATGCTAAATTAAATGAATAATATCCAATAACCTAGTTTTGAATTCTCAAGTTATAAATAAGAAATTCGTAAGAAGTTATAATTATTATTTATTGTTATATTTATATATTTAAAACATTATGAAATCAATAAAAATGTATTATATGTTTTAATTAAAAGCAAGACATACCAATTTTACCGATAATCGGACTGTGGTTTCGATGTCTTTGTATTTCAAAATATTGTTTTTATATTACAAAAAAAGTAATCCACCTACGAATTGTAACTTGGGTACACGGTGCACGTGTGTCGTATTATCGAATGGATACAGTGTGCAAAGACACCTTGCCAACAGATGCTATCGAACTGGGCTAAACACTGATGGATCATCGATTGGCTTTGTTACAGTGCATATGACAAGGATGCAAGAATGCGTTGGATGTAGTTCATTTTATCCTTCTGTGTATTTGTTTACAATTCGGTAAATAAAGTAAGATAATTTAAGAACAAAAAAGTATAGAGGTGATAATTATATTTTTTACTGTAGCAGAAACTACGATTACCTATTTTACGGATAATATAAAAGTTCTTACGATTTTATTAGTCTTTAGGACACGACAATTATGTCGGGACTGGCTCGCGACCACTATACACCAGATATACTGATGTACATACTACATAGTGATGTGGTACGTTTAGGTGTGTCGCGTTTCGGGATCAACCAATTTATATCCAGCGAGAGCATTACAGGCCAGCGCGTGACTCCACCACCCCCCCGAGCTGCGTACTGTGCGAAGGGGAGGGGCACCCTGCGAATTATCGCGGTTGCCCCAAAGCTCCGCGCACCACGCGGCCTCGGCACCAGAGGCAGGCGGCCCCCCGGGCGGCGCCTCCCGCCTCAGCCATCCGAGCGCAACCCCTGCTGGCGCCAGGGGAATTTCCTGCGCTTCCAGTCCCTCGCCAGATCCCGGCCGCCGCCGGCCCTCCCGCGCCTCGCGGTCAATCACAACCCGTGCGTTCGGCTCCGAACGCATGGGGGCCCCGTCGCCCTAATCCACAGCCTCGTATGGCTATGGATAATTCCGCGCCCCGCGCTCCCTCCAACGTTGCGAGCAATGATATCATGATCTTGCTCCTTCGTGAACACGGCATTCAGGAGGTCATTGATTACAATGACCACCTAGAGCGCTACGGTCTCGTCAAGACCATATGCGCCTTCCCCCGCCTCGTTGAGACGTTACACCGTCTCGACTCCGAAACACGCGACCACCCGGCATAAACACCGGCCGCGCAAAAAGTTTTATTCTCATATGTACAATAAAATATATCGATTCGTCTCTCCAAACAGAGCGTGACAGCGCCCACGCCCGCGTAACCACCGTTCTCTCCGCAGAGGACGGGCGGTCAAATTCGCTCCCGCACACACTCCATACGTTCACCCTCCTTAGCGGGTGACCCAAGCCTAGGTCCGTTCCTCGGTATGAAACCCTTGGGTCAGGCATCCGCCCGCGCGATACAAGTGACACTATACGTGCAGCACTTAGTTACCCACATACAACATTACACACGTATGAACAAACACACGTGCACACCACACAGGTACATAGGTTCTGTGAGGGACCTTTTTTTTTTTCTTTTTTTACGCTAGTTAGTTAGCGCTAGTTAGTGTAGAAAACATTCCGATTACTGAATACACATACGCACGGTTCCTTCCTTCCTCCCAGGAGGAAGGGAACGTGCCTATGTGTATAATTTAGTTAGCTCGAATCGTAGGTGTAGGGATTCAGTTAGTTCGCGACTTATTTGCGTACGCGACGACCGCCCGAGCCGAGGTCCGGCCGCTCTGGCGCCCTCGTGCGAGTCGTCCTTATAACTTTCGTGGCTGAGTGCTCTCCGCGCTCGCCCCCAAGTCCGGTGAAGCTGTAAAAGCCGCAGCGGCTTTAGGGCCCCTAAGGCTAACAGTGTAGTCAGATCTAAAAAAAAAAAAAAAAAAAAAAAAAAAAAAAAAAAAAAAAAAAAAAAAAAAAAAAAAAAAAAAAAAAAAAAATTACAGGCCAGCGTGACAGCGGCAACCGTCGAACCTAGACGTTGATACCTTTCTTGAGCAAATAAAGTTGGTTGTCTAATTTGTTATTAAAGGTAAGATGACAAACTATATTGTATCAAAATAAATTATCGCGTAATGAGAGAAAGTAATAAGCGTTTTATTTATTTGCGTAAAATACCAAATCCTATAAATATCAAACTGTATGTGAATTAAAGTATTTCACGTACTTTATTGTTCTTGTATATAGTATAAATGAATGAAATATCGTAATATAGTTAACTATAAAGTGCGAGTGTAAACCCTAGTCTAGCCTCCTGTTTTATTTAGCTTGTGATTCTTTTATTCGTAATATAAACCTATTACAAACATTCCAAGCACTGACGATATTTTGTAAGAATTCTTAGTTTTTATTTGATATTGACTAACTCTGTCATTCCTTGTCTCTGACTCTATTATACATTTAGGTATAAATGTATTTGCGGTATTTAAAATTGTTAGGCCTTTTAACAGATGAAAAATGTGTAGAATTGTAAGAAACAATTTTACAAAACTAAATATCAAGTGCCAAGACACTTTTGTGGGTTTCAATTTAATCCAAGAAAAAAGATTACAATATTAATGAAAAACAAGAATGCAAGATATTTTACGCTATGAATGTAGGGATCAGATTAAATGAATGAAGACGTAACAATGGTGATACAGCTAAATATATAATAAACACTCTAAGTAACTTTACAAGCTGTATCATGTTACTTAATCTCTTGTTGTAAGCTAAGGTGCGGTCCCATTATCAATAATAAAAATCTAAAAAGTGTGCCTGATCATATTTAAAAACTTTATTCATGCCTAGCATTATTGTATTATTTAAGCCGTTATTAAAAGAGTTAGGCATACAAGTAAATTGCTAGAAACATTACTTTTAATATTATTTAACCTACTTAACAATATAATGATTATGTAATAAAATTATATATTAATACATATAATTATAGCAATGATGGCTCAGTGTAGCGTGTACGGACGTCGCGTCGATCGACGTTACCTCGAACCCCTGCAATAATCCTGAGCCTACGGAAAGGAAGGAAAAATTTCGTAATGAAACCTACAACTTCTTCTAATGCCCGCCTGGACAGCTACGGGTCAAATTGAAAATCTGTCCCTAAGTATCATCTTGGATCATGTTGGATCACATAACAACAGATGAGATTGTGGTCAAATGCTGATCCTATAAAGAATACATAAATAAATAATATATTAGCAAATTCGTTCGCGTTAATTACGATATAAATATTCGTGCAAAAAAAGGCTATAACACTCAGAGATAATATGGCTTTAAAAAATTTATATAATCGTATCAGTAGTTTCAAAGATTTTCTCCTACAACATACAAGCTTATTCCCTCTATATAGCAGTAGTAGGTATACTTAGTAATATATAAATTACATAATAATAACTTAATATATTAATTTTGCATTATGTTTCATTATAAGAGTAAATCTTTGTATACAATGTAATGAACCTAACGTTAGTATTCGTGTACGTAAAAATGTAATAAATTACAGATGCTACTTATCCAGGAACACCGTGGAGTTTATATTACAGGCTAATAATGAATATTTGAAAATTGTGTTACTGTAACAGGTTACATAAAGAAAATACTTACAAATAAATTTGTCAACAAAAGAGAATAAATAAATAAAAGAAATATTTTATCGTAGCAAGTACGACAAGCCCTTGAACGAGAGATAACTGTAACAGATAACGTGGTTTCGCTAGGCGCTAGACTGTGTTGGGACAATAGGATTACTACCGGAACACAATGGATCATGGACGTGCATGGGTCCTGACAGAATAATCTCGTTTTAAAACAGTTTGGGAAAAACGTCGTAATAAGATTACATGGCTTACTTACTGCTCAGTATAACTCAAATAGTTCGACGTAATTTGAGAAAGCATTCATAGAAGTGGTTGTCAATGTTACTATCTATAATTATGTACATCATATTTGCACAAATAAATGGAAGAAGATGTAAAAAGATTTTTACAATAATGCTAGCAGTAAAGGTAACATATTGGTAGTTCAATTGTAATTGAAAATCTAAAATAATATAATTGATGTCTTACGTATTAAAAATTAACAAGTTATGAGTGTTTTCTTTTTGCATTACACCAAGCGAAGTTCGGTCGCCCAGATTTGAAGACTAAGAATCATAAATTTTAAAGTTAGTAAAATCTTTGTTGTTTATGTGTTCAACTATGAAGCGTTATAAGGCAAAACTACGAACTCTTATTATAAATCATCACTAATATAATACGCCATAGCCTCAAAGTCTATATAAAAAAATAGAAAATAAAAGATATTTAAAAAGTACGTAAGTACTTTTTAGTAGCAGCAATTATACCTATGTGTATGCACCGGAAGCAGGTTGGCGGAAAGAGGCGCATGACGTTTTTGTGAGCCTTCATGTCGAGTCAAACGCGTTAGGGGAATTCTTATGGTTTCGCCGACAGATGGAGAGAGGACTCCAGGGTGTAATCGAATTACTTCGTTTTTATCAGCATATGCGTAACTGAGACGTACTTAAAATGATTCAGCACAATATTACGCACTTTCTAAACCTTACGTTAAGTAAATAATATGTGAATTATATACCTGAACAAAATTCAAAATTTTGTTTAAATTAACCAGATTATCTTTTGATCTAATAAACACAGGTTTATATGTTTCAAATGTATATTGATTGAAAGGACGAAAGTGGCCAAAATGTTTTCCGCGTTGTCAACCAATAGATTCGCCTGTGTCACTATACAATCTAATTCTTTATTAAACAATGCTGAAGATCTAAAATTACATATAGTAGGTTTAATTTGTAAGGGAAGGCATAAAATATTTAAAAAAAAACTCAGATGAGAATATGCAAAAGTGTCGTTTGGAAATATTCATAATCTCAGAAGTCGAGAGACGTTAAAATCCATATTTAGAGTGGATATAATATGGACAAAAAAAACTGAGGTTCATTATGAGTATTCTGTAAATAGCAAGGCAATTAACGAACAGTTAAAAATGACCTGGAAAATCGGTTAATGTCCGCCATATTCTCGGGACGCTTCCTTCATCACCACTGATATAAATCGTGATTCTTTATCAAATTTTCTACTCTTAAAAATATTTAAAATAAACAGCTAACTACGGAAGAGGCGGCCGCGAGCAATTTGTCAACAGAAACGAGCCGAAAAAGTTCACGTGTTCTCAATCTCGGTCGATCTATTTTAGAAAGAAAAAAGGAACATCTGTAAAGATGTTTCCGTTGGAGTTAAAAACAATCAATGAAACAAAGCGTAAGGAAGGGCAATTGGTTTTTTTATGTACAGTTTCTGTTTCATTTAATCTCATGTTGTTTTTGTACCGTAAATTAAAAAAAAACCGCGAATGTTTTCTATTTGGAGCTTTTTCAGCACCCTCGCTCTTTAAACTTCTTCGGGGGTTTTTTTTTTCAATCCAGGTGATAAACCGACGGAAGCTTTCAGTATCTACCCCAGAACTTATCTAAAAATAAAGCAACTTTGTTTTTGCTTTAAATTTAAGCAAAAATTTAAGTTTTAGCTACCAAATTAATGTGATAGAATTTATTATTTTCTAAAGTAAGCCTAAGAAGACAAAAAAATTGCACGTTAATTCTTGGTTAGTAAAACTGTGTGAAATGAAAAATCTCATATTTAGGTATGTATATAAATTATTGTTTATGTGTTCATGTTCTACAGTGCTTTCGCGCACCGATCGACTAATTGAGTTGAAACTTTGTAAGTACAGTATATGTTGACACTTGCGTGAAGGTTACTGACCATCGACATACAATAGGTGGCGCACGAGTCATTTCAACAAATCACTTTATAGATTTCGGTGTTTTTTGAAGGTAGTTCTCAGAAAGGATCTAGGCTACTTATTGTCATTTCGTTTTCCAATTTCTTTATAGGCTTAGGTAATATCACTTGATGTTAAGTGACAGATTTTCCACTTACCCTCAAACGGAAATTAGAAAATACCCTACCACCATGCCATGGTTTTATTATAATTTTTTCCTTCACCAAAAACTCAGGCTCATTGCAGGGATTCGAACTTAAGTCGATAGACGTGGTGTCCGTTCTCGCTACCACTGGGCTATCATTGCTTCGACATGTAAATTACGATATACCCGTCATCAGTATAGTAGCTAATTGTTCCCTGGCAAGAATTTTCAGATATATTCAAATTAATATAATATATTTCGGTATCTAGCGAGATATGATTTCAATTAATTAAACTTCACTTAACCATCTATAAAGTAAGTATAGTAAACAAAACGGAAATATCCTATTAGATAGCAGCTGTTCACCGGCGCGCGGCGCACGCGCAGCTGCATGCCGACCGAATTTCGCCGAGAGGTCGCGAAACGCGCGCCTTCCGTTTCCGGCCAATTGTACTCAAAAGTTCTTTACATAAGGGTATGCAAGTAAGGGTGGGTACATGAATTAAAAATGCAAAATACTTTACCTAGGGGTGTACTAATCGGAATGGTAGAGATCTGTACCCGACTAGGTCGCGACCTCAAGTGTCACCATGGGTTTATACTCATCCTATTGACTTTCTTTTGGTTTGTCGCCTGTTGAGATTAGCCAGTGTTGTCTTCTTATTAAGGGTATATATAGTAAAATTGTTGGATAACTATCTATAGGCACTGCAATAATGCAATGGTCAGAGGTGATCATTAGTTGAAATCATAGAAAATTAAAATATAATATATCCTTATTAGATTTTTAAGTAAGTTTGAATTTTTTTTTTTTCTATAAATATGTCCTTAATCTGTTATCCGAATATATATGTTTATTAATATAAATTACTTAGTTATATAAAAATAATATTAATTGTACATCAAATCAATGGATCATATAAAAGCAGGTAGGTACTTTAGATTTTAAATACAGTTTAATTCGATAATCTTATATGAAAAGTCCCCAATTTAGACGCCGAACAACTGTGGCGTGTGCGACACGACGGGATGCGACGTGTGCGTACTCGCTTAACCAAGTAATTCATTCACATTTGTCTCGTGATAATTGTATAAATTTAGGACCGGTTTACATGTTAGTGTCAAGTAAAGGCTTGTGACAATATACTATTTGTTCACCACACTGCACCGCCCGGTGTTTCTGATTAAACGATTGTCGCTTGGCGTTGACTATTGTTTGGTAGTGGACAAGTTAACATTCCTTTTTGTGTCATTTATAACCACATATTATATCACGGCACTATTATTTATTTAATTAATCGATCACTTCGATTAGCATATTACTCGGTTAGATAATAGATGGAATATGGCTGTAGTCGTTGCAAGACCAGCAGCTAGGTGGGCGGACGACAATATAATAAGAAACGTAGACGACGAGTACAATATCGAGGAATATAGCAGCAGTGAAAGTATTCGGACCGTGGAGAGTGATGATGAATCATTGTTTTTTCTGTTTTAATAAAAAAAAAATGTTGTATTTTTTATACTACAAGGTTGGCAAACAAGCATGAGGACCTCCTGATGGTAAGGGGTTACTGTAGCATACAACGCATGAGCATGACGCTTGTAATATCATAGGCATCACTAGCGCGTTGCCGACCTTGAACCCCCTTGTGCCTACGGAGCTCTGGAAACCTTACTCACCGCAGGAACACAACACAAGGTCATTTCGCTGCGATCTTCTGTAAGATGGAGGTGTTCCACCAGTCGGGTTGTCCCAAGGGAAGAGAAATCTCCAAATGAATTTATCTGTGCTTTAGCTCTTAAAATAGCGCCTATACTACCATATATGCAGTACCATAGCCATCTAACAGAGTTAAAGAAGATAATATTCGATTTCCTTTAGGTTCCAACAAGAAACATTTTCTGTTATTCTTACTTTTTTAGAACAGAGGTATATTGGTTAATTCGACATCTGCAGTATAATAATCGATGCCTCTGGAATCTATGTATATCGATCGGTATTTTTTTGCAGTTATTAAGAATACAACTAAGATTTTACCGGATAGATAATTAAAAGTATTTAGCTTTAAAAATCCGTGTACTTCAGCTATTAGAATTTGGGAACTATTTGGCAGACTTTAATGTTTTAATAGTGTATTCCTTATTTATGCAATTTCTTATCTATTATAATTGTAGAGTTTCAGTAATATAAAAAAAATCGCAATAAATATTAAAGATATTTAATTCCTACATTGAAAAATTACAAATAATGAAAAATCTATAGGATTAAATTAAAAATAAAATAACATTGTACTAATTGGTATTAATAAAGGAGATTATGCGAAATGTAAGCTTAAATATTTATATTACAAAAGATATGAATGAAAACCTTGTAAGATTTTGATGTTTGATATCATTTATTTTTTACTATCATACGAGTTTTTCAAAACATTCCAGTTGAATAGTGATTTTTTTTTAAATATCTACGTGTAGCAGCGTGTGCGCTCCGGTAAATATTGCAAACTAGCAAAACGATATATCGTGGTTGAGAGC
Source organism: Saturnia japonica (assembly GCA_033032175.1). Taxonomy (NCBI): domain Eukaryota; kingdom Metazoa; phylum Arthropoda; class Insecta; order Lepidoptera; family Saturniidae; genus Saturnia; species Saturnia japonica. Next base: position 7,777,831 of record CM065314.1, read on the forward strand.
GCACACGGGCTTCAGTCGTCGTCCCTCCGCGATTATTAATGTACTACTATATCGGAGTAAAGGAATACGCACATTAAATAGATCTATATTATTTATCTCTATAGAAACCTCGTAAGGAAGCTAGGGGTAAATAAACAATAAATACCTATAGATCACCTATATTACTATATAGCTAGCTATATACCTATATAGCTATTGTAATTGTAACTGTTAACAGGCTGGCGAGTTTTAAATATTTTTTTTAACAGTTACTTTAACTGAAATTATAAAAAGAACCATAGGGAAAATGCTGCTATCCAGATGAAGATACTGGTTAATTCTAATATATTGTATTTGTTTATTTCGAAAATGGGAAGCGTAAAAATTTTAAAGTGATCAAAATAAGGACCACCCTACTCTAGACGCATTGCTCATATTGGCCTTACTTATATCAGCGTTAATATACATCAACTTACATGTATTTTAATCGACGTTGGGCTGACATCCGGCGGGCATGCGAACTTCCGCTCCATCTATTGTCTGTACTCACGACATTAATTGCGTTAACTTTAGAAATGAGCCCTTTAACTTTATCCCGATCCCTTTATGCTTCCGAGAATAATAATGAGCGTTTACATGGAATTAAAGATTGATTATTGTTGGGATTATGGATATGTGACAGTGTATTCTTTATAATGATTTAAGATTTTATTCATTGGAAGATTTTTATTTATTGAAATAGAGTTTTTGGAAGTGTGTCTTAACGCCATCAAGGATCAGAGAGAACTAACTGCTTACAACTATATTTCTACAGTTGTCCTTTTTATATCGTGTAACATTTGGTGTTTATGCAGTCTATACAATACTCGAATTGTACCTAGTTTTTATGACTCGTAGTTCGAGTGCTTTAAACTATCCTTCTCCGAAATAATAAATTAAAACCACTTTCAACGGTAAAAATGTGTTCACCAAATATTACTTAAAAGGAAACTTTTACTTTCAGAATAAAACAAATTTAAAACATTTAAAATATAATATCTCAAAGAGAATGATTTTTGTAGACGAACTCAATATTTCAACAATTATAAATACGTAATAGGTCGAACTAGTTTGTGACGTATGACGTTTTAAATTCTGATAATGTCAGTAAGTATAATTCTAAAAATGATTTTACAAATACATGTTAACCTATAAGATATGCCAAATTGTGATAGAATCATTGAGATACAAGATTAATCTTTCCGAATACATAATTAGTTTTTGTTTAAACGTACGTACAACATTACAAGCATAAAAACATAAGTAAGAACTAGTTTGTTCTGAAATATGGTTTGATATATTTATGTAAACTAGCCATCGCCAAATGATCGAAGTTCGACCAGCGACTTTTCAATTATAGACTATTTTCTGTTTGACATTTGCAGTTGAACCTAACGAATTAATTATATCACTTGCTGTCACTTGATTGAAAATGCCAATATTTTGAGGGGGTCTAAGTTCAATGGCACTTGTCGGTTTAGGATTCGCAGTATTAATTTATTTTATTTAATATATTAGTAACATATATTATAGATAAATTTTAACTTTCCGCACTCTTTCTCCATATAAACTTTAATCGTGCGAAATCTCACAGTCTTCCGTGCACGCAATACGCTTAAAAAGAGGTACAACGTTTTTGCTTCACGTATTAATTTAATGATGATTATTTAAAATTCCGTTTTCATATTAATACAAGAAACTAAAATCATAATGGTTTATTAGCAATTTTTGTGAGGTAGGGTATAGATAAATCTCTATAGAGATTTCTCTCCACTAGGGGTAGCTTCGACTCGTGGAATACCTCCACCCTACAGAAGATCGCAGCCGTATAAACTTATTTTGTGTTCCTGCGGTGAGTATTTTCCAGAGCTCATCGGGGAAGGGGGATTCAGGGGCTCCAAGGCGCTAGTCATACCTCTTGTGTTATAAGCGTCCATGGGCCACAGTAAGTGCCTAAGGTCAGGCAGAACGTATGCTTGTATAACACCTAAAAAAACAACGGTACATAAAGTTCTAAAAGAGTAATTTATCGTGAATCTGCGGTGCGTGACAGCGCGATGGTGGTTGACACAATTGATCGTGTTTTGCTACCTACCTTTTTAAAGTCACCCCTTTTACAATTGTTGCTAGGTAACATAAAACGTCAATAATAAAGGTAATATTTTTCGATGTTCATTTTATTAATTCACTTAAATGAGTAAAGTATGCATGGATATTTGTTAAGCTCAATTAATAAAACCATTAAAAATATTATTTGCATATTAGTAAAATTAACTGTATGTAGGTACATTCTTTTAAAATATTTTTCTCCAAGTAATTTTCCTCCAAATTTTTCTAATATATCAGACGTGTTTCAGTTAATTGAATTCAAATGCTAGGTATTTGTTCTTTAGGAGGGTCTACCAAGTTTGGTCGACATTTTTTAAATAAGTATATTATAAAGCTCAAAAGATTTGTTTGTTTATTAGGATACATTAATCTGTGAAAATACCAGTCAGATTTGATTTTTATTTTTTCATTTTATAGTCCATTTATTTATGAAGGCTATATAAATTCATGTTACGATCCTAAGGAGGGAAGCAGAAACCATGAACCTCAAGTAACCTGGCAAGATGGAAACAAGTACGGGAAATGAAAACAACGATAGATTACACGAGTGCGCTGAAGGCGCGGCGCGGTGGACAGTTTATCAAATAAATTTAACACGAGTGAAACCGTAGGGCACAGCTAGTACATCAATAAGTATTCACACAAAACATACATCAAAAATTGTTTGTTTTCTTTTGACATAATAATTAAAGTTCTAAAGCATGTGGTTAACACGCGCACATGCATGCATGCATGTTCTTACATAAGCAGAACATGCACCGGCAATCGAAGTGTTTTAAGTTCTAGCTTAGTCATCGGTAGCCCGTTTGGTGTTGGTGTTGGTGCTGGTTATTGACGTCTGAGGGTAGCTTAATATTAATATATTTATATCACAGATCAGTAAAACAAGGGAGATTTGCCTTAAAACAATAGTTGTTCGTGTTCACATGTCTCCTCGGTACAGCGAAGCTACACCCCCTTATTACACTAACACAAACAGCCTGTAGCGACAGAGTGTTATTAAACAAATATTATACATCTAGAGATGAAAAGTGATAATCGATATTTTTAAAAATGTGCTGTATTTTCTAAGGAAACATTTTGTATAAAATATTTTATTACAAATTCTACTAAACGAACAACAATAATTATACATTAACAATTTTTTAATTTTTAATTTAAATTTTTTACTGTCCAGTAAAATGTAATTATTTATTTGGCGCTTGGAAAGTTAAGGTGTTGCGTTTTGCGTTAAATAATGTAATAAATCAATGTATCTCTCCATTACGGCTTTTATAAGCATTATTAAATAGTTCTTCATAGGTGATTAGTGGAACTAGTGAAAATAAATTTTATCAAAAACATTCATACCAATAAAATGCGGCAAGGATTCTAGGAAGAAGATTCTGCGTGTAGGATATCTAGAAATAATAAGTAAATATATATAATAAAAAATCAAATAATTGTACTATACTATCATCCCGACTAGGTGTGGAATGTGGACATAGAAAAAATATTAACAGCTATCACATCTCTATTCCACGGACGAATCTATTGTCTTAGTGAAAGTAGTGTTACGACTGCGACCCACCCATTGCGCCATTAGTTGAACTTATTTATTAATCGATTTCTACTAAGCAAGCAATGGTTACTGTTTGTAACGAAAAAAATTGGCTTGATCGTTCATCACGTTAAATTATGTTTTACTGATTTTTAAAGAAAAGGCAATACTATTTTAGTGTATACGTGTGGAATGAGATGCCATCTTTAACGTAAATCACATTACAACTGGTATTTTACAAACAAACACTGAACAACGTGGCAACTTGTCAAAAATCAACAGAGGTGTACTCGGTCACGGTGTGAATTCGACTCTAAACAAAATTCACCATCAAGCCCAATTAAGGCCAGATGCGTTCGTACTCAACACGCCTCCGAACCATATCTCCCTTGTTTTACTGACCTGTGATTCAAATATTCTCCGTTTCATAATTTCAGTGTATTGTACTATAAAAATAAAAACATAATTTCAATAGAAAGTTTATTTAGTCATAAAGGTGTCCATTCAAACTTGTAGCACAGTGATTAGGAGGTGTTTCACCCTCTTGTTTTTCATTCCACTCTCCCTAAGGGCGGAGACGGCAGGTGTGTATACACGTGCGCCGCAGCTTTCCACATCTTAAATAACAATCAAAAAGTAAACAGAATCACATATAAAACTATGTAAGATTATTTAAGAATAAATGAACAATATCACCGTACCTACCTCTTGTTTTATTAATAAATATAATATTAATTTTGTATCTTTCCTGCCATTTAAGTAGGTATGACTGAAGCTCACATATCAGTAACTACATACTTTGTAAAAACTTACTTTTTACTCATTTAGATATTTTTAAATGAAACTTCTTTAGACATGATTATAGTAAAATACCAAGGTTGAATTTTAGAGCAAAATTTTATATACAACATTTCTGACCCAAAAATAACGGAAATAGGCACTTGGCCCTAGAGAGAAAAACAATTATTCAATCAATCGAGAGGGATGGATGAGAGCAATAGCATAAAACAAGTGGATAAACGCGCAAAATCAAGCAAAAAAAATTTTTTTTTCTCTCGGTGATAGGGCATGATCACCATACACCACGTGTAAGACCCGCCATAGTGGCTCGCTTAGGTGTTTCAGGATCAGCTAGTGTATATTCAGTAATCAAGTGGGATGGTAAGGTAGACACCAGTATCCGACTGGGTTTGATCGTTCTGCACATGGTAATAAACCCTTCACAAGGATATTTTTTTAGTAGCGTTTCGGCACCTTAATATTGCGAATGTCATTAAAGACAAGACATGAATCAAAATTGCCATAATGTGAAAAGGTTATAAGGATACTGAATTACTATCCGGTATCCGGCTGGATCTCGAAAAGAAGTCCGGATAGTTACCGGACATCTGTTTCATCTCTAGTTATAACAGCCAAAGAAATTTATAAATATACGCGTTATACTCTCACTAAAAGCAATTTGAAAACGTTACAAGTTTTGTTATCAGCATGTTGAAACAAAAGAGATAGGTAATCACAGCGTAAGTCGGAAATTCTGTTGTCAAAAAAGGATAAAAGTTTCTTCTCGCTCACGCCGGTATACAGTCGAAAGTGAACTGAGGGTAATTGGCCACTATTCACGATGGTATGTTAAGATTGTCAATGCCCTACATAAAAAATATCATTGATAACAGCGTATAGTTTTGTAAATCAGTAATTGTTCAAGATATTATAACCCTCACTAAAGTGAATCTTTAAAGAACAAGTTCCAGGAATTTAGTATTATAACTCTGCCCTCCCTAAATATGTATTCATCCATGTTTGTTAAATTGGTTGTGCCGTGTTTTCGACTTAGACCATTGTATAAGATAAATAAAAGTTTTTTAGGTAATAGTGTTAGGTTTTATAATACAATCCAAAAGCACATTACTGATACAACAATTTCAAGGACCATGTCAAACAGGTTCTATTGTCAAAGAGTTAATAGAGGGTGGATCATTATATAGATGACAGTGATGTGATTTTCTCTCTCTCTCTCTCTGAGCGTTCACGAAATTATAAATTATTATTATGGATCTATTATGGCATTAGAATAAATATTACTGTATTGTGTTAACATTGTTGTAGGTACTGTTGAAAAAAGAAAAAGATAAACCCGATCGAGTTTCTTAGCGGTTCTTCTCGATGATTTGGATATTTTCCGAACCGGTAGTAGTATTTTGGCGTTGATAAGTGCATTCTTTTTAAAGTGTTTTTTTTTAATGTAAAATAATAGGTAGTTAATTTAAAAATAAAAAAAAAAACGACTACGTAAAAAATTAATTTTAAATTAAAATAAATAATATTGGCCTAAAAAACGAAATAAAAAGTAAAAAAAAAAAACAAGATAAATATTTATTAATTTGTATAATACAAAGCGAAATGTCATTGATTTACTCGTTGAATAAACAGATACCTAAATAAAATTGTCATTGCAGTCGGGGGACCTTTCATTAAAAAGTGTTCCACGGTCCTGTAGATAAAAAGGTTGTTCCACAGAACGGTCCCCCGACTGTAAATCTTGACCTTTCGCTTTAATTGCCTAATATTAACTTAGATATAACATAGATTAATTATAGAACTTTTTTTTAGTTCGTTTTTTTGGCTTTATTTATTTTTATTTAAAGTTCACTTTTTGCGCCGTCGGATTTTTTGATATTTTTAAGTAAATTTTTATTTCAATCTGTAATAATACCCCAATCGCCAATATTACATTAACGAATTAAGTGGTGTTGAAACCTCTCACTACACTTCTTAGATAATACATAATATTTCCGAACATTTTAAAGAGCAACAGGTACTGACTGAAAATAAAATGTCTGCAAAACTTTATAAGATACAAATTCGCCCTTGTATGGAATACTGTTCGCATTTTTGGGGTGGATCCGCAAAGTACCTCCTCGAAACCGTGGACAGGTTGTAGAGACGAACTGTGCGCATTGAAAATGATGCAGACGTCACTAAATTCACTGAGCCGTTTCAGATGCGCAGGTATATTGCCTTGCTAAGCGTGTTCTACCGTCTGAATCACAGTGAATGCTCTGAAGAGCTGTTCAACCTAGTCTCTTCCTCTCCCTTTCATAAAAGAACTACATGTACCAGGCTTTGCGGTAACCTCCATTTCTTCATGAACAAGAAAGTTCTCTTTGCCTTATCTTTGCTGTACTGTAAAGCTTTAAAAACTGTCTCTCGATCAGAGTGTTCTCTCCTTTTTAGAACATGTAGTTCTTCAAACATAACGCGAAGAGACATTAGAGCAGGATGGCATGACAGCCACGACTGACGATGGATTGTAATTCCACCGTTCATAACATCACCGTTGTTATAAGATTACATTGTGCTTACCACAGTGTAGTCACTTTGTCGTGCTACTATAAAAAAGGAAGCTATACTGTATAATAAGAATAAATGTTGGCAGTAACGTAGGGTCAAAGTTTTGATAGATTTCGAATCATAAATAGGTGTAAATTAATTGAAACACTTTCGTCTAAGATTAAAAACTAAAGCAATTCTCATACAAAATAGAAGGAATGACCTTGATATTCCAATTAAAATCTTGTAGTTGATGTTTTTATTGATAAAATCTAATAATGTTACAAGAACAAAGATACCACGATACCATTCCAAAATAATAGTATACAACGGCAAGTTAAATATTTAGTAATGTCAAAGTTGTCATGTAACTTAACCATTTTCAATATTAAAAAATGTTTGTAAGTTCAATTTCATATTTGAATATTCATTTAAGAAATATTGTCGTTTTTCCATATATTAACAAAAAGCGACGCAAGAAATACCTTAAAAAGACATGTTAATTTGTGGACAGCCCGTAGGTGACATTACTTATGCCCTTATTAGAACCGATCCAAGAAATCCAGTTTGTTCTATTTTAGAAGTGCCACTCCAGCGACCGGAAACAATGCTTAGAGCAATTACATTTAAAAAACCAATTGTTACTATTGCATTACTTGCGACTAATTTAATCCTTTCATATTTATCTTAGAAAAGTTTATACGCAAGAATAATTGCAATAAACAATACAAATATATAATTTATGTAGCTGATCATTTTACTGCAACTTTAACTTTAGTTTTCTAGCTAACCTTTTGCGACTTCGTTCATAGCCTTTAACCGTCAGCCCTAAAAGTAACTTTCTATCAGTGAAATAAATTTGAAAACAAATTACTGGTTCCGGAGGATTGCCTGCTGAAAAACATAATAGTAACGTAGTTTGCTAATACCAAATGCAAACAATGTTTAAAAATATATAAATGATAATGTTTAATTAATTATATATTAAAAGGAAACAAACACCCCGACTGAAAAAAACACTTGACTATTTCTGTTTTTGCTATTTATTTGATTCCCAGACTGGACATTTATATTATGAAGTGTATGTCACTCCCACAATTAAGACGAATTTAACGACACCTCGTATGCTAAAATCCATCAAGCCGTTTAGGCTACAGAGCGTGCCAAACAAATATACATACATATATACGTTCTAAAAACATAAACCTCCTTTTTCGCGGTTGGTTTAAAAGGATAACGGACTGACATCATTATCAACGCACATCCTAACTACTGGGACTAAGACCGTGAAAATTTGCAAGCGGGTTCCCTTTAAACAATAAGTAAGCACTAAGGATTTTTTGAAAATTCAACCCCTAACGTAGTGAAAAGGGGATGAAATTTTGTATGAAAGTCCGTCTTTTTAAGATATGAAAATTGGTATTTAGCAATTCAGTTAGCATAGTACATAAAACATATTATACCTAATAGGACATAACTCAACTATGACGCGAGCTAAGCCATGAGAAAAGCGCTAGTATGCGTTTAAAGGACTTTAGTCAGAACAAATTAATTATAGCTTACGTCCATATACTTCTAAGGTAGGTACAGGATACTAACAGGTAGGTAGGAAAATAAGATAGGTATATAAAACTATTAACAAACTCTTTTACATACAAGAACATACTATAGATTACTAAATACTAACTTTATCTACATATTATGTAGATACAAGATGTAATTTTTTTTTCCAAATGTTGGAAAGAAAATCATTGATGGAACGTGTTCATTAGACACATAGCGCGTATACAATTTGCTGTTATTCTTTACACCTGCCGCTACAATATTATTTAACGCTCCGATAACAATGTTAAAAGCATAATAATGCTACCATTTTTCCGGTATTTGCCGGGACGAGGCGAATGCACACAGTTCTTTCGAATGGAGTACATGTACGGATTTTAAAATGAAATAATGATAGGATGTGAAATAAAAATGTATCAGATCGGAATGTGGGTCATTTGATGAATGTCACTGACTCATATCCGGCAATTGTTTAGTGTTTCAGAAAGTCTAATGCAACATTTATACAATAGTTTTAGATATTTCTATAATTCATCTCACATATTATTATGAAATGTAAAATATAAAAAAATCACTTGACACGCTTAATTTTAATTTTGAATCTTGCATAATTAAATTTAATTTACTCGTATCACAATTATTTTATTATCTGAAGTCTAAGTATTAAAAAAATTCAGAAAACATGAAGTACAATAATACTAGCTACTACTAAATACTGATTAGTACGTACCTATGTAAGTATAATTATGTTGTGCCGTTTAGAATACCAATATTATATAGGTAGACATTAAAACTAACTTGTTAATCTCTTTGGTATCAGGGCCCATGTCCTTTGAATAAAAATAAATTAAAAATTTTCCCACGGGTAAATAAAAAACATAACAATTGCATTTTATCCTGAATATTGGTACGTGATTGTATGCAAGTTCGGCAGCTTAAGGTACAAGGAGCTCAGTAATAGAGGCAATAGATATTCATTGTTTATGATGCTTTTTGTACTACCGCCGCGCCGCCAAGTCCGCCCACACAATAAAATGCAAGATTTTGTCAGTCGCGTGCCGTCTTTGTAAGGACACGTAGGGAAAGGAACCCAACTGCGGAATAAAGTTGTTTTAAAACAACATTCTCACGTTCCGGATCCATTGTAAATTGTAAACATTGTGGGACACTAGTTACTTTCCGTTCACCGTGTTCGTTTATCTATTGTACGGGCCTGTGAAAAATAAATACGTAAAAGGTTCGTTAGGGGGTGGTCAATTTAATGATGTCATTGTCCTTCTTCACGTTTGTAGTTTTTTGAATGAATTGAATCTGTAGCGGCTATACGCGTATACCGTAATGCAGTCACGTACGCGGTACGGGCGACCACCAGTTTCCTTTTCAATTCACTAACATCACATTTGTGTCATAGAACATTCAATTTAGTAGATGGTTATTCTTGTCACATTTATACAGATATATTTATACCTTATAATAAAATATATTCAAGTTTTTTTTTGTAAAATGATTTTCTATACTTGTATTCTATAATACATATATGTATGTATTTATAATGTTTTTATATTTTTATCATCTTTGCACAGTTATCAATACCAATACTTGCATATTATGACTATAATATCAAATGTAATGTTTGAATTGTACCTCAGAAAAAATTGTAGGCCCCTAATTTGTTTCGTACCAATATTTGATTATGTATATTATAATATAAAAATATTATTTCATAATTTGAGTAAATTTTTTTAAAGTCGATTAATTTTTTTTTAATTAGGTTCTTTTTATTTCGTTATTTTTTATTTGATTTCTCTTACTTCAATTAGAGACTGACCAAGGTTTTGAGATGTTTTCCCTTTGACACTATACCGCGGCACCTGTATCTCGTATCAATAAGCCAGACAGTCACACTTACACGTATTAGTCACTATCTTGAAAACTACTGAACCGATTCTGATGAACAACCGACTTAAAAAGTCCCTAACCTGTAAATGTAAGTTAAAAAAATTTATTCACAGTCTGATTAACAGTTTCGGAGAATTACGTGGACAAACATCCATACATACAAACAAATATAAAATTTTGTATATTTGTTCAGAAGCTCTAATAAATTATCATAATATGTGAATACTAGCTGTGCATGCGACTTCATCCGCGTGGAACTTGTTTTATGGAAAACAGCTATAAAAAAAAATTGTAGATGTTCTGAAATTCAACATCGGTGATTTAAACGTGTTTCATGTTTCACGTTTAGCTGTCAGCCTTGCCTCACATTCACTACTTTCGATCGATCGATTTCTGCCATACGTCTACGCTGTGAATTAAACCTAATACGTAATGACGTATTACATGTTTCTGGGGCGCGTAAACTTTTTCTTAGTATCATAATTTTCTTAGTTTCACTTGACGGTAGGAGTGGGTAATATCGCATTTACAGCGTATCAAATCGAATCTGAATTTATACCTATACTGATTTTTGATATTGGATTTTAAACGTATTTATAATTTTTTTTATCTAAGCATTTGACGGACGCGCAACGATTTTTTTTAGTTAGTCAATTCGTATGTATATATTTTTTATGGATGTTCCGCCATAACTTCTTTGTTTTTGAATCGATTTTGATGATTATTTTTTGTTGGATAGGGGATACCTCAAAGGTAGTCCCTTTCATTGGCATTGGCATTGGACCTTCAACTTCGAAGATACACCAGGGAACTCTCCAAAAAAATTGATGTAGGTTTTCTTTTTTGTGTAAAAATTGTGTTGTTCGAATATCGATATTTGAGACGATGCGATGATATAGTAGATATGTATAAGTTTCGTGTTTTCGATATGATGTCATAATACGGTTTTTAAAGTTACAGCTTGAATACAATATCGATATCAAAGAACTTTCCTTCATACTTTTACAAGTTAATATTATTTTTGTTTTATAAGTTATAGGTATTTCAAATGAAGTACTTTATTTCGTTATATTACATACTAGCTGCGCCTATGGCTGTACTCGCGTGGATTACACCGTCGATCGGGCACACGTGGAAACCGTACTACCCCAGCTCCCGGTTAGATAAAAATGCTTATTGTGGGGATCCTTAGAAGATACATATAATATGCTCTCGTTGACTTTTTTGTAGATGTTTTCAATGGATGCAATTATGTAGTTCATTAATTTGATATATATCTCATAGTTTTTACTCAGCGTAAACAATATCATTTATACGATTCATATCTCTTTTTAGAGCAATGAAATACCTACTGATAAAGTCTAGTGAAGTAAATTAATTAATTGAATGTTAATCTAAATCATAATACAATGAATCAAAAGCTCTTTGAAGAATATCCAGGCAAAATCAATTAAAATATATTATTAACTGATATTATCCAGAAATATGGGCCAATATAAAAATGTAAGGTTTTGTAATCCTTTAGGAAAAACCGGAATTTATTTAATAATTTTATTTTTATTAATCGTTAATATCTAGTGAATAATGAAGTATTATAGTATGTCTGTTTAGTATAAATTAATAAAAATTTCGATATCGCAAGAAAACATGAAACACTGAGATCTATCGTAGAAATGCAGAACGAAATAATTTGAATAACTTGAAAAATTTAAAAACAATATTAAAATCAACAAAATGAACAATAAATACCAGCTGAAAATTGTTAATACGAGCCATTACAAAAAATACACCTAAGTGTGATTATAAAATCATACTAAATTCGTGATAGTTTTTATGCGTGATAATCCTGATACCTGATGAATACCTATTATAATAAAAAAATACATACGCTTTTTGTTTATTATTATATGTCTACGATAAAAGACTTAAATTCAGAAAATTAAGATAGAATAATTTGGATTAATTTCGTATAATTATCTTAATTTCATTGTATACAGATAATATATTACATTACTTTTATATATGTTTGTAAACGCAATTTATGGACCATACATTTGTATGGACATTTGTTCATAGGTGTAGAAATGTATCCATAATGTATCTTCAGACTATAAACTACAAACATTCAAAATTTCATTTAATTCAGTCCAGCCGGTTTTGCGTGATTGGCGTACAAACATACAGACAGACAGACAGAATTTTTTTTCAAAAACTATCGAAATGTGTTCTGTTCATGATTCTAAACCTCTCGTAGTATTTTTTCTCAAATGCTTCAATGTACAGATTCCGATTCCGACTCTTTATCCTTTTTTAATAAGTATCTATAGATTTAGCTTGTAAAGAGTATAGCCGAATAACTAAGTAAAATCTGCCCCCAGCGATTCTTTAAAATCTATATGGATAAATGATTTGTAATTGAAAAAAAAAAAAATTGTTCTGAAAATTTCAACTTTACAATGTAATAAAAAAAATGTCTTTTCACTTTTTGTAGATATTGCAGTACCAATAATTTGACATGTCGAATAGATAACCTACTTTTTTTAAGTCGCTTAAAAAGGGTTATGTGTTCATGTTTTTGTGCAAGTTATTCTATGACACAGGTATTCTGCGGATATTCTATTGTATACACATGTACATATATGTCTATTTGTAGGTAATATTTGTTGGAAATATTTATTGACTACGTCATTCATGTCCGGCCTCTAGAGGCTTTCCGGTGCGTTGGGTGCACTGCTCACTCAATGATACTCATAAGCATGATTCATTCGTTTTTACCCAGAATCATATAGTGGAAGTTGGAAGTATAATGCACAATAGAGATAGTATGGTTTAACGAATTTGTACAATACTAGATGTGCCCCCACGGCTTCACCCGTGTTAAATTTATTCGACCAACTCTAACCCGTAACGCACTATCGTTGTTCTAACTTTCATACTTGACTACAACTTGTCTGATTACTTGACGTTCAGGGCTACTACTCCGCTCCTTAGAGTCGTAGCGTGAAGTTATATGGCCTATAATCTTTCTTAATAAATAGGCTATAATATGCAAAAATATGTTTTTAAACTGAGTGGTAGTTCCGGAGATTAATGTGTTCAAACAAGCAAACGAAAAAAAAAAACAATCTCTTGAGCTTTTTTGTAATATTATAAATAGTATAACTACTTACATAACATTCAAAGAGATTAGGGTATAAGCGGGCAAATAACGAGTCGGAAACTTAAGTTGATTTCGCCTGAACTCGGTTACACGCTGCTAAGCAACCGACGAGGAAACAAGAGGGAATGACTAGAATTAAGTGGCGTTCGTGCTCGGCTGCATCGCGCCTGAATCGCTCCGGTGCGTCGAGTTTCAGGATAGGCCACAATTAGGCTGTGTGCATATAGTTACTAGGTGGTTTTGTCTTCGTTTCTTTAAGACCGCGGCCCGTGATTATGCATAATATTTAGTTAAAGCAAAGTGATAGTAGAAATGGCTAAATATAGACTCCAATGCAAATTCGTAGGTAAATTGCGATATCGAAGCCGATACATAGCCATCTGCATCGCTTTGCTGTTGCGTAAGTTGTATATAAAGGCAGTTGTTGTTGATAGTTCATAAAAATAAATAAATGTTATTTCTTATCCAGTTATAAATATATCTTTATTATCAGATACAAAAGTAGCTCTCTCTCTTATTAGAATTTTAAAATAGTAATAAATAAATTAATTAATATGTCTCGAACTAACATGTCTCCAAATCAGTGTAAAAATATTATTTAACCTACATATACTAAATTCATATTAATATTGTAAATAAATAGCTGATAATGGAAGTATAATATTAAAAAGTAATTGCACGAACGTGATACACATGCAATAGAATATACCGTTAATATGTAATAAGATATGTATAATTTTAAATTTAAAAATCCTCAAAGGAAGTATTTCCTGTCCATGTACTTACTTACACTTGTTTCCGTGTAGTATGTCTGTAAAACAATTTGCAACACTTGGGTACTCAGAGCACGAGCCGCCGCGCAGCGCGCCGCACCATTCACCTTGCGTCGTGAGTTCCCCCGCGCCCCGCCGCGCTTTTCCCGCGTGTCATGTCGGTATTGTTATTGTTTTGGATTGGTGCGTAACGGCGCGGCGCGGCGCGGCGCGGCGTCGCGTCGCTCCCTTTGTCAGTCAATCGCTCATTCATAGTTTTTCAAGTGCACCTGTTGTGTTTGTCCACAGAAATTATCACTATTATTTAGTTACTAGCTGGTACCCGTGACTTCGTCTGCGTATTATTGGATATACGCAAATTGATCTCGGAACACGACAAACCAAAAGAAAATCATAGATGGATTTGTCACTATGTGTATGGTGGACGCGATCCCAACCACCCCGCTATATTACTGCATATGCACCTGCTGATTTCAAACATGACAGATCAAAAAAATCACAGATTGGAATTATATTTGTAGTAGAGCAGTTAAGTTCACAGTTAAGTTATGATTTTACCAGGATAAAAAGTACCCTATGTATTATTGCAGGTTATAGACTATCTGTGGACTAAATTTTATCCAAAACCGTTCAGAAGTCTTTACGTGATTCATTAACAAACATACAAACATTCACATTTATTATATTTGTAGGATAACATTGGTTAAACTATGACTTTTACCTGGATAAAAAGTATCCTAAGTGTTATTCCAGGCCATAGACTATCTGTGTGCTAAATTTCATTCAAAAGCGTTTCGAAAAGTCCGGATTTTTTTCGGAATAAGTATTCTTTTTTTTGATCTGGTAACCCTAAACGCGATATAGTTTGGAAAATCAAAACAGTATATGAGTTTATGATCTAGGTTTATATAATATATACATTTTAATAACAAATATTAAAAATGTGTTGTTTATAACAAAAAGTCAAGAGTCAGTGGATAAAGAACTCTTTTGATATTTCATAAAAACAATATTATCGAATATACACTATACACCTACATTGTACACAAATTCCTTCTGTCATCTCAGAGTAAAATGGTCTGTACAGTAAGTATTTTCAATTAGGCCTATCTTTCTGTATTTACTTATTATGCATCAAATACATATTATAAAACTCAACGTCTCTCTGTCTGTTTATGTTCTTTTCACATGAAAACCACTTATTCTATATCATATATTTAGGTAATAGGATATATTTTTTAAGATAAAGTAATATAGGAAATAAGCAGTAACGATAATGGTGAATTAATTCGAAAAAATACGCTTTTGGGGCGCTTCAATGGCTTACGCTGAGTAAACCATAAGAGATATATCAAGTTAATGTACTACATAATTGTAGATAATAAAACGATCTACAAAAGAGTCAAAGAAAACATAGGTCTATCTTCTAAGGATCACCCACAATAAACATTTTTGCCTTTAAAATAACCGGCGGGTCACGCCGTGGTTGGACGACGCATTCTGTTGCCCACGCGAGTGGAGCCGCTGGCACAGCTAGTAATCATATAAAACGAGCTTGGATAAGTTAGCAGGAGTTTATTTAAGGTGTTTCCACATTAATAATGATATACGGGTATTTTTGCAATGAGAATATAGTAAGTACCTTGTATTTATACGAGTTCACAGGACGTTACTAAGTGATAGTAGTTTCTTTATTATATAGACAGCATGGGAACAACCTTCCTATGTTTACGATTCTCATATTAGTGCTCTACATTTCGCACTTCACTCGCCGAGTTCAAACAATAGTAGCCTTGCATCAGTTCGTGTTTAAAGATGTTACGTCAAGAATAAACAAAGTATTTAACACAATTACTATTTTTAGTGAACAATTTCGACACGCGATACACGCAATTCTACTACAATCTCTATAAACTACCAATTTTTATTGCGTTTCTTTTTAATAAATAAAATAATTCAATAAAATGCAAGTTAAAATTAAAAATAGGAAATATCGTTCTTATTAATAAAGGATGCTATAAGCTAACTACAATACGAAGATGAGAGCAGAAAGTAAATATATTTGTTATTTGCAATTCACACCGCTGGTTTGTGGCTCGATGCGACGTGACGCGGCGTCTAAGTCTAACTACTCGTATTTCGTATTTTCACACCATCTTCTCAGTTCAACAGAAACGTTTTTACCTACGAAATTAAGAAAACACTTCCTATAGGTATTTTAAGAATCCCTATACCGTCCGTATTTACTAAACAAATGTGAATGATTATGACAACAAACAAAAGGTAAAAAAAATAAGGCACTAGTTTACTTCGTTGTCTGTCTGTATGTCTGTCTGTATGTCTGTCTGTTAAGACACTGTTTCTCAGGAGTGCGTGGAGGTATCAAATTGAAATAAATATCACATGCTCAGGTCTAGAATCCCTTTGAGCTTTGAAAAAATAAAACTTCTAAGTCAACGCAATCAAAAGATACGGCTGTTTATGTCGCATATTTAAACAATTGCAAAGGGTATAAAAACCTATAGGGTACTTTCGGTAGACCTAGAATCATGAAATTTGGCAAGAAGCAATGTCTTGTAGCTCAAGTAAAGGAAAAAATCTCAAGGTCAGTTGGTAAACTGACCGTAGCATATATCGATGTATGGAGAAAACATTTTTCCAACGGCAAAGTTAAGTTTGTCCGTCAATATAATTTATCTTTTCGTTAGAACTGTTCGGTGCTTTCTTCATTAATGTTACATAATTATTTTGGCGAATGTGCTGTACAATTACGGAACCCTCGGTGCATGAGTCCGACTCGCACTTGGCCAGTTTTTTTTTGTTATCAGTTTGACCGGACCCGGAAAAAGATGCTTTAAAAACAGGTAAGTATATTTTATAATATCAACTGCGAGGTAACTTGTGGTAACAAGCTAAAGGTAAGGCACAAGTGCACCTTAACAAATTCATTTCTATTAAGGGCAGGTACAGATGCGTTTTTACCATTGTCCTAAAATCTCTCATGTCAGTCGTGTCTGATTTTTTATAATCGATCTGACCTAACAGGGACAACGTTGCAAATTTCGGTCAACTTTATCTAATCGTTTAGCATTTATTTGATAAGTTCTTCAATAATTACTTGACAGTATGCAACCACTGTTTTAAATCTGCTACTTAAAAAAAAGACAAAATACTTACTTTATCTAATTAGGCATTACTTTTTTGATAATGCTTTGTTTTGTTCCTGGGTACTAATAATATATTGCAACATATCTTAATTATCTTTTGTTTCACAGTCGCATTGTTTATTTTCCCATTGATCAACTTCTTGCCTTCATTAATTTAATGTTTGTGTATTTAAAGAAACTTTTTCATATTGTTAAAAATAAATTAATAATTATAGAATAATCATATTCTTAAGGTTTAATATTTTAGTGACCAAAATTATTTGCGTAGATAGGGAGGGCACTTATAACAAATTACTTCGTTCTAAATGATAAAATAAGGTTGTATATGTATGTATAGTTGGAATAACTTTTTTTTGTAAAAGAACACTGTTTAAACAGAGGTCCATATTAAGAGAGGGTGTGATCTGTAACCGAGCCCGGCCATTACGGGTCAGCTAGCCGTGGGAATCTACCCACTCTGAATTATTAACAAAAATATTGACCCGCTTGCTACTTAAGGGATTTGACCACTAGTTGTTTGCGTTGCCAGTTTGCCGCTCCCAACAAATACAGGGACGCAACCGCGACGTGTCGGAGACTATTTTCAAAGTTTATGGGAAAACTTCAAGTGAGAGGTACGCGGGAACGGTCAATAGTTGAAGTTTGATGTTGTGTATATCAGGAAATATTGGACTTGGTCTCGTAATTTACTAAGTTTTAGTATTTAATTAATAAAAAGAGGTTTTTATATCGAACATTGTAGAGTTACAAGTGTTACAACAATACACGCGAACTCAAAAATATTTTTCAGTCTTATTTATTAAAGTTGTCATTATTTTAAAAGTAAGATTATTATTTTGATATAATTTCACAAACATAACGTGTTTAGTAAGCGAAAGTTTTTACGACTCGCACGAAGGTGCCAGAGTGGCCGAACCTCGGCTCGGGCGGTCGTCGCGAATGCGAAAAGGTCGCGATCTGGCCAATTCCCTACTCCTACAAATTCGAGCTAACTAACGTATACTCATATGCACGTTCCCCTCCTCCTGGGAGGAAGGAGGGAGCCATGCGTATGTGTATTTAGTGATCGGAATGGTTTTTCTACACTAACTAGCGCATTAGTCTAACTAGCGCAAATACAGCCCCTAAAGAAGAAAATACTTTTATAAATACCAAAATTGTATATCAATATTAATGAATCTGTAGTTCTGTCTGTACATTTAATATTATTTCAAAATCTACCGACAGGCACACTATGTAAAAGATGCTGAACATAAATATGCCACTCAAAAAACTTTTGTATTTCAGTGTGTGTGTATATTCAGATTTCATTCAAAAACGGATTTACCGATTCTTGTGAAATCTAGTATACGGGATGTTTATGTTATTGGTTAATTGATAGGTAATAAGAAGTTTCAATATAACTTTTAGAAGACATGAAATAAAAATAATTTCGATTAAAAAAAAAATCTTTAATTCTTGACCGATTTTAATTAAATTTGTACGGTACAATTGGTACGGTGTATGAATATGAATAAAAATGAAATTACGGAATGTAAACAGCTACTGAGTAGGAACAAGCGCGTGCAGAGCCGCGGGCACACCGCTAGTTATTCATATAACTACTAGCTGTACAGTAAATTACCAGCGTATAGAACAACTGAAAACCGCGCCGCGCGCTGCGCTGCGTCGCAAACGCACCTGTACCGTGTACCTCACCCCAAGCCCGGTGAAGCTGTAAAAGCCATCAGCGGCTCTGTTTTTGGATAGGGCCCTTCAGACTAAAAGTAAGGACAGATCGAAAAAAAAAATCGTTCTCACTTCCAGTATTTGCCTATAGTTTTCCAGATTCCTTGACGTTCACGGTTTCTGCTCTGCTCCTTAGCGTGTCGTGGCGTGGAGCTGTATAGTGTACAACCGTCCTCAATCAATAGGCTATACAATGCAAAAAAAATACTGGCAGTGATAGAGATTGGCGCGTTTAAATAAATAAACCAAAAAAACTAACACATTTTTGAGCATTGTAGTATACCTAGATATACCATACTTACTGCCCGCGTGATGCCATTACATTATTTTAACTAAACCCATTATTTAAAATATGCTTAAAACTTAAGTACATATAGTTAACCTATTAGTTTATTGTTAGAAGTAGTAACAAACGTTAATTATCTTTGTCTACATTAAATTATTAATGATGTTGTACTTATGTTTTATGTATTAATAATTATTTGACTATTAAAGTACTTAAACCACAAAAAATATTACTCCAGTTATAGTGTGTGCAACAATTTACTTAACTGAATCTGAAACAGGAAGACAATTACGTTTCAAGTACAACAACCTTATAATTTTACAGTTAGAACGACGTATTAATGACACCAGTGGAGTTCTCAGGAACATAATGACGTCCGCAGCAAACGTTTGCCGCTAATCCATTAATTAACATTGCAAAGTTTTAATTGGGCGAGTTCACGTGAACGCAGATACCGTGGCAAAACTACTTATTCGTTTTTTTAAAGTTAAAAAAAAATGTAAAATAAAACGATTACCCATCTATGTTATTATTTATGTGTATTTTTTATATATTTTAGACTAGCGGTGATCTACTACGCAGTTGTTACTTACATCCCGTAACATTATCTTTATTCATATTATTGACAATTCATATGCCGTATTTATTCAGGAATGACGTATTTTCCGTGTAAAATTTTCATCATAATTGGTTGAAAATTATTATTCTATTATACGATTTCTAATATATTATTATTAACGGTCCTTATAGTTTCTCAATTATGTATTTATATTATTTATGTATTTATATAATATAATGTATTTATATTATTAAATATGATGTTTGCTTCCCGTCTAAAAATTTGATCAGAATCGATCAAGAATTAACGATTAATTTTTTATTTACTATTTCTAAAAGTAATATTAAAATTTCTTATACCCTATCAATTGCCCAATAACATTAACACGCCGCGCCGTGTACAAAATTTGATAAGATTTGTTCCAGCCGGTTTTGAGTTAAATCCGTACATATAAACAGATAGACAGACTGTTTTTTTTTAAGGCATATTCGTGATCAGTGTAGCGACATCTACATAGTGACATCTATCGAGCCACATACGACGCATCCTACATCGCGCTATATAAATTAACTCTTCAATTGAGTATATATATACAAGAACCCGACTACAACCGTTGGGCAGCTGCCCGCCAGACATAGCACCCGTCTGGCCGGAGGATCCTCCCTTTTCTATGGCGGATGAGGAACTTTACTCTCTGTTCCTCACTTTCGCTAAAATCAGTATCATTCATATAGCATGCCTATGGGGAAATTTTAGAAAAATATTAATTGTACAGACAGAACTACAGATTTATTAATATAGTTGAAGACTTTTTCCGAAATTTATTGTGATGAGAAAATTCCACGCGCTGTTTTATTTTAAATCTATATTTCTGTCTGTACAGTTAATTTTTTGTCCAAATTTCCCTATAGACATACCTACTATATGAACGACACTGATCACGAATATTGCCATTAATTTATTTTGTCTGTCTGATTGTATGCCCGGATTAAACTCAAAAACGGCTTGACTGAATCTTATGAAACTTTGTAAACGGGATGCTTATGTTACTCTTAGAAAACGAAAAAAAAAATACAAAGTAATCTATTTTTGTTAATTCTTAACCGATTTTGATGAAATTTCCTACACGGGAAGTATAAGCCATTCCATGAATGACCAGCTATGAGAATTGTCAATAACACTTTAGACATCGTAAAAACCAACTTATCGTAGATACGCAATGACTATGGCGGACTCGGTGGTGGCAGACTTTTTAGCCTAAGTTGGCATGGAGATGGAAAACTCCGAAATCAAACCCGGTGTGGATCCCTTCGTTAGACGTGATTTGGGAGTAACCTGAATGTGCGCCAGGTCCCTGCAGCTGATCCGACGCCGCTCGTATCGACATGTCGTTCCTGCGGACTCAGTTGGTGAAGCCGAGAGGGTGATACAGGTCGCAACCCTGTGTTTCCTTAAGAGTGTCCCAGGCGATGCAGTGTGTCTGTGAAGAGGTCACTTCAATCACGACAGCCTAGCTGCGTGCAAATGGCTTATACAGCCGTGAAAGGAAGTGCTCCCAGAGACACGGATTTAATCATCTGACGTAGACGAAAAAGGCCAATGATAGGCGTAAGAAGTTGTTGACACAAAAATACCTATTTCTCGGAATGTATTGAATACTAAAAAGGTATATCCATGTGACAATATTTTATCTGAATACAATACTCTTGGTTTATGTGTATAAAGTTATGAAGGCGTATGGCTCACGTTGCATCGAAATCATTAGTAGTCGCGTAGTTGTGATGAGTACCAGCAATCATCCAATTGAATCTACCGGCACTGGGCAGTGGGCACTCAGCGGATTGCCTCATTATCCAATAAACGTGCCCGAGCCGGCGCCCGAGATCCATCACTTTACATAATGCGACATAAGTACATGAACTTGCTAAGAATGTTTAAATTTATTAATATTTGTGATCATAGATTTAAACTTTCTGACATACTTTTGTTTTCACATCTATACAATTAATAAAATTGAAGTGTCTGGTTTTAATGTAAAATAACAACTTTTGACAAAATGTATATCAAAGCATATACCGTACCTATAACAACAAACGAATTTTTAAAATTTTTGTTTGTCTGTCTGTTTCGGATAATCTTTGAAACGGTTGGACCGATTTTGACGAACTTTTACTGGCAGATAGGTGATAGGTGGTGGTTAAAAATAATTAAATTATCAATTCGGGCGCTGAAACGGCTTTCGCTGAGTGAACCATAAGAGATATACCAAATTAATATATTACATAATTGTAGATCTTAAAAGACCCATAAAAAAGTCAGCAAGAGTATATGTATATGTCTATCTTCTAAGGATCACCCACAATAAGCATTTTGTCTTTAAAATAACTTGGAGCAAGTGTAGCACGCTTCGCGCGTGTGCCCTATCGACTGAGTTCTGTAGTCCACGCGAGCGCAGCCGTGGACACAGTTAGTTCAAATATAAAAAAATCGAAAGGTCATTTTTCAGTAGTGATATTGTACAGTTTCTATTTTGATAAAGAATTAATTTGGAGAAATACTAATTGAATTGTTAAACAGAACAGTTATTTTAATATTACTATTGATATTATAACTTATAAATTTTAGTAAGTTCAAGGTTTTTGTTTCTTTTTTAGGCGAACAACACCTACTCAAATCTATTATTTAGAGAATAGAAGCTAAAGTAGCTTACACAGAATTTAGAGCCATCCTTTCTATGTTCATCTTCTCCTAACAGCTTTCGGTTACAGCGACCGCTTGAACTCTCCATTCTAACAGCCTGACTGGCTCAGCCTTTTCATATGTACCATCATGGCAGATGTATCCTATCTTCGCGATAAACGTACGCTCACACTTAGAGCAAGTAAAAATACTGTTACAATAGTTGTAAAGCTCCTGTCTTCTTATATCCTCAAAAGAGTAAATCATTTGATTTTAAACGTGTTTCCATTCTGATCGTTTCTCAGCAGTTGATTACCATTCAGAAGGGTTACCTAATTTTACAGTTTTTCATGTGTCGTTTTAGCATATCCATAAATCGTAAAAGCTTTCCGTCTTACTTTCACTTACCATATTGAAGCTCACGGTAACAAGAAAATAATTTTCAATAATTTTGAAAGAGTTCTCTGGTGTGTCTTCGAAGTCAAAGGTAAGATAACAATGAAATTAAAATATAACCACCCTTGAGTGAAAAAAGAATCATTTAAATCGATTCATAAAAAAAAGAAGTTTTGCCTGAAAAATTCATAAAAAATATACAATCGAACTGAGAACCTCCTGTTTTTGAAGTCAATTAGAAAATGCGCTTCACACTTTGAAACACAAGACCACACCGACGTAGCTGTCGCCCATGTTAGTCCATTATTAACAAAGCGTATATTTGATGATATAATTTTTGTGCAAGTTATTACTACATAAAATAAATTTCATATACGTTAGACCATGTAGTCGTTAGATATAGTATTGACACTACCGATGTCATTTATTTTAGGTGACGTCAACAGTCAAGGTTATTCGTAATCTATAAAATCGTTACGAGCGACGTTTTATGTATAATGCAATAGCGATAAACGGACAGTAAATATAATATTGCCGTGTCTACCCGGTGTGATGTGTCATGTGAATGTAAGTATAGCAGCGAGTGGTGGCGCCGAGACGTCGTCTGCGACGGAAGGACCGACCCTGATTAAACTCGTTTGATTTGATCGTTTGGATATTTTGTTTTCACACTTCAAAAATAAATTCGTACAAGAAATAAATAATATAAATTATTACCCACAGGTATTACCGGAATATTTCATTTCCTTTACTCCAGATAATTTAATAATTGAATGAGTATGTAGATAACAATAATATAATAAGAAAAAAAATAGTAATCATTTGTGTTACTTTAAATTATTGAAGTACTATCTGGTGCCCGCGACTTCGTTTGCGTATTATTGGATTTACACAGACTGATCTCGGAACACGACAAACCAAAAAAATCGCCGTTTTTGCGTGATTGAGTAACAAACATACACACTTTCACATTTATTATATTGGTAGGATGTATGTTATTGTTAATTTAATTGTTAATTTAATTGCTATTGTTTACATTTCAAATCAAATTAAAAAGAGTTATGAATAAATAACGTGTATTCACATTCGCGCAGTACGACCGCGACAGTGGCATGTGGTAGCACCTGTTGTTGGATTATACTGTGTTCACCATCAGGTACACTGTAGTCACTTTGCGTAATTATAATATTTTAGTTATTAAATTTGAAATGTGTTTCCGACTAAATACAAGATATGAATTAATCATATATATTAGTTATATTATAGTCGCTATAAAATCATATACTAGGACTAAGACATTAAAATAAAATCTTCATTATCGCACGTGCTAGCCTCGATTATGTTTCTATTTTTTTCTATTTAATTATAATATAATTATTTGAAGTTAGTATGATACATGTATCGTCATGATTCAAATCAATTGTTTCGATGAAAGTATGGCATGAGTTGAAATCATGTTTTTAGAATAATCACATTTATCCCGAATATGGAATTATATTTCAATAGACATAAATTAAATCACATTGCATAAAAATACATATGAAAGAATAAATGAATCGAAATACAATAAGATTCCCTAATGTTTTAATGTAAATGCTTACATTTTAATAGTGAACTACTTATAATTCAGCTCTTAAGCACAGCTGTTGATAACAACTCTGCCTTCTGAGTTAATTGTGGCGGTTTCGATTCTCGACATTTATTTATTTATTAGAAAATGCTACAACTTATACATGTTACTCTTACAAAATAACTTAGTCTACACATTAAGCCAAAAAAGGATTTCACAAGTCAGGAATTATTCTGTAAGGTTATTAACAGAATATACTGTATTGCTATAAATAAATCAAGTGTATATCTTAAAGAAATAATTAATTATACTCGGATTTTTCTTCCAAATAAGTAAGGTAGTTCTAATATAGTACATTCATATTATATTAATATTATGTACTTCAAAAAGAAACACAAATAGGGGTTTGGCACAAAAGTCTCCCATTCAACAGTATGGTTGCTGTTACTGCTGCACTACGAAGACAGCCAATTAAAAACCTTTATACAGTCTATAAAACTGAAATAATATCGGGACCAGAAAATTTATAAACGTAACAAAGGAGATCGTTGTTTACAGATGTATACAGTATAATACATTAATGCGTGTGGGCTGTACCAACTAGACCTATTGAATCATATTGTTTGCATCCTGTCTTCAATTCCTCTTTTCTGCTCTAACACTGACCTCCTTCCAAGAATGCGTCGAATAATGGTCAATAAACAAATTGTGTTTAAATGAACCAGATCCTGTGTTGCATGATACATGTCGAATTATTATCTCTACTATATTATACAAAGCTTCATTTTGCATCAATTTATTTTCTTCGTTTATATGTAAGTTGTGAAATTAACTGCTCAACCGATTTCAAAAATTATTTCAAAGCTAGAAGACTTTCGGAGGTTACTCCAATTGGGTTTAAGCTTCCCATTCCGTCTGGCTCGGCCACAAATCTCGACGAACAAACGTGTTTCGTACAATAAAATTGTGGTGTAATAAAATTAAGTACAAAAAGATTTTTTTATTTTTTACAACTTCTGAAGGACTTGAACACTGAAGGAGCTGCACAATAATTATATTAATATTCTTATCTATAAAGATTACAGCAGACGGAACCACGAGTAGGAGCTAGTATTCTACAAACTGCCCTCATAACCAATAATCTTAATTTTTTTACGTTCAATATAACATTATTTGTCGAGACGAATTGCCCTTGTTAAATACAATGCAAAAGTTTTTTGCGAATCGCTGTAGTTTTTGCCCGCGGAAGCCGCAGGTAAGGTCCTAGATCCGGCTTCACCTTTATGTGGATCTGTTGTTATTTACTCATGTTTACAAATGTGTAATTTTGAATGCAATGACTGTCGGAACGCATCAGCTGCGTTATTCGGACAATTGGGTTTCACGTATTTTGCAATCCACTTACTCTATTGTTAAAATTTTTGTATTAGTAACGTTTTCTTAAGACTTAGTGCAAATATTTTTATGATATACATATATGATATGGTTATGTATGATTGTAGTTGTTATTTTGATTATATGTATAACCAGCTGTTTGCCACATTGCTCTGTTGGGTGATATAAAAAATTATCCTATGATCTATTCTTTCTATGCTAAAGTTTATTAAAATCATCCCAGCTCTTTTAGCACGCTAGAAAACTGGTTAATCGGTTAATCCGTTCCAGAGCTACGGTGTTAGAAACAAGCACACACACACAGTGGTAATAAACATTCCTTTTTTGCGTTGGGGGTCATAAAAATATATTAAATTGTAAGAAAATATGAGTCTTTACGATTTTTAAATGCAATAGGATGTTTTTTTATTATACTACTGGAAACATTGGAAACGGGGAGGAAATATAGGCCACACAGAAAACAAAAATTATGAAAAATCATAATATGAACTTAGAAACGATGCAGGATTTTTTTTAGCAGATATTAGTTTGACTTTATAAATTTTATGTTTGAGTCCATTTCTGTTTTAGCCAAATATCCTAATAATATTATAGTTAGTTAGGCTGACACTGCACTTGCATTCACTAGCAATCAACAGACATCATTACACTGCACCCAACACTCGTGCACACCACACAGGTACCTACATAGGTTCTATAAGGGACTTTTTTTGTACTAGTTAGACAAAAATCAACAGATCACTAAATACATATAGACAATATGTTTCTTCCTTAGTCCAAGGAGGCAGGAACATGTACATGTATAGTTAATTAGCTCGAATTTCTACGGATAGGGAAATTAGCCAATTCGAGACTTTATTGCAATTACATCAATAGCTCAAGCCGAGGTTCGGCCACTTTAGCAATCTTGAGCATGCTGTTGCTAAGCTTTCGCGGTCTTAAGCGCTCGCCCCTAACCCCGGTGAAGCACCATGGCTCACAGTACTTATAGTCAGATAATTATAAAGGTATTATTATAGTTGAGACTGCAGTGGTCAGATAGATAAAGCCGCGAGCGTGCAGCTCGGCGGCGGCGCGGCGGTCACCGTGACGACGCTACCGCGTGAACCAGAGCATTGTGCGGTCGCGTCGCTAACTGCTGACATTAGGCGGAACTAACAAGTGTTATTAGTATTTACCGTATTTTACTTTATTCTAATACGATTCAGAGAATGTTCGCTTTATGCAAATCATACGATTCGGTTTATATACACGTTTTATTCAAAATAAACTTGTCTTAAATGCTTGTTTACACATTAATTTTTATTTACCTTTTTACTCAATCGAGATAAGTGTGTAATGTAATGTGTAAAACATAGCAATAATGTACACTAACTACAGTTTATTAACTTTCTGTATTTCAGATAAGCAGTAATCTTATACATATATAAAACCTAGACACCCGAATCAACTGGGCCAATGATAAATATTATTAATCAAGCAAATTTCAAACAGACTTTGACCAAACACTTGGCTAATAGTTAGCATAAGTACTCACTTATACTACATAAACCCCTGTAATAAATTTATTTACACTACATGCTATTAAATTCTTAATGCTGATGTTTTTACTTTGCCATAATCAAGAAATACAGATTTTGCACATTATAACCAATTTTACTTTTGTAAATCCGTTATACAACATTAGAGATGTAAAAGCCGTCTGAGGCTCCAGTAGCCAAATGTATAACAGCACAGTCAATTTAAAAAAAAGGTATAATAATAAAAAGAAAATGAATTTAGCGCATAATATTATGTTGAACCTACCGCACCAACGCGACGTGACGCAAAAAACACCATGACGGTCAATTATCACCCGTTAATATCCCCGTGCCGAGCGAGCACCACGATCGCGAAGATGTAGTGCCGCGACTGCGGTGCGGTGGTTATGTTTACTTTGTCTCCATCGGCACGCACCTTATAATCCGAAATAACAAATTATGAAATGGATGAAAACCCCAGGTTAAGCTGTCGGCGATTCCTAAACATAATGTTTGATTGTGCTCTAATGACAAGGCGCTGATTCGAAGCCATCGTTTGTGTAGAGCCGACTTCATATTGACAACATAAAGAAACATCTATTTTTTACATAATAAAGTTGAAAGTTCGGTTGAACGGGTAACACTGTCTCTTCAACTAAGGAGGTCCTGGTAATTGAGCAATCATCTATTCTAGCCCGTTGCGGTAAGCGCCGCACCGCATCGAAAATAAATGAAATTTGTTGTTTGTTTTGTTTCGAGTTACACATGTTGTTTCAACTTTAAGAAAAATTACCTTGTAAATTGTATTCATAATTGCTGTAATAACTGCTAATTTACTACGTGAACCGATTGATATTTATGTAGTTAAAAGATGTTAGTGTACTATCGCTTATCATTTCGTCATACTTTGACCTACTAAAGTGAAAAAGTTTCGATTTATGTATATTTTTCATGAAATAAATTTTTCGGTACTTGAATAGTACTAGCGCGAGTTATATCACGAATATCTATAACCTGATTTATGCATAGTAAAAGTTTCAAACAACAATTTTAGACAAACGAAGATTCGAAGTACCTACATAAATATATGTAAACTATAAAGTGTTATAATTTCATTATTTTATCAACTCTTAATTCTCTTAGTTATAGGCTATCCCAAGAAAAACATGCTGTAAAAAACGGGCCAAATCTCGATTGAGATGGTTTGTTTATACAAATTAGTGAAATCTCAAAAACAGACAGGTGTAGGTGGTGGATATAAAAAAACGAGTAATTTTGGCTAAAATCTGGCCTATCTTTTACAGGTTTAAATTCCATTCTATAGAATCTACTGCGCCTAAAACATTTTAATTACAATACGGTTAACATATTCTTGTTACATGTCATGGAATTGGATATGGCTTGTGCCTTTGAAAATATTGTAGGAGTCATTGTTACTATTAGGTACTTTTGTTTTCTGTAGCTTGAGTTTATAGCAACAACGGCCACAACAACAACATTTACCTACTGACTTCTAAATGGATGAAGCTGTAAACTTGTAAAACCTTGACATTGTAGTGTTTCTTAAGTATTTTTAGTAAACAGAATTACAGCCTTCTACAATAACCCAGTGCTGTTAGACAGAGGCGTGAAAATACGCCGAAATGCTTCCAGTACAGATGGTACGGCCGTGTCTTGCACTTGACTTGGCAGATGGGATTCGATTTCGGGATTTTTCATTTTTTCCTTACTAATTATTACGATGTGCCCAGCCTTAAAGATATGTTTAAGTCAAATGAAAACAAACACCTACGAGGTCATCCCTTGAAACTTTGGGAATTCCCAGCAAAAAGAAACCCAATGAAGCATTTCTTGCCTAACAGAGTGGTCACAGCATGGAACAAACTTCCAGAAAAAGTTGTGATGGCTCCTACCATAACCTCCTTTAAGAGCAGATTGGACAGGGAAGATATCTCCAAGCTATTTGATACGCACGCATCAGCTAATTAGCTGCTAGTGTGTCTTACCAAATAATAATAATAGCTATAATTTATTTGGTGTTTTTATGAGAAAATTGACTTTTTTTTACTAATTCTTATTAAAATTCGAAAAAAATCTACATCCTGTTATAATTTTCACTAGATTGGTACTGATGAGTCCTTGCGTTAGACATGCTATTTATGGTAGTTTATTGGGTGTGTTGAAGATAATATTAAGTTTTAGGAAAAAAATAATTCTCAAATCATAACTTTTTATTTACTTCGGACCCCACTGTGAAAAAAAAATACTCTAACGAAAAGTGACCCTGTATTACAAGTTTTGGCGCATTTAATAGGGATTCTGAAAAGGTATAACACATGGCCATGAGTGACTCTAATGTCTTTTTAGGACGAAAAAACAAAATAACGATTGTGAAATAATTGTTTTAATAAAACAAAACATTTTACAATAAATGCTTAAAATTCATGCCTCTGACCATAATACATAATCTGCACCGTCTAATAAAATTTCTACGTAACCTAGGGAATGCACCTATACAGGGTCACTTTTCGGTAGAGTTTTTTTTTCACAGTGGGGTTGGAAATAAATAAAAAGTTATGATTTGCGACTTCTTTTTTTCGTAAAACTTTAAATTATCTTCAACACACCCAATAAACTACCATAAATAGCATGTCTAACGCAAGGACTTATCAGTACCAATCTAGTGAAAATTATAAAAAAGATACAGGTGTAGTTTTTTTTTAATTTCGATAAGAATTAGTAAAAAAAAGTCAATTTTCTCATAAAAACACAAAATAAATTATAACTCCTGGCTGCGTTTGATCCACGACTTTTTAGCCACCTGTATAGTATGTGTGTCGGTAAATTTGGAAAAATATATTACATTTACAGACTTGACTAGATTTATTAATATAAATTAATCGATTGTGAATTTTAACAAACTCTGCGTGTATGGTGGTCGCGATCCCCACCACATCGCTATATTACTGCAAGGGTATGCACCGGCTGATTTCAGAACGCGACAAACCAAAAGAAAATCATAGAGATCACCTCCTACAAATACCTGTATACCTAGACATAAATTAAATTTTCGTAATAAATAATTTAAAATGTGCTATGTCTTATTCTGTGTTATTATACGTTTATACGATACATTATATTATATTATTTTACACTGGAGCTTTTCAAGCGGCTTCGCTCGCATCATAATTGAGTTATGTCCCATATTTTTTACTTTCTAACTAAATACAAATTTTTACAGATCTATCTTCAAAAATGACGGATCTTCCCCACTTTCCAAAAATCTTTCCTTAGTGCTCACCTACAGTGTAAAAGGCAAATTTTAACGGTTCTAACCCCAGTAGTTTGGGC
Source organism: Saturnia japonica (assembly GCA_033032175.1). Lineage (NCBI taxonomy): Eukaryota > Metazoa > Arthropoda > Insecta > Lepidoptera > Saturniidae > Saturnia > Saturnia japonica. The sequence goes on from CM065314.1 coordinate 7,808,874, forward strand.
GGTGCATTGTTTTATACCTAGTAACACTAATAATAGTACTTTAGGTAATAATAGTGTTAGGTTCTATAATACGGTCCCGAAGCAATCACTGATTTGCTAGACAATGAGTTCAAGGACTATCTCAGGCAAGTTTTATTGTCAAAAGGTTTAATAATTAAATGGTGGATCATTATGTGAATGATAGTTATGTCTGGAACTTCTGGACGTAACTTCCTCTCTGTGCATCCATTCAATTATTAATAGATTGTTAATCTGTAAATATTATTTGTATAGTTGGAAACAAATTAAAATAAAAGAAAAGATAAGCCCGATCGAGTTCCTTGCCAGTTCTTTTCTATGACTGGGATGTTTTCCGAACCGGTAATTATAATACTCAGTGTTTTGATGTTCATAAGTGCCACCTTGGGGACTAAATTGAATAAAGTAGATATTTCTTGATTTTGATCAGTCAGTTATCCTTTTATATAATGATATAGATTAGATAATTATGAATACAGAATGTACGTACCACCTAGTTTCTGGAAAACAGATATTTAAAATACAGTGATGCAAGTATTATCTACGAAAATTCAAAGATATGTATCATTTTAATATTGAAAATGATTAAAGCACAATTAATAAACAATTATATCAGTATGTGAATAAGATTTGATGTTGATATCGTTTTTTTTAAATATTACAACGGCAAACTAACGGAACTGCGCCTGTTGTACGCACAGTACAATTCAAAACAGTGGCGACTACAAAGTGATTAACGATCCATAGCATGCACGGCTGTCATGCCGGCTTGCCTAAATATAATAACTAGATATGCACTGGCTGATACCGAGACGTAACGCACATAAGAGATTTTTTTGACTATAGAAAGGATTGCGTTTAACCACTACCTCTCCTCATCGTAAGTGATGATGTAGTCTACGATGGAGCATGTTTGCCAATACCTATTTACAATTAATAATAATACAATAATTATTTAATAATAATTGAAGATACCTATTTACTCGTGACTTGAAGATACCCAGGTTGTAATTATCGGGAAATAACAAACTCCGGCAAAGAGTTCCACTCTTTAGCGGTGCGCATGATAAATGTGCTACCAAAATGCTTCGTGCGCATTAGTGGAATAACAACCATATATCAATGAAGCTTCGCCGTGTCTCCTGTGGTCAGGTGATGGGCTGGGGATAAGGGAATTAAATTGTGCATTTCCAACGCACACTCTCCGAAATGTACCTATCCGGTAAAAAACCGATAAATTGGCAACTTTATGACGATGTTCAATGCTCTGCAGCCTTGCCTCAACTAGCGAATCGTTGCCAACCACTATGACGGGCTTTTCATCATATACATGGTTGTCGCGACCCAGTCGGACTGGATGTTATTACACCCTCAGTTACACTTTATAATTTATAACAGTACTAGCTATCCCTCACGGTTTCAACCGTTTCACCCGTGTTGAATTTATTCGAGCAACTCTCCATAACGCCTCCGCTAACGCACCCAATGTAGCCTATCAACCTTTCTCAATGAATAGGCTATAAAATGCAAAAACTATTTTTCAGATCTGGCTATTAGTTCGGATGAGAGTATTCAAACAAATAAAAATTAATCTCTTGAGCTTTATAAATATTAGGTAGTGTATAGGTATACCAACAGAGCAACATTGTACTTTATAATCCTTCGCGATATCATAATTATAACATGATGTCTACAAACATATAAACGAACAACCTTGGGAATTCAGACGGATTCGAGTCACATTTGACTCACTGAGGAATTCAATGATTCATTGACAAATTAATAACATTATAAATGACCGGAGACATTTCCTTTATACTTCCGTTAAAGTGTAATAGACTACTTTGTGTGGAACAGATTATGTGGTTTTCTTTTCCGGATTCTGTGATCTATTGTTATTAAATCGTACAAAATGCGGTGACCTATTCAATAGGCCAAAAATAAAGACACTCCAAAGAAGCAAAAAAAAATCTTGACTATATATCCATCGAAGTAAATGGTACATTAACATCATTGCCACAAGACTTTTAACATTACGCATTTTAAATTTAAAAAAGTATATCTTATTCTTTGATTCACAGAGACCAGTAATGTGTTTCTATTTTTTTTTTGACTAGATCGAATATCACTATGTTTACAGACACAAGTCGGAAGTTACAAAATATCTTTTACAAATGATGCTAGTCCAAACATCAAAGGAAAATTTAAACTCCATGTGAATAATTTAAACCCTAACAGAATAATTAACACAAAGGAAATTCGAAAACAGGAAATGTCAAACTAATCGGAACTTGAAAAAAAATTAAGCCACACATTCTTGTATCTCGATTGTTTCTATTCGTTAGCTGTAGTTTACGTTTTTTTCATGACAGCTTAATAGGTGTGCTAAAGAAAAGGAGTATAGTATGCACAGTACGAGCTGTACTAGTATAGACATTAGTGAGGTGTACAGTGAAGTGTCCGAACGTGAGCGTGTAACAAAGGAGCTCGTCTAAACAGGCCATTAATAAGGAGGCGGCTCGCGAGATCCGCCCGGGACTTCCGCCGCATTCTCAGAATCGCTATCCCGAGACAAGACAGGAATAGATCCCTTGATATCCAACACACAAATGGCGATTAAACTCAACGACTGACTTACTTATTATATGCTAATTTTTCATTCGAATATTATGTTCAATTTTGAGGACCATGAAACTGTAAATTGCCCTTTAATAAAAATACAACAAAGTTGAATCGTAAATACCTGTTGTTGTTATTTCGATGGATACAAAATAATAAAAATAATGAGAAACCTTTTGCATATTCAATTATTCATAGGTTCCTCCTGTCAGATGCTTAGCGCTTGTTACATAATATATGTAGATACAAATTATTTTTAACCGCCCAACCCCAATGGTCGGTTCGCAGTCTACATGGCTAGATAGATAGGTTGGAAAGAAATTGCTGTAATTATTATTATTATGCTAGTTTAATATTCGAATAAATGTAATTAGACACATAAATGCTCTATGCAAAATAATTTTATGATTGGTAAATTGACATAATTATTTAAATAAGATATTCGAAAATATTGTTATACTTATTTCACATCTTTGATTAATGATTATACTTATACAAGTCTATAAGTTTCGCATTTAAATTTATATTAATTAAGTGTCTTAATTTTAGGCTTAAATCTGTAGTTTTATCTGTACATGTAATAATTTTCAAATTTGCCCAATGAACATAATATAAATAAAGTACACAAGTCGCCAAAAAATAATTTTCGGGCGCTTACATGGCTTATACCGACTAAACCTTATGAGATAAATCTAAATAACGGTAGTTCTTCAAACAGCCTAGAGAAGAGTCCGCGATGGCATAAGTCTATTTTCTAAGGTTGACTCACAGTAACCATTTTTATCTTCAACAAAATAATTAAAAATATGTATTACGTTATTGGCTAAGCTATTTTCTCCAATACAGTATATAGTAATACAGTATTAATCTTTAACCAGATAAGTTTGTTAGTTAACTTGGGCATTTAATGTATATTTAAATTGTCCTTTACAGTTTTCGATTTAAATTGATAGATAGATTACCTACCGTAGAAAATATCACGAATTCAAAATTACGCGCGATCTAAGAAATCCCTCTCAGCAAAACCAGTTGCGGTCGGTTGGCTGGCACTCCCCACCTTTGATAAATTGCGTGTCGTGAACTAAGTACACTATTTGTAAATATAAAGTTACATAACATACCATCACGCCTGTATCCCCGAAGTGTTAGGTAGAGGTGTACACGCACTTCGCTGGGTATGTTTAGGTCTCATGGGACGAGCCTACTGCCATTAATATATTAAAATTATTATCATATAAAGGATACAAATTTTCAATGTTACTATTAGAAATCGCAAAAAAAATATTTACAAATTAAATTTTCATCAATTCTTAAACACGTTGTTCCATAATTGGTAGGCTATAAGAGTCGTCAATAAATATAATAAGGCAGCTTAAAAAGTTATAATAAAATAGAAAATTAGTATTCAACCGAGAAGCTGAACAAATAAGAAACTGAGTATGAAATATTGTACACGGGAAGTATATGCCGTTTCTCAATTGATAGACTACCTATATGAATTGCCAATAATGTGAGTAAAAATAATATTGAGGGATGTAATTAATTACTGCGTAACAAACGTGTGCGGAGCCACGGGTGCACCACTAATCTATGTCAATAAATTCCTATACAATTAATAAAATTGAAGTTTCTGTTTGTAATGTCAAAATAACTGTTTTTTTTACTAAATACATATAAAAATATATATGGTACTAATAACTGCCTTGTTAGCCTAGTGGTTGTAAGTGCGACTGCTATGAGCGAGGTCCTGGGTTCGAATCCCAGGTCGAGCAAAGTGTTATTGGGTTTTTCCTATGAAATTCTCAGTAGCAGCTCGGAGTTTAGTTTCGTGCCCGATTAATGGCAATAGGCTCGCCCCCTATTACATGGGACCTAAAAACAGTACACCTTTTCCTACCCCTTCGGGGAATACAGTATGAAGTATGTTACTAATAACAAAAGAATTCTGTCTGTCTGTTCGTTCCAGGTAATCTCCAAAACGATTGTGCCGATTTTGACGGTACTTTCACTGGCAGATAGTTGATGTTTTAAGAAGTACCTTAGACTACTTTTAATCCAGAAAAAAAATTAGGGTTCCGCGAGAAAAAAAGCAACTTTATCTTTCAAATAACCGGCGAACGACCTCCGTGGGTGAAAACGGGGTCACCACAATACCGTCATTTTGTAGTCCACGTGAGCAGAGCAGCGGGCACGCCTATTAATATTATAAATGTGAATGTTGGGGTGTTTGTTTTTTAATTACACTAAAACGGTTCGAACGAATAAAAAAAATTGGTACAGCGATACATTATGTCAAGGAAATGAACATGGAATACATTTTAAACCGATATACAAAAAAATACTCCCAGCAAAGCGGGCCAGCAGCAGATAGAATTTATGAATTTAATAACAATTTTTTGATAATAATAATATTCCCCTTCGTCTGCCTTTCTACATCGAGATATGCTGAAGGTGGCAATCTCGAAATCTTGCATTTATATATTAATATACTGTGTCATCACGTTTTACAAAAGGATACAATTTATACGGAACGTGAGTGGGAAGGAGATGGCAACCGCGTCGTCGCTCCTCTCGGTACGGACTATGGACCACCTTGTTAGTAGTAATCGGTTTACGAGCCTTGTCAAAAAATTAACTTATTATAAATGGCTTTAACACTAGCGGTGTAAAAGTTTATAAAAATTTTGTCGATAATTTTAATAAAATTCTTACTTCTGATATTTACATTATAATCTGTGATTATAATATGTTTTAATATAATTGAATCTCTTTAACACAGTTTAAAAAGTTAAATTAAAATGTTTTTCTGAAAGCTTGTTATTATTCAAAAATATACATTGCTATTATAAACATTTTATTTTTTCCACTATTTCTAAGTTTGCTTACATTTTTCTCAAGATAAGAATCGCCATTTAAATCATCGACATTTGCAGTACAGTTCGATGCGCGCCTCTTACCAAGTGCGATAGCTTTCATATTGCATGCTTATTGCTTTTATGCCGTGAATAAGTTGTTTAAATTCATCGTTTTATGCATATCCCAGAATAAATGTCTTTATTCACCTCACCTTCATTCACTTAGCATGAGACTTCATCATTCACGTATGCTTATGCAAATAGAGATTAGGATAATCCCATAGGTCAACTTTCTTATTGTTTCTTTTATCTTTGTGGTCAATATTGAATTGAATCTAAACCATCCTGCACACTTTGGCTACGTATCACGTATGTAACAATATGTGTTGAAAAATTCCAGAGCATATTTTAGAATTATCGTGGATAATATAGCATTATACAATTGTTATGGAGCTTGAGAAAATTTCAATAGATCGATTACTACATCAGCTAAATCAGTAACAATTTTCCGCACGACTTTACTGTCTTCTTTTTTTTGAGACGTGCTCGAAGCGCTCGTAACGTTCGAGATGTCGGATTATTTGTGAATAATCGATCGCGTTGTGACCGCTACCGATACAAACACTAGTTGAATAGTTACAAAGTAAAAAAATCGATTCAGAAGGTTCACAGTTACTAATGTATTTTTACATAATTAGGTACATATATCATTTTTTTTATATATTTATTTTAGCTATCATTTATACATAATGAGCCGATTTTGAAATTTAAATTCCTTGTTGTACAATAGTAATAAATACAATAAAGGTTTTTATGAAGTTAGTCAAAATTTTAAGCTTTTTTATATTGCTTATATGGTAAAGACGCGACAAACAGTTATGATTTAAACGCAACCTCTTATCAACAATTACATAACAGATCAGTCATTGAAATATTTCAAGTAGAACACCGAATGAAATTTGTACCTTCCTGTCTATAGCTCCAATGTAGTTCCGCACCTGTGGTCACGACGCGACGCGCCGCGTCGGTAGATCACATCCATTGACCGATGACGAATTGATTCCAAAACGTTTGACGACTTTATCGAAATTGTGTCGATAGTCGATACACTGATTATCTGTACCAACGAGTTTTGTATCTTATTATAAAATATTATGTAGTCACCACCAAACGTGAGTTTAACTCTTTGTTATCCTTCGGCTAACAATAATAATTAATAAGGAGAACCATCTAAACTTTATCTTAACATATAATGAGGTTAGATATATAATGGATTTTAATACATAATTATATATTTATTACATTAAAAACATTCAACAAATACATCTAAAAACTGTAAATAAATTTTATGACTTTTTATTTTATTTTCCTGTAACAGTGGATGTGGAAAATATAAGGACAATCGGGTATAAGGCTATAAAGCTATTTTTAAAAAAATACTATTGTGACTAATAAATAATAAATATCCTGGGAAACTACACGCTCCAGTATTTCGATAAACTTTAAAATTGAAACATACAGGATAAATGTTTAAGATAATTTTTCAAATAAGTGTGATCAGCGACGTGCGCCGACAAAGCCCCCAAAGCAGGGGCCGCGGGGGGTGGCCACGGACACCTCTGCGTGTGCGCACGTTTCCTACTGTGATCCGATAATAACACGACACTTCCAAATCCCAAATCATAATCATTTGAGCTCCCTCTTTGTATCATTGATAATAAATGTAATATATTGAGATGTTTTATGAAATGATACTCAATAAAGTGACCATGTTTCTATGGTTTTTAGTTGATAGATATTTTATTTTTCTGTTATGTACTTATGTAGTAATGATTTTTCCATTGTTACATTAGGTATATTTAATACTAGAAGGATTCGATTTTTCAACTTTATTTATAAAAAATTAAAAATTTTGTTCGTAAAAGTGAAATGATAAAGTGAAAGTTAATAGACTATCTACGTTATTTTAAAACAAGTTTTTTAAATGTATTATATAAAATCTTCCCACATATCTATATTAATTAAGATTAATATTATAAAGCCCAAGAGATAGTTTGTTTGTTTGAACGCGCTAATCTCTGGAACTACCCAGTCAGAGCTTTTTTGCATTTTGTAGTCTATCTATTACGGCTTATTTAGGCGTACTTAGTTATTTAGGCTATATCACTACACGCGAATACCCTAAGGAGCGGAGCAGTAACCATAATTGTAAAGCAATCTGACTAGTTCTAGGCAAATACAGGACGCGCCAGTCAGGTGGAGAGTTGGACAAATAAATTTAGCACGGCTAATACACTAGGGCACAGATAGTCTTTAACAAACGTAGATATTATAGACATTTTGTAGAAAAAATTAGTGGCCCACTCATCTTAAATGAGAGAAATAGGCCTCGAGGCGGCATGGAAAGGCGCGGTGGCGCGAGGCGACGCTGAGTGCAGTTACCCGCGAACGCGTAGGCTCGTATTTTGGGCCCGCCCGCCTACACCGTTCACAAGCTATTGTTTGCCCACGTATAGACGCGATATCTTGCAGCTGAGCTGCTTGCGAGACCTGCAGACGTGATGTCACTATATCAAATACATATTAATATGATTCAAAAGTAAGTAATTATAACAAATTTGACCAACTTGATAGAGTTTCTTGCCAGTTCTTTTCAATGATAAGTATATTTTTGAACCGGTATTAGTGTGTCCGACTACTTCTTCGGAGCCTAACATAGATTTAATTTTGATTGGACATACATTGCAAAAACATTTTAAAATTATTTATTAACCCGCGAATTTTAAAATCTAGATAAACATGCAAGCTTTTGTGAAAGAGAAATTATGATATAAATGATGATTGATGATAGATAGAATTAGATAGAATTGTTTTTAAAAATTGTCGAAATCAATATTTAGTTATAATTAGTTTAAAATTATAACCATCACAATTTTTATTCCTTTATATCATCGGCCTTATACAGGGTATTAGTAGACCGCTCCCGAAAATGAAGACAGACGATAGTACTAATGACACCTTTAATGATGGGATGGAAAAAAAATTGATCCTGATAAAAAAAAAAATCATATTATTTAAACTTTTTATTAGCATTATTTACGCTCCATCGTGTTAGTACAGCTAAATGAAACGATAATTTCATAAAAAATACATTACTTTACTAAAAAAAAAATCCAGCAATGAAACACAAAATCAAAAACAGCTGATGCTCGGATCAACGAACGCCCGGGCGCAGCGTCAATCTTGCGCTGCACGCAACTAACAATCAAATAAATACTTATTTACAACATTTGTCTAAATAACTAAATTATCTACTTTGCCACTGTGCTAGTCTTTACCTAGCCACTTTCTTTCGAATTCACCGGTTGAATAAGCTAAGTACCGGGTTCGATTCCCCGCTTATGAAAAAAATACTTGAATGAAATTTTAAAAAGGATAGATTCATGCTTTTTAATCCGTCGTGTAATTATGTTTATTACTCTGTTGTATTCAGTTATGTACGATCTACTCAGATCAGTTCAAAAATAAGTTATAAAAAAAAAATTGGTATGAAACAGCTTACCGATCTAAATCCTCCGTGGCCTTATGAGATGCGGCTCAAATTGTGCCCCATTCATATCGAGGCAGATTTGAGCTCGGCGTTGCGTCTCCTTATGCAGTCGGGGCATCATCGTGGGGTCTTCGACACAGTCCGCACGTAGTTTGTCGAAAACATTCACGATCCTTTGGCGCATTTGGTTAGCACTATCACACTCACGATTAAAAACCCTTTCTTTCACATACCCCCACAGAAAGAAGTCTAACGGGGTCAGATCGGGTGACCGAGGTGGCCAAGCGTGTGGTCCTAGTCTGCCGATCCAGCGATCATCAAACAGCTCGGTGAGGCGCTCACGGACGAACCTTGCCACATGTGGAGGTGCACCATCATGCTGAAACCATGTGCGGCGATATTCAGTCAATGATAGGTCGTCTAAAATGTCCACTATTTGTTCATTTATAATGTTTAAATATCGCTGTCCGTCAAGTCGCTGTGGCAGAAATACTGGCCCTAGTATGCGATCCTTAAATAAACCTGCCCATACATTAACCGACCATCGGGTTTGGTGCCCGGTTTGTAGAACTGCGTGCTGGTTCACCTCGGAATACACGTGTGTATTTCTTCGGTTCCACAACCCGTTTCTGGTAAATGTTGACTCGTCCGTCCAGATGACGTGTTCAATGAAATCGGACACGAAATCAAATGGGACACGTTGATGCTGGTATAATAACCAACGGCAGAAAACTCGCCGGCGGTCGTGATCGCCGGGTACCAAAGCTTGCACTTTGTGCACTTTGTATGGCCGCATTCGGTTACGCTTTAATACTTTATGAACTGGCCAGTACGACACACTTGTTCCATTCCGACACCTTAACAATTTAGCAATACTTCGTGTACCTAAGTTCGGATACCGGCGAACGACATCTAAAATGCGCTCCTCGGCCTGAACTGCCACTTGACTTCCACCTCCTGTCGCTACTGGAGCAATGGGTCGATTTTCCAACACTCGCTGAAATGCTGCTGTTATCAGACGAGAGTCAGCCGGATGTCGAGCTATCGGGAATCTCTCTCGGTAAATTCGCAATGCACGCGAAGCATTCCCGCGAGCTTCTCCAAGGCACATTAACATGTTACCGTATTCACGAGCACTATAAACGTACGCGTTAGGCATTATTAAAAGAGAACAATAATAAAAACAACACAAACTTAACAAGATACACAAAATGTAACAATAAAATATTAACAAGAATTGAAATATCAATACGATTGAACGAATACCTGTCGCTCATGCGCGCATGAAAGTCTAAATGAAACTGTCTCAAAAACTAAAAATACTAAATTTAATAATCAATCCCGCCAAAACAAACCGCTCCTTTGGCGGTGAGCCGCGGCCGCCGTTGACGGCACTTTGTACATTTCCACAGATCGATAAAGCGTTAGACATTCCCAACTTTTATTTTATAAGCTTAGCTGTTATTTATAAAAACTATTTAATCTTTTTATCTTTGATTTTATTCAAGAAAATAAAAATGAAATGGTACAGAATAATTTAATAGTTGAAATTAATTGCAATTACGATAGTCTATTAATCAATCAGAATGAATTTAAAATAGAATTCTTATACTTTATGTTAACACACTTCCGTTTTTAGTCAGGCCAATACTTTAATTTGAAAACAGGTAGGTACTTACAAAAATTACTTGCAAGTTTTATCGTGAACACCGACGCCGCCTCTAATTCTTTTATGTCGCTTGCAAATCTAGTACCTACACCAGCAGGCCGCGGCCGCGGCCGCGTGTCAGTGCTGTGTTGGCGCGCTGGCACGGGGAGAGCACGGTGACGCGGTGTCACCGCCGGTGTGTGTGTAAAATGAACGACTAAAATGAGCGAAAGTACGAAAAACCTAAAGTGTAGTGCTGTAATAATTCATAATGCATTGTTTTGTACAGAGTTAGATAGAAAAAATGAGGAAAATTTTACGGTGTGTATTTCTGAATCTTACAAAACAAAACACAGTAGTGACAATAATTAATTTAGTATGTGCAGATTCTACGTCACAAGGTTCCTTTAGAATTGACATTCCAACTTCGTCATTGCGTACTTTGGAGAAGAATCGAACCCGGCACTTAGCTATCTCAACGCCTGGCCCAAATCAGTACTGAACTGATCTGATACATAACTGAATACATCAGAATACTACTAAACATAGACGATGGATTAAAAATCTTGACTCTACCCTTGCTAAAATTTAATTGAAGTATTTTTTTAATTAGTGGGATATCGAACCCGGTACTTTGATCGGATGGAAAGCGGCTAGGTAGAGACTAGCATAGTGGCAAAGTAGGTATTTAGACAAATGTTGTAAATAAGTACTTGTGCGATCGCAAGCTGCCGGCCGTAATTTTCGATAGATGTGAGTGACGTACCTACCTGTTTTCAAATTAAAGTATTGGCCGGACTAAAAACAGAAAGTCTGTTAACATAAAGTACAAGAATTCTATTTTAAATTCATTCTGATAGATTAATTGACTATCGTAGTTGCAATTAATTTCAACTATTAAATTATTCTGCACCATTTCATTTTTATTTTCTTGTATAAAATCAAAGATAAAAAGATTAAATAGTTTTTATAAATAACAGCTAAGCTTATAAAATAAAAGTTGGGAATGTCTAACGCTTTATCGATCTGTGGAAATGTACAAAGTGCCGTCAACGGCGGCCGCGGCTCACCGCCAAAGGAGCGGTTTGTTTTGGCGGGATTGATTATTAAATTTAGTATTTTTAGTTTTTGAGACAGTTTCATTTAGACTTTCATGAGCGCATGAGCGACAGATATTCGTTCAATCGTATTGATATTTAAATTCTTGTTAATATTTTATTGTTACATTTTGTGTATCTTGTTAAGTTTGTGTTGTTTTTATTATTGTTCTGTTTTAATAATGCCTAACGCGTACGTTTATAGTGCTCGTGAATACGGTAACATGTTAATGTGCCTTGGAGAAGCTCGCGGGAATGCTTCGCGTGCATTGCGAATTTACCGAGAGAGATTCCCGACAGCTCGACATCCGGCTGACTCTCGTCTGATAACAGCAGCATTTCAGCGAGTGTTGGAAAATCGACCCATTGCTCCAGTAGCGACAGGAGGTGGAAGTCAATTGGCAGTTCAGGCCGAGGAGCGTATTTTAGATGTCGTTCGCCGGTATCCGAACTTAGGTACACGAAGTATTGCTAAATTGTTAAGGTGTCGGAATGGAACAAGTGTGTCGTACTGGCCAGTTCATAAAGTATTAAAGCGTAACCGAATGCGGCCATACAAAGTGCACAAAGTGCAAGCTTTGGTACCCGGCGATCACGACCGCCGGCGAGTTTTCTGCCGTTGGTTATTATACCAGCATCAACGTGTCCCATTTGATTTCGTGTCCGATTTCATTGAACACGTCATCTGGACGGACGAGTCAACATTTACCAGAAACGGGTTGTGGAACCGAAGAAATACACACGTGTATTCCGAGGTGAACCAGCACGCAGTTCTACAAACCGGGCACCAAACCCGATGGTCGGTTAATGTATGGGCAGGTTTATTTAAGGATCGCATACTAGGGCCAGTATTTCTGCCACAGCGACTTGACGGACAGCGATATTTAAACATTATAAATGAACAAATAGTGGACATTTTAGACGACCTATCATTGACTGAATATCGCCGCACATGGTTTCAGCATGATGGTGCACCTCCACATGTGGCAAGGTTCGTCCGTGAGCGCCTCACTGAGCTATTTGATGATCGCTGGATCGGCAGACTAGGACCATACTCTTGGACACCTCTGTCACCCGATCTGACCCCGTTAGTCTTCTTTCTGTAGGGGTATGTGAGAGAATGTGCTTTTAATCGTAAGTGTGTTAGTGCCTACGAAATGCACCAAAGGACCGTGGATGTTTTCGACAAACTACGTGCGGACTGGGTCGAGGACTCCACGATGATGCCTGCATGAGGATACGCAACGCCGAGCCCAAATCTGCCTCGAAATGAATGGGGCACAATTTGAGCCGCATCTCATAAGACCACGGAAGCTTTAGATCGGTAAGCTGTTTCATACCTACATTTTTTATAAATAACTTAGTACTGAACTGATATGAATAGGTACATAACTGAATACATCAGAATAATAAACATTCTTACACGATGGATTAAAAAACATGGCTCAATGCTTGTTAAAATTTTATTTAAGTATTTTTTTCATTCGCGGGGAATCGAACCCGTTACTTTTTTAATTCAACCGGAGAATTCGAATGAAAGTGGCCAGGTAGACACTAGCACAGTGGCAAAGTAGATAAGTTAGGTATTTAGACAATATTGTAAATAAGTATTTGTGCGATCGCCAGCTGCGGGCCGCGCGAGAATGGCACCGCGCCGCGCTCGCGCTGGACTGGCGCCGCGACGCGCCGCGCCTGCGCGTTATTTGACCCGAGCAATCAGCTGTATTTAATTTGGTATTCATTGCTGGTTTTTTTTTTAGTAAAGTATTGTATTTTTTTGTAAAATTCTCGTTTCATTAAGTTGTACTAACATGATGGAGCGTAAATAATGCTAATAAAAAGTTTAAATAATATGATTTTTTTTTTATCAGGATCAATTTTTTTTCCATCCCAACATCAAAGGTGTCATTAGTACTATCGTCTGTCTTCATTTTCGGGAGCGGTCTACTAATACCCTGTATAAAAAAAACTGTAAAAATTTAAACACCGATTAAAGTGTTTTCTTCTTTGTCTAATTCATATTGTTTGAAGAAAACAGAGCTAAAGATAAGCAGAGCTTATATTTAATCAACGTTTTTATGTAAGACCTCATAACATTAAATGACAATCATGACTTGACGTGCGATTATTTGAAAAAGCAAACATTCTAATAGATTATGAACAGTAACACAAGTTTCGGTTTTACAGACGTTTTCGTTTAAAATACCGTCAAATTCTAAAGTATTATCGGATTAGTCACAATTGGCCACAGAGCGGTGTTAAACATTCATCGCTCTTACCATAGAGTCCTTAATCTTTAGCAAATGTGTTACAAAGGCATCTATTTCTGTCACCTTAACGTTAAGTAAACAGTAGTGGTGACTGACAATTGGTTATGGTGTTGAACGTCTCAGTATAGCTTATTCATAACGTTTTCTCGGTAACGGAGGATAAAGAAAAAGCTGCTTGTGTGGCGAGGATTGTGCGTTAAAGCATAGTTCCGTTTCGGTCGGATGTAAAAGTACATAAAAGAGTTATTTAGCTATAAAATTACCTTTGATTTAGTATTGCGATGGTAAATAAATAATTATTATGATTTAATCAAATTATTTTTTATGCAATAACTGAATTTTGAATGCACTTTTAATAACTTTGACAAATCGCAGGGATATTTTATCAAAAAACCGGTTAATTAAATCAATTAATAAATTAACTTTTTGGAGTTAATGAAAATGAAATTTTTGAAATTATTATTTTCTACCATTTTTAAAAGTTTAAGTACAATTTTTATAGCTCATCAATTATGGAATGACTTATATTTCACGTGTACAAAATATCATCAAAAGCAGTTCTGGATGAATGACGTTTTTTTTTTCGAATTTCTTTTTTACATATACATAACAAGTATTATTGAACATTCTTACAGCCTGTCAATTGAGCAATGATTTAAGCTTCCTGTGTAAAATCCGTCAAGCCGTTTTTATTTAAATCCGGTTATACGAACGGACAGACGAATAAAAATTGTCATATTCGTAATCTGCAGTGTCCTCTAAATAGGTCATCTGCCAGGAAATTTGCAAAGAAAATTACATGTTTGACAGATCTATAGATTTAGTAATGTAGACAATTCTTGTTTGTACAACTCCTTATGTTTTAGAATGTTTAATTAGGTGCAGTATTTTATAATATTTAATAGAACAAAAGCAGTGAGTAAGTAATAAAGAAGAAAGGCGAGCCCAGCCGCCCGACGCGATGCGACGGCCGTGGGCGTGAGAAAGCCTCGAGGGCGGAGGCCGCGCGGCCGCTGTTAATGTAATACTCAAACACGCATCTAATGCATTACTACTAGTTCTGCTTGTCTGTCAGTATGTACACTGTACTCTTTAATTAAAATAAATAAAAATGTTTTTCAATTTAATTGGTTTTCTGTAGGTTTATATATGTATGTTAAAGTAGTAATCGTAGCAGATGTAATATAATAATTCAACAGAATACAGACAGCTTCTACATACTCCCTAATAACCGCATCTACACGCCTCAATTTATTTATACTCGATTATTATTTACAACAATACAATTATTTCAAAACCTTAAAAATGTCGAAATTAACTTTGTAACGCCGGATTTTCAAAGAACACGATGAAACTTTGCGTTTATTATAGTTGAGTTTAGAAAAATAGTATAGTCGACGTAACAGAATATCTTAAGTATTAAATAGACCGCAAAATTAAAAAAAAAACTTTTCGTCAGATGTAGTCTGAATATGGTTAGGAACTTAAGTAAGAAAAGAAATGGTGTAGAAGAAGGAAATGCGACAACTTCACTTAAATAACTTTTTACTAGTTTTTGTACATTATTATTTCGAGCCTCACTCTTTTCGAAATAACATCGTGTAGTTGCAAAGGTGCGAGCGATATTTGATTTAAAAATAATTCGTTAAGCGAAACCGTGCGTCTCTGTCTTGTAATTGAATACAATATCTTTTGTACCTGGTTAATTTCTTTTAGCGAGGTTTTACGGAAAACTAAATATTTGCGGGAATAATTATACATGACAAAAAGATTTTCTATTTGTTTGGTTTTTGATGTCGTGTCGATAATTAGAAATATGCTTACAAGTTCACGCTAGTAGTTTCGCACCTATAGTTCCATACATTTACCCACAGACTCTGTGCATGTACCATATACATAAAAATGAAGTTAAATTTTCTTCTTAAGGTCGTAACATTATAAATACAACACAGAATTTCTAATAAGTATCTAAATCTTTAAAATTATGCACATATCAGATTTATTGTTATTTAGCAGAGAGGTATTATAGAAGAATTTAAGATACGGAACATCGACGTAAATTAAATATCGGAACTGTAAATTTAAAGCAACGATGGCTCAGTGGTAGCGTGTACGGATATCGCGTCGACGTGAGTTCGAATCCCTGCAACGAGCCTGAGCTTTCGGTGAAGGATAACATCGTAATGATATCGTAGCATGGTGGTAGGGTTTTTCTAATGTCTGCCTGGCGAGCTACAACACTAAACTTGAAATTCTATCGCCAAATACCTATAGGTAAGTGTGTTCCAAGAACAGTATCTGAGAGCCAGTCCTGTCGGATTGCTGTGTTACCATCTGGGGCCACATCGTCACTTAACAACAGGTGAGATTGTGGCCAAATCCTAAACTTATAACAAAAAAAACAAAAGACAGTGAAAAATATTGTACCTATTTAAAAACATGTAAAATCTTCTATCTATCTATACATAGTATAAAGTAAGATCGCTTACCGCTGTCTGTCTCTACGTACGCTTAGATGTTTTAAACTAAGCAACGGCTTTTAATGAGGTTTTCACTACCATTTAGAGATATTTTTTCGGAAGGTACAATACATTCCAATTAAGTTTTTGTATAGTACAGAAAATTCAATTATATGTAATCAAGTCGTCAAAAAACTATTTTCGGGCGCTTATTTGTCTTACTCTGGCTAAACCTAAAATGGCTAAAATAATGTTGTAAAGAATTGTAGTTCTTTAAAAATCCTAGTGAAAATCTGAGATAGCATATACTATCTCCTAAGGTTGGCTCAAAGTAACGATTTTTATCATCAACATAATAATTAAAAATATTACGTGATTTGCGAAGCTTTTTTCTCCAATTCAGTACATATTAATCTTTATCCAGATAAATTTGTTACTTAAATTGGGCATTTAATGTAGCTTAAAATTTTCATTAACAGTTTTCCATTTAAATGAATAACGTAGAAGATATCACGAATTTAAAATTCCTCGCAGCAAAACGGTCGCGGTCGGTTGACCGGCACTTCACACCTATGATGAATAATTGCGCGTCGCGAGCGACGCTAGCTAAGCGCCCTTTCCGTAACTATGAAGTTACATAACATACCATAAAGCCTGTATCTTCGAAAGGTTAGTCAGAGATGTACAGCCACAGTTTACCGGGTGTTTTATGTCCCATTTAATAGGGCCCTATTTCTATTAATCGGAGACAAAGTCAAACTCCGAGCTACTACTGAGAATTCCAAAGAAAAACCCAATAACACTCTCCTCGACCAGGGAACCGAACCTAGGACTTCAAGCATAGCAGTCGATTAACGAGGCGATAAACTCTAAATCAGGCTTTTTTTAAATACAAAATACAGCATTTGGTAAATTTTACCCGTGCGAAGCTGGGGCGGGTCGCTAGTCAATCATATTACAATAAATAGGTATGTTGAAGAGTAAGTTATTTATTATGATTATTATAAATATCTGTATTATTATCTTTTAGATTAGGTCTCTTTTAATCAAATTAACTAAATATAACCATGTTACAGGTATAGAAGATTTCTTAATAAAACAGGTTTCTAAATGAAGATGATTTAAGATTAAGTTAAAGAAAAGAACAACACATAAAGATTTCGTGCTATTTGTATATGATGAAATTTGTTTCTCAAAGGCTGACACATTTATAGATCTTATCAAAACTCTGAAACACTCTCACGTCGCTTCGCAGAGAGTAATTGCTTTTGTTCACTCACTGTGAAATTACCACTTTTAAACACAAGCTTATGAATTAAAATTAAACTAATAATAAACAGAAATGTCTGTATTTTGTTTTCTGACCTTTTGAACTTTACTGTAATAAAATGTTTAAAAATTAATCAATAATGAAGTTATAAGTTAACTGTAAGATGGATATTTGTGAAAACATAATGTGTGTATTGAAAACTCTTTTAAGTAAATGTAGAATGGTATTTAAGAAGACGTGTAATTTAACATTTAAAAATCATCGTTTTGTCTCAATATATTAATATAAGTTCCCTCTCTATCCAGCATATCACCACGTTCAACGAGATCTCGCCAAATACTTTTCAAGAGTTGAATATAGATTGAACAAAATATATCGAATTGAATAAACAAATTCGTTTGCTGTATTTTTGTTTCGTAGATCTCGAATCTTAGGGCTCATCCACACATCGAGGAATCGGTATTTTATCTGGATTGTGATGTGATATGATTCGTTTTTATTTTTTCAGTCGCACTCAATCTCTTATAGCCGTATTCACATGCTCATTAATCACGAAAAATCACGAATATGTCAAAGTGTAATCGTATGCTATAAATAATGAATCGTAAATGACGGATGTGTCTGAACGGGCCGTTATGGAGTAAGTTTATCGTTTGTGTAGCCTACAGAAACCTCAATATATATTTTATTACTTATTATATGAAATGCGTTATGTGTATTTAAATCAATTTATTAATTTTTATATGCTTCAAATAATCACATATCGACTATCGTGGGTAACGTAATAATATTATCATCGGGCTACTGATGACCGTGGTACGTTTTCTGAGCTACACTTAATTAACTCTCTGAGAACTGCAGTTTAATAATTGTCGGTGAAACTACGACATATGTTATTATCTGAACGTCAAATGCAGGTTAGCGTGGGTATTACGGGCGTTTACTTTTTATAATTGTGTATGCACATCTCTCAACCATAATTCGCGCTCATAACTCAAACTCATTATTGTATAGGTTCAGTTTATAATAAGCTTTTATTATATTTTTTTCATTATATTAGATTTCTTTTATGTTATTACATATTCATACGAATTGAAATCACATTACATAATATCTTAAATTAATAAAAAATACCGTAAAATAAAATCTTACGTTGAATTACTACAGTCCTAGGGCTTTCAAATTAGACGGTTCATCGAGAAGTTATTATTAAATTTATTCTTAATTAGTGCCAAATTTACATGACTAGATCATCAGTTTCTCCCTACTTTGATCACAGAAATAAATAAGTACGTGAATTTTATCTCAATATTTTACTAATCTAGTATCTAAAGTCGTTATAGAGAAAAATAATTCTGTCCAAGTATGTCATTTAGACTGATAGATAGGACGACAACAAAGTGATATATTCAAATTCCGTATTCTGTTTTCCGGAGCAAGGAACCCTGAAAATAGATTCAGTCATCGATGTCAGTGCAATAACCACTGATGTTAATAAATACATCATAATATATGCAGCACGTAGCTTTATGAAGTAAACAATATTGGAAGAACACTTATAGGTGATGATCACCATCTGTCAGTTAGAATCCCTTGCGGCTATATGACGAGTCCAATTAACAGCACTAACGAATGCTGTCGGACGTACACTATTTATGTTTCCTCACAGTCCCACTGTAAATATTTAGTCCGGGAGGCGTCTGGCATCGGCCTTGTCTTATCTTCACAACGGACGTGTGAACAATTTCATGGGCTACAGCGCGATAACGTACAGGATACACGTTTCTAAATACCGATTAGAGAGTAGCACTTCAGTAGTCCTTGAAAACATCTTTATGCAGATAATCTCGATGTTTATTTAGTTGTGAAAACATTTTAGACACGTGCTTTTTTAGTTACAGTGAGGGAGATAACACAAGTAGGCCCCTTGTCAGACGGTTTGGGTCGCGTGCGCGTTTATCGGCAGGTGCTGTCTGTGGATTATCTGCTAATTTATAAGCACCGCTCGGCTTCTGTCTCCTTAATAATATTATTCATTCCGTAACACAAACGAGCTCGCTATATATAGAGAGCAGCATTCCATGAGCAACGCGTCTTGTTCCCGGTTTACTGTCGAATTGTTTTATTATCTTTTTTTTGATTACAATTTCTTATTTAAATGTCACTTGTTCGCCAACGAGTCATGATGGCGTGCTCCTATTTGGAGCAAAATTTATCGTTGTTACCGGGTGATGTCACCGGTCCCATGCCATCATCAGGGGGGCCCGTTTTGGAATCTTTACGATCGACACCTCCACATATTCGCACCGGTTCATTCACCGACGCAACTCTGAATGTCATTGTCAACTTAGATTTATCTATTTACGAGCTAATCATTTTAATTATTTTGTGCAAATCACGTTACTCGCAGTCTTGATTTAAGTCGCAGTTTTATGTATCACAATCCGATCACATTAATCCGATTTTTATTATTATTGTATTAATAAAGAGGTTTGTATTCAAAATAGTTTACTTACATGGACTTGTGATATCATCGTCGATACCTAAAATATATTATGTAACATCCGTGTCAGTGTCATAATCTCGTGAGCCATTCATACCGTCCGAGGAAGAAGCTTCGTAATTAACGCTGCGATTGGAAAAGTTTTATGTTTTTAACTAATTATTTTATGACTTTGGTTTCGTCACACTAAAGTATTAAATATAGACATTAACAGTAAACCCTTTTGTTGGATCTACGAAAACAAACTGAGGTTAAGGGCACAGGTGCGTGTGAACTCGCCGCGCGTGAAATTATTGTAAATTTGCTTCGGTGTGGTCTAAGAAAAAAGTATCACGATTATATGAACCATCAACCCCCGACGCCAATTCGTCATGGTAACCTCCGGACGCCATAATCATTTGGCCCTCCTGAATATATACACATAAACATTAATCTTCAGAGGGGTACTGGCGCCGCGCCGTTAGTTATCGGTTCATATTTTCTATTCTTAATTAAATTTTCTTTATTAACTCAAAGTAGGAAAATGATTAAATCGAATGTTAATCCGAGGTACCATAATTCAAACTAGAGTTAAAGATTTCTCGCGAATTACCGTACATTTATCACAAATATAAAATATTGTAATCAGTGCGAATTTTATAAGCGTGTGTATGTGTCGAGGGTAATCTCTGGAACTACCATCCAGAATTGAAAAATTCTTTTTTGCTTTTTGTAGCCTCTTTATCGAGGAAGGTTCAGGCTACATAACTTCACATTACGACACTAAGGAGTGCAGCAGTAACCATGAACGTCAAGCAATCTGGAAAGGTGTAGGCAAGTACGGGAACTGAGAACAATAATAGACTACACGGGTTGGGAGCGTGGGGTTCGGGTGGCACGGTGCCGCGGTGGAGAGTTGATCGAATGAATTTATCAAGTGTGAAGCCGTGGGGCACAGCTAGTATTTTATATATCTGTCAACTTATGAAGAATAATAACATCGCTAGGAAACCTAGGGACTGGTAAATGTTCTCAAAGTAGGTACTACTATCAAGTTTGAAAATACAGAATTTTTTAGCGTTTCAAATTTCAAACTGGTATTGCCATTAAAAACCTTGTTCATTCGGTAATCGTTGCTCATTAATGAGACATTTAAAGACTTTATTATTAATATATTTGTTACAGTCTTCGCACAAAAATGTTAAATCTAATTATAACTTTTTGTTGAGATTACTTTCTCTATATTTATAGGTTGTAAATTAGAAAATAAGTACTAAGTAGTCGTATTAAAAAAGTTTAAAATAAAAACCTTGAAGTCACCAGCATAGTCTACTATTAGTATATAGTTATTTCCTGAGTTGGCTTCCGAGCGTAGGTAGGTGCAAACCCACAACTGCTATAATTATAATGTAATAAAATAAACATGGTAAAATTAACTCCCACACTTTTTGCATATTAATTCACTTTCGTCAACAATATGAAATTGAAAAGCACTTCGTTTAGAGACGTGTGTTTAAACTGGATGGTTATATTGAAAAATAGCTTTGCCCGCGGCTTTGTTCACGTGGACTATATAATACCATCGATCGGGCACAAGCGCAAATCTTACTCCCCCGCTCCTGGCTATTTTAAAGACAAAAATGCTTATTATGGGTGTTTCTTAGAAGATAGACATATACTCTCACTGACTTTTTGTAGGTTTTATGTCTAAAATTATGTAGTACATTAATTTGCTTATATATTTTATGATTTACTCCGCGTAAGCCATTTAAGCGCCCGAATTGATTCACCATGAACAGTTTTTTTTTATTTGTCCGGAAGCCTAATTCTTTTTTTAGAATAAAGGTATCCTAAGTTACTCCTTGTAACAACAGCTATCTATCCGTGAAAGTCCCGTCAAAATCAGGCCACCGTTTCGGAGATAGCCCGGAACAAATAAACAGACAAAAAATTTAAAATGGGTTTTTTGATTAAAGGTATCGTTTATACTTTCATATGTAAACTTGCATATGAAAACTTCAATATGCAACTTCATATACTTCAACTACCATATGTATACTTTTCGCAAAGAGCTGTTTTTTACATTACAAACAGACACTTTAATTTTATTAATTGTACATAGATGGATTGAAAGTGTTAAAAATCGGAACTAAATTACCTACGCTAATAGTATAGTTCGTATTTGTTCAAAACAATAGGTTATATTGGTTAAATAAATGTTCCTATCAATGTCGACCTATATACGCCATAAACTTTTTATGTTAGTCGTCGTATCCTTCGAATTATAAGACGTTTTGTTGTTCGTATTATTTTCTGCCAAAGAACGTTCTCGTTCGTATTTTAGCTAGATCCAAACTGGGTGTGTAAAATTTAAAATTAACGTTTTATCGTTATTGTATCGTTATCGTTACTGTTTAGCCAATAAAAAGTTAAGAATAATAACACTACGGTAATCATAATTTTATCACTTCTGGGACGTCAGCCTGTCATTGATTGTAATCTATTTACTACATCTATGATTGTAATCATTTATTTATACCTCTTTATGACATCCTTTAATAAGTACGTAAGCGTTGTATATTAATATTAATTTTATTAATAAGACTACAGTTTAATAACTTTTTATCAACTTGTCAATTGTAAACTTGTCTACAATGTTACGAATCTTATTAAAGTCTAAGAGAGATAGAGCACAGAGAACTGTCTTTGGAGATTCCTCACTACTTGGGACAGTCCGAATGGTGGAATACCTCCATCCTACAGAAGATCACAGCTAAATAACCTTATGTTCTGTTTCTGTAATGAGAAAGGGTTTCCAGAACTCCTTGGGGTAATGGGGTTCAAGGTCGGCAACGCTCTAGTGATACCCATGGTATTTATTACAAGTGTCCGTAGTTTACGGTAACCGTTTACCAACACGTGCCGTATGCTTGTTTGCTACTTTAATTGTATAAAAAAGTGTATTCTTATTTTCGCAGTTCTGTGACCGAATTATTAATTCATACCCGAGATACATAAATAATTACAAGGTAATATTTTGCAGTTATAATCTGAAATAATAAAAATGATGTATCGTCCTATTATATCAGTTCATGGGTAAAACTAGATATTGTATTAATAGAAGTTTTAGAGATTTAGATTTAATAGAGGGCGTATAATTACGGACAACGTAATTTTGCTCATATTGTTTTCCTTCCCTAGTCAGCACTTATACCCATCGTTATCTTTTAAATTAGAAGTTATATTTGAAATATTCAAAGTCTGAGATTTTCATTGGGTTAGGGATCAAAGCGGGGCAGCCGCGGCCGGGCGCGGGCGCGGGCGCCAAGATCGCAACGATATCGTCGCTAGAACAGTAATCGTCAATAAAATCTCAATTTAGATGGCACCGATAGCGTGTGAGTTACGGACGGACAGTCAGACCGAACACGAAAACTTACTCGACGATGGAATGCGCTCAGCGACAGGACTCGCTAACGAATTAGGTACACACGCTTGGGTATTTTTTCTGTCACATCTTCCTAATTTATTTTTTATTACTCGCCATCATCTATTTATTACAAAATGTAGGTACGAATAGTATAAAACTTCTTACTTGCCTAATATTCGATTCATCTTCATCATTAGAATTGTTGAACGAAAAGAACAGTTATAAAGATATTACACGTGGGCTTAGAAACCGTATATAGATTTTGGAAAGTCTCAGTTCTAAATATGTATGTGCAATGTCTTATCGATTTCCTATTATGTAAAGAAACCCGATAAAGTTGTCTACAAATATTAAAGCGTAATATTTACCAATGTACTGGAATAGGTAATTCAAACAAATGTCGTAGTAGGTACCGAGTACTGATCACTTTATATAAAGGGAATAATAAAACCTATTATTATCTGATTCTGATCTGATTATTATTAACCTAACTATTATCTGAGCAATTCTGGTATATACTGTACTAGAGCTTTGCCCGCGGCTTCGCTCGTGTCATAGTTGTGTTATGTCCAGTTCCATTATTTTTACTTTCTAACGGAATTGCTAAATACTAATTTTCACAGATCTATCTTCAAAAATGACGGATTTTCATACAAATTTCATTTTATTTTTCACCACCTTAAGGGTTGAATTTTCTAAAATCCTTCCTAATTGTGCACCTAAAGTGTAAAAGGAATCTGCATAAAAATTTTGACGGTTCTAACTAGGATTGCTAACTTTTCTTAAATTAAATACCTACAGTATTTTCGAAGCTATACTTGAAAAAAATATAGTAGATGGCAAAAAATAAATAAAAATGTAGTAGGTTTCAAGTAAATATTTTATTTTTGAAAGGAAATCTCTGTTTGTAGATACTTATTGATGATAATACAGATTAATTATTGCTCGCGTAGTTCGCGCTACTACTAGATGCCGTCGCGTCGGCGTGCTATAATAAATCGGCTATCAAAATCACGTCGAAATTGACTTACTCGTCCCAGTATCATTCCGACAACACTGTCACGGTGACAAACAGCGTATTTTATTAAATGATCCAAAGATAATGCCAGTATGCGTAGAGAAACTATGTAAAAACAATACTGTAATCAATACTAATATAATAAAGCCGAAGAGGTTTTTTGTTTAATTGTACGGTTAAATACGCTAATCTCTGAAACTACCTAACCAGTCGTATTCGAAAAATTCTTTTTGTATATGATAGTCAGACTCTCGAGGAATAGTATAGGCTATTTAAGATTAGGCTATATCACTCAGCTAGCCTTTAATTTTGATGTTTGTTAAGTAAGCCGAAAGTCGAGATCCTCCCGAACTGCCTTATCCACGTGCGGTGGCGTAATTACGCCATTACCAATTGTAATTATATGGAAATACAATGTTCTATAAAAATTATGGTCCTTAGTATGTATAAAAAAGTCAGCGATAACATATGCCTGTACATAAGCCACAGTAAGGTATTTTGTGACAAAGATTTATTAAAAATTAAAACGTGATTTATAAGCATTATTTTTAGACATGTCATATTAATCCTTATGAACAAAGGTTGCTTTATCATAAAGACAATCATATGAAGATAAATTTTGCTCTTTATAGTATGTTATTAGGTCACATAGTTTAGGAGCGGTGTTTGTCGGATAAAATTAACAAGGGTGAAACCGTGGGGCACAGCAAGAAAATAATAAAGATGGGATCACATACTATCAGTAAGTATTAAATAATGTTATAGTTTTAACGTAAAATAAAATGAACCAAAAAATATTAAATGGAGGCATTCAGTGTTACCGCGTAACGCGCAACAACCAGTTTTCCCATGGTTAAGATTTTATTTTTATGTCAGAAATTATATTTTTACTAACTTCAGAATAAAGGACGATGTCTCAGAACTAAAGGCTGATCTATAATAATCAAAAAGTACCTTTGTAATATATAAATATTATTAGTACATACTACATATATAGTATACATAGTCATACATATGTCTGAAAATATGTATATCAGGAACTAGGTACTGAACCTATTTTGATAAAACTTTTTCGTTCGATTAGATATTATTTCAACGTTTTTTAATTAAAGTTTATTATTACCGTATAATTGTTAACGCTTGTGACTTCGGTTACGTGGAAAGGATCGGCTTAGTTTTTAAAATACATATTTTATTTTATTAATTTTCGGTAGGCTTGTTAGTTTTCGATGTACATTATGTCATTTAAAGCATCAAGTTACCACCATACAAATTTTATAAAATTGTGTTCAATGGTTTAGGCTGTTTAGCGTAAAAATTTAACTATTATTTGTCTTCTTTTATGTTTCCTGTTGATCTTTTACTTTGATCACTGGACTACTAAAGTACTAAAATGCTGCGGAGTAGGTATACGGCCCGCTCTTGGACAGTATTTTCTATTAATCTATACATATAAATAAAACGTAACTGATCGATGTCTGTACATAGAAGATATATGAGAAAAACTATTATTGGGGGTCTCTATAAACGCAGCAGAACCCAAAACAATGATTGTTAGAATTTTTGTCTGTTTGTCTGCTTGTCAACTTTTGTGCGCGCTAATCTCAGAAACGGCATAACCGATTTGGAAACGGTTTTCACTAATATATTCTGGTAAGGTTCACTTAACATTTAGTGTTTGTTTTACTTCAATAAGTTCATAAATAAAAAAGTTATATCAATTTAAAAAATCACGTCGAACATTTTTTGATAAAAATGCAATAAAATAGCTCTTCAGTTGAATTGACTGAAATTTTAGCTATCTGTATATTATGGTTTGTATAACGATGATGATCGAAACCTTTCATAAAGTTAAAAAATGAAGAGTTTAATAAAATGAACCTTCCAATATACGTTGACCTCAGATCTATGTGTTAAATCATATTAAAAGGGGGTCTGCATAGGCTGGATATTGTCAGTTGAATATAGCTGCGCCGCTGCTAGGGATGGCAATTAATTTCCAAATAGATTGATTCGAATCGAACTCTTATGAATCGATTCCAAAAAAATCGATGTCTAAGATCGATCACTCAAAAATTGATCTTTTTTCGATTCACTTTCGCATTTGTATTAACAATATAAAAATCCCTAAAATAGAAAATTAAAAGGTAACCACAACAGTCGATCTTTTGTAATTTTTACCTTACTAAAGTATCAGTTATTATAGAGAAACATAGAAAGGTATAGAGAGTGAGAATTTATTACAGGTATATAGTGAAAGAGAATTCATTTCAAAAATTAATTATTATAAACTGTTTTCGTTAATTTTGTGTTGGGTAATAATTTACTGTTAGTATTTTAATTGGTAAATGACACTATAGAAAATGACTGCATAATGAATTGAATAATCCATACCTACTAATATTATAAATGCGAAAGTAATTCTTTCTGTCCCGTCTGTTGTATTTCCAAGCCTAGACCGCTGAACCAATTTTGAAGAACTTTGGTTGAGAAAGGTCATTGGCTACTTTTGGAAATAAAATTAGAAATGGTGAAATGGGGGGTGAAAGTTCGTATAAAAAATTTAGAGAGATATGTAGGATTTTGGAGAAAGACTTTGGCTACCTTATGTGGGGAAAATAAAACTTTAATGGGTGAAATAGGGGATGAAGGTTTGTACGAAGAACCGTTAAACCAATTTTGATGAATAGAGATATATTGGACCTTGGAGACGGACATAGGGTACCTTATGGCGCAAAGATAAAACATGAAGGCGTCAAATAGGGGATGAAAAATTGTATGAAGAACCCACTATTTCTCAATTTAGGGATATGAAAATTCATATTTATGATTTTAGGAAGAAATAAAAGGGTTTCGCGTTTTTGAAAAATGAATCGGCAGGGTGGTACAATAAGGGTGATTTGCAATACCATACGCATAGAGTGATAAATCCATCTATGATTTTCTATTGCTTTGTCGTGTTTAGAGATCAGTCTGTGTTTATGCAATAATATAGACGGGTGTTAGGTATCGCGACCACCATACAAATAGCGATAAACCCAACTATGAGTTTCTTTTGGTTCATCGTGTTCAGAGATCAGTCGGTGTATATGCAATAATATAGTGGGGTGGTAGGGATCGCGACCACCATATCTACATCTATCTATACATATAATAAAAACGTAACTGATCGATGTCTGTACATAGAAGGTATATGAGAAAAACTATTATTGGGGGTCTCTATCAACGCAGGAGAACCCAAAACAATGATTGTTAGAATTTTTGTGTTTGTCTGTTTGCCAACGTTTGTGCGCGCTAATCTCAGAAACGGCTTAACTGATTTGGAAATGGTTTCAACTAATATATTTTGGTAAGGTTGACTTAACATTTAGTGTGATTTAGTTCAATGAGTTCATAAATAAAAAAGTTACATCAATTTTAAAAATCACGTCGAACATTTGTTCCATAAAAATGCTATAAAATAGCCCTTCAGTTGTATTGGCTGAAACTTTAAAACTGGTTTGTAAAATGATGATTATTGAAAGTTTACATAAAGTTAAAAATGTACAGTTTCAAAGAATTTGGAACTTTCCAATATGAGTTGACCACACATCTTTATATAAATCATATTAATAAGTGGTCACCCAAGGTTCACGCAAGCAAGTCGAGTGCCGTATCGCTGCTAGGCAATTCATTCCGAAAAAGATCGATTCGAATCTAACTCTGATATGTCGATTCACAATAAATCGAGGTCTAACAGGCCGATCTCTCCAAAAAATTGACCGTCTTTTATTCACTTTTCAGATTTGTGTTAACAATATAAAAATGTAGTAGGTTTCAAGTAAATATTTTATTTTTGAAAGGAAATCTCTGTTTGTAGATACTTATTGATGATAATACAGATTAATTATTGCTCGCGTAGTTCGCGCTACTACTAGATGCCGTCGCGTCGGCGTGCTATAATAAATCGGCTATCAAAATCACGTCGAAATTGGCTTACTCGTGCCAGTATCATTCCGACAACACTGTCACGGTGACAAACAGCGTATTTTATTAAATGATCCAAAGATAATGCCAGTATGTGTAGAGAAACTATGTAAAAACAATACTGTAATCAATACTAATATAATAAAGCCGAAGAGGTTTTTTGTTTAATTGTACGGTTAAATACGCTAATCTCTGAAACTACCTAACCAGTCGTATTCGAAAAATTCTTTTTGTATATGATAGTCAGACTCTCGAGGAATAGTATAGGCTATTTAAGATTAGGCTATATCACTCAGCTAGCCTTTAATTTTGATGTTTGTTAAGTAAGCCGAAAGTCGAGATCCTCCCGAACTGCCTTGTCCACGTGCGGTGGCGTAATTACGCCATTACCAATTGTAATTATATGGAAATACAATGTTCTATAAAAATTATGGTCCTTAGTATGTATAAAAAAGTCAGCGATAACATATGCCTGTACATAAGCCACAGTAAGGTATTTTGTGACAAAGATTTATTAAAAATTAAAACGTGATTTATAAGCATTATTTTTAGACATGTCATATTAATCCTTATGAACAAAGGTTGCTTTATCATAAAGACAATCATATGAAGATAAATTTTGCTCTTTATAGTATGTTATTAGGTCACATAGTTTAGGAGCGGTGTTTGTCGGATAAAATTAACAAGGGTGAAACCGTGGGGCACAGCAAGAAAATAATAAAGATGGGATCACATACTATCAGTAAGTATTAAATAATGTTATAGTTTTAACGTAAAATAAAATGAACCAAAAAATATTAAATGGAGGCATTCAGTGTTACCGCGTAACGCGCAACAACCAGTTTTCCCATGGTTAAGATTTTATTTTTATGTCAGAAATTATATTTTTACTAACTTCAGAATAAAGGACGATGTCTCAGAACTAAAGGCTGATCTATAATAATCAAAAAGTACCTTTGTAATATATAAATATTATTAGTACATACTACATATATAGTATACATAGTCATACATATGTCTGAAAATATGTATATCAGGAACTAGGTACTGAACCTATTTTGATAAAACTTTTTCGTTCGATTAGATATTATTTCAACGTTTTTTAATTAAAGTTTATTATTACCGTATAATTGTTAACGCTTGTGACTTCGGTTACGTGGAAAGGATCGGCTTAGTTTTTAAAATACATATTTTATTTTATTAATTTTCGGTAGGCTTGTTAGTTTTCGATGTACATTATGTCATTTAAAGCATCAAGTTACCACCATACAAATTTTATAAAATTGTGTTCAATGGTTTAGGCTGTTTAGCGTAAAAATTTAACTATTATTTGTCTTCTTTTATGTTTCCTGTTGATCTTTTACTTTGATCACTGGACTACTAAAGTACTAAAATGCTGCGGAGTAGGTATACGGCCCGCTCTTGGACAGTATTTTCTATTAATCTATACATATAATAAAAACGTAACTGATCGATGTCTGTACATAGAAGATATATGAGAAAAACTATTATTGGGGGTCTCTATAAACGCAGCAGAACCCAAAACAATGATTGTTAGAATTTTTGTCTGTTTGTCTGCTTGTCAACTTTTGTGCGCGCTAATCTCAGAAACGGCATAACCGATTTGGAAACGGTTTTCACTAATATATTCTGGTAAGGTTCACTTAACATTTAGTGTTTGTTTTACTTCAATAAGTTCATAAATAAAAAAGTTATATCAATTTAAAAAATCACGTCGAACATTTTTTTGATAAAAATGCAATAAAATAGCTCTTCAGTTGAATTGACTGAAATTTTAGCTATCTGTATATTATGGTTTGTATAACGATGATGATCGAAACCTTTCATAAAGTTAAAAAATGAAGAGTTTAATAAAATGAACCTTCCAATATACGTTGACCTCAGATCTATGTGTTAAATCATATTAAAAGGGGGTCTGCATAGGCTGGATATTGTCAGTTGAATATAGCTGCGCCGCTGCTAGGGATGGCAATTAATTTCCAAATAGATTGATTCGAATCGAACTCTTATGAATCGATTCCCAAAAAAATCGATGTCTAAGATCGATCACTCAAAAATTGATCTTTTTTCGATTCACTTTCGCATTTGTATTAACAATATAAAAATCCCTAAAATAGAAAATTAAAAGGTAACCACAACAGTCGATCTTTTGTAATTTTTACCTTACTAAAGTATCAGTTATTATAGAGAAACATAGAAAGGTATAGAGAGTGAGAATTTATTACAGGTATATAGTGAAAGAGAATTCATTTCAAAAATTAATTATTATAAACTGTTTTCGTTAATTTTGTGTTGGGTAATAATTTACTGTTAGTATTTTAATTGGTAAATGACACTATAGAAAATGACTGCATAATGAATTGAATAATCCATACCTACTAATATTATAAATGCGAAAGTAATTCTTTCTGTCCCGTCTGTTGTATTTCCAAGCCTAGACCGCTGAACCAATTTTGAAGAACTTTGGTTGAGAAAGGTCATTGGCTACTTTTGGAAATAAAATTAGAAATGGTGAAATGGGGGGTGAAAGTTCGTATAAAAAATTTAGAGAGATATGTAGGATTTTGGAGAAAGACTTTGGCTACCTTATGTGGGGAAAATAAAACTTTAATGGGTGAAATAGGGGATGAAGGTTTGTACGAAGAACCCGTTAAACCAATTTTGATGAATAGAGATATATTGGACCTTGGAGACGGACATAGGGTACCTTATGGCGCAAAGATAAAACATGAAGGCGTCAAATAGGGGATGAAAAATTGTATGAAGAACCCACTATTTCTCAATTTAGGGATATGAAAATTCATATTTATGATTTTAGGAAGAAATAAAAGGGTTTCGCGTTTTTGAAAAATGAATCGGCAGGGTGGTACAATAAGGGTGATTTGCAATACCATACGCATAGAGTGATAAATCCATCTATGATTTTCTATTGCTTTGTCGTGTTTAGAGATCAGTCTGTGTTTATGCAATAATATAGACGGGTGTTAGGTATCGCGACCACCATACAAATAGCGATAAACCCAACTATGAGTTTCTTTTGGTTCATCGTGTTCAGAGATCAGTCGGTGTATATGCAATAATATAGTGGGGTGGTAGGGATCGCGACCACCATATCTACATCTATCTATACATATAATAAAAACGTAACTGATCGATGTCTGTACATAGAAGGTATATGAGAAAAACTATTATTGGGGGTCTCTATCAACGCAGGAGAACCCAAAACAATGATTGTTAGAATTTTTGTGTTTGTCTGTTTGCCAACGTTTGTGCGCGCTAATCTCAGAAACGGCTTAACTGATTTGGAAATGGTTTCAACTAATATATTTTGGTAAGGTTGACTTAACATTTAGTGTGATTTAGTTCAATGAGTTCATAAATAAAAAAGTTACATCAATTTTAAAAATCACGTCGAACATTTGTTCCATAAAAATGCTATAAAATAGCCCTTCAGTTGTATTGGCTGAAACTTTAAAACTGGTTTGTAAAATGATGATTATTGAAAGTTTACATAAAGTTAAAAATGTACAGTTTCAAAGAATTTGGAACTTTCCAATATGAGTTGACCACACATCTTTATAATAAATCATATTAATAAGTGGTCACCCAAGGTTCACGCAAGCAAGTCGAGTGCCGTATCGCTGCTAGGCAATTCATTCCGAAAAAGATCGATTCGAATCTAACTCTGATATGTCGATTCACAATAAATCGAGGTCTAACAGGCCGATCTCTCCAAAAAATTGACCGTCTTTTATTCACTTTTCAGATTTGTGTTAACAATATAAAAATCCCTATTATAGAAAACAAAAAGGACACCACAACAATCGATCTTTTGCTATTTTTACCATGCTAAAGTATCAGTTAAAGAGAAACAAAGAAAGGTGTAGAGAGAGAGAGAGAGAGGGAGAGAATTAATTTCAAAAATTTATTATTATAAACTGTTGTCGTTATTCTGCTATTGGGTAATTTACTGACACCATAGAGAACGACAGCGTAATGAAGTTAATAATCCATACTAATATTATTATAAATGCGAAAGTAACTTTGTCTGTCCTGTCTGTTGCATTTCACGCCCTGAAATAGACGGTGAAGGTTTGAACGAAGAACGCATGAAACCAAATTGATGAATTTTGATATAGAGATATATTGGACCTTAAAGAAAGACATTGGCTTACCTTATGTCGTGAAAATAAAACTTTAAGAGGTGAAATAGGGGATGAAAGATTGTATGAAGAACAAACTATTTCTAAATTTAGGGATATGAAAATTCATATTTATGCTTTTAGGAAGAAATAACAGTGTTTCGTGTTTTAAAAAATAAGGGTGATTTACAATACACACAGACTGCAACCCTTGATACTAAGAAAAATGTTCCTGAGACATAAGCTTACACAAGACAAGACATATGTCCGTCCTATCATGACATATAAGCTGCGCTACATTCGCTCATATGTCAAAGATCAACATTAATAAATTCCAAATCCTCTAAACCCGATTCTTACGTAAAATTAACAAAGCCCCTTGGTACGTTGGTCGAATCGTAAATTGAATATCTTACGCGATCGTACTTCGACACTGCTTCGAATCACGTGAATCTGTTGGTGAAAGCTGCCGCGACTTAAACCCCAAAACCGAACATCCCCCGCGAACAACTCCGGCCGCGAATATCTTCACCGATCCCGTTTATAAGATCGAGGAAATAAACAAATACTACTCCACCGTCTCTCCAAACAAAGCGTGCTCGCGCCCACGTCCGCGAAACCACCGTTCCCTCCACAGGTGATGGGCGGCTAATTTCGCTACCGCAAACCCGTCACGTCCTCCCTCTCTTACGTCAACTCTCTTAGGTCAACGGACCTAGGTCCGTTCCCTCGGTGTAGGACCCTTGAGTCATGCAGCCACTCGCGCGATACTGGTGACACTGCACTTGCAATCACGTAGCTACCCACACATATCATTACACACAATATGTACATACATACGTGCACACCACATAAGTACATAGATCCTGTAAGGGACCTTTTTTTCTTCTTTTTTTACGATAGTTACTTTCGATCATGTTTCCAGGATACTAAATACATATACACATATTCATTCCTTTCTCCTAGAGGCAGGGACATGTTATATGTATGTGTTAGTTTAGCTCAAATTTTCTACAGATAGGGAATTAGTCAGTTCGCGACCGTTTCACAATCGCGGTAACAGCCCAAGCCGACGTCCGGCCACTTTGGCACCTTTGTGCGCATGTTGCGCACGCTTTCGCGGCTGAATGCCTTAAGCGTTCGCCCCCAAGCCTGGTGAAGCTGTCAAAACCATCAGTGGCTCTATTTCTTTAGGGCCCCTTAGGCTAACAGTATAGTCACTGAGAAAGAAAAAAAACAATTATAATTTTCTTTTGGTTTATCGTGTTCAGAGATTAGTCAGTGTATATACAGTAATATAGCGGGGTGGTAGGGATCGCGACCACCATACATAGTGTTAGACACATGTATGATTTTCTTTTGGTTTGTCGTGTTCCGAGGTCAGTCCGTATATATCTATACTATTAATAATTTAGTAAAGCAGACGAGTTTTTTTATTTATTTGTTTAAACATTGTAATCTCTGGACAACGGGTAGCAGTCGGATTCGAAAAATGCTTTTTGTATATGATAGCCAGATTCACGAAGAATAGTATAGGCTATCTGGAACTAAGCTAAACCTCTCAGCTAGCCTTAAATATTGATTTTTGTTTAAGTAAGTCGAAGTGAAAGTGTTCCCGAACTGCTTTATCCGCATGCGCTGGCGTAATGGTTAGTGATACGTAAATATAATATTCTACAAAAATATTGTTCTTTAGTATATCTAACAAAAGTCTCCGGTAACATATGCCTATTTCTTAATGGCATAAGCCACAATAAGGTATTTTGCGTGTTTTTATGTTGAAGATTAAAATTTTGTTTTTGAGCTTTATTTTTAGTCTTATTATATTAATCCTTACAAACCAAAGTTATTTCATCATAAAGACAATTTAAATTTTTCTTTTTATAGTATGTAATTAGGACACATAGTTTAGGAGAAAATGAAAAATTAAAATACATAATTTGTACTTGCGAGAAGTTATAACAATTATGATTACACGGGTCCGTCGCGTTGGCGGCGCGGTATTTGTTGGATAAAAACTCGGGGGAAACCGAGGGGCACAGCTAGTAAATAAATAAAATTGATTTTGAAGGGGTTCATGGTTTTAACGTAAATACATAAAGTTAATAGTTATAATTTAGAAAAGTTACTTCTTCGTTCATTTATTGCTTGTGATTTGGTTTGAACAATATGTTAGTGCACATGATAGTATTATTGTTATGTTTTGTTACTGAAATGTATTACGTCCATGATAAGTAGGTACATGGATATAAATTGAATGAATTATATTCCATGAACTACATATAAATCGGGTTATAATTAACAAAGCTACGGCGCGACGCGACAAAGCGTCTTATCAAGTACTTAGTTTTGTCAAAATTACCTAATGGTTAGAAACTAAATCATAATATTTACCTACATATTTATATACTAGCTTTGCCCGCGTGGTATATTTCGTGTATGAAAAGCAGCACCTGACTAGTAATCTTGTGAATGTAAAGGAGGCCTTCCCTACAATTTGGATCGTTTATTTTAGCATAATGGATTCGTATACCTAGTTTAATAACATTTACTTTAAATTAAAATTTTAGCAAGTTTTAAATGATTATGCAAAGTTAGTATAGTTATGTATGTTAACGATAAATCTCTATCATCTCGCATTAATGAGGGCTTGACGCCTCGCGCGTCGTCAGCGGCTGCGGCACGCCCACACCTATTAATAACAGACCTTTTCTTTTTGGTACCACCCTACTGGTACTGGCTAGTTACAGATAAGAAGAACGTCAAAGTGGGCATTTAAAAATAAATTTGTCGAAAGTGATAAATGATGGATATAACTTTTATTATTTGAAATTAAATTAACGTTCTGTTTAGAACGTATACCATTTCTTACATTAGAAGGATCTTATCTGGAATGATTGCTTCCATTACCTCGGAGACCCACGCTCAGAGTAGGTCTGTAACTGGTGGATTAATGCGTGAAGCAATTAATTTTGATTGAGGTGTGTTTTATTAAGTAATTGTGTTTGTTCCCAATGTAGATTTGAAACGCACCAAGTTCTAATTTGTGTGCCTTAATATTTTTTTACATTATTGTACCCTATTATCATTAAACAATGGTTACGTTAAAAATGCGTAAAGTCGAAATCATAAGCGTTACTGATGACTGTTTAATTTATAAATTCTAAATTAAACAATACTTGAAGTCTGAATAAGTATAAGGGTTTAATATGATAATATGACGTTACTTATTAAATGCGTGTGCACACAGATGAGTATATTTGAAAGGTGTACTTATAAAATATTAAAAGCAGCAATTTATATATTATAACATTACTAGCTTGTCCAGCAGACTTTGTTCTACCTTTTCTTACTGTGCCACCTACAGGGTCACAAGGGTCCAGGTTTTTTGACTTTCTTTTTTATCTCTAAAGTCTAAGTCAACATATATTATGAATATGAGTCACTTTTGCCCATTAATATAGACTTTTTAAATAACGACTACGGTGCCACCTATCCGATCTTGGCATAGCTATGAACCATTGTTTTAATGAAACATATATATTGTGTGATAATCACATCAATAAGTCAAGTCGTTATTATATATGGGTATGTAATATGTTATTACTGTTTTGAAACTATGTTTGGCGTGTGGCTCGTTCCCACAGAATGCTTTAATACATTTTCCATGTTCCAGTTAGCGCCCCATAAATTGATTAAAGGTCCGCGGCGACGCTCAAAAGTTTTTTGTGATTCAAGACAGGTAATGCTTAACCGTTGTCTTTTTAGAGACTGGATAACATTTAAGAAAATACTTGACTTAATTGTAATGTCGATGCAGGGAAACACATACCTACTGCTCTACACACACGAACATACTTTTTTTATATGTATTTATTACAATTAAGGTGGCAAACAGTCATGTGGCCTGTCTGATGGTAAGTGACTGTCTTAGTCTATGGACGCTTGTAAATACGATAGGTTTCACTAGCGCATTGTCGACTTTGAACCCCCTTATCCCAAAGAACTCTGGAAACCCTAGTTACCAGAGGAAAACAAAACACAAGGTTATTTAGCTAAAGAAGTAGGCTGTTCGTAATCCACCAGTCGGGCTGTCCCATGTAGAAAGATAACTTCAAAGAAATTTATCTGTGCCGTACCTATCTTAACATGTTTAAGGTAATCTTTATTTAAGATGGTTAATGATACCCAACAGTACTTAATATGTATATTTTTCTAGCTATAGATGTAAATATAAGTATTTTTGAGTTTAACAAAACTCGGTTAGCTACAATTTGTTTTGCTAATCACCTATAAATTGTTTAATTACAGATTATTTCCATTTGATCCTAATTGATACGTATCCTAAACGAGAATTAAGTAAACGGGAATTAAGTGCCTGTATAATTCTACCGTTATCAGTATTTGGGGTGGGGGTGTGGCGGTAGGTGATTTTCTGATGTTTGCCAGGCTAACTATCAATCTCTAGTTGAAAATCTGTCTCCAAGCACCTATAGGTGTTTTCCGGCAGGTACACTTGAGAGCCAACATTATTCATGTAAACCTCCAAGAATTTTTTTACTGCAAAGCACCGCATTGTAGCTATGAGCTCAACATGGATACATCAATTAGCCAAACTTTTACATAATAACAAGACAATAAAAAAAAAGTCGAACCCCAACTTCAACGATCTTGAGGAGTTTTCTGGCGTATTATCGAAGTTCAAGGTCCAATACAGAAATATACTTACACGATACATACATTTAAAATGTACACCATGCATTATTATTATTAATATTTTTTGGATAACTTTCGTGTGTATCTGTGTGTGTGTGTGACAAATATATGCATACGAATTGAAAACCTCCTCCTTTTTTGGAGTCGGTAAAAAAACAAGATATTAAAATAACAGAATGGCTAATAAGTTTGGCATAAGTTACTATTAAGCTCGTAAAAGAAAGCCCATTTTACATTCCCTTAAAAGATCTACTTCCATCGGAAAAACGAAAACTTTTTTATGTGTGGACGAAGTCATGAGTGCCAGCTAGCCATTATTATTTTGACATTAATAATGTGCACTGTTTAAATCTATACTGCTATTATAAAGAAGTAAACATTGTAAATATGTTTAAAGAAGATAATGGAACTACTGATCCGATTCTAAAAATTTGTTCATTAATAGGAAACTGCATTATACCTAAGTGATATAGGTTCTCTTTATTGTTATTATATTTAATAGATATAGAACTTGAACGAAGTCGCGGGCAGTTACTTTAAACTGATATTTACGTAAGTAATCATGACCAAAACATTATTGTGAAAGAAGCAACCCACTACTTATAATCGCGTCAATCAAAGCCCTTCGTCAGCTCCTCTTAATTTAACAACGAAATATAAGAATAACAATAGATCAAGTAGCTAATTTCCGATCAGGAAATTGTTTCAACGATCAAATACGCTTTCCTAATGGTTCTATTATGACGGTGTAATAAATGAAAACTGTCTGATTGCCTGTCTATGACAGAACTCGAACCATCGAACACTCGTACTGTACACACAACAAACCTGGTCATAGCACAGCTGAGCCAATTCCACGATTATCATAGTTTTAAAGTTCTATATATGTATAGGATAGGTATAGTAATTTTTGTTATTAGGTGACTACTTTTTCAATAAAGGATTAATTAAAGATTCCAGTAAAATGCATGTAGGTCTCTAATCTCTCCGTACCTCTTGTCAAGCTAGTCTAAAACCCATCGTTGCAGTTGCAGAAGTCCTTAAGTTTAAACTTTGAAGTATTTAGAAAAATTGTTTGAAGACATAAATTGTATTCGAAAGACTGTGGGCTCAGAAAGAAAATCAAACTTCGGCTTATAGAACACATTTTTTAATATATAAGAATTGTGCATACATAACTTCTTTTTCATTATATGGACTAAGTACCCAAGTAGACTAGAGGCTTCTGCAACTGGATCTTCTATTTCACCTTTTTTTTATAGTTATTACATTTAAGGAAGTAGTTATAATAGCGTATAGATATGTTTTGTCGACTCATCGACAGACAGATATATTTTTGTCCTCTCTCCTTTGTTACTGTATTCTAGGTAGGTAGTTTAGTTTCTATTTTGGTTTGTTTCTTGAAGAGTTAACAGCCAGCCATCTTCAGATACATTTTGTGATATTAATAAACAAACGGCCTAAATTCACTTTTATAACGAATAATCATGTGAATAAAGCTATATTTATTACATACTAGCCATGCCCGTGGCTTCGCTCACGTGCACTACAGGATGCCCGCGCGAATCATGCTCCCCCGCTCCCGGTTATTTTAAAGACAAAAATGCTTATTGTGGGTGTTCCTTAGAACATGATATATCTCTCCCGGACTTTTTTTTAGGTCATTTTAATGCCTATAATTATGTAGTACATTAATTTGCTATATCTCTTATGGTTTACTCAGCATAAGCCATCCCGAATTGATTCAATATGAACAGTTTTTATTTCTTTTGTGCGGAACCCTAATTCTTTCTCTAAAATAAATATAGCTTAAGTTACTCCCTATATCATCAGCAATCTATCGGTGAATGTTCCGTCAAAATCGGTCCAACCGTTTCGGAGATTACCCGGAACAAACAGACAGACAGACAGACAAAAATTAGAATAATGGGTTTTTTGTTATAGATATAATGCATTTAGTAAAAAAAACTGTTATTTTGACATTACAAACAGATACTTCAATTTTATTAATTGTATGTATAGATAATTTCAGTATATTTCACTTGTACATTTATGACTCTTATTTTTTTAAATCGGTAATTATGTATCTATAAATATATCTACATTGTTCCGTTTTGATTTGTTTTAAAATAGATACGATATTTATTTTTTATTCTTAGGTTAACAGTTTCATATTTTTACTGGTTTAGCGATCGTAAGTAATGTACCGCATATAGGCGGAAACTACATACATCTCTGTGGGCTGAACTAAATTTCTGCCTATAATATGTTATATTTCTTACTAAACTAATAATAGTATAGTAACTAAGTAATAAAACTATTTATATTGTTTGGAATAAAGTTCTTGTTGGAGAAATAAAAAAAAAATTGGCGTAGTTGATACCCCGTTTCGCGATTAAAACCGCCTTCAAAAATGCCGCCTACGAAAGATTTACCTAGTATATTTAGAAATCCGTTGCTAATTGTTCATTCTAATTTGTTTTTAATTATTTAGATGAACATTATCATGATATTCTAGTATTGAACATAATCAAATATTTGCGTTAAAACTAATAAAGTAAAATTCTTACTTAGATAACAATATTCTTCGTAGTAAGCTTTTGTATTCCTATTAGGCTGCGTATCTGGTAGATAACAGAGATGTACAAGGTAACTAAGCTAGGTCGTGCGAGTTTGTGTAGCGGTACAGTGAAACTGTGTGTAGCTGATTAGTGCTAGGAAGCGTAGCGGTCCAGTAGTTTTAGTCCCCTCATCATTTTGAACACATCTCTCGCACATATTCCTCACTCGCATCCCTCGTACACATTACTTGCTCACATTTCTTGCTTTTTGTATGTAGAAATACATAGCTCTGCTAGGTCTGTTCTACCAGAGCTGCTCAAAGCATGGCTAGGAAAATGATGTCATCCTATAGGTGGATTTTTTCCTCGTGCATCGCCTAAATCGTGAATCTAGCACATCTCTGGTGGATACATAGTCTTATTCTTTTCGCAAAGTATTAACAACAATAACGCTATGGCATTAGAAACAAAACTGTATTACCTTATTAGACAAAATGTAAAATGCTTGGTCAGATTGAGTAAACAACATGTCAAATTACTTATATTAAATTCAAAACTAAAAAAATAATACTCGGTTTATGGCTAAAAGGCTATTGGTAATGTGCCATGAAGAGCGCCATAAAGAAGTCATATTAAAACAAAAACAAATATTTTAATCCATAAAAGACTTATCTTGAGGACCAGTTTTTGGACGATTTTTGACATCGGATCAATTCATTACAGCATTAATATCAATCGAAGTTATTTTCAATAATATCATACAAGATATCTTCGCAATGAAGTCAGTCAGTAATTTAGTTTAGTTAGGGTCGAGATAAAAAAGTGCGAGGTGACAATATAAATAACAATTTGGCCCACCCCGTTCGAATGTGGTTCGCCGGATTAGCATAAGAATGCCGCATAAGGACGCCCACGAGCCCGCTGTCCCTCGTTGTCTCTTTATACGTCGAATTTAATTTGATTTAC
The DNA here is from genome assembly GCA_033032175.1 of Saturnia japonica. Lineage (NCBI taxonomy): Eukaryota > Metazoa > Arthropoda > Insecta > Lepidoptera > Saturniidae > Saturnia > Saturnia japonica. Next base: position 7,849,962 of record CM065314.1, read on the forward strand.
GAGTATACACACAATTGTACGTGAAACTTATAATATACTGGTGAAACCAAAGAGTTGGACAATACAAGAGGAAAAATGTGATGATGTCAAGCAAATGAAAACATTGCTTACTTTTTTAATGTAATTGTAAATTATTATTTTGGAGTATATTTTTATAGTAATTGTATTATTGTTTGTTTAATAGCGGCAGATTTGCAGTTAGACATTGTTAGTCAAAATCAAGGAGCTACGTTTAAAATGCTATAATTATGTTTCATGAAAATCATCTAAGCACATTAATATTTGCCCGGACATAATTGTGTCAAAAATAAGGACTCGCGGATTTGTTTGAAGTACATTTAGCAGAAAAGGGGATCTTGACTCAAACAGTGTATAACGCTCTAGCTCTAGGATTAGAGAAAAAGTAAACTAATGTTTTGTATATATTTATGATGTAAAGAGATAAAACTAGAGATAATCGTTAGTAATTTTTATAATTATGTATAGAAAAGAAAATTTAAATTTAGATTTTTAGTTACATAATATCAACAAAAGCGTGTTTCAGTCCAATTTGAGCTAATGTATTAGACTGAGAAGTCAATTTTTTCGTTAGAAATTCGTAATCTTTCAAGTTCGAGCTAACGATCGATATCGATCAATTAAGGTACGACATATATGTACCTACATCAATTCGTACTAAATTTGAATATTTATAATTACAAAACTTATACTGTAATTGGAATTAAGATGATCCGAGGAAAATCTACCTCTGTTCGTTTGGTACTTAAACTTAAATTACAAAGTGCTCTGTGTAATTTGGTATTCTATGACAAGTGAATATAAATTATAACTTTAATAGAAAAAAGCATCTCCTACGGAGATACTATAGGCTGATGAGGTCAAAATGTTTAAGAAATATTTATAAGGCTTAGTTTAAACTAAAGTGCACTTTAAACTCAAATAATTAAACAGTTTTCATAATTCGTTAACTCTGTATAAATTTACCCTGCAAAATTATAAATCAACCCTTTGAAATATCTTAATTAATCAAGGCATAACAAATAATTTACGACCGATATAACGTCACCTTAAAGTGCTTCTTAAGATTCTTTATGTAAATATACTTAAAAATATTGTCTACCTGTGAGGACTTAATTAATTGGAGCTACACCTTCGTTTGGCATAATCGTCCATTAAATTGATGAATGTGGGCTGATTAAATCATCTAATTATATTAAAAAAGCTTATTAAACCAATATTTTTTTATGAAATCTAATATGACCAGTCGATCACGGTATGGTAAGGGATGTCACAGATTAAATTAAACTGAAATTAGTCGCTTTATGATAAAATTAAAACGAATAGGTTCTTTTAAGATGTTATCTAAACAAAAATAAATTCCTAATAAACAACTGTGTTCAGTGTTAATACGCATTTAAGATAATATATCTATCTAAATAAAAATAAATGTCCGAGTAATAAATCGCAGTGGACCTTATCGAGTTTCGAGGCTCGACAGTAGGACGAGATAAGGTGGTCCTTTAAGGATGAATACTACGCAAACGTTTGCGTTCGTTTAGCCGTATTTCGTTAGAGGTGAGACTCGATTTGGGTAGAATTTGGTTTTTGTGACATTAGTAGTTTTGGAACGGACGCGAGCCGACCGTAATCGGCGTTGCATCTTAATTTAGTTGTCTTGTATTGTGTGTGAGGCGGCGCAGTGGGACATTCTAACCCACGATGAAGGCAAAGAGCGACCGACGACCGTCTTCGAGTGACGCATATATTGTCGTATTTATTATACTTGAGCATAAAGAAAACGAATTTATTAGCTTAATTGGACAGCATCACTACCAAAAATACAGATAAAATATACTGTAGTATGTTTAGGCATTGATTCTCATTACTTAATAATATGTGAAGGTTATAATTATTAGATATTATGAATTAATGATTGTTTAGATACTCGTTTTGAATTATATTATGTTAATGCTCAATTAGATTACAAAGTCTTTAAATAAATATCAAATTATTTCAAAAATGCAGGTAAAATTCTTAGGTAAAAATCATGTATTACTTCACGATTAGAACTGATTAATATTAATAATTATTGCAATAATTACAATATGTACTTACCACATTGACAAACTCTTGAAATGTGATAGCGTTCGTACTGGAACTTTGTGCTTTATCCAGTAATATCTGAATAAAGAAAAATTTATTGTCAATAATCAACATCTACATACTGAGTTATTAAAAACATTATTAAAGTAATTTTAAACTGATATCATTAAAATAAAAAATAAAAATTAAGATAGGTGAATAAAATTCCGAAAAGTTAAGTTGAAATTAAAATATTTTTTATTCTACCTACATGTACAATGATTTTATTGAAAGTTTTGGGTATATGTGTACAACTTGTCGTAATATGCATGTATATACAGTATACCAGACAATATATGTCCCACTGCCGAGGAAAGGCTTCTTCCGGAGATAACACCAGCCAACGACGTATTGGCGATTTAAAACGCCAAGACAAATCTACAGTTCTATATTTTTCCCACTACATTTTGGTACAGAGGCTCGAAACTTCGGATATCGGATCGATATTACACAGGTGTAACTGTTCGGCCACCAGAAATTTTTCGTCGGACGTTATGACGAAATACTTCTTTCAATACTAACATATTATAAAGGCCCTCCTAGAAACTTTATAATTTAAAAAAATAATAATTTTCAATTCGATACAAATATAACAAAGTTAGATCTCGCAAAAAATAGCTTAAATGGTACCTTCTTGTTTATTATAGAGGTAGGCACAGAGAAATAAGACAGGCAGGCACAGGGAAATTGTTTGGAGAATTCTCTATACTTGGGACAACCTGAACGGTGACCTCCACTCTACTAAAGATCGCAGCCAAACAACCTTGTGCTGTATTCCTGCGAGTAGGGTTTCGAGAGATCCTTGGAGAAAGGGGATTCAAGATCAGCAACGCGCTGGTGATACCTATGGTGTTACAAGCGTTCACATGCTACGGTATCCGTTTATCACCAGGCAGGCCGTAAGTTTGTTTGCCACCTTAGTTGAATCAACTGTCCCATATTTTAATCATGCTTTCAGAGGTGAGGTTCGATTAAGAAGAAGGTAGGTTAGGTTCGATTAAATATAGCAAATGAACAAACCTCGCGTTTATGTGTAGGAACCTGTGCTATAAAATCTGGGTGCTGTAGTGTCTGTAAAAAGTCAGGCCATGGTATCTCACCGAAACCTTCTGGATCAAACTGCAACAAAATTCAAAATCCAAACAATAGTGAATTACATATATGGATAGGGTAGGATAACAATATCAAAGTTTTTGGATTGTACCGTACTTATCAACAAGTACGGTGTCTTCACTTTGCCATGCTACTATTTAAATAAGATAAGAAAATTAAAGAGTTTTTCATAACAAATAGAATAATTAAAATTGAAATGAAATAATTAAAGCTACGTTAATATATTCGAACTAGGAGCCGTTTTTGATATGACCGAGGTAGATTCATAGTAAATAAAAAATTGCTTAGCATCAGAGAAAACTAAAGAGTTCTTCGTCATGATCACGTAGGCAGCAACACCTGATTATGATTTCAACATGGCATTCTGAATATCATAAGACGTGCCATCATCTACCCGTTTCACACATATGCGTAGTTCGGTTACGATATATTCATTCGTTTCCAAAAACAGTGGAACAAAAAAAACCACTAAAGCGCCCCAATCTACTACTTATTATTATCTCTTTGCCTTTTACGTGACAACTCACCGTTTGATCCTTGGCGTTACCGCCTGCCTTTATCTCCCTGAGAAACATTTATAACTTGCCTCTTTACATTTTAATCAGTCAAAAACAAAGAATATTCTATGAAATTTGTTTCCGGATCGTAAACGTTTTTGTGGTGAAATTATGCGCGTTCAACACGGACATTGTTTATGGGGAGAGACAGCGGGTTTATGACCGTTACAAATCATTGTTTTGCTCATGTAAGAGTTATGACAACCCTTTGTTTTTTATTTCGTCGTGGATGAAAATAATTTATCCTATTAATTTCTAGTAGATATCATTGGTTATTAAAAATGAAAACAAGTTACTATAAACCAGTTCACATCAAAACCTAAAAGTCCTATAGGGTAGGAAATACTACCTAATTACTATTTTAAAAAATAAAGAAAATATGTATTTTAAATACATAAATTAAATTACGAAGGTTGTAAATAAGATTTACTTACTCGATCAAACAGGAGTCTCCATTTCTGCAAAGCAGAACAATATAGTCATCATGTGTGTAAGGATAAATTAACGTTTTAAGGGTAAGTATATTTATTTATTAATGTTTTATTATATTATTATTATTTTTATAATATTTAAGTTCACAGTGGTATCATGTACCTACGGAGACGGCATCAAACGACGTGAATTCGAATCCCTAGAATAAATCTGAGTTTTTAGTGAATAATAACATCGTGATGGAACATAGAATAATGGTAGGGAATTTTTCAATGCCCGCCTGGCTAGCTAACACAGTACCACCCTCAGGTTAAAAATCTTTCACCAAGCACATGTGAGTTCTGGCAGCTGCACTCGAGAGCCTGCCACTCTAGACTGCCTCTTCTCATGTCTTACATCATCACTTACATCTGGTGAGATTGTGACCAACCGTTAAACATCTAAAAATATATAATGCACTAAATCTTCCATAGCAAAACTCACATCGTGCATCAGCTCCCTCCGTATCTCCGCCTCGTCCAGCTCGGAGCCAAGATCCGTGTGGTCAGTATCGTACAGGGGTTCTGCTGCCCGGGATAATGATCCGAGCGAGTCTCGGGCGGATGCAAGTGAACCAGTGACGGTCGGTAGTACCCCTGCTTCAATCCCGGACTCCATTGAGGTGTTGTTAGAGAGGAGAGTGGCGGGCACGACGACAGACGAGGTCGGTGGCCCGTTGTCCTCGCCGCCTCTCCCCACCCACACTGACATCTTGCTGACAACACCATCCACTCTACCACACTGACAATTTAAAGTCCCAAAATCATTTTACTAAAGAACAACTTTTTTAAATAATACTCTGCCAAAGAATTACAATTTCTTAAATATTCCAAAGGTGAATTACAAATTTTACTGTAAAAGAATTAGGATCTAAATCAGAATGATAAAGTTTTGGACGACGAATGATTCGGATTTAGAAGTGTATTGGACCGAAGTTTCAAAGACTGTGCATAAGATAATAGATGTAATCTATGTCATGTCTAATAAAACATGAACAAAAAATCATAAGGCACGTTTTCTCTTCGTATTCTTTAATATTTTTGTTAGACCTGTAACAAAATTACTAGAATTAAGGTTTTCGCAACGTGTGAATTTATGATAGGTAGGTAAGTAATGTAGTAAGATTCTTAGTAGATAACGAAAATAATGATCATTTCATAGCTTTGTCTATATCTACAGCATCTTTACTTGCAATGGTAACTACATCTTGGTATTCTTTTGGTTTGAGTGATACATATAAATAGGTGCTTGGCGATAGATTTTGCACATGAGAGTGGTATCTAACCAAGCAATGAGTTATCATAATTTATTGTCTTATGTTTTGGAGCGATGATGGCTCAGTAGTAGCCCATAGTTTATTTTTATACAACTATGATGCTAAGAAAGCATACGGCCCACCTGATAATAAGAGACTAACGTAGCCTACGGAAGCTTGTAATACCACAGGTATCACTAGCGCTTGCCGACCTTGAATCTCTCTACCCTAAGAAGGTCTGGAAACCCTACACATTGCAGGAACACCACACAAGGTTATTTGGCTTCTCTGTGCCCTAGTCGTCACCCCAAAATTAGCTCTGAAAACCCTACTCACCGCAGGCACACACGTTCGGAGGCCGTGTCGATCGACGTACGTTAAAATCATACATTGAGCCTGAGCTTTCTGTGAATGAAGAATATCGTGATGAAACCCACACGGTTAACATGGTGTCGTGGCATTTTCTTTTGCCCATCTGATTTCTACCACATTCAAATTGAAAATCTGCCACTAAGCACCTATTGGTGTGTTCCACCAGGTGAACTATAGGCTGCGAGTCATCATTTTAAGCAGCGTTATCACTGAACATAACTTCAGGTAAAATAGTGGTTAAACGTTATAAAATTTCATAAATATATGTTAAGAGTTACAATAAACAAAATTTCACATAAATGTTATGATATGACCTAGTTAATATTGAAAGACAATGATTACTTGATTAGAGAAGGTAAAAAAAACAGCTGCGTTAACTAAATACAAAGATAAAAAAAAATTGGCAAAATTTACTGGCAGCCGAAACTTGAAAAACCTACTAATTCTATTTTTATTACTACTAGTACCACTTTTATACATATAATGTGAAAGTAATTATGACGATAAGTTTTCATTTTAACAGACTGCAAAAAAAGACGAAGCGAGGCTACTCAATTCGAATGTGTATTTTTTTGTGTATGGATGTTCAGCCATAAACTTCTTTGTTCATGTACCGATTTGATTTTTCCTTTGTTAGTGGATACCTCAAGGGTGTTCCCATTTTAATTACATTGAACAAATTCGAAGACACACCAGAAAACTCTTGAAAATCCTTGAAGTTGGTTTTCTTTTTTGTTAAAAATTTTCTTGTAATTAATACCCTAGTACTACTTTTTATTAATTACTACTTACAATTAATTAAGAATAGGTATTTAGGTACATATTTTGAGGAACGGCCTTCATACTCTTGTATTGAGTAAAGCTTTTGTTATTGTGAACATTATTGTTTAATGGAGTTATTGTAGACTAACCGTAACCCCAGGTTTATAGCATTACCCCATCATTATTTCTAAACCATATAGAATCCATTCTTTATTTTTGGCCTTGCAACGTTTTATTTCTCATGGTTATGGCTAATGGAGCGGATACACATTATTATTAAACCGAAAAGATATATACAATATGCCTTTAACTTAAACGGTATAATAAAAGTACTTATCTATTAATAACACCGAAACTACATGAGATCCTAATTGAATTTTTCGAAGTACAAGATAAGCAATCAGCTGAGGGTGGAAAAAGTAAACTGTGCGCGGGGGCTTCAACCCTCTTGTCGTTGCTATGGTAACGGACCGCAATTTCATACCCCAGTTAACATTATCCTAGCATACTCCATACGAGCAATATTTTTCGAAATTTTAAATAAACATCCAGAAGGAAATGTTTGGTTAGTATCAAATCTTCTGCATCGTGTATTTAAAAATCAAAATGCTTGTTTTTAAGCTTACATAGTAATTATGTATTAAGTACTATGTCATTAAAACATTATTAATTATTTTGGAGCAAAATTTAATATACCTAAGTAAGTATTCTGAGTAATTAAGTTACTATCATATATGTATGTATATTTAGTCTTAACAAAACATAATTAAATAATGATATTGTAGCATTATTAGTTTATGTCGGTTTTTCCGAATTAATCAATCAATTTATTTGTACAAAAAGTCATATAACTACTACCTATTATTATTTAAAAAAGTTTAATATGTATGTACCTACTTAGATAATCGTATCTATATACAGCCAATGAAAACAAACCGGAACAAAACATAACCAACAAACACTTACCATAAACAATTTGTCTTAACAATAACGTCACTATCATAAGGGGAACATCACACAAATCGTCATTTCCAAAATACTATGTTTCATGTCAAGAACACATTATTTAGACTAAGCTACGCGGTGAGCATTTATTAAACGTCAAAATACTTGGCCTAATGGCAGTAAGTATGGCGTCTGGGTTCGCGCATGCGTATTATTACAGTAGGTACCAAGAAGTTGCATCCCATAAAATATGCATTATGTATGTCCCTTTATAGCTGAGCTATCGTTGTAAATGTAAAGTGGATGCATAGTTATGATAAACGCTGACCTCTATGAGCTTTTGACCATGCATTATCTACAAAAAAACATCAGTATCAAGGCAAAGCTCTACAATCAATTTTGCCTATTCAATAATAATTGGAATGATAGAGTAGGTACCTACCTACTTAATTGAATGTTATATGAGTGGGATATTTTTTTTTATGTTATTTTATTATGCATTATATTATGTTTCTACAAATTCTAAAATAATATAATATATGATGTGTGAAGAACGTTTTAAGCATATTCAACGCCGGGGTGCTAAAATCTACTTAGCTTCCTTTTTGTAAAAAAAACTGTAACACAATTATGTTGACAAAAGTTAAGACGAATATACTTATCGATTTCATTAAAAAAAAAAATTATAATTAAAAAGTCTCTGATTTTTTTTACCGCTGGCGCGAGCTTTCTAACTTCCCTAGGTTAAGACGGCTCGTACTACATTATTACTTTACGAAACATTGGGTTACCAAACATGTAAAATTGGGTCACTTTACAGGAGACACAAAAAACTGATTCGATTATATTGCATACTTTACTATTTGCTAAATAACTTAATTGTAGGTAGTTATTTTGGTCCTATTTGAAATACACAATAGCGTATTTCAATGTATAGGTATTATCGATTTCAAAAGAAAATAAAAAATTGCAACATTTTCACATTCGCGGTACTGAATGCCGAACGATGAAATGACGTGTTGTTGTGAAGCATGAGTTTAAGCATCATAACAACCTACAACGATATTGACGATTTCAACTAAAGTGAAATTAATTACTAGATGGCGGTACAAACAAGACATTTCAAAGCCCTTCATTCCCTCACAAAGTTTTCTTTTAACGTGTGATTTTAAAACTATGGCTTAAGACTGCTTAGTAGTACTGCTCTTGGACGCTGCCGCGCCGATACGTTTTGTGTAGGTACCTGAGCTTTTAGGAAGTAATGCCTACCTATGTACATATTAATGAAATTGTAAGATATACTAGAAGGAAAAAACAACTACATATTTGAAAAAAGAATGATTGAACTCAGACTCTCAGGCACAACGTGTTATGAAAATATGTACATAAGGGTTTTATGTAATCAACTCATAAGGAAGGATGAGTAGATATGAAAATTGGGATTTATAAATATTTTTCGAATTTACTACTAGTTTACTGGTGCTCTAGCCAGTTTTAGCAATAATGACAATATATATATATAACATAACAATAATGCATGTCATGCATAAAATTCGTTAAATATGCATTTTTAATCGGCAGTTTGTATTCCAAGGTAGAAATGTTTAAATGTTTTCCGACCGGCACGGAAAGAAAAGCCATTGTTAACATCAACATAAAATATAACTTGAAGAAAAAAGTGTAGTGGAACAATGTGTTGTGTAGAGATTTTTGTGGTGTAGTACCTATGTAGAGCAAAGACAAAAGACATGGCTTTAAGCGCCTGATATATATAGGAGAGCAATTGTGATTTCATTTCAATTATGATTATGTGCATACTAGTATATAATATATCTGTTTATTACATTTCCTTTATCCATGGGTGCACCTTTATTTTAGAAAAAGACTTAATGTTCTGTGCAAATAAAAATAACTTCGGAAAACGACGATTCGGGGCGTTTAAAGGCTTACGCTGAGTAAAGGATAACCAAATTAATGTAGTACATAATTATTGTAGATTTTTAAAAAACCTAGAAAAATTCAGCGAGAGTATAACCATTCAAGGACGTTGTCAGACGGTGGTCGGGAGAGGGGGGTGGGAGTTGATATAAATAAAGTTTAGGAAAAGTATGAATTGGCACTTGGCTACCCACACACCCACACACAAACATCACACTCATATGTTACATACGTGCACACCTCACAGGTACACAGGTTCTGGAAGGAACCTTTTTTTTCTTTTTTTGCGCTAGTTAGTGTAGAAAAACTTTCCGATCACGAAATACACATACGCATGTTTCCTTCCTTCCTCCTAGGAGGAAGGGAACATTCATATGAGTATATATTAGTTAGCTCCAATTTACGAATAGGGAATTAGTCAGATCGCGGCTTATTTGCAATCGCAACAACTGCCCAAGCCGAGCCAAATACTTTCGCGGCTGAATGCCCTAAGCGCTCGCCCCCAAGTCCGGTGAAGCTGTAAAACCGTCAGAAGCTCCAGGGCCCTTATGGCTGACAGTAAAATCAGTCAAAAAAAAAACGCACACGAAGCTTTTACAGTGGTAGCGCGACAAGCTCTACGAGCTCTGGACTGTACAATAAATATAACTTGTAAATAAAGTTATTATATTTAAAAGAATTTCAGACAAATATATATAATAAAGGATAAAAAGAATTTGAAGGCAATCAAATCGTCTTCTAATTTGTTTTCTTTTTTACTTAAGAGTTAATATGATTTATGATTTGTATACTTTTTTGAATATACTCAGAAAGCATTAGGTACCAAATTTTATACTTAAATTGGACCTAAAGTGAAAAACATGACATTCCCCTTCACGGAAAGAAATGTGGATTCTACACCTGAAGAGTTCTGAAAGCATGTTTCCCTACTAATCCTGCTATGCAAATTTATGTGAATATGATTCGCATTCCAACATAGCCGTGCCAACGTTGAGCCTTGAGAGACTGTTTTCTTCTATCAATAAAATAAAAAAAACCTGTCATAGAAATAAATTTTGTATAGACACAGACACTCTAGAGGGATTTCTGAATACAGTACAAAAAGAATAATCGAAAAAACGGGCAGAACAGAACATTTAAAACTTATCTAATTATCTATATTCATCTAGAGCAGTTGTTATTTTACGTATTTTTAATCTTCAAAATCTACTCAACTGGAGTGCTAGGATAGTAATTTTAAGTAGATCTACCGAAGTTTTATTTTACAGTTACCAATTTCTACCAGACTACCAATTTTTGGCAGTTCATTTATCAATTTTCTAACATTTAGGTTGGCAGCATTGCACTGAACAGTAAAGTGAACAGCAGTGAACAGCAGTGAACAGCGAACTAACGTTCTTTTTCTTCCTGTTTCGGCGCCGCAAAAAGCACTTGCCAGTGTCAATGTTTTTAAACCTTCGTAAAATTTTCCACAATACAAAGTGGGGCTCTCAGTGTCAATGTTTTAAACATTTGTAACATTTTCCAATAAACAAAGTGGGGTTTTCAGTGTCAATTTTTTTTTAAACATTTGTAAAGTTTTATAAAGTGGGTCTTCTGACAAGATAGTGGTTCTCTTGTCAGAACTATCTAGGGACTTTTTGAGACATCCCAAATACGTAGTATCCTCTCAGTAGTCTGTGCATCCCAAAATGCATGTTTTCTGCTTAGATAATATTAAATTTATAATCCATTGCACTTTGAACAAAAACCAAACTGTAACGCAAAATACCACCAATATTAAATAATATAGAGTCAAAAAACCTAAGTAAATGAATTAAAAATATAAACCACAACATGTTACTTTAAGATCCCGCCAAAAACTCCGAACTGACGTTCAACAAAATCCTACGACCGCGACGTGAACTATGAAGTTGAAGTGATAAATTACTTCTTCTTGTTGTTTTGGCGCCGCAGAAGCATTTGCCATGTGATAAATTACGATGGAATGTCTAACAGGGGTGAGAGACACGCGAGTAAATATGGGTACTTATGGCTCGACGAGCTTACTCGCCTGTGTGTCATCCTAAGTACGCGTACTATAAAACCGCTGAGTAAGTTCTTCGGCGATCCAACAGGTTTGAAATTTTGCTGGTAACCCGTCTTGGCTAGTACGTCTGTCATCGCCGCGAGTCGCGAGCCACCGCTTTAATTCAAATGTCCATGGTTGCGCAACGCTTGTGTTATTTCACATTTGTGTAAATTTTCTTAGTTTTGATTCAGAAAATTCTTAATCTAGTTAAAATGAATAATTTCCCTACAAATAATCTATTAGAAATTAAACGAAAGGCGAAAAGAAGTACTACTATTATACTGTAAAAAATTGAGTTAATTCGATAAGTGTTGAGTACTGTAAAGAAAATACATTGTTTTACTGCTTTTTAAAATATTACATGATATAATTCCTAAATAACACAAAGCTTCTTCTGCCGACGCATATTTTAAGTTCGTACGTCTATCACCAACAGTTTTATCGTTTATGCCTGTGCAAGTGTCTTCAGATTGGGTGTTTCCCCATTTTGAGGGAAAATAATGTTCCCGGGGAAACGAAAAAAGTGGGGGATTTTTTAGTGGGAAAAGTTTTTTGGACACCGGGGACATTTGGGGAAAACTTTATCTACATAGCCGTACGACTAACTACTCATTCTACTAATGCCATATCTGAGATTTTAATTTAAACAATAATGGCAATAGTCAGCCAGCGTTACTGCAACGTGTTAATAAGCAAACATTAATGGCATAGCATGTTGCCCGCACATGTACTTCCTACACGTGGTGGTAGCTGCCGAGATCATGTTATGATTACCTTTAACAAATATGCTGTAACTTTAATTCTTGATTGTGTGATTACTGATCATACTCCCGTGATTATATTGTATAGGCTAAATATCTCAGCCCCTAAATCTACATCGTTATTACGGCGTATTAATTTTTCTGCTTGTATTACTGCCCTTGAAAATATAGATTTGTCAACAGTGCTTAAATCTAATGACGCTAACAATGCTGCAACTGAGCTAGTTACGGCTATTACTAATGTGGTCAAGGCTAATACTCATCATATTAAGGTCCCCAGTAGAAAACGTATAATTAAACCCTGGATTACACCAGGTCTTTTATGATGTATTCGTAATCGAGACAATCTTTATCGAAAGACAAAAAGAAACCCAAATAACATTACTATAAAGATAACTTATATGCGATAGAAATCTTTCTGTAATAACTTACTCAAGAAAATTAAACGTGAATATGAACGTAGCGAATTCGAAAAATATCGTAAAAATCCTAAAGCTACCTGGCAACTCATTAAAAAAATTGCAAATTTGGATACTACGAAAACTGTTGCTAGTGAGCTCTTGTCCTCTAATATTGAACCAGAATGTGCCATAAATGAGGTTAATGAGTTCTTTGCGAATCTAGGTGTAAATCTGGCATCTAAATTACTGTCCAGGTCTGATAAGGGTTTGATCCAAGACTCTTTCTTTAAAAATATCCCATCTTCTATGGCCCTGTTTTTGACAACCAATGAGGAGATTGAACGCTATATTCTTAATTTAAGGATTGATTGTGCTGTTGGGTGGGATGGAATACATGCTGTATTGATTAAAATAGCCAGACATGTCCTTGTTCCATTGATTTGTCACGTATTTAACCTTTGCATTTCAACAGGCGTCTTCCCCTCCGTTTTTAAAAAAGCAGTAGTTCATCCGATATATAAAAGTGGAGACAAAAGCATTGTCAACAATTATAGACCTATTTCTGTTTTATCAGTTTTGTCAAAATTGTTAGAAAAGATTTTGAATAGTAGACTAATCAGATATCTTAATACTCAAAATTTTATCGCTGAAAATCAATATGATTTCGTGCTGGTAAAAGTACTGAAGATGCCGTTTTATTATTAACTGAAGTTGTGAGTAAAAACCTTGACATTATATTTAAAATTTTAGCTATCTTTTTGGACTTGTCCAAGGTATTCGACACTGTATCTGTTCCTATTCTACTAAATAAACTTGAAAAGATTGGCATAAGGGGTCAAGTTCTTGATATCTTTAAAAGCTATTTAAATGATCGCTCACAGAACGTCAAAATTAATAACTTAATGAGTGAAGAGGCATTTTTTACCTATGGAGTACCCCAAGGCAGTGTTCTAGGTCCTACCTCATTTTTAATTTATATAAATGATCTTTGTATGCTATCTCCTAATAATGCTAAAATCATAACTTATGCTGACGATACCGTAATTATTGTACGAGGAGAAAATTGCTCTGAAAATTGGTCTGAAGCTCGAACACATGCTGAATATTCTTTAAATTTAGTTATGAAATGGCTGTCCGCTAACTTACTAACACTGAACCTAGACAAAACTAAATTTATTACATTTACTCCTAGAGTTACATCTCAGCCTACCTCCTGTTATAGTTTAACAGCTCATACATGTTCCTCATTAGACAATTTTACATGTAGCTGTCCTATAATTGAACGTATCCATACCATTAAATATCTTGGTCTTTTGATTGATAGCACTTTGACATGGGATAAACAAGTAGATTCACTTATATCTAGGGTCAGAAAACTAATATTTGTGTTTAAATCATTAAGAACCTCAGCAGACTATGATATCATGAAAACAGTGTACTTTGCCTTAGCTCATTCAATTTTAACATACTGTATTACGGTTTGGGGTGGATCTGGAAAGAGCTTATTTCTTCGATTAGAGAGAGCCCAGAGGGCTGTATTAAAAGTAATGGCATATAAGCCAATACGTTTTCCTACGAATGAATTATATGCCCTGTGGCCAATTCCTACAGTTAGGCAATCCTTTCTTCTAAATGCTGTTCTCCGTCAACACTCTACCCTCACTTTTGATCTAAATACATATAAGCAGAAACGCAGAACTGACATAGTTTGTAAAATCGATCTTTCCAGTCTTGCTGTAGTTAGAAGACAATGTTATTTTCTGAGTCCAGTGTTATATAATAGAGTTAACAAAGAGATAAAGATTTCCCCCCTTACCTATCATAAATGCAAAATGCGCATCGCTCATTGGCTTCTCACACTTAGCTATGAGGAAACCTAAGAAATTATTAAACCTTGACATCAATTTCGTTTCAAACACCCACAACCACCCATTCAAGCAACAATCACCCGCCAACACACACCTACACACACAACGCACATACGCACCCACACCCACACGCATGCACGCACATACACATAAACGCACGTATACACTCTACAACTCCAAATATTGTTAGTTTTATTGAAAAATGTAAAAAAATTGTTGGATTTTTAGTTGTATTTACATTGTATTATGGAACGCAGACCCCACTGTTGTATTGCCTGGAAGTGGGCGCTATTGGCTGCGACACAGTTTTCACTAATGTGGCTAATATCATACATTTTTGTTATTTGTGAGATGATTTATGTTTCCAATAAATTATTATTATTTATTATTATTAAGTACTCAACAATAGTTGTCAAAGAGAGAGCTTTTCACGTTTACGATAACAATCTCTGCCTATGTCATTCCTACAATTAAGAGGAATCTAACAACACCTCCTATGCTAAAACCCATCAAGCCGTTTAGGCTACAGAGCGTGCCAAAGAAATTGACATACATAGATACGCTCGAAAAACATAACCCTTCTTTTTACACGGTCGGGTAAAAATAGAAATATTACGCGCGTGTGTGTGTGTGTGCACTCGCATGTGTTTCTATAATATTTATGGCGGAGAAAATTTGTTTTTTAAATTTATTTTGGTATGTACTTTACAAATTATGTCGCTGTAGTTATATTTTTGTTACTTACTGAGCCGCTTAATAACTCTGTAATCTATTTCTAAACTTAATATACCTTCTAATAGTAAATTAATATAACAGAGAGGATCGCACGAAGAAAGTAAAGTTAATTCCCACAGAATTCCCACAAACCATTTTTCGAACGAAGTTCCTTATGGGGCGCTGCGGAGGGGTGCTCTAGCCGGCAAAAAACGTCCGTAACGTAAGATTATAAAAGCGTAAGATTTTTAGAGTAATATAGTTTCACTAATCCTAAAAATATGCTCGTATCCTTCCTTCCGTCTTAAGCGTCACTGCTATGGCCGAAGACCTAGGTTCGAATCCTCGCATAGATTGTTTTTTTTTTTTTTTTTTTTACTTCGGACTTCAGTTAGTACTGAGGTAACTTAATTTGAAAATTTATAACATAGAAGTCTTAAGAAGAAGAAGTCCAAGTATTAATCTATATTTTTTTTAATTTAATTTTTTTATTTGCTGAACATAGAATAACTTTTTTGTTTATAAACCAATTTAGATTATTCTTTTTTTTGTTGGATAGCGGATATCTCAAGGGTGGCGCCATTTTAATTTCATTAGCATTGAATTTTCAACTTCGAAGATACACAAGGGAACTCTTCAAAACTCATGTATAGTCTATGTATCGTGGCTATATAGTGTGTAATGTATAGTTTACGTGATGAACTGATGACTGTTATTATTATTCATGTAAATAGCTGTTTCTTTGTATATTATTACTATATATTTTTATAAACCATTGTAATTAAAGGTGTTAAGATAATTTTGTACAGTAGTTTTTTTAATTTTTATTTTTGTTGTTTTTTTTGTTTTTTTTTTTTTTTTAACTTGAAATTCATATTTTATAAAAAGGAACTTCGTTCCTATCTGGTGTCCCAAGATACCACACGTTTTTTTTTTCTGGTCAGAATATCTGTTTTTTATTTTTTTTAAATTTAAAAATAGTTAAATTTGTACATATGTATGATAATACTTATATGGTTCTGAACACATAGCTCTATCTCTCAAAACTAACTATACTAGAAATAAACAAAAAGAAATAGGCAAGTTTATGTTTTTTGGGGAAAAGATGCTGAAATCGTATCATTTGGGGGACATTTTTGGCCGCCATGTGGAAATTTCGAAAAACCAATCTGGAGACCTTGGTGGTTGGCCTGTGCTCATAGTGCTGCGTCGTTCCTGATTGTTCGTAAATTGAAACGAAATGCTTTTTACATTCAAGGAACTGTTCTTAGGAACGGTTATAAATATCTGTTTATTTTTCATAAGTCCGAGAACAAACTGTACTGAAAGAACCTTAAATTTTAATTCAAAACAAATAAATATTTTTATTCGTTCCTTCGTTTTCATTTTTGAAGTGATAACTTCTTATGGGAGGGTAAATCGCTTTGTAACGTAACGCGTTACGGTGCCATTAATAGTAGCTTATTCCATAGTTTCAGTAAATCCTAACAATATGCACGTAGCCTAGTAGTCGTAGGAGTGACTGTTATGGACGGAGTCCTAGGTTCGAATCCTCGCCGGCTTCCCTTTCTCTCTGTCGTTTGGTTTTTGTTTTTTTTTTCTTTTTGATTAGTTTAAGTTATCACTTCTGTCGAGCGTCCCGAGACGCACCCTTTTTTTCTTTTACAATCCAATTTGTATTGTATAGCTTTAATAATAAGACTCATTGTAGCCTATTCATTACTTCAAATTTAAAGTAGTTTCATGTAACGGTTTACTGTTCATTATTAATAGTCCATAAACTAGTGACTATATATCTATTCTTTCAAAAACGTTTCACTCAGACTACCAACTTAACGTTTTACGCGCGTCTCATTCGTTTGTTCGAAAACTTAATATTGCGAAATAGAGAAACAGTTCGTACGTTTTTCTTTTATGAACTAGTTCTTAAAAGCGTTTCTGAACGAAAAGTTGACTTCATTGAAAAAAAGATTTTTTAAAAATCAATTATTTTATAAAATGTTAAAATCGATTGATTAATAATCGATGTTTGTTAAAAAAATAATTATTTCTTTAATCGTTTTTTTTTTCATATTTTCTTGTGAATTTTAATTACAACCGGAAATATTTAGAGTAATAACTTTCTTAATGATTTCTGGCAGGATCTTGAAGTGACATGTTGTGGTTTTTATTTTTAATTCATTTACTTAGGTTTTGACCCTATATTATGTAATATTGGTGGCGTTTTGCGTGATATAGTTTGGTTTTTGTGCATAAGTGAAGTGGATTATAAATATTAACCAAGAGCGTGCATTCTGGGATCCCACAAAAATTCCCTAGATCGTTCTAATAAGGCGGCCACCATCTTGTTGAACGCCATTTTCTATATAATGTATATACTACGAAAGTTTAAGAACATTGACGCTGAAAAATTTTACTAAGACTTTAAAACATTGACACTGAAAACCTCACTATATACATTGCAAAATGTTATGAAGGCTTAAAAACATTCAAACTGGCAAGTGCTTTTGCGGCGCCAAAACAAGAAGAAGAACTTTCTTAATCAATTTAAATTATAAAGAAAAGACAAAATTTTTGTTAATAACGGAGAAGGCTCATTCTTGTACCAAATTTTCATATTAGAAAAAAAAGACAAAAAATATTGTTAATAACGGAGAGTGCCCATTCTTGTACCAAATTTTCTTGTATAGTAAGGTTGAATAAAAAGTAAAGAATGTTTTTTTTTATATTATTTTACGAGCTTTTATCCTCGGAATTTGGTTTTCAAAGTAAGAATATTCTTTAAACTTTTAAAAGAATTATCTATACTATATATTATATGTATACTAATATAACAAAGCGGAAGTGTTTTTATGTTTGTTTGTTTGTTTGTTTAAATACGCTAATCTTTGAACCTACTAGTCTGATATGAAAAAATCTTTTTTATACGATAGCTTGATTCACAAGGAATAGTATAGCTTATTTAGCATCAAGATATACGTCCTAACCAGTCTTTGATATTGATTTTTGTAAAGTAAGTCGGAACACAACGCTCTCCCGAACTGCTTTATCCACGTGCGCTGCGATAATTTTTAGTTATACCTAAATACATAGTGTACAAATTTATTGGGCCGTAGTACATCATTAAAATAGTCAACAATAGCATATGCCTATATCTTATGCATAACCAACAATAAGCTATTATATAGCATACAGTGGTTTAACATTAAAAAGTGATTTAAGATCATTATTTTACATATGGTATATTAATCCTTACGAAGAAGAGTTACTTCATCTTAAAGACAATTTTATAAAGTTAAATTTTGCTCTTTTGCATTTTATTTGGACACATAGTTTAGGAGATAATGAAAAATTGAAATAATTTATATTTGGGGGAAGAACAATTATGATAGACTACACGAGTGTACTGGCGTTGCGGTGTTTGTCGTATAGTATTAACACGGGTAAAACCGTGGGGCACAATTAAAAATTATTATATACTGCGTAAATAGTTCCAAAGACACGTGTGGTGCGTTCCGTTACTTGTATCACAATCCTTTTGAACACAAATATAAAATATTAAATTAAAAAGCAACTCATTATTTAATTATAAATAACAATATTTATGGGTGATATATAAGGGTGATTGAAGTTTTTGGTGTGATCTTAAAATGACATGTTTTGGTATTTGGTTTTTATTTTTAACTAACTGACTCACGCATTTTCGTCTGCGTCACATGAGAGAGAGAGAGAGGGTTAGAAAGATTGGGTCGTACGCACCTATAATACAATTCTAAAGGAGCTGAAACTTTCTTTACTTTGCTGCGGATTTATTTTAAAACTGTGATATCTCCTAAGATATTTAATGAAATCAATTGATGTCAAGGACAATTTTGTTCAAAATTAAATACTTGTGATGAATATTTAATTTCAATAAGGTTATTACCATGTTTATAGAAACACCTTTGCAAATAATGCATTATTTTAGAACAAATTTTATTACCATAAAAAAGGTTATATTGAGTCAACTTTAAAAGATAGCCAAATGTTATCGCGGACTTTTTTAAAACTTTTTAAAAGAAACAATTCCGACACACATGATTGTTGAGTAACTTTAAGCATTTAAGCAGCGCACGCAATGGAAGCTCTCAAAAGCAATAATCCTACCCGTTTTTCCAATATTTTTCATTGATTCTTCGCTTCTATTGGTCGTAGCGTGATGTTACCTATATATATGCATATATGTATACCTGTATATATGTATGTATGTATGTATATGTATGCCTATAGGCCTTGTTCGATCAATGGGATATCCAACAAAAAATATTTTTTCCATTCGAAGAAGTAGTTCCTCAGATTAGAGCGTACAACCAAACAAACAAACAAAGAAACTCTTCAGCTTATTAGTAGTAGTATAGATCCATTAACTTAGGTTTTAGATCCTATATTATAAAATACTGGTAGCGTTTTGTGTGATATAGCTTGTGCATGTGAAATGGATTATAAATATAAACTGGATTCCTACATTTTGATGTGCCACAGAAACTCCCTAGAAAGTTCTAACAAGGGAGCCACCATCTTGTTTACCACTATATTCACTTGATAATGGCAGTAATGGTTTTCAATAAAGAGGACTAGTTGGCAAGTTAGTAAGCAGAAGGGTGATTGAATACCTACTGTCACAAAAAAAATTACATTAGATCCATAAAAAAAAAATCGCCAGTGAAAAAAAATAGATTTTTAAATAATCGATTTTCATTATCTTAAATAAATTGTATATTAAACGATTTTTAAAAAAATCGATAATTTTTTTTCACATCCATACAACTTCTCAAGTCTGTGTATCTATCACTATCATTAGACATTATGTAATAAAACGTAAATAAATAAAGTGTTATCACGTTTGTTTGTTTGAATTTTCTTTTCTCATAAATTACTATGCCTAATGGTCGTGCTGTTCTGTTATTGAGGAGACTTTCGACAGGTGACAATAAATTAAAAAACCTAAATATAAATCAAAACTGTACGAAGGATAGTACGCTAGCCAACCACACAGTGTGCATTCACAAAGATTTGGGCTTACAAAAAAGGTATTTATAAACAGATGAAGCTATTACAGTCATTAGATTTATAGATCTTCTGATTGTTGACTGATTTCTGAAGGATCTTATAACATCTAAATAATGTTATTAGGAAGTTTATCTGTGACCTTGTTATGTCTTTATATTGTGTTTATTTATATTCAAAGAGAATGTAAACAATAATACGATTACTGTTAGACTAATTACGTTATAATCAGAAAGTTAATAGGCTTATTTAATATTTACTATGTATATTATGGAACTGTTTTATTAGTATTTATATTATCAAAATAGCTACATACCACTTACAATAAAACTTTTTCTGAGGTTTTGGGTTGGATTTAGAATCGTTTGGCATGAATTGGTGGTTGAAACTGATTATAACACTAAGATTAGATCCCAGATTATAATGCTACTGCTTTCATTACAAGGTAAATCACCATTTTCGAGTAAAACTATTCTAACCTAAGAACAAAAATATTTCCTTTCAAAACATTTCTTAATGAAAGGGAGACCTCTGACTTTACCTTATGTAAAAATTTTGAATCATTTGGGATGTGAGGGGTCAGGGAGACAAGAGGGGTGTTCTTAATCTTGTGATATGACTTTCATTAGAAGGTAATTCACCTGGCTTCAGTTATTGATGGCTAAAATTTCAAGGTTAAATTTGAAATGTCATGTAGTATTGGTTTTGCGTGTCAAGTAACAAGAGGCGGTATAGGAATGGTGGAGGAAGTAGTTTCCTATCCTCTAGTACCATTTCCATAGGAAAAAGTAACACCCCTGGTCAGACTTATGGGAGGTTCAAAGTTTCAATGTCAAATTTGAAATTTCTGATGCACTTAGCATGACAATAATAAGTGATGAAATTTAGGGTATGTTGCTTATTAATCGCAAGAAACCTAACATGCTCGCTTCTGTATAACTCCTCGCTACCTATTTGCTTTAGAATGGCTACACTTTAGGTAAAATTATAATATAGAACAATAATTAAGAGAGGTAAGGCATAGATAAATTTCTTTGGAGATTTCTCTCTAGTCTACAGTGTTATGTTTCTGCAATGAGTAGGGTTTCCAGAGCTCATTGGGGTAGGAGGCTTCAAGGTTGGCAAAATGCTAGTGATAACTATGGTGTTACAAGCATACAAAGACTACAGTAGCCGCTTCCCACTTGGCGGGCTATACACTTATTTGCCACCGTTGTGGTACATGAAATAAAATTTCTTTTATTGAAAGTACAGTGTAAATTCTTTATAACGAAACTCAAGGGACTGAGCATTTTTTGTCGTTATAGAGAGTTATCATTATATGGAGTGGAGTTTCAATATGTGGGTTTTAACGCAAACCATACAAGTTGGGCTCACTTCAACGTTATAGGGAGTTTGTCGTTATAAAGGATAACGTTATAAAGAGTTTACACTGTATATAATTAACAATATTTTATTTTTATAAAACAAAAGTAAAATTATTATTTAAAATTTTATGTTTATTGGAACTAACAGTACATTTACAAAAAACAATGATGGTATTAGATATAATTAATGGAACATCATAATAATTAAACTACAAATTTGGAAATATTTATTCATTCTTCTTCTTCCTGTCTTGGTAACTAGTCCTTTTTATTGAAGACCATTACTGTCATTGTTGAGTGAAGTGTTAGGACACTTATGAAAATTTCAGTATTCTAACAAGATGGTGGCTGTTAGAACCCTGTTAGAACTGTCTAGTGAGCTTTTGTGGCATCTCAGAATTCACGGTCCATGTTCTTATTTCCAATCCACATCACTTGTATTGCACAATATAGGGACAAATAACACAAAGGAGACTAGTATTTCTGGGCCCAGAATGTAATTAGTTGAAATATAGTTTATAAAATTGAATATACATATTTTTGTTTTTAAAATCATACAATATCATTAAAACTCACAATAAAAAAAAAATAAACTATTTATTATGCCCATTTTTAAGTATTAATCCTACTTAAAAAATAGCTTAATTGAAGTTTATTACATGACTTTGCTTTTACGAAATATCCTAAATCTCTGTTTTTAGTTTGCAAATAATCCCCTTTTTTTCAATGACTGTTTGATGAGGTATTAATTTACAGTGTTTTCATATTTTTACATTTCTTTTTTATCCAAGCCCATGTTTGTATGAAAGAGTATCCGTCTCCTTTTTGAATAAAATAAAAAACTGCTACATGACAGTTTGAGGTCCTAACAAAATCCCCCCTATTTTTAGAGGTTTGTTTACTATTTTGCTAACCTCTACTGCAATTCAGTTTGTGTTTCGTTTCACAGGTTTTTGTTTTGATATAGCAAAAAAATATAAAATGGATACTATAGTTGTACCCAAAGTTTAGTTATTCCATCTAGATAAATTAAAATATATAGGGAGGAGGGATTGAAGGGAACAATGAGTGAGTTAGGTCTCTTGCCATGAGACAAATCTGAGTGCATTGTGGCAGCGGCTGGCAAGTGACAATTTTAAATGTTTATTACTACTTATTGTTAGTTATTGAAATTTGACTGAAACTTTGAACCCCTATAACTGGCTAAGAGCATTACTTTTCTACAGGAAGTTTTCACTCACAATTTAAAAATGATTCTATTATTGTTATTTTTTATATAGGTACATTTATAGGTGCTTTTCTTATAAAAAGATAATTATACCAAACTTATATTTTAAGTCACTTGAATTTTAGAATATATAATAGTATGATTTTTATAGAAGGCATGTGACACTTACATTAATTATTCATAAGTTAAACTTGTTAAGTTGTTTACTAATTTAGATCTGAACATTAACATTCATAAGTATTAATTATTTTATTTTATTTCTAATTTGAATCCCCTAAAGTTTACTTCCATCTTTGAAGAAAAAAAAGGTTAACCATGTATTCAGCTTGCCTTTAGAATTTTTAAGACTCAGCTCAATTATATTAACATAAATTAATGATTGGTTACCGCGTTGCTTCAACTAGATACCGCGCTACTTACATTGCGCCACATACACACACACACACGCCACATTTTATATAGGTAACTAGAATACGCCTACTTCATATCGTAGGTAGTGTGTAGTGATAATTTGAAATGATTCTAGTTTGCGTGAACAAAGTATTGTTGTGAACTTCTAAACTTTACCCTATTATTAGGGAAAGTATCTTATACAAACCAGTGATCAAATAAAAGTTATGATTATAGCTTAAAATACATATATGATGAATAATAAATAAATAGAAAATGTATCAATATATTGTTTATGACCTTTTTCTTAAATCTGTGGTTCATATGTAGATTTTTATGAAATAAAAAACTTAATTATTAATATAAAATGTGATGTTATTGCCAATAAAAAACGAAAATATGGGGTTTTATTTATACATGTAATTAGTGTGTGAATTATTAAGTTTTGAGAAAAAAAAGAACCCACAACTTGTGAAAGAAAGCAAATATTATTCAGCACCATATTTTTTTGACGGTAACATATGATGCTATTCAGCACACACATATACAGCACAACAGTTGGTAGAAAAAGTTCACTATATAGGCATTCATTTACCAAGTCATATTTTAACCTTGACAGCTGATTTTTTATTAGTTCTTCCTTTAAACATAAAGATTTTACGATGATACAAATTCATTCTCCATTTACATGAATTTCTTTGAATATTAATAGAAAAACTGACAAAAGCGAGCCCTGTTTGCGCATGGGATTCTGTAGCATTTTAGCATCTACAGAAAACATAAAACGAGACAAATAATGGTTAAGACGAATCTAACGACATCTCGTACGCTAAAATCCATCAAACCGTTTAGGCTGCAGCTAAGATATTGCAGAGTGTGCCAAAGAAATAGACAAACATGCATACCTGCATACATACATGCTCGAAAAACCACGGAATAAAGAAGAGTAAGTTGGAATTGGTACACTTGTATCACAGTATCGGGACCTATGTCGCCAAAATTACACAAGCAAAACATACTACTACTAATAAAACCTGCCTGACATTGCATCTCATTGACAAGTCACGCAGCAACATGACGGTGTTCAGCTCCCTCGTCGCGCTCTATCTGCTCATGTTTTTTCATCCGTATGTTGTGTATCACCTCCGCCTGCTGCCCTTGTACTCCGATCACACTATACAACCAGATCAGCTATTCCAATCCATTTGATTTTTTTTCTTACCATATACCCTATCCAATAGTGCAATAACATAGTGAATGTCGTTTTTTTCGGTTATTCGATTCCCGGTATAGGTAAGTTTTTTTTAGAAAATCTGTGAATGCAGTTATTATTAAAAAAAATAAAAGAATGTTTTCTTTGAGTAAAATTTGATATCGTCGTTTAATATACTTTTCCTCTAAGTCTCGTCCGTTTTTTCCATCCTGTAGATGACCATTTAACAAAAATTACTAGCACATTAAAAAAGAAGAATAGGTATAGAACTTGATCGTGGGCACGGAATATAATATTCTATTTTTATCGATGTCGATAATACTAGTATGTACAGTAATTTTTCTGATTGTTTAAGTGTTCTATATACATTTCGAAGTAACCCTTTCAAATATGGTAATAAAAACTATATTGTATTTCAGTGCAAGGATCTTTTATTAAGATGTTTTCTTTCACAATTAAAAGTAGTTTTGGCCTAGATTCCAGGACACAATGGTATCCCTGGGAATGAACGAGCAGATTTAGCTGCTACAGAAGCAATAGTTTGTGGTGATAAGGTCCCCTTTAAAAAATATACACTAGACTTAATGTTAATTCCTAATCGTGATTTGAAATTAAGATGGTCTCATAGATGGAATGGTAGTATTAGACAAAAAGGATCTAAATTTGCACATCTTCAACCAGTTATTTAAACCGTGGTTTTATAAAGTTCGTGTTATTAGAAAAATTTCATCTATCATTTGCAGAATGCGATTTAACCATTGTTGTATACCTGTCCATTTAAGGAAACTACGTATTATGGAATTCATCAATTTGTGAGTGTGGGCTTGTTGAGGGTTTCCTTGAACATATTATTTTTGTTTGCCCGAAATTTAATAACTCTCCTTTATTTGATGCATGCATAAGTTATGGTTTAGAATGTCTTATTTATAACACTAGTCTAATTGCTGTGAATATTCTCTCAAAGTTTATAGTTAGTAATAATATTTGTTTATAGAATATATATGTGTATATATACACTCATCAAAAAAGTCTAAGCAACATGTACTAATTTAAATTTTAGGATGGTTCTTCACATTATAACGTTGTATTTTATTTTTAAAATAATATCTTTAGGGTTCTATGATGTAAAAATAACAGCTGTTGTCTTTATAAGTTCTTTTAATAACAGAAATGAACAATATTACAATATACTGTAGAAAGTAAGATACATAAGAAACTAAACTTTTTTCTTACAAAATGAAATTTCTAAAGAAAATGTATTTATTGTGAAAGAATTGTCATGCATTAACCTAAAATCGGAGCCAAAGGTTTGTGCAAATGGGTAGACATAAGGTCTGAGAATATCCTCAATGTAATTTTCAGCATTCATGTTTCCATTTACAAAAACGAGCTCAGTTCGCCTGTTCTTCATAATACCCGCCCATAACATAACTGTTGAGCCGCTATATGGATGAACTTCCTGAACGCACCTGAGCCTTTCAGTATTTCCGGGCCGACGATACACTCGCACCCTTCTTGTATCAGGCTTAAACCCGAATCGCGACTCATCGGAAAACATAATTTTATCCCATTATTCCTGGGTCCATGTTATGCGTTCTCTACACCATTCATATCGACGAGCGCGATTCCCGTGACGTATCGGTGGGCACCTGATTGGGCGTCGAGCTCGTAGGCCGTACTCATGCAGTCGATTTCGCACAGTTTGAGGACTTACATCAACACCACTTGAAATTTGTAGCCTCAAACTTATCTCTCGAGCGGTTAACATCGGCTGGCGTCTTGCAGTCAGTTGTATGTACCGGTCTTGCCGAGTGGTTGTACTCCTTTTACGGCCTGGATGCTGTTCAGCGGGTTCTCGTGTATTATTGTAGCACTGCCAAAGACGACAAATAACACTTCTATGAATGCCAAAATGTCGAGTTACCTGAGATTGATTACTTCCCGCTTGCAACATCCCTACAGCTCTTTGCATTTCATTTGCCATCAAATGACGTCGCTTCATGACGTAAAGAATATCTAACAATTCAATTTTGTCGCTAACTTTATTTAAATGGTTGGTAAAATTATAAAATCAAGACTAAACGTAGCAATTAAAACGCACTTAAATTCAAAAGAATTCGCAGTCATTTGAATTTTATGAAAAAACAAAATATAATCTAATTTTTTTTTTTACAACCAGCCAGTATGTCTTCAATAACAAAAAAGTTTACTTACCTACGCACTTTGTTTGAGTAAATATTTAGAAATTAATTAATATAAATGGAAAAATTTGTAATATCACGCATGTTGCTTAGACTTTTTTGATGTGTGTATTTATGATTTTTCATTTTATCATAATTAGATTACGGCGTGGTTATGAGCTGATTTGTTATAGTACGCCGACGGCATTTAGTTGTAGCGCCAGCTTCAACCAATAATTATTGTGCGGGTTATCAAGTGACCAGACGATAGCTCTGGTCTATACTACGGACTATTGATTCCGTGGTTTCCGCACTTTGAAAACTATTACTGGATTGCCGAGTAAAAATACGTCGATGACTATAATTTCAACTTTTATTGATCACTATTTACAATATTCACTTGTTACTATCTACTTGCTGACAATGTCTTTATCACTATTTATTTTCTTGCTGACTTCTTGAGAACGGATGCACTTGTCGCTATGTTGTTTCTTGCCGACTTCTTGAGAATGACTGCACTTGTCGCTATGTTGTTTCTTGCTGACTTCTTGAGAATGACTGCACTTTGTCGCTATGTTGTTTCTTGCCGACTTCTTGAGAATGACTGCACTTGTCGCTATGTTGTTTCTTGCCGACTTCTTCAGAATGACTGCACTTGTCGCTATGTTGTTTCTTGCCGACTTCTTGAGAATGACTGCATTTTTTATTTATTTTTTTTTTAGAACTGGCTACACTGTTAGCCTTAGGGGCCCTATCCTAAAACAGAGCCGCTGCGGCGTTTACAGCTTCACCGGACTTGGGGGCGAGCGCTTAGGGCACTCAGCCGCGAAAGTTTGTGACGACCCGCACGAGGGTGCCAGAGAGGCCGGACCTCGGCTCGGGCGGTCGTCGCGAATGCGAAAAAGTCGCGATCTAATTAATTCCCTACTCCTATGAGAATTCGAGCTAACTAATATATACTCATATGCACGTTCCCCTCCTCCTGGGAGGAAGGAGTGGACCATGCGTATGTGTATTTAGTAATCGGAATGGTTTTTCTACACTAACTAGCGCAAAAAAAGAAAAAAAAGGTCCCTTACAGAACCTATGTACCTGTGTGGTGTGCACGTGTGTGTGTTCATACGTGTGTAATGTTGTGTGTGGGTAACTAAGTGTTGCACTTATAGTGTCACTTTACGTGTGTGTGTTCATACGTGTGTAATGTTGTGTGTGGGTAACTAAGTGTTGCACGTATAGTGTCACTTTGTATCGCGCGGGCGGCTGCCTGACCCAAGGGTTTCACGCCGAGGAACGGACCTAGGCTTGGGTTGCCGCTAGAGAGGGTGGACGTGACGGGTGTGCGGGAGCGAAGTTGACCGCCCGTCCTCTGCGGAGAGAACGGTGGTTACGCGGGCGTGGGCGGTCTGACTACACTGTTAGCCTTAGGGGCCCTAAAGCCGCTGCGGCTTTTACAGCTTCACCGGACTTGGGGGCGAGCGCGGAGAGCACTCAGCCACGAAAGTTATAAGGACGACTCGCACGAGGGCGCCAGAGTGGCCGGACCTCGGCTCGGGCGGTCGTCGCGTACGCAAATAAGTCGCGAACTAACTGAATCCCTACACCTACGATTCGAGCTAACTCAATTATACACATAGGCACGTTCCCTTCCTCCTGGGAGGAAGGAAGGAACCATGCGTATGTGTATTCAGTAATCAGAAATGTTTCCTACACTAACTAGCGCTAACTAACTAGCGTAAAAAAAGAAAAAAAAAGGTCCCTCACAGAACCTATGTACCTGTGTGGTGTGCACGTGTGTTTGTTCATACGTGTGTAATGTTGTATGTGGGTAACTAAGTGCTGCACGTATAGTGTCACTTGTATCGCGCGGGCGGATGCCTGACCCAAGGGTTTCATACCGAGGAACGGACCTAGGCTTGGGTCACCCGCTAAAGAGGGTGAACGTATGGAGTGTGTGCGGGAGCGAATTTGACCGCCCGTCCTCTGCGGAGAGAACGGTGGTTACGCGGGCGTGGGCGCTGTCACGCTCTATTTGGAGAGACGAATCGGTATATTTTACTGTACATACGAGAATAAAATTTTGCGCGGCCGGTGTTTATGCCGGGTGGTCGCGTGTTTCAGAGTCGAGACGATGTAACGTCTCGACGAGGCGGGGGAAGGCGCATATGGTCTTGACGAGACCGTAATGCTCTAGGTGGTCATTGTAGTCCATGACCTCCTGAATACCGTGTTCACGAAGGAGCAAGATCATGATGTCGTTGCTCGCAACGTTGGAGGGAGCGCGGGGCGCGGAATTATTCATCGCCATACGAGGCTGTGGATTAGGGCGACGGGGCCCCCATGCGTTCGGAGCCGAACGCACGGGTTGTGATTGACTGCGAGGCGCGGGAGGGCCGGCGGCGGCCGGGATCTGGCGAGGCACTGGAAGCGCAGGAAATTCCCCTGGCGCCAGCAGGGGTTGCGCTCGGAGGGCTGAGGCGGGAGGCGCCGCCCGGGGGGCCGCCTGCCTCTGGTACCGAGGCCGCGTAGTGCGCGGAGCTTTGGGGCAACCGCGATAATTCGCAGGGTGCCCCTCCCCTTCGCACAGTACGCAGCTCGGGGGGGTGGTGGAGTCACGCTCGCGCGTGCACTCCCTAGTCGGGTGGTCCTCTCGGCACTTGACGCACCGCGGACGAAGATGGCAGTTACGGGCGGCGTGCCCGTAGAGCTGGCAGTTGTGACACTGCGAAGGCATGTGGGTTTTGTATGGGGGCTCGACGGTGACGCCGGAGAGCCCGCATACATTTTCCAATTGAAAGATTGCCTTTCCCTCGGGGGAAAGGTCTAGGATGGCCACTACCATTTGTAGAGGCCGCTTCTCCTTGTTGTACATTCTATGTACCTCTCGGATAGGATAATCTTGCTCCGCGAGCGAGGAGCACACCTCCGCGGGGCTGACTTCCACCGGAATACGGCGGATCACCACGCGGAGGACGCGCTCCTCCGCAAGGGAGTAAGTGAAAAATTGAAGCCCTCTCTCCCGGAGGAGGGCAGTGAATTTACGGTGAGTATCCGACGAACTCACCGTAACGGAAATACCATTAAGGGTATTTCGAGCTTTGTGGTATGGCAGGTTAAGCCTGCGCAACTCATTTACCAGAGTCGTCCAGGCCGCTTTGTCCCGGACGATAATAGGAGGTGGGGGGCGCTCTTTTTTCCCGACAGCGGGTGCGGGGAGCGCGGAGGACGCGGAGGCGACGGCGCCACTGACCGTTTTCACGGTTTTTGTTGCGCGAGACGGTTGCGCAGTTGGACTAATTCGCGACGGGCGTTTGCGCGACGCGACAACGGTAAAACCGTCATTTGGGGCCGCGGTATCCATCTCCGGAGACGAATCCGGGCACGCGGGCGAGTCTAATTCGACCGGAAGGGCCGAAAAAGAATTGTTTTGTTTTCACCGCGGTTTCTGTGGAACGCGCGGGACGGACGTATGGGCTATTTTTAGCCGACCTAGATTGGGACCGCGAATTGCGCGGCCCTCGCCTAACGGACGCGGGACTTGACCCGCGCGAATGGTTAGTCGGAACTGGGGGCGTGGCTACGGCCCCAGATGACGCGACGGATGGACGCGCGACGCTACCTACGTCTCTCCACGACGAAACGCGTGGAGGCGCGACGCCGACGGGTGCCGCGTCAGTCGGCTTGACGGTTGCAACAGAGGGCGCATCGCTCGCAGAAGCGGCCCCCTGATTGGTCGCGGCGGACGGACGCGCGACGCTGCCTGCGTCTCTCCACGACGCGACACGTGGAGGCGCGGCGGTTACTGGCGCGGCGCCAGTCGGCCTGGCAGTCCCGGCAGAGGGCGCACCGCTCGCATAAGCGGCCCCCTTATTGGCTGTGGTCGCAGCGGTGCGACGCACACTCGGAGTTTTCGTCAACGAGTCGAAAAACTCGTCTTCGGCCGTAGGGTATCGCACGAACATAAAGTTCCGATATTTTTGATGTGCGAGTTCCATCGCTTGTATTCTGTCCTGTTGATCGCGAATGCAAGCAACCAGGTCTTGCATATTTTTTGCCATCTCGGCGGCATTGGGTGGGGTTTGGGACTTGTTTTTAATTGAGGCCTCCCTGCCTTAGGGGCAGGGGGGTGCGCCAAAAATTAAATACGACTATCCGAGTCGGGCAAGAGTCCTGTGGTCAAGGTGCAATGACACACAGGAAGAACCTATCGGCCCTAAGGAACCCTAGCAAGCCCGGGACTGAGGACGCAGACCGGTAATTGAACCGGGCTAGGCCCAAACAGGTTCCCGGGGATGGAGTGTGCAGGATCGGAGGGTCTGGCAGGAGACACCTGGGGCAAGACTATGCGATAACCGCAAAGGCCTAGATTCCCAGGCCCGTCCGAGTCTGGCTGTTTGCCTCTGAAGGAGACAACCAGCGGGCTGCTCGGGTCACGCCCCACTTGCCTTCGTTGGCACCGTCAGGTATCCAGCAAGTGACCACAAAACCGTGGATTTACAAAAAAAACAAGCAAGTCGCACCGAAAAGTGCGGTTTACCGCGAGCGTTCGACACTTGCTGATGTACGATGAATATTGCGAGAATATATTTGAAATAAAATTTCAAAGATACGATCGCAATAGTATGGTCACGTGATGGTCGAGAGCACAAACGGAGCGACACGTCCGTTCGCGATGACGACCAAATCGGAACCCCGAATTGGTACCGCGGAGCGCGGCCTTTTATGGCGCTCGACGGGGCGGCTAAGCGGGTCTTGTTGGAGGGGCGACAGTGCGGCGTGAGTACGAAGTCCCCTTCATGGCAAAATGTGTTTCTTATTATCTATATCTCTATTGGTTATACAAAACTATATTCGTGTGTTGAAACTAAAAGGTTTTCTAATAATTTAACAATAACTTAAAAACAATACATATAAAGGCTATAAATATGATATAAACTAAACATATAGTGCGTCTCGCTCGCACTTGTGACGCGATCTTGCTCTTGTGGCAGGCCACGCCTACTGCAGCGTTTGCGCTGTTTTCCTGCTATCCTGCACAATTATTAATCTGTGGTTATTAAGCTATATTATATTCTTAACCTTAAACATTTTTGGATTTTATTTATTTTTAGTAGAAACTCATTTTTACTGTAACATTTTCTTTCAATATGAAGTTCTGTCAGAGTTGATGTTCTGTATGTAACAATGTTTTAAATTTATGTTGTTATAAATTACATCAGGTAGTTTTACATTATAATATTGCAATAAATTTATAATAAGTTTATGATTATTTCTACACTGTATTACGGTTATAAAATTTTCATGAAAGTTTACCATTTTATGTTTACAGGAAGTGAAAAAATTGGTAAGTATAGTTCACAAGTTGAAAATGGAAAATGAAAAAAATTCGTGCAATAGCTCATTCGATCCGGAATGATCTCTAGAAAAATGTATTAAAATCGTTTTTCAGCACATGAAATATTGCAAAAGTTATCCTGCTTATAAATATATTTATACAATATTATAAAGGTCAAAGTTTGTGAGTGTGTTTATATGTTTGTTACTTCTTCACGCTCAATTGCTGGACCAATTTTAATGGAATTTGGTATGGCAGTATTTGACACGTTGGATTAACACATAGGCTACTTGTAAGGTGTTTTTTGAAGGTGTCTTTAAAAATTATACGCGGATGAAACCGCGGAGCACAGCTAGTAAACAAATAAAGATTGAAAAAAAAAAGTTTTTAGTTTCTTGCGAATACTTTAAAAACTATAAACGGGTAAGCTTTTTAATATTTTTGTTGGCTTAAAATTTTTATAATAAACAAAATATTTAAAAAATGACGAAATCTTATTAAGTAGGCATACAAAAAGCCTCCACGAAGTGAAATTTTTTTTTGGGTAATTATTGAAACATTTTTGTTGCCTTTAATGAAGTCCAGTAAAATTTTAATTAACAATCGCCTAGCTTATTGAAAAAATCACAAGATTTAGTTCCTACGGGAATAAATTTTTGAAGTGTTCATAAAACGCCATATTTTTTTTAATTATTTTAAATTAATATTTAATTCTTAATTGACGCGGGAGGCTTATTTTCAGCGTTAAATTAAAATTATAAATAATAAAGATAGAGTTTTGGGAGATGGACATTTTTGATTGGAAATTTGTTTCGCTATACGAATCTTTTTTTAAATTTCTCTATTGTTTATAGTTTTCGCAAAAAAAAAAAATATTTTTCCCATCTTTACTTGTTTATAACCTTTGCAATTTTTTACGTGCTGAAAAACGGTTTTAATATATTTTTCTAGACATCATTCCAGTTCCAATGAGTCTTCGCATGTATATTTTCAAGCTTTATCTCTATTTTTCAACTTGTGAACTAGACTAGTATAACATTTTTATTTCAATTATATTTACAATACTGAGACTGTCTTTTTGTAAAATCTGTGGACTGTATATTAAATTTTAAAAAAAACTGATCATGGTGAATCAATTCGGGCGCTTAAATGGCTTATGCTGAGTAAACTGTAAGATATATAGCAAATTCATGTACTAAACAATTGTAGACATTAAAAAGACCTACAAAAAAGTCTGTGAAAGTATACGTCTATCTTCTAAGGAACATCCACAATAAGCATTTTTGTCTTTAAAATAGTCGGGAGCAACAAAAGTTAGTTCAACATCAAGATAATTTTTGAAGATAAGCTTTACCCTTTATAGCATGTTATTTGGACGCATATTTAGTTTAGGAGATAATGGCAAATTAATGGTACATTATTGCAAAGGCCGTGAAATAGGCAATTGCAGGTCGAGTATGAGTTTGAAGGCCGAGCCGTAGGGAGGACTTCACTAATACGAGACAGGCAATTGCCATTTTCGCCGAGGCATATATAGTGCTTTTCTCAAACATCATGGAAATATTGTCATTATTTTTGAAGAAAGAAATGCGAAGTATCGAATTTACGGACTAAGAAAATCAAATCCATCAGCAATGTTGTATGAAACGGCGTTCTGGGGTTATTAAATACTCTTTGATTGGATCTCTTTAATCATTCTTGGCATGTCCGTGAATTCAATACTTCGCGTGTTCTTTTTTCGAAAATAATGACTATATTTCCATGCATGTTTGAGAAAAATAATTTAACATTCGGCTTCGTCTATGATTATGGTAGTAGTGGCTAGTGGTGAGAATGAGCCGTGAAATTAATAAACCTGTCGTCCGACGAGAACCGAGCAAGAAATTCTTTTTGTATTTTATAGCATAATGATTGAGGAAGGGTATAGCGGAGCAGTAACCATTAATGTCAAGTAATCTGGGAAAACTGTAAGCATGTACGGGAACTGAGAACAATGATACTCAACACCGGTGATTTGACGGCGGCGCTGTGAAAAGTTTGTCAGAAATAATTGACACGCTTGAAACTGTGGGGCACAGCTAGTATCGTATATTACTTACTCTTGAAAGTATTTTCATAATTATTTTATTTTTAACTAAATTCAATAAATTTTATGTGTTTTCCTTAAATAAATTGAGGGCGGTTTGTAAAAGTTAGAAAATAAAATAGTATTAATGTATTTCATCTAAAAAAATATTTAAGTAAATTCATGTTGTATCTTTTGAAGGTTTATATGTTATTTATTGTTTCCTATTTTTGTAGATTATCCACATATGGTCCAAATAATTTAACAACTCCTTTACTTACCAGGAGTTTAAGTGACAAAATCAAAATTACTTCACCAACCATGGAATCTCCACAGACTGATAAACCAAAATACACCAATAAATTGATTTCTGAAAAATCATCTTATCTACTCCAGCATGCACATAATCCTGTAGATTGGTATCCATGGGGTGAAGAAGCCTTTAATAAAGCAAAAAAGGAAGAGAAACTTATTTTTTTGTCAGTTGGTTACTCCACTTGTCACTGGTGCCATGTCATGGAAAAAGAATCTTTTGAGAGTGAGGAAATTGCTAAAATCATGAATGAGCATTTTGTTAATATTAAAGTAGACAGAGAGGAGAGGCCTGATATTGATCGGGTATACATGCTTTTTATCATGGCTACTACAAGATCAGGTGGCTGGCCTATGTCTGTATTCCTTACACCAGAATTACATCCGGTTACTGGTGGCACATATTTCCCTCCTAACAATCAGTACGGTCTACCAAGTTTCAAAACTGTTTTATTAAATATTGCCAAAAAGTGGAAAGAAAATCGAAGCGATTGTTTAAAAGCTTGCAGTAACATCATGAAAGTTCTTGGACAGCTATCTCTAATGGATAAGCCAGAAGCTTCAAACAATATTCCTACTGAAGCAACATGGGAAAGATGTGTTCAGAGATACATGTCAATATTTGAACCTGAATTTGGAGGATTTGGCTTGGCTCCGAAATTTCCTCAAGCTTCAATATTAAATTTTCTTTTCCACTATTATGCTCGAGATAAAATACACTCAGAAGGCAAAAAATGTTTAGATATGTGTTTGCTTACTTTGACAAAAATCGCAAAAGGCGGTATCCATGATCACGTAGCCGGCGGGTTTGCGCGTTACTCAGTTGATAATCATTGGCATGTTCCACATTTCGAAAAAATGTTGTATGATCAAGCCCAGTTGATAGTTACATACACTGATGCTTTCTTAGCGACTAAAGAAGAATTTTACGCCGATGTTGTCCGTGGCATAATAAAATACGTAAAACGGGATCTGCGCCATGAATCTGGAGGATTTTACAGTGCTGAAGATGCGGATTCTTATCCCACATTCAATTCTTCAGTCAAAAAAGAAGGTGCATTTTATGTGTGGGAATATGGCGAACTGAAATCAATTTTAAGCGACAAAAAAATTAATTCTATTTCGTATTTAGACATATTTTGTGACTATTTTTCTGTTGAAGAAGATGGAAATATTTCACCAGAAAGCGATCCCCATGGTGAGATCGCTTGCAAAAATGTCTTGATGATATATGAAACTAAAGAAGAATGTGCCATGAAGTTTGGTTTGTCAGTTGATCAGTTTAACAAAATTATTGACGAGTGCCTACAAATGTTATATGATGCACGTCAAAAAAGACCTAGGCCTCATTTGGACACAAAAATGCTGTGTTCATGGAATGGTTTGATGTTAGCTGGTTTAGCACAAGCAGGACAAGGATTAGGTGAAAAAGAGTATGTAGAAGATGCAATAAAAACTGCAAATTTTATTAAAGAACATTTATACGATGCTGAAACAAACACCTTGTTTCATTCCTGTTACAAAGATGATGAAGGATTTATCGTTCAGCCGTAAGTATAGTTGTTAATATTTCATAGATCATACAAATTCATTATTAATTTCTTTTCCTAATCAGTTTTTGTCTTCGCAGTCAAACTTTGCACAAGTTCTGTCTTTCTTATTTTGTATGTAGCTTACAATACTGAGAAAATAATTACTATTACGTGCCATACACATAAAACTTTATTTTGAACTAGCTGGTACCCGCGACTTCGTCTGCGTATTATTGGATATCACTATCGGTGTGCCAAATTTCATCTAAATCCGTTCAGCGGTTTTTGCGTGATTGAGTAACAAACATAGAAACTTTCCATTTAATTATATTTGTAGGGTAACACTGGTAATCTATGATTTTTACCGGGGTAAGAAGTACCCTGTCTGTTATTCTAGGTCATAGACCATCTATGTGTCAAATTTCATCTAAATCCGTTTCGCTGTTTTGCGTGTTTGAGTAACAAACATAGAAACTTTCCATTTAATTATATTTGTAGGATAACACTGGTAATCTATGATTTTTAGCGGGGTAAAAAGTTCCCTGTCTGTTATTCTAGGCCATAGACTATCTGTGTGCCAAATTTTATCTAAATCCGTTCAGTCGTTTTTGCGTGATTGAGTAACAAACATACACACTTTCACATTTATTATATTAGTAAGATAAACATATTTATATTTTTGTTCCTAATAAAACGATACGTTTGTAGAGAACAACCAATTAAAGGGTTTTTGGATGATTACGCATTCTTCATAAAAGGTTTGTTAGATTTGTATGAAGCATCATTGGATACTGCGTGGCTGAAATGGGCTCGCGAATTGCAACAAACACAAAATGAACAGTATTGGGATTCCGAACTTGGGGGATACTTCACATGTTCCACAGATGACAAGACTGTCATACTAAGATTAAAAGAAGGTCAGAAAGAGTGTTTACTTTGTTATTCTAATTAACAATGATTCAAACAATCTTTCGATAAAAAATTTGTTGTAAAATACATAGAGTTTAGTGTATAGGTGTAATCTACTCTAGAAATTTATGTAAATGTTTACAACTTCAGTATAAATCTATTTTCTCCTAAATATGATTGATTATTTGAAAATTGTATTATTCATAACTAAAATTATCCGAAACTATCGTATATTTGAAATAATTTTATATCCGTATTCATAACTGTAACCGATTGAATACTCTTGTAACATTTATCCATATCCGTAAAATTCCTGTTATAGAGACTTCAACTCATCTTTGCGCGCGGCCCTATGTGTGCGTGAGCTAGTAAACATGAAATTTTTATTTGTATGACAGTAGCGCGCCAACCTGTGATATTGTGTTCTGTGCGCGCCAATCGACACGTTTTTATCACTTTGTTCTATGGGTACAGTCGGTAATATAAATGTCTGGTTCGCCACGGAGAAAATGTTTCACCTAACCAGTAATGCGTCGTATCACAATGATCAAAATATTAAAACGCTAAATTCTTTTAAAAAGATAAATATTCAGCAATGGGTTATAGAAAAGATTCTTAGCAATGTATAAGTAGTATAAAAATTCTTCGTCTAACATCATATTATCCTAAACCCTATAGGAAATATTTGGGGAATTTATATTTATTTACATAACATTGACGAGAACATAAAGGAACAAATGAAATTAATAGAAAGTTATTTATTTGGTATTTCTAGTGCTAGCAATACGGAATAATATGTACAATAAACATGCGTTTACATAAGTGAACTGTTGATTTCTTTTAAATTTGAACAAATAAGATACAAAAAATTTCAACAAATATTATAAGTAAAATAGCTAATAGAATTGTCTTGTGTATTTAAGAGTACCTCATCATGAGACGCACATGTAGCCACTGTATATGTACACGATTTTCGCACAAATAAGGCAGCACGTACATACGAGTTATATTGTCTATACAAATACCTTGTTAATTAAAATGAAGCAGAGTCATAGACAAAAATGATATTGTAACTAATAAAAAATTACAGATCAAGATGGAGCTGAGCCGTCAGGTAACAGTGTGTCTTGTCACAACCTACAACGGTTAGCAGCGTACGCTGATAAAAGCTCCGCAGCCGAGGGTGGCGAAAAAGAAAAGGAGATGGCCAAGAAATTACTAATTGCTTTCTCACGACGACTTATTGACACACCGACAGCGCTGCCTGAGATGATGTCAGCACTTATGTTTTACACTGATTCTCCTACTCAGGTTTGTAAAATTGTAACTATTACGTAGTGTAACTAAACGGATCGCCGATTATTTTTCAAACGATATCTAACAATTTGAAAAGTGCACGAAGCGACGATGTTGCCCTTTTGCCGTCTTTGCTAAGCGTTATATTATTTTGCGCCTATTTATTATTAATTTTGACATTCTTTATATTAATGCTCATTATAAAATTAAGTATCAAAAACCTACTTATCATTAAAAAAGGTTATTGCCAGTACCTACAATCACCGAAATAACTTAACCCTTTGCCAGTTGGGACAAAATGTGTAGAAAGAGTATTTCATTACATATTACTAAATATTCGATATCGGTATCGTATCGGCAAAATTATGTATCGTTACATCCCTAGATAATCACATTACATCATGGAAAATATGATGTATGAATTATTAATTTCACGAAAAAAAGAACATCTTTGAGAAATAATAATATACTGCTGGGATACTGTCCGGAACACTGAACTTCCGAACATCGAGCGATCATAATTCCCTAAGCACATCACTTTGCCTGAAACGTAACTCGGACATTGTGACACTGCAGCTGGGAATTATAGGCGGTTGTGCTTTGCGATCATTGAGCCAGTAATTAGCCGAAAAGAGATTAGCTCATGAGTTAGTGATCTATTAAAGTACCTCAGCGATGGTAACGCTGGACGACAGAAATAAGGTTGCAAGACTTTGGTCAGAATCTAGTAGACTCGACTGTTAGCCGGTTGACCTACGAGATCGTGACCGATTCGTGCAATACGCTGGGCATCCGCTCTAATATACTTCTTCCTACAGGCTTTGGTCATTGATATTAGGATCCTTGTAATTATAGTTCTATATTATTTAATATTGGTGCGTGATATTGTTAGGTTATTGTACACAATTTATGTGAATTAAAAATATTAACTAAACGCACGACTCCTAAGTTGCAACAAAATATGCTGGACAGTGTTAACAAGAGAACCATCGCCTTGTTTTAAAGCGTTGTTTGAACTGTGAAGATTAAAAAAATATTCTATCCACCAGACATTGACATTTAATTGTGTCAAATTGCTGAAAACCGTATGCTTGTTATGCGTCGTGATGTAAACCATACGATAAAATTCGTTATGAATGTAATAAATGCCAAAAGAAGTCGGGGTAGGCCACAAACTACAGGTAGTTTGGTAGTTAGGTAACCAGGGGTTGGGAACAATTAGGAGGGACATAACGACGATGTGTTTATACCTGGAAATCACACAATTACGCCAAGAATGACACATTATGATTAGGAGCGCCCACCTCAAAATATATGGGAAATGAAGCAAGGTAGAATAAGATACACAACGTTGCCAGTAAAAAATAGTTAAATATAGATAATGATCATTTATGGTAATGAGACGTGGTTCACCAACGATGGGTCAAGGTCATTAAAAGGGCAATGGAGAGAGTTATGCTCGGAGTTTCTCTGCGTGGTCGAATCAGATATGAGGAGCTCCGCATAAAAATTAAAGTCAATGACATGCTCTCAGAATTGTTAGACTTAAGTGGCAGTGGGCGAGGCACATCGCTCATAGGAACGGATGGCCGATAGGGGCGTAGAGTTCTCGAGCGGAGATCATATACCGGAAGACGCAGCGTAGATAGACCCGCCACAAGGTGGAGTGATGACCTAGTAAAGGTTGCGGGAGCCCACTGGATGCAAGCAGCGCAGGATCGGTTGTTGTTGCGATCTTTGGGGGAGGCCTATGAGGATAGAAATTGTGTGCAATGCTTGGTGTAAATTAAATATGAAAATATATGTTTGAAGGTGCTGATATCGGGTGGTTGCTCTGACCCGCGGACGCTCGAGTTATTGCGCGTGGTGCGGACACGCTTGCTGCCCGGTCGTGTGCTCTGCGTCGCCGACCCCGCTTCGGAATCACCCGCCGGTATGTCTGACATACGTGAGTCCGATATTTATGCTGTCTCACTGTACTTTTGTCTCATCTTGCTACATATTCATTTTTAAGTAGAAATCATCAAATCACGTTAGCTCGGTTATTTTATTTAATGTATGTTGTACATATGCATGCAGTCCATGTTACTGCGAAGTGTTGCCCATCGCCATCTATATAACCTACAAATCAAAGAATGAGTAAAATTACAAAACAATGTATACTATTCCAAAATTGTAATAGTATACAAGTAATTTTCCTAGATATGTGAAGAAACCTAC
The DNA here is from genome assembly GCA_033032175.1 of Saturnia japonica. Classification (NCBI taxonomy): domain Eukaryota; kingdom Metazoa; phylum Arthropoda; class Insecta; order Lepidoptera; family Saturniidae; genus Saturnia; species Saturnia japonica. The sequence continues at coordinate 7,890,422 of CM065314.1, forward strand.
AAAAAGTGACGTAATCTTACGACACCGTCAGTTTACGATGGAAAGCTTCTCAAATTTATTAAAAAAAAATTGTATTACAATACCCGATTTAAATTTTGACTAAATGTTTTGCCTATCAGTTTCCAATACTTTTTTTGTAAAATTACAATTGAAATTTTTAATAGTGCGTCAAATAGACAATTTGTTACCAAAAATCATTATTTCGACGATGGAAAGGCTATTTCTTTAACGCGCATATTGTTTACAGTGTACTTTAGTCAATTAATGTTAAATCGTCAATTTAATTCAGATTTAAGAGTCGAGCCTATAAGCTTTGCGTTATCCATCTTAACCATATATGTAGTTACGTACAGTAAAAGCTCTTTATTCGCGGGGTATATGTTCCGTAAATAAGCCGCGAATACAGAAACCGTGAATATGGAATGGTAATTTATATGGGAATATAGGGGATACGTTCCTAGGTGACAAAATATAAAACATGTATATAAAAATAAAATTATTTGAAGTTTTTGACCATATTGATTAATTATTATCTTCAGGCTTAGGCAATGGTTTAAAGAATTTTGTATTTTTTTCTTGCTTGGCAGTTTTTAAAAGCTACTTCAATTCAGACAGATATTCAGCAGTGACATTAGCAATTTGACTATTAAAAATAAAACTTCGTACCATAGACGGATCAATTTTCATAAAGAAATCACAAAGCTCATTTGCCATCCTTAAAAACCTTCACTAAGATTTTTCAAATTAAATGTCACGTTTCCAGTGCTTGTTGGGGTTGATTTCATTCTGTTTGTTTATATTCTCAAAAACGCCGACCGCGGCGAGAGCGGCTTGTGTCAAAGGCGGAACCAATACAGCGGCGATATCATATAACAACATACTTTAGGCAGAGTTGTAATAAGGTCTATTTTACTTTTTTATTAGTCCATTTGACGACGCCTTTAGAAAGTGTATTCGGTTGGATACCTACATATTGGAATCTTTTTTATCAGTGTGTATGTACCGATTAGATCCGCGAATATAGGAATTGGGTCGCATTTTTTAATCAGCGAATAGTGAAAACGCGAATGAAGGAAGCGCGAATAACGAGCTTTTAATGTACTTAATATCCGACGAAATTTTGTTCAAAAGCTTTAGCCAATACCTCTCCCCTATAACACCACTTTGTACTTAAAGCCCTAACTTTTTTCTTTACTATTTTATTTCAGGAATAAAATAATATCTACAAATAAGAAATATTAATTTGTAAAACCCACGTAATCCCCATGGTCCATTGCATATTGTTTTTTGTACTACGACAGACTTCGTGGCACTGTTTTATGCAAGCCCTACCGTCGAGTCCATAAACTGCGGGTTCGATATACACGCACATGACATGACTTTTGTGTGATGAGCATAATTCTCAGTTGTCTAACTGCATTAAATATTTATATATGCATTTCATATTATCTGTTTAGTTACCATAATATAACGCTTGCTTAGTTTGGAATTCAATAGCCGCGTGTGAATTTGTGTCCCTATATTTATTTATTAATATCAAAATCATAATAAAATATTCGGCAGTGAGAAAGGATTATCCAATGTACGATTTCGTTTTCAGTGTTGTATAGGATCAGGTCTTCAGGTGATGTTCCTACAGCATACGTGTGTCGGCGATACGCTTGCTCTTTGCCTGTCACAGATGTCAAACAACTTGAAAATTTGCTCGACGAGGCACATGCTATAAAACGCAATTAAATAACTCATTTAATTCATAAAACTGTTACGAAATTATCCGTTATAATATAATCTCCTATATTTCTCATAATAATATATACTTAGTTCCGCGATGAGTAATGAGCATGAAGTAATAAGCTAGTTTATACATATTATTTTTATTTGTAATTATTTATCCATTTACAACTGAGTGAATGTGATTATTCTGATAAATTGGTAAAAGTTTTTTTTTGTCAGTTGCGGTTAGAGTACTAAGCCGGCGTTGTCAGTGGCGACAGGATTAATAGACTAGTGTCCATAAGGTTGTGCTTACGACTCTTGAGATGAGAATTACCTATATCAATTATCTCATAATATAAACGATTGCTTTAAGATTTTTTTTAAATTTTAAGTTATAAATTTGTGATAAGCTAAATATTTAGTATGTAACACTAAATATGTGTTTAAATCTGTCTACGATCCCGTTCTGTTTTTAAATTTTATTGTGGAATCTCTCTATTTTGGTTAATTATTATATAAATTTTGTTTCATAAATGGTATTAAATTTATTTAAAACGATAACAATAAGATTATTACCATTTATTTACTCTTGATTTAAGGTTATATGTATGATTTATATGTATTCTTCTAGATTTGTAATTTGAAATAAAAACCGTCTCAAATTCGAAGGTTACTGCTGTAGTGCGAATCACAATGCATTTTTAGAAAGAAACCCCGCATTTTTTATTTACGATGTATATAGCTTACCTAAATCACTAAAATCATAAACAAAGTTCTTATTTTTAAATTATATACATGAGTAATTTTTCCGTAATATAAGACTGTATGAAATGAACAGCGACACTTCGTTGGTGACGACTTTTTCAGTACAGATATACGCGTCTAGCAGATTAAATAGTTATTATGTCGCGGTAAGGTAATTAAAAAATAGGGGTATGCGAATAGTGTTCGAATAATTTGATATAATCTTCAATTAAGAGGTATGGATTTAATAAATATTTATTATTTCAAAAATATTAGAACTATTTAATTTCTTTCATTTATTTGAATAGTACAAATCAGTGGAATATTCGGTTCGTAGTCGAATAAATCGAACATTCACACATCCCTATTAAAAACTAATATTATTTTATGTTTACGACAGGGGTTTTTGGTTTTTGGCGGGATCTTGAAGTGACATGTAGTGGTTTTTATTTTTAATTCATTTACTTAGGTTTTTGACCCTATATTATGTAATATTGTTGGCGTTTTGGTTTTTGTGCATATGTGAAGTGGATTATAAATATAAGCTGAAAGCATTCATTCTGAGATCCCACAACAATTTCCCAGAAAGTTCTACCATAGTCCGGTCATTTTAGACAATTGAAATAAAGAAAATTCCGACAGAGCCAAATCTTCGTAGAGACCTTAGGTTTACCACAAGGAATAAAGTGTCAAAAGTCCCCATCAGTCCCATGTGAGCTTAGGGACTTATTCGGGGCCCAAGGTCAAAATTTTAGGTTATTTGGATTTTTCTCGAAAACGGTAGTTTTATCGAAAAAGTACCTCAGAGCAAAGTTGTAGATCTTAAAATTCTCTATAAAAATGGTCCCTATGATTTTTTCTCTAAGACCCACTATTTCCTATTCTATTTCCCAGATATTGCGCTTGTAAGAATCACGTTCTACATAATATGCACACATTTCCACACCACCTGTGAGGTAGTGTACTCGGCGCGTTTTTTTTAACGTGGTATCCCCGGTAGGCCTATTCCACGAACCTTTATGACGTTATTTTCAGGAACAATAATTATTTAATAGTATGAAAATTATTGATATGGGTTACTGAGTTTAACTGTCGTTCTAACTTTTTTTATTACTTTAATCTGACTCATACTCTTCATATTCAACTTCAACAATCATGTTTTCTTCAATTTATTGTTCTTCTTCTTCTCCTTCCTGTTGATGAACGCTTAGAAATTGTTCAAATGAAGATGAATCAGTTGTCTGTTCATCAAAATCACATGAATCTTCCTCTCTTGTATTTAATTGAACATTTGAGCAAGAGACATCTTGGCAATTGGTACACGCTGGAGAACACTGCAACCCTACTTTTTTACAGCCACATTTGGCACTACAACCTTTCTTGCAATTGCAAAAAATAGTGCTAAGAAGTTTTTCTGGAGCAGGGGGCAGTAAAGTTCGAATCGGTTCCAAAGTATTATTTATCAATTTCCAACCCCAGTCTTCAGGGTTCAGTTCATTGCCTTGCCATGTCTGAACTTGATAGTATACTCGAAACAAATGTTGAGTAGCAGATGCCGATGTTGGAGGAAGACAAGATAGCTGTACTTGCTTTTTGTTTCGTGTATTTTTTACAAATGTTAAATATCTGTACGTATCTAGGCAATCAATTTTTTTTGGAGCTCCGTAAACCGCAAGAAGAAACCGAATTCCTTTAGTAATTAGTATTTGAGGTGAAGAATTAATTTCTGTAAATACTTTTGCGCAGTCAATCAAATAATTTTTTTCAAATAATTTTAATACTGAATTTTTGCCCCTTCTAAACATTGCTGACGTAGTATCGCATCCAGTTATCGCATGTAAAAATAAAATAAAGTTTTGGCATTTTGGATAAGCTATTCAAGTAGAGGGGATTCGGTAAGGGACCGGCGGTCATTTTAGAGTAAATTTTCTTAGAATAGTATAATGTATACATAGAGACAGGAGTAGGCATTTTTGCTTGCTTGAGTACCTAAATATGTATATACGTGGCATATGTGTGCATACTATGTAGAACATGATTCTTACAAGCGCAATATCTGGGAAATAGTGGGTCTTAGAGAAAAAATCATAGGGACCATTTTTATAGAGAATTTTAAGATCTACAACTTTGCTCTGAGGTACATTTTCGATAAAACTTACCGTTTTCGAGAAAAATCCAAAAAACCTAAAATTTTGACCTTGGGCCCCGAATAAGTCCCTAAGCTCACATGGGACTGATGGGGACTTTTGACACTTATTCCTTGTGGTAAACCTAAGGTATCTACGAAGATTTGGCTCTGTCGGAATTTTCTTTATTTGATCACTATTTTTATGTCTAAAATGACCGGACTACCAAGGGAGCCACCATCTTGTTAGGATACTGAATCGTTATAACACATGACACTATAATTCACTCGATAATGGCAATAATGGTCTTCACTAAAAAGGACCGGTTGCCAAGTTAGGAAGAACAAGAAGTTTAAAACATTACAATCCTAGTGATATAGTCATTTATACTGATGATGGTAGATGTATCGAATCAGTTCAATACCGTCTTACTTTTCCTTGTACTTACTATATTCTCTATAACCACGAACGCACGCATTCGCGCAAGCATGATCGGTGGCGGCCCGGCCGTGTACTACAAGAAAGATATTACAAATAATTTAATAAGTTGATGAGTTGATTGGACTATAATTCAAACCTATTCCGACGAATTATTGGCACAAAAAAATCCTAAAGTTATTAAGGGAAGATCTTCAGAAGTAGTCATTTTGGATTTTTTAATGTAATGCTAATGAAGTAGTGATCTTTCTTTTTGTACACATCAGAATTTTAAGTATTTATCGAATATTTAAATTTTAGAATTCGAATAGTTCGACTGCAAGCCATAGTTGGAAGCTTACACAGATAACTGACCTGGTTAATGAAAAAGTAAATTTAATGGGAACAACAGAATGGGGGAAATTATGCACCAAGTTAAAGGAAATAGAGACCGATTAAATTATAAAAGCGATCATTTGGTCGCCATCATGACCGAAGCGTTATTTATTATTCGTGTAGGGGTTGATGATTCTTACTCAAATGATGATGAAAGCTCAAGTGACATCAGCGACGACGATGAAATGGCAGCGTTGTCAATGTCTAATGTTTAAATCCCCCAAATTGGGGAAGATTAAAGTCCTGATTCCCCATGAATACCTCACATAGCTTTCTGAAAGACAAATTGTACTCCAATAATTGTGTATTCGTGGGAATTATATACCTAGTGAGATAGTTTATGACTCATGCAACTACGAGTACTTATCATCTGGAATATTATTAATGATATATTTATATCATGGATTTCTCTATCTTACTATGACGTATATTCTTAGGTAGTGACGATGCAGTAAATTCATTTCTTTGTTGTAGAAGTTATTTGCCTGGTGATCTTGACAAGCTATCAATTAGGGTAATATAAATAGGTGATCATAGCTACATTTCTTTAATATTTGACCTAATAAAATTCCAGTAAATCCACGATTACTATGAAGTAGCTTTATAGCTTACTATTTTATGTTTTCAATTATTATAATTCATGTACCTTGAATGTCTACGTGATACTAATATTTTCTTTATAAACAGATTAATACATAAAACTGCTTATTAACAATATATGTTGTCTTTGTTGTTTGTAATATATAAATATATTGATCACATAAATCATATAAAAAATATCTTTTACAAAACCTGAATTTAGTTACTAGTCGCTTGAATTTAGTAACATTAAATGTATCTTTTGTTTACTTTTGATTATTTGCTTCAAGTACTTACTTTAATATAAAGTATTTTAATAATATAAAGAAAAGAGAATCTAGAAATAGATTAGGAAAATATTGATTGTTGTTATAAAAACTTGCAACATATTATTATGTTTAGATATGAAACAGGTATCCACGGATTACAAATAAAATTATTTTAATTTGAGGAAATAATGTGTAATCTGAAAAGTATATACTCGAATAGTCATAAAATGACTTGATTTACGTTACTTTATAAAAAAACATCGTTTAAAAATTCGTTGTACTTATTTCGTTCATATGTTATTGTCGCTTAAAGCAAATAATTTGAGCTATTTGTGATATTTCATTAAATAAATGAAAATATTCTAAAATTGAGTTTTATTTTAAAGGAATACTAATGTGGGTACTTAAATAAAAATGCAGTTTCACGTTATTTTTTATTTTTACAATGACAATTCATACGCAATGTATGAAATCAATAGTATTGATAAATTTGATTATCTGAAAAATTGAACACCAATTTTATTATCTAAAACGTACCATCAGGAGATAAGTGACACAAGAATAGTTTTGACGAGTCAATACATGCTTAGCCAAAAATATCATTAAATGGATTTAAGAGTAACTTCTAAAAATAGCAAGAGTTATTAATATAAATTTACTACATTTAAACATTATCCGTTTGGTAAAACAAATGCGCTGGTATTACAAAAACCAATAAATCATTAGTTGTTACCTTAAAAAGAGCAAGAAAGCAGCTGATTAATGAATTACATTACAGATATACATATGTTTGACTTTTTCTATTATATAATGGACGATATGGTCACCGTACAAGTTTTATAGACATTTAGTTGAGTTTTGATAATTTTTAAATCGATCAAATATTTTGATTCTTATACTATTTTAATCCATCTGCGTTTCCTCTAGAGGCGCTACAAGTAAATTTATACAAGAAAAAGCAGTGTTTTGAAATGTTTTAAACTATTCCAAATTAATACTGAACGTACAAAAAGTAAAAGTTCAGTTTTGGTTTTTAAAAAAAAATTCACATTCATTTTAAATAAATAAAGATTATACACAACACATTTATGTAGAAAACACATTATAATAACACGATCTAAAGTTCAGATTGATTAGGCTCGGATCCCATTATTCTAATTTAATTATTAAATGCAAAATAACTTACTTCAATGTACTAGCGAATGACGTACCTAGTTAATATGAAATAAATATAAAATCGTGGCAGAAACAAAAATGTCGATTTGCGTACGCAAATTAAATTAAAACCTGTAATTATTGTTTAAATATTCAATAAAAGTCAAACGGCGGAAAAAAAACGACCAATAGCAATATACGTAAGACGCGGGTAAATGTGCTGCTTTACGATTGACTAAAATGCTAAATAACGTGGTAGAACTACTGGTAGTCAGGTGAGATGCACTATGCCTAACTATAATGATAAGTGACAACTTGCCCAAGTGTCAAATAAAAAAATATCCCTGTAGAAAATGTGTACGATTTTCGTAAACGGTCCGAGAGCAATATCTTATTATATGAAGTGAGCAATTCATATATATATATATGTAATTGATTTCTCGGAAACTGCTTAACGATTTCGATGAAACTTTGCATTTAGATAATGTTTTACGCTCCAAGTTTACCCTAGATAGGTGTTTTTCTTTGTTTGTTTATAAGACACCGAGTACAGCTTGTTCGCCTAGATATTGTTTGTTTCCCAACATAATAAACCATATATAAAGTGCAGTGTGGTAAATTACGTATTCGGTAACTACGTAAAATAAATACTTTTTTAAGCTCAAAAGACATACGCTGTTAAGCTAACAGTGGTAGCGAAGTGGAGTTATCCAAGCCAGGGTTACCAACTTAGGGCTTTTAGCCCTAAATTTAGGTAGGAAATATGCATTTTGTGCTTTATTTAGGGCCTAAAACAATTTAGGGGCATAAATTGTATTCATGCGTAAATAATTGGACTGACCAAAACAAGTAAAAATGGAAAACGTCTATGGTACTATCTTTTGTTATTTGTTTAGGGATACTATACTATACCAGAGACAAATAAGAATTAATACTAAACGAGTTGTTAGTCTGTGGTCAAAGTGAAGTTTTCAAGTTTCTGGTCAAGTTGACGCACACCATCTCGCGGCAGCACGGGACTCCACATAACACGTTAAAAATTTCAAATATATTAGCGATTAGTGTGATTATGTCCGTTAAATATTGTATGAATACGTATATTAATAAAATTTAAATTTAAATTGCCGATAAGATAGGTATTAAATAGTGAAATAAAACAGGAACTCATTTAAACAATACCCTTGAACAGATACACAATACATGTTTTTTTGGGGCTTTTGAATATGTTATTTAGGGCTATTTCATCTTAATCTTAGGGGTATTTTTTTTTTGAGAGTGGGTATAGGTAAAAGGAAAAGGTATAAAAGCGCGTTAAAAAGTACTATAAGCGTTCAATCATCATTCACTAGTACAGTCAAGAGTAAAAATGTTATAGAGCCATCAGTATAAGTTGGCGGTGCACACTGGGGTCAAAATTGGCGCTACAGGAAATAGATTTTTTTTTTTATTTTTTCGTTTTCGATAAAAACTGTTTATGTACTTTGAATTAGACCATAATTATAAGACTTTTGATGTATGTCTTATTTTTAAATAATGCATAGTTAAGTAAAAAAACCGTCTTAGTAGATTCTTGTTGTATGGAAGCTGAAATTCAATTAGACCCTGTTGCTTCATCTTAAAATATCTAGAGCTGAAACTTACATAGATTGATAGACCTAGTTATCACTAAGAAAATGTAGTATATAAGTAGCATGAGCTATCTCATAACCATTTTCATAAACATTTTTGTCGTAAACAAAAAAAATATCCTATTTCCTCTAGCGGCAATTTTTACCCCAGTGTGCGGTGGTAACTGAGAAACTAAAACGGCCATATTGCAATGTCACAGCAGAGTGATTCAGAATATTATTTTGCTTTAAATAGCTACTAGTAAAATCATGACTTGCTATTGACATTTGACCTAAATGTTATTGTGTAATAATTTCGTATCAAATTTAATTCAATTTTAGAACCAATCATGGTGGTAGTGTAAATAGTGGCAACACCGGTTATGTGCACATCAGTGCACTGCCGTGCCAACTTATACTGGTGCCACTGTAAACAATATAACTATATCCTATTATGTTATAAATATTACATATCACATTAAGCTAATGTCAGTTCAGTCAAGTTACGAACTACTTAAATCCACAAAACGTGTTGTATAGAGAAAGTAGATTCCAGAAAGTATATTTTGAGCTATTTATTTAAGAAGTTTTACATGGTTATGTACAATACAAGAGAGTATGTGTACAAGCTGTTAAAAAAAATTAACTTCATAAATATAAAGGAACTGACTACAGTACAGGTGGTAGACGCAGTCAGCTGTGATGCAATATGAACTGGCGTGCTAACATAGTTTTAGTCATTATTAAACGAGATTGATTCCGGATGAATCTACTAAAATGAAGGCTCATTTACCGGGAAATGATTGACTCTTCCCATCAGTTAATATTATTATTATATTTTTTTTTTATGACTGACTGTACTGTTAGCCTTAGGAGCCCTGAAGCCTCTGACGGCTTTTACAGCTTCACAGGACTTGATAGCTAATATGTAATGCGACGAAATTTTTATCTGCTTTTACATACATACTACAGACATTTTCTATTTAAACATACACATTTTTAGATTACATTTAGAAACCTTTCTCCAAGACTTGAAAATGAATGGTAAAGAATAAATAATTACAATTTATTAAAAAAAAAAAATACGTAAAGCTTTTCGATTTTGTTCGTAATTGTACCCATATTTTATTGCTCTTTTAAACCGAGCGCAAGTGGATGAAGTGGATCGTGTCGCACATATAATATTTTTTAAGAAATACATATATCAAAGTTGTTTTTTGTATCACCTACCTAGGAACATAGAAAACTAATTATAAAAAATTCAAAATATTCTGTAATCTACAGTCTTTACACACAAACCATCAGTATCAATGTCTACTTTTTTATTTTACGAAACGCCATAATTCATTGTCAATTAATAGGAATCTGATACGTTCCTAAAAATTAAAGCGTTTAAAACTTTTACTTTACAATATAAAATAAGACCTTTGAAGTTATTTACACATGAACATAACATTTTTTATATGAAAAAATGTATACAAAGATTGACCCTACTCCATTACTTTTGAACCTACACAATTACTTCCAAATCATATATTACTAGCTGTGCCCCACGGTTTCAATCGTGTTAATTTTATCCGACAAACACCGCAACGCCAACCCACCCGAGCAGCCTATCATAATAATTGTTCTTCCCGCAAGTAAAAATTATTTTAATTTTTCACTGTCTCCTAAACTTTGCGTGTAAATAACATGCATAAAGAGCAAAATTGAACTTCATAAAATTGTCTTTATGATGAAGTAACTTTTGTTCGTAAGGATCAATATACCATGTCTAAAAATAATATTCATAAATCACTTATTGTGGCTTTTTTTTAGGTATGCTAAAGACCAATATTTTTGTAGAACATTATATTTACGTATCATTAACCATTATATAAGCGCACTCCGATAAATCAGTTCGGAAGGGCTTCCGCCTCCGTTTTACTGAACAAAAATCAATATTTAAGGCTATCTGAGAGTTGTAGCCTAATCATAAATAGTGTATACTATTCCTCGAGAGTCTGGATATCATAAAAATAATTTTTCGAATCCGACTGGTAGTTTCAGAGATTAACGTGTTTAAATAAACAAACAAAAAAACTTTTCCGCTTTAATTAGTATAGATTTTCTATTTTTTTCCACTAAAACTTCGGAGAAATCCGCACATTCCTACATGTTTTATACACAAATTTCCCCACTACAACGAAATGTTCTTTTTACAATAATAAGAACTTTTCTTATTAAGTTCAAGTAAAACAGAGACCCATTTTATTATTTGGATCACCATAACATGTGGGCATTCTTACTATTATTTGTGACTGTGATTAATAAATAGCATGTCGACCGTGAAAAGGCTAATCGACTAACGTGTAAGATTTGTTAAATACACGTTAGTCAATTACCCTGTAGGTACATTGTCGTTGTATTCTAATTTACTTCGTGAAAAAGAAAATAATATCGCATGTGAATTGTCATTGACAATGTAGGTATACTACTTTTGGAGTTTAGATACCGATTAACGTCGATAAAAATTGTAGATACACATAACTTAAACGAATTTATGATATATCATCTATATATGGGTTAGTTAGTTACATAGTCAATAGAGTTCAAATACAGCTAAACATATATTTTATAATCATACGCTCGTGTGTACTTAACTTCAAATAAATACTTTACGACTTAATATTCACAAATTACACTTTCCAAACATTTCTTTACAGAATTCAAGTGAAAAAATGAGACAAACTGCGAGGTAGATTGAAAGAACGTTTCTTCTACTTACTATAGGTAAATCGTGATAAACAAAAATACTGCACTTGCTAGAATCGATAAGTACTCTTCAAGTATTTTTTACACTTATAGTTTATATCCTTTATACTTAATACGCGTTCTTACAATGTTTAACACAATAATTTATGATAAAGATTATTCACGATTATAGCAGCGCGCTCAGATTATATATAACCAAGCCCGATAAATATTTTAAACACACATAATATTTCATTCCGATACAAACTCATAATGTTCAATCGTGTTTTATAAAAAGGTAAACATAGACATTGATTTAAAAATATTGTATGGTTTAAAATACCGCTATAGCGAAACAACTAACTACCAGTGTTACATCATTATATTTCAACAGCTCAAAGTTATTTAGTTAATATCTCTTTGAGTGGAGTAAGAGTCGTCATTTTACTAATATTGTATAATCACCATATTATAGACAAATATTAAAGTATTACATTAAAGCTTAGGACTAACAAATTCGTGAATGTCTCGCAGGGAACATTAAATAAGATAACCATCAATGAAGACCTAAACATCTATTCACTAATATCACGAGAGAACATGACTGTATTTCTTTTTTACATCAATATTTTAAAAAATTATACCATTTTGTCTTGAAAATTAAACCTTCTCACACCTACAGACAATTATTGAACATAAAATATATTATACGCTTACCCAAGTTTTATATTATAATCATTTCGATTTACTAAATTTATGAGACGTCGCATTCGTATTCCAGAACAGTCTTGTGATAGAAGAGGAGATACCTGTAAAATAATATTACAAATTAATAAATGAAATAAAAGAGTATAAAATATTATTTAGAAATCGTACAATAAAATAATTTCCATAAAAAAAAAAAGTTTCCTGCTTAATTCGTAATGGGGTTTGATAAAATTTTTTACATAGGAATTTTAAGTAGTAATTCCATAATAACAATGTTTTAATGTCATAACAACTATTGTCAATATTACTTTTAGAAAGTGCAGGAAAAAAGGATATCAATAAATTTAATTTTTATCAATTCTCATCCGATTCTGATCAATTTTGTCTTAGGGAAACATACGCCATTCCATAATTGAAAGGCTATACATATATAATATAAAGGAAAATATAATAATCGTCAATAATTTACATTTAGGAATCGTAAAAAAAAATAGTTCTATACCAATTTCTAGAAATTTTGTACACTGGAAGTATAGTATGTCATTCCTCAATTGATAGATTATATGTTTATATGATATGAGTAAAAATAAAATTAGGGGATTTTTGGGAAACCAAACGAAACTATCTGTGAACTCTGATAACATCTTGGCATATTCTGATTACAAATGTAAAATCTTAAAAACTTATGAAGAACGCCTTTCTTATTACAAAGTTATGTCACTTCGTACTCGTAGGAGGAACTCTAACATCGTGTTTCTTTTTAAATTGCTACATGGAATCGCAGACTCCACCTACATTTTTGAACTTTGCGATTCCACGTTTGGGCAGTCGCCTGCATAACAGAAAAAACTTTTTACTTGCTTCATTGCAGAACAAATATCGCTCAACATTCCCCAGTATGCCCTCTTTCTGTAACGCTGTTCGCACAGAGATTGACATATTTTCAGGTTCTGGTACCTCTATTAAAAATAATCTTAAAACACTTAAATAATGTAATTTCTAGGATGTTAGTTTTAAGATGTATTAGTTTATTTAGTTTTTGTACCGCCTAACGTCTTTTTCTTTATCTTATGTGTATGCTGTGTCCACATCTAGAAGAGTACAATCATCGCATGATGTTTCAATATTGCTAATTTCTAAGTATATAACTAGACTGTAGTCAGTTTTGTGGATCAATAAATTAAAAAAAAAAAAACAGTTTCCATAACTATCTATTTTTAACCCGGGACACAAAAAGAGAGGTGTATAAGTTTAACATGTGTATACACTGTGTATGTGTCTGTGGCATCGTAGCTCACAAACGGGATCTAGTTTTTTTTATTGTTTGAAAGGTGACTTGATCGAGTGTTCTTAACTATTATTCAAGAAAATTTGTTCGGCCGTTTGAAGATTATCAGCTCTTTTATAGTTTACACAATTAACAGTAATTAAGTAATTAGTAGTAATTTCAAAACAACAGCTTTTTACTAAATCGATATTGAAGTGTATACGATAACATATAAACAAAACACCAATTTTTAAAATTTTTGTCTGTCTGTTTGTTTTGGGTATTCACCGAAACAGTTGGACCGATTTCGCCGGGACTTTCACTGGCAGGTAGCTTATTTTATAAGGAGTAATTTAACCTACTTTTAGAAAATGAATTAGAGTTCCGAGCAAATAATAAAAAAAACTGGTCATGGTGAATCCATTCGGGCGTTTAAATGACTTACGCTGAGTAAAACATAAGAGATATATCAAGGTAACGTATTACATAGTTGTAGATCTTTAAAACACCAACAAAAAAGTCGGTGAGAGTACATATCTATCTTTTAAGTATCACCCGCAATGAGCATTTTTGTTTTTAAAATAACCTGGAGCGGGGTAGCAAGATTCGCGCGTGTGCCCGATCGATGGCATTCTGTAGTCCACGCAAGGGAGCTGCGGGCACAGCCAGTTGATTATAAGAATGTATCAGTTAAAATTAAGCGAAAGTCGAAGTCATTTTTTAAATTTTATTTTATAATACAAAGGCATACACAAGGTTATTTGCCTGCGATCTTCTGTAGAGTGGAGGTATTCCACCAGCCGGCCGGCCCCAAGTATAGATAAATCTCCAAAGAAATTACTCTGTGCCCTAGCTCTCATTTTATGAAATTAGAGTAAAAAAAATTTTGTTTGCATAAAAATATCAAGGTATTTTAAAAACATTTACAAAACATACCCTTCGCTGTCTAAAACCTCGCGCAGTGATGCACGAGTGATCATATGATCATCACACTTGAACCAGCTTCCCTTCATTTGTCGCACGTAGGCAGTGTAGTGACCAGCGTCAAGGGATCCCAGATGATTAACCACAGCAAAAAGCGAATAGCGATTATCTTCAAATATTCCATCCGGTGCATTATTATTGTCTGCGGCACCCACATCGACCGTCCGACGATGCGTTGACATGAATGGCGTCATATCCAGTTCGGCGGGGAAAGATACGAAAGCTGATATCTTGCGATCGATTTGTGAGGAATGCTCGAAGCGTTTCAGATGGAAACTGGCGACTATGGGTAGCGTTTCGAGGGTTAACTGTTTAGTGGATTCGCGATAAGCTCGGCAATTGGAACATTTGATTTTGGCTCCAGAACCAAGATGCTCGGCTCTTGTGAAACGCTCCAAACAGGCTTGCAGAGAACCTGGTCCAGCAACATCGAGACTGATGTCCCAGAAGGGATCTATAGTAGTTGAGACACCAGAACAAGACGTGCAGACTACATCACTCTGTAGACCTCCAGTAAATATTTGATCAATTATACAGTTGCAGCGGCCATTTTCTTTCTTTTCCGTGTCCTCTACACCATTTATACAATGTCTGTAATTAAATGAATACTTACATAATCATACTAGGAAGTAGGAAATGGAATTTGGGACCAAAAATATAAACAAGCAAATCTGTCTGTTAAAGTGAAGTTTCAGGGGTACTGAACATTTTCCTATATAGTCTAATTATTAACTGAATTCCAATTCTTAATAAATATAGAATATTTTTATAATAATGTTATAAATTTCTAATGTTTATTGAACATTTAAGATTTTTTTTACAATGTACCTGCAGGCAGTTCATCTGAAGCTATGTGGCCACTACAGCCTATAGTTATTTATAACCAATCCTCAAAAAGAAATAAAATTTTCATTGAGGTATTTTAACAATAAGGGGACTGGGTTGGAACACCTCGAGTGCATGTGAGTGTTGCTAGGGTCGAGCTGTACTGCGGGTGCAAGGGATGCTCAGCACCTGGGCGGCAAACTACTAAGCGCACCAAAAAATGTGTACTCTCCACAGTTTTGAAATAGCCTAAGCATGCATGGTATTTTTAAGAAAGAAAGTATATTTATTAGATGTTGAAAACACAGACATAATTACGATAGTTTGGAGTATTACTTGTATAAATTATAATATTGCAATGTTGCAAAGCAAATACCGAATGCAACATCGAAAAGGACCCCAGCTCAGCATGTGCTAGGGCAAATTGCTATAGCGCTGATTTTCAGATGGACCCACACTACTTACTTTTAAACTTTGGGTTAAAAAAATTAAACAAACATCTTCGCAAATAATTCATTATTTTAGGACAAATTTTATAACCATAAAAAGGTTATATTGAGTAACTTTAAAACTTTTTAACTTTTTTTTTTGTGAACTTTTTAAGAGAAACAATTTCGTCACACATGATTGTCGCGTAACTTTAAACATTCATGCGGTGCACGCAGTGGTAGCTCTCAAAGGAATAAATTTCCCCCATTTTTGCAACATTTTTCATTGATGCTTCGGTCCTATTGGTCGTAGAGTGATGTTATATAGCCTATAGCCTTACTCGATAAATGGGCTATCCAACACCAAAACATTCTTTCCGTTCGAACCAGTAAGGTCTTTAGATTAGCGTGTTTAACCAAAGTACAAACAAACTCTTCAGCTTTATAATATTAGTATAGATTATTATTTATTACCTGTGTAGAACATCCAGGGTAGCAATAAAGAACTCATGGGCATCTTGTTGTTCATAACCAGCTAAGTGACGCGCATGAGTCCAAATCAAATGTAAAAGACGATGCAGTGTCAAAGGTGTCTTTGCTCCTGAATAGAACTCCTACAAATTATATTATATATAATTAGAATCCCCATTTTGTAGTCCTAAATTTTAGAGGTCATTATTATATAAATAATCAGAGAATCCTTTGAGACGTGATGTTAGCTTCAAATGCTTTAGATTCCCTGGATGGCCTTTCTAACAAACGAAAAGAATTATGACTGAAGATAATATCTAGACAGTTAGCAATCCGGGTAATCCCGAACGCTACGATATTTTGCTCACAATATTACGCAATACGGTGATCAGGCTAAATCTCTGTACAACTGAAGCTATCCGTTTTTCTGAAGAACAATAGGTTACAGATCGGAAAAGAGAATTTATAAATAAGTTATTTATGTTATTATTTAATTGCTATTTATCAAGGAATTAATACTTTCCCAGGTAATTAAAAAAAAAAGGGTGTGTCTTAGCTCCGATGCACAACTGGAGTTTACTTCTTAAGTACGATTGTCTTTGAATATGCAATAGGCAAAGAGGGTATATCAATGAATCTCGTTGTAACACTAAAAGCATGTATGTATTTTTATTTTATTCACATTTTTTATATTGAAACAGTAAAATATACATCAATCATGTTACATAAACATACATTATATGAAAACATTTTGATGATTGATATATTAACTGAATAATTGATACACAAACATAATTTCAAAATGTAAGGTGAGCAAGGTATGTTGCCTAATGCTTTTATTCTTTTCACTCCTCTTAAAATTTCCATACTAGGGGTTCTTATATGAAAATAGATTCTTAAGGAGTAAACTGTCAAAAAATTAAATATCACAAGAAGGAAGAATTTAGAAGAGTAATGAGATAGTGTGACTTGTTTGATTAAACTTGAGGCTATAACTTCCAATTACAATTTAATATTTATTAATAAATACCAGTATAAAAATAATTTGATACCTGAAATAATTTGGACACTTCACAAACAAGGCATTTCCCAGATCCTTGTGATTTACACTTGTGTTTCTCACCAAGAAAGTAATCCCTCAGCAACGGAGTATGAATTAATGTCTGAACAAGAAAATAATTTAATCACAAAATGAAAAAAAAATCAGTAGAAATAAAATAATGCAAAATTTATACATCAAATTATAATTTCATTCTTATATTTATTTAAATCTCAAAAGATGGCATAATTTATCATTTAAAAAAACATGACATAAAAGACGAATATTTTATTACAGTAACAGTTCTTTATTTGCGGGGTATATGTTCCGTAAATATGCCGCGAATACAGAAATATAGAATGGTAATTTATATGGGATATGTTCCTAGTTGATAAAATAAAATAAAAAACAAGTATATAAAAAATTAATTTATTTGAAGTTTTTGACCTTATTGATTAATTATTATCTTAAGGTTTAAGCAATGGTTTAAAGAATTTTGTAATTTTTTATTGCTTGGCAGTTAAAAACTAATTAACAACATACTTTAGGCATAGTTGTATTAAAGTCTATATTACTTTTTTATTAGTCCATTTGACGACGCCTTTAGAAAAGATATTTGGTTGGATACCTACATATTGGAATCCTTTTTATTAATGTGTATGGTAGCGATTAGATCTGCGAATAGAGGAATCTTTAGTCGCGAATATAGGAATTGGGTCGCATTTTTTAAATCCGCGTCTAGTGAAAACGCGAATGAAGGAAGCGCGAATAAGGAGTTTTTAATGTATATGCTATACCATTTTCAAGGTAATATAATATTGGCATCTATGAAGGTAGTATAACATTGGAAATGTAGAAATATTGATGAACAAGAATGAATAGCAGTATCTTTAAAATATTTTTATTACATTATTGTACACTCTTAGAATTGTCTGTAGTCAACAATTAAATTACATAATCATTAAAATATTGCTGTTAATCTATCTACTTTTAACTTACACAAACAATCACCAATGACACTAATAATATTATAAATGATAATATATTAATATCATAAAACATTTCCAGCATTATATATTTTTTTAATTAAATTAGCTTACTTGAACAATGCAATTCATAAAGCAAGTAGAACCAAGGTTCTGCAGACCTCGGAGGCCTATGGTGGTATGTGGGCTGATAAGGCGGCGTTTCCGTAAACGCCCAAGAGCCATTGCCTCATTGTTGTTAGGTATCCATGGCATAAATGGCACTCCAATTCCTAATGATCTGAAAACATTTAATGTATCTATTTTATTTTTTCATTTTGTAATGGGCATGAAAATTATAAAAATAGTAACAAACAAATAACATCAACCCACAAGCATAATTGTTACTTGCATGCAAATTAAAGAAGACAAATCATTACATAAACATATTCAAAATAAGCTGCATAAGTGATCAATATTTTTCCAAAACAACTTGTAAGAGGAAAAGAAATCATAGTGTGTAAATTCTCTATGCAAAGTTTCATTTCCATAACTTAGAGATACAATTAAATCTTCTATAATAAATAGTACCATACTATCAACATCGGTAACAAATATGTCTAAATTTATAAACTTACAATATTACATTACATGAATAGTTTAATACATACTTAGCTTCTTTTAATCTATGATTCATAGCAATCTCTGTGAATTCTCTGTCATATATGTAATCTTGGCATTGAGCACAAAATACATTTCCATAGCTAAGATCAACATAAAGAAAATGCTTTTTAGATTTAGAATGGTCTTGAATGTGCCCAGCATAGCAAGCAAAGTAAATGCAGTGAAGGCAAGGAATGAATCCGTGGTCCTGGTTGTCCACAAGTGAAGCAAAGACATGATGTTGCCTGAAAAATAACAATTTGAAAAGTTTATTTTAAAAATATACATTTCATTTAAGGTTTTAAGAATAGTTTTTATTTGTAGAGCACAATATTTTTTATGCATTTTATTTGTACTAATAATATTAATTGAAAATGATCATTGAACATTATGATTATTTTAAACCACATGAACAATGTACTAAAATTATGCTTACAAAATTGAATTAGGAAACATTCTACAACTATATTGTATATATTCAAAGGAAAGAAATGTACATAATTGTTAATAGGAATAGATAACATTACCTAGTATTAGAATGGACTAAAATAGACATTAATCAATATGAAGATTCTCTACAAGTAACTATGCTCAGTATTGCAATTTATATTTAAAAAATTACTTTATTAATTTTTTTAAATACTAGATAATAATACCAAGATCATTTAATTCCTTTTTAATTACAAACTTGCATTATATACCTAACGCAAACAGCTGTTATGAGGTCAAAGATCACTAATCAGCTGATTACCATTGTAAGTTAGCATGAAACTAAATAAAGAGACTTCTGTCGAACATCTTTACAAGTTCAAATTATATGCAGTTAACAGGAAAATGATTTTGCGTCGCATCTAAAGGTCACAAAACCAAATGCGACTTCCATAGCCTACATCTAATATAATTACAGTAACTTACCTTGTACCTTCTAGCTTCGAACGATGTGCATGACACAAAAAATGCATGTACAATTTTATATGGATTAGTACCCTTGGCAGCCTTAAAATTATTCAAGTGTATGCACCCATTGTCATTCATATTTTGACTTGTGAAATAAAGATAAACCGGCTAAGCAATTTTATCTCATTTATAAAATGCAAAGATTTTTTAGAAAACTATGATAGGTACACAGTCACTAAATTATATAATAGTGAAAGAAAAAATAAACACAAAGTGAGCGATGCGAACACTAAAAATGACCTAAAATATTCAATAGTAGTAAAATAAAGCAGCAATGGGGGCGCGTATTCTTGTAAATCTCGTACAACAAAATACGCAACCAGCGCAGGATGAGGCGCAGCTGTCTGACCAGTGTTGCCAAGTCAAGGAAACATAAATTATCAGTATTAATAAAGTACTCTGTGACAAGAAGTCGCCAATCACTTTGATGAAGTTGCTAGAATGTTAATAATTTCGTACCCTAAAAAGTGGCTAAAAGTGACGAAAAATTTGGCTTGAAAACAAACACAAGTTCATAAATTATTGTTAGAAAAATATATATTTGTATCTCAAAACATTATATTATATTTTTCTCACTTGACATTTTTTTGACAAACATTTAAAACAAATTGTTTTTATATGAAGTAAAAACATACAATGATATGCAAAGAGATTATATTCGTTTCACAACAAACTCTCTTTGCTTCAACACTCCTCCTTAATCTCATGCATACATACTTAAATGCTAAGAACAACACTCATATGGTTTCATACACACAATCCCATACCATTCACACACCATTCAAATTTGCCTCTAGATAGAGGTTTGGTTAAGACATCTGCAATCATCTTGTCAGTTTCTCGATATTCTATTTTTATAATATCAGACTCAATCGCATTGCGTATAAAATGATATCTGATGTCTACATGTTTAGTACGTTGATGATGCACTGGATTGCTTGCTATGGCTATTGCTGATTGGCTATCTGAAAAAATTGTTATAGCTTTTTGGTCCTTTTGACCAGTAATCTCTGCTATAAATCGCCTTAAGAATACAGCTTCCTTAGTTGCCTCCGATAATAAGACGTATTCAGCCTCAGCCGTACTAAGAGCAACTGTACGTTGTTTAGTGCTCTGCCACGAAACAGCTCCTCCTTGAATAAGGAACACTGAGCCCGAATACGAACGGCGATCGCTATCTCCTGAGCAATCAGCATCAGTATAACCTAAAAGAATCTCTTTGCGTTTCTCTTTTATGTATCTCAAGCCAAGAGTCTTTGTACCTTTTAGATACCGGAGTACCCTTTTAGCTGCAATCCAATGTTGCTCCTCGTAGCTCTCATTGAACTGGCTCAAATAGTTCACCACATGAGCTATATCAGGCCGTGTACAAATCGCCAAATACATAAGTGCTCCTATTAAAGCTCGATATGGGATCTTAATCCCGTTGACATCTTGTACAATATGAATTCCTAACATTAATTCAGCCTTACCTAGGTCTTTCATTTCAAAGCTGGACTCCAATTCTCTCTTAACTTTGAGCATTTCCTGCTCATTGTTCCAAAAAATCAGGATGTCATCAACATACACAGCAATAATTATCACATTAACACCTTGTGACTGAATGTAAACACATGGATCATTCTCAGACCGTCTGAATTTCAATCTTATTAATGCAGAATGAAGCTTCATATTCCACATACGTGGAGCCTGCTTCAGACCATATAGTGACTTTTGTAAAAGACAGACACAATCCTCCTTGCCATCTATCTCAAACCCCTCCGGTTGTTTCATATATACAGTTTCTCTTAGATCTCCATTCAGGAAAGCCGATTTAACATCCATTTGTTCAATTTTTAGATTCATATTAACTGCTAAAGCTATTAAAACTCTTAACGAACTGTGTCGTACTACAGGTGAAAAAGTTTCAAAGTAGTCAAAGCCTCTGCGTTGACTAAAACCTCTCGCAACGAGTCGTGCCTTATAACGAGTCTTTCCCCCCGCCTCTTCTTTAATTCGAAATAACCATTTCGAATCAACTATGTTACACGATCTCGGTGGTTTCACAAGTATCCAAGTTTTGTTTTTCTTAAAAGCCTCAAGCTCCTCCTCAATTGCAACCTTCCAGTTAGCTGCATCCTCTCGGGAAAGTGCTTCCTGAACGGTTAAAGGGTTTTGAAATGCAGTAGCAGCTTGATAAGTTACAAAATCTGGAAACTGTTTTGCATTCCTTTCTCGCAATGGGTATCTTCTATCTGACACCTCATTGTCTAGATGTGACGAGATATCCTCAACATCTGATTCCTCTCTTTCATCAGAAGTTGCCCACTCGTCATCCTCAATCTCAATAATTTCGTTTTTAGAAACCGTTTGCTTCGTCTCTGCATCATTTCCATCTCGTTCCTGTGGGACACTCATGTCCTGAACCTCTTCCTTGTCAGTAGTTTCTGAAACACTCTCTGGTTCGAGTATAGCCTCTGTCAGTTGAACATCTTGCTCTATAGGTACTTCTCTTTTGCTTACGTATTTTTGATTCTCGAAGAACACAACATCTCTGCCCTTATGTAGCTCACCCGTCGCTGGATCAACTAAACGGTAACCATTTGTTTCTTGACAGTATCCAATATGAATCAATTCTTTGCTTTTACTGTCCCATTTTTTTCGTTTTTGGTCTGGAATATGAAGGTAAGCCTTGCATCCAAATACTATGAGGAAGCTCAGATCTACCTTACTTCCAGTCCACGCCTCTTCTGGCGTCATATTTTTCACAGCTACAGTTGGTGATCGGTTTTTCAAATACACTGCAGTATTAACTGCTTCAGCCCACAGCTGTCTACCTAAACCAGCTTCTTCCAGCATAGTTCTAGCTTTCTCAGTGATGGTTCTGTTAGCTCGTTCGGCAACTCCATTATGTTCGGGTGTATATTCCACTGTGAGTTGATGACGTATTCCCCTTGCTTTACAAAACTCATCCATCCGCCTGTTTACAAATTCCTTGCGATTATCGGATCTAATAATTTTCAACTTCTTTCCAGTTTGACGCTCCACTAGTTTTACGAATTCAGAAAACTTCTCAAATACCTCTCCTTTATTCCACAAGAAATAAACAAACGTTTTCCTAGTGAGGTCATCAATGAATGTGAGAAAATATCGATACCCTCCATATGACTTCTCACTCATAGGTCCACACATGTCAGTGTGAATTAAACCCAATACCTCCTTTGCCTTGCTGGCACCAGTTTTCTTGAATGGCTGCTTTGTCTGTTTTCCCATAACACATGCTTCACACTCTAGCTTACAAATAGTCTTGGAAAAACTTACTCCTTGCACCATCTTATCCATAAGTAATATAAGATTTCGTACCCCTAGGTGTCCCATTCGCCTGTGCCATAACATCATTTGATTACAATCTGTTGAAGCCATATCTACTTCCTGTGAACAATATTTTATCTTATAAACACCATTCTCTACAATACCTGCATGAGAAACTTCACCAGTAACCTTACATCCATCTGCTTTCATAATCTTAAAGCCAGTTTTATCGAATATTAGAACAAGGTTTCTACTAACGATTGTGCTCACACTCAGTAGGTTAGCTGCTAACCCAGGTACATACATTACACCTCTTATTGAAACACCCATCTTCTCATTAACCACATTACCAACTGCCTTACCAAATACCGTTTCTCCATTTGCACAAGCTACCTCTACTTCTTTGTCTAATTTTTTAAAGTCCGTTAACCAATCTCTTCTGTTCGTCATATGGTTAGAGGCTCCAGAGTCAAGTCTCCAATCTCCAGATCTTTGTTTCCCTGTAGTCGCCATCGCCAATGACGTCAAAGCATCCTTCTTAGATTTTGGGTTCTTTGGACAATCTTTCGCTTTGTGAGGCCCATCACAGATGAAGCATTTTATCGTACGAAATTTGGTCGCACTCCACTTCTGTTGCTTATTATTTTTACTTTTGTTTTTAGCTTGCAAAGCATTCGTCGCAGTACTCGAACCTGCTTGATAGGCGTCCTCCATTTGAAACAGCTTAGCTTTTACGTAATCAGTGGTTAATTCTATGTTTGTGTTTTCTATTGCTAGTCTCATGGGTTGGAATGTCTCCGTTAACCCCCGTAGCATCAAGGTTGCAAGTAGTTCATCGTCTACATCCTTGCCAAGATCATGAAGCTGCTGCGCTACAATCATCATGGCCGTTACGTAGTCTCTCACTGTAGAAAATTGCTCCAATTTCAGGTTCACCAATTTCGAAAGTAGTTTGCATCGATTATTCAGGCCCTTATCCTCGAAAGCAGCCTTTAGAGCATCCCATGCCTCCTTTGCAAACTTCGCATGGCGAACGTGGACCAAACAATGTGCCTTCACCATCAAGCAGATTTTTGCTCTGGCCTTTTGATCCCTTTTACAGCCTGAGATATCACTTGCAGCCGGTGTTGTCATCGTATACTCCCACAAATCTTCATGGATTAAGTAAAGTTCCATCATGAACTTCCACGTGTTATAATCATGACTACCATCAAGTTTCTCCATTGTTGGTAGGCTCGAACTCATGTTACCTCCTTGGAAAACGTCTAATTTTTTATTCACGCTAACTGTGTTTACATTATTCCCATTTCCAAAATCTGTCATTATTCATCGTTTTCCATAAATGCTGGGCATACATAACCTGTTAGAAAAATATATATTTGTATCTCAAAACATTATATTATATTTTTCTCACTTGACATTTTTTTGACAAACATTTAAAACAAATTGTTTTTATATGAAGTAAAAACATACAATGATATGCAAAGAGATTATATTCGTTTCACAACAAAGCCTCTTTGCTTCAACAATTATAAACGTTATTTATTGATTAAACATTGATTCAACTTATCGGGTTTTTTGGCGGGATCTTGAAGTGACATGTTGTGGTTGTTATTTTTAATTCATTTACTTAGTTTTTTGACCCTATATTATGTAATATTTGTGGTGTTTTGCGTGATATAGTTTGGTTTTTGTGCATAAGTGAAGTGGATTATAAATATAAGCTGAAAGCATTCATTCCGAGATCACACAAAAATTCCCTAGAAAGTTCTAACAAGGGAGCCACCATCTTGTTAGGATACTGAATCGTCATAACACTTGACAATATAATTCACTCGATAATGGCAGTAATGGTCTTCATTAAAGAGGACCGGTTGCCAAGTTAGGAAGAAGAAGAAGAAGAAGAAGATTCAACTTATCACTCATTAGACGTTGATGGTTCTGATTTTTTTAAAACAAGGATCTCTTTTTCTTAGTAAACAATTAAGTGCATGTAAACTTATCTTATTTCTAATCCTACTTTTTCTTTACTGCTCTCAGGATGTTAAATTTTAATAATCTTTCCCCCCTCAGCATTTGAGATAGAGGAATAGAGCCCACAAAGGCAAATCACGAAATACTAATTTTCCACTGGCATTAAGATGTGTGAAAACAAGTGCTATGATGAGGAAATATAAAATATTGTGTATTAATATAATAGTTGCTAAATTCGTGGCTAAAGCAATTAGCCAATAATATTCGTTAATTTTGGCTAAATCAATGTTAAATGTAGCCAGATATAACCACAAAATGGCCAACTTGGGAACACTGCAGCTGAATATAGCTAACAGTATTGTCAGCCGCTAGGAAGGTGTGAAATTTAAATATTTTGCTTTCTTGTATTTTAATAAATAGGTACTCTATATTTCTATTTTAAAATATTTCTTCGCCTTTTGTAAGTAATAGTAAATCAAAGCCGTAGATTTTATGCAGTAACTACTACTTAATAAAGCTGCAACAGCGAACTTCAAAAAGTAGATTCAGTAGATAAGCTCAGAAAATGGGTAATAATAATAACTAATAAGATCATAGATGTAATAACACAGGTACCCACCTAGTGGAATTGATGTAAAGTAAAGAACAAATTATTTACATTCTCTTTAGAAAATTACTTTTGTTTAAACTACCTGAAAACATTGGAAACATACGAGGAGAAAATGAGATTATGACAAGTTTTAGTTTTTTTATAATTTTATTTTAAAGCGATCAATTAAATTCGCCGGATATCAAGATCCTAAAAAACTGCAAGAAGCTAAAATATCTGAAACCGGATAAAATTTTAAGAAACGGAAACGACTTTATTTACCATTAGATAATACATAGTAGACATGTTCTTACTCGGACATTAAAAGGAGCGCTCCGTACTAATACAATCTTTCAACTGTACTAGATCAGATTTCTAGTACTATTAGTACAGTAGTACAGTATACCGTACACATACACGGACGAATATTAGGAATATATATTTTGATTCTCCTTCATAATTTCCAGGCTTAGGACTGTCATTCTAAAGACCCGGTTTTTTAGACCAAACTACACTTCCACTTTCAGAAAAATAGTACTATCTAATAAAAAAGTATTCTTCTATTCTAATCAAATTTTAAAACTAATTCTTAGAACAAATTCAACCTCACCAAAATGTCTAAAAACAATAATAAAAATAATTTTTATTCTCTCGTTGTATAGTTCAAAATAGCTCAATGAACCACTGCCTATTAGGTGCACACCTTGTATTTCGCTCTCTTTCGACTTATCCACGTCTCCGGTCACATGAATCACATAGGTACTACCTAAGTACTAAATACGCCATGCCGGCCTGGCGCAAACTAAGTACTAAATGAACGATGTACTATTATGCTTACGGAATAGTTCGTTCTAGTACAGTGTCAGGAATTAATACCTATTAGTACTTAGTACATGTACTACACAAGCCTAATACATAGGTATACACCATACACATAGTCATAATCACAGAACATTTACTACCGGGGGGTCACAATATTTGTATACTGAATTGTAACGTAGGTAATCAGTAATGTAAAATAGAAATAACATGGCGATCAGTGTTTAACTCGAAAATTTATATTTGGTGATATATTTAAATTGTTTTAATGTTTGAATAATGGACGTTAACAATTTAAAATTGTTGTAAGAAAAAAACTCATTATTTTTCATTTGTTACCTATTATTTACTGATGTACTTACCGTGCTTCGGCTTACGATGCTTATGTATTGCTTCTCAATGTTAAGTATAATATTTAAAACTAGATTTATATTCTATTCGCAGGAAAGATATTAAAAAGATCATGTGACGAGCAACTTTTAAAACAATTGTCGGATGCACTGAAATGGTTTAATATTTGTTTTTATTTAAGAGTTAAAAGATGTACTTAGGTATTTATATAAAACTAGCTGTGCCCGTGGCTTCGCTCACGTAGACTATAGAATGCCCGCACGAATCTTGCTCCCCCGCTCCCGGCTAATTTAAAGACAAAAATGCATATTGTGAGTGTTCCTTAGAAGATAGACATACTTTCGCTGACTTTTTTATAGGTATTTTTA
This sequence comes from Saturnia japonica, assembly GCA_033032175.1. Classification (NCBI taxonomy): domain Eukaryota; kingdom Metazoa; phylum Arthropoda; class Insecta; order Lepidoptera; family Saturniidae; genus Saturnia; species Saturnia japonica. Next base: position 7,917,863 of record CM065314.1, read on the forward strand.
ATGTCTACAATTATTTGGTACATTAATTTGCTATATCTCTTATGGTTTACTCAGCATAAGCCATTTAAGCGCCCTAGTTGATTCACAATTACCTACCTGTTTTTTATTATTTTTGTGGAACCCTAATTCTTTTTCTAAAATAAAAGTAGCCTAAGTTACTCCCTATATCATCAGCTATCTATCAGTGAAAGTTCCGTCAAAATCGATTGAACCGTTTTTTTGTAATAGGTATCGTTTATACTTTCATATGCATTTAGTAAAAAACTATTATTTTGACATTACAAACAGACACTTCAATTTTCAATTTTTATCTATAAAGTCTGTTGAAAACTCTGTCTACGTTTGATATCGCAAGTAGAAGTGGGCGAATATGAAAGGTTTACTTAATCGAGTTAATCGAATATGAATGATTTATAATATTAAAATATTTCAAATATGAGTATGAGTATTCAAATTACGAATATGAATGATCATTTATAATGGAGTCTTTAATATATTACGCAGAGCTGGGCGACAACGGAAAGCCAAAAGTTACGTTATCGTAAAGAAAGTTTTTTGTACAAGAACACATAATATAACATTTAGTTAAAAAAAAGGTCGTTTGGGTCGTTTACCAATCTAGGTAATTCAATTATGGGTAATTTTTATTATTTCATGATTAATGAGGCTTTGATATTGACTATTTATTTATTAGAACATCGACTTCATAACACATATTTTTTACACTATACATATTTTACTTGTACACGTTATTATCTCTGTTGTACACAGCGTCATAGCGTAACGAGCAGTGTTGCCAACAACTACAACTATAATATAAATGTTCCCTTATTAATATTCATTCTTAAACGAATATTATAATTATGTATTCTTATTAAAAAAATTCCTTTACGACTGCGCGACCTTTTTTTTAGTTTTTCACTCCTATCCACCTTTGAATACATTAAAGACTCCATTATGAATGATCATCATTCGTAATTCGATTATGAATTATCACTCATAATTGAAATTCTATATTAGTAATCAGAGATAAATAACAATTATTATTAATTATAATTACTAATGGTTATAATCGAGATAACATGAGAAATCTTCATTATGAATGATTATTTGATTATATTAGTATATCTCATAATCGCCCACCTCTAAACGCAAGTTGTAAATGTAAATAAATATGGCCACCCGTTACTTGACAACGATGTAAACTTTTGTTTACTGTTTTTAAAAAATTTATTGAGAAATGTTAAGTGAATTTGAAAATTTGTCTCTTGGAGGAAACAATGCTGCAAGTAATCATGGTGATCCTTTCACTCACACAGGTTCGTTTATCGTATAATGATGTGTACTTACTTTTGTAGACGTAGAACAAGTTTTACAATTAAGGTGACCTCAATGGGTAGGGTTTTATTAGACACTGATAGACTTTATGGCCATGGTACGGTTATTTACAGAGTTGACACCGGAGCAGCAGAAGACATTGATTGACATACGACGTAGGAAAACAGAGTTACTGCTGGAAATTCAGGTAAGTCCTAATCTAATCAATCAAGTTTACATCTCCTGTTATCTTGCAATTACCGTACGTTATTCTTATGTTGTTTAAAAACATAAACTTATATTATATAATACTTCCTAATATTAAAGTAGTCATTTTGTTTAATAAAATAAATCTTTTTTGAAGGTCATGGTTTATTTCATTGTCCGATAAATATGTATTACATTGTGATAAAATTAAACTGGAAAGACATCGTAATAAATACAGTTAAAATTATATATTTTAATGTATATATGGTAAGGGTATTTTGCATGAAGCGGAAAATGAAAAAAAGTGAGGTTCTGAAATTTGTTCATATTTAACCTAATTGTATTTCTATTAGGTATGAAAATAAAGCTACAATTTTTATAGTGACACTTGTATGTATACCTAAACTAATGCAGATCACTGTAAATGTACTTTATACTATATTTAGAAAGTAAAAAAAAAAAATTGGTTGAATTTACTAAAATTTTATTTTAAAATCATCATTACTTGTGGTGTTCGAAATTTTTTTTTTCAAGTTTAATTTTATTTTAAAAAAACCGTTATTTTTTGATAATATCATTGAATCAGTATGAAAAACTACTTTAAAAAAAAGCAAATTTCAATTACCACCATTGTTCGGAAGCACATAACTTGACAAATAAACATAAATAGAATAATAGTGTGTTTACGGACATTCATACTTACTAGAAGTACAATGAGGCTGAATAAAAACAAATTTAAAATCTAACTTTGTAGACCAATTCAAATTTTATTTATTTGTATAGAGTAAAGATAGGTGTACTGGAGGGCCTCATGGCCAATTATATAAACAGTAATATTTATTAAAGATTTTGAATACATAAAACCAAAATAATGAAATCTTTATTCAATTTAGGCCCTAAGGCCTAAACTTCAAAACACAACTTCCGGTTCGGAAAATATCCCAGTCAACAAGCAGTACTGGTAAGAAACTCGATCAGGTTTATCTTTTTTTTTGAACTGTACAAAATTGTTAATATAAAACAAGAACAACAATTTAGTGGGTGTCACTTCTAGATATCACTATCATTCACATAATGATCCACCTATACTTATTATTAAACTTTTGACAGTAAAACCTGCTTGACATGGTCCTTGAACTTGTTGTCCAGTAAATCAGTAGTGTGCTTCAGGATCTTATTATAGAACCTGACACTATTACCTAAAAAACTTATTGGACCTACTTAGTCTAAAACACAGTACAACTAAATTATCTCTATTTGTAGTGTTAACATTGTGCTGATCTTTGACAAAATCTAACTTGACTAAGTTTTTACGAATATACATTAAGTTTTCAAGGATGTATTGGGGGGGGGGGGGGGGGGGGGCTAATATATTTTAACTGTATTTCCAGTAGCTCTATCTGCAATCGCCCAGAGATGCAAGGAGCAAAGTTTTACCCCCCTCGAAAACTTAAACATTGTCATTGGGAAAAGTGTGAAAAGCATTTTTGGAGTTGTAGAGCACTTTCTAGCCCTACTGGTTTCGCGCCTACTGCATAACAACCACCTTATTTAATCCTTTATCACACAGTTACATTCAAATGGGGGAAACGCATCCTAGTTTTGTGTTTCAACCCTTATTACTAAAAGTATTTTCTACGAGTCTTCAAGTGAGTACAAAAAAGGTGTATACAGAGTGTGCATCATATTTCGACACCACCATTTTAAGTACACTACGCTAACTTAGAATTTGGGCAATTTTAGTTAATAAATAACATAAATTATTACATTCAAATTGCAATAAATAATGAAGCTACAAATTAATCACGACACTATGCCGTGCAAACATCGGCGGATATAAATTACAATAAATGCATCCTGTGTAAAATCAATATTTTAAAGTTAGCGTAGTGTAAATTGCTGGTGTCGATTTATTAAACCAAGTCAATCAAATATGTAATTGCTCTTTGTTGAATTTACGTAGCATATTATGTGTAAGTGGGTCTTGAGATTTTATTAGTTTGATGGATGAAGCCAGTTCCAAATAGGTAAACAGTGTTATGGTCATATGGTATAAAAATTGCTATTGTCACTTTTTGTTTATTATTCATATTTCATTAAAAATCATATATATTTCAAAGATGCTATTTACAACTGCATTTTACGGTTTATTACGATTCCCTTGGTTTGCCAATTCTGGAATTGGTTGTCTTTGAAGGAAAATGTCGTAAGGAAATTTGAATGCTTAAGACATGTTCTCATAATAACATTATTTTGTGAGAAAAGAATGAACTATCAATTTTTTCGCGTGAGTACTTGTCCTGAAATCTTGTTCCAGAAGTAGATATTCACAATATCATTATCATCATCATCATCATCATCATCAGCCTTTATCTGTTCACTGCTGGACATAAGCCTCCCACAAAATTGGCCATTAGACCCGTTGTCGGTCCTTTGCGTCCAGTCGAATCCAGCTCTCCATCTTGCAGGAGGCTTCCCACACTTCGTTTATGTAAACTCAATTCATCATTTCTGACTCTATTCTCCAAAGAAACTCATAGCATTATTCTTTTCATAGCTCTCTTAGCGACTTTAAATTTGTGAACCAGTCCAACCGAGAGTGTCCATGTTTCGCCTCTGTAGGTCATGACCGATGGGACGCACTTATTGAAGAGTTTTGTCTTCAAATATTATGGAACGGGCGATGTGAAGACTACGTTATTTCCCGAACGCTGTCCAACCTAACTGGATTTTCCTGCTAGCTTCCTTTAACGTATTCTTGCACAACTTCGAGGGGGCTGCTGTCGTTTCCAATTAGTCCCGGGATAACGTGAGTGCTGTACATTATTTTGATCTTATCAAAAATTAAATACGATGGGACGCGATCTTACAACTATATTAGGCATTACTTAAAAAAAAGTCCTTTTCAATTATATGGGTACCACGTGAGTGTTGTTGCAGTCACTACGTTAATTGGGCGTTTATCTGTGTTACAAAGCACACAGCACCCTTCTCAAAATCTTTGTGGGGCGGCGCGATGATATTTCATTCAATACGGTATGCGGAATGCTCTGACGTAAAGCCGTCGAATATCAATGCACAGGCTCGGGCTGGGTTTACTACATTGCTTGTACTTTGTAGTATCTGTATAGTAGTAAACTACTAAGCCAAACCAGTACGAGATCGAGCGCGGCTTGGAACTGACGTATCGCTTGCCGTCGCGCTGGCAATTTCTGTCAATACATTCACTTGACGTTTCTAATATTGTGACAAATTAGGCGTTATTGAAATTATACGGTGCAGTGAATTTAACAGTTTTTTCATTCTGAAGTATAGTGTTGTGTATTATTCGTAAGTTTTGAAGCTGTAAGGGAAATAATATGTGTGGAAAATGATTACAAATACGACGTCGGTCGCTGCGGAAATGTTTATTTTCAAAATGATTTTTATATAAGTAAAAAGAGGCATAGGGTATTATTGTTAACTTTCATACATTGCACGCAATGGCTTTAAGTACTCTGTTTTAGAGAAGTATCGATTTACATATTATATTGTATTTGTAAAAACTAAACTTTATGACCAATAAAAGACAAATTAACATCGGTAATGTCATCTCGTAAAATTTTCTATTTTTTTATATGTTTTAACATGAATATCCTTTTTTCTTTCAAAAACTTTTTTTCCAATTGTAAGAACAATTTTATGTTGTTTAAGTATTAAATTATAAAGGTCTTGTTTGTAAATTATAAAATCACATACCTAGATTTATTTATTTGTAGTGCGATTAATAATTTTCTCATAACGCGGACGTAGAGGTCTTTTATCTTTATTCTTTATCTTATTGTTCATTTGATAAGTAAATGTATGGTAAAATGTTATTACTCTTATTAGTGTGATTAAAATATAATTTTATTTCAAAATTAATATTTTTATGTTGATAATATTAACTGTAGCTTAAAACGAGGAAGTTTCCTTGATTTAATGTGGTTAATACTTATGAGTTTTTGCCTTTTTGCCCACGCTAAGTGAAACGGAATTATTTCAATCAGTTCAGTTAGGAGCTTCATCGCGATATCAGACGGACAATGACGACGATTCATTTCATTAGTTTTATCATATTTCCTATACCACATCCGTAACTCGACCGGCTGCTGGTTTCGATAACAGTCATTGTTAAATGTACACATTTTATTGCGGAAAATATGTGCTCAATAATGTTAATATTATATTGTAAGAAACGCTTTACAGAACAATTTTATAAAGCACGACAGACATTCTAATTGTTAATAACTTTGTAATATTACTTTCATTTGTTAGAAGTTTACAGGTACAGGTACCTTACATGTAAATACATTCATGTACACATTCTAATTGAAGCTTTTATATCTTAAAAGGGGTAATATGGTTAAATAGGTGTGCAGTTGATGGCCTTGATATAGCTTTGCAAAAAGATTAGACGACATATCTATAATATACTAGGTATATATATTAATGTAACTGTCACGGTGCCAAACACCGGTGGCGTCCGCTACTATCTTCAGTCGAGTGTGTTCCTTAGTGAGAAGTGTATGGCGCGCAATGTGTTTGCATGTTCGGCTACTCTGCGGCGCGCTGTGGTGGCCACTGTTGATGCGTTGCGCTCGTGCAGCCCGTTACACCTTCAACGACGACTATGATCAGGTGTGTGTGTCATTGACGACGCTTTCTTTACACTCTGCATCCAAACGCGTATGTTGTGTAGCTTCAAATGCTCTACCTTTAGTCGTTAGGTTTGAAGCGGCCGGCCATGCGTATTTGTTTACTTTTCCACGTTTTTTTTTTGCTTGTTTTATTTGCCAAATTTGTTTTTAATTGGTTTTCGGCTTACTAGGTGACGCGTGGCTAATAGCTTCACTAATATTGGGTGTCTTCGTGTGGTCGTGGTCCGCGCGCGTTTTCATGTGATGTGTGTCGTGCACTAGTACTAGTGAAGTAATGTTTATCAAAGCTGGGCAAGGTGAACCCGAACAAGAGCGTCGTGGATCTGTGTCGAATTGGTTCTCGTCACTGAGACGGGGTGCCGGTCGACGTAAGCGTGAAGAGGTCACCGTACCATCAGGTTATGGTTCGCTGGGCCGCCGGAAAGACGGCACGCAACCGCGTGGAAAGGCCAGATCGGCTTGGGATCTTACAACAGTTTCGAGACTGGTCTGTATTTTAAACATTTACTTATATTGTATGATATGATATAACGGTGGAGACCAAATTTGGCGTAAATCCAAATGCCCAGAACATCGATCATACTCGCCATTTCTGTCAGTAATGAAGACTGCATACGATTCACGGATTTTGGTATACTTTAATATACACATTACTATTGCGCACCACCTACTTGTTTTTTATTTTTATCTTTGACACAGTTGATGTCAATACCGTTATCAGACTGTGTTAAAATGTACTTGCAAATAACTACTACGAGTTTATGGAGTTTATTTAGAATATCTGGTCAATGTATATATTTGCGAATTGTAAGCATCAATTTTAAATATTTTTTTTCGACATCAATCTGGTATCATAAAACTCAGTGTGGCAACATTGAGTGAAGCTAATTTCTTCTTTAGTGTTGGTTTGTCAAGTAAGCGGTGTTTTTGTAAAGACTTTTTCATTAAAATATCTAAATTAAAACAAAGTTTTTAACTGTGAAAGAAAACCGTCAACCAGTAAATATTACCAAAATAAACAAACAGTATATTTATAAAATATGCATTAATAATAAACAATACAGGTTTCTACTTTAGACAATAATGAATTAGTTGCTATGGGGTTATTTCACGGCACGATCTACCGTCCTGGATTTCCGGGGGAGGGCAGGGGGGTGGGGGATTTTGGCTGCAGGATCGAGCGTCGCTATTGGCTCGTCTAATCAGTATTTAATTTACATCGTCACTGATGGTGGCGAAACATCGTGATTCATGTTCTACAAACGATATCTTATTGATTTCACGTAATATTTACGTTTGAATAATTATATATTATTTTATTCTGGAAATATATTGGCTAATTAATATCACATATTTTATTATAGCAAGCAACCTTTTTGTTTTCACTTATCATGGACAAATGTTTACAGAATGATTCACATAATATTTTATTAGGACATGTCCACATCTGTATTTGTATTTACTGTCATTGTTAGCGGTTATTGCTCCAAAACTAAACTTAGTGTGTGCTTTTAATGTTGAAGGGGGAGCTACTATGTTAATATTATCACAAAGTTGTGGGGGGCGCATGTGCTGCTTTACTTGTATGTTTATTTAGCGAATAAATCTGTACGGGATTGTAATGTAATGGACAAACCACAATGTAATGGATCAAGCCATCTTTCATAAAATCTTGGTTACACTTGCAAGGAAGGTAAAATTTTATGGGAGTTTGCTATTAGCTCAGTTATAAAAGTCTGCTGAGTTGATTGTGTAAATGGTAAGTTTAGGTTACGTTGGGACTGACAAGTTCTTCTTTGAACCAAGTACCTAAAAAATAAAGATAGACAAAATTATTTACTTTTTACAAATCAACAATTTTTTTATGCATTTTCGATTTACAACATGTATAATTTAGGTCAAGATTGAATTTACATACCAATATACATGTGCCACTAAAACCTGTCTTATTTATAGCTAACTTGCATTATGTTTTGAAATCAGGGAACGTTTCCAGTTGAGACCGGTCGGTGTATTTGCAAACCAAAATTATGATGATTTTAGATTATAATTTAGTTTGTTTTTATAAATATTATAATAGCTACCCACCCCTCCGGGATATCGTACGTGCTCATTACAATATAATTCTGAATAACAATAAAACATGTGATGGCTTATTGGTAGCGTATTCTTACACTGCATAGGTCGGTGTGGGTTCGAATTCTACGATAAGTCTCAGCTTTCGTTGGAGGCTGGAATCGTGATCAAACCTTAGCATGGTAGTAGACAGTGTAAGACGTCCTGATTCTGTCGCGATTATTCTCATATTATTTATTCACGCATGTCTCTTTTTACAATCGACGACAGACGAATAGAGTACTCGATGTGCCCTATGCAAGTTCTGTTTTGTAAACTTTAGCGTCAAGACATTAGAATCATTTTTACATTACAAACAATTACACCGGCCGACATGATTTTCCTTGTCCAAGATATAATTAACTTTTTCCACTAATTTTGTAGTGCTGTTTACAAAATCGTACCTAATTTTATCGTATCACATCAGATTTTTAGTAAAATTAATATATTCGCTATTTTTGATTTTTCAGTAAAAATAAATTGAATTATTGAGTTTTGGCGCTCTCTCCTTGAATTAAGCGACTTCTCGTGAGAAAATATATTAGTTGGAACAGCGACACGCTCATTTAAAATGCGTTACATGGAAATAAGCCGTTATAGTTACTTTGGTTACAAACTTTTTACTGAAATCAGTGTGATTATTAAAAAAAAATTGTTTACGTTTTACTTTTGGTATTTAATATATTTAATTAATGATTTGTGGTTGAAAAAACGTTTAAAAAACATGTCTTCAAGAAAGTGTCATAATAGTCCAGATACATTTTGTTACATTTGTGGAAACTTTATGACTTCAAAGCAAAAACTGAAAATTACTGAGTTTTTGGATAATATGTTTAATGGTTATTTTGGCTTCAAAATTCAACTAAAATCGTGGACTCCGCAGTTAGTTTTTACTAGGTATTTATGTTGAACAATTAAGCCAATGGACATACCGCAAAAGACAATCTCTACCTTTTGGTAGACCCATGATTTGGAGAACGCAAGCCAATCATATTGATAATTGTTATTTTTGCTGTACCATTGTGAAAGGTTTTAATGCTAAAAATAAAAATAAGATAGCCTACGCAAATGTAACCTCAGTTACACGTCCCATTCCACACAGTTCCATGTTCAATATCTGATTTCAGCTCAACATCGTCAGAACAAAAAATTGGGGTGTAATATGAGTATAAAACTCCATTTTTCACATTCACATGTGGATTTTTTCCCTGATAATCTTGGTGATTATAGTAAAGAACAGGGAGAAAGGTTCCACCAAGACATAAAAACTATGGAAACAAGGTGCCAAGGTCGATGGAATGTAAATATGATGGCTGATTACTGCTGGTCTACAAAACGTGATATTATTGATGATTCTCATAAAAAAAAATCACCAAGACATAATTTTATCGCTAAACGTAAAATATGTCACTCAAAATAGCCCTGTAGCAATTATTGTACTTGATATTTTCTTTGTAAGTTTTCAAATATGTATATGTATTTATAATGTAATAATTGATTTTTTTGTCGTTGGGTGCAGGCCGCACAAGATCGGTCGCTCTGGAGATCTATGGGGGAGGCCTATGTTCAGCAGTGGACGTCCTGCGGCTGAAATGATGATGATGATGATGAATTGATTTTTTCTTAAAATTTTAAAATAAACACTTTTTCCTTTTTGTTAAAAAACCTGATGTGATAGAGTAATTATGTAGGTATATTTGTGTTCAAAATACTATAAATTAGCGATATGTTTCACTGAAATCAAAACAACGTTCAAAAAGTTTTCATTTGTCGGCCGGTGTTATTTACGATTTGGTTTGATAACATTTTTGTAATCAACTCCGATGTATACGTTTTTATTGGTGTTCAAGTAGGATTTGAATTCCTTTATATTGCTTATTTTTGCACTTGCACTGATATTTTGCGTATTTTACTAACAACCACGCTTGCATGAATTTGACTTCGCACTTTACACCAAACCAACGCATATCTTAAAGCCACTTTTGTCATGATTGAATAAAATTGATTTTTAAATATCGGTGATTTCGAGTATGGTGAAGGTGTTTAAAAACCTTTCGCTATACTACTTTCGTGACTTGCTTGCACTGCACTAAAGTTCGAAGTTTTAAAGATGGTAACTTTTTTGGAACAGTGTTCCATTTGAAAATTTTCACTCTTCGCCACTAGTGCTAGGGCAATTTCTAATGCCCCCTTGACTAGCTACTACTACCACCCTTAAGCCGAAAATATAATGTCAAGCACCTACACTTGGCCGTATGAGATAAGCGCTTCGGTACTAGTCCATCTAACATTTCTATCTTCTACTTCATAATATAAAAAGTGGAAATATTTTTATGTTAGTTATAACGTTTATCTGAATCATTATAATATTTTATCAGTTGGGAAACCCGGAAACTTTGCCAATTATACTGTTTTAAAATAGCAACGATTGATTGATAGTCCGTTTGTTATTTCTTTATTTGTATGTCACGTAATTTCAACATGTAGTTCTAAAAGTGTAGAATACAAATGTGCCTTTTGTTAGAGCAACGGTTTCGCTACATTTGCTCCTTGGTGACTTGTGGAATTCGCGATAAAATATTTTTCAATGCCAACGGTTATATCTGAGTCATATTTACCCACCCATATAAAGATTTCAAGAGAAAATGTTTTACTCGGTCATGTGAAACCAGACTTGGCAGAATAGTGTCGTATTTCCGATATAATACAATCAGATTATTAAAGCAAACAGTGCTGTAGTGAATTATATTCAAAATTTGCTTCTGCACAGGATTATGCTTTTGGTGTTTCTCTGGAATTACCGTGTTTTATCTGGATTAAAATAGGTTGTTTTTTTTATAGTAAGTAAAGCGTAAAGATTGTTTGGTCCTTCCTCGGCTTTGGCCCTTTAATAATCTGAAAACAATATTCAAATTTGTTTCCACACGAGCTTTCTGACACGTACAATTTATGATGGCATTGTATAAAAATATATAATGTATATACAATTCTGACTATATTCACTGCGTGGGTGTTACATGTCAAGGCAACAAAGCATTTAACAGAGGTTTAAATATTTTAATGTTTGTATAGATTAAAATAAGTAGCTATAAATAAATAGAAAAAAAAACTACATCTGCCAATATAAAAGTAGATTATAATATTAGCTTGACATATTTTATTATGATTGTAGTGTTTTCGTGGTCCTAATGTTTTTAAGTTTTAATATTTTTTTTATACTTTAAGTTTATCGTTGCATTACAATCTCACTTATGTGCAACTGTCAAAACACATCGATAGATTCTAGCCGCCAGATTTACAACTTGAGAGTTGTAGCTAGCATTAGTTATTGCCTACCATCGTGCTATGGTTTAATTACGATGTTTTCCATCAACAAGAGCACCACAAGCACATTGTAAAATGCAAAATATATCGATTGACTCGGTGTCCGAACACGTTACCACGTAGTCACCAGAGTTATAAGGTGTTATATGCCATAGTTGTTTATCTAGTGATCTTGTTTACTTCGTTCAACAATCGACTAAGGCTATTGTGTTGCAGTATAAAAGAAAAGCATTCGCAATCTTTCAGTAGGGCAAATTTCGCTTCTATAGAAATTATCATTTCGCTGAATGTCTGAAAAATTTTGGATACAGATAAGTACTAAGGATTTTATTTAGACTTGGTATCAATTTCGGGATCGGTGTTCTTGCCAACCGGTTGTAAATCTGAAACCACGACAAGTGATACTTCTCACAAGACTTTGTGAGATTTACAATATTCATCCTGCATATTAATGACTTGTTAGAATTTAAGAGATGGTAAGAGTGATTCTGGGTACAAGGGCCGGTCATGAATTTCTTCGAAAGCATCCTACTAATCTAATAAATGTGAAAGTGTGTATGTTTGGATGTTTGTTACTCAATCATGCTAAAACGGCTGAACAGATCTCAATGAAGTTTGGCACACAGATAGTCTATGACCTGCAATAACACATAGGTTACTTCTAATCCCGGTAAAAGTCATAGTTTAACCAGTGTTATCCTACAAATATAATAAATGGAAAGTTTCTATGTTTGTTACTCAATCACGCAAAAACGGCGACTTTTTTGGTTTGTCGTGTTCCGAGATCAGTCTGTGTATATCTAATAATACGCAGACGAAATCGCGGGTACCAGCTAGTATGGAATAAAACCGGAGTGAGGAAATATGTATTTGAAGCTAAACGTATCTATTTAAAACGATGTAATAAGTTCTTTTAAATATTTTTTCATAACATTTCGGTTTCAGTGATGGTTGAAATAAAAATTACGCTTAATGAGTTCACTTGCGCATAATTGTGTGCCTTTCTATATCGCTGTGCATTATTGCAATCGAATAGTTCAGAGGATACATGACCTAAGTCTCTTTATTAATAATCGTTTTAACTTATTACGAACATTGTTCTACTCCAATTCCAATTGCTGTATTTTTAATCATTTTTAATAACATTGCTTCGATCGTTTGTTTTCTTGATTCACCAGGGGACAGAGATATTCATATATATATCAAACTAGCCGTGCCCTACGATTTCTCCCGTGTTAAATTTATTCGACCGGCTTTCCACCGCGCGGTTATATTATAAGCCTTCCTCAAAAGACTAGATATGCAAAAGGAATTTTTCAAGTTTGACCTGGCAGTTCTACATAGTAGCGCGTTGAAATAAAAAAAACAATCTCTTTAGCTTTATAATATTCGTATAGTGTGTATAGCTGATTTATAATAAGTTTAGTTTGAAGAGGTAATAAAATAAATCTGAGTTTTGTATATTGACGGAAAATACACAACTTGATGGCTCACAGTTATATTCGCGTACCTACCTATTATAGAGGAAAAAATGGTCGTATTGTACGTAATAATCTCGCAAGGCAACGTAATTTACGAAACATTAAACTTAATTAACTCGTTGAGAATTGGTGAGTTCTGACGTAGCTACGTTTTTTCTTGAGTGTCACATTATGGTGTTCTAGACCGTTACGTAAACTCTGCCAATTTATCTCAATCACAAAGTAACTGTAGACATGAAAACTTTCTAAGATTAATGTAGATTATGATGAAATACAAATGGCGTCAAAACTTAAAATATTACTCCAACTCATTGTAAATCTAGAATTATTTAAACATACTGTTTGATATACAGCGAATGTTTGATATTTCCGTACATAACGTGAAATAACAAAACATAAGGTAAATAAACTTATTTTCGAAAGTGTCCGCTCTCGCTGTGCTTTTCTTTGGTGGATCAATAAAGATGGCTATTTATGTTAATTATTATAATGAATAATAATTACGTATATGAAAATGCTTTTTATGCTATAGATTGAAATACTTACCAAGGATAGTGTCTTTTAATCTTCTCGCATCATTAGTGTTAATGTGGTTTATTAGAGCAAGCGTGCATAACACCGCTGTGCCGTCACACCTAGCGCATTGTCACGAGTGTGCAAATTTTCTCGTGATCTACTTACCTTGCCTTGCTTAGTCTTTCAATATGTATATAACCTTATATTATGTCACACTTTTATAAATGTACTCTTTTGCCCCATCGGCCCTGGTAAAGGTTGCAGGAAACCGCTAGATGTGGGCAGCACAGGACCTGTCCTTGTAGCGATCTTTGGGGGTGACCTACTTCCAACAGTGGACGTCTTTCAGCTGAAACAATGATAATGATAGGTTCACTCCCATTTACTTTAAAATTATTATTGAAATTAATATACTTTTAATATACTGTGTGGTACATAGTAATTGTAAGACAGATGTAAGTTTTGTATATTCATATATGTACTTTGAATTTTGTAAACATTTCGAAAGTTTTCTAACAATTTTTTTAAAATTTTTTAATGCGCTCATGAAAGTTTTCAAAAAATAATACCTCTACACTTTCATTGAAGTTTGTGTTAATTATGATTAAAAATATTATACTTAGTTATCTTAATTGTTTGTTAAGATTATGATGCAATTATTAGCTGTTGAAGTTAATAACATTGCAGATTTATTCTCTGTTCGTGAAACAACCGCAAATTCTTTGTCATGATTATGTCATTTGACTTTGAAAATATTTAATTTAGTATTTACACGATTATGTATTTTTATGTGCTCATAATATTTCATTAGCACTCATAATTATTATAAACGGAGTAAATTTCGCAAGAACTCTTTTTAATTTTGTAGCCTTGTTTGAATAATTATCATAAAAAAAATTAAAAAAAAAATTTCAACCTAGTTGCATTAAACAATACAAATGAATAGTTTGAATCGTGTCTCATGCCCAAACACTCGACCGGTTTTGTTTGAATGGGTCGTTCCAGGAATAGCATACTTGAGGACAGGACAGAGGGGTGCTTTGACCTTGCCGGGGGCGGCAAGGCGGCGCGGGGGCAACCGTTCTGCACACAGTACGGTCACTGACTCGTCCGACTAGTTTTACTTGAAACACATGATTAGCTACATTGTATCTCTCCGATCGGGATTACTCATGTCTTGTTAACTTAAGGTCATCGTGAATAAGAAGGGCCAATGTCTATACAATTTATAAATGTCAAAAAAACAGCTTTCTACTTAATTTATATGAATGTATGTACGGTACCTATAACTAAACCGATTTTTAATATTTTTGTCTGTCTGTTTGTTCCGGGTAATCTCCGGGTTGGACCGATTTTGACGGGACTTTCACTGATAAATAGCTGATGTTATAACGAGTAACTTAGGCTACTTTTATTTAAGAAAAAGAATTAGGGTTCCAAGCAGATAAAAAAACAGTTCATAGTGAATCCATTAGGGTGCTTAAATGGCTTACGCTGAGTAAACCATATGAGATATAGCAAATTAATGTACTACCGGTGGGCCAGAAAAATTGCGAATTTTAAAAAATAATTAAAAAAAACTAAATACAATACACATACACATCTTTATTTCAATTAAAAATTGGTAAAAACTCGCTGACACATTGTGCGAGGAATAGCTGCCATTTCTTCTCGGATATTTATCTTTAACTGGTTAATCGTGGCTGGGTTATTGGAGTAGACTATACTTTTCAGGTATCCCCACATGAAATAGGCCGGTGGCGTTAGATCCGGACTTTTAGGCGGCCATGCAATGTCACCTCGGCGCGATATTAGTTTCCCAGCAAACATCTCGTTTACGGCCGCCAACGAAGCATTAGATGTATGACATGTCGCACCATCTTGTTGAAACCACGTCGCACGATTATAGGCTTCAAATTGTTGCAGTTGCGGAAAGAAAAAAATCCCTTAACATGGCTATGTATCTGTTGGAATTTACAGTGACAGATTGCCTTTGTTGATTTTCAAAGAAATAGGGTCCGATAATTCCGTGTGCTGATATGGCCGCCCAAACGGTTACTTTCGGCGAATGCAGAAGCTTTTGATGTTTTGCACGTGGGTTCTCTGCACTCCAGTAACGGCAATTCTGTTTATTGACATGCCCATTTAAGTGAAAATGGGCTTCGTCGGAGAACAGAATATTGTTGAAACTCTGAAAGCGTTCCAACATTGTTTCAACAAAAGCTCGTCGTAAAATTGGGTCATTTGGCAGTAATTCCTGCACAAGTTGAATTTTATACGGGTGCAAATTCAAATCTTTCAACAAAATGCGACCCAAAGATGTTCTCGACACCACAAGTTCAGGTGATCGCTTGCGAGTGGTTAGACCTTACGTTGAACTGAAGTTCTAACTTGTTCAATTGTGTCTTCCGTTCTTGTTGACCTTGGGCGTCCCGCAGGCTTCTATTTGAGAGTCGAACCAGTAGCTTCGAACTTTCTGACCCACGATCGAATCACACTTTTCTTCGAACACTGATTTACGTCATGTAATCCAAACTCACGCCGAAATAAACGTCGAACAATAGCGCACGAATCGCCATTTTTATAATAATGTTTAACGCAGAATGCATACTGCGCTCCGGTGAAGCGATCTATCGCGACTAAATTTCCGAGAACCGAGCTTCTCATCCCCACCACCCGCTTTTTGTCTTTAATATAGCCGGGAGCGGGGGAGCAAGATTCGCGCGGGTGCCTGTTTGATGGCATTATGTAGTCCACGTGAGCGAAGCCGCGGGCACAGCTATATTTCAATATAATGATACAGTTTAAACACACGTCTCTAATCGAAGTGCTTTTCAATTTCATATAATTAGCTAGTTTATATACAAGGTGTCCAGAAAGGGTATCGGGTATTTGTAATTTCAATGAAACAAAAATTATTTGTATGCAATAAAAAAGTTTATTGTTTATTATTAGCATATGAATTGGAGAATTATTTGGAAAAGATGATGTTATCCAAATGATGACCGTTACGTTGCTGGCACTCTTCTAAACGGAAACGAAGATTGGCAATAACACGTTGACACATAGCTATCGATATTGCTGCCATTTCTGACCTGATGTTTTGCTTTAACTGGGTTAGATTCGTCGGATTGTTTTGATAAACCTTACTTTTAAGGTATCCCCATGCAAAATAGTCAAGCGGGCTAAGGTGGGGGCTTCTGGGAGGCCAGTTGATGTTACCCCTTCGCGAAATGACTTTATTAGGGAATAATTCGTTAACAACTTCCATTGAGTCATTTGAGGTATGGCAAGTGGCCCCATCTTGCTGGCACCACGTTCTTGAGTTGAAACCTGCAAACTCCTGCAACTCTGTGATCAAAATTTTCGCAACATATCGCAATAACGGTCACTATTCACATTAATTGCTCGGCCTCGTTGATCTTCATGAAAATAAGGACCAATTATGCCTTTAGCAGACATAGCGGCACAAACAACGACCTTTGGGCTATGCAGGGGTCGTTCATGCTTTCGTCTCGGATTCTCCACTGCCCAGTACTGACAATTCTGCTTATTAACATGACCATTCAGGTGAAAATTTGCTTCGTCACTGAACAGTATGTTGTTAAAGTTGTTAAATCGCTGCAGCATTTCGTTCGCAAAATTCAGTCGATTAGCATAGCCCGAATCCTTCAATTCTTGAACCAATTGAATTTTATAGGCTTTTAGATGTAAGTCTTTCTTTAAAATCGAATGTAAAGACGATTTTTTGATGTTCAACGCTTGGCTTCGCTTTCGGATGGATAAAGACGGATTTTGACGAACCGACGCCTCAACTTCTTCAATTGTTTCTTCATCGCGAATTGAACGAGGACGACCAGAGTTTTGAATTTTAACTGTCGCACTTGTATTCTCGAACATCCTGATCCATTTCCTAATGCTATCGTCACTTGGCGCGTGGCGTGTACGATATTCCGCACGATAGAGACGTTGAGCAGTCACTATTGAATCACCATTACGATAATACGCTCGTACGCAAAATGCGCGATGCGTCCCCGAGTACTGTTCCATCGTGACTAAAACTCCACAAAATGGCGGACGCCACGAACCCCTCTCCGCGCCCTTTAGACGCCCCGTTTCGAATATGGCGCGAAAACAAATACCCGATACCCTTTCTGGACACCTTGTATAAAAGGATAACTGACATATCAACGCGCAGCTTAAACTACTGGGGCTAGGACCGTGAAAATTTGCATGCGGTTTGTTTTTACACTGTAGGTGAGAGACTAAGAGAGGATTTTTGGAAATTCAACCCCTGAAGTTGTGAAAAGGGATGAAAAATTTGTATGAAAATACGTCATTTTTGAAGATAGCAATTCAGTTAGAAGTCATAACTATGAGCGAAGTCTTAGATAAGAGAATCTTCTTTAGATTTGTTGTATTATCATTACTGTTCATACTGGGACAAAATTACCTGGGTGGCATTTTTATTCTAATTAAGTTTTGACTCAATGCAGCAGTAAATAGTAATTGCGATTGTCTCCACAGTAAGTTCTTGCTATTTGCATCATCTACATAACATGTCTTTGAAATGGCATAGGTTTCTTTAGCGCTAAGTGATTTCTCTAGTAGCCAACTAGTATCAATAAGGAGGAACAAGTCTTCTTACACGCTTTAGTCGTAGTTGCTACCTCGGTGTTCTAGTTAATATCCGTATACAGTAAACTTTAGATATGATGGCACAAATTATTGTTTAAATAAATATTACGGAAAATGAGTTGTTATACATCATAATTACGCTATCTTTAATTTGAAGAGCAATTCCAAAAATTTGGAGCACGTAAATTATTAGGTGAATGTAGATAGTTACAATTCTTAACAAATATCGACAACAGGAAAATAGAAGTAAATTGTCTCGTTGCGCGTTCTTACAACTATCTTAGGTGCTGGTAGAAATATTGTATTAACCAAAATGTAACTTTCTTAAATTTAATGCCGTTAAGGATTACAAAATACATTGGTCATCAGTTGCTCTTTTTCTTTTGATACAAACATAAATGTTATCCGTATTTCAAAATCGGTGTTCTTATTTTACTTTGGCGTATATAATATAACGGACGACGGAGTCCCTTTGCAAGGTTGAACGAGATAGCCCGAGTGGGCTGGGCACTCCGTAATATTAACAAATTACTTTCATGTCACCAACACGGTCGCCCTCAACAGCGCTATACAAGAAATTACCTTTTCATTTCGGATATATATTTCAGAGAAATGAATACCCAACGTCATGTTACAGAAAATATATTGCTATTCAGTTGATACGTGTTGTTGCTTAATTTGGTGAAAATGTAAGTAGGAACTTATTACTTACGGACATGTCTATTAACAATATACAGTGTAAACTTTTTATAACGATAAACTCCCTATAACGTTGAAGTGAGCCCAACTTGGTTGGTTTGCGTTAAAACCCACATATTGAAACTCCACTCCATATAACGATAACTCTCTATAACGACAAAAAATGCTCAGTCCCATGAGTTTCGTTATAAAGAGTTTACATTGTATTATATAATCTTATACTGTTCCTTTGTATTAGTGATTTGAACCGGTTTTTTGAAAATACTGATAACATCGGTTTTTAAGCAAAAAACAAGTTTCAAAACGAAATGTGTTGTCGTTCACGACTAAATGAACTAAATAATCCCTTAACCACTACAACCAAAATCACTTTTTAAAGCTCTGTATTAAAGTATAATATACATTTTATAATAGGTAAACTAGGTACAATAATTGCTTAACATTCTTTGTATTAAATATATGTTATGTTTACGTTATTGTTAGAATCCTTTATCCTGGTAAAATATGGTCACAATTTTTACAAACAACCTCGTCCGATGGAACCGCTTCAAGCTTCCGATCTATACTAATTGCTCAGCACCTAATCTTCTTTAATAAAATCGAACTTAAATATTTATGGGTGACGGCAACTTCTATGCCTTCAGAATGCATGTTCTCGACAGTAGGATATGTTTTCTCATCCAGAAGGAGCAAAATTCTAGATGACATTGTCTATCAAATATGTTTTATTCAACAAAATGATGACTAAATAAATTTAAATTATATAATATAAATAAATTTAATAATAAGGAACAAAGCAGTTTCATTACTTCCCTTGATTTGTTAAATTTTTGGTTTTTTATACTATTTCCATTTCTTTATTTTCTCGATGACAGTTCTAATTTGATAGTTGTAGTGTTGTGACCAAATAAGTAATGATATCGATCTGAATGAATATCGATATGAAATAAGTAGTGACGATTCATCAGATTTTGATTAAAATAAATGAATAAAGATTACCTGTCGTTATAATTATTTCGTTTCATTGTCGAGTACCTACCTATACCTACTTATGTTAGAACAGCTTCGAAAATTTTGAAGAAGTTGGCATTATCAATGAAGAATTAATACGTGTAACATCTTGTAATGAAATATAATATTAGTTAATAAATTTGTACAAAAGTATCCGGCAGTAGTTTAGTTTCTTACATTTTGTAAAAAAATATCGGGTCTGTTATCGTGTTACGTTTATCGATATAGCTCCATCCCTAACAGTTTCTCCGACTCTGGTATAACCTTGTACGTGTGTAAACGTCATATTTTTATATTATAATGCATACATAATGTAAAAAAGATGTTCGTTCTAGTTTTCACAGGAGCTGTCATTGAGAAAATAAAGAAATGGAAATGGTATAAATACATAATAACAAAATTGCATCTTAAAAACTTTTTACTCAAAAGTACTCGGTAAAAACCGGTTCTGATAATTTTAATTGGTTCACATCACTGTTTTGTGTCATGTACGTGTTTAACAAAACAAATACATTGTGAATACCTTAAAGTTTTGGCATGTTGCAATGAAATGGACGATATCTCCTTGACATTTCAGTGATTATTATACGGTGACTTTTTCCGCAAGTCCTCGGTTGGGTTTAATAGGTTTGAATATTCCCATCGGAGCCTCTAACATCAATTCTCACATTATTTTTATAATATCACTGCGATTTATTTCGTAGGTAATAGAGTTTGCCATATTATATATATTTAATTGTATAAGATACAATTTGCAATATAATCTCAAAACCGACATTAATAAAATTACATATACATGTTTGCCATTGTGCGCGCACACACAAATACTACTGGATAATTTTTGATTTTTATTTTTTTATTATATAAGTTTTATGAAACTCCGATTTTTATAAGCACTATTTGTTCAGAGATGTGTTTTCTCGCTGTGGAGAAGTGGGGATTATGATATTAATATATATAGAAGTCGCGGGCGGTTGTTGTAGTAATTGTTTTGTTTGAACGCACTAATCTCATGGACTACCAGTTAGCTTTGTAAATACTCTTTTCTCATTTCGTAGTCTATTTATTAGTTAAGGTTATTATAGACTATACAATTTTACGCTACCACTCTAAGGAGCGGAGCAGTAACCATGAACGTCAAGCAATCTGAAAAGCTGTAAGCAAGCAAATACGGGAACTACGGGAAGTGAGAACAACATAAGCGGCGCAGGCGCGCTATAGAGTTGTTCGAATAAATTTAATACGGGTGAAACCGTGGGGCATTGTTAGTAAAACAATAAAATGCAACGCTTTGAATAATATTAGGTATTTTATATTATGTATTAAATAATTTATTTTTGTTTAAAACGTATTGGATTATAAGTTCAATAGTTATATTCTGGTTGTAGGTACTAGGCACTGTCAATACTTACATTATTACTATTCTTTTATTTTGTATTAAAACAATAACCGCCTTTTAATTTTTATGGTCGAAGTTCAAGGGCCACGGTCAAGGTTGTAGTAAAAAGAATCTATATTTAAAACATTCGCTAAGCCATATGGCTTCTTTATCATGCTACTTGAAAGAAAGTAAACACCGATATAATCTAAACTTAGCATATCCACCCTCATTTTTATTGTAAGCCATATATTTTAGTTCAACAAAAAAGATAGTATCATAGGATATTCTTATTTAATTATGAATAATTGTTTTTTTTTTCTTAGAATTATTTTATTTTATAAGATTTTTATTTTATTTATGTCAAATTATCACCTTTGGGACGTACTTTTTGTGTTGTTCTACTCGCGATACATATCGATAGTTCTAATGAACATATTAATAGATATTACTTACATATATGTTTTTTTAACGTTAAATAAATAAAATTACATTCAAATATAATATATCAGCTGATCAGCTCAACATCGTCTGCGTCACATAAGAGATAGAGAGGGAGTAGGTCGCAGGCACCTATAATAAAATTCTAAAGAAGCTGAAACTTTCTTTTTTGTATTTTTTTTTAGATCTGACTATTCTGTTAGTCTTAGGGCTCCTGAAGCCGCTGAGGCTTTTAAAGCTTTACCGGACTTGGAACTTTCTTTGTTATATCTACGAACAATTTGAGCATTATTTGGCCTCCCCTCCCCGCGTGACCGCCCGCCTCCCACATCGTTCCTCATATTAAAAATGCGCACACGGTACATACCTACTTGATAATTGTTTTGCTGCGGAGTTATTTTGAAACTGTGATATCTCCTAAAATATTCATTGAAATCAATTGATGCAAAGGGCAAATTGTTAAAAATTAAATACTTGTGATGAATAACGTATTTATTTCGATAAGGATTAATACTAAATGGGCTATTCAACACTAAAACAATTTTTCTATTCGAACCAGTAGTTCCTGAGATTAGCGCGTTCAACCAAACAAACAAACTCTTCAGCTTTATAATATTAGTATAGATTCACAATCTTAAACTAGAATTCCTCTTGTACTAAAAGCCTCAGAGACGGATAAATTACAGACGGAAATGACTAGATTACAGAAACTAATTTTTTTACAATAATTGTGAATTAATGTTAATTATTAAAATGACTACAATATGGGTTCGAACTTAAATTGTATGTTGATAACGTAAAGTGATAAAGAATAACAAAATGTTAATGTAAAAACAGTAATAGTGTATGAAGATTGTATGAAAGGAGTCAGATGCTGTCAGCGTAGCGAGTGAGTGAAGTAGTAGTTAATGAATTTTGTTGTAATATTACAAAACATCACGTAACTAAAACAATAATCCAAGCCGATGACGATTAATAACTAATCTGAGTTACGTATTTGGAGAATAAAGGTTCTGAAATACTTATAATATTACGACAGTCACAGAAACGTTTAAAATAATTCGAAATAATTTTACACGACTATGAGATTTCGTATCATGTGTAAGCTTATTGTTATTTAGTATGTAATGTGATTAATATGAAAATACGGTAGCGATGATATGATTTTAACATTGAAATTGTAAATAAATATATATGTATATACCACAGAACAAAGAGGTATATACTAGCTGTGCCCGTGAATTCGTTCACGTGGACTACAGAATGCCGTCGATCAGGCAAACGCGCGAATCGTGCTACTCCCGCTCCCGGTTATATGCGTGGATGATCCTTAGAAGTCAATGACTTTTTTAGAGGGTCTTTGTAATATCTAGAATTATGTAATAAATTAATTTGATATATCTTTTATGATTACTTTCACATGCATTTAGTAAAAAAACTGTTATTTTGACATTCCAAATAGACACTTCAGTTTTATTAATTGTATAGATGTAATACATATAAATTCGTGTATTCTTATTCGTACACCTAGGATATAAATAATTTTACGTTTTCAACTATTCCCGATTCTTTGTAATATATCATGTTTCATTTTGTCTGATGTCATTATTGAAATTGATTTATGTAAGCAATAGTGTAATGTGTTTACCTTTTTCAGTTTTATTCTTCCTAAGTACGTAATGAGATAATTAATTGTTGTACGCCTCATAAATGGGAAAATGCTTTAGAGTTATCTAGCTTGTGTTTTATCCGAATAGTATAATAATACTGTAGCTGTTTATTGCTTTATGTAGATCACGTATCGATAAAGCTGACGAGGGCGTTGGCCGTCACTTAGCATGTCCTCCGTCGAAGAACTCAAAGTGCTCAAACTAACTAACCGCCTAGCCTTATTAGTTCCCTCAGCGAATATATTTTTTGTTCGTATTCTTGTTTGTCCCTTCTTCGTTATCGAAGTATAATGGCAACGGACAAAGCGTTTGTTTTGTTTGTTTTGTATTCATGCTTACTTGCTCATTTAATTGAAGTGAATTTGTACTTTTATTTGTGCGCGAGGCACTTTAATGCGAGTTGTTTATTATGTTTATCGTGTATTCTGGAAGAAATATATTGCACACATTGATAAACTTTGTGTAATAATATACAACTGTTTGAATACAGTTTGAAGATAATTTTCTTTATTGAATTTATTATATTTATAGGAATCTTTATAATAATAATACGTGAAGAGAAAACATTCTACCCTTTTTTAGGCAAATTGCAAACACGAAGGAGTATGAGATTTGGCATAGGTATTTATTTATTTATGTGAGTAGTGCAGAAAATTAATAATCTCTTAAATAAGTGTTACAAATAAACAAAATAAGACATAAATTGTTTACGTTCATACTGATGATGTCAAACAATATAGGTAGTCTGTATTCAAACAGTCTTCCAGAGTGGAAATTGTCGCTAAATATTTATCAAATGCTACGACATAAATATAATTATTATTATAGACGGTGTTTTTGGCGCGATATTTAAGTGACATGTTACGGTTTTTATTTTTAATTAATTAACTCTAGATATTTGACTCTATATTATGACCTATTGGTGGCGTTTTGCGTGATATACTTTCGTTTTTGTGCATAGGTGAAGTGGATTATAAATATAAACTAGAAACATACGTTTTGAGGTGCCACAAAAACTCCTTAAAAAGTTCTAACAAGAGAAACGCCATCATACTACGATACTGAAATCGTCATAAGATAGACACACTATATTCAATTTATAATGGCAGTAATGGTCTTCAATAAAAGGACTAATTGCCAAGTTACGAATATGATTGTTATAGACGTATTTTGACATTTATATTTCTATATCAAAGAACATAAATAACGTTCAAACTTAAAATGAAATTAATAGTGGGTTAATTTTGACAACTGTACTGACTAACAAAACACCCACTAATACTACCAAGCAAAAATAAATTTGTAAGTTCATTTTTATCTATAATCGGCTTAAAGCGACTGGGACCGTATAGTCTTAAATCTTGTCTTTGTGTTTTTGGCTACTTGCCAGTATTCCAATTGACCTTAATTTAAACGCAGGTTATTGGAGTCTGTATGGACTATAGGAGCGAAAATTTTCCGCATAGCTGAGTTTCCATTTTGTTACAGTCGTGGTTGTAAATATGAGTCCATTGTGTAACTATTTCGTCTTTTTTTTTTTTTAATATTTGACAAAATCAAAGTCGTTTGTATGCATATTCTTTAAAACCGTGTTGTATATCTCTCTTATACAAATAAATGTAATTAAATAGTTTATTATAAAATTAACGGTTAATTTTCAATTCCAATAGCATATTTTAAGCATACTGCAAATTCTTTCGATAACGTTTGATAATGAAAACATCCGTTTACTGCGAGATAATGTGGGAACTTTTATGAGTCACCATTGAATCTCGGGGAGTATTATTAACGTTGTCATCTTTACAACAATATTTGAGTTTGTATGGCAAAATAATTCATAATAATATTCTTCTTTTTCAGGTACGTTAACAGATTAACATCTTCTTAGTGGTAAGATTATGTAATTTATATATGTATATAAGCATTCCATTATTCGATAAAAAATCAGTATTAAACTCGTAATCCAAATAAGATAAAGATACAATCTAAGAGCCATGACACTTTGTGTGAGTGTGCGCGGTTCAGGAATGTGGTGACAGTGAGCTGACGAGGTCTCTTGGCTCCTTGGGTCACCGGACGTTGCTATACTTTCATATAATCACTAGCGACAGGCGATTATTGAAATAACACTACAAGATCAGTATAATTAATGTTATACCATATTCTTCTCACAATGAACGTAGCTTAGGCTCTTCTAAGGGAAAAGTAAGATAGATATTAGATTGGAGTGGTATAAGCAAAAGGTTAGATTTTCATAATTTTAAAGAACTTTCTAACAGTATATTTATTTAGTTATATAAATTTACTTTAAAACACATTGATATTTAGTTGCTTTAAACTTATAATGCACATTCTGATTCAAGCACACAATTATTTTATATAATGTGTGAGTCTAGTTTCAAAACATGTAATTAATCTGCAACGTTTATCGCAAAAAGTATGCCGTTACTCATAAACATTTGTGACTTATTTATGGTTCGAAGAGTCAATATAAATAGTAATAGCTGCTTGGGTTTAGTTTGTTTCGACGTAGCCAAGGCCTTTGATAAGGTCTGGCACGAAGGATTAGTCTATAAGCTGTACTCCCACGAAGTCCCCGATAGATTAGTTAAAATCATCCGCGACTACCTCAAAGACCGCACCTTTCGCTACAGAGTGGAAGGTGAACTATCCACACCCCATCCCATACGCTCAGGCGTCCCCCAAGGTTCCATCCTGGCACCTAGCCTCTTCAATCTGTACGTCAGTGACCTACCAAAACTTCAAGAGAAAGTTGAAGTAGGTCTATACGCTGACGATACAGTCATATACTCCTCTCAAAGGCAAACGAGAAACCTCAAATGTAGGATCCAAAGAGCCGTGACCACTCTCGGGAAGTGGTTTAACGACTGGCGAATAGCCATAAACCCCACGAAGAGCGCAGCGGTGCTCTTCGACCAAACCGCCACAAAGATACCGCAAAAACTCAAGGACAATCCCCTTGAACTCTTCGGTAATCCGATCCCCTGGGAAAAGGCGACCAAATATCTAGGTGTAACCCTAGACAGTAGACTCTCCTTTATACGCCACATCAATCTGGTTAGGAAAAGGGCCTCCTGGACCCTCGCCCGACTGCATCCTCTGTTATGTGCTGCAAGCAAAATGTCCACGAGACACAAGCTTACGCTCTACAAGATGTGTATCCGTCCGATCATGACATATAGCTGCGTTGCGTTCGCACATATGCCAAGTTATAACTGGGAACGCTTACAAGCCATCCAGAACAAGTTTCTTCACCGCCTTACCGGTGCCCCCTGGTTTGTTCGTATGGAGGATCTCCATAGAGATATGCTACGACATAAATATAATTATTATTATAGACGGTGTTTTTGGCGCGATATTTAAGTGACATGTTACGGTTTTTATTTTTAATTAATTAACTCTAGATATTTGACTCTATATTATGACCTATTGGTGGCGTTTTGCGTGATATACTTTCGTTTTTGTGCATAGGTGAAGTGGATTATAAATATAAACTAGAAACATACGTTTTGAGGTGCCACAAAAACTCCTTAAAAAGTTCTAACAAGAGAAACGCCATCATACTACGATACTGAAATCGTCATAAGATAGACACACTATATTCAATTTATAATGGCAGTAATGGTCTTCAATAAAAGGACTAATTGCCAAGTTACGAATATGATTGTTATAGACGTATTTTGACATTTATATTTCTATATCAAAGAACATAAATAACGTTCAAACTTAAAATGAAATTAATAGTGGGTTAATTTTGACAACTGTACTGACTAACAAAACACCCACTAATACTACCAAGCAAAAATAAATTTGTAAGTTCATTTTTATCTATAATCGGCTTAAAGCGACTGGGACCGTATAGTCTTAAATCTTGTCTTTGTGTTTTTGGCTACTTGCCAGTATTCCAATTGACCTTAATTTAAACGCAGGTTATTGGAGTCTGTATGGACTATAGGAGCGAAAATTTTCCGCATAGCTGAGTTTCCATTTTGTTACAGTCGTGGTTGTAAATATGAGTCCATTGTGTAACTATTTCGTCTTTTTTTTTTTTTAATATTTGACAAAATCAAAGTCGTTTGTATGCATATTCTTTAAAACCGTGTTGTATATCTCTCTTATACAAATAAATGTAATTAAATAGTTTATTATAAAATTAACGGTTAATTTTCAATTCCAATAGCATATTTTAAGCATACTGCAAATTCTTTCGATAACGTTTGATAATGAAAACATCCGTTTACTGCGAGATAATGTGGGAACTTTTATGAGTCACCATTGAATCTCGGGGAGTATTATTAACGTTGTCATCTTTACAACAATATTTGAGTTTGTATGGCAAAATAATTCATAATAATATTCTTCTTTTTCAGGTACGTTAACAGATTAACATCTTCTTAGTGGTAAGATTATGTAATTTATATATGTATATAAGCATTCCATTATTCGATAAAAAATCAGTATTAAACTCGTAATCCAAATAAGATAAAGATACAATCTAAGAGCCATGACACTTTGTGTGAGTGTGCGCGGTTCAGGAATGTGGTGACAGTGAGCTGACGAGGTCTCTTGGCTCCTTGGGTCACCGGACGTTGCTATACTTTCATATAATCACTAGCGACAGGCGATTATTGAAATAACACTACAAGATCAGTATAATTAATGTTATACCATATTCTTCTCACAATGAACGTAGCTTAGGCTCTTCTAAGGGAAAAGTAAGATAGATATTAGATTGGAGTGGTATAAGCAAAAGGTTAGATTTTCATAATTTTAAAGAACTTTCTAACAGTATATTTATTTAGTTATATAAATTTACTTTAAAACACATTGATATTTAGTTGCTTTAAACTTATAATGCACATTCTGATTCAAGCACACAATTATTTTATATAATGTGTGAGTCTAGTTTCAAAACATGTAATTAATCTGCAACGTTTATCGCAAAAAGTATGCCGTTACTCATAAACATTTGTGACTTATTTATGGTTCGAAGAGTCAATATAAATAGTAATAGCTGCTTGGGTTTAGTTTGTTTCGACGTAGCCAAGGCCTTTGATAAGGTCTGGCACGAAGGATTAGTCTATAAGCTGTACTCCCACGAAGTCCCCGATAGATTAGTTAAAATCATCCGCGACTACCTCAAAGACCGCACCTTTCGCTACAGAGTGGAAGGTGAACTATCCACACCCCATCCCATACGCTCAGGCGTCCCCCAAGGTTCCATCCTGGCACCTAGCCTCTTCAATCTGTACGTCAGTGACCTACCAAAACTTCAAGAGAAAGTTGAAGTAGGTCTATACGCTGACGATACAGTCATATACTCCTCTCAAAGGCAAACGAGAAACCTCAAATGTAGGATCCAAAGAGCCGTGACCACTCTCGGGAAGTGGTTTAACGACTGGCGAATAGCCATAAACCCCACGAAGAGCGCAGCGGTGCTCTTCGACCAAACCGCCACAAAGATACCGCAAAAACTCAAGGACAATCCCCTTGAACTCTTCGGTAATCCGATCCCCTGGGAAAAGGCGACCAAATATCTAGGTGTAACCCTAGACAGTAGACTCTCCTTTATACGCCACATCAATCTGGTTAGGAAAAGGGCCTCCTGGACCCTCGCCCGACTGCATCCTCTGTTATGTGCTGCAAGCAAAATGTCCACGAGACACAAGCTTACGCTCTACAAGATGTGTATCCGTCCGATCATGACATATAGCTGCGTTGCGTTCGCACATATGCCAAGTTATAACTGGGAACGCTTACAAGCCATCCAGAACAAGTTTCTTCACCGCCTTACCGGTGCCCCCTGGTTTGTTCGTATGGAGGATCTCCATAGAGATATGGACCTTCCCTCGATACATGCATACGCCAAACACCTTTCTCGCTCGTATTTCGACACCGCGTCGAACCACGCGAACCCCTTAATAAAAGCGGCAGCTTCTTATGTTCCCGACCCCAACGCCTGCCGGAGAAAACGCCGGCCGCGTAATATATTCACTGACCCGCCCGACCAAACCGAAAAAGCTAACGCGTTCTACGCCGACACCGTCTCTCCAAACAGAGCGTGCCACCGCCCACGCCCGCGTAACCACCGTTCTCTCCGCAGAGGACGGGCGGTCAACTTCGCTCCCGCACACCCGTCACGTCCACCCTCTCTAGCGGCAACCCAAGCCTAGGTCCGTTCCTCGGTGTGAAGCCCTTGGGTCAGGCAGCCGCCCGCGCGATACAAAGTGACACTATACGTGCAACACTTAGTTACCCACACACAACATTACACACGTATGAACACACACACGTGCACACCACACAGGTACATAGGTTCTGTAAGGGACCTTTTTTTTTCTTTTTTTGCGCTAGTTAGACTATTGCGCTAGTTAGTGTAGAAAAACCATTCCGATTATTAAATACACATACGCATGGTCCACTCCTTCCTCCCAGGAGGAGGGGAACGTGCATATGAGTATATATTAGTTAGCTCGAATTCTCATAAGATTAGGGAATTAGTTAGATCGCGACTTTTTCGCATTCGCGACGACCGCCCGAGCCGAGGTTCGGCCACTCTGGCACCCTCGTGCGGGTCGTCACAAACTTTCGCGGCTGAGTGCCCTAAGCGCTCGCCCCCAAGTCCGGTGAAGCTGTAAAAGCCGCAGCGGCTCTGTTTGACGATAGGGCCCCTAAGGCTAACAGTGTAGTCAGTTAAAAAAAAAAAAAAAAAAAAAAAAAAAAAAAAGGGTTTAGTTTGTGTGAATATAAATTAATTTAGGTACATACTTTGTATAATAAGTTAATTATTGTTGGAGAAATATTCGTTTCGGAGAACACTGGTAACCGAATTAAGGCTGTATTAGTCTTCAAAAGTCAATTTAGTCTTTTTCATGGAGGAACTGTTTTATAGCAATTGATAACCACCCCACCTACACACTTTGGCCCTAATGTCACGTTGGAGCCAACGTGTGAAGCCGGGTTAAAAGTAATTGTTCTTGTAAATTTTTGGGACGGTTTCTTGTTCTCTCACTGAAAAAAAGAAGATTTATTTGTTAATGATTTAAAATTTTTATTATGTGGTGTTAAGGTAGGTATGTAATATTTGTTGAGATACATAAAATTACTGATACATTACGATCACACAACTTAAATTTAAGATTTATTATTCAACTGTGAATTACACAGTACATAAGATGACTGAAGGAAAAGAACAGTAATAATTTTTACAAACACAACATCCTCCTTATTAATAATTAATGTAAAAAGTAATGAATCGTTTCATTATTTAATGTTTAAAGTTTGAAGCTTATTTTTACACAGGATGTACTGAGCACTTGATTTTGAGACAAGACAAAGATGTTAGTAATAAAAGCAGACACATGAGACCCACATGACGTTGTTTAGAGTAGTCTGTTGTTGATGTTTAAGACCTTAGGTACTGAGTTTCTGGTGAATTCGTTTTCGTGTAAAGCTTCAATTTCTTTATACTTTCTTTAAAGATTACACTTATCAAATCTATTATATTTCGACTGCTCTCGATCAGGGTAAATTTCGCTCCCTAGTTAGTTTTAGTGTTATACCTGTTACAAAAATCAAAATCGTGTAAGCACGTTGCGTATATAGTTTATTATTTGCTTACGTGCAACATGCATTAACTAAACTATTTTGTATACCAATATTTGAAATGGTGGAACGGTTTTTAATTTTAATTTTTTATTTTTGGTTTATAATTTTTAACCTTCTTGCTACTTTTTTAAATTCTAGAAAGTAAGCTACATAAGTTTCGGTTAATCGATTGTGTATATATAGGTCACGTGCACTTCTTATATTTTAATAAATGTTTTGAAAATGTAATTACATAATAACCATAGTTGCATGTTGTCAATATTAGATAACAATATTCTGAATTTATGATTGGCAGATATAGTTATTTTAATCTGAAAACAGTGAGTAACGGACTTGAAAAAAATGATGTGGTGTCGTGGGACACCAGGTAGGAACGAAGTTCCTTCGGCTAATGTAGAATCGACACAAATTGCAAAAAAATCGTGCTCAATTTTATGTAGGTTTTCTTGATTTTTCTCTTAAATTTTGCTGATTAGTTTTTATTTAAGTACAAGAAAGTATTTAGGAAATTCAGTATTTTAGGAAATAATAAATTACTTAAAATAAAAAAAATGATAAGAAAATAATAAAAGAAAGAGGGAGAAAGAGAAAGGTATTATACACTACTCGCTTGTGTATGCGACTGTCGCGCCTGCGCACGTCTCATTTAACGGTTTTATTCCACGCACTTTTTTCCACAGATTTTTTCTTACGGTTTTACTATCACATTTTTTTCAGTTCGGTCGCGCAGCAAAGTCCCTATCCCCTCCAAGCCTGCCGTAAGGAACTTCGTTCCAAAAATAAAATCGTAAGAAACGTTAATTAAGTAAATAAATAAGATTGGAAGTAGAAAAATAAAATAGTAGTGTATAGGCTTTTATATCTTAGGCTAACGCTGTGACAAAAAAATATGGATGCTTATAAGATCGACGAATTTTATTTTTCGTTTTTTTACTGTCTCATAAATTTAGGCTACAAAATTACAGCTTTTATAATGAAAAAATTTTCAACAGTTCTTCACATGCCATGTCTGTCTATTCAATACATATATGTAAAAGGATATATAATTGACTAACTGACATATCAACGCACATCCCTGGGGCTAGAACCGTGAAAATTTGCATGCGGATACCTTTTACACTGTAGATGTTAGGTGAGCGCTAAGAAATGATTTTTGGAAATTCAACCCCTAAGATGGTGAAAAGGCGATGAAATTTCTATGAAAATACGTAATTTTTGAAGATAGATGTGTGAAAATTGGTATTTAGTAATTCAGTTAGAATGGAAAATAAAAACATCTAATGGTACTTAGCTATGATGCAAGCGAAGCCGCGGGAAAAGCACTTGTATTTTATATATAAAAATCTTGTGTGTGTTTCATTTATAACTTCTAAGAACTTGAACGATTGAGCTCATATATGATTTATGGAGACGATAGTTATTAGGTATGTGTTAGTTAGTTAGTTTTATATATAAATTGATGTTAGTAATATAAGACATTAATCAATAAATTCCAACGGTTGCACGTTTGACGTAAATTTAGGAGCATTTTCATGAAGACCGTTTTTATGCTATCACTTAACGCGATAGGTGGCGCAGTTGTCAAGTTATTGACTACTGGAAAGGGCAGAATAACGTTGACGGGCCCAGCCAATGAAGTTATATCCATAAACCGGATACAAATCTCAACAGTGACGTGTTCACAATACGTCAGCAACGATTGCAGTTTTCGTTCATAGTATTATAACTTGTTTTGTACTTTACCTATTCCATTACGCTGAGTTGAAGCCGAAGGTCAGGCGTCAGGTTGTCCCATTCGCATGACGATGTCGTTTGTATAAAAAATTCTTTAGCTATTACCGCATTAGGTGCAAAATAAACTAACACGGAATACTTTATAAATCAATAAACTTCTCGGAAGTATTGCTGTCCTCATAATGAAGCCTTGTATTTTTATTAGACCCTAATAAATTATCTGAAGGCGGTTTTAATCTAATTGTAGTATTTTCCATTTTTAACTTCATTTTTTACATAGGTAGGTACCTAATATCAAATCGGATGTTTCAAAGGACTAATTTTGGTTTACTTAATAAAGTATTATATATTTTGTGACAATCGATTCCAATTCAAACATTTATATCCACCCAAAGGAAACATTTTGACAATTTTGTTGACGTATCAAAAAGTTTTTTATTGTTTTTCAACGAAGAATATGTACCTTTTTATTTGCTTTTTAAACTAATTTTCGACGTCAAATTCTTATTGGATAAGAAAACATTTTTAACGTCAAAAGAAGATGTATTTTTAAATTATGTTGAAACAAAATCATTATTTGCTTTATGATTTGGTGCACCATTGTAATTTCTGTAAAATGAATCTCAATCGGTCTTTGTATGGGTAAATTGTGGGTGGCAACATTTGTAATATGTAAGCAAATGCTTTGAATTGTAAACAAGATCGTATTTTGTAAAATCAGTTTAGTACTTTAAATATATTAAACCTAAAAAATATAAAGTGGAACAAATGCTACTTTAAATGGTTTGTTTAACAAAAATAAGTAGATACAGTGTAAACTCTTTATAACGATAAACTCCCTATAACGTTGAAGTGAGCCCAACTTGGTTGGTTTGCGTTAAAACCCACATATTGAAACTCCACTCCATATAACGATAACTCTCTATAACGACAGAAAATGCTCAGTCCCTTGAGTTTCGTTATAAAAAGTTTACACTGTAATTACATTATTTTAGGTTAAGTACTTTGTAGTTTTACATTGGATTGTATAATTAAGTCTCATTGTTTCCAACCAGCCAATATAATAAATTATCAAGTTATAATAACCTACTATATAATATTAACAGTATCAGTACTAATTTATTCAACAAATGAATAATTCATTTAACAAATGAATATATAACAAAAAAAAAGATTATTTTGGGATTACGTTTTAAATGTTGTTCCAAGTTGAAGCAGACTTTTTTGAGGTTTAGTCAAAAGTAAATATTTTATTTATAGTTAACATTTAAGTAATAACTTTTGCCAATATTAGTTACGAACCTATATGCACGAATGTAATATGATTGTAGATAAATCATATTTTAGCTTTCATCACATTGGCTAAGAATAATCTCACAATTGCATTATTTCATTGCCGTTCGCTTTCAAATATGTATCTCCGTATACGAGACGGGGAATGTATTTTAAATAAAGTAATAATAAACTGATTTTTACTGGCTTTGGTAACTATAAAGGTTACGAATGAATAAAGCTTTTAAAGATCATAGTTCATCCAAAAATGGAAGTTCTAACAGTAGATTTGGCAGACGTAACATTGCATCGCAGAGCTAAATACCATTATGATTTAGCTATAGAGACAATTGTTAAATAGAACGCTTAATTATTACACAGGCATAATGATTTTGTCCCAGAACTTTGTGTAACTTATGCCGTCATCTATAAACTAGCTGACTAATAAGTGTATGACAAATATGTCATTAATTCCAATGAAATTGTTTGTTGGGTGTTTTGCTGATCTTTACCTTGTGTCTCATTACTATTTAACATTTCATCGAAAGTAACGGAACTTGTTTTAAAAACATTCTCCGCGTTGATACAATGAAGCTTGGCGAAATAATGTATTTTTTGTGATAATGGAATATTTTGTTAATACTCATCGGGAAGGTTGCCAGGTGCTTCTTACATTCTTTGTTTAAAGACGAATCACCTCAGTGCAGTGCTGTTAGAACCGGTTCATTTCACGAAGTTTTAGTAAACAATTTTATCTATAATTTTGGTTTTAATGGATTATTTTGTAAACAACATAGAAAAAATTACGTATTGAATACTTATAAAGAAGTACTCAGCCTAACCTTTGTTGTTTTGAATATTTACTGAGTGACATTAAAATAAGTGTATTTATTTCTATTACTTCTAAATTAATAAAAACTACGATTTAGAATTTTAGTTTATAAATAAAATAATGTCTAACTTATTCCTCATCCTCTTATTGCTGTGGATCGCGAATGAAGATTACCATAGAATTGGAATTTTTCTCTATGTATTGCTTTCTTAAAATGGTTTTTACGGCGACACCTGACCAGTAAGTAGTATTTTCCATTTCACCTGGGTACGTTGACTTTTAGTTGTGTTCGGTTTAATAAATTATTAATTCTTTTATATTGTGTTATTGTAGTCTAGTGGTTGATGACAATAACAACTATAGTCAACTGTTGTATGATCGAAGATGGTGATAATACGCGAAGTCTAGAGTTGAGAGCTAGCTCTCTAGTGCAACTATTAGGTCAAACAAAATATCTGAAGATTTCCAATAATACTTCGATTTCGTACTTATTTGATTTTCATAATTCAAAATTGAAAAGGATACGTACGTGTTGCGCCGGTAAAGTATTTATGGAAATTAGCAACTAGGTATAAAAGATTGACTTTGATGTTTTTAAAATGTTGAACATAACACCTATTAGTTTGGAAAAGCATGGTGGTAAATATAATGTAGGTTAATGTAATGTAATAGCTTGACATAATACATTAGCCCATCCCATTACCCACAGGCTGTTGTAAGCTTGTAAGGGTTGAGTGATGACCTAAAATGTATTAAATATTCAATGAAGTAAATTAGCGTGTATTTAATTTATGTAATCTATGATTGTTAAACACTTTGCGGAGAATACAACCATTGATTTATCACCTAAGTAACATATTTATTTGTAAGTTGTTCACATAGGGATTGAAGTAAATGTATCGCATACATATTTATAAATGTCTAATAATAATTTGGATACTGTAGAGTCGCATTCTTCCTTGGTTTATTTTTAAAAGTTTCTATTTTTCGCTTTTAATGTTCGGTGACTACGATCTTTAGCTTTGAATAATTTTAGGTGATTTCATTAATCAAATACATTATAATAATACAGAACTTTCTCACCATTCTGCTATCACATTGTCTTTTCCAAAGATTGGTTATAGAAATCTGCGGATTGTAGTGTAATGTAATAAAATAAACCTAGATAACTTTTACAATATATATATGTGAATTTACTTAAAGTGTAGATAATGAAATACGAAACTTCTAGTTATAATGTTTTATTTATAAAGTAGTTATAACCGCAGCTTCGCTTACCTTGACAACACTGTTATTTTATAGCTGGTGAACACTATGAAGTGTTATTCCACGTATTTTTGGAACGAAGTTCCTTAACGCGGCTTTCGCCACTTTTCACATCTCTCAAAGCCCGATATCAATGGAATACAGTTCACAGTCACAGTTTTGAAGCTGTATAGTGTAAAATGTACTTTCATTGTGTACTTACGGCGATGGAATTATTTATTTGATTCTATACAGGGTGGCCAAAAAATCGTGGATCAAACGCAACTAGGGGTTAGATGGGGCCATCAGTGCAAAACATTGTTCTACGGGTGGTCCTTAAGGTCAAAAAAGGTCAAAGGTCAGTAAAAAAAGTCAATTTTCTCATAAAAACACAAAATAAATTATAACTGCAGGGGTTGACCTTAAGGACCTCCCGTAGAACAATTTTTTGCAGCTGATGACCCCATCTATCCCCTAGCTGCGTTTGATCCATGACTTTTTGGCCACTCTGTATTTAACGGTATAGGCAGCAAGCAGCGTATTGAAAGAGAACCCGCTGACGAAAAATTGTATTCGGATAAATTTTATTGTCATTGCTTAGTCCTTATCTAGCATAACAACAAAAGATAAACTGAAGTAGGAACAATATATTAAGGAATTAACAAAGAAAATGAATAAATATAAATTAGACACAGAGATGTTGCGTTTTATAATATGTAAAAGTAGGTTATAATTTAACTTGAATTTTAGTCTTACATTTTACGTAATACAGCGAATGGTGAACTGTAAAGTGGAAATGTAAAGTGTTTGCCGATTACAGAGCACGATCTAGACTTTTACATGATAGTGTATTATAATAGTCGTTAAATTAGTGAACGTGAATGGTGGATTAACGAGAGAGCACTTTAATTCAGTTAGTTAACGCTCACCTAAAAACGAAAGCTTCAGTAATTCAATACTCATTACTGTGAACGTGCATTTAACCTTCAGCACAGCTTGTCATCGGTTCCAATCTCCGAATACTTGTTGTGTAATATCATACTAGTATAATGCCAAGAATGAAAGGATGAAACTTGATTAGGTTTAAAGTAGCACGGTTAAGTGACGGCATGTTTATATATAAAGAAACTAAACTTTGTTATTGGTAAAGTAACCTATAAAATTGATTACAAAATTGCAAATGAAAATTTATAGATTGAATGACATGATTGCTCGCTACATTGTTACTCTTGATGTAGATTGACCCTCAATAGATTTCATAAAGATGATTGCTCAAAAAACACAATGGATATTGTCAGTAGCGAGAAACGAATTTTAAGATTAGGTCCTTACATATGAAACTTGATGTGTCCTACGGTTTCACTTGTGTTAATGTTATCCGACAAACACCGCAACATCAACCCACCCGTGTAGCCAGCCTATCATAATTTTATTGTTCTTCCCGCAAGTAGAAATTATATTAATTTTTCATTATCTCCTAAACTTTGCGTCCAAATAACGTATTTTAAAGATCAAAATTTAACTTCATAAAATTGTCTTTATGATGAAGTAACTTTTGTTCGTAAGGATCAATATGCCATGTCTAATAATAATGTTCATAAATCACTTTTTAATTTTTAAGAATTGTTTGTCACAAAATATCTTATATATAAGAGGTAGACATATGCTATCGCAGATTTTTTTTAGGTATGCTAAAGACCTATATTTTTGTTGAACATTGTATTTACGTATTATTTATTAACCATTATTCCAGCGCACGCAGATAAATCAGTTCGGGAGGGCTTCCGCCTCCGACTTACTGAACAAAAATCAATATTTAAGATTAGCTGAGAGTTATTATAGCCTAATGTTAGATAGTCTATACTTTTCCTCGTGAGTCTTTTCTGGCTATTATATAGAAAAATAGTTTTTCGAATCATACTGGCAGTTCCAGAGGTTAGCGTGTTTAAACAAACAAAGAAAAAAGCTCTTCCGCTTTATTATATTATTAAGGATTAACGCTTTATATGGAAAAATTAAAAGGAAAAAAAAAATGAAATTATATATTTAATCAATCGAAGTGTGTACCTACACAGTTTCGCCATTTTATAGGTAGTTCATTGATTCCATTGCTGAAAAATTGTGGGAGCGAGAATAAAATAAAATCTTTGAATGCGGTTTGGACGACCTCATCGGAATTGATTTTTTTTTCCTTTAAAGAAATTGTCCAAATTCAGAAAAAGTGGCAATCTGTTTGAGTAAGGTTCGGGGAGTAAAGTGGGTGTCGGAGACATTCCAACCGCAGTTCCTCTAATTTAGCGACCGTGTGTCGTGAAGTATGGGGGTCTAGCGTTGTCCTGAAGCAGCAGTGGGCTAGACAGATTGACCAGTCTCAGTTGTTTAACGGCTAGCTTTTCCAGCTAGCTAATTCTTGACAATACAGATCTGCCGTTATTATCTGGCCAGGTCTTAGAAAGCTGTAGAGTATGACACCAGCACTGATTCACCAAACACTCACCAGTGCCTTTTTCTAAGTCAACTTTCGCTTGGGACAGGATTTGGCCGGTTCTCCTGGGTTCAACCACTGTGATAAGCGTTTCCGATTGCTGTAAAGGATCCGGTTTTCGTCACAAGTAACAATACGATTCAAAATTTCCTCTTTATTGTGTCGGTAGGGTAATGTAACGCAGCACTCAATGCGTGTTTGTTGGTGTGCTTCAGTCAATTCATGCGGCACCCATTTCTCGACCATTATCACTTTTCCAATTAATTTCAAGTGAATTAAAATAGTTTTATCACTGACACCGAAGGCTGCTGCTAACTCTGACGTGGTTTCTGATGGACCCGTTTCCACGATCACCTTTAGTTCTTCATTAACAACCAGAGTCTCCGGCCGTTCACGGGGTTTGTTTCATAGGTCAAAATTTTCATAACGAAAACGTTGCATCCAAAAACGTACCGTGTTTTCTTTTACAGTAGCTTCCCCATACATATTGTTAATCCTTCGAGCTGTTTCTGCACCGCTGATACCACGGTGGAACTCATATTCGTAAATAACACGATATTTTAAGTTTTCCATTTTGTGAAAAGAACGATGTCAAAGAAAAATCAAATGGTGCGAAAACAAATGAATCACTAAATTCGAAACAAAAATACACAAGCCTAGATTTGAAATAAATTTAAATTTGGAATTCCTAACCAAACGCCGGATATTTGAGATTAAATTGGTCAGTTCAACAAAACGCCAAAATCATACGTAAGGACCTAATATTGAATGTTAATTTATAACTACATATTGTCAAAGGTTCTTATGTAGTACAACTCACCAGTTTAATGGTATACAATTAAAGATCAAATATAATTAATTAGGTATTATTGGGCTAGTATTTTTATTAGAACATGCAGGATAACAATGTGTGGGTCACGTGTCATGCTGCTTAACTCATAAAATGAAATGTATGGAAATGGGTCCCCTTTTCGATATATTCTTCTAATAAATATATATATTATTAAATACATTTTGTGACATTCATATTTAAAGTTATTTATTGAGGTATTCAGATGTTTACATTTTGGAATGATCATAAATTTGAATAATTGGTTTCCTTGTAACCCGAGAACCTGCCGTAGTTAAGCACATTTCCAGTGTCGATAGTGCTTTTACATTTTTTGTGTTTTCAAGTTTATTTTTATTCCATATTATTATTTTACTTTCTCATTCGTTTAACATTATTAATTTAATAGTTAAGGTGTATTTTTATTCTCCGACATATTATTTGTATTTTTTTAATATAGTAGCACTACAAAGTGACTGCACTGTGTCTGATAGTAAGCATAGTACAATCCAAAAACATCGGCAACCGAGGATGTCAGTGGTCGGATGTATTAATGCTGGCCTGGAAGCCTCTTGGCAGCTGGATATACACTGACCTAATCCGAAAAGCGACAAACCAAATGAGAGACAACGTGACAGGCTTATCACAATGTATATAGTGGTCGCGACCCAGTCGAATACCGGACAGATACTATACATAGCCCTACCACCCTGCTTTTACTGGATATATTATATAACATATACCGGATAATCTCGGAACTTGACACGCAAACTGCCATTACGGTGGGTCTTACACCTTGTGTATGGTGGTCGCGACCCACTCAGACACAATAATTGTCGTGTGCTACCACCACCCAGCCAAATTATAGTATAAATTAAAAGCAATAAGTCAATAATACACTTTTTTATTCGACGAACGATTCATATTACGCTTACATTGATTGTTGCCTTTGTTAAAATATTGTGTTATGTTCAGATGCGTCGTCGGAGGCTATTGTAGCTTTGAATTGTAGAATAGTGTTCGGTTACTAGTCTCTTCTCTTCATTACGGGAACTGGAAATGTTTTCACAGTCATTAGTGATCCGTACCGTGACTCAAACTTTTAGATCATCTACGGTTACTTCGTTCAACAGAATTATAATAGAAAGTATTTCTGCGACGAAAACGTTATGTAAGATACGACACCGATAACACTTTTACTCCATAATTTTTTTATAGAATTTTGATGATGTTATATCAGTAAAAACAAGCAAAATAATGTACAGTTGGAAATACGTTGATTGATTATATTGCAATTGATTTGGTTGTTTATTTTAAAAGCGTGTTTTATATTTATTTTTTACTAGCTGGCCTCGCAAACGTTGTTCTGTTTTTTCCATTAGTTAATAACTTGACCACAGCGCCACGTATCCCCATTTTTTTTATCTGAAAGCTCTTCCAGGACCTTATTGAACAAAACGAAATAAGAATTACTCATATTTATCGTTATATTAATAATCAAAAAGAAAAAAATAATTAGCCAAATCTATCCAGCCGTTTTCAATTGATGCGATAACCAAAGAATAGCATTTAATTTTTATTTGTACTATAGTTATTACTCATTAGTTCTAACACTGAATAATTATTTCTTCATTAATAGATGTATTTTAAGCTACACAATATTTTCTATCCAAAAACTCTGTATGAAATTATTTTAACATTGTTAAAGTTGTAACAGATTACACACATTGCACTTTTGACTCATCACAGTCATCACCAATGTGATTCACACAGGGATGGCGCGGCGCGGCTTGGCGTTGCACGGTACGGGCTAAGTATTTTGTAACGATCGTTTGTATTTAAAGTCGAACCACGTGTTGTCGCCATTTTCTTCACAATTGCTGCCACTCTCGGTTATTCATATTCCGAGTTATTTGAGGCTGGTAGCTTTACCGGCTATTACTGGTTCATCCTTGCTTTGTATCTTAATCAGGCTTAGCGCAAATCACGGTTGTTGGGAGAACAAAATTATATAGCAAATATTATTAATAGAATGATATGGAAAAAGATTTATTGTTTTAACATAGGAACGCATGTAATAATTCAATTGTAACTTTTATTATCCAAATAAGTTCAGTTAGTGTTAACCCATTGACAACAGCAGTGGACCTAGATAATAGAAAGATAACCAGCGCCCAAAAAATTACTGGAAGATAATAAATTACATAAAGTGCCATGCTAGAAATCGATACGAGTTGGGTACTGTACAAATTCACGCTGTCTACCGTCAAATGCGTCTAGACGAGATAAAGTCTTTCAACGAATGGATCGGTACGGAATTAAAAAATATTGACCCATGCTTGAATTTTATGTTGAGGAAGATTTTAATTGCAGTATCTTATCTGCTTTCTATAAAATGAATCATTTAATTAACAAGCTAGTTAGTTAATTAATAAATTAGTTAAACGACAGCAATCATTTGCGGTTCTCCCTACACGTTAAGTACAACATTTTATAAATCGCACAATAACCAAACTTTATTACATACTATTATATCGATATTACACATTATAGGATCACATAACGCAAGTTTGTGGATAAAATATGAAGACAATTACATGCCAGACTAAGATCCTGTTTAAAATTCCTATAGTGGTTATATAATATACTATATTCCTATAGTAAGTAGTCCTACCTAGTTGACATTATCCTATTTAATGTTAAATGTTTTGTACAACTATTTTATGCAGCACAAACACTTAAAGTCACCAAGCGAGGTTGAAATATTTTAAAAAGCTAAATCTTTATTTAAAATAATTGAAACCAATTAATATTCCATTCCAATTCTCATTTAAATCCCTAAAAATCATGGATTGGAGCATTCAACTTTAAGCGTGACTTTTATAACAATTGAATCATTATGACATAATAATTTAAAAGTTAACGTGGAGAATTTTACATTTTGACAGCCTAGACAAGAAAGTTCGTGAGTGTTTCTCTATGGAATAGGTAGTGGGACGCAAATAGTACTAGAGAAGCTAGACCGCAGCAAAACATTGTTTTTTTTTTTACCCTCTGTGAGTGATTTATTTTCTATTTTACATTATAGCTTTATGTGGAGGTCTGTTATATGCGTAATATTTTGATATCAAACATCTATAGGCGTGGGGTACACCTGATTGTTAGCGTGGCGTGCGTGGCGTGTTTATATATATATATACACAAAATAAAGTATACCGATACGTTTTTCCTGTTTTCTTGTTTTACAGTTACTATTTTTATGTTAATCACAAACCAGTGAATAAACGAGTGGTATACACTAGGAAACTGTAGCAGGGAGGACTGCCTTGGCCAGACGGGAATGACCTGCAAAGAACTATACTCCACTGTTGGGTAGAAAAAAAAAACTGAAAAAGGAGAAAAAAGAAGATACACGAGGATGTGCTGTAAATAACTTTACAAAGTAATTGTTTTAGGACCTGCGTTCCGAACCTTGGGGTAATTACCCCTACCCCGTCGGGGTTAAAATCAATATCCTGCGGGTTTAATAGAGCTTTTTACAATATAAATTAAAAGAGGCGATGAAAAATCTCTTTAAATAGTTCATCGATTCCCGTCTTCAAGGAAATTTCCATTAAAATGGCAAAAGTATATCGACAATAAAATAGGTAACACTTAAACTGATTAAATACATATATAGTTTTCATAATGAAAACATATTTTTTACTTTATAAAACGGCAATTTAATATGATTATTTTAAGACTGTATTTTTATGAATTGTTTTTTCTATGATAAAAAGTATGTGGGGTAAAACAAGTTATCCTAATAGGTTATAGGGGTAACAACATTAAAAAGGTTCCAACCGCTCAAACCGCTGTTCTGAGATATATTATTATTATTAATAGTTCTGAGATATTTCTGCAGAATAAAGAGCGGCGGATATTCCGTGTATATCTTGTGCTTTACACAAAATTTGACTTGTTACATAAAACGCAATGCTTTATAATATTTTAATTAGAGATTATTTAATAAACTTTAATTCTTATTATCATCGCAGACTAGTGAGTTGGAACAGTGAATTTTATGTAATACCATTGCAAAGATAGCG
The DNA here is from genome assembly GCA_033032175.1 of Saturnia japonica. NCBI lineage: Eukaryota > Metazoa > Arthropoda > Insecta > Lepidoptera > Saturniidae > Saturnia > Saturnia japonica. The sequence continues at coordinate 7,961,453 of CM065314.1, forward strand.
GCAGGAAACGGAAGGTCCCACGCGCTTTACTCCTGTGGCAGTCTAGAGATGTGATCGAACGAGTATGAAGCGGGGTATTTTTTTGTATAATGGTTAATAATAACTAATGAAATACTATTAATTCATAATATTAAATTAAAATGTTTATCAAATAGAACTGCAGAGTGTTAACAGTACGGCGTGATTACAAGGCTTGATTTATTTATTTCTTAACTATAATTATATTAAATAATTATGAAATAGGTTATGTGGTTAATGCAACTATATAATAAATGCACTGCAATAACATGTTTCCCGTCCTAAAATACATTTAAGAGCATTAAATATTCTAATGTTATTTCTAATATGCATTATGATAACAAAACTTAGTGAGGAGCAGTTCACCAGACCTTGACTATATCGGTACAGGCATTTTATCTGAGGTTAACAAACTAAGGGGGGAATATATTATAACAATGCTTCGTTCAGCATACCTTTAATTGATATGAAAAGCTTTAATAGTAACTAGATACTTTATTTAATATCGGATAATAAGATATCGATCGTGTTTAATACCTTATTTAATACGTTTCATATTGAAATTGATTTCTATTGCAAGACTAGTGAAACCGATTGGAACTATCTTAGTGTTTTCTTTTTCTTATGGAATGTAATGGGCAGAAGGAATATGAAATATTTGAAATTCATAGTTACGTTATGAATAATGAGAATACCTTAATCATAATCAGTGCGTATCCGTACACCGTAAAACTCGAAAAAATGAGAATTGAAAGTTTCGATTTTATCAAACTCGTATTTTGGTTCTTCTCGATGACTGGGATGTATACCGAACCGGTAGTAGTGTGTTTGCATTCGTAAGTGCCTTCTTGAGGCCTAAACTGAATAAGATGTTTTTGATTTATTTTTGTTTGATTAATTTTGGTTTATAAAATGTTTTGTTTTATGAAATTACCTATAATGCTTGTTTTGGCGTGTAAAAATCTACCAATACTCTTTTTTCATTGGTTTTATTGTAGTATTCTATTATTTAATAATTTTTAATATGACTGCATTATTTTCTGTTTGTTTTTACATTTAAATGGCTCTATTATTTATTATTAATTACTGTGATATTTAGTGGAAAGTTTCCTGGTATACTATATGATATTAATAATAATATAATAAAGCGGAAAAGTTTTTTGTTTGTTTAAACACACTAATCTTTGGAACTACCAGTCGGATTCGAAAAATTCTTTTTGTATAGGCTATCTAACATTAGGATACAATCTTAGCTAAGCCTTAAATATTCATTTTTGTTAAGTAAGTAGGAAGTGGAAGCCCTCTCGAAATGCTTTATCCGCGTGCGCTGGTCTATTGTTTAATGATACGTAAATACATTGTTTTACAAAAATATTACTCATAATATTTAAAAATAAGTCCGCAATACAATTTGCGTATCTCTTATAAATAAGCCACAATAAGGTATTTTTGCGATATTTTTTTTATAAAGATTAAAAACTGATTTATGAGCATTATTTTTAGCTATGGCATATATTAATCCTTACGAATAAAAGTTACTTCATCATAAAGACAATTTTATAAAGTTAAATTTTGCACTTTATAGCATGTTATTTGGACACATAGTTTAGGAGATAATGCAAAATTAAAATAATTTGTACTTGCGGGAAGTGAGAATAATTATAATAAGCTACACGGTGCGGTGTTTGTCGGATAAAAAACACGGGTGAAACAGTGGGGCACAGTTAGTTGGTTTATAATAATTATATTAGTAATATGAATACTTAACTGAGTTTCGCAAAAATAAAATAATAATGTCCCATCAATAAAAATAACTTTCTTCTCAAATATGTTGTATAAATGGAAAAAATAAATAGAATATAATCTATAAATAATTTATCAATGTTATTGGAATAGATAGACACGTTTGTAATGTAATAAAGTAGTCAGTACTTTATTGGAGATAACAGGCCGAATCATCTTCACAAACACATTTCTCACTCAGGCAGGAGTATTAGCAACGTTATGTTGAATGCTTTGAGACTGCTCACTGCGATTCCCCTTGCGGTCGTACTGATCGAGACGAGCCATTACCATCCGACTATGTATTTATTCGATCTAAGAATGTTGAGTACTAGGCATTGGTTGTATCGTGATTGTTAAATTAATGTACTTAGAAGTAATTAAATAATCATTTTGCGGTTTAGATGTTTTGATGATATATGTACATATTAGTTCCACGGTTCAAGCTTATGTTATACAGTATGCACAAAAAATATCTAACTTTTTACTTACTTATTCATCGTTTTACGTAATGAAATATTTTTTTTTTTTTAAAAGACCATTGGAGATCTTTATTTCTTTTATATTCTATTAGCTTGCCCTGCATGCATTGTTTATGGGCCTTTATAGTAGTCAATAACTCGAATACAGTGCCACCTATCACGTTCATGGATAGTATAAAAACCTCCACGAATAAACACATAGGTCCACCAACTTTCATGGTGATCGATCAAACGGTGTTGGAGTTTAGTAATTTCATATTATATACCAATATTTTTAATTAATGTATAGTAGATTATGTTAGGTGTTTTTTTAATGTTCGATTGCATGTAAAAATTTATTTACGCGATATATCAGATAATCGTAAGTTATTGAGATGATTGATTTTATTGGTCACAGATGAAATCTAAACAGAGTTATAAGCTAGAAACAAACTTATAAACAAGTAGTAAATAATGTTAAATACAAGTCATTAAGGATTATAAATTGTTAAATACTTTTAATTTAAAAGTTCTATACAAGTTTTTGTAACTTTATTAAGAAACCGTCGATTAAACCTATAAGTGACTTATAAATTAATAACTATAAACCTGTCCAGATTCCAAAATAATAAAAAACATGTCCGCAGTTCATACGCGGTAGAAGTGATACCTTCAGAAATAATACATATATCCTCTTTAAAATCTTTCTTTTTTAATCCTAAATCAGCGGGACTAGTAGTATCGACTACTCGTACTGTAAATAGAACAGTGCGTAAAGTCTGTTCATCACACCGCTAGGCCAATTCGACGACGATCATAGTTGTGATGTATAATGTATTCTATCTCATTCTCTCACAGGCTAAATCTTATAGATGTGTGTGTTTGTCTCTTTTTAGTGTCGCTTTTTCATTTCATCATATTTCAAAACACAACAGTAATAAAGTAGTTTTCATTTAAAAAAAAATGTTATATATTTCACATGAAAAATGAAACTTGTCGATATGTACGTTTCATTGTTACAGCAACTCAAAGATGAACTCGGCGAAGTGGTGGCCGAATTGGAGGCCCTTGACGGGCAGGAAGAGTGCAAGCAAAATAGTAAAGCCAAACAGATGAGCATTGGAAGAAAGAAATTTAATATGGACCCTAAGAAAGGTGAGCTTTTTCTTTGATCAATATTTGTCTGTAGTCCAACAAAAACAATTAACACAATCTGGTTTTCTAACGAAAAATTTACATATCCTTAAGCTTTTTTTAGAAGTGAAACTTCAAGCGGCGTTTCGATAATTACACGATAATTTCAAGGTGGCGTTACCTTTAAGCAAATTCCGTTACCTACTTGAGAGGGTAGGAAGACATAATGTACAAAGTAGGAGAATGACAGCTATACATTGTCTATCTATTATCTATACGTACACAGTTTAGGCTATCCGCGTCTCCCTTTTTGAATAGATTCTTCTATCACGTATACGATGCTGCACGCACAATGTTTTCTTTGTTTTGGTCCTTATGGGCCATGGAGCTTCGTTAGCTTCACCTTACACAAACCCATTACATTTTCTATCTTCAATATTTTAATTAATTTAATTTCTATGATTGATATGTTATTTTATCGATTGATTTTTATAAGTATATATTTCATATAAATAATTTAAATGGTCCACGAAACTGTTACGCCTGCTTTCAGGTTACGTCACCATATAATGTGAATGTATAAAAATGGCACCCATTGAAAGTGAATTAAGTTTAAAAAAATCGAGGGGTAGGCACAGAGGAATTTCTTTGGAGAATTTTCTCTGCTTGGGTCAGTCCGATTAGTAGAATACCTCCATCCTACAGAAGGTCGCAGCCAAATATTCTTGCGTTGAGTTCCTGCAGTGAGTAGGGTTTTCAGAACTACGCGCAAGTATTACCTACCCTATGCCTATTAATTACCTGTGGTATTTACAAGCATCCATAGGCTACGGTAGCCGCTTACTATCAGAAGGACTATATGCTTGTTTGCCACCTTAGTTGTATAAAAAAAGCAAAATAATTAATTATTTAATATTTCGTAACATCTGTCTTTACATATACATATTACAAAACGTGATTACGCTGTAAATAATTAATAATGTTAATTAATGTTATACGTCCATAATATATGCTGTTTGGCTTAACTAGAATAAAAATAATGATTAGCGTAATGTTTGTAAAAAAATTTCAACATGTTTATTATATATAACCTTGCTTCAAAACTATGTACAATTAAATAATATATAGTTTGAACACTTTCATTTTATTACAATTTTCAAACTTACTTAAGTACTTCTCTACAATGTAATCTTTTGGCTATGTTTGCTTTATTAGTTTAAAAAGCTTTTAATGCTGCTGATGTTTGGATGTTTGATACCTCGAATCAGGCAACAACTGCTGAACGGTTTAGGATGAAATTTGGCACAGAAATAGTTTATTACGTGGATTAACACATAGGACACTTTTTATCCCGGTAAATTACATATTTTTCATCTCTCTTTGGACCCAATTTTGAAGTCCACGCAGATGAAGTTTTGGGCGGAAGCTGGTTTGTGTTTTATAAATCTTTTAAGTTTATCGTGACGTTGACATAAATATTTAAAGTGACGTATTCGAAGTAAATGGTGCTGTTAATTGTACCGTTCTCGGTGGTATGATATTTAATTCGCCAGGTGTATTTTCACTAACAAACAGGCTACATATAAAGCAAAATATTCTATTCCTACTATTCCACACCTGCATAACGGATGTGAAATAGTTTATAAATTAGACATAATTATTTGTGTACGAAATTGTATGTATAAATTGATGAAATTATTATAAAACGCCGGTCGTAATTAAAATGATAAGTTAAAGCTGGTGGCGACATATCCTGGATTCCTATTCCCTTGTATTAAAAGGCCGACAACTCATTATTTCTTTTTGAAATTATAGAAGCGTTAAGCAGGCGAACGAAGGAAATACATAATGAAAGTGTGCTATAGTTTTATTAATCCTGTATTGTCGAATATATAGACGGTGGAGTATGTTGATATGTATTTATTTTATTTTATTAGTATACATATTATTCATATTTTATTACTATTCTAGATTTATAGTTTTGTATTTACTCTTTATTATTATTTTTTCTATTATCACTTACGACAATTATAATCTTTTCTACACAACTAACCAGTAGTTGGAAGAAAATGCTGTATGGCAGTAAGCTCACCAGTGCATTATACGAACTAAAATATGCAATGAAATATTCATTCACAATTTGTACTGGTTCAATAACTTTATATCAATAATGTTGATGAATCTACGTGTATAATGTAAAATGAATTTACAATCTTTAATGTACAGTTAATTTGAATCGACTTTCGAAATGATGTACCTAGTTCAAGTATTATAACGTCTTTTAACACGTTTAATACTTTCAAGTTTAATTTAGTAAAACATAGGTGAGTAGTGCATGCTAGGAATGAAGTTAAAAAGAAAGTTTATGTATTAATCAGTATTTATTTTAATATTTAGTAGGTTAAAAGATTATTTTACACTGCGACATTGTTGCTGTTAATTGGGTCACGTAGACTAACTAGGCTGGCATGTATTCTTGTAATAGCTGCCTCTAGGTAGAGGAACTGTGTCTGAATGTTAGCTCGAGGTAAAGAACCACTCTACTCGAGATCCTTGCCCTATTATCCGACCTACAATTTCTTAATGATGTCTCTGTGAAAGAATGCCTTGTCTGATATAGAAACTCTAATTTTAAATTTATTATTGTCTCTTGTGCAGAGCTAGTGTATTCTACTCTAATATATATACCTCAGCTCCTCACGTTGGCCCCAGCAACGTTGACGCCCAAAGTAGGGATCAGCGTGTGGAGCCGGGGTTACGTGAAATAAAATTACGTTTACCACGAGCATTTAAAAAATATATAATACTTTATGCGACTTTAATTGAAGTTTATAAATATACTTAATAAAGGTACATGTAACTGGATACCTCATAAAATGTGGGGTGTCGAACTTGTTATATATAGTTTGTGTAGTAATAATATAAATTTTGTATGAAGTTATTAACCTATATCTGTTTTAAATTGCCTCAATACTTAGCTGGGAAGAATGCTTGTTAGATTTTTTTTTTTACAGACAGTTGTCAGTTGTTGGCCAGGAGGCCATTACAGCATCACAGGACTTGTATGATTGTTAGATGAAACCCAATTACATGCGGTTGATCTCTTAGCCTCGTTGTGAGTCAAGGTTGTGAACATATCGATCACAATATGTTGTAGCATGGCTCACGCATACAGTGCTGTTGTTGACGTTGTATTGTGTTTTTTCAATACGATTGAAATGACATTGGATCGCTGTTTGTATTATTGATTCTGTAATTTAAAATGTAAAAGAATGTATACCGAAAGGTAAGACTGTTAAAACTTAAAATTTGTGGCATTATTTTTAGGGTTCTGGACCTTATAATGAAAACAAAGGAACCCTTATAGAATCACTTTGTTGTACGTTCGTCTGTCTATCCGTGTTTCTAAACCCTTTTTCTCAAAAACATTGATATACAGTTATAAAGATAGGTATAAAGTTAATTAATATCATATACAAAGATGAAAAGCTTCTAGTTGAACACATTAATAAGATACGGGACTTCATAGTTAAATACCGCTCGCGGACCGATTATCAAAACCTATAGGGTACTTCTTACTTCATACAGATCTACAGTCTTGAAATTTAGCACGAAGGGAGGTCTTTTAAGAAAAATTATGGAATAAATACTAAAACAATGAATTTACAATACTGGGAAATTATAATGTAACAAAATTATATTCAGTTTTTTTGGTATACAGTTGAAATTTAATTATTACAGACTACTAAGATCTATGATGACCTCGTACTCCTGTAAAAAGTTCAAGTTTTTAGGATAACGCAATAAACAGATACAATCCATCATGATCAAAGTTTAAAAGTTTCACTCACTGACCAATTATCCAAACCATAGGGTACCTACATTCCGCTAACCTACAATCTTAAAATTTGACACGAAGGAGGAAGGTTTTTCAACATAAGGATTGAATCTGAAAATATTTCAAATCCATCACGAGTTATTAAGCCAAAGAGTTATATTACGATTATTTAATTTCTCAAAAACGACTTGAGTTATGTTAATATGAAATAAGTACTAAGGTTTAAGTAGGTTATCATAAAATTACTTATTGTGGCTTAAATAGTAAAGTTACTTTATAGTAGACTTTTTTTTTGATCTTCGAGTCTACACAAAGGTCTAGTATAATTCCATTTAATTAAGATTTCTTTATCATGTACATATTTGTGTTTTGTTTCCATTATCCTATATTTAACAGTTTTAGCAACGTATTCCAAAATGTGTGCTGATTTTTTTTGTTGTTTTCTATATTTATAATTATTTAGAAAAACGTATATGAGATAATAAAAATATATTCACCGAAATTGGTTTAGTGGGTCTTGAGTTATAGGTAAGCGCACTAACAGATAAACATACGTATAGACCGAGAGACGATGGAGAATATAAGGAAATATACAAACAATATTTTGAAGTAATGATGGCCCAGTGAGATAGCGTAGGACGGAAATCATATTTATAGACATGATCTCTCGAATTATTGCAATGAGTCGGAACCTTTTGGTGAATGAAGACTTCGTGATGAAACCATAGCATGGTGGTAGGGCATTTTCTAATGCCCGCCTGGCTAGCTGCCAACCTCAAGTTGAATTTCTGTCGCCAAGCTCCTATAGGTGTGTTCCGGTAGCTGCACATAACAAACATAACCCCTTCCATTAAGCTTAGCGTGTTACCATCTTGGGTCAGATCATCTAGCCGTTGTGTTCATTTGAATGATGTAGTATTCCATAAATATTGCCAAAGAGTAAGCTTTTTTTTAATCAAATGATTAATATTATAAAAAAATTGCAAATATTAATTGTGTTTTTATTTCATTTTAAATGTACCCCGATTCTTATTGAAAAACCCTGTATTTACACGAAGTAATTTTAAAACGACGGAAATACTTAAACCTATATTATTCAAATAAATTATCTAGTTAATGAAATTAACAGATAAGATCTTATATTACGGGAAGTGTAGCTTATCATTAAAAATATATATTGTTTTATAAGACAACCTTATCACGTTTACATAGAATTCTGGTAAAGGAAATATATAAAAACTAAAATATTTGTACGGACAAAAGCTTTAATCTATGTAAAAAGAAATATAATAGCGTGCTGGTCGAAATTGGCTTGTCATTGTAATTAGTGAAGCTCTTGAATCTTCAGGAGTAATGCGGGAGCGTATGACGTCATCGGGATTGGTAGATTAGTATTCTTTTGGTGCTAGTTACGAAGTTGTGACGTCATTCAAATTGTCTGTCGTTTGTATGATCGATTGCCTTCGGCGACGATTACCGTAAACCATGCCGCTGTCTGCTCAAAGTAAAAGAGATGTGATAACGATATGAGTCAAGTAGGACAGAATTATTTATAACTCTTCATCATAATCAGTTCCTATTTTACTTGATATTTATTTCCATTGAGAATAGTTATTTATAGAATGCTATGAAATCATTTGAAGGCGTAATTTGTAGGTCAAGTTGTATTGCACAGTGAACATTTTAATTCTTTTTAAATTAATTATGAATGCATTTGACGTACACAACTCTATTCTCTGTCCTGGGAACTTTAGCTGTGTCTTGTGTCATGTCATGCTATGTCTTTTATCTGCAAATTTTTGATAGGTACTTCATGCTTATTAAATAAAAAAAAATATAAGTACATACTTCTTTTTAAATTTAATTAATTTAAAAAAAATTATAAACGTTTTTGACTATATTGTAAACGTTCGCCTTTTTATATTTATATCGCCTTGAATAAACTGTTGTTTTTTTTACAATAAACATGTGGTAAATAAATTATAATTCTCATTTGGTATTATTTCATTGTTTTCGGTAAGGCTATTTGTTGCCTTTAAATCACAATCAATGGACTTAGAATTTTAATTCGGCTTTGTTTAGCATAATGGTAACATTTTACTGAGTTTGCTGAAATGGTTGCCGCATGTCGGTTGCGGATACGGTCAACGCTCTTTCACATTCTGTATATAATACATATATAGTTGCATCGCTTGTCGTCGGCTTTGATATTGTTTTCAAACGGCAAATGTGTTGTTGGCAAATGTGGCTCGATGCGAATTTTACAGTATGATAATGTCTCATTACCTATACCACCGGGGGCACTGGGTTGGAAAAAATATTTATTTATACTTGTCATTCTATTTAGGTGATGGATTATTACTGTAATAATGTAAAATGAAGAAATTCATGGCATTTTAAATAAAGTAGAAGAGAAAAAATAGCTTAGCAGCTAAAATTAGGTTGTCTGTTATTTGACAGATATATTTCTATGGTAATCTCCTAAACGGTAAATTATAATTAACTTGAGATTATACCACGGACGTACTCGTGTATAAAGGTGTTGTTTTTAGGTGGCTTAAACCTAAACCGCCTTAGCTTAAGCAATATTTAAGTTTTCTCCGAAGATATCTATCTGCGTTTTGTATCCGTTCTTGAAAACCCACGGTAAAAAATAATACTTGTTTGTGATACAGTCGATACGTTGCTGTAATTTCCAATTAATTGATTATATTGGCACTTACAGTTCTTTCTTCTTATAGCGTGAAGTCACGGGCGATAACTAGTTTACCTTTGTGCGAAGCTGAACCCCACCATTTGAAACTTATAGCTACGCCCGTGGATTAGAGGTTTTAATCATTAGTATAATCAGTAGTCTCATCATTAGACTAAAGTTTAATTTAAGTTTAGTTGGGTGTTATATAAAAAAACTTATTAACAATACGTATGTGTAATGATACCATTATTATGTAGTTTTAAGTAAATTTTTTTTCGATACTGATTTCCCTTTTGTCAATTTTAATTCTACATGACTACGAAGAATTAATTCTGGGTACAAAGAAGCTTTCGCCAGGGTAACGCAATTTTCCAATTATCCACGCCAATGTTATGCGTGATCCGAATGATTACAACAATACAATAGGTAATTTGGTTCTTCGTTTCTCTTTGTTATAGTATTCTTTCTCGTTTCCTTAAGGTACTACAGTAATTTCTACATAATTATAATAATACAACTTGTTATCCGTGTGTTTTTTTATAATATACACACACACATAGATAAATGAAATAGCGATCAGCATGGGCCTTGTAAATTAAATTACAATAAGTATATAAAGAATGTAACATTTAAATGGATCAGTGAGGGGAACTCTGAAACTATAAGAGATAGAGGTAATAATATGTTCTAAAGAACAATGACAGCGATTTTAAAGACGAGAAAACCTGCACTCATACATTTTCAAAGAAACTTATACATGAATTAGGAATCGAACCTAATAATTTTTAGAAAAATAAAATTGCATTTTGTTACTGCTATTGATAGTGTAGGTTCAAGGTTGTAAGGAATAAATGTTGCCAAGAAACCCTAGGTCTAAAATTAAAAGAAAATGTTGAATTTAATAATTTTATTTATAAACGTTTAAAATGACTGCGATTATTACAATAATCAACTGTTTTAAGTAACGATTTTGTTACTGTATTTTGTATTTTCAAGTGGTAAATTTGCTTTAAAATAATCTCTATGGCGTTTATTAAACCTTCAACGGTATCCGGTGAACTCGTTTATAACAATCCATGTTTGTTGGAAGTTATATTATTTTAGAAGGCGAATTGCGTTTTGACTTTTGCAGTAAAGACGACATTAAGTTACATTTCATTTAACTCCTGCCAGTAACTAACGCCATAATAAGGTTTTGTTCTGTAATATTGATGATCGATGTTTGAACAATATGTACATCGAAATATTAAATATCTGTTACTATTCCTATGTGAAATATTGGCTGAAGACAGTCATGAGTGTATTTCCAACAAAAGCACCTACACACAATAGCCGAATCACAGCGGAATTCTTAAATGATAACTTCTAAAAAAATCAATTAGTATACAAACGAAATCACCGGGTTTAACTACACTAGATTATTTCTTGTGTGGCTACGTTAATTCTGAAAGCTTACAAAACAAGCCACGATACCTTTAAAGATCTAACAGACAATTCTAATAAAGACCATTAAAAAAAACTTAACCCTTGAAACTAAAAACACACACAAAACCGTTACCTAAAAGAGTTGATTAATATTGTATCCAAGAAAATGACTGTTATTATGAACAATTCAAAAATAAAATAATTAAATTCAGCATTTTCTTTTAATTTTAAACACAGTGTTTCCTAGCAATATTTATTCATTAAAACGTACACTATCAATTATCGTAATAAAATGACATACTTTTTATTCTAAAAATGATTAGTTTCGATTTCCAACTCGTGTATAAGTTTTTTGAAAATCTATGAATGCAGTTTTTCTTATCTTTAAAATCGATGTTATGGTTCTTTAGAACATACTTCTCTACCTCTTATAGTTTCAGAGTTCCCTTCACAGACATCTTTAAATGTTACATCTTGTTTATTTAACTTCTTGCAGTGCAATGGCTTGACACGCCCTGCAAAGATTTCGCATACTCCTCACGTCAGCTTGAGCTGTTTTAAAACTCAATATCGTTTGTTTTTTAATAAAACTTGCGTTCGTTATTTATTTAATACAATTTCTGTAGTAGAAGTGTACCGAAAAATAAATCTCTCTGCAATATTTTCAGTAATATTATTTTGGTTTATTTCATTCTGAATTGTAATGAACCGCAGTAATGAGTTGTTTACACTTGTATATCTAAACGAATCCACAGGAAACTCAACAGCATTCTTTGGATAAAATGAAACTTCAAAGTTGTTTATGTTTATTTGTATGCATATTATGTATGTAACGTTTATTTATTTTATTCCAGGTATAGAGTATCTATACGAAAATGGTTTACTTCAAAGGACTCCGGAAGACGTAGCGCAGTTTCTGCATAAAGGCGAAGGTCTCAGCAAGACTGCGATAGGAGATTACCTTGGTGAACGGTCGGAGTTCAACGAGGCAGTTCTACGGGCATTCGTTGATCTTCACGACTTCACAGATTTGATACTCGTACAAGCTCTTAGGTATGTCAATGTTTTCCAATAGCATTTTTCTAGCCTTTCGATTATTGTCCCTGAAGAAGTGTTTTAAAATTTTATTCTTAATAATTTTTAATCCATATTCTGAAAAATATTTGTAACATCTTATATAATGTTTTTTAGATTATTCAATGCTAAATTTTTTTACGAGTATTTATATTTGTCTGTAGAGCTCTGTTTGTATGAATTTATATCATATTTTAGAATAAACAAAATTCGCACGTTTTTCAGAAGTAAATGTATAATATTATGATTGCCGTAAAAAATTATTATATATTTATTTAAAATAGATTTATGTATTTATCAAAACCTTAGCTCAAAGCAAATACATAAAGTGAATTTAAGATAAAAATATATAGTAAAAAATAAACAAATGGAAGCATTTTATGGGTTAGTTGTATTGATAATTTGGAATTATTTTACATTATTTAATGTAGAAATTTACAGTAACAACTTATCGCAATAGGACAAAGCAAGTTTTTTCAGATAAATAGTCGAAAAATATTGCAGTATTAAATATAATATTCAAAATCCTAAAAATACACTTTTATTAGGTACCTATAATTATTAAATCAATGGTACGTAGGTACGTCTAAAGATTCCAAATTTTACAGAAGGTTTCCAAGCTTAAGACTTATCTTAAGATAAGTCTTTCTTTTGTGTGCAATATTATAAACGATTTTTATGTGGTTTAATAGATATTGTCGTGAACCCAAATTTTATTTAGTACCACCAAATTAGGTTTTGAACCGAGACTATTCTATATTGTTTTTATAATTACGTTCCCAAGCCATTCATGGTATTGTAAAAATATTGGAATTACGTCTTATCTTCGTTTACTTTGTTTAACAAATTTAATAATGTATATTTGCTCATGGTTTAAATCTTACAGAACTTAGAGTCTAATAACGCGTGAATTAAGATATGAATTCAATTAATAAGTGAAGTGGAAAATAATAACAAAGGAACAACAATTAATAACATTACACTAAAAATAAGAATGGTGAAAATAACTTACTTCTTTTCATTGGATAAAAATGTGCATAATGCATTTTATTATTGTTTCAGACAATTCCTTTGGAGCTTTCGTCTGCCAGGCGAAGCGCAAAAGATCGATCGCATGATGGAATGCTTCGCCCAGCGATACTGCCAGCTGAACCCCGACATATTCACAAATGCGGACACGTGTTACGTGTTGAGTTTCGCTATTATAATGCTAAACACCTCATTGCACAATCCAAGCGTTAAGGACAAACCCGCTCCCGAACAGTTTGTCGCGATGAATCGCGGAATCAACAATGGTGGCGATCTTCCGCAGGAGTTGCTCTTGGTGAGTTTTAGTTACGGTATAACATTACATTTATATCCTCCTTCATATATTTCTCCGTACCCTACGTGTAAGATACCTGAATCAGAAGTCGCGAGTTTCATTCATTTATGTTGCTTTTTATATGTGGTTATCCGATCAAGTTCTTTCCGGCTCTTCTCGATGACTGGGATGTTTCCCAACCGGTAGTAATATTGTGTTGACATTCATAAATACCTTCCGAGGGCTTAAATTCATGAAAATATATTTGATTTGAATTTTTGAGTTTGGTCTGGATCGGACAAGGCTGTACAGATTATACTTCTGTGTATAGAGAATTCTCCACATCATGAATAATATTAATCACTGAAAATTAATAAATTAAAATATAGTTTTCGAGTGTTGTTATCCTATATCAAGTAATGATATTAATTGTTATTTCCAATTTTATTTATATCGAATTGTTCGCTGCGCCACTGGCCAGATCAATAATTGTTATTATAAAATCAATTGACCCTATTGCTGGTCTAAACCAGTAGTAATACTTGGTCTCTAGCAGTAATCAGTTGAACTATGCTTTTGTGTAGCTCCTAGACGTAGCTCGATTATTTTGTCAAATAACGACGAATGAGAGATTTAAAAACTGTTTTATAACGATACTAATATAACGTTACATTCGTCGATTATTTAGATTTACCAATAAACTATATTTTTGTAAAGGTAAAATAACGTTACCTCGTAACGTCGGAACATTGACAGTAGTAGTAATTTCACAAGGTATTTAAAGTCGTGCTGCAGTCACTGTACAAAGTACACTACATACATACATAATACAATATAAGATTCATTACTAAATTGAATGTGAAAATCTGCGTCATCAAAATTGCACAAGTTATAACGGTGTGTATTAAAAACCCCGTCGGATCCGTGAAGGTGTTATTAGGTATCGAAATTATATTCTGTTAATGTTATCTATCTCAGATTATAAGTAAAAAAATTACCCTTATTAAAATGTAAAAATCATTAGTTAAATGAGGAAATTTACATGGAAAAAACAGGCGGCGCGGCGCAGGGTACCGCCATACGATCAAACGTACCGCTGCGCAGCGTCGGGGCTGGCGACGGTGTTATCACGTTTCAAAATTTGCTAAATTTTAGGTAAACTAAAACTAAGTATGTTAATTTTAAATCGCAATAACATATTAATTTTAATAATAAATAAAATTTGGATATTTTTTTGGTAATGTCATTGAGGTACCTATGTACCCTTTCGGATTCGACAGGGTTTTTAATACATATTATATTTAGCAAAAATTTATATTAAATCTGTTACTTTATTATCGTTATTATTATCATACTGTGTAGAGTTTAATGAGGAAATAATTTTAAGTATAAAGTCATGTTAATATTGTGAGAAAGGTGTTGTAATGTTTTTAGAAGTATATAATTTAAAATACAAATTTCTAAATTATATAATTATAAGTACTCAAACTGTATAAATTAATTTGAATACGTTTATAAAAATATGCAAATTACATACATTGATTAAGGTTCTTAAATTTAATAATTAAAAGTCTAAATTAAAAAAACGAAGACGACAATACAGAAAACTTTGAAATTTATGAAGCAAAAGGAAAAAAACGAAAAAATGTATTGTGGAAAATTTCGCTTTTGATTCCTTTAATATTAATTAATGAAATATTCGTTAGCAAGCTGGTTTATCATCCACTACACATTTAATATTAAAAATAAACACGATAAATTACATATTGTACATACAGGAAATGTTTGGATTATGATAAGTATAAAAGTACCATTTTTGTGTACAAAGAGTTTTTTAATAGTTTTTCCTTATTATTTCCTAAAGTTTTACGTCCACGTAATAAACCGATGTTATACTTTTAAACCTACCTATTCTGTTATCTGGTAGCATGTTTGTTATATACATAAAGCTTAACTTTTGTTTTATTGTAGCACGGCAAAGTGACGGATCTGTGTCTAGTAAGCACAGTGCAATCCTAAAACACTGGTGAGCACCGAGATATAAACAGTCCATCCTAAAACACTGGTGAGCACCGAGATATAAACAGTCCATCACCAGACACAGCTATCATGCTGATCTACGTAATCAGAAACTGGATGCGCACAGGATGACCCTGAATCGGGATGTGCAATGTGCATAAGCGAATCATTATGACGGGCTTTTCGCCATGCCTATTAATGGTGGTTGCGACGTGTATAGCCCAGCAGCCCCATTACCCCGCAGATCATAGCGTCTACTCTGTTAAATGGTCAACAATACTTCAGTCGTTCTTCTATAATCATTATTATAAGATTGCTTACTTCCTCAAAAATATGTAAGCAATATTTAGTACACTTGTTGGATTAGACAGATCAAATCGCAGAACATTCTAGGTAATAATATATGTAGTGCTAAGATTATAATAAAACTCATATAGCTTACAACTATTTCATTGAAATGGCATTTCATATTATACCAATATTATAAAAAGGAAATATTTGTGTTTTGTTTGTAATGGATAAACTCAAAAACTACTCAAAAATTCTTTTACCGATATAAAGCTACAGTATTAGCATGTAACATAGGCTATATTATAATTTTAAATATTAATTTATTCCTTATAAAAATGTCGATAAGTTTTACACAAAGTATAAAAAATTGGCTACACGGGTGCGCTGATGATGTTTGTCGTATAAGATTAACACGGGTGAAACCGTGGGGCTCATCTAGTATCTTAATAAATATAAAATATAAGATTGTTTTGATAACCCTAGCCATTAGTGGTAAGTTCGTGATTTTGACGTAGATACATTTTTTTATAACACTGATAAAACTTAATATACAGTGACAAAATCAACACTGACGTAAATGCGAATGTAAACATAAATTTACGAGGTAACGTTATCTGCGAACCGACTGAGCATGATAATCAGCCCGATCATTTGTAATTCCCAGTTGAAGTGTCGTGTTGTAGTAAACAACTTGTTTATATTGTGTTAATTGTATAAAGTACGTCAAAGATGCTAATTAAAATACTGTCATTATAAAATTCATACATTATGTTTACTTTAGAACTTTGGTTTATTAAAATGAGCTGTTAATTGCGCATCTAAAATGCATTAAAATATTTCGTTAACGAACTTCTGTGATAAAACAATCATGTTGTACACGTCGCTAATATTGTTTCCATGAGTCCGGTTCGTCTATTATTAACATATAAATTCTAAATGTGAATCATTAGCTATATTATGAGTTAAGTGTAGAAATCTATAAGCATTATTAGTGAGAGTCCCTCTATAATATAAAGAGATAATTCGTCACGAGTCACACGAAGGTATTATTCTGTAAATTAAGTGAGTTTAAGGTAAAGACTTTGGAATTTTTCATATGACTCTTTTTTATTTAAAAAGTTGTTGATTTTCTAAAGTTTTGGTATCAGTTTAATTTTCTGATATGTTCTGTCATATTTACGGGAATGATCATCTTCGCAGACTGCACATGAAGCTTTTTGAAAAAATGTTTATTTGTATATGCTTCTCCAATTCTTATTAGTACTAACGTTTATAATAATAATAACCTTTACAAATATAAATGTATGTATAAATAAACATCGTGTTTGATTTGTTTGATGTTATTATATCTTCAGTCATTGTACGAGTCTATAAAGACGGAGCCATTTAAGATTCCTGAGGACGACGGAAACGATCTCATGCACACATTTTTCAATCCAGACAAGGAGGGTTGGCTGTGGAAACAGGGTGGCAGGTAACTGAATATCATAATAATTTTATTAACATTCACTCTATCGCGAGATGATGGTAAAATAATTAAATGAAACATTGACTATATACGCTTTTTTATTGAAAAAAGTACACTAAGACTGGACAGTAATCCAATACACATTACAGCTATCTATAACAAGTTAAAGTTGCAAGCTGAGTTGAGTTGTCACAAGATAACCTAATATCAATAATACATAACTGTGTTTATAAATATTGTACGATGACGTCACGTTTTCTGATTAAAGTTTCCAATCACATAACTCCCAGAAAAAAAAATCAATAAATGAACAATTTTTTCCAGATTTGTATTTTTTAATGCTTTCTATCAATAAACCAATTTGACCATTCAATTAACTTTAAACTTTTAAACATATTAATTATTAACTCGCGAATTGTTAATGCTTTCAATAACAGATTCTTATAACCATAAAATATAAAAGTTGACATAAATCAAATATTCGCTTAAGAGTATCATGATAGCCATCTGCGTCATACTTCACTGGTTGATTAATAAGGAAATGCATTTAGTATTCTACAACTTACTTTGTATACTTTATCGGTTTTTTTAACTAAAATATTTTATATAACTTCAAAACTATCAGATATTATTTTAAAGTGTTTTCTACATGACTCTCGTTTAAATTTCAGATATAAATCGTGGAAGAGACGGTGGTTTATACTGAACGATAATTGCCTTTATTATTTTGAATATACGACCGATAAGGAACCGAGGGGTATCATTCCATTAGAAAATATATCTGTAAGTACATATAGTTACCTGTTTTTGTTATTTCCATACGTTTCGCTTGACCGCTACTGTTATACGCGTTCATGTTATCTAAAAATAGCAGGCAATTTTTCAGTCTGCTTTTGTCTTCGTAATATAATAAATGAACCATATGGTTTTTTACTGTATTGGAAATTAATAAGCGTAACATGATATTTATTTCTAGAATGCTGTTAAAACATTATCCTTGTTTCTATACAATACAATATTAAATATTGTTAACGTCATAGTGGTAGTAAGCTAACGTCATAATATGTCACCGCGGTATTATCACTAAAACGAATATTAAACTAGCTAAAACTAAATAACCCACAATATAACTATTTCCAAAAGCTGACATGACCATTTAATAAATCCTTTTTTACTTTCCTGGATGTCAGAAAAGCAAGGATGCTATTTTGTATACTACTAATACATCGAAATGAATTAATAATTTTATTTTGAATTAGTTATACTGTCGAGTTGGTCTCTTACAAAATCTATAGTTATGTAGTAAACATATTTTCATTCTTTTAGCTTTTAAAAACCCTACCACCATGCTATTGTTTCATCACGATGTTTTAATTCACCCAAAGCTGATGCTCATTGTAGGGATTTGAACTCGCGTCGATCGACGTTCACAGTACCAACTGGCCATCATTGCACAATTCAGTTTTATTAAACACAAACTATTCAATGGAATGTATTTTGAACGCAGTCGAAGTTCAGTAAGTCTGACCAACTAATTTTGAAACTATTAAACCAAGAAAAGCGTAACAAAGCTGGCTGTGTGGTTTTGTATGAAATTCCTTTACTAGATGATCGCTCATCAAAATATACCTTCCACATTTCACGATATACGATAACGACATTTTCTTTGCTGGATGCGTGACGTCGTGTTCTTGGATCAGCCGGTGTCAGCCAGTAATCAAACGGGGTGGTAATGTCAAGGAATGTGTACGCGACTGGGTCGCGACCACCATACACTTATGGATAAATCCCTCACAGTAACTCTCTTTTGGTTTGTCGCGTTTCGGGACCTACAATTCACACGTCACAAACAATAGCGTACACTATCTTCATAAACCGTGTTTGAGATAATCGACTTTTGAAAATTTGAAAATTCATTTCTGAATAAGTAAAGGTCAAATGTCCTAAATTATCTCAAACATGTCTTTTGAAGATAATTCCCTATTGTTAATTATATTGGATGTTGATAGGAAGCGAATTCCACAGTCGTGCTGCTGTTACGGCGAAAGATCGGTCGCGGAAATTAGTATGATGACTTGGTATACTGAGGATTAAAGAATCAGATGTTCTTAGCTGTTCATTGTGTGTAACCACGAGAGGTTTAAATAGTGTTTTGTTTGGGAAGTGCGAATTGTATATCTAGCTGCAGAGAGGCGTGTCGGCCGGAATAACAGCGACAACCGACGATGAATTGGTGATCTCTCGGTGTTCATCGTTCTTTTGGATTGTACTGTGCTTACCACCAGACATAATGCAGTCACTTTGCCGTGCTTTTATAATAAAATTAAGTTCCATTCCAGTTTTATGAAAAAAAATTTTTTCCCAATTGATCCACTTTCTGAAGGTTAATTTGTTGCACGTGTAATATAAGGTGCGGCCCGCTAGCGACAGACAACGGCCCCATTGTCTAGAGTTGTACGCGAGCGGCGGCGCTGATCTCATCAAGGCATGCAAGACAGACTCTGAAGGAAAAGTTGTCGAAGGCAAACATACTGTTTATAGGTAACTTATGTCGTTTATCACTGTCCAGTGAACACATGATCACCCACACAAAATGTTTAAAAAATTATGTGATTGTGACACATATTATGATGTGAACGTGATGTCAAACTTAGGTCATATATTCACTGGTGTACAAGTTATAACACTCTACAACAGTATGATAAATTAAAACAAAAGAAAATTGACCAAAATCTATCGAGTAGTTTTTTCGCGATGCGCGCACAGCGGAAAACCTCTACCATTTAATTTATATAGATTAATGTAAGAAGCTTCGAATTCTTCTTTTTTATTTCATCTACAATTCTGCTAACTTCAAGTGAATAGAACATTTTTCTAATTATTATTGTAATCTCCAAACATAGCTTTAACAACATGGCGGCTCCCTGCTTTAACTGTTTAGGGAGTATTTGTGTCAACGTAAAACACATTTTCCTAGTCATAATCCACTTCACTTGTACACAATAACCAGACTACATCACATGATATACTGCTATAATTACATAATTTTATGGGGCCATAAACCAAATAACCATTACTATTTAGCTATATACTATTTAGCTCACCTGAACATAAATGAAGTTGATTTGAAAAATTTAAAATGAATTATCATTATTCAGTCTGTATTTTCATATTTTCAGAATGTCAGCAGCTACGGCCGAGGAACGCGATGAATGGATCGAATGCCTCCGCAGATCCATCAGTCATAATCCCTTCTACGACATGTTGGCGCAGCGAAAGAAGAAGGCCCAACATAACGTCCACTCCGGTTCGCACTAGCCCGCCGGACTCATGTCCGGGTGATATAACGACTGGCATCTAATAATGTGTTGGTGAAAAGTAGTGAAAGAACAATGGTCTTCGAACTCAAGGGTTTAGGACGGGATACAATACAATAGTTATTGTAATTATGTAAAGTATGTGATTTAATCAGTCTCGGGACTATAAGGAGATGAGGATGGTTACAATAATGATATCATAATTTAAAGTAATGATATATAGGAAATGGATTGTAACCTAATTCAATGTTGATTGTTGATTTTGTTTTTACTCTGTTACCACGAGATATAGAGAACTACTTTTTTACAATTTGGTTTGACACTTTACTACGATTCAATTTTTTTTTACTATTTGATCAATTTTTTGGTAGATAAGAATGTAAAGCGAAACCGAATTATTGGTTCTGTTAAACTCATTTTAAAGCCTATAAGCAAATATTCATAGCCTAAAAAAATTAGATTACGTCCATCTAATGTCAAATAAAATTGACACTAGCTAATAGTAAATAAGTACTCCAATGAAATTGTGATATTTTCAGATAAAAATAATAAAAATGAAAGAACACACGGTCAAACAATAATTATTGTATATCGTTGTGAACATGACTTACTTCTAAGGTCAACTTCACACAAGAAGTTTTTTACTGTCGCATAGAATATAAATTATATTCGAGAGGTTCAGCAATTTTATTATAAACAACGAAAATTAATTATAAAAATAATTAGGTATTTATTTGTGTTGTATAATTTTTATGTGACGACGGTAAAAAACACATCTGTGTAAATGTTGTTTAATGATAGCGTGCGGTATTGTATTGTTATTTGACAGAGTCCATGTATATATAACAAAAGTAAGACTGAAAACAAAACAATGTGATTAAGAGAAAAAAATATCAACAACCATACGATTTGAAAATATACTAGAAATATCTCGATTCCTTCACACAGCTAAGAAAGTTCGTGCTATGACACTAAATTGATTAATCTTAATTTTATTTCAACGTTTAAAGATCAATAGAACAGAACTTTTGGGTAGCTATATAATCTGTAGACAGCTATAAATATATTTATAGTGGCATATTTAAACAATTGGCGTACCGAACCTTAAAGATCCATATTTTACTTTTCTGTTAGGTGCGGGACTCATATAATTTACTTACAGAAAGCACTAAAAAAGTCGTTCATCTTGAAGGTCCGGTCCACACGTATTTCAGTTTTCTACTCGAGGCGTTCCTAAAAAGCGTGAAAAGAGCTTTCCGCTCCGAGGCTTGTCCTCCATGGCGTTAAATATGTCCCTGAATATTTATCATACACTTGATGAGAATTCAAGATCAGCCATCTAAAGTCAAATATTATATACTACCCAGTAGTACCTACAAAAAACTTTAATGAAATTGTGATAACGAAATCAATAATCCTATTACCGTGTAGGACATTACCCGTCATAATGTCGACAGACTTCGATGGATTTGTACGCTTTTTAAATTGTGTATAACATCACGTGCGAAGGTGCTGTCCATATGAAGGTTCAAATTCCAAAAAGAATAAAATCGTATCAATTTTTTATTTATGGCTATACACTATATACTGATTACAAATGGCAAATATTAAGAACACTAAAAAACTACAGTCTACCCGCGGTAATTCAACGCACGTTTATCATCAAATTTGCACCGACTTAAATGGTATCCAATTTCACGAAATAAATAACTTGCTAAATAATAATATAAGGCTTACTATAGAAACAACGTTACGGTTCCGCGTAATACGTTGTAACTAGTTACACCCTACATTGACGAAGCTTTGCCGTAGTTACGTACATACATAACTGGGTTTGTCAGATTACCGAGGGTCTACTGTATTTGTATCGATTACACAGCTATCCTTTAGACAATAATACTTCTTATACAAATTCGACAATTATTATGTCGCAACTATTGTATAACGCGAGAACGGAAACGTATTCGCTGTTAAGTATTACTCTTAACGTAATTGTTTAAGATGCGAAACACTTGATTAATGTGAAGTAGTTTTTGTTTTATAAAACATCGGCTTCTATTTATCATGTAATACATATGTAAATACGGGCTAAAGATTTATCATAATAACTCGTTGAAGTGAATAAAGAAATAATTTGTACCCTCGCTCGGTATATCGATGTAAAGTATTCCGACTAATCTGTGTTGGGGTATTATAATAACCAGACATGGATATTTAGCTAATTTAATATAAGTAGAACTTCGTGATTTTTTGTCACTGTTATATTATGAGTGATAAATCACGACCAGTTACATTTTGCTTGTGGCGATTAATAATGACAGTAAACCGCGGCGGGTCACACGGTAAAGCAGACTGCAAGTGAAATATTTCATTTTCTTCAAAGTTCTTTTACGTTTATTAGGTAAATCAAAACTTAACATTGTTGAGAAAAAGACTCAGTTTCATTCAATCAGATTCTCTCTTGTTGGTACAGTGTTATTGTTTTATCTTTTTCCTATGCCTAGCTTCTCATGGAAGCTGCAAATAAATCACGCTTGACAATTCTTTCATGCCTGTAACTGACGTGAGACGTGAATTTTCATATCACTTTTCATACAACGAGTGATGCGTGAAATGTTCCATGCTCAATGATAGCGTGAATTAGATAAAAAGTCTTTTTTAATTTTGTTAGGCTTTTGTATATTTAGTGATCGGCTGGAAAAATATGTAAGAAGTAAAAAAAATACTATGTGCCCATAATTTATACGATTTTTATTTGTACATACAACTTAACAATATTATAGCCATATAGAATAAAAAGTATCTTATGTATTGTGCTTATCATTTTTTTATCACTACGTTTTAGTTTAGATCGTTTGGCGAAGAAACATTTAGTTTACATTCCTTCACGTATTAAAAAACATTATCTATTCACTACTATGTCTACTCTTTCTCGTAATTCTTTGGTTTTACTACTTCTAACTTTTAACCTCCTGTTCTGAACATTTATCATTGTAAATAGATCACTTATATATATCATTAGATTTTAAAGTATTTTTGTATATTGTGTCCGAAAGTCATCCATACATAATGTTTGAAAATTTTATAAATTTGGTATTAAAAATCTCAAAAACTTAAAATGGTAAAAAGGAACTTTGTATTTATAACTTATAAGAACATCGGCCGTTAAATTTATAATTAAGAATTTAAAAGGCATTTTATATATCATAGGACATAAAATTTTAATTTATTTGTGTATATATCATAAAGGACATAAATTGTAATTTATTTGTTTGCATATGTATGAAACGTAATAGTTTTTTGATTTATCTTGTGACTACAATGATAAGCCATAAATAGTGGCATCAAACAAACAAGTTATTTTTATTTATTATTACTACTAATATCAATTTGTTTTGAGCCTTTCAGAATGAAAATGTATTTAATATGTCCTTTAGTGATCACATGTAAAATAGTTTTTGTGTTAATATTAGTAAAGTCTTATTAGACTATTGCAACATGCCGGGCAAATTCAAAGTTATATGTTATATAAAACATTTACGTTTGACAGTACAGTGCCTAAAATTGATCTGTAATTAGGTGTAGCTAGTTTTATTAAGCCTAGGTTTAAAAGCTGTAAATTCGCTTGAGGAAATGTTAATTTATCTCAATTGTAATGTTTTATATGACAATTATGTGCATAATAATGGTGTTGTAAATATTTTTTGTAAGAAAATGAATATACATAAATATCTTTATTTATATGTTGTTTTAATCTTAATGTTTTAATCTCCTGAACGCTTAGTGATTTCCTTTGTAATTATAAAAGTTATTCATAAAGTCGTAGATAAATTATTTTCTATATAAATAAAGGGATCAGAGCTTTGCCGTTGTGCGCGCATCACGCAAAAACTACTGGATGAATTTTGTTAAAAAATATTTTACTCCTTAGATTCTTGGTCCTTATCTAGAAGAAAAATTATCACGATGTCGTTATTCCATAAAGAAGTTATTAAAGTTTTAAGAAACTACGAATTTTATAAGCACTACTACGTGTTCTTTTGTCGTCAACGCGAGCGACGAAAAGCTACTATTAAAAAAAAATTACTACCGTGCGAAGACAATGGCGACCGCCAAGATATTGTCGGTTGTCGCTGTAATACCGACCTGCAAGACTGCAGCTGGATGGTTTTTTTTCTCTGATCTCGATACCAAACCGATTGAAAGTCACTGTGACGGGTTTATCACCGTGGTGGTTGCGACCAAGTTGGGTACAGATCCCTATCACCCACTTAGATACTGGATATTCCACTGGCTGATCACGGAACACGACGTGCCTAAAGGTCATCACTCGTCAAAACCGCACCGCTCCGACAGCAATTAACTTACAATTCAGGCCAGAGCTTTAGTCGTGTGAATTAAAGTACATTTTATAATGACGAATTAAAATAGTTGACGGCTCGTGGTAAGCGCACTGGCCGCTACAAACAACCCCCTCTCGCAGACTGCGCGCTTCAAGCTAGCGGCCAACTTCCACGCGGCGCGACGCCTGCAAGTGGTATGCTTGCAGACTCCCTGCTGCCCGCGCGCTATCTCCTCATTTCTTTTCTTTCGTCAGTTATCCTCTTCTTCGTCGAGTAGGTACAATAGCTTTGATTGCCAGTTCACGAAAAGTAAACTAAGCCATGACGTAGATAGGAGTGCTTCAAAAGCGTGATCACTCATCAATATTCGTCAACTATTACGCGGTCGTCGCGGTGAGTTGGCGGCAAATGGTCGGATTTATTCGAGGCAATGCCGCCGGATCGTAGCTGCGGCGCGGTGGAGCGGTGGGGTTATGATAAGTGATGACCTTAAGCGTAGTCTTATGGCATGTGTTACATCTGATGTATGGTGGTCGTAATCTGGTAATACATAATCTTCGTGTCCAACAGCTAAAGGAAGTAATGAAATTAAATCAGCATGCCAACATATCAAGTACGAGACTTCAAAATTATTAATGAATGAATAGGTACTTTATTGCAATTTTCGTATGTACACTGGTGAACCTAATATCACGATGTATTTTCTTCCAGGTAACCAGTGGTATTGTGGGAAAAATATCATTATAGTTAGGATAAATACCTATTGTTTTGTAATTTTCAACATCTACCGGTGGATAACTCTTGCTTACTATTTAAATACAAGTTTATTTAATGAAGCGTATTGTGTTTAGTGCATGTCATTATTTGTTACCCAAAGAACAAGTTACATAGGTACCTATCTAAGCATATAATTTCACGAACGCTTGTTTAATTCTTTAGACCGTGACGCGTCCGCCTTCCTTTTCCGATGTCGGTGAAACGTTAGATTGCGCAAATAATTCAAATTATAATATGAAGCTACTGGTATAGGTAGTAATAAACGTAAGACTGACTTACTTCATTAGATACCTAATTAAATACCTATTGCTATACAGTGAACCAACGATGTCGGTCTGGTTGTACAAATACATATATTATCTACATAAGTAGGTAAGCAAGAAAAAAAATAGATTCTTACAAGTTGCGTATAAATTTCGTTTACTGCTATAGAATTTATCTATACAGAAAGTAACTTGGAAGCACGAAGTGTTCTGCTTCTAGTTAAAAAGTGAAATTCATCACCTGTGTCCATTTTTCCTATGTCCTGTTCGCATTACATAGTATATATGACCCGAGCCCGATGAAGCTGTAAAAGCCGTCAGAGGCTTCAGGGCCCTTAAGGCTAACAGTATAGTCAGTTGTAAAAAAACATTGAATAGAGTTGTGCAATCTAAGAGTGATGCCAATTGAGCACGCTTTAAACGCAGACCCAGATGTGCAGTCCAACTTCACATATCATTAAATTTTTTCGATAATTAAAACAACACTCCGCTATTTGTAGTTGATCTAGTAAGTTTACATTATGTTTAAATAAGTGTTACAGTATCTCCTGGGTGATTATACTCCATCAGCTACTTCATCTTTGAATTATGTCAGATGTGAGTCTCATCACATAAACGTGGCGTCATCTTTATGGTAGGTACCCTATATTAATGAACAAAGTCAGGAGTGACAAGATCCGGCGTCGCACTAAGGTCCTTGAAGCTGAAATCACGAAACTGGAATGGAACTGGACAGGACATGTAGCCAGGTAGAATGACGCCATGCATGTAGTATAAAATGAAAATCAATAAATTGTTTATTCTATCTAGGCTCTAAGAAGGCACGTATGTACGTCAAAACACTACTGGCGTTTTGGAAAATGTCCCAGTCATCGATAAGAACCGGTAAGAAACTGGATAGGTTTTTTTTTCCAACTATACAAAATTATACATTAAGTGTTAAAAACAATAATAATAATTTAGTGGATGCACAAAACTCACTTCCAGACATCACTATCATTCACATAATGATCCACCCTATATTAATCTAGATCTAAAATCTTTTGACAGTAAAATCTACTTAGAACTTGTTATCTGGCAAATCAGTAATGTGGTTCGGGATCTTATTATAAAAGATTCTAATACTTATACTAAAACTATAACGGATTAGTGGCCACGTTTGGGTAAACGAGGCGTCGAACGCCCACTGGATCGTTCGGTTGACGATATTGTTAATGATGAGATTAGCTTTTTTTTCGATCTGACCTTACTTTTAACCTGAGGGGTCCTATCCAAAAACAGAGCCGCTGATGGCGTTTACAGCTTTACCGGGCTTGGGGGCGAGCGCTTAAGGCACTCAGGCTCGAAAGCGTGGGCAACAAGCGCACAAGGGTGCCAAAGTGGCCGGACCTCGTCTTGGACTTTTGCTGTGATTGCAAAGAAGTCTCGATCTGACTGATTCCCTATCCGTAAAATTCGAGCTAAACTAACATATACAAGTCCCTGCCTCCTGGAAGGAAGGAAAGAACATGTGTATATGTATTTAGTGATCTGAAATATGGTCTACACTAACTAGCGTAAAAAAGAAAAAAAAGGCCCCTTACAGAACCTATGTACCTATGTGGTGTTCACGTATGTATGAACGTATCTGTAAAATGATTTGTGTGGGTAGCTAAGTGATTACAAGTGCAGGTCACTTGTATCGCGCGGGCACGGGGCTTGAGTTGAAGCGAGAGAGGAAGGTCGCGGCGGCGGTTATGCGGGACCGAAGTTAGCCGTCCATCCCCTGCGGAGGGAACGGTGGTTTCGCGGGTGTGGGCGCGAGTACGCTCTGGAGAAACGGTGGAGTTAGAAGTAGTATTCTGTTTATATCTTTGATCTTATCAACGGTATAGGTAAAGATATTACGTGGCCGGCGTTGTTCGCAAGGAGACGTTCGGTTTTGGGGTGTAAGGCGTAAATATCATATCGAGAGGTAATTGATGTACGATTCGACAGAGGGAAAGTTCCATATCTCTATGGAGGTCTTGATGTCGACCAAGGAGCTTTGTTGATTTTACGTAAGAATCGCGTTTGGAGGACTTGGAATATATGGATATTGGATTTTGACACATATGCGAAATGCGGCGCAACTATTTGTCAAAATCGGGCGGACACACTTTTTGTATAGAGTAAGCTTGTGTCTCAGGGACATTTTGCTTACAGTCAGGGGTTGTAGTCGACCCATGACCATTGCGGCTATGTTCCTAACGGTACGGACATGAGAGTCGAAGGTGAGCTTCTGATCGAGGGTCACACTGAGATATTAATTTAGTCTCGGTCACCCAAGGGATCTTGTCTTGAGATTAGCTTCGGACCGCTATGAGCGGCGAACAAGAAGATAGGCCTATAAGCTCAGCAATGGGCTATTATGGACTGAATGATGATAATGATGGTAATGATTGAATTAGTGTGAAAATATTAAACTATTCATTAAAAAAAAAAAAACAGAGGACCCTCACACTTTTAATTACATTTAATATTTTCTCAGTTCCTCTATTCTCTTATCGTATCATCCTATAGCAGTTATACTATTAATTGCAAGAATAAATACAGAAACACAAATAAATATGAAATTATTATTTATGGTTTCTACAATGTAATGCGGTTAGAGGTCACATCTTTATTTATTTTTTTCATTTTCAATTTAATAATGTATTCGTTTGTACCGACTGTAATCTGTACACATACATTAAAGAATAATTGTAGCATTATCGTTACTAAGTACGGCTCAATGCACTATTGATTGCACATTTAGACGCTTAGTGCGTGTTTATAAATATAATTTAATTTATATGTATTGTACGCCCCTTTCGTTAAATTCACCTACCTACGTACAGATAATAATAGATATGGAGGATTCTAGTTCTGAATTTTGCTGGCAAATTGTAAAGGTACTTACTATATTTAATTACAGCATTTTTATGTTCAAATCCGTATTAGATTTGTAGGAGGTTCTTATGTGGATCTCTCATTAGTTTTTGTTAAATTAACTTTTTTAAATTTAATAAATAACCGGAGATGGCTTATATGTCAATTTCACGATCATTTTGTGACATCGGGAGTCATAGGGTCATTGACATTCAATTAATTAAAAACATGTGTAAGTATATAGGTAAAGTTAGTAGATATCTTTTCTTGTATTTTTATTATTTCTCGTACTGGAACTTGTATGAATCTACATTGTCTAATTCTCATAATATTCACATCGAATTATGGAATCATCAAAAAATATTATTATTTATTCTGTATAGGTTTAGAGTTATTGTCATAATCTCACCTGACGTTAAGTGACGATGTGGCCCAAGATGGTGATACGCTAAGCCTAGTGAGGAGACCGGCTCTCATATGAAACTGCCGGAACACGCCTATAAGTGCTTGACGTCAGATCTTCTACTTGAGGGTAATAGCTAATCAGATGGATATTGGAAAATGTTCTACCAACACCTCATGTTGTGGTTTCATCACGATGTTTCTTCAGCGAAAGCTCAGGCTCATTGTAGTTATTCTAACCACGTCAATCGATGCGGCGTCCATACACACTACCACTGAACCACCATTGCTTAAAACCGTATTAATTTATTGACGGTTTCTCATATATTTTGTAATTGCGATGCCGGTGCGGCTATCCAGTCAGAAAGTAATTGTCTCTTTTCTACACTAATTGATCGCCTTTTCTGCCATTTTTTTTTTCAGTAACGTAAATGATAGTAGTTATAATACTGAAAATCAATAGCATGTACAACGTGATAGAGAGATATTAGCTCAGCTCTCTGAGATGTTATTCAACTCCCTTTTTCTCTATTTTTACATTCATGTGACCAAATAGAATGTCTATGTATTGTAAAATGGGTACGTTTTAAAATATGTATCCGGTCTCTTGCCATTATGATTCATTGAACATTTAAAATGTTTAAAGTTTTAAAGAAAACCTCATTTATGTTTTGAGATAAAATGCACATACAATAAGTATTCCTAGGCAAGATAAGCACGTAATTTTTAGAAAATAATATATACTTCTGTAACAACTGAGAACGAATCAGCAACATTGTTAGCCACCTTATGTTGTATTGTATGTAGTGACATGTATTATTGATACATATCTCGTTTTGTCCGATGCAACTAATTGTTTGTGTGGTAGGTATTTGTTAATAAATTATTGAATGGATGATGGGCTTTCAATACAGGCTGTAAACAAAGGTATATTCAATGCCATTTGAAAGACATCTTATTTACTTTAAGATGAAGAATATTTTCATGATTTTCTTTTACTATGTTTTCTTTATGAATAATTATAATAATCTTACTTTCTTACTTTGCATGTTTTGCAAAAGGTCGTCGCTTACAACTTTACAAATATTGTATAGTAAGTTATTGTCTTTCTTATAGACAGTGCTGTTTCAATCCTATGTTTGCTTTCAGTATTAAACATTCAACTAACAAGCAGATTTCTATTTTTTCTTTTTGCAAACCTTTATTCATTATTTTCATTAGATGCTTATTACAAAGACCACAACTTGTGTCAACAAAATTGTATATTGTAAATAAAAACCAGTATTATTAGGTATTTAAAAATGACTATAGTACTGCGCAAAAGTTTTGACATAATAAATGTCAGAGAGGATATAAAATATTAATAATTAATTTATTTTATAATATTAGGATATGTTGTTATATAATGTTTTACGTTCGTGTAAAACGGTAATATTAATATTTAATAGAATTATTTATAAATTGCTGTCATTATATCATTTTGTCAGCGAATAAAGGGACCATACAGAGCGAACAGAATGTGTCGCCTTATTACATTTAGGGTTCCGTAATTCATAATGAAAAAAAAACCCGAACCCTTATCCTATATTTCGTTCATTCGTCAGATAACTTTCATAATTTTGACTTCTTACCGGATAATATATAGAGAAACTATCAAAATATAAAAATTATTCCACACCTAAAGTTAGCTTTCTGTTGATTGAATAATAGGCCGTTAATAAAAAACAAGTCAAAATCTATCTACTTCATAGAATCGGAACATTTTAAAAGACGTAGCATATATCTAATGAAACGACACTTTGCCTTCCTTTTTAATATTAAGTATAATACTTATTTACAGTAGGTATATATACACATAGGACGGAATAATAGAAAAAATATATTAAAATAGGTACAGGGTGCTGACAATGAATGACATTTTCTTTGAAAACTGACACGGGATAATATTTGTATTGGATTGTTGCCGACATTTTCATGTTCCATAGTCACCATGCCTTTTTCTCAAATCTGTGCTAAAAAGTGTAAATATAGATAAAAGTAATTAATTTTCGACAACCTATTCAGCATAAGTCCATGATGATCTACACTAATCTATACATTGTTATCTTTCAGAGCTCAGAAAAGTGATATATTTTTGATAACTTTTCCCAATATTAGTTTATCGATGTCTTAATGACACCTAAATGAAATAAAATAAGGAGATCTCAGAGACATTTTGTGGAACGCGAATCTTGCTATTTTGCTTATATAATGTTAACTAGAGCGAATAATAATTAACTATTAATAATTTTATTATAGACTAATCAGTTAACACTGGATTGTATAGTTGAATAAGAATCGAAGATGTAAAAATGAAAGTTTATTGGTAAGTTTATGTAATTCCAACCGTTAACAAAGCGTTTTAATCATCTAAATTAGAAATCTTTCTTCTTTCTGTTGTTAGTGAGCTGGACAACTGTCGAGACGCAAAGGTTAGCGGGTTTGATTTCGGTAGATTTACCAAAGTTCCACAAATAAATCCCTCGAAAGCACGAAAATATATAGTATCTTATAGTACATTGTAAGTTGTAATACTTCAGTTTACATAGGATAAGAATGTGAATGTCTGTAAGTAGGTACTTCAATGCAAATATAAATAACTATATAAGGTTGAGAAATATTTTTTAACACATCATTCGTATAATATTGGATAAATAAACAAATAAGCTTAAGTTGATTTATTTAATACTGTAGACCCGAGAGGACGTCGTTTCTATGCCTGCACAGAATGGATTAACGTGTGATGAACACGATTTGCTTGGATGTTTAATTTCTATAACTTGTATATTTAGCGCTTCCGATAGAATTAAATAAGACATTATTAGTTAAAATTAACATAACGTAATAAGGATAATAACAAATAAAAATTCCTAATAAGTACCTATATACGAACGCTATTTGTAAATAAAAGGATCTTCCAATAATGACCGTTTCGAATGTGTTTTGTGTTTCCTCGCCATATCTGCGCTTGTCTGTATTTTTTCTTCTACGAGTACTTATATTAATATTTTTGAAAGTTAATTAATGTATGGTTATACAAAATTAAGCCAATGTCACTTGGATAAAATAATTATTTGAATAATTTTCATATTTCAAAGAAGATAATGGCTAAAGGTTTTTATTTACTTAAAATGCAAGCTTCTAGTTGTTATTTATTTATGATTCACTTAACTTGTGTACATTAACCAAACTATATCACGCTAAATACCACCAATATAATACAATACAGGCCCAAAAAAATAAAAGCCACAACATGGAATATCAAGATCCCGCCAAATACTCGTGTTATCATACTTTTTTAAATGCAATAAGGTGAAAGATGGCAAACAATTGTACCTATGGACGCCTGTAATACTATAGGTATATCTAGCGTGTTGCCGATCTTGAACCCCCTTTCTCCAAGGAGGTCTGGATACCCTACTCACTGCAGGGACACAACACAAGGTTATTTGGCTGCGATCTTCTGTAGGGTGGAGGTATTCCGCCAATCGGACTGCCCAAATAGAGTAATATTTCTAAAGAAATTTCCTTGTGACCTACCTCTCTTGTAAAATGCTTAAGTATTAATATAAGTAAGTAATAATGTATCGTCTAGAGTTCATAAAACTGGAATAGAAAAAAAGAATTTTCGTTTTTTTTTTTCGGGTAACTTTTCAAAGTTTTCGCGCTCCCTAAAAACCTTATTGAGACTATTACTAACATTAAATAGAATAATCCAAATTGATTCCGGCATTCTCACGTGATGCGCTTACCAATGAACAGCTTTCATTTTTTTATTTATTCGAGTAAGTAAGTACATAGCTAGATTACAACTATGCTTAGCTTAGTATCAAACGGTCGTGTATTTTAAAAATATTATCTGTTCATATTTACTTGATAAATAACGTTTCGTGTACAATTGACGTTATATTTTTTTTCTGTTCTATTAGTAGGTAATCGTTGTAACAGATGACTGTCATGGTTCCGATTCTATAGCGTCACGCTTCACGGTTTCCTATTCCCAATGCTAAGTATTTAGTCAGTGATGTTCAATAAGCGAGTACAAGGTAGTAGTTACCTAAGTTTTTCTATTGAAGCAATCCGTGCATATTACTTACTAACTCTGCCCCCTATTTCACCCGTGTTATTTTCATCTAGCAAACACAACATAAAATTGTTCTAACTTCCCGCAAGTACAAATTATTTAAATTTCAAATACCTTATTGTGACTTATGCATAAGAGAGAGGCATATGTTAATGCGGATTTTTTTTTAGATATACTAAGGAACAATATATATGTAGAACATTATATTTATGTATCATTAACCATTACACCAGCGCACGCGGATAAAGCGGTTCGGGAATACTTTCAGTTCCGACTTTCTCAACAAAAATGAATATTTAAGGCTAGCTGAGAGCTGTAGACTAATGTTAGATATATTATACTTAAACTATCTATACTATTCCTCATGAATCTGACTATCATATACAAAAAGAATTTTTCCAAATTAACTGTTAGTTCCAGAGATTAACGAGTTTAAACAAACAAACAAACAAAAAAACTCTTTCGATTTATTATATAATTATATTAGCTGTGCCCGTGGCTTCGCTCACGTGGCCTACAGAATGCCCGCGCGAATTTTACTCCCCCGCTCCCGGCTATTTTAAAGACAAAAGTGCTTATTGTGGGTGTTCCTTAAAAGATAGACGTATAGTCTCTCGAATATTTTTGTAGGTCTTCTTAATCTATAATTGTGTAGTACATTAATTTGCTCTATCTCTTATAGTTTACTCAGCGTAAGCTATTTAAGCGCCCGAATTCCACCAGTTTTTTTTTATTTGTGCGGAACCCTAATTCTTTTTCTATAATAAAAGTAGC
Source organism: Saturnia japonica (assembly GCA_033032175.1). NCBI lineage: Eukaryota > Metazoa > Arthropoda > Insecta > Lepidoptera > Saturniidae > Saturnia > Saturnia japonica. Next base: position 7,995,849 of record CM065314.1, read on the forward strand.
TTATGTTACTCCCTATAACATCAGCTATTTATCAGTTAAAGTCCTGTCAAAATCGGTCCAACTATTTCGGAGATTACCTGGAACAAACAGACAGACAGACAAAGATTGTAAAATTGTTTTTTTTTGTTTGTTTAAGTGTTGTATATGCTTTCAAATGCGTTTACTAAAAAAACTGTTGTTTTGGCATTACAAAGGTTGCACTATCACAGATAAAAATAGACGAAAGGACGAAATTACCTGATATACCCTAAATACTTAGTAAAACTTGTGGACCAACGACGAGAGAAGATGAGACTTGGAGAATCCGCAAACACTTGGAAATCGAAGGCATAATAGACTAAAGCAAACCGTTTTCGATGGCTCAGTCAGATTGAGATAATGGGAGAAGATCGAGCGACCAAAAGACCGTATCTGGTCCAGATGATTGGACGTAGAGCCGTCAAACGTCCCAGGTGCAGATGGTTCTACGCTGTAGGGCCTGCGCAGACGAGGAACAGTTTTTGGGATAATTTTTTTGATCGTCAAAATACAAACATCATTTAGAACTGAATCGCAAAACCCACACGACGGACAAAAGTACCGCGTAGTTCTTATATTTCTATTTTGACAGACAACAATACCTCAATGACTGTCTCTCGTCTGCGAAAGACCGTAGATGAAGACCAACGAGAACTCCAAACAGATGAGTAGCGGGAGACGGCACAGTGTAGACATTGTAGAAATAGTGAAAACCGTATACAAATCCGTTGCGTGGTTTAGAAGTAAGCAGAGAAACAGACAGACGCGGACAGCGACTGTCTTATAAACTATGTATATATGTGTGTTATAGATGAATACGCACCAAATGTACCTAATATATACCTAGATTTATTTTCAATTCCATCGCCGGTTCTTAACTTGTATTTTTCTTCCAGTCAGTGATCGTGTAGCGATTTAAATCTTTGGTTTCAGTCCTATTGAGACATAAGGTATAAACATTTGAATAACTTACTAGTACTGAGTAAATGCATAGAATTTGTAATTTATTCGTTTAAATAGTTCGTTAGGTAAGATATTTTTATTTATCTATCGTTATTTTCTATTTATTAATTACTTATAGTAGTAGTTTGTCATCAAACTGTATTTAATCTATTTTTTATTTATTTGTTGGATCTGACTAAATTTTAATGTGAAAATTAGGTAATTAATTATTATAAATTCATATTACTTTAGTCATCATTTTTCATCACCATTAACATTGAAGGCAAGGTTGATAACCTATTGTACAATAAATAAAGTATACAAAACCCCAGCCACTTGAAAATGGAATTTACTCATAGATAAAAATACATACCTAAATATCAAGAGAACTGTTGATTTTTAAGTGGGGGCTCTCAAAAATCAAGACTTATCACGTTTCATTCAACATTTACAAAAGCATAGTAACTTACTTGTTATTAATTTTATTAAGAGGTCAAAGAACAATGTGACTTATTTTCGTAGCGTGTTTCAGTGACTCAGTAAGCACATAGATAAGTAGGCATGCCAGAAAACAAAGCGTGCCGTACAACTATCTAACAACTATTTTGCTGAAAACAATCACTAAATGTACAAGATTTTTGTTTGTTTATTTTCTTCTTTGTGTTCATTCTTGTTTCTTCTCAAAGTGACGGCACTGTGACTGATGATAAGCAGCTTACAATCACAAAACAACGACGATCACAGAGAGATTGCCAATCTATCGACAGTCGCTGCTGTCCAACTAGATACACTTACACTAGATGATTCCGAAACACGACAAATCAAACGGGAGTTACTATGATGTAACCACCATGTGAATGGTGGTCGCGATCCAGTCTGATACATATCCCTCACTACACCATGAAAAACAAAACATATAATGTTAAAACAAAAAGTAATATTCCTTTCTATTTGTATTATCATCATAATTAAAATAAGTAAAAGCCTGAACCTGACTGTTATGTTGGCTTTAAAACGAGACTGAGCACAAAAATACGGTTTGAAAATAAAGTGTATAATATAGCAAAAAAGGTTTTTGTACTTCATAATTGGGACACAATATGATGTAGACTTTTAATTATAACAAATAATAGGAAGTTACATTTCTATTAATTAAATAAAATTATGGTTTGAGATGCAAAAATAACATAATATTATCAGAACGAAGAATTTTGTTTAGTCATAATGTTTGTTGTGAAATATGTACTGAATCATAAACTTGGTAGATTATTGATGTATATTTATATTGTGTTATGTGACAAATGCCGTCCGATGACGATTATTATACTCTCAATAAAGAGGAATGGTTCACAAATGAGAAAGTGACGATTACATATTTAATTTTAATCGGTGTCTGTAAAGTAAAATCTACATTAAATCATATTAACTAAATCTATGGAAATCACATGCAAATAAAATCTTGAACTATAGTTTCGATTCGACCACATCGTTTCGTGTTAATGATTCTTTAAAAACTGAACGCCCGCCGACGTAACGGATGGCTAAATTTGTGGGCAATAAATTATTGAACACTTTATTCCGACCGGACCATTGTAGTCACGCAACAGGTACACTTGTGCCGTTGATAATTTGAAAGTGTATTTTGGTGGTCTTTAGGATTTAAGAAGGTATTAGTAGCATCTAGCATTTTTTACAGAACTCAGCGGTTACGATAGTCTTTAATTGTTTGTTATAATAGCAATCGTATAACTCGCGTGTTGCCGATCTTTAACCCCCCTTTTCCAAGGAGCTCCCGTAATACTACTCACATCAGGAACACACCGCAAGTTTATTTGGCTGTGATATTTGATGGGTGGAGATATTTCATCAATGGAGGTGCACCAAGTAGAGAGAAATCTCAAAGAAATTTATTTCTCTGTGCTCTGCCCCAATTACAAATTATTTATTGTTATCCCGAAATTGACGATTAAATTAACCTCATAGCAAATTATTTAATAAATACACCTATACATTCATATTGTATATAGTTTTCACTCAGTATCTTTATAATTGATAAAACATTTACTTAGCATATCAGCTTCCTGTCCTGATGTATTAATTATCAACTACCTATTAATTGCAATTAATGTACTGTTTCTCAAACAATTGATTGTAGGTAATTAGTTTTTACAATAAACACAATGGATCGTCTCCAATAAAAACGAATTGTAGAAAGTAGCTATAACAAAAACAACTTTATTGCTACTACGTCTACACTGATGTTTGGTAATAGACAATTTCAGAAACCTCGTCCATGGTTCAACGGCCATGCATTTAGCAATAAGCTGTTTCAAATATTTTTATAACGAATTATGTAAGAGTTACAAACCGATTAGTTCAAACAGTTTCTATTTTTTTTATAAGGAAAACTATATACATATTCATAATTGTATTTATTTTAGACAATTTTATACGTATTAGAATCGACATATCGTCTTTCTGATAGCAATTTTTTTTAAATCTTCATATAACAGGGTCATATTTGATATGTTATTTGAGATCTAATGCAAGCTATACTAGTAAAATAGTAAATATCTATGGTAAATACTATGTAAACGAAGAAACAATTTGATATTGTCATTTTTATTAGGATAAAGAGTTTTTGTTCAAGAAGAATATCAGGTGAACCTTGTTGTTCAGTATTAACAGAATATAGTCATGGATATATTTTTCATTTATTTTGGAAGTCAGTAAGCTTGGTCCACATTAATCTATTATAGTTGAAGTGTAACGCATCCGGCATTACGTTTCAACATTACTTCGCTTTCGTAGTACAGCTCATGTAAAAGATTTACGCCATTATAATTACGCGGAATATAAAGTCGAATGGAATATATTTCAGCACGCTAGTGTATACACATGCGATGTTGTGACATTAGCTACGAAATAGGAGCACATTTATGTAATGTTTTTTACACATGTCTAGTAATAATTAACTAAATAATTATTACAATAGAAGTAGCGATCATTTGTAAAAATATTTCATAATTAGCTGTGCCCTATAGTTTCACTCGTGCAGTTTATAAAGAAAATCTCACTTTCCATGCTTACTTACAGCTTGCCAGATTACCTGACGATCATGGTTACTGTTCCGCTCATTAGGGTCGTAGCGTGAAGGTATATAGCCTGAATAAATGGGCTATAAAATGCATAAATAAAATTTAAATCAGGCTGCTAGTTCTAAAGACTAGCACGTTCAAACAAACAATCTTTAAGCTTTATAATATTGATATATATTATGTATTTGGAATAATATTTTATTAATTACTTACTTACTAGTTACTTAATACTTTTCTTCGACTTTGACAAAGAGCCAGAGCCAGAGCTAAAGTGTATTTCTAAATGCACCTCTAGGTTATAGACAGATTCTGCTTTTCAACCTTTTGCGGTTTAGTCGAGTTAGTATTTGTTTTTCTATTATATTTATATAGATTATTATTAATTAATTATAAAAATAGATATAAATTATTAAACAATTTAGACCAACTACATAAACATAAAGTGTTGTTTTATTATATTGATTTTAACTCATGACGAGGTATTGTGTGTCCAAAATTTATTTTACGCAAGGACAAGTTAAATACATACTTTATTTGTTATTTACCTAACTTTATCCTCACCGTGTATTGTGTTTATACATGTTATAAATGTGAGAATCTTCATTAAAAAAATGAATAGTTCTGTGTGGAGTTGTTTAAGAAATTAAAAGTATATTTTATTCATTTTGATATTTATAATTAATTTATTAATGCGTGATCATGATTTTGCTCATCTTGTACCTTGTGCACTAGATGTCAAGATCAAAGCTATCGACGTATCACAGGCCTTCTTCTAATACTGATTACATCATGAGGAATATAGTTACGGATTAATCTTAAGTTAAAGTAAGGAATTAACCAAGGCGACATGTCATATAGTTTTTTTTTTTGATAAATTTTCGCAATTAACTATACGTCAACCTGCTGTCCTATACACCTATCTGCTAAGCATTACAAAAGTCGTGTAATTTTTAAAGTATACTAGCTCAACCGAAAGACTTTGTTCTGCCCTTTCCTGAGGCCCGACGACAGGCGCCACCTATCGAATTCTAACATATATATATATACCATCGTTTTGATAAAAGAAATGTATAATGTAAATATGAGCTCAATCGTTCAATTCGTTCAGAAGTTATAGAATCACTAACAGACGCACACAAGATTTTTATATACAATATATTATTTGCTATTCTAAAGACAATCAGTACCATCACCTATGGAAAGGGGTAGATTTTAAATAATTTTTTTAGGGTGGTGGTCTTATTGCTTATTAATAAAAAAACCGGTTATTGCGCATACGCTTTGCTGCATCACGTTTTCTAGTCAGCCTGTGTAAACCCAGTTACCTTGTAGCCTTATAAGCTAGTACGATGGCTCCGACCAGAGCGACTAGACCTTCTATCTTAAAAAAGTATAGATTTCAGCATTATTTCAATTACAGCAAGTGATGATGTGGCCCAAAATTGTAACACTCTAAGTCTAGTGGGGGGACAGATTCTCAAGTGCAGCTGCAGGAACACACCTACAGGTGCTTGGCGATAGATTTTCAAATTAAGGGTGGTAGCTAGCCAGGCAGGCTTTTACATTGGGCCATGATATGGTTTCATCATGATGTTTTCCTTCACCGAAAAAGCTCAGGCTCATTGTAAGGATTCGACCTTACGTCGATCGATGCGGTGTCCGTTACGCTACCAGTGAGTCATTACTGCTTCATTCTCAACTGTCAACAAATATCTTAGCCTGCATTGGATATGGTGTAGGATAATTATGCAAAAATTAGAAGTAGAATGTATTTATGTACAAAAGCGGGCAATTTAAGCGATCTACAATATGACTAACATGAGACCTCCCGAGTCACTCAAAAATATGTACCATGTACTTACTATCTTATCTTTGCCCTCTTAATACAGCCATCCTTGGTAATTTAATATCGGTTAGTAAAACTTTGACAAGCTGGATTTTGTCAAACACCAGCACAGTTTTAATACTGTGTATACTTAAATTTGTCATACTGAGTCTTAGATTTAAATAGGACTTATAAAAGTGTTTTAGGTAATAGTGTTAAATTCTATAATAAGATCTCGAAGCACATAAAAGATTTGCTGGACAATAAGTTGAAGGACCATGTCAATCAGGCTTGAATTTCAAAAGCTTATTATAGGGTTTATTTAATGTCTGAAAGTGACTCCTCTGTGCGCTCACTAAATTATTAATATGATTAATAACTGTATATATTATTATTTGTGCTGGCAGTAGTATTTTGACGTATATAAGTGCTCACTTACGGTCGTTTTCAATAAAATATCTGAGTATACTATCCCCGATTAGAACATATTTGTAATAAGTACTACCTTTGACTTAAGACAGATATCGGTTTCCCTCTTATCTATCCAAGCTATAGGATATAGATATATATTATGTAGATAAGAAAAACCATTCCTTTCTAGGTTATTGAAAACAAGTAAGGACAAAAAGTTATATTTGTCTATCTTTAGTAATTGAAACAGTAGATAGATAGGTTATTGAAAACGGGCGTTAGGGCCTTAAATTGAATAAAGTATATTTTATTGATTTGATTTTGATTTACATTTATAAAACAAAAATTCGGGTTCTTTATACGTTCGTACTTGAACAAACGTTATGAAATTAAACATAATTACGATATTTAATTAAAGTCCTCAAGGTACACAAAGTAATATCAAGGTTACCAGATGACATCGTAAATAGTTGTTGATCACGACAAAAACTACAGTAGCTAACCGTTGTTTGACATTGAACAAAATAATCGTATTAGTTTAAGATTTCCATTCTTGCACAAAATTATTTCTAGTGAGTTATTTCATCAGTAATTTCTTACCTTTGATGATTATAATTTATAACACATGTTACATTACAAGTTTCGTATTGTAGAATTAATTACATAAGTATTATACTACTAATACCGAATTTCATAATAATAACACGTGTTATTTGAAATAATAAACCTTACCAAATTAAATAGTGATTATATTATATTCATTATTTTCAATATTATCCATTCTAATTGTTGGGTTCGCGTCACTTCCTTTCTGCGTGAGGGGGGGGGGGGGGGAACACTTCCCGGTTTGGACGGGCGATTTTATGTAGCCGGATGCCCGTCTCGTAGTCACCGTACGGATGCCAGTAGGGCGAGGTGGTGGTAAGGGGCCCGGGGGGTGTAATAATGCACGGCCGCTTTATTTTATTTTTTTAACTGACTACACTGTTAGCCTTATGGGCTCTGAAGCCGCTACGGCTTTTACAGCTTCACCGAACTTGGTGCACGGCCGCTTGAGGTGCCATATCTTCAAATCAAACTCTCGAGCTCTTCATTTATGGGGCCTTCGCAAGACGACAAATCTTGTTTTTCTTCCATAAGTCGCTGTGTACCCGATGACTCGAACCGTGCCCGATATTTTTTTTTTCTGTCTGACCTTGCTGTTAGCCTTAGGGGCCCTATTCAAAAACAGAACCGCTCTTGCTTATACAACTTTACCGGGCTTGGGGGCGAGCGCTTAAGGCACTCAGCCGGGAAAGCGTGGGCAACATGCGCGCAAGGGTGCGGCGGCAAAGTGGCCGGACCTCGGCTTGGGCTGTTGCCGCGATTGCAATGAGGTTGCGATCTGTCTGATTCCCTATCCGTAGAATCGAGCTAAACTAACATATACAAATATACTTGTTCCTTCCTCCTGGGAGGGAGGAAGGAACATGTATGTGCATTTAGTAATCTGAAGCCGTGCCCGATACGATTTCACCGAGTTTAAGTAGTTCGCAGAGTTACCGTATAGAGTCCCTGTTCTTATTCCATTTTTTATTTCTATTTTTACTTTGGTCACCCTGTTTACCGCTCTATATTTATTTCTCCATATAAGTTATGTATACAAGTTATACATGAAATTGTTCCTTATTGTAATTCCTATCTATTAAATATCAATACATTATATACTTTTATCACATATTCCATACACAAGCAAAAACAATAGAATTTACGGCGGTTTCACCGTGTTTCGTTCGTACATTAAATGTGATATCGTATATTTTTTCAATATAAACTTATTCTATACATTTTGTCATAATTGTAATCGTATACAGGTTAATCATACTACATAAGCACCTATATAATACATAATATATGACACGTATTTCGTAATGTACCGTAGTTTCTAACATTTTCTCTATAAATCTGTTCCGTTCCTCTATATTAATGTTACCTAACTATTCTTATGTATAAAACACGCGATAACACATGACACATAATAATACATAATTCAGTCGCCAACACTAATTATTCGACATGTTATGCTTATAATAATTATCGTCATAAACACATTTTAAAATAGATTTATAATTCTATAACTATATAGTAGACTGCGTATCCTTTATTAACCCTTGTTTATACAAACGAAAAATTGTTTTTTGCTAATTTATTTCCTTTGTTTACATTTAAGGGCGCTGCTAGTAGACATATTGAATAAACACGAAACTTTTGATCGTATATGAAATCTAAATTAAAACTATTGATCCGGAAAAACATTCTAAACTATAAATAATAATTTAAAAAATTTGAAACTTGAAAAGACACCCATACACTTGAGTTAGTTTGGAAATTATGATGCCTAGTTACTATAGAAAACAGGTACCTATTATAATAATAAAAAAATGTACGCCAGGTTAACCGTTTATTCATCTCGTAAAAAAATTTATTGGATGATAAAGATTACGGTTTTTTAATTATGGACCAAGAAGTTACGATAAATATTCCATTTCAAATAATTTTTATACTTTAATAGTTTGGTATGAGATTTATACTTGCTTAAAATATTCTTTCTTCATCGTTAATTTTAAGTAAAAATCATACTTTATAATATTAATCACATTTAGTGTTTATTGAAGGTCATAACTTAAATTAATATTTTTGGTGAACATTATCACAAATAATAAAGATAACGCCTACATTGGATAAATTAAGGTGTAAAGCGTAAAATCAAATCAGATGACCTTCTTAACCACAACGAAACAACAGTTAAATAGTAAATATTTCATTTAACTTTTTTTACTTAGGAAGTAAGCCACTACAATGGATTCGCACTTTTAGTTAGTTTTTAGAGCGAACTTCAAACTTGCTTTAATATAACTTCAATTCTTTTTCTATCGATTTATGGCGTTTTACATAATATTATCTAATGTTAAAGTGACATTGTGACCTCTACATTGTAACCCGCTAGACAAAGCGTCGGTTCTCGTGCAGCTATAGGTGCTTGACGTCAGACTTTCTACTTGAAGATGGAAGTAGCCAAGCGAGTAGGTACTATAAAAATCCTACTACAATATTATGGGTTCATGAAAATGTTTTCGTTCATCGGGATATTTGAGTTTTACTTCAATATGTATTATTAAGGATATAAAAAAATCAAATAATGTAAAATAGAAGCATTCGGCTTCTACCGACACCGAGAAAATAAACCAACGTATTTAGTATCGAAGTGGAACGCCTTTTCAATTTATAATACTATGTTAGTTTTGGCTAATTAGAAGCTGTTCGTCAAGGAAAGACAATTTATGTTGGTGGTTAGTCATACTCATACCCAAGTATGGCGTTAAGAATGTTTTTAACCATGACCTGTACTTACGCATAGAAGTGTAAATAATTAGGTCAAATCTCATTTTCTACGTAATACATAGCGTTATTGTCCCTCTGGTTGGGTCACCCTTTTTGTTGATGATTGTTTTTTCTTTTGAGACTTCGGTTGTATTTTTTTGTTTTGTGTTTGTTAGCTTATGACTCCGTAAATTATAAACCGATTTAGAAAATTATTTCATTGTCCTTTCGATTTCGAAAATACACCCGATAACTTTTCAAAATCGAATAGGAAATGTATAATGATTGATAGATTGGTAGGTTTATGATAATCCAAGACTAGGTATTTAACTAAGGATTGAGTAAGTTACTGAACTAATTTGGACTGCGAAGGCACAACGGAACACGAGTTGTTTGATTTGATGCCAACGGCTACTTTCCACCATCGCACCGCTCGCCATCAGCAGGCAGTTCATCCTCACACTTTGAAACCTAAATGGTCGCAGACAATCCGTTTTCAGAGAAATTACCTCCGCGAACGCTCCAGTTGTGTAATAAGCTCACTGCTGTTTTCCCTGAGGACTACAGCATGGGGATCTTCAAAAAGGAGGTAAATATGTTTTAAAGGGTTGACAACGCGTATGTGATACTTATGATATTCCAAGCGTCCTTACGCTACGGTGACCCCTTACCGTCAGGGGAACCGCATGCTTGCCACAATCGTGGTATAAAAAAAAGGTAGAGAGAGTTAGGGCACAGAGAAATTTCTTTGGAGATTTCTCTCTACTTGGAGCAGTCCGATTGGTGGAATACAGAAGTTCGCAGCCAAATACCCTAGTATTATGTTCCTGCGTTCAGAAGGGTTTCCAGAGCTCTTTGGGTTAGGGAGGGGGGGGGGGTCCAAGGTCGGCAACGTACTAGTGATACCCATATTCATTTTCAATAAACCAGTTACCTACGGAAGGCAAGTATCAGTAAAAAGAAAGATATATATTTTTAATTAAAACAAAACCGACTCCAATATATTCTACTCTGAAAAAATGCACTAATAAATAAAAAATGATTACGTTATTTATTTACTTCAATTTTAATCTTACGAATTATGTGACTGCCACATAATTTAATAAGACAATAGTACATATAGGTACAATTATTGTGATTTTTGCAAATCTAAGCTGCGGTGATGTGTTCAATAATATTGTTATTGCATTTTATACTCAAGTATAATATCTATAATACTTCTACAATCTACTGATTTTTCATACCTACACAATTTTATATACATGTTTCTTTTTAATATTGCAATAAACATTTTTTTTGCAGTATAACAAGATTATACAATGTAGTGTCAAAGCCCTATACAAAATTATGTGTGTTAATAAACAATGTTGAATAAACATTAACATGTCGTAGAACAATAAAAATAAAGTCTAAACAAGACAATTGTTTAAGCTGTTAGTAGTGAATTGTGTTGATACAATTAAAAGAATCAGGCATTTCGTCCAAATATGTCAACAATAACTAAACGAAAACAAAAATAAGAAAAAATATATATCGAGAGGTTTACTATATAAAGAACTTCGTTTTATTTTGCACAATACACGGACATATCATAAAATAGAAAATCCTTAAAATTTACATTGTTGACTATTAGAATGGATATTCGATATAATATTTTACGACTATGAGTTTATACATAGTGGAACTCTCGTCTCGAAACGACAGTTTACGTAAACTTATTATATAATTTACATTAAAAATATAAATACATATATATAATTTAAAAATGGATTTCTTGAGTTACAATAATAAATAGATAGAAACTTATACATTACTATAGTATCACGGTTTTATAATTAATATTTTTCGTCATTTTAATATTTCAGTCAATACTATTTTTATAAGATTTCAGTCAACAAATTAACACTAAATTTCGCAATAATACTTCACAATTATTGGCAACTGTGCATCGATAATGAGGTGGTCTTTTATGCTTCATCCTCTTTATTAATAAAACCATACCTGTACATGTAATAATTTTCCAAATTCGATATTTATAATAAAACTGTAAAAAGAGCCGAAATCTGCACATTCAAGAAAGATATTTGAGAAAAAATACTACGAGGAAATTAAGAATCATGGAAAGAACACATTTCATCAGTTTTTGAAATTTCTGTTTGTTTGTACGCCAATCACGCAAAAACTACTGCACCGAATTTATAGAAATTTGGTGTGATCGTAATGAAAATTATACACTAGAAATACATATAATTCCTCAATTGATAGACTATACAAATTGTTAATAATATGAGTATAAATAAAATTAGGGGATGTTAATAATAACTACTGTGTAAAAACAAACGCGTGCGGAGCCGCGGGCACACCGCTAGTAAATATATAAGATAAAGGATAATAATAATTATGACTAACTGATATAATATCAACGCACACTGCACAGCCCAAACTGTCGGAGTTAGAACCGTGAAAATTTGCATGGGAGTTCCTTTTACACTGTAAGTAAGCACTACGGAACGATATGTGGAAATTCTACCCATAAGCAGGTGAAAAAGGGGATCAAAGTTTGTATGAAAATCCGTCATTTTTTAAGATGGATCTATGAAAATTGGTATTTAGCAATTTAGTTACAAAGTAAAAAAAGGGGCATAACTATAAAACAAAGCAAAGCGCTAGCTAGTAATATTTATAATATATTAATGTTTTTTATAGTTAAGGATGCTGTCGAAAATGGTTAGACAACATGCATAAAAAAGAGAAAATAATATGTTACTGAATACTGTTTATGAGAATAATATATACACATTAATTGATTTTCTGTAGGGAATGATATGATGGTAGGCATTGCATAATATCAGCATAATTATGTCCTACATAGTATGTCTATAAACTTATAAACATCAATTGAAGGTAAAACTGATTTTGCATCTGTACAATTAATTATTATATGATAAAATATTACTTAATGTTTATAGATAGAGGATATAGTGGATACTTTAAAATAATTAAAATTTTAGAACAATAAGTATGTTTGATACTTGTTTTTATGACTTGACACAATGTAGGTACAATATATTTTTTAAATGTATTAAGCCCAGCTACTGGTGCGAGCAAATGTTTAAATACTCCCATATCAGCATGGTGACTTTATATTGTACTATATATAATGTGCCGTTTTGTTGGTGACATAACTGTTATTTTCGTGTCTTGTGTTAGGTTATTACGTTATATTATTGTGTTTATGTGTTATGTACTATGTGTCATGATAGAATAGATCAATATAGATAAAATTATAGAGAAATGTTAGCGACTACGCTACATTATAAGTTGCATGTTATGTATTAAGTTGTATATAAATACGTATGTATTGTATGTTACATATATGGAAATAGAATTATTATAGAATAGGTAAATGTATAGAATAAGTCAATACAGTAAGGATATTCAATATTATAGTAATTTTACGAACGAAAAGCGGTGATGCCGCCCGTAAATTGCATTGTTTTTGGCTTATGTACGGAATATGTACTTAATGTATATAATATGTGAATGTTTAATGAATAGGTAATACAACAAGGAATATTTTGATATATAACATGTATACACAATGTATATAAAGAAAGAAATATAGAGCGATTAACAGGGCGACCAAAGTGAAAACTAAAATTAAAATAAGAATTGAAGCGGGGCTCTCCTTACGGTCACTCTCCGAACTACTTAAGCTCGATGAGGCGCCGTATGCCGTTCCGTATGTAAGAGAGACCAAATATCTAGGGGTAACCCTAGATAGTAGGCTCTCTTTTAGACCCCACATCCGTAAGGTTAGGAACAGGGCCGCGTGGGTCCTGGGCCGGTTGCATCCTCTGTTATGTTCGGTGAGTAAAATGTCCACGCGACATAAGCTCACGCTCTACAAGACGTGTATTCGACCAATTTTGACATACAGTTGCGCCGTGTTCGCACATATGTCCGAGTCGAGTTTCAAACGGTTACAATCGATACAGAATAGGTTCCTCTATCGTCTCACCGGGGCCCCGTGGTATGTTCGAAGCGTAGATCTCCATAGAGATATGGAGCTTCCTTCGATACATGCCTACGTTAAACAGCTCTCCCGTTCGTATTTCGACACCGCGTCGAACCACGCGAATCCGTTAATAAAAACAGCCGCCACTTATGTTCCGGCACCCACGGACATCCGGTGCAAACGCCGGCCGCGCAATATTTTTATTGATCCCGACGATCACATCGAAAATTCGAATAAATATTACACATCCGTCTCTCCAAACAGAGCGTGCCAGCGCCCACGCCCGCGTAACCACCGTTCTCTCCGCAGAGGGCGGGCGGTCAATTTCGCTCCAGCACACCCGTCACGTCCACCCTCTCTAGCGGTAACCCAAGCCTAGGTCCGTTCCTCGGTGTGAAACCCTTGGGTCAGGCAACCGCCCGCGCGATACAAGTGACACTGTACGTGCATCACTTAGCTACCTACATACAACACTACACACGTATGAACATACACACGTGCACACCACACAGGTACATAGGTTCTGTGAGGGACCTTTTTTTTTTCTTTTTTTACGCTAGTTAGTTAGCGCTAGTTAGTGTAGAAACATTCCGATTATTGAATACACATACGCACGGTTCCTTCCTTCCTCCCAGGAGGAAGGGAACGTGCCTATGTGTATATTTAGTTAGCTCGAATCGTAGGTGTAGGGATTCGAATAGATCGCGACCTATTTGCGAACGCGACGACCGCCCGAGCCGAGGTCCGGCCACTTTGGCACCCTCGTGCGAGTCGTCCACAAAACTTTCGCGGCTGAGTGCCCTCTGCGCTCGCCCCCAAGTCCGGTGAAGCTGTAAAAGCCGCAGCGGCTTTAGGGCCCCTAAGGCTAACAGTGTAGTCAGTTCTAAAAAAAAAAAAAAAAAAAAAAAAAAAAAAAAAAAAAAAAAAAAAAAAAAAAAAAAAAAAAAAAAAAAAAAAACGTATGCCGTATGGGGCACGGCGCAATACATTGAGTACAAGTAACTACAAGAAGAAAGCTTTGGTCGTCCTGCGAGCACTAAACAGGAGTTCGAGTTTCATTGAAGACCCGGCACCTCAAGCGGTCGTGCATTATTGCACCCCCCGAACCCCCTCAATACCATCGCGACCCACTGGCATCCGTACGGCGTCTACGAGACGGGCATCCGGCATAACAACAAAAACGCCCGTCCAAACCGGGGAAGCGTCACACCCCCCCTCCCTCACGCAGAGGGGAAGTGACGCATACCCAACACGTTTATTACGTTATATTATAAATAATATTGACTTGCAACAAAGGATTCTCATACAAAATTTAAAATGAGCAACTCTTCATAGAGATTTGTTTCATTAAACAAATAACTTATTAAAATGTATTGTGTTATAAAGACGTTCATGTTCAAGGAAATGTGGAGGTGATTAATAATTTAATAGACGATTGTTTATTTGTACCGACGCGACGCGACGAGGCATTTGTGACGAAATCATTTTTGGATTGTATGTTCGGTGACCTTAGATTTATTAATCTATCAAGAACCTTGACGCACATGGGATAAAGGCAATTAAAAAAATTGCAAAAAGTATTCATTTATGTTTAGTATGCTGGCTCAGTGAGAAGCCTGTCATCAGTTCCTCTAACTTCTATACTATTATTATAAAGAGGTAGAGCTTGTCTTTGAATATAGAAGGTAATCTCTGGAACGATTGATCCGATTCTAAAAATTATTTCATTGATAGAAAGCTATTTTCAGGTGGATGGTTATAGGCTATATTTTATTGTTATTAAGTAATTGTAATTAACGCGTACGAAATCGCGGGCGGTTGCTAATTACAAAGTTTATAGCAAAATAAGAAATCTTACATTCAGTCTCGGGCTGGAATAAGTACTTTCTTACGTAGTTTAAGCTTTTTACATAAACAAGGACTGTTTGCAATGAGGTTTGCTTTTCAACCTGTACGTCAGTGACCTACCCCGTCCCTCCAAGGTCGAAGTAAGTCTATACGGTGACGATACAGTCATTTACGCTTCTAATAGGTACACACTTCATCTCAGACACTCTTTCCAAAGTGCTGTTACCACTCTCGGTAAATGGTATCGTAAATGGCGCATAGCCATCAACCCCTCCAAGAGCGCCGCGATTATCTTCGACCCTAGCAAAAAAGAGATCCCCGAGGGTATCAAACCTCTCAAACTCTTTAAAAACAAAATCCCCTGGGCCACTGAGACTAAAAATCTCGGTGTAACCCTCGATAAGAAGCTCACTTTCGACTCTCCTAACCGTGCCGTTCGGAACAAAGCCGTAATAGTTATAGGTCGACTAAAACCCTTGACTGTAAGCAAAATGATACTGAGACACAAGCTTCCTCTATACAAAACTTGTGTCCGCCCGATTATGACATATAGTTGCGCCGCATTTGCACATATGTCAAAATCCAATATCCATACATTCCAAGTCCTCCAAACGCGATTCTTACGTAAAATGGACAAAACCCCTTGGTACGTTTGACAGCAAGACCTCCATAGAGATATGGAATTTCCCTCGGTTGAATCGTTCATCAAATACCTCTCGAGATTATATTTCGACGCCGCGTCGAATCACGCCAACCCGTTAATAAAGCAGCTGCTACCTATGTCCCTAATCCAACCGCCTCACGGAAAAAGGAGGAAGGAACATGTTTATATGTATATGTTAGTTTAGCTCGAATTTACGCATAGGCAATTAGTCAAATCACGACTTAATTGCAATCGCAACAACCGCCCAAGCCGAGGTCCGGTTACTTTGGCACCCTTGTGCGTGAGTTGTCCAAAACTTTCGCGGCTGAGTGCCCTAAGCGCTCTCCTCCAAGTTCGGTGAAGCTGTAAAAGCCATCAGCAGCTCTGTTGTTGGATAGGGCTAATAATACAGTCAGTCAGAAAAAAAGCTTGTCTGCAATCTTCGTATATTCATATTAATCTATGGTAGTCATTTCGAAGCACTCCGGAGAAGCATTGCGACGCCGCATAAATATGGCGAAATTTACTAGTGAAAAAGAAGAATTAAATGTTTTTATATCAAATTATTAAAGCAACCCTCAGCCTCTCTCTTTACAAATAGGCCACGATGCCTTTTCATTCTCAACAACATTTGTAACAAGATATCATCCTCGTCCTCGTCTTCAGACTTAAAAATATCTGGGGCCCTAGCCAAGTTGCTTTTCTACAACCGTTAAAGCTAACGAAAACGAAAAAAATGTATGGATTTGACATATCTGATCACGTTATGTAACTTTGAGATATTTTAAATCCATGACAGACCGCGGCCTTAAACATTTTATAAAAATAAGAGGTGTTGTGGTCGTGGGACACCTGGTAGGAACGGAATATTATGTATTAATAAATAATAAGCACAATGAAGGAATGATAATAAAATTGTATTTATTAAAATATTAAATTTATTTTCATTTTATAAACAAAAACTTTGTTTATATATTTTTTTACTTTTACTTCATACCTGTACGTACTATTAGCAAAAGTGTCAGTCGCGCGTCGCTTCCCCGCCGCGGGTCGCGACGTCGCGCGGGTCGAACATTTTGTCCCATAAAGCTCCATCCGTCAAACACGCGATAGAGAACTTCATTCTAAAATTTGCGTGGAGGTTTCTATGTTTTTTACTGGATTGCAAATGTTTAAAATAATTCAATATGCAGATATTATTATACATTTAATAATATTCTTTATCAGTGGATAATATAATATATTTCAATTATTTGTATGGTGGTACACACCATCCGATACATACTTCGGTTCTAATCTATACTAATATTAAAAATCTTTCGAGTTTGTATGCTTAAATGCAGCAATTCAAAGAGCTAAAAAACTGATTTGAAAAAATATTTATTTATAATAATTAGATAGCTGGTTTATTGAGGAAGATTGTTGGCTATACATATAACTTCACACTACGATTCTTATGAGCGGAGTAAAAATGTTATCTTGTATATAGTCTTACTTTAATTAAACAGACTTAAATTTTTTTCGTCAATCCTTTTATACGCGTTAGATTATTTTTTACTAACATTAGAGATAAATTGTCTTTGATGGCGACAATATATGAGTATTTTACTATGACAAACGTTTCTTTGAAAGATGAGAGAAGACAAGGATTTCCTCGAAAGTTACTGATAAGTAAGATGCTGTAAAGTAAAGCAAATAATTATTAACCAAATAATTAAATATATGATTATACATAAGATGTATATCATTGAGCAATCGTATCGAATAGTCTAATTATGTTACAATTTTAAAGCCATGATAGCTCAGTACATCGTGTACGGTCATCGCGGGACGTAGGTTTGAATCCCAACAATACCAAGGAAAACATCATGATGTTGGTAGAGCATTTCCTAATGCCTGTCTGGCTAACTATCACTCTCAAGATAAAAATCTGTCGCCAAAGACGTCTAGGTATGTTCCGGCAGCTGCACTTGAGAGCCAATATCTCCAGTAGGCTTAGCATGATACCATCATGGGCCACATCATCACTTAACGTCAGGTGAGATTGTGTGCTATAATTAAAAATATAATTAATATTAAAAATATTTTGTATAATCAATGATCACAACCTGATCATAACGAATACAGGTGAACAAATATATTTTTGTAGAGCATTTTTTTCAATATAGATATCAAGAAGGAGTTTACTATTCTTCGTCTTATTAAAGTGACTCTCTAATTAGTGAAGGTTGGTAATCAGTTCTGCATAATATATTTTGCCCTTGGCAAAGCGAAAGGGTTTGACGGCCTTCGAAATCCTCGCCAATTCTCGGCAGTTACTTAACTAGGAGTTTCTTCTTCGACCGGCTTTTCTTACCAAAAACTATTTCCATCGTTATTTGTTACAATAGCTCATATCTGTCATATCTAACCAAATTAGAAATAAATAAAAAAAATTATAAGGTTTTATACTTGTTTGGTGAAATGACTACATTGGACATGAATACTGTTTAAGGCCGGCTCCACACGTTGACCCCAACGTTGGCGCCAATGTAAGGAGCTGGGGTCAGAATATCATTGACTGTTACGAGATGAACATTATTAACAGTTACTGTCACCATAGAGAAATCCATTAGGTAACTGAACATTTACTAATAATAACCGACAATGATTACTAAATGCGAGTTACCGATTCGAACCACTACTTAGGGCGTCCATTAATTACGTGAGGTGTTTTTTTTTATTTAAACTAGTGTACTGTCTGTCTGTTACGTTTTCACGCCTAAACCACTGAACCAATTTTGATGAATTTTGGTATAGAGATAGTTTGGACCTTGGGAAAGGACATAGGGTACTTTTTGTATCGAAAATAAAACATTAAGGGTAAAAAATAGGAGATGAAAGTATGTAAGAGGGACATATCAGCTTCCATGACAACTGTTTTTTTTATTTGAAATGACAGCGTTGTCAACGTAAACAATTCGGTTGATTTATTGACATTTTTATACAATAAGAAATGTATTGTATTTGTAATAATTACCTATTGTATCATTTCCATTTTTTTATTTTCTCGATGACAGCTCCTGTGAAAACTTGAACGAGCATCTTTTTTACATTATGTATGCATTATTTTATAAAAATATGACGTTTACACACGTACAAGGTTATATCAGAGTCGGAGAAACTAGTTTATAAATGATAGTCCAGTATTCTTTTTAAGATTGGTTGAAATGTTTTTAAACTGTTTAACTACCTAGTACGGCATAATTACTGTTTTATTGTATGACGCTGTCAAACTGCGGCTCGCGGGAGTGTATATATTCAAGCGATATACCTATTGTAAATTATGGTTAGGAAAAGGGCCGCCTGGACCCTCGCCCGATTGCATCCTCTGTTATGTGCTGCAAGCAAAATGTCCACGAGACACAAGCTTACGCTCTACAAGATGTGTATCCGACCGATAATGACATATAGCTGCGATGTGTTCGCACATATGTGAAGATATAATTGGAAACGTTTACAAGCCATCCAGAATAGGTTTCTTCACCGCCTTACCGGTACCCCTCAGTATGTTCGTATGGAAGATCTCCATAGAGATATGGACCTTTCTTCGATACATGCTTATGCTAAACACCTTTCTCACTCGTAATTCGACACCGCGTCGAACCATACGAATTCACTAATCAAAGCGGCAGCTTCCTATGTTCCCGACCCCAATGCCTGCCGGAGTAAACGCCGGGCGCGCAACATCTTCACTGACCCGCTCGACCAAATCGAAACAGCAAACGCGTTCTATTCTACCGCCTCTCCAAACAGAGCGTGCCACCGCCCAGGCCCGCGTAACCACCGTTCTCTCCGCAGAGGACGGGCGGTCAACTTCACTCCCACACACCCGTCACGTCCACCCTCTCTAGCGGCAACCCAAGCCTAGATCCGTTCCTCGGTATGAAGCCCTTGGGTCAGGCAGCCGCCCGCGCGATACAAGTGAAACTATACGTGCAAAACTTAGCTACCCACATACAAAATTACACACGTATGAACATACACACGTGTACACCACACAGGTACATTGGTTCTGTAAGGGACCTTTTTCTTCTTTTTTTGTGCTAGTTAGACTAATGCGCTAGTTAGTGTAGAAAAAACATTCAGATCACTAAATACACATACGCATGGCTCCGTCCTTCCTCCCAGGAGGAGGGGAACGTGCATATGAGTATATATTAGTTAGCTCGAATTTGTAGGAGCAGAGAATTAGTTAGATCGCGACCTTTTCGCATTCGCAACGACCGCCCGAGCCGAGGTTCGGCCACTCTGGCACCCTCGTGCGAGTCGTCAAAAACTTTCGCGGCTGAGTGCCCTAAGCGCTCGCCCCCAAGTTCGGTGAAGCTGTAAAAGTCGCAGCGGCTCTGTTTTTTGGATAGGGCCCCAAAGGCTAACAGTGTAGCCAGTTCAATAAAAAAAAAAATAAAAAAAAAATTGTAAATTATCTGTAATATACAATTTTGCTACAAGTGAATTATTTCATTGTGTTATTCCACAAGTGGTGAAAATAAAACTTGGGTGAAAGTTTGTTTGAAGAACCCATACATATTTATGCTTTTGGTAAGAAAGGAATAAAAGGGGAATCACGTTTTTCAAAAAACCTTGTCGCAGGCCGGTACCATAAAGTATGATTTTAATTATTTTTGAAGTTTTATTGGGACGGTTAATGTGTTGGATTCATATTGGCATATAATGACAATAGCATTAGCATTATGAGTACCATAGCAGTAGTAGTATAAGGATTACCTATTTAAGATTTTCTTTTGGTTTGTCGTGTTTTGAAATCAGCCGGTGCGTATGCAGTAATATAGCGGGGTGGTAGGGATTGCGACCACAATACACATAGTGATAAACCCAACCATGTTTTTTTTTTTTTTTTTTTTATATAAATATAGCTATCTATATTAATAAATCTGTAGTCCTGTCTGTACTTTTAATCGACGAATATGCCATAAATTATTTTTTGTTCGTCACTGTCTGTTTGTATGTCCGGATTAACTCAAAGACGGCTCGACCGATTCTTATGAAATTTTGTACATGGGATGCTTATATCATCGGTCAGTTGATAGGGTATAAGAAATGTCAATATTACTTTTAGATAACGTAAAAAAAAAACTTTTCTTTATTTCAACTATGTACATGGGATATATAAATTATTCCATGAATGATAAGTAATGAGAATTTGCGAAGCGTAAAAAACGAATTTTCAAATATTTACAATTTCATTAATTCTTAACCGATTATGATGAAATTTTATACACGGGAAGTCTAACTATTTACATAATTAATGGTCTAAAAGAATTATCAATATTACTTCTAGAATTAAAAAGTTGAATTTTCATCAATTCTCAAAGGATTCTGATCAAATTTTGTAGACGGGAAACATACATCATATAAGAATTTTTAATAATACTTTATAATAATAGTTTTTAACTGATTTTGATGCAAATTGTACACGGGAAATACATGCCACTCCTCAATTGATACGGCATATGAAATGTCAACAATATGAGTAAAAATAAAGGTATTTTAATAATTATAGCGTAGTAAAACGCGTACGGAGCAGCGGGCACACCGCTATTTTAAATATATTTTTTAACTTGAAAGTGTGCTAACAGTGCTTTAATAATAGCTTGTGCAAATAATTTACCGTATTGTACGTTTATTTATTTATTTGTAAACAACAATATTTTAATCAAAATGGGTAAAGAATGATTATTATAAAAAAATTATACATAAATCAATCAGATATTGCAATAATCGACAAAATATTTGAGTTATTTGATCGGATGTTTCGTAAATCCTGTTTGTGAAGAATTCTAGAATGAATCCTGAGTATAAAGGTTAAGGCCGTCGTATCTTAAAGCATAGAATATTGCATTATGAATTAGTTAATTTATTGTACTTCGGAGTCATACATTATTACATAATTGACAAAATCGATATGAATTATATTATACACAATAATTAGCTCTATAGTTTTATTTTAGAATTAGAATGTAGATAACAGAGGGTTATTCAATACTAGTTCTGCCCGTGACTTCGCCTGCGTGGACTTCAGAATTGGGTCTTTATTGGGATAAAAATGATTCTATGTGTGCCTGATGTGTGACCTGTGTGCCAAATTTCATCCAAATCCGTTGAACTGTTATTGCAAGATTGAGTAATAAACTTTCACATTTATTAACAAATAATAATATTAGTGAGATTATATACGGCACTTAAATGCAATAAATAAAAAGATATATTCGTGATATTTTGAATTTATAATTAGGTACGAACTAATATTTTTCATAAAAGAGTTAATGAATTCTAAATAAAAAAGATGAATAGTTCTGTTTCATACCATATTAAAATATTAGGTCCTTGAAATTAGCGTATTGTTGCACTGGCCATTTTGATCTCAAATGTCTGAAGCTTGGTTAGGAATTCCAAATTCAAATTTTGGCAATGTATTTGTGTTTCGAATTTAGTGATTCATTTGTTTTAGCACCATTATTTTTTTTGACATCGTTCTTTTCACAAAATGGAAAACTTAAAATATCGCGTTATTCACGAATAAGAGTTCCTCCGTGGCACCACCGCTGCAGAAACAGCTCGAAGGATTAATGATGTGTATGGGAAGGCTACTGCAAAAGAAAACACGGTACTTTTTTGGTTCCAACGGTTTCGTTCTGAAAATTTTGAGTTACGAAACAAACCCAGTGATAAAAACGTTTTAATTTACTTGAAACAAATTACAAAAGTGAAAAAGCTCGTGAAATAGTTACCATATGAATTGACTGAAGCACACCCAACAAATATGCATTGAGTGCCGTTACAATACTCAATCGTCTCAATAACGAGGGAATTTTGAATCGTATTGTTACTTATGACGAAAAATGGATCCTTTACGACAATCAGAAATGTTCAACTTGTCCCAAGCGAAAGTTGAACCAGAAAAAGTTATTGGTGAGTGTCACCCACAATTTTTTCAACAATGGAATCAATAAACTACCTATAAAATGGCGAAAGAGCATAGATAATAATGATACATAATTCGATTGATTAAATCTATAATTTCGTAATATTTTTTTCGTTTTACTTTTTCCATATAACACGCTAATTTAATATGTAAGGACCTAATACATAAAGTAACACTAATTTATATTCATATATTGATTTCCATGATGTCACACTAATGTTGTCACAAGATCAAATACAATAACAGACAACGGCTAACGGACCAATAGTATAAAACGTATTATAAAGACAATAATATTGTAATGCATCATGGAATAATATTCATAAATATTAATGATATGTTTACCATTGTAACAGCACCTTGGCTTCGTATAGCCGATATCGCGATAGAACAAGTTTTACTACCTCTGATATGTTTATTTATCTATTTGTTTATAAACAACAGATACAATATTCTCAGTCACCGCTACATGCAGCGCATATTTTCAACACTTGGAAGGATTGGAAAGAATATTCAATGTAACTTTTTTTATCGTTATTGGCTTAGCGTTGTGGCCACTAGCTCACCTGATCTGAAGTGAAGATGTGACCCCAGATGGTAGCACCCTAAGCCTAAGTGGAAGACTGGCTCTCAAGTGTAGCTGTCGGAACACACCTATTGGTGTTTGACGACAGATTTTCAACTTGAGGGTGGTAGCTAGCCAGGTGGGCATTAAAAAGGTACTACCACCATGTTACGATGTTATCCTTCACCGAAAGCTCAGGCACATTGCAGGGATTCGAACTCACGTCGATCGACGCGGAGTCCGTACACGCTACCAACTGACCCATCATTTGTTCATCATCAGTTTTTTTTGTTTTATCTGAATATCTTCAGTAATGTTTAATCTGAGTAATTTTTGATGTATTTTTTTACGGTCATTTTTGACTTTTTGTGCTATATTTTGAGTAATTAATTTTTATTTTATTTTACTGGAACTATGATAGTACGACCGGACCTATAAAATTTTGTGTGACTTTTTATTTGAAGTTAGTTATTTTGTAAAATGTTTAAATATTATTCATTATAATTTATATTAAAATAGTATTTACATCATTCTAGAGTCTCACAAATTCTTTAGTGTATTATACCTTCTTAAACTGTATTATGACGTAATTATTTATTTATAAGTGATGACTGATTGTTCACTGTGTTGGAGGTTGGAGTTGCGACGCCCATGATGTAAAGACTATACAATGCCTACTAACAAATAGCTTGCGCTGGATAAAAATTAATTGAAAATTCTTTAGTAAATTCTAGATAACTCAATAGTTATAATAAGTGTTTTCTGTGTTCTATAACAACGTAACTGAGTTCCATACTATTTCTTATTATTAGACAAAATTGAAGCGGTGGTAAAATTTGACCACTACAAGACAATTTTCAACAAAAATGATAACCAATTTTAATGATTTTGAGAAGTTTCGTGGTGTACCTTCGAATTCGAAGGTCCAATGCCAATGGGATTAAAATAGGATCACCCTTGATGTATTCCCTATAAAAAAAAATCATCCAAGTCGGTTCATAAACAAAGAAGTCATTGCTGAACATGCATCATTATTTTTTAATATACATTCGAATTGAGTAAGCTCACGTCTTTGTTTGAAGTCGGTTAATCATTGACATGTTATGTCTTAATCTGAATTTATAAAATATAATATTTTAACATTATAATAATAAATATATTTCGCTTTAAAAATTCGTTTACCTTAAAATACTTCAAAGTTAAGTAATTCAATACAAACCAGCACATTTTCCACAACATTATACATACAAGACAATGCAAATACTATGAATTCACTTTGTTGTACTTAAATTATAGATCGTTTGAAACGTTGCGAGGCTGATGTCATTTTGTTCTCTTAATGACAGATAAAAATGACATTATAATATAGGAATGTAAGAGTATTTTATTAAAAATCGATTCACAAATCAGAAAATATGACATAATATTCGTGCTTCCCACATATTTTTTTTTTTGTATAAAACAAATCATTGTTATCACTAGCGCGTTGATTACCTAAACCCCCTGCTCCAAGAAGCTCTGGAAACCTTACTCATCTCAGGAACACAACTCAATGTAATTTAGCTTCCATATAATACCCCCAGTATTCCACAAGAAGAGAGAAATCTCCAATGAAATTCTTATCTGAGGACCAGGATGTAGAAGATGTGATTACCAACAGCGCCAAAACGCTAATCGAAATGATACAACATTTTGAGGATAAACATGTTTTCATGAACTACGTGCATGATGACTCTTGTACTTGCTTCGTTAATTAATTCTTACATTTTCTAAATGCTTGTCAAGCAGTTGTGTTGTGTAGGCGTGAGGAAGGTAAAAAATAATTAATACATTCATGAAAAAGAGTAAAAATTTGAGCATAGGTAAGAATAAGTCTCAATTGTTTTCTTTTAGAAACGTGTACACCATAGCGACCTTACCGTGTCCCTAAATTACCTTAAGAAATGCTTGTAAAAATAAGTTGAAAAAAAATTACCACACGACACAGAATCAGAATAAAATATAGGAAGAAGGTTCACCTTTAATAGGAAAACGCCTTGGCTAACTTCCGATATGCACTACTGACCTCAACGCAAGGAAAAGCACCGTCATTCTAATCTGTTTAAGAATTCAATAAAGGTTGTAGCCGATGTAGGAAAACGATTATAATACTACTAGATATAAATTAGGTAGCAGGCAAATGAGACGAACACTTTATGAATACCATAAGTTGCGTTCGATTCCGCGTATTTGCTTAAGTAGGTTTTTATAGGTTACCTAGTTGAAATAAAAAAAAAAAAAAGGAAATGTAGTGAGTAGAACTCGCACCCTGAGAGTACTTACAGAACTGATTACATTACTTACTGTATATTATAATATAGTCTTTTACATAAATATTGTTTATAATATACTATCCTGATATATTTATCTCAGTCTGTCCGTCTCTTAGTGTGCTAACTCAAGAATTACTCCTTGAAATATTGATTAATATTTTATAGATGTTTTTACTAAATATGTTTGATGTTATGTTTAGTAACGTTATTTAACAAAACATAAGGAAAAACAAGTAATGATTAGGTATTTAAAATGGACTCGGAAAAAAATAATTATCAGCACGATTTCTTGGAATATTTACACTGCCAAAACCGATGTACATAGGAAAATAGAAACATAATACAATTAGGCAGTAAAAAATCTTTTTGTATTTTATATATTAGAAATCTTTGTAAACTAGAAAGATCTAAAACAACTCTAACTAACTTTAATATTTAAACCACGATAAGTAATTTAAATTTACAGAAGAAATCAAAAATATTTATGTTACATATGTTAAAAATAAACGTGAAAGGACAACAAATAAATTTTAAACTCAAGAAGACGACCCAGATCATTGTTTTCTATTAGGTATATGGATAACATTATGTGCATAACTTGTAGGAGGGCTTTCAAAATTGTATGTAAGGTACCCTGTAGGTTTTATTAATCGGTCACTGCGTTTGACTTTTAGACTTTTTTATGAAGGGTTCAACGACTGATTTTTTTTTGTATTAACCTAGAAACTTGACTGACTTTTAAGCATGGCATATTAATCCTTACGAACAAAAGTTACTTCATCATTAAGACAATTTATAATGAAGATAAACTTCGTCTTTTACAGCATGTTATTTGGACGCATAGTTTGAGAGATAATACAAAATTAAAAGAATTCAACACTCGGCTCGAGTCTATGTATTATGCAGTAGCGGCGTGAACGAGCCGTGCGATACCGCGATGTGACCATCTGGCCGCCCGATAAAAATATTGTCTTTATTGAAGTATTATAAATCATCAATCAGTGATTTCTTCTAAATTATATGCGAGTGAAACCGCGGAGCACAGCTAGTCACTTATATATTTATATTTTTAATGATTTATAAACAACATCGAAATTGTAATATATCGCCAAGTAAAACAAAGTGTCCGGGTTCTATGGTGTGCCTTTTACTTAAATCTGTGAGTGTGGGATTGATTATCTTTAATTTTATGTTGAGTACGCCAATGTTCTTTCTTTCTCACTATGGTGGGTAGAGGTATATAAGGAGAACCGTCTAATATAGGGGGACTAGTTGAAAAAATGCCTGGCTGTAAGCAGGAAATTACAATTCAATAACCCGCCAAAATGTCACTAGTGTAGCAACAAGGAATGATACTATTTCGTGATACTAAAGAACTATAAATACTGTTGTGAAACTAAAAAATAATTGAACAATAATAGGAAAAGTTTATGTAGTAAAAGTTGTACAAGGGGGCGACTATTAAAAATAGTAACTTTTGGAGCACTTTTTCATACATACTAATGGTACTCCCGGTCTCTATCTACCCTTCATATTTCTCACTATAAATTATTGGCATAAGGCATAAGGAGGCATGAAGATAATAATTAAAAACATTGCTTTTTAATCTGTTCATCGAACTTACGAGTCAAATATTTATATGTATCGGTATGATAATTATACTTTCATTGCAAATATTTACTTTCTACGACTATCCTCTCTAATATCGGGGATAAAAAAATGTTTAGTGAAAATCGGTCACAGAGTCCGGATTCAGTAAAAACCAGTTTCTCTGTTTGACACATGTCAATCTCTTGACACGGATGGAAGTGTCACATTAATTACATTTGTAGCGTGCATGAATATATGCTACTAAAATGACATTAAATTAGAAGCAATGCTAAAAAAATAATATAGTATTTTTTTAACCGGATTAAAAAAAAGACGGAGGCTAGTCAATTCGAATGTATATATTTCATATATGGATGTTCAGCCAAAAATTCTTTGTTGATGAACCGATTTGGATTATTTTTTTTTTGATTGATAGGGGATGCCCTAAGGGTGATTTCATTTTAAAATTAACATTGAACCTTCAACTTCGAAGATACACCAGAGAGCTCTTGAAAATAATTGAAGTTGGTTTTCCTTTTCGTTAAAAATTGTATTGTATTTGAATGTGCTAAAAAATTTTTGTAATAAGGATTTTTAAAAGGTTTTTTTTTTTTGGAAGATGGTATTATTTCGGCAATATACTATTTAATAGTAGGTATCACCTAAAGATCAGCGATGCATCACTACAACTGGATATACACAGGATGATCCAGAAACGTGACAAAATAAAAGAGAGTCGCGGGAACAAGTTTATCATCATGTGAGTGGTGGTCGCGACCAACACAGGTGCAGATCCCTACCAACCCCACCGGCTGATCTCGGAATATGACAAACCAAAAGAGGGTCACTATATTGGGCTTTTATCAGCATGTGCTAGATGGTTTTGATCCATTCGGGTACAGATCCTTACACCCCACTTGATCCCGGAGCACGGAACACCTAAGCATGACACTATGACGGGTGTTATACCTGGTGTATGGTGGTCGTGATCCTCTCGAACACAATAATTGTCGTGTCCACAGTATGTTGTCGTACACCTAGCGATTACGATCCTTATCTTTTATTTTACTGTATTTGAAAAGGCATCTTAAATGGAATCAATATGGATTTTTCCAATCCTTATTTTAATAAGTAATGTACCATAAACATAAGTAAAACTGCATATAAATTAATTGAAATGGTTTACAAATACTTATTATTAATAAGTAATTTGTCTGCACGTAGTAAATAAAAATTACATTAAATATTTAAACACCAGTTTTTATAAATAACAACACTTTCAATTATAATTGGGTGGTCATCAGCATTTATCATAAGATGTTCATACTTTTTATTTATCTAAACTATTATAATGTTATAAAACTCACAAGTTTGTTTTTTGTTAGTTTGTTTGAATGCGCTAATCTGTGGAACTACCAGTCAAATTTTTTTTTTTGCATTTTAGTATAGCCGCTTTAATAAAGAAGGGTATAGATTATAAATATTAATTTCACGCTATAATAATCTTAAGAATTCATTTGGAAATAATAATATAAATACAATTTTATAAGTACGGGAAGTGAGAAGTGCGCTGGCGGCAGCGCGGTGGAGAGTTGGTAGAATAAATTTAATACGGATGAAACCGTGGAGCTCAGCTAGTCTAAAATAGAAAGTTATTTGATTTATGATAGTACGATATTAATTCATTGAATATGTTTATTCGTGAAAGCGATTAATACGATATACATATAAGTTACCGGCCAAACCCAATTTCAGGACAAACTAATTTGTCCTACCCCTAGGGCAAACTAACTACTTTGCCCTGAAATCGGGTTTCTCGAACTACAGTTTCATGAGGTGGAAATTTATGAAAATACAATATTACTAATAATTCGTAATACCAAAATAAAAAAATTACGAGTTACACTCCGGGAGTGCCGACAGAAATGAAAACTTATTTTGGCGCGTTAGACATTTTTAGATGGGTACTAGGGTTATTGGGTTATGAATTTCATTTTATTTATGAATTGTATTTTATTAATTATTAGAAACTTTAAAATATATTTAACATTATTTTATGAAAGACGCGTTCGCAGTCCGCTATATGTACATGCATATATGCACACACTATAGCTGCGTCTCGTAACGGTGTCGCGATGAAATTTTATCTCATCTAAAAATATGAGTACCGCGCTAAAAGAAGTTTTCACTTTAAAAAGACCACTATTTTAGTATTACAGTGAAATACTATAAGTTATGTAAAGAAAACATAGCACTACGGCCCAATTCTCGTTCAATACTAGTGACGAACAAAGCAAGAACAAGACCAAGACTAGGACAATCTTGGAATCGGTCCTGGTGTTGCTTAAATACTCCTGGTCTTGGTCTTGGTCTTGCTTATTTAGTATTGGTCTTGGTCTTGGTCTTGCATATTCAGTCTTGGTTTTACTCATTTGACCTGTTTATTATTATAAACATTTTTAAATGCAAATTGTAAATTATACACAATCAATATTTAACTAATAAGATACTTTATTTTATTGTGATCCAAAAACATTAAAAATCAATCATCGTCTATTAATTTTCTTATATTCTTATAATACATGTATATATGCCATATCACTGAACATTTTTAGTAGTACATTGCTAGCCATGAACATCATACGTGTAGGTACATATAATGAATATGATGAATTTAACTAAAAAAAGAAGGTTGTGCTTGCATACTATGGGTAAACAAATGCCTAAATCAAAGTAAGAAGTCATTTGACGCTGATGGATTCATCCTTTTTTGATGCAAATAGAACAAAATGGTGGATTCCATTCGCTTTATAAAGATTTACGAAAAGAAGTGTGTAAATTTTGTGATTGTCTTCGGATGAACACCAAAACATTCGACAAATTATTAAATATACCTATTATATGCAAACAATTTAAAAAAAAAATTAAACTCAACATGTCCTCCTACTCCTACACTAGAGTTATGTCGCTCGCGAGCGAAAGATTAGAAAATATATAATCCCGACAAAAGAGCGAGTATATCAGTAGCTCACCTGTTTGTAAAGTATATCTTTAGCTCTTTAGCTCTCAGTAATAATGTTCACTCGGATATAATCAGAGCGATTCAGATCAGTTGAATAAAAAGATACACCACATTCTTACTTAAGAAAGAGATAGGTAGCTAATTCGATCCAACAAGCCGAGAGCGGAAAGACGATCGGGTACTAATGATTATAAGAAAACTTATGTTACACCTGATAATAAAGCACAATATTGGTTACGTAATTACCGTGTCAAGTATTTTTGTAGTTTAAAGTGTTTTTATTTTTAAGGGTTTTTGTTTCAGTATTTCTAATTTTGAATTTAGTATAATGTCACGCACCCATTTGACCCATGCACTTTGAACTTCGTATCGCTAAAAATAATTATCGTTACCAACGTATTTCGGATTGTGTTCATTATTAGGTACCTATAGATAAAAAACTTTCTAAAGTGACTAGCAAATTTGTAAAAAAATATTGACTTAATACATGTTTATATTTTAAGGTAGATAATGTACATATACATTATTTGAATTCAAATCAATATAAATGTAGTCATGGCCACTGATAATAAAATACGCTAACATATTTTGTTACTCACACGATCTTCT
The DNA here is from genome assembly GCA_033032175.1 of Saturnia japonica. Taxonomy (NCBI): domain Eukaryota; kingdom Metazoa; phylum Arthropoda; class Insecta; order Lepidoptera; family Saturniidae; genus Saturnia; species Saturnia japonica. Next base: position 8,027,095 of record CM065314.1, read on the forward strand.
TCAGTTTTATTGTTGTTATTACAGGTTTTAAAATAATAATTTGACTATCTCTATAATACATACTTTTGCATTTCTAGATTGACATACTTTAGCCTGCTAATTCTTAAGAATAAAGGAAATCAAATGTATGAATAATATTTTTCAAGATATCTCTATTCTCAACAAACTAGATGGCCATAATTTTATACGTTTTTGTAAATCGTAAGATTTGTTTTTGTAAGATATATCTCGCTCTTTATCAACCAAACAGCTCTGTAGATCATTACATCAGTGAGCCCGACATCTCTCGCTCTGAGCGAGATATAAAAGAGAGATATATGTCTTTCATTGAAAAGATATATATCACTCTTTTCTTTTCAGTGATATACTTTGCGCAAGACTATCCTACACGTATTATTTTCGTGGGTAGCAATGTATTACGAAAAAGGTACAGTGTTATAGCAATCATGCGGTGACGACGCATCCGCAGCGCCGTCTACACGAGCCCTAATAACCATCGAGCCGACTCGTTGTTCAATCGATCGCCATGTTTCCGTATTACAACTATTACAAGTGATGCTTTAGAAAACAGCCTTTCGGCTGGGACAGATGTGTCTGAAATTAACAAAAAATCTCGAGTCATTTTCTCCAAAATAGGAAATTGCTATTCATTGGATTCTTCAAATTGGACAAATTGGATGTTTCAAATTAAAAAAAATATTTTGTCTTCGGTAGAAAAGCATATGTTTATATAATGACAAATATTTTAACTCATAATTTCAACGGAATTTATAGTTTTTCATTCACTCATTATGCAACAGTTTCATAAACTACTATTATATAATTTTGTTTGTATACCGATTTCAATTATAGATAACGCATGCGGGTTATATTCACAAATATAAATATCGTATAAATAATAAAAGAGTAATTTACGAATTCTCGGTAGTCCTTCGTCTATGGCAATTGGCGATACACGAGCGATGACGATTTTTATACATGTATGTATATAGTTGCATCCACTCCGAAAAGTGTGTTTATCCTCACCTACTTTAATATTCCTATTGCTCCAAGGTTAATATTTTTTATAGAATCTATAAATCTATACAAACGAATAAAATTGAAGTGTTTGTTTGTAATGTCAAATAACAGCTTCGTACTAAATGTGTATGAAAGTATATAAGGTACTTATAACAAAAAACGTTTTTTTTAATATTCATGTCTGTCTGTCTGTATGTTCCGGGTAATCTCCGGAACGGTTGGATTGATTTTGACGGCACTTTCACTGGCAGATAGCTAATGTTATAAGGAGTATTAGGCTAATTTAATTTTTTTTTAAGAGTTAGGGTTCTGCTCAATATAAAAAAAACTGGTTATGGTGAATAAATTTGGGCGCTTAAATGGCTTACGTTGAGTAAACCATATGAGATATAATATGAAATTAATGTACTTAGTATATAATTGTAGACATTAAAAAGACCTACACAAAAGTCAGCCAAAGCATATGTCTATCTTCTAAAGATCACCCACAATAAGCATTTTTATCTTTAGAATTCCCGAGAGCAGGGGTAGTACGTTTCGCGCGTGTGCGCGATCGATGGTATTCTGTAGTCCACACGAGTGCAGCCGCGGGCACAGCTAGTGCTTAATTAATATGTATGTATATTTTTATGAAGTAGCAAACAGGTATGCAGTCCTCCTGATAGTATGTGGTCACTACAGCCTATAGTTCAAACTAATCTCAAAACCGTATAATCCCAATTGAAACCAGTCAGAAAAAGTTCGTAAGTGCTGAGTACAGAGTAGTACTAGTACAGAAAAACTGTGGATGCCCCCCCCCCCCTCGGCCGCTATTACATGGGACCTAAAAACATACTCGGCGAACTGTGGATGTACAAATGTACACCTCTGACTAACCCTTCGGGGAATACAGGCGTGATGGTATGTTGTGTGATGCCTTGACAGCCGACCATGGTGCAGGTTCCACTCCTCTTAAGATTTTTAAAGACAGGAAGTTTTCTTAACATCAGATGATATTCGTCCGCGTGGAATCAGAGTTGAGTCCAGAGAAAAACGAAAAATATGTCATTATGCAGGATAAAAATTACCCTATCTGTTAAACCAGGTTTTAAACTATCTTTGTGCAAAATTTCACCCAAATCCGTTTAGCCGTCTTACATTCAAATGTACACACTTTCACATTTATAGTATTGGTAGGATAGTGGGTATAACAGTAGCTGCCGAAGACGAGATTTATCAAGTGTTGCGCCGTTATTTAAAAATTCTTACAGTGATTTTCACACCATGCAGATTTAACCTTGTTGTTGTAAAGAAGAACACATGCTGGTCCGAAGACGTGTCTGTCGTATAGTCATGGCTCCAGTTCTCTTCTAGCTACCTAAACTGGCTATGTTATAAAATGGAACAGAATTACGTTAGGTCAAAAAAACTCTTTACAAGTTAATCGTATGTTAAAATCATTATTATCATTCAATCATAGAATTTATAATAATGTTCCAAGCCGACATTAAAATGCGACTACTTATACTTAAGAGTCGTAATTGGCGTGAAGATAAAATAAATTATAGCTTGATATTACTTACAGGTGCGATATAAGGCATTCATATGCTAACGTGTTTGCAATGTCATTAACGTAGGTCGGCATTGAAGGTATTTGCGTTGCATGCATGCATGGTTCTAATAAAGTTATAATGTTATGGAAATTCTGTAGGAACGCTGTATCAATAAACGCCAATTACCATTTTCTATTATTTATCTATCATAGTTCTTCTTATACTCATGAATGTTCATGTAAAATGAACAGGGCTAAGAAGTAAGCTTCTACCGCACGAGTGATATAATTAATTTATCGCCCCTATAGACTATAGTCATCTACCTAGATAAATAAAATGATACAGGTTTAGCGTTGTGCGCGCATCACACAAAAGCTACTCGATAGATTTTGAGCTTTTTTGTTTCACTCCTTAGATACTTCATCATTAAAAAAAAATTTCATGATGTTTTCATTCAAAAATAAATTAATAAACTTGTAAGAAACTACCGTTTTTATAAGTACTACGCGATCAGCGATGTGTTTTCTTGCCGGGGGCCATATCAGTATAGATTAACGCGAACGAAGTCGCGGGCGGTTGCTAGTAAATAAATAATTTGAGAAGACGTAATGTTTTGTCAAATTGTGCATTTTCTACATACATTGCAGTGCTTGCCCACTTAAAAATAATGCAACATTTTCTATTTTAAGTTACCTGAAAATGTCAGATATGGGTGATATGAAAATTTACCCAGGAACATAGTTATTGCCATTAATTTATATAAATATTTTTTTACCTATATAGACATTTTTAATATAATAGAGAATAGAAAAATATATAACTTTAGTACATATTAACATTTCCTACTCAAAACAAATCAAAATAGATTTAAGAATGTTTTATTCAATTTAGGCTCTAAGTAAGAAGGCACTTATGAATGTCAACACACTCTAGCGGTTCGGAAAACATCCCATTCATCTAAAAGAACCGGCAAGATACTTGATTGTGTTTATAAAAACAAACATATTTTTTTACACTAAGTATTATGTATTTTTATTGTTCACAGTTATAACCCTTTTCTTACACGGTATTTATTGTCTTCAATTATTTTTTTATTTTGGCGCTCCATAGTAGTCTGCGCCCTGGGTGCTGTGTACCTTTTGCACTTCCGGCACGACTCGGCACTAACGATGAAGTAAGATGAATGTGGGCCCTCAATTAATCAATTCAATACAGCAATAATTTTTCGTACATAAGAGTCCAACGCAACCAGCGAGATACAAATGTGCAGCAAAATAACAAAACCGATGCGATGCATATTATCATCTGAGAGTTATTTTACGTAATGTACGGAGTAGGTGTATTAATAACAGAAACAAAAATTAGGGAGAGTGGAATCTAGATCTAGAAATATAAAAGCTTATGTATCCATAAACAACTAGGGCATATAATGTAGATCATATTATTAGTAGTTTTTTTTAAATATTGTTTGAAGTAGTGGCGAGGTAAATACGTCCATACATAAAACCCACATAAATTAATTGCATATATCGTAAGACAGTATACGTTGACTTAATAGGTACGTAATTAATATATATTTTAACTTTTTAAATTAAGTTAGAAGACATTTCTAGTTTTCTGTATAAATAAACTTTGTGATTATTTTAAAATTATCAATAACTATAAATATTGTATTACTGTTGTCTGTCTTTATGTTTCTATCAATCTTTCGTCGTTAGGGATGTAGCTGTAGGTCAATTATCAAGTTATGTTTACCTTAATAAGAACTACTACTTTAATAACTGTCATAATGTAGGTAAAGGTTAGTAGTTATTCAAGGATTATATATTGTTGTGTTGTGTTATTATTATTATATTCTTTATTGCACATAAAAGTACAATCGGAGGACTTAATGCTAAAAAGCATTGTATTCTTAGTGAAGTTAAAATAAGTTATGTTAAGTTAATAAGTAGTTAAGTTTAGTTTAAATAAGTATATTTAAAGTTATAAAAATTTTTATACGTGTTTATTTATAACTTTTTCCTGTTATAGAGTTCGGGTTTTTGTCTTCAAGAATGTGTTTTGATATATTATTATAATTAATGTTTTGTAGACTATAATTATTTGCGTGTATAAAAAAGTGAAAGTTGACACAATGTCGTTATATACATTTACGTAAACACCATTAAACGATATAACACACGATAGTTGTATTTAGTAAGATAAAATAAAGCCCCATTTCTTTCTGCCCTACACTGTCAATTTCTGCACATTAACAGATTTCTTCATATATACAAGTATTTGAAATTTCATATTATGAAAATAATTTATTTAACATCAAAGAACAATTAATTAATTAGGTAAATATGAAGAAATATACCACACATATGTTGTACATACATGTAGGGGTACGTATGTATGTACGTACGTTTGTATGGTGTGTATATGTTTGTTATAATATGTTACAGATGCGTATAAAACCTGTTTAAGGTCCTTGTTCATACAACAAGTTATCCGTTAAAGACGTTTAAATAACATTACGAGCACGAACTTAGTTCTTGGATGCAAATTAAACTACAAACAATATTATACGACAAACACGTTTATTCAATAGTCACACATAGTCTCGTTAACACAACAAACATACATTATTATAGTTACAATATGTATGTATATTATAGCTTAGATTCTAATGTATGTGATATATTTTTTATGAACGACCTACAATCTCTGTTTTGGTGCAGCTGCTTTGATCAGAGTTCGTAAACACATTACTATATTTAATATTACAAAGTTATATAAATAAATATTGTGCGATGATGCACCTTAATTTTATAAAAACCGATGGAATGTTCGTTGTAATGTTAAACCGTGGCGTTTGGAAACACGTCCCCGACCTTTCGTTAAACACAACCGCGACTTAACTCGTCTTCGGTGTATCATGACTTCATGACCCACATGTTAAAAGATCGCCGTATAACCACTAAATTATATCTTAATATATTTTAAAATTAAAAACAGTAGCCGAAGCTTATAATTATTTTAAACAGGCATTATCACTGTGACGACCATATTTTGGTCAAGGTAACTTAATTTTTGGTAATGTTACGCATCAGTTCGAGTGTCGCGTAATGAACACTTGGTTTAGGGGCCACGGTCGAAAGCGGACCACGACTGTGAAGTTTCGCTCGGACTAGGCGAGCAAGTGAGCGAATGCAAGTAGAAGGAGAGAAGCTCCTAGCGTGGGCATCACGGCTGCGTCATGTTGCGTGTCATGGTGCTGTGTTGTCGGAGTTAAGTCCTCCCCGTACACGTAACTCTTCGAGCCCAAGTGTGATTTGAGAATCCTATAGTTAACTTCGCTTGTCGATACTTGATTTTTGACGAAGTTGTACAACCTGTTAATTACCACGTACACGTTACCTTTGTCGTCAAACGTGAAGCGGTCTACCCATTGAATGTAGTTGGGATCACGTGCAATTGTCCGTTGACCGACGCGAAAATCAATAGTCGAATTCCATTCTGCGATGGTCGAGTTACCTATCAGACCGAATAATAGTACACCGTTTGAGTCCATTTTCATTCCATCGGTTTGTGAAGGTTTTGTACCGAGATCAACGACGTAGGGGCGCAGCGCGCCTACACCTTTTTCTGATAAAGAATCGTTCTGTAAAACTGATGCGTTGATCGCATACAAGTGGTAACTGGATAAAGGACAATAGTAAACTTTTCTGTCAACCCTACCGTCCTCGGTTAAGAATTGTGGCCCAAGGGCGATCCCGTCGATGTTTACAGGAAGGTTCACGGTAGTTCCATTAATGCGGAACGAAGTCGCCTCGGCATTTGATTTCATCGAATTAGGATCACGAAGTTTCCACGATTTTTTGTCACGACGACGGAATACTATAATACCCGGGTCTACAGCGCTGTTGTCCGTGATATAAGCGTAGCCACCATCACGACTATCCACCACGAGATCGTTCAAATATGTTGTATTAGAATTTAATGTTTCTGCCGGGAAAGGTATGCGTTCCATTTGATTGTTACCAGATTTAAGATCAATGAAGACGATCGAGGGCGGGCATTTCGTGTCCGGATTTTGCGTGAGAGTGCCTACTCGACCGTTGTCAAGTATCCACATTACACCATTTTTATCAATTTCGACATTTTGTACGAACTGCAAGGCATTGCAGTTACCGACGGCGTTGTCCGCCCAACTAGGAAACGGTTTCAGTTTTGGTGCAGTGTCGCTCTGCTGCACGGGTATCGTCGCGAGGGTTGCTGGAACTCCGTCCAGCATCCTCGGCATAGTCAAAAACAGGTTTTCGCCGTAATAATTTATGCCAGATATTAGTACGTTTTGGGGTATGTATCGGCTGGTATTGAGGTAGGCTTCTCGGTCTTCCGCGGAGGCCCATTCGAAATCCATTACGTTCCATTCGTAAATAACACGGAATTGTTCGCGTCGCGGTGCCGGAGCCCGAGGGAATGTTTCGTTTTGTGCGGCCGCAGCGGCGACGACGGCGAGGAGTACCACGGCGAGCATCGTCGGTGGAAACGCGGCGAGATTGGCGCTGGCGTGTGGCGCGGACGGCGCTCTCGATTTGACTGACGCAGGAGCAGCTCTAGCGGCGGCAGTAGCGGAGCGAGCTCTACGCGGAGGTACGAGTTCCCGCGTGACATCGTCGCGTTTGCATCACGTCACTGCACCGCACGTAAATAAAACATTCGCGCTCCGTCAACAAACACACATAAATTAAATTGGAACTTTAACACGCAAACTCCTTAGCCGTGGTTGAGACTTATACATTTTAGTAATATGTAAATGAAGTGAGATAAGGGTGTGTCAAGGTCGCAAATCTCACCCCTGCCAGACGGAGCGCGGAGGGTCGGCCCGGTCTCGTTATTTTATCGAGGGTTCCGTACAACGAATACGGTTGATAATATATACGTAGAATAAGTACAATATAAGTACAAATGTAGTATATAATATAGAGGTTATTTTATAATGTTTGTCTGAGGTCGTCGACCGAGTATTTGTTCACTTTCTTTAAACCAGTTCTACCTACTGTAGAATTTCACAGAAATATTATTAAATATGTAAATCCTAAATATTTAATACACATTTCAAGTTTGTTATAATCTATTTTAAATATGTGTTTTACTTTCGTTGATCTGGTTGTGAGGCTAAAAAAAATTATGGTAGGTATATATGATTTAATGCTTATCCTTTTAATTTTCAATAATATATTTAGGTGACAGGTATGTTTGTGTGTGTATGTGCATCTAATCTATCTATCTAACTAAACTATCTATACCCATCTTTCTCAAAGTAGGCGATAGACGCCACACGTTTTCAGTGTAGAAAGCTCAAACAAAATTAGGATATTATATCAAACTAAAATAAATCATGCATTATTAATTTTATTTCTTATTTCTATCTTGCGTTTGTTTTTTAATTTGTCGTGGCTCGCGCCCTCGTGCAAATAAATTTGGAAGTACTTAACATGTTTTTGTTAAACTGCTTGATTTTTGAGGGAACTATAATTATTTTATTCTATTTGCAAAGTGGGTGGTGCGCAAAATAAGTTTGAGACATTTATTCCCTAGATAGATTCCCTTGGATGTCGTGATAATGAGGAAGCCGGCGGAGATGGTAATTTAATAACTACTTTTCAACTTTGATTGCCACAAAACAGCAATATAGAAGCTGGGCTACCCATTTTGAACACGGGCGCAGAGCAAGAAAGACGAGCAATAAAAAAATGATCTACTTGATAAACATTCAAAAGGATCTCTGCTTTTTCGAAAGCTTAGTCTCAATTTAAGAATGGAACCCGTGTTCTTCAACAAGCTTTCCGGGCGCTCTACCAATCCATGCCAGCAATGATTAGAAAATGTATGCGGTGTTCTTATAATGGATTCCATAAATTATTCCAATGTTCTAAATACAATTGAATATATAAATGACGCATTTTAACATAATGTGTCACAAAGTCTTTGTGATTCATCTTAGCTTATTCAGTTTTTTTACTGTGTGTTCTATTTGGAAAGAGCTATAGGCATATGCTAACCTAAATGCTGTTGTGAAAACAAAGGAAGTCGGAATTACAAAAATCAACAGAATAAAAGAATAAAAAGTTTTATTACAATACATTATTGCGTTATTATTATTAATATTTGTAACAGTGAAATTGATTATCAGCCAAAATTATTTCACGATATCATGAAAAATGTTACTGATATAAAAATAGCTGAATTAGAAGATCTTGATGACTACCACGGAACCCACTTAAGGAATGGCTGACGTAGAAGACAAGACTTACAGCATAGGAGTTGAAGTAGGTACATTCCATTTGATGATGGTCCTGAGACTGATGGAAGAAGATTACGTAGCATAGATGTGAACGTGAATTTGTGGTGTGGTACAATTATGAATTACTATACCAGAGCAAGTGAGACAATAACACCAGTCACATAAAGTTTGAGGAGTTAGAGGCTAGTGTGGTATAAACATAATTACCATAAGCAGTTATTGTTAATTATTATTGTTGAAGCAATGATGGCTCAGTTGGTAGCATATACGGACCTGAGTTCGATTCTCTGCAATGAGCCTGATCCTTCGATGAAGGAAAACATCGTGATAAAACCATAACGTTATCGACACACAGGTTCGGCTGAGATTGTGGCCACAACGTTAAACCTATAACGATAAAAAAAGTAGAGATGAATCTCATATTACTATAAGAGTGTTAAGTATGAAGATAAACGGATATAGGAGTAGTGGAAGACCGAAGAAGGTTTGGATGAATTGTGTGAGGAAATGATATGTGTGTATTATATGTGAACACTTATATGACAATTGATAGAGGTGAGTGAAACAAGAAAATATGTTGGGCTGACCCTACGTAACAATAATAAAATGAGTAATAAAACTATCTATCTTTAGGTAATAAAGTCAATGATAACAAAAAGTAAAAATAATGGTAAATTTAAAAATAAATCTAAGACTTAACACAATCAGAGTGTTTCAACATCTCTCCTTATAGCTTCTAAAAGATTTATGCATTATATCGAATGCAGCAAAACATTAAATATGTCCACAGATTAACTTTTTTAGTTGTTAAAAATGTATTAGTTAATTTTATTGTTAATTTCCTCCTAGACTGTGGGTGAAGGTGTACACTTACAACCAGATGTGCCTTCAGTCTGTTTGCTGTCCTTTAGCTTGTGGAAATGGGTTTTACCTTTGTACTATCAAATTATCACATTTCTAAATCGGTTTCCTTTTGATAAAAATTCACTCATTATCATCATTGTTCACAGATATTGAATCAGTAGATGGTGTTGTCAAGCCCGCTTAAAAGGATAATCATTACCTATCGACTTATTTATTATGTGTGGGATGTCATGTAATATAAGGATATTCCTTAAACTATTTGTACTATAGGTACATGCATATCTCCGACCAAATAGGTACTGAGTATGTTTTTTGGTACCTTTTGACTTCACTAACTTATTCTCGTAGGTGGTAAGTATAAAAAAATGATGTAAACTTTATTATGCCATATTATGTATTGTTAAACAAAGTTATAACAAGCTTTAACAAGACCGCAGAAGATTTTGCCATTTACAGAATATTATGAACAAGGTAACAAAGCCAGAACAATTTCTCGTATGACGTCAACAACAGCCTACTTTAGTAGATATTGGAAACGCAAAGTTACATCGTCGTGTTTCGTTAAGATTGAAAAAGTATTCCACTTTACAAATTTAATTTTTTGTACAACTAAGGTGGCAAACAACCAGCTTGTTGGTAAGCGGATACCGTATCCTACGAACGCTTGTAATGCCAAAGGTATATCACTAGCACGTTGCCGACCTTGAACCCTTACCCTAAGGAGCTCTGGAAACCCTACTCACCGCAGGAATATAATGCAATGTTATTTGGTTGCGATGTTCTGTAGGCTGGACGTAATTTGAGAAAACTCTCGAAAAAAATTCTTTGTGCCATATCTCTTTTAATGCAATTTGATATATATTAACTAATATGCTAAGTAGTGGCGTAAATAATTTAAAAATTGCAAAAATAAGGTGTAGATTCATGAGCATAAACGTTTAAACTAGTGAATGATGAGAATTTTAATATTTATAATATTGTTCCCTGCCGTGACATCTGTTGACTATTTTTAGTATTTTATCTTTAGTTATACTGCCATCTATTGTAAAATATTATAAGCTCATCTTTCTGTTATTCTTTTCTTGGTGTTGGAATAATATGCTACTTTTTGTCAGCAGATGGAACTAATTGGAAAGTGTTAATTGTTTCATTGATAATTTAGTTAGTATTTTAATACATATTTCTGCTTATTATAATTATTCAACTAGTATATAAACTATAGCGAAATTAATTCTAGATAGATAGATATAAACCATAGATTTAAATAGAGAAACACATTTTTTCTGTTTATTTTTTGTAGAAATCAATCTTTATTTAAGTCACAATGGATTTTCTTGCTGTTATTTAGATTTCCAAGGTAATTAGGAAAATGCACAGAATGGAGCATTGGGTGTGATATTAAATTAAACATAACTTTCAGTTTTTCATAAAATTATACAAACATAAAATGCATACCATCACGCCTGTATCCGCGAAAGGTTAGGTAGGGGTATACTAATGAATGCCATTAATCGGGCACAAAGTCAAACTTCGAGGTTATATTCAGAATTTCATAGAAAAACCCAATAACACTTTGCCCGATCTGGAAATCGAACCCAGAATGTGAATTATATTATATTATATCATGCAATCTCAAGTTAAAAGACAATAATTATTATCAAATGTTTCCTTGAAATTTAAAAATTAAAATTTACTGAAAATTAATAACAAAATCATTTTCAAGTTAATCAGTATCTCCCGTATGGTCTAGTGGCTAGGATACCTGGCTTTCACCCAGGAGGCTCGGGTTCGATTCCCGGTACGGGAATAGCTTTTTGTTTATTGATACAGTATTCCAGAAAATTCAGGTTATTACGTTCTTACGATATTTTGCGTCAAAAGTGATTACTGTCTACTTAAGCGCTAAAATCAAAATATTTACATTCTTCATACTGTTTGTGTAATTCCTGAAGTATTTATGTTATAAACTCGGGAATATGATGGGTGAACTAAAATAGAATTACAACCGCTTAAAATATATCATAGAATTATGTATTACATATCAAAAGTTATTTGAGCGACAATGTCAGTACTTCAGTCTTCAGTAGTATTTTTGTAGCAACAACTTTGTTTAGAATTTCGCACCGACTACTGTACTTGGAACGTGTTTTAGCGTGTCGCGGTCGCTAACGTAGATTTTCCCATAAAAAACCGATGGGTAAGTAGGTATTAACCTGTGTTGACGTCAGACGCTTTGTGATGAATATACTACGTCATTTTACTCGAAATGATCTGTGAACGCAAGGAAAATACGTAAATATTCATTATTATGGTAAATGAATGATATGTATGTTCTTTATACTTCTGTGATGAGCGAATTGGTTATTATTCACTTTAGAATGAAAAAAAAACTTTGGACAATAAGACCCTGTTCAAATATGACTTGCGTTAACGCGAGCTTGCGCTCTAGCCACGGTGAAGCTGTAAAAGCCGTCTGAGGCTTCAGGGTCCATAAGGCTAACAGTAGTCAGTTGTAAAAAAAAGCGAGCTTGCGCGCGCTCATGTGAACGGTTTGTGTTATAGGTATAGAAATTTTAACGCGTGTCATCTGAACTAGGGTTGTTGCTGATGTAGGTTATTCACAAATCAGCGGATGCTGATTTTTGAAATTGACATCAGCGGATTCAGATGCTGAGGCTGATTTTAATTAATTACTTTAAAAATTTCGAAAAATATACTGATTCATATGAATTTACCATTAAAAGTTACTTACCTTTACGATGACCCCAGACCTGGCCGACTTACAACTGTAATAACTTATGAAAATGTCATCAGGGTAGAGTGGCTATTGCGGGAGAATAGACACATTACACATCGATAGATTCAGGTTTAACTGAAGCTTGGTTCACGGGTAGTTTCCACCATCCTGTATGAGCACCTGAAGCTGGCTTCCCCATCCTCCGTACAGCCCATATTATCACCATGCATTTTTTTTATTTCCCACGGTAAAAAAATGGTTCGGGGGCGAAAATTTAACACTGAAAAAAGGCCGTCGAAGAATTTCGACTGTTATTTTTCAACCACACGCAACATACATTTTTTTAATGTTTCAAAAGTTGATTCACCCTAATGTATAAGCGCATTGGGGTTGGAGGAAGAAATATTTTGAAAAAACTATAAATAAACTTTATTCATATTCTAAGTATTTTTCATTTCACTAACAATTTATGGAACAGCCCACGTATGTGGCATGGTAAGTGCCAGACTCGGATGTAAGAGGGGCAGACAAATCCAGGTACCTGTCCCAGGCTGAAACCGGTGACGACAACTGTATGAAAAACTGTTTAAAATCTCTAATGTTAGCGAGAAAGGGTACTTATATCAACTTCATCCCCGATTCAGTAAAATCGTAGATCCAAAGCTAGTTGACCGCTTCGGGATTATCATCTGAAAAAACTGCCTCTATTTCCATGTGGATACAAACATCCAAACGGGGATTACTTTGTGATAAATTTTGATTTAATGCTTAAAGTCCTACCACAGGTCTTTAATGAACAAGATGATCACAGTCTCCCCGTCATTACTATAACAAAAAAAGATTCGAAATACCAGTAGAAACTTCTTTACTTTTTGGTGTAGGATACGAGACGGTGGAAATGGCTTTGATTCGGAAGGATTTTGAGGGATGTTAGACGAAATTACCCGGAAGCTAAAAATATTTTTTTATAGAACAAAGGTGGCAAAAAAGCATACGACCCGCCTGTTACTAAGGGGCTACCGTAGCCTATGGATGTTCATAATACCTACCCACCTACCCCAAAGAGCTCTCAAAACCCTACTCACTCTACTCGCAGAAACAGAACTCTAGGTTTATTTGGTGCCATCTTCTGTACGGTGCATGTATTCCACCAATCGGCCGCTCCAAGTAGAGAGAAATCTCCAAAGAAGTTTTTCTGTGCTCTGCCTCACTTTTGATCTTTTCGGGAAACTTATATTTTTTATTGTTTTCAATAAATAATTATTGTATTTGACCACTTGCTACCAACTATATACTATATAAATACCGACATCTATATTTATCAGAATTGATTGAGGCTTACTCTACATAACAATTTGCGATGCAATTTAATATATACTGTATATCTTATCTTATTAAGTGAGCAATTATATATATATATATATATATATATATGTAATTGGTTTCTCGGAAACGGCTCCAACCATTTCGATGAATCTTTGCATTTAGATAATATCTTACATTCCAAGTTTACCTAGACAGGTGTTTTTCTTTTTTGTTTGTAAGACACCGAGCACAGCTCGGTCGCAGAGATATTAATATTAAATTAACAGTTGGTAGCAGCATATAAACTCTTTAAGGGATTTTAAACATGGTTTCTGTATTATTGAAGTTAAGTTCTAGTTTAAGTTAAAGTCTACTTTGAGGGTCTCTATTTTTTTTTTAACGTAAATACCCACTATAGTACAATATGATTTTATTTGTATTATTATATATACACTGTAATTCGATACTAATAATAATAACAATTTTATGTTTTTTTTTACAAATTAAATATTTTTATTTAATTAAAATAAAATATTGTTTGTGTTTTATTATTAATTTTTAATTTTTATTTAAAAATAAATTAATTACATAAATTTTTTTTTAAAGAAATTATTAAATTATTTGTCATGCTTGGTGTAATTATAACCAAAATTATGATAAATCAATGTATAAATTTAATTTATTAAATTATTATATTATAACTTGACCTATTTATATTATAAACAAATTAAATACAATAGAAGTGTCTGTGTAAAATGTCAAAATAACAGCTTTTTTCTAAATGTATATTATAAAAGTACACAGTACTTAAAAGAAAAGAAAAAAATTTTTTTTTTTTTTTTTTTTTGTCTGTTTATTTGTTCCGGGTACCTAATCTCTGAAACGGTTGGACCGATTTTAACTGGACTTTCACTGGCAGATAGCTGATACTATAAGGTGGCTACTTATATTTTAGAATAAGAATTAGGTTAGGGACCCGCGCTAGCAAAAATCAATCCGAAAACACTAAGATTTTGGGGCGCTTACGCCGAGTAAACCATAGCAAATATTTAAACAAATTAACGTAGTATACCTTCCTAAATTGGTAATCTTAAAATACCGTACAAATACAGTAAGCATTTTTGTCTTTAAAATAACCGGGAACGGGGGTAGCACAATTTGCGCGTATGCCCCATCGATGGCATTCTACAGCCCACGTGAGCGCAGCCGCGGACACAGCTAGTTTTTTTAAATATAATCGTAATATCTGCTACAAGGTCAAATAGCTTTTACTTCAGACGTACGTAAGCATTTTTTTTACATTTTATAGGTTTGGCCAAAATCTTAAAAGTGACGGATGTGATCAAAGATGGTAACTAAGCTAAATTCTCAAATGAAGCTGCAAGAACATACCAATACGTGCTTTGTGACAGATTTTCAGATCGACGGTGGCAGCTAACCAAGCGGGAATAGGAAAATGCCCTACCATCATGCTATCCTTTTTTCTCTTCACCGTTAGAGTCGGTACATTTTACGACTAAGACATCAACCCTACATTGTTAGTTAATAGGTTGTTTAAAAACCCTTTAGCAAGACGTAATGCTTTACTTTAGCCGGGAAATAACTAGTTGAAGCCACGATTAAAACCTATGATTCAGATTAAGTTTAACTAGTAACCAAAATGACTAATTATAATGTAGGTACCTACGTAAGTAAATTAAATTACGTTGTCTGAGTTCATGTCTGTAACACGTGAACCGCTTGACGAACGATGACTATGTAAAATATTTATAACGTGTTTGGAAAACTATACTTATTTGGTTTTTTTTTGTGAACTAATGAAGTCTCATTATATTTATGTATGATTTCAATTATTGCCAAATAAATGCCTGTTCCATTGAACGTTATGTCATTACATAATTAATAAGATTTGTTCCTTAAATAATTGATGTCACCAGAATCGAATCACCAAACAATATCAAAACGCTTACCTAAAACTACTCTCACCCCGCGTCTCCCGCTGTTTCTAATCACAAGTCAAACCTAACCTAACCCAGCCACATCTTCCGTGAATTAATCATCTAGTTTAGTGATTTGATCAAATCTCTGCTTTAATCATCTCCCTTTGGAGACCGTTTTCTTTTTAATATGATAACAAAAATATTTGTTGGGAATAAATTCTATATTTAGGGGATACATATTGGTAACGAATATAAACTTTGGTGAAAGATAATATTGTTGCATTTATATTTTATTTTTTGTTACCAAATATTAAACACATTCTAAAAATGAATGAATGATACGGGGAATTAAAATAATAAGACATAATAAGTTATTTACATTTATCGTCAGCACATAGCCAGTACATATTTGATTAGTCACTAAATTTATGAGACACATGCGAGTTTCATTTTTATTAGTAGACTGTAGAAAAAACCTATAAATGACTCATTACCAAATAAACAATAAATAATATAAAAATAAATAAAAAGTGCTTGTGTGAAATGTTATTATTTATCAATTAGGTATTTTATTTCATTGAAACACTATTGACAGCACGCGCCAAATTTATCGGCCGGATTTTTAGCCGCGAATGTGCATTATTTGAAAATTATATTGTGAATAATGATTACTTGGAGTTCTTGTATGTACATTTTCATAAACTTTAAGTTAGTGTATATTTCATAATTTTTTGAATTAAAATAAACATAGATGTGAAGGTTTTACTTCTACCACGTGTGAATACCAGACATATTTTTTTTAAAATTGTTTTAAGTTTAGCGTTGGGGACACAACCTCACCAAGTCTTAACCTGGTCTTAAGTGATGATAGTAGCACGCTACGCCTAGTGAAAAACTGGCTCTCAAATGCAGTCGCCAAAATAGCAGGTGTGCCATTGGTGTTTGTCGATAGATTTTCAACTTGAGGGTGGTAGCTAGCTAGGCGGGCATTACAAAAAGCCCTACCACCATGCTGTGGTTTCACCACAATGCTTTCCTCCACTGGAAGCTCAGGCTCAATGTAGGGATTCGAACTCACGTCGGTTGAAGCCGAGTCCGTACACGCTACCAACTGAGCCATCATTGCTTCAATGCTTCATTGGTGTATTCTGGCTCTACATATATTGATTAAGGGTCAGTTTTTAATGGAAAACCTTTAATATTTTTTTTATACTAATACGTATGAATAACATATTATAAGCGGTCGGCGGTCGTAAGCGCGACTGCTATGAGCGAGGTCCTGGGTTCGAATCCCAGTTCGAGTAAAGTGTTATTGGGTTTTTCCTATGAAATTCTCAGTAGCAGCTCGGAGTTTGGTTTCGTGCCCGATTAATGGCAACAGGCTCGCCCCCTATTACATGGGACCTAAAAACATACTCGGCGAACTGTGGGCGTACATTGTAGTACACCTCTGCCTAACCCTTCGGGGAATACAGGCGTGATGGTATGTATGTTATGTTATTATACTGTATGTAGCCTTACTTGCCTTGCGTTACCTAAGGCTAAATAAAAAGCACTTTAAATTTTAAGAAATATTTAGGATTCACAAACTTTTTGTAATTTACTCCTGCTTCAGCTCCTTTTGGATCTGGTTGACTTGCTTACGTAAGTATTTGGCAATGATAAATTACATTGAAACTGTATAACAATACTAAAACAATAAATTGTCGTACAATAGATTTTCCTTTGTTTTCTCTGGTTCATCCTCTTAATGCTATTCCTTTTGTTATTTAGATTTATTTCGCAAATACTTTGTCTCATCTATTAGTCATTTGCTTTCATACTTACTCTTATTAATATAAAATGTCTATTTTTGGACCATGTTATGCACTTGTCCACTAAAAACTGACTATTAATCTTTAATTTAATACCTTTATTAATTTCAAGTTCAGTAGACAGTCTATAAATCTATAATTATAGACTGTGGTATAAGCATCATTTAATGTAGATTGACAGAAGAATAATTTAATATTACATTTAATTTATGTACCTAATTTACAAACGGAAAAAATATTTATTACATACGAAAATCACAGAGTCTTTAAAATTATAAAACAATTGTATTGATGGTAATTTAATGGAATCATTGTATTGAAATATATATGTCAATTTCTTTGAAATAATTATAAGCCAAAGTTATTCCAGCTGTCAAAGAGATGTCTGTAGAGAGCACCATAGCGAATTCAACTTATCAAATATTATGCGACGTATATGAGTATAAATATAATACACGTGGTACAATATACAAAAAAAAATCGGTTGTCTGTAAAGTCGGTTTACTGACGATAGTTGAACATGACAACGTCATAAGAAAATACTGATGGAATGGTATCATTTTTCAAAAGAAAATTTTAATTTTATTTGTTTGATAGATATTTTGTATGGATATAGAGAAGGAGGTAAATAGAAATGACAATTGAATTGATCAAGTTACATTTATTTGTACGCATAAATACAAATAGTTCTGTTAACTTATTGTTATAGTTTTGTCAATTATAGCATAACCTACAACCGCTGCACTAGCGGACCGATGCTATTTATTTTAATGATGAAAGCACGAATATTCGACAATATATCACTGGACATATATTTAATATTGAAAGAATCATTACCTTTATCGCCGCAATTATCGTTGCTATAAACAATTGACACCACATTCACTTTTCACTGCACTTCATACTTGACGAAAACATGTAAATATGTATTATTGTATAGCAGCTGTCCACGCGGACGCATCGCACACTCAAGTAGGAGAGAGACAGATGTCAAACGCTGCCGAACGCGGAGGCCGATTGTGCCTCTTTGTCGCTCGTTCCGCGCTCTCGCTTGCACTTCAAGCCTTAAATGGAACGCCTCAGAGCGAGGTAACGCCGCATGAGTCATGTTTTTTCGTGTGTGCAGCCGGCTCCATCGAATTATAAGACGTTGTCACGTCAAAAATTGTAGATATAATATTTTTGTGTAAATCGTCTCATTTTCTCATCAAGATGCTTAAACCATTATCATCATCAAATCATTTACCGAAATTTGTATGACCGACCGATAAGAGACAGAATGATAACAATTTACACGATTTGTATTTATATTATATATTCATACTTCAATATTAGCTCATTTTTATTTATTTTTATAAATTCTTCTGTGTTCACTAGCTACAATAGTGCTAATTATTTTCCTACAATACTGAGGAATACAATACTTAGTTAGCTGGAGGAAATGCTTTGTGGCATGAAGCTCGTCAGTGTACGACATACATTGCAATAAAATTTTCATTTATTTATTCGTTACTTTTTTGGAGTAACCTTGTCTGCTTTTCTGATCCCAGGTGGGAAAATTAGACGGAATATTTTGTGCTCAAATACATATACTTTTTGGGATTTTTATCGTAGTGGTATGATAGAGTAATAGATCTCCCGTAACTCGAGATTACAAGGGATGCGCAATATCCAGCCACACCGCTGAAAGGCGCAGGCTCCAAGATAGCGAAATTCATAGAGTGATCTAATAATGTATTTTTATAATTTGGAACACGGTTCTGTTTCTGAGTGTCTAATCTTTAGTTTAAATATAGAATTGGTTAAATTGGCGCACTATATTAACTAGATAATGTACGTTATACAGTATACTTGATAAACTTCTTTACCGCTAGGTACTGAAATGAATGGAATCGATTCGACGTTGGCGCCATTCGACTTTACCCGTACAGTGTATTGGATACGTCAGTTAGATAACA
This sequence comes from Saturnia japonica, assembly GCA_033032175.1. Taxonomy (NCBI): domain Eukaryota; kingdom Metazoa; phylum Arthropoda; class Insecta; order Lepidoptera; family Saturniidae; genus Saturnia; species Saturnia japonica. The sequence continues at coordinate 8,046,560 of CM065314.1, forward strand.
GTTCCTTTGAAACGCTCCACAGGCCTTCCATCATCACACCTCTTCGTTTATTTTTTTAACGTCGCGAATATACAAGTTGTTCGATTTAGCAGCGTTCAGCCAGTCACCGCGCGGACAACGTACAGTAGACATTCGCTTCGCGTCGCGTGCGCGCCATTTATAATTTCCCGCCGCAATTCAAAAGCGCTCATTCTTAATTCCAAACCTATAGTTCCTTTTAAGTAATTATTAACAAACAGAAAATATGCCTAAAAAGAAATAGTTTTTAATATTTGTATTCTTCGAGTATTTTCGTCAGTTAAATTTACCGGAACATGTGCAAAATTTTGTGACACTAGAGTACCGCATGTTTAAAGTGTATTCACGTACATATAAAATTATTCTGTGATATTATTTTGCTGTGAACATTTAACATTAGACTTTGTGTTTTCACTTGTTTCGTGAAATTTCATTTCGCGAAGCGCTAAACAAATATTCTTTATGATAGGTCCATATATGAAGGTGAGTTTCAATGTTTTAAGTATTATATTTTTGTTGCTTTTCTTGTGTTTTACGAGATTCATGATACGATTTGGTGTAAACCATCTAAATATAAATTGAGAACTAAATCTATCTGAACTAAGTTTATGTTTTTTATTAATATTATTTATATTAAATAATGTTTTTTATACAATAACTGTTTTACTTTTGAATATTTAAAATTTAGTAAAAATAGCTTCAGTTAATGGTATTTAAAGAAATGGTTCAAGGATACAACGATACAGTGTCAAGATATATGTTTATTAGCGTGTTTTGTTATCATCGTAGTATATACTATAATAACATAGGTACCTAAATTATTTAGATTAATTCTAATAGTTTATAGTCTTGGACGATAAACTCTTATGGTCCCTTGTAGGTAATGATAGGTTATCCGCCAGAAATTATTGAGAAACTTACGTACCAGTACGTATCAGCTATGTGGGTACACTAGACTGCATAAAAATGCAATATGTAGACTCTACTAGTTGTACAGTCACCGTAGTTATACGATTTTAACTTATAATTTACTATACAAGTGATTAATTAATTTTGTAATCTCTCTTGTTTATTAACAAGTAGTTTATAATACGATCTATTTACAATCTCTCTAGCAGTCTTTTATTTGAAAAGGGTCCTTTCCAAAGTTACCCTAGTGATTCTACTATGATCGCATAATATAATAATAATTATATAAAAAATAGTGAAAAACGAATACTTGTACTGAAATGATTACACTTACAAAAAAATTGTGTTTCAATCTCATACACTCAATCACGACTCTATCAGCGATACTTTCTAAATTTTTAATACCTAGTTATACTTAATATTTTGGGTATTTTATACATAGATATAGTTTTTTATATTTTAATTATGTAATCGTTTAAATAAATGCTATAAAAATGTAAGTAGGTACGTAGGTATTTCAGACAGTCGGTTTAAAAATATACGCATGATGTCATTAGAGTTTTATTTAAAAAAAAAACTTTGTTACTATACAATCGTATCCGTTGTAATTATGATGTAATGCCCTGTGTATAATATTAATATCGTAATTTCTGGGAATATAAGAATAGCAGACAAAAGTATAAAAAAACCGGTTCTTCGATTATCATTAATCTTTAACGGTTTATTCGATTTGTTTGATTGGTTTTTTAATCAAAATCATCGGGCACAATAATATAGAAAAAGAATAATTATCTGTATTCTAAAATACCATAAAGATAATAGGTATTTATTTGCAATAATTTTGCGGATCAAATTGATAGTTTCGTCACACAGCTCTGTTGGCCTTATCCAATGGTTATTGCAATTGTTCTTCCTTGCATTGAAATGTCTAATTATCTAGGAATAATATTAAAGATTAAATCATGTTCGCTTAAGAATCTGTCGGTAACCTTGACAACATCAATTGCTAACAGCTAAACAGGTTCACTGATTATTATTAAGTCCCATTGTTTGAAGTCAAGTTACGTACCAATTAACTAAATTACACTCAGTCCTGACTAGTTTTACACTTATTACGTTGTTTTTGATTTAATTGTGTTCATAAAAACGAGCAACATGAGGTAATCTTAAGAATTATAAGTTACAAGAATGCGTTAAACAAGAAACCAAAATCAATTACTTGTCTAATTTTCTTCCGAAAAATATATCCGATCCCATTTCAAATGAATACTTGAAAACTTGCTTTCCCAAAATAGGCAAACTATAATCAACAAAATGTAACTCCATTTTATAATCTAATGAGATATTTGTAGAAACTAAACGATCGGGAATCGACAAACAAAATAATTTTATTCAAGTTGTATTTCGTCAAAATTATTTTATATGTATTAGAAACCAAATACAGCGAATGTGAAAGTTTGTTGGTTACTTAACAACGATTTAACAATGTAAAAGATCCTTGTTTCGAATGCAGATTTACGGAACGACACGATATTCAAACAACAAGTAATAAACGGCAGAAACATTGACCGACAGTTAAATAAAGAAAACTAACACAAGCCTTTTAGCTCAAAAGAAAATCACAACATCCGCTAGAATCAACAAATCGTAAAATAGCTATGCCGGTTGAATGGTGAATACACGAGGAAAATATTTCTGATTTGTTCTAGAAAATCTATACCTATGAATATTATATAAAGTTATTGTATTTTTGTTGGAACGCTTAATCTCTGGAACGTATATTCAGATTTGAAAATTTATTTTTGTTACCGAGAAAGATTATATAAAGTCATAGGAATACTAGCTGTGCCCGCGGTTGCGCTCGCGTGGACTACAGAATACCGTCGATCGGATACATCTGTGAATCGTGCTACCCCCCCTCCCGCTCCCGGTATTTTTAAAGACAAAAATGCTTATTGTGATATTATTATTAAGCTGTTGCTAACTTTTTTGTAGGTATTCTTAAGATCTACAATTATGTAGTACATTCATTTGATATGTCTCTTATGGTTTACTCAGCGTAAGCCATTTAAACATGTAAATTGATTGACTTTGACCATTTTTTTTTTATTTGCGCGAAATCCTAATTCGTTTTTAAAAATAAAAGTAACCTAAGTTGCCTACTCCTTATCAGCCGTTTTTAATACCATTTTTATTTTGTTTCCGTTACTAAGGTAAACACATATAATTTTGTGTCCTTACTTATTTTTCAATAATCTATCAATGGATAGTTTTTTATCAACATAATATTTATTCATATCCTATAGCTTGAACAGATAAGGGGAAAGCCAATATCTGTCGTAATTGAAAGATAGTACTTATTACAAATACGTACTAATCGGGGATAGTAAACTTAGGTAATATGTTATTGTCGTATAACATCAGCTATCTGCCAGTGAAAGCCCCACCAAATTCGGTCCAACCGGTTTAGAGATTACCGGGAACAAACAAACAGAAAGACAGGCATAAATTAAAAAAATTAGTGTATGTTGTATGTACCGTATATACTTTCATATTCATTCAGTTTAGCTGTTATTTTGATATTACAAACAGAGACGGAACAGTTTTATTAACTGTATAGATCACTTCACGATACGATTCTAAGCAGTAGGGCAGTAACTATAAACGTCAAGTCATCTGACACGGGAAGTGAGAACATCGCTAGGCCGAATAAATTTAACACGGGTGAAACCGTGGGGCAAAGCTAATATAATAATAAAATGGTCATTTTAGTCATTGTGGTGGAAAATCGCAACGGTGATCACCATAACTTATATTTAGACCTATACAACGCCAGTTAATTATGTTGAGAACGAAGAGTCCAAAAACGGAATGTACTAATAGTGTTCGTATTATTTTGTTAATTTTATTTATTATACGAATTACATCCAGGTATCGTACACGTAACTACAATTAAACACGTCTACTAAACATTAAATTACACAAGCGAGATTTGATTTGGTTATAACTTACGTAGGCCGATACAGGCCGATAGCACATATGAAAATGGTTTCGTATCCCTATATCCTTCTTATACAAGCGTGATCTTCCTTTCTAGTTGCCGATTTATATAAATTAAATCTATGGTGACGACTGACTATTGCAAATTGATCGTATAAACGATAATATTGTTTTTTTGCTACTACGTTACATGTTTCAATAAAAAGTGTAACACGTAAATGAATATTGTAATGAGGATGCGGCCTCCTTTTTTGCGTAATATCATAAAGATAATCGCTATACTGCGGTAAGCATCAAAGGCTGTTTGTATTAGTATTTAATTCTAGTTTATTTTTGATTTGTGTCAAAGAAATGTGATAATAACTTGATAAGAAAATCTAGGTCATAAAACGAGGAAAACGGAGGGAGAGTGTACCCGCACGCTTCGTACATTTTAAATGGTGTTATATGACAATGCTGACTCGAATATATGTCAAGTTTGGCATGAATTAATTATGCAATTTCAACGCTCAAATTATCCATAGTTGACATATAAATTGTCTGTAGGTTTTTTGTAGTAATAATTTAATTAAAATTCTAACTCGTCAATTACAAGCGATGGGTTAATGTGTTCTGTCACTCTAAATATGAAATCAACCTTGAAACATTCCTTGATACTTATAATAGAAAAAAGAGAAGACACAATAACATTTTTAAAATTGATAAATGTTATTCAGACCTCGTGGTGCAAGTAAGTAAGCCTATATTTAGTAAGTACTATTGAGACGAAAGGTTGCGGGTTCGACACCTGTACATAACTAACTTTTATGTGATGAACATAATAATAATCAATAGTGTATGTAGAACTTAAATGATATGTTTAGTGCCTATATCTAATTAGTTACCATAATACAAGTTTGGAGTGAAATGGCTGTTTGTGGAATTATACCCACATATTTATTTGCTTATTTATCCAATAATTATAATTCAGGAGTAGACCGTCGAACCTTAACACAATTTTATAAAATAGTTTAGTGAAACGTAAATTAAAATCAATTTAAAGTATTTATGAATTTTTTGAAATTATTTATGTATTTTGAATGGAATATTTTTCCTAATCATGAAACTACCTAATAATATAACTTGTAAAAAACAAATTCGAACAGCTGGAAAACTCCAATTACGGATTCGTCTCTAACAAAATTCCTTATTTTAGAATCGTGAATTTATTATATTGTTGGATAACTTAAACTTAACCTTAATAACGATTATACCTTACCTTACCTTACCAAGGTATTAACAAGTAGTTTTTACAACATCAGAACAACTTATGATTCTGAGTAAATTATGAATAAATAACAAAAACGAACCCAGTAATTTTAGAAAATCTAAAAAAAATATGATTGAAAAACAAACCAAAATTCCGAAAGATCCTTTAGGTAAAAATGTGACACTATGAATGCTTATACTGTATCACTATTCATTGTGAGTAAACTGATAGGTACCACACAAATAAAGAAATAACTTATTTCTACTTCATGGATCGATCAAACTTGTGTCGGATTAAATGTAAAGCAAAATAGGCAATTGGTTATAGACGGTCAGTCATATGATACTGGCGATAAATAGGGTAATTATCACATAAACGACTTGGTCGCTGTCGAAGGATACCTTTTGTTTGCCTTTTTAAATATTCAATTCTGTTTTATTACCACTAATATTCTCAAAAAATGCCAGAAAACGCTTAATTAGGAAGATTAAAAATTATAAAACACGATTTTTGTAAAAAGTAATGTTTTTATTTTGTTGTAAAATAACATTCATTGGCTATAATCAGAATATATGTGAATGCACTTTTATATTGTATCTAATACAGAAACTATTGATAAAATTACTTCAATTAGTACCTACCTATGCGGTACTATTGACACTAAACATTCTTCATGGTTAAACAGTGTCGGAAATATACTAAATAATGAAGGAGGTTAATGAGTTTGCTCCATACTTAGCATAATTATTACCTACTTACTTATATAATAAATGTAATGGAATTTCCGGCAATATATAATATACTGTATTTTGTGTAGAATTGTCTAATGAGACAAACACTGAAATATTCGATATCCCTTTAAACGTCTTATTTAATAACACCTCGTTGATAAAATACACCAAGAGCGAGCTATCGACTGCCAAAATTAGCAGCTTTTCATGAAAAACGATGACTAATTAAATGACAATGAATTTTAATTCGTGTCGACGCAACAGTACAAGTTAGAAGGTGAAAAATGAGTAATCTAACTAAATATAAATTAGGTTCTCATGTATACCGAGGTTCTTTTGCCTCGGGTCGGGGACTACGATGCTAGCAGTACTTATTCAAAATTACAATACCTAATTTAATAGTTTTATTTCTTTTGTTTTGTGTTGATATAATTTTATCAAAATTTGGAACATAAATTTAAATGAAAAGATTAATGAGTGTTGAAGAAGCGAAAGATGTATGCCAGGATCGTAACAGGTGGAAGGACGTGGTCTCTGCCTACCCCGTTGGGAAATAAGGTGATTTATGTATGTATGTAAAATTTGGGAGCGAAACATTTATTATTAAAAACGTACGTACGTATGTCATTATAGTATTTACAACCGAGTCTTAAATATTTCATAAATACAAAAAAGAAATATTATGTATTATAGTGTCACTAATCCAATATTTTGGAATAGTATCAATTTTTTTTTTTATTATAGAAAGAGATAATTACTTATATTTTATTTGCTAGGTGAGACCTACTACGAAAACAATTGAGTCCGACTTTGTTCATGAAACCACACCAGGGTCTAATTCCCGTAATAGTGGTACGCTCGTTCCGGAATCAACCGATGAATAAAAGGACCATCGTGTTCATGGTGAATTGGTGAATAAACCCAATACAGTAACTTGTTTACTTGTCGCGATTTGAGTTCAACCAATACATATCCAGCTGCCGAGAGCCTTGCACGCCGAAACGACAGCAATGACCAGCTATGGATTGCCGATCTCTCTTGTTTTTGTGTTGTACTGTGTTTACTAATAGGCACAGTGCTGTCATATTACAATACAAAAAAAAAAGAATAATATATTACAATAATAACCATTATCAAAATGCATAATAAAAATTGACTATTTGTATATTTGATTTTTTAAATTATACAGCGATAACAGACGTGTTAATTGAATATTCAAATTTCTATGAAAGCGATAATTTAACTTAATATTGTCCACATGTTGCTCACTTTGAGGCCAATAATTAATGCCATACCATAAAATACGTATCTACTTACTCGTTGCGTAACATAATCGTTACACGGTGTAATCCAAGGCTGGAAATGGAAATGCTGGCCGGAACATTTCGTATAGAAACGTAAACACACCATTAGAAGTATTTTAATGAAAAAGAACATAAAATCACTATTATATACATACACTTAAACTTATCAATTCACTGCTTTATTTTTCTTACACAAACTATATCCATCTGAGCATAGGTACCTTTTTTTTTTTTTTTTGTTAACGTGGAGGGAAAACCCGTCATGAGTACACACTCGCCCGGGGGAACGAGTGGTATGTGAGACTCCTACTCACTAAAAAACTCCACGGTGCACCGTCCGCCGCCATACTGGAGCGACGCGGGAACTGCGCTAGCATTCAGCCGCGCCGCCCCGGCGGCAAGGCCCGGAAGGGCCGCCCGCTGACGGAGACAGCCCGGTGACGAACTGTCTCCCCGTCTGCCAAACCAGTGCAATGGGAAGACAGGCCCCCCGACCCATCTCCCCTTGGTTCGGCCTGGCAGGAGAAGGAGGCGGATGAACCACCACCTGTCCCCCACCCACCCGTCGTTGGGTTTTTTATAGAGGTTTTCTCCTCTGTCCCTGCCATAATGTTTGGCATATGGCGGGGGTAAGGGGCGAATGAACAGTGGTTTCCTTCCACTGTCCGTCCTTGATTTTTTATACTGGTGGTTTTCTCCACCTCCGTCCAGTAATTTTTTAAGGTGGTTGTCTTCCACCGTCCGTCCGTGATTTTTTAAAGGGTGGTTTACTCCACCACAGTCCGTCCAAGGTTTTTTAAGGTGGTTTACTCCACCCGGCGTCAGCGATTTTTTAAAGAGGTTGTATCCTCTCAATTTTTTAAGGAGGTTTTCTTCCTCCTCCGCCGTCAACGACGAGTCCGTCCGTAGTGGACGAGCCGAAGCAGGTCCACTCTTGCCCCATCCCCTGTCTCCTCTGATGAGCAGAGGGGTACAGGGGAGGAACGCGGTCGGTCTGGTATTAGCCGTCGGCCGTGAAGCGGCCGCCGTTGCCCGGGGGCACACCACGAGGAGGTTCCAGACATAGTGCCCCGAGCATAGGTACCTAACTGAACTCCCCAATCTGGAAATATCTGACTTATTAACTGGGACAAAATGATTCAAACCGGAACATATGACAGCCCTTTCCTAAGTACATATAGTGTGGCTTAATGTTAATATATTCGAGCCTGAGGATGATTATTCTATAAATATTATTTAACTTAATAGCTCTTTGTCTAAAGAAAATTCTGAATTTTCGATAGTTGGCTTTCTTTCATTAATTATGTTGTTAAGTTATTTGTATTACAATATTGTAAATACAATATTTTTTTGCGGTTGTTTACTAGTGTTTTTCCTTTATATGGCAAACTGTAGGTATATGTGATAACTTCCGTATTCATAAGACGTAAATAAATATCTATGATAATTATACATATAATTGAATATTGTCATAATAACCTGAACTTTTTAGACCACGGAACTGAGACTGGCCAAAATATAAAATACTTAATACAGTTCCTAACTTCATTTTAGAATAACAACAAAATGTTGCAATCCTTTCATAGTAGTTTGTATATCCTTATAAAATTTGGTTCTTATAAAAGTTGATTCTGATTTGAATTCAAATGGTGGTTTTGAATATATTTGGAACATTCAAACAACAACATTGAGTAAGTGAATTTTCGATAGATTACTACTACATTGTAACGCTTTATCATCACGAGTATTACACAGTGACGATTTTTAAATAAAAATATATCGTTAACATTCGTTCTCTTGACATCATCTCTATAAATTATTTCTCAGATGTTTTTTTTTGTGACCATATATCCTCTTACATTTTTTTCCTTTATTTTTTTGAAGTGATAACTTCTTTTAGCGCGGTACGCATATTTTTAGATGAGATAAAATCTCTGAACTCGCGACACCGTTACGAGACGCAGCTATAGTGTGTGCATATATGCATGTCATATAGCAGACCGCGAACGCGTCTTTCATAAAATAATATTAAATGTATTTTTAAAATTTGTAATAATTAATAAAATACAATTCATAAATAAAATGCAATTCATAACCCAATAACCCTAGTACCCATCTAAAAAATGTCTAACGCGTCAAAACAAGTTTTCACTTCTATCGGCACTCCCGGATTGCAACCCGTATTTTTTTATCCTTATAGGTTTAGAGTTATGGCCACAATTTCACCTGATCTTAAGTGGTGAGTGGCCCAAGATGGTAGCACGCTAAGCCTAGTGGAAGACCGGCTCTCTAGTGCAACTGCCGGAACACACCTATTGGTGTTTAGCGATAGATTTTCAACTTGATTGTCATTAGGCTGGCATTAGAAAAACTCAACTACTATGCTATGATTTGATGTTTTCTTTATCGGGAGTCTAGGCTCATTGCAGGGATTTGAACTCACGGCGATCGTCGCGATGTCCATATAAGTTACCACTGAGCCATCATTGCATATTTTGAATTATATACAGAGAAATTAATACATAAATAACTTAGAACTCTCGAGCATAGATCATGAAAAAAAAATTGCCATTAAAATACAGTTTGCGAGTCAAGCAAATAAATTACTTTCATGAATTTACTCATTATATTTTTTATTCTATTTTATTTACTCATTTACTGCATATCGTTAAAATTTATAAAATAACATTAAATTTATATTCATGTATGAATTAATATAGGTTCTGTTATTAATAATAAACAAACACACTTTCGGAATGTTTTTTGTTTCTTATTTGATTGTACCATAGATGTAGTATATATATAAACCTATGGATTGCACTAAATAGATTTAAAAATAGTTTATTTATCCTATGTTATGTAGACAGGACAATTATAATTTATAGTATTTTCTGTGGCGAAATAAGGGGTGGGAGTGTAGGGAGCCACTCCGTGCTATTGGTTCTGGGCAGCCTCTAAATCTACAAAAGTGTACTCGAAATATTTGAAGGCCTTTCGAACCATTTCTGAGGCCCTGTACATGAGCAAAATATTAAAAAAAAAACATAAGATTTCCTTCATTCCTTTAAAAATGTAGTTAATGGAGTCTCATAGCTATAATTTTGATAACAATGCCACTTTTATCTACGCCCGCGCCGTCCCAGGCTCTTAATAGGCTTATTCTGCCAATGAATACCTTACAGCCACACAGCTTACAACTGAAATTGTTCACCGAACAACAACAAAATATTTCTGGAATAAAATTTAACGAGTGTCTGTACCCTACTGTAAGAAAACTGCTAATGGTATAAATACGCATCGTATTTGCTCTACAAGGTTGGCAATTATCTATACGTCCTCATTGTTTGGCACCGTCAGTTATGATTTAATACATGCAGATGGTGTGAATTGTTGACCTGACACTAAAATGTTATTTCGTTATTATCTAAGTAGATATTTTAATGAATAAATCTGTAATTCTGAGTTTACAACGTACATTTAATTTTTTGCCACAATTTCCCGATGGATATCTATTGTAATAACAATAAAGGACATAAAACTCAACGTCTCTCTATCCGTTTATGTTCTATTCATGCGAGAAACCTTATCCGATTTACATGTTTTAAAAAAAATTAATAGCGATTTTATATGGCAAGGTTTTATATAGGCTATATTATATGTTTTAAGATAAAGTTACATACGAATTAGTAGTAATAGCAGTGATGATAATAGTAAATAAATTCCGAAGAAATACCCTTTTGGGACGCTTAGGTGGCCTACGCTAATTAGACGGGTGACGCCGTAAGTGGAAGAAGCATTCTGTATTCCACTCGAGCGGAGCCGCGGGCGCAGCTAATCTATTATAAAGGTACATTATATTAAATAAAGGACATTAAATGAATTTTTGTCTGTTTGTTTATCTGATTGTTTGTCCAGATATAAACCTAAAACGGCTTGACCGATTTTAATAAAATGTTGTCCACGGCAATTGATTTGGTTTAATTGAAATATTATAAAATGATAAATAATATGAGTAAAAATAAAATAATAAAACTATAAGTGGAAACTAATTACTGCGTAATAAACGTGAGCGGAGCCGCATAGCACCGCTAGTATTTTATAAATAAAAATATTATGCAGTTTTTATGTGGAACTTTAAAAAGGAATGCTATTTTTTAAATTCATAATATTGCATATGATTTACCGGTAAAGAGCTATTAATGATTTATACAATAAGAAAGAAGTAAATGAGGGTTTTCTTTTATAATTATAATCACGGAACTCTGATGGGGTTTTTCGTTTGATCGTTTTCAAAAGTTTAACTAGTCAATGAGGTGTGCTACCAACTGTGAGTATTGAAGGTTACTGTGTATTCAAATTTGCTTCAATAATATTGATAAAGGAGAACCCTTTCTGACTAACTTAATAAATAAAATACATAGGTAAGAAATTTCGAATGACATACCTATACATAAGTAAATCTGTATGTGTCTATATTCCCCAAGATATAAACAGTTTTTCTCAATTACCAGAGACTTACTCTAGTCTCTGCAATTACTGACATGAACCTACTTAAACAAAAAATTTTAACCGTAGTTTACCTTAATTTATTCGTAATATTACGTAGAAGGCTGTGTCGCTTCTGCGTATTTATTTCACAGTGATATTGCACCAGAATGTTAATTATTTTCATTCATACTACAAATACCCGTGTAGGTATTGTATACGATGGCGTTACTAACAATACCCCATACTTATACAGGAAGCGATTAATTTTAAACACTGCAGCGATTACAAAAGTCGTGAGGGCTTTTTTTATGTAGGTATGCGCTAAGTAAAGATAAGGCCGACGATGTATCACGGTTACCTATTAAATGCCTCTATTCACTCTTTGCTTGAAGACTCCCAAGTTATAGGTGAATGGGAAAACAGACGGCGAGCGTAACGCTTCGTGCGAATCGAAGGAATTTCCACAACATAATGGTGGAAACCCTCACGGGATCTAGTCGTTCTACGGAACAGGTGGAGCGGAATTAAATTGTGCAATTCTTGTGCATACTCTCCAAAGTGTAACCTGTAAAACATTGTAGATCACCTTACTTCGAAGCTTTAGATTAAGAATTTTGTATTTTTAGCTAGATCTTAGAATAGTTTTTATTTATGCAATAAAGTTGGTAAATAAGCATACGGCCTGCCTAATGATAAGCGGTTACCGTAGCCTATCACCGCTTGTAATACCAAAGATATTACTAACGTGTTGTCGACCTTTAACACCCTGACCCAAAAGTGTTCTCAACACAAAAACACCGCATGAACACAACACCAGGTTATCTGGCTGCGATTTTCCACCAGTAGAACTGTCCCAAGTAGAGAAATTACCCTTTGTTCTATTTTGTGACCCCCTTCCCAATGAGTTCTGAAAATCCTACTCAACGCAGCAACATAATACTAGGTTATCTGGCTGCGATCTTCTGTAGGGTTTATCTCCCACTCTCTTGAGTATGAAGAATAACTTAAATTTTAAATTGATTTGGATAAAATGTTAACCAATGTGTTATTGAAATGATTATGAAAGTTTCGTTGATAGGATAAAGATATTTTTTCTAAGCACTGCTCCAAATCTGCTACTAATCATGCAAGCATAGTTTTAATCCACTATACGAATTTACCTACTGCTTTTTCAGAACGGGTCAAATTTTCCTCAGAATGGGAGGATTTACATAAAGTTTTTAAATAATTTGAAAGGTGTAAAGATAATATGGTTAGTCTGTTGTAAAAACGTCTTATAATTATTGTTTATTGGTAAATTTTATAAATTTTTCATATAGGTCTATTTGTATTGTGTTGAAATATACCTAAGTATTTTTGGGGTTACATCTTATAAAATAACCTGATAAGAGGGAAAAATTATCTGCTATGTGATATCTCTAAATCATGTTAAATTATTTAGTCATATATCATTTCCCCACTAGATTTTGGTAAATGGAAATAGAAAATACTTCTAAATATTACAAATTTGTCTTCACATTTCGTATATTGGTCTTATACGATTCTAACGTTACATAAATTGCATAGAATAGCAATGACGATAAAATGAAATATGTTATAATTATTGTTAGTCTTTGAAACATCGACCTTGACACAAATACCTAAATGATATTTGTGTTGATAACAACGTAAATATCATTGTGCGTTTGAATTTTTTGTGTTACTGTTACGTCATTATTGCCTAATAAATCATAATTTATTTAGAAATAGGGTTTAGAACACAAGAGTTTAATTCATGTAGTGCCAATATAAAATTGGCCTTAGATAGGAAAGTAAATTTATACATAACGGGCATTGTATCTCTTGCATAATTTTGACTTTGTACCCATGAAATGAAAAGGGAAGCTGCAGAAAAAAACTAAAAACCACCGTCGCCTAAAAATAATGCCCAAAAATTTTAGGATCACCATTTCTTCACCATTTTTTAGCCATATTCATTATTTATTTATTGTATTTAAGGATTTTTAATGCAGTCTATTATATTTATTATGTTCTGTATAGTTTTTTGCTGTGCTGTAGGACACGATAATTGCGTCCAACTGGACAGCGAACATCATACGGCTGTGTAAAACATGCCCATAGTGGTGATAAGCTTAGGCGCGTCGCGTTCCGGAATCAGCTAGTGTATAATACTGTATATCCAGTAATCAAGCGGGATGGTAAGGTTGTGTAATCTGTATCTGAGTGGGTCGCAACCAAAGCCCGTAATAGTGACTCTCTTTTGTTTGGTTACATTTCAAGATCAGCCAGTGTAAATTCAGTTGCCGAGAGGTTTGCAGGCTGGCATGACAGCGACGACCAGCGGTGGATTCCCGATTTCTCATTGGTCGCCGTTGTGTTGGATTGTACTGTGCTTACTATTAGGCATAGAGCAGTCGCTTTGCCGACTAGGTAAACTAGGTATGTGAAGTATTTAACTAACATCGGTAATCAGTAAAAATCTCGTTTTTTTTTTATTTTGGCTTTATGCTTATGAGTGATGTTAATTTGGAAATTAAATTAGCTAATTAAAGTTTATTAGTGTCTGTTGGTTTTCAGACATCTTGCATTTCTATAAAGTTATAGTTATACTGCAAGAATCATATAACGAAAGATAAAATATCTATGTAATCTATAAAAGCCTTTAGCAACAAGGTTACTGTTACGACTTATCACAATACAAGGCAAGATCATGTGTTTTATGTAAAACCCACAATTAAGGGAAATATTAATACCGTTTGTAAGCACATTGTCAAGTGATACCTATTACCTGCCTTAGTAACAAGTAATAATGCGTGTTCAGCTTTATATATCTGAGTTAGAGTTTTCCATTATCAGTGGTCGATTGTTTTTTTTAAATTGTTTTATAAAATATACTGATTACTAACACTTTAAGTAAATATAAACCCAGTGTAGTGACTCAGCTTTACGTTATAGGTATATGTATATTTAAAGGTAAATGTTATAGGCACCTATTTTAATGTTAGTACGCTCCGTGAAATAATTTCTATTAAATAATAATATATGAATCATTACTATAAATATTATACTAAATTAATGAATAATTCCAGTTAGTTTTGTTTTTCTTTTTACCTATAATTTAAAAAAAAGTTTACTCGTGTTTACTTCTTGTTATTTGTTTGTATTACTAGTGTCCTCGCCAAGTCGAGCGCAAGGCATGCACAGCCGCGGCCGTACCAACATTTCCTCGAAGCAACTTACGACCCTTTTGATCTCCCTGTAACTTTGTTATATATCAAGAGGACATACTATAAATGGCTATATTGTCAATACACATAATAATAATTATACCTTATAGTTAACGAGTTATCGCTAGTCAAACTTCAAATTTTGAATTTTAGTTAGCGTTAACCTATATATGAAGGAAAAAATGAAAAATTCTGAAATCGAATCCCATCCCAAGATTGGAGTGCAAGACACGGCTGTGCAATCTTTACTGGAAGCATTTCGGCGTATTTTCACGCTTCTGTCTAGCAGCACTGGGTTATTGTAGAAAGCTGAAATATTGTTTGCTAAGAGTACTTATGAAACCCTACAATGTCAAGGTTTTTCAACTGTACAGCTTCATTCGTTTAGAAGTTATAGGGATGTAAAGTTATGAAAGTTCGACACTGACTCACTCATGATCATCAAAATAGAAGTAATACTTCTCCAATACCTAGAGATCTGAAATTTGGCACAGAGATAGGGTTTATTACGGGGGGTAAAAATAAAGGAAAAATGATCAAAACTTGGCCTTTCGAAAATCTGACCCTGACGTGAAACCCAAAAGCCTAGCCAAACTATTAGAGATATCGAAATGCCGCCTTAGTAAAAATTATTTAATAATATGATGAGCGTTTCCTGATTACACATAAAAATAGGAGGTCTGGAGTACCTGATGTGGAAACCTTGAGGACTCCGTCAAACTATGAGAGCTATCGAAATACCACCTTAATAAAAATCATTTAATAATCTGATGAGCGTTTCCTAATGACACATAAAAATCGAAGATTTGGAGTACCTGATGGGGAAACTTAAGAGCCCCGCCAAACTGAGGAATGTTGAAATGCCGCCTTAGTAAAAGTTATTCAATCTGATGAGTATTTTCTAATTGTCCACAAAAATCATAGATCTAGAGAAACTCATGTGGAACCCAAAGAGCCCAGCCAAACTCTAAGACCAATTTCTTCTTTTAAACAATCACAACCAGATCAATAAAGTTAAAAATAAACACAATATCATTAAGAAATGAATTATATTGTAAAGCAAAAATTAGAAGTGTGATTTCGGTTATCATTATGTGACATAAAAGGATTTGACTTCACACATTGAAAAATAGTCATCACGAGGTTAGAATTCTTTTAAATTCTTTCGTTGCGGATGCGTAAGTTACTTGATTAATATATACATACCATCATGCCTGTATCCCCGAAGAGTTAGGCAGAGTTGTACTAGTACACCTACAATTCGCCGGGTATATTTTTAGGTCCCATGTAATAGAGGGCTCGTCTATTGCCATTAAACGGGCACGAATCCAAATTCCGAGCTGCTACTGAGAATTTTATAGAAAACCCCAATAACACTTTGCTCGACCTGGGTATCGAAACCAGGATCTCGATCATAGCAGTTTCGCTTACGACCACTAGGCTAATGAGGCAATTCAACTTTTTATTAATAAAAAAAACTTATACAAAGCCATCATTGCACTGCTATTGGTAAAATTAACTATGGCCATTTTTTTACAGTCATAAAAAGAGTACACGACGTTTCGACAAATATTGGATATTGTCAACAAAATAGTAATATTGCAAAAAATTGTAATAACGTGACATCTTTACTGTGATGACCATTATTTTCAACTATCCAAATAATAAAAAAAAAAAACAACACCAGTTACTATAATACAGATACAATTGGCAGAAATATTTGGGAACGTCATAAAAACTAGAATTTTCTTAAACCACATTACTTTTTCAGTGGCCAATGACTTTTGTGTGTCAAAAACCTACAATATATTTTTGCATATCTAATTATTTTGTTGAAATTTCCTTTTTTAATACCAATATATACAGAGTTGTGATAGCTCTGGTTTAAACCTTCCAGCTTTTTCCATGACTGAACCAATGACATTTTATAAGTAGAAACGGCATTGACGCTCTTTACATGTTATCGTGAATGGTGGGCGATTGCCCTCATTTCAATTTCGACTTGATACCGGCGTGAGCGAGAAGAAACTTTTATCTTTTTTTCACAACAGAGTTTCCTTACGCTGTGATTCCCTATCTCTTTTGTTTTATCATGCCGATAACAAAATTTGTAACGTTTTCAAATTGCTTTTAGTGAGAGTATAACGCGTCTATTTATAAAACGTCATTGAAATGAATAGCTTTATTTACTTTAATTTGTAATATAACTTATTGCCATAACATTATAAAACTATTATAATGTATCCGTAACAGATAACATGCATCTCCAACGAAGTTACATTAATCTTGTTATTCCTTGATAAAAAAAAGAAATATGTTTCAACTAACTGGTACCCGCGACTTCGTCTGCGTATTATTGGATATACACAGACTGATCTTGAAACACGATAAACCAAAAAAATCGCCGTTTTTGCGTGATTGAGTAACAAACATAAAAACTTTCTATTTATTATATTTGTAGGATAACACTGGTTAAACTATAACTTTTACTGTGATAAAAGTACCCTATGTGTTATTCCAGGTCATAGACTATCTTAGTGCCAAATTTCATTGAGATCTGTTCAGCCGTTTTAGTGTGATTTAGTAACAAACATCCAAACATCTAAACATACACACTTTCACATTTATTATATTAGTAGGATTATCATGAGATTTAAAAAAATATGCTGAAACAGAGAATGATTTATTTCAACAAAGGAATAACGAATAGATTGCAATTAATTATAATTGACGTCTTTATTTAATTTTATACTAAGTATATCTTTATATCACGTAGATTGACAGGCCGACGGGCTTGATATCTTTTCTTGAAATGATTTCACAAAACTACGGAAATAACTTTATTTTGGGACAAGCTCCAATAAAGACGGGCGTGTAATTCACTAATACTCACATTTGTGTACAGCAAAGTTCGTCGGCTTCCGTGTTCATGGTCTAAATATCGCCATGGTCGATGTACGCACGTGTATTTGACCTTACCAACGACACATATATAAACAAATTGTGTGAATATTGTATTGCTACCTGCTACTGATTATTACAATTTGCTTATAAAAACCGCACTATTAGGTACATACTATAAGGTCATTAGTCAATCAATATTTATACACTTGTTATTTACAGACGTATCATGCCTAAATCGATTACTATACTTTATATGATATATAGCTACATACATTATGGAGCAATCATATATTTAGTGTCCTGGTTTGTTTTATTATATTTATAAAAATGATACCAATAATGATAGACTTTTTACTTATAATATCATTGACTTAAAGGTTTTTATGACGATGTTTATTGTGATTTTTAATTTGTAATGTTCTCAGACTAAAATATATTAAACTAAAATTAATTAAAATTAAAACAGCTCGATTTCTTATAAATAATAGTATAAATGAGAACAATCTCCAGACTAAGTCCGGTGAAGCTGTAAAACTCATCAGCGACTCTGTTTTTGGATAAAGGCCCTAAGGCTAACAGTATAGTCAGTCAGAAAAAAAGTCTGCCGTTTCCGATTCCAACATTACTGACTGGGCAATCATTTCACCTCGGCTATTTCATTATATAAAATACTACTTATGCCGACACGAAGAAGAAGACGACTATAATAATTAATCGTTTTCAAGTTAGGTTATTTTGCAATTTTTTTTTCGTAATGTACCTAATAACTTTGTATTGAAATTACTCCTTATTAAAAAATAAACAACAACATAACATTAGTTCTTTTATCTGCAATAATGTCTACAGGTAATTGATCAAATAGGTTAGTACATATGCTACAGTTTTTTAATAGGTAACACACAAATACAATATTGACTGACAAAAGTGATTATTATAAGATATATAATTTATATGATATAAATATCTAATTCATTTTAGAAACTGATCGAATCATCGGTAATAACGTCAACTTTCAAACACGCGAAATCGTAAAACTTTAACAATATTGGCAAATAAAAAAATATTGCAGTGGGTCGAGTTAAAAGGATAGCGGAATGTTATCACGTTTTTATTACCGTTATATGTCTTAGTTTCCGTATTTGTGGTATTGAATTTGGGTGATTACTGTCGGAACAAACGTTAGTGTAAATTTTGTAAAGTGATGATGGTTTTACGCGCCCTAGTATTTATTTATTTATTTACACATTATACGTTAAATACGCAATGGCGGACTTAATGCCTAAGGCATTCTCTGCCAGTTAACCATTAGGTGATGCAGAGATAAATGTTGGTAGGTGTAAAAGGTAAGGGTTTTATGAAATTATGTTTAACCTATTTAATATCACAATATATAAATAAAATATCAACACGAAAATATAATATATATAAGACATATATAATACATATATACTACACATATACAATACATACACATAACAAAATCATACATAAATATAAATACAATAAATAAAAGTATAGTTAGTCAACATTAAGTACTAAATACAGCATTAACCAGATAATTCTGCTAAATAACACTGGTAAAGCCGACGTACCTTGACTTTAAAACTGAAACGATTAGATGACATCCTGATTTCATAAGGAAGTGCATTCCATAGGAGAATAGATTGGATATAGAAAGACGAATGTACTAGACCGGAAGTATGAACAGGACAGCAAAGAATAAGATTATTAGAAGAGCGAAGGTTAAGGTCATGATTAGAGTATAAAAACTGAAAATGTGGAGTTAAGTAAGAGAGAGTGTTGGGAGAAAATAGAATAGAATACAGAGTTGTCAGAGCCCGCAAACTCCGACGCTGGCGTATGGGCAACCAATTAAGCTCTGAACGATGGCTCGATACATGGTCATACTTACGAAGATTAAAAACAAATTGAATGCAATTGTTGAGTAATCTGTCAAGTTTGTTAAGAAGGTCAGCATTCAAATCGTAAAAGCACACATCACCATAGTCAATTATAGGAAATATTATAGATTGCACTAGCATGGTTTTCGTTTTAACTGGGAGAAAATTTTTCAGGCTATAAAAAGACTTTAGAGTACCGATCACTTTCTGACTAACCTTGGAAATATGAGTTCTCCAATCCAATTTGGCATTAATGTGTAAACCAAGGTCCTTTACTTCCGTACTAAACGGTATGATAAGATCACTGAAAATAATCTGAGACAGCAAGCTGAAGTCTATTCTGGTTATCATACGAGAGCTCCCTATTACGATTGCTTGACATTTGGAAGGATTAACTGATAAGCCAAATCTCTCAGACCAATCCCTTAAGGCATTTAGATCCCGGTTAATAATATAAATTGCATCTGATAGAGAATCTACTGCGGCCTGTATGTATAATTGCAGGTCATCAGCATACAAATGATACGTACATCGCAGTTCATGAGTTAAAAGGTTAATAAAGAGGGAAAAAAGAAGAGGTGAAAGTATACCACCCTGAAGGACGCCAGCACCAAGCTTACGCCAATTAGACGTAGCCCCATCTATACGAACCGATTGCTGTCGTTCCTTTAGATATGAAGCGAACCATGCCAGTACCTCTAATGAGATATTATAATGAGAGAGAATAGCCAGGAGAATGTCGTGACTAACAGTATTAAAGGCATTGGAAAAATCTACTAGAACCAGCACAGTAATCATTTTATTCTCCACTCCATTTCTCAAATCACCAGTCACTTTAAGCAAAGCTGTAACTGTACTGTGACCTGGCCTGAAACCGGATTGTAGTGGACTCAAGATATTGTTACAATGTACAAAGGATGATAGTTGATTGTGCACACATGCTGTGAGTACTTTAGAAAGAAATGGAAGTATAGATATAGGTCGAAAGTGACTGGGAAGAGAAGGATTTGCAGTTTTAGGGAGCGGATGGACATAGGCTTTACTCCATATGGATGGAAACTGTCCAAAGGATAGAGAAAAGTTTATAAGATGAGATTTAATAGGAAGAATCTGGTCAAGAATAGTAATAATCATTTGTCTACTCAAATTGTCACAGCCCGTAGCATTAGATTTTATTGAAAGAACGGACTTTTTAATCTGGTCACATGTAACCGTTAAATTTTTAGTGAAAATTTCGTTTCATTAAATATATTTAATAGATAAAATTTAAAACATAATTTGTAAATGTAACTTCTTTTGGTGTATTTACGAGTACTCAGTAGACGGTAAAATTGAGAAGAGCTACGCACTCATTAGATGACGGAATTAAGCTGTGGAGGATAGTTCGAATCTTGCTGATTTAGGATTATTATGTAATTTTTTTTTCTTTGTTTATAAAATTGTAATTTGTCTATAATAATAATAATGAATAATAGAATGTCTATTTTCATAACTTTATAAACAGAAACTAAAAAATGATAATATAAATAATCCTAAATCAGCGGTACTCGAACCATCGACCACTCTAAAGGTAGCCTACAAATCCACATCATCATACAAATCTGGTCATAACACAGCTGAGCTAATTGCACGACTGTCATAGTTTTCAAAAATGCTATAAATTATGTATGTGATTGTTTTTTTGTCTGTCGTGTTGGACATTTTTTCAGTTTATCGTCCATTCCACGATAGGTAACTTTGTTACAAAAAAAGTAATAAATAAAATTACGTTATTATCATCATGATAGATACTTCATCATGTCGTTGGCACGCAAGATAATATTTTTGGAGATATTTTTCTTTTGTTATGCCAAACAAGCATAACTTCTTACGTGCGTACATAAGTAGATAGTATACATATTTTACACAGTACACATTACTAATCAAATGTTTTTGTTATGTAAATGAAACATTAATTTTTAATTATTTTTTACATTTTAATAGCATTTGTATTATTGAGTTGACTGAAACTATGCTTCACTTGGACGGTCTACTACGACTTCCTACACAATTTTGACTCTACATATAGTTAATATATTTTTGATAATCAGCAGGGTCCTAGCTACAAATAACAGATCATGAACCATAGATATAAGAGTCACGTGATATGAATATAATTCACGGCCTACAATTATAGACGATGTGAACAGTTCGACGATCCAAGCGAGAATGCCCGCTAAGCATTTATGAATATACCCCCCCCCCCACTCGCCTTTTTTGACGAGGGTAGCCATGAATACCTAACAATATACTATTTAGATTACAGATATTATAATGTACTAGCTGGCCTGTCAGACGTTGTTCTGCCTTTTTCTTTCCGGTAGTTAATAGCTCGTTCACAGCGCCACCTATCATATCTATGAAACTTCGTCCCGGTGTAACAAGTATTATAATAATCTGAGCTCAATCGGTCAAGTCCTTTCGAAGCTACATACATCTAACAGATATAACATTTGAGAGAGATGAACGTACAGATTTTTATACATAGACAATTTTTTTTAAATATACCTACTGTTTTTTCCGTATCGTTTGATAATGAGTTTATACAATATATACGTGACTGATATGTAAAATTAATTTATATTTATTAGTCACACATAAGAGTTTAACTTACACAGTTTGAATCTGTGCGAACGATAAACGTAGTGATGTCGTGGCTCGTAATGACAGTCTCATGTCTCACTGGTTATTAAATGATAAACAAAGGGCAATAATAATATATATGCACGATGTAGTTCTTCAGCACGAATAAAATTATGCCACGTGTAGATTCGATTCAACAACAAAATCTTCTGGATATACCTACTTTATGACATGGAAAATTATAATAGCCATAATTGCTCTATTGAGCGAATTGGTGTTCACTGAAACCCGAATAAGTGAATAAAGTTGTTCATTGTTGTGGATAAATGATTGATAAATTAATAATTAAAATAATCAGTATACCCGCTACTAGCTTGGTTGATACCTATTAAGCTAAATTATGAATAACTCAGATGTACTAAGAGAATATAATATGGTTTTTGATAGTTAATTATTGTAATTTTGATAATATAAAAGTATAGACTGCTAATTTTTATAAGGTGAATACTAAAGATACACTTTTAAAAAATTTGTCATGCTCTCCTTCTGGTGTTAAAATATTACTGCGGCATATCTTCGTAATATATAAAAACCTACAAACAAAAGAATAGTTTCATCCAAGGTCAGTAGTTTTTGACTCCTAAAAGCTTAGTTCCATCGCCTGGTTTACATAAGTATTATGCTGTCGACCACATTCTTTATACTAGATATAATAACGAGAGCACTGCTACTTTTCGGGAGAAAACAGTGTGACCAGGCGCGGATTTATGGTGTAAGTTTGGAGAAAGGATAGATTGAAGTTTCTCGACGATAACATCGAACACATTATTAAAAAAATCTGCGATAATTGAAAGTTATAATTTCATTTATTATCATTTCACGGGTTATTTAGTCGAATTTTGTATATTCTTTGCCACTTTACCAACCTATTTATGAAACAATTATGATTTTTTAAGTCATTTTACTGCTTATTTTAGTTTTTAATGAAATAACTGTATAAGTGTAGCGTTTTACCACGATTATTAATATTAATATACCATCACGCCTGTATTCCCCGAAGGGTTAGGCAGAGTTGTACTAATGTACACCCACAGTTCGCCAAGTATGTTTTTAGATCTCATGTAATGGGGGGCGAGCCTATTGCCATTAATCGGGCACGTTAATAACAACCCAATAACACGTTGCTCGACCTGGGATTCGAACTCAGAAGCTCGCTCATAGCAGTCACGCTTACGACCACTAGGCTAAAGAGGCAGTTATTATAATTACATGTGCTATAAAATCTTTATCTAATAAAAAAACGTAACTATCCAATAGAAAAGAATAGAAAAATGCCAGAACATTTTAATCATTACGACAATTGGTAATTTTAGTGGATGAATGATAATATCATTAAAACAATTTAGCTAATAAAACAAGAGTCTGCTCGGACAAAACAATACAAGTATTTTCTAGATATACTTGTATATGTAAGTACCTATTAACGAATGTATAAAACACTAGATGTTGCCATCTGAAATATGCCAAACTCGGAATATGACTGTAAACATAATCTTGTATTTGAAGCTAGATTTATAGGTCAAAAGTTATTATTGTGAACTTTGATAACATAATGGTAATTGGAAATAGATAATATTTTAGTAACTATGTAGTGATTGAAATTATATAATATTAATCAATGGAAATTGGTATAGATAAAAATAAATATAAATTGATTATGTAAATTAATATTTTATTATGTGTAATATGTTAGATACGTATTTGTTTATATACCTGATATCGGTTTGCAAAATGCAAAATAGTTTTCATTGTCTATAGATTTGAAAGAAAAAAGTTTTTGTGTTCGTTTACGGATTTTTTAAATTGTAGTACGGGAAAGTGACGAGGCTGTGCCGGAATGGTAGGCAAAGTACAATCCAAAAAAAGCGGTGACCACCAAGAGATCGGTAAACCATCGCCGGTAGTCGCTGTCATGGCGTCTTGAACGCTTCTCATCAGCTGGTAAAAAAAAATATCGTTATTGGTTTAGTGTTGTGCCCACAATCTCACCTGATCTTGTGATAATGTGGCTCAGAATGGTAAAACGCTAAGCCTAGTGGAAGACTGGCTCTCAAGTGTAGCTGCCGAAACAAATCTATAGGTGCATGACGACAGATTTTCAACTTAAAGGTGGTAGTTAGCCAGGTGGGCATTAAAAAAGACCTGCATGCAAACATATACATTGGTTTATCCCGAAACATGAAAAGCCAAAAGAGAATCACTGATTACGGGTTTATCACCATGTGTATAAGGTGGTATAAACCCAGTCGGATATATATCTTAACACCACGCATGATTACTAGTCCTGTTGATTGTGGAACGCGACATGCCTAAAGGTTCGTCGTACAAACCAACGCATTCAGTTTGCGGTCGCGGTTGCGTGCACGGTAGCGATGAAGTTAAACAATTGTATTTGTATTACTACCATTGCACGACGAGCCCGTCATACATTTTTCGCCAGACTCAGACAAACTGAATGCATAGATCGGGTATTTGGTGTGAATGACGCTTGCACGCAAGTTAGATCGCCACCACGAACGCAAGTCGAACGCGTTGGTTTGATCTTCGCTTATGCGTGCCACTATGACGGTTGTTACACTTAGTGTATAGTGGTCGAGTTGTACACAATTTTCATGTCCTCCCTCCGAACAAGGATACAGCAAGGTTGTATCTTTGGATAGTTTTATCTTCTTGCTTATGTGTTACATTTATTAATTTATATCGAATTTCATGTTGTGCAAAGTACCATCCACTGAAAGAGTTCCCTTAACAAATGAGAATGGCATACTTAGAAATGACTTAGAATGACAGACAATAAAATATAATTGCGGTTTATATTGTATAATGAATGTCTACTCTATATATTAACTTATGCTCATAAAACCTACAGATTAAGAACTTAATTATACTTTGAACAAAATTTCATTATCACTTAAAGTTATTTATGCACTTAGCTTTTTATAATAAGTAGTATCCCGGAAATCTGATAAAACGTAGGTAATTGTCGGCTAGTATCATTACTATCTCTTTTAAATGTTAAAAAGAATGACTAGTAGTAGAAGTTTGTAGAAGTTATAATAACTGTTAAAATTGAGATAAAGTTTAGACATTTTAAATATCACATCCTCGTCTTCCAGTTTTCTTTTAGAAAATGTCGTTTGACGGATAAATGGTATTTGATTTTAGGACAAGTTATGTTGTTTGCCAAATGTAGCCTAGTTATTTACCTAAATAAAAAATAAACTATTGAAAGGAACTGATTATGATAAATTTGTGGTTGAACTCTAGGTATATGAGACTAGATGTTGGCACATATCGGCTTCCAAGCAATTTTTTTTATTTTATTATTTCAGTAAATCATCCAATCCAACATGCTATAGGCTGATCAGTAATTAATAAAATAAAACTTACGTCCATTGCGTTTACTTAAATAAAATACGTTAAAATATTATGTTTATCTCACTAGAACTATATATTCTCATAGAAATAACACTAAGTATATTTCGCTTTTCACTAATTGATCAAAAAAGTTTTGAATATTTATTTTATAAAAAATCCGTTGTTTCTGGCATAATTAAAATACTGTTCTCTGTGTAAGGTGAAATGTCACAAACCTTTAGGAAAATGAACGAGGAATATTTAAAAATGGTTGATATTCAGGTCGACAGTTTCAAATAATTTTCAGATTTTGTATCAGAATTATAAGCCGTGCATGGTGGCCACAGCAGCCCACTGGAGCATTGACCCATATTCGCAGAACGCGGGATATTTGGCAGACGTCTCGATTTAAAATACAAGTAGAGACGAGTTGCCGAGAATACGTCTCGGCTCACGAGTGTTGTATTTCTCTAATTCTGAACCATTTTCCGGTCGACATTTGGATTCTGTTACGCGAAACGCTATGAATATATGACCGACTCTGACGATACAGAAATACCTTTGTTAATGCGCCAGAAACAATAATAATTTCCATAGTTCATAGTCCATTACGCTGTTACTAACTATACAAACAAATAATTGAGAGTAACAAGCGACTAAAAGTTCTAATAACTGACTTATAACAAAATATGTTTCTTTAATTTATTATAATATTACTTCACTGAAAACAATTAGATTCTTTTTATTAATAATTAATATTTTGTGAGAATTTTAAAATAACATTTTCAATAGATACGAGTATTAACAATATATTATGTTTCTTACTCTAGTTTACATAAATGTAACAGAAAGGACAGTGTACGATTTAAAAAAATATGGTATTTATGTTTTTTTACAATAGCACAGCAAAGTAAATACACTGTTCCTGATGGTAAGCGCAGTACAATCTAAAAACCACGGTGACCACCACGGTCGTCGCTGTCATGCTGGTCGGTAAGTCTCTAGGTAGTTGGATATTTAGTGCCTGATCCTGAAACGCAGCAAAACAAAAGAGAGTCACTGTGATGGATTTATTGCCATGTGCCATGGTGGTCTTGATCCAGTTGGGGTCAGACCGTATCCACAATGCTTGATTACTTGATGTACACCTAAATATGCCATTGTGGCGATTGATTTAGAATTATTATATTGTTATGGTCTTTGAAATGAATAAGATCTTTAATTTGTATTTAACATAAAAAAATTAAATTCTTGAAATAAACGTATCTATATGGAGCACTGACTTTGTTAATAGGTATAACACCTATTATTTAGTTCATTTAATTTAATTTTTAATTTAATTAGTTTTGTTTTTTTTTTTTTTATAAATTCTCTTTGAATGTTAATTAAGTATTATATTCACAACAAAAGTGGATTTAAGTATATATATTACTTAAACAATTTTATAAAAGCAAAACATGACTGAATTCTATGTACTTTCACTCAATATTTTCCTTTGTGTATTTCACTTTCACGTAGATAAAAGTATATTTCAAAGTAATATCAGGATGATAAAAACTAACCGTACACTTTAGAACCGTTTATCAGAGAAATTTATGCGGTATGATTCTACAAAAAAACAGATACGGATTTCATATTAGGGCAGGTTTACATTCTCTGAAGGCGCCACGAAATTAACTTTCACAGTTGTATAGATATTGCGAAGGCATATTATTTTAAAAGCGTAAAAATATAATAACATAATATACTACATATAGAAGCAGTCAAACTGCGAAATGTGGGTGAAATTTTCTAACTCCGAACGAGCAGTTATATTTTATATAATGACAGACTAATTGGCAGTTACATGGCCTAAAATCTATATATCCAACTAAGCGGTAATTAAGACTAGTTTATTCTGTATGTAATTCTTCAGTGACTCGTTAGTATACACCTTTCTCTTCAAACAATTGTTAGCAAATTGCTGACAGACATTAGAAAGGTACTAAAGGCAGTTATTGTTTTAGCGCTTTCATAAAACTGCGCAGTTATTACTTACACATTATTTTTGATGTTCAATTAATTTCGCTATTTCTATTCAAACCTATAAGATTTCTAAAAAAGATATTCGTTTCACTGAATTATACATAATTTTTTGTTGAAATCATAATCAAATTAATACAGCACATTATCTAAATTTAATTTAAAATGAGTTTACTATGTCTGATTATAAATATGTTTTTGAAATACTTTTGTTTTCTTGTTTCAGTGTCAACATTTCTACCCCAAACATTATGATTTACAAATGGATATTATGATAAGAGTGAAGTGTTGTCAAGAAACTAAAAATCCAAAGTGACGAAGTGCCCTGTAGGTGTCTGTAGTGCTACGTTCCCTTGATTTCCCTTAACCTTTAGTGTTTCATTATGTCTGACAAAACCTCGTCGTCGGTCGGTCCGAGGAGTTTCGAAACGATTTCGGAGGAGGACCTTGCGTCGCCATGGGAGAAACTGTTGGATGAAGTGAAGACTGCTGTTCCGACTATAATAAAGACTAACGCGTCTAGTGCTACGATTTCGAGAAGCGGCGAAGAGGTGTCGCCGCATCCTAAAGCCGTGGATCTGGAGGCGAGCAAGCTTACGCGCTCGAAAAGCCTTAACCAACGTAGGAACAGCAGCAGCGGCCTCCTCAGTTCGTTACCTCGGCAACTACGTCTCTCGCTTCGCGGTGTTCGCAGCGAACCTTCCAGCGTAAAGGATGTACCTACGACTAGGAACGACAGCTCACTCAACCTTCTTCTTAGGTAAGCTCCTAAAATTGTGAAAGCTAGCTTAATAATACATCATGCATGTCATCAACAAATACAAATAAATGAAGAATTTAATAAAATTAATCTATACTATAAGCTCAAGAAATTGTTGGTTTATTTGACTGAACATGCTGATCTCTGAAACTATGACTTAAATTAGAAAAATCGTTTTTGTATTTCTAGTCTATTTATTGAAGTAGGTTATAGATTAAATAACTTTACGCTATGCCTTTAAAGACTCCTCTACACGCTATGCCGGTGGCACAGGTTTTGCCGCGCGGGTATACCGCTGGCATATGCTGTAAAAAATCAGCAGTAAACCGCGCGCATTATTTTATCTGTGACAGTTGCCGGCGCGGCACGACGGCTTTTTTTTGTGGTTAGCTCGCCTGGTTACAAAACTAGCCACACCGCCAGCATAGTGTGTAGTGTATTTAGGAGTGGAGCAACAACCATGAACGTCAACAATCTGGCAAACTGCTCGCGAGTACGGAAAGTGAGAACAACGTTAGGATACAGGGAAAACGGTGGAGTGTTGGTAGAATTAATTTAACACGTGTGTTATCAGAGCCAAGCGTGCCAGACTGGAATTTCTATTAGCAAATGCAAAGGTCGAGCGCCAATGGCGCGCAGTGGCATCTCCATGGCTTTGTCGGTTGACATCTCTATTTATTACTTATATTTTGAAGCTGTCATTACTATTGCATAATAGCTTTTAGTATAATAGCATTTTGCGTGTTTGCTGTTATTAATACTATCCGATTAAATTAAAGTTTAAGTAGCTCTTATACAATAATTGACAATCTATGTATATTATAATATGTTAACATCGATTTCTTGGTAATGAATGTATTTGAAATCCTAGTAATTCTGACGTCGATATTAATGTGTTGTGGAATTAGAATATTTTTACTAAACAAAAAAACCTTAATGATTAAGTGAAAGAACCAGTTACTACAATTAATATTTTTATTATTACTATTTTAATCGATTAAAATATTTGCAAGAAAATGTATCTTCCTTAATAAAAATATTTAATTATAGGTTATATAAAAACATACTGACACATAAATGGTCCTTCCGTTTCCCAATGACGCTGAACACCAAATGAAATACATTTTGTCGATAGCTTTCCCGTCGTATGCAAAATTGTGCCCAAAGGAAACGGACGTCCTTTTGAGAATCGCAATGATTTACAGGAAACCCGGCGCCGAGACATTAAGTGAAACAATACTTGAGTGATGAATAAACTAGAGATGATACTTGATTCACCTACTCAAGGTCAAATATTTACCGCTATAGATAATTCTTCATTATTTCCTTTTACTATTTCAACGTATTTTTTTTATGTCAGGTGTTTGTTGTTGTCTGCTATCTCTTTATGGTGTAATTAGATAAAGAATACGTTTCTATGCTTATAATAAATTCACGTTAGAAAAATCAATGATTTGTTAAATTGAAAGTCCTTAAAAATAATTTCTGGAAATATATCAAAATAAATGTACTGGTAATTCATATTTCACATGATTACATTTATTATTTATCTTCTTTTCCTGCAATGGTTTTAAGACGTCGATGTAACAAAAGTAAATGAATTTACTCTAGTTTTTATGGATTTCTTATTTTATACTTATTAACTTCATTTTAATATCCCAGAGAATATATAAGTTTATAATTGAAATTAGTTACAGAAAATTAATTGAGTATATAACAATATATTGAATAGTACCTATGTAACTATTGTACTTTGAGTTGGAATAAGTTAAAACGTTAAATAAATAAACCTCTAGTAATAAATAAAATAGTTACAAAATAAAACAGTTGAAACATTTTTACTTGGTTTTATGTTATTTAACCCTTAGAGTTACGTCGGCCTAGTTGCCTTATCGCATTTTATTTGAAGTAACTAGCAATCGGGTTGTATACCGAAAGGGCGTCAGTACTGTCAGGTTTGGACAATATAGCAAGAAAGCCACCTAGAATCCACATATTGAGACCAAGGAGTCCTACTAGACCATCTCTCACTTTTTGTTCTGGCCTTATTCCATCAATACATGATGTATCTTGGACTTTATAGCATTGTTCACAATTAGGCAAAGTACGTTTTTTCATCAGACAGCAAAATATATTCAGGCCGTGTGTCTGGAAAGCAGCCTATGGCCGATAGCGATTTGGCTTCTGGACATTATCATATTAGTGGACCACGGTATATGAGGAGTCTCACTTTGCAGTGTTCTGTACCAAATTCCTTTTTCCTTCGACCTCAGGTCGATATGCACTTTCCAATAATCAAAGGATAAATATTTATATTTTTTAAAAACCTCGGTATAATGAGGAAAAGTACTAAATATAGTTCCATTTGTCAGTGCTAACATAGCTCAACGGTCAGCCTCTTCATTACGAAATAATACTTATAAAATTAATCAGTATACTATTATAATAACAGTTGAATGTTATGTTTTATTAACCGACTTCAAACAAGACAATTTTTAACGAAAAAGAAAACCAATTTCAATGATTTTTAATAGTTCCCTGGTGTATCTTCGAAGTTGAAGGTCTAATGCCAATGATATTAAAATCGAATCACCCTCGAGATATCCCTATCCAACAAAAAAAGAATCATCCAAATCGGTTCATAAACAAAGAAGTTATGGTTTAACATCCGTAAAAAATCTACAATCGAATTGAGAACTCTCTTCTTTTTTAACTGAGTTCAAAAAAGACTGAGGTTACTGAAGATTTTTGTTAAAAATAAAATTGTTTTGTTGATTAATAGATGTGCTTCACCCATTATAAATTTATTCGACCAACTCTCCACCGAATCGCCGCGTTGCCGAGCCACCAACGCACCAGTGTAGAGCCGTGTAGCATATCGCTGTCCTTACTTCCCCCAGTTGCCTACAGCTTGCCAAATTGCTTCACGTTCCTGATCACTACTCCACTCCTTTGTGTCGTAGCTTGAAGATATATAGCCAAACTTTTCTAAATAAATAGGCTACAAAATGCATAAAATATTTTTTTAATCTAACCATTCAACCAAACAAATAAACAATCTCTTGAGCTTTAGATAATTATAAAATTAAATCTTTATTATGTATAAATATCTTGTGTGCGTCTGTTAGTGATTCTAGTTTTACAGCTTGTGATTCTATAACCTCTGAACGAAGTGATCGATTAACCTTAATATTCACGTACCTAATATATGTTTTAGGGGCGATGGTTTACGGATATGTTAGGATCCAATAGGTGATATTATTTTCAAGCCATTAACTACCGGTAATGTCTGCCGACCCAGCTATTATTGGTATAAATTTCATCCCGCCTGCATTATTATTTTAAAATGCTATTTATCGCTCTAGAAAGCGTAAGCAATGAATTGTCTATTATCATTTAGCAATATGAACGAATTCACAGCACGAATATACCAAGAACGTCGCGAGGCCGTTCACTTCCTCTGCAGTGGACATGAGGCTTGAATTTTGATCATACTTTAGTAGGTATTGTTGTTGAATGTGTGTGGGTTCACATGTGTGTTGATATAACGAATACCAATATTTGGTATCGATAAGCCAACGTCCCCCTTATTATGTGCCGTTTAGTCATTAAACCCGATCTGATAAGCAGTCAACATATAGCAAACATTTTTTTATATGATGAACAAGGTTTAGTAGAAATGATTTTTTAGAGAAAAATCAGGCAGTCTTTTCAGTTTATTATAATAATCGTGATTATGAATGTTAAACAGCTGACGTACGTGTATTCATACATATAATATATTGGTAAACATTGAGATAAAAGCAACAATTATGTTGGTCATCCAATCCATGCTCCATGCCTCAAAAATAGTGTCATTTTAGCACTGTGCCACGAGAGTACAAACTTTGTTGTTTCGAGTCCACTGCTATATTTAAAATGTAATTAATTTAAATATTACTTGAAACAAAGATACAAAACATACTAGTTTATTTTTGCCATGTTTCAAAAACAAACTAATAAAACACGTCTGTAATTTACTTCCTGGCGTGCCTTATCGTTAGTCGCCTGGTCTCAGGAAGTACGCTGGCCCCGTTTGAAATTTCTTTACGCATTTCACACGCATGTTTTGCAATATTGAACTTGTCGTTCACTTGTAGTAAGTATGTATTATACTTTCCTCTGCGGTAGAG
This sequence comes from Saturnia japonica, assembly GCA_033032175.1. Lineage (NCBI taxonomy): Eukaryota > Metazoa > Arthropoda > Insecta > Lepidoptera > Saturniidae > Saturnia > Saturnia japonica. Next base: position 8,079,284 of record CM065314.1, read on the forward strand.
CATTTATAAGTACTTGCCTGATTAGCTAGCACCCTCAAGTAGTGGTGGCTTACTTCTTTACTACTTTTGACAATATTTTAAAATCAGTTTTCATATGATCCACTCGTAAGAATCAGTTTAATTCAGAATCAGTATTCTTTCTATCTAGTCTTAATGTTTTTTTTTTCTGTCGCATCGTTTCTTATTAGTACATTCTTGTTAGTATCGATAAACTACAATAAAATAATTAATTAATTCGAAAAGTACGTCGTACCGGAAGATCGTATTTATACGCTAAATTATTTATTTGAAGGGATAATCTAATAAGTTGCCATTTGAATCTAAATTATGCATAGCGTGTATTATAGTATCCAAATAGCCAATATGCCTATGTGGCTTTTTAAAACGCTGACAATACAACAGTCTTGAGGGCCTAGCTAAGTTGCTTTTCCGCAATTGTTAACGCTAACGGAAAGGAAAAACATGAACAACATCCGGCATATCTCAACGTTAAATCACGTGATCAAATATGACGATTACATACATTTTTTTCCTTTTCGTTAGCATTTACGATTGCAGAAAGACAACTTAGCAAGGCCATCTGCGCGGAGATAGAATCCGCGAACTCTCAGCTCAAAAAAAGACCCACTGCGCCACGAGGCTTTTCAAAAATATACTTTGAATTTTTTACAAGTTCTCTTTTGTTGAAGGTATACTAATTTATATATCAATTAGACCATCGAAGATCTAACGTGAGAAAATATGAGAATAATATGAAAACTGACTATAATGACTGAAATAATATGAAACTGAATTTTATTGACATTGTGTTAAAGAAAAGTCTCCCAGACGCTTATCTCGTCTCTGATGACCTAATGACAATGTAAACAGTTTCTTTACATATATGAATGTGCCTCCAAGACAAATAACGAAGAACGTTGCTTCATTAGGATTACTCATTAAACATACTAAAAACAGTTTTATGTAGTTGCATTTACTTTAGAAATGGTTTTGCTGTGAAACGTGACGATGTAGGTACTCCATTACGAAACGCTGACGTACACTCGACTGTCACCTGAATAAATAGGGCTAGAATATAATTTCTTAGTATTGACGTTTTAAATATCCAATAATTTTCTTTCTCAGAAAAAAGAGCATTATTAAAATAAGGAATATTATTCTTTATAGGTTTTGATCACAATCTTGCCTGATGTTAAGTGACAATGTGACCCAAGATGGCAGTTTGGGAACTGGCTCTCAAGTTGCTGGAACACACCTATAGGTGCTTGGCGACAGATTTTAAACTAGAAGGTTGTAACTAGCCAGGGGGTCATTAGAAAATGCCATGCTATGGTTTCATCACGATAAACTCACGTCGATCGACGCCGAGTCCGTTACACGCTACCACTAAGCGATTCTTAGTTCAAAATGTTTTAGGTCACAAGTTAAATACAAGTATGACGTATTATGTTCTAACCTAGGTTTACTCACGTCGCGTGGGTTACTTGCCCGTTCTAGTGCTTAATTAAAAGTCATTGCACAAAAACACTGTGGCTTGGCTGAGTTTGAGGGTAGCCCGCACCGAATATCGCCCGTTCGTGACACAAACTAAAAAAACTACAAAACAAAAAAAAATTAAAGTACCATATATTTGCAAGCCTAAGAAGTCCCAGATTTTTTGTGTACCATAATAAAATAAGTGAGTAAAATAAAAAATCTCCCACATATTTTACCTTTTCTGCTCTAGCTGCCTTCAGAAGCGTGATTTTCCGAACCGGATGCGGCCCATGCTAACCGCAGCAAACACATACTCTCCTTTAGTCGACGCTTTATGAATTGAGGCTTCAGGTCATAAATCATAATTATCTGTCTGTCTCGCTCGCACTTACAGGTCTTATGGAGAGGTGTAGTGATGTGCGTAAGAATTGTAGAGGTGCATATCGATAACAGGATAGGTTCGATCGATTGCTAAATTTTGTTAAGTATTAATAGGAATAATTTTTCGATATCTGAAAATAAAAGTTTTTAATTTCTAAGATACATTTGTTTTGTTTCGATGTAATCATAGATAGATCCTTTGAATCATAGAGAAACTATGATTACATACATTACATACACTATGATCATAATGTGGCCCTGAATAGGGCCGTTTTTATCTTTTCCAGGGATATTTCTTAGTTCTTCAAAAATCCTCATCCGTATCTCCACCATCTGTGTCATCTTCCTGTAGGTTAATTATCAGAGGTGGTGCTTGATTTCTTAAAATAGTTTTCCTTAAGTCCTTTTCTGGAGCTCCTCGGCATGCCTAACACATTTGGCCTAGTCTTCTTGACTAACATTATTAATAGCTGTGTGGAGAAGAATTTCATCATCAGCAATGTTAAATGTATGATTTTTTGCAGCAACTTCTCCTTTGACTTGAGCCCAGATGAGTTCGATGGGGTTATATTGACAGTGATATGGAGGCAGTCTTATCACTTTGTGACCCCTTTCATATGCCAGCTGATCTAAGGCATATATTCTTTTTGGGTTACTCTCCTTCACTTTTTTTAAGAATTCTTCCCATATGTCTGCATTCGAGAAAGGAATGTTCTTTTTTGTCAGCCATTCTTGAATACCACTTTTCTTTGTAGATGATGTGGGTATCCTTTCTAATTGCATCGAGTGGTAGCTGGCGTTATTGATGACTATTACAGAAGGTTCTTCAAGAACATTTAATAAATCAGAAAACCATGCCGTTAATGTATCACCATCCATTTCAATGTGGTAGTCATCGTCCGGCACAAAACCGATCTTTGCAGAACCAGCATGACGCACGATTAATCTCTGGCCCTTCCTTACTAGCTGATACTTGAAACCACCTTCATCTTTAGTTCCAAGCCACATGCGTTTTCTCAAGTAGTTTTGATTGACCCAAGTCTCATCAAGATAAATTCGTGGCCGTTGATCGTTGGTTTTTCTGAGAAAGTCCACTTTTCGTAAAAGTCCACTCTGGCACAGACTATATCCGCTCTTTCCATTAAATACCTTCGTCCATCGGCATCTTTTTAAAACTTGTAGCCGACCTTCGTCAAAAATTTTCTCATTGAAGAATATCCGCACTTAAAATTAGGCATCTATTCTTGGTATTTTTGTAGAATTCTAGCTACCGATGGATATTCCCCGTTTTCATAAAATGAATCAATGGTACGTATTAGTACGCAGATATCAAAGCTATCTAGATCAGTGACAGTCGCTGTCTTCTTAACGTTTGCTTTTGGTATATTCAGGTTGCCTGCCTGTGATACTTCGATTTTTATTCGATCCACGGTCGCTCTACTAACTCCACAAATCAGTGCTGAGGCAAGTTTGAGGAATTGAGGCAAGCTTTTTTCTCAGAGTCAGTTTTCAATTCTTTTAAAAACAGGAACACGTTGTGAATTACAGCCCGAGCTTGAGCATTGATGTCACCAATTAATTTGTTTAAAAAAAACGTTACAAAATAAATTCTCCATTGTGCACATTGCGTAACGAAGCGTAAGTAATGTAATGAGTGTCATATCAAAAAATCTTATATCTATAGAAAAATAACAACACTTTCTGGTAACGACCAATCAGGAGTCAGAGTGCTAGTGAAGGTCATGATGACGCATCGACCTCGCGTGCGTAGGTATCGATAACGGGTTGCATTGCGTGGACATTCCTATTGTCAGTGACATTTATTATTCGACGACTCAGTTTTAAATGCGTCGACTATAGTTATTTTAGAAATTACCATATTTTATTGTTTCTATCGCTTACAAATTCAAGTGCATTTTTATTCCCATTACAACATATTTTTAAAAGTATATAAAAATAAAAATATATAAAAAAATAAATTCAGATAAAGTTCTTAAAATTAGTAATAAATTGACTTAGCAATTAAAATAACGTCAATATATGAATCATTTGGTATGTCTATTGAAATTAAAATATAACGTGCTTATTTACAAATGCTGATTTTGATTAATGTTGTTCATTAAAACTAATAGACAACGCCGCGGGGCCATGTTTTTTAAAAATCAATTTTAATAAAAAACGTCAAGAACATATGTACATATTATAAAAATATTTTGTATGTACATATTATATTATTATTTTTGGACGAAGTACCGGCTAACCTTATTTTTCCGGTTTGTTTTGTTGTCTATGACGTATTAGAATTTAAAGAAAAACATCTGTGGCAACAGTGACGTGGCATTTTGATGTTGTTCTGGTATTATCGTTCATAGTCTCGTGTACCTTTGTACAATGCGTAGTATTTTATTGCATTGCCGTAGATGACGTCATATTATTGTGAACTTTTTCTTCATAGTATAAAGTGCCGACATATTTTCAAGGTGTAGCCAGGATTTTGTTAAGGGTGCATGCAGGCAGGCAGGCAAGGGAAAACTAGTATTACACCTGCAGCATTGACTTTTCTTGGAATATTTGAAACTGGATTGAAAATATTGTAATACGTACCGAGATGGGCAGCGAGACGGTATTTAGTAACAGTGTTTATTGTAGTCGAGTTATTAACTGAGATCTTCATTGTCCCACAGCTCAAGCGAAAATGTTCTCAAATCGTTCGTTGCCTGCATATAAACGTGTACGGTCACACGCAACATCAAACATACAAACTTTGATATAAATTGTAATATTATTAGAATGTAATAGGTATTAATTATTGTTACAAATAAGGATCATACGAAATCATCATTTGAATGTTACCATGTCGACATTAAATACGAATTCAATCCTTTTAAGCACGTGTATTTACTCACAGTCTCAGAACATTATAGGCGTGAAATTCAGTTTCATTGCAAATAAACTTTAAATGCATAAATATATAGATAATTTAATGCAAAGTGACAAAACCACATTCTCTATAGTTCAATGAATTATTCATTAAAATGTTGAATAAGAATAACCGCTTATAAATATCTTGTAAACGAGTTTATAAATTGTAATAAATAATTGCTAATAGAAAATCGTAATTTAAATGATGAGTTACAGGATTAGAAGTTTTGTTATGTTTTTATGTTTATTTTGTTAGGTGATTTTATGCGGTTTAAACCTCATAATTTATCTAAGATTGTACTGCTTTAGTAATCGTATCATACTTTTTTCCTAAGTTAAGATTAGGTACACACTAAAAATAAATATTTTTATTAACTCAAAAATGTTAAACGTTTGTCATGTCAATGTACAATTTTTAACCCAAAGATCTCAATAGCAATAACAATCCAATAGCAATTGCTTATACTCATTTAGCGATACAGGAAAGAAAGGAGAGTCCAGTCTGTATTATAATATAAAAATAGATGTCCGTGTATGAGATTGATAAAATCCAATACCGCTTAACCGATTACTATGAATCTTGGTAGAAATAAGTGTTTTTTCATGGATAAAACTATTAAGACTTTATGCTATCCCTAAGTGCGTTAATTGACACTGTGGTCGAGTTATTGACTACCACAAAGGGTAGAACAACGTCTACGGAACCAACAAATCTATACTTACTATATATAACGAAAATAGTAAAGCAGAAGGTAATTTTGTTTTGATTGTTTAAACACGTTAATCTCTGGAACTATCAGTCGGATTCGAAAAATTCTTTTTGTATATGATAACCAGGTTCTAATAATAATAATAATTAATAGTATTAGACCTCTCAACTAGCCTTAATATTGATTTTTTTAAAGTAAGTCAGAAGTGAAAGCGCTCTCGAACTGTTTTATCCGCGTTCGCTGGCGTAATGGTTAATGATACGTGAACACAATGCTCCACAAAAATATTGGTTCGTAGTATAACTAAAAAAGTCCGCGATACCGTATGCCTATCACTTATAAATAAGCCACAATAAGGTATTTAGTGACAAATATTTATTGAAAATGAAAAAGTAATTTATGAACATTATTTTTAGGCATGGCATGTTAATTCTTACGAACAAAAGTTACTTCATAATAAAGACATTTTTTTGAAGTTAAACTTTACCCTTTACAGCAAGTTGTTTGGACACATAGTTTAGGAGATTATGAAAAATTAAAATAATTTAACACTCTGCTCGGGTATATAGAGTATGTACTGTAGTAGTAGTAGTGGAGCGAATTAGCCGTGTGACTCATAACCCTCTGGCCACCCGACGAGAATCGAGCAAAAATTATTTTTGTATTTTCTAGCCTATTTATTGAGCAAGAGTATAACCATGAATATGAGTAACATATGTAACATGACATGACATGATAGGTATACCAAATGAGTAACTATGAATGTCAAGCAATCTGAAAAGCTGTGAGCAAGTACGGAGTGTCAGAACAATAAATATGATAGGCTACAACATGGGTGCGTTGGCGGCGGGATGTTTGTCGGATAAACTTAAGACGGGTGAATCCGTGGGCCACAGCTAGTCTAATATAATTTCCAAAATATATATACCTAGTTTCCATTTACATTGAAATCACGTATTATATTGTTTTTTTTTTTTAATTATCAACGTATCAACTGGCAGTATATGTAGTGGAAAGTTTATGAAATAAAAAGACACGAATTAGCGATTAATTCATTTGAGAGGGGCTCCAGTTCAAGTATTTTTTTTTTTTACTTTTTTCAAATGTGTGCCAGTTAACCGTCGTTATAGTGATATCTCTAGAAAGCTTCAACACTTTCAACACCTACACGGTTGCTGCCGATTTATACATATGATAATAACACTTAACAGCATTTCTAAACAAAGATTAGTTACTAGAAAACTAGAATACAATGTTAGTTATATATATTTAGTATGCTAGCTTATAATTATATTGCATAGTATACTTATTTACTTATATTGTATGAATAAATATCTATTTACAAAAGGCAATGTCCTGACTGATTCATCATCGTTCAGACCAAATTACTAAGGATATAAATTTTAAATTTGAAGTGTGTACATTGTATTGTAGAACATAGCTTAAAATGGGATTTCTCGAAATTCAACCCCTAGAGGCTTGGCAGAAAGTGGCAATATTTGTATGTAAAATAATATTTTCGAGTTACATTTATAAATAAATAATGATCAACATATATCTACATTCAATTACAATTTAAAAAATTACAAATCTTAAGCTTAGGGTAGACCGGAGCGTAAATTAAAATAGACTTTTAAGCCTGCGCGGGCGACCAGGTCAAAGCCGAGGCCCGAACACTTTGGCACTCTTGTGCTTTTGTTGCCCACGCTTTTGCGGCTGAGTGCAAGTACAAGTCCAGTAAAGCAGTAAAAGACATCAGCGGCTCTGTTTTTGGATAGGGCCCCTCAAGCCAACACGAAGGTCAGATCGCAAACAAAATCAAAACTTTTTTTTGACTCCGTACGGTAAAACTGTGCGTGTGTACATGCCTACAAACTTATGAGGTGCGGTCGACCTATACAGGCACACCAGTACAGGTAGACCGTAGTGTATATGGCGGGCGTAGTTTACGCAAACGAAGTCACAGGTAAGATAAAAAGTATAACCGAATTGGTTACCTGTAACACTGATGTTACAACAAAATATTTGATTAAGATTATTACTTTAAAAGCAATCTGTAACAATAAAATTAAAATTCAATTTTAGAAATTTGCATGTACCTCTTAGGTCAGATAGTCAACAAATACAAGGCTAGTAGGAGAGACACTGAGTTGTATAAAACGGTAGCGGTTAGTAATTGTTATATAATGATAGAGTCATGGCCGCCCAGTTCTCGTTGAATTAATTCGATAGAGCTCTATGCAAATCACGTGCTCAGCTTAATCAGCTTCATTTAAGGGATAGTTAAAAAATAAACGTAGAAAGAATTAGCACGCAAATAAAAACCTATTTACTGAAGACTGCGCCACATTAAAATTCTTAAAATAATAGAAGTCACTATATTGGGTGGTAGGACACTACTAACATATACCGCATAGCGGCACGCTCAGGCGTGTAGCGTTCCCGGATTAGCCGGTATTAATAATTAAGCATAAGGCGACAGAGCTTTGCTCGGTATCCTGAAAAAAAAAAGAAAACCACCTATCTAAGTAAACTTCGAATGTTAAAAACTATCTACACAAAAATTTCATACAAATCGTTGGAGCTGTTTCCGAGAGACCAATTACATATACATGCATATATACAGGGAATAAAAAGCACAGTATAGATTATAAAGTGATAAAAAAATTTGTAAAACATAATATAAAGATATCATATTTTTGATACATTCTGTACAATGTAGATACATGTACAAATGATACTGTTTGATTATACTTTCAACAGCATACATACTATTGAAAGAAAAGTAATAAGACAATTTTAACGAGTGCTTAACGAAAACCACATAATACTTTAGGCGATGATAGCTCAGTATTTGAGTGTACGGACATTGCGTCGATCGATGTGAGTTCGAATCCCTGCAATGAGCCTGAGCTTTCTGCAAAGGAAATATAATGATGAAACCATAGCATGATGGTAGGGCATTTTCTAATGCGCGTCTGGCTAGCTACTACCCTCAAGATAAACATCTGTCGCCAAGCACCTATAGGTGTGTTTCGGCAGCTGCACTTGAGAAACAGCCCGCCATAGACTTAGCGTGTTACCACTTAACATCAGGTGAAGCTGGGTCCATAACAATAAACTTATAAAGAATAATAAAAATAAATTTTCACCGAGCAGTATTATTACAAAATAACAACATAATATTTAAGTAAGAGAAATAAGCTATGATTATTTACGGTACATATCAAATTTACAGGTTTATAGTTTTGAGTGAATAACCTTAAATTATAATTTATTAACGTAAAAAAGTGTTCAGATACTTTAACAAAGAAGCCATCAACAAATAACAGACTTTGATTTATAGCTAATGTAAATGGTATTCCTTGAATTTTTTGCGATAAATAATTAAATAAAATACCTAGTATGAATTGCGGTTATTATAAACAAAAAATCCTTTGAAAATTATTTCAGTTGCGTTTTATATGATCAACGTTTTCTACTTATTATTAAATGGCAATGTAACGTGGATAGAATATATATTTAATCTTCATAGTTCAAACAATGCTTTAAAACAAGATGGTGGTTCTCTTGTTAAAACAGTTGAGGGAGTTTATGTCCCAATTTAAAATTCATGCTACAAATTATTTATAATTTACTTCACTTGTCTACAATAACCAAACTACATTTTGCAAAATATCACCAATATTACATAATATACGGCCAAATAAAGTAAGTACATCAATTAAAATAAAAACCCAATATGGCAGAACAAGATCTCGCTTCAAAACTTCAACAACTTTTTCTTGTAACTATCAATTAAGACATAACGTTTCCATGGAATCGTGATTCGTTTTTATTTAATTTTTTTTGTGCTCTACCGTGTCATATTTTTAGTATTATGAGTCAGATATGGTAATGAGTTCCACGAGAAGAAACGATTTCACGATGGTTCATTCAATTTCCAATATAAAGTCCACTTTTTTGTCCCACGTCTCACACCGACGCAAAAAGATTTCTGCGCATTACGTCATCTATACAGTTGTATGAAGTAACTGTTAAATCTAAAAAGGGATGCTGTATGAATTGAGTAGAAATTAATTTAGTTTTATAGAAAATGTCAATCTTCCTAAGTAAATAAGGGGTTTAGGGTAATATTATAAGCCTCATATTACTTAAAAAAGAGTATAAAATGTATTATATTTTGTTAAAATTGTCAATTTACATAATAAATTACTGCCTAATTCTAATAAAATCATTTAATATTATATATAATTAATAATTTAACAATGCTTAAATGAACATTATTTTACGCAAATTTAAATATGATTAAAATAATGTACCTAATGTAGTAATATGTAAAGTATACATATAGTAATGTTTATTAAGTATATATTAAATTTACTGAAATTATTTAGTTAATCGGATTTAATTTCATTATATTAAAAATACATTATTTTAATCAAATTAAAATATGATTAAAATAACCTTTTATTTTATATAAAGTTAAATTATTTACATAAAAATAAAAGTCAGTAAAATGAATTTACGTTATTATAACTAAAAGAAGTTTTCAAAAACTTTTTATCAAAAAATATAAACTTTTAACATTACGTGATACTAATTTTTAAGAGCTACACATGAATTTTATTTTGTCTCCCAAATGGTGTTTGATACCAACACAGTGACACTTTTTGTCCATTTTTATTTAAAATTATAATATATTTTTTGTACAAAACAATTTTTAGCAAAAAGAAAACGAACTTAGATAGTTTTGAAAAATTCCTCCAAAACTCCTCAAAATCATTGAAGACGGTTTTCTTATTTGATAAAAATTATCTTGTTTCAATTTGCAATAACTTGTCAATAAATAAATATAACATATTATTACTTATTCAAAAATAGACCACCAACTGTGCTTAGATTTCAATATCTCCTACACGGGAAAAGTTTCACAAATAAATATGTCATTCAAAAGAGTTTCTATATATACGTTAGGTATATAAATGACTAACGTTATGCATTTAAATAAGAGCGTTACAGTTCAGTGAAAAATTGGTATTCGTCTATTGAATATGTATTTTGTACTCTGAAAACGTAATAAAATTTGCAAGTCGTACCAAGAACAGTGTGGTAGGTATGCGTAGAAATAAAATGTGCGGTCATTACTAGCGGAATGACGGACTGGAGCACGTTTCCTCGTTAATCTGTCAGCGTGGCAGTGTGGGAAAGAATACATTTTGCATACGATTGGCAATAAAGTCATTTAAATGGCGCATAAATGTTGTAAAATAATTTGAAAAGTTTAATCAGCTGAGTGAACTTACATACTATGGTTGCATAACTTAAAATATTTATTAGTATGTTTGACTGGAAAATGGAATTCTGGTGTACTGTACCGACAAATAGTTAATAAACATAGTCCTAATTTTTCTACCAAATCACAACCGACGATATCATGTACTAATAAATTATTAATTTTTACTAAAAACTCAAGAATATCACCGTCAAGAAAACGGAAAATAGAATTCATAAATTGAAATTCTAATAAAGAAATTTTCAATTGTCCTACATCATTGTCATTAGAAGTTTTCGTGTCAAGACATTTATGCAGACCAGCATAACATAACAGCGACGAGTAGCGATCGATTATAGATCCCTCGGTGGTCGCTGATGTTATTGAATTAAAAAAGTAAAAAGTAAAGTAAAGTCAAATTGTCATGTGAGGAAAAAAAAGTTAGCTTTATATAAGTTAGCCTAGACCGCTCTTGAACGCATTACTTAGTGGTTCAGAAGTTGCTCAATATTTACGCATTAAAATGAGTTTTCCGAAAATAATTTCAAACTCTGTGGCTTCCTGGATATTTTTAACAACAGCAACTATTATTATCCACTCATGATTATAAGATGTTTAAGACGAGTGGTAAATATGGCTGACTTTGCCAGGAAAGAAGATATAAAAAAATGCAAAATCAAAAATTTATCAAAAGTACACATAATGTACTGACATCTATCAGTCAGTAGTAAAACTGTTTTTTACCAATGTGCCATGGAAAACGATAGCGTGATAGCTATTTCCGACACACGTGTCACCAGACAAGGTGATTTGGCATCATCACTCGGTTCGTTTAATTAAGAACGAAGTTCACTAGAACTGTCAGATAATGTTCAGAAAATTGTGCATATTTTTAAGTTTTTTAAAAATAACGCATTCAAAGAAAAGTACGTCATTGGAGAAAATTACCAGACTGAACTATCAATGTTAATAACTATATTATGAAATATAGGAATTTCAATGAAAAAATTTACTTAACATTCTGTGTCTCAGCACATTATTTATTGTTTGATTCTAGTTTTGTTTCCGTTGTGTCGTTCGTTGAATAAATGACGGTACATTGTTACACGTTACATAGAGAATTAAATTACTACAATTCTATTCTATAGGGAGGGACAATATGTTCTGACAACTCTTGGTAAGTATGAATTAGATATGACGTTAATTATTTTTTCAACAACATATCGGTTTTTGCCAAAATCACTGATATCTATTTTGTCGAGAGTTGTATTTTAATTCCTAGAATAATTTCTACGCATTACCTCTGGCCAATATAGTTTTTGCTTATAATAGTAAATAATTAATCATCTTTAACTTTACAAATACTATTTTACTATCATAGAGAGTTCTTCTTTTCGTGTCAGATTATGTTTGGTACATTCATGACTGGTGCGTAATACGAAATTGCCATTTTAAAGCCGATATTTATCCTGGCCCTCTTGCGAAATACACTAATTGGTGGCCGGATTGACTAATGTACCGAACATAGTCGACTATTGTCACTCACGGAAGCTCTTTTCATGCACAGTTTTAATAATTCCTCAATTGTTCTGAAATACAAATTAGAATATAATCTAAGTTCTATATTGCATTATTTACTTCTATGCTATTAAGTAATTCTTGGTAGTTCTAACCAAACCTTAGGTACGAAAAAATTCAAACCCGTATTAATCACGTGTTAGTTTTTAGATTTAGGTTTTCCCAACAATATGATTTATGAACTTTGTTCTCTTTGGCAGGTATATGTAATTGCAAACCGATTTCAAGTTACCTTCAGACGTTTGGCATATGAAAAATAACGTGTTAAATAACAAAGATGTAAGGTCATTTGCAGTTTTGTTGTCAGAACAATTGTGACAATATGTATATGCATATACATATATTAAGTATGTAATGTACCTGTACGGGAGATGACATCGTGGCTTTCATATGGACTAAAATTGGCTTGTTTACCTATGAAGGGATATAAAAAATAACCACGGACTTTCGGTTCTCATTTTTAATATTTTAGTGCATTATACCTACTACAATTTTCAGAACAGGGTGCTGTGTTATTAAGAATGTTATGATAGCATTGTTTTTAACTTAAGTCTTAGTTTCTTAATCAGAATTTCTAAACTATTTGAACCCAGTTTTAAAAGTTTCAGCTCGTTTTAATGAGCACATTTATAAATGTAGAGATGTTATTGTGTTAGTGAAAGCCCCAGAGGGTTCATTATAGAGTTTGTAGAACTCCTATTATGTTTATTTAAAGATTCATTTTATGCAAGTGTATAATTTTTGCGTGTTTATTCCTTTATGAAATATAGTTTATGCTTAATAATATTATAAAGGTCAAGACACTGTTTTTTTCTCGTTTGTTTGTTATTAATATTAATTACATGCATATTATATTTAATTAAATTGTTATCACTTCAATTTACATTTCTTATGATTATTGTTAATGTTTTGCACAACTATTTAGAGACCCCAAATATTAAGAGAAAAAATGTATCCTTGTACCTTAATTTAACCTTAACCTTAACTTAATCTAACCTTATCGAGATATTCAAGACTGTTAAATCTTCATTGCATCACTTAATACGAATTTGATATACAATAATTGGAATTTCGAATTCTCCGTTTCATAACAGAACCACACGCGTTGGGCTATGGTTGTCTATAGGGGTTATTTCACGGCACGATCTACCGTACCCGATTCCCGAGGTAAAGTCACCAGACTTTCGACTGACACTTTTTCATACATAGAGATGAAACTCCTGGTCTCTACCCTTCATAGTTTGAAGATTACAAAAATAATTAGAAAAATATTCTATTCACGTGGTGTTGGCAGTATTGTAGATAAACAGAGATGCCATTAAAAATTATAAATTATAAGAAGACGTATAACACTTATGTTCTTGATTTCACGCTATTGGAGTAAGTGTAAGAATCATGTGATGTTGACGTTTATTCGACCTTGTGTTTAAGATATAAAAGTTCGTTACCCGACTCGTTAGGCGGTCACCCTCTATTCGCTCCACTGCGGTTTCGTTGCGGCTTGGGTATTGAAAAGAGACAAGTGTCATGACATGTGTCATATTCGTATTAACACGTATTGTAGAATGCTTTTCTAAGTTAGCTGTGCCCCACGGTTTCACCCGTGTTAATTTTATCTGCCAACATTGCGCCGCCAGCACACTCTTTGAGCCTATCAAAAAAAATACAAATTATTTTAACTTTTCATTATCTCCTAAACTATGTGTCCAAATAACATGCTATATAGTGTAAAATTTATCTTCATAAAATTGTCTTTATGATGAAGTAATTTTTAAGCCTAAGAATTAATATGTGATACCTAAAAATAATGCTCATAAATCACTTTTTAATTTTCAACAAATGTTTGTCGCAAAATACTTTATTTTGGCTAATGTATTAGAGATAGGCATATGCTATCAAGATTTTTTTTTTAGATGTACTAAGAAAAATGTTTTTTTTTTATAACAATACCTTCGTATCATTAACCATTACGCCAGCGCACGCGGATACAGCATTTCTGGAGGGCTGCTACTTCCGACCTACTTAACAAAAATCAATATTTAAAGCTAGCTGGGAGTTGTATTATTATGTTAGACAGCTTATACTATTCCTCATGAGTCTAGCTATCATATACAAAAAGAATCAGAGATTAGCGTATTTAAGTGCTTGTGCTGGTAGGCCTACAGCCTCATGCTGAGACAGGGACCTATTTGACCCTTTTTTTTTTTTTTTTTTGTTGACGTGGAGTGGAAAACCCGTCATGGGTACACACTCGCAAAGGGGGACGAGTGGTTATGTGAGACTCATACTCACTAAAAAACTCCACGGTGCACCGTCCGCCGCCATACTGGGGCGACGCGGGCACTGCGCTGGCATTCAGCCGCGCCGCCCCGGCGGCAAGGCCCGGAAGGGCCGCCCGCTGACGGAGACAGCCCGGTGACGAACTGTCTCCCCGTCCGCCAAACCAGTGCAATGGGAAGACAGGCCCCCCGACCCATCTCCCCTTGGTTCGGCCTGGCAGGAGAAGGAGGCGGATGAACCACCACCTGTCCCCCACCCACCCGTCGTTGGGTTTTTTATAGAGGTTTTCTCCTCTGTCCCTGCCATAATGTTTGGCATATGGCGGGGGTAAGGGGCGAATGAACGCACCCCTACCCCACTAGCCCGGCCATGATTTTTTACCGAGGTTTTCTCCTCTGCCGTCCTGTAACGGCAGGAGAAGGAGGCGAATGAACGCACCCCCTCCCCCACCAGTCCGTCGTTGGTTTTTTATAGAGGTTTCCTCCTCTGCCGTCATTGAGCTCCCGTCCGTCCTTGTCAGGTCCGTCTTTGATTTTTTAACGAGGTGCTCATCCTCAACCATCCGGTTATTTTTTTAAGTGGTTTCCTTCCACTGTCCGTCCTTGATTTTTTATACTGGTGGTTTTCTCCACCTCCGTCCAGTAATTTTTTAAGGTGGTTGTCTTCCACCGTCCGTCCGTGATTTTTTAAAGGGTGGTTTACTCCATCACAGTCCGTCCAAGGTTTTTTAAGGTGGTTTTCTTCCTCCTCCGCCGTCAACGACGAGTCCGTCCGTAGTGGACGAGCCGAAGCAGGTCCACTCTTGCCCCATCCCCTGTCTCCTCTGATGAGCAGAGGGGTACAGGGGAGGAACGCCGTTGGTCTGGTATTAGCCGTCGGCCGTGAAGCGGCCGCCGTTGCCCGGGGCACACCACGAGGAGGTTCCAGACATAGTGCCCCCGACCTATTTGACCCGACTTAACACTTATCATTATTGAATCTCTGATTTTTTTAAATACTTATGTTTATACCGATAAATCTTTTCAATTTTCTTACATCTAACATTCATCACTTAGAATAAAAAGTAAAATGTGATTTAACAGGTACTTAACTGGAAGGAGTTAAGTTTATTGTTATTAAAATAGATTGAATTGAACTTGGTATATTTAACTTAGCACAATGAAAAAGTTTTACTAAATTTCACTATAATAAATCATTCGTGTCGTAAGTCGTAGTGATCGAGTGGTATAGACCGGCGGAATTTCAACTAGATGTCCGCAGATACAAACTCCGGCATATACCAACGAATTTTTCGGAATTCGTGTACATTTACTTATTTAAATTGGCAACACTATCGGCGGACAGTGAAGGAAAACATCTCGGAGAAACGCTTGAAAAAAAAAATTCTTGTAGTTTTACTGTACGTGGTAAAAATGTAGAACTATTAATTTCTCGGTGTTTGAAATCGCCAATACGTCGTGAGCTGGCGTGGTTATCAAGCCAATAGTTTCCCTTGGGAAGAGGCCTTTGCTCAGCAATAGGACGCAAACAGAATGGTATTATATTATATTATTCAAGAAATACAAAAGAGAGTGATTAACCTTCAATGTGGATTGCATTTGTATGTTTGTTCCGTCATCTTACATTATTTACTAACTTATAATGCTGTTTCATTCAAATGTTTATTTTTCGTTTAATTTACGTTTATTTTCCTTCTTTTATTTAGTGACAAAGTATTTTTTTAATTTTGTTAATTTGTATCCAACCAACTAAAATGTCTTTCATTTTTACTTTTTTTTAACTATTATTTCCGAGAAATATAATATTATGATAAATCCATAGCACGGTGGTAGCGCATTTCTCTAATGCTATCTAAAGCATATTACTGATATGCCGGAATAATAAGGTCCATATCAAGCAAGATTTACTGTCTAAGTTTGTTATAGGCTAGATCATTATATGAATGATAGTGATGACTGGAAGTGACTCCCTCTCTGTGCATTCTCAAAATTATTAATATGATATTAACTGTAAATATTATTAGTACAGTTGAAAAAAAAAAGATAAACCCAATTAAGTTTCTTGTCGGCTCTTCTTGGTTACTGGGGTTTTTTCGAACCGGTAGTAGTGTTTTGACGTTCATAAGTGCCTTCCTAGGGCCTAAATTGAAGAAAGTTTTTTTTTATTTTGATTTAGTTATTAACATCCATCAAGTGGGAAATCTAGCTATCACCATGCACCGGCTGCTGCTCTTAAGGGCAGCCTCTATCGGCAGCCTCCCGCGATCCGTGATATTTTAAAGCACAGAAATGTCCGTAGCAGTGCGACGAATTTGCCGCGAATCGGTAACTTCAAAGGTGTGCAGTGTGAGCTCTCTTTCACTTTACATATTGGAATGATAAAATTAATCCAATCTCACAACCCACACAGACCGACACGCAATGTTGGAAAAATAATTGGTGTGATGATCGTGGCTGTCCAAGGGTGTCGTGTGTGATAATCCTCAATATAACAGAAGTGGGGAGCCACCTTTAGGTGCAATTGTGGACTAACGTTTATTTTAGAAAATGAATCCAATCTCACAACCCACACAGACCGACACGCAATGTTGGAAAAATAATTGGTGTGATGATCGTGGCTGTCCAAGGGTGTCGTGTGTGATAATCCTCAATATAACAGAAGTGGGGAGCCACCTTTAGGTGCAATTGTGGACTAACGTTTATTTTAGAAAATGAATCCAATCTCACAACCCACACAGACCGACACGCAATGTTGGAAAAATAATTGGTGTGATGATCGTGGCTGTCCAAGGGTGTCGTGTGTGATAATCCTCAATATAACAGAAGTGGGGAGCCACCTTTAGGTGCAATTGTGGACTAACGTTTATTTTAGAAAATGAATCCAATCTCACAACCCACACAGACCGACACGCAATGTTGGAAAAATAATTGGTGTGATGATCGTGGCTGTCCAAGGGTGTCGTGTGTGATAATCCTCAATATAACAGAAGTGGGGAGCCACCTTTAGGTGCAATTGTGGACTAACGTTTATTTTAGAAAATGAATCCAATCTCACAACCCACACAGACCGACACGCAATGTTGGAAAAATAATTGGTGTGATGATCGTGGCTGTCCAAGGGTGTCGTGTGTGATAATCCTCAATATAACAGAAGTGGGGAGCCACCTTTAGGTGCAATTGTGGACTAACGTTTATTTTAGAAAATGAATCCAATCTCACAACCCACACAGACCGACACGCAATGTTGGAAAAATAATTGGTGTGATGATCGTGGCTGTCCAAGGGTGTCGTGTGTGATAATCCTCAATATAACAGAAGTGGGGAGCCACCTTTAGGTGCAATTGTGGACTAACGTTTATTTTAGAAAATGAATCCAATCTCACAACCCACACAGACCGACACGCAATGTTGGAAAAATAATTGGTGTGATGATCGTGGCTGTCCAAGGGTGTCGTGTGTGATAATCCTCAATATAACAGAAGTGGGGAGCCACCTTTAGGTGCAATTGTGGACTAACGTTTATTTTAGAAAATGAATCCAATCTCACAACCCACACAGACCGACACGCAATGTTGGAAAAATAATTGGTGTGATGATCGTGGCTGTCCAAGGGTGTCGTGTGTGATAATCCTCAATATAACGGAAGTGGGAAGCCACCTTTAGGTGCAATTGTGGACTAACGTTTATTTTAGAACCATTAAAAAATCTGTATTGAGATTCAATGTAAATCCTCTTACATAATTTCACGAACCAGCGAAGACAACACGTTTCAAAGTCACATGATTAATAGGCTATAGAATACATTAAAGCTTATAAATAATATCTGCGCATCCTTTACAGAGAAGCAATAAATATTAAAGCTTTATTAGCCTTCAGAATTTCGAAACATAATAAAATTCATACTAGAGGGGGTTCTCTAAATATTAAATAACGGTTTGTGAATAATGACTCCCATGAAAACCATATGATGTAAAAAGGTGCCGTTGAAGTGCCAAGTCATTATAATTACTATAGGAATAAAGGTGTCTAATATTGATATGGTCACTATAAATGTTAATAGGTAATTGATTAGATAACAATTTATATCAAAGTTTTTGAATAGTTTCTTGTATAGACACTAACTAACTGATTTGGTTTTGCATTAGATCTCACAACTTTTTGTAGTGAAACAACTGCGTGCGTTACGACACTTTGGCGTTTTTTTTTTTATATTTTATGGTTTTGTTGGGATCTCATTTCTTAATATATGTCATCATTCTTTTTTTTCTCGGATAATATATCTTGTCCGTCAGTTACTGATTTTCTTAAAGCCTTATACAAAGTGGCGGCTGCTTTAAGGTCGGATACAGAAACGTAGGTGATTGTTTTCAGCAGACTTGCTTTGGTGGATGCACTCCCCTCCGCCTGCAGTCCCTCCCACCAGCATCGCCAAAGGCATCAACCACGTAAACCGAACATGCGTACAAGCGCGATGCGTTAGTTGGACTTAATTTTTTTATTCATTTATTAAATAATGCAATTTCGGGATTTTTTAGTTTTTCCTTCCTTTATAAGTTAAACGCTAACTAAAATTCAAAATTTGAAATTTTTAAGACTGCTAGAAGTACCTTAGAATTTTGATGATTGGTGAGTGAGTCAGTGACAAAATTAAAGAACTTTGACTAGCGATAACTCGTTAACTATAAGCTATAATTATTATTATGTATATTGGCAATATAGCCAGTTATAGTATGTCCTTTCAATATTCTTGCTTTATACACAAGAAAGTTACAGTCAAAAGTGCCGAAAGTCGCTTCAAAAAAAGGATGGTACGACCCCCAGATAAAAAGAAATTGCACAAACGTGACCTTTATGTACGAAGTTATCTATTCAGCATAGATTTTAAATTAAGTTTATCAATAACACACGAATACTCACGTGTTCGCGTTCGTGTATCGTTATGTAAATAATAATAAACATCAAATAATTATAGGTAATTCAAAAGTTAACAAGCCAAACGTTTGAATGTGCGGAAATAACTGTCTACCACTTTGAAGCTTCAAGATAGATTCTTTTAGAGTACTTACATCGTCTAAAAAAAATTAACAGCTAAATAACTGGATTAGTTTTCGTTAAATCAATATTGGCTAAGACATATCATAGGAAAGCTTTTTTTTCTAAGAAAAAGTGTTCAGTACAATTCTGAGATATTAGTATACCATTCAGAACTGTTTACGATAAGATTTTCTGAATAGCCCGAAAAAGCCGGTTAATTTTTATGGTAGGGTAATTACCCTACAATTATGTACCCTTTGTTAGAATACCGATATCTATTATGTATATGGTGAGATCCGTTTAATGATAAACGAAATTGTCAATCATCTAAGAAAACATCGTTATAAGAGAAATATTCCTGTGCTATTGCCATCTATCGAGAAAAATAATAAACAATAAAGTTGCGATAATTTGAAATAGCACCTTAATTCCTTCAAGGAGTGGCCTTTGTACCGGTGGTAAGATAATATGATTCAATAAATTAGTATAAAATTGATGTTGATTCTAATCACCTGTCTACAACGCAATCAACTTACGAAACAACATAGGAACTATTCCAATTAATATAGTTATATTCGCAAATTCCTCTCTGAATTACGCCATTATAAATAAACTTCTTAAATTCAGTAAACCAATAAACTCACAGCACGCAAACAAGCTGTAATTATGTAAACAACGTCAAAGATAAATTAAATGTTTAGGTCTCCAGAAGCTCTAATTCACTAGAACATCTTGTCCAAATATTTATCTCTCAATAAAATCACCCGTAAAAACTTAATAGTTACCTATACCGTTTACGTAACTTTAAAATATTGTCTTGAGATACTATAAAGTTTAGAGAGCAGATTTTTATTCAAAAAATAGATCGGGCGACGTCTGGACGCGTAACGGCGCCACTGCCAACGTTGGCAACGTTCGCCTGTCTCTATAGTGTTTTGTTTGTACTTTGTGAGCATCTTCGCATCTGTTTCGTTCAACAGTCCACGTTTCAGTGTTGGACCAATTCCCTTCGCAATCGGTGCGAGTGGAAAGTCCGTCGCACGTCGGAAGTCACGCAATTTTCCTAACGTCGCCATTTTGATTATTTTTTCCTTTCGTAGTGTTTTCCTTCGATATGACTTTGGGAACGATGATGCGGAAACTTGTAGTGTTGCATTTTGATATAAAGGAAGTGTTTAGTGAATCTCTTATTAATGTGCTGCTGAAAAATATAGTGGAACCACAGTAAACTTTGGTACAACATTTTATACGTATCACAGGCATAGATATAGTATTCTTATTGTGATAATTTAATAACCTAGGATCATATCGATTTGGATAAAACTCTTCTTCTTTTTCAATACTCTTCAATTTTTTTTATACTGCTAATTTGTTATTTATAAAACTGATATAAAGTCAAAACCTTTATTCAATAATAAATCTATTTCAAAGATATATTAAGCGTAAAGGTGGATTCGGTACTGAATAGAATGTCAGGACTAAAAAGATGTATAAGTCAAATGTCCATGTTAATGACTGGTAAACCTATAAATTCATCGGAATCGGCATGGAGAGAAGAATTAGCAAAGTGAGTTTTATATCGATTTATTAATAAACGTTGAGGAGATTTAGCCACTATTGTAAGTAAAGAAAAGTATTATAGGTGTAGATTTTTTTTAAATAAATGATTATTATACTTTTACAGTAGTATGTGGAAAAGTAATTTTAACCTACCACATAGTAGCTTAAACAAAAATGATTATTGGTATCTATATGACTATAGATAAGGAACAATAACGCTTTGTGTGTCGGTCGACCCATGTACATAATCTAGTGTGGTGGATTATGTGGATGTTTCATTAATGTGGTTATAAGTCAAAGAGGCCAGGCACAGGAAGCCTATATACAAGTACCAATGGTGTCCAACATACTTAACGTTAGTACAGACTTTAACGAGAGATTAAATGCGTCATTAAACCTGAGCATAGATAAGAAGTATCCGTTTCGAGTTTTACAAATAGTTGGCAGCAGTTACGCTAATTTGTATCTCTCCTAGGATTTCTTACAATTGTTAATATTAGTGTTTACTCGTTTTTACAATGACTATTTTATGTCAAACAATTATCATAAAATGTATTGTAAACAAATAGGCATTTGAAATGGTGTTAAGTAGTTGTTACAGGTATACTATGATCGTTAAAAATACCTGTTTTTAGAAACTTACCTTAAAAATGATACACGTACGTATTTTAAATTATTAGCTAAGTAGTAGCTAATTAACATTAATAGACATTCATGATTTAATTGTGATTTCATACTTTTGCCTAAAAAGGTATTGTTCTCTTATGGGTAGTAATATAAAATAATACAGAGATACAACAAATTTGCAGTTTAATCATGTAGACTAAAAGTAGTATTAATAATAAAAATTTAACTAATGTGTTAAAATTTGTTCGATTTCTTTACTAAATATTTCAGATAATTTATTGATTAAAATGTTAACAACGCATATATTATACCATTAGTAACAAAAAAAAGCTTAATGCAAAGTTCATATTATGTAGCAAGTAGTTACAGTCATTTTCTAAAATTGTAATAAATGTAGTAAATTAATAAAATATACAATTAAACGTTAATTTAATATGTTTTTTATTATCAATAACTATTAAGTGCTTAGCAAACTATGAGTCAATTTATATATATTTAAATTCTATTTGTCTTAGTATAGTACAGAATTGACCAACACTTAATCAAATATCCGCTAATCTTCTTGTATGGCCTTCGCCTTTCAAATGACTACTTCTATTCCAGAATCCCGTATTTTTTATACATAGCCCGGTTTATCAAAGCGACCTTCGTGTCGTCTGATGTCATCCACTCGACGTGGAGTGGGCGGTTACGCATTGCTGAATGTTTTCACGCGGTGACCATCCTAATAATTTACGACATAAAGGCTTATTGCCGAAAATCCGACATTTACTTCAATATTCTTTGCAACATTTTATTGCAGGTAGGCTTAGCTAAATCATTAATGATTATATTTCGTATGGCCTCTGTGATCTAGATTGTAGTAGCTGATAAATTGATGGTAGCTACGTAAACTAGTCTTTTTTGACATGATTATCTTCGATTTTTCACAAATAATGTAAGAGTTGCGCATTTAACTGTTTTCTCTGAGTATGCTAATATTTAAAAGAGGTAGGTTCGGCGATTAGAATAATTCTGTAAGCCTATCATTAACATTCCGAATGAATAAGCTAATAGAGTAGTTTATGACACCCACACTCTTTTTGAAAATGAGGACTGACACACCACATTTAATGTTACACTGCACAAAAAAGTTTTGAGAAAAAATACTACTTATTTTAAAATTTTATCTATCACTATATACTATTAAGTATAAACGATAATATAAAAATATATTATAAGTGAGCAATTCTTGTATACTGTATGTAATTGGTTTCAACGATTTGAATTACATTTTGTATTTAGATAATGTTTTACTTTTCAAGTTAAACTAGATGAGTGTCTTTTTATTACTAGACACTGCGCGTTGCTCGATAGTGACGATGGCCTAGATATTGTTATGTTAACAGACTATAGTTATATATTTATCATTTGCTCTATTTATATATTTGTGCTTATTCCGCAGATTTTAATTGAACTATATTATTCAAGCTTCCATTAAAATATAATAGCCATACTTGATTTGCTCGCATACTAACGACACAGGATTTTCACGTCTTGCCTTGCGGTTGTAGTTTTCCTACTTTGAATATACAATATCGTTCAATATATCTCGCATAACTCGTAAGTTAAACATTTAATCAATAAAAAAAACAGCTAAGTTGGCGGTAGACCCACTATATAGTTTTTAAATGTACGACCTAATTAAATAAAAATTATATATTAATGTTGATAGTTTGATTTATATGTATTTTGGCAGGCCTCGTGGCGGAGGAAAAAGTTTCTTCGCATAACGTAGGTATAAACTTGTTATAAAATTTCTTTGGCTGTACTATTTGTATCTGGCTGGTTTTGGTAACATTAAAAAGGTTAAATTAAAAATAATTGAAAAAAAAAGTTGTTTCCCGCTATTTTTCATTTGTTTTTCTTTCTGTAAAAATGAGTGAATCTAATGAAGAAATTCGATACATTTAAAAATATTATTACAAAAAAGCATAAATGCAACTCAAGAAGCGAAAAAAAATTGGATGTTTATGGACCTAATGCAGTGTCAGTAAGAGTATCACAAAGTTCGTTCAAACGTTTTCAGTCCGGAAATTTTGATGTTAAAGATGCACCTCGCTCTGGTCGCCCTTTTACGAATAAAATGGACGCCATTTTTGAAAAAGTGGAGCAAGATCATAATGTCGGTAGCTAAAATGTAGCTGAAGAACTGGATATTGACCACAAAACAGTTTTAACCCATTTGAAGAAAGCTGGCTATACCAAAAACCTCGATATTTGGGTGCCACATGAGCTCACTGAAAGAAACCTAATGAACCGTGTACTCATTTACGATTCATTATTGAGACGTAATGAAACCGAGTTTTTGAAGAGATTGATAACTGACGATGCAAAGTGGATCACGTACGACAAGAACGTGCAAAAAACGTCGTGGTCTAAGGTCGGCCAGGCTTCACAGACTGTGGCTAAACCTGGGCTAACTCGAAATAAGGTGATGCTGTTGGTATGGTGGAACTGGAAGGGCATTGTTCATTATGAGCTTTTCCACCCGACAAAACCATCGATTCGGTTCTCTACTGCCAACAACTGATGAGATTAAAGGAAGCAGTTGAGAGAAAGCGGCCGGAATTGATCAACAGGAAGGGTGTGGTCTTTCATCACGATAACGCTAGACAATACACATCTTTAGCCACTCAGCAAAAATTAAGAGATTTTGGCTGGGAGGTGTTAGTGCATTCACCATATAGCCCTGACCTTGCACCTTCAGATTTTCACCTGTTTCCGTCTCTTAAGAATTTTTTAGGTTCTGTAAGGTTAACATCAAGAGACGACTGCCAAAACTATTTGTCGCGTTTTTTTGATCAGAAGTCCCAAAGTTTCTACAGCAACGGGATCAAATCTTTACCTATAAAATGGCAGAAAGTCATCGAACAAAACGACACATATATACTGTAAATAAATGTAAATAAACTTTGAAAAAAATGTCTTGAGTTTTCTTATAAAAATGCGAAGAAACTTTTTCCCCGACCTATTATATACCTATTTATATCAGCTGTTTAGTACCTACTCTAATACAAACTTTGCTTAGTTTGGAATTAAATGACCGTGTGTGAAATTGCATCCCCATATTTATTTATCATTTATAAATTACCTAAAAATTCAAAAGTGAAAATCATTTTCTTGTAGATGGTTAGAAGAAATAGCAGTAAATTAAAAAAAACTACAAGGCAAGTTTAAAAGTAGTTTAAAACGCAGACAATGCCGCTGGTAAAAGATAGTTTGAATAATTAATATCATAGCAAAGTTAATAAATGTTTCGCAAAATAAGTAACTAAGTATATATGGTAGGCGCCACACTGTACTATTATAAAATAATATCTGGGCGAGCGAACTGTGCTCGGTGTCTTTAAAAAAAAAAAGAAAAAACACCAATCTAGGTAAACTTGGAATATAAAACATTATCTAAATGCAAAGTTTCATCGAAATCATTGGAGCCGTTTCCGAGAAAACAATTACAATTATATGTATATATACAAGAATTGCATTTAATATAAGATTTGCTTGTCTGCATTACAAGTTTTTGTATAATGAAAATGACACATTCTCGTTTAAACGGCGCTTGTTTTTATTTAATATTCAGTAGATATCATCAGATGATTCTCTTTTTTCCAATGCAATTCATCGAAAATGAAATATGTTGTAATACGTTGTTTTCTGTTTGTTTTTAAAAATGACGTAATGTCGAAACCAAGTTTAAGCACCTACCTGCGGTTCTAAGAAAGACAAATTGATTTATTCTTATTATTTTTCCTCAAAAAATTACGTAATAAATGAACAGCCTCAAGTTTTATTATCAAGCGTATTTCCATAACAATTCGGTTGTACTTTGAAAGTCTAAAGTTTCATTCTTGGTCCTGAGAAATCCGGTTTATGAATACACGAAAGTACAAACAATAAATATTAGCAAATCTTCTATGCAGTATTAAGCTAAGTTTAAAATATATGACAGAAACCTGGTGTTATGACGTTCGAAACCTCCCCGAACTTGTTCCCGAATTAGGATGAAGACGCACAAATGTGACGTCAAATGGTTAAATACAGTCTACAGATTAATAGAGTACTCGGTGATATTATGTAATGATTTTTATTATACCTGAATATAATTATATTATGTAATTTACAAAACTTCAGTTTCGTTTTAAACTTGTTAGATACAGTATGTTTATAGAGTTTATAGAAGTAAAATTATCCGTTATCATAAATTACAGCTAAAGTTTATTGTCGTGAAATAATCACTTAAGAAGGGACCTTTTTAATTATTTAACGATCAATATGCGTTTGTGTAGTTTTTTGTATTACACTTTAATACTATATGTACGAAAAACATTTTTTGTTGTTATTAATGTTTTGAATGAATGAATGAACACTTAATTCCACATTTTGTTGGTAAGTTGGTGTGCTTGTTACAAGTTATTTTCTTCAAGTAAAATATCACTGTATATATATACTACTTTGCTAGCTGTGTTCACTTTTTTAAGGCACACGCTATATTTTTTTTTTAATTTTGGTTGTTATAAGTAAATATGTACGCGTTTATCGATGTCTGGTTTGTGAATCATAAAAAAAAACTTTATACTATACTAGCAGTGTGCCCGCGGCTCTGCACGCGTTTGATATTACGCAATAATTATTTTAATTTCGTGATATTATTTTTACCCATATTATTGACAATTCATACGGTTTATCAATTGAGGAATGACTTGTACTTCCCGTGTACAATTTTCATCAAAATCGGTTAAGGATTAATGCAATTTAAAATTTTTGGCTTTTTTTTACGATTCCTGAAACTCTTATTGAAATTTCTCAGTAAATAAAATATACCAAGTGAAAAAAAGCAATTTTACATTATATTTCATTTCTGTAGTTACTTATCGCGGGATGGGAGCTAAACTGAAAAGTGTACAACTCGACGAACACAAAAACATATATAGGATTTAAAAAAAAATTACAGTCGTGAAATTTGCTCAGCTGTGATATGACCACATTTTTAATATCTTTTTTTGTATTTGTTTTTAAAGTTATGAAAACAAACAATTTATTATCAATTATTGTTATGAAAATATAAATAAACTATGAACTTTATCAGTACATTGAAAAATGCTCATTTTCATAACTTTATAAACAAAAACTAAAAAAAAATTCAGTTTATATAAAAAATCCCAAATCAGCAGGACTCGAACCATTGACCACTCATACTGTACATACAAGAGTACGTACAAGTCTTATTATCACATAATATACAGCGAAAGGAACTTTGTTTTACGGAGTGTCGCGCGACACCTCTCGAGTTTTTTTACTTTTTCTGTTATCTAATAAGTTTAAACACAGTCATTGTATGGTCTTTTGTCTATATGTTTGTTATCAGTTTAGATTTAAACAGTATAAATATAGGTGCATGAACATGAACCCTCAACATATTTCGAGATAAAAATGTATTCAATATAAAAAGCTCTATAGATAAACGGGAGTGGTCACTTAACTCGTAAAGTAGTCAGACAATACGTGAATATATGGTCAAGTGTATAAAGTGGTTTGTAATCCTAACACACTATAGTATTGTCAGATATTATTTGATTAATTTTGCGAAGGGATAGTAAGTGTTAAGTTTTCCACAAAATCACACATTTACATAAAAAATAGTATTATATATGACAAAAGAACTTTATCGCGATTAAAATAAAGTCTCTTCCTACGTTGCCGATGAAAACATAATTGGTTGTTTATAATTTATATGAAAACGAATTTATTATTGTATTTATTTAAAAAAACTCAGGCTATAGTAAAAAGTTTTTATTGAGTGCGAAATTATGTGTAGCTTATGACGTAATATGTTATTGGCTTCTCGGAATATATACATCAGGTATTATATTCATATTAATCTTGCTACCTAGAATCATTATTGTATTTATCTTTGCTTCTATTATCATTATTGGTTTAACAATTTATGAATAAAGTTATGCACATAAGATTAGTATTGTTAATAATAAATCTTACAAAGATCGTATCTATTTTCCTATTCAAAGAACAACAACAACAACAACAGTAGTCAACATTTTGATATTAGAAACGCTTATATCATAGGCTTTTTACAGCAATAGAATTTACGGTGGACATATAAGGAATATTTGTTAAATAAAATATGAATTTAAAATGTAAAATAATAAAAATCAAAGTAAAAACACCTTATAACATTCATATGTTACTGCATTAATGAAATCTTATTTATAGATAGATACCAGATTAATTATTGATTACTTATGAATACGTGGAGAATAAAAAGGATTTTAAGAGAAAATATGCTTATAGAAACCATAGAAAACATCTTTTCATTCATATATTTTTGCATTTATGCAATCTTATTTATTTCAAATGATTTATGGATTACTTATAAATACATAACTTATTGTATGCTCATAAACTCATTTTAATATTATTATGACCATTTATGTTGACAGTCCAGTAGGATCATATGATACGTGTCGTTAACCCATTCCAGATTCGCCTTCAATCTCCGCAAATATTTACGGAAAATCCAATTGGATCTGCCTGAACGTCATAAATTTATATAATGATGACGTTACAAATACATTTCAATAAATCGTAGACCCATTAAAGATTAATATAGGTTGGATAACTAAATTACTGCAACAATAAATAACATAAAATCATATGTTTTTTTTCATCATCGTTTTTAAAACAATATACATCGAGTTAAAATATTTTATTTATAAGACGTATTATGTTTCTTTAAGATAATATTTTTTAAATTATTAGCTTAACAAACAAACCACGCACGTATACACACAAGCATATACGTACCGTTATATGTATACATACACACATGCGTTTTGAAACATACACGAATTCAAAATGTATTATTAAATATCTTTCTAAATGCATTAGTCATTCGTACACGCGGTATATCCATACTCATATTATAAATGCGAAAGTAACTCTGTCTGTCTGTCTTTTACGTTTTTACGCCTAGACCGATGAACCAATTTTGATGATTTTTTGTATAGAGATAGATTAGACCATGGGAAAAGACATAGGGTACTTTTTGTAGCGAAAATAAAACTTTAAGGGTAGAAAATAGGGATGAAAGTATCTATGAACAAAATATGGGAACACCAAATGCGCATGCGCGATAATGGTGAAATGACATCGGCTGTCATACCAACCAGTTTGTTGATTGTCAATCTGGTTTATTGATATATTAACATTATTATATTTAATATAAAATGTATTGTATTTCTCACAATTACCTATTAAATGATAGTCCAGTATTCTTTTTAAGATTGGCTGGAGTGTTTTTAAAATGTTTAACTACGCATTACGGCATAATTACTGTTTTATTTTATGATAAATATGACGTGCACTGTCAATCAAGGCTCGCGGGAGTTTATATATTCTAAGCGATATACCTATTGTAAATTATCTGGATTATACAGTTTTGCTAAAAGTGAATTATTTCATTGTGTTATTCCACATATGGTGAAAATAAAACTTGGGTGAAAGTGTGTATGAACAACATGTGTCATGTCTCAAATTAGGGATATTCATATTTATGTTTTGGTAAGAAATAAATAAAAAGAATTTTTTGATGAAAATTTTACACGGGAAATACACGCCATTCCTTAATTGATATGGCATATGAATTGTCAACTATATGTTTAAAAATAAAATTACGGGATATAAATATCTACTGCGAAACTATAAACGCGTACGGAGCCGCGGGCACACCGCTAGTATCGTTATATATGAACTGTAATATGTATTACCTCGTAACTGAAACTTTAAAATTAAATTCCAATATTTTAAAATTTCTACAAATGTGCTGTAAAGTTCGTACAAAATAATAAAATATATATTTTCAGATATCGTCAAGCCCGTTATGCAGCGAGACGCGTGAGGAAGCGCGTCATCTTCAAACACGGAGACTGTAACGTCGTCCAATGGAACGTGGCCAAGCGCAGGCGCCGATACCTTCAGGACATCTTCACAACCTTAGTGGACGCCCAGTGGCGCTGGACGCTACTTGTTTTCGCTCTTTCCTTCATCCTCTCCTGGCTTCTATTCGCTCTCATCTGGTGGCTGATCATCTTCACCCATGGCGACTTGACGCCTCCACCCCCTAATGAAAATACAACATTCATTCCATGTCTAAATAACGTCAATTCCTTTACTGGATGCTTCCTGTTTTCCGTTGAAACGCAACATACAATCGGCTATGGATCAAGGACAACCAATGAAGAATGCCCAGAAGCGATATTCGTTATGTGTATACAAAGTATTGTTGGAGTATTTATTCAGGCTTTCATGGTAAGACACTGTTTTTTTATTTTATTTTTTTATTAACCATTTTATATAATATTATAGATAATAACTATATTATGGAATAAATAGGTAGATGAATAAAAAAAGTGTTCCAAAAAATCTACTCATAAATCAAGATTACAGATAAAAGAATAATATTATCAGCTGCAATAACCCAAAATGAGATTAAGCCTTAATAGAGAGATCCTGGTACACGCACCCTTTTTTGGAATTTTAAACATATTAGAAATAACTAATTGCTTCGTTGAAATGTATAATAATTTTAAACGACGGTATTACGGATTTAACGTTTAATATTAATTTACATTATCATATTTTATAAGTAAATTACTACATAAACATAAATAAGAAGATTAAGAATTAAAAATGTTATGAAATATTTTTTTGCTATTACGTTAGTCATTTAAATTCTTCCTACTTCGATATTAATATGATAATTTAATATAAAAATAAGCTTGGAACCAAGCCAAATTTATTAACGTAACCATATTATATGATCCAAGCAGATGTTCACTCAAAAATTATTGCGAAGTAAAATATATAACTCAATTTTTTTTTTAAATAATATATCTATTTACAATAAACGATATACCGAGTAAATAGAATTTGCAGTACCAAAAACTTTAGAACTGAATGGTTAGGTGGTGGAGCTCGAAGCAACGAGGCTCAGTGGTAGGGTGGACGGACATCGCGTCTGTCGACGTGTGTTCGGATCCCTGCAATGAGCCTGAGAATTCGGTGAAGGAAAGCATCGTTACGAAATCAAAGCATGGAAGTAGAGTATTTTGTAATGCCTACATGGTTAGCTATCACCCTCAAGTTGAAAATCTATCGCTAAGCACCAATAGTAATGTTTATAACACAGGCCATAGTGTGGTACACTTAGACATTATATGTTCCGAGATCAGCTGGTATGATATATCCAGATGCCGTGAGATTTGTCAAAATGTATTCGAAATAATATGATTTTTAACTATTTAACTGAGTAAAATGATTAGTGTTAATATCATTTCTGTGTTCATGTTCCGGGTTTGAATCCCGATTTGGAATATAGCACATGTTAATAACAAAATATAGTATGCATTATGAGTATGTTTCTTGTTTATGCTATACCATAATAGCAAGTTTAGCAAATTTGATATTATTTTAGGTGGGAATCGTGTTCGCAAAGCTCTCTAGACCAAAAAAGCGTGCACAGACTTTGCTTTATTCCCGGAATGCAGTCATTTGTTTACGGGACGGTCAACTGTGTCTGATGTTCAGAGTCGGTGACATGAGGAAATCCCATATTGTCGAAGCCCATATAAGAGCACAGATAATCCGCCGCAAGGTATATTAATATTTCGCCAAAACGAAGACTGGTTAGTGATTGGGGATTTCAGTCAGCACGCTTCAGATTTCGTTTAACTCGAGTTTGCAACTGACTTCATTCTCTAACGTACCTTCATTCGAAATTAAGAAATTCGTAATGCGAAAATAGTGCACAGCGCAATTTCATATTTCGACTTTCGTAGTTTTGGAATTAAATTTTCAAAACTCTTTTCTCTTGTCCATAGGTGGGTCTTATATTCATGAAGCTGGCAAGAGCCAAAAAGCGTAATACCACGCTCTTGTTCTCAAGGAACGCGGTGATTTGTTTGAGAGACGGAGAGTATTGTCTTCTATTTCGCGTGGGTGACATTCGGAAATCGCACATTCTGGAAGCGCACATTCGCGCTCAGATCATACGAAAAAAGGTATATAATATAGCATTAATTTGTCTTGTAACCTTAGTATACCTGTTCGTGTAAATTTATTCAGTTTACGTTTCCTACAGCTGTATTTACATTTAATTTTCTTTGAGACCCATCTACGGACTTATGGCATGGTTTACTAACGCTTTGCTTATTACTTATTTGTTTATTTCATATCTGCATAAACGTGATGTTTCTAATTCATGTAATTGTAGTTTAATATACCTATATATTATTATTATACAAAGTCGTGTTAAAATACGATTCGATAAATACCTTAGTTGTGTTAAAACAAAAAAAAACGATTTCATTTTATCCCAGATAGGATCCAAGATTTCATTATAAACCTAGTTTAGCTTACTAATGGTATTATTAAGAAAAACAGTTTTCAGTGTTTTTAGTAATAATAATAATAGTATGATAATCTAAATTCACTAACTAGATTAATTAAATTAGTTTCTTCTCTTAAAAACTTCATTGGGCTATAATTAAACCGTGTTTTATTTAGATTTTATTTATAATGATTTATTGCTATTTAGAGTTTTTATTATTTTAGAGTTTGTGGTCAAATCATAAATCAATGACAACAAAGCCATTATTTATGTACTAACGATTCCTTTTAGAATGAAATAAAATGACTCTGCAAAAGAGCCAAAAGTAATTATTTATAATTATATTAATGCCTATCTTTGCAGTTCAGTGACAATTGTGAAACACATAATTAATACCGCTTGAACAACAAATCTCATGTGATATAGGTACCTACTACAGTTTTTGAAATTTACTTTGTCGTCTAGGCTATTATGAGAATTTGTGGAATAATTATTTTTGATATAAATTGTAAATTAAAAGTAATCTGAAACTATATTTATTAGATAAACCCGTATGTATCAGAGATGTTACGGACGTGAGATATCAGAATCTTAAGACCATTTTAATTGGTATAGGTTATAGATACATATATGAAATTGTTTCAGATATCCAACAGTTTCGGACAATTTCATTTATGGATAATACATTTTTCAAAGAATAGTATTTATAATTATATAATTGACTTTATACAAGAAATAGTTAAATAAATAAAAAATTGGTATTCCCTATCCCTATTCGAAATATTTTTAAGGAATATGTTTACGGTTTTGAATATTATTATACCGGATATCCGACAGTTTCGATTACGACTACGGTGTTTTATGACACTCCTGATATATCTAATAATTTACTGTAAAAGGGATAAATACACGTAGCAAATATAAAATAAATTACGGTTATGTACTTTAAACTTTTGGTACAGTAATTATTCTGGTTTTTTCTCCTTGAACGAATCATGATTGAAGAAGATTCGATACACTCATTTGTTACATTAAACAACAACCACATTAAGACCAGCTCACTGCTATACATAATACTACGCATTTTAAATTTCTTCGAGTAATATACATTTTTCTTTGAGAAGGGCAAACGTACGAAATTATTACGTTTCTTAGTAAAACTGTATCTGCTCGTTATATTCAATTAATCATCAAATCTGTGCTACTTCATCATTATTTTTATAGTTCGTTTATTTTAACGGTAATTGTATTTTTTATTTCTTTATTTCCATTTTGGGCATCCAGTAATTTTTTATAAAAATTATTACCGCCATTATCAATATACCTATTTAGTTCGATACGATATTTTTCGTACATCCCAATTACATCCTCTAAATTATAATTTAATTAAAACTGTGAATAGAATTTTTGGAGACATCACGAAAAGAACTATTCACATCATTATGCTTTTTCTTCACGTGTAAGCTATAGTGAGTAAAATAAAGTGACAAGAAAATAATTCGAAAAACATACTTTCGTGAAAATAAAATAGTAGTAGTTTTGTCATTTAGCAAACTGCTGCCAGAAAGTTAAATGTATATGAATAACTAGAAGATAATATAATAATATATTTATGATATTTTTTTGTGATGAAACTTTTATCCGCTTTTTCCGCTTAATGTACAACCTAATTGCCGTTTCACAAGCGTACTCCATTTATTATATATTTTTTATATTTACTTACTATATACAATGAAAAAAAAACGTTAAGATATAATTTAGAAAGGTTATTGTTAAATTAAGAATATTTCTTGTTCTTGTGTATAAAAACATGATTATGGAAATATAATATTAGCATTTTCATAGACGACGATCAACGAATTTTTCATCCTTAGCTTATTTTTTATACGTTTATACTAAACATTGCTTAATGCATGGTTTTATATGTATTGTGTAGCTTTAATATGAGCATTAAGTATTACTGAAAACTTGAGTAGAAACTATATAAATTATTACAAAAGAAAGCCGTATTACTTTTTCAGTTTATATTAGGTACTAGCTATATTCGCGGTTCCGCTTGCGTGGACAACAGAAGAACGCGTAGTGCCTATAAAAATCGTAGTTTCTTAAAACTTTAACAACTTTTTATTAAATGAAGATATCGTGATAATTATTTTTTTAGATAAGGATCAAGTATTTGAGGAGTAAAACAAAACAGTTGATCAGAATCTATGCAGTAGTTTACCTATACCAAACTTTACCTGTATTGCCTGTACCTGTGTTACCTGTATCAAACCTCTATTATTTTATATAAATATAGAAAGTCAAAGTTTCTACTCAGTGTTTCTAAAATGTATAACTGTTGAATATAATATTCATATATTGTAAGAATATTTAATCACCGTAAGGTCCTCTTAAATTTCGATAGACAACCAGAGAAGGAGAGATACTACCGTTCTACCAGCAAGAACTGAAAGTTGGAGCTGATGGTGAAGAAGACAGATTGATGTTCATATGGCCCATGACAATTGTTCACAAAATTAACGAAAAATCACCGCTGTACAACCTTTCTGCTTCGGACATGCTCAGGGAGAGATTCGAGATTGTTGTTATGCTGGGTACGTAAAGAAACAGTAATTACCTTATTCTTACCAACAGGGAAATCAAAACAACAACAAAAAAAAAATTCACTGCGTAGTTAGCATCTAAGAAGCCATTTATTAACGTCAAAATTATCATCTGCTTGGAGAATATCCTTTTGGTAAATTAAACCGCCAAAAAATCCATTATATTACAATTGTAAGTCATGGTTTTAAAATTAAATTCAAAATTAAGACCGATAGATAATTAATATCTGGGTGACCAAGTTACACTCGGTGTTTACAGAGAAAAAAAAATGTGTGTAATTCACACGTAGTAGAAGTGAAACCTTCACATCTATTTTTTTTTAATTCATAAAATGACAAATACACACTAATTTAAAGTTTATGAAAATGTACATACAAGTACTCACAAACATTATTCACAATATCTTTTTCAAATCATGTACATTTGAAATATCCATGGTAACCTAACACAATATCAATCAGTAACAGAATGTAATAAGTGTTGTCCAAAAAGTTTTTGTTTCGTTCCTTTTTAGTGCCT
The DNA here is from genome assembly GCA_033032175.1 of Saturnia japonica. Taxonomy (NCBI): domain Eukaryota; kingdom Metazoa; phylum Arthropoda; class Insecta; order Lepidoptera; family Saturniidae; genus Saturnia; species Saturnia japonica. Next base: position 8,114,696 of record CM065314.1, read on the forward strand.
TAATAATAAATAGTACATTAGGGTACAAGTGTGTAATGTTGGTGATTACCGCTGAGGCGCCAAGGTGAGGGTCTTAAGAGAGTCGAGGACGGTAATCACCAATACACACGTGTACCATACGACGTTTTACAACACACATGTGAAGAATATAATAATAAAAAATCGTTTTATTTAGTACATAAAAAGTTTATTTTGAGAAACAATTAGTAAATGTGCAGTTAGTAAAATTATGTAATTTTAAGCTTTTATGCGCTTAGGTCATTGCTCGAATGAATATAATAATTTGTGAATAATAGCAATGAAAAAGTCACAGTTTGATTACAGGTATCATTATGTGCATAATTGCGGTGATATTATATTAAGTGTGTTGAAAAATTCATTATTGTGTGGCATGAAAACTTTTTTGTACCATTTTACCATTGCCCTCGTTTTACTTTAGCTTTCGCTTTTTCGTTTCATCGACTTTCAAATCAAAGCGATGTTAAAGAAGTTTTCACTTTTTAAAAAACACCTATCTACTTAGATTACAAATGTAAATCATTATCTAAATCCAAAAAAAAGTACATGCAAATGGTTAGAGTAGTTACCTAGAAATCAATTAAATACCACATATATGTATATATACAGGAATAGATCATTACTATAGTACTGTCTAGTAAAGACTATACTTAAAGTGTAGATTGATACAATTATTTTGTTTTAAATACTCATACCTACTTCTAAGAATTGGTTCATAAAACTAAAATAACCCGGTCTAACATTATTTTAGTTGAGTATCAAAGTAAACATCTAATCATTTAATAATTAAGTGCATAATATACAAACTTTATTTGTTGTATATGTGAAAAACACCCACGATACGATCGTAACATAAACGTACTATAGACATAAAAATCCAAATAGAACACACGCTCTGGTTCCACGTGTAAATAATTACAGTTCTCTAAAACCATTTCCAGAATGAAAACATTGAAATAAATCTACGTTTAGTTCTCACGCTGTTTAAACTCTATAATTAGTACCGTTTTAAATAAGCTGTTTCATATTTAAAATATTAAACCTTGTTTTCAAATAACCTATAAATTGAATACAGCAGTTAAAGCTCTTAAAATGTGCTTCTACTTTTTATTATTATTCTTTTTACTATAAATCCCTCATAACTTTAAATAATTTCATGATATGATAGGGATAACAATTATACCGTTTCCTAAAACCGTAGAACCGTATATATTAAATAGGACCGTTACTACGATCTAAAAAAAATTATTAAAAAGTCATGACAACAGATAAAACTTTAAGTATCTCAAAAATTAAAAGATAAGAAAAGTATAATAAAAGTAATGTTTCAATTTGTAAAATAACGTTCAATCCTCGTACACTTAAATAATCTACACGTTAAAATTAAGTATAAGAAGCTCGTATAAACCATATTGAAAGTTATTGCTTTAGAATCTTTTATTTAGGAATTTAATAATATCATAGGATAGGATAAAATATGTTTTAATTTAAAAAACATATATGTCGGTTTGTATGATTAAAACCCCGAAAGGGAATAAAATGGAAAGACAATGAACACTAGGTACCGAATTTTTTAAATTTAGAACACATGCGGAATTTATGTGTTTAGGAAAATGAAAATGTTTCATTGTTGAAACGATAAATCGGCTGTGAAAATTAATAACGAATTATTGTTCATCGACAACTTTTATTGACTTCTTAAGGTGTCCAGAAGTTTACACCATAAATATTTTTACCTTTTATTTATTTGCTTTTTTTTAATTTACTTTTTATTCGACGTTATTCTATTAGGAAATACCAAGTGTTATTATTTATTGTACATCAAATAAATCAATTTTATGATTTATATGTCGTTGATTTCTCATAACACCGCATGTTCTTGGCACTCCCCGAATACTGTTTTGGGAGATTGCCCTAAACTTACACGGAGAATGTATTGTAATTGTTTGATCAATATGCACTACATAATAGAGCAACGTGCACTGAGATCATATCACAATATAATAATAGAATATGCGAAGTAGATAAGAATTCATAATCATTCTTATTAATTCTTTGTATGTACTATTTTCTTGCTTAAATAAATTACAATTTTTTTTCTTTTTCACCCTTTTCGGGTTTCAATATGTTGTTTAATTTGTTATATTATAATATTGTACATTATTATAATTGTCTCGGAATTTAAATAAGTGGGTTATAAACATTTGTATTGTTTACAATCAAATATATTTATGTTGTAACAAACTGCTTGTTTTGGCTGTGCTGTTTTGAGAATGAATGGATAATATAGAAATAAAAAAAATTAGACGCTGTAATATCATTAATTTAAAAATTTGATATTACACTGTATCACATTCATTTTAACGGTTTCATACTTAAACTGTGAACACTAGTAACTATTGGTACATTTCCTTTTGCTTTTACCTTATCACTGGTTCATTAAAACCTTTTTTATAAATATTAATAACTCTTCTTATCACACACAATTATAATCATATTTATAAATGTATGACCTTAGATTAATAGTAGTAATAATAATGTATATATAATAGATAGATGTAATAATAACATGTTTATCAATAATTTCCTTGAAAGTGCCATGCACTTTAAACTCGTGACTGTTCATATAAATATTGATATGCAACTTTATCTGTTATTAATATCCAATATAAATTTTCCAGAGGGTGTTATCGAGTCGACAGGTATGACAACGCAAGCCCGCAGCAGTTTTCTACCATCGGAAATTCTTTGGGGGCATCGGTTTGAAACTATGGTGTCATTTAGGAAAGATACTGGTGAATATGAGGCAAGTTAATGTTTTAGATTTTTTATCTTAACTCCACAGTTTATGACATTTTATGCTTAGTAATGAAGTAGTTAGATAAGTGCTATTTAAATCCCCTGTCCCCTGCTTCGGGACTGCCATTCGGTTTCTTAATCAAGTAATATTAGGTCCTTACATATGAAATTAGCGTTTTATATGGAAAAAGTAAAACGAAAAAAATATTACGAAGTTATACATTTAGTTAATCGAAGTATGTACCATTATTATCTATGCACTTTCGCATTGTTGAAAAAATTGTGGGAGCGAGAATCAATAAAATCTTGGAAGGCGGTTTGGACAACCCCATAAGAATTGATTTTGTATTACTTGCAAGAAATAGTTCAAATTCCGAAAAAAGTGGTAATCTGTTGGAGCAAGGTCCGTGGAGTATGGTGGGTGCCGGAGACATTCCAACCGCAGTTCCTCTAAGTTAGCGACCGTCTGTCGTGATGTATGGGGTCCAGCGTAGTCCTGAAGCAGCAGTGGGCTAGAGAAATTGACCAGTCTCGGTTGTTTAAGGGCCAGCTTTTCCACCATGGTTTGCAATTGTTGAAAATAGATACAGATCTGCCGTTATCATCTAGCCAGATCTTAGGAAGCTGTAGTATATGAAACCAGTACCTACTGGTCCACCAAACGCTTACCAGTACATTTTTCTGAGTCAACTTTCATTTGGGACAGGATTTGTCCACTTCTCCTGGGTTCATCCACTGTGATAAGCATTTCTGATTATTGTAAAGGCTCTATTTTTCGTCACACTCATCATCATTTCTCAAGCTTATTCATTTTCCAATTTGTTTCAAGTGAATTAAAATTATATTATCACTCACACCGAAGTCTGCCGCTAACTCTGACTTGGTTTGCGATGGATCCACTTCCACGATCACCTTTAATTCTTTTCATTATCAACTAGGGTCTCCGGCCGTCCACAGAGTTTGTTTCGTAGGTCAAAATTTCCAGAATGAAAAGGTTGGAAACCGTGATTTCTTTTACAGTAGCTTCCTCGTACACATCATTAATCCTTCGAGCTGATGCCACAGTGGAACCCATATTCGTAAATAACGCGATATTATAAATTTTCCATTTTGTGAAAAGAAGGATAACAACAAAACATTAAATGGTGCGAAAACAAACCACTAAATTCCTAATTCCTAAGCCTAAATTTAAAATAAATTTGAATTTGGAATTCCTAACCAAACGCCAGATATTTGAGATCAAAGTGGTCAGTTCAACAAAACGCCAATTCATTATTATGTGAGGACCTAATTATAATAACCTATGGATGGTTGACCTAAGGAATAATAACCAACTTGAAAATAGGGAGGGCATCCACAAAATATATTGTCTGGAATTATGTACCAATTATTTACTTACAGTTACTGCTAAAATAGAATGTATTAGTAAATTATGTATATTGTATCTTAATTACCTACTTCATTCGAGTTTGCAATAGTTTTCTATTGCCGAAATCATTACTTATAGTGACGTTACCTATATTTCAAAGCCCACTACTACTCTTTCCTTTAAATTTTTAAGTTCTGGTGTATTACGTATACGTCAGACATAGAGTACGTACAATATGTATGTTATAGCTGAAGTATTTTATAAAATTAATTTCGCATTATTCGTTGTATCCTATACATTAAGAATTTCTGGAATAGTTAGTTTCTTTATTTCAATAAATGATAATCAAAAATGCTATAATTGTTAACATTACACGAAGATTAATATATATAACTACTTAGGAATGTGTAGATGTCGCTCGATTGTGTAAATAGAAGTTACTTTATAGTCCTTAATAAATAATTTCAGGTGGATTATACTAGATTCAACAATACTTACGAGGTGGACACACCTTTATGTTCGGCGAAACAACTGGATGAACTTCGAGCAACTGTCTCGACCTCACAAAAACTAGGTATTGATTTTGCTTTTAAAAACAAAAATTAAGCTTTACTCATCCATAATAAATTATTAAGATGTTGTTACAAATAGTTTTACCATTATGGAATACAAACTGTGTCCCACGGTTTTTCATCTGTGTTAAATTTACGAAACCAACTCTTGACCGCACCGCCCGCTGCGCGGTCAACACACCCATTAATTCTAGGTACCGTACTCATCTACAGCTTGCCAGATTACTGGATGTTCATGTTTACTGCTTCGCTCCTTGAGGTCGTACGATGAAGCTCATTCATTACCTTTCCTAACAATTGGACTATAAAATACAAATAGTACATTTTTGCAAAGGCCGTGAAATAGGCATTTGCAGGTCGAGTAGGAGTTTGAAGGCCGAGCCGTAGGGGAGGGCTTCACTAATACGAGACAGGCAATTGCTATTTCCGCCGAGGCACATATAGTGCTTTCCTGAAACATGCATGGAAATATTGTCATTATTTTCGAAAAAAGAACACGCGAAGTATCGAATTTACTGGCAAAGAAAACCAAATCCATTGCAGAACCGTTTTTTGAATTTGAAACATTACAACGCTCCAGCAATGTTGTATGAAACGGCGTGTTGGGGTTATTAAATATTCTTTGATTGGATCTCTTTTATCATTCTTGGCATTTCCAATAGTTACTTCGCGTGTTCTTTTTTCGAAAATAATGACGATATTTCCATGCATGTTTGAGAAAATAATTTTTCTAATGTTACTGCTAGTTCCAGAGATTAGCGCGTTCCAAACAAAAAAAAAAAAACAATCTTTTGAGTTTTATAATATAGGTAGAAATTTAAAAAATCATAAATAGTTTTCATTCTCTGAATTTTATTTCTCAAGTTAAAGTATTTTGCGCCATTTTCTGAATCTTTGAATATTCACTGAAGTACAATTGATAACTAATGACAAAATAATAATTAAGATTTATTTAAGGTTTTAGGTGTTATTGTATTATTATTGAAATAATTATGTAAATGTTATTATAATTTGTATTTTAAAATTCCAGACCGCATGCTGGGCACCATCCCTAAAACATTCTCTAATGATACACTCGACCTAAGTTCCGTAGACTCCATGTCCTTGGACGAACATATAGAAATAAAGATACCAGAATCGAGAGTGCGAGAGAATCGCCTCATGGCGCAGAATAACTTTGTTCAACATATCAACGAAAAATCAAGAAACCCAAGTCACACACACTTAGCGGTGGAAATCGGAACGGATTTGCACAGAAATCATATAGATCATAGGCATATAGACATGAAAGAACATATGCCTAGGAGCCATAGTCATACTAGTATGAAAAGAGTACATGGCGTGATCCCAAATGGCATTGGCTATGCGGGTAACGGCCATGATCATAAAATTGATGAGCATGATAAAATTAAAAAGTAAGTAAATAAAGTACATGTCAATAGTTTTCTTTACGTTCACGTTAACTTTACTCATATGATATTGCATCTTATCGAATTTATTGTATTTTTTCTACTGTATATATTATTTCTTAAGTTATTTTTTGTGGCAACACCATATCTTATCTCCCTTAATTCTTCATTAATTAAGCATGATTTTAAAGCTTATTTTTTACATTCTATAATGTGCTGTAAATATGGAATAATATGAATATGAATAAAATAATGATTGTCTAGATTTATTTTATAACCTAGTGTTTTATAAATTTTATCTTTCTTACTTTATTGCTCGAAAAAATTTAATAGTGATTTATAGAATAAGGAATCAAATTCGTTCTTACTGAATTGAATTTTTAGTGTATGATATTATTCAGATTGCTTTCTAATAAAATCTCCTATTCGACAGTGACCTTGAAAGGATTAACCAGTTGAGTGTGTTGTCCAATATCCAAGGTTGTCCTAAATTCGGGATTATGTTTATTTTCTCATAGTTTTTAAACCACCGCTCTTCAAGAAAGTTTCATACTATCATCTGCATGAAAAGTTAAACTCGAAAATTACCAAAAGACTTCGTCGCTTTCACCATAAACTATAATAACTGTTCTGTGCTACCTATAAAAAATACAATATTATTAACTAATACCTAAATTTCTCAGGTCGCCAAGTGAACATTACATGGAGAAAATGCCAGTGATTCCCATTCTTGTGACGTCACCAGAGTCGGAGCCAACCTAACCCCCACTGTACGAATTCAACTTGCCCGCGCGTACCTGCTTAGCAAGAACATCGCACGGTTTCCAAACTTTAGCGAGGGCGTAGATAATTAAGAATCCTATAAAATCCTTACGAATAATTCCATAATCATGTACGAATGTCTTTTCTGAATGAAAAAATCTTAAAGAGCATTGTTTTTATTGTTTTAAAAGTTTACAAACATATTTTTTTAATAAAAAATTTCTGATGCGTATTGACATGCAAATTGCAATTTAAACTTGAGTAGTAGGTAAGTAGGTAAGGTATGATGATATGTCAGTCGTCTTTTTTAAAAGTGCATCCATATGATATTTTGTAATAATATGCATTATCTTTCTTAAAACAAAACAAATAAATTTATAAATTTGAACAGATAAATGTCTCTATTTTAAATTGTTTGGTATTACGCTTGACCTGTATCTTTGTAACTATATCTATTGAATCAATGTTATTGCCAAAATATGGTAATTGTACGAGATAATTTTTAACAAAAATAGAAAACCGGCTTCAATGATTTTAAGGAGTTTTCTGGTGTATCTTCGAAGTTGAAGCTCCAATTAGAGCATGGAATACAAGTTGCATTACGATGCATATATTGTTTATCGTATTATGTAATTGACATATTTTTAAATTATATATACGTTTGGTGTTTAGCCCAATCTTACCTGATATCAAGTGATATCATAATATGGCCCGAGATGTTAACACGCAAAGCCCAGTGGGAGGACTGGCTCTCAAATATAGCTGCCTGAACATACCTATAGGTGCTTGGGGATAGATTTTTAACTTGAGGGTAGCTAGTAAGCTAGCCAAGCGGCCCTATCACCAAGGTATAGTTCCATCACAATGTTTTCCTTCATCGAAAGCTGAGGCTCATTGAACTCACGTCGATTGACGCGGTGTCTGTATACTTTACCATTGCTCATTGCTTCTGTATATGTAATATGGAAAATTATACCCACTTTTGCGTAAACGTTTACGTATTATATAAATATATATTTAAACAATGAAAAAATTAAGTAATTGAAATAGCATGAAAAAGTATTTTTATTAACATATACCGTACCGCAAATTTACTCTGCATATTGTCTTCAATACTTTTTCTACTTACTCCATTCAAATCAATGTACCAGATAGGGTTGTATTTAGACAAAGTATTTATTTAGTTAATGTTAGAGTTCTGAATAAATCTGGAGATTTACGAGCCTAGTTAAATGCATATGAAATGAAACCGTAATAGCACGTCTCCGATTTCTATGCTTATGATTGTAGAATTGTGTGTTCCAGAGAATATTTCATCAAAAGTCAAACTGCAGACGAAATTAGATCAAATTGTAAAGAATCAGTCTAAAGAAAATTCATAGAAAGTACGAACTGAAATCCAAATATTTTATTCAATATTTTTTACATACTTTTGAAGTAATAGCATAATTATTTACCAGTTGATGTTAAGAAGTTAGAATGTTGTAAACAATTTTAATAATATTTAGTTAATTTGGTGATGATTGCGATTACTATTTATTTATGGATAAAATCCAATTTAACATAGGATGCGACTATATTTTATAAGTATTAAAAAATAAAAGGCTGTATCATAAAAAATGTAATTGTTAAAACGTACAAGCTTAGTGCCAACTGTTTTATTGTTACTTGTAAATACAAGTGCATATATTGTACAAATATAAAATTTCCTTCTCGTTGTTGAACAAAATTAGCAACAATTTCGTGATATTGGAATATACACATGTTAAAAGTACTTAATATTTAAGACTCAGACTTAAATTTTTCATGTTTGTAAAAAAGCACTATTTCCTGTAAACCTAGTTTTACTTATATTTATTTTTAGAAATATATATATATATATATATATATATATATATATATATATATATATATATATGTATAATTAAGTGTTAGTCCTACTAATACTTTCAATAAGAACGTTGTGCGTTATTATTTTAATTCTTACATAATATATTTACAATTCAATATTGCCATATTACATAGTTGAAATATTATCGTCTATTTTTTATTTATACCATTTATTTTCAAACTAAATTTAAATAATGAAAATTGATTTAGTTTATTAAAATCAGTAATAATACATAACATATTCATTGAAAATCTCAAAAAATACTATGGCAATAAAAAAACATGTGGTTAGATATTTTTAGGCGTTTGGAAATAAATGGTTTATATTCTAAATGGATTTTCCAACAGGAGCCTAAACCAGCGCGGGCGCTTTCATCAAATAAGCCTAAATTTATATTTTATTGACACAGATTATCAGAACCAGAATAAACAAATATATAGTTTACAACAAGAGTTTCATTTCACCTTTTAAAACTTTTATAATATCATTATAAAACAGTTTCATTCACAAAGTTGGTGAATTATAACTTGTTACAAGAAGATTTCTTCGGAAATTCTTATTCATGAACTTTCAACAGAATTAAAAGTTTTAACTTTTAACAATTAAATAGGTTTTGTAACTATAAAATGACAATCATATTTTGAGAAGTTTGTATTTATCAAGATTGTGACAATTTATAAAGCAAGAAGTAAAATTAATCAATGTATCATTGCAAAGATAACATGAAATAAGTAAAAACAAATTATTACACAGGCAGTCTTCGTGCATATTACAATTGTTACAATATGTTAGGTTTTTGAAATATGTGACGTAAATCTACGTAAGTTGTTTATTTTTTTCATACATTTCCATACAAATGCCAGAGTTTAAGTTTTTTTAGAGTTGCATTTATTACATAAAAATATACTTACTTTATTACGTAAAACAATTCTTTATCGAAATAGTAATTATGCTTGGTAGTTATTCATATAGATAATATTTTTTTATTTTAATGGATAAATATGAGAAACAAAATAAAATTAACCTTAGTATTTAAGAACGTATTAATTCAAGTTTTGCATGATGGAGGAAATTTTCCCGTGACATAAATTGAAAAAAAAAAGCGACATTTGTTTCAGAAATGGTGTCAAGATATTTTAGACCTAACTCGAAACGTCGTAGCTCTAGGACTGCCTGTATTTATAATTACATGCATTAGACAACAAAGTTTTACTCTTGGTAAATTAATGTACTACTTACTCATCATGAGATGGCATTAGTTGTACATTCATTATTCCAGAATTTTCTACTGGCACTGATTCAATCTCTAAACCGAAACAAATTGCCAAGTTATTGTTTCGAAAATGTTTACTTATTTTCGTTATTTTCTTAATAATCGTGAATATAAAATACTTATTAAACTTTATCCATGATTTTTTTTTGCTTTTGCTTATTTAATTTTTCCTCGTCACTCGACGAGGAAGACTGTTCTTCAGGACCATTGAAGAAGTCTGGGGGATATTTAACTGTTGAAGGCCTGTTCGTCAAACTTGCTCTTCTTATAGCATCTGCTACGAGCCTATCTGATATGGTGATAATTGGGGAACTGGGTAATCCTTGGGAATTAGTTGAGGACCGATAAATTATTTCTCCCGGGACCGGTGAACCGGTTGTCATATAGCCTGAAAACCATAAAGACTCAATTATAACACTTAAACATACATTTCATAAATAATACTATATGTACTAAATAATAAATTATAAAATATATTAAAATTGTGAACACGGTTCTACCATATCAGGAAAAAAAATAACTAGAACACCAATCAATAGTAAGTCATATTATAAATATTTCATAAAGATTAATAAAAATTAAAATGACATTTCATTAAATTGTGTTTTGAAAGTATAAGTTTTTTTTTCAAGGGCCTTTTAATAATGTATTAGTCTGTTCCTGTAACATCCCATTCGAAGATAGAAAACATTTATTTATTTTACTTTTTTAACGCGCACTTAGACAGAGCAGGCTTTGTAACAATTGTTACTACGAAAGTTTAATTTTTAAATAATATAATAAGTGAGGAAATTTTGAGAAGGCCGTGTAGCATTTAATTTTTCTGCTATATAGGTAATCCAACACTTATGATATTTATGATATATTTACACTTATCGTCACTTCCTGATACTACCGAAAACAATAAGTTTTCTCATACCGCGTACAAAATAACCTCCCACGCAAGCGCAATGCAATATACAAGGACCTTATCATATAATTCAATACAAAACCGTTATTTTAAATATTGTACGGATTTATCGCATGTTCAGCAATGAAGTAAAATAATACGTCATATTCCAAAGCGATCGCACGTAACTAGTGGTGAATTTCTAAGATTAGTGATAATTAATTTTTAGGAGTTTTTGGTGGGATCTTAAAGTGACATGTTGTGGTTTTTTATTTTCAATTCATTGACCTCGATTTTTGACCCTATTTATATTATGCAATATTGGTGGCATTTTGAGTGATATAGTTTTTTGTTGTGCTTAAGTGAAGTGGATTATAAATATAAAGCGGAAAACATGCATTTTTCGGATGTCACAAAAACTGCCTAGACAAGACAAGACATGTATTTTGACAAGAGAGCCACTATCTTGTCAGAAGATCCCACATTGTATATTGGAAAATTTTACGAAAGCTTAAAAACATTGACTCTGACAAGAGTTTTTTGCGGCGCCAAAACAAGAAAAAGAAGTAATTTTTACAGTAATATAGACAGAGCTTCGGCATTCCAAGCCACGGAGTAAATCGAAAGATTGAGTTTTATTAGTGTATCATGTTTACTATCAAAATACTATCTACCCCCATATCTTGACTAGAATCATGGTTATGCTATTTATGTATTAACCACAAAATAATAGTATTTATTAAATAAAAGATATTTAGCAACAAATATTTATTGAAATGGATTGGTTTGTTTAAAATTCTTATAAATTCTAATTTTGTCCTATATCAATAACATGTGACTTTATTTAAATTAGAATGTTGCAAATGCAAGCAAATAGAGCTTGCTATGTTTTAATAACTTTAACATATGTATATTTTTTAATTTCTAATAACTAATCAATTTTGTGTCTTATATAGTCGAAAGTTGTATGGCCTGATTGGATGATTACGTACTAATTTCTTACCTTTTTTTACTAGCACTTCTCATACTATTGTATAATGTATAGAAATAAAAAGATTTATACTTACTTATATTAATTTTCCCAACCGAATCCATTACCACAATCAAACACTCAAACACAGTACAATTTAACAAAGAACAATACGCAAAGAAAATCAACAAAGGAAAAGAGGTGTAAGGATGAACAAAACAACCGCCAACATAGCTACTTCTATTAGTTTTTTGGTTTATACATATGAATAATTTCAATTTTAATGGCAATAATGTCAATTTATGTAAGAGATTGTTGTTTTTAATTGTAATTTAACATCCTGGTAATAAATAGGATTTTAATTTTTAACAGACTGAAGTTTGTTGAAACGAAAGACGGGATGATACTCAATTGTAATGTATATTTTGTTATGGATGTATAACCATAACTTCTTTGTTCATGAACCGATTTGCATGATTCTTTTTTGTGGATATCGGATACCTCAAGGGTGGTCCCATTTTATTTTCATTAGCATTGGACCTTTGAATTGGACGAAAACCAGGGAGCTCATCAAAATCATTGAAGTTGGATTTCCTTTTGTGTTAAAAATTGTCTTGTATTAAAATGCATATACATACATCGTTAAATTATTTTTAGTCAATTTAAAGAATAAGCCATCAAAGTGAATTTATATTAGTATCTTTGATGACTAACTTCATCATGTTGTTGGCACGCGGGATAAAAATTTTGGAGTTATTTGGTAATTTTTCTTTTGTTACGCCAAAGAAGTAGGTATGGTATAACTTCTTAAGTGCGTACTTATACTATTTCCATTTCTTTATTTCTCGATGACAGTTCTAATTTGATCGTTGTAGTGTTGTGACCAAATAAGTAATGATATCGATCGCATAAATTTATTATATTTTGAATAAAGACAAATATAACAAAAACATTCAAATATTTTTTTTCAAGGTGGGAACACTCCATGACTCACCGCGATTTTGTGTTTGTTTTAATCAGTCACTCGCAACAAAGCAGTCGTGCTAGTAACTACATTTCTGTTCGCTGTGTTTTTTCACATTATCCGTTATTTTATACGTGTAACATCTTGTAATGAAATATAATATTAGTTAATAAATTTGTACAAAAGTATCTGGCAGTAGTTTAGTTTCTTAAATTTTGTAAAAAAATATCAAGCCTATTATCGTGTTACGTTTATCGATATAGATGTTATGTTTATCCCTATCAGTTTCTCCGACTCTGGTATAACCTTGTACGTGTGTAAACGTCATATTTTTATAAAATAATGTAAACATAATGTAAAAAAAGACGCTCGTTCAAGTTTTCACAGGAGCTGTCATTGAGAAAATAAAGAAATGGAAATGGTATAAGCATAATTTTTTTTATCAAGGCAACGACACTCAGTTTCATTAATCATCATTTTCTCAAGTTGATTTTTTGTTTACAGAGATCTACGTAGCTTACTACGGCGTAGCATGTCGGCGGTAAAACGCATTAAAAATCAAACACAATAACGTCACAACATTAATGTTCTTTCAATATTTACATTCAACAACAAAACGACTTCACATGACACGCTTATGATAATACATTGACCTACATAAATATTATTCGAAAAATACATACAGTTATAGAGTTTAACAACAGATCGACTTGTATATGGTAACTTATAGGTAATATAAATATCACAATAGAAATTATACAAATATTAGATAATATAATAATATTCAAGTAGTTTATACCTATTACTAGTAAGGTACTTGGATAATAAAAACAATGTTTATAACATCTCCTTTTAAATAATTTACATATGTACTTTCCCTTAATTTGGAATGTTATGAAGTAAATTAATTTTCACAACCCTTTAATACACAATATTAAGTGCCCTTTATTGAACTAAGAAACTGTTTTAATTTAAAAACTGACTAGTAGAAATAGCTTTACTACTCAACGTAAAAAATAATTGAAACAAGGTTTAAAAACCCTTTAAATATATTTTAAAATCTGTTTTGTTCTTCGTATTAATCATTTAAAATCTTTTAACAATATTAAGTTGTTCGAAGAAAACATTTTTTTTAGAATTTCGTACAAAATATTATATTTATTATGGCGCCGCAGAAGCAATTGCCATTGTCAGTGTCCTATTTAATCCTTATTTATAAAGTGACAGTAAAGTCTCCATCCTTTTGTTCAGCCTTCGGTTCGTTCGGTGTGCGATCCGGCATCTTCAGGACAAGTTGTTGATGTTCCGTACTCTCTGTATGACATCACAAACACACACACAATTACAAATACAAACATGATACAATACGAATATAGAATGTTTATGGTAGAATCAAACGAAGAGTTAATGCGTTAATTAATAGAAACCGCGAAGTTAGCTAAAGCTTACATAGGGTCCCTTACATCACACGAAGGTAAACTAAATATTATCAGCGACTTCATACCATAAAAAAGTAGAGTTGTAAATTCCAATAAAATTAATCATTTTAATGATTATTTATACAGTGGCATGAACGTTTCAGCTAAGATTAACGGATCAAAATTAAATTTTAAACAGAATTGTTTCACAACATCTTCTTTAAATTCGATTGCATAGACGTGATCGCAAACAGGATATTAAGTTAATCTTTAAATTGGTAGAAAACTATATAAGTATATAATGCATGTATACATTTTTTTTTTCAATACGTATTACACACAAAATGGTCTACAGTCTCCTGGTTGTATAAAATATAACAACGTTACAACTGATACAAACACTGAAATTATTATTAAATATTTATACCATACCGTAAAGCCAGTTTATGAGTTTATGAGTACCTATTTTTGTACCTGATTATTATGTTTACCGATTAGTGAGTTATATAAGTTTGACAACAAAGATTTAGAAGTGAGTCTTTCAAACAAGTCATAATTTTAAGGTCAATTAGTACTATTTCACATGATAAGACAAGCCAACGTTCATCATATCAAATGTATACTAAATGCTATAAGATAAACCTTATACATAACTATATTTTTTAATTTAATACAATATACTTTCACTTTATCTTTTTTACGTCATAGCCATTTCATTACTGATATATATTTCTACTTAAAATAGAGACTCACGAACTATAGTGTTTATTGAATCTCTATGGTATTAAGGTAACTGAATTTCTTACGAAACAAACCGTACCTAAAATAATTGTTAATGAATTGATGAGTCTGTTAAGGTTATCTTTATATTCCATCGACTGATGATAACATATACAGTGACAATAATAATAAGGACTACTGCTAGAAAATAATTTTTCCCGAAGGAGGGTACGGGCTTCATCACCACGCCAGCCCATGACATTGGCAATTTCAAATGCCAAGAAATTTACAGTTTTATATTTTTCCCACTTATGGTGTTACTCCAAGAACATTTTTCAAGAATTTTAAGTTTTCTCACGAAGTTTTCATTCACCATTATCCGGTATTGTCATCGATTACCTAAAATGAGTAAATGTACGTGAATTGTAAAATATGCCGGGCCCGAACCTACGGACATTGAATCGATATTCCGACTGTCTAAACAACTAGATAACCACAATTTTATGATAAGTTTAATCTAAATCCATAAATATATTCAATAAGTACTAATTTTGCTATTTAATTTACAATCATTTAGCATTGTTCTTATCCGTAACCGGACTAAATAAAAACTCTGATCATTTTGACGAAGGTCATCTATGGGGTAATATCAGGTAAGGATTTATGTATAAAGTTATGCATAAACATAACATAGTATGACTAGTATGAATATTAATTAATACAGTTTTTCGACCGTTTCACTGTAAACCTATGCGTGATAAACCAATTTTAGTTTACAGTGGATAAATAAATATAAAAATATAGAGGTTGAGATAAATAACTGATTCTTGTAAGTTTAAACAAGGATACATAACTTATTTAAATTACATATACTTAAGAAACTCATCATTTGTTGAAGAATGAAACAATTAACATAAGTGTTGAACATTCCAAGTCTAAAGTATAGTAACTAATCAGAAAAACATGAGTTAAATACTCACAAACTAGTTGCAACACTCAATTACAAAGGAAATAAAAAACTCTTGTTAATTAGGTATTTAATTGACTAAAAATATTTTTAAAGCTAATTTATTTACTCCATAAATGTCACATATACGCTAAACTTAGTCTTAATTCGAATAAAAATCATAACTTTTAAACCGTAATATTAAGGTAATAAAAAAAATTGCTGTTTTTTTTTTATATTTGCTTAGTATCATTTTGTCTTTAAAGGTCATCTATATAATATGCTACTTCTCCGACCTCGAACCATTACCAAAAATAATGTATCCTGTGTCGAAAAAGGGGAAAACCAATTGGCACAATAGCACATCCTGCCGAGATTTGACAACGGTCAGTGTATTATGTTCACTTGTTCAGTATAGCATATTAATTTAATATTATGTATACGAGTATGATGTTGAAGTGATAATAACAAGTTGCTACTATGCCTTTGGGCTGAGTTTACAAGGAAAAAGTAAGTATATGGTTGAATGCACAGATTTGAGAAAAAGGTAAATCAGTGGTTGAACGTTACAATGTGCATATGTGCCTGATTACCGAATGGTGATAAAACACTTTCTACTATTCTCTGATTCAATTAGAATTATCCTCATTATGAAAGTTTATCGCTAAGTAAACATGTGCGTATTCCGGCGTCTAAACTGGGTCTTAACTCCTAACGCAGTCCCTATTTGTAACATAATATTGTTAATAACAAATGTTGGAAGCCCTACTATTGAGCCGAGAGCTTACAGGTTCGATCCTCGCAAATGAATTACCTTTGTATGATGAGAATATTATTGTCAGTTGTATTTCTGCCTCTTTACTACAATATATGTATAGTATATCAGCTGTTTAGTTACCATAATACAAGCTTTGTTTAGTTTGTAATTAAACGACCGTATGTGAAATTATGTCCCCATATTTATACGTTTATAACATAACATACCATCACGCCAGTATCCCTGAATGGTTAGGAAGAGGTGTATTAATGTAGACCAACAGATCGCCGGGTATGTTTTAGATCCCATGTAATAAGGGGCGACACTATTGCCATTAATCGGGCACAAAGCCAAACTCCGAACTGCTACTGAGAATTTAATAGAAAAACCCAATAACACTTTGCTCGACCAGGGAATCGACCATATAGCAGTCGCGCTTAGAACTGCTAGGCTAATTAGGTAGTTATTTATTTATGTAGCTGGGTAGTACAACAATACGACGATGTTGTCCGACTGTATCGCGACCATATACTAGGTGTGATACCTGCGGCCCTTGTACACATGGTGATAAATCCGTCACAGAGGCTCTTCTGCTTTGTCACGTTTGGGGATCAGTCAGTGTATATCCAACTGAGACGCTTACACAGAGATGACCAGCGATCTTACATTGTAATTTATGGTTCGTATCAAATAATATTAATAAAAAAAACATACTGGCCACTTATACGAACATCCGTTATTTACATCCGAAAATAAACTTACAATAAACTGAAGTATATACTTAGGTATATTTTTTTGAATTTTACGGCCAACATATGGTGTTCAGAACGAATGAACAATAGGTACTTATAGTATTGTAAATTAACGAGTTAAAGGATGTACTTAAAACGTTTATTGGCATTATATTTTAGCATATATTGTCGAATCACTTATGAAACAGGTCATTAAAATAATTACTGTGGTGTGAAATCATTTTCAACATTAATTAGCGCTTTATAAGAAGACGTCTTGGAGAAGAACCTCTTCATTGTTGTTTGAGTGGATTCATTTATATTTTAAGATACCTATATAGGCTATATAACTAGTCAAGCATTTTTACGTACACTCTAATGATATTTTATTCTTTTTTTTTTAAACTGGTAAAGTGTGTATGTAATCTCTGGTAATACAGACCCGATTGCGAAAATTATTTCACTAAAAGAAAACTACATTTTCTATGAGAATATATACATTGCTAACGTAAATCATATAAATATTTTCGTATTACGAAATTATAAAAAAAAAACAATACATAAATATTTTATATATCCTTATGTCGTATTTATAAAATACTATAAAGTAAATTTGATTATTATGTTTTAGTGGTACAATAGTTGAAGAAGTTACTGTAAAAAATATTGTATTTTAAAGATAAGGTCTTAGATAAAATTTAATATTTTGATCATTCATATTGAAATGCACTACAGAAATCTTTTTATCGAGTGCAATTCAAACGTGCCGCTATCTTCATATAATATTATTGATAATAAACTCATTTAACTACCAAAATATGAAATAAGTCGATACGCGATTATAAATGATTGTGTGGCTGGATACATAATATATTTATCATCTATCTATATTCTTTATTTAATATATAAGAGGATAACTGACTGACTGACATATAAAAGCACAGCCCAATCTACTGGGGCTAGGACCGTGAAATTTAGCATGCCTTTTACACTGTAAGTCAGCACTAAGGAAGATTTTTTTAATTCAACCCCAAAGGTGGTGAAAAAGGGGATGAATTTTTTTACGAAAAACTATCACAGATCTATGAAAATTTATATTTACCTATTCATTTAGAAAGTAAAAAGGATGGGACATAATTCAACTATGACACGAGCTAGTACCATGTATATAAAATATCTAACATCGTTTATAAAAAATGTAATATAATATGACGTTATATACACTATATAATATATAGAATATTTCGCACTGTATTATAGAATGTAAACAGTCTAACAGCTGTAATGTTAGATTGTTGGCGTCTTCTACATGTTAGTTGAATAATATCTGGGCGACCGAGCTTTGCTCGATGTCTTAACAAAAAAAAAAAACACCTATCTATGTTTACTTGGAATGTAAAACATCATCTAAATACAAAGTTTCATCCAAATCGTAGGAACCGTTTCCGAGAAACCAATTACATTTATATATACAAGAATTGCTCACATAATAAGATATTTTCAATAGTAATACCATTTTTTAATATGTAGAGATAGGGATGGAATCCAATAGGAATTATTTAATAATTTATTTCACGAAAACATTAACTTTAAGCGACTTGTTACATCAATAGCGAGGAATGTATGCTTGAAAATGGCGTTTGAATTATAATTTTGATGAAAATTTTACGGAGGTATATGGCGTTGCCAGGAAAATCATATTTGAGAATAGGTAGGTATATATTAGGATTACGTACGTTTGTTTGTCCTTCATCGCGCTCAAACAGCTGGGTAGATTTTAAATATGGCATAGAAGTCCATTATGACCATGAAATAGAATACTTTTTATATTAGACATTTAAAAAAAGGCCTGAATCGTTGCATACGGGTATTAGCTAGTGTGATATAAATGGGAAACTACACACGTTTGAATGTTTGCCCATTTATTACGCTTAAACGGTTTTACGGTTTCTAATGAAATTTTACATAGAAGTCGATTATAGAAATTTTACATAGAAGTCGATTATAGAAATTTTACATAGAAGTCGACGATTTCGCGGAATTTCTATCAATTATGACTGAAGTTTAATTTACATCTAGCGTAGCAGGTGGGTGACAGCTGTAAATATGAAATTACTCTGTTTTACTTTGTGTACCTAACCTTTACATACTTTGTGTTTAAAGAAAGTTTGCATAAGAAAAAAAAGCTTTTAGAAATAACTATTAAAGCTTTTTTGACAACACTGATAAAATTTATGTTTAAATTCTATTTTTGTGAAATTAAAACCCTGTATTTGACTAAAAGCAACGGTGAATAATCTAAAAATAAAATATTAAAAATACTATAATTAAAAAAGTTATTTTAAAACTTATATTCTAAATTATACTTTCTTTTTTTTTGATCTACAATATATATTTTTTCCGGTAATACATTGTCATATTTCGAATTATCGATTACATATAATACGAGAATGACAAATAGGTAATGGATATTTTTAAATTCTATACTGGCTGTACTCGGCCACGCATTACTGTTACTTTTTTTTAGCTACTGATATAAAACCATGGGCGTGCTCAAACGCAACGATGTCACACATGACATTGGCAAAATTTCCAACATAGGCAGAAAGACAAAAAAAAAACGTTGAGTAAGGATTTCAAAGATTAACGATTTAAAAAAAGCAAAATTATATTAATATAGTTATCCATAGATGTAGTATTATATAGTTATCTATATACATATATATGGCCATATACAATACCCTTGGAAATTAATGTGCTCCAATATTTTAGCATAGAAAGAAGGCTCTAAACTGAAACTGTCAGAACACACTTACAGAGGCTTTGGTAACATATTTTCAGCTTGAGGGTGGTAGTTAGCCAGACGAGCATTAAACGACCTTTGATTTAATATAACATGATAAAATTTGAATTTATTGTACCGAATGTTGAATTTGATCTCAGTGCACCACCCGTATAAGAGTTTGGTGTATCGTAAATTCCACACACGGGCCGACAAGATAGTAAATATATATTTGTTTACTCAGTACATACACATTGTGTGACACCGTTGACGAGAATCACGAGAGTAGGTATGTTATGACGAGCTATGAATAATAACATATTATCTAGTGTTAATACAGCCGTATATATCTAATAGGCTTTAAATAAACTCTGCGAAATAGTTTTTAATTGGAAACATTAGGTATATATTATTAATATTTATAACTCATTATTAGGTAATGTTGTCCCTTGACGTAGTAAAATTTTATACAGCTTAAATATTCGTTTTTAAACTTATATAATAGCGTAGTATGGTACAATGTGAATCAAAATATTACTGATATGAAATACAAAATAAAAAATGTATTATTATTACTCGTTTGAAATTTTTACCGTTTTTCTCGGCAAACAGATATTTTCCGTTCCGGCAATAGTTTTGCTGTTCATAGATGTATGTTTTTATTTTGATTTTATATTATAATAATATATGATAAATATAGTAGGTTTATTATGTAGCTTTTATATTTATTAAATGCAAAATATTCCTTTCACCAAAAAAAATGGATATATAAAGAATGAAATACAACAGCTTTAAACAAATACTCATATCTGGAATAAATGCGGATTTCAGAATGGAAGAATTAGTGCATGACATTATCTGTGTTTTAAGGATAAAAAGAAATTTAAATACTGTCATTTATATATCTAGATTTAATATTACATTATATGAGCTATAAGAGTCTAGATGCAATAAATCCTTTAGGCAATAAATTACATATTATCGTGTGAAGTAGAAAACAAGCCAACTGCTAGTATGTTGACCCTAGATAAATATAACTACTAATGTGATAATTCTAAATAGAACGTATTATATTGTCCCTCTTTTTGTGAACGAGTTATTTTGTTGTTAATTATTTAGCCAAAATTATTATATATTAGTTAAATTTTTAAAGAGTACATTTCATTTGCACTTTAAATAATTTTTCTACTTACTGACTTTTTACCAGGAAGTAATATCATAATCCCTCTGTCATTTTGGAAAGAATAATTTTAAATAAAATAAAAATTACATGTAAGACTCAATAAGATTGGTGGACACTGATGAAAACAATGAACATTTAAAAGCATTATTAAATTACATTCTCCACATAAAGCCAACCACCCTTACGAGTTTTAACTTTAAAAATAAACTCACCAATTGATCTACGTTCCGCTTGACTACCATAAAACTCATCCAGTTCCTTGGCCGAGCAAAGCGGAGTATCCACTTGTGCCGTCTCGTCGAATTTTGAATAATCTACCTCGTAACCCTGTCGTTCACGATTGTATGACACTAGCGGCACAAATCTATGTCCCCACATTATTTCACTTGTTGTGTAACTCGATCGCGCCTGTGTGGTCTGCCCCGTTGACTCTATTGTTCCCTCCAAAATAACAACAATCTCAAATCTTTCCTGTAGGACGTCCGCCGCAGAGACACCGTAGAATGGACTCTCACGATTTATTCGGTGCACCATTGTAATTGGCCAAATGAAGAATAGGTTACTGTCACATCCGTCAGCATTTAACTCTAGTTCTGTTTGATAGTGTGATAATACTTCTCCTTCTTTCGTTGTCCTAGATCGTATGAGCTGAGCTCTCACATTAGCTCCAATTATATGTGACTTCCTCAAATCGCCCACACGGAACATCATACACAGCTCACCATCTCTCTGACATACGACGGCGTACTTCGAGAATAAAAGTGTTTGCGTCCTATGTTTTGGCCTCGTCATTTTAGCAAACACTATACCTACCATGAAAGCTTGAATCATAACACCCACTATACTCTGAAGGCACATAATGAATATTGCCTCGGGACATTCTTCTGTAGTAGTACGTGACCCATATCCGATGGTGTGTTGTGTCTCAATACTGAAGAGAAAGCACGATGTGAAGTCATATATATTAAAAACGCACGGTTTCCAATTGGATGATTCCTGCATGGGCGGCAAGTGATCCAGTTCTAAGTCGCCGTGTGTGAAAGCAATTAGCCACCAGATGAGTGCGAATCCCAACCACGACAGAATAAAGGAGAGCGTGAAGACTAGCAAAGTCCATCGCCATTGTGCGTCGACGAGTGTAGTGAACATATCCTGTAGAAACCTGAGACCCCGCTGGGAGATCCGAGATTTAAGAATATTGCACTCTCCATTTTTGAGTATCGCTCGTCGCCTTGTTCTTCTAGTAACACCGTGTCTGTGCGAGCGACTCCTGTAAAGAAACACGTAAATATTTATAGTCATTTACTTCAATGATGCACATTATCTATTTACTGCATTGTGCTCCTATAAGTGTGAATGTCTAGTTCACGCTTGCATTGACGGTGCGAAGACGACCTTCGTTAATGTTAATGTAAGTAATGCACTACGGTCGCCTTTAGCTTTCTAAAATTAATTCTTATTACAAAAATATATTATAAACATTTAACAAAATGAATGGTGAAGCCAATAACGGACAAAAGCGAAACAGTACGGTATGGTTTCTGTCGGTGACGGCACAGGGTTGCGTATGTCGACGAACCTCTTGCTGCCCGTCGGGTAGTATATTCCAGGTGAAAGGTTCCCGTTAGCAGGCACCGCTTTCACTTTGAGCCATTCTTCGGGCAGGAGTTGTGTCTCCTCCCGGCAGGTCGGGGACTCAGGGTCTGCGTGCATGATAAGGCGCTGCTGTGGGTTCGTGCGCGCGTCTCACTCGCAACGGATCGTCTGCGCCATCATCCCTCGGTGATCTCAAGCCTCCTGAAGCATCGCTCGCGATAATGCCTCAGTCACGACTGACTCTCTCGTGCCCGCTGATACAATGACGCGCTAACTATTGTATAATTGTACCGCGAGATTTTATATCGGAAATTATCAGCTTGCTACGGAAAACAAATTTTAGTTAGTGTACTTACGTTGACGTTGTACGATTTACAGGATGTTGTTGATTTCATGTTGTTTTATAACTTCCTAAATATTAGTATCATTTTAAAAGACTATTTGTTATTATTACACAATGCCAACAAATTAAAACGATAATTTAACCAACTCCACCGATCACTGACCAAGAAACGATAAATAAAGATAAGTAATAAATACTATTTCTTTAGTTCTGCCCCTCTTTGTGATACAAAAAGCTAAGGTTTTGTAATCTATTACAATTAACAACATTTAAGCGTCCTTTGTGATGTCAAAGTAACAGTTTTTTACTAAATGATATGAAAGTATATACAATACTTATAACAAAACACCATTTTTATGATCCGCACAAATTAAAAAAAAAAAACTGGATATGGTGACTCAATTCGGGCGCTTAAATGGCTTACTTTGAGTAAACCATAAGATATATATATATATAATTAATGCACTACATAATTGTAGATATTAAATAGACCTACAAAAAAGTCAACGAGAGTATATCTATCTTCTAAGGATCACCCACAATAAGCATATAACCGGGAGCGGGAGTACTACGAGTTGCGCGTGTGGTTCGGTAACTGACTCGTTTATTCGTTTCGTTGAGTCATAATAGCCTATAAGTAACTACAGTAATATTATGTCAAAGTAGATACACAGTTTTACTTGAATAAATCACTTGGTGCTAAGTTTACACTATATTGAACATACAAAACATTGAATAGCGCAGTTTGTGCGTGGGGGTTTCCTTGAGCTTGATTACCTTCTTCATTCTAAAAATATAAATAATGGTTTACTCAGCGTAAGCCATTTAAGCGCCCGAATTGATTCATCGTGTCCATTTTTTTTTTGCGCGACAACTCTATTGTTTTTCTAAAATAAAAGTTACCTTAGCTACTTTTTATAACATCAGTTATTTGCGAGTGAAAATTCCGTCAAAATCGGTCCAACCTTTTGGGAGATTACCCGGAACAAACAGACAAACAAAACTTTTAAAAATTGGTTTTTGTTATAGGTATCGTGTATACTTTCATATGCATTTAGTGAAAGGCTGTTATTTTGACATAACAAACAAACACATCAATTTTATTCATTGTATAGACAAGCTTTGTTCCACGGTTTCATCAGTTAAATTTATTCGACCAATCTCCTCCGTGTCGGGGGAGGTACTGCGCCACCGCCAATGCACATTCGTGGCCTATAATTATTGTTCTCACTCCCCGTACTTATCCCCGTATTCCCGTATTGATTGACATACATGATTACTGGTAGTTCTAGAACAATCTCTTAAGCTGTTTAATATAACTATAGACAATCGTATAATATAATTTTACCTAGTGTATCAAATCACAGACGTTTCAAACAATACGCAACCTTTACTATATATTATTATTATTATATTTACTATTTAATATGATTTATGAAACAACTTTTTTCGATTTTATATAAGCTACACTTCAGATACCAATAACAGCACAAGTATGCTCACTCACTACTTTCTGCAGACTATAAAATACATAGAATTATAAAAAGTTTGTATAGTAGATGATTCTACCTATTTTTTTTTAATAATATGAATTTTATTTAGGGATTTTTATACCTAAGGATACGCCAGTCCCATCATAACAAGAACTATAAACTAATGGAAAAACATATCAATATGACTATACTAATATCTCGCGAAGAAGTCTTAAAAAGAATTTAATTAAAAATATTCTAATTAAAAAGAGAACTTAAAAGAAATACCAACACAACATTTTGGATTCATCCAATTTCGGTTCTGGCAATGCTGTGAATTTACACACACATACCAGATATTAATTTTATTGGTTAAGAATATCCTATGTTTAGGATTCTACTTAGAATCGATATTTTTAACTTTGAAAATCTTGGATAATTTTTACTATTAACTATTAAATACTTACTCATTTAAAGTTTAAGACACTTATATATTCTTTTTCTTATATAATGGCGACTTGTGTTTATGCTCAATTATGCCAATGTCAAATGGATATAGAATATTTTTGTAATCTTCAGAATCCAAACAAGTCAAACAACGCTTTAACAAGACAAAACCTCTATTGTCATATTTCTCCAGAGAATTTTTGTGACACTTTAAAATTAATGCTTTATAGCTATCTATCTAACATCTATACGTGTATATATATAAAAATTATAACTAACTGATTGACATTCTTAACAACGCATAACGCAAACAAGTGGTGCAAAGACTGTAAAAATTAGCATGAGGGTTCCTTTTACACTGTAGGTGTGCATTAATGGAAGAATATTTGGAAATTAAACATCTAAGGTGGTGAAAAATGGGATGAAAGTTTGTATGAAAATCCTTCATTTTTTAAGATTGATCTATAAAAATTGATATTTAGAAATTCAATTAGAACGTATAAAAAATGGAATATAACTCAACTATAAGCGGAAAAGCCCGAGTTAATGATAATTCAGATCACTTATGTAAAATAACCAAACTATATAATGCAAAATGCCACTAAGGGGCCATCCATAAATTACGTCACCCGTTAAGGGAGGGAGGGGGTCGATGAAGTGTGACATTGTGTGACAAAGGGTGGGGAGGGGTCCCAAATTTTGTGACCACATTTTTTCAAAATATAATATTTTATATCTAAGTACATTAGAACTTCTTTAAGTCAAAAACTTCCCAAACTCGAAAGAATGTGTTCCCTTCTATTCAAGCCCCAAAACCTCCGTTGCACTAAATCTCAACCCTCTAGTCAAAATAATCAAAGAAAAAATTAAATTGGACTTCTGTATCTCGAACATAGCAATGTTTTATTTAACAACTTTTACAACTCGATTATTTGAAACTTATTACCTTTATAGTTCGAAGAAAAATAAGTTACCGACTTTAAGAATATTATCAACAATGTAAGTACACCATTGTGTAGTACAAGTACAACAGACGTGTAACGGGTATGTTACCAGAGAAAAAGATGACTGTGAAAGAAAATTCGCTTCACTGTTACTTCAGATATCTTTGGATCTCCGAGCTTCATCATATTTGAAGCAAGTTCCGTATGATACCTATTGCCCCAGTGTCTAGGCATACTTATTTAAGCGATCATGTGGCATCTGTGGTCTATATTTTGCATCATACAAGGCCACTAACCTACACAAGAAATCACATAAAACGCAAGAAGAAGTATTGCCCATCGCGAAAATTCGGCCTCATATAATTGCTGCTAGACGTGCCAGGGAAATTCTTTGTTTGAATGATGACAATGAAGCTTTATGGTTAGATGAAGAAGATGTTGACACAATTAATGTTTCTGATGTTAACTTTCCAAATGAGAACTATGTGACTACTATGCCAGTTATAAATAATATAAAGGAATGGGTTGGAAGTGTATGGACTGAAGAGGATTAAGTTTTTATCTTTCATTAAAGTGATTTTTTTATGTTTTGTTAATTTTTATACCTTTGTTTGATTTGATGTCGATTTTATTGAAAAATAATTTAAATGGAAATTAAAATAATTTCCGAACACTGCTGTTTTAATTTCATAAATTTCTAATTATAAAATTGCAAAATATGTGACATCACACTAGGTAGGGAGGTCTCAAATATGTGACCAGCTGTGACAAGGACGGGAGAGGGGTCAAAAATCATGAAATTCGTGTGACGTAATTTATGGATGGCCCCTAGTATTAACAGACATAGACAGATAACACAAGTTTATGAATTAAAGTAAATCATGACAGATCAAGATCCTGCCAAAAACTCGACATTTTTATTTGCGTTACATTATTATGAACTTTTAAAACCTTTTAAAGAGCCTCAAAGAATGTGTAAACATAATATATTTATACATAAAAACGTACCTAACACGAATATAATAATATAATTTCTGATAATTTTAAGTGATATGTGCATATTAAAATGCGAGTGTTTCTAATTTTTTATTCTAAGTAGGTACTTATTTTACATCCTTTATATCTAACAAGAAGATGGCCGAACACCTCAAGCATTTTCATTAAAATGGCTAATTTGACTGTGTGCAAATTAGTCTGCTAATGTGAATCTTTTTCCTACACTAATTTGTTGTTCTCGATCTTTTACTGAACGAAGGTCGAACAAAACTTCTATATGTAGTGATGATGGCTTATTAGTAACGTGATCCGACGCCAATATCCAAGCATGTTGGGTTTGCATCTTACAAGAAGCCTGAGAAGGAGAACATAGCTTTATAGTAAGGCATTTTGTAATTAATGATGATTTAGACGAAAATTTGTTCAAGTTCACGACTTTATCGTTTGATCATAATCTGACGGGATGTTAAGTGACGATGTGGCTTAAGATGAAGACTCTCTTAGACGGTAGGGCACTCCCCACAGTCCCTTTCAAGTGCAGTTGTCTAAAAACATAGTGCTTTGACGGCACAGTTTCATCTTAAAAACAAGTTTCATGTTAACAAACTGTTTAACTAACAAAACAGCTGTTAGTTAGATTGTTTACATTTTTTATTGTGTGAAATATTCTCACGGGTCAGTTAGTTATAAAACTAAAGAGTTTACTTTTTATTTGAACGCGCTAATACCCTAAAACTACTATATTAATATTATAGCCTATTTATTGAGGATGATTATATACTAAATAGCGTCACATTGCTATTCTAAAGAGCAGAGTAGCAAGCAATCTGGTAAGCTGAAGGCAAGTACGGTAAAACGCTACACGAATGCGTTAAAGTTGCAGCGCACGCGGCGGCTGGGTCGAGAATTAATCGAAACCGTGGGGTGAAGCTAGTAGGTACTTAATAATAATATAACGTAGCATATACCCATCAACCTGAACGTACCTTTGTTTTTGACCTAAAAGCATGTTTAGAATACGATTGAAAAAACTCCCACAACATAATCACAAACTATGTTTTAAAGAATAAAAATATCTGAAAAACCTATAGACTAGGAAAGATAAAAATCATCTAAGTACAAAATTTCATGCACATTAATAGAGCCGTTTCCCAGAAACCAATCAGATTAATTAAATAATAGCTACTATTAAGTGAGCAAATCTTGTAATTTTTTAAAATTTAAATAGATGATGTTTTACATTCCATATTTACCTAGATAAGTGTTTTTCTTTTTTTAACACCGTGCTCAGCTCGGTCGCCCTGTTATTGTATTATGTATACCTACACAAGAATTTCTCACTAAGAGCCGATTTTTCAATAGTCAGGTAATTTTATTTGAGAAATAATTTTGGCATTTTGACAGATAATTTATAGAAAGCCTTTCAAAATAAAAAAAATATATATTCATCAAACAAATTTATCTATTGATTGTAAACAAGATATTAAAATAAATAATATGAAGTATGTTTTTAATTATATGTTTAATTTGCTTATAATATATTTATTCGTATGGGTATATGGGAAAACGTCATTAGTTCTTGAATACATCCCATCACCATCACGAGTAAGTACATACATAGCGCTAACGTGGTCATGACTGTACCAGCCCACCTCCACAATACTAAATTCAATTATTATTGTGAGTGTAAATATTATTTAATCAATTGATAATGCAAAATGGGTATCATATTATTTACGTGTCTAGTGGATTTTTAGTGGAATTAATTCACACCACGCCTCCGTTCAAATATGTTTATGCACGATTCATTATTGAGTTGTAAACACTGTGACATTTTAGTCGTGATTTCAGAATAAACACCTGCTGTGGGTACCTATTTGCTGATTTTCCGTAAGCGTGATGTGTTGATACATTTATTCGCGAATGCTATAATTATGTGTTGCTACCTAATGATATTTAAAAAATATGTTGTTATTTGTAAAGTTAATTTATTTTGTATGACGTAATACAGCAAATTAATGCGTCGATGGATTACGATCTCTCGGTAGTCGCCGTCGTTTTTTTAGGATTGCACTGTGCCTACCGTCAGGGACAGTATCGTTAATTTACCGTGCTACTAATAAAAAAAATAACATATAGTAGCGACTTGAAAGTGTTTGAAAGTTTTCGTAGAAGTTGCTTTACCTACTCGAGCTGACTACCTACATTATTAGAAGACAAAATAACGGGGTTTTCAACAAAATCCTTGTTTTTTAAAACAAAGAATTGAGATGAAATTGATTCAAATTTGTATTGTATTAGAAAGAGTAAAGTTTTACAATTATAAATAAAAAATAATATCGGACAAATGTCTACAACGACCAAGCTTACATATGTCGATTCTTTCATTTAAAATTTCAATCACTTTTTCGCAAAATGGCTGGCTTATTTTGTTAATCACGCTACGGATTTTGAATTTTAAGGCTGCAATCGATTCGGTTGGCCTGACATATTGTCTTTAACGTAATCCCACAAACGAAAACCAGTGGTGGCTGGCCACTTAACAGCTGAATTTCGTGAAATTATACGATCGGGAAATTTGATTTACAATAAATTCATTGTTTTTGTGGGTGTGTGACTTGTGGCACAATACTGTTGAAACCACATGTCTGTGATATCCATATCCTCAATAATAGGTCAAAATTGAGTTGTTAATATCTCTCTGTAGCGTGATCCATTGACCGTAACCGCATTTCCACCCGAATTTTCGAAAAGAAAAAGAACAACACCCCAATTATGTCTCCAGACCACATAGCGTACAATAAAGTGACACATTGAGCGTTCAAAGACTTCTCAACAATTGCTCTTGGATTTTCAGAAGCCCAAATGCGGCAATTGTGGTTGACGTATCCAGACAAATGAAAATGGGCTGAGTCTTAAAAAGTGATTTTTTCATTTGGTTGTTCATTTCAATACAATTAATAATTGCCGAAGCTTCTACTACTGATATGTTCCGATTTCCCTCTATAAAACAAAATTCTTGTTGAAAACCCCTTTAGAATTGGATAATGTTAACGTAACTATGGGTCGTTTTCAGAGCTCTTGGAGATCAACGCTCTAATGATACCTCTGGTGTAATAATATTAGAATATTATAATTTGATTGGTTTGGAGAATCGCTTTAAAAAGATTCTGATTTCTCATCAATGATATATTTAAGGATGATGGTAACCGGTTACCGTATAGACGCTTATTATCAGGTAGGCTTTATGCTTGTTTACCACCTTAGTTGTATAACAAAAATATTAACTATAATAATAACTAATTATTAGTATTAGTTTATTTTGTGGTTATTTGAAATTGCTTATTCTTAACCCTTCAAAGCTGTAATTGCTAGGAAGCAATTTATTTTTTAATTGATTTTCCAAACCAATCAAATTATAATATTTTAATATAATGAAATTCAAATGGACTATAAAAGAAAAAAAGACCATCTCTTACATGAGGATAAGGTCTATTTCAGATGAATTGTTAATATTGTTAAGCATTACCTATTAATCTAAATTCACATTCTTGAAACTAAAGATTTAAGATGAAAATCGTTTATGCAAAGTATATTACATATTAATGTAAAAGATAAATACAAAATATAAGCAGAAGAAAAATATCGTGTAGCGGTGTTAATCCGTTAACAAACTAAATAATAATTATGATAAGCTACAATTAGTTTTATTGTAATTATGTAGTAAAGAGAAGCTTAGTCAAAGAGTTTTATGTAAGAGTTAAGTCCAGTAATACCTCACACGAAGGTTAATTCTCGTAAAAAATAAAACGGCAATTTCAAATAATGTACGCAAAACAGAGTACTATGAATTATATATTTTTTTATTTACTTTTTTTTATAGTTTTTATATCACAGAAAAGTGCCTGCTAGTAATCACAGCACAGTAAAACATTGTGGTAAAACCATAACATGGTGGTAGGGCTTTATCTCATGCCCGCTGGTTAGCTACCACTCTCAAATTGAAAATCTGTTCGCTAAGTAACTATAGGTGTGTTCCTCCCACTAGGCTTAGCGTGTTGCCATCTTGGGCTACATCGTCACTTAACATCAGGTGACAATCAAAAAGTATGCAATCCGTCGCCAGTAGTCACTGTCATGCTAGCCTGCAAGCCTCTCGACAGCTGGATACACACTGGCTTATCCCGAAACGCGACAAGCCAGAAGAGAGTCCCTGTGTCAGGTTTATTACCATGTGGATAATGATCGCCACCCAATTGAGTACAGGTCCCTACCACATGATTACTGAATATATACCGGCTGATATGCGTGCCACAATGGCGGGTATTACACTTGGTGTATGGAGATCGCGATCCAGTCGATTACAATAATTCTCGTGTCCTAGCACAAGGGATTTCATTCAGTCATAAATTAAGAAGCCTTCAATCTCTGAATATTTTATTTCATAACTAGCTTCTGTCCACGACTTTCGTCTGGCTGGACTTCAGAATTGGGTTCGGAGAGAAATGAAAAATATGTCATTTATCCGGATAAAAATTATTTTACGTGTCAATCCAGGCTACAAACTATCTGTGTCTCAAATTTTATTCAAATCCGTTCAGCCATTTTTGAATTATTAAGTTACACACATTTAAATATACTGACTAAAATACTCGTACAAGGATTAAAGACAAAACGTGTCATATCTACACTACCTACATACCTACATTAGCTGTGACCCATGGTTTACCTGTATTAATTTTATGCAACAAACACCGCGCCGCCGACGCACCCGTGTAGCTTATCATAATTTTATTGTTCTCACTTTCTGCAGGTACAGATTATTTTAATTTTTCATTATCTCCTAAACTATGTGTCCAAATAACATGCTATAAAGGGCAAAGTTAAAATACATAAAATTGTCTTTATGGTGAAGTTACTTTTGTTCTAAAGGATTAATATGCCATGCCTAAAAATAATGCTCATAAATCAATTTATAATCTTGAACAAAACATTTTCGCAAAATACTTTATTGTGGCTTATGTATAAGAGGTAAGTATATGCTATCACGAACTTTTTTTAGATATACTAAGAACCAATATTTTTGTAGAACATTGTATATACGTATCATTAACCATTACGCCAGCGCACGTGGATAAAGCAGTTCCAGAATACTTCCACTTCCGTCTTACTTAATAAAAATTCATATTTAAGGCTAGCTGAGAGTCGTAGCATAATGTTAGATAGCCTACTATTTCTCATGAGTCTAGATATACAAAAAAAAAGTTCGAATCCGACACGTAGATCTAGAGATTAGTTTGTTTAAACAAACTAACAAAAAAACTCTTCCGCTTTATTATATCATAAGTATAAGTATAAATAAAAATCATTTCAAATAACGAATTTTCTTCTGTGTTGATATAATAACACTGCTTTACCTTCGAATAACGGCGAACACGCTACGAATAAATAAACATTAAAAATTGTTTAAATAATGTTGATAAGGGAACTCAATGGGTACCCTTGATATACATTGTGCCAGCGAAAACAGTGTCATCGTACGATCAGAAATATTCTGTTATCTTTCAAATTAGTCTACAATACAGCCTTGAGACAGTGTGGTATCTCATTTTTTATATAGCTAAATCATTTACTTAGTGCATTGTTTTAGTTCATCTATAGCCATGTATAACTTAAAACATTCTGGTATCGTCTAGTAAAATTATAAATAAAAATTGTAGAGTTGATGATGATATCCTCTCAGACTAATCCGTCGACGGCAACAGCCTATACATTTCTGACATTCGCATTTCTTTTTATTATAATTCCATATTGATGATGTTTACAGACAAACCACTTTTCACACATACAGTTTATAATAATAGGATGAAAAACCTAAATAAAATAAAAATTAAAAAATCTGTCTGAGGGAATCGAATTCCTATGGCCAAATATGTAAGGCTTTCCGTACACTGGAGCGGAGGGAAGCTGTGCAAATGTCGACCAATAGAATTGCATAAAAATTTAAACTCCGCTCTGCTCAGCTCCGAGTCGAGTTTCAAACGGTTACAATCGATACAGAATAGGTTCCTCTATCGTCTCACCGGGGCCCCGTGGTATGTTCGAAGCGTAGATCTCCATAGAGATATGGAGCTTCCTTCGATACATGCCTACGTTAAACAGCTCTCCCGTTCGTATTTCGACACCGCGTCGAACCACGCGAATCCGTTAATAAAAACAGCCGCCACTTATGTTCCGGCACCCACGGACATCCGGTGCAAACGCCGGCCGCGCAATATTTTTATTGATCCCGACGATCACATCGAAAATTCGAATAAATATTACACATCCGTCTCTCCAAACAGAGCGTGCCAGCGCCCACGCCCGCGTAACCACCGTTCTCTCCGCAGAGGGCGGGCGGTCAATTTCGCTCCAGCACACCCGTCACGTCCACCCTCTCTAGCGGTAACCCAAGCCTAGGTCCGTTCCTCGGTGTGAAACCCTTGGGTCAGGCAACCGCCCGCGCGATACAAGTGACACTGTACGTGCATCACTTAGCTACCTACATACAACACTACACACGTATGAACATACACACGTGCACACCACACAGGTACATAGGTTCTGTGAGGGACCTTTTTTTTTCTTTTTTTACGCTAGTTAGTTAGCGCTAGTTAGTGTAGAAACATTCCGATTATTGAATACACATACGCACGGTTCCTTCCTTCCTCCCAGGAGGAAGGGAACGTGCCTATGTGTATATTTAGTTAGCTCGAATCGTAGGTGTAGGGATTCGAATAGATCGCGACCTATTTGCGAACGCGACGACCGCCCGAGCCGAGGTCCGGCCACTTTGGCACCCTCGTGCGAGTCGTCCACAAAACTTTCGCGGCTGAGTGCCCTCTGCGCTCGCCCCCACAAGTCCGGTGAAGCTGTAAAAGCCGCAGCGGCTTTAGGGCCCCTAAGGCTAACAGTGTAGTCAGTTCTAAAAAAAAAAAAAAAAAAAAAAAAAAAAAAAAATCTGCTCAGCTTGTATGTGAATTTGTGGAGTTGATCCAAAAATCATACATTTTAAACAAGGAGCGGGTAAATGGAGCGGGAAAGCGGAGCGGGAAAGGGGAGCGGGAAAGCCGAGCGGGAAAGAGGAGCGAGGAAGTGCAACAAAAAACGAAACTGCCCGTTATCGAAACGAACTGTCACGTTGTCCTCAACAATTACTATCTCGCGCACCACTGCGCTTCTTCACACCGCGTTAATGAACAGAGGCAGCTTAACAACTAACGTTCCATCTACACTTCACTTTCATACTATTTTCGTATTACTTTAATTCTATATACATTTAAAATGTTTTTTCCAACGCTACATTTAAAACGATTGTATAATTTTATTTCATTTCGTAATTTAGTATGTGATATTCACAGGCACATCTATCATTACATTAAATCCCCATGTTTCCCTAAAATATTAATCTTTATGATAATATGAAACACCACCTTAATAAAAGTTAGACCACTAACGTTGCTATTATTATAATCCGTTTATAGTATGACTATCTGATTATTTTAATAATCTTATGCTACATTGTTTTATGATATAATTTGTTATGTCTGTTCTGCATTTCAACACGCAAAATAGCTAATGAAAGAAAAAAAAGATTTTTATTAAAAAAGATAACAATGGGTGTTAAAGTGTGAAATAGAAATTTAGCGTTAATTTTCTATCAGCCGGCCTTCGTTTGAAGGTGATAGAATATCGACAATTTCTCACCAGTAGCTCCCAGTAGATGTTTTTGTACGTAGCGGCCATACACACTTGATAGCAAATGTCATTGCAAAAGTTCAGCACAGTAAGTTAAAGTCAACAACTCCCAATTAAGAAAGCTTACTCGTAAAGCTAAATATTTATGGTAGCAAGAAAAAGCCCGCTTCTTCCAATGGCATTCCGATACGAACCAACTACGTGCTTTCTATGGAGAGATATGAAGGCTTATTGGTGGGAGTTACCTCACCTCAGTTCCAATTAAGTCATGTAGCGGTAAATTGTTACCTCAAAAAGATACCATTTTGGAGCACTGGACTGAACATTATAGAAATCTGCTCAATGTGGATGATGATGTTAATCTACAATGCATTAGTTCAATCCCTGAGCTCCAACTTATGACTGAGCTTGACGATACACTGACTCTTGTAGAGGCTGCTACTACTATCAAACAGCAACATTATAAGAAGGCGATAGGTTTAGACAACATTAGTAGTGAGTTGTCTATATCGGGAAAAGTATTCGCAAAAATACTCTTAAATCGCCTGTTACCTCTATCAGAAAAAAATACTTCCGCAAACTCAGTTTGAGTTTCGGCCTAAAAGAGGAACTTGTGAAGTAAACTTCTCTGTACGTCAACAATTGGAGAAGAGCCTTGGGCAAAGTTTGCTATTGTTCCTTTGTTTTATTGATTTGGAAAAGGAAAAGGCACTTTAGCAAGTAAAACTTAGTTGTCCTCAAAAATATATACGACTTTTGCGCCTATTGCATAACGATACGAGTTCTTGTGTTACTATGAATGGAGAAAAATCGGAATATTTCTCAGTTTCTCGAGATGTTAAAAAATGGTGCTTGCTGGCACCAACCCTATTTGCACTTTACTTTGCATTTTCTATTCGGGAGACCTTAGACAATACTACTGAAGGCATTCGAATCCACTTTCGCATGGATGGTGGTTTATTTAACTTGACAAGTCAAGTACAAAGGATTCCTTCCAAACAATAACAAACATCATGTATGCGGATTATTCGTGTTTCGCGGCGGATACTGTGGAAGGTCTGCAACAACAGATGACAAGTTTCAGCAATGCTTGCGACAAATATGGTCTTCATGAATTCCAAATGGTCAGATCGTATTCGGAATACAAACATACTACGCCGTGCGAACCTAGGAGGGATTGAGCTATATATCATGAGACGTCAACTGCGTTGGTGTAGTCACTTATCCCGTATGACCGATGAGATGGTGGTTAAGCAGATAATCGTTTCAGAGCTTCAATATGGTAAGAGAAAAAGTGGTGGTCAGTTTCATAGCTATTAGGACGTTCTGAATAGGTATATGAAGCGTTGCAACATGGAACTCTCTCAATAGCAAATACAAGCAGAACAGAGAACGGAATGGAGAAGTCTTGTAAAAGGTGTCTATTTTTGAGACACAACAAAAACTCATGCTTGATGCTAAGCGTGATAGTGTCAAAGCACGACCAGCTGTGGTCATTTACTATACCTACGTTGATGGAGTTCTGACGTGTCCAGTGTGCGTCAGGTCATTTAAAATTAAAATGGGATACGTTAGACATCAGCGTGCTCATAATAGGGCAGAACAGCTAAGCCTCCAACCACCCAGATTACATATGTCTGTCGGATTATTGTCGTCGTAGTCGTAATCTGCTAGGGGACTATATATATATGTCAAAATTAAATACTAATTAATGTACAATTAGATTTAAAAAAATTGTATTAAAGAGTAGTAGATTCTATTAATGTATATCATTATTATAATCAGGAAAAGTCTGTACCTATGTTTGTAGGAGGTATGTTCTTATTATTATGAAATGTTATGTTTTAACTTATAAAAAATTAATATAAAGGCAGTTTTTCATTGAACACTCGCGGCTTACAAAAATTTAAGTTAAATTACATTTATCAAGCGTAACTGTATTGTACATATGGAAAGGTTTTCTAGATGTGATTAATCAAGATTATCTAGACACGTATCAATGTTTACAGATTTCTCGTTGGATTTGCTAGATTAACTATGATCCAGGGGCTTATTATAGAGAACCTTGGCTTGTGACGTTTTTACAGTGAATATAGAAGAGAACTGACTATCGACCACGTTGTTTGACGATGATTCTGTGGATAGAATCTACTTAAGACATTGTTTGTGTGTTTAGACGAGGTCACTCTATAGTTCATTATTATATGACGTAAGTAAAAGATGAATACGTAAATAAAATAGAAGTGATCATTTTAGGTGAATATCGTATCGAAGAAAACGGAAGAAGTTTTTAAGCTGGGAAATTGACAAATTCAGATTAGACAGACAAATTGTGATAAGATAAAAACAATAAAATTCGACAGGGATTTATGAAAAGATTGATGTATTAAGTAAGGTATGTTATTCTGTGATTAGAACATGTTTTAATATACATATATATATATAGGGTCCGCCATCTAACTTTTTTTTTCAACTAGTGCTTACTTCGTGAATGGTAACACTTACCTCATGTCTGATTTGACAGATAATTAGTTTTATCCTACCGCTGAACGAATATAGTTGTGTATACGCTTGAACAACGCTGGGAAATATTGCGACATTACTTTGAAAATCATGGTAATGTTGCAGAATGTGTGCGAAAATTGCGTACGGATTTTGGAAGAAGAGAAGCACCGTCAGCTCCGCATGTTCGTTATCTCGTGAAAAAAGTGAAAGAAACTGGCATCCTCATCGATAAACCAAAGCGTGAAAAGCCAAAAACAGTGCGTACACCCGAGAATATTGCTGCTGTGGCAGAAAGTGTGTGTGAAGCGCCATCAACATCAATTCAACGTCGTTCTCAACAATTGAACATTTCGGAGACATCATTAAGACGAATTTTGCATAAAGACCTTGGTATGACGCCATACAAAGTCCAATTGGTTCAGGGGTTGAAGCCAACTGACCATCCAATGCGTTTTCGTTTCGCTAAGTGGGCCTGCGATCGACTTACAGAAGATGGCCGATTTTGCCAAAAAAATCATCTTTTCAGATGAAGCTCATTTTGATCTTGGCGGGTATGTAAACAAGCAAAATTGTCGCATTTGGGGCACAGAAAACCCGCACTCATACATTGAAAAGCCGACGCACCCAAAACGAGTCACTGTTTGATGCGGATTTTGGTCCAGAGGCATAATTGGGCCATTTTTTTTCGAAAATGAGTAAGGAGTGGCCGTTACAGTCAATGGCGATCGTTATCGGGCCATGTTGAACGAATTTTTGTTCACAAAAATTGAAGAGGAGGATATTGGCAACATTTGGTTTCAACAGGACGGCGCTACGTGCCACTCAGCCGAAGCTACACTCGATGTTTTGCGCCCTGTTTTTGAAGATCGCATTATCAGCCGCAGAGCTGATGTCGTTTGGCCACCTCGGAGCTGCGATTTGACACCGTTGGACTATTATTTTTGGGGTGCCGTCAAAGATAAGTGTTACGCCAATAAGCCAGAGACAATTGATGCTTTAAAGGACAATATTCGTAAAGCCATTGGTGAAATACAGCTGCACACAATCGATAACGTGCTTAAAAATTGGACCGATCATGCAGGCTACTGCATGAAATTATTTTTCATTATTAACCGGAAGGATTGTACTTTCAAATAAAAAAAGAAATTTGAGAAAATATTCAGTAGTTTTTTTTAATAGCATTAAAAAAAAAAGTTATCTGGCGGATCCGTTATATATATATATGTGTACTGGATATTGTCTACCCGTTTTTATGGAGGAAAATAAAGAGGTATTGGGCGTCATTGATAAAGAAAGATTTAAACAAACTTACATTAGTATTTATATTATTATAGCTTTGCCCCACAGTTTTATGTCATTGTTTAATTTGTAAGACTATAAGAATTTTTCGTAATACTGTTAGAAATATTTTTTTTTTTTAATTAATAGTTAACCGATTTTGATAAAATGTTGTATGTCATATATAGGAAGTGTAAGTCATTTCATAATTTCAAAAATTCATTTTTTAACAGGTCTCAACCGATTCTGATCAAATTTTTTAGACAGAAAACATACGTTATTCCATGTTTATTGATAGGCTGGGCTTTTTGAATCACAAATTATAATACTTATAAGAATTGTAAACCAATTGTTCTGAATCGATTTTGATGAGATTTTGTACTCGGGAAGACATTTCTCAATTGATAGACTATAAAAAATAACATTAAACGATGAAAATAATTACTGCGTAATAAACGGTAGTCGTGGGCGCGGCTATAAAATAAAAAATAAAATTTTGCAAATCTGAGTAATAGTTTATGAAAATAACGCGTTCAAACAAACAAACAATCTCTTGAGCTTTATATATTGTGATAGCAATATAGATACAGAATTTAGTAAGGTTTTCATTTGATATTCATTACTATTACAAATAATTTATATTTATTCTATTGTGTTCATTTTAAACAGATATCTTTTCTGGCCTCGCTACTATGTTTTTGTAAACTTAAGCATAAGCATGTATTTTAATGAACTTTAGATCTGTTATGATTCATCTTAACATAGTTTGTTATAGTGTAATTAATTTATAAGACATGATACGAAGTCGGAGTAATATAAAGTTATTATAAAAAATTATCATATCAGAAAACAACAGCTCATACTTACTTGATAATCCGAAATTATTATTTTAAAATTTCTGTTATCTAAAAAGCTAAAGAATTAATTGTTTTCGCACAACCGGAAACATTATCTAAATACTTTTTGGTAACTAGTTACAA
This sequence comes from Saturnia japonica, assembly GCA_033032175.1. Classification (NCBI taxonomy): domain Eukaryota; kingdom Metazoa; phylum Arthropoda; class Insecta; order Lepidoptera; family Saturniidae; genus Saturnia; species Saturnia japonica. The sequence continues at coordinate 8,154,447 of CM065314.1, forward strand.
AAAAGAAAAATGTTTTATTACAATATACATTTTTAAATAAGTTATTAGACCTGCGGAAAATATATCTTTGTAAAATGCAGTTCCTATCGAAACAAAAACGATTTGGCTTTAGCAAATATCAATGTGAAAACATGATATTAAAGTACGACTCTTCATATTAGGACCCAAACATTTATGTACCTAATGATAACCTTACCAGATATATTACAACTAAAAAGGTTACAAGTTGACATTTGTTTAGAGTCCTATGACGCCACAATATGGACGACGGCGTTTTCAGAGTCCAAAATTAAAAAAAAAAAGATAAATTTAGAATATGTAGCCATTACTGTTTTAATATCTGAAACCGATAAATATTGGTCTCTTAAGTCAAATACTACAGAAAATATTTATTTATAGCGCCTAATTTGATATGAGTCAAATAGCAAATTGTAGCATTCGAATATAACTACATTGTTCGACGCACAGGCAGTGTCCGAACGTAGAGGATTTTTTTTTCGAACTGACTACTGTTAGCATAAAGAGCCTTCGAACTTCACCGGGCATAGTTATTACTGGACCATCATCATATCATATTTATAGTATCTTCTATCTAGCCCAAGAGATGCTCCTTTAAACGTAAAACTAATCAATCAATCGGGCACTAGTTGCGGTTACAGTATTAATTTATTGTAATTTTTTTATTCTCGTTTTATGGGTTGAGTTGATATACATACTGTCTATGTTCGGTTGTAAGAATGTCATCCACGACGGCACCCAATCGGTCGCCTTTCTGATATGAATCCTTCGAGCAAAACTGACAACTGGGCCCCTTAAGGGATTGTGTGAAATCCCGTTGTATATTTTGTTACAGACTGTTTCAATAATTACAAACTTTTTACATGTCATTAGAATATTAATATAATAATAATAATATACAAGCATAATTTTATACTTGACTATTTGATTTTAAAGTAAATATAGCTTGTACTATAATAATCAAGCAGCTGGTGTATGTCGATATAGGTATATTTAGCACTAAGACACTGAACTGACAATCATGCTTTTCGCACAAAAAATATAATCAATTAAATTTCTGGTAGACTAAGATTTACGTGGTGGTTAGCAATAATGTCTATCTAGTTAACTTGGAAAGTAAAACATTATCTAAATACATAATTTCATCTAAATTTTTTAATTGTTTTGTTGTTTATACCAAATAGATTAAAATGGGGTATATATAATCACACGTACAAAAATACATTTGTACCTTTTTAAGCAAGGTACAAATGAAACCTTTATTTCTATACGGGCCTGATGTAAGACGTTAGAAACACTGAGCTAAATGTGAGGTTTTTATAAATTTCTAGTGATTCTGAGATCTTTTGAAGCTTATTTTATGAATTATATAACAATATTAGAGAATAAATGGTATAAATTACGTTTTTAAAACTTTGTGGCATTGTGGGGTAGAAAACTATTCCTTACGTTACATTCGAAATCTATCTATCTTCTATATAATTAATAAAATTGAAGTGTCTTTTTGTAATGTTAAAATAACAGTTTTTTACTAACATATGAAAGTATATACGATACCTAAAACAAAAAGCCCATTTTTTAAATTTTGTCTGTCTGTCTGTCTGTTTGTTCCGGGTAATCTCCGAAACAGTCGGACCGATTTTGACGGGACTTTCACTGATAGATAGCTAATGATATAGTATCTATTAACAAATATAACCGGATCAATGAATCAAAATTAGTCACTGTATTCAGTAAATTGACTCAACGTGGTTAATGAAAATGAAAGTCGCATTTTTGATAAAATAATTATCTGTATAAATAATATATTTTTATTGATTAACTAGCTGTGCCCGGTGCTTCGCTCACGTGGACTACAGAATGTCCGCGCGAATTGCTCCCCCGCTCCCGGCTATTTTAAAGACAAAAAACTTATTATGGGTGTTTCTTAGAAGATAGACGTATATTTTCCCAGACTTTTGTAAGTCTTTTTAATGTCTACAATTAATTTATTACATTAATTTACATAAACATTTATATACATTAATTTACTACATACTACTCTTATGGTTTATTCAGCGTAAACCATTTAAGCGCCCGTATTGATTAACCATGCCCAGTTTTTTTTCAGGAACCTTAATTCTTTTTCTAAAATAAAAGTAGCCTAAGTTACTCCTTATATGATCAGCTATCTATCAGTGAAAGCCCCGTCAAAATCAGTCCAACCGTTTCGGAGATTACCCGGAACAAACAGACAGACAGACAAAATTAAAAAAATGGGCTTTTTGATATAGGTATCGTATATACTGTCATACTCATTTAATAAAAAACTATTATTTTGACATTACAAACAAACACTTCAATTGTATTAATTGTATAGATAGAATAGAAGAATACCTTATTATATTATATTCATAGTAATTATAGAATTGCCTTCTAGATTATTGTATGTTTTACTTAAGATTATCTCAGCAGATCTGCACCAAACTTATGTACAATAGTTTAATAACTTTTTTTTATAGTAACTCGGCACAGTGACTGCACTGTGCCTGATAGTAAACACAGTACAATTCACCGAGAAGTCGGTCTGGAGTCTTTTGACAGTCGCCGTTTTCATGCCGGCCTCAGTCAAGTCTCTCAACAGCTGGATATTCACTTGCTGACCCCTAAATGTGACAAACCAAAAGAGAGTCACTATGATCAATTTATCACAATGTGTATGTATGATAGTTACGACCCAGTCTGATACAGTTACTACCACCCCGACTGTTTACTGAATATGTAACGCGCCATATCTAAGTATGCTTTCTGTCTTATAGTTACACCTAGACCTAGTGTATGGTGGTCGTAATATAGTCGGACATAATTTTTGTGTTCGTCCACCTAACTACCACTTGTTAGTATTCTACTGTCATTAAAAAAATACTCAATAATCTATCCAGTGTCGACTATGTAATGTTCCTATAATATTATAATGTACAAAACATACCTTGTCACTTCAGTAATTTACTCTCACACAAAAGTAGAACAAAACTTGGTCAACAAAGATAATGTCTATTTTATCACATCACTATTTACGCCTACGACGCATTTCCGTGCTCCTCAAGTATTCGCCGTGTTCGAAAGAAAATGGAATTCACCAAAAAAATCACACTACATAAAATCCGATTTAAGATTTATGTCGTTACTTTTTATCGATGTAGCTAAAGGTACGGTATATTAACTGTACACTGAGTAAGTATGCTAACAATACACATTTTACGAATCTATAGCGATAAGTCAAGTACTTATCTGTTTCAATACGATTAGATATTGGCTTCTCAAGGATTACATTCGCCACGGACATTCTTTAGCATGAACTCAGCTGAAATGTAGTAAGTACCATACAAGCCTATTCGTTAAACTATTTTACTATGTATTGGGGTACATAATATTATTTGTCAAACCGAAAAGATTAAAAATAATACACTTTCTCTTTCAACTTAACTACCATGCTATGGTTTCATCACGATGTTTTCCTTCACCGAAAGCTCAGGCCCATTACAGAGATTCAAACTCAAGTCTTTCGACACGATGTCCGTATATAAATGCGATTTTATCGACAAATTCATAAAATCAAAAATTGACCGTATTTGTTCAAATGTTTTGAAATTATTTATACTATCAACCTTTCACAATTTTGTTCGCATTAATTACAATATAAAATTTAGTAGGAATGATAAATAGCCTATAACACTCAGGAACGATGTAAGTTCCCACTATTGAATTTTTTTTAGAATATGATCAGTAGTAAGTAGATAGAGAGATTAGCTAAAAATAAATATCAGCAGTTGGTATAAATTAAAATTAATTCACGAACTAGAACTGATATATTCGTTGTTTTTAATGATTATTGTTCTTATAAAAATACTATAAGAAACCTCAGTGAATGGCATGTTTAATCTTTAATATTTGTCAAGACAAACGAAATGCACTAATCTTGTGACAAATATTTTAGACATAATTATACCTATATGTTAAAATATTCACTCACCTACACGTGTCCTGTCGGTAAACAGTGCTATGTCCAATTGAACTGCTGTACGTTGGTATCCTATGAAGGCTAATAGAAGGATGAATTTGCGATGTTTTCAGAAATCCACTGCCACTGATTATTGGTGTTTCTATAACAGAACTGTCGAGCACGCTAGTTTCATCCGTTTCTTCCTCAGTAACTCCCGGTCTGTAGAATATCTTCCCAAGTGATAGTTTAGGTTTTCTAATATCATCGTCGTTCCTTTCTTGCATTTCAAATGAAGGAGATGGGTCTGCATTCATCGTTGTTTAATTATATGTCACGATAAAGTTTTAATTTTATTTTTGATGTTAGACATCTTTGTAATTATAACAGCTTCTTCAGTCATTCCGTGATTGTTGTGAGTTTATATTTTTCCAAATTTAACGAAGTCCCTGAAATTAGAAAAAATCTATAATGTATAGTTCAGATAATTTGTCTTTTGAAAATTAGTCTCGAACCGCACAAGGACAGAGTAGAAGTCATTATCTTCTCAGTCGAAAGACGTCTGCTGCTAGATATAAGCCTCCGTTAATAATCACCACAATAACCGGTTCTACGCTGCTTGCATCTAGTGGGTTTCCACAACCTTCACCAGGTCGTCGGTACGTGGCCTCCACTCTACTCGGGAACTCTTTGAGCAGTTATACGAGCAATCTACCCCGGCCTACTGACACCTAAGTCTAGTAATTTTTAGAGGTACGTATGTCAATGAGTTAGTTATTTGAGTATTTATTTAGCTAGGTATTATATTATTATTTGAGTAGAGGTCAGATTAAAAATATTAAGACATGAGGACATTGTGACAGTTAAGGAGAAAGAATATAATATAAATATCTATCAATACAGTAATTATTAGTCAAAATATTTTTAATGTGTAGTACAAATAACGATTTATGATAAGTTGGTCTGATTTATTTTGTTCATAGCTTTACGTAGCTTAGGTAAAATCAGAAGAACTAAAAATTTAAAAACCCATTTTAGTATAATGTCGTAAGGTCAAGTCGAGTCTAATAATTAAATTAACTCCGTTCCTAATGAGTGCACGTGTTAACATTTCATTGAGACGTGCCATGTAATACTAGCATCGATAAAATGAAATAAAATGCATAATATGTTGAATATAAAAAAAAATGTTTAAATTATATTATATAATTACATATGTACTTTTTCCGTAATAATACATTTACTACAACTTGTTGAAATGTAGTAATGGTAGTGACATCTGTTATCGAGTAGTTGAACTTTATCTGTAATTTTCATAAAACAAAAAATATTTTATAGTAATTTTACTCACAAATTACATTTAAAAAATGAACAAAGCTCAGAACACAGAGAGACTGTCTTCCTCGCTTTTCGGTGAATAAAATGAATTGTCTTCACCGCATAAAATTTACCTACTAACATTTGAAATTTAGAATAAATAATATTTATACAAGAAAATATTTTATAATTAAAAACTGAATTAACATTATGAAAAAATGTTTTGTAATTATAAGAAAGTAGTATATTATTGGTATAATAAAAAGTGATAACTATAATTGTTTTATCGCTTTAAAATATTCTAGGGAATATATTATATCAAGTTATAATAATAATAATTTATTAGTGACCATAGAATTTGCAAACAATTTGAATCAAAATACAGTTTAATATAGGTTTTAGTAGACAATACATATGTATTTATACTGGCATGCAATATTATTTAAAAATCTCAAAATACATCCAGAGATAAATAAGTTATCCACTATCAGATAGGAACTATTAAACTGAAACGTAAATAATACGTTTGTTAATGATACTCATAAATTTCTGCTAATATGCCAATATTCCTATATGAATTCTGTTATGCTTTAAGACTAATTTTATTTAGTAAACATTTAAGCAAGTTGGTACATTTAATTGTTATAGAAGTTCATCCATATTTGATTTACACAATCATACAACAGATTGTTCCGGTGTTACGTTTGACATATCATGTCCTTGCACTCATTAGGATGTGGTCGATCCTAGTTTACCTAGTTAACGCCTCGATTACTGTTGTCGGATGTCTTTACATCCTCCCACAGGCAAACCATTATTGCGGAAAGCCTCGTAAGAGAATCTTTATTCCGTGTTTGCAATGCTTTGTGGTGAAGATTACGAATGAATTGAGTATGTACATCCGACGTTCCTTTTGTTGACGCCAAGCGGCTTTGCAATCGAGGGCAATGAACGACTACAGTTATACATATGTATCAAATACCGAAATCACTTTATTTTTTACGGCTAAGCAACGGCATTGTCCCTGATGGTGAAAATAGTACAATCCAAAAACAACGGCGACTTCCGAGAAATCGACTAATCCATCGCCGCTCTTTGCTGTCATGCCGGCCAGCAAGCCTCTTAACAACCTGATGTACACAGGTTGATCCCGAAACGCGACAAACCAAAAGAGCCACTTTGACCGTTTTATTACCATGTGAATGATGGTCACGGCACAGTCGGGGTACAGATCCCTACCATCCCAATTGATTACTGAATATACAGCGGTTGATCCCCAAATGCGACACAAAAATTTTGTCTGTTTGTATGTACGTCCGGATTTAACTGAAAAATGGCTTGGCCGATTCTTATGAAATTTTGCACACGGGATGCTTATCTTATTGGTCAATTGATAGGGTATACGAAATATGAATATTATTTTTAGAAATAGTAAAAAAAGATTACAAAGAAATATATTTTCATTAATTCTTGACCGATTTTTATGAGTTTTTATACACGAGAAGTATAAGTAATTCGATGAAGATGGGGTATAAGAATATTCAATAACATTTTTAGGAATCTTAAGGATGCAACAATGATGCGTGTTACGTTACACTTAGTGACCTAGTATATGGTGATACCATTTCAGTTGGAGACAATTATTCTGCATGTCATGTAAAAATATCTTCTAATTTGTTGACCTTACAGGAATTCACAAATAAACTTTACTTTCAATTTATTACCCACTTTAACCTTGGTTCATAGCGTACACCACAGTACACGACCGTTGCGGAAAACATTGCTATCGTAGAAATCATAATACTATTACAATTCGTCTTAATTCAATATAACACTGTAATTCATTAACATGACAAAAATGTGTGAGCTTATTTGTGTAATCCGAAAAATAGGGAAGTTTAAAAATTAGAGAAAATTATTGCTTCATTTTTGAAGAAATTTCTTGTGTATTTTTATCACGTATAAGTGTAAAGTACGGTTACGAAAGTTGTGGGTATTTTTGAAGTTACGCGATGATAATGAGGGAAGTGGTTTAGCGATCATCGATTTTATTAATTAACCAATCAGATGCGAAATCGTGTATTTATGTAAATCAGCATTATTCATTTCTATTTGTTATCTATTTGTGAATCACAGAGGTAATATGTATAACAAATAACAAAGGTCCTGCGTCGACGTATCGTTCTTGTGCATTAAATGTTTTTTTTTGAAGATAGGTGCGTAACATTATAAGAGATTAATGTGATGAATAAAACGGGAAAATGAACTTTTTGATTTTACCGCAGTAGAATCTAAGTTCAATTTCTTATGGCAAAAGAACCTTAGTGTTTTATCGAATTAGAGGCTAGCGTCGAATATGGAAACAAGCTGTGTTTAGAGAGGGTTCTCTAGTACTTATGGCTATCTATACATACTTACCAAGTAAGCATTGGAAAATATCTAACCACCATGCTAACCATGCACGATGTTTCTCTTCTTTTTTTTTATCGTTATAGGTTTAGCGTTGGGCCACAATCTCACCTGATCTTTAGTGACGATGTGGCCCAAGTGCCATGCTAAGGCACCAAAAGGCCTTACCACCATGCTATGGTTTCATCACGATGTTTTCCTTCACCAAAAGCTTCAGGCTCATTACAGAGATTCGAACTCACGTCGCGTCGCGTCGATCGACGCGTAGTCCGTACAAACTATCAACTGAGCCATCGTTGTTTCATCGAAAATTCATTTTAAGTGATTTTTATTGAGGTAGTGGCTTGCATGCACACGTTGTTCTGCCCTTTCAAGTAGTCAATAACTCGACCAGAGCGCCACCTATCCCAATTTTTTTTTGCATAATCGAAATAGGAATTCGCATATCCGTCGTTCATATGTTGAGTTATGGTCTGAGTCTTTGAAAGATCCAAGAGAAAAAAAGTTTTTCAGTTTTTCCAAACTTTTCCAGATAAAATTTAGTAGTTTTGTTTCCTTAAAAACTTTAACTGAGCCATCGTTGTTTCATCGAAAATTCATTTTAAGTGATTTTTATTGAGGTAGTAGCTTGCATGCACACGTTGTTCTGCCCTTTCAAGTAGTCAATAACTCGACCAGAGCGCCACCTATCTCAATTTTTTTTTTGCATAATCGAAATAGGAATGCGCATATCGGTCGTTCATATGTTGAGTTATGGTCTGAGTCTTTAAAAATCCATGAGAAAAAAAGTTTTTCAGTTTTTCCAAACTTTTCCAGATAAAATTTAATAGTTTTGTTTACTTAAAAACTTTATTCAGACTATTAGGTACTTACATTTTTGAAAAAACAGTATGTCTGAATGGTGGGCAAAGTGGTGTAATGCAGTGCCAAGGAGGACGTAAGGGAACTCGAAATTTAAACATTCTTAGTAGTTAAGAGCAAACCATTACATTTATAAATTTTTGAAAATAAAATTTGCGACTAAGATGATTCTACGCTTTTCCAGAGAGCCTAATTTAAAATATTAATTTGTTTTGAAGTAAGATATTTCTTTCTGTTCCCAGCCAATAGAGAAATAAAGATACCAAAGAAAACATTTTTGTATGCGCTACAGTTTTGATATTTTATTATTGCATAGTGAGGTTGTTTAGGTGGTAAATGATGCGTTTACCAACGAATACCATTTAATTTTTATTCATATAGATTTAGATACGTGAGATATCATTATTACAGACTCAGTATTACATTAATGTGATTACTTATAATTTATAATTGAACTTTTTATTTGAATGTCGTCGAATCAGGTACAATTAATTAAACTCAGTCTACTGAAATAACATTTTTATTTGTTAGTTTAAACGGTCCGTATTTTCCTTTAGTAACATATTCAGAACTTTTACACTGCTTATTTAAACTTTTTGGTAAATTGTAGCCCCTAGATATTACTTGATAATTTGTCTATGTTCCATTATTAATACATTGACTCTTTATTTCAATCTTATTCTAGCACTTATCTAATTTATTTATACACTTCACTTTTATTTTCTTACAATTTAATAAATTTTGGGCCTTACATAATTGCTTGTATAATATTTCCATTCCACATTTACAGTTTATAATAGATGCAAATTATTGTGATGTTGTGTGTAGCAATGTCACTACTATAATGTGGTGTAATTTCATTATAAAATAGAAGTCGGCAAATCAATTTATATTTCACTGATTACTCTTTCTTGCATTTTGAATGTTTCGTAATTATGATAATAGATCCCGTCGTGTATCCTTATACCCCATTAAAAAAAGATAAATTGTCTATCGTGATGTAGAACTAACCTCAGTTAGGACTTCAGTCTTACTAGGATTCGTTATAAATAACTATAAGCTGCAATTTCTATATTACATCAGGTGGACGGCATGCTTGCAAATAAAATTATATTCATTCTATATTTACATTTACTAACGGAACGTCACATACGCTTTCAATTAATTGAAAATGTATTGTGATCAGGTAATCTTTATTGTTTTAAATTAACTTTTATTTTCCAGCCTTGAAGAGAATCCTAATTACGATTATGGTTATTTATTACGGTTATACTAGATTTTATAACAATGTTTAGGAAAGTAAATAATATTAGCACATGGTATATATGAGCAACTAGCATATCAGGAAAGAAAGAAAAATACTTTAAGAAGAAATATATGAAATTTACTAAATATTAATCAGTACTATACTTAAGTTAAGTAAAAATATTAAAATAATTACGCTAGACTTTTATTTATATTGATTTATTTAAGGGCTGTCAAAAATAACCCAATAACTGCTATCACAATAATAATAATAAAAAAAATTGTGGGATAAATGCACCACTATTAATGTATCGCAGCAGAATCCGTAGATTAAACAAGTTTAGACAAGTTAAATAAATCTCCATGATAATAATTGCGCAAAATTGTAAAATTTTCTATATAGTATATCACTATATAATCAATCATAGTATCTGTTATACAAGGTGTCCAGAAAGGGTATCGGGTATTTGTTTTCGCGCCATATTCGAAACGGGGCGTCTAAAGGGTACGGGGAGGGGTTCGTGGCGTCCGCCATTTTGTGAAGTTTTAGTCACGATGGAACAGTACTCGGGGACGCATCGCGCATTTTGCGTACGAGCGTATTATCGTAATGGTGATTCAATAGTGACTGCTCAACGTCTCTATCGTGCGGAATATCGTACACGCCACGCGCCAAGTGACGATAGCATTAGGAAATGGATCAGGATGTTCGAGAATACAGGTGCGACAGTTAAAATTCAAAACTCTGGTCGTCCTCGTTCAGTTCGCGATGAAGAAACAATTGAAGAAGTTGAGGCGTCGGTTCGTCAAAATCCGTCTTTATCCATCCGAAAGCGAAGCCAAGCGTTGAACATCAAAAAATCGTCTTTACATTCGATTTTAAAGAAAGACTAACATCTAAAAGCCTATAAAATTCAATTGGTTCAAGAATTGAAGGATACGGACTATGCTAATCGACTGAATTTTGCGAACGAAATGCTGCAGCGATTTAACAACTTTAACAACATACTGTTCAGTGACGAAGCAAATTTTCACCTGAATGGTCATGTTAATAAGCAGAATTGTCGGTACTGGGCAGTGGAGAATCCGAGACGGAAGCATGAACGACCCCTGCATAGCCCAAAGGTCGTTGTTTGGGCCGCTATGTCTGCTAAAGGCATAATTGGTCCTTATTTTCATGAAGATCAACGAGGCCGAGCAATTAATGTGAATAGTGACCGTTATTGCGATATGTTGCGAAATTTTTTGGTCCCAGAGTTGCAGGAGTTTGCAGGTTTCAACTTAAGAACGTGGTTCCAGCAAGATGGGGCCACTTGCTATACCTCAAATGACTCAATGGAAGTTGTTAACGAATTATTCCCTAATAAAGTCATTTCGCGAAGGGGTAACATCAACTGGCCTCCCAGAAGCCCCGACCTTAGCCCGCTTGACTATTTTGCATGGGGATACCTTAAAAGTAAGGTTTATCAAAACAATCCGACGAATCTAACCCAGTTAAAGCAAAACATCAGGTCAGAAATGGCAGCAATATCGATAGCTATGTGTCAACGTGTTATCGCCAATCTTCGTTTCCGTTTAGAAGAGTGCCAGCAACGTAACGGTCATCATTTGGATAACATCATCTTTTCCAAATAATTCTCCAATTCATATGCTAATAATAAACAATAAACTTTTTTATTGCATACAAATAATTTTTGTTTCATTGAACTTACAAATACCCGATACCCTTTCTGCACACCTTGTATCTCGTATAATGAACTAATTTTCAATAAATTATTTTATTATGAATATAAAATAAAAATTAACAAATATCTCCGACTTCATTCATAGAATAATAATATAAATCTTAAAACAATGTTGCTCACAAATATTTCTGTAACTTTAAAACCATAAAAAAAGTATAAAGCCCTGAAATTAATAACTAACTATTTTGGACGGGCCTAACCAATTTTACACAAATATGAAATTAGCAATAGTACCTACTTACCTACATGATATTTCTTTTGTTTGAGCTGTCATAATTTCCTGTTATTAAATAAAAGGCATCGACATTATAAACGTAATAATGTAGCATGAATATAATGCCCATTATTAGTACACAATGCAATGTAGTTCAACCATTATTAGTCCCTATATTTATTTAATAGCAAGTTAATTTACCAATTTAATGAACTCTTGATAAATTATTTACTTCAAATGCTCTCAGTTTCTCGGAAAGCTTCATTTACTATATCGATGCTTCCTGAAAAATTATTCGATTGGAATTGGCTGTTACCGGCTAATCGATTATTTGTCTTCTATAAAATTAATAAAATTGAAGCATCTGTTTGTAATGTCAAAATAACAGCTTTTTACTAAATGTATATGAAAGTATATACTCTGCTCTGTCTATCTGCTTGTTCCGGGTAATCTCCGAAACGGTTGCAACGATTTTGACGAGACTTTCACTGATAGATAGCTGATATTATAAGGAGTAACTTAGGTTAATTTTATTATAGAAAGAGAATTAGGGTTTCTAGCAAATAAATAAAAGCTGGTCATGGTGAATTAATTCGGGCGCTTAAATGGCTTACGCTGAGCCATATTAAGCCATAAGAGGTATATAAAATTAATTTACCACATAATTGTAGACATCAAAAATTCCTTCAAAAAATTTAGCGAGGGTGTATGTCTATCTTCGAAGGAGCACCCACAATAAGCATTTTTGTCTTTAAAATAACCAGGAGCGGGAGAGTAAGATTCGCCCGTGTGCCTGATCGATGACATTTTGTAGACCACGTGAGCGAAGCCGTGGGCATAGCTAGTACTATATATTATTATAACACTCAAAAGCTTTGTTTTTTTTTGTTTGTTTGTTTGAAAGCGCTAATTTCTGTAAGTACCTGCCAATTTTAAATATTCCTTATTGTATTTTATAGCGTATTTATTGAGAAAGGTTACATAACTTCACGTTACAACTCTAAGAAGCGGAGCAGTAAACATGAACGTCAAGCAATCTGGCAAGCTGTAGGTAAATACGAGAAGCAAGAACAACGATAGGGGCTACACAGGTGCGTTGGAGGCGCGGGACGCGGTAGCGAGTTGGTTGATTAAATTTAACACGAGTGAAAACGTGGGGCACATCTAGTTTATTAGTAAGTTGTCACTCCGATTTAAATGAATATCTTGGGAGATATCACAGTTTTAAAATAACTCTGCAGCAAAATAATGATCAAGTACCGCGAGCGCATTTTTATTATGCAGAATAATGTTAGAGGCGGACGGCACATAATAATACAGTGCCTACGACCCACTCTCTCTAACCCTTTCTGTCTCTCTCTAGGAAAATACATATTTGGCCTAAGAGAGAAAAGAAGAAATTATGTTACAAGCCGAGACAGACATAGATGAGAGCGCTAGAACCTAACAAAACACAAACCTACACACGCGCGAAATATGTAAATGATAATATTATAATCGATTGGTAATCGATCATCATAGTACGAAATAGGGCCACGACCAAAGCCATTTAATTAGCCGTTAGCCGTAATTGAACTCGACCTTTGTGCAGGCAGGTATGTTTAGTAAACGGAATGGACGTGAACTTCATACACAGGTATTATCGCTTAAAATTGTAATGCATCTCAACAGATACAGAATAGGGCGCAATGATGGCTAAGTCGTAGCGTGTACGGACACCGCTTTTTTTTTTTCGACTGACTATACTGTTAGCCTTAAGGACACTTGCGTCATTAGAGGCTTTAAAAGCTTCACCGGGCTTAGGGGCGTTCGCGAAAGGCACGCAGCCGCGAAAGCGTGACAACAAGCTCAAGGGTTCCAAAGTGGACGAACCACGGCTTCTGCTGTTACTGTACATGCAAATAAGTAGCGATCTAACTAATCTATCCGTGAAATTCGAAATAAATGACTATACATATATATGTATTTCTGCCTTCTAGGAGGAAAGAAGAAACATGAGTCTATGCATTTAGTAATCTGGAATTTTGGTTAGACCAAATAGTAGTCTAACTAGCCAAAAAAGAAAAAAACTCCCTTACAGAAGCTACGTACCTGTGCGGTGTGCACGTACGTATGTGGTAGTGCAGTGTAATAATGTCTGTTGGTAGCTAGTGATTGCAAGTGCAATTTCACTGCATCGCGTGAGCGGCTGCTTGGCTTAAAGGCTCCTTGCCGGAGGAACGGACCTAGGCTTGAGTTGCCGCAGGATGCGTGTGGCGTCGAGACGGACACCGCATCAATCGATGTGAGTTCGAATCTCTACATTGAGCCTAAGCTTTCGGTGAAGTAAAATATCATGACTTTATTTACATTTTATAAGATTTGATTTTTTTAAGATTTATCCGGATGAAAAACCACGATTTTCAAAATTTTATTTCCTAAATACTATGCATAATAGACACGTAGGAGATTTATTTTCACATTTGAATTGATTAAAATTATAATAAGAAACTGTAATAAAAAACACTGTGCGAAATTCATATCACATCCTCCCGTTTCCGTCTAAACTAGACATTATAAAAATAAAGTATAATTTAGTATTTTTGTATTTCTATACGTTATACCTTTTATGGTATTAAAAAAAATCTAATAAAATTATCATATATTATGGTAGTGAGTTTCCATTAAACTATAGACCCCCACATGCGTCAACTCGTCCTCTGATTTGATTAGTCCCGATTCATCTGATCCTAAATGAATGGGAACTATAGTAACTACGACTACGTCGCAGTAGTAATTTATATTGAATTGATACATACTGGATGCCATTAATAAAATTTTTCGCTGTCGCCTTATATTCCACATAAATACATTGAAAGATTATTTAAATATAAAATAAATTAATAAGAGGAAAAGTAATTACAATTTACTGTTCGAAAAATGAATCACAAACAAGTCATACGTGGAAAGAAGTTGCAAATTATTTATCCCACAATTAAATATTTAGCTATTAATTAAAGAATGAAAGTTAAGTACATATTATGTTTTCATATGTTCGAAAATAATACAGAGCAGTAAAGAAATTAAGCATGGTCGATATTTTTTTCTTGTTTGCAACTATATCACCAACATAAGCACTATAATCTATATTTACCAATATTATAAAAAGGAAAGATTAGATTTTTTGTTTTGTTTGTAATGGATAAACTCAAAAACTACTGAACAGATTTTAAAAATTCTTTCACCAATATAAAACTGCAGTATTAGCGAGTAAGATAGGCTATATTATAATTTGTAAAATTAATTTATTCCTCATAAAAATGTCGATAGTATTACACAAACTAAAAAAAAAAAAGTGTAAACTACATGGGTGCGTTGGCCAATTTTGTCGTATAAAATTAACACGGGTGAAACTGTGGGGCACAGCTAGTAAGTTATAAAATAGATTAGCTAAAGGAATCATTGTATGAAGCGATTTATAATTCTGAGATTTCTACTTTATTTTTGTTTCCTTAAAAGCATAAGGACGTAAGGTAAAATTAGATTTTTCTAGCTTACGACCTTATGTTTCTAGGTTACAGAATTGTATATTCCCAATTGCAATTAAAAGAGCTACAATTTAGTTCACGAAATTCAATCTGCCCACGGATTAACACTATGCACCTGTGACTCAACACATATCAAGGAGTCTTGTAGAAAAAGTATATACTTTGCCATTTTGTAGATGATTTTTTCTTTTGTCACGGTTGTTTTTGTACTTCAATTTTACACCAAATAAATGGGTCAATCAACTACTATACCTACACTTTGGAGAGGCTAGACAACATTTTCCAAAAAATAAAAATTTTACTTTTCGTTTATTCTCAGCAAATGCCCTATCAAAGGGATCGTCCGCGCCGCGCCTAGCCTGTGCGAAAGAAGGCAAATACAATTACGGCGAAAAATGTAATAAAAAGCATCTATGTGTTTTCTGAAAAAAATCTACTATAATAAAAATTAACATCAAGTGACAAATAAAAGTTCCTTTATAATGAAAGTTTGTAAGTTAATGTTTTATTCGTATAGGAATATTTTGTATGGAACGGATAATTCGTATCCTGCGTTATTATTTATTATATGGTTACATGAGTTACACAAGTATACAGAACAACAATTACAAGCACGATCAGTATTATCACCTGTTTACATTATATGGAAATTATTATTATTGAAATGCACATAATATCTAAATTACAAATGAGATGTAGATTATTTGTTCGTCAACTACTTATTTCTAGGTATATTCTTGTTATACTTGTTTATGTTAAGTTTTATAAAGCTTTTGATCTGGTATTTTAAAATGTTAAAAAATTTAATTAGGATTTGTTTCATATAAAATTTTTACGTACTTACTAACTCAATCGTTCAATAGACTTGGTTTATTTATACTTTATGTACTATATAAAGTAGGTATTTGTTTGGGCATCATTAGCAAAAACTATATAAAAGCATAACTGACTGACTGACTGACATATCAATTCGCAGCACAAACTACTGCTTGAAAATTTGCATGCGGGTTCCTTTTACACTCAATGAAAGAAGGATTTTTGAAAATTCATCCTATAAGGAGATGAAAAAGGGGATGAAATTTTGAATAAAAATAGGTCATTTTTGAAGTAAGATCTATGAAAACTGTTTTTTTTGGAATGCTGCCGAACCGAACGTTAAACCTTCATTGAAAAACGTAAGACATGCACGTCGTGATGTGTCGTCAAAAAAAGCGACTTAATCCAGATATGACGCGGGTGAAGCCGCGAGTAGTCGCTAGTGTATAGTATAAGAAAAATCCTAATTATCTTTTTATACTCATGTATATACATTACAAATTGAGTTAGGTATAGTATTTTTGAATAAAATATTAAAAAGCGAAGAATATTATAATTTTGAATTTAATTTAATGTAATAATAATAATTCAATTTAAATTTGAATATATTTATGTAAATAAAGTATAGTTATTGTACTTACAATCAACATCGAAGAACATATGATTCAATATGCAGAACGTAAGGTAAAACAACACTGCATTACATTACTGACACCATTAGTAGCCTTTATTTGATGTTTTTAAATAAAAGACCTTAGTGAAAAAAATTTAGAGTTTGGGATTCGTACTTTATAGATGTGTAGAGGTTTTGTTTAGTTATTCTTTATAGAAAACTTCGTTTTCGCGTGGTTAGTAAAGGTCCAGGAGTTTCATGTGCGCATCGTTCGCCTGGATGGCGTACACTAGAAGTGTGCGCTGCCTCTCTGTCCGCTGGGTACCTAACTCCAATTGTCAATGTGATTATTTGTTAACTGGCCACGCGTTTGGAAACAATTGAGTGCGTTTGTTTTTAGCCTTTATATGAATAAGATTTTGCATGTCCTGTTATTTACATTTATAAACATAGGCACATTCTACAAACTATTTAAAAAAGCTCCTTAATCCGCTATATTTCCTACAAATGGTGCAGTTTTATATAATTGTACTGTTAGAAGAATAGACATTCTCTTTAGACACCTTTTATTATTAATCCTATTCTCTATTTTTAATTGTCAATTTTGTAAGTCATATACTTTCCTTACATATGAAATTAGCGTTTTATACGGAAAAGAGTAAAACGAAGAAAATATTATGAAATTATACATTTAATCAATCGAAGTATGTACCATTGTTACCTATGCAATTTCACCATTTTAAAGTTAAGTTCATTGATTCCATTGCTGAAAAAATAGTGGGAGCAAGAATCAATAAAATCTTCGAAGGCAGTTTGGACAGCCTCATCGGAATTGATTTTTTTTTCTTGCAAGAAATTGTCCAAATTCCTAAAAAGTGGTAATCTGTTGGAGCAAGGTCCGGGGAGTATGGTGGGTGTCGGAGACATTCCAACCGCAGATTCTCTAATTTAGCGACCGTCTGTCATGAAGTATAGGGTCTAGCGTTGTCCTGAAGCAGCAGTGGGCTAGAGAGTTTGACTAGTCTCGGCCGTTTAACGGCTGGCTTTTCAATTATGGTTTGCAATTTTTGACATTACAGATCTGCCGTTATCGTCTGGCCAGATCATAGGAAGCTTCCTGTGTAGTAGTAGTGTATGACACCACCACTGTTCCACCAAACACTCACCAGTACCTTGTTCTGAGCCAACTATTGCTTGTGACAGGATTTGGCCGGTTCTCCTTAGTTCAACCACTGTAATGAGCGTTTCCGATTGTCGTAAAGGATCCATTTTTCGTCATAAGTAACAATACGATTCAAAATTCCCTCCTTATTGTGGCGGTTGAGTAATGTAATGCAGCAGTCAATGCGTGTTTGTTTGTGTGCTTTAGTCAGTTCATGCACTAACTATTTCTCGAGCTTTTTCACTCTTCCAATTTATTTCAAGAGAATTGAAATTGTTTTATCAGTCATACCAAAGCCTGCCGCTAACTCTGACCAACCACTGTCTAACCACGTCAGCGTGGTTTGTGATGAATCCGCTTCCACAGTCACCTTTAATTCTTCAATATCAACTAGGATTTCCGGCCGTCTACGGGGTTTCTTTCGTAAGCGAAATTTTCAGAACGAAAACGTTGGAACCCAAAACGTAACGTGCTTTCTTTTATAGTAGCTTCCCCATATACATAATTAATCCTTCGAGCTGTTTCTGCAGCGCTGATGCCACGGTGTAACTCATATTCGTAAATAACGCGATATTATAAGTTTTCCATTTTGTAAAAACAACGATGTCAAAGAAATATCAAATAGTGCGAAAACAAATGAATCACTAAATTTGAAACACAAATACACAAGCCTAAATTTGAAATAAATTTGAATTTGGAATTCATAACCAAACGCCAGATATTTGAGATCAAAGTGGCCAGTTCAACAAAACACCAATTTCATATGTCCATTAGGTCCTTACCTAATAAAATGTTTCTTTTTGCTCGTGAATTTCAAAAACAAAGTAGATTGCAATGCGTATCAACAGATTAAATTTTGGTTTCAAGACAATATTATTATAGTTAAAGTGTATTTTTCTACATCAGTGAAAGGAAAAGTTTGCTTCATAGTAACAAATTATTTTGATGTTTCTGAAAGATATCATAAAAAATAGGAATGACTTGATCGTCGTTCTATAAACAAATCTATAAATATTCTTTGGAAACAATTCTACTGAATTTTTAAAACATGTTTACCTGTGTCTTTTACTTTTGCAACTATCGTTGAACGTACATCTTAAACAATATGTGGGCTGCTAGCTCAAGTTGTAATGGACATTCAACTATTTTAACTAGAGCAATGTCATAGAAATATGTGTGGTGCTCAGTCATTTTTAATGACTTCGATATATCAATGACTATAATAGAGAACTGCTTACAAATCACAGGAAATGTATTTTATGCCATTCCTAAACAGAAATTTAGTACTTGTCCGTGAGTTCTTAAGCAGGCTATTGGTAATATACTTTCATAATATCTTACAAACGTAGGTCCTCTTTTTCTTTGTTAAAGAAATATTCAGTTCTATATTTGATCAAAATGTATACGAATCTTTTTATAACACTCTTGAATACCTACTAGCTCTAATCTGATAACAAAATTACTAAGGACGAAAATACTGATTGGTGAACAATGAAAGTAGGTTATTGGTTGTCAAGGTGAAATTTGCTTTGCTCCTTTGTTTGGCTATTAAAATACAAGGTATATCAGCTCTATCTTTGTTTGACAACATTTTGTTTCACGTGAATTTTAACAGGTACATAATTTAAAAAAAACTTCAATTTCTCTTGAACGGAGGTAGGAACTACGAAGCATATCTATTATACCTATAACAGCTATTAATACCTAGTACATAATTTGTATATATGGTAATTTAAATTTTATTATAGGTCACCTAAAAAACTTCTGTTTCTTTAAGTATACTTAATAAGTATTAGCACTAATTTTAAGCTTTCTTTCTTTATCTTTCTTTTTTTGTGTGTTTGTTTATTCCCTTTGCGTTCCGAAACCATTCATCTGATCGCGATAAAACTTTGGCTATTATAGTTGTTATGAGCACACCCGCAAATTTTCTTTATTATTATAACCAGTGTAAACTAAGTGTCGCGCAAGTCGTATAATTTCGAAGACAAAGGGAATCAAGATACGGTAGACGCCAGTTAATAATATAGAAAGAACGATACCATTTATAACTTCCAGAAAGCTTTACTTACTCAGATTACTTAGATATAGGTATTAGATGTCGGAAATTTAATCAAAAGTAACCGCATATTGTGATAACCGACCGACCGACAAAATAAATCGTTATGTTTTCTGAGATAGTATTTACTAGATTCAATAATTTTTAATGACAATTTTTTTCTACATTTTACAGGTGTAGCACTCACCATAGAACACGCTTAGGCGTTCCGAGGTTGGGGATCAGCCGGTAATCCAGTAATCAAATGGCGTGGTAAAGCATTTATACCCTAACTAAGTCGCTATCATGCACACGATAATAAGCCCCTCATAGTGACTCTCTTTGTTGCATTTCAGAATCAGCCAGTGTATATCCAGGTGCCGACAGGCTTCCAGGCCGTAACTTTGTCGTGTTAATAATACCAGCCTGTTTGCATCCCACTGCTGGGCAAAGGCCTCTTCCCCAGGGAAGGCAAGGGCTTAATCACAACGCTAGCTCGCGACGTATTGGTGATTTCAAACACCCAGAAATCAACAGTTCTATATTTATCCCACATAGAGTGGTAGGTACTATAAGAACATTTCTCAAGCTTTCAGGTTTCCACGCGATGTTTTCCTTCACCGACAGCCGATTGTGTTAAAATTGAATCAGTAAATGTATGTGAAATCCAAAAATCCATTGGTATATATATGCCAGGGTTCGGACCTGTGGACATCGAATCGATATTCCACCGATCTAAATCACTCGACCAACAAGAGTAGGCGCTAAGCGCAATTATTTAAAAAATGTTGGTCATAAGTATATTTTATTTGTTTATTGATGTCGGTGTTATGCTGTTATAGAAGCATTGCCTGTGCTAAATAAATTGATATAATTACAGCAATCAAAATTATTTTTTTTAAAATGGGTTTCTTTAAAATATGATTTGGTGGTATTGGGTACAAGAAAATTGTAGTACATATTATAAGGAAATGATTGCAATGGTGGCTCACTAGCGTGTACGGACAACACGTCCGACGACGTGAGTTTGAGTCCCTACAATAGAGCCTAGCTTTCGGTGAAGGAAAACATCATGTTAAATTTATACCATGGCGTGGCCTGGCTAGTCCTCCTTTACCACTCTCAAGTTGATAATGTGTCGCAAAATCCCTTCAAGTGTGTTCCAGCCACTGCACCTGAGAGCCAATGCTTTCACTAGACTCAGTTTATTACCATACTGAGCCACATCGTCACTCAATATCAGGTGAGATTGCGGCCAAAACCTAAACTTAAGGAATATTTAAAGAATATTCAGTTTACTTACGCAATGTAAAGTCAGTTGAATCATTCAATATACTAGTAGTACCTACATTTCGCATGTATGCGGCAGCGTGGTATCATCATAATCAGCTATTACACTGTTCATTGGCACGGTCACTGAGTATGACAGATGTTCTGTCAGCGGTGTAGCTCGTTCAAGAGCAAGTCGATTATCGAATTACGTTCCCCGCACGTTTGCTCTTTCGTTTGTCACGGCCGATGCTCTTTCCTGCTGGCCTGCAGTATATCATTCCGGCTTTCTGATCTACGCCTTTTAAATAACAGGACGTATGCAATATTTTTTTCACTTGAAAGGAAACTTGACTGAATTCGATGACTCACAAGAAAACATGACTGATTACTTATACATTATTAATGCTTAAAAATATTTTGTAAATAAAACATAAAAAATAAAATATTTAGTCGCAAACATGCAAAAATCAGTTTATATTAGTAATCACTGCAAAAGTCTTTATCTATCATCATGCAAGCCCATTTGAAATCCGTCAGTTATACATCGCTATCGTTGAGGACTAAGTGAGAACACCTTACGTACATATATGCCAAATTCTTTCAGTCTGTGAGCTCTTTAGAAGTGAACTGCTGCTTTGACATTTGAGACATAAATAGGTTATGAAATCGGTGCTTCCGTTAAATAAAGCTGGCACAGGCTCTTAAATATTAGACTTTGATTATATTTCTTTCAAAATTTTTTTACTGGAATGTGGTCTCTCTATCCACAAAGCCATAAAAAATTTCTTCTTTGTATGACATTCATTAAAATTTGCTCACATGTTAACCGGCTAAAACTAGACGATATCATTTAAGGCCTAGTACTAAAATGTGCATTTTTAATTATAGTTAAATTTTAAATAGAAACTTGCTGGGCTGGCAGATATTGATATTCCTTTCCGGTAGTTAATGGCTCAAGCTGTATAGCTGTGTACCATCTTCTAAATAAAACAAATATATTACGTAAATATGAGCTCAATCGGTCATGGCGTTCAGAAGTTACACGATCACTAAACAGACACAAGATTTTTATACATAAGATTAGGTTTTTCAATAATATAATTTGACTAAATAAAGTTTGAAGAGCTAACCAAGCTTCTTCCGGGAGTCATATGACTGTTATGTATTTTATATTACATAGTATCCTAAATCCTAAAATGGCCGGTGGGATACCTATAACAAAATTCATAAAGAAATATTTGTCTATATTGTAGATGGAGTAGAGCAAATTTTTTTTCCTAAAAAGTTGTGACTAGATTAAATAGATTTCAAATATTTTTTTTATATACCACTTCGGCAAAATGTATGTACCTAATGAATGGTACAGTATATAAACAAAGGTTACCATCAGTGTAATAAATTTCATCGGAAGTCTTCGATGTAATGCCTACCAGCTGAAATGTCTCTTCACTCCTCGTTTGTAGGGCCCAATATCATAGGATGGAGGAAATACATATTAGCTGTGAAACTGTTCCACATAAGACCGGTATAGCAAAAGTAAGAATTTGGAAACTTTTTTATTCGTGCCGTGATTATATAACCCAGAACATACCTACCCTTAAAATATATAACCTATCTTACACAAATATCATCATTATCTCTCATGTTTAAATAGGCTCTTAATTCAGTGTTTTAATACGTAACATGTTATTTAAGGAAGTTTCATCATTTGTCAGTTATACTTTATTAGGTGCGCAGCATTTCATAACGAAAATTTAACTTTCATTTAGATTCTTAAAATTATTATTTAAAAAAGTAGACTAGCTTATAAAGAAAAATCTCTTAAAATGTTTACATGTAATAAAATTGAAACAAATGGAGGTCCTGTACATGTTACATCAGACAGTGATACGCCTTTTCACAGGTAAAATAAACTCTTTCACTTGAATTTTTTAAACTTATTTAATTTAAAATATACGTATATTAATACAATTTAATATAAATTATTTTACAGACATGTTTGTCATCGTAACTCTAGTTACAGAAAAAAAACATGCCGCGTAGTCTTTAAATCCGGTCACTTCAATTTGGAAAAATCAATTAAGTTCAAATATCGAGTATTCCCAGACATTGTTACTGCTTTCATTGAAGCCAGATGGAGATGGACTATTATATACAGTATCCTTACGTATGTCTCTATTTGGCTCTTCTTCGCATTGATATGGTGGACCATCTTGTATGTGCATGGTGATTTGACTGACGAACATCTCCCACAAAATCTGAATAGCACAGAATGGACACCTTGTGTTACGAAAATATATGATTTTACATCAATATTTCTCTTTAGCATTGAAATTCATACTACAATTGGTTATGGAACTAGAGCTATCACTTTACAGTGTCCTTCGGCATGGATGGCTATGTGTATGGAGGGAATTCTTGGCACCATCACCCAATCTTTTCTCGTTGGTATAGTTTTCGCGAAATTGACAAGACCGAAAAATCGTGCGCAAACTTTGATTTTCTCCAAAAATGCCATAATCAATCAGCGAGACCGCAACCTATGCATGACGTTTAGAGTTGGTAACACAAGAAAGTCGAGGATAATTGATGTAAGCTTGCATGCTTACCTTCTTCGATGCGTCAAAACTGGGGAAATATTAAACGAACAAATCAAATTAAACTTATCAGTTGATTCATGTGAGAATGCCTCATTCATGTTGCCTATATCTGCAGTACATAGGATGGATGAGACAAGTCCTTTGTATTCACTATCAGCTCATGACTTGTTGAAATCGAAACTAGAAATCTTAGTTGTATTCGAAGGTATCATAGAATCCACTGGTCAGCCTGTTCAAGCCAAGTCTAGTTATACGGCGCAAGAAATTTTATGGGGACATCGATTCTCACCTCTCGTCGAATACAAAAAAGAAAAGCAAGGTTTCGTTATAGATTATTCCAAATTTGATGAAACACTTCGGATAAATACTCCATTATGTTCTGCTGAGCAACTGAATTTTTACCACAAAAAAAGTTTATTAGATTATGACTACATTCCCTTTAACAGTTATAATTAATAGGAATTAGTCACGTCTGTCTACCTTACTCTTTGCAGATGTGGATGTAGTATAACAATAAGCTTCCTGAGTTCCATCGTATCCCTGTAAATAGTCTGCATCGCTGTCATTTGAATCTGAAGATTTGTTACCATTAACTTAAGCGCTATTAACTGTGTATCACACTTTTGTAAATCTACATTTAATTTAGAAATCATTTTATTATTAATTTCAAATTGTCTTTTAAAGTATTGTTCGTAGTTAGCCATTTCATGTTAATAACACATCACACTAATTATATTTTAATGATGATTTTTGTCAAAACAAAGAAATATGTATTTTTACACAAATAGATTTATAGTTATTTGTACTAATCTGCTCCGTTACGGCTTTTTTCACAGTAAACACCCACGTTGTTGATGATTTTTTTTAAACTACAGATATAATATATCACTCATACGATGTCTCATAAAGCCATATAGTATCTATATATTATTACAAATAATATTATGGTTTCATGAGAGAACGCTATCTGAAGTTTTGTACCGTGCGTACAGTGATTCTTACGCTATTATCACTTATCACTTGCTTATCATAAGATAATATGTTTACTCACCCATAACCCATAACGTATATTCTTGTTAAATTTATTAGTCAAAATTTGTTCTACGAGTTGTTTGAAGAATACTCTTTCTACGGGTTGCAGTATCAGTTTTAATTGGTTGAATTCTTTATTTTCCTTCGTTAACAACACTTATTTTAACTAGCAAACCCGGCCACAAGTTGCTATGTCGTTTTGGAGTCCCTATGGAACATTGATCCGATCGCTAGGAAATTGTACAGATTATCTGAAAATTTCATCAAACTCGTTCCAGCCGTTTCGGAGTTTATAGAGAACATACATGCAAACATCAATTTTTATACATTTTTAAATAATAATGGAGACCAATTTTGTGAAATCCGACCACAGTAACCTAAAGTTATGGCAATTATAATTGGATTGTTCTATAATTATTTTTTGTTAAAAAAAAATTAAAAGGCCAGTTTTGATTTATAAATTATCGTACTAAACAGTAAATAATAATTTTAATGAATAAAGTTTCAGGTGAAGGGAGTACCTACTTACATACCAAATGAAATCTTATAATAATACGTGAAGCAAAAGCTTTCGGTACCTTTTTAAGCGTATTGCATGCACGGAAGACTGTGAGATTTGGCATGGTTAAAGTTTATATGGAGAAGGAGTTCAGAAAGCTAAAATTTATCTATATTATCTGTTACTAATATATTAAATAAAATAAGTTAACACTGCGAATCCTAACCCGACAAGTTCCATTAAACTTAGAGTCCCCAAAATATTGATATTGTCACTCATTTGGTCACTCAAGGAAAAGTGACAACAAGTGATGTAGATAATACTCATTGTTTAGGTTCATGAATACTGCAAATGACAAACAGAAAATAGTCTATGATTAAAAATTCGCTGTTCGAATTTCGACCTTAGGGCGATCGCTAGTTTACATAAATTTAGAACTTATGTCAAATTTCATCTCAATCAGATATAAGGAAGTGGTTGAAAAATGGTTTGCAAATTTTGAAATTTGGTGTTACATACTAACGAAGTAATAATGTCAATGAAAGCTTGTAAAAATACCATGTTTTTTAAGCCACGGAGCTTAAAAATGTGAAAACTAAATTTTTTGTTTTACGTAAATATACCTAATAATTTATTAATACTTAATCATTAACTTTTTGAAGCTGGTCATTAATAGGTATAATATATTATAATAGATATTATTAAATATATCTCAGTTGTACCTTTATTATTAAATGTAGGTAAGTTCAAAGAACACTGAACGTCTTTTATATTATGTATTCTAAGGACCAATGTAGCTGTAATTTAGCTCAAAACATCAATTTAAAAATCTGTGTTTTAGGATATATTTATGTATAACTAGAAATAAAGTTTTATAACATGCTAAATTATTAAAAAAGAAACAAAAACCCAACTGCAATAAAAACACTTGAATAAAAAAAACTATTTTTGCATTATATTTCAGTTCCGGACGTCGTACTTAAATATTACCTTTGGAGTCTATCTTACTCCCACAATTAATTCGAATCTAACGACACCTCGTATGCTAAAATCTATCAAACCGTTTAGGCTACCGAGCGTACCAAAGAAATAGACATGATACATACCTACTCTCGAAAAACAAAACCCTTCATTTATCACATTCAGGTAAAAACATAATAAAGTTTTGACTTCCACTACCACAGAATCTTTTTCTGTAATAAAGAAGTACCTAGTTATATGTATACCTATGTATGTGTACGAAAGGGCCAGACGTTAGGTCAGCATATTTAGATTAGGTAGAAGTAAGTTTAATCTTAACCAAATTAACCGGTTAAAACGGGTTAGTTTTAGTTTTAAAAAAAGACTATCGCTCCCCGAAGTTAACTACTTTTATAACAGTTTTTGTTTATAAATCTGGCTCAAACTTCTGAATATTGTTATGACAGTAAATAATTTATTAAATTTGTATTTTTGTTGTACCACGACGATGGCAAAAAAAGCGTGGATTCCGCCTGATGGTAAGCGATCACCGAAGCCTGTGAACGCTTGCAATACCGGAAGCATCACATGCGCGTTGTTGGCCCTTGAAAAACCTGTTCACATTGTAATTATTTGAAAATATCTATTAGGGGGCATACTATCATGTTTATGTTATAAAAATAATTATAAATATTGAAGATTTTATTGTCTAACCTCAAACTGTAAAATTAGCAACTTTGATAATATTTTATATTACACATTTATGTAGGTATCTCACAATTTTGTGTTGTAATAACTAAATATAAAGTACGTATATTTATGTACTTATTTTGAAATGGTCCTCACAGAAAAAAATGTTGTAAGTGACTTTATCATTCAGTTTTCTACGAGCCATTTCCAAACGCTTTGGCATTGTTAGGAACGCTCACAGTTGTTTTCCCGTAGTCTTTATACATTGGTTTGGCAATTACACTGTACAGTGTGGCACTATATACCATTTGTAGACTATTTTATCTACTAAATCCATAGTAATATTATAAATGCGAAAGTAACTATGTCTGTCTCTCTGTTACATTTTCACGCCTAAGCCGCTGAACCAATTTTGATGCATTTTAGAATAGAGATAGATTGGATCTTGGGAAACGACATAGCTACTTTTTATCGCGAAAATTTAGCTTGAAGGAGTAAAGGCGATGAAATTTTTAAGGTCACATCAAACCAATTTTGATGAGTTTTGGTATAGAGATAGATTGGCCCTTGGGAAAAGACATAAGTTACTTTTTGTCGCGAAAATACAACTTGAAGGGGTGAAATAGGGGACGAAAATTCGAATGAAGAACGCATCAAACCAGTCCTGATAAATTTTGGTATAGATATATTGAACTATGTAGAAGGACATAGGGGACCTTACTTATGACGCGCAAATAAAATTTGAAGGTGTAATGTAATAGAGTTTGAACACATCGTTTCTCAAATTAGGGATATGAACATTTTGCAAAGGTTTCACATTTTTTCTAAATCATCCCACAAAGTGGTAGGTACATTAAGGGATGAT
This sequence comes from Saturnia japonica, assembly GCA_033032175.1. Lineage (NCBI taxonomy): Eukaryota > Metazoa > Arthropoda > Insecta > Lepidoptera > Saturniidae > Saturnia > Saturnia japonica. The sequence continues at coordinate 8,182,309 of CM065314.1, forward strand.
TTCAATTATTATTTAGTTTTATTGGGTTGGGGTAGTGTTGGATTCATACTGGCATACAATTATAATACCATACACATATTGATCACGGTACGGGGTCAGTCAGTGTATATGCAGTAATATAGCGGGGTGTTAGGGATCGCCATCATGATACACATAGTGATAAACACATCTATGTTTCTCTTTTGGTTAGTCGTGTTCCGAGATCAGCCAGTGTATACGCAGTAATATAGCGGTGTGGTAGAGATCTCCACCACCATATACATAGTGATAAACACATCTATGTTTCTCTTTTGGTTTGTCGTTTTCCGAGATCAGCCAGTGTATATGCAGTGATATAGCGGTGTGGTAGAGATCTCCACCACCTTACACGTAGTGATAAACCTATCTATGTTTCTCTTTTGGTTAGTCGTGTTCCGAGATCAGCCAGTGTATACGCAGTAATTTAGCGGTGTGGTAGAGATCTCCACCACCATACACATAGTGATAAACACATCTATGTTTCTCTTTTGGTTAGTCGTGTTCCGAGATCAGCCAGTGTATACGCAGTAATATAGCGGTGTGGTAGAGATCTCCACCACCATACACATAGTGATAAACACATCTATGTTTCTCTTTTGGTTTGTCGTTTTCCGAGATCAGCCAGTGTATATGCAGTGATATAGCGGTGTGGTAGAGATCTCCACCACCATACACGTAGTGATAAACCTATCTATGTTTCTCTTTTGGTTAAGTGTGTTCCGAGATCAGCCAGTGTATACGCAGTAATATAGCGGTGTGGTAGAGATCTCCACCACCATACACATAGTGATAAACACATCTATGTTTCTCTTTTGGTTTGTCGTTTTCCGAGATCAGCCAGTGTATATGCAGTGATATAGCGGTGTGGTAGAGATCTCCACCACCATACACGTAGTGATAAACCTATCTATGTTTCTCTTTTGGTTTGTCGTATTCCGAGATCAGCCGGTGTATATGCAGTAATATAGCGGTGTGGTAGAGATCTCTACCACCATACACGTAGTGATAAACCTATCTATGTTTCTCTTTTGGTTTGTCGTGTTCCGAGATCAGCCGGTGTATATGCAGTAATATAGCGGTGTGGTAGAGATCTCCACCACCATACACGTAGTGATAAACCTATCTATGTTTCTCTTTTGGTTTGTCGTGTTCCGAGATCAGCCGGTGTATATGCAGTAATATAGCGGTGTGGTAGAGATCTCCACCACCATACACGTAGTGATAAACCTATCTATGTTTCTCTTTTGGTTTGTCGTGTTCCGAGATCAGCCGGTGTATATGCAGTAATATAGCGGTGTGGTAGAGATCTCCACCACCATACACGTAGTGATAAACCTATCTATGTTTCTCTTTTGGTTTGTCGTGTTCCGAGATCAGCCGGTGTATTTGCAGTAATATAGCGGTGTGGTAGAGATCTCCACCACCATACACGTAGTGATAAACCTATCTATGTTTCTCTTTTGGTTTGTCGTGTTCCGAGATCAGCCGGTGTATATGCAGTAATATAGCGGTGTGGTAGAGATCTCCACCACCATACACGTAGTGATAAACCTATCTATGTTTCTCTTTTGGTTTGTCGTGTTCCGAGATCAGCCGGTGTATATGCAGTAATATAGCGGTGTGGTAGAGATCTCCACCACCATACACGTAGTGATAAACCTATCTATGTTTCTCTTTTGGTTTGTCGTGTTCCGAGATCAGCCGGTGTATATTCAGTAATATAGCGGTGTGGTAGAGATCTCCACCACCATACACGTAGTGATAAACCTATCTATGTTTCTCTTTTGGTTTGTCGTGTTCCGAGATCAGCCGGTGTATATTCAGTAATATAGCGGTGTGGTAGAGATCTCCACCACCATACACGTAGTGATAAACCTATCTATGTTTCTCTTTTGGTTTGTCGTGTTCCGAGATCAGCCGGTGTATATGCAGTAATATAGCGGTGTGGTAGAGATCTCCACCACCATACACGTAGTGATAAACCTATCTATGTTTCTCTTTTGGTTTGTCGTGTTCCGAGATCAGCCGGTGTATATTCAGTAATATAGCGGTGTGGTAGATATCTCCACCACCATACACGTAGTGATAAACCTATCTATGTTTCTCTTTTGGTTTGTCGTGTTCCGAGATCAGCCGGTGTATACGCAGTAATATAGCTGGTTGGTAGGGATCGCCAACACAATATGCATAGTGATAAGGGTTATCAAGCTTTTCTTTTGCCGTGTTCCGAGATCAGTTGGTCTACATCCAATAATACGCAGACGAAGTCGCGGGTACCAGCTGGTATGCTATAAAACAAAGTTTTACTTTACAATAACACACAATAGTTATGTATCTTATGTATACCTATACCTACCGGTAATACTAGCATATAACGTCAATATGCAATATTTACAAATTGGAGCGTTAAAGCGTTTTTTAGTAATTTTAATGTTTTGTTATCCTTTTTTGTTAGAAATACACAAAATTATGAAGAAAAACGCTGAACTTATTGATTAGCAATACATTTAATTATTACATTGTTACAATCGTGACAACTTACGGAAAACTTGGGTATTATTCGATTAAAACAATAGTATAGCATAACAGTGACCTAACAGTGATTTTATATACTTTTTAAATTATCTGTATTGCTTGATTCTCATTGGCAAACAACATAGAAATAAGTGTTGTTATTACGTACTACGTTTGTACATGTTTTGTCATTTTTGCCGTTTGCAGTTTTTTTGTTTAGTTCAAAAGGTTTAATTCAACAAAACTATTTCAAGCGAATCGACGTAACAAATACAAATTGCGTTAGAAATTACAATGATCATGCTCATAACTAAAGATTATATTTACATGTTGTTATGCGTAATTTTGCGCGCCCGAGAAAAATCGGCAGTATTGAAGGAATATACCATTTGACTTAATTTCATTTTCCATTTTCAGCCATTACTAAAAAAATATCTCACAGACACTTATAGGGAGAAACAATAGTATGCAGGTATCCTCATCTCTGTTATTTTGTATACCGGCATGGTTGAAAGATATTGAAAGCAAATGTGTAATCTTTTAAGAATAAGAAGCCTGTGGTGCACGACCAACTTTTTTAATGATAAAATGTTAAATTCTTTTACGCTCTTGAGTATCTGTAAAACCATTCAGAAGTTTTATGTTAATAAAAAAACATCAATTCTTAAAATAATTATCAAGGAGCTAAATCACGGAATAAAGAGTATGTTGGAAGAGGTACACTTGTATCACAGTATCGGGACCGATGTCGCGAAAATCAACTAACGAAACCATACCAATAAAACCATAGAAGTAGTTACCATCTATGAATGAAACACCAATCACAATCAAAAGTAATATTAATTCAAAAGGAGTTAAATGGCGTTCATACTTTTTAAGTACAAACTTTTTATTGAGTTTTGTCAATTTTAAAGAAAAAAATAAATTTTTAAGTCCACTTAAAAATTATACAGAGACATTATGATTCAAGACGATTTATCATTTGGCTTTGAATTTATTAAAACCATTTTACAATTGTGTTAGGGGGAAACCGCCCTTATTTGGTGACCGCAGCTATTGCGCAACCTGGGGTCCTCAGAGCGTATTATCGCATTTGTCACCACTTTTGTGTGATGACAGATGACCCATGACAGCGTTTTGAGGACCTTTATTGGAGTTGCCATATTAATTGTGGCCCTACTTCGCTTTACTGCAATGGCGATCACTCTTTATATCTTGGAGCCTCTACTCCGGACGCTGCTTCAAACTGTGCAGGCCTACTCCAGCGTATTTTTTTACATTATGTATGCATTATTTTATAAAAATATGACGTTTACACACGTACAAGGTTATACCACAGCCGGAGAAACTGATAGGGATGGAGCTATATCGACAAATGTAACACGATAACAGACTCGATATTTTTTTTACAAAATGTAAGAAACTACACTACTGCCGGATACTTTGTACAAATTTATTAACTAATATTATATTTCATTACAAGATGTTACACGTATTAATTCTTGATTGATAATGCCAACTTCTTCAAAATTTTCGAAGCTGTTGTAAAATAAGTAGGTATAGGTAGGTACTCGACAATGAAACGAAATAATTATAACGAGAGGTAATTTTTATTTATTTATTTTAATCAAAATCTGTTTCTTCAAAATATAATAATTAAATGCGATCGATATGGGCGGGGGTAGGTTCAGGTTCAAGTGCAGTGTAAATGAAACTCAATCTATCCCTGGTAGGGCCATCTGTCCGATGACTTTACACGGTGAATGGTCTTGGAGAAAGCACTACGGTTGCAATGACCTCCAAGGCAAGTCTAGGGAGTTATCCTTCACGTGGTTGCCGCCTGTTATTGGTCTGTATAGGTCGGATACAGACACAACCGAAACCCCTAGTCGAACCTTCCCCTCTTTCTATCCGTCATCTATCCATATTCCATCTTTCCCTTCCTAATCCGCTAAAGTGTATCAGTAGCTGTGCTCTGCGGACCGAGCCTCACAAAAATATGTTGAGACTTGGGAGACTCTTCTAGATTCTACAGCTACCCACGTGTCTGTGCCGTGCGTGGAGACCCGTACGCAGAGATGAAGGGATCCTGGAGTGCTGAGCCACCAGTGGCTAGAGTAGTATATAGCTACGGGTGACAACACGCCTCTTTGGCCCGAATTTTCTTGCCAAACGGGAGGTCCTGGAGGAGCCAATCGGGATCAATCGGCTGTGGTTATCGTCAGAGATAGCCTGGCTAGGGTTGGGATATGTGCGGTGGACAGTCGGCGGTGCACGGAACTTGTGGTGAGCCATCGGTTGGTATCTTCCAACCAGGTGGCAGCCGCATACTTCTTTGCGTCGTTTAGGCTCGTCTAGCTGCTGTTTCCTTGACCCTATATCTCTGGTGGTAGGTCCTGACGGACGGGTACTTCTGATGCTCGGACGTCCTCTACTGTGGGCTCCCTGGAGGGTGGGACGCCGCCGGAAACGAATTACAAATCCTTTAAAACAACAATGGAAAATAAAAAGGAAACCAAAGGGAAGAGGGCCGCACCTGAGGGTGCGCCTGTCTCGATAAACAACACTCAGGCTGCAAATGCGCCACAACAACAACAACAACAACAAGACAGGGCTGCGTCTAAGGATGCGCCTACATATCTAGACCTAAACACCATTAGGGATGCCATGCCAGCAACGACCTCGCAAGAGAGACCAGTTTGGCAAATGACGACCAAGAAGGGAAAAACACCAACAAGCCAACCAGCAAAGGTAAACGTGCGCAAGCGCGAACCGAAGCTGGGAAGGTAAAGAAGGCAGACCTGATCAGGAAGCAGCTACCTGCGGCTGCTGCTGCGACCGGGTCTAAAGCCCGTCGACGCAAGCGCGGCAAGCAGAAAGCTGCTGAAGTGTCAAAACCACTGACACCCGTAGTGAAAGTATGCGAGGTTTCGTCCCAATGCGACGTAAAGGCCGCAGGGGCAGGCACCGCAGAAAAGACTGAGCAGGTTAGCCAACCCGTGACAAAGGGTGCTGTACAGCCCCGACGGTCGCGAGGAAAACGGTCTGGAAAGGCGAAGCGACGACCAGATGTCAGCTCTGGGGAGACCTCTGGTCAAACCATGCCCTCCAACAAAAGGGCTCGTCCCGACGAGACTATGTCTCCGAAGGGTGTCAGCAAACGTTTCAGGTTTGAGCCTAGCACTTCCAGCAAGCGCCCGAACACAAGCTACGCCGACGTTAGCAAGACTAATGACCTCTGCGTAGCAGTTATGATCCAGCCGTTTCATGATCTTACTGCGGAACAGGCAGAAGAAATCAAAAAGAGCCTGGTGACCAAATTGCTAGATATGGTCAGCCCGTCTAGCTCCGCGACACCAGCCTTCATACCACCCTTCCGTGGGAAACCGTTCTTCAGCGAAGGGGTCCTGAAGATGTGGTGCGAGAATGATCTCGCCCTCAACTGGCTTCACAAAACCATCGCAAGTACCCCATCACCAGTACCCGGAACTGGACTAGTTGTCAAACGACAGGCAGACATCCCCCGTAGGGTAAAGTGCGCCATGTTCGTACCCGACTGGTCCAAAGATGTTGACACACTGCAGAGACTGCTCATTGGGCAGAATCCGTGGTACCACCTCAACACCTGGGCACTTTACACCGTCCAAACAAGAGAGGACGGCGTCTTCCTCGTACTTGGGATCCCGGCCGCAGAGATCACTATAATACTAGAAAGAGGACGCCGCGTGGCCTACTCGGTAGGCTGCGTCTACATCAGGTTCTTTGGGGAGAGTGGAGGCCTAAAAAATGTGCCACCAGGATTCCCAGAACCGAACATACAACACACTACACACGCTGTAGCTAACCCAATCATGGAGGTGGAGGCATCGCTGACTCTAGAGCAAAGTGAAGCCGAAACCACCAAGGAGGATAACACAGTTCCTCAAGCGCGACGCATAAGCACAGCCATTAGGCTATGCGAAGCTGTCGCCGCAGCATCCTCCAGGAGTGCCAGCAGTGGCGCGCCGGAGAGTAAGGCTACCACTTGCGTTGGTAGGCCGGAAACCCCGCAGAGCTGAGGACTGAGGGACTGTGAGGGGGGATCTGAGAGGTCATTAGATACTGATGGCTTCCTTACATCATCCCAGACCCACCATTAAGGTAATACAGACCAACTTCCAGCACAAGCAACTCGCGGCGGCTACCCTGCGTCGGCAGCTGGAGGTGAACAACGAGACCATCGCCCTGATTCAGGAGCCGTGGATAAGGAAGGACAGGATTTGTGGTCTCTCTAATATCGGCGGTAAAATCCTTCTGGACACAACTGTAAGTAATCCACGCACTTGTGTCTATGTGCCAAGGAATCTAACGACTGTACTAATCAATGAATTCTGTTCCAGAGATCTGACTGTTATTAGACTCGGGGGTGGAATGAGCAACCAGCTACCAGAGCTGGTCCTCGCATCTGCCTACCTGACGGGTGATGCTGAGATCCCAACGCCAGAGCTGGCTGCCCTTATTCAACACTGCGAAGGGGAAGGACTTAAGCTGGTTATCTCAGCGGATACCAACTCACACCATCCCCTTTGGGGTTTTGACACCTCAAACCTGAGAGGTGAACAACTTATAAACTTTCTATTCTCTACTGACCTTCAAATCATGAACATAGGTTCGGAACCAACCTTTGTCACTTCGAGGGCTCAAACCATCATAGACGTTACTTTCGCATCGGAAAGGGCATCAAACTTCATTAAGGATTGGCGAGTATCCAATGAGGTTTCCTGTTCCGATCATAGATGGATTGAATATAGCCTATATGTAGACGTGCCTTCACCAGAACCGAGTCGCAATCCACGTAAGACCGATCGCGTCTCATACAAAAAGCTGTTGGAGATGGAATTAAATAAGTACGGAAACCCACCACCGTACACTGATACGGAAGGTAAAGAAATCCATCTAAATAAACTTACATCAACAATAATAGAGTGTTACGAAAAAACGTGCCCTCTTACAAAGCAATCCGCCAATGCTAAAAGGAGGGACGGCTGGTGGGGCCCCGAACTTGAGCGCTTACGTAGCAAAGTTCGAAAACTTTTTAACCATGCGATGAACACCAGGAAAGAACAAGACTGGAATGCTTACAAGGAGATACAACGCCAATTTAAATACCATATACGACAACGCAAACGCGAGTCGTGGCGAAGCTTCTGTACCAACATTGAATCAAACAGTCAGGCAGCCAGACTCAAAAATATACTCGCAGGCGAGCCCAACCGATCATTGGGGTCACTTAAGAAACCTGACAACACCTACACGAAATCCGATGTAGAGACATGTGAATTCCTTCTCCAAACCCACTTCCCGGGTTGTCTACTAAGTGCCGACTAATACTGGAGCGACGGTTCGGTAGGAGAGCGCATAGAACCGGATTGGATAACTGCCCGTAACATTGTCCAACAAGATAAGTTATTGTGGGCAATAAACAGCTTCCTTCCATATAAAGCACCCGGTTTGGATGGTATCTTCCCCGGTCTTTTAAGATGGTGCGATAAGGCAATTGCAGCACACCTGCTAATAATTTTCCAGGGATGCATTGCCTTTCGATACACACCCAAACAGTGGAGGGAAGTAAAGGTAGTATTTATACCCAAACCAGGCAGAAGTGACTATACACAGACAAAATCTTTCAGACCCATTAGTCTCACGTCCTTTATTTTAAAGACCCTAGAGAGACTCTGTGATAGAGAAATAAGGGATAACATCCATATGGGCTAACCACTTCACTGCCAACAACATGCCTATACTGTAGGTAAATCAACAGAATCTGCATTACATAATGTAGTCTCACGTATTGAACATGCTCTATCAAGTAAATTATCAACCCTAGGCTCTTTTATTGATATTGAAGGGGCCTTTGACAAAACAACTTTTAACAGCATCAGCCATGCCCTTTCAAGACATGGAGTAAATCCAACGCTTAGAAGTTGGAATGATAACATGCTTCGATATAGAGCGGTCCAGGTTACAGTGAATACAACCACCAGAGGTATTGCGGTTAGGGGGTGCCCCCAGGGGGGAGTACTCTCGCCACTACCCTGGAATTTGGTTGTAAACGAACTCATCACTGACCTGAACAAAAACAGTTATTATACTGTAGGCTATGCTGATGATCTAGCAATTCTACTCAGTGGGGCACATGAAGGCACACTCTGCGATCTGATGAGGGGTGCCTTCCGCATAGTAGAAAATTGGTGTAAAAAACAGGAACTCACTGTTAATCCGTCGAAAACGGAACTAGTGTTGTTCACTAACAAACGCAAATTGAGTAACTTTGTTTTACCAAAGTTATTCGGCACTGACCTAGCACTAGTAGCTGAAGTCAAATACCTAGGCGTAATTTTAGACAGCAAGCTACTGTGGAATAAACACCTGGAGAACAAACTAAATAAGGCCTGCATTACATTCTGGCAATGTAAAAGATTACTGGGCAAGAAATGGGGTCTATCTCCAAAGATTACCCACTGGCTTTATACTACCGTAATTCGACCGACCGTTACCTATGGTGCAGTGGTTTGGTGGCCTAGGACCGAACTAAGCACAGTCAGACGGAAGCTGCAGCAATTCCAACGATTGGCTTGCTCAGCTATAACCGGCTGCATGCGCACCACGCCAACAACAGCCCTGGAAGTCATTCTCGGCATGCCACCCTTAGATCTGTTTATACAACAGGAGGCCGCGGTATCAGCAATACGAATGACAAATCTGGGGCTGTGGGGCAATCCGAATGGACCACACACAAAAATTTTAAAGAAGGCTATCATGTACGAACCTCTGATAGAATCTCCGTGTGATAGGATCCTAAAGAAACATATTTTCAACAGAAACTACTCGATAGAACTATGCGAAGAAAAACCGGACCAATCCGGCATAAACGAGGTTCGCATATATACAGATGGTTCAAAAACTGATACAGGAACAGGCGCCGGGGTATTTTCCTGTGATCTAAACATTAAAACATCAATAGCCTTAGGGCCACACAGTTCCATCTTCCAATGTGAATGTGTAGTCATTACTGAGGCGGTAAACGCAGTGCTGAACAGGAAAATAGAGAACCACAATATAAGAATTCTCTCCGACAGCACTGCAGTCTTACGAGCTCTGGAGAGTAACATACACGACTCTGGGCTTATAAATGAGTGTCACAAAGTAGGTACTGGAAAGGGTTACAACTAACAACAAAGTAACCCTACAGTGGATTAAAGGACACAGCGGATCACTGGGCAATAACGCAGCAGATGAACTGGCAAAGAGAGGTTCCGGCACTCTGCGGATGGGTCCTTTACCCATATTGCCTTTGCCGTTCAGCATGATTCGCTCGTGGCTGCGTCAAAGAACAACAGAATCACATAAAGATCAATGGACAACCGCCAGTGACTGTAGACAGTCGAGGGAGACACTGCCCATCCATGAACCGCGATTGTCGCGGCGACTTCTTGGTCTTAATAGAAGTGATCTACGTGTTATGGTAGGCACTATAACTGGCCATTGTTCACTTAACAATCACCTTTATGTTCTAGGTGTCACTGACAGTCCCATGTGCAGAGCATGCATGGAGGGCGAAGAAACCGCTACCCACGTAGTCCTGAAATGCGCGGGAGTTGCAACCCAACGGGCGAAAACCCTCAAAAACCCGAGGTCACTTCGAGAAGCCTGTGAATGCCCCAGGAGGCTTCTGTGCTTCTGGTCGGAGTTGGGCTGGCTGGAATAGCCAGTCGGAATATCTACGCACAATAGACCTAGGAAGAGTCTAAGTGCGGACAAGTGGAGCCCACATAACATAACATATATATGCGATCGATATCATTACTTATTTGGTCACAACACTACAACTATCAAATTAGGACTGTCATCGAGAAAATAAAGAAACGGAAATAGTATAGTTAATGTCGGCTTATTCGATTTTTTTGTTGGTTCTATTCCCGGTATAGGTACCTGTAATGTACGCAATGAAACACGGACGGTCGCAGAATGAATGTGTATTATCGCAAGCGCATTGACAAAGGTGAACGTGGGGGTACATATGAAAAACTTAATCAATCTATACATTACATTGTCCTCCTTCTAAATAAAGATCATCTTAAAACTAACAGAATAACCAAAATAAATTATAAACGAATAAAACCTAATTTTATAGTTTAATCCACTATCTAAAAATCTAAAATTATTTCTTATTTGACCTAGATCTTAAAATCATAGAATGACCAGGTTCCCGAATCTTTATTCGTGGCCTCAGAGTGATAGCTTTAGGTGAGCTCTGTTTTTGGGTAATCTCTGAATCTACGTTATCTGTTTGTTTAGGTACCACCTCTTTCTGGATTTCGTTATTTATATCGGATGAAACAACGTTATTGGAACAGGGAAACTCATTAACCGGAACCATCGGCTCATTGTTTTCATTAGAATTAGTTTCTGTATCCAATTGTTGTGTATTTACACATGATAATGAATGACGTGATTTTCTTTTACTTAATAATTGGTCGGTGTGGCGCTTAGATATGCGATCATCGTCTGTACCTTTAACAGTGTACGAGACAGGCCCTGTTCTATCGATAATTACACCATCTTTCCATTTTATATCTTTATTGACATAATTTCGCATCAGTACCCCCTCCCCTGGTAAAAACTCACGCAACTTCCCACCACGGCGCGTCTTTTGCTCTATCTGCTTATCGTGGACTATTTCACTAGTAACCGGTCGTAACAAATCAAGCTTACCACGTAACCGCCGACCTAACATGGCCACTGCTGGCTCTTTTTGTGTTGTACAGTGCTCAACGTTTCTGTATGTAAATAGGAACCTAGAAATGGCTTTATTAAAATTTACATTTTCTATTGTTGCCTTTTTTAATACTTGTTTTACAAGTTTAACTGCGTTTTCAGCAGCTCCATTACTAGATGGATGATAAGGAGCAACTAGTACGCGTCTGATACCATTCATCTTTAAATAATGTAAATATTCAGCCGAAGAAAACGGTGGTCCGTTGTCACTCACTATACTTCTCGGGAGACCAAAACGAGCAAAAATTTTGCGCAAACTATTAATAACTGCTGTTGCTGAAGTACTATTTACTTCTTCAACTTCTAACCACTTAGAATGAGCATCTATTAATATAAGAAAATACTTGTTACGATATGGCCCTAGAAAATCTATATTCAAACGGACCCAAGGTTCCTTTGGCCAGTTCCACGAATGTAATGGCGCTGGCGGGGCTTGTTCGCGTTGAGAAGCGCAAGCCTCACATTCACGACATATTCGCTCTATGTCTGCGTCTAACCCCTCCCACCAGACATAATTTCGTGCAACTTGTTTCATTTTGACAATACCTATATGCCCACTATGAATCTCATCCAAAATAATAGAACGTAAGTTATTTGGTATTACAACGCGATAACCCCAAACTAAACAATTATTTTCTATGAAAAGATTATCTTTTTTTGAAAAATAAACCCTGTCTCGTTCACTTTCTACACGTTCTGGCCAACCAAATTTAATATACCCTACTATTTTGTTTAGTTGTATATCTTTCTTTGTTTCCTTTTGTACTTCATAAAATGTAACTGGTAAATCATTTTCTATAAAATGCAAATAGCTACCAATATAATTTTCAGAATTAATGTTATATTTATCGCTTGACTGTAACGGTAATCGAGACAATGAATCAGCAAAACAATTTCTTGTGGAAGGTACAAATTCTATGTCAAAATTATAAGCTGCCAATCGTATCGCATACCTTTGCAATCGACTCGCAGCTGTCTGCGGGATGCCTTTATTTTTGCCAAAAATAAAACTTAAAGCACGGTGATCACTACGTAATATGAAATGTCTACCATACAAATATTGGTGATGTTTGGTTACTCCAAATAAAATTGCCAGTGCTTCTTTATCAAATTGAGAGTAATTAAGTTCGGCCTCATTTAATGTGCGAGAAGCACAGCTAACGAGTCTCTCTGAACCGTCAGGAAATCTGTGAGTAAGCACTGCACCTAGCCCATACGCACTGCTGTCCACAGATAATATTAACGGTAATGTAGGGTCATAATGAGCCAACACCGGACTGCTACTCAACATGTTTTTGATTTCATTAAAAGCTCTTTCACACTGATTATCCCAATTCCATTTAACGTCTTTTTTTAATAAATTATATAATGGATGTAAAATACTACTAATATTCTTACAAAAATTAGCGTAAAAGTTAACTAAACCTAAAAAACTTCTTAACTGAGATATATCTTTAGGAGTGGGGGCGGTCACTATCGCCTCAATCTTTTTCTTATCAGTGTGAAGACCAAACTTATCTATGCAGTAACCTAAATAAGTGACACTATTTTTAAAAAAATCACATTTTGACCAATTTACACGTAACCCTGCATCCCTCAATCTACATAGTACCGCTCGTAAGTTTTTAAAATGAGTGTTTCTGTCTACTCCAGTAACACAGATGTCATCTTGGAATGCCGCCGTACACGGCAAGCCACTAATGGTTTCCTCTATTAATTTTTGGAAGTTCTCTGGTATGCACTTTAAACCGAACGGTACGCGTTTGTAAATGAAAGTACCCAAATGTGTGGTAATCGCCGTCATCGGTTGTGAGTCTTCCGTAAGAAGTAATTGCTGATAAGCATTAGATAAATCAATTTTTGAGTATTGTTCTCCTCCCGCTAATTTAGCAAATATTTCCTCAATTCGAGGGACCGGATAATGAAAATCTTTTAAAAGTGGATTGATTGTGACCTTATAGTCACCACAAATACGTATGTTACCATTTTTTTTAACTATAGGAACAATAGGTGTTCCGTAATCTGAACGATCCACCTTATATATGACGTCATCTTGCTGCAAACGTTCAAGTTCGCGCTCAACCGGCTCGCGCAGTGCTAACGGGAGCGTCCGCGCTTTTACATAAATCGGAGTTAAATCTGTTAAATGTAATTTAATGCGAGATTTATAAGTTCCTAACCCATCAGCAAATACTTCTGAAAATTCTCTACGTAATGCTTCTATCGAACATTTGTTTATGTCTGGCATTATATTATGACAATGTGTAACATTCAAATTCAAACAGCGTATCCACGTACGGCCTAACAACGGAGGGCCCCCGTTCTCTATAATAAACAATTTTAAATTTATATTTATTTGTCCGTACACAACATTAACCATAATATAACCCAAAGGTCTAATCACATCGCCAGTATATGTTTTTAAACTAGGCGACTCCTTAATTATGTTTTTAAGTGAGAAAAATTCATCATAATACCTCTTAGATATAACAGAAATTTTACTACCAGTGTCAATTTCAAACTTGATAAAACAATTCTCTACCTTAACATCAAGTAAATAAGGACCATTAGTATTATTACATAGAAAATTGTAAAAACTTATATCACCGTCAGAATTCGATTCACTCAAAAAAAATTGACTTTTCACTCTCCTCGACGAATTTGGTCCCGAATCTACGTCGTACTTACGACACATGACCTTCAAATGTCCTTTTTCACCGCACCGATCACAAGAGTACATCTTGAACCTGCATCGCGCGGCCACGTGATTGTCCTTGCCGCAACGCGTACAGGGGGCCGCACGACCGGCACGGCCGGCGCGGCCGGCGCGTCGCACGCTGTCACCCGGCCCCGGCACCGCCACGCTCACCCGATGTAGCCCGTCTACCTCACCGTCGCCCGCACCGCTCTCGGCGCAGCTACCGCTACCACCGCCCGCCGCAATCGCCGCGTGCCGCTCCGCCACTTCAAGTGCTAAAGCAAGCTCCACTGCCCGCTTGTAATCTAAATTTTGTTCAGCAAACAGCCGGGATCTCATATCCTCAACACGAAGTCCAGAAACGAACTGATCTCTTAAATTTACCTCTAGACCGTCACTAAAATTGCAAGTTTTAGCGAGATGTTTTAAATTTTGTAGGTATTCGCTTACAGTTTCTTCACGTCCTTGCTTCCTTTGCCGAAATACATGTCGTTCTGCGATCTCCGACCGTCGCGGTTCCAGATGTTCCTTGATTATTCTCTCTAATTCTTCAAAAGATTTGTCTTCAGGATGATCAGGAGAACACAAATCACACATCAGCTCATAGCACGCGACTCCTACATGCGTCACTAAAGTCGCCACATGCAACTCTTTCCCGATGTTATTCAACGCTATAAATTGCTTCACACGTCTACAATATGCGTCCCAATTATGTACGCCTATTAAAAAACTTTCAATTGACCCGAATGGCATTTTGAAAATTCCTTTAACCGACTGCGCCAATGTAATGTACGCAATGAAACACGGACGGTCGCAGAATGAATGTGTATTATCGTAAGCGCATTGACAAAGGTGAACGTGGGGGTACATATGAAAAACTTAATCAATCTATACATTACAGTACCTAAGCCTTTTTTAGAAAATCTGTGAATGCGGTTATTAATTTATTAAATAATGTTTTCTTTGAGTAAAATTTGATATCTTCAACATTTAATATACTTTTCCTCCATGTCCCGTCCGTTTTTTCCTACCTTTAAATGTTATTTATTTAACAAAAATTAATAGCACATTAAAAAAAGAAGAATAATGAACTGGATCGTGGGTATGGAATATAATATTCTATTCTTATCGATGTCGGTAATACTAGTAAGCGATTTGTGCAGCTATAATTGAGTAGCAACAACTCTGTAGTTGAATAGCACGTATTCTGGCAGATTAAAATAAACTTTGTTTCTATAGAATTAAAGTTGTTTGTTATTTTAGTGAAGTTTTATAACACCATTTATTTCTCTTTAAATATGATTTTATTTAATTAATTATGAGATGTTACTCTCCGATTGTATGTAATAACTCCATTCAGAAGATTTTTATTTATACCATCGTTTTTACACTTTTTAATTGAAGAATAAACCATGATAAACGATTTATTTGCATCACGTAAAACGATTTTCAAACAGCCACTCTGTCAAGGTTAGAAACACGATTGCGGCACTGTGACTGCTCCCGGACTGAGTGCAAGTTTGTGGAACTACACAATCTACACGTCATGATTATAGTTGACGCTACTTATTGCATAGAATATACTCTTTGGAGTCTAAATCATAGGTAATAGCCGCTTCAGACTAAAATAAACATGCCTAAATAATAAATAACTCGTTCTGTTGCGATGTATGTTTGTTATCCACCATCTGTTTATCTTTGTTTGTTTTGTATCTTTATTAGGCAAATGATTATAAAATTCCTGTGCACATAGATTCAAAGACGCAGTAGCTAAAGTAACGTTAATTCATTACGAGTGCGTGAACCCTGAACCCGACTATGAACCCTCTGGTAATAGTGTTCACTGTTCTGTGCTGTGAACCAGTGTTACCGTTTCAAAATGATGTAATAATATACTAACAAAATGTATAGCCAGTACTAAAATATACTAAATGAAAAATATAATTCTAGTAAACCATTTCCATTCCTTTATTATCTCAATGACAGCTCCTGTGAAAACTTGAACGAGCGTCGTTTTTATATTATGTATGCATTATTTTATTAAAATATGACGTTTACACACGTACAAGGTTATACTCACAGTATACAGGGATACCATGTAAATTATACCTACTAGCGCCCTCATTTATTTTTTACCTTTTAGTTCTACTGCAGGTAACTAGTAATGTTATAATCATTCATTAACTTTTCTGAGAGGAGTGTCAGCTTATTGAATCTACATCCTTAGTCCTTAGCTTCTTGTTATATAAGTAGACATGGGTAACACTGTGCTACGCCGCTACGACTGTGCTCGCGTACTATTTTGCTGCGCCATAGCGCAAATTTGAGTAGACTCAATGCACCGGCGCTGTAAGCTACGCTTGAGCTATTAAGTTAGCGCAAGTAATTTTACCATAGATTAATCTATGTAATTTTACTGAGTTACCCATGTTTATACCTAAGTGCCGTTTATTATTATTGCTATAAATCAAACGCCAATGTTGCCAAGTCACGGAAACAAGAAGTGGCCAACCACTTTGATGAAGTTGCTAGAATGTAATAAAAAATTCGTACCATAAACAGTGGCTAAAAGTGGCCAAATATTTGGCTTTAAAACAAACACAAGTTTATACCTTATGAACATTTTATTTATTGACTATACGTTGATTCAGTATAACTTTCATAAAACGTTGATGGTTCTGATTTTTTAGAAACAAGGAAAGCAGTTTTTAATTAATCTCTTTTTCTTAGTAAACAATTAAGTATATGTAAGCTCATCTTATTTCTATACTTACTTTTTCTTTATCGCTCTCAGGATGGTAAATTTTAGTAATATTTCCCCCTCAACATTTGAAATAGAAGGATAGAGCCTCCAGAGGCATATCATGAAATACTGATTCTCGGCTGGCATTGCAGATGTATTGTGTATTTTAAAAGAGTTGCTAAATGTGTGGCTAAAATATTTAGCCATTATTAATTGACATTTATGGCTAAATAAATATTAAATGTTGCCAGATATAGCCATAAAATGGCCAACTTGGCAAAACTGGCAAACGATCAGGAAAAATACAAATTTGACAACTGTGCCATGCCAGTCTTGTCATATATACCAACTTATTGGTAGATCTACCGATTTTGCCTCCTGTCTACTAATAAAATGATGCACTGAAATAATTGCTATTTAAAAATTATTGTAACAGCTATGAAATTATATTTTTATCACTGTTATATTCACGTACGATAAATGAATTCCTTATGTGCAGTAAATGATGACCAAAAAAAATATCGCTGTCTTTTACCACTTTTAAGCCATTTTCATTACAAATTTCATTAACATTTAAAAAAATGTTATCTATACGACGAAAATTGTTTAATAAGGTCTGAAGGACTTCAAATAACTATCTCTTCTTTTTCAACCTTTCTTAAACACCATATAAAAAACCTTCCAAATAAATCCAAGTCTTGAGAGTAGTGCTAATAAGATTCAATATCTTATTCCTAATTCGAAAGATTTATCTTATCCCTCTTTGGCACGTATTTCTGCAATGTCTGTCTCTTTTGCACCCGTAGCTATGTCATCACACAATGGAAAGGTCAAAGAAATGAAGTGATTTTAATGAACAAGACAATTTTTAACCCAAAATGAAACCAACTTCAACGCTTTTGAAGAGTCCAGTGGTGTACCTATATTCGAAGTCAAATGTCTAATGACAATGCAATTAAAATGGAACTACCATCGAGATATCCCCTTTTCCAATGAATAAAGAATCATCCTAATCGGTTCATAAACAAACGAGTTAAGTCTGAACATACATTTTAAAAAAAATCGACATGATAACCTCAGTCTTTTTTGTAGTATATTAAAACAGTGATAAAACTGCGATATTGCGATTTCTGCAACTTGCTATGCTGTGAAGTGATTGTATGAAAAACGGTGACAAACTGCAATATTGCGATTTCCGCTATTGCGTAACACCCCGCCGTTCGCGTCGGTCAGCCGACTCATTCATTTCTCTTACTCGCTTGCCTCGCGTACTATTTTTCTGCGCCATGGCGCTAATTTGAGTTAACTCAATGCGCCGAACCGTGCCGGCGCAGTAAGCTGTGCTTGAGTTATTGAGTTGGCGCAATGAATTTTGCTGAGTTATCCATGGCTATGTTGAAGTAAGAGTCCTGCTTCCTGGCTAATTTATAAAAAATACTATTTTTTTCTTTATAATTATTATTCATAATCAATTAATTAAGACTTTTTGGACTATGCTTAGAAATCATGAGGAAATCGGACCAAAAGTGAAAAACCATGACATTCCCCTTCACAGAAAAATATGTGGACTCTACATCTGAAGAGTTCAGAAAGTATGCTTCGTCTATTAAAGAATGCAAAATTCCCTGGTGTTCTCCCGGCTGTGCAATTTATGAAAAAATGTGCATTCCCACATAGTAGTACCAACGTTGAGACCTGAGAGACTGTTTTTTTCTAATATTATAAAACCTGCCAAAAAAATAGTTTATGCACTATGCATGGACACTCTAGAATACTAAAAGATAAGTTGCAAAAAACGAGCAGATAGGCTGGCCATCATTTGGCTATGCTTTCTATGAAAATGACTCTCATTCAAACATAGTAGTGGTACTGTTGGGCCTTGAGAGTTAGTATTATAGAAAACTGTAAGAGAAACAGTTTTTGAGCAGACACTCTAGAGGGATTGCTGCATACAACACTGAAAGAGTAATTACAAAAATCTAGCTCAGAACATTATATTTCAAAACTTATTTACTATATAAGTTCTTCTAGACCCGTTTTTAATTTACATAATGATGTATGAAATCTAATGCGGTTGATTAGACCAGTTGTTGGCGTGGCGACACTTTGATCCCAATATTGGCGGGTGTTGGCGAGGCGACTCCGCGACACTTTGGTCCCAACGTTGGCCGCAGCGTGGAGCAGAGTTCGTTTTTTTTAATAGACAGACTGGATCATTTTAAAGTTTCATATTAAAACATGGTTATATTCCAAACTATTGGTAGAGATCGGGACCACCATACACATAATAATAAAATACACATCTTCACAGTGAAATTATTTTAGTTTGTTGAGTTTCGGGATTACCTGGTGTATTTTCTTTAATTCTTTTTTTCATACTTGCATTTTAATATTCACTAAGTTTCACATCTGCCGGGCGTCCCGTGATGGGAAACTTTTTTATTAATATTGGAAATCAACTCAAATAAATAGAGTGCCAGGTAATTAATTAGATTTCCATTTATTACTGATTTTTATTTTACTGTCTACTAATTTCTACCAATTTTATAAAATTTAGGTTGGCAGCACTGATGTGCTGTCATTTTTCTGTCCACTGAAATATCTGTGTTGATTTTCTAAAACAAAAGTAAAAATATATTGTAATAGAAAAAATGTTCCGTGCTAACAATTTTGACAAATTACTTGGTACGTAGTTAGTAAATTAACAGTAATTTACGTTCTTTTGACTAAATTGAAGTCGTAGCTTTTATTAATAAGAATTGAATCTTATCATGTATTTTTATTCAATGTGATAATTTGTATTAGTTGCAATTTCCTTTTAAAATCTACTTTCTCTAATTTTATTTTCATTATATACATAGAAAAAGGTATAAATAATTCGTATTAGCTGCACAGTAATGTATTTGACATACACAATGACAATGTTAATTTATTATAGATAAAGCTACAAGTAATCTACGTCTGGACCCCGACTGGCCAACGATCATACAAATCTGTGATTTGATCAGACAGAATGATTGCTCGTAAGTTTTGTATTTTCGAATATTGCTTTAAAAAATAAACAATATATATTAGTATCTAATTTTTAACTTTTGTCAATAGATTCTGTAAAGAACGAATACTATGAGTCACTCAGACATTATTTATACAATATGTGGGTGATGTAAAGTTTAAAAACATTACAGTGGTTAGACATTTCTGCTAATCTTGTAACTACTATATAAATTTCTTATTTATTTATTTATTCAAGGAAAACTGACAGACAATATAGTATAAATTGGTAACAATATAAAAATTGCTTATTTTAAAGTTCTGGGCTAGTTGACTATTATTATGCTATATTTATTGAATATAAGTTACTTATTATTCACAATTTGTTTTTGTAGACCAAAATATGCAGTCTCAGCCATCAAAAAGAAGCTGTACTCTCAGAATCCTCACCAAGCCATGTTTGCGTTGCTCACGCTAGAAAGCATAGTAAAAAACTGTGGTAAGTACTTCTTACTATAATGACTAATGAATTCATTGAAGTCACTGTATATAAATATGAACTTAAACTTTATATAGTTTGTAAAATTCTAAATAGATCTCAAGAATGTTATTATTCTTTATATTTTTATAAGTATACAGTTAGATGATGATAAGATTTATTGATACTTTGGCTCCCTTACATCACAAAAATATATGTAAAATTGGCATAATATATGCCATGCCAGGCAGCAAAGTAATTAATTCTTGATTTATTTCACCTTTTCGTTAATTTCAACTTATATATTCATATAAAATTTAAATACATTG
The DNA here is from genome assembly GCA_033032175.1 of Saturnia japonica. Taxonomy (NCBI): domain Eukaryota; kingdom Metazoa; phylum Arthropoda; class Insecta; order Lepidoptera; family Saturniidae; genus Saturnia; species Saturnia japonica. The sequence goes on from CM065314.1 coordinate 8,202,897, forward strand.
ACAAGTCAAATATGCATATTTTTTTGTGCAGGCATTATAAATTGACATTTTATTGGTAAGTCCTATTAAAAAAAAGGCATAAGTGCGGTGTACCAAAAATAGCTAACTAGTTTATTTATCACAGATGGTAATTTTGATTGAATTATTTTGAAATTTGATGCAAGTCAACTTGTCAACCTATTTATGCTTAGTACAGTTACAATATAATGTTTTACTCAAACATTTCTAGAATTAATAGTAGAATAAAAATGTTCTTTATACAGAGAAATATATTTGTAAGTTGCATAAGAAAATACTGTTACTTATTTGCAATATAAATGATAGTGAGTCCAATATATAAAATCTTGTAATTAGATGTGGGCAATTATGAATAATTTACATAATCAAGATATTTCGATGATAAATGATAATTCATAATCAAGCCATGTACATATACTCAGAGGTGGGAGATTATGAATGATGACTGAATTGAGGTATGTACTTAATAAAAATGTAGAGTGGGAAGCTAAAAAAGTTGCCTTTCAGTCATAATAATTACTAATCCTATCATATTAGTAATGTTACATTCCTAATTACTAATGTCTATAATTGAGATATTTCAAGATATCTTCATAATCGAATGATTACATTAATATCTCTCGTAATGGCCCACAGCTACTTATAATCATTAACTGATGAAGCAACTTTACTAACTAAATATAGAGGAATGCTCCAATTATCGTTAACAATCCATGCTGTTGCTGTGAGTTTAGACTTTTGTTTTATTATTAAGGTCTAATACATCAAAAAGTGCCCTCAAGATTTTCAAAATCAATATCAAAATGGGTCAGAAATCTGGGAGGAGGGGGGAGCATACATACTCTCGGTGCTCCTCGACAATGAATATGCGGTGACTAGGGCGCGGCGAATGAGGCTTGCGAGTGGCCAGAGTGCATGGCGAGCTGTTCTAGCTTTAGATGTATTTCAGGTGTTGCAAACCATGGATGAGGATTTGTTATTTTTACTAGACAGTTTAATCCTCAAATGGGAAATGTAGAATACAAGAGATGGTGTGCACAAAATTAATAAAAACAGTAATAAATAGTGAATTTTATACTTTGCACTTAAAAATGAAAATTTGTACTTATCACCATTTGAAGCGCTTAGGCCGAGCGACAAGACCAAAATGGTTTGTTACACCCGCCAACCACGCATTATGTCGCTCGCTACATAGGCCCGTAGTGTGGCCGCAACAGACGGATAGGAACGTTTGAAAATAACGCGCGCTATCTCTCTTAAGTCTGTCGCGCTAGGCTCCCGCCATAGTCACTACACTATGGACGCAAACGGCGGTTTCATATGTTTGATACTTCTGACCGTCGTCGCAACCGCTCTAGGCCTGCACTGTGGACCACGCCTTAGTTATGCTACTTTTTGTACTTTGCATCTAGTTTATTGAATATAGTGTAATCTTAATAGTAATATAATAATCTTAATCTTAATTATAGACATTAAATTGATATGTATTTGTTAGTTAATGTAATTTGATTATTAACTAAACATTCCACATCTTATCTGGGGTAGGCAAAAGAAATATTCCGCTGTTTATGCAATCTTTTTTATATATAACAATTTATAACAGTTCCGGGTAATTAATTAATTTTATCCTCATTGTTAACACCAATAAAGCTTGTCTAATCTAAAATATTTTAACAATATTTTGTGCTATTTACTTTTATATAATAGTTATATTTGACTCTTCTTTCATATTCATAGTTTTATTACTATAATTTACTTTATTCCAAAACACACCCTGAGATTGCTTATTTTCTATACCAATATAATATCAGTACTGTTATCATAATTGTAGGGTACGCGTCACTTCCCCTCTGCGTGAGGGAGGGGGGGGGGTGTGTGACGTTTCCCTGGTTTGGACGGGCGTTTTGTTGCGCCGGATGCCCGTCTCGTAGATACCGTACGGATGCCAGTGGGCGGCGTGATGTTAGTGGTGAGGGGGTCCGGGGGGTGCAATAATGCACGACCGCTTGAGGTGCCGGGTCTTCAATGAAAGTCGATATCTTGTTGATTGTTCGCAGGACGACCAAAGCTTTCTTCTTGTAGTTACTCGTTGCTTGTACTTGTAGACTCGTTGAATGGCACCGTGCCCAATACGGCCCTTCTTCGAGCTTAAGTGGTTCGAGCAATGACCGTAAAGAGAGCCCCGTTTTATTCCGTGTTTATTTCGTGTTTTAACTTTACTTTTCGCTTTGGTTGCCCTGTTAAACTCTTTATATTTCTCTCATTATATATCTTATGTACACATGTTATATATCAAAATGTTCCTCTTTGAATTACCTATTCATTACATATTCACTTATAATATACATTACGTGTACATTCCGTACATAAGCCAAAAACAATGTAATTTACGGGCGACATCACTTTTTTCCGCTCGTAAAATCTCTATAACATTCGATATACTTACTCTATTGGCTTACTCTATATGTTAATCTATTCTATGTTAGTTATATTTTCACATATGTGACACACAATACATAATCGTTTATATACATCTTAACATACAACATGCAACTTGTAATGTAGCGTATTCGCTTACATTTTTCTATAATATTGTCAGTATTAACCTATTTTATTGTAACTCATAGTATGTAACACGTAAATATAATAATAACACATAATACCCTAACCTAAGACACGAAAAACAACTATTCTGTCGCCAACAATAATGTTGATATAACACTGAACAAACAAATTGAATCACACAAACAGTGTATTGATTAGGTAATGACAAACTTTATCCTTTTGGTATTTGAAAGTATTTTTAATATAATACATTTTTTGAGATAGTAGTAATGAAAGAAAATATTTATAATTTAATATGGTGAAACTAGGCAACATTATATAGTTTTCAATAATATTGTCATGTAAAAATTTATACTTGACTCAGTAAGTTACTACTATTAATAAGTTTTTTTTAAATTATTTATAGCTTAATGTTTGAAATGGGTGAAATGTGTCACCTAATTTTGAGTGTGTGATGATGTGGCTATAAATGCAAACATGTTAACCCTTGAAATGGTACAAATTCTTGAATGCTGCTGAAGATATCCAAAGGAAACGGAATAGGTGCTGGTTACAGGTGTTCAAATTGAGCTTTGATTTAGCTCTACCATAATGGTATGGTATCCATCCAATGTTTACTTTCACAAAAAGTTCTGTTTTATTGTAGAATTCAAACCTACATATGACTATAAAGTATCTAAGCGCCCTACTACTAGGCGATCATTGCTTCAAGTTATAAAGAAGATGCCTTACTTTTTATTTTAATATTGGTTTTAAGGTTGATATTGTTTACATTATAAAATAGTGTAATCTTAGAAATGCAGACGAATATAAATAAATAAAATATACTTAGGATTAATTTAACTATATTCCTGTATATCATTATACTTAATAATAGATTAAATCCTTGCAACTAGTTTAAAAAACATATACTTTTTATCTGACAGGCTCTGGTGTTCACGATGAAGTGACCTCAAAAGCATTCTGTGAAATGTTACGTGATCTTGTGAAGACTACACAACACGAGAACCTCCGCAACAAAATACTTGAGCTCATACAAGCTTGGGCTTTTGCATTTCGTAACTCACCCAAATACAGAGCTGTACAGGTATCATGTTTTTTCATATTTATTAGTTTACTACAAGTTTTATATACCTACTTATTTAGGTCAAGTTTGTCAATCTATCTTGAGTCTTGGACCCATGGTTGACCTTAAATAGTTTTATCAATTTCAATTTTGAACAAAATCATATCATTTCATTAACATGTATTCGTAGGTAAGAAAAGGCATCGCGGAACACGCACATATTTAAAACTAATCGGTCTGACTACACTAGCACTACGTAAGCAAACAAACTAAAAAGACTACACTTCCTCTTTCTTTAAATAATTTCTAAAATCTGACGTATTTTTTCACATTTAAATTTTTGTTGTCGATCAACATTGTGCTTTTTTATCAGTCTCTATCTGCTCCCGTTTTCAATGTTTTGAAAAAATGCAAAAATGTTATTGTGTTCTGTTAACGAACCACATAGATGATTTAATTTCATGAACGTCCTGTAAAAAAATTTGTGTATCTAAGATGGGGTCATCTACAGCCCTGTAACTAAAATGTCTTTTGGGACTTGGATGAGCAGTCTTTTTTTTTTTTTTTTTTTTCTACACTAGCGTGAAAAAGAAAAAAAAAGGTCCCTCACAGAACCTATGTACCTGTGTGGTGTGCACGTGTGTATGTTCATACGTGTGTAATGTTGTATGTGGGTAACTAAGTGCTGCACGTATAGTGTCACTTGTATCGCGCGGATGAGCAGTCTCAGTGTATAATGTTATTTAGGTCAAATTGGGGGAAAAAGCTAAAGGAAAATGGGTATAATAAGAACTTGCTGAACAAAGACAATAAAATCGCATCAAAGCTTGCTTTAACTTGTTGAATAGGGATACAATGAAGGGATTCTGAATGGGATTGCCACTCTCACTTGCGGTAAGATTGTGTATGATAATTGAAAACCTCCATCGTACTGGTTGGTTGGACACAGGAGGCAGCCAATCCTTACTGCAAAGGTATACTCTCTCACTTGCGGTAAGATTGTGTATGATAATATTGATAATTGAAAACCTCCATCATACTGGTTGGTTGGACACAGGAGGCAGCCAATCCTTACTGCAAAGATATACTGTGAAGAATTGCAAATGACGATGGATATGTTCGCTTTCAAACAACCGAGACTTGTGAAATTTTGCTAGTCTACTCCTTCATCAGGACAACACAACCGCACAACGGACTGTCTCAAAACTACAGAAGTTACAGCTGTGGAACCTCTCCGTCACCCTCCTTACTCACCATACCTTGTTCCAATTGATTTGCATTTTTTTTCGGAATTAGGACGGGAAAAAGTCCTATGAGGAGGTGAAAAACTCCTTTACAAAGTTCTTTAATTTCCGTCCTTCGGATTTCTATAGCAGAGAAGGATTAAAATTGGAAAAGTGTATCGACCTCGCACCCCTTGCAGCCTCTGGGTAAAGACCTAAAGACGGCCCTGTTATTTTAAATTAATATTTGTTTATTTATATCCTTTAAGATTTAGTTAGTGTTCTCAGTAATCATACTTTAAACACTTATACATATATGTATGTAATCATATTAATATATAGTCGTTCTTGTAGTACACCTTCCAACTAAATGGGAGTTAGAGGCTTAAAAAATATTATTAGGCACTATTATGTATCATTTCAGCGTTTATGACGATCTCGAGACATTACAGATCTTTTTACATATTATAATATTTATAACAAATACCTAGACGCGTTATAAGAGAAAATAACAGTAGATACAATCTAACATTAAAAGTTCATTGAACTTGTTTTGTGCACCTCAAGCCTCAAGGTCTCTTTCCATTTCACGTCTACATGCTATAGATATTGATCTGGCTACTCTTTTAATTTAATTAGGCGTGTTAACAATGTCACATTGTAATATTTTGTAGTGAATATTATCTCGTACCATTTGTACTGTATGTATTATAATATTTATACTAATAAATCAGGTATTGTTAAATGATCATATTAATATAACTTCATTTAATCAGCTGGTCTCGAGTAAATTAAAGTTATTGTTTTGTTAATATTGCGGAATTCGTGTCAACGTCTGATACTGATTTTATCAATAATATGTATAGTTATTGATTTTAAATGTTTACCATGTAAATATTGTTTTCATTTTAATTTTTTTTACGTTACTGTTTTACGTTATTATTTTATTGTTATTGATATGGTAATCAACTTCTTGAACTGAATTTTATGTACATTATGAATTAGCCTTTTTTGGGTTACTTTTTAAAAGTAATGAGGAATTGAGTTAAAGAAGAATTGGTGTCATTTGCCATCCAGTGTCTGTCACTCGCTTGCATTGCTGGCCCTCTCCCCATGTCACGTTACCGCGTATTGCGTACCGTTACCTGTTTACGGCGCGGCGCGGCTTAACAAGTATGTGTCCTAGGCGGCATTACGAACTAAATGTTTTAAACATATGTATAATTTGTTAAATACATATAGCATACATGTGAAATACGTCATATCTTATCATTTTTCATCGCGTGAATCATAACATCCCAGACAATACACAAACATTTAGTAGTTCCTCTACAGTTTTTTCTTTGTGTTGTAGTTAATTTTTGATGGTGGACAATTCAATATATTAATTTTGAAGAAAGATTAAAAAATTGATTGTTTTTTTTAAGTTACTTAAGTTGTTTTATTTGTTTAATAGGATACTGTGAACATTTTAAAGGCGGAAGGCTTTAAATTTCCAACACTCAAGGAATCCGATGCTATGTTTTCTGCTGACACAGCACCAGAATGGGCAGATGGCGAAGTGTGCCACAGGTCTGTGTATAATCTTGAAACTTAAAAGTGTAAATAACAAGGAATATTTAAACTTTTATTTGATTGTAATAAAAATGTTTAAATATTGTACATAATTCTACAACAACACAAAGTACATTTACACTCAAAGAATAAATATATAGCCTAATGGGCCAAAAGTTTAATAAGTTTTAGGAATTAAAATCAATAAGTTCGCTTTTTTTTTTAATTTTAGAATGATTTCCTTTGTTTAATAATAGATAATATGTAACACCTTATTAAGCAAATTTAAAATATTTTACTTTTATGCAATAGATGCCGCGTTGCATTCTCACTCATGGTACGTCGACACCACTGCCGTGCTTGTGGACAAGTATTTTGCCAACAGTGTAGTTCTAAAACCTCAACTCTTCCCAAATTTGGCATCGAGAAGGAGGTAAGCATAATTATGTACAGATATTGAGTTCTAACTTCTTCTAACTGTTTATAAGTCTATGATAAGCATTGTAATAAATTCGTTTTTTCTTGGCATGGTTATCATTATAATTACAGTTTATAAATGGCCTGTTACTTGGCCACTTTATGACAATAATAACATAAAATAAAGTACATAAAAATAATGATGAAATATTTGTACTATTAATGAATGTAGAACTTCAGAGCACATATAATATTTCCATTCTGTTAAATAACAGTAACACAATTGCAACAGGTGCGTGTATGTGATGCTTGTTATGATAAAGTGAGTCGCCCTCCAACATCCAGTGCTAAATTGGAGATAGTAGATACTTCAAATGACTATGGACCAACACAACCACAGGTTAGTGAACTTGATGTTAATTTTTGTTTTTTTTTGGTGTGTTTCAGACAATTGTAGACACTGAGGTATTTTATTTTTTTAAAAAAAAAATTTGTGTTAGAGTATTAAGTTCTATTGAGATATGAGATATTAAATAAAAATAATCTTTGTATCCTTGCCCTTGTCTACTAATTAATTCAACTATGGCCTTTCATGAAATAATAATTAAGAGAATATGGTTTGAAGTAGGTAACACTATGCTTGCAATGACTAATGTTAAAGTAACACAAAAACTACTGGATAGATTTGATCTTTTTTTCTTTATTCCTTAGATACTTGGTCCTTACCAAAAACAACACATACCATCACTCCTGTATTCCCCGAAGGGTTAGGCAGAGGTGTACTAATGTACACCCACAGTTCGCCTAGTATGTTTTTAGGTCCCGTGTAATAGGGGGCGAGCCTATTACCATTATTCAGGCACGAAACCAAACTCTGAACTGCTACTGAGAATTTCTTATGAAAAACCCAATAACACTTGCTCGGCATGGGATTCGAACCCAGGACCTCGCTTATAGCAGTCGCACATACGACCACTAGGCTAACGAGGTACCAAAAACAAAATGATCACAATATCTTCATTCAATAAAAAGTTATTCAAGTTTTAAGAAACTATGATTTTTATAAGAATTACACTTTCTTCTGTCACCCACATGAGCAAAGCTGCTGGCACAACTTGTCAGTCTCTAAACATTTTCAGGTGTTATATATACTAAGTTACTTCAGATTTTAATTTTTTTTGCTGTACTTTAAAATATATTGTTTTATTTTGATATCTCTAAGATTATTATAGTATGACTATCACTAAAGTGTTCATTGAAATTTTTTTATGTGATCGATTTGGCGTGTGTTACAAACATAAATAACATTTATTTTCAATTTATTATATCTGCTTAATGACATCACAAGAATCCAAATTAAACATGGAAAATAATGAATCATTAAGCTTACCCAATACATATTGTTGAGGTAGGTAGGTGACTTTACTGGTTTGTTTTGTTACCCACCTTGCTGCTTGCTATCCTACTCCACAACATAGTGAACTTTTATGATATGTTTTATTACAATCTTTTTCCATGACATAGTTTCATGGAAATTTATAAATAGCATGAAAAATATGCTACTGTGTAGTACATAAGTATAATTATATTATAATGCCTTCATAGTATATGATGGTAAATATAAATATAGTAAATATTGCTATGATGGGTGATATAATTACATGAGTGATATGCTTCTCAAATTAAAAGAGCAGTAGGCCCCTATAAGTAGAGACTGGAATAAACTTGTACTAAGAACTCCAAAATATGTGGAGTTTAAATTAACAATAACTATCAAGTTTAATTGCTATGATAATCAATACAATTTTTACTCAGATTACATTCTATTGTTTGTATTTTTGCAGTATATGACTACATGTTTTTTTAATATTCAAAACTATCAGTGCTTAATAGAAACAATGCTTTGTACTTGCGCGAGGTTTTTTTGTTGTCATAGGATGTGATTAGAGTATACTTAAATTTACACAATTGCAATCCTATTAATCTGCCGCACCACTGTGGCTCAAACACAAGTACTTACTGACTTACTACTTATAAATTAACATAAAAATAATAAAGTTCATATAATTGTAGGTCTGTCTAGCTCAAAATTTATGAAATTATGGATAATTGCAATTTTACATTAATACTGTTACATAACCTTAAAATATGAATAATAAACATTACATTTTCTTGATCCAAATAACATGTTTTACACAAAAAAACCAAATTGAGATTTAAAAACATATCAATAAAAAATCTGGGCTCTATTTATAAACATAGCATATTTTCTGCTACTGGTAACAAGTCGAAGCAGCTAGTGTATTTTTAAAGGTAGTTTGGTTTTGAAATATGAACAATTGAGACAACTTCTGATGAAGATTGTATAGTTATAGAAAAAAACACTTTACTATTTATATTTCTAGCAAAAAAAATTTAAATGTTAGTGTAGTACTTACACAGATTTTCATTATGATATATTTGAGAAAGTGAGAATCATCTGTTCTTTCAATTTCGATAACTTAAATTAGTTATAGTTACATTTAAATGCTTTTAGTTTGTCTTAATTTTATTATATATGCAGCAGAGGTTATAAAATAATTTATTACAAAAACACCTTTTCATTTTATCTGATAATTTATTTCATATTAACATCACTGCCCATCGTATGATTCACCGGGCATTTCACCACCAGGTACTAACATGGCAATGTTGTTTCCATTTAACAATATCTGATCTAACTTTGTAATTTTTCTGCCTTCTGGTGTTGATTCATATTCTGTAACGTCATCTAATAACATATTAACAAAGTCATCGAAACCCTGCAACGTTCCGACCATTTCTTTATCATTTTTCATGATAATATGTATTCTTGAGCCAATACATTTGTCCACAAGCTCTAGTGGCAATAGTGTATTTGGGTTCGGTAATGGAGCCTGTGCCATTATATCTTTTGAAGCTGAATTTGAGAATTGATTATTATTCTCGTTTCTTTTCTTAATTTAGGCACCAAGAACGATATCCACTTCCACGGAGTAAATACTCCTATTTCTTATCTACCTTACCCTTGAAACAGTTAACACCAGGGTAGCCAGATTGCATTTTCGAAATTTCCCCATGGCGGCCAAATAATTTCCCCAGTATGTTACTATTTCAGCAAATTTCCCCCATAAAACAATCCTGCATATTCCTTTCAATTTTTGTTTATTTTTAGTATAGGTAACTTTAAGAGGCGGGGATATGTGTTCAGAAACATAAAAGTACCATCTTACCTAAGCAAAAATTTTACTACTTTTTTAAATTTGTAAATAAAAACGTATTCTGTCCAGATAAACAAAAAATATAGCTATGTGGGAGTCACATTTACTTTCTTCGTGCGCTCTTCTCTGTTGTATTGATTTTCTATCAGTAGGTATATTAACTTTACAAATAGATAACAGAGCTATTAAGCGGCTTAGTAAATAACAAAAGTATTACTACAGCCGCATAATATATACATTACATAATTATCTAATATTAAATACAAATTTTACCTGCCATAAAAATTATAGAAACACATGCAATGTAACATTTGTTTTTACCCGGCCGCGAAAAAGGAGGGTTATGTTTTTCCAGCGTATGTATGTACGTCTATTTCTTTGACACGCTCTATAGCCTAAACGGTTTGAGGGGTTTAATTTAGGGAATGACATAGGCAGAGATCGTTATCATAATAAATTCGGAAAAATAATTCATGGTAATGTCGAGTGTGAGAAACGTGAAAAGCTCTCTCTTTCAGATCTAAAGGTCCTTAAGGTTACCTACATAATGCTTGCTTATTCGCACGTTGCAGTAACTCCGGCCGACTATTACCATTACAACAATAATATAGGATAGCTGACGGTAGAATAATAGTGTCTTCAATAATTTGTTATACATTGCCTAGGAATAATGCATTACATTCTTCGTTCCTGTAATAATTATCAGCTTTGAACCAGGAACACTAAAAGAAAGGGGATTTGAAGAGAAAGAGAGAAAGTACATCATCTAACAGAGACAGTACAGCCAATTTGTAGAGAGAGCTACCACTATAAAAAAAACAGTAAATATTTTCAAAAACGTTTATGTGAAGTATGAATTAAAATATCAGAGATGGCATTAGCAGAAGCAGGGCTTACAACCGTACGTGTACGTATCGTACATTTACGACAATTGCATGCCCTCGTACGATAGCAAATTATAAGAGATAATTTTAACAATATTAGTATTCAAAAAATAGGTCCTTTAGAGCAGAAATTGGTAAAGTACGATAGTTTTGGTCCTCCAATACAGGGAAATACGATAATTTAAGTTGTTGGTACGATAATTTCCACGCTTTAGGTTGTAAACGCTGAGTAGAAATAGTAGTTAGTAGTATGGCTATGCAGATAAAGTCTAAGCCAAGCCAAGTCTAAGCCTAAATTTCTCCTATATCGGTATTTTCCCGTCATTTTCGTTTCTCCAGCGACATTATTTTTCCACAAAATGGGGGAAAAATACCTTAATATGGAGACCCTGTTTGACAACTAAGAAGTAACGATTGTGACAAGTGATAAACTCAAACTATGTGTTCCAGTGTTGCCAACCCTGAAATGAATTTGATCGTGAAATTCATCACAAATTACGGTAGATTTTTTGCAATTATGTTGTAATATTTAAAATACAGTAGAATTACCTTGTCTTTTTAACTAAATTTTAGTTCACACAAAAACCATATTAATGAATATCTATAAATTAGATCACGCCAACAACGGTCTGACCCGGATCATTAGATATTATTTCACATCAAAAATAATCGTTATCTCAACACGCATCGAATATACTATAAAAGCGCTAGATTTGGCGCCGAAAGTGCTAAAATGGCAAAACTCTAGTCAAATAAGATACTAGGTATAAACTAGGTAAATTAAACAGTTCTAAGTATTCATCTAAATTCAAATCAAGCTACACCTATTAAATTCGTTCGCGAAAAATCTAAGTTGATATCGCTTTAAAATACAATTCTTACCACTACAAGCCAACAGGCTACCACTATGAAGACATGATTTACCTAACAAACCTAAAAATATTAAATTAACGTAATCTTTGACTTACGAACTCTGGCAACACTGTCTGTACTTTAATGTGTAAAGGCGCTTTTGTCGGATCTTGATCTCCAAGTCCGGTGAAGCTGTAAAAGCCGCAGCGGCTTTAGAGCCCCTAAGGCTAACAGTGCAGTCAGATCTATATTAAAAAAAATCTTGATCTGTAGTGTAGTAGTTTTTACTTTAATTCATAAACTTTGTAATTGGGTCTATAGCCATTGTGTAATTTCTTCTTTATTTTGTGTGATGTAGTTTCGTTGTTGTGGACCAGAAAAATGTTACTATAAAGATTAATTAAGAACAAAAACTTCCCTGAACGTTTTTAACAAGAGATTTGCCGTTTTGATAAAATTATTTTTTGAAGTTTATGAATAATATAAACCTGTTTGGCTTAAAATACGTGTATGCAGTGGTTTTGATTATTAGAAACATCAACCAGTGTCGCCAAGTTGGCCATTTTGTGGCTATATCTGGCAACATTTAACATTAGCCAAAAAAATCCATTAATAGTGTATAATATTTTAACCACGAATTAAGCAACTCTTATAATAATGCACAATATTTTATATTTCCATATCATAGCACTTGTTTTCACAAATCTACAATGCCAGTGGAGAAACAGTATTTCATGATTTGCCTCTGACGGCTCTATTCCTTTATCTCAAATGCTGAGGGGGAAATATTAATAAAATTTAGCATCCTGGGAGCAGTAAAGAAAAGTAGGTATAGAAGTAAGTTTACATACACTTAATTGTTTACTAAGAAAAAGAGATTAGTTAAAGACTGCTTTCCTCGTTTTAAAAAAAATCAGAACCATCAACGTGTAATGAGTGTTATGTTGAATCAACGTTTAATCAATAAATAAAACTTTTCAACTTTGTTTATTTTCTATTTAATTTTTTAGCCGCTTTGTAGGGTACGAAATTTTTAACATTCTAGCAACTTTATCAAAGTGGTTGGCCACTTCTTGTTTCCTTGACTTGGCAACACTGACATCTACAAATGTTGACAGTTCACCTTTGATGAATTTTGAATAGTAACGTTATTTATATTCTTTTTTCAAAGAATCTAAGAAATATGGCTAAAAATTACGTGACATCCTTTCGAGGCGAAAGTTATTTCACTCCTGGTACTAATAACCTGCATATTAAAGACGAACCAGCATCTCCATTATCAGAAGATTTCGGTAACTACAGTTTAGATTATCTAAATGAAAATGATTATAGTTTCATGAGGAAATCTTTGTCCATGAGTGATATCACATCACTTCGTGATGATTTGATGAAACTAGAATTCAGTGGAAAAGATGATGCTTACCGAAGATGCAAACAACGGCCAATAGGAAGATCAACAGAATTATCTAAAACAAAGTTTGTGTCGATGGCTGAAGCAATATATCACTATCACAGAGATACTCCCGAACGCTTCCATTCGAGGAAGTCGCAAATATTACGTCAAAATGTTGTCAGAGGTCCATCAGGATTGACTGTGCCCCAATCACCAATGCTTCGTAGCAAGGCGCGCTCGAGACCTGTTCACATTCTTTCTCAAAAAGAAAAAGAAGAAATGGAGATTGAAGAAATAAAAAAATATAAAATTAAAGCTCAACCAATACCTAAATCAATTAAAGAGGAACCAAAACTGCCTGAAGTTTCTAAAAAGCCGCTTACTGTTCCAGAGCCTTTTCATTTAACAGAGGTACAGAAAAAGACTGTCAGTTCTGCACAGATTCATAAGTTTAAAGCTCGAAGTGCACCCAAACACATTTTTGAAAAACCTCAAGTTCTCATTAAAAATCCTGTGCATATCACAAAACCTGTTAGCCCAAAATGGCATTATAAAAAATCAAAATCGGTAGACCATACTGTCAGTGAAAAAACACAATCTCAAAAATTTGGTGAAAGAAATCATCAAAGACCTGTTAAATCTGAACCATTTTCATTTCAAAAACGTGATGAAGAATTAAAGAAGCGCAAGGAAGAAAGGATCAAACACCAAATTGAACAAGATCGTAAACAAGCTCGCCAGTTTAAAGCACAACCATTACCAGGTGCTATAAAGAAGCGAGTTCGGTGTGAGGCTATGCCAGGCTGCTCATCATCAAAAATATGTTCTGGAAATAAAGAGAATCATGTGTAATTGAAGATCGTCCTTATATTTAAGTAATCTACTTATGTGTGTGTACAAAGACGTTTTTCAATTAATTAGTAATATGCCTTATCTTTGTAAGCTAAGTAAAGTAAATAGGTAAACAGAAAAAAAGTGAATTATGAGAAATAACTAATGGAGACAAATTAAGGTCTAAAAGTGCTAAAAGAAAAGAAATAATAATTGGAAGAATTAACCTGCAAGCATGGAGAATGCTATATAGAACCAAAATCAAAACTCATATTTCCTCCTACACCTGTAATTATGACAATACTAGAGATTAGATCTCAGTTAAAAAAAAACTATAACAAAATCAAATAGGCATATAAAATATCATTGGTAATATTATTCATGCGAGTCATAGACTGAAGTTATATTTTATATCGATTTAATATTATTATACTTATTGTATTTCTAAGTAAAAACTGTTTTTCTTGTAATTAGGATTATTTTAGAAAAGATTTGACTTTTTTGATTTAAAATAAATTAGGATATTGTAATCAATGAAGTTCATTCTTTATAATTAGTAAACAACACAACTTTGCATCAGGTCCTTACTATAATCTATTTATTGGAGAAATATTGTAAATTATTGAATCAAAATATATTGGTTTATACTTCAGGTAATTAACTTTTGCCTCCTACCTAATTACTTATAGACATTGAAGTGTAAGGGATGAATAACATCTTGAAATACTCACCATATTCTCTTTGCACTCCCTCCTAAACAATAATCCCCTCCTAAACAATAATCTAGGAAAACCCCTGGTAATAACTTGCTTTTACACCTAGCAGTTAGAGATCAACCAATATGTATCTCTACCTCATAAGTTCTGATTCATTGATTCTCTATAGATACTTCTGTTTTGGCATTTGTCATGATTTATGGACATTACTTAATACTGACGTAATGTGGTCATGTTTCCTGAGCTTTGATAAAAAAAGACATTGGATACTGACCTCATTAATCAGTATAATGGATAAGTAGAAATATATGACAGTGTTTCATACATTTTAATATAATTTCTGAAAATTGCCTGTAAAAATTCATATAACAACTGCTTTTCAGGGTACCACAGTGCCATCTAAAAAAAATATTATTATGAATAAGAAGACATTGTCTTCGTATTAATTTAAATACAAGGATGGCTCAATGGTAACACAATCAAATGGCATCAAAGAACATGTATTCAAATCTGAGTTTTCTGTGAAAGCAATAATTGCCATGAGCAGTTCTTGTCGGGATCTTGTTCTGTCATGTGGTTTTTATTATATGATTGCTGGCATTTTGCATTATATAGTTTGGTTATCTTGCTCAAGTGAAGTTTTAGTTAAAGAAATAACAAATCATGAATTTTAAGTTGCCACAATAACTCCTTGGACTGTTTTAATATGAGAGCGCCACCATCTTGTTAAAGTGTTCGCTTGAACTCTGAAGTTGAGAAAAATATTCTATGCACATGATATTGGCCTAATTGTGTATAAGCAAATGTTGCTACTAAATATGAAGAAGAAATTGTCATGAGTTACTTTTATTTTAAGACATGTAGGACATTTTCAAGTTTGTGACTGGTTAGTACCAACTTAAGAGTCTGTCGCCATGCATCTAGTGGAGTATACGATTAATAATAAGTAATAATACTGGCGGCATATCTTTAGAGCCACTGCCTTTTCTAAATTTAACATGTTACCTGGTTACATTATGTATTTTTAATGATAGCAGGAATTTCAATGATTTTTATAAATAAATAGTTCCTACGCAAATATATAAATAAAATAAAAAAAGCCCTTTATTTCTTTCATTACAAAATCATTCTACTTTCATTCATTCAGTTTATTGATAAATTAATAAATCTTTCTGTCTGTACATTTAACTCAAAAACGGCTTGATCGATTCTTATGGAATTTTGTACACGAGATGCTTATATCATTGGTCAATAATTTATACGGTATAAGAATTTTCAATAATAGGTACTTTTGTTGTCCTATTTTGCCCATGGCAAGTATAATTAATTCGATGAGTGAATGGCTATGAGAATTTTCAATAACACTTTTAGAAATCGTAAAAAAAGGATTTCCAAACGTTTAAATTTCATTAATTATTAACCGATTTTTGTGAAATTTTGAATACAGAAAGTATGTCATTCCACATAGGCTTTAAGGATTCTCAAAAATATTTTTTGCAAAATTGTAGAAAAAAAAAATCTATTCATTCTCAAATTTGTAAACGTAATCCATAACATGACTTCATTATTGATAGGCTATAAGAATCGTCAACAATAATTTCAGAAATATCTATACAATTAATAAAATTTAAGTGTCTGTTTGTAATGTCAAAATAACAGCTTTTTACTAAATGCCTAACAAAGAAAATACCTATAAAAAACCTCATGTTTAAAAATTTTTTCTGTCTGTCTGTCTGTTTGTTCCGGGTAAACTCCGAAACGGTTGGAACTATTTTGACGGGAATTTCACTGATAGATAGCTGGTATTCTAAGGAGTAACTTGGCTTCTTAAAAAGAATTAGGGATCCGTGCACCAAAAAGAAAACAGATCATGGTGAATTAATTCAAATGCTTAAATAGCTTACGCTAAGTAAAGTATAAGAGATATATCAAATTAATGTAAGTACTGCATATTTGTAGACATTAAAAATACATAAAAAAACCAACAGGAGTATGTATATCTTCTAAGGAAAACTTACAATAAGCATTTTTAACTATAAAATAACCGGGAGCGTGGGAGCATAAGCATTTTTAACTATAAAATAACCGGGAGCGGGGGAGCAAGATTCGAGCTACATTCCGTAGTCAACGTGAGCTTATTTGTAATGAAGGCGTCAAAAATGACTTTCGGGCGCTTACATGGCGTGCGCTGGCTAAACCTTATGACATACATCAAAATAAGAGAAGAGTCCGTAATGGCATATGTCTATTTCCTAAGGTTGACTCACAGGAACTATTTTTATCTTCAACATATAATTAAAAATATTACGTTACTTGCGAAGCTATTTTCTCCAATTCAATATTAATCTTTATCCAGATAAGTTTCTTAGTTAACTTGGGCATTTGATGTAGATTAAGATTGTCCTTTGCAGTTTTCCATTTAAATGAATACCATAGAAGATATCACGAATTATTCGCGACCAAAGAAATCCTACCTAAAAAGAACCTATGATATTCTGCGCAACGCGAGCTAAGCGCACTATTCGTAACTATGAAATTACATAACATACCATCACGCCTGTATTCCCGAAGTGTTAGGCAGAGCTGTACACCCACAGTTCGCTGGGTATGTTTTAGGTTCCAAGTAACAGCGGCCGAGCCTATTGCCATTAATCGGTGACAAAGCCATACTTCAAGCTGCTACTGATAATTTCATAGCAAAATCCACTTTGCTCGACCTGTGAATCGAACCTAGGACCTCAAGCATAGCAGTTGTGTTTAGTACCACTAGGCTTATGAGGCAGTTATAAAATGTCAATTATTAAAGCGATAAACTCCTAAATCAGGCTTTTTTAAACATAAATTATACCACTTTGTAAATTGTACCCGTGCGAAGCTGGGGCGGATCGCTTGTAAAGATATAATGTCAAAAAATATAAATTTGAAAAAAATTATATAGTACAAAATATGTACGTGATTGAATATAATATTAATAAGTAATTACGTGCAATATAATATTCACACAAGAACCTCTCACATGAGCGTACGTCTCTCACATGGCGTCGCGTCGGTTCATCCATCCAACTATATATAATTTCATTATTCTCCAGTCAACAAAATGAAATAGATAGAGCGTGACTCTGATATAGTTTATGTTATTGTTATATTGATATAGAAAAGTCCTGGTGGAAAGAGTGCAGAAGAATTACAAGAGGAAGAAGAACTGCAGCTGGCACTCGCACTCAGCCAGTCGGAGGCTGAGCAGAAAGAGAAGGAACGCAAATCTCGTGCACATATCGCGCCAGATCCTACGCCTCATCATCCAACTGGTATTGTTTGCAGATTTTTGATTCTTAATTAACTTCGATGAAACTAAACAGAATTTATAGTTTTTCATCTAAACTTTGACTATAAAGTACTTTTAGTGTCGTATAATATATTAATAAACATTAAATTATATATTATATTATTAGTATTAAGTTTATATATTTATATTATATTTTACTTTCAAGGTAACGACTTAGAATGTGCAAGTACGACGTTACATAACAATACAGCTCAGACACTTGGGTTGACTCCGTGGAAAGGCGAGAATTTCATACTGCCGATCCCGATCTAACATCCGGTATAGACCCATTAGGACTTCGCATAGAGATCTTGTCTCTGTGTTTTACCGCATGTACAATGAGGAATGCTCTGAAAAACTTTTTGATATGGTGCTCTCATCTAAGGCTGTCTGCTCATCTTCACACTAACATAGAACTAAGTAGAACCTTTTGTCGTGTAAGTTAGAGCTGCAGAATGGGCCATCCATCACTGGTTTCTCCCAGGATTCATATGTGGCTATTTTTTTATAAAGGAACCGATATACGCTTTCCAAGGCCAGTAATATAACAATAATACTGGTAACCATTTGCCATCAGATGGGTCACCATACATGTTTGTTGCCCTTTTGGACATAAAAAAAATAAGATTATTATTTTTTACTTCGAGTTTCAATATTTGTATTTCTGTGTTCATAGTTTCTCCGACACCTTCGAATGTAAGCGCATCGCCGGAACATAGTATGCAAGCCAATTCGGAACTGTCTCGGTACCTGGACCGTAATTATTGGGAACAGCGTCGCACCCGCGACAACACTGCTGCCGCCCCCACAGCACCTGCGCCTGCGTCGCATACTTCGCAAGACACTAATGAGGTCAGTATTTTGACTTGCGTGATATACTAGCTGTGCTCTACGGTTTCACCCGGGTTCAATTTATTCTAGCAACTCTCCTCTACACCGCCGTCATCGCACCCGTGTAGCTTATTCTTGTTCCCATTCTTCGTAATTACCTACAGCTTTTCACATTGCTTGACTTTCATGGTTACTGCTTCGTTCCTTAGGGCCGTAGCGTGAGGTTATATAGCCATAGATATTGGTAGTTCCTTAAATTAGCGCCCTCAAATAAACGAGCTTTATCTCGTCCTTTATATTATTAATATAGGGAAATTAAAAAAAAAACCCCGTCACAAGTAACCTATTCATTGAGACCATTCCAATGAGCCCAAATACGATAACTCTGCTGTAAGGTAGGTATCATGCAGATTACAGATAACACTGCAGCATCAGGTCAAGATTTTTCTAATATAATTGAAGTATGAATACCGAATCTCGACTCAGTCAGACTTGTGGAAGATGCTCACATTTATTTATTAACTTTAAAAGAGCTGATAATCTTCAAAGGCCTGAACAGATTTTCTTGAATCATAGCCGTTTGCTGTTTGTGAGCTACGATGCCACAGATACACAGACACACACATTGAACTTATAACACCCCTCTTTTTGTGTCGGGGGTTAAAATAAATATGGCTAAGTAAAGTTTAAATTCATATTACAACACACTTTTATTTGGCTCACCTTTTAAACATTTTATTACAAAAGCTACGTAGGTACAAACAATTGTTAAATTGTACGAACTTTAGCGAGCATACAGAGTTATACTTATTTGTGAAATTTAAATGACTGCTATGATCGAGGTCCTGAGTTCGATTCCCAGGTCGAGGGAAGTGTTATTGGATTTTTCTATGAAATTCTCAGTAGCACCTCGGAGTTTGGTTTTTTGCCCGATTCATGGCAATATTACATAGGACCTAAAAACATACCCGGCGAACTATGGGTGTACATTATTACACCTCTGCCTAACCCTTCGGGGATACAGGCGTGATGGTATGTTATGAGAAATTTTAATAAAGCCATTTTCCACATAAAACTGTACACCTGTGTTGATTTAGTTTAACTGGAAAACTTATGTTTACAACTGTAATAAGAAGATCAATTGACGTAGAATAAATCATCTAGATTTTTTATTAAAATAGAATTAAAAATAATGCTTTATAAAACTATGGGTCTTTTTCAAATCGTCGTCACCTTGCTTTATCCCTCAAGTCATACTTGTTTAACAGCAATATAACACTAAGAAAACACTAACTGGTTACTCTCACATTTTAATCTATACAATTAATAAAATTGATGTGTATGTTTGTAATGTCAAAATAAGAGCTTTTTATTAAATGCTTATGAAAGCATAAACAATATCCATAACAAAAAGCCCATTTTTTAAATATTTGCCTGTCTGTTTGTTCTGGGCAAACTTCGAAGCAATTGGACCGATTTTGACATGAGTTGACAGTTGATGTTATAAGGAGTAACTAAAGCTACTTTTATTTTTAAAAAAGAACTAGGGTTCCGCGCAAACAACAAAAACTGGGCCATGGTGAATCAATTCGGGCGTTCAAATGGCTTACGCTGTGTAAATTATAAGAAATCTAATGTAGCACACGATTGTAGAAATTAAAAGACCCAACAAAATAATAATTGAGGATATGTGTCTATCTTCTAAGGTACACCCACAATAAGCATTTTTGTCCTTACAATAACCGGGAGCAGGGATAACACGATTCGCGCGTGTGTCCGATTTACGTCATTCTGTACTCCACGTGAGCGAAGCCGCGGTCACAGTAAATCGTATAAGTAATACTTTGTTTGGATGTAATAATAATAATATAATTATTTTTATACCACACGAGTATAAACCACATTTATAAGTAGGTACTTATTGGAAAGAAAGTATTATAAAATGTTTTTTTTTTTCAGGATTTTGCTAAGACAACATGTACCAAAGCACAGGAAGATGATGCCGAAGATAAAGAAATCGATGAATTTGTCGAGACACTTAAATCTCAAGTGGAAATATTTGTCAACAGAATGAAAAGCAACTCATCAAGGTTTGTTTAATTATTATGAAATTGTTAATAAAGTATAAGATACAATACTGGTTTGTCTCTATGTAACTTATCTTATTATATTAAGTGAGCAATTCTTGTATATATACATATATGTATATTTATCGGTTTTTCGGAAACGGCTCCAACGATTTCGATGAAACTTTGCATTTAGATAATGTTTTACATTCCAATTTTACCTAGATAGCTGTTTTTGTTTTTATGACACCGAGCATAGCTCGGTCGCCCAAATATTAAATATATAAATAAAATAATAGAGATTAGTCATTGTGCGCGATTTTGATCAATATTTTTTTGTTTTACTCCTTAGATGGGCCCTTATCTAAAAAAATATCACGATATCTTCATAAACAATATTTCTGTAGTTATCGCGTGTTGCGGGAACAGCTAGTTTCTTATATAATCGCCATTAATTGTGGAATATAATTAATTATAAATAATTTACCTATTCGGAAGCTTAGTGTATGTTGCTCAAGCTACACACTACTTTGTATGTATTATGTATATCTATATTTTTGTGTAGTGATATGATTTATTTAATTTGAAGCAATGATGACACGGTGGTAGAGTGTACAGACGCCGCGTCGACGACGTATGATCGAATCTCTACAATGAGCTTAAGCTTTCAGAGAAAGAAAACGTTGCGATGAAACCATGATATGGTGGTAGGGTATTTTCTAATGTCAGCCTGGTTAGCTACCACCTTCAAGTAATCTGTCACCAAGCATTTATCGGTATGTTACGGCAGCTGCACTTGAGAGTCAATTCCCCCACTAGGGTTAGCGTGTCACCATCTTGGGCCACAACGCATAATCTATGAAAGAAAAATTTATATTTGATTTTTTTTTTTGTTAATGAAGTTTTATTGTAATTTTTTTTTTGTAGAGGGCGCTCCATCGCGAATGACACAGCAGTCCAAACACTTTTTATGAACATAACGGCGATGCATTCAAGGCTTCTGAAATATATTCAGCTGCAAGATGATAAACGTGTCTATTTGGAGAGCTTACAGGTATATTACCATCAGTTTTTTTATAGCTTTCCTTTAGTCTCCGAAGTACATAAACAGGATTGTCAGCTGAAACCAAAACCGAATCATCGGCCTGTGTGTCAGTTTCTGCCGAAACCTGTTGTGGTGTTAATGATACGCGGGTCAGACAACAATTACTTTATTTCAAATCACCTTCATAATCACAACATCTTCCCCTTAGAAACTATCGTTAGATCTAATTTATAAATTACAAACTAAAAATAAAGTAAATACCTATACTCACATATATATATATACCCCCTTCAAGATGCTTACTATATTAAACTTGTATACTGGGAAACACTCAGGGTTAAATAATATAAGAACTATTGGGCTATTTGATCTTGGAATCATTTAAAATAAATGCATAACAGTTCTTATATTCCGTATGTATCCTTTACTTTATTATATTATGAAGTTGTAAATATATAACTTAAAAGATAAATAAAGAACACAGTTTATTGCTGAGCCAATTGCCTTGCTCGACTACGTGTAAACGGAGGAGAGGCAACAGAAGTTGTTTTTTCATTACGCTTTATTAAGTGACGACGATTACGTCTGTATGTACCACGTTCATTTTGTACAAAATATGACCTGGGAGCACCAGCACCCTGCACTACTGTACCTCGAGTCCTGCGATTACCATCAATACAAATTACGTGATCACCTTTATTTAAATTTTGTAATTTCTTACTGCCTTTATCATAGTATTTTTTTGTATTGATTTGTTTATTCAACATTTTTATGTACTCAGAGGAAGCAACAGGGCTCGGTTCTAATAGTTTAGGATGAGTTGGTAGCTTACATCGAAGCCTACGACCCATAAGAAGCTGTGCAGGAGAGCTTAAACCGTCTCTAGGAGTGTTTCTATAATTAAGTAATGCTAACTGAAAATCTGTATTACTATTTATGGCCTTTGTTAGCAGCATCTTAATTGTTTGAACAGCTCGTTCACTCTTACCGTTCGCTTGCGGATATCTAGGCGATGATGTCACATGATCAAACCCCCAATCATTAGCGAACGTTTTAAACTCATAGCTACTGTACTGCGTGCCGTTGTCACTCATCAGGATCTTGGGTATGCCATGTCGAGAAAACATATCTTTCATGGCTTGTATTACTGAATGAGAAGAAATATTATTTAATTTACAAACTTCTATGTAATTCGAATAGTAATCGACTACGAGTAAGAAATGATTTTTTCTAAACTCAAAGAGATCCGATCCTACCTTGTTCCACGGAAGCGGTGGTATCTCTACCGGTATCATGGGTTCTTTAGCAGGTGCGTTTAATCTCTCCTGACAAACTTCACAACATTTAACATAACGCTCAATATCACGGGACATATTAGGCCAAAACATAACTTGTCTCGCGCGCCTTTTACAACGATCTATGCCCATGTGACCTTCATGAATGATATGTAACATTTGTTGTCTCATAGATGTAGGTATCATCACCAAATTGTCCTTAAATATTACACCGTCAATTATGTACAAATTTTCTTTTATAGACCAATACATTTTTACATCATTGGAAATATTAAACTTATGATAAGGCCATCCATTATTAATATAATTCAATAATGATTGAAAAACTGGATCGGATTTGGTTTGTTTCTTAATTAAAGTAAGTTTCTGATTTGAAATTGGTAAAGTATTTATTATCATTTTAAGCTGATAAACTACATTCGTGTGAATTTCCTCACTATATAACTCGGGTAGTGGCGCACGAGACAACGTATCCCCTATATACATATATTTATCTGGGACATAATTCACTACAATATCATAGCTTTGTATTCTCAACATCATACGCTGTAAGCGTGCCGGGACGGACATTAAAGGTTTTAGAAAAATGTTTTCGAGCGGCTTGTGATCTGTCTCAACTAAAATTTTTTTTTTACCAAAAATGTATTGATGAAACCTCTCACATGCAAATACAATGGCCAATAATTCTTTTTCCACTTGCGCATAACGTGTCTGTGCATCAGTTAGGGTGCGGGATGCATACTCTACGGGGTGACCGTCTTGTAGGAGCACAGCTCCGAGTGCGTGATTGGATGCGTCCACGGATAATGTTACATCCCGTGATACATCGTTAAACCAAGAACGGGTGCCTGGCATACACTCTCTTTTAATAATTCAAGTGAAGACTGTTCACTTTCTTCCCAACGCTATTCATTATCTTTTTTTAAAAGATTGTTTAAAGGTATGGCGTGTTTTGAATAATTAGGAATATATTTTGATAAGTAATTTACTAAACCTAAAAATCGCTGTAAGCTCTTTTTATCTGTTGGAGTAGGCATTTCTTTTATTGCTCTGATTTTATTATAATCAGGACTCATCCCTTTAGCACTAAACACATGGCCTAAATACGTGACCTGCTCCACACCTATTTGACATTTAGCCTTGTTAAATTTTAAATTTATTTTTCTGGCTCTTTCTAATAAGGCTTTTAATCTAAGGTCATGTTCTTCCTTTGTACTGCCCCATACTAGAATATCGTCGATAAAACTATCTACTCCCTCCAGGTTTTCTAAAAATTGACGCAATTTAGCATGGAAAACTTCCGATGCACAGCTTATACCGAAAGGAAGGCGAAGAAATTGGTAGCGCCCGAATGGTGTAGCAAACGTACACAAATCAGCACTCTGCCTATCAAGTTGTATATTCCAGAACCCGGAATTAGCATCCAGAACCGAAAAATAACGTGCGGCGTGTAACTGCGCTGACAGCTCTGATACTGTAGGTAGTTGAAAATGTGCGCGTTGAACTGCAGGGTTTAACTCACGGGCATCGAGACATATTCTAATACCATTATTCTTTTTAGCTACTAAAACCAACGGATGTACCCACTGGGTTGGATAATCAACTTTCTTAATAACTCCCAACTGTTCCATTTCAAAAAGTTCTCGTTTTAAGATATCACGCAACCCTAACGGGATTTTTCTAGAAGCACTTATAACCGGCCGAACCGTTTCATCAACAGTTATATGATATTCTCCTGGTAAACAACCCAAACCCTTAAATAAATCCTCGTAATTATTCGTTATAATAGAATCAATTCGTTTTACTAAGCCTAACTGCACACAAGACTTTCGTCCCAACACGCTTTCACATCTCATATTGGCAATTACAACTAATATTTTGTACACCGTTTCATTAAGTGCTATTGTCAACAAAGACGTCCCCACTACAGGGATCGTCGTGTGGGTGTACGACTCCAAAGAAATTTGCTTTCGAACAATATCTGTTTCATTAAACCCTAAATTTCTAAATGTGTCGTAAGACATTATATTGACATCGGAACCAGTATCTAGCTTAAATTTAACACTTTTATTATTACATATTAGCACTTTATGCCACGACTCGCATTTATCATTTTCCGAAACCATTAATACATAAAACTGATCATTTTCGTTAGAATAACTATCATCATCGTTCTCAACATAATGAACTCGCCCTGTTATCTTCCTACCCTCCTCTAATGAACGATTGCACTTACACATTCTCGCGAAATGTCCGCGATTACCGCATACAAAACAAGTGATGTTGCGCGCGGGGCATTCGGCCCACGCGCACCGCACGTCCCCGCAATCATCGCACACCGGCGCCAGCGCAGGGCCCGACCGCGGCCGCGTGCGCCAATCGGCTATGTCGGTGCGACGTGACGTCATCGCGCTCGATGCACCAGCAAGCTGCGATGCAGATGCACGACCCTCGCCGCGTGTTCGCGCTCCGCCTCGCCTGCCGCGCCATCCGCGCCAGCCACGTCTCTGGACTCCGTCTACATGCGTACCGTTTGCTTGAATGACGCTATCTCCGATTTGTTGTTCGCTTTCTAAAGTTATTTCGTCGGCTTGACATAATTTTACGGCCAAATCAAGGTCAAGGTTATCCGCACGTAATAGCCGATTTCTTGTTCTAGTACTCAGCACGCCGCATACTATACGGTCTTTAATGAGATCATCTTCTAAGGTAGAAAATTCGCAATCTTTACTGATTAAACGTAATGCCGTTACGTATTGTATAATGGACTCGCCCTCTTCTTGATTACGTGTGAAAAACTTATAACGAACAAGCGTAGTATTCGATTTTGTACCGAAATGACTGTCGAATTTTTTTAACACAGCTTTAATATCATTTCTTTCGGTTTCGTTCTCAAATTGAAAGGTTTGATATATATTAAAACCTTCTGGGCCAATCAAATTTACGAGTAAGCTTGCCTGGATTTTTGGCGGTTCCTTATAAACTCCAGATGCATTTAGAAACACCATAAACTGTTGTTGCCAGCGCTTCCACCCGTCGGCCCGGCCGGCAGGTCCACCTTCCATAATAAACTCTGAAGGAGGTCGCGCGTGTTCCATTTTTGATGATTAATAACACTTGAGTTCCACTACAATCCTTCTATACAATGTACAAATGGTTTATATTTGTATTAATTCACGTGTAAACCACTTTTTTTTTACCGCTGCCACCATGTTGTGGTGTTAATGATACGCGGGTCAGACAACAATTACTTTATTTCAAATCACCTTCATAATCACAACAAAACCGAAATTTATATATACTTACATGTTAAAATTTCTGTTGTATAGTCAAATTAAGTGTTTTTTATTTATATAATTTTATTTTTACTCTTATATTTATTGACTATTTATTTATCCTATTAATTTGGAAAAAAAATCCATGTTCAGACCAAACTACAGATCCTACTATCCTACTAATATAATAAATGTGAAAGAGTGTATGTTTGGATGTTTGTTACTCAAACACGCAAAAACGGCTAAACGGATTTGAATGAAATTTGGCAGACAGATAGTCTATGACCTAGAATAACACAGGATACTTTTATCCCGGTAAAAGTCATAGTTTAACCAGTGTTATCCTAATAATAAATGTAAAGTTTGTATATTTGTTGTTTGTACTGTTGTAAGTTTTATTGGGACGGTAATGTGTTGGATTCATATTGGCATATAATGACAATACCATACAAACAGTGATAAACCCATGTATGATTTTCTTTTGCTTTGCCGTGTTCCGAAATCAGCCGGTGGATATACAGTGATATAGCGGGGTGATAGGGAGCGCGTCCATCATACACATAGTGACACCATCTATGATTTTCTTTTGGTTTCTCGTGTTCCGAAATCTATCTATGTATATCCATTAATACGCAGACGAAGTCGCGGGTAGCAGCTAGTTTATTATAATTATAGAAATATATGTTTCAAGATCCCATATAATTTTCAGGACAAAGTAAGTCAAATCAGAGACAGCCGAGCGGCCCTTGACACACTACGAGCTGAGCATGCGGCGAGACTGGCCGCCGCGGCTGAAGCAGCAGAGAGACAACGACAAATGCAGATGGCTGCCAAATTGCAAGCTATGCGTAAGAAAAAACATGAATATCTGCAATATCAAAGACAACTTGCATTGCAGCGTGTGCAGGTAATTATTTTTAATATCTGTTTTGAACTAATTGAGATAAAAAAATATATTTACTTCACTTTTGTGAGTTAGACATTATAAGTTGTGGTGGTTGAGTGGTTTCGATCAGTGGGATATCGATTGGATGTCCGCAGGTCGACTGGGCGTGCACCAAAGAATTTATTTTCCTAATTACTAACTTGAATCCGCGAGTTGACTGCATGTTTAAAAATTAAAGTAAATTATTGAGTAATATTGGTCTATAGATAAAAAGCCCAAAACAATATAAATCTTGAAAAAGTAAGTGTTTATTTATTTAATTTCTCCGTTTGGAAAATTATCCACAATTATGTGGATATGTTAAAACAATTATCCAAAAGTTGTCAACTCCCGGATTGGAGAAACTAACTGGTGACAGTGAAGAAAAAAGTTATGAGGAAACCAGAACACTTTAGAAATGTTCTTATAGTACAACTGTATATGGGAAAAATATAGATAGATTATTGAGAAAAAAAAATAATAATCAAACATCGATATTCTATGTGTATGAATGTATGTAGAATGATATTTGAAAAAATATTGATTGTGCGTTGTGTGTATGTGTGTGTGTGTGTGTGTGTATGTTTGTGTAATCACTCTAAGAAATAAATTTCAAGGTACAATGTTTTTATTATTTTAGGAACAAGAGAGAGAAATGCAAATGAGACAGGAACAACAAAAACACCAGTACATGATGTCTGCTAATAGTGGTTATTATATGCCTGGAGTATCAATGAATCAGTATCAGCATGGGTACCCTAACCAGCCGATATATGGCAATCCACAGTTCCATCCACAAATTATGCCTCAAGGTACTAATGATGCGTCTCTTACCATGCAGGGACAACCTCAGATATCTCAGTCTAATATGCCTTTAGGACACAATCAAATAGGTACAGTTTCTCAACCTATGGCACATTTGACAAACACCTATGCTATGTCTACATCTCTACCTGCAATTGGACAACCACCTAACACCCAACCATCTATGAACCAACAAAACATTCGCCCACAACTAGGTCAACAAATGTCCTTGCAACACCAAATGATGATGCAACAAATGCATCAGATCCGATTATCTGCACAACCAGGCATGCACCAAATGGCACCACCTCAGAGTGTATCTAATGGGCCTGCTGGCCAAAGTTTACCTCAACAAAATGGACAAAACACTCAAATGCCTAAACAAAATTTGCCAAATCAACCTCAGCAACTAAATGTTATGCCGCCTGTGACGACAATTGGTCAACAAAATATGGGTCAACCAATAATGAACCCAAATAATCCAATGTTAGGAATGCAAATACAAAATATGAGAATGCCATTAGTCCAAGGCAATCCACCGAACGTCAATCAGCAAGTTCCTGTTTCGAGTTATTCTATGAATATTCATCCTCAAGGACACAATATACAGCAACCACAACTTTCGTTGCAAAATCAATCTGTGCCAATGCCAGGTCAAATGTTGCAGGTACAATCTTTGCCAGGTCACACTCAAGGTTTAACTATGCCTAACCATATTCCTCCAAAGAACCAAAATGTGCCAAATCAAGGATCACAGGTGCCTCAAACTCAGAATCAACCAATGCATTCACAAGCTCCGCACACTCTAATGACACATGGTCAGCCTACTGGTAATCCTGGGCAGCCATTGCAACCGTCTGGACAGCAAATGATGATCCATGGACAACAGTTGGCTCCTCAAGGACAAAACATTCCACAAATTGGCCAACAAATGATGAACCAAGGCCAGCAGGGTTTACAGGGACCTGTACAACCCGGACAAATGCAACAAGTGGCACCTGGGCAACAAATCGGACCTCAGATGCAAGGAGGTCCAATGCCGCAACAGTTGCCACAGGCTCCCCCATTGCAAGGTCAAATACCGCAACAGATGGGCGTCCAAGGGCAACAAGTACAATCAACGATGCCAATAGGCCAGCCACAGGCAGCACCTGGGCAACCTATAAAACTGCAACAATCCAATTTTGGTAGTGTCCCTCAAGACCAACAACAGCAAGCCACCAGTCAAGCACAAGTGACACCTGTGAAGTCAGAGCATAATAGTAACACAGCCGAATTGATTAGTTTTGATTGAAAGCCAAAAGTCTCGAGATCTGTTTGACATGACTGAAAATATTTATTGCACTGAATAAATCCTTTCAAGGCTCGTGAACACAAAATTAATCTATGTAACCGTTGATTAATGGATCAGCTTGGTGATATCAGTAAAAGTGTAGCGTTTGCTGCTTTTTAATATTTTCGTACTATTTTATTACTATTAGTCGTCAAATGGTTATTTACAGTAAGCACACACGCAAACTAACCTCTTTGTGTTCACGAGTCATGACAGAAATTATATTATTATGTAAAAAGGACTATGCAGTTATAATAATAATATAAAAACTTTTCGATAACAAAATATATATTATATGCATAGAAATAATTGAGATTTATGTAACTAAAGATGTTCACACTCCTGAAAAATATGTTTAAAGTTCAGGTATAATTTATTCTGACATAGATTAAAGTTTTATTTCTGAAGTGGTTTTTAAATGCAAAGTTTCTGTCGGTGTGCTTTTAGTAGAACTGTTTAAACAGCAAATAATAAAGTTTGTACTATAAATGTTTTAATGTTTTATAAAATATTGCATCATCACAAATAATTGTAAATGTCATATTTAATTTGCTATATATATATAATTGAGTATTGTTTTTCACCTATGCCTTATAATATATGTATGTAAATGCGAACATGTAAAAAATATGTCGTTTTTAGTTTCTTTAGAAATAATTATTAAAAAAAAATATATTTTTGTTTTATTTTTTATTGCTGAGGTATGTCATTGTTTTTGTTAAAATATTTTACAGTAAGTTATGTAATGTATAATACTAATTAAAAAGTGTAAAATTTTATATTATATTATTTATTTAATTTATAGACTACTATTACTAGCTGTGCCCCACGGTTTCACACGTCTTAATTTCATCCGACAAACACCGCGCCTCCAACGCACCCATTTAGTCTATCATAATTATTGTTCTTCTCACAAGTACATTTTTTTTTAAATTTTTAATTATCTCCTAAAGTACGTGTCAAAATAGCATACTCTATAAAAAGCAAAATTTAACTTTAAATTGTCTTTATGACTGAGG
The DNA here is from genome assembly GCA_033032175.1 of Saturnia japonica. NCBI lineage: Eukaryota > Metazoa > Arthropoda > Insecta > Lepidoptera > Saturniidae > Saturnia > Saturnia japonica. Next base: position 8,233,573 of record CM065314.1, read on the forward strand.
AACCAGTACTGACCTCGTTATATTTTGTGAACTGTATATTTTAATTAAAAACACCATAAGACACGAACTATGTATATTGAAAAGATGCAAGAATCTGACACATGCCAAAAGTTTCATTTTCTACACAAAATATTTTGTGGCCGTTAACACAAGGGAATATCACCTGAAAAAAGTACAAACTTATAATACGTACACGTATACAAAACACCACGGTTCTTGTGATGCCTTTTCCCAAGTAATATCTAAACAAAGTGGGATCTTCTGACAAGATTTTCGCTATCTTGTCAGAACTATCTAGGGAGTTTGTTTGACATCTCAAAATTTGTACTTTTCAATGTTCTACCTACTTTTGTAGTGTCGTAATTTGCAACTTACATATTTTTATTTTAGCACCCTCTAGGGAGTTTTTGTGACAAAATGCAAACTTGTACTTTGGTAACGTAGGTAATTTGCAAAATCCAAAATTTTATTTTATTAGAGTTTTCATTTTAGCACCCTCTACTGTTACTTCTGTATGAATTGGAAATGGTGTAATTTCTCATCATTGATCATTCAAAACTATTGCCATACTGTTTGTACAGAGGCCGCTAACCGAAATAATTTCATTTCTATGACTAAAGTAACCTAACACAATAACAATCAGTAACAGAATGTCATAAGTGTTGTCTAAAAAGTTTTTGTTTCGTGCCTTTTTTGTGAGGTAATAAAATTAATTATTGCGTGGCAACAAACCTCTTGTACCATTCTACCATTGCCTAAAACTTTCCCAGGGGTTTCTATCTCATTTTCTCCCACGTTAAATCTTATGGATTTATGTGTCTGTCTCTTTTTACTGTCGCTTTTTCATTTAATCGACTTTCAAATGACAACGATGCTAAAGAAGTTTAATTAAATCTGGCCACCGGTACAAACAGTAATAAAACAACACTAGCATTCGACGCATGCGCAATGGCTTTAAAGCGTCGCGTCGTACAGTTGGCAATCGCTATCCTCGTCTGACTAGTGATGTTACGCGCATTAAGATTATTATCTCTTCCACTCTTCTCACCATCTTTAACAGCCAGCAACCCTTATTTGCGGCCAGATTTAATTATGCATTCATATAATATCATAATAAACAGAAAAAATTGCTTTAATTTGATATATAAATAATAAATTAACGTATATACCTATGTATCAAAATCATACCTGTTTACACCTGGCTGCGGTAACCGTGATTTTTCAGTCTTTATCTAAATTGCCGTAAAGTGTGGACGATACATATTTTATTTAAAAATACAATGAATGGATTTTTTTCCGAAAAATCAATTAACAATAATTTAATTAAAAATACTAGCGAACACATTTTGATAGGCAACCTGGTAGATGTATATTCTCCTAACGATAAATATGCGTAAAAATTTGGTTTTTAGCAAACACTCGCTGAGTGCACTAATTCTGCAGCTGGATCTTAGACTATTATTTTCTCCCTCTACGACTAAGATACCATTTTTCGAAACTCATTAATGATAAAACCGAAGTGATTCACTCCGCATCTCAGTATTATGCCAGTTATGTTATAGTTTTCAGCAACTATAAAGTCATAAGTCCTTTATTGGAAGGATTGGTTGGATTTACGTAGGCCGATTAACACATACGAAAATGGTCTCGTATCCCTATCTCGTTCTAACACAAAAGTATACTATGCTTTTTCTCATCTGAGGTGTCGATCTAATAATAACAAATTAAAGTTATGAGCTGAACTATATAATTACGTGAACGTATTTGCGGACATGGTTCTTTTTAAGAGAAATAACTTTTGCATGTTCAATGCACTCCCCGAAATGAATTGCTTATGACTAATACGGTTTAAAAAAAGCAGTTGCTCTTTGGTTTAGTAGTAGGCAAGAGTAGTAGGAGTAAGAACTTGGCAACCGGTCCTCTTTAATGAAGACCATTACTGCTATTATCGAGTGAATTATATTGTCGTGTGTTATGACGATTCAGTATCCTAACAAGATGGTGGCTCCCTTGTTAGAACTTTCTAGGAAGTTTATGTGGCATCAGAATGAATGCGTTCAGCTTATATTTATAATCCACCTCACTTATGCACAAAAACCAAACTATATCACGCAAAACACCACCAATATTACATAATATAGGGTCAAAAACCTAAGTAAATGAAAATTACATAAGTAATAAAAAACCACAACATGTCACTTCAGTATCCCGCTAAAAACCTTATGTCATAATCTGGTTTGTTTTAGTCGTTGTATTCTATATATCTTTAATCTATGGTTCAATTCCTGTCCGCGTTGCCAGATAGTTACACTTGTTACATTTTTCGTAACTTTTATTCTTCTCACGTAACATATAATACGTAACTTTTGCAAATAAAGCAATTTTTGAAACTATTCAGGATATTGAGATCTATTTAATAAACTAAATCGAATAATGTAAACTGTACATGCATCCCAACTTGTTACTGAATGTCTCTGAGAGATAGGAAATAAGTCTTATCACAAAATTAATTCTTTCTACGTACATGTCAAATTAAAGCTTGATTTTAATTGAGCAAAACGTGTCTACTTCATAGAAAATAGCTGATTCTTGTACTGTCGTTATACAAAACTCAACTACACAAAAAAAAGGTTTTTGTATCATAAATTACATAATTACATACTTTAAACTACAATTTAGTTTGAAGTTGCAGAAAAAAAAAATTTAAGGATTTAATTTCTTTTTGAACCTTTTTATTATTTTATGTAGAATTACAACTATTACATTTATTGTTTAGTTAGTTTTAGCGTAATAGTTATCTAAGTCAAATAATACACAATTATTAGGTTAGTGGCAGAGCCACTTAATAAAGTAACTTTTTAGGATACAAAACGTAATATTCGACTGAAGAGCCATGGCAGCACAGATTCCTGTGTTCAATTCAAATTATTCGAGATCTTGCATTTTGTGTTCATCAAAACTTTAATAAGAAGTTTGTTATTGATTGCAATACAATAAAATAATATGGAAGATGATAATCAAAACGGACCTTTTGCTGTGTGGCGAATGTTTAATGCACCAGCCATGGTATTATTCAATAATTTGGACACTGCTGCTGATGGGCTAGAAAAACTTATAACTTCAATTTCGAAACTAACTGGGTATTTTTTTATATTTAACAGGCCAAAAAGTTTAAGTTATTCTTGATGAACTTTTGGAGTTGAGGAAATACCTACTTACTGACGATGACTTTTAGTTCTCATACAATAGCAAGTTGAAACAAGTTCATAATAAATAAGACTTGTGAAGTCTGTTTACTTTACTGTGATTTCTGCTGTACTAAATTATAAAATCCTACTTAAAAACAGAGTTATGAATTAACTACCTGTTCATGCAGCCGATTATGAGTGAAAGAGGAGGATACATATATAACTATCTTTTAGAAAATATATTACCCAAATTATGATATGTCCGATTGTGTCTATATAAAACCTTTCTGCTAGCCTTTCTTTTGCTTGTCGTTTTTCAAATCAAATCAAATCCAAAATGAGTGAATATCATTGTTAATGGATTGAATCTAATTAATCAGTAATTTTAAATGTTCCAGAGACTTTTCTGAAGTTTTAGTTCCAAGGGTGGGTTTAATGAAATATCCAGATTCATACTACAGTGCATTTAACACATGGTTAATAGGAAGACTGTTTTATGTGTGGTCATTGGAGAAATTGAACAGGTATTCATAAATATATATTTATTATTAGTATGTGTTTTTAAATTACACTAACCAAATGTGAAGCAGTGGCAGATTAAGGAGTATCACCTGTATATATACAACATGTAACATAATAAACACACACTGTGAAAACAATTTGTTCAGAATCGGCTACTGAATCGATTTCAGCTATTTTTAATATAGGTAATTTTTTATCCAAAAAATACTCAAAAAGAAGTAAATTAATCACCCCCTCATCGAACAGTCGAAACAAACGAAAATGAAACATAAATCCAAACAATAAGGCGTTTTTCAATGTAATACTCAATTATTTTGACAAGAATCCCCATAGCAGTACCCGAGAAGCAGCACCACATTTTGACGTCATTTATTTAACATTATTTACACGTGTGGGAATATACAACCAACATAATAGGCATTTGCAGTGCACGAAAATTCTTATGCATGTAGAGTGGACTCCTTCCAGCATCCTTTCTCGGTTAACGTTTGGGCGGGTGTCATCGGTACATATGTACTGCAACCCGTTTTCTTAGAGAGATTAATAGGAGCATCTTATTTACTGTTTTTGCGAGAGACTACCGACACTGATAGAAGAGATAGCTCTTGTCAATTTACGAGAGGTATTCTACCAACATGCCCCTGCATATTTTACGTGGAGTGTTCGACAGCATGTTGATGGTAAGTATAGAGAGCGCTGGATCGGTCGCGGAGATCCTGTCCAGTGGCCTCCGAGATCAGCTGACTTGACGCCTCTTGACTTTTATTTTGTGGGAGCGTATTAAATCATTAGTGTACTTTAACGCGACAAGTGCCAAAGACCTAAATATTAGGATAGTGCCTGCCTTCCAAAAAGGGAAAAGTGACACTAGTGTTTTAAGTAAACTAAGACAACTGTTGCAGACAGCGAGCGGGACGAGCGAATAACGGTAGTCTAATAGTATAGAATGAACAAATAAATGAAATAATACGTGTTAGGAATAAGGTTTATAAATACGTGTTAGGAATAGATATAATAATATGAACTGAATATGTGTGAATATGTGTATTTTAAAACGATTAGAATAAGAATATAGCTAGTTGTAAGTTTAAATGTATAAATTTCACTAGTTGTAAGGATGAACCATGCCAGACTCGGAACATCTGGCATGGTGACTCATGGTACTGCCGTCCCTTTCCCACGGTTAGCCTCGCTCTGCGGAGAGCGCGCACACAGGGCGTGCGCGCTCATTGGCTGAGCGACGCCCCGCACGGAATCCATCGCACGACCGGTTGCGAGGCAAAGGGCGAGGTTAAATATAGCGGAGAGGGCGGCAGTACTACGATCAGTTCGAGAAACACTACAACAACAGCAAGCAGCGAATCACCAAGCAAACTACAGTCAAGAACGATATTAAGAATCAACATTGTTACCACGCACTAATGTAACTTTGTAAAACGAAACAAAAATAAAACAAGCGCTATTAATTTAGCACACATTAAAATATTGTGGACGTCTTTTTATTCACAATAACAACAATTACACAAACGAGCAATAAAGTGCCTTGAACAAGTTGGTGGACATTTTGAAAATGTTTTGAAGAAAGGTCAAAAGGTAAAAATAAAAAAAGGAAGAAAGGTATGAGTGAAAATTAATTAGTAGACTCAAGACTGCAGTAGACTGTAAGTACTAAGTTATGTACTTCATTCATTAATTATTGAAAAAGTATGATTCACATCTTTTCAACACTCAGCCTTTATTTAACTTATCTATTAAACATAAGCAACTCAGTACTCCTTATTATTTTATGCACAGTTTACGCCTATTTCATTTGTAGGGACTTCTCGATGCCGCGCCGCGCCGATAATGCGTAGCCTACTATACTTACATATTATTTGCTTAGATTTGTAATGTGACCATACTACTCTTCCACAATGAGTATAACTAATTTCATAAATAAAAAATATCAAAACACATAACAAGTAAATTTGTTTTGTCCCTATTATGATAATCATAATAACTGATTGTGATGATTATAATAACTGATTGTTTTAATTGGGGTGTTTGAGGGTGTGCCTTATTCCTGTTACATGTTGTATATTATATTAAATAATTTTAAAACTCGAAACTGAAAAAGGTAATCTGTTTAACTGGTGATTGTGCGATGTGGTGGTCCTTTCTTGACACAAATAGATGCCATTTACACTACTCCAATTTCATATTATTGATTTTACACTAAAAGTATTTAGTGTAGTTTATTTTGGCTGATGTAAAAATTACATAAAAAAATTAATGTAACTTTATAGCTTGATTATTCAGCCTGAATTTCAAGTTAGTGTTGCAGTTGTGTAAATTGGTGGTGTCAAAATATGTCCACAAGACTCCCCTCCTCCAAATTTCATTACATAATACTTGAACACCCCTAAACTAGAATTATTACTGATGATTTATAATAATTTATACAGTAAATATTATCTTTCAGAATTCACATTGCAAGTAAAAAAGCACAATTGAAAATTCTAAGTATTTTATGCACAAATGGGGCCTCATTTTATAAACACCTGCATTCAGAGTATATCTCCATACTGAATAAATTATCACAATTTTACAACAATTATGGAAACCAAATTGAAACAAAATTAAAATTAAATCATTTCACACCAGAGTGTACAGAAATTCCTAATGCACAACTAAACTTGGAAGCTATTTATGTGGAAGTTAATGATGTAAAAACTTGCAAAACATTGATAGATTTAACTCTTCAACTTCTATCAGAAAGCTTACCACTTAATTCTGTAAAAATTGATCAGAACAGAATAGAATATGAAAAAGTATTTAGACAAGCACTGTATAATTTGGAATGTTATAGTATAGACCTAAAGCTTATTTCCTTAAAGTTTTTTACAAATATCATAATAAACTACAGTCATACTAGTATTGACAGTTTTCAAAATATGTTTCCGGATATTTTTTTCAACAGCTCTTGCATTGTGTTGAAGCAATGGTTCAATCAATGGGTGTGTTTTATGAAAAAGGTGAAGTTGATGCAATTGATTTAGATAATTTTGATAAAATGATATGTGATTTCATAAAAACTGTTAAAAATGACTTTAAAAGAGAACACGAAGAAGTTTTGTTAAATATTTGTATAGTTGTACTTAACTTGAAAACAACAAAGTTATTTAGCAGAGATATGAAATTGCAATGTTTGCTGTTGAGTAAAATAATTGATTTGCCAGAAAATTTACTAATGATTGAAAATATGGGAGCAGAAGAAATAGAAATAGTAACAGATTATTACTATCAAAAAATTATGATACAAATGAAATTTGTTTTGGATTTAAAAAATTTTTGGTGCTACAAGCAAACCATATCAGTAATAAATTCGATAAGCTTTTGTGAAGATCAAGATATAAATACATTTCTAATAATGCATCATCTAAAAAGATGCTTTTCTGCTTTGAGAATATTGAGCAATGTTTTTATAGAGGTCACCAAAATGAAAGTAAAAGATGATGGTTGTAATAATTTTCATCAAATGTTGGAATCAAAATATCCAAAACTTATTCTAAAGTCATTATTGAAAGTTATAAAATTTCATAAAAATGTCCTTTTAGAAGACAACAATTTGGCTGTAATTGTACTTGACATAGTTCTTAACATAGTTATTTTATATGAGAATGTTACGAGGGAAGAAGTCAATATGGTTTTTCAAATAGTCTGTTTTCAATGTACACCAAATTTTACTGAAAATGATATGACATACAATGAACAAATCAAAATATTGATTCTGAAATATGCTTTGATTATTAAGCATTTCTTAAAATCAAAATCAAATTATATCTCAAATACAGTACTGACTGTTTTATTTGAGTCTCTGGTTAAAAATAAAACAGAAACTGTTAAAGAGGTAAGTATTATACTTAATAGTTTATTGGTCTTCAAATGTCCAGAATTATTGAAGAAAAAGTTGGAAGCTAAGTCTATTTTTTTGATGTTTTTGAAGCAATGGTCAATGATTATTGCCAATGTAGTAGTTAATCAATGCTGTTAACAATCATTTACGATGTTCCTGCTTTTATTATGTACTAGCGGCTCGCCCCAGCTTCGCACGGCTACAATTTCCAAATTGGTGTATTTTATGTTTAAAAAGCCTGATTTAGAGTTTATAGCTTTAATCTTGATAGTTCATAACTGCCTTATTAGCCTAGTAGTCTTAAACGCGACTGCTATGCTCGAGGTATCAATGGACAGGCAGCCTAAATTCAAAATACCTTTAAATTGTGAAATTCTTTATTCGAATTGCATTTTTAACAGACTGTGGCAAATCCAAAAGGAGGGGTATGATTTCAGTAGGCTATACATATTAAGTATGTATGTTCATCTGTTCCCGCATTTCTTCTAAACTACCTATTTACCATAATTTGAAGAATAGGTATCTTTAGAAGCGTCTTGATCGTCCGTTGGTTATAGGTTGTGTGACATCACACTGAATTAAATATGGCGACCTCTACCGGTCATAATAAATCCCTTTATTAAAATATTTTTTTAGTAAATGTGTCCTGTTGGGTATTAAATGAAAGCACTTGGAAGCACAATTCAAAAATATGGATTGTGTTTTGAAAAACATCTGAAGATGGCGATGTCTTCCGTAGTCTGTTTTTAATTTTTAAACTTATCTAGTAAGTAATTAAGCATTTGGCTATAGGCAATAATTTTTCTTCAAAGTTTTTTTTAAATATATTATAAGATTATTAAGACTTACAATATTTTCTTTTTCAGATAATAGGACTTTGTCCTCTTTTATTGATTAATAATTTTTATTCAGCAAGTAAATTAATAGGAGACATCTTAATGCCATCATTTCTGACAAAACACCGCAATGTACAGGAAGAAATCACAAAAGTTCTGCCAGTAATTGCGTGCATGTCTTTAGGTTCTTACAGTACAGTTCTTAATCGCGAGAAAATTACCGATGGACATACTATATTCTCCAATGCTGCTTTACATATTTCAGTAATATGTGCTAAATGTTATAATATGAACAAACACCAAATGAATTCGGAGCTATATCTTCGTAAAGTAAGAAAAGATAATTTTGTATTACATACAGAATTAGTCAGTGCAACATATAATAATAAACATTCTATTATTATTGGACTAAAAAATTTGTTTGCAAAATTTTTAAACAGCAAGCAATACTTGGATTTAGAAAATTCCGGATACTGGGACCTTTTAAAACGTTTAAGCAATCATTTTTATATATTTAAATATGGAGTGTCAGATGATATGATTGCCATAGATAATTGCCATCACATTTTGAAAGCTTTCCGGCCTATTATTGAATATGACTTGGTATGTATAGATAATTAGTTATATGAGACTACAACTTATCTTTGCACGCGGCCCTGTGTGCCTGAGCTAATAATCATGCGGTTTTTATTTGTATGACAGTGACGCGCCAGTCGTCTCCCGATCAACACGTGTTCAATTACCGCTTTGTTCTATGGGTACAGTCGGTAATAAAAATAACTGTTTCGTCCCGGACAAAATGTTTCACCTAACCAGTAGTTGTGCCTTAAATGATGCGTCGTATCTCAATCATAAAAATATTAAAACACAATTGTAATTTAAAAAGAGATAGATATTCAGTAATGGGCAACAGAAAAAATATACAGCAATATGGTTTAGAAAATCTTCATTTACCACCATTTTATCCTAAACCCTATAGAAAATAATTGGGGAATTGAAAAATATATATTGCTTTACATAATATTGAATAGAATGTAATGGAAAGAATGAAATTAATGGAAAGTCAATTATTTAGTATTTCCAGTGGTAAGTGATATGGAATAATATGTTAAATAAACATGCATTTACCTAATTGAGCTGTTGATTTATTTTAATTTTGAACAAATAAGATGTATGTATAGGGCCGCGCGCACAAATGAATTCAACTGTCTATAAAAAAATATAAAAATAATTTATGATTTGAAATAAATTTTTATGACGAATTTCAGGATGAAGACCAGGAATTCATATCACAAAAGGATACAGTATTAAACATAAGTATTAATTTATTAGCCAAGTCCACAAAGGCAAGTTTAGAAAGCAATGATGTCACAAATCAGACAAATGTGTTAAATCTTATCAAAGACATTGGATTATATCGTAATGAGAAAATTGTAATGCCAATCACAAAATTATTTGTATATTTTGTTATGCATCCTCAGTGCCCGCTTGGACCCAAAGCTATAGTTTTCCTGAGAGAGGTTTGTGAAGCACACGGTTACACACCAAACCAAATATACCATAGATACAAGAAGGATTACTGCAGAGTATTTGTCGAATGCAGCCTATATAACGGCAAAGACTTTGCTATATCACTGTTAAAAATTGTAAGAGCTTTCGGCTTTGTCGGCTACAGAGACTTTATATCAAAAGATGTTCATCATTTCTTACCATATCTTATACCTTATTCTGTGTCTATACAAGAGGTACCGTCTATGATAGAAGAAATCGCTACACTAGTGCAGTGTTCAGTTTCGGATTTCTTGATTGAACGGTTTCCTCATATCTATGTACACATTTATCTGCATGAGCCAACCGAAGTATCATCGAAATGTTACAGAATTATTGAAGGATTGACGAAATCATCTATATCATACTTAATTAACAGGCACTTCAGGGTTATATTGACTGAATTTCTCTTGCAGTATTGTTGCGATCCAGATAAGGTGTTAAACGCTTGTAGATATTTAGCATGCCATGATCCTGACGTGTCAACACCAACTGGAAGTATGAATATGAGTACTGCGCAAATAGCGGACTTTTTGAACCCAAAATTTTTAGGAGTCTTAGCGTATTTCGATCATAAATTGGTCAACACGAAAGTGGCTTTATCGGTGAAGAGGAAGGCGCTCAAAAGTTTTCCTGATATTTTACAATTAATGGGTGTCAAATATCTTACTCCACTGAGGTTCAAAGTGTTGGTTACACTGAGATCTGCTTTACCGTTAGCTAAAGAATTTCCGAAAATTTTGGCAGACGCTTGGAGTGCATTCATTCACAACATTGACAGTATTTCTCTTGGGCCTCTCTTATCAAATTTGTCTGTGTCATTATTGCAACAGTTTGAATATGCTCCGCAAGACATCAATAAAATGTTTCATTATCTCGTCATTAGCAACGAAAATTTATTGAGCACCCACATTTCGGATTTATTTTTTATGGAAGACACAAAAGTATCGTCGAAAATAAAAATGGTAATCAAACGCCATGTAAATATGACGCAACCGGACATATTTACCGATAAGATCAAGTGGTATTTGCAACAACTTAATCAGGACATAGCTGTAATAAAAGTACATGCATTCAATCATTTGAACAATTTATTAAAGGCCAACAGGACTGAAATACATAAAGCCATATTTGGTGGGAAGAATATCGACCCTGTTATTGTAGAACTCATAGATTCCTTACTCACAGGTATGGTATAGCACTTTTTCTAAAAGCATAGAAATATTCATTAAATAATTTATAAGCTAATATTATTTATTAATTATTGTATTGACGCCTTTCTACGAAAAGTGAAAAGGCCAAAATTAAAGTGAACCTTGATCTCTGGACGGTTAGCATTATATATGTTTGTATTGTACATACTGTTCGGTGCGATATAGGTACTTATTTTACCGAGTTCATATAAAATAATTATATACTTTACAGTAAACTATCGGTCGCCCACAATGATCGAAATTCGACTAGCGACTTTTTAATCATAGAATATTTTCTGTTTTACATTTGCAGAATGAACCTAAACAATAATATTGTATCACTTGCTGCCACTTTTCATTGAGTGACAATGTCAATATTTTGGGGGGTCTAAGTTCAATGGCACTGGTCAATTTAGGATTCGCAGTATTAATTTGTTTAATTTAATATGTTAGTAACAGATATTATAGATAAATTTTAGCTTTCTGCACTCCTTCTCCATATACCTTATCCATATATCCTTCTTCAATACTGTGTCGCATTGCCCGATCCTATAATGAAGTATACGATACGGTAGATATATTTCGATATTCACGGAATACATTTAAGAGTGAAATAATAAAGTTACAACGCGGAATTATACAATTATAATATAAAAAAGATAAAGCACACAAGTCAGAAATACAGACACACGCTCACACACACACATTCCGACACGCGCACACACACACACACGCACACTATACTAAACGCCAGTAAAGATTACATGTTTTTCTTTTGTCTACTTATGTATATTTTTATGTATCACTTCCTGTAATTGTGAAATCCTGTTTTGGCTTTAATTGTTACATACTATAAGATATTATATAAAATGTTGTATGCTGCTGAATTTCCAAATAAATAAATACATAATAAAAAATAAAAAAACTTTAACCATGCCAAATCTCACAGACTTCCGTGAACGCAATACACTTAAAAAGGTGTCCGAAGCTTTTTTCTCACGTATTAATAGAATAATTATATTTCACAAGCTAATTCTTGAATATAGAGATCCTTTTTCGCGAAAGTTACAATTACTGGTTGGTAGGACAGGACAACAGTTTTGTCCTATTGAATCATGACTAGTTACCACCATATAACAGGTGTGCCTAACAAACGCCATATTAGCACACTTAGGCGCGTCGCGTTCCGATATCTGTTGGTTTATATCCAGTAATCAAGCTAGGTGGTAAGGATCTGTACCTGACAGAGTCGCGACCACCGTGCACATGGTGATAAACCCGTCACAGTGGCTCTCTTTTGGATTGTCACATTCGGGGATCAGCCAATATATATGCAGCTGCCGAGAGGCCGTACCGACGGCTATAGATTGCTTTTTTCTCGATGGTCATCATTTTTTTGGATTGTACCGTGTTTACCATAAGGCAAAGTGCCGGCACTATTAGGTGATAGTAATAAAAATAATACGGTATCTGATTTTGATATGAATTTAGATATTTTTTTTTTCGATCTGATTATAGGCACCTTCTGTTAGCCATAAGTGCCCTGAAACTTCAGAGGGATTTTTGCAGCTTCACCGGGCTTGGGGGCGAGCGCTTAGAGTACTCAGACGCGAAAGCGTGGCAACAAGGTTAAAGGTGCCAAAGTGGCCGAACCTCGACTTGGGCTGTTGCCAGATATGTAACATCGTGATCTGTCTAATTTCCTATCCGTAATTCGATCTAGCTAACTATACATATAGGTACATGTCTCTTCTCTCTGGGAGGAAGGAAGAGTCATGCGTTATTCTCAGACAGGATGATCCTACTAGGAATTTGTAAATAGCTTACAATTGTTTACAGGCTGTAAAAATTCAGATCCTAAAGTGAGCTCAGCAAGCGGGGCTTGTTTAGGACAGCTGGGGGCCATAGAAGCTGGTCATCTACCTCGCCAGTACGTCCAGTCTGAAAAAACTCCATTTGCTTTCTCTGTCATAGATGATTGCTTTGCTACCACTGCGCTACTGGAACTTACTAGGGCTTTTCAATATGAAAAAGACACTGTTGTGAGTTTTTCTTAATGTATGTATGTAACCATTTTTTACACGAATAGGTATGTATAAAGTTTTTTTTATTTGCAGAACATGGATTGTTATGCTTTGACTATACAAGAGATATTAAAGATGTACGAAATATCACCCAATGGTACAAAGAAAGACGTTTGGGATAATTTTCCAGAGCACACCCATCAAATCATGTACCCGTTACTTAGTTCTAGGTTTGTTTTATTATTGTTTTCGTTACAACACTGGGTGTCAGTTCAAGCTACACTGTTAGGCAAAGGTCCCTTCCCGAGAAAGGTAAGGACCTGACCACACCGCCAGCCAATGACATATTGGTAATACAAAACGCCTAGAAATGTATTTTTCCTCTGTATTTTGTTTTCGCGATGTTTTCCTTCACCAGCAGCCGATTGTGTTACTAATTAAAATTAGTAAACATGTGCGCATTCCGAAAAAATGTTTTGTACATGCTGAAGATCAAACCTGTAGACAGCGGGACAATAGTCCTCTAGTCTATCTATTCGGCGACCACAACTCTTAACGAACGAGCTTTACGAGTTGGAGTATACTCGTTCGACTATAAAGCTATATTTTTGTTACTTAAAATTAATTACCCAGCAAACACATGACCTTAATTTGACATCAGGCGCAGGTCAAAATTATGTGTCATATTACTCAATATAGTCATAACCTTAATTTGGCATCACATAGAATATCGATTTATATAAATTTCACACATGATCTCAGTTTGATGTCAAATTAGGGTCATGTGTATATAATCAGTACATGCTGAAAACATTTATGTTCAACAGATATACATTGGCTTATCCATCTCAACCAAAAAAGATGCATCCACTTTTCGGTTCCACTCATGCGACTACATTTTTAGAATGGGCTCACAAGTAAGTGTTGTTTATGTAAAGAAGTTTACAGATAACAAAAGTATATCTCTTTTTCAATTAACATTTGCCTTGATGAAAATACTTTTAAAAACTCGAACAGATAACGTCACACAGGAAAGTTTAAAAACGATTGGTTTACCTATTATAATTTTATTTATATTTTTACTTGTTCTTTTACGGCGTTACACTGTTTTATATATCATATTCACCCGGTAAATTATATGAAAGTGACTATATTCACAAATTTAAACATTGTACCGATTAAACTAAAACAGATTTTTAGTACGACATAAATGCTTTATTCAGCTTTACAAAACTACTACCGGTTCGGAAAACATTATCCCAGTCATCGATAAGAGCTAGCAGGAAACACGATCGGGTATATAATTTTTCTTTAACTGTGTAATGATTGTTTACATTTAATAAACTAATAACTAAATATATTTAAATTTATTGTACAGTTGGGCTGGTCAACTAATATCGCTAATAGAATCTGAGAGTATTCGCGAGCTATTGTGCACCGTATACCCGAGCATGCGTCGTGACATAAGGACACTATTCCTGTTTTTGCCATACGTCTTACTACACTCTGTTATGTCTAAAAACAATTTACAATATATACAAGAAGAGATGTTGGCTGTTATAGGTAAGTTTAATTTGGTCCTAATTTACTTGTAAACAACGAAATCTCTGGTATTGTCAAATTTTTATTGATTACTTTTTTAATTGGTAGTTTTTAGTTTTCTTACACACACTAAATATTTGACCAGGGTTTTGAGATGTTTTCCCTTTGACACCACACACCTGTAGCTCGTATCAATAAGCCAAGCTGTTACACGTATCCATATCATAATCCATATCTTGAAAACTACTGAACCGATATTGATGAAACTTGCACTGTTCCCTAAGTTGAAGTATATGTAAGCTAATATAAAAAAGAATGATTCCAATCGGATTAATAGTTTCGGAGAAATGCATGGATAAACATATACAATACATACATATACACCTGTGTACACCTTACAATAATATTACATATAAACGTGTCAAATTGATAACCTCTTGTTTGAAGTCTGTTAACCCGAGTACTTTTTCGCATAGATCCGACAGTGCCATAAGTCATTTTCTTCTATTTCATTCTCTAAATATATTGTATTTCTGAACTTTTGTGCCTATTTAAAAATATAAACAGCACTATGTAGCTATACTAAACAAAGTAACATTATTTTAATGAAAACAATTAGATTTTAAACAAAGTGTGTTTATTTAAAGGGCTAGAAAACTTTGACAATGAATCTGGCAGTTCAACAGGTAAATCTAAGTACAAAATGTTACGCCACATCAGAATGACTCCTACAGTAAATTCCGTACAAACTGAAGAAGGTAATCAGGTATGGCATGGAAAAAATATAATTGGTTTGTGATTAAAAAATACTCGGCAATAAAATTAATGTAAACAATAATACTAAAAAGTGCTTCGTAAGCGCGACTGCTATGAGCGAGGTCCTGGGTTCGAATCCCAGGTCGATCAAAGTGTTATTAGGTTTTTCCTATGAAATTCTCAGTAGCAGCTCGGAGTTTGGTTTCGTGCCCGATTATTGGCAATAGGCTCGCCCCCTATTACATGGGACCTAAAAACATACTCGGCGAACTGTGGGTGTACATTAGTACACCTCTGCCTAACCCTTCGGGGAATACAGGCGTGATGGTATGCTAAACAATAATAGAATTTCATGTGACATATTTGATTGATTACGCGTTATTTTGCGGAAATCAATCGTAATTACTTTATCCAAATTTTCTTTTCTACTTACACCTGAAATGATAAAATGGTTATTTCGTTTTTCTGTAATAAAAAACGGTTCTTATTAATTGTTGACTTGAACCTGAAAATGTTAAATCTAAAACTAATAGTGAAAAAGGAAGAACAATAAAAATGAGAAAATTTTAGTAACTGAAACGATTAAAGAGATGCGGTCGAGTGCGTCGACCCGAACGCTATTAACTTATAAGGACTAAGTGTGAATAATGTTAAGCAAATCATAATAAACAAGTAATAAAAAAAAAAAAACTAATTTGCAGATATGTTAAACGATCCACAGTCGATTACACGTGTTTCGCCCCTCAACGAGGCATCTTGAGATAGATGTCGACTCCTTCGATTATTATTTTTCTGACTATTTAAACTTTCTGTTAGCCTGAGGGGCTCTTAAAACTAGAGCCTCTGACGTGGTTTGTGGTCGAGCGCTTAAGGCATTCAGCCGCAAAAGTGTGGTCAACATGCGCGCAAGGATATCAAACTGGCCGGAGCTCTGCTTGGGCTGTTCTCTCGATTGCAACAAAGTCGCGATCTGACTAATTCCCTATCCTTAAGAAATCGAGCTAAACTAACATATACATATATACGTGTCCCTGCCTCCTGGGAATGAAGGAAAGGAACATGCGTATATGTATTTAGTAATCTGTAAATATGGTCGAAATTAACTATCGTAAAAAAGAAAAGGTCCTTACAGAACCCATGTACCTGTATGGTGTGCATGTATGTATGAACATATTGTGTATATTAATGTAAGTGGGTACCTTGAGATTGCAAGTGCCGTGTCACATGCATCGCGCGAGCGGTTGCCGGACTCAAGGGCTCCACACCGAGGGAACGGACCTAGGCTTTGTTTAGTTGCCGCAAAAAACGTGACGGGTGAGCGCCGTCTATTCGGGGTACTATTTATGCTTTCCATACTCACTTTCACTTTTAGTAGTGGCGAATACGATCCCCTTATTTGTTCGTTCAGTAGTGTGTGACATTTGATCATTTATTTCAAAGTATTTAGTATGGGTTACTGTAATATAAATGCCTTAGGGTTTGGTGTATCTTTTCAGAGTAAATGCAGTAAAACTATATACACACTACTAGACTTTTTAAACAGATGGCTTCTAGAGTGGTCTCATTCGAAGCAACGGCCAACTGAAAACGAAAATTACAAGTTAGTAATTGATTTTACTTTTCTATTTTCAATGCAAATCAATGGTAACCAATTGTAACTTCAAAAATAATTTGTGATGGGTATGTATGTATATGTCAATTAATTTAAAACAAAAAATCAAAACTATGAAATATTGTTATAGACTGCTGAGAGGGGCTTTTGAATTATTATTTTTTCGCAATTCCTGTCAATTTTATGTACAACAATTTGATGGAGATTGATAGTGATTGTAGCGCTTTAATCTAAAGAAAATATTGCAAATTAAAACGAATTGTAAAGCTCCATCAAACATCCCCAATACAATCTTACACACATAACAGTCACCTACCTTATATTTATTACATACAGTATTTTGTTTACGGTTTATTAGATTTTCATGTTATAATAATGTTATATTTAATCTATACAATTAATAAAATTGAAGTGTCTGTTTGTAATGTCATAATATACAGGTTTTTACAAAAAACATATGAAAGTATATGCGATACCTATAACAAAAAACCAATTGAAATTTTTTTCTATCAGTCTTTCTGTTTGTTCCGGGTAATCTCCGAAATGGTTGGACCGATTTTGACGGGACTTTCACTGGAAGATAGCTGATGTTATAAGAAGTATAGGTTACTATTATTTTAAAACCTTAGACATTAAAAATACCTACAAAAATGTAGGCGAGAGTATAATATGTATATCGTTTAAGGAACACCCTCAATAAGCATTTTTGTCTTTAAAATAACCGAGAGCGGGGAAGCAAGATTCGCATGTGTGCCTGATCGATGGCATTATGTAGTTCACTTGAGCGAAGACGCGGGCACTTTCACTAATAAATAATTGTTGTATTTTTACAGGCAAATAAAATTGTTTCTCGAAACATTCGACAAATTGACAATAGCTCGTGGTAATTTTGAGTGCTATGAGTTGGAGCGCGCTCTTCAATATCTCGAATTATACATGGACGAAAACAAGGACAAAATGCAAGAACAACTTCCGTTCTTAGCGGAAATATACGCTTTGTTGGATGAACCTGATTCAGTGGCTGGTAAAATTCTATTAATTTTTTTTTACGATTTATTTACTAATATTTGAAGGAACACGCAAAGCCTATAGGAACAGGCTGCCATGTGTGTCTACCGGTGCTTGAAGACAGAATTTTTAATTTGAGGATGGAATTATCCAATTAGGCGAATAATTGATTATGCCATATCTATAATATATTCGTAATACAACTTGTAATATAGTTTCCTGTTGGTTTGAATTGATTATGGTGGACATTTTCTTTATATTCTTAATAATTCATGTGACTTCGAATCTCTGCAACGAGTTTAAGGTTTCGGTGAGAGAAAACACCGTTATGAAATCATAGCATGGTGGTAGAGCTTTTTCTAATGGCCCCCTGGCTAGCTACCACGCTCAAGTTGGAACTCTGTCGCCAAGCACCAATAGGTGTGATCCGGCAGTTGCACCTGAGAGCCAGTCTTCCACTTGGCTTAGCGTGCTACCTACTTCACTCCACTAGGATTATATCGATAAAAATAAAATTTAAAAAATATCGTATGTTCTATTCCACGACATAACTGATTACTGTGCTAAATTTCATTAGTATCCGTCCAGCCGTTTGAGAGTCAAAATGGACAAACATTCAAATAAACCTACTTTCGCATTTATATTAGGTTACGTGATGGTCTTTCCCATCGGCTAGATCTCGGGAACAATCCTGTTTTAGTACCCATAGGCCATAGGGGATGAATTTAAAAAATATTGTTAGTGCTCTCTACTATATATAAGAAACTCTTGGGCATAATTTCAGGCACTAGACAGTCTAGACCGTTATTACGTAGATCGATATATTCTCATGTTTTTTATACAACGTGGCGTTACAATAACGATATTAATTAAGCACATGGATTGGATTAGTGGTCAGTATTCATAAAAATAAAATAATATAGTTCATAAAATGAATTTAAAAAAAAAACTAAATACATATTAAATTAGGTAACAAATTCGCATCACTCTTTGCAACCGATTCATTCATGAGCCACTTATTAGTATAACCTATTCACAACGGCAACACCTCGCCGACGTATGATATCTCTTTCCTTCATTGAGTGTCTATTGTCTCTTTCTAATAGTATTTACGTTTCCATTTCATTGCTGCATTATTAGGATCAGTGACCCCGGTGGATGACCTATGCGCTACAGCTGTTTATGCATAAATTGTTTTAAAATAATAATTTAAATTTTTTAGATAATTCAATAAATATTCATGTTAAAGTAATTTAAAATACCTCTAAAATCTGAAATTGCGTAACCGGACACGTATGTTCATTTAGTTCTAGGTTTTATATTTATATTATGATATATAAAAAAAATATATGTTCATTTTGGAATAATCAGATTTTGTTATCAGAATGTTTTATATTCTTTCATGAAAATTTACACACATAATATACCTAAATAGAGTGTTCAGCAAAATATTTTTTCTTAGGTATATTATCGCTGAAAAAGTCCGAGCCGTCGTTAAAAGAATTAATATTGGCTCAAGTAGTTACGGGACGCTTGCAGGACGCAGCACTTTGTTATGAGCGACTGGCGCAAGAAAAGCAATTAGACCGATACAGTTTACAAGTGAGAACTAGTTTTTCTTTTTGTCCCTGTTTAGTTCAACTTCATCCAATTTGACTGTTAGTTTAGTCAAAGAACAACAGTCACCGTTGTTATGCGAAGTGGGTGGTCCGATAAGTACTTAACCTACAAAAGGAAAACGAAAATATTGGAAAAGTGGCGATTTATTTCTCAACATAATCTCCTTTTAGCTCGATACACTTGACCCAGCGATGATCCAACATCTTGCTCCCGTCTGAAAAATACGTTTTCTGGAGGTCTGCAAAGTAGGCCTCCGTAGCTGTGATAACATCCTCATTCGACTCAAATTTCTGCCCGGCGAGTGACTTCAAATTTGGATACAAAAAGAAGTCGCACGGGGCCGATTCTAGAGAATGCGGTGGATGGGGCAGCAGTTGGTAACCTAATTCGACCAATTTGGCCGTCGCGACGGCGCTAGTGTGAGTCGATGCGTTGTCATGGTGGAAGAGCATTTTTTTCTTCGCCAAATGGGGCCGTTTTTTTGCAATTCGGTGTCGAATCGGCCCAACAATTCGGAATAGTAGAGCCCTGTGATCGTTTTACCCTTCTCCAGGTATATATAGTCCATGTGGATCACACCTTGTGAATCCCAGAAAACGGTAGCTATCACCTTTCCGGCCGATGGGTCAGTCATCGCATTCTTCGGAGTACGTTCGACAGGTGCAGTCCACTGTTTCGCCTGTTCCTTGATCTCTGGTGTGTACTAGTGGATCCATGTTTTGTCAACGGTCACATAACGACGTAGAAACTCCTTCAAATTGCGCTTAAACAACGTCAAAAACTACTCTGAAGTGGTCTCATGGTTGCGCTTGTTGTCCGGAGTGAGCAAACTTTCTCAGACCCATTATTTAATGCAGGATATGACCCACGCGGTATTGTTAGGTACCTACTGTCTCAGCTATCTCGCGCACCTTCAATCGGCGGTCTGCCAATACGAGATCATGGATTTTTGTCACGGTATCCTCCGTGGTAGCCGTTTTCGGGGCACCTGGGAGTGGCTCATCAAAAACCGACGTGCGACCACGTTGAAACTCCTTAAACCAATTTTTGACGGTCGCCATTGAAGGAGAAGAGTCACCGGACACAGCATCAAGTGCTCTTTGATTTCGCTGCGCGATTTTCCTTCCAAAGACAAGGATCGAATCACCGACAGATATTGCTCTTTTACATTTTTCTAAAATCTACGGACACGCCCGATTCCACACGCGGTCAAAACAAAACTACGAGTCCGATTCGGTTGAAATTTTGACAGTCTATCGGGCGGTGAGGCTAAGTACTTATCGGACCGCCCAGGTAGGTATTCTGGCGGATCACGATTACGCGACACACCGAAGCGTATAAAAGTGACGAGATTTTCACCATGTTTGTGCTGGCCGCGGTCTAGTCGAACATTACTTTCTCTTTCTACCCTCCCTTTATCTCTCCCACTTCCTCTTAATCCATTGCTATCGTCATCACCTCTTTTATTTTCGACAAAGTGTACCGCCTGCAGATCGGGCTGGCTTGAGTGTATGTTGTGTTGTAAGTATCCACTAAAGAAATAGCTAATTCACACATTAATGCATTAAAGCAATGATGGCCTGAGTTCGAATCCTTGCAATGAGACTGAGTTTTCGGTAAAACATAAATAGCATCGTGATGAAACCAATAGCATGGTGGTAGGGCTATTTCTAATGCCCACCTGGCTGGCTACCACCCTCAAGTTGAATATCTGTAGCCAAGCACCTTCTAGGTGTGTTCCGGAAGCTGCACTTAAGAGCCGGTGTTCTACTGGGTTTAGCGTGCTACCATCTTTGGCCACATCGACACTTAAGATCAGGTGAGATTGTGGTCACAACGCTAAACCTTATATTTTGTCATGTGACAACTAAATATTTGGCTTACCAAACAATTCAGTGACATATTAAAAGTCAATTTTATATCATGATATAATGATTCCATGAGTTGAAATGTAATTTAAAGTCAATTTAAACTGTTGTTATAGTTTTTATTATTTTTAGGGCATGATAGATTGTTACCTCGGATTGGATCAACCATTCACAGCATTTAGGTTGTTGAGCGAACACGATACCGAAGAGATGACGGAGCTAGCTGCTGAACCATTATGGCGATTGGGTCGTTTTGAACAGTTAGACGAATTGGCGAAGAAACCTATTGTGAGTTTTTTTATATAATGCAGTCAACACACAATAGCAAAAAAGCGTTCTAACAGTCTTCAATGAGTGACATCAGATTGTAGCCCTATTTGATGACAGCGCAGTACACTTATCATTTAATGTTTATTTAAAAAAAATGTCTTTTTTAATATCAATTCATACCAACCAAAAGAAAATTTCAATTCATGATTGTAACTTACTGACTAGTACCCGCGACCTTGTCTGCGTAGAATATAGACATTTAAGCAGGGAATAATTTATGATATTTTTTTCCTAAACATGTCTCGGCTACACTATTACATTAATGATGAAAGTTATCTCTCTGACAAATATCGAAAATCTGGCAACGGTTTAGTATAGTTTACTATAGTATAGTTTATGATTTTTCAAAACGGGAAACACTCCTTATTTCTTACTAAACGCATAAATATGAATTTTCATATCCCTTATTTGAAAAATGATGGGTTCCACATACAAACTTTAATCCTCTATTTTACACCTTTTAAAGTTTTATTTTCGCGAGAATAAGTAGCCTAAGCTTTTTCCAAGATCTACTCTATCTCTATACCAAAATTCATTAAAATTGGTTCAGCGTTAGCAGTGAAAACGTAACAAAGAGACAAATAGAGTTACTTTCGCATTTATAATATTGTATATGAAAAGAAATTGAGTTTGTGTGTTTGAAATTGAGTGAAATGTCTCTTTTCGCGTCTCTGAGTATTCTATCTGTTAACAATTGAATGTAGCACAGCGCATTCTGTGTAACATAAAAGTCTTTGGTCGTCGTTAATAAAAATAATCGTTTTACATTAAAGCCTCCATGTAAAGAAAACTGGGGCCTGCTTATGGGTCGTGCTATTCTCGCCTATCGAAGTGAAGATCACGATTGCTTCGTCAGTTCATGCAAAAACGTCACAACGAGGATGCTGAGCCAAATGAACGGGGAGAGTAAAGGAGAAAGTGCACTACGTAGCGGATATCAGAACATACTTGGATTACATATAATAACAGAAGCGGAACACGCCGAAGAAATTTTACGCAAGTAAATAAATTCAAATAAATATCTATATAGATCTTTGCATTTGAAATAATAGGTAAGTTTTAAATATTGTTATCTTTTTTATATTTTATGGTCCATGTTAATTGACAAGTTATACCATTTCCATTTCTTTATTTTCTCGATGACAGCTCCTGTGAAAACTTGAACGAGCGTCTTTTTTTACATTATGTATGCATTATTTTATAAAAACATGACGTTTACACATGTACAAGGTTATACCAGAGTCAGAGAAACTGATAGGGATGGAGCTATATCGATAAACGTAACACGATAACAGACCCGATATTTTTTTACAAAATGTAAGAAACTAAACTACTGCCGGATACTATATTTCATTAATAATATTATATTTCATTACAAGATGTTACACGTATTAAATCTTGATTGATAATGCCAACTTCTTCAAAATTTTCGAAGCTGTTGTAAAATACGTAAGTATAGGTAGGTACTCGACAATGAAACGGCGGTGGGCCATTGAGTGTTCCCACCTTGAAAAAATATATTTGAATGTTTTTGTTGTATTTGTCATTGTTCAAAATATAATAAATATATGCGATCGATATCTGACTTATTTGGTCACAACACTACAACTATCAAATTAGAACTGTCATCGAGAAAATAAAGAAATGGAAATAGTATAATGACAAGTTAAATTGGATCATGTAATTAACAGTTATTCACACTTCATTATTTAACACAGTGTCTATAATTATGAACAATGCTATGTGATTGTTGTGCAAATTGATCACTGCGCATGTAGGCATGATAACATAAGCATGGGCACATGGTCCATGGCCTGCCATTATTCATACTGCCCGAGAACCGAGAATTGTAATTAAAAGTCGCCATTAATCATTTGGTTCATAACATATACAATTAATGGATCTTATCTTAAATCTCTATATTATTTATCGAAGATGTTTTTCGTGAAAATGCCAGTCTCCCTTAATTCTTCGTTAAAATTAATGATTCCAACATTATTTTAAAGCATATGTTCATCGCTATTGACGAATAGCATAAATAAACCAAATAGTCTTAAATTAATGTAGCATTAAAAATTATTGCCATATTTGATGAAAATTTTAATGAAAATATACTCAACTAAAATTTAGGAGGCGTCATATATTAATAATATGTAACTAACTTGACAGCTGTTGGATTGCTTACATTGTACAATGTGCGATGTGCGAGAAATTAGCACGATTCAGATAGTAATATTAAAAAGGACATTTAATTTTAAATGGTCCATTTATAAGCATGATTACATTTATGTCTATATAATTATTGTTATTGTTCTATTTATTTTGTACAATATTAAAATTTCAGATTGAAATGCTTAAGCGACGGCGACGAGCGTGGCACGGTCCTTTTGAATAAAATGCTCGATGATTGGCGTAGAAGGCTATCTGTGGTGCAGTCTGACGTAAGAACTATCGAGCCCTTACTCAGGTTCAGAAGGATATTGTTGCAGCAAACAGAAGTGAGGACACTAAAGATTCTAGTTTTTTTTTTCACGTTTTCTCCGTGTAATATTGAACTTATTTTTTTTATGTATGTCGTCCTCCTGTCAAAATTTGTCTGTTTTTTTGAGACGACAAATTTTTTCAAGGTGAGGATGCGGTCGAAGAGAGATATGCTAACATTAGAAAGGGAATAACTCTCAAGTACAGCTTCCAGAACATTCTGGCATATTTTCAACTCGAGAGTGGTTGCTAGCCAGACGAACAGTAAAAATCCCATACAAGAATGCAAGCATCGTTTTATCAGGCCATTTTCTTTCATCTTTAGTTCGTTTGCTAGTGATTATGTAAATTCTGAACGACTTAAACCGTTTGAGCTTATATTTCAAAAAATATTCCCCTATTTCGAATGTGCAGATATTATAATGAATGTTGTGTTCACCAAAACATATTTCAAGATTATATAAATAAATTTAAGAAATCACCGTTCCAACTATAACTTCTAGTAGGTATGTGCGTATTAATTTGTTAATATATATCGATTTAATTGTATTAGGCTAACTGTATTTTACATGTATAAGTAAATGTCGTGCACATTTTGTAATTGGATTTGGCTTGCTATATTATTGTCTCATTATTTATGTAATTATCAATCTGTTATCTGTACCTGTTCAATAAAATAAATTAAAAATAAATGAAATAAATTTAAAACATATTTGTTTTGTCGTGACGATGTTTCATAGGATTATATAGATGACACTGTCATCGGTATTATATAACAAATCTATCTTTATAGACCAAATGGACTCATGTTATATTGATTTAGTGTCAAGAAAGAAAATCGACAAATCTGAACTCGAAGGTCGCGCTCTAGTATTATTAACTATCGGAAAGGGCAGAACAAAACCTGCCAGGCTATTACACATTAATAGGCACTATTATTATTAGGCTGCTATTTGTATATTATCTTCGAATCTTCAGCGCGATCTCTCCGTGCTCCTCTATTGTGTTATTATTTTTTCTAGAGTTGATTTTACAAAACCTAATAATATCTGAATACCACATAACATAATATGAAAGTGTGATTAAATTTTAACTTATAAAGAAAAAAGGTTACTTGACTAAAGGGATCTTCTATTTATAATTTTTTATATTTGATGTGTCCTTTAGGAACTACTTGCACCGACTCATCAACTCACCGCAAGGAGATTGAAGACCTGCATAGGTGATCTATGGCTGGAAAGCGCGAAACACGCAAGGAAAGCGGGAATATTTCAACAAGTATGATATTTCTATCTGTATATTTCTTGATATATCATTGTGTTACTTTGTCAAGGTGGTATTTTAAATTGACTTACACAGCAAAATCAATCTTTCAATATAGATCAATAAAATTTAGTCCAAGGAAAATGAGACTACATTACACAAAGTATTTCGTATGTATTAATAATGGGGTTTATTGAAAAAAGGATGATTACATGTGAGATTTAGACAAACAAAATACTTGTAGACAAAGAAAAAGTACTAAAAAACTAATCACCTATAAATAATAATATAATGTTGATAAAATTTGACCATAGTACCGATTGTTTTGCAATAAATACTATCGATTAATCGATTAACTATCTATTGTTTCTTAGTATTCAATGTAATATCCAGCCGACCTAGCGATGAAGGCGAAAACAAAAAGATCATTCGCGTTTTCTCCAGCTTGCGCAGCATGGCAACTTGACGAACTAAAAATTATATATGTATATAGTATTATAATTTTGAGATTCGAAGTTATGAAGGATAGATAGAAATATTGATATATTATGAAATTCTTTGTATGTAATGTATGTTCAAACAGAACTGATTCATCTTCAAATCTAATTTTAGAAATTGAATATAACTTTTTTTGTATGTTCCCCATGCTTCCAAGAGAGCTTTTAGTATGTCGGTTATGAATTATTCAATAAAATAAAATAAAACGCTCATCGAAGCGGGTGGGCTAAACAAAATAATTAAAGATCTCATTTTTGAAATATTTCTATTTATCTGGTCTATGTAATATAGAAACTTGTGGAAAGTTGATGCATGTTTTTCAGCAAAATATAAATATTTCTAAAATGAGATTTTTTAATTATTTTTATTTCTAGGCTACATGTACATATTGAATGCGGAAGAATACCTCCCAGAGGAATTGTTCATTGAAAAAGCGAAAATGTATTGGGCACGTGATCAACACGAACAAGCGTTTACGACATTAAAACGCGGACTCGAAGACGCCTACCCGAATTTAGAACGGCTCAATAACGAACAAAGGTAAAATAGATCGTTATTAAAATTTGACGAACCATTATACATTTTTAATCATATAATTATTACTCACTGTAAAACATCTGCTTAGTATATAAATAATTGTAATTAATGAATAACAATATAACTGAAGCTATGGTTGCTCAGTTGGTAGCGTGTACGGAATCCGCGTCGATCGATATGAGTTCGAATCCCTGCAATGAGCCTGAGCTTTCGGTGAAGGAAAGCATTGCGATGAAACTACAGCATGGTGGTAAGGCTTTTTCTAATGCCCGCCTGGCTAGCTACCGCCCTCTAGTAGGAAACCTGTCGCCAAGCACCAATAGGTGTGTACCGGCAACTACACCTGAGATCCGATCTTCCTAGTGGAAGCCTAGTGGCTTAGCGTGCTACCATCTTGGGCCACATCGTCAAGATCAGATGAGATTGTGGCCACAACGCTAAACGTAAAACAAAAACCACTTTGTCTCTTTTTAATTCTTTACTCGTATTTCTTACCCGGTTTCGTTTGTCCATATACTATCGCGCTAATCTATTTCTTTGGGTTTATAGCACTTGCCTTTCTTTATCTTTCTCTGGTTACTTATTTTCTATTGTTTTTGATTTAGGAAACGTTACATTGAAATTTGGCTAAATTAGATTAACCATTTAGATCCACTAAAAAATCTACTATTGTCGTGATGACTAGATCCTGGATTATTAAAATATAACGTTTTTACTTAGGTATCTAATAATTTATATAAACTTGAGTTATAACCGAATAACGGTTTAAGTTTTTTTCCTATAGAAGTTGACCTTCTTCACCTTTGTTTGAAAATTTGTAGGAAAATATGCGCCAAAGCTAAATTATTAATAGCTAAATATAACGATGAAACAACCAGTGTGGATGTCGATGTCAATATCGGATATTATAAGGAGTCAGTTGAAGCGTTTGGTCATTGGGAGAAGAGTTTGGTGAGTATCATTACACTTTTAATTTAGATAAGTTATAATTTTAATCGAAATTTACATAATATTTTGTTACGACCCTTTAAATATCTGTTAACGCATGATTCTATGAATCTATTTCTAGTTTATTCTTAATACCGTGTCGTAGTCGTATCTTGCGATTCAAATATAAAAATTATTGTGCTAATGTTCTATCTGTTCAAGCATCGTTCATTCGTTTGATTCGATACTTTGTAAAGTTGTTGTTGGCACTTGCTTGAGAGTTTCTTAATTAGTACCATCAAAGTACAACAGGTGGCGCGCAACTCGTTTCAACAAATGAGAGTATTTCATATTGTTTAGGTGTTTTGATAGTTTTCAGAACTGTGTCTGAGGAAGTATCATACTAATTGTATGTATACAATTACGCTTTTCTGTACTGGCTGGAGCTGTACAGATTAATAAAAAATAAAATATAGTCTACTTTTAAATGAAACCTGATAAGACAAATAGTTGCCGAGCACCAGCTAGTATATAAAAAAACGTGTGTACTAGTACGCACGTAAGATTTGATTTGATGTTTATTTATATACAGATGCTAAATTCATCATGTCATACTTCCAAACAAACAAACAAACAAACGCGTCAAAAGAATTATAACTTCAATAAAAAAACATTATTGAGAGAATGTGATCATTATAACTAACTAGTGAATTTGTATTATAGGTTAGTTTGGGTGCTTATTACGAGAAAGTAAGTAACAGTGATACGTCTACGCATTCCAGTGAGATGTGGTCGCGGCGACGTCACGCACTCAACAGCTATGGCAAAGCGCTACAATACGGTCACAAGTACTTTTATCAGAGTATGCCTAGAATGCTTTCTATATGGTTAGTTTTCTTTCTTAATACTAGCTCAGCAATAAATATGTTCACAATAGCGACCGCCGGTGGCAAATTTTATCAGCAGTCGTCGCCATAATGAAGGACCCAATATCCTAGGAAGAAATGCCTCTTCACGGTTCGTTTGAAGGAGGTGTTATTAATCCGAGTATAAGATAATAAATTTACTTACTGTTACGTAAAAGGACAGTAACAGTTTCCAATAATTAATTATACCGGAAATTTATATTTACCGTATTTAGTGTTGAATATCGTTACAGGTTTCGATATGAATGACGATACGATTTATTGAATTTTTTGATATGGAGCTCTCATCACCGTTCCAAACTAGATCTTTCTGCCATTTTCTGGCTGCTCATCCTCACACTCTAAAACCTAGCTGAAACGCGACAACAGTAAGGTTCTTTGGAACTTTCCTGTCACGCTAGGACTGTGAATGGATTACCCAGCACGATTTTCCTCCAGGGTTATGACATGAAGCTCTTCAAAAAGGGATTAAAAACGGTCTCCAAGGTCGGCAACATGTTGCTGTTGTCTATAGGTGACAGTAACAGTTTTCCATCAGATAGGCCGTCTGTCTGTTTGCTGCCCATTGAAATAAAAAAAGTTTCGGATTGTACACTTACATTTAAGCTAATTCATCGATATCGATTCATCGAATAGGATGTATTGAATGGTAACAATGACTACTCCCGAAATCTAATGCTACTCTCTCTAATGCTTCCATGACGTTAATAAACTGGCGTGATGTCACTATAAAACACAATGTTCGATATGTTTTTTAGGTTGGATGTGGAGTGACGGCTTCAGATCCCAGCGCACACGGCGTGTTAGCAGAGATGACAGATATTATAAAAGTATATTCTGAAAGATTGCCTCTGTATCTATATTTGACTGCATTTTCACAGATTGTATCAAGGATTTGTCATCCAGTTAAAGAGGTATATTAACTTTATTTGTATATTTTATGCCGATAGTGTTGAGTATATCTTACAATGTAGTGAGAAAATGAGTGAGATGAATGAGGTAGTGAGATTTTCAAAAAGTATGAAACACCCAAATAAGAACAAAATAATAAAAAAAATTGTGTATTTTAGTCCACTGGAGGTCCAGAGGTTAATTTTGTCGTCAATTTGTTCACATATTCTCCACACTTTTACTAAATAGTCTGGTAATAAATAAATAAATATTAAAATAATTATCAGGTCTGATATAATTGATTAGGTTTCAACAATCTGTTAAATGAACTCTATCTGAGTATATATAGTTTTAAATTATATATATCTTTAGTAGTTACTAATAACTTACATAAATAAGTTTATTTAAGTAGTTTGCGAGGATTTTCATCGTAGAGTATTTTCTAACGTCCGGCTGGGTAGCTACCACCACAAAGAAAGTATAAAAAATGATTTTAATCTCAAACTGGACCAGCTCCAGGCGTATCCTCTTTTTTTTAAACTTCTTTTGGATTCTTTAAAGATTTTAGAGTTAAGTGACGATCTTGCCAAAGATAGTTAACGTGCTATACTATTTCCATTTCTTTATTTTCTCGATGGCAGTTCTAATTTGATAGTTGTAGTGTTGTGACCAAATAAGTAATGATATCGATCGCATATATTTATTATATTTTAAACAAACAGATTTTGATTGAAATAAATAAATAAATATTACCTTTCGTTATAATTATTTCGTTTCATTGTTGAGTACCTACTAATACCTACTTATTTTACAACAGCTTCGAAAATTTTGAAGAAGTTGGCATTATCAATCAAGAATTAAATACGTGTAACATCTTGTAATGAAATATAATATTAGTTACTAAATTTGTACAAAAGTATCCGGCAGTAGTTTAGTTTCTTACATTTTGTAAAAAAATGTCGGGTCTGTTATCGTGTTACGTTTATCGATATAGCTCCATCCCTATCATTTTCTCCGACCCTGATATAACCTTGTACGTGTGTAAACGTCATATTTTTATAAAAGAATGCATACATAATGTAAAAAAGACGCTCGTTCAAGTTTTCGCAGGAGCTGTCATCGAGAAAATAAAGAAATGGAAATGGTATAAGACTAGTGAGGGGACTGATTCTCAAATGCTACTGCCGGAACACACCTATAGGTGCTTGGCGATAGATTTTCAACTAGAGGGTGGTAGCTAGCCAGCGGGCATTAGAAAATACCCTACCTGAATGCTATGGTTTCACACCATATTTTCTTACACTTAAAATTCAGTGAAGTTACATCGATCGACTCAGTGTCTGTACACGCTACCAATGATCGACTGTTTCTAAATTATGGAATACTTTCTCAGGTATACCTCCAATTAAAAGCGATTATTGTGAAGCTAATAATGGCGTATCCACAGCACACGTTGTGGATGATGATGTCAGTGATCAAGTCGAGTTACCCGCAACGCATCAGACGTTGCGGCGACGTACTCGCTGACCCTAGGCTCAAGGAGCCAAGGATGTTGAAACTGGTCAACGATTTCACACAACTCGCTGAGAAACTTATCGAGCTGTGTAACAAGCCGATAGTAGGGAGTGTTTCGGTAAGTATTTACTTGTGAAAAAACACGTGTAAAATTAATTCGACTAACTCTCCACCGCGTCTCAAGCCATTTGCCTGTCGTTTTTCTGACTTCCCGTATGTGGCTACGCCTCGCCAGATTGCTTGAAAATTCATTGTTACCGTTTCTTAGGGTCTTAGCATGAAGTTATATAACCTAAATCCCCCTCAATAATAAGCTATAAAATGCAAAAAGTTCAAATAAACAAACAATTACACAATCTCCTGAGCTTTATAATGTTAGTATAGATGGACAAGTCACTTTTTATATGCAAATAATATTGTATATTTAAACATCTATATAAGTTCTTTAAACATCAAAAATTTATGTTTCAACCTTTGGCTGTTGTAAAATGGAGTTCGAGGCTGTAGTAATATGGGCATAAACTGAAACACAAGCCTAAGTAGGTCGCCTAGTTGAGTAACACCAAAAATTGATGTTTATATTTTTTATTATTTTTAATATTGCTCATGTCTATGACTGCCTCAACTTTCGGTAGTATTTATGTGAATTACTACAATAGCAATCGAATGTATCTGAATATGGACGAACAAACACAATACACATGTTTTGCCCATTATAAAATTATATCATCAAATAATCATACCGATACCGTCGTATTTGCGTAATTTTTTTTCCGTAGATGAAGCCTTTGCGATGATATATTTCTGCTTTATTTTAATGGAAAATCTATAGAAATATGCACAGGTTGGAAATCTTCTGATCACTAGTACTAAACAGTACCAGTTGAAGATCCAATGTGATAATTAATATTTATTAATCCATTTGCATCATGGATGTTTGTACATTTGTATTTACTAGCGGTCGCCCAATGATCGAAATTCAACCAGCGACTTTTTAATCATAGACTATTTTCTCTTTGACATTTGCAGTATGAACCTAAACAATGAACATTATATCACTTGTTGTCACTTTTCATTGAGCGTCAATATTTTGGGGGGTCTAAGTGCAATGGCACCGGTCAGATTAGGGTTCGCAATATTAATTAATTAAATTTAACAGATATTATTGATAAATTTTAGCTTTCTGCACTCCTTTTCTATATAAATAAATTTTAACCATACCAAATCTCGCAGTCTTCCGTGCACGCAATACGCTTAAAAAGTGGTACAAAGTTTTTGCTTCACGTATTAATATAATGATGTTTGGTAAATTATTCGAATGCATAGACCCTGAATAGAGTATAGCAAATTATTACATTAGTTTTTCAAAGCAATATTTATACATTTTTACATTCCCAAACAGAGTTCTTATAACGACGGAATTGATTAATTATTATCCAGACGCATTTTCGATTTTGGCTGCTAAATAGATCGTACGGAATCTGGTATAGTTATTTTAGCACCAATCAGTATATTAATTTGCATCATAATCTTTGAATGATTCTGTGACGAGGGTGACACAACCAATAAATATTTGCTATATAAAGATTACCAGAGCGATGTTAATCAAACGAATATATTAAATTCAATGACAAAATTTTATTTACAGTTTCTGTTAGCGAGTACCGAATTTGGTCGTGTTAATTATTAGTGCTTATTTGTCATTAGGTAGTTTTACGTGGATGGTGCCATGTGTATTTTAAATGTTTTGTCGGAAAACTACTAGTTCTCATAACTAGTAATATTGTTCTACGTAAGGATAAACATTTATGTTGTTTGATTGCTTATCAGTAAAAATATTAATATTGATTAAAAATGAATGTTGGTTAATAACACAATTATTTAGTCTTACAATAAATAGATAATGTAGCAACCGTCTGCGATTTCACACGCATTAATTATAACAATAAAAATTAATAAGATTAGATTCGATTTGTATTTATAAAATAATTATCAGAATCGGATCAATAGTTCCAGAGATTTATTACCTCTTGCTAACAAACTCAGAAAGTTTCACTCTTTATAAACGGTTCTTTGGCTGAAATGTATAGAGCGTACTCAGACTTAACTCAGTAAGTTCCGAAATTGAAATTTATAGTCGCAAGCTTAGTATTTGATCAGCTTTACCTGAGTAAAGTTCAAGTCATCGAATTCGATGACTTAACGGAAAACTTGGATAATAAACGAATAAAAAATAGTATAGTGACGTAACAGTCATTTTATATACTTTTTAAATTATCTTATTGCGTAATTCTCATTGGCTAATACTACATAGAAATTACTGTTTTTTTTACGTACACGTACGTACACGTTTTATTATTCTCGATGTTTGCAGCTGTTTCTCGTTATTGGTTTGACGCTTTAATCTTTTTTTTATGTACGAATAATCTGTCATTTTTGCTTTAAACCAAGTTGAATATTATACAATTACACAATTAAAATTCTATTTTAAATAGCTTTTTAAATTTTTATACCTCATTCGTGATTAATTTATTTGTTTGAGTTGAAGAAATTTGCCAGTCCCGATGCGGTATCAAAACTTAATTGACAGTTACCAGACACTTCCTCAGTTAAAGCTAAGCTTGAGCTTAGCGTAACTCGACTATAAATTCGAAAGTTAAGATTGTGCTGAGTAAATACTTAGCGAAGTTTGAGCTAAGGCTGAGTACGCTCTATAGATTTCAATTTCAGCTTTTGTGAGGCCTGGCTGATGTGATACATCTGTATGTAATCATATTTTTGTATTGAAATATGAATAAATTATTAAAAACAAAAAAAAAACAAATATTTGAATAGTTATTTCAAAATAAATAAATATCTTATTGTTACACCCGTGGGTATTAAAAATGCCGATGATCTACGTGAAGAAGATTTATTTCAATTCCACACAGTTACAAATTACACGAATTCCCAACACTGTTGTTTATTACACTGTGGTTTCGCTTCCTTTTATCGCTCGTTGTTATCGCTTTGTAATTCAAAACTGAACTGCACTTCTCGGCGCCGCGCCTGAGTTGCTTATATACCTACACTAAACGACCGCAGAAACATCGTGAAGCATCGCGACTCCTCTTGATGTTTAGTTTCAATGCCTACTCGATGACGTAATCGAGGCGATAAGCTCTATACATGCGTGTGTAAACTGCGATGTTTACACAAACATGCGCTGCGGTTGTTTCCGATGCGAACATTATTTCGATGTCCTGAGAAGTTTGTAGTTGCTTCGAGATATTTCGGGAACAGGATTTTTTAATCGGGTTGTAACAGGTCGTATTATAAAAAATACTAAAAAAAAAGATCTATTATAGGTTTAATAGATTGACAGGAGTAATACCGATGGACGTTATGACGTTCCATTAGAACGCTTTTACTCCTGTCCAAACGCATCATCAGATGTTTCACATCAAAACGAACATAAATATAAATTACAAAAACACACTGCATATGTCTCGCATCAGATTTGTTTGTATGACTTACATTCTATATTAAAAAGCAAAATTATTTTTAAGGCAACCACAGTGTCCACACTCGTTCGTACGTTACCCCGTCTATTAGCCAGCGATAGCTTCAGTCATATCATGATGCCGTTTGAAGAATTTTGCAAGATAGTTCTGCCGTCAAAAGCAGCGAGACAAGAGCGAATCGATTTCGTTATACCAACAGAACCACCTGTCTATGTACATGGTATTAAAGAACATATAACAATATTACAATCATTACAAAAGCCGAGAAAAGTTACACTGACTGGTAAGGAAATTTTTGCTTATAATTTAGACATTAACATCCTCGACACCATATACGCGTACACATCTAATATGTTAATATAAGTTTTGTAAATATACGGTGATTCCATCAAGAAAAAAGTTAGGTGTTTTCTTGACATGTCTGTTTTAACCGGTGGTGCATTCACGACTTATTTCTTAATGTACTTTTTAAAATGGTCATTGTGCCATCATCGCTTAAATCCGGTCAAGAATCGATGTGTTGAAATAGAACAATCGCAATATTGATATATTTTATATTAAGTTATATGTATATCTATCTCTAACACAAAAGCCTGCGAAAGTTTGCGACATCAACAAATTAGTCCATTGACTATGTAAATTCGAGTTCTGCACAAATGAAGTTTATAAATACATACTTTGATTTATACGAAAATGATCCTTTTTTGAAATGGAGAAATGTAGTCATGTAAAGTTCGTTACAAATAAAAAAAGGGCGATTTTTAAGGGTTCGTCTACCAAAAATTTTTTACTGCGCTACAGTTATATATTATAAAATGTTGTATAGATATCCACTTATATAGAATAGTTAACTGCCTTGTGGCGAAGTGGCGGTAAGCTCCACCATTGAGCCGAAAGGTCACGGGTTCGATCCCCGCACCTGTTCGACTTTTGTGTGATGAGCATAATTGTCACTGTCTGTGTGTTAAATATCTATGTATGTACAGTATATTAGCTGTTTAGTTGCTTTGCTTAGTTTCAAATTAAATGGCCGTGTCTGAATTTATCTCATATTTTTTGTTTCAAAGGTTCTGATGGAAAATCGTATATAATAATGCTAAAGCCACGTGACGATCTGCGCAAAGACTACCGCCTTATGGAGTTCAATGGAGTTGTGAACAGATTCTTGCAAGACGCTCCAGAGACACGTTGTCGTAGGCTCTACATACGAACTTATAGTGTACTGCCCTTGAATGAAGAATGCGGGTTAATAGAATGGGTCCCCAATCTAGTAGGCTTAAGACCTGCATTGATGCATATTTATAAACAGAAAGGTAAGTACGATACACTAATATTTGAACTTCTTTAAATAATTTACTTATCTGACGACTATCTTCTTGTCATTCTTACTTAGGGCTGATTTTTCAATCAACAGATAACTTTATTTAGGGAATAATTTTGAGGTTTTGACAGATAAATACACGAAAGACTTGACAAAAAAAAAAAAAAAACTTTTCTCCCTATGTAGCCAATTTCGCCAATGTCAAATGTTAACTATATGAGGAATAATTTTGATGTTTCACTTAAGATTAGGTGAGATTAACGCTAAAGGTATAACGTTTTGCAGGGAACATCGATTCTTTTGTAACATACAAATTCATTGGAGTACTCACTCATGGATTTTTTTATGCTTTGAAACTTTTTAGGCATACACACAAGCAATCGGGAGTTAAAAGAAATGATGTGTGCTAACAGGATCCGGTAGAGACAAAGAAGCGTATTTATTTGGAACAACTTCTCCCTAAGCATCCACCAGTTTTGCAAGAGTGGTTCCGATTAACATTCTCGGATCCATATGGATGGTAAAATAACTTTAAAACCAACTTCTGTGCCTAGATATTTGATAAAATTTGTTTAACATTTTGTTCGTCATGTCTGATGTTCATCTGTTGTCGTGAATTGGTGGCCTTTGTTTTCCATTATTATCTAGAATATTCTCAAATGTATATTTAAAAAAAGAACACGCTTCTCTTTTTTTTATAAAGTATTTTTACATTAGGTATAACTTACTTATATGTTTTATGATACATATTCTGCTTTTTTGCATTTCGAGCCGTTTTTTAGTTCCGACGGGAGTTTTAGGCGGCACGTGATTCGTCAACTTGAATTATATAGTTGTTGGTTTAATTAATCCAGATCACTGTTACGTAGGATTTTCAAATAAAACATTACAGTTGCTTCTTGAATGTGGTTAAGAAAATTGTATTTTTCTAGGTACCAAGCCAGGTCTGCTTATATACGAACGGCAGCAGTTATGTCTATGGTCGGATATATATTGGGTAAGAAATTTCTATATTACCAAAACGAAATAAGTATACCGGTAATAAAGATGGTTCATTGTTTTAAAGGATTTGATCGAGGAATAAAATATTCTGAGTCGACATTATAAATTGCCTTAAAAAAGCTTCAGTGATGTTATTATTTAGAGAAAAGAGCTCGTTTTAGTTGTATGATTTCGCGCGTGCATACTCTTTCCATATTCTCTCGTTCTCTCTCCCTGTCCTATTCTCAATCCTTTTTAGGTCAAACTTAGCACTAAAACTCGAACTTTGAATTGTAATTTTATCGCACCCAATTGGCATTTACATAAATCTTCAATCATTTTGCGGTCATGGGTGTACCCATTAGTAAGTATTTATTTGTTCTAGGGTTAGGCGATCGTCACGGAGAGAATATATCTTTTGATTCGACGAACGGAGACACAGTTCATGTCGATTTCAATTGCTTGTTTAACAGAGGAGAATCGTTTGAATGGCCCGAGACGGTACCTTTTCGTTTAACACATAACATGGAAGCCGCTATGGGCCCTCTTAAATATGAAGGAATGTTTAGGTAAAAAACGTTTTTATGCTTATTATTTCAGTAAGTCGAGTTATGTTTTTAAAATGCAACAAAACGTGCATGCTATACTAGTTTCTCTTTACGCATAATAAACCAATTACTTTAAAGTGATCGCACTTTGCCTGCAAGGTGCAGATCGGTAATCCATCGCCTGCCGCCGGCCTGGAATTCTCTCGGCAGTTGCAATACACAGTCTATCCTTGGTGATCCCAGAACACGACAAACTAAAAGAGTATCACTCTGGTGGGTTTATCACCATGTGCATAGTGGTCGCGACCCATTCGAGTACAGATATTCTACCACCCTGCTTAATTAGTCCATACACACCAGCTGATTTCGAAACGAGACACGCTTAAGCATCCCATTTGTGGCAGGTGTTATACCCGCCCCCATAATACGTAATTGCAATTGCAAAGCGATAGAAGAAATCTCTAAATATTTGCGTCGAAATAGCAAAATCAGATTGTGTTTCATACATTATAGGTGTTACATAATACGAATTAGCGATTCCGAAGCAAATATTTGGCGATTATTGCTACCGCTTTGTAATTGTGAACTACGTAATAAGGGCGGGTACGTGTATTGTGGTCGCGAAGCAGTCGGACACGATTGTCGTCCCTGCTAGTACTACAATGTTGTTATAATATTTTTAATGGAATTAGCTTAAACAATGACAATAGTCTGTACCAATTTTTTTTATAATGCTTGATAGTGCTTATTACACTCAAACGAAATAATGTACAGTATGATGGATCATACTAGAATAGAATAGAATATTTTTTGCAAGTAAAACAGAAACATCTGAGTTTACTTTTATATTAAAGTCAACTTCGTTACTTTTCACAGGAAAAGTTGTGAGGCTGTAATGCGAGCCTTACGTGCTCAGACCGCAGCACTTATGTCCGTAATCGGGCCGTTCGTCTATGACCCTTTGATGTCTTGGGGACGAGCCCGACCAGTCGATTGTGGGGAACGAACGAACGAACAAGCTATGCAGAATTTACTACATATTAGACAACGTTTAAACGGCAAGGTTAGTATAAAACGTTCTTATTTTGCTAAAGTTTTTCGATTTCTAATGAAATTTGATCTAAAAATATTTGTGGTATTTTGCACTTTGCCTTTAAGCTTTTGCAATAATTATTATGATTCAGTCTAAGAATACCTATTGTCTAATCATTTTAGTAAGCGACCAAAGGACCGCATGATAAGCGTGGGACAAATCACATCTAATAATTTTTTTAACCGCAATGAGTCTATTGTATCTGCAATTTTTAAGATTTTCAAGTGTCAGTGTATAGTATGGTGTGAGTCAACAACTAAAGCAATTATGTGAATATTTATACAAACATATCTAAAATCTATTTGATTTGTTGCGTACGATACGAACCTTGGTACGTTTATCTTACATATACAAACCTTAAAACCCAACCATACACCTTACATTAAATAAAGCAGTACCGCATACTATTATTAAAAATTTAATTAAACACTTTACCTCCGCCTTACAATAGCGTTCACCGCTGATACGATACAGTTCGTCTGGTGCGAGTCCATTAACGCAATTTTGTGAATATTGCGAACCTCTTTGTACGCTTACCTTATAGGTAATCAGTATTCATGCGCCATTAAATAAAGCAGTACCACTCAGTATACTTCTTTTAACAATTTAATTAAACGCGTTATCTCCGCCTTACAATAGCGCTTACCGGCTAATACTATATGTAC
Source organism: Saturnia japonica (assembly GCA_033032175.1). NCBI lineage: Eukaryota > Metazoa > Arthropoda > Insecta > Lepidoptera > Saturniidae > Saturnia > Saturnia japonica. The sequence continues at coordinate 8,272,664 of CM065314.1, forward strand.
AGTTCATCTGGTGGGAGTCAATTAACGCAATTTTTTGTATATTGCGAACCTCTTTGTACGCTTCTCTTACTGGTAATCAGTATTAATAAAGCGGTACTATTGAGTACTTTTGACAATTAAATGAAACGCATTACTTTTCGCTCTTTTAATTTTCCGAACCTAGTTATTTAAAAGTGGCTTATCTGAGTATTATTATTGTATAAGGAATGCGGAGATAATTATATGAAAAAAAAATCTTAGAATAATTGAATTCCAATTTCCTTATCATGAAATACTAATATTGTTCATTACCCATTATTCCATTACAAAGATATAAAATTAATAACGTGCACTTCCTATATTGGTTATTGGCAAACGAAGGACACTCGGACTCGTAAAAGTTGTCGAGGGCCTTGGTTAAAACTTTTAATCATAAAATTCTGTTGTAACTTGTACGTTGTGCCTCGTTTGTGACGTAATTTTTTTAATAGTTCATTATTGCAAAGGCCGTGAAATAGGCAATTGCAGGTCGAGTATGAGTTTCAAGGCCGAGCCGTAGGCGAGGACTTCACTAGTACGAGACAGGCAATTACCATTTCCGCCGAGGTATAATAGTGCTTTTTTCAAACATGCATGGAAATATTGTCATTATTTTCGGTAAAAAAAACCCACGCGAAGTATCGAATTTACGGACAAAGAAAATAAAATCCATCGCAGGAGCGTTTTTTGAATTTGGAACATTACAACGTTCCAGCAAGTTGTATGAAACGGCGTGCTGGGGTTATTAAATACTTTTTGATTGGATCTCTTTTATCATTCTTGGCATGTCCGTAAATTCAATACTTCTCGTGTTCTTTTTTCGAAAATAATGACAATATTTCCATGCATGCCTTAGAAAAATTATTTTGTTTATTATTTATTGGAATGAGTATGTATGTATTGCACACTGATTTTAATGCAGATTAATTATTATATTATGTCAAATTAGTTTCCAGAAAGTGATAAAAGTTGTATTTTATTTTTATTTCATTATGAACACTGGTTGATTTTGAATACATCAAGATTTTGAATTGTCAATTGGTTGTTACATAAATGATATGACAACTAAATCATAGTTTATAGACACAATAAAAAAAGGGGGTTTTCAACAAGAACTTTGTTTTTTAAAACAAAATAAAACAAAGAATTGAGATGACAATGCATCAAATTTTTATCGTATTAGAAAGAATAAGGTTTGGCAATTATAAATAAAAAATGATATCCGACAAATGTCCACCACGACCACGCTTACCTACAAATGTCGATTCTTTCACTAAAATTTTCAATCACTGTTTCGCAAAATGGCTAGTTTATTTCGTTAATCACGTCACAGATTTTGAGTTTTCTTCTCTCTCTTTAACATAGCCACACAAAAAATAATCCAGTGGTGTTGTGCCGTCCACTTAACAGCTGAATTTCGTAAAATTATGCGATCGGGAAATTTGGTTTTCAATAAATTCATTGTTTTGATGGGTGTGTGACTTGTGGCATCATCCTGTTGAAACCACATGTCTGTGATATCCATATCATCAATAATAGGCCAAAATTGAGTTGTTAACATCTCTTTGTAACGTAATCCATTGACCGTAACCGCATTTCTAGTCGAATTTTCTCAATCACTCTTCCAGACCACATAGCGCACCATACAATGGCACGCTGAGCATTCAAAGGCTTCTCATCAATCGCTCTTGGATTTTCAAAAGCCCAAATGTGGCAATTTTGGTTGTTGACGTATCCTGACAAATGAAAATGGGCTTCTTCAGAAAAAAAAATCATAAAAACCAGCGGCTTCTTCTTGAATCAATTTATCGAATATGTCAAAACTAACATGTTGTTCCGATTTGCCCCTCTTAAAAACAAAGTTCTTGTTGAAAAACTTTTTATTATATACCTTTAAGTAACTTTTAACCTTTATAAGCGTATAAATAATATTACAATTTAGTCAATCTGTCGACGTAAGGTTTAGGTCGTTCTTGATTTCTTGAATAGGTATAGAAATTTAACCTACAATCAACTCTGTACCTATATGAGTAGTACTTAAATTTGACCGTGTTGTGGATCAAAGCAACTTGTTTCCGCGAAGCTATTGCATTCTTGATGATAAACCTCAGATTCATGCTAGACGTAAGTAATTGTTGGCGAAAAGTTAACGGTTTTTTTCCTTATCGCAGGTGAGAACTAAAAATAAACAGCTATTGTTGTCTCTGTCGCCAGAAGGTCAAGTTGATCATTTAATCGCGGAAGCGTCGAGCATTCATAATCTTTGTCAGATGTACATCGGGTGGGGACCATTTTTATAAAGTATATTAAATAAATATTCGTAATTAATATGTTTTAAATGAAAAATTTAAATTTTTATAACTAATTATCCCTGTTGAAAACAATGTTGTGCACTTGGTAGCTATTAAGATTACTGGTTAACTTTATAATAGAAATAAAATATGTACTTTTATAAATGTTGCTTTTTATTGATCTCATAATAATGTTACACCTTTACAGCGCCATGGAATTACGTAGTGCGCTTTAATTAAAATGTTTTGTTCTTCCTAAATATGTACACTGTGAATACAAGAATGACTAAATGACTATCACCTCATCACAACACTTATATGAGTTTGTTATTACGAGCACATACACATCATATACTACTAACCCGACGTGGGTTCACTAGTAACAACGACAAGGCATGATGTATTAACCTCTACGTACATTGTAGAGGAGGCGAATGTGTTAAGAGAAAAACATAGTCGGGCAAAATGATGGAGTTCATTAAGCTAATTTTGAGATTCCAAATAACACTATCACTCTGGGATCGAACACATTCCTGCTTGTTTTAAACAAAAAAAAAAAAAAAATGTATTCGACCACAATCTCACGTGAGTTTATATGTCGATGTGAGTGACGACGACGCCGCGCTGGTTAGGACTAACAAGGGCTGGTGGATAATTTCAACTTTCGGCTTTCGTTGTATTGGTGGTCGAGATCCACTCGTACAATTGTCCGCAGTGTCCAGTCTCCACACAATTGACCCAGCAACAGTACTGAATAAATAATCGTTCGAATGCTTATGATATCACCTTGAGCCTACGTAATAAAATATATTTTTCAAAAGGTAAAAAGGTTAATGACTCAATGGCTTTAGTTCCTTGAATATAAGTTAGATCGAAGTAGGAAAAAATTAGTATGGTAATTTATTTTATTGATATACTAACGACGTAGCGATCCAGCTTCGCACGGGTATAATTTAGAAAGTGGTGTATTTTATGTTTAAAAAAACCCTGATATAGAGTTTATCGCTTTAATATTCATAGATCATAACTTCATAACTACCTCTAGCTACGTGGTTCTAAACGCGAATGCTATGCACGAGGTTCTAGGTTTGATTCCCAGGTCGAAAAAAGTGTTATTGGGGTTTTCTATGAAATTCTCAGTAGCAGCTTGAAGATTGGCCTTGTGCCCGATTAATGGAAATAGGCTCGCCTACTGTTACATGGAACCTAAAACACCCGGCGAACTGTGGATATACACTTTTGCCTAACACTCGAGGGTACAGGCATGATGGTATGTTATGTAACTTCATAGTTAGGAATAGTGTGCTTAAATCGCGTCGCGAATAATTTTGAATTTGTGATATCTTCTAAGATATTAATTTAAATAGAAAACTGTAAAGGAGAATCTAAATCTACATTAAATGCCAAAGTAACTAACAAACTTATCTGGATAAAGATTAATTATAAATTGGAGAAAATAGCTTCGCAAACGTAATATTTTTAATTATATGTTGAAAATAAAAATGGTTACTGTGAGTCAGCCTTGGGAGATAAATATATGCCATCGCGGACTTTTCTCCAGGCTTTTTGAAGAACTACAATTCTTTAGAACATTATTTTGATGTATCTCATAAGGTTTAGTCAACTTAAGCCATGTAAGCGCCCGAAAATTATTTTTTGACGACTTGATTACAATGAAAACTGCATTAAAATCCGTTGCGTAGTTTTAAAGATTTAAGCGTACATAGGGAGTAAGGAGTCTGGGACAGACAGCGAGCAGCGACTTCATTTTATAGGTATTATCTATAAATTCTGTTACCGATTTATCTAGACTTCTACTTACTTATATATCATACGATATAATATGTGTGATATTTAATGCACAACACAACATTTTCATCGGTCATGCCAGTTACAAATGTCATTGTTTCCTGGGTAATGTATTGGCTTTACAATATTATATACGCTATCTGTTGTTATATTCACAGTTGATTAATTTTTATTTGTCCGTTTGTATGTACTGAATTTTCTGTGACTAATTGTGTTGTTACAATTCGCGGTTACGCAATCAACCTTGCCAGTAAAATTATGTAAAATAAATACGAGTGAAGCACCATACCCGTGATAGAAGTGAAACTTCTTAAAATATACAACATATAGCTCTCTTTCTCTCTACCTACTTTTAATCTTTCTTCTCTCTCATGTAACGAAATGTTCCTAAACGTCGCCACGTTTACCACATCCTTGAAATTTCCAACTAAAAAGTTTTACTTAAAAAATATTGATACCTATTTATCTTACCATGAAGTAACTTCTATAAATATAAAAATTGCTCGTGCAGCACCATACAAGTGATAGAAGTGAAACTTCTTAAATTATTAATCAGACGCGGTTGGTCTAAACGGTGTATTATAGATATACAAGGTAGCTCTATTCTCTTCTCCACGCTAATATTTCTTCTCTCTCTCAAGTAACGGAATGTGCCTAAACGTGATGCGTCCTTCAAATTTTACTCATTATTCTCGTCCAATTAAAGAATCGCCAACTAAGAAGTATTTCTTAAAAAATAAATTGTTATTTACGATACCCTGAAATCACTTCTACAAATACCTACTTATAAAAATATAAAAGTGAAACTTCTTTTAATATGCTATATATTATTAAGTATAGCTCTCTTTCTCATTCTCTCTACGTTATTTATGACTTCTCTCTAATGTTACGACATTTATTTATTTTACATTTATATATTTTTTATTTAACAACGCGCATATTATACTTGACCCATGTACGACATGTAGGTACATAATGGTGACGTGTCCTTGAAATTTCACTCTCAATTCTCGTCCAGTTATCGAAACGCCAACCTTTAATACCTTAAACTTTCATTCCAATAAATAAACTTTGTACATTATCTAATTTAGTTCTTATTACTGGTATATTAGAAAACCTTTTCGTCTACTATACGTTTAGAAAAAGGCTATTTGTTAAGAACTACAAGGGCGATCATAAATAGTGTACGTTAGAATATCTCAATACTAGAGACAAGAGACGGAAAATAGTTTTTATAACATAATTATGTGTAACAATTTATAAAGAAATCCTGCGACCAGCCTGCGACATATAAACTCAACTTTTTCATGGTGTTAATGAGCTTAACATGATGGCCTATGTTAAGGCCTTAAAGTCGTTAAGACTTAATAAAATACTTAAACAAAATAAACTCCATTTCAATTTTGTGTCTATATGGGTTAACCATTAAATTTTAAGGAAAAGTATACCTACCTAAAATAAATCTATTTCTATTGTAACAAAATGTTGTAGTTTTTGCCTTTAACAAATGATAAATAGGCATTCGAGGTCATCCATTGTAAATTCTTCACGCGTTTGAAATGACCCTTTCCCTCGGGTTTGTCCTCCACGTATCTCGAATCATTTATTTATGTCAGCCTTCGTACCATCTCGATACCAAATCAAAAATCAACATTTTTTTCATTATTATCCAATGAATTTCGCATGAAAAACAAAGAAATGTTTACTCATCGAATAACTACAATAAAAAGCTTGGAATTTCAAATTTTAAATCTGGAATTATTTAGGTAATTATATATAATACTTACCTTTCTAGTTATATTAAAAATATCGTGTTTTGTTTTGTAAAAAGCTATAATAATACTTAGGTCATAAAAGTAGCATCCAATGACTCTGTAAAGATAGATTACGCAAATAGTTATATACCTACAGTTATAAGAAAATCTTCAGACAATTTTTTAAATAAACTGTTTATTAGTGATAATTGAAAAATTACATTTCCAATGGTATTTTGTCGAAGCTTAACTTTTTTGATATAATATCTTGTTCTGATGGAAAACTAACAACATTTGTGGTACATATCTGTGTTAGTATAAAATATGTATCCAATTTGATTTCCGAGTCTCTTATTAAAGTTTTACTATTACTATATTCATAAAAGTAAATAAACAGATTTTGAAAGAACAAGAAAATGTTATATTAACTTCATCGTTTATGGAAACGTTTGAACTCGATCCAGCGCTGCGGCGCGGCGCGGTGGCGCTTCATCTTCTATCGGTCAGCGGTTTGCGTGTACGTAGGTAGCCGAGCCGGGTTGACAGGCAATATCCGGATGATCCATTGTTCACCTCATTGAGGATTCCAAACAGCGTTGCGCTTTAACCTCTCTTTCATTCAGCCCTTGCTTCCCGACGGGGAAATAAGGAAAACTGCAAATAAAATAAAACGTGCTTTAGATTAAAGGACACTGCCATTTTTATTTACCGGCGCGAGTGGTGACCCGGCAGCTCTACGCGTTTATTACGTATTAATTATTTTTGCCTCGTAATTTTATTGTTACTCATTTATTATTGACAATTCTTATACACCATCAAATTGAGAATTGATTTCCATGTACAAAATGCCATAAAAATCGGTTCAGTCGTTATTGACTTAATTCCAGACATACAAATAAAAAGGCAAACTTTTTTTGATGTCATATTCGTGAACAGTGTCATCCATGACACATGTCTATCAGTAAAATATGAAAAAAAAAAAAAAAAACTATGACATGTTAATGTTAACTATAGATTTATTAATAAAGATATATTAAACCCACAATTATATACACAGTTAGCGATTAACCTCGCGTGGATAACACAGAGTACTTTTGTATAAAGGAGTAGTGGGTAAACATATTTTGCTCTATTTCTAAAACTATGTGTACGATTGGATGAAAATTTCTTCGGACTTTTCTTTCACCTTCTGAGGTTTAATTAATACATAAATATTATGTACCTAGGTAGGTGGTTTTTTCTAGTATAAACATTGTTAGTATATTTGTTACTATATACTATTTTTCTACATATATACTAGAATAAAAAGAACTATAATAATATCAACCGTTAAATCACACTTCATGTACAAACAGATATAGGTATACTCTTAAATTTTCCGATTAAAAACATCAGGATTAGTTGATTGCTAATATCGACTGATTTAAATAATTTATTACACTTTGCTTTTTGTAAAAAGGCAGATTTTTAGCTAATTATCGGTAGTGTTCAACATACATAAAGTCAAGTGTAATTTGCGAGTACGAATAGGAAATGAAATAATATAAGCTTCTTTTACTAAGTACGAGCAAAAGTCTACCATTTCGTTCGTGTTCATTTTAAAATTTTACAAAATAAAAATGTTAAATGACAAGGTATTTTTCTGTTAGTGAAACAATTGTGTCGGATCAGTAGTTCCAGAGACTGATTACCTCTTACAAAAAATACAAACTTTACTTTTTGATATATAATGTAGTCGAAATATCTTAGCCACTCCTAATGCGAACGGAACTGGTAAATATACTTACTAAACTCAAACTATTGGGAAAGCACAATGTTAAAAGATGATGAGTTGTTCAAGGTAGGAGACACCTGCATAGTCAATGCGACGCAACGTGGATGCAACGACGAGTTGATTATGATTTCCTTGGAAAAAAACAGCAGAAACGATATAGTTTATTAAACCAATTTCATGAGCTCGTAGGTCCTGAGAAATGTCCAGATTAAACTTTTGATAGGTTTATGTTATTCAAGTGAAAAAATATATTTAACTTTGGGTGCAATTCAATATTCATACCGATTAAGGCAGCTTAACGACAAATAAAGTTTATGTATGTTTTTTTACAACTTATAATTTTTTAACTCCTGACGTAAACAGAGTGGTGTTATAACTTGAAGTTTTTTGTTTGAAATTGAGTGTTCTTTTCATTGAGAGCACTATCGGGATTCTGCAGTATACTTAACTCCTCACCAACTCACAGCAGATATATTGTGTTTAGGCTAATTGCAATTGTCTCAATAAACTGGTTATTTTTTTGCTTTGTAGAACTAGACATGGTGCATAAAACCACTCACTTGATTAAAAATGTATTCAACAGAAACGTTTCAATTTCACTCGTATCGAAGAGAAAGTATAGTATAGTAAATTACCTCTATGTGTAGTGTTAATTAAAATCGAATCAACTGTATTTACAATTGGATTGAAATATCTGATAGTCTACCAGCAGAATGTTAAATTTAATGTATAACGTATAGGTAATAAAAACACCAACGATGGTAAAAATCGAATATAGGCACCTTTGTACATTATATTACATAATTTTTATGTACGATAATCATGATTTGACTCATTCATTTAAATATTCGCTTAGGTTTGTTCTGTACCTAAGTATTTTTTGTATTCGGAAATCCCCGTTGCTGTACGTAATCATAGACGCTTATATTAAATGTTTTTTGTTACATTCGAATTATAATAACTTAAGCAACTTTGTGGAGGTGATACTATTTTGGAGATGAATAAGTAGAAATGTGGTGGCGTCGGAATATTTGGTTACTTGACACCGTTATCGAAGTCTAAATTTCATTGGTAAGATCTGAGGTCATACTGTTGAAATTTTGCAATATAAGGGTAGGTATATGCATGGAACAAAGATGTGTTTTAAGTGTTTTATACTCTTCTTTGATTTTAAGTACCTATTGTACAAAATATTCGTATAAAAAAGTATATTGTTACGTTTTTGGCTAGGTAATCAAAGGTGTTCGAAACCACGGTCTATCAACCCATGTTGTCTTTAGTTTTCTTCATCTAGGTAACTTCGCGCTTCTGTGCCATCAGCTATCAGCTGGGTCACCTTATGGTTCTTGCTCCATGCGTGGCGTGCGCCGCCTTAATTTGTTTTGAGAAGTTTTGTTTTGTATCGGATCGTGATATTACATGTCTTGTACATTACCTTGTTAATTATTGTCAGTTGATTGAATACGCGTTTGTTGGGTTATGGGACGAGATATATTCTCCCTATATTAAGGCCAATCGTGATTGTCTTGAAGGTCGTTGTGCCGGTTTAAGTTACGCGTACCTCCGTTTGATAACTTAAAGCAAACCTCTTGTTATTGTTTGTTTGAACTGTGTTGGACCATGGATATATTCTCTCTATTGCAAGCGTTTGTTATGATGTTATATTGTGTAAAATTGTAATCTCGCCACGAGACGAATTGGTGTGAGAAACCAGTGGACGAAGACATGACTTAACCTTATCCCACCTATCCCTTAACTGTTGCCTGTGAATTGCGGAGCTTCTTCCGTCAGAGTAGACGCCGTTAGTGGTGAGTTTATTTATATTATTGTAAAGTTTGGAAATTTGTTAGCCCCGCGAAACGCAGGCCATTGTTGTGTCACATAGCAGTCTCCATCGATGGTTCAAATGAAAAGTCTTTGTTGTTAATAATAGTAACTGGCCGTATAGCAGGCCGCTTCTAAAGAAAGTTCTTTTAAATTTGTAAAAAAAATCTTATGTCATAATTATTATAAAAAATGCACGTCTTCGTCTATGTAATATGTTAATAAATATATATTTTAAAGTATATTTTTCTTCTCAAAACACAATATACAACTTTGGTTATGGACCCGGAAGCCTACCGAGCTACTGAGTAATGTGTATAGACGTATAATTTCATCGTGAATAAAAATTTCTGTTTTTACGATGACGTCTTCAGGGGACGAAAATATTGCAAATATTACATATGGATCTTCTTCTCTAGCATGCGTAAAACCATTATCAGCAAAAGAAGGCTACAGTGAGCGAAACTTTAAAATGAAAATTAATTAAATATTTATACTAAAAAACTATACGTACATACATTAATCTATCCTATTTCTGTTTGTTTCATTAGACGCGCTAAAGTCTGGAACTACCGGTCGGATTTGAAAAAAACTTTGTGTATATGATAGCCAAGTCTACGACGAATAGTATAGGCTACCTAAAATTAGGCTACAACTATCAGCTAGCCATAAATATTGATTTTGTTAAGTAAGTCGGAGGTGGAACGTATTCCCGAACTGCTTTATCCACATGCGCTGGCGTAATGGTTAGTGATATGTAAATATAATGTTTTACAAAAATATTGGCCCTTAGTATATCTAAAAAAAGTCCGCAACTGCATATACCTATCTCTAATACTTAAGCCACAATAAGGTACCTTTATGACAAAAATTTGTTCAATATTAAAAAATGATTTATGAGCATTAGTTTTAGGTATGGCATATTATTTACGAACAAAAGCTACTTCATTATAAGGACAATTTTATAAAGTTTAACTTTACCCCTAATAGCATGATATTTGAACACATAGTTTGGCAGATAATGAAAATTTTTAATAATTTGTACTTGCGGGAAGTGATCTTCTATGATTATGTTAGGCTACACGGGTGCGTTGACTATGTTTGTCGTATAAAATTAACACGGGTGAAACCGTGGGTCACAGTTAGTATGATAAAAGTGGGTAAATGTAGAGATACCATAAAAAAGGTCGTTCATATGGAAACCAATACATATTTTACCTTTCCTGCTCTAGCCGCCGCTAGAAAAGCGATTTGCCACCCATGCTGTCTACGACGCTACTGGTTAGTTATGTTAATAAATTAGTTCTGTCTGTACCAACGTTCAATATTTTTTCAAAATTTCCTGATAGACATCCTACACAAAGGATACTCTGATCACGAATATGCCATTAATATTTTTGTCTGTCTGACAATAAAAAGTTATTAAAGAAAAAACTTTTTTATGTGATTTATAAGTAAGTGTGTACTTTCGTAAGTGAAGATAAACCAGGAATTAAATAAAAACTTCAAATGAAGATTTAATTCTATTCACCTTCTTACTATAATAACCTCCATTAGATCTCATAACCTTCATTGAAGGTAACAATGAGGTTAAAGATGTAGGGCGTTTAAACTAGTAGTTTGACCGTGTCTTAAATAGGTGCCTGTATAAATAATATAATTAGAAATAGATTTGCTTTTGAGGAAGTAGTATCAGTAAAAAAAGTCATTTTTACATACCCTGTAAGGTACACTTTTATAAGGTAATCTAGCGGTGTGCCCGTAGCTCCGCACGCGTTTGTTACGAAGTAATTATTTTCAACCAGTTATTTTACTTTTACTCGTATTATTTCATCAAAGTCGGCTTAGAACTATTTTCAAGTCAAAAGATAATATACCCAGACAACCCATTTTCACCCAACCCATGTAAACTCTCAAAACTTATTTTACATCATTAGAGGTGGAATTTCGCAAAATCTGTTCTTAGTGAGCGTCTGTCTACATTGTAAAAGAAGTAACTAACATATATTAAACTTAAAGTCTAAACCGCGAAAAAAGTAACTATGCTAAATTTTAAGTCAATTGGACTCATGGTTTGGAGATGGTTAAACAAAATTCTTTTTAGTAAACAAATTTGAAACCCTCCTTATACACTCTTTACTGTTGAATTTTGGCAAATTTTGATTATTTTTATTAAAGAGTCTAAGTACAAAATTTCAAGACAGAAAACAATGTTTTTTCAATCACTCCATACCAGACTTTCAACCTCTGTTTAGAAGTAGAATTTCCCAAAATCCTTTCTTAGTGAGCGTCTGTCTACATTGCGAAAGAAGTAACTATATTAAACTTCAACACAATCGGATCTATAGTTTCGGAGATCTCGTTATAAGTGAGTGGGTTTTCGCTTATTATATATATATAGAGATACGTATTATCACACATTAACGGACACATAAAATTTGTGTGTTCTGATACTTAAATTGATAGGTTTGGATATATACATGATATATATACAGTTAAGTATGTATATACGTACGTATGAATAGGCGCCAATGCTCATAATTTTTTGTAAGTGGAAAATACGTTGTTTGCAAAAGACTGTATAAAACATATAAGTAAACTTAAATAGTATTATGCCGAGTTACTAGTTTCAAGAATTACTTATTTATATCTTATGTAATATTGATTCTATAATCAATATTATTTTGTGGAATTCTAAGAAATTTACGACGTAAAGTTGTATGTAAACGACGTAAATGTAGGTACCTACCTACATTACAACATTGTTGTCATTAGTGCAAATTGTAGGTACATTTTTTACTCGCATGTGTCTAAAATATGTAAATTGTTAAAAAAGAGATCACTTTAATGATGGGTAAGATGTATTCATTTTATATATCGTGAAGTAATGATGGCTCATATATAGCATGTACGGACATCGCGTCCGTCTACGTGAGTTCGTATCCCTGCAATAGGCCCGAACTTTTGGTGAAAGAAAACATCGGGTCATGATGAAACCATAGCATGGTGGTAGAGCTTTTTCTAATGCCCGCCTGGCCAACTTCAGTTAAGTTGTAAAACTGGCTCCAAGCACCAATAGGTGTGTTCCGGCGGCTGCATTTGAGAGCTAGCCTTCCACTGGGCTCAGCGTGCTACCAACTTGGGCCAGGATCAGGTGAGATTGTGGCCAAATGCTAAACCTATAAAGAATATTTGGAAAAATAAATCTCTTTGGCTTAATTTCACTACGTCACAATTAAGTTTGTGTAATAGGTATATATTTGCTACTTTATGACAAATTACTGAATAACTTCATATATCTGCCATAAATGAATATAACTTGAAAGATAAATAACCTAAATAAAAATTATCTTGTTAAGATCTGGTTGATTTTATAATTATAACATTTTTTTATTTCATTTAATGAGTAAGTAGATATTTAGGAAACTTTTTGCATCTTAGATTTGATAAAAAACACGCTAACAACGAAGCGGATTACAAAAGCAGTTTGACCGCGAAACTGACGAATTGCAACAAGAAACTTAGATTGATTGTAAAAGTTGGAGTTTGTTTAAATTAATGTTTATTTTATTAGGTCGGTTAACTCCATTGTGAGCCGTCATTCAGTTTCTCGTCTATATTTAAACGTATTATATATATCTCAAATTATTTCTTGACTCACTGTTTTGTGAATAAAATAAGATAATAAAAGTTACTTATATATAAAGGAGTAAGTATTGTGAAAGTAGTAGTACATATTAATGAAAGGTTTTGATCGAACTGAAACACTTCATTCAACCCTATAATATTGTATTATTAAATTTAAAATTGACGTATGTATATTATATCTATACATAGTATAAAATGAAGTCGCTTCCCGTTGTCTGTCCCTATGTACGCTTAGATTTTTTAAACTAAGCAACAGATTTTAATGCGGTATGCACTAACATTTAGAAATATTTTTTTTGCCGAAGGTTTATATGTATAATAAATGCCAATTCAGTTTTTGTATAGTAGAGAAAATTCGATTATTTGTAATCGAGTCGTTAAAAAATGATTTTCGTGCGCTTACATGGCTTACGCTGGCTAAACCTTATAGATACATCAAAATATTTTTTTTATAAATTGTAGTTCTTTAAAAAGTCTAAAAAAATCCGAGATGGCATATGTCTATCTCGCGAATCACTAAAGAACAAGTTCCAGGAATTTAGTATTTTAACTTTGCCCTCCCGATACATCTTTGATAACTTAATGCATGTCCGTAAAAACTTAGACAAGCTGGATTTTGTCAAAGATCAGCACAATGTAAATACTAGAAATAAAGATAAATTATTCGTACTGTGTTTTAGACTTAGTAAGACTAATAAATGTTTTTTAGGTAATAGTGTTTGGGTCTATAACAAGATACCGAAGCACATTACTGATTTACCGGACAACAAGTTCAAGGACCATGCCAAGCGGGTTTTACAGTTAAAAGTTTACTATAGGGTGGATCATTATGTGAATGATAGTGATGTCTGGAAGTGACTCCCCTCTGTACATCCACTAATATATTATTGTTGTACCTGTTATATTTGTAACATTTGTAAAGTTAACAAAAAAATAAAAACTAAACCCGATCGTGTTTCTTACCGGTTCTTCTCGATGTCTGGGATATTTTCCGAACCGGCAGTAGTGTTTTGACATGCATAAGTGCCTAATGCCTAAAGTGCATAATATAGATTATTTTGATTTTGATTTGATTTGATTTAAGATCGACTCACAGTAATCATTTTTATCTTCAACATAATAATTAAAAATATTACCTTATTTGCGAATAGTTTCTACAATTCAGTATTAATCTTTATCCAGATAAATTTGTTAATTAACTTGGGATTAGTTGCTATGAAGTTACATAACATACCATCATGCCTCAACCCCGAAGTGTTTGGCAAAGGTGTACACCCACAATTCGTCGGGTATGTTATAGGTCTCATGTAATAGGGGGCGTGCCTATTGACATTAATCGGGTACAATGCCAAATTCCGAGCTGCTACTGAGAAATTCATAGAGATACGCAATAACTTTGTGCTACCTGGGAATCGAATCTAGGATCTCGACCATAGTAGTCGCGTTTAGGACCGCTAGGTTAATAAGACAGTTATGACTATCAATATTAAAGCGATAAACTCTTAATCAGGCTTTTTTAAACATAAAAGACACAACTTTTAAAACTGTACCCGTGCGAAGTTGGAGTGGTTCACTAGTTGTTATAATAACCTGAGTAAAAGTAGAAAAAATCATTATTTTCGAAATATCTAGAAATGTCTAGATTTTAAAATCAACTCGAAACATAAAGTACATATTAGAACTTCGTAGGTCCTGTAAGAAAAGACAACGCAGTTCACACAAGTAAAACAACAAACGAAAAAGGAAGAAATATTCTAGAATATTTATTGTAAACAAGTTCGGCTGTAAGTACGACCAACCGTGTAGTGAACATCGGAATAGTGAGTGTTTTTGACTTTTTGTTTCACTGAGTAGGTACGAATATTTATTGAAGTGAAAACTTATTTAGCATCGTTGTGATTTGAAAGTCGATGAAACGAAAAAGCGAAAGCGACAGTAAAAACAGGCAGACACACACATAGCATAGCATAGGCATACACACTATTGCACATAGATTCATAAGATTTAACGTGGGAGAAAATGAGATAGGAAAGTTTTAGGCAATGGTAAAAGGGTACAAAAGAAGTTTTTTTTTTTTTTTTTTTTAATTTATTTATTTTAGGTCGCTTTTTAACATCTCAGGTCATTAGCGACCACGATTAACAATACACAATTATAAAGTACTGTAGATTAAACTAGTCCATAAACATTTATCATTTTCAAAAAGTTTAAGATTTGAGTACATCCATCTTTATTTAAACAGTCTTTTAAATTATTAGGAACTTTACACAACCGTTTTTCCTGGTCAAATGCTGAACATTCTACTAATAAATGTAGGACAGTCAGGTCTTCTCCACACTTGCATTTGTTTCTATCAGTTTTAGTAATTAGATGAAGATGTGTCATGTTTGTGTGCCCAATACGCAATCTGGTGATGATCACTTGACTTTTCCTACAGGTAAAGGCAGTAGGAGATTTTTCAAAAATTGATTTTCTGATATTAAATAACAGTTGTATTTTCTGTCTTCCAAGAATGATCCCAAAGGGTTTTAATTTTAAGTTTAAAGTATTTATGTAATTCACTAGGAGTTGATTTATTTAAATGCCAATTTTCACTCTCATTAGTTGCATGTCTCGCCTCACTATCTGCCCTTTCGTTACCAATTATTCCTTGATGACTCGGAATCCATATAATTTCAAATTTGCTATTGTTTTTTAGTATATTTATCATTTTTTGCTTGATTTCTGTGATAAGAGTGTTTGTATTTTTTACATTTTGTAAAGCTGTCTAGCATGATTTTGAATCGGTATATATTATATATTTGTCTCCACTAGATTCATTAGATATAATTTCTAAAGCTTTCAGAATAGCTATTGCTTCACAACTGAAAATTGAGTTAAAATCGCCAAGTCTGTATCGGTAACTATTATCACCAGTTACCACTGAACATCCTGATCTTCCATTTATAACTGACCCATCCGTGTAGATGGTCTTACAGTCGATATATCTACTATTCACTTCATAAAATAGATTTTTGTATATGCATTGCGGTGTGTCATCTTTGTAGTTTTTAGCTATTTCAAGATTAATTGGGGGTTCAAAGTTTTCCCATGGACCAGAGGTAAGTAATTTCTTTGGAAATATTTTTGGTATTGTAAGATTCAATTCTTTTAAGTATTTAGTTGCTCTGATTCGTAAAGGCTGTTTTAAATTTGGTTGAAGTTCATATTCTATGTCTACAGCTGTTGTTTTAGTGTAATTTTGGTAAGTTGGATTTTCAGGTCGAGATAAAATATTTACAGCGTACATAATTACAAGTTCCTTTCTTCTAAATTCTAATGGCATTTCTCCAGCTTCAGCTAAGACGCTCTTAATTGGACTTGTCTTAAATGCACCAATACTCAGTCGAAGAGCAGTGTTTTGAATACTTTCTAGGGATTTAAGTGAACGTTGTTTTGCAGAATCATAAATTACAGAACCGTAATCTATTTTTTGTCTTATTAAGGCACGATATGTATTTATTAAACAATTTCTTTCAGACCCCCATGTTGATGATGATAAAACCTTTATTATGTTCAACCTTTTGTAGCATTCTGCCTTGAGATTATTTATATGTGAATTCCAAGACTTTTTTTATCAAATATAAGTCCTAAAATTTTCAATTTATTTACCTCTTTAATACTATGCCCATTTAATGTTAATTGCACGTTTCTAGTTTTATCTTTCTTATTTGTTAAAATTATGAATACAGTTTTAGTTTTAGAAAATTTAAAACCAGATTTCTTGCACCATTCCTGAAGATTATTCAGTGTGTTTTGGATAAGTTTTAATGTAGGTTTTAATGTTTTACCACTACAAGTTATTGTCAGGTCATCAGCAAACAGAAACCCCTTTACTGGTTTTTCAATATGTGAGAAGACGTCGTTAATAGCCAGTAAAAATAATATTACGCTGAGTACCGAACCTTGAGGTAAACCGTTTTCCATACAAGCAGGATTAGATATTGTATCCTGGATTCTTACTTTTATAGTTCTTTCTGAAAGGAAGTTTCTAACAAAAGCTAGGGCATTTCCATTAATTTCAATATCTTGTAATATTTTGAGAACTCTGTGTTTCCAAACCATTTCATAAGCTTTTTCAATATGTAATGCTACGATTACTGTATAATTATGATTTGCAAAACTGTCAAGTACCTCACTTTCAATACTCATTAAATGGTCGGTTGTTGATCTAAATTGACGAAATCCATACTGAAATGGTGACAATTGTTTATTTGTTTCTATGTACCATCTGATTCTTCTAGATATTATTTATTCAAGTATTTTACACATATTACATGTAAGAGATATGGGTCTATAACTGGTTTTTAAACTGGATATTTTTCCTGGTTTTAATATCGGAACTACTAAAGCTTCTTTCCAACTATCAGGAAATACTTGTTCTTTATATATATATAGTTATATATTTGAAGTAAATACTCTAGTGCCCTGAATGGTAAATGCTTAATTATAATATTTGATATATTGTCTGGCCCTGGACTAGAATTACCGATTTCAGAGCATATTAATAACAATTCATGCATAGATATTTCTTTGTTGATAGGACTGTAATTATTATATACATCAAAATATGTATCCAACTCCTGGCTAGTTTTGTATTCAACGAACTGTTCATCATAATTACGGGAACTAGAATTAGTTGCGAAATTTTCAGCTAATAAGTTTGAAGTGTTCATAGGGTTAGATGTATATGTTCCGTCGGTCTTTTCGAGTACAATATTGTTGAATTTAATGTTGCGGTGGTTCAGTTTTTGTATCTTTTTCCACATATCCCCTATGAGGGTTTTGTTATTAATTGATGAGACCCAATTTTCCCAATATTTCTTTCTATTTTCTTTAATTAGTCTTCTATAATACGCTCTCTTTTTCTTATATTCGATTTTATACATCGAATTCGGATCATGTCTGGCATATCGCTTAAAAAGTTTAAGGGCCTTTTTGGTTTCTCTAATTGCGTTTTTACACTCACCATGGCAAATAATTTTTCCTTAAGGTACCGGATGTTTTAGGTATTGATTTGTCAGCTGCCTTAAGGATGGCTTCAGTAAACTTTTTGACTATATCATTGACACAGTCTTCAAAAATTTGATTTGAAGGTGTTAATTCAGAGATACATAATTCAACTTCTTCACGAAACATGGCCCAATTTGCTTTATCGAACTTCCATTTCTTTGGTAATCTAACATTGTTTGATAAATGATCATCAATAAATTGAGATCTAATTGAAATTGGGTAATGGTCACTGTCATACAAATCTTCTAGAGCATTCCATTCAAAATATGAAGTTATATCTTGTGAAGCCAAAGTTAGATCTATATTACTTGTACGACCAGTATAGCTGTCAAAGTGAGTAGGTTGGCCGTTATTTAATAAAAATAAATTATTATGTTCATCAAGCCATTCCGCTATTATCTTACCTCTGGTATCACATTTGTCGGAACCCCAATAAAAATGGTGGCCGTTAAAATCGCCTAATATTATAAAAGGAGTTGAAAGCTGGCAGATGAGATCATTTAAATCATTTTTGATGAGAGGATTACTATTTGGCAAATAGACGTTACATAGTGTAAGAGTTAAAGGAAATTTAATTTTTATCGCAACTGCTTCTAAATTGGTATTTAATGTTATTCTTTCTGGGATTGTGTGAGATTTGATAAAAACAGCCACTCCACCACTAGCCCTATTACTTTGCATTCGATTTTTGTAGAAATGTTCGTATCCTGTTATAGAGGCACAGTTGTTAGAAGTGAAATTTGTTTCTTGTAAACAAATACAAGTTGGACACAAGCGATTTATTAATACTTTCATATTTTCGAGTCTTTTGAAATAACCATTTACATTCCATTGTAGTATATCCATACTAATTAGGTATAGTTTAACTATAATTAATTTATAATATAAAGTATTAATATGAGTTATTGGTTCTTATCAGAATTCATAAATTGGGTAGCAATCAGCATTTCATTTAATTTTCTCGTTAAGCGTGAACATCTATTTTTCAAGCTTTTGTTCATTTTGCAGTGTAGTTTGTTACACATTTTAATAAGATCTTTTACATTATCTGTATACGAATATACCAATTCATTAATACTTTGTTTTCCTCGACAGTTGTCTAATAGACTTATAAACTGATCTAAGTTAATAGGGAATATATTTTCGTTGTTTAATTCAGTCATAATATTTTCTATATTTTTCCAAATTTCTTCGTCAGTCGTTTCGCTCTTCTTTAGTTTTTTCTTTGCTTTTGTTTTGATTTCTACATCTTCTAGTGAAATATTGCTGCTTGTGTCATCGGTTTCAAGCTCCATTCTATCAGAGTCATTTTCTTGTGTATTATGTGTAATAATTTCTACTTTGGAGGAGTCGGTTGTAGTAGTTGAACGATTTCGTTTTTACCCTTTTAGATTAATCTGGGACGGTTGTGGAAATTTCTGTGTTATTGGAATGGGACATACAGGTTCAGAATGGGGTTGAGTAGGTATTAGATCGTCGTTTCTGTTAAATATTTCATTTATTTCTTTAGATAATTGATTATCCGTTTCTTGAGGGTAGTCAGGAATATTTGTTATATTTTGTGGACAATTTTTCGCTAAATGACCTAACGTATTACAGGTAAAACATTTCAGAGCATCAGTAGATGTATAAATCCAGTAGTTGGTCCCTTCAAACGTTATTTGGAATGATTCTGGGAGACGTGTGTCATCTTCTGGGCTAATATATAATTGTCTTCTAAAACTTAATATATGGGAAAATCCTGGGTCCTTTACTCCTATTTTCATAAATGTTAGTGGGGACATTACTCTTATATTTAATTCTTCGAATTTTTGTTCTATGACGGAATTGGGTATGACGGGACAAACATTTGATAAAACAATTCTTTTATTTCTTGTAATCAGCGGTTTAATTTCCAAACTATTGTTTTTAATAATAATCTTTTTATTTTCTTCTATTAAGTTATCAGCTGTTTTTTTGGAGTCCATATAAATACATATACGTGCATTCGATATGCGTGATATGAATCGTATAGATGCCGCGGGTGTTATAGATGACAATGCAATGACATACTCTCTGAGTGTTATTCCGTCAATGGAATCTAGTATAATAGCTTGATCTTTCTTCGGAAAACAAGTGGATGAAGTCACATTTGCATAACTTGATGCGTTGGGTACTTCTTGAGACATTGAGGGTAGTTGTGACATTTGTGGTTTTTGAGACGTTGAGGTTTGATACATTATTATGTAAAGGGTCTCCTGTTACCAGGAGTTGCCCAGTTTACATTATTTTAACGTGATTATAAGTAAATAATAACTTGTTGCGTAAATTCAAAACAACGATCGCGGGGTCGAACGGAGAGTGAGACACGCGCGTCCGCTGTGACCACTTACGCGGAACTGCAAAAGAAGTTTGTTTCCACGCAATAATGAATTACCTCACCAAAAAGGCACGAAACAAAAACTGTTAGGTTACCATGGATATTTCAAGTGTGCATTAATTGAAAATGATATTGTGAATAATGATTGTGAGTACTTTTATGTACATTTTCATAAACTTTGAATTAGTGTGTATTTGATCATTTTCTGAATTAAAAAAATATATATCCAAGGTTGATGTGAAGGTTTTTCTTCTACCACGTGTGAATTGCACACAATTTTTTTTTACGTGAAATGTTGCTACCTACGCATCTAATGTTAGAGATATTGATTAAACTAGCTGGCCCGCAGGTGTTCTGTGTTTTCCAGTACCTAGTCAATAACTCAACAACAGTGCCACCTATCTCATTCATGGATAGTATAAACTCTTAAATCTACCAACTTTCATGGTGATCGGTCAAACAGTTTTGGAGTTTCTCAATCAACATCCATTTATTATTTAAATAAATTGTTTGCGTTACAGGCTATAGCAGAAGATACTGCTGAAAAACGTGTTTCAAATTATGTTATGTAATCACACAAGTGTCTATTATGAACAAATGACAATGTATAAAGTATTCATGGGTAACTATATAAGAAATCTGTGGTTTGTAAAAAAAAAGCTGGAAGTATGTTAATTTTGTCTTTAAACGATGTTAATATTATTGCCACAGGTGAAGCGGACGTGATGTGATTTTTAATTTTTTTCGTCTTACTCGTATGCATAATGAAGTTTCTAAAGAAATATGTAAGCGTTTTACAGCATGCAGAATTTTATTGAAATGGTTGTTGGTACAAGAAACGAAATTACACGCAAGAAGAATTATAAAAAAAATATATTATTTTATTTTTGACCTATCCCTTTACAGCTCAAGAACGTTAATTGTATATTGTTTTGATATGCTATATTAAATAATGCATAAATAACAGTAACATTATAAAAAAATCTTATTTTACAAAAAAATATGGAGGTATTTCATTCATATATTTGTACACTAGCCGGCCCGTGCGAATAATTTGCATATTATACAATGTACCTAAATAAACAATCTAACAGCTGTCATGTTAGATAAATAAATAGATTGTTATTAGATGGCGCATCCTACATGTTTCTAAAATGTTTTCTTTGGCTTTCTAAATAATTTTTTTAACGATAACGTTAATCTTAAACTGTTTTTCGCCAATTGTCAGGGACATAAGTTTTGATGATGTTTGAATAAGTTATTTGTATTTCATCATCGATTTTCAAAACCGTTTTTTTTCTGAGAGTTACCCCTAATATATTTGGCGAATCCGAATTTACTTTTGAAGACCTGATCACTAGCGTAGTGTACCTTTCCCCCCACTTTTTTATATGTCTTCGAAAAAAGAGAGTTATGTATTTCGAGCGTATGTATGTATGGCTATTTCTTTGGCACGCTTTGTAGCCTAAACGGCTTGACGGATTTCAGCATTCGAGGTATTGTTACGTCGTCAAATTCATCTTAATTGTAAGAGTGAAAGGCAATATAATGTTTAGGTACGACGTCTGGAAATGAAATAAAAAGCAAAAATAGAAAAATATATGTTTTTTGTGCCCTTTTTAATAATTTGGTTTATGTTTTATCTATTTATAGTATAAAATAAGTTTGAAAACTAAAACCGGACTACGGAATATCGCGCTCTAAAAAGTAAGAAACAAGAAATTATGATTGTCTTGAATTCTTATCTACTAACCATTTAATTATTTAACATACAATAACTAGATAACTTATATATATTTAATTTTAACATATGGACATAGTAATGTTCAGAGGATAGCCTTTGTTTTACTGATCTGTGGCCTATGCGAACATCTGAGACGTGACTTTATAAAATATATTATGCGCAGCTTTCAAGCTAATGTAAGCAAAGCCACAGGCAACAGCTAGTAATTTTTTTTTTGAAATGTGCTAATTAAACCCTTTCCTTTGATACTCAACAAAGTACAATTCAAAAATATCAAAAAAGATATGTATGACTTCATGTCCTCTAGAGGGCGTTATATTGAACTTAGTGTGACGTTACATAGCCTAAAACCAGCGGACAATCAAGACGCTTATAACAACATCTAATTTTTTAAATTATGTTAGGTTGTTTCGAAGATCTAGGCATACAGATAAAAATACATACATACATAGCGGTTAAAATCATAACCCTCCTTTTTGCTTCGCCGCAGTCGGGTAAAAAATTGGTTATAATTTTGGTTATTTTATTTTTATTTTTAAGTATTATTAATAAAAATTATATTTATTATTTATAAGAAATAAAATAAAATAAAATTATTTTTAAGAAATATTAAATAAAAAACAGACGTTTTAAGGGAGTAACTAATTTAATTTGTAGGCATATATAATAATTTAAAAAAGCCGTATTACGATGAAAATGTAATATTGGTAAAATAATACTTTAAGAAAATCCGTCGTGCACTTGTTTGATATGTGATCCACCTGAAACGGTTTCACAGTTGGCACCTGAGCCTACCTCAAATAGTGTGAATGTTTGTAATTTTTGTTCAGTGGTTGAGTCGATATTTGAACAGTTTATGTAGAGAATGAATCAAGTAGACATCAGGAATGGACGCTATTTGATTAGGCCATGAAATTACATAATGTTTTAATACAACAGTTATTTGAATAAAATTTAAACCTACAGATTAAATCGCAATGAAGCATAGCAACGACGCGACATAAGAAATGTTTTATTCCACTTCGATGAACTATAGCCCTACCAGTAAAATTTACTTAAATATTAATAAAACTTAGGTTTACAAACATACCATTACGCATGTATACCCGAAGGGTTAGGTAGAGGTGTAGTAATGTACACTCACAGTTCGCCGGGTATGTTTTTAGGTCCCATGTAGTAAGGGTTGAGCCTATTACCATTAATTAGCCACAAAGCCAAACTCCGATCTGTTACTGAAAATTTCATAGAAAAACCCAATAACACTTTGCTTGACCTGGGAATCGAACCCAGGACATTGAGCATAGTAGTATGGCTTCGAACCACTAGGCAAATGAGAAAGTGAAAAATATTAATAATATTTATGTTGCTCAGAAAATCGAACTGAATAAAAGTTTTAGACCAAAGTTAATTTCCATGTAATGTATTTAGAAACAGTAGCTCTGATTATGCGCATATTGTATATACTTGATTTCTTTAGTATTTTTCCTGCTATGGTGTAATTGTACATACATTTTCATTCATAGATACGCTTGATAAGTATTGTTACCTATGTAATTTGTTTTTAACTATATATATATATATATATATATATAATTTAAAATGCCTTATCAAGCATAATGAATGTGTATGATTGAAATATGTCGTTAGTCATGTTGAGGTTTTTATATATTACACGAGTTTTTTGGTTATTTGAATTATTAATTTGGTCTTATATAATTCGCTGATATGATTAGCTACAAATTTGTTATATAATTAGTAGGTAATTACTTCAATTAGTCACATGGTCTAGTCTAGAGCATAATTGAAGTAAAGTTTATTTAATATTTTTGTATTTCATATTATTATGTCAACGGTTGGTATGTTCTCTAATCACTATCAATCAAGATCACGTCGTCTAATTATACATGTATATGTTTTAATTATATAGAGCAAACACGATATGATAATATAAACCCAACGAATGAAATTCACATTATAAAATTATTAAATTAAATAAAAACTTAAATTAGTATATTAATATGAAGATATTTTTATTGTCAAACTTACCTATATAAATATTGAACATATACTCAATGTATATAATTTTTACCATAGTTTAGTAACGGTCTGGTAAGTCCTTGTACATTTTTGTGAGTACGCATTTGAACAGCTGTAGATTTTAATATTTTGTTATTTTGAACCGTTTTATTTACAATCAACAAACTTTATAATCTGTCACAATGGTAAATAAAATCATGAAGCGTAACAGGTAAATTAACTGATTGCAAAATTATTGTATTTTGCTTCCCATTAAACAGTTAGTGTGAAGTCGTCGGCCAATGCGCAGGTTAAAAACAGTTTAAGGCGCATACGCGCGTATTTTTAAAATATAAATTTAAATCAGTATTACAAAAACATATTTAACTTCGAAAACATTGTGGGATTATTAAAAAATAATGTGATTTTTAGTTTTATATCTATACGTAATATAAATTACTTTTGGATATTTGAAAATATACTAAAATTTTGTTATGTATTGTGTTGTGATAGTAAAATAAATATTGTATATTTTGTACGCAGATCGCTTAACAAAGGTATCAATTTTATATGTTTTGTATTATTATGTAGGTTTTATGGGAGAAGTACAATCAATGGAATACGTTATGTATTAGAAAATCCGTTGTCTTTTATTTAGTACTACCCGTTTTCCCGATGGATACTCCATCGCTAACATCTCGGGAACTTTATTTACTTAGGGGATGAATTAAAAAAGACCCTTTATTAAAGTCTTCATCTTCGTTTTATTAGGAACTCCTGTTCAAAATTTAATACTTCTATAATAAATACCCTTCGAGATAAACTGCGTTATCCGTCACTAGAAGACCTCAAGAGTTTTATTAAACATACGAGTAATAATTTATCTTCACTATAAGTATATCAGGTGTCTAATCAATGTAATTAATTAAATAAGTAATAATTATGGACTTGGTAGCTTTTGTATAAAAATGTGAATTTTTGAAAGTTAAATATAATTATAGTATTGACAGAAAAACTAAAAAAAATAAGTTGCTTTTTTTAGAAGCAAGTTTTTAATTTCTTGAATTACCAACATTAGTAAGAAAATGGATTAGAATTAAAAAGAATATGATATTTACATGTACCTACATTCTATGTAAATTAAGTAATGCGGATAGAGTCACTTATCTTTGGCTTTGCCTATAATTTTTTAAAATCCTAGGATTTTACTCTATTTATACTTATATTTGTAATAAAGAAGAAGTTGGTTTATCCAGCAAATATCAATTCGTTCTTCAGTGGGGAAGCCTACATTTATGATATTGGCATACCACATACAGAAAAAATATAAAAAGGAAGACTAAGCCTATTGCAGGCTAGCTTCTTTGAGTAATAAAATATATTTATCTAATTCTGTAAACAGTTGACAAAACTTTCAGTTACGTAAAATGTTGAAGATCTTAATTCGACCTTGGCGTTGCCGTTGGTCACTCTTATTGATGTAATTTTAAAATAGACGACATTTTAATACACCATAGACGTTTTTTTATTATAAAGAAGTATATTATTAATACATTTAAAAGCAACTATTAAACACACGCCTCGTGGCGCAGTGGTAGTAAACGCTACTATTGAGCCGAGAGGTCGCAGGTTCGATTCCCGCCCATGACTGACTTTTAGGTATGAGCATAAATGTCAGTTGTGTGTCTGAGTGTTAAATATCTATATATGTATGTATATCAGCTATATAGTTACCATATTACAAGCTTTGCTTAGTTTAGAATTAAATGACCGTGTGTGAAATTGTGTTCTCATATTATTATTATTATTGACGTCATTAACAGCTATTATTGTATACTAACCACATTTCTACTAATTGTTCTGAGGAATTCTCAATACAATGAATGCAAATAAATAAAAACGAAGTGTTTACTTTGACTTAATCACATTTTATTCCTGATAATTAGCAAAGGAGCTATAACAAGTTATTACACCCGCCACGTTCATCTTCTCCTTTATTTATCGTGGAGAAACCCGTCATGGGTACACACCCGCCCGGGGGGACGAGTGAATATGTGAAACTCCCACTCACTAAAACTCCACGGTGCACCGTCCGCCGCCTTAATGGAGCGACACGGGACCTGCAGGTAGCAGGTAGCTAGGGCAGTCGTTGATTTTTTATAATGGTGGTTTTCTTCACTTCCCTCTAGTTTTTTTTAACTAGGTTGTCTTCCTCGGTAATTTTTTAAGGTGGTTGTCTTCGATCGTCCGGCTGTGATTTTTTAAAGGGTGGTTTACTCCACCGCCATTGTCCCTCCATGATTTTTTAAGGAGGTTTTCTCCCTCCTCCGCCGTCAACGACGAATCCGTCCGTAGTGGACCAGCTGAAGCAGGTTCACTCTTGTCCCATCCCCTGTCCCCTCTGATAAGCAAAGGGGTACAGGGGAGGGACGCCGTCGGTATGGTATTGGCCGCCAGTCATAAGGAATGACGTTGCCCGGAGCACACCACAAGGAAGTTCCAGACATAGTGCCCCACGTTCATCTTCTCCTGCGGCAACTCAAGCCTAGATCCGTTCCCTCAGTGTGGGGCCCTTGAACAGACACCATTATACTGCACCCGACACTCGTGCACAACACACAGGTACATAGGTTCTGTAAGTGACCTTTTTTAATTTTTTTTGTACTAGTTAGACTTACACAAAAATTGACGGATCACTAAATACATAAACACATGTTCCTTCCTTCCTCACAGGAGGTAGTTAGCTTGTATTTCTACGTATAGGAAAATTAGCCAGTTTAGGACTTAATTGCAACTAAGGAAATAGCCCAAGCCGAGGTTCAACCGTTTTGGCATCCTTGAACATGTTGCCACGCTTTCGAGGCTGAGTACCATAAGCGCTCGCCCCCAAGCCACGATGAAGCTGTAAAAGCCGTCTGAGGCTCCAGTAGCCTTATGGTTTATATAGTCACTTCTAAAAAGAAAACAAATAGCAAGTTGCAACGTTACCGGAAAGCAGTGTGCTTTCACCATACACTACACATACACAATAAACTACTATCTTTAACTCCTGTTTTGATTCAAAAAGGAAGAAAACTCAGATGTTTTTTAAAAGGGTGCGTAATTAAGGGCAGATTATTGAGTATATTAGGCGACAAGTAAGTTAGGATTTTAGGCTACTGCGTTGTAAATGGATGCATGGGCAAAATAATATAAAGTTTCTTCAAGATTATTTTCCTTCCTAAAATTCCAAAATATAATTATGTCATTTATGTCATAACATATTTTTCTTAAAGTTTCTTTACTTGCGACTAAGATAAAATACACCTGCATCTAGAAAATTTAAGTAAAGTTAGTTATTAGAACACCAATAGTAATATAATTATTTCAATATAATAACAAAAATATTTTTAATAACTTTATAATATATGTTACTAGCTCTACCCTACGGTTTTACCCGTATTGATATTTTGAATAGAATTTGCGTAAAATCCGTTCTTAGTGAGCGTGACACATAGCGAAAAGAGTAATTATGCTAAATTTCAAGTCAATCGGATCTTCAGCTTCGGAGATCTTGTGATGAGTGAGTGAGTGGTTTTTCGCTTATTATATGTTTTTGTCCCAATTTTTTTTGACGTCATGCTTCGGCTTTTTTATCTTACGTTTTTGACGAAAGTCGATGAACGTCTAACGTTTGGTTCGGTGTTAATAATAAATAAAAAAAATAACAACATAGACCAATCTTCTAAAATGACGGATTTACAAAAAAACTTTCATTCTCTTTCTTACCGCCTAAGGGATTGAACTTAGTGCTCACCTACAGTGTAAAAGGAACCTACATGTAAATTTTCACGGTCCTAGCCCAAATAGTTTGGGTTGTGTGTACTATGTCAGTCAGTCAGTTAGTTATCCTAATTATTAATTTCTTTTAAATATAGAAAGGAATAAAACGGTAATATAATATCCGAAGAAAAACATGCTGTAATAAACGGGTCAAGTGTCTATTGAGATGGTTTGTCTATAAAAAGTAGTGAAATCTCATAAACAGCCCAGTGTAAGAGGTGGATATTAAAAAAAAAAAAAAAACCGGTCAAGTGCGAGTCAGACACGCGCACTGAGGGTTCCGTAATTATACAGCTAAATTCACAAAAATATGTAAGTTACATCGGCGTGCACAGTTTCTAGACAGGATACGAAGATAATTTCATTTTTTT
Source organism: Saturnia japonica (assembly GCA_033032175.1). Classification (NCBI taxonomy): domain Eukaryota; kingdom Metazoa; phylum Arthropoda; class Insecta; order Lepidoptera; family Saturniidae; genus Saturnia; species Saturnia japonica. Next base: position 8,301,146 of record CM065314.1, read on the forward strand.
TAATTTCAAAAACAGTAGTATACTTGGTTTTGAATCGTCGTCTTGTTTATTAAATAAGGATGTAGGTAATTCAATTACTGTAAATGCCACCTCAAATATCCACAGGCCATACATTGACTGATATTACAGACATATCAATTTAGAGATATTCGAAATGGACTTTCGGAATTGATTTAAAAAGTGGTAATTGTTGGTGTACTGCCTCATTAGCCTAGTAGTCTGTAAGCGTGACTGCTATGCTAGACGTTCCTGGCTTCGATTCCCGGATCAAGCAAAGTGTTATTAGGCTTTTTCTATGAAATTCTCAGTAGCAGCTAAGAGTTTGGCTTTGTGCCCGATTAATGGCAATAGGCTCGCCCCCTATACAGGCGTGATGGTATGTTAATTCAGATTTAAGAAATGAAGTGTCAAAATAAAGTATTTTGTAAAGTTTCTTGCAACTCAAAATTGAGTTAATGATGTCTTTGACAGATTGAAACTTAATTTTAACGTGTTATTATATTAGTCCTGTTAATAGAGGTTTTTGCAATACAGATGAGTGTTTAATGGAGGATTAAAGTTATAATGGCAGCATTAAGTTTTAATGGAAGTTACTTGCAACTCCTGTCAATTATTAAAATCCTAGAACACTTCTAGTTGACAATACTTGAAATATAGCATTAAGATAGATCATCTATCATATACCAAGTATCCATGAGAAAACATAAAAAATCTTTAAAATTACAATTTCCATCGAATAAACATGTTATTGTAAATTCAACTAAATGTCGTGATTACTTAATCCAAATTTTCTTTCACCTAAAAGAATAAACGGTTGTTCGTCTTTCTGCAACAAAAAACGTTGGTAATTTTTAACAAAAAGAAAATCAAATTCAATGGATTTGAAGAGTTCTCTTGTGTATCTTAGAATTTGAATATCCAACTCCAATGAAATTAAAATAGGAGTGTTCTTGAGTTATCCGTTATCCAAAAAAAAAAAGAATCGTAGAAATTGGTTCATAAACAAAGAAGTTATGCTGAACATCCATAGAAAAACAACTTATTAATACTAAAACTTTATATGACAAGTATTCGCATTAAGTAATGTAAAAAAAGCGTAAATAAAACACTTTGCTCGACGTAGGGATTCGAACCCAAGACTTTGACTATAAGAGTCGCGCTTACGATCGCTAGGCTAATGAGATAGTTAAACAACCGTTTTAAAATATGCTTTTATTAAAAACCATTTAAATCTATGCTCGCAGTTTTACAAATATTTATCGAAATAAACTTTATCTCCGTAATCGAACAAAATCTAAATACTAAAACTAAACAATATGAACTTATCTCTTAATGTATTTTGACATTTTTAAAGTAATATTACATGACAGTATAAATGCTTAAGAATTGTCTACTAAAACCCATATTAAACTGTATTTTAATTTAAATTGTTTGTTTATTACTATTGTCACTAACAAATTATTATTATTATAATTATACTTATTTATTGACGGCCTTTTTTATCCTCTCACCAAAAAACAACGTTGTACCAAAAAATGAGCTTTATTAAACAGCTATAAATGTTTAACTTGTCACCAATAGGTGACTTTGTGCAGTTTTTCAAAATAATGAAATCCAAAAAAAGCATAAAAGGTGCTAAGTTCGGAGTAATCGTTACGTTGAATATAATGCGTTCTTAAATGTATTTACAAAACAATTATTTGTTACTTTGTGTTAAATTGTACGAACGAGGAGAGCAGGCATATTATATATTATCGATGATACTAATAATGGTACCACCAACCAAGTTGGTACTGATTTATAATTTAATCACCACAGCCTGAGAAAAGGGTCTTGACAGACAGATAGACAGACGGACAAGGAATTGATCATATAAGGGTTCCTTTTTTCCTTTTTGAGGAACAAACCCTAAAAACGAGTAGTTTTGGCTAAAATGTGGCTTATATGGCCTCTATCTTTTACACGATAAATTCCATTCTTTAGAATCTACTGTGCCAAATTACTTATACGGGAGCCTAAAACGTTTTAATTAATGACAAGCCAAAAAGGTTAATATATTTCTGTTACATGTTGTGGAATTTTTTATGAAATTTATGATTATGTACACGTATACTTCGGAGACTTTTAGAGGATTCTCGAAATTTTTAGATCAATCCAGAACATACTAGATGAATTAAATGAATTTTTAATTGATTGTAGAAATTTTTCGAAAAATTCAGAACATTCTAGACAAATGAAGATAATTTTTGAAATATTTTAAAAATGTAAATATATTTTAGAACTTTTAAGATATAAAAAATAAAATAATATATAGTTAATTTTTTTACTGGTAGTATTTTATAAATTATCAACGACTCTAGAATAAGCTAAAAAATTCAAGAACATTTGAGATTATTAAAGGTTATTTTAGAAATATGAGATAAGTTTAGAATATTCTAGATCATTCTGGAATATCGAAGATTATTCTCGAACGTTCTACAATATTTTGAAGTAATCTGGAATAATTTAATAGGATTATCATCATCGTCATACACAAAACACACAATGTATTAAAAAAGGATAGAATTATCTCATAACAAATTTTTTCCACTCCCATCTACCTGTTTCTACCCACCACGACCAAACCATCATAGTGCACCATGCAAAACCAAAGGCTACTTACTACCACGTATAAACGCCATAGGTTTGCAGTGAAATAGTTTTAGTTGCAGGCTGAAATATAGGTAAAAAATCTCAATTTATATATGTATACTAGCTGGTACCCTCGACTTCGTCTGCGTATTTTTGGATATACACAGTCTGATCTCGGAACACGACAAAACAAAAGAAAATCATAAATGGGTTTGTCACTATGTGTATGGCGGTAGCAATCCCTAACACCTCGTTATATTACTGCATATACACAGGCTGATTTCGGAATACAACCAAACAAAGAAATCATAGATGGGTTTATCACTATGTTTAGTGTGATCGCGATCCCTACAACCCCGCTATTTTACTGCATATGCGAGCGGCTGATTTCGGAACACGACAAACCAAAAGAAAATCATAAATGGGATTATCACTGTATGAATGGTATTGTAATTATATGGCACTATGAATCCACACATTAACCGTCCCATTAAAACCAATAAAATCATCCATATATATGCACCGGCTCGGGAAGGTATTTTTAAAAACGACAAACCCCTTTTACTACTTTCTTAAAGCATAAATATTAATTTTAAAATTGTATATATGGGTTCTTCATACAAACCTTCATCCATGGCAAGTTTTATTTGAATCCACACATGATAACCATCCCAATGAAAGAGTTCGCTTGTAGTAAAAATGTATAATCCAGATAATAGGTATATCCATAAATGTATATTCTGGTAACACTACGCACATGATCACGAACTTATACCATGTCATTTCATCATTACCGCACATGAGCATTGGTATTCCCATATTTTCTTCTTACAAACTTTTATCCCTTAAAGTTTTATTTTAACGCTACATATGGAAGTAGTCTATGTAATGTCCCAAGAGTCCCATCTATCTCTAGTAACAAATGTATACATCATCAGATAATAGGTATCATCCAGTTAAGGCCTGATATTCTGGTAACACTACAGCACATGAGTCACGAACTTATACGAAATTATAATATTAGTATGGATATACGACTTTATTGAAATAATTTGACGGTAGTTATTTTTTTAACTGTTAATGAAGCCTTTGCACCTACATTTATCTATAGTGAAGTTTTTGACAGTATTATAATCTAATATGATTAAAATATACCCTAGTCACCAAGTGTCCCATAAATCTCTATAATATTATTAATTTATTCTTGAAAATTGTTTGTTACATCGAAGGTGTTTATGTTTGGCTGCTGGTAACGATATGGTATGTATATAATATGTTACTTAGTTAAGCGATTAAATATAAACATTGTTTCATATGGTAAGTAGGCTGTGTTTTATAAACATCGCTTGATATTGTTTTCACTTTCAAGGAGCAGATTATCATACGCCATACCTATATATGTATACATACCCCCGTATATCTTCTATTAGCTGTGATCGCTACATCGCTCGTGTGGACTATACAAATATTATTTAGGTTTAAAAAAATATAGCTCCTTGCCTCCGTCACCCGCCGGTTATTTTAAAGACAAAAATGCTTATTGTAGGTAATCCTTACAAGATAGACAGGTCTTTTAAGATGTAAGCTTATGTACTAAGTTAATTTGATATGTCTCATATGGTTTATCTACTGTAAACCATTTAAGAGCCCCAAAGGCGTCTTTTATTCCGAATTAATTAAACATTATCGCCACCACAGAGATCGCTACTTATTTCGTATGTTACTTTATCTTAAAAATATATCCTAAACCTGGCCAGATACCATAGCTATGAATTAAAAAAAAACATGCAAATCGGGTAAATGGTTCTCTAGTGAAAAGAACATAAATGGATGACAGACAGAGAGACGTCGAGTTTTACATTATATTATGTATAGATCAATTAGAAATGTACATGTGAATGTTGTTTGAGTCATAAAACGTTTAAGCTCCCGATTGTTCTCCGACACTTGTTACAATAATGTAATGTTTGTGGTTAAACAATAACCTTATGTTAAGTAAATAACAGAATCATTTTTATGTTACACGGATTTTCTGTTGAGTTTTTCGATTACTTCTAGTGTAATATAATTCTTATCTTTTCCTTAGGCAACATTTGTGTTGAAATTTTGTTTTATTTTCCGTAGAGCAATAATTTTATTTTGTTTTTTAGAGTTTAAACCGTGAAAAGCTAAGGTTACATGTCTGTAGTTATATGTACACACACTTAGTGGGATATTAGTAAATATATTCTTCATATCTTTTCTCAGTCCTTTCTAGGAGTGTGGCGTGTTTATCGGAACAGTGTAAAAGAAAAGTTAAAGGTATTTACTAGTAGCCGTTTGGAACTATTCCCTGTAAACTGGAACAGCTGTTACTTGTACTTTTACATGGTTTTTTATCCGTAAAACACACCACTTTGTAAATTATACCCGTGCAAAACTGAGGCAGGTCGCTAGTAGATAATATAATAATATAGCGAAAAGAATTTCGTTTCTCCCGGGTGTCCCACAGCACCTGTAGAGTTTTTATTGTTATTACATTTATATTTTAATTAGCGCATACGAAGTCACGAGTGAGTGCTAGTACAATATAAAAAGACTAAAAGAATTAACTTTATTCGGTGTCCTTGCAATTTGAAAGCATAATGACAAGGCAATAATTACTACAGTAGATATAAGAGCTAAGTTACGTTAAAGGTTTTTTTATAGTACGTTGGAGGTAAATTATTTATCTGAATATACTTTGGAACTTGAAGGCAATTTAAAAACATACAGTCATATTACCTATATATAATTTTCAAAACTATTTAAGTCGTGGAATAAGCCCAGCTGTGTAATGACCACATTTGTACGCACTGTTGTATGTACAGTAAGAGTGGCGGATGGTTTGAGTCTCGCTGATTTATTTAGTTTTGTATTTAAAAAAAAAAACTCTATAAACCTTATAAACAAAAAATTTAAAAAGTTTATATAAAAATTCTAAATTAGCAGGACTTGAACCATCGACACTTCATACTGTAAATATATTATAACGAAAGGAACTTCGTTACCACCGGGTGTCACACTACACTTCTCGAGTTTTTTTTTTTTAAAAGAAACTGTAATAATTTTATTAGGATAACTCTCGGTAGTCAAATACATAGATAATACATTTATATTAGGAAATCAAATAGTTGCAACCGGAAGAATGTGACTCGGGGAATATCAATCAGAAATCCTCTAACTTAAGGATATTCAGTATCCGTATGTGACAACGCTTTTCTCATAATTTACGAACATTTTACTAATTTGAATTTAACTATTAACACTTTAAACTGCTGGTGAATGAGAAAAAATAAGTTACCCACGGTAGTCTAATAGTTGTAACCGGGGAATATTAATCCGAAATCCATTGATAAGAATCTCGGTACATAATTATGTATGTACTAATTTAAATTTATTAGTAAAACTTTATAGACTATCCTTGCATGATGCGTATTATGAGAAAAACCAAACGTTTGAGAAATACCCTCTTAGTATAATAATAAAAAAGTAGTTGTGTATACATACCTATATAGGAAATGACTAACGATTTAGATGAAATTTTGTATTATATAATGTATTGAAAGTATTTTACCTTCCAAGTTCATACAAACCTAAAATATCAAAGTAAAACATCGAGCTTATCGCGGTCACCCAGATATTTATATACTATATAAATAATATTATTTATGTATGTCAGTTATTGTTTTGTGAATATGCATATTAATATTATTATGATTTATGTGTTAAAGACTTTAAAGAAAATATATTTCTTTGTTAAGCTTCTATTAGAATTGTCTTAGTTAATAAACGGTGTACCGTATTTCTATTGCAGTGTAAATAATGGTGAAGCTCGCAAACCCAGTGCGATTAGTCGGCAGCGTGTTCCCGATACTGCGGTGGTCGAAGAATTATGACCTGAGGACAGGGATCGGTGACTTAATAGCTGGGATCACGGTGGCACTCACATTGATACCGCAGTCGATTGCGTACGCTTCACTGGCTGGTTTTGAACCTCAGGTATTGTTTGTTTTTTGTAAAGAGCTAAAAAGTTTTTATTTTTTACTACTATTTTAGCGACTTTACTATTCGTATAATCCCACGGAGTTAATTGATAATGACCAATATCAAACTTGAAACTAAAAATAATGTTGCCAAATTTATTTTTGTAGTGTTGAGTTCGTTCAATCAATCATTCAAAACCATCAATTTTACGTTCCAATTATTTGAATTGTAAGATTTTAAATACTGAATTTAGGTTTTCTATTTATGAATTGAAATAAATATTTCGTGCTATTGAACCTAGCCAATAATTTACTATTATCATTATATCATGCAGGAAACTATAAAACGTAAATTTGGCGAACAACTAAAAAAATAAAGAACGCTTCGGCTGGTCCACAAGAGATGCGATTTTGTCTACATTATTCGGCCTTCACCTTTGTTCACCATGTTTTTTCAGAAAACTTATCAATAGGAATAATATTTCGAACGGGTTTACGATTAATTCGGGTTGCTAACATCACTATTTTAAAAACCCAAAAAACTAGCAATACATGAAATGTCATTTTACTCCGTGGGAATAAAATACGCACTTTAGCTGCGCCCCTCGGTGTTCCCACGATATGGGTTTTAAATAATAAAACATAGCTTATAAGAGAGAACGAATTTTTAGAATCGGATTAGTAGTTCCGAGGATCACCTTCTACATCCAAATCTATAAACATTACCTCTTTATTTAATACTTTCCGGCCCACAGACGGTGTTCTGGCCTTTTTAGTATTCAGAAACTTGAACACAGCGCCATCTATCGTGTTCAAGGAAAGCATAAAAACCTTTGTCATGAAAAACACTTAGATCTACCAACTTTCGTGGTGATCGATCAAACAGTTTTGGAGCTTATTAAGCTCTCATATATACTTAGGTATAATATTTACTCCAGTATCCATTTTTATATATTTACTAGCTTTGCCCGCGGCTCCACTCACGTATACTACAGAATGCCATCGATCGAGCACACGCGTGAATCTCAAATGCTTTTTGTGGGTGATCATTAGAAGACAGACATAATTATGCTCTTAGTATCATTTTTGTACGTCTTTTTAATATCTACAATTATGTACTACGTTAATTCGATTTATCTCTTTACTCAGCGGTCCAAGCGTTTCAGAGATTACGCGGATCAAGAAACAGACACACAGACGGACAGATCGATAGACAGATAAAAAAAAATCGTTTTTTGTTATTCGTGTCGTATTTACTTTCATATGCATTCAGTAAAAAGTAAAAAAAAAAGTAAAAAAAAAAGTATAAAGTAAAAGTTATTTTGACATTACAAAGAGACACTTCGATTTTATTAATTTTATAGTAGTAGTAAAGTTCCGTAGTTTTTTTATAAATGTAGTTTAGTAAGGAAGTCATTACAAATGCGATGCCCGTCATTGCCTCATAACTGATAATCACATTGTGTAACATCCCATTCTACTTATTGACCTTCTGAAATGACCTTATGAATTGTCATCGATACCTTAGTATAGACATACATAGTACATATTAATCAGTATAGTCAGTCAGAAAAAAAGTAGTTCATAATATAGTAATAACTAATATTTGATCCGAATTGTAAGCAACACCTCATTTATTGTAAATATGTTCTAATGATTTAGTAAAGTTCAATTATATTCTTGACATTTTACTCATTACATAAAACTAAATGCTTTATAACTAATAAAACACTACAATCTTAAAAATAGTAATCAATTACATAATATTCATTTAAAACTACAAATAGTGGATGCTATCCAACTCACCGCTAGAAGTAAAAGTACCCAAAAGGCTAACCTGGCCATATAGCCAAGTTTTATGGTAATGCTTATACGCTGACCTAAGTATTGGCCTGCCCACTGGGTGTGATACGATTCAGCCAGTCCACTTGCGAGTTCCTTAAAAAGGCTACGCGCACTTGGATCCACGGTCTCAGAGTTTTACTTCAAACGGCACTAAAATATAGCCCTTACCAAGAGCTTCATACTGGCGTCGCTTGAGGTCCTCCATTGAAGCAGCTGCCACGCCAGCTTTCAATGACCTAACAGGAAGATGGGACGGTGGCAAAGTATCCACGCACATGGCATACCATACCAGAGGTGGGCTCAGCTCCATAGCATAAGTGTCATACCGTCGGGTCTCTTATGATTTTCACGGGCTAAACTGGTTGGTTCCAGACTTGCTAGCACATTGATGCTAGTAAAAACCTGACGTAGGACTTCATTGAGGCGAGTCTGGCGCGGGATACGACTCTCACTCTTTAACCATACCAGACCGTGATGCGCAAGCGGGTCGACCATATCACCTCAGTGGCAGCGATGTGGAAAAACCCAAGGCACTCCTAAACGTAAACAGACGGACAGCATAAAATTGTTGTTATGAAGTCTTGTTCGTCCCGTAAATTCGAATATACGCATATACGTAAACAAGCAAGCACACAAACACCAACTGTAACACTAGTATGAAATTAACTTAAGTACTTTGTACCCACAGAGTATTCTATTATATACTGAAAATAGAGACCAATCTCAGGCGTCAAAAGGGGTAGCATATACACATACAGCATATATATATACAGCGCCCTCTAGTTCTTCTAGTTAGTAACTATTTATACTGCTATTCGAAGCAGGCCTTTTTTTAATAATTACCTGTATGTTTATATTTAATAGGATGTCCAAATGAAAAACTTAAAATCACAAAATACATTATTTTTTATTTTAAAACAAACATTTGCAAAAATGTTATTTGCCTTTTATTTGTTGAATAATTATCACTGTCATCACAATGTCTTAATCGACGACAATGAATAAATAAAAGCAAAAATATTTTGAAATTCACCTGTACACTGTTACACTGTCTTATACCTCACCGAATTATTCCCTCCCAGAAATAAATATAAGTGAAAAAGATATCAAAACCAGTTTAGAAAGTTTGGATGTCAGTAAAAGGGCTGGTCCTGATGGATTCCACCAATATTTATACGGCTTTGTTCAAAAGCGCTTATTAAGCCTCTGCATATGATCTTTAATCAGTCACGCAAAGAAGGAATATTTCCTGATTTATGGAAAATCTCATATGTAGTCCCTATTTACAAGTCAGGTAATAGGAATGTCGTATCAAATTACAGACCAATATGTATTATCTCACAATTTGCAAAAATATTTGAGGGTATTATATACAAAGTTGTGTATTGTCAAGTAAACCCCATGATGAGCTTGCGCCAGCATGGTTTCATGTCTAATCGTTCTACAACATCAAATTTACTTATAAATGCTAATTTTATATCCAATACTTTGGAAGGCCGAGGCCAAGTTGATGCTATTTATACAGATTTTGCCAAAGCGTTTGATCGCGTTGATCACTCTTTACTCATAGCCAAACTTAATCACGCTGGCATTCATGGCAATCTGTTAAGGTGGTTTGAGAGCTATTTATGTAATCGTTCTCAGCTAGTTGCATTGGCAGGCTACGAATCTTCACCTTTCATACCTTCATCTGGTGTCCCCCAAGGATCAAAACTGGGACCATTATTGTTTTTAATTTTTATAAACGACCTCTTAGATTCCCTAAATTGTGATTGCTTAGCTTATGCGGATGATATAAAAATATATATTCGGGTAACAAACCTAAGTGACTGTATTAAGTTACAGAGTGACCTTAACACTCTCGAGTTATGGTGTATCATCAACAAAATGGCTCTTAATGTGAGAAAGTGTCAATACATAACTTTTACCAATAAAATAAATTATCCAGTTCTGCGAATGTGTAGAGCACATAATGAACATAGTAAGGACTTGGATGTGTTTAATTGTAGTGTGAGTGGTTACCTGAAGATATGTCTAAGTAAATTGTAAATTATTATTTTTAGGTTACTAATTGTTATTATGAGAACGTTGTGCGTTGCTTTAATCGGAGTGCAAATTCTATTGTGTTACATTTATAGTTATGTTTTATAGTATAAGTTTAGTTTGTTCTCTGTAGCAGTGCCTTTTATAAATAAATAAATAAATACTGATTTTACCTATCAGCTTGGAGGTATAAGCTTAGAGAGAGAGTATCCGTTGTTCGTGATTTGGATGTCATGTTTGACTCTTCTTTTTCTTTTCGACCACATATACTTAATATTGTACCCAGAGCCAAAAAGGTGCTTGGATTTGTTATGCGTACTTCACGACCATTTGGCAATAACGAGAGTGTTATCTTGCTCTATAACACCTTAGTTAGAAGTATTCTTGAATATTGTTCTGCCATATGGTCACCTCACTATACCACCTACGTAGAGCTTATAGAATCTATCCAAGCTCGTCTTGTTAGATGCCTGAGCATAAGAAATGGTATTCGTAAATCTATCCCTAATTATGTTAATAGACTAAAATATTTTAACATGATAAGCTTAAAAGAGAGGCGAAATATAGCTGACTTACTCATCCTTTACAAAATTTTAATTGGTTCAATAGATGCGTTCCTTATTAATTACTTGTATTTTAGATCGTATACCCGTGCGGTGCGCAACCCATATATATTTTACATTCCGACTACAACACTGAATACTGCTTTTAATAGCCCTTTTGTGCGTATGGCAAGGTTATACAACGAGAGATCAAGCACGATGAATAACTCAATAGATATATTTTCTCAGTCAATCGGTTCATACAAGCACTCCTTGTTTGGTAGTTGGAATATAATTTAATATTAATTTTAATGTGTAATGTTTCATAACATAGTAGTTATCCTTATTATTTATGTGTTTAAATGTCAGGCATGGCCTATTATCTGAGCGATTGCATTGTTTTTATTATGTGGAAATGATAACATGTAATTTTTCCTTTTTTGTAATTGCTCTGTTGGCATGCTAAATATATAAAATAAAATAAAATAATATAAAATAATAACATATATAAACAAATGAATAACGAACGAATAATGAACGAAATAAAACAGCAGAAAGTAGCGGAAAAGCAGCAAAATTAATATGAAAAATATTTGTGCGTTCTAGAAAACAGCCTCAATTTTTCCACAATTGAAAATGTCATATATTATTTGTCATTGTCATTCATGTCATTGTTTGTTGAACCATAGACACATATGATCCCTAGTAAGTACTAACATAATGCTACCAAAATTGAAAGACTATTTCAATCTTACGTAATATTGTATTCTCTTTCAAATTGCTTTTAATGAGAGTATAACGCGTCTATTTATTAAACGTCATTGGTTGGGACACTATTTTTGTTCTTTACTTTCGCGAAACAAAACTTTTTAAAATTGAAACAGACATTTTTGATTTTTATAATTTAATATTTTAATTTTAGCACATAACCATAAGAGCTTAAGTATTAATGTACAAATGGCGGGTTTTTATTATTATTGACTTATCATCCACATGTCACTCGCCGTTCGATAAATTGCTTTATAAAATAATAGGTATATTACGTACGTCAAACTTTATATATTTTATATGGTGGCACGGCAAAGTGACGAGACTTTGCATAATGGTAAACTCAGCACGATCCAAAAATAAGTGAAGATACCGAGAGATAAACGATTAATTATCAGTCGCCGCTGTTATGTCTGCCTGCGTAAATAGAAACTGGATACACACCGAGCTGATGCCGAAACGCGACGTGCATAAGCAAATCATTATGATGGGTTTTTCATCATTACGTAGTGCTCGCGAGCTAATCCGGCTATACAACTCTACCACCCTGAGTCATATCATATTTTGATACTCAATAAATTATCAATGAATTGAGTCGTATAAAATCAAAGGCTGCAATTTAGGTCTGACCGAAAACATAATAAGTAATTAAAATAAAACTGATAAATTGAATTTGTATCCATTGACATTTATGGCGATATAATTATAACTACTAGCTTTGGGTGAAGCAATTTGTGATTATACATTTTTAAAGTAACTTATTCTCAATCTTTACAGTATGGCCTATACGCTTCATTTGCTGGAGGATTCGTATATGCAGTCATGGGCACATGCCCTCAGATCAATATTGGTCCTACGGCATTGCTCTCGCTCTTGACCTTTACGTACACGAGTGGCACCAACGCAGACTTTGCCGTGTTACTCTGTTTCATTGCTGGTATCGTCCAGTTGTTTGCCGGAGTAGCACAGCTCGGTAAGTTTAACTTAATCAATATTTATCATTAATAAATAATTTCATATTACTTTTTTTAAATGCTCTATATTACTTAGTAGGTAAATAATATATTTGTGTGCTTAATACATAAAAATTGTGTTCAGTATTACAAAAAGTAATAACTCAAAAGAAGTAAGCGGAGAAACAGAAACGACGATGAGGATAGATACGGACAGCGACTTTCTTTTATACTTTAGAGATTTTTTGTTTTTATTTCAGGATTTTTGGTAGAATTCGTATCATTACCAGTGGTCTCAGGTTTCACATCAGCTGCGGCAATCACGATAGCTTCTTCTCAAATCAAAGGCCTTTTGGGGCTAAAATTTAGTGCAGAAACCTTCATATCAACTTGGAAGGGGCTTTTTGAACATATTGGCGAAACGAGGATGCAGGATACGTTACTTAGTTTGGCATGCTGTGTCGTACTTATGGGGATGAAGGTATGATATGTAATTTCTAAATACAACCTTAGTTTGATGGTTAATTTTTATAGTACTACTGCTAGTACAATCCAAAAACAACGGCAACCATCGAGAGATCAGCAATCATTGTAAGTCTCTCGTCAGCTGGATGTACAGTGGCTGATTCCGAAACACGACAAAGAAAGAACGAGAAAGAAAGTCACTATCCTGGGTTTTGCACCATGAATATGGTGGTCGAGACCCAGTTAAGTACAGACACACTATCGCCTCGCTTGATTACTTGATATATAGGTATACACCGATTGATCCAGGAACATGACACGCTTATGACGGATGTTACAGCTGATATAAGGTAGTCGCATTACAATTATCCTATCCTACTACCTAGCAAAGTGCCTTTTAGTTACTTATGAGAACGTTTGATCAAATGGGCAAGCACGTATTGAGAATAAAATAAGTTCTTAGGCCGATGGTTGGCCAAGTACTCCCTCGCCCGACTACATCCTCTGTTATGTGCTGCAAGCAAAATGTCCACGAGACACAAGCTTACGCTCTACAAGATGTGTATCCGTCCGATCATGACATATAGCTGCGTTGCGTTCGCACATATGCCAAGTTATAACTGGGAACGCTTACAAGCCATCCAGAACAAGTTTCTTCACCGCCTTACCGGTGCCCCCTGGTTTGTTCGTATGGAGGATCTCCATAGAGATATGGACCTTCCCTCGATACATGCATATGCCAAACACCTTTCTCGCTCGTATTTCGACACCGCGTCGAACCACGCGAATCCCTTAATAAAAGCGGCAGCATCTTATGTTCCGACCCCAACGCCTGCCGGAGAAACGCCGGCCGCGTAATATATTCACTGACCCGCCCGACCAAACCGAAAAAGCTAACGCGTTCTACGCCGACACCGTCTCTCCAAACAGAGCGTGCCACCGCCCACGGTAACCACCGTTCTCTCCGCAGAGGACGGGCGGTCAACTTCGCTCCCGCACACCCGTCACGTCCACCCTCTTTAGCGGCAACCCAAGCCTAGGTCCGTTCCTCGGTGTGAAGCCCTTGGGTCAGGCAGCCGCCCGCGCGATACAAAGTGACACTATACGTGCAATACTTAGTTACCCACACAACATTACACACGTATGAACACACACACGTGCACACCACACAGGTACATAGGTTCTGTAAGGGACCTTTTTTTTTTTCTTTTTTTGCGCTAGTTAGTGTAGAAAAACCATTCCGATTATTAAATACACATACGCATGGTCCACTCCTTCCTCCCAGGAGGAGGGGAACGTGCATATGAGTATATATTAGCTAGCTCGAATTCTCATAAGATTAGGGAATTAGTTAGATCGCGACTTTTGCGCATTCGCGACGACCGCCCGAGCCGAGGTTCGGCCACTCTGGCACCCTCGTGCGGGTCGTCACAAACTTTCGCGGCTGAGTGCCCTAAGCGCTCGCCCCCAAGTCCGGTGAAGCTGTAAAAGCCGCAGCGGCTCTGTTTGGCGATAGGGCCCCTAAGGCTAACAATGTAGTCAGTTAAAAAAAAAAAAAAAAAAAAAAAAAAAAAAAAAAAAAAAAAAAAAAAAAAAAAGTTGGCCAAGTAATTGAGGTAGAGCAATCTTAATAGATGGATACGAGACATTTTAGTATTTTACATGAAAGTTACGCATATCCATGTTAAAGATAATTTCAAGAAACATTGTATATCGTGTAAATAAGTAGTACTAGCTCCACCCCTCGGTTTGACCCGTGTTTAATTTATTCGTTTAGTTTGTTTGATAGGGAAGAGGCGCTAGCGCCAATGCAAGCACCTCCTCTTGGAGTGAACGAAAGTCAACCTGACAACCACATCAGTGTGGAAGATATTATGAAAGCATTAAAAAATTTGAAGTCTGGTAAAGCTGCGGGGATATGACAGGGTGTCTGTCGACTTGCTAGTTAGTAAGGTGTGGTAGCAAGTCAGTTGTACCGCCTTTTCAACTTCTGTTGGAGAAACGGTCGGGTACCGGGAGACTAGCGCAAAGCTGGGATTGTGCCGTTTTACAAGCGAAAATGGTCATAACAAGACTGTAAAAATTACGGCGAAATCAGCCTTCTCAATGTTGTCGGCAAACTGTATGTTAAAATAATAATTGAAAGAGTTATGTTAGGAACAGATGAGATTATATGGGATGTACAAGCGGGATTTATAAAGGAATGGAATGTACGGATCAGGCCTTTTCGCCTTACGGTACATAACTGAAAAATATTTGGTAACACCCAAAAGTCTTTTGTGCATTCTTAGATTTAGAAAAGGTATATGACAAAGTGGTGAGGAATGAATTATGGTTGCCACTGTCTATACATGGGGTGAGCGATGATCTGATGCAAGCGTTGAAGTCTCTCTATGAAGACTCCAGAGCTTGGATTAGAATAAACAAAGCATACACTGAATGGTTTGATATCCTAAAAGGTATTATTTGACAGGGATGTGTAGCGTCTCCATAGCTGTTCAACCTATCCATGAATAATTGTCGGACAGATTTGAAAGAGAGTATTTATGGACTGAAAATGAACGAGTTACTCGTCAAATGTCTTCTTTACACTGATGATAAAGTTTTACTTGCAACGTCGGTTACGGATTTGTAAGCGATGGTGACTATTATGAATGAAGCTTTGGAAAGAATGGGAATGAAAGTGAATGCAAAGAAGACCAAAGTTATAGTGTTTGAAACAGAAGAGAGTATGACAGAAGTATGTTTCCGGATTGATGGCGACGAACTGGAGCAAGTGAGTGAGCTTGTATACTTGAGATCGATGTTCACTGGGGATGGAAAGTGTTAAAGTGATATAGAAAGGCAAGTAAACGTCTATAACATGATAAATGGAACGATGCACACCTTTATGAACGGCTAGACAAATTTCTTTGAAAGCTCGTCTGGCTCTACATAGAGGAGTATTAGTTCCAACAATCGTATACAGAAGTGAAAGCTGGGCGTGGCAGTAAAAATTATGAAAGCAAAGTAAAGGCAATAGAAATGAGAGTGATAAGAGGTATGTTAGGAGTGGAACTGAGGAACAGGATTAAAATTATATGATAAGAGATCTTTGTGGTGTGAAAGAAGATATAGTTACACGCATTGAGAACGGCATGCTTAGATTGTTTGCGCATGTAGAGAGGGTGAATGAAGGAAGAATGACTAGACAGATTTATAAGATGAGCCATCAAATTGGGGACGTTCTGAAAAAAGGTCAGTACTTTAAACCGGCGAGCATGTATGAAAAGATTGATAAATGTGGAAGAAGTGTAAGATGTATGCCAGGATCGTAGCAAGTGGAAGGACGTGGTCTCTGCCTACCCCGTTAAATTTATTCGACTAAAGCTTTCCGGACGTTCACGGCTACTGTTCTGCTCCCGAAGTTCGTAGCGTAAAGTAATATATATATTCTAAAACCTTCTTCAATAAATAAGTTATATACTACAACAAAATATTTTTCAAATTTTACTGGTATTTCTACATTTTAACGCGTTTAAAAAAATTAACAAACGATCTCTTGAGTTTTATAATATTAGTATTAAATAGATATACTTTATTTTAATATATTGATTTAATGAGTAAAGATTTTTTATTTATAAATAAAGGTATTCAAGTAAAAAAATAAATTAACAATGCTATACTATATTAACATAAATTTATCAAAGAAATCTTAGTGAATATGTACTCCTTTGTAGTAAATTAATTTAAAACGAGAGTAAAAAGATAACGGTATAGCCGTGAAGTGAAAAACCTTTTTATGCAGATTAACCTCAAACGTAAAATTATCTCTTTTCCACCCAGATATGTTATGTTGATAAGTTTAACGTGAATGTAGGTTTGATATTTTATTAAAATCCTTTTTGGTAAGTAAAAGAGATTAAAAAAAATAATTGAGTTATCTATCTAACAATGTTATCTTATCTATAAAATACAGTAAAATAATCTATATTATAATAGTACAAAGCAATAGATTGTTTATTGTTTGTTTGTACGGGCTAATATCAGGAACTAGTCAGTCTTATTTAAAAAAAGATGTTTGCATTTTATAGCTTATTTATTGAGAAAGGTTTAATCTATCTAAATTCATACTACGACTCTTAGAAGCGGAGTAATTACCATACAAAGTATAGGTCAGAAAGTATTGCGAAAATGAAATATGGGTGGCGGGTACAGGTTGGCCGCCCGACGAGAGACGAAAAAATTCATCACGGGTGAAACTGAGGGATACAGCTAGTTGATTATTATAAAATCCTAAATCTAACATGCTATTGGTTATTAGAAAAGTGTTAATAAATGCTATTTATATACCTAACTACAACTGTATAAAAATTATGTATGAGAGAAACTGATTTTAAGAAACCTCAATTTACCGTCTCTATGAACTGGGAATACATTTGTATAAAGTAATTTTCAGTTTGGGAATCTCAATAATTTGCTTTATTTAATATATTGTTGTATTAGCATGCTCATTTAAATCTGTACATAGAATCGAATTAAAAAAGAAAACTGATGACCAAACCATCAACCATGACCAAAAAAATTATTTTCTTCATTGAATTTTTTTTTAATAATTTGGTTTAGTTTTGAACGAAGTATTTCGTTTCATAAAAGTATTTTCCAACAGAGCTTCAGTTTCGATAACAAAGAACGCGTTAGCATCGCTTAAAAATTTGAGAGTTCATAAAGCAGTTTAGTCTTCATTAATCTAATAGTATTAAGTGGGCAAATTTTGTATATATAGATATATTATGTATATATGATATTGATAAACTCCAAAACCACTTGACAGTACCCATGAAAGTTGGTAGATCTAAGTGCTTTTTCATGAAGAAGGTTTTATGCTACCCCTGAACGCGTTCGATGGCGTTGCAGTTAAAGAGTAAAACAACTTCAGCAGGGCCAGCTAGTTTAAATATACTTATATGTGTTTATTTGTAATTGGTTTCTCGGAAACGACTAAGAAATTTGATAAAAATTCGTTTTTAGATATTATAGTTTTTTACGTTCCAAATCTAGATAGATCCTTTTCAAAAAGACCGAGCTTAACTCGGTCGCCTAGATAATAAATAATTAAATAGCTAATGAAATTAAACCGAATAAAAGACAGCACTCTAGTCATAGTAATAATAAGACTAATTGTGACTTGAAATATTTCTAATGTATATTTCGTTAATAACAATTCGATATAACTATATTATCAATGATAAATAACACGACTAAACACACGTAAAGTTCAGAAACTCAGTTACAAAGACGGTCGGACCATTGTAACTACTGTGTATTTCAAGTAACAGTGATGTATCCGATAACGAAGTTCTTGATTGGAATATTATTGGTGCATGTCAATTTGTTGCAGTACATAGATTTTTTTAATGTGAAAAAAAAAAGAAACTATTATTGTTCAGCTTGGGCTTGAGTTTTCGGTGAAAGAAAACATTATGATGTAACCATATCATGGTGGTGGAGCATTTTCTAATACTCGTCTAGTTAGCTAACACCCTCAAGTTGAAAATCTGCCACCAAGCACCAATAGCGGAGTTCCGGTAGTTGCAGTTGTGAGCCAGTTTTCCCAATAGGTATACAATCAGATGAGACTGTGGCCATAACGCTAAACAAACGCTACGAATTTTATTATATACTAGCTGGTACCCGCGACTTCGTCTGCGTATTACTGGATATACACAGACCGATCTCGGAACACGACAAACCAAAAAAATCGCCGTTTTAACGTGATTGAGTAACAAACATCCAAACATACACACTTTCATATTTATTATATTATATTATATATAAAAGGAAACCGTGTCTGACTGAATGATCTATTAAATAATAGAACTAACAGGAACTGAAAGGATTGGGCTATAGTTATTATGACATCTGCTAAGAATGGATTTAAAAAAAATTGTTAAAGAAAGTTGTGTAACAAGGGTTCAAAATCCAAAATGTTAACACGGGTGAAACCGTGAGGTACTGCTATAAATATATAATTGAAAAGAAAAGATAAATAAGCTTTGATTAAATCATACGCTATTTACGGATTCAGACAGTAATTGTGATTCGAAGAATGTTGACGTCAATATCTTTATACAAGACGTCAGTTTATTCATAACGGTACTTCCACACCAACAGTTAAGTACTTAATAACGATCACAAAATTTAGCAATAATTGTAATAGTTTATAATCGTATTATACAAATAACTGCAACAGAAAACGTATACAAAAAATTACAACAATATAAAAATTATAACTGTACGTGGCAGCGTATTTAACATTTTTTGACAAATTAAAAGAAAATTAGCTAAGTGTTACGGACCGTTCACACATCATCCGTCACTGACGCGACGACTAATTATTAATAGCGATGGACGTACGATACAATAATTGGAAGTATTCGTGATTTTTCACGATTCGTGAGCGTGATACGGTCATAGGAGGTTATTTGCAACAGAAAAAAAGGATCGTATGAAATCACGATATGAAAAAATAACAACTCTTTAATGTATTTATGAGCCCTTACATAACGCTAACTAAGCCATGTGTGGGAGAACCATAACAATAAAAAAAAGATAAAGTAACACCGTGGTGAGTTATATATAAACAGTTGTAAATAGTTTTAAAACAGTTGTACTTAATAATTTTTCACATCGCTTTAGGGATACCAGAGGATTAAATAAAAAATATTAATGTTATATATAGATTAGAAAAGACGTCCGTTCTCTATTAGTTTTCTAAGACAAACCAATGGGCTACACGTAATCGCTGGTGTTTAGTTACCCGTCTTATTTATACTTTTCCATTGAACCTTTTCAATTCTACTGTATTATCTATCAACACGAAATGTCGAAACGCTTTCGATCTCTTTTGGCGATATTCCACTTTCCGTAGGAGATTTGTTTCCTTATTTCTTATGCGAACATCTAAGGGTCCGCTGCTTAAGTTTGTTTTTCCAGCTACATAACATGGGGTTGTTCAAGCGAAGACGGAGTCAATATTTATTTGGCAAGTAGGTACGCTACAACTTTGATTTTGTTTTTATTTTTCATAAAGTATCATTTAGATCATGTGCATTCCAGTTGATTATAAGAAATACTGTGAAAAATGTATAAAGTTACAGACTCTCTAGGCTTTTTTTTGACAGGCTGTAAATACAATAATTGATGTGATGAAACACGTCATTAAATTTTAAGGCACAAACAGAATTATCATTTAACCAGGATTGTAAACTATTTTAATATTAAATATTTATTTACGAAATGCCAACAGCGAGTATATTATACTTGACCCATTTTTACTATTAATCTAAATCCAATATAGTTATGTAAACCTATTAAAAGCGCCCACTGCATTGACAAAATACAAAATCGCAAATGTAATTTAAAAAAAAATTAAGTGAAGTACAAGTAAGTTATTACAATGTATGAAAAACTACTAAAAATGTAAAATAATAATTTAAATTAGTACCAATATAGATAACAGAAAACGAAAGGAATTAACACTGTAAATTGTAACCTGTAACATTAAAATAATGCATTGAATGGACCAGTATTTTTCAATTCATAATGGAAAAAAATTAAAGAGACCTGTGATTCTAAAAATCGATTATTATAAATTAAATGAATATCAACTCTTAATTTTACGAATAATATGTGTTGATAACCTCTTACGTTATTTTTAAGTGAAGTCTACAAACCATGATATTATTATTGTTATTTCACTTATTACATTTTGTTAAGTTTTTTTCAGTTATCTTATTAAGCCACGCGGTGATTGCTAAAAAGTTCTTGAAGTGAAATAATTTCTGAATATGAATTATTATCTTTAATTATTTATATAGAACTTTTGAAAATATTAATTGTATCACAGAAAAAGATAAGAGAATCACCAGTAAGTAGTATTAATAAAGTGGGCTATGAATAAAACAAAAAAAATCATTTAAATGTAATGTTATTTTTGCAAATTTATAATATCAGAGCAGTTTCATAGAACAGTTGTGGTTTTTTAATACTAGTGACACAAATTCAAGCAATTCATGCTGATATGCGGTAATAATTAAAAAAGTTGTAGTCATAGTTGAAAACAAGCATTTTTTTTTTAATTTTGGCTTTCTGTCTATGTAGGCATTTTTGCAAATGTCAAGTGTGACATAAACTTATATATTACTTACTTAAGCTTAATATTTGTTCGTCCGTTAAAATAAATTTATTTATAATTTACTTATTTATGACAAAGTAACAAAGTAAGTGTATTTTAAAAATAAATTTCACAACAGCCGGAGATTATGTTATAAGTCTAACTTGTATATCCGTGTGCTTGTGTGTCTGTGTGTCTGCCTGTGGCATCGTACATCACAAATTGCTGAACAGATTTCTGTTTTTTTTTGTTTGAAGTTGACTTAATAGAGATTGTTCTTAGCTATAATTTAAGAAAATTTGTTCAGCTGTTTGAAGATTATCAGCTCGTTTCTAATTGAAAATGGATGTGAGCCTCTTAAACAACTCTGATTGAGTCGAAATTTGGAATTATGTTAATTCAATGACATTAGAAAAACCTTCACCTGATGCTGCAACGTCAGCTGGAATCTGTAGGATACCTAACTCCTCACCAACTTACAGCAGAGATATCGTGTTTGTTGTAATCATTAGAATGGCCTCAATAAATAAGTTACTTGTCTCGGGGGTTAAATTTTTTTTACATTTACTTTGTTTATAACATAGCTTCAGATCTCCTTCTGTGTTAAATGTTATAAATTGTAAGTTACAGAAAATTTAAAATCGTACGTAAGTTAATTTTACAATTTGAGTGCATTAGCTTTCACTTTTTTAATTTCATGTAAAAAAAACTATTGTAATATGTAGATTTTTTTTCACAAAATAAATATTAAAGACAATTAGTAAAAATCGTTTTACAAAGCTTTAAAAAGGTATTTGAAATATTTCAAAGTTATTTCAACCCGACATAAACCGAAAATTTTTACAACCACGTAAAACGGTTCCGAGAATGTTGAATGTTGATTTTAAGATAACGAATTTTTTATATCAATTTTTTTTAGGGATAAATAAAACATGAAACTTTCCCGGTATCTATCTGACATTTAATTATAGCTTACGGTGGTTTAATTTTTTTATGTTTCTAATAAAAAGTTAATTATATTTTAAACACGAAAACTTTATCTCGTTAGTGCTTTTGCGGATTATAAAAATGTCGGTTCTAAAAGACAACGATAAAATTATTAAAACCAAAAACCTTAATCTATGTTTATAAATAAATCTGTAGTTCTTTCTGTATATGTCATATTTATACCAAATTTAGCGATGGACCTAATATATGAACGATACTGAGCACGAACATGCCATTGAAAAAATTTGTCTATTTGTATGATTTAACTCAAAAACTGCTTGACCCATTCTTATAAAATTCTGTACACGGGAAGTTTATGTCATTTTTCAATAGATAGGTTATAAGAATTTTCAACAATAATAAGAAATAGTAAAAGAATATTACAAATGGTAATCGATTTTCAGGAAATTTTGTATACGGGATGTAAAAGTTATTCCATAGTTGATGGGCTATAACAATTTCAAATTTTACTTTTCGAAATAACAAAAATAAAGAATTTTCAAAATAAGCCATCAATTCTCAACCGATTCTGATCTAATTTTTTAGACGGGAAGTATATGTCATTCTGTAATTGATAGGCTATCAGAATAGTCAAAAATAAATTAAGGCATCGTAAAAAAATTGTAGTAAACATTTTGATGAAATATTGTACTCGAGAAGTAAGAATTATGCCATTCCTTAATTGACAGATTATACGAATTATACTCACCGCTAGTATTATAATATGATTACAATAATGTTCGCAAATTATTATCTTTACTGTATCTTGCAAATGTCGAATGGTATCTCAACCAACGTGTTCTTCAAACGAGGCGTGAAGAGGCATTTCAGGATGTCGGCGTGATATCGAAGACTACCGATGAAAGTGTCACCGACGCGACGGTTGTCGTTGTTCGTGAACTATACTGTATTTACCATTAGGTGCTGTACATCCATTTTGTCAAGCTAGTATAAAAAACAATAAATCATTAAATATTATTGTTTCATTACAGGCTTTAAAAGATATCAGATTCAAAGAGGTACAGTCAGAGAAAAAACGCCGGAGTACGCTGATACTGCAGAGATTTCTATGGTTCGTAGGCGTTTCAAGAAACGCAGTAGTTGTTGTGTTGGCTGCAGTTTTGGCATACATGGTACATGAAGATAAAGGCGATCCACTCATACTTACTGGTAAATTATTTATTTATTTTTTCAATAATAACGCCCATTCGTGCTTAGCAAGTACGTGCATGCAACTTTTATTTTGTTAATATAATACGAGTATATACAATATTCTTGTAAATACAAACTCCATTTTTTTTAAATTTGGTACGCAAAAAATCCTTGTTGCAAATAAATTATGAATAATTTCTGTTGCTACTCCCATTCGCTGTATATAAATGGATATTCCCATATTCCTTTATTTATATAGACACCAAAACTGATGATTTACTTTTTTTTCTTACAGGCAACATAACACCTGGTTTACCAACTCCCAGAGCACCTGCCTTCCAAACATCTGTAGGAAACACTACATATAGTGCTGGCGATATGTTTTCTCACCTTGGCTCTGGGCTTCTGGTCGTCCCTTTGGTTGGAATTATATCCAATGTCGCTATCGCCAAAGCATTTGGTATGTGTTTTTGAGAATGATATTTTTCATCTTAACCTTATTGTTGTATTTCATTCATATTATTTTATTACTTCTATATTTTCTTTAAAAAAAAAAATGTGTGTGTGTACCAGAGTACACAGGTAAGAAGTGAAACTTCTTTACGACATATCATTTTTCTACTATTTGCCACTTCACGAAAATGGGGTAGATAAGGCTTAAGCCTTAAGAAAAACAATTTTTTTCTGTATTAAATTAAAGCTATTTTATTATTATAGACATGCATACAATTAATGAGTAATTTATTTTATCATTGTTCTTATTATAATATCATTGCTATTTATTTATTGTATTATATTTACAAGTTATGAATAAATAATTGGAATTATCTTTTCAAAGTAATACAATTATATGATGACAGTGAATCTTGTAGAAATGCAACGATTTTAATAAATTAAAAATGAATAAATAAATCATTAAAAACGAATAATTAAAAAACATGTACGTATACATATTTTTATTTTCTAATCGTGTTTTGTTTTATTTTTAAATTATTATTTAATTTATATTTTTTATTGTTTTTAGAATTAATAATGTTCACTAGATTTACAGTCATATTTATTAATACTTGCTAATTTTAACAGATTTATATACATTCACTGATACTTACAATCAAAAAGTGAGGTTAACCTCAAATAAATATTAAAATCATGCTCATACGTGTTGAATTTATAAAACGAAATATATAATCACTCTCACTTTTCTTGTAAATTCACTTAAATTTGAATAAGTCTTTTTATTTTATCACTTTCAAATTAATATATTGTTATTCTTATTTCAAACCAAACTTCAAAACTAATATATTGTTGTTATTATTATAATATATTACATTATATTCTTTACGTCACTATACTAAACTTTGATAAAAAAAGCAACATGGCGCGTAACCGAAAAACGTGACGATTGCTACAAAATTTCTCCCATACGTCGATAAAGAAGTTTCACTTCAAAAAACAATATTTTGTCAATGAAATATTTTGTTTATGACTGGTCTACTATTATATATTTACATTTTAATATATTTCAAACATTTGAAAGAAACAAGTAAAACATTAGGTCAAAGGAGGAAAAAAAATCTTACATACGTCGTGGCTAACATGTAAAAATAAATAGGTGCCTTATCAAATATTTCTAAAAATTTACTAAAGGTATATATGCAAATTCGCTAATTTAAATTAATTTTTTTTATAGATATTTGATTAGTGTTACAATTTTCAGTTAGATAATGAAGATAGCATAAATTTCATGTAATATATGTCATAAATGCGAAAGTATAATACTTGTATTTGTATGAATGTTTGTCTATCGATCACGCTTAAACGGCTAGAAACATCCTATGTTGAAGTTTGTTATATCACTGAATAAGAGAAAACGGGCGGGTAATATCTATAGCAGTTTATAATATATTTTAATATTATACCGTTTTAATATTATAATATTTGTACAAAAATAGATAATTATTTGAAATATTATAATTTATTATACCTAATGTAATACTTTAAACAACGGCATTTATATATTACTTTCTTATATTGTCTTGAGATTCTATATTACTACAATTTCATAAAATAAATCACAACCGGAATATAGTAAAAAATTTGTTGTCAAAATAACGCCTAGATCGACCTTTACAAACCTTTACTGACACACCTTCGTTTTTATAAATCTTTTCATCTTCGGCTCCGTTCTCGGTCATGATCTTAGATGTTGTTATTTATCAAGCTGAAAATACACAATTTACTTACGGAGCCACCAAGTTTTTTATTTATTCCTTTTGTGAGAAAAGCTGTCGCTTCAGGATAAAATATGGACGACGTTTACAATAATTCTATTTGTGTCTCAGGACATTTTAGTCTACGTGACGTAATATTTCAAGAGTTCAACAATGATAATTTAAGGAACACAATATGCATTATAATTTATAATGTCATAGTAGAGAAACATATTCAATGTTAAGAAAACGTTAAAATAATCAATTGAAATATACTTTTTAATAGTAACACCTTAGCCTTAGAAAGAGAATGTTAACGTGCAATTGCCGGAATATACCGATAAATTCTTGGCGATTGATTTATAATTTGATAGTGCATGTCTCTTTCGAAAGCTCATTAGGATTCGAAACAAAGACATTTATGGCGACATGTACCTAACCGCACTATTCTACTGATTCTAGTTTGATTTATATAGTAGTACGCACGGTAAGGTGACTGCACTGTACCTGGTTATAGAAAAAGAGCAACTCCTTTTTTCATGGTGCCTGGTGGTACAAAGTGACTGAACATAACAAGTGGAATACTCGTCAATACAAAATGTAATATAATCATATGATTACCGAATCTTAAATTTGTGTAGTTGTCAAAAATAAGATTACATGACATATTTCTTTGAGAACGACGTTGGCTAGGCCATCACCGTCGATGGCGACCGCTTTAGGTAGATGATTACCAACTTCTTTTGGCCTTTATTCGACGATATGGACACCAACGATATATGGTTTCAAAAGGACGGCGCTACGTACCACACAGCTCTCATCACATTGTACATCCTGCATGAGCGATTTGAGGGCATCGTCATTTCACGTGGAGGTGATATGAACTGACCACCGAGATTGCGCGATTTGACCCCTTTAGACTTTTTTTGAGGGGGTTTCTTTAGCTACAGTTCTATGCAAATAAGCCACAAACTACAGCAACCCTTAAAGCCAAAATAACCAATGCCATCGGTAAAATTCAGCCTGATTTATGAGTCAGAGTTATGGAAAATTGTACATTTCGGATACGCGCCACCCAGCAAAGCCGCGGCGGACATACCCATGATGCTATATTCCATACTTAATGGCATTGATAGGTCTTTCAAATGAATAAGAAATTTCGATGACTTTATTACACAATGAATAGTTATTTTAATTGAACCGCAATGACATACGTACCATTTTTTCTATATATTTTTAAGACTTACACGCACATCCAGACAATTTTAATAAATAAAAAATATGCTCATTGTAGTCCATTATCATAGTTCTCATAACTTTACTTTATTCAAAAAAAATTGTTCTCCGATGTTTATTGTTTGAATAATATGCAAGGTTCGCAATTATTGTTTCATGAATAATGTAAAATGCTAAGTCAAAGGCGTCCCCATTCAATTTAGGCTTTGACCGTGGACTTGTAAACCTGAGAAGATTTTGAGAAATACGTATAATATTGTAGGCATCTGTATTTTAGTTTAATATTGAACATACGTTTGTAAACAATATTATGAATGAATATAAATAAGCTTTACAAAATTGTCTTCAATATTGCGTTTCAATTTTTTTATTGCATCCATTTGAAATCAAATGTAAAAAGAGTACATTACCTGCGTTATAGTAATAAGTTACATCATTACTTATCAGTTATCACAAATATTATATTATAGAAAAATACGAGTTCAATAGATCAAGTCGTTCAGAAATTATAGTATCACTAACAGACGCACACAAGATATTTATGTATAAGATAGATTGGTGTCATATAACTATATTTATTATGCATTTTAGTTATTATATGATTCAATTTTATTATTTGGAATTAATTAATATTGTTTAGAGAATAATAATATCGTTTTAGATTAAAACTATGTCAGCAATTCCACTTATTGACATGTACATTGATCAGATTTTAGGTTAGAGTTTTAGAATCAGGGATGCCATAACCTCAAGTTTTATTGTGCTTTTAATTGTTTTATGTAAGTGTTTACAAACGATTCCATTTGAGCGTCAAATTTTATAATGTCAACCCGCACTTCTTTATGGTCGCAGTATCTACTAGCTGGAGGTCAACATGTCCATTCCTAGATAGTTCTAGCAGGAATATAAGAACATCTAGCTAATAAATAATAATAATACCAACCTGTAAATGTACCGCTGCTGTATAAAGGCTTCTGGGAGTGTGAGGGGTTTCGAATTACATCTTCAGCACTGAGACGCCTAAGTCAACCTCACCTGCACGTGGTGCACATTGCTGAGAAACCGACGAGGAAATAGCGAAGGCAAGTTGGCAGTGCTGTTTTACCTGAGTGGGTCGCGACCACCATGTATATGGTGAAAAGTCAAATAGTGCCTCATTTTTGCGTGTCACGTTTCGGGATCACCCTGTACATATCCAGTTAATGCAGACTGGCATGATAGCAGCGACCGTCGATGAATTATGATCTCTCGGTAGCCGCCGTTGTGTTAGAATTGTGCTTACGAAATTAATCAAAATGTCAGCTCGAACCGTATTGGCCATTTCAAACGTCGTGAAATCCGTTGTTCTATATTTTTTCCACATACACTGGTACTACAAGTTTATTTCTCAAGTGTTCAAATATCCTCATGATGTTTTCCTTTACCGTCAACCGATGGTTTTACCGATTTCAATTAGTAAATTTATGCGAATTCCCAAAAATTTGTTGGTAGGTACATGCCAGTATAAATATTCCTAGTAGAGACCATCCGACCACCACGGCTTCAAAAAACAAATATTCGTTGAATTCACAATTGATAAATAGGCAAAGTATTGATTGTTACCTACTTTGTTTTCCAATTTAAACGTCACTAAGAGAACGTGTATTCGAAAGCTTTCAAAACTCCTCGGGAAAGTTTAGAGTAGTTTCGACATCAAGTCAACATGAGTCTTAGAGGTGACAGCGTAAACATTAACATGTCTATAAGTCTTGAAAACTTTGGTGATTGGAATTAAATATTTAGTATTTACATTATTTTCATGCTGTAGGTGGGTCATATAAAATGATTATTGATGAAATAAATATTTAATAGTTATAAGTATAATATACAGAATAGAGACGAAATAGCAACATTAAAACAAAACACGATTGCTATTAGTCAATTTGAACTCTGCAATATTTTGTTCAATTTAGGCCTTGAGAAGGTTATAAGGTGCTCATAAACATTAAAACACTACAACCGATTCAGAAAAGCTCCATTCATTGAGAAAAACCGGCAAGAAGCTCCTCCGGTTTTTTTACTGCAAATAATATTTACTGTTAATTATTATATTTTAGTTGATGTACAGAGAGGGGCTCATTTTGTCATAATGACCAGAAGTTAATTTGTAAACGTATAAAAAGATATAGGTAGTGTACATATAAATTAATAAAATTTTATGAAAATACAGTTAAATTTACAATTGTCCATAAAAATAAAAATTAATATTTTATAACTCAACACAATTTTCAGGAGAATTAAAACGCGTTTTGATGTTTTGTTATAGTTGGTTGAATGAGAGAGTGTTTTCAGCTAAAGGCAAAACGTTGGACGCAACTCAGGAGATCGTGGCTTTGGGTGCTTGCAACTTAGTCAGCGCTTTCTTCCGTTCATTCCCAGTGAACGGGTCGTTTACACGAAGCGCTGTAAGCGATGCATCGGGCGTCAGGACACCGGCAGCTGGATTTTACACGGGTGAGTTCTACATGTTATTTCAGTTATCGGTGAATTTATGGTTCTATGTTTTAAACACTAAAGTAAACAAGGTAAGTTGAAAATTAATTAAACCCCCGACATCAGTAGCCTATTCGTTGAGGCCATTTCAATGAGCCCAAATACGAAAATCTTTGCTATAAGTTGGTGAGAAGTTACATATCCTACATATTACAGCATCCAGCATCTATTCAAGTGGCATCAGGTCAAGGTTTTACTAATATCGTTGAAGGAACAGAATACCAAATCTCGACTCAATCAGACCTGCGGGACATGCTCACATCTATTTATCAGCTAGAAAACAGGTGATGACATTGAAACGGCTGAACCAGTTTCAATACAACATTTCTAAGAACAACCGCTAGAAAATCTGCTTTCAAATAAAAAAAAAACCGCATCCAAATCGCTTCACTCGCTAAAGAGCTACGGTGCCACAGACAGACATAGTGGTCAAAGTTATAACATCTCTTTTGTTTTGTAGGGGGTTAAAAATAAGCTGTCGACATTTCAAAAAAGTGAAATAGTTGGTTTTCTATATAAATCTCAGTATTTTAGTTAAATACATTTCTTTTTTAGTAAAGTATTTATTATGTCAATTTTATGATTTACGCATACTTCGTGGGAATACCAATATATTCTATGTAACCCTGCTGTTCGGTAAATTGCTTCTAGTGATTGAGTGTCCATACATTGCGACGTAGAGTTATTTATTAATTTTACTTTATCAGTCTTGCTGGTTATCAAAGAGGCAAAGGAAAAAGTGGAAATCATGAAATAAATTGCTCTGGGAATAATATAATACAAATAAAAATATATTACAAAACCGTTTTAAAATTGTGAATTTACAGACAAAAAATAAATGATTGAACGGTATCTTTAAACATAACTTTAAAAAAAAATCAAAGTCGGTTTTACGACATCTCATGTGAAAATACTCAAGTACTTTTTATTAAAAAATATAAAATTAAAAACAGTTAGTACGATTGAAAGGGAATTGTTTTCAAAGGTAAGCTGGCAACGCTTTTATGCATTTCAGAAATCGTCTAAATTATCATAATATCTGTTTCTGATTTGAATTAGATTTGCATTACGAGAATTGTAAAACATTAGAAAATTAGAATTACAAAGAGATTTTATTCGTTAATTACTTACATTTGGATCGAGAGACGTGTCTGTGGATTATTTCAGTTCGTACATTTTTCTTTTTCCACCAATAAAATGAGAAATATTATTTCCACTCCATGTAGCTGTGGTTATGCGCTGTGGTTTGCATTAACGTTTGACTATAATGCCGATTGCATTATGTTAAGCTCCTGCACCTGATGTTAACTATGTGACCTAAAAGGTAACACGTTAAATCTAAAGGGATCGGTTCCCAAGTGCAGCTGTCAAAACACACGGTGCTTGGTAACAGATTTTTAACTTGAGGTTTGAGAGCTAGCCAGGCCAGTCAAAATGCCCTACCACCATACTATGGTTTCATAACGATGTTTTCCTTCACCAAAATCTCATGCTCATTACAGAGTAGCGTTGATTTAAAAACATAGGAGTGTTAATAATGTATTTATGATAGAACTTCAGATGGCCCTGTAGTCCTATTTGATTAGCTACAGTATCCACTTAATTAGTATGCTTGTTTATTTACTGCTTTCGAACCATCACAAAAGTAAGAATGGGTTAGGTATATCTAAGTTTATCACAACGCTTATGTAAGCTAACGGCAGCGTCTATAAAATATGATTAAAACTTTTGCGGACCGAATTGATCGTTTATGTCGCGCAGATTACATCATTTTCGAGCAGAGCAATAGCAAAAGTTCTTTTTAGAATGTTCAATAAGTCTCAATTGTCAGCAAGTTTCAAATATGTAATATTTTTACATGATTATACGTCCCACCGAGGTAGTTGTTTGTTTATTAAACAGTCTGGATAGTTATGGTTTTGCCTCCAGGATACACAGGCGTAAAAACTATAATACAGTTTTAATACATCGACTTGTTTCTTATAAAATAAATGTAGATTTCAGCTGAATTTTAATGTAAAAGGTAATAAATAATATGTAGACAATTAAAAAGTGCACTATAGCTTAGTTTAGTGAATAAAAGAAAGTTTGTTTTTACTTTAAATTCATAGTGTGTTTTGTTCTTGAATAAAGAACATAGGTTTTATTTAGTTTTTAATACTTCTATGTACGTTATTATACATAGTTCAATACGTAGTGGTGATATGATTCCTTTAAAATTTGTTCAATACTTGTATCTGAAATTGAGATTTGCGTTTACAATATCCAGTTAATACAATCCAAATTCCTGTAAATATAGGAGTTAAAATATTTTTATGGTGGAAAACAAAGGTACAAATCTCTTTACATTTGCAATCGCCAATAGGCTATCATAGACTGAAGTGGTGATTAAAACCTGTTTTCGCCGGGCAAAAGACATTTATTTATTAGTAGGACAAATATATATGATGGTATTATCAGTATATATCAAAATCAATCGCTTCAATATCATCGAAAAAAAACACACTTCAGTGATGTTTTCATAATTATTGATATTATATATTGTTGTAGAAGAATTTTATGCTTTTAATAGAAGTACTTCGAAAATTAAACGCCTTTTTCTAACAACTCTGGATATGGACATTAACGACATATACCTAGTTTCATTCCGTTAGCTTACAATATTAAACTGTTATGAATTTGCATTATTCAAAGAACTTTCCAACGAATATTTACTTAGCGAAATGAATTTCAATAGCTCTTGGGACCCTACTGATTTGTTAAATCGGTTTACCCTAATAATTTATGTGTAGTACGAATATTACTAATCCAAATCGAATTTTACTATGATTTAATCTGTACGTAATTATTTAGATATGCTACCTACTTGACTTTATATATACAATGAAATATATTAATTGAAACCCAAATAATAGATTAAATAAAAAAGGGTTATAATTTACCCGCATGGTAGGAAACGAAATAACATAAAATAGATAGGTATAAATTAATGAAATATTCATTGGTATTCCTTTCTGGTTGTCTAAAA
This sequence comes from Saturnia japonica, assembly GCA_033032175.1. Classification (NCBI taxonomy): domain Eukaryota; kingdom Metazoa; phylum Arthropoda; class Insecta; order Lepidoptera; family Saturniidae; genus Saturnia; species Saturnia japonica. The sequence continues at coordinate 8,333,697 of CM065314.1, forward strand.
AGCTTAGGAAGTTCCATTTTTCATGAAAAATCCGACCAATTTATAGTATACAAATACTTCAAAAATAATGATGATTCAGTGGAAGTTTGTTTGGACAGCGTGTTGATCGACGTTGATTCGAGAGTCTTTCAATTAAACGAGAGTTTTGCGAGAAGGAAAGCGTCGTGATCAATTATAGCAAAGTGCTAGGACAATGTGTAATGCTCATCTTGCAAGCTACCACCCTCAAGTAAAAATTTGTTACTAATCTATAGGTCATACATACATCTATAGGTTTGTTCCGGCAGCAGCATTTGAGAGCCTGATGTTCTAGGCATCTAGGTATAGCGTATTACTATCTTTAGCCACAACCTCAATTAATAGGCAAGATTGTAGCTTGTGGATTGTGAGTTAAATAAGAGTTAGAAATAGTAATAAAAAATATATTTTCATATATGCATTAACTATATACAGTTTATACCTATACAATACTGTAGTCGAATAATGTGTTTAATATTATATAACAAAATGACCTCGATTGTGGTAAGAAATGAATGTAAATTTAGAATATAAATCATTCGCCACGTGCGGGACGTCTAAAACTATGTAGGAACTTCATAAATCTAAAAGTTTATATCGTAGTTCACCGTCAGAGAATGGTTTCCGTAGTGGTTTTACAATTTCAAAGAAGGATATAATACTTCTTCTATGAATATCTTATGAACGTGAAACATTTTATTAGAAATGATGTATTTGTTTTCGATTATTGTTTTGATTATTAAGTCAATTATTTTAATTTGTCAATGAAATAATATTTGAAAATTAACACAATTACTGCGATGTTTCACTCTTTTTCCCCTTTTTTTTGTTATATTATGTGACGTCAGACTAATTGCTATTGTATATCGTTTGGTTTTATAACAGTATTTACAGATTCCTCTATCAGTAAATACATCCTAAGCTTTCATTTGTATTAGTAATATTATTAAATACAATTGTTTTCTTCACTAAAAATAAGTTGTAATTGATAATATTGTAACTTTCTCACGTTCCTATATTAAAAATAAAGCCTACAATTTGTTTAATCTATATAAAAAAATCAATAATTTTTAACTAAAAACAAAAAATCATTTGTGAAAAACATAAAAGACCTTATTTTACCATATTATTCCAGTCTACTTCTGATTTGATTAATAATTTATTAATTAGATATTTAAAAAGACTGAGAATAACTAGCCTATTTTGATTCATTTCAATTTATATCATAAAACTAGCTGTGCCCGTAGCTTTGCTCACGTGGACTACGGAATGCCCGCACGAATCTTGCTCTCCGCTCCCGGCTATTTTAAAGACAAATATGCGTATTGTGGGTGTTCCTTAGAAGATAGACGTATACTCTCCCTCCCTATTTTGTAGGTCTTTTTAATGCCTTCAATTATATACTACATTAATTTGCTATATCTCTTATGGTTCACCCGCGTAAGCCATTCAAGCGCTAAATTAATTCACCGTGACCATTTTTTTTATTTGTGCGGAACCCTAATTCTTTTTCTAAAATAAAAGTAGTCTAAGTTACTCCCTATAACATCAGCTATCTACCAGTAAAAGTCCTGTCAAAATCGGTCCAACCGTTTTAGAGATTACCCGGAACAAACACACAGACAGACAGACAAAAATTTAAAAAATGGGGTTTTATTATAGGTATCGTATATACTTTCATATGCATTTAGTAAAAAGCTGTTATTTTGACATTACAAACAGACACTTCAATTTTATTAATTGTATAGATTATATAGGGTTCATTTATATTTAAAAATTGCATTACATACGAAATAATATGTTTTGTTTATATCAAAAGATTTTAGATCCTTAACACTCAAATAAGTGAACTTTTTTTTTATAACACTAGTGATACACAAATGAATTGATATTGCCTGTTTTACACTGATATTATTCTGAAATTCAGTCAGTAATTTTGTTCACTGATGTCTGTAAAACTGTTTATTTTTAACAGGTATAATAGTGCTTCTAACTCTGGCTCTTCTAACACCATATTTCTACTTCATACCGAGGGCGGCACTTGCAGCTGTCATCGTGTGCGCTGTCTTACATATGGTCGACACTGATATATTGAAGAAGTTATGGGCCACAAGCAGTAAGCATTAATAATAACCTTATTGTAAATGAAAACTACTAATTAATATTATATGATAATATGTTTAAATAACTTCTTTATACGTAGCTAACATAACATACCATCACGCCTAGATCCCCGAAGGGTTAAGCAGAGATGTAGCAATGTACACCCGCAGTTCACCGGGTATGTTTTTAGGTCCAAATGTATTAGGGGGCGAGCCTAATGTCATCAATCGGGCACAAAGCCAAATTCCAAGCTGCAACTGAGACTTTCATAGAAAACCCCAATAACACTTTGTTCAACCTGGGACTCGAACCCAGGATCTCGAGCATAGCAGACGCTCTTAGGAACACTATGCTAATGAGGCAGTTAAAAGTAGCTAGTTACGAAAGTTTACAAGTATAACACCTAGATATATATACTATTATTATTATATTAAATTTCTTTTGTGGCTGTTAAGACCCAAAAAAATTTTGTTCTTGTTATGTGTTTTAAAATGTTGTAGCTTTTCAAGTATTTTCATATACCCTGTCAAAATAAAATTGATATATTGTGTAGATATTGTTGGAGCCTTAGATACAAACGCTTATATTATACAATTATTTATATTATAACCAAGTCATATACTTATTTTTCTTGGAACTCTTTTAGATACATATAAGGGTTAATTTCAAAATATTTTTTATAGTTTAATTTTAAACGAAGGCTTACTGTAGTCATTTACCAATCCATTCGTATGAGATTTTGTCCTTTATATAAAGCACTCTCTAGATGGCTAAAATGGGATTGTTAGTCTTCAAACCTATAGTTATATATAGCATAAATAATAATAATATAAATAGTAGTGTAGTATTTATATACAAACATTAATTTGGAACATTGGAATTTTACCACAATATCAGAAATGCCTTAAAAATCTGATTGTCATCCATTACATAGAAAAAGTGGGCAATCAAAATGCCGTTAACTCGATTATCTCTTTGCTCGTCGTTCCTTGAGGTAATAATCAGCCAAATCATGCAGTTAAATCTATTCTGACTAGTATGAGGTTAAGTAAATTAATAGTTGAGTATTTGTGTATTTCCGTTATGTCGGAAGACGTCACTCCTTTACATAAAAATATGATCAATAACTAAAGACAAATTTCAATTACACCTAAGGTAGGTGTCAATGTATTTGAATTACTAATATGTCCCTTTTTTTTTGGCACTTTAAACAAGCGATATTGCCAGCTCAACACGGTTTGTGAAGGCAAGATCCACACTTCTATAAACCTAATGACTATCACTGATGATTTAACTACTCTCCATGATCGAAGAAAGTGTATTGATGTGATTTACACCGATTTTAGTAAAGCTCTTGATAAAGTCAACCACATATTTTACAAAAAAAATTGGCTTTAATAAGCGTTACCTTTTGATTTGGTGTAGATCTTATTTATCCAATCGTAGGTCTCAGTTTGTTGCTAGTGGTTATACTTTAGAGTCATTCAATATCCACTCAGGAGTTCCACAGGCTTCAAATTTGGGTACTGTATTATAAAAAAAAATGGGTGCGTGTACTTATGTACGCGCGTGAGAAGTTATACTTCTTTGGCATCATTAAAAAATAGTTTTTAATTGCATGCAAATAATTAATTACAATAAAATAATAGAAGGATTGGAAAAGGATAATCAACAAAGTTCATTTTAAATTTGAAAAATTAAATAAATAAATATTTATTTTCTTACATTAAGTCTAACATAAATTGTCTTATTATTCGAATTGTATTTTTAATTAAATGATGTCCACTTTCATAGTATCTTCCGGTAATGTCTGAATCGGAACTTATATAATTAATATTATATAATTATATATTAATATTATAATTATATATTATTAATTAATATTATATATTATTATTAAAAACCAAATTTAGAGAATAATAAATATATAAGACATAATTTGTACTAAATATTATAAGATTCTTAATTTTAAATGTTTATTGTTGATTTTTTTATATTTTAAAAATAAATTTAATAATAAATTCAAAAATTGAATTTAAGGTTGGTCATTTTTTAAATATTTTTATTGATTTCTTAATTTAATATTCACTTTTCATTTTTATCAAAAAAAATTCATTAAATTTATTTAGTTATTTTTATAAATATTTATTATTTATTCAATTTAATAGCAAATATTAAAAATTAATATTATAATTTGATGTTCAATTTTAATTTTTATCACAAACTTTTTATTAAATGTATTATTAAATTTATTTCTTTATTTTGTAAATATTAAATAACCAATAATAAGTATTTAACATTAATAATTTAATAATATTTAGTGTTAATTATATTAAATAAAAGTATTTTAATTTATATCAATAAATAATACATACGGATAGTTAACCTCAATTATATTGGAGCACTTGAAAAAGTATATAAGCACAATTTTTTTCACTAATATTCACAAATAGTAAGTAATATCAATCAAAATATTCAATTTAAATCACTACTGAATATAATTTATTAGCACATATATAATTCGCATTTGTATGAAACTAAAACACTTGTTGGGAATGTATAAACTAGAAACATGTTGATAAATATGAAAACAGTGATCAGAGGTGACGAGCGTAACAACATGCGCGACTAATATCGAGGTTCAATTTCTATTTTGTTTTTTGTTATTTTCTATTTTTATTTTTATTTTAACTCTTTAGAATCATTGAAATTGGAATTCTCTTTGTTAAAAATTGTCTTGTATTGATTACAGAAGATGGGTTACCTTAAAAACAAATAAATTACTTAAAGATAATTATGTCCGCTGTGAGTGTTGTCACCTAACAACTAAAGTTTGATCTTTCTGAAAAAATGCGAATGTAAGCTGTTACGGTATCTACCGATGGATTTATTATATTATAATACTATCTGATATAGTTGTGATGTATGATGATCAGGTTGTCCAGGTACCTACATGAGCATTCCCTGGTGAATAAATTTGCTGCACACTGTTGGGAGATTTAATGTTATAACTTGCTTGATTAATCAGTGGGATAAATTGCTGTCGAATGATGTGATCACTTTTATCAAAGACGAAGCAGAATGCGATTAGCCAGCTATCTGCAAATGAAATGATGAACAATCTCTAAAGTTATGCACATTGTTAGCTAGGTGGTATTACAATCGAGTTACTTGTTTGATTGAGTAGCCATATACTCTTCTTTAGCTTCCATAATAATATTAAATACATTACGCTGGACTCTAAGCTGAAGTCTTTCTGGTAGAGTTTGAGTAGTTAATAGCATACTAATAAAAAAGTTTTCCATGGCGATATCTGCTTTAGGAACAGTTTTTATAACAGTCTCGTTGTTGCCAGAAAGTAATGTTTCCTTCAATCGATCTCTCTTCTCTACTTCTTTGTTCTTTTTCCATAATTGAGACTAACGTTGACTTTTTCTTCGGTGGAACATATGGTTGGTCTACTACACTATCACAAGACTCTTCGTTTTGATCCAGTTCGATTTCATTATTATTTTGTCTAGCTAGATTTTCTACATTTGTGGACCTTTGACGATTTTGCATAATAGGCAACAGAAATTCCATCTGCTTTTCATATTTCCATGAGGGTTTTGAAGTAGGCGCTTGGCCAGTTATAGTTTTCCTTTTAGAAAGAGCTTGGCGATGTCCATCTCTTAATTTTTTCCATATAGCTCGAGCCTCTTTAACTGGAATAATAAAACAAAAGTTACACATATTTTTCACCTGTTGAATATTTTCGAAGTATTATCTTCAGTTGTATAATTGGCGAGTCAACTATCTCAGATATTGTGGAAGAAGTATGTGGAAATATTCAAAACCAATAGTGTTGTGTGAGCCGATTTCGGAGGAATGTAATCAAGTAGCCATTAAATTTAAGAAAATCTGTCATCGAGTAGCGGTATGTTAGCGATTGGTGGTACACACGCTATAATCCAATGTCCATCGAACTAGGGAAAACATTTTATCAACTATAAGTAAATATTTTCAATATTTACTAGCTGTAGACAACTCACAACGCAAATGGTAGATATTTGGTAGATTCAGCGACAGCGGTGTACTGGACGACAGTGAACTTAGAAATAAATTTATAAGTGGTAATTTGGCATTGCCTAATGAAGAGGCATTAATTTCTGGGAGCGTAAACATACTTTACGTCGTCGGAGACGAAGCCTTCCCATTAATGAACAATTTAATGCGGGCATATCCAAAGAAAAGAATAACCGAAAGTTGCAATTATATACTCATAAATACTCTATAGAAGGTATATAGATGAACAATGAAATGTAAAGTTGAACTAATAGACAAAATCGTGAAGGCTACGGTGGTGTTGCACAATTATTGTATAGAAAAATTAAATGGAAATTACTCTGATAACAAAAAATACAAATCTTATCGTTCAAGAAGAGAATCAGCTTTTACCTTTCAAGTCATAATAGGTTTCGTTATTGTGAAGCTAGCTGTATGATTCAGCAGGAATTCTGACACTCTTAATACCGTTGGCAGTGGTAACATGGCAGTCGAATCGAATTAAGGGTAGACTGTTGCACGTCACAAGACGGTGAAGTAAACATTTTTGAGTGACATAAAACTGCCTCGTAGCCTAGTGGTCGTTAGCGCGACTGCTATGAGCGAGGTTCTGGGTTCGAATCCTAGGACGAGCAAAGTGTTATTGGGGTTTTCCTATGAAATTCTCAGTAGCAGCTCGGAGTTTGGTTTCGTGCCCGATTAATGGCAATAGGCTTGCCCCTATTACATGGGACCTAAAACATACTCGGCTAATTGTGGGTTTACATTAGTACACCTCTGCCTAACCCTTCGGGGAATACAGCCGTGATGGTATGTTATGTTAAATCTGTCTTTAAAGGGTTAAACACCACTAAAAAGGCACTGCGGATCGAGCCGTCAAATATAATGTGAAAGGTTTTAGTATATTTTTTTTAAAAATAACTATTTAGTAATAATAGTAAGTACACACGTATTATTATATAGCACGCGGCCGACTCTCCGCTAGTTTCAGCCAGTTATGCTCGGTGTGGCGGGCCCTCGATCGAGTCCTTCGCTCGATTCGGTCAATAAATAGTTTCGTAATTAACCGAATACTACATTTTCGTTGTTACAGCAAAACATTGTTACGGAAACTGTTTACGGTTGGTAGCTCCCAGTGCAACTAGCACCATGCAAAATACAAAATGCTACAATTAATCTCTTGACGCCTCGTCATGCGCAGCGTCTCTTAGATAAATAAACAATGCTTACCATTTGGCAAGTTGCATTCCTTTACCGTCTCTTTCCATGCTGCTTCCTTCAAATCATTAAGCTTATACTCTTCCGAGTCCGGTTTCCATAGACATGGATATTTACGCACACTTTCAATTAGTCGCTCCATCAAGGTACCAAAGAAGTACGTTAAGCTAAATTAAAGAAAGCGCGAGTGAGGCCAGTGCCTTTACCGGCATCGGTGGCGGGCGTAGCAATGCACTCGTAAGAGATAACTGAGAGGAGGAGGCTGAGGGAGTCACGTTATTGAAACCGCGCGCCCCGCACCAAGAACACGTTATAAGCTGACATCTTTCGTAAGATAATATGTCCTTATCGCTCGATATCTTAAGATACTGTAAGATAAAAATATATGTTATCTTTGCCGTGCGTGATAATAGTCCATTTGATTGGATGGCAAACTATATTTTATCTTAACATAAAATATTAACGTATCTTCACCGTCTGTGACGCGCTTCAGTAAAATCAATAAAAGTTTTTAGGTCAATGTCAAGTAGGTTTTACTATGAAAAGTTTATTATAGCATAGTTCTATAAGTACGTGAGTTATAGTGATGTCTAGAAATAATTTCTCTCTGTACGTTCAATAAAATATTATAATTATTAAAATGAGCGCGGACCCGAAGCGGAGCCGGCCGCCTATTATACAATGTGCTACGTCAATCTATACAGAGCGGGACCGCGCACCGAGGGCGCGAACGCGACGGAAACGATTCCCTCGTACTCTGTATATAACCGACGGCGGATAACACGCTACGGTAACCAGCTGTCTGGAAACCAGTGCGTGCGAGCCCCTCTCACTACGTGCGACCAACCCTGTTCACACCCGAAACTACTAGGCGTGAAGAGGGCGAAACATCAAGGTACACACACGCAGTGAGGTGCCTGCTGGTAGGCGCGGCGATGACGTAGCACGGAGCGGAATGGACTGGGTCGCTGGCGGGTTGAACTTAGTGAAGATGCGAAGAAATGACACACAGGCACCACAATAAAATTTGCTGTATTCTTCAAGACAATACACTTTGTTAATACTATATCTTCTGGGTACGGTTACTTCCAGTTTCTTGAGTCTTGAGTCTTGAGTCTTGATTCTTCAATTTGTGGTACCCGTGTGCGCTCGTTTGCCTTTTTTTTTTTTTTTTTTTTTTTTTTTTTTTAGAACTGACTACACTGTTAGCCTTAGGGGCCCTAAAGCCGCTGCGGCTTTTACAGCTTCACCGGACTTGGGGGCGAGCGCAGAGGGCACTCAGCCGCGAAAGTTTTGTGGACGACTCGCACGAGGGTGCCAAAGTGGCCGGACCTCGGCTCGGGCGGTCGTCGCGTTCGCAAATAGGTCGCGATCTATTTGAATCCCTACACCTACGATTCGAGCTAACTAAATATACACATAGGCACGTTCCCTTCCTCCTGGGAGGAAGGAAGGAACCGTGCGTATGTGTATTCAATAATCGGAATGTTTCTACACTAACTAGCGCTAACTAACTAGCGTGAAAAAAGAAAAAAAAAAGGTCCCTCACAGAACCTATGTACCTGTGTGGTGTGCACGTGTGTATGTTCATACGTGTGTAGTGTTGTATGTAGGTAGCTAAGTGATGCACGTACAGTGTCACTTGTATCGCGCGGGCGGTTGCCTGACCCAAGGGTTTCACACCGAGGAACGGACCAGGCTTGGGTTACCGCTAGAGAGGGTGGACGTGACGGGTGTGCTGGAGCGAAATTGACCGCCCGCCCTCTGCGGAGAGAACGGTGGTTACGCGGGCGTGGGCGCTGGCACGCTCTGTTTGGAGAGACGGATGTGTAATATTTATTCGAATTTTCGATGTGATCGTCGGGATCAATAAAAATATTGCGTGGCCGGCGTTTGCACCGGATGTCCGTGGGTGCCGGAACATAAGTGGCGGCTGTTTTTATTAACGGATTCGCGTGGTTCGACGCGGTGTCGAAATACGAACGGGAGAGCTGTTTAACGTAGGCATGTATCGAAGGAAGCTCCATATCTCTATGGAGATCTACGCTTCGAACATACCACGGGGCCCCGGTGAGACGATAGAGGAACCTATTCTGTATCGATTGTAACCGTTTGAAACTCGACTCGGACATATGTGCGAACACGGCGCAACTGTATGTCAAAATTGGTCGAATACACGTCTTGTAGAGCGTGAGCTTATGTCGCGTGGACATTTTACTCACCGAACACAACAGAGGATGCAACCGGCCCAGGACCCACGCGGCCCTGTTCCTAACCTTACGGATGTGGGGTCTAAAAGAGAGCCTACTATCTAGGGTTACCCCTAGATATTTGGTCTCTCTTACATACGGAATCGGATTATCGTAGAGCTTAACAGGTTTAAGCTTCCACGGTATCTGTGACGAATCCGCATCGAAGAGCATCGCGGCGCTCTTCGAGGGATTAACGGCTATACGCCACTCGTTAAACCACTTCCCGAGAGTGGTCACGGAGCGTTGGACTTTGTGTCTGAGGTGGGATCTATTCCTATCTGAGGCATATAAGACTGTATCGTCAGCGTATAGCCCTACCTCGACCTCCGGGAGTCGAGGTAACTCGTTTGCCCCGGCAGAATGCCTTTATATGGTTTGCCGGAGAGCGAGACGAACGATGGCGTCTCTATCCGTACTGCTCATCACCAAATTTGGGTGTGGTCCGTTAACCGCGGTAATGCGCAGTGGTTGCAATATTGCTGTCTCTGTCTATTATTATTATTACTTGTATACAGAATACAATAAATTGTTAATATCTCTAATTACAGTTATTCAATTACAATAAAAACTATTTCACATTAATGTAGACATAAATACCTATTCAAAAACACTAACTTTAACATTATAGGTTAATAAACACGGGAGATATAAAGCATTAAACATTGCAACCTTAAAACGTCTTGTGACTCGTTATATACGTACTATTTGAGCTTACACACGTTATAAAATACATACGGAAGGCTATTCTACTTATATCACGCGAAACATTATGTATAATTTTTACAAAATATGAATTATTGACAATATATTATTTTAGTACTTTACGTGATTATTTTTATTAGATTACATACATTTTCATGACTTATATACTGTCTTTACATACCTACGCGCTATAGTAACATATTTAAAACATTACAAACATTTAATTATTGATCGTTTGTGCAAATTATTCATCCTTACAACTTATATTTACAAATGTTATTCTTATATCATTACGCTTAGGCTTATGCGTCGCTAACAGTCTCCCCCCCAGTGTACGCTCCGTCGTGCACTCCAAATTGATGTCGCGACGTTGCAGGCACGATGACGATGAGTCTCGACGTGGGACGCCTCAGCACACCTCCTCTCGAGGTCCGGACGTCCGCCACACGTGTCCTGCCATCTGGGCCGGGGTAGCTGGCGACGACTTCGCCTCGCGGCCAGGTGTTGCGTGGTAGGGAAGCATCGGCGATGATGACTATATCGCCTCGCTGCGGTTGTGGAGCCTCTCTCCCGCTGATCTTCCGTGGCATGAGCGTCGGTAGATACTCACGCAGCCACCTCTTCCAGAAGTGGTCCGCCAGGCGTTGCGATGTTTTCCAATCGGCCCGACCGATGAGTGTGTGCTCGTCGAAGCTTCCGACGACCGATGAACCGCAGGAACGACCTATAAGGAAGTGGTTAGGGGTTAAAGCTTCCTCATCTTCCGGGCTAGCGCTCAGGTGAGTGAGCGGGCGTGAATTGACGGTGTGCTCCACTTCCGTGAGCAGGGTGTGCAGCACTTCTTCTGGCGGGCTTCTCTCGTTCAGGATCGCGGAGAGGGTCGTTTTGACGGTTCGCACCATTCGTTCCCAGGCGCCTCCCATGTGTGGCGCACCGGGTGGTATGAACTTCCAGGTGATGCCTTCGTGACTTGCCGCTTCAGCCAGCTCGGATTTCTTCAATTTCGACATTTCTTCACGCAGCTCGCGATCTGCACCAATGAAGTTTGTGCCATTATCACTATACATTACCCGCGGGTTCCCTCGCCGGGCAGACATGCGACGTAGCGCCATGACCATGGAGCTGGTACTTAATGATGGCACTAATTCAAGGTGTATCGCGCGCGTCGTCAAACAGGTGAAGAGGGCTCCCCATCGCTTCTCTCTTCGCCGGCCGATGGTAACGTGCATAGGGCCGAAATAATCGACCGCGGTGCACGTAAACGGATGCGCCCCGTGTTGCAACCGTTCGGCGGGTAGATCTCCGGTTGGCGGCAATTGTGGCTTCTCTTTCCTGATGCGGCACCATTGACATTCGTGTAGCACTTTTTTCACAGAATTCCGTAGCCCAAGAATCCAGTACGTTTGTCGCAGCTCGTTCACGACGGTCGCATGGTTGGCGTGGCAGAATTTTCGATGATAGCGATCGATGAGTAGGCGAGCGATTTTATGTTTCCCGTCTAGGACCGCCAAGTTTCCGCTACTCATGTTCATTTTCCGTGTTCTGTCTCGCAACCGAATGATGCCGTTTTCATCGAGTTGGACGTCTATTTTCTTCAGTTTGCTACCTGTCTTGATAGGTAAGTTTTTCCGTAAACATTCCATCTCGTCCCCGAATGCATCCAGTTGACTGGGGTGTAGTAGGGCTAGTTCGGCCCGCTGTAAACAACGATCGGGTATTGGTATAAACTTCGTTGTGTTTTCTTGAGTTTTCTTTGGTCGGACGGTTTTCTTGGTTTCTTTTTTCTTATGTGGCTTCCACTCGCTGTCGCGCGCGACGTTCACGACGCGACCTTTTCTACACAGTTCTGTAAATTGGAATATTCTCGCCACCGTTCGCAATAGTTTTATCCAACTTGAAAAGCGTTCCGGACTCGGTAGTGTGTCGTTGTTTCTTGTGCGCGTGGTAAGTACAGTCGCAGATTTCTTTTCTTCATCCAATACTTGGTCGCACTTTCCCAAGCGTTTCTGCGGCCAATCCGCTTCTGGCCGATGAAGAAAATCTGGACCGACGAACCATTTTGAGTCTTCACTGAACCCATTTGGTACTCCCCGGGTGGCTATGTCCGCCGGGTTTTCGCGTGTCGGCACCCACCTCCACTCGTGTGGCTTCGAAATCTCTTCGATGGCTGCCAACCTGTGGGCCACGAACGGTTTGAAGCGGCGCGGATCGGCTTTCATCCACTGCAGTACTGTGCTCGAGTCTGACCAGTAGAATTTGTCCGTGGTTTTTAGTTCCAGTTCTTCAGTGATTGTGTCGGCCAGCCTCGCTCCCAGTAGTGCAGCCTGTAACTCTAATCTGGGTATTGTCACGGGTTTGACCGGTGCCACTCTAGCTTTCCCGGCAATCAATGTGACACATACCCCGTTTCCGATCGATCTCCAATAACATGCCGCCGCATAGGCCGTTTCGCTGGCATCCACAAAGGTGTGCAGCTGCCCCGCTCCCATGGACGGCGTCAGACAGCGTGGAATTTTCATATCGCGTAGCGTGGACAAACTGTTGATGTAATCGCGCCATTGATGATGAGCCTCTTCCCCTATGCTCTCATCCCAGTCAGTTCCGGTTCTCCACAGGGTTTGAATTAGCCGTTTTCCCTGTATAAGAATAGGCGCGACCAGTCCTAGCGGGTCGAAGGTGGACATCACTGCGCTAGTGACTTCGCGTTTTGTCGGCGCTCTCTGGTTTTGTATGACGTCACTCGGTGTGTTTCGGAGGTTACTATTGAATGCTAAACAATCCTCTCCGACTAGCCAGCGTAGTCCGAGCGTTTTTTCCTCGTTGTCGCCTATGTGGATTTCTTGGGGGGATGTTTCGTTTTCTGCCAGGTTACTCAGCAGTTGCGCGTCGTTGCTTGCCCATTGCCGCAGTTCGAATCCCGCCTTCCTATGAATCGCCTGGACCGCCTTCGCGGTTTCTATAGCTTGCGTGCTTGATGTGAAGCTCTGCAGGTAGTCATCCATGTAGTGGTTTCGGACGATTGCTTGGGCCGCTTCCGGGTGTGTCGCTTTGAAATCTTCTGCATTCCGGTTTTTAACGTAGATGGCGGTAGCTGGCGATGACGCGGCACCGAAGATTACCGACGCCATTCGGTATTCGGTCGGCCTCGACGACCGGTCATCTTCTCGCCACAGGAATCGCAGGCTGTCGCGATCCTCTTCGCGCACGCGGATTTGCAGAAACATTTCTCTAATATCGGCGACCACTGCGATCGGCCCCTGCCGGAATCGCAACAGGACTCCGAACAGCGACTGCAGTAGGTCGGGTCCCGGGAGCAGCGCGTCGTTTAAGCACTTGCCGTCGTATTTAGCTGCGGCGTCAAATACGAGGCGTGTTTTTCTCTTCTGCGGGTGCACCACGGCAAAGTGCGGCAAATAGAATGTCCTACCCGGTGTGGCTTCAGTCGGTGCCTTCTCGGCATATCCACTGTCGAGTAGGTTCTGAATTTGTTTCGTATATTCCCCCTTTAGTGCGGCATCTTTTTCGAGCTTCTTTTCTATGCCGTTCAGACGATGACGAGCCATTGCGTAATTGTTCGGCAAGGTTTCCTCGTCGCTCTTCCACAAGAGACCTGACTCGAACCTTCCGTCGGGTCGTCTCTTGGTGGTGTTGTGGAGGATTTCAAGGGCTCTCCCATCGGCATCGTTGGTGGGGCGGCGCTGCTGCACTCCGATGGACTCTAGCTCGAAGTGGCTCTTGATTAATTTTTCTATGTCGGCCTCTTCACTCACGTTGTTTACGTGGTTAACGAATTTCACCGGCGTAGAGTCACTCGTAGCGCAGCAACCGTGTAGTACCCATCCCAGACTGGTGAGAGAAGCAACTGGTTGGTTCGGCTTCCCCTTGATGATCTTTCTTGACACGATCATCTCCCAGTTGTCTTGCCCGATGAGTAGAGCCGGCCTCTCTTTACTGTAGACGAGCTCGCTTCGGTTTTTCAGATGCGCACACTTGTTTATAGTTTCTATACTCACATGTTGCGGCGACAACTTCAGGTTGGTTACGGTCCGGACTCCTTTCAATAGGCGCTTGTCCCGCCGGTGAGCTCCTTTAATTTTGATGTCGATTATTTGAGAGTCCTTCCTCTCAACGAGCTTTCCCCCGACGGTCTCGAGGATGAGCAGGTCTTCCTTGCCCGAGGCTCCGATCTCTTGAGCCACGGCGTTGTCCAGCAGTGACACGGTTGACCCCTCATCAAGTAGCGCGAGCACACGAGCGGAGCCGGCCGGTCCGAACACGTCCACCGGAATCATTTTGAGGTAAACCTCTTTCCCGTCCGCGGCGGCGTACACATTTTTGATAGTGGCCTCTTCATTATCGCCCTGTGTTTGTGTTTGTGGTTGCGGTCGCGGCGCGGGTTTTTCCGGCGGCGCTTGTGCCGCTTGACGAATTGCGTGTAACATTATGTGGTGTTGCCGTCCACACTTACGGCAAGACGGCCCTTTACAAGTGTTCTTGGAATGTTTCTGACGCAAACACATAAAACACAATTTTTTATTTTTCAAGATTACCCACCTGTCTTCGGTTGTCGATTCCCGAAACTGTTTGCATTCAGTTATCCAGTGCTCGCGACTTTCACAATTTGCACAATATTTCTTGCCACTGGATATTGTTTGTTGGCCTCTGTTCTCTTCGGTTCGCGCGGTGTGCACACGCCGGTTGAACCGTTTTGCAGGTGCTTCCACTGGCGCGAACGTTGCCCACAGGTCCGCTTCGTTTTCAAGGAATTTTCTCAAGTTCACTAGCACTGGATCTTCTGTGTGCGTCTTGACATAATCAAACCACCTGATCCGTAATGATGGTGACAATTTCTGAACAATGTCTCGACTTACCTGCGGTGAGCAGAGGTACTCCGGTTTCCGTAGAGCGCTTATTGTGGCGACGGCGTTGCTAACTCGACTGGCGAACGCGCATATCTCGTCACAAGATTCCCCTATGTGAGGTAATTTTTCTATGGCGGCTAATTCGGCCAGGACGGGACGCTCCGGATTCCCGTACCTCCTCTCCAATGTTGCGATGACCTCGTCAGGATCGTGGGCTGTGAACAACATTTGTCGCACGCTCTCCTTCGCGGTGCCGTGTATGGAGTGCCTCAGACGAGCCATATTCTGTGTGTCGCTAAATTGTGCGACAGAATCCCGATATGTTCTCAGGAACGGTAACCAGTCTTCCGATGCTCCATTGAAGCTAGGCAGATCGGCATACTTCGACGGTGCGGCTGGTACGACGGCTCGTGTTGAGGCTTGCACGGCGGTGACCATTTTATCGGCAATTTTTTCAATGTCACTTACCTTGACATAGGCCTCCTGTGTTTTTTCGCAGTCCTGTTTCTCCATGATGGTTGCACTTTGGTTTATCCACTGCTCGATGTGTGTGGATTGCACTTCGCGTTCGATGTCTTCGTCATCGATCTCCTCTTCAGATTGACACTGGACCATTTCCAGTTCAATCTCGGCCAGCGCGGCAGCTGACTTGGCTATTTCCAATTTTTTCCTCGCCTCTAGTTCCGCCATACGGGATTTTGACGATCTCACTGACCTTGATTTTATCGACCTGGCGCGCTGTGCCGCAGGAACGCACGGTGGGGCTGTTCTCCCTCCAATGTCCCTGGACGCCTTTGCTGCGGGCACTGTAGGAACGCACGGTGGGGCCTCCTCGCTCCCTCCAATGTTCCTGGGTGCTGGTGTTCTTGTGTCTTGCGACGCGGCGGCGGCGGTTGCAGCGCGTGTGCGGATCGACGAAGTCGAAGGTACTGTTTTTCTGGTGGTGGCGGACGTAGTGGTAGCCGAACTTGTTTCTGTCGGCGTGTTCAACGACCAATCTGTGGTCGTGGTTTCACTGTCGTCCTTGCGACTCGACGTAGGCGACCGTACTGTAGGCATTTTCACTGTTCACTGGACCCAATCCGGCTATTCGAAGGACCAAAACTAAAATGAGCGCGGACCCGAAGCGGAGCCGGCCGCCTATTATACAATGTGCTACGTCAATCTATACAGAGCGGGACCGCGCACCGAGGGCGCGAACGCGACGGAAACGATTCCCTCGTACTCTGTATATAACCGACGGCGGATAACACGCTACGGTAACCAGCTGTCTGGAAACCAGTGCGTGCGAGCCCCTCTCACTACGTGCGACCAACCCTGTTCACACCCGAAACTACTAGGCGTGAAGAGGGCGAAACATCAAGGTACACACACGCAGTGAGGTGCCTGCTGGTAGGCGCGGCGATGACGTAGCACGGAGCGGAATGGACTGGGTCGCTGGCGGGTTGAACTTAGTGAAGATGCGAAGAAATGACACACAGGCACCACAAAAAAATTTGCTGTATTCTTCAAGACAATACACTTTGTTAATACTATATCTTCTGGGTACGGTTACTTCCAGTTTCTTGAGTCTTGAGTCTTGAGTCTTGATTCTTCAATTTGTGGTACCCGTGTGCGCTCGTTTGCCCCGGCAGAATGCCTTTTATATGGTTTGCCGGAGAGCGAGACGAACGATGGCGTCTCTATCCGTACTGCTCATCACCAAATTTGGGTGTGGTCCGTTAACCGCGGTAATGCGCAGTGGTTGCAATATTGCTGTCTCTGTCTATTATTATTATTACTTGTATACAGAATACAATAAATTGTTAATATCTCTAATTACAGTTATTCAATTACAATAAAAACTATTTCACATTAATGTAGACATAAATACCTATTCAAAAACACTAACTTTAACATTATAGGTTAATAAACACGGGAGATATAAAGCATTAAACATTGCAACCTTAAAACGTCTTGTGACTCGTTATATACGTACTATTTGAGCTTACACACGTTATAAAATACATACGGAAGGCTATTCTACTTATATCACGCGAAACATTATGTATAATTTTTACAAAATATGAATTATTGACAATATATTATTTTAGTACTTTACGTGATTTTTTTTTATTAGATTACATACATTTTCATGACTTATATACTGTCTTTACATACCTACGCGCTATAGTAACATATTTAAAACATTACAAACATTTAATTATTGATCGTTTGTGCAAATTATTCATCCTTACAACTTATATTTACAAATGTTATTCTTATATCATTACGCTTAGGCTTATGCGTCGCTAACAATTATCTAAATATGTATAAAAGGAAACCGTGACTGATTTATTGATCTATCAACACATAGCTCAAACCACTGAATGGATTCAGCTAAAATTTGGCACACAGATAGTTATTATGACGTAGGCATCCGTTAAGAACGGATTAAATAAAATTACTTCTAAAAGTGTGTAATGGGGATTCAAAATTTGTATGAACAAAGAATTATATTTTCAAACGCTAGTTAACTAAAAAAGTCATCAACAAAGCTAAAAAAATTTTTGATAAACCTTATCGAGTTTCTTGCTGGCTCTTCTCGATTATTATTAGAATGTTTTCAGAACCGGTAATAGTGTTTTAACTTTTGCAGGGCCTTCTTTAGATTTCATAGATTGAATAAAGTATTCTCGATTTTGATTTTAATCGATCAAGTAGTATGTCACAATCATGTTTGACATTATGGTAACGATCACGAGGATATTATTTTATCGGCCAAATGTTCACTATTTTATTATTCCAATAAACAAATTATGTATTCTGTCAGGTACTTACTTAACCTTCCCTCCATGACCTAGCTACAGATTATAATAAGTAATTCGGTTATTCTATCACGGACGAAGGGCAGAAAGGGACATTGTACTAAATTATTCATGTACATAAAGCCTGAAGTTGATTCTAATACAACTGCTATAATTTTTTTTCTACCAAGTCACGCTGTAATTTTAGTTTTTATTTTTCTCAGTGATATGAATATAAAGTTTACAATGCACTCATAAATCCTCTAACAAGCTTTGTCTTATCTTATAAATAGATTTTAGAAGGCCAAACTTTCTTCTCTCTAAAGAATATACTATTTACACGCATTTACCTAGAATGTTTATTTGGAATAAACTTTAATGATAATGTAGCCCTAAAGTTCTTGATTTATATAATCAATATACAAAGAACTAGAAATGATTGTTATTTATGCAGGATTGGATCTTATTCCTTTATTCGGTTCATTCGTATGCTGCCTGGTACTGGGTATAGAAATTGGACTTTTATGTGGAGTTGGTATTGATATGGTGTTACTACTTTATTACTATTCAAGACCACCGCTTGACCTGCAATATGTGGACGTAAGTATTTAAAAATATATACGATAGAGAGGAGATTAATATAGGATAATTTTACATTTCTCTGGATTCGGTTTTTTTTTTCGTGGCTAAATTGACTAAAGAGCATTTTTAAATAAACATGCAATTTGAAGCAATGATGGCTCAGTGGTAGCGTGCACGGATTCTGCGTCGATCGACGTGAGATCGAATCCCTGCAATGTGCCTGAGCTTTCGGTGAAGGAAAACATCGTGATGAAAATATAGCGCATAGTGGTGGGGCTTTTTCTAATGCCTGCCTGACTAGCTACCACCCTCAAGTTGAAAATCTGTGGCCAAGAACCTATAGGTGTGTTCCGGCAACTGCACTTGAAAGCCAGTCACCCACTTGGCTGGGCGTGCCAATCTTGGGCCACATCGGTACTTAAGATCAGGTGAGAGTGAGGGCATAAAGCTAAACCTATTATATAATATATAATTGTATGTCATAAATCTGAGACATATAATAAGAAAGAAAACAAATCAGGACGATATAATTTTGTCAGATTATAAATATTGGTTCAATTGCAGTTTGATCCCGAAATCCTCGGGGCAAATTTTAAGCCTGCTGCACTAAACGGCTCTATTTTATAATACATTATGTATCTATAATTATATTATATAAAGTTACCAAGATAATATACATATATTTTCAGAATGGTATTCTACCTCCACACTACGCCGTACATCCAGTTGGTGGACTACACTTTGCGAGTGCAGAGAGGGTTAGAGCAAAATTAATCGCTTTAAGAGACCCTAAAAACAAAAACACGCCACCTGTTACAACTTTGGAAACTCTTACTATTATACCAGACAGTGTTGCGGTAAACACTCCCACGGGTAACGGGACCTCATTTCCAGCAAATGAAAATGTTAATATAGTTAACAACAATATAGAAACTACCCTGAGAAGA
This sequence comes from Saturnia japonica, assembly GCA_033032175.1. Taxonomy (NCBI): domain Eukaryota; kingdom Metazoa; phylum Arthropoda; class Insecta; order Lepidoptera; family Saturniidae; genus Saturnia; species Saturnia japonica. The sequence continues at coordinate 8,353,211 of CM065314.1, forward strand.
TCAACAGTTCTTTTAGTCATACACTGTGATGCTTTGTATAGACTGGATTATACGTTTTTGCAGGTAAATATATTTATTTGTATTTCCTTCGTGGATTCAGAAGACAATTAAATAGGGATTCAATTATTATGTAAGTTAGATTGATTGAAGCAACCGATTGAATTGCTGTCAATTTGTAGTCTTTTTTGTAAACTCTGATTTAACAGCCATTGGTTGTGCTTCAACAGTCGTAGTTTTGTTACTTTAGCCACATTTTGAAACTTGGAAAAAATGAGAAAATTTTAATATAAATAAATAGATTGCTGTTTTCTTCTATATACAATGAAATAGAATAATTATACATAAATATACTAGCTGAGCCCTATGGTTATATTCTTGTTAAATTTATTACATGAAGTTTCCACCGTATGCCTCTGCCAACGCACCAGTGTAGCCTATCGTTGTTCTCACTTCTCGTAATTGCATAAATTTTGCCAGAATGCTTTACGTTCACGTTTACTACTCCGCTCCTTAGAGTGTTAGTGTGAAGATATGTGTTATGTCGAACTTCAAGAAATTAGCGCTTTCAAAAAAAAACAATCTTTTGAGCTTTATAATATTAATATAGAAGAACTATGTAAATATATTATGTTAAAAAATTATATTATTGTCAATCATCCAAGTATTCAGATGGTTAAAATAGAAATGTCGCTTAACTAGTACCTATCACAGTGTGTTTAAATATTAAAACATCAAATAGAATCATTATCACGTCAACCAATGGTTCAATACCATCACAAGCATATAAAGGTAAACATTTATGGTTTGAAATGATCTTTTATGGGACCACTATTTTACTTTTTTAATACTTTTCATCAGGTATCGGCCTTAGTCAGTTAAATTAGGATACGCTGTCGCTCGATAACACTAACAGATTTAAAATTAATTGTATGTGGGAACAATGTAGAATCTTCCGTGAAAATTGACAAATTGCCTTGTATTATATAGCGTTGAAATATTACGTAGGCCGCAAACCGCAACGTCAAATCTCGTGCAATGTTGATGTGTCGACCGCAACGCGTCGCGTCACGTCGGATGGATAAGTATCTGCCACGCACGTACATTGTTCTCTTGTAATATTACGATGTATTAATTTATTCAATATTAATAAACAATAATTAAATTTCACATCTCGCAATTCATTCGGATATTGTTTTCATATAATTTCAAACAAGTTTTATTGTCGAAAGGGTCTTGTAGGTTGAATCAATGCCTGAATAAAGGTGATGTATGTACATGATCCCCTCTCTTTACATCCACTGAAATTGATAATAACTGTAAACAATACAAATAAGTAAAAAAAAAAGAAATGATAACCCCGATCGAGTTTGTTATCGGTTCTTCTCGATGACCGGGATGTTTTCCGAACCAGTGATAGTGTATTGAAATTCATAATTGCCTTCTTCTAAATTGAATAAAATGTTTTTGATTTTTACATTTTTTTTTCTATTAAGAGTCAAAAATGTCATGAAAAGTAAATTCATTTTGTATTTTCTTATTGTTAGTATTTTCCATATATGCACAGGGTTATTGGTAATTCGACGTATTCACGTTAGGAGGTGATAGGGGTAAATAGCCAGTGCTTACTCATTTTTATAAATCAGGAGAAAAAATGAGATTTAAATTTATACTTTTTTTTTAAAATAAAGTTTGGATGTTGCATTTTTCATTTATTTTGGAAAAAAGCTAAAAAACATGATAACTCAAAAATAGTGCACTTTTGCTTATTGCATATAGGGGTTAAAATTATCGCAAATAGTGACCCCTATCACCTTCTTACGGGAATATGTCGAATTATCAATAACCCTGTATAAATCACTTATTATTTTCATTAGGAGTGTTATTATAAACGATAATAAATAAAATGTGCGGCGTCATGGGACGCCTGACAGATATAAAACATCTAAATTTAATCGTATTTGAATATTGGAATGTGAATAAATAAAAAAATTAAATAAATAAGTATGTGGACAGTTATTTAAAAAATACAATATCAATGTAATTCAATTAAAATTATTATATAAATTAATTTTGCGTTTGTGTTAATTAACAGTACTGCTAAATTCACGTAAACTCACTGATATTCACGAATAACGTATAAGGTACACAAGAAACTACGATGATACATTAACACACACGTAAAGTAGTGAGTGTTGTCGTGTGAGTCGGAAAAAGCCGACCAGAAGCTACGTTGGCTGAATGGCACGTAGCGACGTCCCATCACAACGCTTTTATTCTAGTCGAAAATCTGATAAGGTTTTTTGTGATAAAAAAATACATTGCTAATTTCATTAAAGTAAAAATGCATTGAAAGTTCGCTTCAAAATACATAAGTATTTGAAATGTAATTTACAGTCAATATCGGTGTTTAATGTGCTCTGGCATACCGTATTAGTTGCGCGGTTGTAGTGATAATTGAATTTGGTACGGCACTCAGAAAATTAAGCGGCAAAAGGATTGGTTAGGCCCCTGTAGCTGACATCTGTTGGTATGGTATACCCCTTATATCATAACCGAGAAACCATCAATTCTGCCAGTAAATCAAATTAAACCATAGACAGTTCTTAGATTCAGATTTTCTACAATGAGCCCTAGCTTCTGCTAAAGGAAAACATCGTAATGAAACCATGGAATGGTGTATAAACATTTTTCTAATGCCTGCCTGGCTAGTAACACCCCTCAAGTTGAAAATCTGTCACCCAGCACCTTTAGGTGTGTTCCGGCAGCTGCACTTGAGAACCAGTTTCTGACTAGGCTTAACGTGTTATCGTCTGGGGTCATATCTTTAGTTTTAGTGTAATTACGTATTATATATAATTTTGTGTAAAGTCAAGTAGACTTTTATCGGCATACGAAGCAATCAACTGGTTTGATTTCGGCTATTTACATGCTTCCGCATCTGACAACACTGATTTCCTATGTTGCGGGAACAAGTAATTTAAATACACCGTTTCTAAGTAAAAGTTACATTTGCCAATTATCATTATGTTGCTTGATCTATGTGATGAAAATTTATTCCTTATAGGCTTAGGGCTTGGTCACAATTTCAACTGATGATACCTATAGATGCTTGGCGAGGGATTTACAAGTTGAGGGTGAATATGAGAAAATATCCTATTACCATGCTATGTTATCACGATGTTTTCCTTCACTGGAGACTCAAGTTCAGTGGAGAGATTCGAACTCACGTCGAACCATCTGTGCTTACAAATAGTAGTAAAATATTTGTTGATAAAAACAAATGGTAATGTGTAAATTACTTTAATATATTTCCAGAGCATAAAGATGTTAGTGACAGAATGGTCGCACGACGGTCGTGTTCTATGGTGTGACGTCAGACCAGCTGTTAAAGAACAGCTGACCAATATTCTCGTGAACCCTTTATTTTGTAACAGTGATCAACTTGGGATATTCCTTGCCGGTAAGTGTTATTTATCTATCATCACGTCATATCCATACTGGGGTAGACAGAAATAAATAAATCAAAAGAATCGTTTTCTTTTTCATGTCCAGAGTCCTCTTACTCTTGCTAATATAAACATTATCTATTAGTTTATAAGTTCGTTAGTTATAAGTATTCGACTGCTTATATTTAAAACTGGCTGTGCCCGCAGCTTCACTCACTCACGTGGATTACAGAATGCCATCGATCGGGCAAACGCTTGAATCTTCCAACCGTTTCAGAGATTACGCGGAATAAACAGACAGACAGACAGACAAAAAATAATTTAGTGAAAAGCTGCTATTTTGACATTACAAACAGACACTTCAATTTTATTAATTGTATAGAAGATTGTATTTATTTCAGTGTAATTACAAATGTCTTTATACTTGTTCCAGATACAGCGCTAGAGGATCAACCCATACCCAATATTAACGATACACCACTTTGATTTTGACTTTGATGATATAAGTATTTTCCAAGTTTTATAAGTTTGTTTCTTTATTGTTATTGTATCACTCAATACAGACAATTTCAGTGTGACTAAACTCGAAAATTAAGGAAATACCACAAATCTTAAAGTAAAACTAGAAGCAAATCATAAATTTTACTGTAAACTGTATATAAGCCAAGCCTACTGATTATGATATATTTTTCATTGTGTCATGCGTTATTCCTATTTATTACATAAAGAGAATACATTTCTATAGTCAGTAATTAAACTAATTATCTAAATACAAAATTTCATGCAAATCGTTGGAGAAAACAATTACGTATATATAAATATATATACAAACAAGAATTGATCACTTAATAGTATTGTAGATTAGATAAATAAAGAAACTGTAAGTATACAAAAAAGTACAATTTAAGTTAATGATAATAATATAAGAAGTTTGTTATTTGTTATATTATTAATATAAGGTATTTATTTTAGATAATATTTATTTCGTTTTAATATTATATAAATGTACATTTACGTTCATGTTTTATTTCTCATGGGAACTTAGTTTGGGAAAATATAAAATTAATGGTGTAACTTTTGAATTCTTTGTGGATAGCAAATAGATCATTAGCGAAAACAAGCTGAAAAAAGTAAAAACCAGCAAAATACTTAAATTATAGCAGAATATATTTTAACGAATTAAAAAAAAGAAAATGAGTAGATGATAAACCTGATCGAGTTTCTTGTCGGTTCTTCTCGATGTCTGGGATGTTTTCCGAACCGGTGGTAGTGTTTTGACATTCATGAGTGGCCTTCTTAGGGCCTAAATTGAATAAAAAATAATTTGACTTTGACTTTGACTAACATTAGTAAATTATTGTTAAATTAAAGTTGACTTAGTGAATGAAAAATTATTAGAAAGTTGAATTATTATATTAATCAGAAGTAAATTTGTTAATTATTATTATTATTAATGAATATTTATCGTAATTTTATTTTGCATTACAATACATAAAAATGTGCATTTACTTTTATGTTTTATTTTTCTTGAGGACTTAACTCGGGGACATATAAAATCGAAAGTGTTTTATTTACCTTCGCAACAAAGAAAATATATAATCAGTGGAACGGGTATGAGATTTGCTGAAAATAGTAATCGTATTATTTTGAATCTTCTCTTCTTTATTTTAAGAGCTCAGCTCTTGTCAATAGAGCAGCTGCCCCGGTTCCCTATCCTCTGCCCTTTGTGACCTCTTGATACTGCTCAATTTATTCTTCACTTGTTGGAAAAAGATTCCTTCCTCATAATCACTTTTGTACAATTTTCCCTTCTTAAAAATATTTTAATGAACTTGTCGAACCGTATTAGGTGTCCAATAATCTTCCCTCTTCTCTTATTATTAATATAGTCAGTAAAATCAATTTGAATTGTTTAATTTATATAGACTTTTAATTATGGCCAGATGAGGAATTCATAAATACATTGTCATTAAGGAATTGACTATGCGCATTCATATGCTAAGGAACACCTATAATAGGATAATTACCTTAAAAACAGCAGGACACGGTTCTCACGGGTCGTTTGGCAACACTAATGGCAACTTTAATTTATTGGAAAAATGATGTTCGTTAGTTACTATTGTAGGAGATTCATAATTTTTATGTTTACTAAAAAACGAGTAGGTATAATTTAATATAATACCAAGTCGAATTACCATATTAAGTGAAATCTCACAGTAAAAGTAATCAGTATAATAATAATACCAGTCTGTTTGTGTTCCACTGCTGGGCAAAGTCCTCTTCACAAGAGAAAGTACAGGTAAAGTACATCACTACAGATTACTTTTGTAATCATCACGCCGATCCACGACGTATTGGCGATTTCAATCACCGATAAATCAACATTTATATATTTTCCACACATGCAGTGGTACTACTACACGTACATTTCTCATGCGTTCAGATTTCCTCATGATGTTTTTTACTTCACCGTCAGTCGATAGTGTTTTTAATACAATAAAGGTAGCAAACAAGCACACGGCTTGTAATATAGGTATCACTAGTTCGTTGCCAACCTTGAACCCCCCACTCCAAGGAGCTCTAGATACCCTACTCACCACAGAAACACATTACTAGGTTATTTAGCTGCAATCTTCTGTAGGCTAGATGTATTCCACCGGTCGGACTGCCCCAAGTAGAGAGAAATCTCTAAAGAAATTAGCAAATGTACGCGAATTTCGAAAGATTCTTAGATACACGCCGAGGTTCGAACCTGCGGACATCGAAGTACTCGAGCTCAAAGAACACATCAGTAATCAATTCAATCATTGAATTAATTGTGCTCAAGTAACATTCTAAGTTTTCCTTTGTTCAAATAGTTTCGGTATTTTCCGCGACACAATATGAAATGTTCCGTTGGACTACTCGACGCAAAATTATGGTTCAATTAAGTACGTTGAAAGTAGTTTTGGCTGTCTTGTTGGAATAGTTTCTTTGTTGTTAGCTATACGACGTTCACTAATTTCAGTAATGTTGTATGAGGATTTATTTAAGCGTAAAAATTGCTCTGTTATTGTGTATTCATAATATGAAATAGTTCGCAGTGTATAGTAGGTATTGCTAAAAAGTAGTAAAATGTTCTTCAATATTTTGTATTATAAAAGTTTATAATACTATATTATTTATTACTATTTATTTATTTAATTTATTTTACTTTTTTACTATGTGGCGACTTATCACAATAAATAGTTATTACTTCAGCCACATTCTATTTTGTTTATGATAGACTGGCTGACTTTCAGGTCTTGAAAAAGATAAAGAAGACATCTGTCATTGACAGACAAGAAGAATAATATTCTGTAATCGGTTACGAGCGACAAAATAAATACAGCAATAATTCAAACGCTAAGCTGCATTTTTAATTAATAGGATCGGCCAAACGATCCTATAACTATAAATCTTAAATGTAAAAATTTGATTTTATTATTACAAACGAGGCCATAAAGCTTTGAAGCAAAGATGGCTCGGGGGTAGCGTTAGCGGACATCACGTCGATCGACAAAGTTCGAATTTCTGCAATGAGTCTACTAAGCTTTCGATGAAAAAAAACATGGTGAGGAAATCATAGCATTGGTGGTAGGAAATTTTTTAATGCCCACCTGAGTAGCTACCACCCTCAAGCTTAAAATCTGTTACCAAGCACCTATAAATGTATTCCGGCAGCTGCACATACCACCCACATACTTTATAACATAGCGAGGTAAAGAAAAGCTTGTAAAAATAATTATCCATTAGTGATCTGAACTGGAAGATTTAAATATAAGATATTGGTCCCAGCCACTTGATACGTAAGCCTTAGCTTAATATGAATTTAAGATTAACAAGTGTCAAAACGGTAACAAACAAGCATACGGCCCACCTGATGGTAAGCGGCTATAGCGTAGCCTTTGGACGCTCGTAATGCCATATGTATTGCAAACGCGTTGCTGACCTTGAACCCCCCTACCCAAGGAGCTCTGGAAACCTTAATCAACGCAGGAACACAGCACAAGGTTACTTGGCTGCGATCTTCTGAAATCTCCAAAGAAATTTCTCTGTACCCTTCCTCTTTTTATTAAAACCCATAATACGTTACTGGGTACATCATTTTACAACGATAATTAATAATAACAGCATACCAGAGTATTCAATACTCGATTTCATGGCAACGATATTATTGTAACTTGTACACACATGAGAATAATTAATTAATTAGATATCACAGAACAATACTGTATCAGGCAATAACGTTATATATAATTTGATTCAGTTTGAGGAATACAATGCAGTGAAAATTATTGCATGTGCAATATAAAACGAAGTAAATGATTTTTTAATGTATACAAAGAAGAAAATTTTTAATAAAAAGAAAACTAACTTCAATGATTTTGAAGAGTTCCCTGGTCTATTTTCGAAGTTGAATGTCCAATGTCAATAAAATTTAAATGAAACCACCCTTGAGGTGGGGATGCAACAAAAAAAATATTATCCAAATCGGCTCATAAACAAATACGTTATGACTGAACATCCATAAAAAAAAAATACATTCGAATTGAGTAGCCTCCGTCTTTTTTGACGTTATAATTTTGAGTAACTTAGGTTACTGTTATTAAAAAAAAATGGTTCCAAGCATATAAAATAAACTAGTAACGGTGAATCAATTCGGGCGCTTATATGGCTTGCACTGAGTAAATTATAAGAAGTATCAAATTAATGTACTACACAGTCATAGATTTTAAAAAGACCTACAAAAAAGTCGGCTACAGTTTATATCTATCTTCTAAAGATCACACACAAGAAGCATTTTTGTCTTTAAAATAATCGGCAACGAGAGTAGCACGACGTTATTTGCGAAGCTATTTTCTCCAATTAATTATTAATCTTAATCCGGATAAGTTTAATAGTTAACTTGGGCATTTAACTTAGATAAATATTGTCATTTACAGTTTTCCATTTAAATGAATAGGGTGGAGATACCGCGAATTCAAAATGACGCGGGATCTAAGAATTCCCTGTCAGCAAAACCTATCGCAGTCGGTTGTTCTGCACTCCCTGCCTATGATTAATTAATTAATTTCCCGTAGTGAGATAAGCGCACTATTCATAACTATGAAATTACATAACATACCATCGCACCTGTATCCCCAAAGTGTTAGTCAGAGGTGGACAGTTTGCTGGGTATGTTTTAGGTCTCATATAATAGGGGCGAGCCTATTGCCATTAATCGGGCATATAGCCAAACTCCGAACTTCTACTGATAACTTCATAGAAAAACACACTTTGCTCGACCTGAGAATCGAACCTAGGAGCTCGAGCATAGCAGTCTCGTTTAGGACCACGAGAGTAGAGGCATTTATGAAGTTATGATCTGTCGATATTAAAGCAATAAACTCTAGATCAGGCATTTTTAAATATAAAAAATGTCATTTTGCAAATAAATACCCCTGCGAAGCTGGGGCGGGTTGCTAGTTTATTAATAAAAGGTAATCCTATCGAGAGACAGTGCGGATGTGCACATGGCGTGCACAAATAATGCAAACTGATAAGTGAGTATTGACACTGCATTGTACAAGGTGTCCAGAAAGGGTATCGGGTATTTGTTTTCGCGCCATATTCGAAACGGGGCGTCTAAAGGGTGCGGGGAGGGGTTCGTGGCGTCCGCCATTTTGTGGAGTTTTAGTCACGATGGAACAGTACTCGGGGGCGCATCGCGCATTTTGCGTACGAGCGTATTATCGTAATGGTGATTCAATAGTGACTGCTCAACGTCTCTATCGTGCGGAATATCGTACACGCCACGTGCCAAGTGACGATAGCATTAGGAAATGGATCAGGATGTTCGAGAATACAGGTGCGACAGTTAAAATTCAAAACTCTGGTCGTCCTCGTTCAGTTCGCGATGAAGAAACAATTGAAGAAGTTGAGGCGTCGGTTCGTCAAAATCCGTCTTTATCCATCCGAAAGCGAAGCCAAGCGTTGAACATCAAAAAATCGTCTTTACATTCGATTTTAAAGAAAGACTTACATCTAAAAGCCTATAAAATTCAATTGGTTCAAGAATTGAAGGATACGGACTATGCTAATCGACTGAATTTTGCGAACGAAATGCTGCAGCGATTTAACAACTTTAACAACATACTGTTCAGTGACGAAGCAAATTTTCACCTGAATGGTCATGTTAATAAGCAGAATTGTCGGTACTGGGCAGTGGAGAATCCGAGACGAAAGCATGAACGACTCCTGCATAGCCCAAAGGTCGTTGTTTGGGCCGCTATGTCTGCTAAAGGCATAATTGGTCCTTATTTTCATGAAGATCAACGAGGCCGAGCAATTAATGTGAATAGTGACCGTTATTGCGATATGTTGCGAAATTTTTTGGTCCCAGAGTTGCAGGAGTTTGCAGGTTTCAACTCAAGAACGTGGTTCCAGCAAGATGGGGCCACTTGCCATACCTCAAATGACTCAATGGAAGTTGTTAACGAATTATTCCCTAATAAAGTCATTTCGCGAAGGGGTAACATCAACTGGCCTCCCAGAAGCCCCGACCTTAGCCCGCTTGACTATTTTGCATGGGGATACCTTATAAGTAAGATTTATCAAAACAATCCGACGAATCTAACCCAGTTAAAGCAAAACATCAGGTCAGAAATGGCAGCAATATCGATAGCTATGTGTCAACGTGTTATCGCCAATCTTCGTTTCCGTTTAGAAGAGTGCCAGCAACGTAACGGTCATCATTTGGGTAACATCATCTTTTCCAAATAATTCTCCAATTCATATGCTAATAATAAACAATAAACTTTTTTATTGCATACAAATAATTTTTGTTTCATTGAACTTACAAATACCCGATACCCTTTCTGGACACCTTGTATAAAATTAAAATAAAGTAACATTTTTTTTAATATGACATTTTAAATTATACATAAGCGTTTTGTATGAGATCTTACTGACTAATAATATAGTTTTCATTTACAAAGTACCTAGTTTTATAAATGAAAAAATCATTTTTAAATACGCATAAAATTATTTACCTTATAGTAAGAGATAAGAAACAACTCAACTTTGAGCGTTCGATCGAGATAAAGGCGAGAACAGCTGCCAAGTAATTGGTGATCCTCTTCAAGGTTGGGCGGTATTTCACACCAAACCAGCTTCTTAGCTTGTATCAAGCACAGGTACGCACTTGTGTAGAATATTGCAAATATCAGTTGGGCGCTCTCGATTCCATTGAGTTAGGTAGCTTGCCTCTCAGTGTTTTACAGGTTGTACTCCCAATCCGTTCCACCACAGAAGAACTAAACGCGGTGAAAGATTCCATCCTTATGTCGTGAAAATTCCCTTGATTCGCACGAAGCGTTATGCTTCGTCGTTCATTATGCGAACGGCAAAGGAGTGGAATACACTCCCGGCGTCTATTTTCCCATCCACCTATAACTTGGGAGTCTTCAAGCGAAGAGTGAATAGGCATTTAATAGGAAAATGTGATACATCGTTGGCCTCATCTTTACTTTCCATCAGGTAAGATTAAAGCCAAGCGCATACCTGTATTGCATTAAAAAAAAGACAATCCTCTTTCTTACATTTCCACGATTGTTACCCTAAAGTTTCACGATCATTGTGTTGAATTCGTATATCGAGGATGTGATCCTTGTCCAGAATCTATCAGATGCTATTATTGTAAAAGTTGAAATAGTCTCATTATGATAACACAATTCGAAGAGAAAAGTAAATAGTATAAGATTGGTCGACATACCCAACATAAGGTGTTTTTCATGGATAAGGATTTTATGCTGTCTCTGAACGTAATAGGTGGATTTGTGGTCGAGTTATTAACTACTCAAAAGGGAAGAAAAACGTCTACGGGGATAGCTAGTATTGTATAGAACCGCAAGATTAAATTTTAAAAGTTGAAAATGAGACGTATAGAATCAAAAGCGGCAAAGTTGGTCTGACCGATAATGTGGTAGTTCAAGAAAACCTAATAAATTTCAAATGCAAAATTGACCCATAAAGACGTCGAGTTGCGGAAACTTAGCCCGTGTAAACCTGATTGTATCTATGGCGAATATTTTATATTAGCTCACTCAAAGCTAGACCAACGTTGCCGTTTTTGATTCTATATGACTTATTTTCAACTCTTTATTATTTTTACTATGCTATTTTCCATAATGAATATATAATATAATTATATTGTTGTACAGCTCATATTAGGTGGAGAAATTAAAAGAATCACACACATGTATCATAAGATTAATTAACAGTAGATGAATTATTATATTAATATGTTAATTAATTTCCATAATTGTTGCAACTTTTTTTATACTAGCTCGACAAAATTTCTGTACAGCACCTAATGGTAAGTACGCTACAATCCACAAACAACGGCGATCGTCAGTAACACAAATTTCATCGGCAGTCGTTGATGTCATTCCGGCCTGCTCAAATGCCTCTTCACGCCTCGTTTGTATTTGGAAGTCTTCAAGTAAGAACCCAAGTCAAAAGACTAACTAAATTTATTTTTTACCCCCGACCCAAACCAGGGGTGTTATAAGTTAAACGTGTATATTAGTTTATACAGATACACAGGTCACACACAGCCTGTCTGTGGCATCGTAACTCACAAACTGCTGCACCGATTCTGATCTAGTTTTTTTTTCAAGAAAATCTCTTCAACCGTTTGGAGATTACTTATCAACTTCTTTTATAATTGATACATAGATGTGAGCATCTTCCACAGGTCTGATTGAGTCGAGATTTGGTATTCTGTACAGAATTGTTGTCTACATAAACGAGCTTGTGTTATTTTTCTTTTAATTAAGCTTCTGTTTCCCATAAATTTGTTTTGGATAAAAACATTAATTGAATAGGTTGTCATATAATTTTACTTGCTGTACCCATAGTTTTGCTCGGCTAATATACAAAACTATTGTTAATATTTCATTTTAACGTTGAACTGTAAGTACATTGCTTTCTTCTAAGTATTTATTAAAAGGTTCGTTGCATACAATATTTATTTATCCGAAGTTATTTATTTTGATAATAGTATTCATGTTTTGATGGCATAATTAATGTTTTTTTATTTGCGTAACATAAAAGCAGTAATTGTAGTTTAAATACAAGTTTGATTTATAGTAATGCTGTTTTTTTGTCGACTTAATATACTTTTATTCTCATACATATAGTCTAATGTATACTAAAACCTTACCAGAGAATACATATTTAATTTCAATAAATTATCATGTAGTTCGGTTTAACGGTTTTTTAGCTCAGAACAAACTAAATGACAGACGGACAAACTAACACAGGTTTTACCAATCTATGTTTATATCTTATTTTATTTTATAACAATTGCACTTATTATTATTTTGAAATGCACTGTATTCAGCCATTTCAAATTAATGATAACTGTAAATAATGTCATACTTGTGTAACCGGATATTTAAATAAAAAGGACTTAGTAACCTGGTGTTTTTGTTTTGAAAATTCACGTAATATAATAGAAAAGAACGCGTTACAGTTATGCGCGTGTTTACTGTAGTAATAATTTTTTTGCTATTTGCGAAGATTCACTGCTTTAACTCGCAATAAAAACGATATTATGACCTAAAAGAGGCGAGAACAATATTCGACGAATAGGTACGTTGTTAAATATAATAAACATTATAAAAAATCACAGGATCGTTTTCTCCATTTTCTTTATTTCGTAGCAGGATTAAGTGATATAAATAGATTAAACAAAGAAAACAAGTACGCAACTTTCGGTGTAAATAAATTCACCGATCTCACGGATGAAGAAAACGAAAAACAATTCGGATTGCTACCGATGAAAATTTCAAAACAGTAGAATAACTTAAAAAGGTATAAATAATTTTTTTTTAACCGCCGCTATAGTTACATGTAGAAGATGAAGTAATGTGGTAGCGGCATACATAGTAAAACAATTATTAATGTATAAAAAAAACAACTTGAATGTATAATTTCAAATCGAATTATTCAAGCCCAATGCATTGTTATATTGACTCGGCATAAACTAGTTTTGGTTTTTCGCGATATTTCAATAAAATTATTAATGTTTTTTTTGTTAGATAAATAAAATAAAAATACTCCGGCCGGGTAACAGCTCCACAAATTCACGGTAGGGCAAAGATGAGACATAGATAACTTTTTAGTTCGTGCCGAGGTGGAGGTAATCAAATCTATCTCAATTTTTAGTAAGTAAAGTAAGTAAAAAACACAACAACAACTTTAGAAAATTTTTCTTACAATTAAAATAATGTATGAATTGAATGCAATAAAACTGTTTGTGAAAAACTTTTTTGTTTGGGTTTATTTTTTGTATTATTTTGTGTTTGGATTAAGTTATCGTAATACCCATTTATTTTGTGGTTCAAATAAATACATTTTTCTGATATGAAATCGAAAATGTATTTCGAATTTAATTCGAATACTATGACGTTATTTTAAAAATGTATCATTAAATAAGTATTAAGTATCTGTTACGATAAGTATAAGAGTGGTAGAAACTATGTAAGATTACACTGCGAAAGCACGACAGCCTTACCAATTTCAACAGCAAATACAACTGCAAAAATGTTTGTGCTACTGTATTCCCTTTTAAAGAATGTGGTAAGCAACACGCATTGGAACACGAGGTAGCAACCTATTATGCTTATCGTAGGTTAGAAGTATGATCCTATTTGTCACTAATTATTGGTAGCGTAGGCTCCAGTGATTACTTTAAAATCAAATGGGCTGCAGTTTAATAAAGCCCAGAATCGTTTATAATAGAGCGGTAAAATTACTAAATATATTTAACTCACACCGCGTGTTCCTCATAAACGCCGCGTCATCTTTCCGAGAGGTAGCTTTTCAAAATAAGATAAACCTCGGGCAACTCTGTTTGGAAGAGAATTTTACGAGGGTCCGACAAATCCCCGGAATGGTTGTGCGTGGTGTTCAAACTTGCCAATTTCTGTCTCGCAACCCGCGTTTCAATTTACCCCTTGTACAGTTACTCGTTTGGAATGAAACGTAGCATTTGTTCTTCAACGATCATGTCCGGTATTGTTTTTTTTTATGATTTGGGGCCGGGTTCTGCTGATATCATTATTGCTCACACTTAAAGGAATTTCAGTTATTAGATCAGTATTATTAGACGGGTAGGTATAGTTGTTTATCTATCACTCCGCTTGATTACTGTATGTAGTTAGTATGTAGTGTACCTAGTGGCGTACCTAAAGTAAGGTATAGAGTTAATCAGATTAGCTTCTGTAATAAACTATTTATTGTTCAATGGCAAAAACACATTTTTTTTTTTTTTTTTTTTTTTTTTTTTTTTTTTTTTTTTTTTTTTTTTTTTTTAGAACTGACTACACTGTTAGCCTTAGGGGCCCTATCGTCAAACAGAGCCACTGCGGCTTTTACAGCTTCACCGGACTTGGGGGCGAGCGCTTAGGGCACTCAGCCGCGAAAGTTTGTGACGACCCGCACGAGGGTGCCAGAGTGGCCGAACCTCGGCTCGGGCGGTCGTCGCGAATGCGAAAAAGTCGCGATCTAACTAATTCCCTAATCTTAGGAGAATTCGAGCTAACTAATATATACTCATATGCACGTTCCCCTCCTCCTGGGAGGAAGGAGTGGACCATGCGTATGTGTATTTGTTAATCGGAATGGTTTTTCTACACTAACTAGCGCATTAGTCTAACTAGCGCAAAAAAAGAAAAAAAAAGGTCCCTTACAGAACCTATGTACCTGTGTGGTGTGCACGTGTGTGTGTTCATACGTGTGTAATGTTATATGTGGGTAGCTAAGTGTTGCACGTATAGTGTCACTTTGTATCGCGCGGGCGGCTGCCTGACCCAAGGGCTTCACACCGAGGAACGGACCTAGGCTTGGGGGAAAACACATTCTTATTTAGTTGCGTTAAATCTTTATTGTTATTTTTTTTTTAATATAAAAATGAGCTCCATGGGCTAGAAGGCTGAAGGTCAGCAAACACACTGGTGATACCTATGGTATTACAAGTATCCATAGATTACGGTAACCGCTTAGCATCAGGTGAGCCGTATGCTTGCTTATCACCTTAGTTGTTTAAAAAATGCGAATAACATTCAATATTAGGGAAGCCCATAAACACTTTACTTATATTTTTATACTTAACAAAATTTGAAAAGAAATGCAGAATTTTAATTTTGTACTAATTTTTAAAATAAGTGGTTGGTTACCTGTTGATATTGTCTTAAAAATGAAGCAAATTGTTTAACATCTTTAATCACTGCTAAAATAATTACATAATATCTACGTCATATTATTGGCTTTATAACAATGACATAAAGATTAAAGGTCGGTCATCCCAGCGCAATGTCGATGCATGCAATAATGAACACGTTCCCAATAAACGGTTTTAATTAGTTACAAAATGAGAAAACTACCCCCCTCCCAATCCGGGCCTTAATGCAAAGTTTACCGCGTAAAGTAATGAGATATAATTTATAATTAAACGAACTTACCTGAATTGAAGTTCTATCATAATTACACGAGATGCTTCGTCCGAATAGATTAGTAACTAACTCCCGCCCGCCCGTTTGATATCCTAAAATTATCCAGGAAATATCAAAGTATTTGGTTTCCAGCTCTAAACTGTGAAATGACATACCAAGGCCTGACGTGTAGTAAGTCCAAAAGGAAAAGGTTTTAATATTCTCAACTAATAGTGGTGAATCCTAGACGAGAAACTACCTGTGTTATTATATTTCAGTTACTGATCTATTCGGACGAAGCACAAAGTATAGTAAGTAATGAGACTAAACATTTTTATTTTGAGAGCTATACATATAATTGGTATCACAATTATATAGTCAGAACTGTCAGAAGAGCCGACAAGAAATTCGATCGGGTTCTTTTTGACTGTGTAAAGTAATATTATTTTCCCCACATCACTTTCACTCACGTAATGATCCACCATATAATTGGTTTTTTCTTAGTAACCCTTAACATTAAATTAATTTAATAAGTGGCTGTAACAACTAAACATACAACTATCTACATAAAAATAATAATAATAGCCTTTATTTAACAATCTTACATCACGCTATGAACTATCTACATAATAAAAAATAAATACAAAATAAGTGCATATATTTCGCTCTTGCCTGTCATCAAATTGAGCATTTGTCAATAACACAATTCATCTGACGATAGCAGGGCGGACTCGTGACACGGCCAGCTCTCTCGACCATTTGCCCGGGGCTCCAAAATTTGGGGGCGGGATTTTGTCTGTACGTGATTTAAAAAAAAAAAACATATTGATGTGTTAAATAACTAATCACAGTAGAGATTCAATTATTGTAACTAATCGATATGTATATTTTTACGGCAAATATTTACCAATAAAAACACATCTATATATTTGTAATATGTAATATGAATATAGTTTATTATAATAGCAAGTAGAAATAGAAACTAATAATTGTAGAACAGATAGTCTATTAAACAAAATATGCACATATTAGGAAGGCGATTTCGTGCAGGGGCCTCGCACGGGCAATAGCGAGCGGAGGCGCTGCAAGAGTACCAAACATGAACACTCTCGGAGCAGCGTGGTTGATCCGTTTACCTCGTGTTCTCGTCCCTTGACTTTGTTCAAACTCCCGACACCGAATAGAGTGAGAGGGAGGAGAGGCGAAGGTAGTAGAGAAAGTCGTCCAAACTCACGTCACATCGTCTCGCCTCCTAGAGAGTGTGGATCCGGTATAACATTTCCATTGTGCATTGTATTTAATTAAAGGTATAAAAATCCTTAATTCCTGTTTGTTTAAGCAATCCTACGTGCTTACAAGCAGCTAAATCAAGTACTTGTTCAGGATAGATATCATATGCTAGTTACTCTCGTATTTAGCTTCAAACCATCGCAAGAGTTTCTTTTATCGTTATAGGTTTAGCGTTGTGGCTAAGCCTATTCGAAGACTGGCTCTCAAGTGCAGCGTTCGGCAGGTGGGTTGGCGATTGCAGTTTAGTCGTGGATAAATACTCCAAGGACGCTGTTGCCCGTTCTTCGGCAAATCCCTTGTTCGGCTTTTATGATATCAACGGGATGAGATGGGTGGTGTTGTTCTAAGCCGGCAAACACACGGATGCAATCAACGCAGGACCGGTAGTTGTGGCGGTCTTTGAAGGAGGTCTATATGTAATAGTGGACGTCTATTGGCTGAATGGATAGATGGATGGAAGGCAGTGATACGATACTTGGTTACTTAGGATCAAATAATTATAAACAAAAGTGTTGTTAATTTTGAAGCTAGAGTTTTTCGTGGCAAGCCCTTCCAATTGAGCCCAGTTTCGTCAACATGGTAAACGTTTTCCAGAGCATAGTCTTTTCTTTAAAATTACCCTTAGTTTAAATGTTGAAAGAATCAGCTTATGAGGAATCTGCAGACAGTTTCTCTCCTTATATTTGAAACTCACAAATTTCATGTGTTGCCTTAAATCGTTTTAACCAACCCGTGCTTGTATGAAAATGCGTACTTGGAATGGAATTAAATTGAAATTAAATCTTGCACAATTGAAGCAGATACTTTAGTAATTATATTTTTCTCGCTCTCGTTAATATGAATCAGTAGAAATTGTATGTTCCAATCCTTTTTAACACCTAACGTAAAGTTGCAAAAAAGACAACAATAATTGTAGTTGTATTGTAACAATTATATTTGAGTGATATAATTTATCGTGGGTATCTTGTGTGTCTGTCTGTAGCATCGCAGTTACTATATAGATGATCCGATAGGTTTCGTTTTTTTTGTTTGTTTGAAAGGTGTATTGAACAAGAGTGTTCTTAGCTATTGTTCAAAAGCAAGCAGTGACTAAATTTCCCATAGAAACAATGCGTAAATCCAGTCATAGTTCATGGCCACCTATTACAAATATGTATATGTAATTACATAATTATTGCCAAGACTTCAATAAATTATACATAACCAACTTCATTATACATATTCGTTTTGTAAAGATTATATTACTAAAAAAATGCATTTTCATTTGTACATATAAACTTTGGGATGGTAATTTGGTTTTATGTCCGGGGCGACGTAATCTTTAGAGCGGGTCCTGCTCCTGGCGATACACTTGCTTGTGGAGGTGGTGTCTAAAGTTGCCTATCTACTAAAGTGGAGCAGAGCTTTGCAAATTTCGACCAATAGAATTTGATCTAAAAAAATCTAGTGATGCAGTTCTATTGGTCGAATTTTGCTGGAGATACAATTTTATTGGTCGAAATTTGTTCAGCTCCACTCCACTCAGCTTTGGTGGACAGGCAGCCTTAGCGTGGAGTCATTTAGATTTTCTTCGTTTACGTTGTAAAACTCTAAAAGTACCTATAGAATATATAAATAAATATAGTGTACTCAAGTAATTTATAAAATAAAAATATTGCTCATAAATAGAAGTATCGCTTCATAGAATGTTTGTGTAGAAGTAAAATTAATATTGAGAAATCAAAATGGCTCCTCGCATAAAATTTAAACAGAAAATTATCTGAGCCAAAAAACCTCACTTAATATTCATATATTCCAAGAAATTTCAGTTCAAGCGTTGATAGTGTTGCCAAAAGTTCGTCGTAGTTAAAACTTTATGATAATTAGTAGAGCGAGCTAATTTCAAAGATACAAGCCTCAGAGATTGGAGTTTGTCACGCCAAGTAATATCGCTACGGTCTTTTGTAACACTCGAGGAATCTGTCAATTGTAATAGAGAAAATAAGTTTCGAACTAAACCATAGACCTAAACTATAATAGTTTCGCAATAAATTTTGAGAAATTTGTTTTGTATCATTCATTATCTCGGGCACAAGTTACAAGCTTTCCATTCCAATTCCAATAAAATATGTAATTGTAATACGTAAATTTGTAAGTCAGCTTAGGGTCTCAATGTATTATTTGGTGGTAATTATATTCAATCACTTAGATATTCATATATCTAAATTGAAGGGTTTTTATTACTATCTTGTATTAATTACAGGTCTGATTTTGATTGGTAGTGACATACCTGTAAAAAATTGAAATATTCCACGTCTACAAAATATTTTAACAAGTTATTTAATAAAAATAAAATAAATCACATTATACTATCAAATAAATATACTTCCTGACGAGATATTTTCATTGATAACTACCTGCATCACTAGAAGTTATTCGAATACGGGAAATTCATGATCAGATCTGTAGTTAACACTAGAAAATAATAAAAATTCCATAATTTGAAATCAAATTTAAAGTTAAATATGAATTTCTATCTTCACCGTCTTTCAAATTTTGGCTGTAGGAGAACATCTGTTATGTAGTTTATATACTATTGTCTAATACTTTATAGCGTTGAATTAATCGTTCTTTAACTTTTACTATTTTATATTTTTACTAAACATATACATTTGAGAAGCAATTTACACATTTTCAGGCCATACAACAGTATAGATAGACACTTAAAGAGTTACGAGCAATAAAAACAATCAAAGACTATTAATTATCTATGTAAATAATAAACTCAGGGTTGCAATGATAAAATTATAATTCAATATATGGATTTATGTATGATTAAGTTACAAGTAAACGACGAATAAAAATGTAGCTTTATCGCACTCGAAACCTTTATGTTGCCGTAAATCGCGAGAAAAAAATGCCATAAAGTTTCAAAAGACGTGGGTAATTCTTATGCGATTACAATGCCACTAAATCTTCGGAACTCGTTAATCGAAGTTTCTGGAGGTACTTGTTGGCGTCAGACGCCAACTGCCTTTGGCAATCTCGCTCGCTCTAGGCGACGCCAATTTAAATGATAAAATTCAGATCCCTCAAAGGATAAAATTCAGATTATTCCGCCCTAAACTAAATTAAAAATCGAATTTTAATTTCAACGTCAGACAGATGACTATGTTTATTAAGAGACACGGGATACTGTTTTTATATAATTTAGTAGGTTAACAGAATCTATGAAGATGAATTATAAACACAGATAGCTGATACATCGGTTAGGCAAAACAACAAAATCACAATTCAGGTTGTATCATGTTAACATTCGAATACTTCATTGAATTTAGGTACCTACTTTACATATGGTTCCAGAAACAGTTAAGCAAAAGGTACGTATTGAAATAAATAAATAAAACTTTTAACAAAAAATATATTTTAAATACCATATGGAATACGCTACAAAGTTATGTTTACGTTTAATTACGTAGTCCTACTATAAACGAGCGCCCACAAAATAAAAGTTTGCCACATAAACAAATTAGAGAATCCTGATTTTTCGATGCCGTTAGGTATGCACCGTCGCGCATCTGTATCATGAAAAAATGGAAAGTTAACTGGAAAATGGAAAAGGAACAACTTCTGCTAGGGGGCTGACTTAGAAATAGCAGTAAATCAGCTATTCTATTGATAATTGTGATGTTACGTTCCGTTTATAACTATTTATCAAAAAATAACAAAAATAACGAGTTCTTTTTTGGACCTTTCTATACATCATCTATGCATGCGTTTTGTCTTATTTAAAAATACATTTATTTATGAAACTACTATGTAATATAATATTTTATTTTCAATTGAATATCTTGAACTGATAAGTTTGTATTTGTTCATTTAAACGTCAGCACGTACCAAATCCCGTTTTACTGCTTTCGTAGTCTTACACCGTCACCCAGAGCGAGGCGTTTCTGGAGCTCTGCCAATGATCTGTCCTTAGTGTTTGAAGTACGATGAACGGATGTGCATCACACTGCTTTTATTACAGATGCTTTTATTAAAAACCCTTTCTGATGGACTTACAGTTATATTCCGTTTGACTCAGTGAAATTTCAACTGTATTAGTATTAAAGCATCTATGTGATTACATATTGGAACTTTAGCGGTGCTCCGATGTTTTATTACTTTGTTCTCGCGTAGTTTCCGGTTTAAACTTTGTGTGATAACTGTTTCATTCCTAAGGGTTGTAGTGTGACGCTGGATTGCCATTAAAGGCTACAAAATACAAAAAAAAGGTTTTCAAATCTGACTAGTTGTTCCAGTTATGAGCTCATTAAAGTAAAAATCCTAAAGAAACGCACAATCTTTTAAACATTATTATAATATTGTATACATTCTGTCAAAAAAGTATCGGGAACGGATGATTTGTTTATGGTTCCAAATTCAATGTTTTTTTGCTGTCGATTGACACCGCTAGCAACTATTTTATTAACCAGATATGATTCCAACAGATTTCATTCCTTTTCCCAAACTCAAATTACCACTTCTTGGTACCCGTTTTCATTCGGCAGAAGACAAAGGAGAATTCGCGATGAGAAGTAAACACGAGTCTTGAAAAAGAAAAAAAAAATTGTTTTGGTGATTGGATTATTCGTTGGCGTAAGTGTATCATTTCTGAAGAAGCATACTTTGAAGGGAATAAAATAAATTTGGATGAATAACTAACAATTTGCGTATTATTAATCTTTTTTCGGTACTTTTTTGACAGAATAGTAGTATAGATTATAATTCACGTATGTAAAGGTAAGCGTGCTAGTTGAATGCAGTCAGGGGAATTGGAGGGGAAGAGCAGGAAGCATCCCCCCCCCACACCCTTACTGTAGTGATGTGAGTGCTGTTCCAAGCCCGGTAAAGCTCTAAAAGCGGTCTGAGGCTCCAGGTCCATTATGGCTGGTATGTATAGTCAGTTCTAAAAAATAAAAAAAGTGAGTGCTGTTTTTGAATACTATCTATCGTACGCTTAGCGATTAGCGATTGCGTTTATA
The DNA here is from genome assembly GCA_033032175.1 of Saturnia japonica. Taxonomy (NCBI): domain Eukaryota; kingdom Metazoa; phylum Arthropoda; class Insecta; order Lepidoptera; family Saturniidae; genus Saturnia; species Saturnia japonica. Next base: position 8,375,453 of record CM065314.1, read on the forward strand.
CTCAAATTGCGACTCCGTGTTGTGTTTTTATTTCAAGTTCTGTTACTAAAAAACATGTATTAATTCATGGCCAAGCTCAGGAAATGGCGAAAAATTAATCTGATGATTAAATTTCAATGTTTTTTTTCAGTATGGTCTCTCTGTGGGAAAAATTGATAAAAAAGGTCTGTAAAAACTATTACATTGTTTTTTCATTATGCTAACCAAGATGTAAATGTTTAATTTAAAATAACGTTGTTTATCGACCTCCTCATTATCGACAGCAATAATTGTAATTAGGTCACAGCAGTATCGAATTCCTTAGGTCTACATTCAACTCGCCAATACCAAATATTTAATAACTTTTTCTATTGTTCAATCTTGTAATATTTTTTTAAACATCGCAAGAGAATTTGAGCAGAAAAATCAAGTCCTAATATGCATAATGCAGTAATAATATTTCCATAAGAACATTGAAGCGAGCTCCATCAGGGGCATCGGTCGCCGTACATCGGCGACACGCGACTTCGCTAACAAAATCTACATAAATTTGCAGTTTTCTTGTTGTTACTCGCGATTTATGATGTGAAAAATTGTTAATTTATTGCTATGATTAATATGACATTAAATTAATATTAATCGTATTAATTTGGACAATTTTAATTTTTCACTCGCGTACAGAAACATATTAATAATTATTTAATACTATTTTACATAAAAAGGTATAAATAATTAAAAATAATATAAACAACAAAATAAAATATTGTAAGAGTAACAGTTCCTAAATAGTTTTAATTTCAACTTTATGATGGCACTACCACTATGCTATGCTTTCTTCTTCACGATGTTTTCCTTCACCGAAAGCTCCGGCTCACTGCAGGCGTTCGATCCCTTCACCTTAAACGGATCCTAATTTAAGATAATAATAAAAATAAAGGTATAATTCCAATCATAAACTCACTTATTATTTAATAAATACATGAGAAATCTTTTTAATAAACACTTTTACTTTATTTACTGAAATTACAACATAGTGGTCTTTTACCTATTACAAAATGATAAAAACTAAGACAATTAAAATTATCGAAATAAAATATTGTAAGCGAGCGAGTTGAATGCAGTCGAGGCCTGAGGTAAAAAGTGGGAGCATCTGCCCACACCGTCCCCACGCCACGCCTCACGCGCCCTTTCTGAAGTGATTTGAGTGCTATCTTTGACAACTATCGTACGCTTACTGACCGCGTTAATACCCAAGTCGCGATCTGGTGTTATTTAATGTTTTAATAATGATTATCTGAGTACGTAAATGATTTAGATGATGATTGAATTTCAGAGTTTTATTATTTATTTTGATTTATCAGTATGAAATAATTAATAAAAACATGTTTGATAAATTATTACTTGTTTTTCATTATGTTAACCAAGAAGTAAATGGTAAGTTGAAATTTATCGACATCCTCATTATCGACAGCAATAATTCTAATTAGGTCACAGCACTATCGAATTCTTTAACTTTGCATTCAACTCGCGCGATTTCCATAGGTAGTATATCTCTTAAACCAAATACGTAGATATAATAGCAAAACAAGTCCCGGTTTCTTTCTCATTTGGCAAGTTTTCAACATCAAAAAAGTTGAAAATCTCTAAATGCTCATGCGAGTGAACCTTATACTTAGTGTTCCATATGTAAGTTTAAAAACATGCTGTTTGTTTCTTGGAATGAATAGAATTTAGTAAACTTTGAAAATCTTTAGTCTGATGATAAGTTTTTCGATCATCCGAACAAGCATTTCGATAAAGCAACTTTGAGTATAATAATAGACTACTATTGCAAAATGTTTTAAAATAAAAATACTAGTAATATTATAATAAAATTGTCTTTTTTGTTTTTCTACTAAATACAATTTTTAATATAATATAGCTTTCTAGTTGTTAAAGGGATTATTTTTATATTGATAAAAAAAGAAAAAAATTTAGTTGAAGCTAAATGTTCCTTAGTAAATGAAAGCCGTAATTAATTTACCTATAATCCTAACTAAGAAATAAGGTAGAAATGTTGCTCTACTTGAAAAAAGCTAGAAGAAAATTATGAAAATCATACGGTGGATACATTTTTACACAATATTCTAAACAATCTACAAATATTTATAGAACTTAATGCGGGTTAGAGAATTAGTAAGTGTTATGAAACTGGTACGGGTTTGAGCAGCTCGTGAAACTTTAATACTTGTTTATAAAGTTCTTTGTCAATCCATACTTCAATACTGCATCTCAACTTGGGGTAACGAGTAACAATTATAATAACATTAGAAAGAGTCAAAAGGTCCCTAACCTTTTCGCTTCCCCACTAGAAACCTCTATGAAGAGACAAAGACCCAAACAGTGCGATTATTATACATATTAAAAATGGCACTTAAATAGTACAAATATATCAGGAAACATCTACCACTGAATAATAATCTTATAGGTTCGCCTGACACTGTATTCAGTCAACGTTTCAAAATAAAAACATCTAAAGTTAATAGCGTCTTCGCTTAACTTTTTAGTAACCTCGCCCTCCTTTTTATATACAGACAAGTAAATACAAAATGTGTTATACTTTATAGAGAATTTATGGAAGCCAAGTTCACAATTATACATTTTAGTATTCTTGTTTAAAACACGCTAATCACTGGAACTACAAGTCGGAATCGAAAAATTAGACAGACAGTTAGCCAGACTTTTGAGGAATAGTATAGGGCATTTATGATTAGGCTATAACTCTCAGACAGCCTTAAATATTGATTTTTGTTATATAAGTCTGAAGTCAAAGCCCTACCGAACTGCTTTATCCGCATGCGTTCTAGTAAACATTAATGATATAGAAGTGTAAAGTTTTACAAAAATATTGGTCTTTAATATATCTAAAAAAAGTTAGGGGTAGCATATACCTATCTTTCATACATAAGCCACAATAAGGTATTTTGTGACAAAGATTTAAGATTACTTTTAGGCATGGCATAATAATCCTTTCGAACAAAAGTTACTTCACCATAAAGACAATTTTATGAAGTTAAATTTTGCTTTATATAGTATGTTATTTGGACACATAGTTTAGAAGATAATGAAATAATTTGTACTTGCGGGAAAAATAATTATGGTAGATTAAACGGGTGCGTTGGCGGTGCGGTGTTTGTCGAAAAAAATTTACAGGGGTCTGAAACCGTGGGGCACAGCTACTGTATATAATTTATTTTTTATATTTCAATATATATAAACAGTGCTAACAGCAATTTATACAAATAAATAAATATTTTACAATAATATCCCTTAATTAGGACTTTCAGCATAACATATTTACCTATTGTTATTGTATTAGATAGAGTTAGTGTAGTAGTAGGCACGTAATAAAGGGCTCGTACTACACAGTTCCTTTGTGAATAAATCTCGGCCATTTTAGAAAGTCCCCAGACACTTCTAAGCTTTATTGGGTTTATAAAATATATATTATCCTTTTATCAAGCGATTTCTTGTGAGTATAGAAGGATGAATTTATATTAATACTATTTTTCTTTGTTTTTTAAGAGCTTTTGATGTCACATATTATCAAAATAAAGTTGAAGAAACCCTAAAAGGAGACTGTCTGGTATCGAGTGCAGCTGCCGAAGATAAATAAAGGCACGGTAAAATATTTTGTACACGTAGGTGTTAATTTTTTTTTCCAAACTGACTAACTCTGTTGGCCTCAAGGGACTTTACAGCTTCATCGGACTATCGCGAGCGCAGAAGACACTCAACCGAAAGGCCTACAAGCGCAAGAGTGCCAAGCCAGAGTGATCGAAGCTCGGCTTGGACTATTGGAGTGCATGCTTTTCCGCTTATTGAATTCATACGATCTAACTATTACATAGGTATTTGAAAATATAGTTTATATTTACTTCACAAATAACCTATAAGGCTAGCATAAGAAACCATGCTGATATACTAACACCATACATAAAGTAGTGTGTATAGAAAAGGAAGAAACATTCAGTATGAATGTTAAGAGGGGAGCGTTAAATCGGAAAGAGTCGCGACGCGGCGACGTCCCATCAGAAAGCGTGTACTTACAGCCAAACGCGCCATTACATGTTTCAGATCAAAAATGTTTTTTCTCGAACATGCATGGAAATATTGTCATTATTTTCGAAAAAAGAACACGCGAAGTATTGAATTTACGGACATGCTAAGAATAATAAAAGAGATCCAATCAAATAGTATTTCATAACCCCAGCACGCCGTTTCATACAACATTGCTGGAGCGTTGTAATGTTCCAAATTAAAAAAAACGCTCCTGCAATGGATTTGATTTTCTTTGTCCGTAAATTCGATACTTCCGTGTTCTTTTTTCGAAAATAAGGACAATATTTCCATGCATGTTTGAGAAAAGCACTATAAATGCATCGGCAGAAATGGCAATTGCCTGTCTCGTATTAGTGAAGTCCTCGCCTACAGCTCGCCTTTCAAACTCATACTCGACCTGCAATTGCCCATTTCACGGCCTTTGCAATAATGTACTATTTACGAACCTGTTTTCTTACCGTGCATGTAACATTTGTGATAGTGAGTGGTAGAGTCACTGTCTAGCGCAAACACTACGGAACTTACTTTACTTCGGTTATTTCCAGAATACCATTTTAATTGGTTACAACAAATTACTTCAGTTATTTGTTTTGTGTTTCGAACACAACAAAAGAAACAATAAGATTATGAATGTTTATTAAACGTATTATTATTCGGTCAAGTATATTTCAATTAGGTATACAATAATACAGTTGGAACAATGTTAAGAATATTGAGACGGCAAAAGGTTTTCAAATAATTTCTTTTTGATCTTGAATACATACAATAAAATTGAATAAAAAGTAAATAAAACTTTAATTTTTGATATTTTACATAGATGTACCTTGTCTAGTATTTGGCCAAAACTTAAAAATTTATTGTTTCAACGTGTATCAACAAAATGATTTAATAACTCTTAGATGGGGCTGCTACCTTTTTTGGCGAAAAATAACGTTTTATATTATTTGATATCAAACTAAAGTATTTTCAAATTTATGTTTTTATTTTATTCTTTTTTCGTCTTTAAATCTATTTCTCTTTTCTCGCCACTTCAAGATTCATTATCAAAAAAACATCTCAGAGAGAGAGCTGAAATTAATATTTTTATAAAGTTAGTAAGCTATAAGACGCATTTTAAAATATATATTGCCATTTATCAATTACTATTTTTCTCTAAAAATGATTATTAGTAGATTTTATTGGGATCTATACTACTTACTATACTTATTCGTTATAAGTATCGCTAAACAGATCAGTAATTACCCATACGAGTGTTTCATTGTACGCGTCATTTTAAAGATTGAAAATAAATGACTTATTATTTTTATGCAAAAGTATAAAGTACGTTTATCGTAAATAAAGAAGGATGTATACAATATTATACAATATGGTTGGCAACCCTAATCTTTAACTATTATACTATCAATGTAATCCATACTACTCTTATACCAGTTGTTAATTGAATTAAAGCATGCCTATAAAATTATTTCGAAAAATATTTATTTCAATTGTCACTACATCTCTAGGGATTATTGAATTATGCAAGGTTAAGCACGTTGGTGAATCGACAAACGCGGGTCTCATAAATTCGACGGCGTCTTGTTTGCCGATAATTCATGTACGGCAAAGTTTGGCCCCTCGAGAAATATTCACGATACAATATTATTCATGGGCCTATAAGTAAATCACTTCACACAGAATAAGGATTCACAGTCGTCATGGAACGGCATTTGCAAATATTTTCGTAATTAACAAAATATTTTGTAAATTGTATTATTATTTCTTACATAATAGTTTTTCCAGTAGCGTATATAAAAATTAATTTATGTTATTAAACAACCGATTTTACAATCACCAGATGACTTTATGTGAGGAATAATTTTGACCTTTGGACGGATAATGTATGGTGAAACTGTTATTTAAAAAAAATATATTCCTCAAGTAAGTTATCTGTTCACTGAAAAATCAACCCTAATAATAACAACCATTTAAATTTTTTGGTGATAGTAAATAAAAAATAAATTGTATACAAATACGATATGTCCTACCAGACCTCGATATGAGACGACACTGCAAGAAAAAGTAGAAGACAATTTATACTTAATTATATATATACAAATAACATTAAGTGCTTGTTAAGTTAAAAGGTACAGACCGATTTATTTGCAATGGAATTGTCAGGGCCCATTAGTTGCAAAGATTACTTAGCAAAATATATCGCTGCTGCTTCCAATCTCTTTGATTACAATGAGATTACATTTGTGTTAGAATTTAAGATAAATAGCTGGCCGTTACGACGCCTTTTGAAATGTAAGTGAGGCCATATTTAAAAGATGTCCTTAATTGTTAATATTATCGTTAAATGAATTAAATGGTTGATAATATTTTGTTTAAACTGTATGCACAGTCCGATTGATCGATGGTTCGAGTTCCGATGATTCGGGATTCTTTATAAGTATAAACTTTTCTTTTAGTTTTTTTTTTTTTTTTTTAATGAAAATTAACATTTACTTTATTATTAACCTATACATAGTATAAATGCAGTCGCTTCCCGCTGTCTGAACCTATGTATAATTAGATCTTTTAAACTAAACAACGGACTTTAACGCGGTTTTCACTACCATATAGAGATTTTTTTACGACAGGTTTATACAGATATACAACACATTCCAATTAAATTTTTGTACAGTAGAGGAAATTCAATTACTTTTAATCAAGTTGTCAAAAATGATTTTCACTTTTCTCACTTTTCATTCCACGCTTGTCATAGTTTTGAAAATCCTATCTATAAAAACTGCGAGTTATTTTATTTTTTTATGTCAGTTCTGTAGAAAATTTGTCCAATACAATATATTTTAAATAGTTGTTTTTATATTATGTAAAAATATTATAAATACTTTATACAATAGCAGTCTACGATACCAACTCTAGTTTATCTACTTTATGATTCTAACCATTCTGTCCGCCTGGACTGTTTGGTAGCTTTTAATGAAATTTCAAGTTGGTGTCACCCAACTTTCTGTAGTTTGAATTCGTGTTTGAATTATATAAAACTAGGATAATGTACCCAAACATACAATGTAGCATGTAAATTATGAAAAAGTATGATATCAACATTTATTTATGATTAACAGATATATTTAATTATCTTTTGAGGTGATTATAGTATTTGATTTTCTCGGTGTCTTGCAAACTAAAAAAAATCTAAGTAAACTTTGAATGTACAAAATTTAACCCAAATAATTATTCACATTATATAAAAATGCATACAAGAATTGCTAGCTTAATAGTATTATTAGATACCTTAAGAACGACCAAAAATCTTTTTACCTTCAAATTTACTTAACATTATTTTCTCAGAACCGAAAGCTTTCCAAGTAAGGTGCGAAAAGGAAGTAGAATAAAAGGCATAGGTGTAGTAGGTATTTGTTTCTGACGACGTGTAGCCGCGGCGTGGCAGCAAATTGTACTAAATGTAACAGATAAGTGAAATTTATGTATAACGATATCGACTCTTGCCCTTGTATCAGTATGTATGCTTCGATGGCGTGACTAGATACGTTGCTAATTTATGGTGCTTGACAATTTGGGCTAAATTAATCAGATAATATCAGTGGAAACGTCCCAAGTAAATCATGTGTGTGAAAATGTTTTGTTTTGCATATACTATCAGACATAGATTTTATATGTATAGATCGGTATCTCTAAATAAAAAGAGCATAGTATATGCCTACGTTAGAACGAGATAAATATACGAGACCATTTTCGTATGTTATCGGCCTACGTAATACATTATCAAAACAAATTTCGCTTATTTTTGCAAAATATATGGTTTTAAAGTATAATATAATGTTTAGTAGACGTGTTTAATTGTGGTTACGTGTTCCGTAACTGGATGTAACTCGTATAATAAAGAAAATTAATAAAATAATACGCTCACTCACTTATTTCCGTTTTTTGTCTCGTTTTATTCAACCTATTACCGACCTATGCTAAATCTATGGTATCAGTCTAAATTTTAATATTTATTATTTCGGTTTGTAGTATCCTGAGGATTAATTGTACAACTTATTTCTATTTAATAAATAAGTATGGAGCTACCTGCGTTAACTCGCAGAGTCGCAGAAGTTCATAACAATCTTGTCCCGAGATCTTGCCAGCCACTAAGCTGACAAGCCCAGAAGCAATTTTCTATTTATACCTATTTGATTCGAAGTGTAGAAACAAAAAAAAAAAAAAAAAACAATTTCTGTCGTTGATTCGTAGTCAGATGTGCACTGGCTCGAATCTGATTTGAAAAAGAATGGTCAATTTTGATCTTGCTCAACGGTCCGAGCTACGTCAGTTTTTTTAAAGTGCTTGGTCATTGTTTTACTTTCACTTATTCGCGTTTTCTATTCTTGGATATGTTTCCATATGTTCATTATTTGACATTTGTGACATTTATGATGTCAAAGATTGTCGCAAGGTAAATTGATAAACCAACATAGATAAAAAATTGTTTTGTAAATTAGTACTATTGTTTATACTTCAATTATTTGTATTATGTATTTATATTTTTAATGTTTATTAAAATGCTAACAATAAAATATTTTTGTAAATATTTAACTGTAACGATTACTTCGTTACAATCTATAACTAAATTCAGAGAAGATTATAATCCACATAGTATACCCCAGAACAAGATCACTTACGTTTCTTGGCAACTCTTCTCTATGAGGAGAGTTTTAACGCACATAAGTGCATTTTCAAGGCCTAAATTAAATAAATTATATGATTTTGAATAGTCAATAGCATATTAATAAATTTAAAAAAAGCGATGATTAAATATATGTATGTATTTATTATTATGATTTTAATATTACTATTATTAAAGTAAGTACATTTTTTCCCATTTGTTACCGTGTATACGTAACAGATTACAAACTGTACGAGTAAGTATTACATTATTTTGTAACGAATAAACGCGAAAGTTTATTTTAACAAAAACGAAACCACCAGACAGCTCGGGGTTGGATATATTAAAACAAATTTATTTGCAATTCATAATTGGTTTAAATATGATTACATAACATTTTCTGTTTGGCCCACCTGATACATCGTAAATCTAGCTGTATGTTAAAACAATATTGTATTCGTTGTATAAGGTTGCCGAGAATGTCGAGACAATTGCTTCATTTAGTTTTTATTAACAATCACGTATGGTTAAGGGAAACAAAATTTAGTCATTTTATCAGTGTCAAGTTTTTTTGGAATTACTATGTCGATTGTAAACGTTTCAAATTTATTTTATACTCGTACATGGTTCTTAATTTATACAAATGATATCCGTTTACAATGTCAACTTTTGCTGATTTACGTAAGGGTTGGATCATTTTTAAATAATAAGCATTTATTTTAAATGCAAATGCAACGCAGACTACCACAATATCGACGGCATTGCAGCCACATCTTTTAATGTTTTCTGGTCTCCCCAGCGAGTTAATTTTTGGTGTACCGCCTTCGCACACTAGGTACGAGCAACTGATCGATTTGTCAGTATGCTCTTATAAGCATGCTCGATACCTATATATACTATGCACATACCACTAGCCCAATAATAGCATGCTTCCGTGCTACTTACTAGCATGTCTATCCGATCGTTAAATAGTAATTTTGTCTGGGCGTTACGATATTTTCAACAAAAGTGTCAACCTCCTATTCAGAACGTAGTATAAGAATGATTTATTATGTAAAACCTTTAGTAGTATGTACATACGTGGTGGCAAATAAATTAATCATTCAATCACTTCACTTTGATTGACGTTGCGCATTCCGAAACATTTATAACAAGGCTGGAAGACGTCGACAAACTGTGTTTACCTTTCGATATTCTTACAAAAAACGAACATTATCCTCCTCCATGTATGTATCTAAAAATACCACACAAATCAAAATCAATCTTTAGGAGTCTGTAGACTATATAATATGTAAAATACTATTTCAATGGCGACTATGTCTATTTCTAGATTTTTAGAGTGTAATTTAGAGTATGGAACTGTAAGAATACCTTGATTAAGTCTTATAGTTTTTAATGTAAACTATAATAAGTAACAATACACATGAAATATAACATTGTGTAGGTCTTTAGTAACGAAGTTTAACTAAAAATTTAGAGAAGTTGTGATGAAAGTTTAAAGAGAGATTTGGACCTGGATTTTGCTCATTACGGAATAATTTTAATTAAACGATGTTTTAAAAGTTCTCTCATACGTTTGGCTTAGAGCCACCATAGGTTTAATAATATCATTAGGCGATGTCTCGCTTAAGCCACTTGTTTTCATTTATAACGAAATGGCCGTCATTACGGCATAGAGCGAAGTGCTGTAAGCCGTTACAGCTTAAAACGGACATTATTCTCCATTTCTGTTCGTCTAACGTCTAACTTTTACTTGAAACAACATTATACTGTAATCTTTTTGGTTTATCTAAATGCTCTTAGGTAAATTTTTTATGTTTTTCAAGAATTCTACTGGTGTAGTTTAATTTAGTTTAAGATTGCCCTTTACGGTTTTCCATTTAAATGAATACCGATAATATATATATATATACCATTATATAAGCCATTACGCCTCTATCCACGAAGTGTTAGGCAGAAGTGTACACCCACAGTTTGCCGGGTATCTTTTAGGTCCCATGTAATAGGGGGCGGGCCTATTGCCATTAATCAGGCACAAAGCCAAGCACCAAGACGCTACTAAGAATTTGATAGAAAAACCCAATAACACTTTGCTCGAGCTGCGACTCGAACCTAGGACATCAAGCATAGCAGTCGCGTTTAGGATCACTAGGCTAATAAGGCAGTTATGACCTATCATTATTGTTAAAGCGATAAACTATAAATCAGGCTTTTTAAACGTAAAATACACCACTTTGTAAATTGTACCCGAGCGAAGTTGGGGCTGAACGTTAGTTATTAAGGGAAAGCACGAGTCCAATTCAGACTTGTCGTATTTTTTCAAGCTTGGCAAAGTTAATGTAGTTCACCTGATCTCCTTATCACGGAATCAAATAATGCAGACATCCTGCTCGTTGTCATTCATGTGGTAAGAAGCACCATTCTTTAATACATCCACCTCCTGATGATAAAAACGAGATCAACAAAGTACACACTAGCAGTCATAGACGGGAAACTTCAAACTTTGACAATCACATACAGTCCACCTGTCGTAGGCATTGGCGATGTCGAGGGACACCTCCAACAGAAGGCATTGGCGATGTCGAGCGACACCGCAAACAGCCTACCTCCACCTTCGGTTACCCCCGCAGACAGGCTCTTCAGGTGGGAGAGGGCGTCCAGCGTTGAGCGCACTCTCTGAAAGCCGAACTGCCCGTCGGACAATGTCGGCCCCACTTCCTCAATATGCCAGATGACACGGAAAGCCACTATCCACTCAAAGAGCTTCCCCGCATCATCCAGCAACACTAAGGGCCTCCCCAGGCGACCGCCACGAACCCCGCCCCCTATCTTTAACAGAGAAGGGCGTTTCCAGACTATAGACTGCCACGGAGCCACCTAGGTCCTCAGCCCCAGCAACACTAAGGGCCTCCCCAGGCGACCACCACGAACCCCGCCCCCTATCTTTAACAGAGAAGGGCGTTTCCAGACTATAGACTGCCACGGAGCCACCTAGGTCCCCAGCCCATTTACTTTGGGCCGGAACGTGGTATGGCTCCGCGGCAACCGCAACATTGATAATCCACTCCGCCAGTGACTGAACAAAGAGATCCTGTGCAGTGGCGGAGTGGTTTAAATTCTCCTGGAGGTAGCTGCCATGGGTGTACTCCATTAAGAGTCCATAACAGCTACCTCGGGTCTAGAGCCACCCTCTCCAGGTGCGGCCATCCTCTGCACCCCCCTCATTGATAGGAGGGGGCCTGCAATCCCTTCCCTCCATCTGGTGCACCGAGGGCCTCCCCCCATCAACGCAAACTGCGCAGTGCAGAACCGCGGCTTCACAAGCCGCCGCCTTGTGCCCCGCTTCTCCGCACCGGAAGCAGAGCCTCCCCCCCTTTCCAAGTCTAACGGGCATAAGGCCCGTTTGTGGGCCAAGCCCATGCACTTACAGCGCATGGGCTTGTCCCCCATAACTTGCACCTGCGCAGCACTCCACCCCACGAGTAGGCGGCCGGCCTCAGCTTTGTCCACGCTGCCTCAGCCCCAGTCCCAGTAGAGACCTGCGTGGTGGTCGAGGCTAGGAACGGTGCCCACTTTGGCGAAACGGGCATATAGAACCTGGCCCCATATATTCCGCAGTTCAGCTACGGCCTTAGCCAAGGCCTGTTTCCATTCCGCCGCAGGAGGTACTGTCGGCGGTGGCGGGGCTGGAGCTGGAGACGGAAGAGGTGGAGGCATCGCCTTCCTCTCGCTCGCCTCACGACGCCATGCGAGGACCTCCTCCTTCAGGTCTTCTACCTGTCTTCGGAGACCCTCGTCTCCCGTCCGAGGCGTGCAGTCTCTTCGCTGGTAGTTCGCTCCAAGAGCGAGTCCACTACCTCTTTCAGGGACTTGGCTGCTCCTTTGAGGGCCTCGATGTATGTCCCCTTCTCGATATCAGTGCCTTCATCCACAGACACCACAACATCGACATCCGCGACTGCCCCTGAAACTGGCTCCTTCACGAAGGGTTTAATCGATGGGCTTTGTTCTGCGTCAAACACCAGTCCGCTTCTCAAGAGTGTGCTGCGCCGTATCCTCCGCAGCCCCGCACTCATGGCACGCAGGTGAGGGCTCCCTCATAGCTATTATGTGCAGGTACCATCCGAAGCATCCTTGTCCGGACCGCACCTGCACAAGCCTAACGTCAGGGAGCCCTGCTACCTAAAACACCACACCCAAAGGACCAGGCAGACTGCGTCTAAGGAGTAACGCCCATAGCGCACGTCCGCCAGGTCTCCTACTCCTGAATACATCCTCCCGGGCTTCTTCCCTTCGTCTTTCTATCTCACTGGGAGCCGGAGGCTCACCTATTTTCCTCCTCGCCGCCGTGAATCTGTACACGGAGCGCCCCAACACTGACCCCTGTGGAACACCACACCCAACGTGGCGCCGGGCTACAATTCCCCGGCCGTCCGCGCTCACACACCGCTCCACTTGGTATGGAGTGGGCTGGTTTCCCAGGGGCTTCAGTTTCGCAGGCCGTTTCCCTTGGGAATCGAGGATCCGAAGCTTCGCACGACGGCCATGGGGGCCAAGATTATAGAAATCAGTGGCCCCAATGGTGAAATGAAGGCGGCTGGCCTGGCGACACAGCTGCAGGCTGCACTGACCGGTGTAGCTGTTGTAACCAGGCCAATCAAACGGGCAGAGCTTGGGGTCGTTGGAGTGGATGACTCCGTTGACGAGAACGAGTTGAGGGTGGTTGGCTCCATATGGCAAAACTGGGGAGCCACTGTGTGAGGCGATGGCCGACAGGAGCGCCCTATGTTATAGGTGCGGGGGTCTGGCCATGCGGCAGCAGAATGTGAATCGGCTAAAATGCACTGTGATGTGTGTGCCACCGCTAGTAAATCAGCGGACCACTATATGGGGGGGGGGGAGTTGCAGGCCCCCTGCAACCAAGAGGAGGTCTCTCGGGGCTGGTGCGGGTAGATAGGTCGGAGGTGATTGGGGTGCGAGTCAGGAACCTCCGCGTGGTGCATCCCGGGCAACGTCGGCCGCTTTTCGGTAGGCGGCTAATGGCCCTTGCAAATAATAAAGTGGCCAGCATACTTGATGTATGTCGCACTTCAGGTAACCTGAAGGGGACTTATATCAAGGCCCTCAAGGGAGCAGCCAAGTCCCTGAAAGAGGTAGTGGACTCACTCTTGGAGTCTTGGAGCGAACTATCAGCGAGGAGACTGCACGCCTTGGACGGGAGACGAGGGTCCTCCGAAAACAGGTAGAGGACCTGAAGGAGGAGGTTCTCGCGTGGCGTCGTGAGGCGAGCGAGAGGAAGGCGATGCCTCCACCTCCTCCAGCCTCAGCTCCACCACCGCCGACAGTACCTCCTGCGGCGGAATGGAAACAGGCCTTGGCTGAGGCCGTAGCTGAACTGCGGAATATATGGGGCCAGGTTCTGGATGCCCGTTTCGCCAATATTGAGGATAGGCTCCTCCCGGCGCCGGTAATTCGTTCACCGTTGGCGGCGGACAAGAGGGTAGCAGGTCCTGCAGCGTCAGGACCTAGGAATGCCGGAACTCCCAGGTCTGGGTCACTTCGGACCAGATCTGTCACGCCTGTGTCGGCCCAGAGGGCCCGACAGGTCGTTGAGTCGATGGCGGCATCATCCACAACTGGCCCGCAGCCACTTGGCATGGAGTGGGCACCACTCCCAGCCTCTATCACCACGCAGGCCTCGACTGGGGCTGAGGCAGTGTGGATAACGGTGGTCCGGCGTCGGCCAAAGAAGGCAGTCGCAGCCCAGACGGCAGTTATGAGGGCGGGCACCTCTGCGCCGGAGAAAAAGACTGGGGCCAAGCCGAAGGTAAAGCTCCCCTCGCCTCCTACATCGGCAGCAGTGGTGGTAACATTACAGCCCGAGGCGTTGAGGAAGGGGATGACATATAAGACGGCCCTGGTAAAAGCGAGGGAAAGCATAGATCTCCCGGAGCTAGGGATCTTCAAGCTGACAACCCGGGAATCCGCCACGGGCTCCCGGGTTATCAAAATCCCTGGCATCCTCGCTGGGGAACGGGCGGATGCACTCGCCGTCAAATTAAAGAGTGCCCTGGAAGACGTCGCTACGGTGACGAGGCCCACGAAAAAGGTGGACCTGACGTTGGTCGGTCTCGACGACGACACTGTGGAGCCCAGACGGCAGTTATGAGGGCGGGCACCTCTGCGCCGGAGAAAAAGACTGGGGCCAAGCCGAAGGTAAAGCTCCCCTCGCCTCCTAAATCGGCAGCAGTGGTGGTAACATTACAGCCCGAGGCGTTGAGGAGGGGGATGACATATAAGACGGCCCTGGTAAAAGCGAGGGAAAGCATAGATCTCCCGGAGCTAGGGATCTTCAAGCTGACAACCCGGGAATCCGCCACGGGCTCCCGGGCTATCAAAATCCCTGGCATCCTCGCTGGGGAACGGGCGGATGCACTCGCCGTCAAATTAAAGAGTGCCCTGGAAGACGTCGCTACGGTGACGAGGCCCACGAAAAAGGTGGACCTGAGGTTGGTCGGTCTCGACGACGACACTGTGGAGAAAGAGGAAGTGGTTGTGGCTGCAGTGAGAAAGGGTGGGTGCGAGCCAGCCGAGTACAGATCGGTGTCCGCGGGGGTGGCCTTTGTGCTCGCCGGCTCCCCGCCGTGGGAGTTGGAGGCGACGAGACGAGAAGGCTCCGTCAGGGGATCGACGGTCTCAAGGCGGAGCTCTCCTCACTGCGCAGTCGGGTGGAGGTTCCTCCTGTGCCGCCTTCGTCGCAAGTAGTGCCGGATAGCGCCCAGGGTCCGGAGTTTTTGGTGCAATTGCTGGTGGACGCTATGGGGGTACACATGGAGAGGATGGAGCGGTCCTTCCGGGTCTCAATGGGGGAGGTCGTGGCCGCCCGCATTGAGGCCCTGGATGATCGGCTTCTCCCCGCCAAAGTGATTCGCCCCCCATTGGCTGCCAATAGGAAGCTAGACGCATGTGGCGCTACCTCAAGGCCTGTTGGCCCTAAGGCTTCAAGCCGCAAGACCGCGAGGCTGAAGGCTGCGATACCCGACTCTGCACCTCATGTGGAGGGTGAGGATTCTGCCGAATATCCTCAGGAGCCTCTGGGAATGGAGTGGGCAATGCCGTAGCTAGTACACCTGCTGCAGTCCCTGCAGCTGCTGATGCTGTCGGATGGACTACTGTGTCCCGCCGCCGTCGGAAAAAGAAGCCTTTATCGATGACGGGGGCTGCCGCCGCTGTGGCTCCTGCTACCGTTGGAAGGGCGCCTTGGTGTAAGCCCAAGGCGAAGCTCCCCTCGACACCGCGCTCAGCTGCAGTGGTCATCACACTGCAACCAGAGGCCTTGGCGGGGGGACTAAGCTACAGGGACGCTTTCTTAAGGGTACGAGAGCATATAGCGTTGGCGGACCTCGGCATCGAGGCTATTTCAAGTCGGCCCACAGCCACGGGATCTAGGGTCATCATGATCCCTGGCTCTCGTGGTTCCGAGCAGGCGGATCAGTTGGCTGAACAGTTACGGACAGCACTCGGGGACGTGGCCACCGTGGTCAGGCCTATCAAAAAGGCGAACATACGTGTGCTGGGGCTTGATGACTCGGTGTCAGCCGAGGAGGTGGTGGCAGCTGCGGCCAAGAAAGGAGGCTGTGAGCCAGCCCTTATCAGGGCTGGTGAAATACGCACATATGGCAGGGGCATGGGAGCGGTGCACTTATCGCTCCCAGTCGCGCTGCTAGAGCACTGGTTGAGGCAGGCCGTCTGTGGTCGGGTGGAGTTCGGCGCGTGTGCGCCTTTTGGAGAGTGGGCCCATGCGCTGTTTCAAGTGCATGGGTGTGGACACACGCGCCGCTCTGCCCGTCAACGGTGGACCGAGGGGAGCTGTGCTTCAGATGCGGGCAAGCTGGACTAAAGCGTTCAGTTGCAAAGCTGAAAAGCTTAACTGCGCCTTGTGTGTGACGCGGCAGGCCGTCGGGGCACTACATGGGGGGAGCGGCCTGCAGGCCGCCAGACCCAGCCAGGCGAGGAGCACCAGCACCGAGACCTCCGTAGGGGGGTTGCGTAGACGGTTGGTGGTAGGAGTAGGCGGTTTTCGCCTCCTTCTACTGCCCTAGCTGAACCAAGGGGAGACGGGTCGGGGGGCCCATCTTCCCCATTGCACTGGTGCAGCCGTCTGGGAGACAGTTGGGGTTGTACCAGACTGTCTCTCTTTAGCGCTGGGGACCGACTGGGGCCGGCCGCCGGGGCGCCGCGGCCGATTGCAACCGCAGTGCCCGCGCGTCCCACTATGGCGGCCGATGGTACACCGTGGAGTTTTAGTGAGTAGAAGTCTCACATAACCCTCGTCCCCCCGGGCGGGTGTGTACCCATGACGGGTTTCTACACGTTAAAAAAAAAAAAAAAAAAAAAAAAAAAGGCTTACCCAGGTACAGGGGGCACTGCCTGGGTTGACCTTTTTTTCCCCCCCATACTCGTGGGAATAAAAATGAACTTTCAAAACCAAAAAAAATTAATGGTAGTCAGCGATGCGGGGTGGGCTGCGGAAGTACAGGATGCGGAGACGCTGAGGGCCCGCACAGAAAGCGGAGTGGCCACTATTCTGGAAGTTTGCCGTATCTCAGGAAATCTAAAAGGGACTTGTATCAAGTCCCTTAAAGGTGCGGCAAATAGCTTAAGGGAGGTGGTGGAGGTGCTCCTAGAGCGTACAGCCAACGAGGAGATGGCCCGCCTCGGCAGGGAAACGAGGGTTCTCCGCCGGCAGGTCGAGGACCTCAAGAAGGAGGTGTTGGCTTGGCGGCGGGAGGCTAGTGCACGGTAGGTGATGCCGCCTCCTCTTCCTCCTCCACAGCTAGTGCGGGTTGAGGTGCCTCCCCAGGCCTGGGAGAAGGCCTTGGCGGATGCAGCGAGTGATTTGGAGCGGTGCATTCGCTCCACCGTCGGAGAGGCTTGGAAGTGGATGCAGAGCGTCTCCTGGTCGGCTGGAGTGTGGCCCGTATACGGCCACTGGCAGAGAAGCCCATGCGCTGCTTTAAGTGCATGGGCTTGGGCCACACTCGCACAACGTGTGAGACGCTGGCCGACTGGGGTGCCCTGTGTTTCAGGTGCGGGGACTCAGGCCACACGGCGGTGAGCTGTGCGCTAACAGCTGCACTGCGCCGCATGCGCCGCCGCCGTCAAGCCGGCGGACCATTACATGGGGGGGGCGAACTGCAAGCTCTCCTCCACCAAGAGGAGGCCCCCTGGAGCACGTTTTGGAGGACCAGGATCGGGGGTGATTTTAGTATGGCTCAATAATGCAGCACGGCCATACTAATTACCTCCAAGGGAACTTAAACCACTCCGCCACTGCACAAGACTTATTTGTGCAATCGGTGGCGGAGTGGAACATCAGTGATGTGGTGGCTGCGGAGCCGTATTGTGTCCCTGCTCAACCTTACTGGGCAGGTGACCTTGACGGCTCCGTAGCCATTCATAGTACGGGGTCACCCCTTTCCATTAAGGAGATGGGGCCAGGGTTCGTAGCGGCCGCCTGGGGAGGTTACGGTATTGTGGGGGCTTATTTCTCCCCAAACCGGCCCTTGGCCGCCTCGACCGAGAGCTGGCGGAAGAGGCGGCCATTGTCCGGAGCTGGCAAGGGCCAGCTCCAGCAGCTGAGGATATCGTCGCGGTAGGGCCCTTACGGCGGTTTGTGACGCGTTGATGCCGCGGGGCAACAACCGTCCGCAAAACAGGCGGGCGGTGTATTGGTGTTCCCCAGAGATTGCCGATCTCTGGGTGGCCTGCTCCGCGGCGAGGCGGCAACTGTAACGCTGCCACCGGCGGCGAGTTCGGCAGATTGGGGAGGAGGCCCGGTTGCTTGCTGCCTACGGGGAATGCCGTAATTCCCTGCAGGTGGCCATAGGACGGACCAAGGACGAGAGATGGGAGAAGCTTCTTCCTGGATCGGATTCCATGGGGGCGCCCTTACCGGATAGTAAGGAAAAAGTTCCGGGGGCAGGCGCCCCCCTTTAACGGAAAATGGGGGCTTCGCTGTGGAGGAGCTAGCACCGCCCCATACTGTCACCGATGATGAGATAGGGGGGGAGAATAATAATTGCTTCCCGTGTCATCCGGCACATGGACTGGCTCACATCCGGTACTGGCTCACATCCGGTCGCACCAGCTATGGCTTCCCTTAGTTCCATTCTGTCAACCGAGTCATCTAAGCCAATGACCTGAACCTCCGCCCGTGTATAGGATCGCGGCACTTTTCGTCGAATCAAATTTTCGGCAAAGTGAACGGTTTCTAAGTCGTTACTACCGCGATCATGCGATCATAATAAGAACTTAAAGTGCGTGTAAGGACTTTCTGAGAATTGAAGATCCTTTGTGGGTGAATTAGTGTACCTTAAACAAGACTCGGGAGGAGAGGCAGAATGCTGGCTTGGTGAGTACTCTCGTTTATCCAAGTTCCTTTTGTCATATTTCCTGTCTATATTGTGTATTTTTTTTTTATATATATCATATTGTGTTAAAGTGTTTCTGTCGTAAGCTAAAATTGCTATAGACGTACACCGTACAGTGAATCATAACAGATAAGCGCGGTCATCCGATATCCGAGCTATTGTCTTTTGATTCTTGTAAAATATAAAACTTCACGCTATGATGTCGCTTCAATCCTAAATATAGGGGCTTAATATGTATGGATTTATTAAAAGAGCTTAACTGCACAATTAATTTAAGCGACAGATTATTTATTACATTCACCAAATTGAAAATATACCAATTTACTTAAACTACCCAGTTAGAAACATTAGAATAGAACCAAAGTGTGAAAAGGTTATTGTGGTTAAAACTAACTACGCTGATGGACAGTATTTATGTGATGATCACTATTGGTCTGAGGGGTTGAGATCCCCAGCAGCAATAGTGGACGTGATGAATGGGGCATTTAAGACAACTGTCATAAATTTTACTGATGAAAAGAAAATAATTTTAAATAAATATCCGAATAAAGCTTAAACCATTTTTTGAAAATATGATTAAAGTAATACCTTTAAATGCTTCTAGCAGTATTCAAGTAGCAGATGCATTAATTCAAGCTATCTCTACACTAGGATTACCTACAAAAATTACGACAGATTCTGATATCTGATAGCAATGCGCATTACATGACATCAACATACATTTTACAACGCCTTACAACCCAAATTCTAACTCTCCTATACACCACACGAGCTATTGGCCATACAGCGTCTAGAAATCCTTTAGAACTTATTTATCCTAAAGAATTTTATCAAGATTATGTTATAAGATATCGTAGAACCAGGAAGCACAGGACATAATGTTTTAAAGATTACTTTAATCATGCTTGCATTCACAACATCATTGATTTATTATATACAACTTCGATAAGACTTAAAGGTCGTCGAAAGTAGCACCGCTTCCGTAGAACTTGAATTGTCACTATCAATAATTAGTAGGAAAATAATGACTATTATACCGAAAACTAGAGTTAGGCGTGGTATAATTAATGGCTAGGTAACATACAATTGATCCAAAAGTCAATTAACGAACATCGAAAATATTCAATTAGACAGTATCCATGAATTACTCAACAAAGCTGACAACTTGTATCTCAGAGAAACCCACCCCTAGTTGGCATATTATGATGGCGGTCCCTAGTTGGACAACACTGTTACTGTACATCATACTGGTCAGCGTTGGTGCATGGAAAGTATATACGTGGAAACAGGCGAAGAAAATGCAGATGAAAATCAAAGTTAATTTTAAGTTAGTCTTGTTTAAGAACCATAAGTGTAAACACCTATTATAATTCTTTTAAAATAAATCTTTTTTTTCGCTGGCCTCCCTGCATCACGCAAGCACTTACGAAGGACCTTAGCCTCGCAGCCCAAGCGTGCAGTCTCTTCATTCGAGGTGCGCTGAAGACCCAGCGTCCAGCACATCCGTGCTGCAGGACCCCTCCGCATCACTCTCATCACCTATACTCTTCAAGGTCCTTCACCTGCTGGCGAATGACCTTAGCCTCGCAGCCCAAGTGGGCCGTCTCTTCATTCGAGGTGCGCAGAAGATCCAGCGTCCAGCACATCCGTGCTACAAGACCCCTCCGCACTCTCATCACCTAAAAACACCACTTCATCCTCAGTGGCACCAGTGCCACTTTTATTCTTTTAAAAAAAGAGCTTATCACACCCTTTTTGGTCCAAATTGAGCACTCCACGCTTTGGAGCGCCCCAATCCACGAACTGCCCCTCTTCTGGCAGTTCCACGCTTCGGAGCCTGCGCCCCATCTCTCTCCGCTTCCGCTGGCGTTATGAGGGACTCCAACGAACGTTTCCCCAGCCTTCCAGGCCCTCACGAATCACCTCCCGACGCCAAGATTTGCTGAACTGACGACGAAGAAGTCGTCGAGGACAGCATAACCTACGAAAGTCATACCTCCCAACCTCCTCCTGGGTAAGCCTAGCATAACCCGTTAACTGAGATTACAAAACTTATGGCTGCGTAAAATAAGTAATCGAATCATTTCCTTACTGCTTATGTCTCGACATGAATAACCCCTGTGGAACACCACACCCAACGTGACGCCGGACCACGACCCCTCTCCCGTCCACGAAGGCGTTCCATAAGCAACAAATATTTTTCCTGGATTTTTTTACTTAAAAAATACTTTCTTTGAGTAGGGTATCTGGCCAGTGGGACGCTATGGTAGTGAGGGGGTCCGGGAGGTGCGATAATGCATGACCGCTTGAGGTGCCGGGTCTTCAAATGTAAGTCGATATCTTCCTCGTAGTCTGCCTGGATCAGTCGTCCGAACCAGTAGCACTACGGGGCGACGCTGTCGTAGTCTGCCTGGATCCGTCGTCCGAACTAGTAGCACTACGGCGACACTGTCGTAGTCTGCCTGGATCCGTCGTCCCGTTGCTCATAGGCCGTTACTGGAACCAGTAGCACTACTTTGGAGCTCTACCTCTTCAATGTCCCGCCGTCGGTGCGCACCTCTATAACTCGGATGCGGCCATCTGGTCCAGGGTGCGTTTGAGTAAACACGCCCCGGGGCCATGTGTTTCGTGGCATTGTGGAGTCAATTATTTTATTAAGACAGTGTCTCCACACTGCAAGTCTCTTGTGCTTAGGCGTTCAACGCCCCTCGTGATATGAATTTCCACCGGATGCCCATCTTCTCTGCTGCGATGGTGAGATCTTCCTTCTGCAAGTCCGCGAAGTTCAAGTTCTATTTCCTCGAGTCGATGCAATTGTCCTTTACTCGCTCTGTAGTATACTGCGCAGGCGTAGGCCGTCTCGCTGGCGTCGGTAAACGCGTGCAACTCCCACTCTCGTCGCTTGAGTCCGTGAAGCATCTCGGGATACGCAGACCTTCCAGGATCTGTACACTGGTGAAGGTATTCTTTCCAGGCTTCTTGATCTTTCGGAGTGATTTCCTCATCCCAATCGACGCCGCTTCTCCATATGTTCTGTATGAACCTTCCCTTGCATCTGCTGGTCCCTCGTGGCAATGTGGGCATGCTGCTTTGTCTTTTCCTTCTCTTTCGATCCCCCGCTTTTCTCTATTTGCGACGTATGTGCGCGCGTATATAACTTTTATACTAAGTATTGAAATGTAATCATGCAATTATTGTCAAATAATTGCTTATGAACTCATTATAAAATAATCAAATTATTCTGGTAATCGATTAATTATTGTAGTTCCCCCGATATATTATATATAAACATAACTTGTAAATATATTCGTTAAAAGTATGAAATTTCCTTTTCCAAATAAATCATGCATTTAATAGCATTTAATAAACGACCCATAAGTGGGTACTTAAAGAAATAAGAAGTGTAAACAAACGTCCCACTTGATAATAATATCTACCCTACAGTTCTAACAAACAAAATATCACGCGGTCACGTATTGCATCATAGGTAATTAGGTAAGTATGATAACTAGACGAATAGAACGTTTACTTCACAAGACCTCACCGTAATTTGTACCTACTGTGAATTGAATTATTTTGAATTCTTAGTCGCGAAACACCACAATTTTTTTGTTTTTTTAACTATACATAATTTAATAATCATTACTCACAGTAGTACTGTTAGTCCTCGTCGCCAAAAATATAGTATATCTTTCTTTATTGTCGGCTCTTAGACGCGCATGCCCACCCACTCTCTTCCGCTCACAGCCGACTAACTGTTGTTGCGACCGCACGTGCACTAGAGATGACATAATGCTTCCTTCTCTTTCACTCACAGACATTACAGTAACCTAACACAATATCAATCAGTAACAGAATGTCATAAGTGTTGTTTAAAAAGTTTTTGTTTCGTGCCTTTTTAGCGAGGTAATAAAATTCATTATTGCATGGCAATAAACCTCTTTCGTACCATTTTACCATTGCTTAAAACTTCCCTATCTCATTTTCTCCCACGTTAAATCTTATGAATTTATGTGTCTGTCTCTTTTTACTGTCGCTTTCGCTTTTCCTTTTCATTCGCTTTTTCGTTTCTTCGACTTTCAAATTACAACGCTGCTAAAGTTTTCACTTCAACAACTATTCATAGTTGGTATTTTAAAACAGTCTAAATACTATTTGTTATGTAATTCTAGATTGCACTTTGAAAGGTCAAAGGTGATCAAAATGAGTGATATTAATATAAACCGCGCACGGACGCACGCATTGGCGCTTGAATAGTTTCTACTAGATTTAAAATTTATTGCTGAAGTATTAGATTGCGTCACTAAATTTACTGAAACTGCTCGTCCACGTACCCAAAAATATTTTACAAATACGAGGCTGCAGATACGAATCTCAGATCTGCAGATGACCCAAAAGAAATATTTTAAAATACTATTTGTTACTGGACACAGCTTTCATAAACTTAAATAAAAGATTCAATTTGTTAATTGGACATTGTTAACAATTTTGAAAAATATTGTGATCTAGGGGAATTCGGAGACGTATAAAAAATAATAACTTATCAAACTACAACAAAAGTAACATGTGAAAATATATCAGATATTGAGGAAAAGATGAAATAAGTTAAAATTGCTGCCAATATTTTTATAATTAAAAACACAACTTCATTGGTGTTGGTGGGTATATACATATAATAATAATTCAATAATCTAATGTTCTCATTTCGTATAGTTCTAACATCTTTACGTATACCTACCTACATTTAACACTTCCTCTGAAACAAACTGTAAGGTATCTTTCAAATTTTAAATTACTAAAATACTGTCTGCAGTCAACCACAACCCAAGACAGATTGATAAACTTTACCGTTATACGTTATATGTAAAATATGAAAAGTGGACATTAAAATTTTTGCCAACTCAAAAGATGCCCGAAAATTTTTGTTAGCTTTATATTTTTTTTCATATTTTAGGGAAATAAATAAACAATGTATAAAAATACATTATGGTTTTTTTGGTTAAAAAAGCGGGGGCACAGGCTGACTTGCGCACCCCGTCGCCGAATATATGTAAGACGGCCCTGAGTGGGAAATTTAAAAGCTACCTATGAATTCTTCATTGTTTGAAAACTATCGCAAATACGTCACGCCTGGCCTGATCTTAAATCCATGCTTCTATTCATTCACAAACTTTTGACCAACGGTACAACATTTACAGGCTGCTATTATATACCTATCACATATGAAAGTATGATCATAATAATATGGAGCGAATGTTGACAACTTTATGTGACATGGTATTTCAATATAAAAAGTATGAAAAAGAAGACGAATAACCTTTTCTACCCACATGCTTCATGGCAATCATAACCATATATTATGCGTCATGTAATTTTTCCTTGAGGAACTTTCGAAACTTTTATTTTTTGTTTCATTTCTACAGCGTGTGAGCTGCACACATTTTTTTAATACACTTATTCACTTGATAACTTTAGAGTAATCTACTTCGAAATAATCAATATTATCTGATGTTTAATCTATTTTAAATTTTAAAAAAATTAAGCGGATAATTGTCATGTAAGTACTTATACAAATACATACTTACTTATACTTTGTTATTATTATTTACAGATATTTCTTGACAAAACAATTGAATTAGCAATATATTTATTTGTTGAATCTTTATTATACACCGTTAATTACAGATACCTTTGAATATTAAAATTAAGCGATTCATACAAATGGCGGATATATTGCTGAAATCAATCTCTTCCAGGCAACCTTTAGATATATATATTTTAGAATGAAAATCAGGGGTAGTATGGGTGTAATGTGGAAGACATAATAGAAACAATTAATTACGACATAAAGTTTAACACAAATCATATCCATTTATATAACTAAAGAAAGCAATCGCAAGCGCAAACCAATCTTTAATCTATTACTACATTATTATTATTCACTAGCTGTGCCTGCGGTTTCGCTCACGTGAACTACAGAATGCCCGCGCGAATCTTGCTCCCCTGCTCCCGGGTATTTTAAAGACAAAAATGCTTATTGGGGGTTTCCTTAGAACATAGACACTGGCTGGCTTTTTTGTAGGTCTTTTCAATATCTACAATTATTAAGTACATTAATTTACTATATCTCTTTTGTTTTACTCAGTGATTCACCATGACCAGTTTTTTTATTTATGCGGAACCCTAATTCTTTTTCTAAAATAAAAGTAGCCCAAGTTCCTCCCTATAAAATCAGCTATCTACCAGTGAAAGTTCCGTTAAAATCGGTCTAACCGTTTCTGATATTACCCGGAACAAACAGACAGACAGACAGACAAAAATTAAAAAACAATGTTTTTTTGTTATAGGTATCGTATATATTTCATATGCACTTAGTAAAAATCAGTAATTTTAACATTACAAACAGACACTTCAATTTTATTAATTGTATAGTTACTGCTGCAAGGAATGCTGATGACGCTGGAAATACGAGGAAATTATTCGTAGATTTTTATTAAAAATACACAAAATTATGAAGAAAAACACTTAATGTTAGCATTATTATTACATTGTTGATAATTGTAGATGACTTTTCGGAAACAGTCACACACTCTTTTCTTTTAGAACAGTGCTCTAAAGACATTTAGTGTACTGTTAGACAAACATTATGTTGTGAGTATGACCGTAATACATAATGTTATGTTAATGCTGTGAATCTCGGCAGTATAAAGCCGACCAAGTGCAAGAAAAAATATCAGAGTTACTCTTCAGTAGCGGCTAAGGAAGTTTTACTTAAAAAAAAAAAATGGTAAACGTTTATTTAATGTTTTTAAAAGCAGCTCATAAACAGATGTTTAAATAAGATCGCGAGCCGAAGTAATAATTTATAATAAAAAAAAACAACTTCGTGATTTAAACTCGTTATAAAAAAATCCGAGTTTTTCTTTCCGATCGGTACTCGTCGGCCATCTATTAAAGATCGAGGTCGGTGGTCTTATGAAAAGGAACCTATTAAAGCGCACTTTGAATTCTCGTTCCAGTGTTTTTGTGTCCTCTAAAAGTTAGCTAATACGGTAACCGCAGCTGTTTTTCTGATTATGCTAACGATAATGCGACACTAACTCTGAATTACTGCTTCCATACTGAAAGTTTCTAACGTTATCTGCCATAATACGACGTTTTATATAAAAGTTACATATTTAACGATAAATTATACCTACCTAAATATTCTAATTTAAGTGTAATAATAAATGTGCTTTATGTTTGTTTTTATTGGAAAATATAAGTATACAATAGAAGTGTTGGATACTAAGTTATTTCTAAAATAAGTTTCTACAATATTAATTTATAATATTATCGATCTACCAGACAATGAATTCAAGAACAATGTCAAGCAGGTTTTACAGTCATTATGTGGATCATTACGTGAATGATAGTGATGTTTGGAAATGACGTACTCTCTGTACATCCACTAAATATAATTCTGACCAATAACTACACACAGACAAACAATTATAAACACAGTAAAAAAATAATTGATAAACCCAATCGAGTTTCTTGCCTGCTCTTCAACATGACTCGGTTCATCCGAGTTGGATGTCTTCAGAACCGGTATAGTAGTGTAGTACGTTCTCACGTGCCTGCTTAGGGCCTAAACGGAGTAAAGTATTTTATTTTACGAGAAGCAACTGGAAGGCATTTGCATTTTGATAGATTAAGGGTTTGTTCAGATGAGCGCGTGTTATGAAAACGCGCGTCTAGATTTTCTGTTTATTAACACAAACCGTTCACATATACGTGCGTTATTGCTCGTTTTTTTTATTCGTAATAGGTTTTAGCGTATTTTGACCACAACCTCACCTGATGTTAAGTGACGATGTGGCCCATGATGATACTCAAGTGCAACTACCGGAACAAACCTGCCTACAGGTGCTTGGCGACAGATTTTCAACTTGAAGGTGGTAGTAAGCTAGGTGGGGATTAGATATAGCCCTACCGTCATTATATGGTCTCATCACGATGTTTTCCTTCACCGGAAGCTCAGGCACATTACAGGGATTTGAATTCACGATGATTGACGCTATGTCCGTACACACTACTACTAAGTGATCATTGCTTAGAAATAATATCTCTAAAAAGTCAATGGTCCCGATGGGATTTACCTGAAAAGCCATGAGATTGCTTTCATGATGATTACCTATACTCGGGGAGTAATGATTCCCTTATATGACATTTTATTAAGTCTTTAACAAATCTAATACCTATAACTTTTACAACTAGAATACAAATAATTATAAATAAACTATTAGTGTGTAGCGTTTATTAAAAATATATATTTTGGTGTTATATAAAATGTTACAAGGGTTATGCAAAAGGTTAATGCCTATTACTTGTTATTACCTCGATAGTAGTTATTCTAACTCTTCGTTGAAAATACCCTTTATTATTCTAGCTTTTAAATTCTACAGCTGGTGTATGTTTTAATAAAATCAATATAATTAATACGTGAAGCAAAAGCTTTCGGTACCTTTTTAAACGTATTGCGTGCACGAAGACTGTGAGATTTCGCATGGTTAGCGTTTATATGGAGGAGTCCAGAAAGTTAATAAAATTTATCTATAATATCTGTTACTAATATATATAAAATAAAATAAATTAATACTGCGAATCTTAACCCGACGAGTGCCATTGAACTTAGACCCCCCAAAATATTGACATTGTCATTCAACGAAAAGTGACAACAAGTGACGTAGATAATACTCATTGTTTACGAATACTGTAAATGTCAAACAGAAAATATTCTATGATCAAAAAGTCGGTGGTCGAATTTCAACCTAAGGCCGATCGCTAGTATATATAATTATGTTAGCTCAAAAACGGAAAATGTGTTTTCGTTGAAAAAATACATTTCTATGATTGTATTATTATACCATTTCCATCTATTTATTTTCTCGATGACAGTTCCTGTGAAAACTGAACGAGCGTCTTTTTTACATTATCTATGCATTATTTTATAAAAAATATGACGTTTACACACGTACAAGTTTATACCAGAGTCGGAGAAACTGATAGGGATGGAGCTATATCGATAAACGTAACACGATAACAGACCCGATATTTTTTTTTACAAAATGTAAGAAACTAAACTACTGCCGGATACTTTTGTACAAATTTACTAACTAATATTATATTTCATTTCAAGATGTTACACGTATTAATTCTTGATTGATAATGCCAACTTCTTCAAAAATTTTCGAAGCTGTTGTAAAATAGGTATAGGTAGGTACTCGACAATGAAGCGCAATAATTATAACGACAGGTAATCTTTATATATCTATTTTAATCAAAATCTGTTTGTTCAAAATATAATAAATATTAGGTCTTTACCTATGAAATTGCCGTTTTGTATGAAAAAATTTAAACGAATTTTTTTCATGTATTTTTTATTTGTATTAATCGAAGTAATCACCCATGCAAACAATGCATCTTTGCCAGCGTAGTAGCAGTTTATTGATGCCCTTCTTAAAGAAATCAGCTGGACGGGAGGCAACAAATTCTTCAAAGACATTTTGTACTGCCTCTCGGGTATTGAATTTTTTTCCCGCCAAGGAGTTATCCAAATTCTGGAAAAAGTAGTAGTCTGTAGGCGCAAGGTCTGGTGAGTAGGGCGGATGACGGAGAACTTCCAACCCCGGTTCTTGCAACTTGGAGACCGTCTGCTGTGCAGTATGAGGTCGCGCATTGTCGTGCAGGAGCAGCGGAGACGAGCGCTTAACCAATGCTGGTTGGAGATGTGCCAGCTTCTCCATCATTGTGTTCAGTTCTTCACAGTACACATCTGCAGTAATGCTCACCCCGTTTGGTAAGAAGCTGTGATGAATCACACCGGCGCTAAACCACCAAACAGTGACCATCACTTTTCTAGGGGTAAGTTTTCGTTTAGGGCATTGTTTAGATGCTGAACCAGGATGTAACCAACTTGCTGAGCGATTGCGGTTATCAAACAGAATCCATTTTTCATCGCAGGTAACAATGCGGTTCAAAATTCCTTCATTTATGTGTCTGTTTAGCAGTGCAATGCACGTCTCGACGCGTACTTCGCGCTGGCGATCATTGAGTTCGTGGGGCACCCATTTGTCAAGCTTTTTTACCTTGCCAATTTGACGCAAATGGACCAATATTGTTTTGACGCTAACGTCGAAAGCTGCTGCTAATTCAGCCGTAGATTGTGTATCATCAGCTTCCACAATCGTCTTTAATTCGTCATTGTCGACCAAAGTCTTCGGACGACCGCGAGGTTCATTTTTCAGGTCGAAATTCCCAGATCGGAAGCGAGCAAACCAATAACAGGTGGTGCGTTGGTTTGTAGTTTTAGCTCCGTAAACGTCGTTGATGTTGCGTGCCGCTTGTGCCGCGTTGCTGCCATGACGGTACTCATATTCCATAATTACTCGAATTTAACGTATCCATGATGACAAAAAAGATTGAAATGCGATGAAAATGTAACACTAATCAATAAACAAATGACTACTTTTGGAAAAAGAATTCCATGTTTTTAAAATAAAATTAATTTGAAATTAGAATTCTTAGCCAAACAAAAATTATTTTGATTTGAAATGGCCGGTACTGCAGAACGGCAATTTCATAGGTAAAGGCCTATTATATGCGATCGAAATCATTACTTATTAGTATATGTTTCAATGCTTTAATTTTAATGATCATATATTCCGATATTATTATGCAATATTTAGAAACAATGACAAAGAGCAGTTATTTATCAAACTTCATGAAAATTAATTTTTTTGTTAATTATACATGTATTTTAATTATTTGATTTTTAAATGATAATTGTGAAAACACCACGGTATTTATGTATAACAATATATTATATGACTTTTTGAATATAAGTGACAATTAAAATATATGTTATGTGTAACTCCTATGTAATAAATTTCACTCTAAATACATATTTAGTACGGACACTAGAGAGTTCAACCCATTTGTGGGCGTAGCCTTGTGTGCGTAAAGCGTGTATATATACAGTGATTACGTGTGTGTGACAAGAGATACAGTCAATTACCCAAGAGAATTAATTATATTGGCTATTTTACTTACATTATGTCGAAAATTTTTGCATGTTATTTGTTCAAATTTTATAATAACTCAACAGCTTAATTAGGTAAATATATGTTTATTGAACATGTTATTCCGTATCACCACCGCTAGAAATACCAAATAATGAACTTAAAATCTATAATTACATTATTTCCGTCACGTTCTGTTCAATGTTGTGTAAAACAGTATACATTTTTCAATTCCCCAAATATTTTATATAGGGTTTAGGATGATATGGTGTAGACGAAGAATTTTTATACCATATTGCTGTGTATTTATTTTGTTACCCATTGCTGAATATCTATCTTTTTTTTTTAAATTATTATTTAGCGTTTTAACATTTTGATCATAATGCGTCGTGCATTAAAAAGCACAACTACTGGTTAGGTGAAACATTTTCTCCATGACGAACCAGACATTTTTATTACTAACTGTACCCGTAGAACAAGACGATAAGAAAACGTGTTTATTGGAAGACGACTGCCGCGTCACCACAGAACACTATTACTCCTAGCGGACGCGTCACTGTCATATAAATTTAATAAAAACTCAAAGAAAGATGGGTTCAAGTCTCTGTACCTACCTGTAACAGATTTATGAATAATATAAGTAGTTTAAGTTCATAAAGGTCATTTGCAATTTAATGGTGGCTTTACATAAGCAATTACGCATTTATGTGGCTGTGATAAAACTTTATGCCACTAATAATAATTTAGATTTATGTGAGCTTATTCAACAGACTAACATTATAATATTATGGTCCGTTTATCAAATGGGTTATATTTTTTAAATTTATTATGTAACTATTAATTACAATAAAATAATTATTGTATGAACTTTTTTATTATATAATTATATTTATCCATACTAATATTATAAATGCGAAAGTATCTGTCTGTCTGACTGTTACGTTTTCAGGCCGAAGCCGCTGAACTAATTTTGCTAAATTTTTGTAAAGAGATAGATTGGACCTTAGAGAAAGACCTAGGGTATCTTATAAAATTCATATTTACGCTTTTGGTAAGAAATAAAAGGGGTTTCTCATTTTTCAAAAAACCTTCCCGGAAGTCAGTACTATAAGGGATATTTTAATTATTTTTAAAATTTTATTGGGACTGTTAATGTGTTGGATTCATATTGGCATATAATAATTACAATACCATACAGATAGAGTGATAAACCAATCTATGATCAGATCACTAAATACCTAATACACATGTTCCTTCCTTCCTCCCAGGAGGCAGGGAGATGTATATATGTATATGTTAGTTTAGCTCGAATTTATATGGATAGAGAATTAGTCAGATCCCGACTTCTTTGCAATCGCGGCAACAGCCCAAGCCGAGGTTCGGCCACTGGCACCCTTGCGCGCATGTTGTCCTGCTTTCGCGGCTAAGTGCCTTAAGCCCTCGCCCCTAAGCCACAGTGAAGCTATAAAAGCCGTCAGAGACTTCAGGGCCCCTAAAGCTAATAGTATCAGACAGAAAAAAAATCGACGGAACAGAAGTTGTCCAGACTCGGACACGGCATGACAGTTCTCTGAAGTGTCTACACAGCTTATTTTAGGCTACCACATATGTATAAATGTAAAGTAAATATAAGTAATATTTTGACAATTTCACTTTTCATATCTTATTATAAAACTATTATATTTAACGCGAAATGATACCAGTTGGGGTGTCTTAATACAGCTATTAAAAGCTCAAGATCTTTTCAGTACCCCGTTTTGAATTTTAAAGTAAATTCATTAAATTAACTATTCAAGAGAGAAAATATAGTAGAAAAGTGGATTAATCGAGTGTTTTTAGTAGCATACAATATTTTTAAGCTACAAAGGTAGGTACTATTTTGTAGGTAAACAATGTTTTAAACATTTTATTGAGGTGGATTATTTTGGTAATACAAAACATAGTTCAAAATACAAAATATACCACGATAGATTATTTATGAACAATGTAAATGATGTTTTAAGTCCTAATATAATTATTTAAGCGGAAAGATGTCCACTGCTAGACATAGACCTCCCCCGAATATCGCCATTATGAACGATCCTGCGTTGCTTGCATTCAGCAGATACCCTGGTACCCTCCATCTTTGCCCGTTGTTTTTTATAGCACGATGGTATGGTGCGGCTGATGATAAGCGATTACTGTAGCATATGAATGCTTGCGACATCAGAAGCATCACATACGCGTTGCCGACCTTTGTTTTACCTTATTAGTTTTTTGTATACAATAATTATTAAAGTATTCAACTATTATAAATACGAAATCCTTTTTTTTCTTATAAGTAAGATAGTAAATAAATATCATGGTGGTGTTTTCAACATTCAAATATTCTAGGATTAGGTGTCATAATAACGCGGCAACGATTTCAATAGTGAAGCGGTGATGGCTCAGTGGTAGCGTGTACGGATATCGCGTCGATCAACGAGAGTTCGAATCCCTGTAAGGAGCCTGAGCTTTCGGTGAAGGAAAACATCATGACAAAACAACAGCATGGTGGAAGGGCTTTTTCTAATGCCTGCCTAGTTTGCTATAGTTCTCAAGTTGAAAATTTGTCGCCAAGCACCTATAGATTTGTTCCGGCTACAGCACTTAAGAGCCAGTCCTCCCACAAGGCTTAGCGTTGGACCACATCGTCACTTGAGATAAGATGAGATTGTGGCTATAGTGCTAAACCTATAACGATAAAAAAAGTGATTAAAAGATTTAAAATTACTTAACTTTAGGCATTTATTAAAATAGTTATGAATGTGGTAGAAATTACGTAAGAGGATTTATCATACCTTCGCTGACAATTTTAATTGTAACTGAAGTCACCGGGTGTGAAGTTTCACTTGCATTTATAGATCCGGCACTGTTACCTTTATATAGTGTTCAAATAGATTCTACGATTGGCCCTGGCCACGTTATCGTAACATAAATCTTTATTCAACGCCTCTGCTCTATATCGAAATGGTTAACCGATTTAGAAGCCGTAAACATCATCATAACAGTAATGTTCGACAGAAGAGATGCCATTATCTAAATTGGAAATTGTGGTTAACGTTAGTTTGTTTTCAAATATTATTTTTTCTATAAGACGGTTGAACTATCTACTCATACAGATATTATGAATGTACTATAATGTATTTTATTTTAACTTAAAATAAATGATTTAAATACAATAAACTATAAGGTTTCATTTGTTGATTAATTTCAAATATGTTTGTTGTCTATGTTCAATATCGAAATTACATTATATTTGGAATTATCTAAACGAATCATTATAACTAATTATTTGGGTTCAGTGATCTAAAAAGGTCTTAGGTTCTAAAAAGAGAGCACTCCATTTGTTCCGATCCTACGCAGCTTCGTACCAGTTATCGGTTTGAAGCTATCGGAAATACACATCTACAGTGTCATCCAAACGATACCTAAGCCGACCAACCGTAAGTCTACATTCATTGTAGGTGGGGTAAAAGTCTATGAGATTTTTTTGCCAACGATATTGGGTTCGGTCACCAACTATTTAATTCCCCTCGGATTCTGCAAGTGCCAGGCATCGTTTCTCTTTGCATATACCAGGATCTTCCGGAGCCCTTTGCTTATTAGCGCTAAGCGTTGACTTTTTTTGTTTATTGTCCAGGCCTCATAAACGTTAGTGACAATAGGTTTCATGGTGTTTTTATATATTTATATACTTAATTACTTAGTTTTGATACGACGTCTGGAATTCGAGAGTTTACACTGCATTTCAGGGTATTTTGATCTTTTCCTCTCTATTGTTGATGTCAGTAATGGTGCATCTGAGGTACATAAGGTTAAATATAATAAACAAATGCTTTTAACGAATTATTAAATAAATGATATTTAAAATAAATATTTAATTTTAATCGTTGTTGCTTTTGCATAATGTATTTTAAATTATGGCTACATGTCCGTAAAAGAACTAATTTATTCCATATAAAAAAATGAATTCTCACGATTCAGTGAAAGTAGAAATTTCATCGATTCGATTATCAGTATACCGTGAAGTTTCGTTCCCAATTGTAGATTCGATGTTAGGACATTAAATGTCTGCAAAGAGTATCGCGATTTCTGGAGCCAAGCCAATCCGAGTCGGCTATTACCACATAAATATTGGAGATAATTTGGCTTTTTGTATTTTTCGTCACAAATGTTATGTAATTCTGTATTTCTTTTAAAAACAAAAGTTCTAAATGCTACTTTGTAATGATAATTATATTATTTATAAACAATCAAATTAAATACGCTAGCACTATATTTATATTTTTGCATCTTTATAAAAAATTTCAGAATTTATTATATAATCGAATACCGTAATTACCGTGTATTTTTTATATACATCGTTTCTTTATGTTTAGATTACTTTAATATAGAGTGTTATATATGTATAGGGACACCTTCTACTGATAAGTCAAATCAGCACTTTATATTCAAGAGAAACCAGACGATATGTTGGCAATGATAAGCTCATCCTGTACAAGTGGTTCGGTGGCTGCTTCATAGTTTTAAAACATATTTCGTAGCGAATAAACGCTATTCTTAAAATACAAAATGTATTTTGTTTTGTACACTAATTTCCGCACGAATCGGCTAGGTATTAAAAATAATATAAGCATACAAAGATATTGATTAAATATTTAACAGATTAACTTGTCAATAGTTGGATAAACAAATTATGTTCTATTGTGTAGAATCTTGGAATTAGATCGAATTGGACTGTGATCAAAAATTAGAAACAATTTGCGAATTTTAGATTCAACGGTTAACAAAAGTGAATGTTTGTTCAGTCAGTTACAACGTAAATTCTTAATTAACACTTGTCGTTTTGTGCTATCGTGTGGCACTCCCTATTAGAAGTAGATTAAAAGTCGTTAACATATATAAAATTATATAGACCATTGGATTCGGGAGAAGAATTATCATAATCGAAATATGTAATAGTTCTTTGTTTTTACGTAATCAAAAATTACATATAGGATGGTAACTTGGCAACACACAAGCCATAAAGAGATACTTCTTCTCCTTTCTTATCGATGATTGTTTTGATATCAATACTAGAAATAAATATAAACTAGTCATTACGTCTTTTAGACTGAGTAAAATGAATAAAAGTTTTTAGGTAATTGTGTTACGTTCTATAATAATCTTTCTAAGCACATTCCCAATTTGCCGGATAATAGGTTCAAGAATCATATTATGCAACTTTTATTGTCGAAAGGGTTATTATAGGGTGGCTGAATACGTGAATGATGATGATGTCTGGATGTTATTCGCTCTCTGTACATATACTGAAAATGATAGTAATTTTATATAATTAAATACTGTAAAAACTATTTAAAAAAGATAATAAGGTATTGATAAACCCGATCGAGTTTATTGTCGGTTTTTCTCGATGACTGGGATGTTTATCGAACCGGTAGTAGTGTTTTGACATTCATAAGCATAGACGTTTCATAAGTGCCGTCTTAGGTCCTAAATTGAATAAAAAATATTTTGATTTGATTTGAATTGAGTCTGAAAAGTATTCGAATAGTATGCGTTTAAAGAGGCTAATTATACCGATAAAGAGATTTGCAGTATACTTTTTTTATAGCAGCACGCCAAAGACAAAACTGGGCATGATGGTAAGCACAGTACAAATCCAAAAACAACGACGACCACCAATAGATCGGCTATCCATTCACAGTCGACGGTATCTGCCTGTAAGCTTCTCGACACCTGGATATACACTGATGGATCACAAAAAGTGACAAAGCAAAAGAGTCTCTGTGACGGTTTTATCACCATCTGCATGGTGATTGCAAACTAGTCGGGTAATATTTACCCTACCACCCAGCAGAATTACTGTATATATTTTTGCTGAGCCCAGAATGCTACACGCCCAAACGTGTCACTACTATAGCGAGTGTTACACCTAGTGTATGGTGGTTGCGATCCAGTTGACTATTATCCGGTCCTACCATTTGGCAATCATTATTATACATGAATTTATCTAAGCACAAATGCTGTTTAATTTCAGAAGGAAATTATGTTTCAGCTTTAATGTGCTGTGTAAGAAATGTGATAATTTGGCTACTTATAATAAATTTTTAAGAACAATAGTGACCGTCGATTGTCTTGCAACAATCTTTTACCCAAAACGATATTGTTACAAAACATAATTTATTGTTCGGAATTTTTTTTCGTTGTTTCGAAAGTATTCACGTTTACGTATCGTTTTTAAAATATTTTCAAAAAGTAATTGAAGAAAAAAAATCGGGAACATTAAAACTAAGTCGCGAACAAACTGCTCTCAGCAATTTCCTTTAAGTCACCACGCGTTAAAGCTTTTAACTTATTCAAGGTAGATTTAGGTTCAGTGAGCGTGACCTCATCTAAATGGAGGTGAAACGCGAAATTATGTAAAAACGCGCTTTTCACATCGAATATTTTCTTTGCTGTTATCAAAACGTAAATTATTCGAAGAGACTCGGTTACATTAGGACCGTTAGCTACGCAAAGGGTGGCTCTACAAAACGTATCACCCGTACCAAACTGGTATTCCTGCTCAAATCAGCGAACCCACGTTAGATTTTTTTTTATTTTTTTTATGTCGTTATAGTATCCAAGATTTATTTCAAACAATTAAGAACCAGACATGGAACATATTATTAGTTCCTTAGAAATAAATATTATATTATACCAATATAAGGGAATGTGGAGTTAATATTTTTTACTTTGATAAATGCTTTGAATTAAAACAAATTTTGCCCGATTGTCTATATGTATGTATGTCTGGATTTAATTCCGAAACACGTTGACCGATTTTAATAAAATATTGTACAAATTTTTTGTAGAATTTATAGACTATAAAAATATACCAAAACTATTTATTGAAATTGTTAAAAATAATTCCTAAACATTATACTTTTATTTGTTGTCAAACAATTTTGATGGAATTTTAAAGTTTTAAGTTATGAAACATAACAATATTACCTCTATATATTATTAAATATACGTTAAAATAAAATTATGAAATGAAAATAATATACTGCGGATTTACTCATCTGTTTATTATATTTTAAAAAAATGTACACATCTCTAATTAAGATTATAGCTGTCATATTTAACATGTAGGTGAGAGAAATGCTTATCTACAAAATTATAGGTACATGGAAAATCTCTGCTAGTCCAAAATATCGCTCTTAGCTATGTATATTAGTGTTAGATAAGAGAATAAGCAAGACGTAAGCCTCTCGGTGTTTCACTGAATTTTTTAAGGTTCATTAGACATTGCTCGTGAAATTCACAAATTTTTGTTACAATACGAATTGTGTTGCGGGAACAATTGCAAAAATGTTGGTACTCGGATCGTTTTCAATATCACCGGAGCGAGTGTACTTGGCTTTCTTTTTCCACATTTCTGCGTGTTTTCACCGAGGCCTAGCCTGTCGTTGCAAGCGGGAAAAAATGGACGAGCCACAGGTCACGAGCTCGTGAAGTGCAAATCGTTGTACGCCGTTAACTTGAGTGATTTTTGTGTGGTTTGTCTGTGATTTTTTACATTTAGTCCTCTAGTTTTTATGATTTAGCCTAAGGCTTTCTCTTTGATCACTTGACGGATTAGTTAACTTGTTGATAAAAATACTTATTCACTGATACTAGTAGTTGTAGGTTGGCACTTTACCGTTCAGTTCAGTTCAGTTCAGTTCCGTACCGTTCAATTTTATACATAAATAATCGTTGGTAGGTAATACGTATTAACTAACTAACGTAAATGCC
Source organism: Saturnia japonica (assembly GCA_033032175.1). Classification (NCBI taxonomy): domain Eukaryota; kingdom Metazoa; phylum Arthropoda; class Insecta; order Lepidoptera; family Saturniidae; genus Saturnia; species Saturnia japonica. Next base: position 8,413,489 of record CM065314.1, read on the forward strand.
TCATTAGCGTAGTGATCGTAAGCGTGACTGCTATGATCGAATTCCTGAGTTCGATTCCCAGCTCGAGCAAAGTGTTATTGGAGTTTTCTATGAAATTCTCAGTAGCAGCTTGGAGTTTGGGTTTGTGCCTGGTTAATGGAAATAGTCTAGCCCCCTATTACATGGGACCTAAAAGGATACACGGCGAACTGTGGGTGTACATTTAATTAGTACACCTCTGCCTAACCCTTCGGGGATACAGGCGTTATGGTATGTATGTACGAACATAATTGTAGGTAGTATCTTTAAGATATTGGATTTATATAATCCTAATTATTAAAATCTATTGGTTCTTTAAACATTCAGACAATTTTTTGTAAAATATTTAATGTCCATGAATATTCTGTAAATCTCAACGCAAACTGAACAAATGAATATACAATGTAACTGACAATATAGTTCCAGATGGCACATATTTAACAATACAAGGCAAACTCTCTGGAGTCAGACGCTTAATTAACTTTAAAGCTAGGTACAAACTTCGTCCGGAGTAAGGAAGTAAGTCCTCACACATCGCATTTGGCGGAGCACGCCTCGGCAGCGAGGTCAAATGACAACTCACCCTCGTAAGTGTATTGCGAAGTTTGGCACAACTTTGTGACTCTTATGTGTCACGTCACGAAGTATTTGACTGCTCGTATTCACTGATAGAAATGGTTTTTTCTTCTTCTTTATTTTGCAAGAGCGCTTACTTAATGTTGCGTATAAAATGCTCTGAAGAGCTCCGGGAAAGTTTTCTTCATATTGTTATCTTTATTGGGCATATGTTTGTACAAAGATTTTTTTTTTCATATACATTCATATTTACTATTCTTTGCAATCATGTGACGTGAGAGGACAAAGTTTTTATTCGAAATAACATTACCCGTTTTATTTATTATGCTTTTCAATATTGCCCAATCAGCTCGGCCAGTAACTTGAAGTTAAATTTTGAATATCAAATTAAATTCCCTGTGTATTCTTTGCCAATAATGTAATATTATTATTATACGAAAAGTAAATTAAAATGTATTTGTATGTGTGTTATACATCAGAAGAAAATACCGCCTAAATCTAAAACAATCTAGTGAATCTAAATTATTACTATTATAGTGTATAGTAAGGTTTGAGTGTGTTAGGGGTGTCGAATAACATCTTTAAAGCTGAGATGCCTTAGCCAACCTCACCTGCACGTGGCACACCCTACTGAGAAATGACGATAGCGAGGTGGTAAGGCTGGGTCGCGACCACCATGCATGTGTTGAAAATCCCGTCCTAGGCCACTTTTCTAACAGCGTTTGCGTGTCGCGTTTCGTGTTCAACCTATGCATATTCAATTAAATTAATGCAGACTGGCATGACAGTGGGTTACCGTCGATGGATTACGATCTCTCAGTCGTCGCCGTTGTGTTAGGATTGTACTGTGTTTATTATCAAGGACAGTACAATCAATTTGCAACTAAGAAAAAGGAATTCGCTGCCTGTATAGTGTAATATAAGTAAATAAAATAAGTGTAACATTACTAGGCAAATGCCTTTCTTAAGATTTTTGCTGGGACACGACAATTTGTGTCCGAATGGAACGCTATAACCCGATAAACCAGGTGTAACACCCGCCATGGTGACATAATTACACGTTTCGTGTTCTGAAATCAGCTGGTGTTTATTCAATATTAAACAATCTGTACCCGTTTTTGTCGCCGCAGCGATACACATGCACGGGAATCCAATGACATTTTATTTATAGACACGTCATACGCCAACACCATTGCACTAAATAACAACGCAATTTATTTATACACAGAAATTATAAGTAATGCTTCCTGTTACACAGTACGCAAAAAAGATAAAGAATATGAAAACGTTTATATACCATTATTGTTGTTAGAAAGAAATGATTATATATTTTGGGGTGTAGTGACATGCAATCGCGACAATGGATAAAACGTGACTGAAAAATTTTCGGGCAATTACCTGACTTTAGTATTGCCAAAATAGAACGCAGGTAAACGCATCTACATATATAAAAATATCTTAGCGGGGATCCGGTTTCAGTGACTCTCTTTTTGTTTTGTTGTGTTTTGGGATCAGCCAGTGCATATCCAGCTGCCGAGGCCTGCCGATTGCAGGAATTACAGCAACGACCGACGATGGATTGCCGATCTTTCGGTGCTCGTCGTTGTTTTTTTATTGTACTGTGCTCATCAAGGAAAGCGCAGTCAATTTTCCATGCTACAAAAAAATATTTACAGGTTCAATTACCACATCAGACAACAAAATACTGGCAATTTCAAATGCCGGGTAATCTATTATGTTTATAAACTACTAGCTGTGCCCCACGGTTTCACCCGACATTTTATCCGATTTTATCCGACAAACACCGCGCCGAAGTGCACCCATGTAGTCTTATCATAATTGTTCTTCCCGCAAGTAAAAATTATTTTAATTTTTCATTATCTCTTAAACTATGTGTCCAAATAGCATACTATAAAGAGTAAATTTAACTTCATAAAATTGTTTTTATGATGAAGTTACTTTTGTTTGTATGCATTAATATGCCATGTCTAAAAATGATGGTAATAAACCCCTTTTTAATTTCCAACAAATCTTTGTCACAAAATACCTTATTGTGGTTTATGTATAAGAGATATGCATATGCTATCTCTGACGTTTTTTAGAAATACTAAGAACCAATATTATTATAGAACATTATATTTCCGTATCATTAACGATTACGCCAGAGCACGCGGTTAAAGCAGTTCAGGAGTGCCTCGACTTCCGACTTACGTAATAAAAATCAATTTTTGAAGCTATCTAAGAGTTGTAGCCTAATTTTCTGGCTATCTATACAAAAAGGCTATTATATACAAAAATATTTTTTTGAATCCGACTAGTAGTTCCAGAGTTTAGCGTGTTTAAACAAACAAACAAACAAAAACTTTTCCGGTTTATTATATTATAAGTATAGATATATATTTCTCTTACTGTATATCATCGGGGATATATAACAAGGTACACGTCAAATTTAGCGTGTGTTTATTCCTCTCTGATCCAAACACGTCAAAGGCGTGTTTAATTACTTGCCGTTTTCGAATTAAATTCGGTTCTGCTCCAAGCACATAATGTACAATATGTTAATAATAATTATTATTATTACATTCAATATATTAATTTATGCTGTCACGAGAATTATATATGGAGTTTCTTTAATAAAGTGCTTACTCATACCAATTTGGACGATTTTAGGTATCAAATTATCATGAAAGCTACTGGTGGGAATCATTTATATCGCTATGACACTAGGGTAAGAGGGGGTAACGGGAGTCACTTAAGCAAGAATCAATAAAAGTGTGAAATTATTTATTTCAGGTTTATTAATAAACACATTTTTATTACTACAAGTAATAACTTATCAATCTAAAGCAGTTTATTAAATTTGGAATCATACTTTAGTTATAACAATACTTAAAAAAAAAACAACTTTGACCACAATTGCCCTAACATGCGGGTAATGGTAGTCAATATATTAGACGATGAGAGTCTGCTGAATCCATCGGAAGCAGTCGTTCGATCCACACGAAGTGTACCAGCGTGGTAGGTACCATAAATCATTGTTGATGCATTTTGCATCGTAATCACATTGGTATAATATAGAAACTTGTATCTGAATATAAGGAGAACAGTTTATCTTGCCCTTGGCCTTGCCTACAGTTTTTTTTTGCTTTGCTACTTTCTTTTTGAAGTGAAACTTCTTTATCGACGTATGGGGGATATTTTGTAGCAATCGTCACGTTTTTCGGTTACGCGCCATGTTGCTTTTTTATCAAAGTTTAGTATAGTGACGTAAAGAATATAATGTAATATATTATAATAATAACAACAATATATTAGTTTTGAAGTTTGGTTTGAAATAAGAATAACAATATATTAATTTGAAAGTGATAAAATAAAAATACTTATTCAAATTTAAGTGAATTTACAAGAAAAGTGAGAGTGATTATATATTTCGTTTTATAAATTCAACACGTATGAGCATGATTTTAATATGTATTTGAGGTTAACCTCACTTTTTGATTGTAAGTATCAGTGAATGTATATAAACCTGTTAAAATTAGCAAGTATTAATAAATATGACTGTAAATCTAGTGAACATTATTAATTCTAAAAACAATAAAAAATATAAATTAAATAATAATTTAAAAATAAAACAAAACACGATTAGAAAATAAAAATATGTATACGTACATCTTTTTTAATTACTTATTCGTTTTTAATGATTTATTTATTCAAAAAAATTGTTTTTCTTAAGGCTTAAGCCTTATCTACCCCATTTTCGTGAAGTTGCAAATAGTAGAAAAATGATATGTCGTAAAGAAGTTTCACTTGTTACCTGTGTACTCTGGGACACACACACATTTTTTTTTTCTATTCAGTGGAGGTCAAAATCATTCATCATTTAGTCACTTGTCATCAACATCAATCAATGTTTCAACCTCAATCAACATCAACATCAATCAACCTTTCACATTCATTTACCGTTTGTAATCACAGATGACAAAATGTATCAAATCCCAAATGTCATGCGAGCCTCAACACTCCATATATGTATTTATAAGAACCATTATATTATATAATTAAAATATTGTGAATAACTTTAATTATAATTAAACTTGATAGCAATAAACAAAGCCACAAACTATACCTCTGTTTAGTTATATTAGTACATTTATGATATTACGAATTTACTATCACAATTTCTTTTTCGTGTTTTCATCATGTGTATGGTAATTAATCACTTATCTAATTGGGTAAGAATGGCTTATCGTTAATTAAGTATATTGTTTTTTATTTGCCGCTAATATCTGAATACTTATATACAACTAGCTGACCCGCGCAACTTCGTCTGCATCGTGTAAGAGAGAGAGAGAGAGAGAGAGTAAGGATTACAGAGAGTGGGTCGTAGGAACTGTATTATTAGGAGTCGCCCGCCTCCCACATTATTCTGCGTATAAAAATGGCAATTACAAAGGGCAATTTTCGTTAGTATAGATGATACATATCTGATTTTATTATGTATATTGTAATATCGATTATTCCATACAATTAGAAAAGATTTAAATTATAGAATATATATATTCATGGTATTTGTAATCTCAATAAAACATTAATTGTATTAATTAGTGATCTTCGAATAGAAAAATTAAAGTCGAAAATAATTATTGTATAACACAGTTATTGTTTATTTGGAAATTTATTGTTTTTGTTATATAATAATCAAATGGTTAGTGTAAATATCTTGTAAAAGCAACTCTCGAAGTTAACTTGAAAGCCTTCTGAAACAAACGTTAATTACTTTATTGAAAATTTCTTAAGGGCTCTCAAATATATTTTAATATTCGTTAAGGTAACTTATTATTTTAATTCGCTGAAGTATTGTATGAAAATATACACTTTTTTCAATTATATTTGTGGCGTAGGTACCTAAACATATGTTGTTAAAAATTTATATGCCACTTATTTGAGTATAATCCAGAAAAAATACGAGTACATTCTTATTTAGTATATCGCTTTTATCATAATATATTATACTAGTAACCGTCTAGTTTGGGACTTCGTTCGCGTAATTTATAATATAACATATATAAGAATAACCTATTTCAGTCAAGAATAATGTAGTTTCAATGAAATAGTTTTCAGAATCGTATCGGAAACTTTAAACTAAAGTTTGTGTTTGTAAATATCTCTACATATAAAGGTTCTTTATAGGTATACTATATTTTATATACTATGTTCAAATATGACAGGATATATTTTTCATGAATTTATAACACAGCGTTTTATGGCGAGGGTGAGTATATTGTACTAACTGGGTATACAATTTTAGTGTGTGAATAGTTTCGTAAAAAGTACATAAGATTTCTATGTATTTCCATTAGAAAGCACAATAATAAAGATGATCGTAATATAGTTAAACCAAACATTAAAAAAAACTGTTTAAAATTGCTTCCATTTACTTTAGTGTAAATAAAAATTGACATATTTTAAGGTTGTAACTGAATCGCGATATAGAGTCTGTCTAATGCAAGCTGAGTGAAAATTGACGACTAATTTATAATACCTTTATTCCTAGTTAATCTGGGGATACGTGACATAATTTAATTAATTTTGCTGCCAATTTTCCTCAGCTTTCATTAGAGTCTGTCTTAAATTTATATAGAAACCCAGACATGGACAATAGAAATTAACATTACTAGTATTTTACTTACTACTTAATTCTTGTGTAATACATTCCAGTAAGTAATAAACAAGACGCTCAGTAGGTACATTTTTTCCTTATACATTTCACGGGAAACCTCAATATTATTGGTAATAAATGGAGTAGAAAGGATTCCCGAAACACGAAACGTAAGACGTGAGTAATTTACTCCATTTTTTATAAACACTGGCTTTGTATTAAGTTACCTTTTGTTTTTTTTTTTCTATTATGTAACGTTTTTGTTTTTTATTAAATGTATTTTTATGGAATGTTTTCTTAATGCAATTTTAAGTATTAGTAGATTAATAATCTGACTCCGAATTAATAAAAATGTAAAAAAATACAAAGAATTATTTTGTCGAGTGTAAAAGTTTAGATAGAACTATATTTTATTAAATGTAATGTTATTTGCTTATTTAGATTAATATTGTATAAAAAACATTTCAAAAAAAATTCTAAAAAGATTATTTTATTCTATAAATATGTTACCAATAACAATAGTAAAAAGTTTATATAAAACATTCCTTCATGCGACTTAAGGTAAGTTGTGCTATAAACTACAGCACTGAGTAGGTAAAGATGAAATCAGCCATGCAATTTATGCGCGTGCAAAAGGAACCGGCTCCGAATATATTTGCAATAATTCACATTTAAGAATATTTACGCTACAGGAAAGCTATTCGTTTCACAATATCTTACAATCGTTTAACGGTAAATAATGTCACGACTTGAAATTAAGAAAACCGGTTTCAAGGAATCTATAATATAGTTAATATATAGATATTTATTATATGAAAATGAATGCCTCTTTGTTTGATTGTTTGATTGTTGTTGTCTATGCGTTCCTAAAACATGCATCCAATTGCGATGAAACAGTTGTGAAGTACAAGTGGAGGTATTGTATTAGTACAAGTAGTTTGTAATAGGTGGAGTGAGGTGGGGCACAGAGAAACTTTTTGGGGATTGTGTTGTGTTCCTGCGGTGAGTAAGGTTTCTAGAGCTTCTTGGGATAGGGATCTTCAAGGACGGCAACGCGCTAATAATACCCGTGATATGATAAGCGTCTCTAGGTAAACGCTTACCATCAGGCGGGCCGTATGCTTGTTTCCCACCTCAGTCGTATAAAAATAAGGTGGCACGCGAGTAATTTTATTTCGAAGACAATGATATATTAAACAATGAATATTTATAATGTACTATAAATAAATTGATAATGTATAATTGACAAATGTATTATTTAACATAACAAAACGTTAAAACTTGACAAGTGGATAGATGTACACACAAGTTACGTAATTAGTTCTAAATTAACATAGTTGAAGTTGTTTGCTCTAATGCCACTTGGATGTTAGTTTGGATTGCAATTGGAACATAACATATAGATGTATAAATGCTCATATAGATGGGCATTGTCTACCTTAAAAAACTCATTACCCACTCTAGAAAAATTTACACTATTGAAGGAATGTACAATTTTTGATCTTGACAAAAAAAAAACATTTAGAATATACTATCGTGCATGTCATATTTTTTTTCGTTCTGCTCAAAAATAAGATAAATTTTAAAATTAAATTACCGAAATTAAAAACGTATAGTGGCTGATCAGCAGGCTGGATCCCCATCTCCCAGGGAAAAATGTTAGGCTACGCCAATACTCGTGTCGACAGTATACATCGATATCATATATTAATTAACAGTATAAATACATCTAAACAACCGCAGCAATGTAATATGAATTACTTCAAGTAAAGTTAATTTTGGATTAAAAATCAAACTAGGTATATAAAAAAAAGTACTACAATTGAAATATTAAAAAATGTATAATGTTGGACTGGTAATATAATATTAGTTGAATTTTAGTTGTATTTTGTTTGTATGTGTAGCAACACTGTCTTGCGATGTTTCTTTAATACCATGTGCGTTGTGTTGAGCTCTCTAGTAATAAATGTTTTACTGTATAATCCTGCCTGTTTATTAACTTCGCCCAATATATAATAAGCTCCAAATAATACACCTAATATATTATTGCGGTTTCTTGCAGAATTCTAAATATCAATAAAAAAAAAACTGAATGATAAATAAAAAAAAACCTATACAATATTTTAGGAGTACGTATAAATTCGTTTTATCAAAGCTTTCCAAATATCAGTAAAGCTGACTATATTCCCGCCATGTGTTCCACGACTGAAATACTAGTTACGTACTGTCACCGCAAATTGGTGACTGTGTTTGATTATCTGCCAAAATGTAAGGCTTGTATTGCACTCGTAGTTGTCAATTTCAAAAGCTCACACCAAATTATATTCTTTTAGTCTAAGGTAAAAGATTAAGTAAGTTAAGTATATTCGTTTGTTCGCTTATTACTTTCGTACTATTTATGGGACAGGAACTGAAAAATAATTTGTCGCATATGTATGTATTTATTATTAACATACATATAATATAATATAGAATAAACGGTGCTATATTAACAATAAATTGTTTTGTATATACTGAGCAGCACGACTGTCGAATTCACTTCCTATCAACATCCAACAAGCCAACTCTCGCGATTCCTTCAAGTATTCGCTACGTATGTTTTACTTGGAGCAGTTGAATATCGGGTAGGTTTTTTCTACTAATACACCGATAGAGAATGCTTTTTAGCATTAAGTCCTGAAATTCTACTTTTATACGCAATAAAGAACAAATCAATAAACTTAATCTCTGTAGACTTCAGAATTGGGTCTTTATCTAGGTAAAAGTATTCTATTCAGTTTATGTTTATTCTCGATAGACGCAACACGCGCGTATCGTTTAAAAAAAAGATAATGAGACCGCAACTTCTGCAAGTATTTATTTATTTAGTACTTTTAACTACTACTTGAGTGTGTATCGCAGTAGAATAATTAAACCGCAAGAAGCACGCGTGCACTCTCAATCACAACTCCGATCAAACTGATGCGTCGTCACGTCCTAGCGGAGGTCTTCACCACAGAACACTATTACTCCTAGCAGACAGGACTCCTAGTGTGGACAGACGCCAGACGTTCTGGCCAAAATCCTTTGATCCGTGCCACAAAAACCGATAACAATCGGATTCGAGGAGAACGCATTTGCGTACGCTAAATATGTACAATAGACGGGCAAATTACCCCTTCTATGCGTCGGAAGACGCACCCAAAGTTGAAGTCTGCAGATGCATCTGTTGACTTCTAGAGGATACTTAAGGGATGATATTTCAAAATGCGGAACCACCTTTATGTTTTACCATAAATATAAATATGAATTTTCATATCCCTTCATTGAAAAATTATGGACAAACTTTCATCCCCTATATTATCAACCCCTCAAGTTATATTTTTGTAATAATATGTGGTAGTCTATGTCGTTCTCTAAAGTTCATTCTATCTATGTTAAATTTCATCGAAATTGTTAAAATTGTGAAAATCATTATCTGTTGGATTAAACTATCAAATATGACAATAATTTGGTTAGTAACCTAATGAAAATGATATTTATGTATACATACCTTGTATCATATATCTCAATTTAGACACACAACATAAGGCTTACAGTTCTTTTTAAATTTTCACTACAGTTTATACCTGCTTAGTGACCGAAACCCTTAACAATTCATTTAATATGAACAACCACCGGCACATTATGTTCCTGACATGTTATTTCGCTGCACCGCAACGTTGGCACACGTTGCATCATCCGACAGATGCTAGTCACACAAATCAATGCCCCCGAACTTTGAATGGCAATCGAATTCTGTTCTATGTCCCACTTCACTTTGTGATTGATTTGATACGACCTCTATCGAATCCCACTACGGCCAGCCTGGACATAACTATTTTATTAAAGTACGTACCGATACAGTTATAAAATAGCATTTTCGAAACAAATAAATCTTCGGATAAATTTTAATATATATTTTTATAACTGGTAACAGTTATTACGGGATTTGGAACAGTAAAGGTCTTTATTTTTGTTTACTTTGTTTTTGTTGTTTTTTTTAGTAGTTTATAACGGATTTACAATTGTAACAGATCCACTCTAAGTAACTAGCTATAATTTTGAAAGGAATATAAAACTAAAATTAATACAAGTAACGCCTTCTAGTTTAACATTATAAGTACTTTTAAATAGCAATGCTGGTGGTCGTCGATTGTTGGGTTTCACTAAAAAAAATTAGTTCTTCTTTTACGGGTTTGAGGAGCTGGGAAAATTAACTTAAAAGCTTAAAAAAGCCCTTTCAACAACTTTCATGTGCAAATAATCATACTTCCTTCAAGGTAGACATAACCACAGTTTATTATAGCATTCATATTAACTTTACTTTCATATAATGTATTTTAATATTTATTGTCATGTGTTTGAGTAAGTTCTAATTTCATTTTATGTTATGTTTTCTGAGTACCAGATTAAAATAACTTATTTACTACAACTTTGTTTAATTCACAACGTAAGGCCATAATAGACGATCACGATCAAGTAACAGTTAAATATCTTGAATTAATATATTCTAGATTAGACGGGTAGTTTATACTAGCTAGAGGAGGAGAGGGGGGGGGGGGTTTGTTACACAATCCATCATAAAACTATCACATTTCTGAAATAATATCCGTTTTCTAGCTTGAGATTGATGATATGTAAATCTTGTGTCCTCCATAAGAAGGAGTTTAAAGTGATTTCTAACATGGTTTTTAATTGTTAGAATGTGAAAATATTATCTAAATTAATAGCTCGATCGTACATAAAAATATATTCGTGAAAGATTATATCTATAAAATATTGTTACACTTAGGCTATAATTAGCATTAATTTATGTAAGTAATTCTAGACGAACCTTGAAAATAAATGAAAGTTTTCACAGACATTTATTAGAAAATATAAATATGAATTAGAACGAATGCGCACATGCTTATATACGAATATTAAAAAAAGTAAATGGAAATAACGATCGTTTAAATTTGTATGCAAAGATTAAAAAAACAATATAACATTTCTGCACATAGAACATTGTTATACCAACATGCTCTTATAACGCAGCTGTTTTACCTATAACTGATTATATTTATATCGACGTATCAAATTTTAGACGTTTCAACATTTAATAAGCCTTTTTAATACCTCGAGAAGTTACCGTTATATCTAAACGTTAATTATTAATTTAGCATATTATATACAAGTCATACCTTGTCTTCTGCGTTGATGATGAATGGAGACTTATAAATCAGGTTGGATTTCGATGGGTCTTGCAAATTGCAAAATCATAATTTTGCAGGAGATGCATCCAAACAATAGTTTGGCCTCTAAGCATTTAAATATATACTAAATCACATCTAAAAGGTAAAGTATGAAGTATGTATGTATCTTAAATATATAGAGGAAGTTTGTACATAAAGTGTTCTTGATTTTTAAATGTGTTTAGAATTATCATTAACACTATGTATTTTCGTATTTTGCATTCAAAACCTTCATAGTTTAGAAACATGATTAGTGATCCTATTTATACCCTAAATTCGTAAACATAAACTGAATACAAATTAGTAAAAAGGTGACGGGGACAAGACACTTGAAGAAAATTCAATTTAATTTCTTCTGGGCTTTATTACAAAATAATATATTTCTTTTTTATGTGCTTCTGTCTGGGTAGGTAATTTCGACAAAGTCAAGTGTGATAAATGCTCGTTTTAGAGTTTACATAAAATAGGTTTTCAGTTTCCAACAAAATAACCTAAACACACGTTTTGTTAAAAACACATTATATGAAACTAAACAGTCTCTTATATAACTAGAGGTGCTCCGTGGCTCCGTATGCGTTTATTAATATTTATAGCTTGTCAATTGAGGAATGGCATGTATTTCCCGTGCACAATTATCATCAAAATCGGTTGTATTTTTTTACCATTTCTAAAAATATTATTGATAATTCTTACAACCTATCATTTGAGCAAAGGCTTAAGGACATACATCCTCTGTGTAAAATGTTATCAAAATCGGTTGAGAATTAATACAAATTAATAATTATATTTTTTACAATCAATGAAAGTTTTATTGACAGTTCTTTTAACTCACCAATCATGGAATGACTTCGTATACAAAATTTTATCAAAGTCGGTTAAGAATTAAATGATTTTTTCTTTGCCATTTTTAAAAGTATTATTAGAATTTTTATAGTCTATCAATTGACTATTTACATAAGCTTCTCGTGCTCAAAATTTCATAAGAATCAGTCAAGCCGTTATTGACTTAAATCCGGTCATAGAACAGATAGACAAACACATTTTTTAAGGGTATATTAGTGATAATGTTATTTATATAGGATGTATAATATAGATTATACTATGTTAAAAAAATCAGAAAGTGAAAGTTATAAAGATACAAACAAAAGAAACATTACAATGTTATTTTATTACAAAGACAGATTTGAAATCTGTAATTAGGATAAATATAAACAGTAGCAATTTCAATAAAAGTGGAATATACGTATATTTTATATTCCTTGTTGCACGTCAATAATAAAGTTTGCCCATATGGCGGAGGAACGAAGATAACGGAAATTTGATTTTAATGAGGTATCTGAAGAAAACAGCTCTAATGGCAAAGTTGACGTGCAAAATCCTTTGAAAAGGCCACGAAGTTGCGCCTCCCGGAAAGTTTAGCTTGTGGCATGAATTCCAAGTTAATTAACTCTTACCCACGAAGTGTGAGGATTCCTGTTCTCATTTCCTAAAACAAGATACTCAGATATCTTTAATTATCCGAACATGATAAAAACATCAAAATTGTTATGTAGTAAGACTTTTATGTACTTACTAAAAGTAGTTCTGTCTGTACATGTATTTGTATATTTTTTTTGCAAATATTTTGATATTCGTGTATTATGGTATGTATTGTAGTTGTAATTGTAAATTTAATAAAATGTCTTTCTTTCTGTTCTGTATATCTGAATGTAACTCAAACCGGTTTGACCGATTTTGATGAAATTTAGTACATGGGAAGCTTGTCCAGCTACATAATATAATAAAATGTTAATATTTCTTTTAAAAATGGTAAATAACAATACTTCAAGAAAATAGATTTTTATTCATTCTCAACGAATTTTGACCAAATTTGAGAAAATGTAAGCATGGAGAATATAATAAATGTGAAAGTTTCTATGTTTGGATGTATGTTACTCAATCACGCAAAAATGCTGAACGGATTTGGATGAAATTTGGCACACAGATAGTTTTTGACCTGGATTAACATATAAGATACTTTTTATACTGGTAGAGGTCATAGCTTAACTACTGTCATCAATATATTATTGTGGTTAGTTTATATTTGAACTGTGATTATATTGCACGAGCCGTGCGAGCGAAACGAGCGGGCCGTGGTAGCAGCCGGTCAGTGACAGAAACAAATAATTATTCTTTGAAAATTCATATACAAGACCTGGAAAGACATAGGTAACCTCAAAATAAAAAAAAAAAAACTTAAGTACTATTAGTTTCTGCACTTTTTTCTTCACAGGGGGATTACTCTCACGCTCTTCCACCTCTCCCACCCACATTCACATCATCAAATTCGGCGGTAAATAATCTAAACCCAAACCGTACCTACTTTTTATCCCGGTAAAAGGCATAGATAAACTGCTGATATCAATTTATGTATAGACATAGTTTATTTTCGATTGTGACATATGAATTATTTTCTGTTATTGTTTTCAGTTTAATATCTACGTTCCAAGTGACAAATATATTAAGGTTTAAATATTTAGCTGGTACATTTGAGTTTTGAAAACAGTTATTCATTTGTTTTCTCCTCATTATTTTTTTCTTCGTCGTCGCTTATTACCGCACAATGGAAAACATGAAATATCGGTATATTTACGAGTACGAGTTCTACCGTAGCACCAGTGCTGCAGAAACAGCTTGAAGGATTAATGATGTGTACGGCGCTGTTGTCGCAAAAGAAAGCACGGTATGTTTTTGGTTTCAACGTTTTCGTTCTGGAAATTTCGACCTTCAGAACCAACCCCGTGGACGGCCGGAGACCACAGTGGAAAATGAAGAATTAAAGGCTATCGTGGAAGCAGATCCATCACAAAGTACTTCAGAGATAGCTGCAGGCTTCGGGGTAAGTGATAAAACTGTATTAATCCACTTAAAATAAATCGGGAAAGTAAAAAAACTTGAACGATGGGTAACTCATGAATTGAGTGATTCGAACTTGCAAACACGCGTCGACTGCTGTGTTACTTTGCTCAACCGACACAATAATGAAGGGATTTTAAATCGAATTATTACTTGTGATGAAAAGTGGATACTGTACGATAATCGGAAGCGCTCGTCGCAATGGCTGAACCCTGGAGACCCAGCCAAATCCTGCCCTAAACGAAATTTGACTCAGAAAAAGTTACTTGTGAGTATTTGGTGGACTAGTGCCGGTGTCGTTCACTACAGCTTTCTAAAATCTGGCTAAACGATTATGGCAGATATATATTGTCAGCAACTGCAAACCGTGAGCGAAGAACTAGCTGCTAAACAACCGAGATTGGTCAATCGCTCTAGGCCACTGCTGCTTCACGACAACGCAAGACCACACAATGCACAACAAACAACTACTAAGTTAGATGAGCTACAATTGGAATGTCTGCAACATCCACCGTACTCCCCGGACCTTGCTTCAAAAGATTACCATTTTTTCTGGAATTTGGACAACTTTTTACAAGGAAAATAATTCAACTCCGTTGCGGAAGTCCAAACCGCCTTTAAAGAGTTTATTGATTCTCGCCCCCATGGTTTTTTTTAGTAAAGGGATCAATGAAGTACCTATGAAATGCCAAAAGTGCAAAGATAACAACGGTGCATACTTTGATTAATTAAATATATTTTACAAAAAAAAAAAAAACTTTATATTCCTGCCGTACAAAACGCCAAATTCATATGAGATATATCAAATTAAAGTAGTAAATAATCGTAGACCTTAAAAAGACCTACAAAAAAATTCAAGGAGAGCATATGTCTATCTCCTAAGGATCATACACAATGAGCATTTTCGTTTTTAAAATAACTGGGAGCACGATTCACGCGAGTGTCCGATCGACAGAATTCTGTAGACCACGCGAGCACAACCGCGGGCATAGCTAGTTACTAAATATATTTATTATACATATTAAGCAAATCAATCACATCAGCGTGAGAAACGATCCATAAAAGTATCCTTAAAAGTACTTCCATATCTTTTCAAGGAAGGCAGCTCTTAAGTGACATGACTTTGATAAATTACTTGCGTGTAGAATGTTCATCCACAGATATAGATATTATAGAGTATTTATTATTATTACAACCTTCATTGTTACCACTTTTTCTTATGAATAATTGTTAATACATTTCATGGTAAATATAAGTCACGAATATAATCTTATCGTTTTTGAGATTTCCTGAGTACCACTGCCTGAAATTTCACATGACAAATTAATTTTTATCCGACCACGGCATAAGCCAAAAGGAAAGGTTATGTTTTTAGCAGCATGTATGTTTTTATTTACGTATGTTACACCGTAGAACCTAAACTAACTTTCATGAATAAGATGTCAATCGATTCAGTATTATGGTCCGGGTGACATAGGCTACATTTTATACGAACAAAATCAAGATGACGGTTGTTATTCCCAAAAAAGTATATGTAGGTAATACTGTAATATATTTTATTTATATATAGAAATGATATGAAAATCATTTTTCTCAAACATGCACGAAAATATTGTCATTATTTTCGAAAAAAGAACACGCGAAATATCGAATTAACCGCCAATAAAACCAATTCCATTGCAGGAGCGTTTTTTGAATTTGGAACATTACAATGTTTCAGCAATGCTTCATCTGTGCCGAAAGGCAAGCGTATTTATGGCTATATAGCTACGTAAACGTAATTTGTACTAAGCAAAGAGATTTACTTTGGTATGCCAAAATGATAAAAGAGATCCAATCAAAGATTATTCAACAACCCCAGCACGCCGTTTCATACAGCATTGCTGAAGCGTTGTAATGTTCCAAATTCAAAAAACGCTCCTGCAATGGACTTGATTTGGTTGGCAGTAAATTCGATATTTCACGTGTTCTTTTTTCGTTAAATAATGACAATATTTTCATGCATGTTTGAGAAAAAAAATAAACACAACCATAGGTACATATATTTTTCAATATTATTCGTAAATGGCGCTATACGGATTGGTTTATTAGTTTTAGATGTTCTGAGACATCACAAGCAAGAACGTTGATAATAATAGGTATTTACCTATGAAATTGCCGTTCTGCAGTACTGGCCATTTCAAATCAAAATAATTTTTGCTTGGCTAAGAATTCTAATTTCAAATTAATTTTATTTTAAAAACATGGAATTCTTTTTCCAAAAGTAGTCATTTGTTTATTGATTAGTGTTACATTTTCATCGCATTTCAATCTTTTTTGTCATCATGGATACGTTAAAAATTCGAGTAATTATGGAATATGAGTAATGTCGTGGCAGCAACGCGGCACAAGCGGCACGCAACATCAACGACGTTTACGGAGCTAAAACTACAAACCAACGCACCACCTGTTATTGGTTTTCTCGCTTCCGTTCTGGGAATTTCGACCTGAAAAATGAACCTCGCGGTCGTCCGAAGACTTTGGTCGACAATGATGAATTAAAGGCGATTGTGGAAGCTGATGATACACAATCTACGGCTGAATTAGCAGCAGCTTTCGACGTTAGCGTCAAAACAATATTGGTCCATTTGCGTCAAATTAGCAAGGTAAAAAAGCTTGACAAATGGGTGCCCCACGAACTCAATGATCGCCAGTGCGAAGTACGCGTCGAGACGTGCCTTGCACTGCTCAACAGATACACAAATGAAAGAATTTTGAACCGCATTGTTACCTGCGATGAAAAATGGATTCTGTTTGATAACCGCAAGCGCTCAGCAAGTTGGTTGGATCCTGATTCAGCACCTAAACAATGCCCTAAACGAAAACTTACCCCTAGAAAAGTGATGGTCACTGTTTGGTGGTCTAGCGCCGGTGTGTTTCATCACAGCTTCTTACCAAACGGGGTGAGCATTACTGCAGATGTGTACTGTGAAGAACTGAACACAATGATGGAGAAGCAGGCACATCTCCAACCAGCATTTGTCAATCGCTCGTCTCCGCTGCTCCTGTACGACAACGCGCGACCTCATACTGCACAGCAGACGGTCTCCAAGTTGCAAGAACTGGGGTTGGAAGTTCTCCGTCATCCGCCCTACTCACCAGACCTTGCGCCTACAGACTACTACTTTTTCCAGAATTTGGACAACTCCTTGGCGGGAAAAAAATTCAATACCCGAGAGGCAGTACAAAATGCCTTTGAAGAATTAGTTGCCTCCCGTCCAGCTGATTTCTTTAAGAAGGGCATCAATAAACTGCCACTGCGCTGGCAAAGATGCATTGATTGCATGGGTGATTACTTCGATTAATACAAATAAACAATACATGAAAAAAATTCGTTTACATTTTTTCATACAAAACGGCAATTTCATAGGTAAAGACCTAATATAACACTATATAATATTGACATAATTTTTGCATTAGGTTCATATCACATTAAAGTTATCATGAATTTGGCTTGATATTGAATGTCACAGATATGTAATTCTATTTTTTGTAAGTGCGTGCATTATTAATGGACTGGCGTTTAATTTCTTTCATAATTCCGATATCACTGATACCTACCTAAATTGACACATCATATTGTCATTCAATAACATAGGTATTCCCATAGAGTTAATATATCATACATCTATGGGTATTTCAAATATTGAGTATGTTTTAAACGGACACCGATATGTAATGTTTTACCAATTCTTTATAATTTCTTAATCGTAGTCTGTGATCGTTTTAGATATGTGAATTTCGTTGCATTGTTTTCTATGCAATATTTCCATCATATTCATTTTATCCGTTTATATCGTTCTGTGGACTTTGTGAAACGTGTCCCACATATTACGTTAACTTAAAATTTTAATTTTTTTCCGCTCTTGAACTGGTTTTATAAAGGAGTTGTGGAGCGGTCACTAAGCGCTGGCCAAGTTAAGTGCCGCTTTATGAAAGTACCGTGTACTAGCAGACCCGCTTGTATTATTTTCTCTCATATTTTTTATTTTCTATGAAAGCCTTTACACAAAAATTAGAAATTCAATTAAAAATAACTAAAAGTCCTTAATTGAAAACTCCGATAGATGGCACTGATTACTTTGTTTTGTGACTTTCTCCTTAGACCAGTCGGTTTTCCGTTACGATTCTTTGATGTGAAATACATAGCGTAATCTTAGGTTTATATATAAATGGAATAAAATTTTAACTATCGTAGTGTAAGTTTTGATTATATGTAGATACGTCTTATTTTGTTTATATTTTTATTTATATACTGTCATTTTCTAAGTTCAAAAACATTAAAGTTCGGAAAGTGTATTGGTTTCTGTTTATAGAAAAGTACAAGTTTCTGATGAGAATTAACGATGAAACTATTCCTCGTGGAATGCTGAAGTAACTTTTATAGATTTTTTATAGAGAATAATATAGTTTCATCTATCATATAAAAGACTTGTTAGTTTTCTTGAAAAGTCTTTTTCAACCCAGGCAGCTCGGTTGTGGAATGCATTATTACCCTTACCAATAAGACGTGCGCAATCACTTAATATATTTATAAACCTAAAATATTTAGGATCACTATTTATCGCTTTAATCAGTTCTGTTGGTGCTTGTATGTATGTGTGTATGTGTTTGTATGTTTGTGTGTGTATGTATATATAATTTTATGCTATGTATATAAAATTGTAGCGTTTATGTTTATTATTAATGATATTGTATATTGTTCTTGTATTTGTATATGTACTATATTAACTAGTCTATCTTTATATTTTAACTATCTCGTTCTTTCTTTCTTCCAATCCTTTGTAAGGTTGCCTGGAAGAAATTGCTTTAAGCAATAAGGCCGCCCGTTGTTTCTGTTCTGTTATTTTTTCTACTTTTGATTTTTATTGTACAGTGTATGTTTGAAACAATAAAGTATTTTCTATTCTATTCTATATAATGTGATTATGTATATTTTCCACGGTGTCTGTATGTAAATATGAGGTTGTCATTTTTTTATATATCTATGTTGACCAACAAGTATATGATCTGCCTGATGGTAAACGGCTACCGTAGCCTATGGACGCTTGTATTACCATAGATATTACTAGTGCGTTGCGAACTTGAACCTCCCTCCTTGTTGATCCCTAGGAGCTCTAGAAACTCTAATCACCGCAGGAAAACAAAACAAGGTTATTTAGCTATAATTTTCTGTAGAGTGGAGGTATTCCACCAGTCGGACTGCCTCAATTAGAGAGAAATCTCCAAAGTGGTTTTAATGTGTTAAAAAATTATAATACATAACTTTGAGTTTGATTATTTCACGATTTTATTGTAAAAATGAACGGTTCGTAATCAGCACTTAGCAAAATGAAAATTATAATATGATCTTTATTGATTGGGTATAACTTTTATATGAACGGGAAACATCATCTACTAGTTATTTTTCGGATTCAGTCTCTATATCAAATAATTCTAATTTAATACAGTATCTAAATATCGATTGATAAATATCCATACTAGCTGTGCCCTACGGTTTCATCCGTCTTTAATTTATTCGACCAAATCTCTATTGCGCCGCCCGCGCCACCAACGCACGGTTATTCTTGTTCTCTCACTTCCCGTATTTGCCTCTAGTTCGCCAGATTGCTTGACGTTCGTGATTATTACTCCGCTCCTTAGAGTAATAGCGTGAAGTTATGGGTAAAATTTATTATAAATGTGGGATGTGTGTTGATGTGTTCATATTACCTACATTTAATCTTCTAAAAATCTTTACAATTAATCGTCGTCAACTATTTATTGACGTCCTTCACCCATTACTGTTCCGCTGTCTTGCCAGACTATTAACTTAATCCTTACTTCTAAAATGTTGCCGTGCTATGACGCCCTATTATCCCACATAAATATATTGTGAAGACATCATTTCTCACACGTCCATTGAATTCCGCCACGTCAATATCCATAGTGGAAGCACAAAATTATTTCATATTCCTTTTTATAAAAACAATGTCTCTTTCTACTGTCCAATAACAAGTATGTGTCGCTCTTAGAATAATATCGAACATTATAACGTTCATAATATGGATCCTTGAACTTGAATCTAAGTCGATTCCGATATGTAATTAAAAAATACTTTACTTTATTTTAATATATTATTTATTCTATATTATTGTAATTCTGCGTGCAAATGACAATTTTTTTATTTTTGGCAAATAATTACATCTGATGTGCACTAATAAATTTTATTATAAGCTAGTTAAAACATGTCAAATTTAGAAAATTATTCTTATTTTGTTTATAATCAGTAATGTGTGCTTAAATAAATAAATGAAAAAAAACACACACACTAAGCAAAGCTTGTATTATGGTAACTAAACTGTACCCAGACTAAACATGGGCGGGAATCGAACCCGCGACCTCTCGGCTCAATAGTAGTACTTACTACCACTATTCCACGAGACCTGTCAAAGGAACCTTTCACAATAAATAGACTATATAATGCAAAAATAAATTTTATAATCTGATTGGTACTTCCAGAAAATAGCGCGTTCAATGAAACATACGAATAACCAAACTCTTATGTTTTATAATATTACTAGCTGTGCCCGCGGCTTCGCTCACGTGGACTACAGAATGCCCGCGCGAATCTTCCTCCCCCAATCCCGCCGAGTATTTCAAAGACAGCTTATTGTGACTAAACTCTCGCTAATTTTTTTGTAGGTTTTTTTAATGTTTACAATTGTTTAGTACATTAATTTGCTATATCTCTTATGGTTTACTCAGCGTAAGCCATTTAAGCACCAGAATTGATTCACCATAATCGGTTTTTTTATTTGTGTCTAAGTCTAAGTTACTTCCTATAAATTCAGCTATCTACCAGTGAAAGTCCCGTCAAAATGGGTTCAGCCGTTTCGCAGATTACCCGGAACAAACAGTCACAGAGGACAAAAGTTTTAAAAATGGGTTTTTGAACTAAACACTTCTTTAGCATCGTTGTGATTTAAAAGGCGATAAAATGAAACGAAAAAGCAAAAGTTTGTTGTTGCCACGTAATAATGATTTTCATTACCTCACCAAAAAGGCACGAAACAAATACTTTTTAGACAGCACTTATTACATTATGTTACTGATTGATATTGTTTTAGGTTAACATGGATATTTCAAATGTGCTTTAATTGAAAATGATATTGTGTATAATGATTGTGCGTACTTGTATGTACATTTTCATAAACTTTAAATTAAAGTGTATTTGATCATTTTCTGAATAAAAAAAAAAATAGATATGAAGGTTTCACTTCTACCACGTATGAATTGCATACATAATTTTTTTTTATTATAGGTATCGTATATACTTTCATATGCATTTAGTAGAAAGGTGTTATTATGACATTACAAACGGACACTTTAATTTTATTAATTGTATAGATTATTATAGTATAGATAAATATCAAATATTATCTATATATTGTAGCATATAGTGTGATATACATCATCGAACTCTTATATTTTCAGAATAAAAGTTGTAGAAGACAAAATACATACAAAAAATGGTCTGACTAATATAGATCTAAGGCAAATAATATTAAGCAACCTCTCTCGTGTATGGTACCAATATTAGAGAAGTTATAATATTGAGAAAAAAGAGTATGAAAGTTAATCTTGAGTTATTGTAAGTTACGGTTGGAGAAATAAGTTGTAATATTATTTTCATGTAGTTACTAAATTGAGGAAAATAATATTATATATGACTTATTGTTAAACCAAAAAAAATTAACGACACATAGATATAGCTAAAGGTATTATTATTATTATTATAACTCTTATATATAAGGGACTTTTATGTAATTCATACATGTCAGCTCCAACGTAGCATTACCTCAGTATTATATCGCAGTCGTGAAGGGAGAATTAGCTAATTACACTTTTCTCGAAATATACTTTATTGCTTTGGCATAAAGTCTACTGTACGATACGTTTTTTTTTCTTAACCACGCTCTTATATCATAGTTCGTCACAAAAATAGTAAAAAAAAATGAAGCAGTAAATTGTACTTTGATTTGAAAACAGTAGAAACGGAAAAAATCATATTTTCCTTTTAGACTTTATGACGTAAATGTAAAGAGCCGAGTTTTGATACTGATACAGTAACATTGTAGTATACAACGTATAAAACATCGGCAGTAAATTTTATTTATATGTGAAAACTTACTGTCGCATTTGAAGAAAAAAATCACTTATCCCGCAAATTAATTTTGGTAGTTATATAATTATCTCTTTAAGGTAGCGATATATATTATTTTTAAAGGAGTTTTTTATGGCAACACCATATCTCCGTTAATTCTTCATCAAAATTAATGATTAAAAACATAAATTCAAAACTTATGTCACCGCTATTGACGAAAGACAAATAATTTAAAATTATTGTTTTCTTAAAAGACTTTTCAATAGGAATGGCATGTGTTAATGTTTATGAAAATATATTCATGTCGCCATTTATAAATAATTTGTTTAACTAGACAGCTGTTAGAATATTTACTTTCTATAATGTGGGAAATGTTCGTACAAATCAGATATTCGACATAATTTTAATAATAGGATTCAACTGGCTTGTACAGACTAGTCGCCTCATCAGTGAACATATCACCTAATATTGTTATTATACATTCAAACGTGTAGTCTGTTCAAACCATGATATTATTTATATTTGAAATATCGGAGAACCAAATATAGTACTGTCAAAAATTTAATATGAAAAAAGTATTAAAAAAAAGAAAAACGATTTCTTTGATCTTATTCCCTAAGCTTTGTCCATGACTTTATAAGGAAATAAATTTCCCAAAGTCGACTGAACCTTATTGAAGTCAACTGAGTCGCTAACGAGAAAGTTAGCGTTTCGAAATCGAGTTAAGATCTGTTAACTATTCGCGGTTTAATTTGTTCTACGATGAGGTTTTAATTCCACTTTTACCTTAAAGTTACTTTCTGGGAATTTCTCACGATTGATGTATACATTAAAGATGAAGGTATTATAACTATGAGCTGTGAGAGGCATTACTTAATATTAGACAAAATAAAAATTTGATGTTCACCATTATTTTGTTTAAATATTAAAATGTTACATTCGTGGTAAGGATTTTTTTTCATTTTTATTATAAAACGAAGAGCGCCCGCAGCTCTGCGAGCGTTTAATACGCAGTTATTAAAATTATTTTTGAGAAAAAGAACAAAATAGTCTCGAAATTTTATTTTTAGTTATATTATTGATATTTCTCATACCATAATATTATAAATTGTGAAAGGATACATATTTCTAGTATCCGAAATTTCATCAAATTTTTATTTTTTATTTTTTAAATTTCTAAACGTATTATTAACATTCTTTATAGCCTAAAATAAGTTAGGTTGGTTGGTTGGTTGTTTAGTAAATAAAGAAATAATAATAGAAAATTTGGTATAATATTAATTTGTTTATTAAAGGGTATTTATTACTGCTGACCCTGGGGTAAACCAAGCTAAATTATTAAAAAGGAAACCATGAACCCGCCTGCAACAAAAACACATGAAAAAAAATCTTTTCATTACATACTCAGACAACATACTTAAATATTATATGTCACTTTCATAATTAAGACGAATTTAAAGACACCTCGTATACTAAAATCCATCAAACCGTTTAGGCAACAGAGCGTGCCAAAGAAATAGACAAACATAGATATATACGCTCGAAAAACATAACCCTCCAGTTTTGCAGTCGAGTAATAAAAAATGATTCAATTTAAGCATAGAGAACGCACTTATTTGCGTTAACACACTACCACCGGTTGGGGAAACATCCCAGTCATTGCGAAGAGCCGGCAAGAAACTGGATCGGATTTTATCATTTAATTTATCTGTGTAAATAGCTCTTACATTTCATGATTCAATTTATTTATCTGCATGTACCAAGAGGGAGTAATTTTTAGACATGACCATCATATTGCAAATAGAGTACGGAAATCAATCATTTTTATTAAACAGTGATCTTGACTTTGTTTAGCGTTTTGTTTTTACTACAGCTCGGCACAATGACGGTGTTATCCCAGATGGTAAACACAGTATAATCAAAAACACAACGGCGAACGCCGAGACATCTAAATCCATCGGCGGTTCTCTTCACGTAACGCATAAAGGAACCGATGTCGTAAGAAGGAGGGAACACGCTACTGCAAGAAGGTTTCACAGTTTCACGGTACTACAAAGATGTCTTAGAGAACTTTTTGTGCTAAGTTGTGTTTATATGTTAAGTTAATTTTTTCTATGCAATTTGGAAGGGTAATATTAAGAAATAATCTATAATTTATGTAAATAGAAAACAGTGGTTCATTACTTTGTTAGTGAAGTTACTGTAGTGTTATTTCTTTAGGGAGAAAATTGTCTCGATGTTGGAGCGTATAATTCTATTATACATACAAGACCAGACTGTGACGTCCCAAGGGCTTGTTGATGTTTTAATCGTTTCGTTATTATATACACTGTATAGTTTTCTTAAAACTAGAAATACTTTTTATTATGAGTAATTATGATAAGCTTAGGTATCTCAAATTCAGTATTAGCAAAACGTTTATAATGTTCCATAATTGTACAGGGTGTAAAATTTAAATGGATCAGTGAGGGGAACTCTGAAACTATAAGATATAGAGAAATATGATCCAAAGAACCATGATATCGACTTTAAAGATAAGAAAAACTGCATTCATTTATGTTAAGAAAAAGTTACACGCGAGTCGGGAAGCAAACCTAATCATTAAAAAAACATGGTTATTTATCAATTATTTCAATTACAGTGTAAACTCTTTATAACGAAACTCAAGGGACTGAGCATTTTTTGTCGTTATAGAGAGTTATCGTTATATGGAGTGAACAAAAAAACAACCAAATTAACAAGAATTTTTAATATGTATGTCTTAGATAATAAATGCTTATAAATTATTGTTTACACATATAGTCTGATAACTTTGTCTGACGTTTTTTGCTATGCCAGTACTTGTTTTGTATTATTTTATGTATTCTATTCATATCTAGATATGCGGTGGAATCGTCTTGATTAAATAACAAAATAAATTCTACCAACTTAGCGGCATCTAGGGCTTGTTGAATTGTTGTTGGTGATTCGGCTTTGTCCACTTGATCATCTTCTTCATCTTGATTATCGGGTGTTTCCTGACTTTTTGACACTAAATCAACAATTTGTTCATCTGTAAGTGAACCAGTTGTGGCTACATCCTCATCTATATTTTCGTACGAATTTAGATCTTCGTTAAAATTGTTTGGTATGTTGAACTGGCTTATCCATTCAATAAGTGGTAGATTGTCTTCACTGTCAAATTGGTTCGTTTCTTGATTACTACATAATCCAGCATGTCGAAAAGAATGTTGGATAGTGGCTGCTGTTACCTCTTGCCAGGCTTTTGATAAGAAGTTCACTACTGGTAGCATGTTGATCGAGACCTTGCCGTCAGTTTCGATCATATCCATCAACATTTTCCATCTATAGTGGCCCTTTAGGCTTTTAATTACACTCTGATCCATTGGTTGTAAAATACTGATTGTATTAGCTGGGAAAAATGCTAACTCTATGTTTCGAAGATTAGATATGATTGGGTGAGCAGGACAATTGTCTACTAAAAGCAAGATTTTCCGTGATTTTAATTCAGCATCCCATTTTCTCACTTCCTCTTCAAAAATCTTCGATCTTCTTCATCCAAGCTGACTTGTTTGCTTTATACGTAACTGGCAACTGTTTTATGTTTTTGAAACACGGAGGGTTTTTCGATTTGCCTATAACTAAGAGCTTTCTTTTTTGTGCCACTCATATTGGCAGCCACTAGAACTGTAATACGCTTTTTAGACAGTTTTCCTTCAACACATTTTTCCCCTTTGAATTTTAAAGTTTTGTCGGTAGTCAACTTGAAAAAAAGGCCAGTTTCATCTGCCTTAAAAATGTCTTCTGGTGAGTACTTCATCTTTAATTTAGGCCACACTGTACTAATCCAATTGTTAGTCACATTCATATCGACATCCCGCGCCTCTCCGTTCATTTTACCGTACTTAATTTGGTGACGATGCTTAAATTTTCCGAGCCAACCTTCAGATGCTTTAAAGTCAATTATGCCAAGTTGGTTGGCAAACTTTTCAGCCTTAGCTTTTACAATTGGCCCCGAGATGGGTACATTATTCTAGCGCTAATTGTTAAACCACAACAACATTGCCTGATCTAAGTCTTC
Organism: Saturnia japonica; assembly: GCA_033032175.1. Lineage (NCBI taxonomy): Eukaryota > Metazoa > Arthropoda > Insecta > Lepidoptera > Saturniidae > Saturnia > Saturnia japonica. The sequence goes on from CM065314.1 coordinate 8,440,158, forward strand.
GAATTTTAGCTTTCTTAATTTTTTAGAAGAGTTTCCTTCCAGCGCCGCCTGTACAATTGTTTTTTGGTTTTTCCAAATGGTAGCAACATTAAAAGAAAATGCTGAATTTCATTATTGTTATTTTAATTGAAGAAGGTTATAGGATATAGAACTTTACGCTACTAGTCTGAAGAGCGGAACAGTAACCATGAATGTCAAGCATTCTGGCAAGCTGTAAACAATAACGGGAAATTAGAATACGGGTGCGTTGGCGGTGAGTGAAACCATGGGGCAGAGCTAGTTAAAAATAAATGTTCTAAAAAATTCTACTGATTGCAGATTATAGTCTTTTGTTCTGAATATTTACGTTATAAGATACTAAATCATTGTTTTAGTATCGTATTATCATAAAATTACGTTATTATGCTTATATTATACGGTCCGGTTGTTGTGTTCCTCTAATATAAAACAAGCACGAATCGTCATTAACAAAGGCAGTATTTCATTCGAATATAATAGTATTAATGGATGCGCATTCATTTGCCGTGTAACTGCAGCATGCATCCGCTATGTACGTTAAAGGTCCGTTCACACGAGAAATGTAATTTATTTTCTTTGTTTAATAATGTTTACATTTGGTTCTATTACCTCATTTTGAATTTTTTCTTCTTTTGGCGCATCATGTGATGAATGATAATAATGTCAATTCATTTTACTGACTTTTATTTTTACTTAGATTGTTATATAATACTTAATGATCTACGATTATATCTTCTATCTACTTCTATAAATATATCCTATACATAGTATATAATGAAGTCACATGCTCGCCTATGTACGCTTAAATCTTTCAAACCACGCAACGCATTTTAGTGCGGTTTCCACTAACATAAAGAGAACTCTTTAGGGAACATTTATACTATATAAAATAGACTCCAATTAAGTTTTAGTATAGTAGAGAAAATTAAATAATGGCGGGCCTATTGCCATTAATCGGGCACAAAGCCAAAAACCAAGCTGCTACTGAGAATTTCATAGAAAAACCCAATAGCACTTTGCTTGACATGGGAATCGTACCTATGACCTCGAGCATAGCAGTCGCGTTAAGGACTACTAGGTTCATGAGACAGTTATGAGGTTATGAACTGTCAATATTAAAGCGATAAACTCTAAATTAGGCTTTTTTAAACATAAAATATAGAACTTTGTAAATTGTACCCGTGCGAAGCTGGGAAGGGACGCTAGTATTACAAGATATATTGTAAAAAACAGTTCACTTATGATGCCTATGTTTGTTGATAGCTTATTTTAATAGAAATAAACGCATAATTATTCATTCTACTTGCTTTTTTTAATTTTGACTACCCAATGCTTACTTACCAAACTTTTTTAACCATAATCTATGTACCGACATAAAGGAACATGGTGAAAATAAAAGGGGATCTGAATATCAAATGCAACTGTCGGAATACACAATACACTGGATAAGTGATAGGTACTTGGTAAGAGGTTTTCAACTTGATATTAGTCGCTAGCCAGCGAGCACTCGAATATAGTCACTGGACAAGTGCTACATTGCCATAATTAAAATTACCTACATGGTATTTCTGTTGAATAGCGGATATCAACTGGTCAGTTGTAAAAGTACCTTTATAAATATTAGTATAATGGTATATTGGTGTTAATCTCATAAAATGGCTGCCTGGCGATGAGACAGTGTATATGTGAATTGACAGAATGATATTTTGTCCTTAAAATATTATATTATTCTGTTTCGAAAACTTCAAGATATTAATTTTAGCTTAGGCAAGGTAATTAAATTAGGTCATATCTATATTAATAAATGTGTAGTTCTGTCTGTTCATATTCTTTTTATCCAAATTTTCTGGTAGTCATCCAATATAAAGGAATCTGATCACGAATATGATTTAGAAAATTATCTTTCTGTCTATTTTGTATATACGGAATTAACACAAAAACGGTTTTTAAGAAAATTTTGTACACGGAAAGCATATTTCATTAATCAATTGATAGGCTATAAGAATTAAAAAATATATTTCAAATTATTCTCAACCAATTTTGATGAAATTTTGTACACAGGGAGCATAAGTACGTCCTTTTATAATTGATAGACTATAATAATTGTCAATAAAATGAGTAAAAATTAAATTACGAGGCAAAAATAATTATTGCATAATAAATGCACGCGGAGCACTTCTAGTCTGATCATATAAATATAACGCGTACTTTCATAATTAGCGATGACGGTTGAATGTTAGTATGTATGTAAATCGTGTTGTTCGAGTGGTTTAGACTAGCGGAATATCGATAAAATGTCCGCAGGATCGAACCCCGGCATGTAACAACGAATTTTTCAGAATTCGCGTACATTTACTGATTTAAATTGGCAACACTATCGGCTGAGAGTTGAGGAATAATTAATTAATAATTCGTCAAAGTGTAAATCTTGTGGGTGTTTTTATTATAAATAAAGCGACATTGCGTTTAAATGCTAGCCTATGAAATATAATAAAAATACGTATAACTATTAATTTTACAATATTTATACAAAAGCCTAAAAGCATAATAGTATATTACGCACCGAGGGAGAAAAGTAGGACATTCACTCCCGCGCGTATGGTGACAATCGCGAGTGGGGATGTCCTACTTTTCTCCCTAGGTGCGTTTACAATTTTTTTCTCCTCCGGGATGAAAAGTTTATATAAAAGTTTATATATTTTATATATAAACACACAGTTGCTAGGTTACCGGGAGATAAAGTAAAGTACGCACATGCGCACATTTGCCATCTCACCGGGAGAGAATCGGGTACTTTTCTCCCGCGTGACAGGGACTAAAAGTGAACTTTTCATCCCGAAGGAGAAAAAAATAATATTCATGACGTACCTAATGCAAATAGGTAAAACATGAATTATTCATCCTAGAGTATTATCTAGGTTACATATTATTACGCTTTTTCATAGGCGCTAAGCACTAATGATAATAAAGTAAAAACACTCCTCTTTTAATCGTAACAAAATACTTAGTTTCCGAGGAATATCATACTCACATGAAAGAGATCGCAGCTAGTTAATAATAAACAATAAGGCTGAAATCTAAAGAGCGTACTCAGCCTTAACTCAAACTTCGCTAAGTATTTACTCAGCACAATTTTAGGTTTTGAATTTATAGTTGAGTTATGCTAAGCTTAAGCTTAGCTTTAACTGAGGAAGTGTCTGGTAACTGTCAAGTAACGTTTCGATACCGCATCGGGACTGTTAAATTTCTTCAACTCAAATAAATAAATTAACAACGAATTATGTATAGAAAATTAAGAATCAATTTAAAATACAGTTCAAATTGTGTAATTGTACAATATTCAACTTACTTTAAAGTACAAATTACAGATTATTCGTACATAAAATAAAAAGATTAAGTTTCAAACCAATAAAGAGAAACAACTGCAAAGAACAAGAATAACAATAAGTGTACGTAATAAAAACAGTCATTTTTATGTAGTATATGCATAGAGTAATAAAGTCCGTACTCTAACACGCCGAGTTCATAATTCTAAGAGTATAAGCCAATGAGGATGAAGCAATACAAATAATTTAAAAAGTCTATATAATCACTGTTACGTCACTATTATGCCATAATATTTTTTATTCGTATAATACTCAAGTTTTCCGTAAGTCGTCGAATTCGATGACTTGAACTTTACTCAGATAAAGCTGAGCAAATGCTAAGATTGCGACTATAAATTTCAAATTCGGTACTTAAGGCTGAGATAAGTCTGAGTACGCTATATAGATTTCAGCCTGTGTAGTGAACTAGATACTTACCACTGATAATCGTAGAGTAGGTCTCTATACCTATGTAACCTAAACTACGATTCGTAAGTAGTACATGAGATAATATGAGGAAAATAAGAAGATACTGAATAAAATAACCTAAAAGTCTAGTGTTCAATTTAATTTTTTCTGTATGTTCGTTTCGGAGTTTAAAGTTATTTACCCAGTCATGATCCTAAGCGCCTACTTACTGGTTAAAACAAAATGCTAATAAAACCTTTCTGGCCTCACTCAGGAATGACATTCAATTGACATTACAAACAGCTGAGAGCTCCCATAGTCAGTCCTTTGGTAACAAAGAGGCTTACTTTGAATATTTTATAACAGTTTTGAGATGCAGCCTTCCCCGAAGGGTGATAAGTATTGTCTTATATTCTAGTGAAATCAAATTTTAAATTTATTTTAGAGTTAGAAAATTTTCTTTGTAGTTAATTCTGAATTGAATTTGTGCAAAAAATTTGTATTACATTGTAGGTACAAGAATTTCTTAAATTACATCATAAAAGGTCTATTTAAAAACTAATTTCATTTCTAATTAATTAATTAATTTTTAATTAATTTCATTTTACTTATTTGATCATAGGCGATATTTAAAACCACTCACAATATAAAATTCCTTGTTTCATCGTAAAGCAAAATATTCATTAGCAATGTTTACGAAATTGTAAAACTGTTTGGCGTAAATTTAACATTTTCCTTTAAAAAACGTTCTCCCAAAATTTTAACATAACAAGCCTTCAAAAATTTCCGCAGATGTGTCTAATTAATGTATACTGTACTTCATTTACAAGCATAATATTACTTCATTTAGCTTTATGAGAATAATGGAGGATATTTTGAAAAGATAATGGCGCGTTTGGATGTTGCGTCGATGAGTTTGAGCTTTTAGTGAAGGAATCAATCGTCGTGAGATCAAGCAAGCATGTTGGAGGACATTTCCTAAAACTCACTTGAATAGCGTCATATTGTAATTTAAAAAATTTTGCAGTTTCTTTCTAAACTCAACCAGCGTAAGCATAAACGGTATTCCAAAATACTGTTCCCATGCAAGAGTAGGTAACTAAAAATGCCGAGTACTTTGATAAAATAATCTGTTTCTAAAACACGTAGTGTCTGTACACTATTCAGCGTGCTTACTTCCTAAATACAAGAATACATGAACTTATAACACAACACAGTTCTGAAGTCAGGATTGTTCTATGCACTCGTTCGTAGTACTAATAATATAGTTCTAAGATATCGCTTCTTATTCGCTCTTATTGGACCAAGATGAATTGTCTGTGGCCGATGCGCAGTCAATTTATAAATTTGTTTTAAACATAAAAAAAATAAAAAGCCTCCTAACTGCCTAGTTTGTATAGTTCTAATAATTTTATTAATTTTTTATAGCAGTCATGCTTTGGATCAATAGACTAATGAGGCAATTAACATACTATAGGACTTTAAAAAATAACTCTTACGTGGTTGAAGACGTGATCAAAAGTTAGCCTTTCGTAAAATATTAATGGTTAAAATACTACGTACGTTAAAATATCAATGGTTTTAATTATGTGTCTATTAAGGCAAATTAAAAATATTTTAAAATAATTTGCATAAATAATTATTATAAACAACTACACATATACTTCTCAGAGGATTTGTATGTAAGTATAGGTAAATGTTGATAATGCTAACGTCGTATGTTTTTTAAGGTCTTTACAAATATTGGGACGCTGTATCCCTCGGTGATGTCGGATTTCCTGAGATAATCTGTAAGAGAGGCTGTATCTCAATTACCGGTGCGCATCTTACTGTTTATACACAAAAACATTCAGCCAAATGTAGCCACTTTCCCGCGTAATGAGGACGACGGTAATGGTAAATAATTATATTCGAACAATTAAGCCTTTTGGGACAATGGAACTTAATGAAATAAGTAAACGAAATAACTGTAAACTTACATAAGATGTAAATGTTTATAAATTTCTCCTTAAAATTAGTCTAGTTATTACTGACTTGGATTTTATTATTCCACCAAGTTTACTAATTAGGTATATTTATTTGATTTTTATTACATGTATTCCATACAATAAAGTGACTACAGAGATTCCAATATAAATTATTTTTACATGTTGATAATCATTTTATTTCCATCTAAGAGTTATTCAATCTCATGACAACTAGGAGGTATATATATTATATGTGCGATTTAAGTTTTATTTTGGTTTTCTATTCATTACACTAATATTAAAGCAGGTTTTTTTTTAAATATTTTCATTACAATATATTAAAATGTGTAGTAAAAAGTGTACTGTTTATAGCTTGAAAAAATAACATACAACACTTACAAAAAAACTTATTTTGATTTAGAAATATATATTTAAGGGTTAATTACTTAAACTATAAAATAATAATATCTAAATCAAACATAAAACACAAAAATCGATATTTTAAACTATGTCGCTGAAAATCATTCTCATTTTTTAATTATATCCTGACCTGTTAATAAATAACAGAGGAGATGAACTATAACATTCGCCCTGTTTATAGCCCGGCACCCAGTAAAAAGACAGTATAACGTTCTAAATTAAGAAAGTTATACGTCCAAACAGACGCTGAAGCTCAGCGAAAGTGATCAAATTCGGTATATAATTAACAACCTCATTGTATACACACCTCCCAACAGAAGTGTCCTACTCATTTTATACGTTTAATTAATTGTGTAAAATTATTATAAACGTTGTCTTCATATCATTTGTTTCACTAATAATTAATTAGTTACGTAAAATATATAATACTAGTAGTCGCCCGCGATGTCCTACAATATATGACTTAACAACAATGAGGTATATAGAATTCAGACTAAATAAAGCTTTCAAATTTTTTACAATCGAACCTATAGTTCCATAATGTACCTCTAACAAAAATAATATTCACTACTCTTTATAATATTACTGTATAAAATTAATAATAATGAAGTATGTCTGTAAATGCATTTAAATTTTAAACTAAGTTTCATAGGAATTTAAACTTTGAAATTTTGAATGTATGTAGTAGTATAATGGTTCTCTTGCAATTTAGTTTTGTGAAGTTAGGTCGTTGAAACTACTTGTATAGTCAAATCTAAGAGCTACTACATATAATTGAGTTTGCTAATTTTGTTTAAGCTTAGAAATAACACGACGGTTAGGGTTGTAACGGCGGCTTCGTTTACTTCTTCTAATAGAATATTTTTCAATTTCATCTTGTAATAATTTTGAAACATAACTCTAATAAAATGGCGCTCTCTTGTTAAAAGTGTCCAGGGAGTTTTTTTGTCAACTTAAAAATGCACGTTTCTTTTTATTATTTATAATTAATCTACTTCACATGCGCACAATAACCAAACTACGCACGTAAAATGCCACCAATATATATATTTATTATTATAAATTTTGCGTTGTGGCCAAAATCTCACCTGATATTAAGTGACGCTGTGGCCCAAGATGGTAGCACGCTAAGCCTAGTGAAAGACTGACATATTGCTGTTTAGCGACAGATTTCCAACGAATATAAAATATACCATAATAATATATTGTTTAAATATATATCCATAGTAATATTATAAATGCGAAAGTAACTCTGTCGGTCTGTCTGTTACGTTTACACGCTTAAACCACTGAACCAATTTTGGTAAAGAGATAGATTGGACCTTGGGAAAGGACAAAGGCTACTTTTTGTCACGAAAATAAAACTTTAAGGGAGGAAAATAGGAGATGAAAGTTTGTAAGAAGAACCCATAAAACCAATTATAATGTATTTTGGTAAAAAGATACATTGCACCTTGGAGAAGGACATAAGCTACATTTTGTGGTATAAATAAAACTTGAAAGGATCAAAATAGGCGATGAAAATTTGTATGAAAAGCACATCAAACACCAAATTTGATGAATTTTGGTATAGAGATTTATTTATACCTTAGAGAATGACATAGGGTTCCTTATGTCACGAAAATAAAACTTGAAGAGCTGAAATAGGAGATGAAAGTTTGTATGAAGTACTTATAATATCTCAAATTAAGAATAGGATTAGGGAAGAAATAAAAGGAGTTACAAATTTTTCAAAAAATCCTTCATGCAAGCCGGTACAATAAGGGATAATTGTAATTATTTTTGAAGTTTTATTGGCAATGTGTTGGATTTATATTGGCATATAGCCTAATGGAAGACTGGCTCTGAAGTGCAGCTGTCAGAACACTCCTATTGGTGCTTGGCGATAGATTTTCAACTTGAGGATGCTAGCGAGCCAGGTGGGTATTGGAAAAAACCCTACCTCCATACTATGGTTTCATCACGATTGACGCGGAGTCCGTATACGCTATCAACTGTGCCATCAATGCTTCATTACCTACATAATATACATAATAATATCTACATATTACAGACTCAAATAACATAAGTTTATGAATATAAATAAAACCACTACATGACAGTTCCTGCGAAAAACGCTTAGTCAAGGTTTATTAACAAAAGGTTTTGTTTAACACTAAAGCCTGCGTTTTAAAGTTAACAGTAGGTACTAATAGTTTTTGAATTATGACTTCATATAAGTAATGACTTCATGAATTCGCCGGATACTAATAATATTTAATCCTGTTCGATGATACAATTAAGTTTAACCAACTACTGCTGGTCGCACCTAGTTCTAGTTGGCTAGAACTTCGGCTTTTACAATAATCTCTTACATAATAGTACCTATAAAAAATTATAGAATTACTTTTATTAAGATTTTAATCTGTGTAGGAAAGTAAGAGTGCAAAAAATTAAAATAATTCCATTTTATGTGTTTATACTTATTATTGTTAAAAACTTTAAACATACTACTACAATGTAATTTGTAGTACATGTACAAATGTAGGTACAGATACAATTTTGGATCCCATTATTTTTGTAGTATATATAAAATCATAATTACTTTTTATCTTTTACTTAAAGGGGTATCAATCAATTTAAGGAACTTGCTCTATTTAAAAAGGGTTAAAAGTAGAGGGGGAAATATGAAAAAGAGTGTCTTTGTGGGGAACGTTTCGAGCTTACAGTGGACGACTCAATTTAGTCCTTTAATGGATAGCACGAGTCACTTCAAAGAAAAATTGTTCTTATGTTTTCTGTCGCCTAAAGTAAGCTTTCAGTGAAAACCGATGCCTTATACAAAGGGGACTGATTCTTTATAATGTCTTTGTAGACTTAGTGTCAGTTGACGAAATTAGGTAGGCTCTTTCTTTGTTAAAACACTTCTAGTGAGTATTAGTACACGATTAAATCTATATCTACTTATTTTTGTATATGTATGCAATATGAACAGAACTATTTTGTTTTGTCTAAGAATTACTAGTAACAGCGGTTCTCTAATTCTTTTAATTTACGGCGCACTTACAGGTTTAGTTAGTTAGTATTTTGTCACGGTGCCATAGACAAAATATATCTCGAATAACACTAATAAATATTTATCATCAAATATGATTGTTTCCAAACAAATATAAAAATAAATGCATCTACACCCTAATTCTGATTATTTTTGACTTTTGCTATTACAGAAAATGTTAAAATTGGACCATAGCGCCACAGAGATAGAGGTTAATAGTTTAACCTCACACGTTTAATAGTTAGACCTAGTGGTCTATCTGACGCCCTTACACTACCATAATTATGCCTTCACGATAATGTAACATTTTAATTTGTTACTAGCTTCTGGTCGCGACTTGGTCTGTGTGGACTTCGGAATTGGGTTCAGAAAGAAATTAAAAATATATCATTTACCAGGATAAAAAGCATCTTATGTGTGAGTCCAGGTTCTAAGCTATCTGTGAACGAAATTTCATCCAAATCCGTTCCTCCGTTTTTACGTGATTGAGTAACAGACATCCAAACTATATCAAAATGATATTATAATAATAGGATTTTCAAATTGACATTTTTTATTTAATAAAAATGTAATTTCTTTCAGTCGAAGTATATCAGAAATTATGCATAATAATTAGTAGTGAAATAGCATTTTACGTGTTATTGGAAGCCAAACTATAAACGAGATTTAGATGTTACACTTCCAGTCGTGACATCGTTAAAAGCGAACACGAAGAAATCTTTAAGTCGACTACTGCGATACATCAATCACTACGTTTGACAGGCCGAAGTAGGATATTCCTGTATTTAAGAGGTATCTGACCTTTTCCGAAGAGTTACCTTACAAAGTAAATGTTGGTAATCCATTTAGCACTTAAATGTAATGTTCATAAGGTTTATGTTTTATAACGTTGGCTGTTATATATAGATCGGAGAACGGGATTGACTTTAAATGAGCATGAGGACCATTAAATGAAGACACCAGTAGTACATCATCACTAAAATCACACTCACCAAACAGTAAAACAAGTAGGGCTTTATCACTAATTAAGCCATTAACAGATGAGCCATTTTAGGGCAGCCTCATGGTAAGCGCCATCATATAGGAGCCCCTTAGGATGGAGTGATATTAGGCGATCATATGGATAGCCTCTTGATTATCCTTAGCTTGTCCGACCATAACGAAAGTCCGTGGATATGTGAACAGTCCGACGATCTAAACGAGACTGTCCATATCCACTGCGGCTGCGTTTAATAGATTTCATTGATGATAGAATTTGAGGTTATCCGAATAAAACCATACACATTACCAAATATGTTCTTGACTAATACAATCATTTACGGTAGTTGCGTTATGTCTAGATGAAGCCTTTGTGCTGAAATATCTATACGTACATAAATGGAGATTATTGTTTAATATATTTTACCTTCTTTTTAGTGTTTAATCTGATATGACTATAACGATAAAGTATAATATACTAATATTCTAAAACAGTTATTTCTAAGAAAAGTACTGATGGATCCCAAAAGGGGAGATTACTTTCAACTTACAACTCTCAAGAAATAATCAATCAAATGCGATTATTTTCTTTTTTTTTTACTTGTGGTCTACTGAGCGTTAAATTTATAACCGATAACAAAGGCACGGTGTTGTCTTAATAAGTGTACATACTTAATTATTAACTGCAAACGCGAATGAATTTGTGTTGGGTCATTTAACCTATTCGCGAGTCTGCTACCTTCAGTGGAAACTTTGATACACAGCATACTTATAAAATCTAAAACAGCTTACCTCAAGCCTCGTCGGTTTCCAGGCTGCAATTCCCGTAGACCAAGTAAATTTGTGTATGTAAAGAGGGTATGTAATATCTAATTAGAAGGGCTGGATTCATGTCATCATTTTACCAAACTAGTCTGGCCCGGTACATTTACTTCGTCACTTTTCAGAATATCAACAATAAATAGCACAACAGTATTGAAATCCACCTTTTCTCAATAATAACGAACTAATTTGGAATCAAATTGCTAACAAATCCTCAAGGCACGCCAAATTCCAAAGCGTTTTAATACGAACCATACGTCACGGTAACATTGATAGAGGACTATTTTGACAAAACTATATCGAAAAACGCCGGTGGTATTAATTTTTATTCCTACCTAAAACTAATGAGCAAAAGAATGTATTAACTAGTACGAAACAACGCAAAGCGCATGACTTCGCTAGTTTTTATTAAATAATTTAATTTTCAACTTACATGTTCTATTATTTTCACAATATACACATTCATGATAAGCAAAAATTAAAGTGAAAAGAAAATATTCAATATTAACCTAGATTAATTCGTAATTTCTCTTTTATTTCGAGAGAATAATTCAGTATTGAAAATAATATACCTGAATCATCGAAATCACTTTCGAGGTCGTGAAGACAATTTTTTCACTTACTTTATTTCTTGAGCTTACTGCCACTGTGGCACAAGGCTTGTCAATAATCAATTTTATATATAAAATATATAAACTTTTATATAAACTTTTCATCCCGGAGGAGAAAAAAATTGTAAACGCACCTAGGTGCGTACGCTCGGTGCGTAGTATACTATTAATTCATTGAAACAACTTTGATCCAACCAATCAAGAATATTCAATAATAGAGCGAGTTATAGATATACAATAGAACTATTAGGAAACCAATCATAAATCTTAGTGGGTACCTACCTACAGAAGCTGAATTGGACATACCATTCAAAATTCGGCAAATGTTCATTTGCGGCGACCAACATTAGTCAAATAATGAACGGGAACGGTTACATTGCGGTTTAGTTTAATTTATATCAAAACTGTAGTATCAAGGTTTATATATATACCCGTATATAATTAAGTACACATGTAATACAAGTATGAAAGTATAAATTCAGGTTAACAAAACCTATCCAGTTTTGATAAATATTTAATTTACAATAAGTTGATTGAAAGATTTTTAATATTTCCTACATACTATTTGCTGCACGTTGTCTGATCAATCGCACACGATATGGGACCAACTTCGATATGAAGGAATATCAAATAAGTTCAAATAGATCCAGTGAGAGTAGAACGTACAAATGTTATCCCAACTAAGCGGTCCTGCGTTCTATCGTGCTGACCAGCGCCGAAAGGATTGAAATATGATGCGAATTCCTAAACCGTCTTCATGTACAGACTGACTTGAAAGCGATGGGTTCTGGAGCACCCGATATAAAACATTAGGACGAGTTTAATAGTTAAAAAAAAAGAATAAAAACCAACTATCGCCATGTAAGTTTTTTATGTAAACATCGCGTCAATTGACTGACGTAGGTTCATAACATACAATGAGCCTGAACTTTCGGTGAAAGAAAATATCTTAATAAAACCATACAATAATTGTAGGGTATGATTTAATGTAGACTGTGTAGCTACGAACCATCCTCAAGTCGAAAATCTGTCGTCAACTACTTATACGTGTGTTCCACATTTGAAAGCTAGACCCTATTTAGGCTTAACTAAATATGTTCCATGAAAGCAAGTCGTCACTTAACATCTTGTTAAATTGTAAAACAATGCTAAACGTAAAACTGTAAGCGATAGTGTAGTTCTAGGTGCATCAGATATAGAGAGAATTTTAAACAATAAGGTTCGTGCAATAAGTTACTCATCGCTTCTAATCAACGCTATAGAACCAATGCACAAGACAAACCGAGCTAATTGTTCATCGAGATACAGGTAATCTAGCTCGGGACAATAAGGGAGAGACCATCCTGAATATTATTCAATTCTGAGGTAGGGGAGAGAAATGCTGTTATTGCATCTGCAGGTTTAATTTCTCATCTAAGTTTCGAATAGCTATTCTCATTTCTAATACACATTGCTTAATTAAATTTAATAAGACAAATGTCAAAACAAGGCGTTTATTAGAGACTAGCTGTGTAGCTACGCACACGTTTATCACGGAGTAATTTCTTCGTATGGTGTTTTTATTTTTTCTTATATTTTGTTACTAGATGTGCCCCTGACTTCTTCCGCGTGTAATTTCGTGTATGAAAAACCGCGATAAAAAAAATGTAGGTGTTCTGAAGTTTAACATCGGGGATTTAACCGTGTTTCACGCTTTGTGAATCTCTCGGATTCCTGAGACATACCGTGATACTCACGTTTAGTTGTCAGCCTTGCGTCACATTCACTACTTTTGATCAATCGATACTCTTCTATACGTCTACGCTGTGAAGTTAATTTAATGTGCAACGACGTATTACATGTTCCTCGAGCATTCGTTTCTAGGGCGCGTATACTTTTTCTTAGAATCTCCTTCAACAAAAAGACTCACTTTCATGGTAGGAATAGGAAATTTTGCTTTTACAGCGTATAAAATCGAAACTATATACTGATTTCTAATATCGGATTAAAAAATATATTTTTCTGAATCTATAAATTTTGACGGATGCGCACCGATTTTTTCGAATCTCCGTATTTGAGACTAATTAATAGAGTAAATACGTATACATGTCGTGTTTTCGATATTATTATATCATCATAGGGTTTTTAACGTTACAACGTTTAACGCAAAAAGAGGGGTGTTGTAAGTTTAACGTGTGTATCGGTGTATCTGTGTATATATGTGTCTGTCTGTGGCATCGTAGCTCACAAACGACAGAACCGATTTTGATCTAGATTTTTTGTTTGAAATTTGATTTAATAGAAAGTGTTCTTAGCTATAATTTAGGAAAACCTGATCTGCAGTTTGAAGGTTATCAACTCTTTATCATATCAACAGGTCTGATAGAGTCTAGATTTTATATTCTGTTACTTCAATGATATTAGAAAAACCTTGATGCTGATTGAACCTGAATCTGCAGCGTCAATAGGAATCTGTAGAATCTAACTCCTCACCAACTTACAGCAGAAGTATCGTGTTTGGACTTATTAGAATTGGTTTTTAATGAATAGGTTACTTGTGTCGGGGGTTTAATAAATTTTCATTTAATATTTTACGTTATGTAGTTTGTTTATTGTAATACAAGTGAAGTAGATTATAAATATTAACTGGGAACATGCATTTTAAGTTGCCACAAAAACTCTGGAAAGTTTTAACAAGGAAGCCGTTATCTTGTTGAAGCTATGTTTCAATATTGCAAGATAATAATAATTGGATTAATATTTTTTAAACGTGACTTTAGAAGAATTGTGTAAGAACACAGTTGCCATTCAATAAAACGAATAGGAATAACCATTATTAATAATGTATAGCCTATCAATTACAGAATTATGTATAATTGCCGTGTACAAAAATTCATTAAATCGTTTTTTTTAGTTAAGTAATAGACAAAAGAAATACCTTTATAAAATAGATGTCAGAACGAAATTTTGAAAAATAAATTAGATGTACTGACAGGACCACAGGTTTAGTGATATAGAAGACAGATACAGTAAAGCCATTGTCCGACAATTTGTAACACTTGAAATCACATTAATCACTTAATTGAATATTTGAGTAAAACTATACTATCAATGTTGTGTAGAGAGAAATAGTCATTTTGTTAAAGTATTAACTAACTGAAGCAAAGTGGAATACAAATTACCGGGGTTTCTTTGTAAATTAATTTGTTAATATGTTTTAGGTATTGTGCCACCTTTGTGCAAGGTTCGCCAATACTTCGACTACCAAAGCATTACTGCCACAAAACTATTTCTGCTGCTAAAGTAACACGTACTGGCAGACGAGACATGTGCTTTTACCATCAGGTATTGTGCCTTCATATTACCGTGCCACTATTTAAAAAAAGCTGTAGGCTGTAGTGACCACTTTATACCTAGTAGACTTCACGTCTGCTACTTTACAGCACAACTAGCTAAACCCAGCCACATTTCGCTTTGGCTCAGTGTAATTATTTAGTAAAAATCAATTTTCATAGATCTATCTTCAAAAATGACGGACTTGCATATAAAACTATCATCTCCTTTTACACTTTTTTGGGAGTTGAATTTCTAAAAATCATTCTTTAGTGTTCACCTACTATGTAAAATGGACCCGCATGCTAATTTTCATGGTTTTGGCCCCAGTAGTTTGGACTGGTCGTTGATATGTCAGTCAGTCAATTAGGTATCCTTGTATATAGATAGACAGAAGTATATATATTTATAGTTTATAAATTTTAAAAGCAGTTGTGTTAATTTTTTTTATTAACGATTAATAGTAAGAAAGGGTTTAACTTAGATTAAGCATATTATAAAATTAATCAAAAGAAGATTTATACTAAGCCTAAAGTATATATGTACCTATGTACGTATGCCGATATTAGACATAGATACATGGAGGAGGCTGATCAAGGGCATCGTCGACTAATTACGTTGACCTCATTGTTTTCGGACGAACATTCTCGTGTCAAGCATTGAATTGTACTGTTAGCTATTGTAATTTGTAAAGACTAATCTTGTAGCCTAATTAACTAACGTTGTTGATAGCTTTTGTTGAAATATTCACAAAAATTCAGTGAAAGGAGCGAAGTATTTTCTTGCTTTAGGAATTTTTATGGTAACTTCGATAGTAGATTTTTTATTACTATTACTGTAATAGAAATTGTAGAGATGACGTAATTTATTATTTATTGATGTAAAAAAGATTGATTGGATCACCAACCAAATTTTTCTACCAATCATAGTGGAATAAAAAGAAAATTCGTGTTGATTAATCTTTAAAACTAACAACACTCCTCACTTGCCTTCCTTCCGTGCACCCGTTTTATTACTAGTTTATTATCATTTAAATTAGTAAGTTATTGGGTTTTATATTTCAATGGTTTACTTACTTACTTACAATAGTATAGCACAGAAACTAATAGTGTAGCAAACAAGATTACATACAAATTCTATGTTCATAGTAATTAATTACTATCTATTTTTTTTTTTATTCTCTATATGTTTAGCTTTTGGCAAAAAAATCTTACCTGATGTTAGGTTAGTAGGGAGATTGGCTCTCAAGTGCAGCTGCCGGAACACACCTATAGACCTACTTGGCGACTGATTTTCAACCTGAGGATGGTAACTAGCTAACCAAGTAGGCATTAGAAAATGCCGTACCACTATGCTTTAGATATTTGTTGAAATATTGAGTTCGTCTACAAAAATCATTCTCTTTGAGATATTATATTTTAAATGTTTTAAATTTGTTTTGTTCTAAAAGTAAAAGTTTTCTTTTTAAGTAACATTTGGTGAACACATTTTTACCCTTGAAAAAGGTTCTAATTTATTATTTCGGAGAAAGATAGTTTAAAGCACCCGAACTAAGAGTCATAAAAACTAGGTAGAATTCGTGTATTGTATAGACTGTTTAAACACCAAATGTTACACGATGTAAAAAGGACACCTGTAGAAATATAGTTGTAAGCAGTTAGTTCTCTCTGATCCTTGATGGTGTTAAGACACACTTCCGAAAACTCTATTTCAATAAATAAAAATCTTCAATCATTATAAAGAATACACTGTCACTTATCCATAATCCCAACAATACTCATAATAATATTTTAAGTATTAACATAAGTGTGCAGCAATTTTCTTTTAAAAAAAAAAAATATATTTAATAATTCGACCGAAAATCCTGTGCTACTTTCACCTCAAATGTTTGTTATGAATTGTTGATGTGAAACTGAAAATATTAAATCTGAATCTTACTTGAGTTTTAATTTTGTAAGTCTAAGTTAAATCTGATTTATGCCTGTTTTAGGCGGAAGTAGTAAAGAAATTTCGGATAAATTATTTACTATGGATTTCCGCAAAGTAACGCCTTCGTTAATAAAATTTTAAACAGCTTCCTATTTTGTATGTAATTACATATAAAATATATTTTCTATAAGCACTAACTAAATAAAATCAGGTAGGTCTAGTAAAGTAGTGACTATTATGATCGGGACGTAATACAAAGGTTCGCTGCCATATCCACGACTTCGTACCTCACTAATTACCTTATTTACCTCTACACTTCCTCCAAGGCCTCATTTTCTGTCCCCTTGTTTGCCTTTCATAACCTAAGGCTAAGCCGTGTACACAACTTTTTACACAGAACAAAAATATTAGGGAAAATATTATAAAAACAAGCTAATCATTAAAAAGAAAAACAAGACCCGACTTCAACAAAAAACACGAATTTTTTTTTTCTATTTTTCCTTTTAATTTGATTTCCAGACATCGCGTCGTACTTAAATATTATATAGCTTATGTCACTCCCACAATTAAGACGAATCTAACGACACCTTCTATGGTAAAACCCATTAAGCCGTTTAAGCTACAGACTGTGCCAAAGAAATAGACATATTATATGCATACATACATAATATGATACAAAAACAGAACCCTCCTTTTTCGCAGTCAGGTAAAACTTAACTTCACAAATAGGTTTAAAAATAGTTGATTATAATATTATATAAATATTTAAAATTGTCGGATTCGTATTGTAGCAGATTATGGGCCGGCAGCGCAGTGGAAGTTATTTGTAGTAATATAAATAAAACCAGCGTATAAGAGTAAAGAATAGGAAAACATGTATATTGGGTAGCAAAGGAACTTGATTAAACAAACGAGGTCAGAACGACATGTACTAAATTTAAAATATTTAAGGTAAAAATTTATTATCAAAGAGTATCTACTCAATACGTATAAGTATAGTTTTATATCAATACAGCTACTATTCGTCCACGTGGTATATTTCGTGAATTAAAAACAGTAACTAAACCTCAATCTCATCACTCTATGGTATTTGATCCGTATATAAAGACTGACTGCTATGCTAGAGTTCCTGGGTTCGATCCCCTGGTCGAACAAAGTGTGATTGGGGTTTTCTATGAAAGGAGTCGGAGTTTAGCTTTGGTACCCGATTAATGGCAACAGGCTTGCCCCCTATTACATGGGACCTAAACACATACCCAACGAACTGTGTGAGTGTATTAGTCACTTCTACCTAACCTTCCGGGGAAACAAGCGTGATGGTATGTTATGTTATGTTACTATATTTATCTCAACTTACTAATATTTTAACGGAATAAGCAGAACAGAATAAGCATTTATTTCTTAATATGGACAAATTGAAATGATGTGCAAATACCTTTACAATATATCGTATCACACGGCATATGTATACGAGGTAGTTAGATGGAGATTGGACCAGTTTCCGGCTAGGCCTTGTTGCGTTC
Source organism: Saturnia japonica (assembly GCA_033032175.1). Classification (NCBI taxonomy): domain Eukaryota; kingdom Metazoa; phylum Arthropoda; class Insecta; order Lepidoptera; family Saturniidae; genus Saturnia; species Saturnia japonica. Next base: position 8,458,545 of record CM065314.1, read on the forward strand.
ATTACATAGCTGGGAATTAGTCGGCCACTGCCACAATTTATATGTGTGATATAACATTTATAATATTATTTTTGTGGTACATTTGGCTATACATCCAAATAAATGTTTCATATCTTCACAATATCATTTGTCTCCTATCAGAAATATTATCTAGGTCTTAGATTTCCATATTTATACAATAAAGATTTTATTATTGCCAATTAAATTTTTATATGTGTGTTATATAGACTTGTTTTTCTGACAGTAGGATAGTTTACAGATTATTTCCTCACTCCTGATGGAAGTACTTTATTGAATAAATATGTTAGTAAAAATTATACAGGTTAAAGTAAGATAAAAAGGAACCACAAACCTCACAAATGGTACTCAAAATATTTAACTATTGACGCTATAAATATTTTCTGTAGAGAATTACGTCATAGTTTCCAACTAAGCTTTTGTTATTACACAAAACTGTCATACTATTAAAGAGTCGAGTGCATTATTATTATTTAGAAATCCACTTAGATAATGTGTGTATTTTTGTACGTATAGACTACGAAATATATGATAATATGTTTGCTTAATTCGGAAAAACCACTGTGATGAATTAAAAATAACAAGATATACGAGACTTTCAATAAAAGTAGAAGCTACATATCTCTGTAAAGTAACGAGTCCCGTCTTTGATACCAACGGTATCCGCGTCTCCTTTGCGTTTCTTTGCGAGTTGATTGAGCGTAGCACTCTGTGTGCATACGAAAACACCTGCCACACACAAACTGAATTTTACTTTTCTAAGAAAAAAAACTGAACTGATTGAAGTACTATGATTAAATTTTAAATAACATTTTTAATAGTAATTGGGTTAGGGCTTATATTAAAGGAAAAAAAATGATGATTGAATTTAAATGAAAGGAGAATGAATTATCACGTAGGTATTAAGTATTTAAATAATGTTAAATAAAAACTAAAACAAGTAAAGAAAAATAGACAAAGAACATGATAAATAGAATATAGCGAAAAGAAACAGAAGAGAGAGCAAATTAAAGGTAATAAACAACTTAAATTCTAATAAATCGTAAATCGGATCAAAATTATTCTTCTAAGTGAGCAAAATATTTTTTGATTGCCGGAACGTCGTCATTTAAAATGTCTAGCTTGTTAGATTTATGGAGTATGTTAACAAGTCTTGTTATTCGCGCTATGGGAGCATTATACCCCATGTTTGAAACAACTCCTGTTGCAAACAGATTAAAACTAGCTGGTCTTGGCAATTTTCTTGGAACAGTAAATGACAAAGACGATAAAAGATTCGGTGCCTCTATGGAGCCTTTAATCAACTTGGTGAGAAAAACAACGTCTAGCATGCGTCTTCGATTAGTTAATGTGCATATATTAAAGTGTTTCAGACGGTTGCCATAACTTTGCAGTTTCTTACCTAAGTAACAAGCATAAGTAAGATGCCATAGAAATCGCTTCTGTACTCGCTCCACTTTATTATTATAAACATCGTAGAAAGGATTCCATGCAGTACTACAGTATTCTATTACAGTAATATAGTACAGTATGTTATTATTATGTTTTACAGTAAAACGGACAATGCCGGGTATAAGGGAAGGCAACCGGGGCAACTGCCTGGGTACTGCGGGCAATAGCCCCCCACATAAACTATACTAATTAAAAAAAAAATTGGTATTTCCAAATATGCATGTTTTAAGCACTCATTTTATCATAAATATATAATCAATTAATAAATGGATATTTTATTTTAGCGAAATCATAAAAGAATTTTCAATGTAAAATCTCGCAAAGTATATCATTCTTATGATAGGCTATAATTTAAAGTTTATATTATAATTTCTGAAAATAATTAATTTGTCTCGCAATAAATGATTTATCCTATTTGAAAAATAATTTGGGGCTTCCCACTTCTTTGCTGCCCCAGGGGCCTCCACACCTCTAAATTCGTCCGTGTAACAATTTCTTGATTTGTTTGCACTAATTTAAAATGCACTTAATTTTTGTAATCAGAAGTACATTAGGTGCATTAGAAAAAATTGTGAAGTTTCGAACGTTGTTATTTTATTTCATATTGAAAGAGATGGCCTTAAACATGCTAGAAGTGACTTAATTAGAAAGTCATTATTATAAAAATCTTTTGTGCGTCATTTAGTGATTCTATAAATGTGAACGACTTAACCGATTGAGTTCATTTTTCATAATATGTTTGTTTTGTCAAGACAATGGTTTAAAGATAATTTAGAATTCGATATGTGGCGCTTTGGTCGAAAAATTACGTACAGGGACAGGGCATAATAACGTCTGTGGGTGATCCCTCAGATGCCAGTTAATTATAAAATGAGTTTATTTATACTTAAAGTCATGCCAGTGAGTCCCAATAAACCGATGCTTTTAGCTAGTACTAATGTTATATTGTATTATATTTTTATATGAATTATTTGTATATTAGTGCATACAAGATAATTAAAAAAAAGAAAGAAAAGAAAACCAACTTTAATGATTTTTGAGAAGTTCCCTGGTGTAACTTCTAAGTTGAAGGTCTAATACCAAATACCCTTGACGTATCAAAAATATATATCTTATAATGAATTTATATTAATAAGAAAATACACATTTTATTAATTTGACAAACAATTCGTTATATTGATATTATTATTATATAATTTTATGAGGTTGCAATTCAATGTCCTAAGAAGCTTTGGATACCTACAATTATGAGTAGGTAGGAAGGTAGCATGAAGGCGATATAACGAGTCTCACCTTTGATCCCGACGGGATCCGCAACTCCTTTGCGTTTCTTTGAGAACTGATTGAGCGCAGCACCGTGTGCATACGAAAACGATTTTGAACCCAGACGCTTCTGAAATCCTAAAAAACCTAAGGTAGGTACTTTAATATTTCTTTTTACGAGATTTCTTTCATATTTTTTAAACGGCAGAAGTCGTATTTTAAAGAAAAATAACTCATATTGTTGTGAAAAGATTGGTCTATCAATGCAGTTGGAATTGAGACTGTCTGCCCAGGGTACGTCGGACGTACTTGGATATTGCCACTCGTGGAGGCGCTTTTCATGCACACTTTTGAAATATGTTAATATATCATATATATTTATCTGTAGTAAATATATCTGTAGTTCTGTCTGTACATTTAATTTTTTGTCCAAATTTCCCGATAGACATACAATATGAACGATGTTGATCACAATTATTTCATTAAAAAATTGTTTGTCTGCCTGTCAGTCTATCTGTCTGTCTGTTTCTATGTCGGGATTTCACTCAAAAGCGGCTCAAAAATGTACTCAGGACTAAATGGTCTTTATTAGTCAATTAGAGAGGTAGGGCACAGAGAAAATTCTTTGGAGATTTCTCTCTACTTGGGGCAGTCCGACTGGTGGAATACCTCCACCTTACAGAAAATCGTAGTCGAATAACATAGTGTTACTGCGGCCTGAAAATTTAAGATATTTTTTGTGTTTGTATTCAGACCGCACGCAACTTTTTACAATACATTTTAGTAACTTTCAGACATGAAAATAAATTTTGTTTTCGTAATTGTAATTTTAATTCTCACGCATTTTTTTTTAATTGCTACGAGATGAATAGACCAAGTGAATTATAAACAAAAAAGAAAACTAACTTCAGTGATTTAGAAGAGTTTCCTTGTGTATCTTCGAAGTTCAAAGTTCAATGAAATTAAAAGGTGGTATCCTATATCTCTTAAGGTATCCCCTATCTAACAAAAAAATAATCATCCAAATCGATTCATAAACAAAGAAGTTATGTCTAAACATCCATAAAAATTCTAATTGAGTACCTTTTCTTGGTCTGTAAAATGTAATGTTTCAAACCACGAAAACAATAAAGGCCCCAATGAAAATATGTTTTACAAAGATAGTTTGTGTTTAAAATCTTTGGACATCTTCTTGTATAAATAAAAATTATTATGGAATAGATTATTTATTATATGGTAGATTATAACATATTGATCTTTAATTATTTTATGTTAAACACAGTAATATAAAGTAATAAATGTGCTACAGTCGTCAACGGTTTCTATACTAAATAGTGATAAAATACGACAAGATTATAAAAGAAACAAATGAATGTATCACAGTATGGTATCTCGTTTGGTGTGTGTGTGTGTCTGTGAGGGTGTGTGCGTGTGTGCTTCAGTTAAGTATTTGCATAATATAAGATTTTACAATTTCTTCTGTGTTATAATAATTTAATTATTTTAGCCAACTATGAAGTACCCATATCCTTCCATTTATATTAAATAAATAAAAAGCTCGAGGAAGATTTATGTTTTGTAATTTAAGATTGTGCTAGGTTTTTGAAGAGCTAACGCAAATTAAACCAACTGTTAATTTACATCTACAATAAAAAAGCAAATTATTATAAAGAAAAGTAAGTACTTCAATAGAACGCTTTACAAAAGTTACCTGAATACAAAGGTATCTAAAATTCTCATACATACGGGAACACACGTACCGTCGCTCACCGAGTTATTGTGTTAAAAGCTGGATACATTTATCATACAAAATAACACATATTTTATAAACGAAATTCTTGTCGATCGAGACCACGCTTTGTCTTGCTCTTTTAGTTACATTCCCAACTTGATATTATGTGTTCCATGTTTATTCCATTGCTCTTAATACACTTACTTTTTAGAGTTTTAGTAATCTATTAAGGTAGGTATAAATAACTGACTAACATATCAACGTATAGCCCTAACTATAGGGGTTAGGATCGTGAAATTTGCATGCGGGTTCATTTTAGACTCTAGGTGAACTCAAAGGAAAGATTTTTGGAAATTCAACCCCTAATGTGGTGAAAAGGGGGATGAAATTTTGTATGTTGTATGTTTGTTTGTTGTATGCTTTGATTATTGTATTTAATAGTAAAACAAAACACATGCCATGAGAATCGAGAGTTTGAAAGCTTATTTACATTATGCTAAAAAATGTCACCCTCTCACCCTCTGAGAAGATTATAAAGGCACAATTAAAACAAAAATTATAAAGAAGAAAATTAATGAATATAAGGCAGACAGACATATATAAGGAACTTTTCAGGCTGTCTCAAATATTTTTGGCAACACCGGTGACGAGTGTTCCTAGTGAACACTATTCAGCAGTGCTGGGATAATTTAAAAGCTATTTAGAAACAAACTTTAGGTCGGAAAGGCGGACCAATTGTTTTTTTTAAATGCAACTTACCACTGATAAAATTCTAATATGATTAAATATATTTAAATTTTATTTTTGATTTCTACAACTCTTTGTACCAAGAAGATACCATTGTGAAGATACCGTTATCTTCATGTATAATTTATATTATTTTTATCGTTATTATATGACCAAAATGATTAAAATATCTTTGATTGAATACTAAAGGAAATAAGTAACTTTTCATAGTAAATTCATAAGTGTAGCGACATCTCTCGCCACAACTGACGCATCTACATAGCGACACATAGCGACATCTATCGAGTCACATACGACGCATCCTACATCGCGCTATAGAAATTAACTCGACAATTGAGTATATATACAATAACCCGACTACAACCGTGGGGTAGCTGCCCGCCAGACACAGCACCCGTCTGGCCGGAGGATCCTCCCTTTTCTATGGCGGATGAGGAACTTTACTCTCTGTTCCTCACCTCCGCTAAATAGGGATCCGTACAGTTCTCAAAATTTATAAAGTAAATAATTAAAATCAGCATCAGCATCCGCTGATATCAATTCAAAAATCAGCATTGTAATCGGCATCCGCTGTTGTGTGAAAAATCTACATCAGCAACAACCCAAGATTGTATTATACTTGCCATCAGGTATAATGTCGTCATTTTGCCGTGTTAAAATAGAAACAAGTTTATATTTATGTTTATGTTTATTCAATTACGTGAAATATTATCATCACAAAGGCTTTTGTCGAGCTTTAAATTATATTAAGTTCACTCAGAATGATAACCACATTCAATTAGAGTAAGTACGGCCAATATCATTTTCTCGTTGTAATATAATATCTGTTTCTAAAAGGCAGTACAATGTAATACAGTGTACGGAAACGCGAACATTGTTCAATTATGCGTTAAAGTATAATACGAAGTATTGCTACAAAGAAAATCATAACCGCTACGTGCGAGACCGTTTTTGTGTGAATAATAATGATGTCACACAAATCAAGACGATTTACGAAGAAGAATAAAAGGTACATATGTTCTTTCAATATTGTTACGAATTTCATTGTTACATTTGAAGAAGATTTTTTTTTTACCGTGTATACAAATTAAACATATTATAATTATTTCGTTTATATTCCTCGGAGCTTTGAGCATGAAGAAATCGGTTGAAAAAAAAAATGATCACAAGGAAATCATCAAAATCATCTGTATTATCAAAAACAGATGCATATTTTATAGGTCAAATTAGCTTGAAAATATATTTATTTACTATTTAAACAGTTTAATATCTTCTCAATGACTAAGATATTTTCGGAACCAGTCGTTGTTCATGACTGATTGCTCAGGGTCTAAATTGAACTTTTTGTATTTAATTTTTTTATACAACTAAGGTGGCAAACAAGCACTCGGCCCGCCTGATGGTAAGCGGCTACCGTAGCATAAGGACACTTGTAATACCGTAAGTGTTACTACTGAGTTGCCGACCTTGAACCCCCCTAACCCAAAAAGCTCCGGAAATTCTACTCACCGCTGGAACACAGCAAAAGGTTATTAGGGTATGATCGTCTGTAGGATGGAGATATTCCAAAAGTCGGATTGTCGAAAGTAGAGCGAATTTATATCATTAATTTGGGATTTAATGTATAATCGTAAAGTAACTATTAGTTTGTACCCGACTACGGCAAAGTATGTATGTTTATCTGTTCCCACATATCTTCTAAACTACATATTATAATTTTACAAATGTGGTATCGTTAGAAACATATTGATTGTTAGGCTTTGTGATGTTACACTGAATTTAATATGGCGCCCTATAGAGAACATAAGGTTCTGTATGATTTTTTTTTGTAATTATGCGTGTTTGGTATCATATGAAAGGGATTAATCAGCACATTTCAAAAATATACATCGTACTTTTCAGAGCGCGATGTTTTCCGTGGTCTGGTTTTAGTTTTTAAACCTATCTAGTTACAACACGAGTAACTTATACTATCACAGAATGGGACTTTACTATACATATATTTAAAGGTAGGTAATGAAAATCACCGTTTGAATGATCACCATGAAAGTTGGTAAATCTCTTTTTTTATGTAAACTGGAAAGGTTTTTATCTTATATATTTTAATATTAACGCGAACCAAGTAACTAATCAGTAGCTAGTAAATAATAAATAACTTCATCGTCACCACAAAATTAGATTAGCAAGCATCATTCTGTTTGCTTGTAAAGTTGCGAACGCGTTTGTTATTAAACCGATCAGCGTAATCGAGTGTCATGTATACAGCGGGTGTCAGCGGTTTGGTGAATAATAATTAATACATGAAAATGAAAGCCAGGAGAATATATGTCGGGCTGGGATTACTCGTAGAATAGCTTTGCGGGTGAGCGTTGTGTAAAATATCATATTCAATTATTAGTTTACCATGAGCCAGCCATTGTATTTTTTTAGATTATGCATGAAGGATGTGTATTCAGTCGACATAAGGCCCAGTTCAGATGAATACTCGATTTCTAAACGTGCGTCTAGGCTTTCTAATATACTATCATATGAACTCGCGTCACCACGCGTTGACTCGGCTATGCTTATTTACTGTTCTGAAATTTCCAATCGCAAGTTAAAACTTGCTACTAAGCCAAGTTTATTGATTTGGTACGGTAGCTGCGTTTTTGAGACAATATCCCTTTCATCTCTTTTTTTTTTCAAAAAATTTAATTCTTCGTGTTAATTCAAAATAAGCCCAATTTTTAAATGTCATCAATATTTTTTATATCAAGCATCAAAACTTCACAAAAAATTATAAAAGTTCAGTAAAATCTAGATTATAAATTAATCAGACATCTGACAGATTTGAACTGTCTTCGCTTTACGCGGTCCCTTTTCTACCCGTGTCAGTTGCACTGTGTTCTCATTTAGGTGACGTCATGCGGTGAGATGATAATTATTTGGTTTACCAGCATCACTTGCGTTGAAAGTGATTGCATATAAGCAGGAGTACAGATGTTGCCAGCTTTTATTTACGAGGAAGCTGGGTAAAACCATGAAAACTAAAAATGGGTAATTTTAATTAACATATACTTAAATACAGAAATTGTAAATCAGGGAAGCGAGGGACACTTCGTGCCTCATGCTCTCTTTAAACACCAGAAAGAATACTAGAGTTATATCTTTTATATTATAGATACTATTATAATAAAATTACATTTATTTGAAACCTAATAAGTACGTAAGCTTCTAAAATATGTCAAAAAATATAGCCCGAGTGAGAATAGCAAAATGTGTCTAATTTTATTTTACGGCGTTTTCTCCAACATTGAAAATCTATATATTAATATTACGTGTGGAGAAGACCTTGGACTCATGCGCATCCTTAAAGTTTATATAGATAAGGAGTGTAGAAAGGTGATATAATATGTGTTACAAATATATTAAATTAAATTAAATAATGCTGTGGATACTACACTGACCAGTGCCATTGAACTTAGACCCTCAAAACATTGACATTGTCATTGAGTGAAAAGTGACACTGCAATTATGTCAAACATATAATAAATAGTCTATGACCAAAAAGTAGCTGGTCGACCTTCGACCACTGGATGATCGCTAGTTCAATTAAAATCGCTTTGCTTTTATTCAGAAACTTGTACAAAACATATCAGTAGATATAATTTGGATTATACGAATATAGTTACAACTTACTGAGTTAAGAGCGCATACATTTTTCACTCGAAATAATTCATATATCACAATGAAACTCTTGTTGATAGAGCAGCCGCTTTGTCTTACTTCTTTTCTTTTCATTTTTCCAAAGTGATTTGTGTTCTATGAGTGCTCCCGTTGAACACGGTGCGCTCGCTTCGGAAACTATCGGATATCTGTCAGAAGTTATAAGATCACAAATTTTGTATTTTATAATTCAGAGTTTCTCAAAGCTAGAAGCGTGCCCCAATTAGATTTACAAATCAATAGCGAACCCCTTAAAAACTGGCTATAGAGAGAATAAAATAATTTATCTAATAAATTAACACGAGCGGGGACGAGGTGCCATCTGAGTCGGTGGACTAAGTACATTTTTGTCAGTATTGTCCAGTATGTTCTAGTTAATGTCTGAAGGGTGGTTGGTCGAGTTGAATCATGAGAGAGATAGTTATTTAGTGTAGTGAGGTCTGATCAGGGCCCAGAATCCGCTGCTAGAATATAATTGTCCAATTAACGTTTTAAGATAGTAATTGTGAAGTAATTATTATTTTGGTGACCTTGACTTTATAAAGCTACAATTAAATTGTATGGAAAATGAGTACTTTGATTTGTGACTGATAACGCCCACGAAGGTTTCGTTTTGTTAATGTCGATATCGTGGGAAAATTATTTATCTCCGACATATATGTATGTATTCTTAACTAGTGTGATGGGTGAACTTGTTTCTTGTCATAAATTCAGTCGATTCTAGGAGCATTTTTACTCAATTTCATACTTAATTGATATTCAGCGTTCAGTCGATTCCTGTATTTCGTTTTTATTATGACCGGGTGTGAAAACCACTCTCACATAAGTAAGTGGTCACAAAGGGCAGAAGTTTCATCACTTTGCGTGAAAGCTTTGGATATTCTCCCTAACCTGCGCGAGTCAGCAAAGCAGCTCACATTACGTAAATTTTGTCGCGTATCACCTACAATTAACTGGCGTACCTCAAGGGGCACACGTACCCTACTTTGAGAAACTTAGTTATAATCCATATATCCAGTCAGTTTTCAATACACTATAAATTTTTTTTTTGACTGTTCTTTTAAATCGATTTTGTTTTATATTGTTTTATGTAATCGACTTGTTTATGCGTTTCATCTGATTTATGTGGTCACTCAAGCCCATGACAATTTTAGTTTTCATGACAGTACTGCGGTTCGAGATCATTTGCTAATCCTGAAGATTAAGTTCGGAGGCCTTGTGTGCTTGGTACGTGTTATCCCTTAAAACTTTCTGTGCTAAAACTGCTATTTTTTGCTGATTGGTCATGTGTTTTTACATTCTGACGTTAAGAAGCTCTACTATCTCGAAATTGACTCAAAAGAAACTGTAAAATTTTATACTATAATTATATTATTTTTTTATATATTAAAAAAAATAGTTACTTATGTATCGTTACATACATTCTATGTTTACGGAATTAATTATTTTAAAATTCACAAATATAATTCCAATCAAAGTTTCTTTTCATTATTTTCTATATATCATGGAAATTCTCAAGTCCAATAGGTTATGTCCACACATAGGATATAAAACAAAAAAAAGTTAAATACTTAAAGCAACTTGCCGTTGCTCGAATTCGTGTCTCCCAACATAATGCGTGGTTATTACAAAGAAAATTACAATCTGTACGTGCGAATACAATATAGAATAATAACAACCTTTATATTATGAACCATTCTTTATAACAAAATTTTAAGAAAGTATTAAATATACTATTATTAACTTGCAAATTACTAGATGGTCCGTCAGACGTTGTTCTGCCCTATCTGGTAATTAGTGTCTCGACCACAACACCACTTATCGGGTTCAGATTTTATTACTTTCTTTTATGACACTAAAACAATATCCACTAAACTACAAACTGTGAATTGAAGTAATTTTGGTTCTAAAATATATAATTTATTGGTTAATAACGACTAAAACGACCAATCGGATTCTAGTATAGTTATGAACTCTTTTGTCTCAATAATTCAAATATTTATGTGAATATGAGCACAATCGGTTCAGAACTTTATACAATCGCTAACAGACACACACAATTTTTTTATGTATACTACTAGCGGTGCCCCATGGCTCCACGCGCGGTTTTACATTATTTGAGAAATGACAAGTTATACGTAGTTCCCATGTACAAAATTCCATCAAAATCTATTGGGAGTTTTTTTTTAGATTTATTGTTTTTAAGATACCTAAAAGTATTATTGTTAATTCATAAAACCTATCAATTGAGTACAAAATTGTATAAAAGTTGGTCATTTTACACTTTTAAGTTAAATTCGGAATTACAAAAAAATATCATATTCGTAATCTGTGTCCTTTATCATTCATAATAGATACCTAACTATCAAGAAATTTTGGGGAAAAATTACACGTACAGACAGAACTACAGATTTATTAATATAGTTAGATATAATGATATAATTCATTTGTTCCGGTCGCAAGGCAACAGTGTTTGCATTGTTATGCCAGGGTCTGAAGGGTAGAGTTACAAACACAGACTGTCCCACAGGGCATTCCAAATATAATATAATATTTAAACTTATGCACCAATAAGTTGTACTTATGTATATGTTACTGACTTTAGAAGTATGTTGTGATTAATTGAATTATTAATATTATAAAGATACACGAGAAATTAATTGGCTTTTAATATTTACTTCTGAATATTTTGATTACAATATTAAATGTGGTAAAGGTTTTGTATTACATGAACGTCTCTTGGTTATTATAATTATTAATACCCAAATTGCTAGACCAAATTGGTTTACAGTAAATTTAATTTATCTCTAAGAACATCGTTCAAATAAAATTTGAAACTATAAATTACTTCAAGCACAGAGTTACTTCAAGTCAACTAGCAAATATTCGATGTAATTATACCCGACTGCGAAAAAGGAGGGTTATTTTTTCGAGCGTATTACTGTAGCTATGTATGTATGTGTAGCTTGTTTAATTAACTCATAAATTATAATATTTTTATATATGAAAAGATGTCAGAAACATAAAGAAAATCTACCTTTGCCTTTAACTAATTTCGAGTTTATTGCGTTAACGTATTGAAAAGGCAACAAAATAATTAAAAACCGTTAATTTGATATTAATATTGTTATAATATATAATTGATATCAGATAAAATGTAAAGAATCTATAATATTTAAGTTACCTACTGTAACATAGTGTCTAGGAATAAATAGACGTATCACACAATTCGCATTAATCATTACAAACTCCTCTGAGACAATCTTTTTAATGGTAAGTGACGATATGGCCCAAGATGGTAGCACTAAGCCTAGTGGGAAGAATAGTCCTCAATTGCAGCTGTCAGAACACACCTATATGAGCTTGGCGACAGATTTTCAACTTGAGGTTAGTAGCTAGCTTCGCAGACGTCAGAAAGTAGTAGTAGTAGGTAATAGTACCTTGCTATGGTTTTATCAGGATGTTTCCTTCACCGAAGAAAGCACAGGATTTTTGCAGGAATTTGAACTCACGTCGATCAACGCAATGTCTGTACACGATATCGCTGACACAACTTTGCTTCAAATATTTCACTTGCTAATCTTAAGCCCTAAATTTAAGGGCTTAGAATGGCATAACCGAGTGCTGAATTAGGGATCGTGATAGAAACTCTTGTGTTTACTATGTCCAAATAGAACGGGAGCTAATAAGTACGATATACGTTCACACTGCAACGCTCACTATTCCGGTTCGTTAAGTGACTACTCGGCTTTATGAATACTAAGCTTGTTGTATAGAGCTACTACAATAATTGCAAATTGTCCAAAATCTTATTTCTATATCGATATAATTTGAATCTTAGTTTAATATATTTTTCTGTTTATGTTTGTTTATGTTTTCTGTTCATAAAATTAATAAATTCCAATTATCATGGCGCGGTTATTTTAATATTAATATCGGATTTAAATTTAAATACTTTTCAAAATCGGGTGTATATGTATTTCTAAAACCACATTTTTAATATGATATAATTTGCTGCTATTTCTCAAAACTAAATACAAATATTTTTTTAACGAAATCAAACGTTGTCTAGAAAAACCTTTTATATAATATATAGATTGTTTTTATCGTAATATATAATGTAATATGTATTTTTATATTGCCAGTCTCTCAGAGGTATGACTATTATTAGTAACTGTACTTACAGTAATAATATTAAATGCCTAATTTTGCACTAACTATTCATTTTTAAGAAATCATCTTCACGTTATTAAAAAATAATTATCTTAACTATGTTGTATAAAGATTTTAAGTTTTTAATTACATCCAAGTAGAGTTCAGTGTTCGTTTTACGTTGAAGATAACTAAATATTATATATTATTGTAGTCGGTTTGGTACCGTCAGGATTAATAAAATTAGTTTTCTTCAAGCCTAATAGTTTTTCTGAAAATCCACCTACAATCAATGCAGACGTTGGTTATTTAAAGCCCACATTCTGATTATTTTGAATACAAATTCCAAATGTTTGGTTAAAAATGATTTTAAAAGAACAGTGAGTTGATTGAAAAGTAGTTATTGTAAACTAGTGTGGTATCTATCGTCTACAAGATAATTTATCTAAAAGTAAAATTATACGTGACTTTTATTAAAAACACTCGATAAGACGTACACGGCACATCTCAAAAGCGAATTTTCCAACGAAAGTATGAACGCCGATGACAAATGTTTGCACTTTAACAACGAGCATACCTACTAGATATGTAGAACGTTATAAAATGGGTACGTGAAGTCTTATGACTTATGACAGATATCCAATATCCTACGAGGCAAGCGGAGCGGCTGCATCGGGATACTGGAAATACACAAATCAAGTAGTAAAATAAATAGGAGAGTAGAAATAACGAAAAATATGAAGGCTTCATCGTTTAAAATACTATAGACACTTTTATACCTACTGTTTTGTATGAGCTACTGTCTTTATAATTAACTAAATAAAAAGTATTAGAATTTTAGAATTTTCTAAAATATATTTATGGAGTTTTATTTTACTATTATTTCTATAATTAGGTATAAGATAATACAGGCCTATTAAATAAAAGTAAATTACAAACTACAAAATATAAATTAAAATTAATACTACTTAATGGTTAAGTACATTTATGACATGCCACATAGCTTCATATCATCATAATATTTTCATTATTCAGTGCTTGATAAAAGGACTATAGTGTTTATTGAAGGTACCAATGAGTATCGGGTTGGGACTACCACGAACTACACTCCGGATGTACACATGACACCAATGCACCTATTTTTTTTTTAATACTCATTATATGACCTATTGCTACCTAATACCCACTCAGTTCCTATTTATGTTATAGATTTAAATTTGAACTTACATCTGAAAAATGATTTTTTTTTTATTTGTTCAAATTGTGTACAAGTAAGAACTGGATTGTTTGAATACTTGTAAAGTTTTAGTTTGACCCAATATACAAAGTTTACCCTTTGATTTTTATCGCTGTTTTAAAATATCTTTAAAACCATAAAATTTTATCCACACTATCAAAGTGACGACAGGGAAAACTTTACAGAATTTAATTTCTGCTATCAGTTACCTAAAGACTGTAGGGAAAGTAAAGCAATATCTTATTCTCAAGTTCAAGTAATCGGCAAAATCTTAATCACCTTTTTGCTACTTTCAGCACTTTGGGTACAAAGTATAGAAAAGATAAGTAAAAAGTACTTCGCTTCCTTATTTCAGTACCGACCTACCGTAGTTCAGAGAGTTTCTATTGATGTCTCCCGTAAGGCATACTGATTCCCAACTGACCTTTCTATTAAGTAATATTTACTTAGTAAAATGTACCTTTTGTTTTCTCAATCCATTGTAGGTTAAGGTTTCCTCTTATTAAATATTAAATATTATCATTATCATATAGGTAATATCATCTAAAATAGTATAGAATGGTATCAAATTTGTGGTTTAAGTCACGATGATCAAGTTTAGACAGGCGGAATATCATTTCAATATCTGCAGGTTGAAACTTCTTTACGCACTCTTTACCAACGATTTTTTCGGAATTCGCGTATATTTACTAATTTAAATTGGTATTACTATCGATTGGCGGTGAATTCAAACATCGTAAGGAAACCTGAACGTTTGAGAAATGTTCTTGTCATATCACTGTATGTAGGAAAAAGATACAACTATTGATTTTTTCAGCGTTTCTAATCGCTAATACGTCGTGGTCTTGCGTGGTGATTAAGCCCGTGTAAGAGAAGTCTTGGGAACATCAAATAAAACATTAGAAACAGTCAACACTAATAAATGAATACAAATAAAAATAACAACATTTTACTGATTGCATATGAAAATATACAGGTTAGATTTTTGAGATGGGGCAGTAAGGGTAGGTACCTTAACCTTTGTAGCTACACGAAAACTTTCTAAGGAGACTGTCCTTAACTTTTATGAAATTTTGATCGGCATTTCACAGTTTTTTTTAAGTACAGTCAGCAAGAAAATGAGAAATTTACACAACAATTTTTTTTCATCCAAATCGATCCTGTTTTATAAAAGGATCAATAATCTCTACGGGACCAACTGAGATTAGAGTACATTATAAATGTCAGAAATTGCAAAAAAAGAGACTACATTTTATTTTTATCCTTAATTAAAATTTATATTATGGATGTATAACTGGATGTTGTACTTACTTGTCAACTCTGTAACCTCGCCGTATCGACTCGCATGCAAGCAGTCCATATGCGGACGGTGAGTGGACCACGAGCTGTCAACGCAAAGACGATGCAACTTACGCACGATGCGGCGGCACGGGCAGCGCGGCGGCGGCGCAGCACCACGTATACCCCGACGAAAATAGCTCACTTACTACTCGTTAATACGTTGCCTCGCGGCGTTCACCCGTTGACAACGAGCGGACGTCGAATGAGGAAGTGGAGCTGGTTGGGTGCTGGGTTGATAAGTGAGTGACAACCTTTAAGGCTACTTTTATTTTTTAAATAGAGCTAGGGGTTCCGCGCAAATAAAATAAACTGATAATGGTGAATCAATTCGGGCGCTTAAATGACTTACGCTTATTAAACCATAAGATATATATTCAATTTATGTAGTACATAATATAAATAGTAAATAATAGCAGATCTTAAAAGTAGGTACCTTCAATATAGACAGCGAGAGAATATGTCTATCTTCTAAGGGTCACCCACAATAAGAATTTTTGTCTTTAAAATAAATGAGAGCGAGGGTAGCACGATTGCCCGATCGACGGAGTTCTGTAGTCCACGTGAGCGCAGTCGCGGGCACAGCTAGTTTTTATACATGAATGACCCGTGTGCTGCGGTACAACTGCAAAAGCCGGATAAGCTGGCTGCCACCATTTCATGTGACCGAAACCCCGATTTTCACTTGTGACTAGGTAGGATTATATAAAAAATTCAAATATTGAAAGTATCGAGTACGGTGTAATAATAGGATGAAACAATAATAAAGTATTAGATATAATTTTAAGTAAATATAGGTACTTTAACAAATAAGTATTAAAAAGCTTTACATAGTGAACGATTTCTAATTGTAACTTAAAACCGCTGAAAAGTGGATCAACGCTAAATTACATAATACATTTTACAGAAGTCTTATAAAATCGATGTATATAGTTAGTAAAAAATATTTCTTTAACATATCCAATAGTAGTATTACTATTTTACTACTTTAGTTTAATATAATAAATTGTTACAGAATTATCATTTTGTTGTTCTTATGAAACTTCTCAAAAGTATTATGAAATTCTGTCAATGAGTAAAAGTTATTTAGCTGCGATGATTATTTTTTCCCAGAGGCAATTTTTACAAAAATAATGTTTATAAATGAATTTATAGCTAAAAAGAAACAAGAGACTCTTACTGAAAATATTTACTATTCTCGTCAAAAGTTTCGTTACCGTAATTATTATTATATTTCTGAAGCCCACTTTTGCAGACGTTCATGCGAGAAGAATGAAATATAATAATGTACATTGCGAAAAGAAGCAAAATGTTGTGTTTAGCGTTGTAAGATTGGGGTGTTTATGTTCCAAAAAAGACTGTACTAATAATAAATTGTGGCTTTACTTTCATTGAAATTTTATCAAAAATAACCATACAGTGCAAATAATATAATAAAATGAGAATTTAATTGACAAAATTGTAGAATTAGAAATTCAATTATGAATGTTCAAAAGTTATTGTATTATAAAATTTACCATACTAGTTTAAAACATTATTTTGTTGACTTTTTATTGAGAGCGAAAAGGTCAAATGAAGCGATAATAATATGAGAAATATAAAACAAAATGTGTGTACTTATTATGTACGGACATACGAAGTTATATTTCTTTGGCGTAACAAAACAAAAATAGCTCTAAAAAATTTATTTCGCATGATAACGTAATTTTAACGTTGTATTATGTATATATTAGTATATGCTCTTGTATGTATTTATATTTATTGCAATTTTTTTTATTTTGTATATAATTATATTTTTGTCTTTATTACTTTTCTGATTTTCTATTTTTATGTTTCCTCATGGTATTTTGTTAAGTTTCATTTCCTATTACACTACCGACAATAATTTTTTTTCGCTCGTTAGTTGGAAGAAAATACCTTATGGATTGATCTTGCCAGTGTATAAACTAAAAGTGCAATAATGTGTTCACTCATTTATGGCTAGCTTCATCATGTCGCACATCTGTCATATAATGTGGGCTACTTTCAAATTTTACCCTCTACAAAACGCGCTAAAATAAGTATAACTTCAAAAGACCAAGGGAAGCCACCCGGCAGCTCAAATCAATAAAATTTCATTATGATGTATGAGTTATTTGTATGAAGAATGTGTTCAGCTTTTAACATAATAATTTTGCGAGCGGCCGTACGTGTCGGAACCCGTCATATCGGAATATGTATGAGAGACGATATTCAAAGGTGTACAAATTGTTTTTGTTTGAAACATATACCAAATTTGGAATGTTACATACTTACATACATATTATATAATTACATACGAAATTTGCAAGTTAAATAAAAGCTTGTACAAAGGAAAATTATGTATGTAACTATAAAAATAGTACATAGTAATAATATTAATCAATAAACTGTAACTGCAGGGCAAAGGCCGCTTCTTGACGGAAAGCACAGACTTAATGACCATGCCAGCTCACGAAGTATTGGCAATTTCAAAAGATAAGAAAATCCCCAGTTCTATATTTTCACTCTAACAGTGGTGCTATAAGACCAATTCTCGTGTACTTCTGGTTTCCTCATGATGCATCCCTTCACCGTCAGTCAATTATGTTACCGATTTAAATTAGTAAATGTTAGTACGCAAATTACGAAAAAAATATTTAGTACATGCCGGAACTCGAACCTGTTATAATTTGTAAAGAGAGATTAGTTTAATACTTTCAATTAACGTAAAATATGAATAAAATTAAATTAAGAGACATATAATTATTTGTATATTTATTTATTGTACACCGTTTTACTTTACATACCTATTACTAAATCTGTAGTCCTACCTGTATTTTTAATATTTTTCCAAATTTTACCCATAAAAAATTTTTTGTCTGTCTGTTTGTATGTCTGGATTTAAGTAAAAAAAGGCTTGACGGATTCTTTTGAAATTTTTTACTCGCGATGCTTGTGCCATCGGTCAGTGATTGGGTATAAGAAATTTCAATATTATTTTAAAATCGTAAAAAAAAAAAAAAAAAAAAATCTTTTTTCGTTAATTTTTGGCCGATTTTGATGAAGTTTCGTACACGGAAAAATCAAAGTATTTACATATTAATTAATGGGCTCTAAGAACTGTCAATATTACTTCTAGAAATAAAAAAAAGAAGTTCAAAAAATTTAATTTTCATCAATTCCCAACCGATTCTGATCACATTTTGTAGACGGAAAGCATACACCATACTATAATTGAGAGGCTGTAAGAATCGTTAATAATAATACATTACAAATCGTAGAATAGAATGATAATTTTTAACCAATTTTGATGAAAATTGTACAGTGGAATTACATGCGCCATTCCTTAATTGATACGGCATATATGAGTAATAATAAAATTATGATATATTTTTATTTTCTATCTGACCTTACTGTTAGCCTGAGGGGCCCTATCTAAAAACAGAGCCGCTGATTGCTTTTACAGCTTTACCGGGCTTGGGGGCGAGCGCTTAAAGCACTCGGCCGCGAAAGCGTAGGCAACAAGCGCGCAAGGGCGTCAAAGTGGCCAGACCTCTGCTTGGGCTATTGCCGCGATTGCAACTAAGTCGCGATCTGACTGATTCCCTATCCATAAAATTCGAGCTAAAATAACTTATACATATATAAATGTCCCTGCCTCCTGGGAGGAAGGAAGTGATCTTAAATACACGTTTTGTCTATACAAAAGCTTGTATTTCAGGGACATTTTGTTTACACTCAGGGCCTGTAGCCGGTCTATGACCATTGCAGCTCTGTTCCTAACAGTACGGTACGGCCTAGGGGATCTTATCTTTGTCAAACTATGGGATGTAAATAACTACTACGTAGTAACAAACGCGTAAGACACACTGCTAGTTTTACTATAAAACTGGAGAATTTGTATGTTTGAACGTGTAAACCTCGGAATCAGATCAAATAGCCTGTTGATTGAGGAAGATTCTATCTAGGCTTTATAACTTCAAAATATGGCTTTAAAGAGTGAAGTAACAATATAATGCGAGTGCAATCGCAGGGTATAATATTACAATATAATCCTTAGTTTAACTGCAATATTTTAAGAAATATACGGCGTTATTAATATTAAAATTATGCTTATTTGACAACAAATTTGTGCGTCATAAATATTATTAAATAAGGCAAAATTTTAGACCAAATAGACCGCCCTAAGAGCAAACTTTGATACAAAATTTTATCAATAACTATTTCACTCAAGTTCGTTGCTTCTACAGCAAAGCCACGGAAAAATATAACAGTATTATGAAGTTCCTGAAAGCGAGCATTTCCTAGTAGGTTTATAGGATTACCTGCCGGCACAGCTCCTCCATATTGAATCGAACGCCAAACTGTATCGACAAAGATAGTATTCTTAAACATAAAGAAATCAATATCCTTTGCAAGTAGTATGTTTGGTAATCATTTTTACATTCAACTAAAAATCTGTATCCTATTCTATTTTGGACCTAAAGTACATATTTCATTTGGTCTTCAATAATGATCATGTAATAATGTCAGCAGATAAATGACATGCTATCGGGCAAAGGCCTTTTGGTGAGAAAAAATACGAGCGATAGATCATTCAAACAAAAGCCCGTGACCCGTGACGTATTGATAAATTTAAAAGCCTACAAATTTACAGTTCTGTGTTTTCCTCAAGCTTCCGGTTTCCATACGATTTTTTTTATTCAAACTCACATGAGTTCCGAGAGATTAATTGTTACATGCCGAAGCTCAGACTTGCGAACATCAAACTGTTATACTGTCGATCTAAACCAATCGATCACAATAAATACTCGTAACTCGTATCATCAACTCGTAAAACTCGTATCATCATTTCATCAGCATCGTCACAACGCCTGTCACAGGGCCTGTGCTGCCCGCAACAAGCGGCTTCCCGCAACCTTTAACAGGTCATCGGTCTGCTCATATATCTATACAAAATTTATTGTGGATAATGAAATAATTTTTACTCATTGATAGGTATCATTCATTCTATATACAATATTTCTCAAAATGACTGTAATGCACATTACTTTTAGTATATTATTACTTATTTATTTATTTTATATATTTAGCATGCCAACAGAGCAATTACAACAAAGGAAAAATTACATGTTATCATTTCCACATAATAAAAACAATGCAATCGCTCAGTTAATAGGCCATGCCTGACATTTAAACACATAAATAATAAGGATAACTACTATGTTATGAAACATTACATATTAACATTAATATTAAATTATATTCCAATTACAAAACAAGGAGTGCTTGTATGCTTGAAGAACATCATCTGTTACTGAGCGTCAATGTTTTTATACAATAGTGTACATACTACAATGAAAATTATGTCACTAGATGTACCTACACAGGTTGATTTCGGTAATGATTGACTGATGCACTAATATAATACTGTAGTGGGTTTTTTGCTATATTGCGCGTTTATAGCTTACTTGTTTTACACAGCTTTGGGAAATCAATTTAACTCATCTAGGGACATTATAATGTTATTTGTGTAAATGTTGAGCCATTTTCAAGAAGCACAACAAATGCGATGAATGAAGAGTCAGACAAGCGTTCCTACATTTAATATAAAGTTGCTACTTTTCACAACTTGCATTTATTTCCCTCTGAAAAATGGGTGCATACATTTCAAACCTCATTACTTTCAGAGGAGATTTAAATGTCAACGTAGTCAAAAAACATTTTATAACAGAAACGCCTCTATACATTGTTTTTAAATTTATTACCCTTTTATTATATAGATGTATTCAATCAAAGTTATTAACCCATAGACTTATGATTGATTTCCGCTGGTGGTAGGTGAGTGCAATTAAAACAGCGTAATATAAAATTATATAAATACAATATAACGTTACACACAAATCATAATACAAATTACCATATTTTATAAGCTAAGCAATAAGCTTCGAGCTTGTTTTATATTTAATTTTATTTCAAAAAACTGAAATATCATCACTAATTCTCAGAACGAAGACTTCATACTCTATGGCAAATTCCCATTTTTAAACAAATATAATTTTATTATAACCTAATGTTGAGTAGGGCTTACAAGAACCCGTACATTTGTACCGGTACATAACAAATAGTTTAAGAGTACCTCAATGGTTTGAAGTTTACCTACTCAAATCTACATGCCAATCGTATTACTTTAAGTGTACTACCGAGCTTCAAAATACCTCGCCCCTTATGTTACTTCAAATGTACTGCCGAGATATAAAAAGCCTCGCCTCGAATGTTACGTCAAATTTACTACCGAGCTACAAAATGCCTCGCATTCAATGTTACTTCAAATTTACTAACTACCGAGCTTCAAAAAGCCTCGCGTTCAGTGTTACTTTAAATATACTACCGAGCTTCAAATAGCCTCGCCTTACTTGGAGTGCCTCTTTTTAATGTCTTAGTACAAAAAAGAGGCGACTCTTACAATTTCAATTCAGACTCGCGTCCTACTCGACACTTTTATAATCGTTCTCAGCTATCTTCCCAGGGTTCATTACGTAATCGATTCTAATACTTATTGATGTTGATAACGTTACAATTTGTATAGCTTGTGACTTGTGACATTTAATAAAGAAATTCCCCCTTTTTCATAAACATTTAATGGAATATGTGTTTAATTTTGTATCATGATCATCATCAAACCTTAGCAGTCTACTGCTAGACATAGGGCTCTCCCAAGACCCATCATCGAATTCAATCTCCAGCTTTCGGAATTCAAGTATGCATAAAACAAGTATTTTCCGAGTGATAGGACGTGACGGTTGGTTCAGATTGGATCGCGAGCATTACAAGCGCGACCACCAGGTGTCACAACTGCGTCGCGTCGCGTTCCGGGACCAGCAGGTGTATGCCCATTATCCAGTAATCTAGTAGGGTGGTGGGGATCTGTACCCGACTTGACAGCGACTATTATATACATTTTGATAAATCCGCCATAGTAACTCTTGAATTGCCGCGTTTCAGGAACAGCAATTGTATATCCAGTTGCCAAAAGGCTTGCAGGCCGGTATGACCATATAACATTATTTTTTTGCTACAGTTGTATTCTCTTGTATGCGCTCTAATGTACTTACAAAAATATGTTCGGTAAAAATTTGATAATAAATTAAAAATAAGTAAAAAACAATTGTTCAGCATTGATGGTGATCGAAATTATACAAATTTATTTTTTATTTAGCTCACGTATTTTTTTTTTTGGCATATAGTCTGAATGTTATAATTAATATCTATGAGGAATGAAGCATATAGTGATCTGAATTATATATTATGTTTACTTGTATGTATGTTATAAACAATATAGGTTAATCCAATATTGTTAACTATGTAATTATACTGTTAAAGTGTATTAAAACAAAATACTCGAGTCATATATTTTATCTAGTAAAATCCGGCAACAAAATAAGCTGCCCTTAAAATCACAAATTAAATAGGTATTAATGTTACAATAAAAAGATCTTTTGTTGTTATTTATAGCTCGAATAACTCTTTCCGCGGTTTCGTTGGCACCGATCTGCAATAATAAATTTACTGGGCATAAATTAAGTGCGTAACACAGGCTGCTAAAAATCGTTCTTACAAAAGCTTTTGATACCACTTTAAACCGTCGGGGTCGGAATTTATCTATACTAATATTCTGAAGCTCAAAAGATTGTTTGAACGCGCTAATCTCTGGTACCACCTGTCAGAATTGATAAATTCTTTTTCCATTTTATAACCTATTTATTAAGGAAGGAAGACTCTAAGGAGCAGAGCAGAAACCATGAACGTCAAGCAATCTGAAAAGCTGTAGGCAAGTACGGGAAGTGAAAACAATGATAGGCACATTGCGTTGGCGACGACGTGGTGTAGAGTTGATCCAGTAAACTTAATACAGTTGAAACAGTGGGACACAGCTAGTCGTTTAATATCAGGGAATCTGCAAAAAATTAATAATTTTTATTATTAGTCAATCTGTACAATAGCTATAAATGCTTCTGTAGTAAAAACAACTATTGAAAATTTTATATTTACACTTTATTTACGAGTAACAGTGAGGAAATCTTTATTAACTTTCATTTCAAAAGGAAGATTCGACGAAGATTCAACAATATATTGTATAATATTAAAGTATACACATTGCGAAAATATTTAAAGAGATATTTCGCCCCAATATTTCATGACAGACAAAAAAATAATGTATATTTACATAATACTAGCGCTGTTCCCGCGGTTTCGGTTGCGTCATATTTGAATTATTATTATTGTTGTTGTGTTCCCTACTCACTCCCTCTACCCTCTACCCTCAGTAGTTTGGGTTATACGTTGGTAGGGCTGTTTTGCCTGACTGAGTTGTGACTACCATGCATGTGATGAAAAGTCCGTCACAGTGACTCGCTTTTGCATGTCGCATTTCGGGATTAGCCTGTGCATATACAATTAAATGTATGCAGGCCGACACGATAACGACGACCGTGGATGGATTACGATCCCGTGGTAGTCGCCGTTGTGTTAGAATTATACTGCACTTACCATCAGGGACTTTACCGTCAATATGCCGTGGTACTATATTTTTTATTTATTTAAACCGATAAATGAGTTAGTAAAATCATTAATAAATTCACAGAAAACACGTGAATCTTGTTTGAGTGATACTAACAAGAAACAGTAAAGTGTTATGTAGGTACGTGATTACATAACCCTAAAAGAACTATAAAAGACATTTCTGTTTTATTATCTGAGTTACGAGTGCTTGTTGAGCTAGACCTGAATCCTCAGTGAGTTCACCCTCGCCGCATGCAAATGAAGGAATGTGTAACGTTTACAGGGTAGATTAAGAGATGTAACTTAGGATTGTTGTCACGCTACTATTTTGAATTCTTAAAACAAAAAGAGATATAAATAATATATATAAAGGTAACTGCAAAAAATAACTATTCAGTCATGGGGACTGCCGACAAAAGTGAAAATTTAAAACTTTGGGATCTGTGCTATGGTATGAATAATTAAAATTTCATAATTTGTAAACTGAAATTATTTATTTTAATCTTGTTTGTTAAGCCTATAAAAGTTTTCACTTCAAAAAATTGTTGTAACGCTTTTGGTCATAGATCTAATCAACTTTAAAATGGTATTTTTACGTTCGTTGTTAGAATGCACAAGTTTATTACCCAGTAATTATTTTACATATAGGTACCTAATCTCTTTTTGAAAAAAAAATCGAGAAAATCTGTTTAGATTAAATAAATGTATGTAGCTTATATATTAATTAAAAGTGTTTTTCCTTGTTGAAACTTCTTATAATTCTTATAGTAGAGCTATTTACAATTTGTGTTGCCAAACTCGTGTACTCGTCTTTACGTGCTATCTAACCGGCCGTCCTTTTTTCAGTAAGTCTATGTTTCTAACTCATTCGTCATAAGTCATTCATTCAATCTGCAATCGTCCGTTACTTTTCATTTCTACATCTATATTAAATTTTTACGCTTTTTTAAAGTAATATTGACAATTTTCATCTTTTCCCACCGCAAAGTAACAGTGCTACGTGCTACGTGTACTGCTGTGTGCCGGCCTGAAGGGTGGAGTTAGCAATACGGATGGTCCTAATAGGTATTCCTGATCAGTGACAAACTTAAACATAGTCTCTATGATGGTTTATCATCATTTGTAAGGTGGTCGCGACACAGTCTGATACAGATACCTACCCTACCATAGTACCACCTCTCTTACTTACTAGAGCGATAACAAGGAGGGCAGCTCTTGCGCTTTATAGAAGTACTTAAACATGAAGTGCATGAGGAGGTCCATAAAGGCTCCTCCAAATGGGAGACGCTTGCTGGAAGATGGTCTGATTAGAAAAATACATTAAAGTAGAATGGCGATGCTTTCGAAGATTAACGAAAAGTAGAACTGGATGACAAGCACAATAAGCTTAA
Organism: Saturnia japonica; assembly: GCA_033032175.1. Classification (NCBI taxonomy): domain Eukaryota; kingdom Metazoa; phylum Arthropoda; class Insecta; order Lepidoptera; family Saturniidae; genus Saturnia; species Saturnia japonica. The sequence goes on from CM065314.1 coordinate 8,484,142, forward strand.
AGACAAACAACCTACTCGTCCTATATTAAGCAGTTGTTCGGAGTAAGTAATATATCTGTTATCTTTTTGTTAATATACAATTTTTTATGATAATTTGTTTGAAGTTTAGGAAGTTTTAATATTTAAAAATAACATGTGGCATATTAATTTGCCACTCGTCATTTAAGAATTTAATATACTAAATATTTTAATGACAATTAAATTCATTATATTCCTAACATATTTTCATTTTTCCCTCCCTCTAAGTCTCAGAAATGTAAAGTTTTAGATTAGTATAAATAAATATAAATGAGATTTAAAAATTAGTTTGGCAATGAAGTTTCATTTCTGACCTGTGTACTTTGTACGCGCGCACTTTTTTTGTTATTAGATTGGCACAACCGTTTTTCATTTTGGCACGGAGTTTGAGTTGCATCTGTCATTTGGATTAAATACAGCGCCTGTTTTTAGTTAGATCATATCTAGTGTGTATTGCGAATTTCATAATGGACAAAAACATCGAACAAATAGTTACAGTAACATCGAGTAAACAGACACAGAAAATGTTACAGAAGGCTTACAGTGAATCGACTTAATCATAAACACGTGCTTATGAGTGGCACAAAGCGTTTAAAAGCGGTCGAGATATGCTGGAAGATGTCGCTCGGTTAGTCCCAAAAGTTCTGAATTTTCTCCAAAAACTTAATCACATATGAGTCGCTGAGAACATACTAGAACGAGTCAATTCCGACCCAACATTAATGAAATGCATTGTTAATGGTGACGAGACGTAGGTTTACGAGTTTGACATGCAAAATAGTCAACAAGCTTCGTAGTGGCGCTTTCCAACTGAACCGAAACCGAAAAAACCACGCCAAAGTCGTTCAAAAGTCAATTTCATGTTGACTGTTTTCTTTGACTATCGTGATGTTGTGCACTGAGAATTCTTACCGAAAGGTCAAACGTTAAATAAAGTATATTATTTAATCATTACGCGGTGTTTAAGAGGATTAATTTGACGAAAAAGGCGAGATTTGTTGAAAGAAAATTCTTGGATTTTGCACCACGTTAAAGCACTTTCGCACAAGGCCATCATTGTGAACGAGTTATTGACCTAAAACTCAACAAATACCATCGAGCAACCACCTTATTCACCACATATGGCTCCAGCCGACTTCGTTCTTTTTCCTAAACTCAAAATACTCGTTTCCATTCGGTAGAAGGGTTAGGAGAATTCGCGACGAGAAATAAACTCAATACCGGAAAAAGCGTTTAAAAAATGTTTTGATGATTGAATTATTCGTTGGCGTAAGTGTATCGTTTCTGAAGGAGCATACTTTGAAGACGATGAAATAAATTTGGGATGAATTTCTAACATTTTGTATTTTATTGATCTTTGGCCGGTCCTTTTTGACACAGTAATATACACCGGCTGATCCCGGAACGCTACATGTCTAATCGTGTCACAACGCATTTGATTGCTACATTCTTCTAGGGTAAAAAAAATATTGTTTGAAATAATTTTCTGGAAACCAAATAATTTTTAGAAAAACAAGACATTAAAGATATAAATGGAAAACGGTGGTATTAAAGTTACCATATTACTCTGAATATCTTCAAGGTGAGTTACACGTGGTTAAGCATTTTAATATAAACTCTTAAAATTATTCCAAATTAAGCAATCAGTTATACAATACGTCTCAGAACAAACGCCAGGCGTCAGTAATCGCAGCGTGTGCTCGTATCCGTACATTCCGCATTAGCGTTATACAATGTACACCTGAGCTTTATTATCGAGTCCTTATATCACAATGGGGATCTCTCGTAAATGTTAATGTGCCGTGGAAATGTGCTGTATTGGCAGTAGAATGAGGATAAGTGCCTAAAGTGCCAAAGAATCTTTCTTGAGTACGTACTTTTTTCTTTTTTCTTTGAAGGTTTTGTTATCGTATAAATTATCGTTGGTTGTATTTATTATCGTAGCAACGAACTATATTAGCGATATAATATCGATATTTCCAACTTAAGGATTATTTTATGTACGGGTCATCAATAATATACATACTAGTGGAACTCTATGGCTTCGCACGCTTTTATTACGCAGTAATGAATAATTTTCGTCTCGTAATTTTATTTTTGTCATTTCTTGTTAATGATTAATTGAGCAATGACACAAAGTTTCCCGTGTACAATTTTTTCCATTCATCAAGCCGTTTTTGCCTTAAATCCGGACTTAAATACAGACAAACAGACAGACATAATTTTTTGTCATAATCGTGATAGATTGATGAAATTCGAAAAAAAAAATTAAATGTCGTTCAGATAGAACTACAATAATTATACACCTAAGTTGTTCATGCTCACTTTTGTTACTTAATTCTAATCCAGTTACGTGGAAATTTGCTATAATATCTAATATAATATTTACAGAACGTTTGTAAGCTCCGCGATTTACTTAGGACTATGTAAGAAAGTAAGGGTTTATTTTGAAAGCGAGAAATCTTTTAAATAAAAGTCGATGTTTGTTTATATGTTCCGAAGGGAGTACAAAACGGCTGTAGCGATTTTGATGAAATTTTCAGACAATCTTTTTATTAACCCAGCAGATGATCCAGCAAAACTAGTTAACAATTGAATTAATTTTCCCTATCTATAGCGGAAATAAGGTTGAAATATAGCACAAAACGCGTGGCCAGGCTTGCTAGTAATTAATTAATCTTTCAAAATCTTCAGAACTAAATTCACTTTCAACATATAAGTTGTCTTTAGTTTATTACTAAGATACATTAATATTTTAAAACAAAACCTAAGTACTTAGTTTGAGGAAGCAAAAGTTCGACCCAGAAATAAATAATTCGTTTATCAAGTAAACCAAACTACCCAGTTCGTCCTAATGAACCAATTCGACTTCAAGTGAATAACAAGAAGCGCGTCGAAGCAAAGCGCAAATTTAAATGCTTGCGGTCTGCACACACGTATGTCATCTACTATGTAGTATGCAGTGCAAAGCTTTGTTCACAATGGTTTAAAACTTATTCTATGACATTTAAACTTTTATAACAATTTTTATTTAAACCAATATATAATATGTAATTGTCTTTGTTGCTCTATCAATTTTAATTTTATTATATTTTATATTGAGGAGAAAACTTCGGACTCCTAAACATATTGCGCGTACGGAGGACTAAGAAATTTGGCATAATTAAAGTTTATATGGAGAAGGTGTGGATAAAGCTGAAATGTTTTTTTGTAGTGTGTTACAAAATTATATATTAAATTCAATGATACTGTGACTACTACACCGACCAGTGCAAATGCACTTAGACCCCCAAAAACATTGATATTGACACTCAGTGAAAAGTACAACAACATTTATTGTTTACTTTCATACTGCAAATTTTAAACAGATAATATTATAGTCTTTATTCAAAAAGTCGTTTGTTAAAAGTTCGACTATTGGGCAACGTCTAGTATTAATACATTTGTGTTGATGAAAGTATCGCGGAATAATTGTAAAATGTAGGTAAATACTATATATATATATTTAAATAAATGTAATATATAATATATATTTTTTTTAGTAACCTTGTTTTTTAATTATTATGTAGGTGCAGATGTGTGTACGTATGCATTCAGAAGCCATTCATTTCAATGCGATAAAACTTTGATGAATCGTTGTGAGCATTCCTGCGAAGGTTTCTGTATTAGTGAAACCAGTTTATAACAGATGGCGTGCAAGTCGTTTTTAAGACAACGGAAACGAAGATCCGGGCAAAACCTAGATAATAAAATCAAATACAGTTTGCTATAGTACTTATCTTTATAATATCTTGTTATATTATTTATCTGGAAGATAATCTTATTTATCTTATTTAATATCTACTTTATATTATTCATCATAAGTTCATTTGATTTACCTTATTATTGTTTTGGAATTATTTATCTGGAAGATAATCTTATTTATCATATTTAATATCTACTTTATATTATTCATCATAAGTTCATTTGATTTACCTTATTATTGTTTTGGTGTACCTATTCTTTTATTTCCAGGATACCAATTAATGATAGGTTTATGTATTGGTGCGTTTAGATAATTTATAACTTGATAATTACACCAAAACAATAATAAGGTAAATCAAATGAACTTATGATGAATAATATAAAGTAGATATTAAATATAATAAATAAGATTATCTTCCAGATAAATAATATAACATTTCCAGATAAATAATTCCAAAACAATAATAAGGTAAATCAAATGAACTTATGATGAATAATATAAAGTAGATATTAAATAAGATAAATAAGATTATCTTCCAGATAAATAATTTAATTATTTATCTGGAAATGTTATAGTTGTTGTCTATGATTAGATTTATTTTGAATTTTTAAAATAAGAAAAGTCTAGTAAGATTAAATTTTGAATTCAAACGGAAATAGAAAATTAGAACAGAGAGTATGATAGATTTTTCATGATCGATCTGATCATGTGATTGATTGTACGGCAGACCTTTGAAACGTAGTAACGTTTATATAGTAATTATCATGTGTTTTGATAAAAACCAAATTATTGTACGGCAGACCTTTGAAACGTAGTAACGTTTATATAGTAATTATCATGTGTTTTGATAAAAACCAAATTATTGTACGGCAGACCTTTGAATCGAGTAACGTTTATATAATAATTATCAAGAGTTTTGATATAGTTGATACGTTTATAATTTAAATATCTACAGTTTGATAAAATAACTATTTTTGTGGGTGAAGTACCCTATTGAAGAAGACAATAATATTCCAGGAACTTATACCTGGATTAATATATAAATTACTGATATATATATTTTTGTTTCGCCATATCGAGAGCTGAACGGATTCCGATGTTCCACTTGATGCAGCGACGTCTTCCCTTGGACTGAGCTTGTTCATACGGCTCACACCACGTTGTCCGCTGAGGGCGAGCCTCGTGATTCAACCTTGTTTGGCCTACCTACTCAACACGGAGAGATCCTTGGCAAGGATCTCTACGCTGAGCTGTCGGAGCAAGAAGAACGTCTCGGTTATGGACATTAAAATTGTGTACTAATAAATTGTAAAACCCATATTATTTGAAAATTGTAAGGTATGCTGGAAAATTATACATAACTATCCTAAATTAAATTATAATCATAATAATCTTAATATTTAACAAAATATATGTACTCTAGGAACTTGACAGTGAATATGCATGAATATATTTTTATATTACACATTAGTAAATATAGAATAAAAAATAATATTCATTAATTAACAGTTCATTAAAACCTGTCGTAATTGAAAGTAAACCAATTTTCAATAATTAATTGCTACTTCTGCCTGCAACAGTTTACCAGCAGTTCTTGTCTTTCTACAACATAGAAACGTATAATTAGTAAGACAATGATAATAATAATTAAAGAAAGTAGTAAAATAATAATAGTAGAAATTAAATAATAATACTGAAAAACAAACAACAACTTTAAATAAATGGTCATCTTAACGTAATACAAACATACGTCATATACTATTCAAGCTTCTAAATTTTAAAGTGTCAAATAAATATTTTCTCATATTGAACACCTCTTATTCTCTTACAGCTTCAGGCTGTAATTCAGCACTGGGCGCTGCTTCCTATTCATTTGGGCTTCCCATTAAAAGGATGCTTTTAACTACCGCTAATTTATGCAGTTCACGGTTTGGCAGGACAGATTACAGAGTAGCGTGTCCATTCTGCGTTCAGTTTGGACCTGAATCACTACTGTCGAATATGTAGCACAACTACTGGAAAATTTCATACGTTTATTCGTTTGAATTGGCACGGCTACGTTTTATGTATTTTACAATTTACGAGGATAATAATAAATAGTAATAACGATTTATTACCAAAAAAAGTCATTTAAACATTGGATATATTATATAGGCCTACATAAACAATTTGACAATGGGACAGACTGTGGCGTGGTTATTACGTTACTACACTAGTTTCCTCTGTGCCCCATTCTTTTTCTTTACTGAATTTATAGTGTTTATCAATTTTTCTCTATAGACGGTATATCCATAAGTTTCTTTACCACTGGCTCTGTAAAAGTCCTGTACTCTAGAACTTTATTAATCTTATAGTTTGCTTAATGAAGACGTCAATATTATTTTCTTTAAGCGCTTTGATGTCTGGCTTTTTGCTACCGGCAGTTTCTTTTTCAATAAATAAAATCGCTTTATCGAACAAATTCATGGATTATAACTTGCGCAGGTAAATGTTCAATTATATTCTATAAAGGAACTTATCAATGAAAGATAATTTATTAATCTATTTTTAAACAAATAATAATAATAAGCTCACTCCATAAAGCCTAGTAAAAACAAAAAACAACTTGTAATATGTTCGATCAAGTATGTTAAATTTAATGTAATTATTATATTATACTAGCTGAGCCCACATACGTTGCTCGGCCCTTTTCGGTAGTCAATGGCTCGACGACAGCCTGTACTACCTATCGGATACTAACATAGCTATAAACTATCATCTTTATAAAATAAATGTATTATGTGAATATGAGCTCAATCGGTCAAGACGTTTAGAAGTTACACAATCACTAACAAACGCACACAATATTTTTATATATACGCTATTACTGTATTACATTAGGTACTTCTATATGAAACCAAATTTGTACAATTTTATTATATGATATAAATATTTTTATTATATGTAACCACATTTTGATCAAATACCCATTCATTTATTTGGTCATAAGAAAGTTCTAAATCTATATTAAAAAAAAAACACAATATAAATAAGTAATATAAAAATCGGCAACATTGACATCTTAAAAAGATATTCGACGTCACATAAGGCTATTTTCGATTTATGCTGAATGAGGAAGTAACAAGTCGTATAACGTTTTACTTTGCTTTGTGGCGAAAACTTCAAATGAGAAACAACGTTCCGCGCTCTGCTTTTCCGTCAAAAGCGGTTCAATCGTTCTCTTTTATTGGTACAGCCGTCTGACGTCTTTGTTGCGGGAATTCCCTTGAATCCAATTTATGCAAAGTATTTACGAATGACAAGAATTTATTTGACGTGCCAATTTTGCACACAAACGTGCCGGGGCTGTGAGCCACATTTTACAAACGCGCTTCGGCTCTCATTGAACGGTTTTCATGATATTACCTATATTTTTATAGTGGAATATTCAAGAGAACCGTAATATGTCCTTCAGCGGCTGTTACGAGAAATATTCTATTTTTCGACCGTATAAATTTTTGATGTATGAAACGCTGTATTTAGGCTGTATGATTCACAATCGGTACACACTTGAAACAGACCGTGAGTTTTAGAAATCGAACGTATTGTTTTTTAATTTAAACTGTATATTTTATTGCCTTAAACCATTCAGATGTTATTTATCTACAAGGTTTTAGGTAAATTATGATGAATAAATTTGTACAAAGTAACTTTTCTAAGTAACTGTATGTTCCCAAGAGCTGTTCAGTATTATATCTCTGGGGAATAGATATTTATCCGGGTCGGCATGACAACGACAACAGTCAATGGATTGCCGATCTCTTTGTGACCGCCGTTGTTTTTGGATTGTACTGTTCTTAATATCATATACAGTTTGCCATGCTACTATAGAAAAAAATCTCTTGGTGTACATAAAATACTACGAATGATTTTTTTTTTAAGTTGTATGATGATTGAAACGCAAAATTTATATTTTCTCTAGGTTATCCTTGAGACGACAAAGTGTAAAGGAAAAATATTAGTTTCAGGGACGTTCCTCATCGTTCGGCGCTTAGAGGGTATTTGATTAACGATCCCTATTAATTTCGTCCAAAATCCCCGTAACGAGGCGAGCGGAGGTATGGCCGGTGTAGAAATATATCTATCTATAAATAATAGTCATTAATAATGCTAGCCGTTTGAGTAAGAATGTCGTCAACATCTGGAATATGTACTTGTAATATAATGTATTATTACTCAGTATTGTAATACACGCATTCTGAATTATTATAGCTTTTTTAAACTTTAACAAAAAACATATTAATTTTACTATCCAACACTATTTAACGTTATTCTTTAACTCTACTTTTAAAAGTAATGAAATAATGACTAATTGGTTAGTTTTAGAGCAACAAATGTATTTAAAAAACTTATCCGAACATAACCGAAGCGTCTATGTTTAAATTTATAGAATCTTTTTAAATTATCATTTATTATAAAAGTATTGTTTGTTATATATTTAAACAGTTACGGGAGTCACAGCAACAGTTAACCTTTTCATGCATTATAAAAGGCTTATAAATAATTTGAAATCTGAATATAAATGAAAAAAAAAACATATCGTAATATACCTAAATGCTATTTGCGTATGATATTGAATATAGCTCTATGAAAATTAATCTATATACAAATAATAAAATTGTCTGTTTCTAATGTCAAAATAACTGTTTTTTTACTAAATTCATAATATCAAAGTATATACAGTATTTATAACAAAAAAACAATTATCAAAATTTTTGGGTCACAACAGTACCGACATCATGTAGTCCACGTTTGTGGTTCAGTTAGTGTTTCATAGTAATCGTTAAAAATAATCTATTTCTTTTTAGTGTATTGTCAAAATGATCGTTTTTATTTGTATCAAATTAATTAACTGAATATTAATTACGGTAAGGCGTGCTTGTGTGGTGTTGGAAGTCATTCAATATTCAAAACGGTCGGAATACGCTTGAATGAATGACGTTGTTATCGTTTAATTGTGCAAGATGTAATCCAGGCGTTCAATCGTTTCGGGAATAATTATCTCGATATAATCCCCTGGCTGTGTGGCGGAGTTCCCCGCCTGGCGGGGGTCCCCTTGCCCTGATTGATGGCGCCGGAGATTGCATGTCAGGATTACATCTGCGGAGGATGTACGGATTATTTAGTTGCTGCCAGCGGGTAAATGGACCAAGCAATATTCTGAAAAACCTTATAGCTATACGCCGTCATATACACTAGAGGCGATAAATTGAAATGTACCGTGAGGTACGGTAGTCATATTTTTTTTTTTAGTGTAAATGAAAATCTTTAATTATACTTTGATGTTTTCCACAACATTAAATGTATATTAAAGGCAAGGTATGCGATAATAATGATGTTTTTATATCAAGCAGTTTATTGAAGAGCTTAATTACTAAAATATTTTTATTTTATTATTATGTATATATATATATATTATATAAATATATATATATATATAAAAGCATATATATATGCATGTAAAGGTTAAATATTTAAAATATATTTTTTAAATTCTAAATAATATTGAGCTATTATTTGATGAAACGCTTAATTTTTTGTACAATATTTTTCTGCAGTAAGTTTTTTTAATATGATATTTTTATACTTCAGTTTTATATAAGTAGAAAGTTGGCTGTCTACTGAAGCGGAGTGGAGCTGTGCAAATTTCGACCAATAAAATTGCATCTGATGCAATTATATTGGTTAAATATTGCACATCTCTGCTCTGCTCCGACCCGTTTCAGTGGACAGGCAGCCTAAAGAACTAATTATATTTTGCTGTGCTGGATTCAGCTGGAAAATCTATACATATAATAAAAACGTAACTGATGTACAGACAGATATATGAGAAAAACTATTACTGGGGGTCTCTACAAACGCAGGAGAACCCAAAACAATGATTGTTAGAATTTTTGTCTGTTTGTCTGTTTGCCAACTTTTGTGCGCGCTAATCTCAGAAACGGCATAACCGATTTGGAAACGGTTTTCACTAATATATTCTGGTAAGGTTAACTTAACATTTAGTGTTTGTTTTACTTCAATAAGTTTATAAATAAAAAGTTATATCAATATACAAAATCACGACGAACATTTTTTTGATAAAAATGGTATAAAATAGCTCTTCAGTTGAATTGAATGAAATTTTATTTATCTGTATATTATGATTTGTAAAACGATGATGATCGAAACCTTTCATAAAGTTAAAAAATGAAGAGTTTAAAAAATTGCTTATTTATCATATTAAAAGGGGGTCAGCATATGCTGGATATTTGTCAGTTGAATATAGCTGCGCCACTGCTAGGGATGGCAATTCATTTCGAAAAATATTGATTCGAATCGAACTCTAATGAATCAATTTCCAAAAAAATCGATGTCTAAAAGATTGATCTCTCAAAAATTGATTTTTTCAATTCACTTTCGCATTTGTATTAACAATATAACAATTCCTAAAATAGAAAATTAAAAGGGAACCACAACAGTCGATCTTTTGTAATTTTTACCTTACTAAAGTTTAAGTTATTATAGAGAAACAGAAAGATATAGAGAGAGTGAATTTATTACAGGTATATAGGGAAAGAGAATTAATATCAAAAATGTATTATTATAAACTGTTGCCGTTATTTTGCTGTTGGGTAATAATTTACCGTTAGCATTTTAATTGGTAAATGACACCATAGAAAATGACTGCTTAATGATTTGAATAATCCATACCTACTAATATTATAAATGGGAAAGTAATTCTGTCTGTCCCGTTTTTTGCATTTTCAAGCCTAGACCGCTGAACCAATTTTGAAGAACTTTGGTTGAGAAAGCTCATAGGCTACTTTTGGAAATAAAATTGGAAGGGGTTAAATGAGGGGTGAAAGTTCGTATAAAGAATCTAATTTTGATATAGAGATATGTAGGAATTTGGAGAAAGACTTTGGCTACCTTATGTGGTGAAAATAAAACTTTAACAGGTGAAATAGGGGATGAAGGTTTGTACGAAGAACCCGTGAAACCAGTTTTGATGAATAGAAATATATTGGACCTTGGAGGCGGACATAGGGTACCTTATGGCGCAAAGATAAAACATGAAGGGGTCAAATAGGGGATGAAATTTTGTATGGAGAACCCACTATTTCTCAAATTAGGGATATGAAAATTCATATTTATGATTTTAGAAAGAAATATAAGGGTTTAGCGTTTTTGAAAAATGAATCGGCAGGGTTGTACAATAAGGGATGATTTACAATACCCTACACATAGAGAGATAAATCCATCTATGATTTTCTATTGTTTTGTCGTGTTTAGAGATCAGTCAGTATTTATGCAATAATAAAGAGGGGTGGTAAGTATCGCGACCACCATACAAATAGCGATAAACCCAACTATGACTTTCTTTTGGTTCATCGTGTTCAGAGATCAGTCGGTGTATATGTAATAATATAGTGGGGTGGTAGGGATCGCGACCACCATATCTACATCTATACATGTAATAAAAGCGTAACTGATCGATGTCTGAACATAGAATATATATGAGAAAAACTATTATTGGGGGCCTTTATCAACGCAGCAGAACCCAAAACAATGATTGTTAGAATTTTTGTGTTTGTCTGTTTGCCAACGTTGGTGCGCGCTAATCTCAGAAACGGCTTAACTGATTTGGAAACGGTTTCAACTAATATATTTTGGTAAGGTTCACTTAACATTTAGTGTTGGTTTTACTTCAATAAATTCATTAATAAAAAAGTTATATCAATTTAAATAATCACGTCGGACATTTGTTCGATAAAAGTGCTATAAAATAGCTCTTCAGTTGTATTGGCTGAAACATGGAAATATGAGTTGACCTTACGTCTATAAAAATAAATCATATTAATAAGTGGTCACCTTAGGTTGGATATAACCACGCAAGCAAGTCGAGTGCCGCATCGCTGCTAGGCAATTCATTCCGAAAAAGATCGATTCGAATCTAACTCTGATGTATCGATTCACAATAAATCGAGGTCTAAAAGATCGATCACTCCAAAAAATCGACCTTATTTTATTCACTTTTCAGATTTGTTTTAATAATATAAAAATCCCTATTATAGAAAATAAAAAGGACGATCTTTTGCTATTTTTACCATGCTAAAGTATCAGTTAAAGAGAAACAAAGAAAGGTATAGAGAGAGAGAATTAATTTCAAAAATTTATTATTATAAACTGTTGTCGTTATTCTGTTATTGGGTAATTTACTGACACCATAGAGAACGACAGCATAATGAAATGAATAATCCATACTAATATTATAAATGCGAAAGTAACTCTGCCTGTCCTGTCTGTTGCATTTCACGCCCTGAAATAGACGATGAAGGTTTGTACGAAGAACGCATCAAACCAAATTTGATGAATTTTGGTATAGAGATAAATTGGACCTTGAAGAAAGACATTGGCTTACCGTATGTCGTGAAAATAAAACTTTAAGAGGTGAAATAGGGGATGAAAGATTGTATGAAGAACCCACTATTTCTAAATTTAGGGTTATGAAAATTTATATTTATGCTTTTAAGAAGAAATAACAGTGTTTCGTGTTTTAAAAAATAAGGGTGATTTACATTACACATAGACCGCACTCCTTGATACTAAGAAAAATGTTCCTGATACATAAGCTTACATTATACAAAATATATGTTCGTCCTATCATAATATATAAGCTGCGCTACATTCGCATATACGTCAAATATCAACATTAACAAATTCCAAATCCTCCAAACCCGATTCTTACGTAAAATTAACAAAGCCCCTTGGTACGTTGGTCGAATCGTATATTAAATATCTTACGCGATCGTACTTCGACACTGCTTCGAATCACGTGAATCTTTTGGTGAAAGCTGCCGCGACTTAAACCCCAAAACCGAACATCCCACGCGAACAACTCCGGTCGCGAATATCTTCACCGAGCCCGTTTATAAGATCGAGGAAATAAACAAATACTACTCCACCGTCTCTCCAAACAAAGCGTTCTCGCGCCCACGCCCGCGAAACCACCGTTCCCACCGCGGGGGATGGGCGGCTAATTTCGCTCCCGCAAACCCGTCATGTCCTCCCTCTCTTACGGCAACTCAAGCCTAGGCCCGTTCCCTCGGTGTAGAACCCTTGAATCATACAGCCACTCGCGCGATACAGGTGACACTGCACCTGCAAATACGTAGCTACCCACACACATTTCATTCCTTTCTCGCATGAGGCAGGGACATGTTATATGTATGCGTTAGTTTAGCTCGAATTTTTTACAGATAGGGAATTAGTCAGTTCGTGACATTTTCACAATCGCGATAATAGCCCAAGCCGACGTCCGGCTATTTTGGCACCTTTGTGCGCATGTTGCTCATGCTTTCGCGGCTGAATGCCTTAAGCGTTCGCCCCCAAGTCTGGTGAATCTGTCAAAGCCATAAGTTGCTCTATTTCTTTAGGACCCCTTAGGCTAACAGTATAGTCAGTGAGAAAGAAAAAACCATCTATAATTTTCTTTTGGTTTATCGTGTTCAGAGATTAGTCAGTGTATATATAATAATATAGCGGGGTAGTAGGGATCGCGACCATCATACACATAGTGTTAATCACATGTATGATTTTCTTTTGGTTTGTCGTGTTCCGAGGTCAGTCCGTGTGTATATCTATACTGTTAATAATTTAGTATAGCCGACGAGTTTTTTTTTGTTTGTTTGTTTAAACATGGTAATCTCTGGACAACTGGTTGCAGTCGGATTCGAAAAATAATTTTTGTATATGATAGCCAGATTCACGAAGAATAGTATAAGCTATCTGGAACTAAGCTAAACCTCTCAGCTAGCCTTAAATATTGATTTTTGTTTAAGTAAGTCGAAGTGAAAGTCTTCCCGAACTACTTTATTCGCATGCGCGGGCATAATGATTAGTGATACGTAAATATAATATTCTACAAAAATATTGTTCTTAAGTATATCTAAAAAAGTCTCTGATAACATATGCCTATTTCTTAATAGCATAAGCCACAATAAGGTATTTTGCGAGTTTTTAAGTTGAAGATTAAAAATTGTTTTTGAGCTTTATTTTTAGGCTTATCATATTAATCCTTACGAACAAAGTTATTTCATCATAAAGACAATTTAAATTTTTCTTTTTATAGTATGTAATTAGGACACATAGTTCAGGAGAAAATAAAAAATTAAAATAATTTGTACTTGCGGGAAATGATATAAATTATGATAGACTACACGGGTCCGTCGCGTTGGCGGCGCGTTATTTGTTGGATAAAAACTCGGGTGAAACCGAGGGGCACAGCTAGTCTTAACATAAAAATCTTAAATATATAAAATGTATCTTGAAATGCGTTCACTCCGAAAATTGTGAGTTTTAGGGACTTAGACCAAGAGTTTTTTTTGGTCTGAGTAGCTGAGTATGTCCATTTTTATCCTTGGGCACATGTATTTTTTTAATTTATACAGAAATAGTAGTTGTACGAGAGAAAATCCTGTAATACGTGTGTTAGTGTTTGCTTTATTTTATGAAAAATATCATAGTTTTTCAATTGTGTTGTATATACTTTAAAGTTCAACTTGGAAGTTTACGTCAAGAAAAGTCTATAAAAAATGGTGAAGTAAGGCACGACAATTTAATTTCACTTACGCAAGAAGAACTTGGTTTTAAAATCCGGTTACTTTCTATTGTAAAATCAAGCTTATTCTACAAGATGTTTTAAATAGTTTTTAAATCCAACATTATTCAGGCTATTTGCTGGGTACAATACAGACGACGACGAAAACGAAATTTTATTTTATGATAACTTTCTATTCGATAACCAAAATGCTAAATGTTATCATTGTTATCGCAAAAACCACTTATCTATAAATAGCTCCACAAATCGATTGCGGATTATTTGGAAAAAAAGTAAAGCTTATATTCGTATTAAGTAAAACAAGATTCCTATTTATAAAAAAATCCCGTAGTTTTCATGTCTTTGCTTATAAAAATAAGTATTCATTAAATTGAATGAATTTTTCCATTTATTCACGATATTTCGAAACTTTTTTAAAAATGATTTTAGAAACTCTATTTAGGATTAAAATTTATTATTTTTTATTATTTATTATTAACACTTATTTTATCGATCTTTTTAAATACTTGATCACAATATAACCTGATTTTAAATGATGATATGTGGTCCAAGACACCCTTTTTTTTTAACGTGGAGAAACCCGTGATGGTTACACACTCAGCTGCACACTCCAGCGCTTTGTGGCCAGACTGCCCGCAGCGGAAACACAGACCTCCGCGATCGACCGTCGACGGGCAGAGCGGACGCGTGTGGCCCACACCCATGCACTTGTAACAGCGCATGGGCCAACTCTCCAACAGGCGCATACACGCCGAAGTTCAGCCTACCAAAAGACGGCCTGCCTTGACCAGCACTCTGGCAGCGGCAGTTGGGAGCGATAGGTGAACCGCTCCCATGCCTCTACCATAGGTACGTATAACATCAGGCTTAATGAGGGCTGGCGCGCTGCACCCTTTCTTAGACGCAGCTGCCACTACCTCCTCGACTGTCACCGACTCGTCTAAGCTGACCACCCGTACACTAGCCTTTTTAATGGGCCTGGCAACAGTAGCCTCGCCCTCCAACACCGTCTGCAGGACCTCGACAATCCGATCTGCCTGTTCTGAGCCACGGGAGCCACGGATCTCAACAATCCTTGACCCCGTAGCTGTGGCCCGCATCGAAATGTCCTCAATACCGAGATCCGCTAGTGCGACATGGTCCCGCACCTTCAGGAGAGCAGCCTTATACAGCGTTACAACGACTGCAGCCGAGCGCGGTGTCGAGGGAAGCTTCGCCTTAGGCTTAGACCCAGACGCTCTCCCAGCAGGAGCGGGAGCCACTACCGCAGCAGCCCTCGGCATCGGAGCAGACTTCTTTTCTTCCGGCGGCAACTACAGGACACGGTAGTACATCCATCTGCATTCGGCGTTGCCGAGATTGGAGCAGAAGCACCAGACTCAGGCACCGTGCGTTCCATCTCCAGGAGCTCCTGGAGACGACAAGCTTCCGCCGGACCCTTTGTTGCAGGGGCAGTCGCTGGCGATTTGGACACTACAGGCCTTTGGCTCACAGCCTTAGGACCCACAGGCTTAGTGGCATCTCTTGGTAATCTGTCAGAGGCCAGAGGGGGGTGAACCCCTGGAGCAGGGAGGAGACGGTCCTCCAGGGTCTCAATCTGGGCAGCCACGACTTCCCCCATTATAACCCGGAGAGACCACTCTATCTTCTCCAATTAGACCCCCATGGCGGCCACCAACACCTGCGGCAATACATTCTCTGCCTGGTTAGACCCCTCCGGCAGCACTTGTAGCGACGGTAGCGCAAGAACCACCTCTCCCCGACTGCGCAACGAGGTCACCTCCGCCTAGAGGCTCTCCACCTCCTGACGGAGCTTCCTCGTCTCGCGTCAGAAAACGAGGGTCTCCTCCGCCACCCTACACGTAAGAGCCGTGGCAGTGACCTCTTGGAGGATCCAGGCCGCCTCCTTGGCGAGGGCTCTCAGACTCTCCGGGTCGAGAAACTCGATCCCGTCAAGCACCCCCCATCAGCAACAGCTACCGCTTCTTCGGTGTATGCAGATTCGGGACAATTTGCCCCGTCTGCCTCCTCTACTACCGCCGCATGTATCACCCCAGAAGAGGAGCCCAGGTTACAGGCTTTACCCCTCTGGGTCGTAGACACCTTGCCGGGGGCCACCCCGTCCGCGCCAACTTTGCCGCCATGCGACCGTTTCCTGTCAGCTAGAGTCACCGACTCTGGATTACTGGAGCTGTTTTTCCAATTTTGGACAGTAAAAGCGTCCGTTACCGAACTGCTCTCCAACACCACAATGGGTTCCTCAGTTGTTCTTTTTGCCATTGCCAGGGTCGTCTTTTGTGCGTTATCATCAATCCGTGTACTCGCCTTAGTCGTCGTTATATTCTTTCCTGAACTATACAAAACTCTGCCCGCCCCCAGAAAACGCGGGACAGCCCGAGCCAGGCTCGGGGAGGGATTCTCCAGCAGAGCTGGTACCCTCCTGGGGTATTAACTTTTTAAGTTTTGCTTCCATTCTCTATTTCTCCCCCTCCAGTTTGCGGTACGCCTGCCGGGACCAGTTTGAAAACAACCGATCCCGCCAGCCGCTGTCCAGAACTGGACCCTTGGGGCTCAAAATGAGCCCTCATCGGCCCCAGCCCGGTACTGGGTGCGCCGCGTACATGCCACACCCAGGAGCTTTTAATGGCCCTCCAGCCAATACCCCTCCACAGTCCCCTCTGATAATCAAAGGGATACCGGGAGGAGTTTGTCAGGTATTAGCCGCCGACCAAACTGGCCGACGTTTCCCTGGGTGCACCACGAGGAGGTTCCTGATACGCACCCCGGTCCAAGACACCCTAAGCCATGCCTAAGCAATGGCTTTCAAGTGTAGCTATCGGAAACATTTATAGGTGCTTAGAAACAGATTTCACGGAGGGCGAGCATTAGTGAATGCTCAAGTTCCTTGCAGGGAGTTGAACTCACGACGATCGACGCGATGCACGTACATGCTACCACTGAGCCAACATTGCCTTAATAAACTGTTATAATATTAATTATTAATTATCCTATCTAAATTATATTAATCATAGTATTTAGCTATTTGATATACCTACATTGTACATACAGTAATAATTTAAATAGCAAACACTCTACGTATGCCTTAAGATACCAGTGCGTTAACCTATCTATACTTAGAATAAAAGAGTAAAAAGTCGAAGATTGAACATTGAAGATATTTGAAAAAAAAAAATACGATGGGGCTTAGAATCATAGATAGAATACATTTCGATAGTTTTTGTAATTTTTGTCTCTCTGTCGGTATGTTTCAACGCCAATCACGAAAAAACTACTGGACCGAATTTAATGAAATTTGGTATGGTTATAGTTTATAGTCTGAAGGTACATTTAGGATGTATTTTTACACGCATGGATATTTGTATGGTAATATAAATTGCGTTTAGGTTATGTACATGTAAAAAAGCATGTAAGAACTTTGTAATTTTGTAATATTAAAAAAAAAATTATTGAAATAACTTGAAAGATACAAAATTAATCCAAATTATTTTATCTTTACATAATTACCAAAAAAAATAACAATACATAATGGAAACGTAAATGTTTTATTTACAGTATTCATAGATGGCGCTATACGGCTTGTTTAAATTATCATGAAAGTGATTTAAAATTTATTGTTACACTTAAGTATATTTTCTCTTAGCACTTATTTTAATAACTTAAGGCTGAGCTTTTATTATTATTTTGGAATGTTTTAGATATATTTTAACGTTATTTCTATATGCTTAAAATAATTAAAAATATCTATTCGATCTACATTTTTTAAGATAGATGTCATTGTTCGGTGTTTTATCAAGATTTTTATTCAATTACTTTAAACAGATATATATGTACTATAAAGCATTCAGTGAATATTAACGGTTTATAAAAATTATGTTTTTACATAAAATAAGCTTTTCGTAAAAGACTGTTAACATTTAACTTTATTTTAGTTGGATATTTCATACTTTATACCGATGAAATACCGTAAGGTGAGATTTAGGTTTTTATTTAGTTGCTTTTTTCATATATGAAATATACCACGCGGACGTAGTCGCGAGCACAGCTAGTATATTATATATCGGTTATGAATTTCACCACGCAGTTCATTTTACCAGTTATTTGGTTCAGAAATAATTTTTGAAAGGTTTCTTTCCCTTTGATGTGGAAATTTCGTATTGAAACCCATTACAGATTACATTAGGGTTGTATTGATTTATTCCGTTTGAATTGGAAAGTTCGAGTGAGCCTCATGTTTCCGCACATTAGGTATCCGGACACCGACCTAGTACCCAATGGCCTACATCGAAACTGAAATGGTACGATCCTAATCTATACTATATAATATGTATTATAAAGCTGAAGAGTTTGTTTGGTTGAACGCGCAAATCTCAGGAAGTACTGGTTATAATGGAAAATTATTTTAGTCTTGGATAGCCCATTTATCGAAAAAGGCTATAGACTATTTAACATTACGCTACGATTAATAGGAGCGGAGCATCAATGAAAAATGTTGCAAAAACGGGGAAAATTTATTCCTTTTGAATGTTTTCATTGCTTGCGCTGCATAAATGGTTAAAATTACGCAACAATAATGAGTGAAGGAATTGTGTCTCTTTAAAAAATACAAATCTATCTATTTTTTAAGGTTCACGCAATATAATCTTTTTTATGGTAATAAAATTTGATCAAAAATAATACATAATTTGGGAAGGTGATTTTATAATCATGGTTTAATGCTTATCGAAATAAATACGTTATTCATCACAAGTATTTAATTTTGGACAAAATTTCCCTTTACATCTTTTGATTTCAATTGATATCTTAAAAGATACCACAGTTTTAAAATAACTCCGCAGCAAAATAATAATCAAGTAACGCGCATGTAATTTAGCGGAATGATGTGGCCGGCGGGCGGCACCCCTAAATTGTATTGTAGGCTCCTATGACATTTGTTATTTGTCTCTATGTGACGCAGGCGAAGTTTCGCGGGTCAGCTAGATAATATACAAAACAATCGACCTCGTTTAAAGGCTTATTAACATACATGTTACGTTTTTTTTTATTACAAAACACCAATGTTTATATTATTTTTATACTCGCACTTTCAATAAATGTAACCCGTGTTTATGTTTTTTTATAATATAAGTGATTTAAAATGCAGATTTACTAGAGACAACAGTGTGCCATTATTATTTGTAAAACACATTATGTTCTACGGACCATGCTAAGCAGAAATTTCGCATATAATTAGTAAATTTGCAAATGTTGAAGTATTCGCGTTAGTCTCTTTCATAAATTTCAATAAAATATTAATTAGTATGAAAATCGGCAGCACTTATTGCCCATCATTAAGTGAGTATATTGTAATTTATTTATGAAATTAGACTGCATCATGGTAGGTATATGGCGATAAGCCTTCAACACTACTCACTTTCGCTGCCGAGAGACTTGCATGTTACCATGACAGTGACGATCATCGCTGGATTTCCGATCTCTCGATGGTCCCGATTATATTTGGGTTATACTATCCTACTGTGCATCCATCAGGCACAGTGTTAGCGACGCATAGGTGAAGGCTCGGTAATTTGGAGATAGTTTTAGTGATACTTAGTTGTAAGTACAATTGCTAGACTTAAGAAATAAGAATTACGTTAGCAATCGTGGATTTAAAGTTTGAAATTTATAGATATAGAGAATAGGTACCTACTTAGTGATATTAGATATATGCCGCGATAACTTATAATTTCGTTGAAATCGTATAATAATGAACCAAATTAATATTTAGGTAGTAATATTTGATATATAGAAGTTATTTTCAATGTATGTGAATATGTGGGAATAGTGAGGAAATTAGATTTATATAGTGTTTAGAAAGTTAACAGTACGTACATAACGTGTTTATATGCTGTTTTATGTTGTAATATTTAATGCTTGATATTTACGAAGTTTACTGTTCCTTATTGTTATATTGTGGTTTGTTAGATATATATTAATGTTCTGAATAGATTAAAATCGGTTTTGTAGTACCTAATCTAATAGGAATCTAATAAGATATTGGCAAAATACGTGTATTTGTGTAATAATAATGTAGATAAAGATGGCAATAATGCTTCGTAGCGAAAAGTAATAATAATAGCAGAAGAGTCACGCCAAATAAGGTAATACCCGCCTGTTATTACCAAATTAGGAATCGTTTTTTCGACCGATAGAGCAAGAGGGAAATAGACGCCTTCGTACTGTCGCACTCCAACACAGCTTGAAATATAGGGTCACTGCGACCGGTCGTCACACAGAGTGTCAAACGCTAATGAAGAAAGAAGACTCAAGACTCTGAAGACTTTCTAGAAGCCATGTGTCAAGAAACCTCCGAAGAATTTATTGTAATCGGCCATTCTACTTCTGTGAAGAATACATCGACTTGATTTTGGTGTTCATGTGTTTTTTGTCTTCAAAAAATCTTCCACCCGCCAACGACCCAGTCCACTTCATTCTCCGTAGCTACGCCAGCGTCTCGCTTTCGTACAGGCACCTCACTGCGTGTGTGCCATTGTGTTTCGCTCTTTTCACATCGGGTAGGTTCGCGTGTGAACATAGTTGGTTATACGTAGTGTGTTCGGCTCGCGCACACTGGTTTGCAGCTCTCTGCTTACCGTAGTGCGTATCGTCGTCGTTGTAGTACCGAGTTCTAGGAATTTGTTCGGGCGTCACGTCATGTTGCGCCGCGCTCTCGTTGCGTGGTCCCGCTCGGTACTGTTATCGTTGGCGTAGCACTTTGATAGGAGCGTACCGTTACGCCCCTTTTACACATTGTTGTTAATTCGCTGTACTACAATAATTCTAATTTAACAAATTTCTTATCCTAAGCCAAATCGCTCGTATGCTACTTGAAATGTAATCTAAATGCATTTTGAGTATTCACTTCATTGATAGAATTATTGAAAATCGATTTCTTTTAACCTAATTTCAAAAGAAAATTAACATAGGATTCGATATCTATCTATATGTTCAATAGCTAAAGTATTCTGAACTCTATAAAAAGAATATTAAATCAGCTTATATAATTATGCAATTCCTATTACAATGAAAAGTAAATTTAAAATCAACGCACTTAGATATTCATAGTGCGGCAGTTACAAACATTTTTGTCATATTTGTCGAATAAAAGTCCGGGAGCCATTCAAATCACGTGTGCGATAAGGGCCACCGCTTCTCCGGGCTTACACCGACTTTAAAGTATATTGTAGTCACTTGCGACGTTTATCCCAGTGCAGGGGCACCGCGCCGCGCCGCAACTTTGGTATTCAACTCTTGCATGCAAACTTCTCGAAGCACGTCTCCAAGCTAAACGTTATTTGCATTTCACCTTTACATTTATTTCTTTTTCATTATTGTTATTTAAAATTGATTTACACGTTATATAATTATTTATGTATTTTTGTATTGTATTTTACCAATAGAAACTGGACTTAAATTCACGGCACAATTTACAATTTTTTAATACAGGACTTTATATTGCATTCAGTTTGATGTCACGATACCTATATCCAGCGGATGATTACTTTCTAACGATACATCATTTGTCAAATTATGACACATACTTTAGAAGATATGCGGGAATATGTGAATATACATTTATAATAGATAACTTGCTGAAATTAAAACTCTCCTTTTGGTTTCGCCGTAGTCGGGTAAAAATAGCCACGTCTCTCTGTATTCCTGTAAGTCCTTCTGCCTGTCGGTTAAATATTAACGTGCTTATAACTCGAGATCCACAAAACCGATTTACATGATTCTTTCAAAGATCGCAAATGTATACTCTGGCCAGGTTTCAGTATATTATATTTAGTTATATGTTTCTGTATATGATATACTAGCCGTGACCCACGATTTCATCCATGTTAAAATGTCTCATTATACAACTGCCTTTGGCTAATATAGATCGTAACTTGTATTATACAAACTTACATGTCCCCTTTTAAACCCTTATGTATTGAAATTGAAAAAAAAAGCTATGAAATGCTTCTTCAATAAATACGTACGTACGTACGTATTTTATAGATATATCTTCAAAAATGACAGATTTTCATACAAACTTTCATTCCCTTTTTCACCACCTTAGGGTTTAATTTCCAAAAAATCCTTCCTTAATGCTCACCTACAGTGTTAAAGGAACCTGCATGCAAAGTTTGTCAGTCCTAGCCCCTGTAGTTTAGGCTCTGCGTCGATGAATCATTCAGTTAATCAGTACAAGTAATTGTATACGTATAGATTCGCTATGAGCCCAGATACAATTTAACCTAACCAATCCAGTGCGCAACCAATATTGGCTACAATATAAATCATAAGAATTAAAGCTATTTATTCGGTAACAAATTAATTATTCTGATGACAGAACGAATTAAGTTATACCAATAGAATTAATATGATGACAAACATATTTGTTGGGTATAGATGTTATATTTCGAGGATACATATTGGTAACGAATATAAACTTTGGTTGCAGAAAATATTGTTGCTTTACTAACGTCCATTTTCAATAACATATCTGAGTTTACTACCCCCAATTAGTACTTTTCTAATAAGTACTATCTTTAACTTAAGACAAATATCGGCTTCCCTCTTATGTATTCAAGCTATAGGATATGGTTAAATATTATATAGATACGAAAAACTATCCATTGAAAAAAAAGTAAGAACAGAACATTATATTGGTTTATTTTTAGTAACTGAAACAACGGATAGATAGGTTATTGAAAACGGCCGTAATACGATAAGTATTAGTTCTATATAAAGACTATATTTAAAAAATTCAATTACCTACCTGTTCTTCTGTATAAATAACTCATTTAACAATTATTTTAAGCAAAATATAAAAGAAACGGGATATATAATGCAACGCCTTACAAAACGCATTTAAGCTGTAAAATACAACTTATGGCTATGTACGTTGGTACAAGAATATTTAACGTAAAAATAAAACACCGTTTACAATTCGTGCTTCGAGTCCTAAACGTTGTTGTCGTTTCAAGCATCGCAACGCGAAGGCTTAAACTGTAATGCACTTTTAAAACAACCAACTTTTCGTTTTACTTTTGTATTTGATAAATATTATTTTATTTCGCGTGCAGGTACCAACGCCGTGCCAAATTCGTTTTTCAATCCAAATATTATTTGAAAAAGTGAAATTTGAAAAATTTTATCTTCTAGAGACAAATATACATACACTAGTGGCCCACTCCAGCTTCACACGGGTGCAATTTAAAAAGTGGTGTCATTTATGTTAAAAAAGCAGGTCCGATTGGTTTGGAATTTATCGCTTTAGTATTGATGTGCACTTTTCGTAACTATGAAGTTATGCATAGTTACGAAATGTGAACTTAGCTCGCGACACTCAGTTCATAGCGTAATTTGTAGGACGCAGTGCGAGTGGCAGCAGTGGTGAGAGTGCCGGCCGTTTCGCTGCGAGTGATTTCTTTGGTTGCGCGTAATTTTGAATACGTAATATCATCTGAGATTCTAAGGCCTATTCATTTAAATCTATACTAATAAAAAAAGAGTAAAGAGTCGATATCTGTACATTGAAGATATTTGAGAAAAAATATTACGGAGGGGTTTAGAATCACGGACAGAACACTTTTCGATAGTTTTTGATATTTTTGTCTGTCCGCCGTTATTTTTGAACGCCAATCACGCAAAAACTACTAGACTGAATTTAATGAAATTTGGTATGATTGTTGTATAAAGCTACAACAAAATTAGATTTCGTAAAGGACGGTTAACATTTAAATTGGTTTAGTTGGGTATTCTCAAAGCTTATATCGTAAGGTGAGATTGAGGTGACGGGAGCTTTTTATTTAATTGCTGTATTTCATACAAGAAATATACCACGAGGGTGAAGTCACGTGCACAGCTAGTGATATAATATAAAGGACAATTTTAGTCTACATTAAATACCCAAGCTAACTAACTTATTTATCTGGATAAGGAATGAATCTAAAGGATTAACTGAATTGGAGAAAATAGCTTCGCAAATAAACTAAGATTTTTAATTATTATGTTGAAGATAAAAAAAGTTTGGAGGTAGATTATGCCATTGGGAAACTTTCCCTAGGTTTTATGAAAAATTACAATTCTTTATTACTACATTATTTTCTATTTATCTCTTAAAGTATAGGCAGCGTAAGCCATGGAAGCGCCCGAAATCAACTTGATTACAAAACATTAAATTTTATCTCGTAAATAAACTGAAAGTTAATTGTAATGTATTGTATACTAGCTGTGCCCACAGTTTCACCCGTGTTAATTTTATTCGACAAACACCGCGTCGCTAACGCACTCATGTAGTCTATCATAGCTGTTCTTCCCGCAAGTACAAATAATTTTAATTGTTCATTATCTTTTAAACTGTGTCCAAATAGCATACCCTAAAGAGCAAAATTGAACTTCATAAAATTGTCTTTATGATGAAGTAACTTTTGTTTGTAAGGATTAATATGTCTAAAAATAATGCTTATAGTTCACTTTTTAATTTTCAACAAATCTTTGTCACAAAATACCTTATTATGGTTATCTATAAGAGATAGGCATATTCTATCGCTGCCTTTTTTTAGATATACTAAGGACCAATATTTTTAGATAAAATTGTATTTCCTTATCATTAACGAATACGCCAGAGCACACAGTTAAAGCAGTTCGGGAGGGCTTTGACTTCCGAGTTACGTAACACAAATCAATATTTAAGGCTACCTGAGAGTTGTAGCCTAATCTTAAATATCCTACAACATATTTCGAGTCTGGCTATCATATACAAAAATAATGTTTCGAATCCAACTGGTAGTTCAAGAGATTAGCGTGTTTAAACAAACAAACAAACTAAAAACTTTTTCGCTTTATTATATTAGTATAGATAGATACAAATGTTCTGTAAAAAAATCTCTAAATAGAATAGAATAGAATATTTATTTATTTAACCGGTTAATTGACAGCTACATAATTATGTTGACAACAGTGATAGTATAAACTGTGCTACTGTCGAGAACGATTCATATACTAATTGATAAATTTAAAATAAGACAAAGTTTGAGAAAAACAAAAGATTAAATAATTAAAATATAAAAACAGAAAGGACTAAGAAAATATGTATTTTAGTGTGTCTGCGCGTGTGAAATTATGAAAAATGATTGTGAAACCCACATAAAAATCCATTGCGTGGCTTAGAATTAAGCAGACAAACAGACAGACGCGGATAGTGACTATGTATTGATACATTTGGTATTAGTGAAATAATTTTATATAAACAGTTAATTGCAATATGCATGTGGAATATGGATTTCTTTAAGTGTACAATGAAGATTGTACTTACTATGAGATGATGAGAAGATAAAGGGCAAACGAGTTGAAGTATAAATTGCTTGGTATGCAAAAAGTTCTAACTAAAAAGTTCTCTATGACTCATCTTCATAGTACCGTGAAGCTATGGAACCTTCTCCCATCCAGTGTGTTCTCTCCTTCTAACGGCATTAAGCGTAACGTGAAGAGATATTTCTGCAGGTCGGCACGACTGCGTCGACCGCCGAAAGATTTAATACTCTCGGTGATCACCGTTGTATTTGGATAGTGCTGTGCTTACCGTCAGGGGCAGTACCGTCAACGTGCTGAGATATTTAAGAAAAATACTGTATAGGTTTAGCCTTTGTCTTCAATCTCACAAATGATGATGAACTGTAAGAAGGTAACTAGCTAAGCCTAGGCTTTAACTAGTTGTTAATTATATACTGCTTCTGGAACACAATTATATTGCTTGGTGAAAAATTATCAAACTGAGGTGCTAGCTAGCCACGCGGAATTTAGAAAATCATTAACATTGTTTTTCTTCACCAAAAGTTCAGACCTATTATAGGATTCGAACATACTTTTGTCATAAAGCCATTTTGAAGCGTAGATGACACTGTGGTAGAGTGTACGGACATTGTGTCGATCTACGTGAGCTCGAATCCCTACAATAAGGCTGAGCTTTCGATGTAGGAAAACATCGTGATGAAACCACTATCACTGTTTGTAGTTTTATTTTAATTTAATAATAATAACAGTATATATTAATTTACTGTTATTGTTTTTAACACGCATTTTGTTTGTATTATATATTTATGGGAAATACATTTTGTACTTTCGAAAAGAAAATTACACTAGCTGTAGATATATCGTAATAATTGGGTCCGATAAAAGTTATTGAAATCTGATGCGAATCCAGAAAAACGACTCGATCCCAAAAGTGTGTGTTACACATACATTAATTAAACCGTCAATTACATTTTAACATATCGTACAATTATAGCTTCGATATACTTATGTATGTTACAGTAACTTTTATGGAAGCTTTATAGTCATCATTTAAATAAAATTTATATTTTCAATAATCTTTACGTATTTTTATTTATTTTTTATGATAAAAAAGAGCAAACGGGCAGGTGGCGCAGCTGATAGAAAGTGATCACCGTCGCCCACAAACATCCGTAACACCCGAGGGCTCGCAGATGCATTGCCCACCTTTAAGGGAAGAATAATCTCTCTTCTTGAAGGTCACCAGGTCATAACGGCTCGGAAAGATCTCAGGCGACAGCTGATTCTACAGAGTGGTTGTGCGTGGCAGAAAGCGCCTAAAGAAACGCACTGTTGTGGAACGCTGTATGTCGAGGTATACAATGACGAGGTGACATGTATACCTACTTATAAATAAAACGATTGAGTTCGCCGTTGTGCGTGAATCAAGCAAAACTTTGTTTTACTCCTTAGAGATATTTGGTTCTTATAAAAACTAGCTGTAGCTTATAAACACCGTAATACCAACGCACCCGTGTAGCTCCTATCTTAATTGTTCTTCCCGCAAGTACAAATTATTTTAATTTTTCATTATCTCCTAAATTGTGTCCAAATAACACGATATACAGAGCAAAATTTAATTTCATAGAATTGTCTTTATAATGAAGTAACTTTTATTCCTAAGGATTATTATGCCATGTCTAAAAATAATGTTAATAAATCACTTTTGTATTTTTAACAACTGTTTGTCAAATAATAGCTTATTGTAGTTTATCTTTAAGAGATATGTATATGCTATCCCGAACTTTTTCTGGATATATACTAAGGACTAATATTTTTTAGAACATTATATTTATGTATCATTAATCATTACGCTAGCGCACGCGGATAAAACAGTACGGGAGAGCTTTCATCTCCGAATTACTTACTTAACAAATATCAATATTTAAGGCTAGCTGAGAGTTGTAGCCTAATGTTAGATAGCCTATACCAGGGGTTTCCAATTTCAGTCCGCGGCGCACATACATGCTTGCTACATTGTCTCGGCGACCTACCCTATCTAGCTAGTAAAAATAGATAGATACAATGATACTAGTTAGGTAGATAGGTACAAAAGATAAAACATCCACATTATGAATTTAAATTCTAAACTGTTTATTTATAACAGTATAAAATTAACACTGAAAACATTCAAGAGATACATATGAAAAGCAAAAATAAAATACAGTAGCTACCTAGTTAGTCAATATGATGGGTGAGCTTGGTGTTCTTCACACATTTTTTTAAAGCGTGGAGAATAAGATTTGACACCGCTAAACGCATTTTTTGCTCCACATTGATCTTTGAGCGTTATTTGCTCGATTTCGGAGAACGGTAAAGAGAATCGTTTCACGGCGCCCTCCTTCACTTTCTACTGCGCACACTTTGGGAACCCCTGGCCTATACTATTCATCGTGAGTCTGTCTATCATAATTATATAATTTTTTTTTGGAATCCGACTATTAGTTAGATATTAGCGTGTTTAAACAAACAAACAAAACTCTTTCGCGTTATTCTATTATAGTATTAGATATCACAATATCTTCATAAACAACAATTCTGTAGTCATCGCGAGCGGAGCCGCGGGTATAACTAGTAATATTAAAAATGAATGTTCTTTGTTTGTTTGTCCCATGTGCGTTCATCGAATTGCGAAACCTTGGAGACTTGTTGGCCCACTACCCTGAAGGATGCTAAATAAGTACAAATAATGTACAATGGATAGCGCGCGAGTTGTTTCCTTTTGAAACCAATGGGAACGAAGTCGCGGCTAAAAGCTGGTTATTAATAAAATTGTTACAAAATATTTAACATAATTAAATTACTTTATTTACCTTCAAGCTGTTGTCCTTCTCACTGACTTTAGGTATGTTTGTTAGCCACCTAAAGGAACCAAGGAAATTCATAGAAGAAATTTTAAAAACCTTTTTTTCAAATAGAAAATATTATTATAACATCTGATCATCTGATGAATCACTTTGGTTGCTAACTGAATCTAGTAGAAAATACAACATTGTTATAAATTGTAACACTGTTGTTATGTATATTCTAATAATATAATGTTTTACATAATTCGTGAGAAATTATCTGTAAGGCCCTAAAGCAGGAACGCAAAATAACAATGGATTATCGCTATGTTATGAATTACAAGAACGTGGGAAGTTATAAGACGGATTACCGATCCCTTTGTTGGTACTTCTATAAACAAAAACATAGTCAACTATTTTAAGGAAAAATTATTAAACGTGTTGTGGTCTATCTCTATATTATTTGAGTAAGTCGATCTACTCGATTATTATTCGGCTGAAGCCTTTGTTTTGATAATTTTTGCTTCAATAAAATACAAGAAATTAAAATTAATTAAGCTAAATCTTAATTGGGGATTGTAACCGATAATCTATATTAATAAATTTTTCGTTCTGTCTGCACATTTGCTCTTTTTTGAAACTTTCCGATAGACATTCTATTTAAAGGATACTGGTCACGAATATTCCTTTATTTTTTTTAGGTTTGTTTGTCTGTATCTAACTCAAAAACGGTTAGACCAATTCTTATGAAAAATTACGAGTTAAAAATAATTACAGCGTAACAAACGTATGCGAAGTCGCGGAGCATCGCTAGTTATTTATAAGATGAAAACGTAATATATATATATATATATAAGAAGTAGCGAAGCAATAAATTTCATATTATTATTTAGTGTTTTGTGTTCATAAGCGTTCTTCAGAGACTAAATTTAATGAACAATGTATTTATATATAGCATTGATAATTTCACATATAATTGAATTTTGCGGTAATATATTTTCGTTTGTAATTGAAATTATAACGCCAACATCCAGTGTTAAAATTTTCAATACACTCGAGTTAGTAATGGTTTCAAATTATGTTAGTGCTAATTTTAATTAAACTGATATTGGTTTCAGATGCCACCTTTTATAATTAGTATGTACGTATTAGGATAAACGATTCTATTTTATGCATTCAGATGCAGTGGATTTGCAAAGTAAACTGTCTCAACTTCTCTTATTCAAAACTTGCTTTGAGGTTATTGAAGTGGGATGTAACAACGGCTGAAGAAGAAAAGAGAAATCTGCAATTTTAATAAGGTTTCAATAAAAACTTCGTGACATTAAATTATTATATTACCATATTTTTCAACTTCCTGAATAAGAAACTTTACTGTAGCGATCTTACTTACATCCATATTAAATAAATCTGCAGTTATGTTTGTACATGTAATTTTTTTCATATTTCTGCATATACCTACATCTATTAAAAAGTATCCAGAAAATAAATTTGATATTTCTGTCTGTTTGTATGTTTGATTAACTCAAAATTGGCTACATCCGTTTTTATGAAATTTTGTTCATAGGAAGCCTATGTTGTCCCTAAGTTGATAGGTTTGTCAATAAAATGCGTAAAAATTAAAATTGCCAGACAAAAATATTTATTGTGCAATAAACGCGTGCGGAGCCCCAGGGCATCGCTACAGTATTCATAAAGTTAAAATTATATTTTTTTTGTTTTGTTGCAAAGAAATTTATTTGAATATTTTATGCTCAAAATTTTTAGTTACTCGTAAAACAAAACGTTCAAATTAAAAAAAAAAAAAAACAATTGAAATTTAATTGATTACAGAGTTAACTTATTTCACTGAAAAAACTTGTAATGTCCAGTCCCTCAGTTGGTTGTCTAAAGGTTATCGAGTTTTAGCAACATAATCCAGCAAACGCCAGATGCGACCGCCACGCGCCGCTTTCAAGCAAACGAGCACCCATTTCTATATTTACTCTTGCGAGGCGAGCGTAATGGCACATTTTTTTATAAATCTTTTATTGGGCTATTCAATGTTTTTAATGAGGTGAATCGTTTTATTTTCTTATTCAGTTTCATGACGATATATTTTTATTATAATATTATAAGAGTCAAGGGATTTTTTTTTGTTTGTTTGTTTGAACTCGCTAATCTCTGGAACTACCCATCAGTTTTAAAAAATTTTTTTAGCTATTTATAGCCTCTTTATTGAGAAAAGTTATAAGCTATATAACATCATGCTACGATCCTAAACAGTGGAGCGGTAACCATGAACGTTAAGCAATCTGACAAACTTGGGTAAGTACGGCAAGTGATAACAACGATATGCTACATGAGTGCATTGGAGGAGGCGCGGCGCGGTAATGAATTGATCGAATAAATTTAACACGGCTGAAAGTGTTACGTAAAGGATACGTAAGGCGAACTTTATTACATAATCATCATACTATGCAACAAGCACTATCCACCTGATGGTATGGTATGATATAGGATGGTATGGTCAAAAACAACAGCAACCACACAGTGACTGTCGTTACTGTCGTAGGTTTCATGCCATATTTACGCACTCAATAATTTGATAAGGAGGGAGTAATATATTAGTTAAGAAGTAGTTTTACAAACAAAATAAAAGCATTTCAATAAGTTTTATAAGTTCAATAAATTATGGTTCAGTGATAACGTGTACGAACACCGAGTCGATTGATGTAAGTTCGAATCCCTACAATGAGCCTGAGCCATCGGTAAAAGAACACATGGTGATTAATCCATAGTATGATGGTAGGGTCTTTTACCCGCCTAGTTGCTACCACTCACAACATGAAAAACTGTTCTCAAACACCATTAGTAGATCATCACTTAACAACAGGTAACATTGTGGTCATAACGCTAAACCTATACTGATTGATAAAAAATAATACCTTAAAAGTATTTTGAAAAAATTAATTGATATTTTTGTAGTTTTATAATATTTAAGGTATTTTAAAAATTGTATACCTTTGTCAAATGACAAATATTTTTAATAAATATTTTGTAACTACATAATAAATAACAATAAAACGGTAAGTAAAAATATAGGTTCTCTTAAAAAGAGGCAGCAGAAAATAAATACCAATGCTCTCTTGAAAGATATGCAAAGGAAAATCTGAGACGGATGCTTATTGGAAATATTCCCATTGAGCCGGAAATAATATTGGATATATCAATAAAATTCTCACAAGTGTGAGCGAAGACAAAGGGCGTGCCATTTTATGTGACGAAAAATTACGTATATTAAATAACACATATAATTTAATATTCTTATGTATATTTTTCGCTGTGTTATGATACGTACCACAAACAAATTTAGATGAAATTTCTTCGTTTTATACATTTATTATAATATATTTACAGTAATTAATTTAATGGTATAGGGCTGTACGGTCGCGAGCACCACACATATAGTGAAAAGTCTGTCATTTTGGTTCGTTAATGCTCGTCACGTTTCATGATTACACGGTGTAGATTCAGTTTCTATTTAGGAAGGAGCGAATGGTGATGGATTGGTGATCTGTTGATGGTAGCCACTGTTTTTGAATTGCATTTTACTTACCATCAGGCACTGATCAGTCACTTCGCCACACGTATTTCTACCGCGAAGAAGATTTGTTTACACTATTGTGTTCCTGTCGCAAAGGTTTGATAGGCACCACCCATTAGCACACGAAGTAAGGACTTGCCTCAGGACTACGGACTTTTTGAGGTTGCTATAGTCTAACTTTAAGCTATAGTGAACACTTAACGTCAGGTGGATTGCATGCCTATAGCTATTTGGTAACATTGTAAAAAAATAGATTTGTGGAAATTGAGACCCACTATTCTCACTGATTTCTTTAATAGTATAAAGAGGGGTAGAAAAATAGAACATGTGATTGTATTTCATAAGTTCTTTTTTAATACAAATGGCATAGGAAAAGAATAGGATAAAGAAAATAGTCAATGTTTTTTTACATTGCTTGAAGTGGTTTGAATGGCTATTTAGTGATTTTATAGGTACAATAACGTGGTTATCACAATATTGATAGCTTCTACGTCTTGAGTGTCAATTACTTTTTATGACTGGGCGAGTTTCGAGGAAAATGCGTAAGTGTGATATGCTTTACGATGGTTGCTATCATTTTAGCCTATATTTTTCTAACAATATGACATAGATTAAGTGTATTTTGTCCTGATTTAGAAGTGTGCGGTTGGCAGAAAGTCGAATAAAGAAAAAAAAAAACAAATTCACTATAAGTTGTATAGTTAAAAATACTTTTAAATAATAATTTGATTTTTCTTTTATATTGTATAAGTATATTTTAATTGTACCCAATATGAATATAAACTGTTTTACATAACAAATGCGTGAAGTCTACTATAAATTGCTGTTAAAATAAAAATAAGTTCATAAGTGTATTCTTAAACGAGAATATTTCATACGCTATTGGTCCCAGAAATAGACATAGGTAAGGGATCATCCATAAATTACATCAAATGTGATAAGCTCGGAAAAGGTCTATAAATAATTGTGACAACGTGTGACAAGAGGGAGGTACAGTTCATAAGCTTTGTTTTGTTTTAATAATTTCTAAAGTATTAAAATTCTAAATATATGTGACATTACACCAGGGGTGGAGGTTCATACAAAAGGGGTTACATAGACTAGCACGGAGGAGCCCTTAAAACATTATGAAATTCGTGTAACGTAATTTATGGATGACACTTAACGGGTAAAATACCTAATTGCCGAAAAACATGTTTATATTAATACAAACTCCACTTTTGTAAAAAAATTACCAAAGCATTATTCCGGTGGTTGTATCATTGAGCTAACTAGATTATTTAACCCTTTCATCTTAAGCTTAAATTAAATGCACTCTGATACAGAAGAAAAAATATCGATTTAATTTAAACAAATTTTATATAAAATCTATATTTTGTGAATAGCAAGATCGGGTAATTGACGTAGATTGTATGCAAGCAATGTGGTGCGAGGTATCGAAGAATGATTGACAGTATAGTTAGTGTCTCTTTATTGTGTTAGCCTTTGACAGAACTTGTTCAAGGTTTGCTTGGGATATCATTGTAATGTATTTTATTTAATCAAAATTAAATGTCTGATAAAAATCATTAAAAACACTTTCTTGTCTTTACACATTTTGACTCTGATTTTGAGCAAAAGCCTATAAAATAAATAATAAATGGGACATGTAGAAAGTAGAATTGGCTCCCTGGATATACTAATCCTTATATATCTACCTCTGTCTGTCTGTTAGTGCGCTTATAAATCAAAAACCACTCGGTGAATATTGATTATTATTTTATAGACGTAACTTTATGTAAAAAAACATGAGGAAAAAACCAGTTATGGTAATATATAATCAACTCGAAAAAAAAAATTACCAACACGCTACGTTGCCAAAACCGTTATTGTATAGGAAAAAATATTCATTTATCTATACTCTATACATACTACAAAATGAAGTCGCTTCCCGCTGTCTGTCTTCTATTACGCTTAGATCTTTTATACTACGCAACCGATTTTAAAGCGACTAACATTTAGAGATTTTTTTACAGAAGACAATACATTCCAATTAAGTTGTATAGTAGATAAAAATTAATTATTTGTAATCAAGTCTTCAAAAAAATATTTTCAGGTGCTTACATGGCTTACGCTGGCTAAACCTTATGAGATACATCAAAATAATGTATAAAAGAATTGTAACTCTCTAAAAACCTACATAAAAATCCGCGATGGTATATATTTATCTCCTAAGATTGACTCATAATAACCATTTTCATCTTCAAGATAATAATTAAAAACATTAAGCTATTTGCAAAGCTGTTTTCTCCAATTCAGTATTAAATTTATTAGTTAACTTGGGAATTTAATGTATTTTAAAATTGTCCTTTAAAGTTTTCCATTTAAATGAAGACCGTAAAAGATATCACGAATTTAAAATTACGCGCGACCAAAGAAATCGGTTGGCCGGCACTCCGCATTTATGATAAATTGCACGTTGCGAGTTGAACACACTTTATGTAATTATTAAGTTACATAGCATACCATCACGCCTGTATCCCCGAATAGTTTAGGCAGAGGTGTACAAATGTACACCCATAGTTCGCCGAGTATGTTTTTAAGTTCCATATAATGGAGGGCGAGCCAATTGCCATTAATCGGATATAAAGCAAAACTCCAAGCTGCTACTGAGAATTTTATAGAAAAACAATAAACACCACTTTCTAAATTTTACCCGTGCGAAGCTCGGAAATACTTACGCATCTGTGTAAACAAGAAAGATCTACAACCACTATAACTAACTTTAATATTTAAACCATACCCTTTTATCACATTAACCCAGAAACATATTTTTCTACAGAAGTTTGAGGTCATAAGTCTTAGTTTTCGGTATTAATTTCAACTGTGTACCTTGAGCCCTTTTAGCCCCATTATAATTTCACACTGTATTAGGAATTTTTTAATTTATGATTTTTCCCTTAACTTTGACTAAAAGACCTAATACCTAATTTCAAGATTGCATGTCTGAAAGAAGTACTTTATAGGTTTTGATAAATCGGTCACTAAGTGCGACTTTTATTATGCAAGGCTTTTATTGTGTTATCCTATAAACTTGAATTTTTTAGTGCAGTTTGCGATCATATATCTTAGTATTCGGTATTAATTTCAACAATATAATTCGAGTCCTATCCGAGAAAAAAATTATTTAATACAATTTTGTTACATTATAATTTGACATGGGATTAGAAATTCCTTATTTTTGTATTTATTCTTAAGCTTTTGTTAAAAGACCTCTCTTATTGCCAAATTTCAAGACTGTAGGTCTGCGGGGTTTTGGTAAATTCGTTAATCTAGAAAAATTATTTTTTACAGCAGCATGAGGCCATGGGCTTTATATGATATGAATTTCAACTTTATAGCTGAAATCGTTTCGAGAAAAAGTGTCTTGACACACGCTCAGACAGCTAGCCAACCAAATAGACAGACAGACGGACAACAAAGTGATTCTATAAGCGTTCCGTATTTTTCATTATGAGTTACGGAACCCTAAAAGCTACACTACGAAACAGTATCCTACTAATATAATAAATGTGAAAGTGTGCATGTTTGGATGTTTGTTATTCAATCACGCAAAAACGGCGATTTTTTTTGGTTTGTCATGTTCCGAGATCAGTCTGTGTATATCCAATAACACGCAGACGAAGTCGCGGGTACCAGCTAGTTGTTTATATAAAAGATATACCCTAATAAATGGTTAGTTTGTGTTATTGAAATATAATAAAGGTTACCCTTTTATATGAAAGTATTAGGTACTTAGGACATTTGTGTGGAGTGCAACTTTATATGGTTCGTTGGACGACTGCACGATCTTTGTTTTCGCCTTGAGGCACAACACTAGTACCTCAGTTTGGCCGCTGTACCGTGCTAGCGTGAAGTGCGTGTACGTCACTCGTCTTTGTATCACCGCTAATAATGACAAACTTTTATTGAAAAGCTGCCTAGATTAAAACTGTTTTGTGACGGTGTAATAAGCTCTTAGTAGGAGATCTTAGACATGGAAAATAGCCGAAATTTAGGTGAGTGCTATAAATTACATTACAAACTGTTCAACATTCCAAGATACCTTTCAGTTAAATACGCTTGCTTTCGTCATATTTTTCAATTATGATTATGTGATATATAATTATAGAATCAAGCTTACTGTGATATACGAATTTAGACGGATATTTTTATCTGACACTTTGTATGTAATTCCAAGTGAGTATATTGCGCTCCTGAGGGCGCTGGCAATGTGAATAATAATTGCTGAACAGTCAAAGTTTGTGCATCGTATGTAATGCTCCATCTACATACATGATTTCCAAACCTCGGCAAACAAATTAAAACGTGTGGATAAGGCATTTGGCTTAGCTTGTGAAGGTTTGTCTTGGCTAGTCGCCGTTCCGAACTAAGTCGGTATTTGATGCACAAATCAAAGGAGCTTGTAACAAGCGCTTGCGATGTTTGCACACGTTTGTACGTTGTCAGTATCGCTTACTCCGTTGCTGAAATAAATAATCGATAAATAACTGGATAAAACCTAGTACGGTTTCTGTGAATTTTTAACTATATTCGTTGCTGAGTTTTCCGTATCCTATCACTTTTTCTCGTATAATTCTTTTTACAATAAAAATATGTTAAAACAAATGTTATAGCCGACACAAGGTCGACGTCCGTTGTGCTTGCTTACCCAAAACACACTACACAGTGCACACTCTCAAACGCGTATATGGTTATGTTTGTTATGTTTGTAGAGGTTTGAAGTTTGTGGCAAGTGGCAAATGTATGGATGAGGCATAAGAAGTCAAGAACGAGGGAATACACGTGTCCATTAGCTTGCCCTTTAATACACTCTAGAGACAAATTTTTATACATAAAAAGCTCTTCATACTACTTGCATAATTCATCTAATGTTCTTTTTATCTCAGTAGATTAAAAAGAAACTGTCGCAATTTTATCAGCGAATTTAACTGACGTAAAAGAAATAAAATGTTCTCCTCCCAGCTGGCCACCAATTTTCTAATTATATTAATACAATATTTTTATATTCACTGCTATTTATTATTATAATTTGCTATTATCTGCTATTGCTAGTAATATTTGGGTGACCAAGCTTGGCCCGGTATCTAAAAAAAAACACTTATCTAGGTAAACATTATTTAAATACAAATTTTCATCCAAATTGTTGGAACTATTTCAGACTATACTATTACATACAAAAATTGCTCACTTAATAGTTTTAGATTACTGGAAAGACACATTTATTTAGAATTGAATTAGTGTTCACAAGCGAATTATTTAATATTTTATTATACTTTTGACCAGTGCGGAATATTTTGCATATTATTGAATGTAAAAACTGTCTAACAGCTGTCATATTTAAACTGATTATTAATAAAAGGCCCCTCATGCATCCATCTATTCGGCCAATAGACGTCCTCTGCTGGTCATTGACCAACCCCAAAGATCACCACATGGAGCGATCCTGCGCTCCTCGCATCTAGCATCCATCACAACCTCCTTTATGTTAAACTCTAAACTATTTGTGAATGATTCGTCAATACCGGGAAATACTTAAACTTTAAAATAATGTTTGAATAGTTAATTTTGATAAAGAATTAAGAGAGATACAAAGTTGCCATAAAAATACTCCTTTGAGAAATAATATATACAGATTCTATCCCCCGAAAAAAAAGTATTGTTCCAAATATTACTATTGGTTTTACGTTTGGCCACAAACTTAGGGATTCTTAAATTGAGGTCGCCATAATGTTTAAACCTATTTCTGTTCTCTTTTATGGAATTGAAAGAATGTGGATGTACGGGGCTTTTAGCTTTCGCTGATCGCTGTGTCGAGACCGGATTTTACCGCATCTTTATCTGGAACGTTTATCAAAGAAATTCAGCGGTCCAATGTAATTTATTAGTTATTGAATGGGCACCTTCACGGTTCCGATTTAGCGGTTTATTGCAGTGCACCCGACGATCGTTTCACGAATTATTGTGACCGTATTCTTTTATCGCTGGTAAATGTTGCAGTATCATTTCCGTTTAAATGTAGTACATACGATGAT
The DNA here is from genome assembly GCA_033032175.1 of Saturnia japonica. Classification (NCBI taxonomy): domain Eukaryota; kingdom Metazoa; phylum Arthropoda; class Insecta; order Lepidoptera; family Saturniidae; genus Saturnia; species Saturnia japonica. Next base: position 8,522,372 of record CM065314.1, read on the forward strand.
ATAGCTAAATATAAAAATGTACTAGATTTATAACCAATTTAATTATATTCATGATCATCATCTCAGTCGAATCACGTCCAATGCTGCCTTTTACAAAGATCTCTAGAAGGACTGGTTCTGTGCTAGACAGCGGATTACCACAACTATCAATATACTATATATTATATACAAACAAATGTTTTATCATCATTCTAGCAACCGCCTGCGACCTCGTTCGAGTTAATTATAATAATAATAATAATAAGAAATAGTCTATAGCACTCGGGGTTAATGCAGTCTTCTAATAGTAAAATAATGTTTAAAATAAAATCAGTAGTTCCAGAAATTACCTCATACAAGCATATCTACTAAGTTTATTTTTCTAAGCTTTTAATAAAAGTTATATTTAGAAAATAATCTATAAGTACCAAACTATTTGGGTACACAAATGAACAAAAGAATAAAGGCCAAGCTGAACGAGATTATAAACTAATTTATTGCATATGAAATACATGTAAAGATTGTTAAGTTGTCGACTGAAAATAAGGCATTCAGTATACAATAAACATGTGTGTCTATGCCCATTTTCCTTTTATGTGTATACAAACTTTACACGTTTCACACGAACTACCCACATAGCGTTACTGTCACTGACATAGAATGTGTTTGAATACAATGCGGTTCGTTCCCTGAGGCGAAGGAGTGAGGTACTTACATACCTACACGAGATACCACGCTCTCGTGTACGCCACTACTCAAGTTTTGCTCGGTTACTATAGTCTGGCAAACTTATTCTATAGTTAATTGAATCGAAATGAGACTGAAGATACGAACTGATACAAAATTAAATACAATCGAATTTAATCGATACGTTTGAAGATAATAATTATTGTGAAGAGTGAGTGGTGATCTAGAAGAATGGAGGAGAACCTATGAGCACTTAATCTACATATTAATTTTATTGTTTTACTAGCTGTACTAGGATACCGTCGATCGGACATTAGAAACGACACTTCAATTTTATTTATTTGTATAGATTATTCGTTGGGTGATGATAGGACAGAAAATTTTGTTCGACTGGATCGCGCCTACCATATACCAGGTGTCACAACCGACATAATGACACATATGGACGTGTCTCGTTTCAGAATCAGACAGATTGGCATGGGTAACTCAGCAAAATTCCTCGCGCCAACTCAAAGCACCAAGGCGCAAGTAAATGGTACGGTACGCGCCATGTGATTCTCTAAACGCGCGCATCCGCACCTTTTGCGCGCTGTCTCCGCAGGCAGCGCACTTTGACTCTGCGTTAACTCAGCTAGCTCAGTGACATAGATAAATGAACGAGTTGGCTGACCGGCCCTAAGGGGTTATTTCGCGGCAAGATCTACCTTACCCGACTTGCGGGGGAGGGCAGGGAGGTGGCTAAATAACCCCTTTAGCTGGCTCGTTGCGCTGAAGTGCGCTACGCACCAACTTATTAGGAATAAGTGTGTTAACATAAACACTTCAAGTCTCGAGTGAATAGGTACCTCCTAGTCAAGCGTGCTCCAAACCATATCATCACTTTACGATCAGGCGAGATAGTAGTCAAACGCAAGCCTGTACACAGTAAAAAAAAGAACTGAGTAGGCGCAATTGTGCCACGTAGCGCAGTGTTACCCAAGTCTACAGACAGTTATATTCAGCTGCCGAGGGCTTGCCGACCGGAATAACAGCGATCCATCGCCGCCGATCTCTCGGCAGTCGCCCTTGATTATGAATTGTATTGTGTTTACCATCAGGCACAGAGTCGTCACTTTATCGTGCTACCCTTAATATAAACATACGATTTATATGAGTTTTAAGTGGCAAATGCATATAAACCATATGTATTTTAAATTTATGTAAAATAAACATAATTTATGTTATCTTAGACTATGAATAAAGCCAAAAGATTATGTAATCGTCCTTATTTGAAAATATTTGTTCATGCCTACATTCTATTATTTTTATTGTTATTAGCGTGTCATAAACAATTCAGTTTTTAGTGTAAATAATAAATGGATTGAGAGATTTCATTACATTATTTTGAATCGGATTAGTGTGACTGGCACTTATAAATCATTTAAAAGTTACAAAACTAGTAATCCTTTTATAACATATAAAATACAAGAAAGGCTAATTTTGTAAGGAATAATATTTCTCGAAACTTTGATAAAATATAACATAAACTTTACAATTTATTGCTCTCTCGGAACAAACGTACTTACAGAATATGAATGTTAATTAATGAGACTCGTTACACAAATGGAGAGAAATGGATAAGGAAAAATACAAAAGAAAAACTGTGCAGGTATTTCATAATTTGATAGTCTGCGGCGGTAGGCAAAGTTTATTATTTTATGGTTACAAATAATAAAACAATCTCATACAATTTCTTCTCTAATTTTAATTGATAAACAATATAATTTAGAAGATATTTAAAATTGCACATTACATTAAATAATGTGCAAAAATTTGACATTAAATTTTTACCTAACGTTCCGTTCGAATTATAAGTACCTAAATTCATTTCAGATCTAAGTATATCTATACTTAGATATACTAAGACATATAGATGAGAGAGTAACGGCCAAGTTAGAAAAATAGCAATACTACGTTAGGCACCTACAGAGGTGTAGCCAGTGCACCTTTGCAGCAGTGCACTATTGCGCCTTGTGGCCAGGCAACCCGCACTGGAAACACAACGTTCCCCGGTCAACAGCCGATGTGCAAGTAGGCCGGGTATGGAGCGTAGACCGATGACCAGTTGAAGCTTGCGGGAACCCGCTGAATGCTAGCAGCGCAGGATCGGTTGTTGCGGTGATCTTTGTTGGAGGCCTACATCGAATAGATGTATACTAATTAATACCTTTGAAAGATTTTACTAATCTTGAAATAAATAAATATTACAAAACATAAAGTAAAAAAAAATAATATTCAAAGCAGTCATGAGGACTGCCGACAGAAGTGAAAACTTAAAACTATAATCATTTTTCCTAAACTTCAAATGATAGAATTAATAATAATAATAGAAGTAACTATTATTAATATTAGAATTAAGAAAATACAAATATAATTTGAAATAAGAAATACTAACATTGTAAAATATAATTGTGTAACATAAGAAAATATATTTTTTTAATAATCGTTAACACGTCACGTGACCATGAACAAAACAACTCGACAACTTACATGAATTTACTCCCAATCCAAACTTTCGTAGAAGTTTTCACTTCAATAATTTATCAAAATCAAACTAAAAATCTGTTTGCTATGTGCGATGCGTTCAATATTTATTTTGTCGATAAAGTAAATCAACAGTCAAACATGGACCGACGTGAGAGTCCCGGCCAATTTATTAATCGTGAAAGCAATAAGAACAATTTCGTTCACCGCAGCAGCATATAAGTGGAGATATTAATTTTTGCAATGCGTCGACGTTTATTACATCAATTTAATATCACAGAACTGAAACAAATTATATTCTTAAAATGAAGTAGTTGCTTTATTTTATATGAATTCTCAAATGATTTTATTTCGAAATTATTTCATAGTAGGTACCTGCATTAAAATATATACACGTTCAGCCATCTGCCATCTGGGAGGAAGGAAAAAACATGCGTTTATGCATTTAGTAATCTTGCAATTTTGTTTATGTCTAACTAGCCAAAAAAGAAAAAAAAAGGTTCCTTACAGAATAGTATATGTACCAGAGTGGTGTGCATGTGTGATGTGCAGTGTTATGTGTGTATGTTAATAGTTATGTCAATGTATCGCGCGAGAGGCTTCTGACTCAAGGGATCCATGCCGGACGAACGGACCTAGGCTTGAGTTGTCGCAGGAGAAAGTAGTCTAGATTCTATCCCAAAAATCTTAAACGTTAGGCTAAGTAGGATAAGTGATGTTGATAGGGAGGGCGTGAGTGGGGGAGGTAAGAAGCGGACTGGCAAGCCGCTTAACGCAGGCCAGAGCACAGTTGTTGCCGCAAAGATAACGACGTCCCAAAGAGGAGCACTTCGTGGATCGGGTCGCTCTAAGAGCACTGGACGCCCAGTTAATGGAGGAGGGACGACTTATAACCCACAATTTTTGAATGAGTCAGATTCCCAGGCAGTCGTCCAAAAGGCCTTTCTTAAAGGGAAGAGCGTTGGTGGGGACTTTGATGACGAGGAGGTTTTGGTAGAGGACAGGAGTGGTGCTGAGGGGTACACTAACGTGGAGTCGATGGACTCAGAAACGTTAAGAGCCCGTACGGAAAGCGGGGTGGCCACTATCCTTGAGGTTTGCCGCATCTCGAGAAATCTAAAGGGGACTTGTATTAAGTCCCTCAAAGGTGCGGCAAATACACTGAAGGAAGTGGTGGAGGCGCTTCTGGAGCACTCTACTAGCGACGAGACGGCTCGCCTTGGTAGGGAAAAGAGGGTTCTCCATCGGCAGGTCGAGGACCTAAAGACGGAGGTCCTCGCGTGGCGAAAGGAGGCTGGCACACGACTGATTATGCCGCCTCCTCCTCCTCCTCCTCCTCCTCGACCAGTACAAGCTGAGGCGCCTCCCCGGGGTTGGGAGAAGGCATTGGCGAATGCGGTGAGTGGGCTGGAGCGGTCCATCCGTTCCACTGTCGGGGAGATAATGGACGCCCGGTTCGACAGTTTGGAGGTGGATGGCCGGCTCCTGCCCAAAGAGGTTATCCGCCCACCTTTAGCGGCCGACAAAAGGCCTGCGGCGGGGAAAAGACCAAGGCCGGCCGCTGGAACCGGACCTGCGAGCTCTGCTGGCCGCAGTACCGGGTCTGTATCGGCGGGAGCGACAAGGCCCCGGTCCGTGTCCCGGGCAAGATCAGAGGGGGTGAGCGTGGCAACTCCAACACCGTTGGGCATGGATTGGGAAGCGCTCCCAGCCTCGACCACCGCGCAGGCCTCGACTGGAGCTGAGGCAGCGTGGACAACGGTGGTCCGGCGTCGGCGAAAGAAGACTGTCGCTGCTCAGGCAGTAGTTGCGAGGGCAGGCGCTCCTACGCTGCAGAAGGTTGCCGGGGTCAAGCCTAAGGCCAAGCTCCCCTCGTCTTCTAAGGCGGCTGCGGTGGTAATCACACTGCAGCCTGAGGCTTTGAGCAAGGGGATGACCTATAGGGCGACCCTGGTCAAAGCAAGGGAGAGCATTGATCTGCCGGAGCTGGGGATCCTGAAATTGACAACCCGGGAATCTGCTACGGGCTCTCGGGTTATTAAGATCCCTGGCGTTCTGGGAGGGGATCGGGTGGACGCTCTGGCCGTCAAACTAAAGAGGGCCCTAGAAGACGTGGCTACGGTGACGAGGCCCACGAAAAAGGTGGACCTGAGGTTGGTCGATCTCGACGATACTGTGGAGAAGGAAGAAGTTGTTGCGACCGCGGCGAGGAAGAGGGGGTGCGAGCCAGCCGAAATTAGGGCTGGCGAATTGCGCCCATACGGGAGGGGTGCATATGCGCTGCATATGACCCTCCCCCTCGCCGCGGCCAAGGTGTTAGTTGAGGCCGGCCGCCTACTTGTGGGGTGGAGTTATGCCCAGATGCAGGTAATGGAGGACAAGCCCATGCGTTGTTATAAATGTATGGGCTTGGCCCACACACGCGCGTTATGCACGTCGGACGCGGAGAGGGGGCTGCTTTGCTTCCGGTGCGGGGAAGCGGGGCACATGATGGTGGACTGTAGGGCTTGTGTCCTACGCTGCGCAGTGTGCGCTGATGGGGGGAGGCCCTCAGTGCATCAGATGGGGGGAAGGGAGTGTAGGCCCCCTCCCGTCAGGAGGGGGGTGCAGAGGATGGCTGCATCGGGAGTGGGTGGCCCTAGGCCTGAGGTAGCTGCTATGGATTCTTAATGGAGTACACCCATGGTAGCTACCTTCAGGGGAATTTAAACCACTCCGCCACTGCACAGGATCTCTTTGTTCAGTCAGTAGCGGAGTGGAATATCAATGTTGCGGTTGCCGCGGAGCCTTACCACGTTTCGGCCCAGAATAAATGGGCTGGGGACCTGGGTGGCTCCGTGGCAGTATATAGTCCAGAAACGCCCCTCTACATCAAAGAGAGGGGGGCGGGGTTCGTGGCGGTCACCTGGGGAGGGTGCGCCATTGTAGGGGTGTACTTCTCCCCTAACCGAGCCCTAGTGGAGTTCGAGGCTTTTCTCGACTCCCTGGGGCTGGCGGTGAGGCGGCTATCGCCGCTCCCCATTATCCTGCTTGGAGACCTGAATGCCAAGTCAGGGACGTGGGGGGCGGTGGCCACGGACCCTCGAGGCACGGCCGTTGAGGAGTGGGCGGTCCAAGTTGGGCTGTCCCTCCTCAACAGGGGGATGACGCACACGTGCGTGCGATATAACGGGGGGTCGGTGGTGGACTTGTCGTTCGCCACTCCGTCTGTCGCACGCCGTGTGCGAGGATGGAGAGTACTGGAAGAGGTGGAGACCTTATCTGATCACAGATATATCCAATTTGAGGTCTCTACCTCCTCCGGAGAGCTGGCGTCCAGCCCTCGTAGCGGGGCAGCATTCCCCCGCTGGGCGCTTGGCCGCCTTGACAGAGAAAAAGCGGAAGAGGCGGCCATCGTCCAGAGCTGGCTGGCGCCAGCTGGGAGGACTGAAGATGTTGACGCGACTGCAGACCAATTTCGTGAGGCTCTCACGGAGGTCTGTGACGCGTCGATGCCGCGGAGCAATAATCGCCCGCAGAGGCGGGTGGTTTACTGGTGGTCACCGGAGATTGCCGATCTCCGGGTGGCCTGCTCCGCGGCGAGGCCGCTGCTGACCCACAGCCGCCGGCGGCGAAGGCGAGAACCGGGGGAGCTTACAGGGAGGCAAGGAGGACACTGCAGGTGGCCATAAGCCGGGCCAAAAACGTTGCGTGGGGGAACTCCTTGAGACGCTGGATCGGGATCTGTGGGGGCGCCCGTACATAGTGGCCCGAAAGAAATTCCGAGGCCAGGCGCCCCTGATCACGGAGACCCTCCAGCCGGAGTTCGTGGAAAGGGTCGTGGGATATTTGTTCCCCGACCCTCCGGAGTTCCTCTCACTGGCGATGCCTCCCCCGGGAGATACTGCTGCGGAGGAGCCGGCTATGCCTCATCTCATAACTGATACGGAGATGGGGCTGGTGACAGAGCGCCTCCGTAGCAAACGGAGGTCCCCTGGCCCGGACGGGGTACCGTGCCAGGTGCTATTTGTGGCATTGGGCCATATGGGTGGGATGCTTCGGGAGCTGTTTGATCGGTGTTTATCGGTCGGACAGTTCCCGAAGCTCTGGAAGGAGGGGCGGCTCTGCCTTCTGGCGAAGGAGGGCCGCCCTCCGGATTGCCCGTCAGCGTACCGGCCCGTGGTGTTGCTGGATGATGCGGGAAAGCTGTTTGAGCGAATAGTGGCTTCCCGTGTCATTCGGCATATTGAGGAAGTAGGGCCGACACTTTCTGACGGGCAGTTCGGCTTCCGGAGAGGGCGCTCAACGCTGGACGCCCTCTCCCACATGAAGAGCCTGTCTGCGGGGGTGACCGGAGGTGGAGGTAGGTTGTTGGCGGTGTCGCTCGACATCGCCAACGCCTTCAACAGCCTGCCGCATGGGGTTATACGAGAGGCGCTCCGATATTACGGAGTACCCTCGTACCTGCGGCGGCTGTTGGAGGACTACCTTCAGGGCAGGGTGGTTGCCTACGTGGACGGGCGAGGGACGATCGTCCGGCGAAGTGTGGGGTGTGGCGTTCCACAGGGGTCGGTGTTGGGGCCGCTCCTGTAGAACATGGGCTACGACTGGGTGCTCCGCGTAGAGCTCCCTCCGGGGGTGCGCATAATCTGTTACGCGGATGACACCCTAGTCGTGGCCCATGGGGCCAACTGGGGAGAGGTCATGCGCCTGGCCTTGGAGGGAGTGTCCCTCGTGGTCAGGCGTATAGAATTGTTGGGCCTCAGGGTGGCGGTAGAGAAAACCGAGGCCCTACTGTTCTACGGGCCTCGGTGTGGGCCGCCTCCTGGGGCCCACATACAAGTTGAAGGGGAGAGGGTCCGGTTTGGGGCCCAGATGAAATATCTGGGCCTCATCCTGGACGGACGTTGGCGGTTCGAGTCCCATTTCAAGGGACTCGAACCGCGGTTGGTGGGAGCGGCGGCGGCTCTTGGTCGGCTCCTCCCGAATTCGGGGGGACCGGGTGCAAGATGCCGTCGCTTATTCATGGGAGTCGTGCGGAGCATAGCCGTCTACGGGGCACCGATCTGGGTGGATGCTCTCAGCGCCACTAATAGACGAGTGCTGCGTGCAGCGCAACGTGTGGTGGCGCTGAGAGCCATCCGCGGGTACAGATCGGTGTCCGTGGGGGCGACCTTTGTGCTCGCCGGCTCCCCGCCGTGGGAGTTAAAGGCGGAGGTACTCGCCGCCGTGTATAGGGACACGGCGGCGAGGAAGGAAAGAAGGGAGCCTCCAGCTCCCACAGAGGTGGCAAATATGAGGAGGGCCCTAAAGGAGGGGGTGATTGGGAGATGGGGGGAGGACCTGGCGGACGCGCGGTATGGTAAATATACCATAGACGCTCTCCGTCCGGTCCTAAGAGAGTAGTGTGTTAGGGAGCGTGGTTCCCTCACGTTTCGACTGGTGCAGGTGCTGTCCGGACATGGTTGTTTCGGATGGTTCCTTGCACCGGATCGCACGGAGAGAGTCGACCACCGCGTGTCATGAGTGCGGTGCTGCCAATGATACCGCACAGCACACTCTTTCAGAGTGTGCTGCGTGGGAGAGCCAGCGCCGGGCTCCGACTGCGGTGGTAGGAGGGGACCTCTCGCTCCCGAGTGTGGTTCGCGCCATGCTCGGTAGCAAGAGGTCGTGGGAGGCGATGGCCTCCTTCTGCGAGGAAGTTATATCGCAGAAGGAGGCTGCGGAGAGGGCACGCGAAGATGATTCTCTGAGCAGTCCTCTCCGCCAAAGACGAACGGGCGGCAGGAGAAGGCGATTCGTCCGCCAACTTCCGCCGCCTTAGCTGAACCAGGGAAGACGGGGGGGGGGGGGGGGGGTCTTTCCATTGCACAGGTTCGGCGGCTATGGGAGACAGTTAGGGTTGTACCGAATTGTCTCCTTTTTGCGGTGGCCCGGCAGTAGTAGCTGGGCCTGCCGCCGGGGCGACGTGGTTGAATGCAACCGCGAGCCCACGTCGCCCCTCTAAGGCGACTGAGGTATACCGTGGAGTTTTAGTGAGTAAGAGTCTCACATAACCACTCGTCCTCCCCCGGGCGGGTGTGTACCCGTTTCTCCACGTTAAAAAAAAAAAAAAAAGGAGAAAGTAGTCATGGAGGGTCAGTAAAACATGAAGTTAATACATGACAGCTAGCAATCAAATCATTGTAAATACCACGTAAAAATATCTTTATGACAGGCGTACCATATCTTTACAGATTCACTTAATTCCACAAGCATTAAACACAAACTTAAAGAGTACTACGTCAACTCGATTACATAAAATAACAACTGAGTTTGACTGATTCCATACCTATCTTACAAACAGCGCGTTGAATAAAACCTCAGGCCATGGTATACTAAGACAACCCTCAAAGGTTTAATAGGGTACCTTTTTTAAGTTGAAAAAAATGCATACGGGCCGCCTGATGGTAAGTAGCTATCGTAGGCTACACCAAAACACAACACAAGATTATTTGACTACGATCTTCTGTAAAGTATGGTAAGTAAGGGAAGGATATTCCACCAGTAGGACTGCCCCAAGTAGAGAGAAATCTCCAAAGAAATGGATGTAAAATCACTTATTAGTAAAAATAATCTGGGTACACCATATACATATATTGGCAGAAAATAGAGATATCAGACAACACAGTGCAATACTGTGAATTGTGACAAAGTAAGATCGTTGACGGAGGGACATCAGGGACTGTTTTAGTAATAAAATGTTTGTGGAAAATTGTCTGAAGTAAGCAATCTCGAGACAAAGTATTTTCTGTAGTATTATCAAAGACAATGCCATTAAACTATATTTTCTTACAAGGTATCTTTAGTCATACAATTGTATGTGAATAACAACTTATCAGTTTTGCTATCTATACAGTTTGTAGTATTTACTCATCTAATACAATGATATTAAAATATGTAAACGATATTTTGAAGAATATTATTTATCATTAACCATCATCTACAGAGAGTAATAATATTATCTATATCAGTATTATAAAACTTAAGAGATTGTTTGTTTGAACACGCTAGTCTCTACAACGATCAGTTAGATTTGGTAAGTTCTTTTCACATTTTATAGCCTATTTATGGAGGAAGGTTATAGATTATATTACTTCACGCTACGACTATAAAGAGCTGAGCAGTAACCACGAATATTAAGTAATCTGGAAAGCTGTAGGCAACTACGGGAATACACGTACAACAACGATAGGCTATACATGTGCGTTGGCGGTGGTGCGTTGGAGACTTAGTTGAATAAATTTAACACGAGTGATACCGTGGGGTGGAGCTAGTATTAAATATTAAGACCATTAAAGTGTGGGGTAGGAAGCGACAAATTACTTATATCTACATTTATACAAAATGTTTTTCATAATTTCATTACTGATTCTTCCCGAATTAATTTAATGTAACTTACGCCATACGCCATGTATACTAGTACTGAATACCTACTTATAATATACTCTAAATTAATTTGATATTATAGACTTCAAAGCTGGTACAAAAGATACATAAATATAAATGAGTGGTGTAAATTAAGTATTTTATACAGTGTGGACGTATTTTGTAATATGTATAAATTTGTTTTTAATTCCAAAAACCTTTTTTTAGTACACAGAAAATAATGGACTTAAAAAGCTTTTACATTATTCCATCAGATAAACGACTGTTCTATCAATAACTACATAAATATATCTATGATATACATATATATCATTATATTCAATAAGGTATATAAAATTATTGGTACGCAAAATGCTGAAGGATTTCGTTAAATGTATTTTTTTTGCTTGAATTATCATCAAAAGGCCAGCCGATTTAGATAGAAATTACTTGTTTGCGTGTGGCGGAAGAAAATCTTTTCATTGTCCGACCCTTTTCAAGTGTGTGGGAATTCTCAGCGGACGATTTTGTCGGATCCACGAAATATACTTAGTGTGACAAGGCAATTGTTATCTAAACTATATATATTTAAGGTATACACTTCCTCTAACATAAATGGGTAAGCAGTTGACAATATTTTAAAAATGCTTAATAAAGCGATATGTTCTAGATGATGTTTTTTTTTTCAATACCGACAAAATAAAGCAGCCTCGTTGACCTTTACGATGACCCGGTGATTTGTTATTTTTACGTTCGTATTTTTTAAGCTGAGCCCAGTTTTGTGGAAATGAACGAGGAATAAGGGAATACATGTTGTTGTATGTAGATTATTTCGTTTCAGGGACACAAGTATAGTAATTTATTTACGAGTAATTTGTTAAAACTGTTATAATAATATAGAATTTTTATAATAATACGGAATTAACTTTGAAATAAATAAAAAATAAAAATAATTTTGAATGCCTTGACATCTGAAATTGGTGTACATATAACATAATATCTCTATAAAAGTATATAAAACTACTGCTATTCTGTATTTCTTATTTAATAAATTTTGTTTTTCTCAAACTATGAACAATATAAATTGTGGATGTGCATTAAGGTCTATATAGCTAGTCGATTTTTAATCAGTGTTATTATGCTATTTACGTTAAACTAAAATAAAAAGGAGTAATTTAATTTTATGACTAAATACTTGTCAAGAAATAACGACGACCGAACATAGCTCGGTCGGTGTCTTGAACGTTACATTAACTTTCAAAGTAAAACATTATTTACAAGAATTACTTACTCAATGGTATTAGATATATATTATATACAATGTAAATATAATACAAAAAAATGCTTAATACACGAACTTCCATGATGTCCCAAAAATATGATAATGAATTCAAATTTAATTATATTTAATGGTTTAATGATAACACTAGTAATATTGATTATGTTTGAATAAAATTAATCAGTTATTTAGTAAAAATCAATAAACCCTCAGAACTTCGTAAATCCGGATATATTGAAACAAAAATGCTACAGTGTTATGAAAATAAATGTACAGATATTGTACCTCAGAGTACAATAATGTACGAAAATGTTGTCACATACGAAGAGTTGGAGAGAAGTTGTGTGTATATGGTTGTGTTTTGCCGTCGCGTTTCGACTCAACGCTATTACTGCGGAGACATTTGCACACCAACACACAGACAGCTCATATATGACTGTACTCCCACATGACGTGATATATAACTAAAAATATGAACACTGCAGGAAAATACAACAGATTCTCGCTACTAAACTTGTTACGATACGATGTGACAAGTTCTTTTATTAAAACACTCAAAGTAGGTGAGACGAATGTTTTTTTTTTTTTCATTTTTATTCTTTAAAGCTTTTGACCTCAAACTCCCCTATGTTAAGCTATGCTTAGTGGGGGAACTGGCACTCAAATGCGGCTGTCGGAACACATCTATATGTGCCTGGCGACAGACTTTCAACTCGAAGGTGGTAGCTATCAAGATGGGCATTAGAAAAAGCCCTACCATCATGATATGCTTCCATCACGATGCTTTCCTCACCCATCATAACATTATCACAATTTAAAAACTTATTTTCTTGTTTCGGATTTATTAATAACATGGATAATTATACTCCGAAAATATGTAACATAGTTACATTTAGTATTCACATATTTTGATACTGGGAAGCAAATTCCTATATAAAAATGTTAGCGGTGCCCCATGGTTCAAATTTAGTTGGCCAACTTGCCACCGCATGCTTCCCGTTTAGCCTATAGCTTTACAAATTGCTTGGAATTCATGATTACTATTCGCTCCTTCGACTTGTAACGTGAAGTTATAAGTCACATGACCTTCCTCAATAAAAAGGCTATAAACTGCAAACATATTTTTTTAGATCTGGCTGGTAATTACAAAAACTATTGCGTTCAAAAGAACAACAGCTTTATAATATAGGTATGAATTAAAATAGAGTATTATTTGAAGTTATTTATTATACTTACCCATAATATTTTAAAATGTACATCTTATATGTACTGCTACTCGATAAATTATGTATTTAATAATAACAAGTTAAAAACACATTCAAATTATAAATACGGCTAAAATAAAAGTTATTACATAAAAAGCCGTAATACAATATTTGAAGCTATTACTTTGAACTCTAGTAAATTTTTCGTAATAAAAGTTTCACTCATTTACGATGGTAATAAATAGCAGAGCTGGATATAAAAATTAAGTTACAGCCGAATAAATGTTATCGTTGCAAAATATTGTAGGCTCGGGACGAAGTGTTGTTAAGAATGAATAAAATTGCTACGCCGCTGTATGATATTGCGACGAAGTAACTAGCAAGTTGCCACCGTGAAACTAAAACTCATGTTACGAATGAGAGGATATTTGACGAATCACTTTTTATATAGTATATTCAATTGAAAAGAAAAGTTGAAGTGCCCGCAGGAAATGGACCATTATATACCCCTTCCTAGAGCTATCGGGTATTAACAATTTGCTTTGTGTAAAATGTTCCACTCCTAAAGGCATTGAAGAGAAAAAGGAAAGAGTGAATTAAATAATTAACTTTTAAATATACTAATTTGTTGAATTGGAACTAAAAATTGTAAGTAAGTAGTAAAAAGTAGTATTGTCTTAAAAAGCATATTTTTTTTAAACTTATGATATAAAGATTTATTTTAAAATAACTCAAAATACATTGAATCCTATTTGGTATATTTATTATAAACATGACTTGATTTATGTTCTATGTAAAAAATTAACTCACTTTTTTTAATGCATGAAAATAATTCAACATATCAAAATTCCTACAAATGCTTGAGACCACATTTGAACAAACAAAAAAGTTGATAACCCATCTACATAATGGTATACACACATTGAAAAAATCACAGAATGATTAATTTTCAACAATTAAAAAAAAATAGTAAGAGAGATGACGACAGATGCATGAGCATGAAAAGTGCTCATTGCTAAGTGAATCTCAAATTCTCAACCGTTCTTCACAGGTTATATTAGGATTATTTTTTACTTCTCACGTGAAAATCATGTTCATTTAACACGTTCTAAGAATGCTTACATAAAAATAACTCCATAAATAAAATTTAAAAGGTCACTCAAGATTTTTGAATAGTTCTAAAATGGTTAAAAAAAATTTTTTTTCTTGTCCTATATTTATGGTCTACGGATGACATTACAAGTATTTTGATATTTTATACATGATATTTCATTTTATTGAGGTCACTCACGATCTTTTTCATTATAAAAGTAGAATAATTTAGATATTTTCATGCGACCTACCTAAATGTATTAATGGCTTTTATATATTTTTTATATGGGAAATTATTTATATCTTAATAGTTTGTGTGAAAATTTGTGCTTTTTGAAAATTTTAATCTTTTTTGCATTATAGATAGTCAAAAATATATATCTGAAAAAACTTTTCTTAATTAACTATCAGTAGTAGTCGGTAGAGACCATAAAATTAATGAAGATAGCCGCTAATCAATTGAACATCGAAAAATGGGCCGAAGCGTTTCCGAAATTCAGCTGAGAATTATTGATGGATATGTACGATCTGCGGAAAGCAAGAAACTTGTCGGACATATTACAGCGGTTGAAATAAATCAGAACGTCTGAAACTTTTACGATTCAGTGATAATAATTTTATATAATACTTATATATTTTTGTATATAAGTCATGGTAATCAAATGGTTAACATCGATATAATGTCGTTATAATATCCGCTATTGTTTACGCCAGCATTTATCAAGGAATTATTTGGAATTCGCTTATATTTACTAATTTAAATGAAATAGCTATTTCGTATCATTGAGTACAGTTTTCTACCATTTTTTGCGTATATACTATAGCTTTAAGTATATTATTATATTCTGATCTCATATTACATGTTTGGCAACATTATCATTCAATCGCCAACTAATCATTAACACTTGCAGATGATAATAATTGAATCAAATTGTTAACTTCTTCCCGATTGTACTACGCCATTCATTGCTTCATACTATTTTAACCACAACGTCTTGTAAATAGCAAAGACATTAATGAAAAACAATAATAATAGGTAGCACTAGTGGTTTACGGTTAAGAAAAAAATCTTGAGAAAATCTAAATAGTGGGAAAATGTCGACCACATAGTAAGAAACGTACAAGTAATAGGGACCGTGCATGAAATATAGAGGCAGCACTTACGCCGACAGCCACGCTCTCTAGTATCATATTTATACACTATTGTGAGGAAACATTTGCATTAAGCATTATTTTATATCTATATGATTTTGACGAAAAATAGCTCAACTTTAGATTATTTCTAGTCAAATTGATACAACGTTTTTTCTACGGTTACAACATTTTATAATTAGGCTAGTTATAAAATTCCATGCCGCGGAAACAAATAACATTTGAGAAAATTACTTTCACATTTACTTAATAAATTTGAGAAATTTCTGGTCATTTGTTTTAACTTATTACCTACGTTATTTTCGTTTATTACATCGTATTATTATTAATATTTAACACTCATTATGATTATTTTATTATAAACCATTAGTTGTAATATCATATTTATAAAATTTATATTACCATTCACATTTTGCAAGTCCTATAAATATTATATATATATATATATATATATTTATTTCAGATTTAAATCCAAATAATGTTAGTTAACTTAGCCTATGTTAGTAAAGACAAAAACACATTTTACAAATATTTACACACACAAGCAAAATCAGTAATTTGCATAGGTACACACGCTTTTAATTAATTCAGTCCAATGGTGAAGGAACAAACTATCCAGTCTATTCGATAATATCATCAGGACACCATTAGAGCTACCACACAGTCGATTTATCATGGAGCATGCTTTTTTACGAATAATCGCGTAAAAATCTTCAACGCGCGCCTCAGCAAACATCCCTGATGCGCTACAGTACCGAGGCAGCCCCAACAATGCTCTGAACACATTATTGTACTGTATACGCAGAGCATTGTAGGCAAACTGAGTATATGTGGTCCAGAGGTTGCTGGTATAGAAGCACTGACAGTAGGCTTTGAATAGCAATATTTTTACGCTTGGTGTACAATGGGCAAACCTGCGAACCAGCATATTACCCCTCACCAACAACGCCCTGCGCTCTCTCTCTGTCTCTGTTATCTTTCATATTATCCGTAACGTAGTGCCCGAGATATTTAAACTGCGAAACTCTTACCAAACTGGTGCCGAAAATCATGATTTTGACTTAATAGACATAACCTCAAAAATTCAAAATTAAATTTCTCAAATATTATACTAATCGCCGCCGTTATTTTTCCTTAACAGAGGACCTTGACGTTGACACTCTTAGAACTATCATTAAAACATTATATTAAATTAGTTTCCACCCAATTATTGACTGTCTTTTAGCTTATCTTTAAATAACTTAGGATTCTGATTTCATTTTTAATTAAAATAGGTATAGTTTTTTACTGCATTTATCCACTGTTTACGTTTTTATATTATCCACGCAGCGCCGTGTTCAACGAGCGAAATTTCACCTGTCTGTTCCATTTGTTATTTTTATTTTTATATGGCATATTTGAACTTCTACGAATACAATAACACACTTTTGATGAAGACATTGGCAAATCTAATTTTATTTATTTCAAAACAATAGTATTAATGAAAAGCTTCATATAAAAGCTATATCATTCCCATACCGAAGTTGCATTTTTTTCATAAGATGGCATTATTGTCTGCTATATTGACCCCATAGATTTCTTGGTTTTTAAAATGACCATTTTGTAATACGTTTTTTTAATTTTAATTAATCGCGTGCGTTTTTTCTAACCTCCGATCAGCAGTATGCCATTTAAACCGTTATCACTATAGTATAATATGTATCTAAATTGATACACGTCGCTTAGCTGACCACTAACCACAAGAAGTACCTACCAACATCAAAAAAGACTTTATTCAATTTAGAACCTAAGAAGGCACTTATGAACTTCAAAATACTACCTCCGGTTGGGAATACATGTCAGCTATAGGAAGAACCGGCAAACCCTACTCACCACAGGAACACAATACAAAGTTATTTGGCTGTGATTTTCTGTAGTGTGGAGGTATTCCCTAAGTAGAGAGATATCACAAAAGAATTTTTCTTGTGTCCTAACTAAAAATATTCAGTAAAAATAGCCGATTCATCGACTCTACATCCTTTCGACAGGTTTTTCCCCCGAACAAAACAATCACACGGCGTTGATATTTTGCAACTAGATCCATTGCATAGAAAAATCATCAGAAAAAGAAGAAGAGGGTAATACTGATTGAAACCTGAAATTTACATAGGTATATCTAATCTTATCTAAGTGAGAAATATTTGTAAATTGGTTTTTCAAAAACGGCTGTAACGATTTGGATGAAGCTTTGTATTAAGCTAATGTTTTACTTTACAACTACCTAGATAGTTTTTCTTTGCAATACACCGAGCTATTCTAGGTTGTGCAAATATATATTTACATTAATTCCCATAAATTTATAAAAAAAGTTTATAACGTGTACGTGAAGTTAGAAGAAGTTACACTCGAAGTTACGTGACGCATAACAACAAGTGTTACTACTACCTTCACCACAATAGAACAGCAGGTTAAGCAAACAACTTCATACTGTAGAGTGTGGAGTTTTTGTTGTAATGTGCGCACATCGTAAAATAATCACTATTATATTTTTTTCATAAGGCGCCTAAATGTACTGACTGTTGAATTATGATCTTGACTTAAATTATACAGAAATATTAAACAAGCAACTGCTTCACACTTTGCATAATTACTGCACATAAATAATAAAACACCCGGCCCTCAGAGTAACGGAACCGCACAACACTAGAATTGAATTTACCTCCTTTTTTTTCTAACTATACTGTTGGTCTGAGGGGCCAAAATTTGAGCCTCTGATGGCTTTTATAGCTTCACCGTGGCTTGGAGGCGAGCGCTTACAGCAGTCAGTTGCAATCCCTACATCGTTCAGCTCCTACGGTATGAAAGAGTACCGCCACCGCCCTGCAAGCTATCGTATGATTTCACGATAGTGGCGACATCGTCAAGAGACAGTACAGACTCTTCAATTGTATGGTGTTAGAATAACTTGTAATTAAAAGATAATTGTTAGAAGTATCCATGCCTATCTAAAATGTTACTGGCTAATGACAATTTTGATCCTATCACGATTATTATTACTTTATTTCTAAATATGATTGAATAAAATTAAATCTCATCTCTTCTAAATTGTGTCTGAAATACAGTGTTGTATAGCATTGTCAACATTTGCATGCGAGCTAAATACTCTTGGCAAGGCATTGCTTAATATATGAAAACCCATTACGGAGATATGAATATCATAGTGGTTAGGATTTAAATGTGTAGTATATTGTTGTGTGTTTGTTGACGCTCATTATTTTCATACAAGAGTAGGAGTAACATTACAAAGCCAAAACCAACATTATGTTATTATAGCTGCTCTATTTAAAACAAGCAAATTTCGACTACTACTTATGATCATTTTGTTAGATAAATAAAGACAAAGTATATATTTATTTCTGTTGAGTAATATTATGGAGTAACTCAAGTTTTATGTTTAGGTATACTTAATGTGTTTATCATAATGTATTACCGAAAGTATTAACATTAATTTTTATATTATTACTTGATTGTTTCGTAGTTATTTTATATGATATAATGCTAGCAATATCTGATTTAGTACAACTATTGTTCGCCCATTGGTCGAAAGTCGACCATAATTATTATAGAAAATTTGAGGAAAAGAAACCATTTTTTTTAAATTGATAACACTAAAAGTCTTCAATAGCTACTATACACAAAAACAATCAGTTGACAAATAGTTTAAAAAAGGATATTGAACTGTTTTGTCTTTGCCTATTTATATCATATTGTTTACACTCGTGTTGGTTATTAAAAACAATTTTATATATAGTAGCACGGTAAAGTGACTGCACTGTGTCTGTTGGTAAGCACAGTATAATCCAAAAACTGCAGCGATTACCGAGAGACCTTAAAGTCTCTCGGCACCTGATGGATGTAAACAGTTTGATTCTGAAACGCGACACCAATTTTTTTTTTTTTTAGGTCTGACTACACTGTTAGCCTTAGGGGCCCTGAAGCCGCTGCGGCTTTTATAGCTTCACCGTACTTGGTCGACACCAAAAGAGAGGGTGACGGTTTTATCACCGTGTCCCCACTCTGCTTGATTTTTTTTTCTTAAACGCAAATCTGCGGTCTCTCTTGGTCCAAACCTATTTTTAAGTGGGTGTTTTTATAATATTAAACATTAAAAATTGCCAAGAAAAAAGATGAACTTGCAAATTCAGCTATGTACTACTATAACTAAGTGAGCCTTATTTTAGTTTATCTAACAACGATACATATCACCAAATTACATATGAATTGTTATACACTGTTGCTTATTAATATTACAGAAGTTTATTGTTGTACTAAATTTACAGATATTTTGAGGTTGTTATTTTGTTTGGGTGTTTACACAGAGGATGAGGTTTGGGAAATAAGGGATTTGATGACGTTCTCGTCCCTGTGTTTAAAAGTCATCTTCAGGTTATAATCCACTATATCCTTCGCTGGAGCACTCATCGCCCGACTAATGAATCTGCCAATCGCATCGTCGGCCACGTCAGGGTAATAGACACAGGCTTCTGTGTGCCTCGATACAGCCACTGTAGCATGGGATACACTATCATGGATCTGTAGTTTCCTCCCCTTGGTTTGGAGGATCACCACCGATTTAAATCTCTGAGACTCATGAATCATCAGGACGCACGACTCCTCCCCAGTCCCGAAGCCCTTATTAATTAGGGCTTTCTTCTCTACCTGAGTATGCACCAGGTAGAGAGTGTCGGGGGGATTTGGGGATATTTGCGCGCCTGAGTAACCCTCGAGTCTCAAGGATCTCACTGTCTGTTTCGATGCGTGTATACCGTTGTAGACCTCACTGTACGTGTAGGCCACATCCATCGGGTTTCTATGGGCGCAGAGAAGTTATTTGGTAATTTCGGCGACTGCAGTTGGTCGGTAGTAGGCCATCTTGAAAAGGTTCTTCCGGTCGATGTAAGGCAGCTGGTTGAAGTCACCAATGAGCAGGATTTCACTCATTCCCGCCAGCTAGGCAGCAGTCAGGATTGCCCCAAAATAGTTCATACGAGCCTCATCCATGATTTAACGAGGACGTTTCTCGGACTCCTTGAAACCATTCACGAGGATTGAGGCTATGGTACGCGCCCTCTTCGCGGCTTTGCTGCCGTACGTCTGCACCAGTTTTTCCTGAAGATTCTTTGCCGCCTCGGTTGTGGTGGTCAAGACTGCGTCTCTCTCCATATCGAAGTTCTTCACTAGCCATGTTGTCTACCCGCAGCCCCGGATCCCGTTGGTTCACTCGATCGTGGGCATTGCTTTAGTTCATTTATTTCATTGGGATTGAAGATCCTCGTTACGGTTTTCACCATTTTGATTATCTTCTCGTCCAGTATGATCTTCGTACACCAGGCTACCATGACGATGGGGTCGTTCAGAGGTGTGCTGAACCTGAGCGTGGGATCGGGACCCTGTGTCTCATCCTCTTCCCTTGGTACGAAACCAATGGTGGAGCTGAAAGCGGCCATGTAGCTATGTAGCAAATTTTCTAATGATAAACAAAATATTCAAAATGATCATAGTCAAACACTTGATTTGCTCTTTTCTAACTTTTCGCAATTTATAAAAGTTTTAAAGCTACGCCTTTGACAAAGTTAGATTCACATTACCCCGCTCTTGAAATTTTATTACTCGTGTCTCAAAATACACGTTTTCTTAAACCTAAAGCAATTCTATCTCTTAACTTTAATAATGTAATTATGAATTTGTCAATAAAGAGTTAGAAGATATAAACTGGTTGGATCTCTGGAATACTACTAATAGTATTGATTTAAAAGTGGAAGTTTTTATAGAAAAACTTAGTGTAATAATTATAAACAAGTATACACCATATTCTAGAAAGAGTAATCTTCGATACCCAATACCGTTCAGTAAATCTTTGATAAAATGTGATAAAGGAAAAGGTGAAATATCATAATGAATTTAGAAAGTATGGCAACTTGATGGACAAGCTCACATTTGAAATTATTCGAGAAAGAAGCGAAACCATGATTAAAGATTGTTTTAAGACTTTTAAATGTGCAGCCGCTAGAACTCTGCGTGCTAACCCTAAATACATCTGGTCCTATATAAATGGTCTATAATCGAATATTAATAGTTTGCCTAATAAGATGGTTCTTAGACAGCGAACAGTAAATTGAGGTCAAGAGATCTGTAATATGATTTCTGATAATTTTAATGCTGTATATAAAATCATAGATCATTCTAATACCTCCCAGTGTAATTTTGATACTTTTGTAGCACTTCAACGCTTAAAATTATTATTTTATATGAATGTGAGATAGCCTCAGCTATATCAAATATAGAGACAATATGGGACCAGGACCAGATGGCATTCCACCAATGCTCTTAAAAAGATGTGCAAAATCTTTACTGTATCCCTTGTTAACTATTTATAATGAGTCGTTGAAATTTGTATATTTGCCGAGATAATGGCACATGGCACATAATCGTAATTGTTGTTAATATCTGGCTAACTTAATTAACTGCAAATTCCATATATATGCTGATGATTTGAAACTTTATCAAGTTATAGAATCTTTGAAAGACAACGAAATATTACAAACGCAAATTAACGAAGTTTCAAAATGGAGCGACTAAAATAATATGCTAATAATTCTAATTTATGAAATTTTCCAAAAAGATAATTCCTATCCAAGCTATTAATTATATTGAAAAGGTTCCATTAAATTAAATTTCAAGTATATGTGAATTTGGAGTGATAATTGTCGATAGTTAGCTAAGTTTTCGTTTTTACATTGACGAGATGATAAAACGTAGAGCTTCTCGATTATCAGGCATTATCTCAAGATAGCTTAGATCTTTTGGCGACCCAAATGCCATAATAACCATATACAACTCCATAATACGTAGCATTTTGGAATATGGAAGCGAAGTATGGAATACTTGTTATGACGTACACTCAAATAGAATTGAGCGTGTGCAAAAGCGATTCGTGTATCATGTAGCTTATTTTGAGAATAAATGTAGATCTTTAAAATCTTATGGTTCTAGATTTAGAAGGCAGCAGATATTTCTTTGCTTTACAAATTGATCCATGATTTGGTTGACTGCGAGAACGTACTCAATCAAATTAACTTTGTTGTACTACGTCCGGCCAGTCAGTTAAATAATAGGAAAACTTTCATGACTCCTCATTGCAGGTTTAATGTAGGACAACACTCTCCGTTGCATCGAATGTTTATTGGATATAACAGTATAAGGCACTTTATTAATATTTATTCTTGTTCTTTGCCTTCACTAAAACTTAAGCTTAACTCGTAATTTGTTTTGTTGTTTTGTTGTTAGTTTTTTTTTTGTGCAAGTTGTGTTCATTTTTTGAAGGTACACTCCACATTTTTTTAATAGTCATAAATATGTGTAATTTTACCGGTGTGAAGGCTGGTTTATGAACAAAAAAGGTATCCAATAAGCTAATTATTATTGGCCTTTGTACATTTACGATCGATACTTTAAGCAGACTCGCCAAAACAATAAAGGAGCAGCAGCTAAGGTAAAATTTGCTGCACCTAATCAAATTATTTATAAATATAGGTTTGGAAACTGTTCATCCCTTAAGATCTGCTTCTCAGATAGTTTTAAACCTAGTTCGTGTCATTGACTTTTCTATCATCAGTGACAGCCTTTTTCTTCTTCTTCGGATAGTTTATCCGACCGAACGATAGTCTATAGAAAAGTCGTATATGTCGCGTTTCGCGCTATCTTTAAAGCTCAGGTAAAGTCTGCCAACAGGTTTTATGTATGTGCAATCTTTCCGCAGAGAATCTGCCGTGGTAAACGTGAAGGCTTCATACGATGTACGTATCCTATTCACTGTAAACACTTATTTTTTAATAAGGCAGTGATGTTTTAAACTATTATATGGGCAAAACCTTCTCATTTGTTACTCTGCCTCTCCATGAAAAACCCGAAACGCTACGATGACAACGCATGTGTAATTATTCCACGACATAATCGACTTCTACGTTATACTTCGTTATAATCCGCCTATCCGCTTAATTTTGATTAATAGACAAACATTCAAACAAACGTATTTCGCATTTAAAATATTTATAATAATACTAGATTAGATATAAGATAATTGATACATAAATTATAATAGGAATTGAAAATGTTAAAAAAAGTGCGTGCGTACAAAGTACACAGGTCAGAAGTGAAACTTCATTGGCAAACAAATTTTTAAATCTCGTTTATATTTATACTAATCTAAAGCTTTAGATTTCCAAGACTTAGAGGGAGGGAAAAAAGGAAGATATGTTAGGAATTTAATGAATTTAATTGTCATTAAAATATTAAATTCTTAAATTACGAGTGGCAAATTAAAATGCCACATGTATTTGTAAATATTAAAACTTCCTAACCTTCAAACGAATTAACATAAAAAATTGTATATTAACAAAAAGATAACAAATATATTACTTACTCTGAACAACTGCTTAGTATATGACGATTTACAAATTTATCACAAAATGTTTATTTATAAATTTAACTCACTGTTTACACATTGTCTCCATGGCTACGAGCATCAATACAAAGCACAGGTAAGTTTTACAATATACCTACAATATTGTACAAGCAACATACGAGAATCAATTTATAAATGTGCCGATTTATTGTTTTCCAGTTCTTAATTATTATTAAGTAAAAATAAGGGTACATAATATGACTAATAAGATTCATATTGAATGAATTAATTAACATGACTAACTAAAATATTCAAGTTAAAACTTTGTCACCAACCACGCAACAGTATTTTCGAACAGCGATACTTGATATTCTGTCATGCGCTTCAGCTGCAGCCTAACCTAAAATCAGGTTAGGTTTTGATCAAACATTAGCTTATCTTCGTTCGTGTGTCTTCCACACTTTTATTAGCATACCGCCTCTTTTATTTTTAATCATATTAGTTTACGTTATTAATTTCTCACTTATTCTTTTCAATTCGTTTTGGCTTCAGTTAAGCCTATTCAACTTGTGGATTTTAAAAACAGGCGCGACCCTCGGACAGCCTAGGATTCCGATCGCGCAAAGTATTTTTTTTTTTCATCGCTTAAATTAAAACTACCTTCGACAAATATGTAAAATCACATGAAAAACCAACCATCCCGGGGAATGGTATCTAATAGGCTATTACGTAATACGTTCCAGGTGAACGAGGTTTTTTTTAGGACGTAACTGCTGCCGTGCGGGCTGGAAGCCCATCAGCACAGCTGTCAGAGGGCGCCGGAAATCGTGAGCCAAGAGGAAGTCGCTTCGCGATTCTCAGATAAGAAACCTTAACCTTTAGACACGACCGATCTTTGTTTTATTTTAATCACTTCGTATTGTTGATTGCCTATATGAAACTGCCTTCGGATAGCCGAATTGCCGAGACACCTCAAAAAAAATATTCCCTAGGGATGCGTAAAATGAATATTTTATTAACTTTGACTCCTGTTTCTTTTATAACTCCCGGGCCAAAGCTTAACAAAAGCAGCTATATATTTTAACTCCTAAACAGTAGCATTCCCATCAGAAGTTGATAAACCCGATCGAGTTTCTTGCCAGTTCTTCTCGATGCCTGGGATGTCTTCCGAACCGGTGGTAGTGTATTGATATTCATAAGTGCTTTCTTAGGGCCTAAATTTAATCCTATAAAAAAAATTTAGTATCATAAAAATAAGGAGTCGTCAAGTGAAGATTGAACAGAAGTTGGCTAAGCGTTTTTTATTGATTTGACGTTTATATTGGCTACGACTGACTGACTGAACCTGCATCAGACCAAGACCTGAAGTACTCCGTGTATTTTTTCCAACATAGAGCAATAATCACATATTACTGTAATATTCCTGTTCATTTTCGTAAATGTGTATTAACAAGTAGGTACAAGTAGTTATATAACAAGTCGTATAGCTGACATATAGCTGATATATAAAATCACAAGAGGTATGCAGACCCGCAGAATAGAGACGGTGCATCATATCTCGCTCGACATAGATTAATGAATTAAAGAAGAGGGGGAAACGATAATCAATCAAGCTTTAACAATTTTTTACGTCTAGGTATTATAATGGAGACAGAATACTATTATATTTAGAATGATTACTCATAATTTAATTTTAAGATACTAAAGTATTGGTTTTTGTTAACGCTGATGAAGTGTGGTTTTATTGGCGATATTTTTGAATGGTTTTAAAAAGATTTTATATTATAAATATTAGTGTTTTTGATAGAGTAGATATAGTTTTTTCAAAATTTGGTTATAATTTATTTAATCAAAATTTTAAAATTATTTTAGTTAAAAGGAAATATGTATTGAAAATAAATCAATTTTTTTAATGTCAATTTTAGTTAACAAATTTTTATACAAAAATCTGAATTCGGCATAATTTGTAATGGAAGGTACTCATAAAAATAGAAAAAAAAACTAGCCCAATTTCGACTATTCTACTATTTACCATCAAGGTGTTTCGGTCCCTATATCCCGAATCCATGTCAGCCCCATGGTACCATAATATTGCATCCGCGGTATCCGCTATCATACGCGAAGAATGTTATACGCGGGGAAACAGGCTATGGCAGGTACGTTATGAGGCCTCCGTCACTGGGGAGATGACGCGGCCTTTCTTCCCAAGAATGGATCAAGCTCACGCTATTATGAGGAAAACCCGTTTGTCGCCTCTCCATGTGCAAGTTTTAATTGGTCATGGGGTGCTTCGCAGCGTACCTACACAGATTCAAAATTACGGATAGCCACGCGTGTGACTGCGATGCGGATATCGACGAGACAGTATTCCATCTGATTATAAACTGTCCAAGATTCGGGTTTTCCGCGTACGACCTCGAGTGTAGAACTGGACTAAAGATTGGTTTGGATACATTCCCCGCTATAATGCGGGATGCAGAACGTCGCGACGTTTTTCTCGCCTTCATCGAGGACGTCGTAAAAAGAGCTGGGTTGCGGAACAAATGAGGCGAGTCTGGCTATTTTTGCGCTATGTTTTGGATGTTCTTAGGTATTCTTAGGAGTTTTTAAATGTTTTAATGTCCTAAATGGGGATTTTAAATTATTTGATTCTGATTTATATTATTTATTGGATTGTCTAAGATTCTTTTAATAATTTTTTTCTGTTTTTACTGTATGATTGTGAATTTATTATTGATCTTTTCAATCGCTACTTTACTCATTTATTAAATTTACAATTTTACATCTTTTAACACTTATACAAGCTTAATGTGGGATTTAATTTTGAAATTTTGAAATTTTATTTTTAGTGGATTTTTCATTTCCGAAGTTGTAACAGTAGTCTGTGATAGTTTTTCTGTGATAGCGTATAGGTCTCGCACTATTTAATATTGTCCTGTAAAAAATTAAGTACACATACTTCCTTTTGTAAGTAGTAATAAGAAAGTAAGATTAAGATAGAGAAGTAGGTAAATCAAGAGTAGTTTAAGCGTTGGGAGCTCTGTTAATTTAAGAAATAATGTCAGCAATAATAATTAAGGAAATGTAAATCATATAGCTTGGGGGTTTTTGGGATCATCCTCATGGAAGGATGGGAGTCTACTATAATTATTTTACATGACACAAGGACCCTGATCCGCATTAGGGGTGCCGTAGGACTAAACTAAAAAAATTGCATTGTTATGGAACTTACATACATATAAATGCCAAATTTCACCTTAATCGGGTAGGTAGAAGTGGTTAAAAATGGTTTTCAACTTACAAACTTAAATGCGAACGAAGCAAGTTAAATAAAAGCTTGTAAAAACACTTTTTTGTACCTATATAATTTATTTATACATATACATAAAAGTGAAAAAAGAAAAGGAAAATATAATACTTTTCAGAAACATTGCTTTTAATGTTTTTGAGAACCATGTCCTTACAGAGTACAGACCAGTCCATTGACCCTAAAATCGTTCCTCGGTATGTAACTCTTAAATCCTAGTGAAAGCGTGCTCCCTGTTTCCCGTTGTAATTTTCTAAGTGACCAAGGAATTTATCAAGATGCAAATGCAGTTTTGTCTACATATTTACATATTTTCTCCAAGATTTAAAGTGTTTCAGCATCCTTTGTAAAATTCCTTTATAGTTTAGCGCTTTATGATTACCAAGAAAATTTTACATCACTTCAAGCTACAGCTTCCTCAGTAGATATCATTTAAGAAATTAATCTTTCATCCATGTGCGAAGCATATTATAAGGTGTTTAGTAACTTACTAAAATACACATTACATTTATTCCAATGTCTTAAAAGACAAAAAACTATGGGCTATATATGTGATAAAATTAGTATGGAAGACACAAGGCCACACATCTCGTAAAGTTGTACGCAGTTTATATACCTACAAGTATGATACAAAACATTATCTCCTTTTAATTGTCGTGAAATAAGAAATATACCAAATACAAATACGTTATATACGAAATATACCACGCGGGCGAAGTCGCGGGTATAGCTAGTAACATTATAATATAAGATATATATATAATCTAATTTAGGATAGTAAAATTTTATATAATAATTATAAGTAGTATGTCATAGTTTGACATCACAAGATATCAAGCCATTAGTTTAATTTGCACAGCAGCATTACCGGTGAATTCATCACATAAAAGCAAGGTACCAACACGGAAAATCCTCACCTCACCCATACTATCACTTTTCGCGTACTTAGTAGTAAAGTTTTCGCTTTGCAACCGAGGAAGTTCGCGCCTCGCCGGAGTAGCATTCCCTTGCTAATTAACGAGCCGCCGGTAGCTGCATTGTGACATCCGTCTTTCGCACGGTTGGGCGGAATAAACTTTGTACTTCATAAAATTATATTCTTGTTAATGAAAACGCAATGAACAGAACTAATCTTATGACTAATGAAGAAAAATATTCTTAGAAAGAATGTTGTTATTTCTTCAGAAGTAGTTTATTTCTTCTACCATTTAAATTATTAAATCATGTCGATTAACTATGTATAAATTAATAAGAGCTTTGGTGTTTAGATCCGCTAATATAATATATCCTATTTTATCAGTGATCGTACTCTCACAATGTGTATAGGGTTTTTAAGTTGTTTCCAGGTGAACTATTTTTCAATTTCGTATATAATTCTCGCCTTCGTCTATTTTCAAGATCATTGACGTTCCGCTTTACCAAGTAATTCCACTCAGTGCGGTTTTCCGCTATCGTCTCCTAATAAGAAGGATTAATGTTGCATAGCTTAATGAATTTCAGCTTTTGAATCTTTTTTATCTAAGAACTGGCCAATAGGTTTCCAGTTACCTTCCTCAAGTTACGAGTAGAAAATTTGCTTTGAAACTTTCTCGTCTGGCATCCGGGACAAGACAATTACTGTCCACACCAACGTTTTTGGCGATGTAGCTTCCATTTCGAAAACATTAGCAGTCGAGTGGTTTATCGGCAGAAATTGATTTGATGTCCGCAAGTTTGATCCCCGACATATACTAATGATTTTTTCGGCATTCGCGGTCATTTACTGATTCAAATTGGTATCACTATCGGCTGACGGTGAATGGTGAAACTCGAAAGAGGCCTTAAATATTTGGTGCGGGATACGGGTAAACTATGGAACTCACAGCGTTAATATTGGTGACTCGTAGCGTGTGTAATATAACTTCGACGATAGCTCTTCTCTAAAAACTAAATTACATGTCACTCGCGGCGAAGGCCTTCCAAGCTAGATTTTTAACGGCGGTTGTACACAGTTCACTATATCACTCTTTAAAGCGTGCGGCGTTGTCCACGTGGCGATGCGCTTGCGTTCCGAGACGGACTGTTTGCGAACGGGTAGTAGAGAAAGGGGATGGTTAGGAGGTGGTAGGTTTAGCGGGAAATATTTAATGCTTTGTAATTAACACGCGCCAACAGTGAAGGAAAATGAAATGGAAAATGTCCTTGTGATGATTAAGCCCTTATATATTAGTGGAAAGAGGCCTTTGTTAACATAAATAAAATTTATTATTGTAAAGAGGTTGGTTTAAAAGAACAAGCTTAGAGTTTATTGCCGATTCTTCTCTAAGGATAATGGCTTCCGAATCGGTTGTAGAGTGTAGTCATTGAAAATGTTGAATATAGTTAACATTGTATCATTTGTATATTTTAAATTAGCAACTAACCAATTTAATTTACAACAAAATTAAAAATCTAACACGTGCGTATATTCCGTAGGTATGCAGTACCTATATCCGAACACTTTCTAAATTAAATCGATATAATATCTAAACTGTGTGTATATTAGTGTTTTTTTCTTAAATATACATCTTTAGTAAATAAAGTACGACAAAATTCTTCTGACCTTTTTATTATTTTACGGAGGCAATGGGAAAGAAATAACACGAAATTAAACCCTGCCGTCAAGTCGCAAATAAACGGACGAAGCCTTTAAAACGAAGAAATCAAATGGAATAAAAATTGTAAAAGAGAACAAAACGCGCACCAATCTATACCCAGATTGCGGGTCAAGTTAACGTTAGTTACCGACCAATTCCGTATCGACGCCTTCTACGAGCAAACGAAGTAGCAAAGTTGGAAGTCATTAACTTTGGTTAAGTTCGTTACTACGCTCAGTTCGTTGCAAGGGAACTCCGGATCGAGCACCAGCTGCGTTCGAGAATGAACAAAATAGGATAATGAGGGACTGAGTCCGGGAACGGTCTCTACAAGTCTGACATTTAAAAAATATCTAACAAAAATAAGCATAGTTTTTCATTGTTATTTATGCTTACGAAATCCCTATATGGTACCTAACTAGAACTAGGTGTTTTTTTTTGTTACACGGAATTACAGACACTATTTCTCAGAATTTACTGTTAAAATGTGATATTAAATCTATATTAATAAATCTGCAGTTTTGTTTGTACGTGTTTGTTTTTTTCTAATTTCCTGATAGACATGTATTATAACGGAACGATGGAAAAGAAAGATCATGAATATGATATAAAAAAGTCATCTGTCTTTCTGTTTGTATGTACGGATTTAACTCAAAAACGACTTGACCGATTTTTATGAAATATTGTACACGGGAAGTAAATGGAATTCTTCAATTGACAAATAGATAATCTATATGAATTGTCAATAATATGAGCAAAAATAAAATTACGAAAAACAGCTATCCTCACACTTCTATCTTATTTATGTACCGCTCTTAATCAAACCAACCATTAAAAATCTTCAAATCTACTGTTGCATTTAAATGAAATTAAAATTGAACATGAAATTATTAGTTTAAAAAATATATAAATTAGATTAATAAATTAGATATAGTAATAATTGTAATTTGCTATTAAAATATGCAGCCCCTTGAATTTTTTAACCAAATATTTCAATGATCTTAACAACAGGTAACCAAAATAATGATATTACCTGTAACTTAATTTGTTTGCATTACGACCGTTGACGAGTACTAAGAAAATTTCAACAAATCGAACAAAAGTTGAATACAGTCCACAAAATGCAATCAAGAGTACATTTGTTACCCATAAGGCAAACTGAACAAGACTCCGAACCGCTTCAATGAATTGTAGCACTATTTTCTAAGCGCCTTATCTTCTCCTACTCAAATAAAACTGCGTAATTGGGTTTGTTTCAGTCAAATTGCTCGGGTCTGGGGCTGCTTGGCGTCATTAGACCTCACTCTAACATTTTATTGAAAGTGGAACCTTAATTTTGTTTAAGAGCGCACAAATAGATGTGGTTTGTTTCAGTTTCAAATGTTTTCTTATAAAGTATTATTTTGGTGTGTTAATGGCGGTCATTTTATTGTAATTAGGGCTGTTTTTGAAAACATTACAAACGTTAATTAATTTTGTCTTGCTAATTAATATCCAACTTATATACTCGATTTTCTTTGATACAAAATTAAATTTTCGTTTGTTAATTAATTTTCTATCTCATCTTTACTACTATTAAAAATTTTGTAGGTGGTAATCTCTGGAACTACTGATCTAATAATTCCGAAAATTATTTCACTAATAAGTAGCTACATAATTCTTGAGTGACATAGGCTATTTTCTAATCCCTATTAAGTTTTATATTGTAATTAGCACAAGCGAAGTAATGGCGTTTTCTGGTTATTTATAAAGTAGCTATTAATAATTCGGGTAATTCCTTTTCGGCGTCAGTTACTCCCGTATTTCATGATCGAGTTTCATCAAGAGAAGAGTAAATCTGTATTTGCTATAAAAATAATAATTAATATTTCCATTTAGTTCGTACCTAGCTTTAGATAAATATAATTTGTTTTAACCGGTAGATTTTTTTATTAAAAAAAGCACTTAGAAATTTACTTTCATCGCAGGACATCTCGACGCTGAGAGGGTTTCCATCCTTATGAAGTAGACATTCCCCCAATATGTACGAAGCCATTGTCTTTCATTATGCGAACGGTTAAAGAGTGAAATTCAATCCAGGTATCTGTTTTCTCGCCACCTATGACTTGGAAAACTTCAAGCGAAGAGTGAATAGCCATCTGATAGGTAAGCGCGATCTATAGTCGGCCTCATCTACTCTTACTGTAAAGTGAGGTCGAGGCCAAGAACCGCATTATCAAAAATGTTTTAAAAAGTAAATTCGAATAAAGGCACTAAAATAAATAAAAAAATAGGTGTGCAATTCACACGTGGTAGAAGTGAAACCTTCACATCTATGTTTTTTTGATGAAAATGATCAAATACATACTAATTTAAAGTTTATGAAAATGTACATACAAGTACTCACAATCATTATATACAAGGTGTCCAGAAAGGGTATCGGGTATTTGTAAGTTCAATGAAACAAAAATTATTTGTATGCAATAAAAAAGTTTATTGTTTGTTATTAGCATATGAATTGGAGAATTATTTGGAATAGATGATGTTATCCAAATGATGACCGTTACGTTGCTGGCACTCTTCTAAACGGAAACGAAGATTGGCGATAACACGTTGACACATAGCTATCGATATTGCTGCCATTTCTGACCTGATGTTTTGCTTTAACTGGGTTAGATTCGTCGGATTGTTTTGATAAACCTTACTTTTAAGGTATCCCCATGCAAAATAGTCAAGCGGGCTAAGGTCGGGGCTTCTGAGAGGCCAGTTGATGTTACCCCTTCACGAAATGACTTTATTAGGGAATAATTCGTTAACAACTTCCATTGAGTCATTTGAGGTATGGCAAGTGGCCCCATCTTGCTGGAACCACGTTCTTGAGTTGAAACCTGCAAACTCCTGCAACTCTGGGACCAAAAAATTTCGCAACATATCGCAATAACGGTCACTATTCACATTAATTGCTCGGCCTCGTTGATCTTCATGAAAATAAGGACCAATTATGCCTTTAGCAGACATAGCGGCCCAAACAACGACCTTTGGGCTATGCAGGGGTCGTTCATGCTTTCGTCTCGGATTCTCCACTGCACAGTACCGACAATTCTGCTTATTAACATGACCATTCAGGTGAAAATTTGCTTCGTCACTGAACAGTATGTTGTTAAAGTTGTTAAATCGCTGCAGCATTTCGTTCGCAAAATTCAGTCGATTAGCATAGTCCGTATCCTTCAATTCTTGAACCAATTGAATTTTATAGGCTTTTAGATGTAAGTCTTTCTTTAAAATCGAATGTAAAGACGATTTTTTGATGTTCAACGCTTGGCTTCGCTTTCGGATGGATAAAGACGGATTTTGACGAACCGACGCCTCAACTTCTTCAATTGTTTCTTCATCGCGAACTGAACGAGGACGACCAGAGTTTTGAATTTTAACTGTCGCACCTGTATTCTCGAACATCCTGATCCATTTCCTAATGCTATCGTCACTTGGCGCGTGGCGTGTACGATATTCCGCACGATAGAGACGTTGAGCAGTCACTATTGAATCACCATTACGATAATACGCTCGTACGCAAAATGCGCGATGCGTCCCCGAGTACTGTTCCATCGTGACTAAAACTCCACAAAATGGCGGACGCCACGAACCCCTCCCCGCACCCTTTAGACGCCCCGTTTCGAATATGGCGCGAAAACAAATACCCGATACCCTTTCTGGACACCTTGTACAATATCACTTTCAATTACTGCACATTTGAAGTATCCATGGTAACCTAACACAATATCGATCAGTAACAGAATGTCATAAGTGTTGACTAAAAAGTCTTTATTTCGTGCCTTTTTGGTAAGGTATCTAATAAAATTCATTATTACGTGGCAACAAACCACTTTTGTACCATTTTACCATTTCCTAAAACTTTCCTATCTCATTTTCTCCCACCTTAAATCTTATGAATTTATGTGTCTGTCTCTTTTTACTGTCGCTTTCTCTTTTTCGTTTCATCGACTTTCAAATCACAACGATGCTAAAGAAGTTTTCACTTCAAAAGTGAAATAATAATAGATAAAAAAATATGCTAGTCCTAGTCATATGAAACTTTGAAAGAAATTCAATGACGTCAATATTCATACTATGCTGTCACTTATTTTTGAGTTTTATAATTTTTAAACATACTCGATACCTATATCCTATTCACTATAACGTGACATTTTATGCAAACAAAAAACTATTGTTACTCAAACTTAACATAGCTAAAGATACATTCTGACAAGTATATGTGTCTGTGGCGTTCACACTTCTTTAGTACGAACTTTTTATAGGAGTTTTGAGATGTAATATTTAGAAGAATTTAAAATGGATAGAATAAGAAAATGGAATTATTGAAACACAATTTACCTTTATTTACACCATATGTTTTAAAACAGATTTGCAATTATAACTGTAGGGCTAAATGCCCTTATGTCCTTATGCCATGTCTCTTGCATATTATGTTTAAGTGTATAACACAATTTAAACCAATTCCTTGTCCACGGTATATAGCGCCAGCATATTTCTTTGCGCTTCGTTCGGTGAAAAAGATTTACTCTGGTAAACCTAGTTACTTGGACCCGGTTTATCCATCAAAACAACTTTTATAAAATAACGTTAACAACAAAACGAGAAAACTAATATAAACAAAAACATTAACAAGGAAAGAACGAAATTATTTGGAAAGGTTCACCATAACACAACTCGAATGCGATCAGTGGAGACTAGGAGGCTACAACCCAGCAGAATTTAAAACACACGACGTTTAGCATTTCGTGTTCCTGTTACGGGACCACTTTTTTATTATCATTCACAGAGTACTTTTGTATATAGGAGGTATCTTTTAAATCTTTGACAGAATTCATATTGTTGACATTTTAAGATATTTATGTTCACAGATCCGTAGGTAGCATGCATTAATATATCAAAATAAAATAATGAAATCTTTTAAATTTTATTTAACAATAATATAGTTCAAAATGTTATACGAACAATTACCTTTACAAGAAGACAAGAACTCATCGTACTTAAAAATTAACCCATTTTATGTTTTGTTTATTTAAATTCACGTTATAATGAATACGGTATAGTTCTCAAAGACTGCGCCATCAGACCCAAGATTAGATACAATTAAAAGATGTCAGCTGATGGTCTAATTCGTGTGATGAAATATATCTTTATTTAATCAGATCTTTACTTTAAAATAACACTTATCTTAAATAATGGACAAGAACTCCTCTGTTCGAGTAAATCGCGATCACTATACACTAGGTGTAGCACCAGCTGAAATGGCACGCTCAGACATGTAGTGTTCGAAGAGCAACTGGTGTTATATGCAGTAATCAAGCGGGTATTGAATGAGACTGAGCCGTCACGCTCGGCTATGTAACGCACGTTCGGGTACAGTCGGCTCGAGTCGACTAATTGTATTTCATATTATTAAACTTGCCTAGATGGTTTTCACTTCTATTATGTGGTTTTAAGCAAAAACAGGTTTTTTTTTTTAATTTTGCGCTTTGGGATCAGCCAGTCAGCCAGGATATATCCAGCTGTCGAGAGGCTTGCAGGCCGGCACAACATCGACCGGCGATGGATTGCTGATCTCTGGGTGGTCACCGTTGTGTTTGGATTGTACTTTGCTTACCGACAGACACAGTATCTTCACAATGCTGTGCTACTACAAAAAAATTCTAAATATGCCCTTGAACATAATACAATTTACAGTTGTTTAAAAGCTAGATGGCTACAGAGATTTAAAAATAAGTGCTTGCACTGTCACCGTTGTCGCCATATAGGGCTCTCATAAATTCTGATAGACACAGACATAAGCAAAATAAAATAGTCAGTTTACTGAAACTGGCAAGAAAATATAATAAACATCTAAAAATAAAAAAGACCTATAACCGTAAGCAAAGGTGAAGTTGTTTCAAAGTTTGGAGTTAAATGTCATTTATATTACAGCATAGAATAGAAACTTGTGTAGTTAAATATGTAGGCAACTGAGAAAATGATATCGTATTATTTACTACTTGAATTAAGAGAAGTGTCTTGTCTGGTTTTTATTCTGATCCCGTCAGTGTCTGCCGCGACATCACTTGATTAATTGCCAACGACGTCTTCTTCCCCTCTCTCCCAACTGATTGATTACGTTGTAATCTTGTTTGTGACTTGACTGATGCTGTTTCGCAGACGTGTTTTTCATATATTCAGTATAATTAGCTCTACTTAACAGAAGTTAATTTTCTTCCGTTTAAAGTATTATAAAAAAATCGATGTGCCTAGGTCACTCTGAAATGCTACAACTATAAAAGATTTGCTAACTTCTATCGCTGGAATCGTAGCTGTACTCAAGGACCTGACTATACAGTTTAGTTATACACTTTACATGTTTATAATTAAGATAAATAAGATAATAAGTTTGAGAATAAAAATTTAGGTTCACTATTCTCTTCAGAATGAAAATCATAAATCTAAATCAAAAATACTTATTCAATTTAGGAGGTAACGCGGGCAGTATTTTACCCATACAAACGTATTCCCCGATTTCCTTCCTGAATAATGGTACTAGAACAAATATTTTTGCACTTTAAAATCTATATCGACTACTACAGATCCCTATGTTTATATTTTTTTTATAAATGAATTATAAAAACTAACCTTTTAGAATGACCATCTTTACACGTTCAACAAACAAATTTGACGACTACAAAAATAAAAAGAAGAAGAGACATTGCCAAAGTCTGTCTTATGTTATTCTAGAAAAAAAGATGAAAATCAGTTTAGTTTTTGAGGAGGAGACAGGGGAATACGAAACTATAATTTTGACAATTCTACGTAGGTATAATCAGTTCTAACTGCAGTCGTCACTCTTGCACTTTATTCGGTATAGTTTCAGGCACAGCGCGACTGCAATAGATTTTATAAATACCTATTCTTGAAATATTTCTTTGACCTCGCATCCCTTAAGCTCTAAGCAGTCACTTACTTCAGGTTCGAAAAACATCCCACTCATCGAGAAGAGCCGAAAAGAAACTCGATTGAGTTTATCATTAACTTTTTTAACTGTGTAATTATTGTATACAATTAATAATTGTATTTAGTGGATGTACAGAGAGAGTATCATATTTAGACTTTTGATAGTAAAACGTGGTTCAAATAGGCATTGTCAAATAACATGCTTATATTCATATTTAATTAAAAAATTGTGTAGTGTAGCAATGCAGTATTAACAATGAACTAACAACTGCATGGTTAAATTAAGTTATTATGGTTACATAAATAAATGAATATACAATTAAGTACAAATAAGGAAAATGATCGCCCAGAACATTACTTTAAAGCTATATAAATTGCATCTTTGAATTCACTATTAGCGGTTCCCAGAGACAATAGAATTGATGATCGCCACGACAATTGAAATAAGAACACAAATAAAAGCGGGACGAAACGTAACCGAAACTCTGTTGTGAATTGATGAATATCTACGATTTGCGGAGAGCAAGAAACTTTGCTGACAGATTACAGCAGTTGAAATAAATCAAAACGTCTAGAGCCTTTACGATTCTACGATAGCCGTTTTATTTATAACTGTTTTACATTTTGTGGTCTGATAGCTATTTATTATCTCTCCTATTTCACTAATTTATTATGAGATATTTCATAATCTAGAGTAAACGAAGTTTCTTAATAAATAAAATAAAATAATTCTCGTTATGAGTAGTAGTACTAAACAAGCATCACTTAGAATGAAATAAATTATACCTGGGTTCTTTAATAAAATTATAATACACATATAAATGTTCAGTAATGTATAAACAGCTTTAAACGGATACAAATTTTGTTACAAATTACACTTTCTTCATTGTTATTATCCACATTATCGTAGATTACTGAAAAACGCCTTATCAAGATCTTGTTTAAAGTAATTAAATAAATTTTGTCATGTCTATTTATCATTTTAGTTATGGAGCTTTATAGAAACTTTTCAGGAAAATAGATCATTTTGATTTTGTAATGCCCTATGAGGGTAAAAGTAAGTAATGACTGATTAACTTAGTGGCAGCATTTTTTTACATGTACCTATAGTCCAAACGAATTAATCAAAATACTATACCAACCATTAACCTCTATTAATTTTAAAAGAAGGTGGAATACAACATTCAAGTAACGATAGCTTAGTACTTATTGAAATTTTTGAAACTTTATTTTAGCAGTATTACGTACGAGATTTTATTGTTTTCAAAGAGAGTAGATCTATTTAAATTGCACGAAGCGCTTATGATCGACTAGTGAAGTGACAGTATAGGCACGAACAGAGGTCACGAACGTAATTTCCGAAAGCCCTCGACTTCGTGATGACATATTAATTATCACGGTCATTGTGTAGTTGTCATGTCATTACTACGAATATGTTAATTCATTTTAATAAAATTAACTGCATTTTTTAAGTAAATGTATTTATATAATGTAATGTAATATGTAAATCATTTTTACTTTTTCCCTCCACTTATAGTTTAATAAATTATAGTTTATTGAATTACCTTTTGTTACATCGAAAACTCTAAATTCTTTTCAAACCGCCAGTTGACAGTAGGTATGTTTAAAAATTAAAGATATAAGTTCAATATTGTTTATGTATTTATAGATTTTTGTCTATTAGTCACATGATTAGAAACTCCAATCAGAAAGCGTGACGTCATCGGTTAATAAATACTTATAATATACGTCATTCAGTGTTATTGGGTTGTTTTGTGATAAAGTGACACTAAAATTATTAATAAATTTGGTAATAGTGGCTTTTTATCTGTGTTACTGAAGAAATTTCATATCTAAAATTGTAATAAAATTAACTTTGCACACAATACCTTCAACCTTAGTTTTATTTATTGAACGATGACGTCACACGTGGTTAAGTTACCACGATGCCACGAAATTGTGTCATATTTTTTAATCAAATAAAACAAAATTATATTACTTAGTTGTGTCTAATAATTAATAAATATTATTGATATCGCAGGTACTTATCGATACTTTTAACATACAAAGTGTATGAACCATTTTTTTTCAAATGTTGTCTACTTTCAGATTGCCAAAGACATATCAACTATTCTAAAATAAAATAAACCTACGCACAGTGTCCAGCAGAATGTTAACTATATTATTTAATATTAAACGTTTGAATAATTGCCTGTATAGATTTATTATAAATAGTTAAAATATAATTTAATATATCCTTTCAAAAACCTTATAATGGTAAACTTGAAGTACCTAGCACTTCCACTTGTTTACGGAAATAGATAGATATATAATCAAAAGACAGTTTCAAGAAAATCCATAGAGATTAAACTACACTTGGATTCTTTGTAAGTCGCGCAATATAAGATACGGTCAAATGAGAATCCTTTTCGCCTTTTGATACGGGTCTGGCTAAACTTTTTGTTTTCTGTTTTACTAATATTGGTTTCGGATAAACACTTCGTTATCGATTTGACGTCAAACTTTCAATTGAAGTATTAAATTTATATACAATATGCATATATCAATACAGAGAGTAAATATATAAATATTTAACAACATTAAATTATAATCGAAATGAAATGAAATAATTGTATCTAAGTAGTTTAATCTCTTATATCTCAATCATAGGTAATCTGTGGTGGTAATATTACTATAGTTAATCAAACATAATCAAAATAAAATCTGTTAAGAATTAAAAACTTTTTTCTACAAGTATTATTGACAATTCCTATAACCTATCAATTATAGAGTAACATAGGATTCCAGTCTACAAAATTTTATCAAAATTCTGATGTGAATTAATATAAATTTAATTTTTTTCTTTACTTTTTTTAAGCTTAATTAATCTCATTCTTATGCCCTATGACATAAGCATGACATAAGCAATAACATAAGCTTCCTGTGTACAAAATTTCATTTTTTGGCGTTTTTGAGTAAATCCGGATATGTAAACAGAGAGGCAGATGAAAAAAACATCATATTATCTGTGATTAATGTCCTTTAAATAATATATATCTATCATGTAATTAGAAAAAAAAAATATACGTGTCTACAGACTTATTTAATATACATGAGTTATTCAGCTTGAAGTGAAGTAATTAAGAAGACGAGGGTCTGGAGATCTATACTTCAAGGTGATTGTAGTTTTTTCGGACTCTAGACCTTACATATTTTACTTTATTTTTGACATATCGGTCTAGAATATGCTTGAATAAGCTTCTTGATTTTTAAATTCTAGCTTATGATTGCAAATTATCAAATTTACGATAAAATATTTTTTTAAGAGTCTATTTCCTAATAGGTGTATATTAATTTTGAAATTTTCAAGAGATATATACTACAATAATTAACACTAGATTTAAAAGAAAGGCTACTAATTGTCCTCTCGCACTCGTTCAATTCACATTTAACCGGCACGCTTTGAGAGTTAATTATCAAAGTCCCTTTTCCTTATCCTACCCCAATACTCTTAGCAGCGGGCTGTCTAACACAAAGCAAATTGCTAATACCCGATAGCTCTGGGAAAGGGCGCAGAATGGCCCATTTCCTGAAGAAGCTTTATCTTTTCTTTTCGACAGTAGGCACTCAAAGTGTATTAAGTAGCGAGTCGTCACAACAAGGGTTGCTAACAGCTCTAGGACGTACCGTTTCTGAAATCCTACGAGACGCACATGCGGGTCAAACTAAATTGCGATGACGCAAAATTAATAATAAAATTAAACTTTTGTGTATACGTTTCCATTATCTCAACTAAAAAAAAGACGAGTTTAAATTTCAGGTCTTCTTATATTTGAGGTAAAGATTACAAATTAGAATTTATATGTTTCTCGTAAATATAAATCTTAAACTTGGCAACCCTGATCACTAACGCTTTGTGATGCAAAAACGAGTTACTAGACTGTTGTGTTTATGTATTAGGTCCTTACATATGAAATTGGTGTTTTATTGAACTAGCCAGCCACTTTAATCTCAAATATAAAGTTAGGAATTCCAAATTCAAATTTAGGCTTGTATATTTGTGTTTCGAATTTAATAATTAATTTATGTTCGCACCATTTGATTTTCTTAGAGATATTTCTTTTCACAAAATGGAAAACTTAAAATATCGCGTTATTTGAGAATATGATGAGTACCACCGTGGCATCAGCGCTGCTGAAACAGCTCGAAGGATTAATGATGTGTCCATACACATACTACTGTAAGCTACTGTAAAAGAAAGCACGCTACGTTTTTGGTTCCAACTTTTTTGTTCTGGAAATTTTAACCTACGAGACAAACCCCGTGGATGGCCGGATACCCTAGTTAGATAACGAAGAATGAAAGGTGATTGTGGAAGCGGAATCATCGCAAACCACATCAAAGTTAGTGGCAAGCTTCGGTATGAGTGATAAAATATTTTTAATTCACTTGAAACAAATTGGAAAATAAAAAGCTCCAGAAATTCGCATGAATTGACTGAAGCACACCAACAAACACGCATTGAGTGCTGCGTTACATTACACTACCGTCACAAAATCGAGGGAATTTTCAACTATATTTTTACTTGTGACGAAAAATGGATCCTTTACGACAATCGGAAACACTCATCATAGTGGTTGAACCCGGAAGAACCGACCAAATCCCGT
Organism: Saturnia japonica; assembly: GCA_033032175.1. Classification (NCBI taxonomy): domain Eukaryota; kingdom Metazoa; phylum Arthropoda; class Insecta; order Lepidoptera; family Saturniidae; genus Saturnia; species Saturnia japonica. The sequence continues at coordinate 8,563,685 of CM065314.1, forward strand.
GCCAAGGTAGAAAGTCCAAGAAAAAGGTATTGGTGAGTCTTTGGTGGATCAGCGCTGGTCTCATACACTACAGCTTCCTAAAATCTGGCCAGGCGATAACGGCAGATCTGTATTTTCAACAATCGTAAACCATAATAGAAACGCTAGCCGTTAAACAACCGAGTCTGGTCAATCTCTTAGGTAACTGCTTCTTCAGGACAACGCTAGACCCCATAGTTCCCGACGGAAGATCGCTAAATTAGAGGAACCGCGGTTGGAATGTCTCCGAAACCCACCATACTCCCCGGACTTTGCTCCAACAGATTACCACTTTTTTCGTTTGATAGAAATAAGTGAAAAGCTCGAGGCACGGCTGACTACTACCTCTCAATACCACGCTATCGTTTCAAGATCCAGGGACATTCACAAAAGCGCTGATGTTGAATTTAAGTACCACTTCATATCTGCTTTTTTGTTAGTTTCTGTTTATCATACACGAAAAACCACACGGACGAAGCCGCGGGCACAGTTAGTCTTAATTATAAGAACGTAAAGTTTTGTTCAAATGAAGATTAAATAAGATACGTGAATAACTTACTTTTTATTTAGCAGGCTCTACATGATACAAAATGATGAGAGTAAACAACGACTGTACGATGTTTTGATAACTCCCTCACACTAAAATACATTGTATAAAAAATTCTCCAGCATACAATTTCCCCTAAACAACTTTTGTTTTCATACACCGCGCTCTCTAGTGTTTTTCCCTCACACGTCGAGTCTACATTGTGTCAATTCAAAACATCACTCCTTGTCGTCTTTCCAGTCTTTAAGTGTTTGTGTATACAGACATATAAAAGAATACTTTGTTTTACATCGCGATTTTACTCTATCTTATTGAATTAAATCTACATCTATCTATATTTATATTAAAGAAAATTAACTCACTCATCACAAGATCTCTGTAACTATAGGTCCGATTGACTTAAAATTTAGCATAGTTACTTTTTTCACGATGTAGACGTAGTTTCATTAATTGTACTAAAATCCTATCCTATATTTTTCATGTACAAACTGCATTGGCTTGGGAGCAATAGGTTATGGAGCGTGTGGTTTTTCATACTGTATGTCCTTCTCCAAGTTCTAGACTATATCTATGACAAATTTTATTGCGATCGGTCAGAGGCTTCCTCGTCAAATTGTAACAAACAGATAGACAAAGAACAAAAAAGACACAAAAACAAAACGTTTAACTTCATTTCATTTATCTTGATTTTATTTTTAGCATCGTAATTCGTGTGAATAGATACAGTGGGATTATTTTCAAATAATCTAGTCAACAAAAAGGGTGTCTATTTTTTTTACAAATTATATGAAAGCTATTAGTGCCAGAGAAGCAGAAAAAGTAGATTCTTATATATGAAGGATTCGAGGAACTTCATTTTAATTATTATTAGATAAAACTTTTCATTTAATATTGAAAATAGGAATCCACGCGGTGAGCTCTGTGCCGTAAAACTACAAATACCGTAATTTTTTTTTGTTTATATTATTAAATGTAATATTAACTGAAAATTTTGTAAATGTAGCTATTATTTAGAAACGAGGAAATAATATTCCTACGAAAAAATATTTTTTTGGACCCGTCACGTATCGAGGCAAGCTCACTTTTTTTTTGTTAGTTTACGAATGCTCTCGAACCGGGGACCATGGTCAAATCAACAAACGTAATAAAGTAATTGAGCGGGACGAAACAAACAAGCTAATAAAATAATTGAAATTTGACAAACAAGCCCATTAGCTCTTCTCGGACATTCTTTTAAACGGGAATTTAAACGGACCGCAGATCGACAACACGCACTAATTAGAACAAATAAGAAACTTCAATTGGAAGCGATTTCTGAACATGCATTGTGAAGTATGTGGATATTATTATAGTGTATTCTTTTATCGCAATACAAAGCATTCTTAGTTACTCACGGGTGTAACGTTATATTGCTAATGATTAATTGTTAATAAAGCGAGGTGGTATTTATAGATCGCGACTACCATAATTAAAGTGATATAAATTACACATCATTGCTGTTCTTTTGGTTTATCGTATTCCGGAATTGTTTGATATATATTTCTATACATATAAATACTAGAATGGTAGAGGTTTGCCGTTATGTACGCATCATGTAAAAACTACTAGATAGATTTTGAACAATTTTTTATTTATTTTACTCCTTATGATAATTGGTCCTTATTAAAAAAAAAAAACTATCACGAAATTAGATGGTACCTTAGACAAACAAATAGGATAGTCAAAATAATTATTCTATGCATACGAAGTCGTGAGTACCACGTTAGTATTTTATAATTGCAGTAGTTTCAGTACAAAATTAATGTTGATAACTATGTCGAAAAGTTGTGTCGAAACATTTTGTGTCGTAGTGCAGTACAATATAATAAAAGGAAGAACTTGTATGTGGGTGACCGAATCATACATGAAATACAAATTTCCTTTTGTTTATCTGTTCAATTCAGCGCTGTTTGCTTTACAATTTAAATGCATGTTACGTCGCTTCGAAATACTGAATTCTCCCTTTGCACAAACGTCCCTATGTAATTTATTTCGCCCTTGCTCTACTAATCAACCGCACGTCCAGTCGATATAGAATTGTTTTATGTACATATAAGGCTCCTAATTCTCGAGTTGATAATATGTTTTTGAAGTTATTCATTTATTTCACTTTCTCTTGGGAAAATTGAAATTTTTTATTTGAGAGACACATGGTTGGAAACGCCAATCAAAAAACGTAATGTCATAGTACAATATTTTGTATATTGTTATTAGGTTATCTTGTGACAAGTGACTCTAAAGTTATTACTAAGTTTAAAAATGGTGATGTTATTTAAATTCTGAATAAATCTCATAGTTACAAATCAAATTATAATAAACTAATATTGCACATAACACCTATAACCTTAGTTTTATATATTGAATGTTGACGTCACGCTCAATCATGAATGTAATGCCGCGTTTTGGTGGCATATTTTTTATTCAAATTAAAAAATGTGTAAAAAGTGGTCATAATGAAATTCAGTTGTATTATTTTCAACATAATTATATAGTGATTACAAAAATTTTAAATAAAAGGTCTACTTCCGAATTGTACAGTTTCTACTTTTATTGAATTCAAAACTTTATGTAGAATACAACATATTTTTATTGTTATTTGGTATTATACTTAAAATTTCCAAATAATCAATATCATAGAAATATGTGTTACTGGTCAATTAATTTTGTTAAATTTATTATCTACTCTCCAACTTCGTAATTCTGATTGATTAATGGTTCTTCTGAGATAAAGTTTGAACGGTTCCCCAAGCATTCTATTTTAATATCACTGTAGATATAATTTTGTATTTGTGAAGTTATTTATTACTTACCAAAATAACATTTGTGAAACTAGAACATAATCTAAGGCAGCTGTTTTTTTTTTCTCTCTAAAATAACTATTCAATTTGGTTTACACAGTTAACTTAAAAAATAAGTAAGTAAGAAGTTAAGGCATTAACAAGGTTTGAACAAAAGTTGCTTATATTAAATAAATGCACTTATAACATACTCATATTCTAAAAATGTGCTTTTACAAAATCACAATGTGGTTTTACAAAAAGCAGATATGCCACTCAGGTTCTAGTGCACTCAATTAGAGGCTCACTCTTGGTATCATAAGAAAAATATACTGGCAGGTTTAATTATAATAACATTTTTATTGTTTAAACATAATCAAGCAAATATCTACTGACAATAAATAAATTTTGACAATTGCAAATATTCTAATTATTCATTGTAAAAAGACCTATATATTATTAACAAAAAAAATCAAACCAATTATCTAAATAATTATTAATGTTATAATTATTAGACCGCTAAGATATTTATTCGCAGTTGTTATCGGCTTAATTATTTCCATAAATTACAGTTACAAACATTTACTTTTGATTTTCAATGTAAATTAATTTAATAACAAAACATATTTTCCATTTAAAGCAAGCTATCGCGATGCTTTCTTATTTACGAGCATTGCAATGCGCAATGTTACACCGAGCGCTCAGACCGCGTGGCTCTGATAAGCCACGGCTTGTATTACGAGTATATCGTTAAACAGAAGGTAATAGGGTTTAAGTAACAGTCATTATATCCAACCACGATCACAGCGACGATTAAAACAACCGAAATATGCACGGATACGGTTCAACCAACACAAACTCCGAACCAAGCTGTTTAATGGTTCCCAGTGGTGCGATATTTTCCTTACCATGTTGTAAAATGTACACTAAAGAATTTTTCTATATTTATAAATTAAAAATACCTTGAATTCAATGACAAGAACTTAAAAGTATTAAAATTAGATACACAATAATTGGTAACATTATTAGATACCAAGTCAAATCATAACTATAGATCATATGAACAATTAATAAAATTGAAGTGTCAGATTTTAATGTCAAAATAACAACTTTTTACTAAATGTTTTTACTAAATTAAAGTATGTAAGACACCTATAACAAAAAATCAATTTTTAATTTTTTGTCTGTTCTGTCGTGTCTGTCCGGGTAATCACCGAAACAGTTGGACCGATTTTGACGGGGCTTTCACTGGTAGATGAATGGCTAGTGTTATAAGGAGTAACTTAGGCTACTTTAATTTTCGGGGCTCCCTGACGTTTAGGCTTGTGGAGGTGCTATCCGGACATGGCTGCTTCGGATGGTACCTGCACAAAATAGCCCGCAGAGAGCCTACCACCGCGTGTCACGAGTACGGTGCGGTGGAAGACACGGCGCAGCATACTCTTTCTGAGTGTACTGCGTGGGACGAGCAGCGCCGCGCTCTAACCGCGGTGGTAGGAGGGGACCTCTCGCTGCCGAGTGTGGTGAGAGCCATGCTCGACAGTGAGGGGTCGTGGCATGCGATGGTCTCCTTCTGCGAGGACATCATCTATATCATATATATATATATCTATCATCATCATCATCATCATCACCACCCGGTCGGAGGAGGCGATTCATTCGCCAACTCCCGCCACCCTAGCCGAACCAGGGGAGACGGGTCGGGGGGCCTGTCTTCCCATTGTACAGGTTCGGCGGACGGAGGAGACGGCTAGGGTGTACTGAGCTGTCTCCTATTTAGGCCGGGGCCCAGCCTTGCCGGGCCGGCCGTCGGGGCGACGCGGTAGTATGCTACCTGCAGGGCCCGCGTCCCCCATCGTGGCGGCGGATGGTACACCGTGGAGTTTTAGTGAGTAGGAGTCTCACATAACCACTCGTTCCCCCGGGCGGGTGTGTACCCATGACGGGTTCCTCCACGTTAAAAAAAGGCTACTTTAATTTTAGATAAATAATAAGTATTCTGCGCAAATAAAGAAAACTGATCATGGTGAATGAATTTGGGCGCTTAAATGGCTTATACGCGCTGAGTAAACCATAAGAGAAATATCAAATTAATGTAATACATAATTGTAGTATTGTGTAATGTAATACATAAAAGATCTACAAAAAAATCAGCGAAACGTATATTTATCTTCTAAGGATCATCCACTATAAGCATTTTTATCTTTAAAATAACCGAGAGCCATATTGACAGTTTTCTGTAGTGTTAGCTTAATCTAGATTTAACTAAATTGGATTTAATTAACAGTAATTTTCAAAATACAAGTCGTGAGTTATTTTTAGTACATAAATATGAGGTATATCTTTTACTATTAATTAATCAATTCTTCTTTATATACTTATATATGTAATTGATTTGAGGAGGATTGAGGATTCAGCTTGGATGGAAATTATATTTCGACAATATTTTACTATCCAAGTTTACTTAGATAGGTTTTTTTAAGACACCAATGAAAGTTCTGTTACCCGGATATTTTTTGTTATAAAATGAATAATTGATGTAGAATTTTGTATAAAAAGCTCTTTTTGGTTGAGTGTACAGATTGAAAAAAAAAAACACAATAAGTAGCAGAAACAGTTTCAGTTGGCTTTCGAGCTGTTAAAGCTACATTCGTCATTAAAACTTTGTGTGGTTTCAAGCGAACATGAAATAATATCAAAGCAGAAAATTTTTTGTGTACGAAATGTGTGCTATGTTGACATAATGCATATAATTGGAAATATAACCAAAAGGATAATGAGTCTGTCAGTTGCAGGCATGGTGCAGAAGAAAGCAAAATTTACTGGCTTTTAATTTCAATTAAAGTCCTCTTATAAAGTAGCGACTAAGAACGCTGTTAATTAATAACGAATTATTGCTGGTTGATTTTACGATTTACGAATTATACGATATGTTCATCGTTCCAAAACTTAATTAAAACTAATGCATGAGTGGTTTTGTTCAGAACGAAATATAGTACTATTGTTACATGATTTCTTTGATTTGATTTCGTATGTTTCTATTTGAACATTTGCGGATGATTCTAGATGAAATATTCAACATCATCATCGCCTCAGGCAAGACGTCTGCTTCTTATGCGGATCTCAACATTTCCGATTTAATCACACAAAGAAATTTAAAGCATAGCCCTTTCATTGCCGTTTGAATGACCTTGCTTGAGCTTTCTTATGAGGTCTATAGTTAGAGACCACGTTTCAATGCCGTAGGTCATTACTGAAAATATACATCGGTCAAAGACGTTTGTCTTGAGACATTGCGATATTGAAACATTACTTTGTTTTATTTCGTCTTGATATCATATTATGTGGAACTCGTTTTTTTAATACTATTTTTACATTATTGCGTTTATTCAAGTATCTCTCTTTATCAACATGTTTGCAAGATATCTAATACCATTAAATGAGTAATTCTTGTTTAAATATCTATATATAATCGGTTTCTCGGAAAAGGCAGCAACGATTTGGATGTAATTTTTGTTTTTAAATATTTTTTTAATGCTATGTTTACTTAGATAGGTGAGTGTCCTTTTTATTAAGATAAGCTCGATCGTCCAGATATTTATGGTTAAAATGATATGAAACAATGACAAATATAAAGAAATGGTGCGGTACAATCGCAAAGATTTGATACAAATATCATCGGCGAGTGTACCCCGTGAAATGATTGATGATGGATAACTGATGATTGGTTGATGATGTCGCCGAATATTAATTATTAGATCAAAATGATATAAGCTGGAATACCTCGTTTGACAGTGCGTGTGTCCAAAATCACACCTTTGAGACCGGAATACAGTAGCGTGAAAAACGCAGCATTGCGGTAGGAATAGTTGTGGAGTTGGTACTACCTTATTCGAATCTCTTTATACTATAAATATTAATATTAAACGAGTCCATTCTTGTATATAAACTTTAAATATATATATATATAATATGTAATTGGTTTCTCGGAAACGGCTCCAACGATTTGGATGAAACTTTGTATTTAGATAATGTTTTACATGCCAAGTATAGGTACCTAGATAAGTGTTTTTTAAGACACCGAGCAAAGCTCAGTCGCCCAGATTTTTATAATTATTACCTAACAACTCGGCAGTGTGTCAACCAAGTTTGAAAAAGAAAATGGCTACACACCAGCCAATGTGTATATTTACACGAACCGTTTCGAATTACTTTCGACCCTTTCGTAAGTCAAAAACTATTCGACCTATACACACTTTAAATTTTGTAGGGAATAACTCTGCTTTCGAGGATGGCATATATGCCAATTTTACGTACATTTTTGAGACGTAAGGGAGCCAAAGGATTAATAAAACTTGTAATAAAGAAATAAGACTAACAATTAAGTCTTGCCAACTAAAAAATCTCATATCATAGAAAGTAACGAATTGTTTTGTAAATGAATTAAAGAACTTACATTCCTACAACCATAGTTAAAGAAAAAGATATAAAACTTGGCACTTGACGCCTGTTAGATCTCAGCTCTTTTATCGGTTACAACTACTACACTCTCCTTCTACGTCATTTCTGCTGAACTTGGCCTCCGTTTCAAATTAATATTTTTGTTGGGTTTATTGTATCTTGTTACATGTGAACAAACGAATTTAATTCTGTGGGTAGTAATTTAAAAAGTTACGTTTTCGTTTGGATGTTTTATAATTTATTTCAACATGCAATATACATAATATATTAGGTCCTTACATATGAAATTGGCGTAAAATATCTGGCGTTTGGTTAGGAATTACAAATTCAAATTTAGGCTTGTGTATTTGTTTCGAATTTAGTGATTAATTTGTTTTTTTCTGTTAACTGCCTCGCTAGCCTAGTGGTCGTAAGCGCGACTGCTATGATCGAGGTCCTGGGTTTGAATCCCAGGTCGAGCAAAGTGTTATTGGGTTCTTCCTATGAAATTTTCAGTAGCAGCTCGGAATTTGTCTTCGTGCCCGATTAATGGTAATAGGCTCCCCCCTATTACAAGGGACCTAAAAACATACTCGGCGTACTGTGGATGTACATTAGTACACCTCTGCCTAACCCTGCGGGGAATACAGGCGTGATGGTATGCTATGTTATGTTGTTTTCACAGTATTTGATTTTTCTTTGACAACGTACTTTTCACAAAATGGAAAATTTAAAATATGTGGTGTTTTATGAATATGAGTTCCACCGTGGCATGAACGCTGCAGAAACAGCTCGAAGGATTAATGATGTGTATGGGGAAGCTACTGTCAAATAAAGCACGGTACGTTTTTGGTTCCAACGTTTTCCTTCTGGAAATTTTGTCCTACGAAACAAAACCCGTGGACGGCCAGAGATCCTAGTTGATAACGAAGAATTGAAGGTGATCGTGAAAGCGGATCCATCGCAAACTAAGTCAGAGGTATCGGCAAGCTTCGATGTGTGTGGTAAAAAATTATAATTCACTTGAAACAAATTAGAAAAGTGAAAAAACTCGATAAATGGGCAACAATTGACTGTACCAGGAAGAACCCAGGAGAACCGGCCAAATCATGTCCCAAGTTAAAGTTGATTCAGAAAATGGTACTGATGTGTGTTTGGTGGACCAGTGCTAGTGTCATATACCACAGCTTCCTAAGATCTCACTAGAAAATAACGGCAGATCTGTTATGTCAACATTTGCAAACCATGATAGAAAAACTAGCCGTTAAATAACTGAGACTGGTCAATCTCTCTAGCCCACTGGTACCTCAGGACCATGCTAGCCCCATATTTAATGACAGGCGGTCGCTAAATTAGAGGAATTGCGGTTGAAATGTCTCCGACACTCACCATACTCCGAGGACCTTGCTCCAACAGAGTACCACTTTTTTCGGAATTTGGACAATTTCTTGCAAGGAAAAACATTCAATTCCGACGAGGCTGTCCAAATCGCTCTCAAACATTTTATTGATTCTCACTCCCACAATTTTTTCAGCAATTGAATCAATGAACTACTTATAAAATGACGAATATGCATAGATAATAATGATACATACTTTGATTGATTAAATGTGTATTTTCATTAAAAAAAATTCGTTTTACTCTTTTCATATAAAACGCTAATTTCATATGTAAGGACCTAATAATGAAGGAAGTAATCCAGTCCAGCGAATAAATTAAATAGCATTTTAACTCTTCACTCCAATAAACTATATTATATGATATAAATATTTCCTATTATATAATAATCTCACTTAAAATGACATGAGTTAATAACAAATGCTTACGTAACGAACCATATTTGCTCAGTTAAATGTAGAAAAATGAATTATATTAAAAACAAAATGCTTTCTTTAGAAGCCAACACATGTTAGGAATATCGTAAAATATTTTTTATTTAATACATATTTATATAATATGAATTATACATAATATAACGTTTATATTTCTCCCGAGCTCGTAAACAAGGAAAATCGAGACAAAATAGTTGTGTAAACGTAATGAAAGAAACCACACAATTAACGTAAGAGCAGGGCGACTTTCCCCTCGATGTAACGAAGGGATAATTGAAGAAAACACACGATCTATTATTAAGAGTAATGAATACGCATCATTTTTTGTAAACATTTATTAAAGAGTACAATTATTATACATTGTGTACCTGTATATTATTGTGTACCTATTTGAAACGCAAGCAATTTGGTAATAGAAGCATTGTACAAGTTTTGTATTGGAGTTTTTTACAAGATCATAATCTGTCACATACTAGTTTTTATTTTAAATCATAAACTTTTTGGTCCTATATTATATAGTACTGGTGGTATTTTATGTCATATAACTTGGTTATTATGTACAAGAAAAGTTGATTAAAAAAGTGAAAGTAAAAAAATGTTATGTACAAGTTTTGGATTTGACTTTTGGTATCATAGATTTAAGCTATTTTTAATCACGCCTATGTTGCTTCCTTTTTTATAATTATTTAATTCTACATAATCTTATTAACTTTTCTTTTAAATTTTTTTTTCTTACGCCTGTACCTAAAGCTTAAGAAGAGATACATATTAAAGAGAGTGCGAATTATTATGTGAAATCATTAATAATTATATTCTAAAATTAAATTAAAAATAAATGTTTAATATATATTCTGTATATTCATGTATTGATTTAGATTCATGTTTTCGTATAAAGTGGAGCTTCTGACTTTATTTTCTTTTCATACACTACATTTGTCTAGGAGCTAAATGCTTGCGTCACGAAGTGTATAAGGAAAAGTTACAATAAAGCATTTCGCAGCAAAATATATACGCAATATATAGAACACAGATAGATATATTTAAGCTTCGACCGGGTAAAACGTTGTGTTGGTGACCTTTCGTAGGGTATTCCGCAAGTATGCTCTAACTCTAGTCAAGTCAACAATGAACCTTTGTGTAACCTTTGTTTGATCGTAGCTAAGCACTAATGGCCACATTAGTCAGACACATTTCCATGAAAATTTTAATGGGTGGTTTTCGCTTACGTTCTAGAAATTCTATCGGGTCTCCACAGTAGGATTTATTGTTATATGGTGTAACCAGTTATTTGTAATATATTATGGAAAATATTTCCATTTTCTTTTGAAGAAATCTATATACATACAGATAATAAAATTGAAGTATCTGTCTTTTAATTTTAAATTAACAGCGTTTTACTAAATGCACATGAAAGTATAGGTAACATACCAACTTATAACAAAAAACTAATAATACATTTTTTTCTTAGCCTATTTGTCTGTCTGTTTGTTCCGTCTAACCTCCAAGATGGTTGAATCGTTTTGGACGAAACTTTTACTAGCAGAAAGCTGATGCTATAACAAGTAACTAAAGAATTAGAATTCCATGGGTATAAAATAAATTAAAATAGCAGTATCCAGAAACGCGTGCGCCCGAAGCGCAATTTCACGCGAACAAAGTCGCAGGCCCAGCTAGTACACAATATAACTATATATTTTTATATAGTAGCTTTGCAAATAGCTAAATGACTCCAGCACCTGATGGTAAGTTTCGTACAGTCCACAAACAACGGCGATCGTCGGTGTCATGCCCGCTTGCTGAAATGCGACTTCATGCCTTGTTTGAAAGGCCTCATATCATAGGAAGCAGCGAACAAATTGACTGGGAAATCGTGCCACATCAGCTGGCTACGAAAAAGTTAAGAATTTGCGAACTTAATTGCTCATTCCATCATGGGTGCTACAGTGTAGTTGTGGTTTCGTAGACCAGTCCGCGTGGTTTTATAGTGGAAGAGAGATGGTGGGATAAAGTCAAACAACTCTTCATGATATATATGACAAAACACCTAAGTGAGACAATCTAACTTCGCAGCTGAAACCGTTCTAAATTCTTAGTGATGTCTATACTACTATAATTAAGTACTTAAGAGTAGCTATGGTATCTTGTAATGTTTTTTTATGTAAGTTTGATAAGAAATCTACATTTTACCTGATGATTAGTTGAGTACAGTTAAAAAACAGTCGCCACTATAAAGAGTTCTGGGTTTATTAAAAATGTTACCGAAGTAACACCCGTCTTCAATCACTACGACGAAGGCAATTCGTAGTTGAATATACGCTGGCTAATCCCGAAAATCCCAAACGATCCCATCGAGGTACAATCGCTTTACCATCCCACGTGTTTCACTATTTCTTTTTCCACTAAAAGTATTAAAATTCAAATTTAGTTTGTATAAGTAGTATATAATATTGAAGTGAGTTAGCAGATAAACCCTAAGAATGCTACGCTACAGTTGCTGTAAGCTAGACAACACGAAATTCTGAGAGTTATTAAGATTTTTTTGTACTGTAAGTCTAATTAAAATTATTGTTAATAATGACATCAAGGTTGACAGATATATGATATACCAATTTCTAGTAGTTTTTGTCCTTTTATAATATACATATATTTATTACTAACTTCAGGAAATTCTCGGTTTATAGCAAAAATTACTTAACTAATTTACAACGTATCAACTTTAACCTAACGAAGGGGCGGTATGTAGAGCTGTTTCTTTAGAATCCGGGGAAGTTTGTAATTACATCTTTTACATTAGCGCGGTGTCGAGATGAGTTCGGAAGAGATTTTATGGAGTCTACGAAATTAGAGCTTGAGTAAATTTGCTTAAGGTATGTGTGCTTTATAGAACAAAAAAATTAATTGCTATATTAGGGTCAGATGTACCTCATATAATAATTATATCCTGATGAACAGATTGGCTAGGAGAGAGCAATTACGGAGCGATAGATTATTCGTGTCTGATTTAATGACAACCACCGCTTCGATATAAAGTATACATAATACTATAGTGACTATACATTTGTTAAAGGACCAGATTTGTAGCTTACCGTGACTTTAAAAGTGTGAACATAGTTTCATCCTAAGCCCGGTAAAGCTCGGCTCCGTTTTTGGATAGGGCACCCCCCCTCAGACTAACAGTAAGGTCAGATCGAAAAAAAAAAACATTTTTTTTCTCACTCTCTCTCTATAACACAGTCTTTACTTGCTCTATGTCTTATTTATTTTTTGTACATTGTTAGTATGTATTGTATTAATTTTTCTAGTAACTATTTGTTTATTTTTATTGGTGTCCGTGATGTCTGCCAGTCAGAATACAAGCGCTGCACTGATTTAGTGTAGCAATTATGCTGAAACTGGGACCTGTTTATTCTCGCACGGCACGTTACTTATTATTATTATTATTTAGTTGTGTTAGTTTTATATTTTTATAATTTTAATTTTTGATGTGTTGTGTGATGTGTGTTTTTTTTTTCTTTCTTTCTTACATTCTCGTAAGTGTGTCGTTATCTCGGACTGTACTTATAATCAGGTGTGATTCATTCACTCTATTATCATGTTGTTTTTTTTTATAATGGCATCAACAAATTACCCGAGTATGCGATGCGCTTACCGCCTTCACCAACTATCCGATAAATCAAGCGCACAAATAATTCCAAATCATAGAAAAAATTATAAACTGTATCATCATCAAAATCCACGTGCCGGAATACAAGAGCCAGCTCACAATACAACAAAAATGTGACAGTGAAGACGCAATATACCTATACATAAAATCTGGTAACCTGACTACCTGACTACGGCAAAATACGAAGGGTTGTGTTTTAGTAGTTTATGAATGTTTGTATTTACGTATTTTCCACCGTAGCATCTAAACTTTCTACACATCCGATTTTGATAAATGAGGTGTTAATCGATTCGTTATTATTCGTCCAGTGACAGTGTGATAGGGTTCGGGTAGCCTACATTTTATACGATCAAAATCAAATGACAAACATTACATCCAAATCAGGAGGTCTCTGATAGAAGACTATGCGGAGTACAATCCACTGCTTTTGTCCATCTATGATAGAGTACCCAAGAACCACCAATGTTCGAAAAGCTTTAATATTCAAATGCACGAGGAGCCGACTGATAGCTCCAATATACACGAAATTAGAATATACACTGACGGGTCTAAGACGAATACTGGTACCGGAGCGGTTACCTTCTCGGATGACCTTAATATCCACAAAACAACAGCACTAGGTAAATACAACTCCATCTTCTAAGCGGAATGTGTTGGGATAATCCAAGCTGCTACTGCAGTACTACACAGAGAGGTAACTGGATACAACATCAGAATCCTCTCGGACCGTGCGGCAGTATTACTGACACTGAACAGAAGAGAACAGAACTCAGGATTAATTACACAATGTCACCATCTGTTGGAAGAGGTAAGTAAAACCAATAGGGTCACTCTCCAATGGATTAAGGGACACAGTGGATCCAGAGGTAACGACGAAGCTGATAAACTTGCAAGGGGGGGCTCTGAGATGCAAGTGGCAGGACCGGAGCCAAGTATCCCCCTACCTTTTACCCAAGTCCGCTCCTGGACCCGGGAGCGAACCGCAAAACTGTATCAAAACTACTGGGCAAGTGTACAGGACTGTAGGCAGTCGAAGGAGGCTTTCCCAGTTTTAAATCCGAGATCTCCAGAAAACTACTCAGCCTGAAACGTGACAAAGTCCGACAAATAATCGTTATTGTCACAGGCCACTGCTCACTTAATAAGCATTTATATACACTGGGTGTTACAGACAGTCCTCTGTGTAGAGGGTGCTTGACTGCAGAGGAGACAGCCGCGCGTGCTCCTGGAGTGCAGTAGCGTGGCGTCTCAGCGAGCACACCACCTTGGGACGCCGAGGACGACCAGGGAGGCCTGCGCCGGCATAGGCGAGCTGTTGGCTTTCCTGGAGGACATCGGGTGGCTGAACTAGCAAAAACCCACCCGACACGCAAAAAGGGCCCGCCAGAGGCCTAGTTGCGGAAAACTAGTCCGTCATCAACTATCAGGGGGTCTCTGATTATTATTTGTTTACTATCGTATCGAAGAGGAGGAAATTCTGTGTTCACTAGTACACCATTAGATAGAAATAAAATATATCAAGTTATCAGAAAAACAATATTATACTAGAATACATTAGAGCGTTTATGGACACTTCTGAATGTAAATCGTGTAAAAAGAACATAATCACTACATCCCACCTGTTTCGTATTTTTTTCCATAATCACGTTACAGTTTTTTTTTCTTGTTTAGTTTAAATAAGCTATCAAACCACACAATCGAACTCAAGTTCGAATTAAATAAAACACTATGTTAATTATAACGGAAATCGCTAATCTAACTTTCTAGAACCTTTCCGTAATAACTAACGTAAATTCTTAACTACTTATTAATAAAATTATATGAATTGTTGACTTCAGTAAAATGCACTTATGAACATCTTCAATGTGTACTCACCATTACTCTTTTCAGTGACGTAATTTCCCTTTCTCTCTCATGATAATTGTGCAGTAGTTTTTATTGCATTTACGCAACTGTGAACTTTATTATCGTGAAAACAAACGCATGCGCGAATCGTACTCCCGGTTATTTTAAAAACATAAATGCTCTTTGTGAGTGCTCCTTAGAAGATAGACTTAAAGCTCTCGCTGACTTTTTGTAGGTTTTTTAAAATCTACGATTATGTACTACTTAAATTTGTGCCCTTTAAGCGCCCCAAAATAGTTGTTTTTCGAATAGATATTTATTTGCTAGGAACCCAAATTATTTTTCTAAAATAAAAGTAGCCCAAGTTACTCCTTATAAGATCAGCTATCGGCATGTGAAAGTCGGTTAATCCGTTTCGGAGATTACCCGGAACAATCGGACAGACAGACAAAAATTTTTTCTTTTTTTATTGGTACTTAACATATATAATTTCATATACATTTACTAAAAAGCTGCTATTTTGACATTACAAACGGACACTTAAATTTTATTAATTGTATAGAGCATGTACAGATTTATAAATACGTACATACGTAATTTTATTAAAGTTAACAAATGGGAGTGAATGTCCGCATACTGTCTTAAGTAATCAAACATATGTATAAAGCCATAAATTTTCCGGAAATATTTACCTACTTAAATATTTAACGAGCTAACATCATAATCACTTTATTTTTGTACAGAATAGAGCAATCTGTATTATTACTATTTTCTGTTGATTCATTTGCTTCGTGGCGCAGTGATAGTAAACGCTACTACTGAGCCGAGAGGTCGCGGGTTAGATGGGCGGAGGCCCATGACTGACTTTGTGTGATGAGCATACATGTCAGTTGTATGTGCCTGGGTGTTAAATATCTATATATGTATGTATATCAGCTGTTTAGTTACCATATTACAAGCTTTGCTTAGTTTGGAATTAAATGGCCGTGTGTGCAATTGTGTCATCATATTTAAAAAAATTAAAAAAAATCATTGTTCAAAACGAAATAAACGAATAGTCTATAATGTTTATAAATTAACTAGCAGTGTGCTCGCGGTTCCACACGCATTTGTTACTACACAGTAGTTATTTACATCCCGCAGTTTAATATTTACTTATATTGTTGACAATTACATATGCCATGTCAATTGAGGAATGGCATGTACTTCCCGTGTATAATTTTCATCAAAATCAGTTGAAAATTATTATTTTATTCTACGATTGTCAATGTATTATTAAAGATTGCTATAGCCTCTCAATTATGGTATGAAGTCTACAAGATTCGATCAGAATCGGTTGAGAATTGATGAAAATGATTTTTTTTTATCTTCTTTATATTACGATATCTAGAAGTAATATAGAAAACTGATATAGGCCATCAATAATATAATTATTTATATTTCCCGTGTACAAAATATCATCAAAAACGGTTAAGAATGAATGAAATTTTGTATTTTTGGAAAAAAAATTACGGTGCATAAAAATCTTACCTATTGAAAATTATCATAACCCATCGTTCAAGGAATGACTTCCACTTTCCGTGTACAAAATTTCATAAAAATCAGTCAAGAAATAATGAAATATATATTTGTAAAAGTACCTAGTATTGAAATTTCCTATTCCGTGTATAAAATTTCATAAGAATCGTTAATGCCGTTTTTGAGTTAAATCCGAACAAACAAACAGACAGATGACAAAAAAAAATTGAAATAGCACATTCATGATCAGTACCGTTTATTTAGAGTACCTATGTCCTATCGGGAAATTTGGACAAAAAATAACTGTACAGACATAAGTACAGATTTAATAATATAGATTTATAATAATATTGAACCTCAAATACTAAAGTTTTCAATTCATAAAATGATGATTTGGCTTTATTAAAACCGCGATTATTTTCATAGATATGTAATTTAAATGAACGTAGCGATAGATACTTACACCGTTAAGAAACATTTACTTTGGGAATAGAAGAACATTGAATCATGTTAGGTTTCAAGAAAATTATTACTTTTTCTGTAAGCTCCTGTTTCCTAGCCGACGCGACGTGCCAATACAGATCCACGCGGACTGGTCCACGAAGCCACATATATATATACAATAGCGCCTATCACAGCACGAGCAAAGAATTTCACAAATTCTTACCTTTGCTTTACGGTGCTGACGTAGAATGATCTCTCCTTTCTTTGATATTGGTTCTTTCAAACGAGGCGTGAAGAGGCATTTGAGCAGGCCGGCATAATGGTGACGACTGTCGATGGAGTCTGTCACTGACGGTGGCCGTTATATATGGATTTGTATCTTACTTAACATTAGGTACTATACAGCAATTTTGCGAAGTTGTTATATAAAATAAATGCATTTAAAAAAGTCTACTAACTAAATTAATTCCTAACAACACATTATTTAGTACTTCACTATCTAATTTTCTTCTTTTTCCACTAGTCAAAATTAATTTTACCAATAAATGCCTTAATAAAAGTAATAATTATACCATTACTAATAAATTAGTTAATTTCAATGTTTTGATTTTATTTTTAAATAACAAGTTCTTTTTAAAAGTGTTTGTCAAAATATACTCTTAATTATTATGAAAACCGCAAAACGAACGATTTGAAACAAACCAAAGGAAATTAAGCGGAAGCAAAGTTCGGCAACATAATATAAAATATTGTAGAAAATTAATTAACATTTGAGAAAATAATTCATTAAATATTAGCGCACACCGAAGTTAAAGAACCGTTTTACACTTGTTAGACGTTTATATAAATTACACCTTTAGTACAGCGTTACAAGAGTAATGTTATATTGTAAACCAACTCAATTATATTTCACAAGCTGAAGAAAAAGTCTATAGCTTTATTTACCTTAGAAATGTGAACAAAAATATTTATTTTCATTCCAAGCTCTTTGTATACCTATCCTCCAACTGGTAAAGCTCTACCTAAAGGATAAACAGGCTTTCGTATGTGAATTTATTACACCTTTCTTTTCATCCGTATTAAAAAATAACATCATTATTTTTATTAGAACGAAGTTCCTTATCGCGAGTTTGACCCGACCGAGATTATCAAGACTATGATCGTTACCGAATTGGCCTAACTGTGGGACGATCAGACTTTCACACAATGTTGTATGTACAGTACGAATAATCGATAGTTCTAGTCCCGTTAACTTTATAAGGTGTCCAAGTTGCACGTTCAAGTGAGACTAGTCGCATATAAATTTTATTTCTAGTGTTTTTTTCTTTCACCCGCATGTTTGACATTTAGTAAAACAATTTGTACGCGTTTGCGTCATCATGGAAAATATACAATTCAATAAAAATTAAGTAATAATACAAGATTAAAGCTGGTTTTGTGAAGATTATAAGGTTTTCATTTGTAAAACATCCATATGCCCACTATTAGACACCCGGTGATTTAGGATTTTATAATAATTTTTTTTTGTGTTATTGTTTATAACGTTGTGAAAATAAACATTTTTATGAATGATTATCATAACATTATAAGCATAATCATTAATAAAACAATGTTATTTTTATACTTTAAATAAACAAAAACTTTTTTTTAATTTATTACCGTTCCTTCATTTTACTTCCTATTTAATAAATAATAACACATGATATATAGCGAAGGGAACTTTGTGTGTTTACCCGGAACTAGCCTAGGTGTCCCACGACACCTATCAAGTTTTTATACCTATGTACATTTAAGAATGTTTTCTATAACTTTCGATGTTTCTAAGTTTCATATCGTTGGGTTGTTAAATCTCCACGGTTGTCATCGTTTCAGAAAATGATTATCTCGCTTACCGAGTCTTACCGAGTTTATCTCAAGCACCTATAGCTGTGTTTCGGCAGTTGCACTTGAGAACCAGTCCCCTCGCTAGGCTTAGCGGGTTACCATCATGGGCCATATTGTCAGTTAACATTAGAGGCCATAGCCAAGTTGTATTTCTACAATCATTATCACTAACAGAAGAGAAAAAAAAATGTATGGAATGTATGTTAATGATTGTAGAAAGGCACTTGGCTAGGGACCCACATGAGTTTGTGGCAAACCGCAGAAACAGATCAACAAAAATTCTTGGCGACAGATTTTCTGTTTGAAGTAACATACCTAGCTAGCTGAGCACTAAAATATATCGTACCACCATATTGTGATTTATAACCAGTTTTGTTTCACCTTAAAGTTCTGTCTAGCATTTAAATCCACATTGATCAATGTGTTGTTGCCTACATTACAACTGAATCACCATTTCTTGGAGCTAATCAAAATACTGTTTATTTAATTCTGATTAACAAATGTAATATTTATTACAAAGGACGTTTATTCATCCTACTTAAACATGAAAAATATACTTATTATAAATAATCAAAAGTTCAAATATGTAGACAATAGCGTCTCGCAAAATTTGCCAAATCTATTGTATACTTACCCTTATATTACGTATCTACCGTTTTAAGAGAAAACTTTACCTCTCAACAAAGAGATCTAATTTGGTTTAACAGAACAATCGAATATTCACCCTTTGCCCACATATGATTACCTAGAAAGTCGGTAAAGGAAATATGTATGTAGTAAATATATAGTATTGTTATTTTTACTGGTTGTTTACATGAAATACCTATTATTAGCGTGTATTTTGTATAATAAAATGACTAGTTTAATTAACTCTCGTTCGCTTCGCTGGACGACATTAAATAAAAGTGCTAGATGACGATTACCCGTGTGAATATATTGCATATTATAGAATGTTATTAATTTATCAGTTTTCATATCATTGATCAGATTGATAACAAAACAATTTTTAACAATAAAAACAATACTAACTTCAGTGATTTTGAGGAGTTTCCTTTTGTATCTTCGAAGTCTAATGTCCGATACCAATGACATTAAAATGATAACATCCTTGAGGTGTCCCCTTTCCAACAAACAAATATCATCCAAATCGGTTCATAAACAAATAAATCATGGCTGAACATCCATTAAAAAAAATACATTCGAATTGAGAACCTCCATCTTTTTTTGAAGTCGGTAAATGACGTATTATTGAAATTCCAGATTGGATTCCTAACGAGAAAGTTTTACTAATAATATTTTTAACGAAAACATTAATTTTAATCTGTTTTTTAATATTTTATCAATAGTGGGGATTTCATCATTAAAATAAATCATTAAGTTTGATGCAGAGTTTTAGCGTTACCCCAGAAAAAGAAAGGCCTTTGAGAAATCATCTATAAGAGTCATTAGAGAATTCATACACCCTATTGAGCGTGATTGATGGACACACATTCAAACAAATGTAATTTAACGTTTATATTATGTGTTAGAATTATTTAGGTAGGTACCTATTTGGTTTTCTACGTATCAACTAATATTTCACTAAAGCTGTGTTCGGAATAATATTACCGACACATTAATCACATTATCAAAGTTTTGTGTAGGTATTTCTAGTCCCCGTTGACGAGTGAATAATTAATCATAGTTTTTGTTATAATGTAATAGTGTAAACCAATTTCATAAAAATCTCTACGCACTTGACGAGTTATGAATAATAATTTTACACCAAAAAAAAAATACAAAGAAAAGAATCTAAATAACTGGCATATATTATAAAAGTATCTCTTTTTAATCTCTTTTTAGTGTTTTTGATGAGATTTAATTAAAAATTTGTATAAAAATGCTTGATTTCTTATTCATTTATTTTTGTCAATTTTCCAAACGAGTTTGTCAAATGCGTGTCTTAAATAACGGTATCTAAGTAACAATACATACAGTTAAGTGGAACAAGACCACTTATAGCTGAGATATAGGTAGGTGCGAGCGACGGGCGCGGCGCGGCGGCGTTCTGAATATTAACCGTCTGTTTCTGAGTTTTCGGTGATAGTCAGGTACGTCAGTCCTTGCGTAAGCTATCCCGATTTCCTCTGTTATTGTACAGAAGAACGAGTCTTGTTTGGTATATATGATATTAGCCGTAATGAATTTATACGACCAACTCTCCAGCGCGACACCGCCAACGCACCTGTGTAGCCTATCGTGGTTACTACGTCGCTTCTTAGCTTCCTCAATAAATCTATACTTTTATAATAATTATAGTAAAGCGGAAAAGTTTTTTGTTTATTTCTTTGTTTGTTTTTATTTGGTTTATTTATTTATTTTAGGTAGCATTTTAACATCTCAGGTTCTTATCGAACACGATTAACAATACACATACATTATAATAATACTGTAAATAACACTAGTCTATAAGCATTTATCACTAAAAAAATTAATGTTTAAGTACACCCATCTTGATTTAAACAGTCTTTTAAGTTATTAGGAACTTTACACAACCGTTTTCCATTTTCACATGCTGCTGTTGTAGATTCTACTAATAAATGTAGGACAGTCAGGTCTAATTACTTGACTTTTTCTACCGGTATTGGTAGATTTTTAAAAAATTGATTATCTGATTTGACTTATTAAATAGCATTGTTGTATTTTCTGTCTTCCAATAATTTTTGTAAGTATTTAGAGTTGATTTATTTAAATATCAATTTTCATTCTCATTAGTTGCATGTCGTTTGTTTGTTAAAACATGATAATCTCTGGAACTAACAGTAGGATTTAAAAAATATTTTGTATATGCTAACAAGATAACAGAACCACGAGGAATAATATTGGCTATCTGACATTAGGCTACAACTCTCAGCTAGCCCTAAATATTGTTTTTGTTAAATAAGTCGGAAGTAGAAGTATTCCCGAACTGTATTTCCGCGTGCTCTGGCGTATAGTTAATGATACGTAAATACAATGTTCTACAAAAATATTGGCCCTTAGTATATCTAAAAAAAAGTACATAGTACATATCTTATACATAAGCTGCAATAAAGTATTTTGTAATATTTTTGTTGTTGAAGTTTAAGAATTTATTAATGAGCAATATTTTTAGGCATGGCATATTAATCCTTACGAACAAAAGTTACTTTATCATAAAGACAATTTTATGAAGTAATTATATGATAAGTTCTACGAAATATGAAAGGGTATCATGATCTCAAGGCCGGCTTTCCATAACATATGTATATCTAACATGATTAGTGGACGCTCCACTGCCAGGTAAAGAGATTATCATGACTTGTACCTACGTATATTATGCGTACGAATATCTCAAAACGCTTGTATTCATTTGGACAATTAGAATAAGCCAATTATGGGTTTTATTCATTAGTATTACAATATATATTTTAAAGTGTTTTATTATAAGAATTAGGTAGGTATAAGTATGTGTAGAGTTATTACATAGAAAAAGCATTAGTACATCCAACCAAGTTGAGAGCGTTTTTGCTCAAAATTGATAGGTACATTATTGTCCAATTCACATAAATATGGATTATTATTAATAAACTAGCGCGGCTTCCCACGCGTTTATTACGTAGTAATTATTATCGTCTCATAAATTTATTTTTGCTCATATAATATTACTGACAATTCTTACAGCCTATCAATTGAATAATTACTTAAATGTCTCGTGTACTTAATCTAATTAAAAAGGTCAAGCTGTTTTCAATCTGTCATCCAAATAGACAGAAAAAACGTCATATTTGAGATAGAAATTTGGAAAAAAATTAAAAAGACAAATTCGTTGTGGTCGAATGGCTTAGACCAGCAGAATATCGATACGATGTCCGCAGGTTCGAATCCCGGCATTTACCAACAAACTTTTTGGAATTCACGTACATTTACTAATTCAAATTGGTAACACTTTCAGCTGATGGTGAAGGAAAACATCGTGAGGAAACCGGAACGCATGAGGAATGTTCTAGTAGTACCAATGTGTGTAGGAAAATATAGAGAACTGTTGATTTTTTCGGCGTTTGAAGTCGCCAATACGTCGTGGGCAGGTGTGTGAGATTTATCTTTGGAAGCGGCCTTTACCCACCAGTGGGACACTTACACACTGATATCTATTATTATTATTGTACAAATAAAACTACTGATTTAGTAATATAGATTAATTTTTATACAATAAATTAAATAAATATACTCTAATTGCAACGACATAACCATTAAAAACAGGTATACCTGTAATAAACCTAGAAGGATTTAAATTGTAAGCTACGACTAATTGCGAATTGTTGTGTCACATTTGAAAGCTTCAGAAGGGTTGTTTATAAAAATATTAAAATCCCGATGATTATTATGCCGGCCTGTGTATTAATATATAGTAAATTTCAGTCAATTGAAACGACTGAAAGAGCACTAAATTACCTTGTTTTTCGTCCGAATTTCATATTCAATGAATATAATAAATAAATTATTTACTTAGAATTTGATTACTTAATTGTTTTCTTATATATTTTTGCGTAAAGGAAAGTCTTTGATGTTAATTTCCTCCATATTTTTTCTTAAAAGTTCAAAGACCGCCAACAAACTAATTAAGAAGGAATTAAATTAACGAAATTGAAATTTTGAGTCAGGATGGAGCCACGGATGTCCCGAATTCGATTCTCATAAAGTTGGATAGAGAAGGGATTGAATCGTCTCTATAAGATTGAATACTTAAATCAATGACTATATGATATACTAGCTGTGAGTATCAATCAAAGTTTAGTTAGTGATAATTTATCGAATACATCTCAAGATATATCATTTTTTCTAAAAATTGTAACAACAAGCCCCTCGCTACCTTACGTACTGTTCATACAACATTGCGCAGGTACAAATCTGGTCACAACATAGCAAGGCCAGTTCTACGACGATCATAGATTTGAAAATCCGTTATAGTCTCTTTTAATGTTGGTTTGGTCAAACACTTTTTTCAGTTTAACTCCTATTACGCGTTAAGTTTCTAATAAATGTTTTTAGGTGAAGCAAAAATTGCTTTAATACATTGGCTATAAGCTTAACCTATGTGTAACTATGCATTTGTGAATATAATGAAATCGTTCCATAAAAAATTTTTTAACGTAATTTTGTGTAGTATTTTAATACTCAGATAATTAAAAAAAAAAAAAAAAAACGAAAAACGTAGATAAATGGTTCACTGTCGAATGGAATAAAATTTAATTAATATTTTATAATGTTATTGGCATGATAATACTAGAGCAAAAATTAAAATCTTATTAAAAGTTATCAGTAATATTTATATTTACTAGTGATCGCCCTAAGATCGAAATTCGACCAGCGATTTTTTGATCATAGACTTTTTTCTGTTTGACATTTACAGTATTCATAAACAATGAGTATTATCTACATTACTTGCTGTCACTTTTCGGTTGAGTGACAATGTCAATATTTTGAGGGGTTTAAGTTCAATGGAACTGGTCAATTAGGATTCGCAGTATTAATTTATTTTATTTTATATATTAGTAACAGATATTATAGATAAATTTTAGCTTTCTGCGCTCCCTCTCCATATAAACGTTAACCATGCCAAATCTCACAGTCTTCCGTGCATGCAATTCGCTTAAAAAGGTACCGAAAGCTTTTGCTTCACGTATATATAGATATTCAAAATGTATTGAATGCCAGTTGTCTTTATACTTTTTAAATTAGACTCCTTTTTATTGTAATAAAATTTCATAACAATTACATTTTATTACTAAGAAATTCCAGCTAGGTAAGGGGTTTGACAAAAAAAATTTGTAATATTTTGACACTATTCTATAAAAAAGTACCCATCATTACTCTGAAGAATGTTAAAAAATCAATACAAGATCACCAACAACAGGCAAAAGGTATATATAATACAGCAAGCAAATACCTAATATAATAAAATTATGCTACTTCTCCACGATGGAAACTGTGATACTCGTATCTAATTATTTGTAAAGTCATTTAAAACTAAATTGAAAAGAAATGCTAACGTGCGCGGACGCTATAAAATTAAAGTTACATTCTTTTCTTTGTTGGACATAACATCTGCTACAAGAAGATTCGTAGAACAACACACGTAGAACAAGTAACACCTAGAAAACTTAATTTAAAACGATCTCGTCGAGAATCCCAAGTTTCTGTAGATATGTAGCTCTCTTTATGACAAATAAAATTAAACCTTCGTTACAGTGTATTTCTTTAATTGTTTATTTAATTATTGTGTGACTTTAAAAGAACTGATTTTGTATAATTTACATACTTAGGTTTAGTAAGGGTCGTCCATTAATTACGTGAGGCGATTTTGGCAATTTTTGGTCCCCCCTTCCCCTTTAGTGAGATTTCCTGAGATTTGGCTCGACCCACTCCCCCTTAATAAAGAGAGATAGGGCACATAGAAATTTCTTTGACTATTTCTACCTAATTGGGGCAGTCCAATTGGTGGAATACCTTTACTCTACAAAAGGTCGCGGCTAAATAACCTTGTGTTGTGTTCTTGCAGTAAGTAGGGTTTCCAGACCTCCTTGGGTTGGGGGTTCAAGGTCGGAAACGCGCTAGTGATACCTATGGTATTACAAGTCATAAGCTACGGAAGCCGCTTACCATCAGTCGCTTCGTATGCATGTTTGCCACCTTTAGTATTAAAGAAAAATGGAATCCTTACCTACTGATGACTCGGTATTCGTATTCAGTAATTTACTATTGACACGCACTCTTGACTTGACGCAATAGCAACATAATGTTTGTTCTGTGACTGCACACATATATAAGCAGGCAACGAGCGGTTTGAAGACATACACCACATAGGTACATAGATTCTGTAAGGGACCTTCTTTTTCTTTTTTTACGTTTGTTAGTGTAGAAATACTCCCAGATCACTAAATACACAGGTTTTCCTCCTTACTCCGAGGAGGCGGGGAAGTTGTATATATTTATGTATATGTTAGTTAGCTCGAATTGTAGGAGTAGGGAGTTAGCCAGATCGCGACTTAATTGCAATCGCGGCAACTGCCCGAGCCGAGGTCCGGCCATTTTGGCACACTTGAGCAAGTTGTCTATACTTTCGCGGCTGAGTGCTTTAAGCGCTCGCTTCAGGCTTCAGGGCCATTAAATATGGCTAACAGTGTGGTCAGTCAGAATAATAAAAACGGCTTGAAAATATTCTCGCTTGAGCTGTCGGATAGTGAAGACCTCAGTTAAAAAGTCGACTACAATAAACATTGTTCCTGAGCGTCTCGCTGCGTAATGAATATATTTATTCATTTAAGTAACTTAAAATTATATTGTACCGTTTATATTCTAACAATAATCCCCGAACTAAGCATGTATGTGTGCTTAATGTATTCGGTAACAAAAAGGTGCAAAAAAAATATTATTCCATATGTCTGGCGGTACTGCTTCAAGCGAAATATTAGTTTCAATCGACGGGCTTCATTACGCTGTGGGTGCGGTAGCTTTTCTGTTGAAGCAAGAGGCAGTTGGTACATTTAACACGTAATAATAATTATTAGTTGGATGTTTAGGTATTTATATATAGTTAACGATTAAGGCTTAACACAACTCAAGATTTTTTGGCTGCCATCTTCTGTAGCGTGGAAGTATTCCATTAGTCTCCAAGTAACGAGATATCTCCTAAGAAATTTGTCGCCCTACCTTTCTTAAAAACTCTCTTTTTTTCTCGTTTAACGTATAGATAAATAATTGGATTAAAATAAAAACAAGTATGTATAGACTGTAATAAAATTGATGTATATTCATTCCATTTTCTAAATTGTCGCTTTTAACACAATTACTATGTAACGGGTTGGATCTCTATTTTAGTAAATGTGATAAATAGAAATACAACTGACAGTGACAAAAGACTTTGTCACAAAGTCACAATATCTTCATGTTATATAGCGTTACTAATTGTCTGAAGTAATTTGTCAAAATCAGTAATTTGGGTCAATGTGTGCAGGCGTCAACATTATCCCGTTTCCTTAATTTATCAAGTGTCGTTACAGTAGTTTCATATATAGTTGGTTTTCGGATATATCACCTTCATTTTTCTTACAGTAATTCTGAAGAGAAATTTAAATAGAAAAATCATTAGGTCAATTAACTAATTTTAGGTATATAATCTATACTAATAATAAGGCCTAGAAGGTTGTTGTAATTGTTTGTTATTTGTTGCGATATCTGGTACTACCAATCAGATACACAACAATAGGAAAAATTAACGAAATATTATATTATATTCCTAAATATATGGAACATATTTTCTATCCACCAAATATCTAAGACCTCAATTTCTTTCCACTTATATCTATCTTTTAGGTTTAAAGGGAAACATTAAACAATATACAAGTTTCTCTGTACGCTGGGCACCTTTATTACCTTACCATGCGCTTCAAACTAGGTAAGTGGTCATAAAACGGCAGTTAGAGATAAAATTTAAGTGAACTGCATCGACGTATCTCATATTATCGTTTATTTTCTATGCTTTTTACTGAATTGTATTTTGAACTGTTTTGGACTTGGATTAAAATTTTATTCCTTAAGGAATGTAATGTTTCATTTCCCGGTAATCTAGTTTTATAATTTCCGTATGATATGAAAGTTATTTTCAAATTATAATATTAAAAAATAAATAATGAAATGATGTTCATTTAGTTGTTTTGACAGCTTTTTATCTAAGGGCATCACAAAATTAAGAACTATGCAAATCTGTCTAGTATGTTGATAACTCTCGTTCCATTCACAACTGTGTATACCTACTGAGTAACTAACTACATACATAATCTAAGATACTAATAATAGGTCTTTACATATGAAATTGCCGTTCTGCAGTATTAACCATTTCTAATCAAAATAATTTTTGTTTGGCTAAGAATTCTAATTTCAAATTAATTTTATTTTAAAAACATGGAATTCTTTTTTCAAAAGTAGTCATTTGTTTATTGATTAGTGTTACATTTTCATCGCATTTCAATCTTTTTTGTCATCATGGATACGTTAAAAATTCTAGTAATTATGGAATATGAGTACCGTCGTGGCAGCAACGCGGCACAAGCGGCACAAAACATCAACGACGTTTACGGAGCTAACATTACAAACCAACGCACCACCTGTTATTGGTTTGTTCGCTTCCGATCTGGGAATTTCAACCTGAAAAATGAACCTCGCGGTCGTCTGAAGACTTTGGTCGACAATGACGAATTAAAGGCGATTGTGGAAACTGATGATACACAATCTACGGCTGAATTAGCAGCAGCTTTCGACATTAGCGTCAAAACAATATTGGTCAATTTGCGTCAAATTGGCAAGGTAAAAAAGCTTGACAAATGGGTGCCCCACGAACTCAATGATCGCCAGCGCGAAGTACGCGTCGAGACGTGCCTTGCACTGCTAAACAGAGACACAAATGAAGGAATTTTGAACCGCATTGTTACCTGCGATGAAAAGTGGATTCAGTTTGATAACCGCAAGCACTCAGCAAGCTGGTTGGATCCTGGTTCAGCACCTAAACAATGCCCTAAACGAAAACTTACCCCTAGAAAAGTGATGGTCACTGTTTGGTGGTCTAGCGCCGGTGTGATTCATCACAGCTTCTTACCAAACGGGGTGAGCATTACTGCAGATGTGTACTGTGATGAAATGAACACAAAGATGGAGAAGCTGGCACATCTCCAACCAGCATTGGTCAATCGCTCATCTCCGCTGCTCCTGCACGACAACGCGCGATCTCATACTGCACAGCAGACGGTCTCCAAGTTGTAAGAACTGGGGTTGGAAATTCTCCGTCATCCGCCCTACTCACCAGACTTTGCGCCTACAGACTACTACTTTTTACAAAATTTGGATAACTCCTTGGCGGGAAAAAAATTCAATACCCGAGAGGCAGTACAAAATGCCTTTGAAGAATTTGTTGCCTCCCGTCCAGCTGATTTCTTTAAGAAGGGCATCAATAAACTGCCACTGTGCTGGCAAAGATGCATTGATTGCATGGGTGATTACTTCAATTCAAACGGCAATTTCATAGGTAAAGACCTAATAATATTATAACACCCAAGAGATTGTTTGAATGCGGTCTATGAAACCGCCATGCAGATTTGAAAAATTTCTTCAAAAGTATTTTTACTCAAAAGGTTTTTAACGTTTTGTATTTTACTTATTCTTTCAAAGCGCTAATCTCTGAAACTAACTATCATGTAAATTTGAAAAAAATATTTTTGCATTTTATAGTATATTTATAGAAGAAGTGGGTAAGCCTATATAACTTAATGGTTTTACCTATCTTACAAGATGTAAGTAAGTACGGGAAGTGAGTTACACGAGTTCGTAGGCGAAACCGAGGAAAACGAGTGAACCCGTGGGACACAGCTAATATCTATACAAATTTCTTCAAATATGTTATAATATTATTAAATGATAATATTATGGAGCGACACATAGATATAATAATACCGTTGTCATGAATTATTCAAATTGAATCGAAAAAGTTTTCATAACAGCAGCATAGAGTCTTAACTTATTTAGCAGTCGCAGTCTTTATCTCCGGCTCAATTAAGTGTCGACTTTGACTGAACTTCGAGTACTATTAACCTAGTTTTACTTTACAGATATCTAAATTAAATTGCCTCATCGGTATTTAAATTTAACGGTACCAATATTCAAATACTACGGTTAATACAGTTATTTTACGTAATATGTATGAACTGTGTCACTAAAATGCAAATGCAATTAATATTAAAGCCTATAGTTACAATGTTAATAAAAATAAACAAATTAATAAGCTTCTATGATGTCCGTCAATAACTTTTTATTTCGTTAATATTAATATGTTAGTAAAAATACTTTCATATGATATTTGTAATTTTTATGTTACATAACTTATAACACTACAAGCTGACGGCGAAGAAAAACGTAAAATAGGAACTGTGAGAAGTAGTTTCATAGCTTCACATTTTACCAGGAACATACAGAACTATAGATTGTTTATTATTTTAAACTAGCCGTGCCTGCGACTTTGTCCGCGTGGAATTTCGTATGCGGGGACGTCGGTGAAGGGAAACGTGCGTGTAGGTGCGCTGGGTATTGGGCACTGCTACTTTATTTGCTCGGAACAACGTGCGTGTAGGTGCGCTTGGAGTTTACTCCATTAACAATCGATATTCACATGAAATTCTTAAAAGTTTTCATATACGATATGGAAATTTTATAAGGAGTGAAATTAGTACAAGCGTTAACTCAAAAGCGTTATGTTTTTCTGCACAACGCACCTTGCGCACCTTTCACTTTGAAATCGTGTATACTTGTATAAAGAATCGTAGGTACTTAAAGAGTAAAGTCCAGTTGTGCGTTGGAGTTGACACACCTTTTTAAAATAAAAGTAGCCTAATTTACTCTCTATAACATCAGCTATCTGCCAGTGAAAGTCCCTTCAAAATCCTTCCAACCATTTCGGAGATTAGCCGGAACAAACAGATAGATGTACAGACAGACAAAAAATTTACCATCAACCGAGGCCGTACGCTTGTTTACCAACTTAATATTATTAAAAAAATTAGCTTATTTAGTTTATATTTACGTAAATTAATTTCATCAACTATTTACAGTGGCTTAATATCAAAAGATTTTTTTGGTTCAAATAAAGTTTTAAATTGATTATATAGTTCATTGAACCGATAATAATGGTTTTACTGAAGGTGTCTTCTAAACGCAGTTTCGATTGCACGTATCTCTACATGTACTGCATTTTTTTCTTAAAAATCTAACATGACAAATGTTAGTTATATCGTTTACATTCAATATTGTGTGAAATATTTTCACAAGTCAGCTAGTAGTAATTAAAAGCATTGCAAATACCTAAATAATTATTAGCCGGAACAAACAGATAGATGTACAGACAGACAAAAAATTTACCTTCAACCGGGCCGTACGCTTGTTTACCAACTTAATAGTATTAAAAAAATTAGCTTATTTAGTTTATATTTACGTAAATTAATTTCATCAACTATTTACAGTGGCTTAATATCAAAAGATTTCTTTGGTTTAAATAAAGTTTTAAATTGATTATATAGTTCATTGAACCGATAATAATGGTTTTACTGAAGGTGTCTTCTAAACGCAGTTTCGATTGCACGTATCTCTACATGTACTGCATTTTTTTCTTAAAAATCTAACATGACAAATGTTAGTTATATCGTTTACATTCAATATTGTGTGAAATATTTTCACAAGTCAGCTAGTAGTAATTAAAAGCATTGCAAATACCTAAATAATTATTTATATTCTTTACAATAATTGACAAGATTTATTTGAGAAACTTTTAATCTAAATTATTTTAGAACCATACAGTAACTGGACTCATTTGAAGTAAATCATTGAAATTTATCGCATGTTCTATTCAAAGGTTTAATTAATCTTATAATATTTGTTCTAAGCCTAAAAATAATATTATTTGTATAATCGTAGCGTTCGCTCGTCGTTTGTTTTGAGAGAGAACTACTTAAGGTAGATTCAAATGGTGAAATCTAATTTCGTTGAACAAAGCAATAAATGTTTTCTATTAGAGTACATTGAATTGTAGATCTCTTTTAGGTTTCAAAACAGGAAAACATTTAAACGAATCTATTTATATTATTTATGTATGATAAATTGATAATATAACCCTGAAATAGTAATAATTTTCAAAATATTTATTTTCGGTTTTGTCAAATTTACAAATGAGTTGGTTACACACCATTTTTAAGAAAAAAATAAAAATCACAGAGAGATGACATATATAGAGCACAGAGAAATCCAAAAAAATCTCTTTGGAGGTTTATATCTACCTGGGACAGCCCAACTACTGGTATACTTTTACCCTACAGAAGATCGCAACTAAATGACCTTATGTTGCGTTCCTGCGGTGATTGGGCTTCTAGAGCTTCTTGCGGAAGGAGGGTTCAATGAGAGGTAGGGCACAGAGAAATTTCCTTGCACATTTCTCTCTACCTGGGGCAGCGCCACTGTTGAAATACCTCTACCTAACAGAAGATCGCAGCCAAATGACCTTGTGTTGTGTTCCTGCGACTGGGATAAGTAGGATTTCCAGAGCTGCTTGTGGAAAGATGTTTCAAAGTCGGTAACGCACTGTGATACTCATGGTATTAAGAGCGTTCATAGGCTACGGTAGCCACATACCATCAAGTGGGCCGTATGCTTGTTTGTCAACTTTGTTGTATAAATAATAACAGTAACAAAACAAAAACAATTAAATTGGAATCAGTTCATTACTTTTTACAGCAGTATTTAAGTACAAAGGTATATCATTTAATAAAATTATAATGAAACGATACAAATTTAAGCTGAATTATATTCTAAATATTATGGTTAATATGTACCTACTGCTAATAATATCTTAGCAACTTTTTTAAAAGATTTAAAAATAATACTTAATACTTGTTCAAAGTACTCAAACATGTAAACTAAGTGACCACTTCAACTATGTACAAGACTCTTCTGCCTCTCGAGCTAATTAAAGCAAAGTTACGGATGTAAGTCTCAAGCAAACCTATTTAGTGAGAACAATACGCGCCTTGCATTCGTTAATTAGCAAGAAATAACCGCCTCGCTTCTGAACACTTCGCCGTAATGTATGTTTGTAAGCATAGCAATTTCATATGAAAAGTTCCTACTTCGTAAATGTACGGCTATTATATGATTCAGCCTGTAAAGCGTTGGGGATTACCTTAAATTAAACCGTCATTAATATAAAAAAATGTATAAGTTTATCCTCAGTTCAGCGTAACGATGATAGAATTTGACAGGCCACCGGACTCGAAAGAAAGGTGATCAGGAAAATATTATTAAGGTTGTATAAACCTATGAGTATAACTGATGGTTCCCCGCAAGCGTTTATTATTTTACACAAAATTTATATTTTCATCTACTATTTCATTTTTACTCATATTATGGACAATTTTTATAGGTTATCAATAGAGGGATAACATTTACTTCCCGAGTGCCAAATTTTATCAAAATCAGTTCAAGAATAAAAAATTAAATATTTTCCTTATTTTTTTTTAACACTAGTTATTTCGGAAAGTTTTGTTGACTATTTTTATAGTTAATCAATTGTGAAATGCTATGCTAATATAATATTATTATTATGTAATAATATTATGCTTTTCTTATACAAAATTTCAATAAAATTGCTTTAAAGTTCATAAGTTTTTTTTTTTTCATTTTCAAAAATATTATTGAACATTTTTATAATACATCATTTGAACAGTGCCATAAGCTTCCCGTGTACAAAATTTAAAAGAACCAATCAAACCATTTTTTAGTTAAATAACAAAACAAATATTATGAATAATATTTACGTGTTTATTATAGTAATTATTTTTGTAAATGGCCTGTCACTTCAATTTCACTGAGTGGGCTCATAATAACGCCAACGACTAACTCTCTGAGGGGTGCCGAGTAATTTCAGCCTCATCTCTCGGATCATATTATCAGTGTTCCTAAAACAAATGACCCGCAGTTCCGTTGGGATACGCCAAAATGGGTAAATTAAAGCGTTGTATTTTTTTTGTTCGAGAATTTCATGCATGTAATATAAAAACCGCAATGCTCTGGCCTTATTCCAAATCTGAGTTTGTCAACTAGGCCATATTCGTGGCTATTAAATTCATCTGGAATAGGAAACGTAAAAGCGAATTCGTGTCAGGGAAACTGAAAAATGAAACAGCCAGAAACCACATATATATGTGACTTTACGTAGTAGTCGGTGTAAAATGATATTGCTTATAGCATTTATATGGCAGTCGTCTGATGCTAATGGCAGGATGTCACAGGTGTTTTTGTTCTAAACTCTTCTATTTGAGGCCTTTATTACAGAGAGGGTAACAAATCATGCAGGATATTTTATTTAATTATAATGTATCACATATTATGATTGATGACTGGTTTTCCTAATTATCCTCATAAATGAGCGAATATTTAAATTACGTAGATTAGGGTTCCGTACAATTTTAATAAAAATGAACATGTTTGTCGACAACAATTTTTCTCCTTATAAATTAAAGCAGCGTTTATGTGTTCGATTTAAGAAATAATAGATAATAACTTTTTGTCGGTAAAGAATGCTACATTATTTGATAATTAATGTGAATAATTGAGCTACGGTAATCAGTATTAAATCTCGTATAAAATAATAAATTGTTTTAACTAGGTACGCTTAAATTAGTCACGTGTGATACAAATCGATATTTTTATTAAAAACAATTTAAAAACTGTGTTGGCTTCTTGAACAATATAAAAACTTTAGTGCTTTTACACAAATTTTAAAGCCATTAACTTCGTTATTAGTTTCCATTTAACTTGTTTTATTGAACGCTTAATAAGTATCAACAGTAATTACATATGATTGTGTTATAAAAAATGGCACGAATCGTCGATTCAAGCTTTTAAAACTCTGTAGCTACGAACCGATGCGGATACTATCTTATAATGGGCTCGTTTTCTTAATAAAACAAGCACACTTTTAATCAGATTTCTGCGTTCGCTTAACTTTAGCGAGGATTCCCAATTGCCCTCTTGATTACTTGGCAAATATGGCCCTATTACCAGATAATTACATTTATGTGATCTTTTGAGAAAGCAATTAACTAGTCGAATAAATTATATCAAATGTTCTTAAAGTTAAAAGGTGCGGTAGATTAGACCTTTTGGCAAGATTATATACAAGGCAATGAACCAAAACAGTCAGCCAGGAAAAATCTTACCGGGAGCACTGAGAACTTGATGGTTCTTTGATGACATGAAAACACTGGTTAAGGAAGACAAGTTTATGAAAAGCATCTATGTTAGAAAGAAGAAACCAACATTCAGCAGTATGTTGTTGGTTGAATTTGAGGGATAGGCAGAAATAATTTTAGAGTTCATGAAATTTATATTTTAGAGACATTATAAAGCTTTGTTACTATTACAAATAGTTGTGGGAATTCTGAATACTTAAGAGAAAACAAAGCATTCATATTATATTTTATAAGGTTTCGGATTTTTTTGTATTAATTTTTAATCTTAATTTAATTAATGAGTATTATTACGTAATTTTATGATTTTTGCGGATTTTGTGAATTTTTTGATTTATTTTTTATAGATAGATTTATTTAATATAAATACCATTACTGGCAGTAAACAATGTTCATCATGTTCAGTGAACATATAAATATATGAATTCTATTAATACCTGAAATACAGTTAGCAAGCAGCACGAGCGAACTAATTAAATATGAATGTTTACACAAATCTCGGCTTATTGCTCTTTTTAGCTTGATTCCATTCCATGATAATGCTTTAAACTTAATCAAATCTAAACACCATTATAATAGATGTCAACTTCAAAAGCTTAACTCAAATGTAAAATTAAAATAATTTAATCATGTTTTGTTATATTTATTTAGATGATAGATGTGTTCCACGATTTCATCCGTATTAAATTTATTAGACCAACTCTCTTCACCGCATGCCTCTGCCAATGTACCCGTGTGGCCTATAGTTGTTCTCACGTCCCGTACGTGCTTACAACTTTCCAGGCTACTTGGTTATTATAGTTACTGCTCTACTCTTTAGCCTAATAATATAAAACCTTACGCAATTTTTTTTTCTAATCTGACTGGTATTTCCAGAGATTAGCACGTTCAAACAAAATAAAATAAATGTTTGAGCTTTATAATATCATTAGCTGTACCTGTGGCTCCGCTCGCGTTAACAAAAACAATGCTTTAAGCCGCATAAAAAGTATCATATGTCTTAATCCGGGTTATGGGCTATCTCTGTGCTAAATTTCATACAAATCCGTTTAGGCCATTTTTGCGTGATTGAGTTAAAATATCTATACATTTTATTTGTCTGCAGTAAGCTACTTTCATTTTTTGCCTTTGTTCATAAAGGTTGGATCTCAATAGCATAAGTAAATGAAAATATTAAAAGCTTGAAGCCTGTGGCTAAAAAACAGCTGCAGACTACGAACATTTTGTTTGCCCTATTTTGTTAAAGTGAATATAAATTGTAACTTAGCTGACACTGAAAGCATTAAGGTTATACAAAAAGAATGTGGCTGGGCTGTTATGTTTCAGTAATAATTCATTACGAGAATGCCTATTGTGTCTGTGGTTTGTGTAATTACAAGTTCCTACATATTACATTATTTAAGTAATGCAATCTGTCGAGCAGTATTCAGTGAAATGGCCCATGAAATGAGAATATTCTACTCGACGAACTGAGAGAGAATTAACTTTAAAATATATGAATAACGTATCCGTAACAAGTATAAAACAATCCCAAAAAATAGTCCAACATAATATAATTGGTATTGTTTTTTAAACATGTTGAATGATTATAAGTAGTTCTTCAGTAGTAGGAATCTAAATATAATAGACGTATAAGCTTAAATACTTTTTTGTCTTTATGTTACATACACTTTTTGCGGTGTGGTAGGGGCCACCACTGTCTTCTTTCTTTAATTTAAGAGACCAGCTTTTGTCGGTACCACTGTTGCCTATCCTCTGCTTTTCACATTACTCCTATTTTAGGAAATATTTTAGTATGAGGGTTTCTCCTACGTGCCTTCCACACCGCAATACATTGACCGGTTTTACCCACTCACTCATATACTACTGCCGAGAGGCTTGCAAGCTGACATAACTGCGACAACCCATGACAGATAGCCGATCTCTCGGTCGCTTACCATCAGAGACAGTACAGTGACTTCACTTTAAGACTTATTAAAAATATTGTTCCGTAAATTTCTTATAATAAAGTGAAGGCTACTTACTGCCTTAATAATCATGCCAAATCACGACGTTATCGGCTATTTCAATTTTCAGGAAATATATGCTTCTGTATTATTATCATGTTTTTCATAAAAGTAAGGTGGCTAACAAGCGTATGTTCTGCCGAATAGTAAGCAGCTATATCTGATGGCAGCCTATGGTATACCCGCGAAATTGTAGTATACCAATAGTAAATACTCAA
Source organism: Saturnia japonica (assembly GCA_033032175.1). NCBI lineage: Eukaryota > Metazoa > Arthropoda > Insecta > Lepidoptera > Saturniidae > Saturnia > Saturnia japonica. The sequence continues at coordinate 8,600,756 of CM065314.1, forward strand.
TAAGTTCGAATTAATACGTGTTAGAGGATTCCCAATAACCAGTCGACATAATATTAATGATCATTTGAATAAAGAACCACAATAACTTTATTATAATTGTTCTTTGTTTTTAAAACTAGCTTCATCGACTTTTGATTCAATACCGAACGACTGAAGAAATATAAAAATATTCTTGATGTAAAAAAATCAAGTCTTGGCGTTCGAGCGGTTTAAACCGTTGGAATATCAATTCAAGTTCACAAATCTGAATCCCTGTATGTATATACGAATGATATTTTCTTAATTAACGTACATTTACTAATTTGAATTGGTGGCACTATATCGGCTGAGGAAAGAAAACATCATGAGGAAACCTGAAAGCTTAAGAAATGGAGAAATGTTCTTGCAGTACCATTGCATGGGGATTTTTTGGCTTTGAAATTGCCTTACTTCCCTCGGGAAAAGCCTTTGCCAAGCAGTTGGAATAAAGATACCTACTTGTAATTAATGTAATTTTTTTTTTCAAATTTCACTCACGGCTATTTAATTTCAAACTAACCAAAGCTTGTAATATGGTAACTAAACAGCTGATATACATACATATACAGATATTTAACACCCAGCCACACACAACTGACTTTTATGCTCATCACTAAGTCAGTCATGGGCGGGGATCGAAAGCGCGACCTCTCGGCTCAATAGTAGCGTTTACTACCACTGCGCAACGAGGCCTGTCAAACAATTGTTATTATAACAATAATGATACCCATTATTATTATTGTTATAAATTAAAAATTGCTCTCGCATTATTCGTTTAAAGCATCAGAAGTGGTAAATTATGCGCAACCTCGCACGCTCTTCTTGATCTCCAACAACTTGTTCCTAACTTTATATATACAGTAGGTATTTCATTTGCTATATCTATTGCATACAAAATATATATACTTACTAAAATCGGAACAGCTAGCAATTTTATCTCATACAGTGTTATTATATAGAGATGTACGTGTATTTATCGGTTGTATTCAGTAACAGTATATACTTTCAATTGTAATGTTGTAAATTGAAACTTTGGCATAATTTGCTGATACCTTGAAATCAACACATAACAAATATTTTTTAAATGTTTATAAAATATTACCATACTAGAAATGTTGCAACTGTATGTGGAATACCGGAAATAATATCCGTTGGTCACCCTTGGGAGAGGCCTATGTCCTGGAGTGGACTACGAAAGCTTGATGATGATGACTAGAATTGTTATTTAAATCCAATTTACCCTTAACTTAATGTTATTAGAACAGAATGCTTTGTTAAGGTCTAGTCAAAAATAACTTTCATGTTAGATTTTCATTTTATATGCAAACAAAATTAACAGTTCAAAAGGCATCATTTACTAGCGGGTCACCACGAACCCTCCGCTCATTTTTTATGTAGATTGCGTCGAAGAAAAGTTTAACAATATCAGTCTACGACACAAGGGGTCTTCTGAAGTCCCTTCGGGTAGCTCTGGGTATAAAATTCCTTGAAATCGTAATGACTCTTGAAATAAATTTATATACTTATAATTTGCTTTATACTATATGCTATATTTGTTATATTTTCAACCAGTCTTGTACATTGATACTCAAACAATTAATATTCTTAGAAAAGTAAAATATTCAGTTACCTTTATTTCTTTTTGAGACATATGCCCATTAAGTCTTTAATAACACAGCTAATTTCAGAACCAATCTCGTAAAATATACGCCAATATTTCCATTAGAGTGAAGCAGACAGTATATATACATTACTTTGCGAGAGAAATTCTGCATTTTCATCTCATTGTTGTACTGACCTCAATTTGATTGAAATATTATTTATAGTTAGAGCAAGAACCAGCCGTATCGCAGTTTTTATTATCGTTCTTATTTTTTTAATTTTGTTTTATATTGGTACTGATTTAAGCTTATTGCAAAATGGGAGGTTGCGGATCACTCGATTCTATCCGATCGAATAAATGCATTAACTAAATTAAAGTAAAGTTAGGCTAAGCGTTTTCTATTTAACGATTATACACTAAAATGTTTCAAGATAAATTAAATTTGATACTAGTAGACTATTTATCCGTTTACCGTATGCTCTTCAGATTTGATATACAACAATAAAGATGTGGAAATCGTTTTTTAATCATTTGAATTTAATTGGTAATAACATAGAATGACAGCAGTACCGTAATTAGGGTGATGCCCGCGGCGCCCAGCCACAGGGCACAGACTGTGTAGAGGTGCAGAAATAATAGGAAACAAGGTGCAGAATGCAGTACCACAAACAATTCCTACTTTTTTAACAATTTCCAATGGTGCAGTTCATAAAAGGCACCGAATGACAAACAAGGAAAATATCGTAAGGAAACCTGAACGCTTGAGAAATATTTTGCTAGTACCACCATGTAGTGGGAAAAACCTAACAATATATCGGTCTCCTTTTGGAGAAAGGATCAAAGTTATAATAATAGCAAACCGGTAAAATAGCATCGTATTTTATATTTATTTCGTGACTTAATCAAATTTACTTAGTAAAACAAATTTTATCAAATCAGTGATATGAAGAGAAAGAGAAAAACACTGATAAACACGTGATTATAGAGCAAGCGACGCGACGCAAATATTGACATAAAACTGACCCAAATAAAATAATAAAACACAGTGACATTCAGCAGTAAACTTAATAAAACGGGATTTCCAATTATTCCACACATAACAAGCTCCCTCAGTTTATGAGATGTTTTGTCAAATTATTGCATCATCGATAGCTTTCCAGAGTAATTATAGTGGTCTGCGCTACTCATTAAACTAAGGATCATACGACGAATACTGATTATTTGATTTGTCTAAAAAGCCTAAAACCCCGTTTTACTGATCTAATTACTTTTTCCATAAAACACCAGCAATATCTTGGGTCATTATTAAATGAAAACTCTCACTCTTCTGGACTTGTGGAGTAAAGGAATACGAAATAAAAAACTAAAACAAATTTCCGAACAGCCTACTCATTTATTTGTCAACAAATACAGCTACATCGCAAGATTTTATAAAGTGAAAAGGTCTTGTTGGAAGGAAACTGATAAATTAAGCCCAATTTAGCACCGCGTGTACATGTACATCCTAAAAGGAACTGGAGCGAACGAGTGCGCTTATGGTATTTATATGACAGTCATCAAATTGTGATAGCTATTGTAGCAGGTGTTTTTGTCATAACTTCTTGTTTCTGAAGATTACATATCCTTAGCGAATAATGCTATTCTCTTGTCTGGTATTATCGAGCTTTGTTTCAATTTTTTTCTATAAAAGTTATTCTACAGCATTTGTTGGGCGTTGACTTTTAAATAAAACTTTATTTATTGAATATATTTTTAAACACTTTATAGTTTCATTACAATCTCAGTGACGATGTGGTCGAAGATGGTAACAAATAAGCTAAGCTTAGTGGAGAACTGGCTTTCAAGTGGAACTACAGGAAAGCACCAATAGGTGATTGGTAACTAATTTTCGACTTGATAGTGGTAACTAGCCAGGCGGGCATTAGAAAAAGCCCTACGATGTTTTTCTTCATCGAAACATCAGGCTCATTGACAAACCATATACGAAGTTGCATCGATCGACGCGGTGTCCGTACACTCTATTACTACTCAGCCATCATTGCTATAGCTACACATCCTAAGCAATATTTTTTTAACCCAGCTGGGCAAAAATGACTGCACAGTATGTGATGGTAATTTCGTACGATAATAATCATTCCGCAAGTAACAGAGACCGCCATGATTATAGTAATCGCAGCAGTTATCTTGAGATCTAGATATCGTTTGATATCTAGATAATTAATGTAATATCACAATTAATAAATTATTCTTCAGATATAATTATCATACCTTTGCATAAAAAAATTATGTCGTTATAGTGTTTTTTTTTATAATTTTAACCCTGTTTATTAATAACTACTACAATAAAATATTTTATCGGGGAAAAGAAAACTAAATTAACATATATCACGAATCCAATCTGTAGAAATACTGTTATACCTCATAGAATTTGTTACTTCTGTGTTTCATGATATACCTATACACACTTCTTTGTACACTTAATAAATTTCATAATAAAAGTGAATAAGAAAATAATCATTATATAATAAACTTGACAAGGTTAATAAGAGCTTAACAGGAAAATCTTTATTTAAATCAAATCCTCAAGACGAAAGTCTTTGACCAATGTGTGTTGCCAGTGATGACATACGGCACAGAGACGTGGTCGCTCACTGTGGGCCTCATAAGAAAGCTCAAGGTCGCTCAGCGAGCTATGGAGAGGGCTATGCTTGGTGTTTCTCTACGAGATCGAATCAGAAATGAGGAGATCCGTAGACAAACTAAGGTCACCGACATAGCCAAAAGGATTAGCAAGTTGAAGTGGCAGTGGGCGGGGCACATAGTTCGGAGAACTGACGGCCATTGGGGCAGAAAGGTTCTCGAGTGGAGACCACGCACCGGAAAGCGCAGCGTAGGACGACCCCCCCACTAGATGGAAAGACGACCTAATAAAGGTCGCTGGGAGCCGTTGGATGCAGGCCGCACAAGATCGGTCGCTCTGGAGATCTATGGGGGAGGCCTATGTTCAGCAGTGGACGTCCTGCGGCTGAAATGATGATGATAACAGGAAAATTGATATTATGTGCTAAAGCATAAATAAATGTCCTATTATTTTTGGGCGAACATGACAGAGATCGAATCAACTCATACTAACACCATACTGCAGTTTGATATGGAACAATAGTGGTATATATATACCTTTATATTTTTATTAAATACCAGGTTTGCTCCACTATAATATCCGGTGAAAAATAATATCAATAGGCACCATCTACCTTATTAAAGGTTTAACACAGATCAAAGGTGAAATTCGATTACCAACTTGAGCAACGGCTTACGTTCTATCCTACCAATAAGCGTAGATATATAGAAATAATTACTATATTTTGTATGCCTACTACACTTTTACAAATCTATTATACTATTGTACTAGATCTGCTCATTAAAAATAACTATAATATTAAAATGGAATAGTTTTCGCCTACAACTTTTATTTACATAGAGTGTTGTTACGCATGTATGGTGTATTATTGAAATACGAAATTCTTTATTTTTTTAAATATTATATTTGTAAAGGGCGATACGATATTGATCGATCATAGTGTCGATGCAAAATGCACAAAAAGTTGATTTTTACTTCAAAAAATAAAACAAATGTATCTCGTATTATATTTTTATTTAAGTATTCCATTTAAATTGGACACAATAAATTTGACAAAAACAAATTAAATCAACAAATTTTGTGTTCTGTACAATATAGTTAAAAGATGATGTCGTGCAAAGAATTGACGTTACCTTAAGTGAAAACACAGCCATAGATTAATGCCTATAATTATACACCATTTTAAAACTATGTAAAACTAATTCACGTCAGAGGAACTACAAAATTGTGACACAATATTTTGAAACAATAAGTTCACATTTCTTATCTACTTTAGATTATTTTTACTAGACAATTAGTTTAATTTTCTTTTTATACATTTTCGATGGTGTTAATTTATTATATACTGTACAAAATAAAACACTTTATACGAAAATAAAATCTATAAGCGTTCATACATTTTTTTTTTAAATGAAGTAAAACGTTCTTTGACTATGTTACGAATTTTAGCGGTATGTAAATTTAAACTTTGATAAAAAATTTAATTACAAAAAAAACTGAGACACTGATACTGACACGTGATAGAAATGAACTTTTTTTAAAGGGAGATGAAGATAACTTGAACTGTGTATTAGATAAACAAGATATAGCTGCTCATGTAATGAAATGTACCTAATCGTTATGTGTTCTTGAAATTTATACCTCAATTCTTGTCCAATTAACGAATGGCCACACTAAGAAGTTTCATTTCAAAAGTATAATTCATAGAAAACAATAAACGATCGCTGATTTCAAGTAATAAAATTGTAAACATAATTTTTATAATTTATAATCCCAAAAAGTGGAAGATAGCATAATCAATCGAGGTTATGCCTCACATTTAAATTTCTTATTCAACAGAGCGCCACAGTTTGTCCATAATTTATTGCTTTACAAGCGATGTTCGTTCCTTTGGCTGTAAATGCGTGAATTCCTCGAATTTCGAAAAGGAATTTTCATCATTCATATCAGTATTCAATACAAGTAAACGAAAGTATCTTTGATGTGTCGCTATCAATGATGAATCACAATTCACAAATATACATTTAGATAGTTTTTATTTCCGCTTTATTGCAGGGCGAACGCAATTATTTACCCTTATGACTAATATCACCATATCATTAATACACACAGATTCTCATAAGCTCTTCCCTCTCAATAATTGTTTTAATAACAATATAATCATAACTAATTGTACAATATTATTCACGTGAACGCTGGTACCTGAAACAAGAAAATTATAAGTAAAATAGTTATAACTCTATTTTATTTAACTTGTATTTCGAAGTCACATATTGAAGGCTTAAGCAAACGCGTCTTAAGAAAAGTAAATAAGTGAAACAGCTGAGGTGTTGCTTGATGTATAACTAGGGCTGCCATTATCTAAATTGTCGACGCCGGACAATATCTTGAAAATCCTCGGACATTTTGGTGAAATACAGTTTTTCCCTAGACTTCTTAAAAAAATGTTTTTGAACAATAATAAAATAAATATATAAATATCGTTTTTTTTTTTTCATTTAAACAGCTTGTTTTTGATTTGTTGTATATTATTAATAATTTCTTTATTTTAGTTACTAGTGCGTTGCAGACCGTGAACACTCCTACCCTAAGGAGTTCTGGGAAACCCTATCTGCAAAAACACAACATAAGGTAATTTGGGTGCTATCTTCTTTAGATACCTCCAGTATTTCACCAGTCGGACTGCCCCAAGTAGACAGAAATCTCCAAAGATTTTCTTTAAACCCGTCCGAACACTCCCGGTACCTTTTTGAAAGTAGGATAAATTGGTAGCAAGCAACACGACCAGATGGCAGTCCTATGTATGTATCTAATCATTCAATCCTTTTGGTTCTTATTTAAATTCACTTATAGTACTTTTGATATCAACTTAAATATAATGTAAATATAAGAATATATATTAATTAACGGTGTGTTTATATTATTGTTAATCATCGAAATATTTTATTTTAGGATTACAATACATACATTTTAAATACACTTTAAAAATAAATATAATAATGGTTATATTATACGCTCATAGGTTCATCCAATATGGTAAATACCTATTAGATAAAAACTAATTGCATTGAATAATTATGTAAATGATAAGAATAGACCTAAGATTTTAAATGAAAAAATATTATTATAAGCGTAAAATATTCAACATAAAACTTCATAACAAGCAACGACTTATAATAAGTACCTTTTAAAATGCTTTTAGTTTTATACAACTTTAGTAATAAAAAGAGTTATTAGACTAAATGTAAAGTTAAAATTATTCACTGGGCTTATTGCACATCGTAAATTATAATAAACAGTATTTAACGGAAAATTATTTTGGAACAAAATCAATATGGTTGTTTACATTAATGTTGCTAATTTTTTTTAATATGAGATACCAAATAAATACTTATTGAAAATTAAAGCATTCAATATTGATTAAAATTGATATCTAGACAATCCTCCTCCGATTCGCTTCTTTATTCACTAATGCGAACAGCTTTGGAGTGAAATTCACTCTAGACGTCCATTTTCCCTTCTACATATAACTTGTGAGTATTTAAGCAATAAACTTAGTCTACCCGGGTGGGAACATCATTTAAATATTCTTATCTAAACAAAGTAATTACAAGCTGGTTCTTCCTGCCCTTATCCCACCCTAGGTTCGTCATCTCTGCACTCACTCCCCGTACATGCATATCCTCTTTCACACAGTTCATACAAGTCTTAAAAAATAGTAAATACAAGCATCTAGTAAAACTAGATGTCTAAGATTACTTACCTTTGTTATTAGAAACAAATTTAGACAACTGTGTTCGTGAGTGTATGGTGATGATGGTATTAGCTTCGCGCACTACGGGCGGTTCTACGAGAAGTTTGGATTCGCATCGTACGTGTATCGCGCCACTCGCTGTTTGTGGGACGCGTACTCGTAGCACGCGCCACGAACGGCGTAGTCCGCCTGGCTGCGTAGGACTTAGTTCTGTTCGCTGCCATGTTTCAGGCTGTGAATAATAATAATTATTACTACATAGGTCACAGGTATTAATTATAACACGTAAGTCATAGTTGCACAGATCGCGGGCAACGCACTACATGCGACCCACTACTGATGTATTTGCGGTCCACCAATTATGAAGCGAAAAACATAAGCAATGCCGATAATTCTAAATATGCTGTTGAGACCCTATGGGAGTATGAGACCTATGTCTGTACTCTGTATGCTCTACAAACTTGTTATCTCAATGTAAAGCCGTGCTTCGAATTACAAATTAAAATCTTATTAAATTCTTTTAAAACTTTTATTCAGTTGTTTTTATTTGTATCGGCCCGCATATTATGTACTGTAGCTTATATTGTCCGACTAACACGTAGCTCCGATAAGTTTGTGCACCCTTGACGTTGGTTAATAGTGTGGTAAGCTAAAGGACATGCAAGTAACATGAAACACTATGGCTGCTAAACAAGTGTACCTACTAAAAAAACGTAATTAAAGTTCTAAAATTAACCGAATTAATAATGATGCCACTATAGCATAATACCATTAAGTTGAAAACCTGACTACAAGCACCCATTTATGGTTCGGCAGCTGCACTTAAGGGCCAGTCTCTACTCTTGAATTAGCATTTTACTATATTAGTCTAAATCCTATTATCGTAATGTAGCCATTAGTTAGTTATACTAATTAATACACACCATTCGTGGTTATGTACAACAACTAACTAAAGTTTCATCACAATCAGATGATTAGTTTAGATACTCGTAGGGGACAAACAAACAAATAAAGAAACTATTCGTAATCATTTTAGCCGTTACTCTGGCGACTTTTATAATGTCACAAAACCTTTCTGCAATATAATATGTGTGTTATTTAAATTTACTTCTAAGAAGACTAAAATTATATACAATTAGATTAAGTTTATCCAACATTTCAGTTTGTAAGACAATGGCAAGCAAAGTCAAGATCTTGTCTATGCAAATGATGACTAGAGGTGAGTGAGAAACAAACGGGACAGTCACCTCATCGAACAAGCCAGTATTTAATGCCCTTGGATACTTGGCAATTGAAATAACTTAGAGAATGGCGATAATTTAAGGAAAGTTTTAGTTTAATATACTTTTATATTTATATTTCTAATGAAAAATTTGAAAAACTTACACTCAAATCAAAAATTTTTTATCCAGCAAATCGATAAATTTCACTTCAAGTTGAACACCAATTAACGGTCAATCAATCAATCAAATAAACTATGAATAAACGAAATCTATCGAGTGGAAATTTATTTTTCCGTATGACACCACACCAGAACATTTATTACTTAAATTTATCAAACACATCTTGAAAATTACAGTCATTCTAACAAAGTTCCAGCTACATTGTTTTACAAAACATGGATATTGCTGAAAATACAACATCAAAACTTCCCACGATTGCGAAGTATCCTTGTTTATTTACCGAGTTCTAATTATATAAACATTTCAAGGTTTATTGCCGAGTATAAAGACCGTTTTGGCAAAATATACTGGTCGTTTTAAAAGGCCATTAGCGAAGATTTAAAGAGTATCCCGACTGCTTAAAGTCGCTTAACAATGAAGTACTCTATTGCAAACAAAGCAAACGTATTCCATACAATAGTCCCCGGAGTCGTTAAGTGGGAACAGACTACTCATAATACTATTCTACGGGAAGTTACCTGAATAATATATGTATTGCAAACCTTGTTAATTCCAACTGAAGCATCTTGAGCTCGTAGACTGAATACACAAGAAGCTATACCAGTAGGATAGGTTCTACTTAAGATCCAAGGGCGCACTATGTCATAATATTATCTATCTTCTCTAGGATACCTACATACCTCTGCTACAGATTCATGTAAATTCGATAGGTCCTACGACTAAAGACCAAAGTGCAAAATCATAATTTTGTGTACAAACAAATTTAGGCCCTTGTACATTTAAATATGTAGATATTTACTGCATATACCGTCCTACTGTTTAGAAAAATACTGCTTACACGTATGTATTTGTATTTTTTATGATGCACTTAAGTAATTATACTGAATAAAGCATTTACCGTAAAAAAGACAAAACGACGAAATTGATTAGTACTAAAGTATTTAAACATAGGATCCATTAAATCTGGCAGGTTGACTTGCTCTTGAGACAGGTTACAAATTATAATTTTTAACACTTAATACCGATAGTGATTAAAATATCGAATGAAATGGAGAAACTGTAAGATCTTAAATGTCGTCACAAATATTGCTCATTAAAAATATCTTGGAGAATTAAACAGAACTTAGACAACATTTTGTTAAATTTTATTGATGCATATTATATTTTAATTCTTGGTCTGCATTTTTTAATCCTAGCACGGCATAGTGACGGCGCTGTACCTTATGGTAAATACAATGCATTCGAATAACATCAGCGAGCACTGAGAGATCTACAATCCATCAATGTGTTTGCTTTAATTGTGGTCTGCTCAAATGTTTCTTGAAGTTATGTTGGAAGGACTATGTTATTCAGGAGGGAACAAACTGACCGAGAAACAGCTCCACAGCGTCACAGTATGGCAAGTATATGACAGCATAATAATTATTGTCCTAAACATGTATTTTGTAATTGGGGTTATTTAAGGGAAAACCCCGAAACATTTTTAATCAATTAATTTTTTTCTATTATATATCGACGTGCTAAAATGGATCATAGCACCTATTGGTAAATAAAATATAGTTTAAGAACAACCACAAAGAAAGAGAAACGGTTCCTCCAAGGTGGAGAGCAAATACCATAGCTAAATGAACTGTGACTGGAAATATACACTAATTAATATACACTAGTTCCCGTGGCAAATTACTTTAACCAATTAATATTTCAAAAGAAATTACTTCGTATAGAACATTTGACATCTGAACTAAATTTATCCTTTCCAATCACATCAATGAATAGGCTACCTAATCCTCTTAAATTGGATTCCTATACACGACGAGAGCAAACAGAAACGACTCAAGCTATCTGCCGAGTGCATTGTGCGGCTCTCATGTGTGTAAAGCGAAGTTTACGCATCGCCGACTTGTCAATATGAGATCTTTGATTATGTTGAACAAAGTAAAGTGTGATAGTTCTTGTGAATAATTTAATATATTGCTTTTTGATATAAAAGTTCTAAATAGCAATACAATAAAATATATTTGAGACCATTCTATAAGATGTAAATTTCCAATGTTCTATTGTTTATAACTTAGAAAAAAACTTAATATTTAAATAATTCCAATTTTATCAACACGTGAGTTAAATCTTCTATATTATAAAATATAAGTTATAGAAAATGATGGAGACATTAAAAATATATCTGTTTTTTTAAGAACATCATATAAAACTACCCTTTGAATATTTCATTACACCGGAGGATGCCTGAGAGTATCATTACGATTCTTCTTAAAAGATGATGTCAATCTATGGAATGTTTTAAAAAGTTGAATAATTTTAAAATGAAGTAAGTCGGCATGGTTACCACTACAATTAAACATGTGAATTTTTATGGATGTTTGCTATTTCGTATAATAATACCAACCTAACCATCGTTTAAGAGTGATGACACTGATATGACGCTTATTCGGGTTTTATATCTTTGAAAGCAAACTAATTAGCCAAATGTTATAGTCCTAGTATACCAACCTTTTGTAGCTCATCGTCGATATACCAGTTAATGTCTGCCGGTGGTAAGGAGTAATCGGATGTACAATTGAGGAATATTTGTTCTCCCGGTTTTAGCACTTTCGGTGCCCCAATTATAATCGGGTCTGCGTCTGGCATCGCTAGAGGGAAAACAGATTTCAATTCATGAACAATTTCAATCTAGGTATCATAACTTTACTGCTTAATTAGGATGTAAATAGAATAAAAACTTGATATTTGAAATGAGTTATGATAAATTAATAGATTAAGTTAGTGTATATATGTATATATATATACCTACATATATTTGTAATAAATTGAGAGTAAACAAAATATTATTTATGGCAGAGTCCTAAGGTCATGGAATTGTAAACTGTCTGATATAATATTGTTAATTGAAATATGTAATCTAAATATAATATATAAAAGAGACCGTGACTGTCTGACTGATCTATCAACACATAGCTCAAATCACTGAACGAATTGGGCTCTAATTATGCACACAAATAGTTATTATAAAGTAAGCATTCGCTATGAATAGATTTTTGAAAATTCAACCCCTAAATGGGTTTAACGGAGGGTTCAAGATTTGTATGGAGAAATCATAACAAACACAGGTGAAACCGTGGGGCACAACTAGTTGGTCTATAACATCTGTAATGTTAGTTAGACAGATTGTTAATAGGTAGCGCTTTGAATATGTTTTTATTAGCATCAACAGCTGGTATTCGTAATAAAAAAGTTTTTAATAATTTTTATAACGAAAACATTTATTTAAAACGAGGTATATAAGCTTTCAATGATCGAAATTCGACCAGTGACTTTTTAATCATATACTATTTTCTGTTTCATATTTGCAGTATGAACCTACACAATGAATATTATATCACTTGCTGTCACTTTTAATTGAGTCACAATGTCAATATTTTGGGGGGTCTAAGTTCAATGGGACTGATCGGGTTAGGATTCACAGTATTAATTTATTTTATTTAATACATTAGTAACTGTGATTAGTAACAGATATTATAGATAAATTCTAGCTTTCTGCACTCCTTCTCCATATAAACTTTAACCATCCAAATACGCAATACGCTTAAAAAGGTGTCCGAAGTTTTCTTTATACATATTAATATTATGATGATATTGTGTTTTCAGAAAAAATAGCATTGAAAATTAATAATATGATACGAATAAGTACGTTTACTAGATCTCTAAAGTTGTTTACACATTTTCTTTAGGCGCATTTTTTAATTATCTTAATCCATGTTCTTGAATTAGAGGAGTGAACATTCGTGTTCTTTTATTGGTCATTACAAAACAATATTATACTCGTATATGTTATTGTTAAAATTTCATATATACATATTTTTATACTACTTTTATAAAGTGGACGTTGATATATGACATTGATTAACGCAAAACCATAACCACAAAAGTTGGTAGATCTAAGTTTAAGTGAAAGTTTTTATGCTATCCGTGAACACGATAGATGACGCTGTGGTGGAGCATTAACTACTGGAAAAGGCATAACAATGACAGTAGAGGCTGTTAGTTAAATAAATTTATGACTTTATGAACTAAGCGATCATCTCAGCTTGCAATACTAGAATCATCACATGTGCGTTGCCAACCTTTAGAAACCTGTTTACTCCCCTCTAGAAGAAGCCCATATTTTGTATTCCAGTGGAAATACCTCAGCAGAGAGAGCTCATTCCACATCCGAAATTGATATATATATATATATGTGTACCTATAATAGGTATTATGCAAACCCTTGCTAACTGTAAATTCGCCTTCAAGACACGACTCCGAACAATGAAGACCGCAAAGGTAACTACGTGTAATTGCATACCGATCCCTAGTAAACTTGTTAGGATAATTTACGAAATGCCTATATTAACCATGCCTACGATCCAACCCTTTACATTTTGATTATATTAACGAACCGGGGCCGGGTAATTTACAACCAATACAATTGAAAAAGTAACATGAGGCAGCTATTCTATGACAATAATAAAAATTACCTCTGACACATCGTGTGCAATCCCGTTTCAAACTATACGTAAATAAATGATAATAATTTTTAATATTTGAACCATAGGTTTGAACTCATTATCAGGCAAATATATATGGCGTAAATCATCATTGTACTCAAACTGAAGTCACAAGTTTTTAAAGAAATATAAAAAAAATTATAGTTATATGTATATCTAAATTTAATTTACTATGTACAGCCTGCGCCCCTGAACAGTGATCAAAGATACCCACCCTTATCTTGTAACTTACTTCATATTCATTAAAAATTATGATATACCTTTAGTTCGATAATTTATACATAGAAGCCTGTCTTTCAAAAATATTTTTACCTAAAAAATTCCATTTTTTTGCTAAATTCATGTAGTAATCTTTTTCATTTATATACTAATACTATGCTATGCTCGGTATTTTACATTTAAAAAATACCTACTACTAGTACATTAAAACATACCTACAGTAAAACATTATCTAAATAAAAAGTTTCATTGAAATCGTTCAAGCCGTATTCGAGAAACCAATTATTTATATGTATGTATATATGAATACAAGAATTGTTCACTTAATATAGTATTCGATTATTATCAACTGTTTCATATGAAGTTTTTAGGAAAATAATGATTTTATTATTATGGCGTACATTCAAAACTCCGGTCGGTTATTATATAAGTGAGAGTAGGGTTGGAATGCAGATTAAATCTATTTGAATACGGCTTTTTCAGTAACCGTTTTGCCATCGTTTATTCGTAAACATTTAAACTTTATTATGGTTACTGATATAATGTGTACGTCATAGATTTAATTTACTATGGCGTACGTACAATACATACATAAAATAACTACGTATTTGCATTAAAATTTCGTTCGGAATTTCTGTTTTTATTCTATAAAATCTACAAATTTTATAATAGAAAAAAGTCAAGAGTAAGTAAGTACATGATAAGCCGAATATTAAAAAAACATCTTGAAAAATATATAGGTAATTACATAAACAGCTTTTATAATACATTAATTTTATAAATTATACGTTATCATACTGTTACTAATTTAACTAAATCTGTATTATCACCCGTGGCCACATTGTCATTTAATATTAAATGAGATTTAGGTACAAGCACTAACTTCTAAGGCACAAGAATAAATTTAGTGTAAAAAGGTAAAAGTATAAGTAGGTATTTTCGCATTAACACGCCATATTTCTATAACATTGATTTAATAAAACAGTCCGAGGCACCAATACCATATAAGATTTTAAGTCGTGATGATTTATTAATTTAAATACTACATTATTATACTGTTCTATAAATGAATAAATTATATAACAAAATAATTTAAACTTAAAATGTTGCCAAAGTACTGTAAACGAATAAAGTAAGTAAAAGTAAGAGTCATCAAGAGAGTTACATCCCAGAGAAATTTCTTTTGAGATTTTACTCTACTTGGGGCAGCCCGACTGTTGAAATACTTCCGCCCTACAGAAGATAGAAGAACGCAGACAAATAACCTTGTATTGTATTTCTACGGTGAGTAGGGTTTCCAGAATTCCTCAGGGAAAGAGGATCAAGATGGGCAACGCGTTAGTAATATCTATCGTGTATTTGTGACATAAGCTTCCATAGCCTACGGTAGCCGTTTATCATCAGGTAGTTCGTATACTTGTAAGCCATGTTAGTTTTGTTAAAAAAAAATTGTTTGATGCTTACCAACAACAGTCATATGTTTAGTTTTTCTTGCAATTTGGAATTTTGGTCCTTCCGTGGATACCTCACAGGTGTAGGATGCCCTCGTTGCTACGGGTGGAGGCATCACACGTACCATGCATGAGTCGACCTGGCAATCTCCGCCTTGGACCATAACATCAGTTATGTTGAACAGACGAATTGCTGGCTGGAGATAAATATTTAGCTTTTATATAATGCTAACTGTGGCCTACGGTTTCCCCCGTGTTAAATTTATTCGAACAACCATTTGCTTCACTTCCTAGAGTTGTAGCATAAAGTTATATTATAACCTCAATAAATAGGCTAAAAACTATGATAGTTCCAGAGATTAGCGCGGTTATACAAACAAATAAAAAAATAATATCTTGAGCTTTATGTTATTGGAATAGATATGTAGATGCTTGTTTAATATTACATTTTCATTGTATGCCTTTTTTACTTGTTCGCATATATTGAATAACTATTTGTTTCTATTGTTTAAATGACTAATATTAATAATAGTTGTTTATTTGCCATAGATATTTAAACCAGCGCACGCGCGTTATTTAATCATGGCATTATTTCCTATGAAACAGAATTTTACAGCTAGATACAGCGTAAGTCTATCCACAGTGTGCGTGAGGCCTAAATTGTAATATTTTTTTTATTGCATATATATATAAGTATTTAAAATAAACATTATTAATAATATTGACAGCAAGAACTCGCCCGTGCTCTAACACAGCGTATGCCAAAGTTTAAGCTACTTGATATTCATCAATCAATTCGTTTAAAATCATAAAAGTGTAACGTCTTTTTTGTTAAAAAAAAAAAAACAAATTAAAATCTATTATTATTTATTTAAACGAGCCCAGTTAAATGACTGCTTAACGCCAGATAGTAGGCGCGTAATAATCCATGAAAAAGTTTTTTTTGCCTTAGGGGTCCTGAAGCCGCTGCGACTTTTACAGCTTCACCGAACTTGGTCATGAAAAAAGTAATGCCCATTGACAATATTAACGACATAGGGGAAAGTGGGAGAAACACGAAGGCGGGGTAATCCCGAATTCATCAGTTTTACCATGTTAGAAGAAGATGGCAGTATTATGCGCATCACCAACTTATCAAACACGCCACGTCTAGTGATAGACAGTGATTCGACAGAAGCGAGCAGTCACGTAAGTTCAAGCTATGAATCCTTAAACATTTTCGATGTATATTTTTTGTGAAAGTAACTTGATGTAGCCTTTATTTATATGAAAAGTAAAAATATAACGATTATTACTTGGAATATTCACTAATCAAAGATTCCAATGGCACTAATGCTAATATAGTAATAGTTGCCTTTACAAAAATTGTTATGCTTATGAATTTTATTTTTTGAATTTGTTGGGTAATCTCGAACGTTCGGCTTTACCCCATTTTACTTCACAATAAAGATTACTTCAGTGTTTTAAGGTTGTAAAACGATCTAAAAATCTTGGCATTCTAACAAAGAGAAGAAGAATCAGAAAAGAAAGGGCAAAATTAAAAAGTTTCATTTTTTTTTTGCAGTGAATAATAATTATGAAAGTTTTCCTGTCGAAGACTGGACTATGTGTTACATTTTTTTAGAAATTCGGACTCATGAAAAATGTACAGCTGGACAATAAACATCGTTGGGCTATAATTGTGTTCACTGTCGCAATTAAAGACTGATTATTGATTTTTTATTTTAGTTCGTAATTACCCAACTTGGTGCTCGGGATTACCCGACTAGTTTTAAGAAAACTCAAACGCTGAGGGTTCTGTTTTTTACTAATATACTATTTTTCATTAAATATTTGTTAATGTTTGTTACTTGGATAATTTTATTTACTAAAGATGCAAGAAAAGTAAGCCTATGTCTTAATTCTGATGTTTTATTCCATTTTTTCCCTTAGGGTTAGTAATTCCCCCACCTTCCTCTAATACCGGCCAATACAAATACCACAGTAAAAATGCTATGATATTCTATTATAGGTTAGTTGTCTATGGTATTCAAGAAAAAATAAGTAAAATATTAGTTACAGCAAAGCTCAATTATTTATTAAATTAGCAGTTACAACCTAAATTAGCTACTCTAAAATAAACGTAAAATTCAACAATTTGTGCAATGAAGATAGAAAGTTAGGACAAAACTACAATGTATATAATGGTCAAACAGCTTTAAATAGGTTCAACAACCTACGTCTAATAAAGATGTCGTAGTAAAATAACGATTATAGTATCAAATTGTATTTGTATAAGGCCGTAATTAAGTGAAGACTTCAGTATAATTAGGTATTTTTAAAGTAGGTACATATTACAGTTTTATCTTCATTTTGATAACTTATTATAAAGCTGTTATAAGGTCATAACAACCAGTGCTGATAGACAATTATCTCTAGAATACGTATCGGAAAATTTTATTTTTGTACATAGCTTGGCGGACTCTCAACTATTTTGTACTTTTCTACTTTAAACTCCTTCGCTTTTAAGATAACTATGTAATCAAAATAGTTTAAATGCCTCAGTAAAATTATTTTATTCCCATTTTAATTTCTCAATCTTATACTTATCTAAGTAATATATATACTAAGAATCATAATCTAGATACATTGTCTGCCTACACTTTTGATAATACGACTAGTCTCATACAAAAACGCGTTTATGACAAATAATGACCAAAAAATTATATATTGATCTATGAAATATCAAAATAAGAAAAAACATCGAAAGTGAAATGTTCTATATCTACATTATATATATATATATATATATATATTTATTTTTAACCTCCGATGCAAACATACAGTTTATTAACGTGCATATCTGTCTGCGGCATCGTAGTTTCCAAATGGATGAACCAATTTAGAGTTAGTTTTTTTATTTGAAAGATTAATTGATCGAGAGTGTTCCGAGCTATGATTTCAAAAAAATTTGGAATCCTGTTAACTACTTCAATGATATTCATGACCTTCATCGTTAACCAACATCGTTAAGATTATGCTGGATACCCAACACCTCATCAATTCACAGCTGATGTATATGTTTGGGCCTTTTGGAATGGTTTCAATGAACAGGTATTTTACGTTGTCGTTATTTTTTCAAATAACAAAAGAAATTTTATAAATATTAGTAAAAACACATCTTTTTAATATCTAAAATATGTTCATTACTGATTTTAAACATAAATCTAAATACGTAAGAGTTATATATTTGTCTAATACAATTAAATTGAACAAATGATTATAATAAAATCTATGCAAGTTTATAGGTAGTTACTATTAAGTTTACTTACCTTTTGTGAAGGATTATACCGAAAAATCTCGTTAACATCTCTGTACCATTTAACTGAGTGGAGTTTTTGATCGTCCATCTGAAAGTGACAGCTTAGTTCCGCCGCCCTTCGAGGATCGGCGTAGAGGGGGACTTTTAGCTGCGTGATATCGTGCGCAGACGTTATTACTGTTGATAAAAAAATATACTGTAATTATTTTTACAAATAAAATTGAAATTAAAAATAGTAATGTGAAAAGATATGAAAAAACATCTAAATTTAATCATATTTTTATATTAAAATAAGAATAAATAAATGTCACAAATATCTACATTCTAGATAGTTATAAAATTAAATATCAATTTACTAAAGAAAACTATGTTAAAAGAACTAACTAAGAACTATGTTAAAATAGGTATATAAATATTATAACTTAAAAAATACTTGTGTTCACGAATAACATAAAAGGTTAGCGTAACCACGCTGTACACGTAAAGTAGTGAGTATGTGTATTAGAGAGAGAACCGTTCAGTAAAAATGTTGACATTAGAGCGAGAGAGATAACTCATGTTATTTCGTCTATGCTTAAAAGAATCACAATTTAACCTTGATGTAAAATGATTGTTCCTTCGTTTGTTTCTTTCATATGCGTTCTTAAACAATTTATCCGATTGTGATGCAACCTTGGTGAGTTGTAGTGTTCACATCCGCAAAGGTTTGTAAATTAGTACAATAATTGTACAACAGGCGGTGCGCGAGTCGTTTCATATTGAAGATAATTGAAATGAAGTCGCGGGAATAAAGTTATGAAAGCAGATCTACTTTGTATTCCGTAATAAATTTCTTATAATATAATTTATATGTCTGGCATTTGGCCTTAACTAAAGTAAAAGAACTCATTTTGAAATTAACTTTTGTACACATAAATACATACATATATTAATAAACATTATCTTTAAGTAGAGTATATACTCAGTGACCTCGGTTGAACTTGTATAACTTGTATAAACTGCGACTTAATAATTATAATATATGAGACAGTATTATTTATACATACGAAATACGAGTATATGATCAGCTTTAACGTCCAACAAAGTTTTCGTTCTTTGTGAATATATAATACAGCAAAATGCGTAAAAAGTATATAATAATATGAGTTATTGGTTCGGGCGTCTCTGTACATAAAAAGCTTTGAAATAAACTACTGTTTTACGATTACAACAAATGGTTAAAACAATATGAACTCGTTATTCCCAAGAGCTGAATAATATTCTGCTACATCATACACGCAACACCATATTTCAACTCAAGCTGAACGTTAAATAAAAATTACGTATATATTATCGTAATATACCTTATAGTAAGTGAGCGAGTTAAATGCAGAGCTAAGGAATTCGATAGTACTGTGACCTAATAAGTATTATTGCTGTCGATAACGAGGATGTTGATAAATGTCAACGTTGTTTTTAAATAATTGAACGTTTAATTCTTGGTTAACATAATGAAAAAACAAGGTAATAATTTATCAGACATTTTTTATCGATTATTTCCCACAAAGAAATTAAAATAAAAACTAAATCATTGAAATTTAATCATCATCAGATTCATTTTTCGCCATTTCTCGTGCTTGGCGATGAATAAAAACATTTTTTATTGTAACTCAACTCGCGCGCTTTCTATAGTATCTTTGACTTATATATTACTGCGTTAATATAATATACATATTTTTAGTTTATTCTAAAGTGCAACATCGCTTATACGAGTCGCATCCCGGGCTCAGCCAGTATATATCCAGATGCCGATTCCCCAAGTCCGGTGAAGCTGTAAAAGCCGCAGCGGCTTTAGGGCCCATAAGGCTAACAGTGTAGTCAGTTCTAAAAAAAAAAAAAAAGCTTGAAGGCTGGCATGACAACACCGATCGACAATATATTGCCTATCCCTCCATGGACATCGTGGTTTTTAGGGTTAACCAGAAGATGTATGTGTATTTTATATATTAAATTATGTACCATTATTATTATTATTATATTCTTTATTGCACAAAAAAAAGTACAAATGGAGGATTTTTTTTAGGTTTGATCAATATGTATGGTAATTGTTAAATATATACAACAATTTAATAAGCGAGATTACATTGTCAAAGTTCATCATAACCAACTACATAGCGATGGTAATCTACATGTATATAAATTAATGGAAATGTATATACGCTATGTTATTATTAAACCATTCCAGTGTTACTGTAGTAGATCGATAAATCTATGCATGTGCAATGCAATCTATACTTAGAATTATAAAGCTCCAAAAGATTGCTCGTTTGATCACACTCACCTCTGGAACTACCAGTTAGATTGGAAAAAATATTTTTACTTGTCCATTTATTAACGAAGGTTTACACTTAACACTACACTACGACCTTGAGTAGTGGAGTGGAGTAGTAACCGTGACCATCTAACAGTCTGGCAAGCTGCAGGCCAATATTGGAAGTGAGAACAACATTATGTTACACGGGGGCGTTGGAGCGGCGGTGGTGCGGTGGAGAGTTGTTCGAATAAATTTATCACGAATGAGATCATGGGACACCGCTAGTAACATAATAATAGAAAACGAATATAGACCGACCTACTACAAAAATTTTAAACGTTTTGTTCTAAATTCTATGTTGTTTTATGTGTGTGAAAAACATTAGAAAGTAAACAGATTAACAGGAAATTTCTATATAATATCACTATTTATAACTTAAAAGAATAATAGACATATTTCATTGGTAAAAAGGGAATTATTAGATATAAAATAAATGTTAATAAATAATATGGTCCTAATGTTTATGTTTTGTAATATAAAAATGTGTTTAAGTCAATAAAAAAAAATCAAGGGCCGATTTGTAACAGATAACGTTATAGCAGATTTATCAAACATGTGAATTTATTCAAGACACATTTTTTGGACAGGTGTTCCATATTTATATTCCGTTATAACGTGAAAATCATTCTTCAAATAAAGTTATCTGATGACAGAACAGTTTGCCCTAAGAATTATACAAAAATACATTGGTTTTTAACAAAAAAAAATTGATTAATGCCCGGTTTCTGAAGTTCCTAATTAACTGCTCATTAGCTATAGATTCCATATGGATAATAATAACTTAAACTAAGCTTATCTTATCGTGTTTCTTAATACATTTGTGATTGTTCGGCAACCATCTATCCAATAAGTTGTTCAATAAACTGCCACTAAATGCAACCTTTACGTAACTCATAGTGAATGTATGTTATATTCTATTTTTAGTACTGAAGAAAATAAATCGTACGTAGTATAAATATAATTTCATTGTTTACATATAATAGTTAGAAGTAAAATACTGATATCAAAATTAATATCTGTACCAAAGAAATTTAACTGAAACCTTTTTTTATTTTTACAGGAATAAAAGCTTTTATAGTTTTTCTTGGTCTGTCGATCAGGTATATTGAGTCTCTACCGTCTGTTTTTGTCAATAAGACGTCAAACAACTATCAAATAGTTAAACACTCCATTTTGGTTAGTTAACTTGAACCAAATTTAACTGGAGTTTATCGTATGATGGTGTCTTCAGAAACGTAATTTGATGAGTTATTGAATCAATGGCACTATTGAACAGATTAACTTCATTAAAAGTACCTCAGAAACCAGACATCAGTATTACGTAATAAATTCATTAACTGATAAAAGTGGAAATGAGGAAACCGGAAGAAGAAAAGAAGGGATGGCTTGATTTTTTTTTTTGTAAGTTACTGGCAGAATATCGTGAGACATATAAAAACGTGTAAGAACTAATAATTTTACCCAATAATTATAGGTCACATGCAAAAAAAATCAAAATAATAGATTTCGTTAATGCTTCGATAATGATTTTATGCGGATACGGTTGCTCTAATTTCTACGGGCATAGCTTCTGGTGAATTAAATGACTATACTTGTTTTACGTTTTCTTTCCTATAACTTATATTAAAAAAATCATTTTCCATTTAAAGCTAAAATATAGCATTCTTACCTAACAGCTACCACAATGCTCCGAATCTATTCTGAGTTCCGGTAGCTACACTTATAAGCTTAGCCTGTTCTCTCTTTTATTACATTACCTTGGCGAATTATGGAATATGGAAGTCAAAGAATATCTCAATACATAAAACAACATGTCTCAGTGGTACCGTTCACGGATACCGGGTTGATTTATGTTAGTGACGAGATTTCGGTAAAAGAAAACATCGTGATGAAAATATGGCTTAGTGGAAGACCATTTTTAACGCCCACCTGGCTAGATACGACCCTCAAGATTAAAGCATGTCACCAAGTACCTATAAGTGTATTCTGGCAGCTGCACTTTGTAAGCCAGTTCCGCAATTAGGTTTAGCGTGCTACCATCCATTGGTAATTGGCTGACCATTGGGTCTCATCGCCACTTAGGTGAGATTATAGTCAAAACCTATAAATAATAATAATCTAAAGTTTATTGTGTATTAAATTACTTTTACTTTCATAATGAGTAACTAATATCTTCAAAGAATAATTTAGTTCTTTTCAGGCAAACATATAATAACTACGATATAGTTGTACAAATCAGTTGAAAACATTTGCATAATGTTATATAAGGTCCATAATAAATAAAATTTGTTTTAGCAATAAAGCCGAAACATAGTAACTTATTCTACGTAAATGAAACCAAAGTTTTTCTCGGATGATTTAGCTTTTACAACACGTAAACAGTTGAATTTAGATGAGCTCGGTGTAACAAAGTTTTCGACTTCACTGAAAGACTCGTTTGACGAAACAATCTTCTTCTACCTTTGGACTAATTCAGTTTATTTATAAATAATAACTTTGGACCTCTCATTTCGAGAGAATCAAATCATTGAAGATGTCAAAAGACACTCAATCGACTTAATTTGTATCATAAAATCTTCAAAGGGTTATTTACTATTATGTACTTAAATAATTTATTCATCAAACGGAAATTCCACTCCATTTACTCTATTTCAGCACTTTGGTTCGGCGGCGGAGGGAAAGAAATGCTTTTAATAAAAGTAATTTTGGAACAAATTTACTCGATTTGCCTCGGATAAAGGTTGAATAATAATTATGGCAGAGGGTCCCACTGAGTAATTTACTTAAGTTGCTTTGCTATGAGCGTTTCATCGAATCGACATTTCGCATTTGAAATATGAAAACTTCTGAATGAAGTAAGCGCCGCTTGAATATTCATTGCCGTTATTGTTTCATTAGTTTTACTAATGATTTTATTTACGCTAAGAATAATTAGACTTCATTGCTGAAATAAATATGGGTGAGCTTACTAAGTATTGTTTTTGTAATTCACTTGAGTCGTGATGTATTAATTACAATATCGTTTAATGTTTATTTTACACTAGCGACCCGCCCCAGGTTCCCACGGGTGAAATTTACGAAGTGGTGTATTTAATGTTTAAAAAACCATAATTTAAAGTTTATCGCTGTAGTATTGATAGTTCCTAACTACATAGTTACGGAAAGTGTGATTAGCTCGTGACGTGACATTTACAATAGGTGCGGAGTAACGGCCAACAGTTTCGCTACGAGTGATTTCTTTGGTTCAATACATGATATCTTATAAGGTATTAATTTAAATTATATAATGTAAAGGGCAATTTTAATCTACATTAAATGCCTTAGGAGATAGACATATGCCACTGCGGGATTTTTCTAGGCTTTTTGAAAAACTACAATATTTTAGTACATTATTTTGATGTAGTGGAAAATGGGGGAATTACGAACACCTAAGGGGAAATTGGAATGAAACAGTAGAATTAGGACACAGTCTTACTTTGTTTTGCATCTTTAGCAAGTAAAATTTTCCAAGTGACTAAAACAGTAACAATTATTAAGAAATGTTTAATAAAGGAATAATGTTTTGGTAAAAAAACAGAACCCTTAGCGTTCGAGTTTTCTCAAAACTAGTCGGGTAATCCCGAACACCAAGTGGGGTATCTACGAACTAACATCAAAAATCAGCAATCAGTCTTCAATTGCTACAGATAACACATTTATAGCCCAACGATGTTGATTGTCCATCTCATTTCTCATGAGCCCAATTTCTACAAATGTGGCACATACTACAGTTTTCAATAGGAGTACTTTCATAATAATTATTTATTGCGAAAAAATATAATGAAATTTTCAATTTTCCCTTTCTCTTTTTGTTTTTCTTTTCTTGCTTAGAATGCCTGTTTTACAATATTTTTCTTCAAATGGCCAACGATTGTAGTTTTAGGTACTGAATACATCTTTGGTACTTAGCCAATTGTATTCACTTTACTTTTGACATGGTCGATGTTTTTCAAAGACTTTATGTTTTGCTTTTCCTAATATAATTACGAGGCATCTAATACAAAAGAGTTTAAAATGAATAAAACACTGAAGTAATCTTTATTGTGAACTAAAGAGGGGTAATGCTGAATGTTCGAGATTACCTTCCGCAGTCTGTTCGTGATTACCCCACAGTATCAAAAAGTAAAATTCAGAAACATAATTATTTTTTTTAAGACAACTATTGCTATTTAGCTTTGGTGTCACTAGAACCTTTGATTAGTGAGTATTCCAAGTTATAAACATTATATTTTTACTTTTCATATAAATAAAGCTACATCAAGTTACTTACATGAAAAATACACATCGAAAACACAAAAAAATGTTTAGGCTTTCATACCTCAAACTACGCGAATACTCGCTTCTGTCGATTCACGGTCTGTCGCTAAAGGTGGCGTGTTTGTTAAGATAGTGATGTTCACAACACTGGCAACTTATTCTAACATAGTACAACTGATAAATTCGATATTACACCTCGCATTCGTGTTTCCCTCGCTTTCACCTAACTCTTAAGGCTTAGCGAGTAAAGTCATTTAAGCACCCAAAAATTGATTTTTGACGACTTGATTATAAAACATTGCATTTTCTCTACTACACAAAAATTTAATTAGAATGTATTTAATATAAATAAACTTTCCGTAAAAACATCTCTAAATGGCAGTTAAAACCGTATAAAAATTCGTTGCATGGGTTAGAAGAAATAAGCGGATAAACAGACAGACGCTTTCTTTTATACTATGTATAGATATAGATGCGCTATTCTTAATCGTATTTCTAGTATTTTGCAGTTGAAGTAGAAATATGTGCCGGAGGATATGAGATCTTTCAATTTAAAAAAGAACCATTGAACTTACATATTTTCACATTTATAATATCAGTATTAATTATTTATACGAGGATTTATGGGAACTAGTGAAAAAAACGAAAATAATGTCGAGAGTATTGGATAGAACACATTATTCATCCATTTGGTGAAGGCGAGACTCGGAACACTAGAAGATCGTAGATTCATAGTTTTTTCCCATAGTTATGACTTTATCATGGGAGTGATCTCGTGCCAGCGAGAAAGCGCATGCGCTATCCGAGAGACAGCATAGTTAGGCCCTAACTGTTAGAACATATTGTGTAGGTAAAAAAAGGGTTGGAGCCTGCAATTTACTAAAAAATGATTCCCACATTGAATCGCATACGTCTTGGTTTCATTTTGCACAAAACTTGACTGTACAGAGAGAGCGATTTAGAATTTTTTAAATAATTACAAATCACAATATAATACTGAATGACTTATCTACAATCCTAATATGGATTTATAGAATGATGTAATATTACAGTAACTTTTATTATAGTCTTCGTGCAAACGCCAAGTCAAGCCAATAATATAATTAATCATTACATCATCATCATTTGGGGTGTAAGTGGTGTCGACTAACATCTTTAAAGCTGAGACGTCCGAACCTACTCCGCCTGCACGTGGTGCATCCTGCTGAGTAACGAACGCGGAAATGGCGATAGCGGGGTGTTAGGGCTATTTTGCATTTGGTGAAAACTTCCTCATAGTGACTCGCTTTTACGTGCCGCGTTTCTGGATCGGCCTGTGCATATCCAGCTAAACCAATGCAGGCTGGCATGACAGCGGTGACAGTCCAAGGATTACGATCTCTCGGTGGTCACCGTTGTTTTAGGTTTGTACTGTGCTTACCGTCAGGAATAGTCAATTTGTCGTGCTACTATTAAAAAAACGTCATTTATTACCATACCATACCATCATACTACATACGTTACGATAAATTATGTGTATTGCAATTATAATTTCATTTTAATTAAAAAATATAAGTATTAAGTCATGTTGTCATAAGCTCATTTAGCCACGATATTTACTAGAAAGGTAGGTATTGTAAAATTAAGGCTTGCGTGCAATATAGGCTGTTCCTGGGGGAATCCGCTAACAAACTAGTATCGCGACAACTAACCAACATTACACCTACCTACTTGTATAGATATTCTCAATTTACTATAGTTCTTACTAGGCAATTAATATACTTCCGTCGACAGCTAACAAACTAAATGTATTTTTTATGACAGTATACTGTTTAAAGTCTATTAAATTTTAAAATTCATTTTCTATTCATCGTAATATTCCAAATGAAAAAATTCGAACACGATAGGGTGCGGTTACTTATAAAGATTATTATTTAATATTTCAATTTGATGACATATTATTTTAGTGACCAGGTATCACAAATGTAAGCAAGCATCACATACCAAAGTGTTGGTAAGAATGTCATAAACGTGCACGGATTTCCAGTCAAGGCTTTCACTCCTTCCTATGATATTGGAAGTTTGATCATGTTTCTGAATACCGAGCCAGGTTGTAATGGCTACCTATTCGGCAACGTAGGAATATAAGAATACTTTGTCTTCTTTTCTCTGTACTTAATAATCCCAAATCCCCTAAATATTTAAAAACACTATTTCAATCTCTCGCGGATACGCATAATAGACAGCTAAGGTCTTCTGATTCTTTAATTCTCAGTATACCAAGTCCTCATACTAATTTCCGCGACCAATCCTTCGCCGTTACAGCAGCACGACTGTGGAATTCGCTTCCTATCAATATCCAACTGGCCAACTCTCGAAATTCCTTCAAGTATTCGCTACGTAGGTTTTACTTGGAGCAATTGAATATTGGCTAGGTTTTTTCTCTTTTTTTTTTTACTTAACATTATGCACACCTTGCATATACCTTTCCCTTGCTCCCTTGGATGACTGGCAGAGAATGCTTTTTAGCATTAAGTCCTCCATTTGTACTTTTTTTTTGTGCAATAAAGAATATAATAATAATAATAATATTGAGTATTTCAAACGAGGAGTAAAGTAGCATTTGAGCAGGCCCACGTGACGGTGCTGTAGTCATATTGCCTAGATTAATAAAACTTAACAAAATTTATCCCTTGCCTTGCCGAGGGAAGGCAAAATGTTTATCATAATCAACATACTAATTATAACAGATAACAAATTATTTAGGATAAAATGTTTTAACATTATTGGTTTTATAATAAATTCCTGTTTGCTGGTTATGTCTGAAGCTGACTCCCTTTCTGTATATCTGATAATGATAATAACCGTAAACAATATACATGTAGTGTAAAAAATAACAATAAAAAAAATGCCGATTACCCCTAGTTAGTTTCTTGCTGATTCTTCTTGATAACTGGGATGTTTTCCGAATCGCTGGTAGCGTGTTGACATTCATAAGAATAAGAAAGAAAACATTCTTGTTTTTATAAAAAAGTAAAAATGTATTTGTGAAACAATAAATCACTCACAAGACCTACAAATTTACAATATTAACGATGGCGTTATAATCAATCTATGAGGAAAGTTACGATACTCTTTTATTCATAGTCCACCGCCAACGAAAAATATCATGCTGAATATATTATATAAGCACACCGAAGCCAAACCCGTTTATTTATACGGTCGCACATAGGTTATCGACGCGCAAAAAATGATAAAAAGAGAATCAACGGAGCGTACGTGAAATATGTAAATCGTCAAAATTCGACAGTCATATTTTCCTCGAAACCCAGTTTCCGAATGCCTTTTTATTTTGGCAACGAAACGTTACTAGGTGAAAAATTTTATGGCTATTTCAAATGATATCGACGGCAAAAAGCATTGTCGCTGGCTTTGGCGAGGATCCAAATTCCCGCAAAACTGTCCATTACTTTTTATAATATGCTTGGGTCTAATTCTAATTATTATAAAAGAAAAAAATAGACAGACGTTATGGATGAAGATATGATTACACCGGTCAAAGAAAAAAATTTTTTTTTTGCCCTAGATGTCTTTACGGATTAACTCATATTTAGAGTTGGCATCACGATAGAAATCGTTTTTTTAGTTTTCTTTTGTTGAATTTATACATCACGTAACTGATACGTGGCTTCTTTTAACACGCTTCGTGCAACTACAAATTAATTTAATTATTTAATTGCATATTAAGTTATTTATTTGAAAAAATAACTACTATGAACAATGATGGTTAGATTGTGTTGATTTGAAAATGGTTAACTTCTTACTCTATCAATAGACTGGATACACGAAATACCCTGCTTTATTCGTCTGTGGAGCAGCAGTGTAAAGCAATTTCACATGGAACTAAATGTGGGGCCTGTGGGAAAGTCCTTGACTGTCGGTAAAGCTCGCATTATATAGGAGTCATTGTTAAGTAAATAAAATGAATATATTGCCAACATTCCGTATCAAATTAGGTATGATGAAAAAGTTAATTAAAGCTTTTAACAAGAATGGAGAATACTACACTACTACTAATACTACTATAAGTAAGTATAATATATGTATTTGTAAAATATTTCGTAACGTGAATATGGAAAAATTTAAAAATGGAATTTTTGACGGCACTTAAATTCGGAAATTAATCAAAGATACCAACTTCATATAACCATAATGCAAGCTGAAGCTTGGAATGTTTACTTCAGTTGAGAAAAATTTTCTAGGTTACCATAAAGCGCTTAATTAAAAAGAAATTTACCAAAAGATGTTTTTATATAGCTTCAGAATTTTGGGAGCAAATATGATCATAAAGTTACACTATCTTCACCTGCATAGATTTCCTTATATACCTGGGAAATTACTGTTGATTTTTACAAAGCGATTGTTCCTAAAAATCCCACAATAGAAAAACTCATAAAATACATTTCTCTGAAGTATAATAAAGTTTTCACAGTTTTTCAATTTTATGCAGATAAATTAAAAAATAATTAGTGATATTTTTTATTTAAAAGTTGATATAAAAAATTCAATCATTGTTATATACTATATTAATTATTGATTTTTCATGGTGTAAATATTAAAAATACGATTAATTAAAATACTAGAGCCAATAACCCAAAATTATTTATAATTCCATAAATAGTAGGCATAAAACTATTCGAAACCATTATTATTATCAAAGTAACAACATTACTGTTGACCAATGTTACCTATACTTGTATTATTATAAAGTTCAAGAGGTTTTTTTTTTGGCGCACTAATCCTTGTAACTACCAGTCAGATATGAAAATAATATATTTGCATTTTATAGCCTATTAATTGAGTAAGTTTTTATAATTTCATGCTACAACACAAAAAGCGGAGCAATAACCACGAACGTCAAGTTATCTGGTAAGCTGTTGTAGGCAAGTACGGGAAGTGAGAAAAACGATAGGCTATACGGGTGCGTTGGCAGAGGCATGCGGTGAACAGTTGGTACAAAAAAATTTTACATGCGTCAAGTCGTGTGACACACCAAGTTAATGTATAATTATACGTAGCTGAATAATTTAATTAACATTACATGTAATATAATGCTTTATTATGAATCTATTCATTCCGCCCGGAAAGTCACAATCGTGAATAACAACGTGGCGCACCGAAACCAGATTCAAATTTGATTTTGAATTTAAATTTTGATTTGATTGACAGGCGTCGTGGTGCATTGGTAGTAAAAATGCTACTATTGAGCCGAGAGGTCGCGGGTTTGATTCCCGCCCATGACTGGCTTTGTGTGATGAGTATAAAGTCAGTTGTGTGTGTCTGGGTGTTAAATATCTATATATGTATGTATATCAGCTGTTTAGTTACCATATTACAAGCTTTGCTTAGTTTGGAATTAAATGTCCGTGTATGAAAATGTGTAAAAAAAACTATAACATGCGTTGTGCTTAATAAACAGTCAGTAGATACATACCTACTAAAAGTAAAACGATAAACAAATCCCTGAATAATAATAATAACTAATAGCCGGGGCTCGAACCTGCGGACATAAATACTCTTCTAGTCTAACCTGCTCTACTTCTAAAATAAAGCTATCTAAGTTACTCCTTATAACAGCAGCTAACTGCCTGTGAAGGTCCCGTCAAAATTGGTACAACAGTTTTGGAGATTAAGCGGAAAAGACAGACAAAAAGACAAAAATTAAAAAAAAAAAATTTTTTTGTTACATGCTTTATTATTATATTTTTAGGAGTATACTTTCATATGTATTTGGTAAAAAGCTGTTATTTTGACATTACAAAAAAACATTTCAGTTTTATTTATTTGTATAGATTTAATTAATAATATTGTAATTTTCAAACATAACTCTAACAAGGTGTGGCGGCTCCCTTGCTAAAACTGCTCAGGGAGTTTTCGTGGCAACTTAAAATGCACGTTCATAGTTATTATTTATAATCCACTTTACTTGTACCCAATAACCAAATTATATCACGTAAAAAGCAGCCAAATTAGATATAATATACAGCCAAATAACTTTGGTTCTTGAATTAAAACAAAAACCACCACACCACCGATCAAGATCCCGCTAAACCTACCTATCAAATGTTATATCATATATAAAGCGAACGAAGACGGGTGTGGTTGCTAGTTAATATAAAAGCACCGAACCCTCAGGCTGCAAGAACAACTTGACTTGTCTTCCTTTTTCATTCTTAGTAAGTTTACACTTGACCTGAATCGAATATAATGGAAAGCGAAGATCATGCCGAAAATGGAGTGGAATGGGTCTAACTTGGTAATTTTGATTATATTAGTTACGTTACTGAGTACATTTTGAAGACAATTCATTATTAAGTACGTGACTTCCGTGATATAAACACTATTTTGTAGATAATATTTTTTTTCGTTTATTCAGTGAAGACTGTTATGATTATAATTTAATTTAGGATAGTTATGATAAATTTCCAGCATACCTTACAATTTTCAGTTAATATAGGTTTTACAAATTATTAGTACCTACACAATTTTAATGTCCGTAACCGAGACGTTCTTCTTGCTCCGACAGCTCAGCGTAGAGATCCTTGCCTAGGATCTAGAATAGAAGTCAGCACGGTGTAGGCCGTATCAGGATACACTGCTCAAGCAGACGAAGCAGCACCAAATATCTTATCTATTGAGACTTCCTCATATGTAAAAGGAAAAGTTAATATTTGTATTATAAATACAAAATCCAGGTGATACTTTCCCGGTAGTGTTCTTTCAATGTTCAGTTGGTATTTGTCGTTTTGACAAAGGGTATTTCACCCATATTAATATTAAAATTATAAATATGTTATAAAATAAACTGTCTTTTCGACTCCCGGGTTTGTTGTACAATAATTTGGTTTTTATCAAAACACATGATAATTATGATATAAACGTTACTTCGATTCAAAGGTCTGCAGTCCAATGAATTAAACATGATCAGATCCATCCTGAAGAATCTGTCATACTCTCTGTTCTAATTTTCTCTTTTGTTTTCGTTTGAATTCAAAATTTCATCTTACTAGACTTTTCTTATTTTAAAAATTAAAAATAAATCTAATCATAGATTTATTTTGCTAAACTAGAACCTGGATAGAATATTTGTCTATACCTGAGTAACTCCTAATTGCGCATGCTCTATTACTATCAAAGAATTATCAATGACAGAGATTGTCATAATATTGCAATGTAAACAATACGAACCTAAAATATTAACAAAGCTGTTATTAAACCAAAATTATCAAGTTATAAATTATCTAAACGCATCAATACATAAACCTATCATTAATTGGTATCCTGGAAATAAAAGAATAGGTACACCAAAACAATAATAAGGTAAATCAAATGAACTTATGATGAATAATATAAAGTAGATATTAAATAAGATTATCTTCCAGATAAATAATATAACATTTCCCCTTTGATCCCGTAAAATTTTTCAATTGAAGGAAAAATTTTGATAATATATACTTTATAATATAGAGAGCTAGCTTCACAATTACATACATCTTTAACATACCAGCAAACATACCTCACCCTATCAAATCCTAACAAAGTTCCATACATACCTCAAACATGTCATCACCAGGCACATCGTAGGGGTTGGGGCTCACAGTCAATGGCTCCCACTCCAGAAGTTGCTCATCATTAAGGCAGAATATGGTATATTTTACGAGCTTGCCTACCACTCGAATGTTGGCTTTTGTTATGAAGAGTCATCACCCGCTCTTTAACAATAAATAAATATTGATTTTGTCCTATGGCTTATTTAAGGAGTAGACAGCCGCTCCATTATATATAAGACTAATATTTAGTCGAATAAACCCCAATATATAAATAAGGATATATAAATATAATTCCACCTCACTCAATATCAGTAATAATTGCTGCATAAAATCAGCATAAACGCTGCATAAGTAACAGCATAACCGCTGCATAAGTAACAGCTTTAGACGCTGCATAATAATACCGGCACAAATGCCGAAAATAATCTCAGCCTTTAAAATGCTGTAAATATCTTGGACAACAGCCAAGAAATATAATAAAGATAATAGTACATATAATTAATATTATATAATATACTATAAATAAAATAAAATATACTATCCCCATATACACATATACTTAATAATATAAAACCTAAAAATAAATTTTTATGAAAGGGAAATGTTTTATATTGATGTTTATTTATTTCAAATTTATAAAGTAAGCAGTTAACCAAATGATATTCCAAAAAAATATATATATGTAAAACATATACCAACACTAGATAAAGTGTGTTTTTGAATTTTTAAGAAAATCATTTGTTATATTATTATTGAATGTTATATTAGTTATACTAAATAGAAGTATTTAAATAAATACTGTCAATGAATGATGTGAAGAATTTATATATATATAAAATATTATATGTCCAAAATATTTTTCAAAAAAATTTACTATCACGAGTGTGATCGTTTCAGAATTTTGAGGGAATTATAGGGGTTATTTTACGTTGGGCGCCAAATGTTATGATTATAATTTAATTTAGGATAGTTATGTATAAATTTCCAGCATACCTTACAATTTTCAGTTAATATAGGTTTTACAAATTATTAGTACCTACACAATTTTAATGTCCGTAACCGAGACGTTCTTCTTGCTCCGACAGCTCAGCGTAGAGATCCTTGCCTAGGATCTAGAATAGAAGTCAGCACGGTGTAGGCCATATCAGGATACACTGCTCAAGCAGACGAAGCAGCACCAAATATCTTATCTATTGAGACTTCCTCATGTGTAAAAGGAAAAGTTATTATTTGTATTATAAATACAAAATCCAGGTGATACTTTCCCGGTAGTGTTCTTTCAATGTTCAGTAGGTATTTGTCGTTTTGGCAAAGGGTATTTCACCCATATTAATATTAAAATTATAAATTATAACAATGTTATAAAATAAACTGTCTTTTCGACGACTCCCAGGTCTGTTGTACAATAATTTGGTTTCTATTAAAACATTTGATAAATATTATATAAACGTTACTACGATTCAAAGGTCTGCCGTACAATGAAAAAACATGATCAGATCCATCCTGAAGAATCTGTCATACTCTCTGTTCTAATTTTCTATTTTGTTTGAATTCAAAATTTCATCTTACTAGACTTTTCTTATTTTAAAAATTAAAAATAAATCTAATCATAGATTTATTTTGCTAAACTAGAACCTGGATAGAATATTTGTCTATACCTGAGTAACTCCTAATTGCGCATGCTCTATTACTATCAAAGAATTATCAATGACAGAGATTGTCATAATATTGCAATGTAAACAATACGAACCTAAAATATTAACAAAGCTGTTATTAAACCAAAATTATCAAGTTATAAATTATCTAAACGCATCAATACATAAACCTATCATTAATTGGTATCCTGGAAATAAAAGAATAGGTACACCAAAACAATAATAAGGTAAATCAAATGAACTTATGATGAATAATATAAAGTAGATATTAAATAAGATTATCTTCCAGATAAATAATATAACATTTCCCCTTTGATCCCGTAAAATTTTTCAATTGAAGGAAAAATTTTGATAATATATACTTTATAATATAGAGAGCTAGCTTCACAATTACATACATCTTTAACATACCAGCAAACATACCTCACCCTATCAAATCCTAACAAAGTTCCATACATACCTCAAACATGTCATCACCAGGCACATCGTAGGGGTTGGGGCTCACAGTCAATGGCTCCCACTCCAGAAGTTGCTCATCATTAAGGCAGAATATGGTATATTTTACGAGCTTGCCTACCACTCGAATGTTGGCTTTTGTTATGAAGAGTCATCACCCGCTCTTTAACAATAAATAAATATTGATTTTGTCCTATGGCTTATTTAAGGAGTAGACAGCCGCTCCATTATATATAAGACTAATATTTAGTCGAATAAACCCCAATATATAAATAAGGATATATAAATATAATTCCACCTCACTCAATATCAGTAATAATTGCTGCATAAAATCAGCATAAACGCTGCATAAGTAACAGCATAACCGCTGCATAAGTAACAGCTTTAGACGCTGCATAATAATACCGGCACAAATGCCGAAAATAATCTCAGCCTTTAAAATGCTGTAAATATCTTGGACAACAGCCAAGAAATATAATAAAGATAATAGTACATATAATTAATATTATATAATATACTATAAATAAAATAAAATATACTATCCCCATATACACATATACTTAATAATATAAAACCTAAAAATAAATTTTTATGAAAGGGAAATGTTTTATATTGATGTTTATTTATTTCAAATTTATAAAGTAAGCAGTTAACCAAATGATATTCCAAAAAAATATATATATGTAAAACATATACCAACACTAGATAAAGTGTGTTTTTGAATTTTTAAGAAAATCATTTGTTATATTATTATTGAATGTTATATTAGTTATACTAAATAGAAGTATTTAAATAAATACTGTCAATGAATGATGTGAAGAATTTATATATATATAAAATATTATATGTCCAAAATATTTTTCAAAAAAATTTACTATCACGAGTGTGA
Source organism: Saturnia japonica (assembly GCA_033032175.1). Taxonomy (NCBI): domain Eukaryota; kingdom Metazoa; phylum Arthropoda; class Insecta; order Lepidoptera; family Saturniidae; genus Saturnia; species Saturnia japonica. The sequence continues at coordinate 8,636,943 of CM065314.1, forward strand.
TCGTTTCAGAATTTTGAGGGAATTATAGGGGTTATTTTACGTTGGGCGCCAAATGTTATGATTATAATTTAATTTAGGATAGTTATGTATAAATTTCCAGCATACCTTACAATTTTCAGTTAATATAGGTTTTACAAATTATTAGTACCTACACAATTTTAATGTCCGTAACCGAGACGTTCTTCTTGCTCCGACAGCTCAGCGTAGAGATCCTTGCCTAGGATCTAGAATAGAAGTCAGCACGGTGTAGGCCATATCAGGATACACTGCTCAAGCAGACGAAGCAGCACCAAATATCTTATCTATTGAGACTTCCTCATGTGTAAAAGGAAAAGTTATTATTTGTATTATAAATACAAAATCCAGGTGATACTTTCCCGGTAGTGTTCTTTCAATGTTCAGTTGGTATTTGTCGTTTTGACAAAGGGTATTTCACCCATATTAATATTAAAATTATAAATATGTTATAAAATAAACTGTCTTTTCGACTCCCGGGTTTGTTGTACAATAATTTGGTTTTTATCAAAACACATGATAATTATGATATAAACGTTACTTCGATTCAAAGGTCTGCAGTCCAATGAATTAAACATGGTCAGATCCATCCTGAAGAATCTGTCATACTTTCTGTTCTAATTTTCTCTTTTGTTTTCGTTTGAATTCAAAATTTCATCTTACTAGACTTTTCTTATTTTAAAAATTAAAAATAAATCTAATCATAGATTTATTTTGCTAAACTAGAACCTGGATAGAATATTTGTCTATACCTGAGTAACTCCTAATTGCGCATGCTCTATTACTATCAAAGAATTATCAATGACAGAGATTGTCATAATATTGCAATGTAAACAATACGAACCTAAAATATTAACAAAGCTGTTATTAAACCAAAATTATCAAGTTATAAATTATCTAAACGCATCAATACATAAACCTATCATTAATTGGTATCCTGGAAATAAAAGAATAGGTACACCAAAACAATAATAAGGTAAATCAAATGAACTTATGATGAATAATATAAAGTAGATATTAAATAAGATTATCTTCCAGATAAATAATATAACAAGACTCTTAGGGTTTTAGAAAAATTGCATTTTAAACTTAAAAATATGTAGTGTAAAATTATTATGTTGATAGATATTAGTGCTAGTTCATGGAGAAGGTTTTTATGCAATCGCTGAACGAGATAGCTGGCGCTGTGGTTAAGTTATTGAGTACTGGAAAAGTCAGAACTACGTCTGTGTGGTATCAGATATAAATATTATAAATGTGAAAAACTAGTTGGTACATAAAACGGAATAGTAAAATTCATATTAAAACATATTTACACATATCAAATATTGTCAATATCTCTATGCATTGTAAAAACATGAATTATGACTTCAAATAAAGAAATGTATTTCGATACCTGATAAGGTTATAGGTCGACTACAGCCTCTGACTGTAAGCAAAATGTCCCTGAGACTATACAAAATGTGTGTCCGCCCGATTATGACACTTAGTTACGCCGCATTCGCATATATGTCAAAATCCAATAGCCATACATTCCAAGTACTCCAAACGCGATTCTTACGTAAAATCAACAAAACGTCGTCCATAGAGAGATTCAACTTCCCTCAGTCAAATCATACATCAAATACCTCTCGAGATCTTACTTCGACGCCGCGTCGAATCACGCGAATCCGCTGATCAAAACCGCCGCGATCTACGATACAACCCCAAATGCCACCTGCTTACAGCGCCGGCCGCGTAACATCTTCACAGACCCCGTTGACAAATTCGAGGAAAAAAACGCCTATTACTCGACCGCCTCTCCAAACAGAGCGTGCCAGCGCCCGTGCCCGCGTAACCACCGTTCTCTCTGCAGAGGACGGGCGGTCAATTTCGCTCCCGCACACCCCCCACGTCCACCCTCTCTAGCGGCAGCTCAAGCCTAGGTCCGTTCCTCGGTGTGAAGCCCTTGAGTCCTGTAGCCGCCCGCGCGATACAAGTGACACTGCACGTACATCACTTAGCTATCGATCGGGTACACGCGCGATGCTTGCAACCCACGCTCCCAGTTATTTTTAAGATTTAAGTTCTTACTTTGGGTGATACCTTAGAAGATAAGACATATACACTCACTAACTTTTTTGTAGGTCTTTTTAACATCTAGAATTATGAAGTACATTAATTTTATATATCTCTTATGGTTTACTCAGCGTAAGTCATTTTAGCACCCGAATTAATTCACTATTACCAATTTGTTTTATTTGCGCGAATCCCTAATACTTTTTGTACAATAAAAGTAACCTAAGTTACTTCTTAAATGTCAGCTATTTGCTAGCGATAGTCTCGTTAAAATCAGTCCAACCCTTTCGAAGACAAGCCGGAACAAACAGACAGACATACAAAATTTTTATAATTGGTATCTTTTTATTATTATGGTATATTCTTTCTTATGCATTTAGTAAGAAGCTATTATTTTGGCATTACAAACAGACACTTTAATTTTATTTACTTGTATAGATAAAACAATATGTGTTCAATACGCACTTGGTCGATCGTTATATAAGAATTGTTTTGTGTCAATTCGTCCGTTAGTATTCGAAACATTTTGAATGGTGCACCAGTGAAAATAATCGCCATAAATGGTCGTACTAGTATAGGTACAATTGTTGGCTGGAAGAATGCCAGACGAGTCGAGCGAGACGTATTTCGCGGTTTCCTATGTGTTTCGCTTCAATAGAATTAACAATTTTTTGTATTCAAATTACAAATAGAAATTCACTATGCGTTCAATTCAGTAACCCTTGAATTAGGAGATAGTTGTATGAATTCATGATCTACTATAATAATGTTAAACGGTTAACTTTGAATATTATTAGTATTCAAGCAAATTAGTTACTTGGTCACCTCAACGATTTTTTTGCGGCTTCTATGAAATGTTGACGGCCTAAAATAATTTTATTATCGTACCCGGTTACAGTGTTAAAAAAAATACCATTTCACTAATGAAATAAATTTGGCTACCTTTCGCCAAAAAGGTGATTACGCTGCCTGTTATCAGCTGACACGTTAAGCCAGCTAGCAGTGATTGTTAGAGCCTCACTCGCCCATTCCATAACATAATTTATTAGAAAGCACATAATTTGACTTCTGCTGAAAGTGACATTCAATGATAAATTGAATTTCTACTATTATAGAATGTAAACAATCTAACAGCTGTCATATTAGTTAAATAGATTAATATAATTGAGTAGTTAAATACAATTTTACTACGAATGCTATGAGATCATGGTATTCCTAATGAAATAGTTTACATTAATGAATAGTGGAGAACATAAGTTTTGAAACGATGCTGAAATCATTAATTTTAATAAAGAATTAACGAAAATATGACGTTTCCATTAACGTATAACTCTTTTATAATAGTTTCATATTAATGGGAAAACAAGCGCTTTTATCAGCAATGAGAGACTTAAAGTATGCATTAGATAATGTCATGATTTATAAGTGTTCATATATTTTTATATTTAAGAGCATTGTTTGCGGTTCACTACCATAAATGACAAACTTAAGATAAAATAACGCTTGGGCAGGAGCCAACCACCGAACGTTGTCAAGAAACGACAAACTTCGTTTAATTTCGAAGACAATTGACAAATTTTAAAGGCAAAATTAATTTAAGACGTAACGAACTTGTCTGCGGATGTTGTTCCCAAGTTCACCATCGACGGCATTAAAATGCTGATGTTACGTAATTTTGTTTATAAATTTAAGTTTTCGGCTGTTTGAGAAAGTATGGCGGTGAGGTCTATTCATTCATTGTGCTAAAATGATTAATGAATACTCAGGTCTCTAATAAGTTCTGGTCGCTGCAGTTAAAACTATGATCATCAAATTTGTAAAATCATCTATATAGTGAGCAATTGATTTACTGTACAATATTCCTTAAACAATATAACATGTTTTATATATATAGTACAAAGTGATATAATATAGAATGTGCATTTTTATTCCCATGAATATGAAGGCTAGAGGGGAGGAGAACCATCTCTATGAAAAAGCGTCTTTCGAAAAGCGTCAAATTAGGGTGGCGCGACGGTAGGTAGTGAGTAAATTTTAAATATAACGCCAAAAAATAATTAAACTTAAAGAGATTTTATATACTGCAATTTTATCAACTACATACACCACAACTGCTAAATTCATATCATCATTCCCTCTTGTTACGCTAGGGCTATTTTGGTGGGTTTTTGAATTGTAATTTACTTCTTACAGCTGGACAATTTTTCAACCTATCCCCCATAAAAGATGGTTCTCCTTACCTCTATTATCCATACGCATGAACTAAATTAATAATCACTAATGTCAAACTTGGTAAAGTAATTATGCCACATTCATTTTTGTAGTGTTGTGCTACACTATATTTTGTGTTTCAATTTTTTCAATCGTAAGATTTTTATATTTATGAATTGAAATCTTTTGTATTTTTTAACATAAATAACCTATTACCTAAAGGTACATGTGGCGAAATACTTACAAAAAAAAAACTATCAAAAAAAAGATCGCTTCGGTTGGATCACGACAGACGCGATTTTGTCTACCTTATTCGGCCTTCACCTTTTGGACACTCAATAAATATGAATAATTAGGCATAGTAAATTCTAAAGAATAGAATTTAACGTGTAAAAGATATGTTAGATTTTAGCCAAAATTACTTGTTTTTATATCCACCTCCTACTCTTGGCTGTTTATCAGATTTCACTAATTTTATAGACAAATCATCTCAATCGAGACTTGGCACGTTTTTTGCAGCAAGTTTTGTTACGATTAACTTTTATAGAAAATATTAATTTTAAGCCATTTGTCTATATTTGTTTGCCTAATCATTAAAATGATAAATATTATTTTTGATAAATAAGAATTTTAAACCTTTGAGAAATAATATACATATTATAGAAATAAAATAAAAATTAAATAATCTCTGATTGTGATCAAACGGTTGTGAAGTAAATCTCCTTCAATCAGATCATCATTATCATTTCCACGATAAACCTATAATTTTGCTGCCGGAGCAAAATATTTTCATTTGGTGAACTTTATCGTGTTACACGGTTCACTAGCTTTTAGGTTTTGCCGACGTAGATTCATGTGCGCAATTTGATTCAACGGCCAATCTACACATAGCCAACAACGTTATCTGGCAGTTTTCCGACATCCTAGTTTACTTCTTAACACCTGATATTATATCCTGTAGATGGTTCTAGGATTACGTTAGAATTTTTCCAGAATGTTAAGATTTTAAATTATTATTTTATTGTAGAGATCTTTTTAGAGATTTCTCCCTACTTGGGCCAGCCCGACTGATGGAATACCTCCACCCTAACGAAGGTCACACCTAAATTTATCTTATGATGTATTCCTGCGCTGAATAAGGTTTCCAGAGCTCTTTGGGAATAAGGGTTATAGATCGGTAACGCGCTAGTGATACAAGCGTTACGATCGTCATTAGGCTACGGTAACTGCTTACGATCAGATGGTCCGTACGCTTATTTTCCAACTCAGTAGTACAAATATTTAAACTCTTTCATTGAACTTGTGGGTTGACTGAAGCAGATTCCTTTTATAACATATATGTAGTTAATCATATCTACAAAACCCTTCGTAACTGGCTATATGCTAATTAGAAATCTTTTTTAATGATCATAGTTGACATCAAGCGTATACCCCGTCTAGTAGTAAGAGGTTACCGTATCCTATGAACGCTTGCAACACCAAAGGCATCACACTAGTGCGTTGTCGACTTTGAACCTCCCTTCCCCAAGGAACTCTGGAGCTCGCCGCAGAAACACAACACAAATCTTCTTGGTTTGGTGCAGCTAAAGCACTTGCCAGTGTCACTGTTTTTGAGCATTCATAAAAATTTCCAATGTACAAAGTAGGCTTTTCAGTGTCAATATTTTTAAGCCATTTTAAATTTTTCCACCGTCAATGTTTTCAAGCCTTCGTAGTAAAAGGTATTTGATACAAAGTGGCGTCTAACAAGATGGTGGCTCTCTTGTTAGAACGATCTAAGAAGTTTTTGTGAAAGCTCAAAATGCATGCCTTTTGCTTTATATTTATAATCCACTTCGATTATGCACATCAACCAAACTATACCATTTCCATTTCTTTATTTTCTCAATGACAGCTCCTGTGAAAACTTGAACGAGCGTCTTTTTTACATTATGTATGCATTATTTTATAAAAATATGATGTTTACACACGTACAAGGTTATACCAGTGTTGGAGAAACTGATAGGGATTGAGCTATTTCGATAAACGTATCACGATAACAGATCCAATTTTTTTTTACAAAATGTATGAAATTAAACTACTGCCGGATACTTTTGTACAAATTTATTGACTAATATTACATTACAAGATGTTACACGTATTAATTCTTGATTGATAATGCCAACTTCTTAAAAAATTTCGAAGCTGTTGTAAAATAAGCAGGTATAGGTAGGTACTCGACAATGAAACGAAATAATTATTTCGACAGGTAATCTTTATTTATTTATTTTAATCAAAATCTGATGAATTGTCACTGTCACTCGATGGTTATTACTAATTTGGTCACAACACTACAACTATCAAATTAGAACTGTCATCGAGAAAATAAAGAAATGAAAATAGTATATAACACGCAAAATGCCACCAATATTACATAATATAGGGTCAAAAAACTTAAGTCAATGAATTAAAAATAAAAACCACAACATTTCACTTTAAGATACCACCAAAAACTCCCAAAACAAGGTTATTTAGCTACGATCTTAGTAGGGTGGAGGTATTTCACCAGCTGGGCTGCCCCAAGTAGAGAGTTATTAAAAATATATATTTCTCTATGCTTTAACCTCTCAAAGAGAAAGATTTTCTTACTTTACATGAATTTGATGAATCTAGTTCTAATATCTATTACATTATTCAGTTCACTAAATTCTGATCTTATTGTTTCGCATAAATTAGATGAAATTTCAAAACTTTCATACAATAAAATTACCAAAGCAGTTAAAACTTACAAATACCTTTGAGCCTATGGGAATCAATGTTGTAAATGTTATTTATCTTTCTACCCCTAGTTCTATGCCTAAGGGATTATAACAAAGTTATTAATTTTATTGGAACCCAGAACTAGTAATTATGCGGAAAAAGTTTGTTTTTGGCGAAATTTCATAACATACTTAAAGTCATTATTATTTCTTGTTTTCTGTAGTCTTTGTGAATGAAAGTAATTATAAAATATAATGTTTTATCTATACATACTTATTATTCAACAAAGTCCCCAGTCACTTTTGTCTGTCTGAACGTGATAAATTCAAAAACTACCGAACGGATTTTCATACAGTTTCATCAATGAACGAAGTGTTTCTTACAGAAGGTTTTGTGTAAATTGAATAAAATCTGACAATGAGTGTTGAAGATGTCGAAACAAATTATGTCGTGTGCCACGTAAATAAATACAGGTATATATTATGCTCTACTACCCGTACAAAACTGCGGTGGTTTGCTAGTTTAGAAAAAATAAAAAAGGTTTTAGAAAAATATCAATAGGAGGAAGTCACATTCCAAAAAGTAATATTATGTTATCTATAAGTTCTCGTACAATAAACCTACTTTAATTAAGAGATCAAGCAGAACAGTGTTGAGGAATACTAGGAATCAAATATATTTAATAGTACATTATGGTACAAGTGTGTAATGTTGGTGATTACCGCTGAGGCGCCATTGAGACCCGAGCCGTTAGGTGAGGCCGTGAGGGTCTTAAGAGAGCCGAGGACGGTAATCACCAATACACACGTGTATCATACGACGTTTTTCAACACACTTGTGAAAAAAAAATTAATAAGAAATCATTTTTCTTTGGAGTTTTCAGGTAGTAAACTTTGCATAACGTTAAGGGCTTCACATCTTATTTCGGGCGGTGTACAACATAAATCATTTTCTTCATAACTAGTACTTGTAGACATTTTAATTAATAAATAACTAAAATTTCAACAGTGACGAGTTGTGAATTTTTTTTCGCTATGGCGGGAAAAATTTATCAGTTTGCGCGCGCATCTAACAATGGCGATCGGCCATAGACTAAAGGAATGAGGTTTCTTTTTTTTTTGCTTTCCGCAGATAGCGTTTTAGCCACGTATAAAATGGGGAATTTAAAGTTTTCTTTATTACAGAGAAAACGAAAGTTATATTTGAGTGAAAGTTTTATTTATTAAACACGTTCAAGTTGAAATTATCTATTTAAATACGAAGTTGTATGAAAGGAGCAAGCAATAGGTACATTAATTTATTTGTTCTATTGATCATTATCTTTTTTGTATCGAAACTTTTTTAAGAACAAAGCAACTCGACCAATAAAATTAAAAAAAACTCTATAACTCACTTGTGAATAATAGCAATGAAAAAGTCACAGTTTGATTACAGGTGTCATTATGTGCCTAATTGCGGTGATATCAGAGCCACTTTATGAGCAAGTGTGTTGAAAAGTATTTTTACAAATAAGGGATCAAATAAATTTCATTTTTGAACATCCCCTTGTAATGGAAAACGTATGGTTTAATAGAAATTAAAGTAAAAAAGCACAGTAGCTTGATTTTACGTAAACTTGAGAAAACTAGCTGAACAAGAACTACTCCGATCGTTCAATACTGATACTATTTTAAAATATGGATTGGTTAATAACAATATAAATTATTAACGAGATGACTGCTAAACAATATTCATCGATAGCATAGTTTCGGTTAACATTTTGCCCAAATCAAATTCGTATTTAAATAGTAATTAGACGCGTAGACAATTAATGGAACATTGTTTTTTGAATAAACTACATATTTTTATATACCAGCTTATTGATACGACCAAAATCTTCGCTCACTAAGTAAATGCCTCGCCATCTCGCCAATCCATTACCCTAGGTAGACATGTAGTAGTTATGTTTATTCGTGAGATTATTTTCTGGGTTTTAAAGCTACACTCGTAATGGTGCATTCATTTTTGTTCTTTCTTACTTTTTAAATCATAATATATACAATTTTATGTACAACTTCGTTGCTGCATTTATGAAATTATCCTATAAACATATTTATTTGTTCGCCGTCCATCTAATTTTAACTGACTTTTGCAATATTATTTTCTAAAGATTTATACAATTATATATAAATATTTGGCAGTTACCTTAAAAAATTCATGTTAAGCCCACAATATCCTCAAGTGGATGTAGTTTATTAACTGATATATAAGAATGACAAAAATATAATATTCACTAACTAATAATTTATAAACGATCACAAAGCAATATAAAATGGAGAGCAATTCATTTATAAATAAACAGTGTTGTGTTTTATGACATGCAAAAAGTTGCTTTTTCTTAATACTTCATAATAATTTAAGATATATTTATTACAATTATTTTTATTTTTCCAAACATACATCTCAGTTTCTTAATAGTCTTACTTCATTCTTATAATAGTTTAGACCAAAGAAATAGTTTAAAACTTACATATAAAATTTAGTACAGAGAACAGTGCAGTAAAAAAACCCCCATATATATACATACTTAAAAAGGTCAAGAAATTATAGCTCTAAAAACCTGGTGATAGTAATCACCATAAATTGCTAAGTAAATATCTACATGTCTAAAACTTCTAGCAGGTTAGAAATAAAAGCGATATTAAAATATATTTTGATATAAAATACTTATATACAAGAATATGTATAAAAATATATACAGAATATAAATTATTAGTCCAGATTTATAGTCGAGACCCGTTGGAATACATTTGACAAAAACAGATAAATATTTTAGAGCTTACAATTTGGAGTATTGGAAACGTACTAACCCGTCCTATATTTATAGCGAATATGTAAAGAAATGACGTCAGGTTAGCAGCCGGTCTACGGGACCCCTACTAAAACTTTGGACCGTTTATTGTGGATATAATCATAAATCTCACGCCACATTATTGAGAAGGGGGCTAGCTAGGGGTTGAGTGGGTGTGTAATAATTTTGATAACTCTTACACACTGCGGGTTTCTTTAATCCGCTTCATAAATACAATATCGCTAAGTGAAATTACTATTTTATTACATTACTCTTCCATTAACGTTATGACGGCAATATATAATTATTTTCACTTTAAAATAATATGTAATACGAACTTACTCACCGCACAAACAGATTATAGAAAAAATCTTCATTTTCAAGTTTTTTTTCAAGGTTCCCATTGATCATTTATACGTTTTATTATTGCACTTAATAAACTTAAATTAAAACTCAAGTCACATTATTAGATACATAAAATTTCCCGTATCTTAATATATGGATGAACACATTATAGTTTTACACATACACACTTTACCACATGTTTATCAAAGAAAACAAATAGATGTTTTAAACTTTAGAAATTTAATTATATGAATTTTAATTGTATATAAACTTTAAAAGTTGAGAGTTAGTATTTATTTACAAATCACCGAACGCGTACGTATACAATATTTAACTGATACTTTTAGAGCGTGTGTTCCCAGCGCTAGCTGTCGGCTTAATGTCCTTGGTTTTTCCCGCTAGGGTAATGTCATGCGCACTGTGCACTCCTCTTTAAGGGTCCTTAAGTGGATTAAGTTTTTAAACTTTGACAATTGATAAAATTAGATCTAGTTTGTTTAGTCTGAAGGTCAAGAAAATATACGTGTAAAGTCTTTTTGCGGAGACTTTGTACTGTGTGGATTTAGCAAGTGATATTAAGAATTATCTTTTATGTACATTTTTCTGATGCCTATAGGTAACACTCAGATTTAATGGTTACTATTTTTTTTTTATTTAGTAGCTTGGCAAATCGACTTCTCTGTTCCTTATAGTAAGCACAGTACAATCCAAACACAACGGTGACCACTGAAAGATCGCCAATCCATCAGCGGTCGCCGCTGTTTTGTCGACCTGCATAAATATCTCTTCACGTTACGCTTGAAGGACCCGATGTCTTAAGAAGGAGGGAAGACATTGATCAGGAGATGATTCCACAGTTTCACCGTACGACATAGTTATGACAGAGAACTTTTTAGTTCAAGATGGAGATGGAATCCAAGTTGCAGGTTATCACAAAACTATAACTTCGAAGACCAGTGTGTGTGGTCCTATTGTCGAAAGGAGAGAAGGGAACTAGATTGAACAGCTCTTTAGAGCACACAACATGATACAGACGGTAGAACACGCTCAGCGAGGCAATGTTAACGCACGTCTGCACCATTAACAATGCGAACAGCCCGACTCTGCAAGCTATCCAGAGCACCGAGGTGGTATTTTGGGTATACATCCCAGAGATCTGAACAGCCAAAACATGGCCAAAATTGTACCTTGTACAGTTGACCGGGCGTGAAAAACCGTGGCACCCTGTTCAGGATTCCAAGTCTCCGCGATGTAGTGGAGATGACACTCCCGATGTTGAGGTCTATGTTGAACTCTCTAGAGTTGAAGTCGTTGCGAATATCCACGTATTGGATATTGAGGCTGTCATGCATTACTAGTGAGGCGTTTTGAAGTCTGGGGAGGGAGGAAATAGACATTTTTTGCAGGAAACGCGCACACTTGAGTTTTCTTGCCATTGAACTCAACTAAGTTACTTGCTCCCTATGTAGATATATGGTACTAGGATCGGTTAAGTACAATTACAAGTTCCTGTTGTCTTTTTTCTGTTTCTCCCCTATTGCATGTACTCTTTCTGTAATAGCACCAATGAACAGTGCTGTCATCTGCATAGCAATTACGATACAATAGATATAAGGAAGACACATATTAGGCTAAAGCACAGAGATCTAAGGAACTCCCGCATTTAATGACATAAACTGCAAATCACATTCTTCAACAAGGAAATTAATTCTGCGTTCATGTAGAAAGCCAGAGAACCAGTTACACAGGTTGTTATGAAGTCCGCAGATCGGAAGTTTGGAGAGAATTCCACGGTGCCAGACACTATGAAAGCTTACACTATGTCAAGATTGATCATCAGAGCCTCGCCATGCTTGCATGCGGTGCAGTACATACGCCAGAAGATCACCCGTTGATCGGTTCTGGCGAAAACTATAATGAGGATAAACAACCAATGTAACGGATTCTATGTAACGGACAGTTTAGTTAGGTGTTGATGATCCATTCCATGATCTTTTACAACACTAAGGTATGGTCCACATTCAATGTTGATTAGTTAATTTGCTTATATGAAAAAAAAAAATGAAAAACTACATCTTACATAATAGTTACACATTTTTATTTTTCTAGTAAAAAATGACAGCATTTCCAAATCATCAATCCCTGATCAAATTATGTAAACGTCACGTTTTTTATTCATAGAATTATTCTTATCGAAATTTGACTGTCACACCCTTATCATGATTCTATCAATTCCATCATAACGTTGATGCTTGCTTCCGTCTTTTTAAATCTTTATTATTGTATGAGAACACATTTCGATTGATAATATGTTTTATTATGTAACTAGATTACAATAACAGATTTACTGGCTTGAAATGTATTTTTTTTTTTTTGTATTAATATACATTACATTTTAATCGAAAATCTGATTTTCACATTGCCTAAATATTAAAAAATATATTACGTACGGTATATTAGTTACGGTAATATGCCAAAATAACAGCTTTTTACTAAATTCATACGAAAGTATAAAGGTACTTATAACAAAAAAACAATTTTTACAATTTTTGGCTGTCTGTCTGTTTGTTCCGGCTAATCTCCGAAACGGTTAGACCGATTTTGACGGGATTTTACTGGCAAATAACTGATTTTACAAGGAGTATCTTAAGCTACTTTTATTTTAGAAAAAAAAAATTAGGGTTTCGGGCAAATAAAAATCAATGCGAAAAAAAAGACGATTTTGAGGCACTTAAATGGCTTTCGGCGAGTAAACCGTAGGATATAATATGCCAAATTAATGTACATAAAGAAAAAGACCTACGAAAAAGTCACCGAGAGCATATGTCTATTTTCTATGCATCACCCACAATAAGCAATTTTGTCTTTAAAATAACCGGGAGCAGGGGTAGCACAATTCACGCGTGTGCCCGATCGACGGCATTCTGTAGTCCACGCGAGCGCAGCCGTGGTCACAGCTAGTATCTTATAAAATTAAAGTCTCTTCTTGCGGCAACCCTACAGTAATCAAAATGTATAAAAAATATTGCTGTAAAAATATCAAACCCTAACTCACAGACATACATACATCATCAGCCTTTAGAAGTCCATTGCTGGACATAGGACTCTCCCAAGATTTGCCATCAGATCTGATCTCCGGCTATCCACATCCAGTCATCCAGACACTTCCAGCAGCTTTCAGAAAGGAACTACCGGAACGTAACTCACGCTGATAAGGAATTACAAAAATAAATACATATATCCATACAAGTCTGATATCTCTAATCCAAAAGGCTTTGAATTTTAGGGGAAGGATATTATAGGTACTACTCGTCTATTCCCCGTATAAAGTTTGAAGATCCCAACCCAGCAGTCTGAGCTATGTGTACATATATAACACGGGTTTCTACTTAATATATGTATAAGATATTTATAGTAAATGAAAATTTGTATTTAACGTAAAACATGATAAAAGAAACTGATAAGTGTATGAACAAGTATTCATTTAAATGTTTTTAAAATCTTCAAACGGTACCTAATTCTTTAGTGATTTAATAAAGCCTTTTTGGTTGTGAATGGGAAATGTGCAATGAAGTTAAGATGAAAATTTCAACCATATCACAGTAGTGGAGAATTTTGTTGTTCTTAAAATTTACGGCAGCAAAAATTTGCAAACTTTTAATTCTTTACATGTTTAGTATTTAACAATATTCTCACCTCATATTAAAGGACGATAAGACCCAGTAATATGCTAAGTCTACGCTATGTATTTTTTGTCAATTTAACGTGTTACTTTTTTTACCAGATTGTCACATAATATTAAGTATGAAAACAATAAGAGACGTAGGCATAGCAATTAACATAGCATTAGATAAGTTGATAAAGTTTGTTAACGCAAAGGGTTCCCATGATGCTTTTTTTAACCAACTAATCCAGTGCATGCATTAATAAACATAGAAGTTTAGCTCTATTAAAATATCTAGCATGTTACATATTATAATAAAGTATAAAATTATAACAAATGAAATTTCATACATACTTAATTAATAGTATCACGAGGTAAGGTTACTACTACTAATTATTACTATTTTATTGTTTCATTGCCTAAAATTTCAAAAATGATCAATCAAGCTTTCAATAAATTTTTCGTAAAACTAATGTCGTAAAGTTTTTATCCTACTAATTGTGAAAGTATGTATCTTTTGATATTTGTTACTCAATGACATAAAAACGGCTGAACGGATTGAATGAAATTTGGCACACAGATGTTTTTAATACACAGGATACTTTTATCTGGGTAAAAACATTTTTTTGTAATTAACGCAACTGAGGCCGGGATCATACCTTATAAAATAGAAGGCTCTTATGGACCACAGTAGTAAAAATGACAAAATAATATCAAAATATTAACTTCCCTAGGTATATTTCAGAGTATTCATCTTGGCAAACTTTACTTCAAGCTCATCGATATGTAATCCATTACACACATCCATTCCCCGCATAAACGCTACGTTTTCTATTACGGAAACGACCAAAATCTATCGTTAAGAAGTCCAATACACTGAGTGCTGTAACATATCGAATAGTAATATTTTCCTACATCTCAAACAAACATTTCGGAGTTAAGAAAATCATTTGAACTTTTTACGATACAAACAAAAACACGAATCAAAGTAATTTATTCCGTTTATGTAATATTTGTACCCTGAGACTGTCGTAAACTTACCCACTTGACGCATATAGCACAGGAATTTCATAGGTGTCAGATAACAAAAAGTTAGCGCCCTGACCCTCCATTTGATCGAGAGGCAAAAAGGACTTATTCAGACGCGACTAGTATTACGTTAGCGTTGAAAGTGGAGAGGTTTAGTGGTTTATGTAAGTGTACTTGGTACTGATGTTAGTGCTCATAAAATGTCGGATATAACCTTGGATGCAAATAAAACTGGAAGTGTTATAGCAAGTGGTTATAAACACTTTCTAGATTGCTTTTAATTTCTCTATAATATTTAATGACAGTTTGTGGAAGCTTTACATTATTTTTTTTGCTTTGAACTGCATTAAGTACAATCTCTTTTATTTGCCTTTATAATACCAATATATAATTTAATATAGTTACGACTTATGCTGTACAAAGCACAAGTACGATATGACAAGTAGTACTGCACGCAAATTTGGGCCCGTGCCCCTGCCTACCAGCATTTTCTCTTACTGTTTACTGATTTTTGTCTTATTATACTGTAGTTAAGTTATGACGTAAATTCCTCAACAAATTGCACTAAATATATCTAGGAACTTCTTAAACTAAACTTTATAATGCGTCTTAAAGTTACCAGCTTACGCTCGCTGGTCACCAATCCTATAATGACATAGCTTCTTGTTCCCTAAGCTTTCATATTTTGTAGTAGTTGTAGTTGAACCTTCTCGAACACTTATAATAAACTATTTTCAAATTCATTGGATTATCAATCATGAATAAAGGAAACGAAAATTTTACTATGCATACCTTGGATTGGATTAGTTTGAACCAATCCTTCGAAATTGAGAGTGCCTATACTCATCCGTTAGGTCTTATTAATATATCGGCTTGGGTGTTTTTATATTCTAATGAAATCAAAGTTATTATGTTATAACTGTGGTATTGACCCTTATATAGCGCCGTTTGTAAATGTACGATACTCGCACGTGATAATCCTTGGAATCTCTGGAATGACTTGAATTTTATTATTGGATCGAATTTTTTTCTTTAAAATATCAGCCGGGTAAAAAAATATCATAGTAAAACCACCCTTTTTCTTAAAGCTGTGCGTGAAACAAACAAAATTATTCCATACAATAAAAATGTACATTTGCACTTTTTTCTCAAATCTGTGCATTTTCTATTTTTACTGTACCATTTTACACAGATATACATTTACATACGCACACACGCTTGTGTAATGGTAGGCTTTATACTGTCGCACATATTAAGGTGTGTTCCCACGGTCCGTGGTATTGGGTTATAACAATTTTCAATATTACACCTTCAGTAATCGATTTTTTTTATTTTTTGGTTATTAACCGATTCTGATTTAGTTTTGTAGACAGTAAGTATACGTCATTTCATAATTGAAAGGTTATAAGAAACGTCAATAATAAATTTAGGAATCGTAAAAAATAGTTCTTAACTCATTGTCTTGAATTTTGAACACGGGAAGCATTATGTCATTTTTCAATCAATAGATTATATGAATTGCCAATATAAAGGTGGCCTTCCACGGTCCGTGACATTGCGGATGCTCAAGCACGGTCGGTCAACGAACACTGACCGCCACGCACCGAACATTAAAGCTACGGACTCGTATATTCTTCCACAAACGACACTGTCCAATAGTGCATAGGTGCGAGCTAGTCCGCGTCCGGCCGCAATATCACGGACCGTCGCGTGGGACGCTAGCTTTATGAGGAAAAATAAAATTTACAGGATTTACTGCATAGTAACAAAAGCGTGCGGAGCCGCGGGCATGCCACTGGTTACGTAATAATTTGTACATATTACATAGGTACACTATTTTTGTATAAAATATTGATTATTGACTACAAAATTTATTTCATACTTTCATTCATAATTTTTGGAGTTATATCTTAATAACTTAATATATATATATATATTTTATTTTTTTTTTTTCTACAATTCAAATCGACATTTATTATTTTCCTTTATTTTCGTTTTTAAATAAATATAAGTACAACCAGAGACAAGCTTGTTTTACTGTATCTGTGCCACAACTTACAAACTTACAAAAGTAACAAGATATAGCTTACAAAATAATCAGTAAACCCATGTGAACCTTGATTAACCTTGGCGAAACGAGGTCGAATGATAGCACAATACAAATACAAATTGAAAACGCGTGTAGACATGTTTATATTCAAGTTGTCCTCAAACACATCGGTGCGGACCCAGATCACGATCG
The DNA here is from genome assembly GCA_033032175.1 of Saturnia japonica. Lineage (NCBI taxonomy): Eukaryota > Metazoa > Arthropoda > Insecta > Lepidoptera > Saturniidae > Saturnia > Saturnia japonica. Next base: position 8,654,076 of record CM065314.1, read on the forward strand.
TTACATACAACAGTATCGGTACGTAGACCCATTCGGGAAACTAAAAGTAACGATGTTTGTTCACACCGTATGTATACCTTACAGATTCATCCCAAGAGAAATTATATAGTGACTGAACGTTCGGTTCAGTGCGAACCTTTCAGTAGTGTTCACTTTAATCGAATCAAATGTGCAACTGAAGTTTTTGAAGTTATGCTTATTTTGACGCGTTTAGGAGAAGGTAAAAATGAGAGTTGCTCGTGCATCAAATCGTATGATGCATATAACGGGAGTGCAACGTGCAGTTAGTCATCAATTTGTTTTTTATTAGCTCGGCATATTGACTATACTGTTGCTGATGGTAAGCACAGAATAATCCAAACACAACGGCGACCACCGAGGGATGTAAATCCATCGGCGCTCACCGCCGTCATGCCGGTCTGTCACGTTATGCTTAAAGGACACATTGGCCGGGAGATGGTTCCATAGTTTCACGGTACGACAAACATAATTCATAGAGAACTTTTTCGTTCGTTCCGAGATGGAGGTTAATGTAAAACTGTGACTCCGAAAACCCCAGCAAGTGTGGTTCTTTAGTGGAAAGGAGAGGAGGGAATTAATAATAATAGTGTGAATTCATTTTACGAATTTTTTTGTGTAAAAATAATTTACTGTTTAAATAAACATTATTTTAATAGAATTATCATTGATTGATATCTTCATCATGTTGTTGTCACATGGGATAAAATATTTGGACCGTTTGTATTTTAATTAGATTAGATTACACTAAAATTCGTGTATTCTATAAATAATCGATTTGATTGGCTAATTTAACCTTTATGATAGCTTCAATCACAATTGTATAGTTAGAAGTACTTATTGTTTAGTTCTAGAAGGCTTTTTTATCTTATAATAATCACAGTTCTCAAACGCGATATACCAAAGCGAATCCTTGAAACAATTTTTATCCATTTTCTAGAGTCCTATACCTATATGAAGCACGTTTTTTATTGCAGAAAAATTAACATTATTTTCGAGAATGTTTTTGTCACAGTTTGTCAAATTCATACCTTTGCTGTAATGTACATATGTGAAATGATATCCCATCTAACATGTTCCCTCCTTCCTATGACGTTAAGTCCTTCAAAAAGCCGTCAGACCAAAACCTTAAAAGAAACTTTAAGTGTGTGATCTATTACGATTAATTGACAGGCTAATATCTGCCGGCCAACTGTTAGTCAGTGGGGTCCTTTACCAACTTTCGCCGGTGTTTTTTGATTAACCATCAGGTGCTGTATAGTAATTCTGCCGAGCTAGTATAAGAAAAGTTTGTAGCAATAATGGCTTAGTGGTAGCATGTAGGTATGGGAAACCACGTCCATCACCGTGATTTCGAATTCATGCAGTGAGCCTGAGCTTTCTGTGAATGAAAACATCGTGATGAAATCATACCATAGTTTTCTAAGGCCCGCATGGCTAGCCTAGCCTAAACCATCATGTGTTCCGGCAGCTGCACTTGAAGACTACTCCTCCCGCGAGGCTTCGCTTGTTACCATCTTAGGCCACATCGTCACTTGACATCAGGTGTGATTACGCCCAAACGTTAGAAGCATATAAAGAATTTTTTTATTTACTACTGGTTTATTAATATTCTCTAATGTATTTTTCTCAATTCGCAATTACAGAATTTTCCAGATAAAGTCATTATTTAAAAAAATATAATAACTACCAAGCCATAAAAATGCTTAGAGGATATAAATATACATTTACATTATATAAGATTTTGTAAATGTAAAAACGTTATTAAGACCATCCGTGTGTTAAAAGCCAAGACTCGTTATGCTGTTTCCCTTTACCACAATGTGACTTGTACATCATTCATATTCATAACTTTTAAGATATGTATTATACTTTAATTTAAATGGTAACACGCCTTCACTCGAGCGGAATTAGTAAACACGTATCTCTGTGCTATATAATATACTAGCTGTGCCCTACGGTTTCACCCTTGTTAAATTTATTAGACCAAATCTCCACCGCGTCGTGTCTCCCATGGATCCGTGTGGGCAGGCTATCATTTTTGTCACTTCCCGTAGTTGCCTACAGCTTGCAATATTACTTGACATACATGGCTATTGCTACGCTCCTTAACAGACGTGGTGTGTAGTTATATATTTTTTCTCAATAAATAAGCATAAATAAGGTATATAATAAACTAAATTATCAAATCTGCCTGGTACTTCCAGAGATTAAAGCGTTCAAAGAAACAATCTCTGAAGCTTTATATTATAAAGTAAAATTATTATTAATAATAAAGTAATCAGCTCTGAAGTCTGATTCAGTATAAAATTCCATTGATTTACAAGTTCCAAATCATTTACTGCAATAACTTTAGACGCATAATTAATATAACATGTAATATGTAACTATTTAAGAAATTGCGGTAGTGCATTATTTTCATTTCTCGCTATGAGTAAAATATAAAACAGGGTAATAGAACGAAACTATTGAAATAAACTTACAGTTTTATTAAATACAATGTCATTTTGATTTATGTGCATCCATAAAACTACGCAACAGCGACTTGCCTGAGAGTTCAGGTTGCGCAAAACAAGACTGCATAACTATGCAACATGCATGCTAGGGCAGTTATACAGCTTCAGCGGTTTATGAAATGTTATATTTATTTTTGTAGCTATTAAAGATTTAATTTTATAAATAAATGTACTGTAAATTAGTGAAGCTTAAAGCTAATCACAATATTTGCTGATTTTACCCCAAAAGTTGTTTTTTTTTTAATCTCTTTATCATATTAAAATTAATCACGGAACCGAGAAATTAGATTTGAGTTTAAAAACATTAAATCGTATTCCATAATGACATAAGAGGATATACAGGTGGTCAGCGTTTAGTTCATACAAGCGTATTACTCCATTTTATCCCTAGATAATGGGCACTATAACAAATATTTTAATGTAAAACATCTATAGGCGAGGGGTAAACCTGATTGTTGGTGTGGCAATAAAGGCTGTGTCGATGCCTCGCCACGCTGTATGATGGAATATAGGAACAGAAGCATATTTCCAGCACACTCTCAAAATCACGTCGTAGCTTAGCGGTCGTAAGCGTGACTACAATTTTCCAAAGTCCCTAGGTTTGAATCCTAACTTAGAAATATACTGTTTTTTTTTATATGATATGAATTATGAATATACAATTATGAAAATAATTGGGTTATCGCGATATGAAATAAACTTTTATTTTTGTGTTTTGTATTCAATAAATATGAATATTTATGTAATAAACAGTCATTATTTTATGGAACAAATTTGTAATGATTTATCTTTTCATTATGCCATATCTGATTCGTGTCATAATCTGTTATTTTATACATATAACTTATACAAAATAATTTCGATGTTTCACATCAGCCAGGCACATCACTAGTTATACCGAAGTTACCTGAATATCGGCAAAAAAAATTGACGAATAATAAATGACAAACTGTTCTTGAAAAAAGATTGTTAAAATCGGATCAATTTCGGAGGAAACGGGGGAAGACGAAATCATAATTTAGTCTAGTTTAATAATAAATAATCAGTCCAAGCTGCAGTTGTCTTTCTCACGCTCTATTCGGTTATTCGGACATACAACGACCACAACATATTTCTGATAAAGCGTATTATCGACTCAGTTTCCTCATAAGATAATAGATTAACTATTGGTCATATTTTTTAGCTATATTTATATGAGTAACATAATCAACAATACTATCCTATTACTGATCTGTGATCCTAGCCGTGACATCCGACATAATATACAGATTAAGCGACAGTAGAAGCAACACAAAACAATAGTAGATGTTTAACCTTCGAAGGCGTATCGACCACTTGAAACAGGCCTCTATTGGCTATCTCAATGGCATGCGACCTTCCGACCTTCCTAAATAAAAGTATATTCTTGCCGAGAATAATAATATATAAAATATTATTATATCTCTTGTACAACAAAATCATGACAATTGCGAACGTTTTCAGATAGGTACTTCGTAAAAATATAATATACCTAGCCATAAAATAGAACGCTATCTCATTTGAGGGGTAAACAGAGCCATCAAAGCAGAAAGAAATATATTTGATATTGTAAATTCTGCAACGTCATATCTGTTAAATATTATTACACTAAACTTTTGTTTATGTTTATATAAATTGAAGACTTATGATCTATTGAATTCTTAGTTAAACAATAACAAAGGACCAGAATTATGAGCAAGTCTGCGGATCTAGTTCCCCTCTAAGTTACACAAGTAAAAATTAGTTATCATCTTATTACTAATATTATATGCTAATTTAATATCTATACACCTATTACCTAGTCTCTGCTGTTCATAATTATACTATAATTTTTTTATATACCTTTTAGCTATTAACTTTCGTTGGGTGAAAAACGATTTTTTTTTTCATAAAAAGGAATCTATCCTATTCCAAGGCATATTCAACTTCTATGCCGAATTTTATTAAAATCCGTCAAGCCGTTTAAACGTGATTAAAAGAAAAACGTTCCAAGAAACTTGTATACGCTGTATATCTATCTATATTTATTTATATTGTTAATTCACGCATTCATACATATATTCATTCACTCATTTTTCCTACCTAGTTCCCACCCCAGTCGCTTTGAAAACGCATCGCCGAGTGGTCACTTGATAGACTCGCTCAAAAACAAATACAAGTGACAGTGCACGCAATACTCTTTAAAAACGCTCCGCTAAAGGTGTTTAAAATTAATCCGCGCCCGCGCTGAACTACCTAAAATTAGTGCTTGTTGGAAAAAACCAGAACTCGAGTGCCAGTGAGTGTATAGACACATAAAGAACTTGCGACCTATGAAACGGGAGACGTGTAGCAACAATTTCCTTTCCCTTCATCGTATACCGGCGCCTTCAAAACTTACTTTCACATTTACAATAAATATTTATCCTATTCCACGTTAATAATCGACTTCTATGCTAAATTGCCAGCCTTTTGAACGGAATTGGTGGACAAGTATTTAAAGGAAAGTAATTTTATTTTATATTTTAGTAGCTAGTCAAATGTGCGGGAGCAATGTATTAATAAAAAAAAACTAATACAAAAACTTTTTAATTACTTTTAAATTTAATTAAATATAGTTAGGACTAATTAATTACACGAGCGTACGGACAGATCGAGATGCCCAGCACGACTGCCTTACTTACTAAAACTTATTTCCAAACTTAACTACTTATTCCCACGATTTACGAGCGTTACAGGGAATCAGAATGCTTGCACGGCATTTACGTGGGAACGTGTTGTTATGGTTTGTCCCGGTGACCGCATAACTAGCTGCTCACGATTTCATTCGCGTTAATATTTATATGGATACCAAAAAAAACTTCTCCATAAAAAACACTCCGATTTACAAATTTTCATGGTGATCGCTCAAACGATGAAAGAGTTTATCAATCTCATACAAATACCTATACATTCAGTCAAAAAAGTATCAGGAATGGATGATATGTTTATGGTTCCGAATTTTTTTTTCTTTGTTAGTTGGCCAGAACTGTTTTTTGGCGCGGAGTTTGAGCTGCATCTATCATTAAGATTAAATACAGTGCTGTTTTTAATTAGATCATATCTAGTGCGTATTGCAAATTTCATAATGGACCAAACATTGAACAAAGAGTTTGTCTTAAATTTAGCATCACCAATGAAATTTCTTGATCGGAGACGCTGAAATGTTACAGAAGACTTACGGTGAATCGACTTTATCAAAGACACGTGCTTATGAGTGGTACAAAGCGTTTAAAAGCGGTTGAGATATGCTGAAAGATTTTCCTCGCCCTGGTAGGTTATCAACGTCTTCAACTGAAGTTAACATCGCAAAATTGAAGGAAATAGTGACTGTGGCGCCTCATTCGCCACTATTTTTGTACTGGTTGTTTCTAATCATTAATATTAAAAAGTACTTAAGTGATGACATATCAGAGAGACAGATGAAAATTCAGACGGTTGGTTTCACGACACGTTTTGTACTAAAAACTTGTATTATAATATTATAAAGTACATGTGCTAAAGCCCTACTGACTAGCGTTATTATTGAACACGCCAAACTGGTGACTCCGACGTTTGTGACCGATGCTCGAACACAATAACAACAATTATATTCAAAATAATATATATTGTCGAATTGTCACAGTCGCAACTAATTGTCAAGGGCTGGCCATGACAACAGCGGCCAAATTTGCGGAGGACAGGCCTCCATCTGGCATCGCTTTGGTAAATCATAGTGCAGTGTAAGTGCATTGGTGCGTGTATCCAATATTCTGAGAGTGCATATCAACAATCTATAACCTTATTTTTAATCTCCAAAATAATTCTGTGTACTACCAATTAATATGTTTTTATAAATAATATTGAACGTCAGTTTAATCAAAAAAATAAATATTTTGTCATGACTGTATAATGGTTTCCATGTCATCAATAACTATAATTTTAAGGGAGTGCGTTTCCATTTGTATACGACAATTTTGGAATTGTCATTTTTAAATTAATATTTTAATAGGTCGTTCAATTTTAAATTAAATACTGTATTTTGTATTTAACATTGTTACAAATAGAATAAGACATAATAGCTTAATTTTTGTGTCTAATATTAATTATTTATTTCTCTTTCTTTTATATTTTTTTTTCTGTAAAGCGGTTGAGGTGTCACATTCTCCCCCACGAGAAACTTTTTATATTTTTGGTCATTTTGGTTTAATCACGGGATATGGCTGATGAGAAGTTTAAAGTGGAAATTGATAAGCTGAAAGAGGAGAATGCTATTTTACAAGCGCGCCTTTCCAGGGATAATGAATCTCAAATTTTTAAAATTTCAGCGAAAATACCTCCATTTTGGCCTCATCGACCTGAGTATTGGTTTGCTGTAGCGGAGGCTCAATTCGATATAGCAGGTATAACCACTGATTCCACTAAATTTAACTATATAGTCGCTCATCTTGATGAAAAATATGCTCAAGAAATTGAAGATGTTGTGATTAATCCTCCACCTACTGGACAACGGTACAGTAAGCTTAAGCATGAGTTGATTAAACGATTATCGGTATCTGAGGAGACACGTATGCGTAAATTATTAGATGGTGAAGAAATTGGTGACCGAAAACCTTCACAGTTTTGGAGACATCTCCGTTCACTGACAGGATCATCACCTTTAGATGAAAACTTTCTTCGTCAGTTATGGTTGCGCCGTCTCCCACAACATGTTCAGGCTATTTTGGCATCACATGTTGATCTGCCAATTGACAAGATGACCGATATAGCAGATAAAATTTTAGAAACATATAATTATAATGTAATGGCTTGTTCAGCTCCGACATCGTCCAGCTTTTCTTTTAATGAAACAATGGAACGAAGACTTGATGAGCTTACTGAACAAGTTGCTAGTCTCTCAACTCGCTTGCGTAGTCGTTCTCGTAGCCGATCTATAGAAAAACAGCGGTTGCGTAGGGATAACTCTGTGCAGAATAAGATTTGTTGGTATCACCAAAAATTCAACACTAAAGCAACTAAGTGTACCAAACCATGCAATTGGATTCCTTCGGAAAATCCGGATCAACAATTAGTAGAGGCGGCAACTGATTGTTTATCTCCCGGCCGCCGTTTATTTGTTACTGATCGGGTTTCCAAGCGGCAGTATTTAATTGACACTGGCTCAGACTTATGTTGTTTTCCTAAAAAATATTTAAGAAATCATGTGCAACCAGATGATTACCATCTTGGCGCTGCCAATGGTAGTTCAATTAAAACTTATGGTTGCATTCAACTTCATTTAGATCTAGGTTTAAGAAGGATTTTTGATTGGAATTTTGTCATCGCAGATGTTAGTACAGCTATAATAGGCTCTGATTTTCTTAGTTTTTATAACTTATTACCAGATTGCCGACACAAGTGTCTAATTGACGGCCTTACCAAGTTGTCGGTCTGTGCTTCAATTGCACAATCCAAACAAGATAGTGTCAAAACTGTGTTTTCTGGTAGTTCAAGTTTTGCTACTATTTTAGCAGAGTTTCCAGAGATAACTCGACCTCCTGGTGTGCCCAGGATTGTAACGCACAACACGGTGCATTTTATAAAAACCACTGACGGACCCCCGGTTTCATGCCGGCCCCGTCGGTTGGCTCCTCAGAAACTCCATGCAGCCAAGCAGGAGTTTGAAGCCATGGTGCGTTGCGGAACAGCCCGACCATCTAAAAGTGCTTGGTCATCTCCGTTACATATGACCACCAAAAAAGATAACACCTGGCGTCCATGCGGCGATTATCGCGCTTTGAACGCCAGAACAGTACCTGACCGATACCCTGTTCGTCACATTCATGACTTTGCTAATAGTCTCGCTGGTGCTGCCGTGTTTAGTACGTGTGACCTAGTAAAAGCATACCATCAGATTCCCGTTTTTGATGAGGACATTTTGAAGACCGCCATTGTTACTCCGTTTGGCCTCTTCGAATTTCCCTTCATGACCTTTGGTCTTCGCAATGCTGGCCAAACGTTCCAGCGCTTTATCGATGAGGTCACACGGGGTCTCGATTTTTTTTTTCCATACATAGATGATGTACTCGTCTTTTCTCCAGACGAAGCCAGTCACGCAAGACATTTACGCACCCTTTTTAAGCGTTTTCAAGAATATGGTGTTGTTCTCAATCCGTCTAAGTGTATTCTTGGTGTTAGCGAAGAAAAATTTCTAGGTTACCTGATCAATGCTGAAGGTACAAGTCCTCCTAAGGATCGTGTCTAAAATCTCCTAGATTTCCCTCCACCTGAAACCGTGCAAGGGATGAGAAAGTTTTTGGGAATGATAAATTTTTATCGCCGTTTCATACCCAAAGCTGCACAGTTTCAAGCGCCATTGATTGAAGTTCTTGTTTCCACGCACAGCAAGGGTGCTAAACCATACCCCTGGACACTTAAGCTGCGGGAACAGTTTGAAGCCTGCAAAAGGAGCCTTAGTGATGCCACGCTTCTTCAACATCCAATATACGGTGCTGAACTAGGCCTTTTTACCGATGCCTCTAGCGTTCACATTGGTTCTTGCTTGCAGCAGCGAAGTAAGGGAGAATGGGTCCCGCTTGCTTTCTTCAGTAAGAAGCTTACCCCAAAACAGTCTCAATGGCCGGCCTATTACAGGGAACTTTTAGCGGTGTACGAAAGTGTACAACACTTTCGACATATTTTGGAGATTCAGCGTTGTACGATTTTTACTGATCATAAGCCACTGTTGTATGCTTTTGTAAAACGGAGAGATAAATTACCTCCATCCCAACTGAACCAATTGTCTTTTATAAGCCAGTTTACTAATGATATACAACATATTAGAGGAGAAGACAATGTCGTAGCCGACGCTATGTCTCGAATCAGTGCCATCACTCTTGAGCAAGAGTACGAAACCCTTGCCAAGTTGCAGGAAGCTGACGAACAGCTAGCAGAACTTATAAGATCTGGTTCGTCTAGTTTGAAGCTAATCACGATTGCAGTTCCTGGCACTAGTATTTCTTTAATATGTGATACTACTACTGACAAACCACGTCCATATGTCCCTCCTAAGTTACGTCGTGTTATTTTTAATAAGTTACACAGTCTTAGCCATCTTGGTCCGAATGCTACTTTACGTATAGTTGCGGAACGTTACGTTTGGCCTTCAATAAATAAAGATTGCCGTCAGTGGTCTCGTACGTGTGAGGCTTGTCAGAAGAGTAAAGTTTCAAGACATAATTATGCTCCTCTTGGAACTTTTGACACACCATCTGGTCGTTTTCTTCACGTCCATATTGATCTAATAGGACCCTTACCTGTCTGTGACGACTACCGCTATTGTCTCACAGCCATTGATAGAGTCACCAGATGGCCAGAAGTTTGGCCGATGCGCACCACCACCGCCGAGGAAGTAGCGGATACTTTCACGAGAGAATGGATACCACGATTTGGTGTTCCCTCTATTATTACGACCGACCGCGGTACACAATTTGAATCCGACCTTTTTCGAAGACTTATGTGCAGTTTCGCCACTAAAAGAAATAGAACTACAGCTTACCACCCAGCAGCGAACGGAATGATTGAACGCATCCATCGTCAACTTAAAGCATCATTAATGTGTCATGGGAGTTCTTGGATAAAAGCTCTTCCATTTGTACTTTTGGGAATGCGTTCAGCTTTTAAAGAAGATATTAAAGCTACTTGTGCAGAAATGCTTTATGGAGAAACTCTTCGGCTTCCTGGTGAGTTGCTAGCTGATTTTCCTGGAGTGGGTACTTCTGGAGAAGTGTTTGATTTTGTTGTGAAACTACGTCAACATATGTCGAAAATTCGACCAGTACCAGCGTCACGTCATACGAAGACCGGTTCTTTTATTTTCAAAGATTTAAATACGTGTTCCCATGTGTTCTTGCGGGATGACGCAGTCCGGCGTCCTTTGCAGCCTCCCTATTCTGGTCCATACCAGGTTATTCAGAGGGCAAGTGATGGAAAGACCCTAACTATTGACTACAAAGGGAAACATGTGGTTGTAAGCGTAGACCGCGTGAAACCGGCTTTCATTGAGGAATCAGATTCAAGTCCTGTTTCTACGACACCGAGGATACCTCAGTTGTCGCCAACGTCTTACCGGCAACCTACAACTATCACACCGACTGTGCCTGTACCTACGTCTCACCTGCAATCAACTACTGTCCCACTGCCTGTCGCTGTTCCTACATGTCAACCTCAGCCATATACCACACGATCAGGCAGACGAGTTAAATTCAAAATTTTTGATGATTAACGCAATGCTCTCCTTAGGAGGGTGATGTGGCGCCTCATTCGCCACTATTTTTGTACTGGTTGTTTCTAATCATTAATATTAAAAAGTACTTAAGTGATGACATATCAGAGAGACAGATGAAAATTCAGACGGTTGGTTTCACGACACGTTTTGTACTAAAAACTTGTATTATAATATTATAAAGTACATGTGCTAAAGCCCTACTGACTAGCGTTATTATTGAACACGCCAAATGACTGATAATCCTCATTCAAGTTTGAGAGAGATAGCTGCTGAACTTTCTGTGTTTCACAAGTCGATCCGCATCATTTTAAATAATCACTTGGGTATGAAACATGTTGCCGCTCGGCTAGTCCCAAAAGACCTGTATTTTCTCCAAAAACGCAATCGCCTAACAGTCGCTGAATACATCCTAAAACGAGTCTATTCCGACACAACACTCATGAAACGCATTGTTACTAGTGAGGAGACGTTAGTTTATGAGTTTGACATGCAAACTAGTCAACAAGCTTCGGAGTGGCTCCTTCCAACTGAACCAAAACCGAAAAAACCACTTCAAAGTCGATCAAAAGTCAAAGTCATGTTGAGTGCGTTCTTTGAATATCGCGGTGTTATGCACTCGGAATTATTACTGGAAGATTAAAAGATATATACACATAATATTATTTGAGCATTTGACGGCGTTTAAGAGAGCAAATGGGCCGAAAAACACCACATTTTTGGATTTTGCACTACGATAATGCGCCTTCGCACAAGGTCATCATTGTGAACGAATTTTTGATCAAAAACTCAACGAATACAATCGAGCAACCATCTTACTCACCACATATGGCTTCAGCCGACTTCTTTCTTTTTCCTAAACTGAAATTATCACTTCGTGGCGCTCGTTTTCATTCGGTAGAAGGCATAAATGAGAATTCGCGACGAGAACTACACTCAATTTTGGAAAAAGCGTTAAATAATGTTTTGGTGATTGGATTATTCGTTGACTTAAGTGTATCGTTTCTGAAGGAGCATACTTTGAAGGCGGTAAAATATATTCGGATGAATAACTAACATTTTGTGTATTATTTATCTTTGCTTACAGTCTAATATCTGTTGGTGTTATTAATGTTGTATAATTACTGGTTTTTTTCCCGTCATTACAAAACGTCGGAAATTAACCGGTACACCTGGTGTAATATTTACGAACATTTTAGAGGATACACCCATTTTAAAACCGTATGTTTCATTGATAGCTGATAGATCGGTGGGCGTCCGCGCCAGCTACCGCTAAAGAATCGACGCGCTACAAAGCTTTACCGAAATTATTATATAAAATAAATCACTGAATTTTCGTTGCGAATGAAAAGTTCATGCCTCATAGCCTTTAGAAAGAGGATGACTTTGTAATGGGTAACATCAACAGAAATATTCGAATTAAGCGATCAGCGAATCTACAGTATAATTACGATGTCCGAACGTTATCGATGTTTGTTTTTTATTATCGAAAATATTCGGAACCGAATAAATTAACGGGGATGATGAAATCCAACATTGCAAATACTGATCCAGCTATGTAGTGTATATACATATTATTATATAATAATAATGCGATTTTTTAAGTATGATATTTAAGCAATAATACATGTTACTATTGTTGTTATTAAAAAGAGGATAATTTATTTGAAGGTTTCTCTCTACTTGGGGCAATCCAACTGGTGAAATACCTCCACCCTACGGAAGATCGCAGCCAAAAAACCTTTTGTTGTGTTCCTGCGGTGAGTAGTGTTTCCAGAGCACCTTGGGCAGGAGGGTTTAGGTTGGCATTGGGCTAGTGATACCTATGGTAATTATTGGTTTGGATTGGTTTGGTAATTATTAAAGTATCGTACTATTCATGTTCTTGAGGGACCTTCAAATGTAAATATTACACAACTTTTTTGCTTTTAAATATAATCGGCATCTTAAACAAAGGAAAGAAAATATGAGTCGTAAAGGTAAAACATAAAGACCATGATTATTGCTAATCTAAATTAAAATAAGTGAATTTAAGTCTGTTGAATTTAAGGTTTTAAAAAATATGTCTCGTTCTTTATTTCTGTTCCTTAAGATGTCCACTGCATAGAAAAAAAAGTTGTGTATTATTTACATTTACACAATAAAACCATTTAAACCATATTAACTACGGTAGGTACTTTTAGAATGTAAAAAATCGTATTTCTATAAAATGAAATATCAAGATAAAAATTCAGAATAAACGTAGATGACAAAAAAATACTCTCATTTTGTTACCATTTTGGAATAAAAAAAACTATTTTACATACTTAAGTATTATTTTAGCATCATCGAACAGCAACTTTACTTATGAAAAACAAAATTGTAAAAAAGAAATATTACTACACATATTATATGAACATAATAATATTCTTGTTTTGACAGTTAATTTAAGAAATATATTATAGGTAATAGTTAGAATGTGAAAAAATATAAAGAGGGTTCGCAAGGATTTTAATAAGGTATAATTTAATTTTACTCTGGCTGCCTATCCTCATAAGGGTGATAGACATTTTCATAACCTAATTTTGAGAAAAATCTTATCGTATTGTAGTTTTACAAAAATACTATACACGGTAAATGATTTATACTAAAAATAACACTTACTACCCTCAATTGCAATATGCAAAACCACAAAGAAGTACCTATATCATTCCACTGGAAAGTTTTCATTTGAACAAAATTATGATACCGCTAGTCAAGTTAACTACACTTTTATAGTTCTTAAATATAATTATAGCTACATAAAACGTAGTTATTACGACTTTTTATGATGTTAAAAAGAGTAGCGTGGCTTTCCGCCAAAGTTTTTATCCATTACTTGAACATCATTATGAATCTAGATAAAAACGTAACATCAATAATATATTCTTTAATAATATACGGTTTAAAATATACTTTTAGTGGATTAACACAAGTGCCTCGCGGTTTCTCTGGCGTTTAATTTTCTCGGTTTGTCACACGGTCTGTCCACACTGTTACTTCGTTCTCGCTTAGTTTTTCTTACCTACACGTTGTATGGGCAGCTTATAAAGTTATAAGTTTCGTAACGTTTTATTAGATAATATAACCTTCTTCAATAATTAGATTATAAAATGCTAAAAAAAAAACAAAATCAAATTTTTCTGAAAGTTCCAGAGATTAACGCGTTCATATAATACAAATGAATTGTTGAGATTTATAATATTAATTTCTATTTAAATTAAAAGTATCTACATGTTAATAAAGTAAGTAGTTTATAACATGGATTTACAAAAGTTATCGTGACGTTTTTACTAGTCGTTTCTTTTTAATTACGCTAACATCGCTTAATATATTTGATTACGTGCCGATCGTTTAATCTAGCAGCAGTCTAGAAGCACTATCAGTCAATGGCATTTTTTAAAATATCTTTTACTAGTTTCCTGTTTCTTTTCACTTGTCATGTTAATATAGTTGTCATTCTATTCACGTGCAGGCTTTTCTTTCTCTAGCCTATTTAATCGCATCTTACTTATTAATGAATAGTTTTCTAATAAATATAAAATATATAAACTACAAAATGCAAAATGTATATTAAACATATCTGTACTTGCCTTGAAAGGTTATCTTGAAGGTAAGAGTAACGGAAAAATATTATTATACTTTTTATATTGCCAATGACTATGATCATGAAAACACTATTTCATATTCAAAGAAAATTGATAGTATTACAAATTCTCTCTCAAGTGTGTATTTTCTTCAAAATATTTCTTACTTCACAACTTTCACGTCGTCGTCGCGAGAGGAAGAAAACGATGCGATAGACAAAATGATAGATTACTTTCTATCCACGGTATTGATTTTCGAATGGTGTTCTTAAATTCTTGAAAAAGGGAAAAAATAAACTAATAAATAAACTGCCTCATTAGCCTAGTGGTAGTTAGCGCGACTGCTATGAGCGAAGTCCTGGGTTCGAATCCCAGATCGAACAAAGTGTTATTGGGTTTTTCCTATGAAATCCTCAATAGCAACTCGGAGTTTCGTTTCGAGCCCGATTAATGACAATAGGCTCGCCCCCTATTACACGGGACCTAAAAACATATTCGGCGAACTGTGGGTGTACAAATGTACACCTCTGCCTAACTCTTCGGGGAATACAGGCGTGATGGTATGGGAAAAAATATATCAATCAAATTTTCATGTAAATTAAATCTTCTCAAAAAAATATTTCTCAGAAGTTTTACAGACGTCACACCAATATAAAATAATTAAGATGAAAATATATAGATTCTGTAAGATAATATTAGGTCACTATTTCGCTGTCCGCCCTGCGTTTAGAAGTATTTATCTTCTAAAGTGTAACAGGTAATCAGTTAATTTATTTACAGAATAACCAGGCAAGCGTGTTTCGGGTTTAGCCTATATACGTATGTTTAACGGAATGAATCTAAACATAATTTGGTAAATAAATTATGTGCGTCAAAGGTACCCTCAGTGCACAAGTCCGACTCGCACTGGGCTATTTTTATTTTTAATTGCAGTCTTTCATCATATTTTCAACATTAATGTGCAAAATAAATAATATTTTAGATATATTCATGAGATTCTGGTACACCTATAGTTTCCTGTTTCTTTTCACGCGCAGGCAGTAAGAAACACTAGGGTAATTGGAGTAAAACGTCTTAATACTTTTAATTTTTTTATTAATATGCCCTAATATCATTCATCAAAAACATTATTTGTACTACGCTGTCAAAAAAGTACCGGTAAAAACAGCACTGTATTGACAGATGCATCTCAAACTCTGTGCCAAAATGGAAAACAGTTGTGCCAATCTAACAACAACAAAAAAACAATAAATGGAATTTTGAACCATAAATAACAAATCATCCATTCCCGATGCTTTTTTGACTGAATGTATATACTATAATAGGGGTTGTTGGTTTTCCATATGACTTGAGTAGTGCAGCAGACTATAAATCGAAAATGCATTGACTTGTTTAGATAATTATATTATGATATCGCCTCTTTGCTTCAATAACGTGACAAGTCCGAGAATTCATTTTTTTAATTATTTGATATTTGAAACCGCTTTTCTTCTTCATACGCTCTAAATATCTGAATCTTTGTATCTTGACGTCATGACGCTCCATCAAAATAGTTCTTTTTGGTTGGCACTTTACAAATTCAAAGCCAATGTTCTTCAGAATAAGCCTGTAAAAAAGCATAATTTATAAAATGTAGCAACGTTAAACTATAGCAAGTAAAATAAGTAGATACATATATGTGTTACCTCAATGATTCTCTGCCTCCATTGAAATCAATATCTTCTCGAAGAGTTTGTAACAATTTCCTCACGGTTGGAATTTCTTTCCGTACAGTATAAAATTTCTTTATTTTATTTCTGATAACTTCTAAATGAAAACTGTCTAGATTAATTTTTTTCTTTCCCCCTTTCCTCTTTTTACCAGGCGTACAGAACAGACCTCCGTTTACTCTTCCTTCATTAATAATTCTTCGTATGGTAGAAAAAGAAACCCCTTTAAGTAACAGTTCAATAACATAGAGTAAGGATAGTACACAATATAATATTACTTATTTGATTTCATCATGGGTTTTAATTTTTCTTTTAATGTACGAGAACCCTAAATAATTTACACACAAAAATGTTTGTTTGTAGAATATCAAAAAAGCTGCCAAACTATTACTAACTGTAACTTTAACACTATGATTAAAATAATAATAATTGTTTCGGTACTTAGAAAAATGTATGTATAAAATATAAAGTATCTTGACTTGTTGGTTCTAATTACCGGTAAATGTTTGAACTCTCTTTAAAATCGATGATTCTGATTGGCCTCCATCGTCTTCTGCACAAATCCTTTGGTATACATTGTAAACAACGTTCCTTGCTTGTGATCGAATTGGTTTTTTCGACATTTTCACGAAAACTGTAACTTTTGAAGAAAAAAGCAAAACATCTCTGCAGCGGTTGACTCAACTCGAATTTAATTTGATAGATGACAATTGATAATTGCCATATGAAAATTACAATTAATTTTTTTGTTTTCGTTTCATGAGATTCTGGTACACCTATAGTTTCCTGTTTCTTTTCACGCGCAGGCTTTTCTTTCTCTAGCCTATGCAATCGCATCTTACTTATTAATGAATAGTTTTGTAATAAATATAAAATATATAAACTACAAAGTGCAAAATGTATATTAAGCATATCTGTACTTGCCATAAAAGGTTATCTGGAAGGTAAGAGTAACGGAAAAATATTATTATACTTTTTATATTGCCAATGACTATGATCATGAAAACACTATTTCATATTCAAAGAAAATTGATAGTATTACAAATTCTCTCTCAAGTGTGTATTTTCTTCCAAATATTTCTTACTTCACAACTTTCACGTCGTCGTCGCGAGAGGAAGAAAACGATGCGATAGACAAAATGATAGATTACTTTCTATCCACGGTACTGATTTTCGAATGGTGTTCTTAAATACTTAAAAAGGGGAAAAAATAAACTAATAGTAAACTTTTAAATAAACTGCCTCATTAGCCTAGTGGTTGTAAGCGCGACTGCTATGAACGAGGTCTTGGGTTCGAATCCCAGGTCGAACAAAGTGTTATTGGGTTTTTCCTATGAAATTTTCAGCTGGGAGTTTGGTTTCGTGCCCGATTAATGGCAATAGGCTCGCCCCCTATTACATGGGACCTAAAAACATACTCGGCGAACTGTGGGTGTACAAATGTATACCTCCACCTAACCCTTCGGGGAATACAGGCGTGATGGTATGGTACGTTAAGGTAAAAAATATGTCAATCAAATTTTCATATAAATCAAATCTTCTCAAAAAAATCTTTCTTAGAAGTTTTACTGATGTCACACCAATATAAAATAATTAAGATGAAAATGTATAGATCTGTAAAATAATATTAGGTCACAATTTCGCTGTCCGCCCTGCATTTAGAAGTATTTATCTTCTAAAGTGTAACAGGTAATCGGTTAATTTATTTACAGAATAATCAGGCAAGCGTGTTTAGGGTTTAGCCTATATACGTATGTTTAATGGAATGAAACTAAAAATAATTTGGTAAATAAATTATGTGCGTCAAAGGTACCCAGTGCACAAGTCCGACTCGCACTGGGCTATTTTTATTTTTTATTGCAGTCTTTCATCATATTTTCAACATTAATTTGCAAAAAGAAAATATTTAGATATATGATGGTATCAGATGTGTTGTAGTTTCTGTTCAGTTTAATACAAGGTGTCCAGAAAGGGTATCGGGTATTTGTAAATTCAATGAAACAAAAATTATTTGTATGCAATAAAAAAGTTTATTGTTTATTATTAGCATATGAATTGGAGAATTATTTGGAAAAGATGATGTTATCCAAATGATGACCGTTACGTTGCTGGCACTCTTCTAAACGGAAACGAAGATTGGCGATAACACGTTGACACATAGCTATCGATATTGCTGCCATTTCTGACCTGATGTTTTGCTTTAACTGGGTTAAATTCGTCGGATTGTTTTGATAAACCTTACTTTTAAGGTATCCCCATGCAAAATAGTCAAGCGGGCTAAGGTCGGGGCTTCTGGGAGGCCAGTTGATGTTACCCTTCGCGAAATGACTTTATTAGGGAATAATTCGTTAACAACTTCCATTGAGTCATTTGAGGTATGGCAAGTGGCCCCATCTTGCTGGAACCACGTTCTTGAGTTGAAACCTGCAAACTCCTGCAACTCTGGGACCAAAAAATTTCGCAACATATCGCAATAACGGTCACTATTCACATTAATTGCTCGGCCTCGTTGATCTTCATGAAAATAAGGACCAATTATGCCTTTAGCAGACATAGCGGCCCAAACAACGACCTTTGGGCTATGCAGGGGTCGTTCATGCTTTCGTCTCGGATTCTCCACTGCCCAGTACCGACAATTCTGCTTATTAACATGACCATTCAGGTGAAAATTTGCTTCGTCACTGAACAGTATGTTGTTAAAGTTGTTAAATCGCTGCAGCATTTCGTTCGCAAAATTCAGTCGATTAGCATAGTCCGTATCCTTCAATTCTTGAACCAATTGAATTTTATAGGCTTTTAGATGTAAGTCTTTCTTTAAAATCGAATGTAAAGACGATTTTTTGATGTTCAACGCTTGGCTTCGCTTTCGGATGGATAAAGACGGATTTTGACGAAACGACGCCTCAACTTCTTCAATTGTTTCTTCATCGCGAACTGAACGAGGACGACCAGAGTTTTGAATTTTAACTGTCGCACCTGTATTCCCGAACATCCTGATCCATTTCCTAATGCTATCGTCACTTGGCGCATGGCGTGTACGATATTCCGCACGATAGAGACGTTGAGCAGTCACTATTGAATCACCATTACGATAATACGCTCGTACGCAAAATGCGCGATGCGTCCCCGAGTACTGTTCCATCGTGACTAAAACTCCACAAAATGGCGGACGCCACGAACCCCTCCCCGCACCCTTTAGACGCCCCGTTTCGAATATGGCGCGAAAACAAATACCCGATACCCTTTCTGGACACCTTGTATTTCATGTTCATAAAATTATATGGCATAAACTTTTTTTTTGGGATCTAAATCTGTACAAACTAACAGATCAGATAAGATCGGTGAAGACACGTAATTCTTAAAACAATTCAGTGTCCACATTCTGATATCTAGGTGACGTTGTGAGATCGTCTCAGGTACAAGGAAAGGGCCGGCCCCTTCCAACCATTAGCCAGTCACTTCTCACAGTGACCCGCCAAAACTGCACTTAGCTGTTTCAGCAAGTCGTAAAATGTAACTCACTTCTTCCAGAATGTATTTAAGGAAAATCGTGAATTTTATTCCATACCTTTTGCGATATCTGCTATAATGATATTACACTGGAAAGTGCTCTTTAGGCGTAATTATTCATTACAACTTATTTTTAACGAGGTTTTAAAATTATCGGTTTTATACAATTAATAATGTGATCTACGAGTAGATTATACTGATTTTCAGGTAAGTGAAAAACGTCTTTGTGCAATTCGAAATCTATATCGACTTTTGTGATATGAATTTCATGGATTTTCATTTAAACTTTTGATAAAATAAATTTGTCTAATTAAATTTTATTACTAACACTACGTTGTTTCAAGTAACATACCTGTTTATATTATTATATAATTAGATATTTTTCAGTATAATTGTTTAATCTGTACTAATGACCTTCTAGTCGTACTATTTACCCACACTATTGTCTGAAGCAATTAACGTCAGGCTTGAAGATACGTCAAACCCGGTGAAAATGTTAAAGCCTTCTGAGGCACCAGGGCCCTTAAAGCTAACAGTATAGTCAGTTCAATAAGAATCTTGTAGGGACAATCTCGCTCGAGCTATCGAATAATTCACATAGCTTTGTTAATTATTCGTTGTACATGGTTTATAGTCAGAAACTCTTTTAATAATATTTATAATATATAGCTAATGCCTACCCGCTTTTCTAATCGTATTAAAAAAACAACCATATTAAATTGTAAACAACGTAAATGATAAGAGTCAACAGCTGTCAAGACGCTATCAACAGCTATTCAGTACAATCAATGTTCAATGTTGCGTGTCTATGTAGTTAGCGCTTCCGTTGGCCTAAAATATTTAGTATAACGTGTATTGCTTTTACGACTAACAGAGATTGTTGATGATTTTCAAAACTATATGAATAGCCGCCCGGATTTTATTGCAAAATTTTAAAATTTCAAAGAAATCGGTGAAGGGTTTTCGGAATCTAAGGCGCGCCACCTCCACGAGCCATTCTCAAAGAAAATGAAAATTTATATATTTTTATTTAAAAAGATTAAATCAATAAGTAGTTTACACGCTTATAGATAATATATAATTGTTTGATTGAAATTTCATGGACAATTTGTGATGCCATTGAGTGGAATCAAATAGTAAGCAATCAATTACCTACTGATTTTTGCACTGACTACATTTTGAAGTTATGGGACAATTTATTATTCCCGTTATACTTTTATTAACAATTATATTTTCGTTCAAAGGAGAAGAGTTGAAGTATCCATTTCTATATAGTATTGAAAATGCACCAACTTTATTCGCGCAGTTCGTTAATAAGCATAACAAAACTTTTAACGGACAATACGATTATGAGAGACGATATAAAAATTTTGTGGCGACACTGAGGAAAATAAATAAAATCAATTCAGACCCTGGTTCTAAAAAAGTTGGACCTAATCGTTTCGCTGATCAATCGTATGAAGACGTAGTTGAAACGACTCCGAGAATCGATCCCGAACTGCGAGCTATAATGAAGTCACCTTTGCAACCAAATGTCAAATCATTATTCAAATTTAGTTAGTTAATTTATGTGCCTAAAATATATTAAAGGTGATTAAAAGTGTATTTTTCCATAACGGTTACTTTTATTTAACTGTATTTATGAATGTATGATGACGATGATAATGATGAAATTATTATTTTTTACGATTTTATCATACCTATGTATTTAAAAAATCATTACCGGTATGGTAGCCTGCGCAGAATTACTGAGCAATATTAACCTGCAAGTATCTGCTGTTCTATAAGGAACAATTACCCTTTACACGTACCGGTAGTGAGGTCGTCATATAGAAATAACTTATTTTTAGTCAGAATAAGCAGTCAAATCAAAATATTTTCTAAAACCATAGCCAATCATTATTAAACCAGGTTCTTTCGAATTTAAGAACATTCTTACCAGAATAATTAAGCTAAATCTATGAAATCCATTTTTATTACAATGATTTACAAAACGGCTCATTAAAGCCTATATCTGGAGCATAGCTCTGTATGACTGTGTTTCATGGACGATGAATCAATTTTGCATTTGAGATGAAGTGTTGGCGGAAGATGGAGACATCACTTGGATAGAAATTATTACAAATAAGCAAGTGTTAAGAATGGTTGACGAGGATAGTTGTTGAGATATATAGATAACGAAAGAGGTAAGATGATTGAACACTTGTTACGGCACCACAAGTTCTTTAAAACAATATTGGAGGAAAAAATTGAAGTAAAGCGTGTAAGAGGAAGACCTAGAAGAAGCTTTTTCCAACAAGTGAAGGATAAATCGGAACTCGTGTCTTATCAAGTGGGCAAAAGAAAGGCAAAGGATAGTGAACTGATCTGACTGATAGTGACTGATAAGGAACTGTGGCAATTACTGCACCGACAAGAGCTGAGCTCTTAAATTAAAGAAGAAACAATGTACATATTAAAAAAATATAATCTACACAATTAATAAAATTGAAGTGTCTGTTTGTAATGTCAAAATAACAGCTTTTTATTAATTGCATATGAAAGTATATACGATATACATAACAAAAACCCCATTATTAAAATTGTTATCTCTCTAACTGTCCGTCTGTCTGACTGTCTGTTTGTTCCGGGTAAACTCCGAAACGGGTGGACCGATTTTGACAGGACTTTCACTGGTAGATAGCTGGTGTTATAGGAAGTAACTTTAGGCTACTTTAATTAAAATTAGGGTTCCGCACAATAAAAAAAAATACTGGTCATGGTGAATCAATTCGGGCGCTTAAATGGCTTGCGCTGAGTAAACCATAAAAGATGTAGCAAAATAATGTAACACATAATTGTAGACATTATAAAGACCTACAAAAAAGTCAGCAAGAGTATATGTCTGTCTTCTAAGGAACACCCACAATAAGCTTTTTTTTCTTAAAAATAGCCAGGAGCGGGTGAGCAAGATTTGCACGTGTCGCCGGATCGATTGCATTTTGTAGTCCACGTGAGCGAAGCCGCGGGTCACAGCTAGTTATTAAATATAATTAGTAATAACCGTTCTGCAATAACAAATTTATCTTACGAATCAACTATGAATTAATGTTGTTTTTATTAATTTTACCTGTAAAATTAAATGCTTTGCCTTATGTTTCATATTAATTAAATGTATTCACACATTTCCATGAATAAGATGAGATGTATATTAACATACTAGTTGTGCCTCACGGTTTCATCTGTGTAAAATTTATTCGAACATCTCTCAAACGTCCCAGTGTGGTCTATCGTTGTTCGCACTTGCCTACAGCTTTCCAGATTGCTTGACGTTCACGCTTACTGCATTACTACTTAGTGTCGTAGCGTGGAGTTATATAACCAGTATAACCTTCCTCAATTAATGGGCAATAAAACATAAAAATATTTTTTTTATTTTGACTGGTAGTTCCAGAGATTACTAACTAGAACTAGAACTATTTCTTTATTGTAATAAGTAATATCTTTCTTTATATATATGTGAATATTTAAATAACCCCCTTTATTTGCCTATATATATATATATATATATATATATATATATATATAATATACATATATCTTGTTCGCTGAAAGATCACCTTTTATATTTAAATGAAATAAAATAAAACTAGTTCCTCTATACATAACAAACACAGAAAAATTAAAGCACCACTCTAAATGTAAGTCAACCTTGTAAAAATAAACGAAGTCCTGATGAAACGAGAACGAGTACGAAACACAACGAGAATTATGGCGTGGTTGTAAGGGCGACAAATATAATGGATACAAGTTTCAGTGGCACTAAGCCGGTGAGTTTTCAAATGTAGACGAAAACTTAAGAAAAAATTTAATAAGGTTTATATAATACACTAGCGGTGCCCAGCGGGTTCGCATGCGTTTATACCACAGGAATTATTTTCAACTTGTAATTTATTTTTTACTCATTTTAACGACAATCCTTATAGCCTATCGATTGAGGAATGATATGTCATTGTCTTTCCGTGCTTAAAATTTCTTATAAATCAGTTGAGTATTAATTTAAAAAAAATACAATTTCTAAATCTAAATAATATCGACAATTCTTATACCTAGACCATCTATTAATTGAGGAATTACATAAGCTTTCCACGTACAAAATTTCATAAAAAATCGTTAAACCGATTTTGAGTTAAATCCGGACATACAAACAGACACAGAGGGTACAAAGAAATTTCTTTGGAGGTTTCTCCCTACTTGGGGCAGTTCGACTGTTGTGAAATATCTCCACCCTATAGAAAATCGCAGTCAAATAACCTTGTATTGTTTTCCTGCTCTGATTAGAATTTATGGTAGTCGCTTAACATCTGACGAACTGTATGCTTCTTCGCCACCTTCGTCGTATAAAGAAAGACAGATATGCGGATTTTTTTTAAAATGTCATATTCGTGTCCTTTCTTATAAATATCTGTCAGGAAGATTGAAAAAAAAAAATTACATGTTCAGACATAACAACATATTTATTGCTAATTTTTTAAAAACATTTTTGTTTTTAATGAGATCAAAATGTTACATAATAAAAAAGACACAAAGTTAACTCTTTCACCTTTTCATACTATTCAAACCATGGCTTGGGGCTACATCAAACCCTCTTTCTTCATATAAATATTTTCATATTTAACGTTGTTAATATGAGTACAAACACAAATGGGCGAGAAAAAAATAAAAGTTTATAATTAAACATAAGACAATATTTATGTTCCTATTCATTTATTTATTTTATTTAGCTATAACAGCAACTTAGTTATTAATTTTACGTAAACAACTATGCTCGATGGGATGGTATATGCCAATTTTACATACATTTTTTTGACGTCTGGAGCCAAGCGGTTAATAAAATCTAGGAACAACTTAAAGTACATCGGCGCTTATCAATATAATTGATATCAATCAATACAAATATCAATAGTTTTTTTTTTATAGTTACTCAATAGTACAATCTAAAAACAACGGTAACCAACGAGATGTTGACAATCGTCGATGTCGTAAGAAGCAAGAAACACTCCAGCCGGAGATAGTTCCAGGATGACGATACCGCAAAGATAAGACAGAAAACGGTTTATATTTTTATTGTAGGTATATTATTTTATCATAGCTTATGGAATAATTATAAGTGAAACGAATAAAATTAATTCAAAGGTAACATTTTCCGATAATCCTGTGTTGTACCATAAAAAGCTTTTAAAGCACAATTCCGACGCAATTCATTTGCAACGAGTGTTCAATAAAGTTCATTGCTGTATGAACGAATGCGCTTAATGTATTAAAAGAGTGTGAAATACAAAGAATTCCTCTTGGTCCACATTAGCAGCGGTTTCCTGCAACGTCGGATAAATGTGAGCCATTTGCGAGAACGTTTATCACCTAAAGAAAACTTCGGGCGATGTCTGAAACTAATTCCGTAATTCAGCTACGGAATTCAAGGGTTTGATCACTATGATCATATATCAACGTTAAATTAAATAGGTATCTACTAAGGACTTTCTAAGTTAGTAATTGTTTATTATTATTTAGTAATAAGTAGGTAATGGTTTATTGTTATTTACTACCTGTGCCCGCGACTTCGTTCTCGCGGACTACGGAATGCCGTCGATCGGGCATACGCGCGAATCTTGCTACTCCCACTCCCGGTTATATGCTTATTCTGGATGATCCTCATAGGATAGACATTTTTGACTTACATTATAAGGGCGTTTAGCCCCATACTTATAATTGCAAATCTGTATTAAAATATATAAAGAGCCATATAATAAAACGTGTATCTCTGACAAGAGTTCTTTTTTATCCCGTCACATATGTATTAAATTATTCTAAACTAGCTGTCACCCGTGCGAATATTTCGCAATAAATAATGCATACGATCTAACTAACATCTCTCATGTTAAGTTAAACAATCTCCGACATGTTAGATTAATATATTTTCATGAGGAACACCACGCCAATAACAATCATCAATATAAGGAAGCATACGCTTCAAAATGATGTTTGAATTATTGATTTTCATGTAAAATTAAGGGATACAGAGCGTTATCACAAAAATATGAATTTTTTTGGAGTTTTCTCTCTGCTTGGGACAGTCGGACTGGTGGAATGCCTCCATCCTATAGAAGATCGCAGCTAAATAACCTAGTATTGTGTTCCTGCAGTGAGTAGATTTCCTGAGCTCTTTGGAGTAGGGAGGTTCAAGGTCATCGACGCGCTATTGATGCGTATGGTATTGCAACCGTCCTTAGGTTACAGTAGCCACTAACCATCAGTCGAGTTTTATGCTTGTTTGCCACCTTTGTAGAAAAAAAACATCTTTAATAAATAATATGTTATAAAGATATTTCAAAGCAAATAGATACTCACTTTGGGTCCAACCCACAAACTGACCCAGATATTCGACCACTGGGTCCAGAATCACCATAGGACCACTTCTTCCATGTGGATATTGTGTTCTGAAACGTATTTCACATTACAGATAATAAGAAATTCTCATAAAACATTCGGTGTTATGAAAAGCAATATTAAACAATTTGTTTATTGGTTAGATTAACAAGAGAATTTTCATTATATTATTTTAGTATATAATATACTATAACTGCAAGTTAATCAATTAGTCATTTTCATTTTAATCCAGATTACCTTCGGTATTAATCCTTCTTTCTTTTCGTATGCATAAACACAATAATGTAATAATTACATAAGCTGTTATTATATAATTTAAGTAGGATTTATATTATAAACTGAAATTGTATGTACCTATATTATAATAATTCAATAAATCACTATAGCCGATGAATAAAGCGGATTACCAAAATGTAAATTGTTGGTATAACGAACTGAAAAACGGCTCTTACGTTCATTCTATTTGAGTAATATTGTATGTGTTTCAGTATGAAAAGTTAAAGAAAAAATAACTCATCTCATGATGTGTCTTTCAATATGACATTTTTATTATTAACATAAATACTTCGCAAAAACCTTTTTTTTTATGTAGTCTGTAAGCTTTCATGTGTTAACTTGCACCTTTATTCGTCAAAAATTATAATTTGCTTATCCGTAAGTTATAACTGTAACTATTTCATAATCTGAAAACTTTAATATTTGTAAACGACTTCAAAAAAGGAGGAATTCAATCACATTAATTGTATAAATCTTCAATGTTTTACTCAGCATAAGTCATTTAATCGTCTGAATTGATTCACCATGACTAGTTTTCTTTTTAATTTGCACGGAACTCTAATTCTTTCTAAAAAAAAGTAACCTACGTTACTCCTTATAACATCACCTATTTACTAGAGAAAGTCCCATCAAAATCGTTTCTACCGTTTCGGAGATTACCCAGAATTAACAGAATGGCAGACAGACAAAAAATTTAAAATTGGTTTTTGTTATATGTTTCGTATATACTTTCATATGCATTTAATAAAAAGCTGTTATTTTGACATTAAAAATAGACACTTCAATTTTATTAATTGTATAGATGTATTGCTCGTAGGAATTAACAATCTTTATTTCCACAACTCAATGTCTATGTCACACGTAACTTAGTATGCGTGTGAGGGCAATTATATTTATTACAAAAAAGTTGATAACTAAGTTAGGGGTCAAAATGGGTAGTGTTTTTATTATATTTCTGAAAACTGCGAAAATTAAAAGTAAACTTTTTATATTTCATGAGGAAACTTTAAATATTTTAAGTGAATAGAGAAAAATATCTATAGAATATCACCGTCTACACTGATGTTTCGCTGACACCGTACCAATTCGAGCGTCGCTAGAAAATTTACAATATTTCCCGTACAAAATCAATTTACCTCGATAAAGTGTTAGTCGTGAGCCGCTGTATTTCTCATCTGTGAAAAAAGTCACGTATTATGGAAGCTTCGAACGACTTGTAAAAGAATAATAGCGCCATAAGATAGGTGATCGCGACGTAACGAGTTAGGTTGGATTAAAAGTGGCAGGTGTGCTTTTTGTTTTCAATGCATCTCTTATATTATGATTAGATTATAATTATCTATTATAGGTATTGTATAAGATAAGTTATTACATGGTTATATTAACATATCAAACAGATTTCTTCAACATCTTTGTGTAGATCTCCTTCTAATATTTAACAATGAAGGATATAAGCAGTCATATTGCAAGTATATCGCTCAGCGAATTAATGAAAGATTACATTATTAAATACCTGCTTTATATTTTCAATTTCCATTATCCTGGCATGCAAATTATGATTCTCTTAAGATTCCTCTGCCTAAATCTTTAGGGATAAAGACGTGATGGTATGTTGTCATGGTTAACATAATATTGGCATCCAAACAATGGTAGACAACATAGTCTGTTTAGGTTACAAGTTTTTGATTAGGTACTTTCAGATATATAGATATTATGTATATACATAATTAATTAAAGCTACCATGATTATTTGCTTATTTTATTTGTGCCTCTTCTAGTTTCCCATTAATTTATATACTACCATAATATATAGAGAAAATAAAAATTTACTTACACTTATTTTGAAGATCTGCAGATTTATTATCACTACCGAATACATAGGTCATAGATTATATTCTCTTTCCGTTTCTAAAGGCTATCTAATAGAAAGCTTTCATACGCACCATAAAATACGGATTTATTGTGTGTTATAATTTTAGTGGAACATTTTTTCCGCGTCGATTCGTTAGCGGTCGCTCACGCCTACCGATATTTTTGTTATAAATCACCACTGAGGTTTGAATTTGATGGCATACAAATGGCAAAAAATTCAGTATAGAATAAAAACGATGTAACAGAAATATAGATATAAAACAGACTGGTCAAATATCAATAACAAGCACTCTGCTTGTATATAAAAGTTAGCACACACTTTTGTGATTGGTTTTGACTTCTCTAACATAATAATAGATAGAGAAAAGTTGTTTTGTGCCAATTCATTAACTATCTTTAGATATTTTGTATTGAAAGTATTTTGTACATGGTTACTGAAGTCTTAATGTTATACAAAGAAAAACTGTTGTTATATAACATACAACATTTATACAGTACATATTTACGCTTTTTTTTTTTGTACCTTTATATAATGACAACACTGTGCCTGGTGGTAAGCACAGTACAATCCAGAAACAACAGCAACCACAGGGATAAATCCAAGACTTTCTATCGTCGGTCATCGCTATCACGCCAGACCTTGGCCAGCCTCTTGGTAATGGGACAATAACTGGTAGATCCTGAAAAACGAAAAACGAAAAGAAAGTTACTGAGACGGACTTATCACCATGTAAAAGGGAACGCGACCCAGTACCCTACCACCCAGCTCGATGTTTTCATATAGGTATCTACACTGGTTTTTCCCGGAACATGACAGTAAATGGCGGGTACCACATCTGGTTCATGATGATCGCAATCCAGTCAGACACAATTGTCATGTCTTAGTATTAGGCATTAGAATTATAAAATTGAATCTATTTACATTTGCGATATAGGATAAATAAAGTAGGCAAACGTATATGCAAGTATTTAGTTTATATTAACAAAAATTCGCTAATCAAGTAGTCATTTGAAGCTATAGCTCGTACCAGTGATGAATGTGTTTAATAGTTACTCTGAGGCAAAAAGAATCATTTTCAGAAAACTCAAGATTGCATGTTATGAAATTTGAAAATTATGCTGCCTCAGAGACATGAGTTGCATTGCTGATCATATTATGCGCATAATAAATAAAAAGTGTGCGCTGCCTGTAGTGTTGAGTAGAAAGTATATATTTTTCTATGTATCCATAATTCACTGGTTTATCTCTGTTTGAACAGATAAATAGTTGGAAAATAGAAAAATATTTAAAAAATTTATTTTGTAAGTTTTAAAATTGGAAATCACTGGTCATTGGGTTGGATACCGGTGCAGTGGTAAACAGTATAGGCAGCTTGTCGCGAACTAGCGACCACTCGTATTGTATTTACAACAGCCCGTGAAAGTTTGGTTGTTACACCGCTGGGTCATTTCGACGAAGATCATAAAATCAGCACTTGCATTAAAGGTGCATTATTGTACCACATTCTCAATCACTTCATATTTTAAAAAACTTAGTTAAGGATCACTATTTATCGCTTTGATCAGTTTTATTGGTGCTTGTATGTATATATATATATGTGTGTGTGTGTGTGTGTGTGTTTGTATGTTTATGTGTGTATGTATATATAATTTCATACTATTTACTATTTTATCAGCTTTTATTTTTATTGCTAATGTTATTGTTTATATATTTTTTCTTGTATTTGTATATGTACAATATTAACTAGCCTATCTTTATATTTTAACTATCTCGTTCTTTCTTTCTTCCAATCCATTGTAAGGTTGCCTGGAAGAAATTGCTTTGAGCAATAAGGCCGCCCGTTGTTTCTTTTCTGTTATTTTTTCTACTTTTGATTTTTATTGTACAGTGTATGTTTGAAACAATAAAGTATTTTCTATTTTATTCTATTTAAAAGTTGTAAGTGTAAAAGGCATTCGAAGCCTCCAACAACAACTAAACATCATCTATTGTAATATTGGTGACAAAAGATAATTTAGTCTTCATCTCCATTTTCCTTTTACTTATTTGGTAGTTGTTTTTGTGTGGTATCTTCTTCCAACCAGTTTGAAAGTACAGCCCACTATATGCAAAACCAAATTGCGATAATTTATTTTCTAATGCCCATTTGGCTAACCACCACCCTCAAGTAGAAAATTTGTAGGTTATGTGTTCCGGCATCTGAACATGAGAGCCAGTTTCCCCACTAGGCTTAGACTGTCACCGTCTTTAGCTACATAGTCAATATGAGATTGCCATACCAGTAAACAAAACCGGTGTGGATGTGGTGGCTGTCACCCTACTCGAATCTACAATAACCAATAACCTGACAACAGCGCCTTACTTTCCTAAAAACTTTTCCAGGACTTTATCGAACAAAACAAAGTAAGAAATACGCACATCCATCGTTCGAATCCAGTGTGCCATGAGTTCATAAAAAATCCAATATAAAATAGTATTTTCAGTTTTTCTACATTTTCTAATTTTCGGGTATCTTTTTTTAATTTATCTTTTACTAAAAACATTTTCCGGATTATTACTAAAATTAAAAAAGAAGGTAGACAAATCGGTTCACCCATTTTCAAGTAACACGTTTACCAACGAACAGCATTTAAATATATTTTTTTATACTAGCTGTGCCCGCAGATCTGCACGCGTTAACTACGGAATTATCGTTTATGAAGATATCGTGTTTTTTTTTTTATAAGGACCAAGTAAATAAAATAAAAAAAGATCAAAAACAATCCAGTAGTTTTTGCGTGATGCGCGCACAACGGGAAACCTCTATTATATTATTTATAAAGATATATTTAATTAATTCCAGTTGGTTCAACAAAATAGGCGGTAATCTTAATGAAGGGTAATTTTAATCACTCGTCCTTAGATGGAACATAAAGAGATTACTGATGGTCCTAACGAATTTAAAGTTGGTATCCGCAATGGAACATTAGATCAAAGAGCCAAAATTAAATTCATGCTCCCGGCTGTGATACCGAGGATTCAACATATTTACATATGAATGTTTAAATTTAATTAAGTTTATAGTACGAGTTTTGTACGTGTTAGGAAAAATGAATATGGATTTATACAAATTTCGTTAAATTATTATGTTATAGATTTGTTCTTGTTAGCTCTGCACCAAAAATATTATCACTTGACTATTCAATGCACGTTGTTGAATACACAAAATACGAGCTTAATTATTTATGCTGGAACCGATCTAGTGTGGTTATTTCTTTATAAATTGTATAAAAAATACTTATAATATAGTTGTATGACCTTCAAACAAATCGAAAATATCTAGGTTAAAATATATTTTATATAATCTAAATCAGCGGGATTTGAACAAACAACTACACGGAATGTACATACAATCATGCGTACAAGTCTGGTCATCACATCTCTTGGCCAATAATTCGACAACGATCATAGTCCTGAAAATCAGGAATTGCATTAAACGTGTATAAAGTATTTTAATCTCATTCTCTAAAATCTAAATCTAAATCAAGGCACGCTAAATCATATATTGGAGGTACTTGTCTCGTTTTAGTATCGCTTTTTCGTTTCTTCGTGTTTCAAATCAGAGCGGTACTGAAGAAGTTCACTGCAAAAATTCAACTGATAATGTAGTCTGAAAATACATGATAATATTGTATTATCGTATATTTAATGCATATTTATTATTTGTCCGTTTAATGTTTTAAATATTATTATTATATTCAAGTATATTTGTACTACAACCTAAATATAGGCCTAAATAATCTTAATTTAATTTCAACCTTATACGTTCGCTGTTTACCTTTTTATAATAGTAGGCATCAATTGCGAAATTCGCGCGAAACAATTTCAGTTGAATGCAGAAGATTTATAAAAGACAGCTCTCTGTCACTTAAGCCTTATCAAGTTCAGCTATTTCACGGTAGATTTCATGATTACACGGTGTACGTTTCTAGCATTTCACTATCAAAAAGAAACGGATTTGATAGCATTGTGTTTTTCATTGTGTAGTATAATTAATTTAATATAGATATACTGTATTAGATACGTATCTATTTTTTAATTTATGTGTTATTTAAGGTACAATACCTATAAAGGTACATAGTTTCAAATGTTCTCAAATCGATTGAATTTATTATTCATACTCATCATGTTGAATGGTGTTCATAATAACGAAAAGTCAAAAAAAATGTTTAATTATTACAAAGAAAAATATAATTGGACTTTCAAAAATGAAGACGAAGAACAAAGAGCTATGAAAAATTTTGCTCTCAATGTAGATAAAATTAACGAACTCAATAAACAAGATCCGGATGCGGCGACACTTTACACAATTAATATGTATTCAGATCTTGACGCAGAGAACATTCGAGATCATTATGCTGTTACAATCACACCATGTTAGTAAAAATTTTGTAGTCTTAAATTAAAACTAGCAATTAAAGTGTAAAACTGGAAAAAACTGTAAAATGCACGTGCAACATCCATACTAATACATACTATAAATGCGAAAGTAACCCTGTCTGTCTGTCTGTTACGTTTTCACGTCTAAGCCGCTGAACCAATTTTGAATAATTTTGATACAGGGATAGATTCGACCATGGCAAAGGACATAGGGTACTTTTTGTAGCGAAAATAAAACGTTAAGGGTAGAAAATAGGGGATGAAAGTTTCTATGAACAAAAATGGGAACACCAAATGCGCATGCGCGATAATAGAGAAATGACATCGGCTGCCATACCAACTAGTTTGTTGATTGTCAATCTGGTTTGTTGATTAGTTGATATGACTATACGTAATAAGAAATATATTGTGTTTCTAATAATTACCTATTAAATGATAATCCAGGATTCTTTTTAAGAATGGCGGAAGTTTTTTTAAACTGTTAAACTACGCAGTACGCCATAATGACTGTTTTATGTTATGACGCTGTCAAACCGCGGCTCGCGGTAGTTTATATATTCTAAGCGATATACCTATTGAAAATTATCTGGATTATACAGTTTTCCTACAAGTGAATTATTTAATTGTTTTATTCCACATGTGGTGAAAATAAAACTAGGGTGAAAGTTTGTATGAAGAACCCCTTCATATTTATGCTTTTGATAAAAAATAAATAAAAGAGGTTTCACGTTTTTCAAAAACCGTCCCGTAGGCCGGTACAATAAGGTATGATTTTAATTATATTAGAAGTTTTATTTGGACGGTTAATATGTTGGATTCATATTAGGATAATTATAATGTCAATACCATACAAACAGTAATAATCTGATCTATGATTTTCTTTTGGTTTGTCGTGTTCCGAAATCAACCGGTGCATATGCAGTAATGTAGCGGTGTGGTAGAGATTGCGACCATAATACACATAGTGATAAACCCATCTATGATTTTCTTTTGTTTTATTTTTTTTTGTATTATATCTACCTATATATATTAACAAATCTGTAGTCCTGTCTGTATTTTTAATATTTTTCCAAATTTTCCCGATGCGCTTATTATATGAACGATACTGATCACGAATATGCCTTTAAATTTTTTTTGACCGTCAGTCTGTCTGTTTGTATGTCGGATTTAACTCAAAAACGGCTTGACTGATTCTTATGAAATTTTGTACACGGGATGCTTATATCATCGGTCAGTTGATAGGGTATAAGAAATTTGAATATTACATTTATATAAAGTAAAAAATAAAATAAAAAATAAAGTTAATTCAATTATGTACATGGGAAATATAAGTCATTCGATGAATGATAAGTACCTAATGAAAATTTTAAATAACATTTTTGGGAACCGTAAAAAAAAGAAATTTTCAATAATTTAAAATTTCATTGATTCTTAACTATTTACATAATTAATAGGCTATAGCATTAATCAATATTTCTTCTAGAATTAAAAAAAGTAATTAAAAAAGTTTAATATTCATCAATTCTCAATCGATTCTGATCAAATTTTGTAGACGGGAAACATACATCATACCTAGTATAATTGAGAGGCTATAAGAATTAATAATGCATTAGAAATTGTACATTAGACTTTTATTTATTTATTTATTACAACTTAAATTTTAACAATGGCCCCAAACTAGGCATGCCTGTGTCTTGGGAACCTTACATACGAGTTACCATATTATACTTACTCATAATAACATCCCAAATCATTACATTACACATTACTTATTCATTATGCTACATACCATACCGTTATATAGTATGCAATACAGACACATATTTTATACTACATAAACATAATTACATACAACATACATATTATCATAAATAAAATAACACACAATATAAATGCAACAGCCAAAACCATCATGGAAAATTACTTATAGTTTTAGTAATCAGAGAAGTAAAATGTAAAATTATTTTTTAATTGTAAGTACATCCTCAGTTGTGTTATATGTCAGGGTACTTAGCCAGCCGATAATTTTCCTTCTTGCTTCGTAAAGCAAACAGTCTCCAATTAAACACAGCTTCTGTACGTTATTGTAAATATAGGGGCCAATGATCGGGCCAAACCTTTGCGCAAAGGCCGTGCCCACCAAGGGAGCTCTCACACTGAATACACCACGTCCTGACATTTCACTGTATTCCGGTAAGACGGCTACCTTTCTATGTTCTCTAAGAGCAACTTGCAGTATAAACAATTGTCTCACACTAAGAAATCGGCTTTCTTTGTACAACTCTGTGGTTGGGTATCCATAAGGCTTCCGCAGCATGACTTTGATTACTGAGCGCTGGGCTCTTTCGACTACTATCATATTAGTTTTAGCAACACTGCCCCAACTTGTGATGCAGTATAAAATCAAAGATTGACAAAGAGCAAATATATGGTTTTTAGGGTGGCAAGGCATGTTACAGAACATAATTGCCTCATAACACCCACCACTCTTCTCAACCACCGAGCCAGTACTTCTATATGATTCTTGAATGAAAGACGCTGGTCTATTTGAACACCTTTATAAGTGTATTTCTGCTTAATTTGTCACAATCACAAAAATCATTAAGTCTAGCACATGTGTGTATTCTGATATCAGGTAGTGTAGGTAGAGCTGAAGCGAATGTCTTATGAAAATTTATGTAAGTTGTTTTTTTGTATTAAGTGTAAGAAGATTACGTTACAACCAGTAATATATTCTAGTCATGCCAATTTCTGTATACCTCTGAACTTCATTCCAAGATGTACCGTGAAAGATTATCGCAGTATCATCTGCGTAACAAAATATCTCAGCATTCATGATTTGAAGCTCATGGATGTCATTTAAATAAATAATAAATAATGTTGGTCCAAGTACACTACCCTGTGGCACCCCAAATGAAACACTCTGTAAGTCACTTGTAAGTTGTCCAATTTTAACACACTGCCTTCGTCCAGTAAGGTATGTTGCGAACCATTGCAAAGGGATGCCTCTTATTCCCATACACTCAAGTTTTCTTATCAATATAGGAATAGACACAGTATCAAAGGCCTTTGCCAGATCAAGAAATACACCGTTACAACACAGTCTCTTGTCTAGCTTCTTCGCTACAGTTGATGTTAGCAATAACACCGCGTCCTCCGTTGATTTACCCCGTCGAAAACCGAACTGTCTGTCAGATATTAATTTAAATTTTTCGATATATTGTATTAGTTGATAGTTCACTATTTTTTCAAGTAATTTTGAAAATATCCCAAGAAAATAAATCGGACGATAGTTATCGGGTACATCTTTAGCTGCACCCTTATGTATAGGACAAACAGCCGCTATCTTCCATGTTTCAGGAAATACACCCATAGCCAGACTGATATTAAAGATTATGGTGAGTGGTTGAATAATAGCATTTCGTATAGATTTAACTAAACTGTTAGTGTACCCACCTATCCCTGGTGCTTTACCATTTTGTAGGTTAATAATCAGTTTCTCTACTTCTACGTTGTCAGTTGGTCCCAGGAAGAAAGATTCAGAGGCTGTATTATTGATTTTAACTAAGTTTGTTAAGCTTTTTTCATCTGTATTTATATCATGAAAAATTCTAGTATCAAGCTTACTTCCAACAGATGTAAAATGATCATTGCACATATTTAGTGATGCTGACTTTCATTGGCATTTTTAAGCTTTAAGAGGTGCACAGGATCCTTGTTAATTTTATTAATACTGCAGATATTTTTTATAGTTACCCAAAGCTTTTTAGGGTTATTTTTATTAGATTCAAGTTCTATATTTTTATATTCATTTTTTAGTTTCCGTAGAATATTATTACAAAATGTTAGATATCTATTGTATATAACTTGTGCAACTGTATTATCAGGATCGCTCCTTGCTCGTAAGTGCTCCGATAGTTTACAACCGATTTTGTTGAAAATTGTACACGGGAAATACGTGCCACTCCTCAATTGATACGGCATATGAATTGTCAACAATATGAGTAAAAATAAAGGCATCTAAATAATTATTGCGTAGTAACAAACGCGTGCGGAGCCGCGGGCACACCGCTAGTAATATATAGTTATAAGAAGTATATTCAGCAATTCATTTTCTTTAAACATTATTTACCTAATCTTTCTTTCGCTTCACTATTTAATGTTTTTTATTTTATTTTCACGTAAGTATTATGTAGTTAGAGTAATATTCGGTTGTATTGTGTGGTACATTATAACTCAAGACACTTGCATGAAAATAATAAAATCGTTTATTGAATTTTGGCCCTAAGACACTTATGAATGTCAAAATACTACTTGGTTTTGTAATTCGAACTAGTGCTTGAAAATATCACAGTCATCGACAAGAGCCGGCAAGAAATTTGAATTTGAAGATTTCTTCTCCCTGATATATTTATTTAACTCTTTGACTTATAACTTAAGTGATGCTATTATACCAATAACAGATACAAACGCTAGAAATCACGAAGAACTGGATGCATTGCGAAATAAAAAACCAAACGATTTAGACGTAACGACATTTTACGATTTGGAAGATGCGGAAGATTTGTACAAAGACTATATGAAAAAGTTTAACAAAAAGAACTATACATCGAAACATGACCGTCTTGTACATTATTATAGGTTTGTGAAAACGCTTGCTGATATCAACAAAAGTCACTACGAAGGAGTTGACTTAAAATTGGATGAAAATGCTGATATTTTGAAGGAACCGGATGAATACTTTTTAGGGTAAATGCCGACATCCACTTAAGTGCATAGTTGTAACAAATTACTACAAAGAAATATAAATAAAGTAAAACCGTTTTATCAATTGAAATAAATCCCATGGCTATAAAATACCTAAGTAACCAATTATTAAGGTATTATTTTTTAAAGACAAAATATTATTAATGATTTAAGTAAACTTTTTATAAAATTCTAAAATATTTAGGTAGCTTAGTTACATTATACAATAAATTATAAGCTTTTATTTATTTAACCTCACACATTACTAAATTAACCTTATCTAATACAATCAACAATCAATCGAGAAAAATTGCAAAAAAAAAAAAAAAAAAAATGTAATGGTCTGGAGTCTGAAAAAGGTACAATGACTTGAACTACAGATCTCAGACCCTCGTTCTTTTGATTGCAAATTCTTTATAAGTAATTACATTGACACATAAAAACATATACATAGGCAAATATGAGCTACATTCAATACATTTTAAAGTATTGCCAAATGTAGCCGAAAAATGAATTACCCAATACAAACAATAATAATTAAGAATATGAGCTTTTGGTTAAGTCTGTTAGCAGTTGTTGATGAGCATTACAGGAGTAATCCGAACTGTGAGAGATAGAGACGTTGCTGAGATTATTAAGAAACAATAGATAATAAATTCTCCGTATTTGTTGTACACAAGAGAAAGTAACAATGAGAATTATACATATCAAAAAATGTAATCAATATAATTAATAAAACTGAAGAGTTTTTATAGCCAAATACCAATTTTAATTTTTTTTTCAGTCTGTCTGTCTGTTTGTTCCGGGTAATCTCATAAAAGAGGGGACCGATTTTAACGGAACTTTGAGTGGTATATAGTTGATGTTATAACATAAGATTCCTTTTTTTTTAGAAAAATTATTAGGCTTCCAAGTAAATATAATAAAATTGTAATGAGGAATCAATTCTGGCGCTTAAATGGCTTACGCTGAGTAATCCATAAGAAACATATCAAAGTAATGTACCACATAATTGTAGACCTTAAATAGACCTACAAAAAGTCAGCAAGAACATATATGTATATCTTCTAAGAAACAGCCGCAATAAGCATTTTTCTCATTAAAATAACCTGGAGCGGAGGTAGAAATATTCGCGTATGTGTTCGATCCAAGGCATTCTGTAATCCACGCGAGTGGAGCCCCGGTCACAGCTATTTTCCTAATAAAACTTCAACTTATCTTTGACAACTATTAAAAAACCTTCTTAAGGGATTTTCCATCTATAATTAAAACACACAAAGATTATATCCCTACACTGAATAGCTGCAACTGAAACTTCCATCTTGCCTGTAAAACTTTTTCAGATTTCAATAGCAATTTGTTACATTAATAAACCAAGTAGTTAACAAACTATACAATCAGCTTACATTGTTGAATTAATTATAATTTTAATAACTAACCAGACGTATTTTATTTATATTTTCTACAAGAGTATAGGTACGTAAATCTATTGTTCAGGTAGAAATACATATAATATTTATTTATCATATGAATTACACATGTGATGTATTAAGTCTTAAAACATTAAATTGAGAACAGTGTAGATTTGCTATTTTCTACGAAATACTTGTAAAAGTAAACATCTAAAATTATTTTCTTTTTAATATTATGTTGTAACTAGCTGACCAGTGCGAATATTTCGCACACTATAGTATGTAAAAAATCTAACTTATCGCTGTCGTTCTAGTTAAGCACATTGCTAATAAATGGCACCTTGAGTACATTTTCATTAGCATCAACAGATTGAATTCAGAATGAAAAATAATATTAATAATTTTTTTTGTACAAAAACATACTTTCCTCAATAGCGCGGAACATATGCTTTAAAATAATGTTGGAATCATTAATTTTGATGACGACTTAACGGAGATATAGAAATAATTTCTGAGATATAACGTATACTATCGATCGCCCTAAGGTCGAAATTCGACCAGCGACTTTTTGATCATAGACTAATTTCTGCTTGATATTTACAGTATTCATAAACAATGAGTATTGTCTACATCACTTGCTGTCACTTTTCGTTGAGTGACAATGTCAATATTTTGGAGCGTCTAAGTTCAATGGCACTGGTCGAGTTAAGATTCATAGTATTAATTTAATATGTTAGTAACAGATATTATAGATAAATTTTAGCTTTATGCACTCCTTATCCATATAAACTTTAACCATGCCAAATCTCACAATCTTCCGTGCACGCAATACGCTTAAAAAGGTACCGACTGAATACAAAATAATTCAATCCGATTTACCGATCGCCACAAAATTGCATTGATTTGCAATTTTTCTTCGCGCTAAATCTATTCCTGTGAAAAATTGCATCGGACGAGCAACCTCAAGTTTTCCGGGGCAAAAGTCACGTACTAGACACTGATGACTTCAGACCGAATATCGAGTAGCTTGCATATACTATGAAATAAAAGGTAAACATGGAAAATAAAATAAAATAATATTATACCCTTGTATAATATATTTTTAAAGCCATAGATCTAATAAAATGAGTTAAACATAACGAAAAATTATCTATTTTATTTTTATTGTATTGTCAGGTGAATAGTGTTCTGGCTAAAAATCGCAGATCACGAATCGCAGACTAATGAATCACGTACTACAAATCGTGTACTATGAATATATTTCACGGAATACAAATAAGTTATCTGAACAGTTTTTTTAGAACAAACTAGATTATTAGCCTGAGAGGCCCTAAACAAATAGAACCGCTGATGGCTTTTACAGCTTTACCACGCTCGGGGGCAGATGTTTAAGGCCCTCGGCCGCGAAAGCGTGAGCAATATGTGCGCAAGAGTACCAAAGTAGCCGGACCTCAGCTTGGGCTGTTGCTACAATTGCAATTAAATCGCGCTCTGTCTAATTCCCTATCCGTAAAATTCGAGCTAAACTAACATACACATATATACATGTCCCCGCTTCCTGGGAGGAAGGAAGGAAGCAACATGTGAATTTGTATTTAGTGATCTGAAAATATGGTCAACTCTAACTAGCATAAAAAATGTCCCTTACAAAATCTATGTACCTATGTGGTGTGCACGTATGTATAAACATGTTGTGTGTAATGATGTATGTAGGTAGCTAAGTGATTGGAAGACCTGTACCGCGCGAGCGGTTGCATGAGACTAAAAGGGTCTATACGGAGAGAAACGGACCTATCATGTGTCGTCATTTTTTTTTTTTTTTTTTTTTTCACTGTTAGCCTTAGGGGCCCTATCCTAAAACAGAGCCGC
This sequence comes from Saturnia japonica, assembly GCA_033032175.1. Taxonomy (NCBI): domain Eukaryota; kingdom Metazoa; phylum Arthropoda; class Insecta; order Lepidoptera; family Saturniidae; genus Saturnia; species Saturnia japonica. The sequence goes on from CM065314.1 coordinate 8,694,733, forward strand.
TGCGGCTTTTACAGCTTCACCGGACTTGGGGGCGAGCGCTTAGGGCACTCAGCCGCGAAAGTTTGTGACGACCCGCACGAGGGTGCCAGAGTGGCCGAACCTCGGCTCGGACGGTCGTCGCGAATGCGAAAAAGTCGCGATCTAACTAATTCCCTAATCCTATGAGAATTCGAGCTAACTAATATATACTCATATGCACGTTCCCCTCCTCCTGGGAGGAAGGAGTGGACCATGCGTATGTGTATTTGATAATCGGAATGGTTTTTCTACACTAGCGCATTAGTCTAACTAGCCCAAAAAAAGAAAAAAAAAAAGGTCCCTTACAGAACCTATGTACCTGTGTGGCGTGCACGTGTGTGTGTTCATACGTGTGTAATGTTTGTGTGTGGGTAACTAAGTGTTGCACGTATAGTGTCACTTTGTATCGCGCGGGCGGCTGCCAGACCCAAGGGTTTCACACCGAGGAACGGACCTAGGCTTGGGTTGCCGCTAGAGAGGGTGGACGTGACGGGTGTGCGGGAGCGAAGTTGACCGCCCGTCCTCTGCGGAGAGAACGGTGGTTACGCGGGCGTGGGCGGTGGCACGCTCTGTTTGGAGAGACGGTGGCGGCGTAGAACGCGTTAGCTTTTTCGGTTTGGTCGGGCGGGTCAGTGAATATATTACGCGGCCGGCGTTTTCTCCGGCAGGCGTTGGGGTCGGGCACATACGAAGCTGCCGCTTTTATTAAGGGATTCGCGTGGTTCGAAGCGGTGTCGAAATAAGAGCGAGAAAGGTGTTTGGCATATGCGTGTATCGAGGGAAGGTCCATATCTCTATGGAGATCCTCCATACGAACAAACCAGGGGGCACCGGTAAGGCGGTGAAGAAACTTATTCTGGATGGCTTGTAAGCGTTCCCAGTTATATCTTGACATATGTGCGAACGCAACGCAGCTATATGTCATGATCGGTCGGATACACATCTTGTAGAGCGTAAGCTTGTGTCTCGTGGACATTTTGCTTGCAGCACATAACAGGGGATGCAATCGGGCGAGGGTCCAGGAGGCCCTTTTCCTAACCAGATTGATGTGGCGTATAAAGGAGAGTCTACTATCTAGGGTTACACCTAGATATTTGGTCGTTTTTTCCCAGGGAATCGGATTACCGAAGAGTTCAAGGGGATTGTCCTTGAGTTTTTGCGGTATCTGTGTGGCGGTTTGGTCGAAGAGCACCGCTGCGCTCTTCGTGGGGTTTATGGCTATTCGCCAGTCGTTAAACCACTTCCCGAGAGTGGTCACGGCTCTTTGGATTCTACATTTGAGGTTTCTCGTTTGCCTTTGAGAGGAGTATATGACTGTATCGTCAGCGTATTATATTATTATTATATTTCGTAAGACACACTAGCAGCTAATTAGCTGATGCGTGCGTATCAAATAGCTTGGAGATATCTTCCTTGTCCAATCTGCTTTTAAAGGAGGTTATGGTAGGAGCCATCACAACTTTTTCTGGAAGTTTGTTCCATGTTGTGACCACTCTGTTAGGCAAGAACTGCTTCATTGGGTTTCTTTTTGCTGGGAATTCCCAAAGTTTCAAGGGATGACCTCGTAGGTGTTTATTTTCATTTGACTTAAACATATCTTTAAGGCTGGGCACATCGTAATAATTAGTGAGGATTTTATAAGTTCCGATTAACCTGCCCCTTTTTCTACGGTGTTCTAGTGTGGTAAGGCCAAGGTATAGGCCTACTTCAACTTTCTCTTGAAGTTTTGGTAGGTCACTGACGTACAGATTGAAGAGGCTAGGTGCCAGGATGGAACCTTGGCATGTGTCGTCAACGTGCGCTTTGGCTTTTATACAATTCCACTCGGTAAAACTAGTAGGGTAGTTATGAATATCCAATTATGAATATACCCCACTCATTTATTTCCGACAAATATCTAATAGTATATATAATAACACGGAACTAGAGTAGGTACACGGAAATGGTACATCGTGTATCGCAGTTCTGTGTCTAATAATATGTAATAACTATAATAAAAATATATCATGTATCTACAAAATTATTATCCTGTCCATTATAAAGAAAACTACTTATATTGTATACGTCGTATTTTAAGACACATTTTATTCGTGGACCGAAATCAAACACAAATACTTTGTCGCACTTGTCAACTACCGTAAAGTAATGTGCCAACTACATATAATAAATACAAAAAAAAAAGCTATAACATGTGATTAAAATAACAAATTATTAATTTTTAAAGACGCAATATATTAGATTTAATGGTATTAGATTTAATAAGTTTTTTTTTTATTATCCACCAATGTTTTAAATACATAATTGCGCAGTTCGTTGCATACGGGATATTGAACCTAGTAACTTCGTGTCAACAAAGCAGTTTGATGTATTATAGTTCGCTCAACTTAGACAAGCAATGGCTCCAATATTTATGACAAGTTGCCCGTTTGAATACAAACATAAAGTTCAAAATATAGCTCAACCCTTCGGGATAACCCATCTAACCGGATATTCGAGCAATTTGCTTGAATATAAACAATTCTGGAGCCTTACGAGCATAAGCGACTTATTTGTTGTAACTTAAATTTGAGAATGCAATTTTATTATCTTTTATTTAGAATAGAAAATCATTTATATAACAGATTATTCTAACAAATGAATAATTATGTTCACGACAGTAATATAACAGTGCCACAGTTGACAATGATTCACATACAAAATGGTAATACTAAAATAAGAAAAATTTACAGAAAAAAGGAAGTAATTAAAATATTAAAATGTAATTTATTACTATTAAATATTAATTTACAAGTCAGCTAAACTATATCAATAAATCTGTGATTCCGCCAATAAATGTATGTTTATTTTTCAAATTTCTTGATAAATATCTATTATAAAGGACACTGATCACGAATATAATATCAAATAATTTTTTGTCTATCTGTATGTATGTCCGGGTTCGACTCAAAAAGGGTTGACTGATTTTCATGATTTTTTTTAACCCGGGTATCTTATGTCCGTCCCTTATTTGATAAGCTATAAGAATTGTTAATAATATTAGTAAAAATAAAATTACGGGACACCGTTAGTAAAACTTAAATTTCTCGAAAAAATGCTTTAGTATTTTAATATTTTTTTTAATTCTGATTATGATAGAAATGAAGAAATAACTACTATTGAAGGAATGATTGTGCATTTAGCCCAAAAATACATAACTGAATATTGAATTTTCTTTCGGGTATTATAATTACTACGATAACATGCCCAAGGGCTTCGTCGGTCAACCCTTTCCTTGTCGTTGCCGGATCCGGGTCACTATGACCGAGCTAACCCCGCCCACGAGACCTCTGTATATCTTCGGATGCCATGTTACCTATTGACATTTTAGACACAGTTGGTGGATTTAAATCGAGTTTTTTTAAAATATATTTATAGAAGAATGTTAATGGATAATGGATCTCATTTCGAGCAACTTATCAGTTAATTTGTTAAAATGTATGAAAATAATAATTTTAGTTTATATCTTCTTTAGATATAAATTTGCTTCCATGTAAATTTATTATGTACGAATTGTTAAATTTCATGGTCTCATACAAATGTGTGTTACAATTTTATCCTTATTTAATATTTTCTCCTTATCATAAACACTATCGATTAGCTCAATAATATAGTGTACCCATGTCGGTTTATTGCATTTCTTTGTTGGTTCGATTCCCGATATAGATAAGCTTTATTTAGGAAATCTGTGAATGCAGTTATTATTATTTAAAAAAATAAAAGAATGTTTTCTTTGAGTAAATTTTGATATCTTCGTTATTTAACATAATTTTCCTCCATGTCCCGTTCGTTTTTTCCATCCTGTATATTCTAAGACAATCGTTTTTAAAGAATAATCTAAAGTCCCGTGTTGGAGCTGACACGCACCAATTTTAACTCATGACGTATGATAAAAAAATTTTTTTTATTAATTTTTTGCTAATACTGTATTGTTACTTTTACATATTTAAAAACACTATTTCAATTTCTCAGATATGCACAATAGACAGCTAAGATCTTCTGATTCTTTCATACTAATTTCCGTGGCCGATCTTTCTTCATAACAGTAGAACGACTGTGGAATTCGCTTCCTATCAACATCCAACAAGTAAACTCTCGGGATTTCTTCAAGTATTCGCAGTGTAGGTTTTACTTGGAGCAGTTGAATATCGGCTACATTTTTTTACTAAACATTTATGCACACCTTGCATATTACCTTTCTTTTGCTTCCCTGGAAGACCGGTAGTGAATGCTTTTTAGTATTAAGTTTCTCCTATTGTACTTTGTATACGCTTTAAAGAATATATATATATATATATAATATATATTAAATGTTTCGTTACGGATATCATTAAATTAAAATAAATATAAATTCAAAAGCTAGATGTTTAGGTATGTGGAATAATGTTTTACGCCTCAAGCTTTTGAAGAAGAAAAAAAAATTATAGTTCTGTTTCTAAAATTTATCAGTGAACAAAGCTGATGGGGTTGGATTCTTTATTCGCTTAAAACTTGTTATTAATTTATTTATTTTTCAATATTAATATAAGAATTTCTTTCGTATTCTTCTCAGCATACCATTTCATTTGATATACATATCATGGGGGTAAATATAAAATATCTGGCCGGCCACGTTTGAAAGTCCGCTTTATTGGATTTAGAATTAGTAACTTACATAACTAACTTAACTAACCTAACCTTGCATTTCCATCCAAATTAAACGTGTATGCACAATGTCAGATCAATCGGTTGGGAAAATTCAGTTAGTTTAGTCAAATTCAATTACTTAAACAAGGCAAGTAAAAATGAATTTTAATAAAATATCAGTCTAATAGGAGTAGTGATATAAAACTTCTATTGATTTAAGAAAGAAATCCTTTTTTTTAATAAAAAATTAACATTTAAAAGTCACAAAAGAATGTATCTCGGATATGGTCGCAGTAAACCCTATCCGAGCATTCGATCTGGATGACACAGCGGCACTCGCATTTATAAAAGCCAATGAAATATCTCTAAGGCAATAGAAACGTATCCATCCGTTTTATTCCATCGCTGTCGTTGACTCACAGTTGGGGATGTTCGCCAAATAAATGGATATAAATGTATATCTGTAAAGAGAGTGAAGTCACTCGACCGTGTCCTGAATACGTCTTCGTAAAATACTACAAATCATTTATTTATTTAAATAAATGTTGCTTTCTTATTAAATTTAAGAAAATCACTTATTAATAACTTGACCCTCAGGGATAGCATATATGCCAATTTCACGTACATTTTTATGACGTTGGGTGCCAAAACTTTAAATATATATATATATATATATATATATAATATGTAAGGTACCTGAGTTGAATATGGCCAGCAGGAAAATATGCGGAAAAAGTAATGCGACAACAGTAAGTGTACATATTAAATGGTGTCTGCATGTGTGATAGATCAATATACTAGCTTCCCGCCAAGGACTATCACCAGACCACCAATACCAATCAAAAGGAAACGTTGCGTTGCTGCAAAAAAAACATCCGGAGTACATGTTTATGAATTTATCGTATTATAAAATATGTTCTACTGCTAAATATTTATTGCGTTTTAGTAATTAGATGACATCAATTTTTCAAGCTTTTTTAAGTATATCTTAGGTTATGGTAAATTTAACAACATAAACAGGTGGATGAATATTTTCCTTATGATTAATTTTTGATACTTAACTTATTTTTATTTTATTTTCATTTAGGTATTCATTAATTTGTTATTGAGTATGGTGGGTGTCATTGTCGTGAAGTATGGGGTCTAGCGTTGAGCTGAATTAGCAGTGGACTAGAGAGGTTGACCATTCTCGGTTGTTTAACAGTTAGCTTTTCCATCATAGTTTACAATTGTTGACAATACTGATCTGCTGTTATCGTCTGACTAGATCTTAGGAAGCTGTAGTGTATGACACCAGCACTTGTCCACCAAACACTCACTTTTCTGAGTCAACTTTCGCTTGGGACAGGATTTGGCCAGTTCTCCTTAGTTCAACCACTGTGATAAGCGTTTCCGATAGTCAAAAAGGATCCATTTTTCGTAACAAGTAACGCTTGAGTAATGTAACACAGCACTCAATGCGTGTTTGTTGGTGTGATTTAGTGAATTCATGCGGCACCCATTTCTCGAGCTTTTTCACTTTATCAATTTGTTTCAAGTGAATTAAAATTATTTTATCACTCAAATCAAAGCCTGCCGCTAACTCTGACGTAGTTTGCGATGGATACGATTCCACAATCACCTTTAATTCTTTATTATCAATTAGGGTCTCCGGCCGACCACGGGGTTTGTTTCGTAGGTCAAAATTTTCAGAACGTAAACGTTGGAAACAAAAACGTACCGTGCTTTCTTTTACAGTAGCTTCCCCATACACATCATTAATCCTTCGAGCTGTTTATTCAGCGCTGAAGCTACGGTGAAACTCATACTAAATGATGCGATATTTTAAGTTTTCCATTGTAAGAAAAAAACGATGTCAAAAAAAAATTCAAATGGTGCGTGCGAAATCAAATGAATCGTTTAATTATTAATACGAAACAAAAATACACAAGCCTAAATTTGAAATAAATTTAAATTCTTAACCAAACGCCAAATATTTGTTAATAAAGTGGCCAGTTCAACAAAATGCTAATTTCGCTTGTAAGAACCTAATATAAAGCTGAAGATTTTGTGTGGTTGAACGCACTAATTCTCATGAAGTACTGGTTCGAATGGAAAAAATAATTTAGTGTTGGATAGCCCATTTATCGCGAAGGGCTATATATAGGCTTACTTAAAATCACACTACGACCAATAAGAGCAGGGCATCAATGAAGAATGTTGCAAAAACGGGTAAAATTTATTCCTTTTGATAGCTTCCATTTCGTGAGCTACGTAAATGATTAAAGTTACGAAACAAACATGTGTAAAGGAATTGTTTCTTTTAAAAAGTTCAAAAAAAATTCCGCAATAGTTATGTCTATCTTTTAAGGTTGACTCAATATAACCTTTTTATGGTAATAAAATTTATTCTAAAATAATGCATTATTATCTGCTAAGGTGTTTTTATAAAAATAGTATTATTAATCTTTTCCGAAATAAATACTTTATTCATCGCAAGTATTTAATTTTGAACAAAATGTGTTAGGTATATGTGACCTTTTGGACACTCAATAAGTATTAATAATTAGGCATAGTAGATTCTAAAGAATGGAATGTAACGGGTAATAGATAGGCCAGATTTTAGTTAAAATTACTCTATTTCTTATATCCACCTCCTAGACCTGGCTGTTTATGAGATTTCACTACTTTTTATAGACAACTCATCGTTATCGAGACTTGGCATGTTTTTGTTGGGGTTTCACTACTTTGTTGTTGTATTATGAAGGTTCTAAATCAGCTAGTGAAATTTCATAATATCGATAAGCAGAAAAGGCCTATATTGTTGATTGAATTTATTGCTCTTTGTGTTCCACAAAACTCATTGTCACTAAAGTGGCATTTTTTCAACATAATTTAAAGTTTGGCTCGGCTCTTTGGGTTTTACTTACGTTACTCTAGATCTGTAAAGATAGGGAGGCCTATGTTCAGCAGTGGACGTCCTGCGGCTGAAATGAAAAAAAACAAAAAAAAACTCTAGATCTTAGATTTTTATGGACCGTTACAAAACGCTCATCAACTTATTAAATAATTGTTAACCAAGGCAGTATTTCGATATCTCTAATAGTTTAGATTAGCTCTTGGGTTTCGCATCAGGGTTACCAGGTATTTCAAATCTTCGAAAAACTAAGTTTTCATAGTTCTGGCTTTATTTATTTATGAAAAATACACTACATTTCATTAATATCTTTAAAATAAAAACAATTTTCAGTGCATTTGCACCACCACGTGCTTCATTTGTGACCTTACTGTATACAATAGTTTTTTTTATTTTATTTCATAAATTAATGTGGAGTTATTAATGATATTAAATATCCAATAAGTCCAACAAAATTAATAAAAAATGGACACCGTAAATACACACATAAAAAATAAAAAATGTCAACAGTACAAAGTTGAATATGTCAAGAAGAAAAAACAAATGTAATGTCAAAATAATTAAAGCATGCCTTACCAAAATACGAATACCAAAATCAGACTTTAGTTTAAAGCAGTATTTCAATAACTGTTATAGTTAGGCAGAGATCTTATGGTTCCACACCAGGTCCTCCAGAGCTTCGATTTTTATGTGGCATCAGAAAAAGCTCATCGTTTTTACCAAAGCAGGATTTCGATAGCTTGAGGCTTTCCGACTGGTGGAATAACTCTACTCTACAGAAGATCACAACTGTAAGCGCTTATTTGATTTAGTTCTTAAAAACTAGCCGGATTGTTGATTGGGGGACACTTTCCCTGGTTGATTACAACATACGCACAATGACACGGAATAATGGAATTCACGGAATGGAGAAAAAAGGGACTCACCGAACAACAGCTTTCCCGCACTTTGGAGGCCTCCTCTTGTGTTCACTTCTGTTTAGCACGCACCATGCACGATAATTATTCAAGTTTTTTTCAAATTAAGTTTATTATATTTAATATATAGCGCAGTCACTATGTGTTCGCCGTTGCAATTTTAAGGACTAACTGACGTCGGTGAAAGGTAGGGGGTAGATAGAGATAGACAGATACAAGGAAAAAGGATAGGTGATGTATCATTGTGCATATGGTTGTCATAAGCGCCTTTTAGCCTAAACAACAACCAAATAACCTTTTGTTGTGTTTAGCAATGTGTGTTTGTGAGTAGGGTTTCCAGAATTCCTTGTGGTAGGGTGATTGAAGATCTCCAACACGTTAATGATACCTACGGGCGCTTACCATCAGAAGAGCCGTATGCTTTTTTCCACCTTAGTTGTATAAAAAAACTATCCATCATCATGATATCTACCCCAGTCAATGAAAAGCACAAAAACTTTAATAGCTTTGGTTTTTATGAGACCGAATATATACGAACGAAGACAAAGTTTTGAGAAAATATTTCATGACTCGAAAACGGAGAGTAACATTCATACTGTATTATCTAGAAATAAGTAATAAAAAACTGATTGTTACAAAATCCTAACAATATTTTTTGAAGTGAAAACTTCTTTAGCCGCGTTGAGCTATTTTTATTTTTGGTAGGGGAAAAACTTATGGGTTCGCATCACCGATGACCTTCGCGTCACCGATGACCTCGATATGATCGCGACGTATTGCGCTTGCGTCAGACTAGCGATGCGTAGTATAGCAGCCTGTGTATGTATACGCATATATACTCGACTGTATCGTATGCGTGTTTGACTTTTTTGTTGGGTAAAATCTTGTGATTTCACATCACCGACAAGCTCTGTAATAATTCAGACTATTGATTTAAAAATTCTAAATTGACTTTTCCTTTTGTCAGCAGTCCTTAGGACTGACTCTGTTTTTTTTTTAATGTTATTATAATAATAACTAATAGATACATTCACGATTATGATTGTACATAATTCTATATTATGTGAATGATTTGTAGACGTTAAATATGTAACTATAAAAAACCACGTTGGAAGCAAATGAATGCTCATCGAGGATTAGCCGTAACAATATGAGCACAGTTTCACAAAAACCTCGGGTCTAAGAGTGACAAATGCTAGCATGAGAGTCGAGTAATTTATTTGCTGTATAACGCCACATACATAAAATATGTGACTACTTCACTAAATTTTGTAAAAAAGAAAGGTAAAATAAATAAATTTTAATGGTCTCATGTAAGCCCGCTTGTCTGTTTATAAGACCATGGAGTTATTTCGCTGTCACTGTATGAAAAGGGTAACAGTTGGTTTATTAGTATAAAACATGAGACATGATAACAAAGACATTCATTACCTTTAGTTCTAAATTACTTCAGACACGGTTTCTATAATAAATGAAATAAACAAAAGTTTTATTTTACTTCATTAAAAACTGTAATCCTTTCTCATTACATTATTTTAATCTTAAAGCGTTTATTAATTTGATTTAATATCCGTTAACCATATTATGTACTTATTATGTTTTTATAATATTTCGTACAAAATAATAACATCCTGACTTCATTTTATTTTATTACTAGCGATCCGTCCCAGCTTCGCACGGGTGCAATTTACAAAGTGGTGTATTTTATGTTTAAAAAAACCATGATTTAGAGTTTATCTAGTATTGGTAGTTAATAACTTTATAGTTACGAAAATTGCGCTTAGATCAGGACGCGCAATTCATCATTAGTACGGAGTAACGAACAACTGTTTCGCTGCAAGTGATTTCATTGGTTGTGCATAATTTTGAATTCGTGAAATCTTCTACGGTATTAATTTAATTGATATAATCTAAAAGGAAAACTCTAATCCAAATTACAAGCCCAAGATAACTAACATATTTATCTCGATAAAGATCAATACTGACTTTGAGGAAATATAGCTTCGCTATTAACATATTTTTAATTATTATGGTAAAGATAAAAATATTACTGTGAGTCAACTTTAGGAGATAGACATTATGCCATATATACATAGTAAGCACCTTTAATAGATTGACATATATGGATTAGATTTAATAAAAAAATATAAAATAAATTATGTTTAAAATATTACTTTAGTTTTTTTAATGTAGGCATGATCCATGGAATTCTAGCAGTAGTAGTCTTGTTATTTAGTTTATAGTTTGATTTTTACTATAATTTAGTATTCATTTCAACTTGGATATGCTCTAATGTTATATCCAGCCATACAAAAAATAAAAGCCGCCCCATTAAAAAAAAAAAAAAATAAAGAAAAGTTTGGTTATACATAAACGGTAACAATATCTAATATTATATAAAATATTCATTTTTACGATTATTAAAATTCAGAAACATATTTTATAGTAATTTTATACTCTGAAACGCTTCGAAATTAAATTTGGGTGAAATAATTATTATCAAACCCTAACGTATTTTTCCTTTCGATTGCTTTGAGTTTTATTACAAAATTCTTATTCAAACATTAAATGCGTATTATAAATACATCTGTATATTTTTTTCACTTTACGTTACGATGATGTTTTCATGCGATGTCGTAATTCCAAGATTGTTTTTTGGTTCACAGTCAATAAAAACGAAAATAAGCGAAATAGAAACGATGGTTTGATGGAATTCGGACATTGTTCTGGACCCCAAGGAGTAACTCCGTGTCGATCTAATTTATCAGCGGAATTACATTTGGTACCAGTTTTAGGGAAAGTTATCGAGCGTGTCTTTTTATGTCGCAACTGGGTATGATCTAGCAATAATCGGTATACATCGGTCCGTAATTATATTTCAATGTAAATTTTTGATCAATGAACTGTCCATAATTCTTCCGGTATCTATTATTGAAGATGTCTGACCATAGCCAGGCAAGAGTTTCAAGATAGCATTATTAGCAACATTATTAGCCTTATTTTTGGCAAATATAAATTTGGTGCAGAGTAAATGTATAAAGTAATATTTTCAAATGACAGTACCAGGACCAATATCTAGTTCCAACTTACATTCATTATTTTTAATGTACATCTTAAATCATACGCATCTAAACAACACACAAAGCAAATTGAGAAAGTCAACAAGCTTAATGCAATCAATATGGTATGGTTTGAAAGTCACAAATACTATTCAACCAATTCATTTGATTATTGTAGCTTTGCGAGTCTCGTGTTTAGTTTGTAAGAAGTTCAATTTGCAGTCTCAAGTGGTGTCACCCATAAATGTGAATATATGTATAACATAAAAGATAAAAAGAGTAGTTTCAAACTAGACATTTCGTAAGAAACATTGCCGGTAAAGAAAGCGTTTTCAACAGAAAGCATAATCCAAAAATAGTTTAACCTAAATTACTAACTCCATCAATAATATTTTGTCTCAGGACAAAATAAAATTGAAAAGAACAGTGATTATGACTCATAGGTTCAGATCTATGAGTCATATTCACGGATCTTTTTCGTAGAATTAGCATTATATGTTTTTCTAAATATTTAACATCTTTTATTTAATTTTGAAATTAAATGATAAAATTTAAGCACACACTTCCTAAATCGAATAAGAGAAAGCTAATTTTATTTAGATATATTATTTATATTTTTTCTTAGACAGGACTTTGTTTTACAGTGCTCAAAAAGTAAATATTAATGGCCAAAATGCATCATTATCTCATTTAACACAAATTCATTTTTTGGCGCTTTTATTACTAGATCATAAACACAATATAGTTGTTATCAGAATGTTACTGATATTATTTTAGTAACGTGATGTTTTGATATTAACTCATGAAACGACGTGGATGATGTATTAATTGAACAGGTTTCGTGGTTTTCAATTAAGTTATTCTATTGGAGGGTAATTAGCACGGTTAACATCAGCTTGTTAATTGGGAGCTTAATTAATGAGTAGGGTAAGTCTCTTGATCGTTTGTTAAAATCACTCATTTGAACCTTTTTACCATTCATGTGAAATATATTGCATATGAACGCTTTTTATTAATGTAGAAATTTTATACATTCTTAGATGAAGTAAAAAAAAAAACAGGAAATTATCTAAATATTTGCACTATTCCATGAGACGCATTTGATTTCATTTGAAATGTTTTTGTAATTTTCTCACGGAAGTAAATGTTTTGTAAATAGTATAACATTTTTTTAACGAAGTTCTTATCGCGGGTCAAGTTAGTTAGTTAGTCGGCTTAGGCTAATCGACCGACGCTAAAAAAAAACAAACATACATGTATAGGATTTTCATTCGTGGAATTGGCTCTGCTGTGTTATGACCAGATTTCTACGTTACTGTCGCATTTACCGTACTAGTAGTCGATGATTCGAGTCTGGGTGATTAGAGATTTACATAAAATTATTATTACTTTAGATTTGTTTATAATGTTGAGGAATAACATTACATTTATTATATAAAAATATAAATAAATTAATAAAATACTTATACATATAGCGAAAGGAATCTCATTACTACCGGGTGTCTCACATCACCTCTCGAAGTATATGTAATTAGTTTTTCGGTTTTTTTTTATTTGTTATTGTTGTTATCCAACTAAACTAAATATTCCAACAAAAATAAATATTCAGGTCAAGTACCTACTATTGACAATGATTGTGTTTAAAATATATCTATTAATCTTATTTAAATAGATATCGTTGTGCATGATGTGCACGGTTTTAAACCGCTCTGAACAAGTTTCACATTGTTTTATCGGGGTCATTTGTTTCGTATGACCGCATACGTAGGACATTTGTGATTTTTCTATTAAATTATTTAGGTAGGTGAAACATAACTTTAGTTTTTGTTCTTATTCAAAAGTAATTTACCAATTTCATAAAATTCTTTACGGTTACTGATCTATAATGGGTGGGTTAAGAATCTCGAAATTGTGCATATAAGTTTTTTTTTAATACTACGAGGATGGTAAATAAGCACACTGTCCGCCTGATGGTAAACGGTTCACAGCCTGTGGACGCTTTCAACATCAGAAGTATCACATGCGCGTTGCCGACCCTTTAAAAACCTTTTCACTCCCTTTATTGAAGAGCCTTAAGAGTTGTATATTGAAGAAACTATTGTTATAAATTTTTGATGACCTCCATCTGCTTCTGATGTAACTATATCTATGTAAAACACAAAAGTTGTTAGTTATTAATGCCTATATTACTTTCATGAACATACATTTAATGTATTTTTTTTTATATCACTAAGGGCACAAACAAGCATACGGCTTGTCTGTTGGTAAGCAGCCACCGTAGCCTATGGAAGCTTGTAATAACATAGATATCACTAGTGCATTGATGACCTTAAACAGTCCTACCCCTAAGAAGCTTTGGAAATCTTACTCACCGCAGGAAGACAACAAAAGGTTGTTTGGCTGCGATCTTCCGTAGGGTGGAGGTATTCCATCAGTTGGACTGCCCCTAGTACATAGAAATCTCCAAAGAAATTAAATACTTTGCTTTTGTTTTAGAATAATTCCATAAGTACATTTCCATAAGTAAAATGTAATATACATTAACTTACTAGCTGTATCTTACTTGTTTTTATTCGACTAACTCTCCACCGCATACTTGATCTCTTCCCGCACTTGCTTACAGTTTTCAAAATTGATAGACGTTCATTACTACTGCGTCACTCCTAGAGTTACGACTCTAGCAAAGTGATAAAACCTAAATAATATCTTCCTCAATAAATAAGATATAAAATGCAAAAAGAATTTAACGAATCTGACTGGTAGTTTAAAAAAACTTTTGAACTTTATAATATTAGTATAGATATAAATTAAAAACTGTTTTTAATTTTATTAACAAATTTATAGTTTTAAGAAATTTACATTTCCTTATCTTAAATTTTTATCTAAATATTGTCGAACAACATCGCAGAAATTTCAAAATCCCATAATTCGTAAACATTCTGAATAGCCCAAATACAACATTTCTAAATTCCCCAGTGCTGATAACTTTCTGTCACTGATTCGTGTAACTACGACAGTAATTGCTTTTACGGGAAACGTCTGTTGTGATTTTTCACGAACGTAAGAAGTAAGCACTCCTACGTACAAATTTAATTAACATTAATTTAATCCTTAGCAAATAAAAAGAATAAGGGAGATGAAAATTTTTGACATTAATTTTAATTGAAGCCCTCTTTCACGAAATATAATTTAACTGATGTGTACTCTAAAATCCAAGTTAAAGAGTAATAAGTAAAGATCTTCGTTACTTATTCAAGCTCATATTGGTTTAATTTCACTTATAATATTCTAGTAATATTTATCTGGAAAACTGAAGCATTGACAGCATAATGAAACCGCGGTTGGAGTTATTATCAGGCACCCAACGTTCCGAAAAGAACTGAAATTCCTGAAAAATGAAAACATTATGTTGAGAATCAGTTTCGAAGTACTTAGAGCTGTGCTTCGTCAGTTGTATTTTAGAGCAGAATAACCATTTTAAGTTTAGTTACCGTTCTTGCCCATACATACACTAATAGATAATTAAATGTGATTGATAAAACGCTAATTTATCGTACATATTATTTCTCAAAAGTGTTTTTTCCTGGCAACGCTGTATCTTCGTAAAATTAATGAATAAAACATAACATTTTAAAGCTTATAAACGTTTAAAGTATCTTCGTAGATAAGATAATTATTTTTAACTTAATGTTTTCATTAAAAACTTTTTTATCAACAATCTGTGTAGATTTAGTGAGATTGTTTACATTCTATACCATTTTCTTACATATATGAACATAAATATGTGTTTATTATAAAGCAACACTAATCGAGTACAAGAAACCAACGGCAAAAATGCTGAACTATATAAGTACCTACCTATTGTAGAGAAATTTTACTTTTGGTTGAAACGTATATCTTATATAAAATAATACTACTAATAATTATTATACTTTATTACAAAAATGGGTACATTATTAAAGATATTAAGAACTACTTGAATCTTCTTAGTTATACAAATATATAAACAAAATATTAACATTAGAAATAAAAAGAAATTATTATTTATAATTCATTTCTTTTTATATACCTATTCATAAGTATAAATTATAAAATACTTATCTAGTATCCTCAAAGTTAATCAAAAGGACCTTATAATATTTCAGTAAATTAAACAAAAACCACTTGCTATTATTAATATTAGCCACAGAATAAAACGGCATACAAATAATTAACGTTGCTCACAAAACTTTAAATTACTTTTCCGTGCGGAAAGTTTTCTAGCATACATCCGACTGCAACATTCTACTTTTCAGTTTTATTTGTTTATCTTCCCTACCAACATGAACTTTGTTTTGAGATATTTGCAGGATGCTACACTATTTATTTCCAATACAATAATGATCACTATATAACTTAGTTAGTCTTATATACTTATGTGAAATAGAACTATTCATTGGAGCACGCTTCAGCAAGTCACGTTTCTATTTACTGAGTGGCTTGTGCTCCAAAATTTGTAGAATTTGTTGTGTTTAATAATTTAACATGTGTTAAAAACTTCAAGACTCGTTATAGATATATGGCACTTGAAATAAATGGTATTTATATATGGGAGTATTATATAAGAAAATTTTCTATGATTTTAGACCCTTATTTATAAGAAAAATACAAAAACTCCTTCCTCTCCCAAAAGATAGGAAATAAAGATTTTTTCATAACTTGTTATAAATGGAATTATAATTATTAGTTTCAAACCACCCTAGTACTTCAGGAATTCGTCGAATTGAACATCAGTACATTTAAGAAAATTCTATACTTACTTAGTAGTGCGAGGTCGATTTTCGAAATACCCATTTCTATCTCTAGTAAGAAACATGAAAAGATATTCGGTAAATTAATAAAAATGGTATTATTAAATTGAATTATGAATTAAATTATTAATATTGTTTTGTGCACATTTTCATTATTTAAGGCTAAGTGTCCTTTTCCTAATGACAGGATACGCAGCTGGGTCATTTATGTTACTTTTAAATGTTTTTGTTGTTTTTTTTTTTTGGGTGTATGTTAATATTAGTCAATTTATGTAAAGCGTGTTTAGTTTTTAGGAATAGATGTTTTCTTTCTTCTTCTTTCTTTCTTTATTTTAGATTATTTTTATCTTACGTAAGATTTACAATACTCCCCCCACTCCCATTGTCAACAAAAGCCATAAAAAATGCAACAACAAGCCTGCTTACATAATATTTGAACGCCTCCTATTGCATTAATATTCTACAGTAATAATTCCGTTCCTGTCCCTGAAAATTTTATTCAGTTCAGATTTATCTATCGTATTTTAAGTCTTCATAAATAGTGTTCCGTTACTTTCTACTGAATTTCTAATTTTTGACTATACTTAATTTGCCCAGTTTTAGTTGTATCTAGTAATTCGTAGAAATTAGCACCCGAGAGTCTATAAATTCAAAAGACTGAGTTAAAAACCAATTATAAATAGAGTTCTTTATATGACTAAATGATGAAGATTTTAATACAGTGAAACACAAAGTTGATTTTCTTTCAAAATGAATATTCGCTTTAAAGGTTTTAACTAATAAAAGCAAAGCATAGTTCAATGCAGGAAATTCCGCTTCAGTTATACCTTAACAGAAAACCCGACGTTGAAAACCAACAGGGAAAATAATAATAAGTCAAGAAAAAAGTACGACAAAATCTTCTTTTACGCTTTGCACGTAATTATTTTTTAAAGAAAAATTATTATTTTTACTGGTCCAGCAAAGTTTATTTGAATCAAAGAGAAACAGAAACAAAACTAAACGTAAAAGGTAGTAAAATACTTGGTGAATCATAGTGCGTTCTATTGCAGTATAAAACACTTACAGGGAGCCAGATGCAGTCTGCCTTGCGTATACTTTTTTTTACCGAATGAATAATATTATAAAGTCCTCCTTATAATACATTAGAATCCTCAATCAATCAATCCATCAAACATTCCATTAATCAATACATCATTTAATCAACCAATCCATCATTCAATTAAATCTTACTAAAATTCATCAAAATTCATTTAGCGGCTTAGGCGTAAAAACGCAACAGACGGACAGAGTTACTTTCGGATTTATAATATTGGTATGGATTGTAGAGCCAATAATTATACTAATAAAAGTCATTGGTTGGCGGTTTCATAATAGACTGTTTTATTTAATGTCTCACAGAGGGCGCTACTTGTACATTATATATTTTTTATTTTATATATATTTGATAATATTCTAACACCCCCACTTTATCAAAATAACAACACTTTCAAAGTATTACAAACAGTGGAGAGGTAAAGCTACACATAAAAAAAATGCCTTTTAAACTCAATATACAATAACAAATATACAAGGTGTCCAGAAAGGGTATCGGGTATTTGTAAGTTCAATGAAACAAAAATTATTTGTATGCAATAAAAAAGTTTATTGTTTATTATTAGCATATGAATTGGAGAATTATTTGGAAAAGATGATGTTATCCAAATGATGACCGTTACGTTGCTGGCACTCTTCTAAACGGAAACGAAGATTGGCGATAACACGTTGACACATAGCTATCGATATTGCTGCCATTTCTGACCTGATGTTTTGCTTTAACTGGGTTAGATTCGTCGGATTGTTTTGATAAACCTTACTTTTAAGGTATCCCCATGCAAAATAGTCAAGCGGGCTAAGGTTGGGGCTTCTGGGAGGCCAGTTGATGTTACCCCTTCGCGAAATGACTTTATTAGGGAATAATTCGTTAACAACTTCCATTGAGTCATTTGAGGTATGGCAAGTGGCCCCATCTTGCTGGAACCACGTTCTTGAGTTGAAACCTGCAAACTCCTGCAACTCTGGGACCAAAAAATTTCGCAACATATCGCAATAACGGTCACTATTCACATTAATTGCTCGGCCTCGTTGATCTTCATGAAAATAAGGACCAATTATGCCTTTAGCAGACATAGCGGCCCAAACAACGACCTTTGGGCTATGCAGGGGTCGTTCATGCTTTCGTCTCAGATTCTCCACTGCCCAGTACCGACAATTCTGCTTATTAACATGACCATTCAGGTGAAAATTTGCTTCGTCACTGAACAGTATGTTGTTAAAGTTGTTAAATCGCTGCAGCATTTCGTTCGCAAAATTCAGTCGATTAGCATAGTCCGTATCCTTCAATTCTTGAACCAATTGAATTTTATAGGCTTTTAGATGTAAGTCTTTCTTTAAAATCGAATTTAAAGACGATTTTTTGATGTTCAACGCTTGGCTTCGCTTTCGGATGGATAAAGACGGATTTTGACGAACCGACGCCTCAACTTCTTCAATTGTTTCTTCATCGCGAACTGAACGAGGACGACCAGAGTTTTGAATTTTAACTGTCGCACCTGTATTCTCGAACATCCTGATCCATTTCCTAATGCTATCGTCACTTGGCGCGTGGCGTGTACGATATTCCGCACGATAGAGACGTTGAGCAGTCACTATTGAATCACCATTACGATAATACGCTCGTACGCAAAATGCGCGATGCGTCCCCGAGTACTGTTCCATCGTGACTAAAACTCCACAAAATGGCGGACGCCACGAACCCCTCCCCGCACCCTTTAGACGCCTCGTTTCGAATATGGCGCGAAAACAAATACCCGATACCCTTTCTGGACACATTGTAGTATACAGTTCTGCCTTGGCTATTTTAAATTAACAATTCCAAAATCTTTCATGAACTTATAATGTTTAACAGCTGGCAGACCTTTGGTTAGCAAGTCAGCAGGCATGTTAGCTGTTGACAAATATCTAGCTTCAATTATATCATTTCTTAAAACTTCTATAATGAAATGATACCTGATATCAATATGTTTTGACCGTTTATGTGACTGATCATTATTTGCTAACTTTAATGCACTCTGACTGTCATTATACATAACAATTTTACTATAAGAACCAATTATTTCAAACTCTAACTTCTGTAAATATATTGCTTCTCGACATGCTTCCGACAAAGCCATATATTCTGCTTCACAACTACTAAGAGCAACAGTTTTTTGTTTCTTGCTCTCCCAAGAAATTACAGCACCTGATTTAGTGAAACAAAAACCAGTATATGAGCGTCTGTCAGTGGCATCACTTGCCCAATCAGCATCCACAAAACCTACAAGCTCTGCACTTTCTTTGGAATATTTTAAACAATAGGTCTTAGTCTGTGACAAATATTTCAGAATTCTTGTTGCATAATTCCAGTGTACATAAGAATAACAGTTGTTAAACTGGCTTAAATAACTGACTGAATATGAAATATCAAGACGAGTTAGGACAGCTAAGTACATCAAACTTCCTATTAATTTTTGATAAGGTAGCTTTTGTTCACATACATTAGACTTATCAACATTCAATTTACATTCTATAGGAGTTTCTACTGCATGACATTCAGACATATCAAATTTTTCAAGTAACTGATTAATATACTGTTCTTGATCTAAAGTAATTACATTGGTGCTTTTGTTAATGTTAACTCTCATGCCCAAATAATTTCTCACTTGACCTAAATTCTTTATTTTAAATTTTTGACTCAAAATCTCTATTCAATTATCAGATTGAGACTTACAATTTGAATATACCAGAAAATCATCGACATACAGTCCAACTATAGTTTTCTTATTATCACTATGATTTTTAATAAATACACAGGGTTCTAATTTACATTTTCTAAATCCTGATTTACATAGTATCTCCTCAACCCTTTTATACCATGCTAGAGATGATTGTTTTAATCCATAAACAGCTTTTCTTAACTTTAGAACTTTATTTGAATTATTTATGGGAAAACCTTCAGGTAAATGCATAAATATGCTTTCTTTTAGATGACCATTAAGGAAATCTGTTTTCACATCTAAATGAGTGATGTCCATGCCTAACTGGACACTTATGGCAAACAACAAACGCAGGGTTGAATGTCTAATCACTGGACTGAAGGTTTCTTGGTAATCTATACCAGCCTTCTGGGTAAAACCCTTGGCTACAAGCCGCACATGATATGTCACTTTATTATCCGAGTCAAACTTTTTTTTAAACACCCATTTACACTGCACTACACTCGCGTTGCTGGGAGTATCGACAACTTCCCATGCTTGATTGTCTTGGAATGACTGCAGCTCCTCTGCCATGGCCTGCGACCACATCAGTCGCTCTGGCACACTGATGGCCTCTGCATATATCAGTTCATCTTCTCCTGTAGCTGTAGTACACATGTTGACAATACCGTATCTATCTGGCTTTCTCCTCTGACGCTTCTCTGTTACTTCTGGAACTGATGTAGTAGAATCTGCATGTGGTATATCTGAAGCTTCTTCTGTACTCTGTGGAGCTAAACTAGTTTGTTCAGTGTTAAGGTTTTCTCCACAAGCTTCTGACTCTAAACTTTCTTCTTCAACATCCAAGTAATCATATTCTTAAGAACTTGACTTGTTCAGGGGTTCAAGTTTCACCACAGATTCCTCTACCAACTCCCCCACTGAATCTGTGCTTTCTAGAGAAACAATTACAGTCTCTAGACGCTTGGGTTTTTCTTGTATTATAACATCCCTACTTGTGGTGACTTTATTCTTTACTGGGTCATATATTCGGTAACCTTTGACATTATCACTACAACCAACAAGTATATGTTTTCTTGATTTCCTGTCCCACTTAGCTCTTTTTTCTTTTGGTGTGTACACCATCACTGGGCTCCCATATACACGTAAATGTTGTAAATCTGGTTTCCTACCAAACCACATCTCATATGGAGTCTTTTCAATACCTGAAGCTGTAGACCTGTTTTTGAGATATACTGCGGTATTTGCAGCTTCTGCCCAAATTTTTTTTATCTAATTCTGCTTCAAAAAGTAGGCATCTAGCTCTCTCCACAATGGTGCGATTGCTTCTTTCGCTGAGTCCAAAATCTTACTAAAATTCATCAAAATTCATTTAGCGGCTTAGGCGTAAAAACTTAACAGACGGACAGAGTTACTTTCGGATTTATAATATTAGTATGGATTGTAGAGCCAATAATTATACTAAGTTACAGAGTCAATGATTGTAACTTAAATGCCAATCACTGTACATTTTGTACTTAGAAAAGTCTCATTTACTTATATAATAATAAATTACATGAATTCGTAATATAGGTTCGTAGGTGTCGGTTTAAATTAAGTAATATTTAAAAATATATATATTTTTAGAAGAAAGTAATTGTTTAATGTTGTTCGCTCTGATGTAACCGAACATCGGGTTCGAGTAAACTCGCAACAAACTCACGATCAGTCGCACTTCAACAAGCGCCTCAAACGAGCGCATCGGTCGGCACCAGGTTGCCACAACCAAACAATTAACATTAAACTATAACAAAACATTTAATATAAAACCAACTTTGTAATAAATTATAATAAAACATTGAACATAAAAGTGTGCCTCAATGAAAACACTGCAGTCCTAACCCCCACAAATGTATTAAAAAGCATAACCTACCAAAAAATGTTATGCTACGAAAAGTAGCCAACTAATGGTATTATTAACACATCGTTGTCTCATGATTTATCTATATTCAGAAGCATTTTCCGGAATTGGATATTGAGATAATTCTTACAATCTTGCTTTAATAAACAAAATCAGGAAGTGATATATTTTAACTACATCAACGCCGACATGTTTTATATTTAGCTACAATCTATAGAAAAAAAAGAAGTGCTTATACCTGAAACTCCTCGAGATCTAAATACGAAGTTTGTACAATAGATTTTATTTATAAATAACTGTACCCGCGGCTCCGTTCGCAAGGACTACAGAATTATTGCTTACGAAGATATCGTGATATATTTTTAAAATAAAAACCAGACCAAAATAAAATAAGTTTTTGCGTGATGCGCGCACAATAGTAAACCTATATCATTTTATAAAAACAGATATAAATACAACAATTAAGCGAGATTGAAATTTTTGTATTTCTACGGCGGTTAGTGTTGTAGAACCAGTATGAGGTTAAATTATCTCTGCATTTTATGTATGTTATTTATAGAATATGTTAATAAGTCATAATACAAGCACAAAAGATGTAAAACTGTATATATTTTAAAACTATTATTCCTAGTAACTGTCTAAAAATACCAGTTTTGTGCTGGTAAGCTTGTCAACGAAAGCTAAAAGTCTAAGTTTATATAAAATGTTACATCTCACTTATGCTATCACAAATTATATTACAGTTTACAAGAACTACGAGTACTAGTAATACCTTACAAGATACGTTTTGTATTTTACAACAACAATCAAAAATCATTTAACGCTTTTTTTACTATACGCTTATAACAGATCAGATCAGATCTGTAAATTTATTTAAAACAAAAACTTTTTGTTATATTTAAATTTTCTTTTCAATCATATCATCTATTTAGTTACTCTCAGAAATATTATGATAAGATTTGAAATAAATGCGATATTTGTCTAATGTTCGTTTCTCGAATAAACTTATCTTCGAATAAAATAAACAACATAATTTTAGCATTGTTTGAAATTGCGCATGTTACGATGCTGGAAGTTCTTATCGTGTAGAGATAATTACCGCGTACTAACTTTACAAGTAAGGGTTCTTGTTTGGCATACAAAACATACCGGATTACACACTATGATAATATACAGATATTCACAAAATTTTCTAGACTTTTCTTTTGTACATAAAATGGGAACCTGATTCATATCATTAAAAATAGACACTCGACTATTGGCTTTCTGCAAATAAGCATATGTATTATTCAGTATGTCCCAGAACGTGTGATTGACAGTACGATATATACAGGTATGAAACAATCCTTCGTCCCACAGAGCCTCCATAAAGCGTCTGTTTTTCCTTGGCTTTATCTTTATTATTTACTTCACGTGCCTTCACTAAATTTATATTACGTTTTTATTTTATACCATCTTGCTGTACAGTTTGAGTTTTTGCAATAAGCTTAAAATGTAACGGTATATAAACAACAAAGTTCTTGTTGTTATTACTACCTTGCTTCTTTCATTTGTTATTATTTCAGTCTTAAGTAATTCTGTATTGCCACGTCGATCAACGTAGGCCCGAATACTGAAATAAACCTTAGATTTCAATTAATGAAAAAAATCATGATCAAAATACAGCTTTGTAGTAGGCCTTTTTTAATATTAGGGAACAGAAAAATTTCTTTGGAGATTTCTCTCTACTTAGGGCAGCCCAACTGGTGGAATACAGAAAATCGCAGCCAAATCACCTTAATGTGTTGTGTTCCTGCGGTGAGTAAGGTTTCCAGATCTTTAAATATAGGTTGTTGTGGTCGGTAAAGAAATATAATAATTCTTACTATAAATATCCTGATTTTTGTGTACTAATCGTTTAAACTTAATAAACACAACAATGAATAATTTTATGACTTGTAATAGGTTTTTACCTATGAAATTGCCGTTCTGCAGTACTGGCCATTTCAAATCAAAATAATTTTTGTTTGGCTAAGAATTCTAATTTCAAATTAATTTTATTTTAAAAACATGGAATTCTCTTTTCAAAAGTAGTCATTTGTTTATTGATTAGTGTTACATTTTCATCGCATTTCAATCTTTTTTGTCATCATGGATACGTTAAAAATTCGAGTAATTATGGAATATGAGTCCCGTCGTGGCAGCAACGCGGCACAAGCGGCACGCAACATCAACGACGTTTACGGAGCTAACACTACAAACCAACGCACCACCTGTTATTGGTTTGCTCGCTTCCGTTCTGGGAATTTCGACCTGAAAAATGAACCTCGCGGTCGTCCGAAGACTTTGGTCGACAATGACGAATTAAAGGCGATTGTGAAAGCTGATGACACACAATCTACGGCTGAATTAGCAGCAGCTTTCGACGTTAACGTCAAAATAATATTGGTTCATTTGCGTCAAATTGGCAAGGTAAAAAAGCTTGACAAATGGGTGCCCCACAAACTCATCGATCGCCAGCGCGAAGTACGCGTCGAGACGTGTCTTGCACTGCTCAACAGACACACAAATGAAGGAATTTATAACCGCATTGTTACCTGCGATGAAATTGGATTCTGTTTGATAACCGCAAACGCTTAGCAAGTTGGTTGGACCCTGGTTCAGCACCTAAACAATGCCCTAAACGAAAACTTACCCCTAGAAAAGTGATGGTCACTGTTTGGTGGTCTAGCGCCGGTGTGATTCATCACAGCTTCTTACCAAACGGGGTGAGCATTACTCCAGATGTGTACTGTGAAGAACTGAACACAATGATGGAGAAGCTGGCACATCTCCAACCAGCATTGGTCAATCGCTCGTCTCCGCTGCTCCTGCACGACAACGCGCGACCTCATACTGCACAGCAGACGATCTCCAAGTTGCAAGAACTGGGGTTGGAAGTTCTCCGTCATCCGCCCTACTCACCAGACCTTGCGCCTACAGACTACCACTTTTTCCAGAATTTCGATAACTCCTTGGCGGGAAAAAAATTCAATACCCGAGAGGCAGTACAAAATGCCTTTGAAGAATTTGTTGCCTCCCGTCCAGCTGATTTCTTTAAGAAGGGCATCAATAAACTGCCACTGCGCTGGCAAAGATGCATTTATTGCATGGGTGATTACTTCGATTAATACAAATAAAAAATACATGAAAAAAATTCGTTTAAATTTTTTCGTACAAAACGGCAATTTCATAGGTAAAGACCTAATATTTCCTTTCAATAATTTTATTCCACAGATAAAAATACTTTAATACTTAAAAAATAATAATCAAATTTAAAATTATAATTCTATAAGAAAATAGGTTTCATGTAGCGAGATCGCAACATAGGTAGCTTATCGTTGTAAGGCGTTGTACGTATGTATCCGTAATGTATGTATGTAACAGTGTATGTAGCTTTTATAACCACGCTTAGGTGCTACCTACGTCATTTTTTATGCATTGATTTTTATTTGTATCGTGTATGAAATATTATTATCTACATTTTGGAAACTCGTTGAGGGTAATTAACGAAAAAAAATCTATTTAATTAAAATAGCCTTACAGGGACATGGAATGGCAACCCTATTACATTTTGTTTAATAACATATTACACTGAATAAAATATACATTTTATTAGGTAACTCGATGAGGGTAGGTCAACCGGAGCCGGATCTTAAACCATGGAGCAAACTGGTTTATTCCGGTTTTAGTCTCAGTATGTATTATTACGCTACTACTAACGCAAAAACATCTTCGTGATATGTAAACAGTTATCATAAAAAAATAACTTTAAACCAACCTTTTTTAAATAATGTATCGTAACATACCTACATTTATAAATGAAGATAAACATAACTGCAAGGAAATGGTATCTACATTTTAAAATGGTAGTTCCTAACTTTAGTTGGTTGTTAAATTTCAATTTTAAGCTTTATGCTTCTGGTCGATAAGAAAATTTTGAATTTCTCATATGATCGTAGATTTTTGCGTTTCATTTAGGGCTATCTCTAAAATTGTTTACAATAGTTTTATTAAGAGTATTTGTGTAAAGCATTACCGTGTGTCCACTTTGTCTTTTAAGTTAAGGGTATGGATTTTTTATGGTTAATTAAAACTTTATTAATTTAGTAATATGTTATGAAATCTGACCTCTCTTGACAGCACTTTTCGTATTCTTTATGGCAATCATTTACCGTTCATATTTAAGTACAGAATGCCTATTGTACCCGTTACTAATCTTCCATTAACGTTTCCAATCACTTCCAGTGTCCTTCCATACGTCATCGCTGTTTTTATACCATACCGTTTGACATTTACATCCATCATTACTTTTGCCGACTCTTTAACAGAACATTGCCACTTTAGCATGTTTGCGTGAATATATTACTCATTCATGAAAATATTGTAAAAACATTATGAAATCTAATAATCATATATTTCATAGTACCTGTTATCGTGGCTTTTTTAGAGGCGTACATTTTCTTTATAGGTTCTTACCTATATAGTAGTAATGTTAAATATAATCTCTTGAGTATATGTATTATGAATCAAGTTATAGTTTTTTAATTGCCAATTAAGACAGTTATATCGAAATTTATACTAATATTATTAAGCTCAAAATATTATTGAAGTGAAAACTTCTTTAGACTCGCTGAGCATTTTATTTTGTGGGTAAAGCTACAGTATCAGCGGTAACATAGGCTATACTATAATTTGCAAAATTAATGAATTCCTTATAGAAATGTCGACAGTTTTACACAAAGTATAAAAAATTGAATACATGGGTGTGTTGGCGATGTTTGTGGTATAAAATAAATACGAGTGAAACCGAGGAGCACAGCAAGTAGCCTATATATTGAAAAAGGTTACAAGTTATACTTCCCAGTGACTGGGATTTATTCTCAACCAATTGTAGTATTTTTAAGTTCATAATTGCCTTTTTTAGATTTACACTACGACTTTAGGGAGCTGAGCAATAATTATGAACGCAAGCAACCTGACAAGTAGTAGGTAAATACGGGAAGTAAGATTAACGGTTGGCTACACACGTGCGATTGTAACGACTAGTTCTAGAGTTGGTCGAATAATTTTAAGCACGGATTTCCCACAGCTGGTTAGACATAATTAAACAGATTTTTTGAATCGCTTTGTTGTTTATTCTTCGATTTTATTAATGATATTTGATAATATTACAAATAGCCATAGGATATATTCCAGTAGGTATCATATATCAACAAGGCCTTATTACAAATCATTCCCAATAATATTGTGTAAACCCTACATGTTCACATCTGTTCAGAGCGCCGTAATAACGTGCGCATTCCGTGCTATGGCCCGGACAAATTACGGAGCCAGGGTAAACAAGATCAGTAGAAATATTTTTCATTCGAGCGACGCAAACAGCAATCATTCCATCATTTTCATGCTTCGTTGTTTCCTTTCCTAAAAGTAATACGAATTTATGTTAGGTGTTATCTTTGTAACATAAATAATATTCTTGTAATGTCGGTATATTTATTATTCACTTTGTTCTTATAGTCTAGAGAAGTCTTTAATAGTTTCGATGTTTTACTGGTACAGCAAAGCGAAAGTGTTTGGGGCGTTAATCATGTCCTATCTATCCTGTTAATATCTCACTACTGAGCATAACCTTCTTTATGAGCGAAGACACAGGATTAACAACCATGCCGGCTCACGACGTATCGGCGATTTCAAAAGTCCAAAAATCCACAGTTCTACAGTTATTTTTCCCACATACAGTGGTACTATAAGAGTATTTCTCAAGCGTTCCCGTTTCCTCACGATATTTTCATTCAACGTCAGCCGATATTGTGCTACCAATACAAATCTGTAAGTGTACGCGAATTTCTAAAAATAATTGTTGGAACACGGTTCTCGATTCTGAGGACGTCGAATCGATTATTTTTTATAGTAGGCAAACGGCAAATTGACGGTTTTGTTCCTGATGGTAAACACAATACAATACTAACACTAACTTTCATAACATGTATGATGGTCGTGACACAGGAGGGCAAAACAGCCCTACCACCCCGCTCTCGCCATTTCCTCGTTCGTTGCTCATCACCACGTGAAGGTGAAGTTGGCTTGGGCATCTCAGTGTAAATCGAAGTCAATACACTCAAGACTTCTTCATTCTGTTATTAATTAATTACATGATTACAATAAGTTACATGAATATGTAAACATAAAATGCAAATGCTGATTAAAATCGAGCCACAATACAAAACTAGTATCTACTCTGCACTGGTTTGTAATGAAATCTCTCAGCTTTATTTTAGTATTTGCTTAGTAATTGTTGTGCTCTTGTTTTAATTATATCTTCCATGTTGGACAACTTTACATTAAAACTATTTAATTAATATTAATTGCATACAATTGTATACAACAGACATTAACATATGTTTTGATATTAATATTGTCTCTAACAATTATTGGCATCGAATTTAACGAAGTGCTTAGCGAATTTTATATTTTTAAATAAAAATGAAACGCTGTACGTTGATAAGCAAATCACTCGAAAATGACTGGATCGATTTTTTTTAAATGATAGTTTCAATTGAGAAATTAAAAAATCAAATTTATCCGAAAAACTGCGAACGTTTGGAAAAACTGAAATAGCCTTTTCTATTGGATTTTTAGATGAACGCAAGGCCAATTCACTAATCAAACGATGGATATGCGTAATTCTTAATTTGTTTTGTTCGTTACGGTCAGGAACAGATTTTCAGAGTTTTTATTTATTGGAAAGGACAGAACAACGTCTGTTAGGTCAGCTAATCTATTATAAAAGCCAATAATAATTAATATATCATTAAATATTTTTATATCAGCCTATTTGTATGTCCGGATTTAACTTAATAACGGCTCCACCGATAAAGAAGGTATATGTCATTCCTGAATTAATATGCTATTAAAATTGCCTATAATAATTTTAAAACCGTAGAAATAATTTAAAAAAGACACTTTATTTCTCCGCTGATTTTGATGAAATTTTGCACACAGAAAGTACATTGTACATTGTATTACATATATCATTTCTCTATTGATAAACTATGAGAATTATCAATAATACTTTTAGAAAACAAAAAGCAGGAGTAAAAATAAAATCACGAGACGAAAATAATTACTGCATAAGAGACACGTGCGCAACCTCGAGCACATTTAGTTGTGTAATAATTTTTTTTTTTAGATCTGACTACTCTGTTAGCCTTAGGGGCCCTGAAGCCGCTGCGGCTTTTACAGCTTTACCGAACTCGGGGATTGTCAGACATATTTTTTATTTCATTTTATAGCTTTGTTATTGGGGAAGCCTATAGGCAAAATCTTCACACTACGATGCTAAATAGCAGTCAACATCATTGTGAAGTTACGTAATGTGACGGTATAATCATTCAAAAGTTGGTAATCGTGTGTGTTATTTACTATTTTATTACGCCTCACGTTTCACGCTAAGCTACCCACTTATTACACTTTTATACAGTGACAACAAAATATCTTTATGATTTTACGAGAAGACGTGAGCTAACATAAGACGGTTAAAAATATTTCCAATTACCATTTTTATTAGGAATTATATTCAGTTGGGGAGGTATATTTATGTGAAACGGGATACCGCGTATAAATTACGCGACGTTCACACCAGCATTTGTCACCCTTAGACCCTTGGCATTTGTGAAATGGTGCTCATATTGTAAGGGCTAATCCTCAACAAGGATTCATCAGGTTCTAACGTGGCCCCTTATCGGAGCGACCCTCGTATCCATCCGGTCTATATTACTTTTTTCCGGTATATAACAAAGTCCAACTAGCGTGTTAATATTGTAAATACGAAATATTAGTTTTTCGAATTATTATATTGTACTACCTGTGCTCTACGGTTTTACCCGGCTGTTAAAAGTAATAGACAAACTCTTCCCCGCGCTGACGTCGCGCCGCGCCGCGCCTCCTAGCACACTTTTCATTATTTCTTAGGCTATGCCTATGGAAATGATAGCATTGTTTCACTTCCCATACTTGCCTGTAGCTTACCAGATTGCTTGACGTTCATGGTTACTGCTTTGCTTCTTCGGGTTATAGTGTAAAGTTATCTAGCCCATAAACCTTAGTAAATAAAATAGGCTACAAAATGCAAAAAAATATTTTTAATCTGACTGCAATATCCAGGGATTAGCGCGTTCAAACTTTATTATATTAGTATAAATAAGTTATGGTCAATAGAAACAGTAAATTTTACCGTAAATTGCTTTAAGTTTATATGTCTTCTAAGAGCAAAATTACTTGGTTAAATAATTTAATTTTTTAATTAACTGGGTAATTCTCTTGTTTCGTGCAAATCACATATCCATCACAAAATAAACAAAACTACGAAACAAAAAAACATCAAATATTTTTTATATATTAGGTATGTTGCATTGGTATATTTAGCATGTAAAACAAATTAAGTGACTAGCTAATAAGTCCGTTAAAAAAAAAGAAAATATGCCCAAAAATCATTACCAGCACAGGTCGAAACACTAATTTTGGGAATTTAACATTAATAACAAAATACGTTGATGTTTTCCTGTGAACTGTTGTTTTTATAGGTATAAAGTATGTATTGAGGAATAAGATTATGAACTTAATAAGCTCCTTACGATTGTTATTTAAGTTCACAGTATTAAAATAATTTTGTTGGAAAAAAAAATCTCAGTACCGTTCATTCAACTTAAAATATAA
Organism: Saturnia japonica; assembly: GCA_033032175.1. NCBI lineage: Eukaryota > Metazoa > Arthropoda > Insecta > Lepidoptera > Saturniidae > Saturnia > Saturnia japonica. The sequence goes on from CM065314.1 coordinate 8,725,505, forward strand.
AAATCAGCCTCTAGACACACCTATTGGAGTCCCCCCCTCCCTTTCTTTGCGCGCACGATCCTGCCTTAGTCGGCCAGTGAACAGAGAACAGGGCAGACGCTTGCATATTTTTACAATAACACTACAAAGACAAGATTTTACACTTTGGTATGTTCATTTCTCATTACCATTCATATCATTTTGAGGTAACTGCTAATTATTTATTGTATATACTAAGATATTAAATCATTATCGAGTTCAAATACTTTCCGAATGTTTATACCTATGTATTTGCTATTATTTAAGAGTGAATCTACAATAAGTACAAAAATATCATTACCATTCCTCTCATTGCCATAATTTACCAGCAACTATTAGATGAATGGTAATGATTTTAGAATTATGGTAATGATTATAGAATTATGTTAATGATCATAGAATTATGGTAATGATCTAATATTTTGCTGTTGTGTTGAAGTAATTACTGATACTGCCCGTTTTAGATGCTAAGTTTTGATCAAAAACTCGAAAACTTAATTTCTTTATAACGACCTAAGGTATGGGCATTTTGTGATTTGAATGACATTTTTGCAGGCGGACATGACAGCGGTGACCGCCGATGGATTTAGATCTCTCGGTAGTTGCCGTTGTGTTTGAACTGGGCTGTGCTTACCATCAGGTACAATACTGTCTATCTACCGAGCAAATAAAAAATTCGTTCGTGTTTCGTGTACACCGGTATATCCCAGAAATCAATTAAAGTAAGTATTCAGTACACTTGTTTATGCATCTAATATTATCTAAGTTTAATATTAACTGTTTGTGAATATAAGTATTATTTACAGGCACGAATATGGCTAAAGTAAATACTAAAAAACCCCGTGAAGATAAGCTGTTCGAAGCCAAATTGCGAAGAAGAAAGAAATATGAAGAAATTAAAAACGATCCCGAGAAGTATGCGATACAGAGGGAAAAAGAAATAATTAGATACTTAAAACGAAAGGAACAAAAGAAGATTAAGAGTGTGGCTGATATGACACCTAGAGAAAAGAGACTTCAAAGAAACAAGTGGAAGGTAAATAGAAAACGATATGTAGAAAAAAAGAAAACAAATAGAAGAATAGACCAGTATACGATTAGTGGCACACTTCCAGCAAGTGGTCGAGAAGATAATGCAAATTTCGTTCTTCAACAGGATCCATTAGAAGGGCCATCTTTCCAAGCGAAAGAGATACCTAACACAAACTGCAAACTTTGTGAAAAAAATTACAATATTATAAGAAAACTGCGTTATAATTACAATAAGCACATAGGTAAACTAAAACGGGAAAAAGGAAAAATAGAAAAAGAGCGATGTGCAATGAAAAGGGCACTGGTTAATATAATAAAGAAAACCTGAATTCTACAAGCACGGGTATCTTCTACAGAACAAAAACTGGATAAAATGATTGAAACTGTGGACAGTGACAAACGTGAAAAAGTAAAGAAGAAATTATTATTTAGTGAGTGCGTATCTAAAAATTTAGCGGAAGGGTTCAGTGGCCTAAGGAAGAAAGAAAAACGTATATTTAGTGACATCATCATAAAAAACAAGGAAAGTTTCAAAAAACATAAAATCTTAGGAACAACTGGCAAGTTTACTGTTCGATATAAAATTGAAACTCAAAGTCAAAGTTTGGAAGATATTAAGATTGATATACAACAATAAATTGAGGATTTTTTTGAGGATGACAGCAATACAAAGATATCCCCTGAGAAAAATGAATTCATAAGCAGGAATGGAATTAGAAAACAAAAACGCTATTTGACCGATACATTAAGTAACCTTCATACGAAGTTTATGAACGTCCGTAACAGTAACATAGCATATTCCACGTTTTGTAAGTATCACCCATTTTGGGTACTCTTTCCAAAGGATTCTGATCGAAACACCTGTGCATGTAAAATGCATGTGAATTTTGATTTACTGGTCAAAAGTCTGAACAAAAATATCATTATCAAAGAAGCAAACGGAACTGCTTTACTCCAAAGTTTATGCTGTGACGTTTATACTGAAGGTTGCTTGAACCGAACTTGCGAGGTATGCAAAAGAAGAGTAATTGACTTTAAAGATTTCAACAATGAAGATAAGATAAACTATTATGAGTGGGGTGCGACGAAACAAAATTACATCAAAAAAGGGGAAGAAAAAACAAAGATTGTTAATACAAAAATGAAAATAAGGGATTATCCTAAAAATGTCATAGAAAAGCTGCAGAAGTCACTGAACTTATATTTTAGACACAGTGCTAACATTATTGCTCAGTATAAATATTTAAAAACTTTAAAGGGGACATTAACTACTATGGAGGCTATAGTACACCTAGATTTCTCCGAAAACTATTCGATTCAATTTAATGAAGAAATACAAAGTTTTCACTTTGGTGGTAGCCGTACACAAATTACATTACACACTTCAGTAGTGTATATGATTGCTCAAGATACATGAATCATGAGGCAATATAGTGTTTGCAGTATAAGCGAATGCAATCAACATGATGCAAGAGCTATATGGGCTCATCTCATACCACTGCTAGATTATATTCAAGTATTATCGCCTCTGATTGATACGATACATTTCATATCCGACAGTACATTCAGTCAGTATAGAAACCGATATATGTTTTATGTTATTGGTCAACTACAACAAGACTTTCCAGAGTTAAAATCCATAACCTGGAATTATTTAGAAGCAGGCCATGGCAAGGGAGCACCCGATGGGGTTGGTGCAGTTTTGAAGAGAACTGCAGATCAAGTTGTGCGTCTGGGCAGAGATATTGGCACAATCGAAGAATTTCGGGAGCAAATTAGAGTCAAAGCTAAAAATATCAAGCTGCTTTCTGTATCTGAGAAAGATGTGAAAGAGAGAAACTTTCCCCCAAAAGTACAACCATTTCGTGGAACAATGTCAGTTCCTCAAGTTCTCAGGTCATCAAACAGCTCTCGAATGACCTTCAGAAAGCTGAGTTGTTTCTTTTGTGAAAATGGTGTTATATGTTCTCACGGATACCATCTTGGGTTTATTGACTTACCACTTGCTCCTGAGAATGATTCTATGCAACTAGAAGACTTTCTGGAAAAAAAAACACTACAGGAAGATTTTTTAGAGAAATGGCAAACTCTTTGTCTACGGATCATTATACTACACCAGATCTAACACAAAAGTCACGACCAAACATACAGACTTCATCAAGTGGAGTTACTCCAAACAAAGCCATTACAGTGCTGTCAGATGTTAAATCCCATTGGTCTAATAAACCCTTTCTTAAAAAAAAAGTCAAAAGAAGTAGCCCAGAATTTCAAAATGATTTCGAATTTGTTGCTAGAACTAGGCAAGAAGAAAGAAGGCGGTATTATAAACTAAAGAAAAGTAGTAAAATAAATGATGACATCCCCAAAAAGGGAACAAGCAACAACATGAGAACAGTGGCTTCAATAACTCTTGACTCTTCAGATGAACATCTAAAACATGGTGAAGTAGAAACAAGGAAAGTACACGAAAAGGATGAGTATAAAAATAAACGTAACAACACGAGTCTAATGAAAGAAAATGTAAAAAATTTCTTTTTTTATGACTCAGACGATGATATACCTATACGATTAATATAATATGCATGTTTCAAGCTTTGATTTCAATGGCAAGTTTTTCAAAATAACTGAGACTGGATTACAATATTATAGTTTCTATTAGATTTTTCGACATTAAATTTTTCTTTCTAAGACTATTCATTTAAACTTTAAAAATATTGTTGATTATTACCTACTTACCTACCTAGCTAGGTACCTACTTAGATGCAGTTTATAATTTTGTAAAAAAAAATCATACAATTTTGTTAAAATGTTATTTAGTGTTACAAAATAATTACGAAACTTTATTAAAAAATATATAATAAATACCTAAAACTTATTACTTAATTTATTATCAATATAAGTAAATAAAAAGCTGATTTGATACAGATTTTTTATTTAATTGTTCATTACCAACGTAATTTTTTCATTACCATAGTAGCTCTGTCATTACAATTTTCCATTTCTCATTACCATGAGTTGAAAATTTTTTATATCCATATCTTTGCTAATTTTGCGTATAATTTTGTGTAATTTCAATTATTATGTCAGTTTTTTTTATCTGGATTTACATAAGTAAAAAAAAAGGAAGAAAAATAATTTCTCGCAAATTTGTTGAATTTACACGAAACGAGAGAATCACCCAACTACATCTAATATGATATGCATTTTAGTAAATTAGTCATACATTTAAATAAAAAAACATTGTTCAAACTGGCTAGTGACTAAATGAAACCGAAATCTTACTGCAGTATTTTCTGTGAGCTTAACGTCGCGACGCGGCGCGGCGGCGTGCTCGTAAAAAGTTAAGTTATCAAAGGCTGGGGCTTTCACCGAAAGTTAATGAGCCGACGGTACGGCGATAATACTAGACACTGGAGAACTTATAAGACCTAGCCGAGTACTGACTACACAGAAAAGTGAAGTTTATGGCGTATCTAAATCAACGAAGTAAAATTTAATTTAACTAAAAAAGATTTCATGAACTTTAAAATTTATGTACTACTTACTTATTTAATTTAAACATAACATTTTAACTGTAATAAACCCGTAATTCTGTATTTTTTATGTAAAAGATCTAATGACGTGTTTAGATAAGAGTAAAAGCTAATCTCCAAACACACGTCGTTACGTGCCATTTGGCTTGAGTCGCGTCTGGTCGGCTCTTTCTGTTAGTTTTCGTTCACAATTGCCGGAAGCTCACTTGCATTGAACTTACAAAAACCTTTTATGAACCAATGAAAAAAATTGCACTGCATATACCTACCTACTCGCAATATTTTAATTAAACTCAATTTTTCTTCGACAATCCTATTTTCCTGTCTTCTTTATTATTATTATTTTTTTATAATAAAACATTTAAGATAATAAAGATTTTTATTACCCAACACACATACAATAAAACAGTGTGTGAGATGACCCCTCATCAATACAATAAAGAGATATAGGGAATATACGGGAGATCCCTTTTAGCCAGTAAGGGGGCCAACAAAAGACTTAGGCAGAAGCGGCATTACGCGGGACTTCGAAGGCAAAATCCCACTGTTATTACACTGTGACTCTAATAAGCAGTACCCATTAAAAGTCAATATGAAACTGTTTAAAAATCTCTACATTATAATCTACGCAATCATTGAGACAATTTGTCCTAAAAACGAACCTTAAAGTGTCATCTTTCCCTGTCACATAGGTGTCGCTGGGGTTACCTATCTTATGTCAATATCAAGTTCGTAAAGCAAACTGAAATTCCGACCCTGATTTTCGTAGGGTAATGTATAAATAGGTTACAAGTTAATATTGTTTTAGGAATAATTATCTGGTTGAAAATTCGCAATGTTCTGTGTACGATAATTAATTACTATGATGAAAATATAGACAGGAACTTTAATTCACTTAACTGGCCGTAATTACCTATTCCCCTATCTAATAATAATCTTTAAATATAGACAATTATTTTCTTGGGGATCTTACGGTGGTTGCCATTATTTTTGGATTATATTGTATTTACCATGACGTCCCGTCACTTTGCCTTGCTACGATAAAAATTACATTATGAAAGAAAAAATCCGGTATTAGTTTCATTGTTGTATCGAAGTAGAACTGGATTATACTCATATTAAACTCTGCCCAGAAAAAGTAAATTTACAAATAAGTACCCAATGATAAACCATGAAATGCTTAAAAATAATATTTATTCTTAAATCATCAGAAGTAAACCGAACACAATACGTACTTTTGATACTTTCGATATACATATAAGTTAAGATTTTTATATCCTATGGTCGTATGAAATATTGAAAAGTTTTCTATGTTGAATTCCCACACTAAATCAAACAACGCTTGTAGATATTGATTGTATCCTTGTTTGTACTCCAATCGAGGTTGGCAACAAAAGTGTCTATACGTACGTCAACATCAAAATCTTTGCCAGTATCAATTCTGGAGTTTCTTTATAAAATTGCCAATATTGGCCATCGGAAATGCTTTTTATGCTTGTATTCTATATAATTGTATTAAATATAGTACTATTCATTAACATTGTTTAAACGCTATGTTTTAGATTAATTTGTTTATAGTGCTGAAAGCAATTTAGCTATTAAAGAGAATAGCTTCCAGCGCGATTATTAATATTAAATTAATTCTACTTGAAGTCCAAGTGTACTAACTGGAGAATTCTCAGTCTGAGTGATTTTCCTTTCATAAAAAAACCTTTCAACGCTTAACAACCTTTGTTTTTCGTTTTCAGTTTTATTAATAGTGTCTGTGTTTACAACGGTACTTAGGAACAATTTTATTATACTCTCTCTCTTTAAATGTCTGAGTTTCTCTTCATCAGCCTGTTTCTACACAAAGTTGAGTATAGGTCTCTTTTTCATGGCACATAATCTCGTGCTGTCTCGTATCTGTATGTCTCTATGTAAATGTATCTCTTTAATGCATCTAAATTTATGACTTTATATTAACATATATAGTAGGTTTTTAACAAAAAAAATAAGATTAAGAAATTTCATTGGCAGGTAAATTAAATTCAAATAAAAGACATTGGGCACCTATGGCACAATCCTTAGTTAGGACTATTGACGCCACAGTGAAAGATTATAGTGCACTAGATAATATCATTGTTTATATTTATTTATGCTGTTTTTAATAGTAAATTGAACATGATTAATAGAGACGAAATAATTATTTTTAATTACCACTAAAGTACTATTAGTCTAAGATAGAGAGTACAGAGAATTTTTTTGGAGATTTCTGTCTACTTGGAGCAGCCTGACTACAGAAGCTAAATAACCTCGTGTTGTATACCTGCGACAAGTAGGGTTTCTAGAGCTTCCTGAGGTATAGAGAGGTTCAAGGTCGACAAAGCGTCAGTTGATACCCATGGTAATATTCTAGAAGCGTCCATAGGCTCCGCTAGCTGCTTACCACTAGGCGGGCCGCATGGTTGATTACCACCTTAGTTGTATAAATAAAACACTTAAATAAGATACACATGATTTTAAAAAGTGGCAATTTTTTTAAATTTTACAAATTGTACATGTTATAAATTTAAAAAAATTAACGTGCCTAAATGTTTGATTTTTGTGAAGTTTAGGCACCTAAATGTTGCTAAATTTAATGAAATAACCCACTCACACATATATACGCTTTAACTTATCGGGACAGGTTCCGCTCGGGCATTAGTGGATTCCTTTTCAGGCAACCGCGCAAATTACATGCAATTTGTGAAACTGTTTCTGTGCGTCCGAAAGTTTCCAACGTTTGATAGGTGTTACTACGATTTCCCTCCCGTTTAATGTTGCTTTAACAGAAACCTAGCGTTTATGAGACAATTTAGATAGTAACAAAGATTATTTCATTTAAGAGAGGTAGCGCACAGAGACCTCTCTCTCTTTGGAATTTTTTATATTTGGGGCAGCCTGATTGGTGATTTACCTAGACCCTACAGCAAATCGCAGCCAAATAAGTTTGTGTTGTGTTCTTGCGGTGATTAGGGTTTCAAGAGCTCCTTGAAAAAGAGTGAGTCAAGGTCGGCAACGAGTTAGATATATCTATGTTTTACAAGCGTCCCTAGGCTACGGTAGCCTCTTATCATGAGGCGAGCCCTAAGCTTGTTTGCCACTTTAGGTGTATAAAAAATACCCTTTACTTTTGTATATAATATGTGTCTTGAAATAGATTACTTATTTTTCCTGTTAAGAACCTTATTTTAGGTCAAAATCAGTGTTCAGTATTTCAGAAATTAGATTTTTTATTTCGCATCTATTTTGAGCACCATGGCTTAGAAAGTGATGATATGATAACACATGTCATGAAAAATCAATCACTATACCTGGAATGTATAACTACTCTTGTACTTGTTTCTATAAAATATTCTGTGAAAATATTTATAAGTACATTTTTAATAATATGCTAATAAAAATACGTATATAATAACAGTCTATATAATAACAGTCATATATATAACCTTTCACCAATCTAAGTGTTAAAGTTTATCAGTTTTTGCCGTTGATAACACCAGTAAATCGATTATTCGTCGTTGCTATATCTCCCCAATAGCCCAAACAGGATTAAGCTTCGCTCCATTAGATACTGCTTTCCTATTCTTTTGTTTTATAACAGTATTATTCTGATAACTTATTGAGAGTGGTCATAAAAAGTGTTATTTAACAAGTTAATAGATTTGTTTTGAATGTCGGTTACTAAACGGAATAAAAATGTATGTCAATATAAAATATAAAAAAACAAAAATTACTAAGCAAAAAAAAAACATCTGCAGGTAAGCAGTAAATATTTACGGATTACGGGGAAATTTTTAAATAAACCACTTTTTTCTTAACATATTTCTTTTTTAAAATTTGTATCATAGCAATTTTTTTTTTTTTTTAATTTATAGACATAGATTTTATGAGAAAGGAGATGCGCATTGTTATTCAACAAATATGACATATACGTGAAGAGATATTTATGCATGTCGGCTACCATCTATCAATACGGTCTGTCAATTTCACTTAAGAACTAGTACAAGCTTACAGTGTTACCCGTCTTTTAGCAGGTCGTACGTTATCGAAATAATATAGAATTAGGAAAATAGAATAAAATCGATTCTACTAATTTAGATATAATTATACGTAAAGTCCACAAATTATATATGAATAACATAGCAACTTACTTTCTGAAAAAGACTTTAAAATACTTACGACACAAACGGATTACGGAGAATTTAAAGACAGGTCGAATAGTAAATTCATAAAAGTGTACGCAGCTGATTGGCGTAGGCAAGATTTTGCTATTAATTAACGAATTTTGCACAGACCACGGCAGTAGGGTTGTTTAAATAATGCTTTTCAGTCAAATGCATAATTTTATGTTAGTTTTTACCGATTTTTAGTTTAAGATTTTACCAATATTATAAACATATAAATTATAAATAAACAATGAAAATATAGTATGCCTAGCATTACATATTAATTTTACATTGTACATAATTATAATAATATTGATAAAATATAGGTAATAGCAAACTATTTAACTTAGTTCGACAAACAACCCTAGTTATGAACCCCGGATGCTAAGAAATCACGCAGGAATCTTTCATAATACGCTTCAGAGAATTTTAGCTTGTTTTGTACAATATTGTATATTAGAAATCGTTTACATGACCTACATAACATAGTAGTTTGTTTAACCCATATTTGTAGTATTCTTTTTGAGTAATATATAATTATAAATATTATCCACAAAAAAAAATTGAAAGTAAAATATAAAATCATGTAAAATTATTTACAAGAAACGTGTAATTAATTTTATGTGAATAATATGCAATTAGTAATTTAATCAATTGCTACGTAACAATAATTTAAAATTGTACACAACTACATTGTAACAGTCTAATAATTTTATAAATTATATTTCGTAATATAATATTAAATATACAAAACTACATATTAAAATATACATTCCTTAAAATAATATTAACGACTTGATAGCCTTAAGAGGAAATGTGGTCAACAAAACATTTAAAAAAATATATCTATACATATAAAATGCTTTGTCCTGAATGACTGACGGATCAACGCACAGCCTTAACCGCTGATCGTAGAGACCTGAAACTTGGAGGGTTTGTGTGTTCTTTGTATGACGCAGGCATCCGATAAGAAAGGATTTTCTGAAATTCTACCCCTAAGGGGGTGAAACAGGGCAGAGTAAAATTTTTATGGGACAACATGATTCCTTGGTTCAATCTACTTCAAATTTTGCATAAACCTTTTTTAACGGAATTGATGGAAGACGTATTTCGTATTTTATTGAAATAAAAAAAAAAGAATTCAAAAAGTTTAATTTTCATCAATTCTCAACCGATTCTGATCAAATTTTGTAGACGGGAAACATACATCATACCTAATATAATTGAGAGGCTATAAGAATTAATAATGCATTAGAAATTGTACATTAGAGTGATAGCTTTCAACCAATTTTGATGAAAATTGTACACGGGAAATACGTGCCACTCCTCAATTGATAAGGCATAATGAATTGTCAACAATATGAGTAAAAATAAAGGGATTTCAATAATATTTGCGTAGTAACAAATGCGTGCGCAGCCGCGGGCAAACTGCTAGTTTTCTTATAAATCTATTAATGCTGTCGCGCAATGTCTGAAAGACCGATTAAAGCGTGAGAGAGGCAACTGCAGCTCGGACTAACTAATGTAATATAGTGGAAGTCATAATTTCGTATCCCCTATTTCCTTCGCCAAAACTGGAACATTTTTTTTCACCAATAACATAGGCAAAAAGCATTTGCCTACATATGAGTTTTTATTTTATTTATCAAATGAGTCAAGTATGTTTCTTGCTGAATATCTGATAACGACTGTCTATTTAGGCAATTTTAGTAAATTCAGAAAGCACCTTGTTCTTATGATAATTTATCGAATAATCAAATTATAAGAACACGGCGGCGGTATCACGGTGGTAGATATAGATCTTGTGATATCAAAATATTTGCTTTAGTTCCATAACATTACCCAGGAGGAATAAAGATAAATAAGTTGTATGGACTAAACGCCACCCGCATTTTCTTCTTATCTCGGTTGATCGCAATCATCGAGTGATTATAAAATATTTTGCATGAAATGTAGGATTTTATACACGCGAATTTTTTTCTTTGCAAATAATTGTAATATGTTAATTTCAATTACAATAACTATATTATATTTGGATCTAGGTATAAATACTTGTTCATATATACAAACCTACATATTTATTCTTTTCATATTTTTTTGCTGATAAAGTCTATTCAATGAATAAAAATCAATGGTAAACGTGAAACAAATTATACATTCAAAAACCTTTTTCATTCGTAATTAAGAATTTACATATCAATTCCCGATATTCCGGTAACTGTAAATAAATAATACCCTTTAATTTTAAATCATATTTATTTGTGATATTTAAATTTTCAATACCCCGAACTTATTTCAATATTTGTAAAATAATATTTATAAAATTACTCGGTAGGTGTGGGTTTCGCATATTAGCCTTAAAACGGAAAAAAAAATCTCAGTAATAAAATAACAGTAAAACAAGTTGTAAAAAGTACAATAAAAGTAAAATATTATAAAGCTGAGATTATTTGTGTGAACGCTCTCATCTCTGGAACTACCGGTTAGATTTCAAATGATCGTTTTGTATTGTTTAGCATATGTACAGAGGAAGGTTATAATATCAACAAACCTAACGAGCGACGCAGTAACCTTGAACGTCAAGCAATCTGGCAAGATGTAGGCAAGTACGAGAATAATGATGGGCTACACACGGGTGCGTTAGCGGCAGCGCGATGAAAGATTTGGTCGAATAAATTTAACACGGGTGAAACCGTGGAAGTATAGCTGTTATTTACAGATAAATAAAGTAATATTTTGAATAAGTAATTAAAAAAATTGGACAAAAATTTGTCACCAGCGAGTTATCTAGACACACGACTTGACACACAATAATGAAAACTTGCCAATTTAAAAATCCCATATTAAAGAAATAAACGAACTGTTTTGTAAATGAATTGAAGAAAGTACTTTCCTACAATTACCTACCAACTGCCAACTGCTGTGGATCTCGGAACTCGTTAGATCTCAGCTCTTTTATCAATGACGACTACCCAAAACGTCGTTCCTACAGAACTTGACCCCTTTTTCACATTTATGTTTTTGTTGGGATCCTGTTATATTTTTTTTATCTAACCTTACTGTTAGCCTAAGGGCCCATAAACAGAGACGCTGATGGCTTTTACAGCTTTACCAGGCTCGGGGGCGAGCGCTTAAGGCTCTCAGCCGCGAAAGCGTGGGCATGACGCGCAAGTGTGCCAAAGTGGCCGCACCTCGGCTTGGACTGTTGCCGCGATTGCAAATAAGTCGCGATCTGACTAATTCCCTATCCGTAAAATTCGAACTAAACTAACATATACATATATATATATCTCCTCCTCCTGCCTCCTGGGAGGAAGGAAGGAAACGTGTACAATATTTAGTGATCTGAAAGTATTTTTACACTAACTAACTTTAAAAAAAGGTTCCTTACAGAACTTATGTACCTAAGTGGTGTGCACGTATGTATTTATATATGTGTTAATTTTGTATGTGGGTAGCTAAGTCATATACGTGCAGTGGCACTTGTATCGCGCGGGATCTTGTAATATGTTGCTTAAACGATTAAATATAGAATAAATGCAGTACATAATAGTAAAAATTAACACTATCGAAAGTTCATATTTACAAATAAACGATAATTATATACCTAGATCATCCGGAGCGACACATATAGCTTACTACCTATTTGATTAACGAAGCTATAAATATACAACGTGTCCAATAATTCCATCCATAATCCCAGTGGGCAAATTGAAGACTACTCAGGGAAAAATAATTTAAAAAATCTAACTTAATTTTTTTCTAAATTATAATAACTATTTTAAAATACTTTAAAATTTGACATGCTATGCAATATTTTTAGGTACTTTGATTGAAGATTTGCAAATATCACTGTTTTTTTTTCTTTCTATTAGCAACCTAAGGAGTATAGCTATTCATCACAGTTCCAAATAAAACGAGAATGTCTAAGCTTTTATAAAAAATAAAATAAATAAAGTAAATTTTTCTGTTGCGATTTTAGAAAAGTTTTCACAACTAAACAAGATTTTAAAACGGTATTATTAGAAAGGTATTAGAGACACTAAGCACAAAAAAATAAATCTATTTTTTTCTGAACAAAAAATGAACCAAGCATAATTATTAATTATTATCGTATAAAACGACATTGTGTGCTCCAAAAACAGGTTTTGGGTTACAGATACAGGTAACTAAACGTCATCAATAGATTTTTGAAGTGCGAATAGGATAGATAGTTACACCCTTGGTAAGCAAGAGTGGGACAGATAGTTGTTTAAATTAAATTAATGATATGAAATTGAAACTATATTATGTAAGCACATCAAATTAAATGTTCAAATTGCTTACCATCACCATTGATACATGCGCGACAACGCCTTATAAAATGATCTTTTAATCATTCGCGCATATCCTCTTGTATTTATGTTTTCTGCAGCCTCCAAGATTTTTTGTGGAAGTTCGCCTATTGTCGTTATTGGTTTTGAATATACCATGTCTTTCAAGCAACCCCAGTAAAAAAAATCCATCGGGTTTAAATCGAGAGAACGGGGCGGCCATAAAATTGGACCAAGACGCCCAATCCATCGTCCTGCATACTCTTGATCAAGATAGTCTCTCACTAGACGAGCATAGTGAGCAGGGCAACCGTCATTTTGGTACCACATATTTCTTAATATGTTTAAAGAGACATCCTCTAGGAAACCTGGCAAAGGATTTTCCAAAAAATTGAAGTAAATTTCGCCGTTCATGCCTCCTGGCACCTCAAAGGGCCCTCTATAATTTTGCCATTTAATATGCCTATCCACAAGTTCACTTTAAATTGGTACTGAGACTTGTCTTTTCTCATTAAGTGCGGGTTCTCGATACTCCAAATATCCAGATTATGAAGGTTTAAATAACCATATCTTTTACAGGTTGTTTCGTCGGACCATAAAACTCTATCTAAGAATTTTGTATCCTCAGTATGTTTTCTAATCATTAATCGACAAAATTCTACTCGCGCAGGATAGTCAAGGGGTAATAAAGTCTGCACACGTCTTACGCGGTATGGATGAAACTTGTGACGTTGTAAAATACGATGTGAGTACTTTTTGGGATTCCCGTAGTTTCCTCTATGGCACGTACTGAAGTGCTAGGATCATTTTCAATTTCATTTCTGCGTTTCTCCGGTTACTTGGTAAATGACCACCCGAAAACGCTTAATACACATTGATGAAGACTCGATAATCTGGATATCGTTGAATATTCGGATATCTCTTCACGCTGTAACCTGCTTGCAGCGTTTGCATTGCATCTGCACTGTCCATAAATTAAGTGCATAATAGCGTATTCTAACGCTGTGTATGAGAGTGGCATGGTAAAAAAAAGTCAATCAATCTAGTTCACAAACTCAAAATCCAAAATAATACCATGTCAGTTCAGTTTTAAATCACTTGATAATCGAGTTCACAGGGCAAGCCAAAAATCGTCAGTACGAGAGCTACGTCAATTCAATACGATAGAATGCGCAGTAAACATAGGAGTGAAGCGTACTAACTGATATAAAATCACAAATATGGTTTAATTATCCGCCGCCGATTCTACCGAATAAACCAATAAAAACGACAAAATGGCATCACTCTCAAACCAAACAACAACCCAAAACCCGTATTTAGGGCTTAAAATAACGTTTTTACTTTTATTTCCCTTCTCTCTCTTACACTAATAAAACTTAATTAACCTGTCTCTTTTACACTGTTCCTGTCATTCTCATTATTCTTTTACTCTTTTAAACCAATAAAAATTAAATAAACTATCCTTTCCTCAATTACTACGTTCCGTTTAATGTACCTTGATAATTAATAATTGTGTTTGGTTCTTGTTCAGAAAAAATAATACTTTGTTTTTTTGTGCTTAGTGTCACTAATATATTATATACCATTTTAAAATCTCGATTATTTGTGCTAACTTTTATAATAACGTGCCATAGTAGATTCTATACATTTTTTTAATACCGTGACGATTGAAAGTTGATTAAACGGAAAATTTTTCTAAAATTGTAACAAAAAAATTTACTTCATTCAATTTTTTTCACATAAAAGTTTAGATATTCTCGTTTTATTTGGAAATGTAATGTAGAGCTCTTTAGGTTGCTAAAAAAAAAAAACAGCAAAGTGGCAAAATAAAAATAACAAAAATATTGTATAGCGTGTCAAATTTTAAAGTATTTTAAAAAAGTTATTATAACTTACAAAAATATAAAGTTAGATTTTTTAAATCAATTTTTCCTCGGTAGTCATCAATTTGCCCAATGTCTGATGCCCGCTTATCGTTGAATTTTGGGACACTTATATAGAGTAAATTTCTGTTTATTCAGTGAACTGCATGATAAACAAACTTTTTTTCCAGGCTGACAAAAAGTTCCAAAGCTTTCTCTAATACAGATTTAATGTTTAAAATAGAATCAACCAACATATAAATAACTCTAGATTTTATGACGTTAAAAAACACGCTTAATTTAATTTGACTGGATTACGAGTGTACGAGCTTATCCATGGACTTGGATTTAATATATTTATTAAAAAAGTACATTAAATCCTATATTACCTACACTATGAAATATAAAAATACAAAACCTTTATAATATATGTGCTTAAATACCACAAAATAAAAATAGTAATTAAATTTTAGAATACGATTCAAAACGTATATTTTATATGAGCCCTGGTATTCTCAAAAATAAAACCACGAAAAAAAGAATATTTTAACAAAGAAATTACTATTTAATGAGGCATTTTAAATCAGATGCTAACAATTAAAATATTTTAAAACCTAAAAAGTTCGTTTCATTAGTGTCCCGTCAAAGAGAATGGGGGTAGATAGTCAATTAGATCATATTTCAGAATAATGGTATCGAGCAACCGTTCAGTTCCCGTTAACTGCAATTTTATAGTTCTTCCGTGGCCACCCCTCGTCGCACGGTCAAACTTTCTCAATTATAATAATGGAAATTTCATAAAATTACCCGCTTTTTGTAGGACCTTGTTTATATTTATAGGCTACTTTGAACTCGCTTTATAAATTGCCGGGTAATGAAATCAAGGCCAGTTTATATGCTGAGTTTTCCGTAACTTAAATAACGTATACGTATCTTTAATAATAAATCTCTAGTTCTGTTAGTACATGTATTTTTGAAGTAAAACTTCTTTAGGCGCGACTAGGGAGTATCTCAGATTTTTTTCTGACGGAAGTAACGCTTACGTAGTTTCCGGTATTCAAAAATAATAATTTTGATTGCTAGTAAGTATATGGCATATACTCCACGCTTCTTGACTTATACGCCAGCTAGTGGCAAATATAATAATCAATTACGATTATTTATTTCCAATATTTTCAAACGGATCAATTGTGAATAGAAAAGTGAATAAATATTTAATAGTTAAAAAAAAATTATATTGCAGTTTTTTGGAAATCTCTAAATATACTTGTTTATTGATTACTTTTGTAATAAATAAATTATTAATAATTTTTCTGACAATTGTGACATTCTATAATATTCAATAATAAAATTTAATCATTTCAGTGATATATGCCGTCAACGCCAAAGAAGTTTTACTTCAATCGCGCGTAAAGGTTGCACGCACACACTTTTTTTTTTGTTTGACACATCATAAATATGACGTTTAAAAAAAAGCAGTCTTGCGGACTGCCGACAGAAGGAAAACTTAAAACTTTACAATAACTATGCTATGGTAACGATAATTAAAATTTCATAATTTGTACATTGAAATTATTAACAATAATCTTATTTTTCACATCTATTGGCACTCCGAGCAATAATTGAACATAGATCAGTTAAGTAGTTCACGCATGCGATATGCTATCACGCCCTGTTATATTGAAATAATGTTCTGTTTCACTCAAAGTTTGGGTCTCTGTTACGATCGCGATCGCCCAAGAACAATTTTATGAGTTCTTTAATTTTCATCGTACATTGCTCGTTTCCCAGACAAATAATTTTGGAACTTTCCAAGTAAAAAAGTAATGTATAATTTAACAATAAATTCAACATGTCGTAGTTAAAGCTACAGATGTATACTCTTACACTTAGGCGTCAGGCGACTCGTGAAATTTACCCCATAGAAAAATCGCATATCGTGGCTATGGAAGTATTCACTTCAAAAAATTTTGTCGGTCTATTTCTTTGTCAGGATTTAACTCAAAAAACAGTTCTACCGATTTTTATGAAATTTTGTAATTCGGAAGCATTTTTTATTCAAGAAATGATAGGCTATATGAATAATCGATAATACTTTAAAATAAAATAAAAATTGAATTAATACCCAAACAATTTTAATTAAATTTTATACACGGGAAGTACATATATGTCATTCTTCATAATATAATAGATATCATGGGTTTTTGAATATTTTTAATTGTATACCTATACCTAATAATAGTAAGTAATTGTCAATAATTTGAATGACTCGAAAATGAAACGATTTGTACGCCACCAATTGTAAATTGGTTGTACTAATTCAGAAATATAATCGGACGAACGCACAATAACTTAACAAAATTTTATTGCAATCAGATAAGTGGTATATACGCATAATGGGCAAATAAAGAAACATTAATCCACATTAACAATACTACCTATTACTCGTATAAATGCGTAAGTAGCTCTGTATTTCTGTTTGTTTACCTTATCATGACGAAGCCTCTGAACCAATCAGCAATGAAATTTAACAGAGAGGTAGCCTAGAACCTGGAGAAAGTCATAATATGAAAAACAAGCAGATGATGTCAAAGGAAAACCTTGTTTTAAATATATATACTTACGCAATTTTTCTTTAAATTTATTTATTTTCTTCGATTTTTAAATATTCTTAGATGATCCTTTCCAGGAGCGATAACGTCAATAGAAAGTTACGAGTACGTACGCCAAAATACAAGCTACGCTATAATTATGACGTACTTACATAAATTTATACGTAAATACAAAAATATGGGACGCGAAAGGCGCAAAATGTATTTTTTATTTACGTGGACAAGGCTTAATAAAGTGAAGGTATTGTTTACGCGAATATTAACTTATATTTAAAGAATAACATAAAAACTTGACTTAAATGAATAAAGGGTAGGTAAGTAGTACAGAAATTAAAATTAAATAGGTATTCAAATAGTTTAAAAAATATTTCATTATTCTAGTGATAATGCTCTAAGCATTCCACATTCCGCTTGGTTATATGAACAAAAAGCATACGTAGAATTTTATTACGGGATTAAAAGAAAAATCAACATTCTCATCGCATTGACGCGAATATAACCATCTCGTTCCGAGCGAATGTAGCAAAATCATTTCGAGTCACTGGGGTGTTTGCGCTCACCCTTTTTATAGCCCAGATGAATTATGACATAAAATATTTATCTTTCATCGGGGTGTGTAACGCGTCTCTTTCTTTTTTGATGATAATATAGTAAATCCCTACTTTTATAACATAACAAAATAAATTGAGAAATCCTCCTAGCAATATGTAAGCTTAATGAAATACGCCTAATTGTCCATAAATAAATCCGTATACAAAGGGATTTAACTATATAATTAAATTTATTTTAATGAACATAAGCTCATATAAATGTTATGTCATATAGTTGATGTTATGTAGTTCATCACACAAATATTCGTACATTCTTGTCTACATTTACCTACATAAAAGTACGAATACAAAAAATATACGAACGTACGGTAGAATTTTATTTTACCTTCGTGTAAATTTTTCTTTTCCCGATATTTAGGAAACATAATATCTACATTTTTTTAATTTTACAAACTATTGCATATCCTAACGGTTGAAATAATTAAATAAAGGGTTAAAATAAAATAAAATTAATAGGTGTGTTCCGGCAGCTGCACTCGAGAGCCAGTTCTCCCGCTAAGCTTAGCATGTCACCTCAACATTTAACATCAATTGAAAATATGGGCATAATGCTAAGCATATAAAAGTTAAAAAAAAGAAAAATGCCAAAAAGTTGGAGATCTGTCTTCATGCAAGGATTACTTACTGTGCGCGCACCGTTGGCCAAATGGTGACGCACTTAAAAGTCAATCTTATTTCTAGCATCTATAACTACTTATCATTCACAGCATACTTTAAACAGTTGACATCCCTGACTGGTTGAACTAAACTGACTGACTTGACTGAGAAGCAATTCGTATTATTATTCTCTATTAACATTTACTCTGAGTAATATGTTAACATAATTTCTGATGTGAGACATAAGAAATTCCCGAATAGCACATAAATAACTTCAAGAACGTTCCAATTACAATGAACATATCATTTTCTTACAAATATTATTATGTTTCGGGCTGTTGGCATTAACTAGGCTGGGGCCGAATAAATTGTAGGTCATCTACTAAGGCATTTGTCACGAGTCAGTAATTTGCGGGAACGCGTGGTTTTCGTGCTTTTCTTCATATTCCCGCGCAGTAATCCTCGAGTGTAATTTGTCAAAATTTCAACGTTTCACCGAGCCTCGGTGAGGTTTTTCCCACCCCTCCGAGGTAGTTTGATAAACTCAATGTATTATTTAATGTCAAAATTATGACATCTAAAATGTAGATGTGGGTAATAATATAAGTATTTTTATAAATAACTTTCATGTTATAGCATTTACATTATATTTTTTATTGACTTATTATGCATACTTTTAACAAGTAATAATACCACCTGTAATATCTTTAAGTATTCCAATGCTGTGCAAATGCTACATCTCGATGTAGTATATACAATTAATTACCACGCCAATCCACGACGTATGGGCTATTTCAAACGTAGAGAAATCTATAGTTCTAAATTTTTTTCCCCAAATACAGTTGTACTACAAGAACATAACGACCTGTAATATCTGCAAGTCTTCCACTGCGGGGCAAATGCCGAGGTAGTTAGTATATAGAATGAATTACCACGGCAATCCACGACGTATGGGCTATTTCCAATGCCGAACAATCTATAGTTCTATATTTTTCTTCACATACAATGGTACTACAAGGACATTTCTAAAGTGTTCAATATCTACACCTTTTTTAGCTTACATTATATTTGATTAACGTAGACGTTACTTTGCGGAAATTCAACGTAATTAATTTACAAGTAACGATGTGTGATGGCTAAAGGCACAAAGTAGATCTTATCTATTTCTCACACACCTCGGCTTTACTTAAACAATCCTATATTATCCATAACACTACTACCGTAATTAAGTTTGAAATTGCTACGAACAAATTGAAAGACCATATCCAAATTATATTCGTTGTGATTCTCAATTTTTATATACAAAAATGTTATAATTAAATTAGCTGGCCTGGCAAACGTTGTTATGTCCTTTCCGGTACTCAATAGCTCGACAACAGTACCACTTATCAGATTCTAACGTATCTATAAATCATCTATAAAAATTAAAAGTCTTTAAAGTCACTAACAGACACACACTAGATTTTTATTTATTAATATTTATTTTAGACAATAAACGTAAACTACCCATTTATAATTTGTAACCTAATATAATAAATTAATGGAACACGTTGTTCCATATATTATATGCACATATACACTGTACTCTGTGTAGACACTGTTACTCTTCACAAATTAATCACGTCAACTTTAATCAGAAATGTGTGGCTAAGCGTGATAATACATTCTTGAACTTCCAAAGTGCAAAGTTAGCGAGTCTCAGCTTCTCAAGACTATCTTTGTTGACATAAATTCGCTAAGATCAATGAATCAAGTACACAGTTTTCCATAAAACCTAGTTCCATTATACAAACGTCTATAACTTTACTTAATGTATTAACAAGCAAACTTAAATGTTGGAATACAAAATGAAATAAGAGCTGCGAAAATAAGTATAAGTAGTCTTCTGCTATGAACAGTGGAGAGGATTGGCGCAATACATTGGGTGAATACTACAATTATGGTCCTTTTCACAGCAAGCAAAAGTAAAAATAGCAAAATGAGGTAACAATACAAATTGATAAATTAATAATGAAAAAAATGTGAACTTATGTAATTCTAGCAGTGTGTCCGCGACTCCGCACGCATTTGTTACTATGCAGTTATTATTTACATCACGTAATTTAATTTTTACTCATGTTATCGACAATTCATATAGAGTCTATCAATTGAGAAATGGCATGATATTTTACTTCTCATGTGCAAAATTTCATGAAAATCTTTTACTACAATTGTTTTACGATGCCTAAATGTATTGTTGACGGTTCTTATAACTTATCAATAATAATTATGGAATGGCGTATGCTTCCCGATTTCAAAATTAGATCGGAATCGGTTGAGAATTCATGAAAATTTAATTTTTAGATTTTTTTTTTTCAATTTCTAATAGTAATATTCAAAATTGTTTTAGCCCATCGATTATGGAATAACTTATAATTTCCGTGTACAAAATAACATCAAAATCGGTTTTTTTTTTATTACTAAGTATTATTGAAAATTCTTATAGCCTATTAATTGACCAATAATAATATAATCTTCCCTTTACAAAATTTGATGAGAATCGGTCGAGACGTTTTTGAGGTCGTTAAATCCGGACATACAAACAGACAGGCAAAACAATTTTTAAAGGCATATTCTTGATCAGTATAGTACAGTTATAGTTAGTACCAGGAAATTTAGAGAAAATATTATATGTACAGAAATGACTACAGATTTATTAATATAGATATTTTGTTGCTAAAACAAAAATGACGGTCTGACTAACTCATTAACACTCAGCCCAAGAGGGTATGGATTGCAGTTTCAAATTTGGAAAATTTTATATTATAGACATAGTTTAAGAAGGGTATTCTCAAAATTCAAAGAGATAGAGAAAGGAGGTTGCAAGGTAAATAGATCATAGTTTTTGTTCACATTTATTTGAAACTCGCTAATCGGTATCTATAATTTATTTTATATACAATTAATGAAACATATATTTCATCGTTTTATTATGGAAAGAGGAAAAGATTTTCTATGAGAAATAATTTATAATGGGACAAATTTATTTCAGACTTTGTATTAACACACTCCGATGTATATAATAAGATACGTAATTAGGCATAATTGATCGCCATAAAATAGAAATAGTATTTTTCTTTTCTTATGTTTTAGAATCTAATAGGTGGGCCAGCATGCGATTTTCTGTCTTTTTCTGTAATTAATGACTCGACCACAACGCCACCTATTGAATCATAACATATATATAAACCATCGTCTCGATAAATCAAATATACTATATAAATGTGATGTCTCAATCGGTCAAGTCGAGCAGAAGTTATAGAATCACTAACAGACGCACACAAGATTTTTGTATATAAAATTAGTTGTGAATTTTTTTAAACATAATTGTAGACTTCACGTAGTACGTTCATTTTTGTTACAACATGAAAGAGCAAATTAAGTAGATGATAAACTACGAAGTTGCCTTTTATGAATCCGATTCCCTCCAATTTATTTATTTTGTAACTATTATAAACCAGATATGGTGATGGCAATATTATTTTCCACAATAAACAAAAAAAATTAAATCAAGTTGCCTTTTTAGTCGTGACAGTAAAACACTTAGTTTTTATTTTTATTTATAGGGAAATAATTCGTGAACTATCAAATATCGCTGAGCATATTTTGATGTCATTTAAACAGAGAGTCCCGAACCCGCTTTTTTATAATTCCGATTCTAATTAACTAATGTATATTATAACTACATGGATATTGATATAACACAAAAAATGGAATAGACCTATCATAAATTGTTTGTGTTTTCTGGCTTATTACTACGATTATGAAAGTAACGCTCCAGTATACGTCAAAAGTACCAAGACCCGATTAGAATAATAACATAGACACATTAAACAAACACACTTCCCGAAATGGATAATATGAAAATGTTATCGTCCCGGAAAAGTTTTCTTCGGTAGCCGACCGTCACAACCCTCCGGCGTTTACAGTTAAACAGAGTTGAATGTCGCTCTGACACTGTTTCATTTTCGCACCAGCTCTATGAATACGAGTAACGAGGCAACTTTTACAATGTAATATTTTTACTATTGGCTAAGTACCAAATTGTCTTATTGCTACACAAGGCAACAATACATAAACTGGATACGTAAATTTGATTAACTTCGGTGATACGATGATACATGATGCTTATAAAATTAATTTGCAATATTACTGTAGACGTGAGTTCGAATCCTTGCAATGAGCTTGCACTTTGGGTGAAGGAAAACATCGTGATGAAACCATATAATGGTGCTCGGAATTTTTCAAATGTCCCCCTGGCTAGCTACCACCCTTTAGTTGAGAATCTGTCACCAAGCATTTATAGGTGTGTTTGGGTAGCTGCACTTGACGGCTAGTTTCCCCTCTATGCTTACCGTGTCACTATCTTGGGTCACAGAGAGATCGGTAATTCATCGACGGTCAAAAACTGTCATCTCGATCTGTAAGTATCTGAGCAGCAAGGTGTACACCTGTCTGATACCGAAGCGCGACAAACCATTATCACCATTTACATTTACCATTCGTATATGATGATTTCAACCCAGTTAGATGCAAATAGGTACCATATCGCTTGTTTACTGGATATACACTGGGTGATTCTGAAACAAAACACGCCTTAGCATGCCACAATAGCAGGTATTTATACCTAGTGTATGATAGCTTCCATCCAGTTGGATACAATTGTCTTGTCCTACTACCCAGTCATCCCAGTCATCGAGAAGAGTTGGCCAAAAACTCGATAAGGTATACAATTTTTAGAGCAATTTATTTCACTCAGTGATAGCTATGGCTTATGCTACACCTCTTGCATATTGGTTGAGATCAAATTAGACACAGTTGTTATGTCCTACCACCTATTAACGACATACTTTTAACATATTATACTTACTATAAGTGTTTCGTGTAAGCCTACCTGCTTTATAGATAAAGTTATTATGTTGCTAACTGCTCCATATTAAATTGTCGTACAATATATTTACTTGAAATCTCGAGATTGTGCTTGTTTTAGGTTGACTGAGAAAGTAACACATTAGCACTGTTGTTACTACAGCTAATCGATCCCAAAAACTTAATATAATGTTTACACACTAGTGACAAGGAATTGAATTATATACCGAACGCATCAATGGTAAGTAACTTGGAGAAATTTTAAATAATGTTTCATAGTATATTATTTTAACCTCTTTACAGTAACATGAAACTATTTTGTAGAGTATTTTACGCTGTTTATAAGCGAAGCTCCTAATTTACCTAAAAGCTTCTTATAAGCCGCAAATAACGAAAACAGTCTGAGCGCTCCCGTTTTTGAATTTAAGCTGAGTATCGCATCCATTAGATGTAATAATTTACTTTTCACTACAATCTATGATAATAATACTTTAGTATGCTCGGTAATTTATATTTGTTATTTATATGCTTTCTATATTGCTAAGCTATATAGAAGTTTACCGAAATATTCACAAACTTGAAATCTTAAATAAAAACGAGGTACGACACAGAGATTTTTATTTGGAGATAACTCTCTACTTGGCTTAGTCCGACTGGTGGAATTCCTCCACCTTAAAGAAGATCGCAGCCAAATAACCTATCGCCGTGTTCCTGCGGTAAGAAAGGTTTCCAGAGCTCTTAGGAGTAGGGGGTTCTAGTGATACATATGGTTTTACAAGCGTCCAAGAATACGATAACCGCTTATTTTCAGTCGGGCAGTACGCTTTTGTGCCACCTTTGTTGTAATAAAAAATAAGAATAGCAATTCTGAGAGTTATGTTGGTGACTTTGGTTCTTCTGTAGTTCTCCTTATTTCTAATTTAGGATGCGGAATAAAGTTCCGAGCTCTACTTTCTTCGCTTGTTTCTTTCTATATAAAGCCACAGAGGTAGAAATAAATTTGAGGATTTATGCACTTGAGTAATGTAATTTTTTTATTATAGTAGCTCGGTATATTGACGTTGCTGTTCCTGGTGGGAAGCACAATACAA
Source organism: Saturnia japonica (assembly GCA_033032175.1). Classification (NCBI taxonomy): domain Eukaryota; kingdom Metazoa; phylum Arthropoda; class Insecta; order Lepidoptera; family Saturniidae; genus Saturnia; species Saturnia japonica. The sequence continues at coordinate 8,750,272 of CM065314.1, forward strand.
TTCTAACACAACTGCAACCACCGAGAGATTAAAATCCATCGATGGTCACCGCTGTCATACTTGCCTACATAAATATCTACACGTTACGCTTGAAGAACCCGACGTCATAAGAAGGAGGGAACACATAGGCCGGGAGACGGTTCCATACTTTCACGGTAGGACAAAGATAAGAGAGATAGATTTTTTTAGTTCGTGTCGAGACGGTATAAATAAATACAAGTATGTATATAAACATATTATAAAATTAGTTCTGTAAGTTATTATTTTTAATGTGTATTTTGTGTATAATTAATTTGTTTTCTGTTGTTGAGCCAGAATAAATATTGGAACCTCGATAGCTTATATTAATAGCTACAAGTAAGTTGAATACAACGTAATAAATACGTACATACATGTAAAAGTAGATTGTAACATTTATATTATCTGTAATATAAACTTAACTTTAATAGAATTTGTAAACAAATCTTTAATAGCATGATTATTTTATGTTTACAATGATTTATATTTCCAATATTGACCATATTAATATTAACATACCAATAATGTTAAAGTGTTAATAACGTGTGAAAATGTTCAACACATGTAAATTATATTATGAAAGCTGAAAATCAAAGGTGGCCGCCACCCTTTCAACTTATTTCATAAAAGCGACACAGGAATAACGTTGTTAACTTTATTTTCTCTTTGTTTGTTATCCAGTATTTTTGTTGCGTGCCGATAACATTATCAAGGGAGGCCCGTTCCCTTAGGCTTTGCGGAGATACGACGACAACAAAGTTCAATAAAAATATAATCTATTTTTGCGACCATTGAGTAAGCCCCATGTTTTTGTTATAACTTAGTATCACGAGTGGGATTTCGTTTCTTAAAAATAATATATAACACATAGGTACTCTTACAATGGTAGGTGCTCAAAACAATGATAATGATATGTAAAGAATGAAGATCAATTTTGTATTAAGAAATTGCAACAGTCTGTGTCTTTAAAATTTACCACTGAAATACGAATACGGTTAAGAGTCCGTAATAATATCTATATACTTGCATTTAAAAATGGATGTTGGTGCATGTAAGAGATTGTTTTTTGTTTGTTTGTATAAACGCGCTTTGTAAGTACTAGTCAGATTCCATGTTTTTTACTATACTAGGAACTAGGACTACCATAACTTTATACTAGGAACCTAAGGAACGGAGCAGTAACAATGAGTAATCAAGTAATCTGGCAAGTACGGAAAGTGGGAGTGAGAACGATAGGCTACACGGGTGTGTTGACAGCGACGTGGCGTGGTGAAGAGTTGGTCGAATAAATTTAACACGGGTGAAACAGTGGAGCACTGTTAGCATATATAACGATTAGATTATATTTACTATATATCGCATATAGTCTGAGACTGATAAAGTCCAGTATCCTTTGACGGCTCATAATCAAAGTTAGTAGATCAGAGTGCTTCTTAGCAGACTTCAAAAAAAGGGAGAAGGTTTTCAATTCGAATGTATATATTTTTCTTATGGGTGTTAAGGCATAACTTTATTGTTTATCAACCGATTTAGGTTAAGTTTTTTAGTTGGAAATGGGGTACCTTAAGGGTGGTCCCATTTTAATTTAATTGGAATTGGACCTTCGATTTCGAAGATACACTGGACCATTCCTCAAAATCATTGAAGTTGAGAAAGTTTTATGGTGTCCCAGAATGCAATAGGTGACACTGCGGAATAATAAAAAATTCTTGATAATTATTATTGATATTTCTAACATAACTGTGAAATTAATAGACGAATCTCACATGGAAAAACCCATTTTCTCAATAATAATACATTTTTAGAGATATTGGGTTCTATTATCCTTTTGTTTTTGTTATGTAAATAAATATCTCCGTCTTATAAAAGTTTGCTGACAAATATTCGCTTAGTGCCGATCCATTAGAAAATGAAAGAACGTTTGCTTAAGGGAAACAGGAGCTCAAGTAACTCATTTTATGTCTTACCCCGTTGATAGTTTAACAGGTACTTTCGCCCCAGAAGTCATTATTTGAACAACAGGGGCTAATATTAGTTTAGGACTAATGAACGCTCTACTAGGATTACTGTAGGTACTATAAAATACGTAAACATTTTGTAAACTTATAACGAATTTAATTTCAAATAACAGGGAGATCGAGTTTAAAATTTGCTCAAGAAAATTAAATACACAATGAATTAAGATCCTTTTCATCGAAGTAGTTTTGAAGTAGATAAATATTGTATTATTAAAGCGTTTGCTTTTAATAAGCTTTGTTCAACATTAAATAGCGCCTAAATTTCTTTAATACTACTAATTTTATGTCGTGCTCGTTCCAGTTGTCTCCGAAATGAAAGGACTCCAGCACCACTTATTGTAAACTGCTTGTACATTTGCGGCTAGTGCGTACATCTCACCCAAGTATCACCGGAATCTGATAAATGGTTTAGGAATAAATAGGTGACAACCAAACAAAGAAACATTCATTTTTATATACTTATATAGATTTATAATTATGGGTATTGTTTAATTTCCAAATAAAACAAAATTCAATTAACTAAGATATTTTATAGTACTTATACATAAAAACTTTAGACTGCTTCAAGAATTGATAATTCTATATTCTGTATAAATGTAACAGCACTAAAATAACTATGTGTTGTTAGCACAAATTAATGTTGGCGAACAAAAAGTTAGTTAAAATATAAAGTGTACAGAAATCACAATATTTTTCTCTAAAATTTCTTCAACTCTAGTGTTAACCCAAAATTTTGTCTGATGTAATTGCCGAACGAAGTAAGATGGAGGTTGAGATAAAAAAATTAATATCAATTTTTTTATTGCTTCTTAAATATTTATCATTAATCCTGCATAGTTCTTATAAATCATAAAGCAAGTGCTTTATAAGCAACCAATTTACAGGTACGCATACGTGTTCCTTTACGTACAAGAAGCGCGTGGAAATTTTTGTTGGGATCTTGATCTATCTTTTATTTTAATTCATAAACTTATGTTATTTGGCCCAATATTATTTTATTTTGGCCGCGTTTTACGTGGTGTATTTCTATAGTTGTTCGCTAGTTAGTAAACTAAAGTTGATAATAAATAATAACCCGGAACATGGATATAAAGATGCAACAAAATAATTTTGAACGGTTTTAAAAATGGAGCCGCCGTTTTTTTGTGCGTTACTTGAAAAGTATTATGTCCATATGTATAAATACACGTTGCAAATAACAAGAAGAAGAAGAATTCAGTTTGTCTTTTATTTTTTTAATTTTATTCTTTTTTTAATTACAAGAATAATTAGAATAATATTCTATTCAGTCACGTTGGCTGAATTAATAATGAGAATAATTACCATTAAATAAAAAAAAAAGGTGTGTTGACGAATTTTTGGCGGGATCTTGAGTGGATGTTGTGGATTTTATTTTATTTCATTAACTTAGTTTTTTTGACCTTTTATTGTGTAACATTGGTGGTATTTTGCGTGATATAGGTTAGTTATAATGCATACGTGAAGTGGATTAACATTATAATATCCTGGAAATATACATTTTGATATTTCACAAAAGCTCCTTAGATAGTTCTATCAAGGGAATCACCATCTTGTTAGGTCCCTCTTTGAATATTAGAAAATACTACGATGGCCTAAAAACATTGACACTGGCAATTGCTTTTTGCGCAGTCAAAACAAAAAGAACAAAAAGAGATAGCATGATGAACATACTGCCTTTCAATTAGCTATTGAAACATATGTACGTGGATGTACGTTCCAGTTCTCGCGTACACCGGCGTGATCCAAGTATATATGTAACAAGGAGAAATATGGCGGATATTTTTCTTGTAATTAGTATACCACACAGTTTGATAATGTGTATTAATCTGAAATTACAAAGATAGGTTGGTCGGAAATCCAAAATGCATTTATAATTTCCTAATCTATTTAATTTTTTGGAACGAAGTTTCTTAACGTGCTTCGCGATAAAAGTTGACTTGTAGAAATCGTCACGTAAGGAAAGAGCGTTATGGCCCCTTCTTGCGACTATATCTCTCTCAGTTTCTATTATATACGAGTATGTACTGTGTGTATATGTTCGCGAGAGTATCGTGATTGGAGTCGGCGCTCAAATTGCAAAAAATTGCACTTTTGGACGGGACCTCGTAGGGTGAACAGTTAATTTGTATGGCACAAATAAATGTAAAACCTACATCGATGTGCCCGTCATGAACTGGACCAACTGATTTATAAATAATTTTTACTTATGTATTTTATTTTTAGTTACTTCGTTCCTGAAGGATATCCCCCCACCGCACACGTTTTTTAATTAATGTAGTAGTTATTATTATTTTTACGTATTTATGTAATTACGTAGTCGGTATGTACGTACGTTATATAGTTAGGAAATACAGCCTACCTATAATTTAAATGTAAACATAAATATTAGCAATTTTATTTAGATCCACTAAAGTAAAAATACAATTAAATTATATTAGTTTTCCAATAGTTATCTATTAATGTTTTTTCCCACACATCCGCTGTAAACTGAAAGACCATGCGTCGTGTTATTACGCTCGCCAGTGTATAAAACACTAAAGTGTGGCAAGTAAGTAATTCATTCAATGAAATTATAAAAAGAGCTTGTGTGTTAAAGTATAATACTTGCATGTTCTTTATAAGTTTTAAAGAGCTTTTACAATATTATCAGTAAAAGTCCCATGGCATTCTATTAACTTTTATCTTGTTTATTTCATTAACAAAAAAAAAAAAATATATCCAAAAAATTAAACAATAATCAGGTGTAAAAAAGTTGAAAGAAAGATTATTATAAATAATGATATAAAGATATATATTGAACATACATATGTATATTGAAATGATTTCCGTGAATAATAAACATTAACATTTTATATAAAAATTATAATTAAAATGGTTGTTTAAGTTACAAACACGCATTGCAAAATTCGAATTTATTAATCAACCTCAACAATGTTGCTTCTAATATATTCTTGTTTTTTGAAAGAAAAGTTAACTCTTGTTCATTGTTTGAGAAGTGAAACTGTAAAAATTTTTATTTATAATATTAGAACATTAAAAAAGTTATATTGTTTATGCAAGTAGTTCAGTAAGAAAATTTATAGCATGTTTTAAATTAGTGTACATAGAATTTCCTAATATGTTAATTTTAAATCCTGGATAATCAACGCCGAGACTGAAAGCCTTCGGGAATTCGAGATTGCGACGTTTGTAAACTTATCTCGTGTTCTCGTTAGCGGGTGGGGCGAGCCTGCTGAATACGTAAACGTGTCATTCATGATTAAGCAACCGTCGGCAACGTGACTGTTGGCAAAAACATGCTCAGACAATCCTCCGACCCAATTGTTAGGTGAGAAGTATATAAACATTGTAATATACATGACTTTGCGGTTAATATTTTGCTATTTCTGTGTCGTGGGACACCTCTCACCAAGTTCCTTTTGCTATAAATTACGTGAAGACCAGACTTGTATGCACTGTTGTTTGTACATTACGAGTGGTTGAAGGTTCGAATCCCGCTGATGTAAGATTCTTTTATAATATCTTTTTAGTTTTAGTTTATAAAGTTATGAAATTAAACATTTTATTATTAATTATTGTTATAAAAATATAAACATATTAAACTTAATCAATTACATTTTTAATCTTTGATGAAAAAATTAAGCTTCCATTTATCTTGATCGAACAAGAGCTGTTAGGATAAAGCGCTTGAAGTGTCATGAGCTATTTAAGCGAGATAACAGTTCAACTTGTCAGATAAATAACTTAATATGCAATGTTGTTAGAACACACAAACATCAACTTAGAATACTGCGACTAATGTGCGAGCGACTGTAGGGAAATCCTAAAACGAAGATATAATAAATATTCCATTTTGTATGCACTGTAGAAATAGTGAAAAATTGTCGCTCCGTCGAATGCATTCAATAGATGATAATCCCAATTTTAAAGAGATAGGAATATTGACAAATATAAGTACTTTTATATTTTGTTTAAGCCAAATGAGTTTAAATGGGTTATTATTGGCTGCAGCACCCCGGAGCACGCTAAACGATCCCGAAAATTACTCGCAGTCTATTTGATTCAATAGTGACCTAGAATAAAAAGGAATGAGATGTTTGTCACTTAGTATATTATTTATCTGTAAACAGTAAAAGTCGGCAAAAATTGGTGTCTAGCGAATGGAGCTTAGGAAAACGAAACCGTTTCGAGATTTCCCTAAAGACCTATTAGATGTATACAGACAGCACTTATCTTGGAAAGAAAGTTATGCGCAAAATATAAATATTCAGATTTCTTTTTAAATCTAATTTAAACCGTGGGTGAATGTCTTTTTAGAATTGGATTGGTTTTGATCTTATTATTTCTTTATTTATTGAAGAGTAATAAAAAGTTACAGCTTCATTATGTGTGTTTATATTTAATAGTAATTATATTTTTTTACAAAATTTTGCTCGTGCCTTTTTCTCGTTGTCTTAGAAATAAAACGACTCGTATCCCCTATTGTAATACGATTTTACTAATTCAGAACCCTTCACATGTACTCACAACAGTTCATCAATGTTTCATCGCAATCGGATGAATGGTATGTGAACGTATGGGGTACAAACAAACATAGTATTAATGATTTATTTATTTAAACATTATTATAAACATTGAAGAACTGTTGTGTGTACATAATATATGTAAAGGTTTCTAAATTAGTACAACCGTTTTATGATGGTGTATGAGTCGTTTTATTTCTAAGACAACCAAAAAAAAAAACGGCCAAATGTTAGTAAAGTACTATAATTACTATTAAATATAAACACACATAATGAAGCTGTAACTTTTTATTACTCTACAATGAATAAATTATAAGATCAAAACCATTGCAATTCTAAAATGACATTCACCCACGGTTTAAATATATATATATTCTTCGATCAATCAATTATATAAAGGCTAAAAGAGCTATAGTACAAAAGTAAATCTGTAGATCTAAAGCACTTCATCATCATCATCATTATTTCAGCCGAAAGACGTCCAATGTTGGACATAAGCCGCCGACAAAGATCACCAAAACGACCGGCCCTGTGCTGCCCGCATCCAATTGTTTCCCAAATCTTCACCAGGCCGTCGGTCCCCCTTGTGTCGGGTCTGATTAAACTACGTCTTTTGGTATGGGGCCGCCACTCGAGAACTCTTTGGCCTCATCGGCCCTCCATTCTACGAGCTATGAGCCCTACATCTAAAGCACTTATACAGTGAAAATTCAAAAATTAAAAGAAAGTTTATTGAATCAGTAAATTCATAATAAAATTAAATCTGTTCATCCTCCTAAACAAAACCCTTGTCATACCTTCACGTTTCTCATAGATTGTTTACTGAAGAAGGCGACGTTTATCCGTCTTATTTTTATCTTACCCAGGACAGCTTACCTGCCCGACGAGGATGACATAGACCAACGAATACAGTTTGTTACTGAGCTCGTGAATTCACAGAACAAGGTAATCCTTTGTCTCCCTACTTATCTCTAGACGAAACGAACTAATTTATTAGTCAACAAACTTATACAATATGGACGGATGGCTGCCACAAGAGAGTGTCATTAACATAAAACTTTCACGTTTATAGCCAAGGGTCACGTCTGAATGTCTAAACATTGTACCTAAACAATCCCTTCGAGACGGGGTAGCGTTGAGATAAAAATACATGCAGGACAAAATTGAATGAGTAACTTCTACTCCTTCGTGGAGATGTAAATAAGTTTCGTACAGTAATTGGTCACACGTAACATAAATAGTTAGACAATAAATATTTATAAATAGAAATATAGTGTTTCCTAAGTGAATTAGAATTTACTTAATTACTTAAATGAAAAAATATAACAGATTTGAAGCAGAAAATTACATTTTGTTTAACAATGGTTGATGCTTCCGGCTTCGTTCATCGTTGTAGTTAATTTATTTCATGAATATAATGTTGAACCCTTAAATTAATAAAATCGGAGACCAACCATTATTCTAAGACCGTGTTTATTGCACTTTTGGATATGGAATAAGAAAAAACATATTTATCAATAATTCAGTGCATAGTAGTTTCTATAGTATTGTTTTTAAAAGATAAATCCTTGAGAAAAATATTTTCTATTTTATTAATAATCTAAAGACTGATTATAATCTTCAAGAATTTAAAGTTAAAAAAAATTAATTCAAGTATTACTTATCTATATCCATACATATATATTTTCGTACCAAAGCGCCCTTTCTAATCATTGTGCCCCACCATTATACATGTATACATACAATATCATAATCAAAGACAAGTAAGCTTTCGAAAAAATATAAGATAATTGTTAACAATCGATATGCTTTTATCCTATTTTGAAATACCCGGTTCTTATTGCAATAACCACAGTGGAAACCCCTATATACCTATGTAAAAAAGTTCATACTTGATATCTTAATATAGTCTGCCTGTTTCTTCTTCTAAAACTAGCCAGATTTTAACATTTTATGAAGAATAATCTGAGGAGGATTTTGGCTATACCTATATGTTTTTCTTTTGTTTTATATTCATCTTGTTTTGCTGAATATCTGATAACAGCCCCCGTTTCCTTTTAAACACTGAAATATCTAGACGAACATAGACCCTACATATTTCTAAACTAAAACTACTTTACGTAAGTTACGCATAGTTACAATACAAGAACAATGACCACTGCCTAAAGACGACAATACTTAAAACATCGTCATTCACCGTGATCATGCTGGTATGTAAATATCCCAGTATAATCCATTCGATAGCCTGAACTTTATAAGCCCCGCCGTACACTTGCGGTCTTTTTCGACGTGGCCAAGGCCTTTGACAAGGTCTGGCACGAGGGATTGGTTTACAAGTTGTACCGCTTTGAAGTCCCCGATAGGCTAATTAAAATAATTCGCGACTATCTAACAGATCGCACCTTCCGCTATAGAGTGGAAGGTGAATTGTCCACGCCCCGTCCAATACGCTCAGGCGTTCCCCAAGGATCGATCCTGGCTCCTAGCCTATTTAACCTGTACGTCAGTGACCTACCTCGACTCCCGGAGGTCGAGGTAGGGCTATACGCTGACGATACAGTCTTATATGCCTCAGATAGGAATAGATCCCACCTCAGACACAAAGTCCAACGCTCTGTGACCACTCTCGGGAAGTGGTTTAACGAGTGGCGTATAGCCGTTAATCCCTCGAAGAGCGCCGCGATGCTCTTCGATGCGGATTCGTCACAGATACCGTGGAAGCTTAAACCTGTTAAGCTCTACGATAATCCGATTCCGTATGTAAGAGAGACCAAATATCTAGGGGTAACCCTAGATAGTAGGCTCTCTTTTAGACCCCACATCCGTAAGGTTAGGAACAGGGCCGCGTGGGTCCTGGGCCGGTTGCATCCTCTGTTGTGTTCGGTGAGTAAAATGTCCACGCGACATAAGCTCACGCTCTACAAGACGTGTATTCGACCAATTTTGACATACAGTTGCGCCGTGTTCGCACATATGTCCGAGTCGAGTTTCAAACGGTTACAATCGATACAGAATAGGTTCCTCTATTGTCTCACCGGGGCCTCGTGGTATGTTCGAAGCGTAGATCTCTATAGAGATATGGAGCTTCCTTCGATACATGCCTACGTTAAACAGCTCTCCCGTTCGTATTTCGACACCGCGTCGAACCACGCGAATCCGTTAATAAAAACAGCCGCCACTTATGTTCCGGCACCCACGGACATCCGGTGGAAACGCCGGCCGCGCAATATTTTTATTGATCCCGACGATCACATCGAAAATTCGAATAAATATTACACATCCGTCTCTCCAAACAGAGCGTGCCAGCGCCCACGCCCGCGTAACCACCGTTCTCTCCGCAGAGGGCGGGCGGTCAATTTCGCTCCAGCACACCCGTCACGTCCACCCTCTCTAGCGGTAACCCAAGCCTAGGTCCGTTCCTCGGTGTGAAACCCTTGGGTCAGGCAACCGCCCGCGCGATACAAGTGACACTGTACGTGCATCACTTAGCTACCTACATACAACACTACACACGTATGTACATACTCACGTGCACACCACACAGGTACATAGGTTCTGTGAGGGACCTTTTTTTTTCTTTTTTTACGCTAGTTAGTTAGCGCTAGTTAGTGTAGAAACATTCCGATTACTGAATACACATACGCACGGTTCCTTCCTTCCTCCCAGGAGGAAGGGAACGTGCCATGTGTATATTTAGTTAGCTCGAATCGTAGGTGTAGGGATTCGAATAGATCGCGACCTATTTGCGAACGCGACGACCGCCCGAGCCGAGGTCCGGCCACTTTGGCACCCTCGTGCGAGTCGTCCACAAAACTTTCGCGGCTGAGTGCCCTCTGCGCTCGCCCCCAAGTCCGGTGAAGCTGTAAAAGCCGCAGCGGCTTTAGGGCCCCTAAGGCTAACAGTGTAGTCAGATCTAAAAAAAAAAAAAAAAAAAAAAAAAAAAAAAAAAAAAAAAAAAACACTCGATAGCTGGATATGTATACTAGTTGCTGCCAGGATTCAGTGCACCAAGGAGAGTTACTAGAATAATTATATATTTACACGATATAATATATTGTCTACTCGGTTATTTGTATTTATTTATTCATGAAACACCGATATTTTAAATAAATATTACGTCCAAAAGCGGATTTATTGCGTTTGTGGCTGTAGAAGTAATTTATAACTAAATAACTTCAATCTTTTGTTTAAATATAAAATCCGGTTCATTGATATTCGCAATATCCACATAGTTTTAATAACATTGATTTTATAATAATAATTTAATAAAATTATGTAAATGATACCATAAACAATATTACTTATATACTTTATCGTGCCCTATTACAATATTCAAACAGTTCAAGGTTATTTTATTTTAACATTGATAAACGTCAGCACAAAGTACCTAAACCTTTATTATTAAAATATTTATCGATAACTAGCGACCCGCCCCAGTTTTGCTCGGGTACAATTTACAAAGTGGTGTATTTATGTTTAAAAACCCTGATTTAAAGTTTATCGCTTTAATATTGATAGATCATGACTTCATAACTGCCTTTAGGCTAGTGGTCCTAAACGCGAATGCTATGCTCGAGGGCCTAGGTTCGATGCCCAGGTCGAGCAAAGTATTATTGGGTTTTTCTATGAAATTCTCAGTAGCAGCTCGGAGTTTGGCATTGTGCCCGATTAATCGTAATAGGCTCGCTCCCTATTACATGAGACCTACAACATACCCGGCGAACTGTGGGTATACATACCTTTGCCTAACACTTCAGGGATACAGGCGTGATGGTATGTTATATAAGTTCATATTTAGGAATAGTGCGCTTAATTCATCATAGGTGACAGCGGGAAGCCACTTTGTACTATTTATGTATACAAGTACAAAAATAGACACACTATCCACACAAGTTCATTTTATTACTATGTTACATAATGAAATCATGGTTTTAGTATCTAATAAAGGCTGCGTCGCGTTACGGTCTCATTACGTAACAAATAAGTAGATTACGTATGTATTACTAGTTTAGTCTACACCAACCCTTATTTTCAGTTACCTACCCTTTCTTAAGATACCAGGTAATGTTTTGTTGACAGATAAGACCGAGCCAAGTCGGGCTTCTGCCGCAGCGTAATTCAACGGCTTTGCGCACTACGTGCCTAAAGCTAAGACAGGACCGGAGCCAAGGTGTTCAAAGGCTTAGTCGCCAATGCCTCTAGAATTACAAGCTTCGTATATAAAGGAATCTTGGGCACATTTAAAGGAATCGTAAGACAATTACTAACTATGAAAATAAATAAGAAACTTATAGAAGCTATAGGAAAAATAATTTGATGTTTTTCTTTTCGTATTCTCCCTGTCTCTCTATTACGTTATTGTTTTGGTTTTAAACATAACATGTTTAGGTCCCTAACATATGGACGCTTTTTAAGGCGCGTTATATTCAGTTGTTAGTGCTTTTATAGTGTTTGGAACAATTAATGTTCAAATAAAAGTTAAAGCTTTACTTTTCGCAAGACGCGATTTGGATTCACATTTCAAACTACAAATGTATTCCACGTTATAAGTATCTTCTTCAAAAGTAAAAGAAGTTAAAACTAAATTCACCTAACTTACTACGTATTTATGTATGTAGGAACAGCGGCTCTATTTGTTTAGGGCCCCTCAGACTAACGGTGTAGACAGTTCTAAAAAAAATCTTGATATTCAGTTAATAGTAACTATAATATTGTTTTCTTGTGTTTGCTCCGATGGGGCTGGCATACATAAGCCCTCTTAAATAAAAAGAAATATAAGAATTCCTTATAATGACTGAAATTAAATAATTTTTATTTCATAGCTCAGATTCCACTAAACTATTAAGTACCTACCCGTTTGGAGGTCGTAATCAAAGTTTGATATCTACGAAAATTTTAACATACCTATGCTAAACTTTGTACATTGAGGTGATTGAGATACGTGATGTTATTGAAAACTGCTTAAAGAACACTACAATTTTTTCTATTACAACTTTTTTAACGTGGGTTACTGGTCAGAAAAGCACTGTGCTTAGAGCAAAACACAAAAAGAACTTACGAATTGATTCGCATCGGGATGGTTATTCGAACCGAAAAATTGTTTTTTCTGTCTGACTACACTGTTAGCCATAACGGCCTGAAGCCTCAGGCGGCTTTGACAGCTTTACCGTGACTTGGAACCATGAAATCGAGCTGCCTTACCCTTACCCTACAAACGCATAAGGCGGCCAAGTCGCAGCGGCCAGGCGGTTCAAGGCGGCCAATGTTGCGGCCAAGAATTCTCAGTTGACTATACGAGTTGTTTTCAAATGTACGTTGAAGAGTGTGAAAGAAGATCAAAAGGTCAAGGAGCACGTTTCATCAGATACTTGATGTATTAAACCTAAAATAATCACTCGACAACATATCCTATATTCCTTTTCTCATTTCAATTTATGTTATTTTCTTTCGGTATCGTCCACTCCACTCCGACGTGTGAACAGTGCGGCTGCAACGGCTAATGCGTGCGCACTGACAAAATTCAAAGAAATAGCTAGGTACATACACAAGTAGAGTTATACACACTTCACCGTCCCTTTGAAAGCAACCCGTGTAGTCAACTGAGAATTCTTGGCTTCAACATCGGCCGCCGTGAAACGCCTGGCCGTCGCAACCTGGCCGCTGCGACTGGCAGCTTAATGCGTTTGTAGGCTTAGATAGAAAGGTCCTATTTTCATTTTTGAATATTTTGGTAGTTTTGTAGATTTAATATCGTTTATTATATTATTACGATTACTGATCTGTACTTTATTATTTATTAAAATCAAATTAACTTAACTGTCCACAAAAATAGTGCATAATTATGAAAACAAAAAACCGTATCACAAGTTCATGTATATATGGTAGTTATTGTATCGTTACATAACTATACAATTGCATAAGTGAGAAAAAAAAGGAAAAATTACATGACAGTTCTGATTACGTATCTGCAACTAACTGATAAAGCTTTGTCTGCTTATCTCACTTCGCCACTGGACCGTCTTCGTTCTGACGTAACACTTAAATTAAAAATCTTATACAGACAATAGAACTTGCTTTTCTTTTTATCATCGAGTTTTAGCTGGAAAATTTATTTTACGTTTTTTAAACATTGTAGCATTAATTTATCTGCAAATTGAATTTAAAGATAAAGATGACGAAAAGAATATTTTATTTGAGAAATAGCTTTGTACAATGATTTCGTAATTTTATTTATTTTATCACTATACCTGTTGTTTCAACATTTTTTAAGATCTTAAATTTTATAAATGACCATTTGAATTCACTATCCTTTATTTTATAAAATAATAAAAATGTATAGGTACGTGGTGAAATAATATTTCTCAAGTGTGCCACGAATGTTATTCTCAAATTATAATATAATACCTGGGCAACCGAGCTTTGCTCGTTGTCTTACAAAAAAAGAAAAAACATCTATTTAAGTAAACTTGGAATGAAAAACATTATCTAAATGCAAAGTTTCATCGAAATCGTTGGAGCCGTTTCCGAGAAACCAATTATATATAACCAACAATTGCTCACTTATTATAATAAGATGTTTAGGCTTTCCGTTTCACGCATAGATATATATATTATATAATCTATGGTTTCATGGGATTTTTGTATTCTGAGCTTAGTAGACATAAATGTTAGTAGAATGACAGAATAAAAGGACAAATTCGTTTTTGTTTTAGTAACTAAATTCTTTTTGGTTTTGAGGTTAAAAAAGTTTTTATTGTTTCTCGAAACAGTGAATTACCTTGTATTGTATTGTATTGTGTAGCGTTATTACGAGAGACCTAATTTTTATTAAATTCAACCCTCAAATTCCAATCTTAATCGCGGTGTCGATTACTATCAATTGTGTACTAAGTACACAACCACAGATAGGAACGGGTTTATATTAGACTAGCTGTGCCCCGCGGTTTCACCCGCATATAATTTCTAAGAAATCACTGATTGAAGATTTATAATACTTCCATAAAGACAACTTTTTTATCGGACGGCCAGATGGTCACATCGCGGCATCGCAAGGCTTGTTCACGCCGCTAACTAAAATTAAAATAATTCAACACTCTACTCGGTTCTATGTCTATTTTAATTTTGTATTATCTCTCAAACTATGCGTCCAAATAACATGCTGTAAAAGACGAAGTTTATCTTCATTATAAATTTTCTTCATGATGAAGTAACTTTTGTTCGTAAGGATTAATATGCCATGCTTAAAAATAATGCTCATAAATTAATATTTAATCATCAACAATTTTTTTTACAAAATACCTTTTGTGGCTCATGTATAAGAGACAAATGTATGCTATCGCTGACTTTTTATATATATTATTGGGCAATATTTATGTAGAATATTGTATTGACGTATCATTAACCATTAAGCCAGCGCATGTGGCTAAAGCAGTTCGCGAGGGCTTCGACTTCCGACTCACGTTACATATTATCATAATATATGGATTATGCCACACGCTGAGTTTGGGCAGTAGATGCCAGTGCAAGCGTCGAGCCAAGAGCTTTTCCAGGAGCTTCCCTAACACGGGCAGCGGGTCTATGGGCAGTAAGACTTTGGGTTGGTACAGTCGTCCATTTCCGGTTTCCGAAGTATGCACACAGTTGCTGTCTTCCAGGATTGAGGGAAGTGATTCACGTGCACGTGCTACCCTTCTCTTGAAATCCTCAAGTACATCACAGTAATCGCCGACAACATATGGACTACGTCTTGGGGCGGCGCAACGAATCCTCTTCTTCCTCCGCGCAACTTCCCTTTTGAGGATGTCCAAGTCCTTCAACCACCAGGGAGCGCAAGCCACTCTTTTCACCCCAACTACTCACGGGATCACCTGATACTTAGATACTTTGACACAGCTGACTCGAGATCATTGTTGTCGGATACTTCCTTCACTTTGTATGCCTTCAAACCCTTATTGGACAGCTTCTCCTGTAGATCTGATGAGAACTCCGACCATGCTACCTTCTTTATGTTATAGATTCGGCGTTTCGCAGGTCTATGGCTTTGTAGCTGCCATCAACCCGAATAGAGAATGTAATAGCATTATGGTCGAAAGTTTTAGATTCTCATCAACTTTCCAATCATTGAAGGATAGGTCTGCAGACTGTTACGTCTACAATGCTTGTACACAAGCTACCTCCCCATCCTCTGACTACCTAAAAATTGGGCTCTTTCCCCACATTGAGTATCTCGTTTAGAAAGTAACAATAAGCGTCTCCCCGATGGTCGCAGGTACGACTCCCCCACCACAAGCTCTTGGAATTTACATCGGCGCCCGCCACAAGGTTCAGTGCACCCAATTTGGAGTAGAAACCCTCAACTCTACCTACATACGGTTCGATGTGCTCATTTGACATGAAGTAGACGGAGATCACCACCAGTGATAGGTTACCCGCTTGCAGGATCACAGCGGCGATATTGTTATCAAATATATGGAGATTTACGGTTACTTTAACTTAATCCCCGTAGATATGACTATGGATGTAGTCAATATATAATTATTTAATTCGATGCGAGCGTTTTTATTTCCTTTGTGAAAAATATTTACCCTTTATTTGGGCCGCCGTTGAATGAGGTACTAATATAGTACGGTGACTTTCGAGACATTACAATTTTAAAGAGTATTTGCTTATGTTTTTAACAGAGTTCAAACTTTTTTGAATAAAATCAGATTGAGTTTTCAAACATGTGTCAAAATAAAATGTAATTTAAATCAAAAGCAGTAAGGAGTAATGATATCAACTTCGAAGCAAATCACCGCCAAAATAACTTTCTACCCCTTTTTAACCCCGTTAAGGGCTGAACTTCAATAAAATACGAAACACGTCTTCCATCAAATCTGTTAAAAAAGGTTTGTGCAAAATTTAAAGTAGATTTGACCAAGGAATCACGTTGTCCCATACAAACTTTGCTCTCCTTTTTCACCCCTTTAGGGGGAATCTTACAAAGAACACACCCTCCAAGTTTCAGGTCTCTACGATTAGCGGTTTAGGCTGTGCGTTGATCTGTCAGTCATTCAGGACAAAGCATTTTATATGTATAGATAGACTAGGGTACTATTTAAAAAAAAAAAACTAAATTTCGACGTGTTGTGAGATAAATTCCGGGGTTGCAACAAATGCAATTGTAATTTAGACCTTCATTTTATTGTATAAAGGTATTTTCGTGACTGTAAAACATGTAGATAAGTAGCGTAAGAAATGTGAAGGGAACCTTTAGTAGGGTAAGTACAACTAAAAGAGAAGGGAAGCAATATAGCATTAAGGTAGGTAGGGTAGAAACATACAAAAGAGAAAGGATGCTTTAGTATATGTAAGAAAAATGTGAATTATTATAGATTGGGGTGGGGTATTGTGGGATATCCTCATGGCAGGAAGGAAAATGTTATATTTTATTCGCACCAACTAAAATCCCTGATTTGTGTTAGGGATGACGCGTAGGGAAAATAAAAAACACAGATAGGTAATAAATAGCGTACTTAACATTTTTACGAATAAAAATGCAAAAAAATCGTTATAAGGAAACTGAAATATATTAAAATCAAGAAGTAGAGAACCCTAATTGGTTTATTCAAAAAACAAATGTAATTTAATTTTACAGCCGGTTATCTACTTGCAAAATATTAAACGTATAGACTAGAAACTCGTTTTCGAGGTCGAACTAAGATCCGCATACAGTAAACAAAGTTCCTCAGATATAATTACGACTTCAATCCATACAAACGTGTCTTAAAAATATTATGATGAGTAAATTAATTTTAATCGCTCTTTGTGTGTACATTTTCAATGTGGTCAATACTTTGGAATATGATAGTAAATACAGTTACGATTACTACGATTCAAAGGATGAAAGCATAGTTGAAGAAACAAAGGGAGGGTACCACTATTCAGGTGACGTTGAAAAGCCCAAGTACGACATAAAAGACTCTCCAAAACTGTTTCAAAATTTTGTAAAAGAATATAACAAACATTATAAAAGCGAATCAGATTACCAAAAACATTACGCAAACTTTGTGAACAATTTAAGAGATATCATAAATATGAATAAAGAAGCAAAAGGATCTTCCTCTGATATTAATATGTTTACGGATTTAGACGAAGAAGAATTGTCCGCTTATATCGGAACTAGCAAGTAAAATGTAAGTTTCTTTATTTTGTTCTTTTGACCATAATCTCAGTAGATTCGATCTAACAAAATTCTTGTCGATACTCATTTAAATGTGATTAAATTTCTACTGCTTTCACAGTGTTGATACTGAAGTATATTTAATTCCTAAATGTTTTATATCATATCCTATATATCCCATATATCTTGCTTATATTTTTTTATAAATTGTAACCTGTACAAGGTTCGACTATTTCCACCACTAGATCAATTTTTCACCAGTACTCGCGTTGCTATGTTCCTGTCCAAAAGGTGTATGTAGTTCACAACATGCACTAGCTCACGAGGTACCAACCCATGACTGGCCTCTGTTACGAGTCTGGACCTTCTGAAATTGTTTATTAATTACTATACGCTACAATATACTAGCTTATGCATTATTTTTTAGTCAATCACTTTACAGGTATTTAGCCAGAGATATTATAACTGGAATGGAAATAGTGAAAACTCGAATATGGAGATAATACGGAACTGGTACACTTCATATGTTTAATGTGTATATCTAAAAGTTTTCGTTATGCTATTTTTAGGCTACAAAGACAAAGGCTTAATATATTATATTTGTAAGGCTATATATGTAAGGCTATATATGTTTATATATTTACCATAGATTTAAGTTTATTATTATATTTTAATGTAACATTTTATGTCCGGTTCGGTGGCATCACGTACCAATTAACAGCTACCTATTCCTTATCATTCATCAACATCATCAGTCATTCCACGGGCCACAGTCGCAGATGATAATTGTATCAAATCGCAAAAATCTTCCCGACTGTGCCACACCATTTACTATTTGTCATTGCTCCGTATTATTCTAAACACAACATAGTGAACAACAAATAAACAGGTGAAAAAACGCATCAAAACAAAATAAAAAGACCCTGTAGATATTGAATCGATATTCCGAGGATATAAACCAGTCGGCCACCATAATTTTGGTAATACTATATATATGTAGTATATAGTAATACCTAAGTAAAAAATTAAATAACTTACTAATTATTATTTAAAGACCACTCGATAAATGAATATAAATTATTTATTATCTTCTAAACTATTATATTCATAGATGTCTCGTTAGCCTAGTGTTCGTTAGCGCGACTGCTATGAGCGAGGCCCTGGGTTCGAATCTCAGGTCGATCAGTGTTATTGGGTTTTTTCTATGAAATTCTCAGTAGCAGCTCGGAGTTTGGTTTCGTGCCCGATTAATGGCAATAGGCTCGCCCCCTATTACATGGGATCTAAAAACATACTCGGCGAACTGCTGGTGTACATTAGTACACCTCTGCTTAACCCTTCGGGGAATACAGGCGTGATAGTATGTATGTATGTATATTATATTATGTCCTTATATATGAAATTGACGTTTTGTTGAACTGGCCAATATGATCTCAAATATTTAACGTTTGCTTAGGAATTCCAAATTCAAATTTATTTCAAATTTAGGCTTATGTATTTGTGTTTCGAATTCAGTGATTCATTTGTTTTCGCACCATTTGATTTTTCTTTGACATCGTTCTTTTCACAAAATTAAAAATATAAAATATCGCGTTTTTTACAAATATGGGTTCCACTTTTCATCAGCGCTGCAGAAACATTAATCCTTCGAGGATTAATGATGTGTATGGAGAAAATACTACAAAAGAAAGCATGGTACGTTTCTCATTCCAACATTTTCTTTCTGGAAATTTCAACCTACAAGATATTCAAGAAAAATCACTGTTATAATCGATCAATCGCTGTTGGTGGTGGTTGTATCATACTATTCAAAAATAATTTAAAATTTAAAGATCGAAAAGATATATGTAGTCTCTCAATTGACCATGTTTGTGAAGTGGCTTGTGCAGAGAGTGACGGATCAGTTATATTATATGTTTACAGACCTCCAGGATCAAATATTTTTTTATTCATACAAAAATTTACAAAAATTTTAATAACAATATTTTATGTCAATAAGTCAGTTTTAGTTTGTAGTGACTTTAATATAGATATTTTAAGTTCGCCGTTGGAGGTCACTACATTCACGTCGCTTTTTAAGTAATTTAACTTAGATCCGCTTTTTAATGAGCCAACTAGAACTAGAACGTCCCATACTTCATCTTGTATAGACAATGTATTTAGCAATTTTAAACTAGCGATTCGTTTCATGCTTATGTTAGACATTATTATTTATTAAAACGGTATAAATTATTCAATTTAAAATGTTTACTGATTTGTATAGAGGTAGATGTGAGTTACTTATTTCTGGTTTAACAGACTCAGTTAAGTGGAAACTGTTGTACCGACAGATATGTAATGACTTTTTCCGGTTGATATAAAAAAGTTTCAAAAATATTTTTGTCATATTTCCATCAGAGTGAATTGGGAATATGCATTTATTCTAATTTGTGGATAGAAATATGCTTCCCATATTAATAAAATAAATGTTTTTTTTTTAAACGACAGCGTCATTTACACATTTATCCTAAGCCTAATAAAAACTACTTTTATAAAACACAAGTAGATACAAACCTGACTAGGCAACGGAGTCTGGAAGATCATTTAGACTGCTCACTTATTTTATTATGACTATATTTGTTATATCGTTAATATAAAAAAAAAAATTATACTTATGTAATCCGTGGGTTGAAAATACGTTTAAAAAATTCAATTAATTATCTTGTAATATTAATCTATTGACAAAGAACCTAAAATAATACAAATGTGGAAAAAATAATCGTTCATTTATTAAATTTTTCCTATTTGATTTTTATGTCTAAGAAAAAATGTGACGTCATCGTTCTATGATTATACACAGCTGAGTGTTGTGTTACGTCTGAAATTATTACCAAACGTTGCAAATTAAAATTAAAAAAACTATTTAAAGCTTTAAAATTATATAGGTGCTGTAGAAGTTTCATAAGTTTCAACTGAAGTCCTAGTGAACTCAACTTTGTACTTAAAATCTTTAACCTTAGCCTCATTTATTGATTGAACGATGACGTCATGCTGTGTTTTATCGGCATTTTTTTACATGTTTGCATATTACTTTTAAATGTCTAATAATTAATAATGAGTAAATATAATTATATATTATTAAAACTTGTTTTAGACTCCCAGATTATTTTAAAAGTTACCTACTAATCTCTTGCTACTCACATATTTAGTAGATTATATCACTTTTGCTCGAAAATATTTAATTAATTCCATTAAAAGTTCATTTTAATTTTCATCAAATTCTGATTATACAGTACAGGGGTCACAAGTAACCGAACGGCTGCCGAGTCTCATTAATAATGCCGAAAGAATTTCGCATAAGGGACCTTTTCTGCTTGTCGGAAAGGGTCGACACAAGGCGGCATAATGAATTAAATTAGGTCCCACTGATAACCCCTTCACGCAATCTCAGCCCTGGTATTAGGGACCGTTAACAGAGTCAAGATGTTCTAGATAAGGCCTTTACGAGTACTTTCATAAAGTTAAAAGTGTTATGTAGGTCTATTTTTGAGTTCACAAGAACTCATGACGTATTTCGACGATTTGAACCCAGTTTATGAAATAAAAAACACAGCAAAAATTCAACTTAAAATGAAGCCTACCCCAGTAGGGACATGTCGTTGATAGATAGATAATTATAAAACTTTGTTGATAAAAGTAATTAACGAGCATAGCAAAAACAGCCTTATAAAATACTAGTGGTGTACCCGCGGCTCCGCGCGCGTTTGTTACTACGCAATAGTTATTTAAATCCTGTAATTGTATTTTACTCATGTTATTGATAATCATACAATCTATCAACTGAGAAATGACTTAGACTTCCGTGTACAAAATTTCATAAAAATCGGTTCAGAATTCTTTTTTACAACTTCTAAATGTGATTCTTATAGACTTTCAATTATGGAATGACGTACCTATGCTCCCCGTGTAAAAAATTAGATCAAAAGCGGGTGAGAATTGATGTTTTTTTTTTTTTCTTTAGTTAGTTATTTCTTAAAGTAATATTGTAAATCATTATAGCCTATTAATTATGAAATAACTTATACTTCCGATGCACAAAATTTCATCAAAATCGGTTAAAAATTTAGAATTCTTTATCCTATTTTTTTTAATTCATAATTTTAGGGAAAAGTAATTACGTACTATTAGTAAAAGTATTATTGAAAATTCTTACAGCCTACCAATTAGTCAATGACTTAAGTTTCCCGCGTACAAAATATCATAATAATTGGTCAAGTCGTTTTTGAGTTAAATTCGAACATACCTACAGACAGACAGAGAAAAAAAATTCAAGGACGTATTCATGACCAATGTAGTCGAGATAATTAGAAATAATATTATATGTACACTAGAGATCTCTGATGTACACACATGATGACAGTACTACAGATTTATTTATTTAGATTTTTCATGTACCTAGAAAACTGTTATATTTTATAATATAAAAAAAAATTGGCTTACTTCTAGACTAAGTCGTTTTCTAATCAAGAACCTCATTAAAAATGTAATTATTTTGAACATTTTGAAGCTGCCTTTGGTTTGAACGTACTAGAGGTTAAAATGTTTCTGAATGTTGAAATAAGATATTATGGATGAGACTGATGAGACGGCTAGCCTGTAAAATCAATTGCATTTTATTATTAAATGTTAAACATTATTTACGTATGTCGTATACACTAACTATGATGGGGCTGCTAACGTGTGCAAATAGCATTAAAACCCTTGAAATATAAGGATTAAATATTATAGTAGACGCCCAAGTTCGGTGAAGCTGCAAAAGACGCAGCGGCTTCAGGGACTCTAAGGCTAACAGTATAGTCAGTTCTAAAAAAAACTATTATATTATACATATATATTATAAATATATATATTTAGTTGTAACTTAGTAAGGCAAGAACCATCAACATTTTATAATAATTATAACCTGCTAACAATTTTATACCTGAAGGTTTATCGAATAAATTTTTAAACAAGACCTAGCAAGAATTCCTTGTTTGTAGTAGTTTTTATGTCAGTTTCTTCCTACGTCCTAATTAAGTGCTTCAAGGTTATAAGAGTAGGTACATCAAAACATGTTTCATCACAATTATACCCGTTTTGGCTACAAACAAGTTGTCATGCATAAAACTGGATGTTCATTTCAATAGATATTAGTATAATAATATTTTATATAGATACTTACCAGTATAACTAACCACGTATTACGACAGTAGGTAGGTATGCTAGGTAAAAATAAATCGCAATACGTTTTCTTTTCTATCCTACTTTTATATATTTAATTATTAATTGTAAAAATATAAATTTAAGTTTTTTTTTTTAAATAGTAGCACGGCTTACGGCTGTTTTCAATAAAATATCTGAGTTTATCTTTAACTTCCCTCTTATCTATTCAAGCTATAGGATATGGGTTTATATTATGCAGATACGAAAAAGTATCCATTGATAGGTTATTGAAAAAAAAAAGGAAGGACAAAAGGTTATATTTATCTATCTTTAGTAACTGAAACAACGGATAGATAGGTTATTGAAAACTGCCGAAAGTCAATGGCAGTCACCGAGAGATCGGCAATCCATCGACGGTTATCACTGTCATGACGACCTGCAAGCCTCTCGGCAACTAGATGCATGATCCACAAACTCGAAAACCAGAAGAGGTTCACTGTTACGGGTAATCATCATGTGTATGGTATGGTGGCTACCGGGTCGGATACAGTTCCCTAACATCCCGTTTCATTACTGGATGGGTGGGTATACACCGGCTTATCCAGGAACGCGACAGGACTAAGCGTGCCACTATGGCAGGTACTAGGTACACCTGCAGGCTGCTGTATGTATGTGGCGTGATCCAGAAGGTCCTTCCACCCAGAAAACTTTTATTTGAATGCTGACATTCATACTGATGTATAAGTGATGCTTGCTATTTAATTATAATATTTTTATCTTTATATTTTTTTATACTTGTTCTACGTAGCTTTTTATTTGTTGTATTGCTAAACGTGTTATTTATTATAAATATGTATGTTTATATTTTTTACGGCAGCAACAAAAGTATATACCATTTAGGTACTTTTGTGCCAGAATCAATTTGCATATCCATATTGTGAATTAGATACTTGTAAATAACTTCAATGGGTAGTTATTTAAAATGAAGATAAATGATTTATTATTTATTTATCTTTAATTGTGCTATTATCAATTAATGAACATTACTTAAATAATATTATACAAATTAAATACAAGTTTAAAATAGTTATATATCTACTTATTGTAGGTATGTATTATTGTATCATAAACGGCTTTTGGGCCGCCATTGAAGTGAGACTACCCGTTTCATTTTCAGAATTTATGTGAAAGTTTTTGTTCTGTTTTGTTCCCAGGAATGAAAGCGGACGCAGAAGGGTCACAGCGTTTTGTGAATTTAATTAAAGATTTCATTAAAAATGAAGCGTTTGTCTTATGGTGTTTTATTGTTCTTAAAATAATAGCTCAGTTTCAGACGCATATAATAAAATGTTCTTAAAATTCGATATAATATAAACAGTGCCGGTTGCCGAGATATGGGCAGATCTTCGCAAAGATGCTATTAATATTAGGTAGGTCCTTACATATGAAATTAGCGTTTTGTCGTACTGACCACTTTAATCTAAAATATTATTAACTAGCTGTGCCCCTCGGTTTCACCCGAGTTTTTATCCAACAAATACCGCGCCGCCAACGCGACGGACCCATGTAATCATAATTGTTATCACTTCTCGCAAGTACAAATTATTTTAATTTTTCATTTTCTCCTAAACTGTGTGTCCTAAGTACATACTATAAAAAGAAAAATTTAAATTGTCTTTATGATGAAATAACTTTGGTTCGTAAGGATTAATATAATAAGCCTAAAAATAAATCTCAAAATCCATTTATAATCTTCAACATAAAAACACGCAAAATGCCTTATTGTGGTTTATGCTATTAAGAAATAGGCATATGTTACCGGAGATTTTTTTTAGATATACTAAAGAACAATATTTTTGTAGAATATTATATTTACGTATCACTAACCATTACGCCAGCGCATGCGGATAAAGCAGTTCGGGAACACTTTCACTTAGACTTACTTAAACAAAAATCAATATTTAAGGCTAGCTGAGAGGTTTAGCTTAGTTCCAGATAGCCTATACTATTCTTAGTGAATCTGGCTATCTTAAACAAAAAGAATTTTTCGAATCCGACTGCTACCCGTTGTCCAGAGATTACTATGTTTAAACAAACAAAACAAAAAAACTCGTCCACTTTACTAAATTATTAATAGTATAGAAGATATACACAGACTGACCTCGGTACACGACAAACCAAAAGAAAATCATACATGTGTTTAACACTATGTATGGTGATCGCGATCCCTACCACCCTGCTATATTACTGTATATACACTGACAAATCTCTGAACACGATAAACCAAAAGAAAATTATAGATGGTTTTTTTCTTTCTCACTGGCTATACTGTTAGCCTAAAGGGCCCTAAAGAAATAGAGCCACTGATGGCTTTGACAGCTTCACCAGGCTTGGAGGCGAACGCTTAAGGCATTCAGCCGCGAAAGCTTGAGCAACATGCGCACAAAAGTGCCAAAGTGGCCGGACGTCTGCTTGGGCTGTTACCGCGGTTGTGAAAAGGTCGCGAACTGTCTAATTCCCTATCCGTAGAAAATTTGACCTAAACTAACACATACATATAACATGTCCCTGCCTCTAGGAGAAAAAATGAACATGTGTATATGTGTTTAGTATCCTGGAAACATGGTCGAAAGTAACTATCGTAAAAAAAGAAAAAAAAGGTCCCTTACAGGATCTATGTACTTATGTGGTGTGCACGTATGTATGTACATATTGTGTGTAATGATGTGTGTGGGTAGCTACGTGATTGCAAGTGCAGTGTCACCAGTATCGCGCGAGCGGCTGCATGACTCAAGGGTTCTACACCGAGGGAACGGACCTATGCTTGAGTTGAGGTAAGAGAGGGAGGACGTGACGGGTTATCGGGAGCGAAATTTGCCACCCATCCCCTGCGGAGGGAACGTTGGTTTCGCGGGCGTGGACGCGAGCACGCTTTGCTTGGAGAGACGGTGGAGTAGTATTGGTTTATTTCCTCGATCTTATAAACGGGATCGGTGAAGATATTCGCAGACGGAGTTGTTCGCAGGGGATGTTCGGTTTTGGGGTTTAAGTCGCGGCAGCTTTCACCAACAGATTCACGTGATTCGAAGCAGTGTCGAAGTACGATCGCGTAAGATATTCAATTTACGATTCGACCAACGTACCAAGGGGATTTGTTAATTTTACGTAAGAATCGGGTTTAGAGGATTTGGCATTTATTAATGTTGATCTTTGACGTATGTGCGAATGTAGCGCAGCTTATATGTCATGATAGGATGGACATATGTCTTGTATAATGTAAGCTTATGTCTCAGGAACATTTTGCTTAGTATCAAGGGGTGCAGTCTATGTATATTGTAAATCACCCTTATTTTTTAAAACACGAAAAACTGTTATTTCTTCCTAAAAGCATAAATATGAATTTTCATATCCCTAAATTTTGAAATAGTGGGATCTTCATAAAATCTTTCATCCCCTATTTCACCTCTTAAAGCTTTATTTTCACAACATAAGGTAAGCCAATGCCGTTCTTTAAGGTCCAATATATCTCTATACCAAAATTCATCAAATTTGGTTTGATGCGTTCTTCGTACAAACCTTCATCGTCTATTTCAGGGCGTGAAATGCAACAGACAGGACAGACAGAGTTACTTTCGCATTTATAATATTAGTATGAATTATTCATTTCATTATGCTGTCGTTCTCTATGGTGTCAGTAAATTACCCAATAGCAGAATAACGACAACAGTTTATAATAATAAATTTTTGAAATTAATTCTCTCTCTCTCTCTCTGCTATACCTTTCTTTGTTTCTCTTTAACTGATACTTTAGCATGGTAAAAATAGCAAAAGATCGATTGTTGTGGTGTCCTTTTTGTTTTCTATAATAGGGATTTTTATATTGTTAACACAAATCTGAAAATTGAATAAAAGACGGTCAATTTTTTGGAGAGCTCGGCCTTTTAGACCTCGATTTATTGTGAATCGATACATCAGAGTTAGATTCGAATCGATCTTTTTCGGAATGAATTGCCTAGCAGCGATGCGGCACTCGACTTGCTTGCGTGATTATATCCAACCTAGGGTGACCACTTACTAATATGATTTATTATATAGATGTGTGGTCAACTCATACCTATTGGAAAGTTCCAAATTCTCTGAAACTGTACATTTTTTAACTTTATGTAAACTTTCAATAATTATCATTTTACAAACCAGTTTCAAAGTTTCCGCCAATACTACTGAAGAGCTATTTTATAGCATTTTTATCGAACAAATGTTCGACGTGATTTTTAAAATTGATATAACTTTTTTATTTATGAAATCATTGAAGTAAAACCACACTAAATGTTAAGTGAACCTTACCAAAATATATTAGTTGAAACCGTTTCCAAATCAGTTAAGCCGTTTCTGAGATTAGCGCGCACAAACGTTGGCAAACAGATATACACAAAAATTCAAATAATCATTTTTTTGGGTTCTCCTGCGTTGATAGAGACCCCCAATAATAGTTTTTCTCATATACATATCTTCTATGTACAGACATCGATCAGTTACGTTTTTATTATATGTATAGATAGATGTAGATATGGTGGTCGCGATCCCTACCACTCCACTATATTATTGTGTATACACCGACTGATCTCTGAACACGATGAACCAAAAGAAACTCATAGTTGGGTTTATCACTATTTGTATGGTGGTCGCGATACCTACCACCCCTCTATATTATTGTATAAACACAGACTGATCTCTAAACACGACAAAGCAACAGAAAATCATAGATGAAAACATGACCAAATGAAAACATAAAATAACTAAAATATATTTATTTCAAAATACATTTGTATTCGTATAAAACGTTAAGATTTTGACCTAAAAAGTCAGAATTACCATACAATTAATTAAATGATAGCCTGGGAATTAAAAAAAAATTGTTAAAGAAAATGTTAAAGAAAAATGTTAAGTAACAGATAAATTATATTATTTATATTAAACTATAACTTCAATTACTCACTTGTACGTAGGTACCTACATGATAAAAAAGTTTTTTAATCGGTAGGTACATACGTAGGCATAATGAAAAGTCGTCATACAAAAATCTATTACGTCTATCTTTTCTGTGAATAATAAAACAAAGATAGAACATACTTCTTAGTAAGAAACTCATATTACCTAGTAAGAATAGTTTCGCCAATATCTATCTCTACATTAAAATTGAAATTTGTAAAAAAATTTCTTAATTGTACATACATGAAATAGACTCAAATTTGTAGAAATAAAACCTACCTGTGGAATAGACCTTTACCTAGAAATTTAAATATACAGGATATGTTATTATTTTTATTATTATAAACATGCTACAATAAAATAAAAACTTTACCCATAGCCTATAGGAGTAAATATTCAACTATAAAAAAGTTGTTGCCTTGATGAATAACAAAAAAACCTTTATATTTAATTAGCACACTGTTTACGCTTAATAGTCGAGCGCATACGATGATGACTTGGCTACATCGTGCCTACAGCAAGTGGTCGATAGACTAGGTAGACTGCGACTCTGCAACGGGGGATAACTGGAAGATCCTGAATAATATGCCGGTAAGACTGAGCCGCATGGTTAGAGATATACGCTTCGTACCGAAGTACCCTGTTTAACCTAGAAGTACCGTGTTCTTGGAGCAGCACGTGAATTCACACTGCCCGGACTTTTCTATTGACGTAATTGCAACTCACTTGTGAGTTGTTCGGGGTGCGATGGGCAGGTAGTGATGTAGCGGGGGCCCGGTCTCAAAGGAGACTTTTCATTAAACTCTATCATTACCTGTATTTTCATTTTATTTATTACTACTATAAATGACATATCAAGCTCTTTTTATTATATTGTGTCGATATGAAAATATTGTGAAATATAAATTCTATAGCTAACTCATTTTTTTGTCTTCAACAGGATCTGGATAGATTCCAAATTTACTGTTATGACAATAGGCTTCAAATAAATGTTCCCAAATGTTTTGTATGCTCTTTTAATAGGAAACCTAAACCAATAGTGTTCAGTTATAAATTAAATGATATCTTTAAAAACAGAGTTTCCCCCATAAGGGACCTTGGAGGAGTGCCGGCCCGAACATTTCTAGCGCCCTAGGCGAAAGATTTTAATGGCGCCCTTTTAAAATAATTTCTACTAAGCCATTTTGACAGATGTAGTTTAAAACTTCTTGTGGCATAGTGTTTTCCGATATTCTAATGGCAATAGATTGTAATTCTCTACATAACTCTGTTGTATCAGCATACTAAAATCTGCATGACTAAGAGATTCTTCCAACTTTATACACTCTCCCAGAAAGGATTTCATAGTTTTATTTGCATCTCATGATCGTTTTAGGGCATCCTAAAACATAGTTAACACATCTTATCTGAGTAAACCCTTTATCGATTGAATATTACTGTGGTATTCAACACAGGAAAATAAAAATTTCTTTTTAACTTGTCTTTCGCAACATTTATGAGCTCGTCTTCAGTTTCATAATTAAATTGCCTTTTCTTTTTTCTTAAGCTGACTGGCTTCGATTCTGATGCGAATGTTGTGAGAATGCTGGTTTCTTTTTAAATTT
Organism: Saturnia japonica; assembly: GCA_033032175.1. Taxonomy (NCBI): domain Eukaryota; kingdom Metazoa; phylum Arthropoda; class Insecta; order Lepidoptera; family Saturniidae; genus Saturnia; species Saturnia japonica. Next base: position 8,779,787 of record CM065314.1, read on the forward strand.
CTCTTGTCTCTACCAGCATTTTTTCCTAACCCAAAACACTTCTCCAACTTTGAGAAAGGTTTTTGCTTTTAGGAGAGCATATTTTGTATTATAGTAGCGTTAAGATCCAATTTCTATAATTGTAGAAATTTGCAAGTCAAATTAATTTCGAACAAAATATTTTAATATACGATAAGAGAAGCAATAAACATAAAATTCACGATATTTTTTGGCAATGGACTGAGCCTCAACTCGACTTTGATTTCCAGACGAACCCATCGGAGTATGGTTTTCGTAAATGTCCATGACCGCATCATACACGTCAGCTAATTGGTACTGGATTGTCAGTTGCTCTCATTAGAGAATATGTTGTTCCATGTCAGTTGACCGAGACTTAAGGCGGCTTGAATCAATCCTTAAATCAGATTTAAGATTGACATAATCCATCAGCCATGCATCCTCTCGCGGTGCGCCGCCGCTTAGTATTGGGGTAATTTTTTATAGAGGATTTCTTCCTCGCGATCCGGGCGGTTAAGCCAAAACCCTTGGTCCCATACGAAGCCGCGAGAAATGACCACAACACTTCACTACCCCACTTACCTGACTGACGGCAGTGCTAGTGCACGTCAGGCCCACTTACGCCACGTCTGTTGGCTCCCTCTGATACTCAGAGGGATGTCAGATAAAGCCCCCCTCGTCAGGTATCTGCCGCCGACTGTGAAGCGGTCGACGTTGCCCGGGACACACCACATGGAGGTTCCTGACTCGTGCCCCTTGCATACATTTTAACTCAACTAAACGGAATTTGTACAAAAACTGAATTTTTTTTTTTGTTGTGCAAGCTGCACTTAATGTAATTTGATCGCAATTTGTGTAGGTCGTACTGGCGCAGGCGGGTTGACGTTAGAAGTGTAACGAATATATTCGTAATAGGTACAGGGATTATAATACGCGCCACGGACTAATATATTATGATAAACCAATACAGAATAATAGGTTACCAAATTTTAGTCAAATATTAGGCACGCGATTCACGATCCGCGCGGCGAGCCAAGAATAATTATACACTTCGGGCTTCATACTAAAACTGCATGGGTTGGTAGCACAGTAAGCAAGCAATGAGAACAGAATCACTATATTAGGCATCGTTTTTAACGAATATCAATGTATTACTTAATACGGATATTAGTTAGATTCTCAGATTAGTTTGTAATTTTTGTATTAGGTATCTGTTTGTATTTCGTATTATAAAATCAGTATATTAGGCACCGTTCTTAATGACTATTAGTGTTTTAGCTAATACGGATATTAGCTAGCTAAAGTCATAGATTGGTTTGTAATTTTTGTATTAGGTATCTGTTGGTATTTCGTATGAAGAATCACTATTTTAGGCACCGTTTTCATCTAATGTCAATGTATTAGCTAATACAGATATTAGTTATATTCATTGATTAGTTTGTAATTTTTGTATTAGGTATCTATTGATATTTCGTATTATATTAGAGGTTCCTTCAGTTCCTTGTAACTAGTTGCGATTGCATACATGTTATCGTATCTATATATTTTAGTGAATTTCAAATGTAAATATTTATTATTTTGTGTTTAGAATCAACTAAAAAATCAATCGATTGGCGTTTTTAATGGACATATATAAAAATCTATAATTGTAGTACATGTCATAGTGATATTTTTTAACATAATATATTTTAATATACCAAAGATTTTGACGTTAACAACAGTATGTAATCTATACAAATAATAAAATGGAAGTGTCTGTTTCTAATGCCAAAATAACAGTTTTTTTTTTACTAAATGCATATGAAAGTATATACGATAGCTATAACAAAAAACCCATTTTCAAAATTCTTGTCTGTCTGTTTGTTCCTGGTAATCTCCGAAGCGGTTAGAACGATTTCGACGGGAGTTTTCCTGGAAGATAGCTGATTTTATAGGAAGTTACTTAGGCTACCTTTATTTTAGAAAAAGAATTAGGGTTCCGCATAAATAAAAAACAACTGGTCATGGTGAATTAATTCGGGCGCTTAAAATAGCTTACGCTGGGTAAACTATAAGAGATATAGCAAATTAATGTACTAAATAATTGTAAGCATTAAAAAGACCTACAAAAAAGACACGGAGAGTATACGTCTATCTTCTAAGGATCACCTACAATAAGCATTATTGTCTTTAAAATAGCCGGGAGCAGGGAGCAAGATTCGCGCGGGCATTCTGTAATCCACGTGAGCGAAGCCCCGGGCACAGTTAGTTTATTAATACGAAAAATAATTTAATCACTTTTTCATTTACGTCATATAATAAACATACGGATAAAAATATTCACAACTATCTTTTATTTCATACTCACATTCTTTAAGACGTATAGAATAGATATGCTTTTAATATCGGTTTTAGATTCAAGTAGGTAGGTAGCAAATATTGAATCGGTGACTATTATTTGATTAATACCAAATCATAGGTACGGGAAGTGGGAACCTAATATGAGTTAACTAAAATATATTCCCTAAGGAATATCAAAATATCAGCCTAAAACACCTCTAGTGAATGTCACTGTTAAGCAATGTTGCCACACCAAAGCGAAAATTTTTGGTAGAAAAGTGGGTAAAAAATTGGGAGTATTTTAAGTTGTAAAACAACTATTATTTTTTAATTTCGATGCTGCCGATTGCCGCCCCCTAATATGAGTACCCTAGGCTGTCCCCTAGTTCACCTATATGAACGGGCCGACCCTGCCTTGGAGTCGCCTTTGATTCTAAGCTTATTTTTGATTTACATATTGACAAAATTGTAAACAAAATTACTAAAGTTCTTGGTTATTATATTCCGCCTTCATCTATCTGATTTTAAGAATATTAAAACTTTTTAAATACTTTATTGCGAGTTTGTCCGCAGTCACCTCTAGTACGCTTCATAGGTGTGGAACCCAAATTATCATTTATATGTGGGAATAGTTAAAGCTATTAGGAATTTAAAATTCAAACCCTGGAAACATTAAACTATAAAAGCAACGTCTATGATCTTTGAATAAAAAATGACGTAAGACTGGGTTAGGCTGATATAAGGTTAAAATTATTGTAAAATATATTTTATTAAAATAAACGAATTTAAAAGTATTTGTTTCAGTTCTCAGCATTATCACTTTTCCCATATATATATATATATATATATATATATATCAAAAAAGTATCAAAAAATATTTTACGTTATCTGCAATTCAGATCAAACTCCTATTTCTCTAACTACCGTGAATGTTGCAGACGTTTACGTTTTCTCCCATTACATGAACGTCGAGGAACAGCAGATTTAACATTTCTTTCAAAAATATGTGGTAGAGCCGTAGACTGTGTAGAACTCGTAAGTAGCATTTATTTGCGTAGGTACTCCCTCTACTTCCCTCAGAAGACCGCGTCTTCTCTACGTATCATCGGTTAACACCATTCATCGACGGAATAGTTTTATTAAAGGAGCATGAAATCTAAGACTTGTTTAATAGGTATTAATGTTTATGAACTTAAAAATAAACTGGCATCTCTTTCTTTTTGTAACTTACAACCGATCTAATTTCTCATCTATTGTTAATGTCTATTTGTGAAAACTTTTAAATGGCTTTTAAAATTACCTACAAACTACTTCTAAATATTTTTTATTTTTAGCTGTAAATTTTCCTTGTAATTGTTTAATAAAAATAAAATAAAATTGTTCTCTCTTGGTCATGCATATGCCTGGGAGTTGCACACTCCAAATAAAGTTGGTCGTATCACAAGAGATGATGAGGGCATGGATGACAATGGTAAAGCAATAAAACAGAAATATTTGAAGAGACTTCGTATCAGTCAAGTTGAAAAACAATATTTGAAAAAAGTTTTGGAAGTACCAGCTTGGGTAAGATAGTACTCCCACACAAACTCGCGGGAAAATCGTCAGCAGAAATGTTTTTCGACGATAAGGTGAAGATATACACGTCGGATAACTCATCATAAAATAAGTCGCACGTTTTAGAAACCTAGGAAAAAGACAGACTACAAAAAAATATAGGAAAAGATTATGAAAATAGGAAAACGCAGAGCAGTTGAATCAGATATAATCGAAGGAGACGAAAGTTTAGTTGGAAATTCTGGAAACGACGAATAAATTAACTCTGAATTTTAGCCCAACACCACATGTTGTTGAGAGTACGCGATGGTGACTGTGTTATGCGTAATATAAAATAAGCCAAACGTTCACGAGAAATGTACAGGTTTACACGGACTTATTTTCCGCCACTCGACGTCCGTGTGCGCCTCTTTTGCGTGATATTGGCCGACCTCAATCGTGTTAGCCCAATTACTCCAGAAAATCCACCAGTCGCCCGATGTTGTTAAAAACCTGTGAAAGAGTCCTTGGCGTTCCAAGGTGTTTAACCCGCTATTGGGCCAAATCTCTGCTCTCCAAGAGCACGTGTTTGGATGTTTCTTCTGCTTCAATGCACGCTCGAAAAGGGGGCCTTTCGGCAACACCTAGATTAAGAAGGTATTTGTTATAATACCCGTGTCCTATTAGTGCCCCAGTAATCATTCGTGCTTGACGTCTGCTCAAGTGTAAGAAGGCTTTTGAGATCTTGGGATTAGCGCAAGGCAGTGATTCCCTAGCTTGCCTACAGCCCGTCAGGCTGATCCACTCTGTACCTCTAAGTCGTCTTATTCTATAGCGTATTTCTGTTTTGATCCAGCAAAAAGGAAGAGGAACAATTGGTTCTGGACCGAACACTATCCTGTCGTAACTCGGATCCCCTTCTCACAAGATTGTCCGCTGCATCATTACCATGGGTTCCACTGTGTCCTTTATTTATTATTCCAATATTATTTAACACGGTGAAAAAAAAAAACAAACAATCGAACCATATTGATCATCACATTCATCACTATATTTCAGTCGAACTTACAGATCTCTCCATAGTCTAAAATTGTTCGCTTGCAAAAAATGTCTCAATCTTTACATAATTGCTTAGAAGGGGAAATATTTCATTTCTAGTCTATTGTTCATTGGATGATGCAATCGGAGCGACACGCTTTGTGTGAATAAAAGTAAACTACATTGTTTTTAGTACCTAAATAACATAATCGATGTTTCGAGGTACATTCTAGCTCAGTTTAGGGATTCCGATAATACTAAACTTTTCTATTTTTACTCAGATCGTAACAATAAGATAGTAAATCAATAATATTTAAAATTAACATAGTTATATAAAATAAATGGTAAAAATTATACAATTTTTGCCGTCACTTCAAAACTACAAGTGTTAGCAAATATAGAAAAATACTGGTCTAGAGATGAGGCACAGTGGTCGAGTATTTGGGCATAATCGATAAAAATAATATTATTTATATGAATATATTAAAATATATAATATACATAGTTAATCACAATTAAAACAGTCGCGGCTGAGTGCCCTCTGCGCTCGGCCCCAAGTTCGGTGAAGCTGTAAAAGCCGCAGCGGCTTCAGGGCCCCTAAGGCTAATAGTATAGTCAGTTCTAAAAAAAAGCCGAAATCGTCATACCATTCTGGCACGGGAAATAAAAATCCGAAATTTTGGTATACTGGAGTTATTCAAGTTGTTGAGGTTGATGAAATAATGTGATCAAAATTCTTCTTCTTCTTCCTAACTTGGCAACCGATCCTCTGTAATGAAGACGATTACCGATTATCGAGTGAATTATAGTGTCATGTGTTATGATGATTCAGTATCCTAACAAGATGGTGGCTCCCTTGTTAGAACTTTCTAGGAAGATTTCGTGGGATCTCAGAATGAATGCTTTCAGCTTATATTTATAATCCACTTCACTTATGCACAAAAACTAAACTATATCATGCAAAATGCTACCAAAAAAACAACATGTCATTTCAAGATCCCACTAAAAATTTCCGTGATCAATGTTATGTAGTCCATATGCTTGATATTGTAATTATAGCCCCCCGCTCCTTGTAAGAAAAACTTAAAAAAAAAAATTATTGCTGTGTGTGTCGGTTGTTGGCATTGCTGAAAAATTAAACAAGTTGTAGTTGATATAAATAATTATAATAAAATTAGATGTAAAACATGAGGAAAAGTGTTTAATATTATATATTATTAACATTACAATTCAATTAATCAATATTTTAATGTCTATTAAATTAATATTATATTATTAATTTATTATATCATCGCACAACAACCAAGTAACATCAATGCAAAGTATATTTTTGATGAATTAACAAAATCTTTTGACCATACTGTTCCCCATCTCCCGCCATATCGTTGTCAATACAACAGCATAGAAATTACATGAGCTCAAATAAAATTTTTGAATTTTTTTCTTCATAAAAGTACCTATACATGATATAATACAACTGTAACGAGATTACGAGGCTGTGGCTGTAAATTAAATAATAATTTTGATGAAATTTGAAATAGAGATAGTTCATAGCTCGGATTAAGACAAAAGACAATTATTATCCCCTGTACTATCTAATATTTATATTTCATACAATTTCTTATTTAAACTTAGATGATTCAGTATCAATAATAAATATAATAATTAAAGACTATGCTGCACGCAATAATACTACACCGCCTTTGTTTTATTTGAATGTATTCCATAGAGTAATTATAACTTTACATTAAAATTAAAATAATTAAATAAATAAACATTACAAAAAAATATTATATTAGAGTAATTTGTATTGTGTTTTTTATTAAGTAGGTTACTGATTTTCGACGACTCAGTTTTAAAATACGTCGGCTATAGCACGTACAAAAGTTCTCTGTGACTAGCTCATCCCTAGTGTAGTCATAGTGATAGCAGTATGCTGACCTGTGCGTTAATAAAAATATTTGAGAATAAGAATTCTTCGTAAAATAAATAAATTTATGTGGACAATAATGTTATAATATGTCGTATTGTGTAACAATATTAATAGTTTGTCAATTATACAGTAGGTACCTATAATATATTGTGTTATTTAAAACAGATTTGTCATATATTGCGTCCTCTAAAATATCGTTAATTATCGTTAGTTAAACTAACAATTGGAGCTTAAAAGTGGGCATTATTAAGGAAATCTACAATACAATGAGAGTTGACAACTTTTGGAAAATTGCTATATAAACACTTCTTTATAGTGATGAAAATATAAATGATTTTTTTTTCAATAATACACCATAACCACCATTGCCAGTGAATTACAAATATTTTTTAATTTTAATAGAAAATACGCCACAAAAACGCAGTTTTATGGTCTCGGGACGTAAATATTCATTGTGTGTCATTTAGTATGATATCAGTCCACAGTGACAAGTGTGACTAGTGTGACTACTGACGCATGAGTTTTATATTCTTATTCCTGAATGGTGACGTCACGTTTTTTAATCGGTGTTTCAAATTACGTGACTCACAGACAAAAAATATTAATTTTCCAAAGGTGAAATGAAATAAATAATCAATTACTTTTTCCAGATTTTTATTGTTTTAGACATTTTATTTATAGACCAATAATACTCAATAATTTACTTTCGTTTTTAAACACAGTCAACTCGTGTATTCTTTATTACTATTGTCGAATTATATCTGACTCTGGCAACCCCTATATATTACTATACTCTATGCTGGCAACATTAGTTCAGTCAATAAATTGATTTGTTGGGTACGGGGGGAGTTAGTTATTTTGACATTAATTATTTACATAGGCTACGTTTATTTTGTTTTTTGTACCTTCAGTTTCGAGAAAAACATAATTATGTGTTTGTATATTAACATTTCGCGGGTACTTTGGTTTTTATGATATATTTTCAGTTAAATTCCAGTAATACTAAAGCTGAACACTTGCAGCTGTTATAAATTACTCGTTCCCTTTGGTAAGCAATTATTTATTTGGTGAAATGAAAACTTATGTATTTATTTAACTAAAAACACTCTGTAATTCATTTCTATTTAGAAATTAATTTAAATAAATGCATGTTCTTAGACTTAATATATTCTTTTAATTTATTGTAACTTTTTTCAAGTTAATTTAATATACCTAGTATTTTCGTAGTATAATTTATTATCTGAAGTAAATCTTATCAATTGTTACTCAATAATCAATTCGAATATAAAAGTTTGTAACAGTTTAACTTGTTTTGAATACATTCTCTGTCATATCATTTATTTAACTTAGAAAAAATCCTTATTTATAGGAAGTATTTTACTTTTCACAGAAAATGTACCAGTGATGTTGTAGTAAGATAGACAGAGCAAAAAGGAGGTCTGTGTGAAGCTGTGATAGTAAATATTAATGTAAGTTCCTTGTAATATTTTTCCTTAAATATATGTCATTATTATGGCATTATTGAGGGTGTTCCAATAGTTACCTAATATTTTATCCTTGCTTCATTACCTGCGATATTTAAACTAATGTCTGAAAAAACAAGATTTCTTACTGAACCTTAAGCCTCGGTTAGTTTTTGCTGAAACCAAAACTTTTTTGACATGTTAATAATTCTATTATATAATCAAATTAAGAGTATTTTTAACTTGACTTTTCACATATACATGCAGTTCAATTGTTTTAAAAGAAATAAAAAAACATTAATTAAAGTTTGTTACAAAAATAATTCTATACTTATGTTATAATAACAATTTAACATTACACAAAAGTAATAAATATGTTAAAGACTTACTCTTGTTAGTAAACTTTGACAAAAATCAACACTTAGATAAAAGTACAGACTCCTTATTAATTGAGTATTTAAAAGATTAATTGTGTTCACAATATTTGTGAGATAAAACATGAGAGTGTACAGACACATGATTTACAAACACATAATAATTCACAAATACTGAGTTTTGGCATGACCAAACAGAAACTGTGGCCGAAACTGTCTGAAATTGAAGCTGAAGCCTCATTCATTCAGTTATTAATTAAAAGTACTCATTGTATGTAGATTTCATAAATATATCAAAACAATTTTTTTTTTAATAGTCATACAGGGATCCTTCTGCTTCTCTTACAATTGTAATGAAAGTTTGATAACTGGATTATAATTGTAAACAAAATGAATATAATTAAGTTAAAAATAGTTTCAGAATAAACAATTGCTAGTGTATTGAAATGGCTTGGAACTATACATATTACATTGGAAGTAATCAATAATACTATATACATGTAATATCAATATTTTGAAGTACCGAGCAGTTGTGCAATCCACCTATTTGATCCTGAACTATGACCAAGGTTCTATCTGAAGCCAGCCAATATAATGTTGATACTCCTGAGCACCTGGACACCTTTTGTGTCAGTGAGTGTCACTCAGAACAGTGTTAGGACCGGAGTGCAGTAGTATGAGCACTGCTGCTTTGAGGTAGAAATAGGTGTGATGATGTGGCTTCTTCAGCCAAAGTTGCACAAGTTCTACCACTCTTAAAATTATCTATATTGTTCCAATTGGAAAATTATAAATAGGAATAACTTTTTAATTGCATTGTTAACATAGGACCGGAGTGAAAATTAGTTTTATTATTTTGGCCTGTTAATCCCATGTCTATCAAAGTTACAAAATAAATATTATCCATCCAGCCATTTAGCAAAAAAACTTCCACTGCTAGAGATAGGCCATCCCCAAAAGATTGTCACAATGACCAGTCCTGTGCTATCTGCATACAGCAGATTCCTACAACTGCACTAGTCTATAGAAATAAAATGATTGAGGTTTGCGGTTGTGTGTCATTACGCAAAAAGTACTAGACAGATTTTGATAAAAAAAAATTGTTTTACTCCTTAGATACTTGGTCCATATACAAAAAATATCACTTTATCTTCATATATACAATTAATAAAATTAAAGTGTCTTTTTGTAATGTCAAAATAGCAGACATTTTTTAACTAAATTCATATGAAAGTATATACATTACCTATAACAAAAAACCCATTTTTAAAATTTTTGTCTGTTTTTCTGTGTGTTTGTTTCGGGTAATGTCCGAAACGGTTGAACCGATTTTAACGGGACTTTCACTGGTAGATAGCTGATTTTATAGGGAGTAACTAAGGCTACTTTTATTTTGAAAAAGAATTATGGTTCTGCACGAATAAAATAACTGGTTATGGTGAATCAATTCGGGCGCTTAAATGGCTTACGCTGAGTAAACCATAAGAGATATAGCAAATTAATGTAGTAAATAATTGTTGACATTAAAAATACATACCTACAAAAAAGTTCGCGAGAGTACATGTCTATCTTCTAAGGAACACCCATATAAGCATTTTTGTCTTTAAAATAGCTGGGAGCGGGAGAGGAAGATTCGCGCGGGCATTCTGTATCCACGTGAGCGAAGCCGCGGGCAAGGCTAGTAAATAATAATTCTGTAGATAACGCGTGCGAAGCCGCGGGCATAGCTACTAGTTTATAAATAAATGAACACTTCAGTTTTAAATAAGTTTCAATAATTATATTTTATATACATAAAAACACAAGGTACGTCTGTCAGTAATCGTGTAACTTTAGAACAGCTTGACGATTGAGCCATTATCCACTTAATAAAATTTATTTAATGAAGACGATGGTTCATAGCTATGTTAAGATCGGAAAGGTGGCGCTATGGTCGATCCATTAACTACCGGAAAGGTCATAACAATATCTGCCGGCCCAGCTTCTATTATATTTATAAAAATGGATTTAACTATAATATATTTAGAGATTGATAAACTCCGAAACAGTTGCAGAAGTTTTATAATATATCCCTGAAAGCGATACGTGATGAACCCGCTGTGAAGATATTAACTATTGCTTCTTAATATGTTTTATATATTTTCCTGCTACTACTAGTTTTTCAGATAATTATATAAATGAATGTTGTAAATATTTTCCCTATTTAAGTAATTAGATCTATGCATGAATCCATTTAAAAGATTAATAATCGTTAAGGTTAGTGTTTTTGTTACGTCGTGTCGTTTTTAATAAAGAAAAACACCTATCTAGGTATACTTGAAATGTAAAACATTATCTAAATGCTAAGTTTCATCGAAAACGTTGGAGTCCGTTTCCGAGCAACCTATTACATATATATATACAAGAATTGTTCACTTAATAAAATGCATACTTTCTTTTCAGAAGTGAGATTGTATAATTGTAATGTAGTATGAAAATATAACCAGTCATTTTATTTAGATTATTAGATAAACAATTTGTAGCTAGGAACTAGGGCTACCAACTTTAGGGTTTAGATTAACGGGAAATAGCGGAGTTAATAAAAGCGAAATCTAATTTAAAAAATCCAGAAATTATAGTAGGTATATCATAAAATTAGTTGGGTAAAATTAATGAAATAAGTCGTACTTAAATATTTTTCATAAAAACACTTTTTCTAACACAAAGAGATCGCCGTCGTATTACATACGAGTATAACGGGTTTTACTTCATTAGGTGTTTTTGGCAATTGTATTAAAAATTTTAAATATATATTTTTAAGTCTCTAACAGTCGGGCGACTGGTAGAATTCCTGAAGGAAATTGGGCTAGCACGATTGAGGTCGACCTGTATAATGCAAAATAGGGGCATAATATGGACGTCGCGTTGCGGAAAATAAGCCCGTGTTAACCTGTAACATGAAGTCTTTAACTAAAATTATACAGTTAACTACGTCGCTATGGATCCCAAATATTCATGTATAAATTTACGAATCCCAAAGTATTATCGTTAACAATTCTTTTTTTGCACAAAAATCCTAAACACTTTAAATTCCTGATATAAGTCTTCAACAAATAATATAAAGTAAGTATATAATGATGGATAATATTATTGAATTAAATAGTAATGTTAATAATTTTCCAAATTTATGTTTTGGGTACATAAGTCATATGAATAAAATATGACTTTACAAACCTTAATATTAAAGAAGTGCTGGAACTCTCGAAGCAATCGAATGCAATTTAAACTTATCTTGCGAAAAATAAATTATCTACTTACATATTTTATTGATTTTCTACAGATAATGTTAAAACTTTAGGTAAAATAAAACAACTTTGCATCATATAGTAAAAATAAATCATTTGTCAGCGTCAGACTTAATAAGAAATATATATAAATAAAAATGAAATGCTATGATAGTCCTATTAGGTTTTTATGGAAATAAAAACGCAAGACGTAACTCACGATTCAGAGGATGGAAATGCGTAATTCTTTTTGTTTTGTTTATGGTCATGGAAAAGTTGTCAGGGAAACAACGGGATAGGTGGCGTTGTGGTCGAGTTATTGGCTATTGGAAAAAGCAGAACAACGTCTGGTGAACCAGTTAGCATGAAATAAGTATTAGTTTAGTCGAAAGGAGCAGTATGAAATCTATGAACGCCTTAGAAACTATTTAAAGCTATTTGCAAAATAATAGTGATTATAGAAATATGTAAAAACTACAAATTGCTAAGAAATACAATAGTGTGAACTTTACTACGATGTTTTATTGCGGAATATTTAGCAGGCGTACACACCGCACACATTTGTATCATCAGCTACTTCGTGTCAATAGTCAGTAGCTCTTTGAGCAGTCCGTTCGGTGAACGTGAGTACTTGTTTCGCGCACACGCCGCGACAGTTTCCTTTTTTCTTTTATTGTATAAAGTGGGCTGCGCGTAATAGTTGCGCGCTTTGACGCGGTAAGTTTTTATTGTTAATTATGTAAAAAGCATAGTTTAAAAAGTTAAAATCTGCATAAAACTTTTTTTAACATTTGTTGTAGAGAGTAATTTTAATTATTAATCCAAGTTATAATGTGTGTGAATTCTGCATTAACCATTCTGCAATTGTTGTTTATGAAATTAACATTATGATTAAGAAACAAGTAGGTACATTAAAATCCAAGAATAATGGTGGCCATCGAGAGTCGAACGTCTCCTGATCAACAGTCGCCGTTACGCGATCTTTATATACCGCAGTAATTTTTTTTGGTAAGTGGGTACATGGATTGTTCACGAGATGTATGTATGCCTAAGAGAGTTGCTTTAATTGATTTACCACGTGTGTCGTGGTTGCTGGACAATCGAGTACCTACTAAATTTCCTTGCCACTTAGTTATTGATGTTTCTTGGTGTGATTTAATAGATAAATAACGCTTATAGGTAAGACTAACTTGATTGTCTGAGATAATATACGGTACTTATCCTTTAAACCCAGAAGCATAGTATCACAGTATTGTATTGTAAGTAAAATAATAATTATCATGATTTATTTAAGAATATCGAATCAGATTCAACTCTCCTTAAGTGCCACGTTGTTTTTATCCCTTTCAGTGCTAGGGAACTACGTCGTTGTTTTCAATTTTGCCATATTCGCGAGTCTAGGGATCCATTCACTCTTTATAAAATGTTTTTTTTTTTCGGAAATACACTGTAAAAGGTACTTATTAACAAAACTTCTTAGTGTATGTGGTGGTTTATTTATTTATTTATTTACACACTATGCGTTAAATACGCAATGGTGGACTTAATGCCTAAGGCATTCTCTGCCAGTCAACCATTAGGTGATGCAGAGATAAATATTGGTAGGTGTAAAAGGTAAGGGGTTTACATATTTTTTAGTAAAATATTACGCACACACCATGTTATACTCTAAAACGCACGTCGTGCGTTCACAAGTAAAACGTATGGCGGCATGTCATGCAGCCTCTATGAATACTGAATGAATAGGCAAATGTGTTACACTTAAGGCGAGATCTATACCTAATGGTAGAAAATTAAAGGCACTGGTAGTAAAGCAATACACGTGTATTCCCCCATGCTTAGCATGTTACAATCTGACCACAACTATCACTTTATATCGGGTGATTTTGAGGTGAAACGCTAAACCTATATATTATACGAGCGCCACTTAGCTATAATTTATTCATATTTTTATATGAATATATGCAACTGTTCAAATCAGTGACGTCGTCTCTAAATAGCATCAAAAATTTTAGCTATTGTTTTATTATATTTGGTTTAATATAGAACTGACTACTAATTCTATAAATATTAATATTACAATATGTCTTAATAAAATATAAAATAAGAGAGATAAAAAAAAGTTAAGCACCTATCTACATAGTATATATAGACCGTAATGTTAATATAAACAAACTACTCACGCCGTAGCCATAACAGAAACTATCCGATATCCGTTACCGTAACTGTATCCCATAGAAATATCATGAATCATTTCGAAAGGGGACGGACACGAATGAAACACGGTCTAAATGAAAGTTAATATTGTACACCTAAATAATGTTATATTAATTGTTAATGATCAAAGGGGGGGGGGGGGGGGGGGTTAAAGAGAGGTAGGACAAATATAAATTACTTTGGGGCAGCCCGACTGGTGGAATAGCTCCACCTCACAAAAGATCGCGACTAAATTAACTAACCTAACCTTGTGTTGTGTTCTTGCGGTGAGTAGAGGTTCTAGAGCTCCTCGGGGTAGGAGGTTCAAGGTCAGCAACGCGCTAGTGACACGTATATGTAGTATTACTAGCGTCCATAGGTTACGGTAGCCGCTTACCATCAAGCGGGTCACGTGCCACCAATGCCAATGCAAACAAGACCAAAAAGATTAAATTTTCTTCTAAATACATCTAATTGAACAATGTTATATATCTATTACTGAAATTATCTGAAGGTATCGGATATCTGAAATCACTTCATATCCGTATCCATTACTGATTACCGATTATATAATATTCTAATAATATCTAACATCCCTACTTTCTACGTTGCTTAGTAGCTGCGTAGTGGCGCTTGGCTGGTTCTCCATTTACGTACGTAGTCTGTTTTATTCGCCCTTGATATTTTACATCGCGACTAAAATGACTCGATAATAAATAATGGGTGGTATAACGTCTCGAATGTTCGCTGGCATGCCCCCACCCCCCACCACACGTTATCGTGATTTCATTTTTTATTTATTAATATTTTTACTAACGGTAATAAATTCACTGATGGTGATTTATATTGTATAGTTAAATAAAATCTAATTTTAATCTCATTAAAATATAAATCGATAATACATATCAATCTGATGATATAATTATGTCACAGGAAGCTTGAAAGTATCACCAGTGATAGAGAAGTTGAGGAGTAATAGGTTGGGGTGGTATGAACATATCATGAGGAGGCATGAAATTCATACCACTAGAAGACTACTAAGAATGTAGGTGGTCTGATACAGGAGTAGAAGAAGGCCGAAGAAGTTATAGATATTATGTGTATATAAAAGGTGTGAATACTGTTAATTTGTGCTAACCCTACATAGCGTGTCAGACAAGGGCAAGAAGAAGATCCATCGAAGCCTACATCTTTAACGCGCTCTACACACCGAATCAGCCGACCCGCCGATAAATTTCGACGGGTTCGGTGTGTAGAGCGCTAAGATTATAATTATAAAAAAATAAGTACGACTATGACTGACTACAATGTTTTTGTGGCTGCACACGCGTGTATTGTAGAATTGATGTTTATTTATAAAGTAGAACAATAGTTCTGTTAGTGTCAATAAGGATTCACTTGAATGAATATACTTGGCGTCACAATTGTTTCTGTCAAACCCTGCGATCACAAAATTAAATAAATGGTATCACAAAGCTATTTAACATTCTTCTGTTCTAAGCAATTATAGTATTTATTACCTATACTTTCGTATTTGTCTATTTTGTTAACATAGTGTATTAGAATGCATTCGTAGTAAATTTTAGTTTGTCATCATATTCCATTTCTTACCCAACGTAGCAAAATGCATAGGTAGGTACTAAAAACTACAGAATATATGTACAAATATCAATGTATAAAATAGCTCGAGTTATAATTACACTCACGGGTCTCTATATACATGAATAGTGTAAGCAACACAAGAAAAAAAATTATATTGTATTAAAGAGAAGCGCTTCCGTAGCGAGGGATTTCATTGATAGTCCAGCCTGTCGTAAAAAAATATTGATATGACTCCTAATCAAATTTACTACCGAGTACCGCGATACTGTCGCGTTAACTGTGAACTCTACATCCTATATATCAGGGTTTCTTAACATTTTTGTAGTAATGGACCACAGCAATATTTAAAAACCTTACTCGTCCCTTTCAAGCCTAATTTAGATGTAGGTAAGGAAAAAAGGTATTCTGTAAAAAAAGAACGTTTTATTTATTTACCACATTATTTATTTATAATTTACTTAACTGACATGGACAGTTCTCATACTACGGATTCCTCTGGGTCCATGGACCCCAGGTTAAGAAACCTTGCTATAGATCCTACTAATACAATAAATGTGAAAGTGTGTATGTTTGGATGTTTGTTACTCAATCACGCTAAAACGGCTGAACAGATTTCAATGAAATTTGGCACACAGATAGTCTATGACCTGTATTAACACATAGGGTAATTTTTATCCCGGTAAAAGTCATAGTTTAACCAGTGTTATCCTAAAAATATAATAAATGAAAAGTTTCTATGTTTGTCACTCGAATCACGCAAAAACGACGATTTTTTTGGTTTTGTCGTGTTCCGAGATCAGTCTGAGTATATCGAATAATACGCAGACGAAGTCGCGGGTACCAGCTAGTATTAAATAATAATCACTATGATTGTATGTGTATACTAGCTGTGCCCCGCGGTTTCACCCGCATATAATTTAGAAGAAATCACTGATTAATGATTTATAATACTTCAGTATAAGTAATATTTTTAATCTGGTCACATCGCGGCATCGCACGGCTCGTTCGCGCCGCTAACTACTATAGACATAGACCCGAGCCGAGTGTTGAATTATTTTAATTTTGTATTATCTCTCAAACTATGCGTCCAAATAACATGCTGTAAAAGACGAAGTTTATCTTCATTATAAATTGTCTTTATGATGAAGTAACTTTTGTTCGTAAGGGTTAATATGCCATGCTTAAAATTAATGCTCATAAAATAATTTTTATTCTTCAACAAAAAAAAATTGCGAAATACCTTATTGTGGCTTATGTATAAGAGATAGATATATGCTATCGCTGACTTTTTTATATATACTAATGGCCAATATTTTTGTAGAACATTGTAGTTGCGTATCATTAACCAGTAAGCCAGTGCATGCGGCTAAAGCAGTTCGCGAGGGCTTCGACTTCCGATTTACGTAACAAAAATTAATATTTAAGGCTAGCTAGAAACTGTAGGCTAATGTTATATAACACAATATTATCAAAGTATCTATCAAATCTATGCTATTCCTCGTGAGTATGGCTATCATATAAAAAAAGAATTTTTTAATCCGACTGGTAGTTCCAGAGATTAGCGTGTTTAAACAAACAAACAAAAAACTTTTCCGCTTTATTTTAGTATTAGTATAGATTTTATGTTTTTTTTTTAATATGGAATGATAACCAAATGTTCTAGTCCTTGCCATTTCAAATTTCGAACTGTACTCTACGTGCAAAACCTCTTTAAGGTTGGAAACCTTCAATTGAGGTACTAATATTGTACGGTGATTTTCGAGATATTCCAATTTTAAAGAGTATTTGCTTATGTTTTTCAGTGAGTTCAATCTTTTTTGAATAAAATCGGATTGAGTTTTCAAACATCTGTCAAAATAAAATGTAATTTAAATCAAAAGCACTAAAAGGAGTCTTGATATCAACTTCGAAGTAAATCACCGCCGAAATAACTTTCTACCCCTTTTTAACCCCGTTAGGGGATGAATATCAATAAAATATGAAACACGTCTTACATAAATTCTGTTAAAAAAGGTTATGCAAAATTTGAAGTAGATTAGACTAAGAAATCACGTTGTCCCATACAAACTTTGCCCCCCTTTTTCACCCCCTTATGGGTAGAATTACGGAAATTCCTTCCTTATCGGATCCCTACGTCATACAAAGAACACATCCTCAAAGTTTCAAGTCTCTACGATCAGCGGTTTAGACTGTGCGTTGATTCGTCAGACATTCAGGACAAAGCATTTTTATAAATAAAATAATTAATTGTAATTCATAAAAGATAAAAAGGCATTGAAAGCTATTAGGACGGTACATTGTCACCAAAACTACATAATATATTATCAGTGTATGTTGGCAATCCAACAATACAATTTTTTGTAATCTTGCAACCTTGTACAAATAAATTCTCTATTTCGCTTGGACCGCCATAGTAGTGATTGAGAGTGAATTATCGTGGAACTTTTATTTATCCTTTTTGAAGTATCAGCTACCTAAATCTAATAAAGTCCACACATACATTAATAAACAGTGTTTATAGTAGGGATTTAACGATACATAATTTTACTGATACTATACCGATTATTGTAGTGAATAATCGGCGATACCGATATAGAAAGTTCAGAATAAATTAAATTAAAAATGAAATATTTAAGCTAGGGTAAACTTTTTCAGGTGGGTCTCAATCATGCACAAAGCTGTCGATAAACTTTTGATGATAAGTAGGTATTTGATATTAATGGGCGCAAAACAATACAGACGCGACTTTTTAGCCTATGTTGGAAATATCTTCGCTTAGCACGCTTTTCAAATTTTACATATATATATATATACATATCGTATTGGTATCGTTACATCCTTGGTTTATAGGTATACAAATATGCATATTTTTTGACAGCATATTTGTGTATATTGTAAGTGCAGTGTATTTCATATAAAACGACCTCGGTTTTAAAGACTTTTTGGTTATAGCGACGTAACACTTCCTTGAATTTAAAGCATACTTTTAGAGGAAAATTATTTGTCTATAGCAATTTCGGATGTAACGCTGATTTCGGGTATAACGACTAGTTTTAATGAACTATTTGTAACAAGTTTCTAGAAATCCCTTGCAGATATTGCGACCGAGTCTACACACAAAAACCAAGTCAAGAAACAAACATAGAAACATTAATTCATTGATTCATAAAGCTTTCTAATCTTTTGTTTACATCCACAGGTGGTCAGCGGTTATAATAATAGGCTTTTGTTTATAAAAGTTCGGTTCCGTAAAATTAAATCTAGTACGTTATAAGATAGAAATCTAAACTGAAACTGAAACAATATTACAGATTTTTTTAAATACCCATGTGTATAATACCTATTAAATTAAATTATTGTGAGGATTACGTGGCTGTGTTGTCTGGCAATAAATATTGTTTTCTTTCTTTCTTACTACCTATTTACCTATATAGCGACATCCGGATATAACGACGGAATTATAGTGGAGTCCCTTCGTGGTCATTATAAATGAAATCCCCTGTATCTATAAAATATTCTGCTTAAATATTTTAAATTTACATAGGTTAATCAGATAAAAACCAGCACTGTGTTGTGTTAAATCATAAATAACAAAAAGCACAAATTAATCATATTTATATTTCTGCACAAAACTGTTTCAAATAAATTAATTTGACAGAATCTAATTAGATTACATTCGGAACAGTTTCAATTCTCCGAGGTCATTGACTTGTAAAGTGACTTCATAGTTAACTCTGTGACCATAATATTTTAGTTGCTTCAAATTTTAATATATTTTAACAGTTACGCATAAAATGTTTTGTATTATATTTAATTGAATTTCAACTACAATAGATTTTTTGGTATATATCATTAAAAATTCTGCTGTTATATTTAAATTACTTTTCATTATTTATTTATTTTGCAATCGTACCTTTATGTAAATTGTAGGATGATACTAGTGGTAGGCCTTTTTCTAATGCCCACCTGTCTAGCTAGCTACCACCCTCAATCAACTATATGTATATTCCGGAAGTTGCACTTGAGAGCCAGTCCTCCCCTCCACTAAACTAGACCCACATCATCACTTACATTATAGGTGAGAATGTGGCTAAACATTAAACCTATAAAGAATTTTAAAACATCAGATACATTGTTGCATCTTTTCCTCTCCATTGTATGTTTTTGACTTTATAATATAATACAATATAATTTATTGGTCAAGAAACAAAAAAAAAAAATTATAACTATTATAGATTTATCCAATATCCAATAAATAAATACCCAATAGATTACTTTACTCAACGTTTCGTAACTTTACTATATAAATTACTAAAATAAAATGTTAGATTAACTAAAATAATGTTTTCCCCTTCGAATAAATTTGCACTGAGCTTTCAAAGTCCCGACACGCTCTGATTTCTTATATGATTTGCTGGATTAGTATTCTCCGTTCGCTTAGCCACGAACAACCTTTTCAGCATTTATACTATATCTTTGTTTATGATAATCATATTTTCTCATTTTATTTATGTAGAGACTTTCGTCTAATTGTGATTCTCTGAACGTTTGTTCAAAAACTAACACATACTTTCTTATATTAAAGTATATAAATTTTAAATATAGAATAGTATATACTGTATATCTTTAAATAACCTTATCTGCAAAGTTATGAATATTGTACAATTACGTTTTTAAAATTGGCGAGCCTTAATGCTATAAGGCATTCTCTTTCAATTATCCAGCGGTATTGTGGAAAAAGCATAGAATATATATAATGAGCTAAAATAGAAGAATTCATAAAATAAAAAAGTACTAGCTACTAAAATACATATAAGTACCTAGTACCTACAAATGACAAAAAATTTGATTTTATAATTTAGTTCCTAAATTAAAACTCCAAGAAAGGTTTATCATATGTAAAGGCTACTATGCATTTTATATCTTTTTACCTAGTTACTATGTAACCACTTTCCAAGTGTAAAATTCTTCAGACTAGCTGCTTTCTTCTGTTGTTATGTGATATGCATGTTTATTCATTCTAATTCAATTTGTTTACGTCATGATCATTTTATTATTACACCAACAATATTTTTTGTCACTGAAATAAATTTCACTTTGCCGATGCAGTATTATAGAGCTACTGAGTTTTTTTTTAATATTTTATTCTTTAATAGAGTATAAATATATCTGCTGATTATACTGTTGTAAATAAGTCACTCAGGGTCATTCACACATCAACGATCGAGCACTTTTTTTTTAGATCGTGATTTGTGACGATTCTTTTTTACAAGTGTCTATTTAACTTGCCGTGTTAGTATGGGACAAATCGTTTAACTGAATTTTAAAACAGTTATCACCAACCGATTGAGCTAAAATTTTGCATACACATTTAGTTTGGATGATAATGCATGGTTAGTTAGCTAAGTGATTTTATTCTAAATCCAATGTGGCAGGATCCCAATAATGGCGGACCAGTATTTTCTTTTTAAACCACCATTATAAGAGTATAAAAAATGAAAGGGTTTGCTGAGAAGAGTACGAAAAAAAGAATAATAAATCTTTTTAAACAAAAAGCTTTTATTCAATATTTCAATAATTTTAAAAACTTGTATTGCAAATAAACGCTGCATCCGTCATTACTAATAACGAATCATCCTTGACGGATGTATATTTCAACGGGCCTTAAAGACCGCACTTACCTATTACACCGTTGCAATGGTCGTTAAGAAATTATAATTAGTCCATGTTACCTATCCTGAACTTTACGCACGCATTCATATCCATTATCCATAATAATTCTAACATTATAATATACTAGTAACCGCCCACGACTTCGAATAAAATGTAAAATTTAATTACAATAAAATATCTATATGGCTCAGGAATAATGCCGCTTTCTATCAGTGATTTTTTTTAGACCAGGACCAGAAAGTAATTCCAGGTGTTAATAGCCTAGATCACAAATATAATTTTCCTCATAATTAGTATAGAGAAGTATACAATACATTGGAATATTGTAATTCAACTTCAAAAACATTTAAATCCTGTGGTAAGAACGCAAAACAATTTCAATATTCTTTTTTTAAATAATTACTCTCAGATATGTTATTATTTATTTTGAGAAATTTTGAAACATGCTTTAAGTGATAATCTAAAGGTGAAATTAAATGACCTGCGCAAAATTAATTTTGTTGCTCATTGAAGGGAGGACTGCCGTCAGTCCTCGACTGTTGATAACGTTGACTGATCGATTCTCCGACGTCTAGAATAGATGGGAGAAGTACGTGCTGCGCCATCCGAAGCGACCCTTGATGAATCGGCGACTTGTAATCGTCGAACTAACATGGGTCCAGTAATTTGTTAGGTGAAAGTTTATAGGACCCTTGCAGATGTGCACTGTCATCTATTGTACACAGATACGCCACTCTTTTATAAATCGTTTAATATTTTCCTCGTATTGAAGTTTTTTTTTTCGGTTTAATGTATTATGCTATATGTCAGAATTCGTTCAAGATGTGAGGTTTTGCTCCATAGAAGCAAATTAAAAATATTTAATTACCATTCTTGAATTTTACTTTCTTACTAGCTTAAATTGCGCCGTTAAAGACACGAAGTGGTTCCCGTTCAGAATACCTAAATTTCTGAAAAGTAACTAAGTTAAGAAGAAATATACAATGTATAAGTTTAATGTAAAAAGATGCGAGGTAAATCTCGTAGTATTGAAGAATTTGTAATATTTTATATCAAGATCAAAAAGGTCCACATTGAACCATATGTAACTACATACTAAAATAATTATTTCAAACACAGACATTTCAATCCCTTTATTTTTAATCGGCTCAAGAAAAAGGAGAAAGTTCTCAATTCGACCAAAGTATATTTTTATGTCTATGTATTTGAGAATAACTCTTAGAATCAATTGAAACAGTAACTTCTAATAGTAGGTATATATATTTACATAGGTTTCAAATAGCATATGATGTAGTTTTAACCCATAGCTATGTGTTTTAATAAATTATTTAGTTATTATCTGTGCCCGTGACTTCGTCCACGTAGTATAATTTGTGTATACATGAAAAACGGAAGTAAATAAAAACCTAGCCTCACCGCAATCTCACCTTAAAGTATTTGACCGGTATAACCTTTGAGAATGCCCAACTAAAATCATTTGAAATGGTAACCGATATTATCTAAAAGACAAAGGTATACAAAAAGGTTAAGTTTTGCAATTGTTTACGAAAATCTAAGTTTATTTAATAACTTTATTTTTATAAAACGTTATTTTCCAGTGAATAATAACGCTTTATAGTATGTCTGTTTAGTGTAATTTAATAAAAATCTTAATTGCGCAAAAATATCAGATAACGACATCTATCGTAGAAATGTATATAGAATAGATATTAATAATAATCGATATTAATAAACAGAAAAAAATACTATTAAAATCCATCGAAAAACATTTAGAAATAATAATAAAACCGCAGCCTTATTTATTAATATACGTATTTACGAAAATATACTTAAGTGTGACAATAAACATCAAACCAATTTCGTGATAATTTAAACCAAGTCGTATAGCGCTATCCATGAATACTGCTGCACAATAAAAATATATACGTTTCCATTTATTGATTTAATTGAAAATTATGTAAAGATAAAATAATTTGGACTATATTGGTATCTTTTCACTTTATTTCACTATATATTTTAAATATATTACAGTTACAAAAGCATATATTCCTTTTTATATGTACATAACCTAAAAGCAATTAATAGACCATAAAAATGCATCCTAAATCTACCTTCAAGCTACAAATTACAATCATACCAAATTCCGAAAACCGAGCTTAAGAAGTTTTTGCATGATTGGGGTATAAACATCAGACAAACACAACAATTTTAAAAAGTATTGGGATGTGTTATGTCCATGATTCTAAACCCCGTGATTATAAGTATAGATTATTCGATATTTTTTATTATTTTTTTTTATTATAAATTTCTTATTAATACTGTAAACAAAAATATTTTTATAACTATTATCACGTCGCGAAACAGAAAGGACTACGCAACACTTTATAAGCTTGTAAGCATCATTCACTATCCATCTGCACTGGTTTTATATAATTCTTACTGAACTATTTTTAATTTAAACCAAATCAAATATTTAATTATTCTTATGGCTTCAAAAACTTTATTTCTCCTTAGAAATACTACTAAGTTTTGAGTGGTATTAATGACCGCTACGTGTCTCGCTTGCAAGAGTAAGAAATAAATCGATGTCTTGCAATCACTGGTCTTATATTATTGACGATATGTTACAGTAGCTGTTACAACTTCGTAATATTTATGTTGCAAATATTACAATTATAACAAAAACTATTGAAATAATTAAAATAGTAACAATAATAAAGAAAATAAACTTTTGCTGTATTTTTTTAAAAGTTATTTACGTAGAAGAACACAAATTGAAGTAACTAACGAAATTGTGGGAGTTTTATTAAAGGTTTGTGTTCTCATAGAACACCTAGTACCTAATAATTTACCTATAATACAATTTAGTACCAAGTTAAATCAAGTCCTTCACCTCCAACGTCCTTAGTGATCGCAATTAAAATGTTTTACTTAAAATAAGATATCTTAGCAACAAAAAACCAATTATATAACAGATAAGATCACATTTGTTGGTACCTAAGCGTTACACTACGTGTGAGTTTTGATAATTAATTTCATTTGAACTTATCCTGGCTTATATAAAATAATAATGAAGTTGACAAATTCGCTTTTGATATCTACGATATAAAAAACATCGTTTTTGAAAAAGTAGTAGTAAAAATATTAACACTATTATAAACTTCAAAAAATCATTAAAGAAAAAAACTTAGTCAAACTTATTTATTACTAACTTAGTATTTACATTTTTTTTACTTACATTATTTAGTATATTATGTGTTAATCCAGGTTTTGATAAATTTCATCGAAATCTGTTCGGCCGTTTTTGCGTGATTGCGTAAACAAACATCGAAATGCACAAACGTTCACATATATATTATATTACTAGGATAAAATGACAATAATATAGTAGGATAGGGTAGTATTAATTAGCACATCAATTATAGAATAGCAGGGAAAAATGTGTTTCATTTTAATTAAAGTTACCTGTTATTCTTATTGGTTATCCACGTAGGTACATATATTGTAATCTAGAATGTAAACCTTGATAAATTTGTCACTCGGAACGTAGTTATTAAAGTGAAAACAATTATATAAGTACATACTTTATGTAAAATTATCGACATTTTTAAATGGAATAGATTAATGTTTCACATTAAAATGTAGCTTATGTTCACTCGCTGTTAATGTAGTTTTATATTGGTTATAGACTTTTTTAAATCGGTCTAATAATAGATTTTGAGATAAACAAAAAATCAAGTCATTTTTCTTTATATTATTAGTATAGAAGTTAGTGTAGATCATTGGAAGAACTGGCAAATTTTGATTTACCTCTTTCGTGCTGATCAAATCATCAAGTTAAAGTAGTAACCTTTGTATAATTAGTTTGCATTCTTACGTGGTTAAATGCATAACGAATCCTATTAGCGTGAAGTTTTATTAAAGAAACCAATCGAGCAACCTTGACATAGAATTTCCTGGTTAGTTTTTGTATTAGTTTGACGTATTGCTATTAAATAACACACGTAATTCCACACAATATTTTAATGTAAAAAATCTACATTGTAATAATATTGAACTGTATAAAATTATTTTCACATAAGAATGTCATTTTATGCTTTAGGTACTGCCATTTTTTATATATTATAGAAAATAATTTGTCGTAGGTAATATGATTATTATAATTATTAATCATGAGTGCCTGTAAATTTTGTAAGATTTAATAAAATTATATTCTAAAATTTCTTAAGTATATGTTATAAAAAAATAAACTGTGTATTTTACAAACACTTACCGTCTTTGGCTACAAAACGATGCGTAATCTATACAAATAAAAATTAAAGTGTTGTTTGTAATGCCACAATAACAGCTTTTTACTAAATGTATATGAAAGAATATACGTTGCTTATAAGAAAAAAAAAACATTTTTTATAATTTTTTTTGTCGATCTGTTTAATTTCCGAAACGGTTGACCCGACCCGACTTTGACGGAGACTTCCACTGGCAGGCAGCTTGATGGCGCGTGTGCCCGATCGACGGCGTTCTGTCTACACACCGCCAGTGGTCTACCACGCTTTCGCAACCGCGGGTTTAGCTGGTGTAGGATAATATTCTACATGTGTACATTACAGTTACATATGTATACTATTTAAATACATATTTTGTACGCAAAATATGACATTTGTGAGTATATAATATTTTTACATTTTTTACTGTATTTAATACCTCTTCTCCCGCAAATGGCAAATATGTATGCCAATTTCATGTACATTTTTGTTATGTAAGGAAGATAAGGGATTATGTTCTAAATTCTATTTTTAAATTGGTAATTAGACATGGGTCGTTACGTCATTTTTCAAGAAACTTAACGAAACCTGTGACTTGGTCGGTGTCACCTGTTTTAAAACTAGTGATTTTCGTAACTAGCTATTTTTATTCAGTTGCTGTGATTGTTTTCATAAATACCACGCAACGAAACGAAACGGAAATAAATTAAATCAGTAGGTACCTATCTAAGTGTTTGTAGCTATTCAATTAAATCAATAAATTAACTTCCCTTCATACTTTATGCAAGCTTAGGATTGACTGCATTAAATATATGTATTTATGATTGATTGATTAGGGTTTAATATATGAAACTATAATTTTAATAAAATTATGAATGCAGGCGTATTGAAAAGTTAATTTCATTTCATTAAATCAAAGATTTTACTTAAATAAAATCAGTAAGTCCCACGGCGATCGATTTTTTATATTATTTTAAGCAACGACATGAAGTACTGTAACCAAACATATAATAATTAAGGCCTTCGTATTTTCACAACACTATACCCGAAAACTTGATCAAAGAAAGTATGTCTACGTATACACTACGGCCATAGGCCTCGTACTTCTGCATCTGTCTTCTACTCCTGGATCGAGCCAAGACCGTTTACTGATGATGGAGAATATGGATCAGCCATAGAATATCACCAATCCCTTAGTTCCGAAGAACACCTTACGATGTTTACGCTTAGAGCCGTTGTGTCGTAAAATATACCTATGCTTTTATGTTGTGTCTTGTGAAACTACGCCTCTATGCAATCTATGAGACTGAGTACTGTCTCAGCAGCGCAAAACAGTGAGATAGTACTGTCCGTCAACGTGTTAATAATATTATGAAGTAAATTTTGGTTGCTTACCAATTTATGATCTCAATGTAGAGTTCTTCGAAAAATATCCGCGTGGAAAAGAAAAAAAATTTTGAATTTGAATTTCTGAATACTTGGTGTTTTCCATATTCTATAATTCCATTTTAAGCATTGAGCTATCGCTTCAACATTTAATTAATTAGATAATCATAAAACAAAATTAATAAACTTAGTATACAAATTTCTCAATCTATCATTAAACAAGAGGTTAAAAAATTATCAGCGGCTGATAAAAAGTGACTTCCCGGTCAGGAACTAAATAATTGATAAGAAATGTGTATTGTCATCATTACAAATACGTGCCTATTACAGTAGATTCCGAGGACTTTCATAGTTTAGAATTGATTTATCAATCAACTTTTATAACCAATTTAGGTATATCAATAGTTAATATTTTAACTTTGAAGTGATAAGCTTGAAAATAGATATCAAGGTTATTTCGGTTTTTATCAAAGGTTTGGAAATTGTGTGAATGATAAAACTCATCACTGTGAACGTCTGAAGGGACTCTAATAATCTACTATCCGAGAACGGCAATATATCACTCTGAGAGATCATGTATTTCCTAAATCAATCCATCGACCCTTACTTACATTGCCTGTCGAGCTATCATTCACTGAATATGGTTGGGATGAATGCTAAATTGATAATATCTAAAACTCAAATCTTTTTCTTTTTGATTAACCTATCATTGAACCTTTAAATCTATACATATAATAAAAACGTAACTGATCGATGTCTGTACATAGAAGATATATGAAAAAAACTATTATTGGGGGTCTCTTACGCAGGAGAATCCAAAACAATGATTGTTAGAATTTTTGTCTGTTTGTCTGTTTGCCAACTTTTGTGCGCGCTAATCTCAGAAACGACATAACCGATTTGGAAACGGTTTTCACTAATATATTCTGGTAAGGTTCACTTAACATTTAGTGTATGTTTTACTTCAATAAGTTCATAAATAAAAAAGTTATATCAATTTAAAAAATCACGTCGAATATTTTTTTGATATAAATGCTATAAAATAGCTCTTCAGTTGAATTGACTGAAATTTTAGTTATCTGTATATTATGATTTGTTAAACGATGATGATCGAAACCTTTCATAAAGTTAAAAAATGAAGAGTTTAAAAAATTGCAATTTGCAATATAAGTTGACCTCAGATCTATAAGATAAATCATATTAAAAGGGGGTCAGCATATGCTGGATATTGTCAGTTGAATATAGCTGCGCCGCTGCTAGGGATGGCAATTCATTTCGAAAAAGATTGATTCGAATCGAACTCTTATGAATCAATTCTCAAAAAAATCGATGTCTAAAAGATTGATCTCTCAAAAAAAAATTTTTTTTTTCGATTCACTTTCGCATTTGTACTAACAATATAACAATTCCTAAAATAGAAAATTAAAAGGGAACCACAACAGTCGATCTTTTGTAATTTTTACCTTACTAAAGTATCAGTTGTTATAGAGAAACATAGAAAGATATAGAAAGAGCGAATTTATTACAGGTATATAGGGAAAGAGAATTCATTTCAAAATTTTTTATTATAAACTGTTGTCGTTATTTTGCTGTTGGGTAATAATTTACCGTTAGTATTTTAATTATTAAATGACACCATAGATGGTAAATGCCTGCATAATGAATTGAATAATCCATACCTACTAATTTTATATATTGGAAAGTAATTCTCTCTGTCCCGTCTTTTGCATTTTCAAGCCTAGACCGCTGAACCTATTTTGAACAACTTTGGTTGAGAAAGGTCATAGGCTACTTTTGGAAATAAAATTGGAAGGGGTGAAATGGGGGGTGAAAGTTCGTATAAAGAATCAAATTTTGATATAGAGAAATGTAAGAATTTGGAGAAAGACTTTGGCTACCTTATGTGGTGAAAATAAAACTTTCATGGGTGAAATAGGGGATGAAGGTTTGTACGAAGAACCCGTTAAACCATATTTAATGAATAGAGATATATTGGACCTAAGAGGCGAACATAGGGTACCGTATGGCGCAAAGATAAAACATGAAGGGGTCAAATAGGGGATGAAATTTTGTATGAAGAACCCACTATTTCTCAATTTAGGGATATGAAAATTCATATTTATGATTTTAGGAAGAAATAAAAGGGTTTCACGTTTTTGAAAAATGAATCGGCAGGGTGGTACAATAAGTGATGATTTACAATACCATACGCATAGAGTGATAAATCCATCTATGAGTTTCTTTTGGTTCATCGTGTTCAGAGATCAGTCGGTGTATATGCAATAATATAGTGAGGTGGTAGGGATCGCGACCACCATATCTACATCTATCTATACATATAATAAAAACGTAACTGATCGATGTCTGTACATAGTAGATATGTATATGAGAAAAACTATTATTGGGGGTCTCTATCAACGCAGGAGAACCCAAAACAATGATTGTTAGAATTTTTGTGTTTGTCTGTTTGCCAACGTTTGTGCGCGCTAATCTCAGAAACGGCTTAACTGATTTGGAAACGGTTTCAACTAATATATTTTGGTAAGGTTGACTTAACATTTAGTGTGGTTTTACTTCAATGAGTTCATAAATAAAAAAGTTATATCAATTTAAAAAATCACGTCGAACATTTGTTCGATAAAAATGCTATAAAATAGCTCTTCAGTAGTATTGGCTGAAACTTTGAAACTGGTTTGTAAAATGATGATTATTGAAAGTTTACATAAAGTTAAAGAATGTACAGTTTCAGAGAATTTGGAACTTTCCAATAGGTATGAGTTGAACACACATATATATAATAAATCATATTAATAAGTGGTCACCCTAGGTTGGATATAATCACGCAAGCAAGTCGAGTGCCGCATCGCTGCTAGGCAATTCATTCCGAAAAAGATCAATTCGAATCTAACTCTGATGTATCGATTCACAATAAATCGAAGTCTAAAAGGCCGAGCTCTCCAAAAAATTGACCGTCTTTTATTCACTTTTCAGATTTGTGTTAACAATATAAAAATCCCTATTATAGAAAACAAAAAGGACACCACAACAATCGATCTTTTGCTATTTTTACCATGCTAAAGTATCAGTTAAAGAGAAACAAAGAAAGGTATAGCAGAGAGAGAGAATTAATTTCTAAAATTTATTATTATAAACTGTTGTCGTTATTCTGCTATTGGGTAATTTACTGACACCATAGAGAACGACTGTATAATGAAATGAATAATTCATACTAATATTATAAATGCGAAAGTAACTCTGTCTGTCCTGTCTGTTGCATTTCACGCCCTGAAATAGACGATGAAGGTTTGTACGAAGAACGCATCAAATAAAATTTGATGAATTTTGGTATAGAGATATATTGGACCTTAAAGAAAGGCATTGGCTTACCTTATGTTGTGAAAATAAAACTTTAAGAGGTGAAATAGGGGATGGAAGATTGTATGAAGATCCCACTATTTCTAAATTTAGGGATATGAAAATTCATATTTATGCTTTTAGGAAGAAATAACAGTATTTCGTGTTTTAAAAAATAAGGGTGATTTACAATACACATAGACTGCACCCCTTGATACTAAGCAAAATGTTTCTGAGACATAAGCTTACATTATACAAGACATATGTCCGTCCTATCATGACATATAAGCTGCGCTACATTCGCACATACGTCAAAGATCAACATTAATAAATTCCAAATCCTCTAAACCCGATTCTTACGTAAAATTAACAAAGCCCCTTGGTACGTTGGTCGAATCGTAAATTGAATATCTTATGCGATCGTACTTCGACACTGCTTCGAATCACGTGAATCTGTTGGTGAAAGCTGCCGCGACTTAAACCCCAAAACCGAACGTCCCCCGCGAATAACTCCGCCCGCGAATATCTTCACCGATCCCGTTTATAAGATCGAGGAAATAAACCAATACTACTCCACCGTCTCTCCAAGCAAAGCGTGCTCGCGCCCACGCCCGCGAAACCACCGTTCCCTCCGCAGGGGATGGGTGGCTAATTTCGCTCCCGATAACCCGTCACGTCCTCCCTCTCTTACGTCAACTCAAGCCTAGGTCCGTTCCCTCGGTGTAGAACCCTTGAGTCATGCAGCCGCTCGCGCGATACTGATGACACTGCACTTGCAATCATGTAGCTACCCACCCACATCATTACACACAATATGTACATACATACGTGCACACCACATAAGTACATAGATCCTGTAAGGGACCTTTTTTTACGATAGTTACTTTCGATCATGTTTCCAGGATACTAAACACATATACACATGTTCATTTTTTTCTCCTAGAGGCAGGGACATGTTATATGTCGGTGTTAGTATAGCTCAAATTTTCTACGGATAGGGAATTAGTCAGTTCGCGACCTTTTCACAACCGCGGTAACAGCCCAAGCAGACGTCCGGCCACTTTGGCACCTTTGTGCGCATGTTGCTCACGCTTTCGTGGCTGAATGCCTTAAGCGTTCGCCTCCAAGCCTGGTGAAGCTGTCAAAGCCATCAGTGGCTCTATTTCTTTAGGGCCCCTTAGGCTAACAGTATAGTCAGTGAGAAAGAAAAAAACCATCTATAATTTTCTTTTGGTTTATCGTGTTCAGAGATTAGTCAGTGTATATACAGTAATATAGCAGGGTGGTAGGGATCGCGATCACCATGCATAGTGTTAAACACATGTATGATTTTCTTTTGGTTTGTCGTGTTCCGAGGTCAGTCCGTGTATATCTATACTATTAATAATTTAGTAAAACGAACGAGTTTTTTTGTTTTGTTTGTTTAAACATAGTAATCTCTGGACAACGGGTAGCAGTCGGATTCGAAAAATTCTTTTTGTATATGATAGCCAGATTCACTAAGAATAGTATAGGATATCTGGAACTAAGCTAAACCTCTCAGCTAGCCTTAAATATTGATTTTTGTTTAAGTAAGTCGAAGTGAAAGTGTTCCCGAACTGCTTTGCGCATGCGCGAACATGCGCTGGCGTAATGGTTAGTGATACGTAAATATAATATTCTACAAAAATATTGTTCTTTAGTATATCTAAAAAAATTCTCCGGTAACATATGCTTATTTCTTAATAGCAGAAACCACAATAAGGTATTTTGCGTGTTTTTATGTTGAAGATTAAAAATTGGTTTTGAGATTTATTTTTAGGCTTATTATATTAATCCTTACGAACCAAAATTATTTCATCATAAAAACAATTTAAATTTTTCTTTTTATAGTATGTAATTAGGACACATAGTTTAGGAGAAAATGAAAAATTAAAATAATTTGTACTTGCGAGAAGTGATAACAATTATGATTACATGGGTCCGTCGCGTTGGCGGCGCGGTATTGGTTGGATAAAAACTCGGGTGAAACCGAGGGGCACAGCTAGTTAAGAATAAAAAGAGGCATATACATCCATCCGAAGACTGTTAGAAATTTGTAAATGTTGTTTTCTTTAAATAAAAGTATTTATAAGCTATTAAAAAATTAAAGTATTTTCTATAATAATGCTTGCCTTTTAGAAGTAGAGCTTTCATTAACTCAAGGTTGAAGTGACATAAGTTAACTATCATTAAATTATAAAAAAACATTAATCTAGTTTTGGAACTCAAACCTCTGTCCACATTGTTGGATGAACTTTGTAAATAAACATCATGGTGTTTCGTGGCAAGCACAGATTTTCACCTTCAGAGTTTAAATTTTCACTACAATGATTTTACACCTTCTCTACCTTAAGATACCAATAAGATGTATTGGTATAATATATATTTATACTGTATAGGTTCTACATACCAAAATACTACATACCAGACATACTTACACATTTTACAGGTCAAAAATGACTTTGTCATTCGCATTCAAAACAGGTACACACTACATAGTGCAAACATCTCTAGACCGACACAACTTATCGTTCCTTACATAGTATCGATTTATATTTCAGAGCGTGCTAAATAAATAAACATACATACTAAGTACTCTGTCAAAAAAGTACTGGAAAAAGATCAATAATACACAAAATGTTACTTATTTACTTTATCGTAATTTACGTAATTTATTTTATCGTCTTCAAAGTATGCTCCTTCAGAAGTTACTAAGTACTCCCGTCAAAAAAGTACCGGAAAAAGATCAATAATACACAAAATGTTACTTATTTACTTTATCGTAATTTATTTTATCGTCTTCAAAGTATGCTCCTTCAGAAACGATACAATTACGCCAACGAAAAATCCAATCATCAAAACATTTTTTAAACGCTTTTTCGGAATTGAGTGTAGTTCTCGTCGCGAATTTTCCTTTAGTCTTCTACCAAATGAAAACGGGTGCCACGAAATGGTAATTTGAGTTTAGGAAAAGAAAGAAGTCGGCTGGAGCCATATCTGGTGAATGCTCGATGGTATTTGTTGAGTTTTCACAAAAATTCGTTCACAATGATGGCCTTGTGCGAAGGCGCATTATCGTGGTGCAAAATCCAAGGATTTTCTTTCCATAAATCTGGCCTTTTTCATCGAATTTACTCTCTCGCATAACGTTCAAATAAAATACTTTATTTACCGTTTTACCTTCCGGTAAGAATTCCGAGTGCACAACGCCACGATAGTCAAAGAAAACAGTCAACATGACTGACTTTTGATGGACTTTGGCGCTGTTTTTTCGGTTTCGGTTATGTTGGAAGGCGCCACTCCGAAGCTTGTTGACCAGTTTGCATGTCAAATGTGTAAACCCACATTTCGTCACCAGTAACAATGCGTTTCATGAACATGTTTCATACCCATGTTTTAAATGACACGGATCGACTTGCGAGACACTAAGTACAGCAGCTATCTCTCTCAAACTTGAATGAGGATTTCAGTCAATATTTCCTTTACTTTTGCTATGTTAAATTCAGTTGGAAGACGTTGATGGCCTACCAAAGCGAGGCAAATCTTCCAACATATCTCAACCGCTTTCAAGTCGATTCACCGTAAGCCTTCTGTAACATTTTCAGTGTGTCCGAACATGAAATTCCATTGGCGATGCAAAATTTAAGACCAACTAAAAAAAAACCAAAAAATTGAATTTCGAACCATAAACAAATCATCCATACCCGATACAATTTTGACAGAATGTACATTTTAATCGAAAAACATAACCCTCCTTTTTCGCATTCGGGTAAAAATAAAGTATTCGTTTATTCAAAATCTTTGATATCCGAAAGTTCTTCACTGATTACTTTGAAATTTTGACTCAACCTTGCACTCGAATACTCGACAGGGGGTGACTATTTGCGATAATTTCAACCCTTATATGCAACATGCAAAAGTGAACCATTTTTGAGCTATCATGTTTTTTCACTTTTTTCAAAATAAGCAAAATTGCAACATTACAATTATTTAAAAAACAGTATCAATTGAAATCTCATTTTTTCTTCTGATTTATAAAAACGATTACACACTGGTTTTTATCAATATTAAGACAAAAATTATTGGTCTAAATTTTAAAATACGAGACTATAAACGATAGTTTTTCAATATTTTTGACGTTATTTTCTACTAGAATGCCTTAAGAATTAAAAAAAACGTTATGAAACTTTGCTTGCCGATTATTTTAAAATTATAACCGTTTTCCTAGCTCTCCAACAATGCATAATAACTGCGAAGTTATTTCAAAGAAACTTGAAAAAAATTTATCACAGGCCTTGTGGCGGTAGTAAACGCTAATATTGAGCCGAGAGGTCGCGGGTTCGATCCCCGCCTATGATTGACTTTGTGTGATGAGCATAAATGTCAGTTGAGTGTGTCTGGGTGTTAAATATCTATATATGTATGTATATCAGCTGTTTAGTTACCATATTATTATTATTTGCTTAGTTTGGAATTAATTGGCCGTGTGTGAAATTTTGTCCTCATATATATAGGAAGTAGGCGAAAATTCGTATTCGAACTAAACATAAGGTCGTTCTTTAAAATTTCCATAAAGTTAATTAAAAACAATGCCCAATATAAATAAAACAAAAAATACAAATTTAAAATAAAATGAATAACCAGTAACAGTTTAGTAAGTAATAACAATTAACAATAAGTATCAATTATGACATTTTGTAATTTAGCCTAATTAAAGTTCTTGCCGTAAGTGACTTCCCCTATTGCGTACGCAAAGTCGTATTCTTTTTCTGAGTTGGGACTTAACTACCGAAGTAGTCAAATTATTCCGCATCGCATTTACTGCATTTATAATTCTTGTTTTGAGTTCTTCCGCGGATGACACAGGCGAAAACCGCTGTTAGTACATTTAGCGTCACTATATAATATACCTAGACGTATTTTTGCTCTCGCAATTATAATTAAGAATGAAATTTTGACAAATTAAACTTTGCAGAAACTACTTCCTAAAAAAGATAAGGATAAGAAGATTACATTCCATAAGAAATCGAACTTTTCAGAAAAGATTCTGCCAGAAACCCAGTTTGGCTTCCGTCCGGACCGAGGCACATGCGAAGCTATATTCTCTGTGCGTCAACTGCAAGAAAAGAGCAGAGAACAGGATCGTCAGCTGTACGTTTGCTCTGTTGACCTGGAGAAGGCATTCGACAGCGTGCCTCGAGAAGCTCTATGGTTAGTGTCTTAAGTCTCATGCGCACTGATCATTGAGATCATGTATGCTGATGACCTGTGCTTCCCAGCAGAATCCCCAGAGGGCCTGCAACAGCTGATGTCCGCATTCCACCATGTCTGCCGTAAGTTCGGCCTGAAGATCAGTGTCAATAAGACGGAGGTGATGTCTTTGGACATACATGGTCGCGAGACACTGACCATAAAACTTGGTGAGGATGTGCTGCAGCAGGTGGATAAATTTCGCTATCTGGGGAACACTGTAACATCCAAGTGTGACCTTGATGCAGAGATCAATAGCAGGGTGGGTTCCCCAGCTGCGGCATACGCTAAGCTATGTTCCAAGGTCTTCTGCTCGCATGACCTGAAGTTGGCCACTAAAATATCTGTTTATATGGCAATCGTACTGCCAAACCTCCTAAACTCCTCTGAGACGTGGTGTGTATACCGCCGCCACACTCGTACTCTGGATTGCTTCCACCTTAAATGCTTCCGTACCATCAAGAAGATCAGATGGTCTGATAAAGTGCGAAATAGCGAAGTTCTGCGACGAGCCAATGTTGGTGGCATTGAGGCCTATTTAATGCGGCGACAGCTTCGGTGGTGCGGTCACGTATCACGCATGGCGGAGGAAAGAGTGGCAAGGCGCATCCTCTACTCCGAACTGGAGGAGGGCAAGTGGAGTCATGGCGGTCCCCTCCTCCGGTACAAAGATGTCCAAAAGCGACACATGAAGAGATGCAACATAGAGCCATCTCATTGGGAACGTGTGGCAGCACAGCGGTCGGAATGGCGCAGGATCGTGAACAGCCATGTACGCGAGTTCGAGGTTCAGCGTAAAGCTGTCCTTGATACCAAACGAGACCAGGTAAAGGCTGGCCCACCTGCTGCCATAACATATCATCATGTGAACGGCGTACTCACGTGCCCTCAGTGCGCACGGAGTTTCGCCGCGAAGATTGGCTACATAAGCCATCTTCGAGCGTACCAGAGCCATTTCTCAGACTAGGAGTCGAAGTGGTCGCCATGGCCGAAATCGGTCGGAACAATCATCATCATCATTCTGATTTCATATATGTATAAAAAAGTTGGGTAAAAATATGCTTTCTTGGCGTGTGCTGCAAAAACTATTAGTATTACATATAAAAATACTATTATACATATTAAATATTCTCACTAATGTGAACAAAAAAGTCCGCGAGACAATCTAAGTAATTATGATAGGTATATTATAATAAACGTTTTTTGTATTTGAAATTAGTAAAACACGAATGCGACCAAAAAGTGATTATATCCGTATCATGATATGAATCCTTATCCAAATCAATTATTAAATTACTTTTAGAATTATTCAAATCAGTACATTCGTTGTAAAGTTATGATGAGTACCTACATATAACAAAATAAAAGCTCGTGATATTGCAAACCGCTCTGCACTCTATGGAACAATGCATACGATGTATGTTAGGTAGGTAATCAGAAATGTTACTATCTATACTAATATTATAAACTAGCTGTGCCTGTGGCTTCGCTCACGTGGACTACAGAATGCCCACGCGAATCTTGCTCCCGAGCTGCCGTCTATTTTAAAAACAAAAATGGTTATTGTGGGTGTTCCTTAGAAGATGGACGTATACTCTCCCTGACTTTTTTATGTCTTTTTAATGCCTACAATTATGTGGTACATTAATTTGCTATATCTCTTATGGTTTACTCAGCCTTTTAAGCGCCCGAATTGTTTCACCATGACCAGTTTTTTTTTTTTTTTTTTGCTGAACCCTAATTATTTTTCTAAAATAAAAATAGCCTACGTTACTCCCTATAACATCAGCTATCAATCAGTGAAAGTCCTGTCAAAATGGGACCAACCGTTTCAGAGAATTACCCTGAACAAACATATACTTTCATATGCATTTAGTAAAAAGCTGTTATTTTGACATTACAAACAGACAATTCAATTTTATTAATTGTATAAATATATATTGTACTAATAATAAAATATTTTATGTATGTTTGTCGTAATTGGTAAACTCAATAATGGATCAATACAAAAACCACTGAACTGATCTTACACATTCTTTCTCAAAGCTACATTATTTATAAACGAACAACATAAGTGTATTATTTAATATAAGTACATCTATAAGTAAATCTGTAGTTCTATCTGTATTTTTAATTTTTTTCCAAAATTTCCCGATAGGCACACTAGGTATATGAACGACACTGAACACGATTATATTATATGCCATTAAAAATTAATCAATTGATAAAATATAAGAAATTTTAATATTACTTTTAGAAATTGTAAAAAAAATTTTTTTTCAAAAAATTTAAAATATAATTACTTCTATACCGATTTTCATGATATTTTGTACACGGGAAGTATAAGTAATGATATATATGAAGGGCTATAATAATTGTCAATATTACTTCTAAAAATAAAAAAAGAAGTTGAAAAAATTACATTTTCATCAATTCTTAACCGATTCTGATCAAATTTTGTAGACGGGTAGCATACTTCATACCATAATTGAGAGGCTAATAAAAAACGTTAATATTGCATTCGAGATCGTAGTAATGAATAATAATTTTCAACCAATTTTATGAAATTTATACACTGGAAATACATGCCACTCCTCAATTGATACAGCATATGAATTGTCAACAATATGAGTAAAAATAAAATTACGAGATGTAAATAACTACTGCTTAGTAACAAATGCTTGCATACCGCTAGTATTTTCTATAGGGATACCGCATTGACGTTCTTTACATACCATTGTGGACGGTGGGCAATTGCCTTCAGTTCACTTTCGACTTGATATCGTCGTGAGCGAGAAGAAACTTTTTATCCTTTTCTGGCAACAGAGTTCCGGCCTTATTTTTTTTTTTTTTTTTTTTTTTTTTTTTAACTGACTACACTGTTTGCCTTAGGGGCCCTAAAGCCGCTGCGGCTTTTACAGCTTCACCGGACTTGGGGGCGAGCGCAGAGGGCACTCAGCCGCGAAAGTTTTGTGGACGACTCGCACGAGGGTGCCAAAGTGGCCGGACCTCGGCTCGGGCGGTCGTCGCGTTCGCAAATAGGTCGCGATCTATTCGAATCCCTACACCTACGATTCGAGCTAACTAAATATACACATAGGCACGTTCCCTTTCTCCTGGGAGGAAGGAAGGAACCGTGCGTATGTGTATTCAGTAATCGGAATGTTTCTACACTAACTAGCGCTAACTAACTAGCGTAAAAAGAAAAAAAAAAAAAGGTCCCTCACAGAACCTATGTACCTGTGTGGTGTGCACGTGTGTATGTTCATACGTGTGTAGTGTTGTATGTAGGTAGCTAAGTGATGCACGTACAGTGTCACTTGTATCGCGCGGGCGGTTGCCTGACCCAAGGGTTTCACACCGAGGAACGGACCTAGGCTTGGGTTACCGCTAGAGAGGGTGGACGTGACGGGTGTGCTGGAGCGAAATTGACCGCCCGCCCTCTGCGGAGAGAACGGTGGTTACGCGGGCGTGGGCGCTGGCACGCTCTGTTTGGAGAGACGGATGTGTGTAATATTTATTCGAATTTTCGATGTGATCGTCGGGATCAATAAAAATATTGCGCGGCCGGCGTTTGCACCGGATGTCCGTGGGTGCCGGAACATAAGTGGCGGCTGTTTTTATTAACGGATTCGCGTGGTTCGACGCGGTGTCGAAATACGAACGGGAGAGCTGTTTAACGTTTTTCAAATTGCTTTAACGCGTCTATTTATAAAACGTCATTGGTGTCTTCAAATGTTATATTTTATAATAACTATGTGAAATGTTATAATATTGTTCTATTCCGAATAATTTAGCAAAATGCGCCCTTTACTTGTTCAATACCTAGTAATTCTATTGAAAACGACTATAACACAGTTATAAATAACAAACACTTGAAATTTTGGAGATATTTTTTCTATACTATTTGTATTGATATTCCATAGAACTATGTATTTTGAATTGAAAATTGTCAATACCACACTGGCAAATAGCAAACGACGCTATTACCATAACAACTGTTTGTGATAAAATTATATGATCGTCGTAGTTATGCAAACTAGAAATACACTATCATTTTGTCATTTGTGTAGTAATTTTCTGTCAATTACGTAGAATTACGAAAAACTAATAACCCTCTAATTTGGAAATCCCTTTGTCATTGTAATGTTAGCTGTGAACAAATTCCTTTAATAATAAATTATGATGAACTGTTGTAATAAGAATGTTGATAGAAATCCTCAATCCAATATTGGTAAATAATTGTTTCGACGCACCTGGTTCCTGGAAACAACTTCCCAGCGTTACTATGTAGGTGCGTTGGATTTATTAGCGATAGACGTAATATATCATCGCAAATTATCATACAATCCCCTGAAAATTATCGGAAATATGACCAACATCTTTTGCCCCAAGCATACTTCCCCCTAATAGGCAATTTTCTTCCAATAGATGCTACACAAAGAGCTGAATTGACAGTAATTGATTTGTTCCTTCCTAATATCGGTTGGTTTACATTTGGACACGAAAGACAAGTTTGTTTGTTACTTACAAAAAAAAGATCTTTAGTTAAAAATATGGAATATTAACTGTTAATACTATATAAATTATAAGTAATTTAGTAGTTTAGTAGTAAAATATCTTAATCTATAAAAAATAAGTTTAAAAACTAAAACCCGACTATGGAATATCGCTCTCTAAAAAGTAAGAAACAAGAAAATATTATTTTCCAAAATTCTTATCCACTAACCATTCAATTATTGATAATCTAATAAGTAAATAACTTATATATTTAAATTAAACACATGAATATAGTGATGTTCAGAGGATAGCCGTGGTTGCATGCCCACCTTGCCCTAAGGACTGTTTACTTAAAATTCTTGAAAATACTCTTTAATATCAACATTCAGCTTCTCGAGTATACCCTTGCTATAAACGACTATAACACTAGACATAACTAACATATAACACATATATAACATAAAATATGTACATTGTAAATAAATAATCAAGATGGCAAACCCGCAGCAAACAGCTAGTAATGTATAATATTTTTGAAATGGGCTAATTAAACCCTTTCATTTGATACCCAACACGATATAATTCAAA
The DNA here is from genome assembly GCA_033032175.1 of Saturnia japonica. Lineage (NCBI taxonomy): Eukaryota > Metazoa > Arthropoda > Insecta > Lepidoptera > Saturniidae > Saturnia > Saturnia japonica. Next base: position 8,820,542 of record CM065314.1, read on the forward strand.
AATAATATATGTTTTTTAAATGCAAGACTTCATGTCCTCTAAAGGGACTAATATTGATTTCAGTGTGACGTTACATAGCCCATAACCTGCGGACAATCGAGAAGCTTCTAACGACATCTCATTTTTCAAATTATATTAGGGTGTTTTAGCAAATTATATTATACGCACTTATCGAGTTAATGCAAGCAAACCCGCAGGCAACAGCTAGTAATATATAATATTTTTGATATTTACTAATTAAACCCTTTCATTTGATACCCAACTCGAAATAATTCAATTTTTTTTTTTTTTTCATAAAGCAGGGTTTCATGTCCTCTAAAGGGCGTCATATTGAATTCAGTGTGAAATTATACAAGGTGTCCAGAAAGGGTATCGGGTATTTGTTTTCGCGCCATATTCGAAACGGGGCGTCTAAAGGGCGCGGAGAGGGGTTCGTGGCGTCCGCCATTTTGTGGAGTTTTAGTCACGATGGAACAGTACTCGGGAACGCATCGCGCATTTTGCGTACGAGCGTATTATCGTAATGGTGATTCAATAGTGACTGCTCAACGTCTCTATCGTGCGGAATATCGTACACGCCACGCGCCAAGTGACGATAGCATTAGGAAATGGATCAGGATGTTCGAGAATACAGGTGCGACAGTTAAAATTCAAAACTCTGGTCGTCCTCGTTCAGTTCGCGATCAAGAAACAATTGAAGAAGTTGAGGCGTCGGTTCGTCAAAATCTGTCTTTATCCATCCGAAAGCGAAGCCAAGCGTTGAACATCAAAAAATCGTCTTTACATTCGATTTTAAAGAAAGACTTACATCTAAAAGCCTATAAAATTCAATTGGTTCAAGAATTGAAGGATACGGACTATGCTAATCGACTGAATTTTGCGAACGAAATGCTGCAGCGATTTAACAACTTTAACAACATACTGTTCAGTGACGAAGCAAATTTTCACCTGAATAGTCATGTTAATAAGCAGAATTGTCGGTACTGGGCAGTGGAGAATCCGAGACGAAAGCATGAACGACCCCTGCATAGCCCAAAGGTCGTTGTTTGGGCCGCTATGTCTGCTAAAGGCATAATTGGTCCTTATTTTCATGAAGATCAACGAGGCCGAGCAATTAATGTGAATAGTGACCGTTATTGCGATATGTTGCGAAATTTTTTGGTCCCAGAGTTGCAGGAGTTTGCAGGTTTCAACTCAAGAACGTGGTTCCAGCAAGATGGGGCCACTTGCCATACCTCAAATGACTCAATGGAAGTTGTTAACGAATTATTCCCTAATAAAGTCATTTCGCGAAGGGGTAACATCAACTGGCCTCCCAGAAGCCCCGACCTTAGCCCGCTTGACTATTTTGCATGAGTATACCTTAAAAGTAAGGTTTATCAAAACAATTCGACGAATCTAACCCAGTTAAAGCAAAACATCAGGTCAGAAATGGCAGCAATATCGATAGCTATGTGTCAACGTGTTATCGCCAATCTTCGTTTCCGTTTAGAAGAGTGCCAGCAACGTAACGGTCATCATTTGGATAACATCATCTTTTCCAAATAATTCTCCAATTCATATGCTAATAATAAACAATAAACTTTTTTATTGCATACAAATAATTTTTGTTTCATTGAACTTACAAATACCCGATACCCTTTCTGGACACCTTGTATATCCTATAACCAGCGGACAATCGCTTTTAACGATATCTCATTTATCAAATGATGTTAGGGGGATTAGAAGAAAATCGCGTACAGATGAACAAACATACATTAATAATAATAATAATAAGTAAGTACTCAGGAAAATGAGCAATTGAGGACGGCTTTGGATAATGCGATTTCGGAATTCCGATCCGTTTCGATTACCTGTAGACTACGTCTACCACGCTTGCCTATTAATAAACGCAATATGGCGTTAGTCGGAGCCCTAGACGGTTTGTTAGATCCATATTTACGAACTAGCCAAGATCTTGTTGATACGCATTCAATTCTTTATTGTGCGGCCATCGCAGCATGCCGTGTGGCTCGTGTAAAATTTTTAGACAACGTTCACGTCGCATGTCCTGCTAGTGATGTACCCGCATGGCTATTGAGAATTGAAAGGCGTATTAGCACACCCTCATTGGCAAGCGAATCTGTTTCAGATCTGGCAATAACCGTCCAAGGATCATGCGTTTTGTAAACCAAGCTTTTGTTGGGACCAATATTAGGCCACAGGAATATATAAATTGGGTCACGGAGTGCATAGACTTCCTGAAACAGAAATTTTATGCATGTTCAAACCGTATTCGACGTTACAGGGAGCGGGTAGATAGGTTTCATTGGAATCGCATTTTCAAAAACGATCAAAGGAAGGTATATAGAGCTTGGGGGAGACCTACTGATCAAGTGGCTGATGCGCAGCTACCGGATGAAAACGCAATGACCACATTCTGGAAAAGTACTTGGTCGATTCCCGTTAGTCACATTGAGAAATAATGGATAAATGTTGTCAGTCGCGCATGTGAATCGATTGTTCGATCGAGTTGTGGAGACATGGGAGCTGTAACAATTAGCCTCTCGGACATTAGTTGTGCGATCCGCTGGACTTGTAATTGGAAAACTCCAGGTCCGGATGGATTGCACAATTTTTGGTTAAAGTGATTCCGAAATTCACATCCGCTCTTAGCTACTCAATTCCAAGATGCCCTGGAATGTGGATCTCTTCCATTTTTCTTGACAACTGGAGTCACCTTCCTGCTCTATAAAACCGGTAGTGTTTTGGATGCTAAAAATTATCGTCACATTACATGCTTACCCACCATCTATAAGCTCCTTACATCCATTCTGGCATCAAAAATATCAGAGCACATTGATGCATACAATATTTTGGCCATCGCTCAGAATGGATGCAGGACGGAACTCGTGGTACTAAGGAGCTTCTCCTCATAGATAAGACCGTTAATCAACAGGTCCGCCAAAACAGAAGGAATCTTTTTGCCGCCTGAATTGACTAAGGCATGTGATTCGGTGCCACATTCATGGTTGAGGCGGGTGCTGGAGTTGTATAAAGTAAATACAACTCTATGCACCTTTCTTAACTCATGCATGGGGCAGTGGACCACAGTCCTTCGGCATCCAGGAAATGGGAGTTCTTCTGGATCGATGGACTTGATAAGGATAAAGCGAGGGATTTTTCAGGGTGACAGTCTGACTCCTTTATGGTTTTGCTTAGCACTGAATCCACTTAGTACTGTGCTAGAGGATTCAGGGCTAGGTTATCGACTTCGTAGAGGGAGTAAAACCATTTCTCATCTACAGTACGTGGATGACCTCAACTTATTTGCACAAAAGAAACCAGACTTGTTGGAGTTAGTAAAATTGACTGAGAATTTCAGTAATTCCATTAGTATGGAGTTTGGTGTCGACAAATGCGCGGTTATTCATGTGGAACGAGGTATGTTTGTAAACTCTAGTAGTTTACAACTTTCAGAAAAAAATTCCCTCAGATCTCTCTCCGAGGTTGAAACCTCTAAATAACTTGGTATGTCGGAGTCATTGGGTATCGCTGACGGGGACATTAAACAATCAGTGGTGGAACGTTTCTTTGATCGCTTGAGAAAAGTACTTAATAGTCTTTTGTCAGGTGGTAACAAAGTTCGTGCCTTCAATGGTTGGGTTATGCCCTTGCTCATGTACTCCTTCGGCATACTAAGGTGGACACAGGCTGAGTTGAATGCCCTGGATGTGCGGGTCCGAAAGTTGCTAACAACACATCGCATGCATCACCCACGATCATCGATAATGAGATTGTACATCCCACCGAAATGTGGGGGCCGTGGCTTTCTAAACGCCAAGAACCTACACAACCATGAGGTGTGCAATCTCAGGGAGCATTTTCTCCACACCGAGGATGATATGCATCGTGATATCGTAGCAGTTGACAAAGGTCTCACACGAAGAAGAAAGGTCTCACATAAGAAACGAGAACTGGCGTAAAACAATAGTAATCAGCACCCAGGACCGCATGGATGTATGGAAGAGCAAGTAGCTTCACGGACGGTTCTATTGGGCTCTAAATGGGCCTGGTGTAGACTTACTTGCGTCAGTGACCTGGCTACGTTATGGTGATCTCTTTGGGGAAACTGAAGGATTTGTCTGTGCAATTATGGATGAAGTTATCAAGACGAATAACTACCGAAAATACATTATGAAGGATGGTACGATCGACATTTGTCGGGCATGCCACAGCCCAGGAGAATCGCTCAAGCATGTAGTTTCCGGTTGTTCTCATCTTGCTAACGGCGAGTACTTGCACAGACATAATCAAGTAGCTCGAATTATACACCAGCAACTTGCTCTTAAATATGGTCTTGTAAGTTTTGAGGTGCCCTACTATAAATACACTCCAACACCAGTTCTCGATAACGGTCATGTTGTGCTTTACTGGGATCGGTCTATCATCACAGACAGAACTATAGCAGCCCCCATGATGAGAACCTCGTGAAAGCCGAGAAAGATAAACTTTCAAAGTACTTGGACTTGGCTCACGAGGTTACTGCCATGTGGGATGTGGACTCAACAATAATTGTCCCGATAGTCGTATCAGTGAAGGGTCTGATAACGAAGAGTTTCGACCACCATCTTAGGAAGCTCTAGCTAGACTGTTGGATCAAGAGAAAGATACAGAAGGCAGTTCTTCTGGACACGACGCGAATTGTGAGGAAGTTCCTCTCTCTGGAGCCCTAGCCACCGGTAGCTTGGGTCTTAACCCCGCTACTGGCTATGAACTGTTTTTTATATTTTTTTATTTTAATATTGCATTTTATATAGATATAATTGTAAAAAATATGTAAATAATTAAATAAACGAAATAATAATAATAACTTTATTTGACCATAACAAGATACAAAAATATGAGGCTTATTTCTAGGAAATACAATAGTTTTGTTCTTTTTTAATGAATCCTAGCGCCTGAACTAGGCCGAGCCTGTATCTCAAACGCTAATCTCTTTCTGTGATATATTATTACATAGTAGGTACCTACATATGACATACCTAGTATTGCACTGTTGTATCTTATTAACATTATCACAAATCTATAATTTTAAAAAAGGAAAACAAGCCTCCTTTTCGCTTCGCCGTAGTCGGGTAAAAATAAAATTAATCTTAATCTACACATTTTTAAAATCCTAAACAAAGCATACATTAATGTAGAGAACTGTAGTTAGACCGATAAATTTTTCTTATTTAAAAAAATAATGGACTTGGAATCGATTATTGGAGTTCTCTTTCATATGTAAAAAACCGCCTTTTCGCTTTTGTTTCTCGCCAAAGGGTTTTAGCGAGTGGACCTTTATTAGGAATTTGGGAATGTGCGGTATAAAGGTTCTTCTATTAAATCAACAAGCTTAATATTTCCGCAAAGATACTTTGGCAGGCGATAGAAGATTATTATACCTTAGATACTTTAATTCGCATAAGTAATATAAATTATTATAAAATTTGTTATAAGTTTAACACTTTTGTGTAATACAATTATTTATTTGAAAGTTTCAGCAACTACTTTGTTGTGTATCAAATGAAAAACAAAACTTATTCTTCAAATAAGATTGTTTATTTTTGCGGAAATACTCAATGCTGCTCCCAAGTTATACCGAGAATAGAAATAGAACAATGTTTAAAAGTTTATCTATAATATGTTATTGACCTAATGTTTAGCAGTTTAACGTACTTTATATTATTAAGGCTAATTATAAGTTACTTCGTTTTAGGTAAAATAATACTAAGAAATAGAAACAAAATGATGAGAGACTGATAATGTAAATACATCTAACTATAGACATATAAAATAGCTGTCTGATTTTTTTAAGAGTAGTTTGTACTGGTATAATTTTCACTATAAATAAAATTATTATATATCATTATATTAGATTAATGCGTAGAAAAGTTAAAAGGTTTTATTTCCATGTTATTAATGCTACATTTGTTTATATATGACATTGTCAACAGGCAAATCATCAAAATGTCATCACCATCGAAACACCGGACAAAGAAACAAACCAAATGCAAACGATTAATGCTTAAAAGACTGCCAATCTCAAATTGGCTTCCAGAATATAATACAGAAAAAGCTATCGCTGACTTAATAGCTGGTATTACAGTAGGATTAACCGTCATACCCCAAGCTCTAGCGTATGCAACTCTAGCAGGTTTGGAACCACAGGTAAACGTAAAATGCTTCAATAAAATATGTTGTAATTAGTGTTATGACAACTTTTGCATTTTTTTACATACAACCTCTTTTTATACTATAATTGTACTATAATTTAATAAAGAACTATTGAAATTCAAAAGTTAAATATGTATTATATTTATTACTACTGACTAAATAAAGTAATAAGAAACTTTACGTATATTTATTTGATAATAATGCCATCCTGTTATTATCATGTTACTGGGCAAGAGTATGTATGTTCTTGAGGAAAAGTACGGGTCTAATCGACAAGCCAGCTCACTACATTTTAACGGTTTCAAAGACAAGGAATGCACTCTAATTTATCGTTAATAAATGTTAAGAGAAAATATTCAATCATACAAATTTCTTCATAAATTTTTTCTTCGCCGTCAGCTAATAATTTTACTATCAAATTAATAAACGTTCGAGAATTCTGAGAACTTTTTACAACATGACTATGCTATTGGACCACTACGAATCACATGCGTGTGCATATCTGTAACCAAATTGTATGTCTAACTTTCACATTTTAATCATTGTTTCTATTAATGAAATACTTGTTTATTCGCATTTAAATTTCAATTTATTGTGTTTTATATTATACAACTGCTAAAAGTTTTACTTTGTATTAAAAAATGCTACCTCTCTTTCAGTATGGCCTGTACTCATCGTTCATGGGGTGTTTTGTTTACATAGTGTTCGGGTCATGCAAGGATATAACTTTGGGCCCGACCGCTTTATTGGCGCTTATGACATACCAACAAATCCAAGGGCGGAACACTGATTATGCAGTTCTATTGTGTTTTCTTTCTGGAGTTGTGCAACTAATTATGGGTATTTTGCATTTAGGTAAGTGTTTTAAATATTTGAAGGTAAATTTAAAATTTTCCGTAGTATTAAAGTATAGTAAGTATAGTATATATAACTATTTTTAAACAATTTAAATAAGACAAGGTAATATGGTTAACTATTAACTTAAAATTGGCAAATATATCTAATCTACATTTACATATTATTACACTTCACCATAATTATGTTATTTTCTAATTCGCACTAGTTTTGAGATGCAAACTATATTATAATCGTATTTACAATTTGTCCCAAAATTTCTTTGTATAATGATATCTCCAAACAAAGAGTTAGAGCTAAGTATGAATTTAGAGTAGATAGGTAATAATATTATTTTTTTAATAATTTTATATTAAATTTTTATCTTAAAAATATGCCATACTTAAATATAGTTAAAATATCTGCAAAAAAAATCCTATGGATAAGAATTTTTTAAATAATTGCGAGAAGAAAAAGAATACGTTAGTGCTATACAAAATTGTAACTATGAAACATTGATCTATGATGTGAAAGACTCGCTGCTGAAGAAATTACGTCATCTAAAGAAAACGTGATTTTCGTTTCTTGCAAAAGTTATTTAGGATTGATATTTGTTAATGTTACTTAGCATGTGACTTAAAGTGGCGTCTCCCTTGAATACGACTCAAGTGATAAATAAATGTGATTTTTATGTAAACTGTTTAAGTTATAATAAATTTGTTATTATTATAATCAGATGTGTGAAACACTTTTATTTTTCAACTAAAATTGACTTAAAAGATGCTATAGTATTAATACTTAGTTATACACAGCGAGTTTTCCTGTGTGTCTGAAGGACGTCCATTGATATAATTAAAAGAGAAAGCGTATAAGTAAACTGGTATGTCACATGAAAAAACAACCATACTCAATTGTTTTTACAACTGTATCTACTTCTTTATTTGCTATACAAAGTCTCGATAAAATTTCATTATTTTTATGACCTCCATATTTATTATAATACTATAGGAATGAAACAAATTAATGCGGTTAACAATGAAGTATATTTTTTTGCACGTGAATTCAAGTTAGTAGTATGTAAGAGATAGGTCCTGAATAGACACTAAGTTCTGCGTTTTTAATACCACAGAGTAAATTGACAATCACTAATGTCAAAAAATTGAAAGTAATGGTGTCACATTTATTTTTGTAGTTTGTGCTACTGTATATCTTACATAACAATTATTTCAATCGTAAGATTTTAAATACTAAATTTAGAGTTTTTATTTATTAATTAAATAATTTCAGTTATTCAGTAAACTCGATAATTTTCTATTATCATATCATAATTCACAAAACTATAAAATGTATATATGGCTAACAAATTCCAAAAAATAAAACTAATTAAAGAACACTTCGGTTAGTTCAGGGGAGACGTGATTTTGTCTCCCTTATTCGGCCTTCACATTTGGAGGGTTCAATGATTTAGCAGTAAAACTTATCCATAATTATATTAACTGGTATGGTTTTACGATTAATTCCGATTGGTGACATCACTCTTTTAAAACACAATAAACTTGCAACACAAGAAATAACATTTTACTCCGTGGGAATAAAAAATACACTGTATGAATGTGAAATCTATGATTTGTTCGGAAAACATTTCTGCCGTCGAGAATAACCGACAATACATCAGTTCCTATTTTAATGTTGAATACCATTTTTTAAACCAGTGCTCTGTTCTTTTTTTTTTTTCTTTATATAATTTAGGGACTTTGATCCAACTAACATGCCAGTCGCAGTATAACCTAAATTTAGTATTTACGTTCACAGCTAACTTATTGCACTAACAGCAAACTTTCATGAAATCTTGGCTTCCTCATTTGTACTATATTTATGTTTGCGTAGATACTTAGTCTTATTTCCACGTTTTTATTATATTAATCCATTTTGTTGTTTTTGGCTATTAACTTATAGTTCAGTAAAATAGTTAAACAATATTTTTACAAGCTTGTGGTTGTCGTGTCCGATAATCATGCTATTTAATTAAAGTAGGAATGTTCTGTAACACTTCATGCGTAAAACAATAAATACATCTTCATACTTATAATGTATTTAGGTAGTGGTACATATGTATATGCGTAAAGTTCAAAGTTCTTGCTCAAATATTGATACCGTAAATTCATTGTCGATATAAACAATCTAGCGATAATTATAGATGAATTCAATGACCTCAAACATAATTTATTAACTTTTACAAATTGCGATCGCGTTGTTCATGTCAGTTCTTTTATAAGTAAATGGAGAAATCGGTACCAGTTTTCAAAACATAAGGTATCATTAATATAATTACTCCATAATAATCAAATCTACGTTTGAATTATAGTTAACAGTGTAAACTCCAATTATTGTTCTATTTCGGTGTTTCTATAATCATTATATTTGCTATGTGCTTCAATTTATAGCAAGTACCTACGTCACTTTTCATTAAAAACCCCTAGTCCTATCAGCGCCCTATTTCTATCTACGATCGCATGCAAACCCTTTTGTTAGTACGTGGTACTGGGTCAATTTCGTCCTATTGTTTCTCCCTACTAATAAATTCAATTATATTTGATTTTATTGCTAATGGAACTTGTTTGGCTTATATCAAATAAAATATATTTTTAAGAGCGAAATGTTTTGAACGTACACTATAAATTTGCACTGTCATCGTGTCAATCATAGTTCAACATCATCAAAACGGCGCGATCCACGTAAAGTTTATTTCTGTTTTTTTTTTTAGAGTGAAAAAAGTCCTAAAAATATATTTTTAAAACAGAGGCAGTCATAAGGACTGCCGACAGAAGTGAAAATTCAAAACAATGGAATAACTGAGTTCTTTATTGAATTTTTAAATCAATTATAGTCTGAATTATTGCAAATCATGTCGATGACGCGAAATCACAAGGTTTTATCCATCAAAAAAGTCAAACAGGCATATGATACAGTCGAGTATATAATACGTCACGAGCATGTCGAGGTCATTGGCGACGCGAACCCATACGTTTTCCCCTACCAAAAATCAGTCAACGCGGCTCAAGAAGTTTTCACTTCGGTGCTTTGGTTTACATTTTATAAAATAAAAGTCAGATGTATAATTTTTTTATTAATCTTCTTTAATGGAAATAAAAACTAGATTTACACAGCCTGCCTTACTAGTTAAGAGGTCATGTTTTAAGAGAATTCATATTAAAGTGTCGTTTTTGTTCAGTTTTAGAAATATGTAAGAAATGTACCCCTTTGAAAGTGGTCTATGAGAAAAAAAATCTGGGAAATACCCTATAATAGAAGACAACTAAGTCCAGTTAAAGAAATTCAAGAAAAAAATTGTTTATTTTGGCTCACTTCAATTTAGATTGGTTGATATGAAGACATATCTAATTAGGTTATGCCTTCTTGTAAAGTTAATGTAAAATAGATTTCTTTTTTCAATTAATAAGTCGATATAATGTAACTTATAATTATGATATAAAAAATTATATACTTAAATCAATGTTTATATTACTTTCGTTTGGTTTTAGGAGTTTTAATAGATTTCATATCGGTGCCGGTCACCGTAGGATTTACGTCAGCTACGTCTGTGATAATCGCTGTGTCACAACTTAAGGGTCTACTGGGGTTGCAGTTTAGATCTGGTGGATTTTTAGACACAGTGAAAAAGGTTTGTAATTTATATTTTATCCCACGTTCAACATCACCATCTACTAGACAGTTGAGTTTTTATATATCTAAATTGAATTTTGGTATTTTCATTTCGTGATCATCCCTGAGGGAATGGCATAATCACCCACCATGTCGACCCGAAACAAATAGCCAATTCAATACGCCCAAAATATTTATAACTCGTTTTTCTACCTTTCTACCAAATCTTAATTTACAATAATTACTTATTTTCATTAATATATAATTAATAACACATTTTTTTTCAGGTTATTATAAACCTACCCAATGCCAAAGTAGCAGATAGTGTTTTAGGTATATCGTGTATAGTTATACTACTTTTAATGCGAGTAAGTACGTTTTATCTACTGTTTATCCTCTTATATTTCCAAACGTAGCATTAAAATTTTATTGCATGACTTCTATGTATCTACTAAAAACCAATAAAGTGTTTATGATCAAGTATTTTTATTGAAACAAGTCTTTTTAAAACGTATCCTGAGGCAACAATACACTACGATGTGGTAATATACGAAAAATGTTATAAATACTAAATTATATCTTCTTCAATACATCGCGTAATAATATAATCAAATATAATGCCTATGGCCAACTTGTTCTAATGTAAATTTCAAAATCGGTTAAAATATATTTAAAATTTTTCATATGAAAAGAACAGTTTTGAACAATATTAGAATCTTAATTAGATAAAAAATAAGTACTGGAGAAATTCCGATTCCTTTAAAAAGATTCCCAAATGAAAATCCATAATGAAATTTATTTCCCACAAGTTCAAAGTCCTAGTTAGAAACTTGACATTCTAAATGTTACACGTAGTACCTACGTCTAGTTTTCCCGCCGTGGAACGGGTGGGGCATTTACTATTAGACATAGGTACTTTCTATTTTACAGTTGATAAAATATTTTGATAATTTGTTAACATAACTTTAAACGACATGTTCTCGTTTTACAGACCACGTTTTACTTTACCTACTGTTTCGTTTAAATTCAACAAATTATCTTATATTCATTAATAAATTTTATAATACCGATATACCAACACATATTACTTGCTTGTCTGAATAAATGTTTAATTTTCTGTAATTTATAACTCGACACAGTTGTTTAATTCGTTATCTACGTAACTGATACCTAAATTATCCGTAATTTGTTTGATATTAGCGATATTAGTATGTTAATTTTAATGAAAAAATTAGTAAACATAGCTTAATAATAACCTTTCTTTGCAGAAAATGAAAGATGTTAACTTATCATCAAGTCATAAAACTTTAAAGAAAGTTCTTTGGCTGTTATCGACATCGAGAAACGCCATCATTGTTGTCGCATGTTCAGTCATAGCGTTTGCGTTTGAACGATATTCAGAAACTCCGTTTAAATTAACAGGAACCGTTAGGTACAGTATTCATTTATTTGGTTTATTGTTATCTCTAGCATCCGTTTTAGACCAGTTAACCGAATAAATACACAATGGCATGCTTTCATCATAACTTTCAGATAATTATAATGTTGTTAAATTGATTAAATGCCAGCATAAGCCAATAGTTTTAGTTTTATACGTTGGTTTTTATAAGGCATCAGAAACATACATATAAGTCTTTTAAAACTATTGTACGCTTAACACTAATGCTATATATTTGTACCACATTGAGTGCCGAAATTATATTTTGTGGAGTTATGCTAATATTTACTCACATTTTAAAAACAATAAACATTTAGAAAGAAAGTATAATGTAAATGTACAAAACGATTGTTTTTAGACAAGGCCTTCCGTCACTAAGTTTGCCGCCTTTTAATACAGAATACGATGGCAGAGAAGTTACCTTTTTTGAAATGTGCTCTGATCTTGGATCATCTATATTCTTGGTACCCATTATTGCAGTATTGGGAAATGTCGCTATCGCAAAAGCTTTTGGTAAGTGGAACTTATTTGTATTTGCTAAATATGTGTGCTAAAGTTTTTATTAAGTGGTAGTTTTTAGTATTAAATTAATTTAATTTTGTGCGCAGTATACTTCATAATACCGAATACATTTTAACTAAACAACAGGAACTGAATTTACATGAATAAATTAAAACACACAAAACGTATTGGAATAATTTAAAAATTGAGTATATTTATCGTTTGCGCTTTATCGATGAAAATACGATGTTAATTGATCATTACGCAGGCATCGTTTTATGGACGGTTCATAAATTTCGAGGTTGGCTTTATCTAAATTGCAGCAACATTACTGTAAATAGGATAAAAATTTGCAAGACAAAACGAACAAACATTGTGTAATGACCTTGTATTCAATCCTGTCTTTAAGTGCCCGATCATGAGAGATAAGCGTACCAGACAACTGCTTATGTCATTTATTTTTACCATTACGTTCTTCACTTTAGGTCCAACTGCATACGATACCTATACTGTTATTAACTTGAGACTTCGGCGTTTTTTTGTGAACTGTACCGTACTTACCATCAGGTGATGCACAGTCATTTGGCGAGCTATTATTATAAAAAAAATTGATTATCAAAGAGTTCTGATGCATCGATGGCAAAAGCGGTAACAGCGTGTGGGTCGGGGGAGGTCATTTCGCTTGGGTCTCAAGTTAACTCTTTTGGGTTGTATTTTTTTTAACGTGGTACAGTATGGTACACACCCGCTCGGGGGAACGAGTGGTTATGTGGGACACCTACTCACTAAAACTCCACGGTGCACCATACACCGCGCCGCCGTGATGGGGCGACACGGGTCCGCTAGTAATATTCTACCTCGTCGCCCCGGTGCAATGCAACTGTCTCCCCGTCCGCCGAACCAGTGCAATAGGAAGATGGGCCTTCTGACCCATCTCCCCTTGGTTCGATCTGGCAGGTGAAGCAGACGAATGAACGCACCCCCTCTCGCCCGTCTGTCTGGGTTTTTATAGAGGTTTTCTCCACTGCCTTGCAGTTTGTAGTTTGGCACATGGCGAAAGCAAGGCGAAGAGGGAAGGAGGCGAATGAACACACCTCTCCCCGTCCAGTCCAGCGTTGGTCTTTTATACAGGTTTTTTTTAATTCTTTATTGCACTAAAAATTACAAATGGAGGACTTAATGCTAAAAAGCATTCTCTACCAATCTTCCAAGGGAGCAAGAGAAAGGTATATCCAAGAGGTGCATAATATTTTGTAATAAGAAAAAGAAAAATCTAGCCAATATTCAATTGCTCCAAATAAAACCTACGTAGCGAATACTTGATGGAATTCCGAGAGTTGGCTGAGTTGGATGTCGATAGGAAGTGAATTCCACAGTCGCGCTGCTATTATGGCGAAAGATTGGTCGCGTAAATTAGTGTGATGACTTGGTATTCGGAGAATTAAAGAATCAAAAGATCTTAGCTGTCTATTATGCTTATGTGAGAGATTGAAATACTGTTTTTAAATATTTAGGGGATTTGGGATTATTAGGTACGAAGAAAAGAAGGTTTCCTCCTCTGCCGTCGTTGGGATCGCCCGTCCATCCATAAATTCCGACATTGATTTTTTATCGAGGTTGTCTTCCTCGGTAATTTTTAATGTGGTTTCTTCCGCCGGCGGCCTTCGTTGATTTTTTATAATGGTAGTTCACTCAACCTCCCTCTGGTTATTTTCCACGAGGTGGTCTTCCTCGGTGATCTTTTAAGGTGATTGTCTTCCACTATCCTCCCGTGATTTTTAAAATGGTGGTTTTCTCCACTCCTATATCTGTCCCTGATTTTAAGGTGGTTTTCTCCAACGCCAACAGCGATTTTTTATATAAGTTGTATTCTCTCAACTTTTATGGAGGTTTTCTTCCTCCGCCGTCAAAGACAAGTTCGGCCAAAGTGGGTGAGTTCGCACGGGCCCACTCTCCTCTGATAAACAGAAGGGTATAGGGAATGAACTATGTTGGTCTGGTATTAGCCGCCAGTCATAAGGACTGCCGTTGGCCGGGGCACAACACAAAGAGGTTCCAGATATAGTGCCCCTTGCTGGTTGTACATCTATTTTACCTCGAAGTAAGGTCGATATTCCTACTTAATCTACTCAACTTTGCTCGGTACTCTGGGTACTTTGCTGTACATCAAGCGAACCAACTTTTATATTGATCTCATAGACTATTGTATAATAGGTCTTTATTAAGCTTTACTATAATAATAATAATAGTAATATATATATATTGGAGACTGAAAAAGCTACAAAGACCTGAACTACAGATCTCCAGACCCTCGTTCTCTAATTTTACCTATATTATCATCGTTTTATGCACAACAATTTTGAATAAGCATAGTTCTTATTAAACAATAGATAATTTTTTTTTTGTATTACTGTATGAAAGTGTTAATTATTGTGTTATTAGCGTGTTAACTATTATCTGCAGATTGTAAAAAATACAAGTAAAACACATAAAGAGAACATAATGGCACCGTGGCAGTATTCCTGGCGCTGTACTGCCTCCGAGGAATTAGTCGGTCAAAAATTACACGTTATTTTTTTGAAGTATTTACCCGTATCGTGGTTTAGACGTAGTGAGCGGACAACCGGATAGACGCGGATAGTGACTGTACTTCATGCTACCTATGTATTGATAATATTTTCAATGCATGATGCATACAAATAGATATCTGTTCGTTATTGAAATTAAGCTAAAGGTTATCTGTAAAAGTCCACTTTGATAAAGGCGATAGTTGGGGTACAATGTCACTTTTGATATTTTTTATTCCTTTTAAATAAATTATT
The DNA here is from genome assembly GCA_033032175.1 of Saturnia japonica. Taxonomy (NCBI): domain Eukaryota; kingdom Metazoa; phylum Arthropoda; class Insecta; order Lepidoptera; family Saturniidae; genus Saturnia; species Saturnia japonica. The sequence continues at coordinate 8,835,998 of CM065314.1, forward strand.
ATCATTTTATAGTATGTATTTTATCTATAAATATCAAAATCATTAAGTAATTACACTCTATATAAACCTGGTTAGGTATATAATGGGCAAGCCCCTTGGTAAATTTGTACCTACCCTACGATTGAGTCTAGGTGGCCGTTTCAATCCCCACATAAGTTTTGAGTCTGAATTTTTTTTTAAACCAGCTGTTTGGTTACCAAAGTGAATTGTATATAAGCTATAGGTACTTTGAATTAAATGACCGTGTTTGTATGATTGTCCTCTATATTATTATTACTAACTGTGGCTCAAGGTTTCACTCACGGTGTTCAATTTATTGTCCCAATTCTACTGCACGTCCACCACGCACTCGCGTTGTTCTCAGTTCCCCTACTTGTCTACAGCTTGCAAAATTGCTTCTCGTTCATGGTTTATGCTCCACTCTTTAGAGTCCGTAACGAGAAATTTTAACCTTCGTCAATAAATATACCGTAAAATGCGAAAGCAATTTTTGGAATCTGACTTGTAGTTCCAGAGATTTACGCATATAAACAAACAAACAATGTCTTGACCTTTATAATATTAGTATAGATTATTGTAACTACTTTATTTGATAATCCTATTTAATATAATATGTCTATATTAAGTTTGTATTTCGAAATATCGCCGCAAAAATTGATTTCACTAAACCATGTTGCAAAATAAATAACATTCTTTTGTAATTATATACGCCTTTGATTACTCGGATCTAGTTGCGCGTAAATTACATAGTAGGTATTAATCGCTGCAATTATATAAAACTTACTGAATTATAATATCAAATTACGATAACAGTAAAGTCTGCAAAATTTTATATTTATGCATTAATTATCTAAAACAAATATAGTTACGTGAATTTAAACAACTTCATTGTTTGCATAAATTAACTTAAAACAAAATGTATAATACAATATTACATAATAAAAACAGCCACTTAATCATCATAATTTATCAATTAGAAGATTTCCTCTAAATAATTATACAATTAAGATTTTTTTCCCCAAACAAAGATGATTACTGCTATTATAGCGTTAAAACACTAACAGCATAGTTTGTGTACTGTGGTATTGGAGCAATTAATAGATATTTTTATAACTATATTATGGCTATTATAATTAGCCTAAATATACATAGATATAGTTAAAAGTGGAATGATAATAATTAATGTTACCCATAGATGTAATATAAACATACATCTATGAATTTTACCTGTGGACGTTTCAATATTGTGCAATATTGTCCAATGGAAAGGACTAACTTACCCATGATATATGGATAATTTCGAGCGATGAGAAATCTTATACCTACTTCTATTTTCCCTCGCACAGTCTTCTTCTTTGTGTCGGCATAAGATGTATTTTAAATAAAACTAGTACGTCCTGTGATGAAACTATCTGGCAGTCAGTGAAGTTGGAATCTGGACTGACTCCCAAGCATGTGCCAGACGTACTCTGTTATCGTCACTAACGGAGGTTGGCGTGTGTTAGAACATGACAATTGTGTCCCACTGTATGGCGATCACCATACATAAAGTATAACACCTGCCAGAGTGACACACATGATAGCGGCGACCGGCAATGGTCGCCATTGTTTTTGTATTATAGATACAGTGCTATCATTTTGCCGTGATACTATAAAAAGGATTTTTTCATGAACCCCCTCTTAGTAAAACTAAAATTTCCTAGTTGGTTAAAATGTGATAATATTTTTTCTTTCAAGCGATTGGCGAATCTGTTGACGCGACTCAGGAATTGATCACCCTCTCATTGGCGAATATTTTTGGTTCTTTTGTGGGCGCGATGCCAATCACTGGTTCGTTCTCTAGAAGTGCCGTTAATCACGCAAGCGGCGTTGCTACACAGGCTGGCAGTGTTTACACGGGTAATTAATATTTGTGTTTGTATCTTTATTTATTCAAACTCTGTCGTTATTATGTACTACATTCTAAAGTACACTATGATTCTTAGATCTAAATTATTATATTAGAATAATCTGTACTTAAATAATTTATTTCCACTATATTTTATGGCACAGCCATAGACGTATAAAAAAGGCGGACGGAATGTTAACTAAGATGGTGGTGAATCACTCATAGTAAGTCAGTTCGCTTATACAAGGTGTCCAGAAAGGGTATCGGGTATTTGTTTTCGCGCCATATTCGAAACGGGGCGTCTAAAGGGCGCGGAGAGGGGTTCGTGGCGTCCGCCATTTTGTGGAGTTTTAGTCACGATGGAACAGTACTCGGGAACGCATCGCGCATTTTGCGTACGAGCGTATTATCGTAATGGTGATTCAATAGTGACTGCTCAACGTCTCTATCGTGCGGAATATCGTACACGCCACGCGCCAAGTGACGATAGCATTAGGAAATGGATCAGGATGTTCGAGAATACAGGTGCGACAGTTAAAATTCAAAACTCTGGTCGTCCTCGTTCAGTTCGCGATCAAGAAACAATTGAAGAAGTTGAGGCGTCGGTTCGTCAAAATCCGTCTTTATCCATCCGAAAGCGAAGCCAAGCGTTGAACATCAAAAAATCGTCTTTACATTCGATTTTAAAGAAAGACTTACATCTAAAAGCCTATAAAATTCAATTGGTTCAAGAATTGAAGGATACGGACTATGCTAATCGACTGAATTTTGCGAACGAAATGCTGCAGCGATTTAACAACTTTAACAACATACTGTTCAGTGACGAAGCAAATTTTCACCTGAATGGTCATGTTAATAAACAGAATTGTCGGTACTGGGCAGTGGAGAATCCGAGACGAAAGCATGAACGACCCCTGCATAGCCCAAAGGTCGTTGTTTGGGCCGCTATGTCTGCTAAAGGCATAATTGGTGCTTATTTTCATGAAGATCAACGAGGCCGAGCAATTAATGTGAATAGTGACCGATATTGCGATATGTTGCGAAATTTTTTGGTCCCAGAGTTGCAGGAGTTTGCAGGTTTCAACTCAAGAACGTGGTTCCAGCAATATGGGGCCACTTGCCATACCTCAAATGACTCAATGGAAGTTGTTAACGAATTATTCCCTAATAAAGTCATTTCGCGAAGGGGTAACATCAACTGGCCTCCCAGAAGCCCCGACCTTAGCCCGCTTGACTATTTTGCATGGGGATACCTTAAAAGTAAGGTTTATCAAAACAATCCGACGAATCTAACCCAATTAAAGCAAAACATCAGGTTAGAAATGGCAGCAATATTGATAGCTATGTGTCAACGTGTTAACGCCAATCTTCGTTTCCGTTTAGAAGAGTGCCAGCAACGTAACGGTCATCATTTGGATAACATCATCTTTTCCAAATAATTCTCCAATTCATATGCTAATAATAAACAATAAACTTTTTTATTGCATACAAATAATTTTTGTTTCATTGAACTTACAAATACCCGATACCCTTTCTGGACACCTTGTACTTACGAGCATACACGCAAACATTCATACAGTAAGTCAATCGCCCGCCATTATCGCTCCAAATCTGGCCCGGGTGACAGTTTTATCATGTTTGGTAAAATATTTAAAAATGCTGTCATATGTAGTAAAGATGTGTCGGAACCATAGTAGTTTCATTTTCATAAATCTAGGGATCTCATTTTACACGTAAACTTGTAATTTATTCAATTTATTTCATGCTTTATACGTAAAATTATTGCAAGTTTCTTGCCGGTTCTTGAATAAAATAGGTACTTTTTATTTTGATATTTTTCTGTCGATCCCATAATGCTACAGGTACGAAATCGAGTCACCTCACTCGACTTACGGGATCTGTGTATATATTTGCAATCCAATCGGGGACGAATTTTCGAATACCTCGCTAAATGGTAGTTGTTTTTATTTCAATGATTTGATCTTATTTATACCTCTTCTTTAATTATATGCAACTTGCATCAGATTAAATAAGGCCTTAACTTTCGATAACAAAAGACTAAGGGTTAAAGTGAAATACTAATAAATTAAAACAGATAAAGTTTAGGTTGAAGGTTGCGTGTTCAAATCACGTCTGGGTCACCAGTGTAGAATGACTATTGCAAAGGGAGGATATGTTTTTTTTTTTTTTTACTGACTACAGTGTTAGCCTTAGGGGCCCTATAAAAACAGAGCCGCTGCGGCTTTTATAGCTTCACCGAACTTGGCCAACGGTTGTAGTCGGGTTCTCGTATATATACTCAATTGAAGAGTTAATTTCTATAGCGCGATGTAGGATGCGTCGTATGTGGCTCGATAGTTGTCGCTATGTAGATGTCGCTACATACTTATGTTCCATTTAAAGATATACCAATTATTTTCACAACAATCAAAGCTATTGGTGTTCATGGTGATCTATTGCGTTAGTTAATATCATTTCTTGATAACCGATCTCAGGCAGTTAAAATGGTTTGGTGCAATTTTCCAGATTCTTATTTATTGCATCGGGTGTATACTAAAGCTCTCATCTTGAACCACTATTATTTAATATATAGATGAGCGACTTTGGTTCCTGCTTTTAATATGAACGTTCTCTATGTATGCTGATGACACAAAAATATTTATGCCGATATGTACTGTCGATGACTGTAACAAACGGCAATTATATTTAAACAAGTTGTGCGAATACTGCTCACTTAATGTTTTGGATCTTAATGTGGTCAAATGCCAGTGCATTATATATATACTCGTGCAAAAAAATGCCCCTAAAATATTTAGAATCACATGATTATAGACTCAATAATAAAATAGTTTCCAGAGTGACATGCGTTAGGGATCTGGGAGTATATCTCGATCATAAATTATCATATGTAGCAAGGCAGTGTTTAAAAGAAAAGCTATTGATATTATTCAGAATTTGATAAATATATGTAATTAGTACACATATTCATGCAAACACACACACATACTACCTCTCACTTGCACCAGAAGGACAACATCGTTTTTTTTTGATGCAAATAATACTAATTAATAATTTCGCTGGGGTATAAGATTTATTTTTTTTTTTGTAATACTATTGAAATCATTTTGGCCAAGTCAATATGTCAACTTATTTATGTATGTTAGAATTTAAGAGCTGTAGATTTCCTGAAATAAAAAAAAGTTCTACAATCTTTTTCAAACCATTGCTGTTAAATAAATGTATGTGAAAATATTTTTGTAGGTATACTGGTGCTTCTCGCCCTTAGTCTTCTTACGCCATATTTCTACTACATTCCCAAAGCTGCGCTGGCTGCCGTCGTCATCTGCGCTGTGATATTTATGATAGAATATGAGGTAAATGTTATTATAATTCATGATTATAAAGTATAAAGCATAGGTACTAATAATGTTATACTTATGTTTACAATAAAAAATGCTTACCAAAAATATCGTACATCTAAATTTTCATAAATTTTACGTCTTCTACATGTGGTAACTTTTGACAGCAAATAGTTAGTCTAGGCTGTGTAGGGTGTGCGACGGCTTCAGTCAAAGCACACCGCCCCAGGACCGGACGGCATACCAGGCCGTGCATGGGTCGTGGCTCACGAGGTCCTTGAGTCCCGATTGATGGGAGTCTTCACAGCGTGTTTTCAGCAGGGCCGACTTCCGCTGTGCTGGAAAACAGGCTAGCTGGTCCTGCTCAAAAAGTCCAGCGGACACTCCGTCTGCATTCCGCCTCATCGTGTTGCTCGACGAGGTGGGCAAACTCATGGAGAGAGTTATTGCAGACCGCCTGTCTACCACTTGTCGGAAATGGGACTGAACTTTGTTTGGTTTTCGCCGAGGGCGCTCCATCCACCACACACGTGAAAAGTTTGGCTGAGGATGCGAGCTCCCAGGGCAAATTGGTCCTGGCCGTGTCCTGGAATATCGCTAACGCGTTCAACACCCTACCCTGGAGCAGCATACGATGGGCGCTCCGGTATCATGGAGTGCCCCCTTACCTCCGCCGCATTGTCGGGAATTATCTGCGACAGAGGACCGTCGCCTTCCCGGGTCGGGAAGAATGGAGTCGGCGAGACATGTCTAGCGGTGTTCCACAGGGGTCGGAGCTTGACCCCATTTTGTGGAACATCGGCTACGACTGGGCGATACGCGGTGCGCCCCACAGTGGTGTCAGTGTCGTCTGCTATGCCGACGACACTCTTGTCACAGCGCGATGGAAGACTCACCGTGACGCGACAATTCTAACCACAGCGGCGGTGGCTCAGGTCGTGGGTCCAATAAGGCGTTTGATCCTCGAGGTGGGATTGAGTAAATCCGAGGCCCTGTGATTCCACGGGCCTCGGAACGAATCTCCTCAAGGGTCCCAGATAATAGTGGGAAGAGTCTCCATCGGCATCGGGTCGACAATGAATTATCTGGGAATCGTCCTCGATAGCCGATGGAGGTTTGTGGGACACTTCCGGCAGCTGACCCCCCGACTCATGGTGGTGGAAAAACCAATCTGCATGCTGGTCGTCCTCCAGATCTCCTACTTTCCCGGGGGGTATGATACGAACACTGAACCACCAAGAAAGAATTATCAGAATTCACTTACCGACCATTTCCTCCTTGTTGTGCAGCTTCCCGGGTATCCCAAAACTGAGGGTTAGCGTGTAGCGTGAATTTTGGTCACAGACACAGCGGTTAAAAACAAAGCGAAGCGTTGAGAGATATGCGAGGTGCGTGTGCGCTTAATTGACACTCGAAGCCAACTAGTTTTTTCAAGTGCGCGTCCGTTACCCCGCGGGTTGCCAGACGCCAAAAAACAATTACTCGGCAAGAGTGACCTGACACTCTCGCCCAGCAATTCAATGCCCAACCACATGGGCACAGCGGGCGCACTTGCTTGACTAATGCCGAATCTCGGGGGGCCCAGTTCCGCTTACCGGAAGCTCTATCTCGAGACCGTACGGTCAATGGCCCTATATGGAGCATCAGTGTGGGCGGACAACCTGACGGCCCGGCATATCGCATTCCTGCGGAAACCGCACAGAGTGAAGGCCATCAGAGCTGTCCGAGGGGGTACCTTACGGTCTTGTTCGAGGCAGCCTCTCTATTGGCCGGATCTCCACCATGGGATCTCGAAGCGAGAGTCCTCGCGCTGTTGTTTAATTGGTGCGAGGAGGCGCTGAGGCGGGGAGAAAGACCAGTGCCGCGGGAGATTGTGGCGTACAGGTTGGAGCTCCGCCAGGATCCCATGGTGGAAGAGTGGAACTCATGACTCGAGCACCCTAGCTCAGGCTTGGTGACCGTTGAAGCCATCAGGCAATTCCTGGCTGGATGGCTCCGGAGGCGGCATGGCACCCTCACCTTCCGGCTGACGCAGGGGCTCTCGAGACATGGCTGTTTCGTAAGTTACCTGTGTCGCATAGGTTGGGAGATTGCTCCTGGGTTCCATCACTTTGGTTGCGCGGAGGATACTGCGCAGCACACCTTAGCCGTTTGTCCCGCATGGGACTCGCCATGCCGCGATGTTGTTGCGACGGTCGGTACCGATCTCTCGCTCCCGGCCGTGATTCTATCTATGGTCGAGAGCGAGAGCGGGTGGAACTCCGTCTCGTTTTGCGAGCAAGTCATGCTTGCAAAAGAGGAGGCGGAGAGGGAGAGGGAGTGTAACACCATGCTCCCCTCCCGCGGTCAGCGAGCCAGGCGCCGGAGGCCGCGCGATGATCTCCGGCCGCCTTAAATGGGTCTGCAGGTGGCGGCGGGCTTGGTCATGTCATTCACCGTGTATTGCAGGCCCGAAATGGAGGAAGCGCACTGGTGTTCGTACGCCCTCAGAGGCTCGTTGGAGGCTCACTGCCTCCGATCGCGATGAGGTCCCGAGGTAGGGCCACACCTGCCGGGTTCAGTGGACGTAATGCGCAAACAGTTCCCTCTCTCCGGCCAACAGATGAGACAGGACACCGTGGGGTTTTAGTCGGTAAGAGTCCGACATACCCCTTCCTTTGAGCAGCCTGGCTCGGGAGGCAGATCCAATGCAGGATTTCCCAACGTTAAAAAAAAAGTGGCTGTGCAGGGTCTAATATAGTCTATAATTAGGGTGGCCAACAAAAACTTATTTTTACTTCTCACATGGAAATATTTCAATTTAATACGTTTAAAAAATGGTCACCAAAAATCAACTCAAAACAAACAAAAAGGTCACTCAAGATTTAAAAAAAAACATCCAAAATGGTTAAATAAAATTCCCGTCATGTAATTAAGGTCTACGGTTGACATAAGTATTCTAAAATTTTTAAGTTGATATTTCATTTTATGGAGGCCATTTAGATGTCATATGCAGGTAATTTTGCATTATCGAAGTAGTACAGGTACATAAGTTGTTTTTGAGCGACCTCTAAATGTAACTAGAAAAAAGTAGCAAGCTTCTGTAAGCTACAACCAGTAATCGAGGACATTATAAGAGTAATAAAATACTTGAGTACAGAAAAATAATCGACTCGACCAAGTCACTAATTGGTCTCAAAAAAGATTTATCAAACTTAACATCAATTTTTTAACCCAGGTAGTGAAACCGATGTGGCGATCGCGGCGGGCGGATTTAGTACCGGCATTTGCAACGTTCGCGCTATGTTTATCTGTCGGCGTAGAACTCGGCATTATAGCCGGAGTCGCCGTAAACGTGCTTCTACTTCTGTATCCTAGCGCAAGGCCGCAGTTAGACGCTGAAATAATAACGGTATTTAAATCCTTCCTATTACATAACAATTAATTCGATTTAATTTAGCATAGTTGTCTATTTACCGCCAACAATATAATCAAGCATAAAATTCAATAATCGTTTTACATGTGTTACAAGGTTGCTTAACTGTAAATTATTTTCGGTTATTATAGATTTGTTTCTATAGTTTTTATTTATTTCTGTTTCAAGAATGTAGGTTAAACCAACTGAGTACATGTAATACTGAGCGTAATATTTTTGTAATTATTTATTCAGTTCTAATAAATTATTTAAATTCTACTATTATAGGAAATGATATTCCAGATCAAAAATGTAAGTAAAGGTGTTGCCAAATCGAATAATAATCTCATTTGTGAGAGGTTTCCAATATCACTAAAATATCATACAAAATTTATATGCATAACTCAAACACGTAAAACAAAATATTGTACACAAGTGTCAGTCAGCTTTAAAGTGGCATATATTATGATAAAAAAGCTTTCAAATAAAATCCTGCAATTTTGTTTACATTACTGGTAATACGGCTGAAGCTCTAAACATTTGGCTCTTCTTAACCAGAGAATAGATAAAATAAATTGTGTATGAACAAAAAGTATTATAATTTTATTTTTATTTAATATTGATTCTGGTTTATAGGATTATCAAATAAAGATACATGGACAACTTATAAAATTATTTTATATTTATTATGAATTAAAATTAAGTTAATAACTGGTCTGTCTAAGAAAATGTTCACTACCCCTTAAAGTTTACTTTTGATCTCGTACATTTTTGATCTTGAGCTCCATTTCCAACTATAAATTGTTTTAATTCTACTATATTGATTTTAATTCTAATAAATTTCAGAACTCTTCGGGATTTAGTTACTTAATGGTGACTGTTGGTAATAGCCTGTACTTCCCCAGTGTGGAATACATCAGGCAATACGTGGAGAAAGTTGCTAAGAAGCAAGGTGGTTGCAGTATGCCGGTTATCATTGACTGCAGATATGTTCTTGGTGTGTATTTTTCTTTTCTTTTTTAAAGTAATATTATAACGATTATTTGACAATCGTCCAGTAAATCAAATAGAAAAAAACGCTCGTTAGAAATTATACTTCTTTGGAGCACACACAGGTGTACTTTTATATAATTTACTATTTTTGGTTCATTTTAAGAAGGCTTGCATGACACGTCAAATTTTTGTTTTAGAGATGTAGCATCACTTGAATCGAAAGTTTATTTTACGATTATCGATTATTTTTTAGAGCTGAATATAATCGACAATATTATGATTATGCTTTCATTTAATTGAAGGGCGTGTATGCTGTGGAAATAAAACAACAAAAATAAACTACTACAACAGTTACAACAGTTTAGATCGCAATCTGAAACACTTTAATTAGTGAATGTCTGACGCCAAACAACAAGATTATTTCTTCCAGTCAATATTCTCCTTTGCGTATTGGTGCAGTAAAAATGTAGAAATTACCTAAATATTTTTTTATATTCCAAATTAAAAAGAAACTAATAAAAGTTATGTACAACGGCGTTCGATCAATTTGATTAATTTTCGAATCGTACGATTAATAGGATTGATTTTAGATTCCTTGGCTTTATTATTTTGGTCTACTCTAGTTTTAAGTAACATCCAAAGTCACGCTGCACTTAGTAAGAAAAATATTACGGAAACTCACAAAAATCAGTGTATATAGGTAGTTTTTATAACGTTTATCAGTAAGAAAATCTTTTTGTAATAATAATTGATAGTCGAAGTGCATGCTTTTAGGATATGTCATAATTTGCATGAAGTAACAATTTACGTTATGTGGATATGTCATGCAAGCCATTGTACGATGAACATGATATTATAGTTATATCATTAAATTATTTCCAAAGTATATTTACTAGCTGTGCCCGCAACTTCGTTCGCGTAGTTTATTTCATATAAGCAACAGCAACTAAATAAAACCTCCCCTGTATTTGACTGGTATAAGCTTTGAGAATACCCACTTATAATCATTTTTAATTTTAACCGGCCTCTTTTATTTAATGAATTTTATTGAAGTGTAACTAATTTTATTTAATAACTTTATTTTTATAAATCGTTAAATTCCAGTGAATAATAATGTTTTTTTAATAGTATGTCTGTTTACTATAATTTTATAAAAATCTTGATAGCGCAAACATCAAACAACGATATCTATCGTAGAAAATTTAGATAGAATAGATATTTTAAATTATTTTAAGCATTATAGAAATAACGTTAAAATTTATCTAAAACTATTGAAAATAATAATAAAAACCTCACCTTAAATTATTAATATAAATACTTACAGAAAATATACTTAAGTGTGACAATAAATATCAAATCAATTTCATAATTTAAACCAAGCCGTAGAGTGCCATCTATGAGTACTCCTAGAAAATAAAAAACATGTTTTGATTTATTGTTTTTTTGTTGAAAATTATGTAAAGATAAAATAATTTGAATTAATTTGGTATTTTTTTTTTTCATTTTGCTTCACTAAATATTTAAAATATATTACATGCGCTTACTCTTTTTTATATGTACATAACCTAAACGCAATTTATAGACTATAACAATATCCATACGTGTAAAAATGAATCCTAAATTTACCTTCAGACTATAAACTACAATCATACCAAATTTCATTAAATTTGGTCCAGTAGTTTTTGCGTAATTAGCGTTCAAACATAAAGACAGACAATAATTTCATAAATTATCGAAAAGTGTTCTGTCCATGGTTCTAAACCTCCCGTAATATTTTTCTCAAATATCTTCAATGTACAGATTTCGACTCTTTACTCTTTTATTATACGTATAGATTGCGGATCTAGAACACGTTTTTGTTTCTTTAATTATTCGACGTTTCGACCTACCGTCGCCCGTCCGTGGTACTATGACGAGTACAACCGTAATAAGTATATATAACTGGTGCGCTAGTGGCTCCACACGCGTTTATTACGCAGTAATTATTGTCATCCGGTAATTTTATTTTTGATCATATTAATGACAATTCATAGAGCATATCATTTTCAAAATCAGTTGTATTTTTTTTATAACTTCTCAAAGCATCGTGACGATTCATAATGCCTATAAATTATGGAAAGATGTATGTTTTTTATACAAAATTTATGAAAATCGATTGATAATTGGTACAAATTAATTATTTTGTATTTTTTTTTTTACGATTTCTAAATGTATTATTGAAAATTGTTATGCTTTGGCCTTATTATATTGCCTGTTCGTAGGTTAGCGTTGTACGTAGAGTTGTAATATTTGTATGATACAGGTGAGCCAGAAAGGCGTACGATTTTAAAAACACTCTTGCGTTTAAACTTTGTGAGCGGGGGCTGCGCGGGTGGTGGGGATGAGAAGCTCGGTTCTCGGAAATTTAGTCGCGATGGATCGTTTCACTGAAGAGCAGCGTGCATTCTGCGTTAAACATTATTATAAAAATGTTGACTCGTGCGCTATTGTTCGACGTTTATTTCGGCGTGAGTTTGGATTACATAACGTAAATCAGTGTCCGAAGGAAAGTGTGATTCGATCGTGGGCCAGAAAGTTCGAAGCTACTGGTTCGACTCTCAAACAGAAGCCTGCGGGACGCCCAATGTAAACAAGAACGGAAGACACAATTGAACAAGTTAGAGCGTCAGTTTAACGTAATCCTGGTCTATCGACTCGCAAACGATCAGCTGAACTTGTGGTGTCCAGAACATCTTTGCGTCGCATTCTGTTGTAAGATTTGAATTTGCACCCGTATAAAATTCAACTTGTGCAGGAATTGCTGACAAATAACCCAATTTTACGACGAGCTTTTGTTGAAACAATGAACTCTTTCAAAGTTTCAATAATATTTTGTTGTCCGACGAAGCCCATTTTCAATTAAATGGGCATGCATGTCAATAAACGGAATTGCCGTTACTGGGCTGCAGAACTCACGTGCAAAACATCAAAAGCCTCTGCATTCGCCGAAAGTAACCGTTTAGGTTATCGGACTCTATTTCTTTGAAAATCAACAAAGGCAATCTGTCACTGTAAATTCCGACCGATACATAGCCATGTTAAGGGATTTTTTCTTTCCGCAACTGCAACAATTTGAAGCCTATAATCGTGCGACGTGTTTTCAATAAGATGGTGCGACATTCCATACATCTAATGCTTCGTTGGCGGCCGTAAACGAGATGTTTGCTGGGAAACTGATATCGCGCCGAGGTGACATTGCATGGCCGCCTAGAAGTCCGGATCTAAAGCCACCGGACTTTTTCATGTGGGGATACCTGAAAAGTAGAGTCTACTCCAATAACCCATCCACAATTAACCAGTTGAAAATAAATATCCAAGAAGCGCAATGTGTCAGCGAGTTTTTACCAATTTGAAGTTCAGATTCGAGGAATGTTTGCAGCGGGGTGGTGCACACCTGAATGATGTAAGTTTTAAGAAATAAATTTCCCAGATGTCTGTTTTAATTGGAATAAAGATGTGAATGTGTATTGTATTTAGTTTTTTTTTAATTCGCAAATTTTTCTGGCCTTCTCTGTATAACATTTCATACTGGTGAACGCGGGAAAAGAAGTGCAGCTTTGAAAAATAATACATTATAAAGACACTTGTAAATTTGTTTTAATTAAAAACGCAGTTTCCAAATTTCCGAAGTATAGTCAAAACCATTTACTGGCTGACGAAGCTATTGCAATAAATTTCTAGATTTATGTTATCGTTAAAAGTAGATTTCCTTTTTCCTATTTTATGGCATTAACGACTTCTATGACGAACTTCATTAGAATCCGCCCAGCCGTTGTAGCTTGTAGCGTGATTGAAAGACAAACATTCAAACAAACATACTTACATTTATATCATACTAGCTACCCCGGCAGACGTGGTTTTGCTCCTTGTAGTTAATGGCTCGACCATGCAGCGCCACCTCTTCGATCCTGACATACCTAATCATTGTCTTATAATTAATTCAAATATATTTTGTGAAGATGAGCTCAATCGGTTGAATCGTTAAGAACTTACACGAAGTTAGAAAATATTATATATTGCAGTGTGCGCTACCTCTAACAGACGCACACGAGTGTAAGCTTATAATAGCATTCTAACAATAAAATATTATAGTGATACTAATAATAAATTCGTTGCGATATTAGCTACAATTCATTACATATAAAATAAAAACTTTAACTACAGAGAAATTTATGGTGGAATACCTCCCTCCACCCTACAGAATATCGCGGCTATATAACCTTGTATTTTGTTCTGCGGTGAGTAGGGTTTCCAGAACTCATTGGGGTTGGGGAGTTCAAGGTCCTCAACGCACATGTGATTATAAATATTATTCAATATGCTTAACAGGTGCAGACTTTACAGCGGCCAAGGGTTTGTGTGCGCTGTCTAATTCGTTGTCTTCGCGCGGCCAGCCGCTTGTACTGCTGTCGCCTCGGGAGAGCGTCGCTTCAGTGTTCAGTAACTCCGGCTCCAGCGTGGTCGTCGTGCTATCTACCAGCGAACTAGATGCTACATTACAAAGTAACTACTGGCTATTTTGTTCTGTATGAGTTTTATCCAATAACACCTTATTTTAAGTTTCGATGTGGCCCAGGGTTGTAACACGCTGAGTCTAAATGGGGGAACTGGTTCTCAAGTGCAGCTACCAGAACACAACTATATTATGTACTTGGTGACAGATTTTGAACTTGAGGGTGGCAGCTAACCAGGCGGTATTGCAAAATAGCCTACCACCAAGCACCTTGTATTTAACGGAATGATTCAGTGCATAGTTATTTCTTTAAAGGAATTTTTGAAGTGAAATTTCTTTGGACGCGATCATTGCAACGTTTTGCATCGCAACGTTTCTAATGCAATTAGACGGAAATACCTATACTTAGATAGAAAGAAAAAAAGAAATAACTATGCTATAAACCGAGAAAGATGTATAGACATTTCACGTCTCACTCAATTTAGAAAAAGTAGCGTTTCAATTTGTCTCGCTCACTTTTGGCATAATAGCGTCGCTATCTGTCCCACTCAGACGTCAACCTTAAATTTTTGAACATACAAAAAGCTTTGCAAGCCTTAGAAGTATTTGCATTAAGTCAAATATAATTAGATTTAAATCAGGTGTTTTAATATTTTTTAATCTATGTAAGTAATATTCTAGCAATTATTATACAATTTTGGAATTCAAACTAAATACGCCACCTTTTAAAGTCACTTGCCAAAAAAGTGTAGTACATATTTTTTCATCACAGTCAGTTGAAGTTAGGCTATGTAAAATAATCTTAAATATTTTTTAGGCAATGAAAGTGAAATATGTTTTAAATCTGAGGTAGTTGTGTTTTAATTTTACATTACAAAAGAAAAAAAATATGAAAACTATAGATTTAACGTCACAGTACTTGAAACGGGTGTTAAATTCCTTTTTTAACTAGCTGTAATTTTATAGGTATCCAACTTTTTTTCTGATTACCGTGGGCTAACACTCACTAGATTTTTTAGACAAACTGTATAGTATGAAATATTTGCTTCTATTGTAGAAGAGTTTTATTTCTTTAGAAAAATTTTGCGATTTATATTACAAACTCAAAAATTATGACTATTTCTATCCCAGTAGATTGTTTTCGACCGGTACTTGTACAATAATTTATTTTGGCAAACTCAATATTTTCCACAGATTTAACTGGACAAATTCCTCTACCTGTAATGAATGGCCATGATAAATGTCGTACGCCGTATCCAAATTACAGCTCTGTGCACGTAGATGATGACATTACTGAGATAATCATACCCGAAGAACCAAACAGGACACCGCTTTTGAACAGGAACGGCGCAGCGAAATCTCACTTACGTGATGTCAATGACACATGACTATTATCTATTTAAGTAAATTATTATATTTTTGGTATTAATTACTTATATAGTATAGTGTCGATGCAAGGTCGATGTCCTTTGAATTATTATACCACAAATACCTCTAATATGAATCGCTGATATAAATTAAACTGTTAAATAATATCATTAACATAATATTTGATCAAAGTAATCGTAATTTTAACCACCGCCTTTCGGTTGGAAAGTGACTAAATCACCTTTAAAAAGCTTTTAAATAGTGACCCCACGCAATGTCTGTATAAAAATAATATAAGTTCTCTAGTAAAATTTGGGAAAATGGATTTAGTCAGTTTTGCTCTGCGTCTCTTCATCATGTGATGTCAGTAGGCGTAAGATATTGCTTGTGTAAAGGGTACGAAGAACATTACAAAAATTATTAGGTACATTTCATAAATATGATTAATACGCTATTCAGTGGACAGAGTTAGTATAGCGTTTGTGTGTAAATGAAAGAAAAAGACGACTGTATTTTGATGTCAGTGGGCGGTAAACTACTGACAAAGAATGTAAAGATGCGTTTACGTGACTTACTTTACAGAGAGCAATATTATTACTAGTTTTTATAGTAGTTGCACCAATGCAATAATATATCTGAATATTATAATAATAATTAATATTCGTAAGACAGCTTATTATTATGAAATTAACATCATTGTTATTCTATGTCAATTCATAAGGATTGTTTAATCAATAACAGTAGGTCTATAAATAGATATTAATTCATCAACCCGAAAAATACGCCGAAACGTAGGGCGTTAACATAAAAATTGAACATATAGAACTAGAGACGCGTTTGCGCCGTGCGGGCGACAGATATACTCTGGTATTTTACAACTATGTGAACGCAGTGTTACTAGATGAAAAAAATTAACTATCATGTTGATGGATTAAAAATACTGTGTAGCGACATCTCTCGCCACAACGGACGCATCAACGCATCGACACAACTACGTAGCGACATCTATCGAGCCACATGGGACGCATCCTACTATCCTACATTGCGCTATAGAAATTAACTCTATCGTTGAGTATATATACAAGAACCCGACTACAACACTCGGGGCAGCTGCCCGCCAGACATAGCACCCGTCTGGCCGGAGGATCCTCCCTTTTCTATGGCGGATGAGGAACTTTACTCTCTGTTCCTCACCTCCGCTAAAGTGGTAACCCCGACGTGATACATCAGCACAACCTTCTTCACAAAGCTGCGTCATCATCACTTCCTCAAGCTTTCGAGCAGCGAGTCAATACAGCCAGCCAGCATCCACGGCTACTACGGGTATCCTGACCATACGCATGCAGCGGACGCGCATTCCTGATCAGCCCCACAGCCTTCTCAGCGACCTAGGCACACAGCACACTGCACTTCGTCCAGTGAGCAAGCAACAGAAGACGCACTTCTCCTGGTCGACGCAGCAGCCAGTCACTACGCAGCACTGCAACACTCCAACTCACTGGAGCACTCTTGCAGCATCGCCCCGACTCGCTGGGGCAATCACCGCAGACAGTTTCGACTCACCATGAACTATGCGGCATCTAGTTCCGACTCACTGGAACATTCCATTTGGCCCGGCAAGCATCACAAGATGTATGGACGACTCAACCTGCTATCGACCTCCGGTCTCGGAGGGGAGTGATGTGGCGACATGTACATAGCGACATTTATCGAGCCACATAAGACGCATCCTACTATCCTACATTGCACTATAGAAATTAACTTGTCAAGCGAAAAAGATAAAAATCAAAAATGCGTTTCGTTTTTATTGGCTTTCAATAAGCTACAGCTTACAACAACAACAACTTACAATTATTGTAGAAAATTACACGATAGTGCTACTTTAGACCGTGTATTGGTCATATTATACCGTGCTTCTACGGTAATTATAATAACAGTAACAGTAACTGTTGTTATAACAGTAAGTTTGATAACAATGTTTGGACGCATCTTTAGCTCACTGTCTCCAACCATTGTCCAACACATTGTGACTTTTCTGGTATTAACTCTGTTTGTTTAATTAATTTTTGAGCTCTTTCGTAATATTTTCTCTCGTTTCCCACAAACCGTTTTATTTATATTCAGC
Organism: Saturnia japonica; assembly: GCA_033032175.1. NCBI lineage: Eukaryota > Metazoa > Arthropoda > Insecta > Lepidoptera > Saturniidae > Saturnia > Saturnia japonica. The sequence continues at coordinate 8,853,617 of CM065314.1, forward strand.
GCCTTGATTCCTTAGTTCCTAAAGTAATTCATTCCACGTGTTCGACCTTGAATTTAATAAACCATCGTATATTTATGTTTATGGTTTACTTTATACTAAATATGTAAGTATATTATTCTTACTAGTTAAATAATAAATGTAATTGTTTGTTCCTAGTATTATAGACAGTCGATTGTGTCGTATCCTGATGTCGTTTTCGTAAGCCTCTAAGGTAAACGAGTAAATATTAGTTGTACTATAGTCGAATATAATTTAATTCATAAAATAATTATGTGATTTTTACAGTTATATATCTTAAGGCACATTACCAAAAAAATATGAAACTGATGTTTACAGGGCGCGCGTACACTGTAACAAAAACCTACACTATTAAGTTGCTTGCTAAATCTTTTAATTTATTGTGGTGAAGCTAGTTTCACTCGATATTATTACAAATGCAAAGAAGTATAACTTCTATTGCGCATAAATAAGTACAAGCATCCACTTTAAAAAAAAATTCAATACACAACTTCAATCAAACGTGAAAAGAAAAAGCTCAAATTTTAGTTGTAACATCGGAATAATAACAGGCTATAAGTGAAACCTTTGTGAATTAATATTTGCGACTTTTTGGCGGGATCTTAATACGCCATATTGTGGTTTTTATTTTAATTCATAAACTTACCTTTTATGGCCGAATATTAAGTAATATTGGTGATTTTTATGCATGATATAGTTTGGTTATTGTGCTCAAGTTAAGTAAATCATAAATAATAGCTAGAAACTAGCTAGAATTGTGAGATGCCACAAAAAATCCCTGGACAGTCTTAACAAAAGGGCCACCGTCTTGTTGAGCCTTTTTAGAACTCTGTATATTTGAAAAATACTCTGTTCGCGTGGCATTGGCACAATTGTGTATAAACACATGTTGCCATTAAATAAGATGATGAAAATGAATTAATATTTCTTATTTAGCAGATTTCTTATAATATTTACCTTTGAAAATTGTTGTTTAATTTATTTTATTCCAAAATATGTGAACGTATACGTAATTATGTAAAATATAACAAAACAAGATGTCTCATATAGTATGTAATTGGAAAACTATTCCTTTGATTTCGTCTATGGAAAGTTAGTATTCTGAACGCCTAGCTAATTATAACTGTATTTATTTTTATGTTTTCCTTCTCTCGTATAATGTGTATAAAAAACATGAAACTATACGATAAAGATATAGTTTTTTTTGAAGACAAAACTTATACAGTACGACGTCTTAGATCTATTTATATAAACACTACCAAAGATGTGAGAGTATAATACTGCCGCCGTAAGGAAAAAGTGCGCATCTAACTAAAACACAAACCGGAGAAGAAAAAAAAGTTAAGATCTGAAATCTTTAAAAATATGTCACTTGCGACCTTTTAAACTAACTATAACTCGAGAACGGAAGCTCGTTTGGAAAGATAACTACTAGGTGCACCTTTTTCCTGTTTCTGTCTATGTATTTAAAACTCTATCTTGGAAAAATGCCAGATGCGCCTCACATTCTTAGGGCGGCAGGATAGTTTTCTTGTGTTATATTTTCACTGATCCAGTGATATTTTATTTTGTATAAATTGTTGCTCTCAGATGCTATTAATTAGACAATTATGAATATCGTTTAATTAATATTAAGCCCAGAATTTAACATGACCAGTTTTGTATAACAATACATTAAATATGTAAGGATAGTTTAATATATTTTGCGTACGATATAAGATTAAATTTTTGGACATTAAATGATTCTGCAATTTCCAATGTTTTTATTTATATATTACTAATTGTTTTTATAACATTTTATAGCATTTTACTACAATCGATTGTATTCTGAGTAATATTGCGGTCATAGATAGTAAATGCAATAGATTTGAGAAAAATTCAGTAGGAGACTTCGGAACAGTAATTATGGAACCTGCATTTATTTAGCCATGTGTTTTTTGACAACTTGATTGCAAATTAAAAAAAATATACATTATGTTTTAATGACTAGATGTTTGTTCACTCCACCTGTTATTTTTAGATCCATACGTTATCCAAAAACTGATTTTGTATTTGAAATCAAGGACCCTTTACATAACAGTTTTCATACATTAAGTTAACTTTAGCTGTCATCTTGATTCTTTCGTTATACTTTCATTCAAGGCATATAACAAGGCAAGTAATTGAATGATTTTTATATAAGTATACCATTCTCCATAACACGCATAAGACAGTACTAATTTGTATTCATATTTAGCAAACTAAATACAGAACTTACAGATCAATCTACAATTTATCAAAATATGTAATTACTTAATTAGTACCTATTGCCTGTAATTCGCAAAGGTAAATTTGTAATCACTTACGGGTTACGGGCATAATGAAAACACCAATATTACTAAATAATTTATTATATTCATCTAAATATTTTAATAAATATCGTATTTGTCTTCTTTATAAACTACTTAGCACCATAAAATATTAAATGTAATAAATGCATTTTTCTGACTACGTGAGTAATGAGTATCGTAAGTCCAAATAAATTAAAAATTACCCCATAGTCATATCTAAAGTATACTACAATAGAATCTTTAAATTAATATATTATCTACTGATCAGTCAAAACAACTTTGTATCAAACAGTATAATTAACATTATAGGTACTATCCGTTAGACCAAAATGTTTTAAAGTTGTAGAAAATATAACCATCACCCAAAAAGAGCTGCTATAATATTTTTTATGTAGTTTGCCTTAGTCCTCGATGGGCTATTCGTAAATTAATTCTATAACCCTCTTCTGAAGGCTATAAACTTTAACAATATAATATGTTAAATATGAAACACCAACCGTAAAATGAAAACTATAAATTACCATAAAGGATATTATTTTTTCGTTTGAAGATAACAATGTAATTTACATTGCTTTCTTGTTATGCCTTCTTATTGCTTTTGCAATGGCATTCTAAAATAATAGGTCGAAGTAACTTAAGAATAATTCTTTTAGATGTACCTTGAGCTTTTTTCCTAAAAGTATAGACAATGTAGAGACGATATTATAGGTGGTAATAAGTGTTCTTGTATTAATTCGGATTGGCCTAAGAAGAGCTACAAATATTTACGGAGTCTATTAAATTTACAACTCAATTAAACTATAATATAATAGTAAATAATTTAAAGTTATTGTTTGACTACCGATTGTTGGTGGAACATTGGTCTCGAAGCGGACATAAGTTTTTGTGAAACGACGTGAGCGATCCTCGCGCTACGCTGCCAAACAAGCTCTCGGGTACGTTCATGGTTGCTATCTACACGAACCTATAAAAAAAAAACGTTTTTTATACCCATATTAAAATAAGAAAGGTGTAATACGTATATACTAAGTACCAAGGCGGCAAAGAAGGAAGAATCTCTTTGAAAATTCTCTAGCTTGGTCAGCCCGAATGTTACGAGATAACTCCAGTACAGAAGATGGCAACCAAATAACCATGTGTTGTGTTTCCTGCGGTAAGTAGGGTTTCCAGAGCTCCTTATGGAAGGGGGTTTAAGGGCGGCAACGCACTAGTGATACCGCTTACCATGAAGCAGTCCGTACGATGTGGACGTAAACAACACCAAAATGGTAGATACTTGGTTCCTGGTTACTGGAGTAAAATTAAAAAAAATAGATAAAAATCTATTCAGTAATTTTTGCGTGATGCGCGCACAATGGTAAACCTATATGATTTTATATATAAGATTAGATACTTATTAAAAACGAAAGTTAATCGAATCTAACATAATTTGTGTTTAGTATTCACCTGTTTTGGTTGCAGAACTTTAATAGACTGTAGCTTAGCGACGCCTTGATTGTTAACTCTTAGGTTCAATTTACCCACCATCTCCGCTGTAGTTGCTGTTGCTGACTTAAGCTCTTTTTTAGCTCCACGGCCAACCTGTAAAAATGTAACATTATATATAAAATAAATATATTTAATTATCATAATAATATTATTTCATAAAATATTACCATTATAATAAATAAATTGTATGATATATCAAATCTTCGTTTGCGTTAGTTTTAACATAACATTTTATAAGAATAAAAATTAGCATATATCACTCAGGGATAATGTAGTTTGCTATTAGCGAAAGAATTTTAAAAATCAGATCAGTAGTTCCGAGGATTACCTCCAAGAAACAAACTGTACCTTTCTATAACTGTATAGATAAAACACAAACCTCTTTTTCAACCCTTAATATTAGTGGTCCAACTACAAAGTTGCTCTTTATTGTGGTGTGGTCTGACATAATACTGACTGCAACATCTCCATCTCTTTTCAAAGATGATAATCCATACAGTGTTCCTTTTGCTCTTGGCTTATTTTTATTACTTGTCTTTATCTTGTTCTTGTTCGTTACTGGTTTCTTAGTTGTGGTTTTCACAGGTGGTTTGCGTTTAGGCTTTGTAGTCTTAGTAGGTGGTTTAGGTTTAGCTGTAGTAGATTTTGCTTTACTCGTTTGAGTTCCTATTTTTTGTTTTATCGCTCTAGACTCAACTAATACATTCTCTGTTTGTTCCTCTTTCACGCCGTCAGTCTTCACTACTTCATTTATTTGTGGATTTTCCTCTTTAACCCCATTAAAAATTTCAGGGGAAGCTATTTTGGCTTTATTTTTTTTAGTGCCACTGCCACGAGTAGTGTTTTTCTTTTTTATAGAAGTTTTTCTAGAAAAAGAATTGATGAATGCATATTTCAAATAAATTCAACAATAATACCAGAAGATTCTATGATCATTAAAATCATAGGCATACCTTTTTGTAGATTTTGGTTTGTTCGGCTTAGGCGTTTTCTTGCTTGCATCAATAGGTTGCAACTTAACGTTTACAGGATCATACGATGTTCTTAATATATCATTCATCTTCTCAATAATAATGTCTACAAATTTGTTATATTTGACAATGTGTACTGCTGGGACTGGTGCTGGCTTTTTGGCTGGTTCTTCACTCAAAGCACCTATTGGAAATGTCCATGTTGTATTTTTTTTAATTTATGTAAAAGTTGGTCAAATTATTGATATCTTAGAGAAACAAGTTCGATATTTAGTTAACTCACTTGATTACTTAAGGTTCAGACCTACCTATTCAATTATCAAATACCTCCGTATTATAGCCGTAACTATTATAATACCTATTACTTTTTTCGTGTTTTAAACTAATGTATCTATCTACAATACCTAATTAAAGTATAGGTTCTTCTCCATGTAGATAGGTATAAAAAAATTGTCTTTTTTTACAGTTTTCTAAAACTTCGTACCTACAACGCGAATAATTGGAATTACTACCAAATTCGTTACTTTAACTTAACTTATTTGTGAATTGGCTTTATAACCTATTTCAACAAATTGTATGGAATCTTGTGATTAATTTATTCTGTCAATTATGATTATGACATTAATTTTCAATCATGAAGTTACATATTATAGAATTATACATTTCAATTATTTCCCAAAAATATTTGGTATGTAATTGATGTGAAATATATATTAAAATTAAAATAATATAATGACGAATTTCGATTTAGTAGAAAACGAAACTGTCGCTTTTATAAATTAAAAGCTTACGGAACTAAGGGAAACTTCATTAGGAAACAGTTTCTCTTTCAATGACGACAACTCTATAGCAATAAATTAAATATTCAAATTTATTTGTGTCCATAAGGCATGATATTTGCTCCCGTATGTGTAGCGCACAAGCTAAATAACTATTCAATTGTATGTATTAAATACTCCCGATTCCAACCACGTTGCTTTGGCACGCGAACTAACTGTACATATGTGTCTCAAAACCCCACTTGAATTCTAAACATCGTTTACAATTAGAACGTCCAGTCAACGGTGGATTTTCTATTTTCCACACGTAAAAGAAACCGCTCGTCGAGCCACGCATATTCTAAGAAATCTAATTATGGTAAGTATACATAAATAAAATGTTGACTAAAATGGTTTCAGTTTATAAATATTTGAGAATCTGTTGATTTGGTTTTTTTATTTATTGATGATTATGTGTTTATCACGATATTTACATAATTATCAGGCATCATTTACGAAATTAACTCTAGGATGCTATTATCTCATTGCTTATTAATAGAGAAATTTCAAGTTATTACATATAAGATAAGAAATTAATTTGTAATTTATGTAAAAGGAAGTAAACACAGACAGCGCTCAGGTGGAATTATGTCCACTACCGGTACCAAACGAGTTCTATGTGGGTCGAAAATGACTCCTCGCGACACTCCCGACATTTCACGAAAATAAACATTTAAAATTTCTCTTTTCGCATCTCATTATTTTGTTTTCACTCAGCCGGGTATCTACCATGTAAATTACACAGTACATTTCGACACCGAGTGAGAGTAAATTTTATAGTAAAAATACTTTCTACCGATTTTGATAAAATTAGTTCCTGCTTCGTTCTACCTGGCAGCGACTTAAGCAAGGTCAAAGAATATGTCAAGGTTATAGAAGAAATCTAGTTGGGTTCATCGTACGGAGTTCGTTTGGGAAAGTAAGCAAGCGGCAAACGTCGCCGACCTCTTAACACACATCAACGTCAAACTAGTTCTTCCTCGATAACCTACGATGACAAGCCCGAACTCTCTACGACTGGACACTAGCAAGTTTTCTAGATTAAGATAAGCTACAGCATAATAAGTTTACGTTTAATATTATTATCATAGGATGTTGCGGATATGGAAAGGATGGTTTGTGCGTTATATTAAATACATAGATAAATCGGTCAAAAGGCTAGTAAATATAATTAATTTTAATTTATATATATTATGTACAATATTATTAAAATATAATCTACAATAAATAATATAGGAGAAAAAGTATTTCAATAAATAATCAGAAATAAAGTTTATATAAAAATATGGATAGGACAGGTTTATAAATAATTAAAACTGACTAGTATACGTTTACTTTTATAACATTAAATTAATACTAGATAATGTCACATGATTACCTGATAATCAATATTTAAATGGGCAACTAGTATTCTGACCGATTCATGTTACCTTTTTTTTAAACATTTACGTGAACGCACAAATCTACGTGAAGGTAAGATAAAAGATTTTACACAACAAATTAAAACAACAGATTTATTTCAAATAAATTGCCACGAGAACGGTGTGACATGATCTAGACATTAATTTAATTTTAAATCGCTTGGTTCCATGCTTACACATTCACACATCAAACATACCCACTTAATAAATAAAATAAATTAATAGAATAAATAAATAGTCAATAAATATCTAAGCTAAAGGAGGGGGCCTCTCAGGTGGATGAAGGGACGTGGCTCGCCCGGAGCTCCTTCGCCGCCTAGTCACTATCTGAACCTTTTGTGTTCAGGGGCTGCTGCCGCGGCGGATGTCGCTTTAATTTTCTTTATTTTACTCATGTAGTTAGCTTTTTTGCCGGATTTTTTCACATACGCCGCGACGTTCGCCTTCAGCTTTTTGGACTCACGTGAGTGTTTTGTTGAGATGTTTCTTCCAAGAGCGTCAGTAATGTCATCATCGTCATCATCATCATCTTCCTCTGCCTCGTCATCATCATCGTCTTCAGGATCGAGAGCGTCGGCGATATCATCTTCTTCATCGTCGTCTTCTTCCGCATCAGCAGCACCAGCCACTTCTGAACTAGCAGCAGCCGCTTCAACTTCTGCACTAGCTGGTTCTTTTTGTCCTGCTTCAGGCTCTTCTCCCTCAGCTTCGGCTTCAACATCTGAACCTTCGACTTCTTCTGAATTTGCTGCTATTTCTTCTACAGAAGGAGCAGCTGCTGCAGGAGTTGCGGCTACAGTATCTGCGGCAGCTACGACAGGCTGTGCGGCAGCTACAGCGGGTTCTTCATCCTCATCATCATCTTCTTCACCTATGCCAAAAAATGGTATTATTGTATATTTTGACATGAAATATCAATTGTTAATTTCCTTTTTCATTTGTAACTTTGGACTTACCTCCCAAAATGTCGTCGAAAAATCTTTCCAAGTAATCATCATCCTCGTCGTCATCCGATTCTTCATCGTCGTCGTCGTCATCGTCATCATCATCATCGTCATCATCGTCTGAAAGAAGTTAAAGATTTAATAACCTATTCTTTAATAAATATACGTAAAACTGGCCTAGTTAAACTCCCGGCTGGCTCTAATCATGACACATGAAGTGCTCATTAGTACCATTTATTGATATATAACACAAATGAACTGTTAAAGAAACAGTTAATCAGAGTCCGCGCACCGATGGCTCTTAGTGCGTGACGTCCTGAAGCGCGGGCTTTCCTCGCTAGAAAGCAACATAGTGCCAATTTCTCTGATTGAGTCTTTCTGTTTGAATTAATTAACGATTGAGAGCAACTGTCACGGTTTTAGATTCCGCATTGGCCTGCCTGTGTCCTGATTCTCAGGAATTTTTATTATTGAAATGTAACACTTTCAATAATTATTTATTGGTTTAATGTGTGTTTCGTTTGTACTCTTATATTATCAATTAAAGTCAAGTCTCTTGTTTTATTTTCTTATATACTTTTATTAACCATATTGATAAGTCATAAAATACGGACTCCAAGATTTCATGACGCATCATTTTAATAAGTTACCCATGTATTCCGCACTGTATGTTTTCTCTATAAATTTCTATCGAACACGCTTGAATATATTAACTGAACTATTGAACATGATTGTAATTAAAAAGTGATTGTCATCGTAAATTTTATACCCTGATTTTGATATACAATACTTAAACAACAAACATTAAGAAACCTAAATAAATCAAGGCGTAATAACATTTGCAATATAAAGCATAAATAGTAATTTGTTATAATTTTATTTTTGTAAAATGTGTTTGGGTTGGAATGATATCCAAAACCCCAACTAAATAAGAAAAAGTTAATCATGAATATTTTCCGCGTTTCTAACATTAACCACTTAACTTGTATTTAGGTAAAAATGTTAAACACCAAATTGATAATATTTGCTTGTAAATAATCTACTAAACGATAACATTTCAACGAATTTTCTTAGGATTAAAAATATATTGTACACAATTCAAATACATACCACCTAGTGGATCGAGCTCAACATCATCATCGTCATCGTCGTCGTCGTCATCATCGTCATCACTAGAAGCTGCCGGTGCGGCTGCAGGAGCTACGGCTGCTTGCCTCCCCACTTCCTTCTCCTCTTCAGACCGAGCAATGGGACTAGCACATGCTGACAACACTAAGCAGCACAGTGCCGCTAACAAAAACAACGACTTCATCTTGTATCTGAAACAAACGCACGCCTTTAATAACATCACCAAGAGCACCGCGACGGCGACAGTGCCACCCCTAATTACACAGGACACTGTTGCTATCACGGTATCACAACACTAACACGAACACGTGCACTGATTGCCTTGACACTTCACCTTTTGAATGTCACCGCTGAGTCCGTGGCCTCTAACGGAAGAGGTTCCGCCCGCGTCTTTCTCTGTCGGTGTTCAGGACGGTATGGCCGAGCCTGACGAGCGAAAACGGTATAGCTGCGGCGTCTTCAACGCGCACTCTTTTATAGGGTTACGTCACAGACGAAGGGAAGGAAAGTAGTGATGGTAGCCGGTACAGTCAAAGAACACTAACCACGCAGATACGTATTATAATTTAATAGCACTAAATTGAAACAGCCAATTCGGTAAATAATTTGAATATAAATATAAACGAAAATCAAACATCTTTCTGCTTTCAGGTCATAGATGTCTAAGAACAAAATGTTTTCTAAAACACGTATCGAGCTGAAACACATTTGTAAAATAAACATTTTTTTATTATTTCTAAATTCAGGTCACTGAAAATAGCAAATGATGTGATTGCACTTCCAAATCTGAACGTTCGTTTATCGCAACTTTTCTAAGAAACGTGAATATTCATATTGTAAACATTGGTCAATAATATCTTATGATTTGCAGCACTACGAAGAACATGGAGGTGGCAAGATATACATTTATTCGTTGCAAATAAAAAAGGCAATATATTTTAATTCTGACATTTTCATAAATTTTAAAGTAATGGTTATGATTATAGATTCAATAGTGATATTGCATGTCGAAATTTGCTCAATAATTCAGCCTTCTGCTATTGTTGACTAATCAAAAGTTACTCTCAATATCCTAGAGTATAGTGTTTTTTTTTTTGTTTTTTAATACGGTAAAATGTTAAGTTTTCGCTAGACCGGAGTGCTGTTAGTAGATCTATAAAGAAAACAAGTGTATGTATTGCGACTTGGGAATACCATGTGGAAAACACTCTAAATATTATTATATTCTATGATATTCGAAGTGCCATTACTTGGGTTCGACTGATTAATTTATTCAGCTTATTTACCGAGTCGTCGAGTCTTGATAGAGAAAAGTATGGCCACGATGTAGTGACGGAATCCTAAAATATTTTAGTCCATTAGTATGAGGAAACCGGTACCATACTTTCACTTAAGGTTATGTATGTAAACGCGCTTTAAGTGTTATCGATAGTGTGACGTAAAAACGAAAACGTGTGCATTGATAAAGAGATAATGCAATCAACATATTAATACTGAACTTCTGAGCAAAGTATAAAGGTAAATTGCACTTTAGCTTACATTCCACGTGAAGATGTGTAAGGCTGGTTGATAAAGGTAGCCGAAATTTATCCTTTTGTACAATGATTTATTTCCAAAAAAGTATTGAAACATTGGCTAAAATTTTACTTAGATTTTCTTAGAGAGTACTTTGATACTTATAGTTTTAACTCTTTGAAATGTTATTTTTCTTTCGCTTTTTTAAAATCTCATTTCCACAGTTTTACTTAGGTACTTTTATTCCTGTTACGTAAAAAAATGTAGATTGAATATTTGATTATACTACTAAAACCGTAAAAAAATATCATAGTCCGGTTACATGCAGTGAAATCTATTCGTGCCTAATTAATTTAGTAGAAATTTAAGAACTGCTTAATTTAACATTTTTCGTAATGCATTAAAACTATATTTTTTATTTTAATTGATACGGCTAATGTTTGTGTTACCTATAATTAAACGAAAATGCATTTAAAATGGCTTAACAATAATTTATTTTACAAACAATATTTATTAGTATTAATTTAAAAGATAAACTATTTTTAATCCAACTTTAGTTATACACTACGATTGAGTAATTCTATAGCCAATTATATAGATGTTTCGATAAGTGAATGTACTATAGATTAATGTATTAGCTATACTGATATTCGTTAAAATTGACTATACAGTATCATTAATGATAAATAGTATATATATAAAACTAACTGTATCTAGTATTATATAAAAAGAAAACTATTTTGTAATCCAACAGTTATCTAGATTGGTGAAATTGTTCACCACATTTTTGTGATTTCGAAAGTGAATTAACTATAATAGATTATGCTGATATATTAAAATTATTACATACTTTGATATAATAGTATTTATATAAACACTTTCGAAATAATGAAATTATATTCAACAACTTTATGGGTTTGGATATATACGTTAACGTTCATCAACAAAAATAAATAATCTAATTACAATTCATTCAAATTGCTTAAAAGTAGTTTGTTTTTGTGGATGCGATATCGTGAAGTTTGTTTTTTTGAATATCCAACTCATCATTATTATATATAGATACGAAAGTTTTTTTAGAAGTAGGGGATGAAAGTTTGTATGAAGAACCCATGAGACCAATTTTAATGTATTTTGATATAGAGATATATTGAACTTTGGAGAAGGACATAATACACTACATTTCGTCGCAAAAATAAAACTTGAGGGGATGAAGTTAGTATGAAGTACCCATCATTTGTCAAACTAGAGAAATGGAAATTCATATGTAAGCCTTTGGTAAAAAATAAAATTGTTTCGTGTGTTTAAAAAATCATCTCTCAAGGCTATAAGGGATGATTTCAATTAATTTTGAAACTTTATTGGTACGGTTAATGTGTTGGATTTCTATTGGCATACCGCATATAATTACATTAACATATAATACATATAGAGATAAACCTATTACTGATATAATTGTGCTTTGTCGCATTCCGAGGTCAGTTGATGTACATATATCTTCCATTTAAATAAAATGATAGATGTTTGCCGTTGTATTCGCATCACGCAAAACCTAGTGCATAGATTTTGATTTAAAAAAATTTTACTCTTTAGATACTTGGTCCTTGTATAAAAAACAATTATCCTGAAATTAATCTATACAGACGAAGTATGACACCAGCATTAGTCCACCAAACACTCACCAAAAACTCACCAGTACCATTTTCTGAATCAACTTTCGCTTGGAACAGGATTTGGCCGGTTCTCCTGGGTTCAAGCACTATAATGAGCATTTCCGATTGTAGTAAAAAATCCATTTTTCGTCGCAAGTAACAATACGATTCAAAATTCCGTCTTTATTGTGACGGTTGAGTAATATAACGCAGCACTCAACGTTGGTGTGCTTCAGTCAATTCTACTGGTACCCATTTCTCGAGCTTTTTCACTTTTCCAATATGTTCTAAATGAATTAAAATTGTTTTATCACTCACACCGAAGCCTGCTGCTAACTCTGACGTGGTTTGCGATGGACACTCTCCCACGATCACCTTTAACTCTTCATTATCAACTAGGGTCTCCGGCCGTCGACGGGGTCTGTTTCGTTGGTCAAAATTTCCAGTACGAAAACCTTGGAACCAAAAGCGTACCGTGCTTTCTTTTACAGTTCCTTCCCCATACATATCACTAATCCTTCGAGCTGTTTCTGCAGCGCTGATGCCACGGTGGAACTCATATTTGTAAATAACACAATATTTTATGTTTTCCATTTTATGAAAAGAACGATGTGAAAGAAAAATCAAATAGTGCGGAAACAAATGAATCCCTAAATTCGAAATACAAATACACAAGCCTAAATTTGAAATAAATTGTATCTTGGAATTCCTAACCAAACGCCAGATATTTGAGATCAAAGGGACCAGTTCAACAAACACCAATATCATATCTCAGGACCTAATATTTATAATTATATACGTAAATGGATAACTTTTTATCTTACTCTTAGATAATTTAGTTTTAACATACGGCCTAAGACTTCTCCAAAGACATATTTATATTTATTCGTAATTATTGTTGTAAATAATAAATATTTCTTAGAAAATTAATGATCATAAATATTATTCATTTAAGGAAAATATGTCAATGACATCAAAATTCTCAAAACATTTTATTATATTATTGCTTACTTAATAACTATTTCGAGTTATTATTAAACTGCAACAGGAAAATAGCTTTAATTACTATTATATTATGTTATTACCCTATGTATGCAAGTATCATTATGTAAATTAATAATTCAGCTTATAGGGTTCACTTGAATAGTTTCAGTGGTGATTGGACGCGAGTTCTAGAAGAAGAAACCATTGTTAGCAATCACACTGTAGGTCTGCGACTATCAAATTACGACATTACAAATACATTAAGATTGATGAATATGAACAATTACAAAATACCTATGTCGAAATAAAATTATCTGACAATTTTTATACAAATGCATATTTTACTCTTTTTTTCGTTTGTAGGTTTTATCGTTATGCCAATTCAAATTCAAAGTTTATTTATTATACACAAGATTTACAAAGAGGGCCCAAGATGGTGACACGCTAAGTCTAATGGGGAAACTAACTCTGCCAGTGGGCAATACAGTGCAGAGGAAGTGCAGCTGCCGGAACACACCTTAGGTGCTTGGCGACAGATTTTGAACTTTAGGGTTACCACTTTCGAGGTTAGCTACCGCTAGCCTGGCGAGCTTTAGAAAATATCCTACCATCCATGATATGGTTTCATCACGATATTTTCCTTCACCGAAATCTCAAGATCATTTCAGGAATCCGAATTCACGTCGATCTACGTGGTGCCCGTACACATTACCACTCAGCCATACCTAATTGTTTCGATATCCTTCCTTTTTTTAGAACTGACTATACTGTTAGTCATATGGGCCCTGGGCCTTATACGGCCTTTTCAATAATTTTGTTCTCCCAAATTATATTCGTTATATGCGTCTTAACTAAAATTGCTTTGATTTTATATTAACTTTAACAACGTAAAACAGTAAAAAATATTTTAAAAATAAAACAATCCGAAGCAAAGCCATAAAATTTTATATCGCGACATCGCCTTCAAATGTAGAAAGGTCTAAACTCGTTTTTGGTATTGGAGGCGTCCACAAATATTTGTATGCGGCTTGTGAATGGACCGCGAAGACTTTCTCTCGTTCCAACCGAGTCTCTAACACTAACACCTTGGCATACGGAACATGTATGCATATTCTTTGTTGCAGGAATAATGAAAATTCTACTTTTTTAAAAGAATCCAAAACGTTTATTTAATAATGATATAAACTATCTCTAATCTAATCATTTTCCGCTTTTTTTTTTGTTATGTTGGAACTAAAGAGTCCCATTCAAAAAATTTAAATTTGCAAAAACGATCAAACTATAATGAATTAAAATTAATTCGCTGAAAGCAATTATTTACTTTTTACATATTATTATTAATAATTTAATTTAATTGTGTATTTCGCAAATTACATGGACTAATTTCAATTTAAGTTTGAATAGTAATTTTGTTGATATTAAAATTAATAGTAATCTATTAAGACAAATAAAAATTTATTTGCTACGGTCCAAATAGTAAAATAATTACACTTAAATTTAAACAAAACTTAGAAATCATGACCTTGAAAAATGGTGCCTATCATTACGCAATAAAATATAAGCTAAGTAGGTACTAACTACAAAGCCTTTATAAGATTCAAATATCTTGAAATATAGTAATAAAATATATATATTTCTTTTTTTTGTGTCTTAAAGCATAGCTCAAATATTTGTGTGTGTTAATTCTATACTAGAAAATATTTACTAAAATTTTGGGATTAACGAAGAGAGAAGGCCCCTCCTCTCCATTTGCAAAAACTTGGAAATCGAATACGTACATAATAGACGAGCCAAACATTATCGGCAATAAGCGCACCACTTTCGGTGGCTCAGTCATATTGAGAGAATGGGAGAGGAACGAACAACCAATAAACGTATCTGGGCCAAATAACTGATCGTCTCAGGTACACATATTTATACTGTAGAAAAATACCTACGAGAACTACGAGCTGATGAGTGGCGGACAACTTCGCGGTGTCGGGATAGCTAGAACCTATCGAACGTGTCGAAACCTTTCAAAATTCACTCAGTCAGCTAATTAATTCAATGGGGCATGAAATCCTTATCGCTAAAAATCGTTAAATGAATAAAATATTGCTTATCACTTCATACCTTGGGGGCCTAGTTTGGGGATTAAATGTTTTCAATGCCGAAACATCGGTTTTAAATTTACATGATTATTATGAATTTAGAAGAAAAAAATTAGTTTGTCTACAATTATAGCAAATTACCCATTTTATATTTTTCTGTGGCTCTATTACAAAGCTTCGTATCACTATGCTCATACACCACAGCATTCCAAAATCGCAGCACTTGTCGATGTAAGGTCAATGTATTCGCATACATTGTGGCATTTGTGGCACAGTTACGTCGCACGTTCATGTTATCCAAATCCTAACTTCTTTTAGGTACCAAGTAGTTACCATAAATTATGTACTTAGCTGATTCAATTGTGATCTTATTTTGCTATTTTTATAATTATTTTATTACATATTACTGTGCGTGTCTACAGATCTTTTGGTTGACAAACAGACAAAGGATTCTTGTAATAATTATTATAATATTTTATATAAAAATTGTAATATATTGCCGGTACATGATAAGGCTAATTATTTAATAGCAGTTGCCAATTTTTCTTCTTTGTCTGGATATGCTATCCCAAGGGTATATAACAAACACATTAACTTAAGACCAACCACTATAAAAAATTTCCTAGAGCCTAGTGCAAGTAATTTTTACGGAGAAAGAACTACTGAGTACATATTACCGAGAATATATAATAATAAAATGTTGAAAATAGAAGACTATGAAAGTGTAAATACATTTAATAAAAGAATAAAAACCATTATACTAGACACCATTATTTGAAATAAATATAATAATGTTTTAAAGGATATATAATATGTGTAAGAGAACTGTATTGAGTGAATTTGTATTTCGCCAACAAACTGTTTTTCAGTTTGGCGATTTTAGACAATAATATATTATGTATTTTGTATTTCGGAAAATAAATAAATAAATAAAAAGATAGTCTTTTGAAGCTTATTCTCTGAAAGCAATGTCCAAGACGGAGACAAAATTGAAATTTCTATCGTAATTTATAGTTTATCATTAATCAATGTAGTAAACTTTGCTAAGTAAAATAACGTTTATAATGAAATTGCGTGAACATTAATCAAAGCGTTATAGAAATATTGTAAAATTGTTGTATTTTGCCTTTATTTATCTCGAAATTAATACACGTGGTTGTTTTATTATACTATTTTTGGTATTTTAATATTTAACTAGTAACCGCCCGTGCTTTCATTCCCATTCATTAAAATATAAAACTTTTTAACTACAAAATATAACCTATAGCACTCAGGAATAATACTAATAAATATTGAAATATTTTTTGGAATCGGATCAATGGCTCCGGAGACTACCCACTACGACCATATTCACAAACTTTTCCTCTTTATAATATTTATATAATAATGGAATATTTTGAACATTTCCAATAATTTATATATTTCCATCCATTAATTTTATAATCTTAAAATCAAACAAATACGTAACTTATTGATACACTTTATTGGGTAGTGATAAACATTGCTTCTGTACAAAAAAGTTAAAAAAAAACTGATCAATGCAGAGAGACGATAAACAAGTTAGTGCTACGTGAAGGAAAAATGTTAACAAACATTTTGCAGTCTAATAACGGAATAACGTATGACAGTTGTATGACGTTCAAAGAAATGACCAAGAGACCGAAGCACCAGCGTTGAACTTGGATGGCCCAGAAACGCGACCGGTTGCGGGCGAGTACTTTCTTTCGGGCGTTCTCACTTCCGCTTGCGCCTGCGCGCCTCCACGAAACCGGCACAAGGACTACCTTCTTTATTATCTAGTACACTTACCATAGATGTTGGATTTTTAATAACATTAGTATATATTTGACGTTAGTATGAACATTAAATTATGATCAATATGATGTTGGCTAAGCCCTCGTACTTTCCCTTGGGAACAGACCTTTGCTAATCAGTGAGCCACGTTCTACAGGCTGATATTATTCTTATTTTATGATCAATATCTTGGGATATATTTCTTAAAATTGTTACGTCATGCTTTTCAATGAGAAAGTAAGATTTCGTATTAATGCGATAACATCATAAATTCGTTAGCATTTTCAGAAAGCTTATTAGAAATAGAAAAATTTAGACATGAATAAAGTATTTCATATACATTACTTTGTTTTAAATTTAAAACTTTTAATGAGTGTCTATCGTGTAAACACATACACATGAAGTTTAATAAAAAATATATCTTCAAGCGTAACGTACCATACAACAGACATCAACGCGTCACAGTACATTGTACATAAATAAGGCCTAATTTTTACAGTATATCAATTTACTATTATTTATGTATACCTAAGGAAAAGAAAAAATAAGGAAGAAATAAGGAAAAAAAAAACAAATTTAGATTATTTATTTTATAATACAATTCTAGAATGAGTCGGTAATTTGTGTAAGTTTAAAAACATTTATTAATGCGGAGCGTGTATATTATAAATATTATATTATGCCGAAGTATATACAAATAAAAATTAATTCCAAATTATTTTAATTTAATTAAAGCTCAATACATTAACTGACCACTTTCTATCCATTATATTTAATAAAAGATGATTATAGTTAACAAAATTTGAAGTGGTGCCATCTAGAGGCGACGTCGTGAAAGTCCTACACCAATCAACACGTGGTAGAATACATAATAAAGTTTTTAATCGCCAACTTTAAAACTTAAAGTTAAAAGTAAATCAGCATATAGTATTAGACTTCAAATGTAGATGTCGCTTTTACTATTTTATATACAGTAAAGAAACATATACACAGATTTCGATAATTGTTTTTTTTTTCGCGTTAATATATTTTCTGAATAATTTTAATACCACTCATTTCGGTTTAATCCAGTGTTAGAGAAGTGTATATTTATTTCATTACAGATAAAAAATAAAAAAACTGCACAAGACGTTAAATTCATTATTAAATTCCATTATGTAAATATTTTGTATTATATAAGATTAATGCTGGTATTAATAACAATACTTATTGTCAATGATATATAAATTGTACATTTTTTTTTAATATTCATAAACATGTATACATACAATCAACAAACGACTAAAATAGACAGGAATGTGTTGAATCCGTGAGCAATGGAAACGTCGTTAAATAGCTCAGCGCGTCATGTGACCGAGTCATGTGATCGCCTCCGTTTAACAATAACAGCCTTGACATTTTCCGATGAGGACGACACCACGACCGGTTGGAGCTTTACATGACGTGGTTATACTGTTAAACCAAAGAAAATTTATTCATTATCATGAGCAGCCGTTTTTTTTATTGTTTTATTTGTTAGAGGATGAGTACAGTTAGCAGTAAAATTGGTAACAAACTTACCAAATATCAACCTAGGTTAATTAAATCATATATTAACTTAGGTTACAAGTGAGACTCGCGAGGTGTAACCGCTTTAAGCTTTGACATCGTCCTACGCGGATCAAAATCAAAATTAAACTATCTTTTATTCAATCTAGACTCCAAAAAGGCACTTATGAATTTACATCTATATTTATCTCTATTGTTAACAAATAACTTTGAAGCATGCGATCTAAACTACGGTAATAAATTTTGTAACTTGAACGTCGCTTATAAAATACACATGTTCTAAGTAGATTACACTGAAATAGTAAAATTCTTAAGATTGCAATCTGTAGGGTGAAGGTATCCCACCAGTCAGAGTGCCTCAAGTAAGAGAGATATCTCCCAACGAAAGTTCTCTGTGGCCAGCCTGTCCCTGAAACCCCCGCCCCATTCCCAAGGAATTCTATAACACAACGAATTACATTAATTGCAGTATTACTTTATTATCTAAAGAATAATTATTCGTTTACAAAGATAATTTTATTAATATACAACAACTGAGCCTAATAAAAGTCTTTTAAAATAAAGAAATAAACATTTAGAGTTCTAGTGATGAAGTGATATTAGCTATATTACACTGACATGAGCTGAAATAAATTTTTGCTTATATTATTATTAGCCGCAGCCGGAGATGCAAGAGAAGCTATAATCAAATAATTATAATATAATATAATAATTAACATAGATTATATAAATATGTATTTACGTCAACTGATTTTATTTAGGTTGATCCACATACTTTGCATACATTTTTAGATCACGAGGCTAACTGTTCCATCCGCGATTGATTCATCTTTTATGTTTATTAAGTGTATCAAATATGAGAACAAAAGTCATTGTGTTGGGGCGCTTTCAACTCAGTAAATAGCTTCGAGTTAGTGATTACTTAAGACTGTTACATTTCAGTTTCTCAGATTCCAAAATGCAGGCTATTTTGTGTAACTCAATCTAATGTTTCATAAGTTCAGCATATAAGGCATTTTTAAATGATATCATGTAATATGTATATAATAATATTTTTTTTGGAACTTTGACTTCTAATTGGTTTATAATGTACACATTTTGTTTATACTATTATTTGTAATCTATGTTCATTATTCTGTTTTTATAGTAGCACTGAAAAATGTCGGTACTGTACCTGATGATGTACCCAGTACAATCTAAAAACAATGGCAACCATCACAAGATGTCGGCAATCGATCGGCGATTGTCGCTGTCAAGCCGGTTCATAAGCCCCTAAGCAACTGTATGTAAACTCGCTGATCCCGAAACGCGACATAACAAAAGAGAGTCTGTGTTGAGTTTATCATTCCGCGAGACTATTTATTATGTTTAAGAGCACGTATCGAACTTATAATGAAAGCTCTTATCATAATTTGGAGGATTACCATTAGCGTGATAGACTGTTTTCGAAGATATCAGAAGTAAAATTATGAAATCTAATAGAACATACTAAACAACAACATATTTTGCAGTAAGGGATTTAGAAGCATTTTGAAAACTCGATCACATCACCTGCCTTTTTCATAGAACATATTAACTCATTTCTTTAAAATTAACAAGAAAGAGATATTGTTATTTTTGGTAAATTTTAGTATTGAATACAGAACTGGATTTCTTGGAGTGTGAAATTGCTAATACGTCGTGAACTTGCCTATTAATTAAGCCCGTGTTTTCTCTCGAAAAGAGGCCTTTTTCCAATAGTGGGACTTGTACAAATTGGTATTATTATTATTCAGTAAAAATATGAATCGATTTCAGTGTACTTAAATAAAAATGTAAACAAGAAAATATACGTGAGGCTTATCGCTGTATAACTTAAAACATTTATTTCATAATAAATGTTGTAACCAAATAAATATAATAGTATCCTATCAATAATTTATTCGTCATTATATTAGTATATTTTTTCCATTCAAATTTTGAATCACATCTGATATTTTTATGATTTTGTGAAATGCATTAATTGTTGGTAGAGGAAACCCTTGTAGCATTTGTTCAAAAACATATTAAAATTGTACAATAAAACATCTTTTGCAATAATATTCTTTTTATTTTCAGGAAACAATCTCACTCAAAGTAATAACTACTGGACCGTGTAGAATTTATTTACTTATTCGGAATATTCTCAAGTTACAAGCGACATTTCGTCATAGAGGCGAGCAACCATTTCTGCATACTATTTACATAATATGATTCGTAAATTCCTTATTGTTAGATATTCGAAAATTGCTGCCCGCCCACAATGCAATTGTATAAATGTTACAAACAAAATCCAGCTTTTAGGTTCTTTCTTGCTCTAATATGTTATTATATGGTATGTATCTAAATCTAAATGTAAAAAATATCTTAACCCATGTTATACTTAATCTATTCAATTTGAATATAATCGCCGAGACAAATAAATACGTAATGGACCTACTACATTATATTTTTGAAGATAACTTTTAAGTATTGCTTTATATTTTTTTATGTTACTATCAGTTGCAAACGATCGTGCAGTCCACCTTATGGTAAGCAATCCACTGCAACGTATCGTCGCTTGTAACAACCATAAGTATCACATGCGCATTGTCGAAGCCCTTAGTGATAAATACGAATAGGTGTCTAAAAGAAGTCTACAAACTTAATATCAATGGTGAAAAAAACAAATATCAAAAAATTCTTTATTCAATTTAGACCCTAAGAAGGCACTAATACCGGCTTTGAAAACATTCCAGTCACTACTAATTTTTAATGATTATCATAATTCACGTTAATGCATTGGCCTATCCACCGTCGATATATTTCAGTTTTTAACTAATATAAAAGTCGAGGGCGTACAATTAAACATCATAAGTGGGATCGGGATCCTTGGTATCGATATATATATATATATATAGCGACATACAATTCATAACTAAATTTAGACAGGAAGGCCAAAAGCTGACTGCTTAAACCTGGATGTTCTTATTCGATCCAAGAAATACTTCTTCTTCAACTTTCTTCTTTTTTATCGAAGCACGGCAAAGCCACTGCACGATACCAGATGTAGGCGTTAGTCGATGGTAATCACTTACAATCAGATGTGTTACCAGCCTTTCTGCTGCTTTTGACATAATAAAGTGATATAATATGGTTATTCCCATCTCCATACAAAATAATTATTATAATTTTATTGCATTTAAAGATGATGTTCTAAGCTATGTCTTATTAAATATGGGATTGCCGAATATGTATTTCATAATATACATATATTTTTATAAACTTTTATGAAGTTTTAATAATTACATTAGTTTAATGTTACATTTAAAGATATTTCAACAAGGAGGAATAAAATACGTACAACAATATTATGGTGTTTTTTCCGCCTAAAATAACTAAATTTTAACAAATTAAAAATGATTGGGATAAAGTGATCTCACGAGTAAGCGGAATTCGCAAAATTTACTATTTGATATTTGCTTGGCGGACTTTTTGCTTAATTGAATGTTTGATCCGGTTCTATATAATTTGTTCTGGGGAGAACATGACTTAAGGCTATCACGTGAATTTCCGGTTGACGTGAGCATCTATAAACAATATTGATATAAGTTGTTCAATTAATTACGTACATACTTATGCATATAAATGTACCTTCCATTATCATTTTATAACGTAACACCAGTCTCCTAAATATATTCAGTTTTAAATGTAATTTTAATACGTATTATGAAATTTCTTATTAATATTTATTTGTCGGCACACAAAGAAGAAGAAGAAGAATGTCATGAATATTTTTAATTGTATTTTATCTAAAGAGATATATATATATGTATATCTGTTTGAAATTATTTTGTATATAAAAAATATTTATAATTCATGTTTAAAACTTTATTAATTATATAATTTGTTTTATTACTCATAATTTTTGAAATAACCCAAAAATTGATATTACATAACTTGTTCAGGGTTTGATTTTGAATAGTATTTAACGAACTCAAATCGTCTAATCCATATATATATGTATACAAATACCGAAGCGTGTTTGTTTGTGCAACCTCTTCTATAATGTCAATAAAAACATGCTAGAAATACAAAATACCACGTAATGCAAACATAATGCGCGTACCCCAGTTTATGTATATGGTCACAGTACCACGAAGACGGTAAAACAAAATCATAAATAAGTATAAGTATTATACATTAGAAAAACATAATTCTGTAATTTATATACAGGCAAATCTTAAAAAAGGGCATTTTGGTGCCTTTATTTTGTTATACACAATGTTACTACAATACAATACGATGAAACACATTTTTATTAAAAACTTGTTATTTACTATTTGACTTTAATTAATAATTAGGATGCATGAAAGAAGGTTCTTCAGTACTTTGAAGAACATTCATAGATTTCAAACTAATAACAATCGACACACATGGTTATTAGCAATCTAAATCTTAAAAAAATTCAAAACAGTCCTATGGGCTGCCGGCAAAAGTGAAAACTTACAACTATAAACATTTCTCCTAAGCTTCAAATTATAGAATTAATAATAATAATACATATAAGTAACTGTTATTAATATCAATAACAGAATTAAGAAAATACAAATGTAATTTGGAATAAGAGATATTAACATTGTAAAATATAATTGTGTAACATAAGAAAATATTTTTTAATAATCGTTAACACATCACGAATTTACTCCCTATCCAAACTTTCCTACAAAAGTTTTCATTTCAAAAAAATTGTTTCATTATTCATTTAGGAAGATAATGAGCGTCACGGCCCGTCGCGTTGCTTCTAGCAATAAAGTGCAACACTACAATCACTTTACTGTGGTCCGTAAAGTTTTCGCAATGCATTGTGAGCGCGACTGGTGACTGTGCCCCAGCATTCGCCCGCCCCCCGCGGTCACATGAGCCGAGTCACATGCTCCAGCCGATGTTGCGATTGCGGAAGAACACACACTTTCTCCCGCCATTTAACGTGTTTGCTAACCCCCTCTACTTGCGGTGCAAAGGGTACGAGCTTCGTATTACACCTACACATATAATCAAAGTAAGAATGATTAACTTTCATTTAAATTCTTTGAGTGTCTCGGTCAGGGTCGATATCTAAAATTCTATTTAACGACACACTTCCACATTATTCGTTTCCTTGTATTGTTTTTCTCTGAAAACGTTACGAAACGAAATATTTTGGTTACAAGATGACAAGTGACCATGACTGGTTCGTTGGACATCTAAACAGATATCATTTCAAATATCCTTGATCATATTGTACTATCAAATATATTTTTTTAATATTATAATTATTAGTATAGTATTTAATTAACCATTTGATATCTAAGTATTCTCCTCTCATATAAGAATTGTAGATTACGCAATAAAAAAATCTAAAAAAAATATTTCAAGCTTTTTTTATATACTAGCGCGCCAAAATTACTGTACAGCAAATGATAGTTAGTAGTACAGTATAGTCCAGAAACAACGGCGACCGTCGGTGACACAAGTTTCATCGGCATTCGTCAACGTCATGCCAATATGCTGAAATGCCTCTTCACACCCCGTTTGAATATCATAGGAAGGAGAAAACTTGTTGCCTGGGCACATCTGCACGGTACGTCAAAGTTAAGAATAAACAAACTTCTTTGTTTATGTCATAACGAGCGCTACCGTGTAGCTGTGGCTTCGTAAACCAGACCGCGAGGTTCTGTAGTGGAAGTAGGCTTTTTGAAAAATTATCGATATTTTAAATTCGATTTATCGATATTTTAAATTCGATTTATCGATATTTTAAATTCGATTTATCGATATTTTAAACCGATATATTTTGATCCGATATATCGATACAAAATGTCGAATATCAAAAACTGTATCAAAAAATATATATTTTTTTAAATTTATGCAACTAAAGTCGCTAGAACCCAAAACATTAAAAAGAAGGAACGATAGGAAAAAACTATATTGTCTATATCTAATAACTAGTATGTTTTCTTTGTGTTGCGGGTTGCTGCAGTCATCCTTCATTTCCATTCGTGAGTTCTTTCAAAGGTACTTTGTGTTAAAAATCCTTTCTAATGTTGTATTATCTATATGTACGTTTATCTTTGGTATAGATGGTGTTTTTAATAACAAATTAAAAAAAAACTCAATTAAACAGACCCTACTCAAATCATCGGCCAAATTTACCACAGAACGTGTTTCTTTAATCACTTGACATTGGCAAAATCAATCGCGTTCCCACAACGACACAAAAGGAGTCATTTAAAAAAATTAATTTGTGTTATGTATTGCGTTTGCGATCGCGAGTGATAACGATACCAAAATAACCACAGTCTCAATCTTTTGGATTTATACGCGACATTTTATCCTAGCTCTTTCGAATCTGGCACTTACTTACTTGACACCTACGGCTTCCTCTATATCTACAAAGAGAGAATGGCTTCTGCCGTTAATTAATAATTTTAATACTGATAAAAACTCCATCGTTTTTATTGATATTTTTGTACATTAAAGTAATGTACATTCTCTATAAAAATTACTATTGATATTATTGAACTTGGTTGAACTAAATACATTTTTATTTTAATAGGGCAATTATTTTTGAAAATAATACCGATATATCGACATCGATATTGATTTTTTTTTTCACTTCCGACATCCCGAAGTGGAAGCGAGTTAATAAGATAAAGTCAAACAATCTTTCAAAATATTTACCATGATACAAACATAAAAGTACAGTACACATAAGTTATACTAGTACCTAGCTACCAGCCTCAAAACAATAATAGGATACCAAGCCCCCATTCGGTGTGATTCAGAAGTTGTATTTGTAAGCCAATTATCTGTCTAGGTACCATATTATCATCATAAATACATCACTAATTAACGTAAAATCTGATTGTGAATAAAGGTTACTTTGAACTCGACTAAAAATAAATTGTTTTTAAACAAAGCATATTCATAACATCATATCTACAGGAAAAACATTTCTTAAAAATCCTACCAGTTACATAAGCCACTTCACTGGTCACTTTAAACATCTCATAGGGATTCCCAACACGAATCATAAATTATTTCAACTACAATCCGTTGTGGATAAAGGTTCGTTTGAACTCAATAAAAAGAAATTGTTTTTAAAACAAAACAAACTCCTAATATTATCATATGTACAGGGAAAACTTTACTTAAAAATCCCATCAGTTTCATAAGCCAGTTCACTGGTCATTTTAAACATCTCATAGGGATTCCCAAAACGAATTTAAAATAATTTTATCTATAATCAATAATCATATTAGTTTTCCTGGGTATATTCTGAAAACTGCTTCGATGGAAATTAATTGGTAACATTCTGAGAAAAGGTGCTCCTTTTTTACTAACTTGAAAACGGTGGAGGTTCTCTATTCTAATGTCTATTTTTTTATGTATGTTCAGCCATAAAAGCTTTGTTTATAAACCGATATAGAAGATTCTTTTTTTCTTGAAAAGGGGATACCTTAAAGGTAGTCCCATTTTAATTTCATTGACATTGGGCATTTAACTTTGAAGATATATCTGGGAACTGTTCAAAATCATTGAAGTTGATTTTCTTTTTTGTTAAAAATTGTCTTGTTGTAGTTCACGCAAGCGGAACACCACGAACACCAGCCGTTGTTCTCATCTCCCTTACGGCAAGTATGCTATCAATATAGCTTGCCAGCTTGCTTGACATCCATGGGCACTGCTTCGTTCCTTAGAGTCATAGCATAAAGTTATATAGCCATAATAAGTTCCATAATAAAATAAGCTATTAAATGTAAAATGTATTTTTTTTTTTAAATTTGACTGGTTATTCCAGACGTTATCGCGTTCAAACAAACATACAAACAATTTATTGAGCATTATAATAATATTATATACTAGTGGTGAAGCCGCAGCTCCGGACACGTTTTTTTACTATGCAGTATTTATTTAAATTCAACTATTTTATTTTTACTCATATTGTTGACATTTCATATGCCGTATAAATTGAGGAATGGTATGTATTTTCCGAGTACAATTTTTTTCAAAATCTGTTGAAAATAATTATTCTATTTTATGATTTCTAACGATTCTTATAGCCTCTCAATTATAGTATGATGTATGCTATCAATATTTGATCAGAATCAGTTGAGAATTGATAGAAATTTAATTTTGTGAGCTTCTTTTTTTTAGTTCTAGAAGTAATGTTGACAATTCTTATAACCCATTAATTATGTAAAAACTTAGACTTCCCATGTACAAAATTGCTTCAAAATTGGTTAAGAATTACTGTAATTTAAAAATGTTAAAAATTCATTTTTTTACCATTATAAAAGTATTATTGATAATTCTCATAACTTATCATACATCGTATCGTGCAAAAATACTGTAACAAGTACTAACATTAACCAAAAATCAAAGTTGACTCTTGCACTATCCAAGAACAAGTTTTCCCAAGCGAGCCGAAGTAAGTACATACCATCTGTATTTTCTGTCTGTAAATCATCTAAATAACATTAAATATTGGGATATTAAGACGCATTACGGTATTGAGTTGGGATTAGAAATCCAATGATGTAATTCAAGCATACCTTGCAGGGTATTAATACAAAAAGAATGTTGTCGGACATTATCCCATCGTTAGTTATTAACGCTCTGAGCATTTTAAGACGGGATAATGAATCTCTACTTACAATATTTTAAAGCTCAAGAGATTGTTTTTTGAGGAGTTTTTGGCGGGATCTTGAAGTGACATGTTGTGGTTTTTATTTTTAATTCATTAACTTAGGTTTTTGATCCTATATTATGTAATATTTGTGGCATTTTGCGTGAGATAGTTTGACTTTTGTGCATAAGTGAAGTGGATTATAAATATAAGCTGAAAGCATTCATTCTGAGGTCCCACAAAATCATTCTAGAAAGTTCTAACATAGGAGCCACTATCTTGTTAGGATACTGAATCGTCATAACACATGACACTATAATTCACTCGATAATGGCAGTAATGGTCTTCATTAAAGAAACCGGTTGTCAAGTTAGGAAGAAAATTGTTTTTTGTTTTTTTATTTGAACACGTTAAGCTCTGAAACCCCCAATCAGATTTTCAAAAATATTCTAGGATTGTATACCCTGTATTGATCTATTCTAAAATCTTCTTCTTCTTATGTATTAAAACAGTGACATTATTATATATATAGCCAGTATTATCACTATTAATCTATGTTACTAGAGTATGTATGTTTCCTATGGAATCCAAAACGGTTAGAACGATACTGATGAAATTTTTAGACAATTTTCATATTAGCCCAGCGGGTAATCCTGTAATGTTTGGTAGTGATTGTATCAATGTGCAAGTTGTGGCCGGGTTTGCTAGTAATATTATAAACCTCGAGAGTTTACTTTTTGGTAATTTGTTTGAACGTGTTAATCTCTGAAACTACTGTTCTTTTTCCATTTTGCAATCTAATTAATGAGAAAACCTATACACTATATAACTTTTCGCTATTACTGTTAAGTGTCAAGCAATATGGCGGCTTGTAGGCGAGTACGAGAAGTGAGAATCTTTTCCATTCTACAATCTAATTATTGAGGGACGTTATATGCTATATAACTTTACGCTATTACCCTATAGAACGGAGCAGTAACTAGGAGAGTCAAATAATCTGATAGGCTTTAGGCGAGTACGAGAAGTGAGTACCACGATACCACTGCACGGAAGTAACCTTCGAGCGCAGCTAGTTTTTAGATATATTTAAAACCAGAAATATTTCTAAAAGATTGCTATATTTTTTTATATTTCCTCGCTAAAATGATTCTTTACCACCTGATGGTCAGTACGGTACAGCTCAAAAACAACGGCGTCTACTTGGTAAAAGTCTCTTCACGCTTCACATGAAAGACTCTATAACATAGGAAGAAGAGAACACACTGGCTGAGAGACGATATCACATATTCACGGCATAGAAAAGATAATATTTGTGAAATAGCCTGATGATCTTGCGAAATTGGAGGATACAGTATAACTGTGGCTTTATAGAGCAGCACACGTGATTGTGTAATAGAACGCAGAGGATTAAATTAATGTAGCTTTGGTAAAACTTTATTGGAGTAAAGTAGAAATCTATATCACTCAGGAGCTATATTGATGATGATGATACTTACTTGAAAGATTTACTCTGAGTTTACTAAATAAATCTAAAAGCAAATTATATCATTAAAAGTCATATTCGACGAAATATGAAGTTCCGTAAAATATTATATCGACTGCCATATTATATGTCATAGTTTTACCTATGGCAAAATTATCAAAATGTAATTATATAAACTTTATTATATTACTTCATTTATAATAGAGAATAATAATCCAAATGATTAAAATAAGTTATTTACAAAATATTTTTTAACCAATATTATAAATAGTCTAATTAACAGGATATTATAATAGTTTATTAATAACGTTCTTGCATGTCAATTACAGTTTAAGTTATTATTTTTGGAAGCAATAAAATTATATTTATTGTATAATTAAGACTTAA
This sequence comes from Saturnia japonica, assembly GCA_033032175.1. Taxonomy (NCBI): domain Eukaryota; kingdom Metazoa; phylum Arthropoda; class Insecta; order Lepidoptera; family Saturniidae; genus Saturnia; species Saturnia japonica. The sequence continues at coordinate 8,882,856 of CM065314.1, forward strand.
AAAAAATCGCGTGACTTGCAAACAACAATCATACATAACAAATGTAAAAAACAAATTTATCATAATATAATATAATATTATAAATAGCTACAAAATGAGATTCGGTGAATCACTTATTTTGCCGGATCCAATTTACATAGACTCATGTGACTTGTAAAAAGCTGCACTCAGTGGCCCACGTCCGCTAGATTACGTAAGTTGAAGACAATTTTATTACTCTCACAGACCGGTTGGGTTATTTTACGTGCCATAGTGCGAATCACGTGGTTTGCGGGTAACAACCCGACACTGTATTCTGGGGAACGTCGCGACACGTCGCGTCACGTTGATCAATATTATTACCATATTCTTATGTCTCATGGATATTCAAAAATTTTGCAATAATGTACGCAGATGTGCAACGCAATATACAGGTTGTGATAAATTTATAGAAACAGTAACTTATCCATCACATTACCCAATTGTCCGGTTGTTGTGTGTTTTTGAGTTGTCCTAGGGTAGCCAGGATCAGAGCTCCTTGAGGATGGATTGGTTCGAGATCGAGAAATCCACTAGTTGTGTTACAAGCGCCCATAGGCTACGGTAACTGCTTAACATCAGAGGCCCTAGCCAAATAAATCTACTATCGTTAACGCTAATAGAAAACGAAAAAATGTATGGAATTGGCATACATTTCTGACTTTGACTGACATATATTATTGACATAATTGACATGACATCACGTGATTTAACTTTGAGATAATCCCCAGATGAGCTGTAAGATTGTTTGACAAAAATGTATTTACAGAAGTTCAATAAAATAACGTCTGTCAAATTTCCGTCAATTTCATAACATTTGACAGAACAAACCTATTGTTATTTTGAAAATAAAACCTTTACTACTAGTTGTATCTAGTCGTTGAGAGCCTTTTCTAGTGTTTTCTAATCTCAATGCAACTCCAGTAGCAACCTGAATAACTAAGGGGTTCTTCTTTTTATAATTTCTGTACATTTTGACGTTTCCATTTCCAGTATCAAAACAGATTTATATAAAGACATTTTTCATTCTTAAAGAAAATGAAATAAAGTTCATAATAGGATACCGGAGCATGTATTTTGATAGATCCCAACTCATCGTTTAGATATAAATAGTTCAATCAACTTGACGTCCTAAGTAGGTACAAAGATTATTTCTATCGATGACCAGTTGATCCACTAATAAAATTCAAAAGTTTTTTTAATTTTCACAGAAATTTCTATGATATTTCTCTCATGGTAATTTTTTAGCTCGAAGAAGATAGTTTATTTTGATTATCGTTGTACCTAGCAACTGGGGGTCAAACCGCTTTGAGAATCCGGGTCGTTGAACTTCGGCAGATAAGTATCAATAGACGTTGTAGGTTCGCCGCAAATAATACAAAAGGTTTAGTTAATGACACTTAATGTGAGTTCCTTATTATAGTCTCACGAGGTAAACTATATAGTTATGCATTTTGTTCTTTTTTATTGTGTTATAGGTTACTATTTGATCAAAATCACATCTGATATTTAAGGCATTACGCAGCCGGAGATAAAACGTCAAATCTAAAAAGTGGATTGGATATATCTATATTGATGAATCTGTAGTTAGTTTTCGTAGTTTTTTCTCCTTTTTTCAAATTTTCCGTTAGACGTTTATTATAAACGGCACGAGTATGACATAAATAAAATGTTTATCTGTTTGTTTGTCTGGATTTAATCCAAAAACGCTTGGACCGATTTTTATGAAATTTCGTGTACGGGAAGCTTATATCATTGCTCAAATGATAAGTTACAATAATTGTGTATTACACTTTTAGAAACCTTAAAAAATATATTTAAAAAAAAACATTTATACTCTTCTTAGCCATTTTATACATGGAAATTATATATCTTTCCTTAATTGCTGGTCTAGAAGGATTGTCAATAATATGAGTAAAAATAAAATTATGGGATATAAATAATGAATGCAAAACAAACGCGTGCGCAGCCACGAGTGTGGCGCTAGTTTATTATAAATGCGTTTATAATGTTTGTCCTTTAACCATTCTCAAACAATTATAAAGATCCTAATGAAGTTTAGTATAGAAGGCGATTAAGTAATGGGATAGGACACTTTTTTATCGACCAGCGTAACGTGCAGGTAACAACTAATATATTGTACTGTACAAAAAAAAGTTATATATGGTATATAAAAACACATAGTAGGTATGTAAATGTATCTATCTATATTATTAAATCTGTTATACAGTCGCTTATGATAGACATGCTATATAAAGGACACTGATCAAGAATACGAAAACATTTTTGACTATGTTTTTATATTACCAGGTTTTAACTCAAAAAACGGCTAATCTGATTCTTATGAACGTTTGTACTATTAATTGAATTTAATAATATTAATACCATGAATTGTTATGCTATAATTAGAATTGTCAATAATACTTTTAGAAATCGGAAAAAAACAAAAATTAATTATCGAAATCAAAAATCAGTCACCAAGCACATATGTAGGTGATCCCACCGGAATACTGACGCTGCACTTGAAAGCCAGTCTTTCCACTAGGCTTATCGTGCTACCCTTGGGCCACATCGTCATTTAAGATAAGGTGATATTGTAGCCATAACGCTAAAACATATAACTATAAGAAATATAACTCATTTAGAAGACATTTTGCAGGCGGAAAGTAAATGTTCCTTATTTTTATATAGGTACTATTATTATTTTTATTATACAGAACGTGAAATGATTACTTGTCATTTTAAATTTTGATTGGTAACATAGACACTACATAAAATATACATTTAATAATAATGTATACAACGCTATATTTTCAACAAAATTATTTGGCAAATTGATGCTTCGAGAGAAATTTTTCAATAGATTTTCAACAGCCGAATACTAAAGAATATCATAACTAACGATACAATTATGTTACGGTTTCACTTCTGTGTTTTTTTTTTATACCGAAAGCTAAATCTTATTCCAGTATTCAAGCCGGCTGCCACTACGCTATTATCGCCTCAGGTTTAACTTATATGTCCGTATTCGAACCGAGGTATTAATTTTAATTTTTTTTTTTTTTAAAGATTAAGGAACGCTTTTAGTTACAAGAGAACCTGTACTTTACAAGTATGTATATATGAGTAGTTAAAGGACGCCCACTATAAAAACTTAGGTAGACCGTAAAGTGACATTTGAATGTCATAATGCCATATTGAAGTATGTATATTATTAAAAGTAATTATTCATGTTTGAGCCGCATTTGTTATTATAAACTGGTCATTCATATATCATAAATCAACAGAGTTTTTCCATTGAAAACTAATTACAGACAAATTCGTACTCGCATTTATTATACATTATATTATTTTACATAGACTGATTTCGGAACACGACAAACCAAAAAAATCACAGATGGGTTTATAATTATGTGCATGGTGGTCGCCATCCCTTTCCAATTCTTCCAATTTTCGCGATTTCTTACCAAAAGCATAAATAGGAATTTCATATCCCTAATTTGTGACATGATGGGTTCTTCATACAAACGTTTTCCACATGTGGGATAACACAAAGAAAAAATTCGCTGGTTGCAAAAGTGTATAATCCAGATAATTTACAATAGATAAGTAACTAAGGTAGATGGTAGGTATGTATATCGCTTAGAATATATAAACTCCCGCGAGCCGCGGTCAACAGTGCTCGTCACGTTTTAATCATATAATAAAAGAATAATTATACCGTACTGCGTAATTAAAGTGTTTAAAAACACTTCAGCCAATCTTAAAAGAATACTGGACTATTATTTCATAAGTAAGTATTAGAAATACAATACATTTCTTAATAAGTATAACAATGTCAATAAATCAACAAACCAGACGGCACGGAAACTGATGTCATTTTACCATCAGCGCACATGCAGCGCACAGTGTTCCATATTTTCTTCTTATAATCTATCATCTCCTATTTTCTTGCCTTCAAATTTTATTTTCTCTACAAAAAGGAGCATATACCCTTTGCCGAGGTTCGATTTATATCTGTACCAAAATACATCAAAATTGGTTCAGTGGCTTAGGAGTGAAAACGTATCAGACAGACAGACAGACATAGTTACTTTCGTTTTTTTATAATATTAGTGTGGATTATTATAAATCCTCAATAAATATAACTAGCTCACTCGTGCAAATATTTCATACGTTATAGAATAATATCTGGGCGACCAAGCTGTGCTCGGTGTCTTGTAAACAAAAAAAGAAAAACACCTATTTAGGTAAACTTGAAATGCAAAACATTATCTAAATACAAAGTTTCAACGAAATCGTTGGGGCCGTTTCCGAGAAACCAATTAAATTAACCAATTAACCCAAAAAACCAATTAACCAATTAAACCAAATAATAATTTATATATATATATATATACAACAATTGCTCACTTAATTAAATAAGATTAGTTAGATATGAACAGCTATCATGTTAGTGAAACAGATTGTTTTTAGATGGCACCTTAAATATATTTTCATTAGCATTAATAAATGGCATTTCTAATGAAAAACCTTTTTAACATTAATTTTAAACTATTTTTCTACATTTCGTCAATAGCGGGGAACTTGAATGATATTTAAATAATTAATTTTAATGAAGAATGGCGTTACAAAAAAAAACAATCAATTTATCTCATATATCTTCAAGTACAGATTTCGACTATTTACTCTTTTATTATATGTATAGATTATGATAATTACTGCGAGTCTCATAACATAACATATTAACTTTATTTCCCATTTTAACTAAATCCCACTATCGTACAAAATTACATTTACATTTTTAGTTTTACTTAGTATATTTGTAGAGAATGAATATTTTTCAACATCATTTGATTTGATGAGCAGTTAAACGAGAGCTATTATTATTACAGCCACAAAAATGGTCATAAACACTATGCATAATCTACCAGTCAATTAGACAAAGGTATTTTCACATGAAACAGAGTAAGTAGTGTATAATTAATGGATATTATTTATTTATATAAAAGTGATTATGCATTCAACAACGCTAGTTTAATCTGCTTGCATGTAGATAGACTGGAAAAGGGACTATATGGAATGCGAGGAATTTGACATGGGGGCTGTCGTAACAAAAAATAATAACGTCGAAAGACTAGGTATAGGCCTCCCTCAAAGATCGCCACTGCGACTGGCCCTACGTTAATTATATCCAGCGCGTTCCCACAACCCTCACCAGGTCTTCAGTCCACCTTGTGACGAGTCTGGCTACGCTGCATCTTCCGTAGCGCGAAACATCGAAAAGTTTTTCTCTATTTTCTAATAACGTCTGCTTATTTTTTGGAATTCGTGTGTATCGTAAGGAAACCTGAAAGCTTGAGAAATTTTAACTATTTATTTCTCGGCGATTGAAATCGCCAATACATCGTTGGTTGGCGTGAGCTGGGCCTTAAAGACTGCTATTATTATTAAATTTTTAAGAAAACTCGTCACTGATAGTTTGGCTATTCTGTGTAAAACACGTTAAACTTATATATTACGTATACTACGTACGTACTTATTATGTGTATAAAAACTTTTGTTAAGAATTAATGTCCATGAAAAATCAATTAGTCAAACAATCGTGTTGCTTGCTTTTGAATACAATTTATATTTGACCAAAGACTTATAGCTATAATTAAGGATTTATATGGGCATGTCGCTATTAGATTGTGAAAGACGTTGTGCTTTGCCCAGTTTGAAGTTTTCTCTTTGTATATCTTAATGTGAACACATCTTAAAGTTGGTGCACGGTCACGAGCGAATCTCACGCGAATCCTTGGTTAAGCTAACGATTGTCCCTTCTCCAACCAATAGGTTACTGACACTGGCTTAGCAGGGAGTATAAACCATACAATGAAAATACTTTTCATCGTGTAATATTAACACTAAAAGTAACTATGTTTATGTAGATTTCCTTGTCTTTTTAAAGATTATTGTATTTTTTTTGTCTTTGCCACGTGCATATATCCTTAACTTTATAAAAGTAAATACGTATTTTAAACAGTTAAAGCTTTTATTTGAGAAATTGCGTTAATTATAAATAATAAAAAATAGTTCCAACGCAGCTGCCACTACTTAGCGTCAGTAATTTAATATCATATATTCATAATGGCTTAGAAAAATTTATTATTCGATTTGTATCGAAATATCACAATTTAAAGCGGCAAAAATCTCTTAAAATGAAACAATATGCTAATTAGCTACATATTTTATTGTAAGATTTTTTTAAATATATATTAATAAATATTCTAGTATTTATAATGTTTATATTTACTTACCTATTTTCTATGTTTCTGACTTTTTATATAAGAAATCTAAAATACATCCTATTGCTCGCCATTAAAAAAAATGAACGTAGAGTCGTAACACTAAATAAAATTGGTTTTCGAATTTAATTACCTATTAGCTTTAAATCTAAGAATTTCTCCAACACACATTGATCTTGCAATTAGTGCGTCGCATGTACGTATATCTTTTAGAAATACGAATAAATACATTTTTTTTTTTTATTTAACACTCACAAGTAGATTGATAAGTATTTGCTTCCTGTTAATAAATATGAATTAACAATTAAAAAATAAATTGTGCGTACTTATGTACGCATTACGCATGTAAGAAGTTGTTCTTCTTTGGCGTAACTAAACCAAAATAACTAATAACCGGCGATTCAGTCAGTAAAAAGAATTAAATTTTTTATACTAACACGACAAAATGGGCTGTCCATCATCATCTGATGGAAAGTACGATGATACAGTTCACAAATAAGGGCGACCGTCGGTAAAGCAAATTTAATCGGCAGTTGTAATTATTATCCATTGATGGCTAACTTCACTTTCGGCTGGCTAACTTTCTATTTTGTCCTGTACTAAACGCTCCCATAGAAGTATAACTTCGAACAGCAAAAATTCAACTTGCCGCCAAAAAGAAAAGTAACCAGAATACTGGCCGCACTGCCATGTTGTATGCTATGTATTGCTTATCTGGTAACCGAAGTGTTAACTAGCACTCTGGTCGCATGACACGAAACCAGTCCCCTCACGAGTTCCTGTAAGTTAATTTTTTTCCTATAATTAAGCCATGTGTAACAAGTCCATAAAGCTTAGGACCTGTTTAACTATCTTGAAGTTAAGTCTTATGTAGTTTAAGCAGAACTTACAATATTGAGTTACTGTTCGTTCTGTCGCTACTGTTTTGTAACATTTATCCAGAATTATAGTACGATGTAACGTTTTTGATACCCCTCCCCTATCAGTTAGTAATTTTATTTATGTCATCATCATATACATATGTCTCTTCCAGTCTGCACCACTGTCGATCCTCGAGCTACCGGCATCAACAATTTCAGTCTTCAGTTGTTTAGATTGTCGCTCCGTCTAGTCGTAGGACGTAGTTTATATGATTACCTAAAATTCTACAGGTATTTTTAATAGTGTCTTCTAAGAAATATATTAAATCACTATAAAATTATAAAAATGGTGCTTCAAATAATAATAATTAATTAGATGATTTAATAATTATTACTAATTTTATAACATCATATTATATACTACTGCACCTACTATCAAAATGCTGACTGCAATAAACAAGGTAAACTCATCTAAATAATGAAAAATAATTAAAGTACCAAATGTGATAAATACGTTAAATTGTTATACCACATTATAAGTCAGCAATTTATTTAGGTTCTATTACATAAAGAATATAGTTATTCAAAATATAAAATAATTCAATAATTTAATTTATTAATAATTTAATATAACAAATATTTAAAGGGTAAATATATATTTATTCTGTATTTTAACTCACTGAATGTTTTTAACATTCGTAAATTGTATCAAAAATTTATGTTATTTTCATTAGTAGCACTATTTACGTAATCTATGCAATTAAATAAAAACCAATAAAATTTGTCAAGTTTACATCTATATGAAAATAAATTAAATATCATAGTATATACTACATCCTTATAATATAAACCCGTTTAGTACAAATTTATTCCTTAGACGTAAAGAGATGAACACGCGTTTCACCTTTACGTATGCATAATTATTGCACTAAGCGCTAGTGTCACGTGAAGCTCACAAAAATAAACAATAGATAAATGTTTCTCAACACGACTCTCGTCCTTGTTGAGTTGTCCGCGCTACGACCTTTGCTTCTTACAAAAATGTATTAATATGCAAAATTGTATTAAGTTACGATACATAACTAAATATCAATTCTATAAACTTTACCTCCAAATCAGATTATGTTTTACAAAGAACTTAAGAATCTTAAAGTAAGATTTTAATTATAAACATGACGCAAATGGAATAAAGAATAAGATGTTTCTACGTTTGTATTACAAATTATGTTTATTTATATATGAGTTTTAGTGTTATGGTCATAATCTCACCTAATATTGTGATGATGTGGCCCAAGATAGTGACACGCTAAGCCTAGTAGGGAACTTGCTCTCAAGTGCAGCTGCTGGGGCATACCTATGGGTGTTTAGCGACAGATTTTCAACATGAGGGTGATAGTTAGCCAAGTGAGTGCCCTACCACCATGCTATAGTTTCATCACGATGTTTTCTCTCAACGAAAGCTTATTGTAAGGATTGGAACTCACGTCGATCGACGCTGTACCTTTACACGCTACCACTCAAATATCGGTGCTTCAAAATGTCCATCTGTTCGAAAATAATCTACGCACGACAGAGTAAGGCCTCTTAATACGTAATGTTACGCGACCTTTTAGACCGTGGAAACGTGGAACGTGGCAATAGCGATAGTAGGGTTATCAGGGTTTATCTGCCCGACTGAGTCACAACCACCATACATATAGTGAAAAACCGGTTCCAAGCCAGTTTGTATTTACATAGAATTTACAGTGCTCACTGGCGATAGGTTATTCATCTCTAGGTGCTCGTCACTGTTTTTAAATGATATTCTGCTTACCCCATTTCTGTAATTATCATACAGTGCAATTATTATTCTTCTTCTTGAAAATACTTGCCAGTGTCAATGTTTCCGAAAAGATGGTGGCTCCTTTGAAAGAACTATCTAGGGAATTTTTGTGACATCATTTTTGCTTCAAATAACGACTTCGCTCAGATCGGTGGCAAGCCAAGAAAAACCTTCGTAAGTCAAGCCAAACGCTCTGTTCACAAGTTTGAATTTGTAAATGTTTGCTAAGATTCGGCAAGCATGTGGTTTTTTTTATCTGACTAAACTGTTAGCCATAAGGGCCTGAAGCCTGAGACGGTTTTGACAGCTTCACAGTAACTTAGGGGCGAGAGCTTATGGCACTCAGTCGCGAAAGTAAGGACAACTTGCTCAAGGGTGCCAAAGTGGCCGGACCACGGCTTGGGCAGTTGCCGCGAATGAAATCCCTACTCCTACAATTCGAGCTAACTTCTAAGTTAGCTAGTATATGTTTATACATATATATATATATATATGTTTCCTGCCTCCTGGGAGGAAGGAAGGAAACAAGTGTATATGTATTTAGTGGTCTGAAAGTATTTCTATACTAACTGATGAAACAACAGAATAAAAGTTCCATTACAGAACCTATGTAACTGTGTGGTGTGCACGTATGTATGTACATATGTGTGTAATGTTGTATATGGGTAGCTAAGTGTTGCACGTACAGTGTCAATTGTATCGCACGGGTGGTTGCCTGATTCAAGGGCTTCACACCGAAGAACGGACCTAGGCGGCAAGCATGTGGACGGGGCTTAACGTTTTATCTCAAACGCTCCACTATCAAGTTCCTATCCTAGTTCGAAAAAATCGTTATCCGGGGCTGATGATCAGTTGATAAGGTGTAAGAAATTTCAATATAACTTTTAGAATTTGTAAAAAAAATATTAAAAGAAAAATATATTTTGATGAAATTTTGTACACGAGAAGTATAAGTAATTACATGATTGATGGGCTATAACAATTGTCAATATTATTTCTAGAAATCGTAAAAAAAGGAGTTCAAAATATTAAATTCTCAATCGATTTTGATCGAAATTTGTAGAAGGAAAGCATTCTTCATACCATAATTGAGAGTCTATAATTATCGTTAATAATACATTAGAAATCGTAGAACAGAATATTAATGTGTAACCAATTTTGATGAAAATTGTATGCGGGAAATATATGGCATTCCTCAATTGATACGGCATATGAATTGTCAAATGTAAATAACCATTGCGTAGTAACAAACCAACCTACATAAATTGTGTTGTTAGAAATGTTCTTAAAGTTAAAAAGAAAACAAAGTTTTACAAAAGTGAACCAAAAGCGCTTTGTTTCCTTACTATTGAGAAAGCTTAACGAATCATTCGTGGTTTATGTTTAAAAGTTATATATCTACACAAAACAATGCTATAGTAAACTGTAAACCACTCCTTGCCATGTGTGTGACGAAAGTGAAATTTTTGACAATGTTGTCTTAAGCCAAATAGTGAACGTTTACGAAATCACACGTAATAATTTGCATAACTTTTATTCATTATACTTCGTAGACTTCTTTATTTGGTACAGGTTTATTTTTTGCAACGATATACCAGTAATAACTTATTAGTAAGTATTAACATTAACCATGATATATTACATAGGGCTGATCGATCGCATATTGTCGCCTGTGTCAATATGCTGGCAAACCTGGAATCATTCAGCTTAGTGTGTGATGATGGTGAGAGACCCGGTGGTTTGACGATTATGCCGAGAATGAGCCGGCATTTAGTATGGGATGTCACGTGCGTCGATATTTTGTCACCGTCATATCTTCCAGTCTCTTTCTTGATGGCTGGCGCGACAGCTGCCACAACGGAGGGCCTCAAATTATATATTTTTTTATTACTTCACCTCTAAAATCAACGTGAAAAAATGTACTATAGCGAGCGTGAAAACGTGTACTATGCGAATTGTCAAAATGGTATTTATGTGTAACTCGCACTCCGACGTTAAGCATTTACGCGCGTGTACTTTCTTACTTATCGATAGTCACATCGATAAAGTAAACATTGAAATCTCACACTTTAATCCTATGTTTTACGTTGGTGCAAATAGGTGGAACTTTTGAAATCCCATACAAATCGAAGTTAACGTTGACACGATCGACTATTTAGAAAACTCACACTAAGCACATAGAACCTTTTCAAATGAAGCACGAGTCGACTGCCAGCGCGTTATAAACTATTAAAATATTTTAAACTCTAATATAATGCTAAAATACCATGAGTGTCACTTAAATAGACTTTCACACACATACAATTACATGTATTTCACACACGAAATACACTTTCAAAAACCTCTTCCAAAATAACAGCCTGTTACATAATTCTATCTCTTTCTAATACTACACACATCAAAAAAGTCTAAGCAACATGCGTGATATTACAAATTTTTCCATTTATATTAATTAATTTCTAAATATTTACTCAAACAAAGTGCGTAGGTAAGTAAACTTTTTTGTTATTGATGACATACTGGCTGGTTGTAAAAAAAAATTTGTTTATGTTTTGTTTTTTCATAAAATTCAAATGACTGAGAATTTGTTTGAATTTAAGTGCGTTTTAATTGCTGCGTTTAGTCTTGATTTTATAATTTTACCAACCATTTAAATAAAGTTAGCGACAAAATTGAATTGTTAGATATTTTTTACGTCATGAAGCGACGTCATTTGATGGCAGATGAAATGCAAAGAGCTGTAGGGATGTTGCAAGCGGGAAGTAATCAATCTCAGGTATCTCGACATTTTGGCATTCATAGAAGTGTTATTTGTCGTCTTTGGCAGCGCTACAATAATACAGGAGAACCCGCTGAACAGCATCCAGGCCGTAAAAGGAGTACAACCACTCGGCAAGACCGGTACATACAACTGACTGCAAGACGCCAGCCGATGTTAACCGCTCGAGAGATAAGTTTGAGGCTACAAATTTCAAGTGGTGTTGATGTAAGCCCTCAAACTGTGCGAAATCGACTGCATGAGTACGGCCTACGAGCTCGACGCCCAATCAGGTGCCCACCGATACGTCACGGGAATCGCGCTCGTCGATATGAATGGTGTAGAGAACGCATAACATGGACCCAGGAACAATGGGATAAAATTATGTTTTCCGATGAGTCGCGATTCGGTTTTAAGCCTGATACAAGAAGGGTGCGAGAGTATCGTCGGCCTGGAAATACTGAAAGGCTCAGGTGCGTTCAGGAAGTTCATCCATACAGCGGCTCAACAGTTATGTTATGGGGGATATTATGAAGAACAGGCGAACTGAGCTCATTTTTGTAAATGGAAACATGAATGCTGAAAATTACATTGAGGATATTCTCAGACCTTATGTCTACCCATCTGCACAAACCTTTAGCTTCGATTTTAGGTTAATGCATGACAATGCGCGTTCACATACAGCTCGGCGAACCAGTGAATACTTTGCAACGGAGAACATCTGGGTATTGCCCTAGCCTGCACAATCGCCAGATCTCAACTCCATCGAGCACGCATGAGACATACTCCAGAGACGTGTTTTGAAGAACTTGGACGGAGCGACAACAACCCAACAGCTGAAGGATTTGCTACAATTCTATTGGGAGCGAATACCGCAAGATGACATAAACAGTCTCATTAATTCAATGAATAATCGTTGCCGACAAGTTCTGAATAGCAGAGGAGCCCATACTTTGTATTAAATTGTTCTATTATTTCACAATAAATACATTTTCTTTATAAATTTCATTTTGTAAGAAAAAATTTGTTTCTTATGTATCTTAGTTTCTACAGTATATTCTAATATTGTTCATTTCTGTTATTAAAAGAACTTATAAAGACAACAGCTGTTATTTTTACATCATAGAACCCTAAAGATATTATTTTAAAAATAAAATACAACGTTATAATGTGAAGAACCATCCTGAAATTTAAATTAGTACATGTTGCTTAGACTTTTTTGATGAGTGTATAATTAAAAGTTTTAAAAAATTGTTCCATGTCATAAATGTTAGTCTCTCTAGAGAAGAGCAAATTCCAAACTGAAACGGTTAACTTTTTTGTCACACACCGGTATGTGAAACAGGTACGTAATATTTACTCTTATACCATTTCCATTTCTTTATTTTCTCGATGACAGTTCTAATTTGATAGTTGTAGTGTTGTGACCAAATAAGTAATGATATCAATCTGTTATAATCGGGTTCACGATTAGGTTTTCAAAAAAAAGATTAAATCACTTAACTAAAAAAAAGGAATTAGAATTAAAAGAACTTTTAATTGATTTAAGTCGCGAGTGCGTGGTTTGAAGGATAGGCGAACACTGACTGGGTAGTGAGTCGAGATATGAAAGAAAGGGAGTGGAGATGCGATGTCAGCAGCATAGGCAGCTGACTAGGCTAGGAAGGGTGCAATCCAGGGACATAACAGATCGCATATATTTATTATATTTTGAATAAAGAAAATACAACAAAAACATTCAAAAATATTTTTTCAAGGTGTGAACGCTCAATAGCCCACCGCCAGTTTGTTTAATCAGTCACTCGCAACAAGACGATCGCTGTTCGCTGAGTTTTTTCACATTATTCATACGTTACATTGTGTAGTTTGTGTTCCTCCGTGTTGATAGCTGCCCAGCTGTCAAATATCAAAATACCGAAAGGATAAGTGTTGAAAAGGCAGGCGAGAGAACTGGTGATCAAGGTTCGTAATTACTATGAAGCAGAGTATCAAAATGGTGGCCCGCTATTACCACTGTCGCAAGTGCGAAAGCGTGTTGCGGCCGCATTAGGAATTAATGGACCTATTGTTTCAAAAATTAGTACCGAAGCTTACGATACAAGCGGCATGCAGGAAAATAAGCTTCGTACGCCGAAGAAAAAACGCCAACCACGTCGTGTGACATCGGTTGACAACTTCAACGTTGATGCTATTCGCCGTCATATATATCATTATTACATGCGCAAAGAAATGTCAACACTTAAAAAAATTGTTGTTTCTTTACGTGAATGTGTTTTGTTCCTTGGCCAAAAATCGTCATTAAGCTTGGTTATGAAAGAAATTAGATTTTCTTATAAAAAATCGGACAAACGTAAAATATTGTTGGAGCGTCACCACATTGCTATGGCTTGCTGCGAATTTTTGAGCGAAGCCAAAAAGATATCAGATTGGTGAAATGTTTTTTTTTTTAATTTTTTTAAATGTTTTTTTAATTTTTAATTTAATGTTCTTTTGATTAAAATAAATAAATTAAGATTACCTGTCGTTATAGTTATTTCCTTTCATTGTCGTGTACCTACCTACCTATTCGTAAATCGTGAAACCCCTTCTATTTCTTATCAAAAGCATAAATAAATAATAAATATAAAAAAAAAAATTATAGGTTCTTCATAAGTACTTTCATCCCCTATCCCATTTAGATTTGGGTTTAGGTTTTGTTTTAGGTTTAGGTTTAGGTTTGCGTTGAGGTTTGGGTTTAGGTTTGGGTTGAGGTTTGGGTTTAGGTTTGAGTTTAGGTTTGGGTTTAGGTTTGGGTTGAGGTTTGGGCTTAGGTTTGGCCATCGAAACCCTTGACCCCGATATGCTAAGAGCTCTGGCTGGCGAAAAGATTGCCAAGATATACGACGTCTGCAAGAAGTCTGGCAATCTCAAAGGGACGTCTATTAAAGACCTGAAGGGATCGGCCAGTGTCCTACAAGAGATTGTGTCCACGGCGTTGACACGCACTGTGACCGAGGAGACGCTTTGCCTTCGGCGCATGATATCGAGGCTCCGCCGAGAGCTCGTGCAGGTTAAGGCAGAGATTCTGGATATGCGTCAGGAGGCCGACGCGAGAAAGGAGGTTCCTCCACCATCTCCTGAGTCTCTGTCAGGGCCTCAGGGGCAGGAGTCCATAGCGGTTGCTATCGAGGGCCTGGAGCGTACATTTCAGAAGTCTTTTGGTGAGATGAACGCCCGCCTGGTGGTGTTAGAGGACCGCTTAGTCCCAGTGACTCGTCCTCGTCCTCCTTTGGCCGCAGACAAGAGACCGACGGCTGCCAGCACCACTGGAACAAAGACTTCAGGTCCCAAGCCTGTGCCTCGCGCGATGCCTTCGCTCTGCGATGCCGGGCTGACGGCGTCCTCTCAAGTGCCTGTCCTGGGTATGGAATGGGCACGCCTTCCGGCACCGACGGATTCCGATGCGGCGTGGACCACGGTTGTGGCTCGTCGCAAAAAGAAGAAGAAGGTGGCGACACATTCGGTGCCAGCGGTGGCTGCGCCGGTTGCTCCTGCTCTCCAGAAGTGTACGCCTGGGCAAAAGCCGAAGCCTAAGCTCCCCTCGCCCCCACGCTCAGCTGCAGTGCTTATAACGCTGCAGCCTGAGGCAGTGGCTCAGGGGGTGAGCTACAGGGAGGTCTTTCTGAGGGCACGATTGGCGTCTGACTTGCCCGCCCTGGGCATCGAGGATTTATCGGTCAGAGAGACCGCTACGGGCGCCAGGGTCATTGAGATCCCCGGAGCCCAAGGCGCGACACAGGCCGATAAGTTGGCACATTGCCTCCGGACGGCATTAGAGGGCGTGGCCACTATAGGCAGGCCAATGAAGCGTGTGGACGTCCGCATCGTTGGCCTGGATGACTCGGTGTCGAAGGAAGAGGTGGTGGCAGCTGTCGCGACCAAGGGAGGGTGCGCGACAGATGAAATTAGGGTGGGGGAAATCCAGACCTCGGGGAGAACCTTGGGAAGAGTCCATATGTCCCTCCCTGTCACCGCGGCGAAAGTACTCGTTGAGGGGGGACGCCTCCTGGTAGGATGGAGTTCGGCCCGAGTCCATCTCCTGGAGCAAAAGCCTCTGAGGTGCTTCAGGTGTTTGGGCTTGGGTCATACGCGGCCTACTTGCCCATCGACGGTTGATAGGGGGGGGCTGTGTTTCCGGTGCGGGAAGCCGGGTCACAGAGCGCAAGAGTGTGAGGCTGAGGCGCTTCATTGCGCCTACTGTGCCGATAGCGGGAGGCCAGCAGGCCATTACATGGGGGGCGTCAGCTGTCGGCCACCTCCCGTAAAAGGGCGGGTTCAGCCAGTGCTGAGTCCTCCGCTGGACATTAGCGTAGACGTTGGGCAGTAGGTGGGGGGTGCTTACACGCCTCTCTCCTCTGTCCTTGCTGGACCAAGGGGAGACGGGTCGGGGGGCCCGTCTTCCCATTGCACTGGTTCAGCCGTCTGGGAGACAGTTGGGGTTGTACCAGACTGTCTCCCTTTAGCGCCGGGGCCCGACTGGGGCCGGCCGCCGGGGCGTCGCGGCCGATTGCAACCGCAGTGCCCGCGCGCCCCACTATGGCGGCCGATGGTACACCGTGGAGTGGGGGAGTTGGGCTTAGGTTTGGGTTTAGGTATGGGTTTAGGTTTTGATTTAGGTTTAGGTTTGGGTTTAGATTTGGGTTTAGTTATGGATTTCGGTTTTGATTTAAGTTTGGGGTTAGGTTTGGGTTTAGGTTTGGGTTTGACTTTAGGTTTGGGTTTTGGCTTGGTTTTGGGTTTACTAATAATATAATTATTTGTTTCTAGCACTCACCGGCCGCTGCCACACCCGCTCGCTTCGCTTACTCGGCTCATGCCTTATTATCACAGTTCAAACATAATCTAACCAATATTACCACAACGGAACAGGTTTAGGTTTCTGTTTCGTTTTAAGTTTGGGTTTAGGTTTAGGGTTAGGTGTAGACTTTGTTTATGTAAACAATACAACAATCGTTGAAAAACTAAAAAAGGTTGGACTTTTGATTAAATTGCGCTGCATTTAATGACGTGAAGGGGCGAGGTAGGGTGAGAGGTGAGAGGGAAAGTTCGGAAAGAAATAGTTTTTGTGTAAATATTTTTTCCAATTTTGTTTTTATGTCTGTCTAAGAGTTGTATATGAATTTTTAACGAATAATTATTTGTTTCTAGCACTCGCCAACTGCTGAACGACCCGCGCGCTTCGTATTATCGGCTCATGGCTTATGATCACAGTTCAAATAACCTAACCAATTTTACCACTACGGAATAATTTTAAGATTAGGCTTAGACTTAAATATGAATTGATAACAATGGTTAAGCTATAACATTAACTGAAACAAAATGTATCCTATGTGTTAATACAGGTTAAAGACTATCTGTGTGCTAAATTGCATTCAAATCCGTTCAAATGCGTAATTGAGTAACAAAAATACAATTTTTTTCATTTATTATATTTGTAGTGTTAAAGCATGCATATTCCTTCCTAATCTTTCCTACCTCGGCCACACTAGCGCCATTTACAAAACACAAAACAAAAACTCACGTGTGATGAGTGACAGTAGTAAAAAAAAACAAAACCGCGTCGCCGTACGGAGCGCATCAAATTATTGTGCTCCATAAAAAGCTTTCCCATATTTAAGAAAAACATACAAACAATCATTGAGCTCAGACTCTACAAACCCCGGACTTCCTTAATGTGTGAGGTGCAATGCTTAGCAGCAAAATACAACTATCATCAGCGAAACCGAGGTGAGTGGCTGACATACCTATCATAACCAAATTCCTTCCCCGCATGCTGAGGTCTAAACATATCTAAAACGATACATATATTAGTGTTCCAATCGAGTCGTATGTCCTTTTTTTTTTTTTTTTTAACGTGGAGAAATCCGTCATGGGTACACACCCGCCCGGGGGAGGACGAGTGGTTATGTGAGACTCTTACTCACTAAAACTCCACGGTGTACCTCAGTCGCCTTAGAGGGGCGACGTGGGCTCGCGGTTGCATTCAACCACGTCGCCCCGGCGGCAGGCCCAGCTACTACTGCCGGGCCACAGCATAAGGGAGACAATTCGGTACAACCCTAACTGTCTCCCATAGCTGCGGAACCTGTGCAATGGGAAGACGGGTCCCCCCCCCTCGTCTTCCCTGGTTCAACTAAGGCGGCGGGAGTTAGCGGACGAATCGCCTTCTCCTGCCGCCCGTTCGTCTTTGGCGGAGAGGACCGCTCAGAGAATCATCTTCGCGTGCCCTCTCCGCGGCCTCCTTCTGCAATATAACTTCCTCGCAGAAGGAGGCCATTGCCTCCCACGACCTCTCGCTGCCGAGCATGGCGCGAACCTCACTCGGAAGCGAGAGGTCCCTTCCTACCACCGCGGTCAGAGCCCGGCGCTGGCTCTCCCACGCAGCACACTCTGAAAAAGTGTGCTGTGCGGTATCATTGGCAGCACCGCACTCTTGACACGCGGTGGTCGACTCCCTCCGTGCGATCCGGTGCAGGAACCATCAGAAACAACCATGTCCGGACAGCACCTGCACCAGTCGAAACGTGAGGGAGCCACGCTCCCTAACACACCACTCTCTTAGGACCGGACGGACAGCGTCTATGGTATAATTACCATACCGCGCATCCACCAGGTCCTCCCCCCATCTCCCAATCACCCCCTCCTTTAGTGCCCTCCTCATATTTGCCACCTCTGTGGGAGCTGGAGGCTCCCTTCTTTCCTTCCTCGCTGCGAGGGCTGGACGCCAGCTCTCCGGAGGAGGTAGAGACCTCAAATCGGATATATCTGTGATCAGATAAGGTCTCCACCTCCTCCAGTACTCTCCAACCACGCACACGCAACTTAGTTTACAGTTTTATTAGCTTTTAACAATCTAAATACTTACCTACCTACTTATTTTACATAAAATTATAAGTGCACGTACGTACTTCTTTACTTTTTTATGTAAAATTCTAATGCGTTTGACTCGAAATTAAACCGATATTTGGCTTTATTTATATAGAAATAAAGTAGACATAGCTACTTCTTACTTTTCCTATTTAATAAACAAATTTTAACTTTTTAGCTTAACTGAATAATTGGTCCACCGTTTTGTCATATCTACCTACATCGGAAATCACTTTAACTTTTAGCAAATATCTTTAACTTTTATTTAGATAATATTATATTTATTTGTCATAATAAGTAACGAACCACTAATTAAATTGTTTTCATCCCAACGTGAATATGTTTTAGTGACATACCAATTCTTTTTGATCTAAGTAAAGAAATACAAATCGATCGCTCGAAACTCAGTCAATTTAAGGCTAGTTACACACTCGGGTACATCATCCGGAAAATACCGGTCAGGTTTTACTTATCAGAGCGCTTATCGATAGCGGAGCGCAGGATTGCTTTTTAAGTGGAAATATAGACGTAGCCGGTCTAGGTCAAAACATTGTACACCAGGTACAGAATGTTACTTATTGCAACATTTTACTGTGCGATTCTAATGGTCCTTCCTTTAATATTTGTCCCATATTGATGTATAGTATTACAAATCAGCTGCGGACGGCACAAGTTCCTGCTGCTGTTCGGGAATTTTATAAACATTTAGTTTTAGTGGATAGTGATTTCGATAAACCTGCTGACGTCAACTTATTAATCGGCGCGGAATTATTCCATTCAATTTATGAGGTCAGCGATTAGAAGCAGGGCCTGGATTGCCAGTCGCCCTCCATAGCGTATTCGGTTGGGTTATCGCTGGGAAGCTCGACAGTGATTATTATTTACTCCCTTCGACGGTTTCTTCCCTCTTGGCTTCCACCTTTGCCTTAGACAAAGTGTTTAAGTGCTTTTGGGAGGTCGAAGAACCCCGTTGATCAGTCTTTCAAATCCAGACGAAACCAAGTGTGAACAACAACACTCTAAACTAGTATATCAAAACACGGACGGTCGATACGTCGTTCCTATTAGAGTAACACACATCCAAACATACACACTTTCACATTTATTATATAGTAAGGTTAGTAAGATTATGGTGCATTTCAATTGCCAAGTCATTATAATTATTATAGAAATAAAGGTTTCCAATATTGATATGGTCACTGTAAATGCTGATAGTTAATTGATTATAACAAAGTTGTTGAATAGGTGCTTCCGTAGATACTAACTAACTTAAGTGATTTGGTTTTACGTAAGATCTCAAAACTTTTTGTAGTAAAAGAACTGCAAGACTGTGCGAACTGTTGCGAGACTTAGCATTTTATGGTTTTAATGGGATATCATTTCCTTTTGTAGGTCATCCTTCTTTTTTTCTCGGGTAATATATCTTTTCCGTCAGCTACTGATTTTCTTAAAGCCCACCATACAAAATGGTGGCCACTTTAAGTTCGGATTCAGAACCGTAGGTGATAGCTTTCAGTAGACTTGCTTTGGTTGCTGCACTCTCTTCCACCCGCTGTCCCACCCACCAGCATCGCCAAATGCTGCCCTCTCCAACCGCGTAAACCAAACTTAATTTTTAATCATCATTATTTTTAATTTCATGAATAATGAAATTTCAGGGTTTTTAATTTTTTATCTTTCTTTATAGGCTAAATGTTAACTAAAATTTAGTTTGTAAGACTGTTAGAAGAAGAAGTACCTTTGAATTATGATGATCGGCGAGTGTGTCAGTGACAAAATTAAAGAATTTTGACTAGCGTTAATTCGTAAACTATAAGATATAATTATTAGGTATACTGTAAATTTAGTCAGTTATAGTATGTGCTCTTGATCTCAAAAAATTCAAACTTCTTTCTTTATACACAAAAATGGTATACGGGGATCAAGAGTGCCGTAAGTCGCTTCGAGAACGGGAAAGAAAAGAAAGGCCCTGCCTTGCGCTCGCTTGGCGAGAGTAATGCCGTGGCTCCAGAGGTTCATAAATCGATTCAGTATTATATTTGGTTTTTAAGATATCCTATTCAGTATTTATTTTTACTTTTATTAAGTTTACAAAGGTAATAACTAGAGGTAATTTAACTATTTAAAAGATGCAGAAAAATTAATTTCGCACCAGTATATTTTGTCTTTTAAAACTAATCACCCAGCTTAAAAGGCTATAACTGGAAGAACCTATATATTCCATATATACCTCCAGTCCTATATATTCAATCTATGATAGAAACTGTGTGTGCAGCAATGCTCGCTTTAGTATCTTCCAGTTTCCACTCCGATAGGTTTGGTTGGTAACACGCACTGGCACACTATGCGCTCCAACTCAGTCCTTAGTCTTCAACCTGTTATGACAAGCCTCAGGACTGTGGTCCTTTTAAGGTTAGTTTTACATCATTACAGGGTACAGTGATTGCTTAACATCAGTTGAAATGCATGTTTGTTTGCTACTTAATTACATTTTAAAAATCATGGCTGAATTGTTAACAAGAGATACTAATAAACAATTTAATTTAGGGCTGATTTTTCCCTAAATAATCTAAATCATTTTTAAATAAGTATTTTATATGTTCCAATCTTTTAATATATTGCAAATAATTTAGTAACGGGCCTTATATCGAGATCCAGATAAAATTATGTGACGTCATGATCTCAACGAACATGTTTTGAGACTTTCCGCAACTTTCACTGTTGTGCAATAAGCCCGAGCTTTGTGCTCCATGTTTGTGCTCGTATGCTTATTATTGGTTAGGCATCAAAATGTCACATAATTATATTTAAAAAAGATACTATATCTACATACCTATTCATTGGTTTAATATAATCACTTGGAAAAAATAATTAACTACAAATTTAACGAAATAGCTTCCGTGCCGACATATGTTGTACATTAAATGCATTTTATAATAATTAACGTACAACGTTATAATTAACGGAAATCTAATATATATTACGTCGACATTAAACATTATTTGGCTACAATTATCTTTTTATAGCTTTACTAACAAGAAATATTTTTGGTATATATTGTTGTCAATAAACCGTACTGTTTACGTCTACTGTTGTCAGTACAGGACGATTTTTAACAAAAAAGAAGACCAAATTCAATGATTTTTTGAGGTTTTCCGTGGTATATTTTCGAAGTCTAATATCTAATGTCAATGAAATTAAAATGGGACCAACCTTGAGATACTTACTTTCCTTTCCAATAAGAAAAGTGTTGCGGATAACTCAGTTTTTTTGAAATATTAGGGCTTAGGAGAGAAACAGGAAAAATTGGCGATCTTTTAATACATATTACATTTGTCGTATATTGAACGACTAATAAAAAAATGACATATATATAATTCTTAAATTAAACATTAAAAAGAAATTAAAGAAGGTCCGATTCTCAACAAAAAGGATCATCCAAATCGGTTCATAAACAAAGAAGTTATGGACTGAACATAAGTAAAAAAATATACATTCGAATTAGGAACCTCCTCCTTTTTTTGAAATCGGTTAAATATTAAATTTAATACCATTTCATTGAATTAACTAGCGGTGTGCCCGCGGCTCCGCACGAGTTTGTTACTACGCAGTACTTATTTGCATCCCGTAATTATTATTTTTTTATTGACAATTAACATGCCGTATTAATGGAAGAGTAGTATGTATTTCCCGTGGTACAATTTTCATCAAAATCGATTGAAAATTTTTATTCTATTCTACGATTCCTAATGAATGCATTAATGCATGAATGTAAGAATGAATAATGATTAACAATTCTTATAGCCTCTCAATTATAGTATGATGATAATTTAATTTATATTTCCAGCAGTAATATTGACAATTATTATAGCCCATCAATTATAAAATTATTTATAATTCTCTTATACAATTTTTTTTCAAAATCGGTCAAGAAATGACGAAACTTAATTTTTTTGTAATTTTTTTTACGATATCTAAAAGTAACTTATATCCTATCAATTAACCAAAGAAATAAGCATCCCGTGTACAAAATTTATCCATATTTTAGCATAAAAACTGAAATTATCCAAGTCTGTCTATTAAATAAAGCATTACAAATTTGTTCCATAAAATAATGACTGTTTATTACATAAATATTCATTTTAATTAAATATGAAATTAAAAAAAATTAAATTAAAAAATTTATTTGATATCGCGACAACTCAATTATTTTCATAATTGTATATTCATAATTTCATAATTCATAGCACATAAAAAAAACAATTCGTTTCGAAGTGAGATTTCGGACCTAGGACTTTAAAAAATAGCAGTCACGCTTACGACTGCTAGGTTACGAGGTGGTTTTAAGAGTGTGCTAAAAGTATGCTTCTGTTCATATATTCCATCATACAGCATGGCGAGGCATCGCCACGGCCTTTATCGCCACGCCAACAATCAGGTTTACCCCGGGCCTATAGATGTTTCATATCAAAAATTTTGAACCGTAGTATTTATTGAGACCTTTAAAATATTTATTTTGGTTTTTAGGTATACATAAATACCTAATTGATATATCTTGTTACTTACTAAGACATTACCGAACTTTATTTTCGGTACCTTAAATCAGAACCTTTCAAACGGCCTCGACCTTGTGTTTTGTAATGTAACAATAACTAATTAAAATTTTCTATTAATTTGTCAGCGAAACAATTAAACTTGGCTTGCCTAATTGTATAAGACAAGTCTCACATTAATATACACGGATCACTGATCTATGTTAAAGAAGTGAAAAGACAGTCCAGAAGGTGTTGCATTGTATTACCATTTAACTAAAGAAACATAACATATATTATAGGTATTTATTACAAGCTGATGCCTGTAAATTAATTTTCTTGAAAATAGTTTTGCCCAGTAAAAATGGATTGTCTTTTATTTCTTTTTTTATATTTTTTTTATTTTTGCTTATTATTATGCGAATATTAAAATGATTGTATGGTATAAATAAAACGGATAAGATTAGGTTGAATATATCAGAGGAAGTATGAATTTCAATAGTAATAGATACGTTATAAGGATAGGTTAGCAAGAAAATCCTATAACTAGAAAAATGTTAAGTATGAAGGTGGACGTATAGGTATATAGAAGTAGAAGAAGACCGAAGAAGGTATAGATAGATTGTGTGATAAATGATATGTCTATAAAAACAGCGTGTAGAATAAGATGACAGTTGATAGAGTAGAGTGGAAGAGGAAAACATGTTGTGCCGACCCTACTTAGATGGGATAAGAGTAAGAAGTAGAAGAAAAGAAAATTAACGACTAACTTTGTGACATTTTCCTTTTTCCGTTACGAGTTAAGTAACAGTCGTATATTCTTGAATTAATAAAACAATTAAATATCGATTTTGAATTTTCAGATATACACTAAATTATTAAATAAATAAACATCTACTAATGTTTTAAAATGTCTTAGATAATATTTGTATATTATTAAAATTTTGGTGCTTTACAAAACTGTAGGTGTATTTCTGTAGGCGGCTTACCTATATTTATATGTACAGTAAATTAGTTTCCTGGCTGATTCATCTATGCACGCTTAGCTCACACTATTCTGTTTAGAATTTTTGCATTTTAAATATTTACATATAACACATTAAATATTCCCTTCGTCCACAAATAAAGAAAGAGTAAAAAACATATTACGCTACCTGCTCATTTAAGTTAATCTCTCATGACTTTTCATTACTATATTCGCAAAAGTGAAAGTTGAATCATCACAACTTACAATCGAATAATAATAATATTAACCCGCGTATTATATAATGAGTGGTCAATAATGTACTGCTGTATACTTACTATATTAAAGGAATTATAAGTTTGTTTTATTTACAAACTAAACCACATATATATAAGTAATTAGGGCAAATATTTTAGTATCGACATATTTGCATTAGAAAATGTTACGTAAAATAAGTGCCATATAACATTTTTATTAATTACTAGGAACTGCTTGCGATTTCGTTCGCGTTTACTATATTAATATTATAATACTTACTTCTCCAGGGCAAGAAAACACATCGCAGAACGCGTAGTGCTTATTATAAATATCGCAGTTTCTTAAAACTTTTATAGCTTTTTATTGAATCAAGATACCTTGATAATTATTTTTTTTAGATAAAGACCAAGTATCTAAGGTGTAATACAAAAAAAAACATAGTATCCAGTAGTTTTTGCGTAATGCGCGCACAACGACAAACCTCTTTCATTTTATTACATAGATTTTTGGGAGTAAGGGTTGTGGAATTACATCTTTTGAACTGAGACGCCCAAACCAACCTCACCTGCACATGGTGAACCCTGCTGAGTAACGAACAAGGAAACGGCGATAACAGAGTGGTAGGGCTGATTTTCCCGACTGGATCGCAACCACCATGTACTATATGTGGTGAAAATTCCGTCATAGTGATTTGCTTTTGCGTGTCACATTTCGGGATCAGGCTGTGCATATCCAGTTATTAAGGCAGGCTGGCATGACAGCAGCGACCGTCAATGGATTACGATCCCTCGGTAGTCGCCGTTGCGTTAGGATTGTACTGTACTTATTATCAGGGACAGTACCGTCAATTTGCCGTGCTATTAGATATAAAAATAATAATAAAAGAAAACTACTTTTTTGGTTATGAGCCCGTTACTACTCCCGAAAACTAAGTGAAAACGCCGCGTGTGCCAGTGTATATTGCTAAGCACACCTTTCCGACTGGAACACAGCAAGCAAAGTACCACTGTTTTATAGTAGAAATACATGTAGCGGTAGTGCTTTCGCAGTGGAAATTTCGGAATTTTCTATCTACCAATCTTGCAATTCTGCTAAACGTTCTAATTCGATATCATAGTTATAACTTATCTATCTCTGCTTATGCTAATAGGGACTAAGCGGAATGATATTATACAATATCGTTATACAAAAGTTTATTATCAATTTGTAAATTCGATTTAATTAAGATACACATAGCAAAAAACAAATCATGTAATCAAACATGTAACAAATCAAATTATGTAAAAATTCATCTGCCTGAGACCATATTATTTTCTTTTGGTTTATAGTACAAAGAAAATCAAGCATACGTACCAGGACAGTTTACACGTTATTATAAGTATTACAATGAAAGTCATATAAAAATCAAAAATAATTTATTCAATTTGAGCCCTAAGAAGTCCAAACTCAATAAAGTTCTTAAGTTTTTTTACCATCGGTATGGAAAAGACCATCGAGAACGACGTGACGTCAAGGAACTCGATCGGCAACATCTTTTTAAATTACTTTTTTTACTTTATGACAATAATCAGTATTTACATTTATTGTAATTTATAGTGGATATATAAAGGGTCATTCATGTAATGATCCACACTATAATAATATCATTTCGACAATAAAACTTACTTAACATGATTCTCGAAGTTATTAGGTAACCGGTGAATCGGTAATGTGCTTAGGAAGTTTATTGTAGAGCCTAACACAATTACCTAAAATAACAAATTAAAAAAAAGAGTAAATAAACATATTGTCCCCAAAAGTAGGACGCCATGAACGTAAAACGTTCACTGTGTCAGTAGTGCGTAAATTGTCGCAGGTACACGAAAATTTTATTTTGTCACCGAATACGCAATCGGCGGAGGATGATAGCGTCATCGTAAGACGTAACCGCGAAGTTTGATAACTTGGTAACTTTCTCCCGCGGTTGTCTGCTGTGCAGAACCTTCTGCAGCTTCATTCCGCCGCAAACGTTGAGCCAGCACGTTTGGTGCGAACGGCGCGCGCTCGACACTCGGCGTCGAACAAACTCGTATTATTCAATTTTAATCAACTAACAATCGATAAAAATATAAAGTGATTTTAATCAAATTAGTCGTGTTCATCATTTAAATTACATAAATGTTTACTTGAGTGGCTTTTTAGTTCAGTTTTTAAATTTATCTACATACGACAAGATGGGAACTTTTAACGTGTAAGTTCATCTATTTAAAACAATGGTACAATTTATAATATAATTCTAAAGTGTTACATAGGAATAAAATAAAAGTTAAAACAAAAAATTAATTTCAGCTCAGTAATTTAGGGCAATGTCAGCGATAAGAATGTATTAGGTCAACATTTTGCCAGTAGATTATATAAATTACCAAATTCTTACGTACTTTCTAAAATATCAAGCAACTTTATTGTTACTGGATGCTAACAATACAATGGATATATAATATTACGATCGAAATGCAATTGACCTTATTTCAATAACCTTGCAAACTTAAATAACTTTAAAGCGTTTAAAAAGACAAAGTTTATTTAAAATATATTTCTCATCGTCCCTTGTAATAATCTTGCTATATATATTTTTACTGAGAGTAAGTTGTATGTAATTACTGTTAAGAAGTCTTACTATAAATATATTTTAAAAAATCTAAAGAAATATGTGGCACTTTTTAAGACGACTGTACTAGTTAATTAAATTCCATTAAACTCATCCGTATTCCAAATACGGTTCGCTTTAGGATTATACAATACATACTACAAGTAATTTGAAGAATTAAATCAACTTCATTTCCTCATTGCTATTTGAGACACACATTTTAGTGTATATTATTGTAATTGTATTGTTTAGTAATTAACCGACACAAATGGACAGGCATACAGGTCACTTGATAATAAGTGATCACTGGAGCCTATAACTATTTATAGCTAACCTCAAATAGGACGGTAGTTCTGAGGACCGTCAAAAATAGGTTGGTACTTCGAAAGACTAAGACAGAACGCCTATGTGCCAGGGTATTTTCCCAAGAATACCCTTCGGACCGCAACACAACAGCGAGAGTACTGGTGCAAAATAGGTGTATCGATGGCATTTCCGTAGTTGAAACTTGAATAGGCTCTAGCACTTTTAGCTTTATTAAGCCGTATGTTGATATTGAGGTGAGGGGAGGTTTTTATTTAGTTGCTGTTTTTCATATACGAAATTAACGATGAGAGTGAAGTCGCGGGCACAACAACATCTCGGTCTTCTTTTCTATTTCTTAGTATACAATCGTACTATATCACTCATAGTAATATAATATTAAGATAAGAGAACATATTTTCTTTTGGTTGTCTCAAAAAACATACAACTTGTCAAAGTTCTCGCGTCTTTCTTTTATGTGTCCTGTTATTGCGTAAAGCTTGTATAACCAACTACTAACATTAGACCGTTCTTTAAAAGATTCTCGTTTACACATACTATTTGCACGTTTAGTTGAAAATAAATATTTCATAAATTATTTGTGTCAAGGATTCATCATTGAATGTATCATATACATCTCATACGCACTGTACAATAGGAAATATTTATAATTTTAACAAGTATTTTTAAACGTACATTTTACACAGAGGTTTGGATATAAATATTATGTATGCTAAGGACTTAATACGAAAGCAACACTTAGAAAGTACTGGTTTTTAATATAAAAGAATATATTACCTTCTTTTCCAAAAGGATTAAATACACAATCACAAGCCATTCCACCAATAATTGGCAGATAGAAGCTCTATACGAAATAACACATAGAGTAATTAGCTAGTCACCTCTAACTTCATAAATTAAGAATAAATAATTAAATAATTACATTTAGTTGTCATTAAGAAATTTACTTGTATCAATTATTTTTGTGGTGACCTGGTGACAGACTACAAAACAGAGATTCTCAAGTGTGACCTTTATTAAAGCTCTGTAAGAATACGTCTCTTTAATTTTTATTTCGTTTATCTAAAAGCTAGTACAATCCAAAATAAACTCATATTAAAATAGTAACAAAAATTAATAGAACAATAACAACTGTTACTTGCATTTATCTTTTTCGATCATATATTAAAAATTAATTAAATTATTGATTAAATTCTTAAATTAAAATGAAATTGCGTTAACTAATGAATTAATTATTATTATTGCTTAACAATAAATACTGAACCCTATATATCTTCAATTTAATATAGCACAATAATTTTCACATATTTTTATAACTATAGATTATAAAGATTTAGTGCTATGGCCAAAATCTCACCTGATCTTAAGCTACCGCTAAGCCTAGTGGAAATTTGGCTCTCAAGTGCAACTGCCGGTGCACCTTTTGGTGCTTGGCGACAAATTATCAGCTTGAAGATGGTAGCTAGCCAGTTGAGCATGAAAAAAGTCCTACCACCATACTATGGTTTCATCACGATGTTTTCCTTCACCGAAAGTTCAGGGTCACTTCAGGGATTTGAACTTACGTCAATCGACGCGTAGTCCACACACGCTACCCACTGAGCTATCAAATCCGATTATATATTTAATGTACATAAATAAATTTGACATAACCAATTGGTTATATAATAATTAAGCTATGTCCGACTTCCTTGTAATATTCAAAATAACAATTGGAATAATTCTTCATTAGGAATATTAAGAAATCACCTTTTGTTAACCTTTACTGATTATTTGAAAATTTTACTTGTAGTTATTATTAGTAATATAATAATTTAGAAAAATTAATGATTCATTTTAATTTTGATGTATGAATAAATATGATTGATTCATTTTAGCTTATAACATAATTAATGAACTGTTAAAAATAATATACTTAGGTTTTCTAGGAAGGATATAAATTTAAAATAAATATTTAATACAGATAAAAACATATATATTTTATTAATTATAACTATTAGTAATATTTACCAGAAACGTTTAATGTTTTGCAACCATTTTTAATCAGATGGAACATTCAGTTTTGTAACTTGCGTTGAAATCTTTAACACTACACTTTGTTAATATCGAGTCGCAACGCTATACTATTAGCAATGATTTAGTAATTTCTAAAGTAATGTTAAAATTATTCTATCTTATAACAGGATTATAGTGTTAGTTACTAGAATATATGCCTCAATCTAGTGCCCAGGTTTTAAGCAGACCGGAACATGAATGTATACACATTAATTTCAGTTACACGGTCTAGAAGATTTTATCTGTCCTTTTTATGAGGATGCTGTAGCTTCTTGCTATACAATTTGACCATATTAAACAATCTTATAACGCTGTTCATCAAACACGACGATGCGATATAAATAATAAGTTCTTTACCTTGTCTGTTCTTCAATGCTTACAATCTTGTGATATATATTTATTTCCCCGATTAAGACATCGAGTAGTAAATAACAGATGATGTATTTACAAGTAATAAATTATAATTACGGTGGATAAATTACAACATAATTACAATAGTTTATAACATCCTGTACCTTCTGCGTATTTGTATTTCTTGCTACATCGACGATATTAGAAAAATCTTTGCAAACCAAAATATCATGGATGGTATGTCCATGTTATATGACCTCATATTATAGTCACTTTCCTGCTCCGAGATCATGAATTATCTAAACTACTCTCAGCGTTAAGAAAACTAAATCTAATTAAAATATCTACAAATTCTTAAAACTAGGTACTTTTTCATAGTATATATTTTCATTTTAGTGAATGTCGAGTTCTTTACCTAGTATGAACTATATTCATACTAACACTAGATATAGCTATTTATATAGGTGGTTGTTAAATGACACCAAAATTAGCAATTTACTTTTACAATCTAACCCACATATCCACAAGGTTTTACCTTTTTTATAATATTTTTATTTATATTTATTTCATTGTTTATCGCCATGAAGATTAAACAACTATTTTATGTTTAATATCAGTCAATAAAATACACGAACACTATTTTTATTTAAATTCTATTTCGTAATATTAAATACATACTATGCAATTAGTTATCATAGTACGGTTTCTCTTTGATATAAATTAATTCGAAATTTTCAAAATTTTTGTAGTCTATAAAATAAGTTTATTATATAACTTTACGCTACAAGAACAATCAATTAAAATAGAGTTGATGTAATATCACCATGACATGATCGCTTAAATGCAGGTCGCAATTTTAACTTACAGCACGTGCGAGCTCTGTCACCAATGCTTCGAATAACTCATTTCGTAATAGAGCCATTGAATCAATAATATCGTCACTTGATCGGTATTAAGGACACTAGTTGAAGGAAAGTCTTACAGTTAGTCATCTAGAAATAGTTTTTTTTTAATAATAGTACAACAAATTGACGGTACCGTAATTTATGGTAAGAACACAATAGTTCTAAACCAACGGTGACCACCGACAGATCGTATGACCTGCATTAACTGGATATGCACAGTTTGCTCTCGAAACGCGACACGCAAAAGCGAATCAATATGATGGACTTTTCACTACATGCATAGTGGTCGCGACCCAGTCGGACAATATAGATCTACCATCCTGGACCCCACCCATTTAGTTCATCAAGCTGTTTCAGCTGTGAAGGGACCTGGCTTAGCGTATTCTTTCATCTGTATCATGGAGATTATTCTTTAGAGCTGTTCATCATAATTCCTTCTTCTCCCTTTCATAGCAGAACCACACGCGCTGGGCTTCGAAGCTACATCTTTACGGTAACCTCTATCTCGATACGAACAAAGTTATTTTTGCCGTACTCTGAAGCTGTGGGACTGTCTCCCGGCCAGTGTGTTCCCTCCTTCCTACAACGTGGAGTCCTTCAAACATAACGTGAAGAGCAGGCCGGCATGACAGTGACGACTGATAAATTGTAGATTCTACGGTAGTCGTCGATGTTATTAGATTGCACTATTCACCCCAACAGTATCGTAATTTCGCCATACTATGATAAAAAAAAACGCTAAGTAGTTAGGGTTGACAATTTAGGAAGTCGGATTTGGTGTACACAAAAAATTCAAACGCGGTTATTTTATTCTAATTGAATGTTATCATGACCATCATTTGAAAAACTCAATAGAATAATCATTTAAGAATTTTAATTTTACCTTTCTGATAAGAATAAGTATAATATATAACGCGAATAAAGTATGAATAAGGAAAATGTATTAAATATTGTCTTATAACATTTAACATACGAGAAGAATGACTTCAATATTAAATTATCCTTATCGAGTGATGATATGAGTATTTATATACCAGCTTTTTATTTGCTTATATTATAATGATACATTATTGATAAATATAACTGTATAGGACTAAAACATTTCCACTTACATAACACTAAATTTTAAAATCCTTTAGCAAGTTGACTTATGTTAAAACATAATTTTACTATTATTTGTATTTGTAAAATAATAAAATTAAAATTAAAAAAAATTAAAAAACCTACAGAAAAGTCAGCGAGGGCATATGCTTCTTCTATCTAGGCTATCTTCAATAAATCACCCAAAATAAGCAAATTTTCTTTAAAAAAACCAGGAGCAGGGTTTACCACTATTCGCCCGTTTGTTATTATAGATATATATGGTACTAGCTATGCCCGTGATTTCGCCACGTGGTATATCTTGTGGTATAAATATATAAAAACCTGCCCTAACCTCAATCTCACCTTATGGTATTTGACCGGTATAAGCTTTGAGAACGAAAATCATTTTAAATGACAACCGTCCTTTACGAAAAGCTAATTTTATTTATTTACTTTGTTTTTATAAACCGTTAATATGCAGTTAATAATAATGCTTTATAGGATGTATATAGTGTATGTGTGTCTGTAGTATAATTTAGTAAAAATCTTAATAGCACAAACACCAAACAACGACATCTATCGTAGAAAATTTGTATCGAATAGATATTTGAAATTATTTTAAACATTTAAAAATTATGTTAAAATATATTTAAAAACATTTTAAATAAAATAATAAAAGCGCTGCCTAAAATTTATTAATATGAGTCCTTATAGAAAATATACTTAAGTGCGACAATAAATTTCAAATAAATTTCATGATAGTTTAAATACTTTAAACCAAACCCTTACAGCGCCGTCTATAAATACTCCTGGAAAATAAAATAATAAACGTTTCCATTTATTTCTTTTAAACTTTCCATTTTGTTTTTTCTTAAATATCTTCAATGTACGTACATGTTTAAACTCTTTACTATATTACTTTAAGTATATATTTATTAAATAATTTGCATAATTCAACAACCATACGGATTAAATTCATTCATGCGCATGTAATAAAACAGCGGTAACTCGTTCATGAAAAGAAACGACCGACAGCGAAGATGTTACGGTCACTTTACGGAATTAAGTAAGAGCGCGTACGCTCATTATTACCGCATATCGGGCATAATAATAAATTTTCTTCCTGCCTCACGCATTGCACAATATTACGGCACGTCACTGTGCCGTGAAGGTAAGTATACCACAGCATTAGAAATCATCTGTAATTGGTAAAAAAAAGTCGCGTTTTAAGAAAATTTATAACATTAATGATTTTTTATCAGTTTTTTTTTAGGCTTTTATAGAATTCAACGGAAAATATCGTGATGAAACCATACACTGGTTGCAGCGCATTCTCTTTACTTGCCTTGTAAACTTACAACCCTCAAGTTGATAGGGTAACACAAAAACCCTATCTAAGTATTACAGAAGTCATTTAGTTATACAAAAGTAAGTTTAAGAACTTAGTTGTTTTATTTAATATATAACTATTTAGCTACTTAATATTAGGTAAATTCGGGGACATATAGCTTATATACATTGTATTTTTTATATAATAACATATTAAAAAATCACACCAATAAATATTATAAATGGGTGATTCTATTCTTACTGTTACTTTTTGACTTTTTTTATCCTATATGGAAGCAAACTTTTTTCTATTTTGTATAAACATTTTCATTCTATTTTACAGTAAAAATGAAGGTGCAAAAGTATTTTGCTAAAACTATAAAAATAAATATTCAAAATGAAAATAATATTTCAAATTTTTCACACCACTGTACTGACTCATTTATCCACGATACTGACATAAAATAAATTTGATAGATTATGAAGGTCTTCGTTGCGATAAAAAGATAGGTAAATAATTTGAAGGCAAATCCTTGAAAAGAACGTGACATAAAAAATCACAGAATGGAATCACCCAAATATTCACATAGATAAAAAAACGTAACTAATGACCAAAAAGGTTGTGTTAGATAATGAATTTTTTGCATCGATTTGTTTGTATTCACACTATGGCAAGTTTTACATATATACTTTGTTATATTTATGGTAAAACACATTGATCCTTCCAATCCATAGTGTCTGTGTCACACCTGTATACAGCGAAGGCCGACATGATCATTATTTATCTAAAACACGTTTTCTTTCACAAATAAACAACTCTTAAAAATTTTCGGCATAATTATTAAGTAACTTGGCACTATAACTGTTCATGTGACAATTTAAATAATTTTGTTGCACAGTTCAATAAAAACAACAACAAAAAGTATGTGATTGTGCGCTTTTTCAACGTCCCTTAAAATTGCATTTTAGTTTATTATTGATATTTTACAGTTCAACTGAAATGAAATACATATACATATATACGTATACGTAATAGCTTCGTCTACAAAGCCTGGAACCTAACAAATAATAATTATTGCTATACATATATCGTGAAATAAACGATTACATATAATGTCAACATGAAGTTAGGTTGAAGTTAGTTAGTTAATGTGAACATTGAGGTTAGGTTTAGGTTTATATTTAGATTTATTTGACGTACATAATGGACTAAACATAATATGAATTTGCCATTTTGAAGCCGATATTTAGCTATTTTTGTAATCGCTTTTTTCTTACTATAAATACGTAATTTCGTACGAACTTGGTCTACGAGTTCGATCTCATCTTTTGCTGCTATTTATTTCAAGCGTTTCAATGGATTTTTTGCTTTATCTTATTTATTTAAGCTTAACTTTTTCAGATAGAAATAAAGTGGTAACAAGAAATGCAAAGAAATATTTTCTTTTCCAGAAAGAAGTAGCAGCAGCTGTCAATCTGATACAGGTGGAATTGGCAAAGTAACGAAAATTACGATCTAAAATATCATGGATTTCCAAAAAGTAACGCTTTGAATGATATGCAGTGTATTAATTAATAATCAGTTGGTGTTCTCTGAATATTTATTTATTTTATAGTAGGGTTAATCTATATTAATAAACATATAGTACTGTCGAAACATGTTACTTTTTAAAATGTTTTTTTTTCTGGAATTTTGTACAGTGGAGGAATATGTCACTCCACAGTTACCACAGAAACTAATTACCGCGTAATATACGCATGAGGAGTTTCAAGGTAACTATTGTTAGTTATTAATAATGCAAGTAACTAAAATACCTATTAGGTATTATATTGTGAGGTAATAAACGAAACCTTAGCTTTTGAGGTAAACAGAGGGGACTCACCAATCTACTAAAACATAAACTTAAACATAAACATTGATGTGTTTTATTTTATTATTAATAAACAATACATCAATTATAATAGTTACTGCGGGAATTTAATTAATACACGGAATCCGGGATTTAAATTAGTTATCATCTTGTCCTGATTAACATGCATATTTAATAAGTATAATTATATCTACAATAATAATTTAAAATTGAAATAACATGTCACTGTAATTTTACTTATTATATCTATACTAATATCCATACTACATATAATATTGTAAATGCGAAAGTATAGCTCTGTCTATCTGTCTGTTACTTTTTACGCCTAAACCGCTGAACCAATTTCGATAAATTAGGTACAGAGATAGAGTGGACCTTGGAGATGGACATAGGCTACCTATTGCCACGAAAAATAAAATTTTATGGGGTGAAATAGCAGATGAAAGTTTGTATAGAGAACACACCATTTCTCGAATTAGGGTATGAAAATTCATTTTATACGTTTGGTAAGAAATAAAAAGTGTACCGCGTTTTTGAAAAATCGTCTTCAATGCTGTACAATAGGGGATAATTTTAAATATTTTTAATCTTTGCATCTATAGACTATACTAAATCATTAGCAGATTTTGCTTATTTGTCGGAGATAGCTTGCATTATAATATGTACTTAAATGATAATGTACCCAAGACAAGCTTAGAAAAGGGATATCATAAAATATTCCCTGCTTAAAAAGTCGCTGATACATAATAATATGGTAGTATATAGCTATAATAAAAGTACTTCCCAGTAAAACATGTGACTTGGAATTATTTAGCCGTAAAATTATTCTTTACTTGATTAGTAGTGACTCATTGATGAGATTATAAATTTGGTTTTTTTATTCAAACGTAACAAATAATAAGGTGAATACCGGATTGTAAAATTTCGTGCCTATGAATCATGAGTCATCAATTTCATCAACTCATCAGCTATAACGTTTTTCCTTCTCAGGAATACCGCAATGATTTCATTGACAATAATTAAATGACATGAATGATCTTATGGCGCAGTGGTAGTAAGCCCTAAACATTGAGCTGAGAGGTCGCTGGTTCAACCACGCACTTGACTAACTTTTGTTTGATGAGCACAATATTTACATATCTTATATGTCTATATATGTAGGCATATTAGCTGTTTTGCTAGCATAATACAAGCTTCGCTTATTTTGGAAATCCAAGCCCGGTGAAGCTGTCAAAGCCTCTTAGGCCTCCAGGGCCCTTAAGACTAACAGTATAGTCAGTTCGAAAAAAGAAGTTTGGAAATAAATGACCATGGGTAAAAGAAGAGGCTAGAGGGCAGAGACTGGATGAAAGTTAATAATAACTGATATATTCAGGGCTTATCTGAACGAACAGAAATTTAGTAAAATGAAGGCTAATTTCGAACTTTGCATTTGCTCTAAAAATTAATCTATACTTATTATGACTTAGTAAAAAAGCTATCAATAGATGAAATTCCTAATGAAAACGATTTATGAATCAATTAATTTCTAACGAAAACAATTACAATTTTAAACTATTTGCCCATGTCGAGAATAGGGTAATTTAAGGTTCAAAATGACATTTGAATAATTAATTTTGATAAGGAATTATGGAAAATAATGCTTTGCTACAAATAAC
This sequence comes from Saturnia japonica, assembly GCA_033032175.1. NCBI lineage: Eukaryota > Metazoa > Arthropoda > Insecta > Lepidoptera > Saturniidae > Saturnia > Saturnia japonica. Next base: position 8,919,466 of record CM065314.1, read on the forward strand.
ACATGTGAAAAATTATATAACTTTAATTATGACGCAAAGAATTTATTATAATCAGGATATTTGCATTTTCTGGGAAATTTATTGCATTTTTTTGATAAATTGACATCGAAAGCGATATTTATTCACTGTTTTATCATAGGATGATAATAAAATAATTAATTGGGATGGGCAAGTTTATTGTTGAAAAACCACGTTCAGAGACTCAAGGCAATTATAATAAAATGTTTAATCATCTTGCCTCGTGTCACAGTGGTGGTAAGCCATACTACTGAACCGAGAGGTCGTGGGTGTGATCACCGCTCATGACTGACTTTTGTGTGATGGACATAATTGTATATTGTATATATATATATATATATATGTTATCTTAGTTACCTAGCTTAATTTGGTATTAAATGGCCGTGTGTGAAATTGAGTCTCCCATATTTTGTTATTATTTAATTCGTGGACTTTTTAAATCGTAATGGTAAATAGTTTTATTTTAAAGCTTGCTTGATCAATTTAAATACAGTTTAAACTCTTTATAACGTTATCCTTTATAACGATAAACTCCCTATAACGTTGAAGTGAGCCCAACTTGGTTGGTTTGCGTTAAAACCCACATATTTAAACTCTTTATAGCGATACGTCATTCTCTATTACGAAGAAATGTGTAGGAAGACGATTCCACCACATATCTAGATATGAATAGAATACATAAAATAATACAAAACAAGTACTGGCATAGCAAAAAACGTCAGACAAATTTATCAGACTATATGTGTAAACAATAATTTATAAGCATTTATTATATAAGACATACATATTACAAATTCTTGTTAATTTGGTTGTTTTTTTGTTCACTCCATATAACGATAACTCTCTATAACGACAAAAAATGCTTAATCCCTTGAGTTTCGTTATAAAGAGTTTACACTGTATGTATGAATTTTATTAGTAAGAACAATATTTGGACCTCTGACCTTTATAACTTGAGTATCACAACATGGTTTACTCGTGTATGTTCCATTCGCTTCATAATAGTAAATTACTAAATAAATAAATAAGTTGTACCGTGTTTTAGACTTATTACGAATAATATAAGTTTTTAGGTTAGTTTATGTTTTATAATAAGATCTTTGAAGCACATTAGTGATTAGCCGGACAACAAGTTCAAGAACCACGTCAAGCGGGTTTTACTCTCAAAGGATATTATGGTTCATAGTGTAAGGGAAGGTATTCATAGGTTGGATCATTAAGTGAATGATCGTGATGTCTGGAAGTGACTCCCTTATTAATATTATTATTATTATTGTCTTATATTATGCAATTATAATTTAGTGAATGCACAGCGAGGTCGTATTACATTAATAATATTGTAAAATTGGAAAAAAACCCCGATCGAGTTTCTTCTCGACGACTGGGGCGTTCTCCGAACCGGTAATAGTGTTTTGTCGTTCATAAGTGCCTTGATTTTTATAACTATTCTCAAATAGGTCCGCTGTACAAACTGTACCAGCCAATAACAGGTTGCCTGAAGACTATAACGATAAATAACTACAGGCTTCAGTGATCACTTAACATCAGATGGAGTACATTTCTGTTTATTATTTCATGACATTAAAAAATTTGGTTTATATACATCTAAATAATATTGTTTTTTTTTTTACATAATATAGTACAGTATCCATAATATCATACATACTAAAAACAAACTAAGAAATCATATATGTACTTAGGTACTTTGCGTTCGTTGTTCCGGTAAGTCTGCAAAAGCCGCACACGTGTTACAAAAACCTAGGAATAATGAATACTTTTAATTTGCCTCATATTAGAATCAATAAATCGTTTAGGCTCTTCGGATAAACATTATTGAGCTCTGGGTCAGTAAGTCGTGCCTCGCTAAATTAAGGTCATGACTAAGTTACATATGTTAGGAAGCAATTAAAGGCCAATCAGCTGATCTTAATATTAATTGGCAGTTTAATTGCAAACCACATTATAAGGCATAATGAAAATAGACAAAGTCTACTACGTTTTAGTCATTAACATACTTCTATTAGATTGACATGTATATATGAATAATAATAATGGAATTATTCCACTAAATTTTCAATCACTTCCACGCTTCTGAAAAATATTGCACTTGTGTTAAGACGTGGAATTCTTTCGAGTCTAATGAAAGTGTGAACGGAAAGTATTTCTCAAGCAAAGCTTGCTTTTCTTTACATTAAAGTCATTTTTCATCAATTACTTTAAGTTTTTGAATTAAATTTAAATTATATCTCGCTGTTGAATCAAATCTTTATATTAAAATATTATTATCATTTTTATTTCATATTGCGTATTTTTTAATATCTACAGTTTTTATGCATCATAATTTTTTTACTTTTTTTATTATAATCCATATTATTTATTACACAAAAATTACTACTGAAACGACCATTAGGTTAACGGTACCACAGTTTTATCCAGATAATTAAATTTAACAGCCTTACTGACATCGTCTTAGACTCTGTTGATCAAGAAAGTAAGTTCAGATAAAAATGTTGTTAAAACTTACTACATTTGCCGCAACAATACAATATAAATTTGATATTATGCATTATATTGTACTAATGAAGGTGTACTGAAAGTCAAAACTGTATGTAGCCAAATAAATGGAATAATATTAATTACCAAAAAAAAGGAATGAATAATAAAAACAATATTGTAATCACGATAATGCATGTAACAAATTAGACTAGAATATGAAAAATATTTCCTTATTAGATTACATATGATAAGACCATCTCAGTGACTCTCATTTAGTTTTCTCTTCAAAATCAGCCAGTGCAGATTCAGCGGCTGAGAGGCTTGCAAGCCGATATGATAGCGACGAACGGCGATGGATAGCCGATCTCTCTGTGGTTAACGTTGCTTTTGGATTGTACTGTGCTACCATCAGGCACAGAATTGTCATTTTGCCGTGCTCATATTTGAAAAAAAAAAAGAAACAATTACAAAAATATGGCTTCTTAAAAGCTTTGAACAAAACATTAAAATATACCCACCTGAAATAACCTTAATAACTGTGCTCCCGGGGATGGCATATATGCCAATTTTATATACATTTTTATGACGTTACGGAGCCAAAAAGTTAAATTAATACCTACATTGCAAAATGAACGAACACCTGTTAATCAAACTTACAAAACTTAACGTGCGTGTTTAAAATAAAAAGATTCTCTGCGGATGTATTAACAAAAACTAGCTATTATGCTGTCTACAATAACTTCATGCAAAACTTTGTTGATATTTCAATTAACAGATAGATTGATGTTCAAAAAAACTCTATTGGTTAAGTGTTTACGGTTGTTTGCCACGGTACATCACAAATTTACGTGCAGCACGAAATAATAATGATATTTAAACAATTGTTATAGTTTTGCTACGCTAATGAATTTAATTGTTTATTAATAAACGTAAATCTTTTTTTATATTTATTCTTTATAGGTATAGTATTTGGCCATTATCTCACCTGATGTTAAGTGGTGATATGACCCAAGACCGTAACACGCTAAGCTTAGAAGAGGGGTTAGCTCTCAAGTGCAGCTGCCGGAACATTGCTATAGGTTCTTGGCAACAGATTTTCAGCTTAAGGGTAAGTTAAACAGACGGGCATTAGAAAATGGCCTACCACCATATGCTGTGGTTTCAATACGTTACAATGCTTGAAACCTATTACAGAGATTCGAACTAACATAGATCGACACGGTGTCCGTATACACAACCACTTAGCCATAATTGGTTTAAAACCTCCTCGATTCAATCGAATACATAGACTACATCATTATTTATCATTACGCCAGACTGTAGTGAAACTCTAGCCTTATAACAAGATAAATTTTAACAATAATACCAACTTCAATAGTTTTGAAGAGTTTCCACGTATATCTTTGAAGTTGAAGATCCAATGCCAATGAAATTAAAATGCGACCACCCTTGAGGTATCCCCTACCCTACAAAAAAGTCATCCAAATCGGTTAATAAACAAAGAAGTTAAAGGCTGAATATCCATTAAAAAATCATCATCAAACCATCACGCCTGTATTTCCCGAAGGGTTAGGCAGAGGTGTATTAATGTACACCCGCAGTTCGCCGAGTATGTTTTTAGGTATCATGTAATAGGGGGCGAAAAAAATATACAATCGAATTGAGTAACCTCCCGACTTTTGTTGAAGTCGGTTAAAATGGAAACAATGTATTAAATACTATTTGTATCGTACTAATTTCCACGACCGATCATGTGCCGTAATAGCAGCACGACTGTGGAATTCGCTTCCTATCAACATCCAGCTAGACAACTCTCGGGATTCCTTCAAGCATTCGCTACGTAGGTTTTGATACTTGGAGCAGTTGAATATCGGCGCCCCTTGCATATGCTTGTCTCCCCTGGAAGACGAAGACTGGTAGAGACTAGTAGACTGGTATATATATATATAATGCCAGTCGATACTTGTGTATAGAAAGGTTTAAATTATGAGTCGCGTTTCACAATCGTTTATATTCTTGGGGAAGCCTTAAGTAATAATTACTACCGATATACAGTTATTAACATCGTGAGAAAGTACCGGGTCCTATAAATAACGATTCACCGCCTACAACTTGATTAAACGGCAAATTAATATTGAGAATACATTTTGTTCTTACTCAGGAGATAATTAATTATGTACCTATACTATGAAAAAAGTTATATAATATCCTGTATTGCATTTTTGTTCAATCTATTATTAGCATGTAAAAATGGGAAGAATATTTATTTAAATTTACTAATTATTCAGAACACTGGACGACGAACACACCTCACCACCTTCATTGTCTAGTTTATCCTTATCTTTATAACTATTATAATTCAAATACCTTCATACGATATTTTGTACGTACAAGCGTAATATAGATATTACAAAATCTGCAAAATTATAGCAAATTCTGTACTTATTTAAAGTTGTTAACCTAACTTTGAGCAACACTTTGTTTAAGATCAGTCTGTAATCTTTGACAATGTAACTGGGTGTATTGATTGCAAGAATTTTGTTCAACCAGCAAGGTCACGCTCAAATAATCAAAGCGAAAATGGTGTTTTATTGCATGTCGACTAATTATTATTGTCTAGCTTTTTAAATATTGCACCTAGATCCTGTTTGTAATTTTATTTAAAATGAAAACCTGATTTATTTTTATACAGTAGACTAGCAGAATATTGTCATATCGGTGTATTATAGGTGCATGTGATCTAGATTATACAAATGTATTCTGTGATCTAAATCTGTGACAAATTTACTATTCTATATGTCTAGGTTCTGTCATGGAAAAAGGAAAAATGTATGTGACAATTATAGCGTTCTCCTTAGGATGTTTCAAAGAGAACGTTATAATTGTCGAGAGTTCTACAAAAAGAACATATTTAAATTTCTATATTACAAATATGTTCGAAATAACTTAAATAGAGTTCGAAAGTTGTCAAAAATTATATATAAAAGGCTGGAGAGGGAAAATAAAGTCAGTCATATTTAGTCAGTTATATAAAGCGATATAGAGAAGACAAGAAGATGAAGATATGAAGTTCAAACAAGAAGAGATTAAATTAAATAAATGGTCACCGCCAAGATTACTTTCAGGAAGGAACATCAGCATATACATACTGTACTATTATCAAATAAAATATAATCAATAGTTATTGTATTGTAAAAAATTGGTTTGTAACCTAGAAGCCTTAATTTTTTATTCAAACAGTAACTTTAACTTAATTTCTTCTTCTTCCTAACTTGGCAACTAGTCCTCTTTAATGAAGACCATTACTGCCATTCTCAAGTTAATATAGTGTCCTGTCTTATGACGATTTCATTCCTAACAAGATGTTAGCTCCCTTGTTAGAAACTTTCTAGCGAGTTTTTGTGCGATCCGAGAATGCATGCTCTTAGTTTATATTAATAATCCACTTCACTTATGCACAAAACCAAACTAAATCACACAAAATACCACCAATATTACATAATATCAAATTAATTAAAATTAAATACCACATGTCACTTCAAGTTTCCGCCAAAAACTCCTTAACTTTAAAGTAGTTTCAGAGATTGCTTTCATTGTTTGAATGCGCTAATCTCTGGAACTTAAACTCAAATTTGATTTTATTTAAATTAATTTTCTACTATTTATTGAGAATTGTTAGGTAATTTGCAAAGCTACAAAAACAAGTACAGGAAGTGAGAATAACGATAGGATACACGGATGCATTGGCGGTAATGCGTTGGAGAACTACTCGTATAGATTTAACAAGGGTGAATCCGTTCTCCTTCCTTCCAATCACCGTATATTCTCTTCTTCAGCCCGTAATCGCGCACTCCTGAACATAGAAGCCTTTCTTCTTGTACGTCACTTAACACGGTCTTGAGTTACTCTGTTCCAAGTCTGAAAGAATATATAAGAAAAACTAAATCAAAAAACCAAATCATTACATATCATATTATCTTTATGCAAAAATATACCACATGTTCAAATAATCCAGCATAAGGAACATTGTAAGAGATTTAGTAAAAATTTTCCCCGTGCACTGGTGAGTTTTCGCAAGCACGTTGCTTCACCAAGTAACCGACTTAATTGCCAACTACAAAAGCACTTTATTCAATATTCACGCCGTTAGGCTAGTGTAATTTTAGATTTAACAGGGTTGTAAGCGTTGAAATCACGTGATAGCACCAATAGATTACCGTTCACGTTTGCTCGGTAGGACACGATCGACCGTAACAGATCAATGATTGCGATTAATTTCCGCGTAACAATGAAGCAAAAATTATATCTTCTAATAATATTATATATACATTTGTACTGCCTTTTAAGAATAGTAATTATAATATTACTAGTCGTAAATTGATTAGACCGACTATCAACCGCGCCACGCCGCGCCGCGCCGCCGCTAACGCACCCATGTAGCCGTCTTGTTGTTTTCACTTGCCGTACTTTTTTTATTGTTACACGGTTAGCTGTGGCCACAAACTCACCTGATTTTATGTGACGATATGGCTTAAGATGGTAGCACGCTAAGCCTAGTGGAAGACTAGCTCTCAAGAACAGCTACCGGAACACATCTGTTGTTGCTTGGCGACAGATTTTCAACTTGAGGGTGGTTGCTAGCCAGGTGGACATGAGAATAAGCCATACACGCTACCACTGAGCCAGATTACTTGACGCTCATGTTTAATAGTCCTCACCTTGTAATCATAGCGTAAAATTACCTTTCTTAATAATATTTATTGAGCTATGAAATGCGAAAAAAAAATTCAAATCTGACTGGTAATTCCAGAGATTAGTGACAACAAAAACAAAAACAGTAACAAACTAATACTAAAAATTAATACTAGAATAGTAGATTACTGAAAAATACTTCGTATATTGCTCAGACATGCGATATATATCTTATTTTATTTTTATATTTTATCGGAAGTCAGCCACAACTGTACTTCTTGATAACAATATGTTTTAATCAAAACATATACGTAACAGCATGAATAATGCTGCTTGCGCTAATACAAGTTACAAACATAATGTATACATCTAAATACGACATAATCAAAATTGTACCCACATTCATTTCTAATCGAAGTTACGGGAATTTAGAAACGATGCACCTGTCCACCAACAGTTACCTAAGACCCGCATCAAACATTTTGTTGCGTCACAACTCGCAAGTAAACAAATGTGAGCGGAAGCGAAGCCATGCGAAAACGTTTTATGTTGCGAAAAATCACTATTTCTGATAAACTAAAATATTATCACATGGTTTCTATACCATGACAACATTTTAAAATCAATCTTTAAACCATTTGTGTGTGTACATAAAGATTCATATACTAAAAAAGATTTGTGCCAAACCCACTTAACGTGGAATATAGACAATAAGAAGAAGAAATATTCCAAATACTGCAACCAGTTATTTATAAAATAAGTTTAGTAGTATTTTATAAAACAGAAACCACTAAAAAACTTGAAATAAAGCCTTTATATACCAGACTGTCATTATGATATCAGTTACCGGAACGTTAACGTTTAAGAGTTATTCAAATGTTCTTATTTATGTCAAGGACAAAATAATGAAAAGTTTTGAGTAAAAACGACATTATGGTTTGAATAATCTATTATTAAAATAAGATTTGTAATTGTACACGAATATAGTTTCAAAATCCAGGTTAAGCAAAAAAGTTTGTAGGATTGTAGATTTAAATACTTCATTTTTTTTTGAAGATAGCATAGTTTTTTGTTGCTATGTTGACATCATCATCATCATTTCAGCCGCAGGACGTCCACTGCTGAACATAGGCCTCCCTGACTGTCATGTTGACAGTCGATCAGTAATTCCTAAAATTAAGAGGAAACGCAAGAGACAAGACATTGGAAGAATACCTTTTAACAGTTTATGCTGTCGCGCTATACTCAAATGGCCGTATAATGCGCGAGAGAGATAAGTGTAGATTGGACTGAATATACATATGTAAAAAAAAAAAAAATTATATTTTTGTATTCACTTCTTTCCTCCTCCAAAAGTGGACCGATTTAAATATTTATTTTCGAGCATTTTATAAAAACTAATATGACTGAATGTTCATCTTTGATGTTTTATATTCGTCAAATTTCTTCGCTGGAAGTCTGATAACAGCAGTATAACTGGTAAATTTTAGTAGGCTCCTACTTCTCATATTATATAATTTGTGGAAAATATCAAAACAGAGGAACATGGCAGTGGTAGATTATCAATTGCACAGTCAACAATCTCGAAATAAAACAAAGGAATATGTTCGTGGCGGGGTTCTTCAAGAGGAGAATGAACAGATTTTTAAATGGTCGGTAACACTATAACCGCTTACCGTCAGGTAAACCGCATGCTTATTTGCCACCGTTGTGGTATTAAAAAAACTGAAAGTTAGATATAGCAAAAATTACAAAATTATGAATGAAATCAGTATATTTCTTAAAACCATTACAACCCCATATTACAGATTATTAAAACAGTCTGCATTCGGGTTGCAAGCCAACTGAATAATTGCACTTTGTATGCAGTTGACATTACTGCATCGAAACCGATAACCAACAGTGCAGTCCGTCTGCAGTCAGTGGGCAGTTCTATTACAGTGTAGTCTGCACCGGAACTGCATCTAAACTGCAATTATGCAGCTCGCTTGCAACCCGAATGCAGACAATCTGTAATGGCCCTTAATAATACACTGTATACAAAGTTCTCTGGACTTTAATAATAATACGTCAGAACGTATTGTTAATATACTATAGATGCACTGGTGAAACGTACAGGATGTAATGTGTCTCGACTCTCGGGTAAACTAAAGGTCGACCGGTGTCCGGCTTGTAAGGTCGTCTCCATGTCTTAAAATCACGTGCTCTCCTTTTTTGTTATTAAAGCGAATTTATACTTTTAAAATAAGAACACACAGAGATTCATATATATACATAATATATCACACAAAGGATCAAATCTCTAATTTTAAATTATTTTAATAGTTTGAAGGTCAAAAAGCATTGAGATTTGTTTTGTGTAAAACAACAACTCCTATAGAATAGATAATATGTACGTATATACGAGTAATATTACTTTAAAAAGTTGCTATGTCAGAATTACTATGATAATGTGATGAAGCCCCGTTTGGTTAGGTAATCTGTAAATAGGTATGCCCCTAGGTTTCACCGGTATTCGCCGCGCCGCCAACACACCCGTATGTATACTCGTAGCCTAATAATTGTTGTCCTCTAAAGAGCTCTATTATACTATATATGTATATATAGTATAGATAAATATACTATTATAGAGCTATTGATAATATTTATAAGTTATATGTACAGTAAATAAAACATTACTCTATGAGCTGTATGAAAATGGAGCCAGAAAATATTTAATAATAAAACTGTGCTGGTCTGTACGGAGGTTTTAACGAGTAGAAAAATGGCAGCTCAGTTTATAGATTACGCGTACCAAGTTAACAATACCTAAAAGTTAAAAAAATGAAATAAATTCTTTAGGGAAAAGTTTTAATGTTTCCAACACTGTAAGAAAAATAAGGAATTTCGTTAAAATCTTTCGACCTTTTTTTACAAGAGCATATAATATATCATTTTTCTTAATACCGACGAAATGGCTAGTTTCACTGCAAGCTTTTGCTGTCCATTTTAAACATAAAACCATTTGTTATACGAATTAAGCATAAAAATTAAATGGATTTTCTATTTTATGAGCAAATAAGAAACTAGTCGTCAAATTATCAATGGAAAAAACTAATATGTAAAATAGTGAAGTATTAATAAAAATCTTCAATATTACTATAGTTTATTGAGGTCAAAGACCGTGAGGTCGATGTATTTACAATATAATTTAACTGAAAACACTTTATTTGAGTATTATAATAGCTTATGATGGGTAATTTATTTATCAATCAAGATAACAGCTTAAAATTATAAATTTAAATATTCTAAATTAATTGGTTGTTTTTATTACATTCCATTGATAATATTTGAAACAGGCACTTTATTTCATTTCAGTTTAGTTAAAATTAGACAAATTTTCAGTTGTGATCTAAGTATTGTGAAATAATACGTTAATAAATTAAACTTAACAAAATGTAATATTAGACCAAACAATTGTTGGTTCAAGTAGAATATAACTAGAAGAAAGAGCTTCTTAAGAATAGGCTCCTTCTTATTGACCGTTCCGAATATGATTTATCTTGTATAGTCGTTTCTGCGTGCTTCTGCGCTTCTGTCTTCTTATTTGATTGCTTGGTGACAGAGTGCTCGAAGTCTGCACGGTGTTGCTGGCTTACTAAATGATGTCACATAATAATATTTTTTTATTTAATATCATATAATTAAAATCTAAGTAAATTTTAATACAAAACTGAAATCGTTTAATATATTTAAAATTCGTAAGCCTCTGGTTTATATGTATATTTGATGAATACCCTACATACATTCAAATTTAGATGTAGTAACAGTAGTAATTATTGTAAAACTGTACACCAGGTATTAGAGTGAATAACGGAGGTTATTATATATTCACTCATTGTAAAGACATTATTCTGTAAAAATAGTTATGAATATTAAATTTGAAAATATAATTTCAAGTGGATTTGAATGTAATGTATTTAGATTAATAAAATGATTTTTAATTAAAATAAACATATATTTTTTATTTAAAATACTTAGAAAGTAATATTATATTCAGTACTAAAAAAGCTAACAGAAGTTAGGTCAAAATTAAGTTATTTTATTAATTAGATTTATCTTTAATTCGATTTTATCATTTCTTATCAATATATTTTTATTGTTTGTTTTTATCGACATTTCGTCACGTGACCTTAGACAAGGCAGTACGATAACCACTTAAAAAACTTAAACTTCTTAGTCACGTATTGTTGACGAATAAACGCACTTTCGCTTTAGGTAGCTAATGTCAAAACTACCGAGGTTGTGTACAATTATTTTCATTACTTAATTGCATGTGCGACATTGAATTAAATTTTAAAAAATCGGTGTGAGGATTTCATGAGCAGTAACAAAATAATTCTTACATCCAGTACAGAATACACAACACAAAATATTAGAATGGCATAACCTCGTAAAATTATTTATTAATGTCATTGTATTAAGTTACACTGTATTTAACTATTATTAAAATTCATGATTTCAAATTGATTTACCTTAATTTTTTTTCTTATTTAGACAGCATGCAAAAGTTATAATTCCACGAAATGCCTCGGGATATTTGTTACTGGTATTTTTATAGTGACTGGTATTGTGCCTGACAGTAAAGACAATACAATCCAAAAATAACGACTGCCTCTGAGAGAACGGTAAACCACCACCGGTTGTCACTGTCATTCCGGCATCCAAGCTGGCTGATCCCATAACGCGACAAATCAAAAGAGAGTTACCGTAAAGTGTTTAATGTGTTTATCACCATGTGCATGGTGGTCGCGACTCACGACCCGTTCGGGTAGAGATACTCAACCAACCTGTTTATTTACTGAACACACACCGACTGATCGCAAAACGCTTAAAGGTCGTCACTCACTTATTCAACCCGGCACCCGACCAGTACCGCCTCCTCGCTCTACGTCCACTCGTTGTGAACGGGTACCGAGTTGATAGGTGAGTGACGAGTGATGACCATAACACCTAAGCGTGCCACTAAAGCGAGTGTTGCACCTAGTGTATCCAGGTTACGATCCAATCGGATAAAATTGTCAACTAGATGAAGTCGCCCTTTAAAATAATGAAAGGTTCACTCGTCTTGCAAGCATGCCTTTTTTTATTGATACGTTAAATTTACCTACTTAGATAATTTCATAACACCTCTTGCAACTTCTGTTTACAATAATTTAATCAACTAATATTTATCCCGTAATGTAGATGTCCAGTTTTTGATCTGAAAGACTTTATATTTAAGACCTAAGTTAATTCAAGTTTTAAAGCATTGATAGCTCAGCGTAGCGATTATGGATACGCGTTGATCGACAATGAGAGAAATATCTTGATGATATCGTAGTATGGTGGTAGGGCATTTTCTAAAACTCATCTGGCTAGCTGCCGCTCTCAAGTTGAAAATCTTTCGTCAAGCACCTATAGGTGTGTTTCGGCAGCTACAAAGAGAACTAATCCCCTCATTAGCGTCTTACTATCTTAGGCTTAAATACATTGAAAATACATTGACATGCTCTAATATTTGTTTCTGCTACTACTTGAGATGTGGGTTCATATTTAAAAATAAGAAACCGTAATACTAACTTTCTGTTACTTAATATCAGTATTATGTTAATAGATGCCCAGTCTAACCTACTTCTTGACGCATATTTGAATATTTATTCTTGATTTCTGCTACATAACATTTCAAATAGGTTCGTTATTCTTTAATGAGATTAGATAATATTTTAAAATAATTGCATGTTTTCGTAAATAACGTTCGTGTTGTATAATTTAAATTAAACAAGATGTAACCTCTAAGTACCTAAAGTGATTAGGTTTTTCGCTTGTTTAAGATGCAAAAACAACGTATTAGGTTTAAGATGTATAGTTCTTTGAATAACTTTAATATAATTATTTACTCATTTTATTATTAACTAGTTGTGCCACAAGGTTTTACCCGTTTTAAATTTATTCAAACAACTCTCTACCACGACACTGCGTCTCCGCCAATGCACCCACGTAGCTTTTCCTTATTGTGACTTCCCGTACTTGCCTATAGCTTGCTAGATTGATTGACATTCATACACACTGCCCCGCTCTTTAATCCCTCAACTCCCTTGGATGGCGAATTCGCCAATTTCATTTACATTTCTGTTGTGTAACGGACCCAAAGTGTTAAGATCGCAATGTGATGATATATATCCTGTTATATGTTATATACCTTCCTAAAAAAATAGTCTACAATAACTAAAAAGACCCTTTCAAAACTGACCGGTAGTTCCAGACATTAGCGCTTTCAAACAAACAAACAAACAATCTCTTGAGCTTTATAATATTAATAATAATACAATAGATACGGACGGTGATTAATGCGAGCGTTCTCTTAGTAAAAGGTCTTTGCCCAGAAGGGGGCATTTACAGGTCAATATTAATGTTATTCCCAACTAACTAATTGACTATTAGTCTTGAGAAATAACGATTATTATCATCTTTTCTCACTAATTTTATACATATTTCATAATTATTCAAATTTATTTCTGTGCAAAGTATGGTCGATCCAAGCAACAAATTCTGAAAACTTTTATTTTTTTGTATTTAATACGTATGCGGTCAAATGAATAGTTATTAACAGAACAAAAATAGTGTGCTGAAATACCGAGCATTAAAATATTTTAAATAGATTTTGGCGGGATCATAATCTGTCATGTTGTGGTTTTTAATGTAATTCATAAACTTATGATATATGGCCCCATATTGTGAAATATTTTTGATTTTGAGTGGTATAGTTTGGTTATTATGCACAAGTCCAGTGAATTAAAAACAACAACTAGAAGCGTAGATTTTAAGTTGCCACAAAAACTCCCTAGATAGCCAAAGGAACCGCCACCTTGTTAAAGCGTTGTTGCGTTTAAATAATAAGAAATAAATATTTTAAATAAAGAAAGAGTACATAATAAAAGATATATTATAATAAAAAGCATAAGTATTATACAATCATTGTTAAAGTAAGAATGTTAAAATATATTATTTATTTTTATCACGTGAGGTATTTTATGTAAACTGTTCACTTGAATATCCGTAAATACAATGTTAATAGAACGCAAAGTCCGGGAGCATTGAAAGTATCAGATATTGACATTTACCAATATTGCACCTAAGGAATGCGCGTCGTACCGTTCGCTAACTTACCGACTTTTGTTTCCTTTAAGACAATGGAAAAATCATCTACGTAGAATGTTTGAAAGACCTGTAGCCGTCTTGAGTAAAACCAGAACAACGAGAAATGATCCCGCAATACATAGGTATATATTTATATATATAGCAATAAAATATAGGACTGTAGAATATCTGACCTTTCAAATTACTTGTCGTGCTTTTGCTCTGTGGGTTTCGCTCAGTAGATCAAAATTTTTAATAATTAATCATCAACATTTAGCATCTTTACCTGACGGAAGAATGTGACAAACCAGGTTCGAATAATATATTAACAAATAATACACTAAGAATAAATACTAGCTCCAACCCTTTTTAACAATGTAGTCAACAGCATCCTTAACTGCAATGCAATCTGTACTATAAATTATACAACTATCACCATTCCTTAAAGTGCACTGTCACATACTTTAATGAAAAATTGCTCACTTTATTAAAGGTCAGAGTTTACACCGTTCACATAAATATTAGATGAAACCGGTAGATGGCACGAAATATTCTAAAAGAATTCTCTTTCAATCAGTTACGTATGATTAACTTGTTGTACAATGTCAATGACATAAGTCGAATAGAAAGTATAAAGTGTAACAACCGGTATATGACATACGAGAGATCATAGATCGGATACGATCGAAAACATGCGTTATAGTGAACCGACTTGTATGATTTCCTACATATCCATATTTCTGTGATATCTAGAATAATATAAAACTCAAGAGATTGTTTGTTTGAACGCTCTTACCTCTCGAACTATCAGTCAGATTTCAAAAATTATTTTTATATTTTAAAGCCTATTTACTCCTTAATAAATATGTTTAAGTTATAGCCTATATAACTTCAAGCTACGACTCGAAGGAGTGGGGTAATAACCATGAACGTCAAGCAAACTGGAAACCTTTACGAAATTACGTGAAATGAGAAAAACAATAGGTTTAACGGGTGCGTCAGCGGCGACGCGGATAACAGTTGGTTCAATAAATTTAACACAGGTGAAACTGTGGGGCATAGCTAGATAATAAATATTTTTTTTAATTTATATGAAGTCTATAAATCTTTATATATTTCTAGCCTATACGTTATACGTTAATAAATGGATTTGTAATCAACCTGATAATTTTTGTTACTACAAATCGTAGGTACCTCTATAAATTATGGAATTGGCTTTATTTTTGTTCTTACTAATATAATTTAAGCGTTTGACAAAATAAATAGCACAAACAATTGACAAACAGAAAACTTTTGTTAGTAATTTGTGTAAATAAAAATGAAAAAGAGTAATGGCATTACAATGACTATACATTCGAAAACTATGATTGCGATGAGTACGTTATACAGATTTTATCGTAATAAATAAAATAAAAACCAATGGGGTATTTCTTGTATAAGTCCATATTCTTCTATTCAGCTACGTTCTTAGTCCTAAAAGTATGTAACCTAACATACAAATATATCATAAGTTATTTTGGCATTAACCTATTTGACGCTGACCTGTTATTTAGCCGTAAAGTAATTCCGTCTTACCAACTCCGTTTACTCAGCAGATACCTACTTGAAAATACAAAGATATAAGAGATAATTATATACATAACATAACAAACCATCCCCCGAAGGTTTGGGCAGAGATGCACTAATGTATGTACGTACACCCACAGTTCGCCGTGTGTTTTTAGGTCAAATGTAATAAGAGCCGAGCCTAATCGGGCACAAAGCCAAACTCCGAGCTGCTACTGAGAATTTCATAAAAAACCCCTATAACACTTTGCTCTACCAGAAAATCGAATCCAAGAGCTCGAACATAAAAGTCGCACTTAGGACGAAATAAATCTTAAAACAATAAAAAAAATGGAAAATAACAAAAATCGTTATGTTACTTTTTGTTATGAAAAAACGCTACAATAATAATGATACTTTTGATATAGTACCCACTATTGCTCCTATTTGCATAAATGGAAATATTGTTGCATAAATTATTCATATCACGATTACGTCGACGGACACATTGGACCAAGGAATGGGTCTAGTTATAAGAAGACATAACTTTATCGTATGTTGCTATGACGATATTCTTTAAGGAAAAATTACCAGAAGTTCCTAAGTTACGAAACGCATTCGAATTATTTGCTTCTATTTTTATACAACTTTAGTGAAAAGTAAGCGTACGGCCTGCCTGATGGGAAGTGGTTACCGTAACCTCTGAACGCTTGTAATACCGAAGAAAAAAATATTTTCGGGCGCATACGTGGCTTACGCTGGCTAAACCTTGTCTCAACCTTATGAAATACATCAAAATAATGTTCTAAAGAATTGTAGTTATTTTAAAAGCCTAGAGAAAAGTCTGCGGTAGCATATGTCTATCTCCTAAGGTTGACTCACAATAACCATTTTTTTCTTCAACATAATAATTAAACACATTGTTATATGAGAAGCTATTTTTTCCAATTCAGTATTAATCTTTATCCAGATAAAAATATTGGTTAACTTGAGCATTTAATTTAGATTAAAATTATCATTTCAATGAATACCGTAGAAGAAATCCCTGAATCAAAATTACGTGTAAGCAAAGAAATCACTCGCAGCGAAACGGTTGGCCGGCAATTCCATACGTTTGATGAATTACGCGTCGTGAGCTAAGCGCACTTTTCGTAACTATGAAGTTATGAACTATCATTACTAAAGCGATAAACCTAAATCATGCTTATATTAACATAAAATACACCACTTTGTAAATTGTACCCGTGCGAAGCCGGGGCCGGGCGGGTCGCTAGTTTATAATAAATTTTATTTTGCTAGCTCTGCATTTATTTGTTTAATTATAAAGATAATATTTATAAACATAAATTTTAACGTAACTACGTGAAATACTCAACAAACCAGTTACATTTACATTCTATCAGACAAATAAAGCAATGTTATTTGTATGATTTTTCATTAAAATACAAAAGTATTATTTTAGTCGTAAAAGGATGTACATACAATTATTTCATTTTAGGCATAGATTTCCTTGTACAAAGAACAATTTTAACTGAAAATAATAGAATTTAGAGAGATGTGAGGAGGAAAGGTACAACTTGTGTAATCTGATCGAAACTAGCTTAGACAAATCTTAAAAAAACTCTTTAAAGAGATTCACGTCACTCAACAAATATCCAACTACTTTTCTCTGTGGAATGTTTATATGCAGGCATGACGTCAGTCACTCTTATTAGATTATCCTCTCTCTGAAGTGTCCAAGGTACTATAAAGGTAACGAAAAAAACACCTATCTACATAAGTTTTGAAAATAGATCAGTATTTAAATATAAAATTGAAACCAAATTATTGGGGTTGTTTCCGAGAAATCACATGATATATAAACAAGAAATATTCACTTAAAACATAGTATTAGTTCTGCTATGTTTTAATAAAATCGTTGTCTTTTTACGTATGACTCCGAAGATTCGGAGAGTCTGTAAACAGAACGGTCAGCTATTTTGACAGTATTATGAACTGGTTGATGATGTATTTAGATATCGATTTATACTTCGAATATTTATATAAATAAAATTATGAGGTTTGCTGCTGTGCACGCATCACGCAAAAATTACTTGATAGACTTTGACTAACTTTTATTTTATATTTCCTAGGTATTTGGTCCTTATCAAAAAGAAAAATTATCACGATATCTTCATTCAATAAAAGGATACTAAAATTTTAGGAAAGTACGATTTTTATAGTTTTATAGTTGTGCCGCGGGCACAGTTACTTTAAAATAAATTGTACAAATAAGAATTTGAGTGGCAAGTATCTACTAAAGAGGTTAATCGCGTCGTTTGTCAAATATATCGTATTAACAGAACGTACATTCTATGCATCTATAAGCCTTCGTGAAGAATACGTAAAATTTTATTGCAATAATGATTTATCGTTCGGTTAGTCAACATTCTAAGAAGATTCCTTAGTCAATGACACACATATGCCTATATACTATATATATTTATGTTTAGATACGAAACCAGTTTTTACTATTAATTATTAAGCTTAAAACGCCTTGAACTTCCAGACGTCAGGCATCTAGTAAAAATGCGGGTTAATGACATATTCAGACATACGTTCTCGACAAGGTATGTAGTAATGATAAGGGCATGTGTCGAGGTTTTATTAACGTGCAGTTATAATTTATTTACAAGTTTTAAATTATTGCCATTAGGGTTCATTGGTAAATTTACGTAGTTTTCATAGTACCTTTAATGAATATCTTCATAAAAATAAATAATAATAACTACATATTATAAACAAATATTTTATAAAATTATTTATAAATATGAACATTTTATATATATTTAATAATATTTATCTCAACAATTAAGTAATTAAAAATATTTTTTACCCATTAGTAGCAATTTAATTTAAACCATATGTGCAAATCAAAATGAAGAGTAGTATTTAACTAACTAAACCTGGCCACGCTTCGTTTTGGTTCAGTTTGATATTAGGTATT
Source organism: Saturnia japonica (assembly GCA_033032175.1). Classification (NCBI taxonomy): domain Eukaryota; kingdom Metazoa; phylum Arthropoda; class Insecta; order Lepidoptera; family Saturniidae; genus Saturnia; species Saturnia japonica. The sequence continues at coordinate 8,938,361 of CM065314.1, forward strand.
AGAAAAATAAATTAAAGTACCATAATTGATAATTAAACGAACTTATCTTGTACATGAAGTGCATCGTTCGAGGATTATACGAAATTTTTTCGTAATATATGAAACGCGAACATAATTTTTTTAATTTAAACCTCAGTTTAATTTAAACTCTTGAAATTTCCCTTCCCGTGCAAACTTTGGGATAAAAAATATATAAAAATATTCTTATACTGAAATACAATGTTATGTAAAAGTTTCAAGTCAACCATTAACTACTTTTCCAGTTTTGTGGACACAAATATAATGAAGCTGATTTATATACGTATAGATCATTAAGACATTTTATGTTTAAATATTGATTCATAGTATTCTTATGCCTTTGTTACAGATTAAGAAGAAGTATACTGCTTTTTGCGGTAATATTCTCAGTACAAACATTCTCAGAAAAAGGCAAATCAGACGACAGTATTCAAGCTGTTCCTAGTGATTTAAGAAGAGCAGTTAGCGAAGCTCTCGCTTTGGAAAGAAGATTTCAATTAGGAGCTAACGATGCGTAAGTAATAAATATAAGCATAAACTCAACTTACCTTGAATTGATTTACATAAAATTAAATGTCAATAATGTTGTATAAAACAAGCTTTCACTGCAAACAAGCACTGATTCAAAATTACCTACATAATTTTCTTATGTTTTGAAATCAACAGGATTGTACCAACAGAAAATTACTTCTAAAGTTACTTGGGACTCATGTTTTATCTCCTTCAATGTTGGTTTAAAAAGGAATAAACTGGTTAAATTTCATACGTGTGGAAGTAGTTCTGTAGTCAGTCAGGACTTTTTTCTTATAGATATAGATTTCAACTAATATACATATCACTAATTAAAAACGTAAAATTTGTTTTATTTATGTATATTAATTACACTTTTGTGATAATTTTATTGCTTTTTTTACATTTAAGTTTGATTTATTTAATGTCGACTTTTTTTCTAAATGTGTTTACATTCATTTTCTTTTAATGATTCAGACAAAATTGCACATCAGAAACTGACGAGATCAGCAATACCCCTTGCCCGCCGAGCAAGTACCGCAGTGCAAGTGGAGAATGCAACAATGTCAGACACCGACCATGGGGTCGAAGAGGGGATATCTTCCTAAGACTATTGCCCCCTAACTACGCCAATGGTAAGTACTTTGTAATTTATATTAAAAATTATAATATTTAATATTATTAAACAAACGCTCGGCTACATACTTGATTTTATTAATATCAAATTTTTTGAACGCGTTCAGTAACAAAGTATCGATAACATTTTTTGAGCTGAATTTGCTTCTATAGCGGGTGGTAATTCAAAAAACTGATGATAACAAAATCGGGGATACAATTTGGCATTGCAGCTACATATGTATTATCTACATGCAAAATTTGATTACATAACTCGATAGCTAAAGGACCAAAAAATTCTTTACGTATGGTGAGGACTGTGAGTCTGTGACTCTCCCATCGCCTTTTTAAAGTCCTCTCACCATGTCAAATAATTTCCATTTTGTATAAATTATGATAATGAAAAACTATGGTGCTCGTTTTATTTATAATCAACAACTCTCGTCAAGATTTATCGATTGCGTACACAAAACGTTACTTTGGAATAGTTCTTGTGAATATATTTTGCGTTGATTTAAAAATTAAGAAAACTTTATAAAACTTCAGCCTATACTCGTCAAAATGCAAAATTAAAATATAGAAATCTTATATGGCTGAAAGAGGATTCTCTACAGAAATCCAATAATGTCCTTATAAACGAGCGATAACCTTCAAGGAATCTCACAAAAATTTACAAGCCGCATTTAAGGAGTCTCCTCCTGCGTTAGCAACAGTTACTTATTGGTTTCGTGAATATAAACGTGGTCAAGAGAACCTGAACAAAGACACTAGACCCGGCCGACCTACAACTGCGGTAACTCATGAAAATTTCATTACAGTGTAGTGGCTATTGCGGGAGAATAGACACATTACACATCGAGAAATTCAGGCTGAACTGAAGATTTGATCACAGGCAGTTTTCTACACAGTAACTAGTGAATGGTATTGCGAAGTTTGTCTGCATCAAACTTTCAGGGAGTTGAATAGCGAGCAACCAAGGACCAGTGTCCGTGGCATTCTTTTTCACCAATATAACACGCCCGCTCACACAGCTGCTAGAACCAAGGACTATTTGAATACCGCGGTCTTACAAATGTTACCGCATTCTCCGTACAACTCAGATTTATCTCCATGTGATTTTTTTTTATTTCTCACGCTAAAAAAAAAGCTTCGTGGGTGAAAATTTAACACTGCAGAAGAAGCCGTTGAAGTATTTCGGCAGTTATTTTTCGACAACCCGCAACATACATTTTTTAAATGTTTCGAAAGCTGGTTCACCCGAATACATAAGTGAATTGGGGTTGGAGGGAAAAAAAATTAAAAGTTATAAATTAACTTTATTCATGTTCTATTTTTAATTTCATTAACTAATTTTGGATTAGCCCACGTACTAACGCATGTTACAATAATTGTTTTTTTTTTAAAGAAAACTACTAAGTATGTTTTTATATAAAAGTTTCATCAATGTGTTTAAACTTTACATAATTTAATATTAAGATGAACTTTTTAAAGATTATAAATATTTTGTATGGCCGCCAACATAACTAACTGTCAATTCTAATAGTTATTTATTCAATCATCGGAAAAATACAAAGATATCTGACGTAATGATATAACTGGATTCACCTTAGCCTACATAATCACATATTACTACGATATTCCAATGGATTCTGAATAACAAATAAGCTTAAAAGTCAATGTTTCGTGCGTCGCGGCGTGCATCTTACAAAATAGTTAAGGACATGACAGGCCGCTGCGTTTAAAACGTCGGTAGTATGTTATTTAAGTCTGTGGTAAGTTGTTGTTTCTAAATTACCATCATCAAGTATGAACAAATCGTTTTGATTCACGATATTTGTCCGTATGCAATTAAACACTATAACAATAAATTGTATAGACGAATTCAATGACATAACATGTAACAGTAAATAAACGTGAAAATATAATTTCAACTACTTAAGAACTAACTCATTTTTAACCGACATCAAAAAAGACGGAGCCGGAGGTTACTCAGTTCGAATGTAAATTTATTTAATGGATGCTCAGCCACACGTTCTTCGTTTATGAACCGATTTGGATGATTCTTTTTGAAGTGATAACTTCTTATGGGTGGGTAAACCGCTTCGTAACGTAACGCGTTACGGCGCCACTTTGTCTGGCTTCCCTTTCTCTCACGCATACGGCAGCATTAGGCAGGCTCCTCCTCTCTCACTTTAACCCACAGCGCTAGCCGTATCTCGGACAGACGCTTCCCCTCTCTCTACTGAGTGTTCTAATGTACATATTCAAGAATTGTAACTAAGGATAAAATATATTTTATAATCAATAAAAGATTTTATTAATAAATAACCTTTCCTCACATTATCATATCTCTTCAAAATTATTTGAAGTTGGGTTTTCTTTTTGTTGTAAATTGTCTTGTTTACTTTTATTCATTTTTTCCCCCTTTTTACTCAAATGTGTCTTATTTAACTTAATACTAAAGACAAGGTCATTATTATTTGCAAAGGAACTAAAAAGGAAATTACCATTTTATGCAATGTGTAACCATGTGCCTTCACGAAAAGCTCACGCTAATTGTGGGATTCAAAGGCATGTCTAAACACCCTATAATATCACTTTACCAATATCGATTAAACTGCAAACAATCGTTTTTTTAATGTAGTTTACCAATTGACAGCAATGTCTCTTATGTTAAGCACAGTACAATCGAAATACAACGGCGACCACCGAGTCGGGATTCCATCGAAAATCATCATTGTCATGTCGCGGCCGATCTGCCTAAATATCTCTTCATGGTACGGGAAAAAGAATTGTTTAGTTCATGCAAACACTACGATTATACAATTATACTAGCTGGGGTGGCAGACGTCGTTCTACCCTTTCCGGTACTTAATGGCTCGGCCAGAGCGCAACCTATCGGATTCTAATATAATATCAAGCCATCGTCTCGATAAAAGAAATAAGTATATTATGTGAATCTAAATGAGTTCAATCGGTCAGAAGTTATAGAATCACTAACAGACGCACACAAGATTTTTATATATAAGAAGACTAGATGTACCCCACGGTTTCACCAGTGTTAAAATTTTGGAAAGAATTTTCGTAAAATACGTTCTTAGTGAGCGTCTACGTCGCGATAAGAGTGACTATGCTAAATTTTAAGTCAATCGGACCTATAGTTTCAGACATCTCGTGACGTGTGAGTGAGTGGCATTTCACTTATACTTATATAGATGAGTATATTATACATATATAATATAACGTAATAATTTGTCTTCTAAATAATTGTACATCCACAATTAAATAAGGAAATAGCTCCACTATATTTATCACGGCAACAAAACTTTAAAAAAGTAACCAGTGTTTAGAATTAACATGTGGTATTCCAAAGTTTATTTATGAATTCGACGAATGACGACTGTATGTTGTTTGAACTTTAAATCAAACAATAGATTATGTAATTTTTTTCATCTTACTAATACACGATGATTTTTCCTGAAGTTTATAGTATTTAAAAAACTCGTTATGATTAGAAATTAGGAAATTATTTAAAATATGAGAAACTATTCGAGTAAAACTACTGATATATTGCTTAGCTTACTTAGAATTCATAATACTGCCTAGCCCATTTATACATACGTATGTATAGTCAATAATATCCATAAATGGCCTATCCGATTATATTATTATTTTAAATCCTTATTTTTAACTCTAAGGATAATAAACCAGAAAAATATTTAAGTGTTAAAACATACCTACATTATTTTATTGAATCATACAATTTCCTGTAATTTTCAAATAGTCTACCTATATAAGATTTTCGTTGAAATTTATTTGTGGAACAACTTTATTATAAATAGTTTGCACATTTGTAACTTTTTTTTCTTTTTTTAACATGGAGAAACCCGTCATAGTTACACACACCTGGGGTGGGACGAGTGGTTATGTGAGACTGCTACACACTAAAACTCTAAGGCGTACCATCCGCCGCGTTTATGGGGCGACGCGGAGGCCTCTCATAGCATTCAACCGCGTCGCCCTACGCGGCTGTCGGCCCGGCAATTCCGGGTCCTGGCCTACAGAAGACAGTTCGGTACAAACCTGTCTCCTCCGTCCACCGAACCTGTGCAATGGTTGGTGAACCTGGTTCGGCTAGGTACATGTTTGTAATAATAAACTTGGCACTGTAGTGCCTATTAGTATTTTATATACATAATCGGCGTATTAAATATAGGTGCTTATACGTAAATACATTGACTTTTTGTCTTTATAAAAATCCTAAAAACTTTTGCCCATGTTTATATACTTGTACAACTAAACTATAAAGTTTGTGTACATATTATATTAGAGGGTTTTTTATATACTGTGCATCGCAATCTCCATCGTAGCAAAATCTCAGTGTCTACTTAAATAATGTTTATCCATTTTATCATAAGATTAAATAAATTTGAACAAACTAGTTGTCTCATCAATATAAGTATCACCTAATCTTATTACACAAATATTTTTAGGTTTATCCGACAATAGCCACTAAGATGGCAGTTTATTCAACTTTATAATAATGCTGCTTTTCTAACATTTAAGTCACTTCGAATTCCAAACATTACAAAATATATTCTCACACTAATTATAAAATTACAATGACAACCAAATGATCCCTAAATACAGTATCAAGTCAACAAAGTATCTTGAGTTCACTTTAAAATGGATAATCCCAAAGTAATCTATGAATCAGTAACTCCGGAGCCTGCAGAACCCTAAAAACTTGTTTGGAGCTTACCAAAAACGAGAGTGATGCTTTTTAATTATAACATTAAAACCATCAAAAATAATCTTTCTCTATCCGGTCTTCGTCGCCCAAGATTTGATTAATAAGTACCTGTATTTCTAAATAGTTTCGATTCTTTTTATATTTTCTTTTCTTTTCTAGTACATAAAGAACAGTGTTAGGTTGAGTACTATTGACAGTAAATTCATAAAGTATATATTTACATTAAGTAAGCTTACAAGACGGTGATAACTTTTTATCGAGTTATACGGTAGTGATTGAAGCTTACACTTAAGCTTAAATTAATAAGAAACCTAGTTAGGAGATTGCCTCATAAGACCGTTGAAGACGATATCCAGTAGTTTTCGGCAGCGTTCAAACGTCACTAGCGAGGTACTTTGTATAGTGCAACTTCATAGGCCCATGGATTAGCTGTTGGTTTTATGAACCAGTACTTACCGAGTGCGCGATGTTCGAACGATGCTGAGTAAACAGCGTGTAACTTTTATTTCGATATTGTACCTTAAAATTGAGCTAAATCTACCAACAACCACTTAATAATCTACTATCGGTTAACCACACATTAACAAAAATGTAATTTAACAAAATTCATATAACTCTGATTACGTTAAGCAACCAAACAAGTACCTTAGTATTAATTTAAGCATTGTTATCGTCATTTTCGTTTTCCTTTTTATATATTCTTGTATAGTTTTTTCATCACTTTCAACATACATATTATGTTAGGTTGAAAGAAAATTTGTATAATTTTAACAAAGTTTTTGAAAACATCTTGAATGTGTTTGTTGTTAGGGTTAAGTTGCACTCGACTTGTAGGCTTTTTAAAGCATTGTCACTTTACGTTGCTATAATCAGCCACTTTAAAAATAAGGGGATATCCCTCCCAGTCCTCACGATATTACCTTTCAAATTTTCTATTCATGGCGATAAATTTCAATTTCAAAACAAATAAATACTTCTCAAGAGCCTCACCTCAGTCCCCATCTCACTTACCTACTTATATATTTGTTCCTTTCTCGCTTAAACGTAAAACTTCTTTTGGTGATAGAGATAGAGCTATGTAGATTAAGTTAAACATAATCGAAATTATTTATAGACGGGGAACCCATTATCATGCAGTCTGATGATCTTGTTATATTAATCATAAATAATAGCCACTATCACTTTCAGATTGTATTCTATTACTTTATTTTTATAATTTTCCGACGATACATAGTTGACGACGATTTTATCGGCATATCGAGATCGGATGGTTATTTTTCTTAAATTAGCATTATAAAAAATAATGTGATAATTTGTAGCATGTTTACAAATACAATCTTGAATTATTTTTTTTTGACAACTTCGTCAGAGCCCTACATCACAACTAGAGGCCTCCCAATGGTCTAACGGGCAGTTCCTTTATTAGCAGTATGAAAACTACTTATTGTAAAAAAAATATGTTTTATACTTCCACGAGCCAAAAATGCCCGTAGCTCCCGGACTATTAGTTTCATATTTAATTAAATGTTGGATATTTAACTGGGTGGTAGGACACGACAATTATTGTATTCGACTGGAACGTGACTGGCATATATCAGGTGCAACACCTTCAATAGTGTGAAAATTAATAATAATCATAAATATTAATAAAAATAATCATCAAAAAAAGCTCAAGGTCGCTCAGCGAGCTATGGAGAGGGCTATGCTTGGTGTTTCTCTACGAGGTCTAATCAGAAATGAGGAGATCCGTAGACAAACTAAGGTCACCGACATAGCCAAAAGGATTATTAGCAAGTTGGAGTGGCAGTGGGCGGGGCACATAGTTCGGAGAACTGACGGCCGTTGGGGCAGAAAGGTTCTCGAGTGGAGACCACGCACCGGAAAGCGCAGCGTAGGACGGCCTCCCACTAGACGGAAAGACGACCTAATAAAGGTCGCTGGGAGCCGTTGAGTGCTGGACGCACAAGATCGGTCGCTCTCGAGATCTATGGGGGAGGCCTATGTTCAGCAGCGGACGTCCTGCGGCTGAAATGATGATGATGATGATGATGACCTGCAATAGCGGTAGTTGGCGAGAGGCTTGTATGCCCGCATGCCAGGGCGACCAGCAATGGATAACCAATCTCTCAGTGGTCACCGTTGTATTTGGATTATTCTGTGCTTACCACCAGGCACAATATCGTCACTTTGCAATGCTACTATAAAAATAATAATAATTAACAAATAACAGAATCTTAAGATTTTTATAAGCAATAAATCTGTCTTAAAGTTTTCTGATGGTCGATATAATATTGTATTAAGTTTATGTTTAGAAGGTGATGTCAGTAACCAATTTACAGTAATCATATCTTATCCTTAACTCAGCAATACTTAGCAATATCTAAAACGTATTTGAGCTACCTAATATAAATTCAAATTAAGACTGGTAATTATATTCAAGGCTTTTAATATAGAAGACTGTAATTTGAAACAATATTAAAATACTTTGTCATTTAAACACCAAATTTATCATCACCAAACATAATTTTCTTATTAAGGTTGTAACTACGTACCATGCAATCCTCATAAACACATTTAAAATTATTTATATTTTCAACGTAGTATACTAACTTAAACCTTTTTAGGAACGAATTTTATTAGGATATGAAAACATAGCGGCTGGTACCCATTTTGAATAACACATATCTATTATAGTATAAAAACCTTAAATACCTCTCAAGCCGTGTGAATTATCCTATATCTTTTGTAATGAGTGTTATCTAAGTCCCCATAGTATTCACAATACATATATGAATCTTAAATTGATATTTACAAAAAAGAATACGATGTTCATAAGTTTTTTTCCCATCACGATAATTGAACACGCAACTCAAGACATCCGTATAACTTTTTCGTCATCTTACAAGAATTACATATAACATTTAGTAATAACGTGTTTATCCAATAACATCCTGCTTAAAAGGAACATATACGTTATCACGTGATGTATTTAATAATTATCGTTATAAGAAGTTGGATTTGAACTATTGAAATAGTATGATGATACGGCGCTCAAAAAAAGGCTATTCAGTAATAATTTTTATATTGAAATTTTAATTTATATTTTTGTTATGTTTTATGTTTAATCTCTCTAAACATATACAAACAGCTTAAAGTTAATGTTAAAGAGGTTAGAAAATTCTATTGAATTGCATTCCTATCTCTACATAATATTTATACCTCAAAGATGTTTAAAAAAATGTTATTCCTCCTAATAAAAATATATTCTCAACTAAAATTTTCTTGACGCCATTTATTAACAATCTGTTTATATTAATTTGTTAGATAAACAATCCGTTAGATTGTTTTCATTATTTTTAAGGTGGGAATTATTCGCACGGGTCAGCTATATATGTATTGACTAGCCGTGCCCGCGGCTGCGCTTGCGTGAACAACAGAATGCCATTTATCGGGTACACGCGCGAATTGTGATACCCCCCACTCCTCCCGATTATGTAAAAGACAAAAATGCATATCGGTCATTTTAAAGACAAAAATGTTTATTGTGGGTGATTCTTAGAAGATACAGATATGTTCTCGCTGAATTTTTTGTAGGTCTTATTAATAATACCTCTGCTCCCGGGGATGGCAAATATGCCAATTTCACGTACTTTTTTGTTATGTAAAGGAGCCATTCATTTAATTATATCTTTAAAGGTTTACTTAGCGTAAGCCATTTAAGCGCCCCAAAATCGTTGTTTTTCCAAGTTGATTTTTAATGCACGGAATCCTAATTATTTTCTAAAATAAGGCTAAGTTACTCCTTATAACATCATCTACCTGCCAGTGAAAGTTCTGTCAAAATTGGTCCAACCTTTTCGGAGATTACCCAGAACAAACAGAAAGACACATAAAAAAAATTAAAATTGTTTCTTTATGAGTACCTTATATACCTTCATATGCATTTACTAAAAATGCTATTATTTTGACGATATAAACAGACTCTTCAAATTTATTTATTTTATAGGTAAAGTGAATTGCAATGTATGGAAATTATTTAACAATATTAATTGACATACTATATTTACACGTTCATTAAACCTAAATTCCATTTTAATTCTGATTCATTTGCATTTTGTATGCACTCGATTTAACCTAACAAAGTAGCAACGTGTTTATTCCCTTCTAAATTTTAATTAACATTTACCCATTGAACGCAGGACCTATATTTGACATCACCCATCATACATCATGTGTACATATAAAGATTATGTAAATAAGACGCACATGATGTAAATGAGATATCACACTATGGTAACATGTTTACTGGGTAATAGAAGAATTGTAACGCCTATAGCGTTATATATAATCGCTAATATTTAATGTACTATATATAATTACAAAAATATTCCTTTTTAAAGCAATTAAGTTATGCTACAACAAGGCCGAGCTTTCGGTGTTGGAAATATAATATTGTGAAGAAATCATAGGCATTTTCCAATACTCCACTGTTCAAATCGAAAATCTGCTGTGACACAACTAGGCGGTATAATTTAACAACCTCACTTGAGACTTGAGAGCTAATTCTCGTTTGTACTCAGTGTGAACTCAATATAAAAACAAGTGTAATTCTGATTAAACACTATTCCTTATAATAAATCCACAAATTATTTTCTTTAGTAAATAAGTATAATTAAGTCCAAAAATCAGATTACAATTATTAATGTAACTGATATTAAATCATAATGGATCTAAGAACATTTTTGGAAAAAAGCATTTTAAAACACATAACTATACCAAAACGAATGCACCAAATAGACAAATTTATTTAACAAAACATGCATTAAATAACGCATATGACATCAGCTTACTATATTTTGCTACGGACAATTACCACAGAGCTGGTGTGATGTTCTTGAAAAATGTCTTAGAAAATAGACTTCTGTTTCTTATTTTGTTACAATCATTTTTCTTAAAAAAAAAATATTACGTTTTAGTTCAAAAGAATAACTAATAAACATAAATAATTTTGTTTTAGGAGTTTCTCAGCCACTAACCGAACCGCATCTACCAGAACCAACATTAGCGATCCGCGCGGCAGCTCAACTAACTCAGCCTGCAGATCATGACTATGTCACGAGTTTGTTGGCGGCCTGGGGACAGTTGCTTATGGATGATCTCGTTACTACTGTTAACGGGAACAAAGTGAGTATGATTCTATAATTATTTTATTGAATGTTATTGTCTTAAACTTAAAAAAAAAAACATATTGTAAATGCAAACAAAACAAAATAACATGGGATCTTCCTTGCGCAATGTTAACGTGTTGAATAGTATTATTTGAAGATATATGAGAATTCAGTTGGTTTACTTTTTAGGTTTTATTTTTTGAAAAATCCTTAGTGTTCCTCTAAGTTGCAAGATACCTACAATTTTCTCTTTTTTAATGTATTATCCCTTTTTTTATTAACCCGTGCAATGTGTTTTGTGTAATTATTGATATTGTAAATGCAAACAAAACAAAATAACATGGGATCTTCCTTGCGCAATGTTAACGTGTTGAATAGTATTATTTGAAGATATATGAGAATTCAGTTCGTTTACTTTATAGGTTTTATTTTTTGAAAAATCCTTAGTGTTCCTCTAAGTTGCAAGATACCTAAAATTTTCTCTTTTTTTAATGTGTTATTCCTTTTTTTTATTAACCCGTGCAATGTGTTTTGTGTAATTATTTAAAGTGTAGTATATTTTTTTAATTTATAAGTATGGGTAGATTTCTACCTAAAAGTTTCCCTATTATGTTTCCCTTATTTAGAATAGCATTTAAAAAAGCTAACAAGTAATGATAGTTTTAAAATATGTAGATACGTATAAAGAACCGACAGATTATGTATAATAAAGAGTTTTATAACTAATTAACATATGTACTCTTTAATACATATAAAAAATAACTACTCATATAAACAAATTGAATCCAATATTAAATTGACAATAAATCAAATCTAAATAAATATTTATTATAATTATCAACAAAACTAAGTAGGTACCTATTAAAAAGTAAGAGACACAGCTATTATAGTCTCGAAGTTGAATTAAAAGGTCAATGATTAATTTAACATGATTATCTACTGTAATGGCATTTTTGGCAATGCATTGAAGATAAAGATTCACACGTTTGTAACGTGAAGGCCACCGGACATATGCTTTTTGTTACGAGAAACGGATGGTGTCGCAAGCAGTCACGCAGTGGATGCGCGCGTAATCACTCGATCATCTGCCAATAATTTTTTTTCTTTTAGATTCACTTGAACTTGATCGGGCTAAATTACTAATGAATAATAAATATATACCGCTCACAATGTAATGCTTTCCTTTCCTTTAAGAATTCCTTTCTTCACAAAAAAAACATTTTATGTTTTAATTCTAAGTTGGTACAATCGCAGCCATCCTATCGCACGTATATATTATTCCTTCAAGCAAGAGTAGCTATTACTACTAAAAGAATTTCCAAGCAGAGCTCCAAAGAGCTAGATTCAAGTGGTCGAAATTGAAAAAAAACATTTCCTTTTTTAATGCGGAAATAGCACACAGGCATTAATTTTTTTTATCGTATCACGAATAAGTGACGGCACTACACCTGGTGGTAAGCACGACGCAATCCCACAACATAAATTTATATAATGTAAAAAATATATACCTAATTACGTATAAAGTATTTAAAAATAATAATATATAATATTGTAATTACAATATATCAATCGGTAAAATAAAAGGTATAATATAGGGTCGGGGGAAAATTGTTTTCGCATAAAGTAGGTATAAACTTGTTATAATGGTTTTGGTAACATTAAAAAGGTTACATTAAAAATAAAAAAATAAAATTTGTTTCCTGCTATTTTTCACTTGTTTTTCTGTCTGTAAAAATGAGTAAATCTAATGAAGAAATTCGATACATTTTAAAGTATTACAAAATAGGCAAAAATGCAACTCTAGCAGCGAAAAAAAATTGTGATGTTTATGAACCTAATGCAGTATCAGTAAAGCACTGCAAATGTTTTCAATCCGGAAATTTTACGAATAAAATGGACGCTATTTTTGAAAAAATGGAGCAAGATCGCCCATATCAGTAGTTACAATGTAGCTGAAAAACTGGAAATTGACAAAACAGTTTTAGCCCATTTGAAGAAAGCTGGCTGTACCAAAAAGCTCGAAATTTGGGTGCCACACGAGCTCACTGAAAGAAACCTAATGAACCGTGTACTCATTTGCGATTCATTATTGAGATATAATGACACCGAGCCGTTTTTGAAGAGATTGATAACTGGCAATGAAAATTGGATCACGTACGACAAGAACGTGCGAAAAAGGTCGTAGTCTAAGGTCATTGGTCAACAGGAAGGGTGCGGTCTTTCATCACGATAACGCTAGACCACACACATCTTTAGGCACTCAGCAAAAATTAAGAGAGTTTGGCTGGGAGGTGTCAGTGCACACATATAGCCCTGACCTTGCACCTTCAGATTTTCACCTGTTTCGGTCTCTTCAGAATTCTTTAGGATCTGTAAGTTTAACATCAAGAGAGGACTGCCAAAACTATTTGTCACGTTTTTTAAATCAGAAAACTCAAAGTTTCTACAGCAACGAGATCATGTCTCTACCTACAAAATGGCAGAAAGTCATCGAACAAAACGGCACATATATACTGTAAATATATGTAAATAAACTTTGAAAAAAATGTCTTGAGTTTTCATATAAAAATGCGAAGAAACTTTTTCCCCGACCCGACATAGGAGTGTGCAGGTCGCACTGAGAATGTTTATCTACGTAGTATCTCTCTGTAGTGAAAGTTATTATAAGATAACACGTCTAGATAATATTTCATTTCCTTATGAGCCAATAGTGTCACATGTTTCAATACAGGAAACATGGTTGATTGTTAAAAAAAAATCAAAAATGAATTTTCTGTTTTATGTCTATGATTAAATATTGAATGAAAAAATTATAAATACATAATTATATTAACATAGTAATCTTAATATTACTGTTTTTTATTATTATGTAACATATAATATAGAGAAACTATTCAAAATATGATACGTTAATAACATTAATATTATGTTATTGCGATAGACTTTCTGTTCTGGTGGAAACATGTAGAATAACAATGAAAATGTACTACTTCTTCTTATTGTTACTAACATTGCAACTAGTCTTCTTTATTGAAGGCTGTTACTGTCATTATTAAAATTATAGAGTGTCCCGTGATAATTTCAGTATTTTAACAAAATGGTGGCTACCTTGTTAGAACTTTTCAGGGAGTTTTTGTGGCACCTCAGAATTCATGGTCCATGTTATTATTTCCAACCCACTTCACTTGTGCACAATAACTGAGTATTATTATGCGAAATGCCACCTTTATGTGGTAAACAACACTTTATGAATAAAAAACAAAAACCATTACATGACAATCTATAACTCTCGGAGTAATAAACTTATAAATATTTATTAACTGCATTTTCATTTTAATTGACTTTGCAATTATTCTAGACAGACAGTGCCTTATTAATCTTTAACAAAGTATTTAATCTATATGCTTTCTCAAAAATAATATGAGTAAAATTGTCGTGAGTCTATTCAAATTAACTGTGTTTGTGTGACACAGTAAAGCTGATGAGTTTTGCGTAATATTTACTTTGGTAATACGGCCAGTGGTATGTATTACGTATTCAGCGTACGCAAAGTGAAAGTTATTGTTGTACCAATTACATATGAGTATGGGTGTTTTTCATGGGTAGTTAGTAATTTTTAGTTAAGATCAAAATCTTTCCTAACAATTAATTTTTTTACTTAATATAAAATACTGCAAAAAGGAAGTAAATAGGTAGTAAATATTACGATTTTACCCTAAAATGAAATATTAGTAGTATTGAAAATTGTATTACAAAACATATTTTATTGATTCGTTCATCAAAATACGAATTGATTGTATGTACTTCATTGGCCACTATTAATAATATTATACAACATCAGCTTTGAGAAAATAACTATTCAGACCACAATGCGAGATAGTATTTTTACATAATTCACTTAATGGTTAAGCATTAATTAACAAAGGATAGCCAGTTGTGACGATCTAAAAGCTTCTTGGCTTGGTCTATAATTATTAAGTAAATCGTTATCAGCCGTGATATGCATGCTAACGGCTGCACTCGAAGAACTTTAAACCCCCCCCCCCCCCCCCCCCCATGGGATTAACTTTCTTAGCTCTATATAAGGAACTTCTATATAACATTTCATACTTTCAGACTCACTTCAGTATGCTGGGCATTGTCCTTTAGTAATTCTTAAGAATTTTATCTAGACAGTTCGTGACTCAGTAGTAGTAAGCGCTACTATTGAGTTGAGAGGTTGCGGGTTCGATTCCCGCACCTGACTGGCTTTTGTGTGATTAGCAAAGTTGTCAGTTGTGTGTTTAGATGTTAAATATCTATATATGTTTAGCATATAAGTAATTTAGTTAATATAATACAAGTTTTGCTTACTTTACAATTACAGCCTTGCATTATTTGACCGTGTGTAAAAATGAAAAAAAGAATTATTTTTATATGATTATTTATTTTTAGGATTGCGGTAAAATATCCTGCCAATACGTCCGATCAGCTCCAGCAAGAAATATAGATACTTGTGGTTTCGGTGAGTAAATTGAGTTATAAAAATAATGTAAATTCCGATATGGAATTAATAATATATTATTAGCTAATTTATACAACTACATTCTAAAATATATAAAGAACATAATAAAAAAAATATAAGCAATATAAAAAAATATATAAGCAATAAAACGATTTAATTAACTAACGAATATTCATAAAATGCATGCGTTATACAGTCTTGGTTTATCACGTGAGTTTAGGGGTGCCATTCGTCCAGGTTTCCACGGATTTGTCCTAGTTTGAAAAGCGTCCGGGGAGCGGTTGGACGGAGTTTTTAAAAAGTATCCAGGCTAGCCCAGACACTTTTTACTCCAGGGAAAATCTGATTAATTGATTAGCAAACAAATAAAACACATTTCATTTGCAACATTAGGCTATTAAATTTTTATGGAATTACTTTTAAATAGACGATTTTTTTATTAATTTTACGTCAAATAGAAGAGCGTTACTAATTACTTTTCTCACTAGATTTAACTCAGAAAGAGCAGTTTAGTTTCTTACTTATTTTGCTTGTGTATTATGTAAATGTACAAACATTACAAAAGAAGTCGAACAAAAAAGGAAATAATGATGATTATTTTATTTTTGTTCATTTAAGAATTTCGAGAGCAAACTATATTTCTTCTAAATGTCCGGAAATTTTCAAGTTATTATCATGCATCAACAGTTTAGTTGATGGCAGCCCTACGTGAGTTGGAAACTAGCGTTTATCGTGGGTGAACATTACACGGTGAATGGTTGAAGAGTGGTTTGAAATGTTGCACTAGGAAGCGAGACACACGATACTATACAACTGGTTTCGTTGAACATTTTCTTCTTAAATTTGGAATGTTCACATAATCAGCCATTAAGCCATTACGCGTTTTTGATAAATGAAAAAATTAATCACCGTACAATTCATAAATATAACTAATTATTTTTTTATTACAACATGCTACTGACGTCTGAGTTATAAGTTGAGGGAAGTTATAAAATTTTAATGTGTTCTAGATAACAATTTATAACAGTACTATTACTTTCGTAATGGACAAATTTTATTACATATATATTTTTAATATATAACTAAGGTGGCAAACAAACGTACGGCCCACGGTCTACCGTAGCCGACCTTGAACCCCCTACCCCAAGGAGCTCAACGTTAATTCACGTGATCAGATAATATGTCAATTCCATACATTTTTTTGTTTTCTGTTAGCGTTAACGATTGTAGAATGGTAACTTGTCTAGGCCCCCTAGAAACCCTACTCTCATCGCAAGAATAAAACACAAGGTTATTTGACTGAGATATTCTGTAGGGTGGAGGTATTCCACCAATCAGCCTGGCCCAAATAGAGAGATATTTCCAGAAAAATTTCTTGTGCCTTACCACCTCTGATAAATTATTGTAACAATGAAAAATAGTGTTTTTTTATGGTTTACTGATGATATGGCTTAAGAAGAAGGGAATGTTCAACTTGAAAGTAGTTATGTAGGCGGGTGTTAGAAAATGACCTACCATCATACAATGATGTACAATATACAATCATGATGTTTTCCTTCACTGAAAGCTTAGGCTCTGTAGGATTCAAATCGACGTCAATTGATGCGGTGTACTAACCCTCTACTTCTAAGCCGTCATCGCATTGCATGTTTAGTGGTAATTATACCACTACGATTAGGATATGATAGTCAGTATAGTCATATATGTATGATCAATTGATAGTTTGACACAATTTTACGTTACTCCTAAAATCTTAAAAGTTATTATCTCTATATGATTTACGTTTAGTGTTTAGTATTAAAATTCTTACCCATTTATACAGTTGCCTATGTGCGATATTAAAAAGTGTGTTATTTTTAATCATTTTGCACTTAGTAACAGACACTTGAAGAAATTTTGAAACTTGTTAAGTTGTATTTCGTCCCGTATTTGGATGGATCACTAATTTCGTTGTCTACACGATTGCTTTGAACTGAATTTTAATTGTTAATAATTGCATATTTACTAGTGACTTTCTAAATTAGACCTATTCCAACAGGCTTGTAATTGCACAGATAATTTAATTAGGCGTTCAAGTCTGAAATTAATATTGCTTGTCAATTTAGCTCAGGTAAGTAATTGCAATGGTATATAACGCTACTTATCTCTCTTAAACCTAGCGAAGGCAGCCGGTTGAAGTGCTGCTTATATAGTCAAACATATGATCTACTATGTGCTAACTTGCCAGACAAGTGTACTTACACCACCATGACTAAAGATCTTAAAAATAACTGGTAGTTCCAAATATACCTGAGCAAAAAGTCTAAAACTGATAATACGAATACACCTTTGCTTGTGATTAAAACAGAAAACAACTTTGAAATCCTAGACAAGGAAAAGAACGCCAGCAGAGACTTCAAGCAAGTGTACGAAACTCTTGACATTACAATTAAAGATGAAGTGCTTTCAGCAATTAGAACTGAGCTGCCATCAAAAGCTTTCGAAAGTTCTCGAGACTGTCAAAACTGTCAATTGTCAATAAATAGTGTTCATGCTTCTAAAATATTGAAATACAGTCGACATTCATACATGTAAATAACACTTTAGACCTTTTTTTAACATTTATGATCACGTATTTCTGTTTGTCTATCAGAATTTCGTGAACAAATGAACTTGGCTACTTCATTCCTCGATGGGTCGGCTCTATACGGCAGCTCAGAAAAGGAACTCCGTTCGCTGCGCTTATACGACGCTGGAAAACTCGACTTAGGCTCATGTCGAAAGTAAGTATAATTATAATGTCCACCAAATTATTATGTAGCTAAGAAGGGAAAAATATGTAGTAAATATTAAACCAACTTTTTTCAGTTTCTTAATCTCATTTAGTGGAAGAGAGAAAAGTTGAAAAAATGTCCAGCTGTGAGCAAGAAATTGCAATTCAAAAACCCGCCTAAATGGCGCTAGTGTATAGTAAGGGAATTTTATAGTTTTCACTGTTGTAAAAATTAAAAAAAAAGAACAATAATTGGAAAATATTGTGGAGTGAAAAATTAAAAAATAATAACTTTTGGCGCTATCTTTATAATTTACGCACATGCAACCGTGGTACCCCCTAATTTGACGCTTTTCGACGGACACTTTATCATACATAGAGATGATCCTGCCAATTTCATTACATAGAATATATTTTTTATAATCAAAGGCTCCACAAATATTTGAATCTAACAAATACCTATATTGAAAAATATAGAACCACGGAACAAGACAAAAATTGTATACATTGCGTCATCGAACTAAGGAAATAATCAAACAATACTGATTTTGTGATATTATTGAAATCCCGCATTAATGTGTGAACTATTCCCATAGTCATGTGCCCACTCGTGAGACTGAATAATATTGCGTTAATTAGATAATTATTTAACCTACTATTGTTCTGATGTCTTTTTTATTTTTATAATTTCAAATGTTTACTGAAAAAGAGAATATTTAATTGTTTATTAAATGTACTAATCGGTTTTTATATTTAAATTAATTAATACTATTTTTATTTCCGACCTTCTACTCTTTACTTTACTCCCATTCTATTCAAAACAATCACCTAATGATTTAATATATCTTGTTCAATAACATCATCAACCAATCATTATCTACTTATTATCATTCAGTCCTATTGTACAGTACCTATACTGTGTCAGATCGCAAATATCTTCGCAGCTATACCCCACCATTAATTTATGTCTGACATTACTACATATCATTTTATGGACTGCATTGTGAAATTAGAATAGGAGTTTGTAAACAAACATATAAAATTTTCTTATGATAATATGTTTAATACAAGCATTCCAATTTCGAAATAAACTTAAACAATCTTAAACAAAGACAAGTCTATAAAAATATTCAACGTGTGTTTAAAAATATTCATAATTGTCCTATTTATATGTATAGGTAAACTATTGAAACCATGCCAAACATATTTACATTTGAATTGGGTTATAAAATATCTTTCTAAACTTTCTTATAAAGCAGTGATTTAATTCTTCAGATAAACAATTAACATAATATAATCATATATTCAAAGTAAAGCTTCATCATTGCTTGTACTATTATAATATTTTGTATACAGCTCCGCAGCGTAACTCCAAGCGGATACGGATATTACAATATGATGAATCACACTAGTGTTTTAACGTGGATACATACAATTAATTCTTTTTTAATGTAATATAAAAATTTGCAATCTAAACAAATAAATAAAATTGAAGGAAATTGTTTCTTGTTCGGGATTATCTCTGAAATGGCTGAACTGATTTTGACGAGACTTTCATTTGAGTAGATTTTAAGATACCGCCATTTGATAGAGAGTAATCTATTAGCAATATTCCTAGTTTTAGACTTGATTAGGTTCGTCTAATTTAGTGATAAGTTATTATGTATCTCAGGAATGTATTTCTGAATAGGCATCTTGATAATCACACTGATTCCTATTCTAGTAGGGGTTCTGCGATACTTATAGAGTATTCTCAATTTGAGTTAATCGTTTCCGATTCCAGTACGTGGCCGCCACTCGAGAACTCTTCGACCTCATCGGCCATCCGTTCTACGAGCAATGTGCCCTACCCACTGCCACTTTAGTCTAGCAACTCCTAAACCTAAAAAGTTCAAACGTAAAAATCAAACTTACATTTCTATACAGAGTCCGCGATGGGGTATAAAAGACAAAATCGTAATTAACAAACAGTTGCTAAGCCAATTCTTAGCGTCTAGTTATGTCACACGAAAGTTTACCTTATATTGTTACTTACTTAATTACACATGTAATTTAATTAACAATTCATAATCACAAAATTCAATAGTCAATTAAAATACAAAGTACAGGATTTAGTAAATAACAAAGCCGCGACATGCAATTTAATTATCTCATTAGTAATGATAAAAAATAATTTCTACATGAAAAATACATAAAGACGTTTAACTCCAAGATGTTATCAAACATAAGAATTGTATGTAAATACAAACTATGTGCCCTTGTGATGAATTACGTTCTCATATATGCAAAGATATCAATCTTGAATAAATCAGCATTGGCATATATTGACGTTAATAAATCTGAGAGTCCAGTTATTAACTCGAAATCTTTCAGAATCGACGTATACAAGTGTGATTGATTGAATTATGTAGTTTTTCAAATGATATTTTTTAGCTTTTACTAGCAGAGAAGCGATTAAAGCAAGGCTTGCAAACACGGAAGGTTTTTTAAACTGCTGAGGTTGGTGCCTGTCTTTTGTTTAACACATTCGTCTCCTCTACAGTTTTCATAGAGATCATATATCATATACCTTTAACCTATATGGTATGTGCTCGTAATATAAAATTAAAAAACATATAAACCAACATAATACACCAAGTCTTTCTATTTAAAATATAAACTATAATATTTTTTGTAAATTTTCCAATTTGTTTTTTTTACCTTTTAATAAGAGACAAAAGTTAAGTGGCAAAAGTTAGCCCACTACGCGACATGGATCCCTAGCAATGAAAGGGTTCGGCCCTTTCCAGCTGGAGCGATTTCGCTGCGAATCGTCTCGCGTGTAAACGTGCGCGCACGTCGCATACAGAAAAAGCGTTTTATACCCTGTCTAAAAGGAGCGAATTCGATAATCTAACTTGTCATATATCTCGGTCCTAATAACATCAATCTTTTTAAAATTGTTTGCTAAATTTTACACACACAAGACTAAAAAACAGTATTTATTATTTCAATTAAAAAAAAAAATTAATGGACTAATAATTTACATAAAAATAAATGTGGAGTGCATGCAATAGATAATAAATTGTTAGAATTGTCATTGATAGAATTCACGCAACCGTTCACAATATCACATACAGTGCAAGAAAATTGTTGGTGATCTAGATGAAATAATTTTTAAAGTAACACTACAAGTTGTTGTACTGTACATGCTATCGTTACAATCTAAAATCAATTATGGCCGATATAAAACCAATGATGGCCACCAAGATACAAGTCCGAAAATATTAAATAATTATTCTTAATGTATTTTCTTAATTCGGGAAGTAGATGTTCTATAGCAATGCATATTAACCTTCACGTGCCTCTGCGACTTTTTCTCTTTAACACATCCGCATTGCACCCGCATTATAATTTGGAAAATTCGATTGTTAATATTGAAATTTATATCAGGAAATGAAATATTATAGTAAAATTTTTAACATCAATATATTATATGGTTAGATCATGTTTGGAGAGAACGTTAATATAATTATATTTTAATGACATAGTTTTAAGACTTAGATAACTTACAACTTAACTTAGACGACTGTGTCCACAATTAAATATTTAATTTTACTCACTTGTGTTATAGCGTAAATAAGCTCAATGGCATAAATAATTATTTAGCTCAATTAGTTAGTTTAATAAATGGATTGTGGATTTACTTCTATTGTAAATATTATAAAATATAACGTGATCGTTAATCATTTTGGCTCTTTGTCATGAAGAAAAAATTTAATGTAATTTATTTGCATAATTTTACAAAATTTTTTTTTTTCAGATGTAACGAAGAATCTCCGACGGCGCCCTTTATAAAACATTACTTTCGGAACATAACCGTATCGCTGGTGAACTTTTCTCTCTCAACCCGTTTTGGGATGACACCACACTGTTTTTGGAGACGAGGCGAGCAATAGCTGCTATTATTCAACATATAACCTATAACGAGTTCTTGCCGGTATTACTTGGCGAGGTAACTTCGATTTATCATGGTTTAAAATCATTAGGTTTTTTCCCCTATTCTTTATATGTTTAGCATTGGCCATAATCTCTCTTGATGTCAAGTGACGATATAACCCGAGATTTTCAACTTGAGGTTGGTAGCTAACCAGGCGGGCATTAGAAAATACCCTACAGACATGTTATAGTTTTATTACGAAATTTTCCTTCAAAGAAAGCTACGGCTCATTTACATTCACAATTTATTTTTAATCAAATAATAATTTATACGAAAAAATAAATCACCAAAGAGTATTTTTGTTGTAGGTGATTCTGGTGATTTATACTTATGTATATAACAAATCTGAGGACCATAAGTATCATAACCCCAAAAAAAACGATGAAAATCTTAATTTTAACAGAAAGTAAAACACTTCCAAGAAGATTAAACTCTTAAATTTAGCTGTCGACATTGTAAATAGTCTAATCATGTTGCATTATATAAAGTCGTTAGAATTATAATATGAAAACCACTTACTAATCTCAGGTGGGTATGGCCAAAGCAGAACTGAAGTTAACTTCCCTTGGCTTCTGGCGTGGATACTCTAGTGCCAATAGAGCTGGAATCTACAACGAGTTAGTTGCAGTTGCACCAATCTTCAAGGCCATGATGAATGAGAAACTGGTAATTTTATTATATAAGTTCAATATGTTACTAACATAAATCTCCATAGTAAACAAATTCTTCGCATTATGCGCATTTTTTTTAATTAAAGGAAATTTTAACCCATTTTAATTTTTTATAGTAAAAGCATATTGTTATAACCCTGTAAAATATTTTAGCCCTTCATGCAAGGTGTCTCAAATTTCCAGATCTGTTAAAAAAACTTTGGTTAAGAGCTGATAGCTGTTCTGCCTGACCTAGGTAATTAATTTTAAAGCAATTTCCAGATAAATGCTTCCATCAGCATACATCATTTAATACATACGAGTGCTCATCGAGTATCCCGGTTCGCACCAACTGCTCAATGGGACTTAAACCGTTCTCGTGATCATGGAATTTCTCCATATTTACGAGCTTTGAGGCTTTGCGAGCCTATGACGAATGTGAAGACCTTTGAAGACTTAGAGAAGATGGGATTCGATAAAACACAGCAGGAGATGATGGCTGATTTTTATAGGTTAGAAAGAATTTCCACTAAATCTATCCTAATTCGTTGATAAACTAGGTTATATCTCCATGAGAATTGAGACACTTTAATGTTTCCTTAAAATAAATAAATACATGGAAATACAATCAATTGCATTATCAACATTTTTGATTTTTTTACCATTATGCAATAAAAAATCACAATTAATCTATTGACGTTCATAATGTCTGTTTTGCAAGTCTCACACTTGGATGTAGTTGTTTATTTTAAACAGTAAATGTATTATATCTCAAAAGCCTATAAAAATTACTTTACGAATTCCAGAAATACAGAAGATATAGAATTGATGATCGGAGGCGCCATGGAAAAGGCAGCAACTGGTGCAGTTATTGGTCCAACATTGGCATGTGTTTTGGCGTTGCAATTTGCTAACCTAAAGAAAAGTGATAGGTAATAAATTTACAAGCAAGTGTCATAAATAAGTATTACTTTATGTAAAAATGCACATATTATATATTGTCGAAAGGCAGAGAGTTACTATAATATGATCAATGGTCATGTACTTTGTTATGTAATAGCCAACATGAAATAAAGTAATAAATATTATATTATATTATATTATTAGCTTGTATTATATGTTTATCATTAAATTAAAGTTTAATTACCTTTTTGAGACTCGCCTATAAATGACTATTCGTAGTAAACTTGTAAAATTTTACAATTCTTGTACAATTATTTCATTTTGCCTTTAGTATTGTTAAGATCAAAACTATTTTTCTTCATTTTCATAAAAGGAATAGAAATAGTAGTAATACCTGTTAATTCTTTTGAGTGTTTTATTGTAGATTCTGGTACGAGAACGATATTCCTCCTTCTTCGTTCTCTCCTGGCCAATTGGGAGCTATCAGAAAGGTATCTCTATCAGGACTACTGTGCGCTGCTGAAGAAACTCTTATTAATGTCCAACCCAAGGCGTTTGTTAAAGAAGATCCATATTTGTAAGCATCTACACTGTATAATGTATATAGAAATATATTTAATTATAACTAACGGGTTAGTCAACTACATCCTTTTGTTTTTAGAAACGCTGCGCAACAATGCTCTCAACACAACCGTTTAGAAATGTCTGCGTGGCATGATCAAAGTGGAGCTAAAGCAGTAGAGCAGTTATCTCAGGATATGCTTAGTGCAGCTATAGAGAAAGCTAAACAAGAGATGGCTGATCGCAAGAAACTTGAATACATGCTATGGGAAGTTCGTAAGTAGTTTTATATTCACATTCAATCTTCTATCGTATAACGTTTGTTGCAGAACAATTATTATGTCTTCGAAGGAAATAAAACTGATAATACTTAAACTTATCCTTTCATAAGGATGTTTTTCTACACTTAACTTCACAATTAATTATTGGCTTAATATTTTCGGAACATATTTGATAACTAATTGAAAGGGGATGCTTCTTTAGATTGGAATACAATTCAACAAACAAACATCAAAACATACGAGGATCATCCATCGACATCCGCTGAAATAATGTTAGGTTGAATAAGAAACATTTTTAGAAGGTAAATGTGTTCCCCTGAAGAGACCACTAAATATTATTTTTTATTTTAACACGTCACACGGTCTTAATTTTATCGATCACTATTATGCTACAACCTTTGTAGTACAAAGTATTATAAACATACTAAGGTACAATAATTAATAAAATACCGTAGGAATATTATTAATGTAATTTAGTCAAAAGCATTTAGAATTCCAAACGTATTCTTATTTTCTTTGAAAAAGTTATCGCATTTACGTTAGGTATTTATTACATCATTAATAGGTACTGTATAAATTACATATATTATAATTCCTATACTTGTTTCATACAGCATCATGTAGAGTCATCTTACTAACAAAGTATGAAATCAAAGATTAAGAATTCAGTGCCAGTGTGTGTTTTCCATTACAGAAGGCGGAGCTGATCCCAAATCTCCCGTCGGTACTGCAGCTTCATTCTCAAAAGCCAATAAATACGCACTTAAACTTGCAAACACATCACTATTCTTTGAATTTGCCACGAATGAACTACTTAACTCCATACACTCAGGGTAATTATATCTACATTAAATATTTCTGTAAGATGGGAGAATAATTTTAATGTACTACCTGACCTAATATAGGATGGAATTAACAATAAGCAACCACTTAAAAGGTGCAATGCTTCATGATGTTTGAATAAAGTTTCAATGGTTTATTTATACGAATTCACCAATATTACCTGCTCCATTTAACTCCTGTTGGTAAGTACACAAGAACCGATACAATTGACCAGGGATGTGGATTATTCGGCTTTCTATATAGATATGCCGAACGATGACGAAAGGATTCCCGTTTCAGTTACATATCAGCTCGATTGCGAAACGTGTCACTCTGAACCCGGCGTTTTTTATCGTGGTTGTAATGATTGCTTAAAATTTATTAAATATACTTAGACATTTTTGTTGAAAAATATATATTATATAGGTACTATAATAGCCGTTTATCACACCTCAAAGTTACTACAAGCATAATTAATGCAAACAGAGATTTTTTCTATTTTATCAATCTGCGTCTTATGTCCATTACTCATTTGAACCCCCATATCTTACAGTTCACGTCAAATGAGATATTCTATTTTGAAGATATAATTACAATTTATTTTTGCAGACACCGCCGTAAACGACAGATCTTCGACGACTCTCTCGGCTTTAGTACTACAAACGATTTTGCTGACTCCCTTCAATCAGTAGACATCAGTGGCTTCCTTGGACAAGACCAATTAGGAGGCCCCACTATCGAGCCTCAGTGTGACGATACCGGTTCTTGCGATGCTGATAGTCCTTTCAGAACTTATACAGGATATTGTAATAACTTAAGAAATCCCAATCTGGGTAAAAGTTTGACTACTTTCGCTAGGCTGCTGCCTCCAGTTTATGAAGATGGTAATATTACACAATAATCTGTATAAATCTATTACTAATATTATATCTATTAAATAGTCAGATTTTTTTTTTCATTGTATTTTATGGCTTATTGTTTCATGAGGGTTATCCATGGTAACATTACAAATGCGATAGTAACTCTTATCTGTTACGTTTTCACGCCTAAACCGCTGAACCAATTTCGATGAATTTCGGACCTTGGAGAAGGACATAGGCTACCATATAGTCGCGAAAATAAAACATGAAGGGGTGAATTAGGTCATGAAAGTTTGTATGGAGAAACTATCGTTTCTCAAATTATGGATATAAAATTCATATTTATGCGTATGGTAAGAAATAAAGTGTTCCGTGTAAATCTTTGTAATCTATACTTAGACTATACTAAACCGTTAGCATATTTTCTATATTTTTCGGAGAGATAGCTTGCATCATACCTAATATATATACTTAAGTAAAAGTACCCAAGACATCTTTAGAAAAGGGATATCATAAACCATTACCTGCTTAAATGTCTATATTATCAAAGTCGCGGGTATGTCAAGCAGTCTGGCAAGTAGTCAAGAACGGGAATTAACGTGATGGAGAATTGGTCGAATTAATTTTAACACGCGTGAAACCGTGGGTCACATCTAGATAATTTATAATTTGCAAAACATTATAAAATATAATAATTACTTTTTTAGGTGTAAGTCGACCTCGTATCAACTCCGTAGCCGGTACACCTCTTCCCTCGCCACGTGTTATCTCAACGGTGATCCATCCTGACATATCAAATTTGCATACTCGTTATACCCTAATGGTGATGCAGTTTGCCCAGTTCCTCGACCACGAACTCACTATGACACCCATACACAAAGGTAAATATTGAAAGTAATTACAATAATTTAAACAGTACAGCATTTTTTACTTTTCATTGATTTGGACTTAAAATTAAAATTTACAAAACAAGCTGGGCTGGCAGAAGTTGTTCTGCACTTTCCGGTAGTTAGTGGCTCGACCACAGCGCCACCTATCGGATCCAAACATATCAATAATAGATAATTCTTGATAAATTAGATATATCATGTAAATGTGAGCTCAATCGATCAAGTTGTTCAGAACTTATAGAATCACTAACAGGCGCACACAAGATTTTTTTTACACGATTATCCACCGACAGGTTTCCACGAGTCAATTCCAGATTGTCGTTCCTGTGATTCTCCAAGAACAGTGCATCCGGAATGCAATCCCTTCCCGGTACCAAGGGGTGACCATTACTATCCTGAAGTAAATGTAACATCTGGAGAAAGGCTCTGCTTCCCATTTATGAGGAGTTTACCCGGACAACAGCAACTAGGTTGGTGATATAATAATTATAAAAAAGAATTAGGTAAATAAAAAAATGTGCGGCGTCATGGGATACCTGGCAGATGTGATACAACTAAAAATTATATTTTAAACTAGCTGTGCCCGTGGCTTCGCTCACGTGGACTACAGAATGCCCGCACGAATTTTGCTCCCCCGCTTCCGGCTATTTTAAAGACAAAAATGCTTATTGTGGGTGTTCCTTAGAAGATAAATGTATACTCTGCCGGACTTTTTTGTAGGTCTTTTTAATGCCTATGATTATGTAGTACATGAATTTGCTATATCTCTTATGGTTTACGCAGCATAAGCCATTTAAGCGCCCGAATTGATTCAACCATGATCATCTTTTTTTTATTTGTACGGAACTCTAATTCTTTTTCTAAAATAAAAGAAGCCTAAGTTACTTCCTATAATATCAGCTATCTATCAGTGAAAGTCCCGTCAAAATCGGTCCAATCGTTTCGGAGATTACCTGGAACAAACAAACAGACAGACAGACAAGATTTTTAAAAATGGACTTTTTGATATAGGTTGTAATTTCATATGCATTTAGTAAAAAACTGTTATTTCGACATTACAAACAGACACTTCAATTTTGTTAATTGTATAGATTGAAATTACGAATAAATAAAAACGAAAAAATAAAACAAATGTTATGTTATCTTATTATCTTTTTATTTTTCTGAAATTATTTACAAAAGAAATATATTTTAATTATGTAGGGTATTGTAAGCATAAATTTAGTTTTACGGTATTGTTAAATTCACTTTAACTCACTGATATACTAACACACGCGTAACATGGTCAGTGTGTAGTAGATAAAGAACCATTCAGTATATGTGTTAAGACTGTTAAGAGAGGACCGCTAAATCGGAAAGAGCCGACCAGACATGACGCTGCGCACTGGCCGAATGGCACGTAACGACGTCCCACCATACCGCTATTAATCCCATCTAAACGCACAGTTTCACAACAATAACATCATCCTGACACTACAAGGTGAAAACCTATACGAGTCATTGGCTATTTCTTATGTCGAGAAGTCTATACTATGATGGAATACTACAAAAATATTTCTCGAGCTCCCGCGTCTCTTCATAATATTCACCATTATTCCATTTGTCTCTGTTTTCGACCACAATTACGTCTATAAAACAATTGTATTTTTTTTGCTAAGAATAAAGATAATAAATTACTTCATCCAGGTCCTCGTGAACAAGTAAACCAAAATACTGCCTTCATCGATGGTTCTGTCGTGTACGGAGAGAACCCTTGCATCGTCCGCAAATTACGTGGTTTCAACGGGCGATTGAATGCTACCGCCAACCCGCATAACGGCAAAGAACTTCTACCCAGATCCGACAGCCATCCTGAGTGCAAAGCTCCTAGCGGATACTGCTTCATTGCTGGTAACATATTGTTATATTATGATATTGTATCTTCTTCATACAGAAACCACACCACGTATGTGCATACACGATTTCAAGATATTACAAAATATTATATTAAAATTGATTTAGTAGTGTTCTATTTGAATGGATATATTTCAATTTGTCGTGCGACTTCGATGCATTTTATCATTGAGCCACCGTTGTTATTGTATTGGATTGTAATTCGATTCATTTAATTCATGATTATTTCAGTAATTATCAAATGATATTTTAACGGTTTTATAAATGAAATAAATCCTTACATGGATTTAAGTACACGGGTTTCGTAGTACAGCGATAGAATCAAGTGGAAAGGACTTTAGTTCGATTTTCGTACGAGACACCTTTGTCCTGATGATGTTGAATATCTATAAGCAATAAGTGTTTGTGACTTTAAATTTAAAATGAAATCAAATTATCTTTGTATCGTTGATAATATCATCAATCAAAAATAATAATAAAATTTCAATTGTAGTTTTTATATTTGAATGTTGATATAAATATAATTTACTTATAATGTAAATGTACATTTTTATTTTATTTTGTTACATAATTAGTTACATTATTATTTTTATAAAATAAATGAAAATTTTATACACTTACGTAACATTAACTGTGTGATTGATTACCATAGTATAAAGTTAGAATTAAATTTTGTATCAAATTACCGTGCATGAAATTTATCGCTGGTAGTTAATATTATTAAGATTTTAACTTTTTACAACCTTAACAGGTGACGGCAGAGCTTCAGAGCAGCCCGGTTTAACCGCCATCCATACTATATTCCTGCGGGAACATAACCGTCTTGTGGAGGGACTCAGAGGTGTTAACCCTCACTGGGACGCTGACTTGCTGTTCGAAAACGCTCGCCGTATCGTCGCAGCCCAGTTCACTCACATCATATACAATGAGTTCCTACCTAGGTTGTTATCCTGGAACGCTGTTAACCTTTACGGATTGAAATTGTTGCCATCAGGTATTCATTTTAGATATCCATCCCAACTAAAATATTGTGATTTATACTAAAAAAGTACTAGTTAATATGTAATTAGTATTACAAAGTACACCATTTAAAATGAAATAAAATATTAATGTATGTAGATAAAATAATGCTTTTTTAAAATACACGAAGTTGTTCAAGTACCTTCTTAAAATCTCCAAGTATATTAAAATGAATTTTGCTATGTTTTTTTGTATCCTATGCGTTACTAAACCATACATCCGATTGCGATGAAACATTGACAAAGTTCTTGTAGGTACACACACCCGCAAAATTTCTGTATTCTGTATTATGGTTGTATTAGTACAGCCATTGTACAATAGTTGGCGCACGAGTCGCTTCATTTCGAACTCAACAAGATCAATGCCGCGGACAAAACCCGGGATTATATATCGGTACATTTTATTAATGCAAATAGTATAGAGCGTTACCATTACACGAAATAAACAACTTTTAAGGACCGAATATTTATGTACCTACATAAATCTATCTAAAAATTATATTATTTACAAGATTTTATAGCTATTGATATTACCAAATCTACTTCATGTCCAATTATCTCATCTTTTAGGTAAAATATTGTTTGAATATTTGTTATCCCTTCTTCATCACTGACCTGTATTGGAGATACACGTTACAGCGAACCTTTATAGAGTTACGTTTAAAACTATTTTTGCATATTTTATTTATAGGTTACTACAAAGATTACTCTCCGACCTGCAACCCGGCCATTGTGACTGAATTCGCTGCGGCTTCCTTCAGGATCGGTCACTCTCTTTTGAGACCTCACTTGCCGCGGCTTTCTCCCAACTATCAGCCGGTGGAGCCGCCAATCCTCCTCAGAGACGGTTTCTTCAGGCCTGATTTGTTCATGACAGTACGTAACCGTTTAAGAAACCTAAACTTTTTGGTGGTGTTTGAGTGGCAGCGTTTACAATAACCGTGTCGGTTGATACAGATTTGAATCCTACAATAAAGGGAAACATCGTGATGGAACCATAGCATGGTGGTAGGGTATTTTCTAATGCGCATCTGGCTGACTATCATCCTATTTACCTATAGGTATGTTCCATCAGCTGCACATGAAAGCCAGCCCCTCCTGGTTTAACATGTCACCATCTTAATGTCGTCACTTAACATGAGAATGCTAAATGCTAAAACCTACAAAATATTCTAGAAAACCTTTATATTTTCATAATTATTTTAGTAGGTACCTAACTAGTTTTTTATCAGTATATTCGAGCGGAGCTAATATATAGGTAAATAGTAGCAAGGCTTTTCACTGAAATCAATAACACTGGAAATATTCTATACTAGCTGTGCCCGTAGCTTCGCTCACGTGGATTACAGAACGCCCGCGCGAATCTTGCTCCGCCGCTCCCGGCTATTATAAAGATAAAAACGCTTATTGTGGGTGTTCTTTAGAAGATAAATGTATATTCTCTCGGACTTTTTTTGTAGATTTTTTAATGCCTATAATTATGTAGTACTTTAATTTGCTATATCTCTTATGGTTTACTCAGCATAAGCCATTTAAACGCCCGAATTGATTCACCATGACCAGTTTTTTTTTATTTGTGCGAAACCCTAATTTTTTTCTAAAATAAAAGTGGCCTAAGTTACTCCCTGTATCATCAGCTATATATCAGTGAAAGTCCCGTCAAAATTGGTCCAACCGTTTCGTAGATTACCCGGAACAAACAGACAGGCAGTCAAAAATTTTAAAAATGGGTTTTTTGTTATAGGTATCGTATATACTTTCAGATGCATTTAGTAAAAAAACTGTTATTTTGACATTACAAACAGACACTTCAATTTTATTAATTGTATAGAATATATAACATCTACGTGAAACTTTTCTGAAGTTTAGTGAAATAGTCTCCTAAACATTAATTTTATTTCACACACAGCACCCTCCGTTAGTTGACGAACTTATACGCGGTCTGTCCTCGACTCCCATGGAAACACTCGATCAGTTCATTACTGGTGAAGTCACTAACCATCTTTTCGAAGACCGGCGCATACCTTTCTCGGGTATCGACCTAATCGCCCTAAACATCCAAAGAGCGCGAGACCACGGTATACCAAGCTACAATAACTACAGAGCCCTTTGCAACTTGAAGAGAGCTGCCACCTTCGAAGATTTGGCAAGAGAAATTCCAGACGAAGTTATCGCTAGGTACGTTACATACAACACAATCTATATATTACTTATAGAAGGTATAATTTGATATAATTATGTTCTATGTAGAATTCAATGTTAACGTTACAAAACTATTTTACTTGCTGCAGCCATAGAATTAAAACACTTTCTAATGCTGCAGCAATTCAACTGAAACTCTACTTCAATTCAAAGGTTTAGACTATTTCATCTTCCACTTTCCTCTATCAACATTTCATTTTTCACACCATTTATATGCCTAAGTATAATTCTTCACACAATCCATCCATACCATCTTCTTTCTCTACTCTTATATCCGTCCACCTTCATACTTAACATTCATATACTTACCTATATGACTATCATCCCTCCTCATATCATCATCATGCTATCTTGTTACCTCTCAAATTCTCTGTGAGACTGGTGCAATTTTCTTCAGACTGAAACTGTTTGTTTATGTATTAATGTCACTCTTAACTATTCCTTCGATCAATGAAAGAGTATATTGTGCAAAAAGGACTATTTAAAACATGCCGTTTTAAGAACAAGCGGGGATGTGATCATATTTCATAAAAAAACTTATTTACTTGTATTCCCAGATTTAAGAGGATATATGCCACTGTGGATGATATCGATCTGTTCCCTGGAGGTATGAGCGAGAGGCCGCTCCAGGGTGGTCTCGTGGGACCGACCTTCGCCTGTATCATCGCCATTCAGTTCAGGCAACTCAGGAAATGCGACCGTTTCTGGTGAGATATTTAGTGTATTTGTAATTATTCTAAGTTCAACGAATATTTTAGACCAACCGAAGACCTACTGTAATTTCAAGGTTATTTTTACATTGCATTCTTGACACCGAATAATACCTAATAAAACATGTGACGGTATAACAGCGGTACCGTCACAGCATCTCTCTTCTGGCTTGTTGCGATTGAGAAGAGCGGCATAACGGTGACGACCAACGATTGATTGCAGTTGTTGGATTGTAAGTACTGCTTGCCATCAGACACAATACCTTCAAATTACATGCCATGCGGTCATTTTAAAGAATAAATAAACGAAAAAACACACTACAGCACCGTTATTTATGTCTCAAAGTATCATTTTTTTATAGTAGCACGTTAAATTGACTGTACTGTCCCTGATACGCACAGTTAAATCCTAGGATAACGATGACAACCACCAAGAGATCGTAATCAACCGACGGTCGCAGCTGTCATGTAGGCCTGCAACAATAAAACTGATTTACGCTACTGTCGATCGGTTTGAAGAGTGTGACTAGTAAAATGCACTTAAATACGACGCATTCCAACTCTGACTTAGAGGTAGAAACCTATCCAGTGATCGATTGCGATCTTTTCGAAGTTGGCTTAAACGTGTAAATAGTTAGGTCTGAACTGCACTGACCACATAACATTAGGTGGTCCATATGTCTGCTGCTACATTATTTTCATAATAAAACCTAACCTAGATAATCGAAAGGATTTTCAGATTTGTTTTGCAGCATCATAGTATAATAGTCTTTCGTTCGATTTATGTACAGACAATTTTGCAGTATAAAAAGTGAAACTTATTTATATTTTAGGTACGAAAATGACAACCCGGCCGCACGTTTTACGGAACAACAACTGGCTGAGATCAGAAAATCGACTCTCTCCAAAGTGTTTTGTGAGAACTTTGATATTCCTGGTGATATTCAAAGAGCTTCTTTCGACTTACCTAGCAGTTTCTTGTAAGTTTTTATCTCTTTATTCGTTCTGTTTGATATATCCCGGGGTAATAATACAAGGTTAAAACTACCTAATATATATTATAGTTTCAATAAATGTAGTTGTGAATATCTAAACTAATACTATTAAATAAGCAATTATTGTACACTTATTTAAGGAATTGGTTTCTCGGCTACGGCTACAACAATTTGAATCCCTCGGTTACCCTAATATTAATACTTATATGGAAACATTATATTAGGTCCTCGCATATGAAATTAGCGTTTTATATGGTAAAAGTAAAATGAAAAAAATATTATAAAATTATACATTTAATCAAGCGAAGTATGTACCATTATTATCTACGCACTTTCACCATTTTAAAGGTATTTCATTGATTCCATTGCTGAAAAAATTGTGTGAGCAAGAATCAATAAAATCTTTTAAGGCAGTTTGGACGGCCTCATCGGAATTGAATTTATTTTCCTCGCAAGAAATTGTTTAAATTCCGAAAAAAAGTGGTAATCTGTTGGAACTATGTCCGGGGAATATGGTGGGTTTCGGAGACATTCCAACCGCAGTTCCTCTAATTTAGCGAACGTCGGTCGTAAAGTATGGGGTCTAGCGTTGTTCTAAAGCAGCTGTGGGTTTGAGATATTGACCAGTCTCGGTTGTTTAACGGCTAGCTTTTCCATCATGGTTTGCAATTGTTGACAATACAGATCTGCCGTTATCGTCTGGACAGATCTTACGAAGCTGTAGTGTATGGCACCAGCACTGGTCCACCAAACACTCACCAGTACCTTTTTCTGAGACGACTTTCGCTTGAGAGAGGATTTGGCCGGTTCTCCTGGGTTCAACCACTGTGATGAGCGTTTCCGATTGTCGTAAAGGATCCATTTTCCGTCACAAGTAACAATACGATTCTAAATTCCCTCGTTATGGTGACGGTTGAGTAATGTAATGCGGAACTCAATAGGTGTTTGTTGGCGTGCTTTAGTCAATTCGTGCGGTACCCATTTCTCGAGCTTTTTCACTTTTCCTGTTTGTTTCAAGTGAATTAAATTTTTTTTTATCACTCACACCGAAGCCTGCCGCTAACTCTGATGTGGTTTGCGAATGATCCGCTTCAACGATCACCTTTGATTCTTCATTTTCAACTAGGGTCTCCGGCCGTCCACGGGGTTTGTTTCGTAGGTCAAAATTTCCAGAACGAAAACGTTGGAACCAAAAACGTACCGTGTTTTCTTTTACAGTAGCTTTCCCATACACATCATTAATCCTTCGAGCCGATTCTGCAGCGCTGATGCCACAATGGAATTTATATTCGTAAATAAGGCGATATTTTAAATTTTCTATTTTGTGAAAAGAACGATGTCAAAGAAAAATAAAATGGTGCGAAAACAAATGAATCACTAAATTCGAAACACAAATACACAAGCCTAAATTTGGAATAAATTTGAAATTTCTAACCAGACACCAGATATTTGAGATCAAAGTGACCAGTTCAACAAAACGCCAATTTCATATGTAAGGACCTAATACATTACATTATAATTAAAATAAAATGAACATATTTTGCTGTTACTATTTATTTTCATGTTGCCATCAAAACCTTATAAACTGACCTATTGATAAAAACCTAATTTTTTTTTTTATTGCGGACGAAATAGTTATCATTATACACACCTAGTATTATATATAATAACATGGAAATTACAGAAATCCACGAGTGTCTTGTGCATCTTTACCTAAACTGGACTTATCTGCCTGGCGTGAAAGTTCAGCACAAGGTTGCTTGATCGCGGGCCGCTCTGTCGCCGTGGGAGAATCCGCGTTCCCATCACCTTGCACCTCCTGCATTTGTACCGCCGAAGGGGTAAGCACCACAAATGTGCTAACGGACACCTAATTTTATGTTGATATTTAAAAAAAAGCATAAAACACAAAATGTTTTCAAACTCCTAGAAAATTTTTGGCTGCGCTTTGCGTTAAAACTATCTACAGCAAAAAAAACGGGCACTTTAGGTTTTTTTCTACTTCCATGAATATTACAAGAAAGAGGTTTTATTAATTTGACGATGTATTGGCATGTTATTTCAAACATCCTGGCATGAATCCTTACATTCCAAATTTTAATTATTTAATTATAAAGAAAAATAATGATTATTGTAAAATTGCTTTACTAATGGCGCGAATTGTTGAAATTGTTTTTTTGCTGACTACATAATAAATCTTAAAACTTTTTGGATTTTTTCAAAAAATTTAACAATTAAATTTTTTTTTTTTAACATAAAATACAACTTTCTTATATACTGATATAAACTATAAGGGCCGGTAAAATTATAGCCCTATTTGAAGAATGTTGTTCGCAAACTTTGTGTCTCAGCGGCTAAGTGTGAATCGTTCAACTGTCCAGAGGACTTGGCAACGGTATCAAGAGACCGATTCGATCAAAAGAACTGAAGACCAGGTTCGGAAAGAAAACGATGCACAGAACCACGATATGACCGCTTTTTGGTGAGTCAGGCGTTGCGGAATCGTAAGGCGTCAAGTGTGGATTTAAGGGAGAGCATTGAAAAAGTAAGAGGAGTAGAAGTTAGCTTACTCAATATTTACAGTTTAGTATAGTTAGTTACAGTTTGCTCGAAACTGTGCTTTCATGGACTCTAGAGGACTGGAACAAAGTATTGTTTTCTGATGAAGCTAGAATATCTTTGTGTGGAGAAGACCGAAGCCGGTGAGTGCTGCGAAGACCACGGGAACACTATGCGGAAGTATGTTTCGAAGAATGAAACCACTCCATATGGCGGAGGCTCCGTTATGTTTTAGGCAGCAATTAAATCGACGGAGCGTAAGGAGTTAGTTTTCATAGAAAATGAACATTAAATGCAGACCGGTACATAACGGAAGTCCTAATTCCACACGCACACCCGCATTGACTGCTCTAGAGGAAGATAATTTTTTTATGGACGACAATGCTCGCCCTCACCGTTCTAGCGACGTGGAAGCAAGCGTACATGCAAGAAGTTGGGATCCGTCGTTTAGATTGGCCAGCTCGAAGTACTGACCTCAATCCAATTGACCACGTCGTCTGGGATGTTCTAAAGAGATGAGTCAAATCAGTGCACCCTGCTCCACAAATATCATGGAGCTAAAAAGAGTCATTGCAGAAGAGTGTTAAGGTATTCCTCAAAACGATATTAAAAATATCGTGGAAAGTATTCCCAGAATTCAAGCCTTGATTTTAACAAGAGGAGGTCACACTTTTATTAGGTTTCTTCTACATTTGTAACTTTATATATTAAAAAAAAAAAAATATCACTTCAAAATCTTCTTGTCTTTATTGTCGAATACTTCTTATTGTTTGGACGTGTACATCAGTTTTATCGAACTCATCGAAAATTAATGAAAAAATTGCAAGAATTCACTTCACTCATATTAAATTTACACGATTACAAGGATACAGACTACGTCAAACAATTAAATTCAATTTAATTAACTAAAATCGACTTTAGAACGTAAATTTCCTTATGTGCCCGTTTTTTTTTTTGCAAAGTAGTGTATTTTCACACGCACCTGTTGAGGCAATGCAATGATGTAGGTAACTACTCTTGAAATACTATAATAAGTAGGAAATAATATTTCAAAGCGAATAGATTTAGACTACCTAAGTTGAGTTTAATAAATAAAATAAAACTATGGAAACTGTTCATTTACAAAAAGCAGCGCTACAACGCAATGAGTGGTGTTTATTAAATATTTTTAAATAAGTATTATATGCCTAACTAAAGTGTAAAAATTCTTGAATGTATTGAATGCTTATTAACATTTATTTTTTTATATATTATAGAACCTTTTGACTTGTTAAAAAAATTTGTCTGTAGTGATTCCAATGCTCTCATGATTGTTTAACATTTTTATCAAGTTGTAATAAACATATTATTATGTCATACAGGCCCAGTGTGCATCACTACGAATAACAGACTGCGGGCAGCTGCTTCGTGAGTGGCCGCGAGACGCAGTACTGCGCGATGACGTATGCACAGCGCAGTGTGGAGCGGCTGCACCCTCACAAAGTTCTACACGAAATGCGCGCCGCCCACCTATTAACTTTAAGTTCCCCGACCTATCACCTTTTATCGCTAAATAACAAATGTTATGTTAATATGTAACAAATCGGTACCAATGGAACCTAACTTACACATTTTACACAAATATACAGAACGATTTGTGAATCATTTTATTTGTAAGTAATTTCTTAAGGTGGACTTTCAATGCAAGCGTCCGTAGCGTCAGTGGCGCTGCGTGAGTGGTGCCGCTGTGGCAGATTATTGTTGTATGCTAGTAGGGAACGACATTTACTGTCGCCGCGTCGTTCCGCTGCGAACCTTGTCGTCAGCCGCTAGCATAATTGACGCGCATTAAAAATGCTACACACGTATATTTTGAAATTATTTCTCAATTAATCTAATAAGTTTAGTGGAAGATAGAAATATAATGCATCGGTGTGTCAGCACCTATTAGTTTATAATTTAAGCATGGAAAATTATAGGAATATCCACAATAAAAGGTGTTTACTAAACTAATGAAGTATCAAAGTAAAAGATAATTACCTTCTTGCTCTCCTGTGAGCGATTTAAGTATAACCATAATAAATGTAATAATTCCTTCAATCAAGCATAACCAGGTCAGTGCGGCGAAGGCGATACGTCTGACGCGGATATCCAAAGTCACTGTCGCCGCGTCACACAAAAAGCGTTGGTGACGCTTCGCTCGATAGTCGACCTTTAATTTCTTCTTGTGAGTTATGAAAGATTTCAGCGCTTTTTTCAATAATTGTAATTTCATAAAGTCCGTTTATTTATTTAAAATAGCTTTAAGATAACATGACTGTGAACCTGCAGCCTGCGAATGTAGACAATATCGTATTCATCTCACAAAATAAATAAAAATTCAAAGCGAATAGATTTGGAGTACTTTCCTCATTTTTACTTCAGTTACCGTTACCAGAGGTGCCAGGTGCCATTTATTTACACAGACGTTAAACCAACTTTTTTCTGCAATTTAAAAATCTATTCTATTAATTAATGTAAATGGATAAATTTGTTTTTGTTAGCTGATTAAATTAGAAGGAAATATAGATAAACTTAGATTATGTTCTGAAATAAAAGAGAGTATACAGTACCTCGTAACTGTAACTCGCGAGTTAGATCGCGTGAAAATATTTCATTTTAACCTCGAGTATCCACTTCTTTGGTCGTGATGAAAAGTATTCTAACTGGGGACTTAATATTCTACACAAAGCTTTATCCAAATACCTACGTTTAGTATTTTAGGCATGAAGTTGTAGCAATTGGTAAATTTCATTGCACTTATTTTGGTTATTGAATAAAACTAGAGGTTCATTCTGTATTGTAGTTATTAGCGTGGGTGGTATCCGGGGCAGCAAATTAAATTTTTAAGGTGGTGAATGACCTTTTTTCTGTTTTTTGCTTTTTTGGGTTACTGATTTCACCCCAGAAAAGTAATATATGTGGGCCCTCTCAGGAAAGCGATTTTTTTTTTGCTTTTTTGTGTTTTCTCTACTCAATTCATCCCCATAGAACTACATATATTAAACATGAGCCACACATCATTTTTTTTTGATTTATGTAAATATGACACATTGATATCAAACTAAGGTACACTGAATTTTAGCAAATTTTGGCTACATATCAATCAAAATATTACCGATTGTTTATGAAGTCTTTATTCACGATCGAGTGTCACCCATAAACAGGACCAAGTTGAGCCACATCCCCCCACTTCCCTCCCCATGTTAATTATTATTTACTTTTATCGGGTTTTAGAAGTACTGATCGGATTATTTTTAAATTTGAATTAAAACTTTTACCAAGTGGTAGTTTTGAGGATTGAATATATATATATATATATATATCGATATATATATATACTCATAATATATATATATTATTCGAATGATATAAACTCAAACTCACTTCATATGTATATAGATAAATCAAACTCACTCATATGTATATAGATAGATCAAAATCTACGAATTAAAAACAAAAAAA
Organism: Saturnia japonica; assembly: GCA_033032175.1. Taxonomy (NCBI): domain Eukaryota; kingdom Metazoa; phylum Arthropoda; class Insecta; order Lepidoptera; family Saturniidae; genus Saturnia; species Saturnia japonica. The sequence continues at coordinate 8,978,488 of CM065314.1, forward strand.
GTTGGCCGACCTTTATTAAGTTTTAATTATTAATCAGGAGAATTTAAACGAAAAACTAGTCTAAATGGTGCAAATTATATATTTCAATGATTTGTTGTTTAGTTCTTTAACGCAACGCACCAAGAGACCTGGTTTGAAAGTATTTATAAAACGACTATATAACTTTTGATCATTTTATTGCAAATGCCACAAAGTCAAAATTACACATTTTATATAGGTATATTATTTAAACGTGTTCATCGTCACCTTTATAAAATTGTTAATAATAGATAATGAACCGTAATATTGGGTTTATTTCATTTATACAGTCTATTTATATTAGCAACTTTTACCATATCACAATAGTTACCTTAAGTATAGTCACAAGCTAGTGGTCAATTCACCGATATAGGTAAAAACTTAATGATAAATGTATGTAGTATGAAAACAAATTTGTAGTTTAAAAAAATATTTCATTTGCAAATATCAGGTAATACATTATTAATAAAGCTAATTTACCTATGTAACACAACATTTACAGATGATTATACAAATAACTTGAATATTTTGCTTGAAACAAGAAAAAATACCGTTTTACAGATGATTGTACAAATAACTCGTATATTTTGCTTGAAATGAAAATAATGATAAATTTACAGATGCTTGTACCAATGACTCGTATGTTTTGCTTGAAACGAGAAAAATTACAGTTTTACAAATGATTGTACAAATTACTCGTATTACTTGAAACGAAAATAATGATAAATTTACAGATGCTTGTACCAATGTCTCGTATGTTTTGCTTGAATCGAGAATAAATACAGTTTTACAAATGATTGTCCAAATTACTCGTATATTTTACTTCAAACGAAAATAATGATAAATTTACAGATGCTTGTATCAATGTCTCGTATATTTTGCTTCAAACGAGAATAATGATAGATTTACAGATCATTGTACCAATGTCTCGTATGATTTGCTTGAAACGAGAAAAATGACAATTTTACAGATTATTGTACAAATTACTCGTATATTTTACTTCAAACAAAAATAATGATAAATTTACAGATGCTTGTATCAATGTCTCGTATATTTTGCTTCAAACGAGAATAATGATAGATTTACAGATGATTGTACCAATGTCTCGTATGATTTGCTTGAAACGAGAAAAATGACAATTTTACAGATGATTGTACAAATTACTCATATATTTTACTTGAAACGAAAATAAGGATAAATTTACAGATGCTTGTAACAATGTCTCGTAGATTTTGCTTGAAACGAAACAAAATTACATTTAAAGATGATTGTACGAATGATTAAAATTCCATACCGTTATTGAAATACAAATAAACATAATAAAATCAATAACAAAAACTTGTTCAAATTGTTGGCGGTGCCTAGCAGACATTTACTTTTGCGGTTGTACTGTTTCTAACCTCAAAATTATGCGGTTCATAGATTTTAGTATAAGCGTAAACATTTGCGAATTTCTTTATATGAGCATTAAGGTTGAAATTTATAAAGCGTACTTAGACTTATCTCAGCCTTAAGTTTCGAAATTCAAATTTATAGTCGCAAGCTTAGCATTAGCTCAGCTTTTCCCGAGTAAAGTTCAAGTCATCGAAATCGACGACTTACGGAAAACTTGAGTATTATACGAATAAAAAAATTGTATGGCATAATAGTGACGTAACAGTGATTATATAGACTTTTTATCTGTATTGCTTGATTCTCATTGTCTTACTACACATATAAATGACTGTTTCTCTTACGTATATAACGTTTATACATGTTTTGTAATTTTTGACGTTTGTCGTTGTTTATTTATTTCAACAAAACTATTTGAAGCGAATCGACGTTACAAATACAAATTGCGTTAGAAATTAGAATGATCATGTTCTTATCCAAAGATTATATTTGCATGTTGATAAACGTAAAAAACTTTGTTATTGGTTTCAAACTTCTTTTTTTATTTTATGTACGAATAATCTGTCATTTTTACTTTAAAGCAAGTTCAATATCATATAATTACACTATTTAACTACTCACTTTAAATATCTTTTTAATTTTCTATACATAATTCGTGATTAATTTATTTGTTTGAGTTGAAGAAATTTTACAATCCCGATGCGGTATCGAAAGGTTAATTGACAGTTACCAGATACTTCCTCAGTTAAAGCTATGCTTAAGATTAGCGTAACTCGACTATAAATTCGAAACTTAAGATTGCGCTGAGTAAATACTTAGCAAATTTTGAGCTAAGCTAAGGTTGAGCTAAGGCTGAGTATGCTTTATAGATTTCAGCCTAAGTTTTGCATGTCATAACCGCATACGGCAACCGCAAGTGTGTACTGTACTACGAGGCATTGTATCAATCGGTTAAATGCTCTCAAATTAACCGTGGGCAAATAAAAATATACAGCCAACAATTACTAACTATAAATATAGTATATTTATCGTTTTATTTTGTTTTTTTTTTTACGATAAAAAGCCATGTTTAGTTTTAATTTGACAAAAAAAAAATACAAAACAAAAATAATTTAAGAGAAACATAATTTCTACTAATCTACATATAATTGTGTAATTAAAGATGTGACAGTATTATCCGTTCATAACATCTGAAGTTACCATATATCTAATTGTATAAAAATTGGGTTAGCGTTTATTCTGTAAGTACTATAATTTAGTTTAAGATGATTTTTTTTAATAATTCATCACTGCCTAGATATTATTACGTAATTTTGTAGAATATTGACAATAATATTTTTATAGTTTTATAAATTATATTGTAAACCTTAACTAGTAACAAAAATCCTATCATTTAATTAGTTACACCGTTTTTTTTTATTATGTAATATCACATTTATATTTTCTTTAAAAAAAATCTAAAGTATTGTGTATATTATAATTCAATTGAAAAATAAATTCATTTAAGAATATTTTTTACTGTAAAACTTATTGATATTACCATTGAAAACAATTATTTTAATATTAATTAAAATAATAATAAATAAAACATGACTATGTCAAACTCCGATAATGTAAACATTATATAGGTATAATATGAATTAAATATAAATAAGTGTACATAAAATGTGTATTTTTCTTCTATGAAATTTTTTTCTCTGAATAGTTTGTAATAACAAAACTGGGTAAAATTAAAAAAAGATTTAAAAACTAATAAAATTCAATCGATAATTACAAATAACTTTATTTTGTGTGATAAAAAGTTTTTTTTATTAACCTTTTTACAATAAAATACATTTCAGGTTTGAGTATAAAAATTTGTTTTGTTAAAAAAAAAACGCAGTTAAAAATATTACCGACACTTAGTCTTGATTTGTTCTGGTTTATTCTCCTAAGATTTCATTACACACAGCCTGGTGACAAGTTCACTAATAATTGTAATCACGCCAGTCACTAAACTTACAATTTTTGATTTCTCTATCACTGTTCTTCACAATAGTCCTAAAAACAAGAGAGAAAAAAATGTTTGTTTGTTATACAATTCCTGATATTGTGTTTTATGTGGTACCACATCAATTTGATAGATCACTTTTGACGTTTTTGACATTTCTTGCCCCCGTTCAGATGTAAGTCGCGTTAATGTGCGGTAGAATTACAAAGGTGTTCAGATGAGACAAGCCTTAAGAAGGACCTTAAGAACCTGCCACATAATGGACACTAAAAAAGTGGCATGCCTGTAGTACACACAAGTTTTAAAATAGAAACTACAATGGAATCCAAAACTACTAGAGTTGAAGAAATTTATAATTAAAAAATAATTTTACTACACCCATCACAAACTAATAGGTTTTTTTTTTTTGACAGCTAAGGACGTGATGTAATTAGGGATATACCAATGAGAATTTGTAAACAGAGTAACCGATTTTCGTTAGAAATCGATTCCAACTTTGTAACCTTTTAAATTATTTTAAGTTCTACACGGAAGATAACATTTATCCATATACTAGTACAGTATTTTAAAAGGACATGACTTAAATCTGACCTAAATTCATTAGAAATTCGAAGTTGATTTATATCAATTTTAATTCACATTACAACCAAAGAGACTATTTTAAAATACAAGGTCGTGTTTCCCGGATTGTGTAATACAGGTACTCGATGTAATCAATATCTGATTTTAAAGGTTTAATTTATTTATTTCTTAAATTGTATCCAAACTACTCAGACGAAGAAAAAAGAAAGACAGTCATCGTTAACAATCGTGGCGAAATAAGTTAAGACTAGTTTCTCCTCTGTAAGCCTAACTCGGTGTATCAGTATAACCACTACGCTATAGTCAATGTAACAGGATCCTTTAGAACCGAATTTTATCAAATTCGTATGGTGGTAGCTTGAAGCTTTAAAAAGCCTACCGAAAATTAATAAAAAAAAATTTTTTTAACTTTTTTTTTTCTTTTGAAAGCGAAGATGCAAGCGTTAAACTTTTAGTAAAAAATACGCTGAAATAATAACTAATCGACCGAAAAAGTTTCATCAAAATCGATTCAGTACCTAGTTCCCGAGATACACATTGTAAAACATATATACTAATAATGTTTTTATGTAATAGAACAATAAACATAAATAATAGTACCTATTACATAATTTAATCGATATTACAAAGGTATACATTGATTATTGATCCTTTTTTGGTCCTGAAGGTCCTCGACCTTTTGTTCTGAATTTGGTTAAAATATAATCGTCAATTCATTTATAAAAATATAATTAGCGAAATAATAATAAAATGATAACCATGGTGAAACTGGTTGACATATACGCGGTAACCCTGAATGCAGCCATTTAATATTTTTTCGGTTCATGTTATTTTACGTTAAGACTATAATATTATTTAATACTTACTGATAGTATGTGATCCCAGCATCTTTATTATTTATTGTAGTATTGTTTTAAAATAGTTTCACTAAGCATACTGGCATTATCTTTGCCTTATTTAATAAAATACGCTGCTTGAATGAAATGAATGACCCTCGACTACTCGACAATGACACGATTTCGGCGTGGTTTTGATAGCTGATTTATTATATATAATACGCCGACGGTATCTTGTTGTAGCGCCAGCTTCAACCAATCATTAATCTATGCTTTTATTATAATTTAAAACGTAAATATTAAATTAAAAGTTTCAATTATACTTGGTTAGGGAATGGTTACAAAAGTAGTAACAGCACTACGTTTACAAAGTGGATTACGCCAAATGATATAACTTCTTTACAACGCTTCTCTGTGTTGTGTGATAAAGGATAAATAAATGTCAGAGAACTTATAAATAGTGTTAAACAATTATTTTAGTAAATTGAACATTATAGTTTGTTATCATCATAAGGTTTTGCTAACTTCAGTGTTTACGAATGTGTTTGATGATCAACGAGAAACGTCAAAAGTGACCTATTTTTTTGTGTTGCATATATGTATAGTATTACCTACCTACCTATAAATATATATACATATACATAAGTGTTTGTTTATTGATTTATCTGCCGACCGTGCACTACTACAAACGCAAAAACTTCTCCAAGGTGATTATGCTGTACCTTTACGTCGGATGTGGAAGATCAGTTGGCTGCGACCTCCTTGTACCCGTTGGTGAGAGGCGTGTGCTCGCTGGTGCGCCGCCAAAGCCCGTACACACGTCCTGGAACACCTTGCCAGAGTCGCACCGTGCCGTCCTCGGACCCGGTCGCGTACAACTCACCGTCCGGCGACCATCGCACACAATGCACCGGACCAAAGTGACCCTTGTTTGACTCTAAATACAAAAACAAATTATTAACCGTTTAATGTTTTTTCTCGTCAACAACAACAATGTAAAGAAAAATGAATAAAATTTTTACTAATAACCAGCAGTGCCCGCGGCTTCGCCTGAGTGAATGACAGACGAACGCGTAATTCTGATAAAACGTCGTTGCAAATTTAAGATCTCTTATGTGTTAAAAGTATCTTGTCGAGAAAAACAAACAGTAACGAATAGTAAATGTAGATAGATACTTGAGTTTTTTTAAGGAGTAAAACAAGTTTTTTTTATTCAAAATCTATCCAGTAGTTTTTGCGTGATGTGCGCACAAAGGCAAACCTCAATCATTTTATTTATATAGATTAGTGTTTAAAAAGAAGGTAGGGACACAGATAAATTTCTTTGAAGCTATTTATAACTAACCTCCAATAGGACCGTAGTAGGAGCACTGTGTTGGAACACTGCTGCTTTCCGACGATAACTTTTAATTTTTTTTTTATAAGTTTAGCATTTCACTACATTCTCACCTGATGACGATGTGGCTCAAAATGTTAATACGCTAAGCCTAACGGGGAAACTAGGTGCAGCTGCCGGAACACACCTTTAGGTGCTTGGCGACAAATTTTCAAGTTGCCAAGTTGCAAGTAGAAAATGCCCTACCACTAGGGACGATTCGATACTACTGAGTACTCATATAGTATCGAACCTTTTCATTCGATACTGAGAATTGGTATCGAACCAAACCACCATTTGATACTTAGTACTGATGTGGAATGAAAATAGTGGTATCGAATCAATTGGCGTCACGACATCGCCTCCGCCCTATACCAGTATCGAAACTTTGAAGTTGTATCGAATGCGGTTTCGATACTTTAATTCGGCACCTGATTGACGACGATATCGATTCATTTCCAAGTTGTGCAAGCACAAGAAAAAATTGATAAAGAACAAACAAGTATCGAAACTTTGAAGTGGTATCAAATGATATATCAATACTTTGATTCGATACCTGATTAAATTAAGAAACATACCAAGTTCAGTTCCAGTGTTGTAGTCAAACTTGTAGACTTTAAGGTCTTCGCCTCCGCAAACGAAGGTAGCTCGACTAGGTGCCAAAGACGCTGAATAACATTTAGTCGGTACTGGGAATTCACGCATTTTACGCATAGTATCCGATGAGTAGAATGACACATTTGAACCTGAAAATAGGAAAATAAATTAATCGTAGAAAATAGGTTTCTGTAAATAAATTATATCATCCGCCACTCGTCCTATCGATGCCATTATTTATGAAATGTGACATCGTGCAAAGGTCCGCCGCGGCTTGGCTGAATGGCGCGCATTCGAAATGTTCAATTTTCCGTGACTTTGGCGCATAAATCAGGCTGAATTTGACCAATGACATGGGTTATGTTGGCTTTGAGGGCCGCTGTAGTTTGTGGCTTATTCGCATAGAGAGTCTAACGGGGTCAAATCGCACGATCTCGATGGCCAGTTCACACCACATCCACGTGGGATGCACTTGACCTCAAATCGATCCTGCAAAATGTCCAATATGGCATGATCTGTGTAGCACGTAGCGCCGTCCTGTTAAAACCACATGTCGTTGGTGTCCATATCATCCAATTTAGGTCAAAAGAAGTTTGTAATCATCTACCTCTAGCGTTCGCAGTTGACGGTGATGGCCTGACCAACGTCGTTCTAAAAAAAATATGGACCGATGACGCCGCCAACCGAAAATCCATACCAAACAGTGACTTTTTTGGGATGCATTGGACGCTCTTGGAGCTTATGTGGATTGGTATGGTCCCAAAATCGACAATTTTGTTTGTTGATGTACCCATTCATCTAGAAATGGGCCTCATCGCTGAAGATGATTTTTTGATGAAAATTAGTGTCAGTTTCCAACTGCTCCAGGGCCCATTCAGCGAACACACACGTGCACACACACAGCGAACGTCTATGGTCGTTTAGCTTCAGCTCCTGAGTCAATCGAATTTTATACGGTTGCAGGCCCAAGTCACGACGCAAAATTATTCAAGTTGAGGTCTGCGAAAGGCCGAGTCCTTGTGAGTGACGCGAAATCGACTGCCTCAGATCATCCTGCACACTGTCACGGATAGCGGCGATATTTTCAGCAGTTCTTGGGTTTCATAGTCGTGCGGGTGTTGGTTTATTGTTTACTGAACCAGTGGACTCAAATTTATTCACCACACAGCGAATAGATTATGGCGACCGTAAAATGGGTGAAGCGAGCAGAACGTTGCCCGAACTGAACACCCATTGAAATAAAATAATTTTATCATTTACACATGTTGTTGAACACCATATAGGTCCATGGTGTTATAGCAAAATAGACTGAATAAATGACAGCCGATTCGACAGATGTAGCTGCAAAAATATGGCCACTATCAACTGTCAAAGGTTGGAAGTCTCTATAGGAAGGCCCTTTATAAGAATATTAACTGTTAGACAATTGCCAATATAGAAAGAAAGGAAATATAAAATAAATTTATTTGTTACACACACATAAAAGTAATAAGCTTAATAAATAATAATAATAAAACCAAGAAAAAAAAAGAACAAGTAAAATTAAAAACTAAAGATTGTTTATTGTTGCATATTTTGCTATTAGTGTTTACAGTTGACATGACATGACGTGTATACCAAATGCATATATGCTGGAGGGGGTGAGTCCTACAGCGCTGGTTTTCACTCGAAGCGAAAAGGGTCATGTTAGCACAATGATTAAAAAAATATATAGTGAAGTGGTATTAGAGTCGTAAACTTGTTATTAAAGCACAGACTATAAATCTACAAGTATAATAAAAGAGAAGTTGATTTATAAGTATACTGATAATAATAAACATTTAAAGTAGGTAATAGATGACAAATTAATAAAATATAATATAATAAAAACTTAAACAATATATCAGACTAAACTTTGCACTAAAAGAAGATAAGCTTTAAGTTTAGAATTAAAAGTAAATAAAGAGGTAGCATTTCGAATTGGCGGGGGTAGATTATTCCAACATTTAGTAGCCTGATATGTAAAGCTACCACGAAAAGCAGTAGTTCTATATCTAGGAACACTTAAACGACATAGAGAAGTAAGAGTTCGTAGTTCTCGATGCTTACCTATCAAATTGAGCTTATTGCTATGATTATGGACGAGAAAGAAGAAAAAGAATACCAAAAAAAGACGTGAAACCAACAAGAACACCGCAGTGGGCCACCTGCGCACACCGGTTCGGCAACGTCGCGTGCCATACACAGACCATACCGGCTCATACAAAATATTCTCGTTGGGAATTTTCTGCCGGTACGGTCATGGCACGCTAGGGCTATTCGGTGACGGAACGATCTAGTGGACATAGTCTCATACTAATTCAAACAAACTATATTTTTTTATGTGTCGATACGTTTACAGTCATGGTTATTACACATTCTAGTGGGCAGAATCCTTAATAATTATATTATTTTTATTGAATTTACAGATAGGAAATCATTTCCAGACAACAAAATCATTCATGTAATAATCCACAGTATAATAACTTTTTGACTTAATAACTTTAATAAAAATTCAATATCCCCATGTTGCAAATATAATATAGCACAATATCGAATTAATATTCAATAAAAGTTAGTACAAAATCTTCACTACATATTTAGAAACTAAATTTTGTCAGTGTTTAGTGATTTAACAAAATTAAAATGGATTTATAATAATTTTAATTTTTTAGTATTAAATGGTATTTGTGGCGATTATTGAGGGAAGCAAGAGATGATCAAATGGCATTTACTTGGTTTTGTTTACTATTGTATAAAGATAATGTTGGCAACACGGACATAGAAAATTGTTGACATAAAGTAGGTAAACTCGGATATGAGCTATAAAGTATTGTTATGGTATAACAATATATATAAATAGTTCATCATTAACATAAGTAAGCCATGAATGTCACAAACTAGATACTACACATGCAATACAAATAGTAAATAAGGCAAAAATAGATAGTAGATAAAATAAACAATAAGGCATATTAACTATAATGGAGACATTGTATATATAAAGATACTTGAAAACTTACCATGTGCCACAGTCAATATAGCACCATCCCGTGATAGTTCTAAGCTGTTTGGAATAGTTGGGAACTCAACCTTTTGCACTTCCTGGAAGGAACATTATATTATATTTTAAACATTGACTGAATAATCTATATGCTAGTCATTTAATATACTTTAAAATGACTGCAGCTGCATGAGTCATATAAAATTTAAAGTGGCAAAGTAAGATAAATTGTAAAAAGAAAATTAAAAAAAAAATACTAAAAGAAATTAAATTGTATGAAGAGTGAGTTTATTTCACTGTCATCTTAAATTAAATTTTAATTAAATAATAATTTATTTTCGAGAAAATAAACGGAACTTAATTTCTTACAGCTATAACAATAGTATGGAGTGTGTACTGTCCTTGAAAAACATTTAACATTTCATATTATTTGCAGTGAAGTAAAATGATAAGATAACTATTCTTAATAGATCAATTATACTTTTTTTGCGTCCTATGCGTTCCTTTTTTTATTTAACTCAGTTTAACAGTGACAAAGGCTCCCATTAATATATTTTAACTATGTATATAGAACTTTATACTTGATGGGTTTAAAGTAAAACCTTTAGTCCAAAATTGTAATTTTTTAACTGAGTATACCAGATTGTAGTATTCGAAAGCAGCAACACTATATTAAAACATGAAAAAGCAAATGCACCTTGATCCAAGACAAAATGTACTTTAAAAGTGGCGTTCAAATGCAAAACTGCTTCAATCCAAAATTTGTTAGGAGCAAATCCGCTTCTGTCACAGACAACCAATCAGAAGCCGCCATTTCAAAATATCTAAGATGGCGAATTTATAGTTTTTCTTTGGAAGCTGACTGTAGATAGTGTCTGATATTTATTTATGTTTTCTGGATAATTTTGAGTGTAAAGGAAGAAAATATTCAACCTGCATGTGCAAGACAAGCTATAAAACGTTTCAGATATTAACACCAATGGCGGCAAACATGGAAAAAGGCAGAAAGAATTCACTAGCATTTTGTTCGTTATGCTAGGGTCTGCAGAAGCATTCTACAATAATTTACTATTAACATTTTCTTTTTTATTCCTTTCATATATTCCTTTCATTTATTTTTGCTTTTTATCCATATTTTGCTATTAGGCATCTGTACAATATGTTATACTTTTGGTGACTTTTTTTTTGTTAAATTATTCTGCAAAAGATTTTTCGCAATTACCCGCATGTCAACATAATAAAAAGGTATTTACAAGTGTGAAAACGTAGCTTTGGCTAATGCAAGAAAATCATGACGTTCATTGACTGCTACCTGCCCGTTATCCAAAAATCAACGCCACTAAAATAATATCGGTGTTGCTACTTGTTACTACTGGATGTGAAATTAGCACCCAAATCATTCTGAATTTCTTACATACACCAATTTGGATTACGAGTGGGAAAGCCTTGGTGAGCATATTTGAATAAACGTCAACGACAGCGACTCAGATTACAAAAGGCCAGACAGCTTCAAGTTGAAGATGTGAAAGAAAATATTTAGTGAAAATGCCTTTTCGTTAACGAAATACGGATCAGCATACATTTGGTTAACCGACATCGCCGTTTCTGAAAAAAGCCTAAAGACTCGGAAAAGGCATAGAACTGCCAGCAGAAACCATTCAACAAGTCCGTCTTTTTGTTGCGAAATAATGGTTGGACCTAGAACGCCTTTAATCCCATATCAAAGTTATATGACTAGAAAGTACAAAACAGCTGTTATCGATGGAATCGTCAGGGCGGGCGTTCAGAACAATTAAGGGCACCAATTCATGTTTAAAATGATAACGCACTGGCACATTGAGTTGGATATGTTAACGTGGTTCTTCATGAATACAAAATCGCACAATTAGATTGGTCTGCCAACTCGTCTGATTTAAACTCCATCAAGCACACACAAGATGCTCTTAAGTGGGCTTTTTGGAATCGGCCGCCACCTCTACAGATCCTGTCAGATATCAAGCAAGTCGCCATTCAAGAATGTGACAGGTCACCACAAAAATTTCTGGATAACTATCCAAATCATGCCCAAGAGAATTTTATAATTAACTATATCATATTTTTGCCAAAACTTGTTTTACTTTGCAGTCAGTACCTTACGTCAATGTCATTTTTTGACAGTTCACAAATAAACCAGTGAGATGCAAAATCGCTTCAATCTAAAGCTATGAGAAGCAAACATGCTTCGATCCAATGTTAAAATGCAAAGACACCTTAGTTCAAAACTATTTATGAATTTTTAAACAATTTATTGTATTTTTTTATATTTAAGGCTATGTTGTTTCAATAATAAGTTCTAATTAACAGATCTATACCAAAATCTTGCTATTAAATAATTTCCTATGCCATAGCAGAAAATCATAAATTTCTCAATTTAGGTGTTTTTTGACTGAAGCGTCTTTGCTTTTAAACTCCTCATTAGTTTTAATTACTTACAACTAAAAAAATAAAAACATACCTGTCCGCTATTACGGTCCCAGATGCGCATAGTAAGGTCATCACTCACACTTACAATGCGTGAATTATGAAGAAAAACTGCATGCCTGATACTGCTCATATGAGCACTTATTTTCTCCAAAGCTGGAAATTTCACAACTTTATACTCAACCATTAGTAAAAAAAAAATTTGATTCTATTTAAACAACTAATGTAAAATAATATTTTATTAAATCAGAAATATAAAATGACTAGGTGCATGCCATGGTTTCAGCTTATTGTGTTGATATAAAACAATTGATTTAGGCACAATTATAAATATAATACCATCTATTTAAACTTTAATTTTTATAAAATTTAAACTATAATTTATTTAAATAGAATTTATTTAGAGCCAACCAAATTTTCAGAACCAATAAAAAATATGTAAAACATTTAACTTACGTCCAGCATCAGGTTTGTTGAGGTCAAATACCCGAATAAGTTTCTCATTACTAGCTGTAACCAGCAAAGTGTCATCAGAATTGAAATTGACACTTTTCACTATATGCTCATGATCAAAAGTATGTGTTACTTCACCAAATTTTGCATCCCATATTTTTGCTGGAAAATTATATAAACTTTGTTACTAGGCTTTTTACATTTAATTTGTTTTGTTTTTCAGAAATTTCTTAATTTGTGATTCCTTCAATAACTCAGTAAGTTTCATTTTCTAACTGTCAATTAAAAAAAACTCATAGTTCCTTATTCTATTCAAAGCAAAGACAACCTTTTTCTTTAGAAATGTACTGTGCTAATTGTTGAATAACTCAGTGATTGAAGCAATGATGGCTCAGTGATAGAGTGTCAAATCCCTACAATGAGCCTAAGCTTTCAGTTAAGGAAAACATCTTGATGAAACCATAGCTTGGTGGTAGGGCATTTTCTAATGCTGATCTGGCTAGCTATCACTCTAAAGTTGTAAATCTGTCACCAAGCACCCAAACGTACAATGTACTCAGCTGTACTTCAGAGCCAGACCCCCACTAGGCTTAGCGTGTATCTTGGGCTAGATTGTCACTTAACATTAGATAAGGTGTGATTGTGGTCATAATGCCACCAATAGAAAAATTTAAAAAGCATTTACTTATCAACATCTTAATGCATACTATATGCCACTCAACTACTTCTGTTCTATATAAATATGTGACTCCATATAAAAATTATAGACATGCTATGTAGAATACATAAATAAAAATTAAAAAATCACAAACCCAAAAGATGAATTACCAGTAAAATCAGCTGCTCCACTAGCTGCAAGATTAGCATTCTGTGTAAGAGCTACTCCCCAAACGGCTCCTTTATGACCCTCGAAAGTTCCTATCCAATCACCAGTTTCACCTTGCCGCAACATGGGTTTGCCATCTAAAATAAAAATTATTAACTACAAAAACATTCAAATTAATGAATAATAATTTTTTTCAAATGAACATTTAATTTTATGTGAGATAGTCAAAGTACTGGGTTATTATCCAATTTTTTTTCAATTAGCTTACTAAGTTTAAATTTAAAACAATTTGGCTCTATGCCATTAAGGAAATTATTGAACAAAGAAACTATTTTGCAATATGACTTTATCCTCATTTCAAACATTAAATATAAATTCAAAATATTAGCAAATTCCATGATTTTTTGATACAGTTTTTGTGTAAGTAAATGTTTTTGAGGGCATAGATATTTCTAATCATATATTTAACCATTAAAAGTAAAATGTTATATATTAGAAAATAATCAAAATATTTAATAGAATACTTAATTATAAATCTAGTATTTAAATAAATCCTGGAGTACTGTAAGCTTAACGGTATACATAATTTTGAGATATAAATAAATGAATGAACAAAGACATTCAGACTCTAAAGGAAATAATAATGTTAGGCAATAGAAAAACAATGCAGATGATATTATTACAAAACATTATTGAATGGCAATGCATTAATAGGACAATAAACAATTATATTGGAAATTAGCAATAATGAAAACAAGGAAGACAGATAATTGCATAATTATCTGATATTAATCATTTTTCCTCATATCATATTATGAAAGTAGTTTTATAACATAGTTTAAATCTCCTGTATTATTAATGTCAAGTACATACAACCTTGAGCAAGTACAAGGTAGCCAAGAAAGTGAAATGTCAATGCAGGAACAAAATTTCCTATTTTTCATACACGCACAAAGCTGTGGGGCATGTGTGTCATACAACATACATGAATAAAACACCACAGCTTGAACACGCAAGGCGAACCGGCGCCGAGGAAACGTACGAGTGGATACTCAAGGTGCTTCCTGCATGTCCGGAAAGACAAGGTCACAACATGCATAGAATGCATGCCGGCAAAGCAGTCTACTCCGCGCAAACAAGAAAAGTGAAGGCCTTACCATACAGCGAGACGCTCAACATCTGTCATACTCAAACACATCCGAAAAACACTAACACAATTGCCAGTCTTCAACTCATAACATGCTCAAGGCAACAAAATAGTGAATTAGTCGAAATAACTCACCTTTGCAAGCAGAAATCAAGTAATATCCGTCCTTTGTAACGTCACTAAAGTCCAAATGCACGACTGGTCTAGTATGGCCGCCACATGTGAGAGGAACTTGTTTAAATGTTGTCATATTTCTATTTAATTTAAATTTGTTGTACTTTTAAAAAATAAAACTTAATATCTTTGTTTTAACTAAAATTAACCTAATGAGTCTGATCGTACTGAATGTTGACAATCGACTGACCCTAAATGCAATTATCAGTGTTGCCAAAACAAGGAAACAAGAAATGGCCAAACACTAGGGCTGAGTTTTTTTTAAATTAAATATTAATATTTTTTTTTTTTTATATATTTAAAAAATGATAATTTAATTTTTTTAAATCAATTATTGAAAAATCGATTTTATTTTCATTTTTAAATTCTTCTGTTTTTTTTTTGTGTCAGTAGGTATTCAATCACCCTTCGTCTTCTTACTAATGTAATGTATTAAAATCACTACATATATATAATTATACAACACTTATAACGAAACATTATAAAAACGTTTTAAAAGACACAAGAGGCACACTTCTATCTTAACTTGTTACGTGCGATGAATATTAATGAGCTAAGAATCGGTATGTACCTACACGATTGGTAAGTACATTTTCTATGAAAAGTGGCTCGCGAGCCGTTCACATTCGGTCTCCGGTCGGCAAGTAGCCCAAATACAATATTAATTCTATTATTGTAATTATTCTAATTAATAAATGTAATTATTGTGGAACACTTGGTGAGTAATAAATATATTATTTTTCGAGCCTAAGCTTTCGTTCCCTTATCTAAGTGCAAGTGTTG
Organism: Saturnia japonica; assembly: GCA_033032175.1. Taxonomy (NCBI): domain Eukaryota; kingdom Metazoa; phylum Arthropoda; class Insecta; order Lepidoptera; family Saturniidae; genus Saturnia; species Saturnia japonica. The sequence continues at coordinate 8,994,143 of CM065314.1, forward strand.
CAATATTTCCAGCACGAACAGCAGGGCTGTAGATTCGTGATAGGTTCAAGCTGCAGCAGGCACATCACACGACCGGGAGACTCCTTTTATTGCCGCTTCTCGAAAAATCTGCTTGCAGTTTTATAAAAAACCTCGGTAAGCAATTAGCTTATTATCGTTCATTTTTCTTAACCACTTTAGTTGTCTACCACCTTTTCAAAATCTCATAACCATTGTCTTAAATTCTCGCTTATCATTCTCAATTCGTTTTAAGTTTGATTAGACCTATTTAATTAAAACACAGGCAACCTTCGGTCAGCTTAGGGCTCAGATCACCCAGATTAATTTTCGTTTCGCTTGAATTGAAAACTACCTACGATAAATAAAATCTTGTGTAAACCTAGGTGAAAAAAGATTTTTTTTTATTTCCATTGGCAACCGGTTCTCTTTAATGAAGACCATTACTGCCATTATCGGGTGAATTATAGTGTCAAGTGTTATGACTTATGACGATTCAGTATCCTAACAAGATTGTGGCTCCCTTGTTAGAAATTTCTAAAAAGATTTTGTGGGACCTCAGAATGAATGCTTTCACCTTATACATATTTATAATCCACTTCACTTAAGCACAAAAACCAAACTATATCACACAAAACGCCATCATTATTACATAATATAGGGTCAAAAACTTAAGTTAATGAATTAAAGATAAAAACTACAATATGTCGCCTCAAGATCCCGACAAAAACTCGTCACTCCCTCAATTAAAACGAATCTAAACTTCTCCTTTAAATGCTAAAATAAAACAAGCCGTTTAGAAAGTGTGTCAAAGAAATAACCCTACTTTTTCGCATTCGGATAAAAACAGAAACTAGCTCATACCTTAAAAACGTTTTATTTAATCATATATTCAACATAATACTCATTAGATGTTGATGGTTCTGGTTCTTTAGAAAAAATTAAAAAAATTCTAGTTTCCTGATTTGATCCAACACTTCAACGGGTATTTGATAAAAGCACCCGTCTGCTTTTTTATATGTTCACTTATTTGTAGTTGTAAACAATTTAGTACAATGCATATGAAAATATATACTATACCTATAACAAAAAGCCCATTATTTATAATTTTTGTCTGTTTGTTTGTTCCGGGTAATCTCCGAAACGGTTGGACCGATTTTGACGGGACTTTCACTGATGCTAACTAAACTCATCATATTTCGATGATTTTTGTTCGCCACAATCATCAAGCTAAATAATCTTTCTACATTAGCATTTGAGGATGGTAGAAATAGAGCCGTCCAAGCCAATGCACTCATATAACGAAATACTGATTCACCACTCGCATTGTAGATGAGTGCAAACAACTGTTATGGTATGGAAGTATAAAATATTAAGTACATATTTTATTGAAGTTGTTAGATTTGTGGCTAAAATATTTAGCCTATAATATTTGATATTTTTGGCTAAATGAATCTTAAATGTGGCCAAATAAGGGCAAAAAATGGGTAACTTGGCTAGACTAGCATTTAAGTGTTGCTAGAAATTACAGATATGGAAATCTAGCAGCCTTCAAGCTCCTCAAGGGTGATTTTTTAAAGCGGATTAAAACTGTTCCTTATATACAAATGGCATTTGTCTAGGTGCATAATTATATTTCTATTTAAATAAAGCAATTTTTAGCTATAGGATACCTCGTTATTTTTAATTCGCATTTTTTCCTTCTTTCCTGATAAGAACAAAAAGGCGATCACTAGCTTACGATCACAGAGTATATTGTAATGAAGAGAACTTACGACGGCAATGTTTTTTGCAATTTTAAACAGTCAGAGATTTATATTTTTGTTTTATGATAATTTTACTAAAATTGTGCTATTACTAAAATGCCAAATATTTTACTATCACTTTAAATTTCACAAAAGGAACATTAAAGAACAAATAAAATTGGTTTTAACTCCTAAAATAATATTTTTTATTAAAATGATGGAAGAAAAAATATTATTACACAAATAATAATATTGTTGTTTGAAAGACATTTAAACTTTCATTAAATTCAATGTTCAATTAAGCTTTTTCTAATCCTACAAATTGATTGGAAGTAAGATTTACCGAGGTATTAAATTGTCAGGCGATGGTTTTTGTTTTAATTCCAAATGATTAAAGTGGGATAATAGGTGAAAAGGTTATACATACTTATAAAATCAATTGTAGGTACTGAATTGAAAATAAGAAATGATTACCACAGCAGTGTAACGAATAACGACCATTTAATAGATTTCGACCATGAACCAAGGCAAAGGAACCAAGGTACATCGTAAAAGACATATTCGCTGTGGGATAAAATATTTATATAAAACGAAATTATTAGTTTAAGATGTGCAAGGTTCGACTATTATCATTGACTGACTACTGACTAATTGACTATAAATTAGGATCCCGCTTGAGGTCGGTTATAGGCTACATTAACCACATAAAATAAGATAAACTCTACTTGAACTGTGTTATAGTGGAAAATAAAATGAGGGCGCTAGTATTGTTTACATCATTTAATAAAGGTTCACATGGTATCCCTGTATACGGTGACTAAAACGGTCTTGATACATGCAAATTTTTATCTATAATATTGATATTAAGAAATATAATAAAATTGTATTATTTCATAGTTGACAATTAATAAAATATATTCAAATATTTAAAATTTCTACAATTATGCTGTGTAGTTTGTTAAAATAAATAATAACTGCAAAATTCAAGAAAGAAATCTGATATTCATATTATGACACCGACATACTAAGCTAAAATAACCATTTGTGAATATTAAAAGTAAATGAATCAAATTTCTAATGATTCTGAAAGACTTTGGCGAGATCTTGAAGTGACATTTGGTGAGGTTTATTTTTAATCCTTAACATAGGTTTTTTAATATATGTAGTTATTATGTAATATTGTAATTATATTGTAATATTTATACGATATAGTTTGGTTGTTATCCATATTATGTAGGAAGTGAATTCTAAAAATAAACTGAAAACATGCATTTTGGGTTTATACAAAAATTCTTAGATAGTTCAAATAAGGGAGCTACCATATGGCTACCGTCTTGTTTGAACTCGATTTAAAGTTTATAAAATGCCTCGAAGGCGTAAACGACATTGAAACTATAAATAAAAACAATAAGAGGAAGAAAACAGAGGACTTGACTTCGGCCTTTATATAAATGACGTCTAAACATTGATTAAAACAACATCTGACTTGGCTGCATGACTAGAAAAGACTATGAAAGCTTGGAAACGTTGACACTCGAAAAAAAAAAATAAGAAAAAAAAATGACAACAAGGCTTCGACCTATTAAATTACATCTAAACAGTAATTATTATAAAAAATACGTCTTACTTGGCTGTATGTTTATAGATACCTTTGCCTTTTTTTTTCACGAAGCAAAGAATAGAGATAATTATCAGTGCAAAGAAATGTACAAAAAAAAAATTCAAACGTTTGCTTGACGTGTCGCTTGCCAGCATGTGGTACAATTAGAGATGCAAGTTAAAAAAACGTTGATTTTTATATCGATTTTAATATTATAAACATATATCTTATTATATTAAGTGAGCAATTACTGTATATATGTATATATATATATACATAATTATTGTGTATATATATGTATTTGGTTTCTCGGAAACGGCTCCAACGATTTCGATCAAACTTTGCATTTTGTTTTACATTCCAAGTTTACCTAGATAGATGTTGTTGCTCTTTGTATATAAGAAACCGAGCGCAGCTCGGTCGCCCAGACATTAATTAATGTACCAACTTGTCTATTTCGATATAGTCGATATATCAATAGTATTTCTATAAAAATAATATCTGTAAAAAATTCAAGTAAAAGGTAAATCATAATGGAATCAGGATTTTTTCAAAAGATACATTATTACTTATTATCAATCAATAATAAAAATCCCCGTTTTCCCCTCTTCCACTCTTCAGAACAACTCGCTAGCAATACGTGGCACTGTAGCAGCCTCAATATCCTAGGTGTAGATATTCGGAGTGTCAACTCCAATACATCTAGGAAACGCGAAATCCTGAACAGGATGCAACGGCTTTTCACGCTCACCTGGTCAACTGTATCTTATTTCCAAGACACAAGTTCGGCTGTGTTTGGATTACTGTTTGCATCTCTGAGATTGATCCGCAAAATACTCTCTCCTCTGGACAGCTTGCAAAGACAGTGTCAGCGATGCATAGACTTAGGTTTAGTACTTAGGAGCATGGTTATAATGATATTAATGATACATAGGTCTAGGTTCGGTGGTTAGGCTTATAAGTAAATAATTTCTACAACAATTAGTGATAAGTTTGTAGTACATAGCTATAGAGTGTAGGTACATAATGGTATTAAATAAATAACGATTTTATGTGTAATTTAATACAATTACTGTAATAATGTGCTTAATTAATGTTTATATTCTAATCTATGGTTTGCTAGTAGTTATACTCGAAATATAGAGTATATAGGATTAAGTGTGATATAATTATAACCTATCTATTGTGTTTAAAGTGATTGTAAGAAGTATATAACATGTTTATAGGCTTTAGGTGTCATGATATTTTAAAGTTTATTATTATCAAAAGATATTTATGCTTAGTGTTAATCTTTGTTTGATAAGATATGTAATAACGTCCTAATTAGATTATAATAAGTTTTACGGTATTTAAACAAGATTTTAATAAGAAATTAGGGAAAAATAAGAAAGTTAGAAATGATAATAATAAAGTTGAATGGAGATAGCAATAATGCTTCATAATATCTTCTTCTATACATATAATAAAAACGTAACTGATCGATGTATGTACATAGAAGAAATTTAGAAAAACTATTATTGGGGGCCTTTATCAACGCAGTATAACCCAAAACAATGATTGTTAGAATTTTTGTTTGTTTGTCAACGTTTGTGCGCGCTAATCCCGGAAACGGCTTAACCGATTTGAATGCGGTTTTCACTAATATATTGTAGTAAGCTTCACTTAAAACTTAATGTTCATTTTATTTTAATCAGTTCTTATATAAAAAAGTTATATCAATACTAAAATTCACGTCGCACTGGCTGAAACTTTGAAACTGGTTTGCAAAATGATGATGATTGAAAGTTTACATAAAATTAAAAGTGTACAGTTTCCGAGAATTAGGACCTTTCCAATATGAGTTGACCTTAGATCAATCTTCAACTTCAATTATAGAAAATGGCAATGTTTGTAACATATTGCCAGCGTCACGTTTTTATAATATCAAGTTTATCAACTTCACATCAATAAAGGGAATGTCGATAAATTTGAAGGAAAGAAACTTTACTTTAAAATACCAAATATAAAATTAAATTAATGTATTATCCAAAAAACATGTTTTATTTAAAAGTCTAAATCTAATTACGATAAAAAAGACCTTAGATCTATATGATAAATCATATTAAATAGGAGTCACCCTAGGTTGGATTTGTCGGTTGGATATAACCACGCGAGCGAGTTGAGTGAAACATCGCTGCTAGGAAATTAATTCCGAAAAAGATCGATGCGAATCAAACTCTGATGTATCGATTCACAAAAAACCGAGATTTAATAGACCAATCTCTCAAAAATCGACCTTTTGACGTGACAACGTCTTATAATTCGATGGAGCCGGCTGCACACACGAAAAAACATGACTCATGCAGCGTTACCTCGCTCTGAGGCGTTCCATTTAAGGCTTGAAATGCAAGCGAGAGCGCGGAACGAGCGACAAAGAGGCACAATCGGCCTCCGCGTTCGGCAGCGTTCGACATCTGTCTCTCTCCTACTTGAGTGAGCGATACGTCCGCGTGGACAGCTGCTATACAATAATACATTTACATGTTTTCGTCAAGTATGAAGTGCAGTGAAAAGCGAATGTGGTGTCAATTGTTTATAGCAACGATAATTGCGGCGATAAAGGTAATGATAATTCTTTAGATATTATTTGAAATATGATACCATTCCACCAGTATTTTCTTATGAAGTTGTCACGTTCAACTATGGTCAGTAAACCGACTTTACAGACATCCGATATTTTTAAATTCACTTTTCAGATTTATAGAAAACAAAAAGGACGCCACAAAAATCGATATTTTGTTATTTTTACCATGCTAAACCATCAGTTAAAAAGAAATAAAGAAAGGTATAGAGAGAGAATTTATTTCAAAAATTTATTGTTATATGTAACGCATGAAACCAAATTTGATGAATTTTGATATAGAGATATATTGGACCTCGATAGAGAATGACATGAAATGGATTATCCATTACTAATATTGTAAAGATAAGTAACTATTAAGTCGTGATACGCAAATAGGGATGAAAGATTGTACGAAGAACCAAACAATTTGATGACATTTAGGGATATAGAAAATCCATATTGATGCTTTTAGGAAGAAATAACATGGCTTACCTTATGTCTTGAAAATAAAACTTTAAGAGGTAAAATAGGGATGAAAGATTGTATGAAGGAACCACTATTTCTACATTTAGGGATATGAAAACCCCATGATTTATGCTTTAGGAAGAAATAACAAGTAATTCGCGTTTTATAAAATAAGGTATGATTTACAAAACCATACACATAGACTGCACCCCCTGATACTAAGCAAAATTCCCTGAGACTTACGCTTACATTATCCTATCATGACATATAGCTGCGCCACATTCGCACATATGTCAAAGATCAACATTAAAAATTGCAAAGCCTCCAAACCCGATTCTTACGTAAAATTAACAAAGCCCCTTGTTACGTTGGTCGAATCGTATATTACATATCTTACGCAATCGTACTTCGACTCTGTGTCGAATCACGTGAATCTGTTGGTGAAAGCCACCGCGACTTAAACGCCAAAACCAAACATCCCCCGCGAATAACTCCGGCCGCGAATATCTTTACCGATCCCGTTGATAAGATCGAGGAAATAAACAAATACTACTCCTCCGTCTCTCCAAACAAAGCGTGCTCGCGCCCATGCCCGTGAAACCACCGTTCCCTTCGCAGGGGACGGGTTGCTAATTTCGATCCCGCACACCCGTCACGTCCTCCCTTTTTTGAGTTTCGTTAATTATTTATTTATTGGCAACTCAAGCCTAGGTCCGTTCCCTTAGTGTAGAACCCTTAGGTCATGCAGCAGCTCGTGCAAAACAGGTGACACTGCACTTGTAATCACGTAGCAAAGCAATCAGTGGCTCTATTTGTTTAAGGCCCCTTAGGCTAACAGTATAGTCAGTCAGAAAAAAAATACCATCTGTTATTTTTATTGGGTTAATCGTGTTCACAGATTAATCAGTGTATATATACAGGGTATTAGTAGACCGCTCCCGAAAATGAAGACAAACCATAGTACTAATGACACCTTTGATGATGGGACGGAAAAAAAATTGATCCTGATTAAAAAAAAATCATATTATTTAAACTTTTTATTAGCATTATTTACGCTCCATCATGTTAGTACAACTTAATGAAACGAGAATTTTACAAAAAAATACAATACTTTTACTAAAAAAAAAACCAGCAATGAACACCAAATTATATACAGCTGATTGCTTGGGTCAAATAACGCGCAGGCGCGGCGCCGTTGCGGCGCCAGTCCAGCGCGAGCGCGGCGCGGTGCCATTCTCGCGCGGCCCGCAGCTGGCGATCGCACAAATACTTATTTACAATATTGTCTAAATACCTAACTTATCTACTTTGCCACTGTGCTAGTGTCTACCTGGCCACTTTCATTCGAATTCTCCGGTTGAATTAAAAAAGTAACGGGTTCGATTCCCCGCGAATGAAAATAATACTTAAATAAAATTTTAACAAGCATTGAGCCATGTTTTTTAATCCATCGTGTAAGAATGTTTATTATTCTGATGTATTCAGTTATGTACCTATTCATATCAGTTCAGGGTACAATTGATTGTATAAATGTATAAAAAAAATTTAATTATAACTTCTAAATTCCATATGAAGACTAGTCAGTAGGGATAACTAAACTTATGAAATGAATGTAGGTATAACGGTTTATCGATCTGCGGAAAATATCAAAGTGCCGCTTTCGACGCTAACGAGGGGCTACTGCAAGGAGGCGGCCCGCGGCGCTTTATTTCTTTTGGCGGGGTTGATTATTAAGTTTAGTATTTTTAGTTCTTGAGACAGTTACACTTTGACTTTCATTTCATGTGCGCGTGCGTGGGCGACAGATATTCGTTCAATCGTATTGTTAACTAAGTTCTTGTCATTATTTTATTGTTACGTTTTTTGTTTCTTTTATAAGATTGTGTTGATTTTATGAGAGTTTTGTTTTAATAATGCCTAACGCATACGTTTATAGTGTTCGTGAATACGGTAGCATGTTAATGAATAATGTGCCTTGGAGAAGCTCGCGGGAATGCTTCGCGTGCATTGCGAATTTACCGAGAGAGATTCCCGACAGCTCGACATCCGGCTGACTCTCGTCTGATAACAGCAGCATTTCAGCGAGTGTTGGAAAATCGACCCATTGCTCCAGTAGCGGCAGGAGGTGGAAGTCAAGTGGCAGTTCAGGCCGAGGAGCGCATTTTAGATGTCGTTCGCCGGTATCCGAACTTAGGTACACGAAGTATTGCTAAATTGTTAAGGTGTCGGAATGGAACAAGTGTGTCGTACTGGACAGTTCATAAGATGTTAAAGCGTAACCGAATGCGGCCATACAAAGTGCACAAAGTGCAAGCTTTGGTACCCGGCGATCACGACCGCTGGCGAGTTTTCTGCCGTTGGTTATTATACCAGCAACAACGTGTCCCTGATTTCATTGAACACGTCATCTGGACGGACGAGTCAACATTTACCAGAAACGGGTTGTGGAACCGAAGAAATACACACGTGTATTCCGAGGTGAATCCGCACGCAGTTCTACAAACCGGGCACCAAACCCGATGGTCGGTTAATGTAAGGGCAGGTTTATTTAAGGATCGCATACTAGGGCCAGTATTTCTGCCACAGCGACTTGACGGACTGCGATATTTAAACATTATAAATGAACAAATAGTGGACATTTTAGACGACCTATCATTGACTGAATATCGCCGCACATGGTTTCAGCATGATGGTGCACCTCCACATGTGGCAAGGTTCGTCCGTGAGCGCCTCACCGAGCTTTTTGATGATCGCTGGATCGGCAGACTAGGACCACACGCTTGGCCACCTCGGTCACCCGATCTGACCCCGTTAGACTTCTTTCTGTGGGGGTATGTGAAAGAAAGGGTTTTTAATCGTGAGTGTGATAGTGCTAACGAAGTGCGCCAAAGGATCGTGAATGTTTTCGACAAACTACGTGCGGACTGTGTCGAAGACCCCACGATGATGCCCCGACTGCATAAGGAGACGCAACGCCGAGCTCAAATCTGCCTCGAAATGAATGGGGCACAATTTGAGCCGCATCTCATAAGGCCACGGAGGATTTAGATCGGTAAACTGTTTCATACCAAATTTTTTTTATAACTTATTTTTGAACTGATCTGAGTAGATCGTACATAACTGAATACATCAGAGTAATAAAAATAATTACACGACGGATTAAAAAGCATGAATCTATCCTTTTTTAAATTTCATTCAAGTATTTTTTTCATAAGCGGGGAATCGAACCCGGTACTTAGCTTATTCAACCGGTGAATTCGAAAGAAAGTGGCTAGGTAAAGACTAGCACAGTGGCAAAGTAGATAAGTTAGTTATTTAGACAAATGTTGTAAATGTTGTTTTTTTTTTTATCAGGATCAATTTTTTTCCATCCCATCATCAAAGGTGTCATTAGTACTAACGTCTGTCTTCATTTTCGGGAGCGGTCTACTAATACCCTGTATACAGTAATATAGCGGTGTGGTACGGCTCGCGACCACCATACACATAGTGATAAACACATGTATGATTTTCTTTTGGTTGGTCATGTTCCGGGGTCAGTTCGTGTATATCTATACTATTAATAATTTAGTAAAGCGGGCGAGTTTTTTTGTTTGTTTCTTTAAAACACGGTAATCTCTGGACAACTAGTAGCAATCGGGTTCGAAAAATTATTTTTCTATGTGATAGCCAGATTCATGAAGGATAGTATAGGCTATCTGGAACTAGCTAGCCTTAAATATTGATTTTTGTTAAGTAAGTCGGAACACAAAGCGATCCCGAACTGATTTATTAGCGTGTGCTGCCGTAATGTTCAGTGATACGTAAGTATAATGATTTCCAAAAATATTAGCCCTTAGTATATGTAAAAAAAGTTCGCGATAGCATATTCATATCTATTATACATGAAACACAAAAAGGTATTATGTGATAAACATTTGTTGAAAATTAAAAAGTTATTTATGAGCATTATTTTTAGGCATGGCATATTAACCCTTATGAATAAAAGTTATTTCATCATAAAGACAATTTTATGAAATCAAATTTTTCACTTTATAGTATGTTATTTGGACACATAGTTTAGGAGATAAATGAAAAATTAAAATAATTTCTACTTGCGGGAAGTGAGAACAATTATGATAGACTACACGGGTGCGTCGCGTTGTCGGCGCGATATTTGTCGTATAAAAACACAGGTGAAACCGAGGGACACAGCTAGTTTAATAATAATAATAGAAATAGTGTGGAATACTAAATAATAAAATAAAGAAATTTGTTAGTTAGATTAGAGCGAAACGGAAAAAGACGCCATTGTCCGTCATATAACCACGCCGCTTTGAATATCGCGTTGCCGCTAGGGCCCGACACACAGTGTCTCAAACGCTTACAGTACAAAGACCTGCTCGGTGCTTTTTATTGTTATGGCGCTTAGTTACAATCACGCGTCCAGTTCGTCTCAAACAGGCTGTCTGCATGATTAATTATGCAGTCGTTACCAAATACATGGAGCTACTTTAGCTGTTTAGGAATATTGCCTCTCTAAGCGTGTTCTGTGGTCTGTATCGTGACGAGTATTCTGAAGAGCAGGCTATTCAATTTAATTCCCTCCTCTCCTTTCCACAAGAGAACCACACGCGCTGGACTCCGGAGTGTCAGTTTTACGGTTACCGCTATTTCGGCACGAACTAAAGAGTTCTATAAATCTTTGTTGTACCATGATACTTTGTATGTGTCCTTCTTATTACATTGGTTTCCTTCAAGCGTATTACCGACATAACAGAGGTGACCGCCAATAGATTTCAATCTCTCAGTGGTCACCGTTGTATTTAGATTGTACTGTGCTTACCATCAACGAAAGTACAGTCAATTTGCCGAGCTGCTATAAAAAAAAACTATGTGTTGCTGTCGCTCATGAATCCTAAGGGGCCGTTCATAAAATACGTCACGCATAGTTTTACCTTTTTAGACGTAGAGCCCGTTCGTCATACTATGTCACATTTTCTGAGACCTCCCGCTATCTACGACGTTCACTTTGGATTTCGTTACATTGTGTCTATAATATTCGATATTAATTTGCGTACTGGAGTTGAAAGTTACTGTGTTAACTCATTCTCACAATCAATCTTTCGTTTATTTATTTGTGTGAGCCAATGCTTTATTATGCTTTCAAAAATCGTATGATATTTTGTTCATATACAGATGAAGTAGAAAATGCACAAGCGGTTTGTTTGTTTTATTTTTATATTTTTGTAATATTTAACATAGTTTTGGAAAATGCATCGGGCCTTGTAAAACGTTTTTGAATCGAGCGTCTAATAATGCTGATATTACTAATAATGATGAAAATTCTAATCGCCAAAGCGTTTACAATATTCGTTATTGTGAATTTTTGATATCGATTTTATTGATCCGTCAGTTTTATATATATTATTATATATATCGATAACAGTATGTCAATATTATCAGCTTTTTTATATCTTAAATCATAACAATCCTACGTTAGATACAATTTTTTGTGCCACATGGGATCCTCAAACCCAATGAAAATACATTAATGTTCAATTTTTATTGTTTAAAATTGACATGTTTTTAGCCTCAATATCGATATTCCGTTAACATCGAACATCCCTAGATAAAATCAGATTCAGAAATTTGTTGTGGTGGCTTTTCGAGTTGGCACTTTCCTAGAAATTGAAAATTTATATAATGGATTTTTTTTCGTCCATACCTACACATATTGATTATGTTGGACAAGCAAAGGCTGAAAAATTATACAGAGCGATTATCACATTGTTCAGCATAGTTGGTTTCGTCTGGGGTTATATTGTTCAACAGTTTTCCCAATCTGTATATATCCTTGGGGCCGGATTTCTACTTGCTGCTGTCCTAACTGTGCCCCCGTGGCCTATGTATCGCAGAAATCCATTGAACTGGCAGAATCCAAGAAATACCGATGAAAAACCAACAGGCAAGAAAGGGAAGAAATGAAATTCTATATATTTATTTACATTATTTTCACTACATGATAATCTCTAATTAAATATATTGTACGTATCAGTGTTATTTATTCTAGCCTAAATTTTCCATTACAATAGAAAACAAATAATTTCTAGGGTTTTTTTTATTAAATGTGTTTCATAGAGAATATTATTTAATACCCTAATATATGTCAACAATATTTTCTGACACCAAAGTTTATATTCGTCACCAATATGTATTCCCAAATTAAAATAACTATTCAAAAAAATACTTTTGTCATTATGTTAATTGAAACTGTCTTCAAAGGGAGTTTATAAAAATCACTGTTCAAATTTAGAATCGTTTGGCACTTGGAGAGGAATGGGAGGGTTCGGGGACTGACCTTAACCCTCTGACACTACTACCATTACAGGGTAATTCACCTGGCCTTAATTATTGATAATTAAGCTTGAAGGTGAAATATGAAATTTCGACATAGTATAGCATTATATTTGCATAATGAGTGGCAGGAAAGGGCACAGTGAGGATGGAGAAAGCAATTCCCTGTCTTCTGATACTATTTCCGTGGAAAAGTAATACCCCTGGTGAGAGTTATAGAGGGTTCTAACTTTCAAAGTGAAATTTAGCACTATTTTAATTTTATTGGAAACATCAAAATATTAAATTAGCATGGTATTAGCTGTATTAGTAGAGCAACATAATAAAACAAATTTTAAAAATTCCTTTATTATTTTGTTTTACTCAGTATTTGGTTAAGCTCTGCTGAGTTATTTATTATACATAATATGCAGTTCAGTCTATGTAGGTATTTGTGTTTGGTTTCTGGGGTTTTTATATTGTGAAATGTTATTAGGGTGACAGAATAAGAATACCAAATTGTAATTTTGCTTTTCATTTCACACTTTTTTATTTGCAACTAACGTTTTTTGGGATTTTAGGTTAGTTGTTTTTATTCATTTTCTCGAAAACGGTGAATTACCTTGTAATGAGTGGTACCATTATAATCAGGGATTTTAGATTTAATCTTGATCGATTTCAACACCCATTTGTGTCAAACGTTTCTCAATCCAACCTCAAATCACATATAAATGATCAATTTATAGAGGGGCTGTTGGGTTAGGTTTGACTTTTAAAAAGAATCAGAGAGAGATGGGTTCAGTAGGGTACAGCCTGCCTGATGGTAAATGATTACAGTAGCCTATGGACAGTATGGGAACTCGTAACACCATAGTTATCACTAGCATGCTTCTAACATTAAACCCTCCTGCCCAGAGGAGTTGTGGAAACCCTTACACTTGAGGAATACAACACAACATTATTTGGCTATGATCTTCTGTAGGGTGGAGATATTTCACCATTTATTATATGTAGACAATAAATAAAACCAATGTAACATTAAATTAATAAGTAAATTTATTTGTTTAAATATAATAAAATAGTTAAGCACTTAAAACAAATTTCCAAAGGAACTCTAAGTTTAACTTGAAAATTAGTACCTAATAATTATAGGCACAATTTGTGCAGCCAATATAGTTTCAATTCAAGTAGTTTAAATTATACTTTAAAGTTTATATTGTGTAGTAAAGGTTAAAATTATAAAACTTTTGAGGGTAGATTTAAAGATCTACTTCATGTTTAACAACATGCAATAAGATGAACATAAACACAAAGAATGGACACTTCTGAAGTTCTACATCCTTGTATGTTTACTCTCGAATTTTAGTTATTAATACTTTCACTTATCTGATTGATTTCAGACATATCATGAGATGGCCATGGGAATTATGTATGTTTAAGTTGAGACAGAAAGACTAACAAGTCATTGTCTTTCAAAGAATGAATATTTTTAGCAATGGTATCTTACTATACTATCAGATATAATATAAAAAATGACTAGAGAAAATAAGATGAATAGTTTTTTGCAAAACAAGGTTTATTAATTATTACATATACCATATTAAACAATCATGTAATTAAGTCAATTAATCAAATTAACAATTTTATATCTGTATACCAGAAGTATACTACCCTAAGTCCATTATTTAATTGATTAATGATATTTTAATATCATACTTTTTTAATAAAAAAAACTACCTACTAACCTTCTCTCAAACAAAAAATAAAAATTTACTTAGAATTTCACACATTCACAAAAATACTGTAGACCTTACGTGTATAAAGTGAGCTAAATGAGACTTATGATAGTTTGTCTCAGATATACAGATATATATAATTATATATTATGTAATGTAATACATAAATGGATATTGTAATATATATGAGATTGATTCACTTAAAGTGTTTGACCAATCTCATCAACTACTTTATAAAATTTAACACAATGCTTGTACATCTATACAAATATATAAAACTGAATTGTCTGTTTGTATGTCAAATAAATAGATTTTTACTACATGCAAATATAGTATACATACATACTACTCAATTTTTTAAATTCTTGTCTGTTTGTCCTGGGTAATCTCCGAAATGGTTTGACCGAATTTGACGGGACTTTCACTGGCAGACATACATACATACGTAAATCACGCCTATTTCCCAACGGGGTAGGCAGAGACCACGTACTTCCACCTGCTACGTTCCTGGCATACGTCTTTCGTTTCTTCAACATTCATTAATATTTTCATGCATGCTCGTCGGTTGAGAGTACTCTTGACCTGACCTTTCTTCAGAAAGTCTCCGATTTGATCGATTAATGTTCGTCTAGGCCTTCCTCTTCCAACGTTTCCTTTCACACTCGCATTATAAATTTGTTTAGTCATTCTTCTTTCATTCATCCTCTCAACATGCCCAAACCATCTAAGCATCCTTTCTCAATCTCAGAGCTTTCAGGCTTTCAGATTGGGCTTCTCACTGGCAGAGAGCCAATGTTATAAGAAGTAACATAGGCTACTTTTATTTTAGAAAATAGAATTAGCGTTCCACGCAAATAAAAATAATAATCATATTTATCTTCAAAATAACAGGCAAGCAACCACCGTGGGTGGAAGCGGAGTCACCACAAAACAGATGGCATTCTGTAGTTCACCCAAGCAGAGCCGCAGGCACAGCTAGTAATAATTATATTATTATTATAAAAGTAACTATTATATTCTAGGTTTTACATGAATATTCCAATCTGGTAAATACTGAAAAATTATGATTTTATACATATAATTAAAATGTTACATATTAATCAAGTTGTAAAAGAAAAAAAATTGGGTTATTTATCAAAATGACTTGACAGAAAATTAAATGCTGAGTATAGAGAAATATATAATAGTAAATAAAGAATATAGTTTCAAAAGCTGGGATATATATAACTGTTTAAATAATAGTAAATAATGAGACCGAAAAAAAAATTGCACCGTCTGTGTCTGGTGGTAGCTAAGAGCAACTATATTTTAACGTTGGTAGCTAAGAGCAACTATATTTTAACGTTATTGATAAACTTTATTACCACAGATATAACTTATGCAACAAGGTGGGACCATTGAAATTACATCATTATAAATTTAGAAACTGTTTCTTTTTATTTTGCTCAGTTTAATGACAAACTGAATTTACGCCACTTTTTTTAACTACAGATAAGTTCAACCACAATTATGATATGACATTTTGTGCCATTGCTTTTAGGTTGTTGCTTAACCAAAATTTGTGATAATAAGAAATCCAGACAAATATGTAAATAAATCACAAAATATCATTTAAATGTAGGGTTCAAACAGTTAAGATGAAATATGCTTTATGTAAGTTAATACAAAAAAGGAGCTTCCATGACAATCGCTAAAATTCAAATTTCATCACCAAAACTTAACTTTTCTCTGAGTTTTTTAAACATATTATATATTCTGCTTTCATTACATGGATCACATTCATCCGGAGCATTAATATTACTGGCACCTTCATTTGATTGTTCACTTTCATTTTCTATCTCTTCTTTATCATTTGATGTACTATTGGTTTTAACCATTTCCTTTGTATCAACACAAGAATCTTCATCGTTCTGTATATTTTGTGGAGGAACTACGATACCCTTATTTTCATCTTCTTCTACATCAAACAACTGTTGTAAAGTGATCACAAGAAACATAAAAGCGACTCCATAATTGACAATAATGAGAGATAAGGGACCCAAAGCCAATATGAACACAGCCATTGTGAAAAGTAACGCCGATAATGCATCATAATATCTCCTGCAAAAAACGAAAATCATTTGGATAATTAATAAATTACCTTCTGTTTTTCATTTAAAATAACTCTATTTATGATAATAATTAAGATCAATAAAATGGCCATATAATATTATATGGTCGCGATTATTACTTTATTCCACTAACTTTTTATATTTGGTTCTACAAAACTTGTAGACACAAAAACCATTTAAAGCTAAATCCCTAAAATAATTGAAACGTATTTTTAAACGATAGAATATTTAATACCCATTGCACAACCCTAATGATTTCCATAAAATTTGATGTTGAGAAAATATTATATAATAATAAAAATATGGATGTTCTTCTTACAAATTTATTTTTGGTTTATCCATCTGCCATATATATGTTGAACAAATAGACATGATAAGGCCTGTGTGATATGAAGTGTCCGGTGTTAGCACCATGCTATATCTAAAAGTAATAAAAAATATTAAAATACACGAAAAAGATACAACAAAAAATAAGTTAGAACCATGTACTCATCATTCGATTTTAAAATAGAATTTCGGTATTAAATATATATAAAATAAGGCGGGAACTATATTAAACCCAGGTGCGTCACGTATGCCGATCTGTATGCGTCGGAGCCCATACATAATTATATTTTATATAGCGACTCGTTGTGTAGATCATCATTAGATCCACGCCCCGCGTCGCAACGCTACATTTACGTCGATCTAGCGATCCAAGGTTTTCGTCGGATGGTGGAAGGAGTAAAAACCTTATTTAGTTAAAAGGCTTTAAAACACGCTTCTGACGTGTGCATACAGTAGTTCTGCGTCTCAGACGTCGGATATGTAATTCTATCTACAAGTGCTCTCCGACAAAATTGTCGACAAAGTGGTCATTTATGTATAAGTACGAAAAGCATCAATTTTTGAAATATTTGTTTTAATAGGTCATGAATTTTCTTAAATAATGCTTTGACATGCGAAAATACATGATAAAGCGATCTCCATTTGCTTCTAAACATGTGCATTTCACTAAGTTCCCCTCCTTTACTCGACTGCGAAAAAGGAGGGCTATATCTTTCGAGCGTAGGTATGTATGTATGTATTTCTACTTCTTTGGCACCCTCGTAGCCTACACGGCTGGATGGATTTTAGCATGTATCTTTAGATTAGTTTTAACTGTGGGAGTGACATAGGCTTTATAATATTTAAGTACGACGTCTGGGAATCAAATAAAAAGCAAAAATAGAAAGGTATATTTTTTTAGTCAAGCGTTTTTTTTTCCAGTCGGGCTTTTATTTCCTTTTTAAATTTTTATATAATAAACCCAATTTGTTTTTTTTTCCATCTCACTGATCTAATATCGTCAGTCCTCCATGCCAGTTAGTCAGCCAGATTAATTAATCAGGGAGCGAGTCCTCACTTGATCGTTAATCAGGATGAAATGCGCGACACCCGTATCAACAGAGTGTGTTGGCTTGGTGTGCACACTTACTTTAGACAGAGACATCTCGAATATGTGCGACTCCCTAACGTATTTCTCGCTTAATTGTTTTATGACCAGGTGTATTATTGAACAATGCATTTACTGTATTTAGCTCTATTGTCTATGAGATAAAACTTGACAGATTTAAACTTAGAAATGTAAATGAAATACTCACTTAAAATTTCTAGCCCATGTTAATAAAGCAGGAACATTAATTAAAGTCACTGAGAGCCACATAAAAAACAACATCATGTGGAAATTCAATTTATTTAGTTCCTCATCCATGCTAACATCAGACTTCTTTTCATCATTTTCATCACATTTCTCTTCTACTTCCGGTTCTTTAGCAGTATCAGAAATAAGTTCAGGTTTTGTACTTTCAGTGATGTTTTCTATTAAAACATTACCCTGTGATGAATCACTATCGTGGGGAGATTGTAGACTATCCTCAATTTTGTCAGTTGATAGATTCGCTTTTGAAATTCGACTACTCTGATTTACTTTATTACTTCTATTAATTTTGATATTTAAAAAGCGACATATTCGAGATGTTATCTTAGCCATTAGTTTGTAAACATAATCTTCCAAATAGTCTTCATACATTTTGGAAAGCTGAAATGGAACAACGGATCTTAGATACCACTTTTATAAGTTAGTCCTCTGTACAACAGTTCATTTACAAAAATAATTATTTATTTTAAGAATTATAAAATTGCGTTTTTTTAATTTTAATCACTTGATTTAATAAATAATAATAACAGTAAAAGTTAATTTCTCGTGTAGCTTACCATAAACGCGTAGAATGCTGCGCCAGCAACAAGCGACGCAGCGCCACAAGATATCTGAGACGCACATATCAAAGCAATACTAACTACCATAGGGATTTTCTCCAGACCCGATGCAACTTTAGCTGCGACATTGCTACCACCTCGCCATAATATTCTGTAAAGGAAAGTGTCTCTGCTAAACTATGATTTGTAGCATTGTAAATATTAAACCATGGTCTATTTACCCGACTGCGAAAAACGGGGGTTATGTTTTTTGAGCGTTGTTACGGAATTGTAGAACCTCGGTCGGTCCGGAGGGGAGGGAAGAGCGCGCGCGGGGTTTTTTGCATCGCGGCGTGTGCGCCGAGCACGTACACACCGTTGTTAGACAGCGTGAGGGTTGGATGCGTGTTATTGTGAATAAAAAGACGTTCACAATATTTAATGTGTGCTAAATTAATAGCGCTTGTTTTATTCTTGTTTCTTACAAAGTTACAGTAGTTCGTAGTAACAATGTGGTTTCTTAATAACGTTCTTGACTGTAGTTTGCTTGTAGATTCGCTGCTTGCTGTTGCTGGTGTTGTGG
The DNA here is from genome assembly GCA_033032175.1 of Saturnia japonica. Classification (NCBI taxonomy): domain Eukaryota; kingdom Metazoa; phylum Arthropoda; class Insecta; order Lepidoptera; family Saturniidae; genus Saturnia; species Saturnia japonica. The sequence goes on from CM065314.1 coordinate 9,013,514, forward strand.
TGTTTCTCGAACTGATCGTAGTACTGCTTTTTTTTTTTTTACGCAGTACTGCAAATAAAATGTCTGACCTTGTTGTTAGCCTTAGGGGCCCTATCCGAGAACAGAGCCGCTGCGGCTTTTACAACTTTACCGGGCTTGGGGGGCGAGCGCTTAAGGCACTCAGCCGCGTAAGCGTGGGCAACCAGCGCACAAGGGTGCCAAAGTGGCCGGACCTCGGCTTGGGCTGTTGCCGCGATTGCAATGAAGTCGCGATCTGTCTAATACCCTATCCGTAAAATCGAGCTAAACTAACATATACAGATATACATGTTCCTTCCTCCTGGGAGGAAGGAAGGAACATGTGTACGTGTATTTAGTGATCTGAAATATGTTCTACACTAACTAGTGCAAAAAAAGAAAAAAAAAGGTTCCTTACAGAACCTATGTACCTGTGAGGTGTGGACGTATATGTGTGTACGTGATGCTTGTATGTGGGTAGCTAAGTGTTGCACGTAAAGTGTCACTTGTATCGCGCGGGCGGCTGCCAGACTCAAGGGTTTCACCCCGAGGAACGGACCTAGGCTTGAGTTGCCGCGGGAGAGGGAGGTCGCGGCGGTGGGTGTTTAGAGAGACGGTTGAGTAATATGCGATTTGTTTCTCGATTTCGTCATCGGGATCGGTAAAGATGTTACGCGGTCGGCGCTGTAAGCGGGTGGCGTTTGGGACTGGAACGTAATTCGCGGCGGCTTTGATCAAAGGATTCGCGTGATTTGACGCGGTGTCAAAGTAAGATCGTGAGAGGTATTTGATGTACGACTCGATCGAGGGGAGTGTAGTACTGCCGCCCTCTCCGCTATATTTAACCTCGCCCTTTGCCTCGCAACCGGTCGTGCGATGGATTCCGTGCGGGGCGTCGCTCAGCCAATGAGCGCGCACGCCCTGTGTGCGCGCTCTCCGCAGAGCGAGGCTAACCGTGAGAAAGGGACGGCAGTACCATGAGTCACCATGCCAGATGTTCCGAGTCTGGCATGGTTCATCCTTACAACTAGTGAAATTTATACATTTAAACTTACAACTAGCTATATTCTTATTCTAATCGTTTTAAAATACACATATTCAGTTCATATTATTATATCTATTCCTAACACGTATTTATAAACCTTATTCCTAACACGTATTATTTCATTTATTTGTTCATTCTATACTATTAGACTATCGTTATTCGCTCGCCCCGCTCGCTGTCCGCAACACGTGTCGTCACCGCCTCGCGGCAAGAGAGTTTCGCCGATCGGACTTTGAGAAATTAGATTAAATTATTTTGCTTGCATATATAAAATTTGCACCCGTGCACCCGCTTGATGCGGGTTTCGATTAGCAAGTAGTGAGACGGGGTTTTGACGTAGTGAGTGGTTGTGTGAAGTGTTCCTCTATCTTGGCAACGCCAGCACCAGGTCAGGTTACACACAGCATCTTCATACATGTACACTATAACCGACATTACCCGACTGGCCTGGACTCTTCGAGTGCGACCTATTTACCGGGTGAGTAATAAGTATAAGTTTCTGGTGTAATTATCCGAATTTAACCGGTACTCACGGCGGCAATCTTCCCTGCCCTCCACGGCCTTTTCAAGCACGCTTCCACATTAGGGTAGGGAGATTTCGGGAGTTGACCGTGAGGCCGAGTGGCTTAGCCCAGGGTTAGGCCCGAACAAGCGTATTGTGCTGTCTATTTCTTTGGCACGTTCTGTTAGATGTCGTTAAATTCGACTTAATTGTAAGAGTGGCATAGGCTATATATGATTTAAGTACGACGTCTGAGAATCAAATAAAAAACAAAAATAGAAAAATGTATATTTTTGTGGTGTTTTTTGCAGTTAGGTTTTTGTTTCCTTTTTAATAATTTAGTTTGTTTATTTTATTGTTAAGGCCACTGGATACACATCCTTAAAGACTAACTTCGTACTATTATTCTATTCTTCAACAAACATTGCGCTAACGAGACAGTGGTTCGCTTCTTAGATCTGTCCAAAGTGTTTTTGTGGCAACTTAAAATACATGTTTGACATTTCTAGTAAGAATTTATAATCTACGTCACTTATGCACGATAAACCAAACTATATCACGCATAATACCACCAATATTACATAATATAGGCTGAAATAACATATGTATATGTAAAAAAAAATGGTTTGTAAATTTTAAAATTTAGTCTTAGGACATACATATTTACGAACTTACATACGAATGAAGAAAGTTAAATACAAGCTTGTAATAAAAATGAATCAAGGTCCCACCAAAAACTCTAATTTACCAAAAACAAGTGTAGTGTTGCCAGCAGTTTAAAAATCCGAAATATCTAAAGGTTAACTCAGGCCGTAATAATCTTCATGGATAAAAAATAAATAAACTTCAACTTAATCTAGTTACAAGATCCACATATAATATAACTGTTACTCACCTGAAAAATAATTTGTGTGTTATCTGAGATGAGAAGACCATAGCGACAAGCATCGCTGCAGCGGCTATATTAATAATGCCTAAAGCGGTCATATAAACTGGAAGTACAAGTAAGGACCGAATGAAGTATTGAATTTCTATATTCTTCCAACTAGCATTCTCAAATAGAAACGAAAGGAAGGGTATCGACCTGTAACACATTATAACACATTAAAAATCGATTCAGAAAAAGAAAACCACCACTAAATATATATTTATTATGACAATGAAAAATTGCATTATTTTATTTTAGAAACGAGATAAATATTTCATTCTAATACGAATATCCTATTATTTATATCTGTAAGAACATACTAATTTCTCGACAAGAATTGTGTTTGTGATATACTTAATTTGCCATTATGATGAAACATTGCAGAAATAATGCTGTACAAAACTGTCTATTTTCATTGTTTATAATCTGGTTCAAAATATGAAGAGGTTTTTTTTTCTTGCCGTCATCCATGCATTTTTAATAGTTTCGTGCATTCTGTATTCACTTTTTTAAGGCAAACACCCATACAGTTGGTATTTTTAATTGTCTTAAAATAATATGTAGTATATTTTTCTGCACCTAGTTTATGAACCAAAATTAAAAATTATACAACTCATTCCCATCCTTTTATATAAATAAATTGCGCCGTCCCAGAGAAGTTCTCAAAATAAGTTGTACTGCCGATTTATGATTTTGTATCTATAGGCACCTAAGAATAAGAATAATGAAAATGATGGTATGGTTCTTATTCTACCTTTCCTCGTACTAATTTTTCTTTCTTTTTTTTCTAACCTGCAGGTTACAGGTTACACAGGCGGCCTTGTGTATGCATGCCTTTATCTCGGCTGAGTCGTCAAAAAGATCTTAAAAGCTAAAAGATTCGAAAAAACCCTCTAAAAAGTTGAATTTATTGAAGAATTATATTAAAATGCCATATTTTTATGGAAACCTTGTGTGTCAATGTATGATGCCAATCACAAAGCAGCGCGACCAATGTTATGAAATAGGTGTGATGGTGGTCCCTAAAATCTTGTACTTACGTTAACACCATAGCAAATAGTCTCGCAAACACCAACGCGTAGTACGGCTTGACACCTTCGCTCATCAACGCACTATGTATCGAGATACAAGTACCCTTTTCACGGAGACTTATAATGTTAGTTCTGACAGCCAAAAGGACTATTGCGGCCACGTAGGGAATGAGCGCTGGAGTATAATTGCGGGCGAATTGGGCTAGTCGAAGATACCAAGTTTTTGATAAACTGTAAAATATTACATTTCTATTATCTAGTTGCCTTATTGCTTATTTGAAAAGAATTTATATATTAATACTTTAATCTGTGACTACATATATCAATATGATTTTAAGTCCAATCGGTTCTATAGGTTAATAAAAATAAGTACATACACTGTTTTTTTTTTGTCATATAATAGATAAAAAAGAATTTTCATTTCGAGTTAAAATAAAAACTTATAAGAGCGAATATTTAACTATGAAAACATCTTACTTTAATTTTTTTCCATTTTAAACCTCTATATACCTTATTAACTCAAGCTTTTTGGTAGATATTACACATTTTTGATAACATTGACCTAAATCATATAAATTTTTGACTATTTCGCTAAAAACACACAAATGTCGTATTTGATTTCTTGTAAGTTTAGTATAGATAATGAAACTAGACTGAATTTGTAAAAGCTAGAAAAACAGGTTTTTTAGACTCAATTCTGCTGTATGCCCTCTAAATCTAAAAGGAAGACTATCCACTAATCATTAATCTACATGTTATGGTTTATGACCATTGCTCTTCTAGGCTGAAATTATAAATTAAAGAAGAACAAATAGTCTCGTCACACCATACAATTTTAGCGTTGTGGCCATAATAGCACCTGATCCTTGTGACGATGTGGCCCAAGATAGTAGCACGCTAAGCACAGTGGAAGACTGGCTCTCAAGTGCAGCTGCCGGGACACAACTATAGGTGTTTGGCGACAGATTTTCAACTTGCGTAGTAGCTAGCCCAAGCGGGCAGTAGAAAAAGCCCTACCACCATACTGTGACATATCAAAACTTGATGCAGGCAAACTTCGCAATACCATTCATAAGTAACTGTTCTACGATCTTCTAGCGGAATTACTGGTACTGGTCCACTGCGTCGAAAAAAAAACCGATATAATTTTTTTATTAAACGCTCCGACCAGAAACTACTTCTGTGGGCAACTTGTCTTGTTCAAACACCAATTGCGTGGATTGTTACTTCATGAGAGGATCGTAGCTGTAGATCTAAGTTTCGTCAGTTGTAAGGATGTAGGATACGTTTTGCGAAGTTCCTCCTACAAACTTTTCTAGCATAAATTTGTTAAAGAAGGTTGCAACGTGAAACCTATTAAACTTGTTAGTTATTATACATGTAAAAAAAAAGATTGATATGTGTACTGTCAACTAGACTATATTTTTAATAAATAATGTTTTTTGTATTGCTCCTAATAAATCTTATTTAAAATTCCGTTCACTATATGAAAATTTACACCAATCAACACGACGGGATTTTTGCTCTTCGGTGAAAGAAGGAGGTATCCATCGTGAAGCAAGCTTCCTAACTTTAAGGTGTTAAATCATAGCACGAAAAGCTGCCCACGAGACGTCCATTGTTGCAAACTCAGAGTACTTTTGGTTGCAAACAAAAAAGAGTGACATATAATATTTCAAAATATTTAAGAAAATAACAATGTTTTTCACCAAAGAGATTTGTATTGAAATTAGTTATCAATTCAAAATAGTTTCAAGAAAAAGAGATTGTATTTTACTCGATGGCTAACAATTTTCGGAACAACCTAGGTATTATTTATTTATAATATAATAAATACTTTATTAGCTAATACTTAGCCGCTCCAAAACTTTTAAGGTATTTTATACTTTTCGGAAATTCCAATAATCAATTTGAAAAGCTTTCCCGATCGACAGGTCGATCGTGGTAGACTGTTTAGGTCGCCCCTGGTCTAGACTTTTTACTACAATGTTTGCGCGCATCGTAAAAATTTCATAATGCACCTAAATATAACTTTAATAACCAATCCTATTATTAATTAGCTCTACGCTTTAGAGTTACACATAGTAGTTGCCATTTTAAGAAGTTACTTTTACATTAAAAATAATTCATAAAAACTTTTTACTAACCTGACAGTAAAAGTACACTGAGGATCCAATAGAAGAGTAATCTTGACATGCTCTTTTGCGTCAAGACCGAAAGTAACGTTAGGGTTACTTTTAAACAATCGCAATTTCATAGGCGATTTTTTAATATGTCTGAAAGAATACAATAAAACACATAACCGATAGAATTAATATAGTTTTTGTTAGAATACTTAATTGAACTATAGAGCAGTGTACTAAGGTAGGACAAGAATACACAATAAGTCTATTTTTGTTGATGTTCAGTATTGTCAATTAAGGTAGTTTGTTATGTTAAAGAAATGCGACGGTTGCTTTTCTTTAACACGCTTTATTATAGAATAAAACTAGAAAACGGTGTTCAGTTCATTTATGATGTCAAGCTAAATCTCAGACAGGGTCTCAGTTCTGCCCGAGTTCAGACGCACTGTCAGTAACTGCTGCCAACTACACCTGCTTTAGTAGAAGAAAAACATTTCAACAACTTCTTAATGACGAAATAACTACATATTGTTTTAATAAAATAATCAATACAATAATTTGATAAACAAATATCCGAACTAAAAAGAGTATTACATATCCAAGAAACGTATATTGGATTTACTGACTCAAAGGGACAAAAGTAATCAAAATAAAAGTAAATAACATCTCAAAGGGATTTGGTCCTTTGACCCTAACTACAAAATAATTTAAAAAAAAACCAACACTTACGTGAAATAATGATAGTACTCATAATTTTTCGCCCAAGGTACATGCATTTCTGCTGATACGTGGTAATGATTGGCTTTACAATCGGCCGTTGGTTCAACATAAAATAAATATGCTTGATTTATAGTATTGAAGTCCCGCAAAATAATTTCATAATATAAACTGTCCCTCTCGGTTTCTTTTATTATGATAGATGTTGTGAAAGAAAATTCTGATGGCAAATCGACTATGATTTCCCTTGAAGCGTGGTCATTTATATCTACATTCAAAGTTATCTGCAATGGAATAGTATAAAATCCATTTAATAATATTACAATCTTAAAACCTCTACAAAGATAAATCTTCAGACTCGGTGAACACGATATTATTGTGAAAATATTGATATATTATGGATCTCCCTTCAGTAATTCGTCGACATAATATCATCGTGATATTTGAGACAATATTAGCAAACATAGTTATATCGAAAAGAAAATGAACAACACCACAATTTTATAAAGAGATATCTGAAAAATAATTTTTATTCTTTTAATTTGCTTAAATAAGTTTAAGTGTATTGTATAACCATTTCGTAGCAATTTGGTATCAAACTGGTACAAACTTACGTCAAACTGCTGTAGCAAATGGATGTCAAATTGAACAGAGAATAGTAATTGAAACCAAATTCGGAACATATTGGAGACAGCGAATGTCGTTCGGTCTCGAATCTGAACAGACGCGTATAATTTTATTAAAATTTACTTTTTTGTCATAACTTTATATTATTAAATTTCAATATTTTTTTTAAAGTTCGTTTTCAAACTTTTGATGTCAATTTGGTGACCATTGCGACAACAGTCGAATTGGAGTCAAATGTTGCACAGAAAATTGTAATTTTTAGGAAACCTATATTTCTTATGTAAATAAGTAAGTATTTAATTACCGGTTTTCTGGTAGGCGGAATTCTAACGATAACGTGTGTCCAGTCAGGATATTGAAGCATCAAACTATGTAAATGTACAGTAGCTAGCTTCCTCTTACCAAAGTCAGTGGCTGCACCGGTCCAATGACTCAATTCAGATAGAGAAGTTGCATGTTTACTGGAAATATAAATGATTATTAAAATCAAATAAGTCTGTCTGTCTGTCTAAATGCGAAAAACTCAAAAAGTACTGAACGGATTTTCTTACGGTTTTCTCAATGAAGGTAAGTGATTCGTGAGGAAGGTTTAAGAGTATAATTCATTAAAGTTTTTTGTAAATCAGCTGTAATATGACGATGAATGTTGAAGATGTCGGAAAAAATATTACACCTTTATTTTAATAGATATATATACCTACTAGCGGTGTGCCTGCGGCCTGCAAGCGTTTATAGTTACGCAGTAGTTATTTACATTCTGTAATTTTATTTTTACCCATATTGTTGACAATTCATATGCCGTATCAATTGAGGAATGGCGTGTATTTCCCGTGTACAATTTTCATCAAATAATTCTACTTATTTCTTTCTTACCAAAAGCATAAATATAAATATCCCTAATTTGAGATATGACGGGTTCTTCATACAAACTTTCACCCAAGTTTTATTTTCACCACGTAAAATAATTCACTTGTAGCAAAACTGTATAACCCAGATAAATTACAATAAGTATAAGGCTTAGAATATATAAACTCCCGCGAGCCGCAATTGACAGCGCACGTCATATTACTATCATAAAATAAAACAGTAATTATGCCGTACTGCGTAGTTAAACATTTTAAAAACACTTCAGCCAAACTTAAAAAGAATACTGGACTATCACTTAATAGGTCATTATTAGAAATACAATACATTTCTTATTAAGTATAACAATATAAATTAATCAACAAACCAGATTGACAATGAATAAACTGGTTGGTATGGCAGCCGATGTTATTTCACCATTATCGCGCATGCGCATTTGGTGTTCCTATATTTTGTTCATAGAAACTTTCATCCCCTATTTTCTTCCCTTAAAAGTTTTATTTTCGCTACAAAAAGTACTCTATGTCCATTTCCAAGGTTCAATCTATCTCTATACCAAAATTCATCAAAATTAGTTCAGTGGTCTAGGCGTGAAAACGTACAGACAGACAGAGTTACTTTCGCATTTATAATACATATTAGTATCGATTACGTAATTATTCCTCTTAAACGTAAACATATATTATGGTCTACTACCCATGCGAAGCCCGGGCGGATTGCTAGTTAGTTACAAATTGCGTACTCACGACTATTGTGTACTGAAGTTTACATAGATTTCGCTTCCGCCGTTTGTATGAAGATGCAATACTGTTTACTTTAGTGTACTGTAATTGCGCGCTTACGTCACGCAATTGCAAGCCCGTCCTTGCCCCGTTACATAACCCGCCCCCGTTATCGTCAGTAGTACCTCAAACCCGCCAACGGCTGTCGGAAAATAGGACTGTCGCGAACGAACTTGTACGACAATAGGCTTGGTTAGCGTGTCACCATCTTGGACCACACTGTCACTACTCACTTAACATCAGTGACATAACACTAAAAGCTTTAAAGAATTAAAATTAATAAAAATATGTTCAGTGAAATTACGTATATTTCAAAGCGGACAAAATTGATTGGTAATCTGCCAATTTCGATTATTTAATCATGGTCATAAATAAATTAATAACATTTTGTGGTCTATCAAATGGAATAATTCTCCAATAACAACATATTATAATCTATGTCTAGGATAAATTATAACATACCAATATCTGTAAGTATTATATGTATACTTTGCGTTACATCCGAATATCCAATCTTTGCCACTGACATTAACTGCTTCCACGGCCACAAATCTATTTTGTGGAAACTTAGCCAGCCTTATCATCAAATAAGTTGTCCTGAAAAGATGTTAAAAAAAATAATGTTTGAAGTTGACAATTGATCCTATGAAGGCCCCAAACAAATGGTTATATGCCTTTTTACATTTTAGACTGCTTTGTTAGGTCCATTCTTACATCTCACTGCTCGACCGTCACATCGCCAAAATTGAGGGCTTTAAGTAAAAATATGCAATCAAAAGAATTGTAGACATGTTCTATCTTGACAAAAATCTACTCACTGTCTCACCGAAACCATCGAAATATTTTTACGATAGTTTCAAGTCACATGCTCAATGCAACAAGATTGGTGCCGCCATTCCGATTTAATACTTACTACAAGAGACTATTAAACTATTATAGAATAAGACAGCATATTCTATAGAAACCACGGAGATATTTTAAAGAACTCAGTTTAATTAACCTGTCAACGTAAATCGGTAGCCAAAAGCCATCATGCAAGCCATTGCGTATCTTTTAGATAAATAAGAATTTTGTTCTTTATGGGTTGAGCAAGTTTAGACATAAATAATATTAATCTATTTAAAACTGAAAAAGCAAAGTAAAAAGCAGTTGTTTCCCGCTATTTTACATTTGTTTTTCTTTCTGTAAAAATGAGTGAATCTAATGAAGAAATTCGACACATTTTAAAATATTATTACAAAAAAGACAAAAATGCAACTCAAGCAGCGAAAAAAAATTGTGATGTTTATGGACCTAATGCAGTGTCAATAAGAGTAGCACAAAGTTGGTTCAAACGTTTTCAGTCCGTCGCCCAATTACGAATAAAATGGACGCCATTTTTGAAAAAGTGGAGCAAGATCGGCTTATCAGTAGTTACGATGTAGCTGAAGAATTGGAAATCGACCACAAAACGGTTTTAACTCATTTGAAGAAAGCTGGCTATACCAAAAAGCTCGATAATTGGGTGCCACATGAGCTCACTGAAAGAAACCTAATGAACCGGTATAATAAATGTAAATAGCCTTTGAAAAAATGTCTTGAGTTTTCATATAAAAATGCGAAGAAACTTTTTCCCCGACCTATTATTATTTTTATGTTATAATAATGGCAAATCTTTTGTTATAATACTGACGTAGTAATTAGCTTCCCGAAATACTTATTCGTTTTCTACACATCTATCTGGATAAATGCCAAATAGTAAATATAAATAGGATGAGAATGATCATATCCTGTAAAATAGATATAGGTATATCTTATGCTAGCTATATTACCAAAAAGACCTGGCGAAACTAAAATTATTGTATTGTAGAAACTGTAATAAAATAATTAATAAATTAGTAGTGTCAAATGATTCAGAGCTCACTTATTTATTTCAGGTCGTGATATCTGATAGATTCTTCTGTTATCTTCATACCAAAACGCATCCGCCATCATTGTCACATTTGCACGCTCAATGTCTGGGTTCAAAATAATTGAATGATTGGCCTACAAATATAAATATTACTCTCTATAAACGATCTAGAAACTGTAATGCTTTAGCAATAAAGGTTTGTTACGTAACCTGATGTAACATTACATTTTTTTTAAACACATTAAAAGGATTTAGCCTGATCTCACCTGATGTTAAGTGACAATGTGGCCCTACTAAGCCTAGTGGGGAGATTGGTTCTCTATTGTAGCTGCCAGAACACACATATAGGTGTTTGGTTACAGATTTTCATCCCGAGTGGTGGTGTGGCTAGTGGTGGGCATTAGAAAATCCTCTACCATCCTGTTATGGTTTAATCACAATGTTTTCCTTAACGCCATGTCGCCGCGTCGTGTCTGTACATGCTACCATTGAGCCAACATAGCTTTATAAAAACTAGCGATCGCCTTAAGGTCGAAATTCGACCAGCGACCTTTTGATCATAGACTATTTTCTGTGTGACATTTACAGTATTCATAAACAATGAGTATCATCTAAATCACTTGCTGTCACTTTTCGTTGAGTGACAATGTCAATATTTTGGGGGGACTAAGTTCAATGACACTGGTCGGGTTAGGATTCGCAGTATTAATTTATTTTATTTAATATATTAGTAACAGATATTGTAGATACATTTTAGTTATCTTCACTTTTTCTCCATATAATCTTTACCCATACCAAATCTCAGTCTTCCGTGCACGCAATAAGCTTAAAAAGGAACCGAAAGTTTTTGCTTCACGTATTAATATATAGATATATCATGTATTTATTAACTGTTTGTTAAACACGATGTTAAATTAAGGCCACTAAAACCTGAGTGGCCTATCTGCGTGTATCGATAAATTTACCTGTTAACATAATATTCATAATCTAAATATGTGTTTTATTTTATTTATTTACGTGATACTAACATATAAAGTGGTATGAATTTAATAACTTTAGACGATTTTAGTTTTGTAAAAGTACATTTTTAGATTATATTGACGTATTTAACGTATTGACGTTAACAGGTAAATTTATCAAAAAAAGCAGATAAGCCACTCTGGTTATCATGGCCTCATCTTATCTTAACCCTTACTAAATGTAATATAATCATAATACTAATGTACTACATCAGTGTCCAATATTCAATACTAGTACAGACCATCACTGGAAAAATGAATTTATTGAAAAATTTCAATGAATGAACTTACCACAAAGTATTGCTTTGCTCTTGCCAATAATATATGACTGTCTTGAACAACTTGTTCAGTCGTTGAATCTATGATCGAAAATAGGAATCGATTTATCGCCATTACTAATTGCTTGCACCATACTATGCACACATGATCTGGCGACACCCAGACACCTGGAATTGATGTAGTCTAAAAACAAGATTACAATGGTTTATTTTTGCATAATAAATATCTTTCAGGAAATATATCTAAGTTAACTAGCATACTGCAGTTAACTAAGACCTAAAAAGTAAGTAGACAGAATAGGGCTATTATAACATCAAGACAATTTCACTCAGCTGGGAAAATTAAAAAATTTACCACCATGCTATGCATAACACATTTATTTTAATTTTTTCATTATTATTGAAGTATAATTATAATTATCATCAACACTACTCACTAGAGAGTGAAGAGATGGGCTAAATATTTTGTATTAACAGAATTTTAGGATAGATCTTTTTTAAATTTAATATTTTTAACATCACTTACACACGTTAAGCATGTTTGTCATGTATGAAGAGACATAATATAATTTCAAAATATGAACTCACCAATGCACTGATATAACTATCATTTGATGAAGTCAGTCCTGAAGGCATAAGAACATCCCTCGGACCATTTCCGAAACTGAGCAGAATTTTCTTATCTTTCAGTTCCTTGTTACTATTTATATATGATTCCCATTCATAGTTCATAATCATGTAATAGTCGTTCATTTTAACATCAAAATTAATTACAGGCGCTTCTATAGGCGCGGCTAGGGAGATAGCTATATTTGTTAAATTTATTGTACTGGGATATGCTAATAGCCTCTTGGCAATAACTCCTCCCTAGAAAAAATAAGTTTTACAACACATTTCATTATTTATTACAACTTTGTAAAAATAACAAATCATATTTATTAAAAATGTACTTGCCATGGAATGGCCAATAAGGATAACAGTTGTGGGTACTGATTTAGTATATTTATTATCTTTATATAAACTTAAAATTTTTGATATAGATGCAGCAGCAAACCTTGTTTGACTTTGTAACACTCCACCATATAGCCCAGATAATTCTTCATTGTAGCTTACTAGAAATAATAACACACTTGTGTAACATATTTAAAAAAAAGAATACTATATTGTTACTAAGAATAGGTATAATTCCTTTAAGTATCTATTGAGTATTTTTTTTTTTTTGATCAATTTTAATAAGTTTTTTTAACTGTACACATAAGATCACAACATCACACTATAATTATAAAAAGTAAATAAATAATGAAACTTAAACGTTATATAAACATTCTATTTCAATTTACCACACTGTTTGGAAAGCAATAACAGGGAAAAACAAGGACAAGATGTTACATAGCTTCCTGAATGCTGCACACCTGAGTTTGATTTGATGATTTGCCTTTTTCTCAAAGATAGAGACTTACCTAACTAGTGAGTTTGACTAAGGTAAAGAGGTTGGTAACATCAATCATACAATCTCTAATCTTTATGGAAGTTGGAACATACAAAATTATAAAACTCAACAATTACAACATATTTAAAATTTAATAATTTATGAAAATTTTCTTTTTTTAGTTCTCCTTACTAACGCATTAATACATGCAACTGATATTTATAGTGGCCAATAAAATCACTGTTTAAAAAAATCTTATTATTTAATTGATGGGGATATAACATTAACACATACTTGTAAAAAAGTCGAAGTGAAAATCATAACCTTGGGAAAGAGCTTTACGAAGGGCGACTGATGCTAAGGATCTTGCTTGCATTTGGCTACCAGAATTTCCAGGAAGAAACAAGACAGGAACACCATCAAACCTGTTAAGAATATTTTTTTTAAAGTATAATGTCAATATTGGAGCTCCATGTTATTAATTATGTGCTACAATGGACCTAGACCATGGAGGATGGAAGTTCGATTTTCTTTATGGCAAATTAAATTTGTAATTTATTTGATCTGGTTAGAGCTTGCAAAATTGGTGAAATATTTATACATTCGAAAATAGATCATCTTATATCAAAAGAAACCCACTATTGATAGGACTATAGATAGTTTTTTTTTATCAACATTCGTGGGAAACCTATTTCACCAAAGTTAGACTAGGTTGTGTTTGAACAACAATGTTGTAAAAATTTATAGGATAATTTTATTTATATACCAGTTCTATTTTATTTTAAAAGAAATTACTGGGAAAGTTTATTTACATATTTTTTTACTGATTGACTGACTTTAAAAAACTAAGTAACAGTATAGACTAATCGACTCTGGTAAAAGTTTGGTAACTTATCATATATTTCTAATTAAAATTATATAATTATAAAGTTTGCATATTGACTACATAATATATCCAGACTTTCTTGTGAGTAGACGTGGGTCATTACATCATTTTCAAGAAATGTAACAAAACCAGGGACTTGGTCAGTGTCACCTGTTTTAAAACTAGTGATTTTTTAACCAGCTATTTTATTCTGCTACTGTGATTGTTTGCATAAATACCTCCACCAATTATACAGTTAAGTATGAAACGAAAATTAATTAAATCACTAGGTAACGAAACCAGTGACATGGTTGGTGTCACCTGTTTTAAAAGTAATGATTTTTATAACTGTCTATTTTTATTCAGTTACTGTGATTATTTGCATAAATACCTCCACTGACTATACAGTTATGCACAAAAGGAAAATAAATTAAATCACTAGGTATGTATCTAAGAGTTTGTAGCTATACAGCTAAATCAATAAATTAACTTTCCTTCATACTTAATGCAAGGCTTAGGACTGACTGCACTAAATATAGGTATTTATGATTGATTGATTAGTGTTTGATATGAAACTATGACTTTAATAAAATTATTAGTGCAGGCCTATTTAAAAGTTTATTTGATTGTATATGTACAATGATGACTGATATTTACATGTTTGACATATTTACAGTTTATTTGAACTTTTTCAACATTTTCACTGTCTTTTCTTTTGGCACTTTTATTTACACTTTAGCATTATTTCTGATTTATTTGTGTGTAGGCCCGATGCGAAAGAAATGTAAGGCTGTGCGCTTGACCTCACTCAACTACTCACACCCAATAATCACAGTAGCAGTAAAGCATTTACAGAAATTACTACTTATGATTTCACAAGAAACTAGTGATTCGGTTACGTGGCCGCTTAGCTAGTTATTGTAACTAGTGACATTAAATAACTCCATTGTCTACTTGTGAGTAAATAACATATCCTAAGTTGCTTTTGATTTCTTTATCCACTACACTAGAAATGACTCCCTTCTTGTTTTAGAAAAAAATACATAACCTACCACTTGAACCTTCATATCAACAAAGCAAAAAATAATGAAATTGAAACACAAAAATACATACCACATTTTTCGAGCTTTTTCTGTGAATCTGCCTTCACTGTATGCATACAATCCATAATGCGGATATATTTTATTTTCTAAAACATTCAATCGCTGAAATGCGAGTTCAGATTTAATTTTTATTAACATATCTATATTATTATCTTACACCCTTTTTTATATGTTCATGATCTACACATTTACATTTTTTAACTTACCACAAACTGCGGGTATTCGAACATATATGTCATAATACAATAGTCACTTTTGTCGCTAAAATATAAATTCAAAATACCGACCAGATAAGCCAAAACGAAAACAAATGAAAAAATTTGAAATATGCTCGTACTGATGATATTGAGTAATTTCATTATGGCAGTTTTTAATAATAAAATTTCGGTTACTAATGATTAATTAGGCCGTTTGTTGCAGTACATTTAATAGCATCACATTATATTTATTTATTTTTATTATTTAAAAATATTCATTCAAATACGAAAATAAATATACCACGGCACAGTGTTGGGTTTTTTTAAGCTATGAAAATATTTCAATGTATCGATATTTAAAAACATAAATTAACGTATCGATATATCAATTAAACAATATAAAATACCATGTATGATTTTTATTGAAATCTATATTTTTCATACCAACATACAAAAATTTATAGATACTTTTTATGATTATAAATATTAATTTTGGTACCTAAATTTTTTACAAATTATTATACATTTGGTGGTTTGGTTGTATATGTTTGACACAATTTGTCGGTTTTTAATTTAGTACCCAATGTTGGTCACTGTACCTCTCAATATCAACATTATTTACTTCTGGTCACGTTTATATAAGAAAATACGCTTAGAAAATAGACCCAGAAGGGAACTTTTGCCAGAACTCTAATTCATAATTCAGACAATTCGTCACCGTCAATGTGGTTTGGAAATGAAAAGGTTGTAGTAGAGATTGCTGCAGTTTCAGCAAGCTCCTGCTTTAAAGTTTAACCAGAGGTGTTATGCCTATTGCCTAACGAACTGAAGCAATTACTTTTTCAGTTCATAATACTAAGTTCACCCGTCCTTTCAGAAAAATAGCTCTAAAGTATTTGATATTTTTTGTGTCCTAGGTTTCATTGAAGAGAATAGCATCTGATGTAAATGTAAAAGTTGGCTATCAGCACAGCACATAAATCAAAGAGTTTTGCTTCTGTCTATGTTGGGTACGCAGCACGTCACACGCGTCGATAAGGCGAGTGACGTCAACCCGGGTTGGACGGGTTTGTCGATGTTATAGGATTTCTTAAAAATCTTATAAGATGCCGTATGCCCGCCTCGTGGCGATTATTCGTGCCGATCCGAAGTGCTCGCTACACGGTCCTGAGGTGTGAGATATCGCACAAGCTCATCGAAATAAAAACAAAACTTTTTCACGAACATACGTAAACCGAGCCGACCGATCTTGTCTATATAACCACAAGTCTTCATAAGTTCCGTCGTGGCGCTGATTTCGATAAGTCGCAGGTCTTCAATAATTTCCGTAGAGGCGTTGATGTCGATGGGTCGCGGGTCTTCGGTAATGTTCGGTGGTAGGCGGTCGGCAGTCAGTCAGTTAGTGCTGCATCGATCCTGCGGCGTTACCGTAAAGGGAGCCCCCTTGCGCTCGGGCAAAATGTGCTCCTTTTCTATTTGATTTTCTCTAGGGTCGGCTCGGCTTTCTCGCTATATTTATTTGTCTATTAAACTTATGTACAAACTTCTTATGTCTAACTATTCTATGTCGTATTCCCTATCGATAAATATTAATTATTCTATGCTTACCTATATTACGCGCCCGTATGAGCGAAATACCCGGTCCCGAACACAGATCGATATTTTCTTTACATAGTTTCGGGACGCGGGCCGAACGCGTACTTACATAACTTATTATTCTAGTCTTAAATCTATGGGGGAATAACTAGACGAATATGTACACTATTTATTTCGATATTTTTATAGCTAATTATGATCTATTCTATGGTAAATCTATGTATTCTATTCATCTATTATTTACATTACAACTTTATTCTACAATTCTATATTCTATAACAGCTACTCTATTTTATATTTGTATATTCTATAATTCTGCATTCTATAAATCTATATAAATGTATCTCGATAATTATATTCTATATGAGGCGATGGCGCTGTCGCCAACAGTCTGTATCCAGATAAATTTTGGTTTGATTACTGATTTCAGATAACTGAGGCCTATAGAAACAGAAAAAACAATATCCAATTTCGGAGAAAAGTATTAAATTTATTTTAATTTGTGGCGACTTATCACAATAAATAGTTCTTACTTCAGCCACATTCTATTTTGTTTATGACAGACTGGCTGACTTTCAGGTCTTGAAAAAGATAAATAAGACATCTGTCACTGACGGCACAAGAAGACATTAATACCTGTAATCGATTATGAGCGACAAAATAAATACAGTAGTAATTCAAACGCTGAGCTGCATTTTCAATTAATAGGATCAGCCAAACGATCCTATAAATTCATAATGCTCTAATGCACGCAACAATAATATTGTTTGCTATAATATGTTTACAAAAACGCTATCACCATATGTTTTGGAACATAAATCCTGAAAATATCCTCATATACATATAAAAAGAATTCATTGTAATAATCAAAGTCCATATTGAAACAATAAAACTTTGCTGTTTTGTTTCTGTAGGCCTTGATTATGATTTGATAAGAAATTATGTCTGTTGATTGGTATTAACTTAATATAAGATGATTCAGGTAAATTATTCGAAATATACTAGATTTTTATTACTTCAATATTCACTTTCACGCCGTAGCAATATATCAATTTATTTGTTTAAATATTTAAATCGATATTCATATTACATAAGTATCAATTCTTTTTACATTTCAACATCATTAATGACAATATGTCAATTTGATTGTGGAATTCGATTTGTGGAAAAATCCAAAATTGAGGGGAATTTAAACTCCGTTGGGGAATTTGCGAGGATTGGTGATATATGGGGAATATAACGATATAGCATTTTGAAGTTATATAGGTATACCAGAATCTCATGGAAAATAGGAAAATTAAATTTTGTAGTAAGAAACAATACGGTAATTGAAGTAAAACGTCTTGATACTTTTAATTTTTTTATTAATATTCCCTAATATCATTCATCAAAAACATTATTTGTACTACGCTGTCAAAAAAGTACAGATAAAAACATCACTGTATTGACAGATGCACCTCAAACTCCGTGCCAAAATGGAAAACAGTTGTGTCAATCTAACAACAACAAAAAACAATAAATTGAATTTTGAACCATAAATAACAAATCATCCATTCCCGATGCTTTTTTGACTGAATGTATATACTGTAATAGGGGTTGTTGGTTTTCCATAAGACTTGAGTGGTGGAGCAGACTATAAATCGAAAATGCATTGACTTGTTTAGATAATTATATTATGATATCGCCTCTTTGCTTCAATAACGTGATAAGTCCGACAATTCATTTTTTTTTTATTATTTGATATTTGAAACCGCCGTGATCAATTTTATTTTTCCCAAAAACGTGGTATCTTTTATGAGTGTGAGTTTTCTTCTTCATGTGCTCTAAATATCTGAATCTTTGTATCATGATGTCATGACGCTCCATCAAAATAGTTCTCTTTGATTGGCACTTTACAAATACAAAGCCAATATTCTTCAGAATAAGCCTGTAAAAAAGCATAAGTTATAAAATGTATTTCGTTAAACTATAGCAAGTAAAATAAGTAGATACATATTTGCGTTTCCTCAATGATTCTCTGCCTCCATTGAAATCAATATCTTCCCGAAGAGTTTGTAACAATTTCCTCACGGTTGGAATTTCTTTCCGTACAGTACAAAATTTCTTTATTTTATTTCTGATCACTTCTAAATCAAAACTGTCCAGATTAATTTTTTTCTTTCCCCTTTCCTCTTTTTACCATGCGTACAGAACACACCTCCGTTTACTCTTCCTTCATTAATAATTCTTCGTATGGTAGAAGAAGAAACCCCTGTAAGTAACATAGAGTAAGGATAGTACACTAATAATATCACTGATTTGATTTCATCATGGGTTTTAATTTTTCTTTTAATGTACGAGAACCCTTAATAATTTACACACAAAAATGTTTGTTTGTAACTGTAACTTTAACACTATGATTAAAATAATTATAATTCTTTCGGTACTTAGAAAAATGTATGTATAAAATATAAAGTATCTTGACTTGTTAGTTCTACTTACCGGTGAATGTGTGAACTCTCTTTAAAATCGAAGATTCTGATTGGCCTCCATCTTCTTCTGCACAAATCCTTTGGTATACATTGTAAACAACGTTCCTTGCTTGTTACCGAATTGGTTTTTTCGACATTTTCACGAAAACTGTAACTTTTGAAGAAAAAAACAAAACATCTCTGCAGCGGTTGACGCAACTCGAACTTAATTTGATAGATGACAATTGATAATTGCCATATGAAAATCACAATTAATTTTTTTGTTTTCGTTCCATGAGATTCTGGTACACCTATACTTCTTTTGGCGCGCTTAATAAATAATAAAACTGAGAGCTCATCGACCATTATGTGACTGATTAAAGTACGTATCAAATCATGTATTGTTGATGGAACACAATTTTTAAGTTATTGTAGATATAAAAGCCAAAGAAGTATAACTTTTTACGTGCGTATGTGTAACTACTCGTATTTTTGAAGGTATCGATTATTAAAACAAATATTGAAAGTTTGATACTTTGAAAACCACACGATGAAAAAAAAAAACTTTTTTTAATTTCACGTATCCGTATCACATGTTGCTCCTGTTGCCATTTGAAAATGCATTCGTAATATAATTCATTGATTGCTAAGAGTATTGATGACAGCACAGTGGTTACATGTTGAAACATTGCATCAACTGATAAAATAAAACTTTTTAATTTAATAGTAGTTTATATTAGATTCCATAAAATTGGGATAAAAGAAATCATTTTAACACATGAACACTGTATATGTATACTAAAGGGGACGTTCTAATATTACGTAATACAAATTTTGAAGATTTTTGACCCTCCCTCGCTCCAAGTAACGCCCCGTGAAATTTTTCTGTACTCCACCCCACCCCCTCCTTAAAAGTTACGTAACACTTAAGTCAGCATGTCAGCATGAGAGCTTTTATAGGCCAAAAACAGCTGAACATGGAAATCACCCTGTTTTCAGGACATAACAGTATAAACTCACTTTAACAACACTGACTACAGCAATGTGCTTCTAAGTACAAGCTAACGAATAGTGACAAGTGACAACAAAAACGGAATAAAAATGACGTAGAATACAGTTGAGGGATTCTCCGTAAAACATTAATGAAAAGGGTTCTCAACTTGAGATAACCAAATAAAATTGACAAACAATACAATCGCGAATTCCCCTTATAACAAAAAGGAAAAGGGCTGCGAATTTTCCGACCGATTATGACATATAGCTGCGTTGTGTTCGCACATATGCCAAGATATAACTGGGATCGTTTACAAACATCAGAATAGGTTTCTTCACCGCCTTACCGGCGCCCCTTGGTATGTTCGTATGGAAGATCTCCATAGAGATATGGACCTTCCTTCGATACATGCTTATGCCAAACACCTTTCTCGCTCTTATTTTGACACCGCGTGGAACCACGCGAATCCTTTAATCAAAGCGGCAGCTTCATATGTTCCGGACCCCAATGCCTGCCGGAGTAAACGCCAGCCGCGTAATATCTTCACTGACCCGCTCGACCAAATCGAAACAGCAAACGCGTTCTATTCCACCGCCTCTCCAAACAGAGCGTGCCACTGCCCACGCCCGCGTAACCACCGTTCTCTCCGCAGAGGACGGGCGGTCAACTTCGCTCCTGCACACCCGTCACCCCTCTCTAGCGGCAACCCAAGCCTAGGTCCGTTCCTCGGTGTGAAGCCCTTGGGTCAAGCAGCCGCCCGCGCGATACAAGTGACACTATACGTGCAACACTTA
Source organism: Saturnia japonica (assembly GCA_033032175.1). Taxonomy (NCBI): domain Eukaryota; kingdom Metazoa; phylum Arthropoda; class Insecta; order Lepidoptera; family Saturniidae; genus Saturnia; species Saturnia japonica. The sequence continues at coordinate 9,034,746 of CM065314.1, forward strand.
ATTACCCACACACAATATTACACACGTATGAACACACACACGTGCACACCACACAGGTACATAGGTTCTGTAAGGGACCTTTTTTTTCTTTTTTTGCGCTAGTTAGACTAATGCGCTAGTAAGTGTATAAAACCCATTCCGATCACTAAATACACATACGCATGGTTCCCTCCTTCCTCCCAGGAGGAGGGAATCGTGCATATGAGTATATGTTAGTTAGCTCGAATTTTGTTAGGATTAGGGAATTAGTTAAATCGCAACCTTTTAGCATTCGCGACGACCGCCCGAGCCGAGGTTCGGCCACTCTGGCACCCTCAAGTGGGTCGTTACAAACTTTCGCGGCTGAGTGCCGTAAGCGCTCGCCCCCAGGTCTAATGAAGCTGTAAAAGCCGCAGCGGCTCTATTTTTGGATAAGGCCCCTAAGGCTAACAGTGTAGCCAGTTCTAAAAAAAAAAAAAAGGCTGCGAATTTGGGAAATTTAAATAAAAAAAACAACGTTATGTAACGCATTGTTCTAACCTCTTTCTCACCCTTGTAACCCATTGTAAAGTTTTAAAAGACCCCCTCTCACAAAATTGCATTTCATAATACTTGAATACTTCCATAAATGCATTGTTATTAGGCCCTTTTACAATAAATTTTGAGAAGTCCATAATTGCCTTGTATGTCTAATTTTAATCTTATTATTACATGGTTTATGTAGCTCCACTTAATAACTGTATTACACATATTTCAGCCTATTCAATATCCACTCTGATAACCATCTACACACCGTGCTATAAACTTAAGAAAAAGAAGAGAACCTTCATTATGTAATCAAAACAAAAACAAGAATAACGCTTGAGTAAGGCGGATCCCAAACGTTTTTTTTACTTTTTCAGCATTTTTTCATGAGGTATAGTGGACACTTTTATATCGTTTTATAACAAGTCGTAACAATACTACATAGCCTGTTATTTTTCATTATCATTATAAATTAATGAATTAAATTATAAATAATGCATTAATATACCTATTAGTAACCCTTAAGGATGGTTTACTACAATCTTTTTTAAATTCAAATCAGTATCATTATATACGATGAAATTTCTTTTGATTTACAAACTTGATATTTTTCTTACCTATATCAAAGACCCACTACCAGTACACAAAGATCCTAGAGGTGAAAACTAATTAATAAGAGAAATAGAAATAACTCGAAAATGTTAATAACACTATCGAGTTTCAATAGTTCTACGCAAGCCTAAAGTAGTTATTTGCCAGTAAGTCAATGACCTGAGTCCGCACACCGCTACTGCGGCACAGTGGAACTCGGCGCGGCGCGGTATAGCGTGGCGCGTCGCCCTCTAATCTACTATCATAAATTTGATTTTCTTATTATTATTGCACCAAAACAATAATTCCAATTTTCCCTTCATATCTTTACACGGGCTTAGAACAGACCGAAATACTTAATAGGTTCTAAATGCGAAGAAATCCAGGAATTCCTCTTCCTGATCCTGTCTGTACCTGATTGTACTTCCACGACATTGTGCATGTGCAGGCACGCGAAATCGCGTGGTCTAAAAGAAGTTGTGTCGCAGCCAAAATTGTCTGTAGGGAGGGAATCTGTGGATTAAGATTTCCTCTCGTGAGCAGTGATTCCTGGTGCTCTGGGTGCACGTACAATCGTCTAGCTTCCCTTAATTGCCTGCCGCTACTGCATACAGTCACACCGTATCCAAGAACTCAATTTTTGAATACCTATAGTATGTCATAAGCTGATCTATTTTTGCGTAAGCTTAAAATTATCCGCGCACATGTACACTTCACAACAATTAAAGAGAACGATTAACTAACTGAGTGATTTGGTCAATTTAGTCAAACAAACAGGGAAAGGGGCACGCGGGGGGTGCAGTATATTTTTTTTTTTTTTTGAACTGACTACACTGTTAGCCTTAGGGGCCCTATCCTAAAACAGAGCCGCTGCGGCTTTTACAGCTTCACCGGACTTGGGGGCGAGCGCGTAGGGCACTCAGCCGCGAAAGTTTGTGACGACCCGCACGAGGGTGCCAGAGTGGCCGAACCTCGGCTCGGGCGGTCGTCGCGAATGCGAAAAGGTCGCGATCTAACTAATTCCCTGATCCTACGAGAATTCGAACTAACTAACATATACTCATATGCACGTTCCCCTCCTCCTGGGAGGAAGGAGTGGACCATGCGTATGTGTATTTAATAATCGGAATGGTTTTTCTACACTAACTAGCGCATTAGTCTAACTAGTGTAAAAAAAGAAAAACGGTCCCTTACAGAACCTATGTACCTGTGTGGTGTGCACGTGTGTGTGTTCATACGTGTGTAATGTTGTGTGTGGGTAATTAAGTGTTGCATGTATAGTGTCACTTGTATCGCGCGGGCGGCTGCCTGACCCAAGGGTTTCACACCGAGGAACGGACCTATGCTTGGGTTGCCGCTAGAGAGGGTGGACGTGACGGGTGTGCGGGAGCGAAGTTAACCCGCCCGTCCTCTGCGGAGAGAACGGTGGTTACGCGGGCGTGGGCGGTGGCACGCTTTGTTTGGAGAGACGGTGGCGTAGAACGCGTTAGCTGTTTCGGTTTGGTCAGGCGGGTCAGTGAATATATTACGCGGCCAACGTTTTCTCCGGCAGGCGTTGGGGTCGGGAACATATGAAGCTGCCGCTTTTATTAGGGGATTCGCGTGGTTCGATGCGGTGTCGAAATAAGAGCGAGAAAGGTGTTTGACATAGGCATGTATCGAAGGAAGGTCCATATCTCTATGGAGATCCTCCATACGAACATACAAGGGGCGCCGGTAAGGCGGTGAAGAAACCTATTCTGGATGGCTTGTAAGCGTTTCCAATTATATCTTGACATATGTGCGAACACAACGCAGCTATATGTCATAATCGGTCGGATACACATCTTGTAGAGCGTAAGCTTGTGTCTCGTGGACATTTTGCTTGCAGCACATAACAGAGGATGCAATCGGGCGAGGGTCGAGGCGGTCCTTTTCCTAACCAGAGTGATGTGGCGTATAAAGGAGTCTACTATCTAGGGTTACACCTAGATATTTTGTCTCCTTTACCCAGGGGATCGGATTAACGAAGAGTTCAAGGGGATGATCCTTGTGTTTTTTCGGTATCTGTGAGGCGGTTTGGTCGAAGAGCACCGCTGCGCTCTTCGTGGGGTTTATGGCTATTCGCCAGTCGTTAAACCACTTCCCGAGGGTGGTCACGGCTCTTTGGATTCTACATTTGAGGTTTCTCGTTTGCCTTTGAGAGGAGTATATGACTGTATCGTCAGCGTATAAGCCTACCTCAACTTTCGCTTGAAGTTTTGGTAGGTCACTGACGTACAGATTGAAGAGGCTAGGAACCAGGATGGAACCTTGGGGGACGCCTGAGCGTATGGGATGAGGTGTCGATAGTTAACCTTCCACTCTGTAGCGAAAGGTGCGGTCTTTGAGGTAATCGCGGATGATTTTAACTAATCTATCGGGCACTTCGCGGGAGTACAGCTTATAGACTAATCCTTCGTGCCAGACCTTATCAAAGGCCTTGGCTATGTCGAAAAAGACTGCCAGTGTACGACGGGGTTTATATAACTCAGAAAAGTTAAACAAAATGTGCTCCGTGAGGCGGTGCACTTGATGCGTGCAAGAATGTCTAGCACGAAAACCGAATTGCTCAGACGGATAGAGGTTTTTCTCCTCTATTACGGATTTGAGATGGTTCAGAAGGATCCGCTCATAGATTTTACCTAGGGTATTTAGAAGACTGATAGGGCGGTAGCTGTCGGGAAACGACGTGCTCTTGCCGGGCTTGTGGATACCTATGACAATGGCCGTTTTCCAGACGGCTGGAAAATGGCAGTTGGCTATGGCTACATTGAAGATGCAGACCAATAGAGCTATGAGGTCATCGGGAAGAAGTTTGAGTACTTCGTTCCTGATCCCGTCGGGACCTGGTGACTTTTAAGCTTAAGGCTTTTGAGTATGGCAAAAATCTCCTCAGAAGTGACTGGGGACAGGGATTCTGATGCCGGGAGCTTATTCAGCTCCCCCACGCGGGCTTCGATATCTCTGACTCGGTCGGTGTTTCCTTTGACGCTGTTCGGGGAGCACTGGCTCTCCAAACAAGCGGCAAGGCACTCCGCCTTGTCGATGGTATCGAACGCGGGTGTAGTGCCGGGACCCCTTTCGAGGGGAGGCATACGAGGTTGGGGTTCTATTTTAAGAGCGTGGGCTACTTTCCAGAGAGCGTGAGCTACTTTCCAGACAGGGTGCAGTAAAGCAAATGCGCAGCTTTTATTGTTTTTACCGCGCGTCATGTACTCAGAGGCGTATCGTTTCATGTTTTACCGTGAACTGCGTTGGCGCATCCGTAAAAGCTAAGTTCAAGGCCAAGATTACTTCATTAACGCCACGGAGTGGCGTACCGCACCACACTACTGACATTGTTCCTACCGTTCCAACTCTCAGCTATGAGTTCTCACAACATTTTTTTTACTATGATTTTCTTCATATTTTTAAATTTAAAAATTGCTTTTTAAATTATTTGACATACATAGATTGGTAGTACATTGTAATTACAATAATAATAATAAAGTTTGTAAATCCAACGAATTTTCACCGTTTATAAATGGGGGTGAGAATCAATAAACTCTTTGAAGGCGGTTTAGACTGCCGCATCGGAATTGAATTTTTTACTTGTAAGAAGAATTACGGAAAAAATGATAATCTGTTGTAACAAGGTCCGGGGAGTACGCTGGATGTCTCAGACATTCCAATTGTAGCTCATCTAACTTAGTGGTTGTTTGTTGTGCAGTGTGTGGTCTTGCATTGTCGTGAAGCAGCAGTTGCCTAGATCGATTGACCAATCTCGGTTGTTTAGCAGCTCGTTCTTCATTCATGGTTTGCAGTTGCTGACAAAAGATATCTGCCGTAATAGTTTAGCCAGATTTTAGAAAGCCGTAATAAACGACACCGGCGCTAGTCCACCAAACACTAACAAGTAACTTTTTCTGAGTCAACTGTTGTTTAGGGCAGGATTTGGCTGGGTCTCCAGAGTTCAGCCATTATTACGAACGCTTCCGATTATCGTACAGTATTCACTTTTCCTCACAAGCAATAGTTCGGTTTAAAATGCTTTCATTATTGTGTCCGTCGAGCAAAGTAACACAGCATTCGACGCGTGTTTGCAAGTTCGATTCACGCAATTCATGAGGTACCCACCGTTCAAGTTTTTTTTTACTTTCTCGATTTGCTTCAAGTGGATTAATACAGTTTTATCACTTACCCCGAAGCCTGCAGCTATCTCTGAAGTGCTTTGTGATGGATCCGCTTTCACAATTACCTTTAATTCTTCATTTTCCACTTTGGTCTCCGGCCGTCCACGGGGTTGGTTCTGAAGGTCGAAATTTCCAGAACTAAAACGTTGAAACCAAATACGTACCGTGCTTTCTTGTCCGACACCAGTGCCGTATACATCATTAATCCTTCAAGCTGTTTCTGCAGCACTGGTGCCACGGTAGAACTCGTACTCGTAAATATACCGATATTTCATGTTTTCCATTGTACGGTAATAAGCGACGCCAAAGAATAAAATAATGAGGAAAAAACTAATGAATGACTGTTTAGGGTCTACTGTGCCACTCTAAGATTAGGTAATTTGTATAAATGAAACATACAATCAGAAGGTTGAATATAAAGTGTATTTGTTACTATAATATTCAGGTCTTTATACCCGAACATATGTGTCGGTCAGAGTGGGAGAATCCGGTCCCTTGTTCCTTGCTTGCGTTTGGTCAATGCAGTGTGGACAACAGATTTCGTAGCCCAACAGATGCGGTAGCGGGTCGAGCGCCATGGTGCCGAGGAGCGTCCACTTGGGTTATTGTACTCGGCCGATCCCTTTCGTTATTTAATGCGTTATTAATGTTGTGCTATTGTGAAGACGAAGTATCGGCGCCAGTCTTCCGGGTGGCATCCTGTGGAGCGCTTCCTCAATGCGGTAGGTTCGCATGTGCTTAACACAAGGATGAGATCGTATTTGTGATTGATAATATTTAGCTAGGTAGCAGCTACAGACTGTTTTCAAAGCTCAAGTATACCAGCTAAATGAATTTATAAATTTGAATTCTTAATCAAAGAGGAGATATTTCAGATCAAAATGGTCAGTACGACAAAACGCTAATTTCATATATAAGAACCTATTAGATACGTTATACTGTCAATAGAAGCAATTTAAAAAAAATATTGTTTTTAGCAAATGTGATAATAATTTTGAGTAGTTGGAACAAAAAAAGAAGTAAAACACAGCGTAAGGCTTCGCATACAAAAGGGTAAAAATATTTTCGAAGTTGTTTCTGCGCCAGCCAAAAAAGTGTTCGCCAAATGTAACAGTCCATAGTAAAATATCTAAACAGTGTTCCTACTACGGCATTTTTATAAAATAATTATCTAAGATTCATTGAAGAGTTAGGGTTTTTGTTTTTTGTTCTATAAGGTAACAATGAACTGGTAACAACAAAGGGATTACTGTAGTATATAGCTATACAACCAGTCCCAAAAGGACCGCAGTAATGAGGCCACTATTATTACTACTAATAACAGTAACATTGACGTCTTTACTATTTTTTTTTTTTTTTATTATATTTTTCTTCTTCACATATAAATTACATACAAGAAAATGTCCTGAACAAACTTTAGTTAAATACGATGGCATCCAATCGTCTTACCGTCTTTGGATTCCGATCTTTATAATCTATTGTTATCTTATCAATCCATATTTAGTAAAATAAACACAACAAAGAACAATTACCTATTAAAGTCGAATGGTAAAAATATTTTTGTACGTACTTTGTTCTCATTGACGAAACACGCCTAATGCTTCCGAAGCAAGAAAATAATTATTACACAGAAAATTACCTATTATTGCATGGAAAAATTAGTAAAGTTAGCCTACTATTTAAATTTGAATTATGGTGTCTGTCTGCCAGTCACTGCTATCTTACCCTTTCCCTATCACACAACATATAAGTTTCTTCTCACCCATGCTGCTATTAAGGTGAATATTAATGAGCAATCGGATTTATAGTTCATAAAATAATATAATATAAGTGTTTATTTAGTGTACTTGCGTATTAAATGAAATATTTGTCCTAATTCTCACAGTTACAGTGTAATTGGTACATTTTTAAAACACACAGGAAGGCATTTTTAGTGTTGTGTTCAGTACGCCTGATAGCAACGTGCTAGACCGTGTCCGACTAAGTAAAATGTTGGCAATTACCTTCATTCACGATGCCAGTAAAGAACGTTAATGCCGTATCTAATAAAAAAATATCATTGATTGTCATAAGTTTTTTCTTGAGAAAGCTATGTGCGGATTTTTTGGGTAATTGGGTACCCGATTTGGGGAATTTGTACATTGGCCATTAACAACGCTGCTAGGAAGGGATTTGGAGTTGGCAACTGTGTTGTAGTGGTGAGCTTATAGGTAAAATAAAATACCTGATGTTTCTGTTCCAGAGAAATAATAGTCTCAGTAACCTGTTCCAAAGTAACAGCTTGTTACACTTTATTATGTATAAATGTAGTGACACTTGTAAACCATAGATTAATACAAGTATAGATCGGCAGTTCGAAATCGTATGCACTATCGACCTAAAGTATGATATTATAGCGTATAACTCAATTAATCAATAATCTATGATAAATATCGCTTCTTACGCTAGAATACAGAAAAGCATGTTCCAAACAGAAACTGTAACACTCTGTGGAACAGACACGTAAGAAAATCCTGTTCGTTTTAGAGGTAACAGTTCCGAGCTGTTAATCGGAAACACCTGTTCCTTTGTATCTGTTTCAATAGTATGTAGAACAAGTTGTACCTAGTATTTAGTAATAGCTTTTTCAGATAACAGTTTCAAAATGTTGCTTGTAAAGACCTGTTCCAATATACACTTACGCCCCACTCCTATACTTTGACAAATGACATTTAAAAAATTGATTTGCTTTTTTATTACTATTTGCTCTGGTTTTCTAGTTTCAAATAGTGATGATTTTGAATTTGTGATCACAGGACACAGACGTATGTACTAGAGATATTGTGATTAATTTTCAGGTTAATAGTTTTTAACCATGGAACTTCTAGTGCCAATAAACCTGCTTTTTTCTACTCTCGTAACAGCTTTTGTTTTTCGGGTAACTTATTTGATATTCAAGATATACACTAGTGAATGTAACATGCAAAAAGAAACTTCTATGCGGACATTATTATGCATAGGTTCCGGTGGTCATACTACGGAACTATTACGCTTTGCAGAGAAATTAAATTGTAACAAATATCAACCTCGACTATATGTATTAGCAGATAATGATGTTACAAGTGAAGCTAAAATCAAACAAACAGAAAATGGACACAAGAATCACAGCTTTAAAAGAATACCAAGAGCAAGAAATGTTAACCAGTCATTCATTTCATCTGTTATAACTAGTCTTTATGCAACTTTCTATACAATACCTGTTGTTTATATCTTCAAACCAAATGTAATACTGTGTAATGGCCCTGGAACATGTGTTCCGATTTGCCTAATCGCATTTTTAATGAGATGCTTGTTTATATTAGATTGTAGAATAGTGTTCATTGAAAGTATATGCAGAGTAAGGTCATTATCACTGTCAGGCAAGATATTAGAATATTTTGCTGATGTTTTTGTTGTCCAATGGCCTGAACTGAGAGAAAAATGTTTTAGAGCTAAATATTATGGAAGATTAACATAAGTGTATATATACTAGGTAAAATTGTATTTACAATAAAATAACATTGGTTATAATAATAAAAAATATGAACTAGTAGGTATTAGTAGTCCTATAGGCGCATTTGTTGTGTTTTAAGTTGTCCAAATGAGAGCTGTTTGCTAAAGGACATTATAGGCTATTAATTGAATGACTTCAATTGTGTATATTCCATGTAAATTGCTTTTTTAGAACATTATACAGGTTTCTTATAAGTAGTAAATTAATGTTATGATGATATAACTACCACACTAGAGAGTGACATTGTGTAAAAGAATCAGTAATATTATTGTATGACCTAGTATGTACTTTTAAAGTTATGATTTTTTCTATATTATGAGGTGCTGAAACACAAAGAAGAGCCTTGCAGCATGTTGCTTAATGTGCTTCAGGTCACAAGGTGTATCAATAGCATATACCATACTGCAACTAATTTTGAACTTTCACAATAGCGGAATAGAGCTGAGGATAAAATGAGTTCCGTCACATACTGGTCTAAGGGGCAACAAATAGACTGATAAATTAGCTAAATTCAGCATAATTTTTGGCAGAATACTTAATATTGATCCAAACTACTCAGAATTAATAAATAAATTTGGTAATCTTTACTCAATGAGAGATGCAAAATAAAAGGAATTTGGTAAAAGTTAATCCAAAATGAGTCTTGTTGTCACCCCTGCCATTTAATAAATTGAAATACTTAATTAAAAAGTCTTCTACACCAAACTGTAAAATATGTGTGTAATTTGAACCCTCATGACATTGGCACATTTCATGGTTTGCTGACAAGCCCTATCAGTGAGGAGGCCAAGGCTCTTCATATTGATGAGTTGTCATCAGTGAACTGTTTTTGTCTTATTTTATTTTTTATTTATTTCTTCGTTTATTACTTACTTTTAATTTTGTTATCTTCTATTTGGTTTTTTTTACAAATAAGTATATGCAATAATTAGACAAGGGTCCTATGGGGTTGATAAATACAATATGTATTAAAAACCCCTTCGAATCCGAAAAGGGTATATAGGTACCCCAATGACATTACCAAAAAAAAAATCAAAATTATATTTATTATGAAAATAAAAATGTTATTGCGATTTAAAATTAACATATTTAGTTTTAGTTTCCCAAAAATTTAGCAATTTTTAAAATTACCCGCCCTGGCGCGGCGATGCGGTTCGTTTTATCGTATGGCGGTACCCTGGGTCGCGCCGACTTTATTGCCATGTATTATATTATGGTACACACTATATTAATTTTAAACTTCATTAAATTATTGTTTTTTATTTAGGAGAATTAAGAAAATATGTGACTTTTCGATTAAATTATTGTTCCTGCATAATTATCGGCATAACATAAAAGTTATGCAAATTCTAAATACTTAACAAAATATGCATTTTGATATTTTAATGTAGCTGGTGTAAAAACATTGTATGATAGCCTTGTGGAACTTTATTTTAAAATCATCTACAGTTCATACCAAATCCATTAAGAAATAATTATATGGTTTAAAGTATGTAATAAAAATATAATTTTAATAATTATTAAGAACATTTTTCATGGTAATTAAATATGACTATTCACTATATCCATGACTATTAGTAAATGTGATTGATTAATTCATCTCTGAGAATAAAATTACAGATTATATATATTCTAAAAAAACTTGAAACACAAAACTATCTACTTTAATAAAGAGTATGGTTCTATTTAGATCTAAGCTTAATTTATACAGTTTTCGTACCCTAGAAATGATTGTATGTTCAATAAACATGTGTTAAATTATCCGAACATTTTTATTTTACCTACCCAGACAATTTTTTTTAAAACTAGTGTCTATTGACGAATCTATTTTTACACTAGCTGTGCCAGTAACCTTGCTCACGTGGACTACAGAATGCCCGCGCGAATCTTGCTCCCCTACTCCTGGCTATTCTAAAGACAAAAATGCTTATTGCGAGTGTTCCTTAGAAGATAGATATATACTTTCGCGGACTTTTTTGTAGGTCCTTTTAATGCCTATAATTATGTAGTACATTAACTATATCTCTTATGATTTACTCAACATAAGCCATTTAAGCGCCCAATTTGATTCACCATGACCAGTTTTTTTTTATTTGTGCGGAACCCTAATTATTTTTGTAAAATAAAAGTAGCCTAAGTTACTTCTTATAATATCAGCTATCTATCAGTGAAAGTCCTGTCAAAATCGTTCCAACCGTTTCGGAGATTGAACAAACAAACAGACAGACAGACAAAAACTAAAAAAATAGGCTCTTTGTTATAGGTATCTATCTATCTATATACTTTCATATACATTTAGTAAAAAAAACTGTTATTTTAACATTAGAAACAGACACTTCAATTTTATTAATTGTATAGATATGTATGATTTTTATGTACTTATACAAAATTGATATTTGTTTTCGTCTAGAATATCAAGATATATGATCGCTCATTGGTCATTACACAGAGTACAGCAGTTGGAGCTTGATTAAAAAAATTCTGACCCAGTAACATTCTTGTTATAATGTAGTCATTGCTACAAGTGTATTTCGAACTTCATCCTTCCCAACATTTTTTATGTTTTTTAGAACTGAACCAGAGGAAGGATTTATGCTTTTTTACATATACATTTTCTGTATGGGGATAAGCAGTAATAATACATGTTAATGACTCACGACAACGGAGCCGCAGTCATTAGTTAGTAAAGCATAAAACAATATTGACTGTGTACAGTAGGTACCTACCCATTCATAGAGTAGTGATTATTCAATCATGAGTCTGGTCACAAATTTTCAAAATAATTTAGGCATGGTGTTATAAGGAAAAGCATGATTCTAAAATGTATGTAGAATTTAATAAATTTCCAGGGTGATCAACATAACAATATTTACATTCGAATTCAGGAATATATTGGAACAAATGGAAGCGAAGTTCAGATCTAAGTTGTAATCACTACTTACTGATCATACAATTTTAATTGAAAAAGGTACTTATTGGTTTATTGTGTCATTACAAACTTCAGAACTTTCACTCAGGATACTGGATTCATACAATTTGCGATATTAAAATTTTATCTTGAGTTTAATGACAGAGTAGTTAAAGGTTCCTAAACACATGTCGGCGCGTTTTTGCCGTGGGGATATGCCACAAAAATTGACAGTTGGCCGCGAGCATCATTTCAGTTGTGGCAGTTTGCGACATGCAGTGCGGTAATTAATTTTTTTTGCGAAAAGCCTGTTACGTTAGACAACCAGCGGGCAAGCCGCCGTTACAGTGTGTAATAAACCTTAATAAAGGTTCATAAAATATTCTGAATACACTTTCGTAATGTATTGTTTTTCTATTATGTCTCATCATTGCATGTGGTAACCGCTAGCTTCGGCAAGAAATCGTCTGTATCGCCATCAGTGATATTCATATAGACATGCATTTTGATACTTAATATAGTAATATGATGCGACGCAATGTTAAGATAGTATACCAACTTGGTATAACGCTTTGGAGGAATCTTTTTTTAGTATGACATACAATAGGGCAAAAATAATTAATTAGACTTAACATACGAAAATTCGATAGTTTTAAATGATTATGCTGCACTAAAATACTACATACAAAAATAGACCCAGTATTTCCATTATTTTAAGTACAATACACTAGCACAAGTTGTAACAAATAAATCACAACAATACACAAAAAATATGTATAATCAAATAAGGCAAGGCAAGAGAACATAAGACAACAATGTGACTGCCTTGTCATACTTGTTATTAAATATTACTTAAATTGTATCAATAAAAAGAAAAACACATTTATAAAATATTAATATTGATTTTCTTACATTAGGTATTTAACAATTACCAAAGATAAATTTCAATGTAAACGTTTAAAATGTAGAAGTAAGTATTAAATGTTTCAAATGTGCTCTAGTTGTCTTGGGTCACATTCATTGTAAGGATTTGTAAGTAGTAAATATTTATGTCATTAAATTCTCTATTCTTTGTCTTTTATTATTGTTATGTAATGTAGAAATTAAAAATGTTGATTTTTAGCAAGTTTTAATATTCATACAATTTTTAAATTTAATAAAAGCATTTTATACTATTTCTTTTCTTCATTAAAATATTGTTATCAATCATTAAATACTTTAAAACTTGCAATATAACTTAAACATTGGTAGTCCTGGATCAAAGGGTAGTCCAATAATATTGGAGCATAACTATAATAACAAGAATTTCATTGTGTCATAATTAGTACAATATAAATGTTGTATAAAAAATATACAAAACCTTTGCTTAATTAATGGGGCAATTACATGGTGATATTACGAATTATTATTAATATGATCTCAGAAACATTAATTGTAAGAAGTATTAATTTGACTTTTAAAGTGTAAACCTAAATTAAGATTTTATTAAATCAACATCCTTAACTTTCAGGTGTGGTGTTTTCTTGATTCTTTACATTTTCACTGACTAAGCATATAATAATAACCTTGAATAAACCAATAGTAATGACCCTGACCAAAATCACAGACTTGTTGATTTTTTACACAATAATAACTTTAAATAGTGCTCACAGTTTAAAATACATTATCTCTTTATGTTTTACTTTTGTAAAACATATAACATAACAAAACTTTGGTATCCTAATATTTTTGTTCATCACAGATTCATTGATTATCTGTATTGAAATTTATTTAGTTAACCAACACTTAATTTTTTTTTCATTACAGACAATGTTTCTGTAAATGCATCAGTCTTTACAACTAGTAAAAGATTGACAACTAAAAAAAATAATTGTATAATATGTACTAATGCACAGTAATACAACTCATAAAATAGTGGAGTAGGTAAAAAAATACTTTAACACTGCATAGTGGTCCTTATGGTGATCATTTCTTAAGTGATTATAAAAATAACTTGCATTTTTGTATAATTAATAACTTATATTTAAGAAATTTCATTTTCATAGAAGAATTCCTATATTGAAAAGTCAAAGAGAAATCTTAAACACAAAAGTAATTTTCTTATTCTGTTAGTAATTAAAATTTCACACCAGTTTTGAAGTAGCAAGAGACTAATCAGCAGTTTATGTAGAAACTATCATATTTTGGTTTATGAAATAGGCAATACGTTTTGGAATTGCTTATGATAGACAATTTAGAAAGTTGTATTTGAATTGAATAAGGGAATACAACTAGTCTTTTTATTTAGTTAATAGTTTTATATTCTGTAGAAATTATGTTAATTTTGTAGAATTTGAATATGCTCCGATGGGGCTGGCATACACCAACTGTAAAAGCCCTTTAAATAGAGAAAAAATAACTGTAGTTACTTAACAGAACATTTTTGTTCATTCATGTTTCAAATGGAAGTAGAATAACTTTAACTTAGCATGTTGTATGAGAATTATCCTAATAACAGTTCATAATAAAGCCTATCAAATAATTCAATAATTGCCATAAAATATAATTCAAATTTCTTAATAAAATTTAAGTGATATTTTGATATAAAGACTTTTTATCAATCCATTGGCAGTATAATTTTGTATGAAATTTAATTACACAACTTAATTACAAAACTAATAATAAAGCTAACTCTTTACATTATAACAATAATAGAGTTAAGTATTAACATTTTAGGCACATCTGAGAATACTATAATATACCACAGTTGCAGCCATGTTATCCAGTGTTATAAGTACAAAAGGAAGAATTAAGTTTTCCTTACATGACTAAAAATAACCAAACTGTGTACATGAGGTTCACTCATTTCATGGTTTAATGTGATCCAATACAGATTGGTTACTTGTTTCTCTCTTATCACTTTCATCATATTTGTTTTCCGTTCTTGTTTTTTCGTCATCTATAAGATACATTGCTTCGTCATAGGATGGAGGTGGTGGTTCTGAGCTAGATGGTTGAGGTTTACTGGTAGCTGCGTTTGATATTAAGGCATCGTATGAAGGCGGAAGAGTGGCACTGGAAGCTGTCCTAGGCACTTGTCCACTATATGCTTGTTCTGCTTGAACAGCGGCCATGTCCTGAAAATGTGAATAATTGTAACACTTAGCATTAAAGTATGGGTATTTTCTTTGCCCCGGCTTTGTACAGGTAGCTGAGTAATACAAGTAACCCTATTGGTTTAGGCAGCGCACTCGAGTAATGCTCCCAGTTGGCATAATTTTTTCCAACATATTCAAAAATCACCATCATATTTCAGGCAATTTACACAAAACCTTAATAAATTATACATCTGAATCTTCCTCATGAATCACTTCATCCATTGAGATTTTATTGCAATCATACAGATGAAGCATTTAACAACAGCAATATCCTACAAATGTTACCCTATTTTTAAAATACAATAAATAAAATATTTTAATATTTCAAATATCATTATAAATATATACCAATGGATAGAGCTTATTTTAATAATAGCAATAATTGAACTTGTTTTCATGGGACTATAATATTGTAAAATACATAATTCACACAAAATAACCTTGATCCAATTATCACAAGTGGTACATACTACAATTAAAGCTTAGAATTAGCAACACAAAATGTAATAAAATCATCAAACAATGTATTATAATAAAAGGTTGTCAAGTATTAAAACGGTTTATTGTATAAATGTGTAACAAAAATTCAATATAATATTTTTCATATAAGTAATTATAATATAAAAATGATTTTGTACACATTCAAAAACCTATCTTTATCAATGGTTCCTAAGAAGCTTCACAGATGAAAAGACTTATGTTTAACAACTTTATCATTAGATTAGCATTCATATAGTATCTAGCAAGATATCATCACTGGTGTCTATTTTCTTAATATTTCTATCCTCTTCATATTTCTTGTTATGTTATACTTAGTTTAGTCATACCAGCAGTTCAGTAACAAATTACTTGTAAATAATTTGTACACTTCTATTATAAGTTGCATAAGGTAAAAAGAACACCGTAAGAAAGTGGAGGGGATGCAATTGCCCATGGATACACTCGCTCACGAAAGTACTAAGCCTATTGTTTTATTTTTTAACTAGCCTTTCGCTTGCGCCTTCGTATATTGGTATTGGTAGGTACATTGAAACATATATTAGATTGTAGAATTTTTAATATAATTACAAAAAATTAAAGTAATGTAAATGTAAAGCCCTCAACGTTCTTTATTGGTTTTTGTTTGATTCTTTTGTTTTTGCCGGGAGTTCGGAAGACAAGAAGAAATTCCGAATCTTTTACAATTCGTCTCACTGTAGACTCAGAATATTTTGTTGCCTCTGCGGTCCGTTTCATACATTGTTTTAAATGATCAACTGTGTTATGTATTTGATTTATGTCACTAATGTCATGTATGTAGGTAATTATAAATAAAGTTAGTTTTTGTTTGGAACTCAACTATGGCGTATCTTTTGTTGGCGACTTCGGAAAATTAATGTATTTTTGGTGAAAATATCGGTAAATATTGCAAACACAGTGTTCCCGGGGCCATTTAACCCTAAAACTGATAAGTGGCGTAATTACGCCATATAAAGAACAATTATTGTGTGGTTTTGATGCGGCAGGTTATAATGACATAAATGACAATAAAGTTCGTTCTGTTTCTGGCTCAATGTGGAAAAGAAACATATACATTAATAACATCGTTATTAGTGCTTTTACGCCCAACTGATGTAAAGCTTCCAGAAATATTACGCACTCTCGACCAATTTTATGAACCGGAAATAAATAAAATTATGCAAGCTGGGAAATTTTACCAAAGAATACAACAAAGTAATGAAAGCGTGCAAGACTATGTCGCAGCAATTTATACATTAGCTGTTGGAAATAATTTTCAGGATTTGAAACTTCAATTAAGAGACAGATTGGTATTAGGCATACATGACGTGCGTTTAAAAAGAGACTTAATGAAAACCAAGAATTTGACATATGAGATGGCCTTAAAAATGTCTCAATTTTCAAGCTTCTTTTTCTGATATGTACCCTGAAGTCTGCAAGTCCAAACAAACTCCATCCATGACCACTGAACCAATGGAAATTGGTGGGATTAAAGTGAATGGATGTCAACATTGTAAAAAAATGCATAAATATGGGGAATGCTGTCCGTTTATGAATGCTAGATGTTTCTATTGTAAGAAATTGGGGTATATTGCAATGGCTTGTTTGAAAAAGCACCATAAAGTATATCAAACACAAGAAACACAAAGTAGGACTTCAGAAAATATGACTGCACTGGTCGAATCATCTCTATGTCCTATGGTTAAAATCCTGAATTAATCTCCCTTCACTATTGATGTATGGATTGATGGGGCCTCATTAACCACGGAAGTTTACTCGGGAGCATCAAAATCCATAATATCGGAAGCCACATACAAAAGTTTGTGGGCCATTCCACCTCAATTAGTATCAAGTAATGTGAAACTGATGACTGTCACACGCCAAGAGATTACGGTATTAGGCATGGTGATGGTGAAAGTGGTATTGGAAAATAAAGAAGCCCTATGTGAACTTTTGGTTGTATAAGGGAAACACCTAACTTGTTGGGACGGAATTGGTTTAAACAACTGGATATATATGTAGGAAGATTATGTTAGACCAATGAAGAAATATCTCAGTTAATGCAGGAATTCTGTTATTTAAGCAAGATCTTGGAGAGTACAAAGGACCAGAAGTGTCACTACATTTACGTGCGGATGCGATACCAAAATTCTTGAAAGCAAGAATAGTTCCCTTCCCTCTGAAACTACAAGTGTGTGAGGAATTGCAGCATATGATAGATGAGGGAATATTGACTCTCAGTCAAATACTCTAAATGGGCTACACCCTTAAGAATTGTTAAGAAAGATGATGGTTCACTGCAAATATGTGGAGATTATCGGGAAATAGTGAATACTGCAATATATGTTGATACATATCCTTTGCCAAAATCAATGGAAGACTTTGTCAAGTTGAGTGGTGGTAGAGTGTTCAGTAAGTTAGACCTCAAGCAAGCTTATACACAGCTGCAAGTTGATGAAAAAACTGCAGAATTGTTAACATTGAACACACCACTAGGGCTCATGAAAATGAATAGGCTGGCTTTTGGAGTAAATGCGGCACCAGCAATTTTTCAACAGATTATGTCTACTGTGCTAGTGGATTTAGAGGGTGTAGCGTGCCTGCTAGATGATGTGGCTGTATCAGGCAAGAACATACAGGAGCATAATCAGCGACTGCGTAAGGTGTTGTCAATTTTACAAGATTTGGGATTTCGGTTGAATATAAAAAAGTGTATT
Source organism: Saturnia japonica (assembly GCA_033032175.1). Classification (NCBI taxonomy): domain Eukaryota; kingdom Metazoa; phylum Arthropoda; class Insecta; order Lepidoptera; family Saturniidae; genus Saturnia; species Saturnia japonica. The sequence continues at coordinate 9,052,826 of CM065314.1, forward strand.
TTTGCATCAGATTGATGGTAATGGACTGCATCCTTCCCCAGAAAAAGTAAAGGAAATTGTGGAAGAAACTGGCACCAAAAAATAAAGAAACTTTGCGTGCATTTTTGGGCTTATATAACTTTTATGAGAAATTTTTGCTTCACAAATCTACAATACTGGAACCCTTGTACCGATTGCTAGAATTGAAAAGGAAATGGGTGTGGAGTGAACAAGAAGAAGCTGCTTTTATGAAGGCAAAGGTACTACTCTCTTCAGATCTCACTTTGGTGGGATATGATTTGGAAAGAGAACTTTGATGATAAGTGACTCATCAGAATATGGTTTAGGAGCAATTATTGTTCACGTCATGGATGATGGATCTGAACGGCCTGTCATGATGGCTTTTCTTTACATTACAGCCTCATGAAAGACGGTATGGTCAAATTTATAAGGAAGCACTTGCTATTATGTTTGGGTTAACTAAGTTTCATGAATTCTTGGCTGGACGCCAATTTTCTATTATTACCAACCATAAGCCACTTGTCGGGTTGTTCAATCCTACAAAACCTACAATGTTGCGATGGTCATTAAAGTTAAGTTGTTACAACTATACTATTAAATATAGACAGGGAAAAACTATTGGTAATGCAGATGGTCTGAGCCGATAGACATTTACAAATTCATCAGCTTTTATTGACAAACCCTTAAGAAAATTTTTATTGCTAGAGGAACAACCAGAAGGGTGGAATTTAGATGCAGGGCTTATGGCAATGGAAACAAAGAAAGATGACAGAACCTTAAAGTCATGATTTATGTGCTTCATGGATGGCCAAACACTGCTCCAGATCCATCTCTACAGCAGTTTTGGACTAGGCGAGAGGCTCTTTCACTTGATAAAGATTTTTTATTGTGGTGCAATAGAGTAATTATACCAAAGTGTCTACAAGGTGAGGTATTAAAATTATTACATGCCTCTCATGCGGGCATCATCCAAACGGAAGCTTATGCTTAAAGAAGGCCCAAGTACATATAGCATACTTCATCGTAGATATGCTGATCAGTCATTGTCAAGAGCTCAAGTAGATCCTGGAAATCAGCAAATATCAATGGATATCAATAGCAGACTATTATGGGATCAACCTGATAATTTTTGTGATACAGAACACCAGACAACTACACCAGCTTCAGCTATTGACATACCAGATCCACAGCTTTGGCCTGATATTATTGGCATCCCTAACATATAGTTGATTTTGATTGTTTTATTTGAATTATATTTTGTATTTAGATACGGAGGTATGTTATGAATTTGACTTATGTCACTAATGTCATGTATGTAGGTAATTATAAATAAAGTTAGTTTTTGTTTGGAACTCAACTATGGTGTATCTTTTAAATTGCATTATTATCAGCTTCTCTTTTCATAAAACAATATACATCGAAAATATTTTTTCTACATAAAACATTTTGTAATTAATCATTCTTGTGTGCTATGGTATTTTGAGATCGAACATAACGTGGACACAGTGCAGAAAGCAAAAGTCGACTGACAGACCAATAGCGCACCGGCAAGCATGTAGCGCATGACCACCAACTAGACCGATAAATTGCATAATGCGCAGCTTGACTACCAGAATTCTTTTTACATGACTTGACCTCTATATGTGTTGGTAGGGTAGGCAGAAGTATCATCAATGCTTTTTATTGTTATTTACTTTTATTGTACTTTAACAAATAAGGTGATGACATTACAAAGGCCTTTCATACCAACAGAATAATATTTATTTGAAAGGAAAGTACAACAAAACATTGTTTTACATTATTTTAATACTTGGTAATGTTATTTTAAAAACAACATTCCTCAGTAAATAACAAATAATGTAAATTAATATTGTATTGTTCTACTACATATGCTCCATTTCTTATTAAGAAAATAAATTCTGCTAAAACAGACAACATCCCATAAACTATACTTATCTAATTTTTATGAAGTTTTTCATATCAAATCAACATAGATAAATACTAAAAGTTAAGTATATTCTAATACACAGAGTGAAGCATTGCATATTTAATTAAATGATGTGTTGATACTGTATTTCCTAAAAGCAAACTAGGTAGGTACTTTTTATTTTGAATGCAACTTGTGTTAAGTGGAACAATTAAAAGTGATAATTCGTAATATCTATTTTTACTAGGTTTACTTTGTAAACATGGTATATATTTTTATAATGTAAACCAGACACACATATTAACAGTGTAAGACTCTTTAGAACTAACGTTCAAAATTATTTAACAAGCCTTCTAAGCATATTGAACAGACAATATAAAACTTTGTTGACTCTTATGAGAGAATGATATGAAATTTTGAACATTATCCAGAATTTTGAAAATGTATTTCATAAGAATGACTTACCCTAATAATAGCTCTTTGATGAAGAAGCATTTGAATAACGCTTTTCCTTCGTAAATACAGCATACTTTTAACGGCAACCATCATTCCTGAACATATAAAAATTGGTCCTACGAGCCACATGTGCCCTAAATGACTAAGAATGTACCCATCCGCATCTCCCAAGGCTAGTACTGTAATAACTGTACCGACGGAGAAAAGCACCATAGAAAGTACAAAGTATGAATAACTTGTACAGTCGCATCTTCCAAATCTTTGATCTTCATCAAAATCATAGTCACGATGCCTCAGTCGATGTAAACGTTGTCTAATAAAAGGACTATCAAATACGGTAGCCATTTTTACACTGTATTGAGGAAATAATCGGTTAAAAATACATTTTGGTAATTTTATAAAAAAAATATTTGAAAGCAAACTCCACAATGTTTGGATTTGAAAAGTATGTCCACGATTGCAAAGTCCTAAGAAAACACAACAGAACAGAAACAAGAAAAACACTATAATTGCTTGCCTAGACGGCAGCGTTATCAATGACCAATAGACCAACGTCCAAATTCCTCTAATTGGGGAAATGGGGAAGATCGAAGACCTATTTCCCTAAATAGCCTTCTCAAGCAAAAACGTATTCTAATAATATATTATAGGTAGACACGGTATTGATGCTCTTTACGTGGCATCGTGAATGAAGGTATTTACAAACATTACACTTAGTTCTTAGTCGGACATGATCTAACATAGCATAGCTGCATGCAAAGACGTAATGTAATGTATTAAAAACACAAAAATGCCTTCTTATGTGTTTTAAAAATGTACCAATTACACTGCAACCGTGAGAAATAGGAGATATATTTATTTTCATTCGGTTAGTCCACTAAATACCAAATAAAACACCTATATTATTTTTATAAAATATAAAATGTGATTGTTCAACTGTGTTGACTTTGATAGCGGCATGAGCGACAAGAAACAGGAAATTTATATTTTGTGTGAGAAGGAAGGCTAAGATAGCAGACACCGACGTGACAGATCGAGAACACAGTGCAAATTTAAGCAGTAAGATAATCTCAATCTTTATCCATGGGATAATAGGTAATTTTCTGTGCAATAATTATTTACTTTTTAAAGAAGCATTAAGCGTGTTTTGTCAATTAAAAAAATCTTATTCAAAATATTTTTTATTACTCGACTTTAGTAGGAAATTGTTCTTTTTCTTGTGTTTAGATTACCTAATGATGGGTTGATATGAGAAAAATTTATTTCAAAAATCAGCATTCTAAGACGGTAAGATGATTGGATGCCGTCGTTTTTTACTAAAGATTGTTAAAAACTTTTTCTTGTAACTGATTTATATGTAACGAAGAAAAATATAATAAATTTAGTAAAAATAGTAGTAAAGAAGTCAATGTTGCTACTAATAAACTAAATAACTAATAATAGTGCTATCTTCTTTTGGTGTTGATTGTACTTAGCTATATATTACAATAATTAATTACCCTCACGTAAACCGCAAGCCAGTTTGTTGTTACTTCATACAATTATAAAAAATCCCTAACGCTTCAATGGAGCTTAGGTAATTATTTCATGAAATGCTCTAGTTGAAACAATGTATAGGTATTTTACTGAGGACTGTTAGATTTTCTGGACGCTTCTATTGGCTAGCGCAGCGAACACTTCAAAAGTATGTTTATCCTTTTTTGTCAGAACTGAGTTTCCGCCTTACGCTGTGATCTCTTATTCCTTTTGTTCCAACTATTCAAAATTATGATCAAAATTGCTGATTAAAATACTTTGCCGTTTTAAAATTGCTTCAAGTGAGCGTATCACGTCTATTTATAAAATGTATTTGAATCTAATAAAAAAAAAATTGTAGTAAAATTTCCTTAGGCGTAAGTAATGGGTCTCTGAATGTATTATTTAAAATTTCATTCATTAATTTAAAATGATTGTTGAGAATCGGACCTTCTTTAATTTCTTTGTTTTCTTTTTTTTCTTTTTAATGTTTAATTTAAGAATTATGTATATATATATATATAATACAATATCATTTTATTTTGTTCGTTCAATATACGTCAAGTGATAAATACAGTTAAAGATCGCATATTTTTCCTGTTAATCTCGTAAGCCCAAATCTTTCACAAAAAACTGAACTATCCGTAACAATGACCATGAAAAATAACAGGCATTCTAGTATTGTCACGACGGGTTATAAAACAATAAGAAATAAGTGCATTACTCACGAAAATATGCAGGTACTTGGAAGGTATAGAGTTCGTCGTCCTCAAGTGATTTTGATTTTGATTCTTCTTAACTTTATGGTACCGTGTTTAGAAGGTGCTCAGAGTGGGCATTGGAAAGACTGATAGATGTGTAATAAAGCAATTAAGTTCAGCTACATAAGCAAAATATTAACCATTGAAATAAGATATAAAAAGAAATTAGGCACTTCTCAAAACTTAATTCAAACGGGTATATAAATAGTGCAAATATAGTGGATACTGTGTTCGTGTCCTAAAATACATCTTTCATTCCATTGTTATGTATTTATGTTAAATGTATGTATGTTTAAAAATTAAATCAAATTATTGAGTAATATTGGTGTATATATAAAAAGACCAAACAATACAAACCTGAAAAAAGTTTTTGTTTATTTATTTAATTTTCCCATCGAAAAATTAATATTTTAGGTCTGTGAGTCACGTGATTTGAAACGCCGCGCCGATTGGAAAACATGACCTCACCATTCAGGAAATATGATCGTTAGACTCTTGCGTTAGTTGTCAAACTTGTCACTGTTATCTTATCATACAAAATGACATATAAAATGAATAATGCCGTCACGGTACCATAATTCATTGTTTTTGTTGCGTACTATTTTTTAGATTAACTTATGTTTTTAAATCACTTTTTATGCTGTATAATTGAAAAAAATATATATTCATAGGTATTATTGTCAACATATTATGAAGTGTTTAAAACAATTTTCTAAAAGTTTCCCGATTAAAAAAAGTTTCATTTCATAGATCTATGCAATGTTTGAACACGTTACCACTAAGCTATCATCGCTACGAGCCATCAATAATTTTTTTACGGATACATTTCCAAATATAAATTTTTCAATTTAGTAACCTCCTTTTTTTCTACCCACACTTAACTAACTGACTATTTACTTTTAGTATATAAGCCCTAGTAATTGTTGGCTACACAATATAAATTAGGGATAGGCGATATTAAAAAAAGTGTCTTTTCGTTCGTTGTGAAGTTTTAATCGAACAATCAACATATTAATACTCAATTGCTTTAAAAAGAGTACTTATGCAGGCACGTAAAAATTATACTTTTTTGGCATAATAAAACAATAATAGCACCAAAAATTGCATCCCACCAACAACATGACTTGGTCTGTATTATAATAGTCGAAAAGTTCTCAGTTCTACCATCTATTAAGCGCACCAAAAGAAGTATAACTTCAAAATGTTAAATTCTCACAATTTTCATACAAATCAAAAAGTCCTTGAAAATTGCCCAATATTTGGGGAATTCCCCACAAACCGACAACCCTGTTATGCTGCAGTGCTCCCAACTCGATTTTTGAAAGAAAGTTAAATATGCAGTAAAGATAGCTAACAAAATTGCTAGATTTTTTAAAAGAAAGCTAATGTTTTTTTAGGTATTGAAAAAAATAATGGTATAGTATTAAATCTGAACGTTTTTCTTGATGAAACAGGATGGTTTGCAAAGTCTACAGTTTTGAAAAGTCGCTGCGGCTTTTACAGCTTCACCGAACTTGGTCGTAAGCACTAAATATGCAACATAGACCAATAATGAGCAAGTCATAAGAATTGGTCGTAAGCTCGTAAGAGAGTTATTTATCTCTGGTACCTACTTTACTCTTTGGTAGTGTTGCCAAGTTAATGGAACAATAAATGGCCAGACACTTTTGTGAAGTTTCTAGAATGTTTAAATTTCATAGCCTAACAAGTGGCTAAAAGTGGCGAAAAAAAAAGGGTAAAACAGACACAAGTTCATAACTTTGGAATGTCAAGTTCGGTGAAGCAGTAAAAGCTGCAGCAGCTTCAGGGCCCCTAAGGCTAACAGTATAGTCAGATCAAAAAAAAAAAAACTTAGAAACGCTTTATTTAGTCATATACCCCAGATAGGCTAGTGGATTGACATCGTCATGATACACAGGTTCTTTTAGATAATTTTTATGTGTTGGTTTCAGTACTCTGGTGCATATAGACTGTAAAAGTGATGCTAATGTATTTAGTAACATTAAGGGGTTTGATTCCTCGCCTTCAAAACTTTTTATGATTGTTTGGACCTCGCTCATAATACTTTTCATAAATAATAAGTAGTTATATGCGCGTTGATTCATCGTTGAACATGTTATTTATTAGTTCAGCAGAGTAACAATTGTCTTTCGTTCTGGCTAAGTTGAAATGAATCTTCAGTTCCTCCTACTGAGCAAGTACATATTTTGTTTATGGCTGGTTCAACGGAGAGCCACCGTGTTACATATTTTTGAGATTTTCAAAGGATCTTCTCCACAAATTATGAGCTTATATATTTCACCGTACTCCTCCCTACGTTTTGGTGAAATCGAGAACCATTTGTAGATTTCACGTACAAAGAATTCTATATTGCGAGGTAAAGTGTTTTCAGACGCATGAGATACCGCCAACTGTAGAGAGTGGCAAACGCATCTAATTAACACAAGGTTTTCGAGCCCATAATCCCTTTTCAAAATTGCACGCCCACCATTATTAATTCCTACCATAACTTATGCGTTATCAGTCCCAATGCCTACCATATTTTCCAACTATATGTTGTAATCCTGTAAACACTTTACTAAGCCATCAACTATGCCGCGTGCGTCAGAAGTTTTGATGTGCACTAAAGCCAGAAAAGAACTAATTATATCATTCTGGCTATTACTGAAGTAACGTATGACAACCCTAATGTATTTAGATATACTAATGTGTTTAGAATTGTCAATGTATACGCTGTATTTTTGCTTGTCGATATCGGCTAGCAATAAATTTCGAAAGTGCGGTGCCAGAACATTGTTAATAGTTTCTGTACACTTTGTCCGGTGAAGTTTCAAATTAGTGGCGGCTTTGGAATGATCTACAATCAGTATAGCACCGTGTTCAGCGATGTATTGGCATAAAGTTCCTTCTGCTACACGTGAAGTCAAGGGAGGTCGTGGTAACTTGGGTTGAAAAGGCAAAGTTTTATTGCCTGAAAATAATACAGATTTTATAATTGCACTACACGCGACTTCGTCCGCATTTATCTAAGCTATTACGTGGTAGCACAATTTATCAAAATTAAAAGTACCCTGTACTTTATATTTTTCCAAGTTGCAAGCTACATCACTGAGTCACTCTGCCGAATTTCATCAAGATCAGTACAGTAGATGAACAGACTAATTTTCATATAATTATATAATTGTTTAGGCTAGAATTGTGCAAAGCGGCATCCTGTCCTTGAACATGAATATTTCTTGCCTTTCTCTTTTCATTACCCCCACCACCCTGTGGTATGTATGTCTCGTCACTTCGTTGTGAGCATTGCGCGAGTCAACGAGCGTACGATCGACGATAAGTCCTGCATTTATATAAGTTAAAAATACATTGTGTGTGCTTTAAAGTGTTTAGAGAACTTGGTGTTGTGTACCAGTGGCGGAAGAGGGAGAGAAACAGCGAGCGCAGCCCAGGGCGAGTCCCATCTTTACCGTCCTTTTCCAATGCTGCTTTGCACATAGTAGGTACTTAAAAAATAATAATTACATACTTACCACAATAAAAAAAGAACTAGCGTATTCAATAATATTAGTGTGAATAATAAAAGTAGGTAAGTTGAAACTATTTGCTGAAAAGAAAAAAAATAACTCACCTGTTTTTAATTCAATTTTTTGTTTATATTTTTTAGTTTCACTGTGCAGTGTGCTTTTTAATATCATATATTTTAGCATTAAACTCTGTAGCACATTTAACACACATTGCTTTGGACGCATCACCACCGACGGGTTTCAACCATTCTTTAAATTCTGACACATTTCCCCATTCAGTACGATATTTTTGAGAATAGTTTTTCTTTTTAAAAGGTAAATCCTTTTCAATTGCATAAGACAGACGACGACGATTCTACAAGCTACAAGTTGGTATGAGTAGCACAGCACGGAACGAAATCGAAGTAAAGAACATAGACCAATAACCAGAGGAAAAGAGGTAAAGAAAATCCACACCGCCCTGTATTTCCCCGGCTAGTGAGAACCCCCGTAAGATTCCTTAGACAAGTTTGTTCAGAAATAGGTATGATGTAGATGAGTGAAAATAAATATTATGGAATGGAGGAAGTATTAATATTATACCATTTCCATTTCTTTATTTTCTCGAAGCTCCTGTGAAAACTTGAACGAGCGTCTTTTTTACATTATATATGCATTATTTTATAAAAATATGACGTTTACACACGTACAAGGTTATACCAGAGTCGGAGACACTGATAGGGATGCAGCTATTTCGATAAACGAAACACGATAACAGACCCGATATTTTTATAAATAGTTAAAAATTAAACTACTGTCAAATAATTTTGTACAAATTTATTAACTAATATTATATTTCATTACAAGATATTACACGTATTAATTCTTGATTTATAGTGCCAACTTCTTCAAAATTTTCGAAGCTGTTGTAAAATAAGTAGGTATAGGTAGGTACTCGATAACGAAACGAAATAATTATAACGACAGGTAATCTTTAATTATTTTTTAATTTAATTAAAATCTGATGAATCGTCACTGGCGTAATAGTAATAAATATATGCGATCGATATTATTACTTATTTGGTCACAACGCTACAACTATCAAATTAGAACTGTCATCGAGAAAATAAAGAAACGGAAATAGTATATGTAATATTATTTTGCTGTATTTTTACCCTGACAATAATTAAAACTTGCTAAATTTTGTGGCTAAAATATTTAGCCATTAGAATTTTTTAAATTTTTGGCTAAGCCAATCTTAAATGTTGCCAGATATAGCCACACATTAGCCAACTTGGCAGCACTGTTCCTTGGTTTTATTGTTACTCTGACAGAAAGAGAAAAATCATGTTTTCTTTCTTAATCCATAGATTCTAACAGAATCATCATTAATAATCGAGCCCTTAAAATCAGAAGTGGGTGATTATGAATAATGACTGGTGGTTGCGCCGAGTATACACACCATTATATATTCTAACCTTCTCTTTTATCTATCATATATATTTATTCGATTCCTTATAAATATACCCTACATTCCTTCACATTTCCCCCCGCTCTCTTCCCCCACTCTCGTCATTACCTCAGAAAGTCAGTGATACCATATTTTAAAGTTACCAGTATGTTATTTTTGAAATAAATAAATAACATATATAATGTAATACAAATATTGTTAAACCAGAAATATTATTATAATTTTGTAAATACATAAGAAAATTTATCATGTCGTGTTCCAAACACATAAGGGCTATTCTATATTATTTTAAATGAAGGTACATCACATTATTTTTGCAATTTAAGAGATGTTGAAAGAGATATTTTTAAAGTAAATGTAAATTATGACTTAGTCTTTTATACCATATTTTAAAGTTACCAGTATGTTATTTTTGAAATAAATAAATAACATATATAATGTAATACAAATATTGTTAAACCAGAAATATTATTATAATTTTGTAAATACATAAGAAAATTTATCATGTCGTGTTCCAAACACATAAGGGCTATTCTATATTATTTTAAATGAAGGTACATCACATTATTTTTGCAATTTAAGAGATGATGAAAGAGATATTTTTAAAGTAAATGTAAATTAGGACTTAGTTTTTTATACCATATTTTAAAGTTACCAGTATGTTATTTTTGAAATAAATTAATAACATATATAATGTAATACAAATATTGTTAAACCAGAAATATTATTATAATTTTGTAAATACATAACAAAATTTATCATGCCTTGTTCCAAACACATAAGGGCTATTCTATATTATTGTAAATGAAGGTACATCACTTTCTTTTACAATTTAAGACTTGTTGAAAGAATTATTTTTATAGTAAATGTAAGTTGGGATTTAGTTTTTATATCATGTTTTAAAGTTATCAGTATGTTATTTTTTTATAAATAAATAATATATTTATATAATGTAAGACAATAATGTCAAATCAGTAATATTATAATTTTATAAACGCATAATTTTTTTTTCATGCATTGGTTCTAATGTATTTTATTTTAATAATTCCAGTCTTAAGAAATTGTAAAATATTTTGTAACCTAAAGGCTGTTGAAAGGAATGGTTTTATAAATGTAGATTAGAATTTAGTTTCTTATGCAATATTTTGAAGTAATCTGTATGTTATTTATAAGTAATTAAATTACATAATAATGTGATATTACATCAATAGTATTATTATGTCATAGTTTTGTAAATACATAATAATAATTATGATGCATTGGTTTAAATACTTAAGTTCTTTATACTGTATATGATTTTTGTATATAAATAAATTACATATAGGTAAATATAATGTAAAACAATATTGTTACACCAGTAATATTATTATAGTATAATTTTTTAAATTCATAACAAAATTTATCATGCCTATTGTATAATATACAATTTAATAAATCAAACTACATCAATATTTTTTGCTATTTAAGATATGTTTAAGAAATATTTTTATAGTAAATGTAGATTAAGTCTTCATTTATTTTTTATCATGCCTTGGTACAAATACATAAGTTCTATCTAGTTTATATTATTTTAATAATTCTAGGTTTTAAGTTTATTTTTATATAAATAAATATCATTTAATGTGAAACAATATTGTTATATCATTAATACTATTATTATAATATATATAATTTTGTAAATGCATGACACACATAAGTCAAAATCTGTATAGAACCTAATAATGTTTATTGTAATATTTAAAAGCCTAGCGGAATTTCCTTTGTAATTGTTTGGTGTGAAGTACATTGGCTTATTATTTATTTATAGCAATTTCTTTAATTTGTTAATTACTTGTATATTGTTAGATAAATATTTATTTTTTATACTGCTAATATTTGTCTAATTCGTATTGATTCTCTAGGAATCAACAAACACGCAGTCTTCTTTTTAAATACACATTCATGCATTTTATCATCCTATAATACAATACATACGGTTCTGAAAACGAATGCATAAAGTCGGTCCTAAGTCCGTAAAGTACGAAGGAAAAGTTGATTTGCGTGTAACAATTAATTATTTTATTTGTTCAACTTTAACCATTTTTGATTACCTACTCGACATTCTTATAAACAATCATCTATGACTAATATTACGAAAAGGTTCAATTTCAATTACGGATTTGATTCTAAACATTATTTCACTATAATACAATAAAGCTACTTTTTCGATGAGTACCGTATTTTAATACTATATTTTATTGTAATTAAAGCGTAAGAATTGGCGGTCGATTGCTAATTGTTACAAAATCTAATGAAACTTTTAATATCCATTAAGCTATTTATATATTGTAATTGTAATAAAAATAAATAATGAGTTCTTATATGTGCAGTTTTATTTTATTGTGAGTAAATACATGAAAATAAATTCTAAAAGAACTTTAATAAGAACCGGTAAAATCATTCAAAAATAAATCGTAAAGGCCCCACTAGTTTACCGATTCAACAAAACGTTATCGGTACGTATTCCAGTTTTACACCACTATTCGAAACTACATATTCATATAATAAGTTCCGAAAGAAAAGGATGCAAAAGGGGTTATATATACGACTTGCACAAGAGTAAAAGAGACGGTGGTATTAATTATGAATGAAATATATAGATATAAAGATTGTTTTCACAACCACAGACAAACCTTCACTATCGTGTTAAATAATTAGTATGAAGATTGCCATCTCAATTGTTATTTATCTCTGTCAGTGAGTCTGCCCATAGATTAAATTCTGCCGCTGTGCTCTGAAGCACCGCGCGCGCGTGCCATTAGAACGTGCATTTATACAAGTTGCCTCAACTGCTATCATCAGAACCAGCGCCGAAGAAAACGAGGTACCTACTCATTTTCCTATCTTTAACCGCCGCTACAACTGGTACTTATTAAAAATGAAGAGTGAGAAGCTAAAAAAAGCTTGCGCTGTCATAAACGAAGTTCTTTACATATCATTAGTAATTACTAATTGGTACTTCGATTATGAATGATCACTCATCATCGAAATATCTACTAATTATTAGTAATTACTAATGGCTATAATCAAGATATCTTCCTATTTAAATAATTACGTTAGTTTATCTGCTTTTCGCTTCACCAGTGTTGCCGATTTAGCTCTTTTATACCTTTTTTTTTCGAAGTGACTACACTGTTAGCTTTAGGGGCCCTATCCAAAAACATAGCCGCTGCGGCTTTTATAGCTTCACCGAGCTTGGGGGCGAGCGCTTAGGCCACTCAGCCGCGAACGTTTTGGACGACTTGCACGAGGGTGCCAGAGTGTCTTTTAGAACTAAAATCGGCTCTATTTATAATGAGTTAGCTCCAAAAAAACTTGTTTAGCTCCGTAGCTTTTTCATTCATACAATTTTAGCTCTATTCCAAACCTTAAATAATTTTCTCATGAATTTTTTATACGTGTATCCGAAACTTGTATGAAAATTGACCGCATCCATTACTACCTAGCCTACGTCTATTTTCTATAAATTTAAAGGAATTAAAGTAGTGACGTGGGATTCCCTGGAAACATATCATAATCTACGAAGAATTACCACAAAATTGACTATACTTTTAGCCTTAGGGGCCCTGAAGCCACTGTGGCTTTTACAGCTTCACCAAACTTCTTTCTTTCGTTCTATAATTTTGTTCATTAATATACGAGCCGGAGTGTGTTTTGTGTTGATTTTTTTTGTGTAGCTTTAACTTAAATCATTTAATATTAATATAGACAGATGTAACGTACAAAATGTCATGGAGTAAGCCATACACACAAAAATTCGGAGGAGAATGGCTTTCTGAAACTATAGCACAATAGCATTTTGGTCTGAAGTTTTACTATACAAAGATGCGGCTGACATGAATCCTTTCAAAGAATTGTGTTCTTTCGATCTTCTAATGATTTCTTTACCCTGGTCTAAAGCTGAACTTGAAAGGGTATTTAGTCAGCTTAAAATTATCAAGAACAAACCCCGAAACAGGCTTCAAAATGACACCACCAATGCAATTCTGACTATTAAGTCAGGATTACGACGAGTCAAAAAATGCTGTCACAGCTACGAACTGCCGAAAGATGTATTAAAAAAATAGGTATAATGACAACTTACGAAAACTCAAGGGCGAATAAAGAAGAACCAAGCACCAGTGGAATAGTATTGATAAATTTAATAAATGATTGTTCTGATGACGATAATTAATCATATTTTGTCTGACGTTTGACAATTTTTAAATACCTACCGTATTAGAACATAGAAAGTCTATCTAAAAATTCTTCGTTTACATACTTATTTGCATTATCTTTTAAGATTTAAAAACGTCAAACGTCGTAGCGGACGCTCGCTTGTCTCTCAATTGCTCTGAAATAGATACCAATATTACAAAGTATTATAATATTATTATACAACATAATAATAAAATGTCATTGTGTTTGAAGTGTAACGAAACTGTTTCCGATTTTGTGTTATGCAAGGAATGTGAAGGTCGTTACCACTATGTGTGTGCCGGTATCTCCGAAAGTGTCTATCGTAGGATGGGAGCGGACAAGAAGGCTGCTTGGCGGTGTATTTCCTGCAAGAATCCTTCTGTTGATAATTCAGTGCTGGCAGATTTATTAAGAGAAATCAGAAGTTTCCGAGGAGACTTTAACTCAATGAAAACAGAATTTAGTACAGTAAAATCTGATATTCATAATACAAATAAAAATATTCAAGATCTTAATAAAAAATGGAATGATTTAGAATCATGTTTTAAAGGAATGGAAGGTAGACTGATTTTAGTAGAAGAAAAAATTCAAGGGATGACCGTAATACAAAAAGAATTAAATCAAGCAAAAGATACAATACTCGGGCTAAAATATGAAAATAGCCTGCAAGATCAGTTCTACCGACAAAATAATATAGAGTTATCAGGGGTACCCCCTCGCAGTGGTGAGAATTTATATCATATTTTAAATGATTTACGCAGAGTTGTGGATTTTACGCTCTTGGATACAGACCTCGACACGATCCATCGTGTTCGACCTTATAACAACTTTGGAACCGATGGTAATAAGCTAGCTGTACGTCACCCTTCCATTATTGTACGGTTCACACAGCGACACCGTAAGGATCGGCTGATCGCAGCCATTCGCGCTCGTCGTGGTTTAACGACAGCGGAGATCGGTATACCCGGAGCTGCTTCCAACCTTTACTTGAATGACCACCTTACACCCGCAAATAAGCTGTTATTAAAGCGCGCCAGAGAACTCAAAGTCCTTTATAACTATTCCTATATTTGGGTTAGAGACTGTAAAATACTGATGAGGAAAAATGATAAATCAAGTATTATTCGTATTTCTAAAGAATCTGATCTCCAGAAAATAAAGTGACTGTTCTGTTTATATTTCTTGTGTAAAAAACTTTGTTACAAAAAGTTAATAAGCTATAGTTGCATTCCTATTATTTATTACATTTGTTATAAAAGCAAATCACCCCTTCATAGTATTATCAATAATATTATTTCCTTGCTAATAATTTTAATAATTTTATGTAGTTTTCATTTTGAAAATATGTCAACTCATGTTCCTTTGAAACATACGTTAGAGTATTATGTATATATAGTCACAAGTCCGTTTATTATATTCAATAAAAATATTGTCAATAATAATTTGTATAAGTATTGTTTGTGTAATTACTGTTTTCAAAAGAGCTTAAATTAAATGGTTTAAATATTTATTATCAGAATGTGAGAGGACTGCGTACAAAATCGCATACTTTTCTTTCTAGCGTTTTACAATGTAACTATGACTTGATTTGCTTAACAGAAACATGGTTATCTTCAGATTTCGACAGTGCTGAGTATTTTTATAGCAATTATATTGTATACAGACGAGATCGTTCTAATACAATGAAAGATTTGAGGGGAGGTGGGGTTTTGATAGCGGTACGCCGGGAACTTGTTGCTCTGCGCCGTGACGAGTGGTGTTCGTCGTGCGATTCCGAGGAGCTGTGGCTGAGCATCGAGCTGGGTTCAGCGTCCGCGGCCACGGCTTACCCCCGCTCCCCTACCTTCGCGCCTCCGACCAATAAGCGAGATTGTGTGTTGTTATTTCCCGCACAATAATAACCATTTACTATCGTTACAACGATTCTTTGATAATTCATATGAAATAATGCACAATGATAGAAGTGACAGCATCGTTTTTATTGTTGGGCGACTATAATATATCTCAGGCGGAATGGGACCGTGACGAATTTTTTAATTTAAGGTTATTAAATACTGCTAACTGTAACAAAGTAACGATCTTATCCGATTTTATGAATTTTAGCAATACTTTACAATACAACAGTTGTTATAATGTTAATAAGCGTATTCTTGACCTAGTGTTAAGTAATAGTAATTGTTATGTCAAAGCTTGTCCTTCACCACTCACTTCTGAGTACATGCATCACAAATCTCTCGAAATAGAAATTAATTTTTCCTCGGTGATATACATTAATGATGTCCGACCGTTTTAAATATATCTATCACTCAGCTAATTTTGAAGAGATAAGTAAGGGTTTGGGAGATATCAATTGGGTTCAATGTCTTAGTGGTTTGAACACTGAAGAAGCTGTTACTTATTTTTATTGTATTTTGCATAAGTTAATTGATCAATTTGTCCCTAGGAAACCAATACATTTAAATAAAAATTACCCACCTTGGTATTCCCGAGCATTACTAAAACTTATTCGTGAAAAGTTAAAAGTTCATGCAATTAGAAAAAATATAAAAATGATCGAGACTTAGTAGAATTTAAAATCTTACGTAGAAGAGAAAAATGCCTACAAGCAGAATGCTATCGAAATTATATTTCGTTTTCTGAGGCTAAAATTACTACATCGCCAAAGTATTTTTGGTCCTTCATTAAATCTAAGTTCTCTGATAACAATATACCGGCTAAAATGATATACGATAATCAATCTTCAACCGATAGTGAAAAAATATGCAATATGTTTAATAATTATTTTAATTCAGTGTTTGTAACCAGTCGCCACGAAGATATTCATCATAGATGCTATGATACATCATTATCATTATAAGATATTGGTACTATTAATATTTCCCAAGAAATGGTATTCGAACTATTAAAACAAACTGACACTAATAAAGGTGCTGGTTTTGATGAGGTTCACCCTATTTTGGTGTCAAGACTTGCAAACGAATTGTCTTCGCCGCTTTTTATAATTTTTATGAAGTCACTAACTGAAGGATGTTTTCCGAATGTCTGGAAAATGGCACTGATAACTCCAATTCCAAAAGGAGGTGATAAACATAATGTTAAGCATTATAGACCAATCTCAAAACTTTGCGTTTTTGCAAAACTTTTTGAAAAGATAATTACTAACGAATTAACAACACAAATTTGTCATCATATTACTGTTGAGCAGCATGGATTCTTTCGCGGTCGCAGTGTTGACACTAATTTAGTCGGTTACACAACTTTTATTACAAAAGCACTCGATTCTTGCTATCAGGTGGACGCAGTGTATACTGATTTCTCTAAAGCATTTGATAAAATAAATCATTCAATATTACTGAACAAGTTATTAAGGGTCGGTATACACGGTAACCTTCTAAGGTGGATAGAGTCGTATATAAGAAACCGCAGTCAAGCTGTAGCACTCAAAGGTTATCGTTCTAGGTTTCTAGCGATTACTTCCGGTATTCCCCAAGGATCTCATCTTGGCCCTTTCCTATTTACGCTGTATATCAATGATATAGGGACATGTTTTAAGGAGCCTTGTCATTTACTCTATGCAGACGATACAAAAAAATTTAAAATCGTTCAACCAGTGGCTGACTGTATGCAATTACAAAATGATCTCAATATGTTTAATGAATATTGCTTGTCAAATCAATTATTTATTAACAGTGACAAGTGCCACATCATTTCTTTCACACGGAAACGAAATCCTTTAATTTACAACTATGAAATGTCTGGGAATATAATTAAACGTGTTAATGAAGTTCGTGACTTAGGTGTCATTCTGGATTCTGGATTGCACTTCAATCTTCATATAGATACTATCGTCTCTAAAGCTCTTAAGAAACTCGGCTTAATACTGCGTTTGGGTAAACCCTTTAAGAAAGTAGACACTTTAAAAGTCTTATATTACGCCTATGTTCGCAGTATATTGGAGTTTGCAAGTGTAGTTTGGAGCTTACAATATGAAGTGCACATAGCCTGGATTGAGAAAGTACTCCACTCCACTTCACTTCCTTCCACTTCTGGAACACATTTCTTTAAAAATACCGCGATCAAACGCTCGATCAAAGGACACATTTCATGTTCCCTTTTGTCGGACAAATTATCTCAAAAACTCCTTCTTTCAATGTTCTTGTTATTACTATAATATATTTCTTAGCGATGTTGACATATTTTCAAATAAATTATCATCTTAAAAAAGGAAGGTAGTTATAGAATCACCCTCTATGAATATCGCTACTCAGCAGTCTGTATTCTAGAGAAGCCAGACGCAACGTTGCAGTAAACTGATCCTGTAAGGCGCGTCTGGTGTTTGCTTCGTAGTTTTAAGAGTATTTTTAAGTGAGTCTTAAGACATGTATGGTCGCGAATAAACGCTTCTTAAAAAATTAAAATCTTTTTTTAAAGTCCTCCGCTCGCGCACGACTTGACTGGCGTAGCCGGTAGGATTTCCGCGTCGTGAAAAGTATTTAAAATCAGTACCGCGACGAACGTTTCCACGCGTTTTAATCGGGAATCCTCGAACCAAACAAATTTGTCAAAGATCATCACAGCAGCTGGAGGACACGTCTAAGACTCATCGAGGGACATGGGCAGTTTGTGAGTAGACTCAACTAGCTATTCCTTTCTATATATCCCAATCCTTTTCGAATAATAGTTATAGGTGTCTGGAATAATTCGAGTGTATTTCTAAACTTCGAAAAACTCACTTATGAATTTTCTATAGACATTAGTTATAAGTAATAAATTAAAATATACAATATAAAAAGGAAAAATTGCAGTAACAAATATAATTTCTCAAATTTATTATTTTAGTTATATTGTTGTATTAGAAATAAAATATTTTCACTATATTTAAAATAGGAATTTACATTTCGTGTCTTTTATATTTTTGTGTGTCTTGTATTCTATTGGTTTTTATTATATTCTGTGTGTGACTCATTTTTGGTGTGTGTATTTTATTTTTGTCGTATTTTGTGTTAGTTTGTATCAAAAATGGCAACCATTAGAATAATCCCAAACGAAATGATGAAACTGATACCGCAGTTCAACGGGGTAAACGCCATCTAAATTTATTTTTAAGGAAATGTGAATTTGTAATTAATAAATATAAAGGGAGTCAGGAACAAAACTTGTATGTGATGCACGCATTAACAAGTAGGTTAGTTGATGACGCAGCAGCCTTACTAAGTGAAAGGGAAGACATCGAGACATGGGCTGAACTTAAATACTTATTAACTCAACACTTTGGTGATCCTAGGAGTGAAGAGTGCATTGCGATAGAGTTAGAAAATGTAAAGATAAAACATGGTGAAAATTATACACATTTTTGTAATCGTATACAATCAATTAGAGCAGTATTAATATCAAAAGTAAATCAGTTAACAAACACAGAAATTAAAAATGCAAAGATCATTATTTATAATAATATGTCACTTAACGTTTTCTTGTACAACTTACCGGAACATTTGATAATAACAGTTAGATTGAAATCGCCAGAAACGTTAGAAAAGGCTTTAGAGTTTGTATTGGAAGAAGTGAACTTTTACGAACAATATAATACTAAAAATAAATTACGCAGGCAACAAACAGGTACGTCATTACAAGCGAAGTTCAATACCCCGCATTTACAGAGTAATCTCTCTGGCATACCCCGGGAAGTACAGGGTTCAATTCAAGCCAGTGGTTTTAGGCCAATATTGCAACCCTCTAATCCACCCCAATTTAAATTCGGTGTTCCGGGTAGTCAAGTAAAATTACCGCAAACCTTTGGTTCGCAGCCGCAGTTCGGATATAAGCCTCAGTTAGGGTATACACCCCAATTCGGACATAAACCTCAGTTCGGATATAAGCCTCAGTTAGGTTATACACCGCAATTCGGATATAAGCCACAGTTAAGCCCTCAGCAATTCAGTATGCAACAAAAATTCATGCAACCAACACAATTCGGTTCAATGCCTAGACAGCAGTTTGGATACCGTCCACAAATTAACCAAGGTCAGTTAGGGTATAGGCCTCCCCAACCAACAAATGCTTTAGAAAATACCGACGTCACTATGCGTACTGCACCACCGTTAAAATATCAAGGTCAGGGACCACCCCAAGGCTTTCGCCTTAATGAGTTGGAATTAGGCGAAGTCGGTCACTATTACTGTTACGATAATAATGACTACTACGATCAGGAATATTGGCCACAGGAAAATAGCGATTATTATGAAGAATTCGAAAATGAGAATCAAACTAAAACGACTGATGACGAAAGTAAGAAAGTGAAAGACGAGAGTGTAAGTGAAGAAATTCAAAATTTTCGAATAGGAGATTACACAAACAAACCCGAAATAGTAAATCTAAATTGTGATGTTAAATTGAAGTTACCGTACATTCACATACCAGAAATTGACGCGAAATTTATGATCGATACCGGTAGTATGCGATCATTCATGAGTCCGCGTAAAGCTCATAACTTCTATAGGTCCTATGCAAGTACACAACCATTCACCGTTATTAGCACACATGCATCTAGCAACCATATTGAAGTAGTCTATATTCCACTCATGCCATCATTCAAAAACGATAGCTATCATAAATTTTATGTGTACGATGTTGATGACAAATATGATGGGTTAATAGGCAATGATCTTTTAATACAGTTAGAAGCTGTTATAGACTTAAAACACTCAAAACTCGTAACGAAAACTACTACGATTCCGATAGTTAACGAAAGTAATCATCTAATCATACTAGACCCGCGAACAGAACAACGTGTAAAGTTACCGACAGACCAATTTTCAGGAGAAGCTATTTTAAATTTTACAAAATTTTGCGATGGAGTTAGAATGCCATCAGCAATTGTACAATGTCACAATGGTTAATGAATGAATGAATATCGCTACTCAGCAGTCTGTATTCTAGAGAAGCCAGACGCAACGTTGCAGTAAACTGATCCTGTAAGGCGCGTCTGGTGTTTGCTTCGTAGTTTTAAGAGTATTTTTAAGTGAGTCTTAAGACATGTATGGTCGCGAATAAACGCTTCTTAAAAAATTAAAATCTTTTTTTAAAGTCCTCCGCTCGCGCACGACTTGACTAGGTAGGTGATTTATTGAATAAAGACATGTTATGATATAATATAAATTTAACTCTTGTATGTTTTTATTTTAATGTTGATATTTGAATTGTAAATTTATTTAGTTCTTTTTTTTAATATAATTGTAACGCTACGATTTTTGAAAAATTATGTATAGATATATGTACTTCAATATATGGTACTGTAGGCCTGTTTGTATAAATTATATATAAACATGTTTATGTTATGGCTGTATGTTACCTTAATTAAATAAATAAATAAAAGATTATTAGACATTATCGTATATGTTATGATCTTTGATCTTTGTTTCTCTTATGTGCCAGTATAAGCCATTGATTAAAATGTTATTTCCATAAAAAATTTTATTTAGCTCTTTTTTCATAATCTTCTAGCTCTCTTTCTAAATACAGAGCTGGCAGCACCGCCCAACACTAGTTTTCTGTCATGTTGCTGTCAGTGTCACTAAGATAAGCTATATCGAGTGACGACGCAAACGTAGTTTTGTAACAATATTTAGAAACTTGTTTTGGAAAAAGTACTACGGGATATTTAATAGGGACATTAGGATCTGTTTATAATTATTAGTACTGTTATAGATATTCTGTAATTATTTGTATTTCATAATTAGATGCGGTTCCTATAAGCAAAAGTATTTCGACATGGGCCCTTTTATTTTCTGCTTTTGTGTAATTTTTGTTTTAGAAACAGGCAAGTTGTTTATTTTGTTACATATTCGTAGTGCTAATAATTAGTAACATAATTTAATAAATATACATTTGTAATCAAACATTATTTTAGTAGGCGTATCAGCTTTGGTCGTGTCTCTTAAAAATAATAGTCCAGTTGTTTTGGGATCCAACATTACATTTACAGCAACAGTGCTGGGATACAATGGAGAGTACTTAAAGTTTTTTTACTCAGATAATACGCAGCCTCAACACAAAGTTTCTGTAAGTATAAAAAGAACAATATTTAAG
This sequence comes from Saturnia japonica, assembly GCA_033032175.1. Classification (NCBI taxonomy): domain Eukaryota; kingdom Metazoa; phylum Arthropoda; class Insecta; order Lepidoptera; family Saturniidae; genus Saturnia; species Saturnia japonica. The sequence goes on from CM065314.1 coordinate 9,074,762, forward strand.
TATGTAATATATTATTTAAATAATTTTAAACTTTTATGAGCAATTATAAATAAATTTCACAAAGGCTGTTTGAGTCATGGAGGATAAAAGTGACCACCAGACTATCCATAATCCATAATAATATTATAAATGCGAAAGTAACTGTCGGTCTGTTACATTTTCACTCCTAAACTGCTGAACCAATATTGATGAATTTTGGTATAGAGATAGATTGCACCTTGGGACAGGACATAGGCTACTTTTTGTAACGAAAATAAAACTGTAAGGGTAGAAAATAGGGGATGAAAGTTTGTAAGAACAAAATATGGGAACACAAAAGTGCGCATGAGCGATAATGGTGAAATGACATCAGTTGCCATACCAACCAGTTGTTGATTGTCAACCTGGTTTGTTGATTAATTGATATTGTTGTACTTAATAAGAAATATATTGTATTTCTAATAATTACCTATTAAATGATAGTCCAGTATTCTTTTTAAGATTGGTTGAAGTGTATATAAACTGTTTTACTATGCAGTACGGCATAATAACTGTTTTGTTTTATGATAGGAATAATTAGAATCCAGAAAAGCACTGTACTTGTGGAAGTTACATATCATATATAATATTACTAACATTGTACTTGTAAAGCAATCTGCATAATGTTTTATAACACTCATGCCAATGGGAAACACATTTCTCTTGAACTGTAGATAGGATACAAGGCAACAATGTTTTGGATGCTTACCTTGAAAAAAAAACATACATATACTGTGTTTTGTAATCCCATAGAGTAAACTGACAACCATTAATGTCAAACTTCAAAATAATGTTGTAATACTTATTTTTGTAGTGTTGTGCTATTATATTTATAAAGTGAACGGAATTTTAAATAATATTTATTAAGAGCAATAGAAATAAGATTATTTATTAAAACAATAGTCTAGTTGACAGTACACATATCAATCTTTTTTTTTACATATATAATAACTAACAAGTATAATAGGTTACACATTGCAACTGTTGGGTACGCGTCACTTCCCCTCTGCGTGAGGGGGGGGGGGTGTGACGTTTCCCCGGTTTGGACGGGCGTTTTGTTGCGCCGGATGCCCGTCTCGTAGATACCGTACGGATGCCAGTGGGCGGCGTAATGTTAGTGGTGAGGGGGTCCGGGGTGCAATAATGCACGACCGCTTGAGGTGCCAGGTCTTCAATGAAAGTCGATATCTTGTTGATGATTGTTCGCAGGACGACCAAAGCTTTCTTCTTGTAGTTACTCGTTGCTTGTACTTGTAGACTCCTTGAATTGCACCGTGCCCAATACGGCCCTTCTTCGAGCTTAAGTGGTTCGAGGAATGACCGTAAAGAGAGCCCCGTTTTATTTCGTGTTTTAACTTTACTTTTCGCTTTGGTTGCCCTGTTAAACTCTTTATATTTCTCTCATTATATATCTTATGTACACATGTCGTATATCAAAATGTTCCTCTTTGAATTACCTATCCATTACATATTCACTTATAATATACATTACGTATACATTCCGTACATAAGCCAAAAACAATGTAATTTACGGGCGACATCACTTTTTTCCGCTCGTAAAATCTCTATAACATTCGATATACTTACTCTATTGGCTTACTCTATATGTTAATCTATTCTATGTTAGTTATATTTTCACATATGTGACACACAATACATAATCGTTTATATACATCTTAACATATAACATGCAACTTGTAATGTAGCGTATTCGCTTACATTTTTCTATAATATTGTCAATATTAATCTATTTTATCGTAACACATAGTATATAACACGTAAATATAATAATAACACATAATACCCTAACCTAAGACACGAAAAACAACTGTTCTGTCGCCAACAGCAACCTTCTTTAACATCTTCTCTCAACGTGTAGACCCTATTAGTTTCATTAGTTTCTGTAATCTGGGTCTTGCCAGAGCTTTGGTGAATATGTCTGCCAGTTGAAGTTCACTTGTAACCTTTTTCACCTCAAGCTCTTCATTCGATACTAATTCTCTGACAAAGAAGTGTTGAATCCGAATATGCTTTGTTCTTTTATGAAACTCCGGATTCTCAGCTAGTTTTATGGCTGCCTCATTATCAACTTGTAATTGCGGTACACTTTATAGCTTTACTAAGTACCCCAGGGGTCAGTGCTGGGCCCTGTACTCTACACCATTTTTACAGCTGACCTCCCTTGCTCGAATACCATAACCACAGCTACATTCGCTGATGATACTGCTATCCTGGTGAGTCACAAGGACCCAGTAATAGCCTCAAAAATCTTACAGAAAGGCCTAGACGAGACAACTAAATGGCTTCGAAACTGGCGGATTAAAGCTAGTACCTCAAAATCTGTGCAGGTTACTTATAACCTAAGCAAAGAAAATTGCCCCTCGGTAAAACTAGAAAACGCCACCCTTCCTCACCAGAACTCTGTCAGATATCTCGGTCTTCATCTTGATAGGCGTATGACATGAAAGGAGCACATCAAGAAGAAACGAGAGGAACTAAATATTAGATATAAAAGCTCCTTGTGGTTGCTAAGCCGAAACAGCAAACTGTCACTAGACAATAAATTACTAGTGTACAAGTCGATCCTAAAACCTGTATGGCTGTAAGGCTATCCTTCAGCTGTGAGGTAGTGCTTGTAACTCCGCCATCTTACGAATGCAAAGAATGCAGAACATAATCCTCCGAACAATCAGTAATGTCCCTTGGTATGTGACTAATGCTGAGATCTATGAACATCTGGAAATGCTCACAGTGAGAGAAGAAATCACTAACGTCAATGCTAGATACAGGAAACGGCTAGAAGCCCATCCCAATACTCTTGCACGACAGCTCACAGTTCGAAGCTATGTTAAACGTCTTAAAAGAAAAGACATCCTATAGTGTAGTAGAGAAATATGAGTAGATGTTCTCACTGGAGGACGCACTCTAAATGAGAGAAGCATGCAACACATCTGCTAAAAGTGAATTCACGGATTGCAGATGAAACAAAAAAAAAACTAAGCTACTTATAACTTTACTCAGCCAAATAGTTTCGTTAGCGGCCTTACTAGCTGCTACTACTTCAGCTTCTGTGGTAGATATAGCCACACTTTGTTGTATTGGGCTCATCCATGACACTGCATCTCCAGCATACATGCACAGCACACCAGAAGTTGATCTACCAGTATCGATATCTCCACCATGATCTACATAACTGTAGCTTTCTATGATGTCCGTCTTATAATCCTTCTTGTACAGGATACCTAGTTCTGGAGCATATTGCAAATAACGCAATATCCGCTTTAACCTAAAGCAATCATCTACAGTTGGCGTTTCTAGACTTCTCGAGACATCACTTACTGCATAAGCAATATGTGGTCTAGTACAAACCATGAGATAAGTTAAAGCTCCAACTATTTGCCTATGGTTCCTTAAAAAACTATGCATGTTACAAGAGTTATCTTGAGTTTGACCATCCTTGACAATCGGTGTCATTACTGGTTGACAATTCTCCATATCAAACCTTTTCAGTACCTTCTTGGTATAAGATGCTTGAGAAATTTTTAAACCATCTTCTCTGCTTTCAATTTCTATCCCAAGAAAATAAGATGCCGGTTTCGTAGTAATCTTAAACTTTTCTTTCATCTGTTGTATGAAATCATAAATTAGTTTCTGACTTGTTCCAGAAACCAATCCATCATCAACATATAACACTACAATCAGTTTTCCTTTATTATTTTCTTTTACAAACAAGCAAGGATCAGCTTCGCTTACTTTGAAACCTATATCTCTGAAAAATTCGATAATTTTTCTGTTCCAGCACCTTGGTGCCTGTTTCAAGCCATAAAGACTCTTCTTTAGTAAACATACACGCCCTGTCCCATGATCATAGCCTTCAGGTTGTTTCATAAAGATTTCATTATCTAAGTTTCCATACAAGAATGCAATTGATACATCAAACTAGACCAACAACATTCGTTTACTCGCAGCTAATACTAAAACAGCTCATACGGTTGCTATCTTTGCCACTGGACTAAATGTTTGATCATAATCAATACCCCATTTTAATTAGGGTAATTAAACCCTTTAATTACTAATCTGGCTTTATGCTTATCAACTGAGCCATCCGCATTCAGTTTAACTTTATACACCCATTTGCATGGAATAGCTTTCTATTCTTAGGAAATTTCACTAACACCCAAGTATTATTTTCCTTTAGAGAGCCGATTTCATTTTCCATTGCTTCCTTCCATAATGCACTCTCAGGACTCATAATAGCTTCTTTATAATAACCTGGTTCTTTATAACCAACCCAGTCAGTATTAAAAATATAATCTTTAAATTTGCTTGGAGGACGAAGTAATGAACAATCCCTTAAAATTGTATCATTTTACTCAATAATTTCATGATCCAGAAGAACATCTCCTACATAATCATCATCTAATTTTCTTTGATCTTCATTAATTTCTTTCATTTTTCCCCTTAATTCAGTATCCTCTTCTGAATTACAACTACTAGCATCATCAAATACATCATCATATTCATTATTCACAGCATGAATATCTTCTCTATTAAATGACTTTTCCTGATCATTAACAATGTTGCTGTTGTTAACTATCTCTTCATAAGTATTCTCATTTAAGTTTTTGTTTATCCCATAATTGTCTAACTAACTACATTCTGACTATTTTGTGGTTCTATCCTTTTCTGTCTTATTTGCGATAGCTCAAAAAAAAATTCAGTTTCAGAATCATGCAGATCTTTCTTTTGAGCTTCTGCACCTAAAGGTCTTTCATAAAATGTGACATCTCTTGATCTCACTAAAGAATCTTTTGATTGATTCCAAAGCCAATATCCGTCATCATTATCATATCCTATTAAAATACATTTTACAGCTTTCTTATTGAGCTTCTGTCTAGTTTGCTTCGGTACATGCGCATAGCATAGAGACCCAATAATCCTTTAATGCTTAATTTGTCGCTTTTTACCGATCCAAAGTTCATAAGGAGACTTGTGTACCACTAAAGTTGGACCTGTCCTGTTTAAAATATAAACAGCTGTATTTACAAATTCAGCCCACAATTTTTAAGGTAATTCATCATGCGCGTACATCATCGCTCTCGCAGATTCAACTATTGTACGATTTTCTCGTTCACTACAGCCGTTTTGTTCCGGTGTATAAGGCATCACCAGTCTTTGTTTAATATGTTGTTCAATCAAAACTTTCCTTACTTGTTGATTATTAAATTCTCCACCGTTATCACTCAATAACTCTTTGACTTGATGTCCTGCTATCTTAGCTTCAGCCAACATTTGTTTTAGCTTTTCAGTATTTCTGACTTTTCTAGAAGAAAATATACCTAGCGGTAACCAGTGTATTCGTCCTTAAACAGTACAAAGTATCGGAACTTAGAAGATGACATTGGAAACGGACCACAGACATCAGTGTGCATGCGTTCTCCAGGCCTCATAGCTTTGTCTCTAACACCAAATTTTTGTCTATGTGCCTTCCCAAAAATACAGCCTTCACACAATTCTTCACTGTCTTTTGTTTTATTTCCCAATTCATTTTCAATTAAATTTTTAACATGCTTTTTAGCTTTTTATTCTGTTGATCTAATCGTTCATGATATAGCTGTAACATATCTACTTCATGCACTAAATTCACTGAAGCAATAGAAGGTGCAACTCTACAATTTAACCTGTATAAGCCACCATACCTCTCCCTATTTCCTTTAACAGTAATATGTCTATTTATTTTCATTGTGCAAGTAGTTACCCATGACTTAAATAAGCTTGCTGGATTCCGATCCTGTGTAGAAAGTACAGAAAATAAATTCTTGCTTATTTTAGGAACATACCAAACATCTCTCAATATAGAAGTAACAGTATTTTTGTTAATCTAAGCTACAATCTGTATCGACCCTTTTCCTATATCCATTACTACATTTCCATTAGCTGTAGTTACTGTGTGAGCTTCACCAAAATACTCAAAATCTTGAAAAAGATCTCCCCGCATTGTAACATGATTTGTAGCCCCATTGTCTACATACCAATTTTCACGATTAGCATCCGTATCAGCCGAATTCACAGTTAGTAACATCATATTTACAACTTTACTGATTTCTTCAACATTACGAGATTCAAACCTCTTTGACATTTCTTTTTAAGGTGACCAATCTCTTTACAGTTATAACATCTAACTTTTTTTATCCCTTTATGTGTCTTTGGGTTTTGGTATTCGTTTTTATAATATTTCTTACATGATTTGACAGCAAAGGTTTCACAACTAGACTCACCATCTTTACAGTTGTCTAGTGCCTTCTCATGTGAACACAATTGACATTTATATTAACATTTATATTACAGTTATATTCTCTATAGTCCTATCTACTTTAGACATTAGCAACCAACTCGATTTAAATGAAAAATATGCTTCAGGTAGCGTATCAATTATCTTGCAGATCAATAAGACTTCAGGCAACTCCTTACCTTCTTTCTCTTTTGACATTTCCTGTTTTAATTGGTACCACACATTTTTTAACTTCGAGATATTAGTCGCCATATTATCAGAAGGATCTTTTTTGTATCTGAAGAACTCTATACATAAATCGTACAAGTGTGCCTTCGTACAATCTGTGCAATTCATCCCAGACATCCTTCGCTCTAGAGAATCTCAAAACTTTATCAAGAACCTCATCAGATATTTTATTTGTTATTAAAATCAATGCCATACTATCCAACTTCATGAAATCCTTTACTTGCCAAAGCCGTAGCAGCCGTATCACCAGCCCCACTCGCAGGCTTCTCAGGCATACATGATTTGCCCTCTACAATATCCAATAGAAGTCCATCCGTACTCCGCAATAAAGCAGACATACGATACTTCCATGTTACCCAATTATATCCACTGAGTTTCGATATTTGTATCTTAGAAATATCCATTTTTTACAAAAGGCCCATAACCTCATAAAGTGAACGGAGTTTTAAATAAGATTTATTAAGAGCAATAGAAAAAACATTATTTATTAAAACAATAGTATAGTTGACAGTACACATCAATCTTTTTTTTACATATAATAACTAACATTTATAATAGGTTTCACGTTGCAACCTTCTTAATCATATATTTTAGAGTACTATTATTTGAATTGTAAGATTATAAATACTTGATTGTGGGTTTTTATTTATTAATTGAAATATTTTGGGTTATTCAACATTCTCGATAATTTACATCTTAGATCATTCAAGAAACTTTGAAACAACAGGAAAATAAAAATATATGGTATATGGTGAAGAAATAAAAAATGCTTTGATTTTTTCAAATAAAAAAAATATCATCTTTCACCATATTTTTGTCAGTTTCTTTGAAGATTATTTTAACGCCCCTAACTTTGTCTGAATGTTCTACTGAACCTCTTAAAACCTCCTGTTCAATGGGGGCATTATCACCTGCTTTGAGAAAGATTGATTTAGAAGTTACAGTTTGATCAGAATAAATGAAAGATGGTATTAACACTGTGGGAAGAAAGAGAACTAATTCATTCATCATATATAACAACTTAACATCTTGCCAAGCAAACATTAGAAAATCACCATGTGTTGGGTACGCGTCACTTGGGGTGTGACGTTTCCCCGGTTTGGACGGGCGTTTTGTTGCGCCGGATGCCCGTCTCGTAGACCCCGTACGGATGCCAGTGGGACGCGATGTTAGTGAGGGGGTCCGGGGGGTGCAATAATGCACGACCGCTTGAGGTGCCGGGTCTTCAATAAAAGTCGAAATCTTGTTTGCCCCTTGCAGGACGACCAAAGCTTTCTTCTTGTGTTTCTTGTAGTTACTTGTACTCGTTGAATTGCGCCGTGCCCCATACGGCGCTTCTTCGAGCTTAAGTAGTTCGGAGAGTGACCGTAAAGAGAGCCCCGCTTTAATTCGGGTTTTAATTTTAGTTTTCAGTTTGGTCGCCCTGTTAATCGCTCTATATTTCTTTCATTATATATCTTGTGTATACATGTTATATGTCAAAATATTCCTTGTCGTATTACCTATTCATTAAGCATTCACATATTATATACATCAAGTATATATTCCGTACATAAGCCAAAAACAATGCAATTTACGGGCGGCATCACCGCTTTCTGTTCGTAAAGTTTCTATTGGATATTCTTACTCTATTGACTTATTCTATGCATTTATCTATTCTATATTAGTTCTATTTTCATATATGTACCACTCAATACATAAGCATTTATATACAACTTAATATATAACATTCACCTTATAATGAAGCGTAGTCGCAAACATTTCTCTATAATATTATCCATATCAATCTATTTTATCATAACACATAAACACAATAATATCACATAATATCCTAACACAAGACACGAAAATAACTGTTCTGTCGCCAACACCATGCTTATGTTCCATCATAATGGTTTCTTCACTAAGAATTCTGGTTCATGGTAGAATAAGGAAGTTTCCAATGACACCAAACAAACAAAATTTATATAAATTGTAAGATAATAAAAATACATTAATCATTGTGAAAGAATTAATTCAATATCTTGAAAAATGATAAAGTTATTTAGGTTTTACTGTACCAAGTACAAATTAAATAATCTGCGCGGGAATTATACGCTGTGACATCACAAGTCTCGAAGCATGCGGTGTAAGTTTGTCGGGATATACAAAATTGTCTGAACCCCGGCCGACAGGTTTGTTTCGTATTCGTAGTATTTATTAGAGGAGAAATGTTCTTCGCAATGCCCTACAGATTTTTTCATAATTTTGCACCATTTATTTAGATCTTATTGAAGTGAAAACTTATTTAGTATCTTTGTGATTTGAAACGCCATGAAACAAAAAAAGCTATATTACAAAGAGACGAACTCATACATACATCTAAAGCATTTAGTCTGCGAGAGTATGAGATACAATAAGTATATTATACACGATTACATAATGCAAGTACTGACTTTCATGACATCATTTGATCACTTCATGATTTTCATGATCTACATCGAATTAGCCTAGCAGAATGACAACTAAACACAAATACACAAGCCTAAATTTGGAATAAATTTCAATATGGAATTTCTAACCAGACACCAGATATTTGAGATCAAAGTGACCAGTTCTACAAAACGCATATTTCACATGTAAGGACCTAATATTAGTAGACTTAAACTATTACCAATGAAATAATTTTCAGATTTCGACTTTTGATTTCTATGGTTAGGAACTTCTAATATTAGGCCACTGTGCGCCGTATTGAGTTATCCACAAGTACTAACTGAGCAACTGCCGAACGAACGCCTCATCGCACGCGGCTGCCGAGGCGAACGACACTCGTAGATGTAGATAATTGAAAAAAAAAATCACTAGGATTTTTTATAAGCTTAGTATTATTATCTAAAAATGGAAATTTCCTTATTTAAACCCAAATTGATCACTGAATATCATCACTTCAGTCTTTAAAGCTATTCATCCAGTATTACTCTATATAAAAGTTTTTTGGATTTAACCAAGCTTAGATTATGATTAATAGTACATTATGGTACAAGTGTGTAATGTTGGTGATTACCGTAACCAAAGTCACAGTTTGATTACAGGTGTCATTATGTGCCTAATTGCGGTGATATTAGAGCCACTTTATGAGCAAGTGTGTTGAAAAATATATATCTCTTTGATTTTGACCATTGATGCACATAAATAAGTATTGTTTTATTTCATTTGAGAAATAAATTCAACATTGCTTTCATTCTATTTAAGGTTACAGTATCTGCAAACACTTCGACTTGGACAGTGGAATACCCTCAAGATTTATATGAGGTAGGGGAATACACTGCGACAGTTAGACTGATGAAGGATTATTTTGGTATATGGATACCAGAATCAACTGATCATAGTACATTTAAGCTAACAGGTATTTTGTTTTTAATTTATTGGTTTACAGATAGATTGCTTATTTATTGAGTATTATTTTTAACGGGTTTTTGTTATGTAATTTCATAACAAGATAATAATTCTTTAAGATAATAATGATCAGTACTGAATACAGTAATAGGTTTACATAGTTTATAATACTGAATTTTGTTAAGTACATTGTTTTCAGAAAACATGGCATACTAATTATACTTATAATAAAAGAGTAAAGAGTCAAAATCTGTACATTGAAGTTATTTGAGAAAAAATACTAGGTTTAGAATCGTGGACAGAATACAGTCTGATAGTTTTTGAAATTTTTGTCTTTCTGTATGTTTGTATGTAAATCACATAAAAACTACTCCACCTAATTTAATGAAATTTGGTATGATTGTAGTTATAGTCTGAAGGTACATTTAGTATACATTTCTTCATGTATGAACATTTGTATGGTCTATAAATTCCATTTATGTCATATAAAAAAGTAATGTACATATGTATAATATTGTAACATAAATTAAGTAGGTATCCAGAGAAATTAAGTGAAATTTTACGAAATTAATCTAAATTATTTAATCTTAATTTAAGTCTTTTATCTTAGATGAAATTACTAACGTCATATAAATCTTCATAATAATGGGAAATATGATTAGATCTTTTCTTGCTAACTGTACACTTTTTTTTAAAACTTTAAACGTTCAAAATGTCTCAAAAAGTAAAGGACATTCTCCCCAGTAAGTTTTCGTGTAGCTACAACATTTAAGAAACCTACCATTACTACTCAATCTTAAAAATCGAATGTCGAAAATCTGTATATAATAGATTCGATTTGATATGCTGTAAAAGCGATATTACTCACTCTTACGGTCAAGTGAGACTAAGAAAAAGTTTACGCGCCCCAGGAATATTTAATACGTCATTACGCATTAGGTTAAATTCACAAAGTGGACGTATGGCATAATATCAATTGATTAAAAGTAGTGTATGTGAGGCAGAGCTAACAAGTAAACGTGAGTACCATGGGTCGTCTCAGGTATCCGAGACATAAATACGAAACACGGTTAAATAGCCGATGCTGAATTTCAAATAACCAACATATCTTTTTTATCGCTGTTTTCCGTACACTAAATTCCACAGGGACGAAATCGCGGGCACAGCTAATTTTATAACAAAATTTAAACAGGTGTGGTACAAATTGTAATTTGCATCATGCAGGTGGTGATTTTTAGTAGTCCAAGTTTTCAATATAATTTAGATAATTGTATAATAACTCGGGGCTACAAATAAAATTATTTTATAATACTTTAGGACAAAGTTATTAATGCTTTAGGGTCATTCTATTGACTAACCTTTAACACAAAAAATTATATAGATTATAAATACCTATAGTTACTATATTATACTTACTTTTTTTTCAGATACCTTGAATGGCAAATTAGTCTTAAACCAGAATAACACGGACCGGCCAAACAATTTTGTGGCAGTTAACAAAACAGTTCTACACTATGTCAAACTATCAGACCAAGAAATGCAGTTTTTAAAGGAAAATTCTTCTATCATTATAACATACTGGTTTATTGATTGTATATTCTTTGGTTCAACAACAGACTTTTCATTCAATTACACATATAATGATACTATGAGCGATCACCACATAGAAGCTATAGTTGTGGCAAATAATGAGCCTTTACCGCCTATTACCACTACTACTACCGCTACATCAACGACCACCACCACAACCACGCCTACCACTACAGCAACAACTCCTACTACAACTTCAGCTTCAGTTCTGAATGGTTCAATATTTACAGCAATACCGACCACAACAGCTGTACTACTACCATTAACAATGGAAAAATTCGAAAACAGTAATAAAACACTCTCTCACAAGATAAAAAAAAGAGCAATTTCAAATAGAACATTTAAGAAATATGAAAATGAGTTTACTTGTAATAATACAGTTCCAATTGGGAAGAGACATACTTATGGACGTTTTCAACAAACTTTTAGTGTCAGGAGTAAGTTTATTAATATAATTTTATGAATCATAATGATGGGTTTTTAAAATACATACATGTTTTTATATTCAAGTCATACAAGTTATGAAGAGTTAGAGAATGATTCTTTTTTGTATTGTAGCACGGTAAAGTTACCAATTGCCTTATTACTTAAAAAGTAAATTTCAGCTTTGATTCGCTTTAAAATTCTGTAAATGGTTGGGATTTAAAAGTAGAAATTTGAATTTTCATTGTATATTAACTATCTAAGTAAAATAAATATATATTATGCAATATCTATATTATGTATTAAAACAAGACAGCTTTTTATATAAGACTAAAAACAGGTTTGAGAAAAAAAAGATATTTATAATATTGACAGTGGAAAGGCTAATTTGACTAACTTGTAAAGTTGTCATATTATGCATGTTAGTTAGTCACTTAGCCTTTTCACTATATTGATCATTTTTTTAATCGATTTAATTATGGTTGATTTTTTAATTTATAAATTACCATTATGTTTGTATAAATTCTGTTATTAAATTGGATCACATAGGATTTAATGAACAAAATTTGGGTGCTAAGTAACTTATCGGTTTGCTTTGTTAATTAGTATAATTATTGTAGGATGTTAAGGTAAACTTGAAACAGGTAAATAATTGAAATTATATTCGCTATGTATTGTTATTTACACTCAAGAACGCTGTTACTGTTCTAGTTGGTTATTTCATTATCGTGTAAAAAACATTTTTTATACAGTGATAATAAAAGATGTATACATTATTTTCTAGCATACTATATATACCATTTCCATTTCTTTATTTTCTCGATGACAGCTCCTGTGAAAACTTGAACGAGCGTCTTTTACATTATGTATGCATTATTTTATAAAAATATGACGTTTACACACGTACAAAGTTATACCAGAGTCGGAGAAACTGATAGGGATGGAGCTATGTCGATAAAAGTAACACGATAACAGACCCGACATTTTTTTACAAAATGTAAGAAACCAAACTACTGCCGGATACTGTTGTACAAATTTATTAACTAATATTATATTTCATTACAAGATGTTACACGTATTAATTCTTGATTGATAATGCCAACTTCTTCAAAATTTTCGAAGCTGTTGTAAAATAAGTAGGTGTAGGTGTAGGTACTCGACAATGAAACGAAATAATTATAATGACAGGTAATCTTTATTTATTTATTTTAATCAAAATCTGATGAATCGTCACTGCTACTCGATGAGCTCTCCCCAACATTTATTATATGTTCCTGTACTTGTATATTACCAAAGGCCACATGAATTTCCCAATCCGACGCTATAATGTTTTGGGTTCTTCTCACAATTTTATCCAGTTTTCGGCAGTTACTTCTGCACATGCATTTTTTAATAAATCTAACATCTTGTTTGCCGTAAAAGGGGAATGGGTATTGTTTCGAGCGGCGTGTCCTTTGATTTGTGCCCATATTAGTTCCATAGCACTGTACTGGCAATGATACAGCGGAAGTTCAAAGAACCTAATGACCACATTCGGCAGCTATTTCGTCGATAACATATCTTTTAGAGAGGCTTTTTTTAGATTTTAAAATGTTCACTAATTATACTTTTAATAAAGTACTATCCACATTTTCGCCATAACGTTGGAGCCAGTCAATTATCTCTTGTTTTTTATTGGCCTGCGTCGGCATTTTATCAATTTGTCTGGAGTGGTATGTAGCGTTGTCCATAATAATTATGGACGGTTCTTCCAGAGATTGCACCATTTCTTTAAACCATCCTTCGTAAATATCCGCGTTCATTTCTTCGTGGTAGTCCACTGTTTTCTTGGATTTAAAGGCCAGTAAAGTATCTGACACGAATCCTTTCGTAGACCCTGCATGGCATATGATAAGGCGTTCGCTTTTTCCCGTTGGCACTGAACTAGTAGAAGCGGCGGTGTCGTCAGTCCAGTTCTTAGATACTGTGTGGTTTGCATTTAACCAAGTCTCGTCTATGAAAATAACATTTGACCCATCAGATATCTTTTTGGCTTCGCTAAAAAATTCGCAGCGAGCCATAGCAATGTCGTGACGCTCCATCAATATTTTATGTTTGTCCGATTTTTTATAAGAAAATCCAATTTCTTTCATATCAAAGCTTAAAGACGACTTTTGGCTAAGGAACAAACCACATTCACGTAAAGAAACAACAAGCTTTTTAAGTGTTGTAATTACTTTGCGCAAGTAATAGTGATATATATGACGGCGAATAGCATCAGCGTCGAAGTTGTCAACCGATGTCACACGACGTGGTTGGCGTTTTTTCTTCGGCGTACGTAGTTTATTTTCCTGCATGCCGCTTGTACCGTAAGCTTCGGTAGTAATTTTTGAAACAGTAGGTCCACTAATTCCTAATGCGGCCGTAACACGCTCTCGCACTTGCGACAGTGGTAATAGCGGGCCACCATTTTGATACTCTGCTTCAAAGTAATTACGAACCTTGATCACCAGTTCTCTCGCCTCCTTTTCAGAACATATCCTTTCTGCATTTTGATATTTGACAGCTGGGCAGCAATCAACATGGAGGAACACAAGGAAGGATAATGTGAAAAAACTCAGCGAACAGAAATGTAGTGACTAGCACGACGTCTTGTTGCGAGTGACTGATTAAAACAAACACAAAATGGCAGTGGGCCATTGAGTATTCCCACCTTAAAAAATATATTTGAATGTTTTTGTTGTATTTGTCTTTGTTCAAAATATAATAAATATATGCGACCGATATCATTACTTATTTGATCACAACACTACAACTATCAAATTAGAACTGTCATCGAGAATATAAAGAAATGGAAATAGTTTAGGACTATTTTATGGGGCTTATATGTGCGAAGTGCATTAAAGCCCTTGAAAATTAAGAATAAAAACGAAATTACTGTACCTATAAAAATACAAAAAAGTGTGTGTGTGAGCTCCGACGCACAATTAGGGTTTACTCCTTAGGTACCTTTGAATATGCAATAGGCAAAGAGGCGATTGATTATTGGCGGACTCACTGACGGAGTGAAGCACTAACGGACTGACTGACTGACTTAGTAAATGATTTATCAAAAATCAAGATGATGTATTTTTACACATACATGATTTCATAGTGAAAACGTAACGCTTTTTGTTAACGCTCGACGTAACGCTTTTGTTAACACTTTTATAAATCTCACTCCTCATAAAATTTCCATATCGGGTTATTTTATTAAAATCGATTCTTAAGGAGTAAACCCCAAAAATTAATAGAAATATTTTTTCTCAGATCCCATTTCGACAGTTAATATAACAGGACGGAACTGGTTACAACATGGTGATCTGCTAAACTTGCTAGTCGAGTATACAGGTTCCCCGCCGTTCAACTACTGTATACAATACAAACCAGGCCAGTACAATGTTACCGGCAACGAAACATGCTCGAGCAAAAGTACGACATTGTCTGACAGTTTCCCGTTGATCCACTATTTCTCCGATAGTGACCAACATACAGTTGTGGTTGTTATTGAGAATGACATAGGAAAGTATGCTACGAAAGCAACTATTAATATTTATAAAGGTAAGCAATTTTATCTTATTATACAAAATACGTTTGCCCATACATATAAAAATGCATCCTAAACGTAACTACAGAATATAAACAACAATTATAGGAAATTTTATGAAATTCGGTCAAGTAGTTTCTTCGGGATTGGTATACAAATTAACTGACAAACGGACACAAAAATTTCAAAAATGTTCGAAATGTTTTCTGTCCGTGTTTTCATTAGTAGTTTATAGTGGTCATGACTGTCCCCAAAGCGAAATATAATTTTCAATTGTCGTTTTCTTATTTATATTGTGTGTGATGTTGAATCTTCAAGAAAGTTCAATGAATGATTCCCTCTAAACTTAAACAAACCTCTGTTTCCGCACCTGGAAGTACCTAATAATTATATTCAAATTAAAAATTGTCATGATGATATCAGTATTTTTATAAAGAAAATATATCATGCTCATAATAAAAAAAAAAAAACAAGATTATATCCATAGATTCAATATAAATACAGATCGGCGACTCTAAAGAGAAAAAGCTTAGTATACATTTGTGTTAGATCGAGATAAGGCTACGAGACTAATTTCATATGTGCTATCGGCCTGTATCGTCCTACGTAAATCGTGCCGGAAACAAATCCCTCTTATTTTTTCAGAATAATCTTAATCATAATAATCTTTTTTTTCAAGTATTATTTAATGTTTAGTAGACCCTTCTAATTGTGGTTACGTGTACTGTACCTAGATACATGCGTAATATAGAAAAACAACAAAATAATACGCATATTAGTGTATTCCGTTTTTAGTCTCCTCTTATTCAATTGCCGATTTATATAATATATTAAATCTATAAGTATTTTCAATTGAAATATATGTTTTTAGTGTCAGGTGCACGCTCAGTTGTCAGTTATTGTCGTACCAGTGTTCTTCTGCTTAGTGGCGGTCATCTTGGTCGTCTTCGGCATAGCGTATTACCAACACAGAACCAGGTACACATTTATATTTTATTTACTAACTGTTCCGGCAGACTTTGTTGCCTTTCTCTACAATAACTCTACCACAAAGTTATCTATCCAGAATTCTTTTTTGCTGAAAATTTTTCAAGGATCATAACGAACAAAACAAAATAAGAACGTATATCCATCCTTTGAATCGGGAGTTATGAGTTTGAGTTCATATAAAAATCCTGTAGAATTTTTATATAACGCTGCTAAAGAAGTATAAAAACGAAAAAAATGAAGATCCAATGCCCACGAAATTAAATTACCCTTGAGGCACATTGTAACCTTTCCAACGAAAAAAGAATCATTTAAATCGGTTAATAAACAAAGAGATTATATCCGAACATCCAGAAAAAATTATGTACCTACATTATATTATACAGCCGAATTGAGAATCTCCTTTTTTTGAAGTCGGTAAAAAATATATCGATGAATTAAATAATTATAATAAATTTCAAATTTAATAAAAAAAAAAGTTAATTGACCATTAATAGAATTTTATGAAATTATAATATAACAGTGTGTTATAATCGAAAATATTGACGCCACTTAAGTATTCATTGTTGTGGTTTGATAATTTAAAAAATTACAGACATGCAGTCGAAGTGGCCGACTTTGATTTCGGCGAAGAGCATCCAGAATACAAAACATTTTTAGAACGACTGAAGGACAGTTTCAGAAATGCTTTCAGGTTCCGTCATATCGATGATACCGATCCACTCACACCAGATACTAGGTACGATTCCATGACATAAATTAGAATAATGTAATATTATGAGGTTAATTCTGAAATTTTTGTAAAAACCATTCCACTGTTTATAATTTTTATGTTTCACGGCTTCTGTTGAATGGATGTAAAAATGCGATTTAATTTCTATGAATATTAAGTTCTTGTCACTATAAAATAGGGCTGCCGTCACCTAAATCCAAACTTTACACAGATCATAAACATCTCACTCATTGAATTCCGTGTTTGTCGTAGTACTGGACTTTGTTTCATAGGAGCGCAATCGCTAGCGCTCTAATGTACCGACACTGGTTCCGAGGTAATCCAGTAAGTGCCTAAAATTAAAGATAAAAATTTACTATGTAGGCTAAGTAATGCTATATAAAATTAAAATCATAACAATCAACAAATTATAAATTAATTAAGTTAGCCTATAAATATTTTAAAATAAAGCTATTTGTTTCTCAATCAATTAATCCGATTTCTGCCGGGCGCTTTGCAAACTAGGACAAGTCTGGAGAACTCGGAATGACGGCAGCTCTATTATAAATTCATTGTATACATATAGTGATGTAATTATTGAAAGTGCAAAGCGATTAGACTATTATATTTGTTAGACTATATCTTCATTGGATAGGGGATAACCTCACAAGTAGTCCCATTTTAATTTCATTGGCACTGAACCTTCGACTTCGAAGATACAGAAGGGAACTTCTCAAAATCATCTTAATTTTAAAGTGTAATACATTGTAATAATCATTTATCGAAAAATAATAGGAAGCGTTTTTCCTACCACCAATAAAACGCATATTGTGTCCAGAGCTTTATTCGAAGACTCAAACATTTTGTGATAGCAGTCCTTCCGGGTCCGTTCATAAAGATTTATTCTATTGATCGAATCCCCTGACCCAACATCGTGCGACGTCATTTCTAAATATCACCACACCACCATACTTCATCTTGTTGTAGTCTCAAAATACTTAGCACTGTGGCTTTTCAAAGATCTGCAAATCGCATGAACACCGTATTACTACATACACTGGGACATTTAGGACGCTTAAGACAATAAAAAGTTGGCTTTCATTATACCCAATTCTTTCATAACTTATTCAGTTAAATATTGACTCGTTTTAATGTTATAAACCGGTGATTGCAATAAAACAATCACGAAAGAGTTTCCAATTATTTGACCATCATTCAGTTCAGCACTGCTTTGGTAATTGCAGCTTCTAAAGACGCGACAGATGTAACCTGCCCTTGTCGATAATGATTCTATCAACTATTCGAGCTTTTGACAGTGGTGAAAGACCTGCAACAACTTCTTAAAGAACACAGTACATTTCGTTAACTCAGAGTGTCAAGTTTTACCCAATAAAAATTTAGTCTAGAATAATTTGGTATCCACCTTGACCTGTGTAGGATTACTAGCCGGTAATTTTAAAACAATTAAATTCCCTTCTCGTATAGTATATTTTCTGTATTCAATTTGACAGTAATGGAAAGTCTTGCGAGTCATAGTCCGGTTCAAAGTCATTTGACAACTAGGCACGTCAGACTATTTCAATATTATCCCAGTAAAAAACTCCGGTACACGATCCAACGATTAATCCAAATCGTTAAATAACCAAATACTGCACCAATTGCACTAAGACCGGAAAGGAGCTCACTGATTTACAAACTGAAAAAAATCTTTTCATCAAGGCCCGTGGCACTCAGTGAGTGAATCTTCAAACATTAAATAACCAATACTGCACCAGCACTAAAGCCCGAGAGGCGCTCAGTGAATTTTCAAACTGGAAATTTTCTATTTATTAAGGCCTGTGAAACATTAGCCTAAGACCCTCGTTCAAATAAATGTTGTCTAGTTTGTTATTTAATAATAATTAGATATTGGGACACTTAATAATTCTCAAACTGCAGCAAAGTACATCGTTGCCTAAGGGCAGAGCAAAATTTTGAGTCGCAGAAACGAAGGTCGAATATAACCGGGTTATTTTTGGCACCTAAGTGAACAGGAAATGACGTCACACGATGTTGGGCGAAGGGATTCGACCAATAGAATAACTCTTTGTGAACGGAACCGAAAGCACTGCTATCTCAAAGTGTTTACGAGGCTTCGAATAATTGTAAATTTCGTAAATGCGGGGGTGGGGAATTTGTGGTATACCGATAGGCTATATTTTCCCCATAGGAACGGAGATATCCAGTGCATAGAAGCTTTTCATTAAAAAGTGATCTCTGACTATCTGATCCGAAAGGGTGCGAAAGAAAAAATAAAAATGTGTGTTTTATAGAATCCATAAAAGGTTCTTCTTCAGACTGAAGGAAGATGTTTAATGTATGTTATTGTATTATTTCATTTATTGATATTTTTAAAATACTTTATTTTTAACTATGAACAATTACACTATCTATTTGGATATTTAATGAGTTAAGTCCAATTTGACTTGTTGTAAATTATTGAACACTATGCTTCAAGTATAATTAGAATAATTCATAGATTTAGGTACCTATATTAAGAACTTTTCACCTTATTTGTCACTTTGTGTCTCTTCTCAAAGTGGTGTATATAGATTTATAAAAGTAAATTTTTGTCAGGTTATTATATAATATGAGGTTGATGAAGTTATACGTCGCAGTATGGTTAACAGTATGACATCACATGCCATCATTTAATCATTTTTGTATGTATAGGTTTCAATTTTTATTGTTATCCATAACATGTCATGAATTTTGTCGTGTTAAAAATATTTTCTCAATCACATCAGGTTTGTTATAATATAATTCAAAAAAAAAATAAATTAAACGAAGTTCTACAGATAAAACTTAGTAACTATTAGTTATTGAAAAAAAAAAACAATTGTTTAAATAACAATCGTATTATTTTTTGTATAAGGTATATAAAGAAATTTAGTATTAACACTTTTCCGTTTTACTATATTACCTATATTCTAATTAACATCTCATTAGACCATTTGATTGGCACCAAGTCAGTTTTTTTATTTGGTGAAAGCTTTTGTTTTTTAAGAATTCAATAAATGGATTTTATACTCATAGTTCAGAGTTGCAAATATAAGCATTTCTACGCAAACATTAGTAACGTAGTGAAGTAAAAAAATATGTGAAATTGGTCAAGAAATTTATTTATGATCTGGGAGGATTTTAGAAACCTTTGATATTTTAACCTATGTAAGACACTTGATGTGATATAATAAAACGGCTTATAAATAAATAACACCGGCCGACAAATGAAAACATTTTGAACGTTGTTTTGATTAGATTTGAGTGAAGCATATCGCTAATTTATAGTATTTTGAACACAAAAATACTTACATAATTACTCTTATCACATCAGATTTTTTTACAAAAAGGAAAAAATGTTTATTTTAAAATTTTGAGAAAAATTCAATTATTATATTATAAGTACATATATGTATTTGAAAACTTGCAAAGAAAATATCAAGTACAATAATTGCTACTAGGCTACTTTGAGTGACATCTTTTACGTTTCGTGATAAAATTACGTCTGGGTGTAATTTTTTTATAAGAATCATCAATAATATCACGTTTTATAGACCAGCAGTAATCAGCCTCATATTTACATTCCATCGACCTTGGTACCTTGTTTCCATAGTTTAATATAAGTAGGTATATAAGTTTAGTATAAGATAATGTGCCACGTATATCGTGGTGACCACAACAAAACCCGCTTATTTTTTGCAATTTAATGTTTAGTAGGCGTGTTTAATTGTAGTTACATGTATTATACCTGGATGTAACTCATATGACAAAGAAACCGACAAAATAACACGCACACTATAGTTTTTTGTCACGTCTTATTCAACCTATTGCCGATCTATAGGTACTATACCAAATTCATAGTTGGAAAGTGTAAACGAAATTATACTAATTATACCTACTACATATATGTTGTGTAGTTGCATACAATCGGATTGCAAAATATCTTCGTTCTAGTCTAGATAGTGTAATTGATAAAATGATACTATATTTAAAATAAATTTGAATAATTTAATGTTATTAATATTTTTAATTTTAATAGGTAATAAATACTAACGGACTGTCAAAATTTAGAAAGTAATTAGTCATGTTTTGTGATATATTAGCATTAATTGAACTGTATATATATAAAATATACATATTTTGCGAGATAACGCCGGGTTTTCATTAGATGAAAACACTCGGACCGAATCTACTCGTTGCGTGAAACACGTGATCTGAGCGCACTCGGTCATCGGAATCCGATCAGAGTGAACTCTGGGACGCTGTTCTATTTTTACGAGCTTGATGATTTTATGAAAACAAAATGGCGTCAATAAAGAAAAAGTAGAATGAACGTGTCACTTTGAGGTTTGTGAAACTATATGATGCGGAGAAAATGTTGTCGAACGTACACTTAAGAAGTATAAAAACAAAGATGCCCGAAATACCGCAATAGAACGCATTATTCATAACCTCAACATTGGTAACTCTACTTACAACTCAAATGACAAACAGACTGACAAAATGCTGCTCGGATGGTTATAAATTCGTAACGTGTAAATCGAATTCCGAGTACACTCCTGTACGCGCGATCTAGCCCGTACGAGTGCACTATGTCCGAGTGTACTTGTATAATGAATACCCGGCTTAAGTATTAATTTGCATAATATTGTATTAGAAACCCAAAACTGCTTTTCACATTATACACCTTTTCTTTATTACAAGTCTCTTCTCTTGGTATATCGGACGGTTAATTTCATATTTAAAAACAAACAATAATATTTATTTAATTCGCTCGAATTACTTGCTTTTATCGTCCAGGTAAGGCACATGGGTTTTTTCCATGTGGATGTTCTGATTTTTGTAGTTTTGTTGGGTTTGGAAATATGATATTATTGGCATCATTTGAGTTTCATAAAGTTTACTATAAGTTTTTATACCTAATTCATATTAAATTTGATTAAATGAAAAACTTGTAAATTGTTTATACCTACTTGATTATGAGACGTCGCGTTGTGTAGGTTTGTAAAAATAGGCAGCTAGCTACCTACCAGTTTTTTTGTCAGAAAAAGCAGTTTTTACTTCTGTGAAAATGTAATTAATTTGTAGTTACAATAAAATGTTATACGGCAACAGTGGTGTTTTATTATTTACTCTATAATTTGAAGTAGATACAAAAACAAGTTTATTTATTTAAAAATAATTAGTACATAAGCATATTATTAAAATATTATCACAAACTTCACTGCAATTTGCTTCATGAGTTCCTATATAAAGTGTTTTCAAACGGCCCTTGTTAATTTATCGCGATTGATCTCCAGGCAGTTACGAATAAAAACGAGCGAAACAGGTAGGTAGCTACTTAAAGTAAATAATGTCCCAAGCGAGTGAATGGCAGTTTAGGCTCGTATCCGCTACTCACAATTATCTAGATTTTTTTATTCAAATAAGTTGGTAAACAAGCATACGGCCCGCCTGATGGTAAGCGATTACCGTAGTCTATAGACGCTTGTAATACAATTGGTATCAACTAGCGCGTTGCTGACCTTGAATTCCTTTTCCCCAAGGAACTTTGGGATCCCTACTCAGTACTCACCGTAGCAACATAATACAGGATTATTCGGCTGCGATCTTCCGTAAGGTGGTATTCCACCAGTCGGGCTGCCCCTAAGTAAAAAGAAATCTAAAGAAATTGACCTGTGCCCAAACTCTCTTGGAACTCCCTTTGAAGATTTGTCCGTTAGCCGACTGTAGTTCTTTAGATTGTGGCTCTAAGTTTTAATTACTAATACTTAAACATCAGGTGAATTGTATGCCTGTTTGCTACTAAGAGGTTAACTTGAGATAAGCATCTATGCTTGAGGAAAATTATAAACTCCGTGGCGTAGGTAAATATAATTAATTATATATACCTACCTGCAGTTGTGTACTTAAATAAGTAATTCTAAGAAGCTTTGGATATACCTAAGAATCATGAATAATTCTTTTTTTTGACCTGTCAATAAACAAAGGAATTGAGATAAGTTATTAAGTAGTATTAAAGAAATCGGTGGTCAATGAACGCAAACATTGAGAGACATAATATGATGTGTGTAATTAGTTCATAATATTATATACGTACCAACATATTTTAACAAATCGCAGGTCAATGAACACTGAAATAGATTATATAAAATATCTTTTAAAATACTTTCTATTATTTATCTATTAGAGAAATCGTATTTCCACGAATATCTACTGAAATTGAGAGAAATATGTTATCTTGTAAAAATGTGGTCAAAATACTACTATTTACATACATAATATATATACATACTATTACATTATATACTATTTACATAATATTATTTTCGTATTATAGAAATTTCAGGTGATCAAACAGTAACATTAAGATAAATCCATACTAATATTATAAATGCGAAAGTAACTCTGTTTGTCTGTTACGTTTTCACGCCTAAACCGCTGAACAAATTTTGATGAATTTTAGTATAAAGATAGATTGAACCTTGGTAAAGGACATAGTGTACTTTTTGTAGCGAAAATAAAACATTAAAGGTAATAAATAGGAGATGAAAGTATGTATGAGGGAAATATCAGCTTCCATGACAACCAGTTTGTTGATTTGAAAGGACAGCGTTGTCAATGTTGATTTATTGACAGTGTTATACTATAATTAGAAATGTATTGTATTTCTAATAATTACCTATTAAATGATAGTCCAGTATTATTTTTTAGATTGGCTGAAGTGTTTTTAAACTGTTTAACTACGCAGTACAGCATAATGACCGTTTTATTTTATGAAGCAGTCAACCGCGGCTCGCGGGTATTTATACATTCTAAGCGATATACGTATTGTAAATTATCTGGATTATACAGTTTTGCTACAAGTGAATTATTTCATTGTGTTATTCCACATGTGGTGAAAATAAAACTTGGGTGAAAGTTTGTATGAAGAACCTATTCATATTTATGCTTTTGGTAAGAAAGGAATAAAAGAGGTACATGATTTTCAAAAAACTTTCCCGCAGGCCGTTACAATAAGGTATGATATGATGAACAATTAATTATTTTTGAAGTTTTATTGGAATGGTTAATGTGTTGGATTCATATTGGCATATAATGATAATACCATACAAACAGTAATAATCCTATTTATGATTTTCTTTTGGTTGGTCGTGTTCCGAAATCAGCCCGTGCATATGCAGTAATATAGCGGGGTGGTAGGGATTTCGACCACAATACGCATAGTGACCCATCTATGATTTTTTTTTTGTAATAAATAAATTTAGGTATCTATGTTAATAAATCTGTTGTCGTGTCTGTACTTTTTTTAGTTTTCCAAAATTTCCCGATACGTATATCATATGAACTATATATATGATCACGAATATGCCATCTGTTTGTTTGTATGTCCGGATTTTACTCAAAAACGGCTTGACCGATTCTTATGAAATTTTGTACACGGAATGCTTATATCATCGGTCAGTTGATAGGGTATAAGAAATTTCAATATTACTTTAAGATAACGTAAAAAAAAATATTCGTTAATTTAATTATGTACACGGGAAGTATAAGTCATTCTATGAATGATAAGTAATGAGAATTTTCAATAACACTTTTGGAAACAGTAAAAAAATGAATTTTCAAAAATTTAAAATTTAATTAATTCTTAACCGATTTTTATGAAATTTTATACACGGGAAGTCTAACTATTTACATAATTAATGGGCTATAAGATTTGTCAATATTACTTCTACAATTAAAAAAAATAATTCAAAAACTTTAATTTTCATCAATTCTCAACCGATCTGACCAAATTTCATAGACGGGAAACATACATCATACTATAATTGAGAGGGTATAAAAATTTTTAATAATGCATTAGAAATTGTACATCAGAATAATAGTTTTCAAGCGATTTTGATGAAAATTGTACACGGGAAATACATGCCACTCCTCAATTGATACGGCATATGAATTGTCAACAATATGAGTAAAAATAAAGGGATTTCAATAATTATTGCGTAGTAAAAACGTGTGCGGAGCCGCGGGCACACCGCTAGTATGATATATATTTAAGATACTAAATAGTGCTTAGTATTATTTACATATAAAAGAAAACCCAGGACGATGAATACTAAAATTGAAGCAATGATGACTCAGTAGTAGCGTGTACGGACATCGCATCGATCGACGTGAGTTCATATCCCTGCAATTAGCCTGAGCTTTCGGTGAAGGAATATATCGTGATGAAACCATAGTATGGTGGTACGAATTTTTATAATGTCCGCCTGGCTAGCCACCCTCAATTTGAAAATCTGTTGCCAAACACCAATAGGTGTGTTCCGGCAGCTGCACTTGAGAGCCAGTCTTCCACTAGGCTTATCGTGCTATCATCTTGGGCCAAATCATTACTTAAAATCAGATGAGATTGTGACCATAATGCTAAACCTATAACGATAAAAAAAATTATGTCATGTAAATATATCTATCATTCAAAATAATTCATATTATTTACTTTCGAATGAAAATGTTTGATAGATATAGATAAGTACTATAAAAAGAGATAAAATTAAGTTTCAAATAACGATTAAAAGTTTTCACAGTTTGCATATCTGGGACGCCCAGCACCTAGGTTTGAACTTCTGCCTACTTATTCACGTCAGCTTATGTATATGTACTTTAGGTAGGTAACTACTGATACCTTATAATATGTTTTCTGTGATAATCCTAGTTACCAATAAGTTGGTAACGTGCTCATTGCTTGATTCCTCTAATCATATAAAATGAGTTAATGACTACTTCCTCTCGGTTTTACAAAATTTGTTATTATAGAAATAGTATTTACATGAATACTGATATTTCATACACAATTGTTGTTTTATGCTAATTAACGGGACAATAATACTTATAACTGTAAACTATATATATCTAAGTAAGGTTTGAAAACATATAAAAAAAAAGTAAATGGATACCTATTATTGCAATGAAAATCATGAAAAAGGCATCAAAAAGTGGAAATGAAACTTTATGACTTTGGCTGTCAGTTTCTTAATAATTATTTCTGCATATTTGTAAAATATGTAAAACAATAAATAACTATTTAAACAATGATACATGGAGAATAAATGACGTATTATCTCGAATTCTTGACCTCCTCGGTTCACCGCCAAATACACAAAAAAAAAAAAATTGCCAATGTCTTTTTAATTTTGTGTTAAAGGTTAACCCGCGATAGTTAACATGAGACTTCGCCGTTGTTTATGGACTATACCGTTCTTACCATCTGGTACTATACAGTCATTTCGCCTAGCTAGATTATAAGAAAATCTAATTAACTATTAGTACTGAGGTACTTACGTGTCCATGGCAAAGCTCGGGTCTCAAGTTAGCTCTTGCGGAGTTGCGGGTTATACTGAAAGCGAAAAGTTTTAGATACATACCTACCTACTGCCGCTTAGTCTATAAAATAAACACCTGGAACAAACATTTTAATAGTTCAAAAAATATAACGAAAATATGTAGGTAGCATAGTGTTTTTAGTACCTAATTAATTAATTAAACTTCTATTTATTTATTTTTTATTGGCGAAACCGATTTATTTTTTCATGTAGGTATATTAATGAAAATTTATATAATCATAAGTTTTTATTTAGATAATAATATATCCACGTTAATAATAATAATTTTAAGTGTTCTTATTTAATCAAAATAAAAAGTTGTCATTTTAAATAATTCCCGCAACATGGACGCGAACCCAGTGCTGCAATATCGGACAATCGACTATTTCCGATCACCTGCAGGATGCTGCTGCCACTGGCCCTCAAACGGGCAATCACAGATGCAATTCGTTTACGCACAATTGCTTGAAAACCATCTGTGACATTATCGACAAACATCTGTGATGCACTACAGTGCCGAGCCAGCCCCAACAGCACTATGAAGGCGTTATTATGTTGTATTCTTAAGGTATAAATATATATAGCCTTCCGCGAATAGTTGACCCACAGGCTGCATGTACGCCTGGCAGTAAGCTTTAAAAAGGTAAATTTTCACTAGCAAAGAACATCGTGCAAACCTGCGAGCCAACATATTGCTTCGGGCAGCCATCGCTCTATGTTCTCGTTCGATATCCATATTGTCAGACAGATCTGCGGTAACGCAATGCCCCAAGTCTTTAAAAGCAAAAACACGTTTAAGGAGACACCCTATAAGAGTTATTGCTTGTATCTCGCCAATGTGTTTACTACGCGCCTCAAATATCAAAAGCTCACTCTTACTTGCATTGTACTTGAGGCCGTGAGCCGCCGCATACTCCTCACAAATAACTAACAACTTTCGGATTGCACTGATTGATGGACACAAGAGCACCATGCCATCTGCATAACTAATATTATTAATTGTCGTACCATCTAATGAACAACCGACTATGGTGATGCTTAGCTTCTCAATCAGGCTATTAATATAGATATTAAAAAGTTTAGCCGAAGTTAATCCACCCTGTCTATCTCCACATTTAATTTGTACATATCAGATAGCTCGCCGCCCTATTTAACATAATTGTTTTGTTCAGCGTATCAGAACCTTTAGCGACATCTCTCGCAACAACTGACGCATCGACGCATTTACGTAGCGACATCTATCGAGCCACATACGACGCATCCTACATCGCGCTGTAGAAATTAACTCAATCGTTGAGTATATATACAAGAACCCGACTACAACCGTCGGGGCAGCTGCCCGCCAGACATAGTACCCGTCTGGCCGGAGGATCCTCCCTTTTCTATGGCGGATGAGGAACTTTACTCTCTGTTCCTCGCCTCCGTTAAAGAACCTAACAATATTAAGTATTTCTATAGGTAAGTCTGTGTGCTTAATCAGTTTATGCCATAGTATGTCATAAGACAATGTATCAAAAGCCTTAGAAAGATCTAGGAAGCACGCATACACAGGTGTCTTTCTGTCAGTATAGTATCTTACAATGCTTTTAAACACAATACTGCTGTTTCAGTGGATAAACCAGCCTTAAAGCCATACTGTGCATCATGTAACTGTATGTGCTCATACAGAATACGATCAAGTACACCGTCAAGGAACTTTGCTATGATAGTAGCTAATGATATAGGCCTTTAGTTATTTTTATCTGCTCGTGTCGCCGGTTTTATTTTTTATGATGGGTACGACAAGTGTTTTCCTGAGGTTAATAGGCAGAAAAGAATCCGAATACAAAAATTAAGCAACATGGACAGTACCTACCCTCGGTAAATGACACCCAGCATACTGCAGGTGCTCTATACTAAGACTATCATGGCCTGGTGATCTACCTCTGCTCATATTTTTAATGATATACGAAATACACATGACTATTAGACCTGAATAGGATCTCCGTATGTGACAGAGGTGAAGGATTGATTAAAAATTGTTTTTGAAATATATTAGCTATGACTTTCGGTTCACTACAGCCATCAACGCTGGCAGGGAGGCTCGGTCTTGTGTTTAGTTTATTAGTTGATTCCCAGAATTTACTAGTATGCTGGGAACTCAGAATACAGAAGGCAATTTTATTTATTTATTTTTATTTATTTACATAATTGGATGGCCAGTGGCCAATACACAAAAATAACATTATAATTTAAAAAAAAATTGATACATTTATCAGTGTATTATGCCTTTGAAGGCCACCACCGCATGCTTTAATAATGACAAAAACAAATTAAATACAAATGATAAACAATAATAATGCATGCTTTACAATCACAATAAAATTAAAATTAACAATCCACAGTACAATAAAATAAAAATAAAACAAACACTATAATAAAATAAAACAAAATAATAAAATAAAATAAAATTAAAAATTGACAATTAATAATTTCATAAATTTAATTTAAACTTGTTTGGCTCTCAAGAACCTCAGAACATTATTATGAAAAACCTGCAATGAGTCTGAAAACAAATCAGCCGAGTTACAGAGGAGGTTATAAGAGCGTGACAATCTGCACACCATGGTGTTAAATCCGAGATTTGTCCTTGCTTGTCGTGTATGGAATATGGGTATCTTATATCTGGGATATCTACTGGGTGTCCTAATTTTGAATTTCTGCAGTAATTGTGGACAGTCTATTTTGTTATTAAAAATTTTGTACAAGAACAACATGTCCATAAGCTGTCGACGAAATGCTAATGAATTGATTTTAAAATATGTAAGATTGTCCCAATAACTGTATTTATATTTACTACGATGACAAAGAAACGTCAGGTGTCGTACAAACCACCTCTGAACCCTTTCGATTCGCAATTGGTGGGACTTATAGGAGGGTGACCAGACCACACTACAATATTCCAAGATACATCTAACGTAAGCGTTATAAACCACGATTCTGGTGTTATTGGTTTTCAATAATTTACAAGATCTCATTATAAATCCTAGCATTCTCGATGCCTTAGCAACCATACTTTCATACTGATGCTGGAAAGTTAGTTTAGAATCAAAGATGACACCGAGATCTCTAATATAACTAACCTCCTGCAGAGAAACGTCACATATCTTGTAATGAGACTGTATAGGCTGCAAGTTCTTGGTGAACTTAATGTGAAAGCATTTAGTGCCATTCAACAGCATACCGTTTGTGGAACACCAATTTGATAGATTATTTATATCCTCCTGTAAGCATTCGCAATCCGTCGCCTGAGTAACCACTCTAGCTAGCTTCAGGTCGTCTGCGAATAGAAATACTTGTGCATGTTTAATGTACTGTGTTAAATCATTTATAAATATATTAAATAACCAAGGTCCTAGATGTGAACCTTGCGGGACGCCGGAAATAACACCATAATTTTTTGAAATAAAGCCCTTATCAGCCACAAACTGGTGTCGATTCGAACCACCTAAACAGTGATCCTCCAAAACCACAGCGGTGTAATTTATTCAGAAGCTTACTGTGGGAAACTTTTTTTGAAACCAGAAGCCGCGTTCAAGAATAATTACATACGCTGCACTGTGTCCAAAAACAATACCTACGTCCCGCACCTGCCCCACTTCCCATACGCATAATGTTGCTAGCTCGGGAGCGGTTTCCCACTTTTTGGGGTAGTCTTATAACACTAAAGAAAAGATATTTATTAAACAATATTTATTTATTTACATGGATGACTATAAATAGAATACGGCTTCAATAACGTCAGTTAAGATTTTATTAGGTACCCTTTTGCTGAGTTAGCTTTTTATAATATTGCCTTTTAGATTTTGAACTGATTTGTAGAGTTTTACGTTTAGATAAATAATGTAACCTTATATCTAGATATTTCTCAATAACCGCCCTTATAAGAGAGTTTCTGTGACTTTGGCCATTTATGTGGTCATTATTTACTAGAAATATGATATTTTTTCCTATGAATTGTTTAAAAATTGAAAGTACGATCGCTAAACGTTGATCATTAGAATTTATAATGAAATCTTCATTAGAAATTCTTCGCACATGCGCTTCACAAATACAACATATTTCATAAAGGCTCTGAGAAGGGAAATAAAGTCCACCTCTATTTTTTAAGCCAATAAGTTTGTGAAACCATAGAACATTGGATGCTAACATTGCTTCTATACAAAACGAACATTTTATTGATCTTGACAAATAATAAGCAACGGACTCCGATATATAACCCACGATATATTTCGACAAATCATGTAGCTGAGGTAGTTCTGTAGACAATAATTTTGCAATGCTACCACCATTTTCATGAATAGGTAATAATCGATCATTATTGAGTAGCTGATTATCATCTTCGAATCTTTGTATGCTTGCTGAGAAATTTATTGATTTGGTTGAGAATGAACAATTTAATATACTTATGTTTTCTAGAGGTATACAGTTTCCGTTATCGGAAGCTTTAAGTTCTAGGTGACATAATACTTTTCGATATATACCTTTAAATTGCTTTGCATTTGGGTTGTCATTATGACCCCCATGCATTTGTATCATACCAAACAGTAACTCTAAGTGGTCCTGACTAAATTTGTACGTTGGTATAAATACTAACATATTATCGGCCTCAATTAAATTTGCGTATAGTGATTTTAAACTTTCAATGCCTATAAGAATTCCAAGAAAACCCGTTTTACAAACACATTCTAAAAGTTGTTTATAATTTTTAATTATAACTTGTACTTTTCGTCCATCGCGGTTAATTTTCCGTTTAGTCACATTTTTAACTTTTAATTTTGAAATGTATGTTTTCATTTTATCTAAAAAACTAAATATCATTTCTTTATTCCGTCTATTCAAAGGTTGTTTAAAATCGAATTGTTTCATGTTACGAGAGTTAAATATATCAAAAAGATCGTTCATGCTACTTACAAAAATTTCGGTGGCTGTGGAATTCTTAAATGCAAACAATTTGGCATCTTCCCGACAAAATTTTAACGATGTAGCTACACTTTTACTTAAAACTTGACTAGCAAGCTTCACTTTCATAATATTATTTCTGAACATAATATGTCTTCGAGTTAGCTTGTTTGCTATATGAAGTATATAAATTAAAGTATATATATTTGTTAATGTAGCGATTGCTTTTTAATTTTTTTAATATACTTTTTAAAGATTCGTACTTCTTGGCAAGTCTGTTGTATTTTTGTTGTAATGTTTTCATTCGTCGAACATGTTGTTCACAAAATAATTGTTTTCGTCGTAATTGAGATTTAAGTTTGACCTTTCTTGGCGTATCAAACACAGATTCCAAATCAGAAATATTGACATCACCGATCTCTGAGTTCGATCGCGCAGGAGATTGTGGTTGTGTAACCTGAAATGAAAAACCTTAAGTTGTATGTTGTTGTATCATGTAATAGATTAACAAAAACTTTAATTAAATACAGAATATTTCTTCCGTAAAAGGCATGACATTTCAGTCCTCACGGATGGAAACGCATTAGTAATAGCACTTTGTGCCCGAGCTTGCAAATGCCCATGGGACTTACTTAGTTTATTTTACATTTATTACTGTTACTACTAGTGTTTATTTACTACATTAGTTTACTTGTAACTAAGTATATCGATTATGTGCCTTGTTTGCCTTTAATATTATTTAAAAAAAATTAAACATTATTATCATAGGTGGGTACGCACATTGTCCGATGTCGAAGGCTTAGACGTTTCTATGTGTAACTCGGAAAATTCTGGTGTCAAGGCCAAATACTGAAATAGAACGTTAGTATTAGATTATTCATATATTTAATTCACCGAAGTTTCATTAGCCCGGCATCTGAAATTTGCGCCCGGTTTAGGCTCGCCCCTTATCACGATGAGGGACGGATAAGCTCGACGAAAAGTGGGCATACTTGTTATACTTTTGCATACTCCTTCGGGGATTACAGGCGTGGGCATATATATATATGTGGACCAAAACCTTACTTCAAAATACAAGTGAATTGAGCAAAGTACGCTCCGGCTTGATGGTTTCCAAAACTCATCTAGCCGTGCTCTTTGTATGACTTTCATCCAGTCCGATTTTCTATTTTCATCAGCAGGGAAACTAAAATTACAAAGGTTCTTTATACACAAAAATAGTAAGTATTCTACACGAGTATTAAAAAAATAAATGGGTAAAATTTTCGATGAAAATAAAATCGCAACACTTAAAAAATGGACGCGTCATTTTCTAAATGTAAAATAAATTAAACAATTAAATAAATATACTTTAGAATGCGCTACTTACAGATGAAATGTGATCCCATCCTGTTTTTTTATAATCCCTGCAGCATTTTTACATGTAGGAACAACACAAGACGGCATTTTAAAATTAAAATTGGCACTTGTACAATACGTCACGACGCGCTACTTTCAAAGGAGTGACTAATCGCAACAACGTCAAAGCACTCTATTTAAGAGTGGTTTTTGTATCTTCAGTTTTATGTACGTTCGCGGTTTCTGGGTTTTTTTGTATTCTGAGGCTGGGAAGTTATTATATTCATTTTTATTTGATCTTGTTTATTCTGTCGCATGTGAAAGTCTAGTTTCAAATGTCTTCGAAGTTTATGAAATATGATATTATTATTTATATTCAATAAAATATAAACAGTAGCAACGGTTTTGCAAAAGCGAGTAGGTATAAGTACTTTTATGGTTGGTAGATTGAGGTTTTTTTTCGCAATTTTGGGAAAAAGTATCGTTCTCTGCGAAATTTTGGGGAACTGAAATCCACGGGGAAAAGTTTGGGGAAATGAAAATCAAGTACGGGGATTTTTTACGTTTTACACCTTACTTGCTAGATGACATACTATGACGAATACCGCTCGATCTCATAACGAATATGTGGCACTATCTGAGTTGACCTCTCCGGCTTGGAACAATGTCGTTCCAGTAGAGGTTGATCCGTTACTACTCATCTCTAGGCAGAAGAGGTTAGCTATACTTGGTATAATAAAGGGATGAAAATTAAAAAAAAAAACGATTTTTAAAATAATTTATTAAATAAATCGGTTATATTGAAAATAATATAACCGATAAAAAAAATAATCGATTTTTTAAAAAATTGAATTAAACACCTGTAATATTCACAATCATAACTTTCTTAATAAAATAATCGATTTAAATAAGACTAAAATTGTTGTTAATAACGGAGAATGCCCACTCTTGTACCAAAATTTGTAGTTTAACAAGGCTGAATAAAAGTCAACAATGTTTTTTTATTCACATTATTTTACGACATTTTATCCTCGGAATTTGGTTTTCTAAGTAGGAATATTCTTTAAGCTTTTATCTATAGTCTATAGCCTATACTATATATGTATATAAACTAATATAACAAAACAGAAGAGTTTTTATGTTCTTTTGTTTGTTTAAACACGCTGATCTCTGGAACTACCAGTCGGATTTTAAAAATTATTTTTGTATACAATAGCTTGATTCCAGTGGAATAGTACAGGGTATCTAGCTTCAATGTGCACATCCTAGCTAGCCTTTAATATTGATTTTTGTTAAGTAAGTCGCAACACGAAGCTCTCCCGAAGTGCTTTATCGGCGTGTGCTGCGATAATTTTTAGTGGTAGGTACTTAAATACAATGTTGTACAAAAATATTGGGCCTTAGTATATTTAAAAAATAGTTCGCCATAGCATTGCCTATTTCTTATATATATGCCACAATAAGCTATTTTATGACAAATAATTGTTTAAAATAAAAAAATATTTATGATCATTATTTTAGACATGGCAAATAATGACAATTTTATGAAGTTAAATTTTTCTCTTTATAGCATGTTATTTGGACACATAATTTAGGGGATAATAAAAATTAAAATAATTTGTATTCGTGGGAAGAACAATTATGATAGGGTACACGGGCGCGTTGGTATTGTGGTGTATGTCGTATAAAATTAACACGGGTGAAACCGTCGAGCACAGCTATAAATTATTATACACTGCGTAAATAAAAAGCAACTCATTATTTAATTATAAATAACTATTTATTTTATGGGTGATTTTTAAGGGCTATTGAAGTTTTTGATGGGATCTTGAAGTGACATGTTGTGGTTTTTATTATTAACTAGCTGACCCGCGCAACTTCGTCTGCGTCAACTAAAAGAGAGAGGGTTAGAAATAGTGGGTCACAGGTACCTATAATACAATTATAAAGAAGCTGAAACTTTCTTTAATTTGCTGAGGAGTTATTTTAAAATTGTGATATCTCTGCTATTAATTGAAATCAATTGATGTCAAGGACAACTTTGTTGAAAATTAATTACTTTCGATGAATATTGTATTTATTTCAATAAGGATTAATATCTTGTTTATAGAAACATCTTCGCAAATAATGCATTATTTTAGAACAAATTTTATTACCATAAAAAAGTTTATATTGAGTCAACCATAAAAGATAGCCAAATGCTATCACAGATTTTTTTTTTTACTTTTTAAGAGAAACAATTCCGTCACTTATGTGAAGTGGATTATAAATATAAACTGGAAGCATACATTTTGATGTGCCACAAAAACTACCTAGAAAATTCTAATAAGGGAGCCACTATCTTATTGGGATACTGAATTCGTTCTTAGGACAATATATTCACTTGATAATGGCAGTAATGGTTTTCAATAAAGAGGATTAGTTGGCCAATTAGTAAGAAGAAGAAGTGTGATTGAATACCTAATGACACAAAAAAAAGATTTGAATTAAAAAGTCGTTTTTTTTTTTAAATTATCAAATATCAATCGATTATTTTTTAAAAATTTTTTTTTTCATATCTCTAGTATAATACCAGTTCCTGTTCGAGAGACAACAACAGCTTGTTACATGAAGCTCTTTCTATCACTTTAATTGAAAAAAAGTAAAGATTTTTGAGCTGGAATAAAGAAGAGCATTTTCCAAACTGAAACAGTTTACTTGTGTTACACACCTGTATGCCAGGTTGGTATAATAGCGGCGACCGCCGACGGATTTAGATTTCTTGGTAGTCACCTTTTTGTTTGGATTATATTGTGATTACAATCGCGGACAGTACCGTCAATGTGGTTAGATATTGTAAAAAAAAATTTGGAACAGGTAAGTGGTATTTAGTAACAGCTTTTTCTGTTTACAATAAGAAATTTGTAAGAGATTTTGTAAAAAAAAAGAAGAAAACTTGTGCGTCTCGGGGACGCTGGACAGAAGTATAACTAAAACCAGTCTAAGTTGAACTATTGGGAAGCCAGACAGAGTGGCGCCGTAACGCGTTATGTTACGAAGCGGCTTACCCTCCCATAGGAAGTTATCACTTCAAAAAGTTGTGATTATCTTTCGCGTGTAGTGAGGCGAATCGAGTCCGATTTAACCATTCAATCGATTTAAATTGATTTACAAATTTACTTGACTACCATTCGAATGTACGAGTTACTCGAGTTGTTCATTTCCAAATCTGTAATTTTTCAGTTAATTTATTATCGTCACTCATGTTCAAACCAAAACAAACACATAAAGGAGGTACCTAATTCTATTTTGTTGATGTTCAAACAAACAAAATGAACAATAACACATCGCATTGACATTAAATAACATAACTAATATTATTTATTTGAGTAACTTAAATGAAGAAGAAGTGGTGAAGGAGGTATTGACTATTGAGTACAAACAACTATTTTCTTAATAAACATTTTTAGCATTAATATTTGATAATTATAATATTACTTTTCATCATTATAATGTCATTTTTTAAATAAAATTCTTAATAATAAAAGTACTCGTATGTCTGTCCATTTTTAAATTTTCTGTTTGAAAAAAGAAATGGGCAAAAAGTTGCAAAATATATAGTTTTGGGGAAAATAAAATATAAATATGGGGAAAATTCAGATATTCGATCTACTAACCCTTTTGCCTAATGCCTATAACAATTTACATGTTTTATCAAATCTTAGCTAGGTACTTACGGGGTCATTGGACTATTATGATACTAGGTTTTTTCATGAGATAGAATTGGACTTGGTTTTTATTATATCATCATGTTCCGATGATGATGGTAATTTTAGAGGAGGTGTGAGGAACAGAGAGTAAAGTTCCTCATCCGCCATAGAACAGGGAGGATCCTCCGGCCAAACGGGTGCTATGTCTGGCGGGCAGCTGCCCCGACTGTTGTAGTCGGGTTCTTGTATAAATACTCAACGATAGAGTTAATTTCTTTATCGCATTGTAGGATAGTAGGTTGCATCTTATGTGGCTCGATAGATGTCGCTACGTAGTTGCGTCGATGCGTTGATGCGTCAGTTGTGGCGAGAGATGTCGCTACAGTAAATATGACGTCAATAATTATTTAACAGTTCCAATAGATTTAAAAAAATTAAAATATTAACATGGAAAAGAGAGGTACATGGATGGAAAAAGCTCACTCAGACAAAATGTATCCAGTTTTTCACATTACATTAAAATTTTAACTTGTGAAGTGCGGTCCAAGCTTTCTAAGTGATGTCGGGTAAAGTCTCTTTAATCGTGTAACGAATACACGAGTACAGTTTTAAGTAGCCGTATTCCAGAGCCCTTTAATGAACCGCATTTGCGAAGCCAACTCCCCAT
This sequence comes from Saturnia japonica, assembly GCA_033032175.1. Classification (NCBI taxonomy): domain Eukaryota; kingdom Metazoa; phylum Arthropoda; class Insecta; order Lepidoptera; family Saturniidae; genus Saturnia; species Saturnia japonica. The sequence continues at coordinate 9,112,006 of CM065314.1, forward strand.
ACTGCTTAATTTTAAGCACAGTCTTAAAATAGAAAAGTTTCTTAATGATCCCTACTTTTGCAGTATTTATGGTTAGGAGTGGCTCGGTTTACTGAAATTCGATTAGTAGGTTCAACTAAAGTAAATTAAAATTACCTAAATATTAAACAGACGTAGTACCTACTGTTATATTATTATTTGTATATTCGTCAGAATATTTTAGCGTATCTTACTCAACTGATTTTTATCTTTTAAATATATTTCGGAAACTAGCAGTGCCCGTGGCTTCGCTCACGTGGACTACAGAATGCCCACGCGAATCTTGCTCCCCCGCTCCCGGCTATTTTTAAGACAAAATTGCCTATATAATATGTACAAGGTGTCCAGAAAGGGTATCGGGTATTTGTTTTCGCGCCATATTCGAAACGGGGCGTCTAAAGGGTGCGAGGAGGGGTTCGTGGCGTCCGCCATTTTGTGGAGTTTTAGTCACGATGGAACAGTACTCGGGGACGCATCGCGCATTTTGCGTATGAGCGTATTATCGTAATGGTGATTCAATAGTGACTGCTCAATGTCTCTATCGTGCGGAATATCGTACACGCCACGCGCCAAGTGACGATAGCATTAGGAAATGGATCAGGATGTTCGAGAATACAGGTGCGACAGTTACAATTCAAAACTCTGGTCGTCCTCGTTCAGTTCGCGATGAAGAAACAATTGAAGAAGTTGAGGCGTCGGTTCGTCAAAATCCGTCTTTATCCATCCGAAAGCGAAGCCAAGCGTTGAACATCAAAAAATCGTCTTTACATTCGATTTTAAAGAAAGAATTACATCTAAAAGCCTATAAAATTCAATTGGTTCAAGAATTGAAGGATACGGACTATGCTAATCGACTGAATTTTGCGAACGAAATGCTGCAGCGATTTAACAACTTTAACAACATACTGTTCAGTGACGAAGCAAATTTTCACCTGAATGGTCATGTTAATAAGCAGAATTGTCGGTACTGGGCAGTGGAGAATCCGAGACGAAAGCATGAACGACCCCTGCATAGCCCAAAGGTCGTTATTTGGGCCGCTATGTCTGCTAAAGGCATAATTGGTCCTTATTTTCATGAAGATCAACGAGGCCGAGCAATTAATGTGAATAGTGACCGTTATTGCGATATGTTGCGAAATTCTTTGGTCCCAGAGTTGCAGGAGTTTGCAGGTTTCAACTCAAGAACGTGGTTCCAGCAAGATGGGGCCACTTGCCATACCTCAAATGACTCAATGGAAGTTGTTAACGAATTATTCCCTAATAAAGTCATTTCGCGAAGGGTAACATCAACTGGCCTCCCAGAAGCCCCGACCTTAGCCCGCTTGACTATTTTGCATGGGGATACCTTAAAAATAAGGTTTATCAAAACAATCCGACGAATCTAACCCAGATAAAGCAAAACATCAGGTCAGAAATGGCAGCAATATCGATAGCTATGTGTCAACGTGTTATCGCCAATCTTCGTTTCCGTTTAGAAGAGTGCCAGCAACGTAACGGTCATCATTTGGATAACATCATCTTTTCCAAATAATTCTCCAATTCATATGCTAATAATAAACAATAATTTTTTTTATTGCATACAAATAATTTTTGTTTCATTGAACTTACAAATACCCGATACCCTTTCTGGACACCTTGTAGTATGTTAATTTGCTATATCTCTTATGGTTTACTCAGCATAAGCCATTTAAACGACCGAATTGATTCACCATGACCAGTTTTTTTTTGTGCGGAACCCTAATTCTTTTTCTAAAATAAAAGTAGCCTCAGTTACTCCCTATGTCATCAGCTATCTAACAGTGAAAGTCCCGTCAAAATCAGTCCAACCGTTTCGGAGATTACCCGGAACAAACAGACATACAGACAGATAAAAATTTAAAAAATGGGCTTTTTGTTATAGGTATCGTATATACTTTCAGATGCATTTAGTAAAAAACTGTTATTTTGACATTACAAACAGACACTTCAATTTTATTAATTGTATAGATAACAGACAACATAGCTTTTACTTTCTATTTTTTGGAGTTTACTCCTCATGAATCGATTTTCATATTACGCGATATATGTCGTGAATTATATCGATTTTTATATTATATTGTTCATATTATTGCGGTACGGAAATAAAATGGAGAGCAACACGTGATACTGTTATTGATGTCTAGTTATTTTATTATTATTTTATATAATAAAATAAACTTTATCTCTATAATTTATCGAACAATATATGAATACTTTTGTAACGAAATGATATGAGTGTATCTCTCGGTTTTTGCGATTTTAAAATAATATTGCAAGCGATTATAAATATTTATGTACTGTCTACTAGTACTAACACCCATATTAAACTGTATTTTGATTTAAATTGTTTGTAAAATACAATGGCCACTCATTAATAAATTAATATTATTATTTATTCCAAAAACCAAGGTAATCGTTCTTAAAGAGTAAATTCCAGTCGCGCCTCGAAGTTGGCACGTAACATCTTATAAATACTTTCACGGCAAAGTGACATAACTAATAGTGCTTAATGGTCAGCACAGTATAATCAAAAAACGGTGACCCATTTGGGCTGTACAGCTCTCTCATCTCGCAAATTATATTACTTTACTGAAAGCAGATGAAATTCGTAATCTGATAATCTTACCATCTTTCTTAATAATTTGCTCCTGATCTGCAAAAGGCTTTCATAACTTGGTAACATTTCGACACTAGTTTACTTAATCTTATTTTATTTCTAATTTCTTGTCTTATATTGTATATGAAATAAATTTAAACTACAAAACATCTGTGATTTAACAATAGGCACCTACTTACTAAATAAACCGTTGTGTAAGCTCAATATTCAGTGGCATAGCTTACCTTAAACGGGCCCTGTATCAAAATTTATTGGAAGCCCAAATGAAGAGTAAAGATTTTTTATCTTGCTTCATCTTGTGTACGAGCATTGTAAGCGTAACAGCCTGAAGCACCACACTTTTTGTCAGGATCAATGATTAGAAAGTTGATGAGAATTTAATAACTTCCGACCATAACGCTATCATCTTCTCTATTCGGGTTGATGGGTCTCTGCAAAGCCATAAACCTGCGGCAACCTGAATCTATAACACAAAGAAGGCAGTATGGTCGGAGTTATTATCAGTTCTACAGGAGAAGCTGTCCAATAAGGGTTTGACGGCATGCAAATTGGAGGAAGTATCCGACATCGATGATCTCGAGTCAGCCGTCTCTGAGTATATCTCTCCTGCATAAAGGACACCTGTGACCAGATGATCGAAAGTAGGTGGGGTGAAGGAAGTGGCTCGCTCTCCCTGGTGGTCGAAGGACTTAAACACCCTCAAAAGGGAGGTTGCGCGAATGAAGAGGACGATCCGCTGCGCCGCCCCAAGACGTATACTTTACGCTGTCGCTGATTACCTTGATGCACTTTGGGATTCAAGAGAAGGGTAGCGGATGCACAAACTAAGAGCTAGAAGGATTTTTGCTCGGCACAGGAGCGGGATAGCCTGTGGGATGGCATCTACAGGGTCCTAAGAAGAATTGAGCGGAGGCGAGAGGAGGTTTTATTGAGGAGTTAGAGAATCAGAAGTCCCTGAGGGTGAAGACTAAAAGGCCCCTTCTTGACTTGCTCCGAACTTTATCGGCAGGGGATCCTCCCTTCACCAGGAAGGGGGGGATGGATTAATCACCGATATTTGTGCAAATGCTGTCTTGGGTGGAGGAGTAGGCCTGTTTTAGGCAAATATCAAGAAGTATCTGGAGCTGAGCCACTTTCCTCAACCCTGGAGGACAGCAACTTTGTGCATACTTCGGAAACCGAGAAGGGAGGACTATACCAACCAAAAGTCTTACCTTCCTATAGGCCAGTTAACAGTGTGGAAGCTCCTGGAAAAGCTCTTGGCATCTACTTTGTAAAGTTAGCGTACAGCAGTATGGGTTCATGATCATGTTTATGAGTGACATATGATAAGCATTTAAGTGATGTGGATAACATTTTACGAATTTTTGCTTACACACTTCGGGGCCTCTTTAGCCCGGGGGCCAATTTTTGCTTACACACTTCGGGGCCTGTGTAGCCCGGGGGCCAATTTTTGCTTACACACTTCTGGGCCTCTGTAGCCCGGGGGCCCGTATCATTGATACGGCTGATACGGTGGTAGCTACGCCCCTATCAGTATTTCCAGGTATATATCGTTTCATTATTAAAATACTTCTTGAACAATTAAGTTGGTCACTATTATTATTGTTTTAATGTCTTTCGTAGATCACTTACTTCTACATCACATATTATTTCTTGTAAACATGTTTATAAATAAATAAATTCTAAACAAATAACAAGTATCTAAGTAGTAGAATAATATTTATTTCGCGAATTTGTTTACATAAAATATGATTCATTATCAGTGGATGCTGTCAATTGGGGTCGGGCGTCAACAATATCATCGTTTGTGGGCGGATTCATTACTTGATTTAATAATATTAAATGGGGTTCATTGTTCATTTTTTATCTCAACAATTAATGTCGTTTATCTTAGTTATGTGTTTACAAGGATTGGTAAGCGCTATGTGGACATAAGGGCGTTTTACTATCGTTAACAAAGTAAATAATAGGTAATACTGTTGGCCATTATGAAGAATATATAAAAACTTTCCAAAATCGCATGCTTAGTAATGCTTGAGGTGATATTTCGACCTACCTTGTCCGGCAGGGTAGCTTAGAAAATATAAGACTTCTTTATTTCTTGGTTAGAAGCACAGAGGAAGTATGAATGTAAAGACGAATGCATTAAAAATACTATCAGTCTATCTGTATATCCAAGGACGTGACTTCGAACTTCTTTAATGAGACTGAGCTTCCGGTGAAGGAAAATATTGCAATTGAAGCCATGACATATTAATAGAACGTTTTAAAATACTCACATGCCATGGATTCATGAAGCGTTCAATAATTCTGAAAGAAACTAAAGAGGTTTGCAAGGATAGAAAACTGGCGCTCCACTTTTTTTTGCCCAGCCCCGAACGCGACATGGCCTGATGGAGGATAGATAAATAAGTACTCTCATAACTCTTCGAGCTCCTCGCACTCCTTTTTAAATTATTTTGGTACATACTTAGGATATTTAAATAAAAATATGATGTACACAATAATCATTATGACGTCAATAAAAAAGAAGTTTAAAGGTGCGACCGCACTAGAGCGGCGCGTCGCTGCACGTCATTTTATGTACATTCTCGGGCAGCACTAGAGCGGCGTGGTTTTTTTTTTTTTTTTTTTTTTTTTTTAGAACTGACTACACTGCGGCTTTTACAGCTTCACCGGACTTGGGGGCGAGCGCAGAGGGCACGCAGCCGCGAAAGTTTTGTGGACGACTCGCACGAGGGTGCCAAAGTGGCCGGACCTCGGCTCGGGCGGTCGTCGCGTTCGCAAATAGGTCGCGATCTATTCGAATCCCTACACCTACGATTCGAGCTAACTAAATATACACATAGGCACGTTCCCTTCCTCCTGGGAGGAAGGAAGGAACCGTGCGTATGTGTATTCAATAATCGGAATGTTTCTACACTAACTAGCGCTAACTAACTAGCGTAAAAAAAGAAAAAAAAAAGGTCCCTCACAGAACCTATGTACCTGTGTGGTGTGCACGTGTGTATGTTCATACGTGTGTAGTGTTGTATGTAGGTAGCTAAGTGATGCACGTACAGTGTCACTTGTATCGCGCGGGCGGTTGCCTGACCCAAGGGTTTCACACCGAGGAACGGACCTAGGCTTGGGTTACCGCTAGAGAGGGTGGACGTGACGGGTGTGCTGGAGCGAAATTGACCGCCCGCCCTCTGCGGAGAGAACGGTGGTTACGCGGGCGTGGGCGCTGGCACGCTCTGTTTGGAGAGACGGATGTGTAATATTTATTCGAATTTTCGATGTGATCGTCGGGATCAATAAAAATATTGCGCGGCCGGCGTTTGCACCGGATTCCGTGGGTGCCGGAACATAAGTGGCGGCTGTTTTTATTAACGGATTCGCGTGGTTCGATGCGGTGTCGAAATACGAACGGGAGAGCTGTTTAACGTAGGCATGTATCGAAGGAAGCTCCATATCTCTATGGAGATCTACGCTTCGAACATACCACGGGGCCCCGGTGAGACGATAGAGGAACCTATTCTGTATCGATTGTAACCGTTTAAACTCGACTCGGACATATGTGCGAACACGTCGCAACTGTATGTCAAAATTGGTCGAATACACGTCTTGTAGAGCGTGAGCTTATGTCGCGTGGACATTTTACTCACCGAACACAACAGAGGATGCAACCGGCCCAGGACCCACGCGGCCCTGTTCCTAACCTTACGGATGTGGGGTCTAAAAGAGAGCCTACTATCTAGGGTTACCCCTAGATATTTGGTCTCTCTTACATACGGAATCGGATTATCGTAGAGCTTAACAGGTTTAAGCTTCCACGGTATCTGTGACGAATCCGCATCGAAGAGCATCGCGGCGCTCTTCGAGGGATTAACGGCTATACGCCACTCGTTAAACCACTTCCCGAGAGTGGTCACGGAGCGTTGGACTTTGTGTCTGAGGTGGGATCTATTCCTATCTGAGGCATATAAGACTGTATCGTCAGCGTATAGCCCTACCTCGACCTCCGGGAGTCGAGGTAGGTCACTGACGTACAGGTTAAATAAGCTAGGAGCCAGGATCGAACCTTGGGGAACGCCTGAGCGTATTGGACGGGGCGTGGACAATTCACCTTCCACTCTATAGCGAAAGGTGCGATCTGTTAGATAGTCGCGAATTATTTTAATTAGCCTATCGGGGACTTCAAAGTGATACAACTTGTAGATCAATCCCTCGTGCCAGACCTTATCGAAGGCCTTGGCAACGTCGAAAAAGACCGCAAGTGTACGGCGGGGTTTATATAATTCAGCAAAATTAAATGCAACGTGCTCCGTGAGGCGGTGCACTTGATGAGTGCAAGAATATCTAGCACGGAAACCGAATTGCTCAGGCGGATAGAGGTCTTTCTCCTCTATTACTGACTTGAGACGGTTCAGAAGGATCCGCTCGTACATTTTCCCTAAAGTATTTAGGAGACTGATCGGGCGATAGCTGTCGGGAAGCGACGCGCTCTTGCCGGGCTTACGGATACCTATGACTATGGCCTTTTTCCAGGTGGCTGGAAAATGGCAGTGGGCTATGGCTACATTGAAGATGCAGACCAAAAGAGCTATGAGGCGATCGGGAAGAAGTCTAAGTACTTCATTCCTGATCCCGTCGGGACCTGGTGCTTTTCTAAGCTTAAGGCTTTTTATAATGGAAAGAACCTCCTCAGACGTGACTGGGGACAGGGAGTCTGTCGCGGGGAGCTTATCCAGCTCCCGCACGCATCCATCGATACCCTCGACCCGGTCGGTATTTGCATCGACACTGTTCGGAGAGCACTGGCTCTCCAAACAAGTGGCGAGGCACTCCGCCTTGTCGCTGCTATCGAAGGCGAGCGGTATACCGGGACCCCTCTCGAGGGGGGGCATAAGATAAGAAGCCTCTATTTTGAGGCTGTGAGCTAATTTCCAGTAAGCCTGATGCGACGGCCTTAGCCCTTCGACGAGGGCGTCCCATCTGTGACTTCTGAGTTCTAATATACGGGCTCTAACCGATCTTTGAAGTGCGCGTAAACGTGCGCGGTTTTCCTCGGTCGGATAGTGGTCGTGCGCACGAGTCGCCGCGTTCTTTTCCGTCAACAACGCCCGCACGTCGGCAGGGAGTACGAAGCGGCGATCGCTCGCCTCTTCGACCTCTCTCGAGGCCTCTCCGATGCCGGCCTGCAGGTGGTCGACCAGGGAATCGATCGCGAGATCTACGTCCGCAACGGACCCCAATACGTCCGGGATCCTATCTAAGCTGGACGAGGACGGCCTGTCCGCAAGATAATGTTTTAGCTTGGCATAGTCAACCACTTGGACCGAAGGAGGGCTAGAGTCGTCTGGTTGACCTAGCTGCATGATGACCGGACGGTGGTCGGAGTCGAGCTCGTGTACGACCCGAATGAGTCGTAACCGAAGCGCGATACCTTTAATGAGAGCTACATCAAGCACTGTCGGCATACAGTTGTCTTGAAAGTGGGTGGGAGTGGGTGGCGCTATGACATCAAAGTTTAGCACGTTCGTTAGCTCTTCGAGTTTAACCCCATTACTGGAGTCTCTCCAATTGCCAAACGAAGTGTGTCCACAATTGAGGTCACCCGCTATAATGACCGATTCACCGAGCGAAAGTAGCTTTTCTAGGTCAGACCTGAGAGGCTCTTTCCTCGGCGAGAGATAAACTGAGACTAACGTTATGGACGGGTGTTCGGTCATTCCTAGTCTACACACGGATACTTCCATATTGGTAAGTATCGGAGGATCTACCGGCGTACAATATAACGATCGTTTGTAATAAATGAGAGTGCCGCCCCCGCGGCCGGCCCGGTCATTTCTTACAATATTGTAGTTCGCGATTTTTGGATCACGTTTAGCACGCTTTAAGAGCGTCTCCTGCACTAAAAGAACATCTACTTGGTGATCTTTAAGAAAGGTCGCGACGAGATCACGCTGCGGAAGTAGGCTTCGCGCGTTAAAAAATGAAAGATTTAACGCTTTCGGTTTAAACTTAGCCATTGAAAGGCCCTAATTTTTATTACTACTCGCCTCGCTATCGAGACGTTGTAGTGTCTCTACGAGGCGGGGGAACGCGCAAGCGGTCTTGATGAGACCGAAGCGCTCCAAATGGTCGTTGTATTCGATGAGCTCGCGGATATCGTGCTCGCGGGTGAGCAGTATCATTAGGTCGTTACTATTGACGACAGTGTTAGCGGGCGCGCGGGGCGCAGGAGCGCGGGGTGCGGGAATATCCATAGCCATAAGGGGCTGTGGATTGGGGCGGCGGGGGCCCCATGCGTTCTGCGATGAACGCACGGGTTGCGGTTGCACCACGCGGGGTGCGGAGGGGCCGGCGGCGGCCGGGAGCTGGCGCGGGACCGGCAGCGCGGGAAATTCCCCTGACGCCAGCAGGGGTTACGCTTTGATGGCTGAGGCGGGGGGCGCCGCCCGGGGGGCCGCCTGCCTCTGTGTACGTGGCCGCGTGGTACGCGGGGCCTTGGGGCAACCGCGATAATTCGCGGGATGCCCCTCCTCCCCGCATAACACGCAGCTCGGGGGGACGACGGAAGCGGCGTGGCGCTGCGCGTCATTTTATGTACATTCTCGGGCCGCACTAGAGCGGCGTGGCGCTGCGCGTCGCGGTATGATACGGCACAACGCGGCGCTGCCTGTCAAAATATAATTTGTATCATTTTGTATGGTGAGTGTCGAAAAAGGATAAAACTTTCTTCTCGCTCACGCCGGTATCAAAACGAAAGTAAATTGAGGTCAATTACACTTCGTTCACAATGCCATGTAAAGAGCGTCAATGTCGTATCTACTTATGAAATATTAGCTGTGCCCGCGGCTTTGCTCACGTGTACTACAGAATGCCCGCGTGAATTCCCGGCTATTTTAAAGATAAAAATGCTTATTTTGGGTGTTCCTTAAAAGGTAGATCTATATACTCTCGCTGATTTTTTTGTAGGTCTCTTTAATGTCTACAATTATTTAGTACATTAATTTGCTGTATCTCTTATGATTTACTCAGCGTAAGCCATTTAAGTGCTTGATTTGATTCACCATGACGTTTTTTTATTTGTCCGGAACTCTAATTCTTTTTCTAAAATAAAAGTAGCCTAAGTTAACCTATATAAAATCAGCTATATAACAGTGAATGTCCTGTCAAAATCGGTCCAACCGTTTCGGAGATTACCCGGAACAAACAGACAGACAAAAATTTAAAAAATGAGGAATTGTATAGATAATTGATAGCAAACAACAAAGTGTGACTGATCCTCATTTGATTACTGAGTATTAAAAATATATACACTATTGATACGCCAATTTCTATTGCGATTTCCACCCATATAATGTCTTTCCTTGCCTGGTTCATGTAGTGTTCGTGTTGGAGATCGAACAGCTCTCGATAAGTACTAACAGTATTAGATAATTTTTCTTCGTCAATTTCCATTTTTGTAAATAGGCGAGCTTCACCGCCGAAAGCAGTATCAGTGTGACCATTTCAAAATTATGTAATATACTAACAAAATGTCTGGCCACTAGTAAAATATACTAAATGAAAAATATTGTTCTACTAAAAATCAACTAACACGTTAAAGTCATTATTTTAAGTTATTTTTCAAGATAAAGTTTAGTGTACTATATGTGTACTTATGGTGTTATAAAATATAAAAAAAAAAAACATTGTAATGTTGAAACTGTTTATTCTAAATCGATGCTATAATCATTATTACTAATTTTATTACAATATTAATCATACCTGGTGAGGCGTCAAAAGAAGTACAACCTTCAGTCAAAGCTTGCTTAAAGTGTTAATATGCAAGGAATCTTTTTAGTTAAAAACCTATTCTGTATTTAGTCTTAATGATAATAACTGACGAAAAAATTATTTCACATTGTACATTGGAAATGGGAACACCCATAATGTACTTTATAAAATTAGTGATATTTTTATACTTTGGGTCCTTTTTCGTTTCAACAATATTGCTCAAAATGACCCGAAACTGTTGTTGGCCCAAAACTGCTCTATATTATTATCTGTATTACTACCACCACACAAAAGGTTTTGTACTTCTTGATCGTACTTTATTTAATTTTGACGTCTGACGATATTCTTCTTCAATAGCTTGTTTGGTAGTATCATCTTGTATGTTCGGAAACTTATTTATAAAATTTATCAAAGATGAAAAGCTTTCATAAATAGCTATTTGTGGGCCAATAAATTTTAATTCTGAAAATAGTGACTCTTTAAAAGGTAGTCTATACTGTTGCCATCTTTAAAAAATCCTTTAATAACTTTTAATCCTTTAATATACTAAAATTAGGTTTTATACAAAAAAGAAACTGAATAAATTTCACAGACTCCTAATTAAGTATACCAATTTAGTACTGAAAGTACTAAAAACGGTCACACTGAGCAGTATGCAGACTGATGCAACGCGCCGCGCCGCTTGCCGTGTCGCATCAGAGCGGCGCTGCACTGAGCGTCCCACAGTGATAAAGGAGAATGCCCACTGTTCATAGATATTTTGGCAATAGGTGTAAACGTCATGTAAAAATGTATGGGCATAATAATAGACAATTTTTCTATTCAATTGGATAAGGAGTTTAAAAAAAAGTTGGAGTTTTTATGATTAATTAGTTTTTATTTATTATAAAGTAAATACCTACCACTTTTTACATTACAAAACTTAAAACTTAAATAAACTATATTACGATTATATTTTCATGTTTAGTTAGTTTATTAATGAAAGAAGATCCCTAATGGACACACAGAGTACACAGTCTTACACCCCTCGGAATGTTCTGTGCTTACACGACAATACAGGCTAGGTACTAAGAGGATATTACGTCATGACATCGCGAATGTGAGTGAATACTAAATTGACAGTCGGCTAGCTTGACTGTCAAATTGGTTTCGGAGTTGCAATACAAATTAGAAAATATCTATTTACATAATAGTTGCATTAAAATGAGTAAATAAAAACTATATGCTTTTTTATTACTTGAAGCAATGATGACTCAGTTTGTAGCGTGTACGGACACCGCATTGATCGACATGAGTTCGAATCCCTGCAATGATTTGAGCTTGACTTTGAGCTTTCGGTGAAGGAAAACCTCGTGATGAAACTACAGCATGATGGTAGTAACAACAGTAGGGTTTTTTCTAATTCCCGCCTGGCTAGCTACTACCCTCAAGTTGAAAATCTGTTTCCAAACACCAATTGGTGTGTTCCGGCAGCTGAAATTGAAAATTTTAACTAGGCTCAACGTGCTATCATATCAGGTGAGATTGTGGCTACAACACTAAACCGACATATGACCACAAAAAAACGTGATATCTGTCAATTGAATAGGAAATAAATATGTATATGTATGTATATATGGTAGGTATAGGTGACTATTATTTTGAATGAGTTTTGCCTCAATTTTCTTGACATTGTGTAAAATAAGGAAAAAATTCGCACTCCACCCTAAAAAAATTTGAATTGCTATGATAAAAAAAAAACTAATCACTTAATTTCCTTAGCATTAAGTATAAATGAGTGGTATTTACGAAATTAAAATGTTCAAAGAAGTACAATAAGTTCACATGATGACATGTCACGTACAGAGTATATTTCTGATAACCTTACTCAATTTAATTGCTATTATGTAGGTAAAATTGATATAAACTTGTTCAATTAAAATTATATTATCGTACCTACATAAAAACAATCTGAAAATAATAGTAACATTTACAGATTTAATTGATACAAGGATATTCACTGAATAGGTATTTATATTTTTTGTTTATTATACTTTATTATATAATATTTTGACAATTTTAAAACATGGAACTTGTGGTGGAATATTTATTTAATAATTTTATTGTCTAGAATATTTTAATGACAATTAGGTGGACTTCGTTGGTTTTGAAGTAACTAATCATCTGTTAATAAAGGTGCCCCAGCGACAATCGAACTTTCTATGCCACAGTGATCTTCACCACGCAGAATTTTGAAGAAGCCATTATCACCCCAGTCTGAATTCCATGAGTTTGCAATAAGCCAATATTTATTACCATTCTCTACGCCCCAACCTAAAATCTTAATAGCGTGTCCGCCGAGAGCATTTCCTTCTGTGTGTTTGTAAACACCATTCTTGTATGAGAGTAAATCTGAGTACACAGTAAATGCTGCTTCGACAGGGCCATTCTTAAACAATTCAGCTTTGATGTTCTCTTCATTTCCTGATACAGAGTAAACATGTTTACCATATCTCTTATCTTTTTTGAAGGGTACGTTGTAGCTAGATTCACAGGTCTTTTCACATTTTGGTGTTTTTGTATCGCCGTTGCAGGGCATTCTGTTTCCAGGTACGTGATGTTCACACGGCGGAATTTCGTAAGGTCTGCAACCCTGGCTTGTGTTGTAATTTCCACCTGATACAAGTCCAACGTGCTTCCAATATTCCCAAGCTAAAGTTGGCATACCACCATTACAACCGAGACCGCAAATAGGACAACAACTCAATAGATCCTCTGCTGAGAAGTGGAAGTGTTTGGTTCCATTAGAGTATACGCAAACTCGATCTGTCATCGCTTCGACCGCGCCGAAAGCCCAGCAACTACCACATGATCCTTGATCCCTAATCTCGTTCAAAGTAGGACAATTGGGCCACTTGTCCCTCGGATCAAAATTTTCTGGAAGGCTCGCAATTAGATCGGCGTCGTGAGTCACTTTGGGCAACTTTAATATGTTATCGTCTTTCAAGGATCCCATTAATTTCTTGATGTGCGCAAACGGTGTATGCGTCGGGAAGTTACGGCCAGCTTTCCATGTATTTTGTTTGTTATTGATTATATTTATAAACGCATCTGAAAGCGGATGGGGCAAATCGCCGAGCACAATAGTGATAATGCACGCGAGCGCGACGTACACGGCACATGAAGGTGCCATTATTCACAATATTTTTTTTTTTACAGAGTCGGTTGGTTAATAAATGTACGCGTTACTCGAACGAATGTAGCGCAATGACTGAACTGTGCCGTGATTCAGTGAGCACTGACTGACCGCAATGATATTGGTCGAATGCGAATTGTGATACTCGTGCTCGCAAGCCGTGAAATTGCGTCGGACTGGATCGGACCATGTCCCATACAATGCTGATAAAAACGAGACAGTGCTTGAACAAGCATGGCAAAGGTTACGGGTACACATAACTCGGTTTAATATGTATATACAATGCGTATAAATGGACTACTGATAAAAGTTATAAGCAAATATACCGATATAATAGCTGAAAGCTTATTAGTGATAAGCAAATATTTGGTAATGTTATGTACGTTAAAGTATAATGTACCTAGTAATGGTTCTGGTAATAACCGCTATTGTTTGTGTAACATAAACTATTAATAATATCGGGTGTTCTATTGCATTTACTTTATATCTACTGCACTATAGACATTGTAGAAATAACAATAGATTTTTTCTATAACATGTGTACATATAAAGCTCAGTATGAAGGATTAAATCACCAAGGATTTTATATAGATATATAATTAGTAATTTCATAATATGTTAATTTGAAACTATTCATGCCGCTATTTTATACATATTATGTTATATTTTACACAAAGGATCGTTTTGAAAATAATTGTATAGGTATAAGTAAAATAAATCCTAAATGGAAGATGAATATATCTTAACTTGTTCCACTTTTGTTCAAAGTTATATACATTGACAATCAATAAATGTTTTGTTTTAAAATATGTAAATGTTGAATATGAAGTTGCATTAATAAGTAATAACAAAGCATCGCAATAATGTTTCACTAAAACTAAGTTCATAGAATTCCATAATTATTATAATATAGTATGTACTTACTGTGTTTTATTACGAATTTTTAAAGAGTTTTAAATATTAATGTAAACAGAACATTTATTCCGAGAAGGAAAAAATTTGAAAAATAAAAATTAGAACGTATTTTTGTAAGAATAAAAAGGCGCGATTAACGATTACCCCAAACGGAGGCTTGCCAAATGTTGCAGATGTCCGTGATAATATGTTAGGTAGACAGGATAAGCAATTTTTCTCATCCTTTCATCGGCCCATCGGTTTATCTCGTCATTGGATTCTACATAACTGGGTGTAATCGCGCACATTTGGCTGGATGAGAACATAATATTTGATAATATGTGTGATAAATGTATAATATATATAGACTCGATTACATTCAAAAAATTAAAGAACTAATTTGAACTACTGGTTTAAGAGTAATGTTTCGAACTGATATACTGACCAATCATTCATAATCGATAACTGCATCGTCAGCAAGATATTTGAAGAGTACCTACGTGGTAACAGAAAATCTATAGGTATCGGGCGTGCTATTCACCAACGACCATATAAAGTGCAATGGAGACAAGTGCAGTTTGGACTGAATACAGTTTACACCAATGTAAAACAGACGAAATCATAATTCTGCATTCCTCTGTTTCCTCCTTCAAAACTGGGCCGACGTGATTTTTGATAAGAACGACTTTTATTATACCTATATGTTTAATTTACTCTTCGACTACAAAAAAGGAGGAGGTTCTCAATTCGAATGCTTTTTTTAAATATATGTATAGCCTTAAAATCTTTGTTTATGAACCGATTTGGATGATTCATTTTTCATTGGAAAGGGTATACGTACCCCGAGAGTGGTTTGATTTTAATTTTATTGGCATTGCAACTTCAACTTCGAAAATAGGTACACCAGAAAACTCTACAAAAACATTGAAGTTCGTTCTTTTTTCTTTTTAAACTTTCTAAAACGTTAAACGTTCTTGTATAACTGTGAAAATCTAATAATTTTAGATGGTTCCTAGTTCTTATAACAATTAATTTAATAATAAAAACATGATATGTGGTAGTGGTATCAATCATGATCTAATCATTAGATTAGATTACTAGATTAGAATACTTAGATTACTAAGGCCTTTAGTATTCAGTGTAGGCCTGGTTTAAAACCAGCGCTATAATATTTTGCTTTAGCATATGCTGAGCTGAAGTTCTTTTTGATGTTGATTGCGACATTTGTTTGGCAACGTTGCAGTGCTATAAATTAAATTAGTTATACCTACTCCACTTTATTGTAATCTCGTGATTAATATGGGCTTTGTTAATTATGTCCATATTCTCAAAATCAAATAAATGTGCTTTCTTTCTTTCTTTTATATGGTACCTACATTTAGCAACCACCATGTGGATAAATAAGAGATGTCCAAAGGATTCAACAAAATGTAATAAGTAAAATGACAATATTAAGTAGCAACATAAGCTCTTTCCTAAGACTACGCTATCTTCCTAGTGGCTACGCCTCGACGCATGTGTTTTGTCTTCTCACGCCGCTACTGCACATTTTCGCCTTCGTTCTTTATTATTATGGTAACTGCGCTGCCAAAGAGTTCGTCTCACAAGCGGATGTCATCTAACTATACCTATATTTTGTGGTATAAAAGTATTTGCTCTATTTTCATTATCCAAAGATAAAATCAGAGGACTACTTTTGTATGGAATAAACCGCATATTCTCTTAATTACATATGTAGTTATGGTTACGATTAAGTATAATAATCACCAGCCCAAAGCACGAGCCCAAAGCTCTCTTACATAAAAAAAGACTTTTATACTGCCATAAAAGTAAATGATCACCAAATCTTTGGCAAGTAAATTAATGCGTTATTAACACCTATCAAACGTTTCGGCTGGGTTAGGTTAGGTTTGACTTGTGATTATCTGATAGAAACAGCGGGAGACGGCCGGCCGGTGAGCATCAGATACTAATAATATTGAAATTTTGGTAGTCATTTACTATTTTCGGGTTAACAGTGATTAGTTTGGAATCATTTGCTATAATATAATAGTAAGATATAAAACTTTAGCTTATAATTTTACATTAAAATGGCTGTATAAATTAAAGTACTATTTGAAGTTATATTTTACTATATCTGGTGATCATTTCAACACAAACCGTTATGGTATAGGGATAAATCACTTTTACAACGCCTGATTCGATTAAATGTTTTTAGCATCGCTACATCTTCTCCTCACAAACCTTATATAATAAATTTCTAATATTTCAAAATTAGTTTTGTTATTGCACAATATTCGCATACCTAATTATCAATAATAGGTATTTTGTTGTGTATCCTCCTGTTTCTTGACACTGTATATGCGGGCAAGGAAAAAAACCGAATTTAATGAACAAGGTGAGACCTAAGTTCAAAAGGAAAACGTGTGGCGTAGGTTTTTATTTTGATTTAATATGCACAGTTGGTTATAAATCATAAATTCTTTAATAGGTAAATTCATGCTATAAAGCCAAGAAATATGTAAATACTTAGGTAAGTGGGGGTTTTGTCACCAAAACATCTATTATTACAAATTATAAAATTGAAGTGAATGGTTGTAATGTCAAAATAATAGCTTTTACTAAATGAATATGACAGTATATACGGTACTTACAATAAAAAAAAAACATTTTTATATTTTTTGGCTGTCTATCTGTTTGTTTCGGATAATTTCCGAAACAGTTCGACCCTATGGTCGGACCTATGTTACCTATGCTGGACCGATTTTGACGGGACTTTCACTGGCAGATAGTTGATGTTGTAAATTTAAGAGTATAAAACTTTTAAAAGTAACAAATAAGTCCCTCCCTACCTATATTCCACCTGCATCTATATTCAACGTACCGGTTGTTTTGTTTTGAATTATTTTGTTAATGTAATTTACTACATTCAAGTGAAAGAAATGGTACCTAAATATTAATAGTAGTTTATTTTATTATTTTTAAAACAGCAAAATAAAGACTTTTTCAAGTTAAAACCATTGTTACTGAGGAGCGGTCGATGTAAGCCAAGAAGTTTAATACCAATACAAAACTGTTTATTAGTAGTCCATCTATGAGTATTCCTATAATTTATTTAAGTGCCTTCCATCCTCAGATAACTTTTAACGTAAAATGTACGGGAAAACTGGAAAAAATATTAAAAAATATTCTTCAATTAAAGTTCTTCTATTAGTCTAGTCTAGTTTAGTCTGCTTGAAAAGTCGGCACTAAATCAAATAGCAAAAATAATGTATATTTAATAGTCTTTATAGGCACATTTAGATAGGATTCATTTGCATGTAAATTGCTAAGAGATATTTCGTAGGCGTTTGGTTATTTTAACAATTTAATAACAGTAGAGAATTTTGTAAACATTCTGAAATCAACGTTGTTATATATTAACTAGTGGTGCCTCGTGGTTCCGCACGGGCTTATTGTTTATGTACATACAAACAGAACTACAGATTTATTATTAAAATAAATATAGGTATTTAATATATTAAATCTAAAAGACGAGCTAACCTGGGTTCACTAAAATATACTAAAGGAACGAAACCATTACTGTTAGGAAAACTCAAAAAAAAAAACTATAACATTACCTAATACCAGCCTACATTGAACTACTATGTACTTATATAAGTAGTACATAATAACTCTATGTCAGCCTTATAATACCTAGTGCTATATTTTTGTCACATTCAGTGGTAATACAAGAACATTTACCAAGTGTGCAAGTTTCCTCACGATGTTTTCCTTCACCGTCAGCCCATAATATTACCTACCAATTCAAATTAGTAAATGTCATGTTACATGCCGGGGTTCGAACCTACGGACATCGAATTGACATTCCGCCGATCAAAGCGGCTCGACCGAAAGATAATTTCTAAAGGAATCGGCTCCTAGTTCCATACCCGTACATTTTAAACATTAATTTTCTCTTTATTCTAATTGAGTTCAAAGATCGAGGGACATTTTCTTTGACCATCGGCAGTCACGTGACAAGGAATAGGCGGATTCAGCCATTGTAATGAATTTCGTAATACCCACAAAAGCCGATCCTAACGGCTTAAACTTAGTTATATGACTTCACATGAACGTTAAAAATATCTAATATCATTTATTTTCTTTAACCTTTAATTAGGTATTCGTATATCATTTAAATAAATGTGCTACTAATTTCGTATTTTTTTATTTCATTTTCATTTATTTATATAAGTCACGATTGAGATAATTTGTCTTTAAAAATTAGTGAAATGGTATAAACATTTAAGTCTAGGAGGTGGATATAAGAACACGAGTAATTTTGGTTAAAATCTGGCCTATCTCTTACTCATTAAGTTCTATTCTTTACAATCTACTATGCCTAATTATATGGAATACCTAAAACATTGTAATTAATGACAAACCCTTATTACTTACAACTTTGAATTTACTTAAACTAGGTATATTTAACTGTAAAAAAAAGTAAAATTAAAAAAGGAGATTTTATAAAAGTTATTAGTAATCATCACCCTTGTTGTCTTCGACAGGGGGCTTCTGGAGTTTTAAGTTAAATTAAGAGCAATTATGTACTTGCTATTAATTGAGTAATTTATAGTATTTTTGCAATTAACGAACGGTTATGCTGTTTACTATATACATATCTATGTAGCAATTGATATTTGTACGAAAGGTTAGTTTATAAACATTCTATTGAGACTGTAAACTGTCGGTAGATTGTGAACGAACACTAAAATTTATTATTACATTTGTTTATTAAACGGTTACATTTTCGTAGGTTAATAAAAAACCTGGATTGGTTAGGTTAGGTTGAGATTGTGATCATAACGACGATCATAAACTAAAACAAATTAGCCCCTGAAAATACATATTTTGTAAGTCCTCTAGTTTATGATTTTGCCTATTTAATAGCTATAATCTTAAACATACAAAATTATTAGTGTCCGTTCACAATGTACCGTCAGTTTACAACCTCATTACATTGTTTATAAACTAACAGTTAGTACAATTAGACGGTGACATATTATGTACTTTAGATTATGAATCACCTAATTAATTATAAATTATGTTTGTAGACGGTCTTCTTTTCAGTTAGCCTCATTTTTTCTGTTTAGTTCTTTTCATTTTGTGCCTTTAAAAGGTAAAGATTATTATGCAACTAAAAAAAAAAATTATAGTATCTAATCCAATACGTACGGTTGTGACTGATTTAACTTTTTTCAAAATATTCCTAAGTATAAAGATTAATTTAAGTTAACGTTAGGTTTTAATGTAAGTACCTACAGTATTCATATTCTAATTCACTGATAATTATTAAGGAATGATCTAAATGTCGTTTCTCGAACACTCGTATTACTCTTATAATGGAAATTTTATGTTCAAGTATTAAAAAGGATTACTTACTGATCGTCATCAGACAGAATTAAATTATTTTTATTCATTTCCGTTAATTTTTTTTATTAAAACTGGGTTACTGAATAAAAGTTTATTTTACATAATATTCAGCCCTTGTCAGCCACAGCCAAAATGTATTGACAGTTTTCGAAATACTATTTCGAAGTTATTAATACTAGAGAAGTTACCGTACAGAACCCTACACAATATAGAAAGTATAAGAAAACGATTACTTTGTCGAAATGTTGTATAAAAATATTATTTTACCTTTTCAAAGAAATTATATCTGTACCTATGCTGCGATAAACTTTTAAATTAATTATTTCAGAGTTTTGACTGTTAAAAGCTATATAATATACATCTACGTAACATTAAAATTTAAAAGTTCAAAGTTTATCGTTACAGTTAGATATGTTACATTAATATATCATATTCATATCATGTTAAAGTAAACCATGTCAAATGTATGGATTTCAGTTTAATAAGATTAAATTAAGCTTAAAATTATGTAATGTAATATGTAATATAAATGAAATAATAATTACGCAGTCGTTGCTTATTACATACTCACAAGTAGGTAATACTATTTAGTTAAGAGGTTTAAATCACAAGGCTTCTCTTTGTTGTAAAGTTACATTATAATGCTTCATTTACACTTTAATGTAGCAATGTGAAGATATTATATTAATAATTTTGATGCTCTCCTATTTTGTAATGTTGTATATTATTTTGTATCTACAAAATTTTTATAATATTCGATGTAGTAAAATTTTAGTGGCAATTTGATTAAAAAATCCTAAGTTTAACAGCGCTAATTTGTTTATTATTTGTTTTAGTTTCTTAGATGTCAACTAAAGTAATTTTTAAATTATAATACTTTGACTCGGGGGAAAAATATACTCTATTCATTTGATACGATTTTATTCTAAAATTACTAAAATGAAACCTCTATAGTAAATCGAGTTTTTTAACTTAATGTATATTGTCCATATGTAGATATTATTAAAATAGGTTATTATTCGTAAATTAGTTAGGTAATATTAAAACAAAAAAAATGTGAATATTTATTAATATGATTTTTTTTTTTCAAACCTAAATAAAACCTCTATAATATAATGAATCGAATATCGCAACAGGACGTTAACTTAATGAAGGGGAATAAAATTTACAAACTTTTCACCTTTAACAACGCCCTTCGCTCCTTTTCCGCTCGCTCTAATACCTTGGAAGAATGTCTTTGCTCAATTATATAAGAATAACTAGATACAGTTGGATTCCAAGGCACTGAAATCTCATGTAATGTCAGGTGTATAAAAAGTTTACAATGTTTTTTCTTTTCTTAGATTTACCGATTTTATTAGATATTTAAATAGTTCAATGTCGGTCTATATAAATACTATAATTTTAATAGCATCTGTAATGTAATATTTAAAGTAAGATATGCACGAATTTTCGTACATAATAGAACAGTTCGCTGCCGTCTGTTGGCACCTTGAACATAATATTTTTATTAACATCAACAGATGGTATTCATAATGAAAAAGGTTTTATTATAAAAGATTAATGAAAACATTATTTATTTTATAGACTAGCGACTGCCCTAAGGTGCCATCCATAAATTACGTCACACGAATTTCATTATTTTTTGACCCCTCCCCCGTCCTTTTCACAGCGGTTCACATTTGTGAGACCCCCCCCCTCCCCCCTACCTAGTGTGATGTCACATATTTTGCAATTTTATAATTAGAAATTTATGAAATTAAAACAGCAATGTTCGGAAATTATTTTAATTTCCATTGAAATTATTTTTCAATAAAATCGACATCAAATCAAACAAAGGTATAAAAATTAACAAAACATTAAAAAAAACACTTTAATGAAAGATAAAAACTTAATATTCTTCAGTCCATACACTTCGAACTAATTCCTTTATATTATTTATAACTGGCATTGTTTGCGCCTAAACGTGTACTCGATGACCTCATAATCGGGTACAACCCTACCGTGAATGACGGTGGCGAAATCTCTTCCGCGTCCTAAGGCATCGTTCATTGCCTTGGACCCCCTGAGTGATGATAGTGATGTGTTAGATATGTTAGATACGTCTTGCACCGCTGTGTGTGTACCGCGCCGCGCCGCAACCATCTCTACTATTAAGAGATACAAAATATAATAAACTATTAGTGTCTACAGTGCGATTGTGTAACTGGACCTGCGCAAGAGATTTTCTAGATATAGGAAGAAACCGGAGATGAAGGTAAGTGGTTTTGCCATATTATTAGAGTCATCAAAGTGCACGAAGGATTCCGTTATATTTTTATTTCAAACTTAGTTCAACGTGACTTATAGAAAAAATACAGTCCACTAAACGCCCCCCCCCCCCCAGGCATAGTAGTCACATCGTTCTCATTTGGACAGTTAACATCAGAAACATTCATTGTGTCATAAAGCTTCATTGTCATCATTCAAACAAAGAATTTCCCTGGCACGTCTAGCAGCAATTCTTTGAGGCCGAATTTTCGCGATGGGCAATACTTCTTCTTGCGTTTTATGTGATTTCTTGTGTAGGTTATTGGCCTTGTATGATGCAAAATATAGACCACAAATGCCACACGATCGCTTAAATAAGTATGCCTCGACACTGGGGCAATAGGTATCATACGGAACTTGCTTCAAATATGATGAAGCTCGGAGATCCAAAGATAGCTGAAGTAACAGTGGAGCGAATTTTCTTTCACAGTCATCTTTTTCTATGGCGCTAGAGGGTTCAGATTTAGTGCAACGGAGGTTTTGGGGCTTAAATGAAAGGGAACACATTCTTTCGAGTTTGGGAAGTTTTCGACTTAAAGAAGTTCTAATGTACTTAGATATAAAATATTATATATTGATAAAATGGTATGTCACAAAATTTGGGACTCCTCCCCCCCCCCCTTGTCACACAATGTCACACTTCGTCGAACTCCTCCCATCCCCTAAACGTGTGACGTAATTTATGGATGGCTTTAAGCTCGAAATTCGACCAGCGCCTTTTTGACCAGAGAGTATTTTCTGTTTGACATTTGCAGTATGTACTCATGAACCTAAACAATAAGTATTATCTACATCACTTGCTGTCATTTTTCGTTTAGTGACAATATCAATATTTTGGGGGGTCTAAGTTCAACGGCGCAGGTCCGTTTAGGATTGACAGTAATAATTTATTTAATTTAATGTATTAGTAACAGATATTATAGATACATTTTAGCTTTCTGCACTCTTTCTACATATAAACTTTAACCATGCCAAATCTCGGTGGTCCGTGCACGTAATACGTTTAAAAAGGGGTAGAAAGCTCTTGCTTCATATATTAATATAATATAGATAAGCTTTACAATTATGTTTGAGTAATTAATATTTATGAAGAATTAACGGGGACATAAAAAGTGCCAGGGAAAACCTTTTGAGTAATAAATATAATATACATATAAGATACTTACTTGATTATCATTGATTTAAGTAATAATATCTGGGCGACCGAGCTTTGCTCGGTGTCTTAAAAAAACACCTATCTAGGTTTACTTGGAACATAGAACATTATCTAAATACAAAGTTTCATCCAAAACGTTAGAGCCGTTTCCGAGAAACCAATTACACATATATATATATACAAGAATTGCTCACTTAATATAATAAAATATAGGAATAATTTGAATAAGTGTTTTTGTTTTTCTGGCCTATTGATAAAGGTATCCGACTAAATTGATGTATTTCGTATATTTAATATCTCTTAAGGCTCTTAGTTGTACCTATATAAAAAAAAACTTTTGCTGATTCTTGATAGCGCATAAGCGAAATACTATGAGGGGCTTTTTACCATATTCATGGTGGTTTTCTAACCTACTACCAAGCTATCGCCATTTCCTCGTTCACTACTCAGCAGAATGTACCACGTGCAGGTGAAGTGTCCTTCTTGTTGTCAAACATTAAGTATGATTAAAAATGATTTCTCATAATTAGGGTTCCATAACTCATAATGAAAAAAAAACAGAACCCTCATAGGACCACTTTGTTGTCCGTCTGTCTGCCTGTCTGGCTGGGTAAGTGGCTGGCTGTCTGTCCGTGAATTAAGACCCTTATTTTTCGAAAACTATTTGAGGTATAAAGTTCAAATTAATATCATATAATACGAAGGCTTACGTTCTCATGGTGCTGTAAAAAAAAATTGTCTAGGCTGACTCATTAAAGCGATACTGCACTCCATAGTTAAAATAATGCTCACAAACCTATAAATCAAAACTTACAGCGGGTACTTCCCGCAGGCCTTATAGTCTTGAAATTTGGTACGTAGTGAGGTCTTTTAATAAACGTTAAGGGATACATCTAAATAGTAAGTCCTAATGTACGGGATGGTGTTTTGGCATCGGTGAAAAAATACAATAGGGCTTATCCAAAAAACAAATTGAATTCCATCTAAGCGTTATAGGACCAAAGCAACCAATTTAAGCAGTGGAACATTTATCGCCGGCAAACACAAAACTTCATGCTGTAACTAGAGTACTAGCTAAAAAAAACAAATATGAGTATGTCTGGATTCGTGGTTGTCGTATTTTTATTCGGAGAAATATTAATTCTAATTTCTTAATGGCAAACTCTAAAGTTTTAAAATTATTCCTGAATATTAATCCATAACCTTGATTAATCTAATCATATACAAAATGAACATACTCGAATACTTAATTTGCTCATTTGTAACTTTTCACAATATATTAAAGTTTCTAAAACTGCGCCTTTCACAAGTTAGATTCACGCCACCTCGCTCTTGACATTTTAGTACTCAAGTCAAAAAACGCACGTTTCCTTAGACCTAAACCAATTCTGCCTCTTAACTTTAGTAAATGTAATTATGAATGGGTCAATAAAGATTTGGAAGAGATATAAACTGGTTGGATCACTGGAATTCTACTGATAATATTGATTGAAAAGTAGAAGTTTTTTTATAGCAACCTAATAACGACTCCTCAAAATCTGCAACTATAACCGCCACTTTTTTTCAATTATAATTTTCAAGTTTTGTGGTGGAGTTTGAAAAGAGGTCACTTAAGAAAAAATGCGGACACATTAACAACAGAAAGAGTAATTTAAGAAAATTAAAAAAATAGAAATAAAAGTAAATAGAGAAAATATAAAAAAAAATAATTTAAGAAATAAAAACAGTTTATCGGAGCTCTCGGCAAACAGTGCACATTCCATAGTGACGCGCTTCATAGGACGTAAGTACACTCACTTTTTTCTTAAGAAAAATGAGGTACGTAAAACATTATATTTAATCTTTAAATAATTATAACGCAATTAATTTTCATCAGTTTCATCTGTAATTTGGTTAAAATTCAATATTAAAATATGGCGGTAATAGACTCAATATTTGCATTTTTGTTTCTATGACGGTGTTGGGTGTTTCACGAATATTTTTAATTGCATTTATTTTACACTAATATTGTGATGTATTGATAACATATTAAACTAATTTTATTGATTAGTATAATCATTTTAATTTGAGCCATTAACGCCATATACCGACTGACTGTCGATCATTGTAAAATTCAAATTAATTTTTAAGCTTCACTTTACGTTAATGTAGGAGATATAAATTTCAAATGTTATGTTTTTGTAGTTGAAATGTCTTCAATATTTAAACATTATAGCTATTGATACTACAAATTGATCCAAATTTTCGGTATAAAGATGTATTATCTCAATACGTACACTATAATGTGGATCGTTAATTGGAATCACGATTTCCTTTACTAGAACCTTTTACCGATCTATAGATTGTTGTTCTGTATTATCAATTATAATTAGCTCCATATATATGAAATTATCGTTTTATATGGAAAAAGTAAAATGAAAAAAATATTATGAAATTATACATTTAATCAATCGAAGTATGTACTATTATTATCTATGTACTTTCGTCATTTTATAGATAGTTCATTGATTCCATTGCTTAAAAAATTGTGGGAGTGAAAATCAATAAAATCTTTGAAGGCGGTTTAGACAGCATCATCGGAATTAAATTTTTTTCCTTGCAAGAGATTGTCCAAATTCAACAGCAGCATTTCAACAGCAGTTCATCTAATTTAGCGACCGTCTGTCGTGAAGTATGGGGTCTAGCGTTGTCCTGAAGCAGCAGTGGTCTAAATAGATTGACCTGTCTCGGTTGCTTAGCTTTCACATTATGGTTTGCTATTGTTGACAATACAGATTTGCCGTTATCGTCTCGCCAGATCTTAGGAAGCTGTAGTGGTCCAACATCACCAGCACTGCTCCACCAAACATTCATCAGTAACTTTTTCTGAGTCAACTTTCGCTAGGGACGGGATTTGGCTGGTTCTTCTGGGTTCAACCATTGTCATGAACGTTTGCGATTGTCGTAAAAGATCCATTTTTCGTCACAAGTAAGAATACGACTCAAAATTCCCTCATTATTGTGACGGTGAGTAATGTGATGCAACACGTTTCTCGAGTTTTTTCACTTTTCCAATTTGTTTCAAGTGAACTAAAATTGTTTTATCACCCAAACCGAAGCCTGCGCTAATTCTGACGTGGTTTGCGATGGATCCGTTTTCACGATCACCTTTTATTCTTCATTATCAACTAGGGTCTTCGGCCGTCCACGGGGTTTGTTTCATAGGTCAAAATTTCCAGAACGAACACGTTGGAACCAAAAACGTACCGTTCTTCGTTTACAGTAGCTTCCCCATATACCTCATTAATCCTTCAAGCTTTTTCTACCAAACTGATGCCATGGTGGAACTCATATTCCTAAATAACGTGATATTTTAAGTTTTCCATTTTGTGAATAGAACGATGTCAAATACAAATCAAATAGTGCGAAAACAAATGAATCACTAAATTTGAAACTAAATACAAAACCCTTTTGAAATAAATTTGAATTTGGACTCCTAACCAAACATCAGATATTTGAGAGCAAAGTGGCCAGTTCAATAAAACGCCGATTTCATATGTAAGGACCTAATATAATGACGTTTTACATACAGTATGTAGCTATAATATAAATATTCACCTAGTTGTAAACTATTATTTCATGGTTACACGTTAATTATTAGCTATACTTCATAATAAATAAAAATCACAGTAAAAAATAAAAGAAAATATATAATTGAACAATATCATAAAAATATAAAATTACAATATTCATCACTTTATCAAACCAGTCTAAGCGTAAGTCGTGTTTTTGAAGCATAGATTGCTCCATGTTTTTTGAAATGTAATTAATGTAAATTTAATGTGTAACGTTTTTTATTGTGCGAGCTGTGTTCACTTTTTTAAAGCACACACCTCATTTTTTTTAACTAATCGCTACTTGTTAGATTTTTTTACCGCATCTAAAGAAGTATAATTTCAATATCTATACAATTAATAAAATTGAAGTGTCTGTTTGTAATGTCAAAATAACAGTTTTTACTAAATGCATATGAAAGTATAATACGGTACTTATAACAAAATACCTTTTTATTTCAATTTTTATCTGTATTTCTGTTTGTTCCCGGTAATCTCCGAAACGGTTAGACCGATTTTGAAGTGACTGTCATTGGCAGATAGCTGATAAAATAAGGAGTAACGTAGGCTACTTTTATTTTAGAAAAAGAATTAGGGTTCCACACTAAAAAAACTGTTCATGGTGAATCAATTTGGGTGCTTAAATGGCTTACGCTGAGTAAACCATGAGAGATATAGGAAATTAATGTACTGCTTATTTGTAGATATTAAAAAGACCTACAAAAAAGTAGGCAAGAGTATATTATGTCTATCTTGTAAGGAACACCCACTATAAGCATTTTTGTCTTTAAAATGACTGGGAATGGTACTAGCAAAATTCGCGCATGTTCCCGATCGACAGCATTATCTAGTCAACGCGAGCGCAGTCGCGGTCACAACTAGTTATTAATAAAATTATTTAGTTGATATTTTATGCAAAATTTAAATCTTCATTTTTACCGAATGGCACCAGTGTTTTATGGATAATTCACATAATACGCCATCTGTTGTAGTTAGTTGAGCTTCTATAGAATCTATTGTGGTTCGGGATACGGTTCGATCAACAGAACACGTGACTTCACTACTCAAGGTTTTCTTTTTGACAACCGGTACATGAGTAAACTTGTTTGATAAATTTTCTTTTTACGAAAGTGTATTGCTTTTACATTGATTTGTATGTTCCATTAGATAAACTATATTAACCACTTTGCTTACTCATTTTCAGTTACGTGCCTTCTCATTTTAGTGCATGGTGCTAGGTACTTCTCTTATTGAGAAGAATGTTGGTACATAATAGTAAACCATATTAACCTACGGCATTTTTTTGAATGGCTAACTTTTATGTTAAGTAAAAAAAATATTTGCAAATCACTAACCAGAACAAATATAATATAATAAAAATTTAATTGGTCTTACGGAAGTTGAACCTGCTACCTCTGCGAATTAAGTTACCTTGGACGCTATCTGGTTTATACATATTCGGCGGAAAAATAACTTATTTTCAAATATTATATTTCCATTTAGTTCCGGTACCATTATAAAGTGAGCTCTAATATTTCTTGTTTGTGTAAAAAAAGTAACGAATATTACAGTTCAATTTATAATATACAAAAATACAAGTCGTTAATTTTTGTAATGAAGGTTCTTACGCAAATAAATAAAACAATGTTTTTGTACCACAGTGTATTTGAAAAAATAATAACTGACTAATTAATATTTAGGATAATATAAAATTAGTGATGGATCAACTCAATAATTTCTAATAAAATTGGTCAATGATTTAATAAAATTGTTGAGTTGTTAAATTTTCACCTCAGTATATATATACTATGTAAGGGACTTCCCGAATATACTGCTTAAATTTGGCATTGAAATTGTAATCAAGTGATTGTTTTTGTTGAATAATGTAATAGTTATCTAAATTAAACTGAAATGTTGTTTGTTGCTAAGCGGATCACTTGAGCTGAAACGATTTGGGTAAAATTTTGAAATGTTATTAATAGTTCGAATAAGGTTTTTATGTAAAGAAAAAATTAAAAAGTTGGCCAGAAAATTAGAAAAAATCTGAAACATCTTTTTTCCATTAGATTTTTTTATGAACTCAAGATCATAACTCGTGGTAAACGATGGATATGCGTCATTCTTCTTCGTTTTCGTCTCGGAAAAGTTTTCAGGAAAAAAATTCAGGATAGGTGGCGCTGTGATTGAGTGATTGATTGCTTGTTTGGTTGAACGCGCCAATCTCAGGAACTATTGGTTCCAATGGAAAAATTATTTTAGTGTTAGATAGCCCATTTATCGAGGAAGGTTATAAACTAAATAACATCACGCTACGACCAATAGGAGCGGAGCATCAATGAAAAATGTTGCAAAAACGGGGAAAATTTATTCCTTTTGAGAGCTTCCATTATGTGACGCAGACGAAGTTGCGAGGGTCAGCTAGTTAAATATAAAATTACACAAATATAGCTTACTAATTTTTATATATATATGACTACATATTATTTATTTTTCCAAGTTATATTACTATAATTCAACAATTGGTAATAATCGAATACTTATCCACTATTATTTTTTCGAGCAATTCCTGTAAACAATATGTGTATATAAACGGTTCTAACAATTTGGATGAAATTTTGTATTTAGATAAGTTTACTATCCAAGTTTACCTAAGTAGGTAGATTTTTTAAGACACCAAGTAAACTCCCTCTCCCGGATATGATTATATATATAATATAATGTGTTATTCAAAAGAATATTATTATACACTGGATTATAGAATAGCATTAACTGTGAAAACTAGAAACCAATTATATGAAAAGAGTTTTATTTTTCAATTACAAGGATAGCTTACAACTAAAACAATAACATAATATAAAGGTACTACTGAAGGCCATGTAAAAGTTTTCACAAATAGACAACAATAATAGAAATTAGTTAGATTGGTTGAAATGTTGAAAGTTACGAAATAGAAAAATATCGAATTACAGAAAGAATGAAGATGTTAGATTATTTTTAAGTTCAGATGTGGTAATGTTTAAACAAATCGTACCTTCAAGTGGGTTTCTTAATAAAAAAATATTTTTTTCGTAAAATACCATAGTATGTCAAACTTTTTTCGACTAGAGTATGGTTTTGTATAGAGCCAATATCAACTAAGCTGGTGTACTAGCTTACGTAGGTTTGTCGTTTGCGGTCTCGATTTCCTGCGGAACTGGAAATTTCCGTACCAACGTTCGCGCAGAAACGGCAAATCCTATTTTTATTTGATCATATTTCTCGATTTACTGGGACTAAACTGTTTAAGTTTAAAGTGTCTAATCAGAAATTCATTTTAAATTTCACTTTATTGCCAGTTTTGTAGAAAGGACTAGTGCATGATTAGACTAGAGTCACTAGAGCATTTATTATTATTATTATAATATATAACATTTTATGCTCTCCATTTTATAGTTTAACCTAAAAAAACTTGATATACGTAGGTACCATATTAAAATACTTAATTTGTTCCAGATTATTACAAAATATGTGAATTGCAGCAATTAACGCTGTCATCGAGGTCTTATTAAAATACCCTGTAAATCCTAGCCAAACTGCTGACAACATAAAAAATAACAGGGCCATAAAAACGTATCCGGCACGTCGCCCTCGCCGCTTGGACTATAATGTTCGTGTTATCAAACGAATCTATGAGCATTTCGATGTCTATAGAATCAATGCATACTCATTGTTGTATTCTAGATCCTTGTTTTGTATTGTTTAAAGACCCCGATTAGGTAAAGAGGAAGAACACTCCCGAGTGTTCTGAAGAGTAAAAACTTTGTATGGAATTCTTTACCGACGATCGCAATTATTTCCCGACAACACTGTATGTACCTTACGTGTAAATTAATTTTTATTAAACATTACTCAGGAGAAAGTTATTTCATCTAAGATATTTTGGAACTATTTTATAAATCATAAGTATTGCATATTCATAGGCAATTTTAAACAAACCTTTCAGCCGAATCATAGCATAATGGCCACTGCAGATTTATAGCAAAAAAAGGATATGAACAATGTTTAAATAGATAAACACTGCACGGATTCATCAATTCAAACAAAATCAGTTTTCTTCGAATAAATACGTAATAATATTTAATAATTTCAAGTCTTTTATATTATTACGAAAAGTACATAAGACGTGCTCCGACTCTGAAATAAATATTTATCGTAGAAATTTCAATAGGTAGCTACTTTGTAATGGGTAATATCACAATATGTAAATACTCTGAATATCTTTCAAATTCTTTTATCATTTTATCAACAGTTCAGTGGTTCGTAATATGAAATGAAAAAAGTCATATATATTTTATTTATGGTTTATTGGTTTCCAAGCAAACACTTTTGATGTAACTGTTTATGAATTTGAGGCGAGAGAAAACAGGAGTGTTTTGAGAAAGAAACGTTTCGGATGATGCGGCACGGTAGAGGTTTTAACTTTGTGTTCGATGTTAAATTTAATTTCCTATAACTTCTTCGACCTTTTAATTACTCAGGTAAATAATTATTCAATGATTAATTGAGTCAAGAAGTTCAAACGTGTCACGATTCATGATGCCGCTTACATTATTTTATGTGTTTGAAATAACATACACAAAAAAAAAGAGAGTCGGCCACGAAGAAAAACACAAAATTAACAAAAATTAAATTACTTAAAAATTAATGAAAAGGCTTGTATTAAATATATCAATACAAAAATAAAATGTTTGAACGCCCGGATTAAGAATGAATTTTGTCCTTATGTTGTCATTACAAATGGTACATATAAAAGTTTGAGTTTTCTTAATTTTATATTTGTAGGGACAACTGAACCTTTGCTAGTTCTTGATAGTCTACAATTCCTTTTGCTATGATACTTAAATAAGGCGATCTAACGCCTATTTTACGTCGTTCATAGAGTGAAAGAAAATGAAAACGTTTACGTCGCTCTATATAATTAGGTAAAATAGCAAGAGGTTCTAAATAGTAGATATCGAAGGAAATATATCTGGATGCGTTCAAAACGAAATACATATACATTATAGTTAGGTTTCCACACAGGAGAGGCGTATTCTAAGCATATTATACTAAATATAACGTGTTATAAAATACACACTTTTGTTTTTTTT
This sequence comes from Saturnia japonica, assembly GCA_033032175.1. Lineage (NCBI taxonomy): Eukaryota > Metazoa > Arthropoda > Insecta > Lepidoptera > Saturniidae > Saturnia > Saturnia japonica. Next base: position 9,144,101 of record CM065314.1, read on the forward strand.
TTCAATCGTCCTGTGTCAAATTTAGCTGGATAAGGCTTAAGATAATGATTTAAGGCCTTCCAAATTTAGTTATGGAGGGTTGTGATAAATGACTACCATGCATTTAAGGAGTAGCACAATTGATTATAATTAATGAAATAACACCACAAAAGGGACAGCCGATTTTGTTCTCTGCTGCCCAATCTTTTTAAGACAAAGGTATATCTCATGATATTATTCCTTATTGCAATAGAGGAAGAAGCTAAAGAGTTTTAAATTGGTGCATAAAAGAATATCAGAATATTAATAAAAGTTAAATTACATTACATTAATTAACAAGCAGAAAGAAGACTAGGTACCGATGCGAATTATGTGACGTTATGTTAATCAATGATATATTTTATCTCATAAGAACTATAACATAAAGGTTGTCAATATATGTACAATATTTAGAATATTCTATTTCCACCGTGGGTTTCATCTATCAAGGCAATTTTTCAGGTTATTCTCTCACATGAATTCAACCTAACTTTACGTCCGCTGTGACCTACTTTGGGTTCGTCGCAGAATCAAACGAAAGGGTTTAACATTTCAATATTTTGAAGCCTTTGACATGTCTTATGCAATACAGTTTGTTTTCAATTATCGTAGCACTGAAGTAAACAAAGTAGTTTGAACGCTTAACCTATTTTTCAATTCAAAATCTTGGTCACCGGCAGCTTATGCAACATTACCTTTACAAGGTGATCTAATCTGGTTTTGAGGGCTGCTATCCAATTTATCACAGAGTTATTGTGAGGCTTCGACCGCAACCTTCGTAATTGACACCGAAAGTAAAACCACAAAATACCGAATGGAATGCTTTGCGTAGATTACAATCGAGTATTGTAAAACGTTCCGTAAAATTACGAAACGTCTCGCGTCGATTGCTGAGCTGAACCAATTTCCGTAATACTTTATTATTATTATCCATAGTGGTCGCTCTTACAATAAAAACAACCTAATTCACAATTCGGATCAAACACTCTTATAAGTTTAGAAAGTTGGCATCTTGTCCATCGCGGTTATTCCGCGTTCCCTACATAGGCTATCGGGCAGCAGGTTGCATAAAAAGAAGGTTTTATTTAACGGGAACTGATTCGGAAAAAAGCGCTGTGTGATCTACGATGCGAAGAACCGGATTACTCTGGCCAAGTTGAAAAACAAATCTACTACGATTTACGTACCGTAAACTCGTTACGCGTACCAAACGAGGAGTGTCCGAAGAATGGTACTTGCATGAAATTTGTTTCTTGGCATTATGAAAAGAGAGTTCAGATCGGATTATACGAGGGTCGGTTAAGTGCGTTGACGGGCGGCGAGAGAGAGGCGAGCTTGCTGTCTATTCTATGAGAATGAGTTTCGCAGGTTCATTCGTAGGAAGTGTCGTTATCACAGTGAACAGTCGCTGCTCGGCGGTCGGGCGGTGTGCTTGTTTTAGGGTGAATTGAGTTCTTGGTACGAATACGTTCACTTTGGCGTAAGTTTTGCGAACATCGAGCACTCATATTTCACCGGCGTCGTTTCGGCCTTTATCGGTGTCGTGACTGACCACAAATGCTTTGTAGAAAGTGAAATTGCGTTTAAGACGTGATAACTGATTGTGCAAGGACTACTAAAAGTTGATAGATTTAGTGATTCAAGTGAATAAAGCTTTGTTATTTTCGTAAACTTTAAAGACTCGTTTCAATATCAGCGCGGTTTTGGCTTAAAAACTGTGTCTCGATTATTGATGAGTTGTTAAGAATCCCGATAACGGTAAGTGCTCTTTTAATACTAATAGTTGTCGACACTTTTTTACGTCTATTAAATAAGTAAGTTGGAAATCATCAAAGAAACGTGGGTGTGTCAGTGTGGTTAGCTTTTTCCCCACATTTTAATGTCATAAGTTATTTAACATTAATAATAGTTTAAGTGCATCTTATATTTAATAAACATAAACTTTAATTAATAATATTAAATAATAAAATTGTAATATTTTATCTAATTTAATTAGGTACATTAGTATCATACAGTTGCTATTTGAACTGCTTCATTGGCATAGGGGTCGTAAGTACGACTGCTATGCTTGTGGTCCTGAGTTCGATTCCCAGGTCGAGCAAAGTGTTAATGGAGTTTTATATGAAATTCTCAGTAGCAGCTCGGAGTTTGGCTTTGTGCCCGATTAATGGCTCGCCCCTCTATTACATGGGACCTAAAAACATACCTGGCGAACTTTGAGTGTACATTAGTACACCTCTGCGACTGCCTAAATCTTCGAGAATACAGGCGTGATAGTATGTAATGTTATGGTATTTGAAAAAAAATGAAGTTTACGAAATTGCTTATAAACTAAACAAGAAATTAAAGTCTTAATCTATCTCGTTGCTTAAATAAAGTGAAGACGAGAATCACCGTGATTAATGGAAATTGCTTTTTATAGAATCTATAGCATTATTAAGTACGCGGGAGTGGAAACTCGAATATTCATAAGGAAAATAAGTAAGGTAATGTTGTTTGTAAAACGTTAATATTAGATTATTTAGAATAAATATATTAAGATGTATATGGTTCCTAAATGCATAGTGGTCTCTCATTCATTGCACTTTAATTCCTTGCTCTCGTGTGGTTTTACAAAAGGCACTGGTTTGCTATACGTTCTATACCTAGCAGTAACAAGTATAGTGCTCTGAGAATAACAATGAATTGCAAGTTAAATTCGATGCACAATACAAGCGCATATTTGCCAACAATGCCACCAATTTGAAAATGGTACAGCCTAAGCAAAAGACATTGCCACACCTTTTCTACTGTAAAGCAATTAATTGCGCTGTTGTATTCCAGATTCATCACTGATTTAAAGAATAATATAAAATATCTTTAAATTGGTGTTTTTTTTATTCTTCGTAGGTTTTAGCGCTTGGCCATATTCTCACCAAGGACGATGTGGCCCAAGAACGTAACACGCAAAGTTTAGTGGAAAGACTCACTCTCATGTGCAGCTGGCAGAACACATCTATAAGTACTTGGCGACAGATTTTCAACTTGAGGGTGGTCAGGCTCTAGTCTAGAAGCTCGTCAGGTAGGCATTTATGTTTTCCTTTCTTTACCGAAAGTTCAAGATCATTTGCAGGGAAACGAACTCATGTCGATCGAGGCGATGTCCGTACACGCTACTACTGAGCCATCATTGCTTCAATAGACATATTATATTGGATTGGATAGGACATTACTTTCTAATTGCGGCAGCCCGACTGGTAAAATAATTCTATCATACAAAAGATCGCAGCCAAAGAATCTTGTGTTTCTGCGGTAACCTCCAGCCTCCAGTGGTTATTCGGAAAGGGGATACAAGTTCGGCAAAGCCCTAGTGTTATTTTTGGTTGTACAAATTACAAGAGCCCATAGGTTACGGTAACCGCAGAAAGGTTGTACGCTTGTTTACTACTTGTTAAAGATATTTGCAAATAAACAAATTAACTTTTCCACATTATCTAATAAAAAAAGAAATCAATAATATTTTTTACAATACGTATCACATAATAAAAATATAGGTATATTGCATATGTACATTGTGATAGATATTTCTTCTGTGAACAAAGATACAGTCTAATAACGTATATTTATACAGCTGATTAGTATGTATCTTATTCTACCGTATAAAGGCACGACGTACACAAGACAATTCTGAAGGGTCTCAACCCCTCTTCCATCTTCCATTTTATAAATGTGTATAGTTTGCAAACGATACAGATTATGTTTTTAATTTACAATATTTTTTTTGTATTTCATGTGTTCAAGTGCAGCGTATTATTAACTATACGGCTACTACTTTTAAATATTGAAGACATGTATATATTATTTTAGTTTAACTTATTTCAATATATAAAGTGATTCTAAATTTAATTTACTTTTTAAAATATAAGTATTAAATTCTCTTTACTATTGACATAACTAAGGTTCTATTTTTAACAAGTTTTTTACACATATAATTTAATAATAGGTTATATATCTACTTAAATATTTACAACTGTCAAGAGCGTGGAAGATAATAAACTTTAATTACTTAAATTTAATATTGTACATATTTATTATGGTATTTATTGAAATTGTTATCATAACTTCGTTACAAAGTGTTTTTTTATACGGTTTTTTAATTTTTAGCTTTAATAATTTAAAAAAACTGTACGTAGATATTTTATACATTCTGTTTTTATTATTACGTTCCTCAAACAATTTTTTTTGTGAATGTACATATTTTAAGATTTTAATTTACCTACTCATTCACGGTCAAAGTAACGTAATTATTTATACATTCTAACTCTATTCGGGTCTGAATTTTTTATTTACATTTTACTTTATATTATAAAAAAGGTAGAAACTTGTAATTGTATACGTAAGTGCTTCGTATAGAATAGTATGCTTCGCATTAATTACCAATTCACGAGCGCGTGAAAAATACATTCGTGTATATTAGCTTCTTCATTAAGATACGTCTTCTCGGAGGCTTAAGCAAAAAAAGTTGAGTAAAAGATGAGATGAAAACATTTAAATATTTTGACCATAGCTTTAATATATTTCAAATATCTAAAGCGTCCTTATAGAGTTTGAGTTCGATTATGCAAAAATGTGTTACACTTGACCCAATTAATCATTATTGTTTTTATTACTATAAATTCTTTTCCTTTACTAATGACGATACATTTTAAAAACCTGTAAAGTATATGATTATGTTGAACACGATAGGTAATTACGTAGCTGTGGGAAGTAGGAGTATTCCTCTACATTCTATGAAATTGCCACATATAATTTCCATGTACAAGAATGTATCTTTCCTATCAACAATATATTATTATGATTCTCAACAATTTTACTACTTTCATCTGATAAGTCTTAATTTATTCAAATAAACTTACATACAATAAGCTTTGTTTTTAGGTTCGTATTTATCGTGTGATCTCGTTTTTTACATTTCATAGTATCCAAGATATACTTTAGTTTTGAAACTCATACAAATAATTACTGTAGATTTTGAGATCTATATATTGCTATAACGTATACTGGAATATATATAACATACTATTAAAGATGTGTCCACAGAAACATATAATCAAATTATCATTTTAGATCTAATAAAAGTATGATATGGTAAACTTTTCTTTCGGGGATGCAAAACATACTCTATGTATCCAATTCATTAAAAATAACACAGCACGCATTTTAACTTATATTGTTTAATATTTTTGAAGTGAAACTTTGGGCACGGTAATGGAGAATTATAATAAGTCGCTTTAGAAATTGTTCACCTGTGCACCACAAATATTCTTCAAAATTATCGAAGCTATATTTTATAACACATTTCTGATATATGAATAGTCGAGAAAAGGAGGAATTTCGCACTTACGGTTGTTAGTTACTCAGAAGCCGGTTGGCCGCTGGCAGCTCCCACACGAATGCGTTACTTGGCTGGCAAAAGATGAGATTAATGATAGGGGTGGAACTATTTATTTCGACATACGGTCACACTGGCCTTGACTGGAATCTTAACTTTTTATTCAATTATTTTGCGGTAACAGTCAGTTCTGTGTTCTCTATTATTGACACCTAGAGAGACTACGAGGATGATTTATTTAGCAACAGATTTTTTAAATAAATGTTTAATTGTTGTTGAGAAATAGGTAGATTATCCAGTATACGGTAGTCAGTGATTAAAATGTATAATTTATCTGTCGCTCAGCACGTATGGGATGATATGTGTGTTAGCTTAGCGTGTCACCATCTTCGGCCTCTTTGATACTTTCAACAAGAAGTGAGACAGTGGTTAAACTCTAAGCCTAAAGATAAAAATAATAATATAGGTAACGTTTATGTAATGTGGATATTATCAAACATTATAAACTAAATTAAAATGGTAAAAACTATAAATACCTAAGACTGTATAATATAAAATTAGTCTTTTTTTATCACAATAAATATCTAATAGATACCTTCACTGTAACTATTTCAATCGCCTTAGATTTTACCGTTACGTATTGTAAGAAATCCGGGAAAGTGGTCCAGTGGTCCGGTTCTATAACCACAGTGGTCAATAAGTAGTTTTTCCTTGACTATTTACTTCCTTTAGAAGAAAACTGTAGAGAGATAAATGAGACTGTGTTACGTGGCGGTGTAAGCTTCGGATTTTATCATTGGGATTTCGACGAGTTCACTTGTTCCGATGTACTCTTACTAGCCATACATTATAGCCGACCTCTCCTCTCCAATGGTGATACAATCGAAGGTCCACCAGTAATTGATTAAAATAAAACAGGTCATTCAAACTGCTTGATTGTTGTGGTGGAGACATTGTTTGAATATGGCCATGTAGATGTGATTTCATTAGCTGAGAAGGAATAATAAAAAAAATATTATGAAACTATATTAAATTTTAATTGTATGATCAATCTTATACGTAACATATTTCTAATTATTTTAATAATTAATACCTACTTCACATGAATTATTGGTTACAAACACGGACCGTGTTTACAGATTGCAAAGAATAACTAAAAGTTATAATTTAAGTAATCAATTATCAATAGATTTCCTAATTTCTAAAAGTTTATGTAATGTGTTTTATTAGATATATCATGCTTTTTTAATCGGTAAATTTATTTAAAGTCTAGGATGAAAATCTTTTTAGTTGTTCAAATATGATAATAAAATCAAATCAAATAAAATGTAGAAACAGATGAATAAGGAACACAATTTTAGTAGCTATTGTTTTGGTTAAAATAAAGTGATATTTTCAGTATTACTTATTGTTGGGTTGTGCTTATATTAAATATTTTACCTAACGCCTGACTATTTCTTGACGGATTGCGCCTGACTATTTCTTGACGGATTGCGTCTGACTATTTCTTGCATTATGTCGACAAAAGTATGAAAATTATGTTGATGCAATTTATTAGATACGGAACTCGCAATCTGGAATACAACATAATATTACATTACATTTATCACTATTCATTCCTCTACGAATATTAGAAAAAATAATTTATGGGTAATAACTAGTTTACCTACAATGATAATTAATATGGAAATATAAGTGAAAGTTGTTAAACAAGTTAACATTAGAAAACTCCGGTAACCCTAAACTGAGTAAAAACTGTTGCTTTTATTTTATAAGAAACATGTACGTAACCCTAAATCGTTGCTCGTTAACGTCAAATCTAGTGACTTAATAGAAACGATTCTTGTCGATTCGATTACGCTGGTTTAGTTGTGGGCTGCTAACTTGCGACAGTGACAGCGTAATGATCGTCACGAAGACCGAATGAATTATATATGTATTATATACACATACAGGAACTAATCTTTTCGGGATCTTACCTCTGCTGTGTTAGTAACAGATTTGAAGTTTATCTAAATTGTTTCATTTGTTTTTTTTTTCTTAATGTATAAATAAATATTAGTTCTGTCTCTACAGAAAATTTATTGTTCAAATTTCCCGATAGGCATACTATATGAACGATATTGATGACGAATATGTCATAAATAATTTTTTGTCTGTCTGTTTGTATGTCCGTGTTTAACTAAAAAACAGAAATTTTATACACGGGAAGTATAAGTAATTCCATAATTGATTGTTGCACTTCTGTTCTAAGAATGGTAAAAAAAAGTACATTTTTATTAATTCTCATCCGATTCTGATAAAATTTTGTAGACGGAAAGCATATACATCATACCATAATTGAGAGATTATATTAATCGTCAATAATAAATAAAATAAAATAAGCCTTTATTACTGTATGTACAATAGGTTTTTACGATAATTATATACAAAGTAAATAAGATAAATATTCATTAATCAGCAACGGGTTTCTGAAATACAGCTTGTCCTTCGACAAAGGCCTCCTCTAAAGACTTCCATCTTTCTCTATCTCTTGCTATTTGGATCCAAGTTGGGCCAGCTACTTTTTTTTATCCTCCCATTTTTTATTCTGTCTACCTCGGCTTTTTTACTCTCTCTAGGATACCATTCTCTTATTGTTTTAGTCCATTTCTCTGTTTTGTTTCTTATCATATGTCCTGTCCATCTCAATTTTAATTGCTTATACACTTTATTGATATTTTTAATTTTTGTTTTAATTTTTTCTAATTCTTCTTTATCCTTTCTTTTTACTCCAATCACGCTTCATTCTGTACTATTCTGGCAAATATTAATTTTGTTAGATACTTTTTCTGTTAGAGCCCATGTTTGACATCCATAGGTTAAACATGGCATAATAAAAATGAATCATAGATTATTCGTTTTAATTTCATTGAGATTTCTTTGTTCTTCATGACTTCGCTAAGCGACCAATATTTTTTCCACGTGTTGGTTAGTCTTCTATTAATTTCTAAAACTGTAATTCATTTGGATGTTCCGAAAAGATGACCAGATCATCTGTGAATCGTAAGTGACTGAGTTTCTCGCCATTTATATTAAGTCCATATTGGTACAAATCTAGATGTCTAACTATCATCTCCAGAACGGCTGAAAACAATTTGGGTGAAATTGGATCTCCTTGGCGTACCTACGCAACTTTCTATCGGGAATTCTTCTCCTGTCGTTTCCAGTTTTATTTGGGCTGTGCATTTCGAGTAAGTATATGCTTTCCATTAACCTTATGTATTTTGCTTCAATTCCCTGTCTTTCAAGAATCGTTAATAATACACTACAAATCGTAGAATAGTATAATCATTTTTAACTGATTTTGATGAAAATTGTACACGGGAAATACATGCCACTCCTCAATTGATACGGCATATAAATTGTCAACAATATGAGTAAAAATAAAATTACGGTATGTAAATAACTAGTGCGTAGTAATAAACGCGTGCGGAGCCGCGGGCACGGCGCTAATTTAAATATAACTTAATTTACATAATTTTTCCGTTTTTGAATTAAAAACTACAAGTAGTTAACTAATTAGTTTAAATATTTTGAAATTTTTATTTTAATTAATCGTATATCAGGAATAAAGTTTTCAAATAAAAAAATGAAATCTTATTAGTCTTGATGATATCTTCATCCTGAAGTACCTCATCAGAAACATAGGGCTGAATTGTGGCCGTGGTGAAACTGTGGAAACATCTCCTGGCTAGTGTGTTCCCTCCTACTAACGACATGGGGTCCTATTAGCGTAACGTGAACAGATATTTAGGCTGGCATGACAGCAGCGACCGCCGACTGATTTAGATCTCTCGGTGGTCACCGTTGTTTTTGTATTGTGCTGTGGTAATCGTATGTGTGTGTGGTAATCGGGAACAGTACCGTCAATGTGCCGGTACTATTATAAAAAAGGGCTCGCAGGATTTTTAGCTATTTAACTTGATCGACGATTAATTTTAATCAAAGTAAAGCATATACCCGTGAAGATTTTGAATTAAGAATTACAAGACATGGCGTGCGAGTCTTTAATTTTGAAGACAGCGGTAAAGGTTTGCTTGTCACCTATTCTCATTTTTTATTAAAGCTAACGTTAATACATAATATATTATAGTATGCTGTGTGAAATACTCTGGTAATTATGAATATTGAAGTTAGAAAAGGATTGAATGCATTAAAGTGACGTGTGGGCGGCAGATTTTCATGGAAGTAGCCTAGATTCTTGATACAAGATCTTCGTGGATGTGAAACGAAAGGTTTTTTCAACAGTCATTAGTAACGGAATCAGTAACCGATATGATAACGAATAAAATTCACATGAAATTTTTAGAGATTGGATAAAATCATCCGCATTCTTCGTTAAGTGGATACAGGTACTCCCGCTGAGTATCGTTACACGTTTATTCTATGATCTCATGCAATTTCATTTATATCCAACATTTTTATATTGGAAATTTTGACACTTGTTATTTTTTATTGTATAAATAGTTCTTATGTGAAAATAAGAGATGTTAAATTAATTTGAATAATGTTCCACGGTTTTTGTCTTTTTTTAAATTCAACTAAGGTGACAAACAAGCATACGGCCCGCCTGATGGTAAGCGGCTAACGTAGCCTATGGACGCTTGTAATACCTTAGGTATCACTAACGCGTTGCCTAGCTTAAGCCCCAAGGAGCTCTGGAAAACCAACTCACCGCAGAAGTACAACACAAGGTTATTTGGCTGCGATCTTTTGTAGAGTGGAGGTGTATTGCACCAGTCGGACTGAACCAGGCAGAGATAAATCTCCAAAGACATTTGTCTGTGTCCTACTTCTGTTAAACGTTTTGTCCTAAATATACGTGGTAAGTAGACTGAATTATTAATATTTTATTTTACTTTTAAATATACACATACATTAAACTCTTAATCCAAAACTGTTTGCTAAGATTCGTAACTTTACCATAAGATCGTGGAGCCGGATAAATATTTGCAATTCATAAAATCTCTTGAATTGCATATTATAATAACAGCACTTGCCGGTTGCTCGAGTAAGAATGAGGGTTGATACCTTTTATAAGAATTTTGTCAAATGATTTAAAATTAATGTACAGATAGTACCTTATAGGTAAAATTACCTTATACCTACCTTAATTAACCTTTAGGATGGATGAGTTAATTATCACTTAGCCGCTCATGATTCCATTGAGAACCGAGTTCTTTGACTTGAACAACGCTGATGAAGACAATAATTTGAAATATTCCTTACTCGTATAAATACTTTGGGATCTATAAGGGGTGTCGCATTATATCTTTACAACTGAGACGCCCAAGCCAACCAAACTTGCACGTGGTGCACCCTGCTGAGTAACGACCGAGGAAATAGCGATAACGGGGTGGTAGGGTTCTTTTGCTCGACTGGGTCGCGACCACCATGTATCTGGTGAAAAGTACGTAATACGAACTCGCTTTTGCGTGTTGTGTTTCGAGATAAGCCTGTGCATATCCAGTTTAATATTTGTAGCCCGGCATAACAACGGCGACCTTCGACGGATTACGATCTGTTACCATCAAGGATAATGTCGTCAATTTGCCACCATACTATAAACCCTGAACAACTGACAACCCTAGGCAGAAAAAGGTGGCAACTACGGTAATTATAATTATTGTGAAAGACTTCACGGTTCGCTTTTAAAATGATTACGAAAATTGTAACTAGGAAACTGGAACTTTTCTATAATTTGTTAGAAACAGATAAATAATTTGTTGCGAGATGTTGCCGAGGTCATTCAATTTACTGTTGAAAATTAATTTCCCATGTGTACTGTAATTATTATTATTTTAAATAGAATTATGCTGTTAATACATTAATATGTGCCTTTGGAAGTTCCCATAGCCCACTATTTGTTTTATAGTTTTTTACCTGATATTTTACAGTAAGCAGTATTTTTCAAATAACAGCACTCTGTTTACCAAACTCGTAGCAAGGAAAGTCTTGTTTTTTAAATCTATCAGAAATAATAAACAAAGAAGATCCGCGAGGCGTTCCAACTTAGACCTCAGGATTAGCAACTTATTATTACTGGCCTCAGAGTTAGGGTCTTTTTAAAGTTAATTGTATATAGCTGTAGGCTGCAGTGATTACTTAAAATCAAATGCACTGTATGTCTGTTAGTTATTTCCTGCAAAAAATAGGTTTTATAACTATAACATATAGCAAAACAACATATACATATATAAAAAAATCTACGCCAGATATCAAAATTATTTCAATTTTTATTCTGGCTTAACCTTTTTGCTTAAAGTAATTATACTTATCAACCCACTTCGTTGTGTCGTTGAATTATACAGTCTTTATTTTACTACCGGATTGGAATGAATAGATATTACATCCTGACCTATCACCTGTATAAACACATATTCTGCCTTACACAAAGAAATAACAACCTTTCGTAGAACTTGATCACACCTATAAAGAGCCAGTTACATGAGAATGTAGCATGGTGAACTGCTGTAAATAATTTTAGCAGTGTTAGATAAAGTTTGCCGACTGTTAGTTTCAAAAGTTGCGTGACTAAAATAGGGATTTTGTTTAATATTAATTATAAAGATATTTTTAAAAACTTAACAGTTTTCTTAACATTACATAATTGACCTCATAAGTCATAACTCTAATTTTAGGTATTTATCATGAATTATTTATTATAGTATTAATTATTTACAGTTTCTAACTAAAACTCCATATTATATATATCAATTAGCTGTGCCCGAGGCTGCGCTCGCGTGAACTACAAAATGCCGTCAATCGGGCACACGCGCAAATCGTGCTACCCCCGCTCCCGGTAAAAACGCTTTTTGGGGGTGATAATTAGAAGATAGATAAATGCTCTCGCTGACATTTTTGTCGGTCTTTTTAATATCTAGAATTATATAGTACATTAATAAGAATTATCTCTTATGGTTTACTCAGTGTACGCCATTTAAGCGCCCGAATTGATTCACCATGACAAGTTTTTTTATTAGCTCGGAACCCCAATTCTTTTTCTAAAATAAAAGTAGCCTACGTTACTCCTTATAATATCAGTTATCTTCTCAGTGAAAACCCCGTTTAAAATCGGTCCAACAGTTTCGCTGATTACTCGGTACAAATAGACAAACAGTCAAAAATTAAATTAATTGTTTTTTTTTACTATAGGTACCGTTTACACTTTCATACGCATTTAGTAAAAATGCTGTTATTTTGACATTAAAAAGAAATTTCAATTTTATTTAACTGTATAGATTAAATGATACATCTAGTAACCCACGGTTTCATCGGTGTTAAGTTTATTCTATCAACTCTTCACCGCACCACGCCTCCATGCCACGCCGCCTGCGAATCCCTGTAACCTATAATAACAAACAAACAATAAGGAGAATACATAAAAATCCTATTCATTAATATGTAAAATCAACATTATTTAACGAATTACGCAAACAACATACAAAATATTTTGTCTGTACTACTAAATAATGAAATTTGATCATATTCTTATCTCTCGACGTAAAGAATTTGTATAAATATAGGTAGTTACAACGATGCTTCAAACATACCTGGTAAGTCAACGAGACAATTTTTAACAAAAAAGTAAACAACTAACTTCAATGATTTTAAGGAGTTTTATGTTGTAACTTCGAAATTCAAAGTCAAATGCCAATGAAATTAAAATGAAACCACCCTTGAACGTTCCCTATCCAACGAAAAAAGTATCATCCAAATCGGTTCATAAACAAAGAAGTTATTTATGGCTGAATATCCATAAAAAATATACATTCGAACTGAGTAACCTGTCGTCTTTTGTTGAAGTCAGTTGAAATCGTTTATTTTTAATCTCAAAAGTTATTAAATTGATAGACGCGTGGCAGATGAGCGGTCTTCGAGACTTAATATATTGACAAGTATTCTGTAGCGACAGAGACGTTGACCGTTACTGAACGTGATGCTATTTGGCATATAGGTACCGTTAGTTTTGTAGACGTTCGAAGCTCGGGGCCTTGAAGAACCTTCCTTCACTAACAAACAATAAGCGATTTTTGTGTTGTTAGCCTTATGACCTGAAACATGTTTTTATCTATAATTTCAAGCGTGAAATGCTTGTATCCGTAATGATATATTGCTTATTTTATTGTCCAAACTTCAGTTTATTTTATTTTCCGTTTGTGCATGGTTAGTGGGTGGTGTATGAGACTAGATAACTGGATTAAAAGTATATTTGAGATGATTTCAAGGTTCTTAAAGCTTTAATTACTTTAATTAAAATAGTAAGTTTTTTATAAAACATCCTTCTAGTGATACCTATATTACAAAATAAAATGCGTATTGGAATTGGAAACAATGAATTAAACTCATACACCTCTGCATAACTCTTCGAAGCTAAGTTTATTTAATAACTTTATTTTCGTAAAACCGTTATTTTCCTGTGAATAAAACGATTTATAGTATGTCTTTTTAGTGTAATATAATAATCATCTTAATTACGCAAAAACACCAAACAGCGACATGTATCGTAGAAATGTGGATAGAGTAGATATTCTTATTTATATAAAGACTTAAATATAGCATTAAAACATATACGTATATAAATATTTAATAATAATAATAAAAGCCCAGGCTTAAATTATAATTAATATACGCACTTACAGAAAATATACTTAAGAGAAATAATAAAAATTAAACCAATTTCTTGATAATTTAAACCAAGCCGTACAGCGCTATCTATGAATGGTGTTGGAAAATAAAGATACTTACGTTCTTATTAATTGATTTTATTTTACTGAAAATATTTTGAGTCTCTTACACAGTTACATAGTACACATACATTCCTTTTTATATGTACATAACCTAAACGCAATTTATAGACAATACAAATGTCCATACTTGTCAAAATACATCCTAAATGTACCTTTAGACTAAGCTATAATCATACCAAATTTCATTAAATTCGGTCCAGTAGTTTTTGCATGATTGGCGTTCAAACAAACACAGACAAAAGTTTCAAAAACTATCGAAATGTGTTCTGCCCATTATTTTAGTATAGCCTCCCTCGAAGAAGTATTTTTTCTCAAATATCTTCAATGTACAGATTTCGACTCTTTACTCTTTTGTTATAAGTATAGATTTACACATTTTTTGACGTCATTTGTATACCTACAAAACATTAATACAAAAGAAGGCATGGAGTGATGAAACAAATCAAAATGTATTTTTTCAAGAAAGTTGTCATTTTTAAACTTTGTAGTAATTTTAATTGATAATAAAATATAAACAAAATATAAATATCTTTAATATATTATGATGTAACAATAATTATTATAATATATTAAAAATATTTATAAATTGAAATTTAAAATTATAAAAATAAGAGGAAATAATAATTTACACGTATATTGATTTCTCAACAATTACGGGGCGCTAAATCGTTATTAACACTAATGATGTTAGCATTATCAGCTGACCGTGAAACCATCGTTTTCTCTGAGCACGATCACTCTCAATAGAAGCTGCAGGTGTTACTTTCTTTTGTAACAACTGACTTACTTTTTCATAAAAATGTGTACATTTATGTAGTGAACCAGGTATACTATTTTAAAATGGTAGCTCAGTATAAGCATCCTTTATATACAACAAAGTTGTAGAATTTCCGCTCATATTGCTTGGCATTTGTTTCTTGCAAATAGAGTCTTTATTAATTAAGATAATGAAATAAAAGTACCATACTTTATTAGAATCCTGCGAAAATGTATAAAAGCTTGGTCTTGAGTTATCAAACTGAATACATATTTTCAACTAAGATTTCAGTTATAGAAAACGGAAATATTTTGGATCATAATTTCATATGAGTGAAGGTACCTCACTCAACTGGTTTTATGCCGACAAACGGTATAATACAAATAGACATATATCTCTTTGTAGAAATATTAAAATCCCAATCTTTGATGTTTGATGTCTTTCCAATATTTGCTGACAATAGATCTATACGTTTATGTCTACTGAGTTTTATGTCAGGCATTTCTGCGTAAGTTTTTTTATGAGATACATTTTGTACAAATAAATTTCAACACCTAGATATGCAATAGATTTTATTGTTTGGAAATATACATGATTGAGAAAGAATGTACTGTAATACGTTTTTTTATCACCGATGTTTACGATTATTATTCGTTTGCGTAGTTATTTATGCCTTTTCGATATTGTTCAATTCGATTTCGGGTCTATGTTATAAATTGTATAGAAACGGTTTTACATAATGCTTTTCCTTATTACTAAAGTTATACAGTTCGTTTATTTTTAGCTGGTACCCGCGACTTCGTCTGCATTTTGTTGCATCTACGCCGACTGACTTCGGAACACGATATACTAAAATAAAAACTAAATAAAACTAAGTAGATGAGTTTAACACTATGTGTATGGTGGTCGTGATCCCTGACACCTCAATTTTTTACTACATATACATAAATTGATTCCGTAACGCAACAAATCTGATTAAATCAGTGATGGGTTTATCACTGTGTATGATATTTTAATTTTATGCCAATATGAATCCATCACATTAACTGCCCAAAAAACTTAAAAAATAATTAAAATCATCCCTTTGGGCGTAACCTTGTGAGACTTGAAAAATGCGGAATTCCTTTTATTTCATACCAATAGCATAAATATGAATTTTCATATACCTAGTTTGAAACATGATGGGTTCTTCATACAAATTTTTCATATTATATTATATTATAGTTATTTTCGCGATTAAAGGTAACCTATGCCCTTTTTCAAGGTCCAATATATCTCTATACTAAAGTTCATCAAAATTCGTTTGATGGGTTCTTCATACATATTTTCATACCCTATTTCACCCCTTAAAGTTTTATTTTCGCGACAAAAGTTTGAATATGTCCTTTCCCAAGGTCTAAACTAATCTAAACCGAAATTCATCAAAATTGTTAAGTGGTTTAGGTGTAAAAGAGTAACCGACAGACAGACAGAGTTACTTTCGCATTTATAATATTAGTTTGGATATAAAAAAAAAAAAAAAACATCCAGTTTTAATCATAGCAACAATTTATTAATAAGCACTTTTAGTGTAATTATTAATTAGAACCCTAATAATAACCATTATATAGAGTACTGAGACTTTTTGATATCTTTATTAAAAATAAACGTAAATAACGTAAGCTTGTAGTAAATAACAGTGGACATAAATATACATAATACATATTCAAAATGATACAAAATAAAATATTTAAATAATTTCATTATATATTCTTTTATTTACAAGCAGTTAATTCTTTTAAAAGATTTGCTACTTTCACCGCATTCGTTAGAGAATGACTGCAAGTTCTTTTAAACGTATTTTACTCACTTTCTATGAGTTTACGTTTATTTTGTATTCGTGGAATTGCAAAGAAAAAGCGTAATTTTGCATCACCTAAATTCATATTTTTTTTATTGGTGTGTTCATTTTTTAGAACGTCAATTGATGGGCTTATTATAATTTATAATTTATCTATTCGATATTATATTAAATTACGTAATTACATTGTACCTACACTTTATTGTAAAACGTGTGGAGCTATAATTTTTGCATCGTCTGACAAAAGGTGAGTAAAGTTTAAACAAATTTATATTCCAAAGAAAGCAAATGCGTTTAAAACTGTGACAATAGGTAATGGGAACTGAGGAACCCTCTGCCGCCGCTGCGCCATTTTGGTTTATAGCTATCGTTTCAATTTTAATAATTCTCGCGTGACAAAAAAAATTGTTAGCGTGAATATTTGAGAAATTATTACTTTATCGTGGTAACTTATCCACGAATTGTATTGGTTCTCTGTATTAAGTACGTGCTAGAAAATTTAAGAAAATTAATGTTAAGCTCATTGCTATTATTTCAATAAACTTTAACACTGAATAAAAAATTAAGTAGCACAAAATATTAACAAACAATGTGTAAGTCACGATAAATATGTTTATGGGTTTGTAATAATTGTTATAATATAAAATTAAAGTATTAAACTTGTACAAAATTATTAACTACTAGCAAACTCGGCTACACGTTGCTGTGCCGTTATTATGTCCATGGGAAACATGCATACAAACATCGATTTTTGTATATAAGAATAAGAAGAAGAAAGAAAAAGAAGTAGAAGAAGTTAAAAATTATTGGATGATTTAGAATTTAGAGAAATCGCGGTCAGCGAGACTTATGTAGCATACATTTTAACAGAAATCTCAGCAATAGTGCTGTTGCGGTATACCCGAAAAACCGAATAGAGTGCTACAGACACATCTACAGCTAGGATTTTTTATACTAATGTATAATAATTATGTGAAATCATAATTTCGTTTTTCCCTTGTTTTCTCCTCCAAAAATAGATTGGTTTTTTAAGAATAATTTCATAATGTCTATATATTTTTCACTATGCTTATATATTTTTATTAGTATATCGCTTTTTTATATTCGTAAAATTTGTTTGTATAAAGCTCTGATATCGGAGGTAATTTTAGTACTTTTAGAACGCGCCTAGTTATTTTTTTTTCCTTGGTATTAATTAAGGCCTTCAGCTCTGTGGGTTACGTAGGCCTAGTTGAATCAACGCATTTTAATTGAAGTAACAATCAATGAAGTTGTATACTGAAAGGGTATCAGTACTGCCAGGTTTGGACAATATAGCATGAAAGCACCCTGATCCCTCATATTTCGTAATTCTTATAATAATTAAATATCTGGACGACCGAGCTGTGCTCGGTGTCTTATGAACAAAGTAAGGAAAAAAACATATCTAGGTAAACTTAGAATGTAAAACATTATCTAAATGCAAAGTTTCATCGAAATCGTTGGAGCCGTTTCCGAGAAACCAATTACATATATGTATATTGAATTGCAAGAATTGCTTATTTAATATAATAAGATTTATGAAAAAATTAAAACAGGAATATAGCAGATTGTATTGTATAAAAATATTTGCTCTGATGCCACTATCGAGAGACAAAAAAGAAAAATACTTTTGCATGGATTAAACGCCTAGGGTATTTTCTCTTAAATAGGTAGTGAAGGAATTTAGGAAAATTTTGAAATAGAAAAGAATAAATGTATTATTGTAATTATAACCCAATTTGTTTTGTATATGGAGACAATTATTGTGTGTGTGTGTGTGTGTTTTTTTAACATTTAAAGGTCACGGTTTTAACTCGAGAACGTTCTCGTGTGCATAATAATATTATCTCATCGGGTGAAAGTGATAGACAAACTTATGATTGGTGATGACTTGTAATAATCGTTTACAGATTTAGTTTCGTAAACGTATCTTTGTGAAACATGATTTATAATTGAATAAACATTAATTATACATTTGTTTACATTAAGAAGTACTTAGAATTAAACTGTCTAGAATTATTTTTTTAATGCGGATAAAATTGAGAGCTGCGCGAGCATCGTGCGACGGAGATGCGACATCGAAAGTTACTTATTTATCAATGTGAATACATTTTACCGACATAATTTTTTTTATTATTGAAATTTAATAATGTTTATTTAAACATCGTTAAATTATTTTTCATATTTTAAAAAGGCAGTATATAAGTAGAATTACAGAATAAACATTAATGAGATGTACATTAATGTTATTGAAATATGGTCAAAATTAATATTAAACAATAAATGTACCCATTACCTTTAATAGTGTTTTTAAAAAGGTGTATATAATAAAAATGAATAACTATAACATTTTATGCTCGTGGGCGAAACTCGATGACTCATTGTGAAGTGTGTCATGAACACACCTCTCAAATATTCGAAGCAACATATCTGTAGCTCCAATGAACGGAAGACAGCCATTCAACTCTCGATGTTGACTTTTGAATGCTAGATAAAATGATTTTTAATCATCCATACTAATATTATAAATGCGAGAGTAACTCTCTCTTGAACCGTGAACCGCTAAACCAATTTTGATGTATTTTGGTATAGAGATAGATTAGACATTGAGAAAGGACATCGAGTACTTTTGTAGCGAAAATAAAACTGTAAGGGAAGAAAATAGGGGATGAAAGTTTGTAAGAACAAAATATGGGAACACCAAAGCACATGCGCGGTAATGTCGGCTGCCACGCCAACCGGTTTGATGATTTATTAAGCGCATGTGCAGTAATTATGAAATGACATCGTTGCCAATGACAACTGGTGTGTTGATTTTTTGACATTGTTATACTTAACAAGAAATGTATTGTATTTCTAATACTTACCTATGAAATGATAGTCCAATATTCTTTTTAAGATTGGCTGAAGTGTTTTTAAACTCTTTAATTACGCAGTATAGCATAATTACTCTTTTATTTTATGACGCTGTCAATTTTATGATAGAAATATGACGTGCGCTGTCAATAGCGGCTCATGGGAATTTATATATTCTAAGCGATATACCTATTGTAAATTATCTGGATTATACAGTTTTGCTACAAGTTAATTATTTCATTGTGTTATTACACATATGTTGAAAATAAAACTTGGGTGAAAGTTTGTGTGAAGAACCCGTCATGTCTCAAACTAGAGATATTCATATTTATGCTTTTGATAACCGCCCTGCTGCATAAACTGTATGCGCCGGTCCGCCGCCAAAATGGCATAACTGCAGAGCAGTATGCATCGGTCCGCAACCGTTTCTTGTTTTTACACTCCAGTTTTTGCGCTTTCGGACTTTTCTGTCCTGTTCCTACTAGTTTGTTAATATAGCCAAAGACAGAGACAAACTATTAAAACAGTAATATAATATCGTCCAGAAGGCATTTCGTTGCCCCCGTTTTAGTCTGTTGCGAACTACAGTTAGCGTCAGTCAGCGACCGTTAAGTGTGCGTGTAAATGTGTTGTTTTAGTGTTGTTTTTTAGTGTTTAAGTGGGTTTTTCGATTGAAAACAATGGATAAGTTAGTACTAAATCATTTAAATATAATACATTACGTATTTGTGAAGTTTTTACTTTATTTTTTCGTAAAATTACCACATCAACTCAAGTTGTAATCTAAACGTCATGGTGAGTTTTTTTATGCATATAGCTGCAGCGAAACGTTCCTCCGTATGCACTAATGTAATATTAAATAGGGGTACCTAAGTACGTTTGTTTAATTATTATTTGTGATTTTATTTTATAGAGAGATTATGTTTAAATTTTAATGTTTTGCCTGTCTATCGACTTATATTTTTTATGATATTTTTTGCCTTTCTGTGTTTTACGTAATTTTTTTTATTTTCTTTATTTTAGGCTTTTAGTCCCAAAGGTGTTCATTTTCCACCCTATTTTTAAACGCAAATATTAATTTAAAACCTCTCTGTTGATTTCGCGATTATTTTAGTGTTTGAAATCTTTTATAATAATCTAAATTTTCTCATCAACTGTTACGGAATAGGGGGAATAGGAAAACACGAGCAGCCCCCGGGACTTACGACCCAGGTGTAGGGTTAGGCGGCCCCCTTGTAATGCACATCAGCGCTCACCTTGACTGCCCGCGATACCCTCCTGCCAAGCCAGATTTGGTAAGAGCCTGTTAAGTGCTTTAGATACGCGTTCTAAAATAGAACTTACTGCAGTTCTCGACAGGCCAAGGTCTTTTAGCAAGTTATAGAGAGATTTCGCTGGAATACCTCTCGCTTCCATTTCTATCGCATATAAATTAACCGCATAGTTGTTTTTGGTTTGCTCATTACATCGTAATATTGATTCATTTTTATTGCTTTGTCTTTAGGTATATTAGTTTCCCACAGTACAGTAAGTTCTGTAAGTACTACTATACGTTTGGTTTCTCGAGGATAAAGAAATATGTCTGGTCTGGATGACGAAACGCCCACATCTTCTGGGTTTTTATAATGCTTTTCATATGTGTCTATTAAAATAGTCCAATCAGGTGCAGAACCTAGGATTACTTTTAGTTTTTATTCTTGAGCCTTCTTTTATAAAGTTAACTTGTCTCTGTTAGTGGTCAATCCTTTTTGAGCTCTAGCTACTGAAAGACTTACTGCTCCACGTATGATTTGAAGTACTCTACCATGGCGACGTGAGTAGTTACCCCTATTAAGTAGCACCTTGCATCCTGCTAATAAGTGCCTGGCTGTACATATTGCCACACCACAAGTATGGCAAGGGTTTTCAGAGGCTTTCCACCATCTTACTCTGGACTGGGAGGGTCATTTGGAAGGCATTAAGATAAAATTTTAGTAGGGCAGGAGACCAGTCATATAAGAAGACGTGCTACTTCAGTGCTACTAGGATGCAGAACTCACCTATGGCTAACCACTCATTTTGCATTTCTAAATTCACTGCGTGCACTCTATAGCTGTCATTTTCATCTTGTTGTAGAAAGTTGTCTACCTTATTGAGGTCATTCAGAAAAATTGTGACAACTGCCTCCAAGGGTGGCGTACGTCCCTTTTAATCTATTCTTATTCCAATAAATTCGAAAGGCACCGCTTCAATGACTGTGATAACACATTGCCCACCTATTGAGAGTTCTGGATCGTAAGAGGTATATTTAGTTACCTGTCCACTCAGACCTAGACAATGAAGTTTACTTGGCTTTGCCTTTATTCATCAGTCTATGTACAGAACTCATCCACTTCTGATGACTTCAGATTGACTCTGTGAATCTATATTACTAATTTAAAACCGATAGCCCATCTTTTTTCATTTAATTTAGGCTACTTCATTATTTTTAAAGAATTAGGGTCCGCACATATACAATCAACTGGTAATAGTGAGTCAATTCGGGCGCTTAAATGGCTTACGCTGAGTAAACCATAACTGATATATTAAATTAATCTACCGTACTACACAAATGTAGAGCTTAAAAAACCTACAAAAAGCCAGCAACAGCATATGTCTGTCTTCTGAGGATCACCCACAATAATCATTTTTGTTTTTAAACTAACCGAGAGCGGGGGTAGCACGTTCCGCTCGTGTGCCCGATCACAGATAGTAGTTAAATAAAGTTTTAATAAAAGTAACATTAATGCGGTTATTATTCTGCTTTCGTATAAAAGTAGAATTAAGAAATATTTATTTTTGATTATTACTTTATAATAGACACTATATATATATACCATAAATAGTTTCTTTGAATTCTTGTATAAAATTTGGGATAGAATTTGATTATCTTTTACATGATATTTTTTTATTTTTAGAGTGTTTCGAAACATGAAAAATTCTGACGATATTATATTTAGATTAACCGTAAATATATACATATAAATAAATACCTGTAGATGCTGCTTATCAATATATAAGCTGTGCATAAACAAAATAATGTAGTATTTATATGAAAGGAGTTAACATACAAATACAGATAGTAAATGTATTAATACCACAATGAAATAACAGTATAGTGTTGTTTTATGTGAAAGTGGTTTTAGTAAAGCTAAGTGTTAAGTGATGATATCATTATTTTTGGCATTGCATCGACCACAGCCCCTTTTACTATGATGCGCCTTTATTTTACGTAATAATTCTGACGTTCATATTTCAAAAGAATTTTAAATGTTATACATATTAAGTAAAGTGGGTGCATACCGATGCAATACCTAATTGCACTCTTACAGCGTTTATTTTTTTTACATATTTAGGATAATTACTTGAATAGTATTGTAATAAATATTCATATACATAACGCAAATAACAGTACAAATTATTTAGACATTTCTTTTAGACTGTCTTGCCGATTTCGTTCTGCTTTTGTTTATTGGTGCGACTTTATTTGAGTGTATCAATTTGACTCTGGTTTCCAATTCTTTGAGTAAACCTCCGTTCACAAATGCTACACGTTAGGATATCGTATATGTAATTATAGAAAATATTAAATAACTATTTGTCTTTTAAATTGATCTCGTTTTAATTTTATAAGTTCTTCTTTGAATTTTGAATGTAAAAACCTTCTTTTTTGCCAGAAATTTTCATTTAAATCTATTATTGGTAATTTCTACTAAATCAGGTTACATGTTCCATTCTTTCACTGGTTTTTTTTTTATTTATTTAAATCCGAGTTTATTGCCGGCACATTTCGCTTTGTAATTTTTTAAGTTTAGAAATGGAAAAACTCACTCATTGGATATTTTATAAACGCTGTATAAGACAGATAGGGTAGTGGTTCCACTCATATTGATGATATGTTGGATGATTCCAGTGCTTCTCATAAGATCTGACCACTGGAAATATACAATAACGCGAAATCACAGGTGGAATTTACTTATTATGCGAATATGTTTTCAACACAGGACGTACGTTACCAAAGAGTATAAATATTTAAAAGCTATTATCAAATCATACGGAAGTTCAAAGAAATTTCGTTTATCTAGAGTATAATGGGATAATCAATAAAAACTTAGTAATTTCCTTTACCTTAAATTTTTTAGCTCAATTCCCTATAAATTTATATAAAGACATATATAACATATATTAGTTATGTACCGATAGAATTTCCAATCGGCAACCTCTCAGGAATCATATTTTTTTACTAATTATGGGTTTAATTTAAACAAATCCTTTTTAGATTAAACTTTCATGTCTCTAGACCTACCGGAATAAATTGTGCGTTGTGTGTCAGTCAGTCTTAGAATTTTATTAAGTAGATTAGTATTAAGTATAATCAATACAAGTCTATGAATAACCATAATAAAATACTTTAGTCTTTATTATCTTCATATATTTTTAAATTAAAGAGAAAAAATACTATAAGTAGATTTATTATTACATCGTGATAACAGTTAATCTGGTTTGAGGTGACAGCTTGCTGTGTACCTTTCACTAACATGACAGCATTTATGGAACATTGACTTCCGTTGAATGTATCCAAAGTATTTACGTAACTTATGGCAGCTTTCATCTAAGCATGGATATTAAAACAAATGTCTCAAATGTTTTAAGAAATATGTCTCCTGGTTGCACAAAGTTTTGATATGAATAAATTTAATAAAGTCAAAGCTTTATATAAAAATCCTTATATGGTGACTTGAAAACTGGTTGAAGCTAAGTTTTTATTGCTATAAAGAGTACGGAATATTTATACATATATAGATCTGAGTGAATTTTCAACCCATAAGAAATATGTACCTACTGTTGTTGTTATGGTTGGATATAATTTTGTCATTGATGGTGCAAAATTTACCGCTGGACTATACGAAATCGTACTAAATTGTAACATCTCATTATTTGTTGTTTAATATTAAGAGGCGACAATAAGTATTGAAAACGGAATATGCATAATAATAAAAACAGTTATATAGACAGCGCACAATATCAGTGGAGCTTTTATTAGTTGACGCATATTAGAAATTAATGTATATCAACCTACAAAAACAATGATCAAATTTTTTTGTTAAAATTATCGTAGTTAATTCTCATATCAAATCGATACGATCTAAATTCTCCGAACGGTAGTAAATTCGTGTCCGTTAATGGAATTTCCGCATCAGAGGCTAACGCGCCGCGCCGCGGAGCGCGTCCGGCGGGAACACACTGCTACAGTCCAACAGGACTCCACGCTTCCCCAACCCTCATATTAATCGGATTAATTCTTAAAAGTACCTCGCATAAGGTTCGTGGCATGTATTTTAAATGATTTTTGCATGTGACATTTTAACCTTCTTTTAATCTAACACTTTACGCTAAAAGGGGACACTTGCACCCCTAGTTTATGCTTTGGAATGAGCAATGAATATTAATAATACAGTCGAAGTTGAGAGAGGTAAAGTATAATTTGGTTTGGATTAAAACGGTGATCAATCTTCATTCTAGGCAATTTTAGATTTTTTAACTTTGAATCCGGGATACGTCACATAAGATTGATCATTTACTTCAACTTACATCAATTATTGTTCTCATTTACATTAGTTATTTGCAGTTTTTATCACACAAGTATATACAACTATTGTATAATCCAAATTTATCGAAACTTTGTGATAAGTTTATATTATTCGAAGTAATATTTTTATTTGCATTTAAATATACAAATTTTATTGCAATAACCAATGATATTTATAAGTAATAAATTTTATATATCTTCGAAGCCAAGTTTGTATAACACAGAAATATAGGTACACTAGTTTTAATTTTAAAAGGAAGTAATAATCGAAAAACGTTAAGTGATTTATGTCATTATTTTTTAAGAGGTACCTGTACTGAATTAATATATAACGATATAATATGTACTGAAATATAAAAGCAGTTTTGTTAATATAATAATGTGATATCATTATGTGTAGGTAAATAATAGAAAACTGATTTTGAAAAAGGAGTTCGGCTCAAACTATTCCGGTCACGCTATGAATCCAGGTAATCGATTGTGCAAACATACAATTCTAATAGGAGTTCACCAATTTGAGCATAACATACTAAACTCAAATAAAGATATCTACATTTCGTTCAAATCAGTGCACTATGCTTTTGGTTTGCTTGATTTTAATCAAAAGTTTCGATTGGACTCCAAACCGTTCAGTCGAGTGTAATCGTGGCATACGTTGAACTCACGCGAACCGAAACCTATGATCGTACTTTTGAGTGCATTTCAAATGTGTGTTTAATCTAATGCATATTTGCAGTCCCATAATTGTTGAAAGTTCCAACGGTAGTTGAAGTATTCTTCGGTGCTCCTTCGCGGAACACATGTAACTCGTTATAAGTTTGACGTCGACATACCTCAAAAACTTCGACCGAAATCACTCACTTCACTCTTACTAATGAGAGTTGTAATTTTTTAATTCAGATTTTCTATTACGTTTACATTACATGTTATAAGAAGGAATTTCATGTGATACTGAATATAATTTCTTTTCTCTATCAGAGTTTACAACAAAACCTTCTAATGAAAAGTGGAAGTAAATCTCCACAGCCCTCGGGCTCATATTTAAGTGAAATAAAAATAAATTGTGCTCAAAGTGGATAGCCGCTCAAATTAAGCACCTGAATAAATTGTGTGATAATCCACAGCAGTCCTTTAATGCTTTACGGAGCCGCCAACGGAGGCGTGCCGAAAGAATGAGCGAATGAGATAATGATTACTTTCATTTCATTACTTCTCCTTGATCCTGGTAATTGCGGAAATTGGGTCGAAGTATCGGGTGTTATTGGAACAGTCCCATTAGGGATCTCTTAATCGTATTTAGAGCTTTTATCACCTGACGGTGCCCAATGATCTGTGCAGTCCAAATATACCTAAGGATTTTTTATGTATGGGCAAATAAATCTTATAGCCCAAAATATTGTTCACTTTATCTAGACTTTGTTTAGGTGTAATCAGTGTAATGTATTCACTAGCGAGCATATCAAAAGAAATTACGACACAGGTCATTAAATTCATTGTAGACGTGTTAATGTACGTAAGGCGGGCTTTTACTATCCAGATTACTAAAATTTAATACAATTAATGTGTACTTGCTACCTACTGGTTCACGGCTTGACTAAAATAGGTATTACATTGGTTATAATTTGATATTACTGCATGTTTAAAATTTATGTTACAGTAATCTTTTATTCAGGATTCCCTATAAACAATATTTTATTATTATGTAATTATTTATTTTAAGTGATGAAATCGAAACGGATAATTAAAAAGGTTAAATATGCCCATATCGTCGAAGTCAGAATTAGTTGTCCAATATATTAATGTTAAATTTCTGAATCCATTTGTATAATATGCCTCATACAAAACTAGCTGACAAAACATCAGTACATTCCGAAATGGAAAAATCCTAACTATTTGTAGTGTAATATTTTGAAGCACTTTTGTGCAAATAATATCGAAATATAGAAGTTTCTGCAATATATTTGTATTTTTATTTATGTATTCTTTTGGATATCATAGATAGAACACAATGGAAAACACATTATTACATTAATTTAATTTGAATTAGATGTGGTAATCTTGCAGGGATTTTTGATATTTTAGTGGATAAACTACTTCGAATAAATTAAATAATAATAATATATTTATTTCTAAGACAACAAAGGTCCAAATATTACATAAAGGTAAATTATAAACTAATGAATAAATGATGACATTTAATGAAAATAAAATAAATTAAAAATTAAATTATATTACAATAATCGATAATTGTTCAATGATGAGTACACATCATCACACAACTACCGATATAAATTAAAAGGTTTCTGATATTAATAAATTGTGTTGTGTAATTGAATTTATGTTAAGGTGTTCCTTGTTAAAAAGTATGAATTTATAATAATTTTCAGTGCCCAAAAATAATTAAGTTATTTCAACGGGTATTAAATTCAAGAAAAGAATTTAATTATCTAAATTGGTTCAATTAGTATTTCTTTTTATGCAAATAATAGAGAAGTCTGGTGCAAGGCGACGTTATCTTATTAGAGGAAGTTAAGAAATGTAACTGCCCTCTAGCAGAGAAAGCTTGTTCATAGTGAAACGGTAAAAATGCAACCCAACCACTTTCCTACAGCCTTGGTCAGATACTACGTTACTGGTTTAGATTCGAATTCTATAGCTGCTATTTACTTATGCGTGCGTACAAGAACCCACCATTAAAAAGCACACTTTCCCTACTAATTATTATGTAACTGATTTCCATCAGGTTTTTGTTGACAAGTTGCACTCTGGTTGATTATTATCAGTTTTTAATTCGTAAAGACAGTTTTGACCACAGGATGTTTGTACAATATCTATGGTTTTGACTATGCCAATAACAAGTATGGATAGCCATTAACAAGTAACAAATATATGCAAACATCATTCGCTGTCTGGATGTGGTGTACCCCAATGCATTATCTTTTGCTGACTCACATATGTAGCCCTTACAGTAATTGTTGCATGTATGTAGCTAAAGCAAGTTGCAGTTAGTATTAATATAATAAATATATAACGTTTACACACTTTATGTGGTAAAAATAACTCATGTTTTAAATCTATATTTAAAGTGTATGCAAGTTGTGACAATTCTAGTCATTTTTGCCCAGTTTAAAAGTAAAAGTATTTTGACGATATAATCCTACATATCAAAAACGTTGTGTGCGTCTGTTAGTAATTTCTGAAAAACAATAAATAAGATTGAACTCATATTCATATTAGGTTTGTTTTATCAAGACGATGGTTTCTAGCTATCGTTATATTAGAATTCAATAGTGAATAAGTTCGTTATTAACAAATTTTGTACTTATGAAACAAAATTATTTTATTAACAGTGTTGTAAGTAGTAATCTATGATATGTGATTTTTGTCCATGGAAGTTTGTACGATCATTGTGAGACATTTTCGGAACATTAAAAATACAATTTACTTGAAAATCCAGTTAATCTTTCATTGAATTATAAAACATGGTGGCAGCGGTAAACAATTAGGAATCATGGAGCCAAGTCTGAAGGGATTTGCTACATTGTCGACGGAGGGTGATATGCACAATAATTGGAGATTGTTCAAGAGACAGTTTCTTACTTATATTGATGCTTATTATGCAGAAGCGAAAGAAAAACAGAAAATTGGCATATTATTACACCATGGGGGTGATTATTGTTTAGATATTTATGAAACATTTAAATGTTCAAATGAAGAAACACTATGTAGCTTGTTAGAAAAGTTTGACGGCCATTTTATTCCTAAAACTAACGTAACTTATGAGAGGTATCAAATATTCACAAGGAAGCAGCAGACTGAAGAATCGTTTGAACAATATGTGACGGTAATGAAGAGGATGAGCCAGTCTTGTAATTTTGGTGAAATCCAGGATGAGCTGGTGAGGGATTTATTTATTTGTGGCATTAATGTGCTCTGTGCTACAGAGACAGCTTCTTGGAGCGACGAACCTCACCTTGGAAAAATCGTTAGATATTTGCCGAAATCATGCTGTTGTTGATAAGCAAGTAATTCAAATGGAAAAAGTTTGTGAGCCAAATATTAAGAAGGAAGTAGATATAGACATAGTATAGAAGAAAACGGAAAATAACAGAGAGTGCCAATATTGTGGATATAAACATGACTATGGGAAGTGCCTGGCTTATGGAAAAACATGTGCTATTTGTAAGAAAAATAATCATTTTGCAAAAAAGTGTAAAACTAAAAAAAAAATATATTAGAGGAGGATAGTGATGGTGATACTGGATATAATGTAGCAATATTATCATTGGAAAATCAAAAAAACTTTTCATGGTATTGTGTTAGTCTAAAAATAAATACATTACTGGTTAGCTTTAAGGTTGGTTGACTCTGGTGCACAATGCAATGTACTTAGTGAAAAGCAGTTTTTAAAGTTAGGTCTCAGATCAAAAGATTTAAAAAATACTAATGTTAAGATCACTTCTTTTACTAATAGAAAAGTGCCTGTTATTGTTAAATGTATATTTAATTGTCAGTACAAATCAAAAGTTTGTCCAATTGAATTTTATGTTATAGGTTCAGATTGTTATAATTTATTGGGCTTGGAAAGTTCTGAACTGCTTGGACTCATCAAGAGAGTGGACCAGATCAATAAAAGTTTAGAATCTATTATTCCAGAGAGTTTCAAGGATTTGTTTGATGGGAATATAGGCTGATAACCCTTTTACCCATTTACCCTTTAAGATAAAATTAGAAATAAGTGAAGATGTAAAGCCTGTTGTTTCCCCAGCCAGGAGATTGCCTTATAGTTTAATGCCTAAAGTAAACAAAATTTAGTGAAAAAGGGTATCATTGCCCCAGTGACTGAACCAACTGACTGGGTAAGTCAGATGGCTGTAGTACAGAAGAAAGATGGTTCTCTTCGTATATGTATAGATCCTAGACCGTTAAACAAGGCTTTGAAGACAGCACATTTTCCTTTTCCTAGAATTGAAGATATTACAGCACGTCGAACGGGTGCTAAGGTCTATTGTAAATTAGATACTCAGTCGGCATTTTGGATGTGCCCTCTAGATGAGAGTAAATCAAGGTTGTGTACCTTTCAAACAGCTTGGGGAAGGTATAAATTCTTACGCTTACCATTTGGAATTTCACCAGCACCTGAAATATTTCACAAAGTGGTCTGTGATACATTTCAGGACATTGACCAGGTTGCTACTTTTCAAGACGATGTGCTTTGTTGGGCTGAATCAGAGAAAGAATTGCAAAAGATTTTATGTAGAGTATTGACTACAGCTAAAGAGAATCAAATCAAATTTAATCCACAAAAGCGTCAGTTTTTTGTAAATGAAGTTACTTTCTTGGGACATATTATTAGTAAAATTGAGTAAGCATTGATAAAGAGAAGGTTAAGGCAGTAACTGAATTAGCACATCCCAAAGATAAAAAAGCCTTGCAACGAGTTCTAGGAATGTTTAATTATGTATCTAGATTTATTCCAGGATATGCTGAAATCGCAGAACCGTTAAGGCATCTTTTGAAAATTGATGTTGATTATAGATGGGAAAATAATCATGAGAGGTGTTTTGAGCAACTGAAAAAACTAATAACTAATGCGCCAGTATTAGTATTTTATGAGCCAGAAAAGGAATTAACACTTAGTGTGGATGCAAGTTCTGTTGGATTGGGTGCAGTTTTGCTTCGAGAAGGATGTCCAATTGCTTATGCTTCAAAAGCATTAACTGAGGTACAGGTGAGATACTCCCAATGAATAAGCCATTATGTAAGGTACCAGCGAGATTACAGAAAATGATGATGCGACTGCAACCTTTTTGTCTGAATGTTGTATATACTCCAGGAAAATATTTATATATTGCGGATACACTATCAAGAGATTTTTCAGTGAGTGGCTGTGATCATGAGACTAATTTTGAAGATGACATAGAATTGCAAATCTGTTTATTACTGCAAAATTTACCAGTTACGCCTGAATGTTGGGAAAGACTTTCAAAAGCAGCAGATAAAGACAGTGCTATGAGTAAACTTAAAGTTGTTTGCCTTAATGGCTGGCCAAAATTTTATAAAGATGTTGAAGATGACTTAAAACCATATTACCAATTTCAAGATGAGATTGTCATAATAAAAGATTTGTTATTTAAAGGTGATAGGATCATAATACCAAGAATATTAAGGCAGGACATGCTAAAAAGTTTACATACTGGTCATCCTGGCATCTCTAGAATGGTGAGCCAGGCTGAATTAATAATGTATTGGCCTGGTATAGCACGGGATATCAAGAAATTTGTACAAAACTGTAATGTGTGTCAAAAATATCAGGACAACAAACAAAAAATGGTTTTAAAATATAAGAAAGTTCCCATGCTTCCGTGGCAAGAGGTTGGATGTGGTATTTTTGAGTTTAAACAGAAACAATATGTAGTTGTAGTGGATGCTCTATCGAATTACATTGAAGTAGCTAGCTTAAGAGATTTGAGAAGTGTAACAGTGGTTAACCAATTGAAGGCTATTTTTGCAAGACATGGAATTCCTGTGTTACTATATTCTGATGGAGGGCTGTGCTTTGATTCTGAATTGTTTAAGTTATTTGAAAAAGATTGGAGTTTTGTGCATATAAAGTCTAGTCCACACTATCCAAAATCAAATGGTCTGGCAGAGATTGCGGTAAAAATTGTAAAAAAATCTTTAAAATGTCTGATGATGCTAATGAGGATTCTTTGCTGGCCCTCCTGAACCAGATAAATACACCTAGAGGTAAGGTACATTCACCTGCTACAATACTGATGGGAAGACAGCTGGGGACAAATATTCCTAGTTCATTTGTGACTCTGGTACCTAAGCTTACTTATGATATGGACAGAAAAATATTAAAGAGACAAAAATTAGATACCAAAATGAATTATGACAATACAGCTACTAAAAGAGACAGTTTCAGGGAAGGTCAATTAATTAGATTTCAGAAGAATCCTATAGAGAAGACATGGTTAAAAGGAAATTTTTTAAAGAAAAGTGATAAGCCAAGAGCATACATGGTGGAAAATGAAGAAGGAAAGAGATACTGGGGAAATGAAATTTTTATTAGGCCAAGTGAAGTTACAGATAAAGTTCCATTGAATGAAGTGACAGATATCCAACACACTCAGAGAGTATAGGACCAAGATGAATCATCAGCTGTTTCCAGTCCTGAGTGCACTGCAGAGGCTGAGCTTCCAAACCCAAATAAAAAATTGTCACGATCAGGTCGATTAATTAAATTTCCAGATAAATATATGGATTATGTAACTTAATCTATGTTACCCATTTAATGTTAGATGAATAATTGATTGATTATTAAATTAGGACACCAATGTTTGTTGATACATATTTTAATTTTAAGGGTACATAATGCTTAGTAGTGATGTTTTAAGGTTAACAATAAGAAGTTTAGTTGGTGTAGTTGTGTTCAGTATTTGGTAAATTTATTAGTTATATTACATAGTAGTGATTGTTTAAAAAAAATAAGGGGAAAGATGTTGTAAGTAATAATCTATGATATGTGATTTATGTCTATGGAAGTTTGTACGATCATTGTAAGACATTTTCGGAATATTAAAAATACAATTTACTTGAAAATCCAGTTAATCTTTCATTGAATAATAAAACAAACAGTATATATATAATAGGTATTGGTTTAGTACTATTAAAACATTACATTTAAAAATCTGAATCCGATAGTTGGCGCTGTGGTTGAACCATTAACTACCTGAAAAGCCTATGTAGCATATCTATACAAATAATAAAATTGAAGTGTCTGTTTGTCATGCCCAAGTAACAGCTTTTTTCAAAATGCATACGAAACTTTATAAGGTACGTAAAACAAAAAACAATTATTTTTTTTGTATGTCTGTTTGTTCTGGCTAATCTCCGAAACTGTTGGACTGATTTGACAGCATTTTTACCGGCAGATAGCTGATGTTATAAGCAATTACTTAAGCTACTTTTATTTTAGACTAGCTGTGCCCGCGGCTGAGCTCGCGTGGACAACAGAATACCGTCGATCGGATACGCTAGAATCGTGCTACTGCCGTTCCTGGTTCTTTTAAATATAATAATGCTTATTGTGGGTGATCCTTAGAAGATAGGCATAATATGCTCATGCAAATTTTTTTGCAGATCCTTTTAATATTTACATTTATGTAGTATAATACAATTTGATATATCTCTTATGGTTTACTCAGCGTAAACGCTGAGTTAAATAGTTAAATTTACGTTTCCATTTAAACGCCCGAATTGATTCACAATGCCCAATATTTTTTTATATGTGTAACGGAATCAATTTTTTTTCCAAAATAAAAGTAGTCCCAAGTTACTCTTATAACATCAGCTATCTGCCAGTGAAAGACCCGTCAAAATCGGTCCAACCGTTCGAAGATTACCCGGAACAAACAAACAGACATGCAACAAAAATTTTAAATACTTATTGATTTTTTGGTTACAGGTACCGTATATATTTTCATATGCATTTAGTATAAATCTGTTATTTTGACATTACAAACAGACACTTCAATTTTATTTATTTGTATAGATAAAGAATTATGGTTCCGTGCAATTAAAATTTAACACGAGTGAAACCGTGAGACACAGCTAGTTTTTTAAATATAACACTGAATGAATGAAATAATCAAATTTTAAAGTATTCTGAGGTAATTTTGGTTATTTTAGTATTCCCTGACATTAGCGATTTAATTGAGTTTGAAACTGACAAAACTGTGCAGTTAGGGCGCTCGCTCTTTATGAATTCATTCAGTATTAATTATTCTCTCGGGTAATCTTGAGTTACGTAATATTGTAATGTCGACATCTTAAACAACTATTGTCTTGTTTATATTACGATTTATTGCATAATTAATTCGTTTAAATTATAGTCATCTTAACACGTATTGTCTATGATACAGTCTCATATTTTGATGAGAATACAAAATTATTTATTTATTAGCTGTACCCGCGGCTCCGTCCACGTGGACTAAATAATGCCGACGATCGGGAACACGCGCGAATCGTGCTACCACGCTCCTAGTTATTTGAAACTCAAAAATGCCTATTGTGGGTGATCTTTAGAAGATAGACATATACTCTCGCTGACTGTTTTGTAGGTCTTTTTAAGATCTATAATTATGTATTTAATATAAATTGATATATCTCTTATGATTTACTTAGCGTAAGCCATTTAAATAAGCCCCCGAATTGATTCAATATGACCAGTTTTTATGACAGAATTTTTTTTTTCTAAAATAAATGTTGCCTAAGTTACTCTTTATAACATCAGCTATCTACCAGTGTGGGTACCGTCAAAATCGGACCAAGCGATTCGGATATTACCCGGAACAAATAAACAAATAGTTTTTTTTTAAATTGGTGTTTGTTATAAGTACCGTATATACTTTCATATGCATGTAATAAAAAACTGATATTTTGACATTAAAAACAGACACTTCAATTTTTTAAATTGTTTGTATAGAAGATAAAACTCTCGATTTTATTTTTGTGTTCTTTTGATTTTATTGATGATAATATGATTATGTAGTGTATAAATATTATGTCATTCATCGTTGTATTGAATACCTTTTTATAACTCATTAAATTCTTCATAACTCATATCAATGATACGCGTAGACAAGGAATGTTGGATACCTATTGGATAGATCATTGCGGCATACTTGAACATAACCGCAGCGGCGGTTGGTTTCGACATTGCATTCTAAGTGCAACACGAATTAGGACATGCGGTTAGTACTGCCTAGTATTGCAGTTTGTACGTATATCTACGCACATATAAATCTAATTATTTATTTTTTATTCATGCAATTATTTCTTAACAATTTTTTCATAAATATATCAGTTGTTAAATCCAAAACAGTTACGATTTTAAACAAAGTCTGCTTCTAGGAGGACTCAATTTTTTGTCATTGTCTCTCTATGATTGTGCCCGAAAACAATATTTCATTTTTACGGAAGCTATAAATGTGTAAATGTATGTTGATATATTTAATTTAATGAAAGGATTTTAATTAAATTCCTTATAGCACAGACACTATCAGAAAAGTTTCCATTTATACAAAATGTAACCTTTATAATTTATATGTTATTACTAACTGTGCCCCACGGTTTCACCCGTGTTACATTTATTCGAAAAACTCGCACCTAGATTACTTGACGTTTATGGTTGGTTACTGCTCCACTCTACAGGGTCGTCGCGTGTAGTTAATATCTATACAATTAATAGAATTGAAGTGTCTGTTTATAATGTCAAAATAACATCTTTTTACTAAATGTATATGAAAGTATATTTGTTTGTCTGTT
The DNA here is from genome assembly GCA_033032175.1 of Saturnia japonica. NCBI lineage: Eukaryota > Metazoa > Arthropoda > Insecta > Lepidoptera > Saturniidae > Saturnia > Saturnia japonica. The sequence goes on from CM065314.1 coordinate 9,179,699, forward strand.
TGTTCCGGGTAATCTCCGAAACTGTTAGTCCGATTTTGAAAGGGCTTTTACTTGCAGATAGCTCATTTTATAAGTATTAATTTAAGTTACATTTATTTTAGAAAAACAATTAGGGTTCCGCGCAAATGAAAAAAATCTGGTCATGGTTAATTAATCCGGACCCTTAAATGTCTTATGCTGAGTTAACAGTGAGATATATATCAAATTAATATACTACATAATTGTAGATGTTTAAAAGATCTAGAAATAAGTCAGGGAGAGCATATGTCTATCTTCTAAGAATCACACATAATAACCAGAGGTAGTACGATTCGCGCGGGTGCCCGGTCGACGGTATTCTGTAGTTCAGTTCACGCGAGCGCAGCCGCCGGCACAGCTAGTAGACTATTTTTTTCTTCTTTTTATTTTGGCTTTCTGCCTATATAAGCAATTAAGCAATTTTGCCAATGTTCAAGTGACTAGTTAATGTAGCCTATATAACCTTATTCGCAATACAAAGAAATTTACAAATCTTACGAATAGTTCCAGAGATTAGCATGTTCAAATAAACAAACAAGCAACCTCTTGAGGTTTATGATATTAAGTACAGATATTTCATTTGAAATAACAGAATAATTTATTTTGAGTAAAACTATAAGGTAATTTTATAACGAACGCTATACGGTTCGGGGAACAGGGATAAAGGCAGATGAAGTTTTATCAGTTTGGTATTTACTATTTATATGAAATTGCAATTTTATTCGTCTGATTAAACCAATGATGTGGTATATTCTTTATTTAATTAGTATTTTTATTTCAGTTAAAGTTACTTGGAAAGTATAATGTTTTATTTTGTTTATAGTAGCAAATATTTAAAATGTGTATTTGAACTTTGAACATGGTTAGCCTACGGTTAGCCGGGATACAGGGGATTTTATTTAGGCAGATGAAGTTTTATCAGAAAATTTTGGTGATATTACTATTTATATGAACATTGCATAAAGTTTCATTCGAAAGGATAGTACAACGAATATATCCGTGAGTCATCATAGATGTACTATAATAACATCTATGAGAGTCACTATCTAATTTAAATGTGATAAGTTTTAAATAAATTACTATGGAGAGATTTCCGTATTAAGTGATTATTATTGTTAGTATTAGATAAAGTATTACAAAACATAGTTGTTCTAGGACCTCAACTTATTTCTACAAAGTAAAATTGAAACTTTGAACATGGTTAAATTAACTAGCGTTAGGCCTGTATTAAAAATTTTATTTAGCGATATTTTAAGAAAATTTTGGTGATATTACTTTATTAACATTCATAAAGTTTCAAAGAAAGGATAGTACAAAAATATATCCGGAGTCATCATAGATGTACTATAATAACATCTATGAGAGTCACTATCTAATTTAAATGTGATAAGTTTTAAATAAATTACTATGGAGAGATTTCCGTTTAAGTGATATATTGTTAGTATTAGATAAAGTATTACAAAACATAGTTGTTCTAGGACCTCAACTTATTTTTACAAAGTAAAAATAAACTTTAATGGTTAAATTAATATCTCAGGCAAAGTAGGCCTGTTCTTAAACACAGTATACGTAATTCAAACCAACAACCATCAAGAGATCGGAAATCCATTGCCAATCATCTTTATCATGCGGTCTGCAAACCTTTTTATACTTATTAATTAATAAGGATCACTAACAGCTAAATGATCAAATTAAAAACAGGAAAGGAAAATGTTAGACAATAACAAGTTATCACGTTTAAAAACCTGTAGAAGTTATAAAAAATGTGAACAACTACTATTACTGCTGATAATAACAATAATAAACATTTAGACAGCATTTACTTATTTTAAAAAATTAAGACTTAACCAAAAGGGACTTACTGGGACGCATTTATCAACATATAGGTTTATAGGGTTTATTAATGCAACTCAATCTCTGTATTTAATATATTCATGTTGTTATGATACGTTTAATGGTACTGCTTTTAGATTATGCTTTGTAGTTTTTGAGAGAATATACGTGTAATAATATTACTATGTACTCATTTTACTGAAATAATTTACTTTATTGTTAGGCAATATACTTTGCAGTACTAGTACTTGGAGTAAGTACTCAGGTGAGTAGGTAGGGTGACTGAATATTGGGTTGTAACTGACCCCAGATAAGACTGCAGGCCACTTTGGAAATGAAATATAAAGTATATGTATTTTTATATTGAATACATCAATTCTTCAGGTAAATATCAAACATTTTTTCACGTCAATTTTGTTGTATATAATTATATTGTTTGCAAATTTAATCATTTCTATAAATAAAAATGAAATGCTGTTCGTTGGTACACTTCAGAACGGCTGGAGGGATTTGACTAATTTTTATTTTAGAATATTAGTAATAGTTCGAATAACGTTGTTGCGGACAGCGAGCGGGGCGAGCGAATAACGATAGTCTAATAGTATAGAATGAACAAATAAATGAAATAATACGTGTTAGGAATAAGGTTTATAAATACGTGTTAGGAATAGATATAATAATATGAACTGAATATGTGTATTTTAAAATGATTAGAATAAGAATATAGCTAGTTGTAAGTTTAAATGTATAAATTTCACTAGTTGTAAGGATGAACCATGCCAGACTCGGAACATCTGGCATGGTGACTCATGGTACTGCCGAGAGCGTGCACACAGGGCGTGCGCGCTCATTGGCTGAGCGACACCCCGCACGGAATCCATCGCACTACCGGTTGCGAGGCAAAGGGCGAGGTTAAATATAGCGGAGAGGGCGGCAGTACTGCGATCAGTTCGAGAAACACCACAACACCAGCAACAGCAAGCAGCGAATCTACAAGCAAACTACAGTCAAGAACGTTATTAAGAAACCACATTGTTACTACGAACTACTGTAACTTTGTAAGAAACAAGAATAAAACAAGCGCTATTAATTTAGCACACATTAAAATATTGTGGACGTCTTTTATTCACAATATTATCTGGTCCTTCGGAAGCCGGATCGGAAGAAAAAAGAACAGAACATTTCGCCGATCTACAACAACGCTTGAAGAAGAAACGACGTGTTATCAAGACATCTGTATCCACGAACGGCGTACCCAGATCAATGGTTGTTACGAGAAGCCAGGGAGGCGCAACGGAATCACAAAACAGAAATAACACAGTCCGAGTATTCGAAGAATCGCCGCTATCGCCAGACACACAGAGGGCTGAGGGCACACCCCGACCGGAGGGAACATCCTCTGTACCTGTTACTCGCACTGACGTCAGAACAGGCCACGTTTCCCCGCCACGCTCACACAGATCGACGACGAGTGCGACTATGCGATCACGCCTCGCCGAGCTACAAGCGGAAGAGAAACTAGCCGCAATTCGCCGTGAAGAACTCCGTATGGAGGCGGAATTAATAAAGAAGCGCCTCGCCGTGGAGTTAACGTCGATACGGGATGAAGCAGAGGACGTACGTGAGCAAACGAAAGAGGAGCCAGATGAACGTATTCACCGAGTGGATGACTGGCTCCGCTCACAGCCCGAAGCTACACGGGGGGAGCAATTACCGTGTACCCGTAACGACGCGCGGCAACAAGACGAACGCAGGCCTGAACGACGTGCCCGTTCGCAATCACCGTCGCAATCGAGCAGTGATATTAAACAGCTCGCCGCGATACTAGAAAAGATGACGCATACTTATCCACCGCCACGCCAAGCCGCCGACTTACCTGTATTCACTGGAGCGATCAACGAGTGGCTGCCATTCAAAGCAGCTATGAGGGACTCCACGCAGCTGTATCGTTTCTCGCCGATAGAAAACATAGCACGCCTACGTAACAGCCTGCGTGGGGACGCCTGCGACGCAGTGGCAGCGCTACTACACACCGCGAACAATCCTGATGAAATCATGCAGACACTGGAACAATGTTTTGGCAGGCCGGAAGTAATTATAGACAAGGCGCTGGATGATATGCGGAAATTACCACGACCGGGAGCTACCGCAAGCGAACTGAACGCGTTCGCAGTAAAACTACAAAACATAGTCTGTGTTTTACTAAATCTCGACAAGCGGAGCTACCTGTACAACCCGATGCTGGCTCGGGAAGTATTAGAAAAACTTAGCCCACACCTGAAGTCCCGGTGGTGCGACTATGCGGAAGAGAGCGAGGGAACAACGGATCCAGAGGTCGTTGTATTATCACGCTTCCTAATGCGTGAAGCGAGCCGTGCGTTAAAACACACATATGCACCCGCCACCGCTTCGACAGCGACCTCTGGACGCGAAGTATTGAAGCCTGCCGCACCGCAAGTCGCCGCCAGAAAGAGACAGAACGTCTTTGCTACGGTGGACACAGAAACTGAACATCTGTGTCCTAGCTGCGATAAGCCCCATCCGTTGTCTCGGTGCCCGCAATACAAGGCACTGAACGTCGAGCAACGGTGGGAGCTAGTGAAGAGCAAAGGCGTCTGTTTCAAATGTATTGACAAACGCCATCGTCGTGTGTACTGCAAAGGAAAGCCGTGCGGTATTAACTCCTGTCGTCGTCCGCATCACTCGTCGCTTCACAACGACAGACCAAGCGATAGCGAAGAGCAAGCTCAGAACAACGTGACACCGTCAACGAGCGAGACGGTAATGGCTGTCGCAACTATAGAACCGAGAGAGATTATACTAAAAATCTGTCCGGTGACTATATCGGGCCCCAAAAGAGTGGTGAACACGTACGCTCTGTTGGACGAGGGCTCGACTATATCGCTAATCGACGAGGACTTGGCCAAGGACATCGGAGCGCATGGACCGTCACATCCACTGCAACTACAAGGCGTCAATATGGGCAAAGAGTACACGAATAGCCAAATTGTACAAGCGAAGTTGTACGAACCGGGCGGCAACAAGAAGAACGAGTTCCGAGCTCGAACGATAAAAGGACTCCGACTGCGCGAACAAACAGTGTCTCTAAGCACACTCCAACACGCTCACTTGCGCAATTTGAAAGTGAAGCAGGTGTGCTATGAGAAGGCGAGGCCGCGTATATTAATAGGTACGGACCACTGGGAGATGATCGTATCCAGAGAGCTACGCGTCGGCAAACCGAACCAGCCGGCGGCATCGAAAACTCGACTGGGTTGGGTGGTGCACGGAACCGCACCACACGTGATCATCGGCCACAGCGAAGCCCTGCTACACATATACGCACCTGAACGCAACACTGGCAGCGAGATCCGGAACGAAAGTCTACACGAGCTCGTAGAACGGCACTTCAAAATAGACGCGCTCGGCGTAGCCCGCAAACCGAGAATCAGCGACGCCGACAAGCGCGCGACGCGAATACTCGACGGAACGATCCAACAACGCAGTGAAGGCTACGAAGTAGGTCTACCGTGGCGCCGCGACGACGTAGTACTACCTAATAGCTACAACATGGCGCTACGACGACTTCACTCGATAGAAAAGAAAATGGATCGTTCCACAGAGTTTGCGGCGGCGTATATAAGTCAGATCAAAAACTTGTTTAAGAAGGGCTACGCCGTACGCTGCGAGGGACACGAACAGACTAGCAACATCAGCTGGTTTTTACCTCGCTTCGCTGTATTCAATGCGAACAAACCCGGCAAGCTACGAGAAGTATTCGATGCCGCGGCACGCAGTGGAACTACGAGTTTAAACGACGAGTTATTAGAGGGACCGGACCTGCTACGATCGCTGCAGAGGATTTTATTCCGGTTCAGAGAGAAGCCCGTCGCCGTCACTGCTGATATAGAGGAAATGTTTCTGAGAATACGAATACGCGAAGCGGACCAGCCGGCACAACAATTTCTGTGGCGAGGCAATGACCGGAACAAGCCGCCACAGAAATATAAAATGAGATCGTTGATATTCGGCGCAGCAAGCTCACCGTTCATAGCACACAGTGTACGCGACCGCAACGCTGAAAAGCATGCACGAACGCATCCAGACGCGTTCAAGGCAATAACGCAGAGCCACTACATGGACGACCTGGTGGATAGCTACGACGATGAAGAAACAGCTATCCACACTATAAGGGAAATACAAGAAGTCCACGCAGTAGCCGGCTTTACGTTACGCGGATGGAGCAGCAACCGAGCGAGCGTACTCAGTGGAACACCGGACGAGTTACGCGCACGATCGCCCGCACAACTTGGCGGGCATGAACAAGAAAAGATCCTGGGCCTATACTGGAATGCAGCTACGGATGAACTAGGGTTTAACACGTCCATGCATCGGGTACCAGCCGATGTACGCGCACGCAAGCGGGCACCTACAAAGCGAGAAGCTCTGAGTGCGGTTATGTCAATCTATGACCCGCTCGGCTTACTCAGCCACAGCGATAACGCGACCAACTTCCCTGGGGCGGACACCGAGCTACGCGCCGCCTACGCCGAATGGGCACCTGCGCTACGGGGGGAGGGGCTACGGCACAGCGTCGAGTGGCGTTACATCCCGCCCGGCGCGCCTACCAGGGAGGTGCATGGGAGCGGCTTGTGCGGTCGGTAAAAACCGCGCTCGCCGCCACTTTGAACGAGCGTGCGCCTAAAGAAGAGGTGCTCCAAACCGTGCTCGCGGAGGCCGAGCATTCGATTAACGCGCGGCCTCTAACGCACGTGAGCGTCGACCCGCGGGACCCAGAGGCGATCACTCCCAACCATTTTCTGCTTGGGAGTTCGACGGGTATGCCTACGACGGGAACCTGCGACACGGCGGACCGGCGTACCTGGCGAGCAACCCAGGCGCTCGCCGATCATTTCTGGCGGCGCTGGGTTAAGGAGTACCTCCCTACACTGGTGCCACGCGGGAACTCAGTTGACAGCACGCGCCCTCTGAACGTCGGGGACTTGGTCGTGGTTGTCGACTCCGCCTTGCCGCGCAACACCTGGCCGCGCGGAATCGTCACGAGAACCTACACCGGCCCAGATGGAGGAGTGCGGAGCGCCGACGTGAAGACGAGGAGCGGTGTGTTCCGGCGCCCGACGACGAAGCTCGCCGTCCTGAGAGGAGAGTGAGGCTGCGCAGGCTACGCCGGGGGGAGAACTGTTGCGGACAGCGAGCGGGGCGAGCGAATAACGATAGTCTAATAGTATAGAATGAACAAATAAATGAAATAATACGTGTTAGGAATAAGGTTTATAAATACGTGTTAGGAATAGATATAATAATATGAACTGAATATGTGTATTTTAAAATGATTAGAATAAGAATATAGCTAGTTGTAAGTTTAAATGTATAAATTTCACTAGTTGTAAGGATGAACCATGCCAGACTCGGAACATCTGGCATGGTGACTCATGGTACTGCCGAGAGCGTGCACACAGGGCGTGCGCGCTCATTGGCTGAGCGACACCCCGCACGGAATCCATCGCACTACCGGTTGCGAGGCAAAGGGCGAGGTTAAATATAGCGGAGAGGGCGGCAGTACTGCGATCAGTTCGAGAAACACCACAACACCAGCAACAGCAAGCAGCGAATCTACAAGCAAACTACAGTCAAGAACGTTATTAAGAAACCACATTGTTACTACGAACTACTGTAACTTTGTAAGAAACAAGAATAAAACAAGCGCTATTAATTTAGTACACATTAAAATATTGTGGACGTCTTTTATTCACAATAAACGTATTATGGGGAAGAAAAAATTAATAACTTTCCCGGAAAATTATAAAGTTAAGAACAAACTGAAATTACTTTCGTCTATTTGTTTTTTTTACTCACTATTTGAACGATAGATATGCGTAATTCGTATTTTGTTTTCTAGGTTATGGCCCAGGAAAGGATTAAAAAAATATTTATATATGGTACTGAGGTTCGAGCTATTGACTATGGGAAATGGTAGAACAACATCGGTTGTGCCAGATAGTTATAATTAAAGCTAAAATTACACAAATATAGCTTACTACTTTTATATCAAACATTATTATTATTGTGTTTACGAGGTAATTGATAATTTGCTACTACTGATAAATAAATTAAAACGCTTTGTCTGCCGGATGATGTGTGTTCAGATCAGCAGCGCGATCATTGCTACTTTACTGCGCAGATGGTGGCCGGTTCCTACAAATAGTTTGGGTGTTACTGCATTCGAATATGGCACAGGTTCTATCTTCTCTAATTCAAATACTATAATCGGTATAGTATTTAATATTTTTATATATTATTATTATTATATTCTTTATTGCACAAAAAAAAAGTACAAATGGAGGACTTAATGCTAAAAAGCATTCTCTGCCAGTCTTCCAAGGGAGCAAGGGATAGGTATATGCAAGGTGTGCATAATGTTAAGTAAAAAAAAAGTTTATAACGATTATTAAGATTATATATTATTAAGAAGTATTCAATTGCTCCAAGTAAAACCTACGTAGCGAATACTTGAAGGAATTTCGAGAGTTGGCCAGTTGGATATTGATAGGAAGCGAATTCCACAGTCGTGCTGCTGTAACGGCGAAGGATTGGTCGCGGAAATTAGTATGATGACTTGGTATACTGAGAATTAAAGAATCAGAAGACCTTAGCTGTCTATTATGCGTATCCACGAGAGATTGAAAAATTGTTTTTAAATATTTAGGGGATTTGGGATTATTAAGTACGGAGAAAAGAAGACAAAGTAATCTTATATTCCTACGTTGCCGAATAGGTACATATTAAAAAGTATATGTCTCTTTATCTGTCTGTCTGTTTATTTATTTTTATAAAGTATTATACGAAATAAGTAGTAGTATCGATAATGGTGAATCAATTATGGTAAAAAACGCTTTTGGGGTGCTTAAAATTAAATTAAGTAATATAATTACAGGTCTTAAAAAGTCAGGGATTGCATGTGTCTATCATTTATGCATCAAACGCAATAAGCATTCTTGTTTTTACGTAACCGGCGGGGAGGGTCACCGCCTAGGGTGGGAAACAAGGGCAGCAAAATTCACGCTTTTGCTCGATCGATGGCATACTGTAGTCCATGTATTACGGAGCCGCGGGCACATCTAGTTTAAAGCAAACAAAAATAAACAAAAAATTATAATATGGATAATGCTTTTTTAATTTACTTTCTTTTTTTTGTTTCAGGTAAGTGTTTGAACTTGAAATATGCAACACAACAACCATACTTCGATACAGTGGATATAAATGAATGTACGTACGTTTACTAGCTATAGGAAGTCTAGGTTTAATTGAATTTTAATAAAGCCCGCTCACTCGCATATACTAAGCACAAAAGACGTCTTACCAAAGAATTTCTAATTAACCACAACCTCGGCGGTTTTCTTTATACACCGTTATAATATAGATATATATCGCGTACAATAGGGTTATAGTTCGTCGAGCGGTCACAACTTACCCTATAAATTCACTTGCCCTTTACACTTCATGGAATAATAGAGATGGGTCTATGGAATAATTACTGTACGATATATACGTATATAAAGGGGTAGTAGCGACGGCTGTTGCAGGTAATATTGTGATATTAAGTTATCTCAGGCGCGTGCGACAGTAAATATACGACGTGTCAGTTTTAGTGAACTGTCATCCAGATTTCATATAAGTTTCTGTAGGCGACAGTATAAACCTACGCACCGTTACAAATAACATTTAAAAGTATATATATATATACATATATATATATGTGGAATAATATTTAGAATAATATGTTTTGTTTTTATAATTCGTATATGTTTTACGCTTACCCTTTGAAGATGGTATTATTGAGTTTTTTTTTCAAAAGTAGCAACACAGAGAGCTGTCAACTAAGATTTACGAAGTAAGATGTTTATTTTTTCGTGCCGTATTAATTAAAGAAATATCAACAAGTTCCAAATCATTTCACTCGCCAATATCCCACATATATATATATATATATATATATATATATTACTAAATGTTTGAAATTTATATTTCTTTATGCATATAATTAAAAAATCATACTGAATTTTTTCACTGAATTTTACGTTGCGCGCTCACAGTGCAACTAAAAGTCTACACTATGAAGTTACTTGCTAAGCCTTTTGTTTTATTTAGGTGAGATAGTCACATTCGACGTAATGGATAACATAATATCGAGTGGAACGATATAATGTAGTTTAGATTCTAACGTACGTACATAAGTACACGCATAAACTTTTTTTTAGTTTTAAAAATGATTATGATTTCTATGTAAGTACCGAGTTGTTCATTATGTATATGTATGTTCGTTGGTGAACATTTGCCTAATAAATATACGTTCTAAATTATCTTAATATTCTTTCTCGAATTCTGAGGAAACGTGCCAGTTTGTACGTGATACGGTAACGGGCACGTGCTATGTCGTCAAGGGATGCCTTTGAGATGCGATATTTGACACTCTTCGCGAATCCTAATTGAAGATTCCTTCACTCTGTGTTTGTGAGGAACGATATTGAGGTCAATAATGTAATGGATCCCTATGCTGATTAACTGAAACGTACCAATATATATTTACGGCTGATACCAGAACATTTTTATAAAATCTACTGTACCAGAATTGAATAATTTCGAATTTTGTAATAAAATTCTTTTTCTTCTGTATTTTTAAAAAAATATATGAATTATTGAAGATATATTGAAGAAGGTATTTTAGATTAAGTGAAAGATAACGCACAGCTTAAATTGGTAGTTTATACAGGAGTTATATGTGTAAATATATCACGTGAGCACTAGAAGGTGTAGATGTTGATGGCTATTATAAGTGTATAAGCAATAAAAACTCGGCTGTAAAATCTTAGCGAACATATTTCATATTATAAACCAGTTAAAAACTACACAATCCATATCTATTCAGTAAGATTTACTCATAGCAAGATGTCTTTTTTAACTTGTGATAATCCTAAATTCAATACTCGCCTGCCACTAGAATAGCTGTGGGGTGGGGTTATATTGGACTCATACCTACTAAAAACACACTGTGTCTATATGGACCTTCCTTCGATACATGCCTATGTCAAACACCTTTCTCGCTCTTATTTCGACACCGCGTCGAACCACGCGAATCCCCTAATAAAAGCGGCAGCTTCATATGTTCCCGACCCCAACGCCTGCCGGAGAAAACGCCGGCCGCGTAATATATTCACTGACCCGCCCGACCAAACCGAAACAGCTAACGCGTTCTACGCCACCGTCTCTCCAAACAGAGCGTGCCACCGCCCACGCCCTCGTAACCACCGTTCTTTCCGCAGAGGACGGGCGGTTAACTTCGCTCCCGCACACCCGTCACGTCCACCCTCTCTAGCGGCAACCCAAGCCTAGGTCCGTTCCTCGGTGTGAAACCCTTGGGTCAGGCAGCCGCCCGCGCGATACATAGTGACACTATACGTGCAACACTTAGCTACCCACACACAACATTACACACGTATGAACACACACACGTGCACACCACACTGGCACATAGGTTCTGTAAGGGACCTTTTTTTTTCATTTTTTGCGCTAGTTAGACTAATGCGCTAGTTAGTGTAGAAAAACCATTCCGATTATTAAATACACATACGCATGGTCCACTCCTTCCTCCCAGGAGGAGGGGAACGTGCATATGAGTATATATTAGTTAGTTCGAATTCTCTTAGGATTAGGGAATTAGTTAGATCGCGACTTTTTTGCATTCGCGACGACCGCCCGATCCGAGGTTCGGCCACTCTGGCACCCTCGTGCGGGTCGTCACAAACTTTCGCGGCTGAGTGCCCTAAGCGCTCGCCCCCAAGTCCGGTGAAGCTGTAAAAGCCGCAGCGGCTCTGTTTTAGGATAGGGCCCCTAAGGCTAACAGTGTAGTCAGTTCTAAAAAAAAAAAACCTTTCGCATCTGTGGCCGGGCTGTGAGACTTGCATACGTATACTTCCAAAGCCAAAGCACGTGGTGCGTTCACTCCGAGGCCTTGCCAGTTTCGTAGGATCGGCTATTTCTGGTGAACAAAATAAGTCGCGCGAAGCCCCGAAACGTAGCTGATCATATCATCTTCTCAACTAAAATTACAATATACTAACTGTAACATGAAAATAATTAAAAAATTTGAAAAATTTGAAGCGTGAATTGAAAATGGAAAATGTATCAAATGGTGAGCTAGGGCAAAAACAAAAAATGTGTGCGAAGGACACGAGCGAGAAATGTGTGCACATAGTCGAAAAGAGTCCGCATCCTCACACCACAGCTACATACAGTTTACAGATTTATTACGCATCCTTGTACCTCGTAGGCTTCTCGCACAGATTTCTTTTGGACACCTTCACACCGTTTCACAGCGCCCTTACACAGACTCGCACAGCCTAGCTACCTCGCACATCTCGTAGATGCGCAGCCGCTACTTTGTTACCCAACCGACCACAGTTGGTTAATAAAGAAATTGTAAAAATGTTCCTCTAAGCGATATCGCAATTGCTCTTGAGCATGTAACCATTATACTCACCAATAGATTCTTTTGGTTCTCGTATATATTTATCGAATTATTCCAAAAACACGGTAAATTGATGTCACTTCAATAGTTCTATTTACTAAATTCAACCTATCAACAGTCTTTTTATAGTCTATACTCTATATTATGTACAGATAGAAAATCTATTATCATGATCTTATATCACTTCTTCTTAAATGTAATAATTTCAGGCGGATTACTTGGGTCCAAGTTAATGATTAAAGGAGACGCAATCAATGTTAGGCCTCGAACTCCGTCCTGGTTAATCCTTGATATGAGATCAGGCGGTTGAACGCAAAGTCTATAACTCGATGTGGGTCGTCTAACCTCAAGCTGGTGTACGAAACCAACGCTATTGTAATCCCCTTGTCAGCAGGGATTCGTCTAACCGAGAACAAAATGGAAATTAAGACAATGTCCTAAGGAGAACAACATCACAATGAAACTTATTTGAGTTTTGTTCCGAAGTTAATTACGACAGACAAACTGAACAATGTTAATCATGATACGTAAACTTTTTTATGATTTTCGATCTCATTTCATTTGATTATATTTTAAGAATAAAGATTTTATTATTGTGAGTTGAAATTAAGGTTTGCCCATTTTTGATTGTCATTTTTATAGTGAACTACTGAAATTATTTTTAATGTGAGCGATCTTCTTAAAAATCGTACTTTTATAGTGATATCTTACTTATACAATTTTTTACCACGATGCAATGGTGGCATACAAGCATGAGGTCCACTTGATGGTAAGCGGTTACCGCAGACTATATTATATGGACGCTTGCGAGACCAGAAACATAACATGCTTGTTGCCAACCCTTAATAAATTAAATAAGTAATATATAGGTAGTAATATAATAGTAGTATAGTAATAAGTAGTAATATATTTATTTTTATTTGGATTTTTTTAGATTTTGTCACGCATGTAGATAAATCTAGAGATTGCTTTAATTTTACAGACTTTACTTAACGGATTATTGCTACTTAGTTACTAAATATGAGAATTATTCTAGGTATATAATTGATTATGATTTATTATTGATAACATGCATTTTATTGCAAATATCGCTAATTTCAACAATTAATTTCCTTGTTTAGAAAATAATAAAATTATGAAAATATATATTATCTCTACGTTATTTATAAGGTAAATATTTTAATTACGATAATATTCTAGATATATTAAAAAAACAAATGATATTTATCAGATCTTTAACCACTGAACATGGAAATTATCTTTCCTGTCTTCTTCACTCTTTCTGATTTATGGTTGATCATAAAGCTGAATTAGGTGATTTGCCTCTCTTTGATACCACCGCAATCAGCTAGATAAGCCCTTCACTTCACTCCGCCACTCTCATTTCTTTAAATCATACCTACTTACCCTAATATTGACGTAGAAAAAAAATTAGTTCAGGAAAAGCTTGGAGGGCCACTTTGCTCTTTTCCAACATTTTTTACATTCGTAATTTAGATGAACCGAATTGGAGAATAATTTTGCATAACTTACTTATCGAATACAGAATAATGTAAACGACTACCTAAGTAAAATGTATTGAAATTTCCTTTTTCACATTTTTATGTTCAATAAGATAATTAATATTAATTTGTTTATTTACTTTCAACATCGAAATAATGAATAACTTGCCCATAAATCTAATTATTTAGATGCGACCTGCGTATGAGTTTCATTGTTTCTCTTAAAACATTATTTTTACCCCAAAAATCTTGTATTAATTTCAACAATGACAGCTATTTTCAATATTTTTATTATAATATAAACACTTTAGTTTTTATATAAAAATCAAACATGTACCTACTCATTTTAATAACTTTATATACCTTTCATTCAAAATCGTAAACTCTGTAATCTCAATTGATTTTGATCCGGCGTTGAAGAGTGTTAATAGTGATTTATTTCATTTTGATAAACTTCCGTTTTACGAATATTATTACAGATAAGTTAAATAAATTTTGTAATTTAGCTGTACTAACTTTAATTTCTTAGTGTAAATTATCGAAATAAACTTCACAATTTTCTTTATACATCAAAGAGTTTTGAAATTGTAGGCATAGTTTAAGAAGGGATTTTCCAAAACGCAACCCCTAAAGGATGAAACACGGATGTCAAAATTTGTATGGGAAATACTGTTTTTCTAGTCAGATTTTTTATGTGTAGCCTGATCCAGATTAATTTCCAACAGCTGCCTAGTAATTTTAGCATTAAACAATATAAGCATAAATATGGTTTATGTACAAATGAGTGTGCTTTTTAACCGATTTAAAAAAAGGAGAAGGTTATCAATTAGGTGGTTTTTTTTTTTAATAATTTTCTGTCTGCATATATTATTACTTCATATAATATGAATAATATGCACAATAGACATAGGAATATATAAATGTAATTAAAAACAAAAAAAAAAACGATATAAATCATACAGTCTACACGAGTGAAACCTTGAGCGGAAAGCTAGTATTGTAGAAAATATCATATATAAATAGGTACAGGAATTATATTCTATATTCGTTTAAAACTTACTACATAACGCTTGTCTTATAATTCCAGTCACTCATGATTTTCTAGACCAGGTTTGTAAGGTTCATTTGTCATGTTGACATTAGAGGCCAGAACGATTAGTGTAATTGCCATACTCAGTAGCATGTTTTCTTAAGTGCAAACTATTCTTTACGCGTGTTGAGCAACGAGCACTTCCTCTGTGTTGGCTCGTATGTTAGTAAAGAACGTATTCTTTTGTATTTGTATTTATAAATTAGTGACATAACTGTATTGAAAATTTCCTTGTAACCTTTACAAGTAGCATTATTTATTTATTTAGTTTTCGAATGAGAGTTTATGTAATCTATAGGTACTAATAAAACTCAAGTTATTGTTTGTTTTAGTGGTGGGCGATTATGAGATATACTGATGCAATCACTCGATTATGAAGATGTCTCGAGATATCTAAATTATAACCATTAGTAATTGCTAAAGTAAGTTCAAACTGTGTGTTGGTAGTCATAAGTACCTTTTTGTTTTGCTTTTTTTTAGCTCGTTGGTATACGGGTACGTAAATTGGTGATACTAATTAGTAATGTTATTCGCTTATGAAAGTTAGTAGTTACACTAATATTAGATGCCGCATGATCGCCTGAATCCGTTAATCTCTGGAACTACCATCTAAATTTGAAAACTTATTTTAACTTTTTATAGCCTATTTATAGAAGCTGTCTTATAAGCTATAACTTCACGCTTCGATTCTAAAGAGCGCAGCATTAGCCTTGAACGTCAAGCGATATGGAAAGCTGTGCGCAAGTACGGGAAGTGAAGTTACACAGGTGTGCTGTCGGCCGCGCGGTGGATAGATGGTCAAAGCAATGAAAGAAGGGTGAAACCGTGGATCACGGCTAGTGTATAAATAAAGCTACAATTTATTATGGGGTCAGAGAAGTAGTGAATTGGCGGATTATATTTTTAACGATGGGTATATATTACGTTTCTCTAAAGATAAATATAATTAATTATCGTCTCAATCTTGAATAATATGTATAACGAAAATAATATATAAACACAGTTTATTGATTTCAGTTATTTAGTACAAGGTACAATTATGAAAGTAATTTTGGTGTTTTTTAATACGCTTTTGTTAACTTCATTTGTAGCTAACTAACAAATAATGTAATAAATCTTTAGAAGTCAATTTTAACCTATTTCTAATTGTCTTATCGAAATGAAACTTTGTATATATGTAGGTCGGATGACATAACTATAATTTGGTATCTTGGAGATAATGTGATGATGGACCCAGGTGGTGGATATTGGAAATTTTCAGTGGCTACTAGCAAACACGTCAAGTTTAGGCTCATATAATTTGTTTTGACGAGTCCAATATATTATTGAGCTTAATAACGAAGGTCTGGTGATGGAGCCAGGATGTTTCATAATTTTCAGTGCGTGATGAAACCGTGTTTTTTAAAATACATACTTACTTTTATTTTCTTCTACACTTTTATATTCAAACCCTTTTATAAAAAGAAACAGAACAATGTTGAATATCGGAGGATAGTTGTTCAACAATTATCAAACACATATTCGAGAATTTTTTAAGATATATTAACCGCATATTGACTGTACTGGCTCTGATGGTAAGCCCAGGACAATCCAAACTCCACGAGATATCTAAACCCATCGGCGAACGCCGCTGTCATCCCGGCCTGTATAAAAATCTCTTCACGTTTCGCTTGAAGGATCCAATGTCGTAAGAAGTAGGGAACACACTGGCCGGTAGAAGGTTCCACAGCTTCACGGTAGGTACGACAAAGATAAGTCATAGAAAACTTTTTAAACCTTCAGGCCAGACTGACTGTAAATTTGATAGGAAGTCACCAGACTGACCGCAATTTTTTCTAATTTGATCACCTTTACAATTAGAATTACAATTACAATTATTGACCTTACAGTAATAATTATTTTTAACTCTATTGCAAAAACTTTTAATAAATTTATAAAATACATTCTGAATTCAAATTCGAAACATAAATTGAGTAGGTACCTACATGTTTAACAATGTCGGTGCCACTTGGGATGTGTATTAACACAGATTGTTGTTTTCAAATTTAATTGGATATATAAAGTATAAATTACAGATAACAATAGGCGAATGGCAAGTGGGGATGTTGGTCTGATTCCAATTATTATCACGAAATTGTGGTAGCTATTATTATTATTTTGATATTTAACCTAGCTCCAATATGTCAACTAGAACTTTAGTATCGTATATATTATTTAAAATTAGGAATCCCTAATAATAAAATCGAAACATGCTTTTTTAACAAGACTAATCCGTGGAATTGTAGAATTAAAAAAAATCCGATTGCAAAACTACTTTTTTTTTAATTATTCTGCCTTTGATTCGCAGGCGATATACTTAAATAAACCTATGTGGTTGCCGTTTAGGCTACAGAACGTGCCAAAGAAATCGACATACATACGTAATTATAAGTACACAGTCTTAAATAAATTATTTTAATTTTTTTTTTAAATATTATTATAAATACGTTGATGACTTATCATGAGAAATATATAACTATATAAAATACATTTCATACAAATACATATCATAACTCATATCATATCTTACTTTGGTAACGTAACAATATGAATTTATTTCTCTATGTATTTCGAGATTTTTAAATAATGTTGCATGCTAGTATAAATGCTTAAGTATTGTCTACTAAAACCCATATTAAACGGTTTGTAAAATACCATGTTCAGTAATAAATTATTATTATTATAACTAGCTGTGCTCTACGGTTTCACCCGTGTTAAATTTATTCAAACAACTTTCTATCGCGCCCTTGCAAGACTCATGGTTACCTTTCTGCTTCTTAGGGTCGTAGCGTAAAGCTTATAACCTTCCTCAATAAATTACTTTTTAGACCTGACTAGTTATTATATTAGTTTCAGAGATTAGCGCGTTAAAATTAATAAACAATCACTTGAGCTTTATTATATCAGTTGGTACAGATTTAAAATATGGCTATCGTAAGTCTCTAATAGTCTCATATTATGTAGTCCGTAGATATGATAAAAGAAACAGAATAATATTCAAACAAAATGAAGAAGTTATTTTAGTTAAAAGTAGCAGAAGTTATCAGATATGCATTGTACAGGTAATAATAAAAAGTTGGTGTTTCGTATATCTTGCTTATTGTGCCACCAACTTGAAGTAAACAACGGATGTGCACAAACAATGGTTCATTGGAGCTATTGTATAACAGTTGCGAGCAGACAACGCGGCCTTAATGGTGACATCCCAGGAAATGTTAATTAAACCAACAACCATTACACGAAAGTGATTCGAACCCCTTGCTTGATAAACAGAGAAAGAATTTTTGTTAGTCGTAATTTGCACAATATAACAAGTAAACATTGTGGATATATAGTAAATAATACTATAATAAATAAATAATCTATATTACAGATATCGGCCTGAACTGTTGTTGGGAAATGGTTATGAAATAAAACCAAATATTTTATTACTACGTAAATAAATAGGGGAAAGGTTTCAACTAAGGGTCTCCGCGGATTAGCTACGCTTAAAAACGTTATTTTGATTAAAATCTTAATTTAAAAAATAAACTTTATTATTTTGCATAATAGTTCGCTTACCAATTAATAAGAATTATTATTATATTACCAAATATCAAAAAATTATTATTTTTTATTCTAATGAAAGCTAACTTATTAGGCAAACACACAAATATCTATACATATAATACATGAAAATATAAAAACCAATTATGAGAACAACCTAAATTTATATGTTACTAGCGGTGTGCCCGCGGCTTCGCACGCGTTTCTTACTACGCTATAATTATTGAAATACCTTTATTTTTACTCATATTGTTAACAATTCATATGCCGTATCAATTGAGGAGTGGAATGTATTTCCCGTGTACAATTTTCATCAAAATCGGTTGAAAACTATTATTCTAATGTACATTTTCTAATGTATTATTAACAATTCTTATATGATGTATGTCTACAAAATTTGATCAGAATCGGTCGAGAATTGATGAAAATTCAACTTTTTGAATTCTAGAAGTAATATTGACAATTCTTATAGCCCATTAATTTTGTAAATAGTTAGTTTTCCCGTGTAATAAAATTTCATCATAATCGGTTGAGAATTAATTAAATTTTAAATATTTGAAAATTCACATTTTTACGCTTCCCGAATGTGTTATTAAAAATTCTCATTACATATCATTCATGGAATAACGTATACTTCTCGGGTACATAGTTGAATCAACAATCAACAATCTAAAAGTAGTATTAATAAGTAATTGACCGATAATATAAGCGTTCCATCCCAAGCATCGGTCAAGCCGTTTTTGAGCTAGTCCGGACATACAAACAGACAGACTGACGGACAAAAAAAATTATGGCATATTCGTGATCAGTATCGTTCATATAAAATGCGTATCGGGAAATTTGGAAAAAATATTAAAAGTACAGACAGGACTACAAATTTATTAATATAGATATGGCTATATATAATTTAAAAAAAAAAACAAAAGAAAATCATAGTTGGGTTTATTACTATGTGTATTGTGGTCGCAATCCCTACCACCCCGCTATATTACTGCAATTGCAACGGCTGATTTCGAAACACGACAAACCAAAAGAAAATCTTAAATGGATCTTTATACTATGGTATTGTCATTATATGCCAATACGAATCTAACACATTAACCGTCCCAATAAAACTACAAAAATAATTAAAATCATACCTTATTGTACTGGCCTGCGAGAAGGTTTTATGAAAAACGTGAAACCCCTTTTATTCCTTTCTTACCAAAAGCATAAATATGAATGGGTTCTTGAAACAAACTTTTACCCAAGTTTTATTTTCACTTCCTGTGGAATAACACAATGAAATAATTCACTTGTAGCAAAATTGAATAATACAGATAATTTACAATAGGTATATCGCTTGAATATATACACTCTCGCGAGCCGCGATTTGACATCGTCATACAATAAAACAGTAATTATGCCGTACTACGTGGTTAAACAGTTTAAAAACACTTCAGCTAATCTTAAAAAGAACACTGGACTATCATTTAATAGGTAATTATTACAAATAAAATACATTTCTTATTAAGTATGAAAATGCCAATAAATCAATCGATTTGTTTACGTTGACAACGCTGTCATTTCAAATCAACAAAACGGTTGTCATGGACGCTGATATTTCCCTCTTACATACTTTCATCTCCTATTTTTTACCCTTAAAGTTTTATTACGCTACAAAAAGTACCCTATGTCCTTTCCCAAAGTCCAATCTATCTCTATACCATAATTCATCAAAATTGTTTTAGTGGCTTAGGCGTGAAAACGTAACAGACAGACTACTTTCGCAGTTATAATATTAGAATGGACTAGTTGTACCCTGTACCATAATTTATTCACCTTGACCAGTTAATTTTATTTGGATGGAACCTTAATTATCTTTCTAGCCTAAGTTACTACTTATAATATCAGCTATCTGCAAGTGAAAGTCGCGTCAAAATCGGTCCAACCGTTTCGGAGATTACCCGGAACAAACAGACAGACAAAATATTTGATACAGGTGCCGTATATAAAATACTTTCATACACATTTAGTAGAAAGCTATTATTTTGACATTACAAAGAGACACTTAAATTTTATTAATTGTTTAGGTTAGTTGTGTCCGCGGTTTTACTCGAGCTACTTTTCTTCGGTTCTCGTCGTGCGACTTAGCTTCGGCTTCCGATTCATCACACCGCGCCACACGACCAGACAGCACTATGTTATCTACTTTCTTCTCGTTTAGCATTTAGTATACTTTCTGGCGTAGGTCTAGGTAAGGCCTAGGTAGGCCTAGGCGTAGGTATGGTGTTGACCTTATACGGTAATTACTTCACTCCTAAGGCTCATAGCTAATAGTGTAATGTTAAATAGTCTAATCCTTTCCTCAATAATAGGCTATACAATAAAAAAAAAGATTTGAAAAAAGCAGAGTGCTAGTTTCAAATAAAAACAAACTTTTGTAATATTTTTATCTCTTGTAATTATACTTTATAACATTACTCATGAGCTTTATTATATTAGTATGATATATATCATATTGTATAAAAATATAACTGCTTACATATTTTGTAAAGCGAGACACTATTTTCAAATACAAGAAAATCGGTACACAAAATACGTTTGACACGGTCTTCACATCGAACCAAACGAATGGACAATGAAACGGCGAAAATTTGTCCCACTTACATAATTTGTATTTCTCAACAATATATTATTAGCTTAGCTGTGGACCGTAAATATAAAAATCATCCTCCCTTGTTATGTAAATAAAAAAATATTACAGGCACGAGTGTCCTTGCGAAAAGCGAAAAATATGTTTTCGCTAGTGAAATTCATCGGAACAATCTAAAGCAATAGAAGTATTGTATTTAATGGTTCTGTCTGGTCTTTTCAACACATCCATCATTCGCTTTCACTTCATTAGGCATAGCATGTACAATAAATACATTCGAGCTTATTGTTCAATAAACCTTGTATTGTATGTATATAATACATTTCTGGAAATTGAATACTTTTTTTGATTTATTTGGTCCTTACATATGAAATTGGCGTTTTGTACGGGAGGAATATAAAGTCAATTTTTTTTTTGTAAAATATATATAATTAATCAAAGTATGCACCGTTGTTATCTATGCACTTTTGCCATCTCATAGGTAGTTAATTGATCCCTTAACTAAAAAAACCATGGGGGCGAGAATAAAAAAAAACATTTAAGGCAGTTTGGACTGCCGCATCGGAGTTGTATTTTTTTCCTTGTAAGAAGTTGTACAAATTACGGAAAAAATGGTAATCTGTTAGAGTAAGGTCTGGGGAGTATGGTGGATGTCGCAGACATTCCAATTATAGCTCATCTAACTTAGTGGTTGTTTGTTGTGCAGTATGTAATCTTGCGTTATCCTGAAACAGCAGTGGCCTAGAGCGATTGACCAATCTCGGTTGTTTAGCAGCTAGTTCTTCCTTCACGGTTTGCAGTTGCTGACAATAGATATCTGCCGTAATTGTTTGGTCAGATTTTAGAAAGCTGTAGTGAACGACACCAGCGCTAGTCCACCAAACACTCACAAGTAACTTTTCCGAGTCAATTTTCGTTTTGGGCAGGATTTGACTGGGTCTCCAGGGTTCAGCCATTGCGACGAGCACTTCCGATCATCGTACAGTATTCATTTTTCAACACAAGTAATGATTCGATTTAAAATCCCTTCATTATTGTGTCGGTTGAGCATAGTAACACAGCAGTCGACGCGTGTTTGCAAGTTCGATTCACTCAATTCATGAGGTACCCATCGTTCATTTTTTTTTACTTTCACGATCTGCTTCAAGTGGATTAATATGGTTTTATCACTTACCCGAAGCCTGCAGCTATCTCTGAAGAGCTTTGTGATGGATCCGCTTCCACAATAGCCTTTAATTCTTCATTTTCCACTTTAGTCTCCGGCCGTCCACGGGGTTGGTTCTGAAGGTCGAAATTTCCAGAACGAAAACGTTGAAACCAAAAACGTACCGTGTTTTCTTTTGCGACACCAGCGCCGTACACATCATTAATCCTTCGAGCTTTTTCTGCAGCACTGGTGCCACGGTAGAACTCGTACTCGTAAATATACCGATATTTCATGTTTTCCATTGTGCAGTAATAAGCGACGCCATAGAAAAAAATAATTAGGAAAAAACAAATGAATGACTGTTTTCAAACCTCAAATGTACCAGCTAAATGAATTTATAAATTTGAATTTGGAATTCTTAACCAAAGAGGAGATATTTTAGACCAAAGTGGTCAGTATCACAAAACGCTAATTTCATATATAACCTAATATTTATTTAGCTAAGTTATATGTATATAGTAGTAGTATTATATGTAACCATTACATTTATATGTTCATTAATAATATTATCTAACTAAAAGGTCTACAGTACCGTAACTGGAAATATATGTACAAATTATTTATGAAAAATGTGAGCGTTACAATAATTTAAAGCAGGGGTGAGCAACCCGCGGCCCGCGGGCCACAATTGGCCCGCCAAGTATTTCTAAATTTGAATTTATTTTATCGACTTTCTCTCATCAATATATTGTTATTAAATTAATTATAATAAAATGGTAGTACATACTAAACCGAAATATTTTTTTATGGCGAATACTTGTCGACGACGTTTTTACATAATTATCTAATACAAACGCGCAACTTCAGCGCGGTTTTTTTTTTGTGACGAGATACACACTTATCGGTGACTTGTTCAAATATGCAAACGGACGCGATGCGTATGATGTATATAAAATCTTTATTTTTTTTCAAATGTTATATTATTTTTATTCCAATATTTATTATAATTAAAGTTTCCTAAATTATTAATTAGAATTTAATTCACCACCCAAAGGGATGGCCCGGCAAAAAAAAATTAAATTTAAATTGGCCCTTTGATCAAAAAGGATGGTCACTCCTGATTTAAAGTACCTAAACTAAATTTAGAATTCAGAAAAAGTGTAAAAAGAAATGTCGCGAGCAAAGTTGTAGAGGTACGCGCAAATGTTAAGACAACCTAAAAAATACATCAGAAAAAATATGTTATCTGATTTTAAATAGCACATCACTATCTTTATTTATATAAGATTATAAATTATTAATTTTCATATTTATTGTATATTAATACAATTTTTATAATTAAGCCAGTAATAAGTTATATTAAAAATAGCTTGTAGTTTGTTTTAGTCAATTGCACATTAACAATTCATTGGATCCGATGTCTTTTGTTTAACTTATAGATGACCGCAGACAGTGCAAAGGATTTGCAAAATTAGAGAGATTGTATTCGAATTTATTTAAATTGAAAAGAAAATGACGCTATAATAAATTGCTTCTTGACTGTTACACTTATATATATGTATCTACAGCTTTATCCTATAAATTACTTGTGTAGACACACGGATCCGCAAGTGTTTATTATGCAGTAATTATCTTCGTCTCGTAATTTTATTTTTCAAATCATGTATAATTGTTATAACCATTCAAATAAGGAATGAAATTTATTATAATATACTTATAAATAATATACTCATTAAAATTAAATTATTTCAATACTTTTTTATTTTTTCTAAAAGTACCTCTTACATCAAATAACAAGCTTATCAATTAGGAACGGATATTAGCTTCCTGTACTAAATTTCATAGAAATTATACAAGTCGTTTTAAGTAAACAGAGAGGTAGACCTTTTTAAATGCCATAATCGTGATTAGTGTACTTTTTTAGGTAATATTGTTCGATTCTATAGAATTATAAATAAGATCTCAACGAAAATAACTGATTTGTTGGACAATTACTTCAAGAACAATGTCAAGCAGGTTTTACCGTCAAAAGGTACATATAGGGTGAAGTAGGACTCCCTCTCTGTGCACCCACTACATTAAAGATAAAAAATTATATAAACTCGATCGAGTTTCTTGTCGGCTTTTCTCTGTAAGTGCGATGGTTTTCGAACCGGCGGTTAATGTCTTGACGTTCATAAGTGCCTTATTTAAATTTAATTAAGTTTTTAAATTTTTTATTTATATCAGAAAATTTGAAAAAGAAATACATTTTGAGAAAGAACTACAGGTTTATTAATATAGATGCGTAAATGTGTCATAAAAAAAGTGACTGCTGGCTTTAGTCACAGTAAATCAGTAATGCTAGGAGATGAAATGTTTTATGAAACAATAATAACGACGTGCTATTAAAGTGTAGAAAAATTCATTATCACTGGCACATGATTTTTTTTTTTTATAAAATTATTTTTAGTTACGTCATACACTTACTGAGGTGTAAACAAAACACGTGTTTGTAAGTACAGGCGTGGATTTCACACGAATGTTGATTCTCATGCTGGCCCCTAACTATTTGACGCTGTTTGTTCTAGACATCCGCATACAAGTTGCGTGAAATTGATACCAGGCTCTCTAACACGTTCCTTCGTTTGCTTATAGTGGATCGGTATTACAAACGTGACGGATTCTAGTATTGGAAACTGATTTTTTTTTACGACATAAAAGTAACTCATATTATAAATGTATGTTTGTTACTCAATTACACAAAATGGCTGAACGATTTTGGATGAAATTTGGCAATTTGTCCTGTGTATGATATATTCTTCTCTGGATCCGATTCTGAGGTCTACGCAGACGAAGTCGAGGTCCGAAGCTAGTGATAAATATGTTGACTATGTTCTGTGCAACTCTTTTTTTAGTGTCTCGGCTTGTCTGATGTGAAGCACACTAGGTACAACAAAATAATTAAATAAGAGAAAGCAATCCGTCGCGGGTCGTCGCTGCCATGCCGGACTACCAGCATCTCGGCAGCTGGATATATAACGGCTTATCTCGAAACGCGACAAAACAAAATAATCACTATGACGCGTTTATCACCATTTGCACGGTGGTGGTGACCTGGTCGCCTGCAGACCCCTACCACCACGCATGACTACTGGATTTACACCGGAACGCGAGGCGCATAAGGTTGTCACTATTGCTGGTGTTTCACCATATGTATGGTGGTCTCAGTCCAGTTATGTACAGAGATTACGATATGTAAGTATATGAAGCTAATTTTATAGAAGGAATCTCTCTCTCTCTCTATACAGCTTTTTCTACCCAAAGTTGATTATAGGCCTCTTTCATTGCATGCCATTCCTCTCTGTCTAAGGCAGAGCCCTCATCCAGGTTTTTCCCGCTAATAATGTGTGCAAATTTACCAGTATTTTTTATTTTTACAATTTCATAAATTTGAATTTTACGAAAACTTGATTAATAGGTAAGAGTTCATGTATATATATACTTAAATAAATAAAAAAGTTACAATCGAAGTAAGCTCTGATACCAACAAATTCGATTTAACTTTAATACTATTCGGAAGTCTACTCATGTCATTAGGCACTGAACACAAAGAAGTCAGAGGTTCGGAAACTTACGAGGTGTAGCCGAAACGATATAAGGCGAGATAAGAACGCGCCCTTCCTTTCCGAACCATATACCAGCCTATTCATTGAGAAGGGTAGCAAAATTTTATTTCAAGTTAAATTGTGTTCGCAGCTCAGTCGCTTCTTATTTATTGGGGTGGAGAAGTATTGATGCCTCGGGCGACGTCACACGTGGGCATACAATGCTGACTTAATAACAGAGTCAACGGGCCCTTTGTCAACGTTGCTGCCAATTTTGAAATACATTTCATCCTGAGTGGTTCTATTACCGAGTATGAATATATAATAAATATAATTATGCCTTGTGATAACGGTATTTTAAATGTAAAGTTTTTTCAAGCGTGTTAATATTTCATTTGTGTTTTATAAATTTACGATTGATTTGTACTATGTTTCATATTATTCCCCAAAAAACATTCTTTTTAATTTATACGCGTTACCGTACCCTTTTAAGAGCCTTATGATAAACAGATGATATCAAATTTTTACGATGCGCGTACACAATGTAAAAAAAGTCTACACTTTTGTCACGTAGAGCACTTGCCATGCTATTCGGTTATGGGTAGACGCCCCCCAGTCTAACCCTGACTCCCTATTTACCTCATATTGATTTACTGCAAAATTTATCAACTTCAAATGTATTTTTGGAAACGGATATAGTGATACTTAATTTGAAAAATTCTTCATCACGTTTGTTGTTATGTGTTATGAAACTTATTTAAAAAAATTGTATTATAATTTGTTTTAAATTAAATATGTAAAAACAAGTACTATTTATGTAAATAAGTACTATTTATGTATGTTGATTATTCCATTCGTGGAAAACTAAAATTAAAGTCACGATCTGCTTAAATGAGATCCACTATCGTTGGTTGACCTCATTTACCTCTCATGAACCTAAATTTTTTTTTATAATATGTCCCCTTTTCAAGTCTTCGTCGACCCGTGGAGGTCGATACAGATTACTTTGGGAATCACTGATCTACACCATGAAGTTGCTTGCTAAAACTCTTGTTTTATTATGGTAAAGACAGTCACACCCGAATGTGATTATTCAAAGAAGTATATGTCTAACGCGCATAAATAAGCGTACACGCGTCTATTTTTTTACTTGAATTCGAACGAAACTATTATCTAGTAAACTATGAAAAACATTATTAAAAAGGTATGCACCCTAAAAAAAGTAGATTAGCTAATTGAAGAATAATACGCATAAAAAGTTTTTAAAATGAAATAAAAACATTAATTTTATTTTAAAAACCTATCCTCAAAACGTGTCGAAGCTTAACCTGACTTAAATACACGTTTTCCTCATTTACATTTTCAGCGATATCCCATATTAAGTATACTGCGGTTCGGAATGCTTTTGTGAAACTCACACAACCCTTTTGGTATGATTTAATGTAATTTAAATGAATGGAAAAGATTCTTGTATTAAAGCCTCTAGTTTAATTAAGTTAAAGGACAAAATGATTATCGTGAAACATCTTGCGAAGTCGGCGAATCGGTCCCACCAAGTGTGTCTTGTTTTATTCATAGGCTCCTTTGAATAAAGATGAAAATATTAAGGCTAAAAACGTCGCCTTCAGGCTAATGTCACTGGGGAGCTAATAGTAATACATATTAATGAAAATATATATTTTACTTTTAGGGTACAACCTTAATTACAATATGAAATAACGAATATGTTATTGTTGATAATTGGTGGAATTCAATACTAGCTGTGCCCCTCGGTTTCACCCGAGTTTTTATCCAAGAAATACCGCGCCGCCAACGCGACGGACCCGTGTAATCATAATTGTTATCACTTCTCGCAAGTACAAATTATGTATTTTAATGTTTCATTTTCTCCTAAACTATGTGTCCTAATTACATACTATAAAACGAAAAATTTTAATTGTCTTTATGATGAAATAACTTTAGTTCGTAAGGATTAATATAATAAGCCTAAAAATAAAGCTCAAAATAATTTTTAATCTTCAACATAAAAACACGCAAAATACCTTATCGTGGCTTATGCTATTAAGAAATAGGCATATGTTACCGGAGACTTTTGTTAGATATACTAAAGAACAATATTTTTGTAGAATATTATATTTACGTATCACTAACCATTACGCCAGCGCATGCGGATAAAGCAGTTCGGGAACACTTTCACTTCGACTTAAAAATCAATATTTAAGGCTAGCTGAGAGGTTTAGCTTAGTTCCAGATAGCCTATACTATTCTTCGTGAATCTCGCTATCATATACAAAAAGAATTTTTCGAATCCGACTGCTACCCGTTGTCCAGAGATTACCATGTTTAAACAAACAAATAAAAAAACTCGTCCGCTATACTAAATTATTAATAGTATAGATATACACGGGCTGACCTCGGAACACGACAAACCAAAAGAAAATCATACATGTGTTTAACACTATGTGTATGATGGTCACGATCCCTACCACCCCGCTATATTACTGTATATACACTGACTAATCTCTGAATACGATAAATCAAAAGAAAATTATAGTTGTTTTTTTTCTTTCTCAGTGACTATACTGTCAGCCTAAGTGGCCCTAAAGAAATAGAGCCACTGATGGCTTTGACAGCTTCACCAGGCTTGGAGGCGAACGCTTAAGGTATTCAGCCGCGAAAGCGTGAGCAACATACGCACAAAGGTGCCAAAGTGGCCGGACGTCGGCTTGTGCTATTACCGCGATTGTGAAAAGGTCGCGAACTGACTAATTACCTATCTATAGAAAATTTGAGCTAAACTAACACATACATATAACATTTCCCTGTCTCTAGGAGAAAGGAATGAACATGTGTAGTAAATATAGTATCCTGGAAACATGATCGAAAGTAACTATCGTAAAAAAAGAAGAAAAAAAGGTCCCTTACAGGATCTATGTACTTATGTGGTGTGCACGTATGTATGTACATATTGTGTGTAATTATGTGTGTGGGTAGCTACGTGATTGCAAGTGCAGTGTCACCAGTATCGCGTGAGCGGCTGCATGACTCAAGGGTTCTACACCGAGGGAACGGACCTAGGCTTGAGTTGACGTAAGAGAGGGAGGATGTGACGGGTTTGCGGGAGCGAAATTAGCCGCCCATCCCCTGCGGAGGGAACGGTGGTTTCGCGGGCGTGGGTGTGAGCACGCTTTGTTTGGAGAGACGGTGGAGTAGTATTTGTTTATTTCCTCGATCTTATAAACGGGATCGGTGAAGATATTCGCGGCCGGAGTTGTTCGCGGGGGATGTTCGGTTTTGGGGTTTAAGTCTCGGCAGCTTTCACTAACAGATTCACGTAATTCAGAGCAGTGTCGAAGTACGATCGCGTAAGAATCGGGTTTAGAGGATTTGGAATTTATTAATGTTGATCTTTGACGTATGAGCGAATGTAGCGCAGCTTATATGTCATGATAGGATGGACATATGTCTTGTATAATGTAAGCTTATGTCTCAGGAACATTTTTCTTAGTATCAAGGGATGCAGTCTATGTGTATTGTAAATCACCCTTATTTTTTAAAACACGAAACACTGTTATTTTTTCCTAAAAGCATAAATATGAATTTTCATATCCCTAAATTTAGAAACAGTAAGTTCTTCATACAATCTTTCATCCCCTATTTCACCCCTTAAAGTTTTATTTTCACGACATAAGGTAAGCCAATGTCTTTCTTTAAGGTCCAATATATCTCTATATCAAAATTCATGAAATTTGGTTTGATGCGTTCTTCGTACAAACCTTCATCGTCTATTTCAGGGCGTGAAATGCAACAGACAGGACAGACAAAGTTACTTTCGCATATATAATATTAGTATGGATTATTCATTTCATTACGCTGTCGTTCTCTATGGTGTCAGTAAATTACCCAATAGCAGAATAACGACGACAGTTTATAATAATACAGTTTTGAAATTAATTCTCTCTCTCTCTCTACACCTTTCTTTGTTTCTCTTTAACTGATACTTTAGCATGGTAAAAATAGCAAAAGATCGATTGTTGTGGTGTCCTTTTTGTTTTCTATAATAGGGATTTTTATATTGTTAACACAAATCTGAAAAGTGAATAAAAGACGGTAAATTTTTTGGTGAGATCGGGCTTTTAGACCTCGATTTATTGTGAATCGATACATCAGAGTTAGATTCGAATCGATCTTTTTCGGAATGAATTGCCTAGCAGCGATGCGGCACTCGACTTGCTTGCGTGATTATATCCAACCTAGGGTGACCACTTACTAATATGATTTATTATATAGATGTGTGGTCAACTCATACCTATTGGAAAGTTCCAAATTCTCTGAAACTGTACATTTTTTAACTTTATGTAAACTTTCAATAATCATCATTTTACAAACCAGTTTCAAAGTTTCCGCCAATACTACTGAAGAGCTATTTTATAGCATTTTTATCGAACAAATGTTCGACGTGATTTTTAAAATTGATATAACTTTTTTATTTATGAAATCATTGAAGTAAAACCACACTAAATGTTAAGTGAACCTTACCAAAATATATTAGTTGAAACCGTTTCCAAATCAGTTAAGCCGTTTCTGAGATTAGCGCGCACAAACGTTGGCAAACAGATATACACAAAAATTCAAATAATCATTTTTTTGGGTTCTCCTGCGTTGATAGAGAACCCCAATAATAGTTTTTCTCATATACATATCTTCTATGTACAGACATCGATCAGTTACGTTTTTATTATATGTATAGATAGATGTAGATATGGTGGTCGCGATCCCTACCACCCCACTATATTATTGCATATACACCGACTGATCTCTGAACACGATGAACCAAAAGAAACTCATAGTTGGGTTTATCGCTATTTGTATGGTGGTCGCGATACCTACCACCACTCTATATTATTGCATAAACACAGACTGATCTCTAAACACGACAAAGCAATAGAAAATCATAGATGGATTTATCACTCTATGCGTATGGTATTGTAAATCATCCCTTATTGTACCACCCTGTCGATTCATTTTTCAAAAACGCGAAACCCCTTTATTTCTTCCTAAAATCATAAATATTAATTTTCATATCCCTAAATTGAGAAATAGTGGGATCTTCATACAATCTTTCATCCCCTATTTGACCCCTTCATGTTTTATCTTTGCGCCATAAGGTACCCTATGTCCGTCTCCAAGGTCCAATATATCTCTATTCATAAAAATTGGTTTAACGGGTTCTTTGTACAAACCTTCATCTCCTATTTCACCCATTAAAGTTTTATTTTCACCACATAAGGTAGCCAAAGTCTTTCTCCAAATTCCCACATATAGAGATATCAAAATTCATCAAAATTAGGTTCTTTATACGAACTTTCACCCCTTCTAATTTTATTTCCAAAAGTAGCCAATGACCTTTCTCAACCAAAGTTCTTCAAAATTGGTTCAGCGGTCTAGGCTTGAAAATGCAACAGACGGGACAGAAAGAATTACTTTCGCATTTATAATATTAGTAGGTATGGATTATTCAATTCATTATGCAGTTATTTTCTATAGTGTCATTTACCAATTAAAATACTAACAGTAAATTATTACCCAACACCAAATTAACGAAAACAGTTTATAATAATTAATTTTTGAAATGAATTCTCTTTCACTATATACCTGTAATAAATTCTCTCTCTCTATACCTTTCTATGTTTCTCTATAATAACTGATACTTTAGTAAGGTAAAAAACAAAAGATCGACTGTTGTGGTTCCCTTTTAATTTTCTATTTTAGGGATTTTTATATTGTTAATACAAATGCGAAAGTGAATCGAAAAAAGATCAATTTTTGAGAGATCGATCTTTTAGACATCGATTTTTTTGGGTATCGATTCATAAAAGTTCGATTCGAATCAATCTTTTTCGAAATGAATTGCCATCCCTAGCAGCGGCGCAGCTATATTCTACTGACAATAGCCAGCCTATGCAGACCCCCTTTTAATATGATTTAACACATAGATCTGAGGTCAACTTATATTGGAAATTTCATTTTATTAAACTCTTCATTTTTTAAATTTATGAAAGGTTTCGATCATCATCGTTTTACAAACCATAATATACAGATAGCTAAAATTTCAGTCAATTCAACTGAAGAGCTATTTTATAGCATTTTCATCAAAAAAATGTTCGACGTGATTTTTTAAATCGATATAACTTTTTTATTTATGAACTTATTGAAGTAAAACAAACACTAAATGTTAAGTGAACCTTACCAGAATATATTAGTGAAAACCGTTTCCAAATCGGTTATGCCGTTTCTGAGATTAGCGCGCACAAAAGTTGACAAACAGACAAACAGACAAAAATTCTAACAATCATTGTTTTGGGTTCTCCTGCGTTTATAGAGACCCCCAATAATAGTTTTTCTCATATATCTTCTATGTACAGACATCGATCAGTTACGTTTTTATTATATGTATAGATTTTTGATAACAGCTCCATGTCGTTAGTTATGTCAATTACTTTTCTTCTTATTTAATGGCAACATGTGTTTATGCACATAGCTAATATCACGGGAATATAATATTTTTATAGTCTACAGAGTTCCGGTGATGCTTTAATAAGATAATATAAGTAACAAGAATAATATAATATAAGTAAGATAATATAAGGTATAGAGCCAAATAAAGTAAGTTTATGAATAAAAATCAAAACATGATAGATCAAGATGTCGCCAAAAATCCCAGTTATACCAGTTATGATAATGATTGTGAAATTCAAATATGTAGGGTATAAAAAAAAAAAAGCATTGCCGGAACGTGACTGCTTTTAAAAAAAACAACAAAATATGAGATTGCGAGAGAGAGCCCTAATTAGTTGCTAGTTGTATAAAAGCTGTGCTAGTAATGAAACTGGGAGCGGACGTTTATCTGTTCAGATGTCTCAACATAAATGTTACAGCAGTCATACCTATTAACATTTTGTGATGTATTCATAATAATTTTATTATTTTAACATAATAATGATCCTTGTTTTAGGTTGCTTAAATTAACGATTACCATTTCGTGTTTTGTTTTAAAAGCGGAAAACTCCTTTTGAGGTATATCCAAGTTATTGTAAATACTATTTAAAATGCTTTCTTATCCTTAAAATATAGCCTGTTTAAATAATATTCATAATAAGAACCAATATAATATGAAATATTTTTCTTTTGTAAATATCCAAGTACATCTAAATGCAACTGGCCACATCAATCTTCGTTTATGAAAAAAGTGAACGCAATACCCTTGACTGGGCAGCACTTTTACAGCTACTTATGCCTCTCATCTGTTGTGATAAATGAGTGTTGCCGGAGTTATAGTACGCCACGTGCTCGTTACGGTCACCCACACTAAGATACTAAGTTAAGGAGAGGTAGAGCGTAAACAGTTTGCGCGTTTCACTTGTTTCCACATAATGTGGTGCTTTTGGTTTTTTATTGAAGGCAATGCAACGTTGAGAAATACTCATTATTTTTGCTTAATTAGTTAATATATCATTTTATCTGTACGAATCTTTTCGTTATAGTTTCAATGCAAAACATTTTTAAGATAGATACGTATGTAGAACATGAGATTTAAATTTATAATTCTACAATTTATTTCGATATAAGATTTTGCCCGCGACTTCGTTCAAGTTTTTTTAAAACAATTTTTATATATAATAATTCTTGTAAATAATAAATATATGTAACAAAATTACATATTATTAAATATATTATACTAGAAATATGTAAATCTTGTAGTAGTGTTTAAAAAATCAAAAAACGTACTCGTGTAAGAACAAAACCCCGCAATGCGGATGTGTATAGAGTATCCCGCACAATAGCAATCAAAACTATATATTATCTATATATTGCTACGTGAAGCAAAAGCTTTCTACCACTTTTTAAGCGTATTGCGTGCACGGAAGACAGGATATTTGGCATGGTTAAAATCTATATGGAGAAGGAGTGCAGAAAGCTAAAATTTATCTATAATATCTGTTACTAATTTTTTAAATAAAATAAATGAATACTGCGAATCCTATCTCGATCAGTGCCATTAAACTTGGACCCCCCAAAATATTGACATTGTCACTCAACGAAAAATGACAGCAAGTGATTTAGATAATGCTCATTGTTTATGAATACTGTAAATGTCAAACACGTTATAGTCTACGATCAAAAAGTCACTGGTCGAATTTCGAACATATGGCGATAACTAGTCTATATAAATAGACAACATTAATTTTATTGTATTATTAAATAAATCATTGTGTTTTTGACGTGACAACGTCTTATAATTCGATGGAGCCCGCTGCACGCACGAAAAAACATGACTCATACGACGTTACCTCGCTCTGAGGCGTTCCATTTAAAGCTTGAAGTGCAAGCGAGAGCGCGGAGCGAGCGACAAAGAGGCACAATCGGCCTCCGCGTTCAGCAGCGTTCGACATCTGTCTCTCTCCTAATTGAGTGAGCGATGCGTCCGCGTGGACAGCTGCTATACAATAATACATTTACATGTTTTCGTCAAGTATGAAGTGCAGTGAAAAGTGAATGTGGTGTCAATTGTTTATAGCAACGATAATTGCGGCGATAAAGGTAATAATTCTTTCGATATTAAATATATGTTCAGTGATATATTGTCGAGTATTCATGCTTTCATCATTAAAATAAATAGCATCGGTCCGCTAGTGCAGCGATTGTAGGTTATGCTATAATTGACAAAACTATAACAATAAGATAACAGAACTATTTGTATTTATGCGTACAAATAAATGTAACTTGAACAATTCAATTGTCATTTCTATTTACCTCCTTCTCTATATCCATACAAAATATCTATGAAACAAATAAAATTAAAATTTTCTTTTGAAAAATGATACCATTCCATCAGTATTTTCTTATGACGTTGTCACGTTCAACTATCGTCAGTAAACCGCGTTTATGAATTGCTTAACGATTCGAACTCATGTCGGTGTGAAATGAGGATTCTCCCTGTGGCTGTTTTCACGCTTTTCACGAATCAGCATACGGTGTTTTGCATCGTCTCTCGGCTTTGTCTTGCAGTTATGACAGCATGTACCTACGTTATTGAGATGCCTCTCGAAATCGGAATACTAATACAAAGTATAACCAAATTTTCCATATTTCCGTACGAGGCGTGAAAAGTTTGAAAAGTCGACTTTCATCAAATTTCACAACACAAAACAGAACACATTTCAAAACAGAAAAGAAAACCAATTTCAATGATTTTCAGGAGCTTTTTGGTGTATCTTCGAAGTTGAGGGTCCAATACCAAGTGAAATTAAAATGGGACTATCCTTAAGATATCCTCTATCTAACTAAAAAAGAATCATCGAAATCGGTTCATAAACAAAGAAGTTATGGCTGATCATCCATAAATTAAAAAAACATTCGAATGGAGTAACCTCCGTTTTTTTGAAGTCAGTTAAAACTTATTCAAAATTGGCATCTGCTTTGCCTGATTTCTATAGTGAATAAATGAGTAAGTTGTTAGACTTACATATTTTTGGTACGTCACAATCGTCCATTATTTATTCAGAGGTAATTAATCGTTAAAATTAAGTTCAACTCTAATACTTACTTTTTTGTTGTAATTAATACTAATTATTTTCGTTAGATATGCAAGAGTTATTTTAGTTACATGAATAGAAGAAATTAAAACTGTTCATTTATGGAAATAGTATGACTACTATATATACCATCTTATATGTATATAAAAATCTCGTGTCACGGTGTTTGTGGTCGCACTGCTCCGAAACGGTTTGACCGGATTTTATACAAAAAAAAAATAGATTTGGTAGGTATGAGAATATGTAGTGTAGTATATTTTAATACCGCTAGGTGATTAGGATGTCGCTATCCGGTTTTTTTTCTATTTTTATTTGGAATCAAAAAATACCTAAAACCTTAAATTTTCACCCTCAGCCCAACCTTTCTATTTTTTAATTACGATTATAGTATTTTTGTATGAACAAAACATTTGTTTTTTTATCTTCGGTGCGTTACCGATAACATCCAAGTATTCCCCAAAAATTTGTATTTCAATAACTAGGCGAGCGAAGTCGCGGACGACAGCTAGTTTTAGTATTAAATCCTAAAAGATACCATAGTACCATACATGAATATCATCTGTATTTACCACCGTCTTGACAGTGTAATAAAATAATGTTTTTGCTTACGAATTTAAAAGCTACTTTTTTTTCTAAATCTTTCCTTTTGTCCTATCGTCATCCATTGTTGGCGATCAAACGATAAATCATACGAAATGAATAGCCTCCACAAATTTTCCACTTCATCGCAGATTACAGACTTAACTGGCAAAACTTAAAAGAAAAGTTATTGCTCGAGTCACTGATGAAAGCAACTCTCAGAAGTGCTTTGTTTTCTATTTTCCTTAAAATTCTTCTGTGTAATAATTTTTCGCTTAGTACTCCCTTATGAAACATTTTGTTTCTCGCGAGCATCATTTGTATGAGATTATGGATCTATTTTTACTTTTTCTCTATTATTGCTTATACAATAACTTTATTTACGATAAAATCCAGATAATTATGTTGTTTAATTTTATAAGAGATTTCTCTGTGGTCGCGATTCCGCTTGCGTGGACTTTAAAATGCCGTCGGTCGAATACACGCGCTAATGGTGCTGCCTCCGCTCCCACCGGTAGCTGGATATTTTGAAAGATAAAAATGCTTTTTGTGGGTGATATTTCAAATATAAATATGTTATTGCTGATTTTTGTAGGTATTTTCAAGATCTATAACCATGTTATTAATTAATTTGATTTGTTTTTTATGGTTTACTTAGCGTAAGCCATTTTATTGCCCCAAAAGCGTCTTTTTCCCGAATTTATTCATCATTATCGTCACTGCTTATTTCGTATGTCACTTTATCCAATAAAATATATCCTATAACCCGTTCACATAACATAACTATGAAATAAAAAAATGTAAATCGGATAAGTGGCTTTCGCGTGAACAGAATATAATAATAAGACTGCCAGAGAGATGTTGAGTTTTATACTATGTATATATTAGAACGGATGTTAAGACGCCTATACATGTTTTAAATGTCTGTTATGTTTGGAAGTACACTAACGGGAACGAAGATCGTTCATCTTTATTCAAACGACGCTCATGAATAACACAGCAAGTGTAAATACAGCTCCCGAGGGTACAGAACTAGTGATAACGCACAGGCGCCGACACGGGGAAACGTTAAGGGTAATTCTGTTCAGGATCTTTATTACGCCAAGACTACGAAGTTTCGCCCCTAAGTGCCAGATAAGATACGAGTAATACGAGATTAGAGAAGTTCCACGGTAAATTATTAAATGTGCATAGATCGTCAAGTGGCTGTTATGTGTAACGTTAATATTCTGGTCACGTATAGGTTTGGTAATAAAATGTGAGATTTCATCACATTACGGGCTCGAGAACATTATATAGGACATTTGTTAAGCCGAGCTTACTAAATCGTTGAGCGTTTTAAGTGAAATTAATTATTAAATATTTTAAAAACCGGTATTATCATGCACGACCACAATCTGTGCGTCAAAAGATATTTTAAGGAAACGTTTACTCATTCATTTGGTGTTAATATAACCGTATTAATTAGATATGTACACAATCATTATGTTTATGTTCTCACTACTAAATTTAGTGTAATATAATTAAAATATAAATTATCTAATTACTTAAACTAAAGATAGTTGATACCAAGGTTGCTTATTTGATCTAGATATCTGATTTAATAAAATGATTATGAGATTTTATTAAAATTAAAGGTTTCGGGTAGGTAAAAAGTAAGAGCTCTGATTTCGTTTGGGAACAATTGAATTTAGGGTTGGTCAGGTTGGTTAGAATCTGAAAACACGTATTTATCAAAGCTAGACCACCATGTAATGTTGTGTACACGTGTAAACCATGTGGTAAATTATGACCAGTAATCTTTTCTCAATAAGAAGACATGGAATGCTAAAGGGGTGAAACTCAAATAATCTAGATTTTACAAAGTCTAAAGTAGTAATAGTTAAAAAGTTTACTAATAAAATATTACGCAATGAAGTAATGATGGCTCAGTGGTAGCCTGTAAGTACACTGCTTATATCGACGTGAGTTGGAATATCTAAAATGAGCCTTAGTTTTCGGTGAAGGAAGACATCGTGATGAAACCATAGCATGGAGGTAGGGCATTTTCTAATGACTTAGCGAGCTACCATCTTGTGAACCATATCGTCACATAACATTATGTGAGATTGTGGTCAAAAGCTAAATCTTTAAAGAATTGAAATTATAAAAAAACAGGTGTGCAATTTACACGCAGTAGAAGTGAAACCTTCAGAAAACATAAAAATATTTTTAAAGCTCTTAAAAAAATCGTATATCAGCGAGACTCGAACTGTCGACCATTCGTACTGTACATACAACAGAACGTATAAGTCTGGTCGTCACACCACTAGACCAATTCGACGACGATCATAGGCGTGAAAATCAGGACTTGCACTAACAGTGTATACTGTATTCTATCTTATTCTGTCGCAGGCTAAATCCTATAGATGTTGTGTTTGTCTCTCTTTCGTTTCAACGAATTTCAAATCACAAAGGTGGTAAAAAAGTTTTCACTTCAAAAACATTTAATACGAATTGCTTAAATTGATCTATTTTAAGCTATAGTAACATACCTTATTATTAGCCAGTTGCAAGCGATTAAACTGTCGGCTCCCTGCTCCCTCTGAACACATGTGCAAAATATTTTCTCTCACTTTATTATAAACATGTAATAACGAACAGGGAAGTGTTTATTAAATCGTTTTCAGCGAAAAATATTCTACTTGAAATTTTGTGCTTGCAGCGCTTTGAACTTAATGCGTTTTCCACTTTATGTTATTTCGAATTTCCTTCAGCGTTCTGAAATAAACGTTGCATCTGTGCATTCTGTAGAGATCGAAGAATTCTTTATTAATAAACAAAAATGAACTAACACTGAAGTACACACTTATTTATATATGGAATGAGAA
Source organism: Saturnia japonica (assembly GCA_033032175.1). Taxonomy (NCBI): domain Eukaryota; kingdom Metazoa; phylum Arthropoda; class Insecta; order Lepidoptera; family Saturniidae; genus Saturnia; species Saturnia japonica. The sequence goes on from CM065314.1 coordinate 9,218,687, forward strand.
AAAAAAAACATACCAAAGAAACATAATATACATACACATTATAAATACAAATCACTCTGTCTCTTGTTAACTACATAAATATCGATGCAGTTGAGATTTAAAGTTGGTGATGGTTTTAGCATTTTGAAGATGAAGTGTATTTGTATCTTTTTGTTGTAATTTCGTTGCAATAATTTGCAATTACTCCTATCTCTAATACAATTAATTATCTAGTGAATTACTCTAAGTGTTTGTGTAGTTGGTATCAATTAATATCAGAACTTTGTTCGACAAGTTATTTGTTTGATAAATTAGTAAAACTCGAGATAGAAACAACAAATTGATGAAAGTTTTGTTTTCTCGTCCGGCGCGGCGATGTGAAATATCAATACCGATTAATCATTTCACAAGTGTTGTTATCGTTATAACGTCTTGTACTTTGAGCTTAAATCAGTTATATTATACGTTTAGTTTGCTACTAGACAACGTTAACCGGCAATTATTAATCGTCATAACTTGTTATAATATGGTACACTTACTAAAATAAATAACAATTGAACTTAAATTAATATGAATTAGATATATTATTTCTTAAAGGAGTATTACCCCGTCAATCGAAGCTATATCTCCGTTATTCTTCATCAAAATAAGTCAAAATTAATGATCATTTTAAAGCTACACGAAACATATAAATAGTTTGAAAACATTTTTTTCGTTATAAAAATATTACAATTGTTCATTATTATAGGAACGCCATTTGTTGATGCTAATGAAAATATATTCAAGGTTAAACAATTTGTTTCACTAACATGACAGCTATACATATGTATTCGCCGGGTCTTCGATACATCTTATAGCGGATCTGCCCAAGTTGCGTCTTCCAATGCGTGGTAGCTACTCAAAAATTCTTCGGTTCTATCGACTATCCGTTCTATGAGTATTGTACTCCACTTACTGCCACTTAAGTCTAGCAATTCTTAAGGTTGAAGGTTCTGGTAAAGGTTGCGGGAAACTGCTAGATGCAAGCATCGCAGGAGCAGTCGTTGTGGCGATTTTTGAGGAAAGCCTATGCCAGCAGTGGACGTCTTTCGGCTAAATGGATGACATATGTGTTACTATGATTATAACCATTAGATTTAATTATATGATAATTAAAAAGTTATAGAACAATTTACATACGGTTATTTTAGAAGACGTGAATATTAGTCCTCTACATCGTGACAACTATTAATCTAATTTAAAAATACCGGTTAATAAAATTGTTTTGCATATTTTTAGGTATTATTATTAGTCACTAAGTTTTAGTTGCAAAAATAATTCATGAAATGCACACTCATTCTACAATGAAAAAAAAAAGACAATATAAATTGTTTCGTAGGACTTTTTAAATAATAAAGTAGTTTCCCTTCTATTTTAGTATTAGGTAATGCGCAAAAAGCGTGAAAATATCATGAAATAAGCTACATTCATAAAATAAAAACAAAAAAAACGTACACTGAACCGTGTGCACTGCTCTAAAGCTAAAAGAAGGTTGCAACGTGCTACGTATTATGAAAAATCTGAAATCTCTACAATGTAGCAAAGAATGACCTCGCTGTACGTGACTAGACTTTATAGTTATCTGTGGAAGTTATGTTTATAAGTATTTCTATTTATATGGAGTCGGAATTTTGTTACGACGCAACATTCTAATCGACTTGCTAAGTCCACACGTATTCGTAGATGCTTTATAATATTTAAATAATGTATTTACATGTTTGAAATCGTAAATAAGCGATCAGAGCTCTAAGTAAGAAGCTTACCGTTTATTATTTTCATTATTCATCTTATTCAACACTCTTTCCCCTTCTTGTGAACTTAAATCATCACATCGACTATTGGGCGAGAGTTTGAAAACATTTTCATAAGATATTATCTATAAATAAATCAAAACTAAAACTGAAATATGAATATTTACTATCATTTTTAGAGATGTATTACCGATATGGGTCGTTATTAATAATATTTTGCACGGATAATTAAAAAAGGACTTTGACTTCACATCGCCCGCATTTTCTCTATAGTATAGTCTATACTGATAGTTTAATATAATAATAATAATAAAGCTTCTTTATTTCATAGCTAATTCACAAATGAAAATTAGTTTTAGTATTTTTTTTTTTTTTTTTTTTTTTTTTTATTAATAAAATCACAATACAGTAAACTCGTGGTCCACTCCTTTTTTAAAACGTGGTTGCTATTACTAGATAACGTTAAAAATTGCCGTTAAAAACAGATACATTTACAGATGCAGCTGCATACTAAAAACTAAAAGAGCATCTTATAAGTAAATATATATTATTATTATTATTTTAAATACTACAATTATAAAACTAATAGCTATTACATTGTTACACAGAGCGTGAGGTATTAGAGATTATTATAGTCTTTATGACATTCACGTCGCCATGTTTCATTGCCATCTTTAGGTTGTAGTCCACAATGTCTTTCGCCAAGGTACTCACCGCTTGGCGGATGAATCTGCCAATCGCGTCCTCGGCTACTTCGGTATAATAGACACAGGTCTCGGTGTGCCTCGAAACAGCCACGATAGCGTGGGATACACTATCGTGGATCTGTGGTTTCCTCCCTTTAGTCTGGAAGATCACCACCGATTTAAAGGTCAATCCCTGGGAATCATGAATCGTCAGAACGCGCTCCCCTGTCCCAAAGCCCTTGCTGATTAGGGCGTTTTAGTTTTATTAGTTATATAAAACTTTAATTCTTAATGTATAAATTTATTGTTAGTTTGTTAGTGATATGGATCCCTTTGGGTGAAAGCCTCCTCTAACCCGAGCAATTTATCTTTATCCTGGGCAATACTCATCCAGTTTGACTCAGCTATTATTTTTTTTAATTTTAGTATACTCCTTTCCTCCTCCTTTAGTTTAATATATACTATCTTATTGTTAGAAAGAAGTTTGAACTTTATTTAATAGAATTTATTGAAATCTGTGTTATAGTATGCACAACCGCATATATTGGGATTTGTTTTGTTGACCGTTGACGCAGCTGTTACTTTGGGTATAGCTAATGAAAACTTTCTCCCGCAGACCTTCGGAGCGACCGCGTCGTTTGCATAGAGAAAGCACCCGTTTTCTTTAAAGTTTTTCCTCTTGTGAATCTAAAGTGCTATTTTGTTTTCCTCATCCAAGTCTTTCAAATGACTAGCGAATGTCTTTACAATAAACGGTAGGAAAAAGATGTTCTTCTTCCAAGCAGAATTTAATAAAGTACCTAGAGTCAAGATGTATTTTGAGTAAAGAGTTTCTCGCAAGGCTGTTAAGTATAACACTGTTAAAAGGATGTTTCATTTCCTCTTCATATTTCGCTTTGCTAATTAAATATTGGCGAATTCGTTTGCTGATTTCATTCAAATCTAATAAAGTATGAACTCGAATTGAAAATTAAAAAATACACATCAGTTTTATTGTTAAAAGTTTATTTAATTTCAAACTGAAATAACTTTTACCAATTTTCAACGTTTTGATTTAAATTAACTGGAGATGTTTAAAGTGTTTTGATACCTGCCGCCTGTTCGTAAAATAGAAATGAGAGTTAGAGTTATATCCGAGCGAGTGCTGAAGTTTGAATGGGTCTATATCTATTACACGTAGATACTTATCTGCTATATTAATACCAAGTACTTTATGTTAAAAGTTACCGTATTATCCATTACAAGTTTGGCAATTAATATAATATAACTTTTTACTGATTATCCAATCAGCTATGCGGTACCTTGCTCACATCTATCTATGTTCATATAAATTACTCAGACAATATAACAATTACTTTTGTTCATATTTAAAATAATTCAATTTTATGTTGTTATAATTTTAAGTGAAATAGGAATGTAAGTGTATGGTAGGGAATGTCTTTGGAGATATCTCTCTACTGGGGGCAGTCCCACTGGTGGAATACCTCTACCTTACAGGAGATCGCAGTCTAATAACCTTGTGTTGTGTTCCTGCCGTGTCAGGGGTTCCCAAATCTCCTTGGAAAAGGAGGTTCAAAGTTGGCAACGCGGCTGTATGCCACCGCAGTTCCCGTGTCGCCCCTGTATGGCAGCGGATGGTACACCGTGGAGTTTTAGTGAGTAGGAGTCTCACATAACCACTCGTCCCCCTGGGCAGGTGTGTACCCATGATGGGTTTCTCCACGAATAAAAAAAAAAAAAAAAAAAATGGTAGCAGCTTACCATCAGGCGGGCCGTATGTTTGATTGCCACCTTTGTTGTATATAAAAAAAGACTTTAATTGTTTTGTTAATATTTTTACATTTTTAATTCTAATATGTTTTTTAGAAATTTCGAAGTAGAATCTGGTTTACCTAAATATTGTCTATGGAAGTAAATAGTTTTTATGTCATTAGTTCACACTTTCAATAACGTTAAAAAAGCAAGTACTAAAATATCAGTAGATTTATAATGATTGTATAGTTAGGTACAATTTAATTAATATGGTAAGAGTCAATAAATGGTTTTACACTCGAATAACTATGTTAATGATGCTGCCGGTCATAATATAAACATTCGATGTCTTTAGGCGGGCTGTTTGTATATCCGGTCTTGTATTTACAATAACTAATAACGAGGCAAAATTTATGGTATTGATTTTTATTTTACTTCGGTTGTAATATTTCATTTAGATGTTAAATAAACATAACAAATTAGCATTATTATAAGCTGCGCTTAATTATGAATGTCTGGACGACCTAGGTAAATTTGGAAAGTAGAACATTATTTAAATACATAATTTCATCACTTAATATTATTAGATTGGATAAAAAAAGAATGTGTCATGTGTTTATACATACGGTATAGTTTACAACCCGCCTGATAAGAAGCGGCTACCCTAACCTAAGGACGATTGTAATACCATAGCTGCATAGGTATCACTGGCACGTTGCCGACCTTGAGCCCACCCAAACCCAAGGAGCTCTGGAAACATTACTCACCGCAGGTACTTAATACAAAGTTATTTGGCGGCGGTCTTCTGTACGGTGAAGGTATTCCATCATTCTGACTGCCCCAAGTATAGAGATAACTCCAAAAAAAAGTATTTGACCCGTACCTATAAACTTTGATAATACCCAACTTAAATCATTTTAAATGTTAACCGATATGACAGTTTCCCAGATTCCCAGATTCCCAGGTCGAGCAAAGTATCATTGGGGTTTTCTATGGAATTTTCGGTAGCCGCTCGGAGTTTGACTTTGTGCCCGATTAATGCCAATAGGCTCGCCCTCTAATTACATGGGACCTAAAAACATACGCGACAAACTGTGGATGTACATTGGTACACCTCTGCCTAACACCTCAGGGAATACAGTCGTGATGGTATTTATATATATATATATAATGTTTCCTTTGAGTAAAATTTGATATCTTGATTATTTAACATAAATTTCCTTCATGCCCTTTTTTTTTTTCCAGCCTGTATACACACATAAAGGCATACAAAAATGTTAAATTTTGTGATCCTTTACACGAAAAGATAAGTTTTTTTCAGGGAATAATAACGGTTTATTAAGTCTGTTTAGTGTAATTTAATAAAAATCATAATTGCATAAAAACACCAAACAACGACATGTATCGTAGAAATTAAGATATAATTGTAAAAAACTCATTTAAGTATTTAAAAATAACATTTAAATGAATCTAAAAATATTAAAAAAAAGCCCTTTCTTAAATTATTAAAAAACGTGCTTGTTAAATTATTATTGTACGTGATTTAAACCAAGCTGCCATACAGCGCCATCTATAAATACTGTTGGAAAATAAAAATACTTACATTTCCATCTATTGATTTTACTGAATATTGTGTAAAGATAAAATAATTTGGTATCTTTTCACTTCATTTCAGTAAATATTTTAAATATATAACAGAGTTACATACACATACATTCCTTTTTATAAGTACATAACCCAAACGCAATTTATAGACCATAAAAATGTTCAAATGTGTTAAAATTTACCTTCAGGCTATAAGCTACACTCATATCAAATTTCATTAAATTCGGTTCTGTAGTTTTTGCGTGATTGATGTTCAAACATACAGACAGACAGACAATAATTTCAAAAACTATCCAAATGGGTTCTGTCCATTATTCTAAGCCCACTGTATTATTTTATATCAATTATTTTCAATGTCTGATTTCGACTCTTTACTGTTTTATTATAAGTATAGATTGATATAAAAACTGAAAAAGTAAATGTATTTATTATATATATACAATGTATATATTAAATCGGAAATTTTTAGAGATAGTTTGCTTACCATAATGGCTATCTTTCTGGGAATAGAATCAAATAAGCTTTAGATTCCTGTATGACTAAATAAATATTTTCAATATACGGAAATATTGAATACAGAGATGCAATTAGTTTTAACAATAGGAGATGTATTTTAGATTTGCCTCAAACAATGCAACGGAACCAAGCCTGTTTGGCTCGTCACCGTGTTGTTCTTATGTAGATAACAATTAGTGAGCTAACGCTTCGATAAATATGTAAATTTTTGCTGGAAGGAAGGCAAATTAACCCTCAATATCTCAATTGTGTTTCGCATAAATTATCTTAATTTATTCTTAAGTTCCTTTTGATAAATTCTAATATGAATTTACCTAAATTACTAATGAAAACAAATTCTTGAAATACACTTTTAAATAACTGTAATATTTATATAGCGTGTATAGACATCGAATCCATCGACGTGAGTTCGAATCCCTTCAATGAACCTGAGCTTTTAGTGAAGGAATACATGGTGATGAAATCATAGCATGTTGTTAGGGCATTTTCTATTGCCCGACTGTCTAGACCACCTTCAAGTTGAAAATCTATCGCCAGGCACCTGTGGGTGCTTTTCGGCAGTTTCCCCACTAAACTCAGGGTGTCATCATCGGCCACGTCATCACTTAATATCAGGTGAGATTGTGGTCATAACGTTAAAACTTGTAAAGATTTTTTAACTGATTAAGTTTGTCTATAATTTTAAATAACCATTCCTCCACATTTATTAACATCACATTTGAGATTTTTATATATTTTTAAATTACATTTATGGTTCGTTAATCGTCGTACATTTATTTAAGTACTTGTGGTAAAAGCCGCGTATCCGGATTGAACTGTTGGTTACGGCGTAATTAAAGTCAACAGCCACTTTTATTATTCAATGGGCGCTTTACAGAAACAGGAATTTGCCGAATGGCCTGTTCTTCGCCTATTTAACTTATTTGAATCGTAATGTGCGCCCACCTTGATGTAAGTTAAGTAGCTTTTTGTACAAGTATTTACGTGTTCTGTAAATTACAGTCGAGTGCTACAGCGAATGAGTTAACATTTCAGTAAAAAAAATTATTTTCAAAAATAATTTGGTTGCCTTTTTGTGTTCTGGTTTTTCTACTTTGCTTAGATCTTAAGAATTTTCAAATACAGCAACACGAAACACACTCTTAATTTTTTTTATATAAATAAATAATAACGCGCAATAACATACTTTCGAAGTACATTGTATTTGACGTATCTAGTTTATTTAACAAATCTTCATGTGTCCTAAATTTATTAAAAGGTATAACGTCTTGTTTTCCTTTAATCAGTTTATATGTAAATATTAGTTTTAAGCAATAGCGGAAAACATAAGCTATAAAATGTCGTTTGATTAATTGATTTCGATGAAGAGTTAAAGGAGACATATCTTCTTGTCAGGAAAAAACACCTTTGAGAAATTATATTGCCTATAAATCAAATGTGTAGTACAATTTACATGTACCTATCGACGAAAATAACATCTTTGAAATGGTAAAAATATTTCATTTGGATAATCTTTTCGATAAGGATAATTTATTGAGCATTTCGTATGAAATCACGATGGAAATGGATATTTGCGCCTTCATGCTTTATTTGAGGTGTACACCGCGGCTGCCCCAAATGAGTTCTTAGCGATTTAATCTGTTCCACATACACATTGAAAGGTAAAATCGTAAATGTCGTAAGTGATTGATTCATTGCCGTCTAGATTTTATGAATAGTTTTTTGTGAATTCAATTTCGCAAATGATAGTTTTAAGGTTATTTTTTACTTTTATAGGCAAAGATTTCTTAGTTATTTTAAGTTGTTTCAATTGAACGACTAATTAGACACTAGTCTAATGCAGCATTGTGTTATTTTAAAAAGAATTGGTTAATAGATCACAGACACATTTACTGTTTTTTTATATCGTTTATAGGTTTAGCGTTATTGACACAATCTTATCTGATGTTAAATGACGATGTGGCCCAAAATGATTATACGCTAAGCCTAGTAGGAAAACTGGCTCTCAAGTGCAGCTGCCAGAACACAGCGTTATATGTTTGGCGACAGATTTTCAACTTGAGGGTTCTCCGAAGGTTTCGAGTCATTCATTGCAGGGATACGAACTCATGTCAATCAGCGCTGTGTCTGTACGCGCTACCACTGAACTGAACGTCTCTTGCTCATAATAATATTTGATGACAATTTATTGATCTTAAATCACATTTCCCCAAATTTATTGCGATTTCCAATAAAACTGCGTTTCCCAACTCTTTACTCAATATCTTACCACCCGTTACTCTTTAAATTATATAATTCTAAGTAATAAATCGAGTTAATAAAATAAATTATACCACATCTTACTCAGCAATCCCACGCACATGTCAGTAGTCCCTCGGATACGTTACTGTCATTCCAAATTGGGTTATTCACGCAACAAGGGACTCAATTTTGACACGGTCCTTGTATACGGTTAGTAATTTTAGAGGTCTGAAAACCTTTGCTTTCAGATGTCACGTGCAGGTGTGATTTCACACTTAAACTTCTGCGCTTTTAGCCCACATTTCTTCAATTAATATGCTAATGTTGATTTCTCGCATAAATGTTTCGCATCAACAGTGATGATTACATATATATATATATAGGTACGATGTTTTAGTACTTTGCCAGCATGTATGGTGTATTACGAATATTTCATTTTATCTAATTCTAGTAATACTGGATTCATCATATTACAGAGGCTACAAGATAAAAGTAATTCGTCTGAAGCATCAGCAACAGATAAATACACAACACGAAAGGCATAAGACCGCTTAAGTTAGCGTAAATATAAACTAAGATCTTCAATTTTTGATGATTAAATAAAATCAGAACCGGATGATCATATGTTACACCTATACACAGTCACATCCCACGCGGTGGCAGAGTGTAGGTTGCATTGTATGCAAAATTGGAAATATTTAATACATACTGATAGTAATATATAAATATTTAAAAGACATTTAACAAGTTTGAAAAGTGTTTAATATTTTAGTATTATTCAATATTTGATTAAGGAAGAACTAGGTTATACTCGCGACTTCGTCTGCGTCTTCATCGTTGTAGACTTCAGAATTGGGTCCAAGGAGAAATTAAAAGTATGTTATTTACCGGGATAAAAAGTATCTTAAGTGTTAATCCAGATTATAAAATATCTGGGTGCCAAATTTTATCCAAATAAATTCAGCCGTTTTTGTGTTTTTGAGTAGCAAACATACAAACTTTCACATTTATAATAATTTTATAGTAGGATAAAGTTAAAACAAATAACTTCAGATAAATCGAAAAGATAAAAGAGATTTTTTTGGTCTCTACGGGTGTAGGTACTTCAATTTATTTAACGCTGCCAATAGACAAGAATGGTGTCGGTAAGAGGCCACAATTACCAGGAACCCCACTCCACTCGCTACTGCAATTTATAAAATTGCTGATTTTACTTTTGCCGGGAGGGCAAGAAGTTTTAAATTGCATGTCGTTTTATGCAATAAAGATCCCATCTTCACATTACACATTGCTTTAGACGTGGCTGCAGTTTTTTATTTATTTATATATGATATTATGTTAGTATGAAACATATTTGTGTTTACTGTAGATTGGTCAATGATCTATGATATATATATAATATAACATAACATATCATCATGCCTGTATTCCCCGAAGGGTTAGGCAGAGGTGTACTAATGTACACCCACAGTTCGCCGAGTATGTTTTTAGTTCCCATGTAATAGGGGGCGAGCCTATTGCCATTAATCGGGCACGAAACCAAACTCCGAGCTGCTACTGAGAATTTCATAGGAAAAACCCAATAACACTTCGCTCGACCTGGGATTCGAACCCAGGACTTCGCTCATAGCAGTCGCGCTTACGATCACTAGGCTAACAAGGCTATGCTATATGGTAAGTTACATATTTGATAGTTGTGTATATAATAATGGAAAATAATGAATATAATATGTAATACTCTAAATACAATGTTCGATTTGAGCGACAGTCTCATTTTTGGGATTAGCTTTTTACATTTGGGTAACTATACTTGAATCCTTTTACTATTTTCAATCGCATAGTTACATTGCCACTTAATGTTCAACAAGATAGTGAAGTAATGCTAGCCGAATACAGTAAAAAAAGAGTATAAAAGTAGACAGTAAATAGAAATATACCCCAAAATTATGGGTTCAACAAATGTTACACCTAGTAATAAGATTTTGTTATAATAAGGTTTATAATAAAACCTAGTCTAGTAATTTTCATATAACACACAATGTCCTTAAGCAAATAATTTATTAAAAGTAAAGAATTTATATAATTTATAAGCCTCGTTGCAATAAATTGCACGTTGTCGAGATAATTAACTAGTTACAAGCATGCAAGTGTGAGGCGTTTTTCATAAGTGATGTAGACGGCCTTATGCATATTTGATGGAGCGCAGCCGTGCTTTTAAGTACCCGTCAACGCTTACAAGCTTGCAAGGGAGTATCTTTAAAAAACTTCACACTCGTTATGACCTTTATCAATTTAGTAATAAGGTGCATGTTTTTGAGTTCATTGTTTGTAGTAATATTGTTATCACATTCTTAGGTGTAACGTGCGGAGTATACTGTATATGTCAAGGGCGACAGGATTTGCATACAAGTTTGAGTATTGCATGGGTATTTGAAATTGAACAACATGCTTTAGGTTTTCAAGATGAGCCATAAAATCAAGTTTTGTTTATTATACTAATGTTTGTTCTTTTGTGTATTCAGCATACACGCTTTTGTAATAACAAAGTAATTGGTCATAGTTACATCACAGTGTTCATGTAAGAGCTCATTGAAAATGCTTTCACAAATATTTAAGTGTTTAAGTAACTAAGAGTTACAACAATGAGTTTGCGATAAACAATTAAATATGTATTACATTGACTAATTCCTAATTTAATTGCACATTAAAAGCAGGATAATTGAAGATCACTTTAAAGGGTTAAATTAAGATAAGTTTTAGTGATACCTTGTTAATATTGTACTATTTAACTATACACACAACTTATACTTAAATTAGGAATTTAATATCTACATTTTGGAAAACATCACTCACTACTGCCTTCGAGAGCGTTGGCTCTACCCTACATAACATACATTGGATCTAAACAAGAAACTCTATCATTTAAGATTAAGTTTGTTAGTTATTTCAAATACTGGTTTTTATATGGCTTACCATAAGGTATTGTTTATTTTTCACCATAATGAAATGTTTTAGTTATCCACTTTGGTCTTAAATACATCTAAATTTGAAACATATTTCATTAACATTGAAAGCTTTTTTCTTGTGCGAGGGCAGTCTATTTTTACATTTATTTTTTAGATTGCGGGGAATGTAGTAGTAAAAACAATTTAGTTCCGGAACCCTTACGAAATCCTGCGTCTTACAACGGTTTATCTTTATCCAAAGAGACTTTATTAAATGCGTTCCGCTACTGGAACAATAGAGTTACCTACAAAGTATTCTGTATTTACTTTATTAACTTCAATAAAGGTAAAAATTGATATAACAATATAAATAAAACTTACTATTTTGTATAATAATTTATCTGAAATAGTTTGTATCGATAATCAAGGCAAACAAACAAAGTTAAAAAAACAAAATAGCTAAACAAAATAGTAAATAAAAAGCAAAACAAAATATTTTTGTTAAGCTGTTTATTATGTACTGAAATGTATTATTCATTTAATTTTTATTTCATTTTTTTTTGTTCGGCAAATTGTCAGTACTTTCCCTGTTGGTAGTAAGCATAGTACAATCTAAACACAACGGCGACCACCGCGAGATGGAAATTCATTGGCGGTTGCCACTATCATTCGGGCCTTCATAAATATCTCTTTAATATAAATATATAATATAAACGCCTTTTAAAATGATGCGAGAAAAAATTGAAATATCCATACATGGTTATATGCATTGAAATACAAAGGAATATCATTTTTTATTTGTTCTCTCAAAATAAGATACCAATCCACATTTATCTGTATACGCCATTACACGAAAACGTTCGCAGTTTATAAAAATACTCCTTGTACGTGATACACTTTTGTGGGCACTTTTTCTTTCGAGGAATCTCTTTGGATTAGTTGTGTCAAGATTTATAGTTGTTCCCTCTTCAAACGAAGTTTTGTATCAGGTGCGCCTAAGAATGTCTCCGGGAGGTGTCCCAGCTTTGTTATGAGAATGAATTGTGTCCTAGAAAGTTTAAAACGTGCAATTAGCTCTTAGTGTTTGCTTAATTTTAAATAGAATTTCTAAAAACATTACTATCTAAAAATTAGGTCACAACTACGTATTCATTTTATATTACAACTAGCTGTGCCCCGCGGTTTACCCGCATATAATTTAGAAGAAATCACTGATTGATGATTTATAAATACTTCAGTTTAAACAATATTTTTATCGGGCGGCCAGATGTTCACATCGCGGCATAGCACGAATAGTTCACGCCACTACTACTATAGACATAGTCCCGAACCGAGTGTTGAATTAGTTTAATTTTGCATTATCTCTCAAACTATGCTTCCAGATAACTTGCTGTAAAAGATAAAGTTTATCTGCATTAAATTGTCTTTATGATGAAGTAACTTTTGTTCCTAGGGATTAATTTGCCATGCTTAAAAATAATGCTCATAAATTAATTTTTAATCTTCAACAAAAAAAAAATATGCAAATTACCTTATTGTGGCTTATGTATAAGAGATAGATATATACTATCGCTGAGTTTTCCTTAGATATACTTATGAGTAATATTTTTGTGTAACTTTGATTTACCTATTATTAACCATTAAGCCAGCGCACGCGGATAAAGCAGTTCGCGAGGGCTTCAATATCCAAATTACTTAACAAAAATTAATGTTTAAGGCTAGCTGGGAATTGTAAACTAATCTTAAATAGCTTATACTACTCCTCGTGATTCTGGTTATCATATAAAAAAAATTTGAAAACCGTCTGGTAGTTCTAGAGATTAGCGTGTTTAAACAAACAAACAAAAAAACTTTCCAATTTATAATATTAGTATAGATTAAGACTTTAATAATAGTAAGATAATTATTTATTACCTAAGATAATTAGTCAACACAATACTTTTTAATTAGGAGTAAAACCACAATTGGTCTTTAGAAAAAATGTTCACTTAATTTTTCCTTATTTCTTAAATAAATATGTTGTATGACATTTAACTCATTTGTGGAGGTGCCCCTTTATTTTCATAACATTAAGTTATCGTTTTGACGTGACAACGTCTTATAAATTGGTTTGCCGGGTGACACTTCAAGAAACTGCGTTACGCTCCGCTCACGTTATGCGCTCACAATGAGAGCGAGTGAGAGGCACGCGTCCCTTCCACTCGGGCATGGTTAGCCCGCCTAAGAGCGAGAGAGACAGACATAAAGTCGTTGTCACGTAAAACTTTCGCCCGTATACCGACTTTACAGGCAACCAATTTTTTTTTTCTATCACAACTTGGGTTACTTAAAGTCGCTTCCGGGGTATTTTTAATTCTTTATCTCGTGTGCAGTAGTTACAACAGGCGGCCATCTCCATTGCTTCATAAACAAACCCTGCTATAAAGAGATTCGGCCGGTACATGTAAGTGTATGTTTCACTCGTATGAGAAAAATATTAAGAAGAGATCAGCATCGATTTCGACCCAGATTGAATAAACATATCCTCTTTTGATGAAAATAAATCCGGGATTGATACCCCAGATGTAATTTAATTATTCTGACTTAATATGCTTTTTGACATTTATTTTATTGATGCGGTTGAATACGCTTGTCCAATGTTTTAGGAATATATTACTAACTTTTATTGTATTATAAACATCTAGATAACGTGTCGCCTAGAGACCAATGACATTTTTGTTGCCCTGTGCGTAAAGGCATTGATGTACACGCGCGTCAGCTGTTTTTGTTTGCTGTATATAGGATACTAAGTTAAAACATTTTCCTTTAAAAGTGGGGAATTTGTTCATAGAGATTGGTCGGTTTTATATTATCTTCTAGATATGCCCGCGACTCCGTCCGCATGATATTTCGTATATGAAAAATAAATAGCCAATTAAAAAAGTCACAAATATTTAGTTTTATTGAAATTCAATATCGGTAAATTAATTATGCCTCTTGTTCTGTGAATGTCTCGGTGCTACTTACAAGTAAGTTGCAGATCATTCACCCTTCCCTTATACTCTGTGAATGCCTCGTAGTAGGATTTTATTGAAACTATCTGTTAACAATTAGCGGGATATTGTAGCGAACAGAAAATTAGCTCTATATTTATTAATATCGTTTTTGTCATTATACAAATACTTGTATGCTCCATGTGACGAACAAACATGTATTCATCTGTTGTCCGCGGTTTTGGTTATCGAGACGAACTAGTGACTCGACAAAATAATTAGCAAGTACTGGATCTCCGGGAAATCTAAAAAAATATATATACTATTCGTATTCAAATTCCAATTTGTTTATAATATTTTTTCTGATAGGTTACATTTGGTAGACATCTTGATAATGTTTAATAATCAAGCGGTTAATGGTTTTGTTTAACATACAAAACCATTAAAACCGTTTGCAACTAACTACCTTCCAATATGTAATAGATCCCCGCATCATTTTTAGTTGGAAATCAGTTAAATAATGCAGTATTGAGGCAAAAACATAAAAAGTTTAAAATAATAATAATATTGGCAAACATGTACCGAATATAGATAACGATGTGTTATTAAGTCATACATAATCTTTGTAAGATAAAGTTACTGACCGGGACTCCTGTCAAGGAAAACATAATCACCTCTTGATTAACGCCGCTGATCCTACGTATTCAGTGGAAGATGGAAACGCGTTGGCAACGCCCGTGAATATTAATGAACTATTTTATTACTCAGATGATGGTTGAAACCATGCCAAAAGCAATCGACAAAGAACAGTAAACAACTATATAGACGCCATTTATTACTTATAGGTGTGCAAGTATTGTAGCAATGCGTCGTATATTATAAAAACTGTAATGTTAATTTTCTGTACAGATAATTACATAACTTTGTGGGGTTTTGTGGGAAACACGCATTTTCACACGAGGCGTTTCAACTTAATCCTCAGGAGTAGCGACCTATTAAGACAGAACTCCGGGTTACGGTCTTTTTAAGATTAATTGTAGATTTTTTTCCTACTGACTATGCTGTTAGCTAATGTGGGCTTTGGTAGTTTCACCGGGCTTGGGGGCACCTAAGTTAGTTGTAGATAGAGGTAGTTATAGGCTGCAGTGATCATCTTAACATCAGATACTTAGACTGCACGAATACTTTTTAATTATTACAATATAAAAATATGGTTTTCGAGATTTGGATATTTGCGTTTGTTATTAAATTTTAAATAACGTTTAAAAGAGAATAAAATTGTGTTTACTTATTACTAGGTATATTTCGTGAACGTAACTAAACTAAAACTACTGCGAAAATTTTAATCAAAGTAAAATAATGTTTATTTATATAATTTGAAATTATTTTTACATAATTTAAAAAAATGTAGTTGGTAAAACGAAGTCAAATTATTATCATTGATGTAATGAGTAACTTCATTATGTCTTACTTCCGTCACATGAATCTTGCGCCTCTCTCAATTTTACCCTGTACTAAACTCGCCAAAAAAGGAGGTACAACTTCAAAATCATTATTGAAAATATTTCGTTTTTTAAATAATTATTTATGTAATAAAATTACACTGATAATGGCATATCGTTTACAACAAAATATAGTTATCATGTATCATGTAATATAAAGAGCCGGTTGTTATAAACGTTAATTTGACGATATGATCCGTTCTTGAGTAATTGAATTGGATCACGGCATATTCGAATTACCACTCCACGACTCCCTAATCGTTCCCGCGTTATTCGCATTCCTTTATACCTTCCCGATTTCTGCTGAACTAATATTATTAACTTTAATTTATTTTTAACAACTTTGATGTTATTTGTAACGTAATGTAAATTTTTTACTGTTTAACATGTTATTTACTACTAATTTAACTAGGTATTTAATTTAATTAGTTTAGTATGCAAATTAAAATTGTGTTATTTTTCGTCCGTCATCATAATGCTAATATGGAAAAGTAATAGTATGATGTTTTCATGAAGATGATGATATGTTTCATTCGCTAGAAAATACACAGTAATTTCGCATGTTAACACTTGTCAAAAAGGGAGAGCAATATAATTAGAATTAGCAAGTTGCTTTAGATGTGAGAGTGCTAAAGACCAATCAAAGTGGAGAAGATTAAGCAAGAACACGGAATCACAAAGAGTCTGGGATGTGGACAGAAGTTAAAGATGTTGTATAATTTCAATTTTACGAGACATTCTTGTAAAATTCTGAATTTTAAGTGGATTTCCTTTGCCATTTGATATTTAAAAAAAAATCTTATGATTATGCTGAAATAATGGACAAGGATTGTTCGGCGGTTGGTAAATGATTGATATATCTGTCAGTACGATAAGTTTATTTACAAAAAGAATTGAGCAGTTAGCAACAAAGACAGAGGGTGTGTTGCGTAAAATAAAATTAATCTGTATCAGCAATGAATCTGTAAAATTAAAAGGTAAATATCTTAAACATACAAATAAATGAACATAACAAAAAATTCGGTAGAAATTTTCGCAGCTCCGCTTCAGTAGACAAACAACCTTATGTCTGCGTATAAGAAGTTATTTCTTTGGCGTAATAAAATAAAAATAACTCCCAAAATGTTATCCCGCATTTCAACAACATGACGAAGTTAGCCATCAATGAATAACGTGAATTCATAATAAGATTTATTAAATACACCGTTAAATTAAGAAAATAAAAGTTCACATTATTATCATTGATGGCTAAATTAATCGTGTCGCACTTGCGTCACATGATAAGCTCACATGCTCTCGGTTTTACTCTCTGCTAAATGCGAAAAACATGTATAACATCAAAATTTTTGCAGTGATCAAATTTATATATTAAAAAAATGGCACTACCCAAACAGATTGTTGACAAATTTTATAAGCTCAGAAATGACATAGTATAAGTAAGTAGATTAGACATAGCTTTCTTTAAAACGGCTATACATTATTGAAAAAGAAAGTAGTTTTGTATTTTAATAATTTAACAAATCATTTAAGAATTGGTTCAATATAAAATTTACTGTCAAAAGTACTGTGAAATGCACTTTATTGAATGCAATAAAGTTAAAGAATCAGATAAGTACATTACGTAACTGAATGAAATCTGAAACAACGGAGTCGCAATGAAGAATCAAATTGACTTCTGGACAATTCAATTAAGTTGCACGTTAAGTGCAAGTTTGCAAACAGCCGTGCGAAGAGCCAAGTTCCCTAGAACAAGTTTATCAAAGAGATTGTAGCTGAACAAGTTAGCCTTCGAGTTAGTACGCCTCAACGTATGTGAGTGTATGATCGCTTTGATTTCAGTATTAAATTATTGCAAAATTTTACTTTTCTTGTTTTAGTTTTTAATATATATCTATTTATATTAATTAGTTTGTAGTTCTTTATACATGTACTTTTTTATGTTTTGAAAGGCTATTATTTAGTAATAGGCTAACTGGCTAAAAAGGCTAAAAGGCTATTTTATAGGCCAATAATCTCGAGTTTAATTTGAAACAAATTTGCCTATCGGCCTATCCGTTTGCGTGTCTGAATTTAACTCAAAAACTGTTTAACCGAACTTAAAAAAAAATATACGGGAAGATCTGTCATCGATCACTCCTATTGCTATTGCAAAATTTATTATTTTATTTATTCTGAAACCATTTTGAGAGAATTACTTATACGTAAAAAACGCGTGTGGAACCGTGGCCACAGCTACATTTAAATATGAGTAGCTTTTTGATTTTTAATTAATTTTGATATAATTTACTTAAATAAATTTTGTTATTGCGACCTTTCTAACGATCTTCAATTTGTAGGCTGTCTTATTCATACACATAACGCATATTATTTGACTTGCAAATTTTACTCTATAAAACTGTTTATCGTATTTATTAAGTCCCCGGTTCTTGGAATTTTACTATTAACCCAAAGTCGTTATTCTTGATAAACTTGTTATTCCATCTGATAAGAGAAATAGCTTACCGATGATAAAACTTAGTACTTAACAGACCATTGCATTGTCATTTATTATATTACTCCGTTTTATTTGAACACTACTTAAATTACTTAGATATACATACTTTATTTATATTTTATGCGCAATCAAATTTATTTCAGAACTAAATGCTTAAAAAGTTTTAAGGTTAGAATATAATGGTGGTATACCCTGTCTATATGTGTAGATATCACCGTATAATTGTACAAACCGTTAGTTTATCAACAATTTCGCCAGATTGTCAACTGTCAGCATATTGTGAACAGACACTAAAACCAACGGTAAAATTTTTGTAGGTTTATAAACTAAATAGATTGATTAGGTTAGGTTAATACTGGCATCATAGCAAATTAGAAACAAATTAACTGTTGAAAATTCATATTTTTCAAATTCTTGTATCATGATTTTTCATTTATAGTCTCAAAAATCTTCTGTTCATAATCTATTGACAGTTTACAATCTCACTAGTTTAAAAAAATCATTAATCATTAAAAAGCGTTATGGCCACAATCTCACCTAATTTTAAGTACCGATGTGGCCCGAGATGTTTACACGCTAACCCTAGTGGGGAAAACTGGCTTTCAAGTGCAGCTGCCGAAACATACCTATAGGTGCTTGGCGACAAATATTCAACTTGAGGGTGGTAGCTAGCCAGGCAGGTATTAGAAAATACTGTAACACCATGCTATAGTTTTGTCATGATGTTCTCCTTCACCGAAAGCTGAGACTCACTGCTGGGATTTGAACTCACGTCGTATAACGTCACGTCACGTTAGTTTATAAACTAACGGTGACATATACACTATGTTTTTATGATAGATAACAATCCTTAATAGTTTAAATTAATTTAATTTTATCACAGCTTACATACGTTCAAATTAGCTTCTATGCATTAATACGATAAGTAAAGCGAATTACAGTGATCAAACCGGAATTTAGTGTTATTAGGAATAATTGCAGTATAACTGGAGTTACTAAACTAAGTTACGTAAGCTATCCAAACGACATCTTCGTAATCTAAGAGAATAGATGAATTAAATTATAAGGTTGCCTTGACAGTGGCTCTTCCGAGATATAATTGATACAATTGGGGCTGTGGTAATTCAATTTTGATATTAAATACTCAATGGAACTTTACGTTTCAAAACGATGTACCTTTGTATTGTTATTGTACTGAGAGTCTACCTTTATAATATTTTAATACTACTTGATTGGTAAAGGTAAAACCTATAATGTTTTTGTTAGGTCCACGATTTATGCTACTTTTGCGTAAAAAGTGGATTGTTAACTGCTACTTAGATTCGGCAATGGAGTTATCGTTTACTAGTATCTGGTATCTTTAAAGAAATTTAATTAGAATAATATATCAATAAGGGGTTGTGTAGGTTTCCATCGGTGAATATATTTTTAAATTGGATTAGTAGTTCCTGAAATAACCTTCTAAAAAACATATACACAATCTTAAATTTTTATATTGTTGTATATTGTTTAATTTTTTTATTCACATTACCTTTTAGTAATATTTAATCAATGTTAACGCAATGCATCAAATGTTTAATATTTGTGGCTGAAGTCATAAAAACTTTTCCCAACTATAAGTGCACTCACTCCTTTAGAACGGTTTGAGTGAAATTTCATATTAACAAGCGGTGCACTGAAGCTTACTTAAACTAAGTATTTCTAAGTAGTAGATAAAGTAGAAAGTTTGGTCTTGTCTAAGAATGAAGTTCGATTTTCATCACGTAGCAGTTTACCTTTACACAAGAATCCAAGGTTATATCACAAAGTTAAAATATGACGTCATAAAGTCACCAGTTTGTAATATAATATATAAAGCCTAATTATATTTCCTGTACATATTATTGATATACGTTCAGAATTAATGTTTTCAATATTTTATTAAAAAATATCCCAAAAAAATAACGTTCATCGGTAGATCGAAAGTTGACTGATATTATTTATTTTTAACATTGTAAATATGTTCATAATAATAATAATACCATCCTGTAAATGTTACATTGCTGAGAGAAGGCCTCTCCCAGACGGAATGCCATGGCAGCCCACGATGTATTGTGGTGATTGTAAAGGCTGTTCTATATTACAACGGTACTACAAGAACATTACTTAAGTGTTAAGCTTCCTTGCGATGTTTTCCTTCACCTTCAGCCGATTATATTTCAAATTCAAGTTAGTAAATGTAAACGACTTCCATAAAATTTTCGTAAACTTGTGCAGGTGAGAGACTCCAGTCAGGAACGAAGTTAATATATTTATAATAACAGAGTAGAGAGTCGAAATCTGTCGAAATGGGCTATCGGCGGCCGGGTGGAGGGAGGGGGGGGGGGGCTGTGACTGTATATAATAGCGGATATTATATGAAATAAGAAAAAATATTTGAAACATTGTCCACAGTTTTGTTGAATACTTACTCCAAATTGGAACGCGCTCCACGATCCAGTCTACTGAAACAATTTGCTAACAACGTTAATATCCGGACTAAAGTTCATTAAAACGCGTCGCCGCAAAATACCTGCTATTCCCCTATTCCTGAGTTAGATATATGCAACTATGACCCCTCGCTGTAATTGGATTTCATTCAATTATTATCATGTATGCTCACGTGAAATCAAAACACTTGATTGTTACCTAATTATTGCCTGTTTGGTCACACGACGTACTGGATTTCAATAACTCATATATGTATGTAAACCGCGGTACAATTATAAATTTGTTTAATAGTTTTCAATCTGTGTTATTTGTAATTTGTCTAAATCAGTAAACACAATCATTTGCAAAATGATCAAATAGATAATCTATTATGTTGATCATGTATTTCTTGTTATGAACAACTAACTACCTATTTAATTTTGCATAAAATACTAAAATGTCTCTCTCTATACCTGAAGTTTCTAAATCTTAACGTTTTGTTTGAATTTAAAGAATAATCTGTTACTATGAGTCTTATTTTTGGTTGGAATTGATGTGGTGATGATTAAAATGATCAAGTAGTAATTTCCTGAGAATTTTATTTGTCAAATAATTTATAAATTAATTTGATTTATAAATATATTTTCATAGTTATTATTAATTATCTCTACCCATTTTTCAATTTTCATTCCCAAAAAATATGTTTGCAATCTCCGCG
Source organism: Saturnia japonica (assembly GCA_033032175.1). Classification (NCBI taxonomy): domain Eukaryota; kingdom Metazoa; phylum Arthropoda; class Insecta; order Lepidoptera; family Saturniidae; genus Saturnia; species Saturnia japonica. The sequence continues at coordinate 9,240,335 of CM065314.1, forward strand.
GCTAAAATAGATTCCTAATGTAGGCTAAAACCTAAAATTATCATTACCATTTTGTATTAATGTTCAATTTAGTTGAGAGCATCATGTGCTCTTGGTTTTCCTAACGTACCTAATATTCTCATCGTAAACTTTTTTTATATTATTTTGATAACTTCATAACGCGTGTCTGCTATTATTAAGAGTATTGTTTTTTTTTTTTATTACGATGAGATATAAAAGAAGTATTTTTATAAAAGCCAAGTAACCTTGAGTATAAGTTTGTTTTTATGTTCATATAAAGTTGATAAAAGAACGTATATAACGTGAGTAATGTGAGTCATCTGCAGTATTTTTGGATAAAACGTTCACAAAAATACTAACGCGAGTGATATCTACTCCGCGATTCTTGGAGTATCCTAACTTGCTTCAGGCTGATAGAATATGAGCAATAGTTTTTTTAAATATATTATGGAAATATATTACATTTGTGAAGAAATATTTAAGACATTATAAAAAGAGGATCGAATGATAAACAATTGCGTGTAGACTTGCCGAGTGTGTCTGATGCAGAGGATATGATGAAGTGAACAGTGACCTGCGAAAGTATCATATAGACGGATAGGCCGTGGGAGTAGTAGACAAATAGAGAAAAATCAATGTTGGAATAAATTGTCTTGTCGTATTAAATCGGATTTATACTTGTTAAATACGTATATTTTATTTGAATTTATACTTATAGATGTTCTATGTAACGTTGCTGTAAATGTTGTAGAACTTGCCACCGCCCGTGACTTCTAACGCATCAATTACAATTATGAAACTCAATAACAATTAAACATAGTATAACTATCAGATTCAATATAGTTTTCTATCATTGAAATAATTTTTCAAATTAGATAAGTAAATAAACATAAGTACTCACAAAATTTGCTGTTTTATAATATCTAGTATACATTTCGTTTTTGTATAAGGTCGGCTTCTTACGTTGGTGCCGATTCTGGATATAACGGATAGAGCCAGCCTAAATCCGATGCAACGAAACAACAACTATACTAAGATTTTAATATAAAGTAAAACTTGATAAATAATGTATTGACCTTGGAAATGTCTTGGCGTAGGCACTTTGTACGTAAGGATCTCTATTAATGCATATGATAGCTTAAAAATTAATCCCTAAAGTTATGTTACAATATTAATTTGTACTTTTCACACAAAAAGTTTATAAGGTACAGTAAAAAACATCCATTATTTATTTATCCAGTCGTATATACATAGTGGGCTCGTGTCGTCCTTCGAAAGCAGGCCTTTGCCTAATTTTGGTACATTTTATTTATTATTAAGCCCAATTTTACTCGCTTTGCTATTTCGTTAATGAAATTGGAGCAATTCCCAGGTGTTCCTTTTTTCACCATTCCATTAAATATATAATTTAGTTAAAAAGTAAAAGTGTAGTTGATCTTAATTCGTAAAAGTAAGTTAGGTTGACCCTATTATTTATATAGGACGAATTCACTGAGACCGCAAGTTTAGTGAACTAGTAAAAACCAGTAAGGCGAAAAGATAGCAGTATCAAGAGATAGTAATGAATAAAAAGGGTATCTGTGCCTAACGTAACACAATTTATATAAATGTCGCCTCTGCGCAAAGAGCAAAACTGATTTTACACTATGGTGACCCTATTTATTCTTTTTTATATCCTTGAATGTACTTTGGAAAAAACTGTACCTAGATAGCACATTATATTTTATATAATTATGGACATACCAATAACACGATTATATTAAGAAACATTTACAAATATACATTATAAACTGCTGACTTTTAAATGCTGATTTTTTCGAATCAATAGCTTCGTAATAAAACATTTTAGACTTATTAGACAACACATGACTTTCTGTTACTGATTGATATTGTGTTAGGTTACCATGGATATTTCAAATTGAATTTTATTACCTCAGGAAAAAGGCACGAAACAAAAACTTTTTAGACAAGACTTATGACATTCTGTTACTGATTGATATTGTGTTAGGTTACCACGGATATTTCTAATTGAATTTTATTACCTCACTAAAAAGGCAAGAAACAAAATCTCCTTAGACAATAGTTATGACATTCTGCTACTGATTGATATGGTGTTAGGCTACCGTGGATATTTCAAATGTGCATTAATTGAAAATGATATTGTGATAATGATTGTGAGTACTTGTATGTAAATTTTCATAAACTTTAAATTAGTGTGTATTTAATCATTTTCTGAATTAAAAAAAAAACATAGATGTGAAGGTTTCACTTCTACCACGTGTGAATTGCACACATAATTTTTATTTGTATTTTATTTGAGGATTCTTTGTTTTATAGTGACCACTTTTCAGTACGAAACTACGCATCTAATACAATATATATAAGATAGAAAATGGTAGTTTTCTATGCGTTAATAAAATTAAAATTTCTGTTTGTAATCCCAAAATAACAGTTTTTTACTTAATGCATATGAAAGTATATACATACGACACTTATAACAAAAACCATTTTTTTTAATTTTTGTCTGTTTGTCTAACTGTTTGTTTCGGGTAATCTCCGAAACGGATGGACCGATTTTGACGGGACTTTCACTTGAAAATAGCTGATGTTATAAGGAGTAACTTAGGCTACTTTTATTTTAGAAAAAGAATTAGGGTTACGCGTAAACAAACAAAAACTGGTACTGGTGAATCATTTCGGCTGCTTAAATGGCTTACGCTGAATAAACCATAATAGATATTTCAAATTAATGTAGTACATAATTGTAGATATTAAAAAGATCTACAAAAAAGTCGGATCACCCACAATGAGTATATAACCGGGAGCGGGAGTAACACGATTCGCGCGTATGCCCGATCGACGGTATTCTGTTGTTCACGAGAACGAAGTCGCGGGCACAGCTAGTTCTATAATAAACGCTTTACGCCTTGTCAGGTTCTTTAATAATATAATCTTTGGGATCTGCAGAGTACATCCGCTTAAATAAACATTATGAAGAAAGTTTTACGATGTCATTGCGAATATTTGTTCAAGAAGTTTTACTTGTTTAAAATCATTAAATTAACAAAATACGTCTATCAATTAAGTAGAAGTCAATTCGCATAATTGATTTCAAATTTAAAGTGACATTATTGTTATAACTTTCAATGCTTCTTGAAACTAGCTCGTTCTCTCGGTCTTATGTTAAAGGAGTGCTTGCTGTATTGTTATGTTATTTAATGTAGTATTAAAAAAAAACACGGTTTTATAGAAAATCCAAATAAAAAATTAATTAGATTAATTTTTTTTTTATTGGATTTTGTATAAAAGCGAGTTTTTAGTTTTTTAAACAATTTTTTTTTTCAATATCCTACTATGAAAACAATGATTTTTAATAAAATCGGGAAGTCATTGAGTCAGTAAGTCAGTCAGTGAAGTCAGTAAGTTATACGAAAAATGAGCAATTAGTACGCTTGCTGCCTCCCTTGGATAAGATAGCCGGTTCTCATGTTCCCTCTCCGAAAATTTCATCCTATTCAAAATCGGTAACTTATTCAAGAAATAGGTGATCGGCGCACCTGGTAGTTTCCCTTCTTGTTCTTGGCGTAAATACACTAACAGTTTAGGACAACAAAAAGTCGCTAATCCTGATTATCCTAGTAAGGATAACGGGTCTAATTGTTTGAAATATTAAATTGTCATCGGTCCTTGAATAAGTACATATGCCAAATTTTGAGTTTATTCGAAGTTTTGAAGGGGGTCAAAATCATGTTCAAAGTTTTCGTTACATACATACATACTAACATACATATGAAGCTAATAAAAAAGCGTGTTAAATTAAAAACAGATAAATTTCTTTGGAGATATCACTCTACTTGGGGCAGCCAGACTGGTGGAATACCTCCACCCTAAAGAAGATCGCAGCCAAATGACTTCGTGTTGTGTTCCTGCGGTGAGTATAGTTTCCAGAGCTCCTTAGGGTAGGGGGTTCATGGTCGGCAACGCGCTGGTGATACCCATGGTGCGGTAGCCGCTTATCATCAGGCAGGCCATATGATTTTTTGCCATCGTAGCAGTATATAAAAAAAAAACCAGTATATTTTCGTATAATTTTAGTTCTTGTTAGTTAAATACAAACAATAATTAATCACAAGTCATTTAGTCCCTTTGTATATTGCCTGATCTGCAAAGCTTTCGCTAGAAAACACCAATTACAAACTTTTCGGCCATGACGGGGATCGAATCCTTCAACTTTATGATTTTGCTGACACTTCAGTCTATTATAATAGAAAATTATGTATAGCCAAATATGTTTTTAGATGTAGTGAGAAGTGTAGTATAATTTATAACACAGGTATTAAAGAATAATATCTGACTGATTTATAAATATACGTCTGAAAGTACTGAAGCTAAATATACAATTTGGATAATAGGTTTTCTATGATATAGGAGAAAGAGGAGAATAGATACTTCAAATTATATTTTTATGGAAAACTGTAAGCTTTTCAAGGTATAAATGTTTAATTCCTGTATTAACAAGCTAAACTATGAAAAAGAACCAATAAATGTTGCTTTTTATTTGATTCCCAGATGACATATACTATATAATATAGGTATATTACATAACCTATGCCACTCCCAAAATTAAAAATAATCTAACGACATCTCGTGTGCTAAAATCCATTAAGTCGTTTAGGCTACAGAGCGTTCCAAAGTAATAGACATACACATATACGCTCGAAATACATATCTCTCCTTTTTCGCAGTCGGGTAAAACGTAACGCCAATGCAATGTACGTTTTTTTTAGAAATTAGCCCTTTAAAAAATGACATAATGGATGAGATTTTATAAGGGACTTCCAAGGTTTTGGGAGCTCGAGACAACATTTTTTAATATGTAGAAACTAGAGAAATACATATTTCAACGTTTTTTAACTGTTTCTTACTGGGATAAAATAGGGTACGGAAGTTTTGTAAGCTGAGCCCTTTCATTTTTAAAGTTAGAAGTATATCACTTATATAAACATTAACTGTAAACACAGTAACTTCATATAAATGAAACCGCTAATATAATAATATGTTAATGGAAAATAATTAACAAAATTAAAGTGTAAGAAAAACAAAAAAAAAACATTTTTAAGAGAAAGAAAGAACAAGTGTCCGAAGTATTACGTATTCGCTTTAAAGTTAAATCAAATCCTGTTCGTCCAATTAAAATATGTAGACTACATACAAGTTATAGATGTGTGAGTAAGGGGTTGTAAAAATGTCCTGTATAATAGAGGACGTGAAGGGGCCTTTAATTAAACGTCCACGAGGTAGTCCTTCCAGGCGGACAATAAAACCCATTCACTTTGAATGGGCAATAGTTTTACTCTTTAATTAATTGACTTTTTTGAAACTTTTCATTTCTATCTGGAACATGTTGAATTATCGTAAATTATATTTTTATATTACTTTTAATCGGAAATTAAATCTTATTTAAAATACAAATAAAATTAATGTGTACGAATATAAGAAAATATTATTAGTATTGGTAATAAAGTAAACGAAATAATGTTATTATCTAAGACAAAATTTCTACGCAAGCAAGTAGATATAATCCCGGCAATATTTCACAGGAGCAAAGCTCCCGATGAAACAGGGCATTTCCCCGACATATCGCATTGATTTATGGACTGTTTAAGTACCCTTTAAAACTATAGTCAAGCAGAGCCAATAACATGTTTGAGAATTGCATCATTTTAACAACCACAATAAGGGTTTAACCACATAAAGGGTTGAATACGATTCTGAACCTGAGTGAAGTTTAGTAATGAAACAGTATATAAAATGCCACCAAAATTTAATCTGGCTAAAGTGGAATACGTGTGAAAAGTACGTGAAAATTTTCATTTAGTGGAATTCATCCATCTGACACATGTGAACGAGTAGCGGATATACTTTACGGGATACGTTGCGTTGGAATAGGCGGCATGTAATTTGTTCCGACCCTACTATTTATGTCTACGGCCTACTTTATGCGCAAAAAGTGGAGAAAAGAGAACAAAGATGTCAGTAGTTTAGTAATAGTTTTGATAGTTTTCAAATACGATTAAACGTGTCGTAACGTTTTCATATAGATATTTATTTTATTATGTTATTGGTGAAACCGGTGGTAACAAAGGAATAGATATTCATTTGCCAATATTGAAGTGTAGGGACTATTATGTAGGTGTGTATTTTTATATATTTTGTTGTTGATTGTCTTACGTTGCCTAATGGAACTCGCCCTCGAATCTATATCTATACATATAAATAAATATAATTTAAGTATCTGTTTGTAAAGTCAAAATAACAGCTTTTACCTAATACATATTTATGAAAGGATATAAGGTACTTATAACAAAAAATCATTTTTGAAAATTGTTGTCTGTCTGCCTGTTTGTTCCGGCTGATCTCCGAAGCGGTTATGCGGATGGACCGATTTTGACAGGACATTCACTGGCAGATAGATGATGTTGATGCATACGAAATTCCACGCGGATGAAATCGCAGACACAGTTAGTAATTTAATATTTATTAATTAAATGTGTTTAAGCCTCTTTGTGGATCATTAAAGGTGTATGATGATAGATGATACGTGGTGTAATTAAAAAAAAAACTTTAATAATATACAAACGAACCGGGATGTAATTAAACTATTATAATTAAAACACAAATTACATGAAGCGCGTCCCAAGGATAAACAGTTAAAACAACCATAAATAACTGGAAACGATTAATAAAGCAATGCCTTGTATAGGGGACCGTAATATATTCACTGGTTGATCCCAATTTGTCTGACCTAACGCAATATTGGGCGGTGACCCCTTGCCCAGAGTTAGCATATCCACACGATTATACGAAGCTTATTGTTGATGATTTCCATCGTTATATAAAGTTCTTTCTAATAATTTCCATCTTTTTTGTAGGTCGTGTAAGAATGATATATTCTCTTTTAATATTAGTAACAATAGGTATGTACTAAAGTTGTTATTATATTTTTTAATGTGCCATTTTTATATTGAAACCTAGTGGAATACTTATTTTTGGACAGTGTTATAACTTTATGTTTATTACCTACCGTGCATTTTAATAATTTTGCTATTTAATATACTCTCAAGACTATAACAACTATATATATATATATAGCAGATATAAATCTGGTGTTGATATATTTATACAATAATAAAAACAATTATAGTAATATATAATGGAGACATCGTTATTTTTAATTTAATAAAAAATACAAGTTAATATATCATACGAATTCAGCGAAAAAAATAGGAGAATTAATGCAGAATATGAACAATGACCAAGTGAACCAAAAAGAGTAATTTAAAAACAAAAGTAATATAAAAAATTTCCAGAACATTATTGCAATATTTTAACAAAGTTTAGAAATATATTATGTTTTATATAAAATGAGTAAAAGAACACCAAGTATATCGTTTGCGCAAGTGGAAACGCAAATACGGTATTTCTGTTTAAGTTGCTGTTTATTTAATTGTTTTCCATTTGAAACGGTCGCCGCGTACGGTGTCTCTGCACTATCGTTGTCCTATTAAGCGAATAATATTAACACAAGATCATTGAATCACTTTATTAAATTGTTAATTTTAATTATGTTTATGTTTTGTATAAGCTTCCACTTTTGATATTTTCACTATCATGTTACATTGTTAGCTTATATCGTTATATAAAATTCATATTATGTTTTCTTCATTTAGTTATTATGATTATTTATTAACTTTATTAATTAAACTAAACCTGCGAGTAATGAAATACTTTTAAAGCTCATTTAAATCCGGTTTTAACCATTATCGTATTTCATTCTCTTTATTTAGCAATTCTAACTGTTCATGATGACAAACTAACTACTATCTTATACGTCTTTAGTTTAAGTGTAAGATTATGTATAAGTATGAACTTTTTTTGGTAATAATAAAAGCAGATGTTATTGTGTAAGTATATTTTGTTAAATACTGCAAAATTGAATATTTATACAATTTCATTTCGATTTATTTAATCGCTAAAACAGTTAAATCTAAGGTCGGCTTGCGCAACATTTCATTTAACTCACTGCTAAACAAAATTAGTTAATTACAGTTAACCTTTTAAATGGATCTATCATAAACGCATTTAAGGGCATCTTGCACGAGACATACAGTGCGCTGATTTAGTTAAATATAATTAGCGAATCGGTAAGACAGTCTCTGCGTTCCGTTTCACATTTTGACGAGTTTCTTAACCCGAAAAGCGCGATAACATATAGAACTTATGCTTAAAGTATACATAATGAAACGTTCATAGTTGGATGTCATTGTTTGTTGTCTGTCAAAACCAACTGAATAACATGAAAATAGTGCAATTATCTTTTATTATATACGAGTGAGAAATGTGGTACATACTTTCTCGACGTTTAGTTGCTATGCCTACTTGATGACGTAATCGATCCTGCGATCGATGCGACACAAATATGCGCCGCAGTTGTTTTACGACGCGAACATTATTTCAAAGTTTTTAGTTGCTTCGAGATATTTCGGGAACAGGATTTTCCTATCTTTTTAATCGGGTTGTAACAGGTCGTAACAATATTTAGCAACAATTTTTTCTTTGTGCAAGACGCTAATTTTGTTTTACCACTTAAAATGTGTTTAGCCTTACCTGCCTTACTTTAATCATATTTAAACGTGTTATACAAGTCGCCCTTAATCAATTAATTTAATCTATTGTATGAGGTTTTACAAGCGATTTTTATTACTTTTCATTAAGTATTGTAAAGATGAGTTGATTGATGCAGCCCGATGAACTTGGATAAGTTGACACCGTCAGTGGAAATACCTTACACACTGCATGATATATTGTAGTATATTGGGATCTGAGTATATAAAATCTGCAAAATGGTATCATGTAATGATTATAGGACTATTATAGGCACACAAACTTTGAGACTATTTTTGAAAAACAAAAAAACGAGAATTTTTACGTTAATTCAATATTTGTACCCATTTTAAAGAATGTCTATACTTTATATTGTCCACTGTTTAAAAATATTTGTGGGTTTTTATTTAAATATAGATATCTTAACGGCAGTTGTTAGTAAAGTAACACTAGAAAATAAGCTTCTTCTTCTCTGTTTAAATGACGACGAAGTGCTGTTGTGGCTCCGTGTCCCATGTGCTTTTATTGAAAAGACGGAATTGTATAGCACTACCTATTTATATAAAACATATCCAGGTACGCGTTCAATTTACCACGCTCCAACCGCCACACTTGGTGTGTTTCAGAGCACAATGAATAAATACGCAGCCAGAAATTTTGCAGACGGTAGTAGGTAGTTTTTATATTAGGGAATATATTACCCATGACATTCATCATCTGCCATAAATTTGAATATATTTGCAGTGAGACAGTAATAACTTTTATTTCTCGCAAGGGATCCACTTTTGTCTATACTGAGACAAATTTAACAACTAAATATAATGGCTGTAAATGTAGTTCATTAACTTGAATCCTGTTTAATGTGAATGCTAAGTTTCGTTGTAAATGTATAATTGAGTTGTTACTTTAGATTTCACTAGCAGTGACTCTCCACGCATTTGTTACTCAGTAATTGGTTTTATTTTTATTCATATTAATGACAAATCTTATAACTTATCAGTTATAGAATAATATATAATTCCCGTATACAAAATTTCATTGGAATCGATCAACCAGTTTTTGAGTTAAATCCGGAGAAACAAACAGACAGATAGAGAACAAAATTTCTAATGTCAAATTCGACATCACTGTTCTTTAAGCAGGATATATATCAACATATTTGAAAAATAAAAGTACATTTACAGAACAGATTAGTTAATATACATGAAATGGGGCATATGTTATGGCATTGTCTTAAACTAAAATACATATAGAATGTTAATTATTATAATAAAATTATTATAATTTTCAGTAATCATTCAATAGGTCAATAGAGTATCTTGCTCTGTCGAGAAACATAAAATGAGCATTCATGGGATGTCATTATAATCCCAATAGTTACTTTTAGAAGGTGTCTTATAAATAAATTAATACAATTATCGATTTAATTAATAATTATATATTCTTTTCATTTAGAGGCTACCTAAACTAAAAAGATAAAAAACGCGTGCAGTGACGTCATGAACCCGAACTACAAAAAATAATTACCAGTTTATTAAATGAAAACTGCAATAGAAATAAAGATCTATTAAGATCTCGTACCTATTTGGTGAGTACTTATTGCAAAGAGTAAGCTAAAAAATCGAAAGTGTTAAGGGATGGAAATGAAAAACTAATTCAATACAACACATTACCGAATTAATGGTTAAAGTGGCACTTATTATTTATTTAATTTAGATAAAATTTTATTGAGTTTCGTCAATAATTACTACTAACTTATATGTATCATTTCGTTTCAATTCACATCAATTATAGATAGACACAAAACGAGAGAAATATGTGTTAATCAAACATCATCTCATGTAGTATAATAATTTAATTGGTCACCTTTGTTTTCCCTATTTAAAATTAAACCAGTTATCTCATGACGTTATTCAAAATACAAAAGTTTACACAGTCCTCTGTCAACAAGATATACATAGGTTATGTTGGTATTTTGATAATAACACCACACGTCTAAATGTATTATAAAAATTTGTTGCTACATTTTTAATCACAGCGAAATAAATATTTAATGATTACTTTTTAAGTATTTTTCCGAATGTGCTTCAATGTTTAGACTAACACTAAAAATAAAACTAATTAAATCAAAATCGTTTGACAATGATCGAATGAAAATTATTATAGCCAATAAATCGAGGAATGACATAAGCTTCCTGTGTAAAAGAATTCATAAAAATCGATCAAGCCATTTTTAAGATAAATCTGAACATACAAAAAAAAGGCAGAAAAATATGTCATATTCGTTATCCTTTATAATAGACGTATATCAAGAAATTTGGAATTAACTACATAATATGTAGACAGAAGTACAGATTTATTATTATGGATAACATGGTGTAGTAATTAGTAGTAAAATAACACAAAATTTTGTAACCATTTAGATCAATATACTTAAACTTCCTGATTTATTATCAATATGCATACACAAAATTTAGTTAAACAATAGATATTAGGTTAATAACTGAATTTAAATGATTTGTTTTGTAAAGTCATGAATTCTTATATAGTTAATAGTCCACTGTAACCGTAAAATATCTCGAGCACAAAGAACCTGCAGACAGATTTAAGTAGGTAAATAATGTTATGGGATTTTTCTTCATTATATATTTATTATTATCTTGCTTATCTTGTATTAAATTAAAGTTATTTATTTTCGTATACGAGAAGAAAATAATCTTAAACTATAAATTTAAGTAAAGCTTTGGATAAATTCGTTGCCTTAAGTGCAAATAAGGTGATAGTTAAGTAAGTACGAGTATATTTATCTTTCTTAAAGACTTTACTGTTCTTTATTGTTAAATAATTTTTAATGAACTTGGTTAAAATTAGAGTAAACACCCATAACACAGTGTTTAACAGTGGGACGGACATCGACTTTAAAGCTTTGCGAAATGCCCCTTCCGTCTAGACATACGTCATACCGCACGGGTTGTCAAAACTACTTTCTTTTATTTGTTACTTTGTTAGATCATGGGTGTCACTTTGCTGGTTATAGGGCTTTCTGTTGGATTCTTAATATCAAATTCCTTTTTATTGAATTCATTAAAAACAAAATAACTAAATATCGGCTTCAAAATGGGAAATTTTAATTATTTTTAATAAATACATTATATAATGTGACAGGCCTCGTGGCGCAGTGGTAGTAAACGCCACTATTAAGCCGAGAAGTCGCGGGTTCGATCCCCGCCCTTAACTGACTTTGTGTGATGAACATAAATGTAAGTTGTGTGTGTCTGGGTGTTAATATCTATTATCCATATCAGCTGTTTAGTTACCATAGTACAATCTTTGCTTAGTTTATATATATATATATATTTTATATATATATATATATTATTGCCGATATAAATATTGCAATTTCTGTTATCGCTTTGCTCTTGAGAAGTACGTAATTAGGGGGTCGGAATTAAACAACTATTGTTAAAATTGCATTCTATTAGATTCAATGTTCTATACTTTTATATTGTAGCACAGTAGAATAGTAATATAAATCTTGAAAAACTAAACACCATTTAGTAACCAGTGAGACTACAAAACGGTTTCGAGGATTAGTGGAATAAATGACTTTCATTTTAAGTCGAAATAGTCGTTTGAATGCACCTGTAAGTCACCACGCGACGGTAAGTTAACGCTGAACAACCTTGTACTATTATGTTATAGTTGTTGTCAATTCAAAATTTCGTCATTATAAAAACTGACTAGAAAGCTTCAATAATACAGTGTAAACTCTTTATAACGAAACTAAAGGGACTGAGCATTTTTTGTCGTTATAGAGTTTTATCGTTATATGGAGTGAACAAAAAAACAACCAAATTAACAAGAATTTTTAATATGTACGTCTTAGATAATAAATGCTTATAAATTATTGTTTACACATATAGTCTGATAACTTTGTCTGATGTTTTTTGCTATGCCAGTTCTTGTTTTGTATTATTTTATGTCTTTTGTTACCTGATAATAAACAATAATACCGATAATAAATATTTACTGTCTAAAAATATGAACACATTTCTTCGTAATAGAGAATGGCGTATCGCTATAAAGAGTGTTTCAATATGTGGGTTTTAACGCAAACCAACCAAGTTGGGCTCACTTCAACGTTATAGGGAGTTTATCGTTATGAAGGATAACGTTATAAAGAGTTTACACTGTATATTTATTTATAATATATAAACGTTATATCTGACGTACCATATATTAGATAAGTGATTCTTCAACAATGGATATTAGTGGGATTTTTTAATGTAGGTGTTGATAAATTCAACTTAAATATTATCTAATAAGAAAACTTGTAAATATAGCTTTCCAGATTTGGCTATTTTTATGTATCTATACATTTTCATCACGTAATATCCACAATGGTGTAGACAAAAAAGATGGAACAACACTGTTATCAATACTTACAAAACATACGTATCGTGTTAACTCATTAAGCCTTTCCTCTGAACTTTAATGTTTTTTAATACATAGAGTAAAGTGCAATTTGGCATTTTCAACAAAAGAAAATGTATTTCGTTGAAACGGCCAAATTGCGAATTTACTTATATTGTAGACTCACAGTGACGCGCCGGTTCCACGTGGTCACCGTAATTCCGGATCATCCATTCGACCACAATGAGATGATACGCTTTTAGCGAAATTAAAACGTAGAGCTACGGACACTATCCATGTTTTATTGATATTAATGGATAGTGCGCTTCAAATAAGCAGTCGCAATTAAAGCTTGAAATCTGCACCTGAATATTTAGATATTAATCAATCAATCAAAATTTATCAATCGTTTGTGGATGCATTAAACGCTTTATAAATATTTTAGATTGATTTTTATAATTTCCATACAATTCGCATTTATGAAAATTAGTTTGAAATTCTGTTTTGCCAATACAGTATGTTTCAAAAGAAATAATTGTCGGCCATAATATTATAAACATGACGTCCTTCATGGGTTATAGCGGTAGAGAGAGGTAAGACACGACTGTAGCGTGTCCATCATACACTAGGTGTAAAACCCACCACAGTGGCAAACTTAGGCGTGTCGCGTTCCGGGATCAATCGGTGTATATCCAGTAAAGCAAGGTACGCATCTTTATCCGACTGGGATGCGACTAGGGTTTACAATCACGCAGTCTTTTTATTATCCAGCTAGAAATTAGCGGTAAATTCGCCTTTACAGCGGGATCCAGCTGAATTCCCACAAGAGATTTAAAAATGTATTTATATAAGAAAACAATAATGCTATTATTGTGGAATGTTTATATTTAATGAAATGAAATAAATATAAATAATTGTTGGTTTTTTAAAAGTCAAACGGGTAAGCATTATATGCATCAAAAACTGTTTTTTTTTTTATAGCTGCTCGGCTTATTGAGGGTAATGTCCTTATGACGGTCTCTTCAAGTTAGGCTTCAAGGACCCGAGATCGTACGAAAGAGAGAACGTATTGGCCCGGAGATGGTTCCAGAGTTTCACGGTACGACAAAGATAAGTCATAGAGAACTTTTTATTTCGTGTCGGGATGGAGGTTACCGTAAAACTATTTATCTAATCTAATACTATTAAGTGAGTAATTCTTGTATATATGTATGTATTCTCTCTATTTACTGAACTTACTTTTTGCTGTTAAATCACTAAATTTATAAACTTCTAAATAAATTAAAAAAAAAAAAACTGCAGGGACTAGAAATCACAGAGATTGATTCAACCGACGGGTTATTATTAATTAGTCATTGGTGATTGGTAATATTTATTTAGTCATACTATAAATACTTAACGAAATTATTATAGTGTATTTTACAGTTGTAGGTATAAAAATCAGAAGTATCTTCGCGTTAAGAAATAGAAACAAAAAATCACAAACCATGAAAATAAAAGTTACTTATTGTTGTGAAAATAAGAACGCAATAACAAAATGGTACCTATTCAAGAGTCCTTCAGCTTATTTCTTATGAGACTTCCGACATAACCGGCTGCAGAAAATGAAAATTAGTTAAAAAATTTGCCGCGCGGAATTTACCGCACAAATGCAGGAATACAGCAGGTCTCATTGAAATGCGGGAAAACGCTGGAAATCGGTAACGCGGAATGCGGGATTTCAAAACCTAGTTGCGACTTGCGACCATCATGCACATACTTTTTTAAAGTGATTGCCATTGTTTTTGGATTGTACTGTGCTTACCATCAGACTCAGTGCTGTCATTTTGACGTGCTATAATAATAAGAAAAAATTGGCTGCAATGGCACATCATCAGTTACTCTATGCCTATTTGCCTCATCATTTATTATAATATCATATTGTAATTTTTATCATTTTATTACAAATAATTGTCCGCAATTACTTTTTGACATTCAGATATTTGTGAAGGCCTATTTTCATCTCTAGAAAAAATTAGGTAATTGGTAAATATAAATTAAATATTATTAAAATGTTGTATGAATAATTTATACTATTAAAAAACGTACTGCAAAACAAGTTATTACCCCAATGAAATATAAGTTTTTTTTAAATATGTATAATATTTTGGTAACATACATACTTACGTTATTACATTCATCTGATGTGCAATAAATAAAAACTTTGAAATGTGTCCCATCGTATAACCAAATATTATTATATTTTGATATACCTATTATAGAAACGGGATAAATGAATGATTGATACTGCCTGTTTATTTGGTATGCATATAATTAAATAGCACGTCGAGCGCATTCATTAAAATTTAAACTTGAATATTTTAAATTTCAGTTTTAAACTGATTACCATCGACGTGAAATCAAGCATTGTTGTACAGTATAACCGGCTGCAATTCAGTTTCCTCTGTGTAACTTGTAAACATGAAAATTTATGATTAATTTTCCTATGTTCAGCTATTTACTTTGATGTTATAATAATTATTCTGCGGTGTATGGTAATTTTGAGAAATTAAAGTTGCTTATTTGAAATTCTCTTATACGTAGATGTATCTAGATGGAAGTCTTCGTTGAAGTACTTTTTGGGAGTTAAAGAGATAAAAGTTTTAACATAAACATACTTCATCGTTACGGAAAGACGATTTAAAGTCTCTTACATAACTTACTATATAATGGAGAACTTACTCTCAAAAGTAGCTGCCGAAATACATCTATATATGTTTTACTTCAGATTTTGAACTTGAGGGTGGTAGCTACCCAGGCAGGCGTTAAAAAAAACCCTACCACCATGATTCATCACGATATTTTCCTTCATCGATTCGAAATCACTTCAATCGACGGGATGTACATACATGCTACCAATGAGCTATCAATGCATATTTGTGTAACGCATACATTTTGATAGAATAAATTTAAGTATAATCATGAAGGGATATTAAATATTCGATAAGTGTTATTAGAACTTACTTTATTTCGAGTTTCATATTACAGGTACTTCACAATCTTGTTGGTGAACAAGAAATGATTTGCTGTGGGGAAATAAAGTAGGAAGGTACGTGTACCTTTTGATATTTCAAATCTTTTAGCGTATTTGTTGAATTTCCTTGTTATATTTTTACTACTAGCTGTCCCACGGTTTAATCCGTGTTAATGTATTCGGCCAACCTCCACCGCGCCACTGTCGACATAGCCACCACCCATGTAGCCACTCATTCTCACTTCCCGTACCTACCTACAGTTTTCCAGTTTGCTTGACGTTTATAATAATTGCTTCAGTCTTTAGATTTCTTGCGTAAAGTTATATAGCCTATAACCATACTCAAAGAATAGGCTATAAAATGCAAAAAAAAATTTTTTTATTTGATTGGTATTTTCGGATATTAGATCAAACAAATATACAAAAAAACAATATCTTAAATTTTATAATATTGATACTGATAACATAATTTAGATTCAAACGTGACAAGGAATATTATAACGAATTGCGGTATTTTTGTATCAACTGCATATTTCACGTATAGAAAAAAAAATGTGTTGCTTGATAGATACAACAAAATTAGGCCGTAAAAACGAAATTTTTTTGTGGTCGCATTGAAACGGTGCTGTTGGGCCTATTCGTATCAGTGGACGGAATTTTATGTACACTTACATTTTTTTTTTAACCGGTTGGATGTTGGATGAAATACGAACTGTGTGTGCTATTGATAAGCACGTCGACGCTTTATTTAAACGACTCATATATCTCGTATATCTTATTGTCTCGTATATCTCTAAACTAATGATTACTTTTAATCTCTGCTTACTCTGATATGGATATTATATAATTTTTAATTACTGTTTTAAATCTACATTTTATAATACGTCATGAATGACATGCAATGCATGTCATTGAAATGCAAGTTATTGAATGGGCAATTTCGCTCAGCAAACCAAAACCTGCTACGGTGTATAACATGTTAATTTTTTAAAATAAAATCGACATCTGGTAAACGTACATTAGTATACACGGCAATGCTGATTTTGTGTTTCAGTTTTAAATAAAATCCTTATAACGAATTGTATATTATTATTCTCAAATGTTTTATGTATTCTAAATTGACTTATGTAAAATGCCTTTGATTATATAGAAATAAAATGATAGTATAGTGGGTAGAAAGCGAGTCCTGTGTCCTACAAATGTATCGTAGCTCCTTGTGGGAAGATAAAGTTATAAGTTACATAAAAACTGTTTATTTGATATATTGTTACAATTTTTTTATGTATTTTGTAGTGCAACTAAATTTAACGAACGACTGAAACTAAATCGGAGATAAACGTAGGTTAGAAATTGGCTATAAATGTTTTAGAATATAATGTAGGTGTTTTACATAACCGTACAATGATTGAAGCATAAAGTTCTTGATTGAGGATAAACGGAAAAAAAATGAAGTTATTAAATAATTCAAATGATCAACTATTATTGGTACCTAGAGTTTGCTTTTACATATTTATTATGTTTTTATTAACAATATAAGCCAATCTTTACACATCATACAAACTGTCACTCCATACCTTATTACATCGTGAGTTGTTTTAAATTACTAATTACATACAACACATTTTACCTTCTGATCGTCAGGGGAAGATTTACCAAAAATAATTTTAATTTCATTTCATTCGCTTTTCTAAATATGGATCTTTATAGATACCTCTAATTTGAAAAATTGATTTACTTCCATAAATGCTTTCTTCCTGAATTGGTTTATTTCTCGAAAAATATTTGGAAAAAACGCTAAAATACATACATTTTTTTATATAAGATTAGCCAGCCCGGTACCCGTTGTTCTGCTCTTTCCGGTAGTTAATGGTTCGACCACAGCGCCACCTATCGGATGCTAACATAGCTATAAACTATTGTCTCAATAAAACAAATATATTATCTGAATATGAGCTGAATTGGTAAAGTTGTTCCGAAGTTATAAGATTTTTACGTATATATTAGATAAGATATCCAAAAATATAAGTACCGAATTTCATGTCTTACGTTCATGAAAATATTAAACAATCCTAAACTCCTATACATATCATGTACTCTGATTATGGGTCAAATTACAAATAATAATAAATCACGTTTCTAATAGAGAACTGCAGACTTTCGTATATCCGATCTAACAATTATGCATACAGCAATTCCATACTATAAATATTATTTTATATACAAAATTATCGTTGGCCATCGTGAAATAGATACGAATTAAAAAATTTCGTTGCAGATTTTTTTTTTACATAATTGTAACAGGTTTCAAACAAAAATTATAGGATAAAGGGGAGGTTGGAAAGTATTTTGGGCACGTTCGTCCTCGTGAGATGCCCCCGAGCGGACTCTACGCGGACTTTTAATTAATTTTGGAAAAGCCTATCGCTAATCACGTCCGAAATTGCAAAGTATTCGACACCTCTTTTTTTTAAATTATATATGTACCTACTTTTAAGTTTTGTATCAATGATGTTAAGTAGCTTTTTTCTTCGTTTTTTATTTTCAACTTCTTCTTACATTCTTGGTACATGCACGAAATGCAATTATTCATTGTAAACTATAATTACACAGAAACTGAATTGAGTTTCTTGCTTGCATTTCTCGATGACTTGGGTGTTTTCCAAACCGGTACGAGTGATTTAACTTGTATCGTTTGTAAGTGACCTTTTAGAGGCTACATTGAAGAAGGTATTTTTATGATCATTTTCCGATGATAATTATTTTCCTCTTCCATTCTCCTCTGTTAACTATTATATTTATCAGTTTCTCTATCTTTCTCACTTTTCATACACATATAATTCCTCACACACAATCTATCCATACCTTTTTCGAAATTCCACTACTTCTATGTATGTCCGTCTTCCTTCATACTTAATACTCTTCTAGTCTATGACATTTCTTTCTTTTAAAAGAATTAATGAAGATGTTATTGTGAGGATTACTGATAAATTAGGAATTCAGTATTTATAAAACAAACGAAGTGAAATTATTTTTCAAATACATATATTCTATTAAAGTTTTAGAATAGGTAAAATTATTATATGTTCAGGTTCTACAATTGTAGTAGAAAATATAATAATAATTCTAATTTATTTATATGTATAAATAACAAAATATACATGAGCTATAAGATTACACAAAATCCTGTCTACTTAGTATTCTCATGAAAAATGTAAATAAATATTAAATAGTACAAAAGTTAAAAACTTAATAAAACATAATATAATAATCCGGTAGCTATATACTGTACTGATTTTCTTTTAAACAATTTAAAAGTTGTCTATTATATAAGAAGTAAATAAATAAAGAAAATCTGTTGTTAATTATTAATTATAAAAAATAATATATACCTAATATTAATCTAGTAACAAAGATATATTGTTTAATGCCGCGTTGTTAATATGCAATCTTAATATGTAAAAACTTGTACAAGCATTGAAAATGTTGTTGGAGGTTTTGGTTAAATTTATCTCGTAAGTTTCTGTGGTGTTAATTAGAAAACAGGATAGGGTTACTTTAGCACTCTTCATTAAGTTAATGAAATAAGATAACTTGTATTAAACAGGATTCTTTAATAGGAAATTTAAGAATATAGCTGTTTCGGATGGGTTCGCCGTTGGGTTCAGGGTCGTTCAAATTAAATAAAACCTGAAACGTATCAAATAAACACAAACGTAATTTATTTATTTCTTCTTGGAATTAACAAATTACTTAACTTACAGTATTAATATATACTGATAAACTAGCTATGCCCCCCGGTTTCACCCATGTTAGTATTATCCGACAAATATTGCACCGTCAATGTATGTTGTACACATGTGTGTAGCCTATATTATTATAATAAATAATTGTTCATACTTCCCATACTTGGCTACAGCTTTGCAGATTACTTGATTTCATAGTTCCTCCTCCGCTTCTTAGAGTCTTAACGTGAAGTTAAATAGCCTATAGGCTATAAAAAACAAAGTCTTACTATCATATACAAAGATAATAATTTCGAATCCGACGGGTACTTCCAGAGATTAGCGTTTTAAACAAACAAAAACACTTTTTCGCTTTATTATATTGTTAGTATTATGTAATCACAATAAGATAAAGATAAAATAAAGAGATAAATAAGATTTATAAAGTATGGTTTTGATATCTTTAGTACGTATGTACATATCCAATTTAAACGTACAATAAAATTGTCATAACAATCAAAGTATTCGATTTTGTAATTTTAAAATATTTAACGAATTACTGTAGAAGCTATTATGTCTCAGTAGGTAGCGTTTACGGACTCCGAGTCGATCGACGTGAGTTCGAATCCCTGTAATGACCTGAGCTTTCGGTCAAGGATAACATCGTGATGAAACCATAGCATGGTGGTAGGGCTTTTTCTAATGCCCGCCTGACTGGCAACCTTCACGTTGAAAATCTGTCACCAAGTACCAATAGGTGTGTTCTGGCAGCTGCACTTGGGTGCCAGTCATCCAATAGGCTTAAGATCAGGTGAGATTGTGGCCACAACTCTGAACCTAGGACAATAAAAAGCAGAAGTAAAATAACACATAATTTCAGGTTTCTTTTTTGGAATTCGCTTTCGAACTCTTCGATCAATCAATCTTTACATTGATAGTTAAGTATTGGGTTAGGAAGCAGAATAATGGTGCTTTTAGTGGTCTAACAGAGATATCTTTTACTATGGACCATTTTCAAATAAGGAAGTATAGGAAACTTGCGTTTGAAATATTATTGGATGAAGGATAGTGAAATAAGTCTTGTGACTTTATGTAAATATTTGTATTTTATAGCTTAATTTACATAATAAATATTTATTTTAAAAATATAGGATAGTTAATTATTATTTATATCTTATCACATCTTTTATACCTAATAACTAATTTTATTATACTTCCTTCGACTTTTTTACATTAATTATTCCATGTTAATAGAAATGCGATGAAATTTTTGTAAATTAAATTAATTTCTAATAAATATTCATATAGGATAATAATCGTAAATCAGCGTTAAGTAATTAATTAAGATTAACCGTGATATACTTCACCACCCCGATACAATTTTGTCCGCGTTTACGAATTTATAGTGGATACGAATGTATCTTGTCGGTCGGTATCAAATAAATGAGTCCGTTCGGTTTGATTCATGCGAATGGGGATCGGAAAATGCCCGGCAACAAATAAAATGAATCAAACTACGTACTAAAAAGGATAGTGGAAAATACAGTGCGCCATGCCGCACCGCGCCGCGCCACTGGTACGAGGGTAACTTTATAAGTTTGATTTTTAAATATTTCACCTTTTTTACGTTTCCCCGAGTTTAGTGCAGTTTTTATTTATATGTTATAGAGCCAAATTCTCACCTAATGCTAAGTGACGATGTGGCCCAAGATGGTAACACGCTAAGCCTAGTGGGAGAACCAGCTCTCAAGTGCAGCTGCCGGAACACACCTATAGGTGCTTGACGACAGACTTTCAACTCGAGGGTGATAGCTAAGTCAACCAGGTATTAGAAAATGTTTTCATTCAACCAAAGCTCAGACTAATTGCAGGGATTAGAGCTCACGTCGATCGACGTGACGTCCGTACACGCTACTACTGAGCCATCATTGCTTCAATTCTTCAATTTCTCAATTGGTAGACAATATCATGTTTGAATTTTAAAAAATCATGCTCTAATAAATTAATTGCCGCAATGTGTAATTATATTTCAATATTCTCAGAAATAATTGTATTAATGATTGTCTTTAAATAATGGGCTTTGTATTTTATAGAAGGTCGAATGAGATTGAATTGCCTTCATTGTTTCCTATAAAAGTGATATGTACTGTAATTTTTAATTATTTACCTACAGTTTAACTTTCATAATATTTTATTACAAGTCTAAGATTGCAAGCTTTTTAACTTACCTTGTTAGTTTGGGTCAAATGTTGCAACTGAATTTGAACAGTTATCGCCAACTGATTGAGCTGAAACTTTGTGTACGCGTTTAGTTCAAATGACAATGAATGGTTAAATAAGTGACGTTATTCTAAATCCAAAATGACGGACTCCCAAAGATGGCGGATCAGTTATTTTTATGAACACTCAAGATATGAATATCAAATTAAAGGATTTGCTGAGAAGAATATGAAAAAAAGAAATTTAAAAAACTTTTAATCAATATTTCCGTTGTTACAAACTTTCCAAAATAACTGATGTAACAGTTATATTCACCTGTATAAATAATAGCTTTCAGCAAAGCCCTTGCATAAAATTATTATATGAATCTTAATAAAACTGAAATGTTTTTAAGCTTGTATTTTAAAAGTTTTTATTTAATATTTTTCTATACTGTTGATTGTATAATTATTTTATTTTTTATTTATCAATCTGATTACAATAATATCAACGAGATAAATTAGTAAGAATGTGTGATTATTTTCTTCACTTCATTCTTATTACGTACGTAATGGTCGATATATTATAATGATATAGGTATATGATATTTGAAATGTTATTTTTTGTCGAACTACATATTTTTAGTATGGATGCACAAAAAAGTCATTCTAAAACATTTCAAAGCGGACCTAGACATCGTATCTTAATAAAATTTGTGTAAATCTGATTTAAAAAACGAATTTGTTTTCTAAAAGTATTTCAATAATTTAAATAATATTATTTAAAGCCACTGCTCATTGTTTATAAATAAATATTTCGGAATTGTATTGAACAATTTATTACAATATCTGTGATTCCCAAAGCTACGAACACAATTTATGTAAAATTGTTCACCAGTATTTCATAATTATTCGAACATTCAAATTCCAAACAGGAGAAGCAAAGTAAGAGCCACATGAAATTATAAAGCGGCTTACGTAATACTTGTCACAAAATGTTTTGTTGTAAATAAATCTCTGGGTGAACGAGTTGTGCTCGGTGTCTTATAAACAAAAAAAGAAAAACACATATCTAGGTAAACTTGGGATGTAAAACATTATCTAAATGCAAAGATTCATCGAAATCGTTGGAACCGTTTCCGAGAAATCAATTACATATACATATATACAAGAATTGCTCACTTAATATAATAAAATTATGTAGAAATAAATCTACGCTGTGTGTAATACAAAGTATTTTTTTATAGTAATACGAAAATGTAACGGTACTGTACCTAATATGTTATCGACATACCTTCGGTAAGACAAGGGCATAACTGCACTTTTTGTAATTTTTCACGATAGACATTTTAGGATTTTCTTGGCATTCAATATTGTATTGTTCTGTTTAGTTCTGAAGTAATTGTTATTTGCGTGAAATAAGCCTTAAAACTTTTAGAAGCGTCTTTATTCCTCCAGATATAGTACGTTTATAAAGAACTTAAGGGGGCTTAACTCATTTTAAGTATTTTTAACAATTGTGCCCTTGTCATACCGAAGGCACGATTATCACAAGCATTCTTACGACATCGGATCCTTCATGCGTAACGTGAACAGATATTTATGCAGGCGACCGCTGCGCCGCTGGATTTCGATCTCTCGGTAATCACCGTTATGTTTCGATTGTACAGTGCGGTACGAACAGTATCGTTAATTAGCCGAGCTATTAAAAAAAAACAGTATAATCCAAAAATAACGGCAAACCATCGCCGGGGTCGTCGCTGTCATATCCCAAAATGCAACAAAGCTAAACAGTGTCACTACTACTGGTTTATCGCCATGTGGGAAGGTGATTGCGACCCAATCGCTTACAGATCCCTACCACCCCGTTTGATTAGTGGATATACAACCAGCAGATCCCGGAATACGATACGTGTCACTAAGGCGTTTGTTACACCAGGTTTATAATGTACTTATAATGGTTTATACGATGCCTTTAACCTTTTAATATAACTCCATTTTGAAAGGTAATCGTAAAGTATCCTACATATTTTCTACCGAATGACAGCCATTATAAGAAAACAATGATAATGAAACACTTAGAGCACTTACTGCTCGTACATATGGGCCGATGCTGTTGCTTACCAGCTTTCTCATCTAGGGTCTATGCAAAGGCAAGCTATTCGCACTGTGGAACTTAGAACTTCTCAGAACCATCGGATCTCTGTGGTTCTACCGCATATACAATGGGGAGTGCTTTGAGGAACTTTTTGATATGGTGTCCTCATCACCATTCCAAACTCGCATATGCCACTAGTTGGCTAGCTGCTCATTCCCACACCCTAAAACCGAACCGAAACGTAACAATAGTAAGGTTCTCTAGAAACTTCTTGTCGTGTACGTTAGAGCTGTGAAATTGGTTACCCAGCACGGCTTTCCACGAGGGATATGACATGGGTTTTTTTTAAAAAGGGGCTGAAATACATTCTCGAATGTCGGCCCTTGGTGTTGCGGTTGTCTATAGGACACATTAACCATTTACCATAAGATAGGTCGACTGTTTGTTTGCTGCCCTTTTGGTATAGAAAATGGAGGGGGGAGAAATTGAAATTTAAACAGATGATGTTCTTTCGTTAAGTGTGATTGAAAATAAACCAGTAGAGTAAAACAATTCATTACATTCAAATTTTCTTATAGATTAAGCTGCTAACATGTTCATTATACTGATCATAAACGATTTGGATATTTTTGTGTGTACATAAATCTACCAATTATACTATGATTTAATATTCAGAGAAATATTCAAAGTAATACAGAAAAGAGCATTCTGCACGAAGTTGTATTACTAACACATGGACTAACATTCATGTAATTCACTGTTTTCCTGGTTTGTTCCTCTGGGATTGGTGATTTGAATATCTTGGGGTACATTAAATTGCGACATCTGTTCCTCTTGGTTGTTTATTACTTTATTCAATAAATTATTACAAAAATTTCACGGAATGTACCTATAATGTAAAAAAATGCATTGTGTTCAGAGTTGTGATATTTTTAGTGCTAGCCTGGCTCTCTGGTATCCTCAATTTAAAAATCTGTCGCCTAGGACTTAGTTATGTGTTTAGTCAATTACATTTGACAGCTAGTCCCATATGTAAGCTTAGTAGGACTTATACCACAAAGTGCCTTAACACCTATCATCATGTTAGATTATAACCAATACTGGGTGGGGTAGGATATAACTGAATCGCGGCCACCATATAACAGGTGTAACACGCCATAGTGGCACGATTAGGCCAGAATCCAGTAAGTAAGTGGGGTTGTAGGGTATCTGTACCCGACTGGTTCGCGAGCACCATGCACATGGTGATAAAACTGTCAATAACGATTTTTGTTGCTTTGTCTAGTTTCGGTAGCTAAATTCAAAAACCAGCTGCCTAAAGGCTTGCAAGCCGACATTACAACGTCGACTGCCTATAGATTGCTGATCTCTCGGTATTCGTTGTTATTTTTGGATTACACTGTGCCTACCATCAGATATGTAATTTTAAAATATTTAACGAATTACTTTAGAAGCTATCATGTCTCAGTTGGTAGCGTGTACGGACTTCGCGTCGACTGAACCTGAGCTTTAGGTGAAGGAAAACATTGTGATGAAACCGTAGCATGATGGTAGGACTTTTTCTAATGCCTGACTGGTGTGACAACAGGCGTGTTTCAGCAGCTGCACTTGAGGGCTGGTCTTGCACTAGGCTTAGCGTGCTACCATCTTGGGCCACATAGTCACTTAAGATCAAGTGAGATTGAAAGCATAACACTAAAACCTATAACGATAAAAAAAGTCATTGTGACTAATAAAAATTAGGTATAGTAATAAAATGGCAAAACACCTTCCCTATAAGCAGTGACAACTGTAATGTGTGTCTAAGCAAAGTAATAATGCGCTGAAACGCGCCGTGTCCACTTTAAAGTTTATACCACAAATAATTTGGCTACAAATCGAGCTCCAGCATCCGAAACACGCAGGTTTATTGCATTTTGTACATCGTGACACCTGTACCTAACGAACAACACAGGAACAGGACAGTCTCGACACAATATTAGACTTGTAAATACTTTAGATATATATTTTGCTTCGCTGAGATTTGTGTATTATCCAGTTCCTTTACCTATTTTATGAATCTAATCTCTTATACTGAAGTTTATACTTATAAGTTATAAATTACTATTTAGTTAATATAAAAGAAATTTGTTCATGATATGTATTTTTAAATAAATAAATAATTCATAACTCAATTCAAATGTTATATTGTATGTAATGTGTATATCGATGACTGCTTCATTTTCTTTCGGGTAAGTTATTGTACCACACTGAAGAGCACTTACTTTAATAAATAGATCATATTGTGATTTAATATTTTATTACATATTTATAATTTTGGTATTTTCACACAGTTCTATTTTTGATATCACTATGTTTTAGACATTTAATATCATGCGTACACTGGCAATGTTTATCGTCTATATATTATAGAAAAAAATTCAACATAAAAGTTTAATGTAGTGAATAAAAAAAAAAGTATAAGCCTATTGATACCTATAAGGCATGACTATAATCGACTGGATGCGAAAGACTGAAGGGCTAGTTCAGATACGATCTTTAGGAGATCAGCAGTGGATAAATATACCGTTATTAACGTTAATAATGTTAGTAGGAAACAATAATACGTGTACGATTTTTTACTTTCTTAAAATTTATAATTAATACCTTAATATAAATTCATACTGACCGACTGTACAAATTAAATATTCTTTATTATAAATAGATCACAGATCGTATATTTGGAATTTATGCCAAGGTAATGTTGTGGTATTTAATTCTGACGCACAGTAGCTGCGTAACATTTGCTCCGCTATTAATCCTTAACTTGAAACATATCTGTTTATGTTGTTAGTTTAGTTTTGTTTTCTTCTGTTTATGTTTGAATTAAATTGTTTCTATGATTCAATTTCAGAGAGATGAGAGATTTGCACATTTTCACCCTTTTCAAAATACCCTAACAATACTTATTTCTTTAAAATTATAAAAATTTTTGAATTATAGTGATTTGAATACAGTAACCCATTATTTGTTTAATCTTGTGACACAAGTTTCAGATTTTTAATAAAAATTATTAATTCTATTATTCATATATCTTTGATATTAAAAAAGAATTTTGACAATAAAACTCCATATTTATAAAATATTCATTCAGGTTCCTTAATTCCTTCACGTATCCGCGGCACATCTATTTATTTCAATTCCATTCATTTTCAAACATTAATGAAGTACTACATCATTGTAGATTCTGAACTCTACCTACCTACCCACAAATCCCAGTGTTGTGCGACCAAAGTCCAATTTACATTAAGTAAATACAATGTAACATAAAGTAAACAAAGGACATTCAATTAAAGGAACATTGTAGGAACGAAGCGAAATAGTCCCGGATCGCAATAACAGAACTGCTGAGTGGATATTATTGCCAGTTATTAGGTCCATCCACTTTATCAGCTCGAAGCACGCTGAATTCTAAATAGGCGTATAATTAATGGACCGAAATTACATTGTACGAGTAATATCGATATCTCACCAATTATACTAGTTAGTGGTTTAAACGGTTTGGATGACTTGGATGAAGTTGGTTGAGATGCACTAGAAATACTATTTTTCCTTATATATGCAAAAATTGCCAAGTGTTTGTGTTTGTTTTTAATATATTAAATGTTAGTAACAAAACCGACGATGAACAAACTAATCATATTTTACTGAGTTACGATGTGGAATTCCACGGGATATAAAGACAAGGACTTCATGTTGTTGTAGAAAAAGCTACGGCAAAAAATAAAGGTTCAATTAGACAAAAGCTAGTGGAGATGTGTACTCGTTACAAGTTTCAGCAACGATATTTTTCCATTAATTTAGAAAAAAAAACGGTATTTATATGTTTTTCTTTCAATTTTATTTTCTTTTCAATTTAAAGAGTAAAAAAAATAAGGAAGTCATAAAATTGCTTTGTTTTTATTATTAAACTAGCTGTGCCCGTGGCTTCGCTCACATGGACTACAGAAAAGGCCGCGCGAGTCTTGCTCCCCCGCTTCCAGCTATTTTAAAGACAAAAATGCTTATGGTGGAGATAATTGTTAGATAGATGTTATACTCTCCCGGACTTTTTTGTAGGTCGTTTTAATGTCTATGATTATATAGTACATTAATTAGCTATATCTCTTATGTTTTACTCAGCATAAGCCATTTAACGTCCGAATTGATTCACCATTACCAGTTTTTTTTATTTGTGCGGAACCCTAATTCTTTTTCTAAAATAAAAGTAGCCTAAGTTACTCCCTATATTATCAGCTATCTATCAGTGAAAGTCCCGTCAAAATCGGTCTAACCATTTCGGAGATTACCCGGAACAAACAGACAGATGACAGACAAAAATTAAAAAAATGGACTTTTTGTTATAGGTATCGTATATAATTTAATATGCATTTAGTAAAGAACTATTATTTTGACATTACAAACAGACACTTCAATTTTATTTATTGTATGTATATAGATTTGTTCAATTATGTCATAATTCTGGTGAATCAAGCATATTTGGTTGACGGCGTATATATCTTGCTGTTGAGAACATGTACTCTGAAGGCACAGAAGCTGCTGGCACTGATAAGTATTTAGGTAAATGAAATTTTATTAAAGGGAGTCAGATGCTTAGTGATCTGTTCAATACTAATTCAGTTGAAAAAAGGAAACGGATAGTTCGACCCGTTAAAACGATTGATTTATTCGCGCAATCTTGGAGCAGTTTTATTGCACGAGGTCTTTCTCGAACCACACAATACTATTATTATAAAAACTATAATAAAGCAAAAGAGCAAAGTATTCGGACATATTATGTTTTTTACAGAATCGTGATCAGCCAGCTATATAGTTACTGTGATAAACACTTTAAATACTCTGTTCGGCTTGTAGTAATTCATGAAGTTACTGTATCTACATTTCCACGCCAGCATATCAACTGTCGATGGCATTCGTTTCTCGTCGTTATTATTTTTGCATTGTAATGTACATACCATTAGATGCACAACATTATAGTAGACTTTCAAAATTTTGCTGAAACAAAATATTTATTGCATACAAAAATCACGTTGGAGTCCGAACTATAGATTTAATAATGTAAGTAGATATTAGAGATTAGAGACTTCTGCCCCTAGAGTAATTAAAATTATATGAGCTGATCTTGCTCGTTTAAGAAATTAATCAAACAACATACATACACCATGTCAGATATTTTCATAATAATGGAAGGAGAGTGTCAAAATTCATCTAATAAAACCCTTCTATTTTCCCGAAATATTAACTGATCTTTACCAATCCTGTCGAAAACATCAACTGAAATATTATATCCATGATCGAGAAAGTCATGTTATAAAATTATTCACAAACGCGCTACGGGAATTAAGATCAACTTTTAATTAATTTTTGATGTCGACAAATGAATTTATGTCAACGAGGAATAATCTGTTTTGCTTGTGTCTAAGTAAAATTCGATTGGATTTGATATTATGTGCTCAGAAACTTTCCAATATTGTATGATAAAGTACGTATTTCGTTTCTGACTTGATTGTACACGTATTATTTGTTATTACTATTATAAAAAGGTAAGTTTGAGTATATGTTTGTAATTTATTTAGCTACATTCAGGATTATGATTATGTTAATTGACGCGTAGGGAGTTATAGGCTGTCGCTAGTATTTTATATACGCATTAATTTATTTCTTTGTATCAAACATTCTCAGAAGTAAAAATCTTATAATATTCTACTTGTTTTTGTTAACAAAAGAACAAAATAAAATTTAAAATGTACGAAGATAAATAATGATTATTTTGATAATTATTATACATAAAAGAAAAAAATTAAGAAACATTTAAAATTTAACACTTCATAAGTCTATTGCTACTAGTTCATAATTTTATTCTACTCAGAACTGAAAAGAAATGGAGTTACATTTGATTCTAACGATTTATTCAAAGTTTTCTACACATTTTCTTTTTTGTCGTGAAATAAAATTTAAATAATTTTCTGATAACAGTAATTTTATTTAGCAGTATTGTTTCTATTTACATGAAATATTTAAGATTGTAATTTAATAGTTTAAAATAGGTCTCTCATGTACACAACTGAAACTACCACGTTTATTCGTGTGACCTATTTATTTTTTGTTTAATTTACCTCAGCTTTGTTTTTGTCTTTTTTGTCCTTTATTACATACCGAGGGTTCACTTGGCCGTAATATAGATAAGTTTACGAAATAGGTACTTCCTTTAATCTCATTATTGTGCAAGCACTCCAACACTGCGGCCCGGTTCGGGTCCTGAAGACATTATTATTGGAGAATTCCGACCCTGTCTCGTTAAAACCGAATTACTTTTCGCCTTGATAAGTATTTTTTTTATTATGAATATTGTTGGTAACGACCTAATATTCTTTGTTGCTAACCGAAAAAAAATTGAATTGGGGTTTTTAATAAAATTGCGATTGTATTTTTAGGCAGATGGTTAAAGTTATTTTGTCATTCGCAGGAAACTGAGTGATTATTGTTCTTATAACTAATTCATTTTTGAACACCTAATTCACTTTCTTGAATTTGTCTCTCAATTAAATACAAATCGTTTAATGTACTGAAAAACTATTAATTACATTACCGAAACACAGTTTTAAGAAGAAAACGTTAGAAACTTTTATTTGTCTTGCGCTCATTATGCGCTTACGCAGAAAATTTTTGTAGTTAGAATATTTCCTTCATACATATTACATATTACCTACTGTTTAATTATTAAAATAACTGTTATCTTAGGTTAGTTCTGTTCTAGCATAATGTATTCGATGTTTATATGCATACGGTCTGGTAAATTGATCGAGCTTGCTGAGCTCAGTGGAGCAGACCAAGCTAGCTGAGTGGGCAAGCGGTTCCGTTCCCAATTCTCTTAATTGGTAAATCTTAGCTGACGTTGCTCTTTGTAATTAAGGCGAGATTCTATGCAAGCCGTTAGGATAAGCAGAATTTAATGCACCTTCAAATATATCTGCGGTATTAGAACGCGTAGTTAATTAATTGAAACCGTTGAGTAGACTGTAATAAGACGGAGGGCTTTGTATTTTCTGGATTAAAGCAACTACAATTTACTACAAGTCTTTTACGTTCTTATATTGAACAATTAATTATTAAGAGTAATTGGTTAGGAAATTAGTCGTTACTTTTTGAATAGAAGCTCTTTCGTGGTAGGAATATGTATTAAAGAAATCACAGGCACCTTTTTTGGTAAATCTTTACATTACCATCTTATATTATGAATATCAATAACCTCATTTCTGAGGATGCGAGTGATTGAGCAAAGTGTAAAAGGTTTCGTTGGCTGGTTGGGGTTAGATACCCCAAACTGAGATTATTCCATTTACACAGAAAATATCTAGTTAAAGCGAAGATCGTTCTTCGTTTTTGTTATGTACATGTTAATTAATTAAGATCTACAAAGGACTTATATTTTTTAGTTAATATTATATAGGTACTTCATTCTGTACTATGTGATGTTAATAGTCGAATAGCTGACTTCAAAGCTTTTGATATTTGTTTTGTAAACTTTCACCTCAAGTTTGTGTAATATATTATCGTTTTTTGATTTCGTACTGACTGTACATTAGAGCTACACCGTACTGGGAAATATTTATCATTGACTATTTCGAATGTATAATCACTTAAAATATTCCTTAGGCTGAAATCTATAGAGCGTTTCCGAAATTGAAATGTATAGTCGAAAGCTTAGAATTTGCTCAGCTTTACCTGAATAAAGTTCAAGTCATCGAATAAACGACTTAGGGAAAACTTGGGTATTATACGAATGAAAAAATAGTGTGGCATAATAGTGACGTAACAGTCATTTTATAATATACTTTTTAAATTACTTGTATTGCTTAATTCTCATTGGTTTACACTACATAGTAATGGCTGTTTTTATTACGTACACGTTTTGTTATTCTTGTTGTTTGCAGTTGTTTCTCGTTATTGGTTTGAAACTTTAATCTTTTTATTTTATGTACGAATAATCTGTCATTTTTACTTTATGCAAGTTGAATATTATACAAGTACACAACTTAAATTCTATTTTAAATAGCTTTTTAATTTTCTATACATAATTCGCGATTACATTATTTGTTTGAGTTGAAGAAATTTAACAGTCCCGATGCGGTGTTGAATCGTTAATTGAGAGTTACCAGATACTTCTTCAGTTAAAACTTAGCTTAAGATTAGCGTAACTCGACTATAAATTCGAAATTTAAGATTGCGCTGAGTAAATACTTAGTAAAGTTTGAGTTAAACTGAGTACGCTCTATAGATTTCAGCCTAAGTCTCTAAACTTTTAATTTAAGGTAATATGGTTTTAGAAAAATATATATTCCCAGTATTGAATGCTCAATGACATTTAACGCTATCAAATTTGGCTATATTGATCCTGTCGATAATAAAGACGTATCGAATTGGCAACATTCGCGTCACGCGCCTGAGTTGCCCGGTTCGAAGTACGTGCTTGTCACTGGGAACTGATATCGGATGCTCGATACATTATCGTTATCACACGCGCAAAATCAATTATCGACACGTGTTTACTTATGAGTTTGCCGATAGTTTGTTCATATTGTGCTTGTTGATTGTTTTGGAAAAGCAAACAACTGTTTTAATATAAAAGTTTTCTAGATATATTTTAATCAATATATTATTCTAAAATTTTATTTTGCTTACTGATACTTCGTCTCTACTCATATAGCTCTGAATACTTCACCCGACAGAGCAGGGTCTGTAACAATTGTTAACAAAAATAGTTAAACAATATTTAATTACTCCCTAATGGAAACTGCTATCTACGGATATCTTTCATAGTATTTTTTTTATTCAATAATAATAATTTATTCATGCCAAGTACATTTTATTTTGACTCTTAGAAACACATTTATTTTTAAAACATTTGTATGTTATTCGATTTTATCAAGTTTGTGTTCCTTTTTAATATATTTTTGATATCACTAGTGGCAACCGAGCCCCGAACGCGTTTATTACGCAGTAACTATGTAATTTTTTCTTTTAATTTTATTTTATCTCTTATTGTTGACAATTTCAACAACCTATCAATTGATGAATGACATAACTTCACATATAAAATTTTCATAAAATCGGTTAAACTGTTTTCGAGTAAAATTCTGATATATACACACATAAAGAATGAAAAAAAATCATTTCATAAGTCCGTTATTAAAGATGTCTATCGGAAATTAACAAAAAAACATTATATGTACAGAAAAACTAAAGGTTTATTCATATAGATGTGAACAATTTATAAAAACTTACATAAACTTTAGAGTTCCCTAAACGAAGAGTCTTATTTTCTTTTGTATTTATTTAGAAATAACTGCGCCATTACCCTATCACACTGTCTCATCGGTAAGGAAAGAATGTTCTTTTGCGGAATAAACGAGTTAAATCAACCATAAATTTTCTCTAAAATGGGCTTTACGACTAAGTTATCATTGGCAGTTAGGAAAACGAAGCGAATTTTATCTTTCGATAACCGTTTCTTCTCTACATACAACACACACATATTTATTACCGTAATGCTAAAAGTATTTTGGTGGTCTTAGCATAATAAAAATGACGCATAGAAAGTTTAGGTTTCTTTTAGCTACTATCAGCTGTAAGTAAATTATATTTCTTGATTATACAATATGTATAAAACACCCCCGTCGAATCCGAAAAGGGTATATAGGTACCCCAACGACATTACCAAAAAAATATCAAAATTTTATTTATTATGAAAATAAAAATGTTATGGCAATTTAAAATTAGCATATTCAGTTTTAGTTTCCCTAAAAATTAGCTAATTTTTAAAACGTGTTAACACCGTCGCCAGACCCGACGCGGCGCGACGCGACGCAGCGGTACGTTTGGTCGTATGGCGGTACCCTGTGCTGTCTGTATTACCATGTAAGTTTCCTCATTTAACAATTTTTTTTACATTTTATTAGGGGTAATTTTTTTAAACTTATAATCTGAGATAGATAACATAAACAGAATATAATCTCTATACCTAATAACACCTTCACGGATCCGATGGGGGTTTTAATACATATTTATAACATAAATTATATGAAAATATCACTACATGTAAAATTAAGTGAAAACTGCTCCGTCTTTTGTCATTTGTGTCATTGGAGGACAAATGAAAATTATCAGTTACACTGTGGCATTCCTTTTGGTTTTTACTGAAACTATATGGCTTATTATCTATGCTAATATTCTAAAGCTCAAGAGATTGTTTGTTTGTTTGTACGCGCTAATCTTTGGAATTACCAGCCAGATTTACTTTCCATCGTACGTCATTGAAGACAAGTGTTCACCAGTTATAAATTAAGAAAATCGCAAAAGTAGCGAGTAGAACTCTATATATATATATGCGTATATATATTTACTAATAAAGAAAGTATCTTCGGACGTTGCTAGAAACGTCGCAGATCAAAATACATATAAATTGTGATGACAGGTGCCAGTCAGAAAGATAGATTTCATCCCAGTAAAGGGTTACAATTTTCGGAATAATTTTCATTTCATTTTAAACCGTTATTGGTTAGGTTTTTTCAAAGAACTACATAATTCTTTTTATAATATATTACATGTAAAAGTTATAATTTTTTTTAATGGTTTAGTTATAAGTTATATTTAGAAATTTTGCATTAAATAAAGATTACGCACCACGTTTGTTCCCATTTTGCAACTTTAAAATGATGTTTAAATAATTAATTTTCATGAAGAGTTAACGTAGATATTGCGTTACCAGGAAAATAAATCTTTGAGAAATAATATGTATGATTCCAAAGTAAATAAATATCTTATTTTTATAAATCACAGAGACATAATAGTTGTGTTAACTGTCTATTGTATCGGTGTATCACGTATTTTCTTCAAAATTTCGCATCATTTGTCATGTCAGCGTATTTTCCGATAATCTTGACAAGCAATAGTAAATCATTCGTATTGTAATAAATGCATATACCCTTATCGTCTACCTCACAGCCGGACGGGACAAAGGGATGACGATAAAGACAATAACCATATTGCTATATCTATTGTTATTACTTGTTCATGTAACTTAAAAACAGAATTTATGTTTATAAAATATGTAAATATAATGTTATCATTTTTAATAATATGCCTATCAACTAAACAGAATATGGTTTTGGTTGTGTGCTTTGTGAAAATTTTCGAAAAGTGTCTAGCACAAATTTTTTTTTTTTCTTTTTTTTTAAATATTATGATATTAATTGAATGTATACTTTTCCGTAGCATGGTGCAGTGACGGTACCTACTGTGTCTCATGGTAAGCACAGTACAATACAAAAACGACAACAAGAGATCGGCAGACTATTGAAGGTCATCCCTGGCTGGTTGATTCTGAAACGCGACAAACTTAAAGAAAGTCACTATGACGAGCTTATGTGCAAGTGCATCATATGCATGATAGTCACGACCCTCGGGTACAGATTTCTGCCATCTCGCCTGATTACTGGTAAACACCGACTGATCCCGGAACGCGGCGCGCTTTTTTTTCCGAACTGACTATACTGTTACCCATAAGATGTTTTAACCTGGTGTATGGTGTTCGCGATCCTGTTGGACACAATTGTCGTGGTCTACCACCCATGAACGATGCTTTACTCATAACAATATAATATTTGTATTGTCATATGTGTCATGTATCGTCATATGGACATTTAACTAAGACTATATTACATAATAATAATATTGTAAACATATAAAAAAATTCCTAAAACTAATATATTTTATGAATTAAGTAAACATTACACAATTTACAAATAAAAAGTAGTCCAAGTTATTTCCAATGAAGCAATAGGTACATTATGTAAGTAAGCACGGTTGCGTTGCAAATTTAATAACGAAGTCGTGTGAACGGCTCGTGTGTAGCGAACGAAAACAATTAAAATTTTCCCATACGTTCTCACTTATTAGGTTTGTGTGCTCCTGAACTTTGCAAATATTCAACACGGTGACCGGGTGAGCATGAACTTATTTAATATGTTCAGTTTTAACAGTTCTTACATATAACTGATAATAATTCATAAGTAATGTTATCTAGGCAATTAATAAAATTGAAGTGTCTGTTTGTAATGTCAAAATAACAGCTTTTTACTAAATTTATAAGAATGCGTATACGGTAGTTATAACAAAACGTCAATTTTTAAATTGTTTGTCTGTCTGTTTAATATCCGAAACGGTTGGACTGATTTTGACAAGACTTTCACTGGAGGTTATAAGGAGTAACTTAGGATTATAGAAAAAGAAATGGGGTTCGGTGCAAAAAAAAACAGCATCTTTATCTTTAAAATAACCGGCGGGCTACTTCCATGGGTGAATGCGGGTCACCACAATACCGACATTCTGTAGTCCACGCGAGCGGAGACGCTGGCACAGCTTGTATTCCATAAATTAATGTAGCAAGGTTTCGAATATATTATGTCCGACCTAAATTCAAACTGGTTAAATGTTTTTGTACCAAAATGGATGAAATATGAAATTAATTAAAAAGATATTGCACAATGATCATTAAAAACTGTTCAAAGAAAACTTTACAAAGTTACAAACGTAATAAACACGTTTATTTTAAATTTATTATTACTATAAATATTAAATTTGTTTTTTATATATATATTAACATTAAATTCTTAATATATATATTAAGAATTTAATGTTTATTTATCGGGGTTTCTTATAGAATTTTGATATCGATAATATGAATAGCCTTAGTAATTAAATATGGTATTAAAATTAACTTTTTCCTCAAACTGAAGGTATATTTCCTGTGCACTTAAAATTTTCAAGAATACCTTAGAAGATCTTAGATCTTATATTTTAGAAGACAAACAATATCAATAACACACAGCGTACATTATTAAGAACACGATAAGCACATGTGTGTACGTGAACATGTAAAATGGGGGGTTAGATTTCCTGTAAGCTTGGTACGTTAACGCAATTTATAGGCAATGTGAATAATACAATGTACAAATTTGGTGATGTCCAACTTCGAGCAAAATTGAATGCACCGTTATAATGAATTCGGACACAGAGGATACTAAACTTTTTACAGCGAAGTCAATCAGGTTATTAATTAGGGGTCAGTGACCATAATTATTGAATTGTAATTTAATTTTCAAATAAAATTGAATTTTTAAAATGTTGTCTTCTTGAAACATTAATGAAAAAGTTTTTAGATGTAGACGACTAAACATCTTTTAAATGTATTCTGTGTATTTGCATCTATTGACACCCCAATTTTAGTGGAGTGAGGTGGTCAAATCAAATCGGTGAATCCCCGTAATAGTGATTCGCTTATGCACGTCGTGTTTCGAGATTAGCCGCTACATAATATACAATTTTTATTTACGCACGCCGCTATAAGTGAGGCGACTAATGATAGATTGCTGATCTCTCGCTGGCCGACACTGTTTTTAGTTTGTATTATGCTTACGATCAGGCACATTTCTGTCACTTCATCGTGTTACCATTACATATAAAGAATGTGTGCGATCGAGGAATCTCTGTCAGGAACGAGGTTACTTAAAAATAAAATAAAATATGTAAAATATTGTTTAAAAATCAGTTAGGTACTCTAATTCATAGAGAGCACATCAATGTAAGTTTTGTATATATAATATGTAGTGAACAATTGAATTACTAATGGCGCGTATATTTCGCGAGACCACCCTAAAGAGAAGTGCAATGTTTTGTTAATTTCGCGGCCGCCTGAGGAAAGATTATAGGTACAACCAGCCGCAGAAAGAGATGCAGAGAGAGAAAACGCGTGGAGAGGGTAAAACGCTTTTTCTTGACGTGACGATTTCTACAAGTCAACTTCTACCGCAAGCCGCGTTAGTGAATTTAGTTCTAAAAACAGGAGTTAGGTGACCGTTAGGGAGCTTACTAACCATTTTGAGAATTTTCTATAAATCTATTCGAGATTTCTCACAAGTTCATAATATTGTAATATCATTATTGTCAACTGTGTTATAGGTTCTATATTGTGTAACTTCCACTGAACCAGTGCATCAAAGGTTTAGTACTGACGGAGTGCTATGTCAACACGATTTCCTCATTAGCATGCTTTTGTTGCGAACATCCGAACTATGTCCTTCAATCGTGTTTTGTTGACGGTATTAAACCTGTTGTAATCAAAGCTTCCAGATGTCTCAGTGCTGAAGTGGAGTCCTATATGAGGAGATACGATTCTAGTCTTTATCTGATGGTGATGTAAACGATAATTGCATGTCAGTAGTTCACGTAGGGAGTAATCAATTTTGTCGATAACTGCATGTTATTGAATTGTAGATATTGAGATTGAATTTCGGTTACGTAACTATGGAGAATCACTCGAGATTTTTCTATGAATACAATTACAGGTCGTTTTACTGACTAATACCCACTTCACTTACGACTTGATACCGGCGTGAGCATTAACAAATTTGTATTTTGTGGAAAGAGGAAAAGAATAAGGTAGCAGCGGCCGGCACACCTATACAACAGAGTAAAGGACACGGATACTCTTTTTTACAGACATGGGTCTGGGTAAAAAAAGAGATGTAAAAATATGAAAACGGTATAAATTAATAGCTTTTACGTTATCAAACAGTCACTAAAAAAAGCGGATTTTTGCAATGTAAAGGCAGAGATTTAGGATATTTCGTAAAAGCGAAGTCATGTAATAAACTTCAATTAAACAATTTTTGATGTAGGATTAATAAAAAAAAAAAGGGTTATGTTTATTATCTTTAAAAGTTATTATTTTACTTATTTTGTTGATTGTGAATTTTAATGATATTGTACTATTTTAAAAACAAAAATGTATTTGATTTTATAAACCATATTTCAACTAATTACATTCTGGGCCCAGAAATACCCGACTCCTACAAGCAGGTACTTTTTACGTAGATTATGAATTTGGATGTAAGTGGGTAATTTTTCAGAACAAAAAGTTCTACAACCACAAAGGTATATTTAACAGTAGTCTAACAGATATTATTAGTAGTTGACTGTAAAAAAGATAACCTCGGTAAATTAAATTGCATATTACATTTATTAATTTATAAATACATACTAAGAATTTCTTTAAGTAATAATTGTGTTTACTAGATTTCATATTTTAATAATATTTTTATATTGTTTAATATTATATTGATATTGATCATCTGATGATGGAATGTTTTGAAAGTTGTAAATAAATTCAATTTCCTCTCGCACCACATCATAACCTTCGCGTATCATAAACTAGTTTGCTCACTGTTTATTCATATATTAACATAATTTTATTTTACATCAGAAGTTTATTATATATATTCATGTTATTTATATAAAAATGCTTTTAAATTAGGTAAAAGAATTATTACTGTCTTAGTTCCTCGATTAGATCACGCTCATTTATCTTTATCCCTGTAGATCTATTTCGTCCGTGTTATTTATTTTCTATACTGGTTAATATCATTTACTTTTCTTGCATTTTTATTTGATCAGTCTGCATCCTATAATTTCCTTCATTATTCAATAACTTTTATTATTTAAATCGTAATAAATATAAAATGTAACATTCAGTATTGTTTCGGGGAAACTTGGGTAAAATTTACTTACATTATTATGGAAAAAGCTAACCCTAATCTGCAAATAACATGAGAACTGCCGATAATACACAATGACATAGTAACGTCATTAATTCGTATATAACTTTCACGAACCGTATCGTGTGGTTCATAGAACATTCAAAATTAAATGGTTCTCTGCGGTTTAGCGATTAGATTAAATTTCGCTTTTTGTTATTGTGTTTATGGGTTAACAGTTGACCACAAATGTTAATTGGCATAACCGATTATGGTAACATGCTATGCCTTAGAAAGGGGACTGTAGCTGAAATACACAGTTATGCGTTTGTCGACAAATTTTTAACTTGACATTGCTAGATAGGCTAGAATATTAATAACATACGTTTGTATTATGATGAATGTTCTGAAGTATTGTATCACCTTAATCCATTATCTCTCTTCAACCACAAAACCACGCGGACTAGTGTTCGGAGTCATAGCTATATGGTAGCTACCATCATGGCACGAATAAAGAAAGTACGTATATTCTTATTTTTGCTGTGCCTTGCGGATGTGGAATAGTTTACCAGTCACCGTGTTTCTTCCTTCCTGGAATGATACTGGTTCCTTCAAACGAGGTGTGCAAAGGCATGTCAGTAGGCCGGCATAACGTTGGCGATTTCTGATGAAATCTGGATCACCGACGGTCGCCGTTGTACATAAACTACTTATACAGTATTTACCTTCAGATGCTGTACAGATATTTTGCTGAGCTATAATAATAATATATGATTCCGTAACAAAATGTTATTATTATTCAAAGAAAGGTAGGGCACAGATAATTTTTTTTGGAGATTTCCCTCTACTTGGGGCAGCCTGACTGGTGAAATATATCCACCCTACAGAAGATCGCAGCTAAATAACCTTGTGCTTCTGGTTTCCAAGCTCCTTGTGGTATAAGGCCAGCGACACGTTAGTTTATAGCGTCCATAGGCTTAACGGCATCAGGCGGATCGTATGTCGTATGCTTGTTTGTCACCCACCTTAGTGGTATAAAAATTAAATTAAATTTCAGTCTTCAAAAATTTACACAGAAAACAAATTAATTCAGCAATTGATCCGTTGGTATAACATGCAACTTTTATATGTTTGCCCGACAGTACTTAAGCTAATAAGCCAACTTTAGCCGTATTTGTTGTTGTTTTAGGACAGAAAACGTTATAGCTGGAGTTAATCTTGCCAGTAATATCCACCTCGCATATGATCCGCCAGGGAGTGAAAGTGACGTGACAGTCGACCACAAAACATCTTAATTAATTTTGTCTTCTCTTTTAAACGATACATCGTAGTAATAAAACGAAAAGTAAATTTTAAATGTTATTGCATATAAATTACTTACTACATATATGGAATTTATATTTTGTAAACAAATTTTTATGGTATTAATAAAACGATTTGCAAATGTATAAATAAAGGTTGAGATCTTTTTACAGTTAAATGGATTAAGTTTAAGAGATATAATATTCTATTCAATTATTAAAGAAGTTTTATCACTAGATGGCTATTTTGCGGTATTATCTAAATGCTTAATTAAACTGTCGTACTTTTGATGAACTTTAGTTTGATGTATATAAATCATGACACAATTTTATAGTTATTTACAGTACGAAAACCTGTTTTGTTTATGCAAATAAAATTACAGTCATCTTGATATACTTTTAAAGAACTAAAAGTACAAAGGCTTGAAACGTTTTGATTAACGTATATGCGCATAGCAACCGGTCGGCAACATACTAGTGCAGGAAAATAATAAAAAAGAAAATCGGGTGCTGTGGATAAAGAGTAGAAAACGCTTGTACTAAAGTTAAGTCTTTGTCTATAGTTTCTAAATTACCTTAATTTTTTTTATCACCGTAAAAGCATTAACTAGATTCTGGCAGATACCCTCGGCTCGGCCTTGATAACATACGAAGTCTTCCCAAAAAAATCACTAGAAGAAAGAACATAAAAATTAAATAAAATTCCGTTAGTCTTTATGAAAATTATGTCGACGCCTGTAATCACCGTTGGTAATTTTTAAGAATGTTTTCATAGCAGTCGTCTGGGCTTACGACTCCCTATAAAACTCAGGAAGAAGGGACAAAATTTTACAGTGCTCTTACCGAGCAATAAAACGTTAGCTTGTGCTTCGGGCGGTTAAACAATTTAGCTTCTAGACAAAATTCCGTTCCGTCACGGCCGTTCTAAATAACTGCTTTAAACGGGTAGGTTTTAAGTAAACACCTTTGGACATAAAAGGGTTTATTGTTTGTTATTTAGAAAATGTATAAGTCAGTGTGATTATTAAAGGTATACTTAATGTAGTGCTTATTAAATGAGGGTATTTTGAGAGGATGCGCGCGCGAACTCATATTATTGCCTTTTTTTAATTCTGTAAAAATATTATGACAGTTTATAAATAACGATTATTTTATAAACAATAACGAAAATACAAGGGAAATTGAAAATTTAATAAACCCCCGACACAAGTAACCTATTCATTGAGAACATTCCAATGAACCTAAATACGATAACTCTACTGTAAGTTGGTGAGGAGTTAGGTTACCAACAGACTCCAGGTGACACTGCTGAATCAGATCAAGGTTTTTCTAATATCATTGAAGTAACAGAATACCAAATCTCGACTCAATCAGACCTGTGGAAGATGCTCACATCTATTTAAAGAGCTGATAATCTTCAAATGGCTAAACAGATTTTCTTGAATCATAGCTAAGAACTTTCTCGATCAAGTCACCTTTCAAACAAAAAAAACTAGATTAAAATATGTTCAATTGTGAGCTACGATGCTACACACAGACACACGTGATACACACGTTAAACTTCTAGCAACCCTTTTTTTGTGTCCAGGGTAAAAACAGTGTTTGAGCTGTGGGACCATGTAAGGAGGTTAAAATAACACCTTAAGATTTTCTAAATATATTGCAGATTTTAGGTCCGCACCTTTTAAAAGAAGTGTTTGTTTTTATATCCATATATAATATATATATATTTTATATGTTATAATAAATATATTCCAAAATAAACCAACCTCATCTCCACTTGGTGTACTCTCTTGAGTAACGAACGAAAAAATAGTGATAACGAAGGAATATACCATACATCGCGAACACCATGTCTCGATGAATTTTGGTTTTTTCTTTCGGGAATGAATAACGACTTGAATGTAGTTTCTATAACATGCGTTAACCGAATACTCTTTTTTATATTTAAATTTTTTTAACCAAAATCTATATATTGTTGGATGATTATTAGCTCCTAAAACTATTAAGTGAGCATATAATACACATACCTACGGTTTCTTATTATGAAATATTGTATTTAGATAATGTTTCATGATCATGTGTTTTTTTTTCTTTCAAGGTACTGAACAAAGCTCTGTCGTTCAGATTTGGGTAGTTACGTACGTATAAGTATTTCTTCCTTATAACTACGTACTTGTTTAGTATTGTGATTATATTATTATGCATAAATAATAAATTGTTAAACTATAAAATATATTATGTTAATAATAAATATTTGTCGGAAGCGGCCGAATTACTGCGAACCAAAGTATGGTTTTTAGATTTACGAAATACTCTCTGTACGAGTAATCCTGTGCCGTAACACAATCGACATATTGCCTAGTTGACAAAACTCGACTTGATTAATCCGGCTCTAGATTTATTGCGTGAATAAATCAATATGAGCGCGACAAACAAGCCCATAGCACCAGCTTGGTCGTCTCTAACACCGACGGGGTTTTTTCTTCGTCATTTAATTTATGGCGCCCCAAAATACTTCCTAATTCTTGTGCCGTAAATTAAAGGTCACTTTTTTGTTTATTATTTATTTTTCCTTATCCTTCAGTAGTATTCAAATATAAAAGAAAAATACTTTAATATTTATGATATTTAAAACTTTATAATAATATACAGGTACAAATATATTA
Organism: Saturnia japonica; assembly: GCA_033032175.1. Taxonomy (NCBI): domain Eukaryota; kingdom Metazoa; phylum Arthropoda; class Insecta; order Lepidoptera; family Saturniidae; genus Saturnia; species Saturnia japonica. The sequence continues at coordinate 9,284,045 of CM065314.1, forward strand.
TGAGTATACAACATCTTTAAGCGCAACGACACTTTACATCAGAATGAAACACACAAAAAATTAACCTAGCGCATATAAAAAATCATAACATTTCTTTCTCCTTTTAACTTTGATCAATACTATATCTACAGACAGTGTGTATAAAACGCAGAAGAGATATATTTTTGAGCGACGCTGCAGGCTATTTGCGTTGGTCTCCACTATCCATGTTATTTCCTTTGCAACTCGTTTCCATTGCTCATAACCACCGACTCGAATAAATTTCATCCTGAAAATTGTTTATTTACTCGGTTTTCAAACAATTTTCTGGTTATATGGGTAAATAAACTTTTTATCGATACTTCTATAAATAAATTTTATAAAAATCTTTAATGTACAAAGTTCTTTTTGCAAAGTTTACTCTTATATTTAGTTTAATGCGGTTGATAGTGTAAGGATATTCATTCCATAGGTGTAAGTTGGTATTTATTTTATAACAAACGAAATTTAAATATGCGAGGGTGGCAACCTAACTCAGAAAATGTCAAACGTCGCAAAATGACGTAGCAGCGCTCCTAATTGGCTGGGCAGCGTGTATTACGTATGGCTCAGTGGTAGCGAGTACAGACACCGCGAGTTCCAATCCTTACAATGAGCCTGACTTTTCAGTGAAAAATCTATGGTTTTCATAGCATGATGATAAGACATTTTGTAATGACCGCCTATAATATTTTTCCGGTATCTGCACTTGAGAGGACTAGAGAGAGGAGTCTTGTGCCTCATCGTCACTTAACAACAGATGAGGTTGTGGTCAAAAGCTAAACCTATAAAGAATTTTAAAATAAGATGAGTGAGCGAAACAGAGTATGTACTAGAATGTGCAAGTGTGACAAGCAGCGGAGTATTAAATAATAATTAACCTATTAGATATCAAAATCAAATAATACTAATAATAAAAGGATTTTATACACAAAACGTACGCTTCGCTTCTGTAGAGTGTCTTACAACATCTCACTTTTTTTTAAATAAAGCAACTTGTGCATAAAATATATATCATATCAGTTTCTAAGTATCATTTTAAAAACCGCGGCCGCCTTCCTAGGGAATAAACTAGTTTAATCACCACACTAACGAACCTATAGTTTCATGTTTCGTGATGATGTCGTAACTAGAGAACATTTATTGATCGTCTAGGTTTCATTAATACAAGTTTTCCGTCACTATCACCTAAGAGTTACTTCTTTTACCATTTACATATGAACCAGGGTGCTTGAGTTCGAACTTCCATATTGAAAAAAAATCCTATCTATTTTTTATTTTACACTAGCTTTAGCCTTCGACTTCGTTCCTGTTATATTTGAAAGCGAATCGACTAGCGCGCCACCTATTTTAAAATGGTTGTACTAATACAGACCGTTAGACTCACTAAAGTTTTATCGCAATCGTATGAATAGAAAACAAAGAAACATTAATCGTGTACATAATACTCTATTTTAAGTTTAAATACTGTTTTTTAATAATTGCAAGATTTATTCCTGACATTCGGTTCGTTCAAATTCACATTTACACAATATTTTGTGTCTTTCTAAATTCATTAGTCAGTAAACTATTTATAATTTTAAATTCTAAAGTCACATAATAAATTAACCGGTTCCTATTTAAATAGAGAATTTTGGATAGACTTTGAAGTCTGTTATCCAAAATGAAATAAAATACTGCACAAGTTAGATCCTGGTCGGATTGCTTTCTTCCTTACGATACGATCTAACTTTACCAACCCGTCTTTTTTAACTACCCCGTCGTCAATTATCATTTGAATCTCGGGTTGGGTTCGAGAAGTGATCATAATTCAATATTAGTGTCCAATAAAGGTGACTGATAACCACGTATATTATACGGGACCTTTCTTTGTAGTTAAAATCTACGATATGATAGGAAAATGAGATACTTATATTTTAATATAATATTAATACACAATAGTTAGTTTGGAAACTTTATTCACAAATATCTCAAGTACTTTGTATTTTTTTTCTGTTTCTTAACCCTTTTTATTAATGACCGAAATATACATAAGAATGTAATTATAAACTAAACATTGCACATAAAACCTTACCTTAGTTGTATTTATTGAATTATGACGTCACGCGCGGTCACATGAACATAATGTATATTTCATTCATTTACAATAAAAATGTGTAATAAAGGTGTAGTAATAATGAATAAACATTAATTCATGGTTATTATTTTCAACGTTTTTTAAAACAAAATTAGGGTATAATTATTCCACTGAACAAAATAACAATCATATGAACACTTGTACCTAAATATATAGCGATAATCTATCCTGAGAAATCTAATAAATAACTCACACTACTCTATCGACATAAGGGAGTACAAGTTATATATAGTAATTATTATCAAGTACAGTACAATTTTGCCGAGTTCGTATACAAAAATGATTTACAACAACAGTAATTTGTGAAGGGGGCGAGGTAAAGATACACCTTTGATGGATAAAACATATTTGTTGCAAGCAATAAGGACAAAATGCTTAAACGTACAAGTGTGGCGGGTCAACTATTACAATGCAGTCCGTGTGAACGCGTTTTACGTTCTGAATTTGTGATGTGGTCAGTTCCCCTATCACGGTTTACTCTAGATTGTTTATATGATTCGAATCTATATCGAGTCGAAAGTGTTTCACTTGACCGTTAGCGATTTATTTGTAGTTTTCAATTATAATATAATAAGATGAAATGGTTTCATATAAGATATTATTGCAAGTCTTTATCAACTTTTAATTATGTGTTTTCTTAATAATAGAAAATTTGCAATATTTTGTTCAATATTTATAGTAATTTTACAAAATGTAAAACGAGGTAATTTAAGAAGTTTTTTTTTCATTTCAGATCCTGCTTACTATGAAAAGTCGCCAATATCTTTACTATGAAGTAATCAGGTAATTATTGTTAATATTTTGTATTCAAAACTCCATCGAGTATTACTGTATACCGGAGGCAAACAATTTAGTAAATTATTCACTAGACTCGTTAAAGTCTCACTTTGAACATTAATCAAATAAGACACTGCATTACATAATTGTGTGAAATTTTGAGTAACATTTTATTTGTTGTTTAAGCAAAGGTTAATATGTATTTTTATATTAAATTATATGTTATTAAAAGTATTTATTATTAATTAATTAAATAATGAACTTAGGATAATATACCTCTGGTATGCAGTATTATTACATATTAACTAAAATTACGTTCAAAATTAATCTTGGTATGTTGTCTTTTACTTCACAAATGGATTAAAAAGTTCATGGCAATATAACAATAAACACGTGTATTTCATAAAGACAGAAAATGATCCCAACTTAGGATAGATTTTAATTTTGTTACTTCTTTACAATATGAATAGCCGCGCGGTGCGAATATTTCGCATATAATAGAATGTAAAACATCTAAGCTGTCATGTTGGTACCTTGTAGATGGTGCCTTGAATATATTTTCATTGCTATTAACAGATGACTTTCCTAATGATAAGGATTTTAATCATTTTTTCACGAAAACATTATTTTGAATAAAACTGAATACTGAGGAACATAAGCTTGAATCATTAATTTCGATTAAGTATTAACGGAGTTATGGGATTGACAGGAAAAAAATCGTTTGAGAAATAATATACAACATATATGATGCATTTAGCATTTTTTATATAACTATAACAAAAAAACCTTGTATATATATACATATTGTGTACTTTAATAATTCAGTCTGTCAGAAGCCGACAAGAATTTGATTGATTTATTTCCATTCATCTTATTTCCGACAAGTGCCGGCCGCTCCCGTTTTGACGTCGACAAAATAATAAGAAAGCATTTAATCGTTCCTCTTGTTTTATGACGGATGTAAACCTACATAGAAGAGTACATTGTTGATTGTTTGAAAGCTCTTTCGAAAAGGTCATCGATTTATTTCGCGTATATATTCAGTTATATTGAGAATGTTTCTCATTTTGCAATAAAAGTTACTCTAATTCTGTAGTTTACTACATACAATACATACTGTGCAGGTATTTTACTGTAAAATATTCAAATATTTTGTATATTATTTCCCAGTATATGTATCATTTTCCTTGACCCAACTAACTTAATTTATGGGTGGTGTGTGAGCTAATCACATTTCACTAGGGTCTGCAATTTTGTTAAAACACTGATAGCTTAACGTTTAACTCATTGCTATACTATGTATTTTGATTCTTCTATGTTATGTTACATGTAAATTAGTATGTTTACCTCCTTTTAGTAACCAAATGCAAATTTCGTTATTTGATTTCAGAGTGTTCACCCACCCACAGTTCCCCGAGTATGTTTTTAGGTCCCATGTAATAGGGGCGAGTCTATTGCCCTAAATCGGGCACGAAACCAAATTCCGAGATGCTACTGAGAATTTCATAGAAAAAATCCAATAACACTTTGTTCGACCTGGGATTCGAACCCAGGACCTCGCTCATAGCAGTCGAACTGTGGGTGAACAATTACTACACCTCTGCCTAACCCTTCGGGGAATACAGGTGTGATGGTATGTTTTCAGAGTGTTTATTATATGATGTTTGAACGATTATTGATGTGATACTTTTACGACAGTGAAAACTAAAATACCATTTATCTTCTTTTTATATATAAAAATCGATATTTATATATATGTTACCTATAGACTCCAAGACGGCTGGAGCGATTATGATTAAATTTTCAGACAATCTTCATATTAGTCCAGCGGGTGATCCTGTAAAGCTTTGTAGCGAACGGATCAATGTTCCCTATGGACTTCAAAACGGCACAGTTACGCGTGTCCGAGTTTGCTAATATTAAAAAAGACTTCATATAAATATTTGGAGATAGTGAACTTATAGCACTAATGATGAACTTTACACCTATTGTCAGGAAACAAAGAATCAAATCGAAATGATTATATATCAATAACCAGGTAAAGTCCTTACTTTTACTATTGTTATTTTAAGTATTATAAATTTATCATGTGATTACGAAATATAGTTTTATATAATATTAGCAATACTTTCATTTCGTATTTATATTATATCCTATTTATATAGGAACACAAAAGTTTTTAGTAGGTATAACTGTAGAAACAAGTAAAGTTATCTTTGACCAGTTTTACTGGTTCTACACGAACGAACATCTTTGCACAATAAAACTTACGGTTTTGTACATTCTTGGTGAAATGAGGTCACATTTCTTTTAGGTATTGTCACTCTTATTGTCTTGTTCTAAAATTTCTGTTCAACGTCAGAATAGTGTTGCCGTATTCGCGGATATTTTAGAACCAAGTTCTTTAACGCGGTTTGCGGTAGGAGTTGCCTTTTTTTCTTTTTTTTCTGACTGACTATACTGTTACCGTAAGGGCTCCAGAGCCTCAGACGGCTTTTACAGCTTCACCGTGACTTGGAGGCGAGCGCTTAAGGCACTCTGCCGCGAAGACGAGTATCTTTTTTCTTTTTTTTTAGAACTGACTACACTGTTAGCCTTAGGGGCCCTAAAGCCGCTGCGGCTTTTACAGCTTCACCGGACTTGGAAAAGTAGGCAGGACGAGTATCGAGCGCGGCCGGTTTTTATACCTTTTCTCAGGCGGCCGCAAAATTGCAAAACCTTACACTTTGGGCGGGCCCCTCAGGGTGATCTTGCAAAAAAGTGAACGTTCAGTAATTCACTGATTTATCAGTTATTTTGTATGGTACATAATATATATAAAACTTACATATTAATTGCACTAACTGATTTTCAAATAATATTTTACTTATGTTATTTTTAGTAGCATCCTTACTGATGGGGGTCCCCCAATCCAAATGTTTTTTTTATTTTATTTCGATAAAGTATCTGGAGACAATAGTACGGTACACGTACAAAGCACGTGATATTTCCAGCGCGGCTTGTAGGCTCGGCACGTCTGCCGGCCTCCTAAACCGATTACAACCACCCGTACTGAAAATACAGTTACAAACACGATACAGTAGCACTGCATTTAAACTTCTGCAGTGCTGCATTTCATTAATAAATCACAGAATCTACCTGAGTATTTTACTTCGTCAGTACATTGGAACAGTCTTTTGAAGTTACACTAATTTAGGCATATCATGAAATAATTATGGCAGTGAATCACATTGTAACAAAAATTCTACATCATGAAGTTGTTTACTAAACTGTTCCCTACCAGTTCCCTAGTTACCAGAGCCCCCTACCAACACGGTATATTAAATGAGATAATATTTAATATAAATCAGAGAATCGTGTCGATGTGAATCCGTACTAATAATAACTTAGTATTCGTACTATTGACCCGCACTATTGACAGGTGTACTAAGTTACTGCACGCACTTTATAAGTAGACAACGACCAATTTGAGAACATTCTCGCGTGAGCTGTGGGATACTGAAGACCTCAGTTAATAAGTCGACTAGAATAAATACTGTTCCCAAGTGTCGTCTCACTTCGTTTCAAACCCTCAAGATAGTCATACTTATGTTATTCGACAGTGAAACTAGCGGTAGACATTTAGGATACTATTAGCTAGAATAGTGCTGCTGACCACGGACAGTCTGATATAAATGACACTTGAGATGTTGGCAGTCATTGCGTATATAAATACATACATACGCCTTTTTTATGCGGATACCATATCATACATTACAATTTTACTGCAAACTAAGCGCAAGTTAAACTGTGATGTGTAGAATATAGAGTCAAAAACTGAAAATAACAATGACACATAATAGTTCGCTCGTTTTTTTAACAAGGATTAGCGTTTGACTATGATCTCATCTGATGTTGAGTCGCGGCAAAGATGGATTGGCTCTCAATAGCGGCTGTTGAGACACGCTTTATAGGTGTTTGGCAGCAGGTTGTAATCTGTTTTGAGAATCTGTTTTTGAGAACGAAATTGCCAACTTCAGCGCAATAATAGGACTCTATACCACGGCCTTAAGACCTGTTTGATGATTGGAAGCATAAAAACGCTATGAATCATCGACGAACGGTGTGAAGGTCAAAAAAGCCGTGAAATTAATAAAACCGATTTCTTACCGTAGACAAAAACATCTGCAGTTAATACCGTCTGGAAGGTTTCCAAATTGGACATGGAATAACATACTCTTGTCTGTAATTGCCATCTTATTTATATTAATGCTTTTGTACTTATATATTCGTCTAAATAATTGAAAACTGTGAACCTTCACGATCACATACAGTATTATCAATAAATAACCATTACAGCTGTGCACTGCGATAATATGGATGTTCCTAGAGGTAAATAAGATATACGATTATAAATTTAATTGACGGAAATTGGTAGATATTTTAGTTATACAATATCAGATATAAAGCTTTTTTTCTCTTTAAGTGTTTCTCTTATTTTTCAGAACTTTCTTTCTATCTGTTAAAATGAATAAAACTTTCAGATTTAATCAAGATTACCCATATTGTTGACAATTCGTATGCCGTATCAATTGAGAAATGGCGTGTATTTCCCGTGTATAATATCCATCAAAATCGATTGAAAATCATTATTCCATTCTACGACTTCTAATGTATTATTAAAGATTCTTATAGCCTCCCATATTATATGTTTGCTTTCTGTCTACAAAATTCGATCAGAATTAGTTGAGAATTCATGAAAATTAAATTTTTTAACATTTTTTACGATTTCTAGATGTAATATTGACAATTCTTATAGCCCATTAATTAAGTAATAACTTATACTTCTTGAGTACAAAATTTCATCAAATCGGTTAAGACAAAATAATATAATGGCATATTCGTCATCAGTATCGTTCATATTTATTTATTTATAAAAAGGCACTGCTACAGAGAACAAACTAAACTTATACTATAAAAACATAACTATAAATGTAACACAATAGAATTTGCACTCCGATTAAAACAACGCACAACGTTCTCATAATAACAATTAGTAACATAATAATAATTTACAATTTACTTAGACATATCTTCAGGTAACCACTCACACTACAATTAAACACATTCAAGTCCTTACTATGTTCATTATGTGCTCTACACATTCGCAGAACTGGATCATAATAAGCAACATTATTAGAACAGTACTTTACATGAAAAAGTGTTTGTGTTCGTCTGCTGCTTGTTTTAAGTGAGAATTGGCTCAACAATTCACTGGTATCCCATTTGGCATTTACTATCTTATGAAGGACAGAGTAACCACTGATCTTACGTCTGGATAACAATGTGTTCATATTGAAATGTTTTAGTCTGTCCTCATATGAAGGTAACTTGTGTCTTATACCAAATTTGGCTGCCAAATGTAGTAGGAAACGTTTCTGAACAGCTTCAATTCTGTCTATGTGGTTGTGATAATACGGGGACCATACTACTGAGCAATATTCTAAAATACTTCTCACTAAACTTGTATATAGTGTGATAAAACTAGCTGGTTTTTTAAAAGGTTTAGTTATCCTAAAGAGGAATCCCATTATTTTATTTGCTTTCGTTTGTACGATAGCTTAGAATCAAGCCAGACACCTAGATCTTTGACATTACTTTGACGTTGCAATAATACATTATCTACTTTGTAGGGGAAAATTACGGGAAAACGTTTTTTATATTTAAGGTCATGTTATTTTTAATACACCATAAGTATAGGCGATCGATATCATCCTGAAGATCAACACAAACGTCGCTTGAATTGATTACATGGTATATTTTTAAGTCATCAGCATATGCCAAACATTTAGATTTGATAGAGGTAATGAGGTCGTTAATGAACAAAATAAATAAAAGTGGTCCTAAAATTGATCCTTGCGGAATTCCTGAAGTAGATACAAATGGGATGGAGTCATAGCCATACACGGCAACAAGAAGCATTCTATTTGACAAATATGAAATTAACCAGCGCAGTAATGAACCATGTAATCCAAAATGATTAGCTTTACGACAAAGTATATTGTGATCAAATTTATCAAAAGCTTTAGAAAAATCGGTGTATACCGAGTCTACTTGTGTACTTAAATTGAAAGCACTGCTTAGGTGATTGATATAAGTTAACAAATTAGAGGTTGTGGATCTCCCAATAACAAAACCATGTTGCTTATCACTGATTGCAGGTTTTATATGGTAATTGATATACTTATAAAAGATACTTTCAAAGACTTTAGCAAAACAGCAGAGAATACTAATAGGTCTGTAATTGGTCACATCCATCTTGTCCGCCGATTTGTAAATTGGTACTATTTTAGTTATTTTCCAGAGTTCAGGAAATAAACCCTCACTAATACTATCCCTATCAGGAAATTTTGGGAAAATATTAAATGTACAGACAGAACTACAGATTTATTAGTATAGTTTTTATCTAAATCGGTTGAATAAACAAAAATGTTTTTACTGAATTTTTTTACTATTTCTAAAATTATTATTGAAATTTCTTATAGCCTATCAATTGACCAAGGATCACATAATCTTCCCTTGTAGAAAGTTTCATGAGAATTAGTCAAGCCAAATTTTGAGTTAAATCTGAACATACAGACAAAAAAATTGTTATGCTACATCAGTTTCCTTCATGTAAGTAGGTCTATCGAGAAATTTGGGAAAAAATATTACATGTATTAATTAATATAGATAACATAACTTTAAATATCATTGTTTAGTTAAAAGTTTTTACGAGGCCCCCCCCCACAGGTTCGAGGCCGTTGCCTAGCGCCGCCACTGTTACTGCATATACACCTACTGTTGCCGTAACCCGACAAACCAAAAAAAAAAAACATATAAGGGTTTATCACTATGTGTATTGTGGTCGCAATCCCTACCACCCTGCTATATTATCTGCATATGCACCGGCCGATTTCGGAACACGATAAACCAAAAGAAAATCGTAGATGGGATTATAATAGTGTGTGTGGTATTATCATTTTACGCCAATATGAAGCAAACGCATTAACCATCCCAATAAAACTTTAGAAATAATTAAATTCATCCCAAATTGTACCGGCCTACGGCAAGGTTTTTTGAAAAACGTGAAACCTCTTTTATTTCTTTCATACCAAAAGCATAAAAATATGCATTTCATATCCCTGATTTGAGACATGATGGGTTCTTCATACAAACTTTTACTCAAGTTTTATTTTCACCACATGTGGAATAACACAATGAAATAATTCACTTGAATCTAGATAATTTACAATAGGTATATCGCTTGCAATATAAATATAAACTACCGCGATCTATGGAACACGTCACTTTTCAATAAAACATTAATTATGCCGTACTGCGCAGTTAAAAAGTTTAAAAACAATCATAAAAAGAATACTAGACTATCATTTCATAGGTAAGTATATTAGAAATAAAATAAATTTCTTACGCTTTGGTGTTCCTTGTTCCTTATTTCTTTCTTCATGTACAAATTATCATCCCCTATTTTCTACCCTTAAAGTTTTATTTTCGCCACAAAAAGTACCCTATGTCCTTTCCCAAGGTCCAATCTATCTCTATACCAAAATTCATCATAATTAGTTCAGCGGTTTAGGCGTGAAAACGTAACAGACAGACAGATTTACTTTCGCATTTATAATATTGATATGGATTATAGTTATGAATGACTGGATAAAGTGAAGTTCAAGTAAAAAAAATTAAGTTCGAAGAAAAAATTTGTTTTTGGAAAATAAAACAAACATAAAATTTAAAATTAAACCATGTCATTCATATGACCTCTTCCTTGGTTGCAAATTTTTTTGGCATATTTCATAATACAGATATTTAGTATATAAAATAAATAATATAGCTTCTCCTTGTATTATATAATAAACTATTTAGGAGTAACAGAAAAGTATATTTAAAGAAGGTATAATGTGTATTTAGTATGAGAATATATACATGCCTAGTGTAATCCTGCTTTATTTAACAGTAAACAGGTAGTATTCGTAATCCTTGTGTATGCTGGTTCTATGTAGTGCAAATTATAATGTCTTGCAAAATATCCCATTCACCTCTGATATAGTATAAGCCAAGCAATACAGAAGGCTTAAAATATTTGATGGTATGAGAGGTTTCTTGTGGTATTACCGATTTTTTTTTTTGGTTTTTTTTGCAACTTACGTATGTTTTTTGAAACTTGAAATATTGGATAGTGTACCGTTGTAACAGTCTCCTGTATTAAAAAAATGTATTAAAAATAATCTTAACCACAAAAATTATAATACCTACTGGAATTTTTTATTTAAAATTATCTACACTTATTTATATTTTATTAAAAATAACTTATTTAAAGAAGACAAACTCGTGCACTTTACCTCATGTAAGTCTTGTAAAAGATTTTTCTATGTTATATCAACAACAACAACAACGGTACGACTGTGTTAGTGTTACCTTAACTTTTACCAGCTAGCGGGCACGTTCGTGGAAGTTGAATGGGAAAACAACGTCATCTTTTCGTAAGTTAAAACATAATGTTGCGATTTCGCTTACAACAACAGAAAACTATTTTTAAACGAACGTAGCGCCGTGTAGTTGCACGTTCAGTTTTCTTTCTTATTTTATTTGTGCGGAAAATTTTGTTAACTGTTTGAGTGTTTTTTTAAATCTCTTTCCTATTATGTACGCGATAGAAAAATAAGATCGAGGTTTCGAATTATAGAATGTATTGAACTTATAATATATTTTATATTTTTTAACAGAATTTCTTAATTTGAAAGAAGAAAGAAAGAAAGAAAATATATTTATATAATTTAATACTTATGCTTGTGTCTCCTATTACAAAGTTTATGATTTAAATATTAAGTATATCATCATTTACGCTAATTATTATATTTCATATTATGGTAGAAGAAAACGCTGCCGCAAAAAAGATTTTAAAAATTATATAAAATAGACTCCTAGGAAAGAACCTTTTACTGTGTTTAATGAATATTAATTCAGTTGATGTGGAAACTGAACTGGTCAACTAAATAAAAATGTGTATAACGTATATAATATTATATATATATATATATATATATATATATATATATATATATATATATATATATATATATATAAATAATGTATAATAAAATGATAATAATATATTATAAGATACTCTTTACAGTTATATCTCACCAATAATTTTATTTCCCTACTGTTGACTCACAGTGGTCTGGTTTAAAATTTAAGGTAAGCATCTGACGGCATAAATGAATTGGAAGAGGGTTAATAGAAATTCTAAAAATACAACAGAAACTACCTTCAATAATGAAAATTATTCCGTAGCTAGTCAGTATTGTTGGCTTCTTAAAAAAACTTAGTGTTTAAATACTAACGACTTCATCTATCACTCAGTATATTCGTTCAAAATTATATTGTAGAACGGAAGTTGTGTCGGCCCAGCATCTGTGCAGAGTTTTGTTAAATATTAATTGTAATATTAAAGCCTTATTGGATCATGTTGAAGGACATTATCGTACTAGGAATAAAAGACTGTTACTCTGATACTTAGCCTGCAGCCTTAAGCGGCATATAGTACCTACACCAATATCGAATCTTAAAATGAACATTATGCAAAGAATCGATTGCCAACGTCGATCAGCTAGATAGGTGGTACAACAAACAATTTTTTTTTCATTTTACTTAGGTATATGTCGCGTTAGGAAGATAATGTTCAATTTTTATATATAAGAATTATCGTAAAATACGACGGCGACTTAACTCACTGCTATGGACCGTTGAAATAAGTAAAACATTTTTCCGACCCCCGCCAGGCTAACGTTAAACAACATTTATTTTCAGTGTAAGCGGTTTAACTCGGCAGGTGGTGAAAGTAGACAAGTGAAGAGTTTCCGCCCTTTCTATACTAAAGTTCTATTTATAGTAATTCGTTTCACGTGCAGCTTAAATATGTTGCTATTTTACTTAGTATATGGAAATAGAAAATTTTATTAACCCTTCGGCTCTCAAGTTCACACATGTAAAAAGTAGCTAACTAGCAAAAATAAATTGAATAATTTAACCTTTTTTAATTTGATTATTATTAAAGGATTGGATTGGGATTTGGAGTTATTTTAATTTGATTAAAATAATGTCTATATATGCACCGTTTAACTATTATTACACAGTAAAAAAGTCACTAAAATGAATTCATATTATTATCATGAGAAGTTTAACTTCATCATGTCGTACTTCCGTTACAGGAAGCCGGCGCAACCCTCTAATAATTGCACAACAGAAATGAATAACCTATATTTAACTTTAAAAAAAAAACAAGTTGTATCAAGAAAATTAAGACATTTAAAATAAAAAATATTAAATTTATGTTAATAATTACCATTTTCGTCTATCCGGTTTTATTACTGCAAGCCCGTATACAAATCTTTAAGCCTATTGTAACATTGTGTGGACGCAGACACATTAATCTAATCGCTGCTTTGTGCTTAAACCGCAAATATAGTGTAGTTGTGATATTGAACGTCACTAATTAATTTATCCGAAATATATTTGCTACTTCCGTCTGAAACAGATTAACAGTTTTTCGTTATCTAACAACAAAAAACTTTTGTTATTAATTGTTAAGATGAATCTGAAAATGTTAAATCTAAAACTAATCAAACAAAAGAAGAAAAATAATACAGTGAAATATTACAATTACACCATTACTTATTGTGCCACGACTTATAGTTAGAATGGGGTTGGAAAGTATAATATAATCTTTCTATAGACGGTTTGCCTGTAGTATATAGTAGTTAAGTCAAATTATATTCTCCGTTGTGATTATGACCGGTAGATGTAACAGAGAAAACGGGCGTAAATCTATTATAAATATGTATAGGCATCTTATGTAAAATATTATAATGCTGTTCTTGTGAAATTTTATTTTAAGAATCATGTGTTAATAAAACTAAAACTGTAGGTACTTAAGTAAAAGAAAGTTCGAATCATAATATAATGAGTCTGAGCTTTCGGTGATGGAAAACTTAGATAGTGTGGTTGTAGTTGGGCATTTTCTGATGCCCAGTCTGGCTAGCTATCATAAACATACATATTGTGGTTAACACGAAAAAGGTCTTGAGTTGTTGCTGGCATGGGAGTAGCCAGGATTTTGGCCAGGGGGAGAGAGGATCTGTCAAGGGAAATTACTTTTCAATTCGAGAGCGTTTTCTAAACACCATGTTGGGAGGCCCCTGCATGAACCTGTTTACGCCCATAGTTGCCAGTATTTTATATTTTAACTATTCGTTTTCCAAATAATACTTGTATATTAAAGAACAACATATGAAACAAGAAAAAATACGTAAAACTGAAATGTTTGCTCTACACTTTGTGTTCTATTGCAATAACAAGTAAGTTCATAGTAAAACGAACTAAACCCGATGAATGTGTCTCATAAAATAAACGAAATAGGTGTGTTATCTACATCGGATAAGAGGTGCAATAAAGTGAATGTAAAACCTACAATAAACAGTGGTTAAGGCGGGTGCGTGAGTCCGGTCGCGTTGTTTTTTGCCCCCCGGTTATCCTCTCATGATTTATACTGTGCCTGCCCGGAATATGATTACCCAGCTACGTGTCGGAAGTGCCCTTAATGGATATAAACGTCGTATTTAACCAGCCAGTAAATAGAGACCAGCAGGCATGCAGCCAGCGATTTCTTGGGGGATCCCAATATAGAAAAGAAATTTATAAATTTTCATTAATATTCCTTTTCTATTATTTATATGTTAAGTGACAATAAGACCCGAGATGGTCACACTAAAAGCACGCTAAGCCTACTGGGCGCTCTGGCTCACAAGTGCAGCTGTCGGAATACACCTAGCAGTGGTACCTACTAGCCAGGCGGGCCTTAGAAAAACCTAAAGTTCAGACTGATTGCAAGAATTCGAAATCGGTGTCCGTACCACTAAGCCACGCTATCACTAACCCATGATTGCATCATTATGCATTATTGAAATATCAACTGAAAATTTTTCGAAACTGTTTCTTTAAGTCTAGAATCTCATTGAAATATTTTTTACATCAAACAAACGTCCATTTATAGATAAAGATTTAATAGATTTATCTGACTCTTGTTTCATGTTTTTATTATGTTTTGAATAAATTAAGGATAAACATCTATAATAGCCGGGGGTTGAGGCTTACAAAATATCCTCATTGCATACCTGAAGGGTGGGTTTTTGTGAAGGCTATTGTATTGCTCAATTGTGAGTGTATTATTTGGTGCCTGTTATAAGGTTGATCGTGCACAAATTGGTGTGTTATTTTGTTTATGATGATTCATGTCGTCACGGCTTTTGTTTTTGTTGAACGTGGAGGTCAGTAAAGGGTATGATGTAATGAGGCTTACCACTAGGTATTGTATATCTGCACTGTAGCGTATACAACATGTTGTGGAGAGGATTGTATAAATGAATAAAAAAGATTATGAACAGAAAACACAAAAAAGGGTACCTCTCTTAAATTGCTTAGCAGATTTTCTTAGTCAGACCTTGTTCGTATCCTGGTGCCATATTTAACTGTCACTATAATGGAAATCAATATTGGATATAAACGTATTAAACTCACATACATATGATATCATAATAACCAATTTTGAAAGTAATAAAAGTATTTTTATTAAAATTCAAAGTACTTTTATATTATTATGGTATATTAGAATGCTAAATCAATGTATATATTATCCAATCTCAAACAAAGTTTTCTTATATAAAGATAAGTACGCGGTATAATGGACCATCCAGGCCTCCTGTATAAGATTGATGTGTAGACTTTTCCCTATCAGAATAATTGTAGTAGTTTCAAAATACTATTCCGAATGGACTTTATTTTCTGCATTTCTGTATTTTATTTGTCAACCTTGGTCTTAATTATAAATTGAGATTCTTACATGTAAATTATAAAGTTAATGCTAAGCATGGTTAAAACTCTAATACGTTAACTCTAATGCGTTTTAATTTTCAGTAGCTATTTCGATATAAACATTCATTAGAGAGTCAATGTGAAATAAAACACGGGCAAGGAAAGTTTTTGAAAGTAGCAACGAGTGGTATTTTTGTTGTGGCATCGTCCGTTAGGTGCGGTTATTAGGGCCTCGAGAACTTCTAATGAGGAAAAACGTTTCTCCCAATGATACTAGACTGAAACACAAACTTCTGTACTTCAGATGAAGTTTCCAGGGTAATTAACTACCTTGATACCCTTGATTTTGTGTGACTCGTGTTGTATTATATACGTTGTTGTTAATGAACATTATTATTTGTTAAATTATATCTAACCTATTTATCATAACGCAATGTTACAATTGTGAAGGGCAGACAGGATGGCAAACCACTTGACATTAACTCACAAACTTTCTACTAGTCTTTCGCTTCCTTTAAATTTATTGAATCCTTCATTCAACCATTCATACTGCTTCCCATAATTTCTCACTTTCTTTACTTTCATTATCCTTTCTATTTGATTTGCATAAAACAATTTGAAAATGTTTGCAAACAATTTTCCGTGTTTACTAATAAAAAAAAAAAAAAACAAAATTCTCTTGACCTGTCTTTGATTTTATTCTCTCTCTCTCTTGATTCTCTTTGACCAGACTTCTTCACCTTCAATCTTGGGATCGCGCTGTTAGACGATTTTAATTCAGCTCAACATATGGATCCTTTTACAATAGAAATCAACCATGTAGCGAATGACAAGGTTTTTATGTAGCCAGCTCTCGGTCTATTATTATTTAGTGGTACTATTATATTCTGTTTATTCTTTAGTGTGATACAAATTTATTATTAAATTGTATTCTTTTAGACAAAACATAGTATTCCATTACTCACAAATTTGAGAAAAATCTTAAATCAGTACCTTTACTGCATTTAAACAGAAATTACGCAATATAAAAAATTTAAAATAATAACAAATGAACAAAAAGAGATCAGCCATGTAGCGAATGACAAGGTTTTTATGTTGCCAGCTTTTGGTCTATTATACACTCACAAGTAACTTTTTCTGAGTAGATTTTCTTTAAGGCAGGATTTAGTTGGGTATCCAGGGTTCAGCCATTGCGACGACCGCTTACGATTATCGTACAGTATCCATTTTTCATCACAAGTAATGATTCGATTAAAAATCCACTTTGCAACTGTTTGCAAGTTCGATTCACTCAATTCATGAGGTACCAATCGTTCAAGTTTTTTTACTTTCCCAATTTGCTTCAAGTGGATTAATACAGTTTTATCACTTACCCCGAAGCCTGCAGCTATCGCTGAAGTGCTTTGTGATGGATCCGCTTCCACAATAGCCTTTAATTCTTCATTTTCCACTTTGGTCTCCGGCCGTCCACGGGGTTGGTTCTGAAGGTCGAAATTTCCAGAACCAAAACGTTGAAACCAAAAACGTTCCGTGCTTTCTTTTGCGACACCAGCGCCGTACACATCATTAATCCTTCGAGCTGTTTCTGCAGCACTGGTGCCACGGTAGAACTCATACTCGTAAATATACCGATATTTCATATTTTCCATTGTGCGGTAATAAGCGACGCCAAAGAAAAAAGTAATGAGGAAAAAACAACAGATTTAGATGATCCTTTTTTCGTAAGAAAGGGGATGCCTCAAGGGAGGTCCAATTTTAATTTGATTGGTATTGGACCTTCGAATTCGAACATGCACCACGAAACTCTTCAAAATCATTGTATTTGGCTTTAATTTGTGCTATAATTTATATTGTTATGTAATGAAATATATTACTTTTGATGCTTATTTTTTTATTATATGCAAAGAGAGCCAGTGACTGCAATGTAATAAAGCAAATAAATAATATAAAAAAGCTATAGATGTATGGGGGATTGTTAGAAAAATAGGAACCAACATAATAAATATTTGGATGTTACGTCAATTATGTTGCAGCTTTTGCCAGATGGCCATGACATGCGATTTATGCATGGATTACACTGAACCATGTCATCTCGCTAACATTGTTCATCCACGTATGAGTTAACGTATTATAAAATATTAATAAGTAAGCATTGTATCTTTTTGCAGTTAGTTATAATTTTCCAAAACTATAACGAAATGTTGCGTTTTACTTTTAGTCACAAAGAAAAAGTAGTAATTGTGGTAAAAACCATTAAAATATTAAGTAAGTAATAAACAGTAAGGCCAACAAATGAAATATCCGAATTTAAATCACTAAAACACTTATCGCGTTAATAATTGATTTATAAAAAAATGATTTTCATTATAAATACTAGTTCGATATCATGGAATTAATATAGTTTATGTTATATAATTACTGATTTACACAGAAAAATTAAAAAAAAAAAACCTACTTTAAACACATAAATTTATTTATAAAATATTTAATACGTACCTACATTATTCATTTAAATCGTTTGAATAATGTTTAATCTAATTAAATATTTTTTGCGTATCTTTAAATAACAGAAAGTACAGTTCTATATGTTACTTTTAGATATATTATTGTACACTGATTGTAAGCAAATTATCGACGAAAACGAAAAGAACCGCTCGCAGCAGTTACTTGCATGTAAATAATTATTATAAGGCAAAAGTGAAGATAATTAGTATATGAATAATCACACTTTTACTGTGAAAGTTTTCTTAGTTTTATGTACCTACGCAATACACACATGAAAGATTTTAGTGGTGTTTGACGCTACACAGATGTAAGGAAGCGCAGCTGCACATATTGATTTTGAAATTTTTAAACTCTTTTGTGTATCTTAAAACTTTACCAGACACCATGGAGTTTAAGACAGATTGTTACGAGTAGCGGAAAACACTCCGGCATATTATTAGGGTTACGGTAACAAGGGGCCTACGCATGACCGGAATTTCTTCAATAATTTATTTAGGCGATCGGCGAACAGTAACTAAACACAGGTACTTATCTGAATCTTTCTGAGGTTTTAAAACAGCATAAAGTCAAGCTGCGTGATTGCTTTATCACTCTTGTAATTAAATACAATATTTTATGCTCGATAAATTATTATAATATATAAATTATTTATTATAATATAATCATTTATAATGAGCACATAATTTTATTTTCTTAAGTTTATACGTTTAGTTCTATAAACTACGGTAATTAAAGTAAGAAACATTAAAATAAAATTATAATTACATCGCGAATAATCAAAATATTAACTTAAATAGCTTGTACCATACAAATAGCAGCAATTTCTCTATCTATTCTTCCAATACTTTGCATTGATACGTATAGAACTAAACAGTTGTAGTTAATCAAAATAAATTTTCATTTCAAATTGTTATAAAAAAACTATTTATCTATACATATCATAAAATCGTAGAGGTTTCTCTGTTTATTAAAACGCGCATAACTTGAAAACTACTTAACCTATTTGAATATCGTTTTCTGATTAAGATAAGATTAACCCGAGGGAAATGGAATCTAATCAGAAATGAGGAGATCCACAGGAGAACTTAACTCATCGACGTAGCCCTAAGGACCACCACCTAGCTCGTAGAACGGATAGCCGTTGGGTCCGAAGAGTTCTCGAGTGGCGGCTACGTATCAGAAGAGGCAGACCAGCCACAAGGTGGTCCGACAACCTGGTAAAGGTTACGGGAAGCCTCTGAAAGCATGCAGCATAGGACCGGCTGCTATGGCGATCTTTGCGGGTGCCCGTGTCCAGAAATGCACGTCTTTCGGCTGAAATCATTATGAACCCGAGGGATAGTTTCAGATACGTATAATAGTTTCACACGGGGGTTAAAAAGTACTTATAAGACAAGTAATAAAAAAAAGATAACAAATTTTTAATTCAGATAAGACACATAGCTTTCTAAACTTTAAAGGCATTTTCTCTTTAACAAAATCGCAGGCACCAGGTAATTTATAGTAAAAACTTCGATGTCCTAGATATAATGAAAACAAAATTAATGTTTTGTGCGAAATATAAGCATTTATAATACAACAAAGAAATTATGTTAGTTATGCTTACTTTTAAAATAACATACAAAAAATATTCAGTTTCGACAAATTTAGTGACCGAAGATATAAATTTGTACTATCATCTTACAGCCCTGTTACTTGAAAACGATGGCTCGCGGGATAGTCGGGTGAAGCCTATATATTACATAAAACGACAGAACATAAATCTATGGGGGCTGTCTGCTTGTTATTTGTAGTCGCCACGTGAACCGCAGGTTTTCGGTGAATATTAACGATATCGCCAATTTTACGCGAGCTTACTCGCGTCGCAATTTCTCGCCAATTGAACAACCGCATCAGGGGTGTGACGGTAACTCGACGGTATTAGATAACTCATTTATAATAAAAAATTTATACAAACACCCTCGTAATACTCATGGGTAAGTAGCTCATGGCAGTGTTTTGACGTTCTTAAGTGCCTTCTTAGGGTTTACATTAAATAAAGACTTTTTTGATTTTGATTAACTAAAGTTATCGTTGGCATATAAAGATAAATAATCCATTAAATTGTATTTCTATAATTTTATATAATCGCTTATTTGGTTGCTCCTCAAATACAACACGCATTTTTTTTGAAGTGATAACTTCAAATGCGAGGATAAACCGCTTTTTAACGTAACGCGTTACGGCGCTACTCTGTCTAGCTTCCCTTTCTCTCACGCATACGGCAGCAGTAGGCAGGCTCCTCCTATCTCACTTTAACCCACAACCAACTTTTTTAAAAATTTAAATTATCACTTCTGTCGAGCGTCCGGAGACGCACACGTTTTTTTATCGTTATAGGTTTAACGTTATGGCCACAATCTCACCTGATCTTAAGTGACGATTGTTGAGTAGATACTCTTTTATAATAAATTTGTATCTTCCATATTTTAAATTTGGTATGTGTCATATAGTTGTCTTTTGTTGTGTAAAGATCTTTGCTACCTTATATATATGTTTTTTCCTGTTCTTTACTTTTATATGCTGGTTTTATTTATTACTACAAATAACTTCCACTGCGCTACCGGCTCATAATCTGCTACAATGGTTATGGGCCCAGTTGCCGATAAATAGTATATAAAAAAATCGGTGGATAACGAAAGAAGAGTTATCATATGTGATCGTCGAATAAAAGTGCAAAGAGATCATTGTAAGTGGAGCAGCGAAAAGGGCGGCACCATGACTACAGTGAGGATCGAGGTTCTTGGTAGGAATAACTATGATTCCTGGAAGGTACACGCACAGGCGATTTTAATAAAGAACGATTTATGGGAATACGTAGATGGTAGTAAACCAAAGCCAGTCGAATTACCAGAGGCGGCTTTATGGGAGTCACAAGACTCAAAAGCGAAGGCAGAGCTAATTTTAGCGATGAGCCCGAGCGAGTTACGTCATATAAGAGAGTGTAAGACATCAAACGATGTTTGGTTGAAACTTGAGTCGGTATATGCTTCGAAAGGACCAGCTAGGAAGGCTAGCTTACTGAAGCAGCTCATATTATGTAAAATGAGCGAAGGTGATGATATTCACGAACACTTGGCCAAGTTCTTTGACGCTAAATGCAAGTTACACGAGATGGACGTAGAAATTCACAATGATTTAGCATCGATAATGCTATTGTTTAGCTTGCCATCAAGTTTCGAGAATTTCAGGTGTGCAATTGAGTCTAGAGATTCATTACCGGACCCGGAGATATTAAAAATTAAAATTCTTGAAGAAAGCAATGCTAGGAGATCGAGTAGCGATAATACTTTCAATGTTTTGAAGAGAAATAAGAAGAAATTTTGGATCAAACTCTGTACAGTCTGTCGATAAAATGTCTAAGTTTGTTTACAAATGTTTTAAATGTCATAAAAAAGGACACAAAGCTTCGGAATGTAATAAATTAAAACAGAAGGATTTGGTAAGATATGTATCAGAAAATAAATTAACAACAGAAAAAGTCGATACTAGTTTTGTAACATTTAATTGTATTTCAGGTGATTGTCACTTTGGAAACTGATAGAATGGAAACTGGATTATCGATGTTGTACGAGTCATTTATGTAACGCTAAAACCTATTTTGGAAAAACTTTACAGCCTTCTGACGGTAAAGTGACTCTGGCTACTAATCAGAGTGCTCTAGTACAAGGTAAAGGTACAGTAAGATTGTCTGCATATAATACTAACTTCAAAAGTGTAGTTGAACTACCTAACACGTTATATGTTCCTGATTTGCGAACTAACTTGATTTCAGTTGCAAAAATTACCGATAAGGGGTTTCATGTTACGTTTAGGGATGATAGGGCTCTAGTGACTGATACTGATGGTAATGTGAAGTTAATCGCATTTCGAAAAGATAATCTTTATTATGTAAAGGAACAGTGTGCTCAAGCTTCATCGGTTTCTAATGAAAGCGATATTTTACAATGGCATGAGCGTTTGGGTCACTTAAATGCAAACGATCTAACAAAACTCTTAGACCATTGCAATTTAGGTGTCGGAACTAATACGAGTACCGTCAATAGATTGCGTAATTGCGAAATATGCATACGTGGTAAAATGAGTTCTCTTCCTTTTTCTTACTCGAGCGGACCGTGTAATGAAAAACTAAAAATAGTTTATTCCGATGTATGTGGTCCTATGAAAAATGCAGCCTTAGGAGGCGCGAAATATTTTGTGACGTTTATCGACGATTCTACGAGATGGTGCGAGGTATATTTATTAAGTAAGAAGAGTTCGGTTTTTACTGTGTTTAAAATATACAAGCAATATGTAGAAAATATGACTGGCAAGAAAATAAAATACTTACAAACTGATAATGGCGGTGAGTATTGTAATAAAGAGTTTGATGACTTCTTGAGTAAAGAAGGAATTTCTAGAAGAAAAACGGTTCCTCATACTCCACAGCAAAACGGTGTAGCTGAGAGGATGAATAGAACACTGGTTGAGATGGCAAGATGCATGTTGTTATCATCTAAACTTTCAGGCGGGTTTTGGGCGGATGCTGTAGTGACGGCATGTCATGTTAGAAATAGGTGCCCATCTACCGCGATTAATGGCGAAATACCATATGAGAAATTCTTTGATAGACGTGTAAATATAAATTATTTAAGACCTTTTGGAAATAAAATTTTTATTTTAGATAAGGATATAAATAAGGATAAATTTACAGCTCGTAGTGTAGAAGGAATTTTTGTCGGATATCCTAGAGACCAAAAAGGATATAGAGTATGGTTGCCGAATGATCGTAAACTGATTGTTGCAACAGATGTAAGGTTTTTAGACGTGAACACACCTGAAAACGAGAACAACATAGAGCCACTACAGGTTGTGACTGAATCACAAGAAGGGAGGCCAGTCAAGTATGTGGACTTAGAAATTAAACCATCGACTTCAAAGACTCATATTGAAGGGTCAGCTCAACATGAGCCTACTTTGAGTGATAGTACTGTCCTAGAAGAAGTACGAGAAGAAGAAGTTCGAAGAGGTCCAGGCAGACCTAGAATTCAAAGAGGCCAAGTAGGTAGGCCGAAGAAGGTGTACCGAACTGTCAGTGCACCGAGAAGCGAACGAGAGCAAGACGAAGATGAGTGGAGTGAAGTAGGTGGAAATAATGCCAGCAATGAAGAAACAGCTGTAAGTTTAGATGAATTTACTGATTGTGAAGATTTCGTGGGCAATGCAATGGAAATTTCGTTAAAAGAGGCGTTATCGAGTAGTGAAGAAAAGCTTTGGAAAGAAGCGATTACTTCAGAGATAAGAAGTCTCGTTAAAAACCGGACGTGGGAAATTGTCAAGAAGCCCTCAAATCGTGATGTAGTAGGATGTCGATTCGTTCTAATTACATAGATATATGTGGACAAATCTGAAAAGAAAAAAGCCAGATTGGTTGCCAAAGGTTACAGTCAGCGGTACGGTATTGATTATCGTGATACTTTTGCGCCAGTGATAAGGCTTGATACTGTCAGATTGTTATCCGTTTTAGCTGTTGAGTTAGATATGGAAATACATCAGATAGATATCAACACAGCCTATCTGAATGGATATCTAGACGAAGAGGTATACATGAAAATACCGGAGTTTTTAAAAGAAAGTCTCGTTAAATTGTTACAAACGGAAGATTTTTTAGTCAAGAAACAGGCGCAGCAAATGTTAGCGGACATGCGAGCGGGTGGCAATGTTTGCCGTTTACGCAAGTCTTTGTATGGCTTAAAGCAATCTGGACGCCAGTGGAACATAAGACTTGACGAAAAATTGAAGAATATGAACTTTAAGCAGTCATTAAATGAGCCGTGTTTGTATTTTAAAGAGGTTGACGACTGCTGATCAAAACTCTTTGTCTGTGTATATACGGACGATATTTTGATTGCAAGTCAGAAAAAAGATTGTATTCTGGATTTTAAAAAGGAATTAGGAAAAGAGTTCGAATTGAAAGACTATGGAATTGCAAAGTTTATATTGGGAATAGATATTGATAGAAGTGACAACGTCATAAAGTTGACACAATCTCAATACATAAATAAAATAGTACAACGTTTTGGACTCCAAGATTGTAAGGATACAAATGCCACACCAATGGAGGTTAATTTAAAACTACAGAATATTGATAATGATAGTGGTTCTATTTTTCCGTATAGGGTGTTAATAGGATGTTTGATATATTTATCCGTAGGTACCAGGCCAGATATTGCAAATGCAGTAGCAAAAATGGGTCAGTTTGTCGATAAAGCAGATAAAAATTGTTGGAAAGCGGCAATGAGGATCCTGCGTTACTTAAAAAGGACGCGTGATTATGGTCTTGTTTATAAGAAAACTGGTAAGTCTATTAAGGGATATTCTGATAGTGATTGGGGCAATTGTATTATAGATAGACGTAGTTATTCAGGTTATGTTTTTACCTTAGCTGGTGCAGCAATATCCTGGAAGTCACAAAAACAGAGGTCTGTCGCGACTTCTACTTGTGAGGCAGAATATGTAAGTTTATCGGTAGCTATGAAAGAGGCTATCTACTTAAATAGTTTGTTGACTGAAATCGGGTTAGCGACTGTGAGCAGGGTACAATTACATGCGGACAATCTGGGAGAAATAGCGTTATCGAAAGATCCCGTATTCCATTCCCGCAGTAAGCACATTAGTATCGAGTATCATTTCTTGAGAGATACGTTAAAAACTAACAAAGATATTGTGGTGAAATATATTCCAACAGAACTAATGCTTGGTGATATATTAACGAAACCACTGCCTAAGCAGAAACATTATTTTTGTATGGAAGGTTTAGGCGTTACTTAGTTTCTTAAATTTTTAATGTGCTGTTATGTTTATATACCTTGTTTGTTTCTCTAAGTATATAGTAGATAGTTATACTATGTTTTGGAAGGTACAATTTAAGGGAGCGTGTTGAGTAGATACTCTTTTATAATAAATTTGTATCTTCCATATTTTAAATTTGGTATGTGTCATATAGTTGTCTTTTGTTGTGTAAAGATCTTTGCTACCTTATATATATGTTTTTTCCTGTTCTTTACTTTTATATGCTGGTTTTATTTATTACTACAAATAACTTCCACTGCGCTACCGGCTCATAATCTGCTACAACGATATGGCCCAAGATAGTAACACGCTAAGCCTAGTGGAAGACTGCCTCTCAAGTGCAGCTGCAGACACCTATTGGTGCTTGGCGACATATTTTCAACTTGAGGGTGGCGTGTATTAGAAAAAGCCCTACCTAAAATAGTTTTAATTACGTCGTTTGTATAAATAAACTTCTTTATAGCATGTAAATCCTTAGCGTAAATAAATAATTAGTATAAATATGAAATCTAAATTAATTTTTCAAGTTTCAATTATAACTGAGTTTCAAAATTTTTTTTTATACACTAATTGTAGTTTAATAATTACAGTATCTACTAATATACCACTATTAATATACGTTATTAATATGTACAGGATACGTTATACGTATCGATGGTTTCATAATAGAGATTCACATCAATAGAAAGAGCTATCTATATCTTGTCTTTTTCATTCATTTTTGACATTTCTAAGGATTTATGCTGTTGTAATCTCTGGTGAAACATAATTGTTACGTTGTTATATAAATTCATATAACATTCAGTAAAAGTAAATTGAACTGTTCCTCAGACGACGAAATACATATCTTATTTTTTTTTTAATGAATTAACGAAAATAATTTTTTGGTAATAATTTCTTTTTACGATTTGTAAAAGTAATGTTGAAATGTGACATAAGCATCCCGTGTACGAAATTTCATATGAATCGGTAAAGCCGTTTTAGAGTTAAATCCGGACATACAAAGAAACAGAGAGAAAAAATATATTAATGGAATATTCGAGATCAGTATCGTTCGTAAAGTAAATTTGAACAAAAATTAACTGTTCATACAGAACTACTGATTTATTAATGTATTATAGATTAATTAATTGGAAATTCATGTAATCAATGATTTTTGATGAGAATTATTTGAGAAAAATAATGTATGTATAATAGATATTTTACAATATCGGAAGAATAATACTCAGGGTAATAATGTGTTTTTGAACATAAAAAAAAATACTATAAGCGTCGAATAAAATATTTATCATACCTTTTTATATATCTTAGCATGAAACGTATTGTCGTTCATAATACTCTTCGATCATAGTTTTTTACCACGGTATGTTATTGTCTGGTGACTGACATATTTTAAATATTTAGTACCATGAAATAGTCCACGCGTGTAGTAAGTGCACTAATTTGATCTGATTCGAAATTTTTGTCCAGAGGAGATGCGTTTACAATAAATCTCTATTAGATAATAAAAGTCTATCTAGGTAAGTAGTTGAATAAAACTCAACTCAGAGGTTGACGATTCAATTTGATGTAATGCCGTGTTGTCAATATCCGTTTCAATAAAATATATCTAATATATGGGGGACCGAGAAAGGCTTCGTTATTGCAAAAAAGGCCTTATACAAAATGTCATGCAAATGGTTGGAGCCGTTTGCGAGAAACTAGATATATTATAATAATATATACTAAAATTGCTCACTTGATAGTATTAGATTAGATTTCTTTAATAAATGCCACAATAAAACACTTACCTCAAAATATTAGTAACTAGTCATGATCTTTCAAGTTTCGAATTCAGTTTTTAATAATTAACCTATCCGGATTTACCAAACGGTTGCTTTTTCATTTAACAAATAATTTTTTTGGAAAATTAACATAGGTGTGTTTGACTTTTCCGCTTAAACGTTTCCTTCAATTGCAGGTTTCTACCGTGAATAAACTTTGAACTCTCGCACTTTAAACGGGTAATAAAGAAGGTGTCACACTGTATATTAGAATATATTGTGGGGATATTTTATCATGTTTAAAGATATACATGAAATTTTAGCAAAAAAATGTTTTTAGACTTTACTTAAGTGTTTATTTGTGGTAGTATAGCGTACAGTGCAAAGATTCTGTTCAATATGAATACACAGCCTCCATGTGTTTTCAAAAAGAAATAAATAAATGTGGGGGGACAACTTCACACACAGCCATTTAATTTTCAACTATGCACAGCTTGTATTATGGTAACTAAACAGCTGATATTACTATAATGAAATAGATATTTAACACCCAGACACACAACTAACAATTATGCTCCTCACACAAAAGTCAGTCCGCAATCGAATCCATGGTCTCTTAGTTCAACGGTAGGACTTATTGCCACTGTGCCACAAAGCACTCTAATTATTTATATTAGTAAATCTGTAGTTCTGTCTGTACATTAATTATTTTTTCCTAATTTCCCGATAAGAATACTATATGAACGATACCGATTCCTAAAAGATCTTTCTGCTAAATACCCTTCTTCTTCCTTTTCTGGATTATGTAAATGTTGCTTATATGGACCTCTCAGAATATTTCTTAAATAACTTGATCGTCAACTCAATAACTGTATCCGTCTCATCTTCTGTCTTCGGAAGTTTGATCATGGAACTGAATATCGAGCCAGGTTGAAATGGCTGCCTATTCGGCAACTTAGGAATGTAAGAATGCTTTGTCTTCTTTTCTCCATATTTAATTGTCCAAAATCCCCTAAATATTAATAAAACACTATTTCAATTTCTCGCGGTAATAGATAGCTCTAAGATCTTCTTATTCTTTCATTCTCAGTATAACAAGTCATCATACTAATTTCCGCGACTAATCCTTCGCCGTAACAGCAGCACGGCTGTGGAATTTGCTTTCTATTAACTAGCCAACCCTCCGGATTCCTTCAAGTATTCGCTACGTAGGTTTTACTTGTAGCAGTTGAATGTCGGCTAGATTGTTTTTTTATTTTTTGTTACTAAATATTATTTACACCTTGTGTATTACTCTTGCTCCCCTGGAAGATTGGTAGAGAATGCTTTTTAGCATTAAGTCTTCCAATAGTACTTTTATGTGCAATAAAGAATATAATATAGTATACCATTAAAAAAATGTCTGTCTGTCTGTTTTTAAGTCCGGATTTAACTCAAAAACGGCTTGAACGAGTCTTATGAAATTTTGTACATGGGATGCTTTTGTCAATGGTCAATTAATAGGGTGTAAGAATTTTCGATATTACTTTTAGAAATCGTAAAAAAGATGTTTTTAAAATATTTTTTTTTGGTAATTCTTGGCAGATTTTGATATGATTTTGTACGCTGGAATTATAAGCCTATGAGAATTTTCATTAATTCTTTTGGAAGTCATAAAAAAAGTTTCCATAATTTTTAAATTTCTTAATTATTAATCGATTTCGACGAAATTTTTTATACGGGAAGTATAAGTCACGTCATAATTGCTTTTGCCAAAACTGTTCTTAAAATTGTAGAAGAAAATATTAATAATTTTATATTATGATTCTCAACTGCTATTGCAAAATTTCTTAAACGGGATTAATACGTGATTTCACAATTGATAGGCTATAACAATCATCAACAATAATTTCAAAAATATATAAATAACAGTTTTGAAAATTCTCAACCAATTTTGATGAAAATTATATACGCGAATTTATTACATAAATAATACCCTTCCTCAATTGATATAATATATGAATTGTAGTATTGTGAATTTATTAGTAACTAATATGAGTAAAAATAAAATTACGGGATGTAAGTAATTACCGCGTAACAAACACGAGCGACGGGCAGACTGTTAGTCTATTTATAATAATATAAAGCTCAAGAGATTGTTTATTTGTTTGAGCGCGCTAATCTTTTTAACTACACGTTAGATTTGATAGAACCTTTTATTGCACTTTATAGCCTACTAGCTGATACCTGCGACTTCGTCTGCATATTATTGAATATACACAGATTGATTTCGGAACACGATAAACCAAAAGAAAATCATAGATGGGTTTATCGATGAGTGCATGGTATTGTAATTATATGCCAATATGAAGCCATCATATTAATCGTCCCAATAAACCTTGAAAAATAATTAAAATCATCCCTTATTGTTCCGGTTTGTGGGAATGTTTTTTGAAAAACGTGAAACCGCTTTTATTTCTTACCAAAAGTATAAATATGAATTTTCATATACTATGCCAAAATTCATCAAAATTGGTCTAATGGGTCCTTTATTCAAACTTCTATTTCATCCCCTTCAAGATTTATTTTCGCAATATAATGTAGTAGCCTATGTCCTTCTCCAAGGTCCAATATAAAATTTATTAAAATTGGTTTGAAGTTTATCAAAAAATCAGAAGCTTGCATGTTCAAATCACGTCCAGGTGACTACAAGTGGGATAACACAATTAAAGAATTCGCTTGTAGCAAAACTGTATAATCCAGATAATTTACAAAGGGTATTAATGTCAATAAATTAACAAACCAGTTGGCGTGGAAACCAATGTTATTTCATCAATTGCACATGCGCATTGGTTCCACATTTCCTTCTTACAAACTTTAATTTTCTCTTTCGATGCAAAAAGTAGTATATGTCCTTTCCCAAGGTTAAATCTATCTCTATACCAAAGTTCATCAACATTGGTTAAGCGGCTTAGGCGTGAAAACGTAACAGACAGACAAATAGAGTTACTTTGGCATTTATAATATTAGTATGAATTTATTGGGGAAGGTTACAAGCTATATAACTTCACGCTATGACTCTAAAGAGCGTAGCAGTAATTATAAACGTCAATAAATCAGGCAAGTTGAAGGTAAGTACAAGAAATGAGAACAGCGATAGGCTAAAAGGATGCGATGGCGGTAGCGAGGAGGATAGTTAGTCGAATAAATTTAAGACGGATAAAATCGTGGTGCATAATTAATTTAAATTATAAAATAAATATTAATATGTACTATAATATTAACATGAATAATTATTCCATGTACCATTCAAGTACAGACAAATCAGCCATTTGGTCGAGTGTCAATCGTCAAAGAAATAAAAGCCGTGTGCTTGTATATATATGAAGAACGAATAGACCAAGAGTCACAACTCATGATGCAATTCCGATTTAGGCTTCAGTAATAAATGCAAAATTTTTGTGTTACATATATTTATAGCAGATATTTTATCGCTTATAGTTCATTGTAGCTTTACCTGATATTGGTAACTACGTACTCCATTTTGCAAGTTGTCAAACGCAGATGGTGTGTGGGCAGGCCACATGGGGTATTATTCAAAACTACAACAATCAAGCTCCTTTCGGTCATGCCAATCTATGAAAGTCGAAATAAAAATTGAATTTATTGTACTAGGTACTATTACAACAGTAAGCAGCAGTATTAATAGTATTTAAATTTTAATGTTACATAGGGTCAATCATCATTAATAATAAAAATTATAAATATTATAGAAATTATAATAATAATAATAATTAATATGTCTAATATTGTTTTTATTTTTCGACGAATTAAGTTGTCTTTTGAATTTCAAATCTTCAATGGGCTAGGTCTAAGTATATGTTTTAATTTCGAGTTAATCTAAACTACTTACTATTATCAAGAGGTAAAGTTAGTATTTCTGTAGGAGGTAATTTATACCTGGGGCTTTTGACCTTCATTCTCCTGGAATGATATAAATATATTAAATAATGTTATTACGTTTTATATTGTGCGATAGTTGTATGTTGCGAACGAAGTTACGAGTGGTTTCTAGTGTAATAACTACATATAATAAGATTATAGATTGTTTAAGTAGTATATATTAGAATATAGGCTATATGATTTATAGATTAGAATAAATTAATTGCTAGTACAAATACGAATATATTTTAGATAAAGCGAAGCATTGAAATTAAAAATACATAATTAACAACATGACATCTACTTGATTAGCACAAAATACTGTTTGTATTGTTTGTCTGTAAAATGTACAATAAAATCATTCCCGGCTTCTTTCTCGAAATTTTTACTGGAATCGGAAGTTATAGATATCTGAAATTAGAGGATCATCTACAACTATCTATTAATGTTGACAGAAAACTCAATTTCATATGTTTACATTTAATTCAATTGGATAGTGGAGGAATCAATCAATGCTTGACTGATTACTTAATTGGTATTACAATATCGAGTATGGTGTCCCGTGCCTGCCAGAGGGACCGTGAATGATTGAAGACAAACGACGTCGAAGAGCCATGAGTACATTATGGAAAATTTCCCAGGAGCGAATGGGATTCTCATTAATGGAGAAAGTCCACATGTGCGACTGACAGATGAATGATTTCATACATTCACTCAATACTTGGACTTGGATATTGCTTTTAGGAAACCCAGATTAATAAATGATACAAATTAAATTCGATTCATATGTTAATCTAACTTTGTGTAATACTTTTTTTGATGATTTTATCTCTCATCACATAATTATACTAAGAATAGTGTGTAAAGAAATAAAAACACATATTAATAATGTTAATTATGCCTGTAAAGTTTGTAATGATATTAAAAATGGGTGGAATTTTTTTAAAGTCATATTACCCCACTTACTGGTGACAATGGGTAGTGCGAAATTGTGGTAATTTATTTCAACATATGTCTCTGTCGCTCAAATTGTATAAAGTAATTAGAAGAACGGCGCGCGTTACGAGTTTCGTCACTATGCATTTGGTAGGTCAGAAAATTTACATTTACACATCGGTAGGTAAATTTTAAATAACTTATGATTTGAACATATTTAGTGCCATACATTTTTTTTAATATTAAGCAATCACAATCATAATAATTTAGGTCTTGACTCATGTAACCCGTAGGTTAAAATTTTACAAACAATAAAATTGTACACGGTGGAATTTCTTGATATAAATTTCACATTTATTTTGAAGCGCCACACGTCAGCCAGACAACAAAACGAATATGAATATTGAACAGCTGCAGTATGCATTCACATATTACTATAATACTTGCGATAACAAGGTTCGTCAGCAAAACGCGCGACTCTCGCGTCGTGTCTTCACTGCTACCGATTCCTTCTAACCCGACTATATATGTTCAACTATGTTATTTTATTTCAACCTTTTTTTGGCACTCGACTATAATTTTTGCGATCACATTATTTGAATGGAATATCAAATTCTGCTGATTGAGAATCCAAAGACATTCGCGTAACTTTAAAAACAACCGAAGACCTACGAGAATCAAAGTTGTTATGTCTTATATTTCTCAGTTGAATATTTACTGGCTTTTGCAAAGCTAGTGTTACTTATGAGATTTTCAACAACAAAATTCGAGTCCAACAATACCATTTCAGGATAAACAAATTCCAAGTGAAATAAACACCCGTCGCACAGTTGTTTCTTTCCACTTTGCGGACTCGAGTAAAGAGGTAGGTAGCTCCATTTCCTCTACGGGTGCATATGCAAGGGCTAGCGGGAGGCGGGTCGTGGGGTCAGAGCGCGAATCTATCCTCTTCAAAACTTAGTTACGAATCCGCCGAGAAATTGTGTTTTATATTTTCCACTGTATTTGAGTCCGAAAGAACTTTTAGATAGTTTCAGACGAATCTCTTTTAAACAACCATTCGTCGCTTAAAATAAAATTTATACCTACTCGTTCGGTAATCTACTCATATTTGTGAAATGTGACAAAATGCGCATTATAGATTTTTATAGTAGCTCAGCAAAGTGACTGCACTATGTTTAATGTTAAGCACAGTATAATTCAAAAATACCAGCGACCATCGAGAGATCCTTGTGGAAGGGGGTTTCAAAAGGAAGTAAAGCGCAGACAAATTTCTTTTGAGATTTCTCTCTACTTGTGCTATAGCCCGACTGATGGAATACCAAATAACCATGTGTTGTGTTCCTACGGTGAAAAGGGTTTCCAGAGTTTCTGAGAGAGAGGTAGAGGGGGGTTCAAGGTAGGTAACGTGCTAGGTTAGGTATCAACCTCTGGTATTACAAGAGTCTATAAGCTACTGCAGTCCCCGTATACATGTTTGCCACCTTTGTAGTATTAAAAAAAATATAACGCCGGTCGTCGCTGCCATGACAAATCGCAAGCCTCTTTATGTAATTTTATTATGTACACTAGTTGATCCCAAAACGCAACAAACCAAAAGAGAGTAACTGTGATGGGTTTATTACTATGTGTATGGTATGGTGGTCGCGATCCAATCGTGTCCCTAACACTTAGCAAAAATGTTTCTATTGCACGAGAAAGTTCTGTAAAAATATATTGTGTTTATTTTCAAGCTTATATGGTTACATTATTGTTATCATTTTACTAATATAGTAGTTGGTGGTTATTACAAAATATCAGAGATTCTTTATATTTAAAAAAATATACCTAACACCAATATGTTTATTTGTACGCCTAATTAACATGCATCAATAACATCAAACAGTCTAAGTACGTCTATTTCCAGGACAGCTGTTTGTTTAGCCATTTAACCAAGTTTTTATTTAAATAAACATGCATTTTAAAAAGTGAAAATGTCTGGGAGTGGTCGATGTCAACGAAATCAAATATTTAAATTTTATCTATGACCATCTAGCGAGTACTTAACAACTCCGTCGGCAATTTTAAAACGGAAAAACGGTGATAAAAGTGAAAGTTTATTATATTATGTCATATGAATTGTTGCTATTTATACAATGCTATACAAGTTATTAATTTAAATAATCAACAATATTTAATTTGATGAATGAGATGAAACGTGTTCTCAGAAAATATTGTTCAATATATTTTCTTCTTTTTATTTAATATTACAAGGAAATACGTACACATAGGTAGTTCTCGAGTTACGTCAAATAATATTTTGGTACAATTCCTCAAACAAACGTCGCTTTTGTGAAATTAACTCATAGGCGAATTTATTTATCTCTCGGTCGATATTTGAATTGATAAGTTTTTGAAAAACAAGGTTTAATTTATTTTTAAAAGTCTTCAAAAAAAGGAGGAGGTTTTCAATTCGAATGAATATTTTTTGTAATGAATGTTCAGGAAAACTTCTTTGTTTATGAACTAAATTAATTGATTCTTTTTCGTTAGATGGGGGATAACGTAAGGGTACTCCCATTTTAATTTCATTGGCATTGGACCTTCGACTTCGAAGATACACCAGGGAACTAATCAAAATCATAGAA
Organism: Saturnia japonica; assembly: GCA_033032175.1. NCBI lineage: Eukaryota > Metazoa > Arthropoda > Insecta > Lepidoptera > Saturniidae > Saturnia > Saturnia japonica. The sequence goes on from CM065314.1 coordinate 9,318,508, forward strand.
GTTGGTGTTATTTTTTGTTAAAAATTGTCTTGTCTTGATTATATTTATTTACATTGTGAATAAAACATATTTTCTTTCCATTGTAATCAAAATAAGAAAACAATAAAAACCAAATAATCCGATAAATAAGTATTGAGGATTAATAGCATATTTTTTAATGTAACAAATGCAATTACGTCCCGGAAGAACCTAATAACTGGGTTTTGATGAAAATGTATGAAAAAAGAGACTACGTAGCGTTGATTCAATTTATTTCACATATTTCGAGAACCTACGAGTAACATGCTGTAAGTACTGGTACCATTCCTGATGTATAATACGTATTTGCTATTTTGAAGCGGTAATTTAGTTATTTCTGCTATCGGTTTGCTCATGCGAAGTACACATATAGGGAGGGTTTTCATGTCGGTAATTAATGTTACAAGCTGACTATACATATTATATTAATAGTCATCTATTGATAAGCTATGGACACAGATAGAGTTTTATGTACTAAAATATTTATATTATTTTTGATTGACTAGACGTTTGTACCTGTGTAATGCAATAATTCATTAGATTTTCTTTGTTTTTAATAATAATTAAACACTTAATTTTGTTTTTGTATTTTGTATCGCCCTTTGCATTAAAGCAGCTGCAAATTGGCCTTCATACAAATGTAACCGAAATGTCAGTCACGATGCATGTTTCACTGTAGCCCAGTAACAGCTGCCACGCAAATTGCTTGTAGATATTTAGTACAGATGTTGATTGCTATTGTGACATTGAAGTTAAGTGTTTCGTAACATCATGCTTAATGTTTTTTGTCACGAACTTCAGTAAGTGTATGTGCTTTCAGTTTAGCAATTTACCACATTTCTAAGAATTTAAGAGGTAGGGTACAGATAATTTTTTTTGATGATTTCTCTATACAAGGGGCAGTCCGACTTGTGGAAAACCTCCACCCTACAGAAGATCGCAGGAAAAAAACTTGTGTACCTGCTGTGATTAGGGTTTTCATAGCTCTTCTTGATAGGAGGATCCAAAGTCGGCATCACGATAGTGATACCTTATTTATTATAAGCGTCCATATCCTACGGTAGCTGCTTACCATCTGGTCGGTCGTATGATTGTATGACATATAAGCTGTATAACCTAATACCTAACTGTGAAGTGTGTGGGAAAATAGAAGATGTTCAACACCTGTTGGTGGAATGTGTTAGGTATCAAATAAGAAGAAGTCGTTTAATTTTAAGTATAGGGTTATGTTCTTTAGATGTAGGTATTTTCCACAGTGTACTAGCGGAACCGACTTCTGGTTCGACTGGTATGCTGTGGAACTTTATTGTTAATAGTTATAGTATATGGGATAAAAGTATGTACATAGTATTTTTTTATTATTTCGGTAACAGTTATTATTATATTTACTGTAGAAATTTATGTATTTTTGTTGAATTTGGATATGCTCCGATGGGGCTGGCATACACCAACTGTAAAAGCCCTTTAAATAAAGAGAAAAAAAAAACTACATTTTTACATGATATTTTCTTTTACCTAAAGTTTAGAGTCATTGTAGCGATTCGAACTCATCGGTCGACGCAGTATCCGTAGACGCTTGCACTCGGCAATCATTGCTTAATTACTAGAAGTTATTTTATTGAATATGAAAACCTTGAAAGGAGGAAGGAGTGGTGTAGGGCTGCTGTATAGCCCAACTGGGACGGAACCACCATGTATATGATGAAAAGCCTGTCATAAGGGTTGACTTATTCGATACCATAACTTTAAATTCTTCTCCTAAAAACAAATAATGGTTTCTTTTTGCAAAAGTGAGAGTGTTCCGCCGAGGGTGCGATATGTAAAATAAATATATTATTTATAATTTTCCGTATTTAAAGAACACTTCAGAAAAAAAAAAACTATGTGCAACGGAGCAACAGAACATTAAGAAAGCTATTAGTACGGTCCGACTGTGGCTTACACAAGCTGTTGTATTTAAAAACAAAAGTCAGGGTTCATATGAAGATATTAATTTCACTTTGTAAAATTCGAGACAAAAGCGTTAGTAACGCGACAATTATATAAAGAGAAAAACTCGTTAAATATAATAATTACACAAAATAAAATAGAAAATGACACGCATAATAAGTATAAAAATAGTAGTAATAAGTAAATGTTTGTACATTTACTCTCTGAATTTTCAGAAACTGTAAAGCGTTCACTTTAAAAATAGAAAAAAATATTCTGCTATTCTGCAATTATGATGTCAACGAACTCTACAGTTTTAAATGGTCACTCGAAATTCCGACTTCTGTACAAACCAGCCGCATAATGTAAACATTCGCCGTTTAGACACCAGGCCGAGTCCATAGTGATCTTTTATACACTACAGTTTACACAGCCAGTTTGTCTCTAATCGACATTCATACCTACACCTATCGAGGTGAGGCGATAGGTGACTTTACTGGCAAACCTCGAACCGGACGCACGCTTCGCCACATTGACACCATCTCAATGAATAGGTGAACAAATTTTTTACAAAATAATTTTTAATTTTTAATTTTGGAATTAAACGGTTAAAGGGTTAAACGGGTAAAAAGAAACGGTTTTTGAAAAGTTTTCAGATATTTCAATAGAGAAGAAGCTTTTGTTTTTAAACATCGAAAGTTAATTGTTATTTTTCTTTGTTGCAGATGTGTTCGAAAGTGAATTTGCTTGCTTGAGTGATTAGACCGTCGAACGCGGATATTACTAAGAACTGCGTAATGAAATGTGAATTTTGTGTACAAAGTGTTAAAATCGAACTTTGTTCGTACTTTCTTGAAATATTGTTTACGTCTCGATGAAGTTTCACGTGTAGTTATAATACTATTACCACTACAAGTTTACTGAATATATTACACCATGGAGACGGAGGAACTTACGAAACTTGTGGACGGTATCTACAAGGTAAGAGTGATTTTATATAAATATATTTTGATTATCCGTGTTTACACTATATCTATCAACATTTAATTATCATTGGCTGTATAAAGTTCCCTTTTTTTTTAAACAAGAATTCGACTATAATTTCGCCGAATATTAAGTAATAATGCGACCAAGGAAACACGCCAGATAACTTACTAACTAGATATCAAGAAATAATTAAGCGAGATTTAACAAAAACCTTACCAACCACCATGCATACATAATTTTTTTACGAATATTTCTTTATATAATATAAATTGGTTACGTGTAAAAACTGCGATTATTAAATATATTTTTGCTATGTGGATTATAAAAATCATAATATATGTAGCGGTTAAGTAGTTATTATGTATATAAAAGTGAAAAAAAAAAAAAAAAAAGATTATGAATACGAATGTTTGTATGTTTAGATATAATTATATTTCATGAAGTATAACGCTAAAATATTTTTTATAAGGTGCACAAAATATAAATAAATAATCATCGTTATTTATTATTTGCATATACCCATAGGTGATGGTGTATGGTGGTGATATCCACCCTACAAATGATTGAAGCCAAATAACCTTGTGTTATGTTCTTGCGCTGAGTATGGTTTCCAAAGCTCCTTGGGGTAGGGGGGTTCAAGGTCAGCAACGCGCTAGTAATAACTATGGTATTTATTACAAGCGTCAATAGCCACTTACCATCAAACGGGCAGTATTCTTGTTTGTCATCTTTGTAGTATAAAAAAGATGAGTGCTGTGGGAACGATATTTCGTATAGGCATATAATTTATCTTAATTTTTTTTTACATGTAAACGATTTGATTAGTACAGTGTTAATTTAACGAAAGTATTCATAATTTTTTATTAAGCTTATATTACAACATAAAAAATGATTTTATCGGACGCTAATCAGAGAATTAATAGTATACCGGAGAGATATTTAATTTCATCGATGTTCTGTTATATAGCTTAATATATTTCCGAGGACGTATAAATGAAGTAACGCAAAGTTAAAAACGTACAAACGCCTATTAATTACCATGTTCATTCATTGGTAAGTTGTGTACACCTGCCTTATAAACGCTAAGGTCAAACGGCCGAAAGAGCTTAAATGCCAGTGGATCCACGTCGATTTCTCTGCCGCGTTTATTGTATAAATATGTATATTCATTCCCATTCCGTAGTTGGACATTCCGACTTTCCTTTTGTCGCTCTGTGAGTCTTTAAACGAGTTTAGGCAAAAGTTATGCTAATTTGTGAAGATTTTTTAAATTATTAGGCGTTTTTTGATGAACTTGTTTCCATGTTTATATCAGCAAATCTTCAACTCTGATTAAATATTAACTGTGATGATGTGTTCGAACGGTAGCCGTTTTAAATTAGTTCATTAAAAATTATGAATAAAAATTAGTTTTCTATAGCGATGTTATGTGATGGATGTCATCGTGATTAATCAGACAGGCGGATGTGAATAAAGAATTGCCTTAATAACTCCATAAAGCACGTTGATTGGATCGAATACATCAATATTTATTTGAATATTATGTCAACGACCAACAATTAATAACGAGAGAAAGTTGAGAAATGGCCAAAAAATTTTTATATTTATGTTTCAGGGGAGTGAGTTAAAATTTGAGAAGAAACGGAAACCTTATGTAATAACTGAGTTATTTTATATGTTGAACTTCTAAATGTTGTATAACATATAACAATTTCAAATCTTCTACGACATTTTATTAAACTATGTATTTGTAAAATTCAATGTTACATAAGTTTACATTTTTATACTTCTTCAAGAACTTTTAATTACTTTTTATAATGCCTGAGGCATTTTCGTTATTCTATTTGCATTGTGTTCCCTAATAGATTAATTTATTCAATTCAGGGCCGATTTTAATCGATAGCTTTATTTGGGGACTAATTTTACAACGTACAACAATTACGTTAACAGGTTTCCCATACATTACCCGTCTAAACGTCAAAACGATTCTTCAAATATTTGATGACTGAAAAGTAAAAGTATACCTCATCACCATCGTCCGAATAAAAGCATATTATACAATTGTTACTTGATTTATGAAATTATAACAACGTGTGTTCATTTTATTATATACATAGGTATTACGGTAATTTTTATAGACCATTATAATTAGGCAAATAAATAATTTAAGTGGAAAGTTATTTTTTAACAACAGTAGGTACGGTATTTAAATAAACAAAATGTAACATTACTATCACTGTTCATACAATTATTGTACAATACTATTATATTGTAGATACATTAAGCAATAAATAACTAGCCATACTTAATTATATTAATTTATTGTCGAAAGTTAGTTTATACAAAACTGCGTACATATAGGTACCACTTTCGTTGAATTTTTAATTTTAGTAAAAAGTAAGATAATAAAAAATACTTTGATAAAACTTTTATGTAGCTCTTCACCTTAAAAGAAAATGTAGCAACTCGGAAAAAATCAAAACAGAACGATTTAATTTAAAAGTGTGATAACATTTTACGTGACTGTTATAAATTTTCCAGTTTTTACTTCGTTGACACTTAAATGGAAATTCGAGAAGGGAAATTAGGACTTTTTGCCTCAACATCGTAATTACGTGGCATTTGAATCAGTTGACTGAGTGCCATTTAATTATGAATTCTTAATATTATTATTTACTGCGATATGTTTAATAGCGAGGTTTTCACATAGTTGCTACAATGTTACTGAAGTAAAAACTTCTTTAGTATCGTTGTGACTTGGAAGTCGATGAAACGAAAAAGCGAAAGCGATAGTAAAAAGAGACCGACACATAAATTTATAAGATTTAACGTGGGACAAAATGAGATAGGAAAGTTTTAGGCAATGGTAAAATGGTACAAAAGAGGTTTGTCACCACGAAATAATGAATTTTATTACCTTACTAAAAAGGCACGAAACAAAAACTTTTTAGACAACACTAATGACATTCTGTTACTGATTGATATTGTGTTAGGTTACCATGAATATTTCACATATACATTAATTGAAAATGATATTGTGAATAATGATTGTGAGTACTTGTATGTACATTTTCATAAACTTTAAATAGTGTGTATTTGATCAATTTCTGAATTAAAAAAAAATTGATGTGAAGGTTTCACTTTTACCACCTGTGAATTGCACACATATTTTTTTAATTTAATTAAGATATTATAGGACTTTATATATATTACCCATTTTATTTAAGAATTAGATCTGTATAAACATATAATAGTTTTAGGATCAACTTTTTCATTAAATTTCCTTATACATATTTGCAGCAGTACGCTTGGGATTATTTTAGTTATAAATGAGTTGTTATGTCATCTATTTTATTTACTATTTTCGACTTAACTTTATAGAAAGATATTTTTTTGTTTTTAAAATATATCCTAAATCCATTTTATCCAGTTACGTTTCATAAATATTAGAAAATAAATTTTAACAATACAAATTTTAGTATATTAAAAAGTAACCGTATTTATATTATTAATGGAAAGAATCGATAATTTTATGTTTACCATATAAAATCGTTTTATTTAAGAGTAAATATTAGACAATAAAATATTGCCGAACGTTGGTGTCCTCCATTAATGTCCTGTTATCTTTCGACAGATCGAGATACTCAGTTTCCGTGATAAATGATTAACAATATAAATGGTTTGATTATCGGGGTTTTTAAGATTTAAAATAAAATATTTTATTAATTCATTATATAAAACTTATTTCCCAAAATTAAATAAACGACAACAGTTTTGCTAAACGTGTCGTCAAAACAAAAAAGCGACCGAATTGCCGTAAGATTTCATCTTTTACTTATCACGATTAAGAACAGACACGTATAACTTTAACATGAAAATAATTGAGAAAAATGATTAATTTTATAGAAACTTATTTGAGCTCATAGCAAATTGTTGGTTTCTACAATTAGTAGCGTCTTTCTAGCGATATGAGAAAAGGTGTGAACAAGCTATAACGCGTAGGTTTTAATATTGAAAAGTTCCGCAATTGTTTCACCCACACTCTCGACAATACGTTGTATTATTATTGACAACATTTCTTATTACTTAAGTCTCGGAAGATAATGAGAAAGCCAAGGTTTCAGATACTTTCGCGATATGCAACATATTTGTCACTGTTGTAACATCGTTACGCTCTTTGTCACATATATAATCCGGCTGTTACTGCGCGAACTTCGTTTCGGGGAATTTAATGAAATTTTAGAGGTCAATATTCGTTGGTTGGATTCTGTTCTGTTTCCTTCACAGAATGAGATTGCCTCGCGACATTAAGCCGGTCCGATGTAAATTTTCGCCGTTATTACACGACTGTTTGTTAGGGGTATATAGGCAAGGAGTGGATTCTCTCTGTCATTGAGAGGTTTCCTCTGTACGGAATGTTTATAATATATCATAGTACATCGAGGCGGTAGATACTTATTCAGAACAAAGTAGAGGTTATATTGTTTCATTAAAGAAATAAGAATTGAAGTGTACAGAGGATTATTTTGTATAAGTAGTTAGTTAAGAACAATATCTATATCATTACATTCATTACGCAGTACAACTCGACAGTATCGCGACTACCATGCACGTGGTGAAACTTGAAACAGAGACTCTAATTTAGTTTATCGCGTTTCAAGATCAGCCAGTGTATATTTAGTTACCGAGAAGCTTGCACGTCGTCATGACAACGGCAACTGGCGATAGATTACCAGTCTCTCAGTGCTCTTCGTTGTTTTTAGATCATCTTGTGCTTACCATCGGGTACAGTTTGCCGAGATAGAAAAAAAATTCAACATCTATAGGCGAGGGTGCACCTGATTGTTGGCGTGGCGATACATGGCCACGGCCTGTATCGCCACGCTATATGTTCATTATTTTTTTGTGTTCAATTTTTCTTTCTTTCTTTCTTTTTTCTTTCTATCCTTCTTCTATCCTTCTTTCCTTATTTCTTTCTTTCTTTATTATTTTAAGGTTTTTTTGATGACTTTAAGCGGAACGAATGACTCATAAATAAAATATAACAAAGACATTTTGTATAACAATAAATATGTTTTATATATTTTATTTGGTAGTGAGAGAAGACATTATAATGCTTCTATGAATGACGTAGCCCATTCTATAAGAATGAATCAAACAATTTACACATTATTATACCGTTTCCAACCATCTGCATATTTTCGTTTTGCAAATTTCGCTTCCTAGAGCTTACTTAGTATTCAAGCTATTGTTAACACTGTATGCTCTGTCTACCCTCTATATCCACATTGTACACTGTCATGACTCCCTTGGGTAAATCTGTGCCCTCACTTATTTGAATAAGAACGGACAAGTGTACTCTCTCCCGGGACATGGTTAGACGGACACGCACCGTGGCTCGTTTGCTTGTAACCTGACCACTTTGTATAATTTGGATTTCTTGATAAAAATATTTATAATATATTGCAAATTCTGAAACTATAAGAGATAGAGAAATATATTCTAAAGAACTATGACATCGATTTTAAAGATAACAAAAACTGTATACCTTGATTTTCAAAAAACTTATACATAATTCAAGAATCGAACTTAATCATTTTAAGAAAAAAAGTATATCATTTTATTAAGATAATTGATAGTGTAAGTTATAAGGAATAAATATTGCTATGGAATACTGTGTCTAAAATTAAAAGAAATTTCTGAATTTCATTATTTTCTTTATAAATGTTTAAAATAACAGCCATTTCTTGTATACAATAGTAATCAAATCTTTTAGGTAATGGTTTTGTGTGTTTTGTGGTTTCAAGAGTGAGTACCTATTTTTTTAAATGGTCTTCATAGCCACTGTTAGACCTTTAATGGTGTCGTGGCTGGTTTTGTAAACTTTCAGTTTTAATCACACAAGAAATAATCTAGTGTAGTTGAATCTGGTGGCTTCGTTTATACTAAATGATTATTTAAAAATTATTATTTACGAAGTCCATCGTGATTAGGCTATTATGTGTCGGTGCTTCATTTTATTGGAAATACATTTGGATTATGTTTTCATCCAATATTTTACGTAGGAATTGTAACAGGTATTCTAATATTTCGATGTACATGTTGATAAAAAATCCATCATAAATTTTAGAGAACAAAACCTTGTCTAATAAAAACCATAGAGATCATTTTAAAGCAAATTCGCCACTTGAAAACATAAAATGCAGTTACAAGATCGTTACCGAAAAGAGTTGATTACTATTTATCCAAGAAAATGGCTGTTACTGTGAACATTTCAAAAGAAAATAATGAAATTAAGCATATTTTTTTAATTTTAGACACAGGTATTCCAGAAACTTTTATTCATTACAACTTACACTATCAACTATAGTAATAAAATGGCATACTTTTTATTTCTTAAAATTATTAAGTTCATTTCTTGACTCGCGTATAAGTTTTTTTTTCGAAAATCTATGAATACATTTTTTCTTATCTTTAAAACTGATATCATGGTTCCTTAGAACATATTTTTCTATCTTTTATACTTTCAGAATTCCCCTCACTGACCTAATTAAATGTTACAGCCTGTATAATGCATAGCTGTCTTTCTCCTTCTCTCTACGTTATATCTTTCTTCTTCTTTACGTAACGAAATGTGCCTAAATTTCACTCTCAATTCTCGTCCAATTATTATATCACCACATAAAAAGTTTAAAAAGTTTCACTACAAAAAGTTAAAAATTTAATAAATTCACATAATTATATACTAAAGAAAACTTAGCAAACTTGTGTTTATTTTTTTAATACATATAATACTAATTGGCCTCGCAGACTTTGTTCTGCCCTTTCCAGTAGTCAATAACTCAACCGCAGCGCCACTTATCGTGTTCAGGGATAACAAAAAAATATTCGCCATGAAAAAAATGTTACACCTAATAATTGGCATTGTGATCGATCAAACGGTGTTAGAGTTTATCAATCTCATAATTATACTAACATAAATTTTTATATATTGTACATAATCTATACAGATTTCACATAAAATATCTATAATAAGTAATATGCAAGACCGACATACATTTTCTATCTGAAGTAGCTAACAGCGTCAGAATATATTTGAACCGTTTAACCCTTCCATAAAATCAGATATAAGAAAATTGTTCCCGACCTTATAGATCGTTTTAGGAAGTCAGTGAGAAACGACAAGTGTCCTCTGTACTCTGTAGAAATGAAGTCAATTTGTCAACTATGACGCGAACAAGTGAGGACTTTTTTGACAAAAAATTTCATATTCTTATATTTTATTAGAATTTTTAAACGAAACGAACGAGAACTGTGAATAATAATATAATAAATTAAAGAAAATAAATCGATTATTTTATTATACAATTGATTAAAAAACGATTATTTATATAGATAAGCAAGGTCCAGTGGCGAACCTTGAGAGAAACCTATGTTCAGTAGCAGACGGATGATAACGATGTATATAATAAACACGATTCAAGCGAAATTACGTAAGTACATCTAAACATCTCACATTTCAGTTTTTAAATTAAATAAGAATTTTTATATTAATAGCTTCCACTAAAGACAAAAAACTGTATTACTTAAGTGTACACGTAAAGTGGAAATTTAATATTATCAACATCTATTCTAAGAATGGCATAAGTAAAGCAAAATAATGATTTGACTTCGTAAAATAAACAAAGAGCTCATGAATTTGAAAATATTTTCTGCCTTAATTCCTAAGGATTCATTTTCTCATTAAAATACCCTTTTATGTTGATTTCCTCTACTTGAAATATAAATAACACGCTTTCTTATGTATTCAATAAAATTATAGGTAACGTAAACCATATTAAATAAAACATTTTGAGACAGAATAGGTATATAAATAAATGGTGTTTTTGAGGGTCGCATATGTATTACGTATATGTATGTATATGTAGTAAGTTTACGCGTATTCGTACAAATGCAATTTTAGGAAGGAAATTGCCTCCTGGTAGAAGCCGTACAAAGTGGAAGATGAGATATTAAATCTGTGTGACTGTTATTAGGAGTGCGGAGTACTGTTTGCTGAGTCTCTACAAAAATAAGTCACAGAACGAAATTATATTTCTTTGATGAAAATTTAAACCAAATCAGAAAATCACATTTCGTTGTGTTACTTCGAGCATGAAAATTAACTCGATTTACCGAGAATCATAATATGACATCGCGTCGTGTGAAGTGTAGTTCTAATGTCGATCTTTTGGAGATATTATGTTATTCATATATAAATCACACGTTTCAGAACGTTTTTTAAAATAAAATTCCTACCTAAGGTCGTTGTAAAAAGAAACTATTTAGCACATAGCAAAATATATTTTATCTAGACTTACTTAGTACTTCGTCTCGATTACCCGTTAATTAAATATTGTATCCGGTCGTAAAGCCACATATAATTATGGTAATGGCACCGGTATATTTTTAATCATCTTCAATTGAATGACTAATGTTCAGCGATTGTATGTTTATAATTACTGTACCTACATTTTTTTTTAGCTTTTTAATGAAATGTGTTACTGTGTTAATATGCTACTAGGTTTTTATTTTCGACCACAGTGCCATCTATCCCGTCTTTTTTCCTGATAAATTTTCCAAGACCATAAACAGAACAAAAATAGAATTACGCATATTCATTCTTTCAATCGTGAGTTATGGTTTTGAGTTCATACAAATCTTACGAATTCAGATAAAGAAGAATATTTTGAAATAAAAAATAAATAATAGTTTAAAAAAACTAAAAAAAACACCCTTTCATAAAAAATCCAAATAAAAAACAGAAAATAAAATTTAATAAATTTGATTAAGTACAGTGTAAAAAAAAGTTAATGTACATTATTGTAAAAAAAGCGTGGGGTGTATTCAAAGCGCTTTTTAAGATATTATATTATCGAAGTGATGATTCTTCTACTCATTATCTGTCAATAAAATGTTTATAATTATTGACACTATGCACCCCACACTTTTTTTACAATAATGTACATTCAATTTTTTTTTACATTGTTCTTAATCAAATTTATTAAATTTTATTTTCTGTTTTTTATTTGGATTTTTTATGAAAGCGTGTTTTTTTTTGTTTTTTTTTTAACTATTATTTATTTTTCATTTTTTAGTTAAATTTTTTAAACTATAAATTATTTAGTTCGATTTGCTAACTATCAACCGCCCTTAATATGTACAAATGTGTTCCGATTATATCTTGGTTAAGAACACATATTCAAAGATTTCTATGATGCCAATATAAACAGCGAGACACATAGAGGTGCAACCTTATTTACATATACAGTCAGTCACATTAATGCTTTAGTATGGAATTTTCAATCCGTAATCACTCTACAAAATATTATAATCATAGGAGCGAATCTGTTGGCGGCACTGAGAATGAGGATGAGTGTGAATTTTCACTCTGTGACTGATTGTAGATTTTATGGTTTATCTCCTAATCGAATCATTTCATTCAATGCTTCACTGTTACATGGAGTTCTTCCTGTTAATTTTGAGCAATCAAGTTCTTCAATTCGTATACCGTCCAAGGATCTTCCTCGACTAAGTGCCACATAAGCTTGTCCAGCAGCAAACAATCGCGAACCCAAATAAATGACTGCATGATCAACTGTACAACCTTGCATGCCCGAAAGAGTAAGTGTGGAACTGCACCCATGCGTAGTTCACGCACTAGCTCTATCTCTCTTACTCGCATGCAAAGAATGCGGAAAGAAATTAATTAATCCTGGCGAATCTAATTAGGATAATCGGATGCTTTGATCGGATTATTGCATTGTCATCGACTTTTGACAGGTGTGCAAAGTTTGAATTTAATCTGATCATTCAAAGTAGGACAAAATCGAGCTCAAAGGGGTCGGTTACATACATACATACATACATACAGGTGAAGCTAATAATAAAAGCGTGTTAATAATAAAATAATTAATAACCAAATCGGTCCAGCCGTTCTCAAGTGATGCGCTTACCAACGAACAGCAATTATCATTTTTATTAGGTCCTTAGATATATATATATATGGGATTTATATTGTTTTTTCTAATAAACGATAAATTTTTGAACATATTGTTGTCCTAGTTTTTGTTTAATTTTAAAATAAAAACGATTGCGGTGAAGTATCTTAGAATACTATCTTATTTATCTTATCTTAGAAGAATCGTTGGTAGTGTTTCTAATTATACGACCACCACTGTATATGTAATATATATTATATATATATAAAAATTAAACCAAACCGCCTTCAACGATTTTATTGGTTCTCGCTTCCACAATTTTTCAGCAATGGATACAATAAACTACTTATAAAATGGCGAAAGTGCATAGATAACAATGGGTACATACTTCGATTGATTAAATGTATTATATCATAATATTTTTTCGTTTTACTTTCTTCATATAAAACGCTAACTTCATATGTAAAGACCAAATATTTATACATATAGATTACTAGCGACCCGCCCCAGCTTAGAGCGGGTACAATTTACAAAGTGATATATTTTATGTTTAAAAAACCTGATTTAGAGTTTTTCACTTTAATATTGACAGTTCATAGCTTCATAACTGCCTCATTAGCCTAGTGGTCTTAAACGCGATTGCTATGTTTGAGGTCCTAGGTTCGATTATCAGTTCCAGCAAAGTGCTATTGAGATTTTCTATAAAATTTTCAGTAGCAGCTTGGAGTTTGGCTTTGTGCCCGTTTATAGGCTCTGCCCCTATTACATGGGACTTAAAACATACCCGGCGAACTGTGAGTGTACACCTCTGCCTAACACTTCGGGGACACAGGGGTGATGGTATGTTATGTAACTTCATAGTTACGAATAGTGTGCTTAGCTTGGGTCACACAATTTATCATACGTTTTATTTAGGTAGGAATTCTCTGGTCGCGGATAATTTTGAATGTGTGATAGCTTCTACGATATTAATTTAAAAGGAAAACTGTAAAGGACAATCCTAATCGACATTAAATGCCCACGATAATTAACGAACTTATCTGGATAAAGATTGATACTAAATTGGAGAAAATAGCTTCGCAAATAACGTAATATTTTAAAATATTATGTTGAAAATAAAAATGCTTACGCTGAATCAACCTTAGCAAATAAACATATGCCATCGCGGCCTCTTCTCTGGGATTTTTGAAGCACTACAATTATTTAGAACATTATTTTGATTTAAACAGCGTAAGCGATGTAAGCACCCGAAAATCATTTTTTGATGACTTGATTATATAATTAATCGAAATATATTGTATAAATAAACCTTCCGTAAAAAATATCTAAATGTTAGCGAAAATCGCATTAAAATCCGGGGCGTAATTTAAAAGATTAAGATACGCGTACATAGGGGACAGACAGCGGGAAGCGACTTAATTTTATACTATGTATAGATTTATCAACTAAAATAACTTTTAATACAAAAGCCAGAATGGTATGATAATCCATACTAATATTATAAATGCGAAAGTAACTCTGTCTGTCTGTTACGTTTTCACACCTAAACCGTGGAACCAATTTTGATAAATTTTGTTATAGAGACTTTGGACCTTGGGAAAGGACCTATTGTCCTTAAGTACCCTACGGTACTTTTTGTAGCAAAAATAAAACTGTAAAGGTAAAAAATAGGGGATGAAAGTTTCTATGAACAAAATATGGGAACACCAAATGTGCATGCATGATAATGGTGAAATGACATCGGCTGCCATTACCAGTTTGTTGATTGTCAATCTGGTTTGTTGATTTATTGACATTGATATACTTAATAAGAAATGTATCGTATTTGTAATAATTACATATTAAATGATAGTCCAGTGTTATTTTAAGATTTGCTGAAGTGTTTTTAAACTGTTTAACTACGCAGTACGACATAATTACTGATTTATTTTATGATAGAAATATGACGTGCGCTGTCAATCGCGGCTCGCGGGAGTTTATATATTCTAAGCGATAGACCTATTGTAAATTATCTGGATTATACAGTTTTGCTACAAGTGAATTATTTCATTGTGTTAATCCACATACGGTGACAATAAAACTTGGGTGAAAGTTTTTATGAAGAACCCGTCATGTCTCAAATTAGGGATATTCACATTTATGCTTTTGGTAAGATAGAAATAAAAAAAATTATTTGATTAAAAATGTACACGGGAAATACACTCCATTCCTCAATTGATACGGCATATGAATTGTCAAAAATATGGGTAAAAATAAAGTTACGGGATGTAAATAACTACTGCGTAACTATAAACTCGTGCGGAGCCGCGGGCACACCGCTAGTATTATTATAAATAACGTTATTTTTGTCATCCTTCATTAATGTGTCGTATAGTGGTCATTATCAAAAAAAAACCCCTTGCTTTCAGTGCGAAATCATACACCTACATTAAATATAATTAAAATATATTACAACATAAATATAAACTCAACGAAAATATTAAAGCTTAAAACCACGTATTGTCGCTTTTGTATGTAGAACGGAAACTTCCAGATGTGCGAGATCAGACACGATCTTACAAAAGATTAAACAAGAATAGATAGAAATAACTGCCTATAGAAAAGGTACTTTGAGAAAATGTATCGAGACTACATGAATGCCCTGTTCACTGTGAAAATACTCTTTTGTTGTTTTCTTTCTCTTTGAGAATATTAAACTTATAAATATACTTCTGTCCACACACTTTCTTCACCCTTGGGAGTGATAATTTACTAGTAATACAAACAGAATTTCATTAATAATAAGTTAAAGATTTGAAAAATATTTAGATTTTATATCCCTCTACCTATAATGGGCTAAATAACTGACACTTCACAGGAAATTTATTAGATTGTTTAATATTTATTGTTAGAGTGTTTTGTTAAAGATTTTGTACACCATTTCACATTGAATTGGTAACTATATAAATAGTTTAAAAACTTAATAGTCTTTTAACGTTTTCCTCAAAAATGTTTATAAAGGGACTTTCAAAATAGTCTTCCATAAGACGATTGATGATTCTCGTGGTCGTCCTTGTTTCTGGATTATACTGTGCTCTCACTTTGCTACAATAAAAAAACTCAATAAAACCAATATATACAACTCGTTTTATTTAATTGTAGACATTAAATTAAATACGGAATCACGTAAAACAAGTACAGAACCGGACAGAAAGAACGGATTAGTTTTTTTTGTTTTATCAGCCCCCGACTGCGGCCGTCTGTAAACAAACGTAAATTTTGTTTCACAATCCGCTTAACTTTCGACCCTTGAGTCTTTTTCTTGTTAAATGTTACTAGATCTGTTTTTTAATCAGTTTTTTACAAGTTAATTTAGAATCTATGACAATTTTGTTTATCACAATCGTAAAAATCACTTTCTCCATTGCCTCTAATTAATACATATAAAGTTAACCAAAGATAGGCATTAAGTATTACGTGTGTTATTATAAAGTCAATAAAATTTGACTGCTTGCGACAATTTATATGTAAACTATATGAGTATGTAGGTACGTTTTTTAAATAATTTTATAAAATAGGTCTGGCCACAATCTTATTCGATGCTAAGCATCGATGTGGCCCAAGAAGGTAAAACGCTAAGCCTAGTGGAAGGACAGCTGCCGGAAAGCATCTATAGGTACTTGGTGACAGATTTTCAACTTAAGTGAGGTAGCTAATAAGACGGATATTAAGAAATGCCCTACCACCATGCTATGGTTTCATCATGATGTTTCCCTTCACCGGAAGGTCAGGCTCATTGCATGGATTGTATCTCACTTTGGTTAACACGGTGTCTATGCATGCTATCACTGAACCATTATTCTGAAAAATGCTCCCAATATTAAACAAAGTTCACATTTACCTAAAAAGTAAAACAAATTGCCAGTAAATATAAAATATTAAAAACTTAAATATTATAGTATTAACTTGATTTTGTTAAATGTTGAAAACATAACATTGTTCAGTTTAATTAAGTTTCAGTAGATTACAAATAATCGTACTATAATTAAGTTAACAGAAATAGCAGGTATCTATGAGAAAGCTTCAAACGGTAGTTCAAACACAGTTAATAGGAGCAAATTAACTGTTTCAGTATTTGCTCGAATTTCATTAATGTTTATTACTTGGAAAGACACGTTCCGCATATACCTGATTACAAATAGATATCATTTCATATAGGCACCTACCAGATTGTATATATTATAAATCTAAATGAAATTATTTTTCATAATGTTTATATTTGCAAAGTATCTTAAGAATCGAATATTCAAAATCTGCTTTCTTATGTGTGCAAGATATCAAAAACCCTAACTTATTTCATTACGTGTATGACAATAATGTCTAATAATGATTCATATCCACTAAGACTAACTGTAAACATTATTACATAATTATTAAACTTTATTACATAATTATTAACTGTAAAAATTATTTAGGTACACAGTAACAAAAAAAGATAAACACAATCGGGTTTCTTGGCGGCTCTTGTCGAATGACTTGGATATTTCCCGAACCGGTTGCAATATTTTTAACGTTCATAAGTGCCTCCTTAGTGCCTAAATTGAATTATTTTTTTATTCTGATTTTTATGCTAAATTAATAATGTTTTTGATCTAACCACGTTGTTGGACTCAAATAAAATATGTTATTTGTAAACATATTTTTCCTGGTTTATGTGTTTCTAATTTTACAGCTCTACGTATTATATTTATTGTTATTTTACAGAATTGTACAATACACTAATTACCTTTACATAATTATTGTCAGTAACTTACCTATCATCGAATTAATATGTTCAAAACTGGTTGTGACGCGAATTTGGTTATTTGTAAAACGTTTAATGGTTCATGGACCAAAATTCACTCGTGTGACATCGGCAAGTAATTATTAAGAAATACATTTTTTAGCAATAATTAATATTTTTTTCATATTTTACTAGCGACCCGCTCCGGCTTCGCGCGGGTGCGATTTACTATAAATGTGGAGTCATTTATGTTTAAAATATCATGTTCGATAGATTTACAGTTCATCGCTTAGGTATTGTAATTCATCTTTACTTGGCCTTTAAAGTACTCGCGACTTATTTGCGAAGAAATCACTCTCGACTCGCTGTTTGATAGATAAATCAGAACGCAGCGCCGCGCGCCTTGCCGCCGCCGCACTGCCGCCGTACCAAGAGCGATTGCATAATGTCACGGCTATGCCACGATAATGACGTCAGCATCTAAAGAGTCAGTAAAGAGTCTCCTAATGAGTGATGTTACAATGTTATCGTCACGAATTTTTCATCTTTTTGCAATTAAAGTGCTAGATAATTTGATTAGAAAGGTATTGGGGCATCTCAGGTGTTACAAGAATACGTCAATTTGGAATAATCTATTTTTGTTAAAATTTCTCCGCTTGGAATTTTTTATTACTTAGCAAAAAACAGAATTAAGATGTTAGTATGCCAACATTTGTCACAGGCTGTTACAGAGACCGCAAATGTAGGCGACACCATGTTGTGACATTGTACCGCATTTCAGCAATATGAATTCTAAAACAATGATATATACAAAAGTTTACAGAGCTTGTTCCATTAAGAAGTTCAAATAATAATCCGTGTTACATGTTAAATTTAATCTTCTTTAGTTACAATTACCTATAAGATAAAGAAGAAATTTAATAATGTTATTTTGTTTTACTTAATTTTAGAGCGTCTCCAAACTTACAACAAAAACTGTTTACTTTGAAAACATAAAATGAGTCAAAAGTAAGGTAGGTAGGTATATGAGAAAAAGTGGGTCGCTATAAAAAACAAAAATTAAACAAATTTATTTTAAATCAAGTTTCAAAGAGTGCCACTTATTAATTTTAAAATTTAAATAACCTTATCCGTATTTTAATGAAAACGATTGAATAAAATATGTATTCAGATATCTTGTTCTAAACTCTATAATATTTTTATTTAGAAATAGTCTTCGCTTTATTTGTTTCTACGAAGGTCTAATTGTGGGATGTTAATAACTGCTAAACACGATATTTTGTGATACAATTGTTTATATAAACTCAGTAAAAATTCATTTAAAAATAAATGCTTTTTTAGTTAATCGTGATGCAAAAAATAAAAGTGCCTAGAAAACGGCTTCGGAGCTATATTTTGTGGTTAGTAGTCAGTGAAGCGCAAAGTCTCGGACCCGTTTTGAATAAATCGAATTTCGTGTAGACTCTAGGTGCTATGTTATTTAGAAAGTACGACCTCCTAATTGTTACACAACGTACAAAAACATGGAAGAAAGCAAAATTTACATTACTGATGTATCGACTCTGACGCTTTGAACATAAGCAATAAGCCGCGGCGCCGGCGACCTTCTGGTTTACAAATGACATATATTTTACTTTCCATGAACGTCATAAATAACTACAAAATAGATCTATTATATTCCCGGGTAAGAGTATCTATAATATAAATTTCAGCTCTAGTTTCAAGTATGTTGATTGGGCGCCTGCTTTTTCACGAAAATGTCATTTAATTAATGGTTTAGTCTGATTGTACCATTTACTATAAACTTTATGATAGCAATTTTTTACTAGTTATATAAAAATGGACGTTCGTGTTTTATTTATATTTAAATTATGATATTTGATAAACTTCAAAACTGTTTGACCTCTGACCGTGAAAATTGGTAGATTATATGCTATCTCATCTTATCTTATATGCTAGGTTTTTATGCTATCCCAGAACGCGGGTTGCACCGTGATCGAGTTATTGAGTACTGGAAAAGAGAACAACTTCTGCAGGTTCTGCTTTTTATGTATTATGTATATTCATAAAAATCATATATTCAGATTAATCACTAATACAATTAATGCATAGTTATTTTTAACATAATGAAATTCTCAAACAAATACATGGTTTTATAATAACAGTTTTAAGGTAGTATGTACTCTATACATGTATATATAAACAGTTTCGTAAAATTCATAATGGCACGTTTAATAGGAATTCACTATAAAAATTATTATCCTACATTACGTTAATATGTAATCACCATACCAGGATCGCGTTTTGTCTCTCGGCGCAATTAAGACATTATATCGTATACGGTAACTAATTTGATATGATGGCTCGAGATGACGGCCGTGATGTTACTAGAGCGTTGGCAATTATATAAACGATAATCAACGCTAGAGAGTGGGATGAAAAGTCGGGTAATATAATTATACAGATGTGCCACGTTAGCGCCGCGCACTCTGAAAGGCTGATAGCTGACAAGCCGCGCAGCGCCGCCGTGCCGCCGCTGGCGAAACACTACGCTAACGTAATTATAATGCTTCCAGAACATACACCCATACACTCTAGATAAAGATCTTTGTATTACTTTATATTAGACGCTGTTTACGCTTAAACGTTGTTTGTAAATCTGTTGTGTTGAATTTCATTGCAAAATTGTTTTTATTCTTCTTCTAAATAATATACAAATAGAAATAAAGCTCGTCTCCATAAATCATCTTGTCTAGTATTGACATTGAAAACATAGAAGTAATTAAACCTTTTTAGCGTTTGTTCTCCTTTATCTTTTAATTTATTATGAATCGAATTGATAATACACGCGTTTATTTATTTATTTCTGCAGTTAATTAAATACCATTCATTGGTCATGAACTTTTCCTTGGTGAGACAAACAAAAATTGAAAAGGTTTTGTTCATACTATTATGGGATTGATCTCTTTATCACATTAGAATCCGGAACTGGGCAACATTTATTAATACATATGAAAGTTCAACGATGTTAAAGTTAACAACAACTGCAAATATTGAAAGCCAGAAAAATTATTTTAAAATATTAATGAATGCAGCGCAGCATGTATATAGCATAATTTTAAAACTTATTATATTACCTAGTTTAAAATTTATAAAGTTGTATACAACAAATTAAAGTTATAAACCGTAAAACAAAAATAGAATGTACCAACATAGTAGGTTAGTTATTTCAAACGAAAGTATTTTGATGATACATAGGGCGCAATGAAACGAAAGGTTAGTTAGTGTTTTGACTTGAATTTACTACATAGCTTTGTACAGAGAGAACCTGTATAAATATAGTATAAAATAATGTCGCTATCCGCGTCAGTATGTTTGTCTTCTTATTTCTTCTAAACAACGCAACGGATTTTTATACGGTTTTCACTGTCATTTTGAGATTTTTTTACGGAAGGTTTTTATGATAATATAGTTTATATATTTAAAGTACATTCTAATTAAGTTTTTGTGTAGTAAAGAAAATTCAATGTTTTGTAATCAAATCGTTAAAACATGTTTTTCGGGCGCTTACATGACTTTCGCGGAGTTTCTTATGTACTAAAAAATTATAGTTCTTTGAAAAGCCCAAAGAAAAATCCGCCATGGCATAAGTATGTGTATCTTTTATGGTTGACACACAGTAACCATTTTTAATTTAAAATATTAATTAAAAATATTAGGTAACTTGCGAAGCTATTGTCTCATTCAATATTAAACTTTATTCACATAAACTAATTAAAAATGCCTTGTACATAATATTATTTAAATTAATACCGCCGAAGATATCATAGATTCAAAATACGCGCAACCGAAAATTCACTCGCAGCGAAACAGTTGACCAGCGCACGCTGTCGCTACCCACGGCGGCGGTACTCCTATAAAGCGCAGGGAGCTGAGCAATGGCGGGCATTTTACTTCTAGTGTTGTATTATGGCTTGTGACGTTACTCTGCCGGCCGGGTGTTAAATTATTATGTGCGGTCATCATGTAAAGTGGGAAGCAATAAACTATTTGTATAATATTTCTGTATAATTTATCGACCAAGTCAAGATCATAATTGCACGGCAATTTTATGTACGCAAAAAAATTATAACCATTCTCATATTATAAAATATAGAAGCATATTTTTTTAGAATTGTAGAGTGGTGGAGTATGTGACGGTCTAAACTGTGAATCAGAATTATCACGCTTTTCCATGCCGCAGAGTACAAGTGTTTATGTATTATGGAACAATTGTTCACAGATTACGCTAATAGGCTTAGGATCCAACACAATTGTCGCATTATGTCCTGTAGGTTAACTGTATTATTAACTGGTTCTAGGGAGTAGGTGCACAACATAATGTGTATTGTGGAATCATTAGTTTCATCGATCAGAAATGGGAATCGGCGGTGCATTCCCAATCAAAGCTGATTACAATTCCGTACGTTTAACACGTAAATCCGATGTGGATAAATATTTGCACGACGGGTTGTAAACCGTACGTGTCCCGGACAGTTAATAGCCGGGCACAGTTACTCGACCGTTTCTCTGTACATTTGAGTTTTTTTATTTAACTTTATACGTTATAACATTATTTCGACGTTACACCCGAATTGGTAAGGTTGTATATTTATTAGTTTAGTGGTTGTAAACGAGACTGTTATGTTCGACGTCATGGATTCGATTCTCAGATCGAGCAAAGTGTTATTGGGGTTTTCTATGAAATTTTTAGTAGTAGCTAAGAGTTTGGCTTTGTGTCCGATTAATGGCAATAGGCAAAAACATTCCCGGTGAACTGTGGTTGTACATCAGTAGGTACACCTCTGCCTAACCCTTCGGGGATACAGGTGTGATTATATTATTATGTATAACTATATTTTATCACCTCATAATTCCTTCATGTACTTAAATTTATTAAAACATTTTTTTTTCATTGGTGACAAAACTTGGCCTTTTACTAGCTATTTATTACTAACTTTTAGCAATTGAATTAATTATTTTCTCAAACTATTTTTTTCATAAGAATTTTTCCTCTTTCATCTCCTGTCATCCCTTCAAGTATTATTTTCGCGACACAAGGTAGCCTGTCCTTCTCCAAAGTCCAATAAAACCTTATACTGAAATTCATGAAAATTAGTTTCATGGGTTCTTCAAACAAAGTTTAATTCCCTATTTCATCCCTCAAAGTTTTATTTTCGAAACATGAAGTAGCCTATGTCCTTTTCCATTGTAAAATATAAGCCTACACTGAAATTCATGAAAATTGGTTTGATGGGTTCTTTAAACAGAGTTTCATCTCATTTCATTAATTAAAATTTAATTTTTGAAACAAAAGGTAGCCTATATCCATTCTCAAGGTCCAATATATCTACATACCAAAATTCATCAAAATTGGTTCAGCGGTTTAGGTGTAAAAACTTAACAGACAGAGTTATTTTCGCATTTATAATATTAGTATGGATTTATTATGGAAGTTTATAGGATATATAACGTCACGCTATGCCTTTTCGGAGCTGAACCTATCTGGCAATATGAATTTGTTAAAACTACATAATCGTTTGTTTATTATTATAATATTCATATTTTACTGATATTAGAGTCCTTTTATTTTCAAAAAACTTTTTTCTGTATTGTTTCAATGTTTTTTTACACAATTTCACACACGACAATTTAATTCCAAAGTAAGCATAGATTGTATTATGGTAATTAAGCAGCTAATATACCTACTCAAATTGATAAATATCACCCAGACATACAACTGACAATTATACTCATCAGGCAAATGTCAGTTGTATGCAGGGATAAAACTCGCGAACTCCTCAGCTCAATAGTAGGGCTTACTACCACTGTGCCGCGAGGTTTGTCAATCATTTATTTGGCATTTACGAGAATTAATTCACATAGAAGTGAGGATGATGATATCTAAAGAATTTCATTATGGCGAAACTCTTCTCAGAGGCAACGTCGGAATTCATTTCGTTTGAAACGCACAAGCAAAAACCACTTCAAATTATATTGAAGTTTTTTGCTAAAGAAAACTTTTGCTATTATTTTCTTAATTTAAAAATGTAAAGACTTAGAATTACACCGAGTGGCTTAATAGGAATAAACTTATTCCGTTTTATATTTGTAAAGTGCCGAATTATCTGACTTCGTTATTTATTTCGAATTTGTATTGAAATGAACTTATGAGTTTAATACAGTTAAAATAATAATCATTGTCATACCTATATTTAAGGTTTATCAAAATAAATCAAATATGTTTCAGTATTTAAGTTAAGTATTAGATATTAATGATAAATTTTAATTTATTAAACATATCCTACTATGACATTAAATAAATGTGAAAGTTTGTATGTCTGTTACTCTATCATGCAAAAACGGCTTAACTGATTTGGATGGAATTTTGAACCCGGATACTTTATAACTTGGAATAATAGGATCCTTTTCATCGCTGTAAATATAGTATACGCGAGCGGAGTCGCTAATAAAGCTAAATTACTATTTTTAAGGTCGTAACCAAAGAGTTAATGTATTCAATCTTGGTCAATGCCGATGAATATATCATAATCAAGTTATACATATTGTATAAGTACATTTATATACGTCGGTCATAGGTGTAGAGGTATCTTGATTCGGATCGCTTGGAATGCGGCTACGTTCGCTGAATTCGTGACTGGATCTAGAGTTTAGAATAAACTGCGTAATGCGCAGCTTATAAACTACCCAAGAATTTCAATTGACATCTTTCTAGAAAAAAGTATAATTTTAAATATCGCAAATAGACAGTATGTTTAAAATATTAAAGTTAATCATTTATTAACATTGGTATATTAATAAAAGACCTAAGACAATACAAATGTGGAAAAATAATTGTTAATTTATTTCATTTTTCTTTTGGGAAAATAAATATTTTTTGTTTGCCGTTGGGTGCAGGCCGCACAAGATCGGTCGCTCTGGAGATCTATGGGGGAGGCCTATGTTCAGCAGTGGACGTCCTACGGTTGATATGATGATGATGATGTGTGTTAACTGCTCAAGAATTGCTATTAACATATTTATAGGGTAAAAAGTATAATTTTAACCTTAGTTTTATTTATTGTTTGATAGCAATACGCATTTTTGTGGAATATTTTTAATTAAGTTAAAATATTTTTTATAATTTTTAATACCGTAATAATTAATAAATATTACATAGTTAACAGATATTATTTTCAAGACAAAGTTATAAAATCAATTTTTCGAAAGTTGTCCTGGTTTATATACTATAAATATAACCTTAAATTCAAAGGAATATAATAAATAATAATAAATGTATTATGCGAGGAAGTATACAAGCATTTTCTTTATATCTACTTATATATGTAGGTCTGAAACTGTGAATACAGGTGAATTTAGTTCAGTAGTGAGATTTCAGTGAATTGTAGTTTTAGTGAATTGTACAAAATCTTAACGCAATGTTAAAATATAGTAATATTATGTTATAAATATTTTTACCTTGAACATTTTTGAACAGCTAACAAAAACATGACATTTGTTTGACTCCGCCCTGTATCCAATTTGTGATTAGTCACAGCGGCAGCGGTACAATTGTAAATATTAATGTTTGTATGTTCTTTTAAGTTTCTTAATGTCAAAATATTGATTTACTTGGTTAATCTAGTTACTATATGTGTGAAATACATTATATTCGAATTAAATCGACAAAATATATAGCCTTTGCAAAAATTCGTACATTCCTGTATAAAAACCACAAATTACTCCGAGCCACAATGAAATACGTTGCGGCTGTTTCATTATAAGCCGCAGTAGCGAACTGATCCAGAATTTAACTATTTCCATCTATACAATTAATAAAATTGAAGTGTCTGTTTGTAATATCAAAATAACAACTTTTCAATAAATGCATATGAAAGTACATATATACAAAACACAATTCTTAAATTTTTGCTTCTCTGTCTGTTTGTTCCAGGTAAATTCCGAAACAGTTGGACCTATTTTGAAGGGACTTTCATTGATAGATAGCTGATGACATAGGGAGGTAGGGTTCCGCACAAATAAAAAAATGGTCATGGTGAATCAATTCGGGCGCTTAAATGGCTTATGCTGAGTAAACCATAAGAGATATAGCAAATTAATGTACTTACTACATAATTGTAGGCATTAAAAAGACCTACAAAAAAGTTCGGGAAAGCATATATCAATCTTCTAAGGAACACCCACAATAAGCATTTTTGTCTTTAAAATATCCGGGAGTGGGGGAGCAAGATTCGCGCGGGTATACTGTAGTCCACGTGAGCGAAGCCACGGGCACAGCTAGTCATTTTATAAAGCTGACAATATTCTCAACAAAGTACCTATGTATGTTAAAGCTTATCATAAGTTTTCAAGTATGCAGGTATGTTACAACTTCAGGTTATATTCAAATGACATTAACAAAAACGTTAAATGTATTTCAAAGAGTATTTTAAATAAAAACCATGTTTCATATGCTTTAATAATTATCATTTATAATTTTATTAAGAATGCGGCAGTATAAAATGATTTAATAATAATTATGTGGTTCGTCGGCATCGGATAACGATACCGATGATATATTACACAGTATGCGCTTAGACCCATGATAAACTGGTGCTAGCTTATGTGGAAACTTAGAACATGAGTAATATAACTGGTTGTTTCTGTTTATATCACGGAAGAAATTCATTATTAATGGAACATTGTTCTAACCTTTGTTAAAAATGTTAAAATAATTATTTGTACGTTACGTTAAAAGTTTTGTACTTACACTAGTTGTTTTCCCGCGGTTCCGCACGCGTTTATAACGCAGTAATTATTTTTCTTCCGTAATTTTATTTTTACTCATATTATTGCTGATTCATATACCTAAATATCATTTAATTGACAAATAGCATAAGATTATGGAATCCCTGTACAAAATCTCATCCAAAATGGCCAAGAACTTTATTTTTATGACCTACGTGACGTAATGACGTATGCATCCCGTCTACAAAATTTTATCAGAATTAGATAAGAGTTAATCAATATTTTTTTTTACAATTTCTAAAAGTATTATTGAAAATTCTATGAATTGACCAATAACATAAGCTTCCCATGTACAAAACTTTATAAGAACCGGTCAAGCCGTTTTTGAGTTAAATCCAAAGCACCAGCTTTAGAGTATATAGACCGATTATCTTATTTGGCTTCGGTTCATTGAAGAATTCCACAACTCACGTCACTCGATGCGGACTCCTACGGTCAACCTTCTACAAAACGATAATAAAACGCTAAATGTAAGAGAACGGACAGACCTTCCGTTTTCTACAACAACCAGAAACATAATTTCGGAATTGTAGTTTATAATACAATAGTAATTTTGTTTTTTAACTGACTTCAACAAAACACCGTAGCTTACTCAATTTCAATGTATATTTTTTTTATCGATGTTCAGTCATAATTTCTCTGTTTATGAACCGATTTGAATGATTCTTTTTTTGCTGAATAGGGGATACCTCAAAGTAGAACTCATTTTAATTCCATTGTCATTGAACTTTCGAATTCGAAGATATACCGCGAAACTCCTCAAAATCATTCAAGTTGGTTTTCTTTTCTGTTAAAAATTATCTTATTACTTATTCGTCTTTTTTGTATGGTAATATGTGTATAAAGTCACTTAAATAGAATATTTTTTAAATTATTCTTGTAATCTTCAAACACAGCTTTAATAAGATGACGGCTTCCTTATTAAAACTGCCTAGGAAGTTTTTGTGGCAATTTAATATTCATGTTCTTAGTTAGAATTAGCTGTGCCTGCGGTTACAAAATAGCAGCGATCCTCCACTCAAACAAAAATGCTTATTGTGGGTGACCTTTAGAAGATAGATTTATGCTCTCGGTGACTTTTTTTATGGTCTTTAAAATCATCAATTATATAGTAAATTAATTTGATTTATCCCTTATAGTTTACTAAGTGTAAGCCATTTAAGCGCCCGAATTGATTCACTATTACCAGTTTTTTTTATTTGTGCGGACCCCTAATACAATTTCTAAAATAAAAGTATTCTAAGTTACTCCTTATAACATCAGCTATCAGCCAGTAAACCCGGAAAAAACAGATAGACACACAAAAAAAGTTTTTGTTACAGTTACCGTATATACTTTCATTTAGTAAACCTACCTATTTACCTGTTATATTGTTGTTATATTATATCACATTACAAACAGACCCTTCAATTTTATTCATTGTATAGTTTTATATAATCCGCTTGTACACAATAACCAAACTAACTCACGTAAAATGTTACTTAATGTCAAATAAGATGTTTACGAATAAAAATTAAAATCACAATATAACCTGTTCAGGCAACACTATTTTTAATCTGTGCTCCGGTTGTCGGTGTTTCGACGCTTGGGGGCGGGCACGGCTTCTTAAAAAAAAAAAAACGGTTTTTCGACGTCGGACTGGTCGGAGTGTTCGGGACCTTATAATAATTTTTCCAAATTTATTAAGTACTGTGATTACTTCATAAAAAACGCTTGTTAGTGGTGGAACAGTTTTGTGTGTACCTAATCAGATACAATAACTCGGACAACGGCGGCCGCTACAGTGAAGTGTGGATTTGCACCCGGTCAAGGACACAAGGACAACGGCGATCCCCAGGTAAGTCGGCACTGTTCAGCCGGGCTCAGTTAGTTTTGGTGGGCCTGAACAATTGACAGAATATAGGAAGTCCCGGGACCGGCGAGTTACAAGGCTATCGAAGGCTTTAATTCGCCGTTCTTAGTATCCGGCCCCCACAACAGCATTGAGGTATTATGCACTACTTATGATAGATCAAGAACTCGCTAAATACATATTCCTACCAATATTTCAATACTTTTAATTTTTAACCGAAATCAAATAAGGAGGAGGTTACTTAATTCGAATTTATTTTTTATTAGATGTTCATCCACAACTTCCTTGTTTATGAACAGTTGTTCCCCACAGTTTCACCAATATTAAAAAAAAACCATACAAATTCTGAACATCCGTTACACCCCTTTAGAGGTTGAATTTTCCAAAAGCTGATCTTAGCGGATGCCTACGTCATAATAACTATCTGTGTACCAAATTTCAGCCCAATCTGTTCTTTGCTTTGAGCTGTGTCTTATAGATCAGTCAATCAGTCACGGTCATAGATTTAGATGATTCTTTTCTCGTTGGAAAGGGGATACCTCAAGGGTGGGGCCATTTTAATTTAATTGGCATTGGATCTTCGTATTCGAAGATATACCACGGAACTCCTTAAAATCATTGAAGTTTATTTTCCTTTTTATTTGATTCTATATTGTATAGGTAAGTATTTTCTCAACATATTTTTATTTCGATATGATTTACACTTAGTGTATATCTGAATGCCTTAGACATGAATTCTATCATATTTAATAGAGACAAATAGTATTTATAGAAAACTCAAAACGGAGTTTAATTTTAGCTCAAATATGACTTTAAGTTGTCTGTAAACGTGAGGCGTTTATATTATATCGTGATTCAAGTGGCATCAACCTTTTGACCTTTCAGTAGCAAATATATTTTCCCTTTTGTAGTCGAGAGCGTCAGTTTATAGTTTACGTCATTCTAAAACATAAAAACTTATTTTTCTGCTTTAATGTTATAATCTACTTCATGTACTACTATTTTAAACATTTTGATGTATTTATAATATCTGAGCGACTAATCTACGCTAGAAGTTTTTAAAAAGAAAAGATAAATCTCTATTTAGTTATACTTGAATTTTAAAACATTCATTCGTTGAGGTATAACATTTTTATTTTTTGTTGTAATACAGTTGAAATCATTTTGGCTAAGCCAATATGTTAACTTAATTATGTATGTATGTCAGAATTCAAGAGCTGTAGATTTCCTGAAATAAATAAATAATCTAAATACAAAATATCATCGAAATCTTTGAAACCGTATCCGAGAAACCAATTAATTACATTAAAACAAGAATTGCTCACCTAATAATATGATATTAGATTACTGAACGGAGCACCATTAATAACAATTAGGTGCCTATCACAATTTATTTTTAATTTCAAGGTACTTGTCAGTTGGTTCAGCTACGTTAAATGATTCCTTGACATCCAAACTAAAATTTCGTCACTGCTTTTGGTCCTGTGTACGTTCTTCGCAAACATCTGTGAAAGTACATGAAATTGCAATAAGACAAGAGCTTTAGCAAGCAACTGCAGCAATAGGCTCGCCCTATTACATGATACCTAAAAAAACATACAAGGCGAAACGTGGGTGTACATTAGTACATCTCTGCCTAACTCTTCGGGGATACAGGCGTGATGGTATGTTATTTTCAACTTTGTTATAATGTGTACGCGCAACGTAAAAATCTACTCACGTCTTTTTTTTTAAGGCATCTCAAAAAGTATAACTACAAAAATTCAAAATGTAAACTCAATACGTTAATGATATGTAAAAGTAAACTACAAGGCTTACAATTCAGTAAGTATGTATTACTAAGTACATTAGCACTTATTTTTTAATATCCTGTTATAATTATACAAATAATTTTACAAATTATACAAAAAACTACTGTCGTCTAATTTAACTAACAAATTAGACGATAGACGTAAGAAATAAAAAATAGCACTTTGTCAAGTTCAAGAATTCTGTGTGGTTGGCGTGCCAATGTTATTAACTAAAACACTAATAGAGTCATTTTGTCGTCCGACCTTGTTGATTATAAATGACAGCGAATGGGTAGCAAATAGATCAACATAATTATAACACAACAATGACTCTGGGCTTAAACGTTGTGCACACTTATAAATAGGTATTACCTGAGACGTCGGCCTTGTGATTTGTTGCTCGTGATATTCGTCATATCATGTACTATATCGTTAGAAGTTCATTAAATAAATTTCCGGCATCGTGACCTGTTAAGAATATTATATACTCATAGATAATTTGAATTAAAATTGACTCTTTGATTTCTAATACAAAATATCAAAATTGATTTCACGTTAAGTATTTTTCAAAAGTCAGTAAATATTTAAAAACTTACGTTATTAACTCATCGCAATGCAATGCGATTTTGTTTACTTTAATAGAGATATGTCGTCATGGTAAGCCTTGAACAGTTTCATTTCTTGACACAGGCTTTATTCGCAATCATACACTGTTTTGATTTTGTAAATAAAATCACTAACGTCAATTAGGTATTACGTAAGCAAATATATGATATTCGATAGACGATAGATGATGGATCAGTGGTAGCGTGTACGGACACCGCTTCGATCGACGTGAGTTCGAATCGCTGCAATGAGCCTGAATTTTCGGTTAAGGAAAATATCGTGATGAAATCATGGCATGGTGGTGGTACGGTATTTTCTAGCTATCCTCAGGTTTAAAATCTGTCGCCAGGCAAGTATAGGTGTGTTCCGGCAGCTCTACTTAAGAGCCAGTTCCTTCACTAGGCTTAGGATGTCACCATCTTGGGTCACATCGTCACATAACATCAGGTGAGATTATGGCAATAACGCTAAATCAAAAAAGAATTTTAAAAAATGTGCTTCGTGCATATTAAACGATATAAAAGATTTAAAATTTAGTCAGATTTTAAAATTATTGAATTGAAGTTCGAACAGAAGTTGAGAGCATTTTCAATGTCCAGCGAATGAAACTTTGCAAAAATTAAACTTTTCAATGTACAGAATCAAAGCTAGGAGCGGTCTGCGTTCATTTGAATTACGTTCGCTCCGCCTTTTGTAGTCGACTTCATTTAGCGAACTTAAAGGAAACTCTTTTATTTTGCCCCTAGCAAAGAAGTTAAGAGGTGCATTGTTGAATCCGTAACAAATTGCACGCCGTGATTACGTTAAGAACTTTGTCGTCGAATAAAGGTAGGGCGAAGCTTAGATTGTAATTTAACAGTTATCCTTCTTTCGATTTCAATTAATTTAAATTGTTCCAATGGAATTGCTATTTTCCTTTCTCCAAAAGATTTTTATTTATTTTTCTTAAGACTATCCTGCAAGACCATGCAGAGTATAGTGGAGTAATTTATACTATAATATACAAGATTCTTTGGATATATGTTCGACCAAAATTCATTCCTAATAATAAACAATACTGTTCGAAATGTTGTATATGATTAAATTCGTAACGATTAACCATGATAGTACCGGGTATCTCTGCTATTCATAATTTTAATGCATGCTACCGTACTGTACTAATGTTGTATAATGTGCATATGTGTAATATTCTGATGACACTGGTAGAGTAGACCACAATTTTTGTTTACTTAAATGAACACAATAATCCTCAGTACTTATATTTACTAGTATCTATCGATCAAGCTCATAGATATGTAAATATTGAAGAGATCGCGTACACAAGATAAACAAGTCTAGGTTACTCAGTGTTCAAGTGATTGGATACGGGAGATCGGCGTTTGCGTTCAAATATAATGTGTATCCTAGAAAATTGGCCTTTTTTATCATTATAGGTTTAGCGTTGTGGCCACAATCTCACCTGATCTTGAGTGACGATGTGGCCCAAGTTGGTAGCCTAGTGGATCGCTACTTAATATAGACATATTGTGTGTTTAAAAAAAAAAAGTAAATAAGAATGATTTATTTTAATTTGATTGTTGAATCTATGATACTTTTGCTTCTCCGCGATTTCCGTGCTTTGTTATTAGAGATTATTTATTAAGATAAATTTATTGATACGCATTTAGTATTATGACATTTCTTCTCTATAAAGATAATCTTTATTTGGTCGTATTTTCAGTTTGTTCTCAAACTTTCTTATCTCTTTTTGTAGCGAACACAACTTGTTTGTTGTTCGCCTGACGTCTAGACTCCGGAGCGGCAACAAGTGTTCTGAGCAAACAGATTTATGTTCAAGATTTTTGATATAACACAAAAATATTACACAACATTTTATTTTTATTTTAAGTCCAGTATATTTGACCTTTATCGATATGTAAATAATTGAGTTTAAATTAAATTAAATTCAAAATATTTAATTAGTTATGCATGTGGAAACTTTTTAATCGATCATAATTATATTGCGATATGGCTTCTCATTCAGATTGAGTGGAATTATGCATATAAATAATCTACCAAAGGAATGTTGTTAATGTTTGATACTATGATGAGATTCCGTTTATTATGTTTTATTCATAATGTGATAACTTATCTTAATTGATAAAAAAGGCTTTAACATTCAAGGTTCTGAATCAATTTACCTCTAGTCTAGCTCATACTTGACATCCTTTGACGATTATTTTATGATTAATCATGAATTTAGTTTACGGAATTGTAAAGTTTTGTTGATCGTAATTAAAAATCTGTTCTTATCGTAATTCATGCTAGCTGGTAGTACATGACAAGACAATTTAAACGCGACCATCGTATATAACCATGCTAACGTTGATAAACTAGTCACTGTAATTTTCTATTGGCGTGTCGTGTTTCGGGATCAGGGATTACATCTACATAACTGACGAGAAGCTTGCAGGCAAGCATGACAGCGACAACCGGCGATGAATTTCCAATCTTTCAGTGGTCGCCGTTATTTTTGTACTATCAGGCACTGTGCCGTCACTTTGACATATGTACTACTATTTAAAAAAGACCTATTGAAATAGAATTTTAAATAAAACTTTATGTTCGATTATGGTTCATGCCATTCTTACTATATAGAGCGGAGTGCTGGCCGATGAGAAATACGGATGAACAGAAAATGAAGATGCTACGTTGGTCTGGTGGAGTTTCGGAAATTGATAAAATAAGAAACGAAGATATTCGTAGTACTTTTAAAGTCGCTAATATATATGAAAAAGTTAGAGAGAATCGTTTGCGCTGGCACGGGCATGTGATGAGGCGGGATGATGACTATATGATGAAAAGAGTCATGGATATAGAAGATGGAAAAAGAGACCGTGGATGACTACCAATAACCTGGCTACGAACAATAAAAAACGAACACAATGCGAGCAACAATACAAAAGAGACAACCCACAACCGTACGGTGTTGCGCAGCAGTACTAGGAGGGCTGACAACAAATAAATTGATTGCCAGGAGACAGAAGAAGAAGAAAACGCAATTAAGTACGAAGCCTTTTTCTAGTGCTTCGCCTAACATAACATGTTTTCAGTTTGAAAATCTGTCGTCAAACATCCGCAAATTATGTATGTATTCTATTCCCTTGGTAGCCAGTCCTGTTTCTAGACTTGGTGTGTTGACTTCAGCCGCATTTTCACTTAATAACAGATGACATTATCGACAGGTAGATTGCTATTAATGCTATTATATAGTAACCACGTGACCAACAGTACAACTATCAAATTTTTTGGGTAATTTCATAATGTCTTAAGATTTTATATGTATACTAGCTGCGCCCGCTCTTCCGCTTGCATGGACTACAGAATGTCGGTATTGTGGTGACCCGCCTTCCTCCCACGGAGTTTATCCACCGAATATTTTAAAGATAAAGATGACTTTTTTGCGCGAAACCCTCATTTTTTTTTCTAAATTAAAAGTTGAAAATAAAAAAGTTGCTACTTATTACAACAGCTATCTGCCAGTGAAAGTCACGTCAAAATCGGTCCAAGTGTTTCAGAGATTAACCGGAACAAACAAACAGACAAAAATGGGATTAATGTTATAGGTATAGTATAAACTTTCATATGCATTTAGTAAACTGTTGTTATTTTGAGATTACAAACAGATATTTCAATTTTATTATATAGATTTACTTTGTGTATAACCTTACGTATAATATAAGAATAAGCTTTTTTCCGGAGGTGATGGCCGTACACGCTACCAACTGAGCCGTCATTGCTTTTTACTGAAGTACTAACGTTTCACTCGTCATAAATGTTTTGGACGAAATCTCCACCGTGCTGCCGCGCCGCCAGCGCACCCGTGTAGCTTATTGTTGTTCTCACTTCCCGTACTTTACCTACAGTTCCTTACACTTCGTTCCTTAAAGTCGTACCGTAAAGTTATATAGCGTATATATAACCTTCCTCAATAATTAGGGTATAGCGACATCTACATAGCGACACACAGCGACATCTATCGAGCCACATAAGACGCATCCTTACTATCCTACATTGCGCTATAGAAATTTAACTCAATCGTTGAGCATATATACAAGAACCCGACTACAACCGCAGCTGCCCGCCCGTCCGCCAGACATAACACCCGTCTGGCCGGAGGATCCTCCCTTTGCAATAGTTCTTCTACAAGGGTATAAAATGCAAAAATAATTTTTCAAATCTGACCGGTATTATGCGCGTTCAGATAAATAAACTATCTCTTTAGTATTTATATCAGTGTTGCCAGACGTCCTGATTTTAGTGGGACGTCCCGATTTTTAGCTCAAAATTATTTAACCCGCGCGGGACGGGACAATGGACAGTTTCAGTCCCCCTTTTCGGGATTACACAATGTTGCAGCAAAAAAAAAACTACTCATTAATTGCGTTTTTTATTCTGCCCCGTTTTCGACGAAAGAAATCCGCTATTACTCAAAAGGTTTCAAAACCCGTTTTGGCCGAAAAATAATCTGGCTCCTCTGATTTATATTAGAAAATATATTAAAAACAGAATTCAAGATATGAAATTCATACTGTAGATTATATTTAAATCAAGTATGACAAAAACCTAATACAGTTACATGTGGATATATTATAATAGTTTTTTTATTAAACCAGCGAACTCAGAAGTCGCATATGAATTTCAATGCGGAATATCATTTGGTGGGCGATACAAAAAATATCGTACGTGTGCGTAAGGCATTAAGCCCGAAAGGATAAGGAAGGGAGCCGGGAACGTCACGAAGTCTGCTTGAGGCAATTTGGTACCGAATGTCGCGCGGAACGTGCCTCACAAATAAAGAGGCTGAATAAAGATGCCTATTTTATCAACAAATAACCGCCGCGCGCCGTAAATGTGCATTTGATATAATTTTAAACAAAGAAATATTTTACAGAATGTGATTTCTATTCATCTCAAATTTTTTTGTAGTAAATTTTGTACTAGGTATTTAAATATTAGTAGTTTTAATAGTACACATTTAAGCATTAATAACCAGTTCTTTAGCAGTGAATTAGTTTATAGCTGTATTTTTTATAGCTTTATGGAGGATTCCATTCAGATTGCGGAATTCCAAACCTTGTGTCTTACCACATTATTGTCTGTGACGTATATACTGCGGGGGGCTCATGTTCGACTGCACCGCGATTGCCATACAACAAAAAAATAAAAGGAGAGTAAATAATAACATTTAAAAAATGGAAAAATTATCTTTGTTACTTGGATCTAGGATGTTCCACTAGATTATTTATAATAGCGAAATACGTAAAGAAGCCATGTTCTCTTTCAATTTGGTACATAATTATTCGCGAATTAAATATTTTTATCAAAAAACAGTAACAAACACTCGATTTCACACAATCTATTAATTTATGAACATTTTGCAATTGGCCACTGAACGTGGATTAAATCTTAGATATTAACATCATTAAAAAAAACTATAAAATTCTAATTTAATTTTTTTTATTACGTGATTTATTTATTATGTTAATATTTTTATTTTCATAAAACATTGAAATTAATAGTAAAAAGTGTAAAGCTTAAAACAATATTATTTAAGTACAAAAACTTATTCATATAGATCAGTGTTCATTTAAGGGTTAAATATAATAGAAAACCAATATTACTTTATCATCTTGTCCTTTTTCTCAAATCTGTGATTCTGCTATTAAAATGTCACAAGTTCAAAAAAGTGGTCGAGGCGACCAGGTCTGCCCTCTATATTAAATTTTTATTATTGATTATAATCATTACATCTACCTCCGACTAGAAGATAAGTAAGATTCGAGAAGACTTTGTAGCAATCAAATTATTAACACTTAGTTTTCATTGCAGGCCAGCTAATATACTTATAAAATAATTATCATTTACATTTGATTGCAAACTAGCTGGCCTGGCAAACGTTCTGCCCATCGTAACATTCAGTAACTCGACCACAGCACCTCGTAACTATTTCGATTTTTTTTGCAGAAAACTTGTCCATGAGTGTTATGAACAAAAGACAAAAAGATTTCTTATATCCGTCGTTCTAAACGTGAGTCATGGTCTTGCTAAAAAAAAAAAAATTAAAAAGGAATTGCAGTTTTTTGAAAATTTCCCCTATTTTGCGAATAACTTTTCAAGCTTGTTTTTTCTTTAAGAATCTTATTTGGACAATTACTAACAGTTAAAAAAAAGCCAAATCGATCCAGCAACAAACAATGTTTAATTTTTATTTATATAAATAAATGAAGTACTATTTGAAATATATTTTAAACCAATAAATATATATAATATAAGTCTAACTTCTTTTCTGTTTTATTACTTAATATTTTTAAGTGCGAATCTATTTTTCATTCGTGACCATCTGTATACGAAACACCCTCCGTAAGATTTACGAACGAGATGGTTGCAATAAGCGACGGAAATGGGTCTACGCACGACAGACTGTTCGGTATTTTAAAAAGGTATGTCTGAATGCGGTGAAAAATTACTTTCCTCCCGACCCGGCCAAGAAACCATATATTCCAAGTCATCCTATAAATGAAGGAAGACGGGGGATAGATAACTTATTTAAACCCTTACTTATACTTACCACAGACTGATATGTGTACTAAACTTAACTCAATATTTAACGAAGTAATTACTTACGATACAAGTGACAGGTTGTCTAAGGGGGTTTCGGGAGATATGTGTAGAATTTAATTGATTATTAAATTACATGCATTTAAAGTTTTACATAGACCGTACGTACACCTATTCAATTAAAATACATCTATTTCTCATTTATAAGAACATATTTCGATACTTACGAGTTTTAATAATATTTTCATTAGATATATTATTTACATTATTAGACGATACTAAACTCTTAGGTAACAGGAATTTATAATTTAGAAATTATTAACTAAGACTACCGTTATTATTTTGACTCTTAATTTTGTTTAGTTTTTCTTTTCTATAGTAGCTAGTAATTTTAAAATGAATGAATACTTTATTGCACTTTTAGTTTGTACAGCGGCGAGCTTAATGCTTTAAAGTAGGGCTTCTTAAAGTATGAGTCGCGACCCCAAAAGGAGTCGCGTAGCAAAATTCTGCGGCCGCGAGAGATTTTAATGTCAAATATTTATATATACCATTTTATAACATCACTAGAGTTTTATAATTTTTTGTGCAATTTTTAATTTTAGATTTTTTTATATGTTTCAAAACGAATTCTAAAACTATATATTTTCATATGTAATCATCAAAAAATATTAATTTATTTTTCTTTTATATTTGTATGGGGTCGTCAAGAAACTCGCAATCATAAATGGGGTCGTGAATGACAAAAGTTTAAGAAGCCCTAATTTAAAGCATTTTTTTTCCATCTAACCAGCGGTAATGTGGAATAAAATATTATTGTCGGTAGTGCAATAGGAAATTAAACTAAAAAAACACGAGCAAACACAAAAATATAAAACTAGAAAAATAATAAAATTGAAATATAATAATATACAAAACAAATAAAATAAAATAGCAATAAATATAAATACATACAAAAACATATATACATACTTATATAATATGTATAAATAAAAGTATATACACAGGTTATAAATGCAGAAATTTTGATCACTCAGACTCTTGTTTATTAAACAAATATCGATGCAGTTGTGATTTGGATTTTTTGTGATTGTTTTAGCATCTTGAAGATGACGTGGTAAAGCATTTCACAGTCGTATGGTAGTTATCGTAAAAGAATTCGAATAGAATGCTGATTTGTACTCATGGATCACAAGGGTCCTGCTGTAAGCAGAGTGAACATCGCGACTGCGATCGGCTAAAAACATAAATCGTTCCGGGAGATATTATGGAGATCTAAGGTTAAATAAGACGCCTTAAAGGAAATATCGCATATGAACATTCCGATGAGAACGAATATTCAGCCAGTTTAGTTGCGAACGAAACTAAGAGATGTGATCAAACTTATTAATAAATTAGCAAATTTAGTAGACGGTCTAGTTTATTCAACATCTCTTCTGAGGTCAGGGTAGGTCGTATCCGCATAATCTATAATCGGGAGCATCGAGCTCTAGCGAGTTGACTAGCGTCACTTTGGTCGAAAGTGGTAGGAATTTATGCAATATTTTTAAGGAATGCATGACAACGAAAACCTTTTACTAACTATATTGATATGATGAGTCCATGATATAAACCTTAAGATTTTTTATTCAAATATTTATATCTGCCATCCCAATTGAAAGAATACATAATAATAAATAATATACAAAATCATAATAATACTGTAAATATAATATCAGCCTGTAAGTGTCGCACTGCTGGGTAAAGGCCTTTTTCCAAGAGAAGGTAGGGGCATAATCCCCACTCCAGCCCACGTCGTATTGGCGATTTCAAGCACCGAGAAATCAACAGTTCTATATTTTTCCCCGCATAATGTGGTACTACCAAAACATTTCTCATGCAATTCAGGCTTTCACACAATGTTTTCCTTCACCGTCAGCCAATTTATTTATTTGTGTTACCAATTTGAATTTATAAATGTACGCATAATAATCTTATAAATAAAACTTTTAATAAAAATCTTAAGCTATTATTTTGTTTAAATGCACTTTTAAAATATACAACTCTCACAACTGTACCGCCCGACAAATAAACACATCATGAATTTAAACATCAAACACCCATTACACGAATATGTGAACGTAAAAATTTTGAGTTGGCAAGATCGTAAAACACATTAGCACGTAGTTCGACCTCGCACATGCCGTCGGAAGACCAGCGATATTGGGGTAAAAGGGAAAATGCATTGGCTTTTTGTAATGTGGCTATAACCTGGGGATTAGGACGGTCGGTGCCGAAGCGAATATTCGGCCATTTTCTGTTCGAAGCATTTACTATACCCTAAAGTGGTTACCGCGTAGAATATAATATAACGTTAGACTTGCGATCCTCTGAACGTTAATATGAAACTTACAAGCATTTACACTGTGTTCAAATAAAGTAGCATACGTCACAAGTTTCACATTTGACAGGCGAATGGTAACTTCGAGAGATTTCTAAAGTTATTACTCAATTAAAAATTATTAAACTTTTCTTATTTATGGTTTAAGTTTTGTCACAATGGAGCTTTCACTACATTGTTTGCATGGAACTTCACAATAAAATTAATACGCTACTAAGCATAAAAAGTTTTATTTAAGAAAAACTAGACCGATGTATTCAGTTTGTAAAGATGAATGAAAATTAATAAATAATAATATTACGCTACTAAATAATTCTCCGTTAGATATAATTTATTTTATACGAGTGCACATATATTTAGTAGTAGCGGTGTGCCCGTGGCTCTGCACGCGTTTGTTACCACGCAGTAGGTAGTTATGTGCATCCCGTAATTTTATTTTTACTCATATTGTTGACAATTCATATGCCGTATCAATTGAGGAGTGGTATGCATTTCCCCTGTACAATTTTCATCAAAATCGTTTGAAAATGATTAATTGTAATCAACAATTTCTAATGCATTATTAAAGATTCTTATAGTATCTCAGTTATAGTATGATGTATGCTACCCGTCTACAAAATTTGATCAGAATCGATTGAGACTTGATGAAAAGTAAATTTTTTGAACTTCCTTTTTTATTTCTAGAAGTAATATTGACAATTCTTATAGCCCATCAATTATAAATACTTACACTTCCCGTGTAAAAAATTTCATCAAAACCGGTTCAGAATTAATAGAATTTAATTTTTTTGGAAATTCTTTTTTTTTACGGTACCTACCTAAAAGTGACAGGTACAGGTAATTATATAATTGATGAGCTATAAAAATTGTACATATTACTTTTAGAAAATAAAGTTATAAAAAATTAAATTGTCATCAATTCTCAACCGATTCTGATCAAATTTTGAAGACGGCAAGCATACATTACCATATTTGAAAGACTATAACAATTTTAAATAATGCATTAGAAATCGCGGAATAGAATAATCATTTTCAACCGATTTTTGACCAAAATTATAAGTACATGGGAAATATATGTCTTGTA
Organism: Saturnia japonica; assembly: GCA_033032175.1. Classification (NCBI taxonomy): domain Eukaryota; kingdom Metazoa; phylum Arthropoda; class Insecta; order Lepidoptera; family Saturniidae; genus Saturnia; species Saturnia japonica. The sequence continues at coordinate 9,359,343 of CM065314.1, forward strand.
TCCGTACTTTATTACCACTAAGTACGTAGAGAATAAGTATGTTATGTTATAGAAATCTGTTTATCAGTCTTCGCTTTTATAAAACAAAGCACTGAGGCAACTTCGAGTACTTCTAAAAAATTGCTAAAAAAATAATAAAACGAATTAACTCGAAAATTTTCATAGGAAGAATATATTAAGCTCTCGGATACACTCACAAAGCGGAAAGCACGATTGCTTATTTGTGTTATAAACATCCGAGTTACCAGTTTAGAAAACATTTTGTTTTCTCATATAGCGCTTGTTTCTCGAATTTTACCATGTGATAAAAATAAATTGGTACTTGTTTTTGTTGAAAAACATCCAAAGGTTATCGAATGGCTGCTATATAAGTAGAAACCGCAGCTGTCATTCTTGTATATGTTCGGGTTGTATATACTAAAAAAATACTTTGTATTCAACGAAGAGCATCTTGACTTATGTATGCAGACGAACAACTGATTTTATTGGTGCAAAGACTTCTAAGAAGATGTAGGTTTTAGTTATTTTGTAAAGGTATGCTGCCAGTTTGCTGGCAAGTAAGTCGGCCACACCTCCTACTAACGAGGCCAGCGCTCCGCAACCTGCAGCATCCTTGAAAGGCCACATTCCAGCACCAAAGACTATTTACGATCTATGTACTCATTTTCTATTGCGACTAGTTATTGCATATGAATTGTATCTATCAACACCACAAAATAACTCTGTCGTAACTTGTTCGTTTGAAAGAAAATATAAGTTCAATGACACTTGGATAATAATCACTCGATAGGTTGATTACTTTTTGTTAGTTACACCTATCATAGAATTAATTATGATTAACGCTATTTGAAATGATTTGCGTCATACTTTTTCATTTACCTTTGCTATTTTAATGAATTGTATTCCTGTTGAATTCCATATTATGTTTGGATATTTTTGACGTATGTTGATATTGTGTGATGATGTTTCATAGTTACAAAACACGACATACTTAAAGATTCAGTTTCATTGTATATTTACTTTATTTAAATATTATATTGTAGTCACATTAATTTTTTTATTTGCACATAGTCAATTACATTTATATGAAAAAAATATTGTTTATTTTAAAATATACTATGGAATTTAATAATCGATATTATTTTCATCTCATTACATTCAATATAATATACGCAAATATGGATTTAATACCAAAAAAAAATACACCAAGACAACTACTAATTTGTCTAATACTCATTCCTTTTGTTTCAGAATATCCTGGATAAATTCAATCCAGGAGCAAGACAAATGATCACAGCTGGTAAAGCTTATTTAAAAGCATTACACGGTAAGTCACTAACTTTATTAAGTAAGATCATTAAGGAGCTGTAACATTATCCAATAAGCTACAATATGCACACTGATGTTAATAAAACTTGAGTACATATATTTTTCCATTAAACATCTGAATCCAACAAAGAACGAAGACTTATTGATGAAATTTTGTACACGGGAAGTATAAGTCATACCATGATTGATAGGCTATAAAGGCTGTCAAAAATACTTTTTAAAATGTAAAAAAATTGTATTAATTCTCAACCGTTTTTGGCAAAACTTCGTAGACAGGAAGCAGACCGGAGTAACTTAGTAAGATTAGGGAAAGAAAGCCTCTGAAAATCATTCAATACTTGTGGTGAAGCAATAGGTAAGGCCAGGCACTTAATAGTAGGATGCAAGGTGCTTCTTGATAGGTTTACTACTCACGTCGCCATGATCGAGTAATTCAAATCGTACGTGAAGCAGTAAGAAGTCTTTCAGTAGCTAGAGCCCACCTTTTTTAGGAGATCTGTGAATGCAGTTATCATTATTTAAAAAAAAAAAACAATGTTTCCTTTGAGTACAATTTTATATCTTCATTATTTACCATATTGTTCCTCTATGTCCCTTTCGTTTTTTTCACCCTGTATAATATTTCTACGCTTTACTAACAAGCAAATAATTTATGTAGGAAACGTTTAAAACTAGAGTTAATCTGTCTGTAATTCAAAGTTAAGAACCACAAAACAATATAGATAACACATATTATCCGATTGTAAATGATTCTACGACGGCTTGACGTTAATACTGGGGAGGCTATACACGTTACATTTTCTGATATGTTGTAATCTTACAAGAAAGCGATATTCTCAACGTGACATTCATAAATCTGACTGACACACATTCAGTGAAACGGAGACAATTAATTAATGCAGTGTAAGCCAAATAAACGCATCTATATGCAAAACCTCAGTGCCTCGAAGCAGCACACTTGCTTGGCTACAGAATTGGGGCGTAGTTTGTGCCAAATTGTGTCTGTTGGCTTATCTAGAGTATTATAGCCGACTCTGTTGTAGCAATAAACTTGAGCATTGTTCACGATGTATGGCACTTAAACTTCGCCCCTACTTTATATAAGGATACTTTGCGGTTAATTTTGGTTTAACGCTCACCGCACGGCCCCAATGACCTTTATAAACCAGTTGTAGTAATATATATACCTTACACAGTCGGATTCAAGGTCATGACAATGGTATTAAATCCTGTTTTCTTATTGATATAACCAGATAATTGTCAGTATATATAATTTATAATAATCTTGTAGCATATAAAGAAACATAAAATGCTTAGGTCTACTCTTAACAGCTATGATAGTTCCTGGGCTTTCAAGCAATGCTGACTCAGTTGTAGCGTGTACATGGAAACCGCGTTGATTGATATGTGTTCGAATGCCTACAATGAGCCTTAGGTTTTAGTGAAGAAAAACATAAAACATCACGATGAAAATGGTGGTAGGGCATTTCCTGATGCCTGCCTTACTCGTATCATCCTCAAGTGGAAAATCCATTGCCAAGCAGTTATAGGCGTATTCCGGTAGTTGTACTTGAGAGCCAGTTTCCCCAGTAGACTTAGCGTGTCACCATTTTCAATCACATCGTCATTTCTCATCTGGCGAGATCGAAGCGCTAACATATAAAGAATAAAAAAAAATCCCGGTAATGTTGCCGAAAACCACAGTTAGTTAGTTGTCCATGAATTTTGACAATCGTCGCATAATCAGACGTTGCATTCAAAAGAAAAGACTCACACACTTTTAGCAGATCATATGTCACTGGTTGACAAATCGACTAACCATTAATTCCAAGAAAATACTAGGTACCTCCAACCATTTAATTAATTGTATTGCTATGTGACACTGTCACCATTGTTAGTACTTTTATTGAATTACAGTTTTAATGAGGACTATAGTTAAGTTAAGTAGGACAAATAGTTGTTAAACAAAAGGTTCATTAGTAATTTATTATCTACACAACTTATAAAATTAAAGTGTTTATTTTTAATGTCAAAAATAGCTTTTAACTAAATGCATACGAAAGTATACTATACGAACCTATAACAAAACACCAATTTTTTTTTGTCTTTCTGTCTGTTTGTTCCGGGTAAACTCAGAAACGGTTGGATCGATTTTGACAGGACTTTCACTGGTAGATAGCTGATATTATAAGGAGTAACTTAAGCTACTTTTATTTTAGAAAAAGAATTAGGGTTTCGCGAGAATAATTGTCATGGTGAATCAATACGGGCGCTTAAATGTCTTAACGTTGAGTAAACCATAAGAGATATAACAAATTAATATACTACACAATTGTGTAGATATTAAAAAGAAGTACAAAAAAGTCATCTAGGGAATATATATCTTCTAAGGAACACCCACAATAAGCCTTTTTTAATCGGGCGCGAAGGAGCAAGATTCACGCTTGTGCCCGATCGATGGCCTTCTGTGGTCCACGTGAGCGAAACCGCGGGCACAGGTAGTCTTAAAATAAAAATGTAAACGGCCACATTACATTTTATTAAGTGTTATAATTATACTGTTCAAATGCCAAGGATATTCGTATCTGATAAAAATAAATGATAATAATTCAATTTTATTACAAAAATATTTATATAAGTATCCGCTTTTAAAATAAATTGTTGCGGTAGTTTATTAATTTCATAGATGTCGCTATATAATTATCATGCATGTTGTAACAGCAGGTTGTGCTCATAGCTGAATAGTTCAAATTATTTAGGTTTAAATAATTAATAATTTTAACAATTAGGTACTTGTAGGCAAAACTAATTGTGTACTTCTTTTGGAAAGTAAGTAAGATAGAAAAAATGATATGGCATACATATAATATATAACAAAATAATATATAAAATGATTCGCAAAGACGCAATAAATAAGTGTTACATGAGCTCAAATAGGTCTCTGTTTTAATATTTCAATTTAATCAAAATCGGTTCAGAATGAATATAGTGGTATTTTTTTTTAAAAGATTTATTAATTAGATAAAAAATAAGTAAGTATTATTGACAATTTATTAAAATTAAAAAGTCTCTATCCATTGACCAATGACTTAATATTCCCGTGTACAAATTTTTATATGAATTGGTTTATCTGTTTTAAGTTAAATCAGGACATTACAAACAGAAAGACAGAGAAAAATGTTTTTAAGAGCATATTCTTCATCAGTGTACTGTATGTAATATGTCTATATGGAGATTTGGAAAAAAATTACATGTACAAACTGAACCACAGATGTATTTTTATAGATATGTAATAAAATCAAATTTCCTCCGTTATATCATTATAACCGATAAGTCCGTTAGATATGATTGGATAGTAATTCTGGCTCAAAGTTATAAGTGTCAAAACATGATATTTTTTTTTAATTTGATGCGGTAAGCATTGCAAATATTATAAAAACGTTTGATCTTTTTGTGATCTTTATGATAGAGAAAAATAAAAATAAAAACCATAGAGCTTAAACCTCAAATAAAAATTAAAGTTGCGCTTAAAATTTACGAAAGATTACAACACCTAAGGAGAATATTATGTACCTATCCTTTTTTTCAAGTCTTTGGTACATATATGTCAAATTTAAGAGCGATGCTGCGCTCATGTCGTGGAGCAATCTCCAGCTCTCCGTACACTCTGCCTTCCTCTTGACATCTTGATACGACACGACGCCTATATTTTCCTTCATTTGTTGAATGTATGACTTTCTTGGTCTTCCTCTTTCCCTCTTCCCTTCAATCTATCATAGTTTTCAATAGGTCGTCGTGTAGAATCTAAATGCTCCACCAAACTTTTTTCTACGCTTATTTACAATATTTTTTTGTAATATCCTCTTCTCTTTTACTATGTTTAATATTTCTTCACTGTGCCATCTAAAAGAAAATCTTGAAATCCTCATTCAATTTAGACAGTCGATAATATTCCTGATTATTCCATTCATAGTAACGTCGTAGTAAAATAAGATCGATTAATAAAAAATAAATCTATAGTACATTAAAATTTTTCAGGTGCCGCGGCTGCGTCCCGACTATACGTAGATGCCGTGGGGAAACTCGGTAGACAAGCGCAGCAAGGAACATGGGGAGGGTGTGCAGACATAGGTATTTTTTTTTTTGTAATATATTCAGTGCTTCATTAAACCGAGAAAGAAATAGAAAGAAACGACTGTAAAAAATTACTTACGTAACTATTTTCTTTCATACTCCCATTAGCAATGTTACTAGTTTAAGCGCACAAGGATTAAAATTGACATTACATAGTACTTACAAAATATTCGTTCTTATATTTTAAAAGAATAAGCTTATAATTAGAATTTTATATAAACTGTCAATTATGTGTCTATACCCAATTCACAATATCTTTTTATATTGATTTGCAATACCACCAATGTTTGCATATTGAAAACCAATTCACGTTATATTTTATTACAAGGTAGTAGTAACTTTTAAAAAGTAACACCGTTTATTTTATTGAATACGTTTACGTGATCCAAATTGTCTATCTCCGGCTAATTTAAAATAAAAAAATTTAGCCAAACAATTACACCCACAATCAGATATTGTGCGACCCTCGCAGAGATTTAAATTAGCAAAATAAATGGGTCTAGATTTATACGTTAGATATGAATATTATAATAGTTATTATAGTTCCTTTCAGACTTTTCTGGATTAAATACTTATTTATATTCCGGAGTGTGTTTCCATTTATATTTGAGATCAAAATAATATAGATATTACAAATTCCCATTATATTTCCTTTTTAATAAAAGTCCTATTACTATCCTACTACGTACTATTATAAATGTGAAAGTTTGGTTGTATTATACTCAACCAATAAAAATCGGCTAAACGAATTTGGATAAAATTTGGGATACAGATAGTTTAAAACCGGGATTAACGCATAGGGTACTTTTTATCTCGGTAAAGCTGAATTTTGAAGTCCACACAGACGAAGAAGCGTGAGGAAGCTAGTTTATTATGGTTCTAATATTACTAGCTGTAACCGCAGCTACGTTCGCGTGAACTATAAAGTAATATTTCCACCGCGATAAAAACAATTCTTTGTGTTCATCCAGGTAATAAACTATGTGTGTGCCAAATTTCATCCAAATCCGTTCAGCCGTTTTTGCGTGACTCAGTAACAAACACCCAAACATACAAGCTTTCACATTAGCCTAGTATATTTATACGTAGTTCAAGTTAACATAGTTATAATTTTATTATTAATGATTTAGTAAAAAAAAAATATTTTTATAGGAACCGCACTGATGAAGGTCGTAGAAGTGTATCGTGAAATTCAAGATCAACAAATGAATATTGTAAGTGGTTTCTCGATAAATTTTTTCTGATAAAATACATATCTTATTCGAGGACACTCAACATCGCGTCGTCCTCATAAATTGTAAGAACAAATCATATCACTTTTTGCTTGTGTTTTATCAATGAACAGAAACTTTATGTGATTGTGTGGCCCTATTCAATAATCCACAAGTTATTTTTTTGTTTCAGCTAAAGGCGTTCTACGTAGATTTGTTGGTACCCTTGGAAACGAATCTCGAGAAGGATACAAAAGTGGTTCAGGTCTGTAAATAAGATTTCTTTTCCTTTCATAATGTTTTATACGAAGTCCCAAGTTAGTTGGGATTGTTTACTTGATACAGGCAATAGGGTCGAAGTTGAAATAAGCTTAGCATCGCATTTACCGGTGAGATAAGAAGTTCTATTAAAAAGTTTTGAACAGAAAACGAATTTCTTTAAAAACAGATTTTATCTTACTCGTAGTTGTGATTGTATGTTGTATTGATAGTATTATTTTAATTTCAGCCTTCTACTTATTTGAAAACTTTTTTTATATCCAGTAAATGGTTTCTTCGACTACTAACATCAGTAGAATACTTCTTACAAGAAGAATAGAGTAGTTTTCGATTATATTTATTGATTCAAGAATAAATTTTATCATACGTTTTATATTATTTTAAGAGTAAGAAACTTTATCGATATTTTATATCATATCAAATAGTAATATTAAGTTATAAATTAAAAAATAAACAAATTCGGAGCTATACATTAAAATACTTATTTCAAGAAAACCTTTTAATGGCAATAATAATAAATACACGTTATAGTTGTAAGAAAACAATTTTTTATGAGTAATTAAAACAATATATGCCTAATGAATACATTTGCAAATATAGTTAACAATATTAAGTAACGAAACATCACTACAATAACATTATTGTATTGTATTGTGACTAGTTGTCACAATTGAACTACAAAATTTCATATAATGCATGTACACATCGTGAGAAATGTAACTGACAAATCTATTAACATAATTTAAGTCTTGCTGTAGTTCAGATAGAAATAACATAGTGTCATAATAATTATCTATTGCAGTCTGAACAGAAGAGATTTCTTCAACAACATAAACTGCGCTCTGAGAGTTACAGTAAGGCAGCAGCAAATATAAAGAAACAAAGAAAGAAGAAGACGAATGTCGCTAAAGTTGGATCCGCTATGGACAAAGAAATGAAAGTATGTGTTCTAATTTTAATCATGAAAATGTATCTTTATATGTAGGCATACTGTTAATTTGAAACAAAACTGCTATATTTTATTACAAAGTGATAGAGTTTTACTTAATAGAACAATATAGTTATATCGACTGTTAACAAATATTATTGTAGAATAGCGTAAAAAAGTTACGAGAATAACCCATGTAACAAATGCAATGATATAGTAGAAAATTTAATGAATTATTATCAACCATATACATGAAATTATGTTTTTGGATTATCTGCGTACAAAAGAATGATTTAAATGATTTCCACTGCTTATAATTATACTCTTAAAACTATGTACTATATATTGTCATTCATTTATTATCATTCAATGAAGAATTCCATAGAATAAAAGAGGTTTTTGAGAGTCGCTTTTAAAGTTTAGGAACCGCTGCTATACAATCCTTATTAATACAACTGAGTGTACTAACTACCTTTTTCAATGTGGAAAATATCATTATTTGATTTTTTTTATATGAATAAAAATGTAATACCTATCTATTATAGATAAAAAAATCATTTTCTGTATTGAAATTATATAAAAGCTAGTAGTTTCCACCAATTCCATCTATTTTTAATGATTATACCAAATAAATGAAATTTCTTTATTACATAGTATATAGATAATATTATACAAAAGATATGTTGCTTACAGAACATGCAAATTTTGGAAGAGGAGAAAACAAAGTTGGATGCTTTCTGCGAACAAAGCCTAAAAAATGTAAGTATTATTACGTACTTACAAACTTACTCTTAAACATACAGATTATAATATTATATGAACAACAGTTTTATTACATAAATAAATTCGACTATGTATATGTACATAATTTTTTAATTAAATTGTTGCGTCGTTTATATTTAATATCTGGGCGATCGAGCTTTGAACGAAGCAAAAAAGAAAAACACCTATCTAGGTAAACTTGAATGTAAAACATTATCTAAATGCAAAGTGTCATCGAAATCGTTGGAGCCGTTTCCGAGAAACCAATTACACATATATATTTAGAAGAATTGCTCACTTAATTGCCTCGTTAGCCTAGTAGTTGTAAGCACGACTGCTATGAGCGAGATCCTGGGTTCGAATCCCAGGTCGAGACAAGTGTTATTGGGTTTTTCCTATGAAATTCTCATTAGCAGCTCGGAGTTTGGTTCCGTGCCCGATTAATGGCAATAGGCTCGCCCCCTATTACATGGGATCTAAAAACATACTCGGCGAACTGTGGCTGTACACCTCTGCCTAACCCTTCGGGGAATAGAGGCGTGATGGTATGTATGTTATGTTGCTAACTTAATATAATAAGATTATGTAGTTGAATGAATTTGAAGTTTGAATGAAGTTGAAATATTTTAATGTATGTTGATATGCCAGCCTGTAAATAACCTACTGCTGAGAAAAGGTCTCTTTCCGAAGTAAGACACGGGCTTAATCGCCACGGCAGTCCATGAGGTATTAGCGTCATGCCTCTTATCTGCCATTACGACTGTTTTACCCCATTTTAACGTGTCTAAATACGTCGAGAAATTTACAATACTATAAGAACATTTCACAAAACGTTCAAGTTACCTCATAATGTTTTTTTCATCGACAGTCAAGGGTTCTGATAATTAAATTTTTTATACATGTCTGAGTTCGAACTTGAAGAGATTGGGTCAATATTCCTTTAGTATAATTATTAGATAACGATGAGTCAATTCTATACTCCAGTGTATTGTTTCATATGTTACGTAAAGCCTCCATACATGCTTTGATATAGGTTGCAAAATTGAATCGGCTTTTTTAATGATATTCTGCTATCAATTCATATAATGTATATAATGAAAAAATATACAATTGTGTTAAAAAGTTGAACTTATTTAGTTTATTGTTCATTTGACAGGCTATGACTCAAGAACGTCGCCGATATGGCTTTGTACTAGAGAGGCAATGCTCGCTTGCCAAGCACTGGCTTTCATACCATACATCAGGTGCGGCTTCCTACAACTCCGGTATCGACGAATGGCTCGAAGTCTCCAGGACAAGAGAGTATCTCCCGCCTAACGTTGAAGCTATGTTTGTTAGTAGGATGAGGGTAAGTATGATAATAATTCTAAGTAGGTAATAATAATAAAAGTAATAAAGCCTAAAAATAATTTAAGCAAATAACTTATTTAATATATTATTATACAAGGTGTTATGGAACTCGTCAACATAAGTTTTATCTATTTATTTGTAAGATATTAAAAGGTTTCTAATATGATTAAACTCATCTTTAACGTATACTTAGTAAAAAAAATTGATAGCCTTAAAATATATCATGTATGTCTAACTTTCAGTTAATTTAATCCATTCTCTGGAATCCAAAATACTATAAGTTTTTGACTCTAGAATTTATGTTAGTTATTATTTTCTAAAACAGCAAGTATCATTCTGGACCGATGAAGATGTATACGCTAGTCCTCGAGCGGGTGACGATGATGATCGAGCCTCAGTTGGTTCAGCTTTAAGGAAGACCAGATCTGTTGACGCTTCTTGTCTTGACGTCCGATCTATTGGAGAACTAGGATCACCGGCTCAAGGATTATCGAGAGCCAAATCTGATTTTAACTTACAAGCGAGCTCACATAACGAAGACCATGGTAAGTTCAGAATTATTTTGTTGTTGTCTATAAATTTATGTTCAAAACTCTGAAAGTATATTATTTTCAAAGTCAATTAAAGAATTTAGCTTATTATTTTTAGGCTAGAATTGTGCACAGCGGCAACATCATCCTTGTCGTTCATTATTCTTTTACTTCTCTTTCCCATCTCCCAGCATCACCCAGCATCATTACGCATCGAGTGAAGCTAGCGGCCGACTAATGACTGGACCTTGCTTCCTATATGAACTAAATTATATTGCGTGTATTCAATTATTAAGGTATATAGTTCGCGGTTTATATGAATTGTGTACTGTAGAAGAAGAGAAGGCCTCCTATATGGCACCAACGAAGCATTAGGGTGAGTCCTATTAGTCCTATCCTTTATCAATGTCGCTGTGCACATAATAAACTCGTAGTCAAAATTATTATCTAACTTAATTCTAACGACATTATATCCAATTAAAAAAGAACCAGCGCGTTCTTTACTTTTTTCTAGTTTTAATTCTGTAATTTTGTTTTGTACATACAGATGCCGATCCACGTACATCAACCCGTCCGTCATCTCTAGCTCCACCAACTTGCACTACCAGAGATCCTCCTCTAGCACGAGCTCTTTACGCCTACGCTGCAGCTGGAGACAATCAACTTAGTTTCCAACAAGGAGACATATTGGCTTTATTGGGAGAAAGAACGAAAGGGTGGCAATACGGTGAAAATTTGCGTACACATCAAGCTGGGTGGTTCCCGTTAGCATATACTGAACCAATTGCCAATGAGGATGTGGGGTGAGTTGGTGAATTATAAAAATAATTATTCGTTTAACCTAATACCTGAACTATAGATATGCTACAGTATATTTTCAATTTTAATTGATATGTAAGTAAAAAAATATTTTAACACTAAATTATTAATTATTTATATGTATTATTTTCCAGAAGTAATTCTCCAGCAAGATGGAGTACGGCCCAAACTCCAAATGAAACTCCTCCACCAGCTCCTGTAGCTCATGCGCAAATAACACCTAGTACTGCGCAAGTGAACGCCCATTCGCATCCATCAACTCGTATGTTCGGTGATACTGTTACTGCTCATCATGTTACAAAGGTACATTTGGATTAACATTTATTACTATTAAATTGTAATATTGTAATAAGGTACATTGGATAATTAGGTATTACTAGAACCTAAATAGTAATCCTATAAATTTATTTTTAATTTTATATAAAAATATGTGTACCTAAGAGTCAACTTGACAGTAAAAAATATTTTAATCATAAACCATATTATGTATAGAGATAAATTTTGAAATTCGGGTGCTACATTGTGTGTAACTAATAATAAAAATATTAAAAATACTTAGGGTGTCCCATAAAGTTAGTTTTAGTAAGAGTTATTAATATATTATGAATATTTATATACCACAGGGTCGTCTCGGTAGCAATTCACCTGGGTTACCTCCGACTTTACCCGCGCCATCGCCCAGTGCACTAAGTTCTTCGGCTAGTGCAACATTCCATGCTTCTCATCCAGCTTCGACAACAACAACCGCTATCAAGAATTCTACATCTGCTGCAAGTTTCACAACACATGCTGTTATAGAAGCTAGGAGCTTTGGGCCTCAAACATTGCCCTTACGCTCTCAGGTATAATTTTAATAAATTACTTTATTAAATAAAACGCTTATATAATAAAGCTTGATTTATAAAAAAAATATTTTAGGTGACCCAAAACAAAGCAGGCCCAGCAAAGACGGCTGTATCGGCGGTTGTGGGAAATGTATCGCTTCATAGTTCTAATGATTCCGGATTCTCTAATGAACCTCCACCTCAACCGGATGTTGATTATAGTGACGAAGAAGCTCAACGACTACGTATGCCAATCAGGTATCATTATTATTACAACTAGAATTGTAACTCTTTTTATTTTGATTATAACTTTTAGTTGCTTCGTAGAAATGCTAAGTAGTACATTTTCTTTTTTTTTGTTTTTGTTTGTAGTAAAACTGCTCAACAGGCCAATGAACATAGAGCATACCTACTCAAAACTCAAAGCCTTAAACGTGGGCCTAGGACAAATGGAACCGCAAATGGATATTTGACTGACGATCAGCAGTTATTGTTACGTAATATGTTGGACATGGATAAAGATTCTCAAAAAGTAAAAAGAACTAAATCGTTTTGGAAATTCGGACGAACGACTACAGAAGAAATAATGGAAGGTATGTCTCTATGGCAACACCGGGATATTGTAGATACTGTACCAGAGTTCAAAAAGAAACTATTTGTAAAAATAAAAAAAGAATTACGACCAGCACCTGAAGTTCCTGATTTACGGAAACAAGCGAGCCCGGTAAAAGAAAACGTACAAACTTCTTCAAATGAAATAATTGATAAAAAAGAGACCATAGAGAGAAAAGATTTCAAAGTTACAAATGGAATACGTCAGGCAAGAAGTCTAAGTTCTATTCAGAACGAAGAACGCCTTGAAAAAAGTAGAAAAGCTCTCGAAGCTTATCAACAATCTCATACTGTAAACAAGAAAAGCATGTCTGAAAAATCAATTGTGGAAGAAAAGCACGAAGACTTTGTTCCTAGAAATGAGTCCAGACATTCAGATTTAACTAACACAAGCACGATTAAAACTAATTTTGAAAACAGTTTCTACAACGATGAAAATGGCGAAGGTTTTGTGATGAAAACTGTTAAGCGAAGAGAAATACTGCAGAGATATGATAATGATAGCAGTTCTGAAGTAAATTCCGTTGCCTCAAGTACAGATCCATACGACTGTATCATAGTAGATGATCATATGACCTCCAGAAAGCAACAAGAATTCGAAAGACGTCGGCAAGCACAAGTTAAGGACGATGAAGTAAAAAAACGGACAGATAATACTTATATGCCAGAATTTGAAGAAATTGATGTAAATCCTATCAAACCACATGTACGCGCAACAATATCATCAGAAAAAGTAAAAAATTCTACTCATGAAAGATCATCACCTAAGGCAATGGAATTTAAAACATTCAAAGATTCATCTAAAGAGATTAAAACATTTTCTGCTTCATCAGAAACATTAAAGTATAAAGACAATGAACAACGGACTGACCGCTATGGTATTCCAATAGAAAATAACAATAATGATATTCGTAATCAAGATGCTTATAATGGCCACGACGAAGGAACTCTTAAATATAAAAAGCGCCCCAGTAATGAAGAAAAGAGCCGCCCGCAAACTAATTTTGATAATGGCAAAAATCACAAGAAAGAGTATTCTCCTACTGCAATCCGAACTCAGAAGAAGGAAATGAGATCATCTTATGAGAACCGTGAAAGAGAACCGAGAATTGATTATTCTTTGGACAGGCGCCAAGTAAGAAAAGAATTCACTGACTCTAAAACTAGAGATTCCAGGAGTAGGAATAGAGGGAATAGGAGCTACGATGACAGTACGTTGCCATATAACGGGCGCCGAGAAGAAAGATTTTATGAAGCAAATATATCATATTTTAGTGACCAAGAGAAACGTGTCTCCCGGTACGACTACGAAACCGATTCAAAGAAAGCTGAGAAGTCTAAAATTCGTCAAGAAGAAGCAAGGCTAGAAGCAAGACGATTCGCCGAGAGACGAAGTGAGGGTCCATACAGCGAATCAGATGACCAAAAGTTTAACGAAGCTTTAAAACAACAAAGGCCACAACTTTTACCACGTACGAAGCTGCTTAAAAGAAATGTAGATGGAAATGATCTTCCTGAAGATGGACATACTTTTGGACCGTGGTATGATTTGTGGGGTAGAGAAACTGCAGTCTACAAATAACTTATTAAGAGGTCTGTTTGGATTATTGTTTTTGCTTTTTGAGTATATCGATTGACAAATTGCCTTGTTATTATTGTTTTTATATATATTTGGTTGTTCTGTATATGTTTTAGTTTACTAAGAGATATAATGTCATAAAATATTTGATAAAAGGTATATTTAGCATAAATTAATAATGCATAAATTAATGTTTATAAATAATGCTTCTATAATGGAACATTATTAAGAAATGATATAGGGTAGTGTATTTTTACAGGCCACAACAATTTGCCACAGTGAAGCTAAGGAAGGCCTTAACAAACGATCGATCATCACCGGCCATTGAATAATGTAATGTTTTAAAGCGTATATTATCTATATTATTATGATTATTTTGTTAATTATTATTAAATGTAAATTAGAACCATGGTTTATTTTGTACAGTTAAATATTCATAGTTTAACAAAGAAATATATCACAATTTTTATAATAATCAAAAATACTTGTTTTATTTCTTGATCATCTTGAAATTTTGAATAGCTATTAAAAAATTAATTAAAACTGTGCCATCACTTTTTCAAACATAAAGAACAACTTAATAATAGTATTAATATATTATAGTAATGAAAGAAATGAAAATGACGCTGATGTCATACGCATTGGAGAAAAATAATCGGCAAGAGCCTCCGTGCGACAATGGAATGATTTATATTTCTGTGTCACCAGTGGGGTTTCGAACTGGATGTGAAACGCCAACACTGCCACTAAAGGAAATATTGCTCGCAATATGTCTTGTACTTTGAGGGACTATCTATCTATGTAGGTCTAAAAATATTTATTTGAAAGCTATATTAACAAAATGTTACATTACGTTGACAGCAGTTTATTGACACTTTGTGATAGTTGAATATATTTGACTGACTCATATTTTAATTGAGATAGATATGTAGTTGTTTGTGAAACATCTTATCTTAACACTTAATAAATTGCAAACAGTTAAGTGAGAATTAGCCTATAGATATGGAATGAATAATAAGGCAAGCAAGATATGACTCCTCAAAGTCTACAAAACCGATAAGTCCGATAACTGTTAGGAGTATACGAGCTCTCGATTGAAGAGAGTAAACAGATAAACAGAGTATTGGACGTCCCGTACTACCCAGTCAAACTTTCTGTGAATTTGCAAAGGGGATTTGAATATTTTAATTCAAATCGTTCTATCTTTATTCAGTTTTTTCATAAAAAGTTAATATTAGATTATAATAATAATAAAAAACATGGCGTGACAGCAATTGATCGCAGTTGTTACAAAAGTAAAATATGAACATCGAAAGTTGTATTTCGTAAAAAAAAATACGCGTAGAACTAACGTTTTATTTTTCAGTTAACTGTTATTATTTTTATGTAATGTAAAAATTTTATGTTTTTTGATTAATTTTTTAAACAATATGTTTGATTTTATGATTAATATTGTATGACAAAAGTTTTTAATTTTGTTTAATAACTAAAGAATAAATCTAAGAGTATATTTTTTATGAGATATAAATATATGACATAAAAATGTATATAAAAAGATTAAAGTTAATTATAGTATTATTGTATATTTTTTATTATAACTGTATGTATGTAAACTATAAACTATTTTAAGCACCTTTCTAAATATTATAAAAGCATTAACTACACACGTACAATACCAAGAAATCTCAAGTTCTCATGTTATTCCGATTTAACGTTGATTTAAAATACCTAATAAATTTTGTGTAAACTCTACAATAGATATTTTATCCCACCAAATAACTTTGTTAGTACGGAACTTTAAAGTTTTGACGCAATAACAAACGGCAAGAAACATCGTACTAGTTCCATACAAAAATCAATTTGCAGTGCAAATCTAGCGAGCAGCCCAATGCTTTCCAAGTCATCGGCTCCCATAAGCGCCTTGGCCTGGAAAAATCCACATTTGTGTATAAAATATGCGGAAAGTTTAAAATGCACGGATGACGTTGCATACGCCACAGACGCGACGCATCGAAAACGGATTTCATTTTAATCCTATCATAACAAAATAAAATGTTTAGTTTGCTAAATAAAAATGTATACACGGATATACGTGTATATTTGTTTTTTTTTTATCTTTATACATACCCTTAATTTACTCGCGTTACACTAGTTTCAATACCATATATATTGTATTCTATTGTACATATAGTTCCATACAAAAAAAAAATAGCAACGAAAATAATAATTCTAAGTGTTATTACTAAATCAACGCATAAATCAAGAAAATATTACTCATTTCGTTTAAACTGATATAATCCTTAATATTATTTTTATAGCATTGCATTTGCATGATTTCAATTTTATGTAACTAATTTATTTCGTACACTCTTATAAAATACTATTTGTTTTAAAAACATATAGTTACCTTTCGCATATTTTGGTATATCTCTTTATCTTCTTCTTTCTGTATTTTAAGCTATCTTGCTTATTGTTGAGTACAATTATTATGCGTGATAGAGTTCGTCTTAGCGCGTGATTTGCGATACGTCTGTTTACATAGGTATGTCACACAGAAACAAAAGGAGCAACATTATTTTTTCATGACGTATTTTTAATTAACTTACTGTAATTTTTATAACGTTTATTATTCATCTATATTTATAAATTTAGTTTAACTAGTCAATGTTTCTAAGTGCCATAGGTCGTACGAACGAGCCCTCCAAAAGTCTAAAAATCACTATTTTAAACGGAAAATTCGATTCTCAAATACTTCAAGCACGAACCAAATGATTCATATTATCCTTTATTGTATATTTTAGATTTCTCGAACAAATTTACTTTTTTTAACGGAGCTAAACAAAACATTTTTTTATTAAATGATCATTTTGAAATGGCCACCAAAAATTCACTTTTCAACCCATTTGATTTGTATATGACTTATTTATTTCACCTATGTATACCCTTCAAGCGAGTAACTAAAAAAAATATTTGCGTACAGTGATCGCTAATATTCAGCTTCGAAGTTGGTAAATTCTGAAAAATTGCTAATATTGACCTTCCAGTACGCATTTATATCAACTCCACATCTCACCAAAATTTAACTGGACATAGTGTTTTCTTGGCCCAAAGTTCTGGCATTTTCTACAATCTTCAGAATTTTGGTAAAATCGGTAATAAAATTAATTTCTAAATGTAAAATAAAGTTGCAATTTTTTTAAATCTACTCTGTAGTTTAACAAAGTTTACATTTCTCCAGCTTCATTGACGATGCAAACGTTTAAGATTCAAAGCAAAAAGATGTAGGATAACATTTACGTATTATCCAAGCTTCGTGAAATCTCGTCTATATTCAAATTTAAAAAGTGGAATGTTCTGGTGATACAACGCAGCTACGCCGACACTACCGACGTTGTAATCCACATGATAAGTGTACAGGGCAATTTGGCAACGGCGCAAGGCTTCTATCACATTTCGATGCCAACCCGCAGACCCGTGCACGCAACACAGACCGCTATTTTAGTACGTTGCCCTAATTTATGTTCAATAATAATATAATCATAATAGTATTCATTATACCTATAGCTAATAAGCTCTTTTAGTAAGGCCCTTCATACATTACGATATGTTCAGGCGATAATACTTTTGTCAGATACCAGTAGAATATGTGTTCGTTACTAAAAAAAAAACATCTTTGTCTGGTCATTTGGAGGAATTTGTCATATTTGAAGTTAACCAATCCTTGCAACACATATCTAAAAGAAGAGCAAGTAACTTGGTTGGCTTTAATGTAAAAAAAAACTGAGGTGTCGCATTTAAAAAAAAACTTCGTTTCCCCAGCCCCTCCCCCCTCTTTGGAACGTCTTACTAGCAATACGTGATAGCCTCGATCTCGGTATGAATATTCGAAGGGGCCTTAACTTCAGGGATTACGTCGGGAGTGTCATCTCCGCCACACCCTGGAGACTCGCAATCCTGAACAGGGTGGGACGATTTTTCAAGTCAGAACAACTGTATTTGCTGTACAAGGCACAAGTTCGGCCTGATATGGATATTCCGTACACACCTCTGAGATGGATCCGCAAAATACTTCCTGGAAGCCCTGGAAAGCTTACAAAGACGAGCTGTCGGCATTGTAAATGATACAGACGTCACTAAGTTTATTGAGCCGGTTCAGATGCGCAGTGACATTGCCTCGCGGAGCGTCTTCTGTAAATCTCTTCAGTTTACATTGCCGCACTATGAAGCTGTGGAACCGTCTCCTTGCCAGGGTGTTCCCTCCTTTCTACATTATAGAGTTGTTGTGTTATTAAACCGCGCCGCAAATATGGGGGTGGTATAAGTTTAATGTGAATATCTGTCTGTAGCATCCTAGAAGCTCCCAATAGCTGAATCAAGCTTCTCAGCTATGATTCAAGAAAACCGGTTCAGCCGTTTGAAGCATACCAGCTCTTTTCTAGTTGATGAACGCCTTAGGCAGGTCTGTATCTGTCTGTTTGAATAATCAAACATAATGTTTAAAAGACGTTTGAGTAGGCCGGCATGAATTTTGTACTCAGCTTCGGCTGCGAGCGTCCATGTCTCAGGACCATATGTCACGTCGGGCTGAACATATCCCTACAATTTACCTTTGCACTGCCACATCTTCAAATGACTTAAAATAAGCCCGGTACCACTGCGGAAGCTCTAGAAGCTCTCAAACGGCGCAAGTATCTTACATCTAGAGTAACACTATCTATAATGGATACATATTTGAGCCTGTTTGGGTCCAAACATTGGCTTCTTGGGGACAGGCAGCGAACAAAATTTACAAGGACTTGTGAAGTCGCCTTGAAGATGTATCACGTGACCAAACTGCTGACATATTTCGTGCAGCTTATTAGTAAAGCGATTCAACGCGGAAATTCTGCCAGCATTTTAGCCACTCTACCAATTTGCAATGGCCTAGAGTCTTTTTGTTAATCTCTTTTTTAACAGATAATATTTAATTGTGCTTAGAAAGTAATATTCATTAGACTGATGTCATGTTTTATTAATGTAGTCTAGTCTATAAAATAATTAAATGTATATTCAATTACATATATGTAAGTTGGTTTCCTCTTACGAAATATTTCAATAATTTTACAGATTATATTAAATCATGATTGAACTAATTGCTGAATTACTTTAAAAAAATTAACGATAATATTTTTTTTGCCAAACATAGGTAGGCACTTAATGCTGTTTACCAAATGATTTAAATAGCAATAAGAAGTAATGATTTAACCGGAACAAAAATTAAACTGACTAAAATGACTAGTTAAAGTTAATATGTTTATTACAATCGTCGTCTACGAAAGAATTAAGTAATTTATTTTATTTACATTTTAAAACATTGGATTTTGATATTTTAAGAACACATTTACATAAAATATTGTGCATAATATGCACTTCAAAGTTAATGTGTCTAGACTTAAGAAAAAGCGAGATACTTGCAATTGACACTCTTATTTATATCGCCTTCGTTTGTTGTCGTCCCACTTGTAACTTTGCCAAGTCCTTCATGGACTGAGTACATTTATTTGTGTAAGTAAATAACTTTAAACTCTGGTCAAGTTTTGCAACTTCATTTAAAAGTTGTTTATATAGTGATGCTAACTATAGTAAATGAAGATGGACTTTTATACTGCTCCCTTTTTCCAAAATAGGTATGATTTCAAAATATAATCTATAGTAATAAAAATTGCAAAGTGCCTGTCGGGCCACGCATAATGTAGGTTTCCGTAGTTGCCCCTCACAATAATTGTCAATGGAATTAGTGCGAAATAACTTTTCCAAGTACATTTTGTAATTTGGTCGACTATTACTGGTTAATTTGTAAAGCCTACTTAGCTGTGATAGTTTTACTTTTAACTTCGTTACACATAGATACTACAGCCGTTATTTTTTTCATAATATATCCAAAAAATAATAAATAATATATCCTGGCAGGGGGGTGGACACTTTAAAGCTTAATATTTCGCAATATTTTTAATCGACCTATCCAACAACAATCTACACCTTGGGAAAAACGATAAGTAAAAAAATTCATCCTCAATTTACGTCTAGGGAGGTAAAATTGAAATATTTTTTACAATATTTTGTTTTACCAATTTGTCGGCATAACTAATGTGTACCCATACCAAATTACAGCTTAGAATCTCTGAGCTAAACCACAGGCAGACAAACGGACATAGCGAAGGTATATGGGTTCCTTGTTGACTTCAGAACCCTAAAAAAGCTCAAAAGCCTTTTTGCTTGTGTATTTACAGTCAGATTTGAAAAACTCTTTTTTTTATTTTATTGTCTATTTTATCGAGGTAGGTCATATTAGTTATATATAGGATATCTAACATCATGTTACGTTATGACCATGCGAAGCCGAGCAGTAAACCTCAAGCATTATAGATAGCTGTAAGCAAGTACGGGAAGTGAGAACAACGATAGGCTATACGAGCGCGTTGGCGAAGCGTAGGCGGCACGCGGGCGGCGCGGCGCGGCGTGGTGGAGACTTGATCAAATTAACACGAGTGAAACCGTAAGGCAAAACTGGTGAAATTATGCAATTAATATGATAAATGTGTGGTAGCGCATAGATTACATTTTTATGATTATGATGTGAATGATGATATTTACTTAATTCTCTTTTGTAAATATAAAGTACATTCGTCTATAAATAAATTCGATCATACTTATGAGACAGTATTGTCTTGGAAGTCCGCAATGTAGAGCTGATACATAATACATTAGATACCGTCTCAAAGCATTTTAATCCTCAACCCCTACACATGGAAGCTATTTTCGTAGAATCTTACTTACTCTTTTGTATAAACATAATTTTGTTCTGTGGAGTAAAGATCTGTAACCTAGAGAGACCCTGAAGGCACTATATAAATAGTATATGTTAAAAACTTTTATACTATTACTTATTTTTCATAAACAAATATAAAATAGTTTTACTTACATAATTTATAATTAGTCTTTGACGAATTTTTAACAACGGCTCTAAAGTTACAGAGCAATAAAATAAGTAAACATTTTTGTTTTCACTATTATTATTGTAAACTAAGGTTTAATAAATTAATTCAAAACGATACTATCTATATAAATAAAACGATTGAGGATTGCCGTTGTGCGCGCATTAGGCAAAAACTAATGGATATATTTTTGTAAAATTTCCTTTAAATTACTCCTTAGATACTTGAAACATACAAAAAAAATCACGATATCTTTATTCAATAAAAAATATTCAAGTTTTAAGAAATTACGATTTTGTAAGCACTACGCGTTCAGCGATGTTTTCTTGCCGTGGAGGGGTTGGGGTTATAATATTAGTATAGTTTAACGTGAACGAAGTCGCAGGCGGTTGCTAGTTTGTAATATATCTATACTAATATAATAAGGCAGAAAAGTTTTTTGTTTGTTTAAACACGCTAATCTCTGCAACTACTAGTTGGATTCGAAAAATTATTATTGCTAAAACTCTCAAATAGCCTTAAATATTGATTTTTGTAACGTAAGTCGGAATTCGAGGCCCTCCCAAACTGCTTTAGCCGCGTGCGCTGGCGTAATCGTTAATGATACGGAAATACAATGTTATACAATAATATTGCTCCTTAGTATATCTAAAAAAAGTCAGGGATAGTATATGCTTATCTCTTATACATAAACCACAATAAGGTATTTTGAGATAAAGATTTGTTGAAAATTAAAAAGTGATTTATAAGCATTATTTTTAGACATGGCATATTAATCCTTATAAATAAAAGTTACCTATCATAAAGACAATTTTATGGAGTTAAATTTTGCTCTTTGGAGTATGCTATTTGGACACATAGTTTAGGAGATAATGAAAAATTGAAATAATTTGTACTTGCGAGAAGAACAGTTATGATAAACTACATGCGCACGTCGGCGGCGCGGTGTTTGTTGGATAAAATTAACACGGATGAAACCGTGGGGCACAGCTAGTAAAAAATAATAAAACAAAACACTTTTTCGTGGAATGCAAAATTACTTAATATACTACTAAAGACTAGTATACTAAAGAATATTTATTTCCTTATTCAATGGACCTTTAAAAATAACATGGAATTATTGCTATCTTAAAATACTTTATTGATAAATCTGAAATGTGATAACAAAAACAGCGGGAAAGGTAAAGTGGCATTATGCGGAGAAGGCAAGACAGACAACCGCTCTCGCAATGTTTACTGACGGAAAGTAAATGTCAATAGAGTATACACAAAAGCTCCCTCTAGGGCTCTAGGGGGAAAAGTGCCCCGGCTTCGAGGAACTCCTTGGTCTGTGATGTGGTGTGTAGTGTAATAAACATCGACTAGGAAAAAGTTCTAAACGCGTATTGAATGTATTAATCAAATCTGATTTTTCTTCTTTATCACTTACTGGTTACTATTAACTTTGGCAACCGATAGTTAAATTAATTAAAAGTATATATTCGTAAATATTAACACATCCGGACACAAGACTATAAATAATGACCATCACGAATTACCGTTCTATCCAGATTCGTACCTATAACCTCTCGAACCAACGGTTACACAAGCTACGTTTGTAGGTTCCATATAAAAGAAAAAAAATCTACTAAATAAAAAAAAAACTATAATTAAAAATTTGATAAAGCCCTAAGAAATTAAATAGGAATCAAGTTTCTCATACTTAAGTACATAAAAATATTATATGTGAAATTATATTGTCTATGTACATATTTTATTAGCTTTACTCCGAAAGGATTTAAGTTTCTGTGATTTCAGTATTGAGGTGTTCAAGTTTGCGGCACTTTTCAAGTGGATTTCAAAGTTAGATACTTACGAATAGAACAAGGATTTCTTGGTAGATTTTGCGGGTATGTTGAGATACCTACTATATATACAGTTGCTCGATATGTTTATTTTTTACCTATGATATAATGTAAACGTTATATTTAGTATAAAATGCAGATATTAGATCAAGAAAAATTTATCACTCTAATTTTAACATCTTAACTAGATTGTAAAGTTGTCTAACAAAAAAAAAACAACAATACCTAAATATAACGATATGTTCCTAACCAATCAGCAACAATAATTTCTGATAGACATTATCAGGTTGTCAAAGGCTTAGTTGCAATACCTCACGGTGCTCGAAGGAATATTACTCTTGGCAACAAACTTGCAGGCGTCTTCGCTGTATATTTAACTTGCATACCTTTTTATGTAAAAGGTCTCTTCACTCTTCATCTCATTCTTCATCTTCTTATTTAATGGCATCGTACGTTTATATAAAATTATGCCAATGTCACGAAGATATAATATTTTTACAATCTTAAAAGTACAACTAACTTTCTAATAAGATCGTGCCCCTTCCCTTGCTAAAACTGTCCAATAAGTTTTCGTTGCAACTCAAAATGCATGTTTCTAATTATTATTATTTATAATCAACTTCTGTTGAAAACAATAACCAAACTACATTATATAAAATGCCACCAGACACATAAAATAGGCCAAATAACATAAGTTTATGAATAAAAATGAAAACCATCGCATGATAGAATTATATTAGCCCCTCAGAATACAGAACAAACCAGAAGCCGCGTTCAAGAATAATTACATACGCTGCACTGTGTCCAAAACGATACGTACGTCCCGCACCTGCCCCACTTCCCATACGTATAATGTTGCTAACTCGGGAGCGGTTTCCCACATTTTGGGGTAGTCTTATAACACTAAAGAAAAGATATTTTTAAAAAAATATTTATTTATTTATATGGATTGCTTTTTAATTTTTTTAATATACTTTTTAAAGATTCGTACTTCTTGGCAAGTCTGTTGTATTTTTGTTGTAATGTTTTCATTCGTCGAACATGTTGTTCACAAAATAATTGTTTTCGTCGTAATTGAGATTTAAGTTTGACCTTTCTCGGCGTATCAAACACAGATTCCAAATCAGAAATATTGACATCACCGATCTCTGAGTTCGATCGCGCAGGAGATTGTGGTTGTGTAACCTGAAATGAAAAACCTTAAGTTGTATGTTGT
The DNA here is from genome assembly GCA_033032175.1 of Saturnia japonica. Classification (NCBI taxonomy): domain Eukaryota; kingdom Metazoa; phylum Arthropoda; class Insecta; order Lepidoptera; family Saturniidae; genus Saturnia; species Saturnia japonica. The sequence continues at coordinate 9,383,734 of CM065314.1, forward strand.
TGTATCATGTAATAGATTAACAAAAACTTTAATTAAATACAGAATATTTCTGCCGTACAAGGCATGACATTTCAGTCCTCATGGATGGAAACGCATTAGTAATAGCACTTTGTGCCTAAGCTTGCAAATGTCCATGGGCCTTACTTAGTTTATTTTACATTTATTACTGTTACTACTAGTGTTTATTTACTGCATTAGTTTACTTGTAACTAAGTATATCGATTAAGTACCTTGTTTGCCTTTCAATATTATAAAAAAAAATTAAACATTATTATCATAGGTGGGTACGCACATTGTCCGATGTCGAAGGTTTAGACGTTTCTATGTGTAACTCGGAAAATTCTGGTGTCAAGGCCAAATACTGAAATAGAACGTTAGTATTATTCATATATTTAATTCACCGAAGTTTCATTAGCCCGGAATCTGAAATTTGCGCCCGGTTTAGGCTCGCCCCTTATCACGATGAGGGACGGATAAGCTCGACGAAAAGTGGGCATACTTGTTATACCTTTGCATACTCCTTCGGGGATTACAGGCGTGAGCATATATATATATATATATATATATATATATATATATGTGTGGACCAAAACCTTACTTCAAAATACATGACAAACATTTTCACCAGGAGGGATACAATATAAATATAGTAATTATTATGACTATATCTACCTTAGTTGGATTAGCTGCTTTCCTCAGTCTTTTCAAACCACCTTTTGTATCATAAAAATATTGCGCTTCAAAGTGAATTGAGCAAAGTACGCTCCGGCTTGATGGTTTCCAAAACTCATCTAGCCGTGCTCTTTGTATGACTTTCATCCAGTCCGATTTTCTATTTTCATCAGCAGGGAAACTAAAATTACAAAGGTTCTATATACACAAAAATAGTAAGTATTCTACACGAGTATAAAAAAAAATGGGTAAAATTTTCGATGAAAATAAAATGGCAACACTTAAAAAATGGATGCGTAATTTTCTAAATGTAAAATAAATTAAACAATTAAATAAATATACTTTAGAATGCGCTACTTACAGATGAAATGTGATCCCATCCTGTTTTTTTATAATCCCTGCAGCATTTTTACATGTAGGAACAACACAAGACGGCATTTTAAAATTAAAATTGGCACTTGTACAATACGTCACGACGCGCTACTTACAAAGGAGTGACTAATCGCAACAACGTCAAACCACTCTATTTAAGAGTGGTTTTTGTATCTTCAGTTTTATGTGCGTTCGCGGTTTCTGGTTTGTTCTGTATTCTGAGATTAGCCCGCCAAAAACTCCGTGTCTTCACTCTTCTTCTTGTTTTGGCGCCGCAAAAGGCTCTTGCCAATGTCAATATATAGATGGTGGCTCCCTTGTCAGAACTATCTAGAGGGTTTTTGTGACATCTCAAAATGCATGCTCTTAGTTTATATTTATAATCCACTTCACATATACACAACAACCAAACTATATTAGGCAAAATGCCACCAATATTACATAATATAGGGTCAAAAAATCTAAGTTAATGAATTAAAAATAAAAACCTCAATATGTCACCTTAAGATCCCGCCAAGAAACTCGTGGCTTTACTCAGCTCCGTTCGCTGCGATCTTTTCTGTTTTTTAATTAAGGCCAATTCGTTTAAGCCTAACATCGTACTATTTTTTGAATCTTCAAACATGGCTCTAACAAGTATGTTAAAACTGTCCAAGGAGCTTTTGTGGCTACTTGAAATGCATGCACTTTCCGATATTATTTATAATCTACTTCACAATAACCAAACTATATTATGTAAAATGCCACCAATGTTACATGATATAGGAAAAATAATTAACGTTTTGGATCGCAGACGTAAGATCCCGCCAAATATTTCGCAGATGATCGAGTGCATACACTTGCAATCACAGTCTGTGCCGGCCACTAGTTGCGATTACACAAATTTTACTTCATATAATATGTCTTTATGTGCACTGAGATACCTACTGTTTAAACGACTCGAGAAACACAAGTAAATGTCAAGAAGTGGCATTTCATCAGTAAGTTCAATGTATTAAAGTGCGCGTGCCCCGCGCCACGCGTATATCAAGTGAAGCACAATTTTTGTTCGTAATATGTGCTCTAGTACGTGGTACATAATAACTCAATATTTGGCCGACGATAGCAATACGTTGACTATTAAGTGCAGCTGACGGAAGAAACCTACAATTACTTGGCGACAGATTATCAATTTGACGGCGATAGCTAACCATTCGAAATATGCATGGGCATTAGAAAATATCATATCATCATGCTATTTTGGAAGTTATACTTCTTTTGGTGCGTTTAGTAGAAGATAAAATTAAGAGCTGCGTGCATATCATGTGACGGTACTGCGTCCTGATGAAATTACCTATCAATGATAATAATGTCAATTCATTTTACTGACATTTATTTTAAAATTATTTAAAACTAACCGTTGTGTAAATAAACTATTTGATTAGCAAAGAAATTTCAGATAAATTAAGTATATAACAACACACTCTCGAGCTCCCTATGGACTTAATGTTCATAGAGTTCCCTACGAGCGTGGACCGGGTTCGCGAAATGAAAAAGTTTAGAGACGGACCGAACGCAACCACTCGAATTCGTGGTGGAAGGTTGACTACCAGTTGGACGTGCTGGTTGAACATCCCAGACATGAGATGACACATAATCCTACAGATTTGCGTGTGAGTGAGTAAGAAGATAGGTGTGCTATATGAGAGAGAATAAGAAAGAGAACCAAAATAATTAAATGCAATGTACTGAGACAGCGTAATGTCGAATAAAAAAAGAAAAAAATAATGTTATAAGTACATGTGAATAAATATAAAAGGCATAGAAAGCTGTCGAATAAAAAATAATGTTATAAGTATAATCAAACATTATTTTCATATGAAAAAAAAGTCAGTAAAACGAATTTACATTATTAATTATCATTGATGGCAAATATCATCATGATGATAGCACGCGAAATAAAAGAAACTATTTATTTTTATTTTGTTACGGCTAAGAAGCTGTTGAAAATCCAACAAAATGTGTATTCTTAGTTTTTATATTGGTAACATTCTTCCCTTCTTTTCATGTCTGTCTCAACGAACAAACGTGTCACGTGATGTAATAATTGTGGTGTAAAAAATTATTTATTAAAAATATTTCATTTTAATAACCAGCGACAAACAAGCACCTAGGAGCTGCACAGAAGCATAACTTCGTACATGCGTATACATAAGTAGATATATTATTATTATATTTGTATATGTATATTGTTTTATTACTAGAAACATTGTTGAAGAGTTATGATGTTTAGGAGACAGTCTCACAAATAATTATAAGCTACTAAACAGATTAGTTTAAAAATACAATAATTAAAATAATCTTGTAGTGTGGAACAAAAATATGTTAATTGAAATAGTAACTCTAAAATAACATACATAACATTTAAGATTATACAAAACTTAAGACATAAAGTCTTTGTTAGATTTATTTTATAAGTTAACCCGTAGATAAAGGACAAAGGATTCAAATATTCCGCAGAAATTCTGTGATGTAATGCACAAACACATGGTGTAAGTAAAACTATCATCCAGAATGCTATTAAGAAATTCTCGACGTCTACGACATGCTTACAACGTCACAAGGGATGTGGTTGGAAATTTCATTGGCATCTCGCGGGAGATATGCCTACATCGGGCTCTTAGTTAGTCCGTAAAAGCTTTTAGTTATATTTGTAAAATGTAAGGAACTATAATATCAAGTACTTATTAAAGATTATTTTATACATGATAAAGTATTTAAAACTAGTGAAACTATCGTATAGTATAAAATTATTACATTTAAATACTATATATAAGGTACCAAGATACCCAATCTTGATAGCACAACAAAACACTAAACAACATCTATCGTAGAATTTTGGTATAACATTAAACCAGAATATTTCTATTGTAAATTACGTGAAGATAAAATAATTTGGATGAATTTCGTATAATTTATCTATATTTTAAAAATATATTACAGTATTACTTAAACACACATTCCTTTTTTTATATGTACATAATTTGATCGTAATTTATAGACCATACAAATGCCCGTCTAAGAATGCATCTTAAATGTATCTCCTAACTATAAACTACATTAATAACAAATTTCATTAAATTCGTAAAAGTGATTGGCGTACAAACTAACAGATAGGTAGACTAAAATTTCAAAAACTGTCGAAAAATGTTCTGTTCATATGATTCTAAACACCCCCGTAATATTTTTTTCTCAAATGTATGTAAATGTACAAATTTTGATTCTTTACTGTTTTAGTATAAGTATAGATGTACAAATATTATATTCAAACCGAGCGAGACCGCGAGTGGAAAGATAGTTACTTTATAAGCAATTATTATTAATTTATCCCCATAAAGAGACAAACGAGCAACTTTAATTTTTTTTATATATTGTAATAAAGTTTAAGATTAAAGATATCTGAATCAATTGTTGATATATTCGTTGAAAAAATTCTTCAAATCATGCTTCCGTTTTAAGTTTGTGTTTTGTTTTGCTTTGAATTCTACCCAATTTCCTTAACATTAAGAAAGTCTCTCTTAAAAGCACTGTAATTGTGATTTCCATTTTTTTTGTCCAAGGGTGCGTGGATACGCACAAATTTTATTCTAAGAAGACTTTTTTTTTCACTTTACTTTACTAGGAGTTCATTTTCTTTCTGATATCTTTAACAAATTGTATTTTATAATTTAGGACACATTGCCTATTGTTTGCGTCTATAATATTCCTAAGAGCCTTCTAAGTTATTGTAGATAAATACTGAAATAATAAACTGATATATTTTACACAAGATAGCACAGAGAAATTTCTTTGGAGATTTCTCTCTACTTTGGGCAGACCGACTGGTGGATTACCTCCACACTACAGAAGATCGCAGCCAAACCTTGTGTTGTTTTCCTTCAGTAAGTGGGGTTTCCAGAGCTCCTTGATGTAGGAGGGTTCAAGGTCGCTAACGCACTAGTTGATACAAGCGTAATCTACTTCATTCTTTATAAAAAAATATGGAAACTAAAAATAAATAAGTACTATCTTGATACTTTTATATAAAAAAATATATTTAAGAACGATAATAAAACAGGTAGAGTAAACGATTTTGTTTACATAACGTTAAAATCGAAATCATTGTATTTTTTTTAATGAGCCGTTAATATTTCCCCAAAAAAATATTAAAATTTTAAGACGTTAAGATGGGGAAGAGAAGAAGATCTTATGCATTTCATATAAAAAATATTTTATATATATGATTACTAATAATATAGGTATAGAACAGAGTAATGCAAATATGACACAATATTCTCATATATAGGGACAATACATGTATATTATCCGATAGGTTCATTAGTGCAGTTCGAGGCGAGACGTGCCGCTGCCCTGAAGCAATTCGACTAATTAGATAACGAATTAACGTCTTGACAGCGAGCGACTGGCTCTGCTTGTTTTCCTCATCAACGAGTTCCTTTGCACGGGATGTTTGGAAACGTTTTGCAAGCTGATCTGCCTGTTTGCCCTAGCTTTAATTATGTAAATGTTGATGCTAAATGTCTCGTGTGACAAACCAGGTGTCTTCAAATATAGGTGTATTTACGTTTACCCTTCAGGCTTATATAGCAGTAATTGAATTTCAAAGTAACCTAATCTTAGTTGAAAAGGTCTTGTGAATTTTTCAGTAAAAGTTTCTTGTAAATCTCACTGTAAGTACAGTGTCTAGACACCTGACAAATAAGGTCTGTGATACGGATTTGTCTCGAGAACAGCTTACCTTTGACATTCACACACGTTTGTAGTCAGCTCACATAACATTTACCACGTGATAGTACTCTACGCTTATTATTGTAGCAGATTATGAGCCGGTAGCGCAGTGGAAGTTATTTGTAGTAATAAATAAAACCAGCATATAAAAGTAAAGAACAGGAAAAAACATATATATAAGGTAGCAAAGATCTTTACACAACAAAAGAGAACTGTATGACACATACCAAATTTAAAATATGGAAGGTACAAATTTATTATAAAAGAGTATCTACTCAACACGCCCCCTTAAATTGTACCTTCCAAAACATAGTATAACTATCTACTATATACTTAGAGAAACAAACAAGGTATATAAACATAACAGCACATTAAAAATTTAAGAAACTAAGTAACGCCTAAACCTTCCATACAAAAATAATGTTTTTGCTTAGGCAGTGGTTTCGTTAATATATCACCAAGCATCAGTTCTGTTGGAATATATTTCACCACAATATCTTTGTTAGTTTTTAACGTATCTCTCAAGAAATGATACTTGATACTAATGTGCTTATTGCGGGAATGGAATACGGGATCTTTCGATAACGCTATTGCTCCCTGATTGTTCGCATGTAATTGTACCCTGCTCACAGTCGCTAACCCGATTTCAGTCAACAAACTATTTAAGTAGATAGCCTCTTTCATAGCTACCGATAAACTTACATATTCCTCCTCACAAATAGAGGTCGCGACAGACCTCTGTTTTTGTGACTTCCAAGATATTGCTGCACCAGCTAAGGTAAAAACATAACCTGAATAACTACGTCTATCTATAATACAATTGCCCCAATCACTATCAGAATATCCCTTAATAGACTTACCAGTTTTTTTATAAACAAGACCATAATCACGCGTCCTTTTTAAGTAACGCAGGATCCTCATTGCCGCTTTCCAACATTTTTTATCTGCTTTATCGACAAACTGATCCATTTTTGCTACTGCATTTGCAATATCTGGTCTGGTACCTACGGATAAATATATCAAACATCCTATTAACACCCTATACGGAAAAATAGAACCACTATCAGTATCAATATTCTGTAGTTTTAAATTAACCTCCATTGGTGTGGCATTTGTATCCTTACAATCTTGGAGTCCAAAACGTTGTACTATTTTATTTATGTATTGAGATTGTGTCAACTTTATGACGTTGTCACTTCTATCAATATCTATTCCCAATATAAACTTTGCAATTCCATAGTCTTTCAATTCGAACTCTTTTCCTAATTCCTTTTTAAAATCCAGAATACAATCTTTTTTCTGACTTGCAATCAAAATATCGTCCGTATATACACAGACAAAGAGTTTTGATCCGCAGTCGTCAACCTCTTTAAAATACAAACACGGCTCATTTAATGACTGCTTAAAGTTCATATTCTTCAATTTTTCGTCAAGTCTTATGTTCCACTGGCGTCCAGATTGCTTTAAGCCATACAAAGACTTGCGTAAACGGCAAACATTGCCACCCGCTCGTATGTCCGCTAACATTTGCTGCGCCTGTTTCTTGACTAAAAAATCTTCCGTTTGTAACAATTTAACGAGACTATCTTTTAAGAACTCCGGTATTTTCATGTATACCTCTTCGTCTAGATGTCCATTCAGATAGGCTGTGTTGATATCTATCTGATGTATTTCCATATCTAACTCAACAGCTAAAACGGATAACAATCTGACAGTATCAAGCCTCATCACTGGCGCAAAAGTATCACGATAATCAATACCGTACCGCTGACTGTAACCTTTGGCAACCAATCTGGCTTTTTTCTTTTCAGATTTGTCCACATTTGTCTTTGTAGTTAGAACGAATGGACATCCTACTACATCACGATTTGAGGGCTTCTTGACAATTTCTCACGTCCGGTTTTTAACGAGACTTCTTATCTCTGAAGTAATCGCTTCTTTCCAAAGCTTTTCTTCACTACTCGATAACGCCTCTTTTAACGAAATTTCCATTGCATTGCCCACGAAATCTTCACAATCAGTAAATTCATCTAAACTTACAGCTGTTTCTTCATTGCTGGCATTATTTCCACCTACTTCACTCCACTCATCTTCGTCTTGCTCTCGTTCGCTTCTCGGTGCACTGACAGTTCGGTACACCTTCTTCGGCCTACCTACTTGGCCTCTTTGAATTCTAGGTCTACCTGGGCCTCTTCGAACTTCTTCTTCTCGTACTTCTTCTAGGACAGTACTATCACTCAAAGTAAGCTCATGTTGAGCTGACTCTTCAATATGAGTCTTTGAAGTCGATGATTTAATTTCTAAGTCCACATACTTGACTGGCCTCCCTTCTTGTGATTCAGTCACAACCTGTAGTGGGTCTATGTTGTTCTCGTTTTCAGGTGTGTTTACGTCTAAAAACCTTACATCTCTTGCAACACTCAGTTTACGATCATTCGGCAACCATACTCTATATCCTTTTTGGTCTCTAGGATATCCGACAAAAATTCCTTCTACACTACGAGCTGTAAATTTATCCTTATTTATATCCTTATCTAAAATAAAAATTTTATTTCCAAAAGGTCTTAAATAATTTATATTTACACGTCTATCAAAGACTTTCTCATATGGTATTTCGCCATTAATCGCGGTAGATGGGCACCTATTTTTAACATGACATGCCGTCACTACAGCATCCGCCCAAAATCCGCCTGAAAGTTTAGATGATAACAACATGCATCTTGCCATCTCAACCAGTGTTCTATTCATCCTCTCAGCTACACCGTTTTGCTGTGGAGTATGAGGAATCGTTTTTCTTCTAGAAATTCCTTCTTTACTCAAGAAGTCATCAAACTCTTTATTACAATACTCACCGCCATTATCAGTTTGTAAGTATTTTATTTTCTTGCCAGTCATATTTTCTACATATTGCTTGTATATTTTAAACACAGTAAAAACCGAACTCTTCTTACTTAATAAATATACCTCGCACCATCTCGTAGAATCGTCGATAAACATCACAAAATATTTCGCGCCTCCTAAGGCTGCATTTTTCATAGGACCACATACATCGGAATAAACTATTTTTAGTTTTTCATTACACGGTCCGCTCGAGTAAGAAAAAGGAAGAGAACTCATTTTACCACGTATGCATATTTCGCAATTACGCAACCTATTGACGGTACTCGTATTAGTTCCGACACGTAAATTGCAATGGTCTAAGAGTTTTGTTAGATCGTTTGCATTTAAGTGACCCAAACGCTCATGCCATTTTAAAATATCGCTTTCATTAGAAACCGATGAAGCTTGAGCACACTGTTCCTTTACATAATAAAGATTATCTTTTCGAAATGAGATTAACTTCACATTACCATCAGTATCAGTCACTAGAGCCCTATCATCCCTAAACGTAACATGAAACCCCTTATCGGTAATTTTTGCAACTGAAATCAAGTTAGTTCGCAAATCAGGAACATATAACGTGTTAGATAATTCAACTACACTTTTGAAGTTAGTATTATATGCAGACAATCTTACTGTACCTTTACCTTGTACTAAAGCACTCTGATTAGTAGCCAGAGTCACTTTACCGTCAGAAGGCTGTAAAGTTTTTCCAAAATAGGTTTTATCGTTACATATATGACTCGTACAACCGCTATCGATAATCCAGTTTCCATTCTCGCAGTTTCCAAAGTGACAATCACCTGAAACACAATTAAATGTTACAAAACTAGTATCGACCTTTTCTGTTGTTAATTTATTTTCTGATACATATTTTACCAAATCCTTCTGTTTTAATTTATTACATTCCGAAGCTTTGTGTCCTTTTTTATGACATTTAAAACATTTGTAAACAAACTTAGACATTTTATCGACAGACTGTACAGAGTTTGATCCAAATTTCTTCTTATTTCTCTTCAAAACATTGAAAGTATTATCGCTACTCGATCTCCTAGCATTGCTTTCTTCAAGAATTTTAATTTTTAATATCTCCGGGTCCGGAAATGAATCTCTAGACTCTATTGCACACCTGAAATTCTCGAAACTTGATGGCAAGCTAAACAATAGCATTATCGATGCTAAATCATTGTGAATTTCTACGTCCATCTCGTGTAACTTGCATTTAGCGTCAAAGAACTTGGCCAAGTGTTCGTGAATATCATCACCTTCGCTCATTTTACATAATATGAGCTGCTTCAGTAAGCTAGCCTTCCTAGCTGGTCCTTTCGAAGCATATACCGACTCAAGTTTCAACCAAACATCGTTTGATGTCTTACACTCTCTTATATGACGTAACTCGCTCGGGCTCATCGCTAAAATTAGCTCTGCCTTCGCTTTTGAGTCTTGTGACTCCCATAAAGCCGCCTCTGGTAATTCGACTGGCTTTGGTTTACTACCATCTACGTATTCCCATAAATCATTCTTTATTAAAATCGCCTGTGCGTGTACCTTCCAGGAATCATAGTTATTCCTACCAAGAACCTCGATCCTCATTGTAGTCATGGTGCCGCCCTTTTCGCTGCTCCACTTACAATTGATCTCTTTGCACTTTTATTCGACGATCACATATGATAACTCTTCTTTCGTTATCCACCGATTTTATTTATATACTATTATCGGCAACTGGGCCCATAACCATTGTAGCAGATTATGAGCCTGTAGCGCAGTGGAAGTTATTTGTAGTAATAAATAAAACCAGCATATAAAAGTGTAAAGAACAGGAAAAAACATATATATAAGGTAGCAAAGATCTTTACACAACAAAAGAGAACTGTATGACACATACCAAATTTAAAATATGGAAGGTACAAATTTATTATAAAAGAGTATCTACTCAACAATTATCACGTTATTTACCTATTTTTAACAAACGTGATTTAATAGTTAGGTAAACAGACAAAATTTGATAATAAGCTTTACTAAATTAAACTACAGAAAATTAACCTAACATTATATTTTCTCTACTTTGATATTAACAAATCTGTAATTCTGTCTGTACATTTAATATTTTCCTAAAATTTCCCGTATAGGCATACTATGTGAGAATTACACTAATCACGCATATGTCATTAAAGAATTGTTTCTTTGTGTGTTTGTATGCCCGGATTTAACTCAAAATAGCTTTACTGTTTCTTATGAAATTGGTATGCGGGATACTTATGTCATTGGGCAATAGATAAGGTACAAGAAATGTCAATATTAGTTTTAGAAATCGTAAAAAAAATTAATCTCCAAAAAAAATTATCCTTAATTTTTGACCGAATTTAATGAAATTTTGTACACAGGAAGTATAATTCACTCCATGAATTAACACTATCAAGAATCGTAAAACAAATCACAACAATTTGAAATTTTATTAATTCTTAATGGATTTTGATGAAATTTTGTGAACGGGAAGTATAAGTAATTACATAATTGATGGGCTATAACAATTGTCAATATTATTTCTAGAAATTGTAAAAAAATAATTAACCTTCATCAATTCTCAACCAATTCTGATTAAATTTTGTAGAGGGAATCATACGTCATTAAACATTATATAATTGAGAGGTTATAAAAATCATTAAAATAGATTAGAAATCGTAGAATAAAAATTATTAAACAATTAAAAAATATAATTTTATACTTTTGTTGAACTAAACCCTAAAAATGCACAATTTATTGACCTGTACCTGAAATGTTTCCATAAGTAAAAGACCCAAGTACATATGTTTTTTTTTTTCAAATGATACCATTGGTTTCACTATTTCTAAAGTAGGTGAAAAGTACTTTACTTTACTAACTAATTAATTTTATTAGTAATTTAATAACTAATTATTTTATTAACTTATTATAAAATATTTTATGTCACTAGGTGTTCACTTAGATTCGATGTTTAAGACACGTTAATAAAATTCTCAAGTAATTGTAATATTTCTAACGCAGTAGAATTTCTGGAGATATTTCATCCCCCTCATACTCGCCAGGTTTGTTTGACGATGATTTATATCCTCACTGAAATATTACAATTGAATGAGTACTGGCTTTATTCCGTGTAATTTATTTTGCTGAGGTGTTAAGACGTTTTACTGGCAGCTTCGAGCATTTGTAATAAGTTAATAAAAGGAAAAACGTAAAAAATGATTTTGCTTTACAAAAAAAACGTGTTCACTGTTTCGAAAATTCCCGCGAGGAAATGGAAGCAAATTGGGAACAAAGGTGAATTGAATCTCACGAAAGAAAACATACAAATAAGGAAATCGAATGTCGTTGCTCATCTGATTTGGAATAGGCGTAGATAATAAAGAAAGGAGGGTGATGTCTATTTTCAGTTTTGTTACTGTACCAAAAGTAACTTTACGTATGTATTATTCTTACAAACAACCCTATTTTTCAAAGACTATTATTCTGTACTCACTATGATGGTATAGAAATGTATGCAACATGTATGCATTAATCTATAAGCGAAATAATATTCACTCACTCACCACGAGATCTGCGAAACTGTAGGTTCGATTGATTTGAAATTTACGATAGTTCTTCTTTCGCAATGTAGACGATCACCAAGAACGGATTTTATGCGAACCCTATCCAAATTAACACGGGCGAAACCGTGGGCACAGCCAGTATATTATACTCTTGCAGATTTTGCGTTAATTGTGTGTTATAAAGAATATATAATAACAACCAATGGTGCCCTTAAATGATGACCAACCCTATAAACAAAAACTTTTTAATAGAATTGAGAATTATAACTTTGAATCATAAATTAACGAACCAACCGAAGTTAAAATTGGTCATAATTTTCCAAGTCGAATCAATTCTTTGTTTAATTCAGATTAAGTGGTTTCCATTCGATCTTATTCGGCCACTTCTGTTTATTCGTATAGATCCGTTATTTCGGCTATACATTATAACTTTGAACCTGAACTAATTCGAGTCAATACGATCATTATTTTCTCTCAGCGTTCATACGTTTATTCGAATTGACACTATATTTTCTATGGAATATTATTATTATCAATTTGTATTGAACTCGCTATAATTTACTATCTAATCTAATGAGAATAAATATAATGCGGGGATGAACATAAATCTTTCAGTGCTGAAAAACTAATTAACAAATTAGATATTTTTTTTGTACGAATTCCAGTTTCGATTAGTTTTCGGTTGTTGGGAAGTTGGAACCAACATAAGATTCAATACACATATAACTACAATTTAATCCATTGCCGGTTTTACAGCATCATCACAAGGTTCATACAGATTATTATAATCTACAATTAAGCATAACTTTTTCTCATTTTAATTCATTATAGGTAATTATTTTGTTATTATAGGATTTTTGAAACTATTTAATTTTATACACTTTATTAACTTTACATTTTATACTATATCGCATCATCGCACCCACTTAGAGAATAAGGTAGGATATAATAATCAAAGAGATTAAATAAAAATGGAAATTGCTCCCCTGTGAGGATGAATCTTCTCAAAAGATAAAAAATGCCTCCTTCTAAATAAGTTTAACTGTGTTAGTGTAGGAGAACAACTTTTGCAAACAATGTTTGTGTTGCAATGTTGTTTGGACAAACCAAAAAACTTGAAAATTGGTGTTTAACTGCAAGCATTGAACTTTGAACTACACATCCACTTGCCTTATTGTTACAAACTAATTATCTAATTAACGCCAGGCTTTTACAATTCATATCCCTCTACTATGCGCTGCTGTCACTCAAGAATTGGCTTATGGAAAAAAATATCCTTGTGATTCTATTTTAATCGTCTTTCATAGACTTAAAGGCTAATAATGATCTAGTTAAAGATTTAATGAGTGCGAATAAATATTGTTGATACGATTTAGTTTAAATAATCCAATTAATATAGATACTGAGAGATGTAATAGTCGACAAAAGGAAAAAAAATATGGAATTATGTCTTTATTTTTTTAATAGCTACTACTAGCATAGGATGGTGTGTGACGTCATTTTGCTTATCGGTAAGCACAGTACAACTGATCCTTGAACGCAACAAGCCTAAAGGTTACTTACAATGCCGGCAACTCGGCCGGGGGGTTTTGCCGCATAAACGAGCCGTCACACCGCACGGGCAAAAATCTCAACTGAAATTATGCTGACTGCTTCATGCTGATTTCCTTAGTGTGTGCCACCGTGGTGGGTGTAATATACCTAGTATGGTAGCCGCGACCTAAACAGACATAATTGTCATGGCCCAAATCTTTAACAGTAGTTATAATGTTAATTAAAAATTAATTAAAAACATGTCGCACGTCACAAACAATAGGGTATCTGCAAAACCATGTTTGATATAATTGAATTTTGAAAGTTTGAAAATTAATTCCTGCTTAAGTAAAGCTTCAATTGACCTAAATTATTCCTGAATTATACTATAATTTAGAACGTTTAAACCTTTAGTTATGCAGTAATGAATTTTTAAACTTTCAAAACGCGATTCTCTCGCCATGGTTTTTGAAAATAAGACCCTATTGTTTGTGACGTGCGAATGTAAGTATATAAAAGTCTTATAATTTAAAAAAAGCAGTTTATAGCGGCGGACATAATATTATGTATACTGAAATCTTCTAGTGAGAAAATCATTCTCTTAAATACAAAGAATAAGAAAGATGACTTTTAATTAGTATTAAATAAAATTAGAATTCATGCAAATAGTACCTATATATATATATATATACATACAGATATACTAAGCTTTAACACTAACGTATAATAATATGTTTGAAAAATAAGTAGAAACTTTTTGATGTTTGATTTGTTTCAAAATCGATAGTACTTTGAGTTTTGTTTAATAGCAAAGAATTTTTTACAATATCATATTTGTTCTTGCTTTTATATTCACTTTTATGGGAAATGACAAGAAAGAAAAATAAAAAGTAATCGCGTAACTTGAGTGGCGCTTGAGGAAACGTCGAGACAAGTTAGAGCAAGCCCATTAACCACGGGTGAACGTTCGTAGTTCTAAATGTTCTATTACATTGTGCCATTTTATTGTGACCTCACCTGCCTTCTGATTAATTAACATAGGAAACGAAAACTCTTAGACCTAGTTTGTTTGGTTGCGTCACTTACTAGGGTTAAATTGCCTGGAAGACGATAACCAGGTGGCATTCGTAGTCTGACCAAGTGGATACATGTAGAACAATAAATTATTTTCTTAGACTATTATTTATCTAAGTATAGCACGAAAACAATTCAGTTAGTTCATATAATTAAACACGGCTACAACACCAAAAAACTTGACAATTTTTTTTTTTCTATTTTTGCTTTTTGATTCCCAGACGTCATACTTAAGTATTGTATAGCTTATGTTACTTCCACAATTAATAAGAATCTAACGACACCTCGTATGCTAAAATCCATCAAGCCGTTTATGTTGCAGAGCGTGCCAAAGAAATAGACATACATACATACATACGTTTAAAAAAAACCATAATCCTCCTTTTTCGCAATCGGGTAGAACATGTCTGCGAGTAAATGTTCTTTATAATTAAAGCCTATTTGTATAATTCAAACATATACATATCAAAATTTGCTTAGGAAAACTAAATATACTATTGTAATATGATTTAACTAATAAATAATTGATCATTTACTATTCACTATATGAACCAGTGGCCGCGCCACGCCGCACGCGTTTTTTACGCGGTAATATTTACACATTGTTTCGGGAGCGGGCGAAACACGGTTCGTGCGCGTGCCCGAGTGACGGCGCAACGCGATTTTCTGCAGTCCACGCGAGCGCAGTTGCGGGCACAGCTAATAGAATATATAATAACGCCGAATTTCCGTTAAATCATAATTATATCTAGCAAAATATGCTTATTTTCTTAATTAAATCTTCTATGTTATGTTTATATAAATATGATTTTAACAATGAAGTTCATTTTATAAAACACAAACTTAGTTTTTTTTAAACATCTAAAGAAGTTTATTCAACCCACTTGTATAAGATATCACTTTAAAATTCCATTTATCTCTTCAATCTCGCTCGTTGATGCAGTTTGTACGTGCATACCACCTATCCAGCGTAAATAAGCGACGTCGTGCAAATTTTATGCAAAGTCAATAAGTTTTAATCCATATATAAGAATAGGATATAAAATGTCCGTGATAATTCTATAGTTTTATTAAGTACTAGCGGTGCCTCGCGACTTCGAATGTGTTTATTACGGAGTAATTATTTTCGTCTCGTAATTATATATATTGTCCATCAATTGAGAAATGGCATATACTTCCCGTGTAAAGAAGTTCATCAAAATCAGTTGAGAACAAAATTAAAAAAAACATTTTTTATATTGCTTTTTCATGATTTCTTAAAACAACTTTGACGATTTTCATAAAAATCGCTCATTCCGTTTTTGAGTTTTTTTAATACTTCTAAGGTGGCAAACAAGCATACGGCCCGCCTGATAGTAAACGGCTACCGTAACCTATGGACGCTTGTAATACCATAACTGCATATGTATCACTGGCACGTTGCCGACCTTGAGCCCACCCAACCCCAAGGAGCTCTGGAAACCATACTCACCACAGGAACACGATACAAGGTTATTTGGCTCCGATCTTCTTTAGGGTGAAGGTATTTCAAATCTGCAAAGAAATTTCGCTGTACCCTGCCTCCTTTAAAATCCCTTTAAATCTAGAAAAAGGAAACAGACAATCAGACAACAATTTTTTTAATGTCATATTCGGGATCAATGTCTTATATATAAGGATTTATATCAAGGGAAAAACAATTACGAACTACGAGAGTCGATTTCCTTATTTATATGTTTTCTCATGTAATATTGAATTCACCTTTGTTCTCAATTTATTACTTACATTTATTTTCAATATATCCGTACTTACCAGGAAATTGTGCCATAAACACGTTTTTATTATGGAAAACAAAATTTATTGAGAGTGTGTAAAAGTTTCACTGGAAAATTATATGATCTTGTTGGAATAACAATACATACAGAAAATAAATCACAAGTTTTTCAATGATAATACCAATTATCGTCAAATATAACATATGACTTCGACATTTCATAACTTATGTAATACGGCTTTTTATATGAAATTTCGCAAAACGCAAAATGTTTTACGATCGCTTTCCTCGTCTAGCGGTCTAACATGATGTTAGCATATTATTAAAAAGAAGGAGATATTTTCTTGGTTTTTTATATATTATAGTTTGTCTGATCTGGTTAAAATGAATGTCGTACATATTCAAGAACCACCAATAAGCAATGGAATCGTAGGAGATGCCTCGAACTAATTTTGCCAACATAGGAAGGGTTTAACCCAAACAATGAAATGGCCAAAAAACATATTATAATATAATATGTATAGCCTATAAATCTATACATATAAAATGCTTTGTTCTGAATGACTGACTGACGGATCAACGCACAGCCTAAACCGCTGATCGTAGAAACCTGAAACTTGGACGGTATGTTCTTTGTGTGACGTAAGTATCCGATAAGAAGGGATTTTCAGAAATTCTACCCCTAATGGGGTGAAAAATGGGGACAAAGTTTATATGGTTCAACGTGATTCCTTGGTCCAATCTACTTCAAATTTTGCATAAACCTTTTTTAACAGAATTGATGGAAGACGTGTTCCGTATTTTGTTGAAATTCATCCCCTAACGGGGTTAAAAAGGGGTGGAAAGTTATTTTGGCGGTGATTGGCTTTAATAAAATAGTACAAATAAATTCTACTACAATAATATTCTCACATTAAAAAAAACGAATGATCTGATAGTTTCATTTATACGGATATATCTGTAGCTCTGTCTGTACATGAAACTTTTTTCAAAATTTTGTATTACGTAATTATCTATTATAAAATCTGATCACGAATATGAAATTAAAAAATAACTGTCAGTTTGTCTGTATATCCGGAAATAACTCATAAACGGCTTGACCGATTTTTATAAAACACGTACTCTGTAATGTATTGAGAATATTTTACTGAAATTAAGTGAAAGGATACCATTTTTTTTTTTTTTTTTTTTAACGTGGAGGGAAAACCCGTCATGGGTACACACTCGCCCGAGGGAACGAGTGGTATGTGAGACTCCTACTCACTAAAAAACTCCACGGTGCACCGTCCGCCGCCATACTGGGGCGACGTGGGCACTGCGCTGGCATTCAGCCGCGCCGCCCCGGCGGCAAGGCCCGGAAGGGCCGCCCGCTGACGGAGACAACCCGGTGACGAACTGTCTCCCCGTCCGCCAAACCAGTGCAATGGGAAGACAGGCCCCCCGACCCATCTCCCCTTGGTTCGGCCTGGCAGGAGAAGGAGGCGGATGAACCACCACCCACCCGTCGTTGGGTTTTTTATAGAGGTTTTCTCCTCTGTCCCTGCCATAATGTTTGGCATATGGCGGGGGTAAGGGGCGAATGAACGCACCCCCGCCCCGCTAGCCCGGCCATGATTTTTTACCGAGGTTTTCTCCTCTGCCGTCCTGTAACGGCAGGAGAAGGAGGCGAATGAACGCACCCCCTCCCCCACCAGTCCGTCGTTGGTTTTTTATAGAGGTTTCCTCCTCTGCCATCATTGAGCTCCCGTCCGTCCTTGTCAGGTCCGTCTTTGATTTTTTAACGAGGTGCTCATCCTCAACCGTCCGGTTATTTTTTTAAGTGGTTTCCTTCCACTGTCCGTCCTTGATTTTTTATACTGGTGGTTTTCTCCACCTCCGTCCAGTAATTTTTTAAGGTGGTTGTCTTCCACCGTCCGTCCGTGATTTTTTAAAGGGTGGTTTACTCCACCTCAGTCCGTCCAAGGTTTTTTAAGGTGGTTTACTCCACCGCCGTCAGCGATTTTTTAAAGAGGTTGTATCCTCTCAATTTTTTAAGGAGGTTTTCTTCCTCCTCCGCCGTCAACGACGAGTCCGTCCGTAGTGGACGAGCCGAAGCAGGTCCACTCTTGCCCCATCCCCTGTCTCCTCTGATGAGCAGAAGGGTACAGGGGAGGAACGCCGTCGGTCTGGTATTAGCCGTCGGCCGTGAAGCGGCCGCCGTTGCCCGGGGCACACCACGAGGAGGTTCCAGACATAGTGCCCCAAGTGAAAGGATACCAAATTAACCTAAATTAAATTATGTTTACTAATTTTCAATAAAATTAAATTTAGGGAAATATTTGTTTTTTTTTTAAGTGAAAATTTTTATATTAAGGGAGTAAATTCATGTAAGAGTTATTTTACTAACGTGATAAAACAAATTTGTTGTGTGAAACAGTTTTGATTTACAAGTTTTAATTTAAGATCAAGCAATTAATTTGGATATCCAAAAATAACAACTGCTTGTTTATAAATAAAAGTTTTCACTTCTGTTGGCAGTCCTCATGACTCCTTTTTATTTTTTTATTTTCCAACAGTATTGATAGATAACACTGTACGACTTGGTTATATAATAACAAAATTGGTTGGATATTTATTGTCACACTTATGTATATTTTCTGAAAGCACGTATATTAATAATTTAAGGCTGGGATTTTATTATTATTTTTAAATATTTTTTAGACAATTATTAAGGATATTTTTAAAGATTTAAATTAGTAACAAAATCTATATTATCTACATTTCTACGATACATGTCGTTGTTTGGCATTTTTGGCTACCAAGATTTTATTATATTATAAAAAATTATATTAAATTACACTAACCAAACATACTATAAGCACTATAGTATAAATCGTATATAAGTACACTGGAAAATAATGGTTTATACAAAATAAAGTTATTAAACAAACTTCGCGTTTCGTAAAGGATTACAAAATTCAATATTTTTGTATGCCTTTATGCATATATATTCCCCGAAGGGTTAGCAGGGGCAGAGGTGTACTAATGTATACCCAAAGTTCACCGGGTATATTTTTGATCCCATGTAAGTAATAGGGGGTGTGCTTATTGCAACTAATCGGGCACAGCAAATTTCCGAGCTGCTACTGAGAGTTTCATAGAAAAACCTCAATAATACTTTGCTCGACCTGGAAATCGGACCCAGGTCCTCGAGCATAGCCGTTAATCTTCATGGATTTTAGATAATATCGGTATGATTGTTAAACTGTGATATGGATTGACATTTAAAATTATTTTAGTTGAGTATTATCAAAGCTTAAACGGGTCAAATACCATATGGTGAGATTGAGGCGAGATAAGGTTTTTATTAATAGTTGCTGTTTTTCACACACGAAATATACTACGTGGACGAAGTCGCGGGGGCACAGCTAGTATATAAATATGATGATACAATTTCACACGCGGCCATTTAATTCTAAACTAAGCAAAACTTTTATTATAGTAACTAAACAGCTGGTATATAGATATACAGTTGACAATTAAGTTCATCAAACAAATGTCGATCGAATGCGGGGATCAAACCTGCGACATCTCTTGCTCAATAGTAGCACTTACTACCACTGACAAACTATATTGATAAGCAGACCATTTTGCCAGTTATTTTTTTATTTAAATTATGGACATATATGTTTAATTAATTAATAGTAAATAAAAAATATTTTTATGTTTCATGGTAGTCAACGTTCACTTCAATTTGAAGTCAATAAAACTGACAACAATTTTACGTTACGCAGCTTTAAAATTATTATTTCGGTAATTCATTAGGTATATATTATAATATTTTATAATATACACTTTCCTTCATGGTACTTCTAATATTACTCGAATATTTTCGTAAGAAAAAAAAAAACAAAATAATACCACAAACCTACCCTCAATTTAGAATAGCACTTTTGTCATTATGTATCTAACATAAATAATTAAGTCAAATTATTAACGTAATTAAACCTCAAGTAATACGCTGAAACAGCTTGCGAAATACATTTAAAATATCTTGTGAATGTAACTCGTTGATCAGGAAAATGAGCAGCGTTCCAGTCGTCGACGTTGCGTTAATTCATTATATAGTTATTCGAATTGTCTTGGAGAAAATGTTGATACATTTTCTCTCGAACTACGCTAATGAACCAACTATTTACCATCATAAACACACATTGAATATTTCTTATAAATCAAAGAGTTTATACATCTTACAAGACGGTAATAATTCATAGGTAGAGCTATAACGTGATTAGAGTTTGCAAAGAAATTCACATACAAATAACAAAAACAAACACATGAAGTGTCCTTAATTTTTCTTTAAACCAAGGATAGAAGATAAAGCAAATAGACGATAAATTACAGATAAAGAGCAAAATTTTTTTTTTTTATTATTTTTCTTTTAGAGGCTTTTCTATGCATTTCATATCCTATCGTAGCATAACAATGGTAACCTAGCGTAGTAGCATAAATAATGTTAATCCATACTACTGTAACTCTGTCTGTTTACTACGTTTTCACGCCTAAACCGCTGAACCAATTTTGATGAATTTTGGTATAGAGATAGCTTGGAGCTTGGGAAAGGAAATAGGCTACTTTTTTGTAGCGAAAATAAAACTTTAAGTAATAAAAATAGGGGATGAATGTTTGTAAGAAGAAATTATGAGAACACCAATGTGCATGTGTGGTAATGGTGAAATGACATCGGCATCCACGCCAACCAGTTTGTTGATTTACTATGTGCATGCGCGATAATGGTGAAAAGACATCGGTTTCCACACTAACTAATCTATTGACATTGATATACCTTAGATTAAAAGAATAATATAGATACTGAACATAGTACAAGCTTTTAATGGCATAATTACTGTTATATTTTATGATTGAAACGTGACGTGCGTTGGCGACCAAGGGTGGCAAACACTGCGGACACGTAATTACTATACTCTACGACTGCGGGCGAAACGGAATACAATAAACCATTGCTATTTGGTATTACTTTTGGGTGGTTCCAGTTGCGCGTTGTAAATTTGGAGTCTATATAGTCTAAGTTATCATATCTATTGTAAACTATCTGGATTATACAATTTTATTACAAGCGAATTCTTTCATTGTGATATCCCAAATGTGATTAAAATAAAACTTAAAGAGATGAAATTTTGTATGAAGAGGCCATCATTTCTCAATTTAGGGATATCAAAATTCATATTCATGCTTTTGCTGAGAAATAAAATGGGTATCACTTTTAATCTTAGCATATAATTAAAATACCATACACACAGTGATAAACCCAACCCATCTATGGTTTTCTTTTGGATTGTCGTGTTCCGAAATCAGCCGGTGCATATGCAGTAATTTAGCGGGGTGGTAGGGGTCGCGACCACCATACACATAGTTATAAACCCATCTATGATTTTCTTTTGGTTTTGGTCGTGTTCCGAGATCAGTTTGTGTATATCCAATTATACGCAGACGAAGTCGCCGGTACCAGCTAGTAGGTAATAACATGTAATTAATTTATACAGACTAATTACCCCCTCATCAGATGACTTAATCCCTAATATTTTAATTGTATATACATTTGTTGTATACAAATGTACATATAATAAAACAATTTACAATTTGTTTATAAATCTTGATGTTTGTACAAAAAAAAATGCAGACGCCGGTTTTATTTTGTTGATGAATTCTCATGAAGAAACAGGTAATGATAACGATAATCATATTCATCCATATATCTGTTAGGTAAAAAATAAACGGGATAAAAACCAAACATTTTGTATAGGTCTAACTTATAATATTTACAAAAACTTTCAATAATTATATGTGATACTCTCAGAACGAACAGAAACTACAATAATATTTATGCGTCTGGAAACAAAAACTCATTTAAGTCGGTAAATTAACTACTTAGTTGTGAGCAGAGTTAATTTAGTATTTTACGGGTTGTTAGACTTTTATTTATATTAAGTTTAGACATTAATGGCATGTTATCCTTTACAGCGACGAAAATTGCTTTTACATCCGTCGAAGAGACAAGTGTGTAATTGATACATATTGATATTATCAATGCTTTTGATGAGTTCTCTGATGCGTCTTCGAAGTCGACGATCCAATACTAATGAAATTATAATGGGATTACCATTGAGGTACTCTTTCTACCGAAAAAATAATCAACTAAATCGGTTCATAAACAAATAATTTATGCCCAAATATCTATAAAAAATATACAGTCGAATTGAGAACCTCCTCCTTTCTTGAAGTCAGTTAAAAATTAAATTAGATTTAGTTAAAAAAGCTTAATAATATTTTATTTTTTTATATAAGATGGTGGGGTTGGTATCTTGCAATATCTAGAGGGACTGACTGGCTTCTAAGTACAGCTGCCGAAGTATAATATAATTATAAGTGCTTAGCTACAGATTTATAACTGCTAGCCAGACGGGTATTAGAAAATGGTCTACATCCATGCTATGGTTTCATCACGATGTCTTCCTTCGCCGAAAGCTCTGTCTTGTCGTAGGATTGGAGCCCACGTAGCTTGACGCGGTATCCGAACACGCTACTACAAAATCAAAAGATAACAAGGGTCAAAGTATAAAAGAATAAATATTATTAAAACAATTTTATTGATTTATACCCTATCAACTGAGTGAGACAAAAGTTTCCAAAATCGGTCAAGTAGGTTTTGAGTTAAATCCGGACATACAAAGATATACATTATGATTATTGTCTTTATAATACACGTCCATTAGGATATTTGTAAAAAAAAGTAAATGTTCAGACAGAACTACATATTTATTAATATAGATAATTATGGCTATCAGAAAATATATAACAAAATAGTGAGCTCAAATGACGAGATAAGTCCTTAGGTTTAGGCTGAGAAAACTTGTAGATCTTCATGTTCTACGTCGCAATATCCGAGCTTAAGCCAGGGTTTCTTTCGTACCTCAGTAAAGTTTTTTTTTTTTAATATTGAAAAACTAGTTGCAACATTTTCGGAGTTAGCCTATGTCGATCTCTACACTATGGGTAAAACTTTTGTTCACAAAGAACACATGGGACTACATATTTTGAATGATCTTATTCTCCCTTTCATATTCTTGACTGTTGACATCATTTTAGACAGAAATGTAATCACGTATTATATGCAAAACAGGATTCATCCTTGAAAATAAAATTTGGCAATATCTGTAATTTCGAAGTAATTAATGGCTTTTTCATAAGATATATCATGATGATTGATATGTTACTCAAAATCGCTTTTTTAATATTGTTTTTGTGTTTGTTTTTTGTTTGTCCGGACTAATCTTCAATACGTTTGAACCAATTTTAAAGGGATTTTCCAGGTAGAGGCTTTTCCAAAGAGTAATCTAGTCATACCGTTACGCTTTTCTATAAGAACTAAGCAATATTGTTACAATTGGAATTTAATATAATCAACGTAGTTACGACACGTAAGATTTCATGGAACACCGTATTGGTGACAAGTTAAACATTTATAACTGTATTTAATACTCATTTTTTGGCACAACGCCGTCTGTTGCCGAGGAGACAAAAAAGGCCGCCAATAAATAAGTATTAATATTACAATTACAATAATGACAATAATACATATTAAACAAACAATTTAATTTAAAATACAGTTTAATAATGGTTTCGGTAGACAATTCTTAAGCATTTATACTGGCATGTAATATTACTTAAAAATCTCAAAATTCATCGAAAGATAAACCATAGTATTTAGACTTTGTTCGATTACGGAGATAAAGATAATTTCGATATGCTGTATCATATTATTTGTTACAAAACTGCGAGGATAGATTCAAATTATTTAAAAAAAAAGCATATTTTAAAACGGTTATTTAACTACCTCATTAGCTTAGCGGTCGTTAGCGCGACTGCTATGGTCGAAATCTTGGGTTCGAATCCCCGAGTAGAGCATAGTGTTTGTTTTTAGGTGTTTATCGGACTACAATTAAAAGCGGAGGTTACATACTTATTTCGAATGTTTATGTTTATTAAATAATAGTATTAATAAGATTTCTTTTCTATCGCCATAACTTCTTTGTTTATGAACCAATTTGGACTATTCTTTTTTGTTGGATATCGGATACTTCAAGGGTGGTCCCATTTTCATTTCATTGACATTGACCTTCACCTTCGAAGATACACAAGGGAGCTCATCAAAACCATTGAATTTGATTTACTTTTTTGTTAAAAATTGCCAACGTTTTTGTTGCAGAAGGACGAAAAAACTATACCTATATCTTTTCAGGCGGAAGTAGCAAAGAAAATTTGGATAAATTAATTATGACATTTAGTTCAATTTACAATAAAATGTTCATTCGATTAAAATTGTATTTTCATTATTTGCATTTTCATTGTAATAGATGATCTACCTTGACGCCATATTTCAAGTTTTGTCACCTAGAAGTGGTCTAGGATTTTGATGAGTGAGTCAGTCAGTAAATGATAAAAATGCTACTTTCGCGACTTTTATAACTCAAGAACTATTAAGTTCGTATTTGTGGTTCTGGGTGTTCAAAGGTGGAATATTAAAAGTCCAATATTTGTAGGTCTATTAGGAAAATTAAAAAGTGATTTGTGAGCATTATTATTAGGCATAGCATATTAATCCTTAGAAAGGAAAGTCCCTTCATCATTAACACAATTCCATGATGATAAACTTTGCCCTATAAAGCATGTTATTAGGACGCAAAGTTTAGGAGATAATGGAAAATTAAAATAATTCAACACTCGAATCTAGTATATATACTTCTAATATATATACCAGAATCTAGACAAATAGAAACGCGAAACTGAAGCGACTGGCAAGGCCTTTTAGATTGTTTACATTTTATAATTTATGAAATATTCACACGGGTCAGCTAATAATAATAAAAACACAACAAAAGAATGTTTACAATATAAACACAATCTAAAATGTTTATTTACTAAACTATTAACTAGTTTCCAAATTAAAGGAATGAAAATTCGAAGCAATCTCATTTATTATATTAGTTGAGCTTGTAGGTACTAGGTAGTAATTGAGATATTAACGTATAACTATACCCATCGGCCCTTCATCGTCTGAATAGTTATGGATCAACTGCGAACAGATGGAACAACTAACTTAACACACCCGTCGCATAGAGGATAACTTTGTCGTGATACCTCCCTATAGTCATACATATAACATCGCAGCACAAATTACAAACTATGGCCCGCGTTTAAAATAAAAGTACTCGGTTATGTGGAAATATTTTAGCATGAAGTTATTCTGGTCCATATGCTTACACCTGCATAGTAAATGTAGTGAGGTTTTCATAATTATAATAAATGAATACTTAACTGATGAACTGTTATGATTTAAGTAATGACTACAAATTTATCATAAATACTATTTCTCAAAGTTGTTTTTCATGGCAAATGATAATTCCTGATAATTCTTCATAAATTTTATAACTCAAATATTAATTAATGCTTATGTTCCCCGCCATTGATGAAACACCATGATTTCATGAAATATAATAATTTAAAAAATGCTATTGAATCACATTCCTTTCTATCTCTATATATTATTTTTGTTTTTAAAGGCATTAAAAAAAACCCTACGATTCTCAATTAAAATATATTCAACCAACATGTAGGAGTGCCATGTATCAATAATATGTTTAAATATCATGACTGGTGTTCGATTGTTTACATTCTATGTGTGAAATACTAGCTGTGCAGTTTCACCCTCATATAATTTAGAAGAAATCACTGATTGATCATTTATAATACTTCAGTATAGACAATGTTTTTATCGGGCGGCCAGACAGTCACATCGCGGCATCGTACGGCTCGTTCGCGCTACTACTACTATAGATATAACCCGATCCGAGTGTTGAATTATTTTAATTTTACATTGTCTCTCAAATTATTTAATATATTAATTTTTAATGTTCAACAAATAAATTTTGTAAAATACCTTATTGTGGCTTATTTATAAGAGATAGTTATATACTACCATTACTTTTTTTTAGATATACTTATGACCAATATTTTTGTAGAACATTGTATTCACGTATCACTAACCATTACGTCAGCGCACGCAGATAAAGCAGTTCGGCAGGGCATTCATCTCCAACTTACTTAACATAAATAAATATTTAAGGTTAGCGGAGAGTTGTAGCCTATACTATTCCTCGTTAGTCTGGCTACCATTTCAAAAATATTTTTTTCGTACCGACTGGTAGTTCCAAAGTTAGCGTGTAAACAAACAAACAAACGAACAAAAAAAAATTCTGCCTGATTATATTAGTATTATGAATAATAATAAATAATATAATAATAAAATCTCTTATTTCATATATTAAAGTTCATTTGGTTAATATATACACAACTTAGACACTAGTGTTAGTACTTAAATCTACCACAAAAATGGAAATTAATGATTAATTGAATGCCTCCGTGGCATGTTGGCGTACCCAATGCTCCGATACGGGACTGTCCCACCTGTCTACTACAGCTCTTAGGATGCTCTTGGGGCTGGTGCATACCCTGCACATAGGTGAGGCGCATCGCTTGCGCATGGTGGCGTGAAATCCATCAATCCCCGCCTCTGCGAACATACCCGAAGCGCTGCAGTAGCACGGCAACCCTCATCAGCACCCTGAATGCGTTGTTGTATTGTAACGCGCAGAGCGCTGTATACCCTCTGCGTGTAGTTGACCTACAGACTATATGTGTAAAACGACTGACAATACGCTGTAAACAGTGTAGCCTTCACTGCAGTCGAGCATTTACCATATCTGCGAGCCAACATATTACAGCAGAAAGCCGACGTCCTACGCTCACGCTCAATGTCCAGGCTATCTTTTAAGTCATCGGAAACCCAGTGGCCCGGATACTGAAAACTACTGACTTGCTTTAAGATTTTTTTATAGATTCGCTGGGACAGCTAGAATTATTTAATACATTCCCCACAATTAAAAGTATTAACTTGAAATTTGTTGGTAACAATTCAAGTGACATCCGTTTCAACCGAATAAAGTATACTCGTTTATCAACAGTAATAAATGAACTTGAGTTTTAATTAAATTTGAAGTAGCAACTTAAACACCATAACGTTTAACTTAATTAATTATATAACATTTTAATATATAAGAAAATTACCTGTGATATGGTTCTTTTAATTTAATTTAATACATAATATATCACTGTTTATAAATCACAGGAAATTATGAAAAAGATTTATTATTTATTGGTTATATATCATTAGCATATAGTTAATCTTTCATCATCGTTGTTGTTATAATGTATATATTATATTAATTATTATCTATTATCATACTGTATAATATATCACATTTATTACAGCTCTGTTCACGTTAGAACAATTCGCATAGTCTCCGCTAGAGAAATGGCCCGTATGTATTGCAAAATCCTCTTGTGTATTGGAAACAAATGTTAGAATTTCAGGCACTAGTACATGTAATGGGATATATCTGAATGCGCATTTTGCACTCTTCTAGTTGAAACTGAATAAGTAAGCTATGATATTCAAATATATTATTATAAGTATTACTTTACACAACTAGAGAAAAACTTTCATCAATCGGATTACTTTGATTTTCCAATCACTTGTTCATTCTCATAGTTTTGCAATAATTGTAAATTTTAAAGACCAAGGAAGTCAAAGAAAAAAAAATTAAAAATACCTCTCTACTTACACTATGTTCCATACTTGAACCCAAGCCTTAAAAATATAGTTGAAAAGTTATTGTAAGAATAATTATTTCGGACCACAAGCAATAATAGTACAAAAAACTTAAAAATTAACTGAAGCCGAACCTCACACTGTCCACGTAGTATGTACAAGTATGAGTACATATGACACCAATCCAGTGACGTAGCATTGGATAATCCCAACCACCACACAACATACTCAGGATGCTGTTGGAGTTGGCGCGCATTCTGCGGAGTATAGAGGCACACGGCTTTCGGATGATGGCATGAAAACCATCAATTCTCGCCTCATCAAACAGCCTTGAACCTTTACAAAAATGCGGCAGCCCCTCCAGCGCCCTGTACCCGTTGTTATAGGTACTGCACACTGTTAAATAAAGTTTAAATACTGTAATCTATTAAAAAATAAAATATACATACACACTAAATAAAATATACAAAAGTAATAAACTATGTAAACTTAAGATCTCTCTATCTTAGCTTGCAATTAAGTTTGTACGTTAAAATGGATTCATCTATCTCCGTAAAGTT
Source organism: Saturnia japonica (assembly GCA_033032175.1). Classification (NCBI taxonomy): domain Eukaryota; kingdom Metazoa; phylum Arthropoda; class Insecta; order Lepidoptera; family Saturniidae; genus Saturnia; species Saturnia japonica. The sequence continues at coordinate 9,412,639 of CM065314.1, forward strand.
ATTATCGAACTACTGCCCATACATTTCTGGATGCGCCTATTATTTATTTTAAGTATTCAACTGGGAAGTGATTATTAGCTGATTATAGGCCAGAAAATGTTGTGGCACGTACTCTTACTTATATGTAGGTACATTAATTTCCAGATTTTATTATTTCCCTTCCTAATTGTGTGCCAGAGGTATGTTTTACAGTGTTATATTCATATTATGGGGAGATAAATATTTGTAAAATTACTAAAGTAATAGTGTAGGTAGGGGAGAGAAGGTTAATGGGGTTCAGCGGATAATGGCAGTCAGTACAATAATAAGAAAACTCAAAGATGTTGACAAGTGAATATCTATATTATATCAGATATTTATAATATTTCAACCTTTTTTTAAATATAACTGTTTATTTATTTAAGTAAAATACTAAACAACCTTGTTGTTAGACATTGTTAGTGAAATAAATAACGATTTATTTATTTTGATTATTTTTAAGTATATTTTCAATTTTAGGGTAATGGAAGTTAGTTGACTTACACGGAATAGAAAAAAAAGTAGCAAAAAAAAAATCTGTAGGCAAAGTCAAGGGACTTGTTCTTCAAGATAAGCACTTCACCTAAGAGTCAGATACAAGTTTATGTAATTTATGTGATGACGTTGCAAAAGATGCTGAAAATGAGTCCTTGATTTGCGATGAATTTGGTCGTAAAAATAAGTCACGGTACCGCACCGATGCACTTCGTGTGGATGGTGGACACACGCCGAACCCTTCCAATGGATTCAGCAGAAGGCTATGTGTGCGACAAGCGCTTTAGATGTGTTGACTCTCATTTCCTGATATGATGACTACCATTACTCGCTTATCGGGGCAATGTATGTATGTGAATAACCAAAGTATGATTCCAAATTTAAAAATAAACTGCTTCTAATTGATAAATAAAGTAATGAAAATTCGTTTTGTATTAAACCTCAAATAAATAACTTCAGATATCTATTGATTCTTGCTTATATGACTCCCATTACCCCCTTTTCCCCTACTCCTAATTGATTTGAAATAAATATTATTTAGTAACGCAATTATATAGGTACATAATATCTATATTCGTATTACGAATATGTAAGTTGCCATTAGAGTTTTTAGTTCTGCGTTAGTAGTGTAGAAACAGCTTGATTGCGGTCAACCACCGAGAGCTTTCCTGTAACATCGACGCATAATAAATAAAGCGTTTCCTTACATTTTATCGCAATTCGACATTTGACATTTGAACGAGATTCATAATGTGTAAAATAGTCCAAAGACAGGTTGATCTAGTAAACTATATTTTAAACTTGTAATTAAAAGAGGCTTTTTTATACCTCGACTTCGATCTAATTTTTTCGAAATGAATCGACTCACGCTCCACTTAATTGAAAGTAATTGTGTTAATTCACGGCCGTACGCACAACAAACTACCAAGGTTTAATGACCTTTGGATATATAGTATATCTAACTAATACTATTATAATACTATTAGTATTAAGTAAGCCACTGGTGTATAAGTATATGTAATAGGTTTCTCAGAAGCGGCTCTAACAAGGAAATTTTTATTTAGATAATGTTTTACCTTCCAAATTTACCTAGATAGGTGTTTTTTTTTTCAAGATACCTGGCACAGCTCTGTTACCCAAATATTACATATACAATTACATAATATAATACATGGATTATCTCTATAAGTTGTATAACTTCTATATATGTATGTATGTTCTACAGATAGATAGTTGTACATATATATATGTATATAAGTACACGATTTTACCATAACTCACCGCACAGCAGCAGTGATGTTTGCAGTTTAAATAAACAGTTATACTATAGTCTATACTGGCAAACGTAGATAACGAAATATCGCTTCTGCCATCCGGTCCCTTGGAAACTGAGCATTTATTAATAAATATTTGCAAATATCCAACAAGTAACCACAGAGTTCATTTGCACACCCCTCGATATAAGGGCAAATACGTATTAATTTAATATCTTAGTAACAGATATTATAGATAAATTTTAGCTTTCTGCACTCCTTCTCCATATAAACTTTAACTATGCTAAATCTCACAGCCTTCCGTGCACGCAATACGCTTAAAATTGTGTACAAAGTTTTTGTTTCATGTATTATTATAATGATTGTGATAATAATGAAATTTATATTTTTTTAGTATGAATATCTTTACTTTGTTGATCATAAGAAGCCCTGCATGAAGTGTCCCTAGAACGTAAATTGTTAGGTGGTGCAAATTATACCTTTCTAAATATTTTGTTTTTTTATCAAAGCTGGCAAACAAACGTACGGCCACCTGATGGTAAGCGGCTACCATAGCCTATGGACGCTTTTAATACCATAGGTATCAATAATGCTTTGCCGATCTTGGACTCCCTACCTCAAAGAGCTCTGGAAACCCCACTGCAAAAACACAACACTAGGTTATTAGCTGCGATCTTCTGTATCGTGGAGATACTCTACCAGTCGGACTGCCCCGAGTAGAGAGAAATCTCTTAAGAAATTTTTTTGCACCCTACCTGTCTTTATTCACTCTAGAAACCCTACCCATCGCACGAACACAACACTAGGTTATTTGTCTGCGATCTTCTGTAGGGTGGAAGTATTCTACCACTCGGGCAGCCCCAAGTAGACATAAATCTCCACAGAAATTGATCTGTGCCCTACCTCTCTTACTGAGGATTACGACTAACCGAGGTTCGAGTTATCGAGATTCCACTGTAATATAAAATTGTACCTAAACATGAAACTATGTAAGTTTAAATTAATTTTGAATGAGAATGTTACTCATGACTGAACGCACTAATTATTTTGTAGTCTAATTTTTTCCAGTTTTTAAAGAGAGCACTTTTAGTTCTTCACACTACTCGAGTTCCACCTAGCTGTCGCTGTAGCTGAGCGAACTCGAATAGAACATTGTTATGAACTGCTCTGGTCGACACAGACGCTCTTTGCGAACGACGCGCGAGCGAAACTATGAAACAATGAAGTCAAGAAGTTCTTTTAAAGTTCAAATGCAGATGGAACGTGTTTTTTAAATTACAAATGACTCAGCATTTTTCAATTGCAATGTTTGCAAAAGTATTCACATCGTTTATAGTACTTACTGAAATTATCATTTTATATTATTCATTTTTGTAATGTTATCCGTTATCTTAACCAGAGGCGTTAGGTACATACTCAGATATACTATTTTTACACTAATATGTTAAAATTCAATAAAATATTTATGTATACCTAGGAAATACTATAATTTTTTTATATGACATAGCTCAAAAAGTTTCAATTATTTATTCATTATTAAACTTCGAAACTTGAAAGCGTCCACGAACATAACCAATAAGGTCACTCTCTAATGGATCAAGGAACATAGTGGATTCAGAGGTAATGACGAAGCTGACACACCGGCTAGGAAAGGCTCTAAGATGGAACCAGCAGGACCGGAGCCAATTATCCCGCTACCCCCAAGCCAGGACTCTAAGTAGTCGAAGGAAGCTTTCCCGGTTTTAAACCCGAGATACTCCCGAAAACTACTCAGCCTGAAACATGATAAACTGCGTCGAGCAATCGGTATTATCACATTACACTCCTCACTTAATAATCGTCTTTATAAACTGGAAGTTACAGAAAGTGTGCAGGGGGTGCATGACTGCAGAGGAGACAGCTGCGCCCGTGCTTTTGGAGTGCAGTAGCGTGGCGTCTCAACGAGCACACTACCTTGGGATGCCGGGACACCCAGGAAGGTCCGCATCGGCATAAGCGAGCTGCTGGCATTCCTGGAGGACATCAGTTGGCTGAATAGAAGAAACCCAGCCCACCCGTCACGTAAAAAGGGCCCACTGGAGGGCTAGTTACGGAAACCAGTCCGTTCGCCAAGTACCAAGTACAAGTAAAGGTTCGACTTTAGATTACATGCCGCTGAATTTGATGATGTGAGGGATGGTGGAGGTGGGGGAGGATGAGAGGTAATCCTCATGTGAAGGAAAAAGTGCGGAAACAAATAGTTTCTTGAGAATATTTTTATTCAATTTTGAGGTTACGTCTGTCTAGGTCTTTATATGAATTTTCTCGAATAATTATTTGTTTCTGGCACTCGCCGGGCGCTGCCGAGGCCCGCTCCCTACGCTCGGTCGGCTCATGCATTATGAGCATAGTTTGAAGCTAACCTAACCAATTTTACCACATCGGAATAGGTTTAGTTGACGTAAACAAAATAATAATCGTTCAAAAGCTGTTGAAACTTTAAAGTGGCAACTTTTATGGCAACTACTTAGAATTGATATTTTTATTGTCCGATTAACAAAAAATGTGATTTAAAAAATATATCTCAAAAACTATTTATTTCCCAAGTTTGAAATTTTATATATACCCTAAATATAAAGTAATCCAAAAAATTTTTGACTCTCAACTCTACACGAGGGTATGTGTTCTAAAGCTGAGCCTAAGTAATTGCCAAGCGTCCACGCACTACAAACTCCATTGCCATAACTTATACCCTATATAACTCACAATAAGAATAGTTTTCTGACTAAATTATGTATCGTCGAAATATTCCTTTTAGGTTTAAGGGGTTATTACATTGCACGATCTTCCACAATCGATTTTCGGAGGGGAGCTTGGCCGCATGATTGTGTCTCGTAATTACACTACATTGCCATTTCGGCCCCTATCTCACAAAGCTACAATATCGTACTGCTAAACTGCTATAATGCTATTTCTAGTTTCAGTTTAAAAACGAACGACGAGATATGCATATTACGTGTGTTAACATACCGCTGATACTGTCTGAACTACAATTTTTTTTTTTGACTGCAATAGTTACAAAGTGTTTCTTTTTTCTATTTGTAGTAATATTTTAATACATTATGATTAATTGATGTTTAGAATACGAGTAAAAACTATAAACTAAAAAAGTTATGCGCGGGGATTGAACCTGCGACCTTTTGACTTACGAAACGGCTAACGTTACCCACATGTCGCTTACCAACTAATGATAGTCATTGCGAAAAACAGAGCAAAGAAAAGGAAATAAATTGTTGCTTTAGAAGTTATTTTTCTTAATTTGTTTTTTTTTCTTCCTAGACATATCGGACTTAATCCTAAGAAGCGATCCGACACTTCATTCGCCATGCCAATTCTTAAAATAAATTTAAATAAAAAGACCTGTAAATTCCTTATCCTTAATTTTCATTTCAAATGTTGGTATTTGTTTGTTAGTGTTTAGTTAGTTATTAAATTTTGCTTATTGTCTAAATGTTAGTAAGAATTAGATTTTTGCTTTTAGATATGGACCCTTCCTGGGGTGAAGGCCTCCTCCAGTCCTTTCCACTCATCTCTGTCTTTGCCGATAGTTCCATTCTTATAGAGTTCAAATTCACTATCATCGCACAACATCGATATTTTCAAGCGAAGAATAATTATATTTTTCTAGGAAATGCACCCCGACGTTACTACACGTACAACTTAACTAAATTTTAACTTAACCAGATGTGATAGAGGTCAAGCATGAGTGTGTAAGTATATAAGCAAAAGTACGTTTACATTACACAATTTACACGGTTTTGCTTGCTAGTCAGTTAAGCAAAGATGACGCAATAGTGGTGAGTACGTACACCGCGTCGATCGATGTGAGTGTGAATCTCTACCATGATCCTGAGCTTTCGGTAAAGGAAAACATCATGATGAAACTATAGCACGATGGTAGTACATTATTACCTAATGAGTGAATTTAGGTATTTTACGGCAGCTGTACTTGAGGGCAAGTTTCCTCAATAGGCTTAGCGTGTCAATATCTTGGGCCAGATTGTCACTTAAAATCAAGTGAGATTGTGGCTATAAAGATAAATTTATAAAGAAGAAAAAGAATTTAGGGTTTCATAAAGTTCTTTTACAAAATGTAAGTAGGTAAAGAATTGTTTTTATAAGAATAAACTGATATTATAAAACGAGCATATTATAAATGTTTACTGTTCATTCGCAATATAAGTACTTTCGACAATTCCTGCCTACGGCGGCTGCCTGCTATGGAATTTATATTTTTAAGCGACCCATAAATATGCGCATAAAAGGATCCCATTTGATTTCATTAAAACCCTCTTGCTTAAAGAGGAAATTCTAATTTTAGTATAATTTTGAACTTTAGAATAATAATTTTACTGCAGACAACGACACATTTTAGTTAAACATATGTTTTTTTTTATATGTCAACAAACTACTACAATGATTGGTTTAATAAAATTTATTCGTATTTTTTACTAAATTAATTACAAATTAATATTCAAGTTATTTTTTGCAATTTATACCTATCTATTATTTTTATTACATCGACGGACTAAATTACGTGTTTTAGTTTTATTACACTCGAATTTTGTTTAACTTCTGAAACATAGACACGAAATTTAAACAGACATGATTCGCATATAGAATCTATTAGAATTTCAAATAGTAGTAAACAGTGGAGACATTGACGCACTGTGATAAGTTTCTGTTTTACTCTATATTCTGATGTTTTCATGAATGCTAAATATTTTAAAGATGCTTTTAACAGCGACACTGCTCGCACCGTTATTTATATACACTATTTTTCTCGAATGTGTTTTTTGTGGCAACGTAGGTAATATATCCCTTAATTATTCCTCAAAATGTATGACTCAAACATTATTTTAAAGCATAAGCTATAGCTATTAACGAAACAGACCATTAGTATAGAATAATGTTTTCGTCAAAAAAAAAACATTTAAAAACATTTTCATTAGCAATGTCAACGGTCGATTCTAATGAAAATATATTTAACGCGCCATCTATTAATAATCGATTTAATTAACCTGATAGCTGTTAGCCTAGATTTTTTACATTCTATAATATGCGAACTATTCCCACGAGTGTCGGCTAGTATCACGTGAAAATAATTTTATCAAATTGATTAAGTTTACGAATAAGGCAAAAATTGAAACATATACTTTAGGCGTGTTACATTTAAATATTCATGTAATATTTAATTATTTTGTCGTCTAAATAAAGGCACCTAAATCCTATGGAGCTTTTATGAAGGTGTTTAAACCCAAAGTAGAAAATGTTTATTACACAGTTGATAATCTATTTTTTCTTAAAAATAACTCATATCTACTTATTGTAACTATTAATATGACACGTAAAATTATAATACACACTAAAGTTTTAAAATACGTTACCAGTAAATATATCTCACCATTTTAATAATAATTACCTGTGAAATAAATTTTTAGTACTAAAACATTTTGACGAATAATTAAATCATTGAAGATATCTAATCTCCGAAAGTGGCTTACACTCAAATTAAGTTTAGGAAAGACAGATCTGACTGCGGATATTAACAAAAGATATTGCTTTTGAAGTAACAGTCGTTCGTTTTGATGAATACAAATTATAAAGTAACGTGTATGTCTATTTCATCTATTGCGATTTAATATAAAACATATAATAAAGAAATAAGAGACATTCAAAACCGCTGCTTAAAATACATGTGTAGGTACTAATTTTCCCTAATAGAAAATATGCTATCAATCATATAGTTTATATACAAAAACTACTAAGTAAGCAAGTATTGTATATAATACATCTAGTGTCCCTCGGTTTCAACCGTGTTAATTTTTTTTATCTACCTAGTTGTTTTAGTTTTTTCGTCATAAGTTTTTGACCCTGTATTGTGTGTACTAAAGGTTGCGTTTTGTATAATAAAGCTTGGTTATTACAAACATTAAATACAATAAAGTTCTAACAACGAAGCCACCATTTTGATAAAATACTGAAATCATCACATTATGCTATATTATTAATCACTCGATAATGGCAGTAATGGTATTCAATAAAGAGTACAGTTGCCAAATTGGAAAAAGGAAGAAGTCTTACAATTAAGCAAAAATATTTTAGAAAAATAGTATAACCAATGTAAAAATTACACTTTTTTATCGTAAGTTAATTCAATACAATTTATATAATATAACAAGGATACATGGAGAAGTACATGGAAAATGTTTATTATCATAGAGTTAACATAAAATACAAATACAATAATACATATGGAGAATACCACAAAGCTTTAAAATGTATTATTATATATTGTATAAGACGTTATTTATTTGTCGCAATTTTCAATAAAACAATTTCGTATTGCAGTTATAGGAGCGCGAAGAACAGTTCATAGGGGTAACAACCCCATTCTCTGGGCACGCTTAAGAACTATGATCGATGTATCGACACGTGCTGTTAGGGAGATACACATCATTTATTAACTTTTACTTTGGGGTAAAATACCATAAGATTTTGTCAAGTAGGAACTACTTACCTACTCAGATTACTTTTTTTTAAATACAATATTGGAATTTTCATTATTGTTTTGCCCTATAAGAGCTTTATTGGTATAAATTATCTATGTTATATAATTTGTCTATGTCATATCATTATGAATGTAATGACAATTTTTGGATATGGTTTAATTAATAAAAAATATGGACAAATTTAAGTAAATCTGTTGATTATGACGTACTTTATCTTGATACTTATATTGTTACTTAAACCTAACAAAACAATAAACATATTCCCCTGGTGTATTTAAATTTAACAAAACTTTGTTGACTGACTCACTCATACAACTGTGCTTATTATACTCATTTGAAAGGCATTATTTCCGAATAACACTTATACAATGATATGTTGTATTGAAATTTACAAAATAACTAGCTACGACCTGCGGTTTCTTGCGTGTTATAGATTCTACACAATCTCAGGGAAAATGTACTTTTTCAGTAGTAAAGAGATTACCTCCTGCATCCAAATCCAAACTTTACCTCTTTACAGAATAAATATAGAAAAGGCTTTTTCAAGTTTAATTAACTAACGTACCTACCATAAAAACTGACGTACTACTCAGATAATTGTGGTACGTTAACATATGTCCGCTCTAAACTTACATGCTTAATAAATAATAACAAACAAATGATTTCAAATATGTATATCCAATTTTAATTTTAATTTAAAATCGAATAGTATTCATCCATATGTTTTAATACATACCCGGATTAAAATGAGTGTCAACGCGTATTTACCTGGAGTATTTGTCACAAGTAATACAGTGAGCATGTAGATTGTAAGAAATGAGCGGGGTGAATTTAGCATAAATTAACCAACCAGATGTAAAACATCCTATTTTCCGATTTTCTTTCTGTAGTAAAAGGCATCATTTGGTGTCTAGTGCCTATTACTATTAGTATTAATACTATTATTATTAGTATTTACTCAATGACTTTCATAAGATAACTCTTCCGAAATATGTGTTATTTGTCAATGTAGGGGTGGAACCCTCTACGAAACACGCTCACTCTAACATTCCATTATAGCTAAGTGGCACTTCTCGAATCGAACGTAACCTGAAGTTAATTGAGAGAAAATTGAAACCAGATATTTGCTGAGAGCTGAGATCCTTCAAACTCCTGACAGACATTGTAGCAATTGTGAGGCCAGTTAGAAGGATTACATCGATGAAATAGATTGTTTTAAGTACTTGATTTTACTTTTATGTTAACTAAGTACTTCGAACGGCATATGATAATTATTGATATAACAGTGGCTACCGCCGATGGATTGGCGATCTCACGGTGGTGGCCGTTGTATTATGGTTTTTACTATGTTTACTATCAGGAACAATGCCGCCAATTTGGTGAGCTACTATAAAAAAATTAAATTATAAGCTTTGAGAGTCGTCAAAATATTTACATATCATATAACCAATCTATTGAAAAATAATTTTGACAAAGGTATCGGAATGTCACGTTATTGAAGCCCATTTATAAGCGAATATAAAGGGAATTTTAAATTAAAAGCGTATATTGAAAGTATACAAAGAAAACTGAAATATATAACACCAATAAATCAGAATTGCAGCATGCGCGTCTGTTTTGACTGGAATATGCTTAGTAAGAAAAAAAAATCTTGAAAAATGTGAAAATGGGGACAGAAATTATTAGTGTAGGAATTTCGAAAAGCTGTACGAGTATTTAGGGACATTTAAAACAATTGTATTGAAATACAAACCCAAACAATTTGTAAATATTAGGCCCTTACATATAAAATTGGCGTTTTATAGGGAAAAATAAAACGTAAAAGATATTATGAAATTATGCATTTAATCAATCGAAGTATGTACCGTTATTATCTATGCACTATCGCGATTTTATATGTAGTTCATTAATTCCATCATTGAAGAAATTGTAGAGCGAGAATCAATAAAATCTTTGAAAGCGGTTTGGACAGCCTCATAGGAATTGATTTTTTTCCTTGCAAGAAATTGTTCAAATTCTGAAAAAAGTGATAATCTGTTGAAGCAAGGACCGGGGAGTATGGTGTGTATCGGAGACATTCCAACCACAGTTTCTTTAATTTAGCTAACAATGGAACCGAAATTTGACATAATTTGAAGAATGTAACCTTGTTATCATTATCTAGAAACTCCGTTATAAGAAATAATTACTCATCTTTGTTTTCCTTTACCAATCTTCCGTCGCATCCGACATACGCGAGAATACTGTCCTTTCCTTTTGTAATAAAATACATCGTTTCATTTATCATTTGTCGTCCGCTATTGTCATCAAACTATTAACATAATCACCAATGCAATTAGTTGGAAATACCAGAATCTCTCCATTAATCAACAATTAGACAGTATTTGTATAGCTTTATTGTAATATCTTGACCAGTTGTTAACAAGTGATGAAAACAAAACAATGTGTTGTGTGATTGATATAACTTGCATCGTAATATAGAAGTCATCGAAATCATGAGGTTTATTGAAATCTTTTTCATTGCCTTAGCCATTGTCGCAACAAAAGCAGCTTTGAACGGTAAGAAACTTTTTATTAATTTTATCAACTAACTACATCATTTCATCATTTGAAAAATCTGCAACTAATTATTAGTTTTGAAGTCGGATATAAAATATATCATAAATATATTTTTCAGATGTTTGCGATACTTGTTTTCATAGAAATGATTGTCATATAATGCACAGATACAATGAACAACAACAACAATTGTGGCTGATGAAATATCAATGTCTAAAGCTGTATCATGATGGCACCAACAATGTTTATAAGTTCATTCCTGAGAGAGGCGGAGATTTTGTAAATATTTATTTTGTCTTTTCATACAATTTGCTTTATTTATTATATAATCGGTTTTTCACATTTGACAAGAATTGATAAATCTGAACGAAACGAATAACGCAAAATATGTCTTACTACAATATTTTAAGCTTATACCTATATGTATATACAATATAAATATGTATATATAATAGGTCGGGGAAAAAGTGTCTTCGCATTTTTGTATGAAAACTCAAGACATTTTTTACCAAAGTTTATTTACATTTATTTACAGTAAACATATATGTGCCGTTTTATTCGATGACTTTCTGCCATTTTGTAGGTAGAGGCATGATCCCGTTGCTGTAGAAACTTTGGGACTTCTGATCAAAAAAACGCAACAAATAGTTTTTGGCAGTCCTCTCTTAATGTTAACTTTACAGAACCTAAAGAATTCTGAAGAGACTGAAACAGGTGAAACTCTGAATGTGCAAGATCAGGGCTATATGATGGATGCACTAACACCTCCCAGCCAAACTCTCTTAATTTTTGCTGAGTGGCTAAAGATGTATATGGTCTAGCGTTATCGTGATGAAAGACCACACCCTTCCTGTTGACCAATTCCGGCCGCTTTCTCTCAACTGCTTCCTTTAATCTCATCAGTTAATGGCAGTAAAGATCCGAATAGATGGTTTTACCGGGCGGTAAAAGCTCATAATGAACAATGCCCTTCCAGTCCCACCATACACACAGCATCACCTTATTTCGAGTTATCCCAGGTTTAGCCACAGTCTATGAAGCCTGGCCGACCTTAGACCACGACCTTTTTCGTACGTTCTTGTCGTAGGTGATCCACTTTTCATCGCCAGTTATCGATCTCTTAAAAAACGGCTCGATTTCATTACGTCTCAATAATGAATCCCAAATGAGTACACGGTTCATTAGGTTTCTTTCAGTGAGTTCGTGTGGTACCCAAATATCGAGCTTTTTGGTATAGCCAGCCTACTTCAAATGGGTTAAAACTATTTTGTGGTTAATTTCCAGTTCTTCAGCTACATCGTAACTACTGATATGCCGATCTTGCTCCACTTTTTCAAAAATGGCTTCTATTTTATTCGTAAGAGGGCGACCAGAGCGGGGTTCATCTTTAATATCAAAATTTCCGGACTGAAAACGTTTGAACCAATTTTGTCCTACTCTTACTGACACTGCATTAGGTCCAAAAACATCACAATTTTTTTCGCTGCTTGAGTTGCAATTTTGTCTTTTTTGTAATAATATTTTAAAATGTATCGAATTTCTTCATTAGATTCTCTCATTTTTACTTCTCATTTTTCTACATTCGTTTTTTTTTTTTTCATTTTTAATGTTACCAAAGCCATCCAGACACAAAAAGTAGAGCCAAAGAAATTTTATTACAAGTCAATACCCTACGTTATACGAAAACACCTTTTCCCCGACCTAATATAAAAGCAATAACAAAACTTTCTAAATATCTGCTTCAAAATTTCAAATACAGATTATGTTTGATACATTATGGGTGGTATAAAATACGGATTTGCCATTTTGAAGACGATATTTAGCCATTTCTGTCATCACTTTGCTCTTGCGAAGGGCGGATTATATGTAAGATAACTTACATTCTGCTTTCAAGCTCAGAGTCTTGATCGTGTCTTATTTGCTCCTAATACGCGTGTCAAGCTTATAATAATTTGTGTAGACGTATAGTAAGTAGTTTATAATTACACTCTTGATGATTTCATTATATAATTATAAACTTTACTTTTTATTAACTTAAAATTGAGAAAATCTTGTTACAACTAATTTGATCATAAATATAATAAGTATAGTTAATATTTACAAAAATAGCTTTAGAAAGAACATTAATTAAAAAGAAAAATAATTTTAGGTATGTTGTTCGAAAATTGTATGGGAAATAGAAAACAATATGAAAAATCCTACTCCAAACGATTTACAAGGGAATTCTTTTCGAATATCTACCTATCCAATTTACAATCAAGGAAGTAACGGTATGACAGTTTGGCCAAATCAGTTTTACTACAATAATAATCAATTACCACGGGTGCCATACTTTCCTGCTGAAATAAATAATGTACCGTCAAATAATAACAACCAAAATTTAGTACAGCCATGTCTCCTAACAAGTTTTCCACCGAAGCCTGATACAGAATGTTGTGGGCGGGAAGCAACTGGCTCTAGTAGGATCGCAGGTAATCTAGAAAATGATATTCCTTATTTATATTTATAATATAATATGAAACAAAGTTGGTTTATGGAAAATAACAAAAGTAATTAAAAATTATTGGTAAAACCACAAGTTAACTACACTCATGAACATATTTAGAGGAGCGCAATAATAAAGGGGCAAATTAAAGTGAAAACAGATTTATTTGTACAATATAAGCTTTTAAAATTCACTGGATAGAACCAATGAATTAAATTAACATTTTGAACACAAAAAAACTAAGACTTAACGAGAAAAAAAAATAGAGGCAGTACTTAAGCACAGTATTTTAATTGTAAGGAATTTTGACCTAAAATAATGAAAATTGAATGTTGTTCTAAAGACTGTTACTGATACATGCAGTATTTAGTATTACCTCCTCTCGCTGTCAAAACTGCCTTCATCCGTCTGGGCATACTTTTTAATAAATTGTAAATAAATAAATTGAAACTTTGTGGTATTAGGTTCCAGTCTTCAACCGATGCAGTTTTGAGGAACCCTTATTTCGTACCTCGGAAGAAGTCGAACTGCGGGTTCTGAGGACACTGCTTACTATAAACTTGTTGTTCCTTTGTTTTGTTACTCTTTTGGGACCTTTTCTTTTACGTGTTGTATACTCTCTAGTCTGCCGGTATCGTTCTAACGTTGCGAAAAATCACAGACTTAGAAACTCGTAATGTTTGAGCCACGTCACTGTAAGTGTAACAATTTTCAATAAAAGTTACAGCTTTAAACACCCGAGATCCGACATTATTACTCAAACTTATCAAGGGAAGTTCCTTTCACTCAATAATAATAATTTTTTCTCAAAAAAAAAAACAGAATAATTATAAATTTGTTAAAAACAACAAAAACCTTTGGAATTTCATACACTACGTTTCAAAAAAATTAACAGATAGCCAAAAAAAAAATGAAATTCATAAGAAAAATTCTATTCAAAATGTTCTTTTTTCATAATTACATAATAATAAATGGCCAGTATGAAATAAGAAAATGTTTTCTGTTATTCTATCTTTTTATTGCGTTTCTCTAATTATATACATGGTTGTATGTATAAATAATTACTTTGAACTCTAATTGAGTTACTATGATACAAAAAATAACTGGGACTATTTTACAAGTGCACATAACATATTTAATTCGAATACACTAATACCTTTAATCTAGAAGTCAAGGAGTACCTATTACTATTAACCAACGAGGAATATACAAAGGTTCACTTCCTACTGCTAACTAGCTTCTATACTAACAACTTTCTTTGCACATCTATACAGGATCGCACAATTCACCTCGAATAATGGATCTTGCAAACTTCCCAAATAGTCGGAATGCCTCAGCTTAATAATCAATTAACGCAAAATAGAAGGTCAGGTTTCACTAGAAACCGGAGAAGACGCGCTAATTTAGAAGAAAAAGTAAATATTACAATTGGACAACGTATTGCAGGTTATATTTGACATATTTTTGCGATATTTTTTAATAAGAATTGGAAAATATATCTTTCATAAATATTGTTGCAAATTCCTTTCTAGGTGGGAGGGAAACAGAATTTGAGCAGTTTCCCTGGACAGTACTATTGAAAGCGGACTTTGATTATGGAAATCGACAAGAATCATTCAACTGTGGAGGCTCTCTAATCAGTTCCAGATACGTTCTTACCGCCGCTCATTGTCTGTACTCCACAAATGGTACATTGACTAAGTAAGTTTTACCCCAATAAAATGTTACATAATCATTATAAGTGGTAAGTAAGTATGTTATATTGATAATACTTTATAGTTTTACCAGCGGTGTGCCATTTGATATTATCCACTCATTAATTATTTTCATATGAATATTACAAATAAATTAAATACTAATTAAGATCTAATATTTTATTTTAATTTATAATTATTTTCATTCCGTAATTTTATATTTACTCATATTATTGACAGTTCAAATAGCCATCAATTGAGGAATGACATGAACTTACCGTGTACAATTTTCATCAAAATTGGTTGGGAATTTTAGAAATTGATTGCTTTTTTTTCATATTTCTAAAATTATTGTTTACGATTTTTATATCCTCTTCGATATTAAATCTTGTATGCATCATGAGACGTCATATACGATATTTTATCTCAAGCGGTTGAGAATTAATACAAGTGATTTTTTTTACATTTTTAAAATATTTTTGACATTCCTTATAGCAATTAAAATGACTATACTATCAATTATGGAATGACTTATACTTCCCATTTACAAAATTTCATCAAAATCGGTTAATAATTACAGAAATATTTTTGAAAAAACGGTTCCACGATTATTGGAAATTCATAAAGCCCGTAGTAAATTACTGAAGTGACAACTCTATTATTAGAACTACTTATTGTATTATATTTTAAATATCGTATTTTTCAGTGTCGAAGTTTATTTAGCTGAACACAATAAACAAACATTTCCAACGGACTGCAAATACGTTTTGGGTGTTGGTCAAAAATGTATTCAAAACTTATTAATTTATGGAGAAAATTTTGTTCTACACCCTGAGTATGAGTCCACAGGACTAACTAATGACATAGCACTGATAAGACTTCGAGGTACCGCACCTTACACTGGTAAGATAATTCGTTGATATTTAATAAATACATTAATATCAATATACTATTTAAAATGATAACTGACTGACTGACTGACTGACTAACAACATATCGTTGGTACAGCTTAAACTACTAGGGCTAGGAACGTGATAATTCGCATGAGGGTTCCTTTTATTCAACCCATACGGTGGTGAAAAGGGGATGAAAGTTTGTATGAAATTCCGTCAGTTGTGAAGATATATTTATAAAAATTGGTATTTAAATATTCAGTTACAAAGGGACATAAAAACACATACATGTAATGGGACATAATCTAACAATGACGTGTGCGAAGCCGCGAGAAATGCGCTAGTGTATAATATGATACGATCGACTTAGGATGTTATGTTCTTTTAGGAAATAAAAGTTAACATTTTTGCTTAGTTTTGAGGTAGTCATCCGTGTTTTAGATATTTTCCTATTGAATACTAGTTCTGCCCCCCGGTTTTACCTGTGTTAAATTCGTTCGATCACTCTCCACCGCACCGCAACCGCGACGCCAACGAATCCGTATAGCCTATTGATGTTCTCACTTCCCGTACATGCTTAGAACTTTCTAGACTGCTTGGCATTTATAGTTGCGCTCTTTCTTTAAACGTAGCGCGAAGAACCGTTACAGGGACTTGCTTCCTGTATCAACAAATCTTATTAAATAAGATACTATATAATATATATCGTAGTATCGTATCGATGTGATTATGCAATACGTACTAATATCTTAGTATCCGTACTATTGACTTTACTATTGACCCCCACTATTGGTTGGGCGCGATAGCTACAAGTGTGATCGATGAACGCACGCACGTTACATGCATACAACGACTGGTTTGAAGACATTCTTCTCGATCGAGCTATCGGAACATGAAGATCTCAGTTAATAAGTAGACTTCAATAAACATTGTGTCTGAGTGCCGCGGCCGTCTCGCTGGTATCTCACTTCCTTCCTTAATAACTATGCTATAAAATTCAAATTTTTTTTTTAATCTAACTGGTTTTTCAGAGATTTGCGCATTCAAAGAAACAAAAACAATCTCTTTTCTTGATCTCTATATCTATGTATTTATAATATTAGTATGTCACTTTATATTACTTTGTGAGATTCTATCAAGTTTTCGTTTTTTCCAGACTATATAAGACCAATATGCATACTACCTATTGACTTGGACAGACCGGAATATTTAAATCTGCCTCTGGAAGTGGCTGGCTGGGGTCGCAATGGTCCTTACAGATCCGATATTAAACAATCGACAGTCGTCAACCTAGTACCACAAAAAGAGTGTAAACAATATTATACTGCCTTAACTACAAAGCACCTGTGCGCTGTCGGCCACACTGGCGAAGACACATGTAAAGGCGATTCCGGCGGACCCTTAATGACGGTCTACGGCGGGAAGTACTTTGTCGTGGGTTTAGTGAGTGGAAAGAGAGTTGACTATCCTTGTGGGACGTCTGTACCTTCCCTATATACTAATGTATATAACTATATAGACTGGATCTTGTATAATATTAAAAACTAGTAGCATATGTAATGTTTACTTTTTTTCTCTCAATCCCAAAATAAAAGTCGACGAGATTTCAAAAAGCCTTTATATAGAATAAAACTTTCAACGTCTAAAATGAAAACACGATCCGAAAAAAAGTGGAAGTTGAATCTAATATTCGGAAATGAATGCGGTAAACGAGTTTTATGAGAGCTTTATGTTTTGAATGAGTAAAAATGTTTTAAGCACTTAAATATCAACTCTGTACATACGAATAGGTTTCGTACAGCGCAGCAGAGGGAAGCTTGGCATTGCAATGCTACGGCATTCGACGTAAATTACCAGCCCATTTACAATGTAACTAACTGCGAAATTATGCAGTGACGAGATTAATTAATTTGATTGAAAATCTATATTGAATATTTGTAATGTATATCATCACATTCATCACTTTTGGAATGTCTGTTTTTTCTGGCTAGTTTTTGCACTAATACTTATTATAATATCCCACCTATCGATGGAATGGATTTTGTAATTTGCAAAGAAAAGAAAAGAAATAAGTAAATCATAATAATTTTGTATTTTCGGTGTAAGTTTCATTCAATACCTTATTTTTTAATACATATGTAATGGTATTTATTAAAATTTCTAAACAAAGTCATCATGTATTTTAATTAATATCTGGGCGACCGAGCTATGCTCGGTGTCTTATAAACAAAAAAAGAAAAACACCTACTATCTAGGTAAACTGGGAATGTAAAACATTATCTAAATACGAAGTTTCATCGAAATCGTTGGAGTCGTTTCCGAGAAACCGATTACAAATACATATACAAGAATTGCTGACTTAATATAATAAGATATAGGTATACATACAATAATCATTTTTATAAACAGGGTAGGTATTTATTATGACATTTGTACTGAGTAGGTATTGCATTTTAATTTATAACTTCATCAGTCCTGTATCCCCGCAGGGTTAGGTGGAGGTGTATTAGTTCATTCACAGTGTACCGGGTATGTTTTTAGGTCCCGTGTAATTGGAGAACAGCCTATTGCCATTAATCGAGCACAAAGCTAAACTCCGAGCTGCTACAGAGAATTTCAAAGAAAAATCCAATAGCACTTTGCTCGACCTAAACGTTTAGCATAGCAGTCGCGTTTAAGACGACTATGCTAATCAGGCAGTTTTTATTATTATTATTTTAATTTACTTCAGTATATTTTACATTATTTACAAATTTATTTATTTATTACATATTTGTACATAGTAAGGGTTCAATCGTTACATACTTAAATGTCTTTAGAAAACTGTATCTATCACAAGTCTGTGATACTTATAAATAAATGTACAAATATTTATATAATACGTTGTCCTAATTATCATTAATGTGCCTTAATGCAGTTTTTATGATTACGGTAAGACAACGAGGCTCTTAACGGCAGTCACTACGTTCCCTATACCATTATCCATTACGGAACAAAACCCAGTAGAAGAACACTCAAATGAGCAAACACTATTACTTGAAGTACACCGAGGGTGTGCAGATTTCCCAAGAGCGCCCTTTCCCGTTAAAAGTGTCGGTCGAATGACCGCTATTCACTGCATGATTCGTGAATCGATTTCCTAAATCTATATAGACTAGATACAGAAACCGAAAAAAAGAAAGTATTTAACTCAGTAGAATTAGTAATAACTCAGTAGAAGTAGTATTATTTTACTCTTTCTTTTCTTAATTAATTTCGCGTTCATCTATTTATCTCGGTGTATAGCACAGCTCTTTAATAATTTCTATAATCAAGTACCTATTTTCCATCTTTTTTTTGTTAGAAACGGTGTGTGACAAGATGTACACTAAAATTAATTCCTGAAACATAATAAAGTTAATGGTAAGTAATTGATCTTCTGTTACCTAACTTGGCAACTAGTCCTCTTTATTGAAGTCAATTACTGTCATTGTCGAGTGGCTTTTGATGATATCGTATTCTAAGTAAAATGATGGTCCTTACCCTTCTTAGAACTTTCCAGGAAAGTTTTTGTGGCATCTCAGAATTTATGGTCCAGGTATTATTCCCAATCCATTTCCCTTGTGCATAATAAATAAGTTTTAGGCAAAATTTCGCTTACATTACAAAACATAGAGTAAATGTTTTATAAATAAAAACCCACTACATACTACTATTACATGCCACATTGAAATCCACTTTAAAATGTAAAAAATGTAATATGTAAAAAAATACGGGTATCATATAGTTTACGTTTAACTAAACTTTTTACTGAAAACACCGATGTTGGTAACGTAAATACAAATTCAGAACTGTCTGCGTTTATAGGATAATCTAAAAGCCACAACTTTCAAGGTTCGGCTAGTTAGTTTAAAATAATATTTAAGACTTGTTAACCTGGAAAAAGAAACTTTAATGAAAAACAAAACATATACATAACATTACAGATTAATTATAGCTTTCCGCTGTTTAAGCCCAGCGGAAACCAATCATTACTCTTTGCATAACATAATAATATATACTATTACATATATAACGGGGCTAATATGATAATTAAACCAATAATAACAAAACATCGACAGCTGAAACTGTCACACAAAAACGTGACGTAATTTATCAGGATATCAGGGCTATCGTCAGTGATCCCTAGACACCGTCCTACCCTTAACACGATTCCTGCCTGTCAATTCTAACAGCGCGGCGCGGCGGGTGGGAAATTTATTTAAAATCAATGCAACAAAATA
This sequence comes from Saturnia japonica, assembly GCA_033032175.1. Classification (NCBI taxonomy): domain Eukaryota; kingdom Metazoa; phylum Arthropoda; class Insecta; order Lepidoptera; family Saturniidae; genus Saturnia; species Saturnia japonica. The sequence continues at coordinate 9,432,870 of CM065314.1, forward strand.
AATAAAGAATCGTGTTACCGTCAAACAATTATTTACCGCCCCGCTGGGTACCTATACTTATCACAAATGCGACTGTTCTTGTTTGCGTATACTCATCTATTCTATTTTTGCATATATTGTTCACTTTTATTATGGGTAAATTTTGATTGCCCGACTCGAATCGATTCGATTGGTTTTCTTAGGTTAATAATATCATTTTGGTATATAAAAATTGAATTTGCTAATGACGACTATTGCGCCACCTATAGCTAAAGCTAAAACCACACATATAGCTATAAACTGTCATCATAACAAAACAAATATTAAATACTAGCTGTGCCCGCGACTTTACTCGCGTGGGCTACTGAAATATTGTTTATGAGGATATCGTGATAATTTTGCTTTTTCATAAGAACCCGGTATCTAAGGAGTAAAACAAAAAAATAGATCAAATTCTGTCCAGTGGTTTATGCGTGATGCGCGTACAACGGCAAACCTCTATCATTTTATTTAATAAGACCTGTGTGTATATGACCCCAATCAATCAATCTGTTCAGAAGATACACTATCACTAACAAATGCATCGACGATTTGTAGACGTTAATAAACTATAACATAAAACCCAATAAATAACTAACCTGTACGTAGCTTTCTATCAGTGAAAGAATTTTTCTAATCGTATCACTAGTTTTAGGGATTAATTACCTCTTACAAACATAGTTACAAACTTTACCTCTTTAAAATAATATAATATAGTCTATATCTACAATGATACAACATAATTATAAAAGTAAAATGAATGTGGGTAAATCAATAAAAATAACTAACTACAAGTAGGTACTTGTTTCCGTTCACAGATGTACGCAGTTCATAATTTAATCATTTCCGTAATTGGTATATTTACGAGTACAATTGTTTTCAGTTTATATTATTATTCGGTGAGTTGAGTAAATATATTTTGTAAATTAATAATTGAAACCTATTCGAATATCATAAAAAATAGTAGTCATAGTGTAAAAAGGACTTCACGTACATTTTTATTATGTAGGTAAGGGAGCCAAATGGTTAATTGTGTTTGTTACGTTATAGGTAACATGACTTAGTGAAAGCAGGTATGTAATAATGTACCAAACACTGTATAATTTGATGTGAGATTTGTATACTTACTTAAATATTGTAATACTTCTGAATATCCAGATTGCGGAGTTTGAACGATCTATTAAGGTAAATCTATTGAGGTAAATTTAATAATTGATTTGTTACATTTATCAAATAGGTAGGGTGCTAGGACACTTTAATTGTTTCCGACTGTTTCGCAACCACCATACAACAGTTGTAATCTATCATCGTGGTAGGCAAAGTCAACTTGTATAAATCCAGTAATCAAATGGAGTGTTAGAGATCGGTGACAGACTGGATCGTGACCATTATGTACTTAATTGTTGATAAACCAGTCACCGTGTCTCTCTTCTGGTTTCAGTAGGTAAAAATCTTACGTCCGTCTGTTATTGCTTCTTTATCTTCAGAACGACTCGACCGAATGAGTACATATTTATATAATATATTTGTTTTATCGAGACAACGGTTTATAGATATATGTTAGGATCCGATAGGTGGTACTGTTGTCGGGCCATTAAATACTGTAAAAAGTAGAACAGCATCTGCCTGCCCAACTAGTTATTTTTGCAACTTTGAATTATTTTGCAATAATATATTCTACATAATAAAATTCTCAATTCTTACTCAAGTAAAACACACAGCGTAACCCTGTGAGTCTAAAATCAAGAATTTTTTGCACGGGAGTTTCTTATAGATATAACGCAATTATAGCGTAGGTAAGCACCATGAAAGGATTTATGAAAATTCATCTTCTAAAGGATACTGAAAATATTTTAACGGTGAGAAGTCCCATCGGGAACACGGTTGCTAAATAATAAAAGATAAGTAAGTAGGAAAACCACGTTTTAAACATAATAAACTTTAAATTGTATACTTTTTTATGGAAAAAAAAAAATTCCTGTTCGAGCGTCCAAGTTATTATCTAGCTCCTTAGATTAAGTTAGATAATGTATATTATTTATTGTATGCATACTTTTTATAGAAAACGGGAAATTATAGACGTAGTTTAATTTCCACCAATTCACACCGAATCAGCATCCAAATGTGCGATCAAGCTTCTTAGTTTCTTCACCTTCGGACCCTTAGCCTGATATGAACTCACCACGATTAAATATTTAAATTAATTATTAAATATAATAATTTCATTATATTCTTACATAATTTATAATAAGCGTTACGATTTCAAATATATTAGCGAAACATTTTCAGCTTGATATTCGATCTCCGATTAAGTCATCCAGAAAATACAAGATTGTTTCCGTTCAATAGGTCTAATCTCTCAGATGGGTATTCGTGCCGAAACGATCCTCTTTTATTGGCGTCTCTTTGTCGAACTATTCGACATTTTCATCTGACACCCCAGACTAATTTTAGTTTTCGTATAAACTTTTGGAATTACCTGAATACGCATTAAGGGCGATAAGGCGCAGCAGTATTATAATTTTAGTGTTATGTTATGTAAAAGTACATAATAAGTTTTATTAATAAATTATTTAATTCGCGTTTTTAATAAACATTTTTGTTTTTAAAATCGTTCATATATTATTAAGATGTGAAATATTTTTATTTAAATAGGAATGATATATATCTTTTTTATGTTATGAAGTAGTAAACAGACACTATCCACCTGAAGGTTAAGTGGCCATTAGCCTTAAATATAGCAATAGTTATTCATAAATAACTAACCTTAAAAGAACCGTAAGTTCTAGCAGTCGTAATAGGCTGCCACTCCCGAGGAATGTGTTGGAACTACACTTTTTTATCGTTTATAGGTATAGCGTTATGGCCACAATCTCATCTGATGTTTGTTAAGTGACAGACGGTGTGGCCAAATATGGCGACACGTTAAGCTTAGGGGGAAATCAGCCGGTGTATATGCAGTAATATAGCGGGGTGGTAAGGATCGCGACTACCATACACATAGTGTCAAACAATCCCATCTATGATTTTCTTCTGGTTTGTCGTGTTCGGAGATCAATCTGATATATAATAATACTCAGACGAAGTATCGGGTACCTGCTAGTATATATATTTATATAAATTCTCCAGTAGTGTCTTTTCATTTATATAGAAATGAACTAACATCCAAAATAGAACGAAATAACATCAAATTATAAACTACATATTTCAATAATTGTATTATAAAGTACATATCTTGGTGATAAGTGATAACCACGTTATAAATACAATAATCTACGTATAATAAACCAACTCTGAAACGTCTCCGTTAAAATAAAGTAAATATACTTCGTTTCCTCGCCCCAGAGCTACATTTAAAAGTCAAGTAGAATAAAAATCGAAACTTAAAATTCATTGTTCACATTCAAATATACAAAGAAATCCAAAACTCGTTTCATATGCAACCAGACTGAGAATATCGTCCCCAACCGTCAGTTCATTTCTGACTAACCGATTATTGAGTCTGCAGCTTATTTTAAAACAAAGTTTTCTCTTGAATTCTTAAGGTGCGTCGGATTCTTGATGGTGCCAGACGGATAAAAAAATACGAAACAATGTCACTGACTCGTGTAGTAGCAATAACAGGATGTGACAGTGGCCTCGGTTGGGCAATTGCAGCTCGATGTGCTCGCGAGGGTCTCGTCACAGTGGCTGGAATGTTCAAAGGAACTGACACAAAAGCAGCTGATGGTTTAAAGAAGCTTTGCGCTCATCCTTGCCCTTTAGATGTCAATGATCCGAAGAGCGTTGCAGAGTTCCGAGATTATGTGAAACGACTTTTAAAAGAAAACCCGGATTACAGTAAGTTTATGATAATCACACTTTATACCTACATATTTCTAAATCTTGATAATTTTATTTGTAATCTAATTATGGATAATTATACTTTAAAAGGCACAATACTTAATTTTGTATTTAGTTACCTACTAGATGTGCCCCACGGTTTCATTCATGGTAAACTTATTCGAGCAACTGTTCACCGCACCACCTTTAACACACTCGTGTAGACTATCGGTATTCTCATATACCGTACTTGCCTGCAACTTTCCAGTTTGCTTGGCGCTCACGGTTATTGCTCCACTCCTTGTATATCCGCCGCTATAGTTGTCCTAGTGTGCCTTCCTTAATAAATAGGCTATAAAAATCTGACTAGTAAGTAGGTAATTCCAGACATTATCGCTTTCAAACAAACAAGTAAACGAGCTCTTGAGCTTCGTCTAATAGTATTAAGTGAGTAATTCTTGTTTATCTATATGCCGTTTAAAAATGTAATTTGTTTCTTGGAAACGGTTCCAATGATTTGGATGTCATTTTTTTACATTCCAAGTTTATCTAGACATTTGTATTTTTCCTTGTTTTAATAAAACGACTGCGGCTCGGTCGCACAGATATTAATATTAATAAGTATAGATTTGGAGATAAAAGTCGTATAATAAATTATATTCTTATTGTTCTAATAAAAATGTACCTTAATAATCATGAAACTGCAACATCTAAAAATAGATTGTACACAATAGCTTAATTAAATTTGGAAATTCAGATACAATTAGTGTCTTATTCAATATTTTCCAGAACTTCACGCTGTCGTAAATAATGCTGGCCTAATGACAATCGGAAATTATGAATGGCAAACAACGGCGATGATAGAAAACACAATAAACGTTAATTTAGTTGGCGCTATGAGAGTCGTGTCTGCCTTTCTACCGGACATTAGACAGAGTGCTTTAAATGTATGTATTTTATTACAATAATAGGTACTTAAAAATTACCTTAAATTCTGAACGGTAAGTAGCTGATCCAGTAATTGATTAATAGATCTTGATCGTTATTAATATTATAATAATTAGTGTAATTATTTAAGTACCTACATTGTCCATATAATTAAGTAGTAATTAAACAGATGTATCTCAGTAAACAAATAAATAACACCATTAAAAATGTTTAAACCAAATACAAATAAATAATTATTATTATATTATTAATTATTTGTAGAAAAGAAGCAACAAAATTTAAAAAAAAGAATCCCCGCGACTTCGTTAATAATAAAAAATATAAGTAGGTAACCTAAGATGTCACTCAGTGAGACGTAGCTATCTCCTGTCTATATAATGGTGAAAGAATTTTGTAGAAAAGGTTTTTTCCTATCTTTACCTCATTATAATAATAGTATAGAAGTATATAATAATATATTAAGTGTAAAGGCTACTATGCTAAGGCTACACACTATGCCGGCGGCTTACTGGTTGTTTAACGGATTTGTCGAAAAAAAACGAGCCGTTGCACTGTCCGCGCCGCGCTGGCTATTGTCACGGGTTGACTAACAACTTACAACTGAAATTATGCTAACGGCTTATTGTTACTGCCATTGAACTACTCCATGCTTATTGCTTACTGCCCATTTCTGCGGCATGCCCACGCGACAAAACCCACCGGCTGTGCGTCCGGCATAGTGTGCCACAGCTATAGTCGTTTAACATTTTTTAAACTTCTAGAATGTATTCCTACAATTTATCTTTTTTTTTCTGACGTACCTAACTGTTATCGTTTGTTTTAAACTCTTATTTATTTTATTCGTATGACATTAAACAAAGCAAATCTGGAATATCAATAGATAATAGATTTCAGGCTCTAATAATAAACGTACAAATACAAACAACAAAAAATTTAGATATTGTAAAAGTTTATTGTATATAATTATAATGACTAATTAACTACACTGTATTTTGTCGTCTGCCTAATGTAACAAGTATGCAATAGCAAATGTCTAAGGCTAATTTAAAAAATTGTATTTTATTCATTTATAGAAAGAAGTGGGAAATATTTTTTGCTCTTTTTTTTTAATGGCAGATATAACGACTTCATGCTCTTGGTAAACACCGTGCTGGCGAAATCCAAAAAATATATCCTCAAAAATCATATCGGCCGGCGTTATTTCTCATTATAAAGCGTTAAATAATGTATTTTCCTAAATATTTATATTACAGAACGAGAATGCATTAAAAGTTCGTATTATCAACGTGGGGAGCCACTGCGGCTTACAACCGCTACCGGGTTTTGGAGCGTACAGTGCGAGCAAAGCCGGTCTGCTAGCATGGACACGGTGTTTACGACTTGAACACAGAGAACATGGCTTAAGTTTCGTTGCTTTTGTACCTGGTAAAAACATTATTTCTCATTGGTATTAAGATACCAGAATTAGAAATTAAATCTTAACACAAACATAACATACCATCCAGCCTGTACGCCGAACGATGGCCCATCGGCGATGGGTTGGGCAGAGGTGTATTAAAATATACACCTAAAGTTTGCCGGGTATGTTTTTCAGGTGCCATGTAATAGGGAGGCGAGCGTATTGCCATTCATTGTGCACGAAGCCAAACTCGGTATTGCTACTGAGAATTTCATAGAAAACCCCAATAACACTGTGCTCGACCTGGAAAGCGAACCCAAGGCCTCGTGCATATCTGTTACGCTTAGAACCACTAGGCTAATGAGGCAGTTAGATTATTATTATTATTTTTTTTAGATCTTACTACACTCTTAGCCTTAGGGGCCCTGGAGCTGCTGCGGCTTTTACACCTTCACTGAACTTGCCGTTAAATTAAATCTTGTTTTTCCTTTTTTAACAAACCACTGAATAAGATTATTATACTTACATATGACGAGTTATTAAAATTTCGTTTTTAACATGAATGTTTAAAGATTATTATCCTGTGAAGTTTGAAGTTATTTTTCATTAGTTAACCGTCCTGTTTTTGATTTAGCAAGCCATATTAACATTTTAAAGAGATAGTCAACTAAAATATCAGGTATACTTTGATTGGAACAAGGAGAATGTATTAGCTTTACTCATAAAAAAAAAATGAAGGATTGTTGTTTACCTGATTTTTTTACATATTTTTTAAAATAGCAAACCAGCTTACGGCCCGCCTTTTTTTAAGCGGTTACTGTAGTATGTGGACGGTTGTAACACCAGAGGTATCAATAGCGCGTTACGGACCTTGAACCCCCCTACCCCAAGGAGCTATAGAAACTCTACATACCACAGGAACACAAAACAATTTACTCACTAAACACAGTACATTTCAAACATAACAGCGACCACCAAGTGATCGTCAACCCCGCTGTTATGTGCTGTGTAAATATCTCTTCACGTTACGATTGAAGGACCCGATGTCATAAGGAGGGAACACATTGGCCGGCAGATGGTTGCACATTTTCACCGTTCGACAAAGATATTAAGATATAGAGAACTTTCTAGTTTATGCCGAGATTGAGGTTAACGTAAAACTATGACTCCTAAGCCCAGCGGATGTGGTTCTCGAGTGGAATTTGGCTTCGGTTTTCTGTAGGGAGGAAGTATTTCATCAGTCAGGCTATCCCAAGTAATGAGAAATTTCCAAAGAGATAAATAGGAACATAAAATATATTTGTGTAGATATTATACAAAAATATAAGTTTTCTTCTTTTTAGGTGGTTTCGTTACTTCCAGCAATATTATTTCGAGTCAAGGACTGCATGGAGAAGCTATGCTTGGGCATTTAAATGAAGAACAAAAATCATTCTACGAGAAGAAAATAACAACACTTAATAGTTACTTACAATTAGCCTCCGCACATGAATCTAAATTTGATTCGATGGCAGATGAAAGAATCATTGAAACGTTTATGAAAGCATTATTGGACAAAAATCCCAAAGAACTGTATAAAGTCGAATCGTGGAGATACATGTTTTATTACAATTTGTTTAAGTTGCCTTTACCTGAATTTATTCACATTTGGTTAATAAAGAAGTTCCTACGTTTCCCAGAAATTTAGAACGGAACAATCAATCAGAAAAAAAAATAACACGAAACCTTTTTTTACATATAGGTACATAAATGTCAAATTAACAATCACAGTAATTTACGTTATTGTAGCTTCTTATTTAAGTTTTTTCAAAAATTGCAAAATATTATCAGTTTCCCTAAATTAAATGAACTTAATAACGCTACTGGTTCCTAATCCTACTAGTCTATAATCTTTTTGTTACAATTTATTGTATTTGGGTACCTACCTATTTATATAAAAATTCCTACAATTTCATGATAATATAGCACGTTAGCGTACAATTTATGAATTTTCTATTTTAGTATGACTAAAATAAAGTTTATTTTAATAATTTGGTGGATATCCTGCATAAACTTATTATTTTCACTTCGTAGTAAGTAACCATTGTAGGTAACGTTGGTACTTTTATTTCCTATTTTAAATGCCTGTCAATGATATTTACTTATAATGACATTGGTGCCAGATAGATTTAACTTTTGAATAAATTTAAAAATGTATTCGTTTATTTTAATTTAAATAAACATGTTTTTTTACTACGATAGACTAAATATTATATATAAAGAATCGTAACCTATTCATCTTTGTTTATTTAATGTATCCATTCCTTGCCGTCTAAAGTTTCTTCAATAAATAAAAATATACGCATTTTATTTTACAGTAATAATAATATTTTTATTAGTGCAGGTACAATACCGACCTACTCCTTATAAGTGCAAGCCTTCAGTTTTATGAAATTCCAGGACAAAATCTAAATTTTTTGACAAACTGTTAGGCGGTCTGTTGAGATTGTATCCCTTCCTTACATGTTTTTTTTTTCGAACTGACTACATTTTTAGCCTTTAGTTCCCTGGCACGTTGGTAGGCTTTGACAGTTTCATCGGATGTGGGGGCGAGTACAAAAGGCACTCAGTCGCGAAAAAAGGAGCAACTAGTACCTACAAGGATGCTAAAGTACCCGAACCTCTGCTTAGGCTGTCGCCGTACATGCAAAAAACTCGCGATCAGACCAATTCCCTATCCGTAAAATTCGATCTCTATACTTAAACATATACATGTTTCTTCCTTCTGGGAGGAAGATAGAAACATGAGTAGGTATATGCATTTAGTAATCTGTCAATTTGGTATAACTAGCAAAAAATAATTTTTTTTTAAAGTTGGTCGTCACAGAAGTGAATATTTAAAAAAAATATACCGGGTAATCCCGAAACACGACAAACCAAAAGAAAGTCACAGTGAAGATGTTTATTTTATTACTATGTGTATTGTGAGCGTGGCTCCTACCACTCCACTTGATTGCTGGATATACACCGGGTTATCCCGAAACACGACAAACTAAAAGAAAATCTCACTTTGAAAATGTTTATATTATTACTACATAGTAATAACAATATACACATGTATATCTCGGCTCCACACCGCGGCACCGCCAACATAACATAACATAATACGCCTTTATCCCCGAAGGGTTGGGCAGAGGTGTACTAACGTACACCCAAAGTTCGCCGTATATGTTTTTAAGTCCTATGTAATAGGGGGCGAGCCTATTGCCATAAAGGGGCCATCCATAAATTACGTCACACGTTTAGGGGGAGGGAGGGGGTCGCCGAAGTGTGACATTGTGTGAAAAGGGGGGGGAGGGGTCCCAAATTTTGAGACATCACATTTTTTCAAAATATAATATTTTCTAACTAAGTACATTAGAACTTTAAGTCGATTTCTCGATCTCTCGGTGGTCGCCGGTGTGTTTCGATTGTGCTGTGTAAAAAGGGGCGCGTGCGTGTGCCCTTATACAAATGTGCTACGTCAACAAAATACAGAGCGGGACCGCGCACCGAGGGCGCGAACGCGACGGAAACGATTCCCTCGAACTCTGTATAACCGACGGCGGATAACACGCTACGGTAACCAGCTGCCTGGCGTGAAGAGGGCGAAACATCAAGGTACACACACGCAGTGAGGTGCCTGCTGGTAGGCGCGGCGATGACGTAGCACGGAGCGGAATGGACTGGGTCGCTGGCGGGTTGAACACTTAGTGAAGATGCAAAATGACACACAGGCACCACAATAAAATTTGCTGTATTCTTCAAGACACAATACAATTTGTAGGTACTATCTTCTGGGTACTGTTTCTTCCAGTTTCTTGAGTCTTGAGTCTTGATTCTTCAGCTTGTGGCACCCGTGTGTGCTCGTTGGCCCCAGTAGTGCGCCTTTTATATTGTTTGCCGGAGAGTGAGACGGACGATGGCGTCTCTATCCGTACTGCTCATTACCAAACTTGTAACCGCGGTAATGCGTCGTGGTTGAACTATCGCTGTCTCTGTCTATTATTATTATTTTTAGTATGCTGAATACAATAAATCGTTAATATCTCTAATTACAATTATTCAATTACTATAAAAACTATTTCATATAAATGTAGACACAAATACCTATCCAAAAACACTAAATTTAACATTATAGGTTAATAAACATGGTAGATACAAAGCGTTAAACATTGCAACTTTAAAACTGCTTGAAACTTGTTATATATACACTATTCGATGTTACAGACATTATAAAACATATAGAGAAGGCCAATTTACCTATAGAACACAAAACATTACATACAACTTCTATATAATATGAATTATCGACGATATACGAGTTTAATACTTGTAAGTGATTATTTCTATTGAATTACAAACATTTTCATAACTTATATACTATTCTTATATACCTACACGCTATAGTAACATATTCAAAGCATTAGAAACATTAAATTATTGATTGTTCGTACAAATGATTCATCCCTACAACTTATATTTACAATTGTTAATCTCGTATCATTACGCTTAGGCCTATGCGTCGCTAACACTGTGTTTACCATCACGAACAATACAGTCTTGTGCCGAGCTTATTAAAAAAAAATGTTAATGTAAGTTATTCTCATTAAAAAAAACACGTAAAACACATTCAACTCAACTATTATTTGATAAATGTGGTACTTTTAGCGTCAAAAATCGGTAACAGCGATAGAGACAGCAAATCCCTAGCAAGTAGCAGCAAATAGCCCTTTTTTCTTTTGCTCTTCATATTTTTTGTATGGCGCTCTTTCAGATCGTAATGAAAGAGTAAGACATATCCCAAACTCTTTAAGGTGTTTCTTCTGTTTCGCCGCTGTCATGCTGGCATGCATAAATATCTCTTCATGTTTCGCCTAAAGGACTCGGGTCATAAGAAGGAGGGAACACACTGGCTGCGAGAAGGTTCCACAGCTACACGGTACGACAAAGATAAGACATAGAGAACTTTTTAATTCGTGCTGAGGTGTAGGTACTATAATACTGTCACTCCGAAGTCCAGCGCGTGTGGTTCTGTTGTGGAAAGGAGAGGATGGAATTAGGTTGAACAACTCTTCAGAAGCATCTTGACATTGAACAGTGCTTTCTACGTGCGTCAAATGGTAAATTTAAAGAAACTGATTAAAATGATAACACTATCGCCATCTCACACCCACGTACCCGATTTGTTTGTCTAGTTTTTTGCTGTCTACATTTTCAAGTACCTATTTCTCCGCTGACATTGATAGTGACTATAGATAAATAGATAATGACATTCAAATTAATGACAGTTATTGTTAGGGTCGCCAACCATTTCGCAGAAACCGGTATTTCTCGTTTCTAGGCTCTTAGAAAATACGTCCTAGGATATTAGTTATATAATAATATTAAGAGAATATTTTAAAAAAGTGCAGGAGTCATTCAGTACAAGTGACAGAAGTAAAACTTTTTAATTTACGATTAACATTAATAAATTCCTCTGAAATACTTAATAAATATATTACTCACTGTAAAGTGTATAGTATTTTATGAAAACAATTATTATTAATTAAAATCAAAAATAGAGCCTTGACGTTTTCGAATACTTTACTTAGTTTTGTTACTTTACTTATTTTTGTAACTTTAATAGCCAAAGTAAAACATATTCTACAAAACTATTAAAATGTGAAAGTTAAATCGTGTTTTTAACTATAATTCTCGCCTTCCAACTAGGTCTCGCTTTTTTAGCCATAACGCTCATTATGATTGTAAATTTCCTGTAAATCTGTGCAACACGGTTGGTAGCACCAAGGATAAATAACAATTGGTAACACTCTGGTAATTGGTCTATGGCACTAGACCTTGTCCACATTTATCTCTGTTGTCCACCAGGTTAACCACTTTTTGACAGTTATTGAAAGATGGAAATAGTGATTGCAGCAACGTAACAATGCCATTATTGATCCGATTATTGATACTTTAATTAGTATCAATTATTGATTTTTTATTGTCGAATTGAAAATGGTGCGGTTTCTATTCCTATTCAAGTGTATAGTTTATTTTTACATAAGTGGTTAATTTTTACATATGTGGTTAATTTTTACATATGTGGTTAATTTTTACTATGTAGTAAGTAATATGTAACATAAATATGGGGTAAACACACCGTTTTTGTGCATAATATTTTATGATAGGTTTAAAATATCGAAATAAAACCATAACATCCTGTTTATGGAGGCAAATTCATGTCCTGGCAATACTAACATATTGCTGTCACCGCCATTTTGTTTGCTGACGGTTAACACCAGAGATAAATAACAATTGTTAACACTCTCCACTAGGAGTAATAGTGTTCTGTGGTTACGTGGTTAACACTCAGCAACAGTCACAACGAGAAGTCTGTACTTACGTGCTAGTCACTTTTCCGTATGCTGTTTTCCCATTTTTAATACGACAAGTTGAGTACATTATATATTCCTCCGTGTTAACTTTGTGTTTGTGTAGAACTTAAGTGTTCGCTGTATAGATTTCGCATATTTATGGATATTCTAATATGCCAAAGGGAAGTGTACTAAGAGGGCAGTCGAGGGAATTGGTGATACGCTTGCGTGACTATTATGAAAGACAAAATCAAAATAGTGGACTACTTTTGGCTGTGACACAAGTGCGTGATCATGTTGCGGAAGCTCTAGGCATCAGTCTGAGTACAGTGACAAATATTACTGTAGCGACATCTCTCGCCACAACTGACGCATCAATGCATCGACACCACTACGTAGCGACATATAGCGACATTTATCGAGCCACATAGGACGCATCCTACTATCCTACATTGCGCTATAGAAATTAACTCTATCGTTGAGTATATATACAAGAACCCGACTACAACAGTAGGGCCAGCTGCCCGCCAGACATAACACCCGTCTGGCCGGAGGATCCTCCCTTTTCTATGGCGGATGAGGGACTTTACTCTTTGTTCCTCACCTCCGCTAAAGTGGTAACCCCGACGTGATACGTCAGCACAACCTTCTTCACAAAGCTACGTCATCATGACTTCCTCAAGCTTTCGAGCAGCGAGTCAATACAGCCAGCCAGCATCCACGGCTAACTACAGGTATCCTGACCATACGCATGCAGCGGACGCGCATTCCTGGTCAGCCCCACAGCCTTCTCAGCGACCTTGGAACAGCACACTGCACTTCGGCCGGCCAGCAAGCAGCAGAAAACGCACTTCTTTCCTGGTCGACGCAGCAGCCAATCACCGCAGACAGTTCCGACTCACCGTGAACTATGCGACATCATCCCGATTCATTGGGGCATTCACCGCAGGCAGTTTCGACTCACCGTGAACTATGCGGCACTACTTCCAACTCACTGGAACATTCCACTGGCCCAGCAAACATAACAAAGATGTATGAACGACTCAACCTGCTATCGACCTCCGGTATCGGAGGGGAGTGATGTAGCGACATCTCTCGCCACAACTGACGCATCAATGCATCGACACAACTACGTAGCGACACATAGTGACATCTATCGAGCCACATAGGACGCATCCTACTATCCTACATTGCGCTATAGAAATTAACTCTATCGTTGAGTATATATAAAAGAACCCGACTACAACAGTCGGGGCAGCTGCCCGCCAGACATAGGACCCGTCTGGCCGGAGGATCCTCCCTTTTCTATGGCGGATGAGGAACTTTACTCTCTGTTCCTCACCTCCGCTAAATTACTATGGAAGTCTTGAAAAAAGAGTTACCAACATTAAGAAAGTTGACTATTTCACTCCGCGACTGTGGCTTGTTTCGTAGACAGAAGTCTTCACTGGCGAAGGTATTGAAACGGATAGAATTTTTATTTTAAAATGCGGATAAAAGAAAAATATTATTTAAGCGCACAGATATTGCTCTAGCCCTGTGTACCTTTTTGAAAGAACCAAAAAATAAAGGACTGGGAATATGTGATTTTTATTGACGAAACGTGGCTTAATGCCCACCATACTTTATCGAAGGCCTGGACTCATGATACTGCTGCGTCTACGTGGTGGACGAAATGGCAGCAGAACACGGCCATAGAGTTCTCAGACTTGCACCATACCACTGCCAATATAATGATATCGTAATGATATGGGCACAAGTCAAAGGATATGTTGCCAGAAATAACACTGGTCCGCCATTTACCGCTAATAAGATGCTTGAATTACAAAAGGGTTCTTGTAATCAAGCAACGCCTGAAAATTGACCTAGTGTAGTGGACAGGACTATACGGCTAATATTATCGGATTGGGAAAGAGATGTGGCCTTCGACATCATTATAGAGCAAGAACCAATCACAATAAATTTAGGTGAAGACGGCGAGTCTTCAGACGAAAGTTCCATGTCGGAAGACGACTAATAATAAACAAATATGTATAAATATTCATCTGATTGTTTTAATTTTCGTATACAAACCCTTTAATATAGCCATTGATTTATTTTGAAAAAGATTCTGTTTAATTTATAATATTTTATTGATATTTGAGTGAATTCGATTTACTGATACTGATTTAGATATCATGTATAAAATTATTACAGCGAATACATTCGATCCCATCACTAGTTATGATAGAATGTAACTAAATTGAATACGAATAACAATTATCATTTTTTTGGAAAACCTGTTATATTTACGGTATTATAATGTTTGTAAGAAGTCATAATTAGGATAATGTAATAACAAACTCATTTTAAAGTTAACTTTTACGTAATTTGGAACCGTTATGTTCTAAAGCAGCTGTCAAAAAGTGGCTAACCTGGTGGACATTTTTTTTTTTTTTTTTTTCGAACTGACTACCACTGACTACACTGTTAGCCTTAGAGGCCCTATCCTAAAACAGAGCCGCTGCGGCTTTTACAGCTTCACCGGACTTGTCTGGTGGACAAGGTATGGTTATTTTTTATAGCAAATCAAATTAGGGATGGAAATTCTATCGGAAAAAGATTAAGTCGATTTGAATTGTAACCTGATGAAACGATATACAAAAAAGCGAGGTCAAAAGATCGATTTCGATTTATCAATTTTTTTTCAAGTTTGCATTTACAATGTAAATATAAATCCATTTTATTAAAAACAAGATAAATACCATAATAAACGATCTCATAACAGTAAAATCAGGTAATTAGATTTTTTTTTTTTATTACCATATATTTTTTAATACCGTGCATTATTTTCTAAATTTATTTGTTACCATAAAAGGCTAAGAAAATAGATAATACAGCTAATAGTTTAGAGATGACGATTCATTTTGTAAATGAATGATTTTTAGTTCGATTCGAATCGAACCCTGGTGAATTGATTCTCAAAAACCGACCAATTTTTCTAAAATTCCTCTTAAGGAAAATAAAAACACACCAATATAATCGGTCTTTTTTTATAATTTTTAACGATTTAAAGTTGTTTCTACAACCATACTAAACAACAGTTATAGAAAAATATAGAGAAAGCAAATTTATTTCAGGTATAGAAAAAAGAGAATTCATTTCACAGATGTATTATTTTAGCTCTTGTCGTTATTCTGCAGCTGTTGGGTAATTTTGATGTTATGTATCGTATTAAAATAATTGGCAATTGAAACCACAGAGAATGACACGATAATCATGAAATGAATAATGATATAATAATATATAAATAAAAATTAACTTTATGTCGTTCAATCAAGGATTATTATAATCGTGAATTCGGAACAATCATTATTCGTATCGTAACTTGCAATTTGAATAACGTGAAGTTCTCTCCCTTACACACATATTGATGGTCGCATAGTGCTTACTTGTTCACACGTTGTGATAACACTGACTTGTTGACCATTTGATTTTTATTGTCAATAATAATGAACAACGGTTATTTGACAGCAGAATAATTATGTCTTACGTAATTTGTTATTCGTTACGTAGAAGTAATAAATTACATTATTGGTTGTCGTAATAATAACCACCTCTAATTAAAATCGTAGCTTTTATTATTATTTCTTCTTCTTCTTCTTCCTAACTAGGCTAATAGTCATCTTTATTGATGACCATTACTACCATTATCAAATGAATATAGAGTGCCCCGTCCTAGAACGATTTTAGTATCCCAACAAGATGGTAACCTCCCTTATCAGAACTTTATATGCAGTTTATTTCACTTATGCACAATAAACAAAGTATATCACGCAAAAAGCCACCAATATTACATAATATTAGATCAAAATACCTATGTTAATGAAATAAAAATATAAATCACAACATGTCACTACATGATCGCGCCAAAACTTTTTTATATTTACATTTGTTTTATCCATTATGAAGAGATGAAGGAAACGGTATACAGTCAATACTGCCAGCTTGCAAGTTTTTGAGTAATTAAGTGATTTGTGATTAATTTACATGTTTTTGGGTACATCCAATATTTGTAAATAATTTTATAGTTCATATCAAATCAGAAAAACTTTTTTTTTTTTTTTTTAGAACCTGACTACACTGTTAGCCTTAGGGGCCCTATCGTCAAACAGAGCCGCTGCGGCTTTTACAGCTTCACCGGACTTGGGGGGGCGAGCGCTTAGGGCACTCAGCCGCGAAAGTTTGTGACGACCCGCACGAGGGTGCCAGAGTGGCCGAACCTCGGCTCGGGCGGTCGTCGCGAATGCGAAAGAGTCGCGATCTAACTAATTCCCTAATCTTAGGAGAATTCGAGCTAACTAATATATACTTATATGCACGTTCCCCTCCTCCTGGGAGGAAGGAGTGGACCATGCGTATGTGTATTTAATAATCGGAATGGTTTTTCTACACTAACTAGCGCAATAGTCTAACTAGCGCAAAAAAAGAAAAAAAAAGGTCCCTTACAGAACCTATGTACCTGTGTGGTGTGCTCAGAAAAACTGGAAGCTCGATTTTCTTTATGGAAATATCGATTCACAGAATCGATTTAATGCTATGAATCGATTAATAAAATTGGCCTTTTTCTGTCAAAAAATCGATTGTTCATTTAATCAATTTCAGATCGCCATCCCTAATTCGAATTTCGCTATTCGCACAAATAATTTCACGAAATTGAAAAACGAGTGTTATTTACGACGGTGGCTTCAATTTTAAAAATATTTTTCGTTGGTATTTTTATTTTTATTTAATAACACTGTGTACTGTTGTATTCACAATAGCTGTATTAAGATGGAAGTGAAATTTGGCCCGAATTCTGTGGACGAAACTGTGAGTAACTCGTTCACGCCTTAAAAGTTAGAATTTAAAATGTAGTTTTTGTTATGAATTTTACAATAATCTTCACCTTATCATAATAACAAAACATTATAATGTGTATAAAATAATCTAAAAATGCGTATTGATAATTATAAAAGCACATATTATGGAATGTATCTAGCGTTGAGACATTCACAATAAATATCAGTTACATTTTCACTTGTACTTTAGATATTTTTACAAACGAAATACGGTAGAAAACCCAACTTGTAAATTTTTATTCTTTTTTTAATTTTTGAATTTATACTTAGTAGTAAGTATTTATGGTTTATGGGCTTTACAATTCACTTTACAGAGAAACTTAAGCCTATAATTAATCTACATTCAACCTAACCTATTTTGCAGTAATAAATTTAATAATACTTTATATTTCAGAATCTCCTATATAAATTGCAACACAAAGTAAAAGTCTTTAATACAAAAGATCCATTACAAAATCGTGGTTACAGCTTAGTGGCAAGCAGCAGTAAATATGGAATTGTTTTCATTGGTGTTCCCGATGGAACACTTACAGGTATTCAATTTTAAAAGTTTAATCCTTCCAGTGAAGAATATATTTACTGTTATGTTTTTACAAATTGTAAGTAGAACAACAATTTATAATTGTCCTATTGTGAAAGTTTTGTTAATCTCAATAATAATAATAAATTTAATATAATTTTACTTTATTAGTAAATTTTATAATAGTACAATAAATACCTAATAATTGTTCATGCCTGGTTGCAATTATCATGATATTCATTATCAATATGACTCTGGCTCAAATAAAATTAATCATCTGTACATTGCACCAATCAGCAAGAAATTAAAACTACTGGATGGCGCTGACTTGCTACACTCTGATGATCAGTGTGACAAGAAAACCAGCCTTACTGATAATTTTAACTAAAACCTTTAACATACAAAACCATTGATAATAAAGAAGTATATAAAATAGAAAAACAACAATTACATGGGTTAAGATCCACACTTAAATTTCCAGTGTACTATTTAAATCAACTCATTGATAAAGAATGTGAACCTCAGTATATGATTATAAAGCTCCAGGAAAAACCAACACATATATCAGTGAGCTGTGACCAAGAACTTTTGGCTATTGTTGGAACCCAATTACTTTGCGTCTACAAGATTACTGATTTTCAAAATCAGGTAAATGATATCCTAACCTATATATGATATGAAACTCTGAAATAATAATGGAATAATATATTAAGTATATTAACTAAGTTAACAAAGACAACAACAATGTTTGTAAATAATAACATTTCTGTTTGAAGTAAGTTATTATACTAAAACTTATTATAGTTTTTTTAAAAGAAAGTACATTAATACAATTAATATTTTTTTAGAATGCCTCACCATCACTGTCTTTTAAAACTGAAGTTAATCCATCCAACTTTGTATCAGCAATGCAATGGAACCCTTGTGTTCCAGACTCCCTGGCTATAGCATTTTATGATGGCACTCTAATTGCTTACCAACTGAGCACAGTTCAAGTAAAGAAAGTGCAATCTAAAGCAAGGTATTTCAACTTTATTTCATGAATATTTATATAATTATTATTCATATATAAGTTGTATAAAGTCAAAAGAGGCGAAGTAGGTTTGACTAATAACTGGTACTTAATTCAAATTTATTAAATAGTTTTATTTAAATTAGCAAGTTATTGGCCAAAACTACTTTGCTGACTCATATACAACACAACCAAAATTGGCTGCAATATAAACCCAAAAGGAACAAAGCTAATTATTATATGGCGAATTTTTGTTTTTTTATGACAAAACAAATTAAATTTATTTTGACAATAATAATTGTTGGTAATAGATAATTATAAGATACTTATTGGTGAGGAGTATAAACTATAATGACGGAAAAAATTGTTGCCATATTTAACTTTAAACCATAAAAAAACACATTACAAAATATTGAATGTCAAAGTTTATATTTATTTTTATTGCATATTATTTCTATGTCTTAAGTGCATGTAATATCACAATAGATTATTACCAATTGAAATGAAAGTGTTAATTATTTATTTTTATTTATTTATATAGATGTATATGTTGGAGTCCGAAAGGTAAACAACTAGTCACAGGGAATAATGATGGTTCACTGTGTCAGTACAAACCAGACTTATCATTAGCAAAGACAATTCCAGCACCCAATCTGTTTGAAGGATCACCTGTTGAAGCTCTAGCTTTATATTGGATATCAACATTCCAGTTTGCTGTTGTCTACAAGAATGCTACAGACAACAGTCGACCAGGTTTGATTTAGTTACTAATAATACAATAATACTAATTCTAATAAGAATAGTTTTCAATTATATACTGTAAACTCCATATAACGAATTTGAAGGAACTGGTATTTTATTACATTACAAATAAAGAAAGTATATTATTTTTATTTTAACCAAAGTCAAAAATTTCATAGCACCTAAGAGCATGAAACAATGGTACATAAATACAGTAAACAAACTTTCTAGGCAATTAGAGCAATATTTCTTAGAATATCATTATACTTACGTAATATATACGACTTTTTGCTAACAGCTGTTGCTATAGTAAATGCAAGTAAGACTGGACAACTTGCATGCTTTAATTATGAAGATGTATGCTTCAGTATGGGAAACAATAGACCCTGGTATTACTACTTACAAGGATTAGCACATTGGTAAGTAAATAATTTTGCAATATTTTTCATGCACAGATTCAAATATCAATGTTTTGTTACTGTAACTGACTATACCTACAGTATTGTTTAAACTACAATTCAGTACAGTAAAAAACATTCACATGATGATATAAATATTGTACTAACAGGTATTTAAATTGAGTCATAAAATCAAAACCGGCAAAGTAAGGCTGTCCAATAATTTGACAATTAAAATGAAAATAAATAATAAATAAAATAAATTTTATATGGGTCAATTATAGATTTTTTAATGAGCAAAATGTAATGTACCTATTTATGAATTCAGGAATATTATCCTTGCCTCATCATCAAATAGTATGGAGATAGCGACATTTGGTTCTGCAGATGGTGTAAACTGGGCACAGTGGTGTCAGGTACATGGATTTTTTTTAATACTTATATGTACCATTTTTTAATTCTTTGTAGGTTTAGCGTTTTACCACAATCTCATCAGATTTTGATGATGATGTAGTACAAGATGGTGATATGCTAAGCGTAGTGGGAGGACTGACTCTTTAAGTGCAACCGTAACACCTATAGGTGGCACGGTGGTTGCTAGCCAGGTGGACATATGAAAATGCTATGGTTTTATCACAATGTTTTCCTTCACCAGAAGCTCAAACTAACATTGATAGACGCGGTTTCTATACACTCTACTACTGAGAAATCATTGCTTCAAAAATATAAATTCATACACATAATTAAATGCTTTATTTTCAGTTCATTCATAGGAGCAGTAATTTTTTTTTGTACTTGTATTAAGATCAATTATAACTGTTTTTTTAGATAAGGACTAATTATCTATGAAGACGCCCAGACGCAAAAGCGTGGGCAACATGCGCACAAGGGTGCCAAAGGGTACTTCGGCTTGGGCTGTTAAAAAATGTATGGATTTGACATATCTCAACATCAAATCACGTGGTCAATTCCATACATTTTTTCCCTTTTGATTAGCGTTAAAGATTGTAGAAAGGCTACTTGGCTAAGGCCCCAGTAGTTTTTGAGTGATGCGTGCACAACGGCAAACCTCTATTATTTTATTTACATAATATATAAAATGAATATAATAAATCTATATAAATAATCTATATATATAATAAATCTATGCAAATAAAATAAACTTGAAGTGTGTGTTTGTAGTGTAAAAATTATATATTTTTACTAAATGCATATGAAAGTATATATGATACCTAACACAAAAAAACAACTTTTGTCTGATTGTTCCGGCTAATCCTGAAACGATTAGACCTATTTTGACGGGACTTTCATTAGCAGATAACCAATGTTATAATTAGAAACGACTTTTATTTTAGAAATGAAATTGGGGTTTCG
This sequence comes from Saturnia japonica, assembly GCA_033032175.1. Taxonomy (NCBI): domain Eukaryota; kingdom Metazoa; phylum Arthropoda; class Insecta; order Lepidoptera; family Saturniidae; genus Saturnia; species Saturnia japonica. Next base: position 9,454,359 of record CM065314.1, read on the forward strand.
TGCAAATAAAATAATAAGGTTTTAAATATTATATAAACTTATTTGTGTGCTCTACAGACTGATGAAGCAAGACCTGAGCTGCCACTAACAGACAAAAAAATTGAAAACTATCCTATCGGATTATGCATTGACACTAGTGCTGTACATCAGTTGCCTTGGGGTTAGTGTTACATTTGGCGGTATTCAACGAATTTTTATATTATAGAAATTAAATAATACAAATATATTTTAAATCATGCTTTGTTGGAAATTCTTAAACATATTAATAACTAGCGACCCGCCCCAGCTTCGCACGGGTTCAATTTACAAAAGTGGTGTATTTTACGTTTAAAAAAGCCTGATTTAGAGTTTATCGCTTTAATATTGATAGTTCATAACTTCCTTATTAGTATAGTGGACCTAAACGCGACTGCTATGCTCGAGGTCCTAGGTTCGAATCCCAGGTCGCGCAAATTGTTATTGGAGTTTTCTATGAAATTCTCAGTAGCAGCTCTGAGTTTGGTTTTGTGCCCAATTAATGGCAATAGGCTCGCCCCCTATTACACGAGGCCTAAAACATACCCGGCGAACTGTGGATGAACACATCTGCGTAACACTTCGGGTATACAGGCGTGACGATATGTTATGTTATGTTATGTGGGCTCCACTTGTCCGCACTTAGACTCTTCCTAGGTCCATTGTGCGTAGATATTCCGACTGGCTATTCCAGCCAGCCCAACTCCGACCAGAAGCACAGAAGCCTCCTGGGGCATTCACAGGCTTCTCGAAGTGACCTCGGGTTTTTGAGGGTTTTCGCCCGTTGGGTTGCAACTCCCGCGCATTTCAGGACTACGTGGGTAGCGGTTTCTTCGCCCTCCATGCATGCCCTGCACATGGGACTGTCAGTGACACCTAGAACATAAAGGTGTTTGTTAAGTGAACAATGGCCAGTTATAGTGCCTACCATAACACGTAGATCACTTCTATTAAGACCAAGAAGTCACCGCGACAATCGCGGTTCAGGGATGGGCAGTGTCTCCCTCGACTGTCTACAGTCACTGGCTGTTGTCCATTGATCTTTATGTGATTCTGTTGTTCTTTGACGCAGCCACGAGCGAATTAGGCTGAACGGCAGAGGCAATATGGGTAAAGGACCCATCCGCAGAATGCCGGAACCTCTCTTTGCCAGTTCATCTGCTGCGTCATTGCCCAGTGATCCGCTGTGTCCTTTAATCCACTGTAGGGTTACTTTGTTGTTAGTTGTAACCCTTTCCAGTACTTTGTGACACTCATTTATAAGCCCAGAGTCGTGTATGTTACTCTCCAGAGCTCGTAAGACTGCAGTGCTGTCGGAGAGAATTCTTATATTGTGGTTCTCTATTTTCCTGTTCAGCACTGCGTTTGCCGCCTCAGTAATGGCTACACATTCACATTGGAAGATGGAACTGTGTGGCCCTAAAGCTATTGATATTTTAATGTTTACATCACAGGAAAATACCCCGGCGCCTGTTCCTGTATCAGTTTTTGAACCATCTGTATATATGCGAACCTCGTTTATGCCGGATTGGTCCTGTTTTTCTTCGCATAGTTCTATCGAGTACTTTCTGTTGAAAATATGTTTCTTTAGGATCCTATCACACGGAGAGCTTAACAGAGGTCCGTACATGATAGCCTTCTTTAAAAATTTTGTGTGTGGTCCATTCGGATTGCCCCACAGTCTCAGATTTGTCATTCGTATTGCTGATACCGCGGCCTCCTGTTGTATAAACAGATCTAAGGGTGGTATGCCGAGAATGACTTCCAGGGCTGTTATTGGCGTGGTGCGCATGCAACCGGTTATAGCTGAGCAAGCCAAACGTTGGAATTGCTGCAGCTTTCGTCTGACTGTGCTTAGTTCGGTCCTAGGCCACCAAACCACTGCACCATAGGTAACGGGCGGTCGAATTACGGTAGTATAAAGCCAGTGGGTAATCTTTGGAGATAGACCCCATTTCTTGCCCAGTAATCTTTTACATTGCCAGAATGTAATGCAGGCCTTATTTAGTTTGTTCTCCAGGTGTTTATTCCAGAGTAGCTTGCTGTCTAAAATTACGGCTAGGTATTTGACTTCAGCTACTAGTGCTAGGTCAGTGCCGAACAACTTTGGTAAAACAAAGTTACTCAATTTGCGTTTGTTAGTGAACAACACTAGTTCCGTTTTGGACGGATTAACAGTGAGTTCCTGTTTTTTTACACCAATTTTCTACTATGTGGAAGGCACCCCTCATCGATATGACGATATGTTATGTAACTTTATATTTACGAATAGTGCGCGTAGCTCACGAAGCGCAATTCATCATAGGTGGGGAGTGCCGGCCAACCGACCGCGACCGGTTTTGCTAAGAGGGATTTCTTAGATCGGTGTTCATTTAAATGGAAAACTGTAAAGAAGAAATTTTAGTCCACATTAAATGCCCAAATTAACTAGCAAACTTATCTGTATAAAGATTACGTTATAGGTTTACCGTTGGACACAATCCCACCTGATCTTAAAGAACGATGAGGTCGAAGATAGTTACCCATGATTTTATTCCGGTAGCTACACTTGAGACATTAAAGTATTATTACTACGTACTAGAGCCGCTTTTACGAAGAAAAATTGTGATCCACTTGATACCGCGGGGCGCGAGGCATGCGTACTTTAATACATTGATCTCGCTGTTTATAAGTCACTCCATGACTTTTCCATGTGTTTCTCGAGTTTTTAAACAGTATTTCTGTGCATATGAAGGCATATTTATGAAGTAAAATTTAGCACTCTTACATGTAATCGCAACATGTGTCTGGCACATACTGTGAGTGCGAGTGTATGCACTTGAACGTGTGTTTTAAGCAATCTGTTTAAGATGTCGTCTCTAGTACGTAATACCTCAATGAATTAAACTTAATGACCGTTCCTCTAGGCTTCGCGTGTTGCCATCTAAGACCACATCGTCACTTAATGTGAGGCGAGATTTTTCAAATTATAGTAACAAAACATCAAAATGATCAAATACATTTTTTTATTAAAACGATTATCATTTCTTTATAGGTGAAAACGAAATTTTGCCTCATATGCCTCTACTACTGGTGTTATCACAAACAGGACTTCTAACAATCTTCAATATTGTTAATTTGAATAAACAAGCACCTCAAATATGCAGCCCTCCTCAACAATTGCTACTGCCAGCTGAAGCGCTTATCAAGTACCAATATTTATACCATAACTATATAATTAATTTAGAGTGGCTTTATATTGTGTATTATTGATGGCATTTTGCGTTATATAGTTTGGTTATTGTGCACAAGTAAAGTGAATTATAAATAATAATTAGAAGCAGTAATTGAGGCCACGAGAACCGGAGTGGCCAATTTGCTTTTTTCAATAAATCGACCCATTAACATATTCATAATCGAAAAATGTGCTTCTATTTAATCACAATGGCCTAAAGTTCTTTACGTAATACTAAGGTAGATGATAGCATGAATTCAGTAACATTAGGCCATTGCCGTTTTGTAAAAGCCCATTTTTAAATTATTAATATGTCAATGTCAGTTTATCGAAAAAAAAACAGATAGGCTTTTCTAGTTCTTGTGGCCTCAATTTCAAGTTGTTATAAAAATTCCTTGGACAGTTTTAGCAAGAGAGTCACCATCTTGTTATTAAGCGTTGTTTGAACTTCAAGGTTAGATAAATATTATATCCATGTGACATTGGCATAATTTTACAAATAGTTAAAATTGAGTGATGGTAATTATTTTTAAGTAAGTGTCTACATAATTGTACCTAAAAGTGTTTTTTTTAAACTAAGTCAGTATTGGTTTCATTTCGTCTGTAATTTACAGAGGGGCTATTTAAGGCTATATCACAAAAAAATATGAAAAATAAGATTTTATATTCACAGTGCTTAAATGTTCGTCACAAGCTGCATGAGGTATCAATATTCTCGATTTTTTTTAATGTCTTTTATTTCAATAATATGTGACTTAGATTTTTTTTTCTGATAAGAATCAATCCCTACCTGGCCTATTACCAGTTTTCGGCTTGACATTGATTTTTGGGACATCCCTGTATTTACGTATCTCCTATAATAAGGTACCTATCATCAATATATCTGAATACACTACAGGACCTATTGATCGAATAATAATTATTCATTATTAAATATTGAACTATTAATAAGTAAACACTCCTTTAATAAACAATATTTTAATTTTTTACAGTATTCTTCCTGATGATACACCAGAACAGCCTGCCGTTCCGCCTACACAGCCTGCCGTTCCGCCTACACAGCCTGCCGTTCCGCCTACACAGCCTGCTGTTCCGCCTACACAGCCTGCTGTTCCGTCTACACAACCTGCTGTTCCGCCTACACAGCCTATCATAACTCAGCCAAAAGTATTTATTTTATTGTATTATTTATATAATGTGTATTTAAGACTGACTGACTGTCGAAACATACACAAGCATGCAATTTTGCACGGGAATTCCTTATAAAACATAGATGAGAACTAAGAAAGATCAGACATCATATCGGTTACATGGCTAATCTTAAATTGAATTGTATTAATTACAGCCACAAGCATCACTCGTGCGAGTAATTCAAGAAATACCATCTCAGATTCAACCAGTTCAATCCACAGACAATGGAAATTTATCAACAATCACTGCCAACTCACAAAATTTTCAACAACCAGAAATTAGCCCTGAATTTTCTGTCGGTATGTTCTAGAATTATTTATTTGTCATTGTTGCATTTGTACAATTATTTTATACGAAGAATCATGCGATCCTCGTATTATTACGACGGATATTCCGAAAAAAATGTACCTTAAAACTATTAAACTATTTTTCAACTAAAAAAATATCAATACTGTTAAAAATATGTCTAATTTTATGAAACTTTACAAATTTTATTAATTAAAATGATGTATTTTAGCTCCATCAAATCAATTACCTGTTCAAAAAGAAATTAAACCTGTTGTAACTCAAACTCAACCCGCAGTAAGTAAAATTTCTATTGAATTTATATGTATTTATATAAGAAAAAAATCATTAGCTGTTAATTCCCATTAGCATGCATACATAATTCAAATTAATTTAGTCAAAGTCGATTTCAATCTATATTAATTAGAAAAAAAAAACTAAGAATTTATTTACTTATAAACATTGATGAAATGTAAGTCAATATGTTTCTTATCCTTAGCTCTGCATTCTTCTAACAATATAGATTAGACAGAGAAATACTTTCATCGGTGTTTAATTTTGAATAGATTTTTTAAAGTTAATCTGTAAATATATAGTTTAATAATAATAAAATCGATGATAAAATTAATATAACAATACGTTTTAAAACTTAAAATAACTGTAATAAATTAAGTTTTCTCACTTGTTTTAATTTATACTATGTTCATTGCATTGCTTGCTGATCAATTACTATCTGTGATGGTGAAGTAAACTACATAAAGATGATATGACTTGCCGGTCTTGAAGTATGATATTTTCGGACTGGGACTTAAACTTAACAGTGGTGCCCCTTCTCTCCAGAATTTTGAAATGACTAGATATAACGGGGATTTCCTCTGGCAGAGACGTATCACACACACTGTAACATCTGTTCCTTTTTTTCGACCTGCCTGTACTCTAAGCCATAAGGGCCGTGAAGAGTCCTATTCGAAAATCAAATGAACGATCCGAAATATGACGCGAACTCTACGCTAGTCGATTTATTAACAAGATTTTATTTCAAATATATGAATTTAGTGCCTCATTAAGTTTCAACCCGGGGAGGTACCCCAGATGGTGAGCCCCACCTATAAACCGGGGCTGTGAGTTTAAAGATTAAATTGTATTTTTTCAAATACTTTTCTATCTCTTATTGAGGATGTATATGTATATTCGAGAAAACAATTATGTTAGCAGGTTCAAGAAAAACCTCCAAGTATGGCCCAAACACCTAATATAACACAAGTAAAAGAAAACGCTGCATTAAAAGCTGAACAGGAAAGACTGAATAAATTAAAAGCAAACCAAGAATTGAAGGATATGCTTGTTAAAGAAGTTAATAATTTTCAAATGGATCTTTACAAGTTTATGTTAAAGACTCAAGAGACACAGGTCAAGGTGAGCTTTTCCATCATTGTGCTGTCAAACTTCAGAATAAAATGTTGCAACAAATACTAAATGTGACATAATTTTTCATTTTTATTAGTATTTTTATAGTTTCCAAAAACAAAATTGTTTATGTACCAGTAATTTCTGTATTAGTTGCCCTACCTAAGCAGCATGTCCCAGAAATTGACGATAAGCCGGAAATAGGTGTTAGCACACAAGTTGACAGTAATCAGAAAAATATGAAAAAAATACTAATTTATGTACTTTAGAAATTATAGATAATTTAAAAAAAAAAACGAGAAATGTATATTTATATACCCTTTAAAAAAAATGATTTTTTTTTTCTTTATGTAAGAAATAATCTAACAAGTCTTATATCATTTTGGAATCCAGACTAAGTACGCAACTTTTAAAGTTACTTGCAACAAAAGCGTAGTAATTTTTTTTTCTGTATATTCGGTTAAAGTTAGTTTCTTGACTATTGGTTTGGTAACAAAGTACTATTTTCTTTAAAATTGAGATAGTTAAGTTTTCATTTAAGACTTTAATTTAAAGAAGGAGGTTACATATCAGGTTTACATATTAAATTTTTTTAAATAAGAAAAATAAATACTTGTACTCAGTACTCGAAAGATCATTGCAGGATGAAAAAAAAATTTCGATTTTTTAAATTGCCTATAATTTCTAAAGTACATGAATTAGATTTTTTTTTCATATTTTTCTGATTACTGTCACCACGTGGGCTAACAACTATTTCCGGCATATCGTTACGTTCTGGGACACTTGTATATACAAATGTACTCTGTGCGCGTCACTGTCATACTAATAAACATTGAATATTTACTAGCTCACGCACACATAGGGCCGCGCGCAAAGATGAATTTAAGTCTCTATAAGTACTAGCTGACCTTTACGAATATTTCATACATTAAAAATGTAACCAATCCTGCAGCTATTATTAATTAAGTAGATAGATTGTTAATAGAAGGCATCTCCTACATGTTCGTTGAATATATGTCATCTGATGATAGCATTCCTAATGCAAAAGTATTTCCAATTTTAAATTACATATTTGTCTATGTTTTCAATAGCAGGAACATAAGCTTTAAATTGTATTTAAGAAATAACGATTCGTCGATATGTGAATGAGCCTTTACTTTTTTTTTTATTATCTTAAAGCTTTTATGCCGACATAGTTCTCGAAATGTGACTACTTCAAGATAGTTTAAAGTTAAACATATTTATCATACCTGAAAGGCTTGAAAATAATATCATCATAAAAGCTGTTGTTTCATGTTTGATTTATTATTTAATTGATATATTTTGTATCATATAGGTATTATCCAATAGCTTATATCCTTATAGCTTCAACGTGATATCGAATCTATTAACGCTAACTTCAATCTAAACTCGATGGACGCTGAACAATTGAGGAAAGAGTGCTGTTTGGAAGATTTAAGAACAGCAGTGGTTCAACTTAAATTGGAGTTGGTTCGTACATGTGCTCTTGTAGCTGAAGCACGTACTCATGCTAAGTAAGTATTTTGCATATAATTATGTAGACTCAAAATGTCCGTCGAGACGCATTAAATTAGGGTGACGCCACGGTAGCAAGTGCGTAAAGACAGTACCTAAAGTTATTATTATTTAATTTTCACCTACTTGGACAACTTTTCATTCCATAAACCATGTACCATTTCCTATTGCTACGCTAGCGCTATTTTGGTGAGTTTTTGAATTATAATTGACTGCTTACAGCTGGACACGTTTCCACCTTGTCCCCCTTATATTATGGTTCTCCTTACCTCTAACCACCATACATATAGTTTAAAGAAAGAAGTTTATTTAATTCGTATTTTAGTCGCAACGTGTGCTTATATAAAATGCGCCAATGTCATAAGGATAAAATATTTTTCGTATTTTCTAAGTTCCCACAACGCTATAACATGATGGCGGCTCCCTTGTTAAAATTATCCAGGGTGTTTTGCGGCTATGTTGTCATAATTTGTTGTTTTGTAGCAACTCAGAATGCATGTTCCGATTTATTATTTATAATCCACTTCACTTAATCACACAATAACTAAACGAAATCACGTCTAATGCCTCCAAAATCACATAATATTGGGCCAATTAACAACCATATGCTGTCAAGATCCCGTCAAAAACTCGTTCGTTTATTTACATATGTGTATATACTTATAATAAATATTATAACCCTTAAAAGCAGTGATATATTTCTGCACCAATAAAAAAAACCAGCTGCTAGAATCGTGGACATATTTGTACACTTAAGGGGTACAAATGTTACTCTACCCTCGATACAGCCTAGATTTATCTCCATGCGATGTTTTTTTTATTTCATAAAAATTTAACACTGAAGAAAAATCCATCGAATTTTTATTTAAATATTTCGAAAGCTGGTTCACCCGTATGCATAAGTGCATTGGGGTTGGAGGGGAAATATATTGAAAAGCTATAAATAAACTTTATTCATATTCTATTTTTCATTTCATTAACAGTTTTTGTAGCCCATATATTCGAGTTCGAGCTATTTATTGTAAGTTGTAGATAAAATTAGATTCTATTTAACTAACTATTCATAAAAACAATGTAGATTTTGTTATCTAACTTAAATTAATATTTACTATTACTGGTTTATAATCTGTCCTATATAGTAATCAATAAAGTTTATTTGGTAACAATAAATATATTTACGAGTAGTCATCATCTCATATTATGAAATTGTTTGTTATAATTTTTTTCCCAGTGCCCAAGACCATCAACAATGGACACAAACAGACCCCTTAACAGCGAAACGTGTGGCGTCAGTGAAAAAACTCGCTTATTACGTACAAACGCAACTAGATCAAGCACAAAAATCATTGAATTACAAATGGAACGAGTTAGAATCTAAAGATCCACAGTTCAATAAGTATGTTAAACTTAAAGCATTGTTATTTATTATAACTCAATATTATTATTTATTGTTATTGACGTTACTTAAAAATATACATGAATATTATAAGTAAAAAATACTTTCAATTTAGGCTTTTGTCAATTTAGGTTCGGAAAGAATCCTGTCATCAAAAAGAGCCAGCACGAATATCACTTGTTCCTTTGGTGCCTTTTTTGGAATTTAACAGATTTTGTTTTGGGATTACTGAGAGAGAATTACTTCCAGACATCACTATCATTATTTAAATGATTTAACCTAAAATAAATAATTTTCTAAATTATTAACTTGATGATCGGTTCTATTGTTAGCCTTTACCATACATACATTTACAATTCTTGTACTGAATCATGTTGACGTTATGCAGTATTAATTTAAACAAACCTCCCTACGCCAGGCCAGGTCGACGCATGATACGTCCCAGGTTGGACGACGTGTACCAGCTCCTTGTCAGGCAACAGGAAATATTGAGCCGACAGCAAGCTGTATTGAGAACTTTACGCAACACGATTAAAGATTGCGAATTAACTCCGATGGTCAAATATACATCGTTAATGAGAAATTCACCTTTTAGAAACAAGTAAGATAATAATTATTTTTTTAGGTTGGGTGGTAGTGCTGTTTTGCCCGACTGGGCCGCGACCACCATGCTTGTGATGAAGAGGCCGTTATAGCGACTCGGTTTTGCGTGTCGCGTTTCGGGATCAGCCTGTGTCTATCCAGTTAAATTATTGCAGGTCGGCATGACAGTAGTGACCGTCGATGGATTTCGATATCTCTGTGGTCGCCGTTGTGTTAGAATTGTATTGTATACTTACAATCAGGGCCAGTACAGTCTATTTGCCATGCGACTATAAAAAAAAAAAAAAAAAAAAACAATTTATCAGCTAACTTAATTTATACCAGCAGTTCCTAAAATTATTTAAAAATAACAGAACTCTAAGAATAATCTCGTAGTAAAAAAAACCTCATTGTGCTACGCCAAAATAATATTTGTAAAAGTAGAATTATTTAACAACCACAATAATTAAAAAATTAAAAGACTTGTAATGTAAATAAATGTAAGTGATTCACTGAACCACGGTACAGTGACGACAGTGTACCAGATGAGAAACACAGTGTAATCTAAAAGCAACAGCGACCAGATCGGATCGGAGATCGGAAGTCTATAGCCGGTCGTCGTTGGCAGTCTACAAGTTTCTCGGCATCTGGATAATATACAGGCTTATCCCAAAATGTGACAGTTCAAAAGATAGTCACTGCGATGGGTTTATCACCATGTGCATAGTGCAATAACCAAGTCAGGTAGAAAGTCCCAAGACTCCGCTTGATTACTGGATATAGATCACCAGATCTCGAAACGCGACACGTATAATCGTCCACTTTGGCGGCTGTAAGGCTGCCTGTCCACGGAAGCGGAGCGGAAATTTAGACCAATAGAATTGTATCTCTAGATTTTCATGCAATTCTATTGGTCCAAATTTCCACTGCTTCGCTCCGCTTCAGTGGACAGGCAACCTACCTGATGTATGATGGTTGCGATTCAATCGGACACAATTGTCCTACTTTACTACCCAGCAACATATTATCAACAACATAGAAAATATCATATCCATGGCTTTAAACTTTCTGTTATAATGACCTAATGTCTACAAAAAAAAAAATCTTTTCATATTACAGAGATCCTTTATGCAAATTAACTAAGAACATACTGAATATGAGCATCGAACCTTTGAACAAACCTAGAGAAACTCTACTCACACCACAGAAAATTGACGCGTTAAGAGATATGCTGTCCAACCACAGAATCATTAAAATAAAACCGGTAAATGTAGACTTAAGGCAGCATTTAGCTACAATTAGAAAACAATACGAAAAAAATATAATAGAGAAAGCGGTGTCTCATACTTATGTTGAACAAACGTCCAGTGAAAATGAACTTCAAGCATTAACTCCTGATCCTAAAACAATTCCATGTAAGTTTCACCTCTATATATTATTTTTAGTCTCTCATTCTGTTCGTTCCTACTATATATAAGTACATTTATTTAAATAGTTTTTCACGTCATGCTTAAAAACGGGGAAGATTTTTCTATGAAATATTATATAACAGATAGATGCTTATATCATCAAAATCTAATCATACTCTACATATTCCAAAAATGTTTATAAAGCAAAGATTAAAGACATAACTGAGGCTAAGACCAGCTATTTTTTTAATAACTTAACTGTGGCCATATCTTAATTAAGAATAAAGTTCCAATTGACTTTATTACCACTATCATAACACCAACGTGTTAAAGGCAAATTTTCCTCATATATTTACTTGACGAGTGGTAAGTAATCTCATTACTTAAAGCACTTAACAAAACTTTTATTATTATTATTATACACAAAATATGTAATTATGTTTTAGCTCCAGTGAACACTGAAAAATTTGAACCTATAACTGAAGTACTGAAGCCAGTTCCTACTGTGACTCCCTCATTTACATCTGTCAACAATGCTAAGCCAATATCTTCATTTGGGAATGTCGCTCGGACTTTGTTTGCAGATGGTAAATGCTTATTGATTATGTTTATAATAATTGAATAATTATTTATATTATAAAAGTACATTTATATGCAAGATATTACATGCATAAACAACTGGTGTATTAAATACTGGATTTTTTAAATTATGTGTTTTATTTTCCAGAAACTAAACAAGAAATCGCCAAGCCTCAAGTTCAAACTCCAAGTCAAGTAGTGCAACAACCCACCAAACCTACACAGACATTAGGTTTCGCCCCTTTCAATTCCACAACAGCTTCAGCAGCCACAAGAAATGTGCTGAAAGACTTATTGCAGAATAAATCGCAAGCAAATAACATTGAAGCCAAAAATAATGCCAGTACCTTTATGGGACAGAACATATGTTCGCCTTCATCGTTTTGTTAGTTTTCTCGATTTTGTAATTTCAATTCTATCGTTCAATAACCTTATTCACAATCAAATTATTACTTTATAACCAATTATGCAATAAAAAAATTTGAGACAGATTTTCTGTTGATAAAGTTAAGTATTAATGTTCAACATGTTAAATAATATTTTTAGGTAAAGGAGCACCTGCAGGAGCACTTTCACCAACCAGTGTATTTACTGCTAAACCTATATCCGATAATAATAGTATGTTCAACAAATTTCAACCTCAAACATTTTTACCAGAAGCAATGCAAGTCCCACTGAACCCTAAATCTAATGAAACCGGTGAACCAGAAGATGATCAAGTGGTTAAACCTATTGAAATTAATAAAACTGAGAAGCCTGTTGCTATGGTTTCCATGAATACTAAATTTCCATCAGCTGCAAGCACTTCAAATGTACCTGATGTTTTAAAAAGTCATCAACAAGATTTGCAAAAAACTGATATTAAAAATACTATGAAAGTAAAATGAAAAAAATGACAAAATAAAAGAAAATATACCTGAAGGAGTGAAAGGTATTCAAAAATTTGTAGTTGAAAAGAAAGAAGTGAAAGGTATTCAAAAATTAGTAGTTGATAAGAAAGAAAGTGCCATAAAACCATTGAACGTTCTACCGACTACTAAAGGAAATTTAACTATTACTAATACTAACCAAAATGTAAAAAGTGTTAATCAAAATGTATCAAGCAGTAACTCTTCTGTTATATCGAGTAAGTTGCACTATAGACTAATATTATTTTTATTATGCTATTTATATATTTCTATTGATGTTGTCATTATTTTAGACAATTCCCGAAAAACAGATGAAACTCAAATACAAAAAGACGTGCAACCAGAAAATGCAAATTTTGAATCGACAATTTCGAAAGCTTCATCTATCTTTGCAGCAGCTATATCTGTGCCAACTGGTATTGATGGTTAATTTCACAATTTTTGATATCACATTATTATGAATATACAATGAAATTACGTTATCTATTACAGCTCCATCAACTCAGTCGATTGCTGTTCCTGTTGCAAAACCTCTGGTAGTTTCAAAATCACAGTCAGAAGTAGTCACAAAATCTACAGTATCTGAATCAACTGTACCCAAATCATTGGCATCTGATACAGCGACAAAGCCTTCATCGTCATCGATATTTGGTACAGCTGTTATATCACAATCAAAAACAACTTTACCAGCCGATCCCATAATCAATACAACAAGCCCTTCATCGACATCCAGTTGCTTTGGTTCAATTACACAAGCACCCATATCAAATTCTGTGTTTTCGGATGCAGCCAAATCGGAACTTTCAAGTGAATCATCTAAGCCGAGTGTATTTAGCACACCAACTCCTGCATTATCGACCTCCGTATTCGAAGCAGAAACTACGCAACCCAAATCGAGTGTGTTTGAATCAAATATACAAACATCAGCGTTTATGTCACCTGCAACTCAAACGTCACTTAGTTCGACGACTACTACAACTTTTGATAAACCAACTAAAAGTGAAGCTTCACTATTTAGCACTACAGCATCTTCAAAATTCGGTAATGCTATGCAGTCATCCGTGTTTGGGGAAACAGTAACAACTAGTAGTTCAACTACTACTGCGGCTTCAATATTTGCTAGTGCAACTACAACTACACAAAGCATTTTCGAAACAACACCCACAACTCAAGCTACCTCGTTTGGCGGTTTGGCTGGACAAACATCAGTCTTCGGATCAAATATACCTCCAAATCAATCAATTTTCGGTGCAGCTGTTACACAAACATCTGTGTTTGGAACTTCTAATCCCACAACACAATCATCAGTATTTGGGACTCCAGCACAAACAACTCAAACATCTGTTTTTGGAACTCCAACACAAGGTACTCAGTCATCTGTATTCGGAACTCCAGCAACAACTACACAGCCGTCTGTATTCGGAACTCCAAGTCAAACTACTCAGTCGTCGATATTCGGAAATGCTAATACCCAGGTGTCAGTGTTTGGAACGCCACCCGCGACAACTCAATCTTCACTATTTGGAACTCCCACTACAAATACTCAAAGTGGATCACTTTTTGGAGGTGCAGAATCCAATATATTCGCATCAGCCAGCATATCTACAACCAGCGCTTCACAAAACACTTCAGGAAGCATATTTGGTGGAAGGTAATTTTAATTTACTAAGCCTTAAACCTTGTAATTTTTCAAATCAAAATCTACTGATAGTAATGTTTTACTATTTCATCTATACAAAGAAATATTACTTTAATTAACCAATTAAATAGACAAATCTATTTAAATAACGCTGTTCTCACAATCGTCAAATTCTTTAGAAAATTAGAAGAAATATTAGTCAAATGTTAATGAATTTATAAATGTATAGATACTTATTAGCTGCTTAAAATTACAAGTAGATCGGACGAACGAGTTTATTTGTCTGTATCATTAAAGTCATTAATTACATATGTAAATCGTTCAGGGTACAAATACAAGATCGCGCTAATTAAAATCAACGAGCGTGCGTCTGCGACCGTAACGCAAAAAAAGTGCCCCGCGCACCGCGCCTTCGATAGCTCTGCACCCCCTACGCTCCCGAATCCTCCCTTGCGTTTACCCCACCCCTGTCACATCTATGACGCATAACTAACAACATATATCAAAAGGCAACAAAGAAAATGTTCTATAAAGTACTTAATATGTCACACCAACACCAACACTCTACGTTACAATTATACAGTGGTTAAATCATACCGTTCGATTACTCTGTAAAGCGTTTATTATTTTAACAGCTTAATATATAACAAAGCGATTTGTGGAAAACTAGTTTCTACCTCCGAATTGTCTGCGTGGACTTTACCGGTTCGCTGGACTTGGTCTTTACTGGGATAAAAAGTATCATCCTATGTCTTGATTCGGGTTACAAGCCATCTGTGTACCAAATTTCATCCAAATCCTTTTAGCGGTTTATACGTGATTGAGTAACTAAACTCAATTTCGCATTTGTAATATTACTGGCTGTGCCCGCGGTTTCGCTCGAGTGATCGACAGAAGAAAATCGTCATAAAAATGACAAAAATCGTCATTTTTAATCGATAAACGTTTGTCTGGGCCTTCCTGTCCCAACAATTCCTTTCACACTCACATCATAAATTTGTATAGTCATTCTTATTTCATTCATCCTCTTAACATGCCCAAACCATCTAAGCATCCCTATCTCAATTCGTGTCACTATATCTTCTTTCACACCACAAAGCTCGCCGTTGTGTTCTGATTATACTGTGCCTACCATCAGGGACAGTAGGTACTGTTGATTTGTCGTGCTATTAAAAAAAATATATTAACCATTTTATTTATATAGATAAATAGATAATGTAGTAATGATGCATATTTTTTAACTGACTTAAAAAAAAGACGGAGGTTACTCATTTGGAATGTTTTTTTTTTAATGAATGTTCAGACATAATTTTTTTGTTTATGAACCGATTTGGATGATTCTTGTTTGTTTGGAGAGGGGATACCTCAAGGGTGGCCCCATTTTAATTTCATAGTCATCGGTCCTTCAACTTCGAAGATACACCAGAGAACTTCCCAAAAACATTATATTAAAATATGTTTTCGTTTAATTTCTTTAATGGTTTATCGTTTGACCACTATTTCACCTTATGTGGTGTATTAGTTAAGTGACGATGCTAAGCCTAGTGGGGAACTGGCTCTCAAGTTCTGCTGCCGGAACACACGACGATATATTTTAAGGATGGTAACTAGCCAGGCGGGCATTAGAAAATGCCCCATCAATATGTTACGTTTTTACACAGTGTCTTTTATCACCCTAAGCTTAGGCTCACTGCAGGGACTCGAACTTACGTCGATCGACGCGTTGTTTTTACATTTACACGCTACCACTAAGCCAACATTGCTTCATGAAACTGTGAGGACTTCAAATTAATTAAAATATCATATTCATTAAAATATTAATTATTAGAAATACTTGTGGTGAAATAAATATTATATTTAATAAATGACATTTCAATAGAGAGTCTTTCTTTACACGAGGTGCTGAGCTATAATTATTTCAAACTTTATTTATATTATTTCAGTACTTCAACTGGATCTGTGTTCGGAAACAATAAGACTAACGTCTTCGGTGGCAAGACCACTTTCGGTCAGCCTAATACGACTACCGCCTCTATATTCGGCGGGGAGACATCGTTCGGCCAAAAACCAGCAGCGAATAGTTTTTGGACTGGCGCGAATGCTAGTACTGGAACTGGTTTTGCTTCAAGCGCTTTTGGTAATTAAATATTTTTATACTATTATTTCGCTTTGTACCATGTAACTTTCCTGTGATTCCTTAATATTTTTCTATAATTTAATATTATTTTTACTTTCGTTCGTTTTTGTATATTATAATTATATCTTTACTTATTGACCGCCGTAAGTGCAAGTCTCGGTCGTATGGGACTCTGGAGGGGAACCACCGATCAACCAATCAGCTAGCCTATTGCGGCCCGATGGCAGTGACTGCTACACATTATATTATTTTACCAAAAAGGAATTACTGACGCTGCGTTTAAAACAACTATACAGACAATTAAATGTAATGCTTTGACGCGTTCTGAATTAATTATATTGTCAAGATATGGGGCTTCCACCCTAAATCGACCACTTCTGATCCCGACCCCTTTCGATTTCCCAAAATTTATTTGTTTGTTTTCTACCTCACTAAAGACTAATCTCAAAATTTTATCAAATTTTTATACCCAACCAAAAAAGTTACGATTTTTAGAAAAAATAGGCTTTTTTATTTTTAAATATCTATCTATAACTTTGTAAAAATTGAAATACGCGTACGTTTAAAAAAAAATTGGAAAAAAATGGAAATTTTTTTTAGACTTATCTACATTTACTTATTACATTTTTCTGCAGTAAAAATATAAGTATAATGAAAGCACGGATTTTTTTACATAATTTTTTTTATACACCCAAAATGGCAATCAAGCATACGGTTCTCCTGATGGTAAACGGGTACCGTAGTATATGGACGCTTGTAATACCATAGGTATCACTAGCTCTTTGCCAACCTTGAACCCCCTTAGCCCAAGAAGTTCTGGAGACCCTACTCACCGCAGCAACACAACATAGCTTATTTAGCTGCGATCTTTTCTAGGGTGGAGGTATTCCGCTAAAGTAGAAAAATCTCCAAAAATAATTCTCTGTAACTTAACTCACTTGTAAATGTATAACGGCGTTCGATTAATTCTACTAGGTATTCATTCCATTTAGTGTTTTTTTATTTTGGTCTGCTGCAATTTTAAGATCTATGGAAAGTAATAATAAAAAATGGTAACGATTCTCAAAAACTATTGTATTCAAGAAGTTAAGTGCAAAATATTGTTATGTTGTTTCTAAATTTCATTATTTATTTATAATCATAATTGAAAGCCAAAATGCATATTTAAGGTTATGTCGAAATTTGCACCACGTAACAATTTACCTTTTATGGATACTTCATGCAAGCTGTCATATGTTGTATGTCATATATGCATGTTATATAAATATTTCGGTAAATTTGGTATTATATTATTATATCCCGTTATAAAAGCAATAAGTCTTATTTAACGATATCGTCAAATTACCTGGCAAACTATACAAATTATTATTAAAGCAAAGTATATTTTTATATCTAGGACAACAAGCAACAACACAAGCTTCGTCTATTTTCGGCGGTAGTTCAGGAGGCAGTTTCAGCTCGTCCCAGCAAGCTGGGCAACCATTTGGTACTCCGCAACAAAGTACTGCCTTTGGGGGAAGCGAAAATAAACCGTCAGTGTTCAGTACACCTCAACAATCTGGTTAGCTATATTTATATTTCCTTGATACTTTTTGTTATTTCACCTATCTACGGTTAGTCATCACAAATTAAGCATAGCTTCTATTATGGTAACTAAACAGCTAATATAATATACATATATAGATAGATTAAAACAATAGTGACTCAGTGGTAGCATGTACGGACATCGCATCGATCGACAAGAGCCTCAGCACTCGGTGCAGGAAGAAATCATGATGAAACCATGGCACAGCGGTAGGGTATTTTTTAATGCCTATAGTCAAGTCAAGTTGGTCAAGTTTTACCTATAAATGTGTTCCGGTAATCGCACTTGAGAGCCATTTTCCCACTAGGTTTAACATGTCACCATCTTGAGGACTGATGGAATGCTGGAAAAAAATATTATGTGTCATTTGTTTATAAATTATAAAAAAAATTGCAGAATTTATCTATATAATTTTTTCTTAACTAAACATTTAATAAATAAAACAAAAAAGAAGCTTTATAAACTTTATCAAGAATTAACACCAATCTTCACTTGTTGACTAGACTAACTATTCTGATACATATATTATATTTGTATATGACTATTATCAATTATTAATTTTTTTAGGATCTGCATTTGGCGGTTCTGCTGTGTTCGGCGGAAACTCAGTATTTGGACAACCAACAAAGTAAGTTTTATGTTAATGATATTTTACGCGTTATTGTTAAATTAAATTGAATCCATTTTTTTTGTTTTATTTAGTTTTAGTTCTCCCACCGGGGGCGGATTCAGCTCGTTTGGTGGATTTAACAAAAGCCCGACGAGCGGTTTCGGTGCACCAGCTACCTTCGGTGGAGCACGTACATTCGGTGGATCCGCATTCGGGGGTTCACCACCCGGTAATGTTTTCGGAGGGACTGCACCGGCGCCAAGTAAGTTTTCAAAAACTTTTCTATCGGTAAATAATAATTATCGTGTTTATTAACTCATGTTTGAAGAGTAACCACTGTAATAAGCCAGGTTTAGGATACACTTATAAGGATCATCCGTCCTTATTTTGATTTTTTATTTTTGTGTTCCCAGGGATTCATATGGTTCAAAATAAATTACTAAAAATATTTCTTCTCCTTATTTACTTTTAATTGCAAACTTAATTCTTATCTTCTTTTATAGCAAACAGTTTGTTTAAATTTTTAATAATTTATTATGTATTACCTACTTTAAATGTTTATAATTATCAGTAAAGTTATGTAATCAACTTCTCATTGATTTTACCTGTAGATATTATAAATTATGTGCTTTAACAGCAAGCTTACGACTCAAATGCCACTTCACGAATACACTTATTATTATATTTTTTTAATCGTTGTGCTAACATAACTCTCCGAGCTTCGAGTGAAAACCAGCTCAAATTTGTCGAGACCCATTTGGTCTTACTTTTACGTGTTGTGTAACAAACAAATATATTTTCTTTCTTTCAAAGTTTCAAGTCTGTATCTTACTGTTGTCTTAATATTAACCCACGCCTCTTTGCAGTTCAAGTTTCCCATATAAACAATACCAGGGGGTTTTAGGTATTTGAATGATTAATATTGTATTCCGACCACATTAATTGTTCTATAAAAATTTAAACTTGGCAGTCTTTTTACCTGTTTATTTCATAAAGGCAGCGCCAACAGTGCTTAATAATAATATTATGTAGATATTTCTTAGAATTTTACAGATTTGACAGAAATTAACAAATACATTTTTTATATAGTTTCTATTCTAAAAATCTGTCAAAATTCTAATTAACATCTATCATAAGGTGGGGCGCATCTTTTCATTTTGTATCAAGCTTAATCGTGATGATGATGTGATGGTGAATCGTATATTGTCAATTAATCAATCATTTGTACTAACCAATCATACAGTTTTTGTAAAATTTCTTCAAATTTCAAATTTTAGCAGGTTTTAGTCCAACTCAGTCAAATGCCACGTTCGAGAGTTTAGCGACCCAGAACACGCTTACCTTCGGCAACTTGGCGCAGCAGTCCGGTCAGCAACCACAACCAGCGCCGGCTTTTAATCAGTTAGTATAATGAATAAATTAATTTACTGTTAATAAAAAACGTGAGGCGTCATGGGACATCCGGTGGATGTGAAATGTCTACATTTTTAATTGCAATATGAATAAATAAAAACGAAAAAAATAAATATACACATAGTTATTTATATAACAAAATATCAATGTAATTTCATTATTTTATTCTTGTGACATTATTTACCAAGCAAACTTATTTTAATGATATATCCATTGGCGTAGCTGTCGAATTTTCGTAAGGGAGGGAGCAGTCAGTCAGATGATGATCACCCACTAAATCCAAAAGAATTTTAACCTCATGATGAAACAAATAAAAATAAAAATGACATATTCCTTCTATACTGTCGATTTTTCTAGGGTGGGCAATGAGTTTTTTTTATTCTGCACCAAACGCATAGCTTAAAGTGGTGCGAAAAAGACAGCTAATAGTAATATCAACAGAGTTAATGTCATCCTTCTCTAATTTACTGAAGGAATGCAACCAATTTCTAACATCAAATATGTGTACTTTTACTTATGTTCTTCAGTTCATTAAGTTCGGACGTGGTGATTTAAAGTTATTTACTCATTGTTTATTTCAACGAATTTGGCTTGTTTTACGGACTCTGTGATAATTTCTTATGAATACTGTGGCTTACTCTAACTGGACTTTCTATTTGCTTGTGATTGGATTAAGTAAACTGTAATACGCCGCGGAGAGCTCGGCCCTTGGCTAAAGAAGAAACAATTCAAAGTTGGATTGAACCCTACCCAGAATTGATGTATGAGTCGACACGACGCTTGATTTATTGCACGAAATGTGAAACCAACTTTGGATGTAGAATAAGTACAGTTAAAAGGCACGTTGAAGGGCCTGTACACAACAGACCATTCGAAAATGAACCCAAACATTTTTACGATGATTTAGTAGAATTTCTTATTCTCTGCAACATACCATGGCAACAAACTGAAAATCCGGCATTCACAAGATTTTTTCAAAAGTACATATGCTGCACCTGTGCTAAGATACCTTTTTCAAAATTACCTAGCGAGAGAACGATTAGAAGACATCTGGACACATTTTATCAAGAGAAGATGACTGTTATACATAGTGCGGTGAAAAATGAAAAATTGTGGATATCGCTGGATGAAACCACGGACTTCCTTGATAGATATATTGTTCAATTTTTCATTGAAACCCTTGAACTCGAGTGTTACAAATAATAAAACATACTTGGGTAGCATGTAAAATGTTGGAAGTGGTAAATGAGAAAAGTATTGCAAATTTTGTAACTGATTGCTTAAAAAACTTATGGGGCGAATCTTATGAAAATAATATTGAATATGTTCTTTTGATGTGTTCAGACAGCGTTGCCTATATGTTGAAGGCGGGGCGAATATTAAAGACAGTATTTCCAAATATGAAACATGTAACCTGTTTGGCTCATGCTCTTTATCGAGTTGCGGAAGAAATTCGATCTCAACATACTGATGTAGATAATTTGATCGGTGACTTAAAAAAAAAATTTTTGAAATCCCCTAGTAGAGTCAAACTGTTAAAAGAAATGTAGCCAGACCTGCCGCTACCTCCTAAACCTGTCATAACCAGATGGGGCACTTGGCTTTCCGCTGTCTCATACTGTGTGAAATATTTTAATGAAATAAATAATGTGTTAAACCGTTTAAGAAATTCCGACGCTGTATCAATAAAAAAAGCAAAAAATATTTTGAGGAAGCCGAACACAAAAAGAGATTTCATTTACATACACGAAAATTATGAAATAATCGAAATTGCCTTGACAAGACTACAAGCTCGCGATACTACAATTGTTGATACTTTAGAAATATGTATTTGACGAAGTTCGCACATTAATAAATTGGAGTTCTAATCTAGTTATACAAACCAAATTAGAAGCGGTCATGGGGCGTAATCCTGATTTAGATGACATCAGAACTTATGCAGATAAAATCTCGAATAAGTCAGCAACCGATAAAGAATGCTTGTATAAATTCTCTCCACTCACGTCAGTGGAAGTAGAAAGAAGTTTTTCGGCATATAAATGGATTTTAGATGTAAAAGGTAATAGATTGAAAATAGAAATCATCGAAAAAATTATGATCTGCTATTATAATTTTATACAGACAAAAGAGAAGTGAAACGTTCATGTTTATTAACATAATTATATTGTATATTTATTGTTTATCTATAAAACACATGTTAATTTATTGTAGAGTTCATAATTAATTAATTATGGTAAAAATCATTAATCTTATCGCCGTTACGGGCTTACTGTAATGAGAATATATTATTTTCGTTCGCCGATTCGAAAGCTGGAATCCTGGGGAATATCCATATTCAAATAATGATCGAGGTCATTGACACCATGTGGCACGGGTCGTGATGATCACTGCTAATAAGTCTATCTAATAAGGAACACTCACAATAAGCATTTTGTCTTTAAAATAGCCGGGAGCGGGGGAGCATGATTCGCGCGGGAATTCTGTTGTCAACGTGAGCGAAGCCACGGGCACAGCTCGTACCAAATATAATCTAAATTTGCTAAATTTTTGAAGTCGATATTTATTTTAACGATTTCTTCTAGGGATATATCAGGATCGCCGATTATTTGTCAACCGATATCTAAAAATTTGAAAAGCGCGCGAGGCAACGCTCTTGCCCTTTTGTCGCAGACGAGAGAGCCGCACGTGGTACTAGCGGCAACATCGGCGTCTTTACTGAGCGTTGCATGTATTGTTTCGCGTCTATTTATTAATAATTTTAAAATAAATATCAAAAATGTACTTATTTTTGAAAAAAGATTATCGCCAGATGTGCATAATAGAAATACATACAATCGAAGAACCTCAAGGCACGTTGTATGCCATATCGCCGCTCATATGGTGCATATGTGTAATGGTTTAAGACATTTGATTACCAACATGTCATCGTAGTCACAAAGCAGCACTATTTACTGTTACATTATACATTAATACAAAATGTACACAGTAGGTAGACACAAATATCGAGAGAAGTCAAACTAAATTAATATTGCATATAATTATTTGATTAATATTTTCAGGTCGCCGTTGTTTACGGGGTGGCGCGGCTAATGGACACACCCACACCAAGACCATAAAATATTTTTATTATATTATATCTAATTATAATTAATATTATAATTTTTGGCATGTATTGATTAATGCTGTGGAAGAAAAATCAATAAAAATCAATAAAAATCATATTCAACATATTGTTTCATTCGTTTTTTTTTTTTTGTTTATCCACATATTAAATTTACAATTTACGAGACTTACGTGCATACTCGGTACTCATATCAAATAACTAGCTTATCCCACTATTTTACCAGTGTTAAATTTAACCCAGTTTCCACCGCGCACCATCCATGCCGCGGGTATCGTTCTAAATTTCCGTACATGCTTCCAGCTTACCTGATTGGTTGACGTTCATGGCATTTCTTGACGCTCCTTTGGGTTGTAGCTTGAAGTTATATAGCCAAACCTTCCTCAATAAATATGTTTTCAAATCTTACCTTGTAGTTCCAGAGGTTAGCGCGTTTCAACGAACAATCTTTAGAGTTTTACAGCTGCTATACGTATAGCAGTTTTCAATAACATAATATCTGAGTTTATAATCCTCGATTAGTACCTACATCATTATTTGTAATAAATACTATATTTAAATGAAGACATATCGGCTTCCTTCTTATCTATTCAAGCTATACCTATATATTATGTAGATACGGAAAAAAGTAAGGATAAAAGGTTATATTTGTCTATCTTTAGTAACTGAAACATCGGATAGATAGGTTATTGAATACGGCCGTTAATATTCACATCTAAGGGCCGCGTGAAGTTATATAAATACTAATAAGTGAGCAATTCTTGTTTATGCAGGCCGACATAACAGCGGCTACCGCCGATGGATTTAGATCTCTCGGTGGTCACCGTTTTGTTTAGATTATATCAGGGACAATACCGTCAATGTGCAGAGCTATTATTAATATATATATATATATATATATATTGCTCCAACGGTTTGGATGAAATTTTATATTTAGATAATGTTTTAAATTCCAAGGCTCGGTCGCTCAGATATTTTTAAATAATAGATGTGTGCTTATTATATAAATACGTAAAATGAACCGTTGACGGTCAAGGTAAGTGGAATTGTCTTATTAAATGCGTAACAAAACCGTAACGATATAATATTTCTGGTAACTTTGAAAGGCAATGTGTACCGTACCTACCTTTTAGGGTTTACAGACGCTTCACGGTTTATAGGTACCTACTTTATTAGGATTTTCATATTATGGTAATAACGCTTACTAAGTCTAAGCCAAAGCCTAAATATAATTATCTAAGTAGTTGTAAAAAGGTAGGTAGGTACCGACGATTTTATTGTGGTTTTCATTAAAAAAATTACCCGAGTTACAATAAAATATCTCAAAACTTCCATCATGAGGCAGATAAACTTTTGTGATAACGAGATCACCTTCACTTCGATATGTAATGAACTAAATAAAGTCCATCAACTTTGTGGAGTTGAGTCGTTAGTTGCGCTCTTTCTCCGGATGCAATGAAATCCGTTGGACGGTTTGTTAGCGACTTATGTGAATATATAATGAATTTGAAAAGTTGTGAAACTTTATACTTTCAAAATGTTGATGAACTCCTCACAGTTTACTAATGAGCGTCGTAATATTGAAAAAAAAATTACGTATTAAAATACATATAACTGAAACAGTGTCCTGTACGTAATGTAATATGATAATTCTACTTTTCAATTCGGTGTTATTGTGTGATCTTCAAATTTATCATTTTTGAACTGTAAGGGGTGTCGAATTACATCTTTAGAAGTGAGACACCCAAGTCAACCACACCTGCACATGGTGCACCCTGCTGAGTATATCGAACGAGGAAATGGCAATGGCGAAGTGGTAGGGTTGTTTTACCCGTCTGAGTAGCGACCATATACATTATGGTGAAAAGTCCATCATAGTGATTTGCTTTCGCGTGTCGCGTTCCGGGATCAGCCTGTGCATATACCTATTCAGTTTAATGTATGCAGGTCTGCCAGCATTACAGCGGCATACATCGATAGATTATGATCTCTCCGTAGTCGCCGTTATGATTGAATTGTACAGTGTGTACCATCGGGGACAGCATCGTCAATTTGCCACGCTACTATTAAAAAAATAAGGTTATATAAATTAAACATATAAATAAAATTTAATTTACACGTCTTATCATTTCAAAAGGTTTAACTGCGAGATGGAAATCACCTTCTCATTAACCCTAGCTTCTTCTACCTAAATCACATAAAACAGACGTATCGATTTATTTATAATATAAACCTCAACAAGATTTACATTATGACAATAATAATTATAAGATTACCAACAAAAAAACTAAACAAAAGCAATCTTAATTATAGGAGCTTATGTCATGATTACATGCGATGCGCAGTTAAAAAATAATTGGTTTAACGCTTTAACCAACCATTGATTTATGTCTGCGGATAATTAAGTAAATAACGAAAAAATTATATTGATAAAGCTACAGTAATTCATACTAGTTTAACTGGATGAAATCCAATTAATCTGAGTGGCTTTTACAAAAACTTGAAGTATTTCAGTGAGTGCACTCTATAGAATTAAGTGTCCACTCCACACGGTGAATGTCGATGAATTTTTTACAATAAAAGTCACTGACAATTTTTTTTCAGCTATCGGTCCACTAATAAATACACTTTGTGAAGTTTTTTTATTTATCTGATATTAATTATTATTAATGTATGTCTGCGGATAATGCACAAAAGTCATATCATAACGGGGTAGTCAGGATGGGAGTTTCGAATATTTTTAAAAGAACAATGAAACTTTGATTAGGTTTGCAGTGTTGGCGCATTTAGAAGTCACGAAAGAAAAAATACATTCTTCGAACTAAGTAGGTATACCAACCCGTTTAAACTTTTTAACCGAAAGTCGCTGTAATGGCCTAATTATTTTATTATTTTCAGATAAACCTGATTACGCTAGTTCATGCTTCAATAGATAACGAATACTTCCAAATATCTTGAGAAAATATGAAAGCTTGAGAAATGTTCAATTTTTATCAAGATCATATCAATTTTATATAAGTAAATAAATAAATGTTTTCAATTTTTGAAAATGGTCTCACAAATAGATACTGCAAGAATATTATCTGTTCCTTAGTTCGTTTTAAATGATTACTTAAGTAACAATGATTGAATTAAAAAGATATTTCTCAGATTTTTAATTTCATAGAGGCATAAATTTTATAAAAAATTGAAAATAAATACTTTAAGAACTTATTTTTACAAACTGGATAGATACTTCCAATGAAGTTAACATCATGGTTAACATCAACCACGTGCCGGACGAATATAATAACTTTTGATTAAGAATTGATTTCCGATTTTTGGAGTTCAGTGCGAAGACAAAATAGAATTTGTCAATATTAGGTAACCAACTCTCGGTACAGAGTATTATATTCTTTGGTAGGTAATCAAAGCTTGTTTTGTGTACCTAGATTTTACAATTTTGGCTACTTTTCCGGTTCCATTGCGGATTTTTTGGTATATTTCTGTTGGCATTATTCACATCACTGTTTAGTGTTTATCACCAGAGACAAAATTGAATAACAATTTAGTATTCACTAGGAGTTTTTGGCGGTATCTTGAAGTGACATGTTGGTAACAGATCGTGCAGTATAGGCAATAACCGCTTAAGCGCCATGGAGAGGACGAAGCAAAATGGTAGGGGAGAGCAGGTAGGATTCGTACAGAGGGAGCATTCGTACAGTGGTTATATCTCCATTTTCCAACACATTGAAATGTTTGTAACTGTGTGCATGACTCCCGCTTATGCGCCATAAGCTAACCGCAAAGCGGGGCGCCATGCCAGTGAGGTGTCCAGCTTCGTTGGAACGAGTCTTTAAGTTTTCGCTACACGTAGTAATTTTTGGATTCATCTTTGAATGCGTTTTGTTCTAATAAATTTTGCTCAAATTGTAAAAATAGTTTATTATGGTAGGTAGTAGGTTGATATAGTAATATTCGTTTTAAGATACCCATGTGGGTTATTTTAATTTAGAATTAATTTTTAAATGTTTGGTCTGGGGTACCTTCGTACAGTCCTCAGTGGGGTGGATTCGAATACTGTACGAATGTACAAAAAAGTTCAGAAAGTTTGTTCATTAAAAATATTATTATTAGTCACAGGACTATGCCACGAATATACTTTAAAAAGGGGAATACAATGGGATCTAGAGCTCTACCACCCAGAACTGCGTCTGCATCATGCTTGCAACATCAGAAATTATACGACGCAACCCTGAAGTGGATAGGAATGCCCTTATAGAGATTAAGAAAGGAAAACCACCAAAAAATCAAGAATATACACAGATACATCCGAAAAAGTAGACTAATAGAAATAGAAAAAGCAAAAGAAAAGAAGAAGCAAGAGCAAGTAAGAAAACCAAGAACTAAAGAAATGAAGCGCGCGTTACATTTGCTGGCAGATACAAATATAACCACTAAATATGGAAATTCTAACACACAAACAAGAATACACACCCACACCTACATATCCAAAGAACAAACACACGAACACACCCAAAAATACACACTGATGATGATACACTACGGTCCTAAATATTGCATAAATTTTGTAACTACCTACTTCATTATTTCTGCATTTAAATCTCATTTTTTGTTAATTTTGATCTTAATAAATGCTTATATTATATCCTATAAATTAGCATTCTTAGTACTATGTACGAAGGCTCCCCATTGTGTACGAATGTGCCCCACGCTATGTATGAAACTATGTTTTATATATGTATTTCATATTAATACGTTTTCCATTTTTTGTAAAAACCACCATAGTTTGTCGTAGTTGCTTTGTATCAATAATGAACTACACCATCATTAAAGCCAGATATGCACGTAATATAATATTAAAATATTATTTTAATATTACTCGCAATATTAAAATTACTCTTAAATGGGTACCCCTTACTTTATTTTTTACAAGCTTTAGAGTAAAAAGTGTACTAATCCTACCCGCACCTTGCGCCTGTTGTCTTATTCGACTCAGCGTTAGCGCCGACTCAATGAGTGAGATAAATGGATGAGTCGGCTGAACCGCGGCATTGCGCAGTGCTAAGTGTATTTTCTATGCAGTGCTGTGCCGCGGCCAGCGTGGTGTTTGCGTTAAAGGCTGAAATCTATAAAGCGTACTCAGTCTTAGCTCAGACTTAACTCAGCCTTAAGTTCCCAGATTCAAATTATAGTCGCAAGCTTAGCATTAGCTCGGCTCTGCCTGAGTAAAATTCAAGTCAACGAATTCGATGAATTACGGAAAACTTGGGTATTATACGACTAAAAAAATAGTATAGCATAATAGTGACCTAACAGTGTTTATAAACACTTTTTCAATTATGTGTATTGCTTGATTTTTATTGGCTACTACATAGAAATGACTGTTTTTATTACGTACACGTTTTGTTATTCCTGTTGTTTGCAGTTATTGATTTGAAACTTTAATCTTTTTATTTTATGTGCGAATAATCTGTCATGTTTACTTTAAAGCAAGATGAATATTATACAATTACATAATTTAAATTCTATTTTGAATAGCTTTTTAATTTTCTATACATAATTCGTGATTAATTTATTTGTTTGAGTAACCAATCAAGTAGACCAAAAATATTTAAACACTGCACGATGATGCGTAACATAACATAACATACCATCACGCCTGTATCCCCGAAGAGTTAGGCAGAGATGTACTAATGTACACCCACAATTGTGTGTATGTTTTTTAGGTCCCGAGGCTATTACCATTAATCGGGCACAAATGCCAAACTCCGAGCTGCTACAGAGAATTACATAGAAAACCCCAATAACACTTTGCTCGACCTGGGTGTCGAACCCAGAACCTCGATCATAGCAGTCGCGTTTGCGTCCACTATGCTAGTGTTGCTTCGGTGTAATAAATAGATTGCAGCATGACACATCTGCCGCACGATGTTGCCGTTTGTGATATGCAAAATGAAAAGCACTGCTTGTTACTTTGGCGTAAATGAGGCTAACAAGTTGGAAAGCTTATTCAATATAAAATCTAACTTGACAGAAGAAACTGGCAGAATTCGTATTTACGAGACGAAAAGTCATTAAAAAAATTGAAGTTTATTTTTTATTTATATATAAGGCTCTGGATACAAGTCTGACGCCAGAAGTTTATTTTAAGCCAGGTTGTCAATTTGTAGAGAATTCCCCAAATTACGGGAAATTTTAACTCGATTGGGATTTTTTATGGGATTGGTGATAAGTGGGGATTTTAACGATTTAACATTCTATGCATAAATTGAGAGCTCCTTAAACATTATCTGACTGCTTAAAATACAGATCAAAACATGATGTTAGCAGGATACAATTTTTAAAGATTTTACTGTTTTGTTATGCCAAAGAAGTATAACATTTTACTTCATACATAAGTACTCATCATTTTTAAACTATCGATTATTGATAGTTTGATACTTAAAACATCATGGGAAACAAAAAAAACATTTT
The DNA here is from genome assembly GCA_033032175.1 of Saturnia japonica. NCBI lineage: Eukaryota > Metazoa > Arthropoda > Insecta > Lepidoptera > Saturniidae > Saturnia > Saturnia japonica. The sequence continues at coordinate 9,483,863 of CM065314.1, forward strand.
TTTTTTAAAACGCGAAACCCTAATTTTTATTGTGTAGCCGAAAGTTTAAAAAGTGTTGGGTATAAACACTGCAAGGTTTTGAAATGTAAAAACTGCCATCTGCATGTTTAAAAATTCATTGATGGCTAATGATAGTAATGACGCTCCGTGTTTAAATGATAGCTCAATGGTAACGATCGATTTATATCTTCTATACAAATACATAAAATTGAAGTGTTTGTTTTGATGTCTCAATAACAACTTTATATTAGTTAAATGCTGCTTTTTAACTATAAAAATAGATTTGTCAATAAAATGCATGTGAAAATACATAAGGTACATTAAAACTACTTTTAAAAAAAATTGTCTGTCGGTCTGTTTGTTCCATTTAATCACCGAAATGGTTATAAGGCGTAACTAAGGCTGCTTCTAATTTAGAAAAGAACACTTATTTGCTTATGCTGAGTAAACCATAATAGATATATCAAATTGACGTAGTAGAGAATTGTAGATCTTTAAAAGACTTACAAAAAAGTCAACAAGAGCATATTATGCCTTATCTTCTAAGTATCACCTACAATAAGCATTTTTGTCTTTAAAATAACCTGGACCGGGGGCTACACGATTCACGAGTGTGGCCAATCGACAGTAGTCGACGCGAGCACAGCCGACACATCTACTTATTCATATAGCTTATAAAAATGCCATGTATAGCGATGAAAGAGTTTATTTTAAGTAGCGCAACAGTATACATGCGTTAGCCCCGTTTTAATAAAATTTTGAGAGGTGCCCAATTGCCTTGTTGTCTAATTTCAATGGTTTTATTACTTTGTTTTTGTACCTCCAGTTAATTACTTTATTACATCTCAGTAAGTCAATTCAATGCCCAATCTAAGATCTTTTTACACAGGGTGCTGTAGCCTCCACACCAAACTGAAATAGCGGTGGCTATCGGCTACTCTGGGTATTTTATAAAAAAAAACGATACGATCAAAAACGATCTTCAAAAAGTCCATAGAGCTGAAGCAAATACAATGCACTCAAGTACCTTGAAGTGCTCCAACACATGCGAGGATCCACCGACGCGTTACAGGTTACCACCGACGCGATACAGGTTACCACCGACGATTTTATGTACGATTTATGCACAGTGAAATTAATGCGTGCCTCGATCTGAGATCCAATATTTGAAGAGTACATAAAGCTTGACAACTGTCAGCTGCGTTTTCCCGGTCCCATCGAGTATTGAAACAACAAGTTTTTCTTGCAATTATGAAACAGGTGCCATAAACTTAAGAAAAACAGGACAACCTTTTTAAAGTAATAAAAACAACAATAAAAAACGCTTGAAAAAGGCGATTCCCAAGGCCTAAACTTTCCAAGTACCTACCTGCATATTTCTGTGAGCAACAGGCGTACTTTTTTTATTGTTTTATTGTAGGTCGTAACAATATTAGAATGCCTGTTATAATTTCAAATTAATGAATTGAATTATAAATAATGCATTCAGCTACCCGTTACAAAAGTCAAAAGAATTTTTACTTATATATTTTTTTTATTGTAATACCATTTTATTTTGAGAAAATTATGTGGGGAATTTCGGGTTATTAGAACTTTGGTCTTTTCCAATTTGGGGAATTTGAGCAAGATTCTTGAAGAAATTGTATGTTGACATTTGACAACGCTGTTTTAAAATTCAATAACAATACACTAGAAATAAAGTAATTTAATCTCTTCTAATTAGTTATAAATTCTTTGTGCAATGATTTTAGTGAAGTATTTTGTCTGTGATGCTCCTCTTGTGCAATAACATGATATCGTTTTACGCTTTTTGTGTTTGTTTGCTCTTGTGTTCAGAAATACAAGCTTCTGATGAAGTTAAAGGTGATAAAACAAACGTTGACTGCAGTACATTGCGCATGGGCCAATACATTTGTCCGCATCCGACTATCGATCAAATAGATCCTAATACCCAACAGTTTCGAGGCTGTGTTAAGGGAAAGGAGATTCCATCAGAAGGGGAGGCAGAAGGTATTTTAATATGAATCATAAGCAATTTGTTTTTTAGATAAGTTTATGGGGTGTTTAAAATATTATCTGTATTATAATTGTTTTGTATAGTACTTAACACATTGACGAACAGTACTATGTCATTTATTTTAGCTGCTGATACAATACTCATTTTCATACATTGCCTACAGGTATAGTGTGACAAGTCACAACTTAAAAACATATGTTTCTAAACAGATCTAGGTGTAAAGTCGCAATGGTGTTCTTTGGAACTAATGGATTACTGATATTGTAATGGTTGATATTCTGTCTGATCCATTTTCTCCATCATTAGCAAACAGTATTTGCTTGATCCAAGAGTAGGAGATTGATGCAGATGTACAACACCTATGGCCATAGTGTTCATGTAGACATAATTTGTTCGAACAAATTTTCAATCATAGTGTGGTGACAATACAAAGGCCTTATTATACCTTTGGTGATAGTATGTCATGTTGTTGCTTACAATAGTATAAAAAATTGATTGCTGTGGATTATAGCGTATTTTATTGAAGTAAAAACTTGGAGTTGACAGACATACTTTCATATTCCTTAACATGCACAGGTGGTACTTGTCCATTGAATGTGTTAATTAAAATTTAGCTTTTTCAGTGCAGTGTTTAGCTGCTGATGAAATAATTTGCAATGAGACAAACAATTCTACATTTTGGAGGAAAATGCCATGCAAATGGACGTAAGATAATACATGTGTTAATTATATAACTTAGTAATTTATATAAAGTATTAACTATCCCTTACACATATACTGTACCATACAAATACTGAAACAGTTAATAATTTTACTTCCTTTGTCTATCATTGATTAGTAAGATTCATAAATTTCCACACAAGCTTTGTGATTGTAACTCTAAAGGTTATATAATCAAATGTAAATCAATTCAGTTGTTTCTAATTATTATCCTTTTAATTACAGAAATGGATATTCATTAGAGATAGCTCTACTTCTGTCTGTGTTTTTGGGCATGTTTGGATTGGATAGATTTTACCTTGGCTACCCTGGTATTGGATTAGCAAAGTTATGCACATTGGGTTTTATGTTTCTTGGACAGTTATTGGATATTATACTAATAGCTGCACAGGTAAGTTATTTTTCTTTTAATGGAAATAATATTGCCTATACATTTTGCCTATGCAGTGTTTGTTATGCTGCTGGATAGTATGACACAAATAAGCAGTGTAGTTTTTTTTTGTATTTTATAGCTTATATAAGTTCATGCTAAGACTAAAAAACAGAGCAGTAACCATTAATGTCAAGCAATCTAACAAAAATCTAACCAACATGCTACACATTTTAAAGTAGGTATAAAACATATCTTCATGGGTTTCTAGTTTCCAAAAGTCTCAAATTTTTATTATGTTTTTGATTTGGCTACATGTGTGTGTGGGCGGTGTAGTGTTTGTCATATAAAATTACCTCACTTGTGGGCTTCAATATTTTAAATCACCCACCCTATCCATAGTCCTGGCTATGGTCCTATAAAAATGGATCCAGGTGATTACCTCTTTCCAAAAATTAAAAAAGAGCTTTGTGGAAAGAAATTTTCCACCAATGAAGTGAAGGAAGCAGTTTCCTGGCATTTTTCCGACTATGAAAAATATTTTTTTATGAGGGTTAAAATATATTATTTTCCCTCTTTGTCTCCCATTCTGCGAACATAAAAATGACCTCTCCTATAAATAAAATAAAGTAAAATTCACTGACATAGAACCTAAACCCCAGAATATACCTACACTGTGCTTTGTCACACTAAAGTATAAACAGATCGCGAGCACAGTGCAAGGTTAAACATGTCTCATAATTTCATTTACTTACTTAATTGCACCTACTATGAACAAACAAAATATTAAAGTCGGGGTCCGTATTTGTGGATCCACATTTCTGACAAGATATTGATGTGAATTATTTTACTACAGGTTGTAGGCCCTTCTGATGGATCAGCATTTGTTATACCTTATTATGGTGCTGGTGTAACTGTTGTACAGAGCGACAATGAAACATACTTATTACCACAAGCAGACTGGCATAACATTACCTGACAGTGGGGGACTATTTCATTTGATGTTGATGAGGACTATGATTGGACATAAAAATTTACATATTAAATTTGTCCCCAATGGCTCATTTCCTAAGTTATAAAATATTATATAAACTTGTGATTTTAATAAGTGCAACATGAACTCTTGGTGATAATTAAACTGTGAATGCAGATTTATTTATTGTTTAAAACTAAACTTATGTATTATGTATACCTGTGTAAATAAATTTTAGTATAACAATGATCTGTGAATTATTTCTGCTGTCAATTTTTTCAAACCTGATTTCATAATTGTGATGTATTGTGTATTTCTTTGTACACGTCACTCGTACGTCAGTCGTGTCAGCTGGCCGTGCAAGCCAGACGTATGTAATAAATAAAACAGTGGCGACGAATACGGACCTTGCAGTGCAGTAAATAATTTTTATAAAATGTCGATTGGCAAAATTAGTGAGTTTAATCTGCAAACAGATAATTGGCGACTATACATAGATCGTCTGGAACAATATTTTGTGGTGAATAAAATTTCCGAAGATTTACGTGTACCGACATTAATCACCGTAATCGGTGCGGAATGCTATGAGCTGATAGTGAATTTGTGTACACCGAATAAACCCACCAGTAAAACATTTATTGAATTAACAAATATAGTCGAAAACCATTTGCAGCCTAAGCCAAGTATACTGGCTGAAAGATACAAATTTCGACAGCGGAAACAGAAGGTGGGTGAAAAAATATCCACAATATGTCGCAACATTAAAAAAAATGTCGAAAACGTGTGAATTTGGAAACTGGTTAGAAGATAGCTTGCGGGATCAGTTAGTTTGCGGGTTGAACTCTGAAACCATACGTCAACGACTTTTTGCCGAGGACAGGCTGGACTTCGGAAAAGCTTACAATCTGGCTATCAGTTTGGTAGCGGCAGAGGGACGCGGCTTTGATTGAAGACCATGTAGACGGACGCAGCTGTATAAACATAGATAATTGTCAAGCGATCGTGAGGAAAGGGCGCGCACTGGTGCCACGGAACGGGAATGAGACTGCCACGGCGGTTTCGGCGACGGGAGCAGGGCCATCGCGTGCAACTCGCTGGGAGCGGTCGGCGAGCACAGCGGCGGCCCAGGGCCCCCGGTGTCGTGCATGCGGAGGACCTCATGACATGAAGCGATGCCGGTTTGCGCGCTACTTTTGTAAGGTATGCAACCAGCAGGGGCACTTGCGGCGGGTATGTCCACATGTTACGCGCCAACATCGGGTGTGTGAGATGATTACGAGCCAGCCTGATCACGTAGGAAGCGAGGGCAGTGATGAGGTGATTATTGAAAACTTTAATCAACTTAATTTATCATGTTATCCTCCTATACTGTTAACATTGAAGGTGCACGGCAGAGATGTCGTTATGGAATGTGACACGGGCAGTGCCGTTTCGTGTATTAGTTCTACCATGTACTATAAGTATTTTAATGATTTGAAATTAAACACGTGTAGTTTAGTGCTAAGATATTATACGGGGGAATTAGTACGACCTATGGGGGTAATCGAACCAGCCGTAGAATATAAAAACAGAACGAAATGTTTGTAGTTATTTGTGTTACGTGATGCGAAATCATCTCTGTTAGGCCGACAGTGGTTATCGGAATTGAAGATACAATTACCTACATTAGAATATAATTTACTTAATAATATAGACGATAAGATTTTTGATTTGAAGGAATTCAGTTCCATATATTGTGAAGTGATTGCGGACGGGTTGGGCCGCTTCACTGGCGGCACCGTGAGCATAAGTGTGCGGGAGGGCGCGCGGCCTGTATTCATACTCAGCCAGCGCTCAGCCAGCTGGTGCGCGACGGCATACTCACTCATATTGATCGGTCTGATTGTGCCACGCCTATCGTACCAGTGGTTAAGAAAGACGGTAACATTAGAATTTGTGCTGATTATAAGTTAACTCTAAATAAGGTCATCGAGGTCGACCGTTACCCGTTACCTCGTATGGAGGACTTATTGGCTCGGCTTAGGTAGTGGAGAGAGATTTAGTAAAATAGATTTATCACAGGCCTACGCTCAGTTTGAATTGGACGATACAAAAAAATATACTGTCATCAATACACATAAGGGTTTATTTATGTATAATCGTTTGGTTTTCGGTCTAGCATCCAGCCCGGGTGTTTTTCAAAAGCGATTGGAGCAATTGCTTGCAGACTTACCAGGTGTAGGTGTATTTTTAGATGACATCATTATTACCGGAAAAAATACTACTCTACATAAAGTAAATAACTTAAACAGGGTGTTTGATAGATTAAGATCACACGGTTTGAGGGTAAAAAAAGAAAAATGTACATTCTTTGCGGAGTCAGTGAGTTATTTAGGTCATATTATAAACAAAGATGGAATTCAAACTTGTCCCGAAAAAGTTAAAGCCGTTTGGAATACTCCCCCTCCTAAGAATGTTTCGGAACTCAAGGCGTTTATAGGTCTCATTATGTATTATGCTAAATTCGTGAGAAATGTGAGTACAATTTTAGCACCTTTGTACAATCTCTTGAGAGCTAACGTTAAGTTTATTTAGAATGAAGAATGTAAAGCCGCTTTTGATCATATTAAACGCAGTTTGAGCGGTAGCGAAGTCCTGGTCCACTATTCTCCAGAGCTACCGTTAGTACTTACAGCGGATGCAAGTGCGGTGGGCGTTGGAGCAGTGCTATCACATATTACACCGGATGGAGAGCGCCCGGTGGCATACGCGTCGCGGTCACTTATTCCCGCCGAGCGCGGTTATGCACAGATAGATAGGGAGGCTTTAGCAATTGTTTATGGAATCCGGAAATTCCACCAATACTTATATGGAAGGAAATTTACGCTAAGAACTGATCATAAGCCGTTGACATATATTTTTGGAAATAAAGTAGGTATACCCGTTATGGCGGCTACGCGGATACAGAGGTGGGCCGTTTTACTATCTGGATATAATTATAATATAGAATATGTAGCATCGGACAAGAATTGTGCCGACGCGTTAACGCGACTTCCGGTAACCGGTACCGATAGCAAAATAAATAGAGAAGTATCTTATGTTAATTTTGTGGAACGATTTTTACCTATAACGAATAATGATGTAAGAATGGCTACTGTGAGGGATCCTGTTATGAGTAGGGTAGTAAGTTACCTTCGAACGGGTTGGCCGACGACATGTCCGGAAGACACAATTAAACCTTATTATAATAAGCGTAATGAATTGTATCTAGAACGTGATTGTGTCATGTGGGGATATCGCATAATCATACTACCACTACTTCGGGAAACTGTGTTAAAACAGTTACACTCGGGTCATATGGGTATAGTCAAAACTAAAGGCATAGCCCGTAGTTACGTGTGGTGGCCCGATATTGATCTGATTTAGAGCAGGTATGCAAGCAGTGTGAAACTTGTGCTGCAGAATCGCAAGCCCCTCCTCGTAGTCCGCCGCAACCTTGGCCTTATCATATTCAACCGTGGTCTAGCATCCATTTAGATTTTTTGGGCCCTTATAATAGTAGGATGTTTTTGGTTCTCGTTGATTCTAGTTCCAAGTGGCTCGAAATATTTGAAATGCCGAAAACAAATGCTTTTTCTACAATCAAAGAGCTCAGGGCTACTTTTGCACGCTTTGGACTACCGACTGAAGTGGTGTCAGACCAAGGACCACCGTTCACGAGTCTGGAATTTAAAAACTTTTTAACCGCTAATGGAATTCGTCAGTCTTTTTCACCGGTATACCATCCATCATCCAATGGTGCCGCTGAGAATGCGGTTAAATTATGTAAGTAAACCATTAAAAAAGCATATAGGGATTCGGTAGACGTGGATGCCGCACTACAGACTTCTATTAGCTTATAGAAATAGTATTCATAGTACTACTGGTGAAAGCCCAGCGCTGTTACTCCAACGTCGCTATTTACGTTCTCGTCTCGATTTATTACATGGCGGACGTGCTCTCGATGACCATGTTAGGGATTCACAAGCACGACAAACAAAAAACGCAGGTGGAATGCCGCGAACTTTAAATGAAGGCGAGGAGGTTTGGATGAGAGCTTATGGGGGACGAGACAAATGGGTTCGAGGTACAATAACTGAGAGGGAAGGTACGCGAAGGTACGTTGTGGACGCGGGTAATGGTCGGCTTTCGTGAAGACATGTTGATCAATTGAAACGTAGATCTTTATTAACTGATGTTCAGTACCCATCACAAAATGATAAAGATAATTTAGTGTCCAGGGGTGGTGAGGATGCTGTAGTTTACCCGAGATCGGAAATGGAGGCGAAGGTTGCCGATGATGAGGTGGTAGGCAGTGAACAAGAGAATGATATTGATAGTTGTCCAGTAAGTCCACCTGGCTCCCCTGAATACGAGTCCGCAACTTCACCTCCATTGGAGTCTCCAAAAGAACTGCGTTATCCTAAGCGACCACGGAAACCAGTTATTAGATATGGCATTGATGAATATCATAAGTGAATGTTGCTTGTAATATGTTATATGTGATTATGTTATTGTTCATTTAAAATTTTGTTATGACATATATAGTCTTGTAAAAGTTATTGTTATATTTAGAGCATTATTGTTATATAAGCCTTATAAGGATATTCATATATTTAGTGAGGAGGTGTGATGTATTGTGTATTTCTTTGTACACGTCACTCGTACGTCAGTCGTGTCAGCTGGCCGTGCAAGCCAGACGTATGTAATAAATAAAACAATAATAAAGATAATTATTTCTGTTTTCTTTAAAAACCTTAGTTTAGAGACTTTATCACCTACTTGATAAATTTTGATTGAATTCATACTCAGCTGTGATTTTTAATTAACTATGCTAAAATGTCATTTGGTGGATTGCCACCTTATTATACCATAAAAAGTTATTGTTAGATTACTAGTTTGAATTTGCGTTGATCATTAGTATAAGTAGCATGGATTTATAATTGTAGTAAACTACCCATATGATGGGTAACATGCTAAGCCACCCATTTCCTATCAAAGATGGTACACATAACAAACCACAACATTTATACAAAACAACATAACAAAGATATACAACAAAAATATGGCAGCAAATAAGTAACAACAAAAACTGATGTTAAGAGCGTAAAGTATATTCGTAAAACCAATCGCAAACGAAGAAGGGGGACAGCTGATGCGATTCTTGTTATGCACCAAATGGTGGATGCCTACAAGTGATACCATATTAATAATAGATATTCTTTACACAAAATAAATTTACATTTGTAAAGAAACTAGCGCCCTCATGTAATTTCCACTCATTTATGTCAGACTAAATTCTATCAATCCTATTCATTTTATTGTTGTTTTCTTATTTATTACAAGAACAGTTTATATATTATATTTATTAATACTTATTGTCATATTTCATGTATTACGTTTATTTACACCAATGAGTAAAATGAAATCAAGGAGTCATGTCACAATGATTTAATGAATCGTTTAGAAATGGTTATACTACAGTACTATGCTTCACGCTTCCAACATTTAACAAAAACTGGTCGATTGCAGCTGTCATTTTAGTCTAGCTAATTAAAAATCTGAGTTTAGGTCAAGATAAAACAGACCTTGTACAACAAAACAGTTTAATAATAATTATCATTACTATCTACAATATAAATGCTTATAATTCCTATCTCAATTTGCAGTATCAATATGATCTTTTATGGCAGGTTGAGTTTCCTGTAAGGAAATATCAGTTGGTGGTGCAGTGAGAGTAAAAATAACTGGTATGTTTGATAGTACTGGATTACCATATTTTTCAAGTAATCTTATCCAGGATAATAAGGAATCTCTTGATGAGGTACCTGTAAGCAAGAAGGTTTTTTTCCTATACAATTATGTTACTTATTGAACTGCTGTCCACAGTTGTAGGGTTTTTTATAATGCCGGCCTGGCTAGTTACCACTCTCATGTCGAATATGTGTATTCCGGCAGCTGCACTTTAGAGCCAGACTTCCACTAGGCTTAGCATGCTACCATTTTAAGTCACATTGTCACTTAAGATCAGGTGAGGTTGTAGCCATAATGCTAAATCTATAACTATAAAAAAAACAATGCTTCACTATTGCAAGCTGGTTAGAATTCTTTACAATTTCCTATGTTTTCTTAGTGTTTGCCTAACAAATTGAATATTTAATGATGTTCAGTTTTACCATACACATAATATACTGATAATGAAGAGTCCATCATCGAAAAATAAATGAATACATAATACCTGTAGCACAAACTGAAACTATTGTCCCATCATCTTGTTCATGTACTGTACATCTAACAGCTGGCAGTTTTATACTTCCAAAGAAACCTGGAATACCTGGAGTTGTCTTAAGATTTGAAACATCTGTAAAGTGCAATGATAATTTAAAATAATTTTATAATACATATTCCTTCCAATATACAATTTAAAAGTAACAAACAATACACCTCATAATTGAATATTTTCATTGAAAATGAAACAATTGCAGTTATATACATAATTATTTAGTATGATCAATCATAGATACTTGGTAAGAAATAGGATATGTATGAAACATTTTTTGTATTATTAGTTTAAAGTAAAACCGCTTACTTCAAGAAATTAAACATAAACATACCATCTGGATCTGTGTCATCTTTAAATTCTGGCCTTATCTTTCCAAGAAGGAGAAAATATGTGACAATTTGATCTTTCAAATACACATCAAATGGACCTCTTACTACAAGAGGTTCTTCTAAAGGTTGATCTGACAATAAAATTCTTTGAGCTTCACTTTGAGCACTTACAATCCAGGTTTTGTCTAATGATGCTTCTATTTGTTCTGTCTGGCAGAAAAACACTAATAAATGCCATTTGCTATTAATTGACAGTATGCAAATAGTGTGAAAATGTATGTGAATGGAATTAATATTAATTCATAATTGCTAAGACTAAGACTAATATAAATATTAATAAATAAAAACTCATACACAGAAAAATATACTTCTAGCATATTAGTTAGCATTATAATGTTTATATTATTAGTTTTACATATCTATGTGTTAATGTTAATAATTAGGTTACCAAGGTCACCTCTTGAGCATTGGAATACACTATCATCACTGATTGAAAAAAAAAATTATTTATAATATACTGAAAAAGTATTAGGAGATTTATTTATGAAATTTGTCAATCAAATTAAATGTTTATTAAATTTTCACCTGCCAAATGTTAATCTTCATATCAGGGTCGACAGATGTTATTCTCTCTATAGCTAACTTGGCCAATTCTAAGGTATCTGCTGGCAAATCATCTGGTATGTACCATGGGCTCAGGTTCTTAAACTTAGGCATCCAATACATCATGCGCCAAAACTTACGTAGCGCTATACCTCTACGACCAAATATGTTTAATAGCATTTGTTCCATCTCGGTATCTGGCATTACCTCTGTTCATAAAAAAATTATAATAAGGTGATATTGGTTGATAAAATTCATAAACATTTCATTTCTCAAAAATTTTACTGAAATTAATAACATACAGATACACACATTTACTTACTATTATCTTCCATTTGCTCCAGTAAGTCGACAGCACATTGTTGTTGTTTTGGATAATGCATAAATTCTGATTGAAATATGTTTGTCGGTATAAATTTACCTTTAGGCAATACTTCTACAAGTGCTTTATAAGCTTCTAAATCTTTGTTCACACCAAACTCCTTCATTCTACCTAACGCTGCGTAAATAAACTCTACATGTCCTCGACGCCTGGTGTCACGTCCTTCAAATATTTTGATCACTTCTAGGTATGATTGCTTGTTCTTTTTGGGTTGTGTGACGAAAGGGTCGTATACGATTACCTGTTTATCTGAACTTTCCCATCGCTTTAGCAAGATGTTAAGCGCTCTTGTTCTTAAAATGTTTCTTAACATTTTTATTGTTATTACAGGTTATGATTGTAAAGACTTAATATGTTATAATTAGATATTTAATATTATTGAAACATTTTTTTACTACCCGACAATTACATATTTTTTTATATCTTGTATTAGGCCAAGGCTGCCACTTGAAATTTGTTCAGTAATTCATTGACAGTTTGAGACCATCCTCTGGATAATGGTCTATGGAGACCATACGGTCCATAGTGTCCATACCACAAATTATAAAGTTCTACGTTTTTTTTTTTTTTTTTTTTTTTAGAACTTACTACACTGTTAGCCTTAGGGGCCCTATCGTCAAACAGAGCCGCTGCGGCTTTCACAGCTTCACCGGACTTGGGGGCGAGCGCTTAGGGCACTCAGCCGCGAATAAAGTTCTACGTAATCTACGTTGTATTTTATACAGACCATACTCTATAGCAGGGGGAGGAAAGTTACTATTTCAGTATTTCGTTTAAATTTTTGATGTCGCCATCTCATAGTTGTGTTCCTAACTAATGTATCAATTAATTATTAGTTTACTCACAAGATGGCACAATCTAATCGTTTATACTGTCGATGTTGGGGATGAAACGATACCAGTCAAGTATAATAATTTTATTTGATACCATAGCAGTGGGAAAGAATCTATACTTACTTGTATCGTATAATTTATTTTTTCTTTGAATTAGAGACAAGTAAAACCTACAATACTTTCTCATACATTTTTGCCCTTACTTAAAAAGGTTGATGTAGCATTTCAAAACAACCTCTTAGTACGTACAAAGGTGGTAACTATGAATAGAACACTGGCGCCTGTTTCTACATCGTAGAAAAATGATTTTAATGTATTCCATCTCAATCCCATCTTTCTAATTGGTTTAATTATAATTATCAAATGCAATATGACGTCACATACTGAAATGTAAGCTTTTAATTAAAACAAGTGGTTGTTAAGACTTCTAATGATGCTTTCACTGAATCCTTCAAGAATAGAAAATTTTTCACAAATGTGAAATTCAAATCTGCTATGAACGAGTACCGATACGTGTACTTTTCACCATTTCTTACTCGATACTCGGTCACAATGTATTGATGAAACAAAAATACTTGGTTTCGAAATAAAAGTATCTAGTATGTATGTGTACCTAAATAATCCATCCCTAATCAATGTCAGTTGTCATTGTCAATGAAAAATTTTGTGTGATATGTTTACTTTAAAAGCATTATGATATTAAACATAAAAATAATAAAAAACTGTTTTATTGTTTTATTATTTAATAATTAGTCTCCTTAGTTTTGTTAATACGTTTATTTACTTATTACTATTTGCAGCCATAACATTATATTATTACTCGTATTATTACAATTCCTTTATCTAAAAAATATATTTTCTTCTTTTTGACAAGTGACATATATCTCTAGGATTTAAGTAATAAGGTTCCACTACTACATCATCCTCTTTTAAAAAAATAAATTAATCTAACATAACTTCATCCCCTTTTAAAATAAACTTAATTATAACAATTCTAATAAAACTAAATCTCTTTCACAATCCTAAACTCATTACAATATTAGTTATACAACAGTGACACATTCAACCAGTAAGCACCTCCATTTGATCAATCACAAAGTCTATGCTGGTCGAATGAAAAAAGAGATTCTAGTATAATTTACATTATCCATGTCTCTCACATTATATGACCTGTTTCCATTCATTCCGAGATCCCACAAATATTCCCTAGAAAGTTCTAACAAGGGAGCCACCATCTTGTTAGGCTACTGAGTCGTCATAACACTTGACAATATAATTCACTCGACAATGGCAGTAATGGTCTTCCTTAAATTGGACCGGTTGCCAAGTTAGGAAGAGGAACAAGAAGAAGAAGACCTGTTTCCATTATAACCAACTATGTTTCCTTTTAACCATACATTATTTTGTACATCTTTCTTAAACCACACTTTTTGACCAATATTCTTAGGTACAATTAACCTATCTTTATAAAATACTAAATGATTATCAAACGACAAATCACTCTTTAACTTATGATAACCATGTAAACAATCTGGAATAATTTTAGTACAAGGCCACCCATTCTTAATAAATTCTATTAATTCTAATAACTCACTATCCTTTGAACTTTCGCTAATTAAATAAGATTTTTGTTCTTCCGTACATTCTAAATTCTTAGACAGGCCAACACAATGTATGACCCCATACATATAACTATCGTCAACATCATTACATTTCTGATACGAACGAGATAATAAATCTGCTATATACATAAACCTACCCTGTAAGTATTTAAATTCTATATCATATTTCAATAATTTCAGTTTTAATCTTTGTAATCTAGATGATGATATCTCATGTATATGTTTCTTTAATAAATATTCTAACTGTTTATTATCATTAATAATAGTTATTTTGTGTCCATAAATGAAATAATGAAATTTTTTGGTGGCCCAATCCACACTTAACAATCTTTTTCTATTTGACAAAAATTTCGTTCTGATTGAGTTAAACTACGAGATGCAAAACAAACTGGCTTATGATTTTGTAATAAACAACAACCACTATTAAAATTCTGTAATATTGGAGCTTCAGTTATTCTTTTCTTAACATTATTAAAAATATTTTCGTGAACTTCAATTCAAATCCACTCTACATCTTTAATAAATGTAGTGGTGAAGCAATATTAGCCAAATTAGGTATAAATTTTCTTAAATAACTAACCATACTGAGAAAAATTTGTAGTTCTTTTTTATTAATCGGACTTTTTTTTTTTTTTTTTTTTTTTTGTTGGAACTGACTACACTGTTAGCCTTAGGGGCCCTAAAGCCGCTGCGGCTTTTACAGCTTCACCGGACTTGGGGGCGAGCGCAGAGGGCACTCAGCCGCGAAAGTTTTGTGGACGACTCGCACGAGGGTGCCAAAGTGGCCGGACCTCGGCTCGGGCGGTCGTCGCGTTCGCAAATAGGTCGCGATCTATTCGAATCCCTACACCTACGATTCGAGCTAACTAAATATACACATAGGCACGTTCCCTTCCTCCTGGGAGGAAGGAAGGAACCGTGCGTATGTGTATTCAATAATCGGAATGTTTCTACACTAACTAGCGCTAACTAACTAGCGTAAAAAAAGAAAAAAAAAGGTCCCTCACAGAACCTATGTACCTGTGTGGTGTGCACGTGTGTATGTTCATACGTGTGTAATGTTGTATGTAGGTAGCTAAGTGATGCACGTACAGTGTCACTTGTATCGCGCGGGCGGTTGCCTGACCCAAGGGTTTCACACCGAGGAACGGACCTAGGCTTGGGTTACCGCTAGAGAGGGTGGACGTGACGGGTGTGCTGGAGCGAAATTGACCGCCCGCCCTCTGCGGAGAGAACGGTGGTTACGCGGGCGTGGGCGCTGGCACGCTCTGTTTGGAGAGACGGATGTGTAATATTTATTCGAATTTTCGATGTGATCGTCGGGATCAATAAAAATATTGCGCGGCCGGCGTTTGCACCGGATGTCCGTGGGTGCCGGAACATAAGTGGCGGCTGTTTTTATTAACGGATTCGCGTGGTTCGACGCGGTGTCGAAATACGAACGGGAGAGCTGTTTAACGTAGGCATGTATCGAAGGAAGCTCCATATCTCTATGGAGATCTACGCTTCGAACATACCACGGGGCCCCGGTGAGACGATAGAGGAACCTATTCTGTATCGATTGTAACCGTTTGAAACTCGACTCGGACATATGTGCGAACACGGCGCAACTGTATGTCAAAATTGGTCGAATACACGTCTTGTAGAGCGTGAGCTTATGTCGCGTGGACATTTTACTCACCGAACACAACAGAGGATGCAACCGGCCCAGGACCCACGCGGCCCTGTTCCTAACCTTACGGATGTGGGGTCTAAAAGAGAGCCTACTATCTAGGGTTACCCTTAGATATTTGGTCTCTCTTACATACGGAATCGGATTATCGTAGAGCTTAACAGGTTTAAGCTTCCACGGTATCTGTGACGAATCCGCATCGAAGAGCATCGCGGCGCTCTTCGAGGGATTGACGGCTATACGCCACTCGTTAAACCACTTCCCGAGAGTGGTCACGGAGCGTTGGACTTTGTGTCTGAGGTGGGATCTATTCCTATCTGAGGCATATAAGACTGTATCGTCAGCGTATAGCCCTACCTCGACCTCCGGGAGTCGAGGTAGGTCACTGACGTACAGGTTAAATAGGCTAGGAGCCAGGATCGAACCTTGGGGAACGCCTGAGCGTATTGGACGGGGCGTGGACAATTCACCTTCCACTCTATAGCGAAAGGTGCGATCTGTTAGATAGTCGCGAATTATTTTAATTAGCCTATCGGGGACTTCAAAGTGATACAACTTGTAGATCAATCCCTCGTGCCAGACCTTATCGAAGGCCTTGGCAACGTCGAAAAAGACCGCAAGTGTACGGCGGGGTTTATATAATTCAGGGACTTTTTATATTAAGTATGGCATTTATTCTATTCGGGTCTATTTGCATACCTTTTTCGGAAATGTGTAACCAAAATATTTTACTTCCTTCAAATTGTACTGAAATTTATTTTTATTAAACTTAACGTTATATTCTAACGCTCTTTCTAAATCTTTGTTCAATAAAGCATCATGATCTTGCTCAGTGTTGCCACATATTAGTAAATCATCACAATATACAATAACACCTGATATATCCTCGAAAGCCATTTCACTATACCTTTGAAATATTTCTGGAGTCACTGACAAACCAAATAGTATTCTTAAAAAATTATAACAACCACATGGGCTGTTAAAAGTGCATAAGTCATTTGAATCCTGACTAAGCTTAATATTATTGAAACCATCAGATAAATCTAATACAGAGGAACACTTCTTATTACACAACTTAGATACAATTTCGTCAATAGCTGGTATCAAATGATATTCTCTAATTAATACTTTATTCAGATCTTTAAGATCTAAACAAATTCTCAATGAACCATCTTTCTTTTCAACAATAACCAAGTTGCTAACAAACTTTTTGGGTGTTAGACTCTCGCAATGGCCCTGTGCTTCATCAGAGCTTCTAACTTATCTGCGAGGCGCTTCATAAGTGCATTAGAACTCTACGTGGTAGTCTCACTACAGGTTCCATACCAGGTTAAATGCGTATCTGCAGAGGACTCTTAAACTCACCAACACCCTGAAAAAGTTGTTTATTTATTTTAATCATAATTTTTTTCTTATCACACTCATTCTCAACTTTGATTATATTAATATTATTTATCATTTTAAGCTTTATTAATAATATTAAGCCAAGTATAGGTCTTACTTGCTCTTTAATGATTAAAAATTCCAACATAAAACATTCATTATTATTATTATAAACTTTTAATGTTATTCTTCCTATTGGCACCAACTTTCCACCACCAAAGACCTCTATTATTGTTCTAGTCTCAGAGAAACTTAAATTTTTTTCATAAACGACTATTTTCTTCAACCAAGTTCAACTAAGTATATTAACCTGTGCACTTGTGTCACATTTAAAACATATTTTTTTTATTTTGTACTCTTAACATCTCTGTCCATTCATTATTTTCCAAATCTATGTTACAAACTAGTCATATATCATGTACATAATTGTCCTTAATATTATGCACTTTTTTGTTGACATCTCGAAACCTACACCCTACACTGAAATGGTTTAATTTCTTACATTTATTACATTGTTAACTAAATGCCGGGCACTGCCTTGAACCATGTTCAGTGTTGCATTTTTTGCACTTATAGTAATTTTTATTAAAATTTATTTTATTACAGTTAATATTATCAGTCTTATTACTCTTAACATTTTTGTATGGCCTATTTATATTATTAAAATACTTAGCTGAGTGATTTAGTGAATTGTGTTGCTGCAACGACTTCTCTGCTTGTACAACATGAAACTCTGGTTTGGTCAGCACCTTCATGTGTTCTCTTGACAGCTCTGCAGAACGACAAATGTCTACAGCTTTATACATAGTTAGGTCCATTACTTCGAGAAGCTTCTGTAGGATCCGTCGCTCCTTGACTCCAATAACGATACTGTCTCGTATCATTCGTTCTTTCTGATCTCCGAAATTGCAACTTTTCGCCATCTTCTTGACTCCTGCTTAAAATGCATCAAACGATTCACCATCTTCTTGAAATCGCTTGTTAAAATTATAACTGTTAATAACATCATTCTGCTTGGGTTTAAAATAATTTTCAAAATTTTCGATCACGTCATCCAATTTCGCCTTCTCCTCAATTTTCAAAACATTAAAATAGAATTCTTGAGTTTGAAGTCCAATACAATTTATAAATATTGCAGCTTTTCTAGTTTCGGCTAAGTTTTCAAAGCCGGCAGCTAACATAAAAATCTTGAAACTTTGTTTAAATCGCTGCCATTGTGGATAATAATTATCTGCATTATCTAGGTTAAGCCTTTCGGCATGTTATACTCGACCGCACACGTCATATTATTTACGACGACTTTTTCATCTGCATTTTTTCAGTTTTGTGAGTGTTTGTCAAAATTAGCTTATTTATGCGTAGGGAATTTAAAATCCAACTCCATCAATTTGACTGCGCCATGTTTTATTGTTTTATTAATTAGTCACCTTAGTTTTGTTAATATGTTTATATTTACTTATTACTATTTGCAGCCATAATATTATAATATTACTCGTATTAAAACAATTCCTTTTTCTTAAAAATATATTTTCTTCTTTTTGACAAGTGATATTAGGTCTTTACCTATGAAATTGCCGTTTTGTATGAAAAAATTTAAACGAATTTTTTTCATGTATTTTTTATTTGTATTAATCGAAGTAATCACCCATGCAATCAATGCATCTTTGCCAGCGCAGTGGCAGTTTATTGATGCCCTTCTTAAGGAAATCAGCTGGACGGGAGGCAACAAATTCTTCAAAGGCATTTTGTACTGCCTCTTGGGTATTGAATTTTTTTCCCGCCAAGGAGTTATCCAAATTCTGGAAAAAGTAGTAGTCAGTAGGCGCAAGGTCTGGTGAGTAGGGCGGATGACGGAGAACTTCCAACCCCAGTTCTTGCAACTTGGAGACCGTCTGCTGTGCAGTATGAGGTCGCGCGTTGTCGTGCAGGAGCAGCGGAGACGAGCGATTGACCAATGCTCGTTGGAGATGTGCCAGCTTCTCCATCATAGTGTTCAATTCTTCACAGTACACATCTGCAGTAATGCTCACCCCGTTTGGTAAGAAGCTGTGATGAATCACACCGGCGCTAGACCACCAAACAGTGACCATCACTTTTCTAGGGGTAAGTTTTCGTTTAGGGCATTGTTTAGGTGCTGAACCAGGATCCAACCAACTTGCTGAGCGCTTGCGGTTATCAAACAGAATCCATTTTTCATCGCAGGTAACAATGCGGTTCAAAATTCCTTCATTTGTGTGTCTGTTGAGCAGTGTAAGGCACGTCTCGACGCGTACTTCGCGCTGGCGATCATTGAGTTCGTGGGGCACCCATTTGTCAAACTTTTTTACCTTGCCAATTTAACGCAAATGGACCAATATTGTTTTGACGCTAACGTCGAAAGCTGCTGCTAATTCAGCCATAGATTGTGTATCATCAGCTTCCACAATCGCCTTTAATTCATCATTGTCGACCAAAGTCTTCGGACGACCGCGAGGTTCATTTTTCAGGTCGAAATTCCCAGAACGGAAGCGAGCAAGCCAATAACAGGTGGTGCGTTGGTTTGTAGTGTTAGCTCCGTAAACGTCGTTGATGTTGCGTGCCGCTTGTGCCGCGTTGCTGCCACGACGGTACTCATATTCCATAATTACTCGAATTTTTAACGTATCCATGGTGACAAAAAAGATTGAAATGCGATGAAAATGTAACTTTAATCAATAAACAAATGACTACTTTTGGAAAAAGAATTCCATGTATTTAAAATAAAATTAATTTGAACTTAGAATTCTTAGCCAAACAAAAATTATTTTGATTGGAAATGACCAGTACTGCAGAACGGCAATTTCATAGGTAAATACCTATTATATATATATCTAGCATTTAAGTAATAAGGTTCCACTACTACAAAAACAATATATAATTATGTGCGTTTCATTATGCCCTTTAGATTTATTTTCCTTATTAATTTACTCAAATAACTAGCTAGCTATGCGTATGTATTTATAATAAGTTTCGGAACATAATTGACAGATTGAGCTACGTTCAACAAGATGGCATTAAAAACGCTTGACTTGGTTCTCTGTTCCCTATGTATTACTCTACTCTATGCTTTATAGCATAGGACGCTGGTAGTAGGTATGTGAAAAAATGGTAATTTAAAATAAAAATCGATTTTTGAAAAATTTATAATTTTTTCATGGTTTATTTTTTTAAGGCTTTAACGTGATTTTTTTTACAGTATTGTTCCTCTTCTTAACTTGGCAACTAGTCCTTTTTAATGAAGTCCATTACCACCATTCTCAAGTGTCCTGTCTTATGAATATTTCAGTATCTATTTCATTTTTTTGACAGTAGGTAGTACCAATCACTCTTCTTCTTACTAACTTGCTCACTAGTCTTCTTTATTGAAAATCATTATCAAGTGAATAAGTTCTGTCTTAGAACAAATTCAGTATACCAACAAGATGGTGGCCCCTTGTTAGAACTTTCTAGGGAGTTTTGTAGCACCTAAATATGTATGCTTCCAGTATACATTTATAATCCACTTCACTTAAGCACAATAACCAACCTATATCACGCAAAACACCAACAATATTACTTAAATAGTGGCAAAAACTTAAGTTAATTAATTAGTAATATAAACAACAACATGTCACTTCAAAATCCCGCCAAAAACTACAATTGCCCATATATACCGTTATTTATAATTCTTCTTGTTTTAGCGCCGCAAAAAGCACTTACCAGTAGCAATGCTTTCAAGCTTTCTTAAATTTTTACAATATACGAAGTGGGGTCTTCAGTGTCAATGTTTTTAAAGTTCGTAAAATTTTCGTGGAGTCTTTTGACAAGATAATCATAATCATTTATTTTATATAATGTATCAAGTATGGCTGGACCCTGTCACCTGAACTAGGTATAACCTGTGTCTCAGGTAACAGTGTCTTTCCCATTAAACAACAATTACACGTTTTCTTACTCTCAAACTACGAATTAAAAGTACAAAATAAAATAACAAATGAAACAAACTACAGATAGCAGTGTGTGTGTGGTTGTGTGTTTTTATGTCTTTGTGTATTTGAGTGCGTGCACGCACGCGCGCGTATGTGAGCATATGCGTGAGTGTGCGTGCGTGTGTATGTGTGTAATAAATTTGCTTAAAAGTATATGTACACAACTTGTATGATGTTTGACATGAGAAATCCTCACTAATCTTTGTGTAATGGCATATTTACTAGCTTACTGCTTGTAATAGATTTTCTACTCCATAATAATCATATTTATAAAGAATTTACTATGATGAAGATGGTGGGCTTTCTTGTCACAACTATCTAGGGAGTTTTTGTGACATCCGAAAATGCATGTTTTCCGCTTTATATTTACAATCCACTTCACTTATGCACAAAAACCAAACTATATCACGCAAAACGCCACCAATATTACATAATATAGAGCAAAAACCTAAGTAAATGAATTAAAAATAAAAACCACAACATGTCACTTCAAGATCTCGCCAAAAACTCTATTATGTACTATTTCCATGCTTAACCCTGGCTCTACACGTTGGGGTCAACATGTGGAGCCGCGGTAAAATATTTAAGTACAGAATAAAAATAATCAACAGTAGGAAGGATTTCATTCAGCACTCTTTCGTTCATTTGATGCTCTCTGGTTCTATGATGTTGCGCCGCACACGCCGCGCAGGCCCACCGCGCCACGCGGCCCACAGAGTACATTAAATAGATGCGGCCTTCGCGCGTTATTCATATTATGTTCATTTCATTCAATAATCAGTTGATATAAAGTTGTGTTAGGGTGTGGATGTTTGCATCTGACGGAAACTTCTTACGAATGTAATCACGACAAGTGAAAACAATATTATTCATCGTAAACGTATAAAGTTTTTTATTGTTTAAAAAGTATTAAATTTGTTTGAAGATGCAAGCCTAATTCAAAGTAACATTTAACAAAAGTAATAAATAAGTTTTTTTTATAATTAGTGTAAAATTTATCTTGATAAGATGCCGAAACAAAATATTGTCTCTTGTTTATTTATCATTGTTATGCTGAATTTAACTGGTAAGTTGATTGAGTTTTAACAACGTTGTTTATAAAAACCTACTAAATAACAATTATTTGTTATAGACAATTAATTCATCAAGAATGAATAATGTAAACAACTTTCGCTGTACGAACTGCGTGCGTTCTTTTTTATTTTATTTTGATCAAGGTTAAAAAGGCGCTCAATCTGAGTGGAATTATATTGGGTTGGAATTTGCATTTTAAATAATAAAACGAAAACTTAGGTTTTGAAGTTCAGGTTTTTCATGTATAAAAAATAAAATTATATTCACAGAAGTAGCTAGTAGTAGTGGCTTTTATATAATTTCGCATTGATTGAGTAACATAATTTGTGATCTATTGACGATTTTACACGACCATGATGATAATATCTAATGTGTAAAATTTTTTGAGGCGTTTGTTGGAATACTTCCAATTTCGAACGAAACCATAAAGATAGAATCACCGCGCCGTAACGTTGCGTTTATTTTTTTTCTAAATTATTATAATTTTGAATTTAATTGAGTTTGGTTCGAATAATGTTTTAATTAAATTTACTAATGTTTTTTATAGCCGTTCCGCGTGTAATGCGCGCTAGTCTACGCTTGTATTATATGCTAGCATGCCTATATTTTATATTCGTGTCCATATTATTATGCCTTTATCGCACCTGATAGAGTAGCTACCAAGCTAGCTAGCTACGTAGCTATTAAAAGTTGATAATAACTACTAAGTGTTTATAAAGGTTTTGAATTTATTTAATTTTGTAATATTATAATATAACGATAATGCCGAGTGTTTCTTATCGATTATCAAGTTGAAGTTTATTAATAAATAAAATCTTATATAAAAATCTTTTGTGTGTCTGTTAGCGATCGTGTAACTTCTCGAGTTTGACCGATTGACGATGGTTCATAGTTCATAGCTATGTTAGGATGTGATAGGTAGCGCTGTGGTCAAGCAATTACCTGCCGGAAAGTGCAGAGCACTGTAATTGCAGAATTACCAAATTTGAAGAACTTATTTATTTAGGTAGGTATCTAGAAAACATACAACATGTTTTTATATTTTTTAATATAAAATAACATAATTTACCCGCCGTTATTCACTCCTTCGTCACCTTGAAGTAATTTTTTGTACCTTATACCTTCTATAGATATCTCATAGTTGCTAACCAACGGTTTTCTATGTTATATTTACTGCGTCATGTGTGTATTATTTAATTTATTAAAATCAAAATATTTTACAACAAGAGTAGCAAATTGGTAATAAATACGAAAATTGCTATACAGCATGTAATTTTTGAAATGGGTTAGTGGGGGTAATTCTGAAACTAAAAGAGATAGAGAAATATGTTCTAAAGTACCATGACGAATCGAACCTAATCATTTTAAGAAATAAAAGTAGGTAGTATGTCATTTTATTTTATATTTATATATTGTTAGGAAACCCTGTATCTAAAATCATAAGAAAATTTAATTTAATTATTATGTTTTGAAATATTTACAATAACGGTCATTTGGATACAATAGTAATAAATTAGGTAACGGTTTTGTGTGCTTTGTAGTTTAATTTTTTTTATAAATGGTTTTTATAGGTGCAGTTAGCCATTTATAGGTGTCGTGGCTGGTTTTGTAAGCTTTCAGCTGTAACGTAAGCACACAAGAAATAATCTAGTGTAATTTATGTGATGATTTTTTTTGTACCAATTGATTTTTTTAGAAGTTATAATTTAAGAAGTCCATTGTGATTAGCCTATTGTATGTCAGTACTCGATCTTGTTGGAAATATATTCGGATTATGTTTTCATTCAATATTTCACGTAGGAATTGTAACAGGTCTTCTAATATTTCGATGTGCATTTGTTCAAACGTCCATCATAAATTTTAGAGAACAAAACTTTATGCAGAAGTCCAACTCTGTAGTTAAATGAAATGTATCTTGACGTCATATTTACTGCAATAGTCGAATCACAACTCGAATTCTTAAAGAATAACTTCAAACAATATTCTTATAAACGCGTTCGTCAGACTTAACCGCAATTAATTATATCTTAAATATGAAGTATCAAAACCAGCTACGATACCGTTCAAGGCAATAACAAACACAGAGATCATTTTAAAGCAAATTCACCACTTAAAAACACAAAATACAGTAACCAAGTAGTTACCTAAAAAAGTCGATTACTATTGTAACCTAGAAAACAACATTTCAAAACAAAATAATTAAATTCAACATTTTGTTATAATTTTAGACACAGGGTTTTCTAGCAATATTTATTCCTTACAACCTACATTATAAATTATCGTAATAAAATTATACACTTATGAAAGATATACAATTTAATTGATCTAGGTAATAAATATCTTGTAAAATGTATATATGTATGTATGTAAAATGTTGTTTCTAAAACACCATCTAGACTTGAAACAGTTTTAATGGATCATTTTGAATTGTACTTAATATTAGTACAATAATTATATAAACAGTTATTTAAATAAAAGTGTTCTAAACGAGTTGTATAACATAAATTAATAATGAAACATTAATAAAAACTACACACTAAAAGTTATAGATTAATGTACAGTTATTATTGATGAAAAAAGGAATCTCCAAAATTAAAAGGGAACAAAAATTTATATTGTTCTCTCATAATCAAAAAGGGCGATAATCTTAAATATGCGATGCTAATAATAATCACAAAAATCAGTTTCAAAATCTTAAAATGTAAACTTTAAGAATTTTAGCCGAATATTAATAAAAATAAAAATAGAAATATCTTAAATGTTTTATTACATCTTTTTTTACGGAGTACAGTAGTAATGAATGTGTTACTCAAGCCAAGTGTAGCCTTAAAAAAAGCTTTACACACTTTGTTTTTATTGCTACCACTTCAAAATAAAATGTTGTAATAAGATTTCTATACTCCTGTGTGCAAGAATACCTGTACTTTGGTTTCATTTATTGAGTATACCTGAATATGCCCTCTGCCTCTGAAGATATTCTAGGCCCCAATAACCATCAAAGATGTTTTGTCTCATTTCTTCGTTAATGTTCAAAGTACAACGTTGTCAGCATCTTTAGGCTCAACCGGGCGAATTTCCGTTTCTGAAACGATTTTCTTGATTTAAAGATTGGTAAGCCTTAACAGAATTCCTCAGCACTCATATTAGCTTTCCACGCCGAGTCTCTTCTTAACCTCTTCTTTCCTCTTTATACCCGACTCAAAAAGAAGGGTTATGTTTTAGGGTATGTATGTTTATTTCTTTGGCATGCTCTGTAGCCTAAAAGGCTTGATGGATTTTAGCATACGAGATGTCGTTAGATTCGTCTTAATTGTGGGAGTGACATAGGCTATATAATATTTAATAACAGGATCTGGAAATCAAATAATAAGCAAAAATAGAAAAAAAATTGTCAAATGTTTTTGTTGCAGTCGGGTTTTTTGTTTTCTTTCTAATAAAAGTTATTTTTACTTCTTCATTTTGGCTGATAATTGCTAACTTCATTGGCTACATGACTCTGAGACTGTGTAATAGCAGAAGTATAGGTAACAGCAGTGAGTTCAATTTCAAAAAGTTCTTGGCTTCGAATCAGAGCTACTGCTACTAGAACTATCACTAAAATTCGAAGAGTTTGAACGGTTTTTGAGTTGTCTCTGTTTAGATCTAGGTGTGCGACATGACATATAGCGCAAAATTTAACTTCATAAAAATCTCTTTATGATGAAGTAACTTTATTTCGTAAGGGTTAATATGCTATGCCTAAAAATAATGCTCAATAATCAGTTTTTAATCTTTAACAAACAAAAAACTCGCAAAATACCTTATTGTGGCTTGTGTATAAGAGATTTAACAAAAATAAATATTTAAGGCTAGCTGAGAGTTGTAGCCTAATGTTAGATTAGTTCCTCGTGAATATGGCTATAATACACAAAAATAATTTTTCGAATCCGAATGGTATTTCCAGTGATTAGCGCGTAAACAAGTTTTTCCGCTTTATTATATGATAATAGGTTTAAGATAAAGAATACATATATTTTGGCCACGCTGTGCCGTGCCGCTCCGATGTAGTTTAGTTCCGCCTAGTGTGGTCTTAACTAGTATTTTTGTACTACACAAGTCTAGTAACCACTTTAACATAATGTTTTTCATTATAATTAAATTTTTATTAATGAAAATAATCTAAAAATATTTTCTGCATTTTGACAAAAGGTTTTCTCTTTACTAAACTAAACGTTCTTTTACGACTCCCAAAGCATTTACTTGTTTTTATTTGTTATTTTCTTTACGAGGTGATAAAATTAAGGTTTTTGTTGTCTAAAAATAAACACATACCTACCCCATTCTAAGCTTAAAGCTGGTTGGTAATTTTTAAGATGTAATTAGTATTAAGTTTCTATTGATAATTTATGGTGTAATATGAACGTAAATACGTATGAACGCGTAGAGTCATTTAACCTGTTCTATCCCTCGGGAAGCGTTTGAAGCCTTTACTTGTATGTTTTACTGGCCAGTTTAATTTAATATTAGCGGTGCTCCGCGGCTCACGTGCGTGTTTATTACGTACTAATTTTTGTATTTAATAAATTATTGACAATTCTTATAATCCATCAATGATGGAATTACACAATATGCTTTCTCATCCACAAAATTTTATCCAAATCGGTTACGCATTAATAATATTATTTTATTTTATTTTTCAAAGTATCATTGATAATTCTTATAGCCTATCAATTGAGGAATAATAAGCTTCCCGTGTAAAAACTTTAAAAAAATCGGTCATCGGTCACACAGACGAATTTTTTCTATTGTTTATGTCGGGGTAGTTACGAATATCTGTAAAGATGTGGATGATCCGACGACTCTAGCGAAAGTCCCCTTTGCCTCAGATGTCTGTCGTAATTTCAACAATCATCGTCAAATTTAGCCAATTAACCCAAAAAAAAAACCTAAACAAACCTTCCTCATGAATCACTCCGTCCATTGATGAAAACCGTATGAAAATCCGTTGGGTAGTTTTTAAGTTTAACGCGTTCAGACAGAAATACAGATGCGGCGGGAGAGTTCGTTTTGATGATGTATGTCGTGACATTATCGAAAGACTTAAAATCTCAATTTTATTGAGATTATCTTAATTTATTGATGTGAAACATCTAATGCAGCAAGTCAGACAGATTGCTGGAGCCAATGTTGGCGGATGTTGGCGTGGCGATGCTTCGGTAGATTGGATCATTTCAAAATTTCATGTTAAAATATGGATAGATTTAAAGCGGTTGGTTGGGATCACGACATACATAGTACATAGTAATAAAATAAACATCTTCGCAGTGACTTTCTTTTGGGTACTGGTACTGGTACAGTAAAGTCAGTCAGTCACACACACATAAACTTTGGTTTGAATATTTACTACTTAAGATGTTTTATATCTGCCAAACTTGACGTAACGATCAACATTTTTAAAATTTGTAAGTAATTATAACTTTCGGTTTTTTATTTTAACGTCTATGATTTTGTTGAGTTTTTGTTTACGACGTGCTGCAGGTTTATTGAAACTGCATCAAGCGCTGAATTCTATTTCGTATTGTTTATAATTACTTTAGACGCGACCGCGACACTTCGGGCGTCCATCCAAACGCCTATATTCTCACGTCACGTTGAAAATTCTTTGCTATTGTATGTAGTACGTACGCACGTACGAAAATATATGGAAATATATATATATATTATATATACGACAATAAGTTAACCAAATTAGTTGCTATTATCTTGTTGATTGTCGTAAACATATGTAATTTGTTCCAAAGTGCCCACCCACACTGCGCTCTGCAGTTTATAAGAGGAAACGCAAGTCATAATGTTTTGCGTAAATTACTACGTCACGTTCGTTACATAATATTTTGATTTCCTCGCGGTATTTTATACGTAAAATTTTTGTTTTACTTAAATCTAACTATTCAGATAGGAATATAATTTGCTTCACCTGTTTACAAGCTAGCCTAATTTAGCGAGTTTACGTACCTTGTCAATGGCTATAGAATAATATTTTTTGCTGTTGGAATATTGCATATATATTAAATACTGGAGAGTTATTTGCCGACTTAAGCCAATATATTAAAAAGATTTACTACGGCCTTAAAAACTCAAACCATTAAAAAAAAACTTATGTCGTATTTTTAACGCTATTTAACTTGCTTCGATTGTATCAGTTTTATTAAGAATTAATTTAATCACAGAAAGCCTTTCAGTTGTTACAATTTCATGATATCGAAATATAAAATAAATGACAGGATGTAGTATTACATTTAAAAATACTTAACTGTTATTGTAATGTTTGAGAACTAACATTAAAATGAGTTAAAAATGACAATAATTACAACAAAACTGTTGCTATGGGCATTACCATGTTTAATTTATTAAACCGCATAAAATGGCGTGGTTTTTTCCGCAGCTGTACATCGCTAGTGGCATGCAATTATGCTCTATTTGAATCAATGGACTCGTGATGAATATCTTTGATGGTCCTTTGAAAATGGTCTGGTTTATAAAAAAACGTATAAATCCAGTTTATGCCATTATAACGAATGAAATGTTGCTTTTGATTATAAATTGAAATTGTATTTTGCATTTACCTTACATGAAATGGCTTGAACACAATATTAAAATAATATTATGTGAAAACGAAATCATTATTCTGAACAGAAATGCTTATTAAATAAAAGTTTACGTCAATTACTATCTACTGTGATTTGTCTGTAATTGTTTAGCTTATAACACAACAGATAACATACTTTGCAAATGCTTATCCATTAAGCACGTTGATAAATGCTATACAAATAACTTAGATACAGTGTCTTCATGAGTTTATAAATTAATGCATGTGACTTGGACAGTTACATTTCTAAGCATAATTTAATTCTATTATTGCATTTAACTATTTCTGTTGTTAACGTTTGGCTTAGATCTGAAATACAGGACACTCCGTTTTTACTATGATTTATATTATGTAAACACTATAATACATGTTTATATTAATATTATATTATTAATATATTTCAGTTATTAATTATGAAACTAGTATTTATTTCTCATAAAATAAACATATCTTTATTTTCTATAATATATTATAGGATTTTGCTGTGTTATCTCAGCATAAATACTTGAAAGAATGGAAAAGCAACCTTTTACACATAGATTAATAATTGGTTTCCTAACCACTTCAACTCGATATCGTCAGCGTACTATAAAAACTACGCCGCATCGGCGTATTCGAGTCAGTGTAACACCGACAATAATGTCATGTTGACAAGCTTCATTTCAAATAGTCACTACACACTACGATATTAAGTTGCCGTATTATAGGAGCTAGCTATTGCGGTATGAAACGTCAGCGGAAAACAATCATTAGTCTATGCTCTTAAAATTAAATTATTGAAATATCGAAACACGTCATTTTTTTTACTATTTTAAAACATCCTAGGTAAATATTATATAGAAGTAATTGAAGTAAATATTGTAAACGTTGTTAGATGATTAAATATGTATACAATAAAGAGTTGAGAAGTTTGATTTTTTTTAACTCTCACTCCAAAAGGTGCATTATTAGTTTAGCGGGCGAAACGTTCCCCGGGGTTAGACCAGACCCTCGTTGCTTTTTGAACGAGTCACATTGTAAGCTAGTTTTATTTTGATTTGGATCAACAATCAGTAACTTTGTATAAAATGTATGTTAGTTAAGTATATTGTTTGGGTTATTTATCTATTTATAATAATAAAGGGATAACTGACTGACATATCAACGTACAGCCTAAATTATTGGGGCAAGGATCGTGAAAATTTACTTTTACACTATAGGTGAGCACTGAAGAAGGATTTATAGAAATTCAACCTCGAAGGTGTTGAAAACGGGGATGAAAGTTTGTATGAAAATCCGTAATTTTTTATGATAGATCTATGTAAATTGGTAAGGCAAAGTGCTAGTGAAAAATGACTATTTGACATTGACCTATATGAAATTGACAGTGTAATTATGAAAAATACTGGCACTTTATCATTTAAAATAATTTTTCTAACAGATATGCACGAAATATTGAATCGAATACATGGTCCCTATACAAATAAAATCTCCAATAGGCACGTTATTTGTTCACCGAATATTATTGCAGAATAATCTATTGATTCATTCTTTCACCCAGAGTCTAATCGGGATTTATGAGCTAAGCCGCATAGTTTGGGGTGCTATTCCAGTCAGATGAAATTGTTTTATCCAAATTTATTACCCGCAAGAGGCCAGCTTAAACATTTTCCATGGAAATCTAATGCCGTTTGTATAAATAAATGAAATAATAGCAACTTTTGGTAGACAATTTATGCTTTAATCATAAATAATAATTCGCAAACAAAATATACCAATTAATATTTTTGAAGTTGTACTTTTTTTCCGCGTATACATACATAAATCACGCCTATTTCCCAACGGGGTAGGCAGAACCACGTTCTTCCACCGCGTTTAGTAGAGAGTAAATAAAATTAAGAACATCATATGGCGGAACTACGTCATGATGAAGTTAGCCTACAATGTTAAATTATGTAAACATAATTTAACAGTGTATAAATAAACATTAATTTAATCAAATTAGAAAGTTTACATTATTATCATTGATGGCTAACTCCATCATGTTGTTGGCACTCGGGATAAAGTTTATATATATATTTTATTTCTGTTTCTTTAATGGATTATAATTTCTTACGTGCGTACATAAGCAGACACAATTTTTGAAATCTTTTTTATATCTAATAATATTATTCTGTTATAGATATACCTATCATGAGCATTGGGTCCACCTGTAGTATATGTTACCAGCTGTGCCCGCGGCCGCTCACGTGGACTACAGAATCCCAACGAACAGCCACACGCGCGTATCTTGCTCTCCTCTGCTGGCTATTTAAAAGACAAAAATGCTTATTGTGGGTGTTCCTTAGAAGATAGACATATACTCTCGCTGACTTTTTTCTAAGTCTTTTTAATGTCTACAATTATGTAGATCTTTGCTATATCTCTCATGGTTTACTCAGTGTAAGCCCTTTAAGCGCCTGAATTGTTTCACCATGACCAGTTTCTTTTTATTTGTGCGGAACCCTAATTATTTTTCTAAAATAAAAGTAGCCTAAGTTACTCCTCATCATAGATGTAGTATTATACACAGGCTTGGCTCGCCCACTATTACATGGGACCTAAAAACATACTCGGCGAATTGTGGGTGTACAATTAGTACACCTCTGCCTAACCCTTCGGGGAATACAGGCGTGATAGTATGTATGTTATGTTTATGATCTGCATCATTTTTTAAAATTACATCAGCTATCTGCCAGTGAAAATCCTGTCAAAATCGGTCCAACCGTTTCGGAGATTACCCGGAACAAACAGTCAGACAGACAAAAAAAATAGGGTTTTTGTTTATAGGTAACGCATATAATTTCATAATATGCATTTAGTAAAAAGCTGTTATTTTAACATTATAAACAAACACTTCAATTTTATTAATTGTATAAATGTAAGGTAAGCTATTTATTTTTTAGTTGTATCTCAAGTTCATAAAGGGTCTGATAATATAATTTGATCTCAAGACAAGGAATTGATGTTTGAACTAGTCTATGAAATAAATACCTTTTAGAGCTTTTAGATATCAAGGTCAACATTAAGTTAAACGATAACACATCTAAATTGATTATCATTTAAACTTAACTTGTTATTTTATTTAAAATAAGCAACCCGACTTCGACTTCGCACGTGTAGCAGAGTAATTATTAATACACACAACTGTATTGGTTTACGCGGCGCACGCCAGTAAAGGTTACAGACGGCATGATTTTTTCCGACATCTTCAACAATTATCGTCATATATTAACCAATTTATAAAAAATTCCATTGATACGTGCGATTAAGTACACGAAAGGTAAAGTAAAATTGTACCCCAAACACATTTGGAACCGAACATTACCTATTACAAGGAGTGTCAACAAAAATCTGTATTGACGTAAAAATTAATATAGAAAATAATCGGACGCAATGAAAACATACAAGCAGTATTGTTAACTTTATTGAATCATGATAAAAATTAACAAGTAATAAATATAAGTGTGTAATTTATTTAATTTATTAAATTGTTAGAACAGAACACATTAATATGTAGCGATAGTGAAACACGATTTCCTTACAAAAGTTGTGATGAAGTCAGCGGTTCTAACAAAAAGCTACCCCATTTTGGCGGGCGATGACAAATGACCGACACGGGCCCTGAGACATCAGCAAAATGGCCGATTTGCTTCGTGATCATTCGCAGCTTTACAAACCGCTCCCAGCACTGATTATATTATAGGATATTATGGTTTCATTGAGACATTTCTAAGGCTTTGTCTAGTCATACAGTATAGTGGAATTGTATTTATAGATAGTATTCTGGTCATAAAAAAATGTTTTAATATAGTAATGAGATAATGTCGACGATGTCAAAATTCACACCGTGTTATTATTATCCGTAATATCTACGCTATAACTGTATACATTTAGAGAAGGTGTATCGCTTCGAGGCTAAGGACAAGTAATATAGCAATATGTTTTAATCTTATTCTCAAAATACCAAGACGTATTACATATAATTTTATTTTATGTAGATTTCTTCTGTATAATAAGTATCTTGTTACGACCAGCTTGTGCTCACTATTTAATGACAGAAAGTACTTTATAAATTTAACGGTATTTGCCGTTTTCATTACCTTTTAAAAATACGATTCAGAATTAGTTTGAAAAAATCAATATACCTATTTTTCTTTATTAAAAGTTGTACATTACCTATAAATTTGGACTATCTACTTAAATTAACACCAATTATCATTA
Source organism: Saturnia japonica (assembly GCA_033032175.1). NCBI lineage: Eukaryota > Metazoa > Arthropoda > Insecta > Lepidoptera > Saturniidae > Saturnia > Saturnia japonica. The sequence goes on from CM065314.1 coordinate 9,516,998, forward strand.
ATAAATTACCAATTTAGCAATTTCAAGCTTTATTTTTACCTTATATACCAAATAATATTGACTTGTAAATTTTATATGTATGCAAATGAACTTGCCTTTCTTCATAACTTTTTTTGTTTTCAATTATAAAGCTGAAACTTATACGTATCGTTACCGAGGTGGTAACGAAACCTTAGGCCCTTTGACATTGAACCCAGGCGTCCCCGTTCAAAAGATATGAATTAATTGTTGAAAGGGGAATTGCTGCATTGCAGCCAACTGCTGTCAATGATACAAATATGAAACACAGACTTCATATGACCATGATATATGGTAAGATAACTTCATATCTTTCAGATACCTCAACAGCAGTATGTGATATTTGTAAAGCGAAGCCGAAAAATATGAATGCCACCGACTTGATATCGCGAAGAACTCATTCTGAGGATATTTTTAAGTATGGCCTATCTTCCCTCCACGCCTGGATTAAATGCATGGAATGCGTATTGCATATTGCGTATCGCCTAGATTTCAAAAAATGGCATGCTAAAGGAGACGAATTAAAGCAACTAGTAGATAACAAGAAAAATATTATTCAAGAAAAGTTTCGAGATGAAATGGGACTGCTTGTAGATATAGTTAAACAAGGTGCGGGAACGACCAATGATGGGAACACAGCAAGAAGGTTTTTTGCAAATCCTCACGTAACTGCACAGATCAATGATGTTGATGAAGAACTCATCAGGAGATTTGCGGTGATTCTTCAGGTAGTCTCATGTGGAAAAGTTCCGGCAATATATCATCTTCAGTTTCTTTTAGTAACCTTACTACTGGTGGGGTTTGTTTTATACAAACAACTCAATCGCCACATCTATAATATTGAAAAAAATATTTTACTCGTAATGAATATTATTAAGTGAAATATAATTGTAAATAATAATATATAATATAAATAATAATAGCAACGATTCGTATCAAATCACGATACGGAAAAAATAACGAATCGTCAATGTGTGAATGAGCCTTTAATTGGTAAATTTATACCAACATAACCGAGTCACATTTCTATTGAAAAGTACCACCTACCTCGATTCATAAGGTAATCAAAATGTTGTTATGTCTAACTGAGTATCAGTCATTATGCAACGTAATACGTTGACCTGTTGTGCTTACATCATCGCCAATTGAAAAACAACCTTACGTCTATAGGAAGGTAATTTAAATGGTACCACAAAATAATCATTATAAAACAGACTTATAGTTTTCATCTTATTAATACAATTATAAACTGTTTTACAAATTCGAAGGGTTATTATTTTTGGCGCTTGTCATAGAAGGCACGTATGCCATAATTTGCAATAATTGGTAACTTTACTCGTTCCAACTTAATGTTACTAAAGAGTAAGCAAGATAAATATAGTAAGATATCTCCGTGCTTGTATTTTTCTGTGGCGACATCTACATAGCGACATCTATCGAGCCACATAAGACACATCCTTACTATCCTACATTGCGCTATAGAAATTAACTCCATCGTTGAGTATGTATACAAGAACCCGACTACAACCGTTGGGCAACTGCCCGCCAGACATAACACCCGTCTGGTCGGAGGATCCCCCTTTTCAATGGTTACGAGATAAATTATTGTTTGTTCTTTAAAATAGAGATAAAATCACGAAAACAATTATTTTTATATCAATGACTATGTTTTTAGTGTGTGTGTGTGTGTGTGTGTGTTTGCGTGCGTGTGTGTGTGTGTATGGTATTTATGTGTTTAGTAGTTTATCATGATTACTACAGCGAGTCGTGAAAATTGTCTTATATCTTTCGCATACCCAATAACTATTTGAAGGTTACTTGGCGCTCAATTTTTCGGCATAGAACTATTGGAACTACGATTGAACCCATTGAAAATGCAATATTCATTTGATTATGAATATGACGCATGAATAATATTATCAGTATCTAATATTGGAGTAGGTTACTGTCACTGATTGATGTATAGGTAGTAGGTATCTACGGTATGATAGATCGTTCCGGGATTAAGATTAACATTTGCAAAAACACTGAAGATAAGAATTATCGCAGGTATCTAGATAGGCTGTCGTATGTCTAGATATTTCATGTAGTAAGGAAATTTCCGTGACGAACCCTTTATCAGAATGTAATTAATGGCATACAATAAATAAATAATATATAATGTAATAATAAAAATAAGTACTTTTTGTAATATGTAAAATATACTTCAATAAAAATTAATAAAAATATTGTTTCAATAAAGTCCCTTGTTCCTTTGGGAACAATTAAATTAATTGCTAACTTTTCTATGTGACTTTCAACAAAAGTAAAAACCGGGAAATGAAGTCATTTCTACAAAGTTTAAAGAAGCTTTCGTCTAGAGTACCTAACTATATTAATAAATCTGAAGATATCTGCATATGGGCAGATCCATTAATTCTCGACGAAAATGTGCGCACTAGGATCTGCGATTTTAATGCTGATTTTTTCATCGAAAGTACAACTAAAATGGAGACGATCCTGAAAATTTGAGCCCGATATGTGCAAATCCGGCCGATGCAGAATTTTTTGAATTAAAAAAAAAATGTCGATTTTTCACTAATTTTCAAATTTTGTATCTCAGCTTCTATATAACTTAAAGACAACTGCCCAACGGCATTTTTCTCAGTAAGAAATAGATTTTTTAATGAAAAAAATCGATATTAGGTCTAAAGTCATATCGGGATTAGCTAATAGCTTCCAACTAAACAACCGTCTTTGTTAAATTTTACCTATTTATAAAACATTATTATATGTACCGTATTTGAAGTTGAGAGTCGACCAGCATCTAATATCTTTTGTTTAGGTAAATTTTTTAAGCAACAAAACCTTACCCATAAAAAAATAGATACACCAACTTTTATGGTAATCGGTCAAATATCGTTGGAATTTATCATTCTCATACATATATGAACATTTTTCTTCTCATTAAAGGACAAAAAGGGTGGGTGAGGTGAGTGGTAACTTCTTAAAAATATAAGAAAATACAATTTCAACAGATACCTACTATGAATGATGTATTAAGGCGTTCAATTGTTTATACCAATTAATGTATAATTCACATAATTAAATACATCTGCGAAAGGTTAATGATCACACATTAAGCGGGAAACATTCAATTTCGGTAAATATTGATTACGCACCATTACAACTATCAAGGGCATGAAAACGAATAACGTATTAAACTCTTAAAATAATTTATATATTATAATATACGAGCAACAATGATATACCTAGATACAAATAAAAATTACTTTTGCTAAACATACATCTAAATTAATGGAATTCAAAAAAGTTTTAGAATTTCTACAAAGTTAATACCAGACTACGGTTAAAATTTTAGTCTCATAAATACTTGTTTACCATACAAATATTTGTAATGGGTGTAATTAGATAGAAGGTCAAGCTACAATACATTTAAACGCTACCATTTATCTATATTTACTTTTAAAATAATATATGTAGGTAACTGGAATTATGAAAATGGTGTTAACGGTAGCTACTTTTAACGCTCCCCTGCTTCCGTAAAACATTTTACAAACCGGTATTACTGAAAACAATTAATTCTTTGGGCGGTATAAATGTAAAATATTAAATTATTGTGTTTCGATTTCGAAATATTTCACAATTCGACTTTTACGAAATAATTTCTAGTATTAAAGATTTATTTCTAGTTTATACAAGTAATAAAATTGAAATGACTGTTTGTAATTAAATGCATATCAAAGTATATACGGTAGATACTTATAATAAACACCAATTTTTTAAATTTTTGCCTGTCCTCTCTGTAATCTACAAAATAACGTACCTATTCAATTTTAAATTAACTAAATCTGAACAATTTAAATTCAAAACCGTTATTAGAAATTCGTGGCTAATCTAAATTTTAAATTGTATTAATAATTATTCAAAGTTTAATGTACTACATATGTGTAACCTACCTAAATTTCTACATTTTAGTACATACCAACATTATATTGTGAGTTTATGAAAAAATGAGAAATACTTTGCATTCATAATTTTATGATGATTTCAACATCCATGCTGATGAAATTTTATTAAACGAATTTAGGTAGGGAAAAAATACATATAACATATATACGAAATAAATATATAAAAAGTGCAATCTGTTGTTGCTTATCGTAAACAATAGGTCAACAACAAATCAGAATAAATTGAACATTAACGTCATTGTGTCAAGGCAAGAATGACTTCCTAAGGCATCAAAGCAATTCAATCACTCAATTCATTGGAGTTTGCCTGAACAGTGAACAGAGATAGCACTTAAATTGCTCCACGGTTGTATATCTATTTAGCGAGAGTGTGTTCTATATTGTAATACACATGGAACACACACAAATGCAAAAATATCGTACGATGCCAGCTGGCCAATGAGACCGAGCGGCGTGGTGGGCTCGGCTTCCCACCACGCCATCGGAATGCATCGTTCTTAGAACGGCACTGTTAAAAATAACTACGTACCTGTTTATCAGGGTATACAAGATGTCATCATATTCGAGAACATTAACATTGAAATTTATGAAAGGATGTTTTTTTAAGATATACGAGGCAAAGATTAGTTTATTCGAATATCTCTAGGTATTAACTATATCAAGTTTAAGTTTAATGAAGTGGTCGAAACTTCGACATATCTATTCTATAGTTTATTAAACAGTAGATGATTTTATTAAATAGTAGGTTCCTAAAAATACCATCAGTCGCTATTTTCTGTTAGGTAAAAAAGAGACGGATACTCTTTCATACAAACATGGGCCTGGGTAAAAAAAGTGATTTAAAAATATGAACATGGTGTAAATTAATAGCTAATGCATTAACAAACAATCACTGAAAATAAGCTGATTTTTTACAATGTAAAAACAGAGATTTAGGATATTTCGTAAAAGCGAAGTCATGTAATAAACTTAAATTAAACTATTTTTGAAGTATGATTAATATTAAAAAAGGGTTATGTTTATTATCTTTTAAAGTTATTAGTTTACTTATATTGTTGATTGTTAATTTTTTATGATATCGTATTCGATAATAATGAATGATAATAAATTTGTATTCGATTTTATAAACCATATTTCAACTAATGACGTTCTTGGCCCAGTATAATACCCGTCTCTTTTATGAATTGAATCCATCAAATATTTTAGACATACTTTAGACATAGGTACCTAGTATATTATTTATAACAATCATCATTTTTAAATAGGCATAGATCAGGTGAGAAATATAACTGAGATAAAAAACATATTTCTGATTTAAATATACTTAGTATTTTCTCATTGACATGAGTAACCACAGCTGTTTACGCATCAGCATGGCCCACATGAAACACGAACATGTTAAGGTAGTCGTGACGTGCGCACGCTTCGTACCATCCGTATCGCAAGATAACGCTAGATAGTTTCAAATGTTAAAACAAATATAGATTATAATGCCAGCCACCATGTAGAACAATGTCAAGTGCAAAAATGTATGCTGCGTTGTCTTTTTGAAATGTTTGTTATATACGTTTTGTATACAAAGTGGTAAACAAGCTTACGGCTCGCTCTGATGGCAAGCGGTTACCGTAGCCTATGGACCCTTGTAAAACAATAAGTATTACTAGAGCGTTGTCGACCTTGAACCCACTTCGCCAAGGAACTCTGAAAACCCTACTCACCACAGGAACATAACACGAGGTTATTTGGCTGCGATCTTCCTGTAGGGTGGCAGTCAGGCAACCCTAAGTAGAGAAAAATCTCCAAAGATATTTAAACAAGTAATTTATTATTAGGTATTTATTTTCTTCTTACAAGCTTTCATTTATTCTTGTGGTCTTTCGTAAACCTGATTACTTTTTCTCATATGGGAAGAGTGAGATATGTATATCGCTAAAAATATAACACGTAATATTCCAAGTTTTGAAATGTATCATCCAAATACTTGCAGTGTCGCGTGAGCCACAATATCCACATGTAAGTTGGTGGTTACGTGCTAATGCCTTCCTAGATTCGTTAGATAAGTGTGGTAGGATTTGAGTACTTATATATACACGTATAAGGCATCACAAACTCAAAAAATAAAACGTCATCATCATCAACTATCATAGGTTTTGACGCTGGTTTACTAGTCCAACACTTGCTTACTAGTTCAAAAAGAAAACGAATTTTGCCCAAAATTGCCTGAATTACTAGTAGAATAATATAATTTAGTTAACGCACCGTGCATTAGATATACGTTAACAAATTGAATACGACTTAAAAGTTAAGATTTGAATTTATACTTACAAAAATAAAACTAATTTTGTCCAAAATTGCCTGAATTACTAGTAGAATAATATAATTTAGTTAAAGCACCGTGCATTAGATATACGTTAACAACTTGAATACTACTTAAAAGTTAAGATTTGAATTTTAAAAAGTAATTCGTACTAACCTTACACAAATAAAGAAGTACATTAAATTAAGTATATCATTTACTTACACATTGTCTGACGACTTTCGAAATTGTTTTTTAAAAAAGCTCCAATCCACTTTTGTTGTAGGTAGCGATCAAAAATATTACGAGCAAGGTCGCAACAAAAGTGTTTTCCACTCGAACGGGGATCGGAAGTTGTGCTTGAATGAAGTAAGCACTCCCCTATTTTGTATTTTCGAGATCGACTTGAGATTTCTCGATAAAAAATCGAATAAATAAAAAAATTTACTTTACATTTCATTATAACAATTTGAGTACACCATGTGGTTAGTTCATGGTCATATTATCGAAATAATTGTTTACCTATTAGTACAGTTATGTGGTGCTCAAATAATGGGTTACATGGAAAGTTTTCCGGGTGTTTTGAAAACATATTGCAAAAATGGTGCCGAAAATTAAGTTTTTTAGAATATTTCCATTCGTACTCATTTTACGATAAATAGTTATGTAATAAATGTAAGTAGAGAAAATTTCCTACATTTTTTTTAAAACGTGGAATGATAGTTTTAGCGTACATATACTGCAAAGTCGACTCATCAGGCGTTTTGGGCAAAAAAACTCATTTCAAGAGTAATTGAACCCCCTTTTGTTATCGTGGTACCCCTGCATTGGGTTATTTTAGCTGTAGTGAATTTATCAACTTATTTTTGTCGACAGGTGCTATTAAAGAACAATGTAACAGGAAAGAAGATCTCCTACAGACGTGTTCTATGGCGCTACCGGTACTAAGTTCACCTGAAATATCATTCGCTCTTACTCGAGAGGAACTGGACAAGAGTTGCATGTAAGTACATTTAGTAAAATTTACACCGTGGGTAATTTATATGTACTCTTCTTATAACATTTCACACTGATAGAAATCCTGTTGTTCATTTATTAAGATGCAATTCACAGTTTAACTGTTAGAACCTTATATGCAAATTAAAGTTCTGTAAATGATCATTTGTATCATAAAAGAGTTCATTTTAACCTATCTTCGCAAATTATAATTTAACGTTGTCCGAGCTTTTGCTCGTTGCTTAATCTGTCGTATTGTGGTTCTTATTGTAACTCCTAAACCTGTCCACAGGACTTTGCCATATCTGTTTATATACACACGTTGCCATTAAATGAGAAACAGAAGAAGAGACTTTTTCCGGAGTATCGCACTTTGATTTATGATGAAAAAGAAAGGGGAGTCAAAAGAGTCAAGTATAATTTCTCATAGTTAATTTTATTCCTATTCACGTATTTCAGAATCGTGTTAAAATATTCTTTCAAAAGAGATTTGTTCGACTAGCAACAGGGATAGAAGGGAAAATATCAGGAGGAGCGAATAGAAGCTGGGGAAACTTTAACCTGCGTGCTCAGTTAAATGGATCTGGATTTAGATGATACGTTTCAAATATTTCGAAGCAGTAGCAAGCAATTCGTAAATCGCAGCTTCAAAGAACAAAGCGAAGTGACGTCGTGATTTTACTGGGTCTCACTTCTTATCGCTTCAGGATCCTTTTAGATCTCCCTTGATCAGCTTCAATCCACTCGACTTCATGAAACTGGCAATCAATTATATTCCCCAGTTTCTTCCCCAATCAGCTACAGTTAAGAGGCAGTTTTACTGCTTTGCCGCATTACATAATTAGCTTACATTTGTTTCAAATTCTTGTTTTGCGGCAAATAACAATTTTATACAAATTGTGCGGCTCACTAACTTCACTCAGACCGTTATGGAGCCTCTGAATAGTCAATGAAGCACTTTCCAGCGGTCGCGGTCGCTTAGTATCCCATATGTGTACCTTATTCACAAACAAAACAGACGCAGCGTCGTGGTTTTCGACCTTGAGGGTAATAATACCTTATTTAGTCTGTTTCATATTTTGATAAAGATAATAAGTTTCAGTTTTTTTATCGGAATGTGTGGGTTCATTTGCTATCTAGAATAAATTGACACCACTTTATTCTTCACGCGGTAAAATTAATTAAAATGCGATAATACGAACAAGGTTTCAATATAATTTGCAGAGATAGGAAAAAATGAACTCTTATACTAATACCATTTATTTCTAAGATTTTGGCGATTCAAATAAGAAGTCGCCTATTAAATGCTGCCCTTATTTGATATTATTATCATATACATACATATTTCGATGGTAATTTTTATGATGTAAAGCTTCTTTTGATCTACGCTTATTACATTTTTCCGTTCGTAACCTCAAATATAAATAAATATGGAAATAATAATAAAAATAAATATAGTATAATATAGAAAACAAACGGGAGCATGCTTTCAAGTTCAGGTGCCGAAACACACTGATAGGTGCTTTCCAACGCAATTACCAATTGATGTTAGTATTGTGATATATGACATATAAAAATATGTTTTACCACAGTGCACAATATCAGCGTTACTCTAGTTAAAAACAACACGTCTCATTAATACTTGAAGTAGTAATGTATTACATAAAACATAATTATTTTTTCAAATTCACTGACTGCTAAAAATGTTTTGTAGTGATCTCCGAGCTGGTATAAAATGTATAGACAACTATACCAAAATATGCATGGAGAAGCACGACCAAGTCGTATTCCGAAGGATTTATGCCGGCATCACGGACGTCGTACAGGAATTATGTACTCGCGGTGAATATCAAGACGAGTACCTAAAACACGCGGATTGTGTGAAAAATGTACGACAGGAGTATGAAATTTGCAGTAAAAAATATGAAGTTACACTTACAACTTTAAGCAACCATCAGCAAACGGAATATCAGACAGACGAAACCAGTATCGCGACAACGCGTGAAGAATATCAAAGAACTGTCTGTTGGTAAGTTATATAAATTAAGATGCATTAAGTACATAAAATTAGTGATAATTTCTTTTGGTGAATTTCTTTAGATAAAACATAAAGGATTTAAATAATTGCAAGGTAAAGTAACGGAAAAACTATGCAAGATATATTATTATACATTCAGTCAAAAAAGTATCGGGAATGGATGATTTGTTTATGGTTCCAATTTTTTTTTTGTTATATTGGCTCAACAGTTTTTCATTTCGGCGCGGAATTTGAGTATCATTTGTCATTTAGATTATTTGTTGCTGTTTTTAGTTGGATCATATTTAGTGTGTATTGCGAATTTCATAATGGACAAAAACATTGACCAAAGAGTTTATCCTAAATTTTACATCGCCAATGGAATTTCGTGTTCGGAGACACTGAAAATGTTACAGAAGGCTTACGGTGAGTCGACTTTATCAATAACACGTGCTTATGAGTGTCACAAAGCGTACAAAAGCGGTCGAGATATGCTGGAAGATTTGCCTCGCCCTGGTAGGCCATCAACGTTTTCAACTAAAGTTAACATCGCAAAAGTGAAGGAAACTGACTGAAAATCCTCATTTAAGTTTGAGAGAGATGGCTGCTGAACTTTATTTACCAGATATGGCTCCAGCAGACTTCTTTCTTTTTCCTAAACTCAAATTACCACATCGTGGCACCCGTTTTCATTCGGTAGAAGACATAATTCGCGAAGAGAACTAATCTAAATTCCCGAAAAGCGTTTAAAAAATATTTTATGATATTGTTCGTTGGCGTAAGTGTATCGTTTCTGAAGAAGCATACTTTGAAGTTGATAAAATAAATTTGGATGAATAACTAACATTTTGTGTATTATTGATCTTTTCCCGGTACTTTTTTGACATGAGTAGGTATACTGGACCCCCGTGCGTAGGTATGGGACTTTCGTGTAAGCATATTAAGTAATTCAAACTTAATCGTGAAAGCACTAAAATAAAAAATATGAGTATAAATGAATATGTACCGTAATGTCATTACTTTCGTGTGTACTTTCAAGGTCAACAATCTAATTTAAATAAATAAATCAATTGAATAACTTGACTCGCATGGATTGTGGCATTAGTGCCAATTTTACATACATTTTGTGTGACCTCGACAGTCAAAGGGTTATTAGTAATAAAAATATTATTAGAAAATTTTACCTGTCTCTATAATTAATTTTTTAACAAGATTTGCTCTGGCTGAAGGGAAACTCGGTGACAATTAATATGAAAATTAAGTAGAAAACCAAGGCGTGTCTGAAACCGGCCACTATTATCGACTACATTCCTAAAAGCGCTTAAAATAATCATAAGATACAGCGCCTTTAATTTTTTTTTTTTTTTTTACAGATGTAACATGTTATGGGTTTAAATGTTTAACATTAATTAGTGGTCTAAGCTTTTGTTTTAATATTACGTTTGTACCTGATAGATAACCTTTACGATATCTATATTAAAACAAATCTGTAGTTCTAAATGTTTTTTTTTAAATGATGTGTTAGATAGTTATTATTAAGGCTACTGTTCACGAATATTGTGATTTAAAATATACATTTTATCTATCTGTCGCTTTATACTTCTGGATAAAGGGTTGATCAATGTTATATAAATTATAAATTATAAGCATTGGGAATTAATTATACTTTTACCAAGCGTATAATAATAAAATAAATAAAGTTTGTTGACATCGATTTTGGTGAAATTTTGTACTCAGGAAGTGTACAATGTCATTCCATAATTGATAGGATAAAAAAATATACAAGGCGAAAACAATTACTAGTTACGGAAAAATGCATGCGGAGCTGCAGGGTACCGCTAGTTTTATAATATTTTCGCAACAAAACTGTTAAAAAAAATTCCCTTAAAAATAATATATAATAGATTAATTTATTTCAAATTGTATAAATCTACAACAAATATCTAGGAACTAAAAATTTATTTCGGCGGGGATATCTATCTCGCAAGAGATTTTCTAATGAATGGTGTCAGTCGATTTGAGTCCCGCAAATTAAGCTGTCATGGAAGTTATTGAGAGAACTCTTAGGGATACTTCAAAGAGACCAGTAGTCTTGAATATTGAATAGTCCGGTTTAATAAAATATTCAAAGAACCAAACTGGTTCTTCCTAACTACTCATCGGAAACGTGATTTTGACTAATATAAATTCATATCTTACAATATATTCATTCATATTTTACAAACACGTCTGATAATTTTATCGGAAAATCACGTTAAAAAATATATATATATACACATGTATATACATTATTATTTTTAATTAAAAAATACAATTGAGGAGACCGTAATTGTTATCTCTTTCTTAGAATTAATAATAAATATCTGGATGACCTTTGCTTTGTTGGGTATCAGACAGTAAACTTAGAGTGATTATGTCATCTATCTTCACTGAGAAATTAATATAAACCCCTCAGGTACGCAGAAAGGATGGATCATATATTGATATCCTTACAAACATCTATCGCTATTTTCAGATCAATTAATCGCTAAGAGTTCGATAGGATGAGATTTAGATAATTTATGTCAGATAAGCTCAGTTCATATTTACCTACATAGTAAAAGATTATTCAAATGCAAACAGATAGAACGCTCGTTAATACTTGTATTTTCAGAATTTTCAACCTTTACTGATAATACTACTCTTAAAACGTTTTTGTATTCTCTACGCCGTCATTAAAAGCTGATTAACATTCAACTTGGATTAACTCACGCACTTAAGGTTTTTTGGCAAGTTAACATCTTCTTTATCCCTGTCATTCCGCACAATTGAATCTCTAATTTCGTTTCCTCAAACTTATTTGTACTTATCTATTTCCCAATACTTTAAAACAGAAAACAATTAGTCATTATTAGTGATAACATTTATTGTAATTTGTGGATCAGTGAATGTGATCAAACCAAAGGAAAGAACGATTCGATGAGTGGCTGGCCGGATCAGTAATAGGAATAGACGACAAAAGTCTGGTTGGATCTAAATAGGTTGTAACAGAAACTATGAGACAAAGTAAATTGCCAGAACTTCGTACATTATTAAACAGAATACTCGACCCAATAGGCAATGGGATTGTCTTTTGGGCTATTAAAGCTGTGTGTACTGTCTTCCTTATATTCCAACGTATTCATTCATATCACAAATGCCTTACTTCCCATTTCGCTCCATACATGTAAAAATATTCATGAATATGTTATTCATAGTTCATAGCAAAACTGGCTGTGAACAGAGAGCATTACAATTCCATTGTGGGCACTCTGTAAGTGTGTTTTTCGAGCTTTTTCTAGTTAAAATATATCCGCGCTATCACAGGATTTATACACCGTTGCCCACGCACTGACAATGCAAAATGAACAAAAACAGTACCTACTCTATGAAAATAATATAACGAAGTGTGAACTTTGCTGGTGCTAAAATGAAATATTTTGAAATAGAATGGATGGATGTTGTCATAATTGAGATTTATATTTTATGTCCGTTTTTTCTGAATAATAATAACGTGAATTTCTGTAAATTTATTGGAATTAATGATATTTACAACATTTAGCAATTTACGTACTTAAAATTCTATGTTTTATTTCAACAATAATAAGTAATTAATTAAGTTATTTTCAAATATCGTAGCTAAGTATTATTATTCTTAATTTTTGAAAAAACCGATTGATGTGTCCCGCTATTTACTAAAAATTCCTAAGAATAATATATATCTGCAGTATTTATCAAAAAAAAATTTCCACTCTTGGCTTAAAACTTAAACAAAAGTTAATTGATAGACCTTAATAAAAATAGTTTTAATAATTTTCGTATGCTGAAAATGGTATTTTACATTAGAAAATTTTTCTTTATCATAATCCATAAATCTTATTCCACGATGACTGAACTATAGAAGATGGTCTGAGATTACTGATGCTTCTGTAGGTTTTTATCTACCTGTTTTTGCAATATTGACTTATATGTAACTTAACATGGAATCTACTTAAACTGGTCATTGCGGAGATGGTAATATGGAACCCGAATTATAATTAATACCATAACTATACAAAGTTCAATACCAATAGAATGAATTTCAGCTTATTAGTAAGCCCCAATAAACCATAATAACTTAAGGTATACGTGTACCAATTAAGTGTGATTAGCTTTACGAGTTAAATTTGCTTTGATATGATATGCTTTGCTTTACAACATTCTTGTAACTCGCGCAAAATATTATCAATACTTGGCATATTTTGTAGCGTCTGCAATAAGGTGGTTCTGGTACCATGCTAGAAGAATACAAACTATTTGCTTTTATTTCCTTATTTTTTTAAACCCTTTCTGTATCCCACTTCTGGGTTGGATTTAAGTCTTGAGTTATCTAATACTAAGATGAGTCCGAGCCTTAATCCTCCACACGGACACTGTATTTATTAGTGGGCATAATCCAGTATAGGGTGTAAATTAGCAAAGTATAAGCACATCACAACAACTTTAGTCACCGCAGCGGAAGCACAACTAGCGCCTTCCGTGCTTTTAATATTAGGTGTCTAGGTTTAATTATAATATAATAGAAAACTTTAATTATCCTGGTTAAGTTGGTTTGTGTGCGAACACAGAAGTTTACGCACGACGATGATAAAGACGTCTGAAGTTAAGAATAAGAAATATAATATAAAGGCGGAGCCTTTTGCTGGGGCTAGAATTTTTTTTGGTATAAGAAAATAAATAAACTAACACATTCAGAGAACTATGTTGCACCTTATACATATTAAACCATTTTCTTGCTTCCTACGACATTCGTTGGGTTGTAATAATTTTATTAATTTTCAGATTGCTTCATTTCATTTTTACTCTATATCCTTTAAAATTTTACGAGATCCAGGGTATCATTATTATTTTAAATTTCTTTGACAGTTAAAATGCTTGTTACTTTCAGTTCATTCCAAGAGTACCTAATGTGTTCAGAGCAAACTGTGCAAAGATCGTGTGGAGATGAAGCAGCCTTGTTCACCAGCGCATTTCTTAAGCGCATGGCATCAAATATTATAAAGGTCAGTTAAAGAAATCATAGTATAGGGCAGCGGTTTTTAATATTTAAAGCTGCAGAACACTTAATCAAATCTATTTTATTTTATGGAACCGTAATTAAATGAAAACAATGAAGTACAATGCAATTTGTAATAAGCTGTAAAAATAAAAATTGTAACAGTGGTATAATTAACAGCTAAAATAATTCCATGACTGAATAACATTGTAACTAATTTGTAGAATCAGGGTATTATTTCAAAAATCAAATATAATTAGGATATTATAATTAGCCAAAATATTTGCATTATTTGTTCTGGGTGATATACTTAATTAAATTTGCAATTTGATACTACGTAATAATATCACTGTCGGGTGAAATTTATTCTTCTGCCAAATAGAAAATAAGAATTATATTTTCGTACAGTTCATCAGAAAAATTTAGTTTTTTATAAATCATTTTCTCTTTCTTAATATGTCATCCGGTTAATAAAGTAGATGAACAAACTTTTGCGTTACATAAAACAGTTACAACTGTGAAGGGACAAGTTCTACGACTGATCTTTTTCTACCTTCAAAATTCATTTATATCTTTGATAAGATTACAACTTTTCTAAACCGAACGGAATAAAAAAAATGTTACACATAGTAATTTATTAACTTTTGTTGTAGTCCAGAATAAACTACAATGTTTTCATATTGATAGATAAATGACACTGGGTGTACACAGATTACACATGTAGACAGATTAATACATTATTTTAAATCCTGTATCCAATAAAATCCAATCAATCCAATGTATCCTGTTGTCAATCATAGAAGCAAATGTATGGTCAACAAATGACTGTTTTACAATAGGTTTAACGTACAATAGGTTGTTTCAAGACGGTTTATGTAAGGTTTAAGGTAGGTAGGTGTAGGTCGTCTTTTCTAATCTACCTATATTATCTAATATAATTCTTTTACATTATTGGCTTTCATATTGGTTTCATATTATAAGCATCAAATAAAGTTGACTTACGTTATTTTCTTGATAATTTATATTTCTTCCACAGAATTTTTGCTTTGAATATCGAGGTCAGGAGTGCGGGTTGTCTGGCAAAGCGATTGATAACCACCATAGTGGTCTGTTGATCGCTACTACTACAGTCATCCTTTTAACAAATTATCTCAAGAATTTCTTTGCTACTTAATTTGTCCTAATTATTATTGTGAAATGAAATATGATTGAATTATATATTGATGCACACAGAGACGACCACATTTAAGGCAATGTTCAATGTACCGTGCGTTATTGAAAACGGGTGGGTGTCAGTTCCTCGGGCCTGGGTGTGTAAGTTTAAAACTATTTTAGGGAGTGATATCTAATCTCAATTGTTTCATAAAATGTACATATTAGGATTATTAGTACATAATATTTTATGCTTATGTTACATTAAATCAGAACATTTTTGTTGCCAAATACCCGGTTAAGTTCTCTTAACACTCAAGAATCCCCTAGTCGTAATATGGTGGGGATTCATGCGGTAATTCACTTGGCAAATGACAGTGGAAATCCTATATTTATATAAGTTACAATGTTAAAAGTATTGTAGTTAGGTTGCGTAAAACCTTTTATATCTTAGAAGATATTTAATCATAAATTTGTTAACTGATGTATAAATGTTGATTTTGTTTCAATTTATGTGTTAGAAAATGTGGGTAGTTCATGCGCCATGTTGTTATTTAACTTTGATTGTATACTATATTTCTTAAATGTTCAGTTTTCCTCACATATTGTCCTTTATTATCAGCCGATAATAAACTAAATATGTACATTAAAAATAGTAACAATATTGATTTCAAAATAGAAGCTTTAACTATTTGTACAACTTAAGGTATTCATTTAAATACAATTAAAAATTATCTAAAAAACGGTTTAACAAAAAGGCTCTCTAGGCCACTGCAAGTTGGTGGAATGCCCAAAATGTTGGCAGAATTTCCGCGTTGAATAGCGATAATAATACGCTGCACGAAATATGATACGAATTAATATCTTAAATTATTTATATGTGTTTATATTACATTCTACTTGATATGTTTAATGTAATAACCGTGTAGCAAACGATCAGCGATATTTTTACAATAAAAATAAAGCGATTTTTGAAAAATCACCTATTGTGTTTCTCGCACGTACCTTCACGATGGGAGCAACAGCGCAAATGTTATTTATAGCTTTCTGTATGTGTTCTTTGTTAAACAACTTACAAAGATTTGTGCACTGTGATTTTCTTTTATATCTTATCATTTTCTTTCTTTCGCGTTTTCCTTTAAAGTTTCCACATGAGTTTCATACAAAAGGTCAGTTCAATATTATGACATATTTGATATGTTTTACATTTTATTATATTTACAGGGAAAATTATTTAAATGTATTTAACTTAGTATAATCCAATACAATTTCGATTTGAGAAACCAAAAAAATAAAACTATATTTACAAGTATTTGTTAAATTATTACTTTGTTTTATATAAATAATAAAAAGTATTCATAAAAATTATTACTATTTTACGGAAATGAGGTTTTTATAAAATTGAAGTTAATGTTTGAGTCTGGTTTATTATAATGTTTCTTAACTTTTACACAAATGTGGTCGTAAATTGTATTAAGTACTCGCAAAAAAGAAATACAACTAACTGTACAAGTTGTTTCATTACTTTAACAAAGTTTGCTTTATTGTATATATTGAAACGAATACTTCCACTAATCACAATATTATAAAGACAATAAATACGTATCAGGTAGTATTACTTTATATTGCGATGCCAGAGAAAACTAATAAATATCATGTACTTATATTATTTTCCAGAGAAAACTAATAAATATCAGGTATTTTATTTTTAAGTAATTTTGTTTTATTTTAAGTAATTTTGTGTATTATACTGTTTAAATATGAACCGTATTTATTCTTATAAGAAAGTACTTAAAACTAATTGAACTTAAAGTCAGTCAAACAAAAAAAAATCAGTTTTACTCACATTACGAACATAAATTGTAGGTAAAATTATTTACTTGTTTTTAGTATACCTACTTTACAGGTGTACTTTACACCTGTAAGGTGTAACTTTGGTCACAATTTCATCACATGTGAAGGGACAATGTGGTCTTAGATAGTAACATCTACTAGGACTGATTCTCAAGTGCAGTTGCCAGAACACACCTATAGGTGTTTGGCGACTGAATTCCGATTTCTAAACACAGTCAATTGTTAAAGTAACCTATAATGCAGTATTATAATATACTTACATATTTTAATAATAATTTCTGGCATACTTTATATAAGGCACATGTATGTACTCATCACCATTATAAATAAGTTACCAGTGAGCTAATAATTCGGAATGTAAAATGTAGTTTTTGTAAATCGAAAATAAATACTATTCTCTTATCCTATTGGATAAATAGCCACTATAAAATTGAACATTCTTATACAATAACGCTTTTTTATTTACAAATAGCGCCTTTTCAAATTATTATTGTTGATATCGTAAATTTTTTACGTAGGTACCTACGCAATTTAATCCTACCTATGTATGCTGGACGACACTGAAGCGATTGACGGAACAATGGTGGTGATTTATACATGTATTAATCATATGATAATGTCATCAATTCCTAAGGTAAATGGATCTTTTAAATATATATAGTTTTAAAATAGTTCTATCATTTTTACCCTTAATTAATTAACTTCAAAAAATTTCTATCAATCGCTGTCAATTCGTAGTAATAATAATGAATATACCATATTGTTTAATGCTCATCACAGTAATATCACCTATTATAATAATAATAATAAATATATTTTCACATATCATTACTTCCTACTCCTACCTTTTTGAATTTAGTTATTTTATTTATAATGACACTTATTTATTAAATAAAAGTAAATTATTCATTGGTAAAATTGTACAACTATCTATATACATTTTTTATTAAGTTTTAAAATTAAAATCAAAAAGTTTGGTCTATATTGAGTACTAAAAGGGTTATTTTAGAAAAATGTATAATAACTACCGAAATATTTGTCTTAAAATGTGTCCTTATACAATAAAATAATTTTTCAAAAATTATGATATCTTTTTCATAATTTATGTAAATAAATGTAACCTGTGTACAATATTTGTAATTTGTGAAATTAATTAATAATTGTAGGTAATCCGTATCCATTAATAACGTAAATTTAAAAGACATAGTCTTTTAGAGATTATTTAATAATAAAAGTTTATATGAATTCCTATGTTGTATTATTTAATTTCTTATGTATGAAGTATGTATGTACTAGAAAAGATATATAATATATCAAACAAAATTCGGATAAATGGCATACGGTAGACTAGCGGGGATATATTCAGGTAAAAGTGTATTAAGTAATTCGGCAACGCCAATTAAAATTTAAAGTTTTTATTTTATTATTCTCTAAAGGTTTAGCGCACAGATCTCTGGTTTAACGTTTGTCCGCAATCTCATCTGATGTGAAGTGACGATGTGGCCCACACAGTAAGCTTAATGGGGGGGTTGGTTCTTAAGTGCAGCTGCCGGAACATACTTATAGGTGCTTCATGAAAATCTTTAATCTTGAGAGAGGTAGTGAGCCAGGTGGACATTAGAAAACACCCTACCACTATAATGTTGTTTTTCGACCGAAAGCTCGGGGTCATTGTAAGGATTCGAATTTACGTCGGTCGAAGCAGTGTCTATGCACGCTAACACTGAGCCATCATTGCTTTATATATCAGTTTTAAGAGCAAACAGAGAACCGTTTACACACAATATTTAGACTGCTTATCTCTTTACCATTTCCTTTTATGTTAATAGAATAAAAAAGAAAATTACGTCTGATCTTTTTAAAAGACGATTGACAAATTATTTTTTTGTACAACTGTAAGACAACTCATCTTCCATGAAATAAAATACGGATGAACGTGGACTCAATGTCGCGGAAAGCAGAATGTTGGTCAGTCTCAGTACCTACCTACTGACCAAAAAGTTTTTCTTTTAGAGTGAAATAAAAACACGGAAAAAGTCCACGTTACGGAGCTTCTACCTTTGTGTCGTTCGCTTTTACTTCAATAGTTCGCTGATCTTTTGTAGATCAGATTTCCTTTAAAACATGGGATTTCAAATGATACTAAAAATAAAAGAACGTTGAATTACATTATTATTTAAAATTTCCTTAACATTTAAAGTAAATATTAGACCCAGCAGTTATTTAGCTTGCTATAAGAAGGTAACTATGAAATTTTTACAGGAAAAGCAATAATAAAATAGTTGAATGATATTGCTATGTTCAAAAAATGAAGTGTTTTATAATGTTTGAATCATTAATAGGTACCTACACTTATTAGTCTTAGATAACAAGTCAAGCAATAAGTACTTATTTAATTAAATAAAAATACGCAAATTTTTTCATTACAGACACTAAATATTCTGATAGTAGGTACCTAGGTATATTTCAATATTTGGAAGTTTTCATTTCACCTACCTACAAAAATCACCAAGTATCATAATGAAATAATTTTATTATTACCTGCATTATCACTTATTGTATTATGGTTTAGGTAAAATCGAAAACCTTGAATGAATGTATGTACAAATATAGCAGCTCATCCAGTGATAAATATCAAGATGTAATACTCCAAGAAATCCGCTTAACTAATGAGTATGTTTGTACCGGACTCCTAAGCCAATCATTTATTGTCGTTACGCATTTTCTTCTTCTGTCTGCTGTTGAAAATAATTTAATAAATAACTTTTTAAAATTCGTTGTAACTTTTTAGCCTTTACGTTATACATAAATAACATAATATATATGTTATATTTTATAATTTGCATACTAATTTTAAATTTTAACTTGTAACTAAATAATATAATAAATGAGGAGAGTATTGTAGCCTGTTTCTGAAAACGCAAAATAGTCCAGCAAAATTTATGAAAGTTGACATGATTTTAACTCTGGATTATTACAAATAAATAAAAATAATATTAATTTTATTAATGCGCAGAATTCTTTATCACGCAGTAATTAATTTTTAAAAGACAGATAACAGATTTATTCGTCATGGTAAAAAAATTCTGTCGCAAACACTAGACATTTCAAAAATGGTACGGACCAGACGGATCATAAGAGACGGATGAAAGAATAGTGCATGTGGTAGAGATGAAAATGTTAAGATGGATGTGTGGCGTATGATTAGGAATGATTATATCAGATGAAGACTAAAAGTTGCACGAGCGACAGAGAAGTTGAGGAGTAAAAGATTAGCATAATATTTAACTATATGTCGTCACTCATGAGGATACATGAAAGGCATGTAACTAAAGCCCTGTTAATTATCAAAGTGGAAAGATATGTAGGTAGATTCAGACCGAAGAAGGTATGCATTGATTTTGTGGAGATTAATGTGTTTAAAAAAATGAAAACTGAGATCGCAGACCGAAAGAGAAATACATATTGTACCAACCCTAATTACTGTGGGTTACGGGCAAGAAGAAGAAGATATTCGATCACAAAAGTTCATCTATCTATTCTACATAAACAATTAATAAAATTGATGTCTCCTCTTTTTGTAATGTCAAAATAATAGCTTTTTACTGTATGTATACATGCATATGAAAGTAGGTATACATATACGAAACCCATAACGAATAACCAATTTTTAAAATATTTGTCTGTCTGCTTGTCTTTTATTTTAGAAAAAGAATTAGGGTTCTGCGATAATAAAAAAGTAAATAGTCATGGTAAATCTATTGGGGCGCTTAAATGGCTCATGCTGAGTAAACCGTAAGAGATATTTCAAAATAAATTTACTACATAATTGTAGATATAAAAAACACTTACAAGAAAAACAGCGACAGCATATGTCTATCTTCTAAGGATTCTCCCATAATAAGCATTTTTATCTTTAAACTAACCGGGTTCGCGGGATCGGGGGTAGCACGATTCGCGCGTGTGCCCGATGAACGGCATTCTGTAGTTCACGCAAGCACAGCCGCGGGCACAGCTAGTTTATAATGTTCTAGGAATTTAGCAGATTATTTATGTATTTATTATTAAATATTTATGTAATATTAAAATGCATAGAAATATTAACTAGCCGAATATGTCTTCCGTGCACGCAATGCGCTTAAAAAGGGGTAGAAAGTTTTTGCTTCACGTACCTATTAATATAACGATGATGATAAATAAACACATTGACATCTCAATTAATAATTATAATTTTTGAGATTTAGCTATATTTATTCGATTAGTATATTCGTAACCGTCTGCATTACTAAAATATATAAGTATATCAAAAAAGCTTTTCACGTTTTATAGGAGTCAGTCAACCCAAAACTCAATTTTGCTACAAGTGAATAAAACGCGAATTGTGGTGCTATTTGGGAAAAGGTAGAGCCTAATAATAGGATGTGTTGCTTTGCTTTTGTAAGTAAATATAGGTCTGATGTGGGTAGACAGGTACATACAAGGTTTCCTACCGATTTATAGTACGTTATGTGGTAGTTAGGGGGAAAACGGGGTAATGGTAGTCACATAAGCAAGAATCAATAAAAATCTGAAGTTATTTCAGGTTTATTAAAACATGTTTTTATTACTATAACTAATAATATATCAACCTGAAGCAAAATTTTTTTAAATTTTGAAATCATACTTTGGTTATAATTACACTTTATAAAACAACAACTTTGACCACCATTACCCTGGCTTGCGGGTAATGGTAGTCATCATATTAGACAATGAGAGTTAATACATCTACAGCACTTGTCGCACACATAGCCTTCTACTGAATCCATCAAAAGCAGTCGGCGTGTGCCCATAATCCACACGAAGTACACCGATGTGGTAGCATAACTCATTGTTGCTACCAAACTCATCGCTTATCAAGGACCTATTGTCAGCATCTTTTGCATCACCATCTTCATCGTCATCATATATATTTCAGAAACTTTTATCTGATCCTGAAGTGAAGTGTTTGTCTTGAAGAACACGTCCCTTGGCCTTGCCTACAGATATTTGATTTGCAGCTTTCTTTTTCTATTCAGTGTCACCTGACTCCCATTACCCCAAAATTCATAGTACACTTAAAAAAAAATCGTTAAATATTTCACAAAACATTTATAACAACAAGATTGTTTAGTAATTTATTGAAATAAATAAAAAGTTATGTTTAAAAAAAGACTAAAATAAATATATCACATATACACAATAAAATCGCGGCAAACATCAATACACCCTTTTTATCCAAACGTCATGTGTTAATTAAAGCGGTGATCAGGCGCGAGCAAGGTGTAGGTTGGCTGATCATTTTACCCGATATTCACTTGTCAACGTCTTTTATTTTTCTTGTCATTGTACTGACTACCATTACCCGCCGACCCCATTAACCTACTCTCCTCTATTAATGTCTTTGGTTGATACTTGAAAGTTTTAAAGGCCCCGCCTAGTACCCACCTTTGTTAAGTTCAAACAAAGTTGTTATTAAGATTTAAATTCTGTGGTAAGAGGAATATTATTATTGATAATGTAAATTTTTTACAAAGCCTTATTATCCATAATTGTCTGAGTACCAAATTTGTAATATTTTATTGTCTTTTAAGTTTATTTTACACCTACAGTGTTCCACGGTATCATCCGTGTTAAATTTGTTCGACCAACTCTCTACCACGCTGCCTACAGCTTGTTAGCTTATCAGATTGCTTTACGTTCTGCTCTGTGTGTGGAGTAATAGGGTAAGTCTGGGGTAGATAGATGGCCATAATTATTAAAAAATTGTTTACAATAAATCTTACACCTTACTATGAAAATCTTTATTTCTAATTAAACTTTGAACAATCAACTAAGATACTATAAACATAAAAGTAACTATTTCTAATGATATCAGCATGCATTACAGTGATGGCATTACAGGTAAGATGGCCTTAAATTAATTTTAAACTTACAATTATTTCTTGATCTTATTTTCTACTTTTAAGCCTTCTTTTCTGTTAACACATAGAGCACATATTGTCGAATTCAGTACAGTGTTCGTGAATCTATAGCCTAGAACCTATAGCAAATAAACTTCCTTTAAAAATAGGCTATAAAATGCAGAAAGAACTTTTCAAATCTGGCTGATAGTTTCAGGGATTATCGAGTCCAAACAAACAATCTTTTGAGCTTTATATAGTAGTATAGATATAAATGCACTTTTTTTATAATAGCACAGTGGGCACGATCCAAAAGTAGGTAATGGCGACAACCAAAAGATTAGGAAGAAGTACATACACTGGTTTATCCCGAAACAAGGTAAAACGTAAGGTCATTATGACAAGGTTAGTTCGTGTGTTTATTACCATTGAATTTCTTGTAAAGACCCAGTCTGATAGAAATATCCTACCACATCCCGCAACACAAACATCAATCTCCATCTTTACTAAAATATGCTTGTTCGTGTCAGGGTATGTAAGTATAGGGCTAATTAATTACTTTTACACGTTTCCTATATTGCTTCTCTAATGGATTATTTTCAAATCATTGTAAATAAAACACTAATAGTTATCACTGAATTATAGTTCCTGAACAGCATTATTAACATGAGGACGTCATAATATGAAGCGCTAGAGGCAACGCAATGTTCTCAAATGAGTTCACTTGTTGCATATATTCAGACACATGTTATTGAACATTGTATTGAGAACGTTAAATAAACCCATAATCTTCATTATCTCAATGAAACTACTAACAAAACCTATTACAAAAGTAGATTACATAACATACTAGCTTATGCCCGCGACTTAGTCTGCGTGGACATCAGAACTAAGTTCAGAAGGTATCGTATATGTTAATAGAGGTTATAAACTGAATGCCAAATTCGTCCAAATCTTCCGACTTAACAAAAATTAATATTTAAGGCTAGCTAAGAGTTGTAGCCTAATGTTAGATAGCCTATACTCGTAAATCAGGCTATAATATACAAAAAATTTCGAATCCGACTGTTAGTTCCAGGGATTAGCGTATTTGAACAGACATAAAATCATTTCCGCGTTATTATACCTATTTTAATGAAAGTATAGAATACTTTGTTTGTTTGAAAGCGCTGACCTCTGGAACTATCACTCAAATTTGACAAATTATTTTTGCAATTTATGGTCTATTTATTAAGGAAGGTTATATACATCACGCTACGACTCTAAGTAGCAGAGCAGTAGTCATGAACGACAAGAAATCGGACAAGCAATATTATTAAAATTACCTAAGATACGACTTTTTGACGAGCAGCCTAAGTATTTTTACGTTATCGTGATCGCGGGCATCAGCCAGTAAATCATAAAATTGAGTTCAATGGCTGTAGCTTTAGTTATTTTCCATGTAATGAAAATATTGTATAATAAGCCCTTTTGTATTTTAGATTAGAAATGTAGTTCAGTGATTTCCCCAGTGATTTCTTTGTTATGTCGAATATTGAGATTATATTTTTCAAAGACCTACAATTTTATTGTTAAAGGTTTATTTTATTAAAATTAATCTATGGTAGAAAATTTACTACTTGGTGTAGGCACTAGTGTATATTTCAGTATTAAATAATGTAGTGAATGAACTATATCATAATTTCGTCCAATGATAAAATATAATATTTTTTGATATGTGTCTAAAATGGGAAATTTTCGAATAAATACTTAATTATACCTACTCATTGCTCTAGCACGTCAACGAGTTTTATCCCTTTCGTTACTGAACGACTATGTATATTATGTTTTGTTTTATATTATTTCAATAACTGAGGATTCAAATATGAAATGTTATTATAGAAATATTTGTTATTCGGTTTCATATTTATTTTATACAAATTCATGTTAAAAGTATTTAAGTATGTTTTAAGGGTATAAAAAATATATTCGAAAACATTTATATATTTCCTAAAGTTAAATCAACATTAAAATATAAAAGATTTAAGTCCGTTGAAGCTGTGAAAGAAAATGCAACACGAGCCATGATGTGGCTCACTTAAGAGTATTTCCAACAATGTTTCTAACAATGGAAAATTCACATGGAACTTTTTAGGGATAAAGGAGGGAATTGAATTTTGCATTAGATATGAATTCAATGTAAAATGTCTCGTTATTTTATAGCCACATCTCGTACATAAAAACTTATTGAGTATAAATTACTTTACATTACAAATAATGGATATTTTAAGCGAAGGCAGCGATTCCATAATTGTTTATCATTATATTAAAATTGTTACAAAAATTCCCAGTATAACGAAAAGTAATAGGTAATAATGTTAGAGACGCAAGAGGTGCAAAAGCAATAATCAGCGTCTTTGCTAATCACTTTGCACTGGATCGCATTTATTATTTTAAAATTTAGTGTGTGACTTTTTAATATGAATCTAAAATTCCCAGGACATTCTCATTTTGAGCGCACACTTAATATATGAGTAGTTTTGTCACACCTTCTAAATAACTAAAGGAAAAAGTTTTACCATAAAATGTAATCACACAACGCAGAGACCGCTACACGATATTGCATTTCTAAAGAATTCCTTGCTTTTAGGAACTGAATTATTGAATTATAAAACTTTCATTTTAAAAGCCCGATATGTTTAATTTACTAAGAATTTATTAAGATGTTTTTTTATAATGAATCTGATTTTGTTGTAATGAATGTATTAAAGATGTAAATTTTTAATAAAATAACACCACTAAATTAACAGATTCGATTTTAGACATAGTAAATTATAAATAATAATAAAATAATACTTAATCTCAGTATCAAAATTTTATAATAGCTTTTATAGCTTTCTTTTATTTTTTTAATTCTTAAATTTTTAGAGGCTTTTATGCAATCTGCATATGTCAGCCTCATCGTAACATAACCGAAATATACTTTCATCATAACATATATAATATTGTACATTTAATAATAATAAGAAATTGATAGGAACAGAGTAGCTGCCTGATTATTGGAAGTATTATCTTATAAAATGATTTTGAAAACAAATCAATGCAGTAGGTTATTATTATTATACCTTTTAACAAGTAAGGTTTCGTTATTCAAGTGGACTCTAAAAAAATGTAATAAAATTAATATACAGAATTGTTGTTGTTGTAAGTATGGACTGGAATTGGTAATAATATAATTCTACTATTAATAAGATAAAAATTGTACTGTGTATTTATTAAATGTTCTTGAATTTTAAGTTATAACACTAATTAAGTTATATATGAATTATTGGTTATTTTCACACATTTTAAAACAATCTAGTGTTGTGAACACGGAGTAGCTAAACAGTGCAGCATAAATAATTAGATATAATTTCTATAAATATATGAAAATAGTAAATCGAAAGTCACTTTTGGATTGATTGTAGTAATGGCATGAAACAACAAATTTCGTTTATAGATGTCACCGTGCATTAGAAGTTGTTAACAAGTGATAGCGAAGCAAATAAATGGCATTTGCACTTTAACGCCATATTTTTCTGTAACTATTACGACCCATGCTTAATTTACATTCTAGAAGCATTGGGTGGCAAAAGACAATATCAATTGATTTCTTAGGGCGTATGAAGCGTATAAAACTATTGATCGGACAATTCAACGGTCGTAAAAGCAATATAGATCGTAACTTTTAAAGAAACTTCTTCCATAAAGACGTTATCATAAAAGTTATATATCCTAAAAACATTTTAAATTTAAGTTATTTGCCTCTCATGAAAAGTCGTGTTGTGTCCTATATGCCCTTTTGTATTCTGAAGTGTCAATATGAAACTTATTATCATTGCATAAAAATAGTAGTTCTATTTAATGCACGGATTAGATACCATAGCGTATAGTAATTACGATTTAGCAATAGCAATAGCATTTTTTAAAGAATGTAATAGTATTAGGTATGTGATCATATTCGGCCTTTATGACGTCATGCCAGTTGAGAGAGGGTGCAAAAGGCCGAGGGCATAAAACAATACGCTTAGCCTGTGAGTAGGGTGACATTTAAGGATGCTTTTAAAGGGCAAGCAAGCGTTTCAGATTATTTCTATGAAAATAAAAGCGATGTCATATAATTTTTATAGAAATTGTTTGAACGAGCGGATAGATTTTGTTATCAAAAAGTCTGTGAGCTATGTTTAGTATTTTTTAATAATTAATTTTAATTTTGATGACAAACACATCACTCAGATTTTTTGGATTTTCTTACAGTTTCTTCTTTGGATAAATGAAGGTTACAAAAAAAAGTAGTTCTCCAGTGTCTTTAGTAAGTTGTTCTGTGACAAGTTACAAAATTTAAACTCCAATAAAACTTATTTTTTTAATGTATACAATTATAGGGAAACAAGCATATGTCCAGCCTGATAGTAAGTGGCTACCGTAGCCTATGGACGTATGGAAGCTTGTAATAACAAAGTATCAATATGGCGTTGCCAACCTTGAATCCCCCTGCCCCAAGGTATTCTGGAATGCCTACTCAGTATAGGAACACAACACAAGGTTATTTGGATGCGATCTTCTATAGGGTGACGATATTTCACCAGTCGTACTGCCCCAATTATAGAGAAACCTCGAAACAAATTTTTCCCTGTAAAGGTATTCAGTTATATATTAACTTCTTTAAAAAGTAAAAGATCAATTATCCCACTAATATAATAAATTTAAAAGTGTGTATGTTTGGATGTTTGTTACTCAATCACACAAAAACGGCTTAACGGATTTTAATGAAATTTGGCAGACAGATAGATAGATAGATATATAGGGTACTTTTTATACCGGTAAAAGCTATAGTTTAACCAGTGTTATCCTACAAATATAATAAATGTAAAGTTTGTAAGTTTTATTGGGACGGTTAATGTGTTGGATTCATATTGGCATATAATGACAATACCATACAAACAGTGATAAACCCATGTATGATTTTCTTTTTGTTTGTCGTTTTCCGAAATCTATCTGCTTTTATCCAATCATACGCAGACGAAGTCGCGGATACCAGCTAGTTATTAATATAAATTATATTTACTTTATTCCAGATGTGTATAATAAATTATAAAATATTACTTACGTGTTATTATTTAGGAAATGTACGCATAATTTTATAAAAGAAAGTCAGCTTTATTTAGATTTATTACGTTACTAAAGGTACTGTAGCGAGATGGTTGATTACTGCCTGATATAGGCATCTCAAGTTAATATTAGGTCCTTACATATGAAATTGGCGTTTTGTACGGAAGGAATATAAAGTCTTTTTTTTTTTGGAAAATATATTTAATTAATCAAGGTATGCACCGTTGTTATCTATGCACTTTTGCCATCTCATACGTAGTTCATTGATCCCTTTACTAAAAAAAACCATGGGGGCGAAAATCAATAAACTCTTTGAAGGCGGTTTGGACTGCCGCATCGGAGTTGAATTTTTTTCCTTGTAAGAAGTTGTCCAAATTCCGGAAAAAATGATAATCTGTTGGAGCAAGGTCCAGGGAGTACGGTGGACTTTGCAGACATTCCAATTGTAGCTCATCTAACTTAGTGGTTGTTTGTTGTGCAGTGTGTGGTCTTGCGTTGTCGTGAAACAGCAGTGGCCTAGAGCGATTGACCAATCTCGGTTGTTTAGCAGCTAGTTCTTCTTTCATGGGTTTCAGTTGCTGACAATAGATATCTGCCGTAATCGTTTGGCCAGATTTTAGATAGCTGTAGTGAAGGACACCGGCGCTAGTCGACCAAACACACACATTTAACTTTTTCTGAGTCAATTTTCGTTTAGGGCAGGATTTGGCTGAAGCCATTGCGACGAGCGCTTACGATTATCGTACAGTATCCACTTTTCATCACAAGTAATGATTCGGTTTAAAAGCCCTTCATTATTGTGTCGGTTGAGCAAAGTAACACAGCTGTCGACGCGTGTTTGCAAGTTCGATTCACTCAATTCATGAAGTACACATCGTTCAAGATTTTTTACTTTCCTGATTTGCTTCAAGTGGATTAATACAGTTTTATCACTTACCCCGAAGCCTGCAGCTATCTCTGAAGTGCTTTCTGATGGTTCTGCTTCCACAATAGCCTTTAATTCTTCATTTTCCACGTTGGTCTCCGGTCATCCACGGGGTTGGTTCTGAAGGTCGAAATTTCCAGAACGAAAACATTGGAACTAAAAACTTACCGTGCTTTCTTTTGCGACACCAGCGCTGTACACATCATTAATTCTTCGAGCTGTTTCTGCAGCACTGGTGCCACGGTAGAACTCGTATTCGTAAATATACCGATATTTCACGTTTTCCATTGTCCGGTAATAAGCGACGCCAAAGAAAAAAATAATGAGGAAAAAAGAAATTAATGACTGTTTTCAAAACTCAAATGTACCATCTAAATGAATTTATAAATTTGAATTTTGAATTCTTAACCAAAGAGGAGATATTTCAGATCAAATTGGTCAGTACGACAAAACGCTAATTTCATATGTAAGGACCTAATAATAACATGCAGTATAACATAATAACACATTTAATTTTTAATATTATTTAGAACTCACATTTTATGATGAAAACTAAGCTATGAAAGGGATTAGAACTTCTACGTGCATTGTGCATTGATGATTAATGGCGGTTGTTGTAGTTTACGAATACAGAGAAAACTACTAGTGCGATACATACGAGGGGAGGTCCAAAAGTTCGTGGAATGGAAGGGTTTTAAATATTGTTTTTTCCTTTTCAATATAACCACCCTAAAGCTGAATACATTTATTCGATCTATGAATTAAATTTTGTAAAGCATCGTAAAAATATTATTTATTTTTTGCCTCAAAATGAGCCAAAATTACCTCCAATTCCCCCTTGTTGTCGGAAAATTTCCTTCCTCTTAAGTCTTTTTTTAAATTGGGAAACAAATAAAAATCACTTGGGGTCAGATCTGGACTTTATGGTGGGTGGACTAGTGATTCCAAGCCATCTGTGTGCAGAGCAGCCATTGCAACTCTGTTCTTGTGAACCGGCGTGTTGTCTTGCAAGAGCAACATACCCTTGGTCAATTTCCTCGACGTTTTTCCTTGATGGCCTCCTTTAATTTTTATAGCATCGTTACGTAGTATTCTCCGGTTATGGTCCTTCCATTTTCTTTGTGAAATCAATCAATATTATCCCCTCACAATCCCAAAACACAATAGCTTTCAACTTTCAAGCCGACTCTGACACTTTGAATTTCTTTGGCGATGGTGTCCCCTTTTTATGCCATTGCATGGACTCTTTTTTGGACTCAGGTTCAAAGTGATGAACCCGTGTTTCATCTCCGGAAACAATCTGCTCCAAAATCTGTGCAGGTTCGTCTCCACACAACTCGAAAAATTATGTGAGTTAGTTAGTGTGAATTGTTCAACTGTTCAACTGTTCAAAAAAAGAAGAAACCGATGCACAGAACCACGACATGAACGCTTTTTGGTGAACCTGGTGTTGCAGAATCGTAAGGCGTTAAGTATAGACCTGTAAAGAGATTTGAAGAAGTAAGAGGAGTAGAAGTTAGCTTGTGGACAGTCAGGAGGAGGCTTTTGGCTGCCAATATCAGCAGTTACAGCCCGGCCCGGGGCCCTAAATTACTCCATCAGCGCCGTGTTGCTCGACTTCAGTTTGCTCGAAACTGACTCTGCTCACCAATTGTAATTGAACAGCTGCACAACGCCATCTATTGGTATTTGGTAAACAGATATAAACACTAAAAATGCCGTAGTATGTAGTTTATCACGTATCTGTATGTTTAATAGGTAAGATTAATATTTTTTATTTATGAGTCACGTTATTTGAAACGACAATTAGTAAACATGACGTCACCATTCAACGTAAGACTCTTTAGTGAGTTATCACTTATCAGTATCACAGTTGTCTCTGTTATCAATATATCATATAAAATGACATATAAATTGAATGATGACGTCACGGGACCGTAATTACGCGTTTTTGTGGCCTATTTTTTATTAAATTTAAACATTATTTTTAAATCA
Source organism: Saturnia japonica (assembly GCA_033032175.1). NCBI lineage: Eukaryota > Metazoa > Arthropoda > Insecta > Lepidoptera > Saturniidae > Saturnia > Saturnia japonica. The sequence continues at coordinate 9,548,323 of CM065314.1, forward strand.
TTTTTTAGGGTGTAATTATGAAAAAAATCGTCGGTCATCGGTTTTATGGAATTCTTCCAAAATTTATGAAAAAAATTGCCAGCATTCACTTCACGCATATAAATCTATACGATTATAAGTATACAGACCACGTCAAACATTTAAATTCAATTCAATTAACTGAAATCGACCTTAGAACGTATTCTTAGGTGCCAGTTTTTTTGCAAAGTAGTGTATGTTAGTTTATCATGCTTTAAGAGCCGAGATAGGGTAGATAAAATTTTTTGAAAGGTCACACATAAATAAATAAAAAACTAATATGATAGAATTTTTCTATTTATTAATTTTTCTCTTGCTATGATGTATTTTTGTACTTGAAAAATAAATAAGTTTCACTAAATTTCAGCTCAAATTTAAAATATATCCAATTTGTAATTAAGTAATTTGTAATATTTTGTTTTGATATTGATCTTCACGTCTTAAAGTGGAAAAATATTTATTATTGATTTTGAAAGATTTATTTAAGAGTGCGCTACGTAGTCTCTTTAGGCAAGCTAATTACTGGTTAATGAGTATTTAAGAAGGCCATTTTTACGTGGAGAATCCCGTCTTGGGTACACACCCGCCCGGGGGGACGATTGGTTATGTGAGACTCCTATTCACTAAAATTCCACGGTGCACCGTCCGCCGCCGTAATGGGGCGACACGGGACTTGCAGGCAGCATACTACGGTGCAACGGAACTGTCTCCCTGTCCGCCGAACCAGTGCAATGGGAAGACGGGCCCCCCGAACCCATCTCCCCTTGGTTCGGCCTGGCAGGGAAAGGAGGAGAATGAATCCACCCCGTCCCCCACCCATCTGGCGTTGGATTTTTATACAGGTTTTCTCCTCTGCCTCCGCGATCATGGTTTGGCATATGGCGGGGAACAGGAAGCGAATGAACGCACCCCCTCCCCCACTAGTCCGTCGTTGGTTTTCTCCTCTGCCGTCGTTCGTAACTCCCGTCGGTCCTCAAAAATCCGGTTTTGATTTTTCAACAAGGTGCTCATCCTTAACCCTCTGGTAATTTTTTAAAGTGGTTTCCTTCCACTGCCAGTCCTTGATTTCTTATAATGGTGGTGTCTTCCACCGTCCGGCCGTGATTTTTTAAAGGGTGGTTTTCTCCACCCGCTGTCCGTGCGTGATTTTTAAAGAGGTTTTTTATAGAGGTTGTATCCTCTCAATTTTTAAGGAGGTTTTCTTCCTCCTCCGCCGTCAAAGACGAGTCCGTCCATAGGGGACGAGCCGAAGCAGGTCAAGTCTTGCCCCATCCCCTGTCTCCTCTGATGAGCAGAAGGGTACAGGAGAGGGACCCGGTCAGTCTGGTATTGGTCGCCAGTCATAAGTACTGACGTTGCCCGGGGCACACCACGAGGAGGTTCCAGACATAGTGCCCCGTATTTAAGAAGGCCTGTGCCAATATTCATCAATCTGTGAAAATCTGTAACGCCAATCTATATTATAATATAATAAAGCAGAAGACAATTTTTATTTGTTTGTTTAAACACGCTAAACTCTGGAAATACCAGTCGGATTCGAAAAAATATTGTTGTATGTGGTAGACTCACGAGAAATAGTATAGGCTATCTAATATTAGATTACAACTCTCAGCTAGCCTTAAATATTGTCTTTTAAATAAGTCGGTGGTGGAAACTCTCCCGAACTGCTTTATCCCCGTGCACTGCCGTAATGGTTAATGATGCGTAAATACAATGTCCTACAAAAGTATTAGTCCTTAGTATATCTAAAAAAGGGCCACAATAGCATATGCCTATCTCGTATACATATGCCTCAATAAACAACTTTGTAACAAACAATTCTTAAAAATTAAAAAGTGATCTATGAACGTTATTTTTAGACGTGGCTAATTAATCGTTACGAACAAAAGTAATTTCATTTTAAAGACAATTTTATGAAGTTAATTTTAGCTCTTTACAGCATTTTATTTGTACACATAGTTTAGGAGATAATGAAAAATTATAATAATTTGTACTTGCGGGAACTGAGAACAATAAAATGATGATAGGCTACACGGGTGAAACCGTGGGGCACAGCTGGTATGTTTAATATTTATTTACTTGGTCTCTAAATGTGGCAAGAAATAAACTTTGCCGAGAGCGAAATGCTACCAGTACCTTAGATAAGTTTAAATCCTTCATATTATGATGCAAGTTCGTATTCAATTTCAAAAATCGAACACTATCAAAGGATTGAAGCCCACAGAGCGTGGAGATTAGGTGTATCTTTTATTCTGAGCTTTCTTAGTTTACCTATTGTATAAAACATAATATACGAAGAAATGCCCTATTTGAAATATCACAAGTGTTCGGGGCCACACATTATTTGTGTTTTTTATTATTTTTAATTATTGTAGTGCGGCAAAATCAGGCACTATGCATAATAGTAAAAACAGTACAATAAAAAACCTACGGTTACCACCGAGGGATAAGCATCTCATAGCCGGTCGATTCTTTCATGAGAGTCTCTTGGCATCTGGATATACACTGGCTGATTCAGAAACGCGACAATCCAAAACAGACTTACTGTGATGGGCTTATCACCAGTCGGGTACAGATCTCTTACCATTCCACTTTATTATTGAATACCGAATATACAATATGTATTAAAAACTCTGTCAAATCCTAGAAGGGTACAAAGATACCCCAATGAAATTACCAAAAAAAAAAAATCAAAATTTTATTTATTATGAAAATTAAAATAAAAATGTTATTGCGATTTAAAATTAACATATGTTCCTGAAATTTAGCAAATTTTTAAAACGTGATAATACCGTCGCTGGCAACGGCGGCGCGGCGCGGCGCAGCGTTACGTTTCATCGTTTGGCGGTACCCTGCGCCGCGCCGCCTTTATTGCCATGTAAGTTTCCTCATTTAACTAATTTTTTTTACTTATAATCTGAGATAGTTAACATAAACAGAATATAATCTTGATACCTAATAACACCTTCACGGATCCGACGGGGTTTTTAATACAAATTGTATACATGAATATACACCGGCTGATATCGCCGCGATTGTCGCGATGATTGTGGTCGCGATTCAATCGAACACGTCGTATCCTATCATCCAGTAGTTTGGGCCCTCCAAGCTGGATTATTTTTATGATTTTTTTTTTACCTATTTTTTGGAATCGAGGATATCTTATACAAATACCGCGGCAAAAGGTTTTTAATTGGAAATTTGGTGCAAATAAATCACGTGATGTACCTACACTTGGGTTTAGAAGCATGGGAACAAAGTGCTTGTAGCTTAGGAGCTACTCAGCGCGGGCGGCAATATTTGCGATGAAATGTAAGTTAGCTTTCATTTTGATTATAATTAAATATATACACCCATTTTATTTAGTTATGGTATCTACTTCAAACCAGTTTGCAATACGGACTGTAGTAGATTACCGTACTCGGTGTGGGCGTAGTGGTTATTATTTCTAGTACATTTAATATAAATAGGTACAATTTTCAACTAACAGAAACAGTGAAGCCTGTTATGTAAAAATGAAGCTTATCGATATGGTCGTTGACCCCACAAAAGCATTTATCCGAAGCGATAATCTTCTTGTTATGGCGCCACAAAAAGCACTTGCCAGTATCAATATTTTTAAGCCTTCGTAAAATTTTATAATAATTATACAAACTGGGGTCTTGTGACAAGATGGTAGCTTCCTTGTTAGAACTATCTAGGTATGTACTAGGGAGTTTTTGTGACATCTCAAAATACATGCTCCTACTTTATATTTATAATTATCTTCATTTAAGCACAACAACCAAACTATATCATCCAAATGCCACCGAAAAACATAAGTAAATAAATTAAAATTATAATCAAAACATGTCACTTCAATTGAATTGATATTGAATTTCAAAGATAAGCAATAAAGGGCAAGCTGAGCTCCTGGGTGAAGGTTTCGTAGTATACCTTTAAGACTTAATAATCGTGTGTTATGAATTTTCAATACAACGATCTTTTGCTACGGACGTCGTTCGTGTAGATATTGATATTCTTGTATAGTTCTCCTAAGGGAACAACGTGCCCGCTGTACGTTCTTTTGCCTGTTGGAAATTATTTAATAAGAAAATACATTATTTTATTACCGAGTACCTACAAAATTATCTGAGAACTGTATTAAGCTCTCCTCGACTTATAATGACTCTGTTTTATAATTCATCAAATACTATCAAACATACTTATAATTATATTTTATTCATTAATTCATATAACTAAATAAAATCGAAAGCTTTTTACTAAGTGCGTATGAAAGTATATACGGTACTTCAACAACAAAAAAACCCATTTAAGAAATTGTTGTCTGTCTGTCTGTTTGTTTCGGGTAATCTCCAAAAAGGGTTGGACCGATTTTGAGGTGACTTTCACTGACAAATAGCTGATGTTAGAAGGAGTAACATAAACTAATTTAAATTAAAAAAGGGATTATGGTTGCAAATAAAAATCAATTCGCAAAAACGACGACTTTGGGGCGCTTAAACGGTGTAGTATTTAACTTTGGATATTAAAAAGAACTACAAAACAGTCAGCGAGAGCATGCACCTATCTTCTAAGGATCACTTACGATATGCATCTTTGTTTTTAAAATAACTGGGAGCGGGGCTCGCGTGTGTGTTAGATCCTGGCGAGCGCAGCCGCGAACACTGCTAGTATTAAATAGATCTATATCCATAAAAAGATGATAATGATAATTATTATAAGTAATTTTAAGCATTGTTTTACAATTATAGAGAACTTTGAAATATTTTGACTCAATCGTATCGCATTTGTAAATTGAGGTAAAGAAAGTTGTAAATCATAATAATATAGATAATAGTTTTATTACTAAAAGATCCTATATATAGTGTTCACGCGTTAGTAAATTCTATTTCGTACATAGTATTGTTTGTTTAGGGCCTTACACTTACTTGTTGGATATTTGATCACATTTTACATCCTAGTCCAATATTACATGGTTAGCTTAGAATTAAAGAGTTATCTTCTTAATCACATAAATACATTAGATTTAAAACACTAATTCAATCATTCAGTAAACACCCATCACAATGAATGAATATGCCAAAAGAAACAACAATAAGTAATAAATAATAACAATTTAATGAAAATAGTACTTACCTATAATAAACAAAAATTAATTAGATACATTTAACATTGAAATTTATGTTGTGTAATTGTTAAGATATTTTGGTGATACATTCGCTGGTTTGGATTTAATAGCAAAAGCTAAATTAATAAATAATATAAAAATATCTGTTCGCTATTTTTCTAGCTACTTTAGGATGTTGGTGGCGATCAAGCTGTTCGATTAACTTGTCTTTGTCTGTAAACAAGGGGAGTCTCTCTTTGCATTTGGAATTGGACGCTTTGACAGACGTACTTACTTATTTACATTTTACTTATCAGAAATAAGCCGTATTAAAGTTATGGCTATGTTATATGGGTATATATTTCTTATTATTTTTTATATGTTCAACTACAGCTCTAACGTATCTTAATCCTATTTTGAAAGACGTGACATAAAAATTTATTTCAATACCAATCATAAACAATACAAATCATAAACAATACAAATCATGAACAATACAATTTTTAACCAAAAAGAAAACCAACTTCAATGATTTTGGAGAGTTCTCTTGTGTATCTTCGAAGTTGAAGGTCCAATGCTGATGAAAATAAAATGGGACCACCCTTGAGGTATCCCCTATTCAACAAAATAAGAATCATCCAAATCGGTCCATAAACAAAGAAGTTATGAGTGAACATTTATTACAAACAATACATTGTATTTAGTAATTGTCTTTTGTTGACGTCAAAAAGAAATAAACATACCTATACCAGAAAATCATAAAAAGTGTTTGTTTTCATATTTTTATAAAAACATTATTAAATATTACTCAAATTAAGTTTATACAGTGCATAAAACAAATGAACAGCACTCAGAGGAAAACTAGAACAAGTCATGCCAAAAAAAAACAATATCCTTATATTCGGAGTGCTTAGTAAAATTTATACATATTCGTAACGAGTAGGTACCATTTTTATAGTATGCATATCGGGGAATTATGGAAAACTATTAAAAGAACAGACAGGACTACACGCCTGGGGTCTTTCCGAGCCGTTGTGACCTGGTGACCTTCAAGAAGAGAGCTTATTCTTCCCTAAAAGTCTGGCAACGCATCTGCGAGCCCTCGGGTGTTGCGGATGTTTGTGGGCGGCGGTGATCACTTTCCATCAGGTGCGCCACTTGCCCGTTTGCCCCCTTTTTATCATAAAAAAAATCATCCAAATGAGTTGGCATTTAATACAATTTTTTTTAAATTCTTTATGCCTACATATCATTAAATATGGCGTAGAAATTTTTCTATTATTTACCAATCAACTGCAAATAAATATAAATCGTCAATAAAATATTATATCACCGAATGAGACATTTATATAATCAACATTATTCTTACAATTCTTTAGTATGGGGGTGAAGGGGGTTCGGTAAGGGTGTGAAGTGGGCTAATGAAGTATTTGGAGCGCCCGGCTCTCCTGTTCAAATGCTGTGATTGGCAATGGAATACTAAGCGAGGTTCGATGAGTAGCTACGAGTGATTCCTATCAATTGTTTTGTTGTTTAATAAAATTGATACCAGGCTATGTGGAATTTTATATACCTACTTATAGATACTATTTACATATAATGTCTTTTATTTTATTTGTGTACTTAAAATAAAAATAATAACTTGGTTTGTTACACTTTTTAAATTAATTTTATTGGTATTTAGAGTAAAACAAGATGTTGAAATTTTACATGATTTTCATGAAACCCATATTTAAATCATGTTACTGTATTTTTTTTTTAATACACTTAAATCGTGTGTTTACAAATAAAATAAAATGAATACAAATATTTCCGTGCATATAAAGAAAAATTAGATTCAATAAAACAACTGTAAACTTTGTAAGCCGAACACTAAATTTAAAAACGATCGCAAGTATAATCACCGATTTAACCTGTGCATATTTTACAACGGCTACAGTAGCCTATGAATGCCATAGGTATCACCAGTGCGTTGCCAATCATGAATCCAAGGCTCTCTGGATACCCTACACACTGCCGGAACACAACACATAAGAGCTTATTTCACCGACCAATCTATCGCACCCGTTTTCCGGGGGGAGGGCAGGGGGGCTTTTGGCTGAGGATCGAGCGTCGCTATTGGCTCGATTCTGCGGTCAAGAACCCCCCTCCCTCTGCCCTCCCCCCGCCATCCTCCCGGAAATCTGGTGCGATAGATTGGCAGGTAAATAAGCTCATAAGTTATTTAACTACGATCTTCTGTAGGGTTGACGAATTTCACTAGTCGGACTACCCTAAGTATAGAGAAATTCCAAAAAAAATTATTTGTGCCGTACCTATCTAAAAGTCAATAATTATAAGTCAGTCTTAAGAATTTGATTAAGCAGATACAAATATGCAATATGACTAAATTCACCTAATATTTTATTAAATCAAACTACAAAGCTTTGTTTAATTAATCTCCAGCCGGATGAGTGATGAATAAATCATTACTCAAACTAGATTTGTCTTAATTAAAAATCGCAATAAATCAAAACAACATTTCGACTCTTAATTGAAAACACCGTAGCTTATTTGTTCGGAATTTATCGTTGTTACTGCAAACACACAAACGTGCTAAGCCTCACAACTGGGCTATAAATATCGACGACCGTTGAGTTATAACCGTATTTCGACACACGGACATACACGATGCGTTTCTGTCGTTGTGCTTACGATTTAACTAACGACTGCGGTTAACTACTGAAATTTCTCACTTAAGCTTTGATCTGCTATGTAAATTGCTTTCATGTCATACTCTCAATTTAGCTTTGACTGTTTGAATGCAGTTTTACTATAAATTGCTCTGTACTTCACTGTATCAATTATTTTTATTATAATATTATTCCAAGCTAGCTGTGCCTCACGCTTTCCCTCTTATTAGGTATTTATTATGAAAGCATTCGTTGGTAATAGACGGGTAATAGATGTCGTTATTTGTATTATAAAAACCGGCATCCCATCTTTTACACCCGTAGGAAAAAACTATAATACAACACGTATTCTTTACTGTCTAATAATCTAATTGAATCGCTAAATACCGATTTTCATAGATCTACTCGTATCTTAAAAATTGAAGGATTTTCATAAAAACTTTCGTCCTCTCTTTCACCGCCTAAGGGGTTGAACTTTAAAAAATTCTTTCATAGTGCTCACCTACAATGTAAAAGGAACACTCATGCAAAATGTTTACGGTCCAAGCCCCAACGGCCGGCTGTGGGCTGTGCGTTGATGAATCAGTCGGTCAGAACAAGTAATTTAATATGTTTCATAGATGGGCAATAATTAGACCTAAGCTATACTATATTATTGTAAAATCCTATGAATTGATATTTTATCTGCTTTATTATTCGGAGTAGCCACGACTTATTAGTTTAAGATCTTTGTATCCTTTTAAATAAGTATTAAGTTAGCTTATTAACCCGCGAAGCAAACAGAGGGTATGTTATAAGATTAGCATGTTACATAACATAACATTGCCTGTCTATCTATGGTATCGTAACTCCCAAACGGCTGAACCGATTTTTTTTTTTAAATTGAAACTTCCTTAGGCGCCCTGAGTACTTTATTTTGTGGATATCGATGAGACTGAGCCGTTATGCTCGGCTATGTACCTAACGCTCGTTCGGGTAAAGTCGGCTCGAGTCGACCAATTGCATTTTAAATTATTAACCTCGCCTTGAAGATGTCTTCTGTCGTATGGTCTTAAGCATGAAAGGTGATTTTATCGACAATGTTCTTTGCTATGATTTTAGATATTCTGTTCAACCGTTTGAAGATTATCAACTTTTTTCTTATTGATTAATGGGTGTGATTATCTTCTAAATGTCTGATCAGGTCTAATATATGTTATATGATACATTGATGATATATGATATAATTTGGAAACTGCCCAACTCCTCACCACTTACGGTGTAGATATTGTGTTTGGGCTTATTGGAATGTTCTCAATGTCGGTGTTTTTAATTTTCTATTTAATTTACCTTGTTTAATACAATTATGAAATTAAACTTACGTCTTAATAACACTAAATAAATAGCATATCAATTTGATAAAAATCTATATCTCCTTTCGCCTTCTCTCTACATTATATTTTTCTTCTTTCTCATGTAACGACATGTGTCTAAACGTGACGTATCTTTGAAATTTCACTCTCAATTCTTATCCAATTATCGAATCAACACGTAAGAAGGTTCACTTCTTAAAATGTTGTTGATTTTCAGTTCATATTATATGCTCATTTAAATAAGATAAAGTAAAAAAAATCGTAGGACCTGCAATTTAGAGGGATAGATATTTTATGGAATTTTCCTCAATACAAGGACACGCATGACATCATTTTTTAACGCAGTACTCTATGGCTATGTATCTCGTTAAAGTAATCAGACTAAATAAAAGTAAACAGAAGTCGTTAAAAGAACAACAAACTCTGAAAACTTTCCTGAGTTTTGTTATTTACTCCTAACTGCTATAATTTCTTATATATCAATGATAAGGAATGGAAAGAAATAAAATTGTATATTTATGTCTTGTTATTTTTTTTTCATGTTATAAGGTAGCAACCAAATGCAGTCTTCTTAATATGAAGTGGCTACCGCATCTTATAGCAAGTTTATAAAGACATGAGCTCTAGCACATGCCAGCCTTTAATAGATTGCTACTCCTGAGTGTTGAGTTGGAACGCCTCATGTGCCATTGCGTGATATCAACCACATCCTACAGACTAGAACACAGCTGCGGGAGCATTACTGCTTCGCAGCCGAAATAAGTGTAGCGACGGTGATTTTATAGTAGTAAAAAATTGCATAGGACCTATCATTCAGGTCCTGAAAGAATTGTTATAGATTTATAATATAAAACTACATTTATTAGTAAACAATATTTAATTACAAAATTAATTGATTATCAGTCCTCAGGCTTCTTTATCTGGTTCGATGTTGTTTCTATTTTTGGTGTCGGCATTCTTAAGTTTTCTTTAGTATGCTATGTTGGTTCGTGGTAAAACCTAGTTTTTGTAAGGTTTTTTTATTTGTAGAGTCCAATTTAATCTTATATCTGTTTTATTGTTCGGTGTAACCACGACTTATTGTTTTAAGCTAGTGCCCGATGATTCCTTTTGACGCTATGATAAGTTATTAATGCAATGATGAATTGAAACGTACATCTTAATAACATAATTAAATTAAAATATCATAATAATTTGGTGGCTTTGGAATGTAATTATAATTATACCAGCTTTATTTTTTTCCCACATATAGTGTTACTTATAAGAACATTTTCAAGTGTCCATGTTTCCTTACGATGTTTTCCTTCACCGTTTGCCGATAGTGCTACATAATTAAATAAGTATATGTATGCGACATTGGGTCCTTCAAGCTTAACGTGCAAAGATAGGTATTTATGCAGACCAGCATGATATCGGCGATTGCCGGTGGATTTCGATTTCCCGATGATCGCCGTTTAGTTTGAATTGTACTGTGCTTGCTACCAGGGACAGTGCCGCAAATTTGTCGAGCTACCATAAAAAAAATGTGAATTCCGTGTAATAAACCGTGGAAATAAACTATAGATAAATTGTACTATGCGATTATAAAAGAGGGTTTGAAAGTTCTTTTTTTTTTAACTAAAGAAAGCTGTATTAATCTACGCACGCGTTTATATTACGCAATAATTATTTGTATACTGTAATTTTATTTTAACTTATATTATTGACAGTTCTTATAGTCTACCAATTGAGAAATTACAAAGTATATACTTCCCGTGTACAAAATTTCATGAAAATCGGTTAAGAACTAAATTTTTTTACGATTCCTAAATATATTTTTGACAATCCTTACAGCCTATTTATTATGGAATGACGTGTTCTTCCCGTCTACAAAATATGATCAGAATAGGTTGAGAATTGATGAAATGATTTCTAGAATTTTAATTTTTATTATAATGGACAGAACACATTTCGATAGTTTTTGAAATTTTAGTCTGTTTGTATGTTTGTATGCCAATCACACAAAAACTACTGGACCGAATTTGATGAAATTTAGTATGATGGTATATAGTCTGAAGGTACATTTAGGATACATTATTACACGTATGGGCATTTATATGATCTATAAATTGCGTTTAGCCTAAGTACATATAAAAATGGATTGATATGTATATGTAATTTTATGATTTAATGAACGTGTGCATTTTTGTTATCCAGGAGTATTCATAGATGGCGATATACGGCTTCGTTTACATTATCATGAAATTGGTTTGATATTTATATTTGCTGTAAGCACTTTAAGGCTGGGTTTTAATATTATTTTTATTTTTTTTAGATAGATTTTAAGGCTAATTTTAAATGTTTAAAATAATCAAGAATATCTATTCGAACTAAATTTCTACGATAGATGTTGTTGTTCGGTATTTTTACACTATCAAGATTTTAATAAAATTACACTAAACAGACATACTACAAACCGTTATAATTCATTGGAAATTTATGGTTTATATAAAAAAAGTTATTAAATAAACTTAGCTTTCCGTAAAGGATCGCAAAACTTAACATTTTTGTATGCCTTTATGTCTTTTTAGATAATATCGGTTAACATTTAAAATCATGTTAGTTGGGTATTCTCAAAGCGTTTACCGGTCAATACTTTAAGGTGAGGTTTTTATTTAGTTGCTGTTATTCATACATGAAATATATAACGCGGGCGAAGTCGCAGGCACAGTTAGAAATATAATAAATTAGCGTGCACTTGTATACGTGTACAAATAGATGTACAATACGGTTAAAAAAAACTATCTATTTATCTCAGCTACTTTTTTTTCGGTCTGACCTGCTAGCCTCCAAAAACAGAGCCGCTGATGGCTTTTACAGCATTACCGGGCTTGGGGGTCTCAGCTACTACGTCATACTACTAATACCAGTAATCAGTACCTGAACGTGGCCTGCAACAGCACGTAATGAAATTGTAAATTATATTTATTGCTTTTAAAGTCGAAAAGCAACAAAACGTCAAGTTAAAAAAAAGTGTTTCACAATTACGAATATTGACCGATATTTCTTATTTATTATGGATATTGTAGCTTGCCATGCAAAATTTTCAGAATAACAATAATTTATACATTACTAGCTTTTGTCTGCGGCTTCGCTCGGGTCAAATTTGATTGTATATTTTAGTTTTAGCTTTTAGTTTTAGCGTTTAATTTTATGTTCAAAGAATACAAAATTAATACAAATTTATAGAAAAAATATTATCTACAAAACTTCTTTATAGACAATATTCTATCTAATCTAATAGTTGGTGCCAAAATGTAAAATAAAATACCTTTATAAATTCTCCATACAAATTTTTAACCCCCATTCTTTATCAACATGTTTTCTTAACGGATGCCTACCAAACCGCTGCACGGGCTGGACTGAAATTTATCACACAGATAGTTAATATGACGCGTCATATCATGTCTTCATAGATCAGGTTTCATTTTATAATTATATTGCAAGTTTGTAACGCTACATTCAAAGGACGCTCGACTGACTCATCTCTGCGGTGCCGGTGGCGCCACCATCGAATGTCACGCGAGATCGTACAATCGCCGGATGTGCAGCAACGGAGGTTCTCTTGTAAAAGACGCGCAGAGTTCCGTTGTTATAAGCAACGGTGAAGCTGTAAAAGTTGTGTGAGGCTAACAGTATAGTCAGACAGAAAAAAAGCTCCGTCATGATTAATTGTAATTGTGTATTCACGTAGAGATATTACTTTGCCACATTATGTAAAGTGTGTAATAAACTGTTTGTTTTATTATTTCAGCCCACTCGAGATCATAATTCCACATCGTTTACAATTAGATATCTACATTAATATTTTATTACTTCAATTGTCAAACAGAAGCAAGTTCATAGTATATACAATTATTGTTACAATGCGCCGGCACGGAAAAAATCACTTTCATTATTTTTTATAACGTGCCTAAATATATCCATAATTCACATTCTGATCATTTAACACGTAAACCACGAAATCAAGGCCTTATAAATTAATTAGACTCGCGATATCTGCCATCCGCGTAGCCTTCCACATATCTTGTGCACTCCAACCCGCAATTTAGTTTGTGGTTCACCGCTGACAACCAGCTTGTTTCCTCTGTGTATTTGGTAACGGCTTAATGAATTAGATAATTGGGGTTTCATTATTTTACTTACATACATAAAAAAAAAAATGTTTTGAGTATGTATTTTTCAAATCAAAACCAAAAATACTTTATTCAATTTATGGCCTAAGAAAGCGCTTATCTACCTGTTCGGAAATCATCACGGTTATGGAGAAGAACACGTATGAAACTGGATCTGGTTAATCAAATGTTTTTATCATAGTAAGGAACGTTTACAGTTAATAAGTATATTATTTATGTTCAGACATTACTCTTATTCACATAATAATCCACCCAATAACAATCTTTTCACAGTAAAACCTGCATGACATAGACCTTCAGTTTAATGTCCGGCAAATTGGGAAGAGTAATTTGTGTTTATTTCTAGTATTAAAATAATGTCGATCATTTACAATATCTAGTTTATCTAAGTTTTGACTTTTGTGAATATATATTAAACTAGCAGTGAGCCACGATTTCACCCGTATTAATATGCTAATTTTCAAGTCAATCGGACCTATAGACTCGGAGATCTTGTGATGAGTCAATTTGAAAATTTACAATAAAATAATGATAATATATTACAATGAGTTTAAATTATCAAGTATGTATTGTGAGGGCAAAGGATATTAAATACTTGAAACATGTTCTTTATTATAATACGCGAGGTCACAGGTAGCTGTGCCTCACGGTTTCATTCGTGTTAATTTTATACAACAAACATCGCCAACGCGCCCGTATATGCAATTTCTTATACTTTTTGTGAAACTATCGACATTTTTACGAGGAATAAATTAATTGTTCAAATTTTATTATAGCCTATGTTAATACTGCAGATTTATATTGGTGAAAGAGTTTTTAAAATCGGTTCTTGGTTTTTTGAGTTTATTAATTACAAACAAAAAAAAATCTTTCGTCTTTATAACATTGGTATAGATTAGAAAAATAGTTTATATTAAAATATATTTGTAATTTATTCGAGCACAACCTCTTCTGGCGTTAAGTGACATAATCTGTGTAACTTGTAAGTGGTCTGGCTCTCTAGTGCTATAGGTTCTTTGCGGTAATTTTTCAATTTGAGGGTGTTAGCTAGCCAGGCGAGAAATTGAAAATGTTCTACTAACATTATATAATTTATTCACGATGTTTTCCTATACCGAAAGCCCAGGTTCTTCTTAGGATTCGAACACGCGTCGACCAACAGATTCAGCCATCATCGCTTTAAAATAATTTAAAAATTTGAACTTAATAATGTAAAACATTAATTTAATACTGTAAAATTATCACAATTTAATCAAATACGAAATAGAAAATTATTTCGATATAATAACATTCCAGTTTAGTATTTAATACGAATTATATATGCAATTTCTTATCGAATTCATAATTAATATGATGGCAAGTTTCGCTATTGCCCCATACGACAAAGGTTAAAAAGGACGAAAAAATAAAACATTATATATTACGGTTTGTAATCAGTGCTCTAAACATTGCTGTTAAATAATGTACACAGTTATGTACTTAAATCAATAAATATTATCATTATTGGTTAATACTTTAATATATTTCTTCTTATTTTGGAAAGTACATCCCTTAACTTTTATATTATCGATTTTTAGGATTATCATTTATTTTGGAAAACTTGAGTACAAATATTTTTTAGCTTCTGAAGTATCTACATATACATACTTATATTCTTTTTGTATTTATCTTATATTAACCCACAGAATATTATTTAGCCTGAAGGCAGAAAGGGTTAATATTCACGGCTCTTTAGCAAGGCGAGAGACACGCACAAATGTCCCTGTGGAGCAAGTCGGACCGTTATTCCCACATAATGCAAGTTGCAAGCAAATTCAGGCCTCGCCGACGTTTAATAGCTTAAGTTTGAAGAGCCTCTGTGGAGAAAAGGGCTGCCAATAAGGCCTATGCGAGGTCTTACCCCTTTATACTTGACACAAGTTTCATGTGAAAATTTGAGAGTCGACATCATAAGTTTATATTACGTTAAATGTACGTGTTTGTTACTTTATGTTTAGTAGTCGACGGATAGAGCTACATGAGCTACGTAATAATTTCTGCAATATTTTTTTACTTTTTATTATTCAAAAAGTATAAGGACAATCAAAAAAATTTGTGTAAATTAGTGCTGCTTAGTTTTTGATATACGTGAGTTTAACTTTGTGGTCATCGCCATATTACTGTTACGACATGTTACAACCCGATTAAAAAAAATAGAAAATCCTATTCCCGAAATATCTCGAAGCAACTACAACCTTCTCAGGACTTCGAAATAATGTTCGCGTCGTAAACAACCGCGGCGCATGTTTGTGTAAACATCGCAGTTTACACACACATGTCTAGGGCTTATCGCCTGATTACGTCATCGAGTAGGCATAGCAACTGAACGTCGAGAAAGTTAGCGATGATTCACGATTTTTCTGGATCGTTTAGTGTAGGTATTTAAGCGGCACAGGCGCGGCGCCGAGGCAGTTCAGTTTTGAATTATAAAGCGATCACTACGCGCGATAAAAAGAAGCGAAACCAAAGTGAAATAAATAACAGTGTTGTGAGTTTGTGAAATTTGTATCTGTGTGGAATTCGAATAAAACTTCTTCACATTAATCATCGGCATTTTTATTACCCACGGGTGTAACATTATATTATATTTTAAATCGATCAAATCTATGACCTAACTCATTATCACCATTATCATTTTCAGCTCGTAATTGCTCACTGCCTGAGTGCTGAATATACGCCTCTCTTTTAAGTTACTCATCACTGTTCGGAGCTAATCCCATCCAGTTCTCATCCGTGATTTTCACAATACCTTCAATGCAACGAACTGGTGGGCGTCTGATACCTAGTTTACCGGTGTACGACCTAATTACACTCATACAAATCCATCCAACACATCATATCGATCGTGTCGATGTGATTAAAGAATCAGTAGTAATGACTTAGTATTTGTACTATTGACTCGCACTATTATTATTATTATTATTTGGTAAGACACACTAGCAGCTAATTAGCTGATGCGTGCGTATCAAATAGCTTGGAGATATCTTCCTTGTCCAATCTGCTCTTAAAGGAGGTTATGGGAGAAGCCATCACAACTTTTTCTGGAAGTTTTTTCCATGCTGTGACCACTCTGTTAGGCAAGAACTGCTTCAATGGGTTTCTTTTTGCTGGGAATTCCCAAAGTTTCAAGGGATGACCTCGTAGGTGTTTATTTTCATTTGACTTAAACATATCTTTAAGGCTGGGCACATCGTAATAATTAGTGAAGATTTTATAAGTTTCGATTAACCTGCCCCTTTGTCTACGGTGTTCTAGTGTGGTAAGGTCAAGGTTTATGAGGCGCTGTTCATAGGGAAAGTTACGCATTGCATACACCATCTTAGTAGCCCTTCTCTGTACATTTTCAATGAGCTTAATGTCTTTTTTGAAGTAGGGATCCCAGATAATATAAGCATGTTCAAGAAGTGGTCTAATATAGGTCTTGTATAACTTTATAAAAGTTTTAGCTGTTAGGAATTTAAATGCCTTGCGAATGATATAAAGGATCAAATTAGTTTTCTTCACAACCCCAAGCACATGAGTTCCCCATTTAAGATCTTTGGATACTGTAACTCCCAAGTCCCTTTGTGTTTCAACTGCGGTTAATTGTTCACCACCAAGATAGTATATCTGACAAGGATTATTACTACCAATGTGTAGCACGGAGCACTTATTCACATTTAAAGTTAGAAGCCAGTCATGAGTCCACTTAAAAATCGCATTAAGGTCATTCTGTATAGCTCGCCAGTTGCTTCGAGGGTTAGCAAAAAATTTGGTATCATCAGCAAAAAGCGAAAAAGGTAGTTGCAGAGTACTTTTCAAGTCTGAGAGGAACAAGATAAAGAGCAATGGACCAAGCACTGAACTTTGAGGAACGCCACTGAGGACACTTCGCGGATCGGACATGACTTCGCCAATGCACACCCGAAACGTTCTACCAGAAAGGAAGTCGCATATCCAGGATAAAATGCTTCCACGTATGCCAAGGTGTTCCAATTTGTGTATGAGGCGTTTCAGAGGAACACGGTCAAATGCCTTCTCATAATCCAAGTAAATGATATCTGTTGGCTGTCCATTACTATGGTTCCGTGTCCACTCGTTTAAGCAATTTAGTAAATTGGTTGTAACAGATCGTTTTGGGATGAAACCATGCTGCTCATCCAGGGTAATCTTTTCATGTATTAGAAATTCTCTTATGTGGCAAGCTATCATCATCTCCATGGTTTTGCACAATACACTGGTCAAACTTATGGGCCTATAGTTGACGGGCAGTAATTTATTTCTTTTTTTTATAAATCGGTACTACATTTGCCGTTTTCCAGTCAGCTGGCACTATTCCATCCTTCAGAGATTTGTTCATCATTTTCGCTATTTCGTCGCTTAGAGCTCCTGAGCATTTTTTCAATACCACTGAGGGTATGTCGTCTGGCCCTGATGCTGTAGTATCACTGAAGCTAGATAACTTCTTTCTTACTAAGTCTCCAGTAATACTTAAGTCTTGAATAGCGTTTATGACTCTAGGAACGTTGATATTTGGCATCGGTCCATCAGGCTCGTTGACAAAGTTCAATTTAAACTGATCAGCGAAGGCTTCGGCAATTTGTTCAGGCTTCATAACAAGTTCATTTGAGACATTTTTTATTACGTTAGGGATGCAGATTTTAGAGTTCAGTTGTTTTCTTATGTAACTGTAAAAAGCCTTAGGACCTGAGTCTATAATAGTTGATTCGAAAGTGGTTCTTCTGTTTCTAGATAGACTATTAATTTTGTTATTGACCTTTCTATATTCTTTATATGAGTGTTCATTTTGATCAATTCTATAATCATCCCACAGTACTTTTTTCAGTTTAGTTAACTTGACTATATCTTTGTTAATCCAGGGTTTTTGGTGCAATGTTTATTATATATTTTCTTTTTTGGTATAAAATTATCTACTGCGTAAAGGAATTGGTTTTTAAAAGTGAACCACACATCGTCTACAGATTCTTCTACTATATTCAAATTATTTGCTAGATACAGAGATAATTTATCGTAGTCTGCTTTGAAATAGTCATATTGAATGGTATTTCGATTTTCATTAGTTTTAGTGCTGGTACTGATTACTTGCATTGTAGCAGTGATAACAAAATGATCGCTTTTACCTATTGGAGGGTGATATTCAATATCACATATTAATGAGTCATCATTGCATAATATAAGGTCCAAAAGTGACTCTTCTTGGTTTCGTTTCCTGGTAATTTGCGTTATAAGTTGGTTTAAGTTGCTGTTCGAATACATACTAACAAAATTTTCGCAGAGACTGCCATAACCATGAGTTTTGTAAAGAGGCCAATTTATCATTGGTAAGTTAAAATCTCCTGCAATGACTACAGTAATTTCAGATGCAGCTTTTCCAATGGTATTAAAAAGAATTTCATCCAATTCTGAAAGAGACCCTGAGGGCGGCCTGTATACACAAGCCATAAGTAAGGTAAGTTCTCTGTATTGAATATCAAGCCATAGTGCTTCGACCATATTATTTTGATATGTGCTATTAACTTTAGATATAATAGTTGATCCATTTATTATATTAGCAACATATATAGCTACACTTCCACATTTTTTACTATCTCTGTCTAAGCGATATAGTATGTAACCAGGTATGTTAATAATACTGTTTGGTATTGAGGAGTGTAAATGTGTTTCGGTTACTAGAATAAAAGCAGGCTTATAGCTGTTAACCTCAAGAAGAAATAAATCGAATTTAGCTGTTAGGGATGCCAGGTTTGTATAAAAAAGGAGCAGTTCAGAGACCACAACACTGTTTAGTTTTTTGTGGTACTCACAATCCTGGGAACTTTGTTTATATATTTAATGGTCAGGTCTTTCTCACCTTTCTCAACCCTCTCAGCCAACTCGTCACGAAGTGTCTTAAGTTGGTCTCTTTGATAGGGCGTCATATCCGACTGGGCGCTGATTGTTTTAGGTAGTTTACTTTTATTCTTCAGAACATTAATAGCACCATGTTTATTAGCTAGTACCACCTTGAGTGGACGAGGCTTACCATTGTTGGATGAAGGTTTGCCTAAGCGAAACGTGGAAACTATCTCTGGTTCTTGTATAAGGAGTGGAGTCAATGTATTAGTTACTGAGAGTTTATCGTGTTGCTTTCTGTCTACCGAGAAAGTCGAACTAGACTCTGATAATCCATACATGATAACATTGCGGCTACGATTATTGCGATCCTCAATTTCATTAATCACCATGTCCAGGTTTATAGCATTTGAGCGTTGTTTACTGAGCTCTTGCACTTGATGTTGGAGTTCGGTGACCAACTTGCGTAACTCTGGTACCTGTCTCAATCCTTCCTCACATTCATCACACAAGTACGATAGCTTAGGATTTTGCAGACCAAACACACGTAGTTCAGTTGCAGTTAATCCACTACACTTGACACATACTGCCCTCCTGCAGCCTTTGCATGTTATTTTAGAATTCTTATCATCTTGAATTTGTACATCACACTTAAAGCATTGAGCCATGATTTATTCAATTACTTCCACACTTTATAACTTTTTATAGCAGAGGTAACACTGAACCGCTAATCAGCCAGAAGGCAGTGTTAATTTGACAGAGGACACAAAAGTCAAAACAGAAACACGGCACAATAATTTAATTAGAAGTTCAGGGTATTAGAAAATAAAGTTTCCTTAAAAAACTGATTTAAAAACCTTCTTAGCCCTAGACTAATCAGTAGTTTATCAAATGTTTTTAGATCACAACGAATAACAAACACTTATCTCCAAACTAAGCACAAATGACACCTCGATTGTTCACTTTAAAACGGTTTTTTCAATTATTTTTGCAAGAGCTATTTTTGTGTCATTTTCGTTCGTAGTGTTGCCTGCGCGTGAGATCAAAAGGTGTACTCGGTGAGACCGCACATACCTTTTTTTCGTACAGATTATACTGCTAGCCTTAAGGGCCATTGAGCCATTAGAGGCTTTGACAGCTTCACCAGAATTGAGGGCGAACGCGAAAGCGAGGCAACAAACTCAACAAGGGTGCCAAAGTGGCCAAACCTCGGCTTGGGCTGTTGCCATACATGCAAATAAGACGCAATATTACTAATTTCCTATCATTATAATTCGATCTAATTAATTACACCCATATACATGTTTCTGCTTTCTGGGAGGAACAAAGAAACATCCGTATATGCATTTAGTAATCTGGTAATTTGGTCTAAGTCTAACTAGCCAAAAAATGAAAAAAGTCCCTTACAGAACCTATATACCTGTATGTGTGTGGTGCAGTGTCATGTGTGTATTTCGATAGACCGTACGCACCTTAAAAACAGACAATAACCGGCTGGAAGACATTCTCTCGAGATTCGATCGATTAATAAGTCCACTACAATAAACACAGAGTACTTTATATTATAGTGAAACATTGTTGTAAAGTGCCATCTCGCTACGTATTACATTTTATCAAATAAAGAAAGTAAAATTAAGTTTCATGTTTTTCATTTTAATCTTATATTTCAGCTTACACTAGAACATTTGTATAATATAAGTATGATATGTAAAATATGTATAAAATATTCAATATAATTTTATATCATTAAGATTTAAATTTTATTTATGTAATATATTGTAAGTGAAGAGAATGGAATATTATCTAAAATTAACTATAAATCTACTCGGTTTGTTTTTGGCTCTTACTAAATGGCTCCTTTCTCAGAAGCGGTTAATTTAGTCTTGAACTTTTGGACAGACTGTAGTTAGGCTATACAACTTGCAAGTCTATTGTTATTGTGTCACACATAATTTCACCCTCAGACAAACTTTCAACCTATATTCAGTGCTCGGGTAAGGTATTAAGAAATGGTAGTTTAGGATTGTTAGTAAGAAGTAAAATTACACATTATTAGTAAATGCTTAGTTAATTTTTGGATTAGAATATTGGTATCTATCCATCCATCTATTCAGCCACGAGATGTCCACTTCTGTACATAGGCCTTCCTCAAAGATCGCCACAACGATCAGTCCTGCGCTCTTCGCATCCGGCGGGTTCCTGCAACCTCCTTCATCAGGTTACAAATAATGCAAATTAAAACTGCTATAATATTTGAAAACGACAAAATTGTATGAAAAACATAATATATCCAAATTAATAATATACATCTGTATGCCTTTCAATATTTGAAACTTAGAAGTAGCATTTTTTTATATGTAAATCAATTTTTTACTCGACTTTCTAATTATTATTATTTAGACAAATTTTTTATGAGTTATTTGAATGTTCAAGAGAGATGGGTCACAGAAAAATTCCTTTTGAGATTTGGAGATTAGGGGCCCGACTGGAGAAATATCTTCACTCTACAGAAGATGACAGCCGAATATCCATGTAGTGTTCCTGTGGTGGGTAGAGATTCCAGAGCTTGCGCTAGTAATATCTATGGTATTATTACAAGCGTCCATAACCTATGTTAGTCGCTTACCATTAAGTGGGCTGTATGCTTTTTAGCTACCACACTCGTATAAAAAATGTACATATACATCTATACAATTAATAAAATTGTAGTGTCTGTTTGTAATGTCAAAATAACAGATTTTTACTAAATGCATATGAAACCTATTGGTATCGCCATGTAACCTCATATTTGTGCATGTGATAATTAAAGAAGTGCATGAAGTGAAGAAGAACATAGTCGCCGTTCATAATACATAATTTCATCAGGTACGTTGCGTGCTTTCTCTAATAAAAATACTGTTTTCCAAATTATCCTTATTTCTTATTTATTAATACAGTCCTCTATATCGTAAAACCAGCGTCGCAGTAACACCTATAACAAAATATCCATTTTTAAAATTTTTGTCTGTCTGTCTTTTTGTTCCGGGTAATCGCAGAAACGGTTGGACCGATTTTGACGGGACTTTCACTGGTAGATAGCTGAATTTATAAGGAATAACTTAGGCTACTTTTATTTTAGAAAAAGAATTAGGGTTCCGCCCAAATAAAAAATAATGGTCAGGTGAATCAATTCAGGCGCTTAAATGGCTTACTCCACGTAAACCATAAGAGATATAGCAAATTAATGTACTAAACAATTATACAAATTAAAAGTACCTACAAAAAAGTCTGGGAAAGTATACGTCTATCTTCTAAGAAACACCCACAACAAGCATTTTTGTCTTTAAAATAGCCGGGAGCGGTGGAGGAAGATTCGCGCAAGCATTCTGTAGTTCACGTGAGCGAAGCCACGGGCATAGCTTATTTATAATAAATATTATTTTTGTTAAAATAAATCGGATAGCCTCTTAGGGAGACTTCATGGAATAAAGAGTGAGTTGTTCTCTGGATGACTTACACCAAAACATTTAAATTCAGTTTTAGCTTAAATTTAGTTTATTTAATGTCTGATTTAACGATTTAAATATGATTTAAAGATTTGGGTGAAGCCGCCCCCCCTACTTTATTATGTTAAATTAAACGACCAGTTGTCATTGTCACCGTGCGGTGTTGTTATAAATTAGCCTAAATTGAGCTCGCTCTTAGTGTCCAGGTGACATAATTCAATTATATTGTAAGCCATTTGTTACTGCGCATAGCGGTGAGTCTCGGCGCGGTGAGTTATGCACTGCCTACCGTCTGCTTGATTGGTGAATACTCATAACTTCATGAGAAACAGCGGTGAGTCGCAGCGCTATGAGTTATGCACTGCCTACCGTCTGCTTGATTGGTGAATATTCATGAGTCTATAAATAATATAGATGTTTTTTCGATTATTTTATGTTTGACTAGCTGTCCCATGGTTTAATCTATGTTAAAATCTTGGATAGGAACCACCGTTACATCACTTTAGCGGTTGAATTTAAAAAAATCCTTTCTAAGTGGATGCCTACGTTGTAATAATTATCGGTGTGCCAAATTGCAGCCCATGACCAACTTATTCAGTGTACCTAACCGTAACTAGCCTTTTATGCGCCCGGTGCAAGCTTCTATAACTTCGCCCTTGATAACATTTATAATAGGTATTGTTTGTGGTCTTGGTCTGTGCCCTGTGCCTGGACACCGCTGGCACCGGCCTAATTACGGCACTGCCTCCAATGGTTTGAGCTACATTGATAGATCAGTCAGTCAGTCAGTCATGGTTACCTTTTATATATTATATTCAGACATGTCAAAAATTTTTTTCATCTTCTTTATGTAATTACTGGGTCTGCCTCACGGTTTAACCCTTCTTAAATTTATTTGACGTTCATGGCTATTGCTCTGCCTCCTTAGAGTTTATATCATGGAGTTATATAGGTATTAAACTTCCTCAAAAAATAGGATTTAAAATATTTTTTCTAATGTAACTGGAAGTATGAGAGATTAGCGCATTGAAACAAACAAACAATCTCTTGACGTTCATAATATTAGTATAGAGAGAATAAAGATTTTTTTTATATTCATATTGATAATTTCGATACAGCAAAACACTTCGGTGATAATCCCGAAACTGTCCGACTGTTATTACAGTTATCGAATTGTTATTCATAGCACATTATGCATGTTCGAATAATTACGTTATTTATGATGTTGTTTAACAACAATGTTGTACATTCGAATTCATGAAATTTTATATGGTGCGTTAATCACGATTTCTGCAATTATACATTCTGTACATATCTATATTATATTTCTATACACATCTATAGACATTATATATATACGGTATTTGTAAATTATTAGCAGATGAAGACCTTTTTTTTTCTTTTTTTTTTTTGTTAACGTGGAGTGGAAAACCCGTCATGGGTACACACTCGCCCGGGGGAACGAGAGGTTATGTGAGACTCCTACTCACTAAAAAACTCCACGGTGCACCGTCCGCCGCCATGCTGGGGCGACGCGGGCACTGCGCTGGCATTCAGCCGCGCCGCCCCGGCGGCAAGGCCCGGGAGGGCCGCCCGCTGACGGAGACAGCCCGGTGACGAACTGTCTCCCCGTCCGCCAAACCAGTGCAATGGGAAGACAGGCCCCCCGACCCATCTCCCCTTGGTTCGGCCTGGCAGGAGAAGGAGGCGGATGAACCACCACCTGTCCCCCACCCACACGTTGTTGGGTTTTTTATAGAGGTTTTCTCCTCTGTCTCTGCCATAATGTTTGGCATATGGCGGGGGTAAGGGGCGAATGAACGCACCCCCACCCCGCTAGCCCGGCCATGATTTTTTACCGAGGTTTTCTCCTCTGCCGTCCTGTAACGGCAGGAAAAGGGGGCGAATGAACGCACCCCCTCCCCCACCAGTCCGTCGTTGGTTTTTTATAGAGGTTTCCTCCTCTGCCGTCATTAAGCTCCCGTCCGTCCTTGTCAAGTCCGTCTTTGATTTTTTAACGAGGTGTTTGTAATGTATAGATTGATTAAGTTTTTCATATGTACCCCCACGTTCACTTTTGTCAATGCGCTTGCGATAATACACATTCATTCTGCGACCGTCCGTGTTTCATTGCGTACATTACAGTGCTCATCCTCAACCGTCCGGTTATTTTTTAAGTGGTTTCCTTCCACTGTCCGTCCTTGATTTTTTATACTGGTGGTTTTCTCCACCTCCGTCCAGTAATTTTTTAAGGTGGTTGTCTTCCACCGGCCGTCCGTGATTTTTTAAAGGGTGGTTTACTCCACCACAGTCCGTCCAAGGTTTTTTAAGGTGGTTTACTCCACCGCCGTCAGCGATTTTTTAAAGAGGTTGTATCCTCTCAATTTTTTAAGGAGGTTTTCTTCCTCCTCCGCCGTCAACGACGAGTCCGTCCGTAGTGGACGAGCCGAAGCAGGTCCACTCTTGCCCCATCCCCTGTCTCCTCTGATGAGCAGAGGGGTACAGGGGAGGAACGCCGTCGGTCTGGTATTAGCCGTCGGCCGTGAAGCGGCCGCCGTTTCCCGGGGCACACCACGAGGAGGTTCCAGACATAGTGCCCCAGCAGATGAAGACCTACGGTATCTTATTTTAGGTTCACATTTATTTTATGTTTAAAAAGCGTGACTTAGAGTTTATTGCTTTAGTATTGATAGTTCATAACTTTATGGTTACGAAAAGTGTGCTTAGATCGCGACGCGCAATTCAGCATAGATGCAGAGTGCTGACCAACCGTTTCTCTGCGAGTGATTTCTTTGGTTGCGCGTAGTTTTGAATCCGCGATATCTTCTACTGTATTCGTATAAATGATATAATTTTAATCTATATTAAATTTCCAAGTTAACTTTCATACTTATCTGGATAAAAATTAGTACTGAAATGGAGTAATTAACTTCGAAAATAACACAATTATTATGTTGAGGATAAAAATGGTTACTGCGAGTCAACCTTAGGAAATAGAAATATGCCATCGCGGACTTTTCTCTAGTTTTTTGAACAACTACAATTCTTTAGAGCATTATTTTGATGTATCTCGTAAGGTTTAATCAGCGTAAGCCATGTAAGCACTTGGAAAACATTTTTTGACGACTTATTTAAAAACATTGAATTTTCTCTAGTATACAAAAACTTAATTAGAATGTATTGCATACGCAAAGCTTCATTAAAACATTCTCTAAATGACTGTGAAAACCGTATAAAAATCCGTTGCGTGGTTTAGTAGAAGTAAACGGGTTTACAGACATTCGTAGCTAGCGATTTTACTTTGTACTGTATTTTGATTATACTAAATACTAGTGATTTCCAGTATTAAATAAAAATATAAATGTGAAAAAGGAGCAAAGTTCAGTAGTAACGACGTTCGGGGTACTCGTTGTCACCGACAAAAGAGCTGAGATCTAACGAGTGTCAACTGCCAAGTTCCATAACTGTTTCTATAATTAAATATGTAGGAATATTCATAAGTTCTTTAATTAATTTACTAAACTATTCGTTACTTTTATTGATATGGTATTTCTAACTTAGCAAGTCTTGATTGTCAATAAATTATGTTAAAAAATAATTGCTACTTTAATTAGAAATTAACGTAAATATTTATCGATGTAATAAATATAATAACTTAATAAATAATAAATTTCCGTGAATATTTATAAAAAGTAATGGATAGATTTTGATCTTTTTTATAAGGTTAACTCCTAAGATACTTAGTGCTTATCTAAAAAAAAATCACGATATTATCATTCAATAAAAAGTTATTAAAGTTTTATTTATCTAAGATTTTTATAAGCATGACGCGTTCTTCCGTCGTTCACGCGATCGGAGCGGCGGGCACAGCTAGTTGTATAATATGTTATAACGTTATATAGTACGATAGACGATATAGTAGTTATAAATCTAAGACTTAAATGTAGGAGTGACATGTAAACTATGAATATAGTACACCTTTAATTACATTATTTTAATTCATGATTTTTGTAGAGATCATTATCAAATGAAATCATTGATATCTTGAAACATAACAGTTGCTGTGTATCTTTATTTTCAACAAACCTTCATTTATTTTAATTCCTTTGAAGTAATTTGAGCAATATCAAAAACAATTTGAAATACATATTAAAAATGTACTTTTTTATTTCTTAAATTTAGAAGCTTTTATGCCACTCTCATGGCCAATCGTAACATAACATCTCATGTTTTATTTTAAGCGATAAACACTATTTTAAACACATTTAACATACTGAAATATGTATGAAAAATTGATAAATGAATGGATCGTCTGCGACCCGATTCAATTCCGAGGCTTTGCATTTAAATCAGAATCATGGCGGGTGCACTTGCAGTATTTTTCGGAGATTTTCATCCGGATTGTTTGATAGTCTTTGAATGCAGTCTAAATAAAATAAACATTCTTATCGGCTGTGTATACTTACATAATCTTGTTAAAATTTTTCATAAATATTAAAAATTTTAGGCTTAGGAT
This sequence comes from Saturnia japonica, assembly GCA_033032175.1. Taxonomy (NCBI): domain Eukaryota; kingdom Metazoa; phylum Arthropoda; class Insecta; order Lepidoptera; family Saturniidae; genus Saturnia; species Saturnia japonica. The sequence continues at coordinate 9,575,522 of CM065314.1, forward strand.
AGTTTTTCTATAATTCAACAATTATGATTTAAAATCCTTATATACTTATTTATTTATTATATTTTAAATCTACTGCTATTCACAAGAAAATTCTTACCAAAAATGCCTTATGGTAGAATTCGTTTGCATTTTTAAAAATACAAATTTAATTATAAAAAGTTAAAAAATACTTGGATAATTCTAGAAATTAATGTATATAGTATCACTTAAGAGTTTCGCTCCACGTTGTTTACTAAACGTTACTTTACGTTATTTAATAAATACTAAATAATTGAAATTATAACAAATCGTCAGCTATTAAGTAAAGTGTGTAAAAATGAACAGTAAAACTGGGGATCCTTATAATAAAGGGAGGTAACTAATGCCCTCGCTGAAGCGTTAATGCCGTCCACATTTCAAAGTGCTCAGGTGGTCTGTTTGATGTTCGGACCATCAACAACTCAACACTTTTGCACCTTATAACTTTGTGTTGAATAATATATACTAAGTTCATCATGAACTCGTTAAATATTCGCATCGATGTAAAAGTTGAGTAAAATGCTTATATGTATATACTCACTTAAATATTGGATAGGATTAAATTTGTGTAAGGAATATTGTGAGAAATATTTCGTGTTGTCTTCAATATAAATATTTAGTTGGAATTAGATATTTTTTTAAAGGAAGCCCTCTAAGTCTAAACTAAAGATTTTGAAAAAGATGGAAACGAAATATAATTCAATGTCATTAACCATTTCAGATTTATTTAAAACAAGAATAAAATGAAATTTAATGAAACCCCTTTGCTGGGAAAAAAGAAATAATCTGCTTTTCCAAGACATAATGTACTTCTAGGTGAAATTTTATTAGAATCCATACAGCCGTTTGAGGTTAATTGATGGAAATGATACTTTGGCATTTGTAATGAATGTTATAAATTAATGGTAAATATTACGGTTTTTTATACTATTAAGGTGGCAAGCAAGACGCTCGCTTGATAGTAAGTGGCTACCGTAACTTGGACCACATTTTATGAACACTTGTAACACCGTAGTAGGTACCACTAGCGAGTGGCTGAATTTGAACTCTCCTTCCCTAAGGAACTCTGGGATCCCTTCTCACCATAAGAATACTGTAATATCTCGGATAATTTAGATTTAAACTAAAACACTCGTGCACTGTCAGACATTTATTTCATACTGAAACATGTACCCTCCACCCCACATAACTGTATCTTTATTTCTATGTACCTACATATAAAATACTCTTAATACACTACATCTCTCCACACTTAATTAACCTTACAGCTACCTAAAACAATTATTTATTATTATTTTACAATCAAAGTAATACATGGTTCTTATTCTTTATAGTTTGGCTTTTTCATTGTACATTTTCTAACAGGCCGAGATTTACTTATTAATACAGGTTGCTGTACAGGTAATGGTGTAGACGGGTTATCTTGAAGAGGTTCACGGGATTCTGATGCACTGTTTGTATCCCGAGTAGCTTTCGAACTTTGGTCTAAATCTGGTGGCTGACCATCGTTCTCTTTCGCCCGCTCCGGCTGCGATCTCTCCACTCGGTCCCGCTCGCGTTCGCTATCCATATGTTGGCCTATATTTGGGCAAACTAAGGAATTCCTAGTCCTCCGCTTTAGCTGATCGATATGACGATGTACTCGATTACCCTGCTCATCGGTTACCTTATAATTAGACGGTCCACTGCAAGCTTCCACTCTACCTGGAAGCCATTTCTCCCCTTTGAGATATTGGCGATACCAAATATCCTCCTCCGCATCTACTACTCTTTCCGCGCCCCCCCGCGTCTAATACTTGTCGCTGCTGCGCTTGTTTTACTCGTAATTCCCTATTGGGCTTAATAATATCTAATCGCGTTCTTAATAGCCTACCTAACATATAAACGGCTGGACACTCGCCAGTAGACGCATGTTCGGTATTCCGATAGTATAAAAGATATGTATTCAATGCCTGTGTGATATTTTCCTTTTCAAACACTGCCTTTTTGACAACTCTTTTAATGGTTCTAACAGTATTTTCAGCGGCACCGTTCGATGCTGGATGGTATGGAGCTGTAAATATGTGTTCTATTCCATGCGTCTGAACAAATTTTTCGAATTCTTTGCTGGTAAAAGGAGGACCGTTATCTGTTACTATTTGTCGGGGTAGACCCCACCTACTACAAAGCTCATTTAACTTTTCTAACGTACTACTCGCTGCAGTACTGGCTACATTAAACACTTCGATCCATTTAGACATTGCATCGACTATCACCAGGTAAGTTTTCCCAAAAATTGGACCCATGAAGTCTAAATGTATTCGCGACCAAGGCCTACTAGGCCATGGCCACGGTCGTGGTGTTTGCTTGGGTGGCGCATCCGCGTGCGCCGCGCACGTCTTGCACCCGCGACACATCACCTCGATAGCCTCGTCTAAACCTGCCCACCATACGTAACTACGAGCCAATGAATTCGATTTTACGATACCCATGTGAGGTTCATGCAATAGAGTTAAAACTTTTCCCCTACAATTTTCCGGAATTACCACCCTATGACCCCACATTATACATCCTAACTCTTCATATAACTCATTTTTCCGATTGAAGTATGGCTGCATACCTACTATCTCACACTTCTCCGGCCACCCATCTCTAATGTAAGTTAACACTCTACTACAAATACTATCTTTTACCGTACCCTTCCTAATATCCTTGTGATTTAACAAAAATACGTCCTGAGCAAAGTGCAAATAAGTTTGCTCTGGTGGTTTTTGCGAAACCGAATTCTTATCTGGCACCGGCAATCGCGACAACCCGTCCGCACTGTTTAGTGTCGTACGAATGTACTCAATATCATAATTATACGCAGATAGAATTATAGCCCATCTCTGCATACGACTAGCCGTCATTGTGGGAATCCCTGTATTTGATCCGAATATGGAAACTAAAGGTTTATGATCAGTTCGAAGAATAAAATGTCGGCCATAAATATATTGATGAAACTTTTTTACACTAAAAATTATTGCCAATGCCTCCTTGTGTATTTGGGAGTAGTTTTTCTCAGCACTGGTGAGTGTACGAGACACGAAGGCCACGGGGCGCTCCGTGCCGTTCGCGGTCGGCTGTGACAGTACGCCCCCCAGCCCCGCCGCACTCGCATCACACGTCACTATCAACTCTTTATTTGGATCATAATGTGCTAATACTTGTGAACTAATTAAACTTCTTTTGATCCCTTCAAAAGACTCTTTACAATCAAGAGACCAGTGCCATGGAACCCTCTTCCTAAGTAGATTATATAAGGGAACTAGTTTGTGGCTAAAATTATGAATAAACTTTGAAAAGAAATTGGCTAGACCCAAAAACGAACGCAACTCGGACACGTTTTGTGGACTCGGTATTTTACTGACGGCTTCTATTTTCTTTGGATCTGCTTTGAGACCATCCTTAGAGAGAACGTACCCGAGATAGGATACTTCTTGTACCAAGAAAACGCATTTTGTTTTTTTAAGGCGTAGTCCATTTTCAAGTAAACGCTGAAACACTAGTTCGAGCGCGTTTAAGTGTTCCGACTTCGTACGACCTCCAATTATAACATCGTCGATAAAGACAGCCACGTTCGGTATTCCCGTGAACAGGTTGGTCATGATACGTTGGAAAATTCCCGGACTCGAGGACAAACCAAAAACTAAACGATTGTACCGAAATAAGCCACGATGCGTATTGATAACTGTGTATTTTTTTGATTCGTCCAGTTCTATTTGATTATACGATTGAGATAAATCTAATTTACTAAAATATTGAGCTTCGTTCAATACTACCAGTACATCGTCGAAACGGGGCAAAGGATATCGATCGACCATCAATGCGGGATTTAAAGTAGACTTATAATCAACGCAAACCCTGAGCGAACCGTCCGGCTTATTAACGGGAACGAGCGGTGAGGCCCAGTCGGAGCAGTCAACCGGCTCGATGACTCCGGCACGCAGCATCGCGTCGAGCTCAGCATCAACGAGATCGCGTAGCGCGAATGGCAGTGGCCGCGCGCGACTGAACACCGGTACCGCGTTATCGCGCACCCGCAACTTCGCCTTGCCTCCCGTGAACCTTCCCAGACTGCCATCGAACAACTGCTTAAATCTGTCGATCAGTTTACATACGTGATTTTCAACATGCTCAATATTATGCTTCATCGTAGTTTCTTCATATAATTTACTATTAAAACAATTAAAAGTAGGAATATTTATTTTCAATTCCGTCAACCACTGCCTACCCAGTAACGAAGTTGTACCCCCATCAATAACAAACAATTCTAAGTTCTTAACTTTATCTAGATACCGTACTGACGGCTTAATATACCCTAACGGTCGAATACTAGAACCATCATAAAATTTTAAACATATATTGTAGGACTGTATGAACTTATTACTAAAATATTTAACATATGTATCTTTACTGATACATGAAATTGGTGTACCGGTATCTATTTCCATGTATATAATTTTTCCATCAATAGATAATGGTAAACTCACAGCTTTGTAATTCCTTAGTCCGATCTGATTTAAGTAGACACCATCTTCCTCGCAGTCTTCGTTAGAAGATACTACCACCTGATCGCCCTCCGTCTCGCCGTAGTAAAATCCCCGACCGCAAGCCAACCTCGATTTGCTTGCTCCCGCAGCGCCGGCAGGACTCGATACCGAGCCAGCCGCAGCCGCTCCGCAGGCCGGACCCGCTCCGCCAGTCGGACCCGCTCCACCGATCGGACCCGCTCCGCTGGCTGCACTCGCTCCGCCAGCCGGACACATCCGCCGTATGTGGCCCGCACATTTGCACCGGCTACACACGTAATTATTAATACTCTTAATACACTACAAATACAACACAAGGCTATTTTGCTGCGATCTTCTTCTCTATGCTGGAGGTATTTCACCAGCCGGACTGCCCCATATAGAGAGAAATCTCCAAAGAAATTAAATATATTAGATAATTAGATTAGAATCTGATCATTAGATACTGCTTATCGGAACTCATATAAAGAGGATCAACCTACCTACTTAAAACTGAAGTTAGAATGATTATAGGGTCCTATGATATTGCAAGCTTCATTTGTTTTTTTTTTCAGAATTTATTACCCTTGTAAAATAGCCACATTATTTCTATTATGTAGGTACATTATAGTGATTACGCCATACATATTACGTCATAGGAAGGTATCTCGCGTTAATAGATGTTAATGAACTTTTAGTTATCGATTATCTGTAAAACTTAAAATTAATACCACAGAGTATAATACCAAATATCATATATTAATTATTGGTTTCTGCTGGCGCTTCATCTGGATACGCCGCTACCTTCATACAATAGCTCCCAGAATACGGCAATTTAATATCGTAGTGTGTAGTGACTATTAGAAATGAAGCTTGTCAACGTGACAGTTTTGTCGGTATAACACTGACTCGAGTACGCCAGTTCAGCGTAGTTTTGATTGCCGCATTTTTATAGTATGCCGACGGTATCTAGTTGAAGCGACAGCGGAAACCAATCATTATCTATGCTTACAACTATTAAAAGGCCGAACTTTATAGATACAAATTTGAAACAATGTTACGTAGCTACACTATACATTTCATCTCCCATGTGTCTACTTATTTGAAAGTTGGACACGGGTGTAATTTTATGTATTCACTTGCTGCATCAGGGGAACGTTGCTCGAAGTTTGGATAAAACATTCTTTTTATCCCATACGTCGATGTTTCGATGACCTGATACTCGAGTTTCTTTTTATATAATATCAATATGAATATAATAAGAAGCAAATTAGTTTATTAGAATAACCCGTACAAAATATAACAATATGCTCATATTATTCGCTTAGCTATTTTAGATTTTTGTAAATATGTAACTAGCTTTTTCCCGCGGCTTTGTTCACTTGAAAATACTTTTCATTTTTCTCGGTAACTAAGTACTTATGTGGTTTTATTGTGGGCTGACTTTTATGTTCTTTACTTGGAAATTTTTGATAGTGCTTAAACCCTGCAGAAAACCGTAATGGTATGTAGTCTAAATCTTTCTTCGGACTCAGTCCTAAAATCTGCATTAAAAACATCGAAAACAAAGTGAAATAACTACATCCATTTATTAGGAACGACTCGCAAGCCACCTATTGCACTTTGATGATATTATGTTGTTAATTAAGTATGATCAACAACAACTGTATAAAGTTTCAAATCATTCGGATGGACGATGTGCGAGCCATCACAAACAAAATTAAACTAAATGACTAGTGCGCTAACTATTATAAAGTAATATTACTAGCTAACTGTGCCCCACGGTTCACCCGTGTCAATTTATCCGACAAACACCGCGCCGCGCCTCGCCGCTAACACAGGGTGCGTTGCCTATCATAATTGTTCTCGCTTCCCGAAAGTATATTTTTTTATTATGTCCTAAACTTTCTGTCTAAATAACATGCTATGAAGAACAGAATTTAATTTCATAAAATTGTCTTTATGATGAAGTATCTTTTGTTCGTAAGGATTAATATGTCATGCCAAATAGAATGCTCATAAATCAATTTTTAATCTTAAAAAAAGAAAGAAATCAGAATTATTTATTGTGACTTATGTATATGAGATAGGCATAAGCTATCGCGGATTTTTTTTAGATGAACTAAAGACCAATATTTTTGCAGAACATTGTATTTACGTAACCATTACGCCAGCGCCCGTGGAGAAAGCAGTTCAGCAGGGCTTCCACTCCTGACTTACTTAAGAAAAATAAATATTTAAGGCTAGCTGAGAGTTGTAGCCTAATTAATGTAAAATACTGTTCTTCGTGAATCTGGCCACTATAAACAAAAAAAAAAAAATCGAATTCGACTTGTAGTTCCAGAGATAAAAGCGTGATAAAACAAACAAAAATTTTTTTCGATTTATTATATTAGTATAGATTGAGAAACTTTTACTGGCACTTCACTTATATAATTTTATATAGGTATATAAATCTTCTAACACTGACTGGTTCTTGGTACGAGGATACATTGACCAATAATATCTATTAAATATTCACCGTACTTAAGTACTGAATAAATATATAACATTAAGAATTTAAGATTAATATATTTCAAAAAAAACGTAAAACAAGATAGGTCACTTTATGAAAAATTGGAAGTTCAATGAGTCTAAATGAAGGATGAATACTTTTTTATATTTCTTTAACGGATAAAGATAAAATTTTACTAGGTCAGAAGCTGATAAACTCGCTCCTGAGAGACTATGAAAGTGGAAATATTTGATTATATAACCTACTCAACTGAATGTTGGAAATTACTCGTAACCTTTGACTCTGTAGGTTTGGGCCTTTTAGAAGTGAATTCATTGTGTTCCTAATTAAATATATAAATATTACTCCTATATTTGAAAAGTTAACAATTTTGTTCAGTTATAAATGTAATGTGACGTCAGTATGAGGTTTGTAATTTGGTAAATATAATTTAAAATGTACCAAAAAAGTAACTTGATATAAGGTTTTTGTGTTCAGTCTAATCTAGGTTACATTTCATTTACTAAATTAAATTTACTTTTGTTTCAATTAACTTTCTGTATATTTCATATTTGTAATAAATTATTTCATTTCATTGTATTTGCTTATTTCATTTTCATTTCGTTCTTATTATACGATTTATCAAAAATGTGAAATTCTAAAGATAAAATTAATTAAGTAAAATATTGAATATTTATTTTAATATAAATTTTGTTCATTATCATTTATTATTTTAATATTACTAATGATAATTACACTTATATTTTAATTACTTATAAAATCATGCTTATTTTATATTTAAACTTAGGTAATAATAATAAGGATTACCAGATTTTTGTCAAAATAATTATATCCAGTGACAGAATCGCGGATTAAAGTTTCTTAAAAAGAAGAAGTAATAAGGGGAAAATTATATGCGCAGTTCTTTTAGAATTATTTTTAGTTATATCTTGCATTTAAACATCTGAAAGTCTGAGAAAAATTATTTTTTCAATATCCTCATAGTAGATGTTTCAAAGGAAACAGATCTACCAATTGCATATAAATTTTCAAATTTATCAAATTCAAACGAAATTAAATTTTCTGAATTAGCAGAAGAGGGCAAATTTATTACTCAAAGTTAATGGAATTTCAAGTTGTATTTTAAAAAGAGTCTTAAAATAGTATTAGATGAAGTCACACATACCTACATAATATATAACGTACACGTGTAGTTTTTAGATAGTTTTGAACATAGTACAGTGTTATGTTTATTCTATTTGTAAAATAGAACGATTTTAAGAAATTCACAAATTATAAGTAGGTAGGTAAATTAAAGACATTTAAAAATAATATGAAAGAAGTGATCGACAAGGGCACAGATAGGTAAACTAAAAATAAAGATCCGATGAAATGATAACTATTGACTCGATTAGTAAACATGAATGTTTTTCTGAATTTTAATTTGTTATTTGTAATGATTAATATGTTTGATTAAATAACACTCTGGTGCTAGCGTTGTTCTATTTTAATTGTTTGAACTCATTGAGTTTTACTTACTCCCTAACTTATTGATGTGAAACATCTAATGCGGCGGGTAAGGCCGATTGTTGGATCCAATGTTGGCGGAAGTTGGCGAGGCGACGCTTTGGCCAACGTTGGCGGTGTTTTTTGTTAATGGACAATCTGGATCATTTCAAAGTTTCATGTTAAAACATGGATAGATTATAAGCGGTTGGTAGGGATCACTACCACTATACACATAGTAATAAAAAAAATATCTTCACAGTTACTTTCTTTTGGGTATTGGTACTGTTATAGTCAGTCAGTCACACACACACATAATTTTTTTTCAAATGAAGATTGTAAATTGTGTTAATATTTTACTTTTTAAATACAAAAATATTAATATATTTATAAGGTATACTTTCAGTTATTACAATCAGACTTAAAAATACCTGGCTCATTTCCGAATTTACCTAAATCGAATCTTCTATCTATACAATTAATAAAATTGAAATGTCTGTTTTTAATGTCAAAAAAACCTTTTTAATAAATGCATATGAAAGTATATATGACACCTATATCAAAAAATATATTATTTAAATTTTTTGTCTGTCTGTCTGTTTGTTTCGGATAATATCCGAAACGGTTGGACCGATTTTTATGGGTCTTTCACCAGTAGATAGCTGATTTTATAGGGTGTAACTTAGGCTACTTTTATTTTATGAAAATAATTAGGGTTCCGCACAAATAAAAAAACTGGTCATGTTGAATTAATTCGGGTGCTTAAATGGCTTACCTGAGTAAACAATAAGAGATATAGCAAATTAATGTATAAAATAACAGACCCACAAAGAAGTCAGCGAGACTATACGTCTATCTTCTAAGGAACACTTACAATAAGCATTTTTGTCTTTAAAATAGCCGGGAACGAGAGAGCAAGATCCGCACGGGCATTCTGTAGTCAACGTGAGCGAAGTCACAGGCACAGCTAGTTAATGTATATAAATAGGGCACAAATATAAAAATAGAAATTCTTACAACCACGTAAATTGTAATAAATTATTACCTAAAAGCCTTTTAAAGAAACATAAGTACTAGGAGTAACTTGCCTAGAGATTCTATAAAATTCAATTTTTATGTAATCAAATGTAATAACAGTCTTCATTTCTTATTCTGTTCACTTCGCATAAAATTACGACTATTGTTAGGTTTCCCGGTAGACGGTAAGGGAATGAAAGCGGGCGTAGCAAGGGTTCAATATTAGAAACTTCTACAAGTTTGCTTCCAGTCAGCGATAAGTACAAAGTAACTTCACTTTCTTTATTCTTTCATTTTAGTTACATTGTAATTTTTCTTTATTACTGTAAAATAGTTTGCCATAGTAATTTACTGTAACAGAAGTAAAGAAAGATGAAGACACGTGATCCTTTAACAACATGTTTTGTATTAGCACATCCTGAAAAACTAGTTACAGTAATTAATACCTACACATACATCTAAATACATAGAGACACATTAAAAATAGCATTAACAGAAAAATCTAAAAAATTAAGAGTATTAACTATTTGCATGAAAACCACTATATCACGTTTTTCAAATTTATCTTTAACCCAAACCTAATAAACAATTGCTAATATGTATTTGAATTATCTTAATACTAGGATTAGCATGTTATCATTTTCAGTAACATTCATTAACCTATTGATAAGGTGAAGTATAGGTTAAAGGCGTGAAATATGCCTAAACATGTGTGCAGTGTTCACACGCGGTAAAATCTTCAGAAAACAGAAAAATATCTTATTTAAAATCACGTTTTCAAAATCCTAAATCAGCTGGCCTGGAATTATCAACCACTCGTACTGTACATACATCAGTGCATTCAAGTCTGGTTGTCACACCGCTATGCCAATTTGACGTTTATTTATCAAATAAAACGTTTGAAAATTTATATATAACTAGCTGGTATGCGCGATTTCGTCCGAGTACTACTGCACATGCATCGGCTGATTTCGAAATACGACAAACCAAAAGAAAATCATAGACGTCACTGTGTCTATGGTATTGTAATTACATATATTCCATTATAAATCCAACACATTAACCGTCTCAATAAAATGTCAAAAATAATTAACTGTATCGGCTTGCGGGAAGGTTTTAGGTTTTACATAAACATGAATTTTCCAGTCAATAATTTAAGGCATGATGGGTTCTTCATACAAACTTTCACCCAAGTTTTATTTTCAACGCGTGTGGGATAACACAATGAAATAATTCGCTTGTAGCAGAACTATATAATCCAGATAATTTACAATAGGTATATAAACTCCCGCGAGCCGCGGTCGACAGTGCACATCACGTTTAAATCATAAAATAAAACATTAATTATGGCGTACTGCGTAGTTATAGAGTTTAAAAACACTCCAGCCAATCTTAAAAATAATACTGGACTACCATTTCATAGATAAGTATTAGAAATACATTTGTTAAATATAAAAAGTCAATAAATCAACAATTGTCATAGAAACGAATACCATTACACCATTACTGCACATGCGCATAATAAATGAACAAATCGGTTGGTGTGGAAACTGATGTCATTTCAATATTACCGCGCATGCGCATTGGTGTTTGCATATTTTGTTCTTACAAACTTACATCTCCTATTTTCTTCCCTTAAAGTTTTATTTTCGCTACAAAATGTAGCCTATGTCCTTTCCCAAGGTCCAATCTAACTTTATACCGAAATTCATCAAAATTGGTTCAGCGGTTTAGGCGTGAAAACGTAACAAACAAACGGAAAGAGGTACATTCATTATATTAGTGTATGGATTGAATACCTTTTAATAGTACTTTATAAACTTGTGCAGATAATAGTTTATTTTAATAAAAATCTTAGTATATCCTTGATAATTTTACCTTTAGATGAGAGTATCCATTTTTTGTAACAAATTTATTTATCATAGGGTTGGCACAGAACTAAAAAAAGTGGGCGAAAAGACCAACATAAAAAAAAAATTAACATACATAATTTAAAAAAAATTCAAATCTATGACAGTCTTAGAATTAAATCTGCTGTGTTATGACCAGATATCTACGATATCAGAAATCTGGTCATAACACAATATATAGAGAAAAGATCTTCGTCGTTACTATCGGTGTCCCGCGACATCTCTCGTTTTTTTTCTTATTAAGTGATGTCTCAAAGAAATAAAATTATTCGTAGAACTTGTATCTACTAAAAATGTGGAAAGTCAGGAATATTTAAAATAGTATGTTCGTTTTATAGAAGATTTCATTATCATATATCTATTAGAAGCCAGAATCGAATAATCCCTAAATACAGTAAGAAGAAACATACGAGAAGGAACTTTTGTTTACGCTTCAAGAGTTATGATGATGTCGTATATAGAGCAAAGCTTTGTTAATAGTTAAAACAGAAAAAACCACATAGCAGTATTTCAATTTTCGATGGAAACTTTTACCGTTCATACGTACAATGACAACAGAGAGAATGGCCGAGTTATTTGATGAACTACGCTGTTATTTAGTTTTGTTCGTGAACTTTTTTGTTTAATTGAAATTGTTTTCCATTTACTGATAGTGACTGTATTGAAAATAAACTTGGTTTATACAATGTGCAAATCTTGAATTTTAATTCTTTTATCTCATAATAGTGTAGTTGGTTGAACAACTGTCTTCCAAGTCGGGAGTCTGAAGAGCTACCTCTACCGGTTGCAAAAACTTATAAAGATGCTAAGTATTTACTTTTCGGAATGTAGATAGTTGTGTATGTCTTTATGTATTTCTCATAATCATATAGTTTATTAAGGCTATTATTGTTACACATGTTAACCTAATCGTAGCATATCTACGCTTGCTTATCTATTTTATAAAATTACAGGATGGAATTGATTTGAACAGACTAGCCACCTCATCAGTGAAAAAAGTACCACAGCAAATTCTCGATACTATTTCTGACGATAAGCACAGTACAATGCAAGCAGAACGGTGACCACCGAGAAATCGATTGCCGCCGTTATACCGGCCTGCATATATTTAACTGGATATACACAGGCTGATCACGAAACGCGACACGCAAAAGCGAGTCACTATGACGGACTTTTCACGACGTGAATGGTAATCGCGACCCAGGCGGCAAAACAACCACTATACCACTATTGCCAATTTTTCGTTCGTTATTCAGCAGAGTGCACCACGTGCAGATGAGGTTGGCTTGGGCATCTCAGTTCTAAAGATGTAATTTGATTAACCATACACCCCTTAATCAAACTAAAGGCACCTAATAAGTCCTGCCAGGTTGAGTCGATATTATACTATTCATTCTCATTTATATTATTTACTATTCATTTATATTTTACAAAACTTCGTCGTATATAATTTTAAGGAATTATTACTTCCTCAAAGCTTGGAATAAACTTTCAAATGATTCCTATAAACAGCGTCAAAGTAAATACACTTGTATGATGCACCGTTCAGCCGTTTACAGTTCGCGGAAACTACTTTCATCCCTTGCAAAGCGAGAAGCATGCTAATATTTAACTTACAAAGTTGTACTATTTTACCTCTCTTTCAAATAAATGGTGCTAAGCTATAGAATTTTTATATAAGAAAAAATATGGTATAATGTGTTTGACATTTGTTTTTGGGGAAACTAATTTTGTATACTAATAATTTAACTAACCTTTATTACTTGACTTTTTTTAATTCGTTGGCAATCTTATCTAAGACAAGTCTAAATCTATAAGAAAATTTATAGACCATTTATAAATATAAAAGAGGGTAATAATTTATTTACAGGTTATGTAGTACGAGTGCTATGCAATTGTAAACTTTATTTTATTTTTAATATTAGGTCGGCAAAATGGCAGTTCTATGAAATATTAAATTAGGTACCTATATAAAACAGAGAAATATTAAACACATTATTATTAATAATGAAGTTCAGGATACTTGAGCTCTTTAAATTAACAGTGGAAGTTTTCATTATTAGCTTTGAAGCGAACATATTTTATGTGAAAACATTATATTAGTTTAAACTGTTTAAAGGGTTACCTGTAGCTCTCGTCATAGCTATACATATAATATATTTTAAAACGGGTGGAGTGGTTACTAATATGAAAGTTTAATTTTGTTATTTTCATAATAAATTAAAAGTCTGTATAATTAAAATATATTATAAATGAAATTGTTTAAATTTATATGTCCTGACAACGTTTCAATAATCAATATATGGGCGACCGAGCTTTATTCGGTATCATAAAAAGAAAAGAAAAAGAACACCTAACTTGGAATGTTAAATATTATCTACACTAAAATTTTATCCAAATCGTTGGAGCCGTTTCCGAGAAACCGATTTCATATATACAAGAATTGCTCACTTAATATTATTTGATACTGATTACAATATATTAAGTAATCATTATAAAGCCGATGGTTTTAGAAAAAACAATCAACTGTTTATCGATTGTTTTAGTACAGAATATATTATGTTAGCCAGTCTTCGAAAACGACAGCGAAAAAAAAGATGTCGTGTCTTCCGAAACTTGCGTAAATTAGTAATTTGACGAACTAAAAAAAGAAAAGTTCATTCGCGGAAATCTACCCTGTTTTCAGAAAAATACTCTTATGTATGTATTGGATTATTAAGTATGAGGGCATGAAGTTTTTAAACGTATAATAAATACTGACATGACAGTTGATTGAGGAAAGTGGTAGAGGAAAACAAATGTCGAGACCTTACTTACGTATGAGGGTACGAAAAAGAATCGTGTCCTAAAACAGAAAACGTTGGAAAACTTTACTTTGAATAATTAAGTATTTTTCCTGTCAGCTTAATAATCTATGTTGCAGTTAGCTGATCTTACATATTATCATAATTTCAGCCGACAGACTTACACTGCTTGATATAGACGTCCCCAAAGATCGCCACACCAACAGGTCCTGTGCTGCCCGCATTCAGTGGCTTCCTGCATCCTTCACCAAGTTGTCGAACCACCTTGTGGCGGGTCTGCCAACGCTGCGTCTTATTTTACATATTATTTAAAGGATTTTACATATTATTTTTATGAATTTTCATATTTATCACATTGTCGTTAATCTATCTATAACCCAAAACTTTTAATTTTCTTATACTAATGACACATCAAAATGTTATAAAAGAAAACGACTGTGGAATAACGCGTAGTAAAGAGAAGCAGATATTTTCGGGCTCATAAATTGGTTGGAGGGTAGCAAAAACTATTTTTCCTTTATTATTTAAAATCGAAGATGATTGGTTACTTAGTCGAATAGCGATGTGGTGGCATATGGTGTATCGGTATTTAGAACTTTCGGTACAATAATTTAAGATGCCGTGGATATTTTTGGATTTGACGCTTAGAGCATATTTGGAGCCTGGCAGCACTCACAAAAAATTCTTGACGACAATAATGGCTTCTCGAGGGAAAACCTGATGGAGGTAGAACTCGTGGCAGGCCTAAACTCAAATGGATGGATGGCGTTCATAATTATTTAAAAAGGATTGGCTCAGATGATGAATATTAGCGACAAAAGTTACGCAAGTCTTCATCCCGATTATATTATACTTACATTACATAATTGTGTTTGGTGTCTACTTCCAACCAGTTTTAAAACTAATATAGTCTAAAATCTGTAAAGAAATAAAATAAACCACACGGTATTGATGTGATGGTTGCCTTCTCTTTTTATCATTAATGATATCAGAGCGCTGCCTCTTTGTTTTTTTTTTTTTTTTTTTTTTTTTTTTTTTTTTTTTTTTTTTTTTTTTTAACTGACTACACTGTTAGCTTTAGGGGCCCTAAAGCCGCTGCGGCTTTTACAGCTTCACCGGACTTGGGGGCGAGCGCAGAGGGCACTCAGCCGCGAAAGTTTTGTGGACGACTCGCACGAGGGTGCCAAAGTGGCCGGACCTCGGCTCGGGCGGTCGTCGCGTTCGCAAATAGGTCGCGATCTATTCGACTCCCTACACCTACGATTCGAGCTAACTAAATATACACATAGGCACGTTCCCCTCCTCCTGGGAGGAAGGAAGGAACCGTGCGTATGTGTATTCAATAATCGGAATGTTTCTACACTAACTAGCGCTAACTAACTAGCGTAAAAAAAGAAAAAAAAAGGTCCCTCACAGAACCTATGTACCTGTGTGGTGTGCACGTGTGTATGTTCATACGTGTGTAGTGTTGTATGTAGGTAGCTAAGTGATGCACGTACAGTGTCACTTGTATCGCGCGGGCGGTTGCCTGACCCAAGGGTTTCACACCGAGGAACGGACCTAGGCTTGGGTTACCGCTAGAGAGGGTGGACGTGACGTTGCCTCTTTGGATATTTTCTTCCTTTTCTACTTTCTACACGAGCAATTTTTTTGTCTTCTAATTAGTTCTAATTGGTTTTTACTCAAGGCAGTTTAAGAATTTACTACAATTTTATATTACTTCTAGTTTTTCTATGAACATGTTGTGACAGAATCAATCCGCTCACGCGAGTTGACTGACTCCAGGATCTCAGGGGAGCTCGAATTAAGTAAACTCTCTAATACAAAATTTATGGTTTCGTGCAAACCGGGATTAATTTGATGTTGAATAAATATGTTTTGTGAAACGAAGTCTTGATGGTGTAAATACAACTCTCCTTCTAAATAAAATTGTTTTATGTTTCATAAATTTCAGAACATTGTCTTTACTTATAATATAAATTACGTAGGTACATATTATTATTCATAAATACTTTAAATTACATAACAATTATATCTATATATAACATTCAAAGCAATGAGCAAAAACAAACAAAAATAAAGAAATAAATAAACTTTCATACATAACTCTTTTGTTTTTATACTTTGTTTACTCAAGTTTATACGATGTAATATATAATTTATACTTTATTTATACAAGTTTGCTCTCGCATTGTAAGAAAATATTGTTTTATGAAGGGATTTGAAAAAAAGTAGTGCTTATGTTTAAGAAAAACTTTGCGGTAATGACCATTTTTTTATTGTAGCGTAATTTTAAAAAGACAACGAAAGAGCGTAAAAATTACGTATGAGTGCATCAAAAAATCAGTTTGTCCAAAATGGTCTTTACACCCTTTGTAGCAGAAAGAGTCGATAATGTCGATATATCAATGAATGTATCATTGCCTGTCCGCTATTTAGATTCCGATGAAATTTTGATCATTCGTTTTGCGCACAACCGCTGATGTTCTCTATTAATACAGCCAGTTTACAATGGCTACTGCGCGAGTTGTTTTATTTCGAAAACAACGGGAACGGAGTCGCTGGCAAAAGCTATTATAAACATGAAAGTATTTGACCTTCAATCACGCTTAAACGGCTCGACAGATTTTAATGAAGTTTCACATTCAAGTCCATCATGTGGTGGAGAAGGATTTTGTGATTTTTTTTTATAATCACGACAAAGTGACGTCATTGTGCCTGATGCTAAGCACAGTGCAATCCATTAACAAAGACGACCACCAAGAGATCTACTATCCATCGCCAGTGGTGGTTCTCATGTCGACATGCTCAAATGTTTCTTCACGGCATGTGTGCTAAGGAGGGAACACACTAGCCGGGAGACAGTTCCACAGCTTCACAGTGCGACAAAAATATAAGATAGCGAACTTCTTTTTTGGTGCTTAGATGGAGGTTACCGTATAGATGTGGTTCCGGAGGTTAGTGTGTTTGGTTTCATTATGAAAGATAGAAGTGGGTATTAGGATGAGGGTAATTATCATGATATTTTGGAAGTTCGGTAAACTCGGTCATCGTTTTTGGAATATAATATACTTTTATATATATTTATCTAGCGTTTGGTCACAATCCCATCTGATTTTAAGTGACGATGTGGACCATGATAGATAACACGCTAGGCCTAATGTGGGGGCTAGCTCTCAAATGCATCTGTCGGAATACACCTATAGTTTCATTGCGATGTTTTCCTTCACTTAAAGCTCGGGTTAATTGCAGGAATTCGACTCACGATTTTCGAGGTCATGTCCGTACACTTTACCACCGAACTTAACAACAGCTTCACTCATTTTGAACATAAAGTAAAGAACTTATTTTTGTCATCTATTACTCTTCATGATATGTCATTTTAAAGTTTTGAGGTTTATTTATCGTATGTAAAGCTGTATTAATTCGTTCAGCGAATAGTATTATAAAAAACACTGCGGTATTAAAACAAACATGAATTTATAACCGAAAGTCTGTGCTAATTAAAGCAAGCTCCAATGAGCTGCCGACTTCGCATTGCACAGTGCACATGTACGGAGCAGCGAGCAACCATCGATATTTTATTAAGGTATTTTTTAGACTTAACATTAACGGACTTGAATACATGAAATTGTAAAATAATCGAAAAATTGCTTACAATTGTTAAACAATAGTAATACTTGTCCAAAAGGCTGGGCTTGGTGTATTCCATAGAAAAAGAATAACACCTATCTAGGTAAACTTGGAATGTAAAACATATAAAATATATTGCAGAGCTTAATCCAAATCGTTGGAGCCATTTCCGAAAAACCAATTACATTATATATTGTATAATGCCCTACGGTTTCACGTGTTTTTATCCGATAAACACCGCTCAGCCAACGCACCTGTATAAGTCTCCTATTTGTTATCACTTCCGGCAAGTACAAATTATTTTAATTATTTTTATTATCTCCTAAACTATCTGTCCAAATAATATTATCTAAAGGACAAAATTTTACTCAATAAAATTTTGCTTTATGATGAAGGAACTTGTGTTTGTAAATATTAATATGCCATGCCTAAAAATAATGTTAAAAATCATTTTTAATCTTCAACAAAAAAAAAAAACACAAAATATCATATTATAGCTTACATATAAGAAATAGGCATATGCTATCGCTGACTTTTTTTAAAGATATATTAAGGACCAACATTTTTGTAGAACATTGTATTTACGTATCATTAACCATTACGCCAGCGCATACGGATACAACAGTTCGGGAGGGCTACCACTTCCGACTTACTTAACAAAAAATCAATATTTAAGGCTAGCTGAGAGTTGTAGCTTAATTTTAGATAGTCTATACTATTACTCGTGAGTTTGACTATCATATACAAAAAGAATTTTGCGAATCCGACTGTTAGTTCTAGAGATTAGCTTGTTTAAACACACAAATAAATAAACAAAAAAACTTTTTCGCTTTATTATATTAGTATAGATACAAGAAATGCTCACTTTATAGCTTTTATATTGCTCAGATAATACTATTAGATTATTTGATTAACTAGCTGACACGTACGAATATTTCGCACATTAAAGAATAAAATTATTTAACTGCTTTCACCTTTATGTTAGTACAACCGATTGTAAATGTTGATGCCTTGAATACATTTTCATTAGTATCAACAGATAGCATTTCTAATGAAAAAGGTTTTTAAACAAAAACATTAATTTTAAACTATTCGTATTTATTTTCAAAGGTTACAAGATTGTAGAATCATTACTTCCGATTCTAGATAACATTTGGTACATCGAAGACGGAAAAGACACCCTTTATCTTAATAAATATTCTCCCGAAAAACACAATCTATTCTTTCCCATATTCTATACCTATATTAAAACTTTTAATAGTAGTTTTCAAATTCACAAAGAAATTACAACCGAAAAATTAACTTTCAAACTCACAAAGAAATCAAAACCAAAAAATCAGTTTTTAAACTTACAAAGAAATTACAATTAAAACGTTTACGTATTAGTATATATAATGAAATTAACCTGTAAACATTAAGACAATATTCAGAACTTTTCGTAAGTTTGAAGTGTCTTGTTAGAGAATAACGTGAGCAACATAAATCACTATTGAAACGTTGATTTTATTTTTAATACATTTTCCGCTATCTTCTGTCATTATGGTTGTTGCTATAGATAAGCTTTAAAATGCATCATAATGAGCTTGCATGGCCTAGGTAAACGTTCGAATAAGCGGGAATATCTCGCTCATAACTGGTATAGCATTTATATAGCACGTTTATTACTTAAATGTGTTTTTGTATTTAAATATTATTTACTATGTTATTTGTACTTATATGTCAACATTGATCGATTGAAAAATAAATGTGCAGATGTCTCAAGCCATTTATGAATTTAAGAAAAGCAAAGATAGATTCTGACATTTTCATAATATCACGGCAAAATGTCACCACTATACCTGACATCGGCCCCCTTATTACGAATTTCGCAATAGCAAACCGATAGCAGAAATTGCTGAATATTTTTTTAGAAATCGCAAATTCGTATTAGGTAACACCTATAATGTACCAAACACAATCTGAATTTGCCATTTCGAAGCAAATATTTTTAGTGATTTCCGCTATCGCTTTGCTGTTGCAATATATGTAATAAGGGGGCGGGTCGTTCAAACATAACGTGAAGATATATTTATGTAGGCTGGTCATGGATTTCCTATCCCTCGGTGGTCGCCGTTGTGATTGGATTGTACTGTGTTTACCATCAGGGTCAGTTACCTACCGTCAATTTGTATAACCTTAAAAAACTGTCAATATAAAAAAATAAATCAAAATAGGGATTCACATTAAAATAATGTATTTTATATCCAGTCCAATATTAAATTATAAATGTGAAAGTAGACTTTTCTTTAAAATGTTAAAATGTTTTTCCATCAATCAAACCACTGGAATTCTAATGGAATTTGGCAAGGAAGTCGATTATATCCTGGTATAGGACATATAATAAGTACTTTTTATAACGATGTAATAAGAAAATTACGCCCAGCAAAACTGGCGGGCATCAACGAGTAATTATAATAAATAATTACGTGATTAGAATAGGTAGCGCTTCTAAAGTTGAAAAGCATGCAAGTCGAAGGTAGACTTTACAGACCTTTCTCTTTAACTCTTAAATTTAAGCTAATGTACTTATTATACACATACCACTGCAGTATTCATTTATTTAAGACATTTGTCCACCTGACATAAATAGCCTAACATATAGCTGCGCTGTATTCGCAAATATGTCCACATACAATTTAACCCTATTGCAAAGAGTTCAAAACAAATTCTTACGTCATTTATTTTATCGATACCCCATGGTTCGTTCGAAACGTAGACCTCCATAGAGATATAGAACTTCCTTTGGTCGAATCGTATGTCGAGTAAGTCGAGACCCTTGCGAGATGATATTTTGACACCGCGTCGAATCACATGAACCCGTTGATGACAGCCGCCGCAACTTACACCTCAGTCCCAAAGAATAAAACACAGGCAACGGAACATGTTTACCGATCCCGATGACGAAATCGAGGCATCGAACACGTACTACACGACCGCACACCCATCACGTACACCCTCTCCTGCGGCAACTCAAGCCTAGGTCCGTTCTTTCAGTATGGAGCCCTCGAGTCTAGCAGCCGCTCGTGCGATACAAGTAACACTGCACTTGTAATCGTTAACCACAACGGACACCATTACACTGCACTCCAAACTCGTTCACACCACATAGGTATATAAGTTCAGTAAAGGACCTTTTTTGTACTCGTTATACTTTGACAAAAATTGACAGATCACTAAAAACATATACACATGTTCCTTCCTTCTTCCCAGGAGGCAAGAACATGTATAATCTAAATTTGTTAGTTAACTTGCGCATTTCATTTAGTTTTAAATTCTCCTTTACAGTATTCCATTTATATGACCAAAGAAATCCCTCTCAGTAAAACGGCCGCGGTCGGTTGGCTGGCACTCCACTCCTTCGATGAATTATACGTCGCGAGCTAAGCGCACTTTTCGTATCTTTGAAGTTACATAACATACCATTACGCTTGTATCCCCTGATAAAATAAAGAGACTTGACTGCATTTTAAGGTTTTAGAAGTATTAGACAGAGATGCACCCACAGTTCGATAACTCTCCAAAACTCCACAAGACAACTTCACACAAGTTCCACAACTCCAAACTACTACTGAGAATTTAATTAAAAAACCCAATAAAACTTTACTCAACCTGGGAATCGAACCTAGGACCTCGAGCATAGCAGTCGTGTTTAGGACAACTAGGCTAATGAGGCAGTTATGAACTATCAACATTAAAGCGATAAACTCTAAATCAGGCTTTTTTAAACATAAAATAAACCACTTTGTAAATTGTACCCGTGCGAAGATGGGGCAGGTCGCTAGTTTATTAATATAGAGAAGATATCGTAAAGTGTTGGCTGGCAGATAATATTTTCCGTAGATAATATTATTGTATTTTGAAAAACAAAATTTACATGTAAAAATGATAACTTCGCTATCTCTCTCTAATTTCTTTCGCATTCAACGACAACTGTAGTAATAACTTTTTCCATGAACGAACTAAAAGATTTACGCCCCTGTTATTATTGTTAAACTTTCCGGTTCTAACTGTTGTTCCACCCGCTTGAATTTCAACATTATGCCGTTATATTTTGTATTGACCTCGATTTTAAATTTATAAATTTGAAACTGAATCCTACATTTTTCCTATTATAAGTTTTATAAAGAAATTCATTCATATAACAGATTAGTATTTTTTTATTATTTACTCTTTATTATTTTGCTTTACTTTAAATATTTGTTTAATAAATCGTGTACGGGTAAATAAATCATGGTCATCACCGAATCATTTAGATATGAGTAAATTGTGTTTTATTAAATTAAAATGGTTCATTTGATATATATAAATTTAACAAGTCATGTGATTTATTTATTTACATTAATTGACGTTTTTTAATTAACTTTAAAAAAGACGAAGAAGTTATCAATTCGAATGTTTATATATTTTTTATCGACGTTCAGCCGTAACTTCTTTGTTTATGAACCGATTGGGTGATTATTTTTTCCTTGGAAAAAGAGTACCTCAAGGGTGTTCTCATTTTAATTTAATTAGCATTGAACCTTCGACTTCGAAGATACTCCAAGGAACTTCTCAAAATCATTGAAGTTGTTAAAAAATGTCTTGTTTATTTTATAATTTTTTTAAGACTTGAATACGACTTACAAGTAAGCTCTATGAGACATGTGACCCGACAATATAGGGACTACATCGTCTACTATATTGATTGTGATGATAAGTAAACACTTAATCAGAGTCTAAGTGCTTAGTTAGCGTAGCTAGCTTTCAGTGTTAAAAAAAAAAAAATGGGTGCGTGTACTTATGTACGCGCGTGAGAAGTTATACTTCTTTGGCATCATTAAAAAATAGTTTTTAATTGCATGCAAATAATTAATTACAATAAAATAATAGAAGGATTGGAAAAGGATAATCAACAAAGTTCATTTTAAATTAAATAAATAAATATTTATTTTCTTACATTAAGTCTAACATAAATTGTCTTATTATTCGAATTGTATTTTTAATTAAATGATGTCCACTTCCATAGTATCTTCCGGTAATGTCTGAATCGGAACTTATATAATTATTAAAAACCAAATTTAGAGAATAATAAATATATAAGACATAATTTGTACTAAATATTATAAGATTCTTAATTTTAAATGTTTATTATTGATTATTTAATATTTTAAAAATAAATTTAATAATAAATTCAAAAATTGAATTTAAGGTTGGTCATTTAAAAAATATTTTTATTGATTTCTTAATTTAAAATGTTTTTCCATCAATCAAACCACTGGAATTCTAATGGAATTTGGCAAGGAAGTCGATTATATCCTGGTATAGGACATATAATAAGTACTTTTTATAACGATGTAATAAGAAAATTACGCCCAGCAAAACTGGCGGGCATCAACGAGTAATTATAATAAATAATTACGTGATTAGAATAGGTAGCGCTTCTAAAGTTGAAAAGCATGCAAGTCGAAGGTAGACTTTACAGACCTTTCTCTTTAACTCTTAAATTTAAGCTAATGTACTTATTATACACATACCACTGCAGTATTCATTTATTTAAGACATTTGTCCACCTGACATAAATAGCCTAACATATAGCTGCGCTGTATTCGCAAATATGTCCACATACAATTTAACCCTATTGCAAAGAGTTCAAAACAAATTCTTACGTCATTTATTTTATCGATACCCCATGGTTCGTTCGAAACGTAGACCTCCATAGAGATATAGAACTTCCTTTGGTCGAATCGTATGTCGAGTAAGTCGAGACCCTTGCGAGATGATATTTTGACACCGCGTTGAATCACATGAACCCGTTGATGACAGCCGCCGCAACTTACACCTCAGTCCCAAAGAATAAAACACAGGCAACGGAACATGTTTACCGATCCCGATGACGAAATCGAGGCATCGAACACGTACTACACGACCGCACACCCATCACGTACACCCTCTCCCGCGGCAACTCAAGCCTAGGTCCGTTCTTTCAGTGTGGAGCCCTCGAGTCTAGCAGCCGCTCGTGCGATACAAGTAACACTGCACTTGTAATCGTTAACCACAACGGACACCATTACACTGCACTCCAAACTCGTTCACACCACATAGGTATATAAGTTCAGTAAAGGACCTTTTTTGTACTCATTATACTTTGACAAAAATGGACAGATCACTAAAAACATATACACATGTTCCTTCCTTCTTCCCAGGAGGCAAGAACATGTATAATCTAAATTTGTTAGTTAACTTGCGCATTTCATTTAGTTTTAAATTCTCCTTTACAGTATTCCATTTATATGACCAAAGAAATCCCTCTCAGTAAAACGGCCGCGGTCGGTTGGCTGGCACTCCACTCCTTCGATGAATTATACGTCGCGAGCTAAGCGAACTTTTCGTATCTTTGAAGTTACATCACATACCATCACGCTTGTATCCCCTGATAAAATAAAGAGACTTGACTGCATTTTAAGGTTTTAGAAGTATTAGACAGAGATGCACCCACAGTTCGATAACTCTCCAAAACTCCACAAGACAACTTCACACAAGTTCCACAACTCCAAACTACTACTGAGAATTTCATTAAAAAACCCAAATAAAACTTTACTCGACCTGGGAATCGAACCTAGGAACTCGAGCATAGCATTCGTGTTTAGGACAACTAGGCTAATGAGGCAGTTATGAACTATCAACATTAAAGCGATAAACTCTAAATCAGGCTTTTTTAAACATAAAATAAACCACTTTGTAAATTGTACCCGTGCGAAGATGGGGCAGGTCGCTAGTTTATTAATATAGAGAAGATATCGTAAAGTGTTGGCTGGCAGATAATATTTTCCGTAGATAATATTATTGTATTTTGAAAAACAAAATTTACATGTAAAAATGATAACTTCGCTATCTCTCTCTAATTTCTTTCGCATTCAACCACAACTGTAGTGATAACTTTTTCCATGAACGAACTAAAAGATTTACGCCCCTGTTATTATTGTTAAACTTTCCGGTTCTAACTGTTGTTCCACCCGCTTGAATTTCAACATTATGCCGTTATATTTTGTATTGACCTCGATTTTAAATTTACAAATTTGAAACTGAATCCTACATTTTTCCTAGCTCTTATAAACAAATTCATTCATATAACAGATTAGTTTTTTTTTTTATTTACTCTTTATTTTCTTTCCTTTAAATATTTGTTTAATAAATCGTGTACGGGTAAATAAATCATGGTCATCACTACATCATTTAGATATGAGTAAATTGTGTTATATTAAATTAAAATGGTTTATTTGATATTATATAAATTAAACAATATAAGAAATAAGTCACGTCATGTGATTTATTTAAAACATACCATCACGCCTGTATTCCCCGAAGGGTTAGGCAGATGTGTACACTAAGGTATACCCACAGTTTGCCGAGTCTGTTTTTAGGTCCCATGTATTATGGGGCGAGTCTATTGCCATTAATCGGGCACGAAACCAAACTCCGAGCTGCTACTAAGAATTTCATAGAAAAAACCCAATAACACTTTGCTCGACCTGGGAATCGAACCCAGGCATTCGATCATAGTAGTCGCGCTTACGACCACTAGGCTAACGAGGCAGTTATTTATTTACATTAATTGACTTTAAAAAAAGAAAGAGGCTATCAATTCCCATATATATTTATTTTTTATGGACGTTTAGCCAAAACTTCTTTGTTTATGAACCGAATTGGATGATTATATTAATCATTTTAATTTGATTGGCATTGAACCTTCGACTTCGAAGATACTCCAAGGAACTTCTCAAAATCATTAAAGTAGTTAAAAATTGTCTTGTTTATTTTATAATTTGTTTAAGACTTGAATACGACTTACAAGATAGCTCTATGAGATATGTGACCCGACAATATAGGGACTACATCTTCTACTATATTGATTGTGATGATAAGTAAACACTTAATCAGAGTCTAAGTATAGCGTAGCTAGCTTTCAGTGTTAAAAAAAAGTCATAATAAGAACAGTACGGTAGTAAAGAGTATTCTAGTTTTTGCCAGCTAACTACCATCCTCAAGTAGAAAACCTCCAACCTAGCACCTAGCGGAGTCTTGACGCGGCAGCGTATGAATGCAAAGTCCATTTTTATTGTCTTATCATCTTTGGTTTCATTGTCACTTAACTAGTGCCAGAAGAGATTGTGGTCAAGATTTAGCTTAATATGTATGTACAGTAACAAAGAAATATCTAGGCAAAACTATTTTAGAACAAACCAATCCTACTTCCCCGGGTATAGCCATTTCCTTGTTCGTTATTCAACAGGGTGCACCACGTGCAGGTGAGGTTAGCATGGGCATCTCAGATTTAAAGTTGTAATTCGACACCCTGAACACCACTTTGATGGTATTTTAATTGTTATTCTATAATTTAAATCCAGCTTTACTAAATAATTTGTTCAATCAAAATGCTTAAATTTTAATTATGTATACCTATGTATAGAAATAGCGTAGACATTTTCTAAAGTTAAAAATCCACGTACGGTGTGGATATTAAAAATACGTTAATTAAAATGCTAATAGTTGTGTGTGATATAAAAGGGTTTAGTACGGCGTCGAAATTACTTTTAGAACGCCACATATATTTTATACGGAATCCAGTTCGACAATGTTACACTTTCTTTATTATAAAATATATACAGTGTAAACTCTTTATAACGAAACTCAAGGGATTGAGCATTTTTTGTCGTTATATGGAGTGAACAAAAAAACAACCAGATTAACAAGAATTTTTAATATGTATGTCTTAGATAATAAATGCTTATAAATTATTGTTTACACATATAGTCTGATAACTTTGTCTGACGTTTTTTGCTATGCCAGTACTTGTTTTGTATTATTTTATGTATTCTATTGATATCTAGATATGTGGTGGAATCGTCTTCCTACACATTTCTTCGTAATAGAGAATGGCGTATCGCTATAAAGAGTGTTTCAATATGTGGGTTTTAACGCAAACCAACCAAGTTGGGCTAACTTCAACGTTATAGGAAGTTTATCGTTATAAAGAGTTTACACTGTATATGATCAGTATTTATTGCGACTTGAAATGTTATTTGAGCATTTCTTATTACCTTTAATAATCGATTATAGTTAACTACAGTTAACAGTTAAAAAAAAAAAAAAAATAGATCATCATCATCATCATCATTTCAGCCGCAGGACGTCCACTGCTGAACATAGGCCTCCCCCATAGATCTCCAGAGCGACCGATCTTGTGCGGCCTGCACCCAACGGCTCCCAGCGACCTTTATAGATATAAAATATATTTAAATAAATAAAAAAATAGATACCTAATGATATTTTCATGAAACTATAAAATAAGTTTATTAGCCTGTGACAATCAGAAAACTATTAAGTCTTTTAAAGAGTTTTTGGGGAAATATTTTTTCGTCATGCGGTTGTTCTTATTTAAATTCATAAAGTTGCTAGCTGTGCCAGTGTCTCCGCTCGCATGGACTACAGAATTCTTGTTTAGGTATATTATTGATAATTAGCGCCTTGCTCCAAACCGTAGCCCACGGCGCGGCGGTTACCCAAGGGATATTTAATAGATAAAAATGCTTATTGTGAGTAATTCTTAAAAGATAGATCCAAAAATGACCTACAATTATGTAGTTCATTAATTTGATATATCTCATAAGGTTTACTCAACGTTAGCCATTTAAATGCCCGAAAAGACTTTTTTTCAAATCGATTCATCATTAT
Source organism: Saturnia japonica (assembly GCA_033032175.1). Lineage (NCBI taxonomy): Eukaryota > Metazoa > Arthropoda > Insecta > Lepidoptera > Saturniidae > Saturnia > Saturnia japonica. The sequence goes on from CM065314.1 coordinate 9,603,183, forward strand.
CGTTCTTGCGTACTTTGTACGTTATTTTATGTAACAAAATATATCCTATAAGTTGACCAGATAATTTACGTATATATTTAAAAAATATATTTAAATTCGATTTAAAGTGGCTCTCGCGTGAAAAGAACATAAGCGGAAAGACTGACAGAGAGACGTTCAGTTTTATAATATGTATAGATACAGATAGGCTCTATGTAATATTGGTAGTATTTATGTGACATAGTCAGGTGTCTGTGCAAAAGTGAAGTGAATTATATAATGTATAACAATTAGCAACGTGCATTTTAAGTTGTCGCAATAACTCCCTTATCTGTTCTAACAAGGTAGCCACCATCTGTTAGAGCATTGTTTGAATTTTAAAAATTAGAAAAAATATTCTATCGGCATGTCATTGGCAGAATTATTAATGAATACACAGATGTACAATTAATAAAATGGTAGTATCTGTTTGTAATGTGAAAATAACAACTTTTCACTAAATGCATATGAATATATGCATACGATGCCTGTAACAAAAACCCATATTTAATATTTTTGTCTGTCTGTTTGTTTGTTTGTTCCGCGTAATCTCCGAAACGGTTGGACCGATTTTGACGGAACTTTCGCTAATAGACAGGTAGCTGATGTTTTATGGAATAACGTAGACTACTTTTATCTTAGAAAAAGAATTAAGGTTCCGCGTAAATAAAAAAAACTTGTCACGATGAATTAATTCAGGCGCTTAATAGGTTTACGCTGAGTAAACTATATGAGATATAGCAAATAAATAATCTACAGAATAGTAGACATTAAAAAGACCTTTAAAAAATAATTGTGATAGCATTCTGTGGTTCACATGAGCGAAGTCGCGGGCACAGCTAGTTGCCAATAAATAAAAAGAATTCAAATAAATTGTTTGTACTTATAGTACATAAGAAGTTATATTTCTTTGTCGTATTAAAACAAACAATATCTGGGCGACCGAGCTGTGCTCGGTGTCTTATAAACAAAAATGAAAAACATCTATCTAGGTAAACTTGGAATATAAAACATTATCTAAACACAAAGTTTCATCGAAATCGTTGGAGCCGCTTCCGAGAAACCAATTAGATATTATATATACAAGAATTGCTCACATAATACAATAAGAAAACTGCAAAAATGTTATCCCTCGTGCCAACAACATGATGAAGTTAGCCATCACTGATAATAATGTAAACATATTTTTCTCAAACATGCATGGAAATATTGCCATTATTTTCGAAAGAAGAACACGCGAAGTATCGAATTTACGGAAATGCCAACAATGATAAAAGAGATCTAATCAAAGAGTATTTAATAACACCAGCACGCCGTTTCATAACATCTTGCTGAAACGTTGTAATGTTCCAAATTCAAAAACGCTCATGCAATGAATTTGATTTTCTTTGTCAGTAAATTTGATACATCGCGTGTTCTTTTTTCGAAAATGCATGTTTGATAAAAGCACTATATATGCCTCGGCGAAAATGGCAATTGACTATTTCACGGCCTTTGCAATAATGTACTATTACCGACTTTTATTTTTTAGTATACAACAACAATATAATAAATACATCACTATGCATTTAAGTATAAAGTATAAATTAATTTCATACATTAAGAGTTATAATATATTTAATAATGATGTTTAATATAATCTTAACAGTTATTAAGGCTGCATCTTTATACACGTAACTCAATTGGTAGTTAAATGAATTTATTTTACAAATACCCTCTCATCACACGGCACATACTCTCAAAGAGTCGGTCATTTAATTACGTACCATTATGTGACCCTTCCATAAAATTGACCGTTTATATAGATATAAGGTACATTAATGGGTTTATTAAAATCCTTTGGTTTCAAAATTAATACCTAGCATTAAAACATCAGAAGTTATTCACTTAACAAAAATATTTATCTATATTAAAAAATCTGTAGTTCTGTCTGTACAGCTAATTTTGAGCGCGTTGTCTTCCGACTTAACAAAAAACAATATTTAAAGCTAGCTGAGAGGTGTAACTTAATGCCGATATGACTAATTTGACCCTGACTGGCAGTTCCAGAGGTTAGCGTGTTTAAACAAACAAAGGAAAACTCGTGTGCTTTAATAAATTAACACTTTCGAGGGCGGTATGTAATTGTACGTCATAATTTGAAATCATCATTATAATAATACGTGAAGCAAAAACTTTGTATCTAAACCTTTTAAAGCGTATTGCGTGCACGGAAAACTGTGATATTTGGCATAGTTAGAGTTTATATGGAGAAGGAGTGCAGAAAGCTAAAATTTATATATAATATCTGTTACTAATATATTAAATAAAATAAATTAATACTGCGAATCCTAAACCGACCAGTGCCATTAATTTTAGACCCCCCAAAATATTGTTATTGTCACTCAATGAAAAAAGCACTCAAAACTTCAAAACTCACTCTAAAACATTGTTTAGATTCATACTGCAAATTCACTGCAAATGTCAAATAGAAAATAGTCTACGATTAAAATGTCGCTGGTCGAATTTCGAGTTTAGATTATTCAAAAATATTCCATCGCACTGCTTCATGAAAATGTTAAAACTTCAAATTAATTAAAATATCAAATAAAAAATCTAATCTATCTTCCGTTAAAGTATAAATGAATAGAAATACTTACTTGGGGTGAAATAAAAATTATCTTTCATGATGTTTAAATAGTTAGTCTTTACTAACACAAATTCGCTATTCATTTCATAGTCATTCATCAGCAAGTCGGCTAGAAAAAAAGGTAATATAATACACACGAGGTACTTATAATATGCATGACGTTTTCTTTCAAAATTGACATAAGTTATATTTACTTTGGAGTAATAGGTATTTGATTGTTGGCGAACTTTCATTGTTCATTCGCTTCTTCTTCCTTTTTCTTAAATCTTTGAATTACTCGTATATTTATAAAACTCACATCGTTATTAGATAATAAAACGAAGTTAAAAGAGTTCAAAGAGAGGTAGAACTTGGGGTAGCCCGAATGGTGGAATACCTCCACCCTATCGAAGATCGCGGATAAAACCTAGTATAGTATTCTTGTAGTGAGTACGGTTTCCATAGCTCCTTAGGGTAGGGGGGTTCAAGGTCGGCAATACTCTAGTGATACCTATGCAGCTATGGTATTACAAGCGTCCATAGGTTACGGTAGCCGCTTACCATCAGACGGGCCGTATGCTTGTTTGCCACCTTTGTAGTATATAAAAAAAACTTTAGTGCCGCTGAAAACCAGTTACTTAAGCATAATGAAATTCTCTTGACTCCCATGTATTAAAATGACCAGGGCCTAGATCTGACATCTTTTATTTTTATTTCAGACTAGCTGACCGCGCAGCTTCGTCTGCGTCACATAATGGAAGCTCTGAAAAGGAATAAATCTTCCCATTTTTGCAACATTTTTCATTGACGCTCCGTTCCTATCGGTCGTAGCGTGATGTTATGTGGCTTTTCTTGATAAATGTGCTACCCAGCACTAAAATAATTTTTCCATTCGAACCAGAAGTTCCTTGAAATTAACACGTTCAACCAAAGAAACTCTTCAGCTTTATAATATTAGTATAGATTGATTAGTAAATTCATTTATTATAACATCTTCAACTGTCAGGTTTTTTTAGTAAAGTGGCGAACAAGGACACGTCACGCCTGATGGTAAGCGACAATCGTTGCCTATGGACACTTGTAGTACCAAAGATTGTCGCCCTTGAACCCCCTTGCGTCAAGGAGCTCTGGAAGCGCCTAATTTCTGCAGGAACCCAACACAAGATTATTTGGCTGTGATTTCCTGTAGGTCATCAATACAATTAAAAACATCGATTGTAATACACCCCCGAGCCTGGTGAACCTGTCAAAATCTCTAATAGCTTCAGGTTCCTAAAGGTTTACAATATAGTAGGTCAGAAAAAATAAATAATACACTTTTACTTCGTATAAATGCAAAGTAAAGAAATACGAAACCTAAAAACAAATTTATCATTTACATCTGTCAAAGATGTCTTTAGAATAACAGTTATCTGGCCGTCGCGAAGTAACAGATAAAGAGTTTCCTCAGGTAGTCGATTTATTCTTTCAATAAAGCAGAACTAACTACTGAAAAATTCAATTTGCTGCGATCAGTCGAATAAAAGCTATCTGTATGTTTATCTGAGTATTGAAAAATCGGCCCTGAATAAAATTATTTTTTATTGCGGCGCAGTGGAGACAAGGAGGAAATATTTAATACTTAATACTAATTTAATACTTCTTGTTACTTGACGTGTCTCGGTATAGAACTACCTACTAGTCTTTAAAGTCGTCTGTAAAATGCAATTATATATAGGTGCAAATACCAGAATATATGTATAAATACTCAAGTGGTTTTACTATATTGAACGTAAAATTTGGTCTGAGGTTTTAGAAGTTACATAAATTGTCTGTCTTATAGCAGCTGTTATTGAAACGTTTACAAAAAGTATGAAATTAATCTATATTTATAAAACTGTAATATTTTTTTTTAATTTCCGTATAGTTTTGCTATATAAAGTGTTGTATATTGTATGTTGAGGGTAAGAATAAAAAACTTATCTTGCACGAACACGTATTTCATTCACAACATGGCGCTGTCGGTTCGAACAAAATCTTGGTTTAAATAGTCGAAACAAAGTTTATTGCCGTGAAATAATAGTGAAAATAATAATATAAATTAAGTTCACAATGGAACATGTAAGACCGCCACCATCGGGTGTACACAAGGAAGCCTCTGATGTCAAATCTAATTTGCTATTTAACTTAATAGGCCCCAGTGGCTATGATTTGTTTACCACTATTAAATTCATGAAAGAGGAGAATTCCGAAGATTTTGATACGCTATTAAAAAAGTATGAACATTTTCAAATAAGAGAAAATACAACGATGGCTCGATTCAATTTTTTTTCGAGAAATCAAGAGAGTGGTGAGTCCGTCGATGAATATGTAATTGTTTTTAAAAATCTCACTCAAAGATGCGAGTTCGAGCATCTTGAGGACAGCTTAGTGCGCGACATAATAGTGTGATAGTGTGTGGCGTGAACGACGACAGACTTCTTAGAACGGAGGATCTGACGTTAGATCGAGCGTTCAAAATATGTCAAGCGAATGAGATGACACTAGAACAAACGTCACAAATTGAATGTGCAAAAACGAGCAGTGGAGATGTCAGCGTGCCTAGCAGCGTGGATGTGGTTAAGCAGGCCTGCGGATCGTACCGTATCACGCCGGCCGCGGCTGTGCGGACAGCGGATGGGGTTCGCAGGTTCCGCCGCAACTGCCACGCAGCATGCCGGCCGCGGCTGAGTAGAGGCGCAGTACAGCGATGCGTTAGGCGGCGGACACAGAGCCGCAGCCGGAGCCGGCGATGAGGCGTTTGTGTGCGAGATGTGCGAGCAGTACGTGTTCTGCGAGAAAAGTTCGCTGTTTCTCGTGCAATCAATGAAGTGAACTTCTTAGTTTAACCATAGACTTATTTATGTATAACTGACAAACGTTTTCACTATATTTTATCTGTCATGTTTAGATTTTAATACGTGCCATTTTAATGTTGAATAAAGCTAAAGTTCTCAGTTATATCGTATTTATTATGCATCAATTTATTCAACATTAAATTTTTCGAAAATAAACATTGCGTCATGTACGAAGAAAAATCAAAAGTTCCGGCCTCGCCGTCTTCGAGTATATCACGCTATTTACGTCCTGAACGCTTCGATGTGGAGCCTGCTACTGCTGCTTCAGAGTTAAAATGGACTCATTGGCGGTATTCTTTCGAAAACTTTTTGTCTGAAGAAGCTCCTCATGCAACTGAAATATTTAAATATAAGATTCTCGTAAACCATATATCACCAACTATATTTAATTTCATACGTGAGTGTGGCGAATATAGTACTGCTATAAAAATACTGGATAATAATTACGAGAAAAGGAGAAACATTACTTTGGCCCGCCATCACTTGACCTCTAGAAAAAAGCAAACTAGGAGAATCGATAGCAGAATATTCGAGAGCCCTTACCTTACTCACTCATGACTGTCATTTTAAAGCAGTAACAGCCAAAGAACATCAAGATGAAACAATTCGTGGAGCACTCATCGCAGGGCTTAACTCTAAAAAGATTCGAGAACGACTCCTAGAGAAAAATACAATGACTTTAGAGGACACGCTAAATTTAGCGATTTCCCTCGAAAGTGCAGAAAACACTTCTCATGTAATAGAGACCAACGCAAGTACTGCTTCTTTCAATGCTGTTACCGAAGCAGTAACTTTAGAGAAATCACAACTACCAACATTGTCAGCCACTAGCTCACAAAATAACCGTAGAAGATGTTTCTTTTGTGGAGGAAATATTCATCGAAGGATTAAATGCCCTGCATATAATGTAGATTGTCAACTTTGCTCAAAGAGAGGCCATTTTGCAAAAGTTTGTTGTTCTGTTCAAATCAAAGAACCAAACGTTGCTGCTACTACAGAGAATAACTCTCACAACTCAGGCTTATCATCAGCAATTTCAGCCGCTTCTCCTTCAAGTTTATGTAAGGCAACTATACCTGTTACTGTTAACAATTATCGAGCTGATGCTCTAGTAGATACAGGAAGCTCTATTAGTTTCATCGATAACAAGTTGGCAACAACCATAAAACTGAAAAGAAAGCCTTGTAACCAAGCTGTAACTCTTGCTTCTCTTAACCATATCTCATATGTAAATGAACTATGCTATGCCACTATACAAATCAATCACCACGTTTACAAACACCAACCATTGCTTATCGTAGACGATCTCTGTGCAGACATTATTATAGGCCACGACCTTCTCAAGAATCATTCGTCTCTTGAACTCCAGTTTGGTGGTGACAAAGAACCACTGAAAATCTGCAATGTGCTTGAAGCTTCTGTTCCACCAGCGTCGGTTTTTACTAATTTATCGCCTAAAATATCAAACCAATCGCTATCCGATCTCGACGCCACTCCGAAGAAGATCAGCTTTTTATATCAAATGAAATATCTAACCTTTTAAAAGACAATGTCATTGAGCCAAGTGTGTCACCCTGGAGAGCACAAGTTCTGGTTGCTGGAGGAGGCAGTCACAGGAAACGCCTTTTAATTGATTACTCACAGACCATAAATAAATATACAGAGTTAGATGGCTATCCTTTACCCAGCATCGATTCAATTGTCACTCAAGTCGCCAAATATAACTATTTTAGTCAGATAGACCTCAAGAGTGCTTACCATCAAGTGAAAATCCTTCCCAAAGAAAAAATCTATACAGCATTTGAAGCTTGCGGAAACCTTTACCAATTTACTAGAATACCTTTTGGAATAACAAATGGAGTTGCCGCATTTCAAAGAACTCTTCAATTCATCATAAACGCTGAAAAGTTAAAAGGAACCTATGCTTACATTGATGATGTAACGATCTGTGGGAAGGACAGACAAGATCACGAAACTAATTTACGCAGATTCATGGCAGCTGCTGAAAAATATCAACTCACGTTGAATACGCAAAAATGTGCATTTGGAACGGAATCTATCAATCTTCTGGGCTACACTATTCACAAAAACATAATCAAACCGGATAAATCCAGATTGGATCCACTCATAAATCTACCTGTTCCATCAGATACAGCGTCCTTGAAAAGAGCGCTAGGATTGTTTGCTCACTATTCAAAGTGGATCGTCAATTTTTCCGCTAAGATCAGACCGTTGGTGGAAGCATCTTTTCCGCTATCAAAAGACTCAATAAACTGCTTCACGAAACTCAAGTCTGACATCGCAGAATCAGCCCTCGCAGCTATTGATGATAAACAAGTATTCTCTGTTGAAACTGATGCTTCCGAGTATGCTATTGCTGCAACTCTGTCACAAGAGGGTCGTCCTGTCGCATTCTTTTCACGCTCACTGAATAATTCTGAACGTCGACAGCCCTCCATTGAAAAAGAGGCTAGCGCTATTGTAGAAGCATTGCCAAAATGGCGCCACTATTTAATCGGAAGACATTTTTTACTTGTTACAGATCAGCAATCGGTCTCATTCATGTTTGATCAGCAACATTCAAGCAAAATTAAAAACGAAAAAATAGAAAGATGGCGCTTGGAACTTTCTTGTTATAAATATGACATTATTTATCGCCCAGGAAAACAAAATCAAGCTGCCGATGCACTGTCTAGAATTTGTCTTATAATGGATACTACTTCCAACAAATTCACAGAACTTCATAACTCTTTATGTCATCCAGGCGTCACAAGGATGATACACTGGATTAGAGCAAAGAACTTACCTTATTCTGTTGATGAAGTAAAAAGAATGACTGCGGCATGCCCAGTTTGCGCCGAAATAAAACCGCGATATGTAAAAAACGAAGGACAACTCATAAAAGCGACAGCACCTTTCGAACGCCTTAACTTGGATTTTAAAGGACCGCTTCCATCCAATACTTCTAACCGATACATTTTGACCATAATTGACGAGTATAGTCGGTTTCCCTTTGCCTTTGCTTGCAAAGATATGACATCTGAAACTGTGGAAAAATGTCTTCGAGAACTTTTCTCCTTATTCGGAACTCCGGCCTACATACACTCCGATAGAGGCTCATCGTTCTTATCTGATGAATTGAAGAAGTTTTTCACATTTCTAGGCATAGCCTGTAGTCGGACGACTCCTTATAATCCCCGTGGAAATGGCTTAGTAGAACGTCTTAACGGAACATTATGGCGGACTATCCAGCTACATCTCCGCTCTACAAAACGAGATATCGCCGAATGGGAAAAGGCAATACCGATTACACTTCACTCAATAAGATCTCTGTTGTCCACCGGAATAAACGTCACTCCACATGAGAGGATGTTCAACCACCCCCGCCGATCTGGAAACGGCCAATCAATGCCAACTTGGCTACTATCTCCAGGACCTATATATATGAAGAAAAACGTAAGGAACTCAAAATATAATCCAGCTGTTGAAGAAGTAGAGCTTCTACAAAGCAACCCTCATTATTCTTACGTCAGATTACCGGAGGGGCGCGAGACAACCGTTCTAACAGACGTCTAGCACCAATACCAGTGGCTGAAGAGATTCCATTTGATGATGAGTACTTAACTCCAGACTCTGAGAGAACTCAGACCGCTGACGAAGATCCATCTCCTAATGTAATTGATGAAAATATTCAAGTACGCCGTTCGACTAGAGAACGTAGATCTCCTTCATACCTTCAAGACTACGTTACAACTTAGAAGGGAGGGTGAATGATGTGAACTTCTTAGTTTAACCATAGACTTATTTATGTTTAACTGACAAACGTTTTCACTATATTTTATCTGTCATGTTTAGATTTTAATACGTGCCATTTTAATGTTGAATAAAGCTAAAGTTCTCAGTTATATAGTATTTATTATGCTTCAATCAAATAGGACATTTCAGAAACGTCTGTCGAAAGTCTAGAAGAGTATTTCAAATTCAGGAAGGCGACTCGCAGCTCCAAAGTGGATTAATGTTTTCGGTGGATGAAATGAAGTCTATTAACGCAGGTACGGATTTTTATTTGGGTCTGTTAAATTATAAAACCACACCTAGAGATAAGTTCACCCTCAGAATTATTGATGGGTTGCAGACTAAATACTAGTTGGCCGGTACATGATAGTAAACTTAGACTTAGTCGGGACGATACAAGATATTATGAACATATATTACGTAAACAATCGATTAGTAAATAATATTACGACATGTACACACGACCACTACCAGAGTTTAAAACTGGCGTTTCCGCTGTGATGCTAGACGGTTACAATAGAAAGTATGTAAAGGTTCAATCTCGGGCATCCAACCGAGATCATACTTTGTTACTGATACGTCGGAGAGACGATATAGGCGTAACAGACGTCATCTTATGAAAACAGAATCATTGCCATATAAAACTAATGGTAATGATATAATTTCAGATGATGTTCGTGAAGTTGACAAGTGGTCTAGAACGGAGTGAGATGAGTGTATTCCGTTTCGTGGGGCGGTAGCGGCGGACGGGGCGGATAATGGCGAGGTTGGATCACCGACACCACTGCTAGGTCGGGATCTCGTGCACGCGCGTACACTTGAACTCCCTTCTAATAGTACACAACGCGAACACAGATCGGCCGCTGTTAAAGCTCATTAGAATAAAAAGAAATGTTTTGATAAATGATTTGTTTTGATGTTAATGTATATAATTAAGAACAGATTGGTTTGTTGTGTAATTAATTTAGTAGCTAAAATTAAATGTAAAATTATGTTGCTTATGTTCTGCATCTTATGATTTACGATTATGCTACGGTTTTTATATTATGTGTTTTTCCTTTTTTTCTTCTCTCAAAAGAGGGAGATTTTGTATATTGTATGTTGAGGGTAAGAATAAAAAAACGTATCTTGCACGAACACGTATTTCATTCACAACATAAAGGACAGTGATCACGAATAGTCCTTTGAGGTTGAGTGCCTTAAACGCTTGCACCCATGTCCAGTGAAGCTGTAAAAGGCATCAGCGGCTCTACGGATAGAACCCTTAAGGCTAAACAGTATAGCCAGTCAGACAAAAAAAAACGAAAGTGAATCAATAAGGGCACTTAAATGGCTTATGCTGAGTAAACCATAAGAGATATAGTAAATTAATGTACTACATAATTATAGGCATTAAAAAGATCTACAAAAAAGTTCGGCAAAGTATACATCTATCTTCTGAGGAACACCCACGCTATCGTCACGTGTCATCATACAAATGTGTATGGTACGACGGCGGTGCGGCGGCGGTGTTCCTATAAAGCGCAAGTCCGGTGAAGCTGTAAAAGCTGTCAGAGGCTTCAGGGCCCCTAAGGCTAACAGTATTATAGTCTGTAAGAAAAAAAAAGTGATGGGGGCATTCTTGTTCTGTATTCATAGAGGAATAATCAGTCTGTCTGTTCTGTCAGTGTAATACGATATTGATATGTGAAGTGGTCATGAGAAATAAATTGTTTGTTGAATGTATAAATAATTTTCTTTTCACGTCTATGCTTAGAGCATAATTTCGCGGTATTTACAATATTTTGAATCTGTTGTTATTAAATTTAGTATTTACGACATAGTAGATACATAACGTATGTTTTTGTTTTATATGCGAATATGTAATTATGATTGTTTAGTAGGTAATATAATCTTTATTTTAACAAATTTTCGATTCACTTAGTTCATAAAACTGCCACTAGCAATCAACAAAAAGGTGTTTAAAGATTTCCATAGAGCTGAGAATCATCAATCAATTCAAATTACCCCTCGCAGGTATGATTAATGAGAGTAAATCGTTAAGCGTTTACATAATTCTTTAAATTTGTTGAAATATTCCAATGTTTTCCTTACTTGGGTGTATACATATTAGAAATATATATGTAATTATATATAAACAATGCTTGTAGTGTGGGAGGGTAGTTGTACCAGATTGGGTCGCGATCACCATTCATGTGAATGTGATAAAGCTGACTCTCATTTGGTTTGTCATGTTTTAGGATTAGCCAGTGACGTGTATATCCAGTTGCCGAGAGACATACGGCCGATTTCAAAACCCTATCTATCTTGGGTTTCAGTTATTAAAGATAGACAAATATAACCTTTTGTCCTTAATTTTTTTTCAATAACCTATCAATGGATAGTTTTTCGTATCTATTTAATATATATCCATATCCTATAGCTTGGATAGAAAAGAGGAAAGCCGATATCTGTCTTAAGTTAAAGATAGTACTTATTAAAATATGTACTAATCGGGGATAGTAAACTCAGATATGTTATTGAAAACGGCCGTTACAGGCTAAGTGTTGAAGAGTCTAATTACCTCTTCTCCTTTCTACAACAGAACCACAAGCGCTGGGCTTCGGAATTACAGTTGTAAGGTAATCTACACCTCGGCACCAACTAAAAAGTTCTTTGTTATATTTTTGTCGTACCATCGAATTGTGGAACTATCTCCCGACCAATGTGTTCCCTCCTTCTTACGACATCGGGTTCTTCAAGCGTAATACGAAGAGATATAAATATTAAAATGCAGACTGGTTTGGCTGACAGCGGCAAACGCCGATAAATTTCGATCTTTCGGTGGTTGCTGTTATGTTTAGATTGTACTCTACTTACCATTAACACAGTACTGCTAGTTTGCCGACCTACTATGAAAAAAAAAACTACAGCGACGACTGGCTATGGATTGCCGATTTCTCGGTAGACACCGTAGTTTTTTGTTCTTATCATCAGATACAGTGCCGTGTCTCTTTGCCACGGCTAATACTACGCTATTAAATAAAAAAAAACTTACTCCCCTATTTTAATGTACAACTTTCTTGATATAGTTCTATTAAAACGAAGTTATAAATATAACAAAAATAATTTTTTTACTTCAATTCGCTGTAAATAATCTATTTTTTCCAAAGCAGTTTTGGCAGATGAGTACATTTATTTAGCGGATTTGCGAATCCGTTGCTGTGCTCCGAGTAATTAAGATAGAAGTGAATCAATTCTCACGTAATAGGTTTGTCAATAATTCCAATAAAAGTCTATTGTTAGCGGATGATATCTGTTAAACTTCACATCCCGACAGTACCCAAATATAAATTGGTCATATCTATCTGTCTATCTATATAAATAAAATGATAGATACTACTAGATAGATTTTGATCAATTTTTTTTGTCTTATTACATAGAACCTACTTGGTATTTATCAAAAAAAAATATATATATAACACGATATCTTCATAAACAATGATTTTGTAGTTAACGCGAGTGGAGCCGCAGGCATAGCTAATAAATAATGTAATAATTAGTGACGGAAATCTTAACATCACTCGGGACTCCACACCAATTTTTATCGATGACAGAAAACCACCCCGTTTCGACATCTTTAGGAACTACATTGTCTATTGGTTTCCTGCCAATAGAAGCAGCTCGTTTAGTAGATCTACCCATAATCGTTTTCAATAAACTAGTTGCCTACGGAACGCAAGATTCACTAAAAAGGAAGATTTTTTTAACAAAAAGTCTGAATAAAGCACAAAAAAATAATTTACTTCAATTTACTTAAAAATATCCTTTTTTTAACTCAATTTTATATTCTTACGAACTATGCATCTGCCACATAATTTATTAGGACAATTATTATTTTTGTAATTTTTTATCTATACTATGTAAGGCCGGCCCGGCCCTATTTAGTCGGGTGTAAAAAAAGCTCTGGAAAAACCTTATCTAAAATTTATAAGCAATTATAAATGTTAGAATTTTCATTATTGATTTCAATTTTAATTGATACCTTGAGTTACTTTGTATTACTGGGGTAGTAAATAATCCAATATACTTAATGTTGTAGAATGTAGATTTTGTGAGTTCTGGAACGTCTTGAACGTCTCGAAAATCAAATAATCCACCTGAGCACTTTTGAAAAGTGGAAAATATTAATGCATCATTACGGGAATTAGACGTTTTGATATATCTTACAACATAAACCCAATTTGTGTAAATATAATTAAATTTCGTTAAAATTATTAAACTGGAAAAGACGTGGTATAAACGTGAATGGCCTTCGCTTTGTGAATTACAATAAATGCTGAACAGCCTTAACGCTGCCTATTTGAGGGTCGGCCTCGGGATGACAACAAGACTGATATCCGTAGATAAACCGATTCTCGAGGTTGTTGATTAATACACCTACCTCGGTTAAACCATACAACTAGGCAAAAACAACCTCGATAAAGAAATTAATAGGCGGATACAGCTCGTTTGGACGGCATACGGAAAGCTGCGTCAAGTCATCTCGTTCACAATACTTTGGTATTACTATTAATATTGTGGTAGACAAAAGTCTGCAACCAGTGTATCCTACCTGTTATGACCTACGGTGCCGAGACGTGGACACTTACGGTAGGGCTGGTCCACAAGATAAAAGTCACTTAGCGAGATATGGAAAGAGCTACTTTAGGAGTTTCTCTGAGGGTTATAATTCGTAATGACTAAGTACATCAGAGAACTAAACTCTAAAGTAACCGATATCGCTCAAAAAGTAAGCAAGCTAAAGTGGCACTGGGCCGTTCACATATATAGAAAAACCAATAACCGATGAGGTACAAGAATTCTTGAGAGGAGACCACGTCTTGGAAAACGTAGTGTAGGACGTCCTCAAACCAGATGGGGCGAGGACTTGCGGAAGTCTGCTGGAAGCGATTGAATGCGGACACAACCGGAGATCGGATTCAATGGCGATCCTTGGGAGACGCCTATGTCCAGCAGTGGAGTTTTAAAATCTGATGATGACGATGATGGAACCAAATTAATACATATTTTAAGATTAAAGTACTTAGGGCAGGTTGAACCATATCCTAATCATATTTTAATCGTTAATTCACATTTAAAGATTGACAGTTGCATACATTTTGACATAACTAAATTGAATTTAAGCTAAGACTAAATTTATTTTTTTTGGTACAAGTCGCCCTTGATGTAATTATTGAATTAATTGGTTTGTTTTAAAAAGGACTAATATAAAGACACAAGTTTATTCCTGCTAATGAGTTCTAAAATGTAATTAACAATATTGAAGCATAATCTAGTATTCACGTGATAATTATTGCTTAATGTATAGTCTATTTTAAGTTATAATTAATTGTTTGTAATTTAATACTGTCATCAAACAACCAGAAGCGTTTTAATTTTGCCTACTCTGAGCACTAACAACCGATCGTTTAATTTCACTAGGAAAATTACTATTCGGCTCGGATTTTCAACATAATTGATATTTTGTCTACTGATTAAAATAGAAATGAATTGAAATGGTTTTATTTAATATATGTACCTTCATACATTGAGTTGGGTTTATGAGGAATATTTGCCTCATACAAAACTTCTCAAATAGTATCGAAGTATCGTATCTGAACAAATGGAAACAATATGGGATATTGGGTTTTAAAAATACTTTACAACCTAAAAAGCATTGATGGCTCAGCGGCAGTGAATACGGACACTGCATCTATCGACGTGAGTTCGAACTCACTGATTAAATCTTTTTATTAAATCTTTTATTTTTATGGTTTGTTATTTATTAAATTTATTTATTAAATCTTTTGCAATATTATAAAAAATACTAACAATGACCAACCCGAAGTATCTACTCGTATAACTGCATAGTGAATTGTGACGTAAACAATACTCAGTTAAATAGTTCACTAAAATAATACACAAAAGTCGTATTCTACTGAAATGAAAGCAGTGTCTTCAATCAGACTTCAATGAATTATTAATTTTTGTTTCATTTTAAGAATATGGAACACAATATATAATACCTACAAGGCTACAACAATCTAAAATTATCATAGTACATTACCGAGTACCGAGTTCACCTTAAAAGTAAGGTTTATAATATTAACAGCTTTAACAGCACGGCCATGCCAGTAAAATTAAGTATGCGGGATTTTTCAACGATAAAATCTTTTCTTTTGCATTGTACCTATTTCAGAATTGGAGCACGGGCGTAGTAATAATTGATTGGATTATGTCTTTCATCGGACCGGCTTGCTACGTGATCCCGGTACATGATTGGTGAATGCGAGAGAATTTATTTACTAACTGTGACAATAAAACGCGTTATCTGTATTTTACAAATTCATCGAGCCTGGACATTGGATACTGCGACATGAATAAAATATGTTTTTACTTTAAAGTTTTCAGTGTTAAAATGATGTCAATATGTCGTTAAACGCGCACGACTATCGGCTGTTTACTCATTGTTACCTATTTTTACTTTTTACCAATTAACTTTGTGACTTTATTTTAAAAGTGGAAATAAGTTCTCCTTATCTACAGTTAAATTTATCTGACAGTATTAACTGTTTATTCTGAAACATACACATCTTCATGCAATTACTAATGAAAAACGACCAGAATGAAATTCGACCAGCGACTTTTCGGTCATGGACTATTTTTTGTTTAACATTTGCAGTATTCATGAACCTAAACAATAAGTATTTTATCTACATCACTTGCTGATACTTTTCGTTGAGAGACAATGTGAATATTTTGGGGGGTCTAAGTTCAATTGCACTGGTCGTGTTAGGATTCGCAGTATTAATTTATTTTATTTAATATATTAGTAACAGATATTATTCATAAATTTTAGCTTTCTGCACTCCTTCTCCATATAAACTTTAACCATGTAAAATCTCACGGTCTTACGTGCACACAATACGCTAAAAAGGTACCGATAGCTTTTGCTTTACCTATTAATATATAGATATATTAGTCTATATACTAGTATAATTGTACCTATATAAGAATTAAATCACTCACCTGCACCTGAAGATCCTCTTCCTCGGGGTACCCTGGCTGAGCTTGTGACTTTATCCAAACTGGCACGAGGTTTTGTTACGGTTTTGATAAAGATTTTTAACGTTTTTATAATTTTTCATAAGGCAATTGTTCATAGAACAGTTTGTAAGTTGCGAGGTTCACACATAGATACTACGTGTTTTGATAGAGGGCAGCACTTGTAGTCGATTAAAGTGCTTTCAGGTTATAAGTAGAAAGATGCATACATCTGAATAATAAACATAATATAGAGAAGGTTTGTGCTAATTTACACATAATAAAAATACGGAACAATAGTCCGTCGAGTTATTTACTTATCGAAAACCTTGAAATCTGCGTAATTCTTACCAATCTGTAACTTACACGTAACACTAAAATTAGGACATATTAAATAGCGTAAATAGACCTAATTATCCAACTAATAAATTCCTCTATTTTGTAAACCAGATAGGTACATCTATTATCTTTTCACAATCAACTCTCCGGCCATGCATTCAAACACAAGAAGTATGCTTAGCGTAATATCCTTGGGATGCTAATTCTGGATCGAAATTTGTTAAATGTTTAGTGGCATCAAGACGTGATGGGAATTAAAAATGACCAGCTAAAAAGGATTACCACTTAAAAATATTATTACACAAAACGGCGTTCATTGGTGGTTGTGGCAACTTTTATTTCACAACATTAATTTAGATCCAATGTTAATCTCAGCAACTCTACTAAATCTTCGTTTCTACAGGTCAGTTGTCTATTATTTTTCTTGAACACTTTTAAAACCTTTTGATACTAAATGTATTTTTGAAACAGATTTAAAATTTAATGAAGGAGTACGGATCGTAATCATACTAGGCACCTATTATATTTTACTACAAAACGAGTAGTTACTTATTATAGTAATTAGGACCATGGCTGTAGCCAGGTACAAGGTGTCAGCCCAGCAAGGTGCTGCTAAGCGCCTGACCGGAAAACTACCGGAAGAAGATTAAATAATTTTGCCAAGCAATTTAAAAAAGTTTCCCTTGCCAAAATTCTGGGTACGCCCACGATTAGAACCACAGCCATCTGCTATAAAAAATATCTGTTATTTATATAAGACACATTGTGTCCGTAGCAATTTATTTGACAATTTCTGTAATTTCAAAGTTTTTGTCATTGATTAAATTATCTTACGTAATATTTTAGCAAAGCCGGACGCAAAAGCATTGTTTTAATATTGATATCTTTTTTGTAAATATGATGGTGTAACAATATTACTACATTACAAGTAAATATGTGTGACCAGCAATTCCAAGTTTTACTAATTTGTTTTCATCCGGTTAAAGTAAACAAACGTAGTTAATAACAGGCAACTAATGTGGGTCAACAAGACAAGCATGAAAGATACATTACAATGAGACAAGCAAAAATATTTGCAAACCTAATTACTGAAGGGAAATGTACGAGATATTCTAAAAGTTCAGGAAAATACGGGACGTGTCCGAGCTGAGTGCACGCAACAAATGGAGTTTTTCAAGGAAACCAGTTAACTTTCTCGGAGTCAACGGTTATTATTTTATTTGTAACTTTAAGATTACTTTTATTATATTATTTTACATGTTTAGTAGTGTATTTATAATCATACCTATATGTTGTTCATATAATGTTCTTTCATTTTGCTGTTGTTGTAATGTATAGGTATTTGTATTTTGTTTAAAGTAATTTTTCTAGCGTCTATGAACATTAATCCTTTATTGAAAGAAATATCGGTTAGGTCACGTATTGGACTAGCTACTCGATTTTAAATATATGGATACATATTAGGCTTTTGTGATTTGTTTACAGCGTATCTTGCTTAGTATATATGCATAGCGTATGCTATCCTAGTATCGTTTCAAGGTAGTATTTCTGTTACTAAAAAGAGAATAGAAGGCGCTGGAAGATAGATTTTCAACTTAACCTACTAATATCAACATTAGAAAATGGTCTATCACCATTCTCTATTTTCCATCAGTAAAAGTTAGTGGTTACTGTATGATTTCTTCTACATGACGGTCTCCGAGCAAGCTTAAGGCGTCCTCGTTTATAATATTTATTAAGAGTCCATTAATAATAATTTTACTCACATAAATGGTTAATCAATCCTACTTTTCTAGATATATAGAGGAAGTATCTGTACTTTACGTGTATGTGTTAAAATATTATTTTGTTATTATTATGCCATTTTACTAAGCGCACATTTTTTTAAATTAATTGTCTGCATTTATAGAATACGGTGAAATTGTATAAAAACTTTAATTGCTTAGTAAATTGGAACCAGAAAAATAGTAGGTAAATGTTCAAAGTCCGTAATTGATTAGCGCTAAGGACCTCGGTGTAACCTTACTCATTAATTGTAAGGGCTTTTGCGCGGAATCGTTACACATCTCGGGCCATTAACAATGTACCTATTATCTGAAGCTGCTTTCTAATTTACGTCTGTATATAAACAGTATATAAATTCTAAATTAATTTTGTTTTGCTACAATAAAAGAAAATAAATGATTTGTTTAATCTGAGTTTAATTATAGGTGTGAATCTGTACCCGATTTGATCGCGACCGACTACTTTGCACGGGCAATAAACCTGTTACAATGATTATTCTGGCTTGACGCGTTCCGGGATCAGTCAGGGTATGGATAGCTGCCGAGTGACTGCAGGCCAGCATGACAGCGGTGACCGGTGATGCACTACCAATCTTTTGGTGGTACTCACAATAAATATTATAAAAATAAATATATTACAAAAAGGCTGGCGCCAGCCGATGGCTTGTGGGGGGTGGGGGGTGGGGGAGGGGATCAAGTTGATATATGTAGGATGGTAAAAGTATGAACTGTAGGTGCAGTCAAAAATAATGTTTCCGTGCACACTCATCATGACCAGATCATTGAGACGATTTTCTCCCATAGTGCTTCTTAACCAGGTCTTAAGGTTTTTTCATACAACAAAGGTGGCAAACAGTCATACGACCCGCATGATGGTAAAAGCGGTTACCGTAGCCTATGAACACTTTAATGCCATAGGCATCACTAGCGCGCTGCCGACCTGACCCCCCTCTACCTAAGATCTTTGGAAATCCCACTCACCGCAGGAACACAAAAATAGGTTATTTGGTGGCGATCTTCTGTAGGGTGGAGGTATTCCACTAGTGAGCCTGCCCCAAGTAAAAATAAATCTCCAAAGAAATATCTCTGTGCCCTACCTCTCTTTGAATCCGCCCCCTTTTCCAAGCAGCTCGGGAAGCCTTACTTACCGGAGGAATACCACACAAGGTTATTTGGCTTCGGTCTTCTGTAAGGTGGAGGTATTAGACTACTCGGGCTGCCCTAAATAAATAAATGTTTCTCTGCCCTACCTCTCATCATATATTTAGTCTCCCGAGGCTGCTACATGATTTAACACTTAAAGACTAACGTTGTGTATCTCTCGCCCCGTTTTATCGATAGACTATAGCAGGTTGATCAGTCAAGAAAATCAAGTGGGTGGACTTAGAACTTTTTGTATTTCTGTACATTTTCTTAAATCGGGTTGGGTAACTTCTCCTCTCTGCACATTTTTTATCGAAACATATATCGAATCGAATATATTTTATAGAAATTACTTTTCTTATCATTCTCTATATACCCCATTGAAATAAAGGGTTTCATTAGGACTTCGTGCTGATTTCTCAGAGGGAGCGATTAACTTGTAATTTATCGACTCATAACAATATTAAACGACGTTTGCTGTTTTTCTTGGTAATTGTGTTATAGGCTTTCACAATGTATATTGCTATGGCTGGGCTATTTTATTTTTAATTATGTATCGTTTTATGTTGAAAATATTTCCATAGAGATTAAATAAAAGAGTCAAAAATAATGAATTAATCTATGTCAATAAATCTGTAGTCCTGTCTGTACATATAAATTTTTTCCCGTGTTAGTGATAACTGTTGCAAAGTACACTAAATATGACTTAAATGTTGTTTGTCTGATCATATTTATCTCAAAATCGGCTTGTCAACATTTTGTACACTGGACGTAGTATATATTTAATTCTAAAATTTATAGGGCACAAATATTGCCAATAATACTTCATAAAATAACTAAGTACTAAACACTATTAACAAACTAAATCATGAAATAATAATAGCAATAAAATATGATAAGCAGAAATTACTGCGCGTAATAAACGCGTACGTATTTGCGCGGACAGCGTATTTTTAAAACATTTCAAAGGACAAAAGCAATACAAGATTTTTTCTCATTTAACAACGAGCTAATGCCATAAAAGGTATACTTTCATATTATATATAACTATAAAACATTATATAAAAACTAAAAGCCGACCATGGGAAAAATCTTGCCCTGAATAGTACGAAAGAATAAAATATTCTTGTTCTATAATCTTATTTACTAACTATTTAAACATACGTAATGTAATAAGTAGACAACTTATTTGTATGCCTATTTTAATTTATAGTGATGTACATAGGATAGCCGTGGTAGCATGGTACCTTACCATAAAGATTTGCTTATTAACACATGTACTTACAGAAAGAACTGCGGGACCCCGGGAAGTAGTAAGAAGCGGGACATGTATGGAGGGTCGTATCCCTTTACATCTTCATTTATTACACTAGTATGAGGCTGTTAAATAGTAATTTCAATTTTTAAGGCTATCAATTCGAGAGTTTTTTTTTTTAAATGGATGTTCAGCTATAACTTCTTTGTTAATGAACGATTTCGATAATTCTTTTTGTGTTGGAAAGGTAACCCTCAAGGGTTGGTCCCATTTTAATTTCATTGGCATTGAATCTTGAACTTCGAAGATTCATCATGGAGCTCTTCAAAATTATTGAAGATGGTTTTCTTTTTTGTTAAAAATTGTCATATATACTCCAAGTCGATTGTCAGACAGACTGACAGCAAGGTGATCCTATAAGAGTTCCGTTTTTTTTATTGTAGGTCTTAATCACTTAAATGTAGCTTTGACTATAGATGCAAATTGCGATGGATTCCCTTTATACGAACAAAACAACATGATTAAATTGACATCCTGTTCTTAATAAAAATGATCCTAAAGTGCCTATAATGTTTCACGAATTACCGACATAATAAATTGATTTAAAATACGTGTATTCTTATAACAAATAATTTCTAATAGGTACATTTAAGCTTAATAACACATTATAATCGAGTGTGGTTCGTGAGTATTTTCGAACTATACAGGGTTATTGATAATTCGACGTATTCCCGTTAGGAGGTATAGGGGTGACTGTTCGTGATAATTTTAACCCTCATATGCATTACGCAAAAGTTAACCATTTTTGAGTTATCATGATTTTTAGGTTTTTTCACAATAAGTCAAAAATGCAACAACAAAATTTATTTCAAAAAAGTATCAATTTAAATGTCATTTTTTCTTCTGATTTATAAAAAACGATTAAACTCTGTTTATTTATCAGCCCTTTTCGAGAATAACTTGCGCAGGAGTATATGATTATGGTATAATTTGTGTAATTGGTATAATTTAATGGTAGATGTATAATTTCAGATGTGATTGAAATCAAGAGAGACCCTGTTTAATATTGGATAACCTGATAGTAATATGAAATATTGAAAACCAGGGGATTTGAAGTTAGAGTTAAATTAGACTTAAATCCCCTCAAAGCCTTCTAGTAAAGTATAACCAAAAAAAGCGGAATGGATACTTCCAGCTTGTAAAGGATAAAGAAGTTACCCTGTCCTGTTTCAGCGGGAACACATGGGAACGAAATCAGCTTTGAAACTGCTAAGCTGAACTCTTTTAATTATTCTCGACTCTACGAAATTTCGCGAAAACTTTTACGGATCGAGATAACGTTAATGAACGGCGATAGCTAATGAGAGCCTTAAGTAAACCTTAGCAAGTTACATGCGATAAAGATCAGTAATAGACTTTTATCGTATTCAGAAAAGTCATTTACTTCAATTTTTTTTTAAATCTTATTGCAAGAGAAATGTGTAGAAAACGAGAAATTAATTACGCAATAGCTTTTGCTGTTTTTATTGAATCTACTGAACTTATGACTAGTTGCAAGCAATCATTATACAGAACCAGTATGTACCTATTTATAAAAATCTAGAATTATATTAATAATACCAAAAATACAAAGGATTATATTTATATATTAGTATAGAAGTAACCATAGATATACAAGTACGTACTTTACAGTAAAAATCAAATTCGTGTTTTATATTATACTAGCTGGTACCCGCGACTTCGTCTGTGTATTATTTAATATACACAGACTGATCACGGAACACGACACACCAAAAGTAAATCATAGATTGATTTGTCACTATGTGTATGGTGATCGCGATTCCTAACACCCCGCTACATTACTGCATATGCACTAGCTGACTTCGGAACACGATATTCAAAAGAATAGAAGATAGAACCATAGATGGGTTTATCACTGTGTGTATGGGTATTGTAATTATAAGCCATTATGAATCCAACAAATTAACCATCCGAATAAAAGTTTAAAAGTAATTAAAATCAGCCCTTAGGTAGCCTGTCCACTGACGTGGAGCGAGGCTGCGGAGTCATTCAAAGCGGGTGACGCACAGTGGGTCAGGATTCCCGGAACAAACAGACAGACAAAAATTTCCAACATTGGTGTTTTATTATAAGTACCGGTACATCGGATACATATGCATTTGATATAAAACTGTTATTTTGACATTACAAACAGACACTTCAATTTTATTATTTGTATAAATAGATTGACAACCATTATAAAACTCTAGAAACACTATAGAATCTATAGTTTTATAATAATTATTATCGAACGGGCTTATCCACGTACCTACTGATCAAACCGAGTCAATTAGAGAATACATCAGAGCTTAAGCGGGGGGGGGGGTATGCGGGCAGACGAGGAAACTTTTGTATATTTATGGGCTTTAGATGCTATAAAAATGTTACAAACACATACTTAGAAATACTAACCGGCGGCACGCGAGTCGCATACCGTGATGATGGTTACTTTGCACTTTGTGTGTTAACTTGCTTATTTACTAAGATTACACTGTTTTGATCATAAATAGACCAGATTAAATAAAGCGAGAGTATTATAGTTAAATTTTCCTTACAACTGAAATAAATTATCATAAATAAATATGTGTGTAAAAACCTAAAATAATGATTAAAATACGTATATCATATTTAATTGTATTTTATACGTTATGAATAATTACAAGAAACAAGATACAAATTATATTAATTTCTTTGATTATTGATCGATTAATTTGAAATGTTTACAAATAGAATTGATCTCGATAAATACACATATTTAGTTAATTGATATATGTATATAGTTATTTACTTAGGGGTATCCTAGAAAAAGCTAAATTAAATAATAAGTTACCTGCACGCGTTAAACTTTGTAGTACAGAACTTTAAAATTTCCCTCTGCTTCCCTAAATTGAAGGGATTTTCTCACTTGGTAACTTAATAAACAAACAAAAAACTTATGTACCGTTCGTAAAATCAACATGACTATATTTGCAGACAAACAAGATAAAATTTTAACTTTCGTATTTACGTTCAAAGTAAGTGACGAAGTGATACTGGCAACAACAATTGTTGTTCTTGCAACTAGTATTATCTGAATTGGCTTCAATCCAGTATACAATAACAACGAATTAATTGGATGAGACAAGTTAAGTATTTGTAAGATGCTCACCATAATAAATAAATAAATTTAAATAAATTTTTTTTTAAATAAGTATATTTTCGCGTGAAGCTGATAAACGGCTGTTATCTACGACTTTCAGCAACAAACAACGTTTCTAATAAATTATTTACGATCGATTTGTACAAAGTATTGCTTTCGTCAGTCAAATAGCTCAACATAATGCTTTACGTTGTGGTTTATGAATTGACTGTTGAAATGATTTATTGTATTGATGCATCGAATAAAAAGAATAACACTAAACATAAATTTAAACATAATATATTACAATATTAACTAAACCGGTAATAGTCTTGAGAAAACAACTTAAACTACTCGTTAAACTTTTTAACTATAGTTTCTTTTTTAAATTACTTTTCACTTTACCGTCTAATGGAACTAAAGTTGTGAAAGTTTCAAGACACACTTACACTTTTAGGTCCTCCTTGGAAAATTTGACAATGGTCTCTTTATCTCTGACTAAATAAGAAATGAGAATAATTTTTGCTTGGTATATTTTATTTATACATTTCAACACAGTCCATAATAAAAAAATCTGCCAGTAAACGTTTTTTTACGTCCAAAGTACGAATTAACTTAGTACCTCAGTAGTTGCTGAAAAATACTAAATTATGAACAACTGGGTACTTGGTAAATAAATCTAAAACGATATTTTGTTTTATCTAATAACTAAAAATTACGCCTCGCTCATGCATGAAAGGTAAAGTTTGCCTCAATAGTTTATCGAAAAGCTGGGGAACTCACGAAGCTTTATATTATTACCTTGGGGGTGTTCTTGGAGTTTATGGTCGTTAGTGCGTTCACGAGCCTCTGTAATAACTGCGGTACATTAGAACTAAGGGCAATGCTAAGCCATGAGAGCCTTAAGTGTTGAACATACAAACTTATTTGAAAGACTAATTTAATTTATTTTAACGTAAATTACCCTTAGGAGGATTTTTAATAATTTCGTTTGATTTTGTTAAATACATGAACATTAAGGTAACAATAGAACAATAGGGAACAATAGAAGCAAGAACTAAGTATGTACTATGTATGTACTTTCCCTGAAAATAATTACTTGAGCATGTCTGTACATATTTATTTTTGTTTTTTGTCAATGTTGTCATTCATGGTTTATCGTTGTTTGTCCCAATATGTTACGGCTCCTTACTGAATTTAATTCAATTCGTTTAACTCTTTTTATATAATTTAAAACACATACTTAATATAGATTTCAGTATTCGGTTCAGACACTCGTCGCATGCTCAGTAACATATGTTTTTTAAAATATAAGGTGGAAAACAAGACGTGATAGTTAGCGGTTACCGTAACATAATATCGCTTGTAACACCAGGAGTATAACTAGCATGTTGTCAACCTTGACTACCTCTTCTACCCCAAGGAGCTGTGGAAACCCTACTCAACGCAAAAACAAAATACAAACATTATTTGGTTGCGATGTTCTGTTAGTAGGGTAAAGGTATTTTACCAGTCGCCTTTCTAATTCTTCGCTTATTAAAATCGTGAATTTTATGGGTGATAAAACCTGGACACGGTTTGACTGCATTTTTTTTTTTTTTTTTTTTTTTTTTTTTTTTTTTTTTTTTTTTTTTTTTTTTTTTTTTTTTTTTTAGAACTGACTACACTGTTAGCCTTAGGGGCCCTAAAGCCGCTGCGGCTTTTACAGCTTCACCGGGCTTGGGGGCGAGCGCAGAGGGCACTCAGCCGCGAAAGTTTTGTGGACGACTCGCACGAGGGTGCCAAAGTGGCCGGACCTCGGCTCGGGCAGTCGTCGCGTTCGCAAATAGGTCGCGATCTATTCGAATCCCTACACCTACGATTCGAGCTAACTAAATATACACATAGGCACGTTCCCTTCCTCCTGGGAGGAAGGAAGGAACCGTGCGTATGTGTATTCAGTAATCGGAATGTTTCTACACTAACTAGCGCTAACTAACTAGCGTAAAAAAAGAAAAAAAAAGGTCCCTCACAGAACCTATGTACCTGTGTGGTGTGCACGTGTGTATGTTCATACGTGTGTAGTGTTGTATGTAGGTAGCTAAGTGATGCACGTACAGTGTCACTTGTATCGCGCGGGCGGTTGCCTGACCCAAGGGTTTCACACCGAGGAACGGACCTAGGCTTGGGTTACCGCTAGAGAGGGTGGACGTGACGGGTAGGTTTGACTGCAGTAACACCACAGCTACATGTACTCCGTCGCGAAACAGTGGTAGAGTCAATTACTCCCTAAATAATTCCCCATACGAGATTAACATCTAATGTAACGACAACGTAAGCGATAATGGTGCCGAAACGAAGAGTAAACAATTTTGTAAAGCTGGTATACATTTTTTTTATCTAACATTACTTTTGCTTTACCTAACCGTATTGGGATGAAATTTGGCACTCAGATAGATATTATGATATAGGCATCCGGTAACAAGGAAATAAAAGGCTTATTACATTTTACTTTATTCCTGAGCTTCCTGTGTTCCCAGAACATTTAACATTTCTGTGAGTTCAATTAGATAATTTAATTCTAAAAGTCAGTACATAAAATCAACACGTTACTAGCGATCTGAGTTTTCTAGTTTAGTATTAGTAAAATACCTTATATCAATTTAGCAGATCATTCGAGCACAAACGGTACAATTTAGTTGGGTGCGCGGCACGTAATAGTTGTAATCCGATTAGTGAAATTAGTTCCTAGAGTTTGCTCTCACTGACCCTTCCAAATATCCTCCTATTTTATTTTCCCGTCTGTTAACATACCTATAGGTATTTTCACCGCTTGTGAGTAGGATATTAATTCTTATACTTTACTAAAAATGCACTACAAATGACTATAAATGCTAAGTAATTATATTTTCCCAAACAATTCTATCAACCCTGAGAGCGAATAGACATGCAGAGGATTCATTTTAAATAACTGTGTCGAGAATAAACAGTGCCTTATAGTTTTTGAATTACCTGTAATCGGAAGACATGGAATAAACTATCGCTCGTAAATGTTACGATAGCCTATCGACTATTTAAATGACAAGAATAAATAAGAATTAGGTAAATATAGAAACTCCATTACAAATAATTATCTCGTTGGACGTGTTATAATGACTGTATCCTGGTGAGTCTTCTAAAGAGATGTTTAACTTATTTCTTCCTCTCCCTTCTACAACAGAACAATACGCACTTTAGCGTACTTCTGAGCCATAGTTTTAACCTCCATCTCGGCATTAACTAAAAACTACAGTAAAAATGTGAAACCGCCTCCCGGCCAATGTGCTTCCTCCTTCTTACGTGAAGAGATACCTATGTATGCAGACTGGTATGACAATGGATTGATGATCTCTCAGTAATGTACCTACATATTTATTTAACATCCGGCCTGTAATTGATTAAATTGAACAGGCGTAAGAAAGTGTGATAAACATCAGTGTTAATGGTTAGAATACAATGTGCGACGCGACGCGACTCCTAGACCAGTAGTCTTTTTGAAGTAAATACTTCTTTAGTACCATTGTGATATGAATGCGATGAAACGAAATAGCGACACTAAAAGGAGCCAAACACATCTATAGGATTTAGCCAGCGAGAGAATGAGATAGTACATTAGACACCAATACAGTGTTCCTATTAGCTCTGTTTCCTTTTTTTACGCGTGTGTGTGCGAGCACCTGCATATTACAAAGCTTTGGGAAAAGGCATCATAGCCAGCGTGGTATATTATTCACGTGTATCTTTTCGTAATAATGTAGTATTTTTTTAAGGTTTCAATTCTACCGCGTGTGAACTGCATTCAATTCAACATCTTTGCATTCCCACTTTTGTAAGTAGAACTATAATTTAAATTAAAGTCATACCTGTCCACCACAGCGACACAAATTATCCACATTCCACAATGAAATATATAACTATTACTGTATATACTATATTATACTTAACTGCAAGTCAAAATTCAAGTTAACATCTCAGATAATATGGCCGAAGACAGTAGGTAGCACGCTAAGCCTACAAAAGAGAGTAGATCTTAAAAGCAGCAGTTCTTAAAATCTACAGACTGCTCAGTGAACACGTTATCTTAGTTTGACAATGTCATATTAACATAAATTTTACACATATGATGTATGGGTGATGTCAAATATAGGTAATGTGTTTACTAGGTGATGCATATAATAACTTTTCAATTTGAAGATCGGTGCTATAGCTAGACGAGCTTTACAAAACGCTTTGCTACCATGCATAAGATGCATAATCGAGAACTATTTCTACCCTAAATCAGCGTTGCTTACGCTGCTGAGTTATTGTATGTTTTATAAATTTGTATATATACAAGCAGCTATAATTTTCATGCCTACCATAATTTTTATTTGTCTCTGCCTATCTTGTACGGCATGAAGTATTTATTTATTTTACAAGTAAAACGTCTTTCGGCAGTGTAGGTAAAGAAAAATTTGTGTAAATGTTACGTACGCGTTACAATACGGCCTTGTATGGTCGGTAACTAGTGGTCTAAAGTGTATAGTGTAATTTATTGACTCATATAATAACTATCGGTGTTCCCACGGCTCCGTACGCTTTCGTTATGCAGTGATTATTTGCATCCCGTACTTTTATTTTTACTCATAATTATTATTCCATCATTTAAGAAATTACATTAAAATTTTATCAAAATTAGTTGAGAACTAAATTTTTTATGATTCCTGAATGCATTGTTATTGATACTTCCTTTTTACAATATTCGATCAGAATCGGTTGAGAATTGATGATTTTATTTGAAACCCCTTTTTTAACGATTTCTTCATCAATTATTGTTATAATAGCCCATCAATTAATATAATTATACTTCGCGTGTGCGCTTGCGTGAGCGCGCACTCTGGCGCGTGCTTGTGTGTGTCAGTTTGAGTCAACAAACACACAAGTAAGGATGTAATTACATTGCTGGATTGTATGTATTGTGTGTGTGTATTTGTTTGCGGTCAAGACGTGTTCGATTTAAATCTGGACAATTTTTAAGACAATTTTTTTTATTCAAACCTATTCGTGATCAGTGTCTTTGGTGTCCATAGGTTTTTCGGAAAATTTGGAAAAATACATGAACACACAGAACTACAGATGTTTAAAGATCAATATTTTAAATTGCAAAAAGTTTTACATCAACCGCGTGTAAGGGTGCATAATTACATAAACTACGTCGTTTTGCTATTATTACATTCCATTTCAAATTTCAACAAATGAGTAAGCGCGGGAGTTAAATGCCAGAGCTAAGGAATTCAATAGTGATGTGACCTAACTAGAATTATTGCTGTCGATAATGAGGATTTTCATATCGTTATAGGTTTAGCGTTGTGACCACAATCTCACCTGATATTAAGTGGCTATGTGACTCAAGATGGTAGCACGCTAACCTCAGTGGAAGACAGCGGAAGTGCAGCTGGCGGAACACACCTATTGGTGCTTGTTGTCAGATTTTCAACTGTCGATAAATTTCAACGTTCTTATAAATTTAACATTTACATCTTTGGTTAACATAAATAAAAACAATGTAATAATTTATCACGCATTTTCTTATCAATTATTTCACACAAAGAAATCAAAAGGAAAATATAAATCATTAAAATTTAATCATAATCACTTAGATTTTTCTCTATTTTCCGTGCTTGGCGATGAATAAAAATATGTTTTTTGGTAGCAGGTACGATAGTTATAAAGACAGCACTCACGTCACTAGCAACGTGTCATTTGGCAGTTTTCTACTTTTTTGGTAGATATAAAGTCCCTGATATAAAGCTTCTTGACTTTGGATTTGGTTGTGAAAATGTGTTCGGTAAAGTTTGGTAGTTTTTGAATCACATAAATGAAAACTTTCTGTTTACTGCGGTTTTTGGGGCTTCCCCGTCTTTATGTAATCTTGTTTATTTTTACGTTTTACGTTTTTCATTTGGATTTTTTTTTGTTTTTCAGCCACGTGATTTGAAACGCCAATTAGAAAACTTGACGTCACCATTCAGGAAATATGAACGTTTTGACTCTTGCGTGAGCACAGAGTACATTTGTTTAAAGGAGAATGCTTAGTTCGATGAGATGTCTTTTGCGGCAGAGTGCCTTGCTGTAAAAGCCATCTGAGACTCTAGGGCTCCTTGGCTAACAATATAGTCAGTCAGAAACAAAAATCGGTGAGTTGTCATGTTTGTTAGTTCATTTCATTTTTTATTTTAGCTTTCTGCCTATGTAGGCAATTTAATTAGTTATTTATAATAACTAATACTAATACCTCGGTCAACGAATAAGCATTGCTATTAGCCATGGGCGTTATCAGCTATTTCTGGCAACGGCTATCTAGCCGATATTTGGTTTCAATACCGGTATTGATATCCGTTGTCAAATATCGATACCAAAGCAAGTTTTCAACTATCCAATACGCGCATTGTTTTCATTTGTAACCGATAATGTAAATATGCTACCTGCCGTATAGATACTGTCAGGCTAACAAAATACTAAAGTACCTCACGACCATACTAATCACGACCTTATGTCTATCGCTACAAAGTTTAACAATATAACCTTTCATAGGTCAAACTATTATGAACGGTTTTCGTCGACATAATTGACCATCATAGTTTGATCTTCCAAACCTTATTACAGTTATGCCTTAGCGTTATAGAAATTAGGTCGTTTTTGGTTTATATTAATATTAGTACAATTTTACTGGATTTGAACCGCTAGCCAATATTCGCTCCTTCTTTGTTTTGCACGTAAGGAATCGCTTAGAAAGTGAGAGAAGGCATAATTATTTTGGTTATTATGGATATTCTTGTTCGTTTGGTTACCAACATAGCGAAACGAGAATCGCTGAAATAACCAGCTATTGTGATAATGTAAGTTGGTTGACAGCGTCGCGTCATATTCAGTTGTTAGTACCTAGATATCTGATAGCTGTTGTTAGCTATATCAATACCGATACGGTACGTTAGAGGCATGTCAACCGTTTTCAGTTACGTATGGATAAAGCGGACACATGCTTATTTGCTATACAACGAGGTAATGTGGCCAGCCTTCTTGGTACTTTTCCTTCTGGCGGTGATTTGGATGGCATCCATGACGATGTAATTTTACATTATTTAAATGTACTAATATGTTAGTATTAGTAAACTTTTACATATAAAATAAAGAATATATACGCATAATAGTATTAATTTATAATAGTCAGTACACTTGTTAGCTGTCATGTAACCAGCTTGTCACCTTTGACATATAAAATGAATGATGACGTCACGGGAACATAATGTCGCCTTTCTGTGACGTATTTTTTTATTTATATAAAAAATGAAATAACTTTTTAGGGTGTGATAATGATTTTTTTTATTCAAGGGTTTTATTTCCAAAATATAAAGAGTTTAAAACAATTTTTCAAAAGTTGTCTACTCAGAGTTGGGGTATTGTTAGGTAAGGTAGATTTCGCAGAATTTTTTGGTAGAATCCCGAAAAAAAAACTGGTCACACTGGTCACTAGTGTCAACCTTCTGGTCATTTGTCCCTTCATATGAGTGTCGGGCAGTGCTGCCATTCTGTAGCGGAATTTTAGGGTAATCAACTCCCAATAATAACAGTTGACTCCTACCGAAAAATCTAGCGCTTTAACGAAATGGTTGTTAAAATATACTATATGAATTGATTATTTTTTATATTTGAAAAGGAAAGTTATTTCCACTCAATACTTTTAAATTTCTGAATAAGTTTCAAAGATATGTCCCTTCCACATTCTAAAGCAGATATTGAAAGAATAATTAGCACAATGAATTTAATGAAAAATAATTTACGTAATCTTCTCAAAGTAGACACGATTAATGTGATTTTACGGGTAAGAATGGGCTTGAATTCTAAACTATCCACATGTTTCAATTGTGATCTTTCTGATGAGGTAAATTGGAAGTAACGGAAAATATAAAGTAGGGATAGCCCAATGTTAAGTGGATATCACAGAGTCACGGCTAGTCCCATATGATTCTGGGACTCTTCAAACATTTTCAGCCGACGACGCAGATAATGACGATTCGTTGATGATCTTATTATTTTTTGCCTTATTGGAACGAAGTTCCTTATGGGGCGTTGTGGGGTACCCTAGCCGGCAAAAAATATCCGTAACGTAAGATTATTTTTGGAACGAAGTTAGACTAATATAGTTTCAGTAATCCTAAAAATATGCTCTTAGCCTAGCGGTCGTAAGCGTATCGGCTATGGCCGAAGACCTAGGTCCGAATCCTCGCCTCGAACGTTTTTTTTTAATCTTTACTTCGGACTTCATTTAGTACTCAGGTAACTTAATTCGAAAATTTATAACAGAAGTCTTAGTATTAATATATATTTTTTTAATTTAATTTTTTTATTTGCTGAACATAGAATAACTTTTTTGTTTATAAACCAATTTGGATTATTCTTCTTTTTGTTGGATAGCGGATATCTCAAGGGCGCTGCTATTTTAATTTCATTGGCATTGAATCTTCAACTTCGAAGATACACAAGGGAACTTGTCAAAACCGTAGAGTTTATGTATAGTCTATGTGATGACTGTTTTTATTATTCATGTAAATAGCTGTTTCTTTGTATATTATATATTGTTATAAATAGTTGTAAATAAAGGTGATAAGATAATTTTGTAAAGTAGTTTTTTTAAATCATAGAACTTGAAATTAATATTTTTTTAATAAGGAACTTCGATCCTATCTGGTGTCCCACGATACCACACGTTTTGTTTTTTATTTAGATTATTTAATAAATGAAAAATTATTAAAATATTTGATATTTTAATTCCATTACCGTGCCTTGCGCTATACTTAAAATAAACTCATTTTTGTTCAGAACGTAAACGATAGGTACTTGAAATTATGAAAACTAATCTGCACCTACCAACAATCACTAACTTTTTGGTCAACCAAACAATACGGATGTTATAGGGCGCTAATGTGGAACGTATCTATTTAATTCTTAATTTAAAAATAGCATTATAATGTAGCGGTTTTAATCACACTTGTTTTGCGGAATCTAGCGCTTTTCTTGAACTGATCTAACGCCCAACACTTAAATGGAGCTGGCAGCAGTGGTGTTAGGCTTGTTAAACATAGAGTCGTCACATAACTCAGCAAAATTACTTGCGTTAACTCAATAACTCAAGCGCAGCTTACTGCGCCTGGCGACGCGGCGCGTCTGCGCATAGAGTACGCGAGGCAAGCGAGTAAGAGAAATGTATGAATCAGACGACCGGCACAGCAGCGCGGCTTGACGCTGTGTCGTAGCTAGCTCGCTGTGCAGCAACACATTTGTAATAAGTATGTTAACACATCCGGCGCAGTAACCTGAGTTGGCGCAATTGCGCGTCGTAGCGCAGTTTTACCCATGTCTATTCGCAAAAAATACAGAAGAGCAGAAATGGCCTAAACTAAGGCGAGGGAAAAACAACAAATAAAAAGCTTTACACTTTTGACGTTGACGTTTTGTCAATTTGGCAGTGAGGCAATTGTCATTTCACTAAACCTAGATATCAGAGACAGAGACCTCTGGTTATTGGTCTATGATCAGAGATAAATAACAATAACTAGATATTACCTACTGTCTTCAGTCCTGTTATAATTTGTACAGTTTATGTTTGTGACTTTAAGTGAATACATTATTTAAATACAACACTAATAATTGATAATATATGAAATAAAATTAACTAAAATGTGTGATGATAGTGATGATCCTGGCGACTCCAGTCGCTCTGGTTTGGATTTGACTGGATTTTTATTTGGAAACATTGATGAATGCGGCCAATTGGAAGATGATGGGCTCCTTGATGGTGATTCAAAGCGTATGCTGTCGTCGCTCAGTCGCTTGGGTCTGGGCTCTATGTTATCTGAAGTATTAGAAACAGAGGAATCTGTTAAAGAAGAAGATGAAATAAAAGGTTAGATAGATATAAACCACAATAATTATTGAAAAAATAACACACTGTCGAGTTGAGATTTCATTTTTTACAGGTAGTCCATTTTATAGTACAACTAGGTACTTAGAATATTTGTACTCTAAGATAAAAAAGTGATTAAAAAAATAATTTCTTAAAAACAATTTGTTTCCACAGTATGAGATTTTATATTTAGCCTAATTAGGCTTTAGGCTAAAGAGGTAAAAAAGTTCATAAAGTTCACTTTTGCAAGATAGCTAAAGATCTTTCAACCGAGTGACTGCCCTAAGTAGATGTTCACTAGGAGTGCCAATATATGGAGATTCTCAGACCATCCTTAAAAATTGGACTGTGAATGTATGTCATATGGAGACTATATTTGTACTGTTAAATGTTGTTAACTGCTAACACTTGTACTGTTTTTATAACCTTGTGTCTTTTGTGTAAATCAAAAGGAGTTGATCCCCCTGGAACCCTTAGATCCTCCTAACATGAATACAACGGAAGTAGTTCATCTTACCACAAACCATCACCTAGAAGATGACATATTCATTGCAAACACAAAGAAAACCATAAAGGATTTAGAGATGGACTTGGTCTCTATCCAATACGTGTTTGTACACCCAAATTTAGTGGTAGGAAAATTTCCTTGGGTTTCTTTTCAATATCAGATGCCAACAACTTTATCAACAATTTAATTTTAACAGAAAATAAGTATAGGGCAACTATCCTTGTTTACAATATAAAAGACTGGGCTTTGTACGTAATGTCCTGGTTTACTTTTTCGTGGATGAGTTTGGGGAGAGTGCTGAACAACCCATTGGATCTGGAATCATACTTAGAGTACATTGTATTTGTAGATAAGTGGTAAACAAAGATAACAACAATAAAATTTTCCAGCATACCCATTCAAAATTATCACTCAATTATATAATTTTTTATACTTATACTGTAGGGTGAGCCAAAAAAACTAATCTATCGAAGTTATAGGTTAAAATGAATCTATTTACCGAAAGAATAGTGTCTGCGGAAGGCAGAATTTTTAGCTCAATTTTAAAAGGTGTCGGTGACCAGTCAAAGTTTCCCATTTAAATAACACATAAAAAAATCTTTTTTCATTAAAAGTATCATAACTTTTAAACCTTATGAGCTAAAAAAATTTACATCACAGATTCTTGTAGAGTATAAAATTTCCTAAAAAACTATGTCGATTAGGATTTTTTGAAGCCAAGAATTCGTGTATGTAGAGGTCTTGAAAAAATGAAAAATTCAAAATATGCAGTTTTTGTGTTTTTTTATTAAAAATATTCAAAGTAAATGAAAAAAACTTAGATTAACATGGAACAAAATACCAAAAAACTATTTCTTGGCATCAAAATTTGTCAAAAATAATTAGTTTTTACAGTTATTAATTTTTTAATCTAATTAAAATTATTCATATACATTTGTTACTTAATAAAATTCAATTTATTGAAATTAGGATATTGCTGACAATGTAATTGCACTACTTGTAAGATAAATTGTTTTTGTTCTTCATCTTTTGTTAAAGTTCGATTATATTTCTGTATTAATGCAATAGCTTGTTCAGCTACATCATTAAGAAATTTGATATTTTTAACAAAATCACAGCACAATTTATAAGACTCATTCTCTGCCCAATGTTCAGGGTCAATATTTAAAAAGTCTGTTGGTAACTCCAGTTGCTTAAAAAATTCTAATGATCTTTTTGTAATGAAATCACGGATATCTTTCGAGCAAATTGTTTCAAGTTCTTTTTTAGGGAAAGTTATTTTGTTCTCATCAATTTTTTGTCTAGTTATAAATTAACAAAAAGAACCATATGAATCAGTTGTGATAAAATTTTCGTAAACAACGATTTGAGTAAAATATTTTCCCCCGAAATTTTTAAATATAGAAAGTAACGTAATCAAAATAAACAAAAATCGGTGAATAAG
This sequence comes from Saturnia japonica, assembly GCA_033032175.1. Taxonomy (NCBI): domain Eukaryota; kingdom Metazoa; phylum Arthropoda; class Insecta; order Lepidoptera; family Saturniidae; genus Saturnia; species Saturnia japonica. Next base: position 9,639,157 of record CM065314.1, read on the forward strand.
ATGTTCATGGGATGAACAACAAAATCAACAGATCTAAATGAATATCTGACAGCAACACCTTCAGAGGGAACCACTATCGACTCCCGGGAATCTATTCACAATGAACAATCGACAAAAGCAGCTAAAGTTACTCTACCGACTGCTTCTAGAAAAATTATGATTTCGCAGTTCAAAATAATTTGTGCATGAAAAAGTTTGGTATTTTAAAATTCAAAATATTAATACAATTATGAAAAAATTTTTTTTGAAAAATAACATAATTATGATGTTTCTTTAACACGAGGATATCTCATGAATTTTGCAATAAAAAATCGATAAATCGAAGTTTTTCTGTTGAATATTAATATCAAAAAAAAAAAAACACTGCATATTTTGATTTTTTCATTTTTTCAAGACCTCTACATATACGAATTTTTGGCTTCAAAAAAATCGTAATCGACATAGTTTTTTAGGAAATTTTATGATCTACAAGAATCTGCGATGTAAATTTTTTTAGCTCATACGGATTAAGAGTTATGATACTTTTAAAGAAAAAATATTTTTTTTAGTGTTATTTAAATGGGAAACTTTGACTGCTCACCGACACCTTTTAAAATTGAGCTAAAAATTCTGCCTTCCGCAGACATTTTTCTTTCGGTAAATAGATTCATTTTAACCTATAACTTCGATAGGTTAGTTTTTTTGGCTCACCCTATTATACTGTCTATAGAGAATCCAACTATAATATTAGTTAGCTGATCATTTTTAATAATTATGCAGGATGTCAATATACCAAATAAAATGTATTATCAATTTAACATCTAGTTATTAGTTATTGTCTTGAAGATACTATTAGTTTATTATAGTAATTACAGAACATGTCACATTCATCAACTTCTCCAATACTGAGTATTATTATACTAAATTATGACTATAATATAGAGTAGGGTGATAGTTTCTAATGATTATTCATTATGTCAATATATTAAATGACTGCATATTATTTTGCTGTATCTCTCCTGTGGATAGAAAAAGGGCTGGCGACAAGGAAAGAAGCACACAGTTCCACAGTTCACAGCATAATCTATGAATAATATAATTGGTAGCAATTGATAGGCTAAAATTTCTATGCAATTGAAAAAATAGCTTCCTCAATGTGGTCTAAAATTCTAGAATGAATTTCTTTTGATCATTTATAATTATAGTAGTATACTGTTACATAAATATTGCATTCATAAGAACATTCTCTTTTTGTACATCAGAAGTACAATGATAATGGCTGATAATGAATTATCACATTTAAAAAAAAATGTGTATGTGACCTTTACATACTGTCTAATGAAAAGAAACTTCATTGACATTGTGTACTAAATTACATTTATAATAGAAAATAAATAAGACATGTTAGAATTCACTGCACTAGCTATGTGCTCACGGGTATGCTCTTATAAATTATAAGATTTATTTTTATCAAATTTATATGTTATGTCAATTGCTCATAAATATCATAAATCAACAAATTAAACTGAGTACCTACATTATGTGAACAAAAGGGGTTTAAGAGTCTAATTGCCACTGAGTTTGAGTATTGCTACTGAGTTTGAGTATATTTCAAAAGAAACCAGTGGGATTATCCTCGATAGAGTGTCTAGATGAATTAAATTTGTTGTTTTTGTGTTTTCACACTCTATATTAAACTTTTACTGATTTGCCTTTACATTATTTACTTAATGTTACATTAGTTTAAGTTTTTTTATTTACTTTTTACTTAGTGAGCAGTGCTCTAGTGGTTGTTTAGACTTTGACATCATTATTAGGGTTTCATACCTCAAAGAAAAACCCTTATAAGATCACTTTGTTGTCTGACAATATAGATTAACTTTTCATTAGAATTTCTTCAGTGCTTTTTTCAGTAATGTTACCTAATTATTTTTTGAATGCAACTGTATGGCCATGCCACCAGCATATTGTGTAGAGGAGGGTTGTCATTTTCGTCATGAAATTTGCATGAATGAAAAATGATGATGAAGTCCAAACAACCAGTAGAGCACCTTAACAAAATTCTGGGGACACAGATACTCAAAATAATTAAATTAATTGCAGGTGTTAATAAAATCTTTGTTTAAAGTCCTTTTTTCTAAGATTTTTTTATACAGGGTGGAAAAAACGAATGGGACATGGAGGAAAAGTATATTAAATTTTAAAGATTTCAAATTTTACTGCAATTAATAATTATTTTATTTCTTGAAATTATGTCCCATTCGTTTTTTCCATGCTGTATAGTGTGTATATATTATGTGCATATAATAGGATTGTATTTTTATGTACCATTTCAGATTATAGTCAAAAAAGTCCTTCTGCTGTTGATTTTTTTGACATTGATGATGCTGCAGAAGAGACTAAGGTTAGAATTATTTTAACAAAAATTATTTTCAGTAGTAATTTCAAAAGCAAAGTTATAGTTAAAAAAAATAAATTGCAGTTAATTTAGTTGCAGTAAATAGGTAAGTATGATAATTTATTCATTGAAGTTTAAGTTTTTGTAATTTTAATTATGCACGTTTTTCTTTTACTTATGAATTTGTTATTTTTTGTTCTTTGTTTGAAATATATGAATTGTGTTGTTTTTTGGGTTATTCTGTTGTATTTGTATTGTGTTGTTTGATATTAATAATGGGTCTTAGCTCTATGTATACCTTATATGTTATGTTTAATTGTGAGATGAAATATTTTCTGTAACAATAATAATTGGCAGTGCCTATACCTATACCAATTATTTAATTTACATTAATATATATTTTTTAAATATGTATTTTTACATTTTTTTATTTACACTTGTGATTTTTTACGTTTTGCACTTAAATTTACACTGTTTCATTATATTCATATTCTCAACCACTATATTTAATCAACATGTGTAATAAATTACTTTTAATGAAAGATTATTTTCTATTACATATACATTTAAAGTATAATTATTGTTGCAATACTTTTATTATTTGACTATTTGACATTACTATAATAGAAGCGCAGTTCATAAATAATTTTAATATTAAGTATTTCACTTTGCTGTGCTCCAATATTTCTCATATAAATAAAAATGTACAACTTACAAAATAATTTTTGATAAAAAAGGAAACCAACTTCAATGATTTTGAGGAGTTTCCTGGTGCATCTTCGAAGTCGAAGAGTCAATACCACTAAAATTAAAACGCGACCACCCTTGAGGTATCCCCTTTCCGATGAAAAAAGAATCATCTAAATTCGTTCATAAACAAAGAATCGAGAAGAACAAACAAAGAACATCCATAAAAAACATTTGTATTGAGAACCTCCTCTTTTTTGATGTTGGTTAAAATATATTCCTGTTTAGAAACAGTTCTATGAAAATATATTGATAGAGTTTGCAATTTACATAAATGACGTGTTATTTATAGTAGGCATATTGGTATTAACTGTATTTGTGTTAACATAGGATGTAGACTTAGTAACTAACCAGGATTCAAAGGGAAATGAAAATAAAACATGCACGGAGGTGACAGACTTAGCTGAAAATGCACAAAACAATATAACTACTGAAGAATCTATAAGCGATTGTCCACAGAGTGATGTAAAAGAAGGGGATGTGAAGGAAGAGGTTATTATAGAAAATTGGAAAGACGATGAAACATATTATGAACAAGAAGTTCAGATTACAAATGATGAAGGTTATGAAGGTGATATGGAAGGTGATGGTGAACTTATGCCCCCACCTTCTACAGTTCCGTAAGTAACAGTTCTTTTCTGTACTTTATCATTCCACTGTTGACAGAATTTCATATCAGTAAAAAATCTGTTTATTTATTGAAATATAATTGGTAAACATTTTAAAGAATTTGGTTATTATTATGGAGTTGTGCCAATCGAGTGAAATTTGTTTAGTAGGTAATTAATGCAAAGAATTAATTGATTTTTATTTGTTTACTTGATCACACATACTGTCTTATAAAGTATGATTGAAAATTTAATTTATTATTTTGTCTTCAGTCAATGTAAAAATGAAAAGCCAATAAAGTTGGAAACACCACTGGCAGCAATGCTTCCTTCTAAATATGCCAATGTTGATGTAACAGAATTGTTTCCAGATTTCAGACCTGATAAAGTAAGTATAAGATATTAAGCTTGGCAAGAATTTTCATGAGTGTGAAAAATTTGTAGTTTAAGAACTAATTTTCTTCTTACTACTTGAATGGTAATTGAATAAAAAATTAACTACATAAAAATTATATGAAACTTTATTCTAAAGGTAATACATATAACTTTATTCTGTCATGTCAGCTTTCCTAATACTTTTGATTAATGTACTGTATGGACTATGTTTAACTTGCAATGATTTTTAAAGCCTAATTAATTAAAATTACTTAGTATAATTATATTATAATCAGATGTTATAGGATGAGCAACAGTGATAACTTTCATATGAAATTGTATTGGTTCTTAACTTTAATTATAAGTTTGATCTTTCTTCTTATATCGAGAAGAATACAGACTAATATAATGTGCTTTGCGGAACTACAGAACTACAAAATCTACTTTCTGTCAGGTATATGAGTGGTCACTGGTACATGGGTATTACATCCCTTGTAATAACTAAATTAGATCATCTATAAATTTAGTCAAACTGGGTGAGAATAGAGTACAGGGTGGGCCAGAAAAATTTGCGAATTTAAAAAAAAACTAAATACAATACACATACACATCTTTATTTCAATTAAAATAGACATCTGGGATATTTATTTCTTAAAAAATACATCATTCAGGTGTGCACCATCCCGCTGCAAACATTCCTCGAATCTGAACCTCAAATTGGTAAAAACTCGCTGACACATTGCGCGAGGAATAGCTGCCATTTCTTCTCGGATATTTATCTTCAATTGGTTAATCATGGATGGGTTATTGGAGTAGACTCTACTTTTCAGGTATCCCCACATGAAAAAGTCCGGTGGCGTTAGATCCGGACTTCTAGTCGGCCATGCAATGTCACCTCGGCGCGATATCAGTTTCCCTGCAATCATCTCGTTTACGGCCGCCAACGAAGCATTAGATGTATGGCATGTCGCACCATCTTGGTGAAACCACGTCGCACGATTATAGGCTTCAAATTGTTGCAGTTGCGGAAAGAAAAAATCCCTTAACATGGCCATGTTTCGGTCGGAATTTACAGTGACAGATTGCCTTTGTTGATTTTCAAAGAAATAGAGTCCTATAATTCCGTGTGCTGATATGGCTGCCCAAACGGTTACTTTCGGCGAAAGCAGAGGCTTTTGATGTTTTGCACGTGGGTTCTCTGTAGCCCAGTAATGGTAATTCTGTTTATTGACATGCCCATTTAAGTGAAAATGGGCTTCGCCGAAGAGCAGAATATTGTTGAAACTCTGAAAGCTTTCTAACATTGTTTCAACAAAAGCTTGTCGTAAAATTGGGTCATTTGGCAGTAATTCCTGCACAAGTTGAATTTTATACGGGTGCAAATTCAAATCTTTCAACAAAATGGACGCAAAGATGTTCTGGACACCACAAGTTCATCTGATCGCTTGCGAGTCGATAGACCAGGATTACGTTGTACCGTAGCTCTAACTTGTTCAATTGTGTCTTCCGTTCTTGTTGACCTTGGGCGTCCCGCAGGCTTCTGTTTGAGAGTCGAAACAATAGCTTCGAACTTTCTGACCCACGATCGAATCACACTTTCCTTCGGACACTGATTTACGTCATGTAATCCAAACTCACGTCGAAATAAACGTCGAACAATAGCACACGAATCGCCATTTTTATAATTATGTTTAACGCAGAATGCACGCTGCGCTCCGGTGAAGGGATCCATCGCGACTAAATTTCCGAGAACCGAGCTTCTCATCCCCACCACCCGCGCAGCCTCCGCTCATAAGGTTCAAACGCAAGAGTGTTTTTAAAATCGTACGCCTTTCTGGCCCAACCTGTATATGACCTTTTTAACTTTTTCCAGACAGGCATAATAATGAAAATATATTCCCTATTTTATTGATGGTATGTTTGTTCACCAGGTTTTACTGTTTTCTCGTCTTTTTGGCCCGGGCAAATTATCCAGCTTGCCTCAGATATGGCGCGGTGTTAAAAAACGTAGACGTCGCAAGCGTAGTGGCAGTACTAGCAGTGATACTACTCCTCAGTTACCAGAGAACCAAGAGCCACAATATGCTAGCGATGATGAGGAGAAACTTCTTAGGTACTAACTTTAATTTCTTCATTTAATTTCTTCTATTTTATTATTACTCTTCCGCCAGTTCTAGTAGGATTAAGAACTATAATATAATTTTATATTTTACGTCATCATTGTTAATTATAGATCACAAAGAATTTCGAAGCTGTGCATTTTTTAAATTGGTGGGTGTGTTTGGTATTCTATGGCCTAAAAACTCATTTTTTATTCAGGCCGATGGAAGAGACTCAACAAACATCTTTAGATGATAAGATGTCTGGCCCAGGCGATAAGTCTCAGAGACCAACACCAGCCCATTGGCGTTTCGGGCCCGCACAAGTTTGGTACGACATGTTAAATGTACCTGAAACTGGGGACGGATTTGATTACGGATTTAAGATAAAGGTAATTATGTTAGGATCATTTTCATGCTTTTATAATACATTTACTTTGGAAATCGTACATTATTGATCCATTTTTGTGAATGAAATACAGGCACAATCTTATGAACATGAAGATGCACCGAAGGAGTTAGAACGGATCAAAACAGAAATACAAGAGAATAATGGCAGCGCAGAGGGCGATTTTCCCGATGATGCTTTTCTTATGGTATCGCAGTTGCATTGGGAAGATGATGTCATATGGGATGGAAGTGAAATGAAACATAAGGTTTGTTTCGAAATAAAGACGTAAGGCTAAGTGTTGTAATATGAATGTATACAAAATGGTCTATAATATGTTTTTTTATAATTTTGACTTAGAGTGATACAATTTTTAACGAAAAAGAAAACCATCTTCATTGTTTTTGATTAGTTCCCTGGTGTGTCTGCGAAGACGAAGGTCCAATGCCGACGAAATTAAAAATGGACCACCTTTCAGATATCTCCTTTCCAGGGAAGAAAGAGTCATCCAAATTGGTTTATAAACAAAAGTCATGGCTGTACACACATAAAAACATTCGAATAGAGAACCTCCTCTTTTTTTTGAAGTTGTTTAGTAACTGATAGATTTGTATAATCTAAAAATATTTTTAGAAAAAGGATAAGGATAAAAAGGATGTCTGCATATTTAACTTTACAATTGATCTTGTCCCAAGTAATACAGATAAAGAATAGGGGACAATACTTTGTTCTTTATCTTAGGAAAAACTTAACGCATGTCTGAATAGGCTCTTTAAGTATCTACGTACTATTTGACTTCAATTAATTATTACGATACGCTGCATATTAAAATAGTTCTTTTTATTAATACCTTTTTTGTTTGACTGTTATTCTGTTAGCCTTAGGGGCCCTTAAGGCATTGAGCCGCGAAAACGGGGAAACATGCATAAGGGTGCCAAAATGGCAGAACCTCAGCTTTAACTGTTGCTTAACTTGCGAAAAAGTCGGGATCTGGCTAATTCCCTATGACTAAAATTCAAGCTAAACTATATATACAAGTCCCTGCCTCCTGGGAGGAAGGAAGGAACATGTGTAGGTATTTATGTATTTAGTGATCTGTGAAATTTGTCTAAAGTAACTATTTAGTACAAAAAAAGAAAAAATGTTCTCTTACAGAACCTATATCGCGATTCGATAAAAAAATGTATTTCACAGGTTCTAGCTCGTCTAAACAGCAAGAGCAATGCTGCAGGTTGGGTGCCCACATCAGTGAGTCGTACTGCGCAACAGTTCTCGCATCCGCGTCCCCAATCGACGACACCTTTACAGTCAAAGCCACCCACGTCTGTGATTTTTATATAATTTTTATATTAGTGCTCTCATTCATCACTTAAAAACCTACAAGGTACTAACTTTAAACGTGATTGCTCCTGCTCACAATTAAAAGACACCAGAATTTTTAAATTTATAATGTAATCTTTTTGTCCTTTTTATTTTATAATGGCAACGTGTATTTAAATTATGTTAACGCCGTGCTTAAAAAAACAATTTTTTTTTATTTACCATACTAAGAATAAGTACAAGAGTTGTTTAATTAATGCCACATAAACCTTTTTGGTTTGTGTGTGACACCTTACAATTCGTTGTCGGATAAATATAACATAAATATTAACCTGGTACAAATAGAACATTATTTATCAGAACCGTCAATTCATAATTTCGATAAACAATGTTCCTTCAACACATTGCAGATTCTTACAAGTTATAATATTGCGAACGGAGGTAGGCAAAGAGTTTATAAGTCGAGGAGGAATTAGATAGGCAGTCGTCCGATCACCGTAGCAATTATTTGCTTTGAGGATAGTTTGTTTATTATTCGCTAGTTGACGAGAGTATATAGAATTATCTATTTTATTTTGGATTTCTAAGGTTAAAATATTGTTCTTTTTGTTCTTATTGACTTTAGTATTCTAACTTGAAGTTTGTAGATTTTATTTAGGTAAGTTTTATATGTACGGTACGACCATAGCTAGATATACCGTAAGACACTACCGAGTTAAATAATGAATTGTACAGTAATAATCGAGTCTTGTAAGTAAGGCGGTTTTTTATTATATGGAATTTGACTAAAATGGCTCGCAGTTTATCACACACACGTTTTATGTGTGGACCTCAGTTAAATTTTTCGTCGATAACTAATCCCAGGTAAAGATGCGTTGAAACTTGATCAATTTTTGGGCATTTTGAGTCACAAAATATTGGATTTTTATGTAAAAACTCGTGTGGGTGTGGCCCACTATTTTAGATAGGCTCTTGTCATATTTTAGATTCTGAATATTAATGCTCTTAAGTAGATGGTGGCTCTCTTGTTAAAACTGCCTAACTGTCATAACGTAAGTTTATGAATTCAAAATAAAATCCACAACTTTAGAGATCATGATATCGCCAAAATTGTAGTCTTTTTGTTGTGTTCACATATTACCTATAGTATCTACTACTCAGTAGCGTATTTTTAGCCCGTGTATAAAAAATGTCCTCCGTCTGGGATACTCCATATACACATATTTTACTTTTAACTTTTAGCCGAAACTCCCAAAAGCGCGATTTACTACCCTCAGCAGCTTTCAGTGCCGAATAAAAAAGATAAAGTCTCTTATCTTTGTCGCACACACAAACATTTCGTATATCGTTGTAAATCTATTTAATTTTATAACACCTATAGAGATACACTAAAACAATAGAATTTACAAATATACACAAAGTAATTAATAACCCCTCTGAATGTAAATGTTGAACAAAAACATAATGGTGCTATATACTTTAATATTTGTATTTCTTTATATTATTATTGTATATTTATTTAACTTAGAATAGATATTTTAGCTAATATATATATTTTAAAAAACGATTATATTTTTTCATAGATCCACAACAACATTGACTAATAGTCAGACAGGCCCCGGTCAACAGGAGAGTGATGGGAATACATGGTACAGCATATTCCCTGTAGAAAATGAGGAATTGGTCTATGGCACATGGGAGGATGAAGTAATATGGGATGCAGAGAACATGGACAAAATACCTAAGCCAAAAATATTGACCTTAGACCCCAATGATGAGAACATTATTCTTGGTATACCTGATGATGTTGATCCATCAAAGATAACCAGAGGTATATGGAGTGATTTTTATAAATTCTTCTTTATACTTTATTCCACTTAATTTGGGTCAGTCCAATATGTTTTCCTCTTCCACTATCCTCTGTCAACTGTCATCTCAATATTCACACCTTTTAAACGCATATCATTCTAAACACAATCCATCCATACCTATTTTCGTCTTCTTCATTGAACTTTATAAATGTAAAAATTAAGAAATGGTTTGTTTAAAAAATAAATTATTTTTAATTTTTGTTTAGAGAGAGGTCCAACACCGAAGGTAAAGATTCCACATCCTCATGTTAAGAAGTCAAAGATACTGTTGGGTAAAGCTGGTGTGATTAACGTTCTACAAGAAGATGCTCCACCACCACCACCCAAGTCACCGGATAGAGATCCATTCAATATTTCCAATGATGTGTAAGTTGTTCATGTACTCTGTGAGCTGCGATAGGACTTCTTATTTCATTTAATGCCAACATGTGTTACTGTATGTAAAAAGTAAAGTACAATAATTTTTCTTTAAATCTGTATATATTAGGTATCCCCGTATCTTGCGTTTTGATGATTTCTTTCTTTCTTCTTTTCAATTAGTAAAATATCAGTGTGATTGTTATTAATTTAGGTACTACCAACCAAAGTCACAGAATCCTCGTCTGAAAGTGGGCGGTGGCCAACTAATCCAGCATAGTACACCTGTAGTCGAGTTACGTGCACCATTCATTCAGACTCATATGGGTCCAGCACGTCTGCGCGCTTTCCATCGTCCTCCGTTGAGGAAGCACACGTATGGACCTCTCGCCCCACCAGGACCTCATCCTGTTCAGCCACTATTGAAACACATAAAGAAGAAAGCCAAGGTGAGTGTATTTGTTAGCGTTAGTGACATTATAAACTCAAAATTTCGTAGCCATTGGATATGCCGAGGTAGTATTTATTCAAACTCATACAATAAAGCAAATACAATATTAGTTATATACTTTAATGTCCTTCAAAATTGTAGTATGGTACCTTCAACTTTCATGGTGACTATATTAATTAGAAAGAATATAGTATTTAATACTTGGTTCATCCTAAGAAAACATGCATGACACATGTCAGATGTTTATTTTAGAGATGTAGCATAACTTGATTTTACGATTATTAGTTATTTTTTAGAACTAAATATAATCGATTAATGCTTTAAATTAACTGAAAGGGCATGTAAGCGATGGAAATGAAATAATAAAAATAAACTATAACAACAATTGAGGATCGCATTCTTGAACACTTGAATACCTGACGCCAAACAACAAGATTAATTCTTCTATTACGAATATTCTTCGTTGCGTGTTGCTGCAGTAAAAATGTAGAAATTAAGTAAATATATATTTTTATCCGAAATTAAAACAAAAACTGATAAATTAGTAGTAAGGAAAAAAAAAATTGACGAATATCAGTGTACATATACAAGAAGTTATTTAGGATTTTGTAGTGCAAAACTTTTTTGTAATCTTTATCAGCAGGTATCAATTATGGTAGTCGAATTACATGTTTTTAGGTTAAGTCATAATTTGCACGACGTAACAATTTACGTTTAGAACACATTATAATTAGTGACAATTTAATGTATGTTCACAAAAAAAAAATTTTTTTTGGTAAATAACTGGCGTAGTTTTAATACCAGAAATAAAATAAATTAGTCACCTGTTTTTTAGCCTTAATAAATCCAATAAGAGATTTTAGATAATAGCGATAGGTTCTATAATGCAGGGTTTACTCTCAAAAGGTTATTATTATAAGGAGGATCATTATATTACGTGAAGGTGAATGATAGTGATGTCTGGAAATGACTGCCTCTCTTTACATCCATTTATATATCTAATAGAATTATTTACTGTTTACATTAATTATAATTTATTTACTTATTTAATAAATATTGTAGCCTGATCGAGTTTCTTGCTTGATTTTCTCGATGAGTGGAATGTTTTCGAAACTGGTAGTACCTTCTTAGGACTTAAATTTAAAAAGTACTTTAAGTCAATGACTTACGAATATTGTTTATAATTATCTTCGTCTTATAGCAACGGGAGGCTGAACGTTTGGCGTCCGGTGGTGGTGATGTATTCTTCATGAGAACTCCCGAGGACTTAAGCGGTAGGGATGGCGAAATTATTCTAGTGGAATTCTGCGAGGAACATCCACCGCTGATTAGCCAAGTCGGAATGTGCACCAAGATTAAGAATTACTATAAACGCACAGCGACTAAGGTATGTTTTAAATCGAGTGTGCATTAGTCACGTGTAAATCATTACCTGAAGTACATTGAACGTTATTCCGATAGTTAAAAATTGTTCGAATTATTTGAATAATTCTAATTGATCAGATATTTGATTTGACTTTCGAATCGGATTATTCGATCCAATTCATTGAAATTCAATTTATAAATTCGAATATTCGCATGCCCCTTTGTTATAATTTTTTATATTTTATTTACAAACCATTGTGGACCCAAATAACAAGATATACGGGATATAATTTAATTGACAATCATGAGTTTTTGCAATTTTTTATGTTTTGTGATATTTAGATAGATACAATGACAGACAAATCTGCATTCGGTTGGTCAAATAATATAATGGTCTTTTTACGTTGTTATTAATGGGTATACATTTAGAACATTTAAAATTCTCTCAGGCATTCCGCAAGGCTCACATTTAAGTCCACTCCTATTTAATATTTTCATCAAAGATTTTCCATAAAATTTTATCTATACCACGCCGTTAATTTTTGCGGTTGATTTGAAAATAGCCCGTGTAGTGGAGTCACAAAATGATGCGGATTTGCTACAGAAGGATCTTTAAGCTTACTGGGCGGAGTCTTGATAATGACATGAAGCATAAACAAATGCTTTCATAATATATTTACCTAAAATATCTTTCAACGGCGAATACCATATGCATGGAACCTACCTACATTCAAAAGAGCTTGTTCGTTAACTGGGTGTATTATTAAATCGTAAACTCAAGTTTTTAACCCATTTGGACCATTTTATTAAAAAGCGAGTAGATTACTTCGCTTCGTGACACGAAACGCTAAACCATTTCGAGGTCGTAGAACTAAGATTTAATTATATAATACTGTAGTAAAAACAGAGTCAAGGAGAATATTGGAATACTGCACTGTAGTATAGCGTCTACCCTTTTCAACACATACTTTAAGTTTAAAACGAAGGGAACAAACAAAAAACGATTTAATGAACACTTAGTCGTAAGCTACTAGACCAATTTAAAAATTAAACTCTAAAAACACATAGATTTTTTTTCGAATTAATGTTATGATTCAAGATCTTTAATAACCATTATATACAGTCCAGAACTGCTGAGTGTGTTTGGTTTCAGGATTCCTTCTCGTTGTGAATTCTCCTTTTAGAAAAACTGGTTTTGTTTTAAATTCTCCTGTTTTGAGAGTTAGTTATTTGTACAATAAATTAAATAACCTCGAATTATTTAACACATGATTTAATTCTATTTAAACGTTTAACAGGATAACGGTCCGAAACCATTAAAATACGGTGAGATTGCATACGCGCACACCTCCCCATTCCTCGGAATACTGCCGCCTGGAGCTACACAGCCCGTGGTCGAGAATAACATGTACCGGGCGCCTATATATGAGCATACTATAGCCCAAAGTGATTTCCTCGTTATCAGAACAAGGTAATTAACCGTTGGATCATAAACTGAGTATATGAAAGCATCACAAGTTAGAACACGCAGTGTGAAGTCTGATTGCATTTATCGTAGGAAGGTCGAAGCTTGTAATACTATAGGTATCACTAGCGCGTTGCCGACCTTGAATCCCCCTTCTCTACGGAGGTCTGGAAATCCCACTTACCGCAGGAACACAGAACAAGGTTGTTTAGCTGCGACCTTCTGTAGGGTGGAGGTATTCCACCAGTCGGACAACCCCAAGTAGAGAGAAATCTGCAAAGAAATTTCTCGGTGCCGTACTTCTCTTTGAACCCCATTCCCCAAGCAACTCTGTGTACCATACTCACTGCAGAAATACAACACTAGGTTATTTGGCTGCGATCTGAACTCTATGTATTGTATCAAACTGATTTGTTATTACAGACAAGCTTATTACATTCGTGAAGTCGATGCGTTGTATGTGGCTGGACAAGAATGTCCATTGTATGAAGTTCCTGGTCCAAATTCCAAAAGGGCGAATAATTTTGTCCGTGACTTCTTACAGGTAACGAATAATTGAGATTTTATAAATAAAATAAAAGCGGAGTAATACGCTTTACAATTATGTACTCATATTCGCAAAAATTAATTCGTACTAATATTAAGTCAGATAGAATCATACTAACATAAAGGTGTGAAATAAGGAATTTTTCGGAAGAAAATGTGTTTTTAAAGATATACAACTTCTTTAGTCGTGTTATGAAAAAAAAAAATTATGAGGTCTACAGCGCGCTTGCACATTTTCACAAAAAAAATATACTAAACCTTTTGTTTTATTGTGGTGAAAATTGGCACACTCCGATGTTATGCATCATATAACTTTGTTTTATTACAGGTCTTCATATACAGATTGTTTTGGAAATCTCGCGACAGACCAAGACGCATCAAGATGGATGATATAAAGAAAGCGTTCCCATCACATTCCGAAAGTTCTATAAGAAAACGTCTTAAGTTGTGTGCGGATTTCAAACGTACTGGATTGGATTCGAATTGGTATGTAATGCTTGTTTAAGAAATAAAAAAAACCGATCGTATGCAACTAATTCAGTACACGGGTCAAAAGTGAAATTTTTAAATAATGTTTTAAAGTTAGTTTTTTCATTCCGTAGAGTAAATTGATATTTTCCGTGTTGCTATATAATTGGATTTAAAAAAAGTGCTCAAAGAAGTTTCTCTTAAAATATACTTATAAAAATATTTATAATATAATTATTCCCAACAATTATGTTGATGAATAATTAAAAAGTCCAAATAAAGAAACAAAAATTTAAAAGTTCTTTCTTTCATAGGTGGGTTATAAAGCCAGAATTTCGTTTGCCGTCAGAAGAAGAAATACGGGCCATGGTGTCTCCCGAGCAATGTTGTGCGTACTTCAGTATGGCTGCTGCTGAGCAAAGGTTGAAAGATGCTGGTTACGGAGAAAAGTTCATTTTTACACCACAAGAAGACGACGATGAAGAAATGCAGTTAAAAATGGATGACGAGGTTTGAATAACATATTTGCATCGAATATTTGAATGCCCAGATGGCACAAGTACAAAAAGTTTAATTTTCAAAAATAAATCTGTTTTGCCTTATGATTAATGCCTGTTAGACGCCACCTCCACGAGCGGGTGTATCGCCACGAGTCCGTCCTGTGGGGGGTCTTCACGAGACAATTATTCTTCCGCTACTTGCGTATCGTCGCGTGTCCACATCAAGTTGTTTTGTTGAAAAGAGCTCAAATAGTGACATGCAAGAGAGAAATAAGAAGTATCAATAATAATAATAGTGGGGGCGAAAGTGCGTCACGTTTTGCGGCGATTTCCCTGCGAATGGATTGTCTCGCAGCGAGTCGGTAGCGTTTTCCTTATCAATGTCACTCGTTGCATCGCCGTGTTGAGACACGTTCATAGAGTTGTTATTGAATGAAGTAGCAGGATGATAATATCGCCGCGATAAACTCGCTTGTGGAGGTAGCGCCTTAGGTTGCTTCTCCACTGAAGCAGAGCTGAGTTGCGGAGTATTTCGACCAATAGATTGCATAAAAATCTAAAGATGAAATTTTATTGGTCGAAATTTAGACAGCTCCGCTTCAGTTAACAGGTAACCTTAGTGGGGTTACAGCATTGTATAGTCCATCTGGCTTGCAACTACCATGCGTATGGTGGAAAGACCGTCAATGTGATTCGCATATGCGTATCGCGTTTTAGGATTGGCTGGTGCATATTCCAGTTTCTATTTACGCAGGTAGGCAGACAGTAGATTGTGATCTCTTGGTAGAACGCGTTTTTGGATTTTACTGTGGTTACTATCAGGCACAGTTTCATCGCTTTACTGTGCAGCAATAAAAATTTTTTTTTTGTCCAATACCTATTAAGCGACTAGCTGTCATTCTCAAGTTGGTAATCTTTTGTCAAGCATGTATTATGTATTTTAGCAATTTTATTTGAGTACCTACTAGTTCTATTTTAGACTACGATAAGCAAGGTATGATGGCTCAGTAATAGCAATAATAGTAATAGTCAATTGATATAGGTTCGAATTCTGCAATAATCCTGAGGTACCGGTGAAGTAAAACAAGGTGATGAAGCCATAGTATAGTAGTAGAGTACTTCCTAATGCATATCTGGTTAGCTACAGTTGACAATCATATAACCAATCATTTATTGTTGTATTCCGGTTGCCGGCACTAGTGAGCCAGTCGTCTGCCTTCAGTGAATTGAGTCACATTATTAATTAACATCAGGTGAAAAAGGCTTTAGAACTCCTTTCTCAAAAAGTATTAATTATTCATTGTTATGGATTTATAAAGCTACGAAAAGTACAATTTCAGACGTAAAAATATAATAATTCGCAAACGATACCGCGGAGGCCGTGACGTCATACGTCATACGAAAAATTATAAAGAAACATCAGATGTCTGTTCAATGCACCACGAATATGTCATGCGCTGTTGTTGGTGTCTCGTTTGACACGAAGAACAACACAATATATTCGATCTTATTTATTAATTTAAAAATATAAAACAATATTATTTCAATAAAATAATGGTTGAATGATGATTTTAATAATATTAGGAGAAGATTAATTTTTAACTACGTTTTTTTTTTGTGATTTATCTCTGATGCTTATTGTGATCAAAATTTGAAAAAAATATCTGTTAGTTTGTATTTAAAACATCAGTCACATCGTTACTTACCATCAAGTGAGTTTGAGGCTAATGCTATATTTATAACACAATAAAAAAAATAAAAAAATTACAGGTTAAAGTAGCTCCATGGAACACAACCCGAGCATACATACAAGCGATGCGCGGTAAATGCTTACTACAACTGATTGGACCGGCAGACCCTACGGGTTGCGGGGAAGGTTTCTCATACGTAAGAGTACCGAACAAACCGACACAGCAACCGAATGATGAACAACAACCGAAACGTACTGTAACAGGCACTGATGCTGATTTGAGAAGGTTAAGTTTGAATAATGCCAAGGCCCTATTGAGAAAATTTGGCGTTCCTGAAGAAGAGGTTAGTTATTATTTTTCCAATGTGTTTTTTATGTGGCAACGCCATACCTCTCTTGATTTTTCATAAAAATTATTTATTGAAACACCATTTTAATGTCAACTGACATGGAGGAGACGCCACTAATTAACAATCTTCTTGTCTAATATGACAACTGATTAATTCTTTACGTTCTATAATGTGCAAAATGTTCGCACGGGTCAGCTATTTATTGATATTGAGAATCTCAAAAACTTCAATTGAGTACAAGTGCATTTACTTCTAAATAAGAACATGATTACGTGGTAGTCTTTTTGCCTCACAATATGTTGAAGCAATACTGGCTCAGTAGTAGCGTTTACGGACTCTGCGTCGATCGACGTGAGCTCGATTCCCTGCAATGAGCCTGACCTTTTTTATGATTGTCTGATGTATCAATCATTCTTAATATATAATATTATTTACCTTTAGTTTATTTACATTTCATATTCTTCCTGTCATTTCTTATTTCTTAATAGGATATTTGCCAAGCACATCGAAAGAAAAAAAAAATTAGGTGTTGTGAAATTTAACATATTTGTGTGTTGAGTTTTTTTACCAGACAATCATAACAGTTTTCGGTGAAGGAAAACATCGTGATGAAACTATAGAATGATGGTTGGGTAATTTCTAATGCCCGCCTGCTTAGCTACCACGCTCAAGTTGAAAATCTGTCGCCAAACACCTATATGTGTTTTCCGGCAGCTGCACTTGAGAGCCAGTTTCACTTCACATCACATTATTACTTAATATCTGGTGAGATTGTGGCCATAACGATAAATCTGAAAACGATAAGAAAAATACTATATGGATATTGCATAGGAAATTTAAGACAAAACAGCGGCTTTCAATGTTATATCATACATAATATAATTGTTGTAAGTATGTATATATGGAATTGGTTTTTTTTTTATTTTGTAAGTCACCAAGCGCAATTCCGTCGCTCAGGTATTAATTACTAATAACATTTGTAATGTTGATGTATGATGTTTAAAGATTTTTTTGTTGTGTTATCGCAACACATAAATGTAAATTATGTTATGTAAGCATAATGTTTGTGGTTTTTAAATTTTGGATAAAGATAGAACAAAATATACAGCAGGAAGGTACTTTTTTTAGATAAAAAAGTTGTCCAGATGGGAAGTTATTGATGTTGTGCGGACTTTATCTACGGAGAAAGCGAAAGCTGGTGAAGAAGGCATGACAAAGTTTTCTAGGGGAAACAGATTTTCTATCGCTGAACATCAAGAAAGGTATTTTGACAATTAATTCATATAGAAGCAAAAGCAGCAATAATTCACTTTCACTGAAAAAAGTGTTTAGTTTATTTTTATTAACAATACATGCAAGAATCATTACTTTGTTCATCATAAGAAAGGTTGCATGACACATTGCCAAATGTTTATTTTTGAGATGTAACTTAACTTAAATTGGAAGTTTATTTTTTTACGATTATCGATTAGTTTTTAGAGTTTTTTCTTCTCCTTGAAATCTATTGACGGGCATGTAATCTGTAAGTTACGGTTAGATTACTGTTGTATTTTGATAGAACATAGGCGTGCCAATTTCCAAAATAAAATTTTGGAAAACTGAAAATGTGGACTATAGAGAATGTAAAATATACCTATATCTCCAAAATTAGAGTTCATTAGTATTCTTTTTTTGGTAATTTTTGAATAGAGCACATAGAAATACATAAGAATCAGGTATTTTTGAGCCTGAAATATTTTCATTGTTGGGCAGTGTAATGAAATAGATAATTACAAAAATGTTGATTACTTTGCTTCTATATAACTCAGTTATTTAGTATTCAATGCAATACGTAATTTTATTGTTGAATTTATCTATATTTATACTGTACCAGCTGTGCTCGCGGTTCCGCTTGCGTGGATTACAGAATGTCGTTGGTATTGTGGTGACCCCGCTTCCATCCACGGAGTTCGCCCGCCAGTTATTTTGAAGATAAAGATACTTTTTTTCTTTTGCGAGGAAACCTAATGCTTTTTCTAAAATAAAAGTAGTCTAAGTTACTCCTTATAACATCAGTTATCTGCGAGTAAAAGTCCCGTCAAAATCGGTCCAACGGTTTTGGAGATTACTCGGAACAAATAGACGAACAAAATGTTTAAAAATTGGTTTTTGTTATAGGTTTACAAAGAGACACTTCAAGTTTATTAATTGTACAGATTTTAACGAAATCATATTTTCAAAATTTAAATGGAAAGTATATAAACTATCACGAGAAAATCTTTTAGTAATAAATATATTATTAGCCAGTTCATAACATTTTCTTTTACATTAGCAAAATACCATACTCAGCCTTTAATATATATTATAAAATATTATTTAAATAATTAATTTTAGATACAAAGAAGAATGTCAACGTATATTCGAATTGCAAAACCGTGTCCTTCAAAGCACCGAGGTGCTCAGTACAGATGAAGCTGAGAGTTCGGTCAGTGAGGAATCAGACTTAGAAGAGATGGGAAAGAATCTAGAAAATATGCTTGCTAATAAAAAGACTACAGAACAGGTAAATTAAATTAATAAAACCTATAACAGTTATTTTGAACTTTTAGTTTAATTGAAACAAAAAAACTGATAAATATTGTTGATCATTTGTTTGATTTCGAAATAAAATGTGTACAAGCAACATTTTTATGGTGGTGGGTAACACTGTACGTTGTTTCGTTGCATGGAAACGAGACCTGGAGTTTTTGGCGGTATCTTGAAGTGACATGTTGTGGTTTTTATTTTGAATTCATTAAATTAGGTTTTTTGACCCTATATTATGTAATATTGGTGGCTGTTCGCGTGATACAGTTTGGTTGTTGTGCATAAGTGAAGTGGGAAACATGCATTTTGAGATGTCACAAAAACTTCCTACATAGTTCTGACAAGGGTGCCACCGTCTTGTCCGAAGGTCCTATGTATTTTGTATAATGGAAAGTTTTATGAAGGCTTAATAACATTGACACTGTAATCCCCGTTTTGTATATTGGAACATTTTACGAAGGCTTTAAAACATTGTCGATGGCAAGTGCTTTTTGCGGCGCCAAAACAAGAAGAAGAAGAAGAAAATGAGACCGCGTTGTTGCGTTGTCTAGCCAACTTCTCTATTATGGAAATACATATATAATTATTGAATATAATATATATAACTATAATACGACAAATTCGTGCGCGACCGTCCCACGAGGCGACAGACGTTGGCGGTGATTTTAATCTAATCTGTGTTTTTCTATGTTCACGTGTTTTATCCCAATTGATAGCTTAACTTATTATGTAGATGATTTAGCTATTCAATATCTTACAGTTATCACTAGAAAGGGAGGAAGCAGAGAGAGCTGAACTGAGAAAAATGATAATGGGACAGTCTGAGAAGAAACCTCAAATCAATCAAACTGATCAGCAGCAATCATCTCATCAAGGTAAAGTTATTTATAGTTAACTAGTTGTTAAACGACGATGGAGCTAAAAACGTTGATATATTGTTCTAGAAGGGGGGCCATATTTCAAGTTTCAATTCGAGGGTAGATTCATTACGAGGTTATACTTCCTCAATGTATTGCTACTGTAATGCATAATTATGATTTTAGTACGCTCTCACGGACTATTAATTATCGGTCATAGTTTTACATTTCTGTATATGTCCTGAGGATAGAATATACATATATTTATATGTATATAACATGTTTTTTACATCTTTAAAGGAATCCTTTGATGGTATTTCTAATGAAAATATATTCAACTAACATGACAGTTTTTAGATAGATTGTTTACATGCTATATCCATATTATGTAAAGTATTCATACAGGTCAGCTCGTATTGTTATATTATATAACAAATGTATATTGTTTAAAAATTAAATATAAAAATTGCCCCATAAGGTCGTGTACTTCGAATAGTGCGCACTTTCCGCAACGCGTCCGGTCAGCGATACACGCGTGTAGAACTAGTTCGTAAGGCGGCTGTCATTGAGGCTTACACTAAGATACGTTCAACTAAGGACGATATGTTCATACGCCAGTTCGCTTCTATGGATGAAACACAGAAGGAAGAAATGAAGAGAGAAAAGAGAAGAATTCAGGTATTATTATATTATCATACCCAATAGATGCATATTATTCTAAATAAGTTTGTGATATATGTGTGTGTGTGTGTGTGTGTGCGTGTGTATGAGTGTGTGTATGTGTGTGGGTGTGTGTAATAAAATTTCCTGTATTTTATTATTGTCGTTTACTGTAAACACAGTAATTATTACTTTTAAAATAAATATAAATCTTATTTTAGAACACGTCTTCAAACTTATCCCATCGCGTCGTCACTCAACCCACATTCTCTGTTATACACATCACATCGTTTCCTCCCAATAATATCCTTCACTCTCACACTCTTAGCTCGTTCATAATATCATCTCTTTCACACCCTCGTTCAGTGTTATACCAACAACAATATAATAATATAGATATTTTTATTTTTTATTAAGTAGGCAAAGATCGTTAATTTTTTCATACATCCTACATAAATAACACAGTACACATGTTACATAAATGTCATGCTTTTACAGATGTATACAACAACTATATTTGATACATAAATTAAAATATAATTTACCGAAACTTATAAAAAATATTGTAGAAAAACGAATTTCTACTAATTTGCATTACTTTTGTGCAGGAACAACTAAGACGAATTAAGAGGAACCAAGAGAGGGAAAGATTGGCTGGAAATGTTACAGTACCTGGACCTAGCATTTCTGACAGTAAGTCTAATTTTCATCTCATCGGGGTTCCTAATTTTAGTTTATGATTCTACAAACAACTGTTTTTCTACAATTCTACATACAATAATATTATTGTCGATATCACAATTACTGGTAAAAATGAACTTTACCGATTTTACACAAGACGAAAAACGAATATTTAGTTTTCTTCTCGATATAGAAATCCTGTTTTAGAATATCATTATATGATTATTAGTATTGTTACCCATAATATACTGTTTTTATATCTCTGATATTTTTTTCTCTTTACCGCGGGTCTGGGCTTTTACAGTAATTTTCTTCTTTTTTTTTGTTTTTGTTAATTGTAGTTTAATGTATGGAAATTATATATTTCTTACAATCGTTTTTAGTTTTAGTTGTAATATATTGTATTCATTTTTAGTTTAGGCAGCACTATATGAATTCCTTTGGATGTAAAAGAATTCTATATCCATTATCAACAGTTTATGAGGGACAAAGTCGTAATGAAACTATGACATTTTCTAATGTTCTTATGACTAACTACAACCCTTAAGTTCAAAAACGATTGCAAAGCAGTTAACGGTGTGTTACGTCCCCTTATAGGTTTGGCATGTTATCTCTTAACATTAGGTGAGACGTTACTAAGCTATAACCTACAAATGTATATGTGAATATATAAAATGTCTGTGATTTGGAAATGAATTATTTTTTAAATTCTATATAGATATTTACACGTAAGCCAAACAAGCGCTTATAACTTTTTTATTAGTCTGTTAATATGTTTTTCCGAAACGGTTAAATCGATTTTCGGTTAGTAATATAGATAACTTTTTTAGCGACTGAACAATCTGGCAGACTTTTCAGTAAAATGCAATGTTAACTCGAAAAACGGTCTGTTTACAGATTTAAGCATGATGTCTTCTTCTGTGGACTTGAGTTCATCGTCACAAGGCCTAATACCTTTAGGACAAATTAAACAAGAACCAGATCTTCAAACACCTTCGCGGCGACGTGCTAAATTGAAGCCTGATTTAAAATTAAAGGTAAGTTCAACCTTTTCTAACCATTTCATATTTTCTTCTAAATATTTATAACTGATTTGTTTATTCTTTCTTGATTAAAATATGATTTGATGATTTCCCAATTTTAGTGGTAACTAATCTAGTATTAAGCCGAGAGATCAGAGGTTCGATTACCACACAGAATTGGCAATTCAATTATAAATAAGATCGATATTTCTGTCTTGATATTTTTCTTACAATAGGACAGAAGGACTATTGGAGATATTCTGTTAGCCACTAGTCTTAGAATTTGTACATTTTTGATACGCTATGTAGGCGCAAACATTTTTTTCTTTTTTAACGTTTGAGGCGCTAATTATTTTCTATTCAATTCTTATTATACCTTAAGCCGCCAATATTACAGTCGTAACCAGCGGCGTGCACAGAGTTTTTAGACAGGTTAGGCAGAAAATTTTAAAAGCTATTATTAAATTATCAAAAATACTACATTTTGGTTCATTGACTTTTCGATTAATTAATGACGTAGGTATGTAATTAAATTACCCTAATTGCAACCGCAAATATCCATAGTCCATACAATGACTGATTTTTATAGACCTTGGCGCGTTTAAAAACATATTGGTAAACTATTTTTCTATTGTACGTCAAAAGCGGGGAACGTAAGCTATAAAATAATATTTGAATAATTAATTTTGATGAAGAGTCAAGGGAGATATGGCGTTGTCCTAAAACATAACATAACATACTATTACGCTTGTATCCCCGAAAGGTTAGGCAGAGGTGTATTAATAATGTGATGTACATTATTCGCACAGTTCGCTGTGTATGTTTTTAGGTTTCATGTAACAGGGGACGTAATGATATGTAGAGATGTTTAATTTATGCTCTTTTAAACCCTTGAGGCCAATTAGAAGATTTAGACATTCCGTTTACACACAGTGTGGCGCGTGCGGTCAAGTGGGTCACATGCGTACAAACAAAGCGTGCCCCTTGTACACTGGCTCTATGGCGGGCGGACCGTCTTCTCCACCCGATGCAGACGTAGAACCACCTCCGCTGGAGCCTGAGGATGACGACCTGGGTTACGTCGACGGCACAAAGCTTACCTTACCCTCAAAGATTATTAAGGTAAGATAATGCAATTATACTTTGTGAACGCTTACGTCTAATGTGCTTTTAAACATATTTAATGTGCATAAGGAGTTTTTGAGTAAAATTGGGATCTTAATCTCATGTTTTGTGATTTATATGTGATCTGTACGTCATGTAGTTAGGATATTGTGTACATATAAATAATAAATAGAAAGATGCATTTTGAGTTGACACATAATTTCACTGGACAGTTATAATAAGGCAGCCACCATGTGCAAAAATTATATTTTTGATCATTTCTAGGTGAACATTATTAACTTAATTTTAGACTAGCTGTGCCCGCGACTTCATTCGCGTGGACTACATACGCGCGAATCGTGCTATTCCCGCTCTCGGTTATATTTCGGGCTTTTTTGTGGGTGTATAAAATTTTGTAGTACGCTATTTTGATATATCTCTTATAGTTTACTTAGCGTAAGCCATTTAATCGCCCGAATTGATTCACCAAGACCAGTTTTTTTTTATTTGCACGGAACTTTAATTTTATTTTCTAAAATAAAAGTAGCCTAAGTTACTCCTTATAACATCGGCTATGCGCCGTTGAAAGTCCCGTCAAAATCGGTTCAACCGTTTCAGAGATTACCCGGAACAAACAGACAGACAGACAAAAATTAAAAAAAAGTGTTTTGTTATAGGTATCGTACATAATACTTTCATATGCATTTAGTAAAATACTGCTATTTTGACATTACAAACAGACAGTTTTGGTATGTCAGCATTCATCTCATTCAGCAACAGTCTCATTTCTATTCTGTTCCTATCTGAAATTATTCAAAAAATTTATGAGGGATACAGTTACGGTTTCGGATATTTTGTATTTCACATATCCGATAGTTTTGGTAACGGTTACGGAGTTCCATGACACCCCTGAGGGTCAATCACGAACTTCTATAGAAAATGTAATCGTAACGAGTAGGTACCTAAGCCAGAAAAGTCAAGAGAACATTTATTTTATTGCCGAAAACATTTTTATTCATTGAATGTACAAATGGTATACTAATATTTAAAATATATATATTATATATATATATATATGTTTACGTTGTAA
The DNA here is from genome assembly GCA_033032175.1 of Saturnia japonica. Classification (NCBI taxonomy): domain Eukaryota; kingdom Metazoa; phylum Arthropoda; class Insecta; order Lepidoptera; family Saturniidae; genus Saturnia; species Saturnia japonica. The sequence continues at coordinate 9,664,113 of CM065314.1, forward strand.
ACGTTTACATATTTATAATAATTATTCAGATATGCGACCGCGAGTGCCGAATTTTAAACATTAACGTGACGCTTTTATTTGGCAAAATAGTCTGGTAAACTCATACATGCAGGATTTATATCACAATAATAAACAAGTATGGTTAATAAGGTAAATAATATTTTTATTTCACAATCTTCAAGTATATAATTTTATTTCACAATTTTCTTGTGAGTTTACTATGATTACCAATATTAAGCTATGTGACTATGACTAATGAAGTAAAAGTATTAAAAAAAAATGCTCTGTACATTCAGAAATATGTAGTACAAACAATATTTTCAGGTGATTCTGGATATCCATAGATACTATGGTTGATGACGCATATTCTTGGATTAATTTATACATTATTTTATAACACTGTGCGTGTTGGCAACTACACAAGTTGGGTGCCTAAGGTCGCCTAGATCAGGAGTCTTGAAAAAACTCATCATAGTGGCTATTTCTAGTCTTGGAAGATTATGTCACATAAGATGGTTCCTCTTGAGCAAATAATTGTGTACATATATGGAATCAAAGCAAAAACTATGTGAAAATGTGTTTTTAAAGTGAAAATATACTACCTTCTAAACTTGTGTCCAACGCAATTTCTGGTACATTCTAAAACAAATAAAAACAATTTCAAATATTTAAATAAAATCATTTACAATTTAAATAGAAGTTAATCAAGATTTTGAAGATCTATGGAAAACCAGCTTCCTCAAGCCCCATCCCAGTAGCACTCCAATTATTTGAATGACTCTATTCTCCAAATCGTTCAAAGATAATTGTAGTGCAGGTCGTCCACCTAGTGTACCATGGAATTTTTATTAAATAATTTTTGCAAATTTCTTTTTCGTGTTGTTTTTAAAGTCACTCCACTCCACACCTAAACAAAATAAAACAAGTGATATTATAAGCAAAATGACAACAGAAAGATATCTGAAAAATAAATATATAAAACAATTGATAATTTGATTTTAACAAACTGTGTGATATTTAAGAACATATGTCAAACAATGCCAGTTTGTTCCATATTAAGCATAAAATACTTGTACAATGGTAATGCAAACTGTTGTTACCTACTTATGTACATTAAACACCTTGACACAGAAGTAATAAAGAATTTCTCTGGCACGTCTAGCAGCAATTCTTTGAGGCCGAATCTTCACGATGGGTAATACTTCTTGCGTTTTATGTGATTTCTTATGTAGGTTAGTGGGATTTTATGATGCAAAATATAGACCACAGATGCCACAAGATCGCTTAAATAAGTATGCCTCGACACTGGGGCAATAGGTATCATACGGAAATTGCTTCAAATATGATGAAGCTCAGAGATCCAAAGATAGCTGAAGTAAGAAGAGTGGAGAGAATTTTCCTTCGTAGTCATCTTTTTCTATAGTTACATACCCGTTAGACATCTGTTGCATCAAAACACGTGGTGGTAAACAAAAACCTCTTCGTAATAGTCGCCAAAGGCTAGATCGTCGCACACCACAACATAGAACATCCTCGCATTTACTATTTGTAATAAATATTGTGATTCACGTACATGATGTGCGTACTAAATCGCATCATTTATCAATACCTTAGCCTGTTCGATATCCAGTCTAGTATCTGTTGGCGCAATGAATTCGGCAACCACAAGAAAATCATCAATCATCATTTGGCTCCAAATATTGAATATCGAATAAATAGAAACAAAGAAATCACGGCAAGGCGTAGTGTGGCGGCATTTATCAAAGGCGGTCGGATCGTGACAATAGTACAGCGAGTGCAAATTTGCCAACAAAACAAATTAAACCTTATAGTCATGCAGACAGAGTTGCGACTATTTTTATGTTATTCTTTAGTAGGTATGTAGTTTAAATTTAGTGTCGTAATACTCAGATATAAAATATTCTATTTTGAAAAATTGTGATGTCACAAAATTTGGGACCCCTCCCCGCCCCCTTGTCACACAAAGTCACACTTCGTCGACTCCCTCCCGCCCCTTAACGTGTGACGTAATTTATGGATGGCCCCTAATAAACATTTAATTGGCATTATCAAATATTGAGGTCAATAATTAATCTTTTAAGTTGGGCTAAATTATAGATAGTTACGAAATTTTATCAAAATCGGTTCAGTAGTTTCGGAGTTTATTTCGAACATAAATCATGACACGAGATTTTTATATATATATGACAAATATACAAGAATTGCACACTTAATAGTATTAGTTATGATACAATGTTGGTTTGTTGCAGCAATCGGCGGAAGAGCTAAGCCGACGTGGCGGATCTCGACGGAGCGAGATACGTGCGCTGGGACGTATGAAGCGCCGCGGTACCGGGGCGGATCCTTGCGAGTATCTCGTCCGGCGTCCCGCTGAGAGACGTCGTACAGACCCGCTAGTCACTCTCTCCTCATTACTTGAAGCTGTCCTCAACCACATGCGGCATCTACCCGACGTTCAGCCGTTCCTCTTCCCCGTTAACCCTAAGGTAAGTTTATCGGTCTTTTAAAAATCTGTCATAATTTAAATACCGATTAAAGTATTTCCTTCTATAATATCTAACCCATATTGTTAGAAGAAAACCGAGATAAAGATTTATCATCAATCAATGTTTATAGGTAAGGCTGTATGTATTTACACCGAGTTATACGTTCGCGACTGTTATAATTTTTATTGATAAAGTTACGAATACTAGAATTTACGTCGAATCAAATAAAACAATTCGATACGATAGTGAAGTCTAATCGATTAATTCGATTCGAAATTCAGATCCTGTACCATATATACTATACCTACCTCCTTGCCGATTTCGGCTATGGCGACTTATTCTGCGAAATAGGTATTTCACAAATGTTTAGCCTTAATATGACTATGGGCGGCTTGCACCAAAAGCTTCTAAAACTAGATTTTATTAATTCTCGATTTTTCCTTAAACTCAATTTAACTTAAATCTGCATAAGTTTGTCTTGCATTATCGGTTCTCTAACTCGATTTAACTAATCCGAGTTTAAGCTATAGATAACACAATTAACGCGTAAATACGGTTCGTTTTCCACAAAAACATATTAATTAAGAAAACATTTACTGAGCGTCGTGAAAAGAAACGTTTTTAATGTCACTTTTGAATTTGACAGGCGAAGTAAACGGAAGATATTGTCACTTGTCAGTATCATCGGTCGTACATATTTTGTGCTTCATAAAAACAATATACGGTTCTTTTATTACCTGTTATTATTAATTATTAATAAATATGTAATTATTTGACTTAAAAGCAGCATTACACTTTGTTTACTCAAGCGAAATCTCTTTATAAATTCATCATCCCTTAAAATATTAAACAAGTCACTACGTTCATTATCTTTTCTACAGAAATAAGGTGTATTCAAAAATTGAAAAATCACTTCATCGTCATCAGAAAGGGAATCTTCGTCGGATGTAATAACATCTACTGGGCTCGAAAATATTTCCATAGCACAAAGAAATTCCTTACAAAAATGTGTAAACACTTTATAGTTAAATCAAGAATTAGTAAGTTAAATCGTCGAAATTGTCGGTTTAATTTTGACAGCTTCTAAAATCGAGATTAATGTCAAACTGACGTCGTGCAAGACGTTTAACTAGATTTAAGCCTAAGTTGAGTTTTAAATTCACTAAATCGAGTTTAAGTCATTTGGTGCAAGCCGACCTTAGGTACCTTACTAAGGCGGTAAACGTGCGTACAAAATGTTTTCAGGCGGTTTAATTTAAGTTGGTACCTTTTATATTACCACCATATTTTATTTAACTAATTTCAAAATTTGAACGTTTTATTTTTATTGATAATTCAGTCATAACTTCTTTGTTTATGAATCTATTTGGATGATTATTTATTTGTTTGATAGGGGATAGATACCTCAAGGGTGGTCCCATTTTAATTTCATGCTCATTGGACCTTCAACTTCGAAGATACACCAGAGAATTCTTCAAAATCATTGAAGTTGGTTTTCTTTTTTGTTAATAATTGTCTTGATATTGTAGAATGCCACTATTGATACAATTTGATTATAATACAATAAGCACACCCCTGCTTTAAATTTTAAAGGGCGACCACAATAACTGCCTTAGAATATCGATCAATGCATGACAACATATTTTTAACCTGTATTGGGTAGTTAGTCTGGACTATGCAATCACAAAACACAGTGTTATGGTGTCACCGTGAGGTCTGTGATGGTTTCCGTTACCCCACACTCCAGACTTATTGTAGAATTCTAATCCACGTCGTTTGATGTGACTTCCAAACAAGTTGAGCTACCTGATATATCCTGATATATATGTCCGAGACATGAGTTAGTCGAAGTGAGTTATATATTACATACAACTTATAATTTAGATTTTTTTTTAACTTATAATTTAGATGTTTTTTTAGATTTTTTTTTCATGTTACGTGTTACCACATAATTGATTCCATCATTAAAAATTACACCCAATGGAATCAAACGGTTTAATCCGTGTTAAAAAAAATCGACCAACTCTACACCGCGTCACCGCTAATGCATTCGTGTGCCGTGTATTGTTGTTATCTCTTCCCCTAACTTGCCTATAGCTATCCAAATTCCTTGACGCTCATGCTTACTAACTCGCTGCTAAGAGTCGTAATGTGAAGGTAAATAGCCTATAAACTTCCTCATTAAATAGGCTATAAAATGTAAAAAAAAAAAATCATTTTTTCTAATCTGCATGATATAATTCATAAGATTAGCGGTTTCAATTAAACAAATAATTTTTGAGTTTTATAATATTAAAGTATAGATATTTATTTATTCCTGATAGCTGGTCGCAGATTACTATCGCATAATATCTCGGCCCATGGATCTGCAAACAATCAGAGATAACTTGCGCCAGAAACACTACCAGAGTAGAGAGGAGTTCCTCGCAGACGTCAATCAGATTGTTGAGAACAGTACTCTATATAATGGTATTCTATTTTTTTTATTACACTAAAATAAAATAAATCTATCCAATCTAAAAATCTTATATCGTCCCTTAAATAGAAAAGTGACAGAACTCAAGAACTAGGAATTTTTATTGTTAGTTTTTAAAGTAAGAAGAAATAACGATATTTTCGCAATGAAAAAATTAATGTCTCTGAATTTTTGGCTTTTGTAGTTTTCCTTTTAAAGGGGTGAATTAACTTCGTCTATTCTAATTTTTCTACATTGGCTAAGCAATGTTTGTTTTAAGCATTGGTTATCAAACAACTTAGTTTATAATATTAAATTAATATTTTAGGACCAACAAGTAGCCTTACAGTCGCTGCACAAAGAATGTTGCAGCGTTGTGTTGAAAAGTTGGCTGAAAAGGAAGAACAACTCATGAAACTGGAGAAACAAATAAATCCGTTACTTGATGATAATGATCAGGTAATATTGCTCTCGTCTTCTCTATAATTAAGTTTCATAATTAAAAACACAGATTAGTTTTAACTACATATACTAGATATTCCTACAATACAGATTAACATAAATTATAGAGTAGAAAAATATATTTATATCTACTATGTTCATTTTAAGAAAAGTTGCAGAACGTATCCGTAAATTGTTACAGCTTTTTATTTTATTCAATTGAAATGTTATAAACGCATTTTACACGATAAAATTCGAAATAACTTTTGAAATAACGTGATTTTTGAGAATATTCGTCTTCATTACTTTGTTACTGCAGACATAAGAAATACAGTTTTTTAATTTCTACATTTTCACGGCGCGGCAGCGATACGGAACGAAGTACCTATATTAACATGAAGAATGCACATACAGTTATCTTTTTGTTAGGCACCAGGCACTCAATAAGTGTGTGAAAATTGTATAGGTACTATATGTATATACCGTGTATAATATTTTGATGTAACAGGTTGCGCTTTCATTTATACTCGAGAACTTGCTGACCACAAAGCTGAAGATAATGCCTGAAGCATGGCCCTTCTTGAAACCTGTGAATAAGAAGCAAGTGAAGGATTACTACAGCGTAATAAAGCGACCTATAGACATGGAAACTATGGGAAAGAAAATACAAGGTAGGTGTATCCATTTTTTTTTTAATGTGAAACATCTAATGGCTCTTAGTACGGGAGTCGGCTCTTTCCTACTCAATTTTGAGAGTGGACTCAAAATATATACTGAACGCTTCTCTCTCTACTACACACACACTACTTTACGTGTGTTAGTGTATCAGCATGATATAATCTGATCTCATAGAATAACCGATGAGATATCTGCAAATGATTTGAAATTACTAAAGCAGCGGTTCCTAAACTTTTAAACCTTCAAACCACTGAACAAATCTCTTTTCTTTTATAGAACTCTAAATTATAACAAATGTGAAACAGTGCATCATAGGATTGGACAGCCAAAATTATTCAAGAACTCTATATGATAAATGTAATTGATTGGTGGAATTCCAATATGTACTTAAGGTTTTTATGGAAACCAATTTAGGAATCGCTGTACTAAAGCATCGTAACCTTTAGATTATATGATTTAATGCTTGCAAAGTTTTATGATATTGTATGCAAAGAAATTTTTTGCACATGTTATTTTTTTTTTTTTATAAAAAATACTTTATTCAAGTTAGGCCCTGAGAAGGCACTTATGAACGTTAAAACACTACCACCAGTTCCAAAAACATTCCGGTCACCGGTTTTAGCAATAGGTTTTTTAGAAGAGCAAGTAATGTTTACGTTTATCCACGCGTTGGTGTGCCGTTTCTGAGTCCATAAGGAACATTGATCCAACCGCTACCAAACTATACAGGATCACCCGCTGGACTAACTAACATGAAGATTGAGATTGAGATTTTTATTTATAAGACTAGCGGCGTGCCCGCAGCTCCGCACGCATTTGTTACTACGCAATAATTATTTAAATCCCTTTATTTTTACTCGTGTTGTTGACAATTCATATGCCGTATCAATTGAGGAGTGGCATGTATTTCTCGTGTACAATTTTCATCAAAATCGGTTGAAAACTATTATGATGAATGTACAATTTCTAATGTATTATTAACAATTCTTATAGCCTCTCAATTACAGTATGATGTATGTTTCCCGTCTACAAAATTTGATCAGAATCGGTTGAGAATTGATGAAAATGAAACTTTTTGAAAATTTCTTTTTTTTTACGGTTCCCAAAAGTGTTATTGAAAATTCTCATTACTACTTATAATTCATGGAATGATTTTGGAATGGAATGAAAAAAAAATATTTTTAATTTTTTTTTAATTATCTAAAAGTATTATTCAAATTTCTTATACCCTATCAACTGACCGATGTTATAAGATCCCGTGTACAAAATTTCATAACAATCGGTCAAGCCGTTTTTGAGTTAAATCTGGACATACAGACAGACAGACTGACGGACAAAAAAAAATTTATGTCATATTCGTGTTCAGTATCGTTCATATAATATGCGTATCGGGAAATTTTGGAAAAATATTAAAACTACAGACAGGACTACAGATTTAGAGACATTAACAGTCCCAATAAAACTTCAAAGATAATTAGAATCAGGAACGTTTTTAAAAAAAAGTGAAACCCCTTTTATTCCTTTCTTACCAAAAGCATATATGAATGGGTTCTTCATACAAATTTTCACCCAAGTTTTATTTTGACCACATGTGGAATAACACAATGAAATAATTTACTTGAAACCAAATAATTTACAATAGGTATATTGCTTAGAATATATAAACTCCCGCGAGCCGCGATTGACAGCGCACGTCAAATAAAACAGTAATTATGCCTTACTGCGTGGTTAAACAGTTTAAAAACACTTCAGTCAATCTTAAAAAGAATACTGGACTATCATTTAATAGGTAATTATTAGAAATACAATACATTTCTTGTTAAGTATAACAATGTCAATATATCAACATACCAGCATGACAATCAACAAACTGGTTGGTATGGCAGCCGATGTTATTTCACCATTATCGCGCATGCGCATTAGGTGTTTCCATATTTTGTTCCTAGAAACTTTCATCCCCTATTTTCTACCCTTAAAGTTTTTTTTTTTTCGATACAAAAAGTACCCTATGTCTTTTCCTAAGGTCCAATCTATCTCTATACCAAAATTCATCAAAGTTGGTTCAGCGGTCTAGGCGTGAAAACATAACAGACAGACAGACAGAGTTACTTTCGCATTTATAATATTAGTAGGTATGGATTATGTTGTTTTTAGTACATGTACAGAGAGTGAGTGAGTTCCAGATATCAGTATTATTCACGTACCGAGCTACTCTAAAATAACCTCTTTGTCATCAGCTCACAAGTATCACAGCCGGAACGAGTTTCTGCGAGATATCCAACTGCTAGTAGACAACTGTCGGGGTTACAATGGCCCTTCGTCTCAGTTTACGAGACAGGCTGAGGCGATATTGAAAGTAACACAAGATTCACTTGAGCAGGTTAGACTGTCGAATATTTTAAAACTGTGTGTTAATTCTTGTATTAGGATCTTTTTTGCCTGAACACAGGTACCCGACTGCTAATATTCTACTTTTGGATTTATCGACTTCTTTTAACAGTGATGAAATTCCTAATATTTTTAACGTTTACATCAATTTTAAATGATTGATATATTTTTCGTCAATAGCGAGGAACATAAACTTAAGGCCCGGGGCTCACTGGCGGCACGGATCGGCAAAGGATGTAAGCGCACACTGACTTTTACTATGCCGCGGTATATTAGGCATGCCCATACGTCCTGAGGTCATGAACGAACCACGCGGGTCGCGGGTGCTCTCTTGCATCGGCATTCCGAAGAATGCCGAATCGTCCCGTGGGATGCTAAGGCGTTCCGAAGGCTTCCGACATGTCATGCCTATGCTCACCGCGGCTTTGTTTGTATTCCTACGACCAGTATCTTTGAAATTTAAACTTTAACGTCATGTAATTATCGTCTACTATTATTCATTACTTGGAATATCTCTTAATGAGCGGTGCCGCCAGTGGGTACCGGGCCTAAAAGTGGCATTTAAATAGTTAATTTAGATAAAGAATTAAAAGAAATAGGGTATTACCACAAAAACACCTTTGAGAAATAATATATATAGATAGAGATTTTGTACGTAGTTTGACGAGCACGTGAGTCAATTGGAGGCGAACATAGCGCGTGTACAGCAGAAGATGCTCGAAGACGCTGAACAGTCCGAGGTGGAAGGTGACGATCTGATCCCACAGTCGTCAGACGAGAAGAGAGGTCGCGGGCGGCCTAGGAAACACAAGCCCTCGACGTCCACCTCGACACTTGACGGTGATTATTCAACAAAAATACCAATAAATTATAATCAAATGAGATATTAATTATTATTATGGTCACAAAAGCAATTTTTGAAGTGAATACTTCTGTAGAACCGTTATGATTTAAAACTCGATGAAACGAACAAGTGTGGGCAACAATACAATACATTATACAGTGTTTCCTATTATCTCGGTCTCCTCTTTATATGTGGGTACGCTCTTGCTTATTACGAAACCTAGGGAAACGGCGTCATAGCCAGCGTGGTGTGTTGTCCACGAGTATTGTTTATGTGCATTTGTCTTAATAAAACAAATATATCATATTAATATAAGCTCTATCGGTCAAATTGTTCCGAAGTAATAAGCGTTACTAGCACAATATTTTTATGTATAAGAAGATGTATGGAACTTTTTTTATTGCATTATCTTTATATATTTTAGGAGCTACACCGAGAAAACGCGGACGTCCAAGGAAAGATCAGAACAGTTTGGAAGAAGGTGAGTTCGAGTTGGTCATACCTGTTAAAATTTATGACAAAAAATACTATAATTTCCTTTTATAAAACCCTGTTGTCTCCGCCATTGTTAATAATCCTTTTCACTGGCCTTTCATCCTTTTCATTTTTCCCCCGACATTATTAATTTATCTCATTTATCCATCCATAATCATAATTACCGACTCTGTGCTCTGTTTTTGACGACATTTCGTTCTTGAGAAAGTCATATTATTTATGTTTCTTAAAACTAATGGACGAATGATTGTACAGATCTTCAGTACTCGGATAGCGGTAGTTCTGAATTGGAGGAAGTGGAACCGAAAGATGTCACCGATACAATGGTACAACTCTCAGTGCGGCCAGGTAACATTAATTTTTTTAAAGGGTTTTTTTCCCAAAAAGCGAATCCTATTGCTAAATTTACGTTAAAGGCTACGACTACAATACTTTTAAATTTTCGGTAAAACTGGCAACCCCAAATAGCGTAATGAGCCGCCATTTTGTGACGTTAAACAGTCGTCAGGAATGCATTTTCTCAAGTGGTCGAATTGTACAATGATGCTTTAACGTTTTATTAGAAGACGAGTTGCCAGGCGGCGAGACCAGCTTGGGCTTCGACACGTCCGAGTTCCTGATAAAGCGCGAGATCCCGGATGAACCACCGCCTCACACAGACGATTACGTCGACTTAGACCAACAAAACGATTACTCATTCCCGCCAGTTGTTAAGGTACTTATACTATATTCTGTACGTAAATTACCGGTTTACCGGACAATAAGTAATATTTTTTGTTCATTAAAATTACCTTCTAGGAGGAACCAGTCGAGCCGAATATGAACATAGAGTCGTCAATGATGATGGCGGGAGGTTCAATGGAACCGCCACCACAATTCAAAGAGGAACCACCGGAGAACTGGCAGGTGAGTTTTAATCACACAAACGATATTGCATTTATTAATATTATCACATTCTAAGATAAACTTGTAATAGGTATTTGACAGATTTCACGAAGCCACATTTGACAGGTATGACAACCGATTAGATGTAATTTGACAGACGTATTTTAATCCTAGGTGCTAGGTTTTGCGAGTAATTAAGTGACCATTGCTTTAAATCAAAATATAAAACAATCAATGGAAATATTAAAATGATAGTTTCATTCTATACAACTCGACTGTACACTGGGTTTTTTACATTGATGTAAATAAGGATATTCCTGAATTGTACTGGTTTTTGAATTCTTCCTAAGCATATTATATTATAATTTTCAAAATTTAATAAAAATAAGCGAAAATCTCAGTTTTGCCAATATCTTTCCATTTATTTACCAAAAAATAACACAATTTTATTGTGATATTTGATACAATGTATACGCGCATCGTTAAAATTCACTCTCACCTTTACATGACTAAAGAAGTAGCTTAAAAAAAATAAACAAAATATATTGCATAATTTTTAACTGCATTTTAATAAAATTGATAGAACGTTATCATAAGTATTTACCTGATCGCGAACAAGGACTGTTATGTATTTCGAGCATATGTAGTATATATGTATGTCTGTATGTCTTTGTCACACTCTGTAGCCTAAACGGCTTAATGGATTTTAGCATACGAGGTGTCGTTAGGATTTGTCGTAATTGTGGGAGTGAAATAGGCTACGATGTAATAAAATAGAAAGCAAAAGTAGAAAAATATTTGAAGTGTTTTTCTTGCAGTCGGGTTTTTTGTTTCCTCTTTAATATTTTTTTTACAAATATTTATTTAAAACAAAGCTATATAACTACTTAGAAAGTATATGCAGCCAAATCAGCTTGAAGACGTTTTTGCGTTTGTGGTTAGAGTGCGAGGCACGTGTTACTACTGGTTAGCGCAAACTGGTTTATACCGGTTTTAGTCACTGTATGTATTAACACTAACTACAAGCGCAAAAACGTCTCCAAGCTTATTTACATTAAATTTTTATTAGTCCTTTAATTTCCAGCCCGATCCGGCTATACAAGATGACTTGCAAGTGACAGACAGCGAAGAAGAAGCAGAAGACGGATTGTGGTTCTAATATAACATCGTTGGATTGATCTTAATGGCATATAAATGTTTTTATGCAATATATTTAAACATGTACAAATCATGTGTACATTATACATAAGCAAGTATTAAATTACGAATAAATGTTAATTATTAACAAAAAGTGTTTTTCTAATTTAATTTAAATGAAACTAACCCATTAAATTAAAAGTTTATTTTGCACGTTTTCGTTCCCAGAAAAGAAACCCTGTGAACGACGAAGCCTATTCGTATTGTTTTTATCTTTTGAACCGTAATGAAAGGCGTTCATTTAAGAAAGCTGGGTGTCAACACTGTAACGCGGCAAGCATTTTTGCATACTGTGTGTATTGTACGCGTGCCAGACTGCATAGACAACTATGGCGACCATGACAGTCGTAGAGCTAGCCGTGACAAGTGATCGTGTTTATTTAATATCATGTTTGACGAGAAAAAAAATAAACGTTGCAAACGAAAGCTTGAATCCACTACACAGGTGGATTTTTGAGATGGGTCAGTAAGCACCTTAACTGTTATTAGCTAAATGAAATTTTTCTGAGAAGACTGTCCTAACTTTTTGATCTATTTTGAGCAGCAGTAACAGTCTTTAAAAAAGTACAGTTATAATTGAACAACTTCGTGCGCGACCGTCCCATGTGAAAAACGTTGGCGGGGACGAGGTAGCATGACATTACGTCACTACAGTACACTAATGTAAACAGTATATTGTCTTGGCAGTGTTCTTGAAACAATAACCTAAAATCGCTTGGTAGATAAACGCGCACTAGGGCTGCCCTTGGACTATATTTCCTGGGTTACCGACTTACGTATTTGATAATGCAATATTAAAATGACATTATTATCTTTCCACCAAAATATATTATCTACTAGACATTTTGTAAATTTAAATTTAAATTATTTCTTCTTGGGTTTTATTCCTAGTTTCAAAAGTGATTGTGAGGTAGTAAGAAGGGAATTAACATTTTTATTTAATAAAAATTGACTTGGTAGTACTGTCTCATCAGCGACTCTCATGATTTGATGCTAGTATGGATTGGGACTCAGTAGAATAAAAGCCCCCTAAAAAAAGAAAATTAATAAAAACATAATTTTTTGCTTAAAATTTAATAAATTAAAAACAATTTCAAATTCTAGGAAGTAAGTAATGTTATATTTCGTCATTATTTATAAATTGCGTACTCGCGACTATTTTGTACTGAAGTTTACCCAGATTTCGTTTTGGCCGTTTGTATGAAGACGTAATACTGTTTACTTCAGTGTATTGTGACTTGCGAGCCCACGTCACGCAATTGCACGCGTTTCCCTTTCCCGCTACATTACTCTCCCCCGTTGTCGTCTATTGTACCTTGTCCCCGCCAACGTCTGTCGGAAACAGGACGGTCGCGCACGAACTTGTACGACTATAGCAAGAAAATGATCACTTTATATAAAAACTTTTTTCATACCGATCGATCCTGTTTCTTAAATGCATCAATAGACTGTGGGACCAACTGAGGTTAGAGTACTAAAAATGTTAGAAATCGCAAAAAAACTTTTCCCATGCGTTCCCAAAATGTATAGCAGGGGGATATAGGGGGGGATGTTTCCAAAACGATGTGACCTTTTTTTAAGGTGTAGAAATCCGTCATGTGTACACACTCTCTCTCTGGGGAGCGTGTGGTTATGTGAAGACTCCTTAATAAAACTCCACGGTGCACCTAGATATATAATTTTAACGAACGATGTTCGAGTCTGTTAGCGCGGCGGCTAAACTATATAGCCGAGCGCGTCAACAACGGCGGGATGGTCGCTGATAAAAGAAACTGACTGACCTGTAGCTCCTTGACCGGTGCAGACCGGGAATACGCTACGCCACCTCGTTGATGGTCTTCAGGTTGTACAGCGCGTTCCTTGATAGGTTTTAGTGGACTGTATAGCGGGTAAATATAACTCACGACGACGTTAATGCGCCGTCCGGGCGCACGTGCACTTGATATTGCGGGGTCGTAATGTAATGCGCGATGTCAACACGCGCGCGCGGGTGAGCGTAGACTGTTGGTAATTACAAACAGCTTCCCAATCAGCGACGGAAAGGGGACGACAGGTAGCCGTTGAAGCGGATTGGTAAATATAAAAGAAGTGCCAATTAAGTGGCGCGAACAGAGTCCTCAATATTTTCGAGTCCCACGTGATTAGAGTGGCGAGAAACGAACGAATCCGAAAACGACGATGCGTTAAAAAACACCACGTGTAAACGGAGACGAACCAATGACAAAAAAACGCGCGCTGCCGTAATGAGGCAACACGGGTCCGCTAGTAGCACTCTACTAGACGATTCAATCCCGGCACTTTTTTGTAATTTTTAGATTGTAAAATATATTCCCGGGATTGTAGACAGGTAATGAAAAGTTAGAGTTAGTACTATATAGAAATCTGGTTTAAATGCTTTTATTCACAAAATAATAATGAAACCTTCATAAAATAACCACTTAAAAAGTGAGAATATAAATTCAACTTAAATCTCTTACAAGTGAATTTACTAGTAAAATCAATTCTCAACTTACTAGGTACTTCCTCTATAAAACTTAAAATTAATACGTTACTCTAACAAGCAGGTTACTCTGTACAAAGATCACGATCAGTATTCACCTTATTAAATTAAAAATACCAAACTCGAAATTATCGGAACCGAAATACGACCGGGATCCCGGTATCGAATCCTCTGTAGCATACGAAATTCCACGCGGACGAAGTCGCAGGCACAGCTAGTCTGAAATAACTACCAATCTACATAACAATTTCTCGTATTGGCGATTGTCAATAAATACATTGCAAATGCTCTGTATTTTCGTCATAACTATTTGGAATTTGCAATCATAGAATACTCACGAGCCAATCAAATTGACGGAATGCACTGAATACAAATGAGCCGACTTTAAAGCACGCTTATTACTCACAGGTGCCAATTTAGGGAAATCATATGGTGAATAATAAAGTCCAACCAAATTGGATGAATTATTATGTACCTAGGTACTTTATATATGTTTTCTTTAACTCAAGAAATATTACCCAAGTAATAATTTACCTATTTTATTTAGTATAGCGTTTTCTAAAATCTACATTCGTAAAATAATAACAATTGTCATAGTTTGAGGAGTAATACCTTTGAGTCTAATCAAGAGAGAAGAGAATTAGGTGATTCAGTACCTAATATGGAGAGGTACTAGAGGCGATACTTTGTTGTTTGAAACACGTTTTACATGAGATGGCCATCTGTTTGTGCTTATAAATTGCTTGGAGCATAGTTGTTTTTCGATTCTTTTGTAAGTTTTAAAATCGAAGATGATCGATCTCTTGCTCGGATACCGGTGCGGTAGTAAACGGTATACGTAGTACTTAAGTTTTCACTACAATACATCAATGTAGTTTGCATTGTTTTGAAGCCTTAAAACACTCACTAAACAGCGATGGCGGCAATATCTGCGACGAAAGGTAAGTGAGCTTTCATCCAAAAGTGTTTAATATTTATGTGTTATTATGATTAAAATTTAATTTAGGATAGTTATGTATAATTTTCCAGCATACCTTACAATTTTCAGATAATATGGGTTTTACAAATTATTAGTACACAATTTTAATGTCCATAACCGAGACGTTCTTCTTGCTCCGACAGCTCAGCGTAGAGATCCTTGCCTAGGATCCCTCCGTGTTGAGTAGGTAGGCCAAACAAGGTTGAATCACGAGGCTCGCCCTCAGCGGACAACGTGGTGTGAGCCGTATGAACAAGCTCAGTCCAAGTGAAGACGTCGCTGCATCAAGTGGAACGTCGGAATCCGTTCAGCTCTCGATATTGCGAAACAAAAATATATATATCAGTAATTTATATATTAATCCAGGTATAAGTTCCTGGAATATTTATTGTAAAACTTCTTCACATAGGGTACTTCACCCATCAAAAATAGTTATTTTATCAAACTCTAGATATTTATAATTATAAACGTATCAACTATATCAAAACTCTTGATAATTATTATATAAACGTTACTCGATTCAAAGGTCTGCCGTACAATGAATCACATGATCAGATCGATCATGAAAAATCTGTCATACTCTCTGTTCTAATTTTCTATTTCCGATTTGAATTCAATAATTTCATCTTACTAGACTTTTCTTATTTTAAAAATTCAAAATAAATCTAATCATAGATTTAATTTTAGCTAAACTAGAACCTGGATAGAATATTTGTCTATACCTGAGAAACTCCTAACTGCGCATGCTCTATTACTATCAAAGAATTATCAATGACAGAGATTGTCATAATATTGCAATGTAAACAATACGAACTTAAAATATTAACAAAGCTGTTATTAAACCAAAATTATCAAGTTATAAATTATCTAAACGTATCAATACATAAACCTATCATTAATTGGTATCCTGGAAATAAAAGAATAGGTACACCAAAACAATAATAAGGTAAATCAAATGAACTTATGATGAATAATATAAAGTAGATATTAAATAAGATAAATAAGATTATCTTCCAGATAAATAATATAACATTTCCCCTTTGACCCCGTAAAATTTTTCAATTGAAGGAAAATTTTTGATAATATATACTTTATAATATAGAGAGCTTGCTTCACAATTACATACATCTTTAACATACCAGCAAACATACCTCACCCTATCAAATCCTAACAAAGTTCCATACATACCTCAAACATGTCATTACCAGGCACACCGTAGGGGTTGGGGCTCACAGTCAATGGCTCCCACTCCAGAAGTTGCTCATCATTAAGGCAGAATGGTATATTTTACGAGCTTGCCTACCACTCGAATGTTGGCTTTTGTTATGAAGAGTCATCACCCGCTCTGTAATAAATAAATATTAATTTTGTCCTATGGCTTATTTAAGGAGCAGACAGCCGCTCCATTATATATAAGACTAATATTTAGTCGAATAAACCCCAATATATAAATAAGGATATATATATATAATTCCACCTCACTCAATATCAGTAATAATTGCTGCATAAAATCAGCATAAACGCTGCATAAGTAACAGCATAACCGCTGCATAAGTAACAGCTTTAGACGCTGCATAATAATACCGGCACAAATGCCGAAAATAATCTCAGCCTTTAAAATGCTGTAAATATCTTGGACAACAGCCAAGAAATATAATTAAGATAATAGTACATATAATTAATATTATATAATATACTACAAGGTGTCCAGAAAGGGTATCGGGTATTTGTTTTCGCGCCATATTCGAAACGGGGCGTCTAAAGGGTGCGGGGAGGGGTTCGTAGCGTCCGCCATTTTGTGGAGTTTTAGTCACGATGGAACAGTACTCGGGGACGCATCGCGCATTTTGCGTACGAGCGTATTATCGTAATGGTGATTCAATAGTGACTGCTCAACGTTTCTATCGTGCGGAATATCGTACACGCCACGCGCCAAGTGACGATAGCATTAGGAAATGGATCAGGATGTTCGAGAATACAGGTGCGACAGTTAAAATACAAAACTCTGGTCGTCCTCGTTTAGTTCGCGATGAAGAAACAATTGAAGAAGTTGAGGCGTCGGTTCGTCAAAATCCGTCTTTATCTATCCGAAACCGAAGCCAAGCGTTGAACATCAAAAAATCATCTTTACATTCGATTTTAAAGAAAGACTTACATCTAAAAGCCTATAAAATTCAATTGGTTCAAGAATTGAAGGATACGGACTATGCTAATCGACTGAATTTTGCGAACGAAATGCTGCAGCGATTTAACAACTTTAACAACATACTGTTCAGTGACGAAGCAAATTTTCACCTGAATGGTCATGTTAATAAGCAGAATTGTCGGTACTGGGCAGTGGAGAATCCGAGACGAAAGCATGAACGACCCCTGCATAGCCCAAAGGTCGTTGTTTGGGCCGCTATTTCTGCTAAAGGCATAATTGGTCCTTATTTTCATGAAGATCCACGTGGCTGAGCAATTAATGTGAATAGTGACCGTTATTGCGATATGTTGCGAAATTTTTTGGTCCCAGAGTTGCAGGAGTTTGCAGGTTTCAACTAAAGAACGTGGTTCCAGCAAGATGGGGCCACTTGCCATACCTCAAATGACTCAATGGAAGTTGTTAACGAATTATTCCCTAATAAAGTCATTTCGCGAAGGGGTAACATCAACTGGCCTCCCAGAAGCCCCGACCTTAGCCCGCTTGACTATTTTGCATGGGGATACCTTAAAAGTAAGGTTTATCAAAACAATCCGACGAATCTAACCCAGTTAAAGCAAAACATCGGGTCAGAAATGGCAGCAATATCGATAGCTATGTGTCAACGTGTTACCGCCAATCTTCCTTTCCGTTTAGAAGAGTGCCAGCAACGTAACGGTCATCATTTGGATAACATCATCTGTTCCAAATAATTCTCCAATTCATATGCTAATAATAAACAATAAACTTTTTTATTGCATACAAATAATTTTTGTTTCATTGAACTTACAAATACCCGATACCCTTTCTGGACACCTTGTATAAATAAAATAAAATATACTATCCCCATATACACATATACTTAATAATATAAGACCTAAAAAGAAATTTTTATAAAAGGGAAATGTTTTATATTGATGTTTATTTATTTCAAATTTATAAAAGTAAGCAGCTAACCAAATGATATTCCAAAAAATATATATATGTAAAACATATACCAACACTAGATAAAGTGTGTTTTTGAATTTTTAGGAAAATTATATTATATTGTTATATAATATTCCTCCTCATCCACACATAATACCTTAAGGGGAATGTCGTCCACCATGGTTTCCCTTGCTTTAGCCATAGCTCTAGTAATCATAAAAATAATATGTTAAAAATATTATCTTAATGAAATTTAATTATCAAATCAAATTTATTTGATAATTAATCAATAATGTTATATTAGTTATACTAAATAGAAGTATTTAAATAAATACTGTCAATGAATGATGTGAAGAATTTATATATATATATAAAATATTATATGTCCAAAATATTTTTCAAAAAATTTACTATCACGAGTGCGATCGTTTCAGAATTTTGAGGGAATTATAGGGGTTATTTTTCGTTGGGCGCCAAATATTATGATTAAAATTTAATTTAGGATAGTTATGTATAATTTTCCAGCATACCTTACAATTTTCAGATAATATGGGTTTTACAAATTATTAGTACACAATTTTAATGTCCATAACCGAGACGTTCTTCTTGCTCCGACAGCTCAGCGTAGAGATCCTTGCCTAGGATCCCTCCGTGTTGAGTAGGTAGGCCAAACAAGGTTGAATCACGAGGCTCGCCCTCAGCGGACAACGTGGTGTGAGCCGTATGAACAAGCTCAGTCCAAGTGAAGACGTCGCTGCATCAAGTGGAACGTCGGAATCCGTTCAGCTCTCGATATGGCGAAACAAAAATATATATATCAGTAATTTATATATTAATCCAGGTATAAGTTCCTGGAATATTATTGTCTTCTTCAATAGGGTACTTCACCCACAAAAATAGTTATTTTATCAAACTCTAGATATTTAAATTATAAACGTATCAACTATATCAAAACTCTTGATAATTATTATATAAACGTTACTCGATTCAAAGGTCTGCCGTACAATGAATCACATGATCAGATCGATCATGAAAAATCTGTCATACTCTCTGTTCTAATTTTCTATTTCCGTTTGAATTCAAAATTTCATCTTACTAGACTTTTCTTATTTTAAAAATTCAAAATAAATCTAATCATAGATTTATTTTGCTAAACTAGAACCTGGATAGAATATTTGTCTATACCTGAGAAACTCCTAACTGCGCATGCTCTATTACTATCAAAGAATTATCAATGACAGAGATTGTCATAATATTGCAATGTAAACAATACGAACCTAAAATATTAACAAAGCTGTTATTAAACCAAAATTATCAAGTTATAAATTATCTAAATGCATCAATACATAAACCTATCATTAATTGGTATCCTGGAAATAAAAGAATAGGTACACCAAAACAATAATAAGGTAAATCAAATGAACTTATGATGAATAATATAAAGTAGATATTAAATAAGATAATCTTCCAGATAAATAATATAACAGTGTGTTATCTATTTCCAACCTGTTTGATGTAGTACATTAGCTATATAGAACTAGAATATCGGTGTGAGTGTGGTGGTTGCTACCCTATCATGTCATACAAAACCTTTTGACTTCCAAACTAAGAATTGCTTTTACTATGGTAACCAAATATCTATTATGGTTCCGTAGTCATAGCTTTACGGTAAACTCAATCTCTGCACGATCAAAAAAGTTCTCTTCGTCTTATTTTTACCGTAGGTAGGTACTGTGAAGCTGCGGAAGTCTCCCGGCCAGGGTGTTTCCACCTTCCTACGACAAGTAGTCCTTCGAGCATAACGCAAAGAGACATTTGAGCAGGCCAGCATGACAGCTACGATTGATGTTGTTATTTTATTATACTGTGCTCACTATCAATCATAGTGTAGTAACTTTGCCTTGCTACGAAAAATAAATAACTCACAAATTACGCACAGCACTTAAAAGTCCGTTCCGTGAGTGAATCAAACCTGCAACTTATCGATTCAAAAGCAGAAGCTTTTTACCATTGAGCTACGAGGCCTCTCAAATGATCGTCACTTTGCAGTCGTTTGGTTAATTTATAAAAACTCTTGATACACCATGCTCGCGTCCTGTGCAGTTTATTTTGTTGCAGATTTTTTCCAAATAGGTATTCTATATAGTACTCCAGTAGGTACATATTTATGTATAATTATATACTACAATTATTTACATACAAAATGTTAATATTAGGTACTTACATAAAATATAAAATTGGAGTTTTGTTCAACTGACCACTTCGAACTCAAATGTCTGGCGTCTGGTTAGGAATTTCAAATTTAGGTTTGTGTATTTGGGTTTTGAATTTAGCGATTCATTTGTTTCGCACCATTTGATTTTTCTTTGACATCGTTCTTTTCGCAAAATGGAAAACTTAAAACATCGCGTTATTTACGAATATGAGTTCCACCGCGGCATCAGCGCAGCAGAAACAGCTCGAAGGGTTAATGATGTGTATGGGGAAGCTACTGTTATAAGAAAACACGAAGATTCTAGTTGAAACTGAAGAATTAAAGGAAATCGTGGAAGCGGATCTATCGCAAACCACGTCAGAGGTAGTGGCAGTCTTCGGCGTGAGTTACAAAACAATTTTATTTCACTTGAAAAAAAGGGAAAGTGACAAAGCTCGAGAAATGAGTAGCGCAAGAATTGACTGAAGCACACTACACGCATTGAGTGCGCGTTACATTACCCAACCGGATCAATAAAGAGGGAATTTTGAATCGTATTATTATTTGTGACGAAAAAGGGATCTTTTACGACCATCAACCCTCATCACAGTTGTTGAAGCAAAGATAACCGGTCAAATCCTGTCCAAGCGAAAGTGGACTCAGAATAAGACACTGGTGAATGTTTGGTAGACCAGAGCTGGTGTCATACACTATAGCTTCCAAGTTTTGGCCAGACGATAACGGCAGATCAATATTGTCAACAATTGCAAACTATGATGGAAAAGCTAGCCGTTAGACAATAGAGATTGGTCAGTATCTCGAGCCCACTGCTGTTTCAGGATAACGCGACACCCCTTACTTCACGACAAACGGTCGCTAAATTAGAGGAACTGCGGTTGGAACGTCTCTGACACCCACCGTACTCCCCGGACCTTGCTCCAACATATTACCACTTTTTTCGGAATTTGGACAATTTCTTCTAAGGAAAAAAAAATCAATTCCGATGAGGCTGTCCAAACCGCCTTCAAAGATTTTATTAATTCTCGATCCTACTATTTTTTCAGCAATGGAATAATAATGGAACAATAATTGTGCCTACTTCGATTAATTAAATGTAATTTCATAATATTTTCTTCGTTTTACTTTTTCCATATAAAATGCTAATTTTATAATATGTAAGCAACTAATACTGAGCTTTATATACATAATATATTAATTACAAAATCTGGGCGGACCGAGCTGTGCTCGGTATTTAAAAGAAAGGATACCTATGTAGATAAACGTGTAATGCAAAACGTTATCTAAATACAAAATTTCATCGCAATCGTTGGAGCCGTTTCCAAGAAACCAATTCTTGTATATATATTATATATATATATACAAGAATTGCTCACTTAATATAATAAGATATATTTATATTATTAAAGGCAGTTTGTAGGTGAATCACACGTAGGTACTTTTACTGCAATAGGTTATATCATAGATTTAATTTTCTTGTAATAAAATCTTTAAATGTATGATAATACTATTGTATAATATTTCTTTATGAAATATTTGATGTTGATAATGTGTACCTGTTTAAAACTTATTTTTTAACCAATTAAAAAAAAAAAGATGACGACCTCCATCACGCCGGGTTTACACGTTACGCTTGAAGGACCCGCTGTCGTAAGAAGGAAGAACACATTGGCCAGGAGATGGTACGGTACGACATAGATATATTTTTACTTCGTGCTGAGATGGAGGATTCCGTAAAACTATGACTCCGACGCCTAGCGCGTGTGGTTGTGTTGTGAAAAGAAGTGGAGGGAATTGAATTGAACAGTTCTGGCACTCACCATGATACAGACAATAGAATACGCTCAGCGAGGTAATGTTCCTGTGGCTCGATGACCTTGGTAACGTCTGCATCATTAACAAAGCGGATAGCCCGCCTCTGCAACCTGTCCAGAGCAGTCCACGGTGCCGGACCCTATCAAAAGCCTTCGCTATGTCAAGACTGATAACCAGAGCCTCGTGCCTCGTCAGTTGCCTCCCCCCAGCGGTGTACTACATACGCCAGAAGATCAACCGTTGATCAATTTTGGCAAAAACCTATTGACGATCATCAATCAAAGAATGATCCTCTAAGTAACGGACAAGCTGGGTGTTGATGATCCGCTCCATGATCTTGACATAGCTTTAGCCATAATATCTTTATTTATGAACCAATTTAGATGATTATTTTTTTGTTGAATATTGGATACCTTAAGGGTGGTTAGCATTAGCATTGGATCTTCGATTATACATCAGAAAATTCCTCAAAACCATTTAAATTGGTTTCCTTTTTTGTTAAAAATTGTCTTGTTTCAAATATTAGGCATAAAACCCCCAACCTATGAAGTCTACGAAAAAGTGTTACATTTCTGTAAAACAAAAGCACGATAAAGTAAAAACTAAAAATACAGATCCACGAGGCTCGTTTCCGCACACCTTATCTTGTTTTCCTTTTATATCCCTTTTGTGCTACGTTTCTATTATGAAAGAAGCCCCTGTTTGCGGAACGTATTACCCGGGTTCCATCTAGAGACCACAAAAGGATATTCGCTATACCTATTATTATGTTGACGACTTTTTTTATTAGTTACAAGAAAAGTATTAAAACAAACGTAAACGTATTAAAATAAACGTGGAGGATTATAAATTATGTTAATATTAGGTATCACTTTGTTCACATTGCGATAATAGTTATACATACATTAAAAAAAAATCTGTGTAATTATACTAATTATGTAGGTACTTATGAAATTATATTTTCTTTGGTGTAAAAAAACAAAAATTGACTCCAAAAACTCCAACAACATAATGAAGCCATCAATGATGTTAATGTAAGTTCATTTATTAATTTTTTTATTGTGTAAAAATAATTTACCGGTGATTAAACATGTATCTTAATTTGATTAAAACACATTTTTAATCAACAGATACATGTTTTATAAACCAATTTTTACAGAATAAAAAAGTTTTAAGTGAAATAGACTAATCAATTATTTATCATTATAAGTGGCACTCTTTTTAAATGTTACGCTTTACTAAGCGTCCCAAAAGAAGTACAACTTAAAAAATGATTGCTTTGATTAAAAATTATTAGTAAAACGACATAAATGTGAAGATTGTAGACCTGTACATTACCGTTGTAGAAGCGCCACCGACAAAACCTGGTATTTCGGTCTGCATTAAACCTCTGAAAGTTTAAATATTAAGTAAATCTTTCAATTAATGTAATTATGAAGGGTTACACGTAAAGGCTGAAATTTTTCTTGAAACAATCTTTGTAAAACTAAGGTACGTTGTTGTGATAAATAGATTGGTAGTAATAATTTACATAACCTTTGATATAAAACCGAATAATTAACATTTATATTATGTTTAACGAAATAAAATTGTAGAGTTACTCGTAGGTTTTGTAATTTTGGAAGGTCTGGTTAGATGGTTGCTTTCGGTAAAGCTGTTAAAACGGGACCTTTTACGCAGTCCTTAACCTATATAGGTACCTAAATGGCTTAACTTCAAGTGGTAGTGAAAAGGTTATACAATCAGAAAGTAATTTTCGGCTAACCCTTTGTGGTATTTACTAAGATCATCGGATTTACCTGGTTTAATGTTAGGTAGGTATTTACGTTGTGAAATACTATGTTCTGGTGTAAACTAAAGCAATATATATTATCATTTCCATATTACACTTAGGAAACAGAGCTATTTAAAATATTTGTTTTAATCTTTTGTAAAATTAGCAAATTCAATTTAATTTTAAACAATCGCGTTATGTACATTTTATAACACTCATCCATCACGCAAAAAGGGCGCACCAGAAGCCTAGTTGCGGTAACTAGATAGCTCACCAAGTACCTACAGTTTAAAGCGCTCAACCACAAAAGAGTTAAAGAACACTTATCTACAGTCAAAAATCGTCTAACACAGAAGTCCGTTCAAATACTCACATAGCACTTGCTGAAAAGGGGTCCCAATCTACTAAATAAATATACTGTGATGATTATTATGTATGTGAAAATAAGGTATAGTATAATATTTTATCTACTTACTTAACGTAAAATTCGAATTATAAACTTAAACAAGTTTGTATTGACATTTATACTTCTATACTTTTAATATCTATACTAATAGAATAAAGTGGAAAAGTTTGTTTGTTTGTTTAAACACGCTAATCTCTGGAACTACCGGTCGGAATCGAAAAAATATTTTTGTCATATGATAGACAGACTCTCGAGGAATAATATAGGGTTAACATTGGGCTAAAATGGTCTGATAGCCTTAAATATTGATATTTGTTACGTAAGTCGGAAGTCGAGGCCTTACCGAACTGCTTTAACCGCGTGCGCTGACGTAATTTTAATGATACGGAAATACGATGTTGTACAATAATGTTGGTCCTTAGTATGTATATATAAAAAAGTCAGCGATAGCATATATATGCCTATCTCTTATACATAAGCCACAATAAAGTATTTTGTGGCAAAGATTTGTTGAAAAAGAAAAAGTGATTTATAAGCGTTATTTATAGACATGGCATATTAATCCTTACAAACAAAAGTTACTTCATAATAAAGACAATTTTATGAAATTAAATTTTGCTATTTAGTGTATGATATTTGGACACATAGTTTAGGAGATAATGAAAAATTAAAA
Source organism: Saturnia japonica (assembly GCA_033032175.1). Lineage (NCBI taxonomy): Eukaryota > Metazoa > Arthropoda > Insecta > Lepidoptera > Saturniidae > Saturnia > Saturnia japonica. The sequence continues at coordinate 9,689,471 of CM065314.1, forward strand.
TAATTCAACACTCGGCTGGGGTCTACGATTATAGTAGTAAGTGGCGTGAATAAGCCGTATGAGAGTGACTCTTTGGTAGCCCGATAAAAATATTGTCTATACTAAAGTAAAATTATTTTATCAGTGACTTATTTTAAATTATACGCGGGTAAAACCGCGGGGCACAGCTAGTACTTTACATAAACAATACTAATTTTTTTTTAAATTTTTGCTCGGCATATTGACGGTACTGTCCTAAATCCTAACATAATACAGTGCAACTATAAAACATTACAAAAAAGTTTTGATTCCAATTTTTACTTATCTATGGCAACGCGCGCTTTAAAACATGCGCGGTGATATGCTGTGTTTTGTCGCCCACAGACTACTGAGAGGATACTTACTACGTTTGTCGCCATTCCATACGTTTTGTTGTACTGAATTTCGTGGTTTTTTTTTATTCTTGGTTAAAAATGTCTGATAACAGTGAATGTGAAGAAAATTTGATTCCACCCGATATTTTAGCAGCAATTCAATATTCTAGCAAATTCAAGAAACATTATATGATAAATGCTATCACGACTTTATGGCATGGAAAAAGCTACTTCGTTTTCGGAAAACGTACTGTTGACCTATTTTCAGGAATTGTTTGACAAGTTCAAGTGTTTCTCATTATTGTATATTTAGAAAGTGTGTGTATTATTTTAATTAATTCATATATTATTTATTTTTTTAAATATACAGTGATAAAGAGTACCTACATTAATCTTAAATAACGAAGTCGATAAGTCCAAATATTCAAAATTGATAATTGCATTTTTGAAAAAAAAAACCCAAGGATTTAAAGGGAAGAACAATGAGATAAATTCATAAATGAAGCTCTTGGACGCGCACATTTTAGTAGGTTCAATCCCAATGCATGAGAGTAGATAAAGTAGTGTACGAAACTACACATAACTAGGTATTAGGACACTAAAAAATTAAACACAAACTCGTGTTTTAATACCCTTCATTATGCAATAGTTTCATAAAGTAGGTAGGTACTATTAATTGATTTTTTTCCAAAAATAATTACAGATAGTTTAGGCAAAATGTTAACGTAGTTGACAACATAAGTCCTTGAAATTTTTTGTTTCATTTCCCTTCTCGTTTCCGTTAAGTACAAAGATTCATTAATTGTTTCTAAACTAAATAATACACAACAAGCCGTGTGAAATCAACTTGTGATATGTGAGTCTCCCGGGCGTACTTCACTTTTCAGGTTAATGACTAGGAAATTGTTCTCAAAGCCTGTAATATATTATTAAACTGTAACTGTTCCTATTTTCACAGCTGTCTACGTCTTGCTATATTGAGTAATAATTCATGTTAGTGTGTTATTTTGATAAAATACTTACAATTTTATGTGTTACTTTGGTAGTTAAGAATGTTTTCTTAAATAAAACAATCGTAATAATAAAACGCGTTATTTATATTAAATTTAATCATTTAAACTTATAGTAATTTTACATTATTTAGATGTAATAATATGTTAGTATTAGTAAATAAAAATTATTAAATACATAAATCATTAAAGTAACCTTTAGTACTCTTACAAATTAAATTAACCTTGATGTTTATACATAGGCTGCACTAAAAGTATCGGGAATGGAATATTTCCACTGTTCCTGTCATATTAAAATATTTTTAATTGAAAACTCCTTGGCTTTAAAAATCGAATACAATTTATTTATTTAAAAAAAGATTTTCGGTCTTGTCACAAGGTTTTGTCAAACTTGTTTAGTAGTTGAGAAAATGGAATTGACTCGAGAAAAGTCAAGAGCGATGATTTATTATGACTTTCGAAGTGGTTTAACACAAAAACAGTGTGTTGACCGGATGATTTCTGCATTTGATGATGAAGCCCCATCCAAAACCACAATTTAACGCTGGTTTGCTGAATTTCAACGTGGACGTGTCAAGTTCAGTGATGATCCTCGTCAAGGTTGTCCAAAAACTGCAGTCACCCAAGAAAACGTTGATGCTGTGCGTAAGCTGATTGAGGAAGATCGACATGTGAAATACCGCGAAATTCAGGCAACTTTAGACATTGGCATGAGTTAAATACAAATAATCTTGCATGAACAATTAGGTGTAAAAAAGTTGTTTTCCCGATGGATACCGCATTCGCTCTGTGAAGAGCAAAAAGCGGCTCGCGTTACTTGGTGCGTCAGAACTCTCGAAAGATTCCACGCAGGATCCTCAAATGCTGTATACAACATCGTATCAGGTGACGAATCCTAGATATATGCGTACGAACCCGAAACAAAAAACCAGTCACGAGTTTGGGTGTTCGAAAATGAGTTAAAGCCAACAAAAATTATTGGTTCACGGAGTGTTGCAAAAAAAATGGTGGCCACGTTTGTCTCCAAAACCGGCCATGTTACGACTATTCCTCTCGAGGGACAAAGGACGGTTAATGCAGAATGGTATGCTAGCTTTTGTTTGCCACAGGTCGTTTCTGAACTCCGTAAAGAGAACGGCAACCGCCGCATAATCCTCCATCACGACAATGCGAGTTCTCCCACCGCGCACAGAACAAAAGAGTTTTTAGAGCAAGAAAACATAGATGCGAAGCCTGCAGCTATCTCTGAAGTACTTTGTGATGAATGCGCTTCTACAATAGCCTTCAATTCTTCTCTTTCCACTTTGGTCTCCGGCCGTCCACGGGGTTGGTTCTGAAGGCCGAAATTTCCATAACGAAAACGTTAAAACCAAAAACGTACCGTGCTTTCTTTTGTGACACCAGCGCCGTACACATCATTAATCCTTCGAGCTGTTTCTGCAGCACTGGTGCCACGGTAGAACTCGCACTCGTAAATATACCGATATTTCATGTTTTCCATTGTGTGATTATAAGCGACGCCAAAGAAAAAAATATTGAGGAAAAAACAAATGAATGTCTGTTTTCAAAACTCAAATATGGCAGCTAAATTAATTTATAAATTTGAATTTGGAATTCTTAACCAAAGAGGAGATATCAGATCAGAGTGGTCAGTAAGACAAAACGCAATATTTCATATGTAAGGACCTAATATTTGAATATAACAATTTAATATTTTTTGTGGCACATATGTACCTATGAAATTATATAAATGTTCTTTATAGCTCGATGTATAGATGTAAGGAGAATAGTACCGTTTTCTTATTTATATTTTAATTTTATTTCAAATAATTTCAATTTAAACCGAAATGTTCCAGGTTCTGTAAACTTCATTTCACTGCTCATTTCATTCATTTCCAACTTTTTAACTTTAATATGTTATTCCGACGGTATAAAAGTTATGACTGTCTGTGTTATGGAACTGACATAATATTAATTAATTTTGATATAAAACGAAATATTACATGTTATAGTTACATGGTTACAGATACCTGAGCATAAACGTTAAATTACAAGTTTTAATTAATATTTTGTAATCTATAGAAATATATGGAACTCTTTTTTTTCTAATTACTTTAAAATTTTATTTCTATTTGTGTATTCCTTACGTCACACACCAATGCACATCATGTAACCGTTTTGTTTCAGTAAAGAAATTGCTTCGGTATCAGTAAATTCACTGTTTTGCACACAAAAATATCAGTCGTGCTTCAGTTGCATGATAACACTGCGCCTTCTTCGCTGATATCTAATTTTTATTACAAGCTTTTATTCTTGATTTGTTAGTATGGATCAAATCTTACAACTGAATTTTCAAACAGTTACCTATCCCCAACTGATTCAGCCAAAATTTTGCAAACACGTTTAGTTTGAATGACAATGCATGGTTAGCTAGTGAGTGACGTCATTCTAAATCCAACATGGCGGACTCCCTAAGGTGGCGGACCAGTTATTTTTATGCACCTTCATGATATGGGTATCAAATGAAAGGGTTTACTCAGAAAAAATACAAAAAAATTGTTAATTAAAACTTATTTAAAACAAGTTTTTGTTCAATATATTACTAGTACTAAAATGAAAATAATAATTGTATGCAAGGGCTCTGCTGAATGTTATTTATTTATGCAAGTGAATAGGTATAATAAAATGGATCTATCGATATCCTGTTTATATGTAACTACTTATATACCTATAGCACGATGTTAGTCTAGTGTTGGGAGCTGTTTCAGTGCATTGTATATTTGTAATTTGTAGGGTGTTGTTGTTGTGGCGTGATGGTATGTTTATGTTTTTACCACATAAAAGTCAGTGTTGCTACTGTATTAATATAAGATTCTTACAAGCTCTCAGACAGAAAAAAAATTGAAAACAATAACTTACATAACAATTTAATAAAATAAACTATATTTAAACTTAGTACAGAACATAATGGAAATTATAACATTAATTTTAAATACTAAGTTCTGTACTTCTATCTCTTAATTATAATACATAATGGTAAAAACTCAACTGTAACAAAAATTAAAACTTAATTAAGTACAATCAATTGAGTGTAAACAAACTTTAGTTAAAGACCTTTTGTGTGTACTTATTTCCATTTTGTGTTTGAACTTCAACAGCTCTTACTTTATTATCAAGAAATGGAAAAACTTTTACAAGTTTTTAACCAAAAATTAAATATAATATGTTTGCATGTAGGTATGCATAAAATTCTTAAATCTAGAGATGTGATGCCATTTTACATTATGAGTATTGTCGTATAATCACCAACGACTACTAGGTACTGAAAAAGCTAGGGCTTGTAATCGTATACTTCAAAACAGATTACTTATAACAATCATAATAATAATTATGTTAGAATCTCATAATATTCGATATCAACCAGATATCTCATATTCACTGTTACTCATATCGATTCTATAAATAAATTTATTTATTCAACATAATTATGTTACCCATTCCGTGCATATATCTGATATTGATACATATACTGTGTTCATTATGACTGCAATAATACTCTTTTTTCAGACAAAAATAAATTGCATGGTCTACTAGACCAAGTTTTGTGAAAGTCTGAAAGCTTCGGCGCTCGACACCGCAAGTGAGGGCTGGTAAATTTAAGAACTTTAATTAAACTGCAGAACTTGGATTAATGAATCTAACTTGGAATAACGCACGCTAATGACAGCTTCCTCAAAATATTTTTTTACAATGTGGTTTTAAATAATTTTATTGTATTAGGTTCCGTTAGCTGTCCTTCAGAGCGAATCCCAATACTTTAAGCTTAGCACGTGCCGTCTTTTACCACATTTTCATTTGAAGTATGATTTTGATATTGGCCTTTACTGAAATAAAAATAATTCGTGCTATATTATTTTCAGGGTAAGTCGAGATAAGATGCAATCCTTGTATCAATTCGTAACAAGAAAATTTTTAACAAAAAAAAAATCGACTTCAATGACTTTGAAGTTCAAGGTCCAATGCCAACGAAATTAAAATGAGACCACTCTTCAAGTATGTTCGTTCCAACGAAAAAAGAATCATCCAAATCGGTCCATAAACAAAGAAGTTATAGCTGAACATCCATTAAAAAAAATATACATTCGAATTTAGTAACCTCCGTCTTTTTTTGTCATTGGTTAAAAACAGATATTATTTGTTCGATAAGACGTATAGGTTGAGTTTATATCTATGTGGTTGAGTTAGCATTCATGCATAATATGTAAGTACGTTAGTGTCGTACGCATTATGTCCAACTATCAGCGTTCCACACCATTTAACAACATGAGTCGATGATCATGATGAAGGTCTTTTCGTAGTTATAATATTCTATTATAATCGTGAGTTTATTGCTACATAATAAAAGTATAAGAGAACTTAAGTATTTATTTATTAAATTTCTTAAATCAGTTAATATTCGTAGCATTGAAAATATATATTAAAGTAAAAAATAAAAATATACCAACGTAAGTAAATTACATGGTTCTTTCTGAAAAATAAGTGTGCCACTGCTCTTTTTAACCATTTAAACCAACTGTTCGAGTATTCCTTATTATGTTACCTAATATTAGTCATTTGTTTTCGGACTTGGAAATAATTTTTAACAATTTTTCGTGAATTGTTTATAGCCAGTAAGTTTCTAACACATAACCAATGTAATTATTCGATTTCTCGTACTATTATGCAAACGAAATAAATCTATGGTAAAAACTTTAAAAAATAACATAAATCAAACTACACACTTATAAAACCGAATAATATTCGGTTCGATTACGTGAAAAAACATGTCTAAAAATAGCACACTTATTCTTCGTTTAAACGATGTCGTAATGTTGAAGGCCATTTTAGTAATTTCCACCTTGTTTTAATTTGGGTATATAGATAAGCGAGCCGTTTTACGATCGAGGCAGTTCTGTTTGAAAACAACCAAGTGAAAACAACAAGCGAAAAACTGGTAGAAATCCGTAAGAGGATCACAGAATAGTGTAAACAAAAAAGGACTAGCACAACCACTGCAGTGTAGTGAACATTTGAATAGTGTTTCTTTCACTTTCTGTCTTATTTAGTACGAATACATTGTTTACGTGAAAACAAACGGAATTTCAATACCCATGGATATAACAGTATTAATGGTTATGACATGTAAATTAGTACAGTAATTGCATCTTATATCGTAATTAGCGATCCCTTTCAGCTTTGCACAGGTATAATTTACAAAATGGTGTTATTTTATGTTTAAAAAAGCCTGATTAAGAGTTTATCCCTATAATATTGATAGATCATAACTTTATAACTGCCTCTAGCCTAGTCGTTCTTAACGCGACTGCTATGCTAGAGATCCTAGGTTCGATTCCCAAGCCGAGTAAAGTCTTATTGGGTTTTTCTATGAAATTATCAATAGAAGCTGGGAGTTTCGCTTTGTCCTCGATTAATGGCAATAGGTTCACCCTCTATTACATGAGACACTGCAAAACCGGGCCGGGGACCGGGAAATCTGTAAAGGATAATTTTAATGTACTTTAAATGCCCAAGTTAACTAACAAATTTATCTGGCAAAATATTAACACTGAATTGGAGAAAATAACTTCGCAAATAACGTAATATTTCTAATTATTATGTTTAACATAAAAATGGATATTGTGAAGTGTGAATCACCTTAGGAAATAGACATATGTCATTACGGACTCTTTTTTAGTCTTTTTGAATAACTACAATTCTTCAGAACATTATTTTGATGTATCTCGTATGGCGGAAAATCGATTTTTTTGTACTATACAAAAAGTTAATTGGTATGTATTGTATACATAAACCTTCCGTAAAAAAAAATCTAAATGTTAGGGAAAACTGCATTAAAATCCGTTGCGCAGTTTAAAAAATCTGAGCTTACATAGGGACAGACAGCGGGAAGCGACTTCATTGTATACTATGTATAGATATAGATGGATAATATTGTATTAATTAATCAAAATACGTGAGGTCCGAGACTTTCGAGCTGTTTATTGTGTTACTATATTGTTTTTTTTTTTTAAGTTTGTGATACCAAATGCCGTAAAAATATTTTTTTATGGAGCTGTCCACGGATTATTGGTCGGAATGTACATAGGTAAATGATACAGCAGGCATAAATTTTGATTAGAGATATTTTTTGTATAGATTATGCAAAAACTTAATTACTATAAATATTTCTATTATATCTAAGCTTTGATACGAAAATTATATATCCATATATATATATATATATACATACCAAGATACGAACAAAGTTTTCAATTTTTTGTTCCGAATATATTTTATCAATAGTTACACTGTGCATTCAGGTATCACATCAAGCAAAGAGCACAAACTATTGGATTATAAGACGTGTGCACAGGGAGTTATTTAGATTTCTGAGAAAGGTTATTTTTGCCAGTTTTTTTGTCAAATTCAACTTTCATTGAGGTGTTATCTACTATGTAATTTTTTGAAATAACACAATTGATATAGTTAGAATAGTTAGTAACACGATAAATATACTACTTTATTAACTGAAAAGATGGTTCTTTGTAATAATTTGTAACACCAAAAACAGCTAAGTGAAAAAAAGGATAATTAAGTGTTTTTTTCATTCATAAATCTAACGCTTAAACCATCCATCATAAAGTGTATAATTTATCTCTTTCCAAGCTCGCATTTGACAATATGAAGGTTATAAGGTACCTAACAGTTTTCCAACTATGCCTCAAATATTTTATTATCTAAAAAAGCTTAGAAACAAACGATATTAGAAATCCCTACTAAGTTTTCTAGATCATTACTGTAGTAAATACCTATTACACAAAGGAAAGGAATACTTTTGAAATATGTACATTTATTATAGATTTGAAGCATATTTTATATTGGATACATAAAAAAAAAATTGAATGAGAGAAAGAGAGAAAAATAAAAAAACAGGTTAGGGCGTGCTTTTAGTGGTGTTTTAACACAATTTTCTTTATATACTTTACCGATGTTATTCTTTCTTTATGATATTGTTACGACCTGTTACAACTCGATTAAAAAATAGAAAATCCTGCTCCCGAAATATCTCGAAGCAACTACAACTTCGAAATAATATTCGCGTCGTAAACAACCGCGGCACATGTTTGTGTAAACATGGCAGTTTACACACACATGTATAGGACTTATCGCCTGAATTACGTCATCGAGTAGGTATAGCAACTAAACGTCGAGAAAGTTAGCGATGATTCACGATTTTTCTGGATCGTTTAGTGTAGGTATTTAAGCGGCTCAGGCGAGGCGCCGAGGCAGCTCAGTTTTGAATTACACAGCGATAAAAACGAGCGATAAAAGAAAGCGAAACCACAGTGAAATAAATAACAGTGTTGTAAGTTCGTGAAATTTGTAACTATGTAGAATTCGAATAAAACTTCTTCACGTTTATCGTTTATGTTCATCGGCATTTTTATTACCCACGGGTGTAACAATATTATCTACAAGTACATTGTTTATTGACAACTGAGAGTCAATTTGTTCGATTCGATCATAATGTATGACATATTTGGAAAGCTTGTCAATCATGTTTCTGCACGATACAATTATCTACAATTTTCATTCCATCAGTCGTAGAATACATTATTTTTATAAATAAAACGTTATCATTCTTCGATATCTAACTACTTCGTTCTTGTGAAATGACAGTAAAAAGTGTCGACAGCCCTCGATATATTTACTTAAATCGTGAAGAAACTCTTGGCAATCAAAAAACAATTTCCCTCCGTTGTTCCTTCCGTTGATGATCACGAAAATCCGTTAATATTATGGGAAGTAAAATTGGTTATATTCGACATCAACGAACCTATTACATAAATCTATTCCGAGACTATCTCAAATTTTAATGAAATTCCAATATTTTCGTCTATATCTAGATTTATACATTTTGACATTAAGTATATTACGGTAAGTAGCTAACCAATTTATGAAAGTTTTAGTAAGTATAATATTCTCTAGGCTTTGTTCCGATTGACTTATCATCAGTCAGCCCAAACTACTTTTGATAGAAATAAATGTGATATTGAGAGAGGGTGTAGATTTTATATTGTAGGTCTTATTTAAGAATGGATTTTTAGAAATTCAAATCCTAAGGATGTATAAGTGGGTACCAAAGTTTCTATGAGACAAAATATTTTTTAACTCAGATTTATTTCAAACTTGGTATTAATACCCATCGGAAAAATTAACGTAAAACGGTATTGGCGTTTTTCAAAATTCAACCCCTAAAGATAGAAAGGAGATAGTAAAATTTATTTAGGAAACAGTATTTTTCGGGTCATAATCCCAAACGTTATATTTATACTCAATGACACAGTTATAGAAACACGTACTTAAGGGTTTTTCAAAATTTAACACCTAACTGTGTGAAATGGGTTGCCGAAGTTTATATAAGAAATACCATTTCTCGGTTCAAATTTATAAATATAAATATATCAATACAATTAGAATAAACAACTATTCTGTAACAATATGAATCAATCTTTACATTTATTTCAAATAAATTCTTATGCCTATCATCATAATTAATGTGTACAAAAAGAAACCGCAGTAAAAGTACTTTAACACTATAGTTGCCAATCAGTTAATACACTTCAGTATACCTACTTTGTATACGATACTCAAATTTAAAAACCTTTGGTAATAATATGTACGCCTAAAGCTTTTCTTTGTTATAACAGATTCTTTCACACCCTATTTATCTAGATGAATAGCACGTTTTTCCTTCGCAAAAATATTCGCCACAATTTTGTTCAAGTTCTTATTGCAAGTTATTCCGTGCCCGTATTCACGAGTGTTTCGAGTTGTAATATCTAAATCTGAATTTATTTATATATAGAAGATTTTTCAGCTGCTTTTCATATACTCGTACTATATACATTATGCAAGCTATTTCTGAGATACACCTATGGGTATTAATGGGTAAATTAGCAAAAATGTACAGTGTTTCATTTTTCGTTGATTTTAATTTCTCAATAATTTTGAATGGAAACTTATTCATCTAATATACAAGTATAATTTATTACAAAACACCCATATCCGTCAACAGAAAATATGCTGCTAAATCATCTACTTAAATAATAAGCTAACATAATAGTAAAAAGAAAATCAGGATAATTAATAGGATGTATTATGTAAATTTCTTTTTACAAGTTAATTTTTATATTAATTTAGTATGCGTATTTTGCAAAGAATGTACAGTGTCTTATTGAGCAAACTTAAGTATTTTAATATTTGTAGTTCATTTTTAAATGGTTACACTGAAGAAAACCAAAGAAAAATAATTTACTAAATGTAAATTATTCTTAAAGAAATCTTTATAATGAAATTATAAAGTGAGATCAGTGAGGACGGATCCGCTGAAGTCAGTTGAGACGTAACACATAACGCAGATGGTTAACACGCCACCCTCTAATAACGCTGGTCGTCATTTATCATTCAAACAATATTTCACAAGTTTCCACTTGTTCTGTGTCTCTTGTTCGCTCTCGCATTTGTATTGTGTCCGCGTCACCATTAATATAACGGGCAGAAATATTGTTCGTTTGTTTTTTTTATTGATGTTCATAAAAGTTAATTTTCACATGGTATTAGGTATTTTCGTTCTCTTTTACCTATAGACATTTTTTGAAATCATAAAAACTTCTATAAAACTTTAGCCGTGAAATCATCCAGTTTTTAATCCAGAAGGGAACGGGTTGCAGTATTTAGGATTCGGTCGGGTCATATATCCCATAACGTACCTTTTTATTATAGGAAAAACATTTCCTATGTGTAAAATCTATCATTTCCTCATTTGTTATGAGAATATTCATCTATCCATTCAGCCGAAAGATGTCCACTGCTAAACATAAGTCTCCCCCAAAGATCGCCACGAATGGTCCTGCACTGCTCGCATCCTGCGGGTTCCCGTAACCTTCATCAGGTCGTCTGTCCACCTTGTGACGGGTCTGCATACGCTGCGTATTCCGGTGCATGGTGGCCACTTGAGAACTCTTCGGCTCCGTCGACTATCCATTCTACGAGCAATGTGCCTCGTCTACTGCGACTAGTCTAGCACTTTTGATGGCTACGTCCGCGTCGGTGACTTTGGTTTTACCGCGGATCTCTTCGGCAATGTTACCAGACCGAGGAATGGCGCCAAAAATGCTCTCGGAGTCCTGGAGGAGTGTAGTAGAGTGTATAAGTGTGATAATTTATAAAGTTGTTTAGTTTCTTAAATATAAATAACAATTTAAAATCCTATGAATATAAAAATCTTGTGTGCGTCTGTCAGTCATCGTGTAACTTCTAAACGAGTTGACCGATTGTGCTCATGTTCATATAATATTTGTTTTATCAAGAAGGGAATTCCTAGCTATGTTAGGATCATTACCTACCGCACAGGGTAGAACAATGTCTGCCGTACCAGCTAGTATATCTATGAAATTGACTTCTACTATGAGGTTGGCATAGTATAAATAAATATGAGATAACAAAAAATATTTTTAAGCCATTATTTAAACCCTATTATAAGGGATGAATTTTCAAAAAGCCGTTCTTAATGGCCACCGTCATTATATAAATAACTTACGTGCAAAATTTAAAGCTTCTACACTCTTTGGTTTAAGTTTTGCTTGGCCTGTCTGTTAATCTTAAGAACTTTAATAACTAGATTACCGTTTTTGGAAAGTTATTTCCTTAACAAACCCAGGTTGATGGTACTTTTGAAACTGCCATCATAACAATATTTAATTTACATCGTGACAATTTACTTCTTGAAGTAAATCCTATCTCTCTAATAGTTTTAGTATAAAAATAAATATTATTTTACTTTTCTTTAAGTTGTTAGACATAAAAGAACAATCGCGTGTACCTAATATTTGAGTACCTAGGCAAGTTTTAAAGAATTGACAGCGAAAATTTGTAGGACATATTCTGGGCGCTTCCAAACATCACTACATAGATTTCCGACAAAGAAACATCATTAATATTTGAGGCGGCGCGGTTCATTCTCACGTCTAAAGTGGATTAAATTATTCATAGAAACGGTGGTGTTAATAATGGCACATCCATGCGCGTCTATTGTTGAGAATTGCTATTTCTATGTAATTATAGTTGTTTAGGCTCTCTAATATAAGGTAAATTTTAAATTGAAAGCCTAATTATGTCTCATTTTTGATAGTAAATGTAAAGTTATTTCACTTTTAAAATATTTTCGTAATACGTTCACTTTTGGAACTTATAGATTTTACCTTTTACCTTTTTACTCGCGTGGACTACAGAATGCCGTCGATAGGACACACGCGCGAAAGATAGACAATAAATTTTAAATTGGTCATTGTTATAAGTATCGTATATACTTTCACATGTATTTAGTAAAAAAGCTGTTATTTTTACACTACAAACAGACACTTCAATTTTATTTATTTGTATAGATGCCACTGTATAATTGTAGGAACCGTTAGTTTAAAAACAATCTATTGATATTGTAAACTGGCGGTACATTAAATTATGAAACTAATCATTTTGAATTTTTGAGGTTACATACATTAATTAAATAAGCAAAATCATGATACTGATCAAATCAAATATATATAGTCAAATCATGATGTAGGATCTGAAGAATTTGAATTATCAATGGCTAATTTGTTTTTGGCACTTATCGGCCGCTGTCGCTTTGGTCGCTAGGCTCATGCGTTATGATCACAGTTCCAAACTAACCTAACGAAACCAGTTAGTACGAAATTGTAACAGATTGCAAATTTTAGTGTCCGTTCATTATCTCCCGACAGTTTACAATCTGATTTGATTTTTTATAAATTAACATCGGGTACAATAATTCTCATTTTCAATCAAGATGTTATCATCAATCAAGATTTTATTATCATCGTATATTAATTAATTAATTAATCCAGTAATATATACATTTTTTTTTGTTATATTAGTGCTATAAAAAAAATTAAATAAAACCTTAAGTCGATGAACAAAAATAAAATTCTGTTTGACAAGCTGAATGAAATCTATTTATATCATCGTACATCATAACAACTTGTCCGAACTATAATAATCGAATTATTTTTTTGTGATTTTGTTTTAATTGCGGTTGTAATTGTTAAATAAACCATATACCTATCTACCAAGATATTAAACATGTTAAAAATGTATGGTCGACTCCCAAACACGCCCACCGATGCTCAGCACATTAATTTTTGTACTGATTTCGAAAACTGTATAGTGATTAACAGTTTCAAGAGGCGAGGTTGGAATCAAGTTTCACCAGACTGTGACTGGCACTTATATTGGGCAAACACTTTGAACTCTCGTGCATTGTTCCATGTAGATAGTGGAAGCAGGTTAAAAGATAACCAATTGGTTAGTCATTTCCCCAACCATTATGAATTAGTACGTAAAGATTTACTCGTGAAAAACATAAAAAAGTATAGAAAAGAATTGGAAAAAGATTCCAATCCCCTCGCGGACAAAACAGAGGTGAAACTCCCTAACGGGCAGGTCGTCATTCGCTATTTATATTTAGATTTTATTCCGCTGACCTATATACTACCTTCAGATTACAATTTGTTCACTGAAGAGTTTCGCAAATTTCCACAATCGACGTGGATTCTGAAACCGTGTGGCAAATCTCAAGGGGCTGGTATTTTTCTCATAAACAAACTATCGCAACTGAAACGATGGTCGCGGGAGTCGAAAAAATATTTGCAACATCATCTTACAAGCAAAGATACTTATGTCATATCGCGCTATATAGATAATCCGCTTTTGATAGGAGGAAAGAAATTCGATTTAAGGATTTACGTGCTCGTAACGTCGTTCAGACCTTTAAAAGCTTATATGTTTAGTAAAGGCTTTTGCAGATTTTGTACATTGAAGTACGACACTAGTGTTGACGAGCTCGACAATATGTATATCCATTTAACTAATGTTAGCGTGCAGAGGCATGGCGGGGATTACAACCGGCAACACGGTGGAAAACTTACTATACAGAATCTAAAGCTTTATTTGGAAGGAACACGCGGTCGTGAGGTTACCGAGAAGTTGTTTGCAGAGATACAATGGCTGATAGTGCACTCATTAAAAGCGGTTGCTCCGGTAATGTTAAATGACCGCCACTGCTTCGAGTGTTATGGTTATGATATCATCATAGATAATGTGTTGAAACCGTGGCTCGTTGAAGTGAATGCCTCGCCTTCTATGATAGCAACGACAGTGAACGACAGGATACTCAAAGATAAGCTAATTGATAATATTATGGCTGTAGTATTGCCCCCGAATGGCGTACCGGATGTACGTTGGAACAAATCTCCCTCTGAGGAGGTATTAGGGGACTTCGAAGTACTAATAGACGAAGGATCCATTTATAAAGAAGGTTTGGAGTTAATGAAAAGAGATACGAAAATTAACCGCTTTAAAAATAAGTAATTGTAATTTTATAACTATTTAATTCATAACATAGTTACAAAAATAGTACAAAATTATTTTATTAATTATAATATAATTACTATCTAAATTTATATGAAAAATAAAAATTCTCACAAAAATTTATTGTCTCACTCTATGGGGTTTATTGTATCGTGAGTTGTTATCCTCTCTTTCTATAAGTTCTTCATCAATTAAAAGATCAAAATCACCAAGTGCTTCGGCATCAGGTATCTTGTTCCATCGAGCATCAGGTAATCCATCTGGCGGAACAACTACCGAAACTATGTTATCGATTAGTTTATGTTTTAGTATTCTATCATTGTGTGTGGTAGACTGTAGTGACGGAGAAGCGTTTACTTCAACCAACCAAGGCTTAAAGGTATTATCAATGATGATATCATAGCCATAACATTCGAAACAATGACGATCATTAGCCATTACTGGAGCAACAGCCTTCAGAGAATGTACAATGAGCCACTGCATTTCGGCAAATAGTTTTTCCGTCACCGAACGTCCTTTGGTTCCTTCTAAATAAAGTCGAAAATTCTGTATACTCATCTTTCCGCCATGTAAGCTGTTGTAATCTCCTCCGTGTCTTTGAACGCTTACATTAGTCAAATGTACGTACATGTTGTCTAACTCAGTTACACTTGTGTCGTACTTGACAGTACAAAATCTGCAGAAGCCGTGTTGGAATAAATAAGCTTTGAGCGGTCGGAACGAAGTCACCAACACGTACAGTCTTAAATCGAATTTCTTCCCGCCAATCAAAAGGGGATTGTCAATGTAACGTGATATTACATAACTTTCTTTACTGCACACTTGAGGATGAAAAGGGGATTTAGCTTCACGGGACCATTTCTTTAGTTTAGATAATTTGTTGATCAAAAAAATTCCCGCGCCCTGAGATTTCCCACAAGGTTTCATGATCCACGTTGTCTGAGGAGACTTTCTGTATTCCTCCACAAACATATTGTAGTCTGCGGGTAAAACGTACGTCACGGGTATAAAATCTAAATGAATGTATCGGGTGACAACTTGCCCGTTTGGGAGTGGGACTTCCGTTTTTTCCGCTAATGGATTGCCTTCCTTCTCGAGTTCCTTTCTGTATCTTTTTATATTTTTTACTAATAAATCTTTGCGCGACAACTCGTAGTGGTTTGGGAAGTGATTTATCATTTGATTATCGTTCATCCTGTAGCCACTGTCGATACTAAATATATTGCGACAGTTCTGAGTGAAGGACCAATAGAAATTCCATTCATCCTCGGGACCGACTTGAATCCATCCACGCCGTTCAAAGTTGCTTATGATCACAGATTTCTCCAAGTCCGTGCAATAGGTTACTTTGCTTTTGTCCATGGCTGCTGTATTTTTGTAGTTTATATATTTTGCTTCATTCCTAATAGAAAATTCCTCATAGCTTTTCCGTAATAGAATAATAAATTTATAATGAAATAAGTACAGAATAAAAAATAAATATTTGTGAAAAAAAAAGTTACTATATGAAACACAAGCTTCAGTACTTTTATACAGTATGACATTTCTTATTTATAAAAAGTTAAGATTTATTACTTCATGAAGGTTATATTTACAAGAGATATACAGTGTAACTATATTTATTTATTTAATTTATGTTCGAAGAGTTATAAGCGATTTTAAACAATAATTATAAGTTTAATAGTTTTAATATCACTATCATACAAGAATAAAACTTTTTTATTTAGTTATAAGTATTATTAATGATTGGGTACTATAGACTACTTTTTAAAATCAATAGTGAAACTTTATCTAAGCGTAAATCTCTTTTTTAAAGTTTTAAAGTTCAAATCTCAAAATTGTATGAAGCTTTGGTGGAATCTTGAAGTGACATGTTGTGGTTTTTATTTTTTATTAATTAACTTAGGTTTTTCACGTTATATTATGTAATATTGGTGGTGTTTCGTGTAATGTAGTTGATATAGTTTGGTTATTCTGTATAAGTAAAGTGGATTATAAATATAATCTGGAAGCATGCATTTTGAGGTGCCACAAAAACTCCCTAGAAAGTTCTAACAAGGGAGTCACCATCGTGTTGAGATATTGAAATCGTTCTAAGAAGGGACACTCAATAATCAATTAATAATGGCTATAATGGTCTTCAATAAAGAGGACTATTTGCCAAGTTAGGAAGATGAAGGTATGGAGGGTAGAGGTAAAGAGAACCATGTTATATGGGGGACAAGTTGAAAATATTTTGTGTGTATGAAGTGATTTTATAGTTTTGAATTATGTAAAACTTGATATAATAAATGAAATATAATAGGAAAAGTTTCTGCTGTGAAAAGTTGCCCAAGTGGCTGAAAATTAAAAATAATAACTTTTGTCGCTATCTTTAAAATTTACGCACATGCTACCGTGGCGCCATCGTAAATTGACGCTTTTCGACTGAAACATTTCATACATAGAGGTGGTATTTCTGGCTCTACCCTCCATACAAAAAGGATAGAATATGCTTAAAATATTGTGTAAAGTATTTTTAGATGAAATCATAACTTTACTTTTAAATCAATTAAAATACAACAATTTTACTTTCTCCTCTTTTATATAATGGCTTAATTTTAACTTGCTTTATAAATATCACTTGCATGTTGAACTGATCCATACTGAAACAAATATAGCTATTTTGATATCTAGTACCTAAGTCTCTTGGAAAAGTCTTTATTACGAAATACAGTTAAAACATTGTAACAATGTCCAATTTATATTTAAATTACACAGAAATTCAGAAATATACTGAAGAGAATCATACAAAAATAATCAAAAGATCTGCAACAGAAAAGACTGACAGCAGTATGACGAAGGTAAAATGTGACTGTGAATATGAATCCCTTTTGAAATGTATATTTTTATCTTTCACATCTGTATTCAGTAGAAGCATTTAGCGTATGATAAAAGCACAAATAAACTTAAAAATATAACTATAATATATATATATATATATATAATATTATTTAGTTTTTATTATTTATTTTATATCAATATTATATTTTAAACACACGTTGGTTCAAATTATGCTTTGGAATTAAAACTATTATGTTCATAGTGTATACAAACTTATTTAGTTCTTTGTGAAATCACACATACAATAAAAAACATTTTGACAGATTAATTATTGCACAGCTTTTGGCTCTGGCTGCTAAAACAAGCCAAGAACTTGCAATATGGATATTTCTTTTTATAAAGATAAAATTTAAATGAATGTTTGTAACACGGAATCTGTGGTTTGTAATGTGTGAATGGATTTCAAAACTTTACATCTAATGGAATGGAAATAGTTTAAAAACACTAAATACATTTGTTTATTTTTATTATTAACTAGTTGTGCACAACGGTTTCACCCGTGTTAATTTTATTCGACAAACACCGCGCCGCTAACGCACCCGTGTACCCTATCATAATTATTGTTCTAAACTATGTGTCTAAATAGCATACTCTAAAAAGCAAAACTTAATTTCATAAAATTGTCTTTATGATAAAGTAACTTTTGTTCGTGAGGATTAGGCGAGAACATGGCGTCTAAAAATAATGCTTATAAATCACTTTTTACATTTCAACTACTTAATCTTTGTCACAAAACACCTTATTGTAGCTTATGTATAAGAAATAGGCATATGCTATTGCTGACTTTTTATAGATATACTAAGGACCAATATTATTGTAGAACGTATTTCCTTATCATCAACGATTACGCCAGCGCACGCAGTTATAGCAGTTCGAGAGGGCCTCTACTTTCGATTTACGTAACAAAAATCAATATTTAAGGATATCTGATAGTTGTGGCCTAATATTAAATAGCCTATGCTATTACTTGAAAGTTTGGCTATCATATACAAAAATAATTTTTCGAATCCGACTTGTAGTTCCAGAGATTAGCGTGTTTAAAACGAACAAACAATAAAAAAAAAATCCGCTTTATTATATTAAGTATAGATTACTTTGATATATCTCTTAAGAAATCATAAGTGATAAATACTCAGCGTTAAGCGATTTAAGCGCCCGATTGATTCCCCACTACCATTTTATTTCATTTGCGCGGAACCCTAATTCTTTTGGCAAAATAAAAGTAGCCTAAGTTTCTCCTTGTAATATGTGCTATCTGCCAGTAAACGTCTTGTCAAAATCGGTCCGATAGTTTCGGAGATTACCCGGAACAAACACACAGACACACAAATACTTTAAAAATTGCTTTTTTGTTATGAGTACCGTATATACTTTCATATGCATTTAGTAAAAAACTGATATTTTCATATTACATACAGACACTTCAATTTTTTTATTGTATAAGTTAAAATTATAATTAAAAAAAAATTAAATGAAGAAATAAATATTTTAATACGAAATAATTGTTAATATAAAAATGACAATTAACGCGTATAATATTATTTAACTATTAATCATGTACGGTTGGTTTAATTAACCAAAACTTGTATGAAAAAACGCATTAAATCCTCTTTTATACTCGACGGTAAACTTTCATGAGCTATTCAATGCGGTAAGTATGAATAAAAACCGAGAGTACAGAACCAAAGCCCTTGACCCGGTGTAAAATAAACTTGTTTTCATCTTTTCTCCTAAATAAAATTTACTAATTGGATGTCTGTTCAATGAGTCGTGGTAAGGACAAGACGAAAACACTCTAGATTATATTGTACTTATGTCTACCTGTTACACTATATTCTCGTTATTTTCGAACTGATCAACGCTGTTAGTCTGAGGTGTCTTAATAGCTTCACCGGACTTAATTGTTAGTGCAGAAAGTACTCAGCTGAATTGACAATAGCTGCAAGGGTACCCAAGAGGTCGAACATCTGCTTGGGTTGTTACCGTGCATGCAGTTTTGCTACTATCTAGTTCTTTCCACCGGATTTAATTATTTAAACATATAGGTATATATATGAAAAATATGCGTACATGTATTTAGTGGTCCGAATGTTATGATGCTCGGTAACCCTTACCACACTATCGAATATTCAAAATAAAATAAAAATATAACCAAAACCTTAACCGTATCCCATGTAAATATTTCGAATTATTAAGGATAGAATATGTGGGATCAGCGTGCCTTCCATACTATATTGTCCAAACCTAGCAGTACTGATACCCTTTCAGTATACAATTTCATTGATTGTTACTTCAAATAAAATGCGTTGATTCAACTAGGACGACATAACTCAAACGGTTAAAGACCATAAACTCAAGAAAAAACATAAATACGGATAGAAACAAAGTCGAATGAGATACAGAGACTTTTGAATACCAAAAATGACTTAAAATTTTACTAAAGTAAAATGTATATTTTATAACTTTATTATTTAAATAAAACCTACTTTCTTCTAAATACAATTCTTTGCTATGGCGGATGTTATACCTGATGTACAGTAGTCGCTGGTCGCGATCCTGTCGGACACAAATGTCATGTCCAACTGCCCAGCAATCATTACATTAAAAAAATGGTATATCATTTTCAGAAACGAGGTTAAGAATATAAGACGGAGATATTTTAATCTTAAAAGTTATTAAGATCGTAAATCCCTAACAAACGTAAAACTCATTTACAGTAATAAGCGGAAGTGTAGTAAAAATAAAACGTTATGTCTTTTTCGAGGAGTTTAGCACAAGCAAATGTTGAATTATATATTACACCGTTTGTAGAGTGAGAGACTCGTGGATCATGTCGCGTAATTCTATTTGTCAAGCAATTACTAAATGCCGGGTACCTCCTCGGCGACAATGAACTTCACAGATCTTATAAACAAACGGGATAAGTAATTATAAAATGTAATTAATCACAGACTTTGTTTGAGAGCGGCTGTTGTTTATACACGAGCATATTGTCGTCAGATGGCATAGGTACTTGTTCTAAAAAGATAAAGATCTTACATTACTTTGCATTGTCACCTTATTAACTTCTCTTGTTTTAGTAAAGTAGTGCTTATTATAGAACTATACAAGTTCATACTAATATTATAAAGAGCAAAAGTTTATACATTTGTAGGAGGTCATCTCTGGAACCACTGATATGATTTTACAAAATTCTTTCACTAGTAGGCAGCTGTAGGTACTGTCATAGAGAGAAATAGGCAATTTTTATTTTTATTAAATTTTATATTAACGCGAACGAAGGCGTGTAATATGAACTAGTTTGTCACTAGTTTGTAAAGAATTAAACTTATTTGAAATGAATAAAGTAACTGCTGATGTTGTCGTAATATAATGTACTAATATCCTAAAAGATCCAAAGCCTATTATGAATTTATTAAGTTAATTAAAATTCTGTAGGTACGCTGACTGACTGCTCCCGGGAATGAATGTAATACAAGTGTTACATAGTTTTGTAATATTATTTAACCTTTGTTATACATTTTTCTACGGATTGTAGCTTGATTACAAATATGATTCGACTTACTACATACATATATTTCACAATTTCTAGGTATTCTCACTACAGCCACTTCAGCCCAGAAAAATGTTAAGTTATATCATTCATAATATGTTATTGTATAACATTTCTGATCTCGTTTCATTTACAGATTTCTTTTAAATATTTGTTACAGAACAGTGTTAATATTGTTTTATAGTGGTTGAGAACTCGCGCTGCGCTGTGAAGGTTCTGTGGTTTATATAAATATTGATTGTAGATTATCCTCACATTCTCCGACGCCTCTGATGCGTGACGGCATAAGTGTGAATGACAAACTTTTATTTTCTGGGCCCCCACAAATGAAATGAACATATCAGCAAATGTAGCTTTACCCCGTATTAATTACGGGTGAAATATGAAATATATATTTTTTTAATTATGCCATATGGCTAACCTCCCTTCGTGCCTAATTTTGAAAAGATAAAACGCTGGAAAGAGCCCTGTAAGTTTTGATAATCGGTTAGTAAGTAAGGTCACAATATTCGATATTCAATTCACCTTTTTATCTCAAGCATTTATCGAAAAAAAAAAAAAACATGACACAGGGACAGGCAGACGGTCAATAAAGTAATCTTATAAAAATCCACTTGTTATTTTAGGTACGGAACCCTAAAAACTTTATAAACCTACATAATATCTTTTAAGGTTCCTTAGATTACATAAGAATGCTTGTTCTTAATTATGCATATATTGCTATTACGTAGCAAATACATAGCCCATTACTACGCTACGCTACAGTAGGAAACACCTTTAAGGTTTCTCTCATAGCTTCTACGTACGTGCTGTGAGCGGTAAATGCCATTAGGTTCAATGAACATACAATGAGTTTGAGACATAGATACACATCGAATGACAGACTATTTTGGCTTAAGGTTTCATATAATATAATATCGCTATAAAAGTCACATGGTTCATTATTAACTATTTTTACTTGGACGACTAGACTTCTTAGAATGTCTACTAAAATTAAATATTATCAAATTAGCATATTTGAACAACACAGAACAACAGTAAAATCAAATTTCACGTTTCTACCTAATAATTCATAATAAATAATGTATATACCGTTTATGTAACTTAAGTTCTATTACAAAATAATCACATAATATGCTTAAATCGCGGTTATAGCTGCCGATATAAACGAAAAAAATAATTTAAATATGTTTATGAAGCACGCTGGAATATATTTAAAGTCATAAAAATGTATGAAACATTTACTAATTAAATTGCAGGAGTTAAGGGGAAAAATACACCACGAGTTGAATCGCACATTATCAAAATTGTCATGCGAGTTCACGATATTAAGTTAGGTGTCTATATTGGCAATATGTAGGCATGAAATGGAATTTCCAATTGAGTGCAATATCCGGTTAATTCAGCTTTGAGTAAGTCACTGAAATCTCAGTACGTCTAGAAATATACCTATGTTGCTTTGTGTTGTATAATATTGAACTTCATATTAGATACTATGATACGAAAATTAGTATCATTATGTAAAAAGTGAAATTTTCATTATGTATCTTCTAAAGCGAAAATATACTGTTACTTAATAAAACTACGAATTTTGTGAAGATTATATATATTACAGCATTGTGATTAATAATTTCTAAGATGATGTGGCGCTTTGTAAATTTTGCAAATAAAGTTAGAACTTAGTACAAGCGATCCTAAAAAACGGGCAATTAGTAAAACAAGTTGTTCTTCAACTGTTCATAAATTCGTTTTAAAAACATAACTTCAATGTTATACTTAAGTAATTTATCATAAACACTGTTATTATAACTAATAATAAAACTCTACTATTAAAAGAGACGATATAGATTAACACTATAAATATATTCTTAGTCAAACACGTAACTTTTAGTAGCTGATAAAACTTGTGCAATATCACCTGGCAGGTAGTTTGTAACTGATTAGCATATAGAATGGTGCGAAGGTGTGTCATTTTTCTAAAAAGCGCAAACACTAAAATACAAATTCAATTCGTCCAAAACATATATAAAGAAAAACTAGTTTCTCCGCACTTCGCTTGTGTTGTAATATTTTGTACTGAACACGAAAATACACATAATATGTCTTAAGGCAAATCTTATTCACCTTTAAAGATTTTGTTTCACATTTCTTTTTCATCTGTTTTTACTAGTTTTAGAAGTTCGGTTGCTAATGTTGTTAGGTTCATCCTTCTCCAAAAGTTCCTCGTCGATGAGCAATTCAAAATTACCTAAAGCTTCTACATTGGGAATTTTATTCCAACGCACATCAGGCACACCATCTGGCGGCAAGACGACAGTTAAAATATTGTCTATCAGTTTGTATTTAAGTATTCTATCGTTGACCGTTGTGGATGTTAGTGATGGTGAAGCATTTACTTCGACCAGCCACGGCTTTAACTGGTTGTCTATAATAATATCGTATCCGTAACACTCAAAGCAATGCCTGTCATTTGCCATCACTGAAGATACCGCCTTTAACGAGTGCACAATTAGCCATTGCATAGCAGCAAAAAGCTTCTCAGTCACGGTTCTACCACGTGTACCTTCTAAGTATAACCGTAAATTTTGTACAGTCATTTTTCCACCATGTATATTATTGTAATCGCCACCGTGTTTCTGTACACTAACATTTGTCAAATGGACGTACATGTTATCTAACTCTGTCACGCTTTTATCGTATTTTACCGTACAAAATCTACAAAAGCCGAGTTGGAATAGATAAGCTTTTAGAGGTCGAAAAGACGTGACCAGCACGTATAGTCTGAGATCAAACTTTTTGCCCCCTATAAGTAACGGATTGTCTATATATCGAGAAATAACGTAACTTTCTTTACTCAGTTGTGGATGAAAGGGCGTTTTGGCTTCTCGGGACCATTTCTTTAACTTAGATAATTTATTTATTAGAAATATTCCTGTACCTTGAGACTTGCCACAAGGTTTCATGATCCAAGTGCTTTGAGGTGACTTACGATATTCTTCGACGAACATATTATAATCTGCTGGAAGAACAAATGTTACCGGTACAAAGTCGAGATGAACATACCGTGTAACTAACTGCCCTCCGTGTAGAACAACTTCAGCTTTTTCAGCAAGTGGATTCCCGTCCCTTTCTAATTCTTTTCTATACCGTTTTATATTTTTAACTAATAAGTCTTTTCGTGATAGTTCGTAATGGTTCGGAAAGTGATTTATAATTTGGTTGTCATTCATCCGGTACCCACTTTCAACGCTAAATAGATTTCGGCAAGTTTGCGTCGAAGCCCAGAAGAAATTCCACTCATCATCTGGCCCGACTTGGCTCCACCCGCGTCGCTCGAAGTTGCTCATTAACACTGACTTTTTCTAAGTCAGTGCAAAAGTTAACTCGACATTTTTCTAGTGCCGGCGCGTTGACACGACCGTAGATTGTGTTCGCAATTTTCTTCAACTCTTGATTCATTATTGTAAATGTAAAACACGTCTGGGTATTTTATTGCACTACTACTTAAATCCACAGAGAACTTCCTTATATAGGAGAATATAGCAGGTATGTTGTCATGGATTTCTATAAACAACATTATTAGGCGGTCTCCCTCCTATAGGTAATTCACTATGACGACGAATAAACATAATCTCTATTGATTTTAATTTGCTGCTATCCCACTCTATTTACTTAACTAATGAGAGACATCATGTTGGCGCTTTTCAACTATTGCTTTGAAAACATATTAAGTATGTATTTCTTTAGATTGTTTGTAGTCAGTATTGAAATTTATTATTAAACTAAATTAGGCCCTTTGTAAATTTAAGTCGTGTACTGAATCTTTAGCATTTATTATTTTTATTTAATTTACTTTAGTTTATATAAAGTTTAGAGTAGATTATTGTTATGGTTTTATTTTTGATAGGTTATTTTAGTAAGTTATAAAAATAACAAAGTAATTTTGATCTGTAAATAGTTAAATGCTTTTAAGGTAACACGTTATTGTTTATCATGCCACTTTTTGTATGATAACAGTAGTCAACTTAAAATCAGGTTTTCAGTTTTTTTACTGAATATTTCTTACTATTAGACCAAGCAAAGAAACCTCTACAAAAATTATGTTTTAATTATGGTGAATATCAACAAAATATATCCACGACTAGCTGTGCCCGCGATTTTGTCCTCGTGGTATATTTTGTGTATGAAAAACAGCAACTAAATAAAAACCTCCCCTCACCTCAATGTCACCTTACGGTATTTGACCGACATAATTACATAAAATATATTTATAAAATACCCATCTAAAATAATTTTAAATGCTAACCGTCCTTTACGTAAAGCTAATTTTATTTAATAACTATATTTTTATTAACTGTTTATAGTAGGTATATTTAGTGTAATTTAATAAAAATCTTTATAGTGCAAACACCAAACAACGACATCTATCATAGGAAATTTAGATCGAATAGATATTTTTATTTATTTTAAACATTTAGAAATAACGTTAAAATCTGTCTAAAAACATTTTAAAGTAATAATAAAAGCCCAGCTTTAAATTAATAATATAAGTGATTACAGAAAATATACTTAAGTGGGATAATAAATATAAAATCAATTTCATAATAATATAAACCAAGCTGTACAGCGCCATCTATGAATACTCCTTGAGAATTAAAAAACACGTTTTGATTTATTGTTTTTTTTAAATGATATAATTTAGGTATCTTTTCACTTTGTTTCACTAAATATTTAAAATATATTAAAAAATTACATATGAATACATTATTTTTTATATGTACCTAACCTAAACGCAATTTATAGACCATACCAATGTCCATATGTGTAAAAATCCTAAATGTACCTTGGCACTATAAACTACAATTATACTAAATTTCATTAAGTTCGGTCCAGTAGTTTTTGCATGATTGGCATTCAAAGGTAACGAAAGACAGACAAAAATTTCAAAAACTATCGAAATGTGTTCTGTCCATGATACTAAAACACCTCCCCCCTCGCAATATTTTTCTCAAATATTTTCCACTCTTCTCTCGACTTTTTACTCTTTTATTATAAGTATACACTATTTAAAATATATTTGTCTTACCTAATGGATGAAAGCAAGAGGAATAACAAATATAACGATTATATATTATTAGTATGTTTATCTATTAGTATTTCATTGTATTATGTATATCATAAATGGCTGGAAATCTGAATGAAATAATTTTAAATCTAAACGAAAGGAAAAAAAGGCTGTCATGTGCCTTTCAGGTTGTTGTGGATATATTTTGATATAGTAGATAAGTTTTAAATATCATGACCTCGGTGTTGTCAAGCGAGAGTTTTCAAAGAGATAAATTATACAGTAGGTACCTATTTGATGGATGAGGTCGGTATCAAGTATGCGTATAAAATATTTTGCCTATGAAACATTCAAGAGAAATCAAATTAATTTTATACTAAATTTTCTTAACATTTTCAAAATCTCGGTTACATAATGTTATCTGTAAATAAAAACTTATGTTTGTGCTAAACTCGAACACCGTTTACCGATCACTAGTAAAGGTTTTTAAAATTCTTTATAGGTTTAACGTTTGGCGATAATTTCACCTGATGTCGACGTGGCCTAAGATGGTTGCATGTTAAGGCTAGCGGTGGAACTGAATCTCAAGTGCAGCTGCCACTAAACACCTACCCAGTGAACACGATACCTTACTTTGAAGTCATACACAAGGCATACGTGGGTTACAGCATTTTTATGCGTACATGACATAAAATTGATGTGATTAGTTATCTCAAAGTTATGTCAAACTTTGTGATATTAATATAACATCATACTGATGTACCGAGAAATTAATGTGTTATCAGGGTAATTATTTTTATGTTACGTTCATCTTATGTATCGTTAATGTCATACTGTTACATAAGACGAGTAATTTTGTTATTTATAACTAACATAATGCACATATCATACCTTCATATAACTGACAAGTCACTGTTTACGTGGCCTTGACATAATAATAAAAGCAGAATTTTGCATTAAAAATAGTCAATTCATTATGTAAATCTGATATAACAGTGAATATTATCGTTACGTACCTGAGAAGTTAGTTTTTCACTTACGGTTGATATATCAATAAAGTCAAATATTCTCATTATTACTTTTTTTTAATGTTGTTGATTGATGTTGCATCGCCACGGTTTTGTTCCAGGTATCGTTTTGATTTATACATTGAATATAAGGGTTTGTTTTTATAATTCATTTATTAGCTCCTATAAGTAACACGACTAACACAAATATTAATTCGTTCAACTTCCGGAGTACCTCCAGTGTTGACTATTTAGTCATTCTAATATGCAAGTGCGAAACTAGTTCATAGTTACTTCAGCATCTTAGCATCTTACTCATCAGTGTAACTTGAAATTAGTTGATATAAAATATTAGGTCTTTACCTATGATATTGCCGTTTTGTATGAAAAAATAAAAACGAATTTTTTTCATGTATTTTTTATTTGTATTAATCGAAGTAATTACCCATGCAATCAATGCATCTTTGCCAGCGCAGTGGCAGTTTATTGATGCCCTTCTTAAAGAAATCAGCTGGACGGGAGGCAACAAATTCTTCAAAGGCATTTTGTACTGCCTCTCGGGTATTGAATTTTTTCCCGCCAAGGAGTTATCCAAATTCTGGAAAAAGTAGTAGTCTATAGGCGCAAGGTCTAGTGAGTAGAGCAGATGACGGAGAACTTCCAACCCCAGTTTTTGAAACTTGGAGACCGTCTGCTGTGCTATAAGGTCGCGCGTTGTCGTGCAGGAGCAGCGGAGACGAGCGATTGACCAATGCTGGTTGGAGATGTGCCAGCTTCTCCATCATTGTGTTCAGTTATTCACAGTACACATCTGCAGTAATGCTCACCCCGTTTGGTAAGAAGCTGTGATGAATCACACCGGCGCTAGACCACCAAACAGTGACCATCACATTTCTAGGGGTAAGTTTTCGTTTAAGGCATTGTTTAGGTGCTGAACCAGGATCCAACCAACTTGCTGAGCGCTTGCGGTTATTAAATAGAATCCATTTTTCATCGCAGGTAACAATGCGGTTCAATATTCCTTCATTTGTGTGTCTGTTGAGCAGTGCAAGGCACATCTCGACGCGTACTTCGCGCAGGCGATCATTGAGTTCGTGGGGCACCCATTTGTCAAACTTTTTTACCTTTCCAATTTGACGCAAATGGACCAATATTGTTTTGACGCTAACGTCGAAAGCTGCTGCTAATTAAGCCGTAGATTGTGTATCATCAGCTTCCACAATCGCCTTTAATTCGTCATTGTCGACCAAAGTTTTCGGACGACCGCGAGGTTCATTTTTCAGGTCGAAATTCCCAGAACGGAAGCGGGCAAACCAATAAATAACAGGTGGTGCGTTGGTTTGTAGTGTTAGCTCCGTAAATGTCGTTGATGTTGCGTGCCACTTGTGCCGCGTTGCTGCCACGACGGTACTCATATTCCATAATTACTCGAATTTTTAACGTATCCATGATGACAAAAAAGATTAAAATGCGATGAAAATGTAACACTAATCAATAAACAAATGAGTACTTTTGGAAAAAGAATTCCATGTTTTTAAAATAAAATTAATTTGAAATTAGAATTCTTAGCCAAACAAAAATTATTTTGATTATTATAATATTATTGAAGCTATGGAACCTTAATTACCAATATTTTTATCATAATACTGTCAGGGTTGTCATTTTTATCTCATTATTGAGTAATTTTTTACATAATGCATGATATTGCTCGATGTAATTCAGACGTCACATTGACATAAATTTATTCATTGGGTATTATAGGTGATGAAATGGCTACAAAGTAAAAGGTTAGAAATTGCCCCTCACCATGCTATAGTTTCATCATGATGTTTTCTTTTAGCAAAAACTCAGGGTCAATACAGAGATTTTAACTCACACTGATCAACGTGGTGTCCTTACACGTTAGTACTGAGCCAACATTGCTTCAAAGGTTGGTAGATCTAATTGTTTTTTATATAGAAGGTATTTTAATATTAACCCTGAATGGGATACATGGCGCGGTGGTCGAGTTATTGACTACTAGAAAGAGCTGAACAACGTATGTTCAGCTTGAGGTATCCACTATTCAACAAAAAAGAATAATTCAAATCGGTTCATAAGCAAAGAAGTTATGGCTGAATATCTAAAAAAAATATTCGAATTGAGTAACCTTCCACCTTTTGTTGAAGTTGGATAACACCTGTTAGTTAAACATATTGTTAATAGATGGCGCCTTCTATAAGTTTGTTGATATGTAGTTGAACATATTTCTATACCTCTGAGGTATAGAATATTATGCGCCAAAACACACATTTTACAGGAGAGACAAAAATGCGAGGCATAGATGTTGAACGCGATGTTACGCGGGCTGTATGCGAGATATAAGTATGAACTAAATTAGGTTTTTTATTGTTTAAGTAGGTAATATTTAATATAATTACTATATTGTAATAAAGTTATTGCTTGTATGATTTTGTGGACTTGAGGTTGTTTACTTGCAACAGAAAATTAAGTTGACGGTATAAATAAAGCATTATGTCATCATAATGTTATTTACCTCGGCATAA
The DNA here is from genome assembly GCA_033032175.1 of Saturnia japonica. Lineage (NCBI taxonomy): Eukaryota > Metazoa > Arthropoda > Insecta > Lepidoptera > Saturniidae > Saturnia > Saturnia japonica. The sequence goes on from CM065314.1 coordinate 9,719,373, forward strand.
TACATTAATTTCAAGTAATACTCAGGGGCATAAAGCATCATATGTATGTATAGAATCATAAAATTATTTCAAATTTCTTTATTTATTTATTTTCTTATGTAATAAAATAGAAACATTCATGAGATCAATCATTGGACTTCTTAAAATTAACACAATTGTTATGTACTTATCTAATTAAAATATGTTTATTATTAAGCAGCAGCTTCAGGTAGGTCTGGAACATCGCCATTTGGTAGATTTTTGTAGAAGTCATGAAACATGGAGGGAATCCACTGTAACGATTTTTGTAAGTCGTTATACTTTAATTTGGAAATTGGCCTCAATGTATCTCGAATAGGTTTTGGTGTTGGCATAGAAAATCCTTTTCGTTTGTTTCGAATAAAACTAACTTCACTAAACATTTCGTCTTGAAATGATGTTTTATAGAACATTGAGCCCATGTGTTCTTTTCGAAATTGCATCCATACTATATTGGAATATGGCACCGTTTCTCCAGATTCCGATTTTTTTCGGTGTACAAAAGGCGCTGAGAGTCCCTCACAAAATGCTGAAAATTCTTTGAAAGAATCTGTTTCCATGTTCACTACACTTATTTTGGCATTTTTGGAACAGCTTTTAATAAACTGCTGCCAGTCCCAAGGTGTAACTATAGGAAATTCTTGTATTTTTTTCTTTTCTCGCTCGATAATGGAATGGATTACGTCCACCTCCATGTGCGTATGTCCTTTCAGTAAATACTTGTGGTTAATTATCTTTATATTTTGATTTGATAGTATCCACAAATACGCCATCATTACAGAAATATTTTTATTCTGTCCGGCGCAGTTGTCACTCCATATCGTCACTTCTTCTAATCTGACATCTTCAAGCTGTTCAAAAAACTTGACTAATCCAGAAGCCATCTCATTCCTGCCACGTCCTGCTACAGTCTCGTCCCACATAAAGCACCAGCTCTCCTTGGCTACAGAATCCATAATCGTGAAGTTAAAAGTCTACAACTTCCTAAGATAAAAACTTTGGCTATTTGTCAAATAAGGTGTAGGCAAACACTTTTGTAGATCAACTGTTAACATTTTTTTAGAACCGTGACTCTCTATTGCATCGACTTTGTCAAATCCTTTTAAGCTATAGCGGAGGTGTGATTCCTGAAGATGTTTATCATGTTCAGCTTTTATGGCATTCTTATCTATTACATCGGTAGTATTTTTTGTTTTAATTACAAAGCCATCACAATCGTCGCACGTATCATTGGCTGGAGGATTAAATCCTAAATTATACTCATTCTTGAAAATATGTCTATATAGCCATGCCTTTGCAACATTCTCCTTCGGTATATTCTTTTCGGCACAAAACTCTACATACAAAGCATACAATTTTTCAATATTTAGATGACTTCCAAGATACAGTCTTTTAGTTCTGTTCCGACTATAATGACTCTCATATTTGGGTATCATATCAATGTGGTTACGAATGCTTTCTTTAATGGCTTCTGCCGTTTTATTAGGCGGTGGATGTCTTCCTCGTCTGTCTTCTTGAACAAAGCCGTGTGTAGATTTTTTGATAGCATTTCTCACAACAGTCTCAGAAATTGCCAAGGTATTTAAAAAAAACTTTTTGCATATCTTTTCGGGTTTATCGTTGACCAAAAATGTGTAATTTAATGTAAACGATCTCTTAGGTGGGTGTTCAGGATCGCGACGTCTAGATCTAGCAGTTTCAATTTCTGTTACCATTGATATTATAAACTGTCTCTTCAAATTCCAAGTCATCTCATTACTATAATATTTTTGAAATATAGCAGCTCTGGCTGTTTCATCTACTCGTTCAGAGCATTTCAGTCGACAGTCACATACAGGTTTCATCTTTTTTTCGGGCACAACTTTACCTTTCTTAGATGTATACGATTTTCCTGTGACAGCTTTAAGTTTTCTAACGTTGCACTTCCATTTACAAATATTTCTTTTTCGTTTTCAACTCCCTCTGCTCTCTGATGAAGACGATAAAGAAATAGTTTGAACATCCATAGAGATAGGGTTTATGCATGTATTTAATCGATTTTCTGAATTTACTTCATTGTCGGATAAGCTGCTACAGCTAGTTTCTGGTACAAAAATTTGACTTCTTCCCGGAAAATCATGATCTGGTGAATTTTCGTTAGTGTCTGGAACATAGTCCTCATCTGAAGGTGAAAAATCTTCTTCAGAGTTGCTGTGTACACTGACAAGGTGATACGATTTAGATGCATCTGGTACTTCGTTTATTGAAACAATATCAATTAGCGACCCAGACTTTGATAGTTTTGTCTCTTCATCAGAAGCATCTATAACACAATTTTTTTTGGGCGATGGTACGAAATTATTAGCTGAAGTATCATTTAAGATACTGGAAATTGACGGACATGTGTTTTCATTAAAAGCTTCTACTACTGTAGCAATTTTATCGGGCAGAGGTAAAACATTAGACGAAATATCAGTTAATAAATTGGAATTTGAAGGTTGAGTGTCTTCATCGGTGTCATCAACTACTGTAGCGAATACTTCAGGCAATGGTGTAAATTGGTCAACTCGTTGATATTCTACTTCTTCAACATTGTAAGTCCTTGGGGAATCACCATGGAGGGTAAGGTTTCGCTGTAGGAAATCATATTTATTCGAAAGCCCTGAAAAAGAAAACACTATGTAGTCTTATCAAGCCATTGCAAGAAAACGTAAATATAATTAAATGTCAATTTCCAGGACGAAATGTATCTATCAGTCGGTCGGTCTTATCACCTTATGAATTTAAAAGGTCAAAATAATTCGTTGCTACGTGTAAGCTAGGCAAACAAACCAACAAATATACTATCACATAAATATTGTAAGATCTGAACATTAAAAAAATAAAACCTTGCATATTCCGTGAAGATCAGTACAGTAACAATTTATTTACCGACACATTTTAACAAACATTAGCTAACAGATATTATTGCCTAGAGCCTAGGAGCGGGCTTTAGGTTTTCTCCCTTAATATTATTAATTTTGCAATTTGTTAGTATGAATAGTTGGTATTAAATCATAAACAAACGAAAAAAATCCATAAATAAACTCTTTTCCCAAGTATTTCCCAAAATGGTCCTAATCAAAAGTGTGTATTTACGGGAGATACTATTGTTTACCCCTAAAAAGCTACTCGCTATGTTATAAAAGTAATAGAAAACTTCCTTACCATCTCCTGAAGTTTGGTCAACTTGTTCTTCAACAGTAGCTAGCTTACATAATAACTTTCCACGTGAAAACATGTCGATGAAACCATGTAAAATAATTTTAAAGCATTATTTGCATTGTGATTGCACGCACGATACGCAAGCACTGACAAGTTCACGGCAGACACGGCGCGGCGCGCGGCGCGGGCCCCACGCTGCGTTTAGTGGTAAAAGGCATTAAGTCCAATTAAAAACATTATATTTGCGCGACGCTTATGGGTAAATAAACTTATGATCCTTTGAGATTCTATACCACGTTAGTATTTTTGGATTTAATATCATATACAAATGTTTATCTTTTAATATACTACTCGTAGGAGTTAATGCTTTATACCACTATGTAGAACTGATTTTAACTATTTTATTGGTACAAAAAACAAGATTTCGTAAAAAATGGAGTTACTATTGTATACCTCTGAGGTACAGATTTTTATTAGGAATGCTGTTGAAATATTATTGAGTTCGTCTACAAAAATCATTCTCTTTGAGATATTATATTTTAAATGTTTTAAGTTTGTTTTATTCTGAAAGTAAAAGTTTCCTTTTAAGTAACATTTGGTGAACACATTTTTACCGTTGAAAAAGGTTTTAATTTATTATTTCGGAGAAGGATAGTTTAAAGCACTCGAACTACGAGTCATAAAAACTAGGTACAATTCGAGTATTGTATAGACTGCATAAACACCAAATGTTACACGATGTAAAAAGGACAACTGTAGAAATATAGTAATAAGCAGTTAGTTCTCTCTGATCCTTGATGGTGTTAAGACACACTTCCGAAAACTCTATTTCAATAAATAAAAATCTTCCAATGAATAAAATCTTAAATCATTATAAAGAATACACTGTCACATATCCATAATCCCAACAAATGCCTTATACAGATAAACGCTAACACGCATTTTTTTTTGTTTTTCATATTTCAAAAACAGTAATCAAATCATTTTTAATCAATAGCGGGGAACACAGGCTTTAAAATTATGTTTGAAAGTGCCATTAGTTTTGATGAAGAATTAAGGGAGGTAAGGCAAACATCTTTGAGAAATAAAATAATATAGAGATATTTTACGTAAGTTACGTAGTGGAAATTTATTAGATAATAACATAATATACTCATGTAATAAAACACAAATAATAAAATGATGTTATGTTAGCTATTTATATTTATGCTTGTGCAGAAACCCGTCATTTCGATAACACGGGTAAAAAATATTAGAGCTAAACGAAACTCGTGTTTCCAGAGCGTGTGCCCTTTATCGTGCGTGCCCATACGAAACTTGGGATGAGACATAAATCCTAAAATCGCATCCGCCACCAACCTTCGAGAATGTTTTACGACACTTCGAGGACGATACTCGTTCTCCGTTTGACACTTGCGGCATAGAGTAACAAGGCGTTGCTGCAATGCAGATGGTACACGCAGTTGTCAACTGTATATTAAGTGCCTTTTGAAAAATTCTCATCTACTTTACTAAAATCTATTCACAATATATGTAGTAGAAATAAGTCTGACCATGTACAAGGTAAATTTTAGTGAATATTTTGTATTTAAATATTTTAAATGGTTATCAAAGTCTCAAATTCACAAAGTTTGTTTCTAAGAATTTCACCGACTTCACAAGCAAGTGATAGAAGTTACTCAAAACATAACAAAAAGCCAATTTAACTAAAGTGGTTAAACATTTCTTGTTAATACTATCTACGAATGCCTTATCTATAATACAATATTTTAATGCCGTTTAGGTGTGAGATACAACGTTCAAGTGCTGATTATATATATTAAATACTTGTAATACGTTGTATAGTATAATTGTACTATAGACACAGTTACAGTATTCCAAGAATTAACGTGCAATACTTTTTTTTTAATTCCAATATATTATTTCCCAAAAGTATCTCTCTTAATTCTTTATCAAAATTAATGAACCGAACATTATGTTAAGCTTATGTTCCCCAGTATAGATGAAAAGTAGACAAATAGATTAAAATTATTGCTTTCGTTACAAGATTGATTAAAAAATCCATATACAGATAGATAGATGACTTTCCTAATGAAAATTAATTTTATTAATATGTAAGAGGCGCCACCTATTAACAACCTGTTTACAATTGTTGGATAGTTTAGTAATGAGTGAAATAATTGCACAGTCAAGGTTTAAAATTATTTCTTTGATAATCTAATAACAGAATTAATCAATTGTAACATTCTAATTTCATTCAATTAAGATGCCAGTATCCTCAATTATGTAGATTCTATTTTTAACGTTTGTATAATAACATTTTATTCTTTTTTTGTAGCTTTGGAGTTGACTTCAATAATAAGAAGTATTAAAATTATATTATAGAGCTAATTTCAAATGTCAGTAGTATTTAGAGAATATTGTATACACATGTATGTATACATTAGCATATAAGAACTTGAAATTCCATTAGCATCCATTCTATGAACATATCACTAAACATCCATTTCCTGAGAGCACTTACGCTTTAAAGCTAGAAAGTCCACAAGTTATATATGTATATGTATAACCTTTAGTTCAAAACATATAAAATAAATCCATCATAGTTTTCGTCTTATTATTCAGATATTGATCGATGTAAAAAAATTTTTATGAAAGAACAATGCATTACAGTACTTACCATGTTTTATTTGCAAGAACAATAAGAAATAGACTTATTAGATAGTATTGTATTATGAAATTACTTTTAAATCTTATATCTTAAGTTTATATTTTAATTCCTTATCTATACCTTTTTTAAAGCCTAATAAGAAAATAATTAATATCTAGTTTATTAATTAAACTATCAAGGCAAGGTAAACTTTGTGCATTGTTCTGTGTAGGTAACGTTCAATATAAAGTTCAAGGTGTACCGCATGCTTTGTTGCCATCCTCTTGCTCTCCCAGTGGCTTTAGCACAAATAAAGTTTATGGCTAAAGACAGTGATAAAGACACCTCGCTACGTTAACAAGATAAATGTTGGCAACACTGAATGTCTTAGCGGTGTTTAGGTTCCAACAAAATGTACATATATTTTTAATTCGGTGCATTTAACACGCAATTCACTTAGTTGCAGTTATTTAGTGCTAATAGAATGATGTAATCTTTGAAAATATACTTTTTATGTAATTATAGTAAGTCAACAAATCAAACTGTATTAGAAATGTCTGTCGTCCAATAATTAGTTTTGGTGTTTGAGTTTTTCAATAAAAATGTTTAATTTGAGTTATACCGATTATTCTTCTCTTTGACAAACAATAACACTAATTATTTTTTCTGCAAGGGAATGGTGAAATCTACGAAAAATGTTCATATATTTTTTACCAATGAATACCTAAGTGAGTATAGATTTAAACAGTTTTTGTGCACCCAATTGTCCTTATAAAATAATAAAAAAATAAATGAACGTAAATGTAATTTTACGAAATGTAAATGTTAACTCTGTTTATAATACTTTTTCCATTATATGTTTCGAGTAATATGTGAACGTATATTTGAAGGACCAAAACGTTATTGTACCGAATTGGGCCTTAACCTATGTTCGCGACGTTATGCTTGACGAAGCATGCGGATTTATAATACTGCTCTTGTTTATTATACTTATTTTATTTTTACGCTGAAATTATGTAGTTCCTGAAACATTTATAGTTATTAATTAGAATGATTTATTCCTCATGTGTAATGGTAGTCTCAGATCTAGTTGGGTAGCAGTGTTATAATACTAATAGCTATTTGCCGCTTCCTTGTTTTATTTTTTCGTTAAGTAACTCGGTAACTCACAAGCTGAAAATTAAATGATCTCTTTATTTGACATATCTTAAACTTCAAAAACAAGATTAAATAAATAGAGAACCCACAACGCCATCAACATACTACTTACAACCATACACCAGATGGAACAACCACCATAATAGCACTCTAAGCCGTACCATCTTCACAAATTAGCCCGTGTTCCAGTAATCAAGTGGAGTGGTGAGATATTTGAAACCGATGTGGTCGCGATATGGTGATCATACCCATCATAGGAACTCTCGTCCCGTTCTGGAATCAATCAGTATATATCCAGCTACCGAGAGAGACCTGACGCCGGATAGCTGATCTCTCTATAGTCGTCTTGTTGGATTGTAAGAGTTAGGAATGCCGTCACTTAAACTTAGTACTAATAAAAAAAATTGACTCGTTTGGCTAGCTACTACTCTCCGTTAAAATATTTTTTAGCAGCTGCACTTGACCTATGTCCCCTTTCCAGGCTTAATAATATCGATCTCACGCATAACCAATATCATAATTGGATACATAATTGTTTAACGTCCAGTGAAACTGAGGTCAGCATTAGCCAATTTTTAAATAATTAAAAAAGACATTATGCATTAGAATTAACTAAAAATGTTTAAGAAAAAAAGTTAAGTAATTAAGAGTAACAGAAATAAAGTAGTTATTTTATTTATTTATATCAGCACATATTACAGCTTACCCTGAATAAAAATAAATTATAGATGTTTTATCACTATGTGTATGGTGGTCGCGATCCCTATCATCCCGCTATATTACTGCATATGCACCGCCTGATTTAGGAACACGACGAATTAAAAAAAATCATCGAAGGGCTTATCACTGTGTGTATGGTGGTCGGGATCCCTACCATCAAGCTGCATATGGCCTGGCTGATTTCGGAATCCGACAAACCAAAAGAAAATCATAGATTACAATAAGAAACCAACACATTAACCGTCCTAATTAAATTTCAAAAATAATTAAAATCATCCCTTATCCTGCTTGCGGGAAGGTTTTTTGAAAAACGTAAATTCACTTTTGTATGTTACCAACAGCATACATATAAATTTTCATTCAAGTTTTATTTTCAGCATATGTGGGATAACACAATGAAATAATTCGCTTGTAGCAAAACTGTATAATCCAGATAATTTACAAAAGGTATATCGCTTACAATATATAAACACCTGTGAACCGTGGTCGACAGCGCATTATACTTTGAAATCCTAAAATGAAACAGTAATTACCCATGCCATACCGCGTAGGTAAAGAGTTTAAAAACACTTCAGCCAATCTTAAAAAAGAATACTGGATTATCATTTTATAAACAAGTATTAGAAATACAATACATATCAGTCCATCAGTAATGTCAATAAACTAACAAACCAGTTGGCATGGAAACCGATGTCATTTCACCATTACCGTGCATGCATATTGGTGTTCCCATATTTTCTTCTTACAAACTTTCATACCTTATTTTCTTTATTAAAAGTTTTATTTTTCGCTACAAAAAGTAGCCTATGTCCTTTCCCAAGGTACAATCTATCTTTATACCAAAAGTATTATTATCATAGAGCGTGTTTTTATAGCAAGAAATCTTTGTTGTAATAATATTAACTTGACCCCCCTGCTCACGTATAATTTCTGTACGATTTTATATGTAACCTTTTCTGAGAAAGGTTGAGAAACTTATTTAATTGGTAGTTGAATAATATATTCTACTAACAATGTAAAAGATCACGATTACTATTCATTAACTATGTACCAACTGGGGATTACTAAATCCTTTGCAAAACCATTATGAACCTAATAGAAATATATACATATTTAAAACTTCCATTAGTTTTGCCTCTCTTCTTGTTAGTCAGGATTTGCTAGTTTTTATTTTCAGTAATGTATATTCCTACGTCTTAAATTAACTAAAACGTTTGAATATATTAGTGAAATTAAAAAAAAAAACTTTGCGTGAACAAAATTAATTATTTCTAATAATATGTAATTAGAAACATGATATTTGGGCAGTAATTTTCATTTGTTACACAAGAAAGGAAGGGTTTACTGAAAACAAATAGTTAAAGGTTAAGTTGCTAATTAGTTTTAAGGTGAAAAGATAGATGAAAGGTTTAAAGGGAGTGTCGTTACTGTTGAGGATCGGTATCTAATCTCTCGATAATAAATTAAATCTATTAGATAAATTGGATTATTTTAAATAAGGTAAATTTTAATGGAATAAAGCTGGCGGTCGTTAGCCTTAATGCTGAGCATCGTGACTCCGTACATCTTTTTTAATGAGTTACCTCCAACGATCTCTTTCTTCGGCATGATGAAGTGCTTTGATGAATGGTATTTCCGATTGCTTGGCGACTTGGTCTGACCACTGTTTTGCGCATCTTCCTCAGGGTCGTTTTCCTCTAACTTTTCCTGTTACAGCAAATTTTCTAGAACATCTGATTTTCTTCTTTCGATATGGCCAAAATATCGCATCAAAAAAAACCAAACGTTGAAAAGTTATATTTTTTTATTCAAATTTTATCCATACCTCTTACCATCTTTCTACCAACAATAGATACGGTAAAATAAATATCCTTTTCCCTCTATAATTAAACTGTACTGGATATGATTTCAATAGGCCACGTCAAAAAAATACAACTATCATACATAGGTAAATTACAAACTCTATTCTGATATTTCTTTCAGTGATAGAAAGTTACATTGAAGCTGATAGATATAGGCTATGTTATTAAGTAAGGTAATTAAGATATTATTAAATGTTTTATCATAACTAACTCATACGAAGTCGCAGGTTGTGTCTGGTATACATAGTAAAGCGACGAAAAGAAAAAAAACATAATTTGTAATATATCATGTATACATTATAAATACATATAATTTGTAAATACTACACAAAATATTTTTGATTAAAATAATCCGAAGATGGTAAACAAAACTCAAATCTCATGAGAACGAGCCGAGAAAAGAGAAAATGTGTATTTATTAAATCATGGCACATGTACGAGGAGGGAATGAGTGTTTTATTACCACACCCTTGTATTGTGCTCGCGAAACACGCGAACAAATAATTTAAGTTGTAGTTTATTTGTACATACTTGTCTGCATGCCCCTGCCGTTCATTTCAAACCTTAAAAATAACTTTAAGCTTTCAACAACTACTTTTTACCATTTTATGGCTATTAAAATTAAAATAAAAACAGATGTGAAGGTTTCAATTGTACCACGTGTGAATTGCAAACATAATTTTTTTTATTTGATACAATTTTGTGTTACATTTAAAATAAGAAAAAGAAAAAATAGTATTACAATATTAACAAGATCAATAATAGACTTTGCCAAACCTGTATTTACTTACTTATACCTGATATCAATTTTCCTACAACACGCTGATTTTCTAAGGACCTTAATCAGATAAAGTTAATTTTAATTGTGGCTTATTTAATGTAAGAACTGATAAGTATTACCTTAAATTAACTTTTTAAAATACCACTGTCTCTATGGCCCCATATTGTATTATAAATTATGAGCAATGGCTATAATAAAACGGCCAAATAATATTAACGCTGAAAGCACCTTTGCCAGTCTTTTTACTGTTACATAAATTTTACAGAATTTCAATTTAAAATTTTAATACGCCTTGTAATTATTTCGTTTTTTTGCAGACCTTGTCCCGTTTGAAACATATGACTGGATTTACTGGATTGCTTAAATTACAGTTCTTAGTTCGTTTATTCTATATAACTTAATATTATAAAGCTCAAGAGATTGTTTTTTGTTTATTTAAACGAGCTTAATATCTGGAACATATTTTTTAAGTTCTTTATATATTTTATAGGCTATTTATTGGGAAAGGTTATAGGCTATATAACTTCACGGTAAGACTTTAAGGAATGGATCAGTAACCGTGAAGGTCAAGTAAACTGGCAAGCTGTAGGTAAGTACGGGATGTGAGAAAAACGATAAGATACCGGTACGCTGGCGGCGCGACGCGGCGCGGCTCGGGCGGTGCAGTGGAGACTGCTCGAATAAATTTATCACGGGCGAAACCATAGGGCACATCTAGTATTTATATTATGGTTCAAACTGTTCTCAAAGATAGATTCTGTTTTAATGACGAGAATTAAGAAATGATAAATAATCTTACACTGACGGCAACTATATGCTTATACATCAATGTTAATTAATGAGTGTTCTATGCTAACTCCGTTTATTTAAAGTGCAATATGGCGTTCGAACTTTCGAGCAAACTAAAGTAAGAGTAAGATGGAATGGAAGCATTTATAAATATAAATAGGGTGCATATTCAGATTATTTATAGTTAATTTGATCAAGGAAATGATGCTTAGAGGTCGTTATTATCCACAACTATATAAGGCCTTTTTTGCTTTTTTGATGTAATTTTTTACAGTAGTTGACAAAGTAGTAATATTTTGATAATATATTGTAGAATATAGTCTATTTTCTTCTGAATTATATCGATATTATTAATTGGCTCTTTGTTTATAAGTTATTCGTTACAATAATAATGGAATAATACCGATCTTCAAATACCTCACTGCTGGTTAAAGACCTATTTCTGAATGAAGGTACGGGGTTAATCACCACGCTTGCTGACGACGTACTGGCTATTTCAAACGCGCGCTGAGAAATCCATATTAATATATTTTTCTCTTTCCTCAAACACGGAATTTTTATGGTTTATATTCCTTTCGATATAACTATTTCGCTATCACGATTTCCTACTCATTAAGAACTAATAAATTTAATGTATTTTCGGTGAGTATAGTTTTATCAATTCTCGGCACGTTATCAATTTGCACTGGTATAATAGCATAATGTAAATAAATATTGGGAAATGAATTCTGCTTATTGAGTATTCGTTCGAAGCACGAACATGTCATTCGAAAAGTGTGCCGTATGTGTATAACGCGTGGTAATTGAGCACAATGGCATGTGAGGCCCATAATCACGTTCGTAGGATGCTTCTACGAACGTAGTACTCGTAGCAGTTACGTAGCAAACAGTAATTGCATACAAGTAAAGATATAATGACTCTCGTTGGACTTTTTGGCGGTTTTTCCAAAAGGGCGGCAATAAAATTTTTTTCTTAAGACTTAATTTATTTATATATTTCTGTATATAAAAGTGTATGTATTTTTATTTAGTGAATGGATAAGTTCTTTATTTTTGTAGAATAGTAGCAGCATACAGTGGTAAGTTTTTTTTTTGCGGTTTTTGGCATCATGGATATAGAGCCTGCTCCGGATCCTGATCCTCTCTGGTCAACCATCGTCTATTGGCGCCATTGGAGGTAGATGAATTCCTCGCCAATGGTGCAAGTGTTGTATCATCAGTTGGCGCCTTTGACGCTGTTAGGTTAAATGTGGGGGAAAAAAAGTTGACTCAATCATTTAAACTGGTAAAGGATTGGTCATCTTTTCGTATTAATAGACAGGCAATGACAGAGGACTCAACTTCTGCACTGAACTCAGCTGCTCACGGCATCGGCCCCTCTGATGTGATTCATACTAGGACCAATACAGACACAGAGGTACCCTCTTCTGTCACTTTCAGACAATTTTACAAGAAATCGGACCCGGCGCCTTACACTGTCAATGTGGAATTTATGTCTGAGAATCCTCAATCATGTGCCTCATTACACCCCCTTAAATTTGGGAATTTTTTAAACAGAAATAATATGCAAAATGTTATGGAGGACGGTATCAAAAAAACTGGACGGAATCGTTTGTCAGTCCAATTTAGAACGGCTATAGCTGCAAATTCATTTGTGCAACATCCAATGCTTGTTCAAAACAATTACAGGCCTATATTCCATAGTATAGTGTTTATAAGATGTGTATAGTTCGTGATATACCCATAAAATGGTCACATGAAGATATTATTGAAAATTTGAGGATACCTGATGGTTTAGGCCCTATTATACGTAGCCGTAGGTTGAGTCGGAAAATCGTTAATCCGGATGGCCACAGGGATGGCCACAAATACAGGTGGGTTTCTACACAGACGATAGTATTGACCTTTGATGGACAGGCTCTGCCTCCACGAGTATATGTTTTTACACATCCTTGCCTGTAGAACAGTATATTTATCCAACGTTACAGTATTTTAATTGTTGCCGTTTCGATCATTGAACTCGCACACAATGTAGAAGTAAGCGTCGCTGCTACAAATGCAATGATAATCACGATGGATCATCCTGTAAAATAGAGGACAATTACTCCTGTATTAACTGTTCTGGTTGTCACAAAGCAACTGATAAAACTTGTCCAGAGTTTGTACGTCAGAGGGAGATAAAGCATCATATGTCCGTTTTTGCAATGTGTTATCAGGTGGCTGGTAAAAAATTCCCCCCTGTAAGAAAATCTTATATCGAAGCTTTGTCAGCTCCAATAAAGACACCTTTAATCCCTATGTATGCTGCCTCTTCTAATGAAAAAAGGACTGTTTCATACAAAAAAATGTACTGTTAAAACCAAAATCTCATGCTCCTTTAACCAAGGCTTATGATAAAAAGGCACATGATGATTTAAAGTATTTAAAGTACCGGGTTATTCCATTCTCAAAGATGACAGAATAGACGGATATGGAGGCTCTCCTCTTCTTATACAAAATAAGTATTTTTTCAAATCTTAACATCTTCTTTCCTGTAGCAATGAAAAGTTAAATGCAGTTGCGGCTAAAGTTGATAATATATCATTCCTTTCCATATAAATTTCCCAAAATGATACTTCAGTTATTCCTTTACTAAAATTAATGATTGAATCTTTGCCTTCGCTTGTTATCATATTAGGAGATTTTAATGCGCATCATTCATGGGGCGCCCCTAATGACGATAGGTTAGGCATTCAACTCTCTGAATTGGTAGATTAATTAGGTTTATGTGTTTTAAATGATGGCTCAGTGATTCGTCGTGGTATGCCACGTCAATCTTTTAGTTACTTGGCCATTTCTCTTTGATCTTCATCCGTCCCTTATCTTCTAACATGGAAATGTCTTTCATTAACACATGGTAGTGATCACTTTCCTTTTGTTATTTCAAAGCCTTCCTCAAATTCCAATCTAACCACTTTACCACCATTGCTGAAATATAAGCTAGCAAACTATGACTGGGATGGGATTCCTTTAGTCTAGCTGTGGAAGAGAAAATCAAATTGCCTTCCGACGTTTGTTTACAAAATATAGAACAATCTTATAATAACATAATTTCATCTTTAATACTAGCTGCTGATGAATACTTTCCATATAAAAATGTTGCCAGGGGAAAATCCCATCACCACCTTGGTGGGATAAAGTGGGCAATTAAAAAAAGAAACAAAATAGAATAGAGTGTAACAAAGAGCTCAATCTGCAATCGTTTATACAGTTTAAGCATACTGTAGCTTCCACTAGAAAACTTTTGAAAAAGAAAAAACAAGAGGGTTGGGGTCGTTTCTGCTCTTCAATTTCTCCCGTTACCCCTTCATCTTTGGTGTGGTAAAACATACGCCGATTCAGATCATCCCTGAAAGAAAATAATTACACGTCGTTCCCTCTTGAATGGGTTGAACCCTTTTTAAATAGACTAGCCCCTAGTTATGTTCCGAATTTAGATCAAATTTTATTTTAATTTTCTAATTATCAAAGAATTTAGACGCTTTAAATGCTCCATTTTCACTACAAGAGCTTGAATTGGTTTTGGGTTGTGTTTCTGATTCCTCTCCGGGGATTGATGGTATCCCATATTCAATTATTGTCAACACATAAATAGTAACGTTATCCTTCATTTTAAATATGATGAATATCATTGTTGAAAGTGGGCGTATACCAGCCTCCTGGAAGCAACAATTCGTTATACCTATTTTAAAGCCACATAAGGATCCTTTATACGTGACTTCATATAGGCCTGTGGCCTTCTCGTCCATATAATCCAAATTAGTTGAGCGCCTATTTTAAAAATAGGTTAGCATGGTTCTTCAGAGCACCAGAATGTATTAGGTGCTACTCAGTTTGGCTTTAGGAAGGGACGAAGTGTTACGGACAATCATTCAATATTCTCAATTGATATTCAAATCGCCCTTAACAAAAATGAGTCAACGGTAGCTGCATTTCTGGATACTGAAGCTGCTTACGATAATGTTGACCTTGTAATATTAATAGAAAAATTGCAAAGACTTAATGGTCCAATAAAATTTTCGGATTTTATTTGCAATCTTTTTTTCTAGGAGAAGCATAACCTTAAGGATTCCTGGAGGGAGTAGCCCCACTAGAACGCTCTAGAGAGGTGTACCGCAGGTGTCAATTCTGAGTCCGTTACTCTATGATGTCTACACATCTGAATTAGACTCCATTATCTTGCCTTCCTGCTCCATTCTTCAATATGCGGATGATGTGCTTGTATATATAAAGTTGAATATTCATTCAACAATTT
The DNA here is from genome assembly GCA_033032175.1 of Saturnia japonica. Lineage (NCBI taxonomy): Eukaryota > Metazoa > Arthropoda > Insecta > Lepidoptera > Saturniidae > Saturnia > Saturnia japonica. The sequence continues at coordinate 9,734,828 of CM065314.1, forward strand.
AATAGATTAAGCGGCACAAATTGTGGAGCGGTCACTAGACAAATTGTCACAGTGGTTATCTGATCATAATCGTTTCTCTTTCTGTTACCATAAGTACTATAGTGGTATTTACTCGTATAAAAACAATTCTTGATGTTAGATGTAGTTGTTTCAACAACTAAAAATTATTCTAGTCAAAGTGTAGGTGTCGCTTTTTTTCAATCTTTTCAAATACTCCTCTCTTACTTCTAATTTTACAGGGGAATGCTTGGCCATTTTGGAATGCGTTAAATACATTATTATGAACTACATTAGATACTCTTTAATTTTCATAGATTCTTTAAGCTGTTTGCAATCTCTTGTTCAAAATCCTTTTAGCAAAAATACGCACTCAGCAATTCTCTTGAAATAAAGAACAAACTTAAACATTGCTGAGATAACAATCAACAGGTTACCTTGTTATGGATTCCTGGTCATTCACGTATCCAGGGGAACGAGATGGTGGATGAGTTGGCAAAATTGGCAGCTGTTCAAGGAGGCGTTGGCGTATCCAATCTGTGATTTCAATTAAACCGTGGTCTCCAAATTAAGATTCGGTAAAAAAATTACATCAACAATTTGGTCACTGTTCTTCACCGGTTCATTTGAAAAAGTTACGAATGAGAGATTCATCTTTTTGTGAATGTGGTATAGGGGATGGTGACATTGTTCACATTCTCTTCAATTGTCCTTTATATAATTCCTTACCACTGTATAAAATATTATCTTATTTTAAAGCTTCCCTTCCATGCGACCTTCCGTCTATCTTTTCTTTAAAACAGAGGTCATATACAAATCATTAGTTAAATTCCTTAAATTTCATAATATTTCCTCTAATATCCTTCAATCTTAAATCCATTTATATATTGCCCATATATTAACCACCTATAACCCATTCCATATCTAAATCTAAAACGGTTCCAAGTAATTTGAGCTTATTCTAAACTCCTCCTTATGATGGAAACTACACTTGAAAATGGCAGTAGTAGTCTTTAGTCAAGTCTCAAGACAGAAGAGGACTGGGTTGCCATGTAAATTATTTAAAAAAATTACTCACGTTGATATATATACATTTTATTTCAAAACGAGTTTATGATTAATTTGTATACTCGATCAAAATGTGTAATCGGCACATTTAAGGATTTTCAAGTTATATACTTCCTTTAGCGCAATTAGTAGAGAGGATTTTGTTATTTGACATAATTCAAAAGTTAGTAAAATGAATTTACAGTTTTAATTTCATTTAATTCGTACGTTAAATTATTTAGAGTTGTAGGTATTTATAATATTTTTTAAATTATACAGTTTTTACACTTTTTTCAAACTACTATGTATAAATCATATATGCTTAGATTTAGACTACACATGCTAATGTAGAATGCCTATTTGTTTTTGTTTCTCTCTCGAAATGTCTGTAATAACTACTATAAAACATTAGGTAAAAAGCTAATTCTGTTATTCGGATGCTTTAAATTGTATTTGTATCGTTTGTGACAATTTTATTGAATAGCATAAAATCACGATAGCCAATAGTATAGTATCTGCAACCAATAACGCAGTTTCCAACGTAATAAACCGGTTTGCAGCAAAGTCGTAACTCAAGTTGCACGTGCCCCACCGCGCCAAATGCAGTTCCACATAGAACTATGTTCCATATTTTACAATCGGATGTGGTTTCGGTGTCAGATTTGTATCGAACTTTTGTATCTGATCATATTACCTTCATATGTATATTTTATTATATATTTTTGTCTGGCCTTCATAACAGAACCACACGCGCTGGACTTCGGAGTCAGAGTTTTACCTGTAACCTCCATTTCGGCAGAAACTAAAAAGTTCACAATATTTTCGTTGAGCTATGGAACTATCTGCCGGGCAATGTGTTCCCTGTTTCTTACGACATCGGGTCCTTAAAGCTTAACGTAAAGAAACAGGTATTTATTTATTTAGCGGAGACCGCCGATGGGTATGGATCTCTCGGTGGTCGTCGTGGTATTTGGTTTGTACTGTGCTTATCATCAGGGAGAGTATCGTAATGTGCCGAGCTGCTATAAAAAATAATATTATTTTGAGTATTAATGGTTAGTATTAAATAATAATATTTTTTATGTCCTTTCCAGTATTCAACCACAGTGCCAACTTTCCGATTATTTGCTGAAAACTTTTCTTGAACCATGACAAACAAAATAAAAGATAATTAGATACGCATAACCATCGTTTAAATGAGAGTTATCGTCTTGAGTACCTAGATTAAAAATCAAATAGAAAAAGGTGTTTTCAGTTTTATCTAGAATTTTATAATTTTGGAATAACTTTTCACATTTATTTTCCCAAAAACCCCTACATTTTAATTTTTTTTATCAAATCGGTCTAACTGTTCTCAAGTGGTGCGTTCACCAACAAACAGCATTTCGTTTTTATTTATGTAGTTATGTTAATGTTTGGTCAAATTTTCACCTGATGTTAAGTTGGAACACACATAGGTATCAGATTTCTCACTTGCCGGTGGGTCGGATATTAGAAAATTCGAATCCCTGCAAAGAATCTGAAATTTCGATGAAAGAAAACATAGTGATGAAGCCATAGCATGGGGGTACGGTAGGTTTTTCACGCTCGCCTAACTAGCTACCACCCTCAAGTTCAAAATCTGTGACCAAGCACTTATATAAGTACCTAAGTATTACGGTAGTTGCAGTTGAGAGCCAGATCCCCACTAGGCTAAGCCGGTTACTATCTTGGAACACATCGTCACTAAACGTTGAGCAATATTGTGACCAAATCCTGCACTAAATAATAGTTAATAATAATAATAATGAAATATACTTATATTAAAAATATAGAATAATTAAAACATTACATTAACTAATATCTTACGTACGTTATTTACGGCTTGTCAAAGATCAATAAAACCATGCTTATGAGATTGAAGGCAGTGCGTATCCAGTTAGCTCGAGGCTAATTTAATTTAATACTTATCTCCTTTGTTTCTACGATCAACGAACTCCGTCCCCTCTGTTTGTACCCGGTATTCAGTAATCAGTTCACAAACAAAATTATAAGTTACGATCCACCTTATTCACGATGCAGATACTGTATTAAGGTACTCTACATTTACCGACGTTAAAGTCGCAATGGAACACATAAAGTTTTATTTTTACTACAGTTCTGCATGCTTCCGTAAATGAGTAATAAGTTTATTACAGACTAGCGAAATCCCGCGCCTCTAAACGTATTTAATACACAGTTTTCATATCGACCGTTCGAGTCTCAAATGTAGTAAAAGCCATTTCGTCAAAAATCTACTTTAAATGCTATCTTACTTACTTTCACAAGTTCTATCGATCTGTATACTTAAAATTTTGATATCTCTATAAAAATATATTTTACTACTAAGATTATTTAGCAACCAAATTTAGTTTTTCTTTTATTTGTTGTCGTACTCGATATTCTAGTCGTTGGTTAATTGTCGTAAATGAAGTCTTTGTTTGTTTGTTTGTCTTTTTGTATGAAAATAGCTCTAAAAATAAAAAAGTTATAAACATTTTTATTTCCACTTATTCTGTTTTTTACGTTTTCTCTAAAGTCGTGTTTTGGCTTTTACTACATTTTAGACTCGAAGGGTCGATATTACTGACAATTCTTGTAGACTCAATTGAGGAATGACATATCGGTTGAGAAATATTTGTTTTTTACAATTTCAAAAGTATTCTTAAACATTCTTAAAGATTATTAATTCAGGAATGACCTTTATTAAGCTTACAATGTACAACATTTCATGAAAAAAAAGTTAAACAGGCGTTTTTCAGTAAAATCTCAATATACAAAACAGCCAGCATTTTTTTTATTGTCAACTTTGTGATGCATATCCTTTATAATATATACTATATTAATATTATATTATAAATATATTAATATATATAATATATAAGGAAATTTGCAAGAAAATAAATACACAGGCAGAACTACAGATTTATTAATATACGGATTAAATAAAATAACGGTTATGGTGAACCAAATACAATAAAAAAGTTAAAGACATTTATTTGGTTTTGTTGTTATCACTAAGTTTTACACCATATTGATTAAAAAAAATAAGATATCGATTATATATATAATATATATTAATTTATTTATTCAGTAAATTTTTTAATGTTACGTTATAATAGTTTTATTTACAAAGATACATGTAATTATAACTAATCAATTAAATTTTCATACTCGCGGCAAAATAATTTATGTATCTCGTAATATATAATATATACCTATACCTATGTAATTTACGGCTAAAAGCACTAACCGAGTTTGCTGAATAAATGAACAGTGAGCTTGATACCAAGACCCCACGATGATAACTTTTTTTATAAATAATGCCTAAAATGCTACTATTGATAAATAGATATATGTTAATTTAGTAGTCAAATGAATAACTTTGTATTTTTTTAAGTAGTAGCATGGCAATGTGGCAATATGCCTGATGGTAAGACCAGTACAATTGAAAAACCTCGGCGACCAACGAATGAGGAAAAGCCCTACCAACTCGTTATGGTTTCATCACGATATTTTCCTTTACCGAAAGTTGAAGCCCATTGTAGGGATTCGGACTCCCGTCGATTGACGCTGTGACTGTACACCCTACCACAGAGTCTTAATTACTTCTGGTCTGGTGAGTGCTATTTATAAATTACTAGCTTTTACACAGGACTTCATCTGCGTGAACTTCAGAATTTGGTCTGTACCGGTCTGATAAATTAAATTACCTGTGCGCCAAATTTCATCTAAATCCAAACTTTCACATTTATAGTATTAGTAGGATATCTCTCCGACAGATATCTAAAATCTGCCAACAGTCTAATATAGACTATAAATTATTATACAGATATAAAAAAACTAGCTGTGCCTTGCGGTTTCACCAGTGTTAATTTTATCCGACAAACACCGCAACGCCAACCTATCATAATAATTGTTCTTCCCGCAAGTACAATATATTTACATTTTTCATTATCTCCTAAGCTATGCGCCCCAATAACATACTTTAAAGAGCAAAATTTACCTTCATAAAATTGTCTTTATCTTTATTTAAATAACTTTTGTTCGTAAGGATTAAAATGCCATGTCTAAAAATAATGTCTCTAAATCACTTTTAAATTTTTAACAATTGTCACAAAATAGCTTATTGTGGCTTATCTTTAAGAGATATGCATATGCTATCACTAGATTTTTTTATATATACTAAGGACCAATATTTTTGTAAAACATTGTATTTATCTATCATTAACCATTACGCCAGCGCACGTAGATAAAGCAGTTCGGGAGGGCTTCCGACTCCGACTTATTTAATAAAAATCAATATTTAAGGCTAGTTGAGAGTTGTAGCTTAATGTTAGATAGCCTATACTATTTCTCGTGAGTCTGGCTATTATATACAAAAAAGAATTTTGAGAATCCGAGTGCTAGTTCCAGAGATTAGCGTGTTTAAATAAACAAACAAAAAAACTCTTCCGCTTTATCATATTAGGTCTTTACCTATGAAATTGCCGTTTTGTATGAAAAAATTTAAACGATTTTTTTAAATGTATTTTGTATTTGTATTAATCGAAGTAATCCCCCATGCAATCAATGCATCTTTGCCAGCGCAGTGGCAGTTTATTGATGCCCTTCTTAAAGAAATCAGCTGGACGGGAGGCAACAAATTCTTCAAAGGCATTTTGTACTCATTTTAGGGTATTGAATTTTTTTCCCGCCAAGGAGTTATCGAAATTCTGGAAAAAGTAGTAGTCTGTAGGCGCAAGGTCTGGTGAGTAGGGCGGATGACGGAGAACTTCCAACCCCAGTTCTTGCAATTTGGAGACCGTCTGATGTGCAGTATGAGGTCGCGCGTTGTCGTGCAGGAGCAGCGGAGACGAGCGATTGACCAATGCTGGTTGGAGATGTGCCAGCTTCTCCATCATTGTGTTCAGTTATTCACAGTACACATCTGCAGTAATGCTCACCCCGTTTGGTAAGAAGCTGTGATGAATCACACCGGCGCTAGACCACCAAACAGTGACCATCACATTTCTAGGGGTAAGTTTTCGTGTAAGGCATTGTTTAGGTGCTGAACCAGGATCCAACCAACTTGCTGAGCGCTTGCGGTTGTTAAACAGAATCCATTTTTCATCGCAGGTAACAATGCGGTTCAAAATTCCTTCATTTGTGTGTCTGTTGAGCAGTGCAAGGCACGTCTCGACGCGTACTTCGCGCTGGCGATCATTGAGTTCGTGGGACACCCATTTGTCAAGCGTTTTTTACCTTACCAATTTGACGCAAAAGGACCAATATTGTTTTGACGCTAACGTCGAAAGCTGCTGCTAATTCAACCGTAGATTGTGTATCATCAGCTTCCACAATCGCCTTTAATTCGTCATTGTCGACCAAAGTTTTCGGACGACCGCGAGGTTCATTTTTCAGGTCGAAATTCCCAGAACGGAAGCGAGCAAACCAATAACAGGTGGTGCGTTGGTTTGTAGTGTTAGCTCCGTAAACGTCGTTGATGTTGCGTGCCGCTTGTGCCGCGTTGCTGCCACGACGGTACTCATATTCCATAATTACTCGAATTTTTAACTTATCCATGATGACAAAAAAGATTGAAATGCGTTGAAAATGTAACACTAATCAATAAACAAATGACTACTTTTGGAAAAAGAATTCCATGTTTTTAAAATAAAATTAATTTGAAATTAGAATTCTTAGCCAAACAAAAATTATTTTGATTTGAAATGGCCAGTACTGCAGAACGGCAATTTCATAAGTAAATACCTATTATTAGTATAGGTAATTGAAATCATTTCGTATTGTACCACCTTGATGGATGATTTTTCACAAACACGGAACACTTTTTCTTACCAAAAGCATAAATATGTATTTTCATATCCTTAATTAGGAAAATGATGGGTTCTCCAAACAAACTAATATCGACTATTTCACCCCTTCCAGTTTTATTTTCGCGACAAAATGAAGCTTATGTCCTCCTTCAAGGTCCAATCTATCTACCAAAATTCATCAAGATTGATTCAGCGGTTTAGGCGTGAAAACGTAACAAATAGATTATACAGACAGAGTTGCTTTCGAATATATAATATTAGTTAAGTTTGGATATATACAAACTTAATTGATATTTTCTAAGCTCCCGCAATGAATTTAGACTTCCACTTGGAAAATTAATTAACTGCATTGTAAGCATATTGTAAGAAATAACAAAGAAATGAAATGAAAACAATATACTATGTTGAAATAATAATATCTGTGTTCACAAAATTCGCAAATTCCTTTTTTATTTCGATAACGGTACAAACAATACGTATCTTCTTATATAATTTTAGTTATTTATGTACATAAAGATTCATACATCATTATTATTCAAACAAAGAATATGTGTTTTCCTTTGAATAATATATGTGTATTTTAATACGTATCTCATATCAATATTTCAAGTTTCACAATATAGAAAGGTGGATCAACGTAGTGTAGGTAGTTTATAGAAAATGATACAAACAAACAAGAGACGAGAAAATATTGAACAATATTTCCTCGGGGGATTGAAGTCGCCTCTACTAAAATTGGATGGTAAACCAAAGACAATGGATTTTATACTTTATATCTAAGAATCGGAGAAGCCAGAGCTTGGAGACGTTATTTAAATATGCTTATTAACCTACCAACTTTTTATTAAAACAAATTATTTAGTTACTTTTTTGTTGCTAATGGTACTGAGGCAGCTTATAAATATCCGTCATGACATAATTTAATACAGTTGTTTTATATCTTGTAAGGTTTTAAGACATCTTCAGCTCTATGGTTTATTATTGACCATCATTTTTGCATATAATTTTTGGTTAATTTATATGTATTAGCAAAATATAGCCGACTGAGTAATAAGCTTAGTAACGATTATTCAGTTTTATTTCTAGTACAACACTAACTCTTAAAAAAAATCTTCAATTGATCACGCTGTTGGCCTTAAGGACCTTGAGCCATTAGAGGCTTTGTTGACAACTTCACCGGGCTTGACTTCTAACAAATTTCAACAATGCTACCTATATATACATCTCCTCAATATATCAGCTATGCACCGATGGCGAGCAAAATAACTTCATTTTAAAATATATTTTAGCCCGGTTTCGACTTCTTCACACTGGATACAACAAGATGTAAAAATGTTTCGGTTTTAATTGTAATATCTTTGCTCTAACAATAGTTTTTCAAACAATGACGGACGGATAGGAAAATGTCGTTAAAATATTTCTTTACATAAATCAAATTATAAACAGATTCAATAAAACTACATTATAGTTATACAGAAGAATTTACCAGTTAACATATATTTAGGTGATATAACCTTTTCATGTGTAACATCTTTCCTATCGCTTTCATGCAATCTCTACTGGACCTTCACATTAAACTGTCGTAGTGTACGTAGTATCGAAATTGGCTGTAAGATGAAATACAGTCAAATGATAAATTATTAACCTAATCGTTACGAGCTGTCACGTTGTTAGATTTATTGTTGTAAAGTATCAAGAGATACGAAAGGAACTTGGAAAGCAAGGCACGCCGTTTGCGAAAGAGCTGGAAGTTCAATTCCCAAATGGTCAAGTTGTCACCACAGATATATTTATGATTATTCGTATGAGATACGTATGTAATACAGGAATTGTTCTAGTCGTAAGAAGTGAATTAGTTAAACGACCAAAGAAGATTTTCAGTGGTTATCATAAAAATATACCTTTGACCTTTTACGTTTTCAAAATTTGTATCGCCCTACAACCTAAAGAGCCTCATGAGTAAAGCGTCTACAATTTTTATATAAAACTGACAAACTCAATCATCAACAAATTGAGAAGCTTTAATAGAATTGAAGTCGTTTTTGAAAACTTCTATTACCCGTACTCATTGTGTATACTTTTCTACCATATTTGTGTATTTACTATACATTTAAGCTAAGATATTTTTATACAACATTTCATGTCCCGCGACATTATCAACCAATTATCAGCTATTCATATATCATTCATCATCAATCATTCCACAGGCCACAGTGGCAAATGATAATTGTATCAAATCGCAAACCTCTTCCCGACTGTACCACACCATTTACTACTTGTCATTTCTTCATATTATTATTTTAACCACAACGTCTTGAACAACAAAGAAAGGGAGAAAAAAACGCATTAACGTGAAAAAAAACGTATTTATAACTTTATTCTTTACTAGCTGTGCCGGCGGCTCCGCTCGCGTGGTCTACAGAATTATTGTTTATGAAGATAATGTGATAATTTTTTTAGAAAAGAAACAAGTATCTAAGGAGTATCACAACTTTTTTAAATTAAAATCTATCTAAATAGTAGTTTTCGTATGATGCGCGCAAAACGGCAAATTTCTATCATTTTAATTATATAGATTTATGAAACTACATAACAAAACATGATATATATTGGAAACATTTGTCTTATTATCACAAAAAAAATAATCGCGTAGAATTGACAGAATTCCTTATTTCAAACGAACTGGTATTCACAAGAGATTTAAACTACGCTATTCACAGCATGAGATAATTAAAGAAAGTTATTTCAGCTTTTGTAAGTTAGCAATTCTAGTGGTTTAACCATATTGCACAGAAATTATTGTTTTTATTGCTCTATCTGTATTATATACTTACTTGGCGTTGAACTGTACGTAGATTCTATTTAGCTTGTTTGAAATATAGTGAAAACCGACTTTTAAACAAAGTAATAATCTTTAATTAAGGAACACATATTGTTATTATAATAATTTAAATACTACTATTTAATAGTTACAATCATATTTAAGGTTTAATTAAAACGACCTCGTTGAGTATCCATGACATCTTTAGGTAATAAAAATAAACTAAAATCTTCATACTCCACCGAGCGTAAAACTTTATGTGATATATTTTTTACTGATAATTTATTATATTATCATCTTGATAACAGAGCCTTATTGAATTTAGTAGTGATACTACAGGAACACAAACAAAAGTATTTAGTAATTATGTGCACCTATAGGTGTTTCAACTATATATTTTATAGTAAATACACGACACGAAGTTTGCCCGCATCGTGGGCATTCCCACAACACACAAAACACAAGCCTCGGTGAACGACGTATTTTCATACCTTGTTAATTAATTGAAAGACATTTTATTATAAGTTTTCTATGCTTTCTGTAGCAAATATGTTTTTTTTATCGTTTATAGGTTCAGCGTTGTGGCTACAATCTCACCTGATCTTAAGTGACGTTGTGGCTCAAGATGGTAAAACGCTAAACCAAGTGGAAAACTTGCTCTGAAGTCAAGTGCAGCTACCGAAACACACATATTGGTGTTTGGCGGATCCAATGCAGGATTTTCTCACGTTGAAAAAAATGGATAATAAAGTTAAAGTTAATGTTAGGTACAGATTTGAAGTCTAGTGTGTATGAAATCATTTATATTTACACTTTAATTGTATAGGTTCTGTTATAGCTTATAACGTATTTTCAATATTATCTCTCTCATTACGGGAAGCATACATATTATTTAACTGCATTTGTATTTCAGACTTATCATTATTGTATCCTCACATAACATTTAAATAATAACAGGAGTTCGAAATAAACTTTATGCACTTCTACAGTGACACATTGTATTTAATCTGTAAACCTATATAAATAATGAAACTGAAGTGTCTGTTTGTAATATCAAAATAACAGCTTAATACTAAATGTATATTAGAGTATATACGATACTTATATCACAATAATACCGATGGTATTTATAAGTCCACGCGAGCGGAGCAGCCGCCACAGCTAGTATGTTATATTTAGGTTTAACGTTTGGCCACAATCTGATTTGATGTTAAAATACACCTATAGTTGTTCGCGACACAGAGTTGAGAATGGTAGCTAGGTATACTATGGTTTCACTACAATGTTTTCCATCACTGAAAGCTCACGCCTATTGTAGCATCGAATCCGATCGCCAATCCGTCGATCGACGTGGTCATTTTCGCATATCGTTGAAACAGAGTTCTGAGTTTAATAATATTTTTTCTTCTGCAATATATATATAGTAAGTTAAATCATTCTTACTTATTTTTGGCTTACATTTAATAAAAATAATTTACAATTTCTTATTTTGTGTACGAAATGAAATACACTAAATTTGATTATTATTTGTGATTTCTGAAACGCATAGCTTGATGTCTCAAAATTATTTCTTTTACATTATTATTTAGAAATTCACATAAAGATTTTGTATAAAAAATGCTGAGCACAGCCTCTTATCTTGTGTGAAGAAATCTTTGTCCGAAAGAAAACAACTTCCTTCCGGCTTTCATACCACTGACGTATAAACAAAAATTGACAATATTCGGTAGCAAAAAACTTATTATATTCGACACCCTCTCTTTTGTGAGTAAAATACAATTTATTTTAGATGTACAGAAATACAAACAGTAACAGAGTTATCGTGTATTTTTTGGGTTACAAGTAATTGAAAATAAATTGATATACAACACATGGCCGAGGAGTTTTTGGTGGAATCTTGATCTGCCATGCTATGATTTTTATTTTTATTCATAAACTTATTTGCCCCATATATTCTGTAATATTGGTGGCGTTTTGCGTGATATACTTTGGTTATTGTGAAGTGAATTATAAATACTAGCTAGAATTATGAATTTTAAGTTGCCACAAAAAGTTTTGGATAGTTCTAACAAGAGAGCCACCATCTTTTTATAGCATTGTTAGAACTCTGAAAATTAGAAAAATATTTTATCCGCGTGACATTGGGTAATTGTGACACACGTTTCCATTAACTATGAAGAACAGAACTTTTTTTTTTTAAAGTTGCATCTTATTTTGATATTATTAGCAAAGTCAATATATTGATTAATCATATAATAAATCACTGGAATTTTGCATTTAAGTGAAAACTTCCATAGGCACGTGAGACTCCTACTCACTAAAACTCCACGGTGCACCATCCGCTACCTCGATGGAGCGACGCGGGACCTGCGGTAGTATGCAACCGCGTCGCCCCGGCGGCCGGCCCGGCAATTCTGGGCCCCGGCCTAAATAGGAGACAACTTAGTACACCCTAGCTGTCTCCTCCTTCCACCGAACCTGTGCAATGGGAAGACGTGCCCCCCAACCCGTCTCCCCTGGTTTGGTTAAGAGTAGCGGGAGTTGGCGTATGAAACGCCTCCTCCGGCCAACAGTTCGTCTTTGGCGGAGAGGGCCGCTCAGAGGATCCTCCTCGCGAGCCCTCTCCGCAGTCTCCTTCTGCGAGATGACCTCCTCACAGAAGGAGACCATAGCAAGCCATGCTCTCTCGCTGCCGAGCATGGCTCTCACCACACTCGGCATCAAGAGATCTACTCCTACCACCGCGACCATAACGCGGCGCTGTCCCTCCCAAGCAGCGCACTCAAAAAAAGTGTGCTGCGCCGAGTCTTCGACAGCATCGCATTCATGGCACGCGGCGGTCGGCTCCCTTATTGCAATCCGATGCAGGTACCAGCCAAAACACCCATGATTGGTCAGCACCTGCTCCAGATGAAACGTCAGGGAGTCGCGCTCCCTGGCACACCACCTCCCGAGGACCGGGCGGACGGCGTCTATAGAATAATGTCCATAACGCTCGCACGCCAGGTCCTCCTCCCAGCTCCTTAACACCTCCTCTCTTGCCCTCCGCCTAATTTGGCAAACCTCTGTGGGAGCCGGAGACTCCCCTCTTTCCTTCATCGCCGACGTAAACTTATATACGGCGGCGAGCACCTATGCCTCCAGCTCCCACGGCAGGGATTCAAATATTAACCTACTTTAACTTTAGGTATGTGAGTGTTGCAGTGTAACGTTACACCGCAAGCAGGTGTTGCAGCAACACGGGTTAGTGGTTTGCTTCATATGTTACGATGAAACATCTGGATTGGGGCTTCAGTAGATCCTTGATGACTATGCCAGCCTCATAGGAGAAGTCAATTTATTAGATAAAGTTGTAAATGTTAATCAAATTTATGAGTCAACGGAATTAATTTATAAATTATCCGGGCCGCATTGGACATGGGTTCTTCTAAAATAATATTGATTGAATGACGTTTCTCAAGGGCTCCGACAAAATTTATTGGCGCAATTCCTTGGTTTGGACACATTCCCGCAATCAAATATCACTGGTGGACTGACAAATATCACACAGTGGATTTGTTTTTTTTCAACCATAAAGAGGAACTTATTATGGGTATGTGACCAGACCGGATCCTGAATGCTACAACCAATTCCCTTGTGGTAAGCCTGGTACTATCAAACCAGAGAGTCTGCCACAACGTGCCTTCAAATGTTCTATATCAAATACCCCTATCTAGAAGTTCCTAGCCTCGTTAGCCTAGTGGTCGTAAGCGCGACTTCTATGAGCGAGGTCCTGGGTTCGAATTCCAGGTCGAGCAAAGTGTTATTGGGTTTTTCCTATGAAATTCTTAGTAGCACCTCGGAGTTTGGTTTCGTGCCCGGTTAATGGCAATAGCCTCGCCCCCTATTACATGAGACCTAAAAACATACTCGGCGAACTGTGGGTGTTCATTAGTACACCTCTGCCTAACCCTTCGGGTAATATAGGCGTGATGGTAATTTATGTTAAACTATATAAAACTATAATTTAAGTACGTGACAGGACTTTAGTTCGAAGGTGAATAAAACACAGGTCACGTAAATAAAGATCACATAAATACATTGGACTAAGCTGAAGTAGTAACAAATTTGATCAGATAAAATGTCAAACTACCTTATAATTACCTTTTAAACCTAAGTTCTTAGTTCAGTTTCGCGTCGTCTCCATTATTATAATTTGAAAATATTATTCAGTAAACACTTTTGGGATTAATGATGTGTTATTGTTTGTATGTAAATAATTATGTAAATTGTTTTCTCTCGATGTATAACTTATACAATAAAGTAACACAAATTGTTCTGTTATAATAACAAATATGTCATGTCAGATAAGCTTTATTGTCACTAGTTGTGCCTCTCGGTTTCTGTAATGTTAAGTTATTCAAGCAATTCTCCATTGCACCACCTCCAACGTACCCGTGCAGTCTACTATTATTCTAACTTCTCGTACTTGCCTACAGCTTTCCAGATTGCTTGACATACATGGTTACTGCTCCACTCCTTACAGTAGTGGCGTGAAGATATATAGCCTATAACATTCCCCAATAATAAGGATATACAATACAAAAATCATTTTTTATATCTGACCAGTAGTTGCAGAGATTAACGTGTTCAAACAAACAAACAAACAAAAATAAAATCTTTTGAGCTTTATTATTATATAAAGTAAAAGTAAAATAAGTATAAAATAAAATATAAGTTTTAAGTATAAAGTATTTATAGTTTTATAAAGTATAGATTACAAGCTAACCCGGGTACGCGTTGCGGTGACATTTTGTAGTCCATAGGGAACATTGATCCGATCGTTACTAAACTTTACAGGATCACTCGCTCGCTGGGAGATTGTCTGAAAGTTCATCAAAATTGCTCCAGCCGTTTTGGATTCCATACATACACACATCGATTTTTATATATAAGAAGAAGAAGATATTTCCAGTATAAACAAACTACGATAGACATATTTCAAATAATAGCATGGTTCATACTTTATATTTTACTATACTACTTTGCTTACTCAATATATTATATATATGAATGCCGATATAATTAATTGAAACCACACTTACTAATACTTTAGACTTAGTATTCGTACTATTAAATAAGTGACAACTACTATTAACTCCCACTATTGTCTGGACGCCTTAAAAGGCATGTAACGGCAGAGGACAGGTCCGGTAAAACTGTAAAAGCCGTCAGAGGCTCCAAGGCCCCTAAGGCTAACAATATAGTCAATTCTAAAAAGAGAACAGGATGATTCTCGCTCGAGCTATCGGATCGTGAGGACCTTTGTTGATATTGTTCGAAGCTACATATTTCATTCACTATGTCGGAAGTCGAACCCGACATTTGTTGCCGGTTGACACTTATAAACACTTCGTAAGTGCCGTCTAGCTGCACCGAGTCTACTACAAGTAGACCCCTTTCAAGGCGTAGCATGTCACATCACTACATACTCTTTACATCAGATTTCATTGTAGTAAAACGCTGGCCTTTAAATAATAAACTATCTATATATGATATCTGGCATTATTATTATATTTACTTATATTTACCTATTTACTAATAAACATTAATTAGCGTTTGTCTGGAGATGTAACAATATCGATTGTTCTAAAGAATAGCTTCACCCTTTTCAATTTACGAGCGTCTTGAGTTTATTCGATTATGGAAAACAGCTTTATACATTGTCTCATAGTGAGCGTCGGATCTTCCGCTACTTGAATTATCGGCAGCTCACACTGACAATATTATAATGTTCTCGAGACAGAGAAAATTGAGTTATACGACATTATTGCTTTCACTTCAATTTCTACTGGAATTCGGTCTTTTATATATTATAGTTATCTATTGAATTATATACTACGCCTTTGAAAACCTTTAAATGTTTTTGAGTAAATTGTATAAAATCTAAGCTACAAATGAATATTACAATTGTATATATTAAACAAAATACATAATTTATAAATAAACATAAAATTTTAAAACTTTCAAGGAAACATAAGAGATTCGAAAACTGTTAAATTACATCTTGTGACTTTTCTAAACATTTGTGTAGATAATCCATACTATTAATTTATAAATGCGAAAGTAACTCTGTCTGTCTGTTACATTTTCACGCCTAAACCGCTTAACCAATTTTGATGAATTTTGGTAGATAGATTGAACCTTGAGAATTGACATAGGGTACTTTTTGTAGCGAAAATAAAACTTTAAGGGTAAAAAATAGGAGATGAAAGTATGTAAGAGGGAAATATCAACTTCAATGACAACCAGTTTGTTGATTTGAAAGGACAGCGTTGTCAATGTTGATTTATTGACAGTGTTATACTTAATTAGAAATGTATTGTATTTATAATAACTACCTAATAAATGATAGTCCAGTATTCTTTTTAAGATTGGCTTAAGTGTTTTTAAACTGTTTAATTATGCAGTAAGGCATAATGACTGTTTTATTTTATGACGCTGTCAAACCGCGGCTCGCGGGAGTTTATACATTCTAAGCGATATCTTACCGATATCTTAGCGATATACCTATTGTAAATTATCTGGATTATACAATTTTGCTACAAGTGAATTACTTCATTGTGTTATTCCATATGTGGTGAAAATAAAACTTCGGTGAAAGTTTGTATGAAGAACCCATTCATGTTTAAGCTTTTGGTAAGAAAGGAATAAAATCGGTTTCACGTTTTTCAAGAAACCTTCCCGTAGGCCGATGCAATAAGGTATGATTTTAATTATTTTTGAAGTTTTATTGGGACTGTTAATGTGTTGGATTCATATTGGCATATATATTGATAATACCATACAAACAGTAATAATCCCATCCATGATTTTCTTTTGGTTTGTCGTGTTCCGAAATCAGCCGGTGCATATGCAGTTATATAGCGGGGTGGTAGGGATTGCGACCACAATACACATAGTGATAAACCCAACTATGATTTTTTTTTGTATTATATCTATACCTATTTATAATAATAAATATGTAGACATGTCTGTTCGTTTAATATTTTTCCAAAATTTCCCGATACGCATATTATATGAACGATAATGATCATGCCATTAAATATTTTTTGTCCGTTAGTATGTCTGTTTGTATGTCCGGATTTAACTCAAAATGCCTTGACCGATTCTTATTAAATTTTGTACACGGTATGCTTATATCATCGGTCAGTTGATAGGGTATAAGAAATTTCAATATAACTTTTAGATATTGAAAAAAAAAAGTAAAAATATTTTCGTTAATTCAATTATGTATACGGGAATTATAAGTCATTCCATGAATGATAAGTAATAAGAATTTTCAATAACACTTTTGGGAACCGTAAAAAATATAATTTTCAAAAGTTTAAAATTTCATTAGTTCTTAACCGATTTTGATGAAATTTTAGACACGGGAAGTCTAACTATTTGCATAATTAATGGGCTATAAGAATTGTCAATATTACTTCTAGAATTAAAAAAAGTATACTCAAAAAGTTTAATTTTCATCAATTCTCAACGGATTCTTCTCAAATTTTATAGAACGAAAAACATACATACATCATACTATAGTTGATAGGCTATAAGAATTGTTAATAATGAATAAATATATGATGACACAGTTTCACACAAGGCCATTTAATTCCAAACTAAGAAAAGCTTGTAATATGGTAACTAAACAGCTGATATACATATAGATATTTAACACCCAGACACACAACTGACAAGTATGCTCATAACACAAAAGTCAGTCATTGGCGGGGATCGAACCCGCGACCTCTCGGCTCAATAGTAGGGTTTAATTCCACTGCGCCACGAGAAATTGTACATTAGAATAATAGTTTTCAACCGATTTTGATGAAAATTGTACACGGGAAATACATGTCACTCCTCAATTGATACGGCATATGAATTGTCAACAATATGAGTAAAAATAAAGGAATTTAAATAATTATTGCGTAGTATACAAACGCGTGCGGAGCCGCGAGCACACCACTAGTAAAGCTATAAAATGAAAAGTTGAAAGTAAATTATTCAAATTTTACTGCACAGCAGACACGACTCTAATTGAATGAAGTTTTGAGAATAATTGTGTTGAAAGTTCCAAACTTTTTACGGCTTCACATAATTACCGACTCCTTGAATCACGTGGACATATTTTAAATAACTGTGTATTGGTTTTCTCATAGTTTCATATAAGTTCTACGTGTTTTTAAATCGCAGAATATTAGTGCCACACATTATCTTAAGTACATTAACTTTCTCTACAATTACCGTTAAAATTATTTCCTATTTGTAATTTCTAATTTGTATCTACTTGTTTATAGTTTACGTAAAAAAGTCAAACTTTTGAAAGAAACATATATCTATTTATGTTTGTAACATCTCGGCGAATAAGCTTTGCTCGGTATTTTAAAACATAAAAGGAAAATTACCTATCTAGGTAAACTGGTAATGTAAAACATTAACTAAAAAAGTTTAATCCAAATCGTTGGAGCCGTGTCCGAGATATATATACAAGAATTGTTCATGTAATAGTATTAGATAGACAAATTAGATTAGATATAAAAAGGAATGTTTTTTTTATTTGTATTCGTTCTTAAACCATTCTTCATCCGATTGCGATCAAACTTTAGTGAGTTGTTTTGCTCACACCCACGTACGTTTTTCTATATAAGTGCAACCACTTTACAAAAGGTGGCGTGCGAGTTGTTTTATTGAGAAAATGGAACAAAGTAGGGAGCAAAAGCTAGATTACAATAAAATTATTACATTCTAATTAACCTCCTACTGGATTATACTGTAAGTTAAGCTTTCGCAGTTCTTGGCTTGAAGCAACATTTTATCACCGCGCAAACATGTTTTTATATCATACCATCATCCGTTATTGTACTTCTTCCAAGAGAATTAAAGTTTTACCAATATTTTTCTTCTTCTACCCTTATCTCACTTATGTAGGGTAGCACAACATGTTTTCCTCTTCCGTCTTCTCTATCAGGTGTCATCTCAATGTTAACTCCTTTTGCATACCATTCCTCACTCAATCCACCTATGTATGTACCTAGGTATACCTTCTTCAGTCTTTATTATTACATCCGTTGACTATCATACTTAGCATTCTTATAGTTATTTTATTTATTTTATTTTAATATTTTGAGAAAACTTACAGCTAAGTACTTATTTAAGTTACATGTAGAAATTAATGAAGGTCATTTACAAGTTCTCAAATATAAAATTATGTACTTATATAAATAAAAAAAAATAAAAAAAAAATAAAGTAGACAGAAGAACACAAAAATATTAACAAAAGAAATAAGAATTCAAAAGAGCTTTCAACTTCAGCACAGTTGTATCAAATATATCAACGTCTAAATCACTAACCAATTTATTCATACTGCTGCATAATCGAATGAAATAGGAATTTTGTCTGTAGGTAGTTCTAACAATAGGACTATAAAGTATGTTAGGGTTTCTAAAAGATGCTGCCGGTACACGTAGGTTAATTCTGCTTAGTATCTCCGAACAGTCAATTAGGCCATTGAGTATACACAAAAGATATGATACATCAGCTATTTCTCTTCGTGTATACAGCGGGAGCATATGAAATTTTTTACAGCGCGATGTGTAATCTGGTACAATTATTTCAGATTTAAACTGTAGGAAACGAAGAAACCGCTTTTGTTTTTTTTTCAATGCGTGTGATATATATATAATAATAATTATATTCATCATCTTGACATGCTTATATTAGCCTTATACCCCTTCAACGTCTCTGTGATTGCTGCTGTTTTCATACTTCCTCTGTTGATGATTCCTAATCTTATCAATTCTAGTTTTACCTCATATCCATCTTAATATTTGCATCTTTGCTACATATGTATAATTTTCTTTCATCCATCTCTTTCGAAACCCAGCACTCAGGTTCAAATTTTTACAAATTAAAAACTCTTATAATTGTTCATAGAACCTATTTTTAAATCTTTTCAACTAATTATTATGTCATTTAAATTTAATTTTTACTAATATTTATGTGCAATTAGTATTTTATTTACCTTTGTATTTTCATATTACATTTTTTTAAACGATTATTTAGTACATAAGTTTATTATTTTCTTCATATATCGCATGGAATATACATAAAACGATAATACAGATCGTACTTTTCAGTAAAACACAATTTATGTACTTATTAATATAATATTTCTCATACTGTAATTTTATTCTGAATACTATTTTATCGAAATAACAAAGGAGATCATTATACAGATGGAAAAATACGCATATATGCTCTACTAAACATAAATAAATAAAACACAATATCGACAAGAAGACTTTTCTCTGTATTCTGTAATAGATATAAGCGTACAGCGAGGCATGTTACGCAATCATCGCTAATAAAGAGGAAATTCTACGATTCAATTCCTATCAAGAGTTCTTAGTTCTTTATTAGATTTATGAACACCACCGTTGTACCGTTAAATTATGTATCTGTGTATTTTATATAATTTTATTTCATTATTTTGTACGAATTTTAGATTTAGGTACAATACAATATGTACGCAAAGATTTCTTTCTTTAAACTTACATGATTTTAGAGATAATTGTAAACAAAAGAAAGCAAATATTATTTAAAATAATTATATTTTAGCGTCATTATGTTATTTCCTACTATTACCTACCTATTTACTAACTAAAATATATTAAGGAATTCATAAAGTATGTTCGATCAACTAATTTTAAGCTTAGAAATAATATATTTTTTAGGTAATAGTGTTAGTTTCTATAAGGTCCCGAAGCACATTACTGATTTGCCAGACAATGAATTCAAGGACCATGTCAAGCAGGTTTTGCTGTTAAAAGGTTTATTATAAGGCGGATCATTATGTGAATGATAGTGATGTCAAGAGTGACTGTGCATCTATTAAATTAGTAATGTGATTGATTATGAACTGTATAAATTATTAAAATTAAAAAGATAAGATCAATTCAATTGAAATCAAAAGAAGCTGATTTTTCTCGATGACTTGGACGTTTTCCGTAACGGTAGGTAGAGTTTTGACATTCGTAAGTGCCTTCTTGGGGTCTCAATTTAATAAAGATTTTTTTTTATTTTGATTTTGAATATAGAGGTGAAAAGAATAAGTACGTCATTTTCGTATAATAGTTTTTTGTGCTTAAGGAATTATGTATATAAATATATATATATGTGGGGTTGTGGGTGTGGAATAAAATATTATTTATTAATATAAATGTGTTTTACTAATAATCACACTCTTCGTCTTAAATATCCAAATCTTAATCGTACACGTTTTAACACCGCTAACGTCGTCACACAACCCCCGTCCTCCTTCCTCTTTCCTACCCCTTTCCTTCACATATCATATTGTTCACTCACGCTCTTGGCTCGTTCATAACGTCATCTCTTTTACATCGTCTTTCACTCTATAATAACCAATAATACATACCATAGATATTTTTAGTTTTGTAAGCAAAGGTTCATTCTATCATACATCCTACATATATATTTACACATATATATAAATACTCTTAATTGGTGCATTTTATCTCAAATAGTTGTGTACAATTCTTTGGTTTTAAAAATAAAATTATGTAAAGCCTAACGTTGTATTAACATGCTATAATAAATTAAATTTTATAGCAGGATTAGTCTGGACTAGTCTGGTGAGAGTATAATGCCACCGAATAACCGTAAATTTTAATTAAATGAGTAAGTTCTATGTAATGTTTCTGATGATGATAAATATTATTTAAACGAAGAATTAATCTAATATAACTATTTTTTGAAAATCTCTACATAAATCATAATGATTCATTCACAATGATTAGTTTCTATTTACAATCATTACAATGATATCTATCTAATCTAAATATGTTTAAATAAATGAAAACTGTGACTGACTGACTGATCTATCAACACACAGCTCAAATCACTAAACAGGCTCGGATGAAATTTTGCACACAGGCAGTTATAATGACGTAGGCCACCGCTAAGAAAGAATTTTAGAAAATTCAAACCCTGAATAGGTTTAACGGGTGCTTCAAGATTTGTATAGAAAAATCATATATAACACTGGTGAAATTGTGGGACAAAACTAGTTATAAAATATAACTAAAACAAAGCCAAGTAAAACTAAGATCCTTTATCATGAATTTTAATGGAGAAGATTCACCCTAATTATTCCTGCCGTACCGATGAATCTTTAAACAGACACAAAAGGTTAGCGTTCCGGATCAACAACGCTTTTGTTTCTGTTCAATTTAGTCTTTAATGATGTACCTACCACTAAAACTATGTTTTCTCTACACAGTCACTTTATCCTTCTCTCTTGGTTCAACATAGCAAATGAAAAAAGCAAGTATGGTATCATATAGGCAGGTAATCAAAGTATATAATTTTTTTATAGTGGTTCAGATTAAATTCGCTGATACCGTAATTGTGTACTCTTTTTAAAATAATTAATGTAATATTTATATTCTTGCACCTAGTTATTGCAAATTAAGAAAACTAAAAACACCCCCAATATGTTGTAAAATGTAAAGAAAAAAAAGATCTTGGTTACAAAATCAATTAACTAGAACAATAAAATTAAGTATAGTATTAAATATATACTTATATATATATATATATATATATATATAGATATTTAAATGTTTTCAACCGATTGATTTACAAAACACCACGACGCTATGAAAAATAATCAATATTACTGGCACCGACGGGTGTCTTTTATGGGTCGGTAGTTTATTTCTCTTTTTTGTAAAACAGTTTGGAAAATATTCATAAATTTATTCTTTATTTTTATTAAGTACGAATAAAAAATTCTATGTATTATTTTTTTTAATATTAACATGGCAAAGTAATTGCTGTCTACCTGATGGCAAGGACGTACATTAAAAATATACTGGAGACCGCGTAAATATTGCAAGCTTTTCGGTTGTTGAATATACACAGGTTGGTCCCAAAGCGCGACAAACAAAAAGAGAGTTACTCTAAAGGTTTTATCATCATTTGTATGGTGGTCACGACCCCGTCGAGTACAGATACCTCCACCCTGCTTTATTTACTATGTACCCATACACCCGACACAGCCAAGCGTGCCACCGTGGTAGATGTTTCAACTTGTGTATGGTGGTCGCTATCCAGTCGAATGCAAAATAAATGTCGTGTCTTACTACTCAGAATAAATACCAAATACAAAAATTACAAAAACAATAAAACAATTTAAAAAAATTACAACAAATGTCACAAAATTTAGTACAAAGTTGAGCCACGATAAGTAAAATATTCGCCTTGTGCCGATTTAGACACTGCACTGTGAAGTACTCTTTAGCCTGTCACCAATAGCACAGCTCTTGCGGAATCTTTTCTCACACCCATGTTGTGTGAAATTGCAAATTTTAGAATTTTCAATTAAGAAATGAGTTAGTATAACGACTTTGAATAATAAAATATAGTCGTAAATTGTAATGGAATTCTGTGCGCCTACCCGTACCATTTGTTTTAACGCAAAGTGAATAGTATAGTACAAGGTGTATTATCTGTACTATTATACTTATATGCAATATTATTATGAATATGTAAAGTTTGTGAATATGTTTGTGGAGGTAATCTCCTGAACGAATGGTCCGATTCTTCAAAAAATGTTTCACTGATAGTAAGCTAAATTATCGCTATATACGCTTTATTATATAGTATATAGACAATTTTTATTATCATTAAATTTTACATTGTAATCAATATGTGTAACTAGTGCTGAATATAAAAGCGTTCAAGGGATACACGCAGTATCATGAGGAAGATAGCATTGTTGTACTTGTTTTTAATATCCTCGAATTTTTAAAACTATGACTACTAAATTACGTCGAAGTGGTAACCAAGTAGGTAATGAAATGTTTTAATTATGTTTAATTATTAATTAATTGCGTATACACTAAGGAACAATATAAATATTATCACAGATTTGGATATTATGAAGATATTAATTTTACTAAAAATATTGTAGTAAAAATCTTGTAGTATATCAGAAGTTGACTATGATGGCGACGGTATTGGTTATTAATAATCTCAAAAGAAAAACTAGGACTTGTTGTGATATCTTGGAATCTTGAAGTATGTATAATTTTGACTGCGAAATAGTACTTTAACACTAATGTGTACCTATATCTGGCTAAAGTATTTACTTTTAGTTTGATTCCAATGAAGAAAAAATAATATGTGTGTACAGGTGTACACTGTACGTACATTAGAAGTTATACTTATATGTTATATGATGCATAACATCAAGTGTGACTATCTTTACTACAATAAAAGAAGAAGTTTAGTTAGATAGGTCAAATAGATATTATAAAAGTCACAGGAATTTCAAAATCTGTTGAAAGTCTTAAAAATTGAACACAATATGCCTTGAATCAAAAGATTTGGTGGCTGACTCGTTGTTCAATAAGTCTAAAAGATCGAAGGGAGAAACCCGAAGGTAATCGCAAAGCATCAAGTGGTCTAATCTCTTCAAATTAAATCTAGTTTATTATTATAATATACGTTTTATTTCTTAGTAGGGGTAACGTTTGATATATATTCGTATATTTATAGCCGAAATCTAGCCATGGTGTCGCGGAAGTCGTGAAACCCATGCCACGGAACGTGTGCAGAATGTTTATTACTCTCTTGCATATTTAATATTTTATCTACCTTCATCACATTAAACGAGTTCTCGTGACGAGTTATAATAAAAAATGTTTAAATACTTATTTTTTGAAATTGTTCGGTTTATAATTATTTATACACACAGTACCTACCTATATAAATATAAATAGATTAAAATTTTACCTTTTGTCACTTAAAATTATTTTGTTTTAATTGAATAAAACGCCTATGCGTGCGTTTATTATTTGTTATGAAAAATTACTTATCTAATATTCGCTGTTCAAAAACCTTTGAAAATATTCATAAATTCATTTATGTAAATACTTATTGAAAAACACTCACTGAATTTTATTAGAAAAGGCCGTTCTGAAAAAACCAATTGCCTACGAAACGTAATAGAAGTTATTTCGATTTATGACATGCATACATTTCAAACAGATTAGAAATATAAATGAAATGTAATTCAGAATAACGTTTCACAAGTAATTTATTTGGTTCAAATGATTTATTAGGAAACTGTTGATTAAAAATCATTTCCGATAAATATTAAGTAAGGGTTTAAATATAATTTTATTTATTTTCTTTACATAAATTTAATAAAGTACATGTATGATTGTAATCATACTTATGTATATGTATGATTGTAGTACTACATGTATGTTTCCGTATATTTTTCAAACAAAGAAATAAAAAATAAACAATCTTATAGATCGTATAGATTAAATAGAAACTTCAATTCGGTAACAAAGTGTAGCCATCCCCTTTTCGAGGGATCGCAAAATTTGTTCTGGTTAAACTCCGCGTGGAATCAAGGTAGTAATACAATCCCCAAAGAATAGTTGGTTCCGTTAGTAATCACCGCTCATACGTTTTAGTGCAAGCTTTGTAATAATCAATTATTTTGAATATCTAACAAAATTAACAAGATTCGGTACAATTATTATCATGATCTTTTAAGATCCTAACTTTTACATAATTTTGAAAAGCGCTTGTGAATCTTGTGGGTAATATGTATAACTTTTATTCCATACTTAATCGACTTCAAAATAAGGAGGAGGTAATCAACTCGAATGTATTATATATATATGTGTTGTATTGAATGTATTTTTAATGGATAAGTTCTTTGTCTATGAACAGATTTGGGACGATTTTTTTACATTGGAAAGGGTGGTTCCATTTTAATTTAATTGGCATTGGATCTTCAACTTCGAAGATACACCAGGAAAACTCTTCGAAATTATTCAAGTTGGTTTTCTTTTCTGTTAAAAATTATCTTGTGTTATACTAGTTTTAGGAATACGACAACTATCACGTTCTTTTATAACCGTATAAATTATGAAGATTTTGATTGTATATTAAAAAAACACTTACTATCAAATCAATTTACAAATGGTAACGTTAGTATAGTATCGGTATGATATATGCTGGTTTATGACTCGATATTCACAATATATTAATAAACTTTTTGATATTTTTCTCACTGTTATCTACTACTAATTTCCTATTATGAGATAATATTCAACACATACGTACATAAGTACGTATTAGAATACTGTAATAAATCTCATTGATCCATATGGAGTAGTACATTCTAAGATCTTACAATACAATACAATATACTTTATTGCATACGAAACAAAAATAAAAACAATACTTAGATAACTATAACTTTCATTCCTTGTATTGTTCCCTCTAAATAGGCAACTAGTAAGGTGGATTCAAATTTCACAATCGATATCGAATATTGTAGTTTTTTTCAGCCGAATTAAATTAAGGTTAACATCACATTGGTCCGCTCATAAAGATGTAAGCAATGTTCCACACTGTACAAATATGATTCAATGAGAAAAAATGAACAATGTATATAAGATTCCCGTGTTAAAAAAACTTCATACGAATCGGCCTTTAGCCATATTAGTGTTAATCAGGACGTACAAACTGACAGAAAAAAATTAAATGTTGTATTCGTGATCAGTAGTATATTATAAAATATATAATATGTCTTTAAGTAAATTACTAATATGTACCTACAGACAGAACGGACAGACGGATTTATTAATATAGATTCAGAATAAACATAACATTGTGCATCAAACTATACAGAAGAAATAAGCGCTTGCAATATTCGCTTGCCAAAACTTATCTGGAATGTAGAATCAACCAAGCAATGTACATTCGCGGCTTATTGGCACACACTGTAATACGGTTTTCATTTTTAAATTGTTTTGAGTTTGTAGAGAAATAGCAATTCGTTTTATTATGCTTTATTTTATTTAAGATGAGAGTTAATTTTGCCATTGTTTCTTTTATTTACCTATTTGTAGCAGCAATTCCTTACAGTAGATATCTATGTAAGTATGTACCTATATAATAGAAGAAAAAAGAATTATTTGTAGAGTAATACAATCATAGTATTTACAGGTAACAATTATACTAATGAGTATTAACATACATCACTTTGTGTTATTAAGTACGTATACTTTATAAAAATTAAAACACAATTTATTAAGTCATTAACCTATACCCTGACCTACATATTATAGGAGTCACAGGAGTATAAACCTGTAGACCGTATTAGCTCGAGAAAGGCGAAAAAGTATTCGCCAGCCATGGAGGCACCTGTAAGAAAGTGGTACTTTAAACCTGTGCTTCAAATTGATGTAATTATTAATTACAATTCCGTTGGGTGTCTTTCTGTTTCTTAATTATTATTTTTAATTATAGAAAGAGTGATGAGCGATGCATACAAGTTTCGTGATTTTATTATCTTAAGTTACCTACTTACCTACATACTTGGAATAAATATGTAAATAGAATGGATTCTAATTTATAATCACAAAATTATTATGATACTTACTTAATATTATATAAATCTCAGGCTCAAGAGATTGTTTCTTTGTTTGTTTGTTTTAATGCTCTAATCTTTAAAGCTGTAAGTTATATTTGAAAAAATATTTTTGTATTTTATAGTATGTTTATTGGTAGTAGTTATATGCTGTATAACTTCACGCTATAGCGTGCAGTTAGGAGTTAGGAGCGGAGCAGTTTGGAGAGCTATGGCAAGTCCAGGACGCGAGAATAAAGGTAGGTTACAGAGGCGCGGTGACGCACGTGTTGGCGGCGTAGTAGAGTGTTGTTTGAATAAATAATAATTGAATGAATGTATGTAATTAGAGTAAAGTATCTATAAAATATATAACAAAATCTAACTTCATTTTCCATAACAGGTAAAGTACCAACTATATCAGCGTTAGCGTTAACTAATAACGAGTAGCCGATAATTGACACGAGCACATCATATTACAAAATAGCTATGAGATTAGCAATAAATTTGAACAGGGTAATAGGTTAGTTAAGTTTCAACATTCTCGTATTCGGTTGTTTTTGTTTAGTCTTTGGTGTTCTCACTTATTTAGATATAATAAATGGAAGGGTGTATCTTTAAAGGCGTTTTCAAAGACTTAATTTTATTCATATATTTGGATTTATTTAACAACAACCTAAAATAATACTACTTACTGGGTTTTCAGTGATTTTTGTACTGTTTATCCTTCGGTTACCATAAACGCATCTCCTTGTTACTGGCGTAAAGAATTTTACGTCTTTTTTATTTCGTTTACTGTATATTAATTTACTAGTTAGGTACATTATTTTTAAGCTTATAAATATATGAATAGACTATACGACATTCGCATCGACATTAGCAAGTTGTGCCCCACCGATTCACACGTGTTAAATTTATTTGAGCAACTCCCTATCGAGCCGCCGCTTCGCCAAAGCAGTCGCACCCGTGTAGCCCATAGAATTATGAATTCGGTGTGGTAGAGTACGAGCGAGCGGACTTTATTAATCTCTGGTGTAGCCTGCCGTTGGTCTCATTTCCCTTTACTTGCTTAATGCTTACCAGACTGCTTGATGTTCATAGTTACTGCTCCGCTCCTTAGAGTATAGTACTATGTATGTATTTATATTTTATTATAGTTATGCATACTTTTGTATTATGTCCTTACATATGAAGTTAGCGTTTTATATAGAAAAAATATTATGAATTTATACATTTAATCAATCGAAGTATGTCTCAATATTATCTATGCACTTTCGCCATTTTGCAGGTAGTTAATTGATTCCATTTCTGAAAAAATTGTGGGATCGAGAATCAATCAAATCTTAGAAGGCGATTTGGACAGCCTCATTTGAATTGAATTTTTTTCCTTACAAGAAATTGACTAAATTCCAAAAAAATTGGTAATCTGTTGGACCAAGGCCTGGGGAGTATGGTGGGTGTCGAAGACATTCCAACCGCATTATGACACTAGCACTAGTCCACCAAACATTCACCCCTTTTTCTGAGTCAACTGTCGCTT
This sequence comes from Saturnia japonica, assembly GCA_033032175.1. Lineage (NCBI taxonomy): Eukaryota > Metazoa > Arthropoda > Insecta > Lepidoptera > Saturniidae > Saturnia > Saturnia japonica. The sequence continues at coordinate 9,763,556 of CM065314.1, forward strand.
GGGACATGATTTGGCCGGTTCTGCTGGGTTCAACCACTGTGATGAGCATTTCCGATTATCATAAAGGATCCATTTTTCGTCACAAGTAACAATACGATTCAAAATTCCTTCGTTATTGTGACGATTGAGTAATGTAACGCAGCACTCAAGGCGTGTTTGTTGGTGTGCTCCAGTCAATTCATGCGGTACCCACTAATACATTAACCTAAATTTGAAATAAATTTGAATTTAGAATACCTAACCAAACGCCAACGCGAACCAAAAATGCAATAAAGTACATTCATCACATTATGAAATAATTTAATGGTTAATTAATTATTTGGATATCTATCATTTTTTGCAAGTAGATATAGTATGAACTAAAAATATTGCTTGAAGTTCCTTTGATCACAAAATGTGAAATGTAAAGGGTACGTCTTAATAAGAGGGCGTCATCTCTTTGACAAGGGTGTTATTGGACAGACTTGTTGACTCAAACCCTTCAATAGATCTCTATTCAATTTGAAACGACATGTGTGACTCTTAAGACGTCTTTTTGATTATTATAGATTTTTCTGTAATCAATATTTTCGTGTTAGGTTTATTTTAATGTTTAATACTTTTGCTAATGGTAATAACTTTATATTTTATTTGAATTAATTACACTGTTTGTAAATATTAATTATTAATAATTTTATCTGAATTGCTTCTTTTCCATACTTCGTTGTACCACGAAATAAATAAAATATTTATGTATAAATTTTCTGTTATTATAAATATTACTATACAAGCTGTGTCCACGACTTCGTTTGCATGGATACGGGAAAAAAAAATTACAACTGTCGTTAACCCATATTGTTTACCAGGATAAGAAGTATCCAATGTGTTAATCCAGTTTATTAACTATCCGTGTGCCGAATATCCTTCAAATCCGTTCAGTCGTTTTTGCTTGATTGACTAAAAAACATTGAAACACATAGACTTTCACATTTAAAATATTTTTAGTAGGATACTGAAATATAGTTCGTAATACATTAGCATAGCCATGCCATCGTTGGAGCCGTTTTCAAGAAACCAATTACATATATATACATCTAAGAATTGCTCCCTTAATATAATAAGATATTACCTGTGTCCGCGACTGCACTCGCGTGATATATTTCGTGTATGAAAAACAGCAACTAAATAAAAACCTCCCGTCACCTCAATCTCACATTATGTATTTGACCGGTATAAGCTTTGGGAATACCCAACTAAAATCATTTTAAATTCTGTTTAGTGTAATTTAATAAAAATCTTGATAGCACAAACACCAAACTACGACATCTATCATAGATAATTTAACTAAAGGATTTTTTTTTTAAGAAGAACATGTATAAAATAGTTACCAGTTATTGTTTTTAATGACGTTAAAAATATTTTTAGCGTATTAGTTTGCGTATAGCCAAATAGCGTATAATCAGATATTATTTGAAACTGATGCTGATAATGATGAACCATAACATAGTCGATTATCGTTACTGAATCATATTGATTATGACAAAATGCATCACACACGAGTAAGTTTACATTATCATTAATTAAGTACATCCACTTGATTTCACTCAGTATACAATTTTGGCAACCGTCGTCATTATCTTTCCGAATTGGAATAAACACAACCTTAGTCAAATATTTACCTGAACATATAAAGTTTATTCATTTGCACTAAGTACCAACGCTGTGAAAAATCATTTTCGTTTAAAAAAATGTAATAATTCTTAAATTCTTATGTGTTTAAAAATCAAAATCGCGTATAAAAGACATTTAATTATATACAATCTGACTAAAACCATTAATTTGGTAATATCATTTAAAATGCGAAAATTTCTACTTCGTATCACGTAAATATTAATTTCGTTTTTTCTTCTATATGATATTGAAATATTTCCATATTATTGTCATTTTCATATAAATTATCACATATTATTACCACCTATCTATTTTTCATATTAATTAGAAACGAAAGTAGTTAAAATTCTATTTTATCATTATTATTTTATTTATACATCAAACAACAAGGGTCTGCCATTTGAAGGAAAAGTATAATAGGATACATTTACGGGTGACTTAGATTAAAAATAAAAATAAATAAAAATAAAATAAAAATAATTCAAAACAAAAAAAATGGTTCATTGTCTGATGTTGTTATCATCACCTGTGACCGTAAATACTAATTACAATAAATGAATACACAGTGGAATACGTTGCAAGTGCAACTGGTACGACTACATACAATGCATTAGGTAGGTGCGTGGTTTAAGCTTATTATATAAAAGAGAAAGCAAAATAATCTTTATTCTAACAAAGTTAAGGAAAAGTTGAATTTGTTATCTGTAATTTTATTACAGATTAGATTATTATACAGATGGTTAATTTGTTTTCTTTGAACTTCAATTACAGAGTTGTCTTATCTGGGATCTACTTTAAAAAAATTGTATTAGTTTTCTATTTACACTCCATTAAATGTATAGTAACTGTAACTTTCATTCCTAATAATGCATAATAAAATTACTAACTTTTTTTTAGTATACATAAAAATAAATTATTCAAAATATCTGAAACAGATATAAATTGCTTAAAAAAATTCTTCTTCAAAAATGAAACCTATTTCGTTACTATTTTGTCTTATAATAATCATTTGCCTAATAAGATAAATTATTATAAATAAGTTAAGTAATATGGACATAAATATAATAGTATATTGAAACCTAGGATATTTAATGCCCTGACCATTATGAAAACATTAGATCTATTTGAATTTAGTCTATTATACTTAAAGCTAGTTTTGGCAAATATACTATGCTATTGAAAGCGGGGCTTGTGTGCTGTAATACCTACAATAATAGTAGGATTGAACTCTAAATAACAGCAATCTACTAGTCCAGTAAGATATTATATTTACTCTGTGACGTATTATTATATTTATTTTTGTATTTCATTTATAAACATATAATAAAACTCATCATCTCTCTGTCTGTCAGTCCGTTTATTTTATTTTCAGGCGAAAATCACCTATCCAAATTAAAATGTTGTTTTTTTATTAATAACTATGTTATTGGCCAGGTTATAAGATATATTTTGTTACATAAAGTAACGTTCGAAATAAGCAGTAACGATAATGGTGAGTCGGTTCGAAAAAAAAAACGCCATTGGAACGCTTAAATGGCTTTTGCTGAGTATACCATAAAATATAATATATTAAATTGATGTACTATATAATTATAGATCTTAAAAAAATCTACAAAAAAGTCAGTGATAGCATATGGCTATCCTCTGAAGAATACCCATGATAAACATTTTTGTCTTTAAACTAACCGGCTAGCGACCGTCGTGGTTGGGAGTAGGGGCCAAACGAATCGCGCGTGTGCTCTACTGACGGCATTCTATAGTCCACGCGAGCGGAACCGCGGCCACAGCTAGTTAATTATTAAAAATAAAATATTAATTTTTTTTTGTAAAAGTCCGTTTGGTTTAGTTATAATTTATATGTATAGAAATTATGAAATGAATAATATTACTTTCAGTTGTATTATAATAATACGAGATGTTAATGTTTTGATCAAAGTAACAGACGGCAAAGTAAATAAAAATACATTTATTCCTTTGTAAGTAATATAAGATTCAAATAAAATTACATTAAACAAACTGTTTGTGTTCAAAGAAATAAAAATAAGAAAGACAAATCCGCTGAAATGCCAATATACCTACTTATTAAATAGGGATCTCACGTCAAAACCCTTTGGTAGCGATAAATCTTTTTATTTCCATTTACGAGACAATTGGAGCCATAGATCCATCCAATTACATTTACATTTCTAATGGATCAAGCTGACCCAAAATCAATAAATGAGCTGGTTAGGGTTAGAATATTCTTTCACATTTCTACTTCTTTGTCCATGTAAGTGTAGATCTGTTTCAAGCAAATTATATTCTGATACGGGTTTACTGGGTTTTTTTACTCAAAATAATTAAATGTATATATCATTAACTGTAGGATTGAATAGCTTAAAGTAGTTTAAGTTTTTTTACGCTGTTAAAAAAGTACTCATCAGTGTTATGCTAATATAAGCACAAGATATAGTAATGTACGAATTGCATCATTATATAAATCATATGTTATCAAACTCATTTTATCTATCGCCTATTTTGTGAATATGTTTTTTAATACTGAAATAAATATCCGGGTAGAAATTAAGTTACGAATACCTATGTCTCTATATCTAAGTACGTAGAACTGGAGAAATAAATATCAGAAAAACAAATTTTTTGTCATTTTTTAGTCTACTAACACTGTCTTAGATTGTCATAATACCTCCTAATTTTCTCTGAGCGTTTTACAAACAAAATCTTCAGCGAGCACATGGAGTGCTATCAACCATATTGAGGAAGATGGATTTAAATAATAGTAAAGTTTAATTTTTATAATACAGTGGTTAAGAGACAGTATCATAAAAACTGATGAAAAAGTACGAATACGAATGAAGAAATAATACGTATTCAACAGCTAGTCACTAAATCTAGATACGTTAGATAGATAAATAATAGAAAGATAAATTCGTTTTTATATGAGGTTACATATGAAATTGGGTTTTGTTGAACTGGCACCTTCAATCGCAAATATCCGGCGTTTGGTTAGGAATTCAAATTTAGACTTATATATTTGTGTTTCGAATTTAGTGATTTATTTGTTATCGCACTATTTGATTTCTCTTTGACATCGTTCTTTTCACAAAATGGAAAACCTAAAATATAACGTTATTTATGAATATGAGTTCCACCGTTGCATCAGCGCTGTAGAAACAGCTCCAAGGGTTAATGATGTCTAAAGGAAATGCTATTATAAAATAAAGTACGGTACGTTTTTGGTTCCAACGTTTTCGTTCTGGAAATTTTTACTTACGAAACAATCTCCGTGGACGGCCGGATACCCTAGTTGATAATGAAGAATTAAAGGTGACCGTGGAAGCGGATCCATCGCAAACTACGTTAGAGTTAGTGACATGCTTCGGTGTCAGTGATAAAACAATTTTAATTCACTTAAAACAAATTGGAAAAGAGAAAAAGCTCGAGAAATGGGTACCGCATGATTTGACTGAAGCACATCAACACGCATTGAGTGTTGCAGTACATTACTCAACCGTAACAATACTGAGGGAATTTTGAATCGTTTTGTTACTTGTGCTGAAGAATAAATCCTTTACGACAATCGGAAAGGCTCATCACAGTGGTTGGATCCAGGAGAACAGGCCAAATTATGTCCCAAGCGAAAATTTACGCATAAAAAGGTACTGGTGAGTATTTGGTGGACCAGTGCTGATGTCATACACTACAGCTTCCTAAGATTTGGCCAGACGATAATGGCAAATCTGTATTGTGAACAATTGCATGCCGTGATGGAAAAGCTATCCGTTAAACAACCGGACTGGTCAATCTCTCTAGCCCACTGCTGCTTTAGAACAACCCTAGACCCAGTACTTCACGACAGACGGTCGCTAAATTAGAGGAACTACGGTTGGAATGTCTCCGAAATCTACCATACTCCCCGGTTCTTGCTCCAGTTACCACTTTGTTCGGAATTTATACAATTGCTTGCAAGGACAAATGTCAATTCCGATGAGGCTGTTCAAGCCACCTTCAAAAATTTTAATGATTCTCGCTCCCAAAGTTTTTTCAACAATGACATCAATGAACTACTTATAAAATGCCGAAAGTGTATAGATAATAATAGTATTTACCTCGATTGATTAAATGTATAATTTCATAATATTTCTGTCATTTTACTTTATATAAAACGCATATTTCATATTTATTAACGATTTTAAATCATGACACTTAAATGTACCATATATCTATTTAATTGGATGTACAATACACGAGTAGGTACTTCATAAAGTATTGTAACACCATACATATCAATATAAATTGCACGAGCTCGCAACACGACAAAAAGTTTACCTTATAAATCGTAGCTAAAAGCCACGGTTACTGATACCCTGGTAAAGTTTTGCTAGTTATTGAATTTCGGTTTCCGGAATCGGGTGGCATGAATATTTACAATGTAGATGATAATGCATGGACATATGTGTAGGTTCAATATCAACAATAATGTATTTTTATTTATGTATTTCAGCTTTATTGTACACCGTTAATTATAGATCCAATCGAACATTAACATTATATGATTAGTACAAAGGGCGGTCTTATTGCTGAAAGTAATCTCTTCCAGGCAACCGTTGGATGGCTATTTTTCAGAGTGAAAATCAGGAGTAGTATGGGTGTAATGAGAGCAACATAATATAAACAATTAAATACAGCATAAAAATTTTACACAAATCATATATGGATACTATAGCAAAAGAAATACATATCAAACTAATTTAATTAATATTAATCTGTAAAAAAGAGCTATTTTCAAATAATGAGTTTTATTTGCACGCAATTTTATTAATAAACCTATCTATTGACAACTATGATTGTTGAGATTAGGTTATTTATGTCGGTAACCCTACAATTTCCTTTTGTCTCTGTTTATCATTGATATTATAAGTAAAGACGGTGTTTATCTGTATCCGATGGCTCTGTCTCTTGTGTTCCGCTTGTATTTTATGTTAGAATTGTTTTTTTGTTCAATTACTTCAATAAACGTTAATCAGTAGAAGAATCTCTATTTTTCACAAACTACGACGTTCACTATCTAACGGCCACCACTGTAACATCAAGGAATAATCAAAATCATACCGCCAGATGTTAGATAAACAAAGCGCGTAATTTACTGAAGCCCAAAAATAGGACCGTATTAAAAAAACGAATGGTGGCAAAATTGGAATGAAATGTTTTGTAGAACTACGGTCTTTTTAAAACTTATAAGTATCTGTACCCAACTAGATCGCGACCACCACAATGTACATGGTAATAAATACGTCATAGTAACTATCTATTGATTTGTCACGTTTCTACATCAACCAGTATTCAGTGTATAGGTACTCTGCTGTTCAGAGACTTGCAGTCCGGTATGATAACGGCGATCGTAGATGGATTGCCGAACTCTCGGTGGTCGCCGTTGTTTTTAGATTGTAATTTGTCTACCATCAGATACAAAGCCGTCATTTTGCGGTGATAATATAAAAAAAATATAGCTATATAATTATTTCATCAAACGTTAGTTGTATTTTTACATAATAGATCATTTTCATTCAACCTTTTGCTTGTTAAACTTCAAGAGGAATACAAAAAAAAAACAGTAATAATCAATTGGGACCGCTCAATGTGTCTTTGGTTTGCAGGAAACCATATTTCAGAACTGTGACGGACCGATTTAATATGTAATTTAATAAGCAGTGTTGCTAATGAAACCTTTAATCATATCCGTATACTATAACAATATCAAACAGATATTTTGATAACTAGATACAGCAACCACTAACATACAGGTACAGGGTGGGTGGTTTTTTTTTCTTAAATTTACATTTTTATATCGTTATCATACGAAACCTCACTTACTACTACCCGTGCGCAATAAGTTGAGACCTGGGGGCGGTAACGCCACAGACGCGTGGTTGTACTGTGAACAAAAAAAATATCACAACAAGTTTCCACCTGCAACTTCGTCTCTGCTAGTTTTCTTATGTAGCGAGTGTTGTACTAGCAACAACGCCGCCCTATATTTATTATACTTGAGCTATTACAAGCGTGCGAATTGAGTCATAAATATTTTCTTTTACTGAAGTCGACAGCCCATTAAAGAGCTTCAGCTTACACCCCATTCTTCTCTGTTCAATGGAATATAATATGCGAGGTGATAATCTGTTTTCAATAATGTCAGATATTTTATAATATTATTATTATATATTTTTTCTTACAACTTATATTTATTTCTATTTGTCTCTGAAATAACTTGAAAATATACGTTCCTTGGTCCACTAATCGTATCCATAAAGACTTTTCCACTTTGCACTTCACAGTTCACAGAATTTCAAGTGAAAACCAATATTTTAACTGAAGAATAACTCTACCAAGAAAAGAACCGTAAAACTATTACTGTCTTCATTCAAGCGAATTCTTTGCAATCAAGTCACGGAGTCACGGCGAATTGGGTCGGAGTCAAGAAGGTTTGTTATTCGAATGAAGCTAATGGTTACATACTTTTTTTCAACTGGTGAGGGTCTAGGATTTTTCGCCTTACATCAATTGTTATTTAAAATAATTAAGTACGTTAAAATATTATGGTATATTAAGCTCAAAGTTTATTAATATGTAGGTAACTGATTTAATTTTGTATAAAAGGGCATTGCTAATAGCGCGCATATTACACGTTTACTTATTCTAATATTAATGACATATATAAAACTATTTTGCGCCCACGTTTATAATAATACAAAATAATTGAAATCTAACAACATAACATTGTAGCGAAAATAAATAATTATAATAATTTAATTAAACTAAATTAAATTAAGTTACTAATTTGTATAACATGTTATAAATTAAAACAAATTAACAAACACTTTAAAATAAAAGAATGTAAGGGAAGGATTACAGTTTTTAAATGAACAATAGAAAAAGAAAAAGACCAAATATAATAAAATTCAAGAGATTTTTTAACAAAAACCAAAACAAAATTTAATTATTTTGAAAAGTTCCCTTGTGTATCTTCGAAGTTGAAGGTCCAATGCCAATGAAATTAAAATGAGATCACTGTTGAGATAACCCTTATCCAACAAAAAAGAAACATCTAAATCAATTCATAAACAAAGAATTTATGGCCGAACATCCATAAAAAAATATACATTCGAATTGAGTAGTTGTGGGAGTCGGTGAAAAATAAATTTTAACGTCTTTCCAAAATGTTGTAATAAGTTAAATTCGTAATTTATCAATTAAATTTCGGTTCAGTTAATTAAACCTTAGGAAAGTTCTAACTAAGTAAGTTTGTATTAAGTTGAGCTACCACTTAAACTAACACCAGTAACTCAAATGGTTTGAATCAATACCATACATACATATTTAAATATTTAAAACTTTTTTTAAATATAAAAGAAAAATTAGTAATATATTTCTATAAATATAATTATTAATTTCATTTGCTGAACCAATAAACTGAAGTTTAGAGTTCATAAGAACATAAAAGAACAAAAATCACGTATACCGTTATATTATATAATTATGTAGATAGGTATCTAAATATATTAATTCAGTATATTATTATAACCATGTATTACATATCACAACACATACAGGAGTGCAATGTTCAAACAAGCTGCTATTGATACTCGTTATCTATTGAAATTAATTAAGATCCTCGTAATGATGTATTCGTACGAATACTAATGAATCGCTTTCAGATTGAAATTGTAATATAACAACATTTACACGATATAATAACGTTATTTCAACAGAGACCTTGTGATCATAATACGTTAAAAATTGATATTAATTAATGAAAACCTTTAGGAAAACCTACGCTACGAGTTTATACGTAAAATATTTTGCTTTCTTAATTATTATTTAATTTAGTACCGAACAAATAAGGAAATTAAGAATTGGCTCATTTTAATACTGTAATACATTTGGATAATTAATATTTACATGACGGAGTAGTTAGGGTGTAGGTACATCATTGCGGCGTGAATACGTGTAATGGACGACGTGACACAGTGTACATTTCTACTGTCCTTGACTGGGTTGACTACCAAGAATATTTGTACCAATATGAAGGGTTCGATGGTCCAAGCTAGACGTCAGTCAATAGCACGGAAGCCAAGTCAATGGTACGAACACTAGGTCAATAGAACAGTTTCAATAATCACACCAAAATACTTAATCTTCTATTTATATTATTAAGTCTGTCTACAATATGTCTACATGTTATATTTTTTCCAAATTTCAAGATGGGCACACGTCTATAATGTGCTAATATTGTTAATATTGTGTTAATATGCTTTTAAAATGTATTGTCTATATGTCTGTTTGTATGTCCGGATTTAACGGCATAAACGATTCTTTCCAAATTTTGTACTCGGAAAGATTATGTCATTGATCATATAGTTTATAAGAAATTTCAATACTTAATACTTTTAGAAACGGCAAAAAAAATTTAGTCAACTCGCAACCGATTCTGATTTATAATTTTGCAGATGGGAAGCGATACGTCATTCCTTAATTGATAAGCTATAACAATCGTCAACATTACATATAAAATAAATATGCTAATTGCATTGCTAATATGCTAAATAGGCATCGTAAAAAATTGATGAAATTTTGACCACGAGAAGTATAATGTGTAATTTCTCAACTGATAGATAATATTATGATTTGTCAATAAAATATGAGTAAAAATAAAAACTAGTTACATATTAATCCATTTAAGTTAATAAAACAAACTCTCACTTTTGAGATAAAGTTGTAATTGTTTTGAAATAAGGTTATCTGGTCTGAACACTTAGTAATTTTTTTTTAGTTTTCTTAATTTTTTATTCCGAACACAAAAATTTTTGATTTCATCTTACTTTATTTATTATAATTTACAAATTGGAGAGTAATTGTGGTGGAGTAATTCGTGATCACCATTTGCGATTAAAATAAATTATCAGAGCAAATTGTTACCCTGAAATAGCACTTAAAAACAAAGCCATAAAGATATTTTTATTTATGGAAATATTTTTTATACAATCATACTTTATTTTTAACGTAGTTAGTGTAGGCAGCATTTTTTAAACATTTCGTTGTGTACACGTTATTATAAATATAATATATTTAACACAGATCTCCAACTCGTGTACACATACTTTTTAATTGCTCTACGTTTCGGCCTAGTTATAATGTTTCAATGGCTAGATGAGGGTAGTTACTAGAAGTTGCCCTCGCTAACGAAGACACCGCAACACATCAGTTAGCTCGTGACCACGACCGAAACGTCTAGCAATTAACAGGTAAGTATAAAGTCATTGTAGATCCGTATTAAATAATATATCTCTACAGATTAATTGTTAAAGGTGTTTTGTTTTTGCAACACCATATCGTCCGTAGCCTTTATCAAAATTAATGATTGAAACACCATTTAAAAGCTTGCTATGTTCCCCGCTATTGATGAAATCTAGACAAATAAATAAAATTGTTTTATCTATTTGTAATCTCAAAATAACATCTTTTTCATAAACGCATATAAAATATGTACGGTACTTAATAACAAAAATCTTTTTTTTTGTCTTTCCGCCCGTTTGTTCCGGTTAATATCCGAAACGGTTGGACCACTTGGTATCTGATGTTTTAAGAAGTATCTTAGAATAATAATAAAAAAATACGCTGCCACGCAAATAAAATAAGCTAGAGTAGCAGTGTCCAGAAACCTCGCGCTCGTTCTCTTTCGCCGCCGTCGCCGCATACGAAATTCCACGCGGACGAAGTCGCAGGCATAGCTAGTTTAAAATTTAGTTAAACAGATAAAATAAACACATTCAGAAAACCTAAATCAATTGAGAATGCGTCATGCAAGATAATTGAACAAGCCCGGACGTATCCTTTTAAATTTCAGTTTCCGCTCGGACATCGAGGGACAATGTTGGCGGATGCCAATAGACTGTGGGGATTAATGTGGGTGTACATAATTAATGACAGTGTAGGCTTACTCGCACGTAACGCTTTATCGCTTTCGGGGCAGGTCAGCCGAGATCGATAGCTACATTAGCCCTTATAACATTTCAGGCTTCGGATGATTGACAAATATGATAGGTATTTAAATTACGTTCGTTGACATGAAATTTTAAGTACAAAAAATACGATGTGCAGTGGAGGATCAAGATTTTCGCTGCATGCCTAATCAGTTATATTTTTCAAGTTTTTTGAACTTCTTTTGGCGCATTATGTAAAATGTTGATACTGATTTTGTACTGCGGAATGGTAAAACGGGTCAGTATTAGTATTTTTTAACATTAGTTCGGCAGATTGACGGCTCTGTGCCTGATGGTAAGCACAGCACAGTCCAAACACAACTGCGACCACCGAGAGATTTAAATCCATCGGCGACGGTCCCCGTCACAGTGACTCTCTTGGTGTGTCGCGTTTCAGGATCAGCCGGTGTATATCCAGTGCCTTGTTTTGTTATTATACTGTGCTTACCATTATGTGTAGGGCATTCATTTTGCAGTGCTACTAGAAAAAAAAAATTGTAACATAAAATTTACATCAAGAAGTTGCTTGCTAAACCTTTTGTTTTATTGTATTGGAGATAGTCGCACTGATGTTATGTTATGTTATGAAGTATAACGTTTAACGCGAATATACATATATAAGTACGCACATCCATTTTTAGTGTTCCGTACCTCAAAAGGAAAAAAGGAACCCTTATAAGATCACTTCGTTTTTTGTCTCTGTATGTCTGTCTGTGAAGACCATTTTTCTCAGGAGTGAGTGGAAGAATCAAGTTGAAATTAATGTCTCCTAAGTAAAATGCAATCCAAAGATACGGGCGTTTATGCCGCATATTTTAACACTCGCAAAGAGTATAAGAACCAATAGGGTACTTCCAGATAACCTGGAATCATTAAATTTGGCAATAAGCAATGACATATAGCACAAGTAAATGAAAAAATCTGAAAACCGTAAATTTGAAATTTCATCACAAAAAGAAAACTATTTTGCGACTAGTTATGCCCCACGGTTTCACCCGTGTTAATTTTATACGACAAATATTGCCAACGCACCCATCTAGGACATTTTTAAAAACTTTATGTAAAACTCTACATTTTTATGAGGAATAAACTAATTTTTCAAATTATAACATACCCTGTTACTTGTTGATACTGTAGCTTTATATTGGTAAAAAAAAAAAAAACACAAAATCGGTCAAATAGTTTTGATTTCATCCATTACAAACAAAAAATCAAATCTTCCCTTTATAATATTGGTATAGATTACAAACTTATTTGCAGTTAATAAACTGACCGCAGGATATAGCGATGTATGGGGACAACAGTTGTCCAACGTCAAAGTTAAGTTTGTCCCTAATATAGTTTATCTTTCGTTAGAATTGTTCGGTGCTTTCTTGATTGCCTACCTAGTTACACCTTATTATTTTGGTAATTGTCGCTGTACAATTATGGAAGCCTCGGTGCTAAGAAGATCACGGCAATACATCTTTTACGAATTTGGGGCATCGTATAAATAAAATACTTGACAAGGTTAATAAAATAAGTAGATAATACCACCGAGCGAGCGCTTACGGCCCGGGCTGTTTAATTAATGCTATGTAATCAGCAACCCTACTAAAACTAACAATAAAATGTACCATTTCAAAGATAAACAATCCCGGTCTAATCAAAAGTTTAAACTGAACTTCATATTATCTGTTAGTGGAGCTTTTGTAGGTATTAACTTTTATGTATGAATTAAAATTAGTAAGGCAGAACGGGGCTAAAAGTTGCAGGTTCAGTTGATAAAATCAAACGAAGACAGATAAAAATATGGTGCAAATGCGTCGTGATATAATAATCAGAGTTGCATCTTCTTCTTCTTCTTCCTAACTTGGCAAGCCGGTCCTCTTTAATTAAGACCATTACTACCATTATCGAGTGAATTATATTGTCATGTGTTATGAGCTATGAAGATTCAGTATCCTAACAAGATGGTGGCTCCCTTGTTAGAACTTTCTAGGAAGATTTTGTGGAATCTCAGAATGAATGTTTTTAGCTTATATTTATAATCCACTTCACTTATGCACAAAAAGCAAACTATATCACGCAAAACGCCACCAATATTACATAATGTAGGGTCAAAAACCTAACATAATGAATTAAAAATAAAAACCACAACATGTCACTTCAAGATCCCGCCAAAAACTCCAGAGATGAATCTATGGCAGCCATACTAATATGGGCAGTGATATCAAATGACGTCATATTTGTTTATGGCTTGATATAGGTTAGATTATTTCTGGCCTTTTTAGACAATTTGGTTACCTATAAGTTATTTTTCAGTCTATTTCAAACATTTTATGTTAATATAAAGATATAATATGTTATTATACCAAAGTTTATTTAAAAATTAACCTATTTATGTATAGTTATAGGAGAAAATATCATTTGTGACTATAAATATGTAAGTAATCTTGTAGACAAACAAAGAGTGTTTGCATATTCGAAGCATGAAGCTACTGAACCGATTTGAATTGCTTCTATTTTCTTGTATAAATAAAACTGTTTGGGCGTACAGCACACACTGTTATGAAATATTTCAATACTTTTTTTGTTATTCTTTCCTTATTTACATAATATTAATAAGGCAAGAAAAGCGATAAAAACTTACACACACAAACGATATGTGGGTATGTTATCTAAGCAAAGTTGTGAATATTTAAAAGTTACGCAGTAAAATCATTACCTACAACTTTTTTGAAATAACTTTATAATGAAAATACTACGTAGATCAGTTTTAGACAATTTCTGTTTTAGAAATAATGGCTCAGTGGTAGCATATACGGACACCACGTCGATCGACCTGAGTTCGAATCCCTGCAATGAGGAAGGAAAACACCGAAGGAAAACATAGTAATACAACCATAGCATAATGTTTTCTAATATCCGCCTGGCATATTCCGGCAGCTGCACCTGAGAGCCAGTCTTAGCGTTACCATATTGGTCGACATCGTCACTTAAGCTCAGGTAAGATTGTGGCCATAACGCTTAACCTATAACAATTTGAAGATTTAATTTTGGTTATTATGGAATACTATTAAAGTAAACCTATTATATTGTATAACCAAGGCTGATTTCATACAATTTCTTTATTATGTCCCCGATGGTACGAACAGTACAACCCAAAAACCCCGCGACGACCGAGAGGTCGTTATAGGTCGATCTAAAAGATTGTCGGCAACTGGATATACACTGTCCGATTCCGAAACACGACAAACCATAACAGAGTCATCATGATGGACTTATCACCACGTGTATGATGGTCTTGACCCAGTCGGGTACAGATACCCTATCACTCAGTTTAATTATTGGATATACACCGACTGATTGGACTTTGCCATGTCCTACAACCCTGCAAATTTAATTATGAGATCTATTTCATAGGAACTTCTAAATAATATTTTTAGAGGTACCTATAAAAAGTATCCGGCAGTGTGAAATGTCATACGAATCTGTTCAGCCGTTTCTGCGTGTTTGAGTAGGTAACATACATTCAAAACACATAAACTTTTACATTTATAACATTATTAGGATTATTTTTTTCTATAGGTATATCGAAACAGCAGTGAAAAGAGTATTTATAAATAACTAAAAGGCAAAAAATATCCTTAAAAGCACCTTTCCAAACAAATAGTCATCAATCAATTTGTGATCGAGCTCAGTGTAATTTACCAGAAAAGTTGATATCGGAGGCTAGAGAGTACGTTTATCCTTGTGCTAAATTTCCAAATCATTAGCTGCTATCGGGACATCGTGCAGACATTTTCCATTTTCTGTTCTGTAAATGTTAGTGAGCGTCACCGCGCTGTCAGGAATAACAGGCGTACTCTGTTTCCTAATTGGTTTCTGAAGTAGTGCACACTTATGCCTAAATTTATAATCAACTAGCTTTGCCACTGACTCCGCTTTCTGAGTGTTATCAACAACTCTTATAATCAATCAAGTAAGCAATGGCATACCTATACCTACTACTGCCCCTGTGCAAAATTAGGTAGATACATCAAATCGGATGAGTGTTAATACATTTTTTTTAATATTTTTAAAAGTATTATTTATAACTTCTATAGCCTATCATTTGACAAATATCATATGCCTACTTCCCGTGTACAAAAATTCATAAAACTCTGTCAAACCGTTTTAAGTTAAATCTAGAAAAACACACAGATAAAAAATTAAAGTAATATTTGTGAATTGTGACCTCTGTGATAGTTGTCAGCAAATGTTATTATTATATAGATAAATAACAGATAGGACAATTTTTAAAACACAGGGACGCAAAGAGAGTGTGCAAGTACACCGCGTCAAAGGACATGAGTTCGAATTCAACAAGGGGTTGGATAAGTATTTGAGTTTAGTTTTATTTTTGTGATCACATTATTTCAGTTATTGAAATTGATGTCTTAAAAAGGTAGAGCTAATGCTAAAGCTATTGGTATGTAATCAAGAACAATCTCAATATGGGTTTGTCCATTTATGATACTCGTACAATAATTATAACGCAACTGGATGTCGTGATCTTAAAACATAATGATAATTTTGATTATAAATGTATATCTGCATTATATTATTATCAAATATACAACTTTCTTAATAACTTGACTATCGGGGTTGGCATATAAGCCAATTTTACGTACATTTTTGCGACGTCTGGAGCCAAAGTGTTAAGAACAAGTGAGAAAACCACAAGATTATTGCGTCGTGCGCCAACAAGCCGTAGAAGTGCATTGTAACAAAAAAATTGCATGAAATCTATATTGAACTCTTTTTGCTGATGGAACTAATACAAAGATATATAGTAGATTTTAATGATATTATTTAAAGCCAAATTTTCTCAATGAAAATTATAATGCTAGCTGTGCTCCACGGATTCACACGTTTTAAATTTATCCTACCAAGTTTCCATTGCGCCGCCTCCATCTCTCCCGTGAAGTATATCGTTGTTCTAACTTCTTGTACTTACAGCGAGTTCCGATTTGGTCACTGTTGCGAACGGACGTGTCGCTCCGTTTTCAATTTTGACCATCACGTGACTTAATTGTTGCGATCTTATATTTGGAATTTATTTCAAATATATTGTTGCAATTACGACGTAAACCAACTGGTGTCTAACGCTCGCGTGGTAAACCGCACTTTTCGGTGCGACTTGCTTGTTTTTTTTTTTTGTAAATCCACGGTTTTGTGGTCACTTGCTGGATACCTGACGGTGCCAACGAAGGCAAGTGGGGCGTGACCCGAGCAGCCCGCTGGTTGTCTCCTTCAGAGGCAAACAGCCAGACTCGGACGGGCCTGGGAATCTAGGCCTTTGCGGTTATCGCATAGTCTTGCCCCAGGTTCTCCTGCCAAACCTTCCAATCCTGCACACTCCATCCCCGGGAACCTGTTTGGGCCTAGCCCGGTTTAATTACCGGTCTGCGTCCTCGGCCCCGGGCTTGTTAGGGCTCCTTAGGGTTGATAGGTCCTTCCTGTGTGTCATTGCACCTTGACAACAGGTCTCTTGCCGACTCCGATAGTCTTTTAAATTTTTTGGCGCACCCCCCTGCCCCTAAGGCAGGGAGGCCTTTAAATTTAAAATTAAATAAAAATGTCCCACTGTCCTCCCTCTTCTGCCGCCATGGCAAATAACGTTGCCGACCTGGCCACTTGCATAGGCAAGTTGCAAGCCAGGATGAAAGCGCTGGAGTTTCAATACCAGCGCTATCAAAATTTCGTCGTATTACGGTGTCCCTCTCTAGACGAGGAATACCGTAATCTACCTGAGAACGCCTGCGTGCGTCGCACCGCTGCTACCGCGACCCGTCATGAGGCCGTTTCAGGTAGCGAGGCTGCCGCTTCAGGTAGCAAGGCGGCCGATGACGTCACGGCCGCGACCGTTACATCCACTGGCGCCGCGCCAGTCGGCGTCGCGCCCAAACGTCCCGCGCGTAGCGTTACGCGCCTGTCCGCCGCGTCATCCGGGGCCATGGCCGCGCCTACGGCCACGCCCCCTGTCCCGACTAGCCAATCGCGCGGGTCAAGCCCCGCCTCCGTCAGGCGAGGGCCGCGAAATTCGCGGTCACAATCTAGGGTTACCAAAAATAGTCCGTACGTCCGTCCCGCGCGATCCACGGAAACCGCGTTAAAGACGAAAAATTCGTTTTCGGCCCTTCCGGTCGAACAAGACTCGCCCGCGAATCCGGATCCATCTCCGGAGATGGATACCGAGAACGACGGCTTCACCGTCGTGGCGTCGCGTAAGCGAACGGCGCGTAGCAGTCCGACTGCTCAACCGGCGCCTAAGGTAATAGCTAAGGCAGTAGTCAGGGGCGCCGCCGCCCCCGCGTCCTCCCAGCTCCCCGCGCCCGCCGGCGGGAAAAAAGAGCGTGCCCCACCTCCAATCATAATCCGGGACAAGGCAGCCTGGATGGGAGTCTGCAATGAGATGCGCAGACTCAAACTCGACTACCACAAGGCTAGAAACATAGTCAACGGGATTTCTATTTCGGTGAGTTCTTCGGAAACTCACCGTAAACTAACCACCCTCCTCCGGCAGAAAGGTCTGCAATTTTATACGTATTCGCTCGCGGAGGAGCGCGTCCTCCGAGTGGTCATCCGCCGCATTCCGGTGGAGCTCGACCCGTCGGAGGTGTGCTCCTCGCTCAAGGAGCAAAGTTATCCCATCCGGGAAGTACACCGGATGTACAGTAAAGATAAGCGGCCACTACAAATGGTAGTGGCCATATTGGACCTTTCCCCCGAGGGAAAGGCCATCTTCCAGCTAGAGACGGTGTGCGGGCTCTCCGGGATTAACGTGGAGCCCCCACACAAAAACCACCAGCCTGCGCAGTGCCACAACTGCCAGCTGTACGGGCACGCTGCCCGTAACTGTCATTCTCGTCCGCGGTGCGTAAAGTGCCGAGAGGACCACCCCACACGGGAGTGCACGCGCGAGCGTGACTCCGTCGTCCCCCCGAGCTGCGTGTTATGCGGGGAGGAGGGGCATCCCGCGAATTATCGCGGTTGCCCCAAGGCCCCGCGTACCACGCGGCCACGTACACAGAGGCAGGCGGCCCCCCGGGCGGCGCCCCCCGCCTCAGCCATCAAAGCGCAACCCCTGCTGGCGTCAGGGGAATTTCCCGCGCTGCCGGTCCCGCGCCAGCTCCCGGCCGCCGCCGGCCCCTCCGCACCCCGCGTGGTGCAACCGCAACCCGTGCGTTCATCGCAGAACGCATGGGGCCCCCGCCGCCCCAATCCACAGCCCCTTATGGCTATGGATATTCCCGCGCCCGCGCTCCTGCGCCCCGCGCGCCCGCTAACACTGTCGTCAATAGTAACGACCTAATGATACTGCTCACCCGCGAGCACGATATCCGCGAGCTCATCGAATACAACGACCATTTGGAGCGCTTCGGTCTCATCAAGACCGCTTGCGCGTTCCCCCGCCTCGTAGAGACACTACAACGTCTCGATCGCGAGGCGAGTAGTAATAAAAATTAGGGCCTTTCAATGGCTAAGTTTAAACCGAAAGCGTTAAATCTTTCATTTTTTAACGCGCGAAGCCTACTTCCGCAGCGTGATCTCGTCGCGACCTTTCTTAAAGATCACCAAGTAGATGTTCTTTTAGTGCAGGAGACGCTCTTAAAGCGTGCTAAACGTGATCCAAAAATCGCGAACTACAATATTGTAAGAAATGACCGGGCCGGCCGCGGGGGCGGCACTCTCATTTATTACAAACGATCGTTATATTGTACGCCGGTAGATCCTCCGATACTTACCAATATGGAAGTATCCGTGTGTAGACTAGGAATGACCGACCACCCGTCCATAACGTTAGTCTCAGTTTATCTCTCGCCGAGGAAAGAGCCTCTCAGGTCTGACCTAGAAAAGCTACTTTCGCTCGGTGAATCGGTCATTATAGCGGGTGACCTCAATTGTGGACACACTTCGTTTGGCAATTGGAGAGACTCCAGTAATGGGGTTAAACTCGAAGAGCTAACGAACGTGCTAAACTTTGATGTCATAGCGCCACCCACTCCCACCCACTTTCAAGACAACTGTATGCCGACAGTGCTTGATGTAGCTCTCATTAAAGGTATCGCGCTTCGGTTACAACTCATTCGGGTCGTACACGAGCTCGACTCCGACCACCGTCCGGTCATCATGCAGCTAGGTCAACCAGACGACTCTAGCCCTCCTTCGGTCCAAGTGGTTGACTATGCCAAGCTAAAACATTATCTTGCGGACAGGCCGTCCTCGTCCAGCTTATATAGGATCCCGGACGTATTGGGGTCCGTTGCGGACGTAGATCTCGCGATCGATTCCCTGGTCGACCACCTGCAGGCCGGCATCGGAGAGGCCTCGAGAGAGGTCGAAGAGGCGAGCGATCGCCGCTTCGTACTCCCTGCCGACGTGCGGGCGTTGTTGACGGAAAAGAACGCGGCGACTCGTGCGCACGACCACTATCCGACCGAGGAAAACCGCGCACGTTTACGCGCACTTCAAAGATCGGTTAGAGCCCGTATATTAGAACTCAGAAGTCACAGATGGGACGCCCTCGTCGAAGGGCTAAGGCCGTCGCATCTGGCTTACTGGAAATTAGCTCACAGCCTCAAAATAGAGGCTTCTTATCTTATGCCCCCCCTCGAGAGGGGTCCCGGTGTACCGCTCGCCTTCGATAGCAGCGACAAGGCGGAGTGCCTCGCCACTTGTTTGGAGAGCCAGTGCTCTCCGAACAGTGTCGATGCAAATACCGACCGGGTCGAGGGTATCGATGGATGCGTGCGGGAGCTGGATAAGCTCCCCGCGACAGACTCCCTGTCCCCAGTCACGTCTGAGGAGGTTCTTTCCATTATAAAAAGCCTTAAGCTTAGAAAAGCACCAGGTCCCGACGGGATCAGGAATGAAGTACTTAGACTTCTTCCCGATCGCCTCATAGCTCTTTTGGTCTGCATCTTCAATGTAGCCATAGCCCACTGCCATTTTCCAGCCGCCTGGAAAAAGGCCATAGTCATAGGTATCCGTAAGCCCGGCAAGAGCGCGTCGCTTCCCGACAGCTATCGCCCGATCAGTCTCCTAAATACTTTAGGGAAAATGTACGAGCGGATCCTTCTGAACCGTCTCAAGTCAGTAATAGAGGAGAAAGACCTCTATCCGCCTGAGCAATTCGGTTTCCGTGCTAGATATTCTTGCACTCATCAAGTGCACCGCCTCACGGAGCACGTTGCATTTAATTTTGCTGAATTATATAAACCCCGCCGTACACTTGCGGTCTTTTTCGACGTTGCCAAGGCCTTCGATAAGGTCTGGCACGAGGGATTGATCTACAAGTTGTATCACTTTGAAGTCCCCGATAGGCTAATTAAAATAATTCGCGACTATCTAACAGATCGCACCTTTCGCTATAGAGTGGAAGGTGAATTGTCCACGCCCCGTCCAATACGCTCAGGCGTTCCCCAAGGTTCGATCCTGGCTCCTAGCCTATTTAACCTGTACGTCAGTGACCTACCTCGACTCCCGGAGGTCGAGGTAGGGCTATACGCTGACGATACAGTCTTATATGCTTCAGATAGGAATAGATCCCACCTCAGACACAAAGTCCAACGCTCCGTGACCACTCTCGGGAAGTGGTTTAACGAGTGGCGTATAGCCGTTAATCCCTCGAAGAGCGCCGCGATGCTCTTCGATGCGGATTCGTCACAGATACCGTGGAAGCTTAAACCTGTTAAGCTCTACGATAATCCGATTCCGTATGTAAGAGAGACCAAATATCTAGGGGTAACCCTAGATAGTAGGCTCTCTTTTAGACCCCACATCCGTAAGGTTAGGAACAGGGCCGCGTGGGTCCTGGGCCGGTTGCATCCTCTGTTGTGTTCGGTGAGTAAAATGTCCACGCGACATAAGCTCACGCTCTACAAGACGTGTATTCGACCAATTTTGACATACAGTTGCGCCGTGTTCGCACATATGTCCGAGTCGAGTTTCAAACGGTTACAATCGATACAGAATAGGTTCCTCTATCGTCTCACCGGGGCCCCGTGGTATGTTCGAAGCGTAGATCTCCATAGAGATATGGAGCTTCCTTCGATACATGCCTACGTTAAACAGCTCTCCCGTTCGTATTTCGACACCGCGTCGAACCACGCGAATCCGTTAATAAAAACAGCCGCCACTTATGTTCCGGCACCCACGGACATCCGGTGCAAACGCCGGCCGCGCAATATTTTTATTGATCCCGACGATCACATCGAAAATTCGAATAAATATTACACATCCGTCTCTCCAAACAGAGCGTGCCAGCGCCCACGCCCGCGTAACCACCGTTCTCTCCGCAGAGGGCGGGCGGTCAATTTCGCTCCAGCACACCCGTCACGTCCACCCTCTCTAGCGGTAACCCAAGCCTAGGTCCGTTCCTCGGTGTGAAACCCTTGGGTCAGGCAACCGCCCGCGCGATACAAGTGACACTGTACGTGCATCACTTAGCTACCTACATACAACACTACACACGTATGAACATACACACGTGCACACCACACAGGTACATAGGTTCTGTGAGGGACCTTTTTTTTTTTCTTTTTTTACGCTAGTTAGTTAGCGCTAGTTAGTGTAGAAACATTCCGATTATTGAATACACATACGCACGGTTCCTTCCTTCCTCCCAGGAGGAAGGGAACGTGCCTATGTGTATATTTAGTTAGCTCGAATCGTAGGTGTAGGGATTCGAATAGATCGCGACCTATTTGCGAACGCGACGACCGCCCGAGCCGAGGTCCGGCCACTTTGGCACCCTCGTGCGAGTCGTCCACAAAACTTTCGCGGCTGAGTGCCCTCTGCGCTCGCCCCCAAGTCCGGTGAAGCTGTAAAAGCCGCAGCGGCTTTAGGGCCCCTAAGGCTAACAGTGTAGTCAGTTCTAAAAAAAAAAAAAAAAAATTGTACTTACAGCTTTCCACATTCTACATTGCTTTATGTTCATGGTTACTGCTGTGCTCCTTAGGGTCCTAGTATAAAGTTTTAACCCATAAAACCTTTCTTGATAAATAAGCTATCAAATACAAAAATAAAATTTTAAATCCGACTGGTAGTTTTATAGATTAGCGTGTTCAAATTAACAAACATCTCATTTAATCCAATTACTTGAGCTTTACAGTATTAATATATCGTATCCATCATCTAAGAAAATTAACTTCGTGACATAATTATAACAAGTTCTATATTCCTCATGTAATCGACCAGAGTAATATATTGGCCTTATCTCAAATCCAATCAGCAACGTAAAATTAATAATTTGTCGTATCCGCCTGTATCGGAAGTCTCTCGCAGTTCCGAATAAATATATATTATTTATTATTATATATTATTCCGAATAATTATATATATATATATTCTTTATATACAATATATAAAGAAAAGTCGTTTCCCGCTGCCTGTCCCTATGTACGCTTAGATCTTTTAAACCATGAGATACCATAAAATAATGTTCTGAAGAATTGTAGTTATTCAAAAAGCCTAGAAAAGAGTCCGTGATGGCATATGTCTATTTCCTAAGGTTAACTCACACTTCACAGTATCCATTTTTATCTTCAAAATAGTACGTTATTTGCAAAGCTATTTTCTCCAATTCAGTATTAATCTTTATACAGATAAATTTATAAGTTAACTTGGGCTTTTAATGTAGATTACAATTGTCCTTGACAGTTTTCAATTTAAGTGAATACCGTAGAAGATATCACGAAATCAAAATTACGTGCGGCCAAAGAAATCTCTCTTAGCAAAACGGTCGCGATTTTTTGGATGGCACTATTCGTAATTATAAAGTAGCATGTAACACCATCACGACTGTATCCCCGAAGTGTTAGGCAGAAGTGTTCGTCGGGTATGTTTTAGATCCCACGTAATAGGGGGTGAGCCTACTACCATTAATCGGGCACAAAGCCAAACTCCGAGCTGCTACTGAGAGTTTCATAGAAAAACCCAATAACACTTTGCTCAACCTGGGAATCGAACATAGCAGTAGCGTTTAGGACCACAAGGCTAATGAGGCAGTTATGAACTATCAATCAGACTTTTTTAAATATAAAATGTACCACTTTGTAAACTGGGGCGCGTCGCTAGTCTTTTATAAAGTACACAGATCACGAATATGACATTTAAAACAATTTTTTCTGTCTGTCTGTTTGCATGTCCCGATTTAACTTAAAAACAGCTTAATCGATTTGTATTAAATTTTGTGAACAGGAAGTTTATGACTTTGATAGATATGTTATTAGAATTGTCAATAATATTTCTAGAAATCGTAAAAAAATAATTCCCAAAAAGCTTTTTTATTTATTTTTGATTTTGATGAAATTTTCTAGAAGGGAAGCGTACATTATTCCATTATTTATAAGCTATATGAATACTCAATAATTAATATGAGTAAAAATAAAATTACGAGACCAAAATAATTACTGTGTAATAAACGGGTGCGGTTCTGCGAGGAAACATTTTTAAAGTAAGGGATTTTAAGATAAATATTTTAAAATATTTACCAAGCCAGGCGTTAGAAAATGTGAATCTACGATGCTATATGTAGTTTCATCGCGACGTTTTTCTTCATATTTCTGTGAAGGCTCAAATTTAATCCAACGTCGACCGACACGGTATCGGAACCTTCTAACAGCTTTCAAAACTAAATAACTGCTTTAAAATAAAATTCATATTGTTTTATCAGTGAAATTATTGATTAGTTATGTTATAATATTTAACAAAATCAGTTAAAAATTATTGTTCTATAAACTATTTCTGATATATTACAGACGATCCTTATAGCCTATCAGACGTATGCTTTCTGTCTACAAAAGTTGATGAGAATCGGTTGAAAATTAATGAAAATTTAATTTATCGAATTTCTTTTTTTTCTAAAGTAATATTGGAATAGCTCATAAACTATGTAATTACTTGTATAACAACTTTTAACGTATACAAAATTTTGTCAAATGTATTTTATCAACTTGTTTGTACGTTTAAACAAAAACATAACGTCTCTAAGCAAAAACATAGCTTCTCTAAGCATCTCGAAGAGTAAACATCTGTACTAGACATGACGAATAACATTAAATTTATTATTAATGAAAGTTGTCGTAGGTAAGCTGGAGATTGCACTCGTAATTTGCGGAACGGTACAAATTAGGGATGGCGATCTCAAATCGATTAATCGAAGAATCGATTTCTCGG
Organism: Saturnia japonica; assembly: GCA_033032175.1. NCBI lineage: Eukaryota > Metazoa > Arthropoda > Insecta > Lepidoptera > Saturniidae > Saturnia > Saturnia japonica. The sequence continues at coordinate 9,788,449 of CM065314.1, forward strand.
TCAAATAAATCGATTATTCAAATTGATATTTTACCCTTGAAAATTGACTTTCGATTTTTTCTGTTTTGGTAAAAAAAAAAAATACAAGGCCTGTAGCGGGGGTAGTCCCGGGAAACGGAAAAGTTCGCGAGAATTCAGTAATTTAATAATTTATCAGTAATTTTGTATAGTACCTATATATAAAACTTATATCCATGTGTTCTTTATGAATTGCACTAACTGATTAATAAATAATATAAACAATTTGGTCTTTCATTATTTTTTAAATGTAAACTAAATAGGCTATGAGAATAAATATTGTCACCAGGAAGTAAAAACTAAGGGAAACACAACAAACTTGCGTAATTTTTTATTAAGACGCCATCCAACAATTAAGACCGTAAGTCTCAAAAAGAAGAGTGAAAGTGGTGGTGGTAAATGTGATAATGCACAAAATGGTGATGGAAATGAACAAGTCAGTGAAACCTGTATTCTTTATGACACATTCTTTGTTTTCCAATGTACTGAGTTTGAAAAAAATAAAAATCAATGTTCAATAAATCAAAATAACTATGTTTTATTTTTTTAGGTTGATGATACGACGTTAGATATTGTGCCAGTTCCAGATTTGCAAAATGTTGATAATTCGGATACTGAAAGTGTGGCTTCTTCTACTGCCTCTACATCAGTCTTAAAACAGCAAACATTGACTTCTTGCTTAACAAATATAAAATCATTCGGAGGTAAGGCATGAAATTGAAATCTTTTTTGAATTCATTTTCAGGAAAGTGAGATGCGTACAAGATCGATAATTAGGATTTTTTTATTAATTTTCAGATAATGGTGTTAAGCGTGGTCAAATAACCAATGCAATAGTCTTCATGATAGCAAAAGATGGCTTACCTCTGAATACTGTGGAAAAAACAGGATTTAATTATTTAATGAAAGTAGTAGCACCACTATATAAAGTTCCAGCCAGAACAACAATCACTCACATGATTGACGATAAATATGACATTCTTTCGACACAATTTAAATTAAAAATACAAAAAGTAGAAGCACTGTCTTTAACTGCAGATGTTTGGACCGACTCGCATAATAGTCAAAGCTATTTAGGCTTAACTGGTCATTGTATATATGAAAATAAATTAATGAGCATAACTTTTGGTGTAACTGCTCTAACAAAACCACATAATGCCGACTACTTAGCAGAAGTAATTACCAAAATGACAGAAAAATGGGGCATTACAAGTAACAAAGTGGTAGCGTTTATCACGGACAATGGCGCAAATATCGTTAAAGCTGTGACAAATGTTTATGGCAAAAATAAACACATGCCATGTTTTGCCCATACATTAAACTTAGTAGCATCAAAACCATTTGACAATAAGGATGGACTGGAAGAAGCCAAGAATTTACTAACAGCTGTCAAAGATATTACTACATATTTTAAGCATAATATAAATGCTGCTGACGCTTTAAAGAAAGCTCAAGATCACCGAACAAAGCCTTTCGGGCTGATTCAGTCTGTATGTATCCGATGTAATTCTGTTTTTTATCAATTGGAACGATTTGTTGAGTTATCTGAAATTATTGCGCCAATATTACTCAAGTATCCTAAAGCACCGACAATGCTAACTGCACATCAGTTAGAATTTATAAAAGGTCTTATAAATATATTGAGACCATTAGAAGTAATAACTAAAGAAATATCGGGAGAAGACTATGTTACAGCCAGTAAAATTATACCAATCGTATCTTGTCTGACTGGAACATATAATACGATGAAAACTTCAACTGACATTGGAGCTAAATCAAGAACTTTAATTATGGACGGTTTAAAGAAAAGATTTGGAAATATTGAACAAGTTCATTTGTTAGCTGCTGCGACAATTTTAGATCCTAGATTTAAAAAAATTCATTTAACTGACCATGTAGCCTGTTATCGAGCAATAAATAGAATAAATACTTCAATTTTAGATATTCAATCACAGCAACAACTTCCTCAAAATAATAGTGAAGAATTCGACGCAACAGAAGGGACTGATTTAGAAAAAGGAATTTGGGATTTTCATAAGTTGCTTGTCAAAAAGCAACTCTCTACATGTAATACACTTGCACTGGAAAGTCAAGGCTTAAACGAAGAGTTTAAACACTATTTATCACAGGCAGTTGTGCACCTAAAGTATGATCCTATACTTTATTGACAAGAACAAAAAAACTCTATTTATCACCATGTTCACTCAATAGCCGTGATGTATATGAGTATCGTAGGATCATCTGTTCCCTGTGTGCGCCTTTTTTCGATTGCCGGCAACATCGCAAGTGATGAGCGGAACCGCTTGGATCCCATTAGACTTGACAAATTGTTGTTTTTAAAAAGCTTAGATATGAAGCATTGGGAACTATAAGCTATTGATAACTACTCTCTTAACTTTTTAATGTAACAAATACATTTAGAAAATAAATGTCTTCTTTTATATCTGATCTGATATTTTGATATAGTAATAAAAATAATTGTAATTATCGAATTCCCTGAACTAATAAATTCCTGATTTTACTGATAAGAGATCCCAGAGATTGTTTATTATGGTATCATTCTTGTTTTTCATAAAATGGATTTATATTTACATTGTAAATACAAATTTGATAAAAATCGATTTTTTAGAAATCGATTTTTTAGATCTCAATTTTTTTATGAATCGATTTATCAAGTTACGATTCGAATCGATTTAAAAATCGATCTTTTTTGGAAAGAATCGCCATCCCTACAAATATGTCGTGTTCGTGCAATTTCCTTGTAAACTGCATCGCTGCGCAAGCAAACGTCTTTAAAGTCTCACAGATTGAAACTTAAACTATATTTGGTCAATTTTTTAGAATTTTAAGACGTGCTTTAATAGTTATGCTAATATGCTTTTAAACTAAATTAAATTTTGGTTTAAACTAAAAAGAATACAATTAAAGTAGGTAATAAAGAATCATTTTTGTTCATTACCAATGACTTTGTAACAGGGAAAAAGTATTGAAGGTTAAATCAATTATGTGTTTAAAATATTATGATCTAAAGTAACAAATAGGGCAGGGCAACATGATGCATAGTGTTAAGGCATTATCTAGTGCCCGCTTTGCTAGCTAACACTTTCAAGTCGAAAATATATTGTCAAGCATCTTTATGTGTGTTCCGGCAACTGCACTTGAGAGCCCCTCCCCCCACTAGACTTATTAAATTAGTAAGCACATTTCATAAATATGTATATTTAACTGTAGCTTTAAACCTTTAAAAATGTCTCGGCCGTTATGTTTTTTAACTTGTATGAAATATTTTTTCCTTAAATGCACTAACCATTGCGAAGCTCTTGACATTTGAAATGAAGTCTTGAAATGTGTCTTGAACACTTGATCCGTTACGTAAGCTAACTTCCGAGACCGATTCAAAACATGCTAGATCAATATCGTGGAGTGAAGTCTATTAAACGATAATACCGGTCCTACAACTAGGCATACTAAAGTTTCAATGAAATGGAGTAGTTTCGAATAAACAATGAATAGTTTAGCTATAACTAAATGCAGATTACTGTATGAAATCTATCGAAAGTGTCGAACCAAATAACTGTTATATCTGTTACACTTGTGATGTAAAACAGTTATTTACAAGTTCCGTTACAAAACAAAACTTTTGTTTATATTTATGTAATTCATTCAAGATTGTTTTCAGTCCTTTGTCTTATACCTTCGACACTATTAAACAGTCTGTGTTTAAGTATTCACCAATCTTTTATACTGCCAGTAATTGCTTAGGTAACTGCTTGCTGGGTAGGACATGCTTAATTGATAATTGTGTCTGACTGGACCGTGACTACCATGCACCAAGTGTAACATCTGCTATAGTGGCAAGTTTTGGCATGTCGCGTTACAGGGTCAGGCCAGCATATCCAATAATCATTCAGTGTGACACGACTGCACATGGTGATAAAGCCGTCAAAGTGACTCTCTTTTGTTTTGTTGCGTTTCCGGATTAGCTATGCTGCGTATTGCTGGGAGGCTTGCAGAGGACTGATGATAGATTGCAGTTCTTTCTATGGTTAATATTGGAATTGGTCAACTGGAAGTTCCCTATATTTATTATACGCGATAGTCACGGCGACTTCTCAGTCTTAAGAGAAGTGATCTACGTGTTATGGTAGGCACTATAACTGGCCATTGTTAGCTTAACAAACACCTTTATGTTCTTGGTGTCACTGACAGCACCATGTGCAGAACATGTATGGCGGGTGATGAAAGCGCTACTCACATATTCCTGGAATGTGCGGGAGTTGCAACCCAACGGGCGGAAATCCTCGAAAACCCGCGGTCGCTTCGAGAAGCCTGTGAATGCCCAGGAGGCTTCTGCGCTTCTGGTCGGAGTTGGGCTGGCTGGAATAGCCGGCCGGAATATCTAAGCACAATGGACCTAGAAAGAGTGTAAGTTCGGACAGATAGAGCTCACATAACATAACCCTATATTTATTCCCTTTGCGAGTGTTAAAACATGCGGCATAAACGGCCGTATCTTTTGATTGCGTTGACTTAAAAGTTTGACTTTTTCACAGATCTAAGGACTTGCAGACCTAAGTATTTGATATTAATTTCAAGTTTTCACCTCCACACGCTTCTACGGAAAAGGGTCTTGACAGACAGACAGATAGCAAAATGATCCTATAAGGGTTCCTTTTTTCCATTTGAAGTATGAGATGTGGCAGGCAGAGTGCTGACGTTGCGCCTAACAAATGTATAGTACGTACCATATATTCGTAAGTCATGTACTGTATTCAGACTACAATATCCTTCTCATTTAGCAAATAAAATACACGTTACTACTATATTGTGTAACAAAAGAGTCATGAAAACTCACATTACATGTGGCATTTGTAAATCAACGTGGTGAAATAAATTTTTAACTGAAATTAGCATTCCATTTATTAATCGATCAATCTGCATAATAAAGTGAGCTCATCAATTTTGAATGTCTATTCATATTGGAAAATAATGAATGTATTTTATTCGTTTACTATATTGAACATACTAGTAGAATATTTTTCACAAAGAGTTCTTATAAGTATGAAAGTCATGTCTACCATGAAGCTGGGAGATTAACTTGTAATATAGAAAATATGATATTTTATCTTCTTATAAATACAAAAGGCTTTGACGCTTTGACTTTATTAACTCATCAACGCTCAACCCGAACAACTAAAGATACAAATTTTTAAATTTTAGGAGAGTGTTGATTTTATATTGTAGGCATTGTTTAATAACTTGATTCCCATGGATGGGATTAATGCTAATTTTACACGCATTTTGTGTGGTATGGAGAGCCAGAGGGAAGAAGAAATTTTGAAATGTGAAAGTTGGTGATAAAGTTTTTTTGGAAAATAATATTTTTCGGCTCGGATTTATTTGAAACTTGATATTAATATTCTCCAATACTATTATTGAAACATATTTGAAAATTCAACCCGTAAGGGTAGAAAGGAGATAAAAAAGTTTCTATTTGAATTAATTTTTAGGTCACATTTATTCTGTGCTCCAACCGCAGCCTGATAATTTTAGCACAGTAAAACAAAAAATGTGCTATAATGAATCCCCACTTTCTGTCGGTAGCTTTGCTCACATAAATTAGGCTCATCTAAATATGAATAAAATATATAACGATATATAATTTCAATAAAAAAATAATAATACAAATCTCATGGTCTATAGACTACGCGAGCGAAACCATTGAGGAAAGATTATTATTACATAAATTTCGTTTCAAGTAGGCACAAATTTATGTAACATGTTATTTGAAATGTATCAATAATACGGCATAAAAACATGTCTCACAGCATTCACATGACAACTATAACATGTTGAAATTAGTACAGCACTGTTTTTTTTTTCTATCTAATAATTTACGAACATTACTAATCAAAAACTAACTACATGTCGATATTAGCTTTGTAGACACTTCCATGATTCCCTAGAGTCCGATAGATCCATTTACTAAGTCAATATATACATAAATGGCTCACTTCGATAATTTGATTGGTGCTGCCAATAGTCGTCATGCTGGGCTGTTCGGCTTCCTATAAATATTCATTTCATTAGGTTGCGATATTTATTTTCTTTGTCAGCAAGGCGGAATATACGCATCTACCAGCGTCAGTTGTATATTTCCATGATCAAAATAGTTCAATTAGAAATTATACTTATCTCCTTCTATGTATTCCTTAATTTTATGAAATGTAATTGTTCAAGTTTTTTCAACGTAGTAGTCAAGTCAAGTTTTAGTAAAGTGGTTTCAAAATTTCTAGAGATATTTTGTGACAATGGGAAGATCATCTTGCATGCTTTATTTCGAATTAACTTCATTTGTTATTATCATGAAACTATTTTAACTAATATTCCACAAGTTTATTTCATTAGGGGTCGTCCATTAATTACTTTAGGTGTTCAGGGGGGAGCATGGGGGGGGGGGGGGGGGGCGGTGATCAAGTTGTATCTAACCTAATCTTACGCGGGTAGAGAGAGAGGGTCTTAACAAATATCACGTAATTTTTTCCCCTGTAAGAAGCAGTGTAAAAGACTAAGTAAATTGGGTAAAATTAAAGTAAAACATGTTTAAAATATGGCAAAATCAGACACGATATTATTTATCGTTGTCTTTCGAACGCCGCGCGCGCCGCGCCCCGATGCAGCATAGTAGATGTTCGTTTGTTAAGGCGCCGCGCCGGCTAGAAAAAATAAACTGAATGTTATCGTACTTTATTCGTGTTCTTTTAACAGAAGTTGTGAAATTTAATTGGAAATTGCGGGCGACACGGGGTAAGTGATAGTAAAAACATAGAACTTACATTGTAAATGACTTATTTAATTGGGATTATTTAAGGACGTAAATTTTATTGCAGTAAACGGAAACGCCCATCACCCTTGGGGATAAGGGCTTCGCTGGTCACTTTACGAAATAACTTCACCCACTGTATCGGAATAAAGCTCACTTTCACGCCTCGTATCTGGAGCTGCCTTACTAAGAACATGCACTAGGTCCTATTCATAGATGCCCTTGGGGCAATCATCATTAGTGATAAGTGCATTATAAGTTATAGTTTTAAACGTTAGAATAGGACTAATTATAGTCGTATGTCGAAACTCTAGTGGTCTCGGTAATGTTTTATAGACTTAAATAATGTTTATGATTCGTTATTAAAAGGTATGTTTAAAACAGGTCTGTACATTTCATTTTTCCCTCCACACACGAACCCAAACCATTACAATATTCTTATAATTATTATATTATGTTAGTCTTCACTAGTCTTAAATAAAAATAGTAGTGTTAATTGTGTTGTTTGTTGTGCAACACATTTACACTGAAATTACAAAATTTTAAAAAATCTCACGTGAGTTATGGGCTCGGAGTCATTGTCAAAAACGCCTCACTTAATTAATGAATGTCCTCTTTATGAAGTACTACTAATTCGAAGTCTAATATAATAAACCTATTTTATGAACAAAAGTTATTGAACCTATACGTTACGTAATTGTACTCTTTTTTTAAAATTTCAGTTGCCTTTATTCTGTTTTTATGAATAAACCGAATTTCTTTCGAAGAACGGGAGGGATGAATATTAGGTAAAAGAATTTTGCGTAACATAATGCGATAACGGTATGATTAATGAATCCTAATATATCCCGCAACGAACCTTATTCTTAAAACATCGATGCTACAAGAATATTGCATTACGGTGTATTTCTGTCCAACAATTGCAGCCATAATTTTATGAAGTACTAAACTATTGTTTGTAATGAATCGAACTGCTAAATCATTACAATCTTATTTATATATTTTTAATAACAATTTTGCATTTACTAGAACATATTAAGTTAGCGTTGATAAAAGGGTAGCTTAACAAAACAAAAGGTAACTTTACCCAACAATATCTCGGTAAGTAACTTTTTAGAGAATACCCAAAAAGTTTCCAACTGTATGATAAACACTTGACTACCTTAACAAACCAGTTCCGAATATTAAGTCCCTACAAGTATTTATTATGTATTGAATACAACTGAAATATATTTTACGATTAAAAAGGGACCTCATGGGTTTTGTTAAATTAACTTAATAGAATGTTAATTTTATATGAATATTAATATAAGAATAATACTTATTTTATAGGAAGCCTTTTTGCAGCGTTTTATTAGTTACCTTAGTTGAAGTTTTAACCCTTCAGCTCTCGAGGTCACACAAAATGTACGTATAATTAATTGGCATTGATGCCATTCATGGCAGTCGTTATTAATTTATTGAGAAGTAATTAAAAAATAATTAATAATAAATTATAATTATAATAAATTATAATTAATTCATAATAAGTAATTGAAATGTTATAATTAAAAATTCCTTTTTTTATGACAACCTATTACATTTTTTTCAAAAATAATTTTAAAACGTGTATTTGTTAAACACTATGTTTTCTGTGTTTACTGATATAAATAGGTATATTAATACTATAAATCACACAAAAATAATTATTAAGCCGCCATCATAACGGACACCTGACCGGGGTAATAAATTTTGAATATTGCAATTTTTATTTTCTACATCGCATAAAGAAAATTGCACAAAAATATGATATATTTTTACTGCCGAATATTATTACAAGTATTATAAAGTAATACTGATTTAATTATATATTTCCTAAGAGTTATTGGCGGAATCTTTGTCAGGTAGTGGTTGTAATCTTTATTCATAAACTTGCGTTATTTGATCCTTATTGTGTGATGTAGTTTGAGATACTTATTAAGTAAAAGTGGCGTGACTTAGAAATATTAATACAACATAAGACATGAATTCTCAGTGGTTAAAAAAATGTGTGTGTGTACTAGAGTACACAGGTAAGAAGTGAAATTTCTTTACGACATATAATTTTTCTACTATTTGCAACTTCACGAAAATGGGGTAGATAAGGCTTAAGCCTTAAGAAAAACAATTTTTTTGAATAAATAAATCATTAAAAACGAATAATTAAAAAAGATGTACGTATACATATTTTTATTTTCTAATCGTGTTTTGTTTTATTTTTAAATAATTATTTAATTTATATTTTTTATTGTTTTTAGAATTAATAATGTTCACTAGATTTACAGTCATATTTATTAATACTTGCTAATTTTAACAGATTTATATACATTCACTGATACTTACAATCAAAAAGTGAGGTTAACCTCAAATAAATATTAAAATCATGCTCATATGTGTTGAATTTATAAAACGAAATATATAATCACTCTCACTTTTCTTGTAAATTCACTTAAATTTGAATAAGTATTTTTATTTTATCACTTTCAAATTAATATATTGTTATTCTTATTTCAAACCAAACTTCAAAACTAATATATTGTTGTTATTATTAAAATATATTACATTATATTCTTTACGTCACTATACTAAACTTTGATAAAAAAAGCAACATGGCGCGTAACCGAAAAACGTGACGATTTGCTACAAAATTTCTCCCATACGTCGTTAAGGAAGTTTCACTTCAAAAAAGCCTGGACAGTTTTAACAAAGAAGCCACCATCTTGTTACAGTAAAAACTTTACGAAGTTAGGCTTAAAGGACGCGTATCTGGTGGCCTTAGTAATTTGAAAAAAACCTATCTATTTACCTATGTATTAACCTAACGAGAATAGCTAATAAAAAATTAAGGATAAAGTAGGAGGTACCTACATTATAATAATTGTTGCGATAGACTATTGTATGTTGTAAGATAACATAAATATTTTAATGGATTTATAAAATGACAAGTATTAGATATTAAATAGATATCACATGATAGTCATTTGAAATATTCAAACTGGCATCCACTGCATAACATACCAATTTATGAATAAATAAATATATAAAGTTTTCACTTTATAGGTACGCCAAATTAAGGTGAAATCTTCGCGGTCTATTCTTCGTTTCCACTGTAACATTTTAACCGAAACAGAAGCAATGATTGTTTCTTGTATTAATTAGGTGTCATAAAAATAGAATAATTTATGTGAATACTTCAGTTTAAAATTCATAGCAATGTATAACTGTAGCTCATTATTTGTCGGCTCCAAGCTATCTCGAAAATAATCCGTCCTGGAATTAAATTTAACGTCACCAGAGCCACGACAACATTGTTATCTTCTTCAGACGAATTTACATAATGTTAAGGGTGAAGTTATGCAGATTAATGAACATCAGGATCCGTCTAAATATTATCTTGTGTATATTGTTATTCATAATCAAATCGATTTTAAAATCATTATTCATAATGATTTTGTTAAATTTTGTCTCAAACTGGTGCGTGGCTCTATACGCATTTATTTATTTTCTGATGTTATATTAATACATACCATCACGCCTGTATCCCCGAAGGGTTATGCAGTGGTGTACTAATGTACACACACAGTTCCCCGTGTATGATTTTTAGGTCCCATGTAATAGAGGGCGGGCCTATTGCCATTAATCGGGCACAAAGCCAAACTTGAACCGAGCTGCTACTGAGATTTTCATAGAAAAACCCAATAACACTTTGCTCGACCTGGGAATCGAACCCAGGACCTTGATCATAGCGGTCGCGCTTACTACGCTGATGAGCTACTTTCAAGATTTTTTTTTAAATATAGCTCGGCCTTACGATGGTAAATACTTGATGAACAGTAAGAGAAAAATAGATTAAGGTAAAATAGTTTTTTTACAATATGCAATATTTCAAGCAATGATTTTTTTTTATTGTTATACATTTTAGCGTTATAGCCACAATCTCACTTGATCTTAAGTGACGATGTGGCCCAAGATGGTAGCACGCTAAGCCTAGTGGAAAACTGGCTATCAAGTGCAGGTGCCGGAACACACCTATAGGTTTTTTGCGACAGATTTATAACTTGAACGTGGTAGCTAGTTAGGCGAGCGGTCGCTTCACCGGGCGCTCAGTCTCATTGCAGAGATTTGAACTCACGTCGATCGACGCCGTGTCCGTATTTGCTAACACTAAGTGATTTAATTAATTATCATCATGAAGCAATTATGACATAAGATAAGATTGCTGCCAAGCGCTAAAATTTATATAGAATAAAAAATGGATTGAAAATGATTAAGGTTTACTGTTATGCGCGCATTAAGCATAAACTACTGGATCATTTTTTTTACTCCTTAGATACTAGATACTAAATGTCCAGGCGGTTTTTATAATTTCATATGTGGGTAAATCGCGATACCGGGGTTGGGGGCTATGTGTGACATTTTTATGACGGCTACCAGTACATCTTAATTACGGGTCGAGAGCGGACGATGGAGTGTTTCCTTATGTTGGTTCAAATGCAATCCAGTTGCATTATAGAACAACCTTACAATTTAACATTAGTACGTGTGTGTACGAGTGTGTGGCAGTATAGCGATGCACCGCAAGAAGAAGTCGCAGCGATCAAGGTTAGTGGTTTGCTTCATATGGTTTTATGAAAACACCTGTATCGAGGTAACCAAGCCATCTTTGTTTGATTTGTTTTTTCTTGGAAATTCGCGGTAACACTAAAAAAACACCTAAATAAAAAATAACACGATATCTTCATTTAAAAAGGATTGATTAAGTTTTAAGAAACTACGATTTCCTTAAGAATTACGCGTGCTTCTGTCGTTCACGCGAGCGAATAAATAAAGATAAGAGATGTGGTATCCATTTACACTCTGGAACCATGTACAGTCATGTATGAAAAAGAAATGTTTTATGTAAATATATTTAGTAGAGCGTGCTCACAGCAATCAGAATAATGATGTCTTTTGTTATTGAACGTAGCGGTTATTTAGTGAGAAAACACAACTTGTTTTGCTTCCTGGACAAATTTTTTGGTTGATTGATTTGATACCTTTTATTTAAACAAAAACAAATCGTACATTGGATATACTAATGAGACTCTATATAATCGTTTTCTTGTATTTTATTGTGGATATATTATTATATATGAGAAAATTTATATTAACGAATTAAAAAAGAGATTCAATATAGTATAATGAAAACCAAATAATACATTGAGACCCTAGTTCTCTTACCAAAAAAGTGTGTACTTTATACTGCCAAAAATAGTAAATGATCACCAAACCTTAGCGAGTAAATTAATGCGTACAATGCAATTATTGATACCTTTCTAAATATGTGGCTGGATGAGATTAGGTTTGACTCGTGATAAGAAACAGCGAGCGATGCCGCGGCAGAAATTGAATTCAGGTTTTGGTGGTAATTTACTAATTTTGGGTTAACAATGATTAATTTGGAGTCAATCAAAACAAAAAATTTCAAACTAAAATGTAGTTTTAATTTTGGTGATTATTTACTATTTTTGACAATTTAAAGAACTTTTTTGAAGTCATATTTTACTACATCTAGTGATCAGTTAACACAAGTCTTTAAAGAACCTCCAACACAAATGACCTATTCATTGCGACCATTTTAATTAGCTCAAATATGATAATTATCTCTCTTGTAAGTTGGTGAGGAGTTAGGTATTCTGCAGATTCCAGATGATGCTGCAGCGTCAGGTTAGGGTTGCGTGTTATTCTAATATAATTAAGCTACAGAATATAAAATTTCGACTCGATCAGACCCGTGGAAAATGCTGACATTTATTCATAATAGCTAAGAACACTCTATGCCTGCAATGATTAAATGAGGCCGGAATAATGACGTATTTGCCAACCTGAGATCCCTTACTTACCATAGGTCATTGAGTACACCAGTCGAACTTTACTCGTACATACGAACTCGAAACTGGGATGTTAATGCTTGGGGAAAAGTACTGTTTAAGCCAGACGGTTTATAAGGGTTAATGGAGATAACCCCGAGAAAAATACTTAATGCAACATTATCGGAAGAGAGCCATATGGTAAAGGGTTAGTATTATTATAGGGAGATATTTGCATAAGGGTACGTACGGACTTTTACATAGTGAAAAACGCGTCACTGACTGCGGCCCGCTATGAACAGATATTTTGCAACCGATTCTGATGTCCTCAGGTTAATACGTAGAAAGGAATAGAAAGAAAGATATTTAATGTCATAACAAAATTAGAGACAACACGAAAAAACGAAACGATTTGACGATAAGATTTGTCATCAGCTTTTTTGTCGTTTGTGATGAAGATCATTAGACGACGCTACTTTTCATTTCACTAATCACAAATAACATTACATTGGAGATGTATAAAAAGAAAAAAAAAATTATTACGTTCATAATGAGATTAAAGTTATCTAAACTATTTATATTTTTATGTAGATTATTGTTTATATATTTAAGATACCAGTCTTATACGTTGGAAGGTAGTATAATTCGATTTTCTTCGACTTTTTAATATAATGTCAATAATCCGATAATTCAAGAAGCGAATGCTACGACGTTCAAGAAAAAGACAATGTTTAAAGCTTTTCACTGTAATCGAATAAGCTGAAAACCTTACTTTACTGGGATAGAAAATACCATAAATTTTATTTTGGATTATTTAACAATACTAGTGCTTTTGCGAAAGTACCTAGGTAAGAAAGTCATTATTAAGATTTTGAAATAAACCCTTGAGCCATTGTCATATTTGATAGTATTTATTTAATAAAAGTTTATTTATTCTGTTAATAATAGTCATTGAAATATTATAGAAAGAATCAATTTTCTAATGTCCTTATCCATTAAACTTTTTACCGAATAACGTAAAATTCAATTATTAACAAGGCAGATATTAAAAGTAATATAAGTAACAAAGATTAGTAAATTACTATATTATGGTTTTTTAAATCTCATTTTAACTTATGTAACGTAACATAATTTACCACCTTTATTATCTTCAGCTGGAATTTTTTTTTCTTATTTATGAACTTTTAAAGGAAAGTCTGAATTAAGATTTTTTATTATAGAGGTCTGGACAATTTTGTTACAAATTTACAGACTTCTTTAAATATGGCTTTTTAATAGTTTTATCTGCAATGTAACTTATTTTTATTACAAGTTTTTATTAAACTTGTATTGTTAGTATGGGTCAAATCTTGCAATTTAACTCAATCGATTGAGCTAAAAATTTGCATACACGTTTAGATTGGACGACAGTGCATGGTTAGCTAAGTGACGTAATTCTAAGTTCAATATGGCGAATTCCGAAAGTGGCGGACCAGTTATTTTTAATATACCCCGTGATATAGGTATGAAATAAAAGGGTATACTGAGAAAAATGCGAGAAAAAATAATTAATTTAAGAGTAGCAGGGCACAGAGAAATTTCTTTGGAGATTTCTATCTATTTGGGACAGCCCGACTGGTGGAATACCTCCACCCTAAAGAAGACCACAGCCAGATAGCCTTGTGTTATGTTCCTGCGGTGAGCAGGGTTTCCAGAGCTCCTTGGAGTTGAAGTTTCAAGGTCAGCAACGCGCTAGTGATACCTATGGTATTTATTACAAGCGTCCGTAGGCTATATGATATCCGCTTACGAATAGGCGGGCCATGTTTGTTTGCCACCTTTGTAATATAAAAAAATTACTGAATATTTCAATATTTTTATATATTTCAATAAATACTAAATAAAAGCTCGTTTAAAAAATAAATAAACCTAGACTGTAAAATTTAGATTAGATAAGTGATATTGCGGCCTAAAAATAAACGCACTAAATATCCGAAGTACCTATATAAAAGAGGCTGGGCTGGTCTTCAACCACAATGAACAAAATACACCGTTACATGATGCCAGCCAGATGAGCATTAGAAAAGGTAATACCATCATGGAAAATATATTCGAAGCTAAATAGTAAAAATAATAGAAACTAACCGAAACATTTGCAAAAACTTCATTTCGAAAATCCAATAACCAAGCAAGGATTTATTCAAAGTGATTTACGTAGTGAACAAAGGAAGCCGCAGAAATGAAAACACGATTTGGTTCTAACCAGACAACAATTTGCTGCGGCGTCAGCTGATCCGATGGAAATTTGAATGGAACCGTGGACGTAATACCGTCGATCCAATTGTTAAAATGAAAAAGATTTCCTCTGATAAATTGTTGAGTTTTTTTGTGAAGTTATTATTTCGAAGCTTTTTAGTGTAAGAGAAAATCAATCAGTTTTATTTCTTGAAGGGACTTCTAATAATTTGGTATAATGAATTCATTTAAAGAATTAACTTTAAAGAGTTTATTTATTATAAGTAGCTTCTGTATTAATTTTATTTAAATTATCAAATAAAAAAGTTATAATGTTAAGATGTGATATATCGGTACATATTTATAGTTATTTGAATATTTTATGTAATTTATTATATTTTATTTTATTTGCCTTTTTATTTATAATTACTGGAGTAAACAGGTTCTTATATGGAAACCGCTTGGAATCGTAGTGTATGGCACCCTCAAGCTTCCATAGAACATTTCACGTATCATGCATCGAAATTTTCTGAATTTTTGATAATTTTAAAATACATTGAAAATACCTGTTACATGTCGCACGAGCGTGATTTAGATTCACACGGATCAAGCTATCGTGCGATAACAAAGCTGGGTGTGGGAACGAGATAAAGCAACATTGTAGGGACACGTGGTATTAGCTAAATAGTAAAATCTATTTTTGTGAAATAAAGTCTTATTTTCAACAATGCTAGGCTTGATTTATGAATTTTATAATCCTGAAATGGCTTTGCGAGTGTCAGAAATTATTTCACTTGCAATCTATATGTCGTTGCCGTGACCTGCGGCGGTTGTGTTATTATTACCTTCACATGTAAAATATAACTGGCCGTGATATATCACCTGTTATATAAAAGTGTGCTTGAAGCCAGTTTTCGGATATAACGACAACGGCGAGTCGAGAGTATGAACTATTTATACCTCTGTCCATAATAAATGACAAGTAGTAAATGATAATCATAATGATTTACAAACAACGTTTTCTTATAAAATAGCTGGAATGATACTTAAAACTGCTTTCCTTTTATTTTCTTTGTTTAGCGGTGTAAGACAAAGCTACGTATTTCTTTCAAAACTTCAACACTACGTCACGTATTCACTAGAATTGCGAGTGAAGAGATAAAACGCAAGTTGTGTTCCGACATGGCCGAGTTACTAAACTGAAGTACAAGATATCTCTGAGAAATAAAGAACAGCTTAGTGTGATATTTTCATATTATGTATAGTGTGTTATATTATGTTATTTATAATGACCTATACTTTCTATCTACAAGCCGTTTTCAAGTTAATTTCGGACATGACACGGACAGAAAAATGTAATATCATATTCGCGATCAGTGTCAATTAGCAAGAAACTACACAGGATCGGGGCAAGTGGAGTACTCTCGTTTCGGAGGCCAAGACCTTTTTTGGATCACTGACCCAAAATAGTTAAGTTTAGTTTTTAAATTATGAAATGACATAAACTTCAGCAAGCTGTTTTCGAGCTAAATTCGGACTTAAGACAGAAAAATTTAATGTCATATTCGTGATCAGTGTAATTGTTTACAGGACTTTACAAGACACATCTCTATCTCACTCTTTAAAATATAGTTGTATTAATTTATAATGTATTTATTTGTTGTTTTCTTTGGTTTGACATAAGTGACTTTTACTGAATAGATTTCAATATACTTTTAAGGTATATTAGTCTTCAAACGAAGACTCGTACAATTTTTATTTATTTTTTTTATGTCCGATTACATATTTTTCCTTAACCCCCTCAATATGGGTATGGGTAAGGGCTACACTAGTAAAACACGATGCTTATGTCAAAATTTAAAATTCAAGATGGACGCCGTTCAAATATGGCGGACTAGGTACATATTTTTCCACAGCCACCACATTATGGGTATCAATTAATAGGACTACACTAGCAGAATACTGTCATTATGTCAAAATTTCAAACTCAAGATGGACGCTGTTACAAAATGGCGTATTAGGTGGGGGCATGATTAGTAGTGTCGAGAACAGTTGCGTCCAAGATTGTGTGACGTTAGAGGGGCAGATAAAAAAAAAGGTAATTATAGCATCACAACGTGACAGACGAAGAGAGAGATAATAGCGTCTTAATTAATTTTAATTTAATTTCATTAATTTTTAATAATACTAAATTATCAGGTAAGAAACCATGTAATAATGATGCACTGAATGAATTAAATAGAATGAGGAATATTCGGTAGACAATTTCATTAAATACTAAAAACAAGAAAATAAAAATCGGTAAAAAAACTTTTAAGTTAAAAGGTTTTATTTTATGTGCACTGAAAACTAAAAAATATATAAATAGTTACTTACCTATCAACCTACGTAGGTGATCTCGGTCATTAATATCTCTGATGGTAGTGGTTGTCATAACATGAACCATGTCAGCGGCCGAAAGGCAGTTCATGAAAGAACATTAACACCAGGGTTTGCTTGGTA
Organism: Saturnia japonica; assembly: GCA_033032175.1. Classification (NCBI taxonomy): domain Eukaryota; kingdom Metazoa; phylum Arthropoda; class Insecta; order Lepidoptera; family Saturniidae; genus Saturnia; species Saturnia japonica. The sequence continues at coordinate 9,805,873 of CM065314.1, forward strand.
GGTAAACTAAGCAGCCCACACTATAACAAGTAGGTATTTTGACCTTCTAGTTCAGAAATATTTTAGTACTAGGCATAATAGCTTTTAGGCATATTAGACTAAACGTTTTTTTACCGATTTTTATTTTGTTCTGTAAATCTAGTTGCTTAGTAAGAAAAACTAAGAAATTGATAAAGGTATTATAGAACTTTTAATTATTGATAATATTGACCACTGTATGCTATTAGAAATCACCGGTCGTAGGTCATACACCAAGTGTTACACCCGCCATCTAGTGGCATATTTAGGTGTGACGAAGTTTGAGATATTCGATGTATATCTAGTATCAAGCGGATAATAGGGATCTGTACTCGGCTGGATCGCAACCATTATACCCATGGTGATAAATAATAATAATAAAATTAAGGGGACAAAATTTGTGTTCGACATAACTACATCACATGTGAAATTTTTTTTATACATTTCAAATGATTATTTGTTAGGTAGTAAGTACTTACAGTGTTGAATTCATTCTGTGATAATGCAAAGTAGTTTGCATTGATCTCTCTATGTTGATTGCTAAACGGAAAGTTTGCAAATCATTTGCTTTTTCCAACTCTCAGAGAGCTAAGTAAATTTACCTTTAGCTTAGCTTCTCGGGCAAAAGTAGTCCAGTTTATTTAGTAATACTAAAAATTAAGTTAACCTACATTACATATTTTTAAAATCTGTACAAATATTTAGTACCTATGGCTTATTGGTAAAGAGAAATATCAAACGAAGATAATGTTGGGTAAACTGAAGAATATTTTTAATAAGTGTCATCCAACAGTATCATTGAAAATTTCCGATAAAAAGTGCAAACATACTATTCACAGGGTTTCATAGTTCAAATATCTCGGGCACTACATCAATGAAAATATGAAAGACGACAAAGACATTAAAGAGTGAACACGCAGGCACGCACAATAAACGGGTGTAAATTAATTTATGCACGACAGCTTAAATATTGTTCAATGAATTAATGACTGAATAAAACCACAACAGAGTAAGGTAAAAAAATCTGTATACTTCTATTTCTAAGACTATAGAACTGTGGTAACTCATTAAATTTCAGTATCATCTTCGCAGCCAATTTGTTATGTTCAAAAGCTTGTTCCGAGATATTCATTAGTCGATACCGCAATTTTCTATAAATGATCCCTGATAGCTTATATCGAATAAGGTTCTATATGTATAATTAGATATTATTTTGTAGGGGTAACGTAAATGTAGTATTTACGTGGGCATACGTTTGCAAAAACATGTTACTGTAATAGGTGTCCTGATATCCTAGTTAATGATGGATTTGCTAATTTGATCTTTGAAACTTTAGACATTATATCGAATAACAATATATCTTTTTTTAGATGAAATAATATTAAACGAAGAACTAACAACTAAGAAATAAAATTTTAATAAAACTTCATTTGTGTATAGAAAGTTACTGAAATTATTTTCAGAAATTATTTTCAAATGTAAATAAATTGGAGCGATTTACTCCTTGCTAAATAAATATTATAGAAAAATGATTAAAGAGTAAGGGTTTTTCTGCCTTTTCTAGAACCTAGACAATAATTCAACTACAGCGTTTCCAATCACGTTCAAATATAGCATAAAACCTCCATGAAAAACACTTAGATCTACCAACGATCATGGTGAATTATTTACATACCTATAAAGAAGTTATTATTAGTCACTTCTAACACATTTACTAAATAGAAAGGTTTTGCTGTTGTGTAGGTGACATTCAGTTACATTAAATAAATAATTAATATTATTCCTCCTCACAGTACAAAATTAGATTGGCGTATCGTGACGTAAATAGTTATTGGTGCGAGGGCGATGCGAATGTCTTTTATAAAGAACAAGGGCCTGTATAATTTAAGCGATAATACCATTCTATATATGTTAAAATAGACAACAAAAGACTGTTCACGAAAGGGAAGGAATGGACTTAAATACTTAAACACCACGCTAGCTTATGACGACGTATTGGCGATGTGCAATGCGGAGAATTTTTCGATTAAACAGGTTTTCCCATGTTTTTTTTCTTCGGTAGTCGAAGTTATTATTTCTTACTAGCGGTCACCCAATGGTCGAAATTCGGCCAGTGACCTTTTGATTATAGATTATTACATTTGCTGTATGAACGTAAACAATGAATACAAGTAATCACCTGCTGTAAAGTTTTTCACTGAGTGGCAATGTCAATGTTTTGGGGGTTTAAGTTTGTTTAGGCTAGAATTGTGCAAAGCGGCATCCTGTCCTTGAACATGAATATTCTTGCCTTTCTCTTTGTCCCCCCCCCCCCTGTGGTATGTACGACACTTCACTTCGTTGTGGGCATTGCGCGAGGCAACGAACGTCCGACCGACATAAGTCATTCATTTATATTAATTAAAATATATTGTTAGTTACTTAAAGTGTTTAGAGAACTTGGTGTTGTGTACCAGTGGAGGAAGAGCGAGACAACAGGGAGCGCAGCCCAGGGTGAGTCCCATCTTTTCCGTCCTTTTCCAATGCTGCTTTGCACATGGTAGGTAGGTAATTAAAAAATAATAATTTCAACAATAAAAAAGAACTAGCATCTTCAAAGTTCATTGGCATTGGTCGGCTTAGTATTCGTAGTATTATTTTATTAATTTTAATGTATTAGCAACCCACCCTTAGAGTTACACGTGTTGCTGAAACAAGCTAAAAGCAGTAAATTGGCTCGTAACACTGCTTCATTGAAACATAATTTTTACAGGGCTGACTATATCTCATGTATAGCGGAACTCTCTGTAATTGATTGGGAAGAATTTAGTAAAGTTAATTGTAATGAATTTGTGCACAGCTTTTATAACGTTTTGTGGTCAATTATTGATAAATACACTCCCAAAAAAAGACAAAAGAAAAATAACTATCCTATTTGGTTTTCTTCGTCATTGATAAAGCTAATTAAAGAAAAACACAAATATCGAATAAGATACCAAAAAATATAATAATCCTCGTGATTATGATACTTTTAATACCTTACGTATTAGATCAAAGAAAATTATGGAAATTTGTTTCAAGTCGTATATAGCTAAGATAGAACAGGAACTCAAAACAAATATCAAAACTTTTTGGCGATACATTACATCAAAAAAAACATACAATGGTATTCCCGCCCAGGTCTCGTATGATGGTCGACTTGCTGATGGTGACCAGGTTGCAGACTTATTTGCTATATATTTCTCCTCAGTTTTTACTGATAACCAAGCTTCAGATGCAGTTACTCTGTCTTATACCTCACCGAATTATTCCCTCCCAGAAATAAATATAAGTGAAAAAGATATCAAAACCAGTTTAGAAAGTTTGGATGTCAGTAAAGGGGCTGGTCCTGATGGAATTCCACCAATATTTATACGGCTTTGTTCAAAAGCGCTTATTAAGCCTCTGTATATGATCTTTAATCAGTCACTCAAAGAAGGAATATTTCCCGATTTATGGAAAATCTCATATGTAGTCCCTATTTACAAGTCAGGTAATAGGAATGTCGTATCAAATTACAGACCAATATGTATTATCTCACAATTTGCAAAAATATTTGAGGGTATATATACAAAGTTGTGTATTGTCAAGTAAACCCCATGATAAGCTTGCGCCAGCATGGTTTCATGTCTAATCGTTCTACAACATCAAATTTACTTATATATGCTAATTTTATATCCAATACTTTGGAAGGCCGAGGCCAAGTTGATGCTATTTATACAGATTTTGCCAAAGCGTTTGATCGCGTTAATCACTCTTTACTCATAGCCAAACTTAATCACGCTGGCATTCATGGCAATCTGTTAAGGTGGTTTGAGAGCTATTTATGTAATCGTTCTCAGCTAGTTGCATTGGCAGGCTACGAATCTTCACCTTTCATACCTTCATCTGGTGTCCCCCAAGGATCAAAACTGGGACCATTATTGTTTTTAATTTTTATAAACGACCTCTTAGATTCCCTAAATTGTGATTGCCTAGCCTATGCGGATGATATAAAAATTTATATTCGGATAACAAACCTAAGTGACTGTATTAAGTTACAGAGTGACCTTAACACTCTCGAGTTATGGTGTATCATCAACAAAATGGCTCTTAATGTGAAAAAGTGTCAATACATAACTTTTACCAATAAAATAAATTATATTGATTTTTCCTATCAGCTTGGAGGTATAAGCTTAGAGAGAGTATTCGTTGTTCGTGATTTGGGTGTCATGTTTGACTCTTCTTTTTCTTTTCGACCACATATACTTAATATTGTACCCAGAGCCAAAAAGGTGCTTGGATTTGTTATGCGTACTTCACGACCATTTCGCAATAACGAGAGTGTTATCTTGCTCTATAACACCTTAGTTAGAAGTATTCTTGAATATTGTTCTGCCATATGGTCACCTCACTATACCACCTACGTAGAGCTTATAGAATCTGTCCAAGCTCGTCTTGTTAGATGTCTGAGCATAAGAAATGGTATTCGTAAATCTATCCCTAATTATGTTAATAGACTAAAATATTTTAACATGATAAGCCTAAAAGAGAGGCGAAATATAGCTGACTTACTCATCCTTTACAAAATTGTAAATGGTTCAATAGATGCATTCCTTATTAATTACTTGTATTTTAGATCGTATACCCGTGCGGTGCGCAACCCATATATATTTTACATTCCGACTACAACACTGAATACTGCTTTTAATAGCCCTTTTGTGCGTATGGCAAGGTTATACAACGAGAGATCAAGCATGATGAATAACTCAATAGATATCTTTTCTCAGTCAATCGGTTCATACAAGCACTCCTTGTTTAATAATTAATATATAATTTAATATTAATTTTAATGTGTAATGTTTCATAACATAGTAGTTATCCTTATTATTTATGTGTTTAAATGTCAGGCATGGCCTATTATCTGAGCGATTGCATTGTTTTTATTATGTGGAAATGATAACATGTAATTTTTCCTCTTTTGTAATTGCTCTGTTGGCATGCTAAATATATAAAATAAATAAATAAATAAATACTATATATAAATGTTAGGTTTCTCCACTCCTTCTCCATAATAATATAAATTTTCTAAATGTAAATGTCTAAATATACCTTCAGACTATAAACTACAATCATACCAAATTTCCTTAAATTCGGTCAAATAGTTTTTGTGTGATTGGCGTTAAAACATAAATACAGACAAAATTTTCAAAAACTATCGAAATGTATTCTGTCTATGTTGTTAAACCCCGTAGTAGTTTTTCTAAAATAAATTAATTTGTAAAACTGTTTTCTCCAATTCACTATTGATCTTTATCCAGATAAGTTAATTAGTTAACTTGGGCATTTAATGTAGATTATGATTATCATTTACAGTTTTCCATTTAAAATTTTAAATGAATACCGCAGAAGATATCACGAATTCAAAATTATTCGCAACCAAAGTAATCCTACTTAAAAAAACAATAGTGTGACGCGAGTTAAACGGACTATTCGTAATTACGAAGTTACATAACATATCATGACGCCTGTATTCCCGAAGTGTTAGGCAGAGGAGTACACCCACAGTTCGCCTGGTATGTTTTAGGTCTCATGTAATACTGGGCGAGCCTATTGCCATTAATCGGGCACAAAGCCAAACTCCGGGTGCTATTGAGAATTTCATAGAAAACCCTATAACACTTTGTTCGGCCTGGGACTCGAACATTGGACCTCGAGCTTAGCAGTCGGGTTTAGGACTACTAGTCCAATGAGGGCCAACTATCAATATTAAAGCAATTAACTCTAAATCACGCTTTTTTGAATATTTGTAACCACTTTGTAAATTGTACTCGTGGGAAGCTGGAGCGGGTCGCTATTATTATAAGTATGAACTTAAGTTTAGTTTTTATTATTATCTTTAAAAGTTTTTAGATAGATTTTAACGTTATTTTTAAATGTTTAAAAAAATGTAAAATACCTATTCGATCTAAAAACCTATATTAAATTACACTAAACAGACGTACTAAAAAGCATTATATTCACTGGATATTAACGGTTTATAAAAATATAGTTATTAACTGAAATAGCCTTTCATAAAGAACGGTTAAGATTTAAAATAATTTTAGTCGGGTATTCTCAAAGCTTATACTGGTTAAATTCTGTAAGATGAGCTTGAAGTGAGGGGAAGTTTTTATTTAATTGTTGTTTTTTCATACACGAAATATGTTGCGTGGACGAAGTCGCGGGCACAGCTAGTATTATTATATACATATAATCGGATTATTAAATGCACTCGAAATCATAATCTTAGCAACTACTGATGCTAATAGTAGGGTATATGTTAATAAATAAACGCTACAACATAATTGACTTCTTGTTTTCAGCCGACACAATTTAATATTATTATGTAACCGCAACCTTGCAAATTTAATATAATATACTTCCACAAAATCTTGTTCGAAGATTCTTCGCTGGATGGAAAATACAAATTGTATAAGTTCGCGAACACGTTTAAGTTATAAGTTAATTCGAAATTACTACGACCCAAACATTTTCATCAGACCAAAACAGTTTTAAAGTATAATTACTCTTTTAGACCCACTATTTATCATTTCAAAGTCCGTGGGATTTTTCTTTTAATTGTATATATATAATTTGATTAAAAATTACACCTTTATCTTTGATGTATGGTTGTAAACAAACATATGTTATATTTTCACTGACAAATTTTTAAAGCATGTATTATAGTTTCACTTTTCCTTACAAAATATGTATCAAATCCATGTTCATACCTTCCTTTGGAGTCGTTATTTAGAATAAAGTACAGCTTGAGTAACTCCTAAAGATAAAATCTTTCTGGTTAAGTGTTCCAAGAGTAATCTTTTTATATAAATATAGTTGAGTTGTAAAGGCTGGTAAGACTTGTAACAGCTAATGTTAAAGTAATGAAAACAGCTAACGCATTTTGTAATAAAAGAATACCTACAAAGTGTTTTTACATTTTATGGTAGTTTTTATTTTGTAGTAACCTATCGTTTATCTACAATGTTTTTAAAAATGTTTCTAAAGATGTAAATAAGGCTGTTGAAAAATGGGACTAATTCTCACGTACTGGTACTGGAATACATCGCCAAATTTTTAAAGAGAAATTGACAATTTATAGGTGATAAATATCCAAGCGCGAAATAGAAAAAGCCCCGATATGTTGGTTTCATCACGTTTTCTGTCAACGTAAGCTTACGAGCTTGACATGTTCGGTTTTGAATACATACCCAAGTAATCGCTTACCTAAGGGATCACAAGCTTAGCATATTAATATTACAAACCTTTCAAAATATCGACCGTGAATTTAACAGCGAGCAAACTTTGACCGCATTTTTGATCAGATTGTCTTTGTGTTAAACTTGTTAGGATGTTTGAATAAATCACTGGGATTGAAAATTATATTCCTGTTAAGTACAATTAATTTTGAAGTTTATCTGATATACCTCAGACGTTCTGCCCTTCCCAATACCTCGACGACAGCCTACAGCATCACCTATCGAGTTCAGGGATAGCATAAAACACCTGCATAGATCTACCAACTTTCATAATAATCGGTCAAATAGTGTTGGAGTTTATCAATTTCATATAATATAATATAATATCATATCATATCATATATATGTATAAATATATATTATAATTGAAACCGTACTAATGACTATCTATTAGCTACTTTTCAGCTACTATAATTGACCTTACAATAGATTGGACGATTAAAAGTGCGATCGATGGCTGGGGCAAAGACATTCTCACTCTAACTAGTACCGTAAGGCATTTGCTCCTAATATATATAAACGATTAATAAATGAAGTTATCAATGATGGGTCTTACTTTACAAACTGACCTGTTTATATTACCCTGTTTATATATGTCTATATATTATTAGAAAAATATTTATACCAATAAGATTTATACACAAAAAAAGATAATATTTTAAATTTGAGCAGTTCGTTTGATGAAAAAATGAGCCACGATCACAATCGTCGTAATCCTATAACGATACAATATATTTTCTTTGCATTCATATGTAAAAATATATAAAGTCTTTTCAGAGAAAAAAAATGTTTTATTGGCGAAAGGCAAACAATACACAAACTGTATTGGGATTCGGATGTATTGTAGCCTGTGTATCGCGAAGATCGCACAAATTCCATGATAAACTACTAGACTTGGACAATTCAATACAGATCTACACAAGCCATTTTTACACATTTCTTTGAAGTATGCATAATATTTGCGAATTATGCTTCGGTTGTATTATATTATTGAAAATTTTGTTATTAGTTTTCAGAATAATGATATTAATTATGCATGTTTAATGTATTTGTAATTTTAATGTATTTTAATTTGTAAATTTATATCTTAATATCAAGTATATAACTTTTAAACGATATTGTTGGGGTGTAAACCTTATTTATTAAAATCTCCACAGCTTTAAGTTTAAAATTTATGCAAACATATTTGAGGAAAGAAAACTAAATATCGTTTGTTGAAAGTAAGAAATTTAAAAGTCCTTCAAATTCGTGAACACTTAAATAAGCCTAAATGATTAAAGGACTAAGAGGTTATTTTTGTTGAGTATCGAATGATTTTGTAATACGGAAAGAATAATTTTAGTCATAATCATAGATTTCATTTATAGTATGAGGCTATTGATAGTTAACAGGCAAGCATCCCAGTTGATGTTAAATGATTACTGTAGCTTATATTTATTTATATAAAACCAAGTTCAAAAAACACCGCAGTTCTGAGGCCAGTCAAAGGACTGTCATGAGTGCCACTCAGGTTCTGTAATGAAATTTGTCTTTTTGAATTTGTGGCCTGACCTGTATTTGCTGAATGCTAGGACACGTGGACTGTGTCCGAGTGGATCGCGATTACCATACACCAGACCGTGCACCCGCCATAACGGCACGATTGTGTGTATCCCGTTTCCAGGATCAGCCGGTGCATATTATCCAGTAATCAAGCATAATGATAGAGACCTGTACCTAACTGTGTCGCTACCACCATGCACTTGGTGATAAATCTGTCGCAGTAATTTTTCTATCCCGTTTGAGGATAGTTTATTGATCTTTCGGTGGTCGCCGTTGTTTTTGGATCATACTGTGCTTACCACCAGGCACAGTACAGTCACTATATAAATTAAAATACCTAGAATTATAAATTATGCATGAATGAGTAGCCTAACTAAATGTGCATTATAAATAAATTGTAAAGGCTGAGGAATTATGATCTTGACTTTCTCGTTAAATTATACAGAAATGTTAAACAAGCACTTTATTGCATTACACTTTACATAAGGTCAGATATTCATTGCTGCTTACATAATGATTGATTACTATGATAGCATTTCGTTTTAATACAACACTATAAGTGGAATGCCCCACACAACTTAGCTCCCCGAGCTTTATAGGAGCTTCACCGCCGCACCGGCGTGACGCCGCTGCCGCGACGTACTCATTTCACATGCCATAGTGCCAGTTGAGAGTCTTCTAATACGTTATGTTACAAAAGATTTTCATTTTTTAAACAGAAATCGCATTCTTTAATTATTTATTTTAATAAATAGTGGTTGAGACATATTTGAAAGTTCAGCAGGGTGGCGCAGCGGTTAGCCAGGAAATATCTCTGCTGGAGTCATAGACAGGATATTAAACTTCGCGCTTAAGCAAACAGCATGTGGTAACACGACTACTCTAAACAATATTCTAAACTTGTTCATTTGCTGGTATATAAAGTACAGTTTGCAACAGACAGTGAACAATTAAACAAAAAAAATACAAAAAATATTATAACTACGTGACGTAATTTTAAAAATATTATCTCTGTACATTATTTTTCAAAGCTTTCTTAATTCTTCATAAAAGTTTATGATAGATTCATTAGATTTAAACATCAATTTAAAGCTTGATATAAAACTACTTTAAAATTTACGTTTCGTTAAATATGATTTAAAAATCAATTGAACTAACATGTAAGAGATGCCATCTATTAATAAAATGTTCTTATAGTTTTTTATTATTAAATATATTAGATATCGAGTGCCTGTCTCATATATAATATTAACAATTCTTGACAAGCAAACATGGAAGAAAAATCTTTACATCTTTTGTTGTTTCAATCGTTTGAACCTGAGGATAGGCGGGATGAGCTTAGATTTTCTATATACATATTAGAAAAATTGTTAACTGGAGTTAAATAACAATAAAAAATGGCAATGACACAGCATCCTAATTATTCGTTCCGCGGTTAGGTTCATTAATTACAGTGGTACGTCAGAACACTGGAACGACACGACTGACAAATTTGTAACATTTCTCGGTCGTGTGATTAATGTGCAATTATGAAAGTTTCTACGTTGTGACATAATGTAAAATTGTGTTGATAATAATCATCTATATTATAGTTATGTGAAAAGTATTTAAAATTTATTGGAAACTTAATAAAAACCTAGTAGTACCTAATAGATAAAATACAGAAACGATAAAATTGATATAATAACATAAATTCTACTATTTTTATTAAATAAGGAAAATTTCATTTTGTTTTTTAAATAAATGAAATAAACTCCTGTTTCGATTTTACCAATAATAGTGTAGAAGAACTATTGCAAAGGGAGGATCCTCCGACCAGACGGGTGTTATGTCTGGCGGGCAGCTGCCCAACGGTTGTAGTCGGGTTCTTGTATATACACTCAATCGAAGAGTTAATTTCTAAAGCGCGATGCAGGATGCGTCGTATGTGGCTCGATAGATGTCGCTGTGTGTCGCTATGTAGATGTCGCTACATCACTCCCCTCCGTGACCGGAGGTCGATAGCAGGTTGAGTCGTCCATACATCATCTAGTGATGCTTGCCGGGCCAGTGGGATGTTCCAGTGAGTCGGAACCAGATGCCGCATAGTTCACGGTGAGTCGGAACTGTCTGCGGTGATTGCCCCAGTGAGTCGGGGTGATTGCCCCCAGTGAGTCGGGGTGAAACCCCAGTGAGTCGGGGTGATGCCCCCAGTGAGTCGGGGTGATGCTGCAAGAATGCTCCAGTGAGTCGGAGTGTTGCAGTGCTGCGTAGTGACTGGCTGCTGCGTCGACCAGGAGAGAAGTGCGTCTCTGCTTGCTGACCGGCCGAAGTGCAGTGTGCTGTGCCAAGGTCGCTGAGAAGGCTGTGGGTGATGACCAGGAATGCGCGTCCGCTGCATGCTGGTGGTCAGGATACCCGAAGTAGCCGTGGATGCTGGCTGGCTGTATGACTCGCTGCTCGAAAGCTTGTGGAAGTGATAATGACGTCACGATGTAGCTGTGCGAAGAAGGTTGCGCTGACGTTCATGCTCGGGGTCACCAGTGTAGAAGAACTATTGCAAAGGGAGGATCCTCCGACCAGACGGGTGTTATGTCTGGCGGGCAGCTGCCCAACGGTTGTAGTCGGGTTCTTGTATATACACTCAATCGAAGAGTTAATTTCTAAAGCGCGATGCAGGATGCGTCGTATGTGGCTCGATAGATGTCGCTGTGTGTCGCTATGTAGATGTCGCTACAATATTTTATATTTGATTTTTATATAATGGTAGTGTATATTGGAATATAATATAGTACATATGTCATGGACTTACTGTATTCTCGCCTAATATGATGATGATGAGCGAGATTGTAACATGTTTAACTTAAAAAAAAGTATTTTTTCGCAAATGCAGGTGCCAGAGCACATCGCAATATATTATGCTAGGAGACAGATTTTAAACTTGGGAGCGCTCTTAATTTTCTTACAATTTCTGGAGAGTTCTGGTTAATTACACAAAATTAACCTATACGTCAAAGCGAATAGAAGATAAAAAAAAACACAGTGTTTAGAAATCTAAATATTTGTACGAGTACTCGGCATATCCATAATTATAACATAATTAAACCTTCAATACTACCTACATATAATCTAGATATCAGGGTGTTTAACTAAATCATCTTAGTTTCCCGAGTTCAATATCGGCAATAGTAAACTAAATTTTTCACTTAAATATATTACAATACATGCCTGTTAAAAAATAAATTACTACCCACGATATGCGTGGAAAAGGGTTTTCTATTTCTTCCTATTTAATGGAAATATAAGCTTATTCCAGTTATGCCAATATCACTTGGATATAATATTTATCTTATCTTCAGAGTTCAAACAATGCTTTAACAAAATGGTGACTGTCTTAATAGGATTATGGCAATTTAATATCATGCTTCTAGTTATTATTCATAATTAACTTCTTTTGAGCGTAGTATCCAAACTATATTTTGCAAAATGCCACCAAGATTATAGATTAGGCAATATGGAGCCAAATAACGTACATATTTTATAAATTAAAGTAAAACCACAACTTGACAGATCAAGATTTCGCTAAAAACTTGAGTGGGAGAGTTTAGTGGATTATAAACTTATATTTATTAAAAGAATGTTTGTATTAAACAGTAATTTGCAGAGAAGCTAAAAAAAACGCGTAACGATATTTCCTTACAATAATATCTTATATTTGCCGAATATATGGTAATATAAAATTTAAATACCTACCATATTAGTTTTATTCAGAATAACTTCATAATCCAACGAATACGAAATTTCCAATATCCATTGAGCCACCATTTGGTACAGGGAAAACTTTATTCACCATTCCTAATTCAATAAGCCGTGTGTGGAGAGATTTTATGTAGTAATTTCCCTTGCACGTGATATTTTTGTCACATAAATTTGAAGGTAATTTAATTTTTCAAGTTCAGTGTTTTTATCGTTATAAAATATCGTGCAGTACCTATATAGTATTATTTTTACTTAAAATAATAGTAAAAAATTATTATTTTTCAATACTTGTAATACACTGTAAAGTCTTATATAACTTCAATTATTATGCAGTGGAATTGATGACCGATAATCTATTATGAAAAGTCAGTAATGTTTGTATATTTCCCAATGAATTACTCTCGTGAATGCATTAATTATGGAGTGTATCAGCACAGGACCATACGTCACACAGATTGCCAATTAACATCGCAAATATTAAAACCACTCACTACCCTTTTTAAGGGTTTTCCTTTCAAATTGATCGAACTTACGAACATTTAATTTGAGTTTTACCGTATTTATTTGTTAATCGATGTGATTTATGTTCCTTATATACTTACAGCAAAAAACATCTTTATAATAGAATTGTCAAAAATAAGAAAGCTTTTTTTATAAAACAAATGTGGCATGTGCATATAAAGCAAACATGATTTTATATTGTTGTTCCTTATTTGTCATCAAAATATTTGAATACACAAAGCTCCAGGTTTTAGTGAAATACCAACGTTCGTGATGAAGGCTCTTACGTTCTTAGTCTGAGTTGACGGTGGGATTTAACCGCGTATTGTACATAGCTGTATTTTGAGCTTTACTTACTTACTTACATGAAACTATTAAATATGTAAGACTTCATTATGATTTGTATAAATATTAGTGTTATTATAGGTATATAATATCTCAATCACAGTAATGCTAGGCGCTTTGCCCGCGGCTTCACTTGCGTCATAATTGAGTTCTCCTGTTTTTTCAGTTTTTAACCGAATTACTAAATACTAATTTTCTTAGATATATCTTCAATCTTGATATATTTTAATACAAACTTTCCACCTTTTTCACCATCTTATGGGCTTAATTTTCAAAAATTCGTTCTTAGTGCTCACCTACAGTGTAAAAGAAACCCGCATACAAATTTTCACGATCCTGATCCCAGTATTGTGGGCTGCGCGTTGATATGTATTATCAGTCAGTCTTTCAATCAGGTATCTTTTTATATATAGATAGGTACTAGGTAAGTTTAGGTAGGTAGGTGGTACTTATTTCCAAATATTCATATATTAAGTACTTATTTCCAACTTAAATGTCTTAATTGTTAAATAGTCAAATATTTTACTACACCACTTTATGTTTAGGATTCCCACAAAGATCTTAATTTTCGTCCACTCGTCGATACTATTCAACGATGAACCAAAACATAAAATTCGAATTTTCATAATTATAATCATTTAAATAAACTGTATTTTGACAAAGTTCATAATGAAAACTTTTGATGATCAAATTTTTTTGTTTAGTTAACGCCCAATTAATGTCGATTCTTAAAGACCCATAACATCATTACCAATTGAAAATTGACGTATAATTATTATAACATAGTCATTTTAATGAAATAGTATCCGTATATCCATTATTCATATTATGTCCTTTCGCAAGTAATGAAAAGACGAAAGCCATAGAGAATAAATCCGGAAGTTAATTGCACGTTCGTTGTCAAGCCGAGGGGAATTAGATGATTTAGGAGAGTCGCCGTTTTGTCACGAAAATGAATGTTAGTTGTAGTTACTTACTTACGGGTAACCTACCTTGTTACTGTCACAACTTGTACGTTGTTTAGTAATTAGGTAAATTTGAAACTGTCACCTCGTAATATATGGTTTTATGTATCTATGTATATTGAATTATATTAATGTTTAGGAAATACACGACATGAATAAACATAATTATTTATACTAGTAATTAAAATATCTCGGTATAATAATATATTTATTTTAACAAAATAATTTTTTTGACAAAGATTATATATTAGTAAATAAACAAGAATAGTGACAAAAATAATTAAAATTAATGAGTTCAAATTTTTTTTTTATTTATAAAAAAAATCTAAATAGATAAAGAATGTTAAAAAAGTTGAACAAAAATATTATTAATTTTATTGGATTATACATTATTTATCCCCAGCTTTCTTTTTAAATATCGAAGTATTGAAACCCAATGGCTGTTGCTGTTTACGGGTTATCGTTGCCGGTTCTTGGCTTTTCGGTATTATGGATTGGCGTCGATTGGCATTACTCTGCTTGTACAGAGGCATCGGCACGTGTACCAGGCATTATAGAGAATCGCCTGAAATCAGAGTATTATTTCGACTTTAGTTGTATTAAAAAATTGCATAATTTGATCTTGCTAATTTAGAAGTAATATTAAAAACTAGCTGTGCTATTCGACCAATTCTCAAAAGCGCCGTCGCCAACGAACTCGTGTAGCCTATCGCATTGTTCTCATTTTGCCGTATTTGCCAGATTGCTCGATAATCATAGTTCCTGTTAAACTCCTAAACTATATAACCTATAACTTTCCTCAATAAACAGACTATAAAACACAAGAAGTATTTTTCAAATCTGACAGGTAGTTCTAGAGATTAACTCGTTTAAACCAACAATCTCTTCAGATTTATAATATTAATTATATACTAGCGGTGTGCCCGCAACTCTGCACGCGTTTATTACGCAGTAATTATTTTACATCTTGTAATTTCATTTTTACTCATATTATTGTCAATTCATAGTCTATCAATAGAGAAATGACAAATTATACTTCCCGTGTACAACATTTCATCAAGATGTTTTACTGTTTCTATAAATAAGAAAATTATTATCAACTGACCAATGACAATGCTTCCTGTGTACAAAATTTCATAAGAATCGGTGAAGTCGTTTTTGAGTAAAATCCGGACATATAAACAGACGGACAAAACAATTTTAAGGTCGTATTCATGATCAGTTTCCTTTATTTAAAGGATGTATATCAGTAAATTTGGAAAAAAATATTACATGTACAGATTTATTATTATAGATAAGTAGGTATAATGAGGTAATACAGAGATAGAAAAATTCAAATTTGTAATAAAAAAAAAGTAAGTGCTTTTAACAACATCACATTTATGTGAACCTAATTTAGACATTAAACCAACACGACGAGCCAAATCAGAAACTTTGGTCCGTTGAACTGCATTCATACGCAGACTTTATTCATATCAAAATCGTGAAGTAACTGATTAGTTCCTATGGGTATAGTATAGTTCAGATATTGACCTCACTATTCTATGACGCAATCGACTTCTACTTCAAATTTCTTTAGAAATCGGCCAACCGTATAAACCTAATTGCAGGACAAATTTTCAAACAATTACTATATTCTCGCATAATATTTGATACGATCTGTATTTAAAAAAAAAACTGTATTTTCGAAATATCTAGAAAAGTAAAAAAAACCACTACAAGCATCAATTACGTATTCGTAGATAAGAAAAAGCAACACGAAAGACGCATACATTCAAAGTCCGATTGCGTATAAACAAATAATGTCTAAAAATAGCACACTTCTCCCTTCCTTTTAATCAATTTCGGTATGCTAAAAATAGATCAAGGGAGTCATTCTAGAATTTTCGACCCCTCATTTTTTCGGATATATAAGCGAGCCGTATTATATACGGCGGTGGATATATGCCGAAAGATGATAGTTCTGTTTTGGACAACCAAGAGAAAACAAGAAACGATAATAGGAAGAAATTACAAGAATGCTGCAACCACAGAGTAATAGTGTAAGTTACAGAGACTGTAAGTAAAAATACATCGTAGAGAACCAGAGAACTAGATGATTCTCTGATATACGGCAGCGACCAAAACACCTGAATAGTATGTTCACCTTTGTCTTCTTGAATAGATACTAATAAATTTGTTTTGGTGGAAACAAACAAGATTTTATTACTCACAGGTATAAAAATATATTAATTAGATAATATTATATATTCGATGTTATTGTACCTTGAGGCGGGAATCACTGACATCTTCCTAAAGAGATGCGCAGCAGCAGAGCGTAGGTCTTCATCTTGCATTAAGTCAACCATATCTTTCTCACGTTTTTCTAAAGGTTCTTCGGTACACAACACTTCACCTTCAAGTGATACATTTACACACTGAAATAGAATTATTATAATAAATATTATTTGATCATTTCAGATGAACAGTATATAGATTACATTTTCTTAGAAGATAAACGCTAATCGTTTCTACTAATATGTGTTACTTTAATATTATATATTATTTGATGAACAAAAATGATTATATTAATCCGCTTATTTTGGAGAAAACTACAGTCATTTTTTACACTTAAGCCGGATTTGAATGACAGTTTATTATTTTTAAAATGAGTCATTAACATTTCTCATGCTAAACATATATTTACAAGCATAAATTCTTGTTTAGAAATATGTAGTTAGTTCAATTGTAATAAGTTACATAGTTGGTTTTAGAAATAACAATACAATCATGTTTACTATTATTATTAAAGTATTAATTAATAAAAAGAAAATTAAATTTTCTTTAGACTAAGTATAATGTAATTACAAAGAAAAATTGCGCATGTTCTCGCTACCACTAATCAAAGACTTCTACGTGATTCGAATATTTAATAATAAAGTATTTAATACTGTATCAAAGAAGGCAGCAACATCATTATATCCATAATTTCGAGCAAGACCAGCCGCTTCCAAAAGCACTGCTCTAGCTTCAGGGCGATTATTCTGAAGCAAATGACATCGGGCTAGGAGAAAAGCAGCATTTAGAAGCCATGCACGTTGATTTGAAGTACGAGCCTCTGAAGAAAACAAAATTAAATCTGATTACAGGATTAAGATATATTGAATGCTTTTTTAAATTTAAATAGTATACATACATTTGAGAATACTTTCGTCCCTATATGAATCTGTTATAAAATATGTATCCAATATTCTGTGATAAATGGATGTGTCGATAGTTTTTAAAACTGATTTTAAATAGATGACGTGTATAATATAATTAAAGCATACTAAGAATGCTAAATTTTTTAATTATAAGGTGGACTTCAACTACAGCTTTTGGAAAGCATTTCTAGGCATTTTTTTATTAATTAAATATTTTGGCTCAATGAACCAAAGCGGTTCTCGGTCTCCGAAACGATAGCACGCCACTTGTCCTGGCCCAGCGGAGAATTTTACTAATTTTCGGCTTGAAGCTGGAACAGAACTACCTTCACAGCGTTACGCCAGCGATACTTGGACTGTCCAACCGAACAACAACCAGTTGGTCGTTCCAAGTTCTTTCTACTACTCGATCATCCCTTATTCTCTTTAAGTGGTCAAGCCAGCGAAGTCTAAGTTTAATTTTCTAATTAAATTTATTACTTTGTAGGAGTTTACCCGTTTGACATTTAGAAGCATAGAAGCGTGCTCTCAAAGCCTGCTTAGTATCGACGTTGAGACGAGCCAATTCGTGTAGTAAGTAGCATCGTTCTGATGTCCGAGTACTTAATGTTAAAGCACGTTCTAGGGAACGGAGACGTCGTCTGAATAGAAATGTAAACAATTCAATTTTTACAGTATACCCATGTGTTCATATAATACATGAACATTGTAAAGATTATTAAAGCTATATTATCGACAATTTCAAGGTCTCCAAAATACTATAGCAAAAATTATAGAAGATATTTTATTTATAAAAAGTACCTAATATTAGTAGAATGTTATTTTAAAACGATATCTTTGGATGGCATAAACATCGTTGTGAAGATTTCAAGACACAGCAAATTTAAATAATATAATGCAAATCACTTGGCATCGCGCGGTGGTGATCGGGGTCGAACGCGGAGAATCGAGTCACGACTTGGCTCTCGTGACAACGACATTCCGAGAAGAATAAATGCCCTTCTTTCCCGATCTGACTCACTCATAGTTTCTCGAACACGTTTCTGAAAATAAAATACAGACGTTCATTCTTACAATACGTGACTTGGCAAACTTAGGAAAAACTTCTGTACTAGATATTATATGACTTTTAATAACAAACCTGATCTAGAAAAGCATTGGCAACAATATTTTGTAGCTGTTGTAAGTACTTGTCCTTCTCAGGTAACAGATTGCCCGGTTTTCTCGATATTTGTTCCATACCAAAATCAGCGCTTTCTAGACATTTTGTTGTGTCATGTTCTTCATAAAAGGATTGTGCGGTATTAACAAGACGGCAAGCATCCGTTTTGTGCTGACGTTGTGCGTGCGTCAGTTGTTCTTTCCGCGCATTGTAAAGTCGTGATCGAGCGGCAGCTTCAGGTGCACATGAAGCATACATAGGTCTTCGTTCACGAAGAACACTCTACAAAGTCAAACCATATTCTTAACTTGCTTACATAAAACATAAAACACACGATATCCACTCAACATATCCATATAGGCAATTTAAATGATAAATATTCACCATACTCCCAATAAAAATGGACTCGGCAAAAACACAGACAGAACAAAAAATTATTACGGTTGTTTCTGGAATACGAAATAGCTCGGCGAGCTAACAAGTTTTCTAGAAGGGCGAAAAAATAATTTTGTTACTCTGTAGATAAGCCGAACGACGATATCGGAAATCCGACCCAGTTTACCACTTTTTTAGTACATTTTTACATTTAGATATTGACAAATTCAATATTTTTAGTATATCTATGGGAATTTGACGTCAAAAAACTACTATACTTTTCTGTGTGTGTCTATTATAATGTATAGAAACCTACTTATAAATAATTTTAAATAATATACATACTTGTCGCTTTTTAATATCAGCGAGTGCACATTCAGCCAAATCTTGCAGCTGCCTCGATCCTTGTTTATTGGCTGAAACGAGTCTTTCATCCTTACATAAAGTTATTAAGAAATATTTGTCATGTGCCATTCGTTCCAAATATTTCGATGCCATTAAACGAGAGATATGTTCGGTTTTTTGTTTTTCTGCACGAGATATTTCTTGTACCTACAAATATTTTTATGGTTTACATGGTTTTATACGTCCTCATTGACAGTATAAATAAACAAAATAGATAGTATAATCAAAATATGTTTTAGAACATATTGTTGTAATTAATATTGTACATATTTTATACTTAAACCTGAACTACATTATATAGTCATTTGTAGATTCCAAATTTAGGATATTCTGAAAATATTAATATTCTTATGTATGATTAGATTTTTAGTAGATAGATAGAATTTCTACTATTTAAAAATATTGCTTGGCTTTCAATTAATATTTTCTATCTTCTCACCTGTTGTGTTTGATGCATTTGCATGCGACTTTGATGTATTGGAACATTGGGAGCATTGATATCTATCGATTGCTCCTTCAAGTCTACTTGTTTAAAAAGTGACACAGCATCTGAAAGTACTTTTCCAGAACTTTTACCAACACAATCTCGCACCTGTAGTATGTGAAGCAAAGATACATTTTATTTTTCTAAAATATGTATGTAACAATTGATAATTAATATTTCTCGGTGAAGTAAGATAGAATAGTAGAACTAATACGCAAATTAATAGAAAACAGACAAAAATTCCAATCTTCGAATTTGTACCAAATTAGCTTACCCAGTAAGTAATAATGTGCTTTATTTATGATAGCAATGATTTTATTACTGTTTTAAATACTACGAAAATTTATGTATTGCATAATAACGGTGAAATTATAACTCAAAGAAGCTTTTACAAATATAAATAAATTCAATAGGTACTGATTTCTCAAAATAGTATTATGTTCGCCTATGGCATAATATAATTAGTTACATGAGTCAGTATTCTGTATTTTTTTATCTTTCTTTATCATTTAATTTGAACTAAGTTATATATAAATGAAGAGCTACTAACTTGTTATTTTATTGGGATAACTGTGGAATAAAATAAAATATAAAAATATTAACTTCTTACATGAAGTTATATTTCTTTGGCGTAAAAAACAAAAATAACTCCAAAAATTGTATCCCACTTACTAAGAACATATGCCATAACATATAACTTAGCCATCAATGATTTTACTCAAGAAGGTAAACTGAAAATTTTATAAATCCCCGACACAAGTAATCTACCATTCCAATGAGCCTAAATACGATACTCTGCTGTGAGTCGTTGAGGAGTTAGGTATCCTACGGATTCTAGATGATTCTGCAACATCAGGTCAAGTTTTTCTAATATCAATGAAGTAACAGAATACCAAATCTCAACTCAATCAAACCTGTGGAAGATGCTCACATCTATTTATCAACTATAAAAGTGCTGATAATCTTCAAACGACTGAACAGATTTTCTTGAATCATAACTAAGAACATTCTCTATCAAGTCACCTTATAAACAAACAAAAAACTAGATCCAAAACGGTTCAGCCGTTTGTGGGCTACAATGCCACAGACAGACACACATATACACAAACACACAGATACACAGCCATACAGATAAAAGATACACGTACACAAAGATATACAGATACACACGTTAAACTTATAACATCCCTCTTTTTGTGTCGGGGGTTTGAATTATAAAGACATTAATTGAATTGACATTAATTGAATAGACATTAATTGAATTGGCATTATTATCATTGATGGCTAACTTCATCATGTCGCAGTTCTGTTACATGTTTCGCGCGCAGCTTTCAATATTACCCTCTACTAAACGCGCTAAAAGAAGTATAACTTTAAAAATATTAGTCACCAATTTCATACCGTTTCTTCAGCGTGTCGGGCACATTCAGCAAAATCTGGCGGATATCGTCTTGCGTTTTGTCCGCGATGGGCTAACACAAGCGCACGTTCAAATGCGCATTTTTCATACTCAGTCTGAGCTCGTATTTGCAATGCAGTTAAGTTATTCGGCTCCAATTCTATGTTATCGTTTTTTATTTAATAAAGGCAGTGCCAACAGTACGTATATTGTAAGTACCATTGCCTATTTTATTATTTATTTTATTTTAACTTCTTTATTAAATCTAATACATATATTATGCGCCTATTACAGGCGCCCCCAATATTTATAAAATATAAAATCGTAATTGTAATAATAAAAATATAATACAATGAAGTGAAGTCTAGATGATACTATTTAGTAGCTCAGCTAAATTAATGCACATCTGATGGAAAGTACTGTTACCGACCGCTAGTGACAAATTCTATCGTCATGCCAGTTTACAGAAATGCCTCTTCACGCCTCATTTCAAGGGTCTAATATCGTAGGAGGGAGGGAAAGCCCTGACCGGGAGGCGATTACACAACTGCACAGTACGGCAGAAATTTCAAGCTTTTTTTGTTCGTGCTGAGATTAAAGCTACCGTTACAATATAGCTGAGATTTTGTATATCAGCTCGCGTGAAAAATAAATAAAACTTAAGTAAACAACTAAATAAAACTTTAATTATTGTGACTTTTTTATGAATAAATAAATAAATCGGGATTCTTTGTGAAAAAAAAATCGTTAATGAGTGGGTAAAACTGGTTTATTCATTTGGGATGCGTTTTCTATAATTTCAATTATATCAAGTTTTGTTTTTAATATTGTGCAAGAATATTATGATTGAATTATTTATTTCCTTAAGAATATAACAATCTATTAACAAGAAACTTAATATATACCAAGAGAAAACACGACCAATATTTGATACACATATGATGTCATTTTTGTAGGTAACTGATTTTACCTTGGTGTAAATATTAACCAGTCTACTTAAAATTACATAGATCTTTAATAAAAGCAAGTATGCATTAGTGATTAGTCATATAAGCAACATAATGCAGGCCTTGTGGTACAGTAGTAGTAAACCTACTATTGCCTAATAGTAGTACTATTGAGTCGAAAGGTCGCTGGTTCGATCTTCACCCATGCCTGACTTTTGTGTAATGTTCTTTGTTTTGTGGGGTGTTGAATATCTATAATGCTATCGGCCAAACCCGATTTGAAGTCAAACTAGTTTAGATATCCTACGTACGTCAGGATATACTAGTTTGAAGATGATTAATATTTCTTCAAACATATAGGTACCTATAGTCTTATTTATTTCTAAAAAACAGATTGATTTGGCTTAATAATATAATATTGAATCCTGTTAGATTTAAGAAATACCTATTATTGTAATAGGGTTTAGCCGGTAACTATATTGGTATTTGGTGCTCGCACGACGGCGCCGTATCCAGCCATCTTTTCACAAGTGAAACCTAAGCAAGCCACATCTTATCACTATTGTTTTTATATTTAAATAAAACTATATAATATATGTGAATAAACATTATTCAATATATTTTTTTACTTTTTTTAGATCTGACTACACTGCTAGCCCTAAGGGCCATGAAGCCGCTGCGGCTTTTACAGCTTCACCAGACTTGTCATTCAATATTATAGTTTGTCCGGCTATATATTAAGTATATCCTGACACAAGTAGGCAAAACTAGTATGGCCTGAAATCGCGTATGGTCGGTAACATAAATATAATATCATCTGTTTTGTTACCCTAATACATACCTACATTCTTTGCTTAGTTTGGAATTAAATGGCCATGTGTGAGAAATAATGTTGTATGTAGATCCCTTTTCCTATAAGAATCAAAGTGCATTTACAGGTACATAATTAACCGATAACGACGTACCAGCCGCTCGCGCTGCGTCCGCCAAAGCACCGACGTAATGTGTGGCTTTAGCGCGCGCCACACTCCGCCCTAGCAGCGACCGGACGTCGGAACTCTGAATCAGCCGTTAGTGAATAAATTACTTATATCTTTATCGTTTCTATACAATATTACACGTATTCACTCACATATTAAAATCTTTAACCTTATTTTTAAAATTCTTTTATTGTTTTAGGGTTTCATCCCAATCAGGTGTGAAGTTAGGTGTCTACGTGGCCCAAAATGGTAACACGCTAAGCCAAGTGCAGCTGCCGAAACACACCTTCAGTACTTGGGAATAGCTTTTCAAATTGAGGGTGAAAATCAGCCAGGCGGGTATTAAAAAATGTCTAAAATTATGCGATGGTTTAGGCTTGTTGCAGGGATTCGAACTAATGTCGATCGACACCGTCTCCGTACGATAAAATTAAGCCATCATTACTTCAAATTACAAGAAACAAATTATATTTTTTTTAACAAATAATATTTTTTAACAACACAAATATAAAACAAAAATATTTACAAGCTCACCAGCGAATGAGAATATGGAATCATATATTATTACGTATGTTAGAATACATAATTTGTATTTTTTCAGAAGTTCTAACAATGTAAATATGTTGTATGTAACAAATAATATAGACGTATAGTTACAGCATAGTAGAAAAAAAATTATTATATTACCAGAGAACATAACAACTAACAATAGGATTTCTATAGGTACTTTGTTCCACCCGGATATCTACAGAAGTAGTGCAAACATCGTCAGTGAGTGGGCTGTGTGTAATTGCGTGTTTGCAGCTGCAAATGGAATCTGAAATTGTTTGCGATAACTCACATTCCATCTCAGCGCTTCATTATACGCTTGTATGGCTTTCTCGAACTGTTCCAAGCGTTGCAGGTAATTTCTGTAACGGTAAGTTGTGTAGGGGGTATATATTACCATAAGATAAATACTGTTTCCTACCCAATGACTCCCATAAAGATTACTATCTTAATACCTATTAAGAAATACAGTTTATTTTAAAGTTTCAAATAAATAAACGTCCTTTAATCTTTAAAAACCTCAACGTCACAGAATTAACCTCCATATCGGAAATCATCATTGTAGTTTTAATATGATTAAATACTTTCGCATCACAATATTATAATAAGAATTTAGTATCAAATTAACAATAAAAAATTAGGCTTTCATAAAAATAGAGAAAGATGTTGATATTAACTAGTGTCATTCATATTAGGAATCAAAACTATAATATTACTTTAAATTAAACTTATAATCGTAATCAAAACGACCAAAGACACGACTCACCCCCTTTCTCGATACACGGCCACAACGTTGCATACGGGTTTTTCTTCCGGCACTAATTTCTTCCGCATACTTCCTAGACTTTCCTTTGTCTAACGTCGCTCGAGACATGTCTTTATGTAGATTTATGACAGTTGCTACGCGTTGCTACTTGATCTAGGTGACCTCGATTACTGTTGTTTTTTGTTGCAGGTACAGCAGATTTAAGGTGCCGAAGGAAATATAATTTTTATTATTGTGATATTATAAAGCTCAAGACATCGTTTTTTTGTTTATTTAAATGCGCTAATCTCTGGAACTACTAGTCAGATTTGCAAAGTTCTTTAAGCTTTATATAGCTTATTTATTGAGAAAGATTTTAAGCTATACAACTTTACGCTACGACTCTCAGAAATGAATCAGTAAACATGAACATCAAGCAATCTGGAAAGCTGTTAGCAAGTACGGGAAATGAGAACAACGATAAGCCTATCGTGTAGCCACACGCGGGTGTGTTAGCGACGACGCGGTGGAGAGCAGCTGGTCAAATAAATTAAAACGAGTGAATCCGTTAGGCATAAATAGTTAGTTTATACGTGTGTCAATTAGAATAACTTTAATTTTATAAAGTTACTCCAATATTGTTTAATGAAATTATGTCATTATAATTCTATACTTAATATATACCTACTTAACTTTCTTATTGTATTTATCACAAAGTTCAAGTAAAAAAACACGTCGCGTCGACATGTTTTAGTAAAAACGGGACGTTATCGGTTATTTGTTATAAAAGCCGGTAATTTTTCTTCGTAAAATAACATTGTGTTTAATACTCAGAATAGGTTTAATAGTGTAGTAAACAGTAGGTAGGTAGATTATTATAATGTACCTACACTTTGCTCTTGTTAAGTATTTTCTTCTTAAAATTAAAGAGAAAATTTGTTATAAAATGTTTTGAACATTTTTACTTGAACTACAAACAAGTACAACCATTTTGCTACGTTTAAAAAGCATTGAAGCTTATTCCGTACTTATGCGTACAAAAGGAAAACTCAGGTAAGTATTTTCTCAGTGGTACTTTTCCACCCACCTCCTTATAATGCTGCCCTATCATAGAAGGTTGAATACCTTTTCGTAATCAGGGACCGTCATCTTGTATCTTACTCATGTTGTCTCTTGGGCTTTTAATTCTTAATTCATTTTTTAACAAGGTTAATTATAAGAGCTAAACCCTTGCAATTTTTATCATAATGTCTCAATTCGTTTTTCGAAATAATTTTGGGGTTTCTGGGCAGCTTTACTTTTAATTTGTAATTATTTAATTATATAAATTACATACATTCTATACATTATTATTATCTCTTTATATTATTATTATTACTTCACACAGGTGTTTCTTTTTTATGTAAATGCATTATATCCGTTATTTGTTCACATAAAAAATAATTATTTAAATATATTAACCTTAAGTTCTATGCTATTGATAAAAAATAGACAATTGGTTTAAAATTAATGTTTTGGCAATTTAAAAAATAAGTGTAAGTGGATAGCTTTTAGATTGTTTACTTAGGTATCTATAATGTGCAAAATATTCACACGGGTCAGCTAAATTTTTTCTTAGAATTTAGAATTTCTTAGGTTTTTCTTCATTTACCATGTTAATCTAATAGTCTAATAGGCTTAGTATTAAGTCGATTTTGCTCACTTGTACACTTTCTGAGTGTTCAAAGGAGTTACAAAAAAGTCAATTTCTAAGCAAGCGTGAGAGCATGAGCGGAAGTGTGGTATGGGTTGGATTTAATCGAGGTAGCATAGAGCTGTCTTACTATAAGCTTTGTAACCATAAGGGCCATAACCATAGAAACCCGATGGATGTGGCCTACGTGTTCAGAGAAGTCTACGACGGTATATACTCATCGAAATCGATAGTGAGATCCTTGAGACTCTAGGGTTACTCAGGTGCGCAAATACCCCCAAACCCCCCGATACTCTCTACCTGGTGCGTACTCAGGTAGAGAAAAAAGCTCTAATTAATAAGGGCTTCGGGACAGGGGAGGGGTCGCACGTCCTGATGATTCATGAGTTCCAGGGATTGGCCTTTAAATCGATGGTGATCTTCCAAACCAAGGGGAGCGGTTTACAGATCCACGATAATCTATCCCATGCTATCGTGGTTGTTTCGAGGCACACAGAGGCCTGTGTCTATTATACCGACGTGGCCGACGATGCGATTGGTAGATTCATCAGTCGGGCGGTGAGTGCTCCGGCGAAGGATATAGTGGATTATAACCTGAAAATGGCTTTAAAATACAGGGATTAGAACGTCTTCAAGTCCATTATTTCGCAAACCTCACCCTCTGTGTAAGAACCCAAACACAATAACAACCCCAAAATTTCTGTAAATTTAGTACAACAATAATCTATAATAGTAATAAGCAACAGTGTATAACAATTTATATGTAATTTAGTGATAAGTTTCTTTATTAGTTATACTAAAATAATGCTTAATTAGTTATAGTACATAGCTGCATTTGCAAGTACATCTTTTTTCATGGCAATTGTTAATGTTTAATATTATAAAAGCACCCACTTAAAAAAAGGTGTGGACCAAGAGTCCGCAGATTTGCGTTTTAGAATTAAAAAAAAAAGAAAAAGCCTTGGGCTTATCATAGTCCATATGAGATTTTTTTTGTTTTTTTATTTATTTAAGAATTTTGATACACTACGGATAAAACTGAATTTAGAATATAACCATAACATTTCCGTGGAGGATTTGGGAAACACTAAACTTTTACCTCGCAAGAGTCACTGCAAATATGAAATAAGACTTCAATATGAATTTGAAGAAGAAACATTTAATATAGTTAGAAGATTACTGTCCTGGCTTCAAAACAAATACCTGCTGTGAATCTGTGTCTAAGCTATGTGTATGATTCGATAGCTCGAGCGAAACTGTTTTTTTTTTTCAAACCAATGATATTATAAGTAAAACTAGCTGTGCCCTGCGGTTTCACACGCATATAATTTAGAAGAAATCACTGATTGATGATTTATATTATTATACTTTTGTATAGACAACATTTTTATCGGGTGGCCAGATAGTCACATCGCGGCATTGCTCGGCTCGTTCGCACGACTACTACCTATAGACCATAGACCCGAGCCGAGTGTTGAATTATTTTAATTTTGCATTATCTCTAAAACTATGCGTTCAAATATCATGCTGTAAAAGACAAAGTTTATCTTCATTAAATTGTCTTTATGATGAAGTAACTTTTGTTCCTAAGGATTAATCTGCCATGCTTTAAAATAATGCTCATAAATTAATTTTTATTCTTCACCAAAAAAATAATTAAATATACCTTATTGTGGCTTATGTATAAGAGATAAATATATGCTATCACTGACTTCTTTTTAGATATACTAATGAGAAATATTTTTTTGCAACATTGTATTTACCTATCATTAACCATTAAGCCAGCACACGCGGATACAGCAGTTCGCGAGGACTTCGACTTCCGACTTACGTAACAAAAATCAGTATTTATGGCTAGCTGGACTTTGTTTCTCGTGAGTCTGGCTATCATATAAAAAAATAATTTTTCAAATACGAATGGTAGTTCCAGAGATTAGCGTGTTTAAACAAACATACAAAAACATTTCCGCTTTATTATATTAAAAGTATAGATTACTTATAACATCATTGTTTCAAACCTATCATTGTCTTATAAAATGCGCGCGGTCACAGAATATATATGTTGCTATAACACCCAGCCAATAGAGCGGGTCAATAATAAAGTCAATAGTACAAACAGTTAGATCCTTAATAGAGATTCAATAATTACACCGACAAATAAATAATAACATTTCCTCATTGTTAAAATTAAAAAAATGGAATAAGCCTACAATAATTTTGTTAAGAGTTCTGAGGTTGCAAAACATAATATCTGAGTTTCACTCAACAATATTAATGCTGCCTATTAAAAAAGTAACTTTTATCATATAAGTTTAAGTTTTCACTTTAAAATTTACTGCAACGTTAAAGACTTCTCTATAACTATGGATTTAAAATATCTACTCAGCAGATAAACTTTAAATTGAAAAGGTTTGCTAAACAATATTTTACATTGCTTAAGAAAAGTTTCGATGGCTATTATTATTTATTTATATCTAGTTGTGCCCGCGGCTCCACTCGCGTGAGCTACAGAATTATTATTTATGAAGATATCGTGATAATTTTTCTTTTTAATAAGGACCAAGTATCTAAAAGGAGTAAATAAAAAAAAATGATTAAAATATGTCCAGTAGTTTTTTCGTGATGCGCGACAACGGCAAATCTCTATCATCTTATCTATACTTATTATATCATCATATCATAATTCATTATTATATAATACTACATATTTAAAGTAAACAGAATAGCATAAAACTTTCTCCGTGAAAAAGAAACAGATCTATCAACTTTCACGGTGATCGGTGAAATAGTTTTGGAGATTATCAATCTCATGTACATATTATTATAAAATTATACTAACACATACCTTTTTGAATACATAGAGTAGATAAACATATATTTCACCAGTAGGTAATGCTATTTGGTATTAATTGTCTTTAACAATCAATATTATGTGATTGTAACTTATTTTTCTTTTTAATATTTTTTTCTCCTCCGGGATGAAAAGTTCACTTTTAGTCCTTGTCACGCGGGAGAAAAATACCCGATTCTCTCCCGGTGAGATGGCAAATGTGCGAATGCACGTACTTTACTTTATCTCCCGGTAACCTAGCAACTGCGTGTTTATATATAAAATATATAAACTTTTCATCCCGGAGGAGAAAAAATTTGTAAACGCACCTAGAGAGAAAAGTAGGACATCCTCACCCGCGATTGTCTCCCTCGCCTTCGGCTCGGGTGACAACCATACGCGCGGGCGTGAATGTCCTACTTTTCTCCCTCGGTGCGTAATATACTATTTTTTTTCACCAATTTTTCATTTATAAATAGTTTCTAAACACGTCTGTTATTAGGCCAGTCGTTAATTTACTTCATATAAATTCTTAATTTTGGTTTTTATTGTTTATTTCACTTACCTACCTGTATTGGTTAGACTAATATGCACATTAGATAGGTACGTTTATTTTTAACGAACTAAAATAATTTTATACTGAACAGATCCGTTAGTATTAGATAGCATTAATAGGAATATCCTTTGGCATTTAAGTAAAAAAATAACCTTATCAAACCTATACTTATCACTAAGCATTTAGCACCCTCATCAGTGAAGTTTCCTCACACACCTACCAGAATTTCAAAGGATAGGTATAAATTACTTCTAATATTGTTTGTGGACTTCAAACATAAAATAAATCCCTTTTAAATATTTCTTACAACTCTCCCTTTGAGCAGAATCCGATTGATATTTCTCAATAATAGGTAAATTGGACATGATTTTGTGTAAAAAAAAAGTGAAATACTTATCTTCTGAACCATTGTTTGATGTTTCAAACTAGGTTGGTTTTATATCATTTATTTTTAATATGACTTATGAACTTTTTATTTTCAAGCTAAATGTTGTACGCTAAAAGCCCACAGTAATTTATCTTCATAATCTCTCGTCTCAATGTTAGGAGCGCGTAAGTGTGTCACTGGTAACTGAAGTGACATCTACAGTGTGGCATCTTTGATAGCGTCTAATGACGGTCAACTTAACGTTAAATGAAAATCTGCCCTTACCTGTTTGAATTTATATTAATAAATCTGTAGTACTGTCGGTAGGTATAATTTATTTTTTCTAAATTTCTTGATATATACCCTATATAAGGACACTGATCACGAATATGTCTTTAAAAAAATTTGTCTGTCTGTTTGTATGTTCGGATTTAACTATAAAACGGCTTGACTGATCCTTATGAAATATTGTGTAGGTACTGGAAACTTATGTCATTGGTCAATCGACATGCTATAAGAATTTAAAAAAAATGTAAGAAATTATTTTTTTATTAATTCATAACCAATTTTGACATTATTTTAAATACAGGAATTATTAGTGATTCCATAATTGATGAACTATCATATTTATGTAACAATCGTCAAAAATACATTCAGATATCGAAAAATAAATCTTCCCAACCGATTTGCAATAAATTTTATGAATTATTGTCATTAATATGAGTTCATTGAAGTATTATTTACTACGTACTGGAGCAGCTATTACGAACAAAAATTATGCCCTTGCCTTTTACTTGTGTTTCTCGAGGTGTTAAGTGCACATTAAGGCATATTTATGAAGTAAAATTTAGCACTCAAAGTGCCCGGAACAGACTGTGAGTTTGAGTGTATGCACTCGAACGTGTGTTTTTAAACGATCTGGTTGTGTGTCATCTCTAGTACGCAGTACATATTACCTCAATGTATAAGTAATAATTAAATTACGTGATGAAAATAATTACTGCGTAGCAAACGCATTCGGAGACGCGGGCACACCGCTATTATCTTTTTAAAAATACAATCATAATATTGCTTTCGTTAAGTACTTTCATGAATTAATATAAAGTATTTTTTTTAATTAATAAAGTATATATTACAGTATTTCGGCAAAGCATAATAAAACCCACAACGATGACCATCGAGTGAAATCGGCAATACATTGACGGTGGTTGCTGTCCTGCTGGCATGCAAGCCTCTCGCCAGTTGGATATGCACTGGCCGATTCTGAAACGAGACAAACCAATAGAGTGTCACTGTGACAGTTTTATCACTATGTGCATATTGGTCGGGACCCAGTCCGGTATAGACACGCCTTAGGCTAATTTCATAGTGACGCTTACGGCCAACGCTGCTTAAAAACCCGCTGATGGCCCGCGCAAAACTGTTTAACGAGTTTAGTCTCGGGCGGTCCATCATTTTGTACAAATGAGAACATGAACATAAGACAACTAACGGCACGCCCCCAATCAACGTGACAATGTGACGCTTTTTGACCCGAGTAGGGGTGCTGACCACGCGGCCTGAAAGCGCTGGTGACACGAGTGCGGTTTACCAACAGCGCGGGTCAGATGCGTAAAAATAAAACAGGAGTAGACACTACAAATATTTGTTGCATTTGCGTCCGCGACGCTTACGGCACGCGCAGTTATAACCGTGACTATAAAAGCGTGCCACTATCGAGGGGAACGGACAAGTCCGGTGAAGCTGTAAAAGCCGCAGCGGCTTTAGGGCCCCTAAGGCTAACAGTGTAGTCAGTTCTAAAAAAAAAAAAAAAAAAAAAAAAAAAAGAGGGGAACGGTGTTTTGTCCTCCCATCAATGTACATAAATATCATAAATGTACTTTTTAACCCTAAAATATTAACCAGTAAAATTGACGTACAATGCATATATATTAAAAATATTTTTGGTATAAGAAAAATCAAAAGTCTATGAACAAGTTGGCGACACTAACAATGTTAACCCAGCTAGCATCCGTTTCACGTGGAAAACAAGCAACTCTACTAAATCATCCACGATCCCCCGCCTTGACAACGAACATGCAATTATCTTTCGGATAAACTCGCAATTTTACCGTATATTTTCATTTTATGCAAGTGGATATTATATTTATTTTACTAATGGTATAAAAGAAAGACTGTTAGTTTTTAAAATGTGCATAGATGGTTCAAAAACATATAATCAAGTATAGATTCTACACTGATAGGCCGTTTTAAATTTTGTGATGAATATTACTTACGAACATTAAACTGTGTACCTAGTAATAAGCAAAACGTGTATAGCGGTAATTAAAAAATCGTAAACAAAGACAAAATCAAAACAGAACCTACATATCATCTCTCTCCTTACAGATTCTCTAGTCGTAGCTGTAGCACTGTTCACTTATAGATCGCTTCTAGTATGCGCTTCGATAACCAAACAAGAGATGGAAGTTTCGAAGATTATTTCTTGGAATATCCAGACTTGTTTGTTTACGACAAGGAACGGTAAGATTTCTTTTATTTATATACAACAAAGGTGGTAAACATCCATTGAGCTCGCCTAATGTTGAGCGGGTACCGTAGTCTATTGACACTTGTAACAACACCATAGGTATCACTAGTGCGTTAATGACTTTAAACAACCTTCTCCCCCAAATAGCTCTAGAAGTCCAACTCACCGCAGAAACGTAGCACAAGGTTACTTAACTGCGATCTTCTGTAGGGTTGAGGTATTTCTACAGTCGGACTGCCCCAAGCAGAGATCCAGAAAAATCTCCAAAGACATTTCTCTGTTTCAACCCCCTTTCCCCAAGAATAGGTCGATGACGAGTGCCTTATTTTGTGTGTTCGAAAGTAATGCATTTTTTATACGTCGTTAGCAGTTTCTATCTTGTAATTCAATATTTTACTTCGCACGTGTATAACCTACCGTGAACGACCAAAAATTTTTTTTTAACATAAAGAAAGCTTTTCATACTACTCCAAACTCACATGCAGTCAGAAAATTTCGCCGAACAATAAGCATTGAAATACTTTACAGTAAAGATTCCAGCTCCTTATCTTTCTCAATCTAAGAATTAAAAAAAGAAACCACAAAAAAACAACCACAGCCCTGGACAGTTGTAATGTGGATTAACACAGTGAAAACACCTGTCGGAAACTAAGTTGCTAAGTGAATAAATATGTTGTGTTGAATTTTAAATGTAATTAATATCACATATATCTTTGTAAAGTGTACGGACCAAGATTATGCAGCAAAAAAAAAGTAAAAACCTTTCTTTACTTTTAGAAAAATAATACATTTAGCATGCGAGCAGCCTTATTGAGTATAATATCAATATGTCTGGGGTGCTTAATATCATCAATGACGAATTAACGCTGCATATAAGGAAATAAGAGTAATTCGAGGCACCATTTCTCATTGGCTGATGGTCGTAGCGAACGATCATTGCTTGTTCCTGACATTGCCGGGGAGTGACAGTCATGTCTTGATATCGAAACAAAAATCGACGCTACGAGGTAGATGTACGAGAATAAAGGTGGCCTCCCACGGTCCGTGATATTGCGGACGGACGCAGACCAGCCAGCGTCGACGCACCATGGGAAGAATGTCTTCTGTGGAAGCGCAGACAAGTGCGTAGCCTTAATGTCCAGTGCGAGACTGTCCGTGCTCATCGGTCGCGGGTGAGAATCCCTAATATCACGAACTGTGATACACACACACACTGATCCTTCGTCTTCATTCCTATTAACATACGGTAATATTTTTAGGACTTCAAAATGACATATTATTCATATAAGGAAATGTTATGACTTTATCAGCTGTGCCATAATGGGTTGCGGTATTTTGATATAACACAGTAATTAATGATCCTATTCGCCGACCGAGTAATTACGGTTCCGGGTCATCGCCATTCTTTATTGTCATTTTGCGCCGGCGCGCCATTACTCCCGAAATATGTATGTCGAAGCTCATCTTATATTTTTACTCGTTTATTTGCATGAACAGCCAAATGAAGATTTTATATCATTGTCTTTCTGGTAAATTTTATAAAAATTAGAGAAATAAATAAATATTGGTTAGGGCCTTACTTATGAAATTAGCATTTTATATGCAAAAAGTAAAACAAAAAAATATGATGAAATTATAAATTTAATCGATCGATGTACCATACCTACCATTATTATCTATGCTCTTTAACCATTTTATAGCTAGTTCATTGATTCCATTACTGAAAAAATTGTGGGAGCGAGAACCAAAAAATCTTTGAAGGCGGTTTCGACAGCATCAACGGATTTTTTTTTCCTTGGAAGAAATTGTCCACATTCCGAAAAAAGTGGTAATGTGTAGGAGCAAGGTCTGGGGAGTATGGCGGGCGTCGGAAAAATTCTAACCGCATTTCCTCTAATTTAGCGACCGTCTGTCGTGAAGTATGGGATCTAGCGTTGTTATAAAGCAGCAGTGGGCTGGAGAGATTGACCAGTCTCGGTTGTTTAACGCTTAGCTTTTTCATCATGGTGACATACAGAAATCAATACAGATCTGCCGCCTATTATTACGCCTATAGAAATATAATAGCTTATTTTAAAGTTAACCAAGATATGTCGATTATGTCATTGGAGCTCAATGCAATATCAGAACATTAATTTATATAATTAAAAATGATATTAGAAAAGTTGTAATGATAAAAGATAGCAAAAGTGCACTTCAGCATCTAATTCGATGTACCTCTGTCTACAGAGGGACGTCAATAGCCTATATTATTTTAGATCACATTTATAAACAACAGTTTAATAATCAGTCTTTAATATTGCAATGGATTCCGTCTCATGTTGATATCAAGGTTAATGAAGAGGCTGACCGTAGTTCAAAATTAGGATCGACTCATGGTTAAATAAAGAAGGTTAAAGTCGATTATTGAGAAATTATAACAAAATTTAAGGAAAGTAAACGAAAATTGAAATGAATATCTTGAAAGAAGTAAAGAAAAAGGCATTTGTTATAAGACAATACAGTGCCAGCCTCTTCATAAACCTTGGTTTAGTGAATGTCATTTAAATCAACAATATATAAAGATAACATTAAGACTTTGTTCAGGGCACTAGCCATCGGGAAGATTTGCGTATCTCATGCGAAAAACAGAGTCACCCAACTGTAGTGTAACAATGGTTTTTTTTCACAGCATTTTGACAGAACCTTGTTCGGATAAAGCCAAGATGTTATATGACTTGGTAATGCTGTCTCATCAGCGACTCTCCTGATTTGATACTAGTATGGATTTGGATATGACGGTTCAGTAATGTAACGCAGTCCTCAATGCATGTTTGTTGGTGTGCTTCAGACAATTCATGCGGTAACCATTTCTCGAGCTGTTTCACTTATCCAATTTGTTTCAAGTGAATATGAATTATTTTATTACTCACACCTAAGCCTGCCGCTAACTCTGACGTGGTTTCCGATGGATCCACTTCCACGATCACCCTTAATTCTTTATTATCAACTAGGGTCTCCAGCCGTCCACGGAGCTTGTTTCGTAGAACGAAAACTTGCTTTCTTTTACATTAGCTTCCCCATATACATCATTAATCCTTGGAGCTGTTTAATTTTAAGCTTTTCATTTTGTAATAAGAACGATTACAAAGGAAAATTTTATGGTGCGAAAACAAATTCTATATATCTTAAGGAAGAGAATAAAGTACCTACCTAGGAGACATAAAAAAACGGTCAGTTAATGGTTAGTTGTAGACTATAATTTATTCTTATTAAGTTATATTTTGTATTTTATATGTACAAAGTCACGGGTGATTGCTAGTTTTTAATTTATAAAACCACAAAAGCTGTAACAAGTCAAAATGATACAACAACCATAAAAACAACATTAAACGAACATAATTTATAATATGTTCATCCGAACGTGTGTCGTCCTTAATAAATACATTTGATGTCGCTATAAAATTGTTACATACCTTTTAACTCCAATGTTATCGAGCGTAAAGCTTTTTAAAACTTTACTCATTTGGAATTCAAAATAATAATTTTTTTTTTTTTTAAATTAAGCTTTTATACACTAATAACCTAAAACTAAAGTAATTATCGAAACGAATCCGAAAAACCTTAAAACGGCAAGGATATCTCGCTTTTTTTTATACAAACAATCTTATGACCCGCCTAATGGTAAGCGATTACTGCAAGCTATGGACTCTTGTAACATTAAAATATAACTAGCGCGTTACTGACCTTGGACTCCCCTTCTCCAAAGAGCTATGGAAACCCTACTCACCACAGGAACACAACACAAGTTTTTTTTTTGTCTGCGATCTCCTGTAGGGTGTCAGTCGGGCTTCACCAAGTAGAGAGTAATTACCAAAAATATTTCTCTGTACCCTACTTCTTATGAGGTGTTGCTATGGCTAACATCAGGTCAGCGCAGTAATATCGTATGATTACATAAGTATCCTAGATTTCAGCTCGAACGGTTATTTGGTACTAGTTAAAAATTTGACCCATACATACTAACATAACGAGTTAAAAAAACTTGTGAATAACGTAAATTTACGTGAATATTTT
Source organism: Saturnia japonica (assembly GCA_033032175.1). NCBI lineage: Eukaryota > Metazoa > Arthropoda > Insecta > Lepidoptera > Saturniidae > Saturnia > Saturnia japonica. The sequence continues at coordinate 9,842,540 of CM065314.1, forward strand.
ATAGAAATGGTACGCAGTCATAACGCTACTACGTGTGTTGTGAGATCCCACGAACTTTAATTTCCTGTCTGCAATCTCTACGTTGATATTTTTTCCGCAAACGAAACACAATTTGCGAAACCACGCACGTATCAAGAACCAAGAGGGAAGCAAAAGCAACGATATTAATACACATGTTACTATAATCAGCATTACAGCATTCGGAACAATCATATGTTCCAAGGTATGGTACCAGAATTAAATATAACGAAAATTTAAAAAAAACCTCTGTAGACAGTAACAAGAATAACGACGGATATAAACAAAAGTACTATATGGATAAAACTTCATTGCTGGAATTATTATCAATGTTTTTTTTTTTGACGTGACTACGTCTTATAATTCGATGGAGCCGGCTGCACGCACGAAAAAACATGGCTCATGCGGCGTTACCTCGCTCTGAGGCGTTCCATTTAAGGCTTGAACTGTAAGCGAGAGCGCGGAACGAGCGACAAAGAGGCACAATCGGCCTCCGCGTTCGACATCTGTCTCTCTCCTACTTGAGTGAGCGATGCGTCCGCGTGGACAGCTGCTATACAATAATACATTTACATGTTCTCGTCAAGTATGAAGTGCAGTGAAAAGTGAATGTGGTGTCAATTGTTTATAGCAACGATAATTGCGGCGATAAAGGTAATGATTCTTTCGATATTAAATATATATTCAGTGATATATTGTCGAATATTCGTGCTTTCATCATTAAAATAAATAGCATCGGTCCGCTAGTGCAGCGATTGTAGGTTATGCTATAATTGATAAAACTATAAATAAAATTAAAATTATCTTTTGAAAAATGATACCATTCCATCAGTATTTTCTTATGACGTTGTCACGTTCAACTATCGTCAGTAAACCGACTTTACAGACAACCGATTTTTAAATAGATTAGTACCTGCCAGCATGCTTCGCATTGACGTATTTTTTTATATAAATTGTTATAAAATGTATCCTTCCATGATATAATCGATTTTATGTTTTTTATTAGAATCTATCCAGCCGTTTGAACGTGATATTAAATAATTAAATTACGTTCCAGGTCGAGCAAAAGTTTTATTGGGTCTTTCCTATGACATTCTCAGTACCAGCTCGGAGTTTGGTTCCGTGCCCGAATAATGGCAATAGGCTCGCCCCCTATTACACGGGACCTAAAAACATACTCGGTGAACTGTGGGTGTACAAATGTACACCTCTACCTAACCTTTCGGGGAATACAGGCGTGAAGGTATGTTATGTTGAATTACGTTATTACTAGATGTTGATAATTATTGCGTATTTAGTTTTCACGAAAGTGTAATACTAATATCAATATTTAATATCATGAGTATAATAAATACCTATTTAAAATCGTTATGAATAATCTATGACCTTTTAAAGTGTAATCGTCTCGATATTCGTAAAATTGAGTAAACTCAGCAAGCCGTACATTTCAGGCGTCCTTAATGTCCACAGCACTCTTATCCTTAATTATGTGGGTCGAAGTTCATAAAGGATTTCATTAAAAACGGTTCAGCTAAGTCAGCTTCATCGTTACTTGGGCTTTGAATACAATTTAAATTTACAAATTATATTAATTATTGTTTTAATTTACGCTTTCGAGCAAAGGAACTCCTATAATCACAGTATATAGTTTGTAGGAAAGTATTCGTAGAAATACTTAGAATGAATTAAGTAGATATTACTCTAGGCTAGATAAATTAGTTGTAGAAATTAAGCACAGGGCAAACTTCGTTAATGATGCTTTTAGGATATATAAGAATAAGACTGATTAATCTATCGTGTTACTCGTATTAATTCATTCGAATAGGTATGAAATATTCAAAATAAATTGTAAGCGTGTTTATACGTCTACCCGTAAAATATACTTTATTATACTATGAAAATTTTTAATTTTGGTAGTTTGGTATACTATTATTACCACTTTGCAAAAAAAAAATACGGTAGAATTATGTGTAGTAGCATAACCTACCTACTTAAAATATTTTTTTGTTTTTCGTTTTACTAGCTGACCCTGCAGACGATTTTCATTCCTTTCCAGTAGTCATTAACTCGACCACAGTGTCACCTATCACATTCAGGAATAGCATAAATACCTTCTTCATGAAAAACACTTGGATCTACTTACTAACTTTCATAGTGATCGGTCAAACGGGTTTTGAGATTAGCAATAACTTTTTGTGTCTATCATTTTATTTGTATTGATTATACAAATCTGTGTAGTTTACGCAAAACCGCCCATTTTTGCGCTCGACTACAGTGACAAACGTTTATAATCCGTTTCGGTGCTGCGAAGCTTTTGTAATGACTCGCAAACCTTTGGAAAATATTTTTCCTCTCCGTGTCGTATCGCGATATATATCTTCGTGGAATGTAGCAAAATGAAAAGTATAAATCTGTATTGGATTGCCCATTGCAGTGTGGTAAAGCGAGACTTGCGCGACCTGTTCGAAATGGTCACAATGGTTCCAATACAGATTTTGAATTGATAAAAGAACTATTCCGTGTACTAAGCTAACACTAAAGTAGTGTACGAATCTCTTTGTAAGTACTTGAAATAAATGTGTTGATATTTTTATTTGTCTTTATGTTTTTTTTTCACAGTATCACGGTAAAGTGACAATCAATAAAAACAACGACGACCATTAAGATGCCAATCCATCACCGGACGTCTCTACTATGCCAGTCTGCACGCACTCGGCAGCTGTATATACACTGACTGATCCTGAAACGAGACAAACCAAATAAAAGCCACTGTTGCAATCCAGTTGGAAACATTAGACTAGTTGAATCTTTTTTAAAGTAGGTCTTAAATTATTATTCGATTAGAGGGGAAAAAATATTACATTTTTTTAAGGACCTAGAAAATCGCAAAACTTCAGTCTATATAAAATCTTTGCTGTGACGTCATACGGTTCGTAAACAAGCATTTGACCTTTAGCAAACATTCATCATTGTAAAAATTTGGATACTTTTTAAGTCATAAATGTTAATATCACAGCACAGACTACATAGTGAATTTCACTTCATATTTTAAGAACCGAAATGAAATTTTCTTAGAGTCCTATGACTTCACAACATGGTAAGTGTTTTCAGCATTCAAAAAAAAAAAAAAAAATTGTGGCCATCTTACACTTTTAATATCTGAAATAGATAAATATTGGTTTGTTTATAAGTGAAATAGGTATAAATGTTTATTTATTGCGCCAAATTTGATATTAGTCAAGTAGCGAATTATGGTGTTCTACCATACCACCCTAATGCAATTCCTTTGAATTATGTAAAAAGATATATTTATATGATTTAATGTGTTTAATACTTACTTCTGGTAATATTACCACCAACTTTAGTAAAAAGTAAACATGTTAAAAACAATCAAAATAGAGCATTAAAAATCGCTTGAGTGATATACAAAGACTTATTATAACATTTTGATATAATTATAGTATTCAAATTTTAAAAGTCAAAATGTACAATAAATACAATAGTGTAACTCTTGACATCGTTTTTTCTATAATTTCTAATCTGAGTCCATTTCATTACGATAAAACTTAAAGAGAGAACTTATCTATATACCTAAATGTATATAGAAAACAATTTTTCTAATATGTAACACACAAAGGAATCAGAGCGTAAGAGAAATTTACAGAAAAGTCACACAATACAAAGTTACGTCGAGGGTTTTCACAAATTGAAAAGAATTTAATAAAATCGTATTTTTCATGACTAAGTTCATTAGCGCAGATTGTAGCGACGAGCAGCAGTTTGTTAGAGCTGAAGCGCTGAAATGATGTTATAGACAATTTTACACAATTGATTTATTCTTCGTTTCTTTGTTACCTCAGACTGTTAGGGAAAAAATTGTCTCGAATTTTTACAAGTAGGTTATACGCATTTGCTTCCCTTTTTCTTATTACGAAATTCTCACACAGAAAAGTCATATGTAGGTACTTTCTTTTTACAATTTCTTGTTTTACTAAAGTTTATTATATATTCGCGGTGCCCAACGGCTCCGCACGCATTTATTAAGCAAACTAGTGTCCTCTTGTAATTTTATTTTTACTCATATTAGTGACATATTTTCATAGGCCTATCAATCAGATAATGAATATGATAAACTTTATGTGTACAAAATTTCGTTAAAATCTGTTGAGAAATAATGTTATTTTTTTACTATTTCTAAAAGTATTTCATTAAAATCGGTCAAGGCATTTTTGATTAAATACACAAATGTTTTTAATGTCTGACACAGACAGATAAAAATGTATTTTTGTTCTATTCGTGATTCAATGTCGTTTTTAATAAACGTATTTCAACAAATTAAATCAAAAATTACATGTCTAAAGTCAGGATATTTGAGTTTGTACCTACTACTACGGTCAATTTATCATCATCATATTTCACGCCTTTTTCCCAGAGGGGTAGGCATAGACCACGTCCTTCCACTTGCTACGATCCTGGTATACATCTTTCGCTTCTTCATCATTCTTCAATCTTTTCATACATGCTCGTCGATTTAAAGTACCCTTGACCTGACTTTTCTTCAGGTCCTTCTACGGTGTATTACAGTGAATAATTGTCACAATGACCTGGTCCTGCGCTGTTTTCAACCAGTAGTTTCGAGCAACCTTCATCAGGTCATCAGTACACCTAGTGGCAGGTCTGCTTACGCTGCGTTTTTTCGGTACGCGGCGGCCACTCGAGAACTCTCCAGCCCCATCGGCTATCCGTAAGTGTGGCCATGGAAATAGACTAGAAATGTTTAGAGCTGTGTCGGTGACTTTTGTTTTTGTGCGGTTTTGTTTCGACTCTGATTTGATCACGTAACTATATAGCAATAGTAGAAATCTAAACTACTATTACAATTAGATTAAGTTTGTATGCATTTTTGGAGGTAATTTATGATCCAATTATAAAAATGTGTATACTATAACGCAGTCGTGGTCAAAATCAAAATATTTTATTCGACTAGGCCCTAAGAAGGTGCTTATGAATGTCAAAACACAACTACCAGATCGAAATACATCTTGTCATTGCGAAGAAGATACAAGGAATTTGATCAAGTTTATTTTTCGATTGTATGTAAGTATGTATGTATATATGTATGTCTATTTCTTTGACACGATCTATAGCCTAAACGGCTTGATGGATTTTAACATACGATATGTCGGTAGATTCATAATTGTGGGAGTAAAATAGGCTATATAATATTTAAGTACGACATTTGGAAATTAAAATAAAAGCAAAAATACAAAAAAAAAAATTGTTTTTTTTGTTTCCATTTTAGTAATTTAATTTGTATATTGTTTTTTACAGTATTTAAACTGTTTACATTTATTATAATTTTCAGTGGATTTACACAGAGGGAATCACATCTAGATATCAACGTCATTCACGTAATAATCTACTTTTTCGGCATTAAAACATGCTTAGTATGATTCTTCAACTTATTATCCGGCAAGTCGATAATGTGCTTAAGAAGTTTATTCAAGGACCTAACGCAATTACCTAAAAAAAATATTTGTTTTACTAAATCTATGGTCGGTTGCTAGAGTGTATCATAAATTTATTTGGAAATGTATTTATTTATGACTTGCCTACTATTACATAGAACGACTTTCTATTATTGGAAGATTAATGTGCAGAAGTCGCCTACAAAATGAAAACGATATAATTTCAATTCAAGCTAAATTGGAAGCTTATAAATAAACTGGTATCAAATGAAATAATATACATATCGCACCTGGAGTACCTACTGTTAAAAGTATGTTATCTTACTGACAAATGACCGCTGTAACTGGTGCTTCAGCTGATAGCGTATTACGGACTCTGTCATTTGTAACAGTCGATTTATTTGGAAAAAATTTTACTCACAAAATAACTTGTATGTTATGTAATATGTTGATTGTATGTAATAAATGATTTATGTCATGGATACCTAGGTATTTTATATACCACTGATGTAAATTTTTAGAATAGGTTGAAAAACCTTATAATATGTAGAACATATTACCTGTGAATTAATATTTGTTCATTATTACACCTTTATTACGTTTACTCCTTTGTTCGTTTTCACATTGACGAGATAATTCGTAAAGCTTCTCGATTATCAGGTTTTATCTCAAGACAGCTTAGATCTTTTGGAGATCCAAAGGTTACTATAACCGTATACAACTCCATAATACGTATCATTTTGGAATATGGAAGTCAAGTGTAGAATCCTTCTTATGATGTACACTCATATAGAATTGAGCGCGTCCAAAAGCGATTCGTTTATCATCTAGCTTATTTTGAGAATAAATGTAAATTTTTAAAATCTTATGAGCCTAGACTTACATATTTTAAAATGCAAGCGTTATGTGGTAGACGGAAGGCAACAGATATTGCTTTGCTTTACAAATTGATCCACGGTATAGTTGACTGCGAGAACGTACTTAATTAAATTAATTTTATTGTACCACGTCCAGGCAGTCGCTTAACTAACAGGAAAACTTTCATGACTCCTCATTGCAGGACTAATGTAGGACAACACTCTCCGTTGTACCGAATGTTCACTGGATATTTTAGTATAAGGCACCTTATTGATATTTTTTCCTGTTCTTTGCCTTCACTAAAAATTAAGCTTAAGTCGTGTTTTGAAGCATAAATTGCTTCATGTTGTTGTAATGTAAATGTAATTTGTTTTCTATGTGCAACCTGTGTTCACTTTTTTAAGGCACACAACATATTGTTTGATTTTTTTTTACTGTCGGAAATATGTGTAATTTTTACTGGTGTGAAGTCAGGTTTGCGAACCAAATAATTAAAAAAATTACATACTAGCACCCGTCCCGGTTTTGCACGGGTAGCAGAGTAATAAATATACCTAACTCTATTGGTTTACACGGTACACGTCAGTAAAGTTCACAGTCGGCACGATTTTTCTGTTATCTTCAACAATCATCGTCATATTTTAGCTAATTTTCACAAAACCTTTAATGAATTATACACCTAAACCTTCCTCATGAAACACTCTGTCTTTTTTCAGATTTATTTCTTTTAAATGCTTTTTATCAATAAACCAATATGAATAAGTATTTAATTTTAATTTTTAAGGATTAGCTAAATTATCATAGCAAGAAATAGGGCAAATAAAATAAATATGTTATTTTGTCATTATAGTTGTATTGTATTTGCCACGATGATATATTGTTACGTTGAATACTGTACTATCGTGGTATTTTTATAATGTTAATTAAGTTATAAGCAGATTATCGGTTCCCACAACCACGAATGTTTGTTGTTGTATAATCAGTTCTAAACTTTACATATTGTATTCGTGTACGCCAGTCACTGAAGACAATCTCAGCCAAATCAATTTACATAAAATGGATACCTACAACTTTCTATAGTATAACGATATTTCAGGTTGAAGAATGAATTAAGTATTTTATAAGAATAAAATAGTACTGTTTTATCAGTGTATTAAAACATTACTCAAAACTTTCATATTTAAGAACCTTTAAAAAAATATCAAGCTTTTCTAACAAAGTCTACTTTGTAAATTAACTTCAACAGTTTCATATTTTCTTACGGCTATCTCTACTAATTAAAGTGAGCATTTTAATTTATGTACAAAAGATTTACTTTAGCAAAATTAAGGTATTAATTTTAAAAGTTTAAATATAGATAAAAACATAACATTTTTAATAATTAATTTTCTTTGAGGTAGGATTCCCTACATTTCTTTATATTAAATTGAATTAAATTGAATTATAATCTGTTTACAAAAGTTTGTAGGACTATAAAAAAATTAAAACATTCATTAATAATTCGGGATACCGATGTGTGTTAGTTAGTTTTTACCAGACAACGATAAAGTAAAGGAAAGAGTTATTGTGTGACAGTGTAACGAAAATGAGAGAGATATCACATTTGCTTTGCAAAATGATTGCATAAATCTATAATGTACGTACATGATAATCTAAAAATAAATTCGACGATCGAGAGTCGAATGTCCATGGATTTCAATAGTCGTGCAAATGAGACGGCAATAACCTCTAGATAATAGAGAATGTTCTTTCTGATCTCAAATCCGACCCATAGACGCGAGTCCCACGATGAGTTTTCAATATACGAGTTCATGTATATTTTATCCATTCGAGCGCTGGTTACTTGTTCAGCAAGTTTAATCTTATACAAATGTAGCTGGCTTGAATTACAGATGTTATTGTCAAATAACAATATTGACACGAAAGTGTCAACTTTCATACCGCAAAAATGTACTGCCTACTCCATTTTTACTTACTCATTTGCTGGGTGGTATTAGGACACGGCAATTGTGTCCGACTGAATACTAACCACGATACACTAAGTTTAACACCGGCTATAGTGGCACGCTTAAATGTATCGAATTCAGAGATCAGTCAGAAATCAAGGCTGAGTGGTAGGAATCTGCACCCGACTATGTTGCAACTATGATGCAGATTGTTATAAGCCTCTCGCAGTGACACCCTTTTGGCTCCAAGTCCGGTGAAGCTGTCAAAGCCGCAGCGGCTTTAGGGCCCCTAAGGCTAACAGTGTAGTCAGATCTAAAAAAAAAAAAAAACACCCTTTTGGTTTGTTAGGATCAGTCGGTGTATATCCAGTTGACATGGGAATTGCAGATGACAGCGATAACCTGATCCTCCGATCAATTTATTTTCTTTTTTTTAATAGTAGCGCGGCGAATTGACGGTACTGTGTCTGATGGTTAGTACAGTATGATCCAAACACAACGGCGATCATCGAGAGATCGAAATCCAACGGCGGTCGCGACTGTCATGTCGACCTGCAATAATTTAACTGGATATGCAGAGGCTGATCCCGAAACGCGACACGCAAAAGCGAGTAACTATGACGGGCTTTTCACCACATACACGGTGGTCGCGACCTAGTCTGTGGATCCCTCGGTGATCGTCGTTATTTTTGGATAGTACTGTGCCTATTGTTAGGCACAGTTCATTCTTACCGTACTGCGTAGATGTGGAATAGTCTCCCAGCCAACGTATTCCCTTCTTCCTATGATTTTGAATCCTACAAACGAACCATGAAGAGATATTCCATCGGGCTGCATCGAAAAACTTATTTCATCGACAGTCGCCGTTGTTTGTGGACTGTACCGTACTTACCATCAGGTGCTGTACAGTCAGTAAAAAAATTACATTGCCGTCACTTTGTTGTTAATAGATACTATAAAAGGACGCAAACTAAAAGTACCAGTCTCTTATAGTAACTTTCTGGTGACTTTCATGGTTTTTGACTATGGGCACATAAAAATCATATAACACATAGGTTCAATCATACAAGCACATAGGTTTTAGTATTCTTACAAAAAAAAAAACTCCATACAACCACATACGTTTACAGGTCACTCTCAAATCTCTATACTTGTTGCTTGACATTTTCTCAATGTAAGGGTCCGTTTATTCGCCCTTAAAGGTTTCCAAGTGTATCTAACTAGAGTCACTACTGAAAGGGTAAGGCTAAATAGGGAGCATTTGTCCGGTACGGCATGAAAGGGTGCCATTGCCCAAACATAAAGAGGCCTTAATGAGCTCTAAAGTAACGATCACAATAGCTGTTTACTTAAGTATCTTTCCAAGTGGAGACCGAGCTCAATGGGGTTAAATAGTGTCATGCCCTCGTATACAATATTTGCAGCTTTATTTTTTCGAAACTATAATATTATTGTAACTTTTTGCTGAATCGTTTAATTATATTGTTCTGTACAGTACACATACAATAACTGGTTATTGGTTATCATCTTACTAGCTGTCTCTACGAATATTTAACACTTTATAAAATTATGAAAAGTAGAGACCAGGAGTATCATCTCTATGTATGAAAAAGTGTCCAGCGAAAAGCGTCAAATTAGGGTGGCACTACGGTAGCAAGTGCGTATATTTAAAAGATAGCGCCAAAAGTTGTTATCTTTTAATTTTTGCCCATATGGACAACTTTTCACTCCACAAACTTCTCCCATTATTGTTAAATTATTTTTTTAAGTTTTGCAACAGTAAAATCTATAAAATCACGAGAAATTTTCATTTCCTTTTGCTACGCTAGCGCCATTTTGGTCGGTTTTTTAATTATAATTTGCTACTTACAGCCGGACACCTTTTCAACTTGTCCCCCCCTTGGTTCTGCTTACCCTTACCCTCCATATACATATAGAATGAGAATAGTCTAACAGCTATCATGTTAGTTAAGCATATTTTTAATAGATGGCGTCACCTAATTTTCATTAGTAACGCCATCAAGCTTCTTTTTAATCAATTATTTTAACGAAACCATTAATTTTAAGCTATTATTTTTCGTCAATAGAGGGAAACGTAAGCTCTAAAATGATGTTTGAGTCAGAAATTTTTTGAAGAGTTATTGGAGATATGGCGTTTCCAAAAAAGCCTGAGTCGCAACCGTGACAGAGACTATGAGCACTAACCCAACCGTGACAGAGACTATAAGCACTAACCCAACCCACTCGTTCGTCGCTTATACCGTTAATGGCTGTTTTATAATGGAGTCTAGCTGATTGATCCGTATGTGCTAAAAGCCTAGTCTAAAAAAAAACTGTGTGGTTATTATAATTTTTAAAAAATACCTATTGAAACCATAGATTTAGTATGGATTGGTAATAGGTTGAATAAGACGAGACTAAAAACGGAATGAGCACTAGTGTGCGTATTATATTGTTGATTTTCTTTATTTGCGAGTTATTTTCAAGTACAGTACACGTAACTACAATTAAACACATCCACTAAACATTATAGTAAATTAGCGGTGTGCCCACGGCTCCGCACGCATTTGTTAATACGCAATAATTATTGAAATCCCTTTATTTTTACTCATATTGTTGACAATTCATATGCCTTATCAACTGAGGAGTGGCACGTACATTCCGTGCACAATTTTCATAAAAACGGTTGAAAACTATTATTCTAATGTACAATTTCTAATGCATTATTAACAATTCTTATAGCCTCTCAATTATAGCATGATGTATGTTTCCCGTCTACAAAATATGATCAGAATCGGTTGAGAATTGATGAAAATTAAACTTTAATAATTACTTTTTTAATTCTAGAAGTAATATTGACAATTCTTATAGCCCATTAATAATGTAAATAGTTAAAAAAATTGTATAAAATTTCATCAAAATCGGTTAAGAATTAATGAAATTTTAAATTTTTTGAAAATTCATTTTTTTACGATTCCCAAAAGTGTTATTGTAAATTCTCATTACTTATCATTCATGGAATGACGTACTTCCCATGGACATAATTGAACTAACGATTTTTTTTAATTAACATTATCTAAAAGTAATATTGAAATTTCTTATCCCTATCAAGTGACCTATGATATAAGCATCCCGTGCATAAGAATCGGTCATGCCGTTTTTGAGTTAAATCCGGACATACAAACAGATAAACAGACGAAAAAAATAATTAATGACATATTCGTGATCAGTATCGTTCATATAATATGCGTATCGGGAAATTTTGGAAAAATATTAAAACTACAGACAGAACTACAGATTTATTAATATAGATTTATATAGATAATATATATTTAGATTTATTTATATAATACCAAAAAAAAAAACACCAAAAGAAAATCATAGTTGGGTTTATCACTGTTTGTATGGTATTATCATTATATTCCAATATGAATCCAACACATTAACCATCCAAATAAAACTTCAAAAACAATTTAAATCATATCTTATTGTACCGGCCTGTGTGAAGGTTTTTTGAAAAACGTAAAACCCTTTTTTATTCTCTTCTTAGCAAAAGCATAAATATGTATTTTCATATCCCTAATTTGAGACATGATGGGTTCTTCATAAAAACTTTCACCCAAGTTTTATTTTCACCACACGTGGAATAACACAATGAAATCATTCACTTGTAGCAAAACTGTATAATCCAGATAACACAGTAGGTATATCGCTTAGAATATATAAAATCCCGCGAGCCGCGGTTGCCAGCGTCATAAAATAAAACCGTACTTATGCCGTACTGCGTTGTTAAACAGTATAAAAACATTTCAGCCAATTTTAAAAAGAATACTGAACTATCATTTAATAGGTAATTATTAGAAATGTCATACATTTCTTATTAAGTGTAACAATGTCAATATATCAACAAAACCAGATTGACAGCAATATCATTTCATAATTACAATCAACAAACCGGTTGCTATGGCAGCCGATGTCATTTCACCATTATCGCGCATGCGCATTCGGTATTCCTATATTTTGTTCATAGAAACTTTATCTTATTATTATTATATTATTATTTTCTACCCTTAAAGTTTTATTTTCGCTACAAAAAGTACCCTATGTCCTTTCCCAAGGTCCAACCTATCTCTATACCAAAATTCAACACAGTTGGTTCTGCGGTCTAGGCGTGAAAACGTAACAGACAGACAGACAGACAGAGTTACTTTAGCATTTATAATATTAGTATGGATTACAATTTAAAACTTTCGATTTTGCAAAAATAAGTGGAATATGTTTTGGTAGGCCGATAAAGACCGATAGGACATACGAAAATGGTCTCGTATCCATTCTATCACAAGCGTTATACCTTTTATATCCCTGATAACGTCACTAATATAAAATTTGTGTGAAGGAGATATAGCCATAATTTAAATGTATGTATTTAAACCTTGGATTCAGAACCTTTTACCATCAAGTGAACGCTCAGCATTATTATATGCCACACTTTCTTGATATCACGCCAAGTTGCTGAGTAAGACGTAATTGCATAAATTAACGCGAGCACACGATCAAAGGGAGTCTAGTGGAGGGGTCGAGTGGCTGCCACGTTGCCTTATTGAAGCGTTCCATTACAATATAACGGCCACTGTGTAATTACATTAGCCTGTCGCTCGCGGCTTCATTCGCCTGGTATTCCAAGCATGTATACATGTATAAATATAATATCTGGGCGACCAAGCTGCGCGACCGAGTCTTCTTATAGGTAAAACATTCAAAGTTTCATCCAAATCGTTGGAGTCGTTTCCGAGAAACCAATCTGTATTAATAAATCTGTAATTCTGTCTATACAGGTATTTTTTTCCGATAAGTATACTATATGAACGATACTGATCACGAATATGCCATTAATTATGTTTTGTCTGTTTGTCTGCATGTCAGGATTTAACTCAAAAACGGCTTGACCGATTTTTATGAAATTTTGTACTTGGGATGCTTATTTCATCAAGTAATTACATAGTTGATGAGCTATAACAATTTTCAAATTACACCCAGAAACCGTAAAAAAAAGAAGTTCAAAAAATACAATTTTCACCAATTATCAACTGATTCTGCTCGAATTTTGTAGGCGGGAAGGTCACGTCATACCATAATTGAAAGTCTATAAGAATCGTTAATAATACAATAGAAATCGTAGAATAGAATAATATTCTTCAACCGAGTTTAATGAAAATTGTACACGCGAAATACATTCCATTCCTCTATTGATAGGCATATGCATTGTCAAAAATATGTGTAACAAGACAATTTTTAATAAAAAAGAAAACTAACTTCAATGATTTTGAGGAGTTTCGTGGTGTATCTTCAAATTAGAAGGTCCAATACCAATGAAATTAGAATGGGACCACCCTTGAGGTTATCCCCTATCCAATAAAAAAAGTATCATCCAATTCGTTTCATAAACAAAGAAGTTATACCTGAACATGCGGTGTCTATCTAATTTGAAACTCTGAGTAATTTTATATTACCGTACATTTACATTTAATTACTATTTTCTCCGCCGGGATGAAAAGTTCACTTTTAGTCCCTGTCACGCGGGAGAAAAGTACCCGATTCTCTCCCGGTGAGATGGCAAATGTGCGCATGCGCGTACTTTACTTTATCTCCCGGTAACCTAGCAACTGCGTGTTTATATATAAAATATATAAACTTTTATATAAACTTTTCATCCCGGAGGAGAAAAAAATTGTAAACGCACCTAGGGAGAAAAGTAGGACATTCACGCCCGCGCTTATGGTTGTCACCCGAGCCGAAGGGCGTGAATGTCCTACTTTTCTCCCTCGGTGCGTAATATACTATTGTTGTTTCTATCACTGTTACGACTTCTTTATAACATTGCAGTGACTTTACTATTTAAATTTCTTCAGTGTTTTAGATACAAGTGATAGGTTTATATTTCATACTGTATGTACTATATGAGTATTCTTACAAAATAGTGATTAAATCCAATGGATCAATAAGGGGTGATGGTTTGATTCTTATATTGTAGTGCTACTTTCTCAGTTTTGCATATAAAGACAATCTGCACCACAAAACCAATCCTTTTAATCCCCTCATAGACTATTCTGAAGTACATTATTTTAGATGTAAGACTGTTCAATTACGAGTATGTCATAGGAAGGTAAAATCACATTATAGGAACTATTTGTATATATTTATAAGAAGTTATTACAAATAAAAATGTATGTAATTTTGAAATTCGAATTTAAGAAAATACCAAGAAGATTACACATGGAAGACATGCGAATGTTAAGATGGATGTGTGGTGTAACCAGAATGGATAAGATTAGGAGTTTGCATATTAGAAGGAAGTCTTAAAATAGCGCCAATCACAGAGAAGTTGAGGGGTAGTGTGGTATAGGTAAATTATGAGGGGGGTATGAAAGTGATAAAACTTGAAGAATGTCGGGGCTACCATTTTAATTTCATTGGCATTGGAACTTGAACTTTTAAGATACACCAGGGAACTCTTCAAAATCATTGAAGTTAGTTTTATTTTTTGTTAAAGAATGTCTTGCATGTGTTGAAATTATGATGATATAAACAAGTCAATAAAATTCGTTAAAATGTTTATTAATTACAAAATAATAATGAACACATAGCTTAAGAGTAATTCAAGTAAAATAATTTTCTTAAACATGTTAAATGATGTTCTTAAAGAATAACAACTAAAACTTTGAAACTTATGTACCATGAGTAAAACAAAATATTTTAAAATTAATATTTGTAATGTCGATCCCAGAAGGATGCATATTTAAATTAATAAATACAAATTAATTTACATTCCAATAAATTACAAAAAGCTTTATTGCATATTGGTATATTCTTTTTTCTGTTTTTTATGCATTTTAAGTAATATTAATATTATCGTTTCACTTTGCAACAGTTTCATAATGTGGTTAGCTTTTATGTGGATAAATATTAACGTTAACGTTTACGCATAATATCGAATTTTTTACCTAAGGTCACAAACCCAGCTTGACGCATTTCTTCACTTACAATTCTTCTATATTCATCATCAGCTGTTTTGAGTACAGATTCATCATCTGCTATTTCAACAGCAGCATCTGTGGCCTTTTCTTCAGTTTTAAATTTAAGTCGAATTTCTTTTACACGAGTTTCTAATATGAATTCTCGTCTAGTTTCTCTATCATAGACTTGGTTCATAAGCTGTTTATCTCGATCCCCAGAATATACCAAATTGTCCGATAAAAACAATACAAACATTTCACCTTTAGAATCTCCAATCGCTACCATTTCACCTTCTTTGTTAGGTTTTATTTTAAGCAATGGTTGCTTAGATATTGGTAACACAATTAATGGTTCACGATGCTTACGCAAAAAATCCCAGTACCTCAATTTTCCATCACTGCTGACGGACATATAACTAGAATATCTTTGAGGACACCACACTACATCAAATATTTGGTGACGATGTGGTGTACCAGATATGATAGGAGAACTTGCAATATCTTCACTCCAAACATGTACGGTCCAATCACCACAAGTAATAAACATTTTCGATGTACATGGGCTGCGATGTACTGTTCTCACAGGGCCATGATGAGCATAGTATAATGCGCTCATAATTTCTTTATGACTTTTACCCTTACGATTAACGTTTACTACAATACCAGTTTCAGTTCCACATAAAAACTTTGTCGGCAATGCTCGATCATATTGTAGAGATGTTATACCTTCTGCATTTGCTAAATTGGTAGGGTCTACTGTAGGAGTTTCCAAAGACATAATAAGAAGATCAGTAGGGTAAGAAATATTGCGTACATCCCACCATTTACACGTGCCGTCGGTAGAACCACTGAAAAATTCGGTATTCAGACGAGATTCCATATACACTAGAGCAGACACAGGATCTCGATGAGCTAAATACATCGGACTTATAATTATAGGTTCTTTTTGAACCCGTAAGTCGAATATACAAACTCTACCATCTTCCAATCCACCCAACATGAGAGATGGATGAACAGGAGAACAAATTAATTGCCAGCATCCCATAGGAGGCAAGAGTTCGTCAGATGGATGATTAGGATTTTCCAAATCCCAGATATGACACTTTGCATTTTTATTGTTTGGCACAGTTAATGTATATTTCTTATCGCAATATGCTACTGCCACTTTAGATTTATCTTCGTAAGTCCAATTTATGGATGCTATTGGACGTTTATCTGTGTCTTTAAAGACATCTCTTACATTTAAATATCCCTTTTTCCACCGGCCCTGTTGGAACCATATTTTCAAAGTACATTTCGTATATTTCTAATGCATTATTCTGGTTAATACAATGCTTAAATTCCGGATATAAATCCAATATGGCGTTGACATAAGAATCATCTCGTTCAAAGCGGCGACGATATCGAGTTGTTAATTCTTCATCAGCAAAATGTATATCTTTTGGCCAACCTCCTTCAGCATGATTGACACCTTTTACCGTCTCAATAATTCTTTTAGTATTCATATCATTTTCCGACATAGTTATAGAAGTTTGTGTCGCATGGTTAACAGGATTTCTCAAGCAATAACGACGTTGCTCATTAACATCAGGATTAATAGAATCCAAAAGATGTACTGGAACTTCACAAAACATTGGCTGCCTACCAAAATCATTTCGGAATTTCGTATACAATTTTGTTAATTCCATTTTAAAATAAATGTCTCTATTTTCAACTAAAAATCTATTAAATCAGTAAAAGATTTATAAATGTGTCTAAACTGACACATTGATTTTAGTTTTTAACCGACTTCAAAATAAAAAAAGGAGGTTATCAATTCGAATGTATATTTTTTTATGGATGTTCAGTCATAACTTCTTTGCTTATGACCCGATTTGGATAATTATTTTTTTCTTACAAAGGCGATACCTCAAAGGTGGTCACTTAATTGGCATTGGATCTTTAACTTCGAAGATACACCAGGGAACTTCTCAAAATCTTTGAATTGGTTTTCTTTATCTTAAAAGTTTGTTTTGTCAATGTCAATCTTCAAACATATCAAACTTTTTATATTGTAATTCCATTTATATAAGATGAAGGTATATAGTAAATATAGCTACATAAATAGAACTCGTGAACACTTACCAATATCTTTATTATATAAAAATATATGTTGGTTAATGTAATTTATTATTTATGCTGGTTAATATGTGTAATCGTTTATGAGATTAGTAAACTCAAACACCGTTTGATCGACCATCATGAAGTTGGTAGATCTATGTTTTTTCATGGGGACATGCTCTATCTCGCTGCTATTCATTTTATTATTAAAACCAACGAAGTCGCTGGCACAGGTTAGAATTATATAAATGTTATACAGAGTGGGCCATAAAGATTTGCGAATTTTAAAAAATCATAAAAAAATCTAAATACAATACACTACACATCTTTATTTCAATTACAATAGACACCTGGTTTATTTCTTAAAAATTGCATCATTCAGGTGTGCACCATCCCGCTGCAAATATTCCTCGAATCTAAACCTCAAATTAGTAAAAACTCGCTGACATATTGCGCGATGAATAGCTGCCATTTCTTCTCGGATATTTATTTTCAACTTATTAATCGTAGCTGGGTTATTGGAGTAGACTCTACTTTTCAGGTATCCCCACATGAAAAAGTCCGGTGGCGTTAGATCCGGACTTCTAGGCGACCATGCAATGTCACCTCGGCCCGATATCAGTTTCCCAGCAAACATTTCGTTTACGGCCGCCAACGAAGCATTAATCTGTATGGCATGACGCACCATCTTGTTGAAACCACGTTGCACGATTATAGGCTTCAAATTGTTGCAGTTGCGGAAAGAAAAAATCCCTTAACATGGCTATGTATCGGTCGGAATTTATAGTGACAGATTGCCTTTGTTGATTTTCAAAGAAATAGGGTCCGATAATTCCGTGTGCTGATATGGCCGCCCAAACGGTTACTTTCGGCGAAAGCAGAGGCTTTTGATGTTTTGCACGTGTGTTCTCTGCAGCCCAGTAACGGCAATTCTGTTTATTGACATGCCCAAGTAAAAATGGGCTTCGTCGGAGAACAGAATATTGTTGAAACTCTGAAAGCGTTCCAACATTGTTTCAACAAAAGCTCGTCGTAAAATTGGGTCATTTGGCAGTAGTTCCTGCACAAGTTGAATTTTACACGGGTGCAAATTCAAATCTTTCAACAAAATGCGACGCAAAGATGTTCTGGATACCACAAGTTCAGCTGATCGCTTGCGAGTCTATAGATCAGGATAACGTTGAACTGAAGCTCTAACTTGTTTAATTGTGTCTTCCGTTCTTGTTGACCTTGGGCGTCCCGCAGGCTTCTATTTGAGTGTCGAACCAGTAGCTTCGAACTTTCTGACCCACGATCGAATCACACCTTCCTTCGGATACTGATTTACGTCATGTAATCCAAACTCACGCCGAAATTAACGTCGAACAATAGCGCACGAATCGCCATTTTTATAATAATGTTTAACGCAGAATGCACGCTGCGCTCCGGTGAAGCAATCCATCGTGACTAAATTTCCGAGAATCGAGCTTCTCATCCCCACTACCTACGCAGATCCGCTCATAAGGTTCAAACGCAAGAGTGTTTTTAAACAGTGTAGAAAAATCTTTCCGATCACTAAATACACATACGCATGTTTCCCTCCTTCCTCTCAGGAGAAGGGGAACATGCATATGAGTATATGTTAGTTAGCTCGAATTTGTAGGAGTAGGGAATTAGCCAGATCGCGACCTATTCGCATTCGCGACGACCGCCCGAGCCGAGGTTTGGCCACTCTGGCACCCTCGTGCGAGTCGTCCAAAACTATCGTGGCTGCGTGCCCTAAGCGTTCGCCCCCAAGTTCGGTGAAGCTGTAAAAGCCGCAGCAGCTCCAGGGACCCTAAGGCTAACAGTATAGTCAGTTCTAAAAAAAAGTGTTTTTAAAATCGTACGCCTTTCTGGCCCACCCTGTAGTTTGATATTACAGACTAATCATTCATCTAAGTTGATAGTTCATTATCGGCACTTTTAGCATTAATTCAATTACTTTTTTTTTTAAGTACAATCAAATTCAACACCATAATTATTTTTAGCTTTTATCAGTCCACTACTGAAAAAGACCTGTCCCAATATACGTCATTTTGACCGATCCTTCTACCTTCCATTCCATCCATATACATAGTGCTTATTAATTATGAGTTCATTTTTAATTCATGTTTATTTTTAGATTTAGTACATTTATTTCAGCATGTTTGAATCAAAGATTTGTTAAATGTTATTTACTACTGAAATCGCAAGTGAGTCCATAGCTCAAGTAGAATATAAATTTTAAACAACTTACTCCAAAGAAATTTGTCGCTAGTATAACAAAAACTTTTAAAATATCTTTATGAGTTACCTGAGAATGAGTTTAATTACCTCTTTACCTTTCACCTCACGTTTAATAGTATGCTCGTAAAGTAGTATATCCATTTACAAAATACACAAAGTTCCTATGATATTACATTGTGTATAAAGTTACCATACATGTTCACTTACACTTATAAAGAAAAACTTTTGGTAACATCGATTCCTATAGTTAATTCGAAGTATTTTTATTTATAAAGAGTATTAGCTTAAGTTTTTTTTTTTTTAATTTTTATTGTAATCGTATATACACAATTCTTATATTTTTAATTTAGTGACAGAATTACAAATCGTGCTCCATGTGTACGGTTGCATGGCCGTCTGAATCGCGATCATCATATATTATGAGAAACTGGATACATTCATCCTCATTCTGTTGCTTTCTACATAGTATTTGTAGATCGATATAATGAACGATGGCTATTAATGACTACTCTTCCTAAGCATTGGTCTTTCATTGTTATTAAATTAATTCAAAACACATCAGTCATTTTATACTAGTGGAACTAATATTATAAAAAAATGGTTTTCTATTCTTATATAAATAGCAACTGATTCATTACTTTTAAGTAGGTACGGTATATCGTCATATTTGTGTACTCAAATGTAACAAACATCCAATGACAATATTTCATTATCCAACTTTGGTTCTGTTTGTCGAGCTATTGTCTTGCCAAGGTAATTTCCTTTGTTTCCATGCGATAGTTTTATGCGACGTTCTGCACGATTTACTTTATTTGTAGTAATGCTTTGACAAACTCAGCGCCAATCTGAATAATTTAGTTCGGTAAAAACAACTCAGTAGGTAGTAATTGATTGTAGGTACAACAAGGTACAACAATGCTTTCCAAAAACTGTCAAGCCAATCTCTTACAATGTTTCTTTATACCTCGCTTACAATATATGATAGGTAGAAGAAATTAAGCTGCATGTGAGACGATTTCACAGCTTGATCGTATGGTAAGGATAAATAAAATACATCTTTCCAACCCGAAATGTACATTATATTAATATGTTAAGCCACCGTAATATTTTTAAACCACACATATAAACTCTTTTTTTATATTAGCACAGTACGATAGCCATAGTACCCGAGAAAACTACGGAATAGTCCAGAAACAACTGCGAACGTTGGTGACAAATGCCATTGACAGTCGAAGTCTCTTTTGACTTTATACACCTGTATTTACACATATAGAGTTAAATGGGCAAATAATTTTTTTTTGAAGTGAAACTTCTTTATCGACGTATGGGAGAAATTTTGTAGTAATCGTCACGTTTTTCTGTTACGCGCCATGTTGCTTTTTTTATCAAAGTTTAGTATAGTGACGTAAAGAATATAATGTAATATATTATAATAATAATAACAACAATATATTAGTTTTGAAGTTTGGTTTGAAATAAGAATAACAATATATTAATTTGAAAGTGATAAAATAAAAAGACTTATTCAAATTTAAGTGAATTTACAAGAAAAGTGAGAGTGATTATATATTTCGTTTTATAAATTCAACACGTATGAGCATGATTTTAATATTTATTTGAGGTTAACCTCACTTTTTGATTGTAAGTATCAGTGAATGTATATAAATCTGTTAAAATTAGCAAGTATTAATAAATATGACTGTAAATCTAGTGAACATTATTAATTCTAAAAACAATAAAAAATATAAATTAAATAATTATTTAAAAATAAAACAAAACACGATTAGAAAATAAAAATATGTATACGTACATCTTTTTTAATTATTCGTTTTTAATGATTTATTTATTCATTTTTAATTTTATAAAATCGTTGTATTTCTACAAGATTAACTGTCATCATATAATTGTATTACTTTGAAAAGATAATTCCAATTATTTATTCATAACTTGTAAATATAATACAATAAATAAATAGCAATGATATTATAATAAGAACAATGATAAAATAAATTACTCATTAATTGTATGCATGTCTATAATAATAAAATAGCTTTAATTTAATACGGAAAAAATTGTTTTTATTAAGGCTTAAGCCTTATCTACCCCATTTTCGTGAAGTTGCAAATAGTAGAAAAATGATATGTCGTAAAGAAGTTTCACTTCTTACCTGTGTACTGTGAAACACACACATTTTATTTTGTTCGGGCCTACTCCTAAATATTTGTATTAAATTTTCTCAGTAGGTGGGGTAGTAGTAAATAAATGTTTACCGGATAATATAGTTTATATTTTAATAATACATTAAGAACAGATACAATGAATTAATCGAATTATTTTAGAGAGAGGGAAAGCATCGTATTGAGACCACAACATAACGGTAGAGCATTTCTAGTACCTACTCGCTTGGCAACCTTACAACCTCAAGACAACTATGTCGACAATCACCTATTGTGTTCCTTGGCAGATGCACCTAAGAACCGACTTATCTGTCTAAATCAAGCTTGGCGTCTTAAAGTTTTGATCACATCTTTGTTTACCATAGCGTCAATAAGATCAAATACTATGGTATCTATACAAATATGTGAATAATATAAACATATTTCATTAATATCTAAATCTTTTGAAATAAAATACAGGTCTATTTTTAAACATCTATATAACTATCTATGCATAGATATCAATAAAATTGAAGTGTCTGTATGTAATGCCAAAATAACAGCTTTTTACTTAATATATATGAAGGTATATACGGTACTTATAACAGAACAAAATATTTTCAAAATTGTTTTCTGTCTGTCTGTTTGTTCCACGTAATCTCCGAAACGGTTTGACTGATTTTGACAGGGCTTTCACTGGCAGATAGCTGATGTCGTAAGGAGTCCGCGCAAATAAAAATCAATTCGGAAAAGCGACGGTTTTGGGGCGCTTAGATGACTTACTCTGAGTAAACCATAAAAGTCCAATCTAATTATTGTAGTACATAATTATAGATATTAAAAAGACTTATATAAAAGTCTGCGAGCCTTCTAAGGATCACCCACAATAAGTTTTTTTTTCTCTAAAATTATCGAGAGCGAAGGTAGCACGATTCACGCGTGTGCCTGATCGACGACCTCAGGCAGCCGCGAGCATAGTTTGTTAGAACATAAAATGTAGGAACAAAATATAGCCCATAGTATTCACGGATAATGTGGATTCCTATTAGTGACTTTTTAGAATCGAACTACTAGTTCCAGGGATAAACACAAATATTAAAATTATACATTTTTATAATAGTAGTGTAGAGCTGTAGATGTTTTATTCTTATAAATATAATATGTTCCTAAATATATATTATATATGTTAGATTCCGTTAATAATATATAAACTCCATGTCTTAATACACTCTAACAGAAACAGTCACCTGAATAAAGTAAATATTAGACATAATTAAAACACAACTTCTAGCAAAAGTTAATTATATGGCTCAATATAAATGTAAAGTTTTATAATAGAACAAAGTTATAATTTTAGTGATTAAATTAAATGAAATGTGTAACATATAATTATTTATTTGATAAAGGAAAGTATTCACTCAAGTGTTTGTTTAAATTTTTGTCTTTAAAATGTTTTTTTTTTTTAGTAGGAGGGTAAAGTGGTACAATATTGCCTGATGTTAAGCACCGTATAGTCCGTATAATCCAAATACAACTGGGACCACCAGAGATCAGCAAACCATGGCCAGTCGTTCAGGTCTACAAGTTTCTAGGCAGCTGGATGTATATTGATTGATCTCGAAACTCGACAAACCAAAAGACAGTCCCTATGAAGGGTTTAAAGCCATATGCTCGGTAATCACTAACCTGTCGGGTACAGATACCTACCCTAAAGCCACGCTTCATTATTGGATATACACCGAGTAAGCGTATCTCTATTGCGGTTTTTACAACTTGTGCATAGTAGTCGCGATATAGTCAGTCACGATTTTCGTGTCCTACCACGCAGTATATAATAATAAAAAAACTAACAATTAATTCCACCGAACCAACACTGTGGCAAACTCTTAATAATTCTTAATAAATTCTTTTCCCGAAATTCTCCATTAATATCGTTTACAAAATACATCAAGTCCCTTGACGTGAGCGATAGCTAAACATTTACCTGCTTGCATGGAGCAATAACATATTTGCGCACCAAGTATATTAGGAAAAGCTTTTACCTGAAATGAAACGAGGGCATATAGGAAACTCGTGTTGTATTGACATACTTATTATAGGTACTAATGAATTTGCACCTAAATGAGATGAGGTAGTGTCGTTTATTCATTGCGCGAAAGGAAATGAAAACAAACAATTTGGTAAAAATATTATTCTCGTTATGTTAATGCTGCATTCCAATATTATTTATTATCGATATGTAGATTAATTGTTATAAGTTAATTGGAAAATTTGTGTAGTATTATATAGAAATTACGTATAGACGAGTAGACCGGTGTAATATCGATTTGATGTCCGCAGGTTTGAAAGCCAGCCTGTAACAAAGATTTTTTTACAATTTGCGTACAATCACTCATTTAAATTTGTAACACTATCGGCTGACGGTGAAGGAAAACATCGTGAGCAAACCTGAATGCTCGAGAAATGTTCTTGTAGTCTAGCCACTGTATTTGGGAAAAATATAGAACTGTTGTTTTCTCGCTGTTTAAAATCGCCAATACGTCATGAGCTGGCGTGGTAATTAAGCCCTTACTTTCCCATGGGAAGAGGACTTTGCCCAGCAGTTCGATACTTAGAGGCTGATATTATGATTACATGACTAAAATAAAATGAAAATAAAATGAATTCATAATAACGCCTTATAAAATCTATTTAATGTAAGAAATACTCTATCTAGGGTTGACAGAAAAATTATGGCTTTAGATATATTTAAGACACAATACGCAAGCCTGTTATATATATACTGTTGAACGCTACCCTTGCCTCTTGAAAACAATAGGACGAAACACTGTGTTTTATGTAAGTATTCGTACTTCATGAAGAACATCAGCTTTATTTGTTTACAAGAGAATCTGTTGTTTTATTTGTTATCTACAGAAAATCCAATCTGCAAAAGCTCGGTTGAGATTGGGATCACGAAATATAAATTGAAACGAATGTATATAACAAAACAAAACAAAACGACCGCCAGACATCTATATAAATACATACGACAGATAGGAGTTACGAATACGATTTCTTTTGTTTTTTTAATCTAACTTGGTGAAATTAGTGCACAGCACCTGAAGGTAAGTACGGTACCTACAGTGCAAATACATCGGCTATTGCCACTTGCATCTTGCAGTTTCCATCGACTTGCGTTGTTGTAATGACGTTTACATTTTATAATGTGCGAAATATTCGCACAGGTCAGTTATTACAATATAATTCTTAAATATTTATAAATAAGAAACGTTTTAGTCCACTCTCTAGTACCACTATATGTATGGACACAATTATTAAACAAATGTCATATTCGATTTATTAGAGACGAATGTAGGCGTCTTTATTTTTAGTCATAAAAACATTACAACCAAATCGAGCATAACATTTAAAATCGATATACACGTTGAAATAGGTATCAGATACTATACGGAAAACAATTTTGTCATACCGTGAAGATGTAGAATCGTGTCTTGGTTAACGTGTTTATTCCTTCCTATGATATTGGGTCCATCAAACGACGGGTATAGAGGCATTTCAGCAGGCCGGCATGACCAAAGCCGCGGTGAAGCCTAATGGCTCCAGGGCCCTTAAGATTAACAGTATACTTAGTTAGTTTAAAAACAAAGGTCGGCATGACATCGACAATTGCCGATGAAGAAATTTGTATCAACGACGGTCAGGTGCAGTAGAGTGACTTTGCCGAGCTAGTAAAAAAAAGGAACATAAAATAATTTCTCCCTTCCAGACACTATGACGTTGTGGTACTTAAACAGTCGCGCGGGCCGGACGTTAGAGTGGCTAGGTATATTAAGTCAGTGCAACATACGTTTTTTTTTATTACATATAATTAGTTTTCGAGATCATAGATTGTTTATAGGTTCTCCAATAATTGAAATCTATATTTTTAATTACGTAAAGTGCAGACATTTTGCCGAGCTTCTATAAAAAACTTTTTATTCGTGTTTCAAGAGTTTCATTATTTCTGTTATTGTTTATTGATATACTGTATATATTTATATGATACTGAAAAGCATTCTTGATCCACAAGCTATTAACTATAATTAATTTTTCGGAAATTATAACTGCCTTTGAAGATCCTTAATCAAACGTAACATTTCAGTTATTCGAAAGCAATTATTTTTCCCTAAACAAACGAACGGCACACTTATTTTCAAAAGATGTTTCAGGTCGAAGGGACCGCTTGATGTTGGCAGTACTGATCTTCGCGCAAACTCGTCAGCACCTTCTGTAAACATCTGTATTTGCATTTCCTCGTCCACCGAGACCTGTGTCAATAGTAATATCCTCCGCTCTTAAGAGGGACACTTGTTACAAGGGCTTTATACTCAACTACGAGTATACAAAGAGATATTTTTTAAAATATATATAAATAATACAAGTTTGTTTATAAATATAGCTGTCAATTATTTTGTATTTATATATATTACTTCCAGTGGTTATTTAAGAGTTTATTATTTACGGATTAGGTATAGAACTTCGTAATAATATTATGTAGGTACCTATAAATATGATATTAAAAATTAGATCTTTATGTTGTAGTTTATAAATAAAATAAAATAAAATAAATTATTAAAAAATCATAATCTAATTTGATGTAGAGTTAGCATTTTAGCAACAATCTAATCTCAAGTTCTCATCCTAGCATCAAACTAAGTATAGAGGGAGTGACAGACTGGCTTTCAAGTGGACCTTGAACAGGCAGACTTTCAAATAAGCTAGCTTTTAAGCGAGTATTAACGCGTACTACACTACCACAATGCTACGGTTTCAACACGATGTTTTCCACATCAAAAGCTGGGGAGCCTTAATATTAAATTTGAAAAGATGTCAATGAATGCTGTGTCCAACTAAGTCCCCAACGACTGAGCAGTCAACGCTTCACTCTACATATATCTATATTAACTTACTAGTTGTGCCCCACGGTTTCACCCGTGTTAATTTTATACAATAAACACCGCAACGCTAACGGACCTGTGTATTCTATCATAATTAGTGTTCTTGTCGCAAGTACAAATTATGAAGAAGAAAGACGAAGTAACTTTTATTCGTAAGAATTAATATGCCATGCCTAAAAATAATGTTCATAAATCACTTTTTACTTTTTTTAATTGTTTGTTACAAAATAGCTTTTTGAGGCTTATGTATAAGAGATAGTCATATGCTATCGCGAACTTTTTTATATATATATCAGGATCAGTATTATTGTAGCAAATTGTATTTACGTATTATTAACCATTACGACAGCGTAGGCGGATAAAACAGCTCGGAAGAGCTTCCACATCTGACTTAACAAAAATCAATATTTAAGGATTGTTGAGTATTGTAGCCTAATGTTAGATAGCCTATACTATTTCCTCGTGAGTCTGGCTATCATATACAAAAGATTTTTTTGAATCCGACTGGGGTAGTTCCAGAGATTAGCGTGTTTAAACAAACAAACAAAAAACCGCTTTATTATATATAGCTAGTATTTATTATATTAGTATAGAAATACACCAACTGATCTCGGAATACGACATACCAAAAGGAAATTATACATGTGTTTATCACTATGTGATCGCGATCTTTACCACGCCGCTATATTAATGCATATACACCGATTGATTTCGGAACACGACAAACCAAAAGAAAATCATACTTGCGTTTATCACTATGTGTATGGTGGTCGCGATCTCTACCACTCCGCTATATTACTGCATATACACCGATTGATCATGGAACACGACATACCAAAAGAAAATCATAGATGGATTAATCACGCTTTGTGTATGGTATTGTAAATCATCACTTATTGTACCACCTTGCGGATTAATTTTTCTAAAACGCGAAACCCATTTATTTTTTCCTAAAAGCATAAATGTGAATTTTCATATCCCTAAATAGAGAAATGTGGTTTGTTCATACAAAATTTCAGCCCCTATTTGACCCCTTCAATTCTTACAATCATTGTTTTGGGTTCTATTGCGTTGATGGAGACCCCCCATAATAGTTTTTTTGATATATCTTCTATATATAGACATCGATCAGTTTATCTTTTATTATATGTATAGATATAGATATATAAAAGATATCGCTTCAATGTTCGAAAAGTATTATATTCCTACTTTTAAAAAAAAAACCAAAACTATGCTTACAAATCTATTTCTCCTACCTTTTTAGCGAATTTTCAGAATAATCGTAAATTCAGCAATATATAATAAACCATGTGGCACAAAGGTACATAAAATACAGATTAGTTCGTAACAAAAAAGAAAACAAAGACGAACGTGATCTCGTTCGAGGACGTGACTCGAATGGTGTGAAACAGAAATATGAAGTTTATGATTTTTGCAAGACCCTTTTTTTAACCCAAATGGATAGAAACTACCCAAATACGCTTTAGTTAAGTAATTTTAACACTTGGTTTGAATTATATTATTAATATTATAAAGCGGAAAAGATTGTTTGTTTGTCTGAACGCCTTTTATTATAATTTTACAATAATGCCTGTAAAAGATTACATTTATCAATAAAAGAGTGTTAACATAATGTGTATGATCTACTTACACCAAAACTTTTGCATTATGATTAACCAATAACATATTTTTAAAATTAAATACTTATATTAATTAAGCTTGGACTTACAGAAACAGTAATTAACAAATTGATTCATCTGAAAATTAATATTCAAACTCTGTTCTATTCAGTATCAATCAGTATTATTTTGAAACTTCCCACATATTTTCTATACCGTAATCTACACCAAAAATTAATCAATCACCGTGGCATGTGTAATGATAATTTATCACCGGCAAGTATTTGCAAAATGGTATCTCTGGTTATTTATAATCTTCAAGGATAGGTATCTCTCGAAGGCCTATTTACTTTTAGATCATAAATTATTCAGTCTTGAAAAACGATGATAGTGCGAAATTTGACACATTGTTTTGATTTATTATTTGCTAAACTAGGAATTTATAATATTCATATTATAAGTAGTATTTACGAGTATCAGTTTGGAATTAATTATCGTTTTAGTAAACGATTTGTAGTAAGCATTCTCGGTATACCAATATGAAAGACATAGTTTCGTATCCAATTGCAATGAGCCCGAGTTGAGGTTAAGAAAAATACTATAGTGCAACTACGGCATGTTATTAGGGTGTTTTCTAGTTCTTAGTAAGATATCACCCTCAGTGGTTGCGTGTACGGATACCACGTCGATCGACATGAGTTCGAATGCATACAAGAAGCCGGAGTTTTCGGTGAAAGAAAACATCGCGATGAAACCAAAGCACAGTGGCAAAGAATTTTCTAATGCCCGCCTGGCTAACTACCACATTCAGGTTGAAAAATTTGTCGGTAATCACCTATAGGTGTGTTCCGGTAGCTGCACTTGTGAGTCAATTCTTTCAATAGTCATAGGATGTTACCATCTTAGGTCAGATTGTCGCTTAACATCATCACGTGAGATACCAGTATTTTACGACAATATAATTCAAGAGCCAATGTAATTAACATGATACCATCTTCCCACTTAAATCACGGAACGCCGTGACTAAGCATTAGTGTGTTACAATAAAAAAAAACTTCTTTTGTGCACTTTCTGCTATACACGAACATATTTATAGAGAAAACCCCATCACCCAATAAATCAACCTCATTTGCACGTGGTGCATCCTGCTGTATAAAACGAGGAAATGGCGATAGCGGGGTGGTAAGGCTGTTTTGCCCGACTGGGTCGCGACCACTATGCATGTGGTGAAAAGTCCGTAATAGTGATTCGCTTTTGCGTATCGCGTTTCGGGATCAGCCTGTGCATATCCAATTAAATAACTGCAGGCTGGTATGACAGCGTTGACTGTCAATGGATTCCGATCTCTCGATGGTCGTTGTTGTGTTAGGATTGTACTGTGCTTATCATCAGGAACAGTACCGCTAATATAAAAAAACGAAACATGCCAAGAGTCCACGTGTACATAATATTTACATTTTTTTTTTTTTAAATTGTGCAGGAAGCAAGTCACCTAACTCTTTAACACACCAGACGTGAGTGTTTATTAGTTAAATCAATATTTAAACTAAACAAAAAAATTAAGAAAACAAAAAAAAAACTAAGAACAAAAAGTAATATTTTATCTAACTACTTATTATACCTACGTCTTTTATCATAAAGTAAATTTCTTTGTCGACAGTTTATTTACAACGTACAAAGAAAAAAGCAATGATATCTGTAAAATATTATATAAAGAGCTTTTCTTTTTCATAATCGTAAGTCGTTTATGAAACACAGTAGCTAGTAAGTACTGCATAGAAAGCATTAGCAGTTTGTATTGTTATCTAGATAAAAACCTTTTTCGAGATAGAATGGCATGTGTTGTAGTATGCTAAGAATTTTATGTTCAGTAATTAGTTGAAATAAAAATTAGCAGAAGGTTTAGGTACAAAACCTTTATTGGTAATAGTTAATAGGTAATTATCATTATCTTTGTTAGTCCAAATAACTAGAACTGTCTTATTGTTTAGTAAAAACCCTTGATACAGTTATCAGATGGCACATAAATTGTATATATACGTCGACGGGCAGATGCCCTACAGAAAACAATCGTTGTACGCAAAAGATTTAAGCAAAGATACAATAACGACTTTGTTTATGTATTGCTGTAAGAACACGAGTATAACAACCACCACCATGAAAGCTGGTAAATCTGATAGGTTGTTAAGTATAGTATAGTACTTCGTTTGCGTCTTTTTCGAACTTCACCCTTCTTCTGGATCCAGAGTTCCCCTTTTTTATACTATCTCGACAAAATGACTGTACAGCACCTAATGGAAATTATATTAAGTACAGTACAGTCCACAAACAACGGCGACTGTGGACCCAATATCATAGGAAGTAGGGAACACGTTTATTTATTTATTAAAGAAGCGCCAACAGCGCGCATATTTTACTTGAGCCATTTTTTCAATTCATTCTAAGTCTAATATAGATATGCGAATCTATTATATATAAGCGCCTACTACATTGATAACATAATAAGTTATTACAATGTATGAAGAACTACTACAAATAAAAAAAAAATACTAATATAAATAACAGAAAATTTATGTAATTTTAACATTGTAACATCAAAATAATTCATTGAAAGGACCACTATGTTTTAATTAATAAAGGGAAAGAAATATAAAAAATAAAATAGAGAGCCCAGTGATTATGAATATCGATTATTGTAAATTAAACTAAGTCCCTGAAGTGAAAAACTTTTAATCTTGGTAATAATGTTCGGTAATGTCTGTGCAAATATGTCAAAATTCTCTATCAATCCATTAAGCTCATTATACATTGGCTGGGAGACTGCACGGTACGGCAAAAGTAAGAATTTGCGAACTTCTTTGTTCGCGTCATGATGGGCGCTGCCGTGTAGCTGTAGTTTTGTATACCAGACCGCGTGGTTCTGTAGTGGAAGATATATGATTGGATAAGGTCAAACAATTCTTCAGAACATTCACCGTGATAGCGAGCCAATATCTCTTCGCACCTGAAGCGGTTCTAAATACTATACATGGAAAATTTCATTACGATCGGTTCGCATTTATAATATTATATAGTAAGTATTTAGTAAGAAAACAAACAAGTTTTTTATAGTAACTGTATTCGATTATTACTTTTTATATTTTATATATAAAAATAAGTAATTAAAGTAATCTTAAAAGTTAACTTTGTCAATTGAAGATGTTGGTCATATTAGAAATAGTGTAACTTAATAACTGAAGTTTTATTGTTAGAATATTTGAACTAACCTTAAGGTTTTAAGCAACTTACAAAAAGTAATGTTAAGGCATAAGGTGATAAACTATAATGAAAAACGAATGCATTTATTAAGCTTTTTATTTACCATTTATCAGTTTTAATGAGCAGCGTAAAACATTTTGTTCTTTATTAATAAACATGTAATTACATTTCGAAGGAGAGGTACTAGGTATATCTATAACGGGATTTCAATTTCTGAAGAACTTTCTCTATTCGTTTACAGTTATCATAAATTTGTAGTTATGTAAATTATTACACAAATGAAGTTTAGATATTTTGTAACTTTTGAAACAAAATAACTGTTATACGCAAAAGTACCTTTACTCTGATCAAAAATATTCCAAGTAAAGAGATAATTCAGAAAAGTATAAAAATCATTATCTTTAGTAAAAAATGCACATTAAAAAGAGTAGATATGTTGGTATACATTTTAAGCCGAAAAGTAAGTACAGAAAATAGACGATATATCAAGAAGTGCGTAGGAATAGTATTAAATTAAATACAATATTTCTTCAATTTTCAAAGCGGTATTATTGATGATAAAATCTAAGATGATTTTATTTAATGCAAGTGACCTACGTAAATCAAAATATTTTTTTTACATCAATTCACTAGCTAAACAACCGATTAATTGCTAATGTCACAAAATAATAAACTGGTATTATTATTATTGTTTTCACAGGATTGTAGTCGCTACATTTAGGAAATATAAAATTTACAATTACCAAACATAGAGCGGGACGCAGTTCACTTGTTTTTACGGACACCTTATCCATGTTTAAGTTACTTATTTCAACAGATGGCATAGTTCTTGGTCCCATCTTATAAACAAATTTTTTTTTTATGAAATCCTATACTTGTAGTAACTATCTATCTAACCGCTGTTACGGCAACAATAACACTTCTTCTATTTTTACTTCTATTCAACTTTACAAATTTGTAACTAAACTTATGTAATTCATGAAATTTAATTTTATAATCATCGTTTAATTTAGATTTATCATCACCATGTGTAGTTTTAGTGTTTTTAAACTTTTCTTTAACCTTTATCCATCTATCGTTCTTCCAGTCGTATTTCTTTCCTATTTCCAAAAGAATATCTTCAAATTTAGGCCACTTTAAATTTTGTTTTTTTACGTCTGAATTGATTACGTTATTTGGTTTATTTTCATATTCTTTTACGTGTGCAAGCTCTATAGTTTTCATTTTATTTTTTACGTTGTAAGTAAAGTTTAGTTTTCCTCCATCTGGCTTGTCAACTATGTTTATGTCGGAATTACGGTTGAATGTGTTTGTCACATGTTTATAGTGTATCGTATCAACAGTATCTCCCCGGGGTCGTTTTTCTGGATATACATCGTAAAAGGCTTCTATTTCACGCTCAATTTTTTCTGTAAAGGAAATTGAGATACGTCAATAACAAGTATTACTATTAGATGTTAAGGTAAATAAAACTCAAATAAAGCAATTTATTAAAGTTATCTTTATTACTATTGGAAACAAGAACGTATACGAACATTTTGGAATATAGTTTTATTTATCAGTGTATATTATAATAGTTGTTATAACGTTATAATATGCGTTCATGCCCATAATAGATTTGAAAATTATAGTTGTAATTTTAAATGACAGTTTAATAAACAAGTGTGTCATAAAATAATCTAAAAACGAAAAGGAGTTATAAACCTTGTTTTGATTGTACGTATATATGCGCTAAAGGTTTCATGTTTTTCGATATATGACTATTTTTATAAAATTTGTGAAATGTTTAAAGTGTAATATGTATTAAAATAAGTATTAAAACGGGTCATTTCTTTATCTTTGGTTTGATTGAGATCCTTAATACGACTCTTATATTTAATTAAAACGTTATTAATCTGTAATGTTAGTCATAGATATGTAACAAATTAGTCGTAAGTTAATTTTTAAAATTTTGTTATTTACTTACATCTAATGTTTAAAATCGTTCTACATGGAACGAAATTCTCTCTATGAGGTTCCATGAAGTTCCATGAGGTTGGAGTGAAATGAATACCTACTGTATGCCGATTGTATTTATGTAAGTAATCACTAAATTAATAAAACCTCTCTGTTTAAAATATATTTCACAGCTCTTACCAGTCATCGTTTTGTATATTTGAAGGTCGTGTCTAAGGTTTCCCATGACTATTTCACGCCAACGTCCATCACCTTGATCTGATAAAAACAAATTACATATAGATTCCTCCAATATAAATGATTCCTACATCGAATAGAATTTTTCAAAGTTTGGAACATTATAGGGGAATTCCTGTTTATGTTATGAGAAAAAGTATAAAAATTGTTTTATTGAAGTGAAAACTTATTTAGCATCGTTGTGATTTGAAAGTCGATGAAACGAAAAGCGAAAGCGACAATTAAAAGCTTGCCACGCAATAATGAATTTTATTAGCTCACCAAAAGGGCACGAAACAAAAACTTTTTAGACAACACTTATGACATTCTGTTACTGATTGATATTATGTTAGGTTACCATGGATATTCCAAATGTGAATTAATTGAAAATGATATTGTGAATACTTGTAATTACATTTTCATAAATTTTAAATTAGTGTGTATTTGATCATTTTCTGAATTTAAAAAACATAAATGTGACGGTTTCACTTCTACCACGTGTGTATTGCACACTTAATTTATTTTTTTAATGAATTAATCTACTTCTAAAAGTACTATTTCATTGTACGTATATCAAAAGTATATACGCAAATAAGTTTTTACAAGTTCTAATTAGAAATAAATGCTTAGGTTTATAAATTTGGATCTAATTTTAGCACGGAAAAGTGAGCGTACATACACACGTACTATAACCCAAAAGTACAATACAATGAACAACAACACTAATAACAAAAGAACTCAACTCACCTATACAAAATGTAAAAATGATTAAATAATACGTTTTACATAATACACTTTTTGCCATTGTCATTTTTCTGTTTTTAATTGTCTATCTGAAACAATAATAAAATATTATACATTACAGGAACAATATTATAATTTCAGGTGTATAAATGGGAGCAGCAAATGCGTACGCAATCTAATGATCAGTAGTGCATATAGCCCATCGTTATCAGTCTCATATAAAATTGCATTAACGCCTTTGTTAAGAACTAATATGCATAGGACTAAGTTGAAACACGTCGTGTGCCGGTTCAATAATCTACAAGGCTGGAAAATAGCAGCAAAAACAGTATGTAGTAGTAGCGGCAATAAAAGCTGTGGCGTTAGTGTTTCCGAACTGAAACCCTACAAAAGCTATAAGAATATGAGCTGAGCATAGTGAGCACCTAGCTGCCTAGTCATGAAACTCATTCTTCTATAAAAAAAATACTTCCTATAAATAGTTTCATAAGTTTTTGTGTAAAGACAAACGTCTATGAAAGTTTTCTTGTTGCTACGACGGTTAAGGTGCCTTCCCATACTGCCCCGCCCAAAAAGTCCATTAGGGTACATACAATAAAACAACTTACACATTCCCACGTTATGTCTTAGTTAATATAATCCTTTATTTTATTTTAATTTATTAATTTTATTTATTATACAAAGCAGTACATTTTATCCATAAGATATAATCAAAAAATTTTGTTTACACAACACAATTTTTAACTAAAAAGAAAACCAACTCGGAGAGTTCTTTAGTGTATCTTCGAAGATGATAGTCTAATAATATCAATGAATATAAATGGGGCCACCCTTGAAGTATCCCCTAACCAACAAAAAAATTATCATTGAAGTCAGTTCATAAACAAAGAATTTATGACTGGATATCCATTAAAAAAATATACATACCTATACATTTGAATTGTGTAACCTTCGTCTTTTTTTGAAGTCGGTTAAAAATGGTGCTAATATAATATTATTCATACATGATAATAATCAAAACGACCTGTAGGAAAGTTATTATCCATACTTAATATTATAAATGCGAAAGTAACTTTGTATGTCTGTCTTTCTGTCAGTCAGTTTGTCTGTCTGTTACGGTTTCACGCCTAAACTGTTGAACCAATTTTAATGAATTTTAGTATAGAGATATATTAGACATTGGGAAAGGACATAGTCTACCTTTTCTTGAGAAAATAAAACTTTAAGGGATGAAAGTTTGTATGAAGAACACATCAAACCAATTTTGATGAATTTTGGCAAAGAGATATGTTGGACATTGGAGAAGGATACAGGCTACCTTTTGTCGCTAAAATAATACTTCAATGGATGAAATAGGGGATGAAAGTTTATATTAACCCATCAGTTCCCACATTAGAGATATGAAAATTCATATGTATGCTTTTGGTAAGAAATAAGAGCTTTCCGCGTTGTTCAAAGCTCATCCCTCAAGGCGGTGCAATTAAGGATGATTACAATTATTTTTGAAGTTTTATTAGGACGGTTAATGTGTTGGATTCATTTTGACATATAATTAAAATACCATACACATAGTGTTTGAACTCATCACTGATTTTCCTTTGGGTCGCGTTTCAGGATCAGTCGGTGTATATGCAGTAATATAGCGGGGTGATAGACACGGCGACCTCCATATACATAGTGATAAACCCATCGCTCATTTTCATTTGATTTGTCCCATTCCAGGATCAGTCGATGTATATCTTCTATATATATAAAATGACAGAGGTTTGCCCTTGTGCGCGCATCATGCCAAATCTACTGTATAGATTTTAATCAATTATTCTTGGTTTAATCCATCGATACTTATTAAAAAAATATATCACGTAATTAGACGAAACCTTAAAGAAACAAATAAGTTAGGTACTGAAAATAATTATTCTATGCAGAGGAAACCGCGGGTACCAGTTGGTTATTTATATAAAAACTTTTTAAAAAGGTAACATTCCAAGATATTATTAAATCTAAATAAAGTACAAAACATACGCCTTTTACGTATTTACCACATTATTTTACAAAAGCTCTTGTTGAAAGAAAAAAGTGACTGCCATTTGTTCACACTCCAACACTCCCACATTTTGTTGTAGTGGGTGGGTATTTTATGCTGTCGTTAAAAGTTTTGTTCTTGACTTTATCGTTCGTTTATTTTTAATATGAACATCTATATTTCCTCTTTATAAGCACTCGACCGTGTAATAAGATGTCCCAAATAATCGAGTACTATTATTATGACCAATGTAAGAATACTTGACCTTTTTGCGTAGGCTCTTTGAAACGTTAATCAATTAACCGACCAAGAAAACTTGGGAAATTGTTATATTTGCTTATGAATACACTTTTTTTAATATAAGTACTTGTAAAAAAAATTAGGGCATTTATTGTACATCGTAGTATTATTATATCATGCCTAATACAGTCTAGATAAGTCTAAGTACAATATAATTGAGTTATATGGCGGTAATATACAATCTCAGCTTAATAAATTATAAGAAAATAAAATATAATATATAATAGTGGCTCCGTGGTCTAGACAATACCTACGACTAAAAACGAAAGTGGTATGTTCTATTTCTGTTAAGATCAGCTGTATTGACTGTAAATCTCATTCTGTTAGGTGCTTAGCAGGTTATCCTATAGAAAATAGTTTTTTACATAATTTATTGCATAGGAAGACTGTCTCTCAAATGCCGGAGTACACCTATATTATAAAGGTTCTCGATGCCAGATTTTCAATTTGAGGGTAACGCTCAATTTCGTAATTTGAGCTAACGATACTGATATTAGCGCTCACGATGCTACTACGGTTTCATCACGATGTTTTCCTTCATCGAAAGCTCAAGTTCATTGTAAGGTTCGGATCCAAGTCGATCGACGCTATGTTCAAACATGCAAAAAATGAGCCAAGACCGCTTCGTAAACCGCATTTTTTTTTGGGGCGTTCGTATAGAGTACGCTTTATCAAATTAACAGCAAATATAACTTTGTTGCGTAATAATTTCAAACGTGATTTCAAATTCATTATTTTTTATTTATTCCTTGACTTATTGCATAAGATCTTTCTTCGTTTTCATTTTAGTTACGGAACCCTAAAAATCTTGAGTTATAAATGTTAGAATATTCAAACATTGTCCGAGTAATGTATTTCAAGGAACCTCACCGGCTGCCTTCTAAAATTATAATTTTAGAGGATTCCCTTGGTACCAAAGAATGTGTAAGAATTGGTGATGTTTTATACGATTTGTGCAGGATCCCTTCTTATTAAAATGCGTGCCTTCCATTGTATACTCTCAGAGACCTTTTTATTACGTAATGTCATTATACTTCCAACAACATAAATAAAATTATCATGTTATATAGTATAATTCTTTAAATACAAAAAATGCTTAAAGCTCGTTAAATTATTTAAAGGTTTTATGAGATTTTCATATTCCATATGGGCTGGCGTGAATAGTAGGTACTGTTCTCGTCAGTTTGTAGACAGTGTTAAGCCCAAAAACATATCACGTGGAATGAAATATTAAATAAAGTGTGTTATTTTACGTAGATCTCTCTCTATTTTTACATTTTATAAGTTTCCGTCTATAAAATTTGATCAGAATTGGTTTAGAATTGATGATTTTTTTTAATTTCTTTTTCACGATTTTAAAAGTAATATTGACAATTGAAATAGCTCGTCAATCATGTAATTACTTATACTTCCCGTGTACAAAATTTGATCAAAATCTGTAAAGAATTAATAAATAATTTATGGTTTTGAAATTATTGTTTCTTCAATTTCTAAAAGTTCTTATACTCTATCAATTGACCGATTACTTAAGCATACCGTGTGTGGCGACATCTATCGAGCCACATAAGACGCAACCTACTATCCTACATTGCGCTATAGAAATTAACTCAATCGTTGAGTATATATTTATATATATAAATATATAGTTGGCGAAATCTATCGTGCCACACCGTGTAAAAAATTTCATAAGAATCGGTCAAGCCGTTTTTGAGTTAAATCTAGACATACTAACAGACAGACAGACAAAAATGTTTTTTATGTCATATCATATCGTAATCATTATCATTCATATACCATCACTCCTGTATTCCCCGAATGGTTAGGCAGAGGTGTACTAATGTACACCCACAGTTCACCGAGTATGTTTTTAAGTCCCATTTTATAACATAGAGGACGAACCTTATTGCCATTAATCGGGCACAAAGCCAAACTCCGAGCTGCTACTGAGAATTTCATAGGAAAACCCCAATAACACTTTGCTCGACCTGGGAATCGAACCCAGTAACTCGATCATAGTAGTCGCGCTTACGACCATTAGGCTAACGAGGCAGTTTATGAGAAAATTCGGACAGAAAATTAACTGTACAGACAGAACTACAGATTTATTAATATAGATTACTTACATGTAAAACATTGCAATAGTCATATTATTGACATAGAATTCGCTTACTTTTTTCAGTATTTAAAAAAATATATTTCTAAGGGAAGAACAATTCTGATGATTGTTGTTGCTTGCTGATGCCGAATACAAAGAAAATGGTATGATAAAAATTACAACTCTATATGTAATTTTTTTTTTACATTTATTCACACTATTATTTTTGCTAGTCTTATTTTGAGCACAATCGTACTTATGTATAACTTGAAATGGACAGATCACATAATGTGATTTTGTACTGAAAAAATCATATATCATTATAACATTAAGTGTACTTAGAGTATTGTATCACATTCGTTATATTTAAATAATAATAGTGATTAAATTTAATTTTCCAATTATATTCCTATTTCTTGTTAATTATTTTTAACCACTGATGCTATTACGAGCTTAATGTTTTAAACAAATCTTACACTAATACAACTGTGGGTCAATAACCGGTGCTTAATTATCCATCTAAAGCATAAGCATTTTTATTACTTGCCTACTGATGTACTAATCTACTATAACAAGCTGAAAAGTGAATAGGTAGTAGAATTTTCTCAACGTATATTTTTCTTATTATACAAAGTAAACTCTTTACCGACGAACTCTGTAATAAGTCTATACATATAATATAGTAGTAGTTATAGTTTTCTCACATAAAACAATAATATTAAGAAAGTAAATACCTTCTTAAAATATAGATTAATTGTAAAAATACTATGCATTAATTACATTGGATAAATGATTTATTCATGATTTTACATTTGATCGAAATATTTTCACTGGATAAGTAAAATATTTTTCAAAGAATTTAGATAGAAAGCAGTTTTCCATCTGTTAACACACATGATTTTTTATTTTATTTCTTAATATAAATTTTTGCTCTTTCTAATGTGTTGGTAGAAAACAAAAATCAACGAGACTTATTAAGGGGAAAATGTTTCCTAACTTATTTGGCATTGTCTTGAAAGAAGGTAAATTAACAATTTGCTTGTCCAAACACAAAAGAAAATTCTAAAACATTTCCTTCAAGTATCAAGGATGACATGATAATTTTTGCACATTTATTTGACCCTCTAAACAAAATATAACTTTTTAACAAAAGGCTCTGTAAACAAAATATAACTTTTTTTCCAAAATATAATTAAAATAGTTACCTGAAAATTTTGCCTATACGTAACACGCACTTGTAACGGAACAAATTAAAACGACTTCTATGCTCGATTGCAAACCCTCTAGATAAATATAATATTAGTTTCCGGTCACGAA
The DNA here is from genome assembly GCA_033032175.1 of Saturnia japonica. Taxonomy (NCBI): domain Eukaryota; kingdom Metazoa; phylum Arthropoda; class Insecta; order Lepidoptera; family Saturniidae; genus Saturnia; species Saturnia japonica. Next base: position 9,882,814 of record CM065314.1, read on the forward strand.
CTTTTGATATTTCACGATATGAAGACACGTCCTCTCTCCCCTATAAACTGAAACTCGACTGAGTCAACTAGGGTAAACTGCAAAGCAAACCCGTTGTTCCGTAGCTTTTTCCAATATACTATTCATACGAATACATTTCTCGATAGCCACGAATACATTGCTGTTTCTATGAAATCCGTATTAGAATTTTACTTACACAAGCAGGCAATGTATTTCAAAAACTTTATAAAAGGCTTTTAAAGATAAACTTAAGTACACCGTACGGTAAATGTTTCAAACCTTATTCAAACCCACATTTCTCCCTTCCAGTTGTGGTGTTTAAAGTTGTATTACATGTCTGCACGGTAGACTTTTCAATCGAATAAGCTGCCTTTTCATTGTAGAAATAGCACCATTGCTTGCTGCAGGTATATCAAAATTTTAATTAATTTCAGGCATAGAAAACCTAAAAGATGTTTTTTCTATTTTATGCAAACTTTCACTAGTATGCTGTAACTGTGCATACCATCAGTAACAATTTCTTCCATTTGCCGTGCTACATTAAAAAAATCAAAATATAAAATATAACATTTTTGATGTGTAATATTTTTCCTCTCGCTTTCTTGCAATCTGTGGGAGAGATTTCATAAAAAGAGCCGGAAGTGTGTAACAGAAAGTCTGGGAAGCGTGCGCAATTTTTAATTTGACCAATGAGCACGCGCGGTGCTTGAGTTGACCGTCAGATGGTACCGATCCATTTTCTGAGAGGCTGGTATTGTCAAATAACAGTGTGTGACGAGAAATAGAAAGGGAAATAGAGAAGGAGAACGCATCAACTGTGCGCTTAACCCACAGTGTTGTGTGTAAAGTGTGCTGTTATATAAAATAATTTATATTTGTAAAATATATTAAGTCAGATGGTACACATCATTTATGTGACCACTTTAAGCCTCGCTTGTTTTTTAAAATGACTATTTTCACTTATTTGTTTTCAATTATATGAAATATTTTTAATTTTAACAACAAATATAGTAGAGAAATACTTTAATGATGTGTTTCCTCGGTGAATCTATTTTCACTAGAATATTTTTGTTTAATTCCCTAATAATTAATAACAAGCTAAGCCACAGCGAAGCGCGGCCGGGCTTAGCAAGTACTCTATAAAAAGATAATATATAATACCCTCAACTCAGAATAAACGTTATTTAAATAAACGTTAATCAAACCATTGTTCTTTGTGTAGTTAATCTCTGCTTTTATTGTTCTTGCTGTTGCCCTTTAAATTCAGTACATTAGGTATTTCCAGTTTGAACAGAACAAAATCATTAAAACGGTGGTCGTATACAAAAATGTTCATTACAGTAACCCTCTTCAAATACTAAGCTTGTAGCTTTGGCCTTTTTTGTTACTCTTAGCTTCAGGGTCGATGTCTCTTGTGTATCTATGCCGCGTTCGTTATAGATGGATTACGCTAAATGCTTTCTCTTTGTGGTTATTTTTGATCACTGTAATCTAGATGCTAAACGTCCTTTATAAATATCAACAAATTTTTACATAAAACAATATATGTATGTATCTAATATAATTAATAATTGTTTGCTCGAATTATGAAAACATGAAAACGTTGTAGATATTTAGTTTGACAATTTTATATAATGATTTTGAGAAATTTGAGAAGTCGAAGGACCAATGCAAATGAAATTAAAATGGAACCACCCTTGAGGTACACTACCTTAATAACAAAATAAGAATCGTCCAAATCGGGTTTTTTGAAGTCGTCTCGTCTGCCTCGTTAGACTAGTGGTCGTAAGCGCGACTGCTATAAGCGAGGTCTTGGGTTCGAATTAATTTCATTGGCATTGGTATTGTACATTCGAATTCGAAGATACACCACGAAACTCTTGAAAATCATTGATGTTGGATTTCTTTTTTGTTAAAAATTGTCTTGTCTAATCTATAATAAATTAATAAAATTTTGCTACATAAACAGAATATATAATTTGTTAAACAAGGCTTTGTAAATTGTTGTATTCAAAATGTCATACGAGTATGTTCGTAATACACTCGCTTTTAATAAAATAAATTTTCGAAAGGTTAAAATTACTACATATAACGATGATAGTTCAGTGGTTTGCGTTCGGACACCATGTTGATCGACTAGAGTTCAAATCGTAAAATAAGCCAGAGTTTTCGCAAAAGGAATACAGCGTTCTGAAACCATACTATTTTCGAGTGTAAGCCTGGCTAGTTCTCAGTTTCTAATTAAAAATTTCTCGCCAAGCACCTATCAGGGTTTTTCAGCAGCCACACTTAAAACTCAATTCCATTATTGAGTTTATGATCAAATGGCTAGGCTATAAGAGAGGTAGAGAACAGAGAATTTTTTTCCTACAGAAGATCGCAGCCAAATAATCTTGCGTTGTGTTCCTGTGGTAAATAGGATTTCCAGAGTTCATTGGGGAAGTGGGAGTTCAAGGTTTAACGCGCGGGTGATACCTATGGTATTACAAGCCTCCATAGGTTACGGTAGCCGCTTACCATCATACAGGCAGTGTGCTTGTTTGCCATCTTTGTTGTGTAAAAAAAATGATCTATTAAGTAGGAAATAACAGTATCTAATAAATTGGAAGAAATTAATCAAATTACAACGAAATCTGATTTGCGATTTTGTTCGACATTTTGTATCCGGATGCCGAAACGATAGCGTTAAATATTATCCGATAGGGACGAACCCGAAGCTATTTTCGTAAATCGTTAATCAGTAGGTCGAGCGGAAAACTGATAAGGCAGACCTTTCGCCAATTAAGTTAATGGTGAATCTTTTTCGGCGAACTCCACGTAATGGTTTATATGTCGGTTATGGGTCTGTGTGTCTTTCTCGGACAGTTTTATTGTTCGACAATTATGCTTTAAAGGATTTGATAACATTTTATTTAAATAAGGATGAAAACTTGGCACAAATATTCTGATAAATATACAAACAGCTTTTCAAATTGATTGGTTAAAAAACGGTTATCCCTCTTCCTAAAATTAACAACAAAATATATTTAGGATTAATAGAATTTGGATTTGTTGTGTCGTGTAAAACATAAAAATTGATAAAATTATACTTTATGTTTTCCCAAAGTTTAAGTAACAATTTATAATTTTTAAGTTACAATGTCTCATTCACTGGGGTGACATGGTCACTCATTGACCAAACCCCAAACACAAATAAAGAAAAAAAAAGTTACAATGTCTAAATTGTACAAAACAATTATCCAAAATAATTATCAAGATAAATTGAAGCCTATAAGCCTTATAGGCCTTATAACCTTAGGGTTAATTTAGACAAAATACAACGGAATTGACTATTTCCTATGCTAGACGTTATGAAAATTCATAGAAACTATGAATGTATTAATATATAATTTTTGCCTTATTATAGTAGTCTCTATTCAGAATCAACCTCCAGTATAAATAAGTTAAATGACTCAAACATAATTAATTTATTATCATTACGTTATTTTTCTTTAAATATCATATTTAATTATCATTAATTATTCAGAAATTATGATACTTAATCTGTACTACCTATATGAAGTAATACTTTATTTATTAACGAATGACTCGCCTATCTATGCAATTACCTTTTATTTAAACACGTCTCATTCAAAATTTAAACCAAAATTAAAAATAATTTATTCAGTTTATGGTGTAAGTGTAAGAAGGCACTTGTGAACGTGAAAACACTACCACCGGTTCGGAAAACCCCTAGTCATCGAGAAGATCCGGTACAAAACTGAATTTGAGTTTACAATTAATAATTGTATTATTTTACTGGATGTACAGCGAGGGAGTTCTTTTCAGGCATCACTATCATTGATTCACATAACAATCCATTAGATATATTTGACCACGGGGTTCTTATTTACAAAAGACTAATTAAGCTTAGATTTCCTTAACTGTCGATCTCCTTGGGCAAATACTATTAATAATAAATATAGATATTATTAAATATTATCCATCTTCCTATATTATAAAGCTAAGTCTCCCGCCGCGTCTGTCTGAACGCAATTAACTCAAAACTTACCTATCGGATGTTTATACGGTTTTAATCAATGGACAAAGTGATTCATAAGGTAGGTTTAAGTGTATAATTCTTTATCGTTTTGTGTAAGTTGGCTGAAATATAACAATGATTGCTGAAAATGTCGGAAAAAATCATGCCGAATGGGAGCTTTACTGTCGTGCGCCGCGAAAATCAAACCAATAGAGGGCGGGTTACTAGTTATGTATAAATTTGTTTTATGTCATTTCAGATAGTTTAATTTGTTTTATGTAAGTAAATTTCGTTGATATTTTGCACTTTTACATTTTTATGTCTATTTAAATGTGTCTATTAAAATACTTACAAGTAGTGTAAAATTTAATCTAAATGTCTTAGTTATCATTTCTTTGTCCTTATAATATTGTTATTTCATTGTTGTTTTTTCCACCTGTATAAATAAATAAAACAAATACTTACCCTTATCAGTATACTTAATTCAATACACTGAACTATAAGTCGCTATTTCACAATAAACAGCAATGTATAAGAGGATCTTTAAGGTTTTTACGTTAACAACCATTTTCCTCTTTCAGGCAAAATAAGGTTTGTATTTTCGTGTCTCTTCTAACAATGGTTCGTCCCTCGAACGTAAAGTAATAAGTGTAAATAACTTACACTTAAGCTTAATAATTAAATTTTTCTCCATAAATATCCTGTTGGACTGTAACCAAGGTTAATCTGCAAAGAGCCTTGACATATTTTTTTATGATTTAGTCATAAGTAATATAAACATAATTAAGTATTCTGTGCCAGTTTCTTATAAGCATTACTTATTCTTGGTTACTTTTATTCTATAAAGCACAATTAGGTCGATGACTTTTTTTTTTTCATGCTCAAAACACCTAATCCCAAACATTTGTATTAAATTTAAAAAGTAGCGTTGATTTTCCGGAAAAGCTTAAGCTCCCGAGATTAAGCTGAACAAAAAGAAAAGTAGAACGACCAACTTACCAAAGACGGAACTGTTATTTGATGTTGAAATTGTGATAAAATGTTTCATGGCATGTAATTATCACTGGATGTGAGCATTTATTTGCTGGGCTTATGGCTTATACGTAGAGCGCATTAAAGACAATAATTTTGTGTATTAAATGCAGTAAAGTTCGACCACTAAGATATATCTTAGGAGTGAAATTGAGTGAGGGGATAAGAAATAGTGTGATAAAAAAACGTTGTGTTGTGGAAAAATATATAATCACACGGATTGAGAAAGATATGCTTAGATGGTTTTGGCATGGAGAGAGGATGAATGAAAGAGAATGACTTGATAATTTAGAACGGTTGTTTCACGATCAAATTGACGGTCTTCTGAAGAAAGGTTAGGTCAAGAGTACTCTAAAGTAAGTAAGTAAAAGTACTCTCGAGCGTGCATGAAAAAATTTATAAATTTTGAAGAAGCGTAATATGTATGCCGGGATCGTAGCAAGTGGAAGGACGTGGTATCTGCCTACCCCGTTAGGGAAGAGGCGTGATTTATGTATTTTCCATATTAATCATATCTTGTACTGTATTATGAAGACGCTGGAATTTAGATAAAAGGTAGTTAGTATAACTTAATAGGTTAAAAATTGACTGATCGCTAATTGACGGGATGTATCACGACGTATTAAGTAAGGATAGGTTACATTAATTGAACGTATTTCTGATATCAAATATTAATTTTCATTTATTTTCATACAACTTTCAAAAAGTTTTATACAATAAAATAATAGGTATTTGAAATGACTATGTAATTAACTACAATAAAACTTAAAAAAAAAAAACAATATTTGTGCCTAATTTATAATTGTAAAAACAAATTTGTTCAGAGCTAAATCATGTGGACTATATTTAATTCTGTAAATTAGCCGACGTTCATGTATTATTAGCATAAATTCAAATTATAACAGTAATAAAATTACTTGTCAGTTTTAATAATCATGAAATTACTTCGTTTGATACCAGATCTATGTGCTATAAAGGGTCTGACAGAGTAATAAAACTGTCAATTTTAACACCCTCGTCACAGTATACATAGAGCTCAAACGTTATTATGTACCACTTAAAAATTTTGATGAACTCTTTCAATGTAAATTTATTTTGAAATTGCAATTTCAATGTAACTCTCGTTATGAAATATTTAACTAAATGAAAACGATTAAAGGGAAAAGGGTTTTATCATGGTTATTGTATTAACTACGTGATTTTATACTTTTTTGTACGTTTTTACGTGATTTAATAAAGAAAAATATATTAGGTTTGGGGATAATTGCATCACAACGTGTATGCGACATAACATAAAAATTCGATTATGTATTGCTACGGTTTTAATCACATCACGTTAAAACTTATGACGGAAATAATTTTAATTTCTAATATCTGAACGAACTAGATTTGCTCGGTGTCTTAAAAATAAAAAAGCACCTATCTAGATATACTTGGAATATAAAACATTATCGAAATGCAAAATTGCTCACTTAATATAATAAGATAAGCGCATTTACTTATATTAATTATATAGTAAAAACAATATTTAACATTACTTACTATATTTACCATAATTGTTAACAAAATGTTTCAGTTCATAAACACTTTTTGTATAGAGTTAGCCTGGAATCTGGAGAAGAATATAATAGTACGAAAAACATCAGACGAAGTCACGGAAAAATCTAGTTTATAATAATCACATTGCCATCATATCTCTTTGTTTGTACGTTGAAATTATGTTTATCGTATATCATTTTTAAAGCTGCACTTAAAGCACTGATGTGAATTTTAGATCTTTAGAAACAATATCACTGTCTAGCACGTGCCTTCGAACAATGCATACTTTTTAATTAAAACTGAAGTCAAAATGAAAGTCAGTCTTTGATATTCCATCTCCTTCCTATGTGAATACCAGACCAGTTTTTTTTTTTTTCAATAAATCCTTAAACACGACCCTTTCGAATAGAGCGTTAACAAACAACTATTCAAAAAGTTCTTAATGAAATGAACCATTTGAATCAATTTTAAATTTCTGTTTTACACATTTGAATAACGGAAACGAATTAAAGAAAAAGGATTCTATTTGCCAATTATTCAAATGGATGTCTGCAATTCTAAAAGGATAAAAATGTTACACGATTCGGTAAATATTCCGACGCGATCCGAATTAGAACGAGTCCCAAAAGGATTTTGGCTGAAAGTATCGAATTTACTTATGCTAATCTTACGTCACCCCGAGGATGAACTTTGTTTTGTTACAGATTAAGTTACAATATAAAATGTTTCGTATTTGTTAAACATTGCGATTATTCTCTCTTCGCATTTTAACAACGCTTACGCATAAGAATACGTGTATTGGGGTGGTGTGTTTCAAGAAAAGAGGTAGGGCACAAAGAAATCTCTGTGGAAATTACTCTTTATTTGGACCAGCCCGACTGGTGAAATACATCCACACTACAGAAGATCGCCGCTAAATAACCTTATCTTGTGTTCCTGCGATAATAGAGTTTCCATAGCTTCATGGGGAAAGTTGGTACAAGTTCGGCAGCGCGCTGGTGATACGTATGGTGTTGCAATCATCCATAGACTAAGGTAACCGCTTACCATCACGCGGGCCGTACGCTTGTTTACCTTAGTTGTATAAAAAATATATGTTGACGATAATGTACGTTGTAGAAAATGTTTTTCTATTGACAAGAAGCATAATTGAATATGCAATTTCGCATATTTTGACAAGTTCTTTGCAATTTCAATTGCAATTCATGACAAATGCGATCTAAATAGTTCCCTGCATCTAATAAATTCGAAAAGGGTACCATTCTGGTATTAATTCTATTGTCCATGGCATGGTCGATAAATAAATTATTTCGAAAAGGATAAAATAAAATTAATACAATAAAATTTTGTATCGTCCATCAGTCATTGGGCTGACAGTTGCTAGTAAACACGTGCCATTGCGCTTCTTCTATAATGATTTTTTCTAATTCCGACGGAAAAAATCCGAAAAATAAGAAATGAGGAATAAGAAATATCGAGAAATATAAACATGTTGTCATAAAAACAGCAAAAATAAAAGGTTTGCCTCATTTAAACAACAAAGGGAGACAAGCACCAGGAGGACGAAGAGGAGAGAATTGCCGGTAAGTGTTACATTAATACACGGTAAAACGGTTTCTTGCAAATATTTTGTGGAAATTTGTACAAGGACAAGCTTTGAAAGGCGCCAACAAAGTATCGACTTTCTTAAACGATTACATCAATAAGTATTTTCGAACATGCATAAATTGATTTTCAACTGTTTTGACGTGACAACGTCTTATAAATTGGTTTGCCGGGTGACACTTCAAGAAACTGCGTTACGCTCCGCTCACGTTATGCGCTCACAATGAGAGCGAGTGAGAGGCACGCGTCCCTTCCACTCGGGCATGGTTAGCCCGCCTAAGAGCGAGAGAGACAGACATAAAGTCGTTGTCACGTAAAACTTTCGCCCGTATACCGACTTTACAGGCAACCAATTTTTGTAATGACTACCCCGGACAGAATAAGAACAATGTGGTAAGGTATTCGATTTTTAATGGCATTGTCTGTGCAAAAAAATATTATTATATATACATTTTCCAGTATCACTTTTTAATTATTGTGACAGAACTTTTTCAGTCATCAAAAGGGAAATTAGGCGAAGATTCGCGTGTTCAGCCACCAGCAATATATTGATCTTATATTACAGTCCAGCAACACCGAGAAATTTAAAGTTGAAAAAGGAAATACAGAAGATACTAAAGATTTCAAGAAATGGGTTCAACAAAATTTTAAAGCTAAACCTTTATCAATTAGAAGTTACGAAAAAGATGTACCTAAAACTAAATACCGTAAATTTCGAAAAGAGCATATCTCACAAATATACATTAGCTAAATATATACATAAAATAACATTTAACAACAAAAAATCTTTTATTTTCCATTGTTAATTGAACCCAAATTGTAAGTCAAAAACAAATTTTATAATTCTTACACTACCTTAGAAAATAATTAGTTTTTTTCATTTCCTGAACATTTTACATTTTCAGACATGTGCCCCTTTCGAAATCGCATATTCAATTGTAACTATCCGACTCCCTTATGCTATGAAAAGCTTAAAAGAATTAGCTAGTATGGCGTAGATGAATTCATTGCAGCTATCTGATTCCAATAAGATAGGCAAGTAAGAAATATTGTCAATTACATGGCGAAGCAACACCTGACGGACCGTAAGATTGTGCAGTGTGCGTATTTGCAAATAATGTTTTGTAAAAAAAATAGGTACTAGGATAACATAACATACTGTAAAGCATTACAGTATAAAGTAATGTATTACAGTTCAATGCAGATTGGTTTTTAAGAAAATTTGTGTGTAGCTCATGACAAGAGGTCGCTACAGTCTATTGTCATATATAACCGACTTTATTAAAGGAAAACTGGCTACTCTTGAAAACTAGTTTAAGAAAGCTTTACGAGAGTGCATGTCGCTAGCCACGCTCTTTAAACAAGAAATTTTTAGCTCGACCCAAGAAATTTACGGCAAAAATACAAGTTTGGACGATGCTTTCATTGTCAAATCTTGCAAAATTGCACACTTGCATTGACAGTTCTTTACGTATTATAGTATGGAAATAAAGAACATAAATGCAATTATTACCTCACCATAGGTATATCATTTAGCCTCCCTTATTTAGCGACGTTGTCAATATCTCGTCAGGTATACATTAGTACGGTAAACATGGACGGTAGCCAATTAGTACACTTAGGCGGAACTTCGTAAGTGGGTAGCTGTATCGATTACCCACTTGGAAATTGTATACTGAAAATTAATTATTATAACTAGGAGTAAAATTCCTTATTTACTTAGATATTACCTGGATTATCGTAAATGAAAATTTTAAGATTAAAATAAAATTAAAGAAAATGTACTCAGGACAAATTAATAACTTGTGATTTTTTATTATCAGTTTAACTGTTATCCGCGTAGAATTTGAGTTCATATTAATTTGCAATCTGGATCGAAATTTGGCACTTCGATTTTCACAAACGAACACTTTTTTTTACTTCTAGGCATAAAAGGTAGTAGAGTCGTGTCGAGCCGCTTGAGATCGTAGTCTTTTTTTACTTTTATTTAACCGACTTCAGAAAAATACGGAGTTTACTGAATTCGAATGTATTTTTTTAATGTATTTTCATCCATAACTTCGTTGTTTACGAACCGATTTGGGTGATTCTTTTTTTTTTGGATAGGGGATACCTCAAGGGTTGTCAATTTCATTGACATTGGACCTTCAACTTCGAAGATACACCTGGGAACTTTTTAAAATCATTGAAGTTGGGTTCGTTGTTTGTTAAAAAATATCTGTGCCGAAAGGTTGGATAAAAAACAAATAAATATAACATAAATATATAACAAATATGATTTAATAAAATATAATATAAATAAAAACAAAAAGTATTCATATTTCTTCCTTCCACTGCACTCTATCAGCTGTCGTTTCAGTATTCACACCTTTAATTTTATATACATATAATTTCTCACACAATCCCTCCATATTCTTTGGTCTTCCTCTAATCTTATATGCGTCCACATTCATACTCAACTCTCTAGTCCATTCTTCAACTTCTCGATTGTTGGTGCTATTTTCATACTTTATCTGAATACTCATTCCTAATCTTATCCACTCTAGTTACATCACATATCCATGTGTAGAAATTACGGTATATTGTATATATATGTACATACTTGTTATGTGTTTTTAGTTACGAGCGATCACTGAAAATAAATTGAAGTTTGGATTGTGAGTTGTGTTGAAATGTTTCGATGTGACAGCAGTTAACGAGAAACCAAAATAGTTCAATCCGAAATTCAATTAACCCAACCTATGGAACACTTTGTTTTCAATTTTACGCCAGAGTACGATTGCAATAAGTGAAATTCAAACTAGCAAAGAAAAAAACGAAATTTCCACAAGTAATTTCTATGCTACAGAAAAAATCAATTACCTTAACAGATTATTACTGCTTTTAGCTTTGCTTATTTTAAAAACGATTAGATTTATAGTAAATATTAACGTCATAGATTACTTTTGTAATTAGCAGGAAATATCTATTGAAAACTGCGATCTAAAAACCCTTTGTCAACTGTCTTCGGAAACTTTTCTATAATCGCTTCATTTATTATTCTTCATTGCGAAGTCAAGCGACAATTTATCGGTTTCTCCTTCAATAATCATTTCAAAGGCTGAAGCCTTTGTCATGATCAAAAAATTTATAATAAAAGCTTCTAAATCCAGTAAATATCCAATTATTTATGTGATTTAATTAATGATTTTAAGTTCTGATAAATTATTCCTAAAATGATTATAGGTAAACATTTTGTATTATATTTATTTATTTGGACCGCCAGTGGTCAATGCATAATATACTAAGTGAATATAGGTCTTTACCTATGAAATTGCCGTTCTGCAGTACTGGCCATTTTCAAATCAAAATAATTTTTATTTGGCTAAGAATTCTAATTTCAAATTAATTTTATTTTAAAACCATGGAATTCTTTTTCCAAAAGTAGTCATTTGTTTATTGATTAGTGTTACATTTTCATCGCATTTCAATCTTTTTTGTCATCATGGATACGTTAAAAATTCGAGTAATTATGGAATATGAGTACCGTCGTGGCAGCAACGCGGCACAAGCGGCACGCAACATCAACGACGTTTACGGAGCTAACACTACAAACCGACGCACTACCTGTTATTGGTTTGTTCGCTTCCGTTCTGGGAATTTCGACCTGAAAAATGAACCTCGCGGTCGTCCGAAGACTTTGGTCGACAATGACGAATTATAGGCGATTGTGGAAGCTGATGATACACAATCTACGGCTGAATTAGCAGCAGCTTTCGACGTTAGCGTCAAAACAATATTGGTCCATTTGCGTCAAATTGGTAAAGTAAAAAAGCTTGACAAATGGGTGCCCCACGAATTCAATGATCGCCAGCGCGAAGTACGCGTCGAGACGTGCCTTGCACTGCTCAACAGACACACAAATGAAGGAATTTTGAACCGCATTGTTACCTGCGATGAAAAATGGATTGTGTTTGATAACCGCAAGCGCTCAGCAAGTTGGTTGGATCCTGGTTCAGCACCTACACAATGCCCTAAACGAAAACTTACCCCTAGAAAAGTGACGGTCACTGTTTGGTGGTCTAGGGCCGGTGTGATTCATCACAGCTTCTTACCAAACGGGGTGAGCATTACTGCAGATGGGTATTGTGAAGAACTGAACGCAATGATGGAGAAGCTGGCACATCTCCAACCAGCATTGGTCAATCGCTCTTCTCCGCTGTTCCTGCATGATAACGCGCGACCTCATACTGCACAGCAGACGGTCTCCAAGTTTCAAGAACTGGGGTTGGAAGTTCTCCATCATCCGCCCTACTCACCAGACCTTGCGCCTACAGACTACTACTTTTTCCAGAATTTGGATAACTCCTTGGCGGGAAAAAAGTTCAATACCCGAGAGGCAGTACAAAATGCCTTTGAAGAATTTGTTGGCTCCCGTCCAGCTGATTTCTTTAAGAAGGGCATCAATAAACTGCCACTGCGCTGGCAAAGATGCATTGATTGCATGGGTGATTACTTCTATTAATACAAATAAAAAATACATGAAAAAAATTCGTTTAAATTTTTTCATACAAAACGGCAATTTCATAGGTAAAGACCTAATATATTATATTTTAAAGTTTTTTTGTCGTTATAAGTTTAGTTAGCGTTGTGGCGAACTTAAGTGACGATGTGGTCTACGATGGTTACACGCTAAGTCTAGTGTAATTTTTTTTTTAAAGTAATTAATGTTTGATTTTAAGTTCTAATTAAAATATATGTAGGTATATGAACTGTGAATCTAATTCTGGAACTTAAAAGTCAACATGGGATAACTTTAAAGATAAGAACTATCCGCACTGTGGTATGTGTCAGAATATGATAATTAATATTGCAGGGAGTGTGTTGGCCTTCGCGGCATGAAATACTATGGAATTCCAATTTATATACAATTAATAAAATTGAAGTGTCTGTGTGTAATGTCAAAATAACAGTTTTTTATTAAATGCATATGAAATTATATACGATACTAATAAGAAAAGCCAATTTTAAATTTTTTTGTCTTTCTGTCTGTTTGTCCCGGGTAATCTCCGAAAGAATTGGACCGATTTTGACGGGACTTTAACTGGTAGATAGCTGAATTTATAGGGAGTAACTTAGGCTACTTTAATTTTAGAAAAAGAATTAGGGTTCCGCACAAATAAAAAAAACTGGTCATGATGAATCAATTCAGACGCTTATATGGCTTATGCTGAGTAAACCATATACTAAATTAATGTAATACATAATCATAGGCATTAAAAAGACCTACAAAAAAGTCCGGGTGAGTATACATATATATTCTAAGGAACACCCACAATAAGCATTTTTGTCTTTAAAATAGCCGGGAGCGGGGAGCAAGGATCACGCGGGAATTCTGTAGTCCACGTGAGCGAAGCCACGGGCACAGCTAATACATAATATATTAATAATTCGTTCTGTAAGAATAGACATATAGTGCTATATAAGAATAATGTTGTTTTCATGTAAGTCTCTGTTATAAAATCTTACCTTAAAAGAGAATTAACATTTGAAGGTATTACAAAAATTCCTTTTCTAATTTAATTTATTTTTGTTTACTTAATAGAATCTTATCACGTTTCATCAGATCCTTTGGATTTCTCTCTTGTGTCTCGTGACATCGAGAGTGTTATCACCGGTGACACAAATATCACATCAATTTTGGTAGAAATATCACAATATTTTCGTAAACTATAAGATAGGCTTACAATCAATTCTTGTGTTGTCGCTATAGATTTTTCAAAAATCCGTTTTTGTTAATTTTTTATTACATTTTTATTAATCCGACTTTCCTAAATTACTTTTCATTTCAATATCGCTATAAAGAAACAAGACTGCTCGAAAACTATCTCGGTTGGAAGCATCTGTCTCCCTATCGCGTCTCCTCCGCAAACGATCTAAGTTTGTTTCGACACCATTCTCTCGGGCTAAGTCGTTATTTTGCCAGTAATAGCTACCAAAGTTTATATCTTCACTGGTTGTATAGAAATCCTTTGTGTGTGTAAAATATTTAAAAAATACCTAATAATGGAAGTCAACAACAAAATATTCCTTTTAAATATCTTTTTTCAGCATTCGAATGAATAGGAGATTTTATTTAATATGAACGATTTCTACAAAAATATCAATCGATTGATTCTTCACCGAAATATACCTGCATTTAAACTTTTATAAGCAAAATGTAAAAACAAATTCTTAATAATTCAAGCGAGAGAAATGTTTAAAAGGAAATTTCCTCACTGCGCCGTATTCTTCACGTCAATGATCCGACTAATTGATAGACGTTCCGGTTTTTGGTGAACAACGTTTACGATTTTACTCAAGATAATTATCCTGTAATAAGCTAGGTTTTAGTTTTCGTAATTCATTATTAAATAAGACGATAGGTAACTCATATTATTATGCTTGATACGATAAATATGAAGCTACATAAGCTTGTAGAATATGAATATGCCAGCTAACCCTTGCAAATATTTCACAGATTAGGTATAGAATTTAATAATCGAATTAACATATGTCCTGTTATTACAGATTATTAATAGATGGCGCCTTGAATATATTTTATTAGCATCAACAGATGGCATTCCTATTGGAAAAGCTTTTTAATTTGAACGAAAACTTTAATTTTAAATTATTTTTCCGTATTTCGTCAATTGCAGAAAACATAGGCTTAAAACTGCTAGTTGAATAATTGATTTTGATGATGAATTAACGGAGTTATGGCGTTGCGAAGAAACAACACATTTGAGAAATAACATAATACTAGTTGCGCCCGCGACTACGCCCGCGTGGTGTATTTCGTGTATGAAAAACAACAACTAATTTTATTTAATAACTTTATTTTTATAAACCTTTAGTATTCAGTGAACAATAATGCTTAATAGTAAATTTGTTTAGCATACATATATCACGCCTGTTTCCCAACGGGGTAGGCAGAGACCACGATCCTGCCACCACCTGCTAAGATCCTAGTATACATCTTTCGCTTCTTCAACATTCATGTAATTTAATAAAAATATTGATAGTGCAAACACGAAACAACGACATCTATTGTAGAAAATTTAGATTGAAAAGATAATTTTAATTAAATTAAACATGTATAAATGACGTTAAAATCTATTTAAAAATAATAATAAAAGCCCAACCCTAAATTAATAATATAAGTGCTTAAAGAAAATATACTTAAGTATAACAATAAATATCAAATTAATTTCATGATAATTTAAACGAAGCCGTACAGTGCCATAGATGAATACTCCTGAAAAAAAAACATACGTTTCCGTTAATTGTTTTTTTTAAATTATTCAAAGATAAAATAATTTGAATTAATTTTGGTATTTTTTCCACTAAATATTTTAAATACCTATATTACAAAATTACATATATTTTATATGTAGGTACATAACCTAAACGTAATTTATAGACCATACAAAACATTTCCATACATGTAAAAATGCATCCTAAATGTGCCTTCAGACTATAACTACAACCATACTAAATTTCATTAAATTCGGCTCAGTAGTTTTTGCGTAATTGGCTTTCAAACATACCAACAGACGAACAGACAGACAACAATTTCAAAATCTATCAAAATATGTTCTGTCCATGATTTTACACCCCCGTCTTATTATTTCTCAAATATACTTAATGTACATACAGATTTCGATTCTTCACCCTTATATTATAAGTATATACATGATGATGATATAGCTTAATGAATGCTTGTTCTCTATCACATTATCACTCCTCTACACTACAAATCTTTGCGGACTGGTATAAGGAGCCTCAGCTACACGGTAGCGCCCATCACGGCACGAACAAAGACGTTTGCAAACTCTTACGTTTGCCGTACCCTGCAAAATGGTCTCTCAGCCAACGTGTTCCCTGCTTGCTAATTGCTCCAATATTGGGTCCTTTACCGATGTAATCTGTCAACGACAATCGTCATTGTTTGTGGACTGTACCGTACTTAATATTAGGTACCGTACAGACATTTTGCCGAGCTATTCAAAAAAATATTTTAGTCGTTTTCCAACTAACCAATATATCTAAAATCTAGTTTTCCACATGCAAAGTTAGCGGTAATCTAGGCACCACACGATCTTATAGAATACTAGCGACCTGCCGCAGCTTCGCACGGGTGCAATTTTCAAAGTGGTGTTTTTTAATGTTTAGAGCAATAACGCTTTGGTGTTGATAGTTCATAACTTCATAGTTACGAAAAGTATGCTTAGCTCACGACGCGCAATTCATAATAGATGCAGAGTGCCATTCAACCGTTTCGCTAGGAGTGATTTCTTTGGTTGCGTGTAATTTTGAATCCGTGATATCTTCTACCGTAATGTTGTACTACAATTCTTTAGTTCGTTAGTTTGATGTATCTCTTGAGGTTTAGCCAACGTAAGCCATGTAAACGCCCAAAAATCGATTTATTGATGACTGGATTACAAAACATTTGAAACTATTTAATAACTTAATTGGAGTGTATTGTATATACAACATACCTTCCGTAAAAAGATCTCTGAATGTCAGTAAAACCCGTATTTTTTTCTTTACCTATAGATTTAACGGTGTGGCCACAACAATCTCACCTGATCTTGTGACGATGTGGCCCAAGATGGTAGCACGCTAAGCTTAGTGGAAGACTGGCTCTCAAATGCAGCTGCCGGAACATACCTATTGGTGTTTGGCGACAGACCTTCAACTTGAGAGGGGTAGCTAGCCAGGCGGGCATTAGAAGAATCACGGTGTTTTCCTTCTCTGAAAGCATAAATATAAGTTGCGTGGTTTAGAGTAAGTAAGCGGACAAACGGACAGACGCAAATAGCGACTTTATACTATGTATTGATAATAAAATTTTAGCTACGTTTACTTAAATAGAACATGCAAACGGCGTGTTTCTTGAATATTTTTCTTGAATAATTATTTAATTTTACGAAATGGAAGGAATTTAAGCGTAATAACAAATTAACTGCATACTCTTTCTTTTTTGGTAAATACAATCTCAAGAGTATTATTAACTTGGCAAAAAAATATAATTATTATTAATGTTTTATAGATTTACTACAAATTCTGTAATATATTCGTGAATGAAATATATTATTATTGAAGTTATACTTCTTTAGGCGCGTTATGAAAAAATGATGAGAGTGAAATTTTAAGATGCGCGCGCATCTGTGACACAAAATTAACAGTATGAAGTTGTCTGCTTAACCGCTCATTAAGTCTCGAAAAAAAAGCTACCAACAAAATAGAAATTGAACCTCGATATTAGTCGCGCATGTTGGTACGCTCGTCACCTCTGATCACTGTTTTCATATTTATAATATTTATCAACATGTTTCTAGTTTATACATTCCCAACACGTGTTTTAGTTTCATACAAGTGCGAATTATATATGTGCTAATAAATTATATTCAGTAGTGATTTAAATTGAATATTTTGATTGATATTACTTACTATTTGTGAATATTAGTGAAAAAAATTGTGCTTATATACTTTTTCAAGTGCTCCAATATAATTGAGGTTAACTATCCGTATGTATTATTTATTGATATAAATTAAAATACTTTTATTTAATATAATTAACACTAAATATTATTAAATTATTAATGTTAAATACTTATTATTGGTTATTTAATATTTACAAAATAAAGAAATAAATTTAATAAAACATTTAATAAAAAGTTTGTGATAAAAATTAAAATTGAACATCAAATTATAATATTAATTTTTAATATTTGCTATTAAATTAAATAAATAATAAATATTTATAAAAATAACTAAATAAATTTAATGAAATTTTTTTGATAAAAATGAAAAGTGAATATTAAATTAAGAAATCAATAAAAATATTTTTTAAATGACCAACCTTAAATTTAATTTTTGAATTTATTATTAAATTTATTTTTTTAATATTAAATAATCAATAATAAACATTTAAAATTAAGAATCTTATAATATTTAGTACAAATTATGTCTTATATATTTATTATTCTCTAAATTTGGTTTTTAATAATTATATTAAAATATATATATATATATATATATATATATATTATATAAGTTCCGATTCAGACATTACCGGAAGATACTATGGAAGTGGACATCATTTAATTAAAAATACATTTCGAATAATAAGACAATTTATGTTAGACTTAATGTAAGAAAATAAATATTTATTTATTTAATTTTTCAAATTTAAAATGAAACTGTTGATTATCCTTTTCCAATCCTTCTATTATTTTATTGTAATTAATTATTTGCATGCAATTAAAAACTATTTTTTAATGATGCCAAAGAAGTATAACTTCTCACGCGCGTACAAGCATTACACACACCCATTTTTTTATATTATTATCCAAATTTCAATAGCCGTTATTTTATTGTTCTCTCAAAATAGTTAAAAGTGAAAATAACCAATAAATTGGTAGTTAATTTTGCAATAAAACGTAGTTAATGAATCAATTACGGAAAAGTACCTACTGCGGCAGTTGACAAAGAGGCCTCGAGCTCGAAGCCTGAATTGGTATTTGGTGTTAATCGCCCAAGTTTTAATGAATAAAATTACTCAGAAATGAAAAGTTACGCATTATAAAATAAATTTTCTAAATGTTTACATTTTATCATAGCGTCGAAAATATTCTTATTAACCACTCGAAGTACAACCTTTAGACGTAAACGACATAAGTTATTTATTTGCGGTATAAATAATGTTTTTAACTTAACCAGTGAAAAAGATATTACTTGCGTTATATCATAAAGGCAGTAAAAGAATAGTAACTGTACATCAGCAAACGAGTATTTTATATATTACATACACCTACTGCATGATTATTTATCTCCATAGAGCAGGGTTCCCAAAGTATACGGTGCGACTCCGTGGAGTGCCACAAGACGCTTCTGTATTCTCTTCTCCAGAAACTAGGTGATTTTAATTTGGGGAGAATAGAAATATAGAGCTGGTACAGAGTCAAAAATTCTATTATGTACATAAATGTGCCTCAGATTGTAAGGTTTACATAAAAAGTTATTTACGTTTCTGTTTCTAATTAGTGTCTATGTAGACAAATTTTCATTCAGGTGCCGCGACGTGACATAATACTAAACTTATAAATACGTTGTGAACTAAAAGAGTTTGAGTATCCTTGCTAAGTAGATATAGATTTATGCGGTAATATATATGCAGTAATTATCCCATCTAAAATTATTATTTTCGTTAATAAATGACACGTTCTTTTTCAAATTGAAACGTTGTAGACTGCATTTTGAACTAAAAATAGACGGTTCGCAAATTACACGTCAGGTATAGAGAGAGGCTTATAAAAGAAACACAGTATTGCAATTTGCATGCACACTACAGAAATAGACAAACTAGGATACTACCTGAGTTAATTGGAAATAAACCAGAGATATTTTTAGAGGGAAAGCGATGTCTGGTCGACATCGATTTTGAAGCGATGATGGTTCAGTAGGTCACTGGAATACTGCGTCGATCGTCTTGGCTTCGAATCCTGTAATAAATCTAAGCTTTTAGTGAAGTAGAAAATCATAACGTAACCATAATGTGTTAGTAGAGATAAGATTTAATCGAATGTTTGCTTGTTTATTTCCCACTCTGAAGTAGATAATACATAGTTCGTCAAATACATGAGGTAGAAAGGTGGAAAGTTAAATGAGATATTGGTTACGATTTCATAAAAGTTAAAAAAAAAAAAAACAATTTCCTCATTCTTCGTCAATTTTGTTATAACAAAATCAGATAAATGTCATAAAATATATACCAATTAATCCGTCATTGCTGAAACATGCTGGCTTTGGTAAATTCTTCTGAATAATGTGGAATGGATTTCCTTTATGTATTTTTCTGATTATCAAAGCTTAAACCCTTACTATATTGTTTTTATTCATTTATTTGTATGACTAGTACCTACTATTACTATTACATGTACAATTTTTGCTAGAAAAGATAATAAGAAGTATAAATTAGAGGCAATCCAGGTCCAACTCTGATAGTATCTAATTATAATTAATACCTTCCAATTTTATTTTTTTCGTAGAGCGAACAATTATAGGCAAAAAAGTTTTTTGTTCGTCAAGGAAATAAAAGAGCGCAGTGAATGTGCTAAAATAATCTACAAAGTAAAAAGATATCTTGAGAGACTATCAAAATAATAAAGAAAATATTAAAATACATTTATAAAATTGAAATGTTTACTTATTATTTACACTTTATATTAACATTAAAAAGTGTCGCAAAGTCTTATACTTCGTAACATCTCCGTCGCTCCAAAAAGACAATTAATTTCATTCAAAGAAAAATGAAATAAAACACACAAGAAAGCCTGCCAATATGAGACAATAGGCGCTGTAAGCGAATGTTATGATACATTTTCACAAATAAAAACATTTATCTTAAAAAATAATCCTAAGAACAATGCACAAATAAGATGCAATTTAATTTAGATTAAAATAATGTTCTTCATTTGTTTTATACTATTGTGATATGTTAAATTAAAATATAATTTTAGATCTCTGAGTTGATATGTTTGGTTTGGTTGATATATGGAATGCTAATGAAAATCACTAAGAGAATACCCCCCACTATTACTTTTAATTTCCTTCACGTTGGGCTAAGGTTTCATATATTAGATTAGATGGGCTAGGAGTTCACTTTATTTTCGTTTTAAATTAAATTAAAAAAAAAAACGAACATACTAGACACCTTATAGAATATACAGCCACACGATATCTATACATTTTATTGTAGTTTATTATTTAAATACAAATATTATAAAACTGGATAGTGTGTATACAGATTAATGATTAACTCACCGCTGCGCTCAACTAGAATCCGCGCCGTCGACGTTCTGTACGTGTGTACCGTCAATGTACTATATAGATACGATACCCAAATCTACGCCTAAATCGACGGTCATTGCATTTAGTCACTACACACTACGATATTAAGTTGCCGATTCTGGGAGCTATTGTTCTTAGGTAAATTTACGTTATAAACCTAAGCAGCAGTAACAACTGTAAACGTCAATCAATCAGTAAGCGACACAAGACGAGAACAACACGTCTGTTTTGACGTTTCGTTTCGTGTGTGTCACCACACACTTCACGTGACAGCGAATATGTAACAGGCATGCCTAATTCAAATTTAACTCGAACGATAGCACTAGGAATAGCTATTCTATACAATTAATAAAATTGATGTGCATGTTTGTAATGTTAAAATATCAGATATTTACTAAATCCATATGAAATTGTACGAAACCTATAACAAAAAACCAATTTTTAAATTTTTTCTGTTTGTTCTGAATAATATCGGTAATGGTTTGACAGATTTTGTCGGTACCTTTACTGGTAGACAGCTGATGTTTTTAGGAGTAACTTAGGCTACTTTTATTTTATAAAAAGAATTAGGTTACCGTGCAAAAAAAAACGCATCTTTATGTTTAAAATAACCGGGGGGGATCCCGTGGGGAGAAGCGGGGTCACCATAATATCGACATTATATTGATATAATTGCAAATACAGACATATCGATGGTGAAAAGATTAATTGACAAAAGTGCAAAGTTTGTCAAATGAACGTTACTCAATTATTTGCTAATTATTATTCTAACAACACGTGTCGTGTAACTTAATTATGTTTATGTAATTAATTGAAAATACGTTTTTGCATTATCATGTAACCTTACGAAATTTGACTAAACCATTGTGTATGTATTCATTTCATAAATATATTTTCTTGACAAGACATTGTGTCAGAACAATGGCCTATTTATTCTTCTTGTGTTTTGTTACGACGCCGGCTAAAAGGCAAAAGCTCTCGAAGTGATTGTTGTATAGCGCGTCCGTCGACACCATAGAGTAATAAAGTCTAACACGCCGAGTTCATAATTCTATGGTCGACACAGTGTTTTTACATAACATTTTTTATCTTTTAATAAAAAAGTTCAAAAAATAATTTCTTAAAAATTGTATTAATAATTTAATGGAATTATTCTTACTATAATTTTTTGTTTCGTAATAAAAATTTGGAAAATAGTTTACCACGGAGTACCGGTACATTTCGTTCTTAAAATTGTAGGAAACATTGATTTGTAAATATCCGTTGACACAAACGATGGCACTATTGCACTGTTACTACTTTTTTTTGTTCCGGTTGTATTTGTAATTCTTCATATTTGTTAGGTACTAAGAGAGAAGTCCTTACTATTTTTGATTATCGACTTCTGCCTCGTAATATTTTTCTTTTTGAAAGAATGTTTATTTAACCGTTTATTAATTGGTTATAGTTTGTTCAGTCAGCTGTTTAAATAATTAAACGGAAAGTACGTTTTAAAAACATTATTTCAATTATAGAAACTCATTTAAGTAATGATTTAAATGCTCATTTTCAATAAGTTTTACGAGAGTTTTAAAGCAGAACTTGTTTCTTAACGCTTGATCTGGCGATGCAATAAAGGTATTGCGATTCTAATGAATTGTACTTGTTTGAAACTTTCTTGTATCGCAATCCGATGTCGGATTCCGATTCGACTTACACGATGTCGAAGTAATAATGTTCTAACAGACAGCTTTTTTTGTTGTGATTTCGGTTTTAATTAAAAACCAGGCTATGTTCAGGTATTTTGATAGTACCTATAGTAATTTGTGGTTACATTCGAGGCAGACGTATTTTAAAACTTCAAACTGTAATAAAATATGGAATAACAGTTCTATTAGAAAATATTGTAATATTCTATTAGAATATATGTTTTTCTACCTACTACATGATTTAATGTACAGCTCTCAAAAATATATGTACATGTCGGAGTAAAAGGGTCATTTATGATCACAATAACACAGCTTCCGCTTAATGACATTGTATATAGTCAAAAACATGTTTGTAACGTATCGGCGCTTGCAGGTAGTCTAAAAAGAAATTTTTTAAATATAGCGCTACCTACAACGTCCCGTTCGCGCTCGCGCTATATAAACTGAGGCACAGCGTGATGCCAGTCTGCATCTTCAATGTAGCCATAGCCCACTGCCATTTTCCAGCCGCCTGGAAAAAGGCCATAGTCATAGGTATCCGTAAGCCCGGCAAGAGCGCGTCGCTTCCCGACAGCTATCGCCCGATCAGTCTCCTAAATACGTTAGGGAAAATTTACGAGCGGATCCTTCTGAACCGTCTCAAGCCAGTAATAGAGGAGAAAGACCTCTATCCGCCTGAGCAATTCGGTTTCCGTTCTAGATATTCTTGCACTCATCAAGTGCACCGCCTCACGGAGCACGTTGCATTTAATTTTGCTGAACTATATAAACCCCGTCGTACACTTGCGGTCTTTTTCGACGTGGCCAAGGCCTTTGATAAGGTCTGGCACGAGGGATTGATTTACAAGTTGTACCGCTTTGAAGTCCCCGATAGGTTAATCAAAATAATTCGCGATTATCTAACAGATCGCACCTTCCGCTATAGAGTGGAAGGTGAATTGTCCACGCCCCGTCCAATACGCTCAGGCGTTCCCCAAGGTTCGATCCTGGCTCCTAGCCTATTTAACCTGTACGTCAGTGACCTACCTCGACTCCCGGAGGTCGAGGTAGGGCTATACGCTGACGATACAGTCATATATGCCTCAGATAGGAATAGATCCAACCTCAGACACAAAGTCCAACGCACCGTGACCACTCTCGGGAAGTGGTTTAACGAGTGGCGAATAGCCGTTAATCCCTCGAAGAGCGCCGCGATGCTCTTCGATGCGGATTCGTCACAGATACCGTGGAAGCTTAAACCTGTTAAGCTCTACGATAATCCGATTCCTTATGTAAGAGAGACCAAATATCTAGGGGTAACCCTAGATAGAAGGCTCTCTTTTAGACCCCACATCCGTAAGGTTAGGAACAGGGCCGCGTGGGTCCTGGGCCGGTTGCATCCTCTGTTGTGTTCGGTGAGTAAAATGTCCACGCGACATAAGCTCACGCTCTACAAGACGTGTATTCGACCAATTTTGACATACAGTTGCGCTGTGTTCGCACATATGTCCGAGTCGAGTTTCAAACGGTTACAATCGATACAGAATAGGTTCCTCTATCGTCTCACTGGGGCCCCGTGGTATGTTCGAAGCGTAGATCTCCATAGAGATATGGAGCTTCCTTCGATACATGCCTACGTTAAACAGCTCTCCCGTTCGTATTTCGACACCGCGTCGAACCACGCGAATCCGTTAATAAAAACAGCCGCCACTTATGTTCCGGCACCCACAGACATCCGGTGCAAACGCCGGCCGCGCAATATTTTTATTGATCCCGACGATCACATCGAAAATTCGAATAAATATTACACATCCGTCTCTCCAAACAGAGCGTGCCAGCGCCCACGCCCGCGTAACCACCGTTCTCTCCGCAGAGGGCGGGCGGTCAATTTCGCTCCAGCACACCCGTCACGTCCACCCTCTCTAGCGGTAACCCAAGCCTAGGTCCGTTCCTCGGTGTGAAACCCTTGGGTCAGGCAACCGCCCGCGCGATACAAGTGACACTGTACGTGCATCACTTAGCTACCTACATAGAACACTACACACGTATGAACATACACACGTGCACACCACACAGGTACATAGGTTCTGTGAGGGACCTTTTTTTTTCTTTTTTTACGCTAGTTAGTTAGCGCTAGTTAGTGTAGAAACATTCCGATTACTGAATACACATACGCATGGTTCCTTCCTTCCTCCCAGGAGGAAGGGAACATGCCTATGTGTATATTTAGTTAGCTCGAATCGTAGGTGTAGGGATTCGATTAGATCGCGACCCATTTGCGAACGCGACGACCGCCCGAGCCGAGGTCCGGCCACTTTGGCACCCTCGTGCGAGTCGTCCACAAAACTTTCGCGGCTGAGTGCCCTCTGCGCTCGCCCCCAAGTCCAGTGAAGCTGTAAAAGCCGCAGCGGCTTTAGGGCCCCTAAGGCTAACAGTGTAGTCAGTTCTAAAAAAAAAAAAAAAAAAAATACGTCAAAAACTAATTTCAAATAGTTGCAAACTTACCGGTGCCCCTCCATACATGCGAACGGAAGATCTCCATAGATCTCTCGATGATCTCGATGATAATGGATCTTCCGTCGATTCATTCTTACGTCAAATTCCTGTCGCGATCTTACTTCGATACCGCGTCGAATCACGCCAACCCGTTAATTAAAGTAGCCGCTACTTATGCCCCTAATTCTAAGGAAAAAGCGCCGACCGTCTACCACCTCACGGAAAAAACGCTGACCGCGAAACATTTTTACCGACCCCGACGATAAAGTCGAGAAAGCTAACGCGTTCTACTCCACCGTCTCTCTAAACAGAGCGTGCCGCCGCCCACGCCCGCGTAACCACCGTTCTCTCCATAGAGGAAGGGCGGTCATCTTCGCTCCCGCACACCCGCCGCGTCCACCCTCTCTAGCGGCAACTCAAGCCTGGGTCCATTCCTCGGTGTGAAACCCTTGAGTCAGGCAGCCTCCCGCGCAATACAAGTGACATTTCACGTGCAACACTTAGCTACCCACATACAAACTTTACACACATATACATACGTCTACACCTCATAGATACCTATGTAGTATGAACCTATGAACCTATATCTGTAAGGAACCTTCTTTTTTCTTTTTTTTACGCTAGTTAATGTAGACCATATTGCAGATTACTAAATACATATACACATGTTCCTTCGAGGAGGAAGAAACATGTATATACGTATGTTAGTTTAGCTCGAATTTACGGATAGGGAATTAGTCAGATCGTGACTTATTTGCAATCACGACAACCGCCCAAGCCGATATCCGGCCACTTTGGCACCCTTGTGCACGAGTTGTCCAAAACATTCGCGGCTGACTGCCCTAAGCGCTTGCCCCTAAGTCCGGTGAAGCTGTAAAAGCCATCAGCGGCTCTGTTTTTGGATAGGTTTTCTAAGGCTAGCAGTATAGTTAGTCAGAAAAAAAAGTGATCCTTGAAACCTTATTATAGAACGTCGTACTATGCGGATGCGCTCTTTGTTTAGATTACTATGATCAGTTTATTATTAGAATGTGCCGTCGTGATGTTGTCGTTCGTAATGAAGCCGCCCTAGTTCACGTGCCGCCCTGGTTCATCCGCCGACCTAGTACAAAGAACGCACTAAAGATTTCAGACGGACCTCATGACGCAGTAGTAGTAAACCCTACTATTGCGGGCGTGACTGACTTTTGTGTGGTCAGTAGTGTCTGGTTTTTAATTTGTAATCTTTATTATAAAGTTCGTCATGTAAGCTGACATGTTTGAAAACGTTAATATTTGTTTTTACAGATGAAACACGTCATGTATATCATTATCTATACAATTAACCAAATTCAAGTGTGTAATGTCAAAATAACAGCTTTTTACTAAATGCATAAGGAAAATATATAAAATAATTTAAAAAAAAAAAGTTTTTTTTTTCTGTCGCTCTGTTTGTTCCGGGTAATCTCCGAAACGGTTGGACCGATTTTAACGAGACTTTCCCTGGCAGATAGCTGATTATTATAAGGAGTAATTAGGCTAATTCTATTTTAGAAAGAGCATTGGGGTCCCTCGCCAATAAAAAAAAACTGGTCATGGTGAATTAATTCGGGTACATAAATGCCTTACTCTGAGTAAAACCAATCATTAAGTGATAAATTTATCTTAAATTAATGTATTACATAATTGTAGACATTAAAAATGGCTTGGCACTGAGTAAACCATATGTGATATAATAAATTAATGTTTAAATTGTAGACTTAAAAAAAGTGAAATATCAAATTAATGTATTACATAATTGTAGACACTAAAAAGACCTACAAAAAAATTTGCAAGAGTATTTGTCTATCTTCTAAGGAACACCCACAACAAGCATTTTTGCCTTTAAAATAGCCGGGCGAAGCGGCGGGCGGGAAATAGTACAAAATAAATTCGTGTTAAAAATCCTATATTTTCTTTCTTTTTCAATATCTCGATTTCGTTTATTGTATATGCCACGTGGTAACATATTGCACCCGACACTTTTATTGAGAAAAGGTAACCTAGGGTTGACAAAGATGAAAATTTAATATGATAATATCTACTTCGTACCGTGACAATATATTATATTTCATCGAACGAGGCGATAGAGTGATGGCTACGAGCCCAAGCTGTTCTACTCTCGCTTGGGACACGCCAGATAATCTCCGTAACGGTTGGACCGATTTTGACGGGACTTTCACTGGTAGATAGGTGATGTTATAAGGAGTAACATAGTCTACTTTTATTTTAGAAAAAGAATTAGGGTCCTCGCAAATAAAAAAAAACGTTGTCCTGGTGAATCAATCCGGGCGCTTAAATGGCACATGTATTACATAGCTATAACCTACAATAAAGTTAGTAAGAGCATATGTCTATCTTCTAAGGATCATCCACAGTAAGCATTTTTAAGGTTCCGTAACTCATAATGAGAAAAACAAAGGAAACTTTATAGAATTACTTTGTTGTACGTCTGTCTGTCTGACTGGCTGGATATATGTCCGTGTGTCAAGACCTTTTCTCTAAAAAGACCTGAGATGTAAAGTTGAAATTAATATCATATACTAAAGCCTATGGCCTCATAGTGCTGTAATTATAAGAACTTGGTTATTGCATGATGTTTTCTAATGCCCGCCTGGCTAGCTACCATCCTCAAGTTGAAAATCTCTTGCCTAGCACCTATAGGCGTGTTACGGCAGCTGCACTTAAGAGCCAGTTTTCCTACTAGGCTTTGCGTGTCGCCATCTTGGGCTTCATCGTCACTTAAAGTCAAGTGATATTGTAGCCATAATGCCAAAATTTCACCCAGCCGAAGACGATAAACCACACCGATAGTTTCTTGCCCATAGCGAACAATGGAGGCTTTATTATAGTAATAACGACATCTCGAATATTCTAAGATTGAAATTCCTGTTGATGGCACGGTATCCACTACCACCGAGCCAACTTATTTAGTTTTGATTGTTTGTGACATAATCGAAGAGCTAAGCCCACTTTATAAATTACTAGCTGTGCCTCACGGTTTCACCCGTATTAATTTTATCAGACAAACACCGAAATGCAAATGTATCCTGTGTAGCCTATCATAATTGTTCTTCAAGCAAGTACAATTATTTTAATTTTTCATTATCTCCTGAACTATGCGTTCAAACAACATGCTATATAGAGCAAAATTTAACTTCATAAAATTGTCTGACTGACGTTGCTTAGTGCTAGTTCACTAGTAAACAGATAACCATGGCCAAGAGTTTAGGTTTACGTAAATTATTTAAATGCGCAGTTTGTGATCTAAATCACAGGTCATCTAAATGTAATAAGAATTGATGAAACAATTTCAAAAACTAGAAAAACCAAAACGGCTGTTGGTGAAGCTGTGGACTGCACTTAGAAAATTACTATATAGAATGTAGGGCAAAGCATACGAAGAAAGGCGGGCTGACACAAAAAACGAATAAATTGAATGAACTGGCGTCAGTACTGATCGTAACGCGTTCTAATGATGCAGTGAGTAGTAACGAGGGGAGTGAAGGGGGCGTAAGAGGGCAAACTGCGAGTACTACTAAGCAACTTCCACTCGCACTTTCATTAAGCAAAAAGTGTTTACACGATGAAATTTCATGTGCAGTAGAAGTACTTGCGCAAGCTATTACGCATCGTGTGCAAGCGGCATAAGAGATAGGCATATGCTATCGATAATTTTTTTCAGATATACTAAGGACTAATATTTTTGTAGAACATTGTACATTACATTTTATTAACCTTTACGCCAGCGCACGCGAATAAAACAGTTCGGGAGAGCTTCTGCCTCCGACTTACTTAATAAAAATCCATATTTAAGGCTAGCTGAGAGTTATAGGCTAATGTGAGTCTGGCTTATCATATACAAAAATAATTTTTTTAATCCGACTGGTGGTTCCAGAGTTTAGCGTGTTTGAACAAACAAACAAACTCTTCCGCTTTATTATATTAGTATAGATTCCTAGCCGAAGTAAAATTAATGGCTTTGATGGTTTTCCTGGATACTCGGATTCTTTTATTTCGTTCATCTCTGACTTCCAAAACACCACCTAGGTGTTAGGGATCTTTACCCGACTATTTTATTTTATTGAAACCCTAATTTTTTTTTTTCTAACATAAAAGTACCTAGCCTTACTTACTCCTTATTTGTCATTTGTCAGTGTTAAGTCCCGTCAAAATCTGTCCAACTGTTTCGGAGGAGATTTCTCGGAAAAAATAGTCAGACAGACAACAATTTTAAAAATTGTTTTTTATTTTTATTTTAAGTACCTTATATTTTGACATTACAAACGGACACTTCAATTTTATTACTTGTATAGAAGACAGAAGAGTCATTTTTATAGACGGAGATCCACACTGAGATCATTGAGAATTTGAAACAGCTGTCTTAAATGCCTACACAGTTACCGCCGAGACGCGACGTTACAAGCTTAGAGTCATTAATTATCAAAACAAACCGGTTTTTACTCGGGATGCCCGCAACTGAAAACCGCAATTAAGTGGTGAGAATAAATAAATTTAAAACGGCGTCACGTCTAAAAACATAATCTGAGGTTGATTAATTGCCATCCGAGAGATCGCTAGTCTTGGGGGAAGTGAACGAGTTTCATTTCGGACGGTGCTATGTTTTCAGTGATAAATTTTCATGTAAAAATCAGTAATTTAAATTTATAAAAGTGATAAATTACTAATAGCCGCGTGAAGATGTGGCCAAACATAATAATAGCGTTGTTAGCATATAATTTTTTTAAATATGTTCGAAAAAAACAAAGAAGGCTGGTCTGGTAGGACGCCTTGATCTCAGTATTTAGCGTGGTATCGGAGTGTCTTCCATTGTTAAACCGGACTGACGACTTTTCCATAAACACCTTGATTGCTAGTTACTTCAAATAAAATGTGTAAAAGCAACTAGGCCGACATAGCTCTAGGAGTTAAAAGTTTAAAAAAAAACAAGTAGGAAAAAATATAGTGTTACCTCGTGACATTTTTTATTACGTTTTACAAGCGTTTTTTACACACGTTTATTATTTTCCTCTCGTAGTTTTATTGTTACTCATATTATTGACAATCATCACAGTCTATCTCAATTGAGGAATGACATATAAAATTTCCTGTCTACAAAGTTTTATTTACGATTTCGAAAACTTTTATTTGTTATTTCTAAAAACTTCCCGTGTACAAAACTTCACAAAAATCGGATAATCCGGTTTTGAGTTAAATCCGGACAAACAAACAGACAGACAGACATCAAAATTTTAATGTCACGTGATGAGTCTCCTTTATATTTTTAAAAATTTGTAAAAAATTACATATACCTAGACTATAGAGACAGAACTAGATTTGCTTTTATTTACGTTAAATAGAACAGACAACAATAGAGAATGTTTTTGTAATGTTCATTTCGTTCAATCTTCATTTGTCGACACGAAAGTGTCTATGAGTCAAGGATGCTATTAATTGTTAAAGTATGCCGATCGCTATTGCACATTTATAAAAAAAGCCTTGTAACAAAATAATCTCTCGAACTAAACAGTTAATTTAGAAACATTAAGAAGACATATTGTAGACCACCAATAACTTTATACAACAAATACCCAAGCAATGCAAAATTCCTGTGTTTCGATTCTTAATAATAAACGAGAATTTTGCTGTTAAAAACAATGGAAAAGTAAAAAGTAACTATATAGTTACATATTTCATGTGAGCTCTTTAACTTTTAGCACATAAAGTATTAAACTATAATAGTATATGAACATATCGTCAAAAACACAATACTTAATCAATATATACACGCTTTTGAAAATAATTTTGTTAACTTTAACTCAATATTTACAATTGAAGGATAGCATTAAAAATATAATTTTACCCTTTCCTGTATCAAGACACGTGTAAGAAGCTTTTAGTCAACAGAAAATGCGTAGTAGGATATAATAACAAGAAAATAGCATCTGGCGCTTGTTGTGTACCACTTAGCTCTCTGATTACAAACAACACAACATTAATTATGTTTTTGCTTCCGAAGATACCAAAGCAATTTACGTGGCCGCATGTTTTTGGGTGAAATAAATGTTCGTAATAAGTTTGAGGTCGACTGTTGTTGGTTATTTTACCGAAATACGATCCATCTTTAAACGTGTATTTAATGTTTTTTAGCAATATTTTTAACTAATTGTTTAATTAATTTTTCTAATTACTAATGTTAATTAGTCATAATTAACATTTTACAGTATAAATGGCTGATAGGACAATCACCTAACTTAAAAATAACGATAAAATCATTCTAGCAACATTTAAATATAATAATAAAAGCCCAGCCTTAAATTACTAAAATAAGTGCTTACAGAAAATATACTTAAGTGTGACAAAAATATCAAATCAATTTTATGTTAATTTAAACTAAGCCGTACAGCGCTATCTATAAATACTCCTGGAAAATAAAATACATAAGTTTTCATTTCATAAGTTTTTTTTTTTTTAAATTATGTAGGTAAATGTAAAATAATTTGGTATCTTTTCACTTTCTTAAACCGAATATTTTAAATACATTACAAAATTACATAAACACACATCCTTTTTTATATTTACATAACTGAAACGCAATATATAGACCATACCAAATGTCCATATACGTGTAAAAATGTATCTTATTTCTTCTCAAATATCGTCAATGTACTGATTTCGACTGTTTACTCTTTTATTATAAGTATAGATCAATCCTAGTTTCTGCACCTGATTGGACTATCTTAGTGGACACATATGAAAAACATTATAAAATACCAGAGAATGTGGTTGTTTCGTCATCCAGACCAGACATATTTCTTTATTCTTGAGAAATCAAGCGTATAGTACTTGTAGAGCTTACTGTAACGTGGAAAACTAATATACCTAAAGACCACGTAATAAAAATGAATAAATATTTCAATCTGTGTAACGAGTTAACCAAGAACGGCTATGCGGTTAACTTATATGCGGTGGAAGTGGGAGTGACAGGTATTCCAGGGAATCTCTCTATAATTTGTTAAAAGACCTCGGCCTGTCGATAACTGCAGTAAGTTCTATTTTAGAAAGGGTATCTAAAGCAGCATTAACAGGCTCTTACCAAATCTGGCTTAGCAGGGAGGGTATCACGGGCAGTCAAGATGAACGCTGATGTGCATCATAAGGGGGCCCCTTAAAACCTACTCCTGGGTCGGAAGTCCCGGGGACTGCTCGTTTTTTCTCTGTCTGCTACACGATGGACCCTGCACCCGCACGGTGAATCCATGGAATGCTAAGATGTTTGTCTCTCTTCACAGACGTTATTTTATTTATATTATATGTATATAAATTATTATATTATATTTTATATACATTATATTTGTACATTAATTTTGTCAAAATAACTTTTAAAATAACAGAATAATGTTCTTTACATAAATAAAATAATATATCTATTTTACGATGGTGGTAAACTAAACAAATTCTTTTAAAATAGTATAGTATTTTCTTTTATGAAATCCCCCGAAACACTCGTGACAAATTGGATTAGTCTGTAATTTGCGGATAGTAAAAAAAAACAAGTCGTTCAGCGGTCGGAGCTACACGAACGAATGTGTTTGTTGTCCTTTGGAAAGTAAATTGACGCATTCTCGGGACCAGTAGCTACTCCCAGCAGATACTCTAAATTGAAATGCCAATCATTGTCCTCGAATAAGATTCGAAAAAGACAACAATTCGTACATGTTCAATTCTGCGTTCACGGTTTATGTGTCTGGCATTATTAAACTCTGTTTTTATCCGACTACAGTGAAGCGAAAAGGAGGGTTATGATTTTCACCGTTATGTATTATATGTATCTTATTATTATATGTTCATCTGTACGCGATTTTCTTCTAATCCACGTAACATAAATTGATAAATGAGATATCGTTAGAAGCGTCTTGATTGTCCTCTGGTCATAGGCTATATAATTTCAAACTGAATTCAATATGACGCCCTCTAGAGGACATGAAATCTTGCATTTTGGAAAAAATATTTTAATTGTATCGTGTTGGGTATCAAATGAAAGGGTTTAATTATTAAATTTCAAAAATATTATTTATTTTATTTTTATTTATTTATTTCAAGAAATCTACAGCTCTTAAATTCTAACTTACATACATAATTAAGTTGACATATTGGCTTAGCCAAAAATGATTTCAATCGTATTACAATAAAGTTATAATAATTCTAATATAATATTATAATATAATTATAACACCCCAACGAAATTATTAATTATATATTACTAGCTGTTGCCTGCGGGTTTCCTTGCATTAACTCGATAAGTGCGTATAATATAATTTGCTAAACCACTTAATATAATTTGAAAATTTGATGTCGTTAGAAGCTTTTTGATTGTCCGCAGGTTATGAGCTATGTAACGTCACACTGAAATCAATATAAGTGCGACCACGGCTATCCTCTAAACATCACTATATCCGGTTGTTAATTTAAATATTTAAGTTATTTACTTATTAGATGATCAATAATCGAATGGTTTGTAGATAAGAATTTCGGACAAAAAAAAATCTTGTTTCTTACTTTTTAGAGAGCGATATTCCGTAGTTGGATTTTAGTTTTTAAACTTTTTTTTAAACTATATTTATTTAGCCTATTATATCTATATATTATTTCTCGAGGGTGTATTGTGGCAACGCCACCTCTTACTTTATTCTTCACCAGAATTAATGATTAAAAAAATAATCTTAAAGCTTACGTTCCCTGCGGCTATTGACGATAAAATAGACATGACAGGTCTGTTACATTTTTAACATTTTATAATGTGGAAGATATTCACACGAATAAGCTAGTAACATAAATCAATTTCTCATCATACTGAAAAGAGGCATGTAATAACTTAAAATAGTAGGTAGGTATAAAAATATAACTGAAATTGTCTACGGTAATATTTTTACTAGAAGTGTTTCCCCCCTCTTTTGAAACAAAACCACTTTTTATCATCTGTTTATTTAAATATATATAATAAGTTGTGGACAGAAATATCCAATAATACTAAGAAGAACTAAATTTAAGTTACAATATCCATACGACCTCGACTGAGACAAAACTATGATGGACGATAATAACTATGATAATGAACTAATTCGTAAAGTCAAAAAACTTCACATATTTCTGTAATTTCAATAGAAAGCAAGCTGTCATTGGTTACTTCTTTATACTTCGTCCCGCTTCACGCAAAATGAGCGTTCAGCAGATTGGAAATCAAATCAAAAGGAAAGGAGCTCTCAACACAATTCAATTGTAATCCCAGATTACGACCAATCAGATTATTAAACAGTCTTTTTATTGCTAGCGTTTCATTCTGAATTGAAAAGAGAGTTATTCAGTTTTTGTAACTTATATATATAAGTACCTAATTAAGGAACACATTATCATTTTAACTTAAACATCATTGATTGTAATATTCTATACTTTTAAAGCGACTTCACAAATAATAGGATTTTTAATCACAAAACACCTTCACTTTCCGAATAAACAAATAATAAAATAAAAATCTTGTTAAACATAACCAATTTTTCACATCATAAATTTTTTTTCAGTCTGTACAATATGATAAAAACTCGTCCCAGTCATTTTCTTCGGCGATTACCGAATACATAGTCAATTGCCCGATCTATTGCATTTCCTAGGCATTGCAACTGACGGTGAAAATTCATCCAAAAGCGGTTACTTATTTATTTACCATGATTTACGATGATGTGCTTTATTTTACATTAGAAATACAAAAGATTATTCAAATATAATTCCCCATTATTTTCTAATTATAATTCAATTAATGCAGCTGAAAAAATGTAATAACAAAATATATCAATATTATCACTGAATAAAGAATTTCGATGCAAAATTTTAAGCCTACCGTATTCAAACCTTTTGTTATTCTGAAGACAGATCGCTTCGAAATCTTTGGTCTAATTCATTTATTAAGCTCATTCAAAAGCCAATATTGTCTGGAATAGTAATGAAATTAGGGCATTAGAATTTTGTAAGATCATTGTTCCGTTTATTGTCACTGAGCATCTGTATAGTTGCCAAACGAAAGGTTTAATGTTGACCTAATATTCTAAGCTATAGTTAAGTAATTTTTTCTATAAACTATTGTTTAAATTACGCATAACAGATGTATATCTGTATGAAGTATGTAGTTGTACTGCTATCATTACTACTTAGAGTACATATATTGTAAAGATATGTATAATTTTAAACTTATTGTATTAAGATTTTATATCATTCATGTACTAAATAAAATGTTCACTTAGATATTTTTTCTTGTAATTATGAATTCACTTCTACTACAAAAGTCATCCCTGGGTAACGATATACATCTAATACTACTATATGAGCAATTGTATATATAATACATATTTATATGTAAACATATTTAAATATAATTTAAGAAGCTCGCACCGCTCGGTCACCTAGATGTTATTTAACTTTTAAATAATTATAATTATCCTATTGATGTACATAAGTAATGCACGGCTCACTGCAACAGCCACATATAATATTTTATTCTATGGCATGTGGTAGAGTATATTGCAGTTTTAAATAGCCTCCAATGACATCGGTTGTAGCACTTACTATGGTGACTTGATTTAGGTGAATGCGCAAAACAATAATGCACTAATGAAAAATAATGAGATAATCAGATTGTAAATAAATTTACTGTTTTTCTGATACAATCTTGACCTTATTGATGAAAGTAACGTTATACAATAAACAAGTAAAACTTTAACTTTGAGGGTTTCAAATTTATACTTCTTTAAGTGCGTCATGTATAATTTGTACAAATATTAAGAAAATGAGTGAAATAGCAACCACAGCAGTATTATGACCCCTGCTTAATTATTTGTTAAATCAACCGGGATTATTGACTTGCATACAAAAGGTGCTATCAAACGTCATTGTTGAATACAGGAACTCGCCTCTAAATAACTTAAAAATAAATCGAATCGGAAACCTACATTATTGTAATAGATAATTTTGATCAGCAAGTAATTTGTAGGACAATTCACAACTTTTACATCACAACTAAAGAAATTCCCACTATGAAAACACTACACACAAAATTAAAAGAAAACGAAGATTATAAAGGCCGCAAAACTTTTAATGGAAAAGCACGAAATTCTATACTTGCGAATTAACTAGGTATCTAATAAAAAATGTAGAATTTCGTGCATAAAACTGACCACTTATTTTTATCGACGATACATATATACATAAGTCACATACCCTCTCAAAATCTTGGTCCGCTGGAATGAATTCTAGTTTAAAGCAACATGTATCGAACTGCAACCCCTTGATCATTGTTCATGCCGATGGTATGGATGGTTTTGTACGGAATGCCTTGCTTATGTTTAAAGCCAACCAGAAAGTGATAATTATAATTCATGGTGGATCCAAACGCAGTTACTACCAAACCTTAAACCACAATAACGTTGTTGACAATGCGCGGTGCATTGTCACCATATGCGAATTCTAGAAAACAGCAAATGATTGACTGGCTGACCTTTCGAAATATTGAGCATTTAGCCCCAGTAATGTGAACAAATTCTGCAAAATAAGGCAAGGTTTTTAGAGAATAAGATAGAGAAATATTACGACAGCACGGTTATACAGTGCTTCGTTTACTGCCATGCCTGAATATAATCCTGTAGAACATATATTGGGGACAGTGAAAACTTACTTCGCAAAAAAATGTCACAATGAATATGAATGCTATAATGACATTAGCTGAGGATAATTTAATGTAATAACTGTCGAGGAATGGAGAAATGTTTTTCTATATGCCATTGAAGAGGAAAAGTAGTTTCAGGGTAGAGTCAAGGCTTTATACAATATCAGAACGAATTATCATTAACATTAATAATTTATAGAATTAAAACAGGATGATTATGAAATACCCGGAGTTGAAAAGAATCATTATTAAAAATTACTTATAATATGTATAATATTAAGTATATACCTATACAAATATAAATAGTATTTGTTTATTTATTTATCTGTTGATCGTACACTACTATACACGCAAAAACGTCTCCCAAGGTGATTTGGCTTATATATGCTTCCACGTTTTTATTATTTACTAGCTGTGCCCGCAGCTCCGCACGCGTTAACTATATAATTATTGTTTATGAAGATGTCGTGATTTTTTAAAGTTAAGGACCATGTATCTAAAGAGTAAAACAAAAATAAGTGTGCAACAGAGTTTCTCGGTAGTCTTTCAAGGAAGGTCCTACTTTATCGATTGCTGTTTGAATCGCAGTTTTTACGAACATTCAAATTGATTGAATACTATTCGAAGAAAAAAAAAACATAAATTAAGACCTAGTTTTCATATTAATAATAACTTAAATGGATAGAACAAAAATGTTTAAATTTTATTATATGTTAAGCATTTTAATATTCTTTTCTCACGCTACAGATTAAGAATGTATACAAAATTATTAAAATACTAAATTTCAGTGAAATTCAGGAGTGCTTTAACCGTTTCGAATTAACTCTTTGTCTGGCTTTGTGAGTTTATAGCGGGTCTAATGAATTGTACTAGTTAAAGTTTCACGTTTCACGGACCGGTGTCGGGTTTAGATATTTGTACGAGGTAGTTCTAATGACGCTTTATCAAGAACTTAAATCTGACTTTTAATTGCGATTCCAGTTTTAATTAAAATCGACACCGTTCGTTTGAATAGAGTAAAGGAACGACTGAGTTAGACGGTACTAGGGCTGCCATCAATCCGGTTTTCCCCAAAGTTATCTTAGTTTAAAAAGTGTCTGGAGAGCGTCCGGGTAAAGTCGGACACTTTTGCATCCAGAAAAAATCAGATTAATTGATTAGATTACTTATAATTTGTTGATTACGTTATGATTTAAATTTTGTATAGTTTCACTGAGTCTTTTTTAAAAATGTATCCAAAAAAGGTTTACTTATTACTTTTATTACTACATTACCGCAAAAATATAGTTTGTTAATAATTTAGTTAGGTATTTAATTTGTTTTTCTGTATTATGGGTCGATTTTGCCAACATTACAACATAAACTGAGAAGTAGCTGTTTATCTAATAAAAAATAATTTTTTTTTTTTTGTTAAAAATAATTTTAAGAAGTCTGCGGAAAAACTCTATTTTCTCTACTGTCTGGGGATTTTAAATTTACTGTGCTGTGTTGATGGCAGCCCTAGACGGTACTGATAGTGGTTTCGTGGTTCGGCTACATTTCAAAAAGACTTGATCAAGATTGGATGGGGTTAATTTAAATGTGCCGAACTTTAAAACATTGGTAGAAAACTTTACTTCTGAATTAATATATTGCCATGCATTTATATAACAATATTAACTGTTGTGCCCGCAACTCTGCATGCGTTTAATACCACAGCTTATAAATTTTACCTTTTTTAAATTTGTGAAATAATTTCTTCGTCTCCATTTTTAAACTGATATTATAAGATTTCTAAAAGTAATAATGAGAATTCTTATATACATTAAAGAATGACATATACTTCTTATGTACAAAATTGCTTAAAAATCGATTCAGCTGTTTTTAAATTAAATCTAGACAGAAGGAACAAATAAACAGGCATTTTTTTTAAATTGTCTTATTCAGAAAAAAATTGCATATACAGAGAGAACTATAGATTTATTAATATTATATAACGGTACCTTACCATTTATTTATTACCAGTTAATGAATTTATGGTACTTTAAGCATCTAACATGTATAATATGTATACACATCTTTATTCCAATCCATGAATTGGATCACAGAAATTACAGCAGTTTCGAAGGATAAGTACCGCCATATGTCACAGGGGTAAAATCCGCTTGAGAAAAACCCTATAGATGGACCTTTTGAAACTATCTCTGCGCCTACCATCTGTGCGGATTGCCTCACTTTACAACTTTACTAATTCATGGTGTAATATATTGCTTTTAGTAGTTCCGTATCCTTAATGTGGACTAGGGTACAGATATATTTTTTTAAGTTGAAAAATTTGTACAATAATACCAAAAACAAATGGTTTTTAATCCTTGTATTATAAAGTTTTCAGTTTAACATGTGTATCTGCCCATCAGTATATCAGTGTGTCTGCTCATTGAACACGTTACTTTAGTTTGTCATCAGGTTTTTTTAGTAGCACGCCAAATTAACGGTACAGTCCCTGATTGGTAAGAACAGTATATCCTCACACAACGGCGACAACCGAGAAATCGTAATCAATCGACGGTCGCCGATCACAGGATGATCCTGAAACGCGACACGCAAAAGCGAGTCACAATGATGAACTTTTCACCACATGTATAGTGGCCGCGACCCAATCGGACTGTACAGCCCTACCACCCCGCTATCGCCATTTTCTTGTTCGTTAATCAGCAGAGTGTACCACGTGCAGGTGAGATTGGCTTGGACGTCTCAGCTTTGAAGATGTAATTCGACACCCCTTACACCTTGAAAAATATTTACATAAATTTTACAGATATGACGTGAGATTGATGTCAAATATAGGTCATGTTTACACATGTCACCTGTAACATGGTGGTTCCCAAACGGCTGAATCGATTTTGATTTAGTTATTTATTTATTAGAGGGTGCCATGGTCTTAGCTATGTTTCAAGAAAATCTGTTAAGGCATTTGAAGATTATAGCTTTTCCAATTGGCGAAAGAAAACAATTAATGTTTTAATTTGTTTTTGTTTTTGTAACACATATTATATATAAATTGTAGCTTTCTAAACTCCTCCATACTTTAACCCATTAGCTCTAATTTAGTAAGTAGATGTACTTAATTTGGAGAAAAAAATGAAAATTTGACACCTCCAAACACACACTAAGTACATATATCAAATCTCATATCATCCGTACGTGCAGTATGCTTAATAAGGAGTCCTAAATTTTCTCTTCTCGTACTAACATAATATTATAGAAAATATGCTCAAACAAACTCCACCAACGTCACTTCAACACATAACAAAGAAGTTGTCGTAGTGTATCGCTGGATGCAGTCCTTACTATTTGATAATGGTATCCGTCCCCAGAGTATAAGATAAGTAAATCATCCATAAATATGCGTTGAGTTATAATATATTAAAGGCCACTCTCCGCACAATATAAAGTCCACGTCCGACGCGGTGGAACCTTTCAAACAAAAACTATCTTCTATATAAAGGTTTGCCATTTTTGATCAAACTGTATTTGTTTTACACCGTAGGTAATTGGTTATTGTAAAAAAAAAAAAATCACTATGTCTTCTTTCAATATAAAAAATTAAAGTTTTAAGAAACTACGATTCCACGCGAGCGGAGCCGCGGCCACAGCTAGTTTTATTGTATAATATCAATATTAATGATCCATGTAGTTATAATAAATTAATAAATAAATCATAACATACTTATTAAAAGTAATTCTTACTATTTAATTACTGCGCTAAATATTCAAATAAGTACGAACTAAATTAATGACGACTACATTTTAGAAACGCTTATATAAGGCCTTAGTTACACCAGATGGAAAATTAAGATGAGGTTGACCTGTACTGTGAGACTGACAGTGTTATTTCCTTGCACAGACAAATGAATCGTATTATAGTCATTCGTTTCTGCCTGATCCGTAACCACTATTTATAAAGTTAGAACCCGATGTTAAAGTGTTTATGAATGATTCGTGAAAGTTAACTACCTACCACGGTGAATTACGTTTCGGGATCAGCCAATAATCAATATTCAGATAATTATCATGTTTTGTGGATATATTTGTGGTATGAAGTGATATTGAATAACAACAGACTGATGGTAAATATTATCACGAGGTGAAGTACAGTTATATAATAGAGCCAATATCTATACAAATAAATAAAATTACAATTCGTTTATAAAATCAAACTCTTAAACAAGATGTAAAATTGAAACGATTCCCAGTACAAAATCGTGACAGCGCCATCTCTTATTAATACAAAAAGTAACCATAATTTGATTTATTGATTTAACAAGTGATCTATACAATTAAATAAAATTGAAGTGTCTGTTTGTAATGTCAAAACAACAGTTTTTTAGTAAATGCATTTGAAAGTATATACGATATTTAAACAAAAAAAAAAAAACAATTTTAAAATTTTTGTCTGTCTGTCTGTTTGTTCCGGGTAATCTCTGAAATGGTCGGACCGATTTTGACTGGACTTTCTTTGATAAATAGCTGATGTTAAAGGGAGTAACTTAGGCTACTTTTATTTTACAAAAGAGTTAGGGTTCCGCACAAATAAAAAAAACGGGTCATGGTGAATCAATTCGGGTGCTTAAATGGCTTATGCTGAGTAAACCATAAAATATATAGCAATTAATGTACTACATAATAATAGGCATTAAAAAGACCTACAAAAATGTATCTATCTTCTAAGAAACACCCACAATAAGCATTCTGGTGATTAAAATAGCCGGGAGTGGG
Organism: Saturnia japonica; assembly: GCA_033032175.1. Lineage (NCBI taxonomy): Eukaryota > Metazoa > Arthropoda > Insecta > Lepidoptera > Saturniidae > Saturnia > Saturnia japonica. Next base: position 9,924,542 of record CM065314.1, read on the forward strand.
GGAGTAAGATTCGCGCGGGCATTCTGTAGTCCACCGACACAGCTAGTTACTAGTAATAACTCTTATACCATAAATAAATAATAATGTTTACAAGGCATAAGTAGTTGCGTGTTTTTTAAAATTTTATAAATAGTTATAATGTTTCTTTTGCCTCTCTAAATTCGCAAACAGTCAAAATATTATGAATTCAATGTTGATTCGGCTTATTCGCTGATGTATGACCGCAGCGTTCACTGTAACGCCCCTAATCTCTTAAATTTCCAATACCAAAGGGTCCGCCACAATCCGAATTCAAGCAATTTAGGGTAATTTATTCCATGGGTAATAGAATATTTTTCATATTTTCGTTTATAAAGGTGTTGCACGCCAATTTTATAGCTCATAAATTTTAAATGTATACGTAACCCTTTTGTTTTCGTATACTTTTACTGGCTATTAACAATCTACATTACCAAGCTCTCAAGAAAAGTGCTAGCAAATTATTATGACAATTTAAAATGTTTTACAAATACCTACGTATCAATATCCATATTTAAAATGAATACTAGGTAATTTCTCATTGACGAACTAGAATATCTTCCGAACTACCTGTGTCATCCCTCTGGTAAACGGGTTACATTTTTAAGTCCATCTTAGGTTGCTAATCCAGCGACTTGGAAATACAGAGACTGTCCCTTGCACTATACTCATGACCTTCCCATTTTTATTTTAACTTAACCCCCTTCTGTCTCTGTAATATTTAAATATTTGGCACAAGGTCATTGCAGAAAAAACTTCTTTAGCGCCGTTTTCATTTCAAACTGGATGAAATGAAAAACTGACACTAACAAGATACAAACATACAAATTAGGATCTACTGCGAGAGAATGAGAAATAATACAATATACACCGTTAATGCAAGTCCTGATTTTCAAGAATATGATCGTCGTCAAATTGATCTAACGGTGTGACGACCAGAATTGTACGCACTGTTGTATGCACAGTGCGTGTGATCAATAGTTCGAGTACCACTGATTTAGGATTTTGTAAATGTGATTTTAAAGAAGATATATTTTTATGTTTTCTGAAGGTTTCACTTCTACCGCGTGTGAACTGCACATAATTGTTTTTTTTTTTTTTAAATAAATATAAAATATCTCAAGCTCCCTATTAGCTCCAGGATAGATAAATTATCATCATCTTCTTCAAAGTAATGAAAACTTCATGTACCTTATACAATATTTTATGTTAGCAACTATTTACTAGATGAAAATTGTAACCAGCTTTACTTCAATCAATTTCAAAGGCATAATTTAAAATATATTTCAGGACTGCATCCCCATTTACTTCAAAGCTTTGATTGGAAAACTCAGATCATTGAATGGGCTGATTGTATAGGCGTCTAGTCAATAGGCTCTGTTTCTTGCTCTTGCACCTCCAAGGTATGATACCTTTTATATGTAATTACGTTGCCTGTAGACACGCTTCTCTTAAATTTATTGTACGATAGCTATATTCAAAATTAGTAACATGGACTTCATAATCATTATTAGTTCGTTTCAATTATGTAGTGTTTTGAAACATTTTTTATTATCTACGAAACTAATTTAATTCTTACTTACATGTCGTTTTATTTCTTTTATTAAAATAAATTACCAGTATATTATTATCTTATGTTTCATTCATTGTCTCAAATTATTTTAACGAACGAATAAAACTTTAAAAACGGTTAAGGATTTTGTTAAATTAGGCAGTAAGTAATAAAAATTCGAAGTGACAGGAAATATTTCATTAAGTTTGAACTTGCAAATTCTCGTTTAAAGAAGAAGAATTTCTATTTAATTCTTAAATTGTAGGATACGAGAATTGATGCAAAGAATATACATATTTGAAACAAATTTTAAAACAAGATTGTTTTAGATGAAGTTACTTATGTGATATAAACTTCAAAATCATTTTAAACATATCATTTACGTAAGTTTCTAATAAATCTGATAATATACTTTATACTTTTAACATGCGAATTAGCTTCAGAATTACGTAAAACCCCAACATATATTATATTATAGATTTAACGTGTTTTATGATGATGTAAGAAACGGCTTAATGGTGTGCTAGCAACAAACCTCAAGTTAAAGGTAATGTGCGCGATTAGATTAATAGTATTAATTCAATTATTTACTTCCAAGCGCTGCGGTAGAATGAATTTAATTAACCTTCCTATGAATTATTCCATGATTCATTTTTGCAACGGCGGCTGAGTTTGTAAATCTGGAATTTTAATTATATAAAAGTTTCTTCGAGGATTTTTCTTTCGAAATAGCGCTTGAGTTATTGTTCCGTTGATTATTATGTGTATTATGTATATAATATTATTATAGTATTATGATTATTATTGATAATTGAAGAAACTAGCATGTTAATGTTATGTATCTACGACCACATTTAGCGGTGTAGTTCATTTTGCGCGTTTACATTTTACTAGCCGTGTGCCAGATGTGATTGTCCATCGGCAACATCTCAGAAAACATCCTATTTCTAATTTCATATTTAGTGGAGGAATAAAAAAAATATTTCTTAGTGTTCACCTACGTTATTATAAGAAACACCTATGAAAAATGTCCTGCTTCTAAACCCACAAGATTAAGTTGTGCTTTGTATATTAAAAAAAAATATTAAGTAGATTTTTATAACACATCAATAATAATAAATACATCCTAAATATATTTAACCAATACGTGACAGAATTATAATATGTATGAATATCTGGGCGACCAAGTTACATTCGGTATCATAAAAAAATAAAAACACCAATCCTTGGATTCCAACACCTTGGAATGTAAAACATTATCTGAATATAAAGTTTCATTCAAATCGTTAGAGGCGTTTCTGAGAACCCAATTACATAAAAACATCTGCATATAAGTATATATATATATATATACAAGAATTGCTCACATTACATTATAAGATAGATTACAAATAAGCCTAGTACTTAATATTCAATTAATCATTAAGTACAAATTATTATTAATATCAGTTAGATACAAATAAATTAATTCTCTTCTATTATATTCCTAAATATCACACATATAATATCATATTGAGTATTGAAATTATTATTAAAAAGTTTTAAATTGTGGAGTTTATAATATTTTGCAGATTTACATATAAAATACACGTTTAAACATGTAATAATTTACACTCATACAAACTCTAATAACCCTGTTAGGTATATGTAACGTTGATTTATTTTATGAAAACCGCATACAGCGTCACCTAGTATAAGAATATATTTTTTTAACCTATAGTGTTACTAACCAGTCTGTCACACTCTCCGGCATACGAGTATGTACAGAATGCTGATGTGTTACATTTGCATTGCAGATGCGTAGTAACAACGCTATCTAGTAGCTTTCCAGACACTCACTATCTACAGGATTTAGCACTTACAGATTATGGCCACGAATTAGCATGCTACCTAAACAGACTAGTACTCAAAATGACTCTATTTGAATAAGGCATTCGTGTTCTTAATTTAATGATACATTATTCGTAGCCTTAACTACGTAAGCGTATTTGTAGTTATTGAGTATACATATTTATTGAATGTTTTTCTCTGAGAAAACTTTTTTTTGACACAACTTCATAAACTCACTGTGGGCCTCATAAGAAAGCTCAAGGTCGCTCAGCGAGGTATGGAGAGGGCTATGCTTGGTGTTTCTCTACGAGATCGAATCAGAAATGAAGAGATCCGTAGACAAACTAAGGTCACCGACATAGCCAAAAGGATTAGCAAGTTAAAGTGGCAGTGGGCGGGGCACATAGTTCGGAGGACTGACGGTCGTTGGGGCAGAAAGGTTCTCGAGTGGAGACCACGCACCGGAAAGCGCAGCGTAGGACGGCCCCCCACTAGATGGAAAGACGACATAATAAAGGTCGCTGGGAGCCGTTGGGTGCAGGCCGCACAAGATCGGTCGCTCTGGAGATCTATGGGGGAGGCCTATGTTCAGCAGTGGACGTCCTGCGGCTGAAATGATGATGATGATGATGAAGCTATAATAAACTAAGCAGTTTAACTAAAGAGCTGATTTACGCAACATAATATATAGACATTTAACTCCTAGACACACTATAACAGTTATGCTTATCACAGTAAAGTCAATCCTGTACGGGATCGAACCCACAATATCTCGGTTCAATAGTAGCTTAGCTTATTACCGCAGCTACACGAACCTTGTCAACATTGCGTATTAAATGAAGAAATAAATTGTTTTGTTAGTATAAGAATTTTTTTAATGGGATCCATAAGATGTTAAAAAAAACTACAACAGAATAAAAGGTTAGTTTATTTATAACAAATTTTGCTATAATGTTTATTATATTTATGTAAACAAAGGTAATTTGTAATAATGTTTTATAATGTTACATTTGTAAGTAAAATACATTTTTCAGAGTAACCGAACGCACTTTACGCCTAAGGTTCTTCGTAAGATGTTCTTGTAAAGTAACACACTCAACCACTCGCCGAGACCTCACTAAGCTGATTATTTTGTTCTGGAAAACCTTTGTTTGCAATTCCTTTTGCTTACTTGGGACCTTTACCATTAGATGTGAGTTATGGCGACCAAAAATTTTCTAATCAGCTTACTGGTTTATATTTCAATTCCAAACATACAGGATTACACGTGTTTTATTTGCTCATTCAATTTATTAAACAAATATTTACACGAACTGAGTAAAAGTGTAATTTACAAAAACACATTAAATAAATTTCTATTGTTTCATTACAATTTCTGTATCTATTTTTTTTTTTCATTAGATAATTTTCAAGTACCTATCTATTGGATCCAATTTTATGTCTAGTATTAATTTATTACTATCAATATCATACTTGCCTGTTACATTGTATAATTTGTATTTCTTTATCAGAATGACAATATGCAACTTTAGCTAAAATGTAATTTATGATTAAATATTATTGCTAAATATTGTTGATATGTCATAGATGTGGGAGAATAGAACATTCTAACACAGCAACATTTGAGTAATATAGGTATTTTTAATTTTTTCCTGGCAACAAAACAGATCTGTCAAGTTGGTTGAACAATGAATATGTGTTTTTACGATTTCGATTATAATTTATAAATATTAAATAAAAGAAAATTTAAAGAATTACAGGATCTTTATTCTGAGCACTTTTGACACACATCCCACATAGATATAAAAGTCCATTGAATATGACCAGAAATATAAATTAAAGCTATTACAAGCGAACTTATCTGCCAAACGAGTTTTAAAAAGTTATTGAAATTAAAGTTATTTAAGTTAAAGCACCTTGATTGGGAATACCTTGATTGATAGCTTTTCGTGTAGAATCTTTATAATTTTTAAGGTGTATCACAACCAAATAACGTAGTGTTATGTTTAGTGTAGTGTTGTATAGTTTAGTAGTTTCCATGGCTCTTTGGTGTAGGGGGTTCAAGATTGGCACCGCGCTAGTGATATTGAAGGTATATACAATGCTTTTTGCCGTATGATTGTTTGCCACCTTTGTTGTATAAAAAAGTATAAATTTTAGCTTTCTCTTTTAAATAAGTAAAAAAAACCCATTACAAAAAGAGGTATCAATAAAACACATAAATAATCAATAATTATTATTATAAGTAAAGGTGTAATTGAAATGAGTGCCATTGACTTTGATATGTCACAGAAATGGAAGAGAATCCATCGGATCGTCGTGTTGTTAAATAGATACACCTACTCACCGCTAAAACAGTGTCGTGCAGATTAACCTCGTCGACTGTAAATCGAAAAGAGTTTGCTCAGGATAGAGATTAGTGGTCTTAATACTATATTTTTAAGCCGCAACCAAATTCTCGACACTCAGACACCGAAGTTAATAGCTATTTTAGGACCAATTTCTCAATCGTCAGGTAACTTTATTTGAGGAATTAATTTGACAAGTTATCCATACATGATATACCAAAGCACCATTATTATTTCTCATATAAAGTTATTTGACGATTAAAAAATCGGCCCCTAAATAAAATAAATAAAGGAATAATCCAAACGCTAGTTTATAGACTATTAATATTAATAGTTTGACTTCAAAATAATCAATATTAACTTGACGTGACTAAATAATGATTAAAAATGCAATAGAATGATTAAGAACACCTGAGTCCATTACCTTTGCAATGTCTAGAATTCCAACGTAATTTCCAATGTGCTATATTTTCTTGGAATCACACTGAAGTAAAACACGATAAACTTGGCATTTTAAAAATACCAAATCATTTTATAGAACTCATTTCCACACTTTCTCTATTGTATTCGAAGAAATAGTAGAAATGGGGGAAATGGCATTAATAAATAATTATACATATTGCACTTTTTATAAATTCCATCTTTGCATATATTTTTTTCTGATAGAAAAGTAAAATACCTCATTATTGTCTTCAAAAGAGAAGACCTTTGTTCCATAAACGATTTATATGTCAGAGAATCGTGTCTATGTGATTATTTTAAAAGAAGAAAACATGTGTCATAGCAAATACTCTAAAATACGTGGAAAATAAAATAAATGAAAATAATGTAGAGAAGCCGAGCGCTAAAAACATTTATGCTCTGTAGTCCACCTAACCATATAAACAGACAACTACGGGCTTGAAGGGTAATTCTAGCTCGAGCCCTCGCATTGCGAATACCTCTGTTAATATTGGATCCTAAGATTATTCGAAGCAACCCACTAAGTCGGAACCCGACTAGAAGATCATTCTGGCTGGAGATTGTCGGATCGTGAGGACGTTCCAGATTACCAGGTCACATACGGACAGCGATAACATAAGAAATACGCGATAAAATAAGTCATCACTTAAGATCCGGTGAGACTATGGTTAAAATCTTAAACCTTTAAAAAATTCAAATCTGACTTGTAGTTCCGGAGGCGTTCAAACAAACAAACAAAAAAAACAATCTGTTGAATTTTATAACATTAATATAGACACACAAAGAATAGACGTAACAATAAAATAATAAAAATAAAATAATTATTTATTGACTAACACTATAACCAAACAGTATCTTTATAATGAATATTATCTGCATACATAAATACAACCGCAGAACACAAAGCGGACACTCTAATGAAAATACTTCGTCGAACCTCGATCAAGATAAGAAATTTATAGTCCTACGAAGCGAAAATGAAAATCATTGTATTCAAAAATGGTTTTCCGTGCGCTCCATAAATCACTGGATTAAAAAGCTGAAAACGGCAAGGGATCGGGTCAGCAATATATTATCACGGCGAAGGTTGATGTGCTATCGAAAAACAAGAGTGAGTGCCAGAAATTGTCTCAGCCCGACATCTGCTGGCGCCATGATGATAATATAGTGAACGTTTGAAACTATGACATCGTGAGTTGAATATAGCTTGGAGAATAATTAGTCCCGTTAAATATTAATTATGGAGAGACTTGGACAGTAAAGGTATATATCGACTCTCTCCGCTATAAAGGGCGTAGACCATTTTGAACAAATTGACATTTTGATGCACTCTCATTTAGTTTTTCACGCTCTATCGTTCTGTGTTTTAAAAATACGCTACAATGAAAAAAAAAATCATTACTCCAAAAGCTTTTCTTAAAGCTAAACACCAATTTTCTTCATAACCAGGTGATACCTTTTTTTCATTACGAAAGCAAACTTGTATAATATATATATGAAATTGTAAAAACTTGAACACCCAAAGTATAAGAAGAAAAGAGATTTATAAGTAAGTTTTTATTTTATTAAGTTTTTTTGCTCATTGCCGAAAGTATTTAATTTGGACTTAACTGCTTTGTAGCGTAAAAGTCCATATGGTAGGATAGTTATAGGTAACTATAACAACAAGTGACTTTTCTGTACCAGTTTCATTTATAACGTGACTTTATATAAAATAAACTTTTTTTTCACAAAAACAAAACCGACTCTAAAGTACTATTTACTTTGAAAAAATAATATTAAGTTATTTATTAACTTTACTTTACTTACAAATATCCTTTTTTAACTCAATTTGATATTCCTACGAACTATTCGCCTGCCACATATTTTATTTCCCTGTGCCCTACCTCTATCTACCTTTTTTTATATCAAGAGTGTGGCAAAAAAAGCATGCGGTCCGCCTGATGGTAAGCTGTCACCGCAGCCTATGGACGCTTACACACATGTGCGTTGCCGACCCTTTGAAAACCTATTTACTCCCTTTTTGAAGAACTCCATACTCTAGTCCCCTGGGAAAACATCAGCTCTAGGGAGCTTAATCCACAAACGGAGCGTTCGCGTAAAAATATTCTTCTGAAACCGGTCTGTCCGCAACCATTTAGGCTCCAAAGTATGAAGATGAACTCCCGACCGATGGTGAGAGGTGCGTTGGTGGAAAGTAGCCGCTGGTACCATACCGAAGAGTTCCTCGGAACACAACCCATTACACAAACGGTAGAACATGTAAAAGGGGGCAAGGGAAGAACATTCCACATTCGTGTTGTTCGTTGTTAAAGAGTTCCGTTGTGTCTTCGCAGTTCAAGTTAGTACAGTAGCTCTTTAGTTAGGTATACCTAGTCTTGGATTATAATAAACCTACCAATATATCAATTACTATACATTTCCCATTCGATTTTGAAGAGTTTTCAGATGTATCTTCGAAATCCAGGGTCCAATGCCTATTAATTAAATTAAAATGGAACCCATCTGGAAATTTCCCTATTCCAACAAAAAAAAAACAATATTTTAAATCAGTTTATACATGACGGAGTTATGTGGTAACTAATATATAAAAAAAAAAAACAACCAAATTGATAACCTTATCTTTTTTTGAAATCGATTAAAAAACAACACAGGACGATTTTTAACAAAAACCATAACCAACCAATGATTTCTAAGAATTCCCTTGTGTATCTTCCAAGTTCAAAGTCCGCCCTTGAAGTACTCCCTATTCAACAAAAAAGGAATCATCCAAATCAGTTCATAAAACGAATTGAGTAACCACCCGTCTTTTGTTGAAGTGATTAAAAATTAAATAGGTACTTATTAATTTACAAAAACAGTGTTTGAAAATAATATTGCTCGCTAGAAAAGTCTATGTATCCATTTGTAAACTATCTACTGATAATATCCATTAATTGATTACTATCAGTTCCGAAAACACATTAAAAGAGCCGGTCCTAATACATTAACAAGGATAAGCTATAATAATAACTATCATCTACTCACGAAATACCGAATATACTACACTTAACCAAGAATATCTATTCGATTTCCGCAGGTTCGAGTCCCGGCATATTCTAATGATTTTTTAGAAATTTGTGTACATTTAATAATTTATATTAATAGGACTATCGGATGACGGTGAAGGAAAACATGATGAGAAAACATGAGTTTTTGAGAAATGTACCTACAACCCTATGTGGAAAATAAATAAAACTGCGGATATCTCGACGTTTGAAATCGCTTATATATCGTGAGCTGGTGAGGTGATCAAGCCCGTGCCATTCCTCAGGAAGAGGCATCTTTGCTTAACAGTGGGATACTGACAAGCAGATAATATAATGATTATTACTATTAAAATTTGTGATCACAAAACTAAAACCTTTGACTATCGCATTCGAAAACGAGCCTTCTTATACAAATTGCCTTCGTGTACTAGGGGGACATAGAAAAGTATTTATGTCAATAAAAGAAAAACAACCTATCGTGAACAATAAAAGAGCAACCAACCATCATGAAAGTTTAACTTCTCGTAAAACTTCAAATATTGAATATTATTCTTTAGCATAACAAGGCAAGTTGGGGCAGGCACTGGAACTCGGAACTCTGGTCTAAGAGCAATTTTGTAAATCGCTCCAACGAATACGCACGGTTTGTAACTTGTTGAAAAGTTTATAAGGAACGGTGTTTTAATGCGCTTTTAGCTCGAAATTGATTGCGAATGTTCGTGTTGGGAAACTCAGAAGAAGAAGAAATTTATTTCATGCAAATTGTAAAATGTATTCTGGCAAACTTGATATCAAAATAAATTTGTTCGCAGAGGCATATCAACATGACTCCCACAATCAATAACTTTAAGTGCCAGCGCGCACTGGTGACTTTCTCGCCTTGATTGTTTCATCAACCTTGTCTATGGATAAATCTGTTTTGTCACGTCGTAATATGCGCGCTCCTCCATAAATGTCCATAGAACCCAATAAGGGTGACGAAACAATCACAGAACAAGTCACTCGTGCATGCTACCACTAAGGCTGCATATCCACCAGGGATGTGCAAGTTAGTTAAGCGGCGTGTGGAGAAAAAATCAACTGCATTACTTCATTTTCTTAGCCTCGCTTAGAGCAGCTCTAGTGGAAAAAAGCTAGTGGTACTAGGTATGTATACATAAAAGCGAGAGTTGTGAGCGAAGAATGTGTGCGAGGGACGTGAGCGAGGAATATGTGCATAACAGTGCAACTTAGGTAACTAGAGCTACAGGACCGCTACGCATCCTCGCACTACTCAGCTACACGCCGTTTCACAGCTTCGCTACGCATCCTCGTTCCAGGGAAGCTACTCGCACAGCTTTGGTGGAAACCATCGCACTGTTTCACAGAGCCGCTAGACATTCTCACACCGCCTAGCTATCTCGCAATCTCTAGTGGATACGCAGACTAAGGGCTATTGAAATAAGCTAATTATAACTACATAAGAATCACTCATTCAATCAACGATTTTTGTATTTCCTTTATGATCAAAAGCATAACACAGACAGTAAGGAAACCTTATCAGACACAATAAAATAAGAATAAATATAAGTGACTAGTCTAAGAAGTTCATGTTGCAGTTAAGTAGGTAGTTATTTTATGATGGAAAAATAACTCACACATATGTAATATACTTTAGTCATACACAACGTCAGTAAAATGATTTTAATAGTAATTTACAATATTACATTAACCAGTAAAGATATTTTTGTTGCCTTAACGAAAAGAAATATTTGTATAATTTCTTCATACCTGTACTTCTTCGGCATAACCAACACTACTAATAAGAAATCTGAAAAAAAAAACTGGTTCATTTGAATACAATACAAGCTAAACAACACTGCAAATTGCCGTCAACGCCATAAATTTAAAAGTCCATGCTATAAAATTTGAGCAGCTCGCCCTATATTCCCGATTGTCTCCCTATTTGTTGATTCCCGAGATTAATATATCAACCGCTGACATTGATAAAACTAACTATACCAACGAACATAATTATAAACGACTACTATTATATAGGGAAGCTTGAAATGAACATACTAAATCGACTGACATTACGGATTCTCTTGCATTTTATAAACTTTTACATTTATCATACAATATAATAAAACCAAATAGGCAATTTAGTCAAATTTTAAATTGTCGGTAGATTGTGAACAGTTCTATAATTCACAATTTAACGATAATATTTTTGTAGGTTTCCGAATTAACTGGGTTAGTTAGGTTTGTTTGAAATTGTGATACATAATACACGAACTTCTTATACATATGACACGAACAGAGCAAGCTACGAGTACTAGAAACAAATTAGCAGTTGAAAATACTCATTTTTCAGGTCCTAGTATTATGCTTTTGCTTTCATTTAATAGACATAACCTAAAAAATCATAATTATTAAACATTTATTATATTCTGTATTTCAACATCTAAATCTATACCTAATTAAAGCACAAAGTAATTTCTAACAACGTCTCAGTAGGGTACCCTGCCCCCATGAACTACGCGTGTAAACCAATATCGGAGGATGAAGTTAACAAAATGAGTTAAAACGATACCTAATCAAAGTTTGTAAAGTCTGATATATGGAAAAGGCACGATATTTACTATAGCTGAATAGTTTCTATAAAACATGTTACATTTACTATACTGATTAAATTAAACTGCCGCTTTTAACTTTCTTCTACGTCTTCAGTGTTCCTAATTTCTAAGTGGATTTTCTTCCCAATTCTGTGAAGTTATTTTATTTAAGTAGATATTTCTTTTGAAATCATCATCGTGATCAACTCAATTTGCTTTATATCAGCGATATGGATCCATAAACACATCTACTAATAGTCATAATAAAATATTCACCTACTAATGGAAAAGGTAGTGGAATTAATTATAGGATACATATATTTATTTATAGAAATTCACAGTTTTGCCGTTGAGTACGTGTAAATGTAGTTATGCGTGTGTCTTCGGTTTAAATATATACCGATATAATATTTATTTGTCAATGAATACTAGTATCATTTGTTTCTAAAACAATTTTATAATTTAGAATCTCTTTAATGAAAAAGTTCTTTCTCATACTAAACTACAAATAAAATATAAATTAAACAAAGAACTAAAAGCTAATTTTATGATCTGGTTAACACCAGACCATAAAAATTAAAATACCTTGTTAGGTGCAGTAAAATTTTAACCCAGCTCTTCCACTTTAGTCTAGTGTTTCCGCTCATAAACTGCGAAAGCGTTCATATAATTACGAAGATGGTTTTATGTAATCTCATTAAATATTTCTACAGTTCGATTTCATTTTAGCATTACGTTGAAACCGTTTTATTACCTATGAAAAACTTGTTTCGACGAATATAATAATTGTAGTTGGTTTATATATCATTTCCAGACTAGTTCCATAAACGTATCCTATTAATATGTAGGTAGGACCGTAGGTAGGAATTGTGTTGTATTGTTTATTGTTTGCCGACACCTAATCGTAATTGACAATGAAATTACAGGCGGTTAAACTTAGAAAGTGGCTTTTAGGGTCAAATTTATAGAGCGTACCTACTCAGATTTATCTCAGCCTTAAGTCCAAAATTCAATTTATAGTCGTATACTATAGTTTAATATCTGAGCGACCGAGCTGTGCTCGGTGTCTTGTAAACAAAAAATAAAAACACCTTTCTAGGTATAGGCACTTGGAATGTAATCAATGCTCAATGCAATGTTTCATCGAAATCGTTAGAGCCGTTTCCGAGAGATCAATTCAATAAATTTAATATATAATGTTGTATTCTAGTATATTATACTAGAATTGCTCACTTAATATAATAAGATGTAGGTACTTTGTTCTGTCGTTATCTTGGTTGTCTTGTTTCTAGTTTTTTTTTCGAACCTTTCTATATGTGTAGGTGCCAAAATTTATTCTTTTCATTTTTTATACCAATAGTCTGTCATTTTACTTTGTAACAAGTTGTACCTATATAATACAAATACACATTGTAAATTTCATTTTAAATACTTCACAATATATTACACCTAATACGTGATTAATTTATTTGTTGCAATTGAATAAATTTTACATACTCGATTTTACTTAGTGGCTGCAAGAAGATATCGATGGATATTTGGCAACAGACATATGTGTGGTAGTTAGGAAAATCCGAGAACTTCCCTATCACCGTTTATGGTTGCATAAGTTGCATTATGAGGTTTTATAACGAAACCTCCAGCTCGTTAATTCCGTCATGTTGATCAATGCCGGTAACATTGAAGTATCGTCGCTTTAAAATTACAAGTAATGATTATTTACAAAAATTAATTTAAAAAAATAATTAATTAACATATTCTTTTTTCTTTATTTGCTAGTTTTTTACTTTTACACGATATAAACGAACTATATGCCCGTAAATTCACTGCAATAAATGTCTTTTCTTTCTTCTTCTTTATTTCTTTTTTATATAATATAAAATAAAATTAATTAAGCCCCAAGTCTTAAAATCTGTTACTGTTGCCAAATCCAAGATAAGCCCGTACTAGACCTTTATGAGCCAAATTGTGTTTCTTAAAACAATTAACATTTGTTTCACAGCAACAGACTGGCAGTAACTTTTAGTAACGGCTTAACATAGCTGTCGTTTCCCTGGTGGATTATCTTGAACTACTTTGTTAGTTGTGCCAACAGTAATATTTGTCGACGAAAGCTTTGTAACAACTTAATTTAACGTAGAGAATAAACAAATAAGCTAGAAAGATTGCGAAATGGATACATCTTCAAATGCTAAATTATATATTACTAGCTGGTAGCCGCGACTTTGTCTGCATAGAATAATTATTTTGAGTAACTTTAAGATTTTGCCTAATGTCGTGATAATTCTTTTTTTAGATGAAGACCACGTATCAAAGGACTATACCAAAAAAATTGATGAAAATCTATCCAGTAGATTTTGCGTGATGCTATCTACCAGTGAAGGTTCCATCAAAATCGGTCCAACAGTTTCGGAGATTACCCAGAATAAACAGACAGACAAATAACAATTAAAAAAATAGTATTTTGTTTATATACCGTATATACTTTCATATGAATTTAGTAATTTAGTTTAATTTAGTTTGTCAGCACAAACAGACACTTCAGTTCTATTAATTGTATGTAATACATCGACTGATCCTGGAACGCGACAAATCATTGATAAGTTTATTACTATGTGTATGGTAGTTTAATTAAATGAGTAAATTAATCCAACAGAATAACTATTCCAATAAAACTTAAAAATAATTGAAATCATCCTTTACTGTACCGCCTTGAGGGTTGATTTTTCAAAAACGCGGAAATCTCTTCTTTCTTACTAAAAGCATACATATGAAATTCCATATCCTTAATTTGAGAAATTAAGGGTTCTTTATACAAACTTTCATCCCCTATATCACCCCCTCAAGTTTTATTTTCGTGACATAAGGTAACCATGTCATTTTCTAAATTCTAATATACTTCTATACCAAAATTTATCAAAATTGGTTTGATGAGTTTTTCATACAAACTTTCATCCTCTATTTTTATCCATTAAAGTTTTATTTTTGCGACAAAAATACCAAGGTCAGATCTATCTCTATTCCAAAATTCATCAAAATTGATTAAGCGGTTTAGGCGTGAAAACGTAACAGCCAGACAGACAGAGTTATTTTCGCATTTGTTATAATAGTATGGATTATGTTTTTCCTTAGTCAAAAAACTTTCATGTATATAAAATACCGTTTGTTGAAAAATATATTTCTCATACAAACTTTCCTATTTTTTATTACCGCGAGAACCCAGTATCTTCGTTATTATTACAAAACATCTAATCTGTATTTATAATCTAAATTCCAATCTATAAATATTATTTAGACAAGTGAAATGAGAGGACAGACGTAGCGTGTTCGGATACCGCGACGAATGATATTGTACACTCAAATCCTAATTAAGCTTTCGCTGAAGGAAAACATTGTGACGAAACTATAGATAGCATGGTGGATGGCCATTTTCTAGTGCCCGCTAGGCCAGCCATCACCCTCAAGTTTAAAATCTGTCTCCAAGCACATAATATAGATGTATTCCAGCAGCCACAGTTGAGAGCTAGTCCTCCTCGGTTTAGCGTGTATGTTAATCTTACTGTATTAGTTCTAACTTTCCACTTCCTTTATTTTAATAATTATTACGTGAAGCAAAAGCTTTCGGTACCTTTTTATGCGTATTGCGACTGTAAGATTTGGCATGGTTAAAGTTTATATGGAGAAGGAGTGCAGAAAGCTAAAATTTATCTATAATATCTGTTACTAATATATTAAATTAAATAAATTAATACTGCAAATCATAACCCGACCAGTGAAATTGATCTGAGACCCCCCCAAACAAATGTCAAACAGAAAATATTATAGTATATGATCAAAAAGTCGCAGGTCGAATTTCGAGCTTAGGGCAATCGCTAGTTTTAATAATTAGCCTTTGTGATAAAATAATATTATAGACAAAATAAAAGTGTTAAGTATATTTTTCATTTGAATATAACTTATCAAAATCAAAGCATTTTTTAATCAATTTAAACCCTAAAAGGGCACTTATGAACGTCAAAACATTACTGCCGGTTCGGAAAACATCCCAGTAATCGAGAAGAACCTGTAAAAACTCGATCGAGTTTACATTTTTTTTCCTTTTAATGTTTTTTTACAGCTAATTGGCAAATAAGTTTACGGCGTACTTGCGGTAAGAGGTTACAGTAGCTTAGACGCTTGTAACACAAGAGGTATATTAGTAGCGCTATGCCGTCCTTGGACCCCCCAAGGAGCTCAGGAAACCCTACTTACCGCAGGAACACAACACAAGGTCATTTGGCTGCGATCTTCTGTAGGGTGGAGGTATTCCACCAGTCGGGTGGCCCTAAGTCGAGAGATCTCCAAAGAAATTTTCGTTTGCCCTACCTTTCTTGTTTCTCTTTTGTTTCTACTTCGTCAATTTAATTCTTACAAATATCGACTATTTCAACTTCGACTTACAGTAAAGTAATAAAAACAAACTTTTAATATAAATTTGAAGCGACCATTCTCTCTTGAATAACAATGCGGCAAAATTTATTACTCAATGAGCAGTGAACTTATAAATTTCGCGAAGAAATCCTATAGCAATTTCTAAAATGATTTACATACTAGATTTGCCCAAAGAAATATTTGTTATACATTTTAAAAGTTTCTTTGTGAATACTCATTATTAGTTTTAGTTTATACTAGCTGTGTCCGCGGCTTCGCTCACGTGGACTACAGAATACCAGCGATCGGACACACGCACGAATCTAACTCTTTCGCTTCCAACTATTTTAAAGACAAACATGTTTATTATGGGTGTTCTTTAGAAGATAGACATAATTTCGCTGACTTTTTTGTAGGACTTTTTAATGTCTACAATTATGTATTACATTATTTTTGCTATATCTCATATGGCTTACGCAGCGTAAGCCATTTAAGCGCCATTTAAGCATTGACTCACCATGACCCGTTTTTTTTTTGTTTGTGCGGAACCCTAATTATTTTCCTAAAATAAAAGTAGCCCAAGTTACTCCATAACATCAGCTATCTATCACTAAAAGTTCCGTCAAAATCGATCAAACCGTTTCGGAGATTACCTGGAGCAAACAGACAAAAAAAATTTTAATGGGTTTATTATAGGCATCGTATATAATACCTTCATATGCATTTAGTAAAAAGCTGTTATTTAGACATTACAAACAGACACTTCAATTTTATTAATTGTATAGATGAATGAAGATTACTGTTCAGACATGATCTGAACTAAATAATATCTTATTAACTTCTCGTCATAAACTTTGACGTGTTCACCCATGATAGTTCTTCGTTTCGCATAATCTGCACAAGTGATATGACTTCGAAACGAAGTATCCGTGTTCATTAGCAACTTCGAAGTTGTTCCTCCAGGAATAACATAATAACAGTAATTGTTCTTTATCTTTGTTTTATATTTCGTTGTATTTTTACTTTATATTTTGGGTTCCAAAAATGAATTTGGTGGCAATAATTTTTTTAAATCAAACGTTGATCATTTTTATGATTGATATAGCACCTTTACTGCATAGATTGTAAAAAAATTATTCTGTTAAATATTATTCAGAAATTGCATTTGCTAATACTAAATATAATAAATAATTTTTAATGTCCCAGGCAACTAAAATTCAAAGCATTTAAAAGTAAATAACCAATCGATTAATTTATTATTAATTATATTATGGCTCTTTTTAAAGATGATTAATGAAGTTTTTTTTCGTAGCACGGCAAAGTGATTACACTTTATCTGATGGTGTCATGCCGGCCTGCTCAAATATCTCTTCACGTAATGTTTGAAGGACACCCATGTTGTAGGAAGAAGGGCAGTCACTGCCGGAAGACGGTTTCACAACTTCACAGTACGCCAAAGATAAGACGTAGCAAATTAAATAAATACTATTAATAAACCTGAATTGTGAATCTATCTTCTGTACAAAGTATAAAGTAAAGTTGTTTCCCGCTGTCTGTCCCTATGTAAGCTTAGATCTTATAAAATACGCAACGGATTTTAATAAGGTTTTAACTACCATTTAGAGATTTTTTATGAAATTTAATTATTTGTAATTAAGTCGTCAAATAATGATTTGCGGGTGCTTACATGGCTTATGTTGACTAAACCTTATGAGATACATCAAAATAATGTTCTAAAGAATTGTAGTTTTTCAAAAAGTCCACGATGGTATATATTTATTTCCTAAGGTTGACTCACCGTAACTATGTTTATCTTCAATTTTCTTAGTGACAAAAGTTCCTAAATAAAATTGAGATTTAAAAAAAAAACATAATAATTAAAAATATTACGTTATTTGCGAAGTTATTTTCTCCAATTCTTAATTATTGTTAGTTATTCTGGAGAGTCATTTGTAGCAATAAATTTTTGTTGGAAGTTATTATTTATGAAGTCTGTTGGGTAAGATCCATATTTATGTATAAGTACAATAATATAAAATAAACTTATAAATTATTTAACACAAAAATATACATAGGTACATACATCATTGACCAGTTTGAAACTTTTTGTTAATTCCGACATTGATAGCCTAGATATCATTTGCATTTAATATACCTA
This sequence comes from Saturnia japonica, assembly GCA_033032175.1. Classification (NCBI taxonomy): domain Eukaryota; kingdom Metazoa; phylum Arthropoda; class Insecta; order Lepidoptera; family Saturniidae; genus Saturnia; species Saturnia japonica. The sequence continues at coordinate 9,942,943 of CM065314.1, forward strand.
ATTATAGTAGGTGAAACATCATCATTAAGAAACACTCATCTTTGACGTGGGTTTGTACCCTTAATGAGTGGATGAAGGCCTTTTTGTAAATGAATTACAGTGGCGTCAGCAGTTAATAGTAATTTATCATCCCCCGTAAAGTCACAATTATTCACGCTACATCCCGCCATTGGATTTTGTTAGCAAACAAAATTTCAAGTATATGCTATATTTGTTTCTACTTAATAAGGCATTATTGTTATTTAAAGTGAAACTGAAAGTAAAGACATTTTAAAATGTTTACAAAATTACGAAGGGCCTAACATAATATATACCTACCTCAAAGCATAATGTTAGATAGAAAGAAGTAAGTATGCGCGAGTGATTTCTCAATTTAGATGACGAAGTTCAAATCAAAATTCGAAACACCTCTAAACATAGGTATGTTCCTCTAACTACGTAAGTAGCTATCTACCGCTAATTTACATGTTGTGCTACCTTAGGACCCATTTCAAGATTTTTCAATGCAGTCACAGCTAAGTGACTGAACTGTGTCTAATTATAAACCAAAAGACAACTATGCTATCATAGCGGCCTAATAGTACAAGTCTCTCGGAAGCTGTGAGTTGGGTATACACTGGCTACTTCGATGGGTGTTTTTACACTTAGTGTATGGTGATTGCGATCCAGCTGGATACTCTACCACCATTATTACCACAACGAGCATTTTTTTTTGTAATATAGAGACTTCTATCGAGTTAGGATATTATTTATTATTATATATATGTACCTACGCGTCATATTATTTTAAATAATAATCGATACCTTAAATAGATATTTGAGAAAAATTATTACGGCTTGGACTTTTAGAGTGATGGACATAAAACAGTTTTTGATGTTATTAAAGCTCCTTGGGATAGAGGGGTTTAAGGTCGACTACGCGCTGATGATACTTATGATATTACAATCGTCCCGCTTATCATTAAGCGAGCAGTATGACGGTTTGTCACCTTAGTTATAAAAAAAACTTAGATAGTACCTACCTAAACAATTATCTAGATAAAACATTTCATCGATATCATATAAGAGTCTTATCTGAAGAATCAAATTACATAATAATCTTATTATATTAAGTGAGCAATTCTCGTTTGTATATAAATATGTACCTAATTGGTTTCTCGGAAACGGCTCCAACGATTTCGATGAAACTTTGCATTTAAATAATGTTTTACATTCCAAGTTTATAAATAGGTGTTTTTCTTTTTTTATTTATAAAACACCGAACACAGCCGGTCGCCCAAATATCTATACATATAAAATGCTTTGTCCTTGAATGACTGACGGATCAACGCAGAGCTTAAACCGCTGATCGTAGAGACCTGAAACTTGGAGGGTGTGTTCTTTGTATGATTTAGGCATCCGATAAGAAAGAATTTTCCGAAATTCTACCCCTAAGGAGGTGAAAAAAGGGAGCAAAGTTTGTATAGGACAACGTGATTCCTTGACTGATTAGTGTTGACGAAAAATTTTGATAGAAGAAGATATTAATAGAATACATAAAATAATACAAAACAAGTACTGGCATAGCAAAAAACGTCAGACAAAGTTATCAGACTATATGTGCAAACAATAATTTATAAGCATTTATTATCTAAGACATAGATATTAAAAATTCTTGTTAATTTGGTATTGTTTTTTTGTTCACTCCATATAACGATAACTCTCTATAACGACAAAAAATGCTCAGTCCCTTGAGTTTCTTTATAAATAGTTTACACTGTAATTCAACACTCGGCTCGAGTATAGTAGTAGTGGCGCGAACGAGCCGTGCGATGCCGCATTGTGACCATTTGGCCGCCCGATAAAATGTTGTTTAGACTGAAGTATGTATTTGTATTTATAAATCATCAATCAGGGATTTCTTCTACATTATATGCGGGTGAAATCGCGGGGCACAGCTAGTTGTAATATAAATAAGTATAATGATGACTAATTTGGTATTTTTGCCCAAAACTTGTGTATTTTTCAGTGTTGTTATAAAATATATTGTGTTTATTAAATAATATTTTTGCTAAAATAAATTCTACTTATCAGTGTTGGCCTTCTGCTTCAAATTGAGAATCTGCCGCCAAGCACCCACCTATGTGTATTCCGGCCGCTGCATTTGAGAGCTAGTTCCTTTAAACTTAGCGCGCTATCATCTTCAGCCATATCGCTACTTAACATCAGATGTTAGATAAAATAAACTAAATTATCAAAAATAAAACCAGATGTAAAAATCACTTGACAAATATAATACAAGCTCAATAAACTATAGAATTTGGTTCAGGCAATGTGAAATGCACCTTGGAAGGATTTTTATTTGATACCTACTAAGCGAATTATAAAATACTAGCGACCCGCACCAGCTTCGCATGGGTACAATTTACAAATTTACGGGTATATTTTATGTTTACAAAAAGCCTGATTTAGAGTTTATCGCTTTAATATTGACAGTTCATAACTTCATATCTGCCTCATTAGCCTAGTGGTGTTGAACGCGACTGCTATGCTGGACGTCCTAGGTTCGATTCTCAAGTCAAGCAAAGTGCTATTGAGTTTTTCTATGAAATTCTTAGCAACTTGGAGTATGGCTTTGTGGCCGATTAATGGTAATTGGCTCGCCCCCTATTACACGGGACTTAAAACACCCGGCGAACTGTAAGTGAACACCTTTGCCTAACACTTCAGGGACACAGGCGTGATGGTATGTTATGTAACTTCATAGTTATGAATAGTGCGCTCAGTTTGCGTCACGCATTTTGTCATAGGTTTTTTGAATTCGTGATAATGTCTTCTACAGTATTCATTTAAATGGAAAACAAAACATCTATAATTTTTAAACAATATTTTTACCAGATTTAATTATAATACTAATACTGTAATAAAAAAACATTAATGCCTACTTAAACTGCAAGTATATAAGATTGTCAAATTAATTTAAAATAGTTGCTATCTGTGCTATATAACAATATCTTCTGTGCATTTTAGTATTCTTGATATTAATATTCATAAATTTCTTCTTCGTCATATTGAAGAGTAAATATAATACGTAAAAAATGTATTAAAGCTATTTATTACAGATTTATAAAAAAACGATTCAATGGTTCAATGATGACAGGCTTCGAGGCGCAGGGTAGTAAGCCCAACTCTTGAGCCTAGAGGTCGCGGGTTCGATGCGAGTATATGACTGACATTTGTGTGATAAGCATAATTGTTAGTTGTATGGGTGGCTGTTGAATATCCCAGATATGTATGTATATTAGCTGTTTCGTTAATATAGTACTGGCTTTGCTTAGTTTGGAATTAAATGACAGTGTGTGAAATTATGTAAAAAATAATGTGTACTTAGTCTTGGCCATAAATACTGTTATACTATTTCCATTTCTTTATTTTCTCGATGACAGTTCTAATTTGATAGTTGTAGTGTTGTGACCAAATAAGTAATGATATCGATCGAATATGTTTATTATATCATCATTCATCATATTTTGATTAAAATAAATAAATTATTTTTACCATTTTTCTTTCCTTTTTTTCACTCTAGTATTTATTATATAATTTCTGATATTTAATTTATGACTGACATTGTTTGTTATTATCAAAATGTTAGAGGTCTAAGAACGAAAACTAAAAAATTTTACCTGAATTGCTTAAATAATAACTATGACATAATTTGCCTAACAGAAACATTTCTTAACTCTGGAATCTTTGATAGCGAATTGTTTGACACAAGATACGATGTTTTTCGTAGGGATAGAAACTCCACTGGTTTTAATTCGGGGAAGGATGGTGGGGGTGTTTTAATAGCTACAGCCAAGCATCTCCATGCAAAACGAGAGTTTAAGTTGGAATCTGTCTGTGAAGATCTTCGGGTCTCCATTAAGTTTCAGAAGGACCTAAATTCAAAAAAAAAATATGTTTGCTGTGTTTATTTTCCTCCGCCAGTAGAATTAAATGAAATATCAACTTTCTGTGAAAACCATGGCCTTGCATTAGATAATTCTTTGATTGTCGGAGATTTCAACCTTAATTTTATATCATGGTGCCTAAGCGATGATAATGATTTGAAACCAATTATCCATTCTCGTTTTTAGTTGGGGCAATACTTTATGGATTTTTTAACCCTACATGATTTTGAACAATTTAATAATGTGCACAACCGTAATGATAGAATTTTAGACTTAATTATCAGCGATAAAACTGTTTCAGTTACGGAATGTAATAGACCTCTTTCGAAGGTTGATACACATCACCCACCATTAATAATTGAAATAATGTTGCAGTCTAAAGTTGACACATTAAAGCCATTATCTCACAACAGGCAAAATTTTTTTAAAGCTAAATACTATGAGATATGTTCTGATTTGAGTGAACTGGATTGGTCGGAGATTTTATCAGGATGATATGGATGTTGATACAATGGTTTCCCAATTATACGTAGTACTGAAAGATATAGTAGATAAGTTTATACCAATGCAGAAAAATAAATCTACTCGTGACCCAGTTTGGTTCTCAAAAAGTTTAAAAAAAGTAAAGGGAAGGAGAAATTTAGACTAAAGTTTAAAAAATATAAGAACCCAAGAGACAAGCTCACATTTCAATTACTAAGAGATCGATATCTGAAACTTATAAAAGAGGACTACGGAATATACATTATGGAAATAGAACGTAAAATTAAATCAAATATTAAATGCTTTTGGCAGTATGTTAAAAATAAGCGATCTAACAAATCTGATATTCCCAAAGAAGTTCATCTTGTAAATACTAATGCGGATAATGGTACTGACATCGCTAACTTATTTGCTACCTATTTTGCATCTGTTTACGATCATAGTGCCCCTACCTGTGTATATAATCTCAAATTACAAAGCAATAATATACTTCACGACGTAGCATTTAATGAGGATGTTATCGTTAAGAAATTGAAAAGTCTTGACCCCTACAAGGGAGCTGGGCCAGATGGCTTTCCATCCGTATTTTTCAGGGCTCTTGCAACTTCATTGGGTATTCCGCTTAAAATTATATTTGACAAATCTTTTACAACTTCCACCTTTCCCTCTCAATGGAAAACGGCTTCAGTTGTTCCTATTCCCAAGAAAGGTGACATATCAGCTGTAGATAATTATAGACCGATCACGATACTGAACACATTGGCTAAGGTCTTTGAATCACTGGTATATCCACACATAGTCTCACACGTGAGAAATCTTCTGTCGTCATCACAACACGGTTTTCTTCCTAAAAGATCTACCACCACCAACCTTCTACATTACACAGATTATATTATAACTGAAATTGATAAGGGTAATTCGGTTGATGCTCTAAATACTGACTTTAGCAAAGCGTTTGATAAAGTCAATCATACATTATTGCTAGCTAAACTGGAGAGTTTTGGTATTGCTGGAAACCTTTTGCAATGGTTCAAGTCTTATCTTGTTCATCGAAAAAATTATGTCACGGTCAATGGTTATGTCTCTAATTACTTCACACCCACTTCCGGCGTTCCTCAAGGATCCCATTTGGAACCCATTTTATTTCTTATTTTTGTAGATGATGTTGTAAAAGAAATTAAATATTCAAACTACCTTCTATTTGCTGACGACCTTAAAATTTATAAAAAAATAACTAACAGTACCGACACATATTACCTCCAACAAGATCTTAATAATGTAAATAAACAATAACATGTATTTAAATATTTCAAAATGTAGTCATATCCAGTTTAGTCGTAAGCGGAAAAATAAAATAAAAACATCATACGAATTAAATGGGTCTATTTTGAAAGAATTTAGTGTAATTCGCGACCTTGGTGTAGTGATGGATTCGGAACTGCGTTTTGTTAGTCATGTGGATTCCGTTGTAAATAAGGCGTTTAGAATGCTTGGATTTATTTCTCGAAATTTTAAGGATTTCATATGCGTGACTTCAAAAATGATTATTTATAACGCTCTTGTAAGAAGTCAGCTGGAATTTAATTGCATAATTTGGAATCCTATTTACGCAGCACATGTAAATAATATAGAACGGGTTCAAAAACGATTCTTTCGACAAATCTGTGCTCAGCACCATATGCTCCCATGCAATAATAGTTACGAGGAGCGTTTAAAAAAGTTAAACTGTCTTTCTCTTCAAGCCAGACGTTCTATGTTTGAAATATTATTTTTGTATAAAATACTGAATGACTTGGTTGACAGTACGGATATTTTACAGAGAATTTCACTTAAGGTACCACGTCCAAATTCTAGATCTTGCACATATGTTCCTTTCGCTTGTAACTTCATACGTACTAACTTAGGCATGCAGACATTTAATGAAATTTACGACCAAAGTCTTGACATATTCTTCAGTTCTTTGACCTCTCTTAAATCCTATATCTTTAAAATTCTCCAATTATGACATGATTGAGTATTTATATTATTAACATTATTTTGTATTATTATTGTTTGCTTTTAATTATTGTTATTATTTTTATCAAGTTTGTTAACATAGTACTATTTTTAATCAATATTAAGGCTCGAAAATTGTTGCATGCTGTGCTCGCCTGTAAGTGGAGTACTACATAATTATTGAGATGTGTTCGTATAACTAAAATACAGGGTATTAGTAGAACGCTCCCGAAAATGAAGACAGACGATAGTATTAATGACACCTTTGATGATGGGATGGAAAAAAAATTGATCCTGATTAAAAAAAATCATATTATTTAAACTTTTTATTAGCATTATTTACGCTCCATCATGTTAGTACAACTTAATGAAACTAGAATTTTACAAAAAAATACAATACTTTACTAAAAAAAAAACAGCAATGAACACCAAATTAAATACAGCTGATTACTCGGGTCAAATAACGCGCAGGCGCGGCGCGTCTATTGTCTAAATACCTAACTTATCTACTTTGCCACTGTGCTAGTGTCTACCTGGCCACTTTCATTCGAATTCTCCGGTTGAATTAAAAAAGTAACGGGTTCGATTCACCGCGAATGAAAAAAATACTTAAATAAAATTTTAACAAGCATTGAGCCATATTTTTTAATCCATCGTGTAAGAATGTTTATTATTCTGATGTATTCAGTTATGTACCTATTCATATCAGTTCAGTACTAAGTTATTTATAAAAAATGTAGGTATGAAACAGCTTACCGATCTAAAGCTTCCGTGGTCTTATGAGATGCGGCTCAAATTGTGCCCCATTCATTTCGAGGCAGATTTGGGCTCGGCGTTGCGTATCCTCATGCAGGCATCATCGTGGAGTCCTCGACCCAGTCCGCACGTAGTTTGTCGAAAACATCCACGGTCCTTTGGTGCATTTCGTTGGCACTAACACGCTTACGATTAAAAGCACATTCTCTCACATACCCCTACAGAAAGAAGACTAACAGGGTCAGATCGGGTGACAGAGGAGGCCAAGAGTATGGTCCTAGTCTGCCGATCCAGCGATCATGAAATAGCTCAGTGAGGCGCTCACGGACGAATCTGAGGATGTGGGGGTGCACCATCATGCTGAAACCATTTTCGGCGATATTCAGCTAATGATAAATCGTCTAAAATGTCCTCCACCTGTTCATTTATGAGGTTTAAATATCGCTGTCCGTCAAGTTGCTGTGGCAGAATCATTGGTTCTAGTATGCGATCCTTAAATAAACCTGCCCATACGTTAACCGACCATCGGGTTTGGTGCCTGGTTTGTAGAACAGCGTGCAGGTTCACCTCGGAATAAACGTGTGTATTTCTTCGATTCCACAGCCCGTTTCCAGTAAATGACTACTCGTCCGTCCAGATCACGTGTTCAATGAAACCAGGCACACGTTGTTGCGGGTCTTATCCAATGGTAAAAAACTCGCCAGTGATCGTTCTCACCGGATACCAAGCTTTGTGCACTTTTTATGGGCACATTCGTTTACGCTTTAACACCTTGGAAACTGTCCAGTATAACACACTTGTTACATCTCAAAGCCTTAACAATTTACCAATACCTCGTTTAACTAAGTTCGGATTTCAGCGAACGACATCAAAAATGCTCTCCTCGAACTGAATAGCCACTTGACTTCCACCTCCTGTCGCTACTGGGGCAGTGGGCCGATTTTCCAACACTCACTGAATAGCTGCTGTTATCAGGCGAGAGTCAGTCGGATGTCCAGCTGTCGGGAATCTCTCTCGGTAAATTCGTAATGCACGCGAAGCATTCCCGCGAGCTTCTCCAAGGCACATTATTCATTAACATGCTACCGTATTCACGAACACTATAAACGTATGCGTTAGGCATTATTAAAACAAAACTCTCATAAAATCAACACAATCTTAAAAAGAAACAAAAAACGTAACAATAAAATAATGACAAGAACTTAGTTAAAAATACGATTGAACGAATATCTGTCGCCCACGCACGCGCACATGAAATGAAAGTCAAAGTGTAACTGTCTCAAGAACTAAAAATACTAAACTTAATAATCAACCCCGCCAAAAGAAATAAAGCGCCGCGAGCCGCCTCCTTGCAGTAGCCCCTCGTTAGCGTCGAAAGCGGCACTTTGATCTTTTCCGCAGATCGATAAACCGTTATACCTACATTCACGACTATTATTTCATAAGTTTAGTTATCCATACTGACTAGTCTTCATATGGAATTTAGAAGTTATAATTCAATTTTTTTTTATACATTTATACAATCAATTGTACCCTGACGTAACAAGAAGCTCGCTACTACAAAAATGATATTAGAATATTAAATTAAGCTAATTGGATTATCACGTACACAATTAAAAAATTTACAATTTTGTACAAGAAATTAAAAATGAAATGGTACAGAATAATGTAATAATTGAAGAAACTATTTGCAATTATGATCGACAATTAATTAATCTATCAGAATGAATTTAAAATAGAATTATTGTACAGAATTATTGTACTTTATGTTAACAGACTTTCTGTTTTTAGTCCGGCCAATACTTTAATTTGAAAACAGGTAGGTACGTCACATCTAGTAGGTTAGTTGCGTGCAGCGCAAGATTGACGCTGCGCCCGGGCGTTCGTTGATCCGAGCATCAGCTGTTTTTGATTTTGTGTTTCATTGCTGGTTTTTTTTTAGTAAAGTAATGTATTTTTTATTAAATTATCGTTTCATTTAGCTGTACTAACACGATAGAGCGTAAATAATGCTAATAAAAAGTTTAAATAATATGTTTTTTTTTTTATCAGGATCAATTTTTTTTTATCAGGATCAATTTTTTTTCCATCCCATCATCAAAGGTGTCATTAGTACTATCGTCTGTCTTCATTTTCGGGAGCGGTCTACTAATACCCTGTATAATCATGTATCATATGTTGTGGCTATGTTGGCGCGCCAAATAAATAAATAAATAAAGATTACCGGTCGTTATAATTATTTCGTTTCATTGTCGAGTACCTACCTATACCTACTTATTGTACAACAGCTTCGAAAATTTTTAAGAATTTGGCATTATCAATCATGGATTAATACGTCTAACATCTTGTAATGAAATATAATTTAGTTAATAAATTTGTACAAAAGTATCTGGCAGTAGTTTAGTTTCTTACATTTTGTAAAAAAATATCGGGTCTGTTATCGTGTTACGTTTATCGATGTAGCTACATCCCTATCAGTTTCTCCGACTCTGGTATAACCTTGTACGTGTGTAAACGTTATATTTTTATAAAATAATGCATACATAATGTAAAAAAGACGCTCGTTCAAGTTCTCAAGTTCAAATTAAAGAAATGGAAATGGTTTACAATAAAAAAAACATAATACTATATTTGAATTTGGAATCTGTTATTCTTATATGAATATTCATTGTGTTTTCTCATTTTCGCGCCAATCGGTATTAAATATTTTTGTGATATTAAAATGGAGTGGGGTGATAATGAGAACCGAATTACTGTGATAGCATTACACAAAGTAGGTAGTGAGCCAAATGCAATTTTTGAAACTCTACATCATCTTGGTATTAGTCGAATGTTTGTATACCGGGCTATTGATAGGTACAATGAAACCTCCTCCGCTTGTGACAGAAAAAGATCTGGCCGTCCACGTAGTATTCGTTCAAAAAATGCGATCAAAGCAGTGAAGGAAGGAATGTGAAGAAATCCTGTCCGAAAGCAAAAGATTTTATCCCGGGAAATGAATATAGCCCCTAGAACCATGTCGCGTATTTTAAACGACGACTTAGGACTTGCAGCCTATAAGAGATGCACTGGACATTATTGAACTGATAATTAAAAAATAAATAGGTTGGTAAAATAAAAAAAAATAAAAAAATTAAGAGGTACGCAAAGGGAGGTCATAGAAAAATGTTATTTACTGACGAGAAGTTTTTACTATTAAGCAATGTTTTAACAAGCAGAATAACCGAGTTTATACTCGAAGCTCTATAGAAGCTTCCCAATTAGTCAGCAGAGTACAATGTTGACATTATCCGACTTCAGTGATGGTTTGATGGGGTGTTAGCTATCAAGGGGTGACTGAGCCATATTTTTGTGAAAAAGGTATCAAAACTTTGGCACAAGTGTACAAGATATGATTCTTGAGATGGTGGTTAAGCCTCTTAAAACACCATGTTCCATAACCAAGAATGGTCCTTTGAGCAAGACTCAGCACCGGGTCATAAAGCTCAGTCCACTCAAGCGTTTCTGACTTCATCAGAGCTGAAGACTGGCCGTCATCTAGTCCCGATCTTAATCCGCTGGATTATGATTTATGGTCATTTTTTGAGAGTATGGCATGCTCTAAACGCCATGATAATTTGGAGTTCCTAAAACAATCCATAAAATTGCCAGTGAAAAATTTCCCCATGGAAAAAGTGCGTGTTTCCATTGATAACTGGCCTCAACGTTTATAGAACTGTATTAAAGCCAATAAGCTTCATATATTGTTATTGTTATTATATTAATGTATAAACTAACACACATTGCAGTAATAAATGATTTATCAATTACAAAAAAAAAAAAAAGATTTTTCCTTGTAACAATATTTATGGCAAGACTAAGTATAATCTTGAATACTAGGTACAATGTAAACTTTTATACATGTAAAATAAATGCCGAAAAAATGAGTATCAAATTCACAATTAAGTAGGTACATTAATAAATCAGTAGTTCAGGTCTGTAAGTACATTTCATTTTTTTACAATTTTATTGTCCTGATACACTTTCTATAGAAAGGAAACTGATCAGAAATATGACATTATTTTTTTGCGTTTCTTGTTCTGTCTGTTCGAATGTCTGTATTTAAGTCAAAAAGGTCTTGACCGATGTTAATGCCATTTTGTACATGAGATGCTGATGACATTACTCTAATGATGTTCTATAAAAAAATCGTATTAAATACGTACTTATATTATAAGCACTGATGAAGTTTTGTATAAAAAGACATATAGGAAATAAATTAATATACCTTTCAAATAGTGTAAATATATACCTACTTACAATGTAATAAAGAACTGCGTTATGAATGCACCTTTAGTGATTTATATTTATAAACATTTTTAACAATATTTAACGAATGAGACTATTGTACGTGTTCGCTGTAAAACATAATCCTAAATATTTTCTATTGTTTAATACAACACATAACTAAAATAATGACATTTCATAACAATCTTAAACAATGTAATCACCACAGGGTAGTCACCAATGAATAGAAAGAAAGAAGGAATGGTAAAAATTTTAAACGAACTATTTTATTAATTTAAATTATACACAAATACGATTTATTAATTATTTTAACAGAGATGACTGTTATTTTTTCTATGACTATTATTTAAAAAAAAATTGACAATTAATATACTAAAGTCTATAACATTTGTCATTATTATATTCAAAGTAATAAACTAATGTCATGTTCCCAGTTCCTCAACGACCTGAAATAACAAGTATTATATTAATTTAGAATATAATATTTTATTTATTTAATAGCTAGATAAAATATCATCATTATATTAATACGTGAAGCAAAAACTTTGTACCCCTTTTTAAGCGTATTGCGTACACCGAAGATTGAGAGATTAGACATGGTTAAAGTTTATATGGAGAAGTAGTGCAGAAAGCTAAAATTTATCTGTAATATCTGTTACTTACATATTAAATAAAATAAATTAATACTACGAATCCTAACCCGACCAGTGCCATTGAACTTAGACACCCCAAAATATTGACATTGTCACTCAATGAAAAGTGACAGCAAGTGATATAGTATTCATTGTTTAGGTTCATACTGCAAATGTCAAACAGAAAATAGTCTATGATTAAAAATTCGCTCGTCGATTTCAATCATTGGGCGATCGCTAATATTAATAATTATGTTAACGACTGTTAATAAGCAGTTGTCAATTTATCTCATACTAAATGGATATATTAAAACTAAAGATATATAGAGTATAAAGAAATTTATTTAGAGATGTCTCGCAACTTGGGACAGTCCGACTGGCCCCGCTCCACCGTACAGAATGCCGCAGATTATAATCTTGTGTTGTGTTCCTGCGTAGAGTTGGGTTCTTAGAACTCCTTGTAGAAGATAGGGCTCAAAGAGAGGTAGGGCAGAGAGAAATGTCATTAGAGAGTTCTCTCTATTTGGGGCTTATAAATTACTATTTTATTCTACGATTTCAAATGTATTATTGACGATTCTTATAGTCTTTCAATTATGCTTCCCGTCTACAAAACTTTATGAGAATCGATTGGGAATTGATGATTTTTTATTTATACACGTTTTTTGAGTTCTCATAATCATAATCTCAAAATTCTCATAGCCCATCAATCATGGAATGACTTTCCCTTCCCCTGTACAAAATTTCATCAAAATCTGTCTGAAATTAACGATAAAAACTTAATTTTTATTTATTTTTTCGATCTACATTTAATATTGAAATATGTCATACCCTATCAATTGACCAATGATATAAGCATCCCATGTACAAAATTTTAATAATAATAAGTCAAACCGTTTTTGAGTTAAATCCGGACATAAAATACAAATAGACAGACAGATAAGAAATGGGTATATTCGTTATCAGTATCGTTCATATAGTATGCCTATCGGGATATTTGGTCAAAATATAAACTATACAGACAGAACTACAGATTTATTAATATATATGATATAAATATATCTATGGTATTACAAGGGTCTATAGGCTGTGGTAGCCGCTTACCATCAGGCGGGCCGTATACATGTTTGCAAACTTAGTGGTAAATTTAAAATAACAAAGAAATTAAATTAAAAACAGAAACAGTACCTAAACTTATTTATTAGAAACAGGGCATTAGTTTTATATTTTTAAATTTATTAACCAACTGTACCTTTTTTAGACCACCTAGTAAATTTTACTCTATTACCATCTACTGCATATTTCCATAAAGGTTCGCATAAAATTTTCTCTTCCAAAAATAATTTTATATCATCCAGATTATATATTTTAACTTTTTGATCATTATAATTCATCGCTTCACATAAACGGCATAATTGTAACGACGTTGAGCCGAAAAAGCCGTGTTCATTTTTAACATCAAAATCATTTCTCCAACGATGATACTCCAGAAGTTTTTTATTATTCCTACCCAACATTCTTATTTCAGCCGCTAAATGGGCTGAATTAGCAAAATTTTCGACATGTAAAAATGAATGGGGTGGTAATAATTTTATACAGTCTTTTAAAGGTGGAGTCCTTATAACTGGGATAGCACCTTTAGAATATGCATTGTAAAACAATTTCTCTGTCATATATTGTCTGCACATAGAATTTTCCAATACTAAATAGAATAAATATTCAGTTAACACATCACAGTCGGCTTTCAGATATCCTGGGCATCTGAAATATAATAACGTTAATGATTTAGAAACTGTACTAATTCTGATTTATAACATACCTAAATGTGGAATAATTGCCCCTGCTAATTATTTGTAGTTTATGTTATATAATAAAGAAATCAATTTAAATGATGGAGCCGCTGCGGCTTTTACAGCTTCACCGAACTTGATTTAAATGATGTAATAATTAAGTAAAAAAATACAAACCTTGTTCGCTTTTTGAGTTTAGTAGCGCATTTCCCATACAAATCGACTTTCATAAATATTTTCATACGCTTCAAGTATTTTAATCGATATGGGTAGCAATGAGACATCAGAACTGTTAATAATACATCGCGCCGCTTTTTATCCCAATAAGGTACCAAGGAGGCAATATTCGAATAGTTTAATTTATCATTTCCAAAAATAGAGTTCCAATGAGATGCAGTACGACCATAAGGTACTGGAACATCTGAATCAGTTCTGGAAGTAATATTAAAGGTGAGTTTCATTTATTTTATTTGTAATTATATTATTTTATTTCTTCGATAGATTTGAGATTTTTTTACACCGATACCTAATAATAAAATTAATATAGCAACAAATCTACTGCAAATTTGCAAATCAAACGTGATACGAAAATTCAAATCTAGAACAAAATAATAAAAAATGAGTATGCCCATAGAGTGATTTTTTTGTAGGTAGTGAATATTATTACTTTTTTATAATACAGAAATTAAGAATGGCATGACTAAATTTATTTTGAGGGGCGTTGTTAAGAAATCTCCTCGCACTGCAGTCTGGGTAACGGCTGCCAACGTTTGACATAATATGCTCCTCCCGGTACCCCTCTGATTATCAGAGCGAACAGGAAATGGAGCAAAAGCGGGTTTGAAGTACGCTCACCAAGCAGGCGGGGAGAAACTTGTTCCTCTAACCACCAAGGGCTTGAATGTCAGCTCATAGGCCGGTCGGAAAAATCCTCTCTACAAAATTACCCAGCAGAGACACAATTAAGAGCCTGAGAAATAAAACCTCGATAAAAAATTACTTTCTGGGATATGCGGGCCAGGGATGATCGTGATTCCTGCATCGTTGGAGTTAAGTGTACATGGCGATGTTGAGGATATAGTGGGTACTATTCCACTTAATCCGTATACAGTGTGTATTAAAAACCCCGTCGGATCTGTGAAGGTGTTATTAGGTATCGAGATTATATTCTATTTGTGTTATTTATCTCAGATAATAAGTAAAAAAAAAATTAGTTAAATGAGGGAACTTACATGGCAATACAGGCGGCGCGGCGCACGGTACCGCCATAAGATCAAACGTACCGCTGCACTGCGCCGAGTCTGGCGACGGAGTTAAAATATTATAAATTTGTTAAATTTTAGGGAATCTAAAACTAAATATGGTTATTTGAAACTGCAATAGCATTTTTATTTTCATAATAAATAAAATTTTGATATTTTTTTGATGTCATTGAAGTATCTATATACCCTTTTTGGATTCGACGGGGTTTTTAATACATATTGTAAATTTAATAATAAATAATAATATTTTCTTTATGGATGTTTAGCCATAACTTCTATGTTAATCAACCGATTTGAATAATTCTTTTTTTGTTGGTTAGGGAATATCTCAAGTGAGGTCCTATTTTAATTTCATTGGCATTTAATATTCAATTTCAAAGATATACGAGGAAACTTCAAAGTCATTGAAGTTGTTTATCTTTTTTGTTTAAATTATCTTGTTAATAATTATTGTTATCTTTTTATTGATATAATCATAGCTTAAGATTAGTAATTGAACATCACCTGTAAGTCATTGACCAATTGAAGACATTATCAAATGATGATAATTTCATCTTCTTTTTTGTCCCTGCAAATGCTTTTGTTGGAGCTTCTTCATTAAAAAATATCCATCTTTGTTTGGGATTTCTATCCCTAATTTTAGGTACAGTTGATGTAAGAAATAACCAAAATACAACAGCATCTGCAGTGTTAATTAACTTATGATCTCCAGTGAATTTGCAATTCTTTACTCTACATTGCGATAATGGATCCTGGCTTTATAAATAAAAAAAATTTCTTCATGAAAAACTGACTTTTAAATAATGGTTTTAAATAAAAATTTCTCCATACTCACCATTTATATTTTTTTACAAAACGATGTTTTAATCTCTCCCAGTGTTTCCATATAAGTATTACGAACATTTTATGATTTCTACCTGCATGGGGATAAACACTATCATTCTTAAAGTGAATTGTTCCAATATTTGATGTCGACCATGTCTGCAAAGATATGAAATATGTAAAAAGTAAAAAAACTGCAACCCGACTACGCAAACACTAACTATAATGAAAGTTTTTCTTTTATTTTAAACTTTTTCAATCTAACCATTGTTACACATTCATATTTAGAACTGCCGATACATAGCGCTAGCACAATTTAAAAGCTATTTAGAAATTTACTTTACTTTGTAAAAAAACGGTTACCTATCTTCTTCTTCTTCTTCCTAACGTGGCAACCGGTCCTCTTTAATGAAGACCATTACTGCCATTATCGAGTGAATTATATTGTCATGTGTTATGACGATTCAGTATCCTAACAAGATGGTGGCTCCCTTGTTAGAAGTTTTTAGGAAGTGTTTGTGGGATCTCGGAATGAATGCTTTCAGCTTATATTTATAATCCACTTCACTTATGCACAAAAACCAAACTATATCACGCAAAACGCCTCCAATATTACATAATATAGGGTCAAAAACCTAAGTAAATGAATTAAAAATAACAACCACAACTTGTCACTTCAAAATCCCGCCAAAAACTCGGGTACCTATCTAAGGAAATTTACATTCTAAGGTCGATTTCAGTTAATTCAATTGAATTTAATTGCATGACGTAGACTGTGTACTTATATCTATGTAAATTAATATGCATGAAGTGAATTTTGGCAACTTTTTCATTAACTTTCGATGAATTCCATAAAACCGATGTATACGTCCAAACAACAAGTGGTTAGCAAAAAAGACAAGATTTTTTTTTTATCTTATTAAAAGTTACAAATGTAGAAACCTAATAACGAGTGTAACCTCCTCTTGCCAAAATTAAGGCTTGAATCTTTCTGGGCATGCTTTCCACGATATTTTTAATAACGTTTTAAGAAATATGTTCCCACTCTTCTGCAGTAACTCTTGTTAGCTCCCTGATCTTACCCGTCTATTTAGAACATCCCAGACATGCTTAATTGGATTAAGGTCAGGACTTCGAGCTGTCCAATCTAAACGATGAATCCCAACTTCATGCATGTACGCATCCACGTCGCTAGAATGGCGAGGACGAGTATTATCGTTCATAAAAATGGAATCTTCATCTTCCTATGCATGGGGAATTAGGACTTTCGTTATGTACCGGTGTGCATTTAATGTTCCATTATCTATGAAAACTAACTCCGTACACACCGTCGTTTTAATTGCTGTCCAAAACATAACGGAGCCTCCGCCGTATGCAGTGATTTCTTCGAAACACACTTCCGCACAGCGTTCCCATGGTCCTTTCCACACAAAGAGATTCTAGCTTCATCAGAAAACAATACTTTGTTCCAGTCCTCCAGAGTACATGAAGCACAGTTTTGAGCAAACTGAAGTAGAGCAACACGGTGCTCACGGAGTAATTTTTTTTTCATGGATATTGTTAGCCAAAAGCCTCCTCATGACTGCCCACCAGCTAACTTCTACTCCTCTTACTTCTTCAAGACTCTTGTCCACACTTGACGCCTTACGATTCCGCAACACCTGACTCACAAAAAAACGGTCATACCGTGGTTCAGTACATCGTTTTCTTCCCAAGCCTGATCTTCACTTCACTTAGCCGCTGAGAAACATAAATTTGTGAACAATTTTCTTCAAGTACCTAAGCCTATAATTTTATCGGCCCTTATGATTTATCCGTCATATCATAAAGCGGTATTTATCACAAAAAGAAAGAAAAACTTTTGTAATATGCAGAAAATATCCAAAAAGTTTTAAAATTTTAGTAATCAGCAAAATACAATTTCAGCAATTTGCACCCTTAGTAAAGCAATTTTACAATAATCATTATTTTTCTTTTCTTAATTTTAAATTTAGAATGTAAGGAATCATGCCAGCAAGCTTCAAATGACACCAATACATAGTCATATTCATAAAACCTTTCTCTTGTAATATTCATTAAAGTAGAGAAAAAAAATCTAAAATGCCCGTTTTTTGCAAAAGGGTTTATTTTTAATTATTGTTCTTCTGTTGCTTGGTATATTTTATTTATGTTTAATATTGCACTATATTTATAATTATCAACTCCAAATGTTCTCCTCTTTCAAAATTCCTTCGTTATTGTGACATTTACAATTTCTTATATTATCTAAATTTTACACTTACGCGCGTTTTTTTATTCTGTATATGTTTCGCACTTGGCCACAATTTCACCTGATATTAAGTGAACCCGTGGCCCAAGATTAAATAAGTTAAGCCTAATGGAGAATTGGCTCTCAAGCGCAGCTGCCGGAACACACCTATAGCTAGCCGGGAAAGCATTAAAAACTCCCTACTATAATTCAATTAGGTTTCACCGAAAGTGCAGCAGGCTCTTTGCATAGATTTGAACTCACGTCGATCGAAACGGTGTTCTTACACGCTACCACTGTCACACAGACTGGTCTATCAATCTACAAGTATCTAGTATTTGTCATCTTGACACAAACAAAAAAGATTAGCAAATTCTTAATCCTACCCTAACGGGAAGATATGCACCATCATCGCCGTCAGCGTGTTCCCACCTCGCTATAATAAAGATTATTTAAATGTAACGTCTCATTACATTTAGAAACTGTTTAAGTTCATGATAATTTTCGGTACAAGCCTTGAAATCGTCTCCGGAAAAAGTAATATTGTTGTTACAATGCTTAGTTCTTACATTTGAATTTAATCATCATAGGTAGTAACTCACTTTCCGTGCTTCATAGTATTGTTTCACCAGCTTTGTGTGGTAGGGATCTGGTTGGTTTAAATTTTGACTTATAACTTTCCCCTTTTGACTAACTATGAAAATAAATATATAAAAAATTATACTCAAAAATAAAATTAATCTGCTTGGTAAACACATGTTGGTTCCTTACACCTAATTGAACTTTTTGTTTGATTAAAAAACTGACTTAGTGCGTTGTCGGAGTTTGGTTTGGTACTGTACTATTAAACTATTGAATAACTGTTATTTGTAAACATTTGAAACAGAAACAATAGTCATTGTTATAATATTAATGTTTGCTTTGTTTTCAACACATATTTATATAACAGTTATAATATAACACACAATAAAAGAAAACAGAAGCGTTTGTTTTATATTTACGTATTAATATTACCTAAATGATTATTTACTTATATAAATGAGATACCTATAAAGAATCTAACTTCTAATTATTTCAGCAAATTAGTTTACCACCCAGCAATGGTGGCACATGCCACTTGTGTACGACTCGATCGCAATTACCATATATCAGATGCAACACCGGAATAGTTGCACGTTTTGTCGTGTTGTGTTCTGGAGTTGGTGTATATACAGTAATCAAACAAGTTAATTAGCTGAGTTTTAGGAAATATTTGTGATATAAATTTAAGCTTTAGAAATGGGACAACATGCATTTTAAAACAAGACAAAAAGCGTTCGGTTATTATTTGTAGCCCTTGCAAAAAAACATTGAGTTAACGCCTAAAATACTTAAAACTTTTAAGTCTTCTTATAATTAAATATGATGTACATAGTTGACGAAATTATTATTAGTTTTATTGTGAACACAGTAAAATTACCGTGTCAAGGTGAATCGATATATTATTATATATGTATATATCGTTGGTGTAAAAATTGTAATGACAGTATTCGACAGCTTCGATGCTTGACAGTTTTCGACTTTACCTAACTGATGTGAACCAAGTTCATGGATGTTAAATAAATTCGAATTATGTAGCCGCAGAAACTGGCAGATTGAGTTATGTCTAACATAGATGAGTAGAAAGAAAAAATAACGAAATATTTTTACTATTATTAGGTACTTACTAAAAGTCAAAACAATTAAACAGCTTCGGTTTATACTATAGAAGTAATTTAATTAAGTATAAAATAATAAAACTATTTAAATGTACAAGACAAGCCGGGATCGAAAAATAATTTCAATCTACTCTCATCATAAATAGATTGCTTTTCATCATTATAGTTCAATGCTTCACATAGTCTACAAAAGTGGTAGGACTTCGAGCCAAAATAACCATGTTCATTTACAACTTCGAAATCATTTCTCCAAGCGTGATAAGAAAGTAGTTTCTTCTCATCTTTACTTATATTATTTATTTCATTAGCCAAATCTTCATGTCTTTCAAAGCTATCCACATGTAGAAACGAGTTTGGTGGTAATAACTTTTCGCAGTCTTCTAAAGGCGGGCCTAGGATTACTGGTATAGCACCCTTGGCGTAAGCTTGATGAAACCCTTTTTCAGTCAAATACTCGTGACACATTGAGTTTTCAAATACCAGGTAAAATAAATAATCGGATATAACTGTGCAGTCAGCTTTAAAGTGTCCTGGGCAGCTGTAATAAAATGCGAATTTACTGGAAAATTCTCAACTGATCAATTATTATGTCTCAGAGTATGAAACTTATTTGTCCGTTACACCTTCAGCATCTAAATTGTAACCATCTACTACCATGAAACCCACCATGAACTAATTCAGCATTAAAAAAGTTTTGCATTTACTGACTTGCAATCGTTTAAACATGTTAAAATAATTTACCTTTTAGTTAGATTACTGTCTGAACATGATCCATAAATGTCTATTTTTACATATTTCTTTAGTGCATTTATATACTTCATACGATGCGGAACACCACAATTAGATATAAGTATTGTGACAAGCACGTCTCGTCTCTTGTTACCCCATGCAGGTATTAGTTTTTCTATGTTTAATGATGTTTCACTAAATTTTGGTTCCGTAAGAGGGATCGTTCTTCCGTATGGCACTGGAATATCTGCATCACTCCTGTGGAATTGAAAACTTTTTCTAAAATGCAGAATTAGCTCTACGTATATCGTAATTGTAATATCGACTTTTGTTATTTAACGCCTTTAACACATAAAGTAATAATATACATGTATCTATAAATTAAGTATTAGAGACCTCAGGATCAAACACAGTTGGGCACTCAATAAAATTGCATTCATAAAGCTTTGGTAATTTCTTATTTATCTTGATCATCATCATAATCTCAGCTGACAGACGCCCACGGCTGGTCATCGGCCTCCTCCAATAATCGCCACAATAAACGGTCCTGCGCTGCTCTCATTAAGGGGGTTCCCGCAACTTTTACCAGGTCGTCGGTCCACTTTATGGTGGGTCTACCCACGCTGCGTCTTCGTTTCATAATAAATTATTTAGCTCTTTCCAGAAATGAAAGCTAGAAATATGATTAAGATAATATAGGTACTTATTGAACATAAAATCCAGAAATTTAAACAATGAACAAATGTTAATAACAATATGTCGATCAATGTGTGCTCAAGTTTCGAATAATACGATGAGTTTGAACTTTCGGTGAAAAAAACATCGTGGTGGAACCATAGCATGGTAGTGCATTTTCTAATTCTCACCTGAATAACTACCACCTTTTATATGCCGCAAACTGGAAGACAGCGGGCGGCGGCACGGCACGGCGGTTCATCTCGACGCCAGGGAATATTTCCTAAAGAATTTACTATTTACCTAAAGTTTAGCTATCATCTATGATTATGTTATGGCAGCTGCACATCTTAGCCATCTTAGACCTCATCGTATTGAGACTGTGGTCAAATGCTAAACTTATAATTAATATTAATAAGAAACAAGTACCTGTAAGTCATGGACCAATTAAACACATTTATGAAATTTGCTATATTCGGTGGTTGTTTTGCTAAAGTGAATGAATGTAAAGGTGATTCATCATTTAAAAAAACCCAACGCTGACGTAGATTCCTATCGATGACGTTTGGAATTTCACCTCTTTGTATATGCACTAAAACAGCATCCGCTTCATTAAATAATGCATCATCTGATATGAACTTGCAATTTTTAACACTGCAATTATCTAAAGGGTTATGTCTGTGAACAAAAAAAAATTGTCATAAAATAGAGTTATACGCAATGAATATTTCCTTTTCTAGTTTTACTTGATAACGTTTTAATCTCCTGGTTGGAATTCATCTTCTTAATAGATGTTTGTTTGCCTCACTCAAACAGTAGTAGGTATAATTCTAGGTTCCTTGAAGTAAAATTATTAGTATCGTTATTATCCCAAACGACGTTAACGTTTTTTTAAACTTTCCCCAATATGTATTCATTTATGCATTTGATATTTCTGGTGTACATATTACTTTAACTACATGAAGTAAGAACTCTATTTGCATGTATTTGTAAAATGGCGACAGTGGCTGTCTACCCGAGTGGGTGGAGACCACTATGCCCATGATAGCGGCCATATACCAATAAGTCATTGATCGTCTCTGTTTTTCTATTATAATGTGTTTACTATCAGACACAGTTCTGTCACTTTATGGGGCTAATATTTAAAAAAAATGTTAAAACATTAAAGCGAGTAAAAAGGAGTAAATGCGTTTTTAGTTGTATGGTTTGACAGACATTGCAATTATTATCTTCTCATAATCAACATGGACGTAGTTAATTACAAATTCATGTTATGTGATAAGCCCGATAACTGTAATTGGAACAGACGATTAAAACCATAAATGTCACATACTCTGTAGAACTGAAGTAATAAACATGCCGATTCTTCAGCCACTCCCAATGTTTCCATATTAATATGAGAAATGTTTTATACTCTCGACCATTCCCTGGATGAGCGTTCTTGAATAAGTATGAACCCAAATTGGAAGTGTTCAGATTCTAAAAAGATAAAAAGTAACATTATAAAGATATTTAAGCTCGACGAGTCTCTTCGACGTCCGCCATGCTTATGCAGTTTGGAATTCACTGTCGATATGTGTGGAGGGAGGGCCGATTTGAAAATCGATCGAGTTCACTCAATTTCAGAGTTGAAGTTTGGCTGTTAGACGATTGTGTAGTGCCAGTATCACATTTTTACTTTTACTTTTTTGGTTTTTTTTTATGTCAGTATGTCCGTCATGTGGCGTCACCAAACGGCCCCAACGGAAGCCCAGCACTGGTTATTTACAACCAGCATTATGCTGAGCTGAGGTCTTTTTGTAACAACTAGCATTTGATTTTTTATATTGTAAGTAGTTGTGAAAATATTTTTAAACTATCTATAGTTTCTACTGTCTTTGTTACAAATATAATATATGTTTCTTTCTAAATTAATCATAGTTCGGTTCATGACGATCTCCCAGACGGCAATTTGATATCAAGGTAAGCGTAGCTGATATAGGTACCTATATCTACACTGAAGCATAAAATTAAAACATAGACTGAATCATATTCATAACGCAAAAGTTAGTTACGTAAAAAAATTAAACTAGCAATACAAACTGTAATAAAATAACTATCAAATTAATTTCAATAATTTCTTTCATAAACGTTCTTTAAAGCAAATATAAGAACTTTCCATAAAATAGCTGTTGGTTTTTTTTCTAAGTTATCTCGATATGAAACTCTTATTACTATGAAATATAACTAGACAATTTAGAACGAATTTCGACCAGAGTTTTCATATTAATTGATAACCTATATTATAAAATAGATAAATTAAAATAGGATCACCCTTGAGGTATCCCTTTTCCAACAAAACAGAATCATCTAAATCGGTTGATAATCAAAGAAGTTATGGCTGTACATCTATAAAAATAATTACAAATAAATAATAAACATTGAAATTGAGAAAGAAACTCCTCCTTTTTATAAAATCGATTAAAAAGTGCTCATAATTTAATTATAATATTGTTTTATACGTATTAAACTGTATTAAAGTTTCGTTATAAAAAAAAAACTATTATAACAATTTGAGTAAGTAATAGTTTTACAAACTTTAAACAACAATTTTCTTACCTTCCTTCTTTTATAATATTCTGCTACAATATTTTGGTGCCGTATTAAACTTTCTGCGTCTATTTCTACTTGAAAAGACTCTAAATCTATTTTAGTAACACTATAATACACACTATTGTTTTTGTAACTATAAATAATTAATACAAATAAACATGCAAAAATTAATATTAAAACATTTGTCTTTTGAATTCTATATCTAAGGCGGATATTTTTCATCTTTATTCTAAAAACATTCCCACAAACAGACAACGAGTGCACGTTATACTATTTAACGTCAACAATTTCGTCCACGAAACTTACAGGTATCATATATAGTTAGATTAGACTGTAACAGGGTAGATTAGCCGCCGATCTGATAGATATCAACAGAAAATAATTGCTATCCAATATTGAAGTAATATCAATGTTACTTATCTATACCTACTCAATACTAAAAATCATGAAGTTCTTATTAGTTTCATAAATTTTTTAATACTTAAAAATCTTTTGGAATTCTATATACTTATTAATTAATGTCAATGTATTTCCTTAAACATCTAATATATAACACCTTTTATTCAGAATTACAGAACTTGCAATAATATATTTAACAAAACCTAAAATTTTGCTGCTGTTATTATTTACCTATCTACTGTTACATTCCTATTTTAAAGATCTTTTCTTTATTAATCTATTAATTTATTCTAATATATTATCTATTAATTTATAATTGTTTCGTTTATACAACACTTTTGAACACTAAATAACAGTTTTCACGTTTATTTGTTATTAAATCACCTTCCGATAAAAATTCCTATCAACTGTAACCTACATGTTCTATGCGACACAATTGAAAGTTTAAATTGAAATGAAAACCCTTAGCTAGAATTCATTTTTCCATCGGTGTACATTTACCTTCTCGTTGAGGCGAGCAAATTAAGCCATTGCCAGCTCACATAAATGAATAATGATCCGTCATTGTTGAAATCATTCATTGTTTCCAAAACGTGTATGCACCGGACATATGTAACTATTATTATGAATGTAGTCGACTCTACATGTTGTAACGAGGCCGTTCATACCTAATCTCATTGTTTGTCTGATATCAACCAAAAGGAATATCTTTA
Organism: Saturnia japonica; assembly: GCA_033032175.1. Taxonomy (NCBI): domain Eukaryota; kingdom Metazoa; phylum Arthropoda; class Insecta; order Lepidoptera; family Saturniidae; genus Saturnia; species Saturnia japonica. The sequence goes on from CM065314.1 coordinate 9,967,952, forward strand.
TTTATTTTAAACATTGATAAGATAAAGAAGAAATTTGCTAATAATTTCTCGATCTTAAAAATATAATAAAAATAGGCATGGACGTATATCCGATGATCTTAGGAAGTCTGGACCTCCCACCTTTAGACTACACAGTAATGTAAGTTTCACCGAATATCCGTCTTTTGTATCCATGCTAAAAAATCCTACGGTAAAAAAAAATCTTGATTGTAATGCTGTTGCAATTACCAATTGATTGATTCTGTTAACATTTACTCTTCTACCTTCTTATGGCGTCGAGTTACGGGCGAGAACTAATTTACCTTTGTGAATAACTGAACCCTCGTGTAAAAGTTAAAGGCTATGCTCGTAAAAATTGGAATTCATATTTTCAACGAAGCTTCGAATCCATACCAGTGTTATAATAGCAAATCTATATGACGTCGATATAAACTCCTAATGATGCAAGAGTTTTAACTATATCTCTTTGGTTTCACAATCAACAACTCAATAAAAACACTTAGAACCTTTTATGTAAATGAAAGTTAGACTAAATTGCCTTCAGTAGCATTTCGGTTTGGATTAATATAGAACCCCTGCAACGTTAAACGTGTTATTGTTATGTACATTCCAGTAATTTTATTATTACTCATATTAGTACATTGCTGTATATTATTGTTGTTATTATTACAATTCATATAGCATATCAATTGAGGAATGACATAATACTTCCCGTGTACAAAATCTCATAAAAATCGGTTGAAAATCAATAAAAGTTTCTTTACGGTTTCTAAAATTATTATATACAATTATTTTTATAGCATTATGGAATGGTTTTAATACCTTTCCGTGTACAAAATTTCATCAAAATCGTTTAAGAATTAGTAAAAATTTATTTATCTGCATTTTTACGATTTATTAAAGTACTAGCTGATACCCGCGACTTCGTCTGCGTATTATTGGATATACACAGATTGATTTAGGAACACGACAAACCAAAAAAAATCATAGATGGTTTTTTATTATATGTATGGTGGTCGCGATCCCTACCAACCCGCCATATTACTGTATATAATAAATACACCGACTGATCTCGGAACAGGATAAACCAAAAGAAAATCATCGATGGGTGTATCATTGTGTGTATGGTATTGTAATTATATGCCAATATGAATTCAACACATTAACCGTCACAATAAAACTTCAAAAAATAATTAAAATCACCCATATTGCGAGAAGGTTTTTTGAAAAACGTGAAACCCCTTTTATTTCTTACCAAAAGCATAAATAGGAATTTTCACCTCCTTAATTTGAGACAAAATGGTTTCTTCATAAGAACTTTCATCCACTATTTTATTCCATCATTACTTTCATCAACTTTACTTAAGGTTAGCCTTCTCCGTGGTCCAATATATCTCTTTACCTACATTCATTACAATTGGTTTGAAGTTTGTCAAAAAGTCAGAAGGTTGCATATTCATATCAAGTCAGGGTCACCACATGTGGAATAACACAATGAACAAATTCACTGGTAGCAAAACTATGTAACCCAGATATTTTACAATAGGTAGGTATATCAATATCAATAAATCAACAAACCAGTTGGCGTGCCTTATGTAGGGTTTGATTTAGATTTGGGTTTAGGTTTGGGTTTACGTTTGGGCTTAGGTTTGGGATTAGATTTGGGTTTTGGTTTGGGTTTACGTTTGGTTTTAGATTTGGGTTTAGGTGTGGATTTAGGTTTGGTTTTAGGTTTGAGTTTAGGTTTGGGTTTAAGTTTGGGGTTAGATTTGGATTTTGGTTTGGGTTTTGGTTTGGGTTTACGTTTGTTTTTAGGTTTCGGTTTTGGCTTGGGTTTACGTTTGTTTTTAGGTTTCGGTGTAGGTATGGATTTAGGTTTGGTTTTAGGTTTGAGTTTAGGTTTGGGTTTAGGTTTGGGTTTACGTTTGGGTTTAAGTTTGGGGTTAGTTTTGGATTTTGGTTTGGGTTTAAGTTTGGGGTTAGTTTTGGATTTTGGTTTGGGTTTACGTTTGGGTTTAGGTTTCGGTTTGGGTTTTTTATGTATGGATTTAAGTTTGGGTTAAGGTTTAGGTATAGGATTGGGTTTGGTTTCAGGTTTGGGATTGTGATTAGGATTAGGTTTAGACTTAGGCTTATGTTTAGGTTTAGTTGACGTAAACAATACAGTAATGGTCCAAAAACTAAAATAGTGGGCTTTTGATGACATGCCGCTGAATTTAACTTGCTCGGCTCGTGCCTTATGATCACAGTTCAAACATTATGTAATCAATTTAATAGGTTTAGGCTCCGGTTTAGGTTTCTGTTTCGGTTTAAGTTTAGACTTAGGCTTAGGGTTAGGTGAAAGTTTTGTTTACATAAACAATACAATAATCGTTCAAAAATTAAAAAAGGTTGTACTTTTGATTAAATGGCGCTGCATTTAATGATGTGAAAGGCCGGGGTAGAGTGAGAGGTAAGAAATAAAGGTACGGAAACAAATAGTTTTTGAGTAAATATTTATTTCCAATGTTGTTGTTATGCAGACATAAGAGTCTAAGAGTTGTATATGAATTTTCAACGAATAATTATTTGTTTCTAGCACTCGCCGACCGCTGCAACGACCCGCTCGCCTCGTTTTATTGGCTCATGCCTTATGATCACAGTTCAAACAATCCAACCAATTTTACCACAACGGAATACCTTTAGGTTTAGGCTTAAGCTTAGATGCGAATTGAAAACAGTGCTATAACATTAACCGAACAAAATGTATTCTATGTATTAATCTAGGTTATAGACTATCTGCATGCTAAATTGCATTAAAATCCGTTGAACCGTTTTCGCGTGATTGAGTAACTAACATACGAAGTTTCCATTTTTTTATATTTGTAGGATAACACTGGTTAAACCATGACATTTGCAAAAGTACCCAAGTTCCAGGGGCTCAAGTCTGCTATTTCACATTTGACAATCTACCAATGTCATTATATCGACACTCTACTAATATTATATTGACATTGTAACAAATTTAGTATTCTGCTAAAATTTAATTAGTGTCTGGATAAAATCTCTATAGCGTTGTGATAGTATGTCAGTGGGATGGCAATAGATACGTCGTTGGCATTGCCTAACAAAATCTACCATGGATTCAGTGTTGTTAATCGAAACTACCATTTGTTAACAACACTTGCTAGTGCTATTTTTTCTGTTAAATCTTCAACAAATCTATAAGATTACGTAAAAAACTATATCTTTAAAGTGAAAACTTCTTTAGCCGCGTTGAGAGATTTTTGGTAGGCAAAAAACTTATTGGTTCACGTGATCTTCGCGCGTCACCGATGACATCGACATGCTCGTGACGTCTTGCGCTTGCGTCAGACTAGCGACGCGTAGTATAGCGGCCTGTGTACATTGTATACGCATATATACACTAATACATTGTATATACTCGAAAGTCTCATATGCGTGTTTGACTTTTTGGATTAGTAAAATCTTGTGATTTCGCTCACGTGGACTACAGAAAGCCATCGATCGGGAACACGCGCGAATCATCTTACAGATGCTCAATTATTTTCTAAGGCCACTGATTGACGGACTGAGCAGTACTATTCCGTCAGCGTAACTTAAGTTATTAATCATTTTTCCATCTACAGAAACCCGACCTGAGTGCTGCTCAGCTCACCAATCAGCCGGTCAAGATGTAAGTTAAACAGACTAAGCGAAGTAAGCCCTCCCTGCCTAACACCACAATGTTATTTAAATATATCCATGTTTTAACATGAAACATTGAAATGATCCAGTCTGTCTATTAAAATTGCTTAGCTTTACCTGAGCAAAGTTCAAGCCATCGAAATCGAAGGCTTACGGAAAACTTGGGTACCTACCTATTAAAAGAATTAGAAAAAAACGAATCAAATTATAATAAAACAAGAGGTTTAGCAAGCAATGTACCACTAACCCAGCACCGTTTCAACTGTAACCGTCCCAACTGTCAACTTCTCGACTGCTGTTACCCTTTTAACTGTCACCATATTGACTGACAGCATAATGACTGCATTTACCTGTGATATTACAAGTGTCCATAGGCTACGATAGCCGCTTACAATCAGGCGGGCCGTATCCCTGTTGCTTGCACCTTAGTTATGTCAAAAACATATATCAGACTAGCCATGGACAGTAGCACTATTCTCACTACAACGAAATGTCTACCACAAGTTTGTAGCCTATCTTCACGATGAAACCAGAGTGACTATAAAATACTCACTGAGCTGAGTAAATACTTAGCGAAGTTTGAGCTAAGCTTAAGCTAATTGAATGCTGTTTTTTTTAGTCTCACGGATAATAAATTGACAATTTACATTCATTAATGACGTAATGACAGTATAATCAAACTTGACAATAAGCCTTATGTAGTGTTGCGCTAACGTTTATTTTACGTTATAAGTATTTGAATCGTAAGAATTTATATAATAAATTGTAAGGTTTTATTTCTGAATTGGAATATTTCGTGTTATTCAATAACACCCATAATTTACTAATATCATTACATAGTCCAGGAAACTGTAAAATGAATATATGGCAAACAAATTACTGGAAAAAAATAGCGATTCGGTAAATCCACGAGAGACGCGATGTCTCCTTTATTCGCGTTCACATTTGGAGGGCTCAACTTTTTTTTTCAAAATGTACGGTTTTACGGTTAGTTCGGATTATTTTTACTCCGTGGGAATAAAAAACACACTGTAATAGACAGACAGAAGAAAACTAAAACTCCAAATGCTTATCAAGATTAAAGTAGGTACCTGACTCAAGAAATCAATGAAAGTTTTTTGAGAATAATTCCGTATTTGCATTGACAAACTTACTCGGGAGTGCAAGGGGTGCGAGGCACCCAGACGCAGAGTTCTACGGGGTGCAAGCAGATCGTCATAAATCTTGTTAGGTACCACAAGCCTACTACCACAGTAACCCTCACTGACTAACCTTGTAGTCCATGTTGGTAGAGCCTCGAATCTCGCATACACTAATTACTAATAGAGGCGCAAATAAACGAGACTTACGGTTTTACTAAACACAACATGTCGCTTTCGGCTCAAGTCACACCGCTCGCGACGTACAAGTAAGTCATTTCAGCACATATAGCCACAGAATTAGGAATTAAATTGAGTTACCGACCGACAACCTGATTGATGTTAGTTATGACACAAACGAATTATGAAAATTGAATCTTAATGCTATACACCTTAAAGTTTGATTTTATTTAAAACATTTTTTACAAGATTTGGGTTCCCGTTTTGTAAACAATCAATTCCATACTCTTAAATTATTTTGTTACATAAGCGACAGCCGCTGAATTCCATACACTAAGCAATAATAATACAAGACAATTTTTAACAAAAAAGAGAACCATCTTCATAGATTTTGAAGAGTTCCCTTGTGTATCTTCGAAGTTCAAAGTCCAATGCCAATGAAATTAAAAGATGGTCCACTCTTGAGGTATCCCCTATCCAACAATAACAGTATCATCCAAGTCAGTTCATATACAAAGAAGTTATGGCTGAACAAAAAATAGATTTAAACATTCGAATTGAGTAATTCTTTAGTAAGCCTTTTGTTGAACTCAGTTAAAAAAAGGTTCCTAACTCGAGAAGTTACGATTATTTCTAATAGAAAATGAACCAGTTCAGGTTTAAAAAATTACCTATCTATCAAATAGCAATAACAGATATTTACCGATGAATATTGTAGTAAAAAGTTACAAAATAACGAAATTATTCTTTTTCGTATTTGGTTTTCAGTGTAAGCTTTTAGATCTTGGCTTAATGAATGGAAAATAGTAGACTCTTTTAGACAAGCCCAAATAAAGCGAGAGAAAACTAGGCAGACGGCAATTTCGGAGAGGATAATTGAGATTATAAAATTTTTGGCTGATCAAAATATTCATTTTAGAAGAACGTCTGAAAATTATTTCACTTAAATAAAGGATTTTATTTTAGGTTAGTAGAAAGTATTTCAATTTCGATAAAACACTATCAGAATATATTGCTCAAATTCGAGGTGCTCAGCATCACATGCCCCATTATCTTGAGCAAAATACTTAAAATGAATTAATTTAGATATAAAAAAACAACTATACATAGTTGATCTTTTAAATTAAAGCAGTCTAAATACTATTTTATGAAGTAATTTAAATGCACTTTGAAGGGTCAAAGGCGATCAAAATGATTAGTATGGTTAAAAAAGAGTTAAGTAAGCAGAAAGCTTACGGACAATGCGTTTGAACAGTTGCCAGTAGATTAAAAATTTATTGCTGAAGAATTAGATTGTGTAACTAAATTCACTGAAAGTGCTCGTCCACGTCCCCAAAAAAGCATTTTAATTACGAGGTTGCAGACAGATCACAAATGACCTGATCTTATGATCTAGAGATCTGCAGATGACCCGAAGAAATATTATAACAAAAAATTTTTTGGACACGGCTATCATGAAGTTTTATATAAATCGTTTTGTTAAGAACACTATTGTATTCATCAATATCATTGTTTTACCATTTTTGTAAAATATTGAGATCTAGGAGAAATCGGAGACGGATAAAAAAGCACAACGTCTCAAACTACAACAAAAATAACATGTGAAAATAGATCAAATATTGAGGAAAAGGTGTTTATCTATTGAATAAGTTAGAATTGCTGCCTATATTTTTCCATTTAAAACTTCATCTGATGTTTTAAGTTATATCTTGTTTTAAGTTATAACAACTTATATACTTATTCAATTAATGATATAATTACCGCATTTCCTAATGTTTTATCATCTTTATCGTATAGGTTTAGTTAACACTTCCTGTGACAGAGCTGAGCTGAAAGGTTTTTTTACGAAATTAACATTAATAAATACTTTCTGAACTTAACCACGACTCAAGACAGATTGACAAACTTAACCGTTATAATCTGAGCAAATAATCAAAGTTAATAATAATAATAAAAAAACAATTCAAAAGATGACCAAAAAATTTAATGTCATGTATATGTTTTTTGTTTTTGTTTTAGGGAATTAAAGAAATGTACCTAGTTATGCAGTCTGTACCCTCTCTTATTACGTCTTGTTAATTGGTACATACGTTAGAAATGCTGATGTTACGTTTTTAACCCATATTATGTCTGCAAACTACTGATAGACACCTGGTGTTTTGACTGAATGTATTGCGACATATTTCTCATTATTTCATAGTAAACAGCCCCACTTTGTGTTTATAGAATAAGAGTTTATAAAGAGACATTTGTAACAAATAAAAGCATTCTTAATAAAGCTTCTTGAGAATCAGTCTTGTCTTAGACTTTTTAAAAACCCTCGGCAGTGCTCCCGAAATTTAACTGGCGCAGCCGGTAGGATACTCAATCAACAATAAAAGTCTGTGTTCGAGTCTTACAAATCGGTCTCATGTGCAGATTTTGAGTATCTACGAACCAATAAATAAGTTAACGTCGGGTTCCACATCTATTTCCGAGAGATCCTGTCCTAAAAGCGAAAGCAGCTATACGGCAAGACATGGGAACGAGCAGACTGTAAGTGACCATTTTTACAATCCTTGTCTCGTCCTTGTTATTTTCTGTGGTTGTATTTTTCGTTGGACATTGTTATAATTTTCAAACAAAAATCGTTGAAAATTATTTAACAAATTTTTATAATTTTCAAACAAACATCGTTGAAAATTATTTTTCATAATTTTCGAATAAAAATCGTCGAAAGTTATTTGACTTCATAGATTATAAGATATTGAGAAATATTAATAATAAATATTAATTTTGAGAATTTTAATTTGATAATTTTAATTTCGATAATTTTAATTTTGAGAATTTTGATTTTGATAATTTTGTTATAAGATTTATTTTGTGAATTTTATTTTGAAAATATTATTTTGTGAATTTTAATTTTGTGAATTTTACTTTGTGTGTGTTTAATTAAATAAATACAACTCAAAATGCAACGCAACAATGAATCAACAATTCAATTAGTATCAAAAGAACTTTTAAGTTTAATTCCCAAGTACGATGGTGATCAAAATACTTTAAATTTATTTATTAAAAAAAGTGAATATATAATCAGAAATTTTAGCGGATCAAACAATGTTGTTCAAACTACATATGTGTTTCATGCTATAACTAGTAGATTATGTGGTAAAGCCGCTGCTCTACTAAGTGAAAGAGAAGACATAACAACTTGGGAACAATTAAGAGCTGTTTTGATTCAACATTTTGGTGATCCTAGATCGGAAGAGTGTGTGGCAATTGAGTTGGAAAATTTAAAAATTAAAGTTGGTGAAACATATACGCAATTTTGTAACAGGATACAACAAACACGCTGCACCCTCTTCTCCAAGGTCAATTTATTAACTGATGAAGGCCTCAAAGCCGCTAAAATGATTATCTATAATAATATGTGCTTGAATGTATTTTTATATAATTTACCAGAGGATTTAATTCGAATTGTGCGACTTAAAGGTTGTACCGTTTTAGAAAACGCACTAAGTGTTGTCATGGAGGAGGTCAATTTTCAATATCAGTACAATTCTAAAAATAAAAATAAATCTAATATTAAACCAGTTCAACAATTTTTCACGCCTACTTTAACAAATAATTTTAATAATAATTTCAAACCTCAACCTGCATTTGTGCCAAATACATTTAATTCCGGACAACAAAATTTTAAATTCGGAATTCCATACCAAACACAAAATAATTTTAAACCGTATAATAATAATTTTAAATTCGGTATTCCAAATCAAAATGTACAATTCAGACCTAACCTAAACCAACAAGGATATAAACCAAATTTTGGAAATAATAATTTTAAATTCGGTATTCCTAATCAACAAGGGTTCAAACCACAATTTAACAATACACAAAACCGACCTAATTTCAACATGCCAAATCAACAATTTAAATTTGGTATACCACCACAAAATCAACCTCAACGTAATCCACCTCAATTTCAGGCAAGCGATGTGTCAATGCGCACAGCTCGTCCTATTAGACAAAATATGATAGAGTCTTTAGAAATGAACGACCCTGAAATTGAATACCAAGACTATCAACCTGATTATACAGAATATGAAAATCATTATTTCATTGACGATAATCAACAAACTGCTTATGACGATTATCATGAAAACATAGAACCTGTTGAAACTGAAGAAGCTGAGTTCGATTTTGACATAATATACAAGAACGGTAAACAAAATAGTAATGCTGATGCTCTATCACGAATTAAATTAAATATATTAAAGGACGATATGTCCTTACGAGTAAACGTGAGTGACACTGAACGATCTGAGAGTCCAATACTAATTTCAGACTCATCAGAAACGTTAACTATTCCTTCAGATTCCGATAAGACTTTAACTCACCCAATTCGTTCTCCTTCATCCAGTACTATTACTGCCTGTTCATTACCGGAAACCATACATTCTGCTGAAGATATTGATACGAATGGTATTCCCATTATTGAAGAAGCCATCGACACAAAACCTAATCAAATCCTTATTTTTACTTGGAACAGAAACCAATTATCAATAAAAGACTTATCACATGAAAAACAAAAAATTTTGGAAGTACATTTACCTGTAAACAACACTAACCTTGTTAAGAAATTTCTTTTAGAATATATAAAACCTAAAATTAAATATTTCTTTTACTTTGAGAGCGAAATTCACCGTAAACAATTTACAAATGCCGTGATAAAACTATTTAAAAAAGATACCGTCAAAATATATGAATGTACTAAAAGAGTTATATACTTAGGTGATGAAAAAGAGCAACGTGCCACTATACTTGCTTATCATCAAGGTAAAACAAGTCACCGTGGAATCAAAGAAACTCTTATGAAATTAAAGCGTAATTATTTTTGGACAAATATGGATATAACAGTCGCTTCTGTAATCAATTCTTGTGAAACTTGTAAAACTCTAAAATATGATCGCAAACCTTTAAAACCAGAATTAATGTTAACGCAAACTCAAACAAAACCTTTTGCTGAAATATTTATAGATATATTCTCTATAGAAGGAAGCTACTTCCTTACCATAATAGATGCTTTCAGTAAACTAGGTCAGGCTTTTGAAATATCCAATCGCTCTACACCTGAAGTAGTTCGTGCCTTAATTAAATTTTTCTCATTTTATGGCGTACCAAATAAGATCAGTGCTGATTCTGGTACTGAATTCAACAATACACTTTTAAAAGAAACATTACAATTTTATAAAATAGAATTACACATAAGCACTCCACATAATCCTAATTCTATGGGTTTAATTGAAAGATTCCATTCAACTATTTTAGAAATATATCGTATCGCTAAATATGAACATAAAATAACTGACGCGGCTAACGTTATGACTTATGCAATTATGTCATACAATCAAACCATTCACTCAACGACTGGTCTTACACCATTTGAAGTAGTTTTTGGACACACTGATTCTAATAGTACTTTTGAAGTAAACTTTAACAAACAATATACGCAACAATTAGTAAACGATCATATGAAACGAACGAAATATCTTTATAAATATTTAACAGACAAAGTAATTGAAAATAAAGAAAAGATTAAAACAAAACGTGGTGGTGAAACATCATTTGATATTCAAGAAGAGGACACTATATTTGTAAAAGGTGTTAATACAAGGCGAAGTAAAGATAAACCGCGTTATCAAAAAGCACAAGTATATGGTAAAATTGACAGAAATATCTGTCCTGTAAAAATGAAAACTCGAAAAACAAACGTGCCTATTAAGGATATAAAACGACCTTCGCAGGTACCTCCTCGGGCTCCTGGCTCTGATCATCAGGATTCACGCCCTTCAACTTCACACTTCACAGAATCGATAAAAACCCCGGTATAGTCCTTGTGAAACAAGGTCAAGCTAGTGTAAGTTATGATAAGTGGACAATAATTAAGATTTTAGATTTAAGTCTGATACGTGAGGATTTAGAATTCAATATAAAAAGATATACTAAATTTAATCAATATTTAAAAACACATTTTGATAATGAAACATCTAATGTTCAACTTTTTAATGTAAAGCTTCAAACGAATTATGTAATGAATATTAGTATTCAAAAATTAGAACAGTTATCTCCATCAACTAGAATTAAACGTGGACTTCTCAATCCTCTTGGATCTATTATTAAGCTTATAACTGGTAACTTAGATCATAATGATGCTTTAAGATATGAAAATATGATTGATTCTCTAACGACACGCCAAAATACACTCATTAAAAAGGTAACCTTAATATCAGATATTTCTGAATCAATGATAAAGATAACAAATTTCACGAAGGACAATTTCATTCGAATAGATAAAGAGTTACGAGAAATAAAAAAATTAATAAATCAAACTAATATTGATATAACTACCCATACTTTTATTAATGTTTATAATTTATTTTTCCATAATTTTCAACTACTCTACATTCGGTTGAATGAAATTGAAACTTCTCTGGCATTCAGTAAATTAAAAATATTACACCAATCTCTTATAAACTCAAATGAATTATTAGAATTGTTAAAAAAGATAGAGAAATTCTACAAACTTGTGTATCCAGTAAGTTATGACAATTTAGTTAAAATAGAGCAATGTATAGAGCTTAAAGCTTATACAAAAGGAAGTCAAATAACATTCATTTTAGATATACCAATAATTAGAGATGAAATTTATACATACTACAGAGCAATTCCAATACCTATGACCAATCCTTCTAATCATACCACCATCATTATTCCTAAATTTCCTTACCTATTAGTAAAAGGGTCTAAATTTGTCTCGCTCACTTTACCTTGTAATGAACTTCACGACGAAATGTTCCTGTGTCACGAGGATGATTCTCGAACAACTTCAGAAGACACTTGCATAACAGCATTAATTCAATTTTCTTCGAATACGAGTTCTTGTCATCCAGTACCAGTTGAAATCAAGACCATTAAGATACAACCAATTGGAAAAGAGAGATGGATTCTTCATAGTAACGCTGAGAATATATTATCAAAAATTTGTAACGACGAAATAACGAAAGAAAATATAGAAGGGACATACTTCCTCGTCCTAGATGACCATTGCGATGTTAAAATTGGTGAAATTACGCTAAAAGCTCACCATATTACTACGAGTAATTTGAAGATGTCAAAATTACCGATTATTAATCTTCCCGAAATAACAATTACTGAGCAACAATTGCAACGTGAACCCATCAATTTGGATAACAGTGAATTAATAAATCTTCAACATTTAAATAATCTTTTAAAAATCAGTGAAAGTGAACTAAAAACATCAAGTGAAAGAATTATTAATGTAAAAAGTGTTAGTGCCGGAACTTTATTGTTATATGTGATTATATTTCTATTAATTCTTGTATTCTTAGTATATAAGCTCAGTTTTTGTAAAAATTATTGCTATCGAAATAATCATAGTGATAATCATCCCTCTGATAATTTCGAACTTGAGGGGGGAGGAGTTATGCAGTCTGTACCCTCTCTTATTACGTCTTGTTAATTGGTACATACGTTAGAAATGCTGATGTTACGTTTTTAACCCATATTATGTCTGCAAACTACTGATAGACACCTGGTGTTTTGACTGAATGTATTGCGACATATTTCTCATTATTTCATAGTAAACAGCCCCACTTTGTGTTTATAGAATAAGAGTTTATAAAAGAGACATTTGTAACAAATAAAAGCATTCTTAATAAAGCTTCTTGAGAATCAGTCTTGTCTTAGACTTTTTAAAAACCCTCGGCAGTGCTCCCGAAATTTAACTACCTAATATAAAAATACATTGCGTTTTATTTTGGAGCGGGGACGCAGGCTGACTTTCGCTCCTGGGCGCGGCGCGGCGCCGAGTATACTAAGATAGCTCTGACCACAGCCTAGGGAGTATTATTCTATGGGTAATATCACGGAATAAAAAGTAAGTCTTTGTTCTGTGGGTAATATAGTAAATAACACAGAACAAAGACACTTTTTATTCCGTGGTAAATAACAATCGATGAGATCTTTGCTCGTTGATCATATTATGTATTCACACCACTTTATATTAAAGAAGTGGCTGCAAATGAAAAAGTTATTATTGTTTAAGTTCTGAAAAAATACCCTTTTAATTATGACTTGATTTTAGGTTACTTTGACTTCTGCTTTTTTAATATGGTCATTGGTCGGGTTCTTACCTCTACCTTTGGATATAGCCCCGCACAGTACCGCAATATTTTGCAGTGTTGCTATACGCGTCGTGGCTAGATCCATAATAGTTTTAACCTTTTATTTATTTGTTTGTCTTACATAAAATTAAAAACTCAAAAAACGACGTTATGATTATGAACACTAAAAAAACTACTATCTACATTAGGAATAAAATCAGTCTATTCCTTTTTGGTATTATTTTAATATCAATAGTATTTTTTATAAATCACCGCTTTGTGAATAATTTTCTAATAAATATCTACCTTTAAAACTATACGAAATGACCATCATGACCATGTTCATCACACAAAAGACTGTTCGTTCAGTTTTTTGTTGTTCAGACTAACCCGCGAAAGCTTAACGGGCTTACTTCAAAATAAATAAGACACGAGGTCTATCAACCTAAAAACATAATACGCCGAAACTAGGTACTGTAATTAAATTTTTCTTATTGGGTAATACCGATGCCGCGGTGCTAAGAGACTACTAGACAGCACTAGACAGTATAGACCAGAGATAAATAACAATTGTATAGACTGATATATTTCTGTGCGTTGTTGCCAGACCAGAAGTTTCCCCCTGATTTCTGCGGGATTTTCAGGTTCTAATGGGAAATTTAGAGAGATGAAATGTTGGTATTTACAGGGATGAAAAGAATGTGGTAGGGAATACAGTTTTTTGTAGATTGTCAGAACTATTTTTATTTTGTAGATTGTCAGAACTATTTTTAAATGAAGCATACCTTGACTTGGTTTTGCATTAATGAAACAAAAAAATCAAACGTCATTGATTATTAAAACAAAAGGTCATTCGCTTGGAAAACCACACATATTTGGGGAGCGTTCAAGTATTATGTTAGCAAACTTTCAATGAGTTTAGAACCCTCTCTTTTAGAAACCTCTAGTAAGAAATATGAAGAGAAATTCGGTATACCATAATATAATAAAATTAAAAAAATAGTAAGTATTACCAAAGTTTTGTTAAAAAAATATTTTGGAAATATTTTCATAACATACCATCACGCCTGTATTCCCTAAAGGGTTAGGCAGAGGTGTACTAATGTAAACCCGCAGTTCACCGAGTATGTTTTTAGGTCCCATGTAAAAGGCGGCGAGTCTATTGCCATTAATCGAGCACGAAACCAAACTCCGAGCTGCTACTGAGAATTTCACAGGAAAACCCCAATGACACTTTGCTCGAATGTTACTATAATCCTAATTGATAATTTTGGGTTCGGGAGGAAAGTTATAACGTGTCTGGCAATAATCTTTATTGAGGCATTTACGTCTTACGAGAAATCAAATAGAGTTGGGCGATTATGATAGATTCAGGTAATCGAGACATTTGATAATGATTGATTTACATAATCGTTTCATTTACGTATACTCAGAGGAGGTTTATAAGTGATGACTGATGAGTGATGATGGAATTCAGATATGTATGTACTTATTAAAAATGTAGAGTGGGAAGCTAAAAAAAGCTCGTCATCGTAATAATGAATAATCCTATCAAATTGGTACATAACTAAAAAGTAATTGTTATTTATCTCTGCTACAAGTACGGTTAATCGAAATATTTCGAGTTATTATCTTCATAATCAAATGATTACATTAGTTTATCTTATTCTCATATTCACTCACCGCCATAGGGTTACCACCTTAGGGCTTTCAGCCCTAAATGTAGGGCGGAAATATGCATATTGGGCTTTTTTTAGGGCTGTTTTTAAAGGCATAAATTGTATTTCATGCGTCATTAATTTGACTGACCAAAACAAGTAAAAAAATGCAGTCGTGAGGCAAAAAGATTTCAGCCAAGTACAAGTTACCCACGTTATGCGTGGTGCGCACTGTTGGTCTGATCACCGAAACCGTCACCAAGCTGCGAATTCACCTCCGTCGCCGCGTAGATCCATTATGAAAAAGCTTGCGTCTTTGAACGTGGATAAGCTAAAAGATCTCACGGTCAGGGAGAATTACGCTGTTGTCCTGTCTGGAAAGCTGTTGCCAGCAAATGAGGTAGGTGGTTTTTACTGCCTGGAGAACTTTGTCATCTTATATCATGGATACCGCTTCAACTGTACTGGGTAAAAAATAGCGTCGCAACGAAGACTGGTTTGAAGGAAATGATGGAGTCCTGCGAGTAGCAATCAACAAACACCGATATCTCCTGCGACAGTATAAAAGGCGAAGAGAAAGCGTTGTGGTTGTTAAAGCTAGTGACCTCGAATTGCACAAGCTGTCTCGACTTTTGAAAGACAAGTGGTGGCAGGACAAAACCGGATACATGCAATGGCTCACTGACACAAACCAGCTGGAAGAGTTCTACGGTGAGGTACGTAACCTAAACAAGGATAAACAAAACAAAACAGGGATAAACAAGGGTGCCTTTAAGGTCTCTAGATGGTTGCCTTATATTTTGCGGTGGTAGTTAGAGAAGTCCTTCAAACTATTTCTCAAGGAGTGCGCATCCGCTTCCGCACAAATGGCAGTCTTTTCAACTTGGCTAGACTTAGGGCACGATCTAAAGTCTCATACGCACTGATCACTGAGTTTAACCAAAAACCAGTTTTTATTCGTTATATTATTTTTATTCCTATAATATCATAGTCCTTATAACAATAACTATAGATCTGTTCTATCATAAAATGGTCTTTCTCGTTTCGAAACTTGTTTTTGTTTTATAGAGAAACAATTCGTTCGTTTTTTATACGCGTGCGGACAACACTAAAACTATCGCGCGTTCTGAGAAGTACCCTATTTTATTAATTATTACTATTTAAGTGCCTACCTACATACTGTCTAGTAATATCTAATCCATGATACGAGTTTGTTCTATCCAACTACCCACCGACGCCCAAGGTTATAAACGTTGACAATGAACAGTACTAATGATGGAGAAGCTCATCCTCCGTCATATATATATATATTTTTTTAAATCTTTCGTTTTTTATTATTTTCGACAATTACCTATCCATCACTATTAAGATCTATCTATATTAATAATATTAATTTGCATCCATAGTGGACTCAGGACTCCTGTGTTATTTCAAACAAGTAAAAAAGTATTCCATTGCACAAGGTCCATTACTCACCTTTTATTATGAGTCTTCAAATGCTTTTGTAAATTGGAAGTGTTTGCACTAGTTTTAATAGTTTTGAAACATATTTTACAGGAAGCACTGCTGTCGTCATTCTTCCGAAATGACTTCCAGACATCGCTTTTTAGTGGAGGCGGTATAATAAAATAATTTGTCTCACTCCCTGAACTTAATATCAATCAAACTACTAACAATCTGTGCGTTTATAAATTTCCGAAACAAAACAATCAGACATTTCCAATGAATGTTGCAACTTATACTATGAAATACCCACCCTACGACCTCAGAATACAGAACAAACCAGAAACCGCGAACGCACATAAAACTGAAGATACAAAAACCACTCTTAAATAGAGTGGTTTGACGTTGTTGCGATTAGTCACTCCTTTGTAAGTAGCGCGTCGTGACGTATTGTACAAGTGCCAATTTTAATTTTAAAATGCCGTCTTGTGTTGTTCCTACATGTAAAAATGCTGCAGGGATTATAAAAAAACAGGATGGGGTCACATTTCATCTGTAAGTAGCGCATTCTAAAGTATATTTATTTAATTGTTTAATTTATTTTACATTTAGAAAATGACGCGTCCATTTTTTAAGTGTTGCCATTTTATTTTCATCGAAAATTTTACCAATTTATTTTTTTAATACTCGTGTAGAATACTTACTATTTTTGTGTATATAGAACCTTTGTAATTTTAGTTTCCCTGCTGATGAAAATAGAAAATCGGCCTGGATGAAAGTCATACAAAGAGCACGGCTAGATGAGTTTTGGAAACCACCAAGCCGGAGCGTACTTTGCTCAATTCACTTTGAAGCGCAATATTTTTATGATACAAAAGGTGGTTTGAAAAGACTGAAGAAAGCAGCTAATCCAACTAAGGTAGATATAGTCATAATAATTACTATATTTATATTGTATCCCTCCTGGTGAAAATGTTTGTCATGTATTTTGAAGTAAGGTTTTGGTCCATATATATATATGCTCACGCCTGTAATCCCCGAAGGAGTGTACAAAGGTATAACAAGTATGCCCACTTTTCGTCGAGCTTATCCGTCCCTCATCGTGATAAGGGGCGAGCCTAAACCGGGCGCAAATTTCAGATTCCGGGCTAATGAAACTTCGGTGAATTAAATATATGAATAATCTAATACTAACGTTCTATTTCAGTATTTGGCCTTGACACCAGAATTTTCCGAGTTACACATAGAAACGTCTAAACCTTCGACATCGGACAATGTGCGTACCCACCTATGATAATAAAGTTTAATTTTTTTTTAATAATATTGAAAGGCAAACAAGGCACTTAATCGATATACTTAGTTACAAGTAAACTAATGTAGTAAATAAACACTAGTAGTAACAGTAATAAATGTAAAATAAACTAAGTAAGGCCCATGGACATTTGCAAGCTCAGGCACAAAGTGCTATTACTAATGCGTTTCCATCCGTGAGGACTGAAATGTCATGCCTTGTACGGAAGAAATATTCTGTATTTCATAAAAAATTTTGTTAATCTATTACATGATACAACAAAATACAACTTAAGGTTTTTCATTTCAGGTTAAACAACCACAATCTCCTGCGCGATCGAACTCAGAGATCGGTGATGTCAATATTTCTGATTTGGAATCTGTGTTTGATACGCCGAGAAAGGTCAAACTTAAATCTCAATTACGACGAAAACAATTATTTTGTGAACAACATGTTCGACGAATGAAAACATTACAACAAAAATACAACAGACTTGCCAAGAAGTACGAATCTTTAAAAAGAATATAAAAAAAATTAAACTTAATAAAATCTTAACTTACGTTATTGAAGCCGTATTCTATTTATAGTCATCCATGTAAATAAATAAATATTTTTTAATAAATATCTTTTCTTTAGTGTTATAAGACTACCCCAAAAAGTGGGAAACCGCTCCCGAGCTAGCAATATTATGCGTATGGGAAGTGGGGCAGGTGCGGGACGTACGTATTGTTTTTGGACACAGTGCAGCGTATGTAATTATTCTTGAACCCGGCTTCTGGCTTTTCTGTATTCTGAGCCTACGACCAAGGCATTGAAAATGTTTAATAACATAATAATAAAAATTATGCTCTAGAAAATTCTTTTTACGCTTTAAATTTAACAACGAAAACATAATATAAATTAATATTTTACCATTACTGAAGTAACTTACACTTATGTAATAATTAATTATTATCAAAAGATAAATCTTCCAAATTCAGTTTGTGTTTATTTTGTGGCAGCACTTCTACGGTCAACTTTTTGGTTGGGGATTCCAATAGCTGCAGTAGAGCTGTATAGTATCGATACCAATGATAAGCATTGATACTGGGATTATAGGTATACCAGAATCTCATGGAAAATAGGGAAATTAAATTTTGTAGTAAGAAACACTAGGGTAATTGGAGTAAAATGTCTTGATACTTTTTAATTTTTTTATTAATATTCCCTAATATCATTCATCAAAAACATTATTTGTACTACGCTGTCAAAAAAGTACCGGTAAAAACAGCACTGTATTGACAGATGCAACTCAAACTCCGTGCCAAAATGGAAAACAGTTTTGTCAATCTAACAACAACAAAAAAACAATAAATTCAATTTTGAACTATAAATAACAAATCATCCATTCCCGATGCTTTTTTGACTGAATGTATATACTGTAATAGGGGTTGTTGGTTTTCCATAAGAATTGAGTGGTGGAGTAGACTAGGTATAAATCGAAAATGCATTGACTTGTTTAGATAATTATATTATGATATCGCCTCTTGGCTTCAATAACGTGATAAGTCCGACAATTCATTTTTATTATTATTTGATATTTGAAACCGCCGTGATCAATTTTATTTTTCCCAAAAACGTGGTATCTTTTATGAGTGTGAGTTTTCTTCTTCATATGCTCTAAATATCTGAATATTTGTATCATGATGTCATGACGCTCCATCAAAATAGTTCTTTTTGATTGGCACTTTACAAATTCAAAGCCAATATTCTTCAGAATAAGCCTGTAAAAAAGCATAAGTAATAAAATGTAGCAACGTTAAACTATAGCAAGTAAAATAAGTAGATACATATATGTGTTACCTCAATGATTCTCTGCCTCCATTGAAATCAATATCTTCCCGAAGAGTTTTTAACAATTTCCTCACGGTTGGAATTTCTTTCCGTACAGTATAAAATTTCTTTATTTTATTTCTGATCACTTCTAAATCAAAACTGTCCAGATTGATTTTTTCTTTCCCTCTTTCCTCTTCTTACCAGGCGTACAGAACACACCTCCGTTTACTCTTCCTTCATTATTAATTCTTCGTATGGTAGAAGAAACCCCTGTAAGTAACAGTTCAATAATATAGAGTAAGGATAGTACACTAATAATATATACTAATAATATTACTTATTTGATTTCATCAGGGGTTTTAATTTTTCTTTTAATGTACGAGAACCCTTAATAATTTACACACAAAAATGTTTGTTTGCAAAATATCAAAAAAGCTGCCAAACTATTAATAACTGTAACTTTAACACTATGATTAAAATAATAATAATTGTTTCGGTACTTAGAAAAATGTATGTATAAAATATAAAGTATCTTGACTTGTTAGTTCTACTTACCGGTGAATGTTTGATCTCTCTTTAAAATCGAAGATTCTGATTGGCCTCCATCTTCTTCTGCACAAATCCTTTGGTATACATTGTAAACAACGTTCCTTGCTTGCAACCGAATTGGTTTTTTCGACATTTTCACGAAAACTGTAACTTTTGAAGAAAAAAACAAAACATCTCTGCAGCGATTGACTCAACTCGAACTTAATTTAATAGATGACAATTGATAATTGCCATTTATATGAAAATCACAATTAATTTTTTTATTTTCGTTCCATGAGATTCTGGTACACCTATAGTATCGAAACCGAAGTATAGATTTCAAAATACTTGGCATCGCAAGCAAAGTATCGATAACTATTTGAAATCGATTCCTTTTCCATATCCCTAATTATTATGTATATAATTATAGTATATACCCTTTTAGATAAAACAAAGTGTTGTTGATCATGTGTTGTTATCGTTGTATACAGTTGTATAGTTCTATGATGTCACAGTAGCACGTTAATATAAATATATATTGCGTAATTTTATAATCGCAGGAGTATGAACACCGAAATCAGTGCCTTAATACAGGAAAACAGAATGTCTGAAGAATTTAATGAAAATTCAGTGTTACATTTTGAAAATGGGGATAGTGAGCCAATTTCTGTGACACCTGTTCAAATACAACAAGAGTATTTCGAAAATTTGGGTGATAGTGATTGGGTGAAGTAAGTATCTTTATATATTTTTGTTTGAGTAGGTATGTAGTAATTTCTGGGTTAAATTAGAATAGCTTGGCTCACCAAGACGCAGGAGAGGAGGTTGCCCCTCTGTCACCACTCCCATGGATAGATAAAAATCCCTTCAGTCGCGCGTAGTTACATATTTGCTGTTGAAGGAATAAAAGACAAACCTTTAGAATTACAGGCATTTGCGAGTCTTTACGTAATATATGGAAATTTTAAAAAATAATTTAAAATATCTAGATTTATTTCTGGTGGCGAAAATTATATGTGGAGGTTTGAGACAGACCCCTTGACCTTTCGTGAACTCTCAGAACCTTTAAATTCAGGTGACAACCCTAACTACCCAACCCTAAATTTATTTTCATCAACATATTAACAAAATAAGTTATAAACATAGGTAACTCAGTAAAATTTCTTGCGATAACTCAATCATTTATGAGAAGCTTACTGCATTGGCGTATTGAGTTAACTCAAATTTGTGCCATGGTGCAGCAAAATAGTATGTGAGGCAAGCGAGTTAGAATGATGTATGAGTCAGATGACCGGCACAGCAGGCGCACCTTGACGCTGTGCCGTAGCCGACTCACAGCACTAAAGTAGGCTATACGGCACTATATTTGTGATAAGTGTGTTAACACATCTCACCCAGTAAACTATATTGGAGCGATTGCGTAGTGTAGCGCAGTGTTACTCATGTCTAATAACTTAATAAAACTAAAGAAAATAATGAAATATTGCCTAAATTTATGGGTTTGTTTACCATTTTTTAAGCTTCACTGAAATACAATACAAACAACTTTATAATTATATTGTGTATTCAATAACAATCTGTTTCCAAAAAGGGCAATGCCATCTCCTTTCTGTGCAGTGAAATAATGTATGGTGTAATTGCCACTTGTTACTGTGAAATAGTACTGTGTTGGGCTCTACTATTCTCACAAACATTTTGCATGAGAATGAAGCCTAGCTACAGGAGTTTATCAGCAATTTTATATCAATGTAATATATTGTCATTTCTTTCTCCAATGCATTGCCAAAAATGAGCTATTCTTGCTGCGTAATATGATTTCAAACCTTACATTATGTTATATAAAATTAAGTACTATTTAATATGACCTGTTTATATAACAAAATATATTACAGTTGATATGATTCCTTACTAGATTGTGGCTGAAATTGCAGTTATTATTGCATGGAAAATAATCCAAAATTCAATAGTCTAAATTGAAAATAGAATCTGTTATGGAATATACATAATTATTACAACACTGTTTGATTTGCCATAACAGTCACTTAATATTATTAAAAATCTTATAGAAGTCCAATCCCTAATATATACAAGGTTAAATTTGTTTTTATTTTGAAATTAAAAAATCAAAGAACAAAAATGGAATTTTTAGTTTTTGTTTTGGCCACTAACACTTTATTAGATTTTGAGTTTATAATTATTTTTCTCAAAAGCAGTGTATTGCTTTTTAATTAGAGTGGTATCTTTATAATTAGAGACCAACTCTTTGAACTTCTACCTAACCCTTTCAATCCCCATTTTGTGTCAAAGAATTCTAAATTTAGCTCATTCATGACTGATTTGTGATCCTAGTAATTCATTATAATTGGAGCTATTTTTATGTTTATGTACTGTAAAGAGTTATTTTACAAGATACTAACAATGGGGATTATCCATTTTTTTAAAATTGATTCTAATTCAAAAACCATTTTGAGGAATGTATTCTACATTATTTTATAATGTAATATAATAAAACTATTGAATGATTAAAGATATTTTTGAAAAAAACCATATGCTTTTGTTTGACCTTCATGACGTCATCACTTTGCTTGGTTACCCAAACATTAAAAACACCTTACTCCTTAGTACTAGAGACTATCAGTACCAACTGTCATTTGTGAAATGTCAAACAATGTTTGATTTGTCAAAAGATGCATACCATAGAGCAAATGCATACAATGTAAATATGCCAGTTTTGTCAAGGCACTTGAATCAAAAGTTTCATTTATTTCCTGAGAAGTAAATTTTTCCTACCAAAGTTATATATTGGTTACTGTTGTAACTTTTTTACTGTTTACTACAAATAACTGCTTTTAAATTTAATGGAGGTTTTGTAATATCTTTGTCACTTGTGAGCCAATTTTTGGTAAAATATCAAACTCGATATCCTCAGAAGTTACAAAAATTGTCATAATTACATAAATTACTTACCTCTTGTGTAACAATGTGATGGTCAAAAGTTTCGAAAAATTAAATAACTATTTGCTGAAGTTGGTATACACACTGCAGTATAACCACAAGCTCAGAGTATGACAATCGATAGTAAACATTAAAGGCTTGTGTAGACGGCGCACATTGGACTGAAATTGGAGCCTCCCTTTCATAGGATTTTAGAAAAATGAAATATGTTATTTCATAGTTTTAAGTATACAGTTTTGTCAAAACAGTCATATCATTGTATAATTTAGCAATTTCTAGCTTTATTTTTAACTTCTACACCATATAATATGGACTTGTAAATTTCAAATGTATGAAAATGTATTTTCTTTTCGTCATAACTTTTTTTTGTTTTGAGTTGTAAAGCTGAAACTTATACATATCGTTACTGGGGTAGTAATGAACCCTTAGGACCTTTCACCTTGACCCCGGGCGTCCCCACTCAACGGATATTTGTTGATGAAAATTTCATACTTTGATGACATTGTATTGAGGTGAAATCATCAATCTGTAGGTTTATTTTCGACCTGAACGCTACAGGTATCGATTAATAAAGTTACCCCTGATTTACACTACCGCTTCGTTTTCATTATCTTTCAAAAATACAATATTCAGAATTCCTTTTAAAATTTCAATATACCTATTTTTCTTTATTAAAAGTTGTAAATTACCTATAAATTTGCAATATAAACTTAAATTAACTCCAATTATCTGACATAAACATAATAAAGCATGAAATAAGCCATAAATAGTAAAATATTGAAATTGGTGTTTCAAAATTCTTCTTTAACCAAAATAAAAAAGAAAGTAAAAATTTGAACTATGCCTCAAAGGGTCTTTTTCCTGGCGAGGTAATGTCTACCTTAATTCTACTTTAAAATTAATTATTCTGACATCATGATAAAGCTTATGTTTCTGACAAAACATAGACAAATTGTTTTAAAGGGGATTGCCCATTTTTGGCTCACAATGAACAAGAATTTATATTTACTGATAGTTATGATAATGTTCGTTTATCTTAAAAAGTTGGGAATATTTTAACATAGAAAAAAAGATATGTAACAATCAATAAGTACCTGTAAGTATACGTTTTTGGTGTCATTTTTATGCAGTGTTGCCATAGTCAAAATAATCGGTTTTCATCGATTTATATCATCAGGGATTAGGAATCCCTATTTAGTGTTGACAAGTTGGCCATTTTGTGGCTATATCTGGCAACATTTAAGATTGGTTTAGCCAAAAATATTAATTAGTGGCTAAATATTTTAGCCACGAATTTAGCAACTCTTTTAATAAAACACAATATTTTTATATTTCCATATCATAGCACTTGTTTTCACACATTTACAATGCCAGTGGAGAATCAGTATTTCGTGATTTGCCTCTGATGGCTCTATTCTTCTATCTCAAATGCTGATGGGGGAAAGATTATTTAAATTTAGCATCCTGAGAGCAGTAAAGAAATAGTAGGAATAGAAATAAGATAAGTTTACATGCACATAATTGTTTACTAGGAAAAAGAGATAATTTAAAAACTGCTTTCCTTGTTTTTAAAAACAGAACCATCAATTTCTGAGTGTTATGTTGAATCAACGTATAATCAATAAAACGTGTTTAAGTTATGAACTTGCGTTTGTTTTCAAGCCAAATTTTAGCCCTCTTTTAGCCACTTTTTAGCCTACGAAATTTTTAACATTCTAGCAACTTCATCATAGCGGTTGGCCACTTCTTGTTTCCTTGACTTGGCAACCTGTCCTTAATTACTTTTATTATGGACTAGCTGTGCCCCACGGTTTCGCCCGTGTTAATTTTATCATACAAACATCGCGCGCCGCGCCTCCAATGGACCCGTGTAGTTTATTAGTTTATCCTAGGTAATTGTTCTTCCCACAATTACAAATTATTTTAATCTTTCATTATCTCACTATGTGTCCAAATAACATACTATAAAAAGCAAAATTTTACTTCACAAAATTGTCTTTATGATGAAGTAACTTTTGTTCATGATTATTAATAATTACGCCATGTCTAAAAATAATGCTTATAAATCACTTCTTAATTTTCAACAAATATTTGTTACAAAATTCCTTATTATGACCTATGTTTAAGAGATAGGTATATGCTATTTCTGACTTTTTTTTTTAAATACATTATTAACTGTCTGTTAAACTAACACGACAGTTACTCGATTGTAGTACAATAATACTACAATAAAATATTGCTCTTATTTTATAGATATGAGAGTAACAATAGAAAGTTTTTGTTACAAAATGTTGCATTTGCATTATTTGGTGGACCAAGTTGTGAAGGTGATTTGAATGAGATAACCTCCAACGGACAAGTGCATCTTGAAGGATATACATCAAGACAGGTGGAGCAAGCTATGAAAGTTTATGAAAAGTTATGTGAACAGAGTAAGTAGACCATATTATAGAAAAGTATTATTATTTTTGATATTTCATGTTTCTAAATCTCTGAATGTTCTCTTTATATACAAATACAATATTGCAAAAAAAAATAAAACAATAAAAATCATTATCTACTATATACAATGAAAAGTTTAACAAATCTTTGGAAAAAATAAATTCATAGATGTAATATTTTGACCCCATTGTGTTGAAAAATATTATCAGTAATTTTAATCAATCTATTTGACCTTGAAAATTATTGTTTTGCACCTTGTCCTATCCTATTGTACATTTATTGAATTAAATAAAAATTATAACTTCCAGGAAAATAGTCATTGTAACCTAGCAATACTGTCATAGTTTTGTAATCAGTAACAAGTAACAAGATAAATAATATCAAAATGTGCTTTGTTGCCTATGAAATGATTCTAACTTCCCTTTTAATGTTATTGAAAATAATAATTATTGTTTAGTTACGCACAAGTCGGCATATTTAAAACATAATACTAAAACATGAGAGGTGCTAGCATTGCATGACGTTTCCTTTCAAAATTAAAACAAATGAATACTAATATAGGATATTTATTGCCTTTTTCTCAAATCTGTGTATATATTGGTGACATTTTTATTTATTTCAGGCAAATACTCTCAAAATGATGACATAGTTTTGTCAATACTTCTAGTTGTATGTGCTCGACCTAAACCTTTGAAATTCTTTCAAATTAAACCATCAAATTATTGGGTAGATCTCCATGAAAGGAATGACATAGACATATGGTGTACAGCCGTCTTTAAAGTCAGAAAATGTATCCCTACTACAGTTGGTGGTAAGTAATTTAGTATTCTATTCATTTTCGGAACACACATTGTTATTATATTAAAACATCTTCCATTTACTATCAAGTGTCCCTTGGTACTTAAAACTGATAAAATAATAGATAACAAAATACATTACTTTATAAAAAAATATCTATACAATTAATAAAATTGTAGTGTCTATTTATAATGTCAAAATAACAGTTTTTTACTAAATTCATATGATATATGATACCTATAACAAAAAGTTATTCAGAAATTTGAGATTACGAAACATGTCGAGATGGTTGGTTCCTTTCCCAAAAAATAACCATTGTGCTAAACCTACACTGTCCATCTTATCTTTAAAGAGTTTTATCTTTTAAAATGGAATAGGTAGTCTGGTAAATTTTTTATGGAATGTGTTTTATATGGCAAATCTATACAATTAATATAATAGAACTAACTAAAACACATTGGTATCCCGAAATATTAATGAATATTTAAAATTTTATATAGTCCTACAAAATTTGGTAAACAGATTATAATGGAATTGTAGATAATCCATACAATTAATAAAAAAAAAATAGTTTTTTAATAAATGCATATGCATATGTATAAATTTTGTCTGTCTGTCTGTTTGTTCCGGGTAATATCCGAAACGGTTGGACCTATTTTGACGGGACTTGCAATGATAGATAGCTGATCATATAGGGAGTAACTTTGGCTACTTTTATTTTAGAGGAAGAATTAGGGTTCTACACAAATAAAAAAAACTGGTCATGTTGAATCAATTCGGGCGCTTAAATGGCTTATGCTGAGTAAACCATAACAGATATAACAAATTAATGTACTACATAAATATAGGCAGTAAAAAGACCTACAAAAAAATCCGGGAGACTATACATCTATCTTCTAAGGAACACCCACAATAAGCATTTTTGTTTTTTAAATAGCCAGGAGCGGGGGCGCAAGATTCGCGCGGGCATTCTGTAGTCCACGTGAGCGAAGCCACGGGCACAGCTAGTAGAAAATAAACTTCATTTCTTGTTATATAAGTACTTACTAATAATTATTTTTTTAATGCATATCTAGTTAATGTCCTTGATAAATATAAATGTTTTCTTTTATCATGATTGTCTCTTTATACCCCAATATTACTATTCACGGCCATCTAATAGAGATTGTATGATTATTATTGGACTTGCATGATCTTAATTTGCCAATCACATCAATTAAAATTATTATTAAAAGAGTATTAAACACCTTATCTGTTTTAAATATAAATATGTATCAGATAATACTCCTATATGAACCTTTCATACAATTTCTGTATAAATATTACATTTCACAGCAAAATCTTGCCGTGTCTTCATTGATGAAAATGCAAGAGTCTATCAAAACTGGGATTTATACCTAACAGAGAATTCGTTGCCAGAATGTGTTCTCATTGTCCCCGAAGGAGGTGAATATAATGGAACCCTTATTGAGGTAATTATATACAGGTGTCCTTAAAAGCAATATTGAAACTTCTTACAATCTCTCAGTGGTCACCTTTATATTTAAATTGTATTGTGTTTACCATTAGTGACAACACCATGAATTTACCGAGCAACTAGAAAAAAATAAACAATTTGCTAAATGTATTTCTGGTCCCTAAAACAGTCATACCTTGATGTCTTGGCCTATTAGTCAAACCCCCTTAAGTTCCTTGATTTATTATATCATCTGTATGTCATGTATTTCTACGTTTATGGTTTCGGCTGAAAATCACGTTTCAGTCAGTCACTACTTATAATCTAAAGATGGGCGATACGTATCGATATATTAAAGTATATCGATACAAGGATATCCGATATATCGATATATCAAGAGTGATACGTATCGTGTTCCTCGCCGTACGTATCTTATCGTATTTTTTTCTTTTTCTTGTTTTGGCGCATGAAAAAGCATTTTCCAGTGCCATATTTTAAGCATTCGTAAAATTTTTCAACATAAAAAGTGCGGCTTTCTGACAAGATAGTGGCTCCCTTGTCAGAACTAACTAGGGAGTTTTTGTGATATCTCAAAAGGTATTTTTCGACTTTATATTTATAATCCACTTCATTTATGCACAACAACCGAACTATTAATATAATTGTTAACTATTAGTATAGTATAGTTGTATATTAAAATGCCGCAAATATTACATAATAAAGGGCCAAAAAACGTAAGTTAATAAATAAAAAATAAAAACCATGACATGAGATTTCAATGAAACTTATCAAACTAAAAAAATTATGTCTTATTATAATATTAAAGTTAAACAATACGCATCCGCGACAACAGTAAGGCTATATTGCGAAGAAAAATAATACCCCACTTATATCGCCTTATAAAAATAGGAAGTATTGTGTGTATCGATACATTGTGATACAAATAGTTGCTTTGCCCATTTCTATTGTAATCAGTAATATGTGATTAAGCATTGTAATTGCTGCAGGGTGAAGAAGCATTTGCTGTTAAATTAACCGTGTCACCATCGCCGACACTGGGTATAAAGGCGCGTGTGTTGAGTTCAGCGGACACAGTGAGTACTGTAGCGTCGCTCGGCGCGCTGGGCGTGCTCGGAGTGGCCGCGTTCACACCGGTCGCGCCCGTTGTCATCACGGGTGCGGTCGTCGCTACCGTCAGCACCGGCGTCTACGGTCTCGTCAGGTCCTCATTCCATCTGCACGATAGAAACGTGCATGAACAGGTTATAATCTAATACTACTATTTTATTATTATTATTCTTGTATATATATCTATATATAAGCGAAAATCCACTCACTCATCACGATATTTCCGAAACTATAGGTCTGATTGACTTGAAATTTAGCATAGTTACTCTTTTCACGCACACTAAGCCGTTCTTAGTGAATTTTGGGAAATACAATCTCTGAGGGTGTAAATAGGTGTTAAGAGTTTTTATGAGTGGGTAAAAAAAAACAATGTTTGTCAAAGACAATCCTTTTGACATGAAATTTTGTACTTGCACTTTTTTTTTAAATAATGAAACCTGTATCAGCATTTGTCAAAATTTATGTAAAATATGAAATATGGGGTGAAACTTTTTATGGTAGAAAAAATGTGGATAATTTCTTGAAAAACAAAAATATTTGCTGATTATTATTATGCAGGTGTGAACTACACAAACACTACAATTGTAAAATTTAAATTCTTCATGTAAATTAAATTAAGGGATGAAAGGAGATGGATTTGGATCAATCTTGGACCTGGATAAAGGGAGATGTAAAAATATGAAAATTGTGTCAATTAATAGCTAATCTATATTAATAAATCTGTAGACATGTAATAATTTTTCCAAAATTCCCAATACACAAACTATTTAAAAGACATTGATCACGAATAAGCCTCCGAAAAAAAAACCATGTAGAATATAAAAATTCAAAGAATTAACATTTAATCAGTAGGCTAAAAGCAATCGACTTGATGGGGTTACATTTTGAATGTAAACTTTTAGTTTAGTAAATATATTCATGGCTTTCACAGAGCATAAGTCCAGTTGACTCGGAGGCACGGAATAGTTGGCTGAATATCGCAGCGTCGAGTGTTGGTATTTGCGCGGGCGCCGCTAGCACCCTGCTGTCTAAATCTGCTGCCGCAGGCACCAACTTAACCAAGGTAATTATTTGAAAGACACACCACTGGACCATCAGTCCACTGACCTTGTTTAATTTAATGGCATTTAAATAAATTTGAATATATTTCTGTTTCAGACTGGACAAGCACTTGCAATGTCTGTGGAAGTACTTCGACACGCGAACATTATTACCGGTGGAGCTGGAGTACTCAACAGTCTTGTGCATATTATACTGAAGGTAAATCATCCTTTCTACCTTTTTTTTATCTTTGCAGTTTTGTAGGGTATGTAGTGGGGAACTGGTTCTCAAGTGCTGCTACATGAACACATGTTGTTGAACAAGTTTTTGGTGACAGATTTTTTAACTTGAAGCTTGTAGCTTGCCAGGTGGACTAATGTTTTCTAATGAAAATACCCAAAAGAGAGCACAGAGAAATTTCTTTGAGATTTCTCTACTTGGGGCAGTCCGACTGGTGGAATACCTCCACGCTACAGAAGATCGCAGCTAAATACCATCAGGCGGGCCGTATGCTTGTTTGTCACCTTTGTAGTATAATAAAAAATGCCCTACCAAGTTTAGACTCATTATAGGGATAGAAACTCACGTCGATCGACGCCGTGTCTTTACACTAAATTACCACTACTTTAGTAGAGATACGGTGTGATTATAAATATTCATCAAACTGTATCAATCACATCCCGAACAGATGTTTAATTTGAGATTGTTTATGCTTGCTTCTGATTTTCCATTTTTTTAAAATTCAATATGCATTACATCAACATCATAATATAGAGATTTTCATAAACTTATTGTACGACATTTTTAACAATTTCATTATAACTAAAATTTAAAAGTGACAATTATTTTAGATTTAATATAATCGACAATAATACAAAATTTTGTAAAAAATCTGTCCAGGCGTTTAGGTTTAATCGAAGAACAAACATTCAAACAAACATAGTTTCTTATCTACTATATTATGTATTGGAACTGATTTAAATATCTCTTATCTTTCATAAATCATACTCCCTTATCTATTTTCTAAGATTGAGACTTAATAATAAATTAGCATTTGGGCAACAACTTGATAAGCTATAAAAGTTTTATCAGCAAGTTCATTTTCAAAACCCAACATCCAAAAGCACCTTTAAAACTATTCACCCATTATAGAACTGTTTTAGCTCACAAATAATTTCTTTATCAATGCGAATCATAACAACGTGTTTGATTATTCAATCCACAGTATCGTAAACATGGTGAAAAACCAACGAAGCTCGAGTTGTTCCAATTCACTGCCGCCACGCTATTCTTCTGCAACGCGGTGGTGTCAAACAGAACCGCCCAGAACATTATCGAAGACGCCCAAGCGAAGACCATCAATGAATATCGCGCTACACTCAGGAGTAATAGACACAGGTTAGTGGAAATCACCCCTAAAACTATGATTTTTATTTACTTCTGAATTTTGTGTATCTAGTCTTTAATCTATCAGCTTTCCTTCCTATCATTGGACTTCCTTTCGGTGGTTTAACACTATATTATAGTATACCCAATAAAAGTTGTCTAACAGATAACATTTTTTACATTGATTATTAAGACAGTACCCTAAATTCTCCTAATAACATACACTTGGACACCAGTTATTCAGAAATTTGAGATCATGAAATATGTCGAGACGCTGGTTCCTTTCCCAAAAAATAACCATTGCTAAACCTACACTATCCATCTTACCTTTAAAGAGTTTTATCTTTAATAACGGAATAGGTAGTCTGTTAAATTTTTTATGGAATGTGTTTTATATGGCAAAACTATACAATTAATATAATAGAACTAACTAACACACATTGGTATCCCGAAATATTAATGAATGTTTAAAATTTTATATAGTCCTGCAAACTTTGGTAAACAGATTATAATTAAATTGTAGATTATCTATACAATTAATAAAAATAAAATAGCAGTTTAAAAAAAATGCATATGAAATTAAATGCGAAACCTATAACAAAAAACCTATTTTTTAAATTTTTGTCTGTCTGTCTGTTTGTTCCGGGTAATCTCCGAAACGGGTGGACCGATTTTGACGGGACTAACACTGGTAGATAGCTGATTTTATAGGGAGTCTTTAGGGTTCTCCACAGATAAAAACAACTAGTCACGGTGAATCAATTTGGGCGCTTAAATGGCTTACGCTGATTAAACCATAAAAGATATAACAAATTAATGTAATACATATTGTAGGCATTAAAAAGACTTACAAATAATCCAGGGAGAGTATAATACTAAGGAACACCCACAATAAACATTTTCGAGAGAGCAAGATTCGCGCGGGCATTCTGTAGACCACGTGAGCGGAGCCACGGGCACAGCTAGTATGAAATAAATACAAATAGATTACAGAATATAGACGACAAGATACATGTTTTTTAATCTATGGTAAAAACAGTAATAAATAAAAGCGGCATACTTGGTGTGATTATAGTGCAAACCTTATAGTAAAATAACAAATTATTAAAATGAGTCGAGTTCAATGAGTCCGGCTCGCGAAAAATACCGATTACAATTTAAAAAAAAAAATTGCCTGTAGCATCGTACACGCGTAGAAGTGAAACTTCTTAAACAGGGAGACGCGGATATCATAACTTGTGTATTTAACTTAAGTGTGTAAATTTCATTTATGTGTGTGTAGTGATTGTGCACTTCTCTCTATGATATATCTTTATTCTATCTCCTGTAATGTAAAATGCTTAAACGTGACGCGTCCTTAAAATTTCACTCTCAATTCTCCTTCAATAATTAAATCGCTCCCTAAGAAGTTTCACATCAAAAATACCGGAGTCCGACTTGCACTTGGCTGATGTTTTTAATTACTCATTTTTTCAATGTTAAACTTTAAATTCACAGAAAAATGTTCGATAAAATCAGCGCAGAGTCAAGGAGAGTTCAGGGCGCGGTCCAAGGCAACACTGAAGTGATAATGGGAATTAAGAATATCATTGACAAAGATCAGTATTTTGCCGACGTGCTCAAAATTAACAAAGACATTAACCAACATAAACTGAGAATCTCAATGACAGCGGACGGTCGAGTGAATTTGAACGCTCAGCATAAATTTGAACCATCCCAACTGTCAGCGTTAGGGAAGGAGAGTAGATCTGAGCTTTTCACATCTTTAGGACCCGCCGCCTCTGGTCCCAACAACGTACCTACGAGGATAATGCCATCTACGACAGCAGTGAGACCTTACAAAATGGATGAAGAAGAAAGCACCAACATGCTTGTTGGTATTCATCCTGGTGAAGTTCTGCGAATCGGAACGCTGCTTGTTAGAATCAGCGCATCGGGTGCTGAAAATGTGGCGACGATGCTTGAAAACCTAAGTCAGGATATTTACGTTAATTTAATGACTGTCTGTTTCAATCTGTTGTCTCAGCTGGTACCAGAGGAAATTGCTAAATTAAGGTTACTAAGCCCTGATGAAGACCTCATCGTGCAAATAGTAAAGTTTGTTTTCAACTACTTAAAGCATCAAAGACCTATGGGAGATCCTTGCCGAGATACGGATAATGGGATTCTTGTGGTATTGTCAGAATTTTTCCAAGAAGGAGCAGTAAGACGAGAAACTATATTACATTTGAAAGAACGCTTATTAAAATGGATTGAAGAGAACATTGAATCGAGAAATACGCAATATCCTAATAAAAAACACATAATTTGCGATTCCTGTAGTGGTATTCGGTTTGGATAATTTTTTAATTTAATGTTGTGCGGGTTTTTTGGAAAGATTACCTACTATATATTACAAAGCACAATATCGTACGCATACTATTTACAACATATTATAATGGGAATTTGAATGCATTTTTTAATTTTGTTTGCATGGATATATACATATTATTAATTTTAGTGCTGCACTGCAATTTACAAGCAATATGCTTTCAAAAAATCTTATTGTTTCATTGACATATCATACTTTTGTTTAATTCTGTTGATACAATCGAGGAGAGATGTTACATGATATTTGGATATATTACAGCTAAAATTGATATTTCTTATAAAGTCTTAGGTATAAATATTTAATTAAATTAAGTAAAGTTATGAGCTATATTATTGATTGATCTCATTAAAAAAAATTAAGAGAAGGCTAAATTCACAAATGTTTCCTCTGAAAAATTCTAATAAAAATTAAGACTTTATGAAACGTTAAATTTGGTTTATGTCACATAACATATCAATGTTTATGCTTAATAAGCAATTTTTCTAAAATTTTATATAAAACATTACTTATGATAAAGTATTGCTGGCCAAAGGAGGAGTCCTTATATATATTATGTAATACGTGTTAATGATTGAATAAAGGTTTTATATATTTTTAAATATTCTTACGTGTGTCTGTCTACAGTGCCTTATAATTCCGTAACAATTTATAAAAATAATGTAAAAAAAAAACTACGGTCTTCTATTTATTTTTGTGGTTTGATCTTTATAATTTGGTATTTAATATTTTTACGCAAATTTCTCTTTCGTTAGGCTGGCAGTACACAATCAGTGCCTGTAATTAAATATTTTAAACTTGTGATAGAAAAAATTAAAATGTTTATATTTATAAGATATAGCATAGTTATTAATTTAAATAATATATATCAAGTGCTTTATGGTGGTTATTTTCACTTCAGTTATTTTAGTGGTTTTGTACTCGGTTTTTTAATCTCGCGGAGTAAATTGATAATCACTAATATTAAACTTGAATATAATAATGCTGTAACCCTTTGGCTCTCGGACGTCTAAAAATATATATAAAATTGGCACATATGTCATCTCCGGGAGCAGAGTAATTAATTTTCTAGTGTTGTGTCACCGTTTATTTTACGTTTCAATTTATTTGAATCTTATGATTTGAAATACTGAATTTAGGGTTTTATTTATTAATTGGTTGATACCCGATAATTCACTTTTATCATTAATTAATTTAAATATTTATAAAATTTACATTCCATTTAATACGTTACCTTAGTTTGATGTCACATTTACATCATATGTGTCATACTTATCATACATTTAACACATATGATGTATGTGTGATGTCAAATATGGGTCATGTGTTCACTGGAATATAGCAAACTACTTACTAAAACCTTGGTTGGCCCATAACACTCTTGATTTTATCTACATTATTTGGCTTTTTTGGCTTCGGAGCATTCAATGTTTTGTAAGCTTCACTATTTTTACAATTCGCAACTAGCAACTCGTGAAAAGTCATTTTACTCCCCGGATTTAAAAAACGTATTTTAGTAATGAAATAGTAAGTAGTTAGTGGTTGAAATTACTTTTAAGAAACATTGACAAAAAAAAAAAAACAAAATATATTTAATAAATTTTAAATTTTTTATTTCAATTATTTATTGTGGGTACAACATGGATAAATAGAAAAAAAAATCTACTAAGTTCGCATTCACGCAAAGTCAAATAAATGCCAACTTTAGAATTCAGTACTAAAGCAGTTTTTCTTAACCAGAATTTTATTGTTATAATAAAGTCAAAATGGTTCACGGCTGAGGTAAAGCTTTTATAATATGTACTTTTTCATGTTCTTCATTTGGCAGCGGTGGGTTGTATTCGAAGAATTTTGCTATGAAGTACCTGAAAAATCCGTAAAGCTAACATTAGTAATATGAATAATTAAAAAAATTGTTTCACACATCATTTCACTTTGTTCAACTTAAAAATATTTATACACCATATTATTATTCATGATTGGTCTTTTCGTCTATGACAGAGGGTTCCCGCGCAAAACAAGTGACACTGCACTCGCAATCACTTAGCTAACCATATACATCAGTACACACAATATGTACAAACATACGTGCACATAACATAGGTACATAGTTTCTATAAGGGGCCTTTATTTCTTTTCTTTTTTAGTGTAGACCATATTTTCAGATGACTAAATACATATTACACATGTTCTTTCCTTCCTCCTAGGAGGCAGAAACGTGTATATATGTAAGTATATGTTACTTTTGCTCGAATTTTACGGATAGGGAATTAGTCAGATCGCGAATTCATTCCAATCGCGGTAGCAACCTTGCGCGCTTGTTGCCAATCCTTTCGCGGCTGAGTGCTTTAAGCGCTCGTCCCCAAGCCCGGTAAAGCTGTAAAAGCCATCAGCGGCTCTATTTGTTTAGGACCCCTCGGGCTTAAGTGTATTCAGTTTAATCAGTGTCTCTGAGAGAGCATCCACAAGAACAACACAGAGAGGCATTGATTGTCGACTGCAATAAGAAAATTGCGGTATTATATGCGGCACGACTCTGACTATAAAACCAGGCCTCAGTGCGTTTTTCGGCCATCATGCACACACTTGCACCATTCGCTCGTAGCCTCGGCGAGCTTCTCCCATTCTGTGTGATTGACGTTGAAAGCAGCCACGTCAAGCTTAATACAGTCTTTCGGCCATAACAGCGGCCGACCTAAGCTTCTTTTCGAGTTGCTACAGCATCTAGCATTACACGACACTTTGTATGCGTACTATTATCATAATATGTTTAAGGTGTCAAATTTCTTTACATATAAAAATATATTGTTTAAAATAAAAATGGTCGTAGGTTCAGATCTTGTCTTGTCTGGTTAGGGCTTGGCAAGTTAGCATTCACCAAGAGTTTATTATTCAATATGTAGTCGACTCGCGCCATAGGTGGCAGACAGCCTTTTCTCAGTTTGAGAAGTAAGCCCATCTAATCGAATATGAAGTTATGTGTAAAGAAGTATAAAAACAATGCAACCTGTCAAGTATCATTTCATTTTCTAGCCAACTTAGTTTGCAACTATGCTATCTAGTTCAATGGACGAGCAAAATTAAAATAATTTTGAAGCAATAATGGTTGTGTTAGTGTGTACGGATATCGCGTCGATGGACTTGATGAGCCTCAGTTTTCAGTGAAAGAAAACGTCATAATGGAGCCATATCGTGATGGCAGGGTATTTAGCAATGCCCGCCTGGGTAGGCTGCCACCCTCAAGTTGAAAATCTATTGTATACCTATACGTGTATTGCAGCAGCTGTACTTAAGAGCCAGTCCCTCCACTAGGCTTGGCTTGCTACCATATAGGGCCATATCGTATAACATTAGATAAACTTGTAGTCAATCGCTAAGCCTATAATGTATTTTATAAAAATTCTACCCAGTGATCACATGACCTATATTTAACATCACCCACACATAATATGTGCAAAGTTTAAATATGCCACATATGATGTGAACGTGATGTCAAGGTAAGGTAGCATGTTCACTGGATTACTACCACCCACAACATGTGTGTTCTTGACTTTCCAGCAGCTGTTGCTTAACAAGTCCGATTGACTGAACGTGGTGAGACGATATAATGTAATATAAAAACAATCAGAATGTAATGACTAAGTAGGTAACCAATACTTTCATCACAAAATCATCTAAATTAGTAAAGGTTATCAGTAAACAAAATAGTCAAATGAAACATTACCATACTAGAATTTCAACGGCAACGAGCAGTCCAGCAGCGGCAGTTTGAGCGACTAACCGGCCGGGAGCCGACCGCTCAGTTGGTCCGCGTAAGACTGCCGCGAGCAGGGCGTCGCTCGCATCCGAAGCGGCCTCGAGAGCAGCAACAAGTAAAGCCGGGGCTGC
The DNA here is from genome assembly GCA_033032175.1 of Saturnia japonica. NCBI lineage: Eukaryota > Metazoa > Arthropoda > Insecta > Lepidoptera > Saturniidae > Saturnia > Saturnia japonica. The sequence continues at coordinate 10,005,317 of CM065314.1, forward strand.
AAGCCACCGAGCGCCTCGACGCCACCACGATTGCTAGCAAATAGTTTTCTTAAAATTCATAATTACTAGCTTACTAGTGCGATTATCTCGCATAATAAAGACTATAAACAATCCTACAACTGTCATATTAGTTAAATTGATTGTTAAAAGATGGCGCCTCCTACACGTTAATTGAATACCTAATTATATTTTCATTAGGAATGCTATCTCTTGATGAAAAAAAATAATTTTAAAGTTTTTGTCTATTATTGGTCAATAGCGGGAACGATAAGCTTTAAAATGATGTCTGAATCATAAATTTTGATGAATACTTATAGGAGATAGATAGCATTGCTAGATAAAAAAAAGTTGTGAAATAATATAATAAATAGGTACAGATAAATAGTTATTTTTTCTATGTACTTAATATGAATTGATAGTAGAACCGAGTTTTATAAGTTTCATTGTTCAAAGGAAGTCATTTAATTTAGGTAGGTAAATAGATATTGATAATGTGAAAGTGATAAAGTAGCATAACCATTGTGTACCTACCCCGGGCGGCAAATTAAGCTGGCACAAATTAACATTAATTACCTAAGTGTGAAAAAACCTAAAATCAATACAGCGTCCAGATAGCTTTGTATTGTCGATTGGAAATCATCCTTAAGTGTATTTCGTAGTGTGTACCTAATATCTCTGTCAAGGGAATTCCTGTTTCATCTTGAAATCTAAAATGCTGGGAGAGAAGGGGCACCGATATCAAGTTTTTGCCCCGAGCCGGAAAAATCGTACGGCGTACCGCCAGGGATGATGTTTATATTTACAAACCATATCGCGGATATCGTTCAATATGATAGATATGCTATATAATTTTATTTGCCACTAGGTACTATATTAATACAACTGTAAACTTGATTATAAAATACGTATGATAATAATATGTGCTTGCGTGAGTCTAAAATTTACTTTAAAAAACCTTAAAAAAAACTTAGTTGAATTAAAATGAGTAGGTACCTAATTAAAAAGGCAAGTAATAATTTCTTACGCCTAGCAGATACAAGAAATGTAAAATCAATCAGCTATGTATATTTTCTGTTTTTCTGGCATAAGTTTACCTTTGACATTACGGCCACTAACAACAGCAATGACGTGGTAGCAGTTACAAATGCACTCAGCTTTCCATAACCCATAACAAGACGAATCGTTGGCTTCGTAATCCTTAGAATAAAAGTATAAACTTTTAAGAGGTATACATATATATTAAAACAATAATAATTGAGTGTGAAATATAGAATAAGCTTTATTTTTATATTGTCAGGATCAGTATAAAAAATGCATTATTTTTGAAACATCTGGAATAATGTAGAATCTACTAGAAACATCAAGAACGCATTCGTAGGTAAGAAAACGCGTCACGGAACACGCACACATTCAAAATTTATTGGTCCGATTACATAGGAAATTAATTTCTAAAAACATCATACATCCTTAAACCAATTAAAACCAAACCATTAAACGATATCGGTATGGTAAAAATAGTTCAATGACACTAAAATTTCGACAACTGTATTTTTTGCTATTGAGAACAGTTCTGTTTAAGACAACCAAGCAAGTACAAGAAGCGATAAAAGGGCAAAATTTCCAAGAGGTCTATAACCACAGAGTACCTGCAGTATATATAGGCGAATTTCTGAACTACGAAAGCGACTGAGAATACTTGAATAGTGACATAGCTCAAATAGTTGTTTGTCTAAATCAATCTTAGGTACCTTTTTGCGGCTGAGTACCATAAGCACTCGTCCCCAAGCCACAGTGAAACTGTAAAAGCAGTCTGAGACTCCAGGTCCCTTATGGCTAACAGTAACTATATACTACATTAGGCTCATCTGGGCCGATCATATTATTGTATTTTAATAATATGTAGGTACCTTCTAGCAAAACTGACATTACTGAGCTTCTGTGCGACGTCATCGTCGTTTAACTCTAACTCGACGGGCTGTGATGCAAAAGCGCACGCCGACATTGATACTCCTAATAAAGCCACAAGTAACGCACGTAGTTTTATACGAATAATGTTGCAATTTTCACCGTCGATGTTGTTTACCTATAACAGATACAGAAAAGATAGAGACACATTTTTACAAATTATAAACACGCATACTCGGTGGCGATGTCAAAACTAACTTCTTTTTTTAATACTGCAAAGGTGACGCAAGCATACGGCCCGCCTAATGGTAAGTGGCTATCGTAGCCTCTGGACGATTTTAATACCATAGGTATCACTAGTGCGTTGCCGACCTTGGATTCAACTACCGTAGGATGCTCCGGAAACCCTATTCACCGCAGAAACACAGCACTAGCTGTGAACTTATCGAGTGTCGAGGTATTGCACCAGTCGGGCTACCCCAAGTAGAGAGAAATCTCCAAAGAAAATTCTCTGTGCCCTACCTCTCTTTGAAATTCATATGATATTGTTACCAGAGATCAGGGCTAATCAAAATTCAATTAGATCGACAATTAAAGTTGGCAAATAACTATCGTACTTACACCTCATTATAATTACTTTTTAAAATTAGCAGACGTTCTTGAACCGGCTCCTAATTACTAAATGAAAAATTAAGAATTTAAACGTAACAGGCTACGTTACCATGTTTAGCGACCTCTGTTATCGCTCTACTTTTTCGACATAGGTACATAATTAGGGGCCGGACATACTATGATATGACATGCTCAGAAACCAAACATTATTTGATTTTATAACCTTAGCTCGCCTTTAACCTAAGCTCTTCGTTACAGACGGCAGATGTTCTACCCACTATATCAATACCAAAGAGCCGATCCTCTGAAAATAATTGTATTTTATGATAATTAAAAGATTAGGTACGTCGCTGCAGTATACCACACACAACTTTCCTATCTACATCAAAATGCGATTATGAATTAATGGTAGTCCGTTCAAACTCCATCGTTCATCTTCCAGTGAAGAAAAAAAGTCATGATGGAAACATGGTATTGTGGTAGGGCATTTAAGGTGTCAGGCTAGCTACCATCTTCAAATATATCGCTAAGCAAATACCCGGCAGCCTCACTTGAAGACTAAACCAAAAGTGCATGATGGTTGCGACCCAGCCGGGTACCTACAGACACTACCACAACGTTTGATTGCTGGCTACACATCGGCTGTCCGCTTAGCGTTTCAATATTGCGAGTGTTACACATCATCGTGGTGGTTGCGATCCAGTTGAACACAATTGTAGTGTTCTACAACCTACAACCCCTCCTTCAGCTATATCGTATCTTGCCTACTGGTGACGTGACAGATACATAAATAAAAAATCAGTATTATTTTCTCTAAATTCATAACGCAAACATGCTTTTTAGCATTTTCTTTCATGAATTGCTATCGCCGTGCAGTCTAGATTCGTATATATTTACTTTATGCTACTACCACACAAGCAATAATATTGATCACTGTGCTCAAATGTATATACTTACCGCATTCGCGTGATTCTCATGTTTGGTTTTTAATTGATTTATCAAAATATTGCTTTCACTGTCCATCACTGCTGTAATAACATTCTATCTTTATTAGAAATTGTAGATATAAATATTTAGAAGATTGTTACATGAGGATCACATGAATTCTTGTTTTAAGATAAAATAATTCTGTCTTACATTGTAATTTCTTCAGAGACGTTGTTCAAATTTAGTGACGTATAACATATTTATATCGATAAAAAATAACATTTGAATTAATACGTGTATAATAAATTCTCCCTGTAGCTCACGGCACATTAGATATGAAACATTAAATAGACAGAATGTGAACAAATTGTATATTTAAAGAAAACACACTACTTAATAATTATACAAAAAATAGTAAGTTTAATATATTTTGAAGACGGAATTCGAGCCAAATAATGATTATCTGACGGCTTTCATCTTATTTGAAATATACAATATATACCTATCGACACTGATAATAAACCATCATCATAATATCAGCCGAATGACGTCCATTACTGGACATAGGCATCCCTCTAACATCCGTTCAACACCCGGTAACCTGTGCTTTACCACTAGGTCCACCTTGTGGTGGGTCTGCCCACGCTGTCATCCGGTATGCGGCAGCCACTCGAGAACTCTGAAAGAAAACAGCTATTTATTTTTTCCCTGAATTTTCCAATTTTCGCCAATTTTTCTCGCTAAAAATCTTTTACAATTATCAGTACCCTAACATTAAAAAAAAATGCCTAATCGGTCCATCCGTTTCCAAGTGATGCTCTTACCAACAAAATTTTATTTTTATTTAGGTAATATGTATAGATAAGAAGAAAACTAGACACAAGACATTTATCGATTTATTGTAAAGTCGTTGAACATATCACTATTCTACCTTCTCTCAAAGTCATCGGCATCTTTATTTTTTAATTATAATATGCCAGTTCGTATAAATTTAACGTAAATATGTCTGCCATTCTGCTAAAAAATTACCTATAACCTTTTCCAATATTATTACATAAAAAAAATTATCACAGGAATAAATATATCTAATATAATTACCTAATTATAAAAGTCGTCGAACACGCATTTTAAAAGAGACTTTATTAACGCTTCAGAACATATTAATTATTATAAAAGTATGGTACGAGTACTTCTCTATAATTGAATATGAATCTCACAACACTGATGTAATCAATTCGGATTTATTTTCGTGTAACGATATTCTGAGGTTTTTCTTACACCACGATGGTGGCAATATAGCATGCGGTCGGCCTGATGGTTAGCTGTAACACCAGAAGTGTCACATGCGCCTTGCCGACCCAGTAGAACCTCTTCACTCCACTTTTCAAGTAGTCTCTTGGGAAAACCTAAACTCGAAGTTCATTCCACATCCGGAGCATTTGCGGAAGGAAACTCCTTTGAAACCGGACTGTCCGTGACCATTTAAGGTCGTCACTCGCCAACCAACCCGGCACCCGACCAGCACCGCATCGCCTCCTGCGGTTGAGATTTCTTTGTATGGAGTTCCACATATATGCACTCACTTGTCAACTTCGTAACCTCAACGTATCGAGTCGCACGCAAGCAGTTCATATGTAGACGGCGAGTGGACCGCTAGTTGTCGACACGGCGCCATACCACGTACACCCCGATGAAATTCGCTCACTAACTACTCGTCAATTCGTTGACACACGATGTTGATTAGTTGGCCACGCTGCGTTCACCCGTTGACAACGAGTGGATGTTAAGTGAGGGGGCGATGCTGGTCGGGTGCCGGGTTGATAAGTGAGTGACAAGCTTTAGATTCTAAAGCTTGAGAATGAATTCCCTGCCGATGGTGAACGGTGCGATGGTGGAAGTTAACCGTAGAGGTAGGTGGATGTACCTATATAAATGTGATTTCAGTATATTGGCCCAGAAAAGCACTAAGCAATTATATAACAAATATATAATCCCATCTAAATAAGTATTTATTAAATAACAAATAGGCAAATTACAGATCACATATACAAAGGTATTGTCTGAAAACGCAAAATTCTTGCAGCCAATTGAAAATCATAAGCAAGAGAGACGAAACTTTATGTCCCAAACCGTTAAATGATTTTTTGCTAATATTAGCTATGGAAAGCATAATGTTGACAAGTTTTGAGACTACGAGTATTATTTGTCCAGCTAAATGCGGTAGAAAGGTGCTGGGCATTCCTGGAACATATTAAAATCTACGATTAAAAATATAAAGCGATGATGGCTCAGTGATAATGTGTTCGAACGCCGCGTAAATCGACGTGTTTTCGATTCCTATAATCAGGATGAATTCTCAGTCAAAGACAACGACGTGATGGAACCATATCACGATGGCTAATGCCTGCTTCGCCCTCAAGTTGAAAATTTATTGCCAAAGCAAGCACTTGATAGCGTCTAGACTTAGCGTGTTACCTTCTTAGACTTCATCGTCACTTAACATCACATTGTCTTCAAACGCTAAACTTATAGGTATAATGTAAAAAATTAGGTAATCATTTTTAATAGCACTGTGTTCAAATATTTGGTTTGTAATATTTTTCCTACCCTAAAGTTTAAATCATTTTATTAACTATAAAAATACTATTCATAATGGAACAATTGTAACTTCTAAGTTACCTCTACGACTAATTTTCATTATATTGTGTAGTTAGTTATAATTTGGTCTATAAAAGCCTCTATAAGAAAAAAACCTACAAAAATAAACAAGATAGTATAGAAATTTTTATACGCATAAAGTATGCTCTATAAATTAGAGGACAATATTTTATTTCACATATACATATATATATTTTTTTTTTTCACATATTTATTTTTAACATATATGATTTCGAATAATGACACTAAAATTTATTTATGAGATAACCAAAACACTTAAACAATAATCATTAGCATCATAAAGTCATAATTGAAGTAACAGACAGCGAAAAGAAAATAGAATATAATGTATTAATTCTTACTGTGAAACAACCCGCTAGAAGACAAGCATGTTGCACCAAGCCCATTGAAGTAGCGATTATCTTGAAGTCATGAATAAGCATAAACGTGCTATTAACATTTTCTATTGAAATCTGGCTTGGGATTTCTCCTAAATGTTTTCTCAGATGATTAGCACTTATTAACTGCAAGTTATTTATTTTTATAATCTCAAAAGAAACATTAATAATATAATTTTCAATTTAACCTACTACGAGAGACCAGGCTATCTGGGCAAAACTGTTTGCTTGAAAAAAAAAAAATTTAGAAGCGAAATTGTACATAAATTATTAACATTCCATTATTGCTACAGTCTAAAAAATGGAAAAAATTACTCACAAAGCCTAGTGTGCCATAGCAGTATGTGTAAAGAATACTGTTGGTAAATGTAGGTTGTCGACAAAACAACCTGGTCTGACTCATATAAGGCTTTAACAGTGGGGTTAAGAACATGTTAAAAGGTAACTTCATTTTTAGAACGAATGTTTTTCTATATTTTAGTATTCTAATATATCTGTGCTTTTAGCATCCTAAGGACCCAGATATATCAGAACAGACATTTTATTCTACATTTTATTACTTTAAAAATATTTACGTGATGACAACTTCACAACAATGATAAACATAGATAATAATACACTAAAGATGACAATAACAGAGTATGTTTTTAATGATGACCTTACGTCCGCTGAGTTTACACTCTTTACAGACTATACACTTAATGGAGTACCCATAGGTAAAAATATTGTGACCTTAATTTGATATCATATTCATATCATGTGTGTCATATTTACATATATTTTACTTATATGTTGTGAGAGTTATATTGTTATAGTTGATTATAGGTCATGTATTCACTGGGTAATAGATAGTGCTCGTAAATAGAGATGTTGCTAGTGATTAGATACTTATATTCATATATTTAAATTTAATATAAAATTTAATTTTCATATCCACAGAACCAGTATTAAAATGACAGTAAAAAAAATGACCGAGTATTAGATCTATGGGCCATTCAGTCATTTTATATTCATAAAAAAAGTCAATATTCACGCTCTCTCCGTTCAAATGCACAGAGTACATTAAAGTACATAGACGGATCCATAGATTTTCCATAGTTTGCATGAGTTTATATGTACGATGCGTACATGTATACTCTGAATATTTTTCGAATTTCGCGAAATATTTTGACATGGAACTGCGAAAAAGCTTTGGTGTGATAATGGATCGTTCGAAACTGTTGGTATACATTTTCGCGTAGGGCAGGTTCTTGTTACTTAAATAATAAATGACTTCTATTTACAGTTAACTGTAGCGACGAAATATCCACTGTAGGTATATAATTATCAAATGTCAAGTCTCAATCGGTCAGAGTGGCGCAAAATGGATGAACTGGATTATGAATATATTATTAGAAACATACTAAACCTAAAGTCCATGTCTACCATATAGAAGAGGAAAAACAGTCTGATACAATCAGCAATTTAAGTACACTTGGGCTGGGTGTACACACCTTACTCTATGGTGTACACGTGGAAGAAATAGCTCAAGAGTACGTTCTATTTCTATGGATTACTACCGTTTTGGGATAGCACAGAAAACTAAGTTGATTGAAAATATTACGCCTCAATAATAACAATTTTGATGCCCATCGACTCCAACCATAGTACATATGAAAATATAGTCCATTTTGATTGACGCCGGAATATATAATGCACTGCTACTTACAATTTATTCATTATAAATATTAAGTTATTAGTTAGATATAATTTGTCCCTCGTGAGCATGTACTAAATAAGACTTGGCAAAGTTCACAAAAAAAACAATGCATTAGAACTTTGTGTTAAATAATAATGTGCTAATATAAACGAAAATACATTTATTTAAGGACCAAGAATTATCATTAAATCATTACAAATATTGAAAAAAAAATCCCGAAAAAAAGAAATGTATTATAAAATGACTATGTACTACAGCAAAAAAATATTATTACAATATTGGTCATCTCTAAACATTTTCGAACACTGAATTGAAAATGTATCTGTAATAGCAAATTTTGGGTACACATGTCTATAAGCACTTGAAATTAAATGACTTAAAAATGGATGTAGTCGCGAAGAAGCTGCAATGAATGTTCCATCAGAATCCAAAGACAGGAATTGTGACTTTTTATATGGCTTTGTTGGTTTAATGATTTCATCTCGTGTAGGTATTACCCCAAAATCAGGTTGGGATATCATTTCAGGCATCACATACAAGGGCCCCAATGCATCATTAAAAATTGAGAAATCGTAAAACATTACTAAATGTGGGACATTGCCATTATACGTAATTTCCGAGGATTTCGTATCAGTATTCATATGTATAGGTTTAGTTCCTATGATCTTTGAAATTGAATCGATCACAGTATCATTAGTGTTGTTAGTTTTTAAATTACTGGGTTCTTTATTTCTCATTACAGAGGTAATATCAGAGAAATTTGTAATTCTTACATTTGTCATGTTTCTAATATCAGTCATATTTCTACCCGTTGTATCATTTTTATCACTTTCAGTCGTTTGAACTGCTATTTCATATAATTCTCGTTTATCTCTATGGTTTCTTATCACCGTCGTATTAAAATTTACAGGATTTTCAGTCTTCGTTTGAGAAAAGGACATGGAATTGTTAAAAAATGAACGAGTTCTATTTAAAATTTGATTGACCAATGTAAAAAATATCTCGAAAAATTCTGTTTCTTCACCACAGTCCACTCTATTAAGAGCATTTGTATATTCAGTGGGATTAATTCCATCATTGTGTTGCTGCATAATACTTAAAATTTTGCTATCTACATGGTGATGATTGTGAAATAAATTGTTAAATGTGGTCAAATCGATACCTATGCCACCGTTTTGCCATACGGAGAAAACTCTCGCGTAAAACGGTAATGAATTAAAAGGTATCGATCTCCAGTTGTACTTCAAAGGAGTCATTGCCATAAATTTACTCAGAGGCATTATGGTGATATTAACATTTTCAAAGTTCCTTTCAATATCTCTCCCTTGTCGTTCGTTATTTTCATCTATTTTAGAATTATATGCAAGATTAACGAGGTTAGGTGGTATAATTTTATTAATAAATCTTCCATGCCCTGGGTTCCGAAACCCCTCGCGTATGGAATCATCTAATAGAAAATAGAAATTTAATCTGAGCGATGGATACCGAGTCGCCATATCGGCAATATATCCAGAATAGAGAGTAAAGGGAATGTATGTTCCTCTGGGCATAATGTGATGATAATAAACATTGCTGGCTGGATTTGTATTATTACATTTGACAACGATTATCGGATTTCTTCTATACGCACTCATTCCCAATGCATAAAACACTAAAAACGATATCCCCAACAATACTAGAGTCATCCAACACGCAGAAAAGAATTCTGTGAAGGCAACAAAAAAATTACATTGAAAGAGTGTTATAAGTTTTATTTATCAATAGGAAAAGGTACAGTGATGTAATATTGACTACGGGCTAATTTATGTGAAAGTTGTGCCAAATTCGATCCAGAAGTTATATGATAATTATCGAAGAAATTCATAATATTCTATTTATTGTTATAAATCTTGAAACTAACCAGGCCAGCGAGTGAACCAAGATTGTTTTGGGGAGCAACGGATGATCCAGCTCGGAGTCATTGCAGGGGCAATCGTCTGGGCATGTCCAGCGCTATCCCCAGAACCGCCTTCTACTTTTAGAAGTGGATAGTGTTCTTCTGGTTTTGAAGGGCAAATTCTATCTACCATTCTGAAATATTACACATTGAATAGAAAGAAATTTACTCGTTTATTTTATATTTTATTTTTGGTATAGCCTTCTATCTTATTAAGATTATGTAGGTGATCACAAATAGTAGCGACTGCCTGCTATTGTAGCACTTAGTTCGCGTCCATGTTGCAGGAGGTATTTAGGGAAACTACATTTCTATTTTTATTTTAAGGCTTACTGACATTATTATATAAGTAATTATGAAATACTAACAAAATGGATGTATGTATTCAAAAAAATATAATTAACTACAAAATAACAAATCATATCAGCGAAATCAATACTAATCCTTGTCAGTACTAATCAGTTACAAAATTGACTGTGCTGGACGGATATAGGAGTAGCGAAAGACCAAAAAAATTTGGATGAATTGTGTGAGGAATAATATGCGAATAAAAGGAGTGAATACAGATAAGGCAGTTGATTGAGGAGATTAAAAGAGGAAACCATATTGTGTCTAACTTACTCATGTAGGGTATGAGAAAGAAAAATTGGTATTTCTATAGTAGCACGGCAAATTGAAGACATTGTGTCTGATGGTAAGCACAGTACAAACTAAAAACAACAAGGGCGAACATGCCTGCAAGCCTTTTGGCAGCGGAATATACACTGGCGATCCCGAAATGTAACAACCCAAAACAGAGATACCGTGACGGATTTATCGCCATGTGCATAGTAGTGGTCGCGATACAATCGGGTACAGATTCTTACCACCCCGATTATAATGAACATTACAAAATATTCTAATTAATTTTTATCTTAACATTGGTCTAAATTTCAAAATGTACTATAACACTTTCCACAGTGTTTATGTTACTCGCATGATAAATTATTATTATCGTTAAAATATTATACACAAAAATATATCAAAATTTGAGTCTTTTACCTTTTGCCTACGGTTATTTGAAACAGATTTCAATATTATATTATAAGATCACAAATAATATCGACGAACACACGACATGTAAAAATATTGACGTTGTTTTACAGATGCGACGAATTTTGAAGATATTCCAATTTCAAAGGTACTTCAAAAGATTCATTGATGTTTTTTTTTTTTTTTGGAATATATGGATACTTTATGGAGATAATTTTTTTAGCCATTTTAAGACGATTAATAAAAATTTAATAATCTATCGATAGTTCCGAAAATGTTGACAAAGACCCAAAGACAGATTTTATTTTTTTAAATATGCTGACAATATGATCTTATCGGCACTATTTGAAGGGCTCATTATCTTTAAGTCCACTTTAGAGACTTATTGATCTGATAGCATAAAAATGTAGAGTATTGCTGAATTATGTGTGTATCATTTTTATTTAAATATACAATTTTTTTTTTTTTGTCTATAAACCGAAGTTAATTTTTTTCTGTAAGCCTGATAGAAATGATTCCTGGCCAATTTTTTGCCATCAAATAAATTTTCTAAAAACTTCGAAGTTTGGACTTATAGACTTCTGCAGCTGGCAGTTTTTTTAATTTTAATCAAGGTTGACAGAAAAAACTTAATAAATAAATAATTAGCACATGGTAAATACAGACCAAATCAAAAATAACGGCGACTAACGTAATACGTGATTTTTTAAATCGTTATTGTTTAGCGTTTTGGCCACAATTTCATCTGATCTTAAGTGATGACGCGCCCAAGATGATTGCACGCTAAGCCTACTGGAAGACTGGCTCTCAAGTGCAGCAACCGGAACACACCTATTGGTGTTTGGCGACAGATATTCAACTTGAGGATGGTAGCTAGCCAGGCGGGCATTAGAAAAAGCCCAACCACCATGCTATGGTATGCTATGCCATGCTATTGCAGGGATTCGAATTCATGTCGATCGACGCGATGCCCGTACACGCTACCACTGACCCATTATTGCTTCAATTCCAGAGATAACAGTCGTTTTCTTTAAACTACTAAAATATATAAGTACTTTCATCATTTTTAAATATACTCACACTAGCTTTTGCTCGCGACTTCACTCGCGACAAGTTTAAAAATATAAATCTTGTATGATTTCCTCATTCAAATTTTTAACCCTCCTTAATCCCTTTTACGAGTTGAATTTTCAAAAATCCGTTCTTCGCGGATACTACGTCATAATTACTGTCTGTAATGCCAAAAAGCTCAATCACGTTCAGCGGTTTGAGCTATATCTTCTTCTTCTTCTTCCTAACTTGGCAACCGGTCCTCTTTAATGAAGACCATTACTACCATTATCGAGTGAATAATAATGTCATGTGCTATATATGAATATTTTAGCTTATATTTATAATCCACTTCACTTATGCACAAAAACCATACTATATCACGCAAAACGCCACCAATATTACATAATATAGGATCAAAACCCTAACATAATGAATTAAAAATAAAAACCATAACATGTCACTTCAAGATCCCGCCAAAAACTCGAGCTATGGCTTGACAGACCAATCAGTATTCTTCTTCTTGTTTTGGCGCCGCAAAAAGTACTTGCCATTGTCAATGTTTTTAAACCTTCGTAAATTTTTCCATTAATAAATTGGGATCTTCTAACAAGATTGTGGCTTCCTTGTCAGAACTATCTAGAGAGTTTTGATGACATCTCAAAATACACGTTTACACTTTATATTTATAATCCACTTCACTTATACACAACAGCCAAACTATATCACGCAAAATACCACCCCACCAATTTTACTTAAAATAGGGTCAAAAAACCTAATTAATAAATTAAAAATAAAAACCACAACATGTTACTTCAAGATCCCGCCAAAAACTCGAGCTATGGCTTGACAGGTACCAATTAGTATTCTTCTTCTTGTTTTGGCGTCGTAAAAAGTACTTGCCATTGTCAATGTTTTTAAAAACCTTCGTAAAATTTTCCATTAAACAAATTGGGGTCTTCTAACAAGATTGTGGCTTCCTTGTCAGAACTATCTAGAGAGTTTTGATGACATCTCAAAATACACGTTTACACTTTATATTTATAATCCACTTCACTTATACACAACAGCCAAACTATATCACGCAAAATACCACCCCACCAATTTTACTTAAAATTGGGGTAAAAAACCTAAGTTAATGAATAAAAATTAAAAAACACAACATGTCACTTTAAGATCCCGTCAAAAACTCGACCAATCAGTTATTCACTGTTTCCTTATATATATTTAGATTACTAAACCTACAGTTCTGTCTGTAGGTATATGGTTTTTTTTCCAAATTTCTCGATAGACATCCATTATAAAGGATACCAATCAAGAATAATAGGTTATAATATAAAGATCATCAATAATATAACTAAAAATAAAATTAATAGACAAAAATAATTACTTCATTATAAACGTGTATTTTATTTAGTATTTTATAGAATTGTAGCTACTTAGAATGTTGTAGTCAGTTAGTTTGACTAACAGGACATAGTTTTGTAGGATTTTTTATGCAGTAAAGTATCAAAGGTATTTTATTATAAAACATCTATGGTATTTTTATTCATTTTTAAATTTTAATAGATTTTTCATTCTTTAAAATTGCATATGTATTTATACTTTATAGCAAACACGCAGTCTGTACTATAAATTTCACCTTGATTTAACATTTCGCTTATCCATCAAAACATAATGTTAGGTAATTGTGAAGGCGCACGTCCGTACGTGAGACGAAAGGATGTTGAATCAACAAAATTATGCCGGAAAACATAAACGTTTTCACATTTAAAAATTGCGTGTATTTGCTCTGTAATGTTAGTTATTTTAGTCCCATTATATGGCCAACTGTTAACACTATATTGATGTGAATAATTGTGAGAAAAAATATTTATTAGGTATGGTGAAATAAATACGTTTGAAAAATATTATCATTGTTCATAGAAGAAAAAATCTATTAGGAAGCTGAATTACAGGTACTTATTGTTGATTTGATATACCTAATACATAAATTATTAATTATTTGTCACATTTTATCAAACTATCTTTACCTACGACTAAGTTACCATGTTCGTTACAAGTAAGCTCTGGAACTACTGATCATTGTCATTGAGTAAATTAGTCTTTTAAAATATCATTTTAAAAACACGAAAAAGCGTGCGGGTAGATTCAAGTGATATCATAATAAAACACATATATTAATGCCTACTAGGAGATAGAGGGAAGATCACTTAAAAAGATAAAATCTAATTTCTATCAGATGATACACAAACCATCTATTTTTAGAACATATTTTGTGGTAGTAATCTGGTCAATACTTTTTTTATTATTTTTAGGTTTAGCATTTGGCTACACAATCTCACCTAAGTTTAAGTGACGATCTGGCTCAAAATGGTAACACGATAAGCCTAGTTAAGGGATTGACTCTCAACTACAGCCCCCAGAACACAACTATAGGTGCTTGGCGATAGATATTCAACTTAAGGGTGGTAGTTCGCCAGGCGGGCACTAAAAAATATCCTACCACCACAATGCTAATGCTTTGATCACGATCTTTTCCTTTATTGAAAACTCAGGCTCATTGTAGGGATCCGAACTCACGACGATTGGCGTGGCGTCCGTACACGCTATGACTGAACCATATTTACTTCAAAATATTATTGTGAAACTGTAAGTGTTAGATACCTTCAAAAATCAACCTAAATCAAGCTCAAAATTGAATAAAATTTTTATCATTCAATTGCTTGTGTGAACGTGAAACATGTTCGCATACATCATAAACCGTTGGAAATAAGATCTCTGCTTTAGATTGTTTGTGTTTCAAAATTTGAAATAGTTTTTTTTGCATTTTATAACCTATTTATTGAGGAATGATTATTGGTTATTTAGCTTCACTGTACAGCCTAAAGGAACGAAGCAGTGACCATGAACATCAAGTAATCTGGCAAGCTGAAGGCAAGTACTAGAAATAAGAACAACAAACACGAGTGCGCTGGTGGCGGCGCATTTAAGAGTTGGTTGAATAAAATTAACGCGGGTGAAACCGTGGGGCACATCTAGTTTTACTACAGAACCTGTTTATAATAATATCAGTATAATTCAAAAAGATTTTAATCGTTTCTGACTTTAAAGTAATTACTTTGTCTTTTGAAGTCAATCATAGCGTAGAAAAATATTTTTGACGGTTACATTCAGTGACATTTTTCATAGTGATCTTAACGTTTTGTATTGTGTTTGGATAATAAGTTTTATGAAATTTAGTTTCCTTTAAACCTAATTTGTAATAACTCAAAATCAAACTTAAAAACGAAATTCGTATAAGGTTTGTTATCAATAAATTTACTTGGTACGCTGTAGTTCCATTCTCAGCATTAATTTATATCTAGATACCTATATCTTATTGCTATATCTTATCTTATTGGTTATTGCAGTACAATTTTTTTTAATTTTATTAACGCTCCACAAACCTCTACAATACAGATATATTGAAGTAATTGAAGCGATTACATTGATAACTTCTCAAATATAAAAATTTGTCGTTTTTGCAAAAATATAGCTATTAGGTAACTTCATAATGGCTATGAGCATAACACACCTCTCGTATACGAGTTCAGTAAAGATGTGCTTGTCATCGCATAATGAGTACAGCAAATGCTTCTGAAATATTTCTCAGTAAATTACTGAGAGAACAGAAATCAAGCCGACGTTCTGAAATTCCTCTTGACTTTTCTTTTTAAGTAGATAAAGTAAAAGGAAAAACGCTGAATAAGAAACTATATTCCAAAGACTTCTAAATTATAAAGGTATGAATTTTCGAAGATTTTTTCGTTAAAAAGAGCTCTTATAGGTAAAGATAAATATGCTTTAGATGAATTCATTTAAATCATGATGTTATTTTAGTTTCTCTATAAGCGTTCTATTTATACCAATGTTATGCATGAGACAGATGTCTCCATTTATAAAGAAACTTTAATAGTCGAATTGAACTCCAGCTACCACAATATTGTTAACATGTAAAAATTTGTTAATTTACAGTGAATTCAATGGATGAAACATATGAACACTATCCGTTACTTCGCGAAGATTCACCTGCAGAGGAAAATTACGCTACGCATTACCACCGTAGACGCTGCTCAATGATTTACAGGAGTAAATCAAGAAATAATATTAGAGGAGCTGCTGCCATTATAACACGTTGGCCGGGTAATTATTCAATAATCGTTTTAATTATATCAGAAGAATACATACAACTTTTAATATATAGGGTTTTTCTTCTTTTTTCCCCTTTTTTGTGATGATTGACGATTCTTAATTTTTTCAGATCATTGGTCGACTTTCCTTACTTACTGGTGGATAGGACTCGGAATGATCTGTCTAACTACATTCATTATATACAATAGTTTATTTTTTTTCTCTATTTATCCCTCGGCAAACTCAATACTAACAAAATTTAAGGTTTCATTAGCTCCAAACACGCCGCATAAAGAATCAACTTCAGCTCACGTTTATATGCATGTTGTGGCAAACTACAATGCTAATGTAGATTTAATGGAATATTTACCATTGATTGAGGTTATATCAAAAAATTATACCGCATTTTGCTACCACTTTATTATAGTCCTGAACGACACAGTGAGCCGAAATGAAGAATTAAGTGCGGAACAGAATAATGAAAATGCTTTAAACTTAGTATTGAATGAAGATATTACTTACACAAAACAAATAACAAAAGCTGATAACATTTTGATTGAACAAGTTAGCTTGACTAAATTAATGGATAACTCGCCAGCTAGAAAATATTGGAGGTTACTGTCTTACCAATTCGTTGAGTTTTTAATTCGAGCTGCATCAATATGGGAAAAAGGAGGAATAGCATTCAATCCTCTTGTTTTAAAATCACAGTGGTCTGTTCTATACATTGAAAAGTTGAAAAATATTTTCGAAACATTTAAAAAAACAAATAAAAGGGATTATATTTATAATAAAACCAAACTACCTGAAACTATAGGCAAAGATAATATTAAATTTAATAAAAGAGTAAATAATATTCGAGACATTATAAATATCTTAGAAAATGAAAACAGTTCTAACTACTCCTCGGATGAGTCACTGATTCAGACTGAAAACAGAAATACCATATCAATGATGTCTGTTAATCGTAAATTATTTTCTGTAATTGAAACTAACAATAGTAATGAAAATTTTCCCATTAAATACGAAAGAATGAGTCCTTTAAACAATTATATGGTTATTAATAATAAAGTAAAAAGGTTGGTTGATGACAAATCTACAAAAAATGATGATCTAAAAGAAAAACTACTTAAGAACTACAACTCCACATCAGAAACTCTACTACCATCATTTTTGGATTTTCTATTCCATCGCTATCCTGTTAAAACAGATATAAAGTCATTGCTAACTAATAATACTGAAGAACCAACTACCGATTCATTCACGAATGAATATGAAGCAAGTACTAAACAAGGTATTTCAAATAAGTTAATTATAAATCCTAATACCAAAAATAAACTTGCACCAGAAAATGTTCGTCCAATTGTTATTCCTGTAAAAGAATTGGGTACACAATCTGATTATCTGAAATGGATTAATGTATCTTCTAGCATAAATAATGATTTAAATCGAATAACAATTGACTTAAAAGGTAATATAATAGCAACTGAAACAAAGTGTCACGCCTTTTTAGGCACCATATTCAATTACGCTGTTCACCAGGAAAGGGAAGAAAAGTTAACTGATTTTATAATATCACAATTATCTATATTTTGTAAAGGAGTGTTGTCATCTTGTATAGGTATTGATTTGATTTTAATATAGTTGTATTTCTTATGTAATAATGGCGACTTTTATTCTAATTACTTCAATTAAGTCAAATGAGTTTAATTGATTTTAATTCTCTGACACTCTTACGAACATCAATGCTTCAACCTGTTATATTTATCTATACTACTATTATAAAGACGTAAAGTGTGTCTGTTTGTAGGTTGTAATCCCTGAAACTAGTGATCCGATTTTAAATTTATTTTATTGATAGAGAGCTACATTAACTGGGCTTTTATGGTTTTCATTATCTGTTCGCGTCTGCATGGGCTTCGGAATTGTATCTTTACCGGTATAAAAAGTATCCTATGTATAATTCCAGGGTATAAACTATCTGTATGTCAAATTTCATTCAAATCCATTCAACCGTTTTTGCGTGATGAGTAGGCATTATTATTGTTATTCCAAAAGAATTAGACGTATACAGTTCTGTATCACTGAGACCAATAGGATCTATTGTGATCACCCCACATTACTAAAGCTCACCGCCTAGTCTTATGGCATTATTTTACTGCAGGACTTTTTTTTGGCAGGGAGCGGCTGTACCTATTCCGGGAGCAGCACGTGCTTTGCCCAGAGATCACAAGATCACACTCACACATAAATGCTTTTGCGTTTCGTGCCTTATAAGTAACAAACATACAAACTTTAACATTTATAATACAAAATATTAGTAGGATTGTGAGAAAGTGTTTATTAATTTAATAAAATAGTACATAATATTTACTTAGGTGTGTATAAAAACCTTATATACAGGCTCTAACATTTAAATGGGTCAGTGAGGGGAACTCTGATACTATATGAGACAGAGAAATATGTTCTAAACAACCATGGTATCGATTAAATTTTCAAAAATCTTATATACCAGTCGAGTATCGAGCCAAATTATTTTTAGAAAAAAGTATGTTATTATGATATGATATTTGATAGTGTAGGTTATTATCTCCTAAACTATGTGTCCAAATAACATAAAATTCTCTTTATGATGAAGTAACTTTTCTTCGCAAGGATTAATATGCCATGTCTAAAAATAATGCTCATAAATCACTTTAATTTTCAACAAATCTTTGTCATAAAATACCTTATTGTTGAGATAGGAATATGCTATCGCTGAATTTTTTTAAGTATACTAAGGATCAATATCATTGTAGAACATTATATTTACATATTATTAACGATTACGCTAGCGTCCGCGGTTAAAGCAGTTCGGGAGGGCCTCGACTTACGTAATAAAAATCAATAAATAAGGCTATCTGAGAGTTGTAGTTTAATCGTAAATAGCCCATACTATTCCTCGAGAGTATGGCTATCATATACAAAAATAATTTTTCGAATCCGACCTGTAGTTCCGGAGATAAGCGTGTTTAAACAAATAAAAAGCAAAAAACTTTTCCGCTTTATTATATTAGTATAGATAGATATTATATTCCCGTTTGTTTGTATTTTGACTAAATCTGGTGATCATCATATCTTCATTTAGAAGATACAGTGATACGATATAAGATATAGGTAATAGATGACTTATTTTTTGGTTATTATTTAATATAGTTAATAGATGTTGAAGAGATGTAAGGAATATTTTGAAAATTTGTTTGATAGGGACGAGATGCTAGCGCCATTTGAAGTACCTGCTCTTGGAATGAACGAAAGTAAACCTGACAGCATCATAAGTATGGAAGAGATTATGAAAGGATTAAAAAGTATGAAATCTGGTAAAGCTGCGGGGTATGACAGGGTGTCTGTCGAAATGCTGAAGGCTGGACAGGGTGTGGTTGTAAGTCAGTTATACCGCCTTTTCAACTTGTGTTGGATAAACGGTCGGGTACCGGGAGACTGTCGCAAGCTGTGATCGTGCCGTTATACAAGGGAAAAAGGTCACAACAAGGCTGTAAAAATTACCGCGGAATTAGCCTTCTCAGTGTTGTCGGCAAACTGTATGCTAAGGTAATAATTGAAAGAGTTATGTTAGAAACAGATAATAGAATATGGGATGTACGGACCAGATCTTTTCTTTAAGGTGCATAAATGAAAGACATTTGGCAACAAACCAAAAAGTATTTTGTGCATTCTTGGATTTAGAAAAGGCCTATGACAAAGTGATGAGGAATGAGTTGTGGTTGTCATTGTGTAGGCATTGGGTTGGCGGGGATCTGATACAAGCATTGAAATCTCTCTATGAGGATTCCAGTGCTTGTGATAGAATAAATGGAGCATACACTGAACGGTTTGATATCCAAAAGGGTGTCAGACAGGGATGTGTAGCGTCTCCATGGCTGTTCAACCTATTCATGGATAATTGTCTAACAGATCTGAAAGAGAGTGATTGTGGACTGAGAATGAACGAGTTACTTGTCAAATGTCTTCTTTACGCTGATGATCAAATTTTACTTGTATCGTCGGCTAAGGATTTGCAAGCGATGGTGACTATTATGAATAAGGCATTGGAAAGAAAGGGAATGAAAGTATATGCAAAGAAGACAAAAATTTTGGTGTTTGAAAAAGAAGAAAACTTGACAGAAGTATGTGTCCGGATTGATGAGGATGAACTGGAGCAAGTAAATGAGTTTGTATACTTGGGATCGATGTTTACCAGGGATGGAAAGTATGAGAGAGATATAGGAATGAGAGTAAATGTCGGTAAAATGGTGAATGGGGCGTTACTCTCCTTTATGAGCAGCCAGAGTATTTCTATGAAAGCTCGTTCGGCTGTGCATAGAGGAGTGTTGTTTCCAACACTCATGTACGGAAGTGAAAGCTGGGTGTGGCAGAAAAATCATGAAAGTAAAATAAATGCAGTAGAAATGAGAGCGCTAAGAGGTATGTTAGGAGTGAAATTGAGTGACAGGATAAGAAATAGTGTGATAAGAGAGCTTTGTGGTGTGAAAGAAGATATAGTCTAAGAATAGTAATAAAGTCAGAGAATCTAAGGATGCTTAGATGGTTTGGACATGTTGAGAAGATGAATGAAAGAAGAATGACTAAACAAATTTATGATGCGAGTGTGAAAGGAATCGTTGGAAGAGGAGGGCCTAGACGAACATTTATCGATCAAATCGGAGACGTTCTGAAGAAAGGTAAAGTCAAGAGTACTCTTAACCGACGAGCATGCATGAAAATATTAATGAATGTCGAAGAAGCGAAAGAGGTTGCCAAGATCGTAGCAGGTGGAAGGATGTGGTCTCTGCCTACCCCGTTGGGAAATAGGCGTGATATATGTATGTATGTATGTATGACTTATTTTTTAATACTCAGTTTCTAGACAATTTTAAATGAAACATCATTATTTTCTTTTTTATTTTAATATCAAAAAGTCGTGATGAAAATACTGTTTTTAACTTTACAATATTTTGTTCACAAGTTTCAAATTTACTTTACCTAAATATATAATTATAGATCACAAAAAAATATTTAGTTTCATAAAGACTAGACACAATGTTGATCTATGTAACCCTTATTGTTTACACTTGTCCAATTGTTTTTGAAAGACATTCAAATATATCGATTACCTACTTTAAACAATATATATTGGTTCAATATTTCGTGGGTGTCTTTTTTACTTTCATATATTTCTCCGCTTATTGGTACAATCATTATTTTATAGTGTTCAAATTAAATACTTACTAATAAAGAAAAATAACTTACATATTAATTAATAAGATTATGTACATATAAAGCTAAATAATATCTATTACATTCCGTGTAGTTTATCTTAGTTTTATATTTTCACGTAATAATGTGACTAAGTAAATTGTTTGTTAAGTTGACAATTTTACCAAGCTACGTTGTGTTTTTCAATAGGTAACTCCCATCGATTGCTCCAATTGTTAGTTGTCCGTTTACAGTCTCTAACGTTTTCTGTTCGCTCACATTTTCTACTGATCGACCAATAAATATAATTTTGAGGACACTGATACACATATCCACGTAATTTTCCTGATTTTGACTTTTCACATTTTAAAAATGCTGGCGAGCATTCACTGTTCTTTTCAAATGGAACGTATCCTATTGTAGTGCATGAGTAAATGTCAGCCACCACGATCTGAAATTTTTATTACATTATTTTTAAAAAAATGGAGCTTTGAAAATAATATTTTAAATTTTCAAATAAATTTGTAGTAAAAATGAAACTTGTTAATTAATTACTTAACTAACTAATCACAAAAAAAAAGCTAGACACAATAGTTTAGGAGATATGTCTGCGATTCCAAGTCCTAAAATGAAATTCATAATTATATTATTATATTTATAAGTCCAAAGCTATTTGAGTTATTATTCAAAAAATCTGCTGATCAAAATAAGTATAAATAAAAGGTACACTCACAGGTTCTTTGTAACGGAATCCCAAACGTTTCACTCGACGATGTGAAGCAATCTCGCCGTCACAAGTTTTTTCAGCTTTGTCTTCTTCCACACATTTTATTTTACTTTCGTCGTAAATGGTATTATTAGGGCATGTAAACACAGCAATTTTAGCATCGTGAGAGTCATCCTCTTCAGTACATTGGTAAAATAGATTACAATATTTAGGGTGTCTTCTGAATGATGTTGGACACACAAATAAATATTGATCGTCATCAGTTTCTGGACACATTTGTATTGAAGTTGTAGTATTTTCTGTAGTAATTTCTTGGTCACCTTTGTCCGTTGATGTTTCGCTACTAGATTGTGTAGTTGTCAATATGGATCCATCTGTAGTTGAACTTTCTATTGTTGTTGCTTGTTCTGTTGTTGTAAGTTGATTATCAGGGGTCTGTTGTGTATTTTGTTCTGTTGTTGCTTTTTGTGTTGTGGTATTCTCGATATTAGTGGACTCCATAGATATTTGTGTAGTTGTTGTTGGTTCTTTAGTTGTAGTTTCTTTTTCAGTCGTAACTGTTTGTTGTGGTGTAGTTTTTTCTGTAATTGTTGATTGTCCATTATTTGTCGTTATTTGTGACGTGGTTGTTGTTGGTTGTTGGCTTACTGTTATATTTTCGCTTGTAGTTTGTATACTGGTTGTTGTTTCCTGTGTTGTAGTTTTGTCAGTAGTAGTCGATTGCTTTGTCGTTGTTTGATGAGTTGTAGTGTGTTCACTAGTAGTTATCTGCTGTGTTATTTGCATGGTTGTCTGAGGATTAGATGTTGTTGTCTGTTGCGTAGTTATTTCTTGAGCGGTCGTAGCTTCATTGGTTGAAGTTACATGTTCTGAATTCTCAGTTTGAGATTGTGTACCACTACAATCACGTGGCGGATAAACTGATTCTTCGTGATTGCATGTATCTAGTTCTGGGTCCCATATAGTTCCATCACCGCACTCAAAATGAAATATTGAAAATCTGTTTCCATCACCTTGCCAATCAACGCATCTATAAAACTTTTTACAGTCATTAGGATTAGGGAAATATCCAGCTTCATTGCATATAAAATTATTAATTATAGGCTGCTTTGACGTTTCTCCTTGTATAGTATTTGGCTGTTCACCATGTTGAGTAGTACTAGTTAAGGATTGAGTTGTTGTTGGTATTGTTGTGGTATTTGTGGATGTGGAGCAATCTGTAGTTGAATTCTCTAGACAAGAAGGGTTTATAACGTCTTGTGGATGATTACAAGCACTAATATCTTTGTCCCATATGGTACCATCTCCACAAGTAAAATCATATTTTATGAACCCACCTTTTCCATCATCCACGCAACGATAAAACTTTTTACAATCACTAACATTTCCAAAATAACCTTCTTCATTGCAATTATCTTTACAGTTTATACTAGTGTTTTCATTAGAGTCTGTTGAATTTGCTTCTTGTGCAATAGTTGCTGTGGCCATTGTAGAGGTATAAACTACGGCATCAGTTATAATTTCTGATGTACTAATTGAACTTTGACAACTTTCTACTAAATCCATATGATTACATCCTTTTATATCCTCATCCCATGCGGTTCCTTCACCACAAGTAAACTCATACTTCGTGAGTCCTCCATTACCGTTATCAACACATCTATAAAACTTTTTACAGTCATTAGGATTAGGGAAATATCCAGCTTGATTGCATGTAAAATTGTCATTTACAGGCTGCTTTGACGTTTCTCCTTGTGTAGTAGTCGGTAACTGTTCACCATGTTGAGTAGTATTAGTTGAGGACTCTGTTAATGTTGGTATTGTTGTGGTATTTGTGGATGTGGAGCAGTCTGTAGTTGAATTCTCTAGACAAGAAGGGTTTATAACATCTTGTGGATGATTACAAGCACTAATA
This sequence comes from Saturnia japonica, assembly GCA_033032175.1. Lineage (NCBI taxonomy): Eukaryota > Metazoa > Arthropoda > Insecta > Lepidoptera > Saturniidae > Saturnia > Saturnia japonica. The sequence goes on from CM065314.1 coordinate 10,029,584, forward strand.
TCTTGGTCCCATATGGTACCATCTCCACAAGTAAAATCATATTTTATAAACCCATCTTTACCATCATCTACACAACGATAAAACTTTTTACAATCACTAACATTTCCAAAATAACCTTCTTCATTGCAATTATCTTTACAGTTTGTACTGGTGTTTTCATTAGAGTCTGTTGAATTATCTTTTTGTGCAATAGTTGCTGCGGCCATTGTAGAGGTATAAACTACGGCATCAGTTATAATTTCTGATGTACTACTTGAACTTTGACAACTTTCCACTAAATCCATATGACTACATCCTTTTATATCCTCATCCCATGCGGTTCCTTCGCCACATGTAAACTCATACTTCGTGAGTCCTCCATTACCGTTATCAACACATCTATAAAACCTTTTACAGTCATTAGGATTATGAAAATATCCAGCTTTATTGCATGTAACATTGTTATTTACAGGCTGCTTTGACGTTTCTCCTTGTGTAGTATTCGGTAACTTTTCACCATGTTGAGTAGTACTAGTTGAGGACTCTGTTATTGTTGGTATTGTTGTGGTATTTGTGGATGTGGAGCAATCTGTAGTTGAATTCACTAGACAAGAAGGGTTTATAACGTCTTGTGGATGATTACAAGCACTAATATCTTGGTCCCATATGGTACCATCTCCACAAGTAAAATCATATTTTATAAACCCATCTTTCCCATCACCCACACAACGATAAAACTTTTTACAATCACTAACATTTCCAAAATAACCCTCTTTATTGCAATTATCTTTACAGTTTATACTAGTGTTTTCAATAGAGTCTGTTGAATTTGCTTCTTGTGCAATAGTTGCTGTGGCCATTGTAGAGGTATAAACTACGGCATCAGTTATAATTTCTGATGTACTACTTGAACTTTGACAACTTTCTACTAAATCCATATGATTACATCCTTTTATATCCTCATCCCATGCGGTTCCTTCACCACAAGTAAACTCATACTTCGTGAGTCCTCCATTATCGTTATCAACACATCTATAAAACTTTTTACAGTTTTTTTTATCACTGTGAAAACCTTCTGAAGTGCAATCATTATTTCTTAATTCTTGTGTAGTATTGTTACCCTTAGAAGGCAAAATTGAATTTGCTAATGTAATAGCTATCGAAGTACTAGAATGCTGAGAATCGTCTGGCTGCTTATAAGTAGACTCGTTTTGTAAACTACAATTTGTAACTCCATTGTAATGATCACAAGACTGTATATCTTGAATCCAGGTTGTTCCTTGTGTATTGTGTTCTTCTTTTCTAATAGGGTTCGTAGACGAATAAACTCCTTCAAGAATTAGTTGATGTTCATTGGTATAGTTGAGATATTCCTTAGAACTAATTACACACTTATTATTGCTAGATTCGTGATCGCATGCTGTAATTTCCTCATTCCAAATGGTACCATCGCTACACATGAATTCATATTTATTGTAATTTCCTTTACCATCATCAACACATCTGTAAAATATTTTGCAATTTATCGTATCACCCATAAATCCACTTGACTTGCACTCATTATTTGTGGATTGTAAGCTATCAGTAGTAGTAGTAGCTGGGGCATATGATGAAGTTGTAGTGAGAGTATTTGAGTCGTGGTTATTGAAACCGATATATTCATCATTATGATTTATTTCTTCCAATGTGGCAATATGGTTTTCAGTTGTTTCAATAGATGTTATATAACTTTTTGTTGATTTCGTGGTACTTGTGCTTATGGCAAAGTCAGTTTCTTGTAAATATTGATTACTTCTACAATTTTTAACTGCCCATGCGTGATTACAAGCTTCTAACTTTTGATCCCATAAGGTCCCTTCACCACAAGAAAATTCATGTTTTGTATAACCTCCTTTACCATTGTCTACACACCTATAAAATATCTTACAATTGTTAGAATTACCCATAAATCCACTATGAATACATTTATTATTATTTTCTACGTTTACGTGTGTTAAGTATTTGTCTTTATTATTATGAAAAGATGTAGGACTACTTATTTTAGTAGTTGAGTCACTTGTTGTACTTGGTATTTGACTTAATTGGTTTGATTGATCGATCTGTAGATGTGTTTGTATCACATCATTTTTATTAATTACTTGATTTTGAATTTGATTTACGGCTGATTCATAATTGATTTGTGTTTGATTCTGTTTACCAAGTTTTTTATTTAATTTGTTTATACGATCACCATAATAAAATTGTTTTTGATTTTGAATTCCTGATTGATGTGCAATTGGTGTTTGAGCTTGGGTCATATTATAAATATAATTCCATTGTATTTGTTGTTGACTTTTATTACTATTATGATGATCCAAGAAGAAATGTAGGTTTTTCGAAGATGTTGACTGAGATATTATATCCGAAACATTATTAGAGCTTATAATGCTCTCACTTTTTCCACACCTACTCCTCTTGACAGCCCAGGGGTGATTACAACCTTGAATATCATCATCCCAAACCGTAGAATCACTACACGAAAACTCGTATTTTGTAAAACCTCCAATTTGATTTCTAACACATCTGTAAAATTTGTGACAATTTTCGTAATCTCCCATAAATCCATCAGATTTGCATAAGTTATTTTGCAATTTTGGTTTTTTATTAGGAAATATATTCGAAGAGTCTGAAGTGTGTTGGTTAATAGTTGTTGGTGACGGTTGCCTCGTAGCCGAGCTAGATAATTGATGTAATGAATATGAAGAACTTGTAGGCAAAGTTGTCTTAATTAATTCTTTTTTTTCTTTTGTTGTTGATGTTATATGGTTTTTATGAGTATCATCTTGAACATTTTCTAAGTTTTGTTGGGTAGTTGTTTTTTCGGTATGTATTGGCACTTTGGTGATTATAGGTGAATGTATTTCTTGATGAACTTTATCAATTTCTTTTATGTCATTGCTTAAGCCACCGCATTCGTGACGCTTAGTATTTCGAGGATAATTACAAACTTCTGTTTCAGGATCATAAACAGTTCCCGGTGCACATTGAAACTGAAATTATATATCATCATAAATAACTATTTATATTTTATTAATTTATAAGAAATAAATGTTATGTAAAATTAATATTGTAATATCAAGTCTACACAATACCAGTTTGCGAAAAACATATATACTGATTATTCACTACACTATGATAAGAAAGCTGAAGAATAGCATCAAATATGATTCTTATTATTACCAATTGGAAACCTACAGATAAAGAGATGAAAATAAATATACTACAGGTATAAAAGTCAGCTATGCTGATTTAGGCTATAACAATAATTTTTTGTGAAAGCCTCAAGTTATGTTAAACGCTAAAAATTGGTAATGAATGAAATTCTATGATACACCATATCGATGATGGTTCATTATTAAAATGAAATTCCATAACTGAAAAACTAATGAAATCATTTTAATTTAAACGATGGTAGGGATATTAATTCAAATAAGGTTGATGGTATATAGAAATTAGTCTCTTATTGGTGTCCGAAATGATTGAACAAAAATACATTATCTCTACTTAGATATTAAAACATAATAAATTAATTTTATAAATAAAAGTTACAGAATTTTAAACTCAGTTTCACTTTATAAATGAGGAGGATAATACAAAATATAAGATGACTTACTTTAAATACTGTGAAATTTTCATTTTCCGACTTCACACATCTATAAAAAATTCCGCAATCTTTGGAATCGGCTTGAAACCCTTCACCACTACAATTAATTGGTTCTGGCTTATATCCTGCATAGAGTTTTACCATTCGACTTGTTGTTCTTACAGGCTGAGGTTCTACCAAGGTCTCTGAAATATATTTTTATATGTAATTTATTTTAAATCGTCATTATTATTAATACGTGAAGCAAAAACTTTCAACCCCTTTTTAAGAGTATTGCGTGCACAGAAGACTGAGATTTGGCACGGTTAAAGTTTATATGAAGAAGGAGTACAGAAAGCTAAAATTTATCTATAATGTATGTTACTAATATATTAAATAAAATAAATTAATACTGCGAATCCTAACCAGACCAGTGCCATTGACATTACCAGGTGGTCTAAATCCCCCAAAATATTAACGTTGTCACTCAATGAAAAGTGAAAGCAAGTGATATTATATATGTACTTGTTTAGGTTCATACTGCAAATTTCAAACAGAAAATAGTTTATGATTAAAAAGCCGCTGGTCGAATTTCAATCATTGGGCGACATAACATAACATAACGTACCATCACACCTGTATCCCCGAAGGGTTAGGCAGAGGTCTACTAATGTACACCTACATTTCGCCTTGTATGTTATTAGGTCCCATGTAATAGAGGGTGAGCCTATTGCCATTAATCGGGCACAAAGCCAAACCCCGAGCTGCTACTGAGAATTTCATAGAAAAACTCAATAACGCTTTGCTCGACATGGGAATCGAACCCAGGACCTCGGTCATAGCAGTCGCGCTTACGACCTAGTGGATTATGGAGCCAGAGGCGACCGCTAGTATTTATTATTTTCCTTTCACTTTTTTTATAGCCTACTCTCAAATTTTTGTTGACATAAATTAAATTCCAAAAGAGTTCTCGCAGCTTAATGGCGGTAGAAAATTAAATAGGTACCTAGGTACTTACTATAAGTACTAGAATTCTGTGCTTCAACTAATAAAGCAACCATCAAAATTAATTTAGAATATCTTCTTATGATAGAATCCATTATGATAGTGCTTATTTTGATTTACTTATTCTTAATACATCGTTAACCTGAAAATGAAAACATAAAGATGTATAACTTTTGGCTTTTGTTGCAAATACTATTTAAAAACAATTGAAAATATCAATAATAATACTTTTTATTTATACTATTGAAGAACGGTCTATCTCGCTTATAAAGTGCAGGAAGGATATAGTGACATTCCAGCCTTAATGACGTCATTAGTCTGGCTTTTGTCAGCGACAACACTGCGGCCATTCTTGAACCAAATATTCTCTTGCGTGAAGATGGGACGAACTCTCATATGGGATGCGACTTGCGTGGACACCCTTGCACCGTTACATCTTCCAGCGACTCAAAATAGGGCTGGTGTCACTGCGGAAGCGGTGGAAGGTCTTAAACGGCGCAAGTATATTACCCTAGATAAGGGATAAATATTTGAGCCTTTTGGGGTCAAAAACATTGGGTCCTTGGGGGCCGAAAGCTCACAAAATTTACAGCGCCTTGTCAAGTCATCTTGTAGATATATCACGTGATCAAAATGCTGGCACATATTTCGCTCAGCGTAATTAGTACCGCTATTCAAAGCGAAAATTCTGCCGCAATTTACGCACTCTACCAACTTGCGGTGGCGTAAAGTCTTTTTCTAAATCTCATTCTTTCATAAATATTATTTAATTGTATTTTATATTTTGTACTAACATTTTCAATGAATACGAAATCCGTCTAATAAATAATATTCTTTCACGAAATCAATTTTGGTCAACCTTTTCATTAAACATTACGTAAAAATGACGTCTAAAGATTTAACGGTCAACGAATTCGTCACATTAAAAAACAATTCCCCGAGACCCTAGAGGAATTTTTAAAGGTCATGTGTGAATAACTAACCAGCCTCCGTCATACAAACGAATCGACATAGCAGTCTAGTTCATTGCCACGAATAATAATTACAACTTCAATATGAAAAATAAAAAAGTGAAAAAATGCTGCGCATGGCAGCAGGGCCAGTTTATTTTTATAGTCGACCGACTGACATTACTAGGATTACTTGTGACGAGTATTATGTGAAACAGGTGTAGGCTATTTTCAACTCCATGATCAAGTTTTATTAGTTATTATTATTTTATTATTAATTAATTAAAAAAATAAATAATGATAAGATTCCCATCGGAAATAATTTTGTTTGTAAAAATAAAATGACTGAGGTTTACCGTCAGCCAAAAAGCCACTGGATAAATTTTGATCACTTTTTTTTTTTGTTTTACTCATTAGATACTTGGTGTTTATAAAAAAAATATCACGATATCTTTATTCAATAAAAAGTTATTAAAGTTTTAAGAAACTACAATTTTAACAGCACTACGCATTCAACGATGTGTTTTCTTGCCGTGGTGTTAAAAATATAACAAATACCACATACGAAATCGCGGGTATCAAATATATTGTACTGCAAGATAAATAGTTCAGTAAATATTTTTCGTACCCCCTGATTTACAATTTTTCATAGCTATATTTAATACTTAATAGCTGCTCTGGCAGACTTTGTTCTGCCTTTTTCAAGTATGAAATTAATAACTCGACCACAGCGCCACCTACTGGGTCTAGATTTTGTGATTTTCTTTTTTTGGCCATAACCTAGCATATTATATAGTGTTGGAAGTTAAGCGAGAAATGGGGTATATTCATAACTACCCTACCACTCGAGCCGAGTGCAAGAGTATAAAAGACATAGCGCACAAGAACCAAGGGGGGTTTCCCGTCATGAGGCCGTTTCAGGTAGCGAGGCGGCCGCTTCAGGTAGCAAGGCGGCCGATGACGTCACGGCCGCGACCGTTATACCGACTGGCACCGCGCCAGTCGGCGCCGCGCCCAAACGTCTCACGCGCAGCGCTGCGCGTCCGTCCGCCGCGTCATCCGGGGCCGTGGCCACGTCTACGGCCACGCCCCCTGTCCCGACTAGCCAATCGCGCGGGTCAAGCCCCGCCTCCGTCAGGCGAGGGCCGCGTAATTCGCGGTCACAATCTAGGGTTACCAAAAATAGCCCGTACGTCCGTCCCGCGCGATCCACGGAAACCGCGTTAAAGACGAAAAATTCGTTTTCGGCCCTTCCGGTCGAACAAGACTCGCCCGCGAGTCCGGATCCATCTCCGGAGATGGATACCGAGAACGACGGCTTCACCGTCGTGGCGTCGCGTAAGCGAACGGCGCGTAGCAGTCCGACTGCTCAACCGGCGCCCCCCGCGTCCTCCCAGCTCCCCGCGCCCGCCGGAGGGAAAAAAGAGCGTGCCCCACCTCCAATCATAATCCGGGACAAGGCAGCCTGGATGGGAGTCTGCAATGAGATGCGCAGACTCAAACTCGACTACCACAAGGCTAGAAACATAGTCAACGGGATTTCTATTTCGGTGAGTTCTTCGGAAACTCACCGTAAACTAACCACCCTCCTCCGGCAGAAAGGTCTGCAATTTTATACGTATTCGCTCGCGGAGGAGCGCGTCCTCCGAGTGGTCATCCGCCGCATTCCGGTGGAGCTCGACCCGTCGGAGGTGTGCTCCTCGCTCAAGGAGCAAAGTTATCCCATCCGGGAAGTACACCGGATGTACAGTAAAGATAAGCGGCCACTACAAATGGTAGTGGCCATATTGGACCTTTCCCCCGAGGGAAAGGCCATCTTCCAGCTAGAGACGGTGTGCGGGCTCTCCGGGATTAACGTGGAGCCCCCACACAAAAACCACCAGCCTGCGCAGTGCCACAACTGCCAGCTGTACGGGCACGCTGCCCGTAACTGTCATTCTCGTCCGCGGTGCGTAAAGTGCCGAGAGGACCACCCCACACGGGAGTGCACGCGCGAGCGTGACTCCGTCGTCCCCCCGAGCTGCGTGTTATGCGGGGAGGAGGGGCATCCCGCGAATTATCGCGGTTGCCCCAAGGCCCCGCGTACCACGCGGCCACGTACACAGAGGCAGGCGGCCCCCCGGGCGGCGCCCCCCGCCTCAGCCATCAAAGCGCAACCCCTGCTGGCGTCAGGGGAATTTCCCGCGCTGCCGGTCCCGCGCCAGCTCCCGGCCACCGCCGGCCCCTCCGCACCCCGCGTGGTGCAACCGCAACCCGTGCGTTCATCGCAGAACGCATGGGGCCCCCGCGGCCCCAATCCACAGCCCCTTATGGCTATGGATATTCCCGCGCCCCGCGCTCCTGCGCCCCGCGCGCCCGCTAACACTGTCGTCAATAGTAACGACCTAATGATACTGCTCACCCGCGAGCACGATATCCGCGAGCTCATCGAATACAACGACCATTTGGAGCGCTTCGGTCTCATCAAGACCGCTTGCGCGTTCCCCCGCCTCGTAGAGACACTACAACGTCTCGATCGCGAGGCGAGTAGTAATAAAAATTAGGGCCTTTCAATGGCTAAGTTTAAACCGAAAGCGTTAAATCTTTCATTTTTTAACGCGCGAAGCCTACTTCCGCAGCGTGATCTCGTCGCGACCTTTCTTAAAGATCACCAAGTAGATGTTCTTTTAGTGCAGGAGACGCTCTTAAAGCGTGCTAAACGTGATCCAAAAATCGCGAACTACAATATTGTAAGAAATGACCGGGCAGGCCGCGGGGGCGGCACTCTCATTTATTACAAACGATCGTTATATTGTACGCCGGTAGATCCTCCGATACTTACCAATATGGAAGTATCCGTGTGTAGACTAGGAATGACCGACCACCCGTCCATAACGTTAGTCTCAGTTTATCTCTCGCCGAGGAAAGAGCCTCTCAGGTCTGACCTAGAAAAGCTACTTTCGCTCGGTGAATCGGTCATTATAGCGGGTGACCTCAATTGTGGACACACTTCGTTTGGCAATTGGAGAGACTCCAGTAATGGGGTTAAACTCGAAGAGCTAACGAACGTGCTAAACTTTGATGTCATAGCGCCACCCACTCCCACCCACTTTCAAGACAACTGTATGCCGACAGTGCTTGATGTAGCTCTCATTAAAGGTATCGCGCTTCGGTTACGACTCATTCGGGTCGTACACGAGCTCGACTCCGACCACCGTCCGGTCATCATGCAGCTAGGTCAACCAGACGACTCTAGCCCTCCTTCGGTCCAAGTGGTTGACTATGCCAAGCTAAAACATTATCTTGCGGACAGGCCGTCCTCGTCCAGCTTAGATAGGATCCCGGACGTATTGGGGTCCGTTGCGGATGTAGATCTCGCGATCGATTCCCTGGTCGACCACCTGCAGGTCGGCATCGGAGAGGCCTCGAGAGAGGTCGAAGAGGCGAGCGATCGCCGCTTCGTACTCCCTGCCGACGTGCGGGCGTTGTTGACGGAAAAGAGCGCGGCGACTCGTGCGCACGACCACTATCCTACCGAGGAAAACCGCGCACGCTTACGCGAGCTTCAGAGAGCGGTTAGAGCCCGCATATTAGAACTCAGGAGTCACAGATGGGACGCCCTCGTCGAAGGGCTAAGGCCGTCGCATCTGGCTTACTGGAAACTAGCTCGCAGCCTCAAAATAGAGGCTTCTTATCTTATGCCCCCCCTCGAGAGGGGTCCCGGTATAACGCTCGCCTTCGATAGCAGCGACAAGGCGGAGTGCCTCGCCACTTGTTTGGAGAGCCAGTGCTCTCCGAACAGTGTCGATGCAAATACCGACCGGGTCGAGGGTATCGATGGATGCGTGCGGGAGCTGGATAAGCTCCCCGCGACAGCCTCCCTGTCCCCAGTCACGTCTGAGGAGGTTCTTTCCATTATAAAAAGCCTTAAGCTCAGAAAAGCACCAGGTCCCGACGGGATCAGGAATGAAGTACTTAGGCTTCTTCCTGATCGCCTCATAGCTCTATTGGTCTGCATCTTCAATGTAGCCATAGTCCACTGCCATTTTCCAGCCGCCTGGAAAAAGGCAATAGTCATAGGTATCCGTAAGCCCGGCAAGAGCGCGTCGCTTCCCGACAGCTATCGCCCGATCAGTCTCCTAAATACGTTAGGGAAAATTTACGAGCGGATCCTTCTGAACCGTCTCAAGCCAATAATAGAGGAGAAAGACCTCTATCCGCCTGAGCAATTCGGTTTCCGTGCTAGATATTCTTGCACTCATCAAGTGCACCGCCTCACGGAGCACGTTTGCATTTAATTTTGCTGAACTTTATAAACCCCGCCGTACACTTGCGGTCTTTTTCGACGTGGCCAAGGCCTTTGATAAGGTCTGGCACGAGGGATTGATTTACAAGTTGTACCGCTTTGAAGTCCCCGATAGGCTAATTAAAATAATTCGCGGCTATTTAACAGATCGCACCTTCCGCTATAGAGTGGAAGGTGAATTGTCCACGCCCCGTCCAATACGCTCAGGCGTTCCCCAAGGTTCGATCCTGGCTCCTAGCCTATTTAACCTGTACGTCAGTGACCTACCTCGACTCCCGGAGGTCGAGGTAGGGCTATACGCTGACGATACAGTCTTATATGCCTCAGATAGGAATAGATCCCACCTCAGACACAAAGTCCAACGCTCCGTGACCACTCTCGGGAAGTGGTTTAACGAGTGGCGTATAGCCGTTAATCCCTCGAAGAGCGCCGCGATGCTCTTCGATGCGGATTCGTCACAGATACCGTGGAAGCTTAAACCTGTTAAGCTCTACGATAATCCGATTCCGTATGTAAGAGAGACCAAATATCTAGGGGTAACCCTAGATAGTAGGCTCTCCTTTAGACCCCACATCCGTAAGGTTAGGAACAGGGCCGCGTGGGTCCTGGGCCGGTTGCATCCTCTGTTGTGTTCGGTGAGTAAAATGTCCACGCGACATAAGCTCACGCTCTACAAGACGTGTATTCGACCAATTTTGACATACAGTTGCGCCGTGTTCGCACATATGTCCGAGTCGAGTTTCAAACGGTTACAATCGATACAGAATAGGTTCCTCTATCGTCTCACCGGGGCCCCGTGGTATGTTCGAAGCGTAGATCTCCATAGAGATATGGAGCTTCCTTCGATACATGCCTACGTTAAACAGCTCTCCCGTTCGTATTTCGACACCGCGTCGAACCACGCGAATCCGTTAATAAAAACAGCCGCCACTTATGTTCCGGCACCCACGGACATCCGGTGCAAACGCCGGCCGCGCAATATTTTTATTGATCCCGACGATCACATCGAAAATTCGAATAAATATTACACATCCGTCTCTCCAAACAGAGCGTGCCAGCGCCCACGCCCGCGTAACCACCGTTCTCTCCGCAGAGGGCGGGCGGTCAATTTCGCTCCAGCACACCCGTCACGTCCACCCTCTCTAGCGGTAACCCAAGCCTAGGTCCGTTCCTCGGTGTGAAACCCTTGGGTCAGGCAACCGCCCGCGCGAATAGCATAGGTTTTTAAATCAACAACCAGCGACGCGACTGTGAGATCTATCATACTGTTGTTTTGTGATATGCTATCAATTTAACGTCTTGTAAAAGATACACGCCTAATTTAGATACAGACGTCGCTCTATCTGAATACATACAAGTTTTGCGACGTTATCTGCCCTCGGATTACCTACTACCGAACAGGTTCCCTTGCAGATTCTCTCTTTCAAGTACTAAGTATTTTGAGTAGTGGTCCGGTTTATAATTCTGAAATTGACAATTCGAACGATTTTCGATAATATTTTTAATATTGCATAGTATATTTCTAATTACTGTTCTACGTAGAGCTTTTACGCTGTAAATTTTTTTTTATACAAGCAACCTACCGCGGATTCATTCGCGTTAAGTACAATATAACCTATACAATTAATAAAGTTGTAATTGTCTGTAACTGTTTGTAATTTAAAAATAACAGATTGTTACTAAATGCATATGAAAGTAGAATTATATGGTACCTATAACACCTATTTTAAGAATTTGTGTCTGTCGGTCTATTTGTTTGTTCCGGGTATTCTCCGAAACGGTTGGACCGATTTTTAAGGGACTTTTACTGACAGATAGTTGATGTTGTTAGGAGTAACTTAGGCTACTTTTATTTCAGAAAAAGAATTAGAGTTAGGCACAAATAAAAAAAACCCGTCATGGCGAGTCAATTCAGGCACTTAAATGGCTTACGCTAAGTAAACTATTTGAGATATTTCAAATTAACGTAGCACATTATTGCAGACATTAAAACTAACTAGAAAAAAATCAGCGGGAGCATAGAGCATATATCTATTTTCTAAGGAACCACCCACAATAAGCATAAAAACGTGAGCGTTGGCGGAGGGGGAGGGGGGGGGGGTATGTACGATTAGCGCGTTTGCCCGATTGACGGCATTATGTAGTCCACACGAATGGAGTCGCGGGCACAGCTAATATAAAATAAGAATTATGTAGTCTACATCACTTAGGGAGAAAATAATTTTCTATCATCGAATGAATTTTTAGAATAAAGTCCTTTTTTAAACAACAACTTTACATACAAGCATACGGACCCCCTCATGGTAAAGGGCTACCGTAATCATTTAAAAGGCTCGTTCATTTACTCATCAGATCATAGAGGTTCTTGAATTGTTCCTTTTTATGTAGTTCAGTATGTCTTGTCCACATAATCTCGCTACATTGTACCTAGACAGCAAAAAGGGGTCTGAATCATTGATTTAGCTGATTATTTTTTTTGTACTCGTTCCATTGATGGAAGTTTGGTCATCATCTTTAACAACGGGTATGTATATCTAATAATGACGGGACACCAGTGACACAATAGTGTAACTAAATCAAGTTTAGAATAACACGATTTTAATAATAATTAAACTATCTATTATCTATATTGTAAAATTCTGAAGGGCACTATTATTACTATTACATTGTGATAAGCAATATAAATATGTATATGTAATAGTAAAGGAAAAAAACAAAACCCAACATTACACATACTTTTGCTTGTTATAATGCCTCTGGTTATTCAAAGTAGTGGCAGCTAGTCTTTACACTTTTCGTTTACTTTTTTCGTGTACTTCAAGCTCGTATAACGGCTACAAATTCAAAAATAAAATAAATATTCGTAATTTTAATAATATCAACGAACTAGATATTAAAAACTGTAATGTTATGGATTTTTTTTGTCTCTAAGTTCTTTATCGTTTAGTAGTAAACATAAATACTTTACATTTTTTAAATTGTAATGTAGATAATATTATTTTTTATAGGTACCTCTGATAGTAGTATATTTCAAATATGCAACATTCTACAAAACAGGAATTTGTAATTATTTGCATTTAATAACCTATGTATAGCTTTTAATTATAATAAGTTTGAATTGTATCCAAACATAAATTTCGTTGTACAAATAAAATAAATCCTTTTTCTTTATTTACTTAGGTACCTACTTAACCATTGTTTATTTCCTTGAAAAACTTGTTATCGTTTATATTTTTAATTAATCTGTCTATATACATAGCTAAAATAATTTTCTCCTTCAACTCGTTTGATGTTTTAAGATTTTTAAACTGTAACAATTATTTATGTTACTCTCATTATGTGAACTATTTATGTTGAGTAATAAATTTCATTCAACCGAATTTCGATAGGTAATATGTTCCTGAGTGTTTGGAGTTTACATGTGTACGGTTCTAAAAAATCCTAAAAATTGATTTATAATAAAACTGAACTTTTCCTTAAATGTTAATTAATACAGTAAATTTAAATTTAACCTTACAAACCCAAAACGCGATTGGAGCCGCTCACTTCTACTTCTACTTCTACTTCTAGGAGCTAGTAGGTATAAGTAGGTAATATCGTTTGCAAGAGCTGTAGATTGCACCGACTTGTATTTTCACGCAATCCACGCTCAATGTAATTCATTGTGGAACCAGTGTCGTAGTAAGTTCACGGCCAAGGCTACGCGCTTCGACATTACGAGTTTTCTCATAACTGATCATTGATCTTTAATTTCTCCACTGTACATCATAAGTAAATTTTATCGTACGTAAGTTTTTACACAATACAAAGCATTGATCAAAGTAATGAAGTACCTATAGAATGGAAAATTATTTAATTGATATCGTGGTTCAATGAAATATATAAATTACTATTAATTTATCGATTATAAATAATAAGTATATAGTAGCTACATAATGCTTGCATTATGCATAAGTATCAGCTACACCCAATACGAATACCATCGTAACTTTAATTACAATAAAATATAATTATACATTGAGCTAAGGACTTCTACACACTACACACACGGAAATGCCGCAGAAATCGGCAGTAAGCCGCGAGTTTCATCATTTCAGTTATTAATACAGTTGCCAGTACGATGCGGCAGCTCGTTTTTTACAGCAAGCCCGCCGGCCGAGCCATCGGCATTACGTGTACCTTAAAAATTTATACCACAGACAAAAAAACTCTAAACCTGGGTTTCACAGTTTTATCTCTACGGCTATACCATTTCCATTTCTTTATTTTTTCGATGACAGCTCCTGTGAAAACTTGAACGAGCGTCTTTTTTACATTATGTATGCATTATTTTATAAAAATATGACGTTTACACACGTACAAGGTTATACCAGAGTCGGAGAAACTGATAGGGATGGAGCTATATCGATAAACGTAACACGATAACAGATATATTATTCACGACATAATTATAACGACAGGTAATCTTTATTTATGTATTTTAATCAAAATCTGATGAATTATTTGGTCACAACACTACAACTATCAATTTAGAACTGTCATCGAGAAATAAATAAATGGAAATAGTATAATATGTCAATTTTTATTTAACAAAAACGTAATTGTAATTTTTTTAAATACTAACAATTCACAGGTATTGAGTCGAAAGAGCTTTAAAAATAGGTATCACCCAATTTACATTTGAATCATGATGCAAAAAAAAAAACATGAAGTTGATATTTTGAAAGCTCTTCTGAAAACAATGGCAAAATGAGTTACGATGCTATTCATATTATTGGGTGTCGATAATATAATAGCGTAAGCAGATTTAATGCCATCGGATGTGATCCATTTAATGTTACTCGTCTTGACTTAATTCGCTATTAATACACAATTATTGAACTTTTAAACGTATTATGTTTATACATCCATACTAAATGTACATTTGTACATATTATATGCTTTCATAAGTAAAAAATAATTTTATATCATAAACACAACTAGAATAATAATGGAAACCACCTTTTTTCGAGTAGTAAAAATACATATCAAACAACCGGCTAAAATTAAAATTTAACCAACAAAAAATATCATGATTTCTTACAAACAACAATAATCATAAAATTAAGATAAAATTAATAAAAACTGTATCACATCACAAAGGATTTTAAATCAGATTATTCTTAATATCATTTATCAAGATAATATCTTGGATAGTAAATTGTTTTTTTTCTTCAGTCCGGTATTAAAATTAGATAAAGACAATTAACACAAGAGGAAGATGTAAGATTTTATTGGCCTACATTAAGTTTTTTATATATAAATTAACATCACGCTGGTGCTTCAAGGTTCTAACACGGATCTTTTGTTATGAAAAATGATTTTAAATAAACATAAAATATTTAATATTAACATTTTAAAATAATATCTGGCTTCTTTTTTTAAATTAAGCGCTATTTAATGTACATATTTTGAAAGGGAAGGTAGATAGCAAAAAAATCTAATTTATCTAATTATTACATTAGTTTTTTTCTTTCATAATTCCTTGAAATTCTAAAAAATAAAGTAAAATATCAGGAATCGATAATTCAGTGCAGATCTTCTGGACCTATTGTTTATCCAAAAACATGCAAACTTAACGTGATTTGGAATTGCTTTAACCAATTTTTTTTTTATTTACGTAATTTTTTTTTTGAGGTTTATAGATTTCCATATTCATCAATTTGTAGCTCTGTCTGTAGTATCTCTACACTAGGTCTCTAGGAGGTATCTACTATAAAAGCCACTGGTCACGAATTTGATTGACCGATTTGATAAAATTTTGTAAACTAGAAATATGATGTAAACCGCAATTGATAGGCTAGGTATAATAACTATGAAAAATAGTTTAAAAATCGTAAAATTAATTTTAAAAAGGTCCTTTTTAATGTCAACCGATTGTGTTAAATTTTGTACACGGGAAGTATCTATCAATAAGAAATTCGGCAAGGCTTTAAATTGATTATCAACCTAAATTAATAATTTTTTGGGCATTTATGTATTCATGCTATTTTCATGTTATTCTGAAATAGATAGGCTACAAAATTATCAATAATACTTTCAGAAATTAAAAAATATGATATAAAATAAAATTAGGAGGTACCTTTTGCCTTGACACGTGTTCAGTGTGCTTACTAGGACAAAATAATTGAGGTACAAGTCAATTTTCTTTGCGATCACGATTTCCATGCAAAAATCCTGCGTGAGTAATCATCAGGTACGATGCCTTCATTGTTCACGTTATTCGCCAGAGATTCTGACGTGTAATTATAAGACAAGTACCCAATACAATGTTTAGATTATCATTTTAAATATTTAATACCACTGCAACTCGCATGGCATATATGCCAATTTCGCGAACTTTTGTTATGTAAGGGAGCTAAAGGGTTAATTACAATTTATAATATTAAGTACCTACATATTATTTACCCAAAAAATATATTGACTTCAGGTATAACTTCAGAGCGAATTTAAAAGATTTTTAACCCAAACCCGTTTTTTAAAGATTTAACCCAATCTTTTATGTTATGATAATTGTTTACTTTGATTTTTTTTTTTCACGAAGTCTACCCGCTCAGTGTTTTATGGGAGCCAATTTTGTGACATGCTCTTTTTATTACAGATTCCTATAGTTTGAATCAATTCATACGCCAGAGTAAAATTCCCGCATGTCTATTTTATGCATAGTTCCTGAGAATTCAATTTTTGAAAATCGCTGATTTTTATCCAGATAAGTTATTAAAAAAATCAACACAGATGGTACATAAAACCATCGACGGTGCACTTTTTATAGCAATATGAAAATACCTAGATTCAACCGTTACACACTAAAAATATCACGACCTAATTCCTAATAATCTATTATTGGAATAATAAGAACTTTTCGTTTTTTGTCAGGGTTGTCAGTTCCAATATCCGGACACAAGCCGGATAATGATTACTTTTAACAAAAAAAATATGAAATAACTGATAAACAGTTAACCAGATTAATAACTAAACAACCAGTCGGACTCAATTATTTCATTTACTCGCCTTTTCATAACAGAACCACACGCGATCGGTTCTGGAGCTACAACGGTAGCCTTAATCTCGGCATGAACAAAAAAGTTCTCTAAATCTTTGTCGTACTGTGAACCTGTGGAACTGTCTTCCGGCCAATGTGTTCCCTCCTTCCTATTACATAGAGTCCTTGAAGCATAACGTGAAGAAATATTTGAGCAGGCCGGCATGACAGCCACGACTGACGACTAATGAATGGTAATAATTTAACTTATATTTAAGAGAGTTAGGGCTCAGAGAATTTTTTTGGAGATTTCTCTCTACATGGGGCAGTCCGACAGGTTGAATACCTGCACCCTACAGAAGATTGCAACCAAATAACCTAGTGTTGTGTTCCTAAGGTTAATAGTGTTTCCAGAGCTTTTTGGGTCAAGGTCGGCAACGCGCTAGTGATACCTATGGTATTACAAGCGTCCATAAGCTACAGTAACCGCTTACCATGGTCAAATGCTAGTTTGCTAAATTTCTTATGTAAAAAAAAGTATTTTTTATTAAAACGTTGTAGTTGACCCACTAAATACATTCAATCTGGATAAAAACGTAATGGATCAAGCCACCACAAATCACTTGCTTTGGTAACTGGTTACTTAGAGCCTTTGATCGTATCGCAATCTTCCGGTGATTCTTGATAGTTGTGCAACCCGAAGACTCTATCTTAACACATCTTGCTACTTTCTTATTGTTTCGTCTTAATTATACTCATAGGCTGACTTGTTATTTGGTTCAATGGCAGAACTGACGGTCACTTCTATTGCACAGATATTAAGGTCAAAGTTGATTCGACATGTTCATTTAATCGCTATTTGTTTGTGTTTTTGCATTGCTTTATTTGAGAAAAGTGAAATATGCTATTTTGAAACAATAGCAGTAGATAAAGACAAATAGTTAACTACTTCTAATACCTCTGTGGTTGAATCAATTTTATTTTGTAGTCTAATTAAGCATGTATGAAAAAACATGGTAATTTAGTACATATATACGGTAATTAAATATAAAAACTCGTCTTTCAAGCTTTATGAATTGTAATTGTAATAATACATTAGAGATTTATAAACTTGATTATCATTAATTGCTACTCGTATTATCATAAAATAAATAATGCACATATATGTAGTATATTGTAGTATGCATAATACACCGTAAATAAATGTTTTTAGCACGTGTCATGAACGTTGTAAATTTTATAAATATGACTCATTAGTTAATAGTATGCGGTGAGTAAAGAAGTGTAGGTAGCATTGTATCAGATAATAATATTTCCTAAAATTAAAGACAGACTTTATCAATTTGGTTTAACCTACGAATGAGTCAAGCTCCCCTAAGCCAGCAAGCACTTTTTGTATCATCTGCAGGGTCTTATTTTCAATATAAAAAATTAAGTAGGTACAAGGAAATTTATATATATTTAGGGCGTTTCAAATTTTTTTTGTCTCGAAACCAAGTTTAAAATTTTCGTTTTGGCATAAAAATAAGCCTGTTAAAATATGAGCTCTTAATATTCATTCTAACATGGGGCACATCGCACTTTTCCATTTCCCATAAACAAGGGAAAAATTATTATTGCTGCTTCTAATTTTTTTAACTAGAATAGTTAAAATAGTTAGCTAGAATAGTTTAATTAAAATGATAGTCCAATATTCTTTATTAAGATTGGCTGAAGTATTTTTAAACTCTTTAACTACGTAGTACGGCATAATTACCGTTTTATTTTATTATTGAAATGTGATGTGCGCTGTCGACCGCGGCTCCTGAACCCTGCCGGCGAAATAGAACACCATAAACCATTGCTATTTGGTATTAGTTTTAGGTGGGTATTGGGTGGGTACGTTGTAAACGACGAGTCTATATTATAGTCGAAGCGATATACCTTTTGTAAAAAATTTGGATTATACAATTTTGCTACAAGTGAATTCTTTCATTGTGTTATCCCACATGTGGTGAAAATAAAATTTGAAGGGATGAAAGTTTGTATGAAAAACTCATCATGTCTCAAATTAGGGATATAAAAATTCATATTGATGCCTTTGGTAAGAAACAAAAGTGGTTTCACGTTTGTCAATAAACCTTCCCGCAAGCCGATACAACGATTTTAATTATTTTTCAAGTTTATTAGGATGATTATTGTGTTAGATTCATATTGGCATATCATTATAATACTATACACACAGTGATAAACCCATCTATTATTTTTTGATTTTTGGTGTTCCGAAATCAGCCGTTACATATGCAGTAATATAACGAGATGGTAGGAATCGCGGCCACCATACACATAGTGATAAGCTCATCTATGATATTTTTGGTTTGTCGTATTTCAAGATCAGTCTGTGTGTATCCAATAATACGCAGACGAAGTACATATAATAATAAATATCAAACTCATTGTGTACCACAGTTTCACCAGTGTTAAATTTATTTGGCCAACTCTCGACCGCACCGCACTGCGCCACCGCGCTGTCAACGCAAATGCGTATTTTTGCTTCCCGTACTTTCTTACAGCTTTCTAGATTGCTTGACGTGCATGGTTAAAGCTCCACTCCTTAGAATTGTAGCATGAGTTCCTCATTAAATAGGCTATACAATACCAGCTTGTAAGCACTCCTAGGCAAAGGCTTGTTCCCAAGGGAAGGCACAGGCATAATCACCACGCCAGCCCACAACGTATTGGCGATTTCAAACACCAAGAAAATTAACAGTTCTATATTTTTCCTACATACAGCGGTACTACAAGAACATTTCTCAAGGCGTTCTGGTTTATTCGCGATGTTTACATTCACCGTCACCAATTTGAATGAGTAAGTGTATGAAGAAATTCGTTGCTACATGCCAGGTTTCGAACCTGCGGACATCGAATCGATATACAGCCGCGCGCCGCGCCCGTCTAAACCACTCGACCACCATGACTTTTAAAATAGGCTATAAAATGCTAAAATATTTTTTCAAATGTAACCGTAGTAAGTTCCAGAGATTAGCGTGTATAAAGAAACAAACTCTTGAGCTTTTTGATCGATATTTATATTTTGGTAAAGCTCTATTAAAGATTTTATAACTTGTCAAATTTATATTCCTACTAACTGAGCCCCGCGGTTTCACTCGCACATAATTTAGAAGAAATCACTGATTGATGATTTATAATACTTCAATATAGATAATATTTTTATCGGGCGGCCAGATAGTCACATCGCGGCATCGTACGGCTCATTCGCGCCGCTAACTACTGTAGGGTATAGACATAGACCCGCGCCGAGTGTTGAATTATTTTAATTTTGTATTACTTATCTCTCCAACAATGCGTCCAAATAACATGCTGTAAAAGACGTGTAACTTTTGTTCGTAAGAATTAATATGCCATGCTTAAAAATAATGCTCATAGATTAATTTTTAATCTTCAGCAAAAAAAATAATTCAAAATACTTTATTGTGGCTCATGTATAAGAGACAGATATATGCTATCGCTGATTTTTTTATATAAACGAATGGCCAATATTTTTGTAGAACATTGTATTGACGTATCATTAACTATTAAGCCAGCGCATGCGGCTAAAGCAGTACGCAAGGGCTTTGACTTCCGGCTTACGTAAAAAAATCAATATTTAAGGCTAGTTAGAAACTGTAGCCTATAATCTTGTACCGTTATAACCTATACCTCCTATACCTATACCTATACCTATATTCCTCGTGAGTCTGGCTATCATATAAAAAAATAATTTTTCGAATCCGACTGGTAGTTCTAGAGATTAGCGTGTTTAAACAAACAAACAAAAGTTTTTCCGCTTTATTATATTATTAGTATTAGTATAGATTTTACGTGTTTTTTTAAAATATGGAATGATTCGTATAATTTAATAATGTTCTAGTCCTTACCATTTCAAACTTTATATCCTTATGAGGCCCTGTCCTAAAAGTGCATAACCTCTATAACCTTAGAACCCTTCAAATGAGGTACTGATATAGTACGGTGACTTCCGAGGCTTTCCAATTTTAAAGAGTATTTGCTTATGTTTTTAAGCGAGTTCAACCTTTTTTATATAAAATCGGATTGAGTGTTCAAACATGTGTCAAAATAAAATGTAATTTAAATCAAATGCACTAAGGAGTATTGATATCAAATTCGAAGCAATCGCCGCCAAAATAACTTTCTACTCCGTTTTAACCCCGTTAGGGGATGAATTTTAATAAAATACGAAACACGTCTTCCATCAATTCTGTTAAAAAAGGTTTATGCAAAATTTGAAGTAGATTGGACCAAGGAATCACGTTGTCCCGTACAAACTTTGTCCCCCTTTTTCTCCTCTGTAAATAATTTCGTATAAATTCCATTGAAAACATAAAGCCTTGTTTCTAAGTCAGTATGTTGTGACGGGTAACTACGCAACCCTACATTGCGCGTGGCCCGACACGCTATTGGCAAATTTTTACATACTAAATATTGTTATTGAATTATAATCATTTATATAATTTAAGACTTGTCTCTAAGTGCGACTTACACGAAAACATTAAATCATATTTTTAAATAGTTAAATCTGATTAAAGATTGACAGAATTAAATTAAACTTAAACTGAATATAACTTGTTTCGTGCAAGTCGTCCTAAGTGTCCCATTGTTAAGCAAAATCTCATGCCGAGGGAAGGTACGTGTAAAAATCAGGATGTCAAACCACGAAGTATTGGTTATTTCAAAGACCTGGAAATTCACGGTTCCATAATATCTATTTAAATAATCATTTACACAAAATAACTATAATCGCAGCCACAGTAGCAGCAAAGTAGTACCTACAATTCAGCTGTCAACATGACAGTGTCAATGTCATGAATTATCTAAACGACTCCTTATTCTCCATAGTATACCTTATAGGAACAATATAATAGCTGTAACAATTATAACAAAAAATCCTTAATGTTAATATGTTGCTTAATTTAGCACCGGGAGTGAAAAAACGGGCATTGTTACACGTAACATACGGCCTGACACGGCACATGCAGAAACAAAACATCCTCATTTAGTACGTGGTTCGTGATAGCAATCTTAGTGTAATTACCTTTTAGAGTTTTATCGAGTTCAACGGCCATATCATAACAAAGACTTGTTATACTTCTGTTTGATATCATTCAAGTATTAAATGTAGACTATAGCAACTGATAGATCTATTATTATTATAATCATTCATTTTTAAACCAAAAACAATCACCATCATTATAATTATAATGCAGTAATATTTAATTAGATCCCTTCTTATTTATTTCAGGTATTTCATTATAATTCATATGCCCCCTTTTTCTTCGAAATAAATACAACTTTAATTTACTGAGCAAACTTTTTTACATTTTACAATATTTATTCATCTTACCTTTGATGACTAAAATAAAATTTTACAATCAGTTTTATTTATTAATTAAAAGGAACTGAAGTAAGAAGTAAGAAAGTATTCCTTTATAATTTATATTATAATTCGGTAAGTATCTAATAAAACAAATTTTGTTAAAAATTGGTTTTGGATGCAACATTAAAAGCGATAGCAGTGTAAATTCACTAATTAAATTCCTTTTCTTCAGAGGAAGAGGTTTAATACCAGAAACCAAATCGACTAAACCTGTCGACTAAATAATTAATAAATATTAAATCCTTGGCAATGTTTAAGTTTATGAGATTTGTGCTGATATATTTACACATACCTATAGTTAACGCGTTCTAAAAAACATTACTACCAGAAAAATCTAATTTAATGAAGTTTCGAACCTTTATTACAAATACATCTATAATAGAATTATTATCAATGTTTTTGCAAATCATCTCGAGGTATTGTTACCGAAGATTCAATATAGAGCGATAAGTATCGAGATGACACATACGAAATCATTACATCGACACGATCACCGCACCTCGAATTGTATGTCCATAGAAACGTCCTGTACCGTTGTTATGTACTGTTAGAATTTGGTATTCATACTGAATCCGTTTTCATATACACATGTACACGCCTAATACATACGTACAGAAGTACTTACTGAAACAATATTTTCATAAACACATTTTTTACTTACCTATTTCTATTTAGAATCATTTCTAATTTAATATTTTTTTCATAACATTCTTGACAAGATTAAGCTCTCGTCAAATACATACTCTACTAATTCTTGAAACATTAAAAAACGCTCATGTATATATATACATACTTATACATACGTCTATTATAAAGAGCTACAGTTTCTATCTTTGTAGGATTTCGGTGAAGGAAAACGTCGTAAGGAAACCATAGCACGGTGCCTAATGCCCGCCTGGCTAGCTATCATCCTCAAGTTGAAATTCTGTCGCCAAACATCTATAGGTATATTCTGGTAGCTGCACTTTGAAAGCCAGTTCCCTCACTAGGCTTAGCGTGTCCCCGTGTTAAACCACACCGTCACTCGAAATTTTGTTAAATAAAGAATATAAAAAATTAAAAAAAAAACCCTACTGCAGTCCACAATAATGGGCGAATGTATTTCGATTTGAGATAACATTATAATACCCACGTTCTGACAACGCTTATTTTAATAATAGGTAATTTAAATTATTAATGTACCTAAAGAAGCAAATTCTGGTTTTTAGAAATTTATCATAAAAAATATCACTTTATACTTACAATTTCATTAACATACCAAGATGAGAACATGAGACGGATGCTACATTTGTATCTGTCATATTTACTAGTATATCGATACAAGAGTAAAATAAAAAAATTGCTGTGAGGAATTCAGTATACGTCGACCGAGGTAAAAAATAATATGAGGCGCATCCAGTTATAAGTCATAAAATATATATCTCTATAAAAAAATATTCCTTAACTCGCGAAATTTGTATTAAGTTACTAAAAGCGCAAGCATTAGTAATACAAAAGATTAATTTCCGAAAAGCAATATCCACCAGAACTTTACCCGCTTCGCTCAATAAAAAGTTGTGGAAAACTATACGATAAAAACTGTACTGAAAGACATTAGAAAGACCAATTGAAATTTAGAATCAAGACTGTGTAACGGTATTCTAATAACGTTCCAAAACTACGATGTTATAATATATGATAGAGTGGACACTGGACACCATAAATCAATCATTATATTTGCTTAAATCATTGTAACATACTTAACTTACGACTAGTCTATGTTTATTTGCAGTTAACACTTCTCAGATATTCAGTACATTTACAATGAACAGAAACGATGTTAGTGACCAAATGAAAACTATAATTTTTACTGTTACCTCTATAACTTAAGTTTATTTTTTAAAAATATGTTTGTAAAAAATAACCAATAGGTATTCATTTCTTACTGGCTTGCATCTTTTAGTTTATTTTACGTCTTCCCTTGTTATATTCGTAACACTTAATTTCAAGTCTCAGCTACAAACCAGTTCGTTTGAACGTAGGTAATATATAATGCGATTATAAAAAGATACTCCGTACAGTTTTATTTCATACCCAAGGACTAAGAAAACATTTTAGTTATTGATTCTATGATATGAAAATACTGGTTGTATGGGTCAAGTATTTTATCGATTTATAAAATCGATTTCTTCAATTCAACTCAATAAAATTTTTAACATTGACTGTCAGACAACATTCAGCTTAATCCGGTGACTCTAAAAGCATGAAATTTATTTTATAAATTCCTTTTATAAAGCATTAGAGAACTAAAAAAGGATTTTTGAAAACTCATTCCCTTAAGGGAATTTAAAGTTGCCGATATGAAACCCTATCCGGCACACGGCTGGTATTTTAATAAACTAGCTCGACCAAAGCGCCATCTATCGCGTCCAGCTATAGCTTTAAACCATCGTTTCGATAAAACAAATATATTATGTTATTCAGAAGTTATAATATCAATAACAAACTCAAAAGATTTTTAAAAGTATGCAGACAGGTTATTTTGTCCGTTTTTAA
Organism: Saturnia japonica; assembly: GCA_033032175.1. Taxonomy (NCBI): domain Eukaryota; kingdom Metazoa; phylum Arthropoda; class Insecta; order Lepidoptera; family Saturniidae; genus Saturnia; species Saturnia japonica. The sequence continues at coordinate 10,054,415 of CM065314.1, forward strand.
AAACACTAAATAAAATATTAGCATTATTCGTCAATGCAATTTTAACTTTCACAAAATAAGTTTCATAAATTAGACCAAACAATAAATTATCATCAAATTATATTTCACTTCTAGAATTAGTAACGAGCATTTAATTCAATGGGAAAACTAAAAAACATTTCCCAGTCAAGAATCGATTTTTTCTCAGTACAAAGGTAATTAATTTAACACGACAATGATCTCTAAGGCAGTCAGTGACGAGAGTGCAAATGAAATATAGTGCAATGTATCACAGGTGCCAATCGCATACCTTTGTAATTGGTATGGGCAATCAGTCATCAAATACACCAAGGGAAATGCTGCGTTTGATTCGACTACTAACATTTAGTTACGCTAGGCGTAATTTTTTTACAAACATTCAAACAAACGTACCTGCTTATACATTTACAATTTTTTCTAACTATGAAGTGAATGAACTCTGTCGTTCAAGCCTATTTTAGCCTATTTCAGATATTCTCTGTCGCTAAACATCAATAGGTGTTCCGACAGCTGCACTTGAGAGCCAGTCTTTTATATTATACTAGGTTTTTTAACTTTGTCATATTTATTTATTTTTAACATAATTGATTATTTATATCTATTACAATATTTTAATTTTTCCCCTGAAATAATAAACAAACAGGTCATGGGTGATCTTTATAATGTTTCAGAAAAATTATTGTCTAGTTCCCATCATAATATTTAATAATTATATACTTAAACTACGCGAAATATAGAGCTTGTTTTACATTCAATGTTTAAAATGTTATCGTAAGTTATAAATTTAACCTTTGAATTACAAAGTGGCACCCTGATTTTACAAATTCATTCAATCTGTATGTAACAATATCATTATAACAAAGCAACAACAAACGATTCATTGTTATTTAAAGTTTTTATAATATGATGTAAAAATTAAATCATAAAAATTCCCAAGATTTAATCAGATTGTAAGAACAAAAATGACTATTCATTTGTATTAGAGCGTTTCTCATTAGGACAATGTTTCATTAAAATATTTTGTTAATTCAGAACTTTACTATTATAGATACTTTATAGATATAGACTATAAATACTATTTCAATAAATAATTATTTAAACCGTAGGTACTTAATTAATGTATCATTTTTCATTAAAATATTATACACTCCCTATTAGTTTTGACTACATACTTCGCATCATAAATCAAAATCCAAAATGTTATAAAGCCCATGTAATTGTTTGTTGTTGTATTTGAACGCGCTAATCTACCAGACTGTTTGAAAAATTATTTTTGCATTTTATAGTCTGTTAGTTGAGGAAGGTTCTAGACTATATTACTTCGCGCTACGATTCTAAGGAGCGGAGCAGCGGCCATGACTGTTAAGCAACCTCAAAACTCAAAAGCTTTAATCAAGTAAGTGCGTGAATTGAGAACAATGTTTATGCTACACACGGGTGCGTTGGTGACGGCACGGCGCGGCGCGGCGTGGCGACTCGGTGGTGGAGAGTTGGTCGAGTAAATCTAACACATGTGAAGCCGTGTGCACAGCTAGTGTATAAATAAAATTGAATTAAAAAAGTGAATTAGTATAGGTACTTGAAATATTATATCATCTAAATAATACTACAACAACTGGAAGATAAACTTAGTTCTATGATTCTATAAGCATTGCTTATGCAACAGCTTATTAAATATTAAAAAATATTACAATTTTATAATTTATTATTAAATACAAGTCATAACCACATGTCTACTGCCGTAAAAATTAACATAACACAAGTACGCTTACACATTTTATCGACGTATCTTTAACTCCCTGTTAAGAACATAATGATATTAATAATAGTCCTACCTACATCACGGATACAAATGAAGATTGTAATTTTGATTAACTTAAGAAAAACGTGTTTATTCGCAGCTAATTCATATTAGGTACTTTCGTGATGAAACATCTAGCATTTGAATAATAAATAAAATAACATAAAATCAAGACTGTAGATTCTTAGCAGAGCACTAATTATCTCTTCACTTAGATAAATTAAAAATAAGCATTTATTTGTATCCTAGTTTTGTAATCTCATAATTTTCCTTACGGAAACTCCAAGATTTAATTATTACTAGTCTCATTATATTTTCACAATTACAAATCACAATATCTTTGTTTAAAATGATCAAATAAGGATTCAGAATAAAAATTACACATTAAAATCACCACATTAGTTCCACTGGTAGGTACGTGTTTTTCAGGATTATTAAGAATGTATAATACTAGTACAATAATATTTAATACCTAGTTGTAAAATTTATTCGTATATTAAGACTTTATTGTATATGCAAAGAAATCAAAGCTGAAGATTACTTAAAAACAAAAAAAATACCTCTATAATTACTTACTTTAATTGATTATAACAGACCTTACATGATAACAAATAAAGATCTTATTTATATATGAAGTGAAAAATCCTATTACTAAACTGAATATAATAAACAGTAACATTATTTATATATATTTTAATATACGATTAATACATGTAAAATTAAAATAGGAAGTACATTTAAATAATACATAATTATTTAAGTTTCGATATAATCATAGCATCTAATTAGGTAATTATTAGGAGTACTTATTTACAGCTTGGAGCATTAATTTTTTAAAATTAGGATACAAATATTTTGAAACATACTAATATTTTTATGTTCGAAAAGTATTTGAAATATTATTTATGTGTGGTTAATATATTAAATATATTTTTGTTTTTTCACATAATAATAAAATTTACTCAGATATTCTCCCATTGACGTGTAAACTAACTAAGTAACTAACTACCTAAGTAAAAACTAACTAACCACGTGTTGTCTAAATATTTGTAATATAATAGTTATTGTAACATTTAAAGTAACTTACCTAAAATATTTTCAACCCTTACAACAAAGGGATAAAACACTCACACGATAATTTAATCACCTTATTATAATATACACTTACAATATAATGCAATAAGAATTCCAATAAATAAATTTAAATAAAAAAATATTTATTTTAAACTGGACTTTCTCGCATCCAAGTTAACTTGATAATGGCGGGTTAAATTTTGCGTATAGGGGCTGGCTCGCGTCCTTGCGTACCGAGCAAGGTCTCGACGAGGCTTTATATGGATGTGCGCCTTCCCTCCGTCGCTTCTTATATATCTGATCGTACGAACGTTTGCATACTAAGCACATATATATCTAATAAATTGTACTTCTATATCTACATATTTTTTTCAAAATTTGCCGATAGACATCCTATTAAGATATAAAGGACACCGATCACGAATATGCCATAAAAAATGTGGTCTGTCTGTCTGTTTGTATGTCTTGATTTAACTCAAAAACGGCTTGACCGATTTTTATGAAATGTTGTACACAGGATGCTCAGGTCATTGCTGTCATTGCTGAAATGATTGGTTATAAGAATTTTCAATAATAATACAGAAATGGACAAAAATAATTACAATCTATTTTGATTATAATTGTATACGGGAAGTACATAATATCATCACTAAGTTGTACAAAAATGGACAATAATATGAATATAAATAAAATTACGGAATGAAAATAATTTCTGAGTAAAACCGCATGCGGAGCCTCGGGACGCCACTAGTATGTTATACAACTAAAATATTAATTGAAAACGCATATTATGCATTATTGGCTTGTGGCGCGGCGCGGCGCGGCGCGGTTTCGATCCCGACCATGACTGACTTTTATATGATATTTACTATATATACGGTAGTGTCGATCTGTTAGGGCAAGAATGTCTAATCTGCCCACTCACAAAGATTTTAGAAAATTAATTTCCTTAGGGGTTTTAACGGGGGTTTAAATCCATCAGATGTTGCCAATCAAATGGGAAATCTCATCACGGGCATGCTTGGCTGTTAAAAAATAAATTCGTTTAAATATTAGCATCTAATATCGAACTTTATTGGTCGAAACAAATACATAAATGTATAAAGATTTTTAATGATATATAATATGTAATCCAGCGTTTCTTTTTCAGTTTCGGCCAAAAATACTGGTCTCATCCAAAAGTGACCAGAGCTTCGGCTCAGCAGAAAATAGCGTTCATGAAGGGTCCTGTCGGATAAAGATCGGGACAAAATCATTCTTCTATATGGCTTGTTGAGTTTACCCAGCGTTACCAATTTGTTGCGAATTCCCTAAACTGTGAGTCATAAGTAGGGGATTCGACCCCGGCTCTTTTTTCTAGTCCCAAGATTTCGAGATTGTCTACAGATAATCACAGGATAGTCCCGGGACTGTAGATTGATAATGAAAAGTCGGAGTGCTATACAAAAACCTGCTTTATTTTTATTCACAAAATAATTAAACGTTCATAAAAGTAAAATAATCAGTAAAAAAAGGCAACAGTTAAACTTCAACGAAATTCCATTTTTCCATTCGAACTTATCTTAATTTGAGTTAAAATTCCGTAATAACATATAACGTTACTATTCTACATAGATTATTTATTACTCATTAAATTAAAATGTCCAGATATAAGTTACATTTTAAGTCTTCTCTGAAAAAGTAAGTTAAATAAAATTAAAGCATTTCAAACTTGCGAAAGTTAAAATTAACATATTCAACGTCCAGAAAAAAAAAGCTTAATCAGATTTCAGTTAAAACAAAGAAATTATTCTAGAAAGATCAGTGTTCACCTCATTAAATTAAAATGACCAGATACCTTTATTTTAAAATGGTTAGGCTTCTTTACCTACGTCTTATTTGTATTGCGAAAATAAAATCTAAGAAATAATAATACATTCAATATTTCGTAAAAAAAAAAACAATCTGCTACTCTTCGAGCCGAATCGGCTAATCGGCTAACACTAATGAATTAATCTGAAAAAACAAGATGGCTGAAAAATGTCAAGTGAAATGAGTGTGTTTTAGAGTTATGCAATATTTTCACAACAATTTTTCTAATTTTTATAATCCTGTAATCCCGGGATTTGAAAAATGTATCCCGAAATCGACCGAAATACGACCGGGATCCCGGGATGGAATCCTCTAGGCATGAAGAATCTCAACTCGATTTTATGATTTTATATAAATGGGGGAAAATGAGGGTACTTAATATTGTATCATGTACTACTCTACCTAATAGCCGATCATAGTTTGATGATTAATAAAATAGAACATGAATATAAAATTAAATCACTGATGTTGTCCTGAAGCGACTTCTAGTGCTTAAAAAATTTCTAGCAATAGTCACGCTGTACTGGATTTTCTCATTATTGCCTTGATGGAAATGATTATGTCGAAGTTCGAAATAAACGACGGGGCCAGTATATTACATTCTTATATTTAAAAATCGTCATCTGCTTATTGCTTATGTTGACATTTGCAAATACATCCATAAAAAGGAAAAAAATAGTCTATGTAAATACGCAAATATAATAAAAGATTTATTTATATAAGCTGAAAATTTGTTGTAAAACTAAGAAAACCATATGACATAAGAGTATACATTTTTTTTTAAATCTTTTATTTAATTAAGACATTATAACTTTCGGTTTGGGTTAAAACTACAGGAGTAGGTAAATGGTTACAGTCTCGGCTGAAAATCGTATTGCGTTTTGCCACTAATTACCTACGTATAACAAAACCCCGAATAGGTAGGTACTCAGTTTGATATACTGTTTTTTAAATACATTATACACTGCAGTTTAACCCCAATCTCACCTAATGTTATGTGACGATGTGGCCTATTCATATTATTTGGTAACGTGGTGTTATAATTATGTCATGGTGTCAGTACTACCCATAGTAAATGCGACCCTCTTGATGTTTGCGGGACGCGGGACGCGGGCGACGCGATAGGTTTACACAGAAATACACGGTATTGAGATGATAACTTATATTTTAAGATAAATAATTTATTGCAACTGGAACAGGTATCTAAAGTTAAGTAATATATTTAATATACATAATATTGTTATCTTTCTTAACATGCTAATTAAAAACAACTATATTCAGAAAAAAAAATGTGTGCAAGCTTTACACGCAGTTGAAGTGAATCTTCTTTGATTTTGATAATATATTATTATTTATTTTAATATATTCATATGAGAACAAAACGAAACAAAAGTATTCAGATCATAGATTAGAATATTGACAAAATAATAGACTAAAAACTCATTAAAACATTACTTTTGATTGACTGGGCCGGCTACGGACTAGCTTATTGGTTAGTCTTGTATAGTGTAAATTTGTTTGTTTGGATGTTTCCCAGTTATTTATGCAAAAACGGCAGAACGGGTTTGAATTAAATTTGTCACACCGATAGTTTATAACCTGGTTAACACGTAGTTTTTATCCCGGTAAAAAAAACCAATCCTGAAGTCCAAGCAAGAGAAATCACGGGCAGAAGTAAGTATTAAATAAAATTAAACTTTATTTTCACTTTTAACATTACATTACCATCTACATTGTACATAAATAAATCAAAATGAATTTATACAATTAACAAACTATAATACTTATATTTGTAAAGGTAAAAATAAAAAATATATTTAATATGTTTCCTGTAAACTTTTAAAAATAAATTGTGTCTGATAATTGCTAATGGTTTAGTGAAAAACGAAGAAATAACAAATCTCTATATCACCGTGAATAACACAAAGCGGACCTAAGCATTTTAAGAAGTCTTCATATGTTCGCGTATTATCACTAAGATATACCTCAGGGGCACGATCTGTCATGATTTAAGATTAGAATGCACTTAAAAATTCATATAGGTTTAGAGTCACCTGAGGGAAAAAAAGCATTGTATCCTAATAACTTTGATGGCTTCACAGATAATTGTACCTATTGTAATTATTATAGTGAGAAATATTTTATCTGCTAAGTACATGATACTATGGCAATTTATATTTGTTTTTGTTATCTTTTCTAATTTGTAGATATTATTTAACAATTTTAGTAATTTTGTAAACATGTACTTGGTCATAAATAAAATATTATTTTATGCTAAATGATCTTTAAGGGATTGTACATTGACTCTCCTAGGGCTTCAAATCCGTATTATCGAATCCGTTTCAAAATAAAAATGCAGTTTTATTTTCACAGTGGGGCAGCTGGAGGCGAGGCAGAACTCTTCGAGTGGTTACAATATTATGGGCAAATTCCAAAATAGATTCGAGTCGCCAATCAGCTCACCTTATAAACAATTCGTACATAGGCGTTCTCACCTTACCCCCAAAATCCTCTTATTTATTTATTCATACCTCGTATTTACAAGTTTTTACATAAATCGTTATTTTCCGTTAATTGTAAAACGTATTATAATAATATTAACGTCAAAACATGTTGAAAAAACGTGTTCGGCTTAGTTCGGATACACTCGACTATAATAGGAGAAAATCTATATAAATACGACCGACAGTTCGACCAAGGCACAAAAATAAACAACGCCCCTTGGTGCGTTCGAGAAGAAGATCTCCATAAAGATATGGAACTTTTCTCGGTGGAATCGTACATTAAATTCCTATCGAGATAATACTTCGACACCGCGTCGAATGACGCGAATCCGTTGGTGAAAGCCGCCGCGACTTACACCCCAAAACAGAACACCCCCGCGAATAGCGCGCCACCACGTTTCATTTTTAACGATTCCGATGATAAAATCCAGGAAATAAACAAGTACTACTCCATCGTCTGTCAAACCAGAACGTGCCCGCGCACAAACCCGCGAAACCACCGTTCCCTCAGCAGGGGACGGGCGGCTAACTTCGCTATCGTACACCCGTCACGTCCTCCCTCTCTTGCGGCATCTCAAGTCTAGGTCGGTTCCCTCAGTGTGGAGCCCTTGAGTCATACATCCACTCACGCGATACCTGTGACATTGCACTTGCAATCACTATCTACCCACATACATCATACACACCACACAGGTAGCTACATGGGTTCTGTAAGAGACCTTTCTTTCTTCTTTTTTTACGATAATTATTTTCGACCATGTTTACAGATTACTAAATATTGTAAATGTTCCTTCCTTCCTCCTAGGAGGCAGAGATATGTATGTGTTAGTTTAGTTCGAATTTTCTATGAATAGGTAGAACTAGTAAGATCGCGACTTCTTTGCAATCGCGGCAACAGCCCAAGCCAAGCTCCGGCCACTTTGCCACCCTTGCGTGCAAGTTTCTCAAGATTTTGCGGCTGAGTGCCTTAAACCGCGGTCGCCCCCGAGCCACGGTGAAGCTATGAAAGCCGTCAGCGGTTCTAGTTTTTAGGGCCCTTAAGTGTTTTCTCAAGTGTTGCAAAAATGCTAAATATTCATCAAACAAATGCTTATGCCCGTTGCTTTTGAGTGTAAACCAGTTGCCATCTCCGATTTACATCGTAGAATTATTTTATTATTATTTTTATGATTTAAAATCTACCCACAATCTCAGCTGATTAAGTGGCGATTTGGCCCAAAATGGTAGCACGATAAGTTTGAAGAAGTACCTACTGGCTCTTAATTGTAGCTATCGGGAAACATATACGTCGTTCCTTTATCGTTTTCAGCTTAGTTGCAAGCCAAGCGGTCATTGGAACAGGCTATTGGTGCACACAAGGATTTCTTTAACTCAAAGTATATAACATAGGGCGCACTAAAAATTTCTGGAACTGGCCACTTACATTAAGAATATTTAAAAACTGTTAACGTTATTTGCAAATGGAACTGTTTGGCTTCTTAATGCAGTTTGTTTCATCTATAATTTGTCACTTAATTTTTGAGTCTTGGTGCCATTTTAAATATAGCGTGTCTACCGTACTTTACCACATGGATCTAACTAGTGAAAATTTTCGTAGTATAATTTACTACGATTTTAAGTGTAGTTTAATGCCTCAGCAGAGTGTCGCTAGCCTTTCTAACTGCTTTTAGTAATGAAGCACCTTGCAAACCGACTGTATAAAGCTGGTTTATTGAACTCCAACGCAGTTGTGTTAATCTTAGTGACGAATTTCGCGATGGTCGTCCATCTACTGCTGTGAACAACAAAATACGTATGATCGAAACAGACAGGCACCTGACCTACCATGAGATTTGGGCATCCCTAAGAATAGGCATAGAACAGAGCGCTCGTCACTTGTATTGTGGATTGGGCCATTTCTTTTGTTTCATACCGCATTCATTTCAATATTGTCTAGTGCAAAGTGTTTGTTAATTATTAGATATTATAAACAACATTTTTTGTATAAAAACCGATTTAATGTAGTCGATTCTTGAAGAAAATAAACAAGGTAAGTGAAGTATTTTTGTTATTACAGGTAATACTTACATTTTTAATTCATTTAGTATCTAATAGCAGTATCTTCGATTATTTTGAAAAACCCTTCAATTATTTTATTCTCTTTTCATTACTGTGTATTTTAAAACTATATTATTGAGCTATCTTAAATGATAAATAGGTACCTACAGAAGGTATTTTAAACGGATTGCAGTAATATTTTTATGTTTAGCCTGGGCAAGTATTACTATCTACTAAATGTATTTATTTATTAAAATAGGGTTTAAAGGCTTTGCTGGCGTATAAAGATTTTATTTATATTTCTACACGTTTTACGATATTACTTTAGGTAATAATGTTTAGTTGTAAATAATATACTTATTTATTATTTACTTACTTATTATATTCCGATCTAATAGCAATGGGATTTGTTTACGAAAACGGAATATTAATATATTGAAACTAATCATATCATACAACTTCGCGTACGTTGATTTGACTCCGAGATGAGTAGCTCGAGCACTCGTGGCACGGATATCACAATCAACGATGGAGTATTTAACTAGTATTTTTCTAATAATACTTAAATACACATTTACACCCAGACGCAGGATTGTTAATTTATATAAAAATATATTTCACAAAGCTATTTACGTAACGTGTAGGTGTTTATTTACTGTTATAATTAGTTTATAAAATCAACGTATCACTTACTAACTAAAAATATTTTTAGAATACCCATAACGAAATATGCCTCGGGGAATTCATACTTCGAAAAGAGAAAGCGGGTTTCAACAGAGAATAGCCAAAAAGGCTAAAATGGATGAAATACAGAGCATGTCCGGTTCTCTTTTCAAATATGTCACAAAAGCAGATAGCGGCCAAAGTTCAAGTAAAGTACCCGAGTCTCCTGCTGACGAAAGTTATGATTCACATCTTGGAGACTCACATTCAGATAGAAACATCGACAATAAAGAATCAATGAAGGCGACCCAGGACCTTGACGGAATCGAAATAAATAATGAAAATGACGCCGTTAATGCTACTTTCAGAGATCACATTTCAGAGTAAACATTGGAGTTTACCGGTACCTGATAATGTTCGCATTGACATAATAAAAAAGGGCAGTGAACATTTCCAGAACAAAGAAGGACCGATTCCTACTGTATCTCGTCATGGTTCAAAGATTAAAGGTGATTCTCGTCATCTTTCGCAGGAATGGTTTTATAAACAGATGCTTGTGGTGAAAAAATTCTACTTTTATGGATGGTATTTTCTCCATTATCAAATAACCTGTACTGTTTTTGCTGTCGTTTATTTGCTTTCAGTAACATACAAACAACATTTACAACTGGATTTCAGCAGTGGTGGAAACTAAATCCTAAAGTATTGGACCATGAAACTTCATGTGAACATTTAGAAAATTTCGAAAAGTGGAAAACTTTGGAAATGAGATTAAAATCTCACACCACAATAGATGATGCAACCTTGCAATTAATGAATACTGAAAAACAGAAGTGGAAAAATCTTTTATCTAGATTATTAGATATAACATTGTTTTTGGCTAAACAAAACCTAGCATTTCGTGGACATGATGAAACCCAAGGGGCGTCTAATAAAGGTAATTTCTTAGAACTAGTTAAACTGCTGTCAAAGTATGATGCAGTACTCAAAGAACATATATTATATTTGGAGCAGGAAAAATCACCTACAGTAACATATTTATCGCCAGAAATACAAAATGAGTTCATAAATGTTTTAGCTAATCATGTAAAATGTCAGCTTGTCAACGAAATTAAATCGGCAAAATATTTCGGAATCATGTTTGATAGCACACCTGACGTTTCACATGTCGATCAAATGTCTGAAGTGATTCGTTATGTAAAAATTAATAGTAGAAAAGTAGAAGTCAAAGAAGTATTCTTAGGATTCTTTCCTTTACATGGAAAAAAGCAGCTGATTTAAGCGCTGAAATACTAAAGAAGCTTGAAAACGATGGCTTAGATATTATGATGTGTCGTTCTCAAGGTTATGATAATGCTGCAGTTATGAGTGGTATACACGGAGGAGTGCAAGCTATTATAAAAGAAAAAAAAAACAATATAGAAATTTTTATTGGTTGTATAGATCATTCAATTAATTTATGCGGCCAACATTCGTTCGCACAAAATGTGACTTGTGTTACATTTTTCGGAGCAGTGGAAACAATATTTAGCTTTTTCTCAACTTCCACAAGCCGTTGGGAAGTGCTCCTCAATCACAGCAAAGCATCTGTTAAAAGACTTTCGACAACGCGCTGGAGTGCTCATTATGGTGCAGTAAAAGTATTGGCTGAAAATTTTGATGGGATAATATCTGCAATTGAGGAACTATGTGACCAAGACGTAAATTTAGAAACTAGAGGTGCTGCACAAAATCTTATGCCTGCTGTGTGCAATTTCTCATTTCTTTGTTTTCTTTTCTTTTGGAATGATGTGCTAAAGGAAGTGAACAATGCTCAGATTGCATTACAAAGTAAAGGTTTATGTGTTAATGAAATAATGTGATAGATTGTGCTGTACAAAAATCGGAAAAATACAACATTTCGATGAAACGACGAATTCGTCGCAAGAAACGCATGCCCGGTGAGTTAGCATCGTCCACCGATGCTGGACTTACACTTAGAGTGGAACTTCAAAAGGACATGTTAGAATGTCTTGACAGATTCAATATTGAACTCGAAACAAGAGTAAAGTCCATTAAAGACGTAGCTTCATTGTTTGAGGTTGTGCAGTCAAAGACCTTGCTTTCGGCAAACACTGAACAGTTAAAATTTGCTATATCAAAATTTACTAACCTTTACGATGAAGTATCAGAAACAGAACTCCTTTTAGAAATACCAAGATTGAGAAGACATTTAAAAGCGACTAATATTACTGTCTCTAATTGGGTGACACTGGACTTTTTGAAATTTATTGTAGAATGGGATTTTACAGAATCTCTTCCGAATCTAACAGCCACACTAAAGTTATTTATAACAATATGTGCATCAGTTGCCTCATGTGAGAGAAGTTTCAGCAAATAAAAATTAATTAAAAATTACTTGCGGTCTACAATGACTGAACCCAGATTAAACAATCTTTGTATTTTAACGATAGAACATGAAGCAACACAAAATATAAATTTTGAAGACGTGATTTCGGAGTTCGCTAGTGTCAAAGCTAGAAGGAAGAAATTTTAATTTTTAACAAAGTAATTTGTTTCACATAATATTCAAATATTTGTACTAGGTACTCGTATTTTAATAAAACGTAAATGATTATAACTTTTTTATTTTAACAGTTTCGATTGAGTTTTGGGGTGACACCTATAAAATCTGCCCCGGGTGTCACCTATGCTAGCTACGCCACTGGATACAATCAATCCTACAAAAAACATTTTGTAGTGAAAAACTCTGTTCCCGCTGGATCCCTCACAATTTAACTGAGACTCAAAAAACGGACCGCGTCACTTGGTGCAATGCCATGTTTACCAGATTCAACGATGGGACGTTTTTGGTGTGGGACATAGTGATAGGTGACGAAACATAGGGCTAATGCATAGGCAATCGACTGCTTGAGTCTTTCCGGGTGAGCTAAAACCAACCAAAGTGATCTATGCCTGATTGGATTACGACCACGATGCACATGGTGATTATAATCCCGTCATAGTAACTCTGTTTTGGATTGTCGCGCTTCGGGATCAACCAGTTTATGTCCAGTTGCCGAGAGGTTTGCAGGCCGACATGATAACGACGACCGTCGATTTACTGCTGATTTCTCGATGGTCGCCGTTGTTTTGGGATTGTACTGAGCATACCACATCAGGTACATATACGTAGGTATAGATAGGTAGGTGCGTACAGTCACTGCCGCACAGTAACCGTCATGATTTCAGCTTGTAAATACCATGGCAAAATATACCATAAATAAACCTTATCATAAAACACGATGCAACTAAGCGAATGATTATGAACGGTTTTCAGTTTTTACCATGCCTAGAAATATTGTGATCCATACAGACATAAAAATCCTACTATTTCGTAAATTTTTAAGGTACCAGTCGATAAGATTGTAAACGAATTTTAACCCTGTCGATATTTACACTAAACAATGAAAATAGTATAAATGATGATAACAAACAGCGTATAAACGCTGTAGGTATACATACTTTGCCTAATTTTCTGATTACTTTACCAGCTTAGCCAACCTTGTAAAAATAGTAAAATTCTATTTGTTCATACATAACATCTAAAAAATAATTACAGAACTTAAGTAAAATTTAACAAGTACCTATGTTACTAGAAGAAAAGATGTTTGTCTATTTATGGAGTATGGTGTAAGTATCATAAAAACATTTTCTCCCTAATAGGGGCCATCCATAAATTACGTCACACGAATTTCATGATTTTTTTACCCCTCCCCCGTCCTTGTCACATCTGGTACAAATCAAACAAAGGTATAATAATTAACAAAATATAAAAAAAAATACTTTAATGAAAGATAAAAACTTAATCCTCTTCAGTCCATACACTTCGAACCCATTCCTTTATATTATTTATAACTGGCATAGTAGTCACATCGTTCTCATTTGGACAGTTAACACCAGAAACATTCATTGTGTCAACATCTTCTTCATCTAACCATAAAGCTTCATTGCCATCATTCAAACAAAGAATTTCCCTGGCACGACTAGCAGCAATTCTTTTAGGCCGAATTTTCGCGATGGGCAATACTTCTTCTTGCGTTTTATGTGATTTCTTGTGTAGGTTAGTGGCCTTGTATGATGCAAAATATAGACCACAGATGCCACACGATCGCTTAAATAAGTGTGCCTCGACACTGGGGCAATAGGTATCATACGGAACTTGCTTCAAATATGATGAAGCTCGGAGGTCCAAAGATAGCTGAAGTAACAGTGGAGCGAATTTTCTTTCACAGTCATCTTTTTCTATGCTAACATACCCGTTACACGTCTGTTTCATCAAAACAGGTGGTGGTAAAAACCCCTGTCGTAATAGTCACAAAGGCTAGATCATCGTTTCGAGTTTGGGAGGTTTTCGACTTAAAGAAGTTCTAATGTACTTAGATATAAAATATTATATTTTGAAAAAATGTGATGTTACAAAATTTGGGACCCCTCCCCATCCCTTGTCACACAATGTCACACTTCGTCGACCCCCTCCCGCCCCTAAACGTGAGACGTAATTTATGGATGTTCTCATAGCATGCTGTGAGTAGTTTTCATTTTAATGTGTTTTAACCGTCTTATTATTGATAGAGATTGGTTTCACGTAAACAATAATTAATGTCACCATAATACATTTGTTTTCTGCAAAGTAGCTGTGTTTATTGATGCAATTAGATCTAAATATTTATAAAATAACCATAAACATTACGATAGATTTTTTTTGTAGGTAGTTATAGCAAAACAAATTCAGAATCCCGTGTGTAAAATGTTCAGAATGACGTCAGTAATGAAAATTGGAAAAAAAATGAATCATAGCCAAAAAATACTTAGAAGGAATCAGTGATACAACTTGGCACAGTCTCTGGTTCTAACCTTCTAACTAGAAAACCGCCACACTGAGCCGTGTGTTTGAAGATTAGAAAAAGAGTTCGTACGAAGTTAAGCTTAAAAGACATGCCTCCAGAGGCTTTCACAAATAAAATAAAATAATAACTGCATCCGGTATTCTGAAATAGTGCTGCCACGGTATGTAATTTCGCACGATTTTAAGTGCATTAAAACTTTATCATGTAACAAGGTCTACATATACCGTATAACAAAACCTCGCCGCATTTCGCGGCTGAGTGCCCTAAGCACTCGCCCCCAAGTCCGGTGAAGCTGTAAAAGCCGCAGCGGCTGTGTTTTGGATAGGGCCCCCAAGGCTAACAGTGTAGTCAGTTCTAAAAAAAAAAAAAAAAACCACGCCGCATGTTATTTTTTTTGGCAGTTTATAATCCGCCATGGTACTTAATCTTAACTTACACGTACGGCGAGTAAAATTCGTCCCGATTTTTTCAATTTTACTCAGATCTCAGATCTTGATTTGACTTTTATTAAAGCGTCAAAGGTGTGCCAAAAGATGTCACCAATGCTGGATTCACCCTCTTACGGCGTTAAGATGTATGAAAGGGTTTTTCGATGTAAAATACCAAGCCTTGTGAAAATATAACACAAAGTTTCTTGGGTATTTTATGATGGCTAAAAAATCATTTGTTAATTTACTTCGGTAAGTCTGTCCTACTATACAATACCTAGATACAACATGGAGAAAAGCAGTTTCAGTTGAACAGAGACTCTCGATAACTCAACCAAAGAAGAAACTGCCAAAAAATGTATATTTCTTGAAAAATTTCTTCCCACAATCGTGCCTTAATTGTTCTATCATGCTATTTTAAATCAAATTTGTCCTACAGGATAGGTCTCTTAAACATGGCCGCTATTAACTATTCTACATAAATATCATTTTCTGGTTTTGGCGATGCCAATGCTGATATGGAAGATGAAGAGCGCGATATCTTTCTCTCAGTAGTGATATCGCTACTGAGAGGCCCACAGATTATTAATTAATACTGAGAGAGGCTGTCTGCGCCACGCGAATTTTTTTCCGCAGTGCGGCCAGAGGTATGCTCGTCCATAGTACACAAAACATTCGCGCGAATTTAAGTCACACCGCGGGGAAATGTATTCTGTGGCAAAACACAGATTTCTTTGCAGAATGGTTTTCGCGCGGTTTTTTTTTTCGAAAGTGCGTGCAGCTTCATACTATTTCCATATGTCACAGAATCTTGCGGTAATAATTGCGCGGTGAGATTTTGCTGTGCGGTGTAGGCCTAAGGTTGTCTGAAATTTTCTTCCAATTTATTGCAGCAGTCTAGGATTTTTTATATTGTGTTTTCATAAAATGTTAAAGTATTACTTTTAATGTAGCTTTTTTGTCTATATTACATTGAAATCAATATGTACCATTATGCAGTTTAGTGGAGGTGAGGAATAGAGAGTTAAGTTCCTCACTCGCCATAGAAAAGGTAGGTTCCTCCGGCCTGACGGGTGCTATGTCTGGAAGGCAGCTGCCCCGACGGTTGTAGTCGGCTTCTTGTATATATATATACTCAACGATTGAGTTAATTTCTATAGCGCGATCTAGGATGCGTCGTATGTGGCTCGATAGATGTCGCTATGTGTCGCTACGTAGATGCGTCGATGCGTCAGTAGTGGCGAAAGATGTCGCTACATCACTCCCCTCTGAGTCCGGAGGTCGATAGCAGGTTGAGTCGTCCATACATTTTTGTTATGCTTGCCGGGCCAGTGGATGTTCCAGTTAGTCGGAACTAGATGCCGCATAGTTCACGGTGAGTCGAAACTGTCTGCTGTGATTGCCCCAGTGAGTCGAGGTGATGCTGCAAGAGTACTCCAGTGAGTCGGAGTGTTGCAGTGCTGCGTAGTGACTGGCTGCTGCGTCGACATGGAGAGAAGTGCGTCTTCTGCTGCTTGCTGATCGGCTGAAGTGCAGTATGCTGTGCCAAGGTCGCTGAGAAGGCTGTGGGGCTAACCAGGAATGCGCGTCCGCTGCATGCTGATGGTCAGGATACCCGTAGTAGCCGTGGATGCTAGCTGGCTATATTGACTCGCTGCTCGAAAGCTTGAGGAAGTGATGATGACGTAGCTTTGTGAAGAAGGTTGTGCTGACGTACCACGTCGGGTTTACCACTTTAGCGGAGGTGAGGAACAGAGAGTAAAGTTCCTCACCCGCCATAGAAAAGGGATGATCCTCCGGCCTGACGGGTGCTATGTCTGGTGGGCAGCTGCCCCGACGGTTGTAGTCAGGTTCTTGTATATATACTCAACGATTGAGTTAATTTCTATAGCGCGATGTAGGATCCGTTGTATTTGGCTCGATAGATGTCGCTACGTAGATACGTCGATGCGTCAGTTGTGGCGAGAGATGTCGCTACATGCAGTATTAGATAAATTATCTACTGATTAATATACTCTAATAAGTACTTTCATAACATAGTTATAACAGTTTTATTGATTAGTTTTTGCATATACACTTTGGAGTATTTTTGTCCTTGATATAAAAAGATTTGAAATACGTTCATTACAATATATCTGTAGTGCTTACTTGCCAACATAATATTCAATACACAAATACATAATTTATAATAAAAATAAAGTTAAATTTTACAGATTTTCGCTAAACAAAAGTATAAGCTTAATTTTTAAGAGGGCCTTGAGTAGCACAAATTGGCTCTAACAGAACTAGAAGTGGAAAAGTGGAGCAGCCGGGAGAGAGGGTCAATCGATGTACGTGGACGACTCGGCATAGCCAAGTATATTAAGTGGGACTTAATTTTAAGTTTTATTTTTAAATTTTAAATTTAATAAGAGTTACCAGCTCAAATTTTATACACATACTCCGACAAATTGAAAAATAACTACCAATTACCAAACCATTTTATTCTTGACATTTCTCGAGGGTGTTAGGTCTTTATTAATTCTGTACTTTTTACTCTATATAAAAAATTTACTTTCTGTTTCCTTTTCAATACTAACACTAACATAGGCTAAGTGACTATATTACTAACAATACTAACACGTAGTTTTAAAGTAGGGAACCCTCGAGGGGTTATTAGCTTAGACACATTTCGACATTTACTTTTTTACAAATTTGACGATTATTTTTTATACTTTATTTTAAATTATTGTTATTAATTTATTTAAACTTTAATTGACATTTTACTTTTTTGACATTAATATATTTTTATAGATTATAATATACAACGATATAAGTTATGGATAAACAAACTAAAAGCGATACTGAGACACAAAAACGGGCTCCAGTAAAACAAGTAAAAATAAGAAAGAGTGGAGAGGCTGAAGACATATTAAGAAAAAATGTCTTAATAAAAGCCACAAAAGAGAATACAAGAAAAATTACTGTGGCAAAACAGCCTTTCAGTGAAAATCAGAGAGACCAAAGGAATCCTCATACTGGAGCCCCAGCACAACAAAACCCGACACCAACAGATGCAACACCACCGGCGCTTTTAGCGCCAGATACCAATGAACAAGATATGGGGGCGTGCTCAGAGGGCGGCATGGGCGATTTGTCCTCTGACGCTGAGACGGCAGCTAGACCTAGGGTCAGCATGCTGCCGTCTTACAGGAAGAGGGCCGGGATGGCTATGGATTTAGCCAGCATCAGGGCCAACGACTTCTTTCAGTCCGGGAAAGCTGCCCTGGAGCAGTCGAGGAATTTAAAGAAGGAGATTAAGGTGGAGGTCTTCGAGTGTCTCGAGGGCCTTTACCTCACGGCCTTGGAGCTTCTCGACTCCAGGGCCCGCCACAAGCTCCAGGAGGAGAGGGCGCGCTCTGAGGGAGCTAGGCAGCTCGCAAACTCAGAGCGTGCCCATTCAAAAGAACTAGCTGCCTTGGCGTCTGGCCACGAGCGCGCAATAAGCAGATTAACTTCTCAAATAGAGAAACTGGTTAGAGAAACCGAATCGCTGCGCTCGTGGTTGGATTATGAGGTAGCGGAACCGTTGAAGGCCGTGGGTGGGATACGCGAGGCGGTCGAGGACCTCCGCCGGCGCCCATCTCCAAAGTTCCCCGAAAACATCAAATTAGAAAAAGGGGAACTGGACCAAATTGTAAGGGGGAACTTAAGACTACAGGGATCTGTAACCAGGGTAGAGGAAGAAGTCTTGAGGCTGCCACAGAAGGTGGCTGCTGGAATAGTCATTCCGCCTATGCCGCCGCAACCACAAAACAGTGAGAATACCGAGATCCGGGCCCAGCTCATAAACATACATAGCCAAGTGGAAAATTTGCAGAAAGCAATAGAGACAAACAGGGAGGAACCAGTACAAAAAACAATCACAACAGACCTAAGACAGATTGTGGCCCCAGTTGCTGCAAAAATAGACACGGTGCTCCATGAGATAAGGGACATGGGTATAGGAACCCTGGGAGCACCGTCGCAACGGCCACCAACACAACATGTACCATTGTTGGCTGAGGAGCTGGGCTCCGGGGGTAAAGCACGGCCCCCTGCCGTTGCCGGACACGAGGACGGGCATACCCACCAACAGTTGCGTTGTCCAACTACAATTCAGTTTCGAACCTTTATTAATATAATGATCTAGTAGGGTAGTTAATTTTATGAAAAATTTCCTTTTAAAACTATACAAATAAATAAATAAAATTAAATTTAAAATTTTTGTCGGTTGAACCGATTTTGACGGGAATTTTACTGGCAATTAGATGATGTTATATGGAGTATCGTAGGCCAGTTTTATTTTAGAGAAATAATTATGGTTCCGCGTAAATAAAAATAAATTCGACATTCAAAAACGACGACATTCGCTAGGGCCGCTACTACATATACATAGTTGGCGCATCTCTGCTTATACCGTAAGAGTTAAAGGATAGAAACGTTTGAGTTATAATAACTAAATAGTAAATACTGTGTACTAATATGAAAACTACCTTGCATTGTCAAGAAAATGATATAAATATTTATATAGACTATTTGAAGAGTATCCACTAATTTTAATAAAACCCATTTATAGTTTTTTCAAAAAAAAATATTTTCTTATCTTTATTATTCAGTCTTCGTATAACTTTTTGTATTTTTTTTACTAGATAGCTATTTTATAAGTCACTAATCTAGAATTTCCCAATAAAAAGTTTTTTTTTTTCTAAAACACAAATTAAGCGAAGCGTCCACAATATTTTAATGTGTGCTAAATTAATAGCGCTTGTTTTATTCTTGTTTCTTACAAAGTTACAGTAGTTCGTAGTAACAATGTGGTTTCTTAATAACGTTCTTGACTGTAGTTTGCTTGTAGATTCGCTGCTTGCTGTTGCTGGTGTTGTGGTGTTTCTCGAACTGATCGCAGTACTGCCGCCCTCTCCGCTATATTTAACCTCGCCCTTTGCCTCGCAACCGGTAGTGCGATGGATTCCGTGCGGGGCGTCGCTCAGTCAATGAGCGCGCACGCCCTGTGTGCGCGCTCTCGGCAGTACCATGAGTAACCATGCCAGATGTTCCTGGATGATATGCGGAAATTACCACGACCGGGAGCTACCGCAAGCGAACTGAACGCGTTCGCAGTAAAACTACAAAACATAGTCTGTGTTTTACTAAATCTCGACAAGCGGAGCTACCTGTACAACCCGATGCTGGCTCGGGAAGTATTAGAAAAACTTAGCCCACACCTGAAGTCCCGGTGGTGCGACTATGCGGAAGAGAACGAGGGAACAACGGATCCAGAGGTCGTTGTATTATCACGCTTCCTAATGCGTGAAGCGAGCCGTGCGTTAAAACACACATATGCGCCCGCCACCGCTTCGACAGCGACCTCTAGACGCGAAGTATTGAAGCCTGCCGCACCGCAAGTCGCCGACAGAAAGAGACAGAACGTCTTTGCTACGGTGGACACAGAAACCGAACATCTGTGTCCTAGCTGCGATAAGCCCCATCCGTTGTCTCGGTGCCCGCAATACAAGGCACTGAACGTCGAGCAACGGTGGGAGCTAGTGAAGAGCAAAGGTGTCTTTTTCAAATGTATTGACAAAAGCCATCGTCGTGTGTACTGCAAAGGAAAGCCGTGCGGTATTAACTCCTGTCGTCGTCCGCATCACTCTTCGCTTCACAACGACAGACCAAGCGATAGCGAAGAGCAAACTCAGAACAACGTGACACCGTCAACGAGCGAGACGGTAATGGCTGTCGCAACAACTATAGAACCGAGACAGATTATACTAAAAATCTGTCCGGTGACTATATCGGGCCCCAAAGGAGCGGTGAACACGTACGCTCTGTTGGACGAGGGCTCGACTATATCACTAATCGACGAGGACTTGGCCAAGGACATCGGAGCGCATGGACCGTCACATCCACTGCAACTACAAGGCGTCAATATGGGCAAAGAGTACACGAATAGCCAAATTGTACAAGCGAAGTTGTACGAACCGGGCGGCAACAAGAAGCACGAGTTCCGAGCTCAAACGATAAAAGGACTCCGACTGCGCGAACAAACAGTGTCTCTAAGCACACTCCAACACGCTCACTTGCGCAATTTGAAAGTGAAGCAGGTGTGCTATGAGAAGGCGAGGCCACGTATATTGATAGGTACGGACCACTGGGAGATGATCGTATCCAGAGAGCTACGCGTCGGCAAACCGAACCAGCCGGTGGCGTCAAAAACTCAACTGGGTTGGGTGGTGCACGGAACCGCACCACACGTGATCATCGGCCACAGCGAAGCCCTGCTACACATATACGCACCTGAACGCAACACTGGCAGCGAGATCCGGAACGAAAGTCTACACGAGCTCGTAGAACGGCACTTCAAAATAGACGCGCTTGGCGTAGCCCGCGAACCGAGAATTAGCGACGCCGACAAGCGCGCGACGCGAATACTCGACGGAACGATCCAACAACGCAGTGAAGGCTACGTAGTAGGTCTACCGTGGCGCCGCGACGACGTAGTACTATCTAATAGCTACAATATGGCGCTACGACGACTTCACTCGATAGAAAAGAAAATGGATCGTTCCACAGAGTTTGCGGCGGCGTATACAAGTCAGATCAAAAACTTGTTTAAGAAGGGCTACGCCGTACGCTGCGAGGGACACGAACAGACTAGCAACATCAGCTGGTTTTTACCTCACTTCACTGTATTCAACCCGAACAAACCCGGCAAGCTACGAATAGTATTCGATGCCTCGGCACGCATTGGAACTACGAGTTTAAACGACGAGTTATTAGAAGGACCGGACCTGCTACGATCGCTGCAGGGGATTTTATTCCGGTTCAGAGAGAAGCCCGTCGCCGTCACTGCTGATATAGAGGAAATGTTTCTGAGAATACGAATTCGCGAAGCGGACCAGCCGGCACAACAATTTCTGTGGCGAGGCAACGACCGGAACAAGCCGCCACAGAAATATAAAATGAGATCGGTGATATTCGGCGCAGCAAGCTCACCGTTCATAGCACACAGTGTACGCGACCGCAACGCTGAAAAGCATGCACGAACGCATCCAGACGCGTTCAAGGCAATAACGCAGAGCCACTACATGGACGACCTGGTGGATAGGTATGACGATGAAGAAACAGCTATCCACACTATAAGGGAAATACAAGAAGTCCACGCAGTAGCCGGCTTTACGTTACGCGGATGGAGCAGCAACCGAGCGAGCGTACTCAGTGAAACACCGGACGAGATACGCGCACGATCGCCCGCACAACTTGGCGGGAATGAACAAGAAAAGATCCTGGGCCTATACTGGAATGCAGCTACGGTTGAACTAGGATTTAACACGTCCATGCATCGAGTACCAGCCGATGTACGCGCACACAAGCGGGCACCTACAAAACGAGAAGCTCTGTGTGCGGTTATGTCAATCTATGACCCGCTCGGCTTACTCAGCCACTACAGCGATAACGCGACCAACTTCCGTGGGGCGGACACCGAGCTACGCGTCGCCTACGCCGAATGGGCACCTGCGCTACGGGGGGAGGGGCTACGGCACAGCGTCGAGTGGCGTTACATCCCGCCCGGCGCGCCTAACCAGGGAGGTGCATGGGAGCGGCTAGTGCGGTCGGTAAAAAACCGCGCTCGCCGCCACTTTGAACGAGCGTGCGCCTAAAGAAGAGGTGCTCCAAACCGTGCTCGCGGAGGCCGAGCATTCGATTAACGCGCGGCCTCTAACGCACGTGAGCGTCGACCCGCGGGACCCAGAGGCGATCACTCCCAACCATTTTCTGCTTGGGAGTTCGACGGGTATGGCTACGACGGGGACCTGCGACACGGCGGACCGGTGTACCTAGCGAGCAACCCAGGCGCTCGCCGATCATTTCTGGCGGCGCTGGGTTAAGGAGTACCTCCCTACATTGGTGCCACGCGGGAACTCAGCCAACAGCACGCGCCCTCTGAACGTCGGGGACTTGGTCGTGGTTGTCGACTCCGCCTTGCCGCGCAACACCTGGCCGCGCGGAATCATCACGAGAACCTACACCGGACCAGATGGAGGAGTGCGGAGCGCCGACGTGAAGACGAGGAGCGGTCTGTTCCGGCGCCCGACGACGAAGCTCGCCGTCCTGAGAGGAGAGTGAGGCTGCGCAGGCTACGCCGGGGGGAGAACTGTTGCGGACAGCGAGCAGGGCGAGCGAATAACGATAGTCTAATAGTATAAAATGAACAAGTAAATGAAATAATACGTGTTAGGAATAAGGTTTATAAATACGTGTTAGGAATAGATATAATAATATGAACTGAATATGTGTGAATATGTGTATTTTAAAACGATTAGAATAAGAATATAGCTAGTTGTAAGTTTAAATGTATAAATTTCACTAGTTGTAAGGATGAACCATGCCAGACTCGGAACATCTGGCATGGTGACTCATGGTACTGCCGAGAGCGCGCACACAGGGCGTGCGCGCTCATTGGCTGAGCGACGCCCCGCACGGAATCCATCGCACTACCGGTTGCGAGGCAAAGGGCGAGGTTAAATATAGCGGAGAGGGCGGCAGTACTGCGATCAGTTCGAGAAACACCACAACACCAGCAACAGCAAGCAGCGAATCTACAAGCAAACTACAGTCAAGAACGTTATTAATAAACCACATTGTTACTACGAACTACTGTAACTTTGTAAGAAACAAGAATAAAACAAGCGCTATTAATTTAGCACACATTAAAATATTGTGGACGTCTTTTATTCACAATATTATCTGAATTAATGGATAATTTAAAATTTCAAGGTAGTTTGATGATTAAAATTTAAAAGTTACAACAACATACACAACTGTATCTATATAAATATTTTGTTGCTTTTTATTAACAAAGAGCTACGATGACCTTTATTATTAGTAAAAATATATACACATATTGTGAAGTAACCAACGATCTTTTACATCCTTACACACATCACACACACATTAGTAATTGTCTAGACTTTTTAGTTAATTCTAAACACAAAATAATAAATATTTTCATTTAAAACTCTCGAAAATATATAGGTACCTACTATAACATGCATGCAATCGCAGCGATTTACAAGGAACATAGGGAACCACTAATATAATACGAACAGGTACCTAATATAAGAGTTATGAACTATTCTGTGAATATAACTAATATCTGTATCAGCTAATACAGTGATATTTATAAAACCGGTGCCTATTAAAGTGATTCTGTTCTCATTGCTTGCTTACTGTGTTACCAACCAATGCAGTTTTCATACGAAGCGCGACGTGTTTAATTATGTCTTTACAATACATAATTATAGCTGCGCATACGGTAAGCCAGCAGCCAGCGCTTGTTTCTATTCGAAGTTTCAAATCATGTAGTCATCTCGCTTACTCGCAAGACTCGCGCCGCTATATCGGACATAGAAGTACTTTTCGGTGACTCGCCGCGCGGATCTTTTATCGTTTGCCTATTATAACTAATAATGTCTGGTAACCTATTATTCTGTATTCGTAGTGTCATAATATATTAGTTCGCGGCTCGTATGATAATACCTATACTTATTACGAATAATATTCGTCGAATATATTCGTTACACCTCTATACCGTATAATGTCAACATAATTATTTATGTGTTGATTAATCACTAAAATAAATCAATATTCTATTCTAAGTATTCTATTGTAGGTACGATTTTACCCTTTGAATTTCTCTTCGTGCAGTTCGTGCTTCATGGTAGTTCGTTCGTGCATTTGTGTACGATTTTTCTGACAACATTAGTCAATCAAGACGTCAACTCTAAATTTAACTAATTTTTCGTAATTTCCTAAAATATTATTTTTTAAACCAAAAATAAAACTACAATAGCCATATTTACGATAACACATAAATAAGTTTTACTATTATATAATTTATTTTTCATAATGCCGCGTGGTAAGTAATTGTTTGCGTGTAATGTTTTTCCAATGTCGTTCAATGATATGTATATGTGTCCTAATTGAGTTTATACTCGTGGATTTGTAATAAAAACACATTCTTATTACCTTAACTTATTATGAAAAACCTTATATTCACACTTATAACTTCGTAAATAGCTCTAATATTGATTACCATATTCTAACCCTTTCTGCATTCGTAATGTTTGTATCAAATAACAGGTAAATTCACTAATCACAAAGGCCGTAATCGTAAATTCACCAGCCCTGAGGAGCTGGAAGAGCAGAGGAAGCATGATGAACAGAAAAAGAAGTTTGTACAATTTTAATTTATTTGTAACTTATTAACGTGATTTCAGTACAAATAATAGGAATCAAATACATTATTTTCTAAAATATACATATTATGCGTACAAGTAATAAATTATTCTTGTAATTTCATTATTGTTAAAAATAAATAAGGTTTTGCTAAATGTCATGAATGTAATAAAAGTAAATTACTTGTCATAGCATGGTTTTTAGAAATAAAATATTATTAAACAGTTTGAACCAATAACTTATTTCCAATGTGCCCTCATAAACCAATGGACTTACGATTATAGTGATTTGACTATGAACAAAACAAGGTGTCAAATACTTAAATTTCAGACTTGTAATTCATGATTCATAGGTCAAATCTTGAATTAATAGTTATGAAAATGAACCATTTTATTGTAGGTAATTATCAACCAAAAGGAGTAGAAATGACAATAAATTTCTGTTATAGGTGGAGAAAAGATCATGGTGGAGAAAGTTCTAGTGAAGAAGAATCTGAAGAGGAGAAATCGGGTTCTGGTAGTGAAGAGAGCGACTCAGATGAAGATGTTAGTATAACTAGATAAAAGCATGGCTCTGTTTGAACTCACAAAGTTGTATTATTTATTAATTTGAAAAATATGATACAAAATTTTACTTAATATAAATTTAAAATAATAAATATGAATAATTTTATGATCTACATATTTAAAGGATATCTCTTCTAGTGTGAAATAAAGTAGGAAAAGTTCTAAAATTCCCTATTTTGAATAAATACACTAGGCTTGCTTAAATGAGTATAGTATAATTGTTTCTGTATCATATGAGTTGTATAAACACAAGAGTGGCAAAGTAGGTCTGGCTGATAATTTGGTAATATAAATAAAACAAATAAACTTCAATTGTATCCATAGCCATTTATGGTGAAGATTTGTTATATTTGAAATTTATTCGTTTTGAATTACCAAGCTATCTGTCAAACCGGATTTGGTGCCTTTGATTTTATATGATTTTTGTTAAAATACTTGTATAAAGTTTTAACCGATTGCTGTGTTACATCGTTATTAGTATTTTGAAAATAAAATAAATAGTTCACAAAAAATTCAACAGATGGCATGATGCATAGTTTACGGTTTTAGGGAAATAATAATAATAATAAAATGGGTATATGTATACTGCATCTTAATTCAAGATATTAAGTGCATACAATTTTTAGGAACAAAACAAAATACCGAGTTTTTTGTCTACCACATATTAATCTGAAATAAAAGACCTATTTGATATAGTGGAACAAACCATACTAAAATGTAATGTTAAAAAAAATCATAGTTAATGGTTCTTCGTATTATAAATATATGGTTTTTAAATATTAAATTACAATTTAACTTAAATATAATTAAATACTTAGAAGCTGTTATATTTTTGTCTTGGATATGAAATATTTATACATAGATTGGTAGGTAGGTAGGTATATTTCATGGACTTAATTTCTGCAACTCACGTATATGTGCGCCTATTTTGCGTGATTGTGGCTAAGTTTATTCAAGCCAGCCCAATTCCGAAAATCCACCAGAGGCCTGATTGTTTTAAAGACCTTCGGAAGAACCCTTTTTGTGCCAAGGTATTTTTCCTGGTATTGGACAAACTTACTGCACTCCGAGAGTATGTTTTTGGCTGTCTCTTCTTCTCCCTATGAAATATCATTAATAGAGCTGACTACATATACACACTATTAATGTATTCTCATTTCAGCACCCTACAAAAGCGAAGGGAGTATCCGGCCTCATTGAAGTAGAAAATCCAAATCGTGTAGTAAAGAAAAACAAGAAGTTATCTAATTTAGATAATTTAGGTGAAGGAGAAAAACCACAGCTATCAAGGTATCTGTTTTATTTACTAAAGTTTTGTTACATTCATTCACAAACGGCTGAACTGATTTTAGCCTAGTTTTTTTGTTTGTTTGAAAGCTGACAAGTCAAGACAAGATTGAGAGTATTCTTAGCTATGATTAAAAAAAACTGTTTAACCATTTGAAGATTATCAGTTCTTTTCTAGTTGATAAAAAAATTAAGCTTATTCCACAGGTGTGATTGAGTAGAAATTTGGTATTCTGTTACTTCAGTGATATTAAAAAAACCTTGACCTAATGCTGCAGGGTCATCTGGAATCCGTAGGATACTTAAGTCCTCATCAACATACAACAGAGTTATTATATTTGGGCTCATTCAAATGGTCTCAATGAATAGGTTACTTATGTCGGGGTTTATGAAATTTTGAATTTACCTTGTTAATTGTGCCATGCTTACCATCAGAGATAATGACGTCACTCTGGCAGGCTTTAACAAAAAAAGTTGTCTATTGTAGGCGTGAACGTGAAGAAGTAGAACGTCAACGCGCCGCTGCGGCGTATCAGAAACTGCATGCTGAGGGCAAAACGGACCAGGCCCGTGCAGACCTAGCGAGACTTGCGATTATCCGTCAACAACGCGAAGAAGCAGCTAAACGTCGGGAAGCTGATAAAAAAGCTAAAGAGGAAACTACTAAAAAAAAGTAAATAGTAAAATTTTTAATTACGGGTGTTTTTTATTCCAATGGAATGAATTGAAAATCACTAATGTCAAACTTGAAAATAATGTTGTCACATTTATTTTTGTAGTGTTGTGCTACTGTATATTTTACGGTACAATTAGCTGAATCACAAAATTTTAAATACTGAATTGAGAGTTTTTATTTATTAATTTAAAAAAATTGTGTTATTTAACATACCCGTTCATTTACTATTACGATTACATAATTCAAGAAACTAAAATTAAAATATTATGTCGAACAACTGCATAGAAAAAGAGCACTTTGGTTGACCTACAAGAGATTCGAATTTGTCTCTCTTATTGGGGCTTCATATATGAAGGGTTCAAGGTTTTTTTTTAACTTATCAATAGGTATAATATCTCATACAGGCTTACAATTGGTACCGATTGGTGACATCACTATTTAAAAAATACCCATGTGTTGCTAGTTTGTTGTGTTTTTAAAATAGTGATGTCACCAATTGGCACTAAGCATAAAACTGTACGAGTAATTTTACCTACTGATAACTTTTAAAAAAAAATATTGAACTCTCCAATCGTAAAGAACAAATAAAACAAACAAAATCTCGTCTCTTGTGTGGCATTTGTGAAGCATTCTTTTAAAATAAAAATATTTGTTCGCCCTATGTACATTTCATACTTTCCTCAATTATGTAACGATATTAGTAAGTTATCGGGTGTGAATAAAAAAAATATTTCAAATAATAAATAAAACCCCCCAATAAAGTAATTAAAATCTTACAGTTCAAATAATTGTACCGTATAAAATATAAGGTAGCACACAACAGTACAAAAATAAATATCGCAAAACTATTTTCTAATTTGACATTAGTGGCATTCGAGTGGGCCGGGGCAGAGGCTGGCAAGTGATAAAAACAAATTAGCCATTGAAAATTCACATTTTTGAAGTCGAAGTACTTATCATAATTTTGGGTATTTTATAGACATAATAACCTTTCAATTTTAAAATGGTTATCTGTTCACAATCTACCGGCAGTTTAAAATCTCGCTAGATTGTTATAAACTAAGTAATAAAGACTTAAATATATTAAAACGAGAATATGTTTCTGTTTACAGGTAAAAAAATCGTAAGACCGTAGATTGCAACAGGAATGTTTTATATACTCTTGCTGATTTGCACGACGCATCCATAATCTCAAGCTGTGGAGTTTTAAAATTGCAATATTTATTGGCAATAATTTGTCATTATTAAAAATTCTACAGTCAATATTAAGTCGGTAATTTCAAATGAAGAATATTGTATTTTGTCTTTATTAACACAACATGTACATTTATATATCATAATATTTTTAATTTTTCGTTATTTCTCTTGCCTAATTATTTTATGTAATTTGATTCAAAATTAAAATTGTGGCATCTCGATTCCTACGAATACTTTTAATAAGACTGTGACGAAAATAGCACTCTACATTCGATATTTGTCATCATGTCAAACAAAAATTTAATTTAAATTTATTATTGAATAAAATATACGCCACAATAAACATTTTTTTTTTCACTATGAAAAGTTTTATTCTAATGAAAATTGATATGGTTGCCGCATTTTTGTACTTATTACATAAATATATTTCATAGCTGACAATTTGTATGTTCGATACGTGTATTAAATTATTTAAATATCATTAATGACTATTTAGACCATTTTGAAAGTTTTTTTTTG
Source organism: Saturnia japonica (assembly GCA_033032175.1). NCBI lineage: Eukaryota > Metazoa > Arthropoda > Insecta > Lepidoptera > Saturniidae > Saturnia > Saturnia japonica. The sequence continues at coordinate 10,084,185 of CM065314.1, forward strand.
CCGAAATATAAAGTTATTTCATACTACTACATACCAACGTCTAAAAAATAATTCATTATAAACTACTTTTTTAATTTACACAAAACAATAATATTATGTTGAACATTAAAGAAATTAGCTATTAATGAATAATATTGTAACATCAAATATAATTATTATTTATATTTTAAATAATGATAAAGAAAAATTTGAATTTTTGCTTCGATTTTGTAAAAGTTATAATACACATTATTTATATTATAACTATTTTTCGTTTTGTACAATTAATACAATTCGTTTAATAAAAGATATTCCATCTTTAAAATATCGTACACTAGTAAATTGTTTTTTTTTTTTTGTATACTATCTGGATACTGGATGAAATTCGTATTGTAAAATTAAATAAGGAATAAATAATCTTTAGTGATACGAGTTTGGAATAAATCGAAATAGTTCGTGGAAATTTTTAACTCTTCTCTGAAATTAATACTTTTACGGTGGGCAATGGCAATTTCATAAAGTAAACCTATTAAAGTAATATAGCAGTGAATTTTTTTTATATATTATGTAATGATTAGATAGTCTCACTAGACAATTTTCATAAAGCAAATATCATTATGTGTCAATACATTAAAATTATTTAAATGGTTCGGATGATTTTATTTTTAATTAGCTGACCCTCAGACGTTCTTGCATTAATGAACAACTCGACCACAACGCCACCTATCCCGACTTTTCCCTAAAAACGTTTCCAGGATCCTAACGAACAAAAAAAAATCACGCGTATTAATCGTTCGAATCATTAGTTATGGTCATGTAAGTTTTGTTAATAATAATACCAAAAGAAAATAACCGTTTCATTTTTCCAGTTTTTCGTGTAACCATTAAAATTTTTCTTTCCCTAAAACCTTAACGTACCAACCAAAGTATTAGGTACTAACATAAAAAAAAAAATAGTCAAATTGGTCCAGCCGTTCTCAAATGATGCTCATATTTCATTTTTATAATAGATTGTTATTACGTATTCGTAGCGACTACACTTGAGCACTTACCTTTCAGATAAAAAGATGCGGTCGGCAACATATTTGAAGAAGATTTAACAGGAATTTAATGCTGTTCTGTGCTCGAACAACTGAATAGAGCGCGAGAGAGACAGCTGCTGTTCAGCTGGTTCTGGTTCTGTACCTCAAAATGAAAATAGGATAATTTCGTTGTCCGTCTGTCTCTCAAGACTCTTTTTCTCAGTAGCTCGTGGAAGTGTCAAGTTGAAATTAATACGAAATAGGTACTCAGGTCTGCAATCCTTGGGAGCTGTGAAAAAAACAAACTTCTAAGTCTATACAGTCAAAAGATACTGCTGTTTATGCTGCATATTTTAACACTTGCAAAAGGAATAAAAACCTATAGGGTAGGGGAGACCTAGGTGTTTTGAAACAGAGGTGATTTGAAACATCACTGATTTCGCGGAACTAAAAACCCTTCGCTTTAGCGAGTTGGCATTGTCGCATTGTAACTCCTCCCTACTGCCCATTAATTCATAGTCATTCATGACTGAGTGCACGGTTACGTCGTTTTTGGTTCCACGCCATAAAAATCGTAAAAAGTAAGTAGGTATTCAAGGTTTTTTAAAATGCCTTTATTTGGATAATGCTTCTGTATTTTAGTGCGTGTGATATATGTTTCGAAGGCTTATTAACTAACGATTATATTTACAGCATGGTAACATCGCATTTCTTTGTGTTTTGCTTCTAGATTTGTAGTGGAAGAGAAATTGGGACGATTAATTTTAATAAGGATATTTGAAATAGACTGTGTCAAATCACCTCGTTTAAGTTTTGTATGACTGATTTGAGGTGCTGTAAGGCTGTTTTGTTTATTTTGTTATAGCTTGCCTACTAATTACAAAAGGAAGACTCATAGAGGTATGGCGAGTCTCGATATAATGATCTCGCTACAGAAGAAGTAAAACTGGGAAATTAAAGTCTCCGTGATGCAGCTTCGAGTTACAACTTCAACAGTACTTCGCTGTACAGGTATATTAAAAATAAAAGGCTTGTTAATCTTAGCATCCAAACATCACCTGACACTCTCCGACCCTTGCCCAAAGCTCCGCCAAGAAAAGAAAATCAAACGAATCAACGAAAAGTGAAAATCGCAATTTTGACATACCCCTTTAAAAAACGAATTGGTTGCAAAGATGACTAAAATAAAGTTAAAACCCATAATTTCAGAGTTCTAAAGAGACGTAAAAGTCCAAACCAGAAATTAAAAAGACCATGATTAACAAGAACAAAAGAAGGAAGAAGAAAAGGAATGATATTTATTGTATTTGTAATTTAAAACCCTATTCAAATAGGAAAACCAAAGAAAAATGGATCATGGATGAGAAATGGATAGAATGCAAGAGTTGGGCTCACGAAGCTTGCACAATTATATTATATGGTCGATACTACTTTACAACCCTTATTTCTACCCAAAAACTATCTGTTTCAACTCACCTCGATCCCTGTTTCAACTTACCTCAGTATGAGGGGTATTGAAACAAAATATCGTCGTTTAAGTCGACTTTTTGCCACAGAATTGATATTTACGCTCACTTTTTGTTAGGTACTCATCTGCAAGTGCAAGAAATGAACTATCGATGGATACTAATTTCATACGATTAATGTACTTTTGTATAGTTTTTTGTGTATGGAGCAAAATGTCAAAATTGTTTCAACTCCCCTCGGTCTTCCCTACTTCTAGTTTATCTTAAATTTCTAATGAAATCTAAAAAAAATATTATTTTGCGATTACAAACTTATTTGCAGTTGGTAAACTGACTGCTGCATATATCGATGAATGGGGACGACAGTTTTCTAACGGCAAAGTTAAGTTTGTCCCTCAATATAATTTTATCTTTTTCGTTAAAATTGTTCGATGCTCTGGAAAGGCCGGATTAATTATTCTTTAAAGGTTTTCCAGTGAACACTTTACCTATCTTACTTTGACGTCACACACAAGCACAGCACAGAAGGCAGACGTGGGCAACAGCGTTTTAATTTTTTATGACATAAAATTGATGTGTTTAGTAATTTTAAAATTATGTCATACTCTGTGATAACATCGTACTGATGTAATGTAAGATATTAAGTACACTGGTACACTCGTAAGTACACATTGTTGCTAGATACATTTAAAAAATCCCAACGAAAATATCAAGTGTATTAGTTAAAAATAAATAAATACACAAATAAATACAATTGATGTGTCTGTTTTGTTTGTCAAAATAACAGCATTTTACTAAATGCATATGAAAGTATAAACGGCACATATATCAAAAAAACAATTTTTGTTTGTCTGTCTGTTTGTTCCGGATAATTTCCTAAACGGTTGGACCGATTTTGACGAGACTTTCACTGGCACATAGCTGATCTTATATAAGAAGTAACTTAGGCTACTTTTGTTGTAGAAAAATAATAAGGTTCCGCGCAAATAAAAACCTATTCGGAATAATGACGATTATATGGCTTACGCTGAATAAATTGTAAACCATAACAGATATTATTTAACAAAGTAATAAAACCTACAAGGAAGTTAGAGAGAGCATAATTTTTTGTCTTTAAAAATACCGGGATTGAGGATAGCACGATTCGTTAGTCAGTTAGTAAATATATTATAAGTATAAGGATATAAGTAGTAACTTCATGTACATACATGAAGTTGTTTTTTTTATATATTTTATAGCTTAAACTTTGTTTTGTGTAAGATTTACCTTGTTATCTAGAGTGTAGGTAGATAGGATACAAGCGTTTAACTTACTTTTATTCCTACCTACACGTAGCACTTATCTCCACAGTGTATCTCCTTAGTAGTCCCCTGTATTATACTTATTAACAACATAAATTTTGTCACGCTCGGGATTTCTCAGATTTCTACGCTAAACGGGTCCGTCGTTTATTTAATAATCACTTATCACATATCATGATACGCTTTATATTGTTTTTACCAGATAAATGGAGATATTTTTTATTAAAGACTGAGTTTTAGTTGTATAAAAAGTGGTACCTACGCGTACCTACTTTGTTGGAAATACATCAAAAAAAATTTAATATTTTTAGTATAATTCTGATATATAATATAAATCATTTATGTACCTTTTATATTATTTATCAAAGGTGATATTTTTCCTGGCAAAGACATATCTCTGAGAATTATTTATAAACATTATTGTTTCAAACATCAGTTTATCATCAGCTTATGTTCCGCGATATTGACGACAAATAGTTTAAATTAATGTTTTCCTTAAAAAATACTAAAGAAAACTTTTTCATTAGGAGTGCCATCTATCTATAGAATTAACAAAATTAAAATGTTTGTTTGTAATGTCACAATAACAGCTTTTTACTAAATTTTTATGAAAGTATATACTTTACAATAAAAAAAGCTATTTTTAAAATTGTTATCTGTATGTCTGTTTGTTTCGGACAATCTTCGAAACGGTTAAACCGAATTTCACGGAACTTTCACTGGCAAATAGCTGATGTTAAAAGAGTAACTTAGGTTACTTTTATTTTAAAAAAAAGAATTTCCGACGAGTTCCGCACAAATAAAAAAATCTGATGATGGTGAATTAATTCGGGGGCTTAAATGGCTTACGCTGAGTTATAGCAAATTAAGATATTACATAATTGTAGATATTGAAAAGACCTTCAAAAAAGTCAGCGAGAGTATACGTCTAGGAACAACCATAATAAGCATTTTTGTCGTTAAAATAGCCGGCAGCGGAGGAGCAAGATTCGCGCGGGCATTCTGTAGTTGCGTGAGCGAAGCCGCGGGCACAGCTAGTATGATAATATTTTATTACTATTATATGTAATATAATATCCTTATCACAATAACCTACTACTTTTAACTTTTCTGTCACAGGTGCCTTTGTCATAATCCTACCTGTGATATACTAGTGCCTAATCGTATACAATCTAGTTATACCACACATCCATCTTAACATTCATATCTCTGCCTTATGTAATATTTGTGATCTGTGTTATGTATCCATGCATTACAAGTATTACAAAGGGTGTTAGAGTGGTTTTATAAACTTTTCCCTTAAATTTCAGCCTTCAGGGGCGTTACGCAATCACTATACAAATGTAAAATATAATTTCTGCCGTTATACCTTTAATAGTATATGTTTATCGTTAGATGATGGCTAAGTGTTAACGAATACGGACACCGCGTCGATCGATTTGAGTTCGAATCCTTGCTATACGAAAACAACGTGACGTATTTTCTAATGTCCCGCCTTGCTAGTTATCACATTCAAGTTTAAAATCTTTCGCCAAGCACCTATATACGTGTTACGTCAACTGTAGTTGAGAGCCAGTTCCTCTACTAGGCTTAGCGTGGTAGGCCATAACGTCACTTAAGATCTGGTTAGATTGTGTTTTTTTCCGAACTGACTATACTATTATCCATAAGGGCCTTAGAGCTTCACATGGCTTTTACAGCTTCACCGTGGATTGGAGGCGAACGTTTAAGGCACTCAGCCGCAAAAGCGTGGCAACAAGTTCAAGGGTGCCAAAGTGACCGAACTTCTGCATAGGCTGTTGCCGTAGTTTCAATTAAGTCACGACCTGGCATTATCCCTATCCATAGAAATTCAATTCAAATTAACATGTACATAACATGTATATATACATGTTCCTACAATCCTACCCTATCCTACCATGTGTATTGTGAGATTGTGGCCTTAACGCTATGTATAAAGAATAAAAAGTAATGAATCCACGATGTTGTGTAACTTTGCTATTTAACTATTATTTACAGTGATTTTGTTTCTATGTAAATATTATTTACCTACCTTTGCAAAACGGACGGAGACGCTAGCAGAAACTATGTAATAACTCTAGCATTTATCTGAATTCCTTTAAAATGTATGTAAGTAATTTGTTAGCAAAAATCAAGAAAGTATTTCGTGTTACGTTCTTAACCCTTAATAAAAATCGATAAACCCTTTTCCTACATAATACCTACTTACATAGAACCTACATAATAATACTTATGAAGGAGAATTCCACCTCGTGTTTATACATGTGACCCAAATAAACGTTTTCTGATTTGCTGAGATATTAAAAAGCAATATCGAAGTCCACGAATACATAAAAGTTAAATGAAAATTACTTTTTTAATCTACTAAAACAACTTGTCACAGTGGGTACGCAGATTAATAAATTTGTAACTAAATATAGCTTTCACTGGACATCTTAATTCCACCTAGCAGAAGTTAGCCTCGACTCTAGGGATAACATTAACAAAACAGAGTTGCTATCTCTACTGGTTGGTAAATTCAAGATAAGTTAACAACGTGCTTTAGTACAAAGATAGGGGTTTGGATTTATACGATTCATTTAGTAGTTACAACATTTGTTATACACACATGTCAACCGTAAACACACACTAACAATAGGATATACAATAATACAAAATCTTTAGTTTTTAATTTTATTTGTGTTTTTTCCTTGTTTTATTATTTATTATGTTTATTTTACTTCTAAGTTTGAGTAATAAATAAATATGTTTTCTTTCTTTCGTTCATTTGATATCGATGCTTTTAATACGTTTTTAGTAAGTTACAAAAGTATGTAGCAAATCAAGCTTATTAATTATTATAGAAGTTTAATCTTAACATCTATTACGTAATTAGTATACATATAATAATCAGTTTATTTCCTCATCAATTAATCTTAGAATTTTTCTTATGTACTTATAATAATATGGATTTATAAATTTATATTATATAGCTCAGGAGATCGTTTTACGTGTTAATCTCTGGAACTACCAGATAGATTTGAAACATTCTCTTTGCTTTTTATAACCTATTTATTGAGGAAAGTTATTGGCTTTTTAACTTCATGTTACGATCTTAAGGATCGGAGCAGGAACCATGAACTTAATGCAATATGGAAAGCTGTAGGCAAGTACGCGAAGTGAGAAAAATGCAACGATAGGGTTACTCATATCCGTCGCGACAGCGCGGGGAGGGCGGTGCGGTGGAGAGTTGGTCGAATAAATTTAACACTGGTAAAACCCTTAGACACAGCTAGTAATATTATATAGGTACAAAAATAAAACATATGTTCTCTCGTATGTCTAATTAAGGTGCGGGGAAGGCAACTGCCCACCCTACAAAACTCATTACCTACACTATAAAAATCCCCTGTATTGAAGAAAATACCGGTTTTATCCTTTTTATGTAGAGAAAAAAATGGCTTATAGTGATTGATCATCTGAGTGGTTGAACCCTCATAGGATAATTCGCTAATTACGCCAATATGTTTGCTATAGGGACCGCACCGCATTATGGGACCTAAGGTAGCAAGTGGATGTAATTAATAAACCTTTAAAAATGAAATAAACCATGAAATGTCCTTCCCACCTGCACTATTACTCTGTTTTAACACATATGTAGTAATATTAAGAGCATTTCTGTCTTTACTAAAACGATAGAACACTTTAGATGTTACTTTAGTACACATGTTGAGGGTGGAGTGATATCCTTGCGCCTAAATATCCCCATCAACCTTCGTCCCGACCGTATCTCTCGCTCCCTTACGTTTATCGCCTGCCAATTTGGCTGCACGTTTGTGTTACAGAATTTTGGAGACAGATCTTAGTAGTTGAAGATCACTTTGCCTTTTATTGATGGTAGCTACAACAAAAATGTGTGATAACGCGACATGTAGATTGTATTATTATAAATTCAATTAATATTGATAAAATTATTGTATAAATCATTGTCTTTTAACAATATTTTATTTTACGGGTTTCTTGTGAAAATTGCTTTAATTTTCGGTTTATTTTTTCATAAAAATTTTAGTACTCAGTATTTTTGGACTTCAGATTTATTCCAAATATAATTAGAATCATGGATAATTAATTAATTGTGCGTAGTAGGTGAGTTGTTGCTCTAGCTAAGATGTTAAAATCTATGAACCAAATGTGGATATTCAAGTACATTTTTAAATTCTAAGTTTTTAAATACAGCTACCTTCACTAACACCTCTGGTGTAACATCAAAACTATGATAATATGACATATTATTATGTATTCTTTGCTAACTACGCTTCATATGTGGTATATTACGTACTTAGGAACAGCGTGATAGAAGGTAGAGCAATAATGTATACGTCTTTTTTGTTATAGGTATTTAGTTAAGTAATAACTAAATTTTTCTTATTCTTGGTAAATCTTACTCAGGAATACCAGCAATTTAATGTTAAATAATCTATAAAAATATAGTTTATTATGGAAAAAGTAAAAGGACCAAGGTCTGACAAACGAGATAGGGATGCGAGACTATTTTCGTATGGGATAACGGCCTGTATCGGTCTACGTAGATAATTACCAAAACAAATCTCGCTTAATTGTGCAAAAACTAAGGTTTTAATATTTAATCGACGTGTTTAATTGTGGTTACGTGTACTACTTGTACTTGGATATAACTCGTATAACAAAGAAATCAACAAAATAATGCGCTCTCTAATGTATTTCATTTTTGGTCTCGTCTTATTCAATGTATTGCCGATCTACAAACTAGCTACTATGTACTATGTTGCTATGATCTACTACTATATTGAATTTACTATGGAATAAAGAGTAAGGAACAAACAGAACCTCAATTTTAATTGAGTTCAGACGCTAATAACTTGAACTAGGTATTAGTAGAATTTCACCGTGTCTACAATGACTGTAGTTGAATTCCACAGAGTACTTTATATATGTATACTGAAAGTTCAATACACAGTCATATCATGAGTACACAATTTAATTCTTCTTAATAAATAATTTTAGATAACAGTCACTTTAATAGCCTGTATGTCATCTAAAAATACAATTATTGAAATGGGAACTTCAGGGGAGAAGATATTTCAAAAGTTAGTGAGATTTAATTAAGTGTGAATAAGTATATATAGTGTATGGACATTGATGATGGCCCTATAATATCTTTTGTAAGGTATTTATAATTATAATAAAAGAGTAAATATTCGAAATCCGTACATTGAAGATATTTAAGAAAAACTACTACTTGGGGCTTAGAATCATGGACAGAACACATTTCGATAGTTTTTGACATATTGGCTGTCTGTCTGTTTGTTTGTACGCTAATCACGCAAAACTTACTCCAACGAATTAAATTTTTATTATGATTGTAGTGTATAGTCTCAAGGTAAATTTAGGATGCGTTTTTATATAAAAATAATCATAATCATTGGTGTCTTATTATACCAACAAAATATTTTTAATACAATTTACTCATACAAGAAACCACAGAAAAAAATGAATGGAAAAGTACAACATACTTTGTAGATGAATTTATAATCATATTACCTCCTAATAATAGTTTAATATAGGGAAGAATCTAGGTAGACTTGGAAAAACATGGCTTTTAATAATATTATAGTGATTTTTATTACATTTGCATGATACGGTAACGTAGGAATTTGCGAAGTTCTTTGTTCGTGCCATGATGACCAGACGGCGTGGTTCTGTAGTGGAAGGCACATGATAGGATATGGTAAAACAAGTCTTCAAAACTGTCCAGGGTTCCTAGTTATTATTTCTAATCCAATTCACTTGTGCACAAAAACCAAACTATTTCATATAATGATTACCGCCATAATTACATAATATAGAACAAATAACTTAAATTTATGAATTAAAATAAAAACTAAATCCAGTCAAACCTATTGTATACTTATCAATCTGCAATATTTTCCATAAAAGACGAACATCTGAAACGTAAAAGAGCTGAAAAATTAAACATTATTTTCAATACTATGCTTACGGATAGATCTCGTAAATGTACACTAATGGAATAATTAATAAACAAAGTGTTTAAGTTTCCCGCGGCGCAATAAATAATATATAAATTAAATGGCCGAGAGCTCGGGCAAAACAGAATTAAAACTTTCCGGGACGCTTCACCTAAATCACGACGGGCTGATTTATATTTCACGCACCTTCCGCCAGAGTGCGGTGTGCGGAGCTCTCGCGTGGTATTCTGCTATCACAAACGAGAGGATTTTACGACAACCTCATGTATGTATGAGTAGCTCTACCGTTTTTATACTTGTATATCTATCTTCTTCTATATAAATAAAATGATTGAAGTTTTACGTTGTGCGAGCATCACTCAAAAACTACTGGATAGAATTAATCGTTTTTTTTTTTAAATTCAAGCTTATTGTAGGGGTTCGAAGTCACATCGATCGTACCTAGCTAAACGTGTTATGTATATTACAAATAATACATATTAGTATTTTATGTTAATTTTAATACCCCTAGATTTAACTTGTATTTACAGTACAAACTTAATACGTACACCAAGGTAGTTTTAATACTCAATGTTTAATAATAATTGTATCAAAGTGAACCGCTTTCGGCATTAGATAAACCTATTGTACAAAGTAAATCAATCTAACATTTTAGGCTATATAGGTTTAAATAACTTTTTTATAGGGTAGTACGTTAAAGTTATTTGTTTCACGTAAACTTCGTGAACAGTGTTTATGTTTATTATAAATGTTTTAAGCATCAAATATTTATATATGTATTATATTATTTTAATATTCTAGGTTAATAATAATTAAATCACTTTTTGAAGTGAAATCTTTATTACCGTTATGAGTTGAAACGCGATGAAACGAAAAAGCGACACCAAAAAGAGGCAACCACGACAGAAAAATACTGTTTTTTCTATGACAACCTCATACATCTGTAGGATTTAGTGTTCGTTAGAATGAGATTGAAATACATTATGTACTGTTAATGCAAGTCATGATTTTCACAACTATGATCGTCGTCGAATTGGCCTAGAGTGTGACAACCAGACTTGTACTCACTGTGGTATATACAGTACGAGTAATCAACAGTTCTAATCCCGCTGATTTAGGACTTTTAAAAAGATATTTTAAATAAGGTATTTTTATGTTTTCTGAAGGTTTCACTCATACCGAGTTTAAAACTGCACGAATGTTTTTTAAATCTGTTTCTTTACAAATAAAAACTTTTATACACCTACTGCATCTCTAATCTACAAAAGCTTACATCTCGTTTTTTCTTACATTCTCTAACATACTTAAATATATGTTTTTAATGATTGTCTTCACGAGGCAACTACTAGAACCAACTAATTTTTTTTTTTTTTGTTAATAAAATTACCCAAACTCAATTTTGAATGTGTTTATTCTGTTCAATCAGTAGGAATATTAGATATATATTATTTCAGAGGTTACCTCAAATTTTCATTAAGACAAAACTATGAAACAATTTTCTTTAGCATTAAGTATATCTCGGGAGGATTTAAGGCCCTTTACGGTGAATTTAATATTCGCTACCGTTAATATTAGATCTTAACTTTTGACAATATAACGCCAGGTAGCAGGAGGCAAGTAAATTTAATAACGTCTAAAGATATTATTATATTCATAACTAGTTTAAATCGTTGATGCGAGGATTTGTGAGTTTGCATACAGAGTAATAGGTATCTACGAGCTAAACCAGCAGACAATATTTCTAAGTGCGGTGAACATTTGCCAGGCAAATCTGCAAGGTTTGAATATAAAATGGATATAAGTCGCTTATGTAAATGAGGTAATTTAGGAAAAATACTTCTACTATAGTTAAAATCTCATGGTAATGAAATAGTTCATTTACCTTTGATATAATATTATAATAGCAATGAATAAAGAATTTCACGTAATGATTCCACCGACCTTCTAACTCTAGATTCACACGCTAGTATGAATTAGCTTTTGTCAATAATTTTTTTCTAAAGCATACATTATAGGTATACATTCATTTAATATAAATATGATAACCATTTGTATACCGAAAACATGCAAATAATAGGAATTACCATTATCATATTGAATTACATATTTTAGTAATTTTATACAGACTTTAGTAGAAGTTAGTAGGTACTCACTGTATTGATGTACTCTTCAGAATAGATGCCTACCAAATATGGGCACCCTATCATGCATACAATACCCAGAAATCTATAGTAATATGATTTCAAATAAAAATGCAAATTTTATCTTTTTTGTGTATTTATTTTTAAAACTTAAAAACAATTTATCGTGAATGAACTAATCAAATCAAATCTATCGATTCGCCAAATGGTAACAGTTACACAGGACAGATAACTTATAGATAGATCATTTTCTTTTATTTTATAGCGTTAATGAGTTGGAACAGTAATAAAACAAAGACCAGTGAGCGTTTATTCACTCATCATAAGCGAAGCGTATGAAGTTTTATTAAATATTTTTTATCCTCATCGACAATCGTTTCTATTATATAGAAAATTTTGATGAAAACTTTATGCTTGTTGACATTAGCCAATCATCACTTTTTACTGCAGAACTACGCGAGTTGGTAAACTAAATCAAAGTTAAAAGATAGCGACAATTTTGGCACGAAAAATAAAATTAGCAAATTCTTTCATTCGTCATACTTACTGTGAAGATATGGAATCACCTCCACATCTTATGTGGTCAGTATGTTCCCTTACTCCTGCGATATTGTTTTTTCATCTAATTTTTAAAGTTAGATTTTATTAATGTTGCTACAGTGTGATTTGAATTGTATATATTAGAATTTTATGGTTCATAATTATCGTCAATTTACCACCTACTTTGTCACTAATTACTCGAATTATGATCAGTTGCCTCTTTTTACTGTTGATATAATAATATTTTTTCTCAAAGCGCTTAGGCAATTGGCTCCTTTTATAGACTTCCTGATTGCATAATTTTATTTATCTGAGTTCACGAGACGGCAAAGAAAATAAAACAAATACTAGCGAATGCTTATTCAGCCCCCATTAGCGGGCCTGGTCGGACTACGAACCGAGTCAATAAATCATATCTCCTCTTATCGATTCTATTGAATAACGATTTACTCCCTGCCAACATTCTTAATAGCCCCTTTCGGAATATGAAAAAGATTTCTATAATACGACCGTCTAGAAAATTTTACTAGTAATTCTTCTATTAAATTTTAATTGGTGAAGATTAATAATAGGCACTTAAAATTGTTATATTTATGTTTATTTGTCTATTAATTTGTTTTTACATTTTTCACATTATAAAATAACAAAATATGTACAAAAAATGAGGAAAACTACCTCGAATACTTATTTAATATTGTGAAGTATTTTAATATATAGCCGTTAGTAAAAGTTATTTTCATTAGTTAATTAAATTAAAACAATCCAGTTATATTGCGATAATCTATAAGGCAAACTAATTAAAATATATATTATGTATTTACAGCAATATAGTAGAGGTATAATCATTTATATGGATTCTGTTCTTTCTCACCACTTGAGTTCAGCTTCCCGCAAAAGGGGATAAATAAGAATTGCGAGCGTGGTTCATATTCAACCATCCAGACCAGATAAAGAAAGCTCTATGGAATTAACTGTAAGATTATGTTACGGAACAGTTCGCTCATTATGCTCTACCTAATCCGTAATGAAGTTAATTTAGGACTGAACATGAAAATATATGTGGCTAATATTCAAAAAATCTCTTGTAACATTGTATTGGTAACCCGGGTAACAATCTCAATTTATTGCTACGTAGTTTTCCGTCCAAAGAAGTAGCATCCATCACACGTATCATCTAATCGGATCTTTTGCCTACATGTCTCGATACATTCCACCGCATTCGATGTGATGTAAAGCTTTTTCTTACTTTTCTGAAATCCAATGCTAAAAAACTTTCGTAGAAATACTGATAAATGTTATCTGGTAGAAACTTTGAATAACGGGATTCTAAAAACTAACAATATTACTTTGTATTACATGATAAGTACAAACACTAAGTCGGATAGATTCGAAACTATGCTTCATTTTCTTGAGTTTTTTACACCAACAAAGTTACCGTTATTTTACCGTTTGACTAGAGTCTTATTTAAGTGACGAATGCAGTATTCGAAATACACTAATGAGTATTTGACAATATCTTTAACTTGACGATGGTAGATAAGGGGTGGGAAGTATAAAAAAACGTTCTACAACAATTTTCGACAAGATTTTTTCTTGTTTCAAATATTGTGGCTCATTTTAGAATTTGAATTATGGTCCTTCAAGGCATTCTCGCAAATTATCAATTATCCATTTCAGTTTCATAGTTTTGATAATATAACCATCATATGGGTATCGATGGTTTACCTATATGTAGACATGTAGCAGCTTAATACAAATTAGTGTTGTTTGTTTGTGATGTCCAAGCAACAATTGAACTAGAAATGCTACAGTTTTATCATTATATAATGATTATAGTCAATAAAGTAGGAATAAGTTATTATTTTGTTAATATAGTGTACATATTCTTGTTTTTTCAATAAAAAACAACGTTTTGTTTTATTTATTTCACACAGTGCAAGCTTAAGCAGTAGGTTAGGAATAGCGTGCCTACGAAAAATATAAAAAGTTGATTCTCCTATTATTCACCAAAATATCTATACTTTTTTATCTGATATATGTCTGAAAAAAATTTAATTGTAAACCGTTTTATGGAGCCATATTAAAAATTTAATAAATTCATAACTTTTACTTTATTACATTCACTTTGCCCGTTGCCATTATACCGAGCTTTTTATTAAATACTGGGCCAATTTTCATTTTTGCATAGTCGCGGTCGTCGTGACTAAATTGCTTTACAATATAATTAAAGGAGACTATTGTTTCGCATTCCGCTGACAATATTTCGATTTGCATTTAGAATGGGGATTTATTCGGTTCTTTCAGTTTCACTGTAATCCTAGTAGTTTTTTTTTGTAATTTTTTTTTTTCTATAATTAATGATACTAAACTTCTATAAGTATTCTGAAGTAAATACGTATCCTAAATTGTTTGACAAATGATTAAAGATTGTTATTAACACCTGTTAATTTATGGACTGCTCGTACTGAGACAAAACTTTAATATTATTTTGTTTTTTATTTACAAGTGTTCATAGACGTCCATACGTAAGCTGGCTAGTAGCTGCGAGCGTAGCCAGCAGTATAGGCTGGCGTAGGCTGGTTAGTTATTACCAGAATCCAAATAATTATAAAAATAATAATATCGTGACACAATTTTATTACTAAACAAAGCTTGTATTATTGTAACTAAGCTGATCATATACTATACAATATAAATATACAGACATTTTAACACCCAAAAATATTATTTTGCTCATCGTGCAAATGTTAATTATGTGCAAGGATGGAACCCGCGACATCTCGACTCAATAGTAGCGCTTACTAACACTGCGCCCAGCAGCCTGTAATATTATAGCACCAAGGTTTTTTTCATATTCAATATTGCAATATTATAAAATATATAGTATTCCAAAATATTTATTAACTACACTGGTTTAAGTACTGAATATTCCAAACTGTTATAATTTTCATTTCATAATATAATACAAAGGTGAAAATGTATCCTGAATATTCAGAGACACCAAAACTCTGCCAACCATCCATAAAATCTGTTTATGCAAACTAGTCAATTACCATATAAATTCATATACGTACTGTATGTATCAAAACGAAATAAGTCATAATAAAATTACATAAGGATTATTTTTTACAAAAACACAAAACTGGTTTCACTAAAGATCTTTATTTCTTATATTACAAATAAATTGTATTATTTACAACATGTTCATTACACATCTCGCAATATTTTTCTTAATTAGGCTATGTTACAATACCATCAATATGTGAAGTAATTGAATTTATTTAAGGATAATAACACACAGGAGATTACAATGTGCAGGTGTTATATTCGAATGAATCGATAGACGAAAAAATTCAAAATCTAATTTAAGCTGTGAATTTTATTTTCTGTATTTGTTTGGGCCATATAGTTATGGTTGCCGGTGCCCGCAAAAACTGTTTGATGCATAGTTTTAATAAATGCACGTCCAATTTTTAAAGTAACTTTTTATATAACACAAAATTTTAATCATAAGCTTAAATTTTCTTCAAGCACTGGTATTTATTTTATAGCATTTAGTGTTAAACTTTTCTACTATTTACTGGTTTTCAAATTATGTTAGGCATTTAAAAGTGCACATTCATTTGATTATATACATTGTTAATTTAGATACATATATTGAAATAAAATATCATTCGCTGGACACAAAATTCCTACAGAGTGATGTGTGGTTTATTATATATACACATTATGTGTGATATAATCCTTAAAACAATAAGTGGATAAACATACTTTCGATTAGTACATAGTTACATGGAATATAAGTACATTCACTATTAATATCGTCATGTTAATTTACATCATGTTGTTTATTAACGTTCAAGACATCAGTCGAAATGTTAACTAACGCTCTAGAGTTACGGTGAAGGTAAATTAATAAATAAACAGCGTCATGTCCTTGTCTTGCTTTCGCGTATTAGTATAGCAGGTTTCAACATAAAAAGTTATGATTTTTTTTACTGCAAATTGTATATATAAATTACTTTGGAGCCAACAAATAAGTATATTGTCCCTTGTAGATATTCTCACCTCTAGATCATATGGACAGTAAAAGTCATATTTTTAAAATCTATTATAGTTTATAAAATTAATTATGAATCTTAAATATCTTAATATGTTGAAATTAAAGTCTCAGACATTATTCAATATAATAATTGTAATATTATAAAATATGCTTTAAAAGGAAAAACATCAAAACAAAATACAAATTGCGTTTACAAACATAACTATAGGCACTACATAATTAGTTAACAAGGTTGATTTATTGTACATTACGGTGAAAGGTTTGGTTTTAATTATTACGTTGTCGCGCCAGCCATAGGTAGGGACTAATAATATTCCTATAAATCGTATATATACACGGCACATAATTTGGTAAATAATATCTAACATTATTTAAAATAAAATTGCATGTTATTGCATTTAAATATTTACATTAAACTTAATTATAATAAAAAGGTACTTGAAAACATTACTCGTGTAACATTTAAAATAACAATGTTGTTTTGATTATTATCATTTTGTAATGAATTGCAAAGTATCTTTCCTAACAATGCAATTAAAATTTAATAATAAATCTATTTTTAATAAAATAGGATTCAATAAATCTTTGTAACAGATATCTGTTAGTATTGAGATCTAAGGATAAAACTTCTGTTCTTTTAAAAAAAAAATCTTGTCACTTCGACGTTCAAAACAACATCGTCATTTTAATTATTTTTGTATTTTATAACAGCATCCATTCAATTTCTCGGTAATTAATTTAATTTACATAATAGATATTACTAAATAACTTTTTGTTTATAAATTACAAGATATTTCGTGTAATCCGTTCCTATTAATCATTTTAATCGTTGCTTCATTCACAAGCGTTCGTTTAAAGCTTAATTTGTATCTGACACTAGAACCCAACCAGATTGATTCAGTCTCTCCAATTCGCTCATTCACTTTAGCAAGATAATATTCTGTCTTGTATCGAAAGACAGTCTTTCCAAATTAAGTAAATACATACTTATTTCACTAAAATGTAACTTGGTTCGTTATAAGTGGGCTAGAATATCAATTTCTGATGGTGGTGGCACTTGAGTATCATTTAGCGCTGTCGATCCGGAAACGGTTACTATAACGGGCTGTGAATCTGTATGGACTATTGTTACTAGGTGTTCATCAGGATCTTTCTCCTGTTCTGTTGGTTTAGGCAAGGCTTCGATAGTGTCATCACAGTACTTCAACTCGATAGGGGTTATTGTAGGGAGTGTATCTGTGACATTGGCGGGTGGATCATCGCGAGGCACACGGTACGACGGTGGGCCGCTGTACTCGGAGCCGCACCAGGCACCGCCTGTAGACCCTCTGCTGTAAAGGAAAAAAATACATTACTTACATAAACACTTATTTAATCAAACTAGCTCATTAACCTAGTGGTCGTAAGCGCGACTGCTATGCTCGAGATCCTTGGTTCGATTCCCAGGTCGAGCTAATATTGTTATCAGGTTTTATGTGCAATTCTCAGTAGCAGCTTGGAGTTTGACTTTGTGCCCGATTAATGGCAATAGGCTCGCCCCCTATAACATGGTACCTAAAAACATACCCGGCGAATGTACTTTAGTACAACTCTGCCTAACCTTTCGGGGACACAGGCGTGAATGGTATGTTATATTTTAATTGGCTAAAATGACTTCGTCTTGACCTTGGTCTGTTATCTAGTGGTTACCGTTTTTGTATTGTTTGCCCCTGTATTGTGTAATATAGGTGGGATTTTGCATAATAAAACTTGGTTATTGAGCACAAGTGAAGTGGATTGAAAATAATAACTTGGCCTGTGAATTCTGAGATGTAACAAAAACTCTCCAGAAATTTCTAACGAGGGAGCCATTTTGTTAGAATACTGAAATCACCAGAGGAAGCTCTATAACTAATCACTTGATAATGATTGTAATAGTCTAATAAACAGGGACTAGTTGTAAAGCTAGTAAAAGAAGAAAAAGAAATCAAGAACGCTGAAAGTTGTTTTTAATTAATAATTATCAACCACATTTTTATATTTTATGCTGAAAACGTATGCCTCTCACATGCTGAATAAAAAGTGGACCATTAACCTGAATACTTTGGATCTGCATGGTGTTACTATGTTACTGCATGGTGGGATATACTTATCCCAAAATCTTTTAAATAGGAACAAGATTAATGAAACGCTATTATCATTAATGTTTTAAATAGTTTTCCATTTGTCTTAAATTACATCACAAATTTTATGAAATGTGTAATTTTATACAGTTTTCATCGGACTACATCCTGATGTCCTAAAGTATAGTGTAAGGATAAATAATAGCCATCGCAGACAATCCAATTCAAATTGCTTTTAGAGATGCCACCTGCAAATATCGGACTGAAAGCCAGACGAACAGAAACAAGTGCACGAAGTCTGAAAAATTCATTGGTTTACTGGGACTCGAATCTGCGGGCATCAGGTCGATATTCCTCCATGACTTATATAACGCGACTAATTTAAATTGGTAACGGCTGACAGTGATGGAAACCAACGGGAACAATTCTAAACGTTTGAGAACTGTCTTTGTAATACCTACTTACCACCGTATGTGGAAAAATATAGAACTGTAGATTTCTTGGCATTTTAAGTCACCAAAACAACGCGGATTTGCTTTGTGATTAAGTCCTTGCCTGAAGTAAAATTTCATACTAGATATTCCTAGGTATCCATGTAACAGATTGCAAATCCTTATACATTGTATATGTAATCTATTACTTATTTAATATTATCTCAGGAACAATCATAGTAGAAAAAATATTTTTTTGCATTTTATAACTTTTTGTTGAGAAAGGCTACTTACTAGCTTTGCCCCACAGTTTCCCCGTGTTAATATTATCCGACAAAGAACGCGCCGCCAACGCACCCATGTAGTTCTATTATAATTGTTTTTCGCAAGTACCAAATATTTTAATTATTCATTATCTCCTAAACTATGTGTCCAAATAGCATACTTTAACTTCATAAAATTGTATTTATTATGAAGTAATTTTTGTTTGTATGGATTAATATGCCATGTCTAATAATAATGCTTATAAATCAATTTTTAATTTTCAACAAATCTTTGTCACAAAATACCTTATTGTGGCATATGTATAAGAGATAGGCATATGCTAACTGCGACTTTTTTAAAGATAAATTAAGGACCAATATTATTGTACAACATTATATTTCCGTATCGATAATGATTACGCCAGCGCACGCGGTTAAAGCAATTCGGGAGGGCTTTGATTTCCGACTTACGTAACAAAATCAATATTTAAAGCTAACTGAAAGATGTAGCCTAATCTTAAATAGCATATACTATTCATCGAAAGTCTGGCTTACAAAAATAACTTTTCGAATCCGACTGGTAATTTCAGAGATTAGTGTGTTTAAAAAAAACAAACAAATAAACTTTTTGGCTTTATTATATATTAGTATAGATATAACTTCACGCTACAACCGTAAGGAACGGAGCAGTAACCATGAACGTCAAGCAATCTGTCAAGCTGTAAACAAGTACAAGTATTGAGAACAACGATAAGCTAAACGGTTGCGTTAGCGACAGCACGGTGGAGAGTTGCTCAAATAAATTTAACATGACGTGTGAACACGTAGGACACAATTATATTTGTATAAGAAAGAACGAAAGAAAGAAAACATTTACAAATTCATAGTCTGCACAAACTACATACCTGACTAGACTGGCCGAGTTTGATCTGTAGGTAGGTGGCGGTGATACCGCTGGCGCACTTCTATCTAAAAGAAGTAACCTGAAAAAAGAAATAATAACAAAAATATATCTTAAACAGAATCCAAACAAATAGTCGTATAGAAAAGTAAACAAAACGAACTGGTTTTTTTTGTAGGTAGGGATTTATTTATTTATTGCGAGATTGTATAAAAATTAAAATTATAAAACCTTTAAGCTTAGAGACGTCATTATAAAATTATTTGAAGAGGGTTTAAAAGAAGTGACCTTACAGAAGTGGAAGGATTGTGTCAAACAAAATCAGCTCTTTATTTCAATCAATAATTTCAGAATTAGAATTCATATTCCGCCGGTCTGACTATGGTCTAAACTCTAAACCATCCGATCATCACGATTTCACATTATTACGTGAATAACAAAGAAGATTGTTATCATATACATAAATCATATAATAATAAAATTCTTTAAATAATTAATTTATTTAAATTCTTTCATTATTAAATAACTTTAAGTTTGATTATAGTCAAATAGTATTAAAAATAAAAGTAGTTACAAACAATTTCGACTCGAGAAATCAACTTTGTTTTTTTATAAGACAAACACAATATAAACAACTAAAAACTTTGCTAGTTAACATTTATAAATACTTAGACAACATTAGGTTTCAATTCATAAAAGAATTAATTACAAAGTAACTTCTTATTTATTTAATTTCATATTACAATAAAATTAGATTCTGAATTTTAATATAGTAAAAAATGATAATGTAGATCCTAAATAGGATTTTAATAAAAAAGGACTACTTAAAAGGTTATGAAATGGAATTTTATGTGGGAGTTAAACCGGCTACGTTATTGTATTGACATTTTAAGCTCCTGTATGCCTGTGCACTACTACTAATGACATTTTATATCTATTTCGGAAATCCAATAGTGTATACATAATTGATTTAATATGTATAGATGAGCAACTCGAAAGAGAAAATACTATACCTACACTTGTGTTAGAATGCTATAGGGATACGAGACCATTTTCATATGTGTTATCGGCCTACGAAAATCGTAACCAAAACAAATCCCGCTTATTTATGCTTTAAGTTTTAAAGTATAATTTAATGTTTAGTAGACGTGTTTAATTGTGGTTACGTGTACTGTGCCCAGATGTACTCAAAGAAAATCAACAAAATAATATGCACATTAATATTCCGTTTTGTACTCTACTCGCCTTATTCGACCTATTGTCGATCTATAGGTACTATACTGAAACCTATGGTATACAAATTATGCTTATAAAGTTAGTTAGTGTAAAAATGAAACCAATACATGATTTCACAGATTAAAGTATCTAAAGGTCTCTAAGGTAAAAACAAAACAGTAAATAAATAATAATAACAAAATAATATATGCCGCCTAGTATGCTTGTATGTTTTGGTGTGTGAGTGAGTGAGTGTATATGTTGTATCTTATGTGATTAGTGTTCTATCAGCTATGTGTGCGATACATTAAAACGATATCCTTCCCTATTGGTTTCTAGAAAAGAAAAATATATAAAATTTTGAATAGTAGTTGTTTTAGGTGTCTGGCGTGGCAGTAGTTTTGTGCATATTTAGATTTCAATTAGGGAATAGCTAAAAGAGGGGTAGTAGGTAGAGGAAGGTAGTATGACGCGTTCGATAACTAGGCATACATATTGATATACGGCCGTTTTCCTAAAATATCTGAGTTTACTATCTCCGAATTAGTACATATTTGTAATAAGTACTATCTTTAACTTAAGACAGATTTCGGATTCCCTCTTATCTATTCAAGCTATAGGATATGAATATATATTATGTAGATAAGAAAAACTATCCATCGATAGGTTATTGAAAAAAAGTAAGGACAAAAGGTTATATATTTGTCTATCTTCAGTAACTGAAACAAGGGATAGGGTTATTGAAAACGGCCAAAAATGGACATGAGATTAGGATAGTGTACGATTGTAGATATCAGCAGCTTTAATGCTACTTGGTGGATATTGACCCAAGATGAAATTAAGATTCCTAGGTCGTTTAAAATAAGGAATGTATATACTATATGAGGACACGATTTCACACACGGCCATTTAATTCCAAACGAAGCAAAGCTTGTAATATGGTAACTAAACAGCTGATATACATACATATATAGATATTTAACACCCTGCCACACACAACTGACATTTATGCTCATCACACAAAGTCAGTCATGGGCGGGGAGCGAACCCGCGATCTCACGGCTTAATAGTAGCGTTTATTACCACCGCGCCACGAGGCCTGTCAATCTGCCTGCCTGTAATATACTATATTAAACTTTAGAAAGTAAAATACGTACTCACGCATATGTATATATATTTCAAGAAATTGTTAATTGTTACAACTATTATTTCGTGTAACATTAATTACGTCATTTATTTGAACAAAGCAACTGTACGTTTATCCCTCTTAGGAAATGAGGAAAAGCGCTTTGAAGTAGTTTTGGGCGAGCGAGAATAACTACTTTCGCATCATTTTCGGTTGTGGGACGTATAAAGAGTGAGTGTTTCAGACCGCACATAAAAGCTCGACAAACCGCATTTCGAGCTTCGTTATTCTACATTCTGCAACTAGTTAGCAGGACAATGTGACTACTTTTATTTATGTATCAATACTAAATAAATTATTTCGACAATTAATAAATATGATCAAATCATCTTTCGCTTGTGTTTTCTCTGTCATATCTGTCATGAGCTGGCTACTAACGGTTGGTCTTCTAATCGTACATCGTAAATATACTGCAACCATGAACACCGAATATCACAGTTTTATATTTATTTATGTATTTTAAAACCATTGATGACAATTACTTAATATGCCTATTTGAGTAACAAGTTGAAATTGAAAAAGATTGAAAAAGTGTAGAGTTACCATTTTACAAGAATAATTTCTTATTTAATTAATTTATACAGTTTTATAAAGCTAATGATTTTTATAATTAAACTTTTTTAGGTGCGAGTTCAAAGTAACTTAAATCCTTTCTAGAACGGAAATAAGATTTTTCAAACGGAAATACGGAAATACTTAACATTCTGTAAAATTCATAGTAATTTTGTTTTATTTATGTTTATGTACTTCAATACTATTAATAATTATTAATTTATTGTCATATATAATTATTTTTTTTAATAAGAATAATAAAAATATGTGTATGCAGATAACCTTCACGCGTGTTTAAAGTAACCATTAACCTTGTATATATATTATTATCCAAAAAACTTTGTTTTATATACAAATTATAATATATTCAAATATATACAACATTTACATACGCTAGGATATCCTAATACTTAA
Organism: Saturnia japonica; assembly: GCA_033032175.1. NCBI lineage: Eukaryota > Metazoa > Arthropoda > Insecta > Lepidoptera > Saturniidae > Saturnia > Saturnia japonica. The sequence goes on from CM065314.1 coordinate 10,107,787, forward strand.
AATAACTACTACTTTTAAAAAAGTTAACAGGAAGACTCTAGGCCACTGCAAGTTAGTAGAGTGCCCAAGACCCACAAAGACCCCATCTTGGGTAACATACTTGCGCCGGTTTGAGGCCTTCTGCCGCTTCCGCAACCCTATTTTAAGTTATTAGGAGATGTCAAGATGCAAGGGTGTCCACGCAAATCGAATCCCATACGAGAAACCGTCTCAACTTCCAAGGAATGAATGTCGTTTTGTCCAGGCGTTTGCAAATTGGTTCAAGAATGGCCGCAATGTTGGCGCTGACTTTGCCCGACGAATGACGTTATTAAGACTTGCATTTCGCGAAATCGTACCAAAAAACTAAATAAGCCATTTTACAATTTATTGGTATTTATACTACCATTAGACAAAAGGTAATGTTTTTTTTAATTGCATTCAATTTCTCAACTGGTTAAATCAAACAACTATTTAGGTGTCTGAATTTTCCATTCCTGCCTTCAACTGTTACGAATCTAAATTCACGGAATCTCTAAATTAAACATTAGTATCTTCTTCTATTCAATACTGTTTTGTAAATTGCAATACCTTCACTTGAGCAATAGTATTTGAGTATTGTTAAAAGTAATCAGTTCTATGAACGTACCTGAGTCTATACTCCTGCATTGACGCTTGGTAGGTGGGCGGTGGAGGTCTGTATTGGAACTCAGGGTACAGCATGGCTGCGTATGGGTGATGGGGACGTGCGTAGCTCGGCGGCAGTCTAGGCACCAGTCGTCTGCATGAAGCTCGACGAAGACCGAGCAAAGCGCACGGCGCATCTCGAGCTCCCAACCGCCATGCAAGCCCCGCCGCTGTTACAAGCACTACTCCAATACCTACGAATTCAAATACATTTTTATTTATTATCAATTTTATATTATAACTAGCAGTGTCCAGCAGCGCCGTACGCGTTTTATCACGCGGTAATTATTTTGGTAATATTGGTAAAAATACACGTACATACGTAACTTTTCAGAACTTCAGACTTAATTATAGTAGAACGTTTTATCAAATAATTTGTATAAAAAAGTATATCGAGGTTTGCCATTGTGCGTGGATCACGCAAAAACAACTAGGTAGATTTGAAAAAAAAAGAAGTTCTTGTCAAAAAATATATCACGATATTTTCATTCAATAAAAAGATATTAAGGTTTTAAGAAATTACGATTTTTATAAGCATTACGCGTTCAGCAAGGCGTTTTCTTGCTGTGGTGACGAAGTCGCGGGTATCAGTTAGTATGTTAACAATTGTGTTGACTGTACTAGTGTAGACTGTGTCACAGTCCTTAATTTTTCCCAGACTAAACGGTATAATAAAATAAAAACACACAGAAACGATATTCATTAAAGTACATAAACGATTTAAAACTTGATTAAGGGAAGGAAGAAAGGCAGCTGTAATCAAAAAATAATTTGTTGTAAAAAAGAATATGAACATTATTCTGTAAATGTAGTCAATAGGAAAAAATTGCAGGAAAAATATCTATTTTTCATTTAAAATAATCATTTTCACAAGCTGTAAAATCTCAACAGTTTGAGTTACAGTTACATTGCAAAGGAGATCATTAAATTATATGTAAAACGCGGTTTCAAAGAATAAATAGTATAAAATGCCGCCACGTTGTATAGAAATAAAAAAAGTCTCCGTTTTACATGTTATTCAAACGCGAAATCTTTCAATGTAAATGGAAAGTTCTTAATGCCATCATTAAGAGTTCAAATTTTCTGGGAAACTTTTCCGATAGCTTGTTACGTTCGAAGTTAAATTTAATTAAATAATAAAAATAGAGAATCCAAATTATTAACACAAAAAATGCATATTTTGTACAATAGCTATCAACTTCGGTAAGATTAATTAAAAAACCCCATATAACGTACATATGTTTGGGCATTAAATTATCATTAATTATAATAATGTGGTTATGAAAAATATGTTACGGCTACCTACGGTGCGATTTGACACGCGCCTGCCTACCTCTACAATATTCACCCACGTCGAATGCATTACCTTTTGTATACAGATAACTTCGTCTATAGATAACTGCAATATCAAGGGTATTAACTATTATGTTGCTAACATTAAACCTAAAAATTACATAAGTCTAGCGTACGTGACAATAAGGTTCTAGAGAAGGTTAACTTTAAAGTGATAGTTTGTAGTGACGATGATTTTCTCGGAAGAAAATTTCCTCATAGCATTGCTCATTGTACATGCGGTATAGAGACCCGATGCCACCGCGAAGTTCTAATGGTACTAGACTGCATCTTAGCTTTGATCAAATATCTCTAGCGTCAAATGCATTTTAGTAGGTCGGCATAATACTGACAATAATTGCCGATGGAGACTGTGCCACCGAATCGACGGTCACTGTTCTTTGAGGACTGTACCGTACCTACTTGCGCTGTAGGTATAGATATTTTACCGAGCTAGAAAAAAGCAGGACTTAAATTTGATCACAACATTGAGTTCGATAATACATAATAATAATAATTGATTATAATAATCGGGCCCCACTATAACTGAACTCAGCTTACACAAGACAAAATGAAGTATTTATATAATTGAAAATTTGCCTATGAGTTGATCTGACTAGTTTTTTGCGGGACTTTTGCCATGTTTTGATTTTGATTCATTAACTTAACTCTGAAGGAATGATGGCTCAGTTGGTAGCGTGTATGGAGTCCGCATCGATCGACGTGAGTTCGAATTCTTGCAATGAGCCTGAGCTTTCGGTGAAGGAAAACATCGTACTGAAACCATAGCATGGTGGTAGGGCTTTTCTAATACCCGCCTGGCTAGCTACCCCCCTCAAGTTAAAAATCTGTCGCCACATCGTCACTTAGATCAGTTGAGATTGTGGCCACAGCGCTAAACCTATAACGATAATTAAAAAAATAAAATAAAAACATAAACCTAGCGTACGTAACAATAGACTTAGCGTGCTACTTTCTTGTGCCACATGGTCACTTATGATCAGGTGCGATTGTAGCCACAACGCTGAACCTATAACGATAAAAAAACCATATTTGACCTATATTATATAATATTTAGTGGCATTATCGTGATGAAGTTTGGTTTATTATACACAAGTGAATTTAAATATAAATATTAAATAGAAGCTTGAATTTTAAGTTGCCACAAAAACTCCCTCGAAAACGTTAAAAAGAGAACCATCACCGTGCCTTATAAGAAGTGAACTGATGATTTGGTTAAAGTATATTCAGGTGCAATGAAAGAGGCATAAACTCAAGTTTGGGTACAAAAGGTTGAAGGAGAAGAAGAATCTGTGTGGCGTTTAATATGCTTGAGAGATGCCTTACAAAACTTGTTCGCACTGATATTCCAAAATAATTACTTTTACTTTAGCCTACATCAAGTAAACATTTGGGCTGATTTGTTATTCAGTGTGCATGTGACGAGAAGTTTGGTCGAAAACACAACCAAAGTCTTATTACATAATTCGTATCAGCGCCCTTCAGCGGCCGAAGTTTTCAATTAAACTTCAAATGAATTCTGAAGCCGAATTAATTGGATTTTCATTAGCGCTACCGGGGAATGATATTATTGTTACTGGCAAGTGAACTATTGTACGGTTCGAAGGCAATTTGTACACGACACTCATTGCCAAAAACATGTTGTTTTCATAGCTACATCCTGCCTTCATTACCAAAAGAGTTGCATTCAAATTAATACTCAAAATTAATTGTACTCGGGATTAAAACCAGAGTTTTATATATTTACTACCTGTGCCACAGAGGTTGTGCTCATATGGACTACAGACTACTACAGAATACCCCCCCGTTATCGTGCTAACCTCGCTCCCGGTTATTTTAAAGATAAAAATGCTTATTGTGGGTGATCCTTCGAAGATATATATTCTCGTTGACTTTTTATACGTCTTTTTAAATTTATGTTATAAATTTGATATACCTCTTATGGTTTACGCAGCGTAAGCCATTTAAGCGCACCAAATTCGTTGTTTTCCGAATCGATATTTATTTGCGCGGACCTATAATAATTTTTCTAAAATAAAAGTATCCTAAGTTACTCCTTATAACATCAGCTATCTGCCAGTGAAAGTCCTGTCAAAATTAGTCCAACCGTTTCGGAGGTTAACCGGAACAAACAGACTGACATCGAATTTCAAAGATTGTTTTTTTTTTTTATTATAATTATCGTATATACATATGTCTTTCATATGCATTTAGTAAAAAGCTGTTATTTGGGGTTACGAACATACGAACAACCACTTTAGTTTTATTATTTATATAGATTTTGTGATATTCTTAGTAATATAATAGAACTTATTTTATATGTCATCAATTTAAATGTACTTTTAACTTGTACTGATTATTAATAATGATAAAGAATAACCAATTTGATGATTATGTAAAGAGAGGTAGGCCACAGAGAAATATCCAAAGAAATTCTTCTTTGGACGTCTTAAATAACCTTGTGTTGTGGTTCTACGTAAGGAGGGTTCCCAGAGCTCCATGGGTAGGGGGGTTCAATGTCGGCAATGCGCTAGTGATATCTATGGTATTACAAGATTCCATAGGCTACAGTAGCCGCTTAAGATCAAGAGGGCCATATTATGATTGTTTGTCACATTAGTTGTATAAAACATTTGATATTTTACTTCACAATTACATTTCAAACAATATTTATTACATAAGTTTTTTTTATTCAATACAGATTTACAGTTTGGCCATCTGATGTTAAGTGACGATGTATTTCAAGATGGTAATACGCTAAGCCTAGTGGAAGGACTAGCTCTCAAGTGCAGCTAACACATAACACACATAGACGTGCTTGGGAACAGATATTTAATTTGAGAGTGGCACTTAGGCAGGCAGGCTTTAGAAAATGTCATACTGTCGCTTATTTAAATATTGCTAAAAGTTTTATTCCATATTTCACCATTGAATGAATTTCTTATCACAATCATATGTCAAAGAAATCATCTCAACGTTTTGTTAGCTTGTTCATCCGAACAGAGAACTTTAATCAGCCGTGAAGAAAAAAAAAATACGGTAAAGCGTTAAATGAGCTGCAAACTGTATTTATAACGATCAAAGACTTTGATTATAAAAAAGATATTGTTTTTAAACGGATTTAGGAAATATCCTTGTTCTCGACAAAACGGGCAAGGAAAATATTTTTAATTAAAAAAATTACTTAACTAAAATAGGTCAGTCTCGTTAGACGTCGATAATCTTATTCCTTGAACTGCAAAAGCCGAAAAGGAACACGAACATGTAATTTTGGTCAGAAAAAAAAACATTGAAAATGATTATTTAGAGAAGCAATGTCATATGGTCATTTCATTTTCAAATAGGCTTAACTCATACAATAGTGATAAAACATCCGATTTACATGGATATGAAACACAGAAAAAAAAAACGGAACCCATAGTCTCGTTATGTCAATTACAAAACAAAACTACAAAATTCATATACATTATATACTGCGCTCAAATCGATCGGCAATTCAAAATCCCGCCCAAAACTTCAAGCGCATTATTTAGGAGAAGAATTGAGGATTTCGCTCTAAGCTGCAAATTTAATATTATATTGCTATTTTAAATTCACTAACGACTAACAGATACTTATAATATAAACACGTGAGTAATATATTCTTACCTATCATGAGTAATAACAATGTAAGCGGGGCTCTTGGATGCGGCCTCAAAGCTCCGAGAACAGCGCCAGCGGCCACCAGGCACGCTCCCACGACGCCCAGGAAGAGCACGCATAGTCTGAGAGGAGGTCGGCCACAGCACGATTTCGGGGCGTTACCTTCGCCTTCAGAACATGCATACGCCGCGCCTCTGCCAGATCTAAGGAAATGTAAACATAAATTAGATACTAAGAATAAGTTAATGTAAATCTTGTCATAAGTAAATAAATTATAAATTTACTAATTTAATAACATTTTAAAAATGGAAAAACGATGGGTTTGAAGTATACGATAAAAATGAACGCAATTGTTCTTGTTCATATACCTATTAATAAGTATCGCATTTTTACCGAAGATTCGTTTTCGTTTTCAGTCAGTTTCGGTTTGAAATCGGGCGGAATTTCGGCCGCGCGAAAACTCAGTGATCGTAAATTATCACACGTCGTTCGACTAACCTCGGGTGAGTTCGTGGCTCCTGTGTATCTCTACTATCATGTGCAAGTACATCTTGAGAATATTTTGAACACGATTAAAAAAGATCAAATCTTTAACTTTATTACTTTTATTCATGTTAAATTGTTAATATATCTTCAAGAATTACTTTGTTACATACTTCAAGCATTGTTTTTTATTTAACTTAACACGAGTTAACTATCTGTACATTATGTATAAAAAACAGTAAAATAGATTTAATTTTAGTATACAACAGAAATTTTAACATGTCTAAATAAATTTCAGTTACGGCTGAAAATCCTGTTTCGGTCGGACACTATTTTTTTAATATCTAAATTTATCTATCAAGATTTTTATTAATTAAATAAATCTAAAAATTAAATTAAATGACGCAAAATAAAATACATTATATCATGATAAGCACCACTAAACAAGTTAGTAAATTGCCTATACATATTTCTTTCATTTTATTCCACAGTAATATAATTTTATATGTAGGTACATACAATTGTCAGTAGAACGAGAATTGATATTGGCTAATGGGATTTAGGGGAGACGTAAGCTCAATATCATGTGGAAACACAGACACAGTTACATACTTACAAAATGCCATATCATAGGAATGAATACTTATGATGTGTACATTTTTGAGGGTTGCTATAAATTTTAAATACATATGTATTGTGTTTAAAAAAAGTTTAAAGCATAACATGCGGTAAAACGTTTAATGAATTTAACCGAGTGTTGTGGGCATCGGATAAGAAATAATGAAATAGAATAAATAAATAAATATAGGGATACAATTTCAAACACTGTCATTTAATTCCAAACTAAGTAAAGCTTATTCTATGGTAACTAAACAGCTGATATATATATAGAGTGGTGGTCGTATAATTAGAAACACTACCAACGGTCCTCAAAATTATGTAAGATACTTAACCGCAATCGTTTTTATTTTGAAATTAAACAATAAATAGGACAACAATATGTTCAACGATTTATCATTTATTAGAAAACCAATATAAATCCCATTACACAAGTGCAGTTTCAGTATTACATTACGGACAAACATTTAAATCAGTTTTAAGGTATGAACAATAATGGTCAACTAATTAGAAACAACAACAAAAAGTATAAAAACAATATTTTTTTAAGTATTAGTAATTAGTATTGTTATTTACGAAATAGCTACTATCCACAGCCTACCAATAGTTATAATTAATATTTAGTGGCGTATCACTTATTTTCAATAACAGCACTGCAACGACGTGGCATTGATTCAATCAATTTCATACAATTTTCTAGTGGGATTGAATTCCATGCTTCAACAAATACTTCATATAGATCGTTTTGACTGGTGTTACGTTTGTTTGAGACTTTCTTTTTAACAATATACCAGAGATTTTCTATCGGGTTTAAATCCGGACTATTTGCTGGCCAGTCTAAAACGGATATACGCTGTTTGCTAAGGAAACATTTGACGCTATTGGCCGTGTGATTAGGGTCATTGTCATGCTGAAAGATCCAGGTTACAGGCAAATGATTTTCCGAGTAGAGAATCATTGTGTGCTCTAAGATATTTTTGTATTGCCATTGATCCATTGTACCTTCAATCTTCCGAACAGGTCCAACTCCACATCCGGAAAAACCCCCAAACTTTAATGTTACCGCCACCGTGCTTGACTATACTTGTGTATTTATAATTAAAAGCATTGTTTGCAGGACGTCTAACATAGCGCTTTCCATCATCAGAATTTACCATATTTATTTTTGTTTCATCTGAAAATAACACTTTTTTCCATTCTCGTACCGTCCAATTAACATATTTTTTAGCAAATAATAATTGCTTCTGTCGCTATTGCTTGGTAAGAAGCGGTACCTTTCGAGAGATTCTTCCAAACAATTTAGCTTCCACTAATCTTCGGCGTATCAGTCTTGATGAAGACGAAACATCATTTTTAATCTGGTTGGAGCCTTTACTTAGGTCTTTTTTAGCAACACGAACGATTAGCGTATCTTCTCTGGGAGAGGTTTTTCTTGGCCGAGCCTTTCTAAGAACATTTTCAACAGTTCCATGTGTTTTATAATGATCAATTGCTTTAAAAACTTTCTTAACAGAACAATTTAAATGCTCAGCTATTCTTCTGTGCGCCCACTTATGTTCTATATGTAAATTAACAATTATTTGCCTAGTTGACGCGTCAAACTTTTATTTTTGCCCATTTTGAACAAAATAAAATTCAGATTAAATTTTGAATTGCTGCCAAAATAATAGAAAAAGCAAAGAAAGAAATGTTATTCTCCAATTTCAAAAACAGAACGAGCTATTGATGTTTTTTGAAATGTTTCTAATTAGGGGTCCAAGCGGCCAGTAACAGAAAATAAACTCCTACATGTGTAAGACTGATTTTGTAATTAAAAGTAAGATATGTTTTATATTTATGCATTTAATGACTATTTTATTTGAGTCGCTATATTATTGCATGGTTATTAATTATTGAATGTGTATATTTTTTACGAACATTTGTACGTTGAAGTTATTTATTCGTAAGAAGTGTTTCTGATTATATGACCACCACTGTATATATATATATTCATCACTCAAACATACAGCTAACAATTATGCTCATCATAAAAATGTCAATCATGTACGTGAATCGAACTCGCGACCTCTCGGTTCCATAGTAAAGCTTACTACTGCTACGCTTCGTATTCTGTGCATCAGAACATCTAGTAAATATTAAATGCAAACGATGTAAAATTGTTGTATGGAAATTCATATCTATAGATAGTATAAAGTCGCTTCCCGCTGTCAATCCCTATGCACGTTTAGATCTTTTAAAGTACGCAACGGGATTTAATGAGATTTTCACTACCATTTTACGATAATATTTATACAATACATTCCAACCAAGTTTTTGTATAGTAGAGAAAATTCAATTATTTCATTATTTGTAATCAAGTCGTCAAAAAAATATTTTGGTGCGCTTACATGATAAGTCATGTCGGTGTCGAAACCATATGAGATACATCAAAATAATATTGTAAAGAACTGTAGTTATTTAAAAATCCTAGAGAAAAGTCCGATATGGCATATATCTATCTCCTAAGGTTGACTCACAGTGACCAATTTTATCTTCAACATAATAATTAAAAATATTACGTTATTTGCGAAGCTATTTTCTCCAATTTAGTATTAATCTTTATCCAGATAAGTTTGTTAGTCAATTGGGCATTTAACGTTGATTAAAATTTTCCTTTATAGTTTTCCATTTCAATGAAAACTGTAGAAGATATCACGAATTCAAAATTACGCGCGATCTAAGTAATTAACATATCGCGGTCGATTGGCGGCACTCCCCATATATGATGTAATGCTCGTCGCGAGCTAAACGCACTATTCGCAAATATGAAGTGATATAACATACCATCACGCCTGTATCCACGAAGTGTTGGGCAGAGGTGGACACCCACAGTTCGCCGGGTATGTTTAGGTCCCATGTAATAAGGGGCGAGGCTATTGCTATTAATCACGCCCAAATCCAAACTCCAAGCTTCTCTACTGATCATTTCATAGTAAAACTCAATAACACTTTGCTCGACCTGGGAATCGAACCTAGGACTTCAAGCATAGCAGTTGCGTTTAGGATCACTAGGCTAGAGGCACTTATGAAGCTATGATCTATCAATAGTTAAAGCGATAAACTATTAAGGCACAGACTGATCTCGGAACACGACAAGCATATACATCGGCTGATTTCGGAATACGACAAATAAAAAAACATACATTCTTTAAAATATTGAATAAAAGGAGAGAACAATAAGTATATACAATTAGATGACTTACTAGAACCATTGATGACTTTACTTAATTCTTGTATTGTTCCTATTTACATAATACTTCAAATTGTAATTTATTCTTTTGAATGTAAATGTAGTTAGTCATTTGAACTTTAATCCAATTTATATTCGTGTCAATACATATAATAAATAAACATTACTGAGTTCATGTATTCGGTTGAATGCACAGTAATTCGTTGACCCCGCATCATCTGACTCGAAAAGGAAGAGGGTTCTTACAATGTTAATGGGTAATATACACAGTATACATAGACAAAACAGCTAGCTTTTATCACAGTCACGCCCGTCGATCATTCATTTAAAATGATACGTCTATTCACTATTCTTACTACGCATTGTCCTTTGTATTCTGTGTTTGTTTCAATTAATACATTGAAAAAACAACATACAATCAAGACAAAATCCCATCCAATACAATTATTAGTATTCGAGCAATGCGTTTCATCTAAAAGAATCCGGGGCCTGTCAAAGGTAAAACGTTTATCTTTTCCAGTGCAATGGTCATAATAAATATCTCAGTAGAAAAAGCAATAAGAGCGGCGTTCTCATTGGATTTTGTTTAAGATAGTTGTCAGTGGGAATGGTTGTCGGACGTTTTGATAAATTACTATCGGCACAATAACATTTATTTTGTTGTTCGTTCGGCTCTGTTTTTAAATTGACTAGTCATCTCTCGTAACTTTTATGTGTATGATCATATTATTGCTGCTATAAAATTTTGTGAAATACAAAACTGCTTACCAATCAAGAGTGGAAGTTATTATATTATTTTCAATGCTGTTCTACATATAGCTTCTTAAGATAAGTAACTGTTTAACAAAACCATGTAACTACAATAATTTCAAAAGGATATCTTATACTGAAAATAAGTATGTGTAACGTGCATGTTTTATTATGAAATTTAACAATTTCATAGGTATTTCAAACACCAGAAGAAACTCTGTGTTTCTAAATGTATTAACTATATTATCAGCGAAGGATACACATGTTTTTATTTACTTATCCGTTTCTAAATACAAGTAATGTTTTTAATTATTATTTTTCTATTGATAAACATACAACAATTCGGTCATACATTTAAACATCTACCTGTATTTGCCTACCATATAAAAAAAAACTTTAAAACAAGACAATTTTTACCAAAAAAGAAAACCAACCATCTTCAAGAAAGAGAAGTTCCCTGGCGTATCTTTGAAGTTGAAGGTCCAATGCAAACGAAACTAAAATGGGAATCCTCTTGAAGTGTCCCCTTTCCGTTGAAAAAAGAATCATCCAAATCGGTTTATAAACAAAGAATTTATGGCTTTAAATCCATAAAAAAATATATACATTCGAATTCTTCATTCTACATTCTTTTTAACCGACTTCAAAAAAAGACGGGGGTTGCTCAATTCGAAGGTATATATACATTTATGGATTTTCATTATTCAGCCATAAGTTCTTTGCTTAGGAACCGATTAGGATGATGCTTTTTTTTAGTTGGATAACAGATACCTCAAAGGTGGGCCCATTTTAATTTCATTGGCATTCGATCTTCGACTTCAGATATACAACAAGGAAATCTTCAAAATCATTTCATTTCATAAGTTGGTTTTATTTTTTATTAAAAATTGTCTTGTCTTGGAGTTTGTTAATAAAAAAATCATGAAGTTAAGATATTGAATTTGCTGGCCGTAAAAATGGATGGTAAATAAAACAAAAAACATCACACTTGCGGATCTGATTGGGCATATTATAGTAATTTTGTTTCTAAATTCATAAAGTTCAGTTATTTAATTCTACGTGTAATAAATTTCGCTGTATATCATGGCATAAAATCTACAGACAGTTTTAGTAAGGTGCCAACCAAATTAGTATAATGTACACTGATTATGTTGAATAAACTTACACAAATAAAGACAATACTTGAAGAGGTATGAACGATTTTGAATTGATCCCCACACGTCATTTCATTAAAAATAAAACACTCTCACTGGTTCACGCACTCAAATGCTAATTGAAGAAAAAAAACAAATACCCGAGAAAACTTAAACTTAATTGTTATTTATTTGTTACTATGTGAACTGATAATATTTACAATTATAACTCTTTGTTTTAATTGAATATGTAGGTACTGTGTGTGATATGAGTCAGATAGGGTGTAAACGCACTTTAATCAACTAAAATGCATTTGGAGAGACCATCTGCGCCAAAGCGACGATCGAGTCATTTGAATGGGAACAGTATGATTCACAATTTTATGTTACTGATAAGTTCTTTCAGCACGCAACTATGTGAATTCTACTTTCAAAGCGTATAAAATTGATTAAAAATTTAAGAAATGTTAAATAAATTTTTATGCGACATTAAACACAATTATTATGGTTTCATAACAATATTATTTTTATTTATTGATGCAATGTTTAATTATTTTTTTCAAGTTAAACATTTCACGTGCACGTGCACCCCTGCTGATTAATCAACGAGGAAATGGCGATTGAGGAGTGGTAGGGCTGTGCAGTCCGATTGGGTCGCGACCACCATGTATGTGGTGAAAAGTCATAGTGACTCTATTTTGCGTGTCGTGTGTCGGGATCAGCCTGTGCATAACCAGTTAAATTATTGCAGGCTGGCATGACAGTGCTCGCCGTTCTGTTAGGATTGTACTGTACTTATCGTCAGGGGCAGTACCTATAGAAAAAAACATATTGTATACATTGTTTAACCTATATGTGAAATGAATATTTTTGTTTCTATGTTTTCCTAAACCATTCATCTGAACGCTATAGAACTTTAGTGAATTGTTATGCGTACCTCGAAGGTTTCTGTATTTATTACAACCCAACCATTTTACAAAAGATGACGTTGAAATCTATTAATTTTCAAGTCAACGAGAACAAAGCCCCCATTCAAAAGAATATAAAAATTACTTATCTACATAATGTGTGGAATAAAATAGGTCAAGTAGGTGCTTGTTGTCATAAACTTTCAAAATCTTTATATAAGTATACTTTATTGAAGGTATAAAAGCACTAAACTATTTTTTATCGTACAATTAGTAATAATTAATTGGTTTGGTTTGGCGGTATTTCACACTGGTTGAGTCAGCGAAATACTAGATGGCCGCTATTGATTTAATAGACGTCGTGCTCGATGGCTTATTGGCGATGGAACACTGACGAAGGCGAAAATGGTCAGTCTGGAGCATCGTTGTAAAGTAGCTTGCCTCTCGGTGTTTTATAAGTTACACTTTGGAGAGTGTAGGCAGGAATGACATGGTTTAATTCCGACCTCCCCATTATACGACAGGACAACTAGAAATTGTGAGGGTTTTCACACGTGTTTGGACGAAGCGCTTTACTTCGTTATTTATAATGCGAACAGTTATGAAGTGGAAACCGCTCTCGACGTCTGTGCTCCCTTCTACATAAAACTTAGGAGTTTTTAAGGGAACAGTGAATAGACATATTATGTAGGGTAAGCGCGATCCATCGTGGGCTTCATCTTTACTTACCATCAGCTTTGATTGTGTCATATAAAAAAAAAAAAATCTATATTTTTTAAATCATCGCTCCATCCGCCTGCACACAAGAATGATGTCTTAAATTTATTATTTATTAATTTTATTATACAGAAGAGCGGCACTATCTTTTGGAATCTAACATGATAACATGATATTAATAATATAAGTCGTACTTTAAATATATGTATCTCTATGATATAATTTCACTCTCACGCCAACAGCGACGAGTGCATTACGTGTGAAACCCACATCAAATCCCGAATGCCTCGGAGCGCGAAATTTATGTGGTTAATAAGGGCTAAGGCTTAATTAGCTGATTTACGTTGCCCATATTGCTATACTGCGGCGCGCGTGTGTTATGATCCCTGCCATTGACAGTTTCAGTACCTCTTCATCTAACGTAGTCACATCTCATCAAATCCCATTATGAGGGTGAATAATATTCGAACGTTATGTCTTTGTACGCTGTTAAAGTGTGATTTAGGTATATATAAAAATGTCATAAACGGGTAGATATAAAAACCTATTGTCTTGGCTTACGAAATTGGCTTGGAACTCGCACCCTGAGAGTTCTTTACTGATCACATTACACAGAAGAAAAAAAGGAATTAAAAATAGAAAATTAACTCGGAAAAAAATCACTAATACTAGAACGCTTTTTTGAAATTGCAACTTTATGAGGTAATAAGTCATTTTCGAGAAAAAGGGTTTTGACACACGGGCAGTCACACAGACAGACAGACGGACAACAAAGTGTTCCTGTAAGGGTTCCGATTTTTTCATTACGAGGTACCGAACCCAAAAAGGAACTTAAGTCCTTCTCATTCCTGATTACAACTACTTATCGGGTATATCGAGTCATTCAACCCGGTTGAATCAACCATGATAGGAGGCGTTATGAGGCATTCTGCAGACCGACGTGACGCCGACGATTGCAAATGGAATTTCACACCGGCGGTCATCGTTGTATCTGACCGTACCGTACTTTCCGTCAGGTACTGTGCAGTAATTTTGCGGAGCATCTATAAAAATAAATTACGATAATTCCGAAAAAAAAAATCTACATTTCTTCAAAACTATTTGTTCTATTCATTGGATGTAAAAGACTTACCTACTTTGATTCAACTAAGTTTTCAGCGAAAACAAAACATAGTGATTAAACTATAGCATGGTCGTAGGTTATTTTCTAGAGTTAAGTTAACCAGCTAATGTTGTAAACTCGTTCCTAAGAATGTGTTAATACGTTCCCGTACTGTTACTTATAGAGATTATTAATAGATGGCGCCTCCTACATGTTAGTTGAATATATTTTTATTAATAATGCCATCAACAGATGGCAAAGCTATTTTTCTTTTTTATGTCAATTGCACACACTTATACATAAGCATATGCACAAACATAAGGCTTAAAATTATGTTTGAATAATATTTTGATGAAGAATTAAAGAAATATAGCGTTGCCAGGAAAAATACACTTTTGGGGAATGATCTATACTATCGGTCGCCTAATGATCGAAATTCGACCAGTGACTTTTTTATCATAGACTCTTTTATGTTTGACATTTGTAGTATGAACCTAAACAATGAATATTATATCACTTGCTTCCACTTTTCATTGAGTGACAATGTCAATATTTTAGGGGGTCTAAGTTGAATGGTATTGCTCAGGTTAGGATTCGCAGTATTAATTTATTTTATGTAATATATTAGTAACAGATATTATAGATAAATTTTAGCTTTCTATACTCCTTCTCCATATAAATTATAACCATGCCAAATCTCACAGTCTTCGTTGCACGCAATACGCTTAAAAAGGGGCAGATAGTTTTTGCTACACGTTTTCGGTGAGCTCAAAACTGATAGGTAGTAAAAGTATTTCAATGTGAACCTTATAGACAAGCCCACATCATGTCCCGATTGTGCATCAGTGTGTGAAATTTATATCGTTAATAAGGGCCGAGGGGATTAATTAGCCGATTTACGTTGCCCATATTGCGAAACTGCGGCGCGCGTGTGTTATGACCCCTGCCATTGACAGTTTAATTACCTCTTCGTCTAACTCGGTTAAGGATCGACAGTTCCTATTACGGTGGATCGATGTACAGCGACGCTGTTTCTCGAAGATTTGTAATTGAAACATTAAATTTGTCTTGTATATAAGTTCTAAATAGCTGGGACACTGTGGCTAAATACTTGAATTCGAATTGTGCAAAGAGACCGATCTTGCAGAGATAGAAAAGGTCGTGGTGAATTCTTATCATAATTATTACGGGTAAAATAAGAAACATGCTCCACTTATTCTTGTTCCAGAGAAATAACACTGAGAGAGAGCAAAACCTGCTCCAAAACAACAGCCTGTTACATTTTTTTATCGTTATAGGTTTAGCGTTGTGGCCACAATCTCACTTGATTTAAGTGTCAAGGTCTTATTATGTTCTATTGCTAACCTATAACTGTAATAGAAAAACTGTAGGACAACCTGGTGTAATTCAGAAGATATATTATGTTTACTTGTTAACAAAAATCACTTAAAATAGGCTTTCGTAGTTTCACTTTATACCAAAGTATTGGCCTTATTGCGTATAAATTGCAGTTTTTTTTAATTATAATTATAATAAACGTAAACTGACTTTACCCATTTGTAATCGTATTAAAGGTATGCCAAAGAAAAAAAAAACGAATATTTTTAAACAAAAAAACAATGAACTTTAATATTCTACAGACTTTGAATTATCAAATAAAGTAAACAAAAACTAATTAACAGTTCTATATTAATAATTACGCGAAATAAAAAAATAGGCGATTTAATTGAAATAATAAAAGCTCAAAAGTGAAGCACGACACAGTTACTGTTACGAATGTTGAAGAATTTATTAACATATTATAAACTACAAATCACAGTAGTACATAAATAATACTTAAAAAATGTAAATATTCAATACACTTCAGTCACATACACATAAAGTCCAGTTCTCATACAACAACGAAACGCGAAGTGTGTTTATAATGAAAAAGTATATAGTATGTAGCGCGTGCCATAAAAATAGCAATTCTTTGAACAAACAACCGTGTCCCCCTTGTAGCCAGACGGGCAGAGGCACGCTCCATCAACCCTAGAACGTATGAAACCTAATAATCATAGATATAAAATCAAATATTGCTGGAAATAAACTTTACTTCACAGTAAAAATAAAATTGTCTAACACATTTTATGTATTTATTCATGTGATTAAGGTTTCTACGAAATAAACAAGTACAACAAATAAATTTAGTACGAATGGTCAGTTTAGCGTTTTGTTGATTCAGGAAGATATAGCTTATTATCCAATACCTTTTGGATAACCATCATCATCATGATCACTGTTAGCATTTTGCAAATTTAACGCTTGATTTTATAAACTTAATGCTTAATTGCATGCCTCATTTTCCTCGACATTAGAAGACTTATGCAATACAATAACAAATATTGATATTAAAAAAAACCTTTGCTGATTATCTGGATACGCATAAATAGAACATCACATATTTTTTAGCATTATAATTCAACATTTACCATGAAAAGTTGTCTGTTTAATATAATTAGATAATAAATGAAATTAAATACATTTTAAATGTGAACTAAAAAGTCACTGCTTGTTCTAGAGCTTTATCGCTGTGTAATACAAGTTGGGTCGTACCCTATCACGATAGCTGTCAGTTTCCTGCCCCACATCCTGTCTCGTGTGGCCGCGCCTTTACTGCTTGAGTGTTCACTGTTCAAGCTCAAACAAATCGCTTATAAGTTAGAAAAAAGTATATTATTTTGCTAAATATTCCATTGTAATTCAACTTCACCGTTTGGTTATGTTTTAATAATAAGCTTACTAATACTATATAATATATCAAAAAAAAATTATTAGTAGCTGTGCCTGCGGATCCGCTCGCGTGAATGCCATCGACCGGGCGCCCTCGCGAATCATGCTACCCTCGCTCCCGTTTATTTTAAAGATAAAAATGCTTATTGTGGGTGATCCCTAGAAGATAGACATAAGCTCGGTGTACATACTGTATATAAGTACTGTACTTATAACAAAACATCAATTTTTTAATATTTGTTTATCTGTCTGTTTGTTCCGGGTAATCTCTGAAACGGTTAAACTGATTTTCATAGGACTTTCACTGACAGGTAGCTGATGTTATAAGGAGTAACTAAGGCTAATTTTATTTCAGAAAAAGAATTAGTGTTCTGCGCAAATAAAAAAAAATACACAGTGAATCAATTCGGGTGCTTAAATGGCTTACGCTGCGTAAACCATAACAGTTATATCAAATTAATGTACATTGTACAGTACGTAGTTTCATATGCATTTAGTAAAAAGCTGTTTTTTGACATTACAAATAGACAATAAAATTTGATTAATTTTATAGATTTTTCAGTTCACGTATTCACTCCCCGGTTTTTGAAATTCTATTGAGTAATAATTGCACTAAACTTAATTAATCAAAAAATCATAATAAACTAGACAAGTTCTAAAAAGTAACCAACAGAAATAGGAATATACAAATATATCTTGGCTTTCTTTATATTTCATATCATATCATATCCACGGTGGCTTTTAAACCATATATAGCAGGGCGGAATGTATGATCACGGTGAGTGTCGTCCCTAAGCATTGCCCATTATTTATTATATACCATATTTATCATTTAATACAATTCAAACATTTGATCGAGTTTACACAGGTAAATGTCACCAACCTATCACAAAAATGTAAAATTTTATTACAAGACAATTTTTAACAGAAAATAAAACCAACTTCAATGATTTTGAAGAGTTCCCTTGTGCATCTTCGAAGTTGAAAGTCCGAAACCATTAAAATTAAACAAAGAAGTTATGGCTGGTCGGTTAAAAAGAAAATAAAAACAGAAAGTAATATGCATATCATTTATATTTTAACCGTTTTCATAAATAATTCCAAACATAACATTTTTATTTCAAAAATATTACCCACGCAAGTTATTCACAAAATTTTTTGCTTCCCTTATCTCCTTTGAATCAAATTCCATCAAGCACGCATAACACAAAAGATCCCATATCTGCGTGTATTACATTTCAACAATACAAAGTAAATGTCGAGTACTCAATACAATACGAACGAAGGATTCTCGATCACACGTGATTGAAAAATCTTCACCTTCACAGAGAAGGAAGACGTATTTTTGTTTAATATATCGTTTATAGTAATGGTATTGATTCTATAAAAATTTCCTTTGTGAAATGTCAGATACTTTTCATATAAACTTTATGGAAAGCCTACATCAACAAAACAAATATACATCTAAAAAAATTGTTAAATGATCTATTGACATCTATAATCGTTTTATTTAAGTTTCTCATACAAATTCAGTACAATTGTAACCATGTATTTATTACATTTAAAATATTTTTACCATATGATCAATAAAACATATGAAAAAAAATTATTCAAAAATGGAAATATACTATGCACCTATGTATTTCAATGTTTCATCCTAAGACCTTTTACAAAAATATGTAGCACAAAAAATCTATGAAACGAGTAAAAAAGCAAATGCTCATAAATATTTCTATGTCATAAACAGCAGTGTTTTAATTCAATGTCATAAACTAATAAAAGTCAAAATACTTAAAACAAATTGCAATATGGTCATTTTTAAAATTGTAATATGGAGTAAGTACACATTAGTAATACCTGTGTAAATTAATTTGTGTAAACAAAATAATAGATTATGTAAATATATTAAATGCAAATATAAAATATTTTGTGACGGTTTATCAAAACTTCAATTCATTTAGGATGAATGTTATCGAACCACATATTAGTATTAATATACTATAAATGTTAACACAAGCTGTGTCGAAAATGGAACACCCATTACTACCTAATTAATAGAGAGAGACTGTATGTATAATGTATATGCAGTGTGAACTGTAAACACTAATATTCGATATTGTGCACAAAATAGTTGCATCCAATCGATGTTAATATTGCTACATGCATTAGATCTTGTCATAATATGTAAGTGTATTATGTATGAAACCAGCAATATTAATGTTTGTATCGATAAATGTAACTAAGAAAAATTAAATATAGAACTTATTTATTTTTAACACGAATTTTAATCTTAATGTGATTAAAAATGTAGGGTAAAATTACTTTTATTATATTAAATTAATTTTGTCGGACTATATATCAAAATCTGGAGAACTAGATCTAAATGATTCATCTATTTAAACTTTGATATTTATTATAACTGACTTAAAAAAATGACGGAGATTAGTTACTCAATTTGATATTTATGGATGTTGAATGATGAACCGATTTTGATGTTTTTTTTTGTATTGTGCCTACCTTCTAATATGCACATTAGGTAGGATTAAATTATTGTGTAATAATAGTACAAAGCTCATTTGTATCGCCCATGCCTACAAGGCAGACCGCTGTAAGACACACAAGTAAACGGACGTGTTACTATTCTCTCTTTCATTTCTATATCACATACAGCGCACTATAGTATAAACAAATCTTATAACGCGCACAGTAGGATAGGGTATATAAAGAACCTCAAGAGTGTTATTGGCTTTGGACCTTCGACTTCGAAGATACACCAGGGAAATTCTCAAAGTCATTGAAGTAGTTTTTCTTTTTTTGTTAAAAATTGTCTTGTAATATAAATTATACATTGGTTCTCTAAAAATATCACTTGATAATTATGTTTTCCATGAAAATAACAGAGGAACGCTTAAGTTCTGTGAGTGAGCAATGGTATGTAAAACAAAAAGAGGAAGCAAGATCACGAATGTTGACTGATCGGTGTTCGCAAAAGTTACACAAGCGTTTTACAGAATTTACACTATCAGTGACGACTGACGAGTAATGGTCCTTTCACTCTACTGATATAACTATAACTAGACTAGATATGAATATAACTAGACTCTTCACGATAGATACATTTATTCATTATTGTACCTATTTACGGGTTATAATAACTTACCTTATAATAGATTTTTTGAAGTATGTATATTTTAAATTAAATGTAGTGAATTTGCCACTGGCCATCTATTTATTTATACATCTAATAACTTAAGCTTACGTACGAAGATAAACTATGATTAAACTTATAAATCGCCAAATGTTCAACCGACATATGGGCTCCATGACAATGTCACGTCGAAATCCCTTGGAAATAAATTGGGGTACATGATAAGCGCTCCCTTTGACGAAGCCTGTCTTCGGATTAAGTGGTGAAAAATGATGGCTTACATACGCGACGATTGTAAAGCTAACATTTTGTATGTCGCAAAAGGCTTTTCTGTTGGTGATAAGCATCTTTAGTGTTACTGAAATAAAATCAGTATTATTTGTAACTTTGCGACAGGCATCAAAAGTAGTAATCAATGCTTACTCAAATATACTACAGAAAATAAGGAAGCAAGACACATTTTAAGTTACAGAAAATGAATGTGTTTTATTTTTGGTATTCAAAAACATCTGTAATCTTTTAATGGATTGTTTAAGACTTTCTTAAAGCTTTTCTTTCAATGAGTCTTATATGTTATACACAAGCCTAGTCATATATAAGTTATATATGTACTTTTGTAACGAAACAATATGAATTTATCTCTCGATGTATTGTAAGATTTTTAAATAATATTATAGTACATGCCAGTATTAATGCTTAAAAGAATCGTTTACTAAAACCCATATTAAACTGTATATTAATCTAAACTGTTAGTAACAAACTATGTTCACTAATAACTTATTATTATTATTATCAATTATTTTATGCACGAACTCTAAGTACTGCTAAGTATTTGTCTTGACTCTTGACTGAATTTAAGTTTAGAACGACTTACAGGGTAAAATTGTAAAATTAAGATACAAATAGTAAAGATCATCATATCATATCATACTAGGAACCTTTGAAAACAAAAAGTTAAGTACTTCCATTTAAAAGTTAGTTATAATTATGTAAACACATTTAAATAGCAGCTGGCCCTTTGCGACGGTGATGGAAGTGACCGAAAACGTATTATTTACCAAATACCACTACCGTTGTAATTGCCCATGGAATATGATATTTGTGGAAATAATAGTCACAGCCCATTCCAATCTGGTGATAATTGGGTAAGATGATAATCAACATACGATATTATATTAAAATTTTCAAACAATATTTGACAGCAGACGACCCTTTCTTTGTGTTTATATTGTTATTGGTCATAATCAGAAAATTATTTCAATGTAATATTTTTTTTAAACTTTACTACTAGATGAATAGTAATAAAAATGAATAGAAGTTTTAAAAAAACATTTCTCCATGAAACTTCTTTTCAATTACTAGCATAAACTTTTTTTTAAAAACTTAAGTGAGTTTATTTACCCGTCAAAAAAAAAAAATTGACTCAATGATAGCTCAGTTGTTATTGTGTACGGACTCTGCGTCTATCTGCGTAAAGGAAAATATCGTCATAAAACCATAGCATTGTGGTAGGACTTTTTCTAATGCACGCCTGGGTAGCTACCACCCTCAAATTGAAATTCTGTCGCCAAATACCAACAGGCATCTTTCGTCGGCTGCACTTGTGAGATTGTGGCTACACTAAACACACTAAACCTATAAAGATAAAATAATAATAATATATATTTGATATTACTACGCATTTACGGACGTACGTTTGTAAACGTTTACAGTTTTCGGTTCATTTTTTATTCATTGATATCCATTTCCATAGGAAACAGGGTGAAACTCATTTGAATTTCTTACAGAAAATATTCTGTATTGATGTGAATATTTGTTTTGTTTGATTTCGGTAGTATAAATCACTCGGGATGTGTTTTACAAATAAAACAAGTATACGTAATATGTAAACACATAAGAGGATTAACTACTAGTATTCCACTCTATGGTTTTATGAAAACATTATAACGTTGTCTTTAATACTAACTTATTTCGTTAGCACATTATCGTCTACTTCAACGTTAATGCATTATTTATACTAAATACTAATGGAATATCTATAATAATAAGTGCCTAGTTTTATTAATAACTTTATACACTAGGTGTGCTCCATGGTTTCACCCATGTCATATTTATTGAATCAATTTTCCATCGCGCTGCCGCCAACGCATAAGTTTAATCTATCTTTGTTCTCACTTGCCAGATTGCTTGACAATCATAGCTACTGCTCCGCTCCTTAGGGATGTAGCGTGAAGTTACAAACCTTCTTCAATAAATATGCTATAAAATGCAAACAAAAACTTTTCAAATCTGACTGGTAGTTTTAGAGATGACGTGTTCAAACAAAAAACAAACTCCTATGATTTTTAATATTAAAGTATAGATTGTTAATTAAATATTATGTATTATATTATGTCCGCATATACGATACTCTAAGTGTAATAAAACAATATAATAAATAAGATTTTTTTAGTTCAAAATGATAGGTTTTGTAATTAAAATCCAGCAAAATGAAAACATAATTTAACAGCTAATATTTGAATTCATTGGTTCAACTAGCATTGGCTCAGTTTTACAGAATGTGCGGACAGTATGTGGCTTGTCGCTATCGGTGAAAAAAAAAAACAACGTGATGAAACTATAAAATGGTGTTAGAAATTTTTTTAATGCCTTCCTGGTTATTTACTACAATCAAGAAGAAACTCTGTCGCCAAGCACCCATAGGTATATTCTGGCAGCTGTATTTGATAGTGAGTACCTTTAGACTTAGCATGTTTCCATCTTAGACCACATTATTAGTACACATCCGGATAGAATCTGGCCAAACGATATACATAATATCAAAATTATTTAGTGTTTTTTTATCGAGTATAAATTACGTAATTATTATATTGTGTAAATAATTTTTTTACACCGTAATTTCATCAAAATTTTTTTTATTTAATTGCTCTCCTGTAAAATTTGTTAACCTAAAAAACAGTAGGTAGATAAGTATAATACATATTGATATAACTATTAAGTACCTATCCTGCTCTAGTGACTAGTATTATAACAACAAACCACTTTTAGTACATGTCATCTCAGGTAGAATTCTTTACATTTAGTTATCTTCGTATGGGCTTTGTATACAAAGAAAATCACGGACGCATCCCTTTACCTACATACTTTTTGTTCAATACAAACCCGAGGGTTACTTTCTATTGGGTTTCTTTGAGTTTGTTTGTGTTTTTTTTTTTGTATGTATCGAAATATCTGATCGCAGCTGTTGAAAGAATAGAGCCAGAGACCCAGAAAAAAATTGGGTATATTGTGTAATAGCAAAAAGGAACCTATACTTTTCCCAAAACCAGATAAAAATAATCTACATACAATAAATTAAACAACTTAGTAATAACTTAGGTTTCGTTATAGGATAAGTTCGTTGAATGGAAGGGTTTTAAATAAAATGAAACAAAACATCTATTTGTCCCTTTCAATATAATCACCCTTAAGCTATCTATCTAAGAATTAATTTTTGTAACCCATCGTAAAATTTCTTTTTATTTTTTGACTCAAAATAAGCCAAAATTGCCTCCTTTACCACATAGTCGTCGGAAAACTACCTTGCTCTTTTAAAAAATAATAATTAAGAAACAAATAAAAATTACTTGGGGCCAGATCTGGACTATAGGGTGGGTGGACTAGTGATTCAAAGCCATGCGTGTGCAGAGCAGCCATTGTAACTCTGCTCTTGTCAATCGGCGCGTTGTCTTGCAAGAGCAACAACACCCTTGGTCAATTTTCCTCGACGTTTTTCCTTGATTTATAACCACCTTTAATTTTTCTAGTATCGTTGCGTAGTATTCTCCGGTTATGTTCCTTCCCATTTCTTTGTAATCAATCAGTATTATCCCTTGACAATCCTAAAACATAATAGCCATCAACTTTCCAGCCGACTCCGACACTTTGAATTTCTTTGGCGATGGTGGCCTCTTTTTTTGCCATTGCATGGACACTTGTTTTGACTCAGGCTCAAAGTGATGAGCCCATGTTTCATCTCCGGTAACAATCCGCTCCAAAATCTGTAAGGGATCGTCTCCACACAACTCCAAAAATTGTTTTAACACATCGACGCGCTGCTGTTTCTGAAGCGGCGTGAGCTTTCTCGGTACCCATCTTGCAATATCTTTTGTCATATCCAGAGGGTCATGTAGGATTCACAAAATAGTGGTATCCAATGCTTCAATTAATGCAGATAACTGTTTTTTCATCAAATGGCTGTCCTCCAGTACAATTTTTTCCACTTTTCGACGATGTCTGATGTGGTGGCTTCAACTGGCCTTCCTGAGTGGGGAGAGTCGTTTTCAATCGACTCCCGACCATGTTTAAAAAGACCTTGCCACTTGTATATCACTCATTTTCTAGGGCACTGTTCCCCATAAACAGTTTTCATTTCATTCAAAATTGTCTGAGCGTTCTTTCGTTGCTTGGTAAGGAATTTTATCAGTTTCAGTTTTCTTCCGGATTGACTTATTTAGCAGGCGATTGTTCGTAAACGAATGATGCAATAGGACTGAAACTCAATTTATATACTAATGATGAATCTCTAATTAGTATGACACTAAACGAGCGCCCTTATCTCCACTCCCTCCCCTCCATTCCACGAACTTTTGGACCTCCCAGCGTATGCTGATTTTAATAGATATTTATTAAATAAGTTTAATGGCATAACATACCATCATGCCTGTATCCCCGAAGAACCTAATAACACTTTGCTCGACCTGGAAATCGAATCTAGGACCTCGAGCATAGAAGTCGCGCTCAGGACCACTAGGTTATTGAGGCAGTTAAGTTAAATAAATACCTAAAAGCTACGATATCTAGTATTCTAGTATTATGGGTACCTAATAAATTTAATCCTACTATTTTATTAATGTTATAAATATGAAAGTTTGTTTGTTTGGCTGTTTATTACTTAATCACTCTAAACGGTTGAAAGGATTTGGGTGAAAATGAGCACACAAATAGTTTATAACCTGGCACATACGATACTTTTTATCCTGGTAAATAATTTTTTTTTTATTTCTAATCCAATTCTTAACTCCAAATATACAAAGTTACGGGGAGATAAGAAATATAAGTGCCACGTACAAAAATTTTAACTATTTAAAAAAAAAATTAAATTAAATCGTAAAAGTAAATATTGTATTAAAAGTAAATATAACTCGACTTATTCAAAAACATAAACAAAGAAAACCGTAAAATATATGTCCTACTCACAATAGGTACAGTAAATTAAACTTGTAACAAACGCAATGGACATTCGCAATCGCTGTAAACCTGAGCAATTGAGTGGTTTCCTACCACAATTGCCATATGTCTCGTTTATACAGGTTTGTCGCTGTATTTTAGTAGAGTCCCGTATTGCTATTTGTCCGTTTTTTGTCCCGTTTGTCATCAAAATCCAAAATAAACAATATTAACTAAAAACGTCAAAATATACCTTGGACTCAATCGAAGTTTACTTACTTACTGTTTTGTTTTGTTGTTTATTTTATTGTATTATGCTATTACTACCAATTTGTTTTATATTCATATTACTCCACGATAAAGCGTCCCGTATCAGTTACTACCATTTATGGCAACCCTAATACCATTGGATCATTCTAATACAAACGCAGCGGCAACATTCGTGAGGTTGTACCACTACGACACATCTGATCTGATGTAGAAACCAAAGTCAACGAATTTTATTTGCGTAGTAAACTACTGTGAGTAAACGTTGTCTACGTATTACCAAGTGTATAAATATTGAAAGAAAATAGAACTTACGTTGGACGAACTCAGAAATTATTTATACGTTGTTTATAATCGCATAAATAACAACATCAAGCAAGCGTGTCTTCTTTTAAAAATGTTGTATGCTTTGGTGTACAATTTATCAATCTTCAAAACAATTAATAAAATTAAAGTATCTGTTTGGAATATCAAAATAACAGTTTTTTACTAAATGCATATGAAAGTATATACGATACCTATAACAAAAAGCCCATTTTTAAAATTTTTGTCTGTCTGTCTGTCTGCCTTTCTGTCTGTCTGTTTGTTCCGGGTAATCTCGGAAACGGTTGGACCGATTTTCATGGGACTTTGATTGATAGAAATCTGAGATGATATAGGGAGTAACGTAGGCTACTTTTATTTTAGAAAAAGAATTTGGGCTCCGCACAAATAAAAACACTGTTCATGGTGAATCAATTCGGGCGCTTAGATGGCTTATGCTGAGTAAACCATAAGAGATATAGCAAATTAATGTAGAACATAATTATAGGCATTAAAAAGACATACAAAAAAGTCCGGGAGAGTATACATCTATCTTCTAAGAAAACCCCACTATTAGCATTTTTGTCTTTAAAATAGCGGCGAGCGGGGGAGCAAGATTCGCGCGGGCATTCTATAGTCCACGTAAGCGAAGCCACGGGCACAGCTAGTTTATAATAATTTAGAATACGTTTGTATTGACTTCTTAAACCTATTATATTTTAAAGGAAAAAAAGAATCCTCATAAATACTACTAGCTGGTGCCCGGCGTATTTTTTCAAAATCCGTCAAAATTCAAATATGTTTTAAGTTAAATCCATTTATAACTTAAACAGTATGTATCTATTAGTCCAAAAAATACTTACTGTTAAGCAACTCAAATGCAATGAGACATATTTTGATTTCGAAATAACTGTTGGTTGTTTTAATAAACAATAATAGTAATATAATTTAGCTGATATAAACTATAGAATTTATTATTATTATATAAGTTATTGAGTATATTTTAGGTGAATCCATAAACTAATTATAAAATACACTACTTTAAAAAATAAAGTGTTATTTTTATATAAGTATAAAACAAATTACTACGAACAATATTATTCTGTATTAAACTTACCAATTTGTCTAAACTGTAAACAGTCTAAACAAACATAAAGAAAGAGATGGCCGTCGTTATAAGCTCGTCTCTATATACCGTGGCCCTCAATTCAATTTGGTGTGACACTTTAGGGCTTAGGGTGATGAAAAATTTCCCTTTTAAATTATAAATTTGATATCGCTGTCACGCGCTCCATCAATTTAATTATGAGGGAATTTATTTGTCAGTATCAAATTCGTTATCTCGATTATTAATTTGGTTAAGACAAGAATTTAAAATATCATATACTCAAGTGTATCTTCTTAATCATCATAATTTGTAACGTCAACAATGCAGTGAAAGTGATCGTAAAATTTAAAAGTGATGATATTTTAAATAACTGATTATTTTATAGGTAAAGACAAAAACGACGTACAGTTACAAAACTTTCTCAAAAAAAGTATAATCTTTACAAAATAAGATGAAATGGTAAGAATAAATTCAAGAAATAATGAACAATACCGAAATTTTAACAAAGTATGATCAATTTAACAAAGTGATATCACCGACTAAGATACTGATTTTTGCAATACTTATACTTAGCAATATCGATTTTATTTTTATCTTCATATTATATTAAGTATTCAAAATAAATACAACCTTTAAACTTAAATCAATTGAAAGTGTTTCTTTAACATGCGATTTTTAAATACGCTTTTTAATTCAAATCGTAAATATCTAATTCGAGATACAAGTTGGATAACAATTGATATAAGAGTAATTCTGATTTATGAAAGTGAATTTAAAATGTGAATTTGAATAAGTTTGTGTGTGATTATACATCTCCTAATATCACTATTTTTAAAATGAAAATCTCAATGCTAACTGTAGTTATTATAAACAGAAGCATTTTTATACCCAAGGCAAATAAAGAAATCGTAATCAACTATGTAACTTATTTCCATCCAAACTTCTTTCAACGGTGGTTACGAAATAGGTAGGTATTTAATCAAACTAGCGGTCGCCTAATGATCGAAATTCGACCAGCGACTTTTAATTATAGACTATTTTCTGTTTGATATTTGCACTATAAACCTAAACAATGAATATTATATCACTTGCTGCCACTTTTATAAACTTTAACCATATCAAATCTCACAGTCTTCCGTGCACGCAATACGCTTCAAAAGGAGTAGAAAGTTTTTGCTTCACGTATTAATATTATGATGATGATGATGTATTCGTTTATTAATCTGTCGTACATCTAAACAGGGTTTTTGCGTTCTCTCTAATGTCGTCGTGGTCTATTATTAATTCTATACTCATCATAAGACTCAGTGCACTTTAACTTTATTTTGCTTGCTATTATTTTGTTTATATATATACAAACAAATAAATGTTATATACAAAATGTTGTAATGAGGAAAACCATTCATTCAAGTTTCAGTGAGAGCACTGAACAAAACAGTAGCAGCGGCCCGAGAGATTATCTCCACGCTATTAATCATCCCCAGGTATTGACGCATTGGCATCGCCACTGGCTGTTCCAAGCCTGTAATCCCGGGATTATATACCTATACCTTTAAATCGTTCAATCCATCTTAGTCCATTTTCTTTGCTAAATTGAAAATATTTTAGCCGCTTTACTTTTATTCTCTCAAAAAACTTTAAGCCAGACCGGTTTAATGGAAGAAAATAAAATTTATTTAATTCACAAAAGCAAATTTTAAAATACATATCAATATGTAGTATGGACCTGCCTACAACGTGCCAGGAACCTCAAAACTAGAATCTACGAGTACGTGTCTATAATGCTATTCCTAAGTTGTATTTTGTCTTCTCTTTCTTTTAAAAGAAGTGGGGTACTGTAAAATCACAAACAACATTAATAACCTTTTATTAGTTAGTCTGACTTATAACATATATTTGCATCACCGAATAACCATAAACCATAAACGAATAATCAACGCACTCAAATAAATTACCATTAAACCTAAAATTGCTACGAACGTGAATCATATAACAAAAGCTCGTAAAACTCGTAACGAGCCAAAACACATCCAAATGTCCATTAGGAAACCGACGCGTTAGATTTGGGACATTAAAATGGTGTCTAAAAAGTGTGAAGCTTTGTCCTGCGTTAAACAGAGCGAACATATCACGTGATACAGTTAAAATATAGTAACGTATATTAGTATAACACAGCTATAAAATTGTATTATAAAATAGTTCTGGTTCGTTCCACATCAATATATATAATTTCATGCTGGCTGAGTCTATATCTTTTTCTTCTAAAGACATATTATTCTAGAGTGAAGTTACATTAAAGATTAATTTGTAAATGGAATTATTACATACTAGTGGTTTGTCCACGGTTCCGCACGCGTTTGTTACACAGTAATTATTTACATTTCGTAATTTTAGTTTTACTTATATTATTGACAATTCATATAGTCTATCAATTGAGGAATAACATATTTATTATACTTCCCGTGTACAAAATTTCATCAAACTATTTTCATAATATTTTTTTACTATACCTAAATGTATTGTTGGTGATTCTTAAAGCCTATAAATTATGGAGTTACGTATGCTTTCCGTCTACAAAATTAAACCAGAATCGATTGAGAAATTATGAAAATTTATATTTCAATTTTTTTTTTTCGATTCATAAAAGTAGTATTCTAATAGTATTTTTTATAGCCCATCAACTATGCAATACCTTATACTTCTCGTGTACAAGATTTTATCAAAATCGGTTAAGACTATATTATTTTACTATTTCTAAAAGTTTTATTAAAAATTCTTGTGGCCTATAAATTGACCAATATCATAAGCTTCCTGTGTACAAAATTTTGTAATAATCGGCCAAGCCGTTTTGAGTTAAATCAGGACATGAAAACAGACAGACAAACAAATAAATTTTTAAGGGCATATTCGTGATCGGTGTCGTTTTTATAGTATTCCTATCGAGTAATTTGGAAAATATATTACCTGCACTGACATGACTACAGATTTTATTGATTTATATAGATAGACGATATAAGAATTAATGGAATGAGAAACATTATTGGCAGGTCTACAAGCTCAAAATAAGCAAAGCATTTAATCAGGCGCGAAGATGTTTGAGATGGAAAAGATCGTTAGCATAGCACTGCTCATGTGCTTAGCTAAATTTTAAATGTCAAAAAGGAAAACATACGCAAAACGTAGATAATGAATTTACGGTTTTCGTAATACGGTTCGAATAGAATAGAAGTTAATAACGAATAAAATGTTCTCTCAATGCGGTAAACTTGAAAAGATATTTGTACCCACGGCCCTAACATAGTTGAGCTGTTAATAATATGGAAACCAACAAACCATAACATACTGGTGTGGTCACAACATTCAACGCAACCATCACAACGAGGGCACAACTTCCCGGCACCTTACTGAACGGATGTCACCCTCCTCCCTTCCTGGCTGCATTTCGAAACATTCACTTAAATTATATACTTAAACAGTTTAATATTCATGGTTCTTACAAGTACTCCAATACCGTATAATATTAATTAACTACAATTATCTTTATTATTATTATTTAATATTTCTATTTAATTTATAGGCGATGAATGTACATTAGGTTGTATGTCTTTATAATAGATAGAATATTTCGTGTAAAATGCGCATCACCTAAAAACTTATTTCAATTCCGTTTTCAGATTACTATAAGATTGAACCCAAGAAAGAATCTAAGTTATATGTGACTATGTTTTTCATTAGGGAATAAGTAGTGATGATGAAATTAGACAGCCCATTTTAAGTCTAGATAAGGTAAATAATTACCATTAAACATAAGAGTATGTTCCCGTGAATAAAGTCGTAGGCACTAGGTAGTATGTAATAAAATTCAGCGAACAATACATAAGTTGAATTGAAAATCGTTTCCTTTTCATTCCTTCCAACTGCACTTTTGAAGTAACCGTCTGGAAATATGTGAGTTGGCAGACGAGAAAAATAATTAACCGACAAGTATGACAAATTTTGAGATTTCTCCCCCGACAACTCAGTGACCTCTACTTGTAATAAACAACTATTAATATTGTGTACAAAGACTACTCATAGTGGGGTACAAAATAGGTGACATAAACAAGTAAATGATTATACAATGTTACATAATCATCATAATCATATTGTTGTCATAATTATTATTATACAATAAGAAACAAAACATTTATAAAGTGGAAAAAAAAAACTACTTTATTTATGAATTTTCATTAAAATGAAACAACGAGAAAGATGTCTGACGCTGATGTTTCCTGAGGCAGGTTTCCTAGAAAAAAATGCATTGCTCTATACCTATACAATATCTTAGAATAATTAATAACAGTGACATAATTGTATTGAAGATTCGCGCTCTGTAATTAATACTGCTTCGGAGTATTCTTTAAATAAGACCAGATTTATAAAAAAGATCTAATTTCGAAATAAATTATCATGGTCTCGTCTTTCCCATGTTACGATGTTTGGCCTTTCAATGTCTTTCATGAATATAAAAGGGTCTCCAAGAACTGCCAATGGGGGTCAACAATCTTGACACCGATATGTATGCATTGTCCACATAACATTGTAACTAATGCATTGTTCAAAATCGATATTCGATATCGATTGATTGAATTAAAACTGAGAGTTTACAAAACCAGCCACGACACCTAGTTCCAACACCGGCTATAAAGACCATTTAAAAATAACTTACCTTGAAATTACAAAACCTGTTACCTAAAAGAGTTGATTACTATTGTATCTAAGAAAATGGCTGTTATTGTGAACGTTAAAAAAAAATTCAACATTTTCTTTTTATTTTAAATAGAGAATTTCCTAGCAACATTTATTCCTTACAACCTACACTATCAATTATTGTCGTAATAAAATGGCATATATTCTTTTCTAAAAATGATTAGGTTCGATTCCCGACTTGTGTATAAGTTTTTTTTAAACTATGAATGCAGTTTATCTTATCTTTAAAATCTACGTCATTGTTCTGTAGAACATATTTCTCTATCTCTTATAGTTTCAGAGTTCCCCTCACTCACCCATTTAAATGTTACATCCCGTATATCTTTGTATGTCTCTGTGGTAATGGTCAAGGTGGCTTTTTTAACCAATTTAGTAGTTTTTTTTTTAATTTACATTTGATGAAGAGACTACATATATAATTATATACAATTTTAAAATAAATAAAGTAATAATATGATAAGTCATAAAGAAACAAAATCAATCGATAGTTTATGTTTTACTAGTTGGCACGGCAGAGATTATTTTGCTCTTTCCAACAGGTAATGGCTCGACTACAGTGCCTCCTACTGGATCAGCTCAATCAATCAACTCATTTAGAAGTTACACTAACACTAATAAACACAAGATTTTTATAAATATAAATGTATACCTAATAAATGAAAGTTTCATTGTTTTTTGTCCTCTGTGCGTGCCTAAATCACTTATACTATTGCAATAAAATTACGTTGAGTTGTTGTTCTCATTGATAATTAAAAAAATCAATGGTTTTCCTACGTGAGTAGTTTCATTTCGAAGACAACTGGAACAAAGTTGCAGGCAAAACCTAGTACTACATAAAAGACACAAGATGCCAAAAAATCTAGTTATAATGGACTTAGAAATGAAATCACAGTGTTTAATAGTAACAATACAAATTATTCGACAAATAAAAACGCACATTGTATAAGTAATATTACCGGTAACAAGTGACCTTTCACGGTAACAGATTCCACGCCATTGACAATGGATCTTGATATTTCTTCTTAGAACTTTTTTGTATAATAATGGATTTTGTCAAACGTCTATTCGGCCTCACAAAAAATGCAATAAGCGAAGTAGCCTTATTGTGTTACACGGCTATGAGATCCTAACGCAAAAAATATGAATTATGAAGCATTATTTATCTACCTGCGTATTTCAGCTTATAAATCGTTAAGGCGTTGGTTGCGAGACGGTATGAAAAAGCAATTTACGAACATCAATTTACGAATCGTGAAAATTTAAACGGAAAAACTTTATATTAAAGAAAGCAAATAACAGAAAACACGGCAAGACATTATATTATTAATTTGATAGTAAATATAAAAGAAATGTGATAAATATTAAAGCTCGACATTATTTTACGTAATCATAATACCTCGTGCATGTATATATTATTAACACATAATAAAAAATTCTATATCTCTGTGTCTACCCGATTATATTCTTTTACGTGAAAATCACTCATCAGACTTATATGTTCTTATTTTATTTTACTTCAAAGTAATTATCTAGCCAGGTTATATTCCTTATATAAAATATTTTATAAAGGATATATTTTGTAAAATAAAGTGGGTAACATACGAAATAATCAGTGACGTTAATGGTGGATCAATTCAAACAAAATACGCTTTTGAGACGCTTATATTGGCTTACGCTGATTAAGACAAGAGATATATCAATTTAATGTACAATTATTGTGTTTTATTTTAATTCTCTTCGATTCATTATTACATTATCAAACTGAAAGTGAGTTTGTTACGTCTTTACCAAGCAACCGATTTACCGAACCTATAGTAAATTGTGAAATAAATAAAAAACATAGACACAGGTAATGTATGTTTATATACACGGTATTGAATACTTAATTTTGTAATTAATACTTTGTAATTATAGAATTATATAATGGCTAATTTTATAAAGAATATACAAAGCAAATTACAGTTTATTAATTACTCTTACATTCTAGCGAGTAAGTAAGCATATTAATACTAAACATCTACCTAATTGATAAGCAATTCGTGCTGACAAGACTGAATTAATACAAGTGTGTTTTCAATCTATTAAGGAATTCCTTGATAAGTAATTATCATAATGGTAATTGTTTCATTATTCTTGCATTCAATATAATCAGCATTAATATCAAAGAGCCGTTAATTTGATTACTAAAAGTAAAACAGTAAATATTTGAGTTATCCAATTGATGTTACGCTAGCACAGAAGTTGGACCTTGATCTCTTCATTGTTAATGATAAAGTATGTAACCGCAAAAGTCCACACTTTATTGGTTTCACATTAAAACGGTCAACGGGAAAAAATCCATTAAAAATAGGTCGGAAATCTCGTAAAAATAACGCTCGCGCATGATATCGTAAATGCACCCTGTACGTAGAAATAAAACGAAGTCAATAAAATTCGGATGTAAGGTAATTCCTACAAAGACAATAAAACATTTTTAACGGCAACCCAACAAAATTTAAATTGAAAAATAAAATATTTCGATACCTTAACTTTTTATTTGTTAGTTAAGTTTTGTTCAATATATATTGTTTTTAAATTCTAGCACAGTAATTTGTCTGCACTTTGCCTAATGGTAAATACAGTACAATCCAAAAGCTACGACGACTACGGACAATGAGTCTATGGCTGGTTGTCGTTGCCATACGGGTCCTAAAGCCGCTCGGTAGCTGGATACATATTGCCTGATTCCAAAACGCGACAATCCAAAATGACAGGTTTATCACAATGTGCATAGTAACCCAGTCTGGTACAAATTTCTATCATCCCGATTACACATATAACACATACACATCAGCTGATCCCGGAACGTGACACGCGGACATCCGTAAGCGTGCCCTTATGGCAGCTGTAACACTTGGTGTATGGTGATCGCGATCCAGTCGGAAATAAATGTCGTCACGCAGCAACCTACAAGATACGTCTCACTTTCCAATTGCATTATCTATTGGCACGAACAAAGCAAACCGTTTATGAACTAGGCTCACCACGAATTATTGCGATAGTGGGAACTGCCCGAAAGGTAATTGCGACATAATCGTGATTAAGGCACGTAGCGCATGCTCCATCACTCTGAAGTTACAACACACGTATATGGTGACTGTTTCTTGTTAGCTTTAACTCTTAAAGTGTTGAGGTTGTTTGAATTAAATAACAGATGACGGGGTAATAAAGATAACCTCAATATCATTTCAAATGCGATGATAAAGATAATATAGACACTTAAGTTTGTAGTAAGTATTCGTGAGTCCATTTCATTATTTCTATAGCTTGACAATTCATTGCAATCGGACAATACCAGTATTCACCTTAATACACTTAATTATAACACAATCACCTTGCATGCTATTTAGAAGTAATATCTATTTCACATGATAGCGTCGAACGTAAGTGTTAGGTACCTACGCATTATAATATGTATAATGTGTGGTTACATTATCTTCAAATAAAATAGAAATTATAGATTATAAAAGACAGTATATATTGCTTTATTTCAATTTTTTTGTATTATTAACCTTTTTTCCTAACTAACTATCACTTATAACTTAACTATTTAAACTTTTTCACAGATTAATAGTTAAAGTTTCACAGTTTATAAAGCACAAACATCCAATAATCTACATAAATTATAATTAAGAAAATTGTAAGAGAACTAAGAGACAATAAAGACAAATTATAACAATCATTACAACTGAAACCAATTTCTTCAACCACAAAATAGTCGATAGCCTAAGCCATATAATTCTGCATGAGGAGACACTTTATTACTCTGTAATTAACGTTTCCTTTATTCGTCGAACCACAATTTAGCTTAATTTAAAACATAACCAATTACGTCCATTTCCTGATGTAAGGCAAATGTTCTTCAGATGAAACTATTTGATGTAACGCTGCCAATGAGAAGGTGTTGATGTAATGCTTACAAGTTACAAGCATACATTAGCAGAGCGTAAATAATAATACAAGAAACGGACGTTCCTGAGTGTTTACTGAAAGATTTTATATTTATATTCGTTAGTCATTTTATGCTTTTTAAGTATAATGAAGCCATTTATTTCGAAATAATACAGTGCCAAAAATAGACAAAATAACTAAACAAATTTATTATTTTTTACCATGATAATGATGATGCCATGATTTGATTTGCTAACGATTTAACTCTTCTTGTAATAGGCAATTTGATAGTTATTTATGAAAAATAATTACATTATTAATAAATAAAGTGCTGATATTTTGATCATAAATCATTACAATAATTAATAATCCATTCTAATATTATAAATAAGAAAGTAACTGTGTCTGGCTGCTATGTTTTGGGTGAATTTTGTAAAGTGTTTAAACTCTTTAACTACGCAGTACAACATAATTACTGTTTTATTTTATGATTGAAACGTGACGTGCGCTGTCGACCACAGCTCGTGAAAACTACGGGCAAAATGGAATAACATAAACCATTGATATTTGGTATTACTTTTAGGTGGCTTCACCCACGCGTTGTTAACGTGGAGTCTATATTGTCTAAGCGATAGACCTGTCGTAAATTATCTGGAGTATACAGTTTTGCTACAAGCAAATTCTTTCATTGTGTTACCACATGTGGTGAAAATAAAACTTGAAGGGATGAAAATTTATATGAAGAACCCATCATGTCTCAAATAAGATATATCAAAATTCATATTTATGCTTTTAATACGAAATAAAAGAGGTTCCACCTTAAAAAAAACCTTCCCGCAATCCGGTACAATAAATGATGATTTTAATTATTTTTGAAGTTTTATTGGGACGGGTAATGTAAAATGTATTGGATTCATATTGGCAAATAATTACAATACCATACGCACAGTGACAAACCCATCTATGATTTTCTTTTGGTTTGTCATGATCAGAGGTCAGTCTGTGTATATCCAATAATACGCTGACGAAGTCGCGGGTAATAGCTAGTATCTTAAATTTAGAGATATCACAAAAATAATTAAAACAGTGATGTATCGTAATATAAAAACATTATATAATACTAACAATACCCGGCCAAGCAGTGAAGTGGTTCTAGGCTCAGATTGTATTTTATTTTTTTCAAAAAGTTACTATACATATACAATCAGAAGTATTAGAATGCAACATTGTGTCAAAGTTTCAAAGTAACCGGTACAGAACTTTCGGAGATTTAAGATAATAAAGAAACAAACATTAACATTTTTATTTATACATGTATATACAATATTTGTTTTTTTAATATACATTTTATATACCAATATCATTATAATTGCTAGTCTAACACTAGTAATAAATAATAAATTATTAATTATAATTGAATTCCTAACCGTATTTTTTTATTATAACAAATTATATTAATTGTTAGAAAACACATAAAACGACGTAAACATTTTTGATTATGTAATTGTTTTACATAATTATGTTTAAAGTAATTAGCTCTCTGTTGTTTATACAATACGATAAATTACAAACTTTGATCACAGTATCATAAAGCTATAAAATATACAACCAATTATTTTAATAGTCTTGAATTCGTACGACGTTTAAAGTAGATTTGTAGATATATCAACCAAATCATAATAGTTGTCGTTATGCATTTAAATACAGATCTCAGTTCCTAGTATGCTGGTCTTTAATTTGTTTTAATGACCTTCTGCTGTTACCATAACAAAGACTCTGTAAAGGCTACTAAGATAATCATGATTTTCCTGCATATTATTATCACTACAAATAATAAGACGTTATTGTTCCCACGGTGATTACTATGTTAAAAGTCATAATATGTGAGAAATATCATTCAAAAATTAAGCTAAATATGCTTTACAGTCAAGCAAAATGTATGTCGTCTTATAATATTGCAAATTGTATTTTTTCGGATACAGTACATGATATGTACTATATTAACTACAAATATAAAAGATTGCAATAAGTACAATATTTGAAGTACTTATTATGAATATAATATGATTTTTATTAGTTACGCTTTTTACATTTAGATATAGGATTTATTTTAGATTAATATGATTTTTTTAATACTAAATTTAAACTCACTTACCTACCGTTAATTATATTTAAAGTATTTATTGAGTATTTTAATTACACAGAGTTTCATATTTACATGTATAATTTGTTTTTACAATTGAAAAAAATAGCCATTACTATGATTGGCTCTGGAGATCTATGGGGGAGGCCTATGTTCAGCAGTGGACGCCCTGCGGCTGAAATGATGATGATGATGACTATTATTGATGGATGCCCGCCATAATAAAACACTATTCTGTAAAAATACCAACCGGCTACTTATTACGGTTCAAAAGATACGATAATACGAAGATATCCTTTAAGATAGAACGAGCTGTGTACAGTTCCTTCTTTGGATAAAAAACAAATAAATAAAAATAATGACATATGAAATATATAAATTATAACATATTATTTTTTGCACG
This sequence comes from Saturnia japonica, assembly GCA_033032175.1. Classification (NCBI taxonomy): domain Eukaryota; kingdom Metazoa; phylum Arthropoda; class Insecta; order Lepidoptera; family Saturniidae; genus Saturnia; species Saturnia japonica. The sequence goes on from CM065314.1 coordinate 10,146,419, forward strand.
AAATTCGTTTTTATTCCATTTACGATGAACACTATTTTCATTCTGATAGGTAGTGGTAGTGTAGCTTGAATACTGAACAGAGAGATCGCAAATTAGATTTCTGTACAGAACATATATTATTGTTTTTTTTTAACTAACTATACTGTTAGCCCTGGAGCCTCAGACGGATGTTGCAGCTTCGCCGAGCTTGGTATTTTAGTGTGATAGACATACTAATATTATAAAGCTCAAGTTCTTTTTTGTTTATTTGAACGCGATAATCTCAGAAACTACCAAAAATATTTTTATATATTATATAGCCTGTTTAATGAGGAAGGTTACTTACTATAAATAACTTCACGCTACGACACTAAGGTGCTTAACAGTAACAGTGAACGTCAGGTAATTGGGCAAGCTGTAGGCAAGTACGGGATGTGAGGACAAAAATAGGCTACACGAGTGCACTGTCGGCGGCGCGGCGGCGGCACAGCGCGGCGCGGTGGTGAAGAGTTGGTTGAATAAAAGACGGGTAACACGTGGGGCAAAGATAAATATGTCAGCTGTCCGGTTTTATAGTAAAATTATCTATATATATTTGTATAAATAATATATGAGAAGAAATCTTCAGACTCCTTTTTAAGAATATTGCGCGCACTGAGGACTATGAGATTTAAATAATACTGCGGATACTAACCCGACCAGTGCCATTGAACTTAGGTCCCCAAAAAATTTACATTGTCATTCAATGAAAAGTGACAGCAAGTGATATAAAATACATTGTTTACTCATCATCTCTCATCATTTACTAAAAGGAAAACCAACTTCAAACATTTTGAGGAGTTCCCTGGAGTATCTTCGGAGTCGAAGGTCCAATGCCAATGAAATTACATCCCCTTTCCAACGATTTTTTAAAAATTTAAAACGGTATATAAACAAAGAAGTTATACCTGAACATTTATAAAAAAAAAAAACATTCGAATTGAGAACCTCCTCCTTTTCTGAAGTCAGTTAAAAATAGTTAATAGTATTTAATCAAAATGTCGCTGGTTGACTTAACACCATTAGGCGACCGTTGGTACTTATTATGAAGAGAGATGGTCAAGGGTGAGATTTATTCTAAAATATTATTAATGAATTGCCTGGTCTATTATTTGCTATTAATATGCAGGTATTTTCATGTAATTACTTAACAGAACCTATATAGTCAGCATTGTTGCGAGTTTGCGACCATAACCTAACGCGTCTGATGTCCTCACTTAAGCTTCCATATTAGGAATGTACTATCGAGAGTATTGATACAACTCACTAACAATACAGGACAAGGCTGATAACGTAGACGCATGTCGACTTAATTAAATTATGCTAGGAGTGCCACATAGTCTCCTATCAATTGTACATATTTATGCTAGATGATCATGATTTATCATAAATGTATATGTTGTATGTATTTATGCTCATATACAATACAGATGTAGATACTAAATTTAATCAATGTTTTTGGTATAGGTATACATATTAGGTATTTGCATATGAAATTGGCGTTTTTTTAATCAATCGAAGTATGTAGCATTACTATCTATGCACTTTCGCTATTTGTGAAAATTGTGAGAGCGAGAATTAATAAAATCATTGAAGGCGGTTTAGACAGCTTCATCAGAAATTAATTTTATTCCTTGCAAGAAATGGTGCAAATTCCGAAAAAAGTGGTAGTTTGTTGGAGCAAGGTCCGGGAAGTATAGTGGGTGTCGGAGATATTCCAACCGCAGTTCCTCTAATTTAGCAACCGTCTGTCGTAAAGTATGGGGTCTAGCGTTGTCCTGAAGCAGCAGTGGGCTAGAAAGATTGACCAGTCTCGGTTGTTTAACGGCTAGTTTTTTCCACAATGGTTTGCAATTATTGACAATATAGATCTGCCGTTATCATTTGGCAAGAGCTTAAGAAGCTGTAGTATATGACACCAGCACTGGTTCACCAATAAACATTTACCAGTACCTTTTTCTGAGTCAACTTTCGCTTGGGACCGGATTTGACCGGTTCTCCTGAGTTCAACCACTGTGATGAGCGTTTCCGATTGTCGTAAAGGATCTAGTTTTTCGTCACAAGTAATAATACGATTCAAAATTCCCTCGTTATTGTGACGGTTGAGTAATGTAACGCATCACTCAAAACGTGTTTGTTGGTGTGCTTCAGACAATTCATACGGTACCCATTTCTCGTGATTTTTACTTTTCCAATTTGTTTCAATTGAATTAAAATTATTTTATCACTCACACCAAAGCCTGCCGGTAACTCTGGCGTTGTTTACTATGGATCCGCTTCCACGATCACCTTTAACTCTTCATTATCAACATGGGTCGCCAACCATCCAAGGGGTTTGTTTCGTAGGCCTAAATTTCCAAAACGAAAACATTGGAACCAAAAACGTACCATGCTTTCTTTTACAGTAGCTTCCCCATACACATCGTTAATCCTTCGAGCTATCTCTACAGCGCTGATGCCACGGTGGAATTCATATTTGTAAATAATGCGATATTTTAAGTTTTCCATTTTGTGAAAATAACGATGTCAAAGAAAAATCAAATGGTGCGAAAACAAATGAATCACTACATACGAAACACAAATACACAAGCATAACTTGAGATAAATTTTAATTTGGAATTCCTAACCAAACGCCATCTCAACAAAACTCCAATTTCATATGTAAGGTAATGTATGTATATATATGGTAATTTTTTTGTCACTAAATAAATATAATTTGTATACATATAAAAAAAGGCTTTGTCCTTTACTCATCATCGTCATCGTCATCATCGTTCAGCCAAAGTTCAAAGAATAGAAATATAAATTTGGAGTAGATGTGGACATTATATTGTAGGTAATAAATATGTATTTAAAAAAGTATTTCCAAAAATTAAATCCCTAAGGGAATGAAAGGATGATAGCATAAAATATTATTAACTACATTTATTTCCAGCCTGGAAGGTCAAGCTGTTTTTAAGGTTAATCCGGACATGCAAACAGACCGACAATACAAAAAAAAATTAAGGGCACATTCGTGATCACTGTACTTTATATAATATGTCTATCGGGAAATTTGGAAAACATATAACATGTACAAACATGGCTACGGATTTATTAATATAGGTATTTAAAATAAATTAAAAATAATTAAATAATGTTTTAGTTTACGCAACTGAAGCTGCGAGCGGAAAGATAGTAAGCCTATAAAATTACTGTTATATAAAATGCATCTTTGACTATCATGATTCGAAATTGCATCTAATCAATCAATTAATAAAACTAGAAAGCCAAGGTAAAAAGTCACATTCTTTAACCTAAATCACTGTTTTAAGAAATGTTAGCTATAAAGATAATTATAACGATTTCTATTTTACTAACTAAATCTATAGAATATTAATTGCATGAACAAAATGTATATATACCACAATTACTTTGTTCACCAGTAAGTATTCAAATAAATTATTAAAGGTATATATTATTTCACAAATATATTTTTCCTGGTCTACGTTTATTAATTCTTTATCAAAATTAACGATTCAACCGTCATTTTAAAGCTTATGTGGGGAACATAATATGACGAACATAGAAAAACAGTTTAAAAATAATGTTTTCGTTAAAAAATATTTTAACTTTGACATCTCTGTTGATGCTAATAAAAATATATTCAAGGCGCTGTCAATAAACAATTTGTTTAACTAACATGACAGAGCTGTTAATTAGATTGTTTAAATTCTATAATAATACAGTGCGAAATATTCGCACGGGTCAGATAATTTAATTATATAACACATAAATCTAATGGAGGTAAAAACGATAAAGCTAGCGGCCTCTGATTATATCTCGAACTTGATGTCTCAGTTACGATCTCATTCTACCATCAGAGATTTGATGCCCGCTCGCTAACTTGCCGAAAACAATTTGAAACCCGTCTTTCTACGATTTGAATTGTCTAGCTAACTTGAGAATGACCAGTAAAAAATTGACAACTTTCTTAGCAAATATTACATTAAATATAATACAATTTTTTTATAACACGAATGTGGCAAACGAGCGAGATGTTCGCCTCAAGTTAAGCAATCAGCATAGCTTATGGACGCTTGCAACGCCAGAAACATCATATGCGCTTTGTCAACCCTTTAAAAACCTTTCACTTCTCTCTTGAGGAACCTCATACTGTAATCCCCTGAGAAACCTCAGTAGGAAGCTCATCCCACATCCGGAGTGTGCGCGTGAGGAAACTCCTATGAAACTGGACTTTGATTTTGATTTTTTGATTTTGTTAAAACCATAAACCACTTTATAAGTCAATGCATAGGATTTTTCATTATCTATATTTAATTTAGAGACTTGGGTTTAAGAACAACATTCCAGTTTTCATCGTAACCTAAAATTAGCATTTATTTCACTTCTTATTACACTAATAAAAAGCTTCAATAAAATTTTGGCTTCCATGCTTGCAGGTGTACCCAAGATTTTATCTTACTTCCATCAGCCGTGAAATTTAAAAATAATTATAGGTAATTCCAAAAGTTTGATCTGGATCCTATTCATTAACTTTTATGTTACCTTATTCACGTCCATAACTACTTCTCTTCTTCTCCCTTAACAATCCATATTACAAGATATGCTAGACGATAATATTACCTGAAACAAGCATAAAAATTACATTATGATTACATTTAATGTGGGTTGTAAAAGTAAAAACATACATAACTTGAAGGTAACGTAGGAATGTGTAAATAAATAGTATCAAGTTAGTTCTTATTTCAAATAAATAATAATAAACATTATGAGTGCAATGGTGGCGTGTATGGACAGCGTGTCGACCGGCGTGAGTTCGAAACCCTACAATGAGTCTGGCTATCGATGAAGAATAACATCATGACGAAACCATATCATGGCACCTTCAAGTTGATAATTTGTCACCAATCACCTATGGTATGTTCTGGCAGCTGCATCTGAGAGTCAGTCCTTTTAACTATACTTAGCTTACCATTTTGGGTACATAATCATCAGATTGTAGTCAAAGGCTAAATCGTATAAAGAATTTAAATAAAACATTTGTATTTAAAAAAGATTATGAAGAAAGGATGAGCGAGATGATACAGAAGTGATACAGATTACTGGATTAAGTCTGTCACATTAGACAAAGAACCGATAACTGATAAACCTGACGAAACTTGAAAGAGCTATCTAATGGGCTTTGCAACAAGAAGCAACGACGTAAAATGAATAAAGTAGGTTGAATCTACCGAAGAGGTTCACATAAAATGAAATATATTTATCGACTAGCCGCTGATTGCAATTACGACAAGATATATTAACGAATAGTATGATACAAGAATAACTGAACGAATAATAAATTGGTGAAGAAGTGAGAGAAATAGCTATCTACTTCACTTTCCAGAGTCCGATTCTGATTATTAGGATACTGGCTATGCTTTACAGTTTCACTAGTTTATCCCATCAATTCGCCACCGTGTCGTTAATTGTTCCATATAGCCTATCGTTGTTTTCACTTCCTGTGTTTGCCTACAGCTTATCATATTGCTTGACTTTCATTAAAACTGCTCTGCCCTTTAGAATTATAGCATAAACATAATATAGCCTATAATCTTTCTCCATAAATAGATTATAAAATTCTAAAATAATTTTCCAAATACTAATACTTGACTAACTAAGCAACGGAACGGAAAGATGTTTTTACATGTTCGACAACCTTGATCTTATTATGGTATGATTGTGTACACATTGATTACCATTGATATGTTATGCATTACGCGTATACTATCCGACGTGCTAGTGTAGATAGACCTTACTCTGTATATTGAATTATTACGTAATAAATAATAATTGAATACTCTAAGTGAGCAATTTTTGTATATATAATTAGTTTCTTGGAAACGGCTCCAACGATTTGGATGAAATTTAGTATTTAGATATTGTATAGCATTTAAAAATAACGTAGATAAGTGTTTTTTTTAAACACCGATCAAAGCTCGGTTGCCCCGAAGTTTAAAATATAATACCATCCTACTAATAATAATAATAATATTATAAACGCAAAAGTTTGTGTGTCTATATGGATGTTTGTTACTCTTTCACGCAAAAACTATAAAATGGATTTTAATGAAACTTTACAATAATATAGCTTATACATCAGAATAACACATACACTATAATTTATAAAGATATTATATAAATTGTCCAAAATATAACGAATAAGTGTCAAGTAGGAAAAAATGCAAGCTATTCTGGCGTGTGCCGAAAAAACCGTTCGAGTTAGACGTATATAAAGTTCAATGGAAGTTTATCTCATATACTTCTACATAAAAGCGCGCGACAGCATATATCTATCTTTTATTTTATCTGTAAGCCATTATCACCAAAATAGTGAAGTATAAATACAATAAAAATTGATAATTTATTTCTAATGCACATTTGGTAGTAACAAATTGATCCTTGTCCCTACTAATATTATAAACGCGAAAGATTGTGTGGATGGAAAAGCTACTCGAAGTACTAATCCTGCGCAAACGTAGTCGCGGGCACCAGCTAGTTATTTATAATTCATGTTGTATATTAGTGGATAATGTCGTTTAACTCTGACAAGCATTATCATCAATCCTTAAACCATTATAATTACATCAAAGTAATTGTGCAATTTCCGAAACGCGATAAATCAAAATAGGGGCTCTGTGTAGGGTTTATCACCTTGTGCATGTTGTTCGTATCCCAGTCGGATACAGATACCCTATACTACTTATACCCTACTAACCCGCTTGATTACAGGAACTGTCGGCTAATCCCGGAACGCAACGCGCCTAAGCGTGCCTCTATGGCAAGTGAATGGTGGTCACAATCCATTCGGATACATTTGTTGTGTCCTCCTACCTTCATCTACGTACAAATGTACTCTGTCCATCCGGAAGCCTTAATTATTTAATATATTGACAAAATTTATTAGTACTTCAATGTAGATGATATTAACCTTTTGAATATTTTTCGGCAATTATTATCTGTGGTCTAAATAAGTGTCCTAAATAAAGAAGGTCCCAAGTGTCATCATAAAAGTCATCACGCTAAAATAACTCTTATTTCTTAGTTTTATCATTGTTTGTTAAAATGTCTATTTAATGTGTACGTTTATTTAAACGCGAACTTTTACGCTTGTAAATGGTAAGTGTATCTTCGGAAGAGCTATTCAATTTAATTCCCTTCTCACTTATCCACAACAAGCACAGGCACAGTGGGATAAACAGGCAATGGGATTCGGAGTCACAGGTGTACGGTAACCTCCATCTCGGTACTAATTAAAAAAATTGTTTTATCTTTGTTGTACCGTGAAACTGTGAAATCATCTCCTAGCCATTGCATTCTCTCCTTATTACAACATCGGGTTATTTAAGCGTAACGTGAAGAGAATTTATGCAGGCTAACATGACAGCAGCGACTGCTGATGGATTGCCGATCTCTCTTGGTCGCCATTGCGTTAGGATTGTACTGTGCTTACCATCAGAGACGGTACCGTCAATTTTGTGAGTTACTAAAAAAATACTTACACCGTAGTTACTAGAGGTGCAGTAGGTTCTAAGAAATGAAAATCATGTTTAACTTTAAAAGTTTCACAAATAATATTATGATCTCGTTCGCGCACGTATCCGGGTCAAGAGTGTGTACATACGGGCGTACACGCCAATTACGTATACACGAGCTTACATTAAATTGTTGTAAGGAATACCTTAACCTTCATCCACCATAACATACGGTAATTTTGAAATGTTGACATTTTTAAGTAAATATATTTTTAAATTTTGAAATTTGTTTTCGACCCGCAAAGTTCCATAAACAAATGAATCTTGTTTAAATATAATTGAAATTAAATAGTTTTCACTTTCAAGAACATGTAGTACATACTGCGTAAATACATATACTGGAAATTGAATATCTATATTTATAAAGCTTTTCCTGACTCATCATCGTCCAAAACTAAACTACCGTGGATAGAAATATGAAATTTGAGGAGGGTGTTTAAATTTTAGGCATCGTTTAAGAAATGATTTTTCAAAATGAAACCTCTAATGGTGTAAAAATGGGGGACAGATTTATTTTGTATGGTGTAGCTTTGACTTATACATGAATTATAAAAACAAAACAAATGAAATGAAAAAATAATTAAAAATGTACAAATATTATACAAGGTGTCCAGAAAGGGTATCGGGTATTTGTAAGTTCAATGAAACAAAAATTATTTGTATGCAATAAAAAAGTTTATTGTTTATTATTAGCATATGAATTGGAGAATTATTTGGAAAAGATGATGTTATCCAAATGATGACTGTTACGTTGCTGGCACTCTTCTAAACGGAAACGAAGATTGGCGATAACACGTTGACACATAGCTATCGATATTGCTGCCATTTCTGACCTGATGTTTTGCTTTAACTGGATTAGATTCGTCGGATTGTTTTGATAAACCTTACTTTTAAGGTATCCCCATGCAAAATAGTCAAGCGGGCTAAGGTCGGGGCTTCTGGTAGGCCACTTGATGTTACCCCTTCGCGAAATGACTTTATCAGGAAATAATTCGTTAACAACTTCCATTGAGTCATTTGAGGTATGGCAAGTGGCCCCATCTTGCTGGAACTACGTTCTTGAGTTGAAACCTGCAAACTCCTGCAACTCTGGGACCAAAAAATTTCGCAACATATCGCAATAACGGTCACTATTCACATTAATTGCTCGGCCTCGTTGATCTTCATGAAAATAAGGACCAATTATCCTTTAGCAGACATAGCGGCCCAAACAACGACCTTTGGGCTATGCAGGGTCGTTCATGCTTTCGTCTCGGATTCTCCACTGCCCAGTACCGACAATTCTGCTTATTAACATGACCATTCAGGTGAAAATTTGCTTCGTCACTGAACAGTATGTTGTTAAAATTGTTAAATCGCTGCAGCATTTCGTTCGCAAAATTCAGTCGATTAGCATAGTCCGTATCCTTCAATTCTTGAACCAATTGAATTTTATAGGCTTTTAGATGTAAGTCTTTCTTTAAAATCGAATGTAAAGACGATTTTTTGATGTTCAACGCTTGGCTTCGCTTTCGGATGGATAAAGACGGATTTTGACGAACCGACGCCTCAACTTCTTCAATTGTTTCTTCATCGCGAACTGAACGAGGACGACCAGAGTTTTGAATTTTAACTGTCGCACCTGTATTCTCGAACATCCTGATCCATTTCCTAATGCTACCGTCACTTGGCGCGTGGCGTGTACGATATTCCGCACGATAGAGACGTTGAGCAGTCACTATTGAATCACCATTACGATAATACGCTCGTACGCAAAATGCGCGATGCGTCCCCGAGTACTGTTCCATCGTGACTAAAACTCCACAAAATGGCGGACGCCACGAACCCCTCCCCGCACCCTTTAGACGCCCCGTTTCGAATATGGCGCGAAAACAAATACCCGATACCCTTTCTGGACACCTTGTAGTTTACGCGAGCTAAGTTGCAGCTGGAATGCTAGTACTAAGTATATAAATAAACAGAACAACAAGAAATACTGAAAGGACAATTTAGTAATCATTTTAGTCATGAATAATTAAAAAAAACAGTTAAGTATTTTATTATAGAAGTATTATTACACGTTGTTACAAGGTAATTCTAAAATTGAAATAATAAATAAAATTACTTTCTGAGCCGTTAAGTTACAAAGTAACTTACTGTATAGAATTCATATTGTTAGCTACCATTAGCATCACCTCTATACTACTATTAAGAGAGTACTTTTCATATTTATCTCAAATATCCGTCCCAATCTGGTCAATACAAATAGTTTAATAATTTTATTGCAAACCCACAAAATTCACAAAAGAGATCTTGTTGCATCCTATCTCCATCGTGGCTATCGTTTTTTTTTAAATTACATGCAGATAATGTATCTACTATCTATTCTATCATTTTTCAAACTCATAATATACAAGTATGACATCCGTCATACACAAAAAAGCAATATTGAATGATGAAATTGTATTTATTGTATTTCATTTGGATAGTTTTGCGTTCTTTGCAGGTACATTATTATGTGCGTAGAATACGTTATAAAGCAGTAACTTTTCCAAACCTGTAGTCAATAGATTCGTAACCCTGCGTAAATCAAATCATCCACAACACAGCCTCGGAATCGTAATAGGTAAAAGTAAAACTGGGTCGCGTTTCGCATTCGTAGCGAATCTATTTTCCATTGGTGTTATACCCAGCGTCCATTGTCTCCTTACGCCGCGCCGCTCCGCGCCCGCGCCGCACCGTGACCGACCGCGACTGTGTCCTTCCGGTATTATCTACTATACTTTTTATTCCATTTAATACATGTAAATGAAACGCAGTTGAAACTGTATTTACCTTTGCATAATTGCACTAAATACAACAATAAGACAATAATGCATTAAGCGAAATACATAAATTTCGTTGGGGTCCTCACATTAAAACTTTGGTGAGGAGATTAAGCTCTGCTGCATTCACAGTGCCTAAGATTCGGCAGTTAATATATATTGCTGCTGCTAGGTTAGTTTACTTCACTTACTTCCACAATATAATATCCAATGGAGTTTTACTATGAGACTTAGCAGCTGAGGTAGCTACCATATTTTTTATTACAAAAATGGACAGTTAGTTAGAAGCCTAGGTCCGTACCCCGGTGTGAAACCCTTGAGTCTGGCAGCCAGTCGCGCGATACAGGTGACACTGCATTACCACTGACAATGCACTTAGATACCCACACACATCATTACATACAATATGTTCATACATACGCGCGCACCACATATATACATAGGTTCTGTAAGGAACCTTTTTTTACGCTAGTTAGTGTAGACCATGTTTCAGATCACTAAATAAAATACATATACACATGTTCCTTCCTTCCTCCCAGGAGGCAGGGACATACATACATTTTAATACAGTGTGTATGTATTAAAAACCCCGTCAAATCCGAAAAGAGTATATAAGTGCTCCAATGACATTACCAAAAAAATATCAATATTTCATTTATTATGAAAACAAAAATGTTATTGCAAATTAAAATTAACATATTTAGTTTTAGTTTCCCTAAAATTAAGCAAATTTTTAAAACGTGGTAACTCCGTCAACTACCTACCCCGGCGCGGCGCGCCACGGTACGTATGATTGTATGGCGGTACCCTGCGCCGCACCGCCTGTATTGCCATGTAAGTTTCCTCATTTAACTAATTTTTTTTACTTATAATCTGAGATAGATAACATAAAGAGAATATAATCTCGATACGTAAAAACACCTTCACGGATCCGACGGTGTTTTTAATACACACTGTATATGTATATGTTAGTTTAGCTCGAATTTTACGGATAGAAATTAGTCAGATGGCAACTTCATTGCAATCGCGGCAACAGCCCAAGCCGAGGTCCAGCCACTTTGGCCCTTGCGCGCTTGTTGCCCACGCTTTCGTGGCTGAGTGCCTCAAGCGCACGCCCCCAAGCCCGATAAAGCTGTAAAAGCCATCAGCGGCTCTATTTTTGGATAGAGTCCCTCAGACTAACAGTAAGTTCAGGTCGAAAAAAAAAGAAAAAGGACAGTTCAAGACCTCGCGAAGCACTGAGGAAAAAGTTTCAAGAATTTACTATTTTAACTTTACTCTCCAGATAAATTTTGGATTTAATGTATATTTAGAAAAAAATATACTAGAAATTAATATAAAATATGAATCCTATCTTTTAGACTTAGTATGTAAAATAAAAGCTTTAGATCTAGGTACAATAAATTCCTTAGTATAATTCTAAATTAATTTTTCTCAATTACTGATTTTTTTTTTCGAAATGGTGGATAAGAACATAAATTGAATAAACTTTTTTTGATATTTAAATTAATTAAAGAACAGATACATAACTAACTATATTACTAAACTAGTCGAGTTCATTTGTTCTTCTTATTTCGTCTCTAGGAATATTCAATGACTTAACGCTTATCTAACACTAAGGTCAGTGATTCTAAGGCCATTATTGTTCAGCACGAATGATCATCAAGGGTAGTTATCACTTATCAGTGTACCAGAGGTTGTTGTAACGGGAAGCAACCGATTTAATTCAGACGCATTGTAATTCAGTGCTCTGGTTTCGTACTACCCCGTCCTCTGCAGGTAAACTAGTGTACACGTTTTTTTTACCGTTTAATTGTGCATCATGTGCCTTTATTTTCATCTAAACCATATAGTGCAGTAAAAATAAAAATAACATTTATTTGAACTTTAGCTTATTTGTTTAATATATTTACTTGTTTTTTTTAAATCCTATATGTATTTAGTTTGAATAAAATAATTTAAATTAAATCATAAACATACAGTAAAAAACTAAATAGGAATTCCAATTTTAAGCACATTATATTATCACTTGCACTATGAACGACGAGTGATTAAAAAGTGATATTAATAAATAATCAAAATCATACTCATATATTTTATTAAATGTTTATACTTTAGTGAGTGTTCTTTTTTAATAAATTCTTCTATTTGTACAACACAGAGTCCATAATAACACTGGGCTAAAAGAAAGCTAGGAAAAAAATGACTTGTGGCATAAACGCAAAAAGCTCGCCAGTGTATAAACCAAAACTGCATTAAACTATTAATCATTTTTTCGTTCGTTCATTCATTCGTACATCCACTTATTTATTTCATTCATAAAATAGATGTTTTTAAATAATATGGACTTCTAGTATAGTAAGTGCAAACACAGACACAAATTGAAAATCAAAGTTTAACGTATATGTTAATAACTTAAACGCTTCAGTTATAGCATAAGCCATCAGGCTAATTTTATAAATAAAATATATGAATTTAAAAGTGTAAATCACTATAATTTTAATATTTAATACACGCCTCTCGCTGTATCTGTCGCATTGAGTACACATCAATGATTCAACTATCAGTTACTTGCGGTTGAATAAATATTATAGATATATACTTACCTACTTGCTTCAATTTATATTAGTTAAGATAAATTAAATATTTATTGATTTTATTGTCCAAGCTTACTATTCATATATTTTTTTTATATTTTTTTATGTCTACTTATAACATTAATTTTAACATTGCATTTAGCCATACGTCTTATATTGTACTAGGTTCATAGAATATACGTCAATTTTAATTATTATCTGAACTTAAGCTTAAAAAATGTTGTTTTTGTCACTCGTTAAATACACACTGTTATTTATAAGTTATCATTAACAAATAGGTAAACATAATAGATATCGATCGAACTCATAATAAAATGGAGACAAACCAAGAAATTGTACTATCATATTTTTATATGTAATAAGCACACTAGTTAATATTCTACGCAATCCGTTTTTATACAAAGCGAAGTAAATGAAATAAAACACAAATTTCGTATATTTACGCATCGCTAAAGACTTTATTTCCCTATTACAATATAAATCATTTCGTCAAATATTAAATCTACTATATTTTATAATGCGATTTCTATTTAGGTATATATTTACTAATAGTACGATATACATATCAACAGGTTATCCGATATAAATCATTTGATAAAAAATAGCAATGGAAAGATTTTCATATTATCCAGAACAGTCTTGAAAAATACGGTGTAAGTTGACACGTCCTAGCACTTAAAGTTGAAGAAAGTTCACTACGAATACTTAGCGTTCGAACTTATAATATCACTCTACGAGATCTTATAGCCTAAAATAGAGTATAACCCGTCTTTAGGTAACACATCTTCGGCTTTATATATTTGTTCATATATTACTATATACTAAAAATAGTACTTGTGAATTAATATTTATGCATTATTATAAAAGTTATATATTGTTTCCTATAAATATTGTAAGAAAACGCAGCATTACTGTCATGTTACCACTTGTGACGTCATCGTTTAATTAAAAAAACTAAGGTCAATTATGACAACGTAATAACATTCAAATGTGCACGTGTAGCTCTAGCCTGCGGTTTCCATTGTTGTTACAAAATAACCCGCAGAACTGTTTTATACGCTGTTTTATATCATTAAAAAAATTATTGGTACATCCAAATGAGTAAATATGTAGTTCTGTCTATACATGCTATTTTTATCCATATAAATGTTTATTGTAAGTTAAAGATATTGATTACGAATATGCCGTTAAATATTTTTAATTAAACATCTGATTCCTCAATTTACAGGCTATAAGAATTACATAATAATAAAATAAAATTACGAGACGACAATAAGTATTACTACTGCTATGTAATGAACGCGTGCGGACACGCGAGTATCCGCTAGTTATTTTTAAAATTTACAAAACTATCTTTTATTCATTTGAAGGATAAATTTATATTTATTCATAATTAAAATATATTTTACAGTGTTTAAAAATAAAAGCGATAAATTTCTCCTGGAAGTTGGCAGAGCAACAGGGGACCTATGTAAGAAAGGCGACTTCACTGCTAATTACTTGGTATCCAATTAACGAAGCTCTAACGCGCAATATGTACGCAAAGCTTTTGAGTTCGCTTTATAAATTTACTCAGAACTCGGTAACTTAAACTTTTGTCTTTCACTTATTATAAATGATGTAATATAAAATGCATTGTAGCAAGATATTTAAAAAAAATGTGTAGTTCACACGCAGTAGAAGTGAACCCTTCAGAAAACATAAAAATATCCTCTTTAAAATCTCTTTTCAAAAATCCTAAATCAGCGGGACTTGACTCGGACTGTCGACCACTCCTTACTGCTCATACAACAGTGTATATAAGTCTGGTCGTCACACCGCTAGGCCAATTCGACGACACTCGTATTTGTGAAAATCAGGACTGTTATTAATAGTATATAATGAATATATATTCATATCTCATTCTCTCGCAGGTTGAATCCTATAGATGTATATTATATGTACTAGATTATTGCCTGCCCGCTTAGCTAGGCGATATAGAATAAACAATCATATTCATCATATCAGATTTCCATAACATAATCAACTTGTATGCAAAACTTCATTAGAATCCGCCCTACCGTTAAGGCGTGATTGCAGGACAAACATTCAAATAAACACTTTCACATTTTGAGTGTACATTACATTATTTGTTTGAACTATTGTCCTTCATTCAGCCTTAAATAGCTGAAAGGATTCTATTAAAATAGGGTACAGAAGTCAGAAGATTTTCATTGTTTTATTGTCCATCGAATTGAGTTGCTAACAACTAGTAATCAATATCATTTTACTTTGAAATATTATCATGTAAGTACATTTCTATAAATACTTATTAATCGACAAAAGGATGTTTGAAAAAGCACCCAATGAGGACACAAAACCTTAATTTAATTCTATAATAATAATTATCAATAAGTTGTTTTAACCTCAATTTATTAAAAAAATATACGCGTTTGCTTAACAAAGCTGTATTAACCTAAATTGATAAACATCAACGTGGCAAATACTGCAATACGTCCGGTTTAAAAAAAAAAAGATCTCTCGGGAAAACCTTTTACTCACCACTCGCCAATTTTTACCAAAATATTTCTGTAGTTAATACCATCACAAATAATCGGTGAATCAATAGAAATAATTGTAGCTGATTCAATGAAACCTTTCTACACGTATTAGCCTATTACACAAACTAAGTAGAGAGGTCTAAAAAAGAAATGTAGATAAAAGGAATACGGGACAAATGGCCTTTGATTAACGAAAGTGACCTTACCTACTGAATGTGAACTTTTATAAAAGTATTTGATGTATATCGAAAAAGGTTTGAACCCACACTCACGTCAAATAGGTATGTAATGGGAAAATAAATTTAATTTATGAACTAGTATCAATGTATTATTATACCACAGATACAAAAGACACTTTTTAAAATATTATTTTTAACTGATAGATATTTTTCACCGTGAACGAAGAAACTTAAAATAGTCAAGTATATTATTATATAATATTCAAACATAAAAATACAAGTTGTATTTTAGGTTTAAATTTCTAGTGTCGCAATCTATCATTTTTCCTATTCAATAAACATATTCAAAATATGAAATATACCAGCAAAATTTGAAATATAATGATTGATTACGAATATACGCTCATTCATGCATTAGGTAACGAAATAAAAACAAGTATTCATCAACGTTTATGGGTTTTCCACATGCAGTGTACATCATTCTGTTGCATTAGTACTTTAATCATTATACTTATAGACAAAACATCATCCAATAATAAGTTTTACTACTTAATGACTTTACGAGTCAAAGCCCTAGAAAAACGAAAATTAATTTAGACGCGATAATTAAGTGAGCCAATAGGCAGGGTGTCCATAATTTATGAAGACAGCGTGAACGGCTTAATGTTATTTTTTTAGTTCGTCTGAACAAAACGACCGCGCAAGGCGCGGCGCGGCGTCTTCCAGAAATATCTAATCGTTAGTCGCTCGCCTCTGAATTGAGATTTGTTAACACTTTGTATTAAGTTAAATGTACTTCTTTTGGTTAGCGAGTGCCAATTAAATAAAAAAGTATATTCTTAGAAAACATATTACTCATATTGTGTTTAAATTAATAAAACAAAAATACTTTATACTAAAAACTAAATACTAAAAATACTACATTAACTTGTTCGTTGAAGTAATTGGTTTCTCGGCAACAGCTCGAATGATTTGGATGAAATTTCTTATTTAAGAAATATTTTACTATCCAAATTTATCTAATTATGTGTTTTTGATGTCACTGAGCAGAACTCGGTCGCCAAGATATTTAATGATTAAAAAATAAATGAAACTATTTTGTCTGCCCAATTAATTTTAGAAGTGAGTCATTATTTTGAATCCATGGCAGTTGGCGGTTCACCTAACAATTAATACTTGTTTATAGCCATGGTAGATTCCACTTTATGGCCTTCAGGCCAGGTTTTGGGTGTCTTGCTCTTGAAAATTGTAACACTAAACCATTAAAAGCATGAAGAAAAGTGTGAATTTTAAAATCATAAAACTCGACTACGTAAAAATTGAATTTTAAACAAAAATAAATAATTTTCATTTTGTATATACATATTAACTAATATAATTTGTATTTTTACTTTTTAGTTGGTTTTTTTTTTTTGCCAAAATTATTTATTTTTATTTCAGGTTTACATTTTACCCATGCGTGTTTTTTGTTTTTTTTTTTACTTCACTTTATATTATTATTATTTTATTTTATTATTACCTACTACTACCTGAACAATTACTAATGTACCAAACTATTCGCTGTTATAACACTTATAACCTTTACACAATAATTATGGCGTCTGGTTGTCGCCATATTGAATTTTGATTACTGTTATCTTTAGTGACACTCGCAAGATTAAGACATTTCGCTAGACTAAAGAATCATCAACATTGACCGACGCGTTTTGTCTCTAGAACTCTACAGGATAACTTTTTCACAATATGGCATCTGGTTGTCGTCATATTGAATTTTGATTATTGTCATGTCTTTAGTGACACTCGTATTGTTAAGACATTTCGATTGACGTAAGAATCATCAAAATCGGCCCACGCTATATTGGTCTCTAGAGCGCCAGAATGGTGGAACAAATAAACATACATAGGTTGTGATAAACAATTACCCTCCTTTGCGTCGCGCAGTCGGAGAAAAACGAAGTTATATCGAGTCCCAATACATTCCAACGAGCATTAGTGCATGCTTATAACTCTTTATAGTCGAATTATGAAATATAGCGTAAACGTAAAAAATGGAGCACGTTGGTAGTTTATTGGTACTGAGAACTCAAGCTATCGTTGACTATCCATTTATATTCTTTTAGAAGCAAACCAACGAAGCCAACGAAAAACATTAACTTTTCATATCTGGGAATATTCAGATTAGGTAATGGTACCAGAAAATATGACCAATCAGGACGGGGAACAAAAAGTTTCATATAAACTGAGGCTTACACCTTAACCTATAAAAATATGGACTTACCTCAAACTGTAATTAAATTGTATCATAAAGCTATGATCCACAGATTTACCCGTGTTAACCCGCGCCACAGCCGACGCGCCCTATGCCTTACGTTGTTCTCACTTCCCGTACTTTCCCACAGCTTGTCAGATTACTTGACACTTATGGCTACTGCTTCGCTCCTTAGAGATGTAGCGTGAAGTTGAATAGTCTATAACCTTCCTCAATAAATAGGCTATAAAATACAATAATAATTTTTCAAATTTGACTCGTAGTTCCAAAGGTTACCCGCGTACAAACAAACAAACAATCTATTCAGCTTTAAAATATTAGTACAGATTATTTAAAATGAAATAAATATATCGTTTATACTGTAATCACCCTTCACTAATAATGAAAGAATAACGAAAACAGTATATAATGCGAATATCGGTAAAAATAGAAGCAAGGACCGATTGAGACAAACTTATGCAGATCATGTAGTCATGACAAGTGGATAAAACCATGGCATGGTAGTAGGAATTTTTCTAATATCGGCAATATATCCTTAGTTCCGATGATATCTCTTAAATTTAATTAACGGTGTTCAAAGTTTTAGCGTGAATAAAATGTTAATGTCACTGGCGGCAGTATCTCTAAGGTAATTGAATTAAAACGTGTAGCAATTAAAAATCTATTAGAAACAGTCAATAAAAGGAAGTTTTATTCATACAATATATAATACAAAGTATTTTGTTGTATTTATTTTTGACGTAAGTTTTGAAAATTAAAAACTACATTTTATTTATTCAATTTAGGCCCTAAGAAGAGGCACTTAATAAGGTACTAATACTTAATACACTTAATACAGTAAACGGTTCGGAAAACATCCCAGTCATCGAAAAATCACCATGGGTGTCGACAGCAGGGTACAAGGGAGCACCCTTTGTCGGGAAGGAAAATAGGTGCATAGAAAATATGTACTAAGAATTTTTATTTATTAAGTTACTGTCTAGATTGCTGTCCAAATTTGTACAGTACATGACTAATTAATTAAAAAAATATATTTAATAGTATATTGTAAAGATGCTGAAAGTAAGTAAGTAATCCTGGTGGCGCCCATAATAATCATATTTATTATTTATGTAGATGTACAGATAGGTAGTCATTTCGAAGACATCACTATCATTAACTTAACATTTTTTTTATGAATCATTAACTATTTTAACCTATTAATTTCATTTGTGCACATCTCATTTTTAATTTAAGCTTAAGAAAATTATACTAAAACTATTCAATCCATAAAACTCATTCCATTCACGTTAGGATATTATTCAAATTCATGTTATCAATTTTCTATATTTTACTTTATATTACATTTATAATGTATACGTATGTATATAGGAGAAAGAAAAAGAGGCCATGGACGACCACCAATAACCTGGATACAAACATTAACAAATGACAGAATAGCGAGCAACACGACAAAACCGTACGGTTTGGCGCAGAAGTACTAGGAAGGCTGTCTCCAAATAAATTGGGATAATAGCCAGTAGAAATAAAAAGGAGATACATTTATAATGATTTAAATTGTTTTCACCTACTTAAAATGGTGTAAACTTTTTTTATTATAGCCCAGCAAAGTGAAGGTTCTGTGCCTGACAGCAAGTAAAGTTCAATCTAAATAAATTGGCTGATCCCGAAACGCGACAAACCAAATGAGATTATGTGCCTTGCATGACATAATTGTCGTGTCTGGTACCACCCAGCACCCATGCAAGAACCTGTGCAAAGTTCGACTGCGGAATGCGGAAGCACCACTGTTACACCTATTTTTATTGCAAAGCAGTAATATTCACGTTGCTGTGTTCTCGTCAGAGGATATTGATTGGCAACACACACTAGCACATGAGGCATTCCAAATCAGTCCTCAGGAAAGCAACCTTTGTTTATCGTTATAGGTTTAGTTGTCGCAGCTCACCTGATCTTAAGTGACGATGTGGCCCAAAATGATAGCACGCTAAGCTTTGCGTAAGGCTGACTCTCAAGTGCAGCTGCCAGAATATTGGTGCTTGGTGACAGATTTTCTACTTGAGCGTAGTACCTAGCTGACGTGCATTAGAAAAAGCCCTACCACCATGTATGGGTTCATCACGATGTTTTCCTTCACTCTAGCTCAGGCTCATTGTAGGGGTTCGAAATCACGTCAGTCGACGCGATGTTCGTACACGCTACCACTGAGTCACCATTGTTTCGAGCATATTATTAACTGAACTAAGTTAGGACTGTGGTCTTTTTGTGTATATTTTTATATAACTATAGGCGCGCGGTGGTCATTATGCAACACATGTATTGCATACCAATTTGTTACTTCATACTATTAAAAAAAACGTATTGTTGAATCCTAGATTTATTTCTGTGCCAGCTTACTCAATATATTTCTTACCAAAGTTATCATGTTTGTAACTTGCATTGTATAACAATTACAAAAGAGAAATATATTTCTTTAAACTTGAAATAATATGTCCAAAAATTAGTCACAGTTATGACCATAAGCATTTATACTTCACAGTTATTTATATTAATAAATCCGTAGTTCTGTCGGTACATTTTATTATTTTTTTGATAAATGCGAGCACCTGTTAATAAAATCAAGTGATCATGAATATGTAATTTTTTATTTGTGTCGGTCTGTTACACTAGAATTAACTCAAATACTTACCGCATGACCCATTTTTATGAAATTTTATTTATGAGAAATAATACCTAGATGTTATTTCTTAATTGATTGATAGTCTATAGGAATTGTAAAAAAATCACAAATATATTATAATTTTATAAGATTGATTTTAGTTACACTTTGTATGCACGGATTATAAATTATGCCTGTCCGAAATTGATAGGTTATAAAAATTATCAAACATTTGTAGAAAAAGAAGCAAATACATAATTACGAGACGACAATAATGACTGTGTAATAAACACTTCAGGAGCTACAGGCAAATCTAATAATCATATAAAACCGAACACTTAAATAACAGTTATTGAACTGATATGATTAGAAGTATGTACACCTTAATCGCTACAAAAACCAACACGTAATAAAGAGAAAACAATGCTATCATAAGTACACAGGCATTCAACACAATACTGATATTCTTCGAACTCTTTATCTATCATTCCTTTCATTCTCAAACAGGTACAGTTGTTTCGATGAATCTCTGACTAAAAAAGTTAAAAGGAGCTCGACGTCGAGCCGGCACTTAATAAAAAAATCCATTTAGGAATTTCTGATTAAAACACGCAGTTAGTCCGCGCGGGGACGAACAAGCTCGTGGCAGTAGATTCGTTTCGGGCACTCTTTATTTTTCCGCTTCACGTTCGTGCAGTATACTACTAATCGGCCGCAGTGATGCGCAGTTTCGAAACAACTTTGTCAGCTGAATACAATGTTATATAACTTTTGTTAAAGCACGAATGCATCCGACTCAACTTGTACCGTTCTGTCAATTTATATGCAAAATTATTTTAAATGTAGGTCATATAAATTTCCCGGTGATAAGAATTTTATTATTTAAAAATAATGATTTTTATCTATCAAAATTTCAATAGATGACTTGAATAGAGCAGCTACTTTGCTTGTACTCCGGCTACTTGTAGATAAGATACAAAAGTATATAATAATGTGGAAGATTCGATAATCGCTGGAATATATTAGATAATTTTTTTATTTATTTAATTAACCCTTTTATAAAAAAGGAAAGGATTAAGTTCCATTTTCACACTATAAAGTGATTCAATTCCCGATTCTCCGAGAAGCTAAGTGAATAGACTCGGTGAGGAGAAATAGACCATGCATTAGAGTGCACCCCATTAAAACCACATGTGCGAGGCGTCACCGCATCTCAAAGATACCGCGTACCATAAGCGAACGTTGAAAAACATTTTTATAGCTACATTTTAATAGCTTATCAGTTCTTGTATACTAAGTTGATAATATAATTCAAATTTGTTTTACTTAACTTCTGAAACGGTTGTTATGGTCACTTAAATAATTTTATAAGTAAAAAGCGACAATAGAAAAAAAAAAATTTGTTCATAAAAAAATTATGAATGCCGATAAAATAAAATAACAGCTTAACACTTAGTTACACTTACTATATACTGTAATATTATCATTTTTCCAAACAAAAACATATAGATGTTTTAACTTATTTTATGGGCAAAAACATTAACTTTTACTTTGTGTCGCGGTTTTTATTTAAAAGACTATTTGATTATTATATTGTACTTATACTGAGTGATAGGTGCAAACATAATATAACTAATTATATTAACGTTTATAAATAGTTAAAAAAATGTTTTCAAGAAATTCGATCGACAAGGCTTTACTTTGCGGAAATCCATCGGAAATAATTTACCCGAAATTTCCTAGCTACTTCCGCCTACAAGTTTTCGTCTTCCTTCAACATAACATCGTTACCATGAACGTTTAATTATAAGTATTATTGTATTATTATATGTATTATAGTATCCCATTAAAAACATAAAATGTAAAAAATGCCAAGTATCGCAACGCAGTTCTTTCACTACAAAAAGTTGTGAGATCGGATGTAAAACCAAGTCATTTATTTTACTTAGTGTATATGGAAGCAAGAATTTAACAACTTTATTATAAATTGTTATCTAATTAATTACTTATCAACATTTATAGCGTCCTTATCAATATTAGATAACTTTATTTTTATAATAATTATAATGACTTGGCAATTAAGTTTTGTTATATTACAAAAAATAGGTATAATACTTCTGACACTTGTGAGTTGTGATTATAACTTCAAAGTATTTATTCAACTAACTTTCAGTCACCACAAATACTATCATTTAAATAGAATCAAATATTATTAATAAATGTAGAAATCTATGTAACTAGTTTGAGAACACATGGAAAAGATAATTTGTTCGCGCCCGCGGCACTTCTCGCTCTACGCTTTGTTTATTCGGCTCATTCTATAGTATTTATACAGCCCGATCAAGACGTCGACTTACACGAAATTTGTATAGTTCCTGAAATGTCAATAGAACATAATAGTGAAATGAAGAAACAGTTTTAATTGAAAAGTATCGTCGAATTAAAAAATAACAAAAATGAGATGGTTGTATCATTCAATTTGCTACCTAATATTTCAACACCTAAGCTATATATAGTTCACAGATACCAAGTATTAACAAGTGGTTATAGTTAACATTAAACAAACACTTAGACGGCAAGTACCTACCGCTGGAGCCATAACAATTACAAAATCAAACATAAATCATGTTTAATGTTAGGTTACTTAAAAATAAACATATTATATGTATATTAAAAAATCACATAATATATTATCTGAACAAAGTATCGCCTTAATGTCATGTAAAGTGATAAATAAACAGCTATATTTAGTAAACAAATACGGGAAAATTATATCCGGAATACTTCAAAGCATCTCTCAGATTAACTCACTTATTTGAAATGCCGAGGCGAGACACATCTGCTTATAATAAAATATACGAAAATAAACATAATTTTTCATCATCTATCATTTTATATTCAGGCTGATGGAGACATTTTTAATAATACCACCATGGAAAATTGTGTCACTGTATGAAAGTATCTAATGTCGCAACTCTCGAGATACTTTCGTATTACTCTTCTGGGAATAAATAAATATTATGACAAATAGAAACACTTAAAAACAGAGAAGGTAATTTTCAATATTATGTGGTCATTATATTTATTGATAACTAGCTGTACCCGTGGCTTCGCTCACGAAGACTACAGAATGGCATCAATCGGGCACACGCACGAATCTTGCTCCCCCACCCGGCTATTTTAAAGACAAAAATGCTTATTGTGGGTGCTATATCTTTATGTATATTATATTAAGGAATAAGACTTTGATGTCGTGATACAGTCAGTATATTTAAGACATGTTACAAGCAGTAGTTAGACGTAGTGAGACGAGAGTAACTAGCTCCTATATACAAATGTATTTATTAGTGGCGTGATAATGTATTAGATTAATTTACTATATATCTTATTGTTTACTCACCGTAAGCCATTTAAGCCCCCGAATTGACTCATTTTGACCAGATTTTTTCTATTTGTGTGGGACCTTAATTCTTTTTTTTTTTTTTTAAGTAGCCTAAGTTACTCCTTATAACATCAGCTATCTACCAATGAAACTCCCGTCAAAATCGGTCCAACCGTTTCGGAGATTACCCGGAACAAACAGATAGGCAGCTAAAAATTAAAAAAATGGGATTTTTGTTAATGGTATCGTATATACTTCCATATGCATTTAGGTAAAAAGCTGTTATTATGACATGACAAACAGACACTTTAATTTTTTTAATTGTATATAATAGATGTGTTATTGCCAATACAGGAAAATAATTTCCACATTTTGAAGAAAAAATAAACTTATCTAAGTGGTATACACATATATAAAAATGAATGTTTGTTTTTTTGTTCGTCCGCTATGCATAAACAATTCGACCGATTGCCATGAAATTTTGGTGGCGTGGGAATCGTTTCATTTCGAAGACAACAGGATCGAAATCGCAGGCAAAACCTAGTAACCAAACAGTGATCTCTTCCCGTTATTCCCTGTTACAATACAAAAAATATTTCCAAGTTCAAATAGTTTACATCCTCGTTGATCAAATTCACGAAAACACTCAACAAATAAACTAAATCGTATAAGATTTTAGATAATGCCAAACAAGAATGACAAACTGTGTTCAAGCTCCAGATATCTAATTAAAATAAGGAAAATATAAACGTAAATATTGTGAGAAATAGGAATTTTGAACAATCTGATATTTATTCTAGACTAGCGACCCGCCCTAGCTTTGCACTGGTGCAATTTACAAAGTGGTGTAATTTATGTTTAAAAAAGCATTTTCGATCGATTTGGAGTTTAACGCCTTAGTATTGATAGTTCATTAGCTCCTGACACACAATACATAGCCGTAGGTAGGCCGCGGCGTGGGTGGCATCAGCGGTGCGGAGTGCTGGCCAACTGTCCCACTGCGCGTGATTTCTTTGGTTGTGCGTAATTTTGAATCCGTGATAACATCTTCTACGGTATTAATTGAAATTATATAATGTGGATGACATTTTTAATCTAGATTGAAGGCCCAAGTTTTATCTGAATAAAGATGCTTATTAATGTATCTGTGGACTGTATTAGATTTAGGTAGCTGATACTTTAAAAAGGATAAATAAAAGTTTCACGATAATTCACTCTCAATCACCACGATGGCGGTCGAAGCAGAAGAGAGAATTTATTTGTACAATGTTGCAAGATTACAAAAAATTGTATTGTTGGGTTGCCAACAAAGGATTAATACTAAATTAGAGAAAATAGCTTCACACATAATGTTCTTACTTAACTTTAGGAGATAGACATATGCCATCGTAAACTTTTCTCTAGGTTTTTAAAGAATTACAATTCTTTAGTACATTATTTTGATGTATATCTTAAGGCTTAGCCAGCATTAGCCATGCAAAGCGACCGAAAATCGATAATACATAGTATAAAAGAAAGTCGTTATTCGCGTCTCGTTTGTCCGTTTATTTCTTCTACCACCCAAGAGAATTAACTTGAAAACCTTGAAGAATCAGAAATAAATATTATACAAAAATTCAAATTAAAACGAAAACTTATTCTAGAGTAAAATCACTGATAAATAAACTCGAAGTAAAAATAGCTATAAATTGGTAGCAGGACACAGCTATAAATCTCAAAACAGTCTCTAATTGAATATTCTCTTTGCGTAGGTAATACCTTTCTTATTTCACCCTTTAAAATAAAACAGAGCCTGAAAAAGAAACATGTAAATTTTATCGCGTCTGGGTGCGCGGCCTCCGGGACGAGCGCAGATTTTTTTGTTAGCCAAGGTAAAGGAGAAAACTTGGCTCGTATTTTCAGCAAAAAGTTTCTCTGCTGCAATACTCGAAGAGAAAAATACTTTTGTGACTTACGAACCGAGTTATAAAAGAATGACGTATTGTACGAAACCTGAAGCCAACAAATCATTTCAACCACTGGCCAAAGAATTCGGGGCAGTCGGTGTCACGAGAAAGTTATTAGACCGTATTGTATACGCACCATATGCCGCATATACGGGCATGGTCATAATGACGTTGTTACCCACTTCCTAAGTTTCGTTTTAGTCTAAAAATGTAATTATAATCACAAAACAATTGACGTACTAACAAAAAGGCTTGTAATATAAATTCTCCAAACATTTGGAATGAAATACGAGCAAGCGATGGCATATTTTTATTTTATTGGTACGATCGTCAGTATAATATTGTTTGCTGATAAATTGATTGAAGCAATCGATGTTCAATAAAACAGGAATGACACGAAAAAAAATTTATAATATTGAAGACTAAACATGTTATATGTACCGTACACGAATTACTTTAGAAGTTCAAGCGCTAGAAAGTTATTTTAAAATGTAAGGAATAAATTAAATCCAATCGTCACCTTTAATGGTTTTCATTTGAAAATTCTAAATCCACCTACAAATTATGTTAAAAATAAATATACAATTAGCGATGTCATATTCTAGAACACAGAAAAATAATTATCGTGAAATGAACTTTTGTTCATGGTCACTACAGTTCAAATTGCAGATTCAGAGACGACACTAGCTCGCATATTTCGTGGGTAGTGGTTTGCCTTTCACTCTGCGTTATTGTACAGGTTTAGTTGTACATAGACCGTGGGCTTACGACAGCTTTAAATGCATCCGTCAGTATTTTAATCAATATTTGAAAGTATGTTTTTAAAGGCATAAAAGTTTTTTTATAGAATAACTTGCTCAAATATTTATTATATTGTAAAAATAGCACTAGAAAAAATATACCTACATAATTTATTGATTTACCTACTTTTTTTTTTTAATCGACAAACAAATATGCATGGGTAATAACTTCTAACACAGCTGAAATTATAATACCTACCAAAGTATTTACTACAAATAGCAAACTAGCCTAGTAGTAACATTTATTACATAAAAAAAAAAACTTAAAAAACAAGCTTTTATTCAATATTTTAATAGTTTTAAAAGCTTCTATCTAACGCAAAAGTAATATATTTAGTCTAAATTCCCTTTCTTCCTTTTTTTTGTACTACAAGCTTTTAAAATTATAAAAATAATGAATAAAAGCATGACTTTAAAAAAAAATTATTAATTTTTTTTGCATTCTTCTCAGCAAACTCATTTGATACCCATATCATGGGGGTGCATAACAAATAACTGATCCGCCATCTCTGGGAGTTTGCCATATTGGATTTAGAATGTCGTCATTTTGCTAATGCATTGTCACCCAAACTACTAAACGTGTGTGTAAAATTTGAACTTAATCGGTTGGGGATAATTGATAACTTTAGTTGCAATATTTGACCTACACTAATAAGACAAGTTAAATAAAAGATTGCAGAAATAAAGTGTCCCTATATTACCTAATAACAAACAAAAACACAGTAATATACACTAAATAAACAAGAAAAAAAGATAACAAGCAAGTTTCTCTTGTTACTATCGTGTTATTATAATAAACGCTGACAGTTATTCCTCTTATCTTTCACTTTTATCATCTCGACATCTTGTAATGTTCACATAAGAAAATCAAAGTGAGAAGGAAACTCCTTATAGCGATCATAAGCAATCTTGAATGGAATTTATTATAATTATTAAACCTAATATTATTGAAGAACGCACGCAGAACACAGGCGGGTTCTGTAAAAGGACATTTTCAATATTCTTTATTACCCTTTAATTGCTGTATAATTTACATAATTATATTTTTGTTGTGTTATGTGTGCGTTTTGTTATTTTTAATTGATCTTTTGATCATTACTTTGATAATGGGTATAAATTTTGCGCTATGAGAGTTATTTTTTTAAAACAGGCATAATATTTGCAATATTTGAAAATAATAATTACTTACGTTAATTCCATCAAAATTGTAGGCGTATTATTTATACCTTTAATATTTTGTAAACACAGTTCTCAATTTAATACAAGTTAGCGCGAGCGTATCAAAAATTGAACGCGTGGCTTCCGGCGATAAAACAGCTACCGCCTTCTAAAATATTCAAGTAAAAAGCAGTACTTACTTCATACTTATTTGTATCCGACACACAGAAGAAATGACAGAGGCTTCTTAAATAAATCTCGCACCTAATATTTTTCCATACTGTCTGATTTTTAAAATATATTTTTTACGAAAACCAGTCTGCCTTTTCTCTTTTTAAGATTACACATAAATTATATGAATTAAGATTTTTTTTAAAGTGACATTGTGGCCCAAAAGACTAAGACACGATAAGCCTATTGGCTCTTGAGTGCAACTACCAGAGCATTTATACATGCTTGGCGGCAGATTGTCAGCTTCAGGGTGGTAACTAGCCAGATGAACAATGGACATTAGAAAATGCCATCCTGCTACGGTTTTAACACGATGATTTCCTTCACCGAAAGTTCATTCTCATTGCAGGGATTCGAAATCACGTCGACCGACGCGGTATCCGGACACGCTACCACTGAGCTTATTAAAAGTATAGAATTTTAAATAATTTCACTTTTAAATTATAATAGATTTTTATATGACACCGAAAAATTACATCGCTTACCAACTTTTAATACAGAATTATGGAATGCGTTAATTGTAAATCTAACACGCGTGGAAATGTTAAATTATTGATGTAACGTTAACCATTATACGAAAAGTAATGGAGAGTCTGTCGTATCAAAGGCCGGAAATATTTATACAGCTGATTTACCAAATCGTTAGTATTTACATACAAAGTACAGCACAGGAGGCATTAATTATACAGCTTGAATGACATATTTATTTAATATAGAGTCATGGTGTAATTTGTAATATAATATATCTTTCCTACTATTGAATAGTGCATTCTAATCCTAGACTGCATAGCTTATTTTTCACAAAGCCAACATTTTTAAAGTTTAAGTCCAGTTAAACAAAAAAGTGTTACTGTGAAGATTACTATACAGTAATGCGCCTTGAGATTAGCCATGTCGAGTAGAGAGTTAAGACACAAATTAAAGCACCCATCCACCAAAAGCGCAATAAGGACCTTCATTCCAAAAAATAATTCAATAGTAAATTTGAAAGAAAATTAAATTAAATTAAATAAAACAATATGAAATAATCTTCAAGATTCCTAATGCACTTGCACTATAAATACTAACATCGTAGTTCTTACATCCAGTCAACACTGCCCGACGCCCGTACATTTATAGATCAAGGCGACCGATTACTTATTCAAACCGAACTGCCAGATGCCGGTTAGAACTAAAAAATATTAATTCGTAATTGTGTATGTAAAACGACCACAATAAATTAATATCTGTGTGACAATCAAACAAAGAATTGTTGGTTACTCAACGGAATCATATTCGTTCAGATTTCTATCAAATAATATTGTAGTTAGTAATATGATGCAGTACAGTGGTAACAATGGAGGTACCACTTCTGATGTTATTTAAACAGCTGCAAATCACTCGCTTACCGGATGAAATCGATTGACATTACACAAAATCATTGCCTATGTTGTGTTACTTATTTCTAACATTGAAAATCAACAGAAAAAATATATCTATATACATTAGGGTGGCTCAAAAACGACAATGATTATTTTTTATTTTACATTCTTAACCCACCAAAAATAAACTTGAATTTGACAATGACAATGACAACATTCTTTTTTAACGTTTTAAGTAATCTGAATTTTTTATTTTCGTATTTTATTTTATAAATGTCGCTCAGTTTTTTTTTACAATTAAAGTAGCATACTTAAATTTTTTCGAGCGACCTGTGAGTGTAAATAAATATTACAATTATTTTTTTACATGTAGCACGAGATGATTTTAACAGCCTAATTTCTGAAGCAACCAGTCAGTATTGAAATTCTTTTTTGCGTTTTATAGCGTATTTATTGAGGAAGGTTATAGGATATTATATAACTTATTGCTATAACCCTAAGAAGCGGAACAGTATCACGAACGGTAAACAATTTGGCAACTTGAAGGCAAGTACGGTAAGTAAGAACAACGATAGTCTACAAGGGTGCGTTACCGGTGGCGGCAATTATTTAACAAGGGTGAAATAATGGAGCATAACTAGTGTTCAAATATACAGCGGCAGACAAAACTTAAATATATCAAGCAAAAAGCAAAAAGAATGAAGTATCACTTTTTTAAGCCTCTACATCCATTAAACGTACTCGTATGTCAGTATGCCTTTACTAAAAGATCACAATCGGTTCGCCCCATCTTGTACTTTCTCACATATCCGTGTTTCATATCTTTTTCGGCATTATTTCTTCAGTCATACCTACGTTCCACATGTGTAAATAATTCAATTGATTTTTATAATTTAATGTATCGACAATCGTATGAAGTATGATCTAATTACAAATATAAAATAAAAAAAAATTAAACACTACTTAGGCAAAATCAATATTTTATTTTCCTATTTCACTTAACATTACAATTAGCTGTACCTGCGACTTCGTCCGCGTGGAATTTCGGATGCGGCAGAGACGACGCTTACGGCGAAGAGGAACGTGCGCCTTGAGGCGCACGCGGTAATGGACACTGCTACTTTAGTTTATTTTATTTGCGTGGCACTCTAATTATTTTTCTTAAATAAAACTACCTAAGTTACTTCTAATAACATCAGCTCTCTGCCAGCGAAAGTTCTCTCAAAATCGGTCCAACAGTTTCGGAGTTTAGCCTGAACAAACAGACAGACACACATTTTCAAAATTAATTAAAAAAAAAATTACCGTATGTACATACTTTTATATGCGTTTAATATAAAGCTGTTATTGTGAAATTAAATATTCTTCAATTTTTGTATTTATAAGATTATCTACGGCATTCTAAAACGCTTTCAAGTAATCCTTATCTAAAGTTTTTAACAGTAGGTAATAGAGAGAGAAAAATATATTTAATAAAAAGTCGTTTGTTTACATTAATTCGGTATTTTGTAGTAAGTATACTTTGTAATAAATATCGAATTCTGTGATTCAAACCGTCGTCATTAAATATAAAGTGAATTGCTTACTGCTACCTGTCGAAATCTTTTCGTTCGGATTTTTCTTTTACGTGTTTCAAGTTAAAGGAAATTTTAGGGATATAAAACGTGTAGTGTGCGGCTTAGCCTAGTAGGCGTAACGTTTACAAGTCGGTGGGGTAAATTGGATCCCCGAGGATTTACTGGCGCCTTCACGCAATCGCCTGACGCGCTCTGGCCCCAGTCGCTTACGCTGGCGTGTAAAATATTCACCCTCTTTGTCGAATGTGTTTTATAAGGTGATTCCGAGATAGTTGTTCATGTGAGGAGAATGCCTGCTATTTTCGCTGCTTTGATAGCATAATGATATCACCGTGATTCTCAATTTGAATAGCTAGATTTCAAGTTTCAATATAAGGGGAAATATTATTATCCATTTAAAATATAATATAAATATTGTGTTAACAGGAAGAAGTAAACGTCAATATTCTTTCATGTCAAAATAATTACTTCTAACAAGAAAATTTATGTTAAAAAAGAAAACCAACTTCAATGATTTTGAAGAGCTCACTTGTGTATCTTCGAAGTTCAAAGTCAAAAATTAAAAGTGGTCTACCCTTGTGGTCTACCCTATCCAACAAAAAAAGAATCATCCAAATCGGTTCATAAACAAAATAATTGATTGTGTGGTTTCATGAAACCACGGTAAAAGTGAAACTTTTTTTCACATTATAGACATTTAACTAATAATTCACAAATGAGTAATAGTCTATACACTACATGGTAAGTTGCTGCGAACTATAGGCGCCGCCATCCCTACTCCGCGGCCGACCGTCACGCGACATGTAACACACAGACCAAAAATTTTAAGACGATCTAATAAAAGTTTCACTTTAAAAATTGATTGTTTGGTTTTATGAAACCATGGTAAAAGTGAAACTTTTTTTCACATTATAGACATTTAACTAAAAATTCACAAATGAGTAATAGTCTATACACTACACGGTCAGTTACTGCGAACTATAGGCGCCGCCATCCCTACTCCGCGGCCGACCGTCACGCGACATGTAACACACAAACCAAAAATTTTGAGACGATCTAATAAAAGTTTCACTTAAAAAATTGATTGTGTGGTTTTATGAAACCATGGTAAAAGTGAAACTTTTTTTCACATTATAGACATTTAACTAAAAATTCACAAATGAGTAAGTCTATACACTACACGGTCAGTTGCTGCGAACTATAGGCGCCGCCATCCCTACTCCGCGGCCGACCGTCACGCGACATGCAACATACAGACCAAAAATTTTGAGACGATCTAATAAAAGTTTCACTTTAAAAGAAGTTATGGCGGAATATCCATAAATATATATAGGTATACTTATATACAGAATGTCCTGTAATGAATGGATAACCTTGAAATGGCAAAACTTGAAACCTTATCGATTGGCATAGTTAGCATATAATAATAAATCAACAAAAAACCGATAGAATTCAGTAATTTGTGGTCGCAGTGTAGAAGAATGTAAAACAAGGTAAAAAGTTGTAGTTTTTTATTTAAAAAAATCATATCTTAGGTACTACCTAGGATATATTTTGTTTCGCATTTTTTTCTGAACGGCCATAAGTTCTGCTTTAAGCCATTTCAAGGTTATCCATTCATTACCGGACAACCTGTACATATTCGAATTGAGTAACCTCACGTCGTTTGTTAAAGTCGGTTAAAAGTAAAAAATATATTTTAAAAGTGGATACAAGAATATGTAAGCATTTTTTAAATGATTTATAACGTTAATCAAATTGTCTTTGGTAATTCAATGTTCAAATTTTCATTTAAAAATCACCTACAGTTGCATCATAACATTTTAATTGTAAAGTTTATATCTTACCCGACTGTAATAATTTTCCATTAAGCATTAGCACAAAATATCTAGAATTTCTCAACCAAGTGGTAATTTTCAGATATCTGCTTTCAAATGAAATATTACATTGGTATCTTTACATTTATCGGACTCGATAGATAGCCATCGGGTGAATCTCGGGTAGGAGGTACACGGGCAAAGTAATTGGAGCCCACCTCCCGCAGGGCACTCATTTCGAGTCCCTAAAGTGGATCCGGATTGCTTTAATGACGCACGCATTGGAGGCTTTTTGCCCCATTTTCAAACTGATTAGTGTCAGTAAAAACACTCGCAAACGGATTTTGTGAAAACAATTACTGCAAACTTAAATGTTACAAGGGAGAAATTTTCACATAAAGTATAATATATTCCAGTGTAATATGTAGCATGTGTTCAGCTAATATCTAGACGTAATGAGATGTAATAAAACATCCGTATAACACCTGGTTGCGAGTATTAACATAAGTAATTTCTGCAATTACTGCATGCATAAACTACATTCTTATAAACAACTTTTTATGGCATCATTTGTTTAGGGTGATATACTAATATACAATTCTAAATTCATTTAAATTTTTTTTACTAAAAATTTTAAAGCTCCGCACTGTTTTTTTATACATACAAAAAGGGTCCCAACAAGCATACGGCACGCCTTATGGTAAGCGGCTACCGCGGCCTATGGACGCTTGTAATATTATATGTATCACGAGCGTGCAGCCGACCTTGAACCCCCTACCCCAAAAAGCTCTGGAAACCCAACTTATCACAGGAACACAACACTTGATTATTTGGCTGCTATCTCTCGTAGTGTGGAAGTATTCTACCAGTCGCAATGCTCCAAGTAGAGAGTAATATCCAAAGAAATATACCTGCGCACTACCTTACATCTACCTACCTTAAATCTCGTATGTATATCTTAATCTTTGAAATAATCTTCTGTAATAGTAATAAGCAACAGTGTATAACAATTTATATGTAATTTAGTGATAAGTTTCGTTATTAGTAATACTAAAATAATGCTCACTTAGTTATAGTATATAGCTGCATTTGCAAGTACATCTTTTTTCATGAAAATTTTTAATGTTTAATATTATATGTATTATAAAAGCACCCACTTTAAAAAAGGTGTGGACTAAGAGTCGCAGATATGCGTTATAGAAAAAAAAAAAATCTTTGAAATATTAAGCTGTAATGTAATATTTAGATGTTGATGTAGATACAGTAATCTGAAGTTATGTTATACATATTTATACGTTTGGGTTATGATTTATGGAATAACTCATGCTTACATGAACTAAGTCAAGTGTTATATCTATTTAACTTTGGTACAATATTATATTCATATAATGCTAATATACAACTTATATGTATCATAAATAGGTATATATGATAGTACCTCATATATTCCTGTTATATAACTCTACTTTACATAATATGAAAAGTAATATTCGGAATTTCTACCTTTTCACAGAAGTTGACACCGCTTGACTTGACGAGACTGGAAGAGACGCATTTACGGATACAATATACTCGAGCAAAGATGAAGCGAAATGTATTTTATCATTTATTGTTCATCCAGTGAAACTGGAAAGTGGAATAAGCCGTCAACTCGCACGTGACTCCGCGTTTTAGTTCCATCTCATCGCAAAGTCGCTTTTCCTTTCATTTTTATTTTAATCACTAGGTACTTTATTGTGCTAAGCGTTTCGATAAATATTTGCTCCTACGAGTATACTGTATAATCTAGTATAATGGTATTATAATATTTTTAATAAAATTTGAAAGAAATGTTAAAACAGTTAGCAGTACTTTGTGCTATCTCAATTTGTCCCTTGATTTATTAAATATTTTCCTAAGTTGTGGGTCATTCTTTCTTGACTGAATGGTGACCACTATATAAATGCTAAAAAATCCTTATATAGTGAGTAAAGTAATTATTGCGATGTATTTCTGGATCAGCTAATGTATTTCCAAAAACTGCCTCGTTATCCTAGTGGTCGTAAGCGAGACTGCTATGAGCGAGGTCCTGGGTTCGATTCCCAGGTCGAGCAAAGTGTTATTGAGTTTTTCTTTGAAATGATCAGTAGAGAAGCTTGGAGTTTGGCTTTGTGCCCGATTAATGGTAATAGGCTCGCCCTCTATTACATGTGATCTAAAAACATACTCGGTGAACTCTGGGTGTACATTAGTACACTTCTGCCTAACCCTTCGGGGAATACAGACGTGATGGTATGTATGTCATGCCAAAATTATTAAAAGTATATATAATTACATTATAGAGTTTGTAGTTAGGACAAACTTAACAGAATGTAAAAGCCACGCTTTCATTTAAAAATCATAAGTTAATTTTATGCCGTGAAAACGGACGAAATTCTGCTACTAGTAGCAAAGTTATCAATATAGGCTTGTTTTATTATAATTATATTCAAGTTGTTTTTTTTTTATACCAAGATAGTGGCAATCAAGTTATATAGGTATACTTTGTAGCTTTTTAAAATAACTAATACTACCTACTATAACAATACGCATATAGTTTTGTTACCACTACCCACTACGAGTTAAGGATTGCCAAACTTATTGCTTACGGACTCGATAAAGGTGCACAATTTTTCTTCTAATCTTGAGAAAGCAAATTTGAAAGCCTTTGTTGGAAACTAAGTCAATGTATTTCGTTACAACCTTTTACCGGCCTTTACTGCGTTTATAGAGAAAATCTGTACTATAGGCGCAACTCACCATTGTTATAATAACTAGAGAAGTAAATTATTTTCTTAATGAGTTTTGATCTAAACACATTTACTAGCGCATAGAAAAAAAAACTAAGAGATTGATCAAAACCATGTTTGTAGTCTTGTGCCTTAGTTTATTCTAAAATCAACCTAAAGGCTAATCGTTAATTTCTTAATAAATTAAATATTTTTTCAAAATACAAAGGATACTTATATTTCAACGTTTCGACTTAAGTGCAGACGAAACTTAAAGCAGAAACAACGATTATTCCTAATATATTTAACATACTAGTAACAATAATTAAAGGTTATTTGCATAAAAAATTATATTCCATTCCATAATTTCCATTTTATTCATGAATTATTAAAAAAAAAAAAGTTATTGAAAAAAAAAATTACTTCTTCGTTATAGTTTGGGAAATTAACTTTATTATTGTTCTACAAATTATAATTTATTATTCAATAATGATGAACAAATATAGTATAAATAAGTACTTATATACCTTCTTACAATACAAATAAGCATTGTTATTTCATAAAATTCAATATATTACAAAATACTAAACAAACTTTCGCTTCGAATTTAGAAGTTTATTAAAACACGTTATTAAGTCAAAAAGTTCAAACTGTTTCGTTCGTGATTCGGTACCATTTTGTGTAATTCTCAGAGCGCAAATTAATTAACTACACTTTTTAAATTCACGTAGCAATAGATTGTATCGTTTAAAATTAACATTAATAGTAACAATGCATTTTTGCATAATGTGATAATTCAAAATAATTTACTTTTACCTAGGTATATTTAATATTATTTCTAAGTCTTCTTATATTATGTTTACGGTTAATAAATATCTACTTACAGTATATGTAAGTGAAATTAGCGAATTCGCTATCCAAGAGAGCTGAAAGGTTTTATTTTATAGATTTAACGTTTGACCGCAATCTCACTTGATGTTAAGTGGCTATGTGGCCCAAGATGGTAACTCGATAAGCCTAGTGGACGGGCTGGCTATAAATTAAAGCTGCCATAACACGCCTATAGGTGCTTGTCGACAGATTTTTAACTTGAAGGTGGTAGCCAGCCAGGCAAGTATTAGAAAATACCCTACCACTATGAAAGTTGTTGCTATGAAATTCGTTTTAAATAAAAGGAAAAAAATAGTTGCAATTGGTAGTTGGTGGTTACCCTAAAATTTAAATGTTGATGTTTTAGAACGACTCCTGTGTTCCCGTAACATTCCTTCGTGAAAGTTTCCCACGCCGCCGTCGCGCTACGCCATTCAAGAATTCAAGAGTCTCGTTGCACGCGATTCGCTGCCATGCTGCCAAAACCGAATATTTAAATGCAAAGCTCTAAAACTTTTCTCATAAAATCTGATATAAGTACGTACTAAAAGTAATTTAAGAAGATTCCACATTATTTTAAATATAATATACTTTTATTTCATTCCATTGTTCCATATGTATTCCATGTTCGGAAGGCTAAGTGCAAGAGTGGGGCGAAACAAACATCTCACAATGAAGACTAAGATGATCGTGTATCAAGCATGCGTCTTGAGCATACTCTTGTACGGAACTGAAACCTGAACATCGTGCGTAAAACAGGAACGCAACGCAATATTCTAGATATCACTTGGGCAGACAGAGTCACAGACGAGAGGTTATTAAAGATTGCACAACTGCCTAGTTGCGTCTTTCCATTGCACAGGTTTGGCGGCTGTGGGAGACAGTTGGGGTTGTACCGAATTGTCTCCCTTTGTGGTGGCCCGGCAGTAGTAGCTGAATGCAACCGCGAGCCCATGTCGCCCCTCTAAAGCGGCTGAGGTACACCGTGAAATTTTAGTGAGTAAGAGTCTCACATAACCACTCGTCCCCCTCGGGCGGGCGTGTACCCATGACGAGTTTCTCAACGTAAAAAAAAAAAAAGTGTGTTTATGATGGCCGAAAAGCGCGCGATGGGGCCTGGTTTCGTAGTCTGGAACATAAAAGAACTATCCGACACGGTAACTTTAGTTGCGATGCACAAATTAGCGCGCTCATGTGTTCCTATTGTGGTCGACAATGCCGCTCTCGAATTGGCTTGTTTAGCCACTAAAAGTGGTGCTCCCAGAGACACTGTTCAAACCGTCTGTCATAGACGTAAGGGCCACACCGATACTTTTTTTTTATAACATTTGCGAATATTTTTGAATTATGAAAAACAATAATTATTTTACGGCTTTCATTGGTATCATGATAGTCTCTAGCTTTTGAGACACATATGAAAATGAAAATGGCTAATATTTCTGGCAATAACTAATAGAACACAAATTCATAATATATAAATATAAATATGTATGTAATTATTTATATGTATAAGAACAATGAGTTAGGTCTTTACGGGTAACATACTTTTTTACGATCGTAACATTATCTTGGGAAACGTGATATTAATTAAAAAAAAGTAATAAACTTTTAGTATGTACTAAATATTACTTATTATTTCTAGACTATTTCCATTATAAATGGGATATCGATTGTTGCTGTGGGCTATGATTCGTCTCGTCGGTCGCGAATTATCAACAAATTGATGGATCGCTGCACATTGTAAGCAGAGACTTCGCAATAAAGAAGCTTAGCTAGATATGACATCTGATTTATATCGAACTTATTTTCTTTGATAACAGATCTTGTAGGTGTATATATATTATTTACCCTAACTATTTAAGAGTAATATACGATTATTCAGCATAAAGTTATTTAGCCGCGTTAGGAAAAATTATGAGAGTGATTCTTACGACGCTTGACGTTGAAAACTAAAACGCATTATTGGAATTTCGATTCCTGGGTACGAATATTAATTTTTAAACAATATGATGGGGTTTTATTTTGAATGAAAATCGAGCCCCAGTATCCTTTGAATATTTTTCACTATCCCCCCATAGTTTAGTATTTGGCCATCCATGCCCACTTGAAAAATCCACCTGTATACATTCAGCGTTACAAAAAATATTTAACTATTCTCGGGATCGTATAGTTATAGTATGTACATTAATATTAAATTCTTATAAAATATTACTAAAGATAAAGAAATAAGATAGACATTTAGCATATGCTTATCTACTTGATATCGTCCGAGTATAAATTACTGTCATTATTTTATTCTCGATTTGATTTAAAATCAGGACTTTCACCTAACATAAAAGTTACTATAAAGTACACCATTAATTTGAAACATTATATTTATTAATTTAATACTATGACACAGTATAACGTGGTGTGACATAATAAGCACTTGATGTGACGTAAGTACATAAAATTGTAACAAAGGTGTGATATGTATTAGATTCTTCATACATATGAAATCGGTGTTTTGTTGAACTGGCCAATTTGATTTCAAATATCTGGCATTATGTTAGGATTTCCAAATTTAATTTTTTTTTTAATTTAGACTCGTATATTTGTTTTCGAATTTAGTGATTCATTTGTTTTCTCACCATTTGATTTATCTTTAACATCGTTCTTTTCGCAAAATGAAAACTTAAAATATCGCGTTATTGACGAATATGAATTTCACCACGGCATCAGCGCTGCAGAAACCGCTCGAAGGAAAATTATATTTATGGGGAAGCTACTGCAAAAGAAAGCAGGTATTTTTTGGTTTCAACGTTTTCGTTCTGGGAATTTTAACCTACGATACAAACCCCGTGGACGGCCGGAGACCCTAGTTAATAATGAATTATTAAAAGTGAACGTGGAAGTGGATCTATCGCAAACCACGTCATAGGTAGCGGCAGGCTTCGGTGTGAGTGATAAAACAATTTTAATTCACTTCAAACAATTTGAATAAGAGAAAAGTTCGAGAAATGTGTACCGCATGAATTGACTGAAGTACACCTCAACTCAGTAAACTCACATTGAGTGCTGCGTTATATTATTTAACCGTTACAATAAAGAGGGAATTTTGAATCATATTGTTACTTGTGACGAAAAATAGATTCTTTACGACAATCAGAAACGCTCATCACTGTGGCTGAACCCAGGAGAACTGGCCAAATCCTGTGTCCTGTCCCAAGCGAAAGTTGACTCAGAAAAGAGTACTGGTGAGTGTTTGTTGAACAAGTGCTGGTATCATACACTATAGCTTCCTAAGATCTGGCCAGACGATAACGGTAGATCTGTATTGTCAACAATTGCAAACCATGATAGAAAAAATAGCCGTTAAACAACCGAGACTGGCCAATCTCTCTAGCCCACTACTGCTTCAAGACAACGCTAGACCCCATAGTTCACGACAGACGGTCACTAAATTATAGGAACTGTGGTTGGAATGTCTCCGACACCCACCATGCTCCCTGGACCTTGCTCCAACAGATTGCCACTTATATCGAAATTTGGACAATTTCTTGCAAAGAAAAAATTCAATTCCAATGAGGCTGTCCAAACCGCCTTCAAAGATTTTATTGATTCTTGCTCACACAATTTTTTGTGTGGTAAAAAACACACAATGTAATGTGTGGTTATGGTAGAGATACTTGGATTGATTAAATGTATAATTTCATAATATTTTTTTGTTTATTACTTTTTCTATTCAAAACGCTAATTTATTACCTATTACATTATTTAAAAAAATCTATTTCTGAGTAAAGTGTATTTTCTTATTCATTGAGTGATTTAATTGATACTATTTACCATTAACACTGGGCCTTGGTTCCATTCAGTTACTCAGATATTTCAAGGACGTCCGAAAACCAGAATTTCACGTTTACACTCTAACAAGTTGTACAAATAAATCCTGACCGCATCCAGATATTCTATCAGTGTGGTCTGTGAATGCGACATCTGGCGGCCGTGCAACGACCTCTTCCTATTACCGGTTAGTAAGAGTATTCTCACACAGAAATTAGTCATTAAAATAAATAAAATGTTATTATTATTATATTTTCTTTACAGTTACAATTTCGTATTTACGAGAGTTCGTATCTTCAGTTTAAATTATTCAGAAGTCCAATAAAAACTTAAGAAGTAGGATGAATTACAATATTTTGTTATTTGGCGTTATAACTATTTTGGCGCGTTTAGTACAGTGGATAAAATTCAGAGTTTCGCGTGCACCATTTAACGGAAGTGTGACAAGATGAAGTCAATGATAACGTAAGTTCGTTTTACAAACCTTTTAATTGTATAATTTAACAGCATATAAATAAAAATTATTTTATTCAAATTAATTCATGGCTATATTCATGATTTTTATGATTGAGTTTCGTTTTGTTATACTAAAGACGTATTAGTTTTGTTGTTGTATAGCTCGAGTAAATAGCAGGTGGAAGGACGTGGTCTCTGCCTACCCCGTTGGGAAATAAGCGTGATTTATGTATGTATGTATGTAAGTTTTGTTATTCCTAACTTGGCAACTAGTCCTCTTTCTTGCAGACCATTACTGCCATTATCGAGTGAATATAGAGAGTATCCTATCATATGATTACCTCAGTATTCTAAGAAGACGGTGTCTCACTTGTTAGAACTTTCTAGGGAGTTTTTGTGGCATCTCAAATTCAATCTCAATCCACTTCATTTGTGCAAAACAACCAAGTTTTATTATGCAAAATTCCACTTATATTACACAATATAGAGTCAAACAACAAAAACCACAACACGACAGTTTGAGATCCTGCCAAAACACAATAATATTATGTTTTGTTACGTGCGTGTTACATAGTTTTTTTAATTCTTGTCACTATTTTTTATTTATACTCAAAGATATACATTTTACTAAATACCTAAATTAAGTGTTTAACTCGCACAATAAGTTTCTTTTGCAAGAAGATCCCGAAACTTAACGAGTTAGTATGTCGTCGATGATACTGCAAAATGGGCTAAGGCTCTATGAACTGATTTTAAAGGAGAGAGAGAGAATTTTTTTTACCATTTACTAGGTATGTGACATGTATATTGTGGTATTATTTCGTAAATAAAATTATACAATTCTATGCAATTCAGTCCTGAGGGGGGGGGGGGGCTTATGTGAACATGCTACATAATACGAGATATAGTATACTCCTTCTTGAGCATTTACTTAGCATTTTATAGTATCAACTGTGTGTATATAAATAGTTTCTAGTTCTCAATGCAGCGCAGGTTTCAATGCCATTGTTTACGTGCTTTGTATTTACTGTAGCGGTAAAATGAAATGGAGATCCGTGAGATCCTATTTATTTAGTTGTACATAATTTGACGACACTTATGTTTAGATTAGCCTTTGATTTTATTATCTCTAAGGTTATAATTCCATAGTAAATTTTATTCAAGCTCTATACAAACTATTAACAAAAATATCAAACGTATAAATACTTAATGGAATAAACATACGAGACAATTATTGTGACCGGAAATATGAACATTAGAAATTCTTAAAAATGTACAAATATACTATATTATACTTTAATTTTTCACTATGTCAAATTACAGTGTTATATTATTTACGCTGATAAAATTTTGGCAAAGTATATTCTCTGAAATATAACTTTTGCCTAAAAGATTTGTGTTAAGGCTGGAAACGCGTACTTCCCGCTGCATATTCATAAGATTAAATAATATTACAGTCCGTTGTTTTACACAGTTAGCAATGAGAACATTACAACCTTAAACGACTGTTTTAGAGAAATATTTACAGTTAAGTCAGCGTATTCGTTCCGGAGACTAAGTTCGAGGTATTTACCGTCTACGCGGCTATGATGAACTCTAGAGGGAAAAAACTAAATACTTGCGTAACTTACTCCATGTTTAATAATAACAACTTAGTACCGTGGTAAGAATATAATAATCATTTACTACATGAATTGATGAAATACAAAAACTATAACGAGTTTATTGTTTTCTACTTATCGTGACATATCGGATGGATTTTAAATTCTCCGTGTACCTAATAACAGCTAAAACACCGGTTTAGTTAAAAATTGTCATGGTTATGAACTAATGATTCTTGAGCTATAGCCATCTGTTATACAAGTTCTAGTCTACAATACCTGGTTTAAAAAATAAATAAACAAGAATCAAGATTTTCGAAGTTTACAGACTGGCGGTAAATTAGATATTTAGAATATAACTTTTATCATGTAATAATAATATATACAAAGATTATAATATATAATAGAACAAAATAGAATCACGAAATAAATAATAGAACCAGAGAGCTAAAACCCCTTAGTTCTAATACGGCCTCTCTGTCAGCCCTTTTCTATTTATGAATGTACCTAGTAACCCTTTGATAATATTCTTTCCCGTTTGTATATATTAGATCTATATTAAATATAATACAGTGTTTTTAAACAAATTTCGTTACGTAACAGATTTTTTAAAAAATAATATTCGATACACGTTATGCATACTAAAGTGGCAAATAAAAAGCCACAAAGCGAAAGGCAGGACGAAAACCTTGATTATGTCGGCTTCTCGCGATTCTTGCAACTTGCCATCATTGTAGTGCTATTTCGTTTAAACACTAAAAAATTAAAAAAGATGATAGGTGTTGTCACTGATATCGCTGTCAGTACGTAGAATCAAAGTCCTTGCTTCCAGGAGGATGGAGCAAAATTCTTTCAAATAAAAATTTATGTCAAGGTAACTAACTTGTCTTCTTAATTCAACTTTCACATTCTTGAACAACTTTAAGTATTAGCATTCTCAAATGACAATACACGATTGTATGTATCAAATTGAAATACTGTATAAGTAATATTATGTATGACCTCCTAATCAATGAAAAACTTTAACACCAAACTGATCAACTGAAACTTATCTATTGATAAGTCTTAAGTTTGTCAGTGTTTATTGTTGAGTCAATCTATT
The DNA here is from genome assembly GCA_033032175.1 of Saturnia japonica. Lineage (NCBI taxonomy): Eukaryota > Metazoa > Arthropoda > Insecta > Lepidoptera > Saturniidae > Saturnia > Saturnia japonica. The sequence continues at coordinate 10,189,932 of CM065314.1, forward strand.
TATCAACGATACTAGATTGGACATTCAGAACATCACTTTATTAAATTCAGATGTGATTAATGTACCACATATAATGGGACTTGGGAACCTTGTAAGTAATAACTGCCAAGTTAAAATGAGACTGGGCTGACCACGGCTGCAGGGTGTAAGAAAATATTTTGACCAAAATAACCAAAGAGTGGTTACTACGTGGCATGAAGAAGCAACACCACACACCGAGCCAAGGGGAAGAATACTAGATTAAATTGCACATTCTTGAAAGATTGGCACGTAATGTCAAGTGCCGGGTGATTGGAGTAAAGAAAGGAGGGAGGCGCATTTACCGAGCAGTAGGACAAAACATATTCGTTTAATATTCATAATTTAAATACACAACCCAGAATTGGTTAATAAACAAACTTAACATATTTTTTCACCTATTATTAAACCTATAAATATTCAATTGCAAAATTTGAAGATCATTTTTTACTGCACACGACGCGCTGTATACAAGACTAATATTGCCTGTCTAGTTTTTGTCACTTGATTAAATAACACCTGTTAAAAAGAAACGAAACGATACTCTAATCACATACATACAAGACCATTTTTAACAAAAAGGAAATCAAACTTCAATTATTTTGAAGAGTTTCCTGCTGTATCTTTAAAATTGAAGGCCTCTATGCCAATGAAATTAAAATTTAACCACCCTTGAGGTATTATTCCCTATGCAAAGAAGTTATGGTTGAACATCCAAAAAAAATAATTATACATTCAAATTTGGTACATAACCTACGCCTTTTTTAAATTTAAAAATGGCATTTATTTACGGTGTGTATTTCTTATTCTGATACCAAACCGGATTTTCTAAGATATATATTTCAAATATATTCAAAAATTAATACTGCAAGAAAAAACATAACTATATAAGTTAATATTCAGATCTGTCTGTAGGAACGTGTATTTCTTTATACATTTCTTGATAGCCATTATTAAAATGACATTGATCGCAAATATGATATTAAAAAATTGATAGGGTATATGATTGTCAATTATATTTTTAGAAGTCGTAAAACAAAACATCATAAATAAAAGTATATTGTATTATTCATATATCATATTAATCATCCTCAACCTATTTTGACCAAATTTTATACATGGAGCCATAAAAATGGTCAATATTGTTTTTAAATAAGATTCTGCTCGACGCTTGGCCTCAGTCACACCTGAAAGAAAGTGAAGAAGAGACCGAGGATGGTACGCTATTGCTCAGTAAAAACTAATTCACTTTCCTTTTGAAGACCACTATGCTTCGAGCTCGTTGATCGATAGAGTACAGTGTAGCCAGCTGATATTTGACGAACTCTTCCCAGAGATAGCAGCAATAGGTACCCAACATACGGTCGTATTGCCACTTGATAAAGATTAAGGAGTTACACCGGAGTAAAGTACCGTTTCACCTTGACCTTGACCTTGACTTTCACCTGCAGTGGAGCATCCAAAGCTTAAATCTTAATTTAAATGCATCCCAATTTGCTCGAGTTTACCAATAACTGGTATAAATACACCTTGTAGAGTAGGAGTAAAACAGAAAGAACTACATTTTGCGGAGAAAAAACATGCACGTGTTCTCGTTGCATTGAACTTGACCAGGTTCGCATCACCGCAATCGGAAACGAATGCCTTTAGAAATCGTATAAATTATTAATTGTCAACTGATGTTTATGACATTTTGAACACAGGAAGTATGTGTCATTTGATAGGCTATAGGAGTAGTCAATAATAAGAGTAAAAATAAAATTACGCGACGAAAATAATTACTGCGTAATGAATCGTAGAGCACCGCTCTAGTCTGTCTAATAAAAGTATTTGAAATAATCACAATCACAATTATTGTTTCTATATTATGTTGAAAGAAGTTTCTTGGAGACAGACAAACATCTTAGCATGCCATGGATTCACAGTGCGGGTGCCGGGCCCATCGTGTGGCAGACAGAGGGAATACGAGCAGTCCCCGAGACTTGCGACCCAGGTGTAGGTTTATGATGCAAATCAGGGCTCACGCGTATTAATTTAAATAACGCGTATTTTGATTTTAAAATACTTAAATATTAATGAGTATTCAAATATTCTTTGCAGAACTGATTCTCCCAGGATATTATGCTCGATTTCGATCGACGATCACTTTGTATGTAGCAAAACACTCTGTAGACTTGATCGCATTGTTCTGCAATGATAAACAGTTTTCGAAGGTCGCGTCGGAGGAATTTATACAATACAGCTCCGAGAATTCTATTGTCACTGTACAAATATCACCTTCGTAACAGTTATGTTTATACTTTACTTGAAAGATTCTATTGTGAAGTTTATGATAGTAGGTATAAATTACCTTTTAAGTAAATAGTTAGTTGTCACTTGTTACAGATTTTCAAGTAGATGAAATGTAGTTATACTTATCTTAGATATAATTTAAATAAATAAAAATTAAATGCTATACGTCGGTAAGCGCATCACTTTAGAACGACTGAACCGATATGGCTATTTTTTTTTAAAACGTTCGTAATAGACCGAATTAGGATTTTATGAAAATAAAAATTGGAAATATCCTAGAAAATTTTCAAATTCAGGAAAAACAATGTCCTTTTTTCTATCGTATTTTTGTATGAACTCAAAACTATGCTCACGATTCGAACGATGGATGTGCATAATTCTTATTTTGCTTTGTTAGTTATGACCCTAAAAATGTTTTCGGGTTAGCAAACCATTATAAAATGATTAAACTATCACAACAAAGTCACGTATAGTAGAGTAGGTATTCTTCTTTTTATAGGTAATAAAATTATTTTAATCAGTAAATTTTTTTTTGTGGCTTCCCTTCTTGTTGACCTATAAGGTAGGTACGATTTCCATACAGGTGATCTTTTGTAGAATGAACATGGTTCTTAATCCTATGTCTTTTGCCTGGTTGTTTAATCTATATATGTAAAAAATTGATGTCTGTTTGTATGTTCCCTATGGATACCAAAACGGCTGAAGCAATTTTCATGAAATTGTAAAACAATCTTCATATTAGTCCAGCGGGTGATACTGTAAAGTTCGGTGGCGTAGGATCAAAAAAAAAATTTCCTGACCCACAACAACCTACTAAATTAATATTTTTATGTATATACACATATCAGTAGCTTACAATAATTTAAACTACTTTTTGTGTTTTTACTTTGGAATCAAATAGATGGCTATGAATATATGGTTGTGTAATTTGTCTCTAAACATTATCACCAAAGCCCATTGAAGCTGTCAAAGGCTCTAATGGTTCCAGGGTCCTTAAGGCTAACAGTTCGAAAAAAAAATCATTATCATTTTATTTAGGTCGTGTGAACTTTAGTTACAGGTTTAACCTTTAACAAAAATTACAACCCCTACCATACACACGCTTGTAACAGAATGATGAACATTATCCAATAAATGTTATAAAAATCTTTTCTTATTTATCTTACCATTTTTAAACCTACTATAAATGGATAAACTAGGCGCTAATAAGCATTTTTTTCGTTTGATAATAATAGTAAATTCACACGATCTAAGCCATAGTTAAAATCCAATATTTGTTATAGTTACCTTATTATAAACATGATACCTAATAAAGGTCTCAAAAATAAACCCAAATATTATGTAAGTAGTATAAACATGCGTTGACCGCTTAATCTCTACCTGATACTAGGGACTGAGTCATACCCTTTTTCTCGTTCCAGAAACCTGTTGGTAAAAAAAGATACACCAATCTGACCTGCGCTCCCGCAAGCCCGCGTGCAGTATGTTGTGTGAGTAAACACCTCGTTAGTGTGAGTATTTAGACATAATGTCTGCGTTTGTGTGTGGTCAACGAGTTGTAACCTGTTCAATGTGGCTGAATTATTAAGAGTGGCACAGGAGGTAAGCTACTTTCTACCGGTTGCTAGTCGCTACACAAGCGAAACACGTGAGCCGAGCCTTTTATGTTTACTAAATACTACATATATGTACACAAGCAGTTAGAAGAGACAAGGGTGGGTATCGTTCGTTGTTCCTTAGTTACATAAAGTAGTAACTAGTTAAGAATACTTGAGAGAGAAAGAGCTATTCATGAATACCTCATTTGCAAAATCAATTAACTTCATTTTTTTTTTTTTTTAAGTGCACTATGATCACCGCTAGCTGTTTACGTTTAACTAAATTTCTAATACAAAAGATTACAATTTTTTTTCGATAAACCAAACTGATAAACTCTTTAATCTAATGTAAATAGCTGGTAATTGATAACTGCAAAAAATTAATTTAATGTAATATCGAAAATGTGTTTAGTGTTGTTATAATGTGTAATCACAGACCTAAAATTACGCTATACTATATTCTAAATCTATAATTACGAACGATTACCTCAAGGATATTTTATCTAATATTATGTATTGTTTATATGTTGTTAGATAAAAGATAATATTACCTGCAGTAATACAATCTGCGACATTATAATGAATTTATTTTTTAAAAGGAATTGAAAAACAACGTAGTTAAGCATATCTATACAATTAATACGAAACCTATAACAAAAAGCCAATTTTTTAAATTTTTGTCTGTCTGTTTGTTCCGGGTAATCTCCGAAACGGTTAGACCGATTTTGACGGTATTTTCATTGATAGATAGCTGATGATATAGGGAGTAACTTAGGCAACTTTTATTTTAGGAAAAGAATCAGGGTTCCGCACAAATAAAAAAAAACTGGTCATGGTGAATCAATTCGGGCGCTTAAATGGCTTACTGAGTAAACCATAAGAGATATACCAAATTAATGTACCACATAATTATAGGCGTTAAAAAGACCTACAAAACGTCTGGGAGAGTATATATCTATTTTCTAAGGAACACCCACAATAAGCATTTTGTCTTTAAAATAGCCGGGAGCGGGGGAGAAAGATTCGCGCGGGTATTCTGTAGTCCAAGTGAGCGAAGCCACGGCACAACTAGTACTATAATATGTTATCAATTTTTGCCAATTCTTTTTGTATAGAACTATGATTTGACAAGTTAGGCATTCAAAAATTAACGTGAGATAGTTGTATACGATTAGTACCTACTTAGTAGTTTTTTGTTTTGTTTTATTAATATCATCTAGGTTTTGTATTTTCAATTAATAATTGTGTAAATCGTGGAATATGTCAGAAATGAAGCAATATTTATTGAAGTTATTAGAGAAAACTGATGAGCCTTTTGACTGCTAGATTTGTTTATATAAAATACACGTAGCTAAATTTAAAAGGCCAAATGGGACTTGAACAGCTGTTTAATCCATATTGCTTGATACAAAAGTATGTAAACAAAAATAATTTTAATTGAAACAAATATTTCTATTTCTCCAAGCGGATAAATAAAATGTACATAAATTGGGATCCACGCAGAATCCGTGGGATTTGCGACAGAATTTGATTAAGTACGATGAACCTGGAAATGTGGAAATATGAAATCAAATGACAAAGGAAAAAAAATGAGTAGTTTCATCGGTCTATCTGTGCGTATATATTATACTTAATAAATATAACATGATAAAAGTCCCTGTAGCTTCATGATTGTTGATAATTAATTTATCAATGGTTGGTAAAAAATTGTGTCATTAACGTAATGATAAAAGCGTTTAAAGGTGTAACTATAGCGTTCGATTTTAGGTTGGACTCGTAAAACTTATGAATGAAGAATTACAAACACAATATATCATTATTGTGAATGTGTGTGACAGTAGAATTGGATACTGGCCAATACACTAATTTATACAAGAAAATTGACAATGTTTTGACATTATTGAAGGCAAAGTAAAACGTTTTCGCGGACGAATATAATGAGTGCGAATAAAACGAAAGAGGTTTGTTTGGATAGTGAGAATCAGCACCCTTATTTCTAATTCCAATAAAACTAAATATATTAATTTAAATAAAAACGTATTTCCTTTTAAAATTTCATTTGCACTTAACGTAAGTTCATTAACGTGTTTACGTTATGTTAGTTTTAACGCACTGTATTATATAATGTTACTTTAAGTTATGTAATTTAAGTTTTTAATATTTTTATACTTAAATTATAAAGGCTTTTATGCAATTCGTCTTATCTATCAACCATCTTATTTATCCTCGTAGTAGGGTTATCCCTGTAGTACCTATTCTCGCATCGTAACATTAAGTAATGTTTTTATATATATCATAATAACATGCAATTGAATTAACTTATTTAATCTTAAGTTTTTTTTTGTATTTATAAGTGATCAAGTGGTCTAATAAGTCCAATTATCTCCAAACCAGAAAGATAAAAATGGAAGAGGCTGTCCAATCTATCTGCCTAGCCTAATAAAAGCGTAGGTGATAAATAAGAGTTTATAAAAATAAGTAGTCATTGAGAAAACTTAAGTAAGAAAAAAAAAACTACATATATATATATACATATATGTTTCATAATGCGTTAATAATAGTAATAATACATTGTGTAAAACTATGTTCTTGAATGCACTTTTTAGAATTTATTTAAGAAATATACATTTTTTAATCAACACAATTCATAATTCTAACATATTTATCTTTTTAAAATAAAATTAAAATACATACTTCATTTTAACCTTAACATTTTACATTGCATTAATTAATACTGTGACATAGATAAACAGAAATTTATGATGCATACTAAAACACTCCTAGAACTGGTAAACAAATGATATATAATATCTTATATTATATTACTATTTTATTTTTATTCGATGGTATGTTTTAATTATTCATGCTTGAAATTGCTAATATTTGGATGCAACAAATTGAACATGCAATACTTCATTCGATCCCCGGTTTGTATCAAAATGTAGGAAGTGTGGCGAACGGCGGCCGCAACACAAAAGATCCTGTCCACGCCATTAGAGCCTATTGATACTGTATCCCGGGAGATGAAATATATTAAGGCCGAAGGGACCAACGTTGAATAGCCACAACGGTTTGATACTCGCCTCAGTATTATTCGATATTTTGAGGGATCATAATTTTAATACATAACGATGCTATCAAAACTCAATATTTACTTTACTCTAGTCTACTTTTCTGTTAATCGCCGTCAACAGGAGTAACAGAAAGTATGTATTTTACTCGCACTAAACTGTAAAATAAATATAAAAATTTATAATAATAATTTAATAGAATTATATTTAAATGCAAAAACATTTCTAACATAACGGTTTAACTGTAATATAAAATTGGATCAATTTGATATGAATTTTAATATTATTAACCTCACAAAGGTCTGCATAATATTTATATAAAACTGTAAGTACTTAGTATATTCACTAAAATATTATAATAACTACAAATAAATTAGAGTTATCTTGGCTGGTATTAACATTGTAAAACTCGTCTATACTTATAATAAAAGAATAAAGAGTCGAAATCTGTACATTGAAGATATTTAAGAAAAATAATACGGGGAAGGTTTAGAATCACGGACACAGCACATTTCGATATTTGAATGTATGGGTATGGTCTATTAATTGCGTTTAGGTTATGTTCATATAAAAAGGAATGTATATGTATGTAACTCGGTAATATATTTAAAATATTTACTGAAATAGAGCGAAAATTTACCAAATTATTTTATCTTTACATAACCTTCAGTAAAATCTATAAATGGAAAACCAAGTAATTTTATTTTCCAACAGTATTCAATGATGCTGCTGTACGGCTTCGTTTAAATTAGCACGAAATTGGTGTGATTTTTTTTTTTATTATTATGTCTTTATGTATTTTATATAATATCGGTATGATTGTTAAACTGTGATATCGTTAAACATTTAAAATAATTTTAGTTAGGTATTATCAAAAGCTTATATGGGTCAAAAACCGTAGGTTGAGATTTAGGTAAGGTAAGGTTTTTATTTAGTTGACGTTTTTCATTCATGAAATATACTATATGGCGTATTGCATATGGTGTATGGCATATTAATATAGGCGTAAATATTTCGATCCAGGCAGAATATTACAAATTTAACTCCAAGAAAATAGTACATATCTACCTAGATAATATACCTGCAGAACGTGATTAAACTCACAATCATAAATGCACAAAACATTATAAATTTAAGGATTTAAATAATGTAGTTTTAATTATTTTATGAAGTCCTCAAAGAATAAAGCAATTATCGATATTTGCTGAGCAATCACGATGCACGGTAGAGGAAAGCTTCGTCGTTTTAGTCCACATTTATTTTCCATAAATTTACATATAAGGAGATTTTATTTAATGCAGATGTAACAAATAAATTAATTTAGATGTATAAATTTCATAACAGATTATTCAAAATATTATACTTTCGTTTTTATAATTTAGTGAAATCGATCATTTATTTTATCCTTACTCAGCAAAACTGACTACACCGCATCTGACACAATATTTTGTACAATCACAAAACGATAATTACCATCCAAAAACCTTCATCCATCAATATTGAACGTGATTGTATTCAGCCTGTATGAATTTTTACTCCTAACGCAAAAATAACATTCAACGGAAAATTAAATAGTTTTAAATACCGTATGCGACGTGTCGAGGTGTTATTGATTTTATTAATTAGTAAAATAGGTTGTTAACCGTATTTCTATATTATTAAACTGAAATAACCCAACATTGCGGTTTGCGTGTTCATGATAATGTAATACGCAGAATTAATTTTTCCTGTTTATAATATATTTTAGGAATAGTGGTTCGATTAAACGGGGAAAATTGTTTCGTTCTTATTGTAATATAATATGTTTATCATTTTTGTTAATTAACGGCTACCCGTTAATTAGCGCTATCTAATATTTTTAACGAATATCAATTATTAGCTTTTATAGTTATTAAGAGGTAAATGATATAATAAAGGATAAATAAAAGGAACAGTCAACACGATATTTAATTTTTTTAAATGTACGTAATGACTTATGTCAAGTATTATCTTTCCATACATACATTTTTTATATCTCATAATAATACTGTATATATAATCCTTGCATACAGTCATACATACATAGTCGATCAATAATATGATTAAATAGTTAAGGGAAAAAAAATCAATTATGCTTTCACACTTTGTTAACTTGTCAATCATCACTATTCATATAAAATATCTTAGTTATAATTACTACAACAAAAAATAAAATTTCTTAAAAATTATAAAATATGTATAAATGAATATGATACTATTTTATTAACATGACGAATAAAAATAATTTACGAAACATAAAAACATAACTTTCCCTCTCACGTTCATTTATCATTTTGATTGCACAAATACAATAGGTAGTTAATATTTGTACATGCAAGGCAATAATACTGCTTGCCGCATGATCTCATTTCCCGTCCTGGAGGGTGGGTGAATTCAAAACAATTGCAGGATGACCCGGGACGGCCGGGGACGCTCTGCTCGACACAGTATCAGAAGTTTCTCAATATGTATCCATAATAATACACTACTTGGATTCTCATGTTGACAAACTGTAGAATATTCATATTAACTTGCTTAAAAAGAATATATTTTATATGTAGCTAATCGCATTTACTTAAAGTGTAAATAAAAGACAAACATACATAAGAATGAATACAACCCAGCAGCGTTTTTACAAACTATAGGTACTTCACATTTTAAATATCAAATCACCCATTCGTTTGAGGGTTGCTTGTTTGCGTTTGAACTTGTAACTTTTATGATATACTATATTATTTTGAACAACGATAGCTTAGTGGTCGCTCTCGAGAATATTAATTGAATCTGGTGATATACACGTGTATATCATACGATACTCGTCTATGTGATATAATTGATACATTGTATGATATTTTATTTATATGTCTTATATGGTCCTTCACTGAAAATGCAGGTTTATCGCTAGATTCTATTAATATTTTCAAGCGCTACCACTAAGCTATCGTTGTTTCAAAATAATAGTATATCATAAAAGTTGAATTTGTTTGCTTGTTTTAGTACGTACTAAAACAAGCAAACAAATCAAATATCTTGGAAGAACCATAACATCTAAAGGTGCCCTTGACCCGGTAATCAGCAGCAGGATGGGTGCGGCTGCAAAAGCTTTTACCAAATTCCGGGAAAAGGTGTTTCGTTCCCATGAATTAAAATTGAACACTAAGATGAAGGTTTATATGGCAATAGTTCTGTCTAATTTAATATACTGATCTGAAACATGGTGCTTGTATCGGAAGCATATCCGCGCATTTGATAGATTTTTTCTGACGTGTCTTCGCGATATTATGATTTAAGTGATCTGATCGTGTGAGAAACACTGAAAATCTTTCAGGCCGCGTGCGAATATTAGCGGAATAGGTAGATAGTCTATAGGTCTAGAAAACGTAAACCACGCCACAAGTCAGTTTTGTTAAAAAGTAAATACGTCTGAATAGAGAGTCTCCTGGTGAATCTGATCATTTTTCATTCGATTTAGATAATAAAAAAGATCACCTTAACTAGAGACTGTCTAATATTTTGTATAACTTTGTTAATGGTTTTGGGAAATGGAAAACATCGAGATGAAACCATAGCAAGTAAGCTTCCAATAGTCTTAAACGTGCTACCATCTTGGACCACATCATCACTTAAGAACAGGTGAGATTGTTTGAACGATAAAAAATGGTATCCTGAGCATCTGTGAGAGCACATTTAATGCAAAAATTGAATACTATAGACTGTTATAGTAATAGGGGAGGATGACGAGATGAGTAATAGCAGGAGCAGCACCGATGCTGAAATCGGCAAAAATACAATAATATACACATATCGACTGAGAATAAGCTAATTAACTAATGTGCATTTAACAAACTTTACAAGTTAGTCAATTAACTTTATAAGTAAATATATAATAATGCATAAAACATAATACAACATGTTGATAACACCGTCAAGTGTAAAGTTTTTTGCCAAGCACTTATCATTGTTTTCCAGTAACTGTAATTTGACGTCAGTCCGTTATTTCTACCTTTTTATTCTTTGTAGGTTTAGCGTTTGGCTATAATCTCACCTGATGTTAAGTATACCTAGTTAGGGGACTAGCTCTCAAGTGCAGCTGCCGGAACACATCTGTAGGTTGAGACAACTTGAGATTGGTAGCTAGCCGGGCGGGTATTAGAAAACGTTCATCAGTCACCATAGCCACGCATGCCATTCACCACGGTGTTTTCCTTCACTTAAAGCTCAGGCTCATTGCAGGGATTCGAACTCACATCGACGCGGTGTCCGTAAACGCTACTACTGAGCTATCGTTGCTTCATCGCACGTCACTTAATTTCAATATTAAGTTTTAAATTAAAGACTTGCCTTATTTGAAACTGAGTATTTATTAAACTAGCGGTCGCCCAATAATCGAAATTCGAACAGCGACTTTTCTCATAGACTATTTTCTGTTTGACCTTTGCAGTGTTCATGAACCTAAACAATGAGTATTATCTACATCACTTGCTGTCACTTTTCATTGAGTGACAATGTCAATATTTTGGGGGGTCTAAGTTCAATGGCACTGGTCGGGCTAGAATACGCAGTATTAATTTATTTTATTTAATATAGCTATTAGTAACAGATATTATATATCAATTTTAGCTTTCTACACTCGTTCTCCATATAAACTTTACCCATGCCAAATCTCAGTCTTCCATGCACGCAACACGCTTAAAAAGGTACCATAAGCTTTTGCTTTGTTGTGTTTGTTTTTGAAATAAATTCCAATAAAATTATTCTACTAAATTTATGAAACTTTATTCAGTTTCGATTCAATGGACGTCAGTGACACCGATCACACGTTATCAACACGGTTGAGCAACCATGCGAACAATTTTGAATTAAACGCCTCCACAAACGCTTTTACTCAAATCGTTTTTGTCATTGCAAAACTGTCACCGAAAAGAATAGGTTACGTCAATTCGTTAGTGGGCTCAATTACGTATACGTTGAAAATCTATAATTGCAGAAAGTTAATGCCGAAACTGTCAACATTAAGACACGCAGGTTTTCATCATCATAAATGTAGAGAAAGCACCATTCTAAAAAATTAAACTCTCTGCTTATATTAGAGACTAGACTAATTGATGGTGACTCGTACATTGTCTACTTTTTTACTGTACGAGACTGTTATGAAGCGCTCGTGATCTACAGAATCTTGTTTGTGTTCTACGAGTACCCAGGCGATGAGAGTAACACCGAGAACGAAAGTAGACTAGAATAGGGATTTGGATGGTTTTCTGTTTCTTATAACCTATTGGCTTAAGTTAAAATAAATAACGAAAGTAAAGTGTGAACCATAGATATACAATATACCATCACGCCTGTATTCTCCGAAGGGTTAGGCAGAGCTGTACTTATTAATGTACACCAACAGTTCACCGAGTATGTGTTTAGGTCCCATGTAATAGGGGGCGAGCCTATTGCCATTAATTGGGCATGAAACCAAACTCCGAGCTGCTACTGAGAATTTCATAGGAAAAACCCAATAACACTTTACTTGACCTGGGATTCGAACCCAGGACCTCGCTCATAGCAGTCTCGCTTACGATCACTAGGCTAACGAGGCAGTAAACATAGATGTAGTTATATTAAATCTATGGTATGAAACTCTGGTAGTAATTTACCGATGACAATTTGAAAGTACATTTTACATACAATTATTGTAAACATATGCCGCTCTACATAATCTACACAATAACTTCCAAACTAGGCAGAACCTGTATCTTTCTTGGAAGCTAGTATATTATTTAATAACAATATTTTAACACAAACACCTTAGGTGGTCGTACAAGAGTATAAAACTTTTAATTCAATTTGAATTGAATCTTCCTATGCTAGTATAAATAAGGTAATATGATAGATAGATAATGAATTTTTTAAATTAAACCAATGCAATTACTAAAAAACAATTTTTAGATAATTATATAAGAATTTATAACAAAGTTATTGAATAAGTGCTTCTATAGATACTAGCTAAAATAACTGATTTGGTTTTACATGAGATTTCACAACTTTTTTTAGCGAAAGAACTGCGTTGCAGACTTGACATTTTTTTACATTGTATGGTTTTGATGGGATTTACATTTAGAAATAATAAGTTTCCATAATATTATAATCGTAAAACAGAAATAGCACCGACAAATACATTTCATCATAGATACAAATTGCACACGTTGAGTGGCGTTTGGTACAAGGTACAATTAAATTGTAAATATGTCAAAGAAATTTAAACCTTATATTAAGGAAATAAAGATTAGTAGGAATGTAAAATAAAGTATGCGTGTAAAGTGCAAGCGTGCGGGTCAAACATACCGAGGTCACTAAACTAAAATGTCAGGCAGCCAGATCCGTTTCATTGCCGCATTATTTTGTTATCAAATTCGATAATATATTGAGATACATTTCAATAGTATGTTTCATATCAAACTTGATTCATTAAGCAGCAGTATTAGTTCAGACTTTTAGATGTTCACCAAAAAACATGAAATGTGTAGAGTAGTTGTATTTATTAGTCAGATTGCAATGGGGTGACTTGTATTATTGAACAAATGAAGTTTATGAACGCCATACATACACGTTTATTTCATAATATTATAGTATTTCTCAACTATCTCTATTAATAAATCTGTAATTATGTCTGCACATTTAACTTTTTTCAAAATTTTCTGATAGAAATTCTATCCATATATCAATATATCATAAATTATATAATATATCAATTAAATAAGTTGTATGTCTGTCTGTTTGTATGTCCAGATTTAATTCAAAAATGGATGGACTAATTCTTTGAAATTTTGTCAATATATCAATTTATAGGCTATAAGAATTATCAAAAATATTTTTAAAAAGCATAAAAAGCAAAAGCATATTTTTAAAGTAATTGTTAACAGATTTTGATCAAATTTTGTACACGGGAAATTTTAAAATTAATAGGGTATAAGAATCGCCCATAATACATGGAGAAATTGTAAAAAAAAATTATTCTCAACAGCTTTTGATGAAGTTTTGTACAATTTTGTACGTGCCATTTCTCAGTTGATATATTAAATGAATTTCAATATTATTAGTAAAAATAAAATAACGGGATGAAAATAATTACTACGTAATAAACGCGTTCAGCCCGCAGGCACACTGTTAACTAATATAATATATTTATAATAGTTTCAAACCGTGAAGGTTAATATTTATCAATAGTAACAGTCAACGTTTTATGTACCAGGGGCGTTCAATGTTTTCTCGGTGTCAGTATAAATAAGTAATGAAGTTGATAATTTAACAACATCATTAAATAATCACACTAACTAAGGATATCCATAGAAAATTTCACATTATTATGATCATTAGCTCTCTAATAATCCTCAATGAAAGGCGATCGTAATATCTGACGCGATAATGCTGAATAAAATCGAATACCGCGCTGTAATTAAATTCGTAATAAAACAAGAAAAAAGTAGAAAAAAAAACAATCGAAGAAGTAAAATATAAAACAGTGAAAAAGTCAAAAAAACAATTCCCAAAGAACTTTTAACCACGATTCTGCATAATCGTTATCTACAATTCAAAAATGATCATGTGAGTTTAAGAGAGGCATTGAAGGCACTCGAGTGGTTACGTAACTGCCGCTACAGAAGAAAATATTGAGAAATTTGTTATGAAGGAGGCCCGAATATAAGTTAAAATATTAGCAGAAAGGACCACCTATCCGTTGGTTCCACACACACTATTCTTCTCGATCATCTTCACCTCTTAAAACTCAGTGCAAAATGGGATCAGCGACTGCTAATGGCACTTCGGAAACAAATGCGAGTCGATTGCTGTACAGAGTTTTTGAACCTTTGTGGTAAAAATTTAATAACTATTTTTATATTGTTACTGGAGATGAAACGTATTCAACACTATGACCCTGGAAGTAAAAAGGAGGCTATGCAGTGGCATGGAAGAGTTGCAGACCATCCTTAGAAATTTTAAGTCACTCCGCCTGCCGGAAAGGTTATGGCCACAGTGTGTTGGGTTTCTAAAGGAATCTTGTTAATCGAGTACAAGAAAAAAGGTTAAACAATAAACTCAATCACTCTGCTTAATTTAAAGAACGCAATTAAAGAAAAAAGGAGCTTAACCGCAGGGGTATTGCTTCTTCACGACAACGCTCCGTTTCACACGGCGTTTGTTTGGAAAGCTGCTGTACGAGTCTGTGGTTTCGCAGAAATCAACTACCTACCCTGTAATCTGAACCTAGCTCTTAGTGATTATTATTTGTTCCCAAATTTAAAAAAAACCTTAAGATTCAAGACGACAATAGATGTACATTTTTCCAATAAGGAAAAAAATTATTTTTTACATGGTATTGAAAAGTTAGTTTCATAATAAATGTATTGCAGTTATGAGGGATTACTTTAAAAAAAATTATAGTTGTTTTTCATACAACTACCGAGAATACATTGAACGCCCCTCGTACGTACAAGCAATGCAAATTAAATCCTATTAAGTGAGCAATTCTTGTGGGTGTGTTATATATATATATAATAAATCCTTTAATGTATAATCGGGTGCTCACAAACGGCTCTGTTTCGATGAAAGTTTATTTATATATAGATAATATTTTACTTTCCAAATTTACCTAGATAGTTTAGATTTTTATAAGATATGAAGATATCATACGAAGCTAAGTCGTCCAGATATTAATATTTATCTGTGACGTCCATTATACGAGAATGACAAGATTCGCGAGAGATCGTTGTTATCTATAGCAATACGAAAGTGTGAAAAAGTCATTTTAGTACATACCATTGGTATGTTATGTTTATTATGTTTTCTTTGGAGATTTCTCTGTCTCTACTTGAAGTAGTTGGACTGGTAGAATACCACCACACTACAGAAGATCACCTCCAAAGTTTATGGTTGTGTTTTGTTTTTACGCTGAGTAGGGTTACAAGAGCTCCTTTGAGAAGAGGGATTCAAAGTAAGCAGCGCGCTTGTGATACATTTGGTATTACAAGCGTCCATAGGTTACAGTAGCCGCTTACCAATCGGCGGCCGTGTGCTTATTTACCATCTTTGTTTAAAAAATATATATTTTGTAATGATGTTATATATAATCATGTGTACTACGACGATTAATTATTATTAAAATTTCAATATAAAAAAGGATTTAATTTTGTGATAATTAATGATTAAAGGAACCTCTTTTTGTAAGTATACTCATTTATAAGATTAGAATAATAACACTATAACCAAGAGGTCTCAATTAACGGTCACAGTGTGTGACCATCATTTGCAGACATTTACTAACTACGACACACAGTCATATCTAAGAATCTGAATATAATTACGTATATTTTAAATTTACATAACTTCTTTTCGGGGGCAATTATACTGGTCCAATCTAACTAGTATTTTCTAAATTTATTGTTTTTTTTTTACTAAGTAATATTATAATTACGAGGATCAAATAATAATACAATATCTATCGTCACTTTTATCCAATATAATGTTTAAAAATCTTGTGTGCTGTGCGTCTGTTAGTGCTAGCACGCACGGGTGACTTTCAACACCCTTTTCAAGTCTATGGCCTATAAGCCTATATCCATAGAAAAGGGTGACGAAAAAGTCACGGTGACAAAGGTCACCCGTGACGCTATCACTTATCATCGTGTAATAATTTCTGAACTATTTAACCAATTGAGCTCGTAGCTTATGATCCAATAGGTGTCGTTGTGTGGCCAGAAAGAGAAGAACAATGTCTGCCGGGTCAGCTAGTATGGAATGTATTCCTAAAAATTATAATTTATTAAAAATAAACAAGCACAATCACTTTCACACAGTAATATAATACGGAAAACAAATGGCTGACACAGCATTAAACATAAATGCCGATTCGTTATAAACTAAAGTTCTGCAAAACATATATTTTAAAATCGAAAGTTAAAGGATACATTATTTGATTATTCTCATATTGTTTACATAAACATGTATATCCAGTATATATGTAACAAAAACATTACAAAGTTGAGTAAAAGCAGTGAAACCACGTCATCGTAAACACTATCAGTTACCGAGTGTTAATGACATCTAAAGATCAAAGTTCACAACCATTAGAGCTGACAGTTCGGTTTGTGCGTGATGCCATCACTGTCCCGTCATTATCGTGGAGCGTTCTTGAGCGGCGACAATTTACATAATGACCTTATCGAATGACGGAAAAAGAAATCACCATACGAATGTGCTACGTCACTTTTACATTAATAGTAATAAGAAAACGTCCTCGTGACCTTACGTAACATATTTAACGATAGCAGCCGGTTTTACGCTCCCAAATTTTTTTAAAAGTCCTTGACTATGATTATCTTATTTTGCAGTAGTCTAAGTAAGTTTATTTACGTACCTAGTATATTAATTTCAATAAAAACATAAATGTGGAAAAGGGGCCAATTTCGGTAGAAACGACGTTCAGGGTAGTCGTTATCACCGATAAAACAGCTGAGATCTAATGGGTGGCAAGTTCCATAGCTGTTCCTTTAAATAAAGCTATAGTAATGTACGTTTTTCAATTCACTTACAAAACAATTCGTTATTTTCTATGATTTAGGATTTGTAACTCGTTTCATTTACGGATTGCATAAATATACAAATGTATCATCTTTATATTTTATTCATCAAGTTGATATGTTCATTTAATGTCATTTTTGAAAACAATCACTAATTTAAGACTCAGTAATCGCTTTTGTGATGATTTTACTTTTTGTATTGAAAATAATTCCACTCGTTCGTATAGTTAGTTGGCTTAATTATTTGAACCGAAAGCTAAGGACTAAGGTATTACAAGATTCGAACTTATTGTACGTTGTTTAATACCGTATCCGGCCAAGCTATACTAAGCTATCATAGCTATAACTATAACTCAAGTGTAGTATTACATAGCAATTACGTGAAGTTATGAATTGTTGAATATATAATTAAGTTTTTTTTTAAATATTCACATCAATGTGTTGTTTCCCCAATTACGGTATAATTAGTTATAAAGTCGGTAGACGGATAGTAATTTCTTTCAAAGATTGATGCCTTTGTTACCGTTTATATTGACGTTAAATAACATCTTACAATTACAAATCTTGACTAGCTGATACCAACCACTATCTGTGTGCCAAATTTCATTTAAATCCGTTCAGGTGTTTTTGCGTGATTGAGTAACAAACATAGAAACTTTCCATTTATTATATTTGTAGGATAACACTGGTTAAACTGTAACTTTTACCGGGATAAAAAGTACACTATATGTTATTTAAGGATATAGACTATCTATGTGCCAAATTTCAATGAGATCTATTCAGCTGTTTTTGCGTGATTGAGTAACAAACATCCAAACATACACACTTTCACATTTATTGTATTAGTAAGATTAATTTCCCAAGTCCCTGGGTCCCAGAAGAACATGTCAGTCGCATCGTATCAGTAAACTTAGTACTTACACAGTAAACTAATTATTGTTCTAACAACAAATATTCCATAAAATCTTGGCTTGCTTTGTTTTAGGTATTATGCCAAGATTTTATGAAAGATGCCTAAATCCATAGAGTACCGCGTACAAGTTAAAATAATTTATGATAGATTTAATACTTTGTTAGTAGGTACTAGGTATTAGGACGTGTAGCACATCTTCAATCGATCCACATATTAAAAATTAAGGCATACTATTATATTATCATCAAGTTGTTCTCTTTGTTCGAAAATGTGTCGGTCCATACAAAATAGAAAATCCGATTTCTAAATGTACTTACTACCTTAAAAATTCGTGTCGTAGTCCTTTGTATTTTTAAGTTCTTAGATAACACGTCGAGTGTGTTGTGCAATCACCTATTTGTTGAGTGGGAATGAATAATACCAAATGAGTTACGTGGACGTTACCTATTTCTATTCACTCGACGATGTAATTGCGTAATGACGATACTGTTGCTTATTGCTTTTTCATCATAATTGTAACACTATAAAGTAAATCACGGTCTACCAAATATATTAACAACTATCTGTGCACTGCACTTACGTTGACTACAGCAGTATGGCGTCGGTTATTTTAAAGATAAAAATTGTTATTGTGGGCGATCCTAAGAAGGTAGATCTATGCTCTCGCTGACTTTTTTGTAGGTATTTTTAATATCTACAATTATGTAGTATATTAGTTTCAAATATCTCTTATGGTTTACTCAGCGTAAGCCATTTAAGCGCCCGAATGGATTCACCATGACCAGTCTATTTTTAATTACACGAAATTCTAATTCTATTTGACAATCAAAGTAGGTAGCCTAAGTTACTCCTTATAATATCAGCTATCTGCCAGCGCAACTCCCGTTAAAATCGATCCAACCGTTTCGGAGATTACCTGGAACAAAGAGACAGTCAGACAAATTTTTTTTAAATTGGTGTTTTGTTATAAAACCTGACTTTCATATACATATAGTAAAAAACTGTTATTTTGACATTATAAACAAACACTTTTTTTATATATTAACTGTATAGATTCAGTATAGGTTTGGCATATATAGGTTTACCTTTTATCTACTGAATGCCTATTACATATATGTGTAGCAACATCTATCGAGCCACATACGACGCATCCTACATCGCGCTATAGAAATTAACTCTTCAATTGAGTATATATACAAGAACCCTACTACAATCGTTGGGCAGCTGCCCGCCAGACATAACACCCGTCTGGTCGGAGAATCCTCCCTTTTCAATAGTTCTTCTACACTGGTGAACCCGAGCATGAACGTCAGCGCAACCTTCTTCGCAAAAGCTAAGTCATAGTGACATCATCATCACTTCCTCAAACTTTCGAGCAGCGAGTCATACAGCCAGCCAGCATCCACGGCTACTTCGGGTATCCTGACCACCAGCATGCAGCGGACGGCGCATTCCTGGTCATCACCCACAGCCTTTTCAGCGACCTTGGCACAGCACACTGCACTTCCTCCTGGTCGACGCAGCAGCCAGCCACTACGCAGCACTGCAACACTCCGACTCACTAGAGCATTCTTGCAGCATCACCCCGAATCACTGGGGCATCACCGCAGACAGTTCCGACTCACCGTGAACTATGCGGCATCTGGTTCCGACTCACTGGAACATTCCACTGGCCCGGCAAGCATCACAAGATGTATGGACGACTCAACCTGCTATCGACCTCCGGTCTCGGAGGGGAGTGATGTAGCGACATCTACATAGCGACATACAGCGACATCTATCGAGCCACATACGACGCATCCTACATCGCGCTATAGAAATTAACTCTTCAATTGAGTATATATACAAGAACCCGACTACAACCGTTGGGCAGCTGCCCGCCAGACATAACACCCGTCTGGTCGGAGGATCCTCCCTTTTCAATAGTACATATGTACTACATATGTATGTTTCTACATATGTACCGTATGAACTCTATTTATAGTGTTATTGCAATAACTTATTCTAAGCTAGCTGTGTTCCACGATTACACTATACACCAATTCTCTACTGCGCCATGCCACCAACGCATCCGTGTAGCGTTGTTCTCAGTTCCCGTACTTGTCAGATTGTTTGACGTTCATAATTACTGCTTTGCTCCTCAGAGCCTTAGTGTGAAGTTATACAGCTTACTAGTAGTTCCAGATATAAGAGCGTTCAAACAAAAATCTCTTAAGCTTTAAAATATTAGTATAGATCAGTTCCATATTACGACAGTTCAGCTAAGTAATAACTATCACATAAGACGATTCATACAATTTTCTTCATCATACGTATATCGTGTATGCGTGTGTGAGTGTGTATACATGCAAACGTTCTCATCGCGTGTCCGAGTACAACGACATGCCACTTAATTAGCTGATCAATGAAACAAACACGTACTAACATAAACCTCTTTGTTTTAAAATCCTCGAGACAATTACGAGTAATATACGCACTAGTAGTAGGAAACGATTTTAATTCGTTTTACAGACCCATTAGGAAATGTTCAACGGCAAGGACAAATTAAAAAAAAATAGCATTGTTAGCAAAAATAATTACTAGATATATAAACAAGTAAGAATAGTACAGTTTTACCTAAAAATCTATATGTTAATTGTAAGCACTATTAACACCACATTTTTTTTTGTCTCGGTAGGACAAAGATTAATAAATTTTGCCCATCCGTCTCTTTACTGTAAATGATCTATGTACCTATAGATTGGAAGTAGGTTAATTAAAGACGAGACCAAAAACGAAATACACTAGTGTGCATATTATTTCCTTGATTTTCTTTTTTATACGAGTTATATCTAGGTGCATTACACATAACCACAATTAAACACCTTTACTAAACATTAAATTACACTTTAAAACCTTATACTATACGCTTTTTCTTCCAAGTTACCGATCGATACATATTACCTAAATCTATGGTATAATCCAATATAGACTTCATATTTAACTACGTAATTATAATGAAATTCCATAAGTCTTAAATATAACCGAATTTTTGCAAACTATCTTAAATTTAGATATCTCCCAAAACAAGATATTATATAAGGGTTTGATCGTTCATAATATAGGCACAACATTTCATAAGTAAATCCAATTATATTTGACACAGCATAAATTCAAGTAACTTTGACAGTTGAATTGTAATATCAAGGCAATACTTTCACCTTCGGCGTCAGCTCGACAAATCGACCGCAGTAATATTGGCACAATCACGAAACTCATCGTCGTATATTGGTACGCCCTTGCGAATACATACATGTATATACTACATCCAACAGTAGAAAACTACGATAACGAATTAGGTAACGTGCAAGGTTATTTAAGGTGTTTGCCAATATTTCGCGTTAGCACGGACTTCGTAATGAGGTTACGCGTTTTGTTATCAAACGGTTTATATTAAGCGTGAAAATAATTATAAAAACGTTTTTTAAGTACAGGTATTGCAAAGTTTAAACTGTACTGTAAAATAACACCGAAGTAATGTTGGATAAGTGGTACTGTGCCCGAACACCGCGTCGATCGACATGAGTTCGCAACCCTGCAATGATCCTAAGCTTTCAGTGAAAGAAAATATAGTGACGAGACCATAGCATGATAGTAAGGTATTTTTAATGCCCGCCTGGCTAGCTACTACCCTCAAGTTGAAAATTTGTCGCCAAGCACCTATGAGTGTGTTCCGACAGATGCACTTGAGAGCCATTTTCCCCACCAGGCTTAGATGTCATCATCTTGGCCTCATCGTCACTTAACATCAGATGAGATTGAGAAACCAATAAACGATAAAAAAATGTTTTAGGTACATATTATGTAAAATTCCTACTTTTATTTATTTGGTATCGTAGTGAATAAATACTAAATAATAATACTAAATAAAAGGTTTCACAAGATCTAACCGCAAATACAACCACAGGCATATGTATCCAGCAAACTTAGATTTATATCCAATTACATTGTACTTCAAACACTAATAATATTATCTGTAACAACAGGTACTTACAACTAATTTTAATTATGAAAAGTTAAAGTTTCTTAGTGTATTTGTAGGATAAACCTCTAGAACTATCTATCCTATTTCAAAAATTCTTTCATTTATTAGTGGCTACATTATACCTGAGTATTTTATTGTGACTCTTTATCTTTATTAAATGATTCATTACAGCTATTGATTCCCTAGAGAGTTTCATCCATATTAAATTTATTCGACAAACTCCACGCTGCCACCAAAGCACCCGTGTAGCCTGTCGTTTATATCTCTTCCCGTAATAGTTTATAACTTGCCAGATTGGTTGACTTTCATGGTCAACATAGGTCACAGGTCAGGTCAGACAAACGAAGTCGCAGGTAGTTACTAGTAACTTGCATGCAAATAGTAAAAAATACATTAAAATTCAATAAAAATAGAAAGGAAACTAAATTAATAATTAGGTACCTAAGTTTATTAATTAGTTAGTGGTATATGAAAAAGAAATACAAAGACAATTATACTTAAGCAATCGGACAATGCCCTTGCAAATTGGATTGCAGCAACCAGGATCGGCTGAAGTCAACTAGTAATTGGCCGCTCGACTCGAGTCAAGAGACTCAAGTCGACTGTCATTTTCAACAAACAAATGCCACCAAGTTCTACCGGTTATTTAAAAAAGGGAGCTGTTTACTCAAACATAACATAATAAATTTTTTATATAAAATAATTGTAATTATGTACATAATAGAATGATTTGAGTATGTACTTCTATGTGTAACTGTTAATGGTCTTGGAAGTTTTCTTAATTATGAGAAAGTTGATTAATTTAATACACTTTTAGTTACAACTTTTACTCCAAATAAATAAGATATTCTTGCAGCTTTAATACTAGTTCGAAGCCATTAAGATGTTGGCATAAAGCCAATACCGGTCGGGGTGCAAGTATTTATTTCTTAGCTAAACATTCAAGGAAGTGTGGCGTCTTGGAATAGCAACCACTAGTCTCCACATATTACGTTCGAAGATTTTAATGAATGAAATAACTAGTCTGTTGGTCTGCAACATTTTTTCAGACGAATGTCATAAAATATGTTTATATATATTTATGATTTTATTTTGACTGAAATATTTTGATTAGGTATTATACCTGGTATCTTTCTCTATATTAGATTATTGCCCACTTTTTTATCAGAAGAAAACCTTAGTTATTATTTTTGGAAAATACTTTTTAAAAGGTACTTATTTACTAAATAAATGTAACTTATTAATATGACCAAAGAACAAACATAAATACAGTCATTAGATTTGTATTAAACCGGATGCATAAGTTGCATATTAATATATGTTTGGTTATTCTACAGTGAACCGAACAATCAGTAACTAAATTTTAAAACGTTAACTTGGCACAATTGACATTGTCGAAATTGCATACTTAGGCCGAAGCCATATAAAAAATACACACCTATACTGAGTAGGTACTTAGGCAGCGACGCAACACGCGACACGAGACTACGTTTCGCAAAAGCGATATTGACCGATAATTTTCATTTGGAGGACAAAACTGTTTAATATTATAGTCCAAGCAAATTTCGTTTGCAACACAGATAAAAGCGAATGTGAAAACATTAAATACAAATTTATTCGATCTTGATTAAAAATCTTGTCTTATAAATAACAGAATGGTATTCTTAACAAGTTAGTGGTTTGTCTTTTAAAATCCGGTGGAATCAGTGACGCGAAACGTGGAAGTGAAAGGTTTCACTTTACCGATCGAAGAACGTCGAACTTTGTCGATAGTTTTGTCTAAATACCAAATAAACTGATTTAACTGTGAATCGCCGCATAAAAATTATCCAAACCCGGAATTGCAAGCCATAAAGACTGTGTAATTGATTTTAAACTTGTTAATTATCGTTAGAGAAAGAATTGAAAATTTAGCAATAGATATAAAATCGATAAAATATTTTTATATATGTATGTGAATTATGACAGAGAAATAAACTAGATTAATTGATTTGATAATATTTCGTTATATGTAAATTCTTATAGAACTTAATTATTGCTTATGTAGTTAAATATAATAATAACATTATAAATATTGTAATATACATTTTAATTTCCGCATCTATGCTCGCTCTACTTACGGCGCACACGCTTCACATAATCTACACTCGTTTTATTAAAATTTATAAGCTGGTATTATAATATCATGTATGATATGATTAAAAAGATATGGAAGAGCAATATCATTACTAAAGCTACTCAGACCAAACACTTCGAAAACTTATGCTCCCTATATTTTTGTACACTACCAGAAACGTGGATACAGCGAGAGATGGAAATTGGCACTCTTGAGCTTGTTGCCACGCTTACGAGGCTGAGTGCCTTAAGCATTCGACCCCGGGCCTTGTAAAGCTGTTAATAGCCCAGTCATATTAGGGCTTTCACCTCGGAATGAAAGATAATAAGCTGCAAATTGGTATGAACCTTTGTTTTGTCATTCTAAATGTTGTCTCAAAAGTCACAATCGTTATCGTGTCCGCGTCTCAAGATATTCAAGGTCAAAGGTCACAAAAATCGGTTTTTCGCGAATATCTGGCTTCCTATCGGTTAAATGAGATTTGCATTTATTATAAAAGTTGTAGGCTATAAAATTCCCTACAACTTTTGTTTAAACTTTTTTTTCATACAACCAACCGTTTTGAAGGTAGAGCGCGAAGAGTGCACATCGTACAGTCATATACGGGCCTAATGCAAGGTCAAGCGTGAGTTATGGTTATCAGTACGTTATAAAGTCAATTATTTACTTGGAAATTATAATTATTAAACAATGCCTAAGAAGTTTTTTTTTAGAATATGTATATAGTTATATGTAAAATTTTGCTAAACCCCTCGTCATAAATAGCTACTCGTATATGAAAATATATTATTATACTTATTTGTAAAACATGCTTCCCCATTTTAAAATATCGCAATACTATATTTATTAATTTATCGGACAATAGTCAGACAAACGATATGAATAACAATTTTGATAATGCTTTTAGTTTTACTTAAAACTTAAAATAGACTTAGGTAATTACAAAACATTAGAGAATAAACAAAGACATAACTTTACTAATATTATTTTCTACTCTTTATTCACATAACCCGATTTCCTTTAATTTTTAACCGCCCTTATTAGGTAGACGCCCGCGCCGGCCACAGCCCCGTATGCTGCGCATCCCTTGCATCCCCAGTACGGCTAGACTCTGACGTAAATTAATTAAAATAACAAATCTTATTAAAATATCTTTGGGAAATTGTGTATGCTTTTATATAGAAATTCTTGGCACCATAACATGTCTTTAAAGTAAGTTTGTAATCACTACTCAATGTATTATTCTGTTTGGGAAGACGTATGAAGTAAATAAATATGGTGAAGATAAAGATGCCGTATCAATTGAGGAATGGCGTGTATTCCCCAAGTATAATTTTCATAAAAATCGGTAAAAGATGTTATTCTATTCTACGATTACTAATGCATTATTAAAGAATCATATGGCCTCTCAATTATAGTTTAATGGTCCACAAGTCCACTAAATTTGATTAGAATCGGTTGAGAATTGATGTAAATTAATTTTTTTGGTTTTTATTTTATTTCTAGAAGAAATATTGCCAATTCTTATAGCCCATCGATTCTATAAATACATACCTAACGTATACAAAATCTCAATCAAAATCGGTTAGAATTAAGAAAATTTAAATTTTTGGATTTTTTTCACGATTCCTAAAAATGTTATTAAAACTTCTCATAGCTCATCATTCATATGATGACTTATACTTCCCGTGTACAAAATTTCATGAAATCGGTGAAGAATTAACGAAAATAGATTTTTTTTATTTTTTTTTTTACGATTTATAAAAGTAAAATTGAAATTTTTTATACCCTATCAATTGACCAATGACATGAGCATCCTGTGAACAAAATTTCATAGGAATCAGTCAAACCGTTTTTGTGTTATATCCGGACATACAAACAGACAGACAGACAGAGAATTTTTTTTTTATAGCATATTCGTGATCTGTGTCTTTCATATAGTATGCCTATCGAGAAATTTGGTCAAAAATTAACTGTACAGGCATAACTACATATTTATTAATATAGATAATATAGCTAGCCCGGCAGACGTTCTGCCCTTACCGGTAGATAATGGCTTGACCACACCGCCACCTATCGGATCCTAACATAGCTATGAACCATCATCTCGATATTGTTATATTATGTGAATATGAGCTCAATCGTTCAAGTCGTTCAGGAGTTACACGATCACAAACAGACGTACACAAGATTTTTATGTATATGAAGATACATATAAATTAAAGTATAAAAAACCCACTCAGTTTCGTACTAGTTTTTCTTGGTATGGTAATTTTCTAAACTTACTATAGAATTATTAACATTTTACGGTCGTAGGTGCCTTTTTAGATTCTAAACTGAATAAAGAAATTTTAATTTTGAAAGTTTAAGCTTGTGAAAATACATAGAACATGTGCAACGTCCCACATTTGGTTTAAAGCGAACGTGTGCACTGATCGCGCGGCCGCGGCCGGGCCGACCTACACGGACCTTGTTTAGTGGGACACACACACATTTACACTTACTTCGTATCGCGTGTGACAACCATCGTTGTGAAAGGATTAGCAAGTTGGGGATATCGGCTGTCCAGGGTGCGGGCATATCTACATAGTGAATTCATAGAAACATAACTATATTATATGTATATAAAAACCTGTGAGCGATTTAAAGTCAAGAAAAATTTATTGTAATAATCTAAAATATTACAGTAGTAACTGAACCGTGCGAATATTTCACATCATAGAATGTAAACAATCTCACAGCTGTCATGTTAGTCAAACAGATTTAGAAAAAAAAGGCGCCTTGAATATATGTTCATTAACATCAATAGGTGCATTCCTAATGATTTAAAAAAAAATCGTTTAAACAAAAACATTAATTTTAAACTATTTGTATTTATTTAATAGCGGAGAACACAAGCTTCAAAATGATGTTTGAATCATTAATTGTGATGACGAATTAACGTAGATATGGCGTTGCTAAGAAAATCCATCTTTATTCGACGATCAATTAATACTACTTAAATTAAATCCTTTTTATTAAGCCATAACATTTACACTGCAAAAGGAACTAGAGTGTTATTTAAAGAATTAATTTTCCATTGAGATACAATTAATTGTTTATGGAAGCATATACATACATTCTGTTTAGTACTTTATGCAGTTTTTACTAGAAATAAGTCGTACATGCCGCGGCTCGGTCGCCAGTTTCCACCATGTGTTCGACAGACAATAAACCGGTTTCGATTCTACCACAAACCACTTTTCTATGTGCAGTAACTACATCAAAGAAATTACGCCGGTAACTTTGATATTTCTTATTCGGTTTAATGTATTTTTTTATTTGATAGTAGTAGCCTTTGTGGTAGTTTACAATAAGCGAATACTATATAATTACTATGTGCCTAATAATATGGCAGCCGCAAATCTTAATGAGAAATTAAATTAACTGAGTTAATATTATTCTGTGGTATAGTGGTACTGAAAGAAAATTTATTTAATAAATAAACCATCTATATATTAATACGTGAAGCAAAAACTTTCTTCCTCCTTTTTAAGCGTATTGCGTGCACGGAAGACTGTGAGATTTAACATTGTTAAAGTTTATATGGAGAAGGAGTGCAGAAAGCTAAAATTTATCTATAATATCTATTACTAATATATTAAATTATATGAATTAATACTGCGAATCCTAACCCGACCAGTGCCATTGAACTTAAACCCCCCAAAATATTGACATTGTCACTCAACGAAAAGTGACAGCAAGTGATGTAGATAATACTCATTGTTTAGGTTCATGAATACTGCAAATGTCAAACAGAAAATAGTCTATGATCAAAAGGCCGCTGGTCCAATTTCGATCTTAGGGCGATCGCTAGTTAAGATAGTTATGTATATGTATATTAGTGTATGACTTTCTGTACTTATCACAGTATTTTTGGAAGGAAGATTCTAACGCTGTTTGCGGTAGTATTTGATTTGTGTAAATCGTCTCGTAAGGAAAAAAAAGCATTATGCCACTGCGTATGCAAAATGAAAAATGCATCGCGTGCGTGCGAATATCGAAATTCAAGTAGACGAGCATCGTGAGCGGCCGGTTGTATAACCCTTCTTCAGACGGCTGCCAACTTACAAAACAATGCTCTTCGAGGGTGCGCATTCAGTAATTCAATATTTTATCAGTTATTTTGTGTATATATATATATAACTAAAACTACATCGATGTGTTCTTTATAAATTCAACTAACTGATTTTTAAATAACGGTTTACTTATTTCTAGTAACTTCGTTCCAGATGAGTGTCCCCGAATGCACAACTTTTTTTTATAATCTTAATTATTAGTGTAATTAATTACAGTGTAAACTCTTTATAACGTTATCCTTTATAACGATAAACTCCCTATAACGTTAAAGTGAGCCCAACTTGGTTGGTTTGCGTTAAAACCCACATATTGAAACTCCACTCCATATAACGATAACTCTATATAACGACAAAAATGCTCAGTCCCTTGAGTTTCGTTATAAAGAATTTACACGTATATTCATTTTGGTTTGATTAACATACATGCATAGGTAATCCGTTATATCGTCCCAAATGATTGATTTGTCGCTATTTTCTTTTCAGTACAGAGTAAAAGAGAATTGCTTTTATCGATACTTATTAAGTACCTTGACAGTATTTAATGTGTGAACCTGTGAGACGCCAGTAACCATCAAAATCTAAATATTATATTCAGTGTAAGCCATAAGATGGCACTTATGAATGAGAACAGACTACCTCAGGTTCGGAAGACTTGCCAGTCATCGAGAAAACCCCGCAAATACTCGATCGATAATCACGTCACCATTCTTACTTATAAATATAGGTTTTTTGACCACGTAAGACTTGGGTCGAAGTGAGGCACTCTGACTGATATCGCAACATGTATGTAGAATTCACGATGAAGGATTTTCGCCACGTACAATTACGGTCTTACTTATAAATAAAATTTAATAAATTTGATTAAGTACAGTGTAAAAAAAAATTAATGTACATTATTGTAAAAAAAGCGTGGGGTGTATTCAAAGCGCTTTTTAAGATATTATATTATCGAAGTGATGATTCTTCTACTCATTATCTGTCAATAAAATGTTTATAATTATTGACACTATGCACCCCACGCTTTTTTTACAATAATGTACATTCATTTTTTTTTACACTGTACTTAATCAAATTTATTAAATTTTATTTTCTGTTTTTTAGTTGGATTTTTTATGAAAGCGTGTTTTTTTTAGTTTTTTTAAACTATTATTTATTTTTCATTTTTTAGTTAAATTGTTTAAACTATAAATTATTTAGTTCGATTTGCTAACTATCAACCGTCCTTAATATGTACAAATGTGTTCCGATTGTATCTTGGTTAAGAACACATATTCAAAGATTTCTATGATGCCAATATAAACAGCGAGACACGTAGAGGTGCAACCTTATTTACATATACAGTCAGTCACATTAATGCTTGAGTATGGAATTTTCAATCCGTAATCACTCTACAAAATATTATAATCATAGGAGCGAATCTGTTGGCGGCACTGAGAATGAGGATGAGTGTGAATTTTCACTCTGTGACTGATTGTAGATTTTATGGTTTATCTCGTAATCGAATCATTTCATTCAATGCTTCACTGTTACATGGAGTTCTTCCTGTTAATTTTGAGCAATCAAGTTCTTCAATTCGTATACCGTCCAAGGATCTTCCACGACTAAGTGCCACATAAGCTTGTCCAGCAGCAAACAATCGCGGACCCAAATAAATGACTGCATGATCAACTGTACAACCTTGCATGCCCGAAAGAGTAAGTGTGGAACTGCACCCATGCGTAGTTCGCGCACTAGCTCTAACTCTCTTACTCGCATGAAAAGAATGCGGAAAGAAATTAATTAATCCTGGCGAATCTAATTAGGATAATCGGATGCTTTGATCGGATTATTGCATTGTCATCGACTTTTGACAGGTGTGCAAAGTTTGAATTAAATCTAATCATTCAAAGTAGGACAAAATCGAGTTCAAAGGGGTCGGTTACATACATACATACATACATACAGATGAAGCTAATATAAAAGCGTGTTAAAAATAACTAATCATCTGCTAAATAACCACTTAACTCAGTGTTACTTAACGTCTTAAGCAATTATTGATTTTTTTAAACTTATAAACGCAGCTTAAGCGTGACTTAGTTAATGAATGAATAATGACCAGAAAAATATTTTACTCTTGTCATACTTTGTTAATACTACCATGTGTTGACAGCAAATAAATGTTTTTGGTTGATGCTTCCAACTAAAACTTTCTAAATGACAACAATTTTTCACATAAATAAAGTTAAATAATGATTTGTAAAAAACTTGAAGTTTATGAGGATTTATAATAATGAGTTGTATTCTACAAGGTGTCCAGAAAGGGTATCGGGTATTTGTAAGTTCAATGAAACAAAAATTATTTGTATGCAATAAAAAAGTTTATTGTTTATTATTAGCATATGAATTGGAGAATTATTTGGAAAAGATGATGTTATCCAAATGATGACCGTTACGTTGCTGGACACTCTTCTAAACGGAAACGAAGATTGGCGATAACACGTTGACACATAGCTATCGATATTGCTGCCATTTCTGACCTGATGTTTTGCTTTAACTGGCTTAGATTCGTCGGATTGTTTCGATAAACCTTACTTTTAAGGTATCCCCATGCAAAATAGTCAAGCGGGCTAAGGTCAGGGCTTCTGGGAGGCCAGTTGATGTTACCCCTTCGCGAAATGACTTTATTAGGGAATAATTCGTTAACAACTTCCATTGAGTCATTTGAGGTATGGCAAGTGGCCCCATCTTGCTGGAACCACGTTCTTGAGTTGAAACCTGCAAACTCCTGCAACTCTGGGACCAAAAAATTTCGCAACATATCGCAATAACGGTCACTATTCACATTAATTGCTCGGCCTCGTTGATCTGCATGAAAATAAGGACCAATTATGCCTTTAGCAGACATAGCGGCCCAAACAACGACCTTTGGGCTATGCAGGGGTCGTTCATGCTTTCGTCTCGGATTCTCCACTGCCCAGTACCGACAATTCTGCTTATTAACATGACCATTCAGGTGAAAATTTGCTTCGTCACTGAACAGTATGTTGTTAAAGTTGTTAAATCGCTGCAGCATTTCGTTCGCAAAATTCAGTCGATTAGCATAGTCCGTATCCTTCAATTCTTGAACCAATTGAATTTTATAGGCTTTTAGATGTAAGTCTTTCTTTAAAATCGAATGTAAAGACGATTTTTTGATGTTCAACGCTTGGCTTCGCTTTCGGATGGATAAAGACGGATTTTGACGAACCGACGCCTCAACTTCTTCAATTGTTTCTTCATCGCGAACTGAACGAGGACGACCAGAGTTTTGAATTTTATCTGTCGCACCTGTATTCTCGAACATCCTGATCCATTTCCTAATGCTATCGTCACTTGGCGCGTGGCGTGTACGATATTCCGCACGATAGAGACGTTGAGCAGTCACTTTGAATCACCATTACGATAATACGCTCGTACGCAAAATGCGCGTGACTAAAACTCCACAAAATGGCGGACGCCACGAACCCCTCCTCGCACCCTTTAGACGCCCCGTTTCGAATATGGCGCGAAAACAAATACCCGATACCCTTTCTGGACACCTTGTATAAATAAAATTGTGTTCATACTTTAAATTGTAATTTCAAATCCGTTGGTATACGACCACTGCGATGATACCTATATTTTGAAGTCGTTCATTAAAATGTCCATTGTTTTCATAATGTTTTCTTTGGTAAATCTATAACTTTGTCTAAAAAAATGAATACTCAAATCCTGCATGTTAAAAACATTTGACATCGTAACCTTTCTTGCGTTATTATTCTTAGGCTCTTTGTGTACTTAAAAACGGAATTTGCCTAATACCTGTGCCCGATGTACCTATTATTCGTTAACAAAATATCCATAATAAAAAAAAAATATCACAACTATTTGCTCAACAACACAAATGATAATGGTAACATCAGCAGATATACATCCACCATCTTGTTACTTAAGGCGTTAAAAAAGGGTCCATGGTTATATAATTTGACAACTATTTAAGACGCCACTAATCAACTGATTAAGTATAATTAACGTTTATGAGTAAGAAATATTGTTAAATAGTTATTAATCATTACTTAAAATTTAATGAACGTTTATGAGTAATTCCGTTTGTTGTTACAGTACTTAATTATACTAATTATTAATGACCAAGCCGTGTGTCAGACGTGATTTCCCAACAACAACATCTCAGGAAGTTAGGAATCTTCCTATTTTTAACCTTTTATAGAGTACATTTTATGTTACATACGGTTGTTTGTTTGAACGCGATAATCTCTGGAACTACAAGTCAATTTGAAAAAATATATTTATACATTTTATTATCTATTTATTGAGAATATTATCTATATACAATTAATAAAATTGAAATAACACATGAAAGTATATAATATAAGGTACATTTAAAACAATACACCAGGTTTTTTCTTTGTCTGTCTCTCTGTCTGTTTGTTTCGGGTAAT
This sequence comes from Saturnia japonica, assembly GCA_033032175.1. Lineage (NCBI taxonomy): Eukaryota > Metazoa > Arthropoda > Insecta > Lepidoptera > Saturniidae > Saturnia > Saturnia japonica. Next base: position 10,223,122 of record CM065314.1, read on the forward strand.
TACCGAAATGGTTCGACCGATGTTGACGGGACTTTCACTGGCAGATAGCTGATATTATAAGAAGTAACTTAGGCTACTTTTATTTAATAAAAAGAATTAGAGTACCACGCAAATAAAAAAAAAACCATAATCAAATCAAACCATAAGAGATATATGATATTAATGTACTACATAATTGTAGATCTGAAAGTCAACGAGAAAATATGCCTAACTTTTAAGGATCACCCACAATATCATTTTTCTCTTTAAAATATCCTAGAATCCCGATCGTGTGACGTCATTCTGTAGTCCACGCGAGCGCAGCCGCGAACACAGCTAGGCTATATAACGTTATGCTACGATCTTAAGGAGTGGAGCAGTAACCATATACATCCAGCAATCTGGCATGCTGTAGGCAAGTACGGGAACTGAGAACAACTATACTCTACATGGGTGTTTTGGAGAAGGCGCGGCGTATTGAGTAGATACTCTTTGATGATAAATTTTTACCTTAAATATTTTAAATTTACTACATGTCGTTCTGACCTCGTTTGTTTAATCAAATTCCTTTGCTACCCAATATACATGTTTTCCTGTTCTTTACTTCTATACGCTGGTTTTATTTATATTACTACAAATAACTTCCACTGCGCTACCGGCCCATAATCTGCTACACGGTGAGGCGTACTGGAGAGTTGGTTGAATAAATGTAACACGGTTGAAACCATAGGACACAATTAGTTAACGCTTTGACTCCCTTATATAACAGAAATGTGCATGAAATTGGTGAATTTGCCATCCAAAGGAGCTGAGAGGTATACAAATAAAGAAATACCAAACAAGATACCGTAAAGATTTCATTATCAAACATATTGCCATATGGTAAATAGGCTTGAGTTACAATGAACGACCTTGCTGACTAAATAAATCTGGTTACATAACGAGGCCACCTTAGCGGCTATTAATAAAATGTAGCATGACCGAAACAATTACGATTTGAAATAATAAAAAAAAGTGTTGCGTGCCGTGTATGTGTAATTTTACTTACTATTGAACAAGAGTTTTAATCGAAGTCATGCTAGTATACATATCTACATTAACATATAAATATAATATGTATAAATGAAAGAATATTTTTCTCATCTTTTTAAATACATACCTACTTAACTTAAAATTTTTTCGTTACTGATTAAAAAGAAAATCGAGGCTAATATTTTAAAAACGAAGCGGACAATAATTGTAATATTATTATTTAATTAATATTTTTGAGATGTTTACACGTCCCTACAACTATTAAATAAAGAATTAAACTGATCTGTTGCCTACAATACTAACCGAAATGTTTCAATATTGCTAAGCAAATAACCTCTTTTATAAATCTTACTCTAATCTTAAAACTTAACTTCAAAATTTATTCAAAATCGTTAAGGTTTTTTTAAATAATAAACTAAATACCAGCTTTATTCAATTACTGACATCCGCCCGACTCTTCATTCACTCGCGTTAACTAAAACATGAAACTTGATAACAATAAAATTATCTCACTCAGGGGTAATGTAATTATCAGTGAAATAATAATTTTTTTGATTCGTACTAATAATACAAGAGATAACCTACTCTTTAGTTTAATAACAGTAACATTATTATTTTCATTAATATCATATTCAGTGGATATACATACTTCATTCACAAGCCTACAAGCACATCATCGGTTTTAGTGTCAAATGTGACAATAGACATAGTCTAGGTTGTAACAATACTACATTTTTTTCTATTCTCCAATCAAAAGCTCGGAAATAGACGAGGAAACGTCATGGAAGACTACGTTATCCTAGCCATCGGATGGGATGTGGGCAGAACGCACCCCCGATTTGCAGGGCTACCTATCTTACCTATATCGACGTCCGTGTTGGCGGGAGAAGTTCCACTGGTCAATTGTCAAGGAATATGTAAGTAACAGTCAAATCAAAAGTCGGTTATGCAAAACTCTACCTTCTCAGGTCCAAAGATTTCGACAACGTGAGGAGATTAAAACGTTCAAACCCATAGATAATAATGTCACAATTTCACGTGAAAGAGTTCAAATTTGAAAACATTAATACAAATTTAAATGGCCACTACATGGGGATCTCTCGTCCCGTGGATCAAACTTCCCGTATTCAACAAACAAACAAAAGTTTATCGAAATTATCGCACGCACAATTCAGTTTACCATTGGTATTAAACAACAACAGAGTGACATAGACAGCAGAGTCAAATTTAAAATATGTGTTGCCAAACTGCGGTTTCGAAAATTAAATTAATGAAATTCTATTATTTGTTCATTATTATCTATCTATTCATTTCATATAATAGTAATAAGTATTAAATTGTATCATAATTTGATATTACAATAATAATATATTCAATAGAACAATAGATTAGGTTTTATTTATTTCAACAGACTGACCAGAAAACTTTTTTTGTCAGCTTTCGTTCGGAAGGTCGAAATCGTAGCAGATTCGCTCCACTTTTGGGTGTTTGTTTTCGAAATATAAACCGGTTCTACGTGTCACATGTTAATATCTAATATAATATATCTATCTAAAACTATTATTTTGTAAAATCTTACAAAAAAAAATCTATATCAAAAGTATAATAACTAATAACCATACAGTCATATTAATGAGAAAAATAAAAATACTATGAAACAGACTAGATATACTATAACATACGCGTACTAAAGATTTCAACGCACGGCGTTACCAAATTTCAAATCGAAAGCCTCCACTTGAAATTGCCGGTGCACACGAGAATTTTTATGGACATTTTATCGATCATACCAACGAAAGTTTTTGTATAAAGCAGCAACGGATTGAACCCGAGATCATTGATGCAAATTTTATCTACTACTCCAAAAAAACATTAATAATTTCCGGGGCCCATGTATTCAAACAGTACATGTTTTAATTAGTATTTATAGTTAATATATGATAGATACAAATTATAATACATTTTGTTTTTGTTAGACCTGTAATTAGGGTAAATTAACCGGCACAACATGATGTTCTAGTTAATTTCTATAGGCGTATGAACAATAGTGTTGCAAATTTATGATCTATTGTTTACAAATAATCACCTGAGAGGGATCGGCTGGAAAGGAAAGCGCTGTGGCGGCGGTGCGGGCGGGTGCTGCACAATTATAGGCGCAGGCGGGTGCACCGGTACCGGTACAGGATGCGGAGGAGGCGGTGGCGGAGGCAGCGTGCTGTATGGCGGCGGCGGTGGAACACTCTCCAACACCTCGGGTACTCGCTGAACTCGCGATCGCCGTGTGCGCCTCCTTCGTGCTGGTTCCTCAGTCTGGCACTCAGCGCTCACGACACTACGCTCTCTATCGGTCTGCACGGCACTGTTCACATTGCAACTAGCCGGTGCATCCTGCACCTGAACCTGCACTATGTTTACACTGGACACGTTATGTCGGCTCGGCTCGCCCGGACGCGCACTGAGACCGAGTCCGACTTACGCAGCGGGCCAGGTGCCGGCACGGGCAACCGCATCTCGTGGCGGAAAGTGATCGAACGGTACGACGCGCGCGCATGTCGACCGCCGTTCGGCGACTGTGACCTGCCCGCGGCGTTCCCCCCGCCCTGGGCGAAATCTGCGGCTGTCGCGATAGCGCCATCGGTGCGGGAGCGCGCGAGGGGCGGTGATCTGCACTCGTACGGCTGCCATAACAGCGAGGAAAGCGCCTCAGCGGCTGATAGAGGCGGTACGGATGCACTCAGCGAGCTGCTCATCTCGGCACCGCACTCCGCTGCCGTGCCAGTGCAGTCACCCGCCACCCGCCCCCACAAACATCTGCACGAAACAAAATATAAATGTACTTACTACATACTAAACAAAAGCAAAATGGAAATACACTACTATTATACATAATATATTTTTTTATCTACGGAATCAAACAATTTAACAAAAAAAAAATTGTATTTATGCTCTATTGCTCACTTAAATAGCGATCATTCCTGACTTGAAATAATGATGGTTCAATGGTAGCGTGTACGGATACCACGTCGACGGAGGTCGGTTCGAATTCCTACAACGAGCCTGAGCTATAGGCGAAGGAAAGCATCATGATGTAAACATTGCACGGTGGTTGGGTATTTTCAAATGCCTGTCTAACTATTATAATTGAACTTTAAACTCAAGTTGAAATTCTATAGGTAGGTTCCGATAGCTGCACTTGAGAGTCAGTTCTCTTTACTAAGCTTAGCGTGTTACATCTGATTTTACATCATGTATGACGTGGACAAACTCAAAACCAATAAAGAATATAAAAAGTTGAATATCTGTTATCGAGCACTAATTAGTATTTATAGGTACATGGTACATCCCATTTGAGAGCTATTTCCTTTTTAACCGACTTAAAAAAAGAAGAGGTTAACAATTCGGTTGTTTTTTTTTAATGTTTGTTAACACATAACTCTGTCATGTATAAACCGATTTAAAATATTATTTCTTTGTCAGAAATAGCATATTTTCAGATGGGTCCCATTTGAACTTCATTTGCAATGGACCTTTGATTTCGAAGATACACCTGAAAACTCTTCCAAATCGAATGGAAAATGTATAGTGGTTGATATATTGGTAGGTTTATCATAATCCAAGACTAGGTATACCTAACTAAAGACGCACTGTAGGTACTAACTTGAACTGCGAAGACACAACGGAACTCTTTAACAACAAACAGCGCGAATGTGGAATGTTCCTCCCTTGTCTCTATTTACATGCTGTACCGTTTGTGGTTCCGAGGAACTGTTCGGTATAGTACCAGCGGCTACTTTACACCAACGCACCGCTCGCCATCGGCAGGGAGTTCATCCTCACACTTTGGAACCTAAATGGTCGCGGACAGTCCGGTTTCAGAAAAATATTTTTACACGAACGCTCCGTTTGTTGAATAAGCTCCCTAGTGCTGATAATTTTCCAGCGGACTACAGTATGGAGTTCTTCAAAGAGGGGTTGAACTGGTTTTTAAAGGGTTGGCAGGCAACGCGCATGCGATACTTGCGTCGTCGTTCATCGTCCATAGGCTGTGATGACACAACTATTAAATATATGCTTAGTAGCAATTTTCAAGCTTCTTAAAATTTCTTAAAAACTTGGCTGGCACCAACTACAAAAATAAGAATAATTGTATATTACTGTCCTAATAAAATATGTGGCATACGAATAGTTCGTAGGAATATCAAATTGATTTTAAAAGAGGATATTTTTAAGTAAATTAATAACGTAATTATTAAACTTAGTGCATTTCCGTCATCAGCAGCATACCATTCCTTAACATACTAAGAAGTAATTGTTTGCAAAATACAATAAATAATCGTCGATGAAAAACGACCTGAGAAAAAATATACCTCCTCCATGGTCTAACAGTCAAGGTGTCTAACTACAACCTTGCGGTTAACTTCGAGGTTAAAGGTTCTATTCCCACTAAAGTCGACAAAATTCATAATTGGTTTTGTCTACCTAGAGTTAAGTATATTGGTATGTATTATTATTATATACAGTGATTTTACAGACACAATTTGAGAAAAAATACAAGACCGACGTACATTACATTCAAGAGTTTTCAAATAGTTGGATGCTGTTTTTCTTTTATAATAATAATATTATACACATATACATTAAGCCATACTTACAAAATATGTATTGTTGAGAAGTACTTTGTATTTTGAAGATTTTTTAGATAGATCTATACATATAATAAAACAATAAAGAGTCGAAATCTGTACAATAAAGATATTTGAGAAAAAATACTACAGAAGGGTTTAAAATCATGGACAGAAAACGTTTCATCAGTTTTTGAAATTTTTATACATATAGATAGCTGTTTTTTTCTACAAGAAATACTACGCTGATGAAGTCGCAGGCATAGCTAGTTAGATATTACTTTAAATCCTCTAATAGGTTTTACAGACGATATTAATTACCGTTATTGAAGCATTAAATATTGAATAAATTTATTTCCATTTATTCCACCGAAAGAATCTCGACGATATCTTTTTTTCGGATAAATTATTACGCAATATAATATTCCCTGAAATTGCGACGTTCACGCTTCATTATTACATTGGAAGAAACTTTTAGAGTTATTCGTACTATGTACTACTAGGTACTATGTTGTGTATACCTGCAAAATATGAGGAAAAATGTAACTATCACAGTACGTTGTATGTTTCGAGTTTTCATAATGTTCGCTATCCTACGGTTTACGTGATAGGATTCTATTCATAAAAGACTACCATTATTCATATACTTCCATCATTGTTAAAAAAGCGGTAATGTTTTCAAATTTTAATTTTAAATTTTAGGAACTATAATATTATGGTGGTAGGGGAAGTTTTAATGCACTGTTGGCAAGGTACACCTTCAAGTTAAAAACTGTCGCCAAACACCTGGGGATAACGCGTTCTATTCCACCGCCTCTCCAAACAGAGCGTGCCACCGCCCACGCCCGCGTAACCACCGTTCTCTCCGCAGAGGACGGGCGGTCAACTTCGCTCCCGCACACCCGTCACGTCCACCCTCTCTAGCGGCAACCCAAGCCTAAGTCCGTTCCTCGGTGTGAAGCCCTTGGGTCAGGCAGCCGCCCGCGCGATACAAGTAACACTATACGTGCAACACTTAGCTACCCACATACAACATTTACACACGTATGAACACACACACGTGCACACCACACAGGTACATAGGTTCTGTAAGGGACCTTTTTTTTTTCTTTTTTTGCGCTAGTTAGTGTAGAAAAACCATTCCGATTACTAAATACACATACGCATGGTCCACTCCTTCCTCCCAGGAGGAGGGGAACGTACATATGAGTATATGTTAGTTAGTTCGAATTCTTTAGAATTAGGGAATTAGTTAGATCGCGACTTTTTCGCATTCGCGACGACCGCCCGTGCCGAGGTTCGGCCACTCTGGCACCCTCGTGCGGGTCGTCACAAACTTTCGCGGCTGAGTGCCCTAAGCGCTCGCCCCCAAGTCCGGTGAAGCTGTAAAAGCCGCAGCGGCTCTGTTTTTGGATAGGGCCCCTAAGGCTAACAGGGTAGTCAGTTCAAAAAAAAAAAACCTGAGGATATGGGATATGTTTCGGAAATTGCACTTTAGACTCTTTGGAGTCTATTTCTTTCTATCTATGCTTAGTGTTTGTACCATCTTGTTAACACTTGTTGACTTCGGGCAAAGGACAAATTCTAAAACTAAAAAGTAGAAAAACACGTCATAAAAATTCAGATTTAATAGAAACTTACAACTGTGTGTTTTAGTTCTATTGCTGAATTTACTACCAGGCAGGATCAGAAGTTGGTAAGAAGGCATATAAAATATTCGTATGAATAAATACGTACTGAAGTTGCTTTAAGCTTCTCGAAAAGTCGTTCTCAGCAAAAAGATTTACCCCTCGTGAGATTTAATATATGTATTTACTTTCTATGTTAAATCTTATTGTGAGGATAAGCTCCTTTTATAAGCTACCTTATCTTTGCGTACATCTTATGCTTAATACATAGGAATGATGAAATACTATCTTTAAAAACAACTTTTTTAATATTGCTGATGGCACATAAAGAACAAACATATGCAATTCAATCTTGAAAACAACTGTGTTTTTTTAATCGAAATTATTGTAATTATATTTAGTAATGACCAGAAGTCATGCATTTTTTTTTTTTTTAATTTAATTAAAGAATTTTAAGCTCAAAACCTGTTGGCAAATTTCAATTTCACCTGAATAACTAATCCAAAAGTATATCTTCTAATTACATCAACAAGCCGATAATATTCTTCATTATAAATAAGCATATTATTTCTGTGTTTTTTATAATATAGCCACACTTGGATAAACAAGTTACTGAAATTGAGACTCAAAAGTATAGATTGCATTAATAAGTAAAACGTGAAAGATTATACATATATCTATTCTATAATTTTTTAAACACGAGAAATATGATTTTAATTATTTATTTACTAATTTAAGGATTTTATTTTAATAATTATGAAATAAAAATAATTAATAAATACATAGATATTATTATGAAGATTTATAATTTTAGGTAATGTATATAACAGATAACTTTTTATATCCTTTTCCATTAATCTGTGATTAAAACGGTTGTTAAACTAATATTGCAACGTTCAAGGGATAGTCTTTTTGTGTGTGGGTGTGTGTTTGAGCGCGCTAATCTTTAAAACTACCATTCAGATTTGAATAATTATTTTTGCATTTTATAGCCTATTTGTTGAGAACGGTTATAGTTTATATATAACTTCACGCTGCAACCCTAAGGAGGAGAGCAGAAACTGTGAACGTCGAGCGATCTGGTAAGTTCTAGGGAAATGAGATCAACGATAAGCTAGGGCGCATTGGCGTTGGTGGACAGTTGTTCGTATAAATTTAACACGATTGAAACCGTGGAACAAAGGTAGTCGTTTAGCACAGTAATATGTATGTGTATGGTGTATGTGTGTATGGTGATGTGTATGGTAATGTCTATGGTGGTTCTGTAACCAACAGTTCTAAAATAATTGATCAATAGCAGATGTCATTAACTCTCCAGGACGCATGGTGCGACTTATTTGTTTCTTTACTTTACTTATTAAAGTCGCAACAATGGTAACTTTCGATCAAGCTGTCAGACTGCTTTCGTATACCCCTAATGTATACAATGAAGATGTAAACAAATGACGTATAAAGAGATATCGTGTACGTTAGGTAAAATCGGAAGGAGATCAGCCGCAAGGAGGCAATGCGCAGAGATCTGAAGTGAAACTGCGTTCGAGTTATGAATACACTTTCTCCTAGGCTACGCCGCGGCACCGACGAGGCGCCTTGTCGTGGCGCCTCCCACTATGTCTTAATACAATAAATGTACGGTAAGCAAACATGTGATATTATCGAAATTCGAATAAAATTAACATATTAGCTTGTGACGTAAACAAATTTATAGGAAGGCTCATACATCTTTTTTTTATATACTTTTATCATTTTCATTCTTGTCATGATGATTCTTGTCATATCATTATATTATGTCATGAGTTATTTTTTGGGTCCATCAATCCGCAAACTTATTATTTTGGAATCGACTAAGATCAACATTTTCTCTACTTTTGAATACCTACTATTTCTACTTCTATTATTGTTAATATATGGGCTACCTAGCTTTTTCTTGGTGTCTTGCAATAAACCTATCTAGATAAACTTAGAAAATAATACATAATCTGTTTACAAAATTTCATCCAAAGCGCTTGGAGCTGTTTTTGAGGGAGATAGCACATAGGTATATTAGATATATATACAAGAGTTGCTGACTTATTAGTATTAGATTAAATTCTGTGAAGATTAGAGTGGTTACAAAGTTTTAATGTATTTCTAACTTGGCGATGATAATATGATGGGTTAAGTAGTAGCTTGTTTGAATACTGTATCGATCGAAGTGAGTTCGAGTCGTACAAAATCATCATGCGCTTTCCAGTGAAGTAAAATTTTGTGATGAAACCATGCATAGAATCGTGCTGAGGCATTTTCTAATGCTAGTTGTCACTATTAAAATGAATATGTCTCTTAAGTACCCGAGTTTCATTTGTAAGTTTAACGTTTTCGGTTACATTGCCAATTAATATCAAGTGAGATTATGAGCTAAGTTATATAGTTTAAAAAATAATGCATTCATGAATTTGTTGCCAGGCACCTATATATGTGTTCCGGCAGCTGCACTTGAGAGCCATTTCCAGATCATCACTTATCATCAGGTGAGATTATGCCCAAACGCTAAACCTATAAACAATTTAAAAAATAAACAACTAATATTTTCTATCCAATATTGAAACAATTCCGTGGATTAGTCGCGTATATTGTATTTCCAGTTTATTTGCAGCCTACTGTAGTATGTAGTATCTAATGCTTGTGTCAACATAATAATATACAAACAAATACACGAATACTGTTATATCATACACTATTATGGTACAGTAGACTTTCATTTACCTAAACGTTAACAAATTGAACACATTTATCATTTAGACTGACAGTCATTACATATTAATACTCAACTATTCATCTACACACAAACTGGCAAGTAAATTGCAATTTTCATTAAAAGCACTATGTGCTTTCATTGTAAGTAGTATGTGCTTAGTAAGGTATTGAAGTAAAGTTAGAAAGGTTATGTGAAGTCTTAATTATATATTTTTGATGATTGTGAAAGTTATTTATATACATTTTTTTAAACAAAGTTATTACCTCACACGAGACAAAAACTTTGGTTGACTTAGAAACAAACAATAAGGACTTAAACTGGGATGTTCTGATTTATTTTAGTACTGTGTAGGCATAATTATGGGAACGAGTGCTACGAAAGCACAATTACAGTCCCACGGGGACAGCTTAAGGGCTGACTTGTCACTAATAAACTCAAACTGAGATAATGCCCTTGTTATGGGGTACCACAGGAAAATTAAAGAGTGGACTGATATGCTTTAAATTCGAGAATCCAATTTTGTCTACACACATATTTTGATGTTTGTATTTTGTCTTTCGGTCAAAACGTTCTTTAAGACTGTAATGTATGAAAAGATAGTGAATGACATTTGATATTAATAAAGAATATATATTATATTCTCATGGCAACTACTCAATAACGCAAATATTAAATAACTTCGAACATGTTAACTGTACCTGTTCTGCGTTTTTTTTTTTTAGTTTTATTAATTTGTGGGCTCAATAGTAGGTGTTTAAATTACTCGATGAAGTTAAATATTGTAAAATTACAAAGTCAAGTATGGATGAATACGGTTATTCAGAAAATTACTTCTCGTATAAAATGTATTAATATATTAAAAAGAATAGTTTACATGTATAATGAATACTGATTAGGATTAAAACAGTTTCGTTAAATTTAGGTCAATAACACTTTTTATACTATTTATTGTTTAGTAATAGCGAATGAGATGTTCTAATAATATAACGGATTTCTTAATTAACTAAAAGTATACGGTATTCTAAACTTTAAATATTATTAATTATGTGTTTAAATTTCAACCTTATTAATTTGACTAATAAAATTGTTTCGGATAAGTCAATTTATTACGACAATTTCTCTGAACTCCACTGATTTTGGCCAAACCGTTACGACATTGTATAGTTTAATCAACAATTGTTTTTATAATATTATTTCTGGTATTATACCTCTACTAAACCTTTGTATTCTCTACATCTGCGGTCTACTCAAGTATGATCACACTTTTCAATTTAATTGCCAACTAAACTGGTTTAATATCCGTTCTCCTCGAAATGCCGTCAAATTTTACATTTACATTTGGCCTGCGACCTCCAGGAAAGTGTTTTTTGTTTCTAATGCTTTACGGATACGTTCTTCACTCTGCTTACAGCAAAACTACTATAATTCCTGAACACAGATCGATACTCTATTCAAACCATTTAGGATAACTACCATACGATTATAAAATGCATTAACCACGTCATCTTAAAAACGCTAAAACAATCACCAACTTCAAATCATAATCTCACCATTTGTTTATTAAAAGGATAATCATGATTTATATTCTATTATTTGTATTTATAACTTAAGTTGTGTACACACCTAATTTTTATTAATTCAGTAATAATAGTTATTATTATTTGTATACTAGCTGGCCTGGCAGACATTTTTCTGGCATTTTCAATAATCAATAACTCGATTATAGCACTATCTATACCGAATTCTTTTTCCTGAAAATTTTTCAAGGCTCATAAGAAAGAAAGGAAAATAGGAATTAAACATACCCATCCCTTAAACAGTGAGTTTTGAATTCATACAAAAATCGGATAGAAAAACCGTCGTTCAGTTTTTCCAGAAACTGATATTTTTTCGGAAATCGTTTCCAATTTTTCTTTTCATAAGAACCTAATTAGAACTATTATGAACATTTTAAAATAAAATATATCCAAATCGGCTCAGGCGTTCTCAAGTGATGTATTTACCAACGAACATCATCTCATTTTTATTTATATAGTTATGTATATATTGTGATTTTCTATGTATAATATTAATTTTATTTATTTACTTCACTATTTATGAATTTATTTATAGTTTATTGCTACTCTAGATCAGTAATCTATATTTTTTTAAGTTTAAATATTTTTCTATTTCCCATACCTACTACATAAAAAAATATTTTTACAATACTGCTAGTTCGCTGGAAGAAATTTCCCTGTGGTACATTAAGCTCGTTAGTATATGAATCAAAAAGTCAAATAGAGTATTCATTCATAGTTAATCTATAATCGACATAAATAAATAAAATAATTATAATAGGTCTTCTATTAAACAATAATATACAGTAGAATCAACACTAAATATATGTGAATTATTTTAATCCATAATTATTGCCTGTCGTAGAAGCAACACCACATAAGAAGATTAAATACATATTGTAATCGTTAAGAATTGCAGGATAGAACTACTTTCGAAAATGGAATCGTCTTCATTTTTTACAAAACCCCGCTAAACCAAACAGTACATGTATCACGACGAAGTACGAACCAGCTTTGTTTCGTGTTTTATAAGTAATCGTGTATAACATACTGGATCTAAGATATATATAACAAAGTATACGTAACTCGGTGTCACGTCATACACGTGAAATATTTTTAAATATTCAAAAATGTTGTTAAGATTGTTAACTTATTATCGTTGCAATTTTTTTTTTTTATTTTGAGGTAAAAATAAACACCTTATCAGTACTTTTTATTTAAAAGCCGTGGTATGTTTATTGCTCGGTGACGGCGAAGCTAAATGTAGGGTTGTGATTTCAGCAGGCTATGTATGTATGTATGTTTATCAGTTCCCGTAAATCTTCTAAACTTCCCATCATAATTAGACAAATGAGATATCTTTAGAAGCGTATTAATTATCCGCTGGTTATTTAGGCTATGTGACATCACACTGTATTCAGTATGACTCCCCCAATAGAACACAAAGTCCTGTATAAAAAATATTTACTTTTTTGTAAGGTACGGCATCAAATGACAGAGCTTAGTACATTTCAAAAATATTGATGGTAGTTACTACTAAAAACACGATGATTTCCGTAGTACGGTTTTAGTTTTTAAACTTATTTAGTTTTATATTAAGGTAGATTATATCCAACACATAAAAGGGTTCTCGAAATTATACTATTTTTATTATCATAATTATTACTTTCGTTAGCCTCATTATTCAAAATAATATATTGGCACGAGCAGGTGAGGCACACAATTAGGTCGAAAGGTTCGAATGTAAGCAGATAATAAAATTAAATATAAATGTATGTATATTAATTTATAGGTTAAATAGCTACCCGCCCCGACTTCGCACGTGTAGTAGAGTAATATATATAACTGTATCGGTTTACGCGGAGCACGCCAGTAAAGCTCCCATACGGCACCATTTTCTCCGACATCTTCAACAATCATCTGTATTGTATCTGTATCAAAATTCGTTTGGTAGTTTTTGAATTTTTTCGCGTTCAGACGCCTGTCGGGGGACTTTGTTTTATAATATACTAGCGGCCCGCCCCAGCTAAGCAGGGGTAAAATTTACACACTGGTGTATTTAATGTTTAAAAATGTATAGAGTTATTAAAAAATAAGCAGTGTGTCCGCGGCTCCGCACGCGTAATTTACTACGCGGTAGTTATTTACATCCTGTAATTTTATTTTTATTCATATTTTTGACAATTCATATTATGTCACATCTTATGAAATGGCATATTTCCCGTGTATAATTTTCAACAAAATTGTTATAATTTTTTTATTATTTTCTACGATTTCTAATGTATTATTGACGATTCTTATAACCTTTCAATTATGGTATGATGTATGTATGTATGATTAGGGTATGAGGTATGATATAGACGGGAAGTCTACAAAATTTTATCAGAATCGGTTGAGAATTAATAGAAATTTAATTTTTTTGTACATCTTTTTCACGATTTGTAGAAGTAATATTGACAATTGTTACAGCCTATTTATAATGTAATTACTTATACTTCCCGTGTACAAAATTTCAAAATCAGTTAAGATCTATGAAATTTTAAATTTTTGGGATTACTTTTTTTACGATCCCTAAAAGGAGCAGCGGAGACGAGCGATTGACCAATGCTGGTTGGCGATGTGCCAGCTTCTCCATCATTGTGTTCAGTTCTTCACAGTACACATCTGCAGTAATGTTCACCCCGTTTGGTAAGAAGCTGTGATGAATCACACCGGCGCTAGACCACCAAACAATGACCATCACTTTTCTAGGGGTAAGTTTTCGTTTAGGGTATTGTTTAGGTGCTGAACCAGGATCCAACCAACTTGCTGAGCACTTGCGGTTATCAAACAGAATCCATTTTTCATCGCAGATAACAATGCGGTTCAAAATTCTTTCATTTGTGTGTCTGTTGAGCAGTGCAAGGCACGTCTCGACGCGTACTTCGCGATGGCGATCATTGAGTACGTGGGGCACCCATTTGTCAAGCGTTTTTACCTTGCCAATTTGAAGCAAATGGACCAATATTGTTTTGACGCTAACGTGGAAAGCTGCTGCTAATTCAGCCGTAGATTGTTTATCATCAGCTTCCACAATCGCCTTTAATTCGTCATTGTCGACCAAAGTCTTCGGACGACCGCGTGGTTCACTTTTCAGGTCGAAATTCCCAGAACGGAAGCGAGCAAACCAATAACAGGTGCTGCGTTGGTTTGTAGTGTTAACTCCGTAAACGTCGTTGATGTTGCGTGCCGCTTGTGCCACGTTGCTGCCACGGCGGTACTCATATTCCATAATTACTCGAATTTTTAACGTATCCATGATGACAAAAAAGATTGAAATGCGATGAAAATGTAACACTAATTAATAAACAAATGACTACTTTTGGAAAAAGAATTCCATGTTTTTAAAATAAAATTAATTTGAAATTAGAATTCTTAGCCAAACAAAAATTATTTTGATTTGAAATGGCCAGAACCCGACTACAACCGTTGGGCAGCTGCCCGCCAGACATAACACCCGTCTGGTCGGAGGATCCTCCCTTTGCAATAGTTCTTCTACACTGGTGACCCCGAGCATGAACGTCAGCGCAACCTTCTACGCACAGCTACATCGTGACGTCATCATCACTTCCACAAGCTTTTCGAGTAGCGAGTCATAAAGCCAACCAGCATCCACCGCTACTACAGGTATTCTGACCATCAGCATTCAGCGGACGTGCATTCCTGGTCAGCCTTCTCAGCGACCTTGGCACAGCACACGGCACTTCGGCCGGTTAGCAAGAAGAGACGCACTTCTCTCCTGGTCGACGCAGCAGCCAGTCACTACGCAGTACTGCAACACTCCGACTCACTGGAGCATTCTTGCACCATCACCCCGACTCACTGGGGCATCACCGCAGACAGTTCCGACTCACCGTGAACTATGCGGCATCTGGTTCCGACTCACTGGAACATTCCACTGGCCCGGCAAGCATCACAAGATGTATGGACGACTAAACTTGCTATCGGAGTGATGTGTGAGTGTGTGATCGGAGGGGAGTGATGTGGCGACATTTACATAGCGACACATAGCGACATCTATCGAGCCACATACGACGCATCCTACATCGCGCTTTAGAAATTAACTCTTCAATTGAGTATATATACAAGAAACCGACTACAACCGTTGGGCAGCTGCCCGCCAGACATAACACCCGTCCGGCCAGAGGATCCTCCCTTTTCTATGGCGGATAAGGAACTTTACTCTCTGTTCCTCACCTCCGCTAAACTATCAAAATTTCATTGAGTTAAATCCGGATATAAAGACAGATATTTTTTTGGTATATTCGTGATCAGTTTCGAAAAGTGCGCCGAACTCACGCGCGCAATTTATTATAGGTACGGAGTGCCGGCCAACAGACCGTGAGCGTTTTTCTGAGTGTGAATTCTTTGGTTGCGCGTAATTTTGAATTCGTGACATCTTCTATGTTATTCATTTTAATGAAAAACTGTAAATGATAATTTTAATCAACATTAAATGCCTAAGTTAACTAACAGATTTATCTGGATAAATATTAATACTGATTTACAAATAATATATTTGCAAATAACGTAATATTTTTAATTATTATGTTGAAGATAAAAATGGTTACTGTGAGCCAAGCTCAGGAGTTACACATATGCCATTGCGAACTTTTCTGTAGGCTTTTTGAAGAACTATAATTCCTTTATACATTACAAACATTACATTAAAAGACTAACTACAACAATTTACTTACCTATATCGGCGACCGTGCTGACGAAAAAAGCTCTACAGGTGAATTATCAAAGTATAGGAAGAGATAGAGTAGATCGAGTAGGTAGTAGGAAGTAGGTTACGTTCAACTCCAGCTTCTCACAAATTATTTCGCGGTGTGACAGGGTTACAAAGCTCCAATCACAATATCAATTATCTTAACTAATTATTTTGAAAGGAATTTTAATAAAACCTATTTTACATATGTTACGATGACCACACACGTACGATACAATAAAACCATGCACCGATACTGGTCACAAGGCCTTTAACGAACATGCATATTTTTTAAATGTGAAAACGATAGTTCTCTTTTATTCTCTCTCCCATTTAACCGCTTCATATCATCCACTGTGCATATCGACAGGATTATTTTGTGCGCGGTAAAAATTATATTTGAATGAAGATTAACTAGAAGTTATATTCGTAAATATTTATACAATTTACTAACTGTTGCCCGCCCGCTTTGCTAGGTGATAAAAAAGTACCTATATTCTTTTCTACTGTGTAATCGACTACTATACAACATTTCATTAAAATCCGTCCAGCCTATTGAGCGTGATTACTTTTACAGGTTCACCGGACTTGCGTTTTCAATATCAACGGAGGCGCCTATATAACAGAAACGTAACAGTAAAAATGAAATTCACTCTGCTACTCAGAAATAACACGTAAAATACATAGACATGAAACTTTTCAAATCGAAATTGCCAAAATTTATTTATCTTTCCCTTTGGCGCTCGTTGGATATAATAACATTGAAAACTTGTCGAATTCATACTACAGAAACTTCGTAATTTAAGTCAAATTTGTTTTAGATGCCTTTAGATGTTGGTTTAATTAAAGTGATGTTGTTCAATGTTTACCTACTCCTTGATTATTCTAATCTTGTTTTAATAACCATGTACACAAATTAAAATTACAATAAGCGTTTCATCACAAATTTTCTTAGTGTTTGTACTGTTAATCTAAATCAATAACTTCCATTGGTCAATCACATATCGTCCCATCCTACGAAAAAGGTTATATTTAATTATATAACTGAAATTGTTTTCTTTTTTTGTTTTGTTATGGTTCTCTCTAGCTTTATTTCTGTGTATAAATTATTTTTCTAATCCAAGTACTTTTTGAGATTTGAATGGCTTAAAAAGATACATGTGATTTAAGTTCGACGTATAAAGGTATGTATCTAGACAGAACCTTACAAGTTTCGCATGCCCACCCCGCAAGAGGCGCGCACGCCGTTCTATCGTCACTCGCCACCGGTCTTCGCGGGAGACGACACTCTTTGCTGGTTAACGTAATAATTATTGAAGTTTTGAAGTTTTACTTGGGTGTGGACTTCTGTATAATTATAATTTAACTTCATAGCGCACTAAACTAACAAAATAATAAAATGAATCGTCGTTCGAGACAACTTTTGAATTTGGCACTTAACCAACAAAATGCAATTGACTGTGCTAATATTATCTACACAAATCTTAGAACAGAAGATAGTAATCATAATTTAGATACACGTAAGTAAATTTTCTTTTTATTTACATGATAATTATTATTTTAACAGTTTTTCAGAATTTAAGGTTTAAGAATTTCTACCATTCGATTCCCAAGTAAAATGACACATAATATTTTATACAACCTTATTTAAAATAAATTGACAAAAACAATAACATAAGAAATTCTTTACCTTATTCTGATTTATACAATTATAAGTTTTATAATAATTTCATAGATAAAAAGTCCTAATAGGTACGGTATATATAGATATGTACCATTAATCTATGGAAAGTAGATAAAATTTTGAAGGTGTATAGGTACTCATAACTATTTTATTCGGAAATGAACCTGGGATGGTTGGTCTTTAGTGTATATGTATCCTTTTTCTACGTAACTCGTTTAAGATAATACTATTTACGTTTTATTTTTCACTTTCCTAATATATTTAATTTTATGAAATTAACAACTTATATATTAATAGTGTGCCTAAAGTAAAACCCTTGTGAATAATTTAATTTTTCTTTGTTTATTACTAGTGTAAAGCGATTTATACGACATTAATGATTACTACATAGCGAATACGTACTTTTGTTAGCATAATGAGTTAAGTCATAATTAATACGCGTAATAAGGATTACGTGGGACTTAAACATAGTTGGCGAACCGTAGGTGGAAACAAAAATACACCTCTGCCTAACCCTACGAAGATACAGGCGTAAAACTATGTTATGTTACTTAAATTATCCATACGTACATACATTTTTTTTTAATTTACTACTGTGTTTCAGTTATAGTGTCTTATCTAAGTCATAAAATATCTAATCAATATTTCACAATATATTTTGTGTCACCCATTTATTCTGTAATACTAACTTCTTAATATTTAAGAGACACGGGATGGTTCTTCTCCGTTGCCAGAAGGAGCTGAGCAGGTGTATCAAAATTTACAAGACGTACTATTAGATCAAGAACTCATAATAGAGGATCAACTTATAGAAAGTAGTGTCACTGTTCCAGACGAAACTTCTCTAAATGCGGGTATATTTAACATAACGGAACCGTCGTCCATTATACAACCGTCACCTTTTGACATAGAGGTTACTACAAGTTTCGATAACTCTCCAATGCCATTCATCCCTACCAATGATAATATAATAAATTGTCTTAATATTCCTACACCTATGCCTTCGCCATTAAACAGGCATACAATTAAAAAGTGCAATGATGAATTTTGCGGAGTACATGAAATGTGGCAGTATACTCTTGATAGGGCTTCCAGCGAACCACGCAAAACAAAGAAACGCAAAAGGAATGTGTCTAAATGATGTGATGTTAAACGAAAATTACTTAAAAATCAGGGTAAAGCTTTTATCAATAGGTTAGGTAACGTAGTCGACCAGAAAGTACTGAGACCACCTTGTAATTGTCGCTATAAATGTTTTGAGAAACTGTCATCTGCTAATCGACAAATAATTTTTTCAAGGTTTTGGGCTCTATCTAATAAAGAAAAACAGTGGTTATTTATTGTCAACAATTCAACGAAAGCGAAAAAAAAAGCGTTGCCTTAATCGAGAAGGACCTCATAACAGGCAATTTACTATTAAATATTTTTTGCCGCTTATAGTATCGGATGCGGCTGCTAATAAAATAGAAGTATGTAAGACAATGTTTTTAAACACTATTGGAATGAGTGGTAAAGACAAACTTAGGGACAAATATTGTTTTAAGGTGTGAAAAGCGGATAAAAGTCAAAAAATTTGTTAAATTAACTTTTCATTTAAAGCTTTTACCATTGGCATTACTCAAAAGTTATTTTGTGGCGCTAATTTTATTTAATGAAATAATTGGAGTTATATGAAAAATATTTTCATTAAAACTGGCGCCCGGCTTGCTAGTAAATAAATTAATTAGACATTTTTTTGCCAAAAATCATAAAAAAACATAATTAAATCGCCAGTTTTTTTTTAACTTTAAAGGGTTTGGGTTATTTTATAATATTATTAGGTAGCCTTTTACAAATGTAATTAAAATAAATTATTTCTAATAAATCAGTTAAGAATATTTATGTACTTTTTCAATTCGAATTGCCAATTTTTATTACTTCTTTAGAATCGTTGATCATGAAAAAATTTAATAATTGTCCAATTCCAAATCACTACAGAAAATTTCTAATTTTAAACCAAATTTTTTAGTCTTAGTTTTTTTAATGGTAAATGATTTTGACATGTTTTCCTAACCTGAATATTTAAAATTTTTTTAAAATAACCCTTAACCAAATAAAATTACAATAAGATGTTTATTTTTTAAATTAAATTTTAATAGTTTACGAACGAAATTAAATCTAAAAATAATATTCCAATATTTTTTGTCGATGGACATATATCAAATTTACAAGTGTACAATAAACATCCATTAACATCGATTAATCGAATATCAGGCTTAAACTGTCGATAGTACGCGAACTATAAATATTTGAAAAGGGTGTTATTTGTGTTAATGCACCAAATCCCAATACCACGCAAATGACCTTTATTTACTTTTTTCGCCTTGATCACTCCTCTGCATTGTCTAGTTGACAGTACTAAGAAACAATCGATAGTTTTTTTTTACCAAACAATTGATACTATTGGTATTTTAAGCAAACAAAATCTTAATTCATCAGATTTGGTCATACTATGGTACTGGCGAACATTCTTAAGAAGCATTTTTATATTTTTAGTCGATCGCTTATAGTATAACATTTTATAAATCTAATAAAATTCTGAGGAAAACACCAACACTTTTACCTTGATAAATGGATGGTATTAGAGTCATTACAAAAGTTTAGTATCCTATTGCTAAATGACGGAAGGAAAGGTAAGAGTCGATATTTTACACTGAATGACAATACATAATATCAATTTTATATGAAACTTTTAAAGTTGAGTTTATATAATGCTTTCATCAAAGAGCAGTTCGCTCTGGGAAATAAAATAGAATGTGTTCCCTTTGTGATGTATCTATATAAACAACAATAGCGAGCAGAGGCGCCGCGGCGCACCGGATCTCCGAATAAAAATGAAAGTGGATTCGCCTGTTATTTTTATAAACCTGTCTTGTGTGCCGGGCTCTCATTAGCATACAGTACCGCGTTAAGCTCTTAACATGATTTACGAATGTCGCACTGATCTTATAAAACCCATGTTTATTATGCTACTTCTAAAGTCGTCTATAACCCTAAACGACAGTGACAGTTCTGTTTATCTAATAAATACCTCATAATCTTATACACGACTTATGCTATTACATATTTTTTGCATTTATTAGTTTAACGTTTAATTAAGCTCAAGAGATTTATTTATTTGAACGTGCTAATCTCTGGAACTACCAAACAGATTTGAAAAATTAAATTTGTAGGCAAGCTGTGGGCAAGTATGGAAAATGAGAACAATTGAGTTGACCGGCGCTGCCGCGGTGAGGCGCGGTTGAGAGTTGGTCGAATAAAACCATGTGGCGCTGCTAGTTTAATAATAAAAATGTATGCAAATCAAATATTTTGTGTCTTTTAATCAAATCAGTGGAAAACAATCACAATATTTCTGTCGATAATGTACTTCTATATTTTTAAATTTGGTTTTGTCAGTATTTAATTATTTATTGATATTATCATATTAACTTTTAAGTCACACCTTTGTGCATCTTCCCCATCAAGAAACCTACAAATGGAATTTAAAAAAATGTTGGAATGAAAAATTTAATATTATTCCTATTAAAACCAATCCACTATACATGAAGACTCATCTATACAAGCAATGGGTCCTACACACCATGACATAATATGGTGACAAAAAATTGACGGTCACAGTTGAGGCTGTACACAAAATAACAGTGGCAATGATAGCCATGGAACATGCCATGCTTGGCATCAAACTACAAAACAGAATAAAAAATGTTGAGATCAAATGATCGAAAGACGAACTCGAAACTGATATGGATTTGGACATGTCATATTGCCAAGCAGAGTGGACTAAAACGTTGACTAAATGGTGGCCACTCACAGGTAAACATGGCGTCGGAGGCCCACCAGCTCATGAGGCTGACGATATTATTAAAATCGCCTATCCGACCTTGAGTGATGTACAAGAAGAAAGGTTTTTAAAATTACATATATTCTAATGAATGTAATTTCTATGACCTTTAATTATTAATTTTTCTACGTAACTCGTTTAAGATAATACTATTTACGTTTTATTTTTCACTTTCCTAATATATTTAATTTTATGAAATTAACAACTTATATATTAATAGTGTGCCTAAAGTAAAACCCTTGTGAATAATTTAATTTTTCTTTGTTTATTACTAGTGTAAAGCGATTTATACGACATTAATGATTACTACATAGCGAATACGTACTTTTGTTAGCATAATGAGTTAAGTCATAATTAATACGCGTAATAAGGATTACGTGGGACTTAAACATAGTTGGCGAACCGTAGGTGGAAACAAAAATACACCTCTGCCTAACCCTACGAAGATACAGGCGTAAAACTATGTTATGTTACTTAAATTATCCATACGTACATACATTTTTTTTTAATTTACTACTGTGTTTCAGTTATAGTGTCTTATCTAAGTCATAAAATATCTAATCAATATTTCACAATATATTTTGTGTCACCCATTTATTCTGTAATACTAACTTCTTAATATTTAAGAGACACGGGATGGTTCTTCTCCGTTGCCAGAAGGAGCTGAGCAGGTGTATCAAAATTTACAAGACGTACTATTAGATCAAGAACTCATAATAGAGGATCAACTTATAGAAAGTAGTGTCACTGTTCCAGACGAAACTTCTCTAAATGCGGGTATATTTAACATAACGGAACCGTCGTCCATTATACAACCGTCACCTTTTGACATAGAGGTTACTACAAGTTTCGATAACTCTCCAATGCCATTCATCCCTACCAATGATAATATAATAAATTGTCTTAATATTCCTACACCTATGCCTTCGCCATTAAACAGGCATACAATTAAAAAGTGCAATGATGAATTTTGCGGAGTACATGAAATGTGGCAGTATACTCTTGATAGGGCTTCCAGCGAACCACGCAAAACAAAGAAACGCAAAAGGAATGTGTTCTAAATGATGTGATGTTAAACGAAAATTACTTAAAAATCAGGGTAAAGCTTTTATCAATAGGTTAGGTAACGTAGTCGACCAGAAAGTACTGAGACCACCTTGTAATTGTCGCTATAAATGTTTTGAGAAACTGTCATCTGCTAATCGACAAATAATTTTTTCAAGGTTTTGGGCTCTATCTAATAAAGAAAAACAGTGGTTATTTATTGTCAACAATTCAACGAAAGCGAAAAAAAAAGCGTTGCCTTAATCGAGAAGGACCTCATAACAGGCAATTTACTATTAAATATTTTTTGCCGCTTATAGTATCGGATGCGGCTGCTAATAAAATAGAAGTATGTAAGACAATGTTTTTAAACACTATTGGAATGAGTGGTAAAGTAATCAAAACTTCATGGGACAAATATGATGGTAGTACTGTAATGGGTGATGATCAAAGAGGTCGGCATCAAAAGCACAAAAAAGTTATGGTTGACGAAATGATAAACAGTGTATGTGATCATGTTAAAGCTTTTGAACCTATTGAGTCACATTACCTCAAGAAGTTATATTTAGATGGCTGCCTCAGTATTTCTCGTATGTTCACTATGTACAAAGATTGGGTTGATAGTGAAAAATATTCTGTTCGAGTTAAAACTGAGAGACAGTACCGCGGCGACATAGTAAATGAGAACTTTAATTTAGAATTTTTTTGGCCAAAAAAAGATCAGTAAAAAAACAGTAAGATTAATGCCATGTTTTTTTTTAACTTTAAAGGAGGTTTTTTGGTGTTATTTTATAATATTATTGTGTTACCATGTTTACAAATTGTAATTTTAATTATTTCTAATAAAGCTGTCAGTTAAGGAATATTTATTGTTACTTTATTCGTAATTCGCATCATAGTGCTCAATTTCTTAGTTACATGATACTGTTAAGAAATCTGTATATCCATGGAAAAAGATTTCATATTAATATAGTCCTCAATTCCGAAATCCTAACTACGACGAAAATAGTTCTATAATCTCTTAAAACCAAATTTTTAGTTATAGTTTCTTATGTATATGGGTACATATGATTTTAGAACCCATGTTTTCCTGAAAACCTGAATATTTAAAATAGTATTTCATTAACAAATAACCCTCATAACCCTACTAAAAAATATACAATACAGAATTGTTGTATTTTTTTAAATTAAAATTTATAATCAAGTTTAACCGAACGAAAATTCAAACGTCTCTACTGAAAAGTAATGATTCAGCAGAAGTAACTTTTTTCGTCGGATGGGACGATATATCAAATTTACAAGTGTACAATAAACATCCATTAACTATCGATTAATCGAATATCAGGCTTAAACTGTCGATAGTACGCGAACTATAAATATTTGAAAAGGGTGTTATTTGTGTTAATGCACCAAATCCCAATACCACGCAAATGACCTTTATTTACTTTTTTCGCCTTGATCACTCCGTCTGCATTGTCTAGTTGACAGTACTAAGAAACAATCGATAGTTTTTTTTTACCAAACAATTGATACTATTGGTATTTTAAGCAAACAAAATCTTAATTCATCAGATTTGGTCATACTATGGTACTGGCGAACATTCTTAAGAAGCATTTTTATATTTTTAGTCGATCGCTTATAGTATAACATTTTATAAATCTAATAAAATTCTGAGGAAAACACCAACACTTTTACCTTGATAAATGGATGGTATTAGAGTCATTACAAAAGTTTAGTATCCTATTGCGTAAATGACGGAAGGAAAGGTAAGAGTCGATATTTTACACTGAATGACAATACATAATATCAATTTTATATGAAACTTTTAAAGTTGAGTTTATATAATGCTTTCATCAAAGAGCAGTTCGCTCTGGGAAATAAAATAGAATGTGTTCCCTTTGTGATGTATCTATATAAACAACAATAGCGAGCAGAGGCGCCGCGGCGCACCGGATCTCCGAATAAAAATGAAAGTGGATTCGCCTGTTATTTTTATAAACCTGTCTTGTGTGCCGGGCTCTCATTAGCATACAGTACCGCGTTAAGCTCTTAACATGATTTACGAATGTCGCACTGATCTTATAAAACCCATGTTTATTATGCTACTTCTAAAGTCGTCTATAACCCTAAACGACAGTGACAGTTCTGTTTATCTAATAAATACCTCATAATCTTATACACGACTTATGCTATTACATATTTTTTGCATTTATTAGTTTAACGTTTAATTAAGCTCAAGAGATTTATTTATTTGAACGTGCTAATCTCTGGAACTACCAAACAGATTTGAAAAATTAAATTTGTAGGCAAGCTGTGGGCAAGTATGGAAAATGAGAACAATTGAGTTGACCGGCGCTGCCGCGGTGAGGCGCGGTTGAGAGTTGGTCGAATAAAACCATGTGGCGCTGCTAGTTTAATAATAAAAATGTATGCAAATCAAATATTTTGTGTCTTTTAATCAAATCAGTGGAAAACAATCACAATATTTCTGTCGATAATGTACTTCTATATTTTTAAATTTGGTTTTGTCAGTATTTAATTATTTATTGATATTATCATATTAACTTTTAAGTCACACCTTTGTGCATCTTCCCCATCAAGAAACCTACAAATGGAATTTAAAAAAATGTTGGAATGAAAAATTTAATATTATTCCTATTAAAACCAATCCACTATACATGAAGACTCATCTATACAAGCAATGGGTCCTACACACCATGACATAATATGGTGACAAAAAATTGACGGTCACAGTTGAGGCTGTACACAAAATAACAGTGGCAATGATAGCCATGGAACATGCCATGCTTGGCATCAAACTACAAAACAGAATAAAAAATGTTGAGATCAAATGATCGAAAGACGAACTCGAAACTGATATGGATTTGGACATGTCATATTGCCAAGCAGAGTGGACTAAAACGTTGACTAAATGGTGGCCACTCACAGGTAAACATGGCGTCGGAGGCCCACCAGCTCATGAGGCTGACGATATTATTAAAATCGCCTATCCGACCTTGAGTGATGTACAAGAAGAAAGGTTTTTAAAATTACTTATATTCTAATGAATGTAATTTCTATGACCTTTAATTATTAATTGAAATGTTTTGGAAGACAACTTAAAAAAATTCCGAGTGTATTAATTTCAATTTAAACATATGCCATATATTTGAAAACACAGTAAATATTCAAAGTTTTTGCGAATAAATGTACATTGTATTTTGATACACATTTTAAACTTTTTACGATAAACTAAATCAGTTCAATTATTATACTCATTACCTATCAACATGAAACCTACCTATGAGATGAAAATGTCAAATTATGAATGTGACGTAGTTGTGACCGCAACACGTACTGAATGGTTCAAACTAATATTATAATTGCGAAAGTAACTCTTTCTGTAGTCTGTTACATTTTCACGTCTCAACCGCTGAACCAATTTCGATAACTTTGGTAGAGTGATAGATTAGATCTTGGGAAAGAGAAGGGAAAGGTTCTTCGTAGCGAAAATTAAACTTTAAGGGATGAAAATAGGAGATGAAAGTTTGTAATGCGCGATAATAACTATCATACACATAGTGACAAACCCATATGATTTTCTTTGGTTTGTCGTATCCCGAGACCAGTCTATGTATATCCAATAATACGTAGACGAAGTCGCGGATACGAGCTAGTTATCTATGATAAGACTAGCCTTGTCAGAGTTGACCGCAAATTACTTGATCCATCGGAGCGATTTGATTTATTACACTTTTCTGCTTTCTCAGCTTCATTGATTATAGATATCTAATTGAGACATTAAAAAGATTGACACTATATTTATTATTATTAAATAACCTGTATGTAATCACCTGACATTACTCATTTATATTAAATAGAGGTAGCATGTGTAGCTAATTCAAGTTATTATGGAAATGAGTTTGATTTGATTCGGTGCCCTTTATAGATACTGATGAACATAATGAAGTTAGCTATCAATGATATATAATTAATAATGTAAATACATTTTACTCACTTTTCTTAATTGTCTAAAAATAATTAAACGGTGTACAAATAAACATTATTGTCTAGTATGCTCTGCTAAACGCGCCAATAAAAGTCCATCATACATTTGGTCAATTTCAATTATTTCATTAATTTAGGCGATTATTGTTTGTTACCATGAAACTTATTCAACAAAATATCTACATAAAGCACGATCAGAATTACATCGAGCATAATTTCATCAAGGCAGTCGCTTCTCCGGCGTCTGGATGTCGGATGGTGCATGCACGCTCGACCAAATTCAATTACAACCGATTAATAAGCATCTGTCGATGATAACGTCTTGCGGTTATATCCATCTACGCATGTTATGTTACGATTACGATTACGACACTATGTTCAATAAACTATTTTAAAGACTAATGGTCGTCCAGTGTCGAAATTCAACCGTAATTAATTAAATTTAAACGTTATCGAGGTTCTTTTGATAAATAATGTTCTTGTTATAATGTTTTTCAATTTTGTTCTATTACCGTCAATCTGTCTGTGATTATTTATTGACGAGATGCTAAAATTCTGTGAAATGTATCATCACTATCAAATGCATTGTAATTATTTTGCAGGGACAAAACAAAAAATCGACCTAATTAAACGTACTATAATAATTATATCCACAGCTAAAATTTGAATAATGTTCTCAGAATAGAGCTAAATTTTCAACACCAAATTCCAGTATTCTTCTGTAATTAAAATCATGGTTGTACAGTTTCTACTTGCAGTGGAAACTATATTAGAGGTATTTTTAAAACGTTAGTACAATGTTCCCCTGTCAAACGGAGATATGATACAAAAAAGCAAATGGAGCCTCTTTGAATAAGAAAGCCGACCCCATGTAACCGGAAGAGGCGAAGAGAAAGAAGAAAGAAAAAGAAGACAGAAGTATAATGCCCAGTAAAATTCAGTTGATATTTTCATTTACAAAATAAATAACAGCGATATCAAAAACAAATTTTGTACAAGCAATACATAAAAATGCAAATATAAAACCAATGATAACTCGTTTCTTCGTTGAAGTCAATATGTTTTTTCTGATTCAGCCTGTAACTAATCTGCTACTGTACTTTTGTACCTTACCAGAAAGCAGGGGAATAAATATCCCCAAGCACTAGTCGGCAAGTGAATCCATCAGCCACCGGTCGGGGTGCATAAATAATTTAACCTGGCAATCCGCCGGTTGTTTGCATGTGGATTATCATATTAAACGGATATCAGAGCCGACGGATGCACGACGGATATAAACGCAAACAATATCGTCCAACATTTATAAAGACAAACAATAGCCGCAAGCTAGAGAAGCTTTTAAAGCCGTGATAAAGCTATATTGAGCCTGTTCAACCCTATCTAATTTGTTTTAGTTATTGGTCTATGTTAGGATTGAATAAAGAGCAGTTTGTATAAGACTGAATTGATAAAATATCTTTTATTAGGCATGTCCCACGGTTTCACCCGTGCTAAAACTTTGGATAGAATTTGGGTAAAATCCGTTCTTAGTGAGCATCTATATCCCGTAAGTAGTGACTAAGCCAAATTTCAAGTCAATAGGACCTATAGATTCGGATATCTCGTGAGTGGTATTTCGCTTAAACCTGTTTAATATATAAATTAAACCAACTTAGGGTTAAAAAAAATATTTTTGGTTCATGTACAAACTTTATATAATTTACTGTAACGTCTTCTTTGTTATTGTTATGTATGGAGAGCGGATGCCGTGCATAAGCAGTTTCCGCTCCCCGGCCACTAGGTGCGAGAAGGACACCGTGGGATTTTAGTCGGTAAGAGTCCGACATACCCTTCCCTTGAGCGGTCCGGAATGCAAGATTTCCCCACGTTAAAAAAAACCTGTAAGTGTTCTACATCTTCCCAAAGGTAGGCACAGTATCCCGTTAAACCTCCAATTAAACAATATTTGAACCGATCGACGTAGGTTCCAATTCTGAATTCCTGAATTTTTGTTGAAAGAAAACATCGTGATAAAACCATACCATAATAAGAACATATTGTAATGTCCACCTGGCTAGCTTACCTACAGGTAGCGCATAGAGAAATATCTTTAGAGATTTGTCTTTACTTGAGACAGCCAGACTTGCAAAACACATCCACCCTACAGAAGAACGCAGTCAAACAACCTGGTGTTGTTTTCCTGCGCTGAGTAGGGTTTCTAGAGCTCCTTAAGGAAAGGAGCTTCAAGTATGGCAACACACTAGTGTTATCCCTGGTGTTACAAGTCTCCATAGGCTACGGAGACCATTTATCATTAAGCGTGCCGTGTGCTTGTTCGTCACCTTAGTTGTATAAAAAGGGTGAAAAGGTCTACGCTCGAAACCCACTCCCACCTTAGGCAATATCATCCGGTGCTAAGCCTGTAAATGTAAAGTATGTAAATAAGAGCATTAAATTGTAGAACAAACTGAACATAAACAGATTAAACAAAGTGTAACTTTACAGCGCAGACAGCTATTCTAGAGAGCTTCAACTACAACTTCAGAGAAGAGAGTCGCTTTATTTGTAAACGGGTTTCCGTTCTCGTTTCCCAGATCCGACAACAAGGCGCAATGATAATTACGAACACAAATAATTTATAAATTGTTTGTAGAAAGGAAAAAAAATTAAGTTAGCTCTAGCTACTGACTACCGATTGCAATCAATGATGGTACAAGCAGTGGTAATGTGTACGTACATCGCATCCATCGACGTGAGCTCGTATCCCTGCAATGAGCCTGAGCTTCAGGTGAAGGAAAACATCGTGATGAAACCATAGCATGGTGGTAGAGCTTTTTCTAATGCTCGCCTGGCTAGCTACAACCCTCAAGTTGGTTATCCGTCACCAAGCACCTATAGCTGTGTTCCGGCAGTTGCACTTGAGAGCCAGTCTTCACTAGGCTTAGCGTGTTTACCGGCCACATCGTCACTTAAGATCAGGTTGTGGCCATAAGATTAATCCTACAAACGATTTAAAAAAAAATGACCAAGTGCTAATTCCAACAATTTTGACATATTATGTGTACAGTTGTACATACTTACATGTAATTAGTTTAAAAAAAATATTTTATGTGTGTCCATACATTAATTATTGTTATTTGAAGCTGTCGCTACACAACCAACTATGAATCTATGGGCGTGTGATTTATGAAATGGTGCCGTAGAAAACAATTTGGGTTTGAATCCTAAAGAGGTTTTGAAGGAAAACCTTAAAATTAAATCATAATTCAAGTCAACTACCACGCTTAGGATATCTTTTTACATCTCGTCTAGTGCGTGTGTAGTAAGTAGTTCGTTTTTTAAGTAGTAGTTTTTTCGTAATAAAAAAAACTTTACGAAGTCTGAAACTCCGTTGTTTTATCCAATAATGTTTTGAAGAATAATTTGTCCACCAAATAATGTAAATTCAACATTAGAGAAAGAATTGAAAAAATAACAAGACGCCTATTGGATAACGAATAAAAACCGTTTTTTTTTTTTGTAAAATAAAGTATTAATGGATGCCATAAATTCAAAATTTTGAAACTGTATTATTACAACTTCATATTAATAAAAAAATGCTCACCTATAATTTTTTTATCATTTTTTATGAAACAAGTTTTTTTTATATTTATTTATTTGGTATTTACCTATGAAATTGCCGTTTTGTATGAAAAAATTTAAACGATTTTTTTTTCATGTATTTTTTATTTGTATTAAGCGAAGTAATCACCCATGCAATCAATACATTTTTGCCAGCGCAGTGGTAGTTTATTGATGCCCTTCTTAAAGAAATCAGCTGGACGGGAGGCAACAAATTCTTCAAAGGCATTTTGTACTACCTCCGGGTATTGAAATTTTTTACCGCCAAGGAGTTATCCAAATTCTGGAAAAAGTAGTAGTCTGTAGGCGCAAGGTCTGGTGAGTAGGGCGGATGACGGAGAACTTCCAACCCCAGTTCTTGCAACTTGGAGACCGTCTGCTGTGTAGTATGAAGTCGCGCGTTGTCGTGCAGGAGCAGCGGAGACGAGCGATTGACCAATGCTGTTTGGATATGTGCCAGCTTCTCCATCATTGTGTTCAGTTCTTCACAGTACACATCTGCAGTAATACTCACCCTGTTTGGTAAGAAGCTGTGATGAATCACACCGGCGCTAGACCACCAAACAGTGACCATCACTTTTCTAGGGGTAAGTTTTCGTTTAGGGCATTGTTTAGGTGCTGAACCAGGATCCAACCAACTTGCTGAGCGCTTGCGGTTATCAAACAGAATCCATTTTTCATCGCAGGTAACAATGCGGTTCAAAATTTCTTCATTTCTGTGTCTGTTAAGCAGTGCAAGGCACGTCTCGACGCGTACTTCGCGCTGGCTATCATTGAGTTCGCGGGGCACCCATTTGTCAAGCTTTTTTACCTTGCCAATTTGACGCAAATGGACCAATATTGTTTTGACGCTAACGTCGAAAGCTACTGCTAATTCAGCCGTAGATTGTGTATCATCAGCTTCTACAACCGCCTTTAATTCGTCATTGTCGACCAAAAACTTCGGATGACCGCGAGGTTCATTTTCAGGTCGAAATTCCCAGAACGGAAGCGAGCAAACCAATAACAGGTGGTGCGTTGGTTTGTAGTGTTAGCTCCGTAAACGTCGTTGATGTTGCGTGCCGCTTGTGCCGCGTTGCTGCCACGACGGTACTCATATTCCATAATTACTCGAATTTTTAACGTATCCATGATGACAAAAAAGATTGAAATGCGATGAAAATGTAACACTAATCAATAAACAAATAACTACTTTTGGAAAAAGAATTCCATGTTTTTAAAATAAAATTAATTTGAAATTAGAATTCGTAGCCAAACAAAAATTATTTGATTTGAAATGGCCAGTACTACAGAACGGCAATTTCATAGGTAAAGACCTATTATATTCGATTAGATTAGAATATAAAGATAAATAAGCCTTTACGAGTTCCAGTATGTAATTCACATCTAACATTGTAATCGTAAAGCATTATAGAATTAGAATTACATTATTCTGTTAGCCAAATGATATTTTAATTATTTGTGTTTTTACATAACTTTACTCCATACCTTGATTTGTTCACCACGGTGGTCAAATGATTCAGGAATTCGCTTAATGTAGGGTTGGCTTAGTTAACTACGTGGATCATTGACTCTCTATACTCTACAAACCCATAGATTGGAACATTGAAAAATAGTATTTTATTATCTTTATTTCGCATTATATTTATGTCTACAACTTGTAACAAGCAACTTGTTAAATTCCAGCAACATTGGGTTAACAGTTCCATAATTTACATTTCATTTGGTTGGAAAAATGAAGATTTACTAAAAATAAAAAATTATAATTATTTCAAAAAACTTAAAAATATATAACTTAATTAAAAACCCATTGTTTTATTATATGAATATGAAAGTGTAAATTGTACTTTTTTCCTATTACAAAGTTTTATAACTTTATTAAATGTTATCCGTAGCACTTATAAGTTATACGAACCCACCCACATAAACAGGTTTAAACTTAAAAACAGCAAACTGTCTGGCGCCTGACGTTAACTCGATGTGTAAATGTTGGTTTTTATAAACATTCAGGCGCTATTCTCAGTAGTTTTAATTGTTAGTAGATAACATCGTCCAATTTACTAAATACTTCCTTCCTATTAAATTACTATGAATTAAGTTATATATCTTTATATATTTTGTTACAAATAGTTCTGTATTTTCATACTTTATTAAATGAGTCAGTACTTGCATCAGTTTAACAAGAAAACCTATATTTTATTAGATACCATAACACAACTACAAATATTTATTGATTAAAAATGAATCTGGCAATTAATCGATGATAAATTTTATGACGGATTTACGTTCTCTATTTTTGTAGTACCTCGGCAAAATGACGGCACTGTCTCTCTGATGCTAAAAACAGTAGGTATAATCTTATACACGGGATGCTTATATCATTGTTCAATTGATAGGTACAAGAATTTTCAATATTGCTTTTAGAAATCGTAAAAGAAATATTGAAAAAAAAAAAATATTTTGTTAATTCTTGACCAAAATTAATGAAATTTTGTACACGGGAAGTATAATTCATTCCATAAATGATGGGCTATAAGAACTGTGAATATAAATTTTGAAATCGTAAAAAAAGAATTTCAAAAATTAAATTTTCATTAATTTTCCACACATTCTGATCAAATTTTGTAGCCGGGAAGCATACGAAATTCCATAATTGATCGTAAAGATCATAATTCCATAAAGAATAGTAAAAATATATTTTTAGAAATCTTAAAAAATAATTCGTTTTTATCCGATTTTCATGAAATTTTGTACACGGGGAGTATAATAATATGTAATTTTTCTATTGATAAACTATAAATATGAACTTTCAATAACATGAGTTAAAATAGAATTACGGGATGTAAATAATTACTGCGTAGTACAAAAGCGTGCGGAGCCGCGGGCGCACAGCTAGTATTAGTTATATATTATTGAAATTACAAATTCCAGCAATAACAATAGTACTTTAGTAATGTACACCTCGATTACACGTTATTGGTTATAGTAAAAACTACATTTCATTTTCAATTGTCTTAAAAGGTAGGCACGGCACTAACATTAATGAAGTTGTAGGAACTAATTCAACTGATGTAGAAAAGTTGTTCCGAGTGGCCGGCATGTAAAACTTTTTCAGATTGAATTTAGCCAGATTTACTGTCTGGCTCGTTTCGCTCCAGTGAAGTTTTAACACCTGATACGACTTACAATTTGTATAGGAGTTTTACTCGTGCCAACTGCTGATTCTGTTTGAGACTTGAATTATTAATATTCACACAAAGCTTATACATTAAAAAAACTATTACCTATGAAGTGAAGTAGGTAATACAAGTATGGTAAGTAGCTGAGCCCGCGGCTTCACACACGTTTATCACACAGTAGTTATTTACGTCCCGTATATTTCTTATCTAATTTTTGTTGTTTATTTTTATTTTTTTATTATTAAAGACAATTTTTATAGCTTATATATACATTGAGGAATTACGTATATATTGTTCAAAATTTCATTAAAATTGGTTATGCCGTTTTTGAGGTTTTTTCAGACATACAAATGGACAGACAAAGAATTTTTAATTTCAAATTAGAGATCAGGGATCTATGAAATAGCTATCTAGTACAACATTTTGAAGAAAAAAATAGAATAGTGAAGTATAATCTAGCCTTATAACGTATCAATAAAAGTTTATTAAATTACTTGCACTACATAATGTTGTTTACAACATAATATATGGGAGGTTACTCAATTCGAATGATTTTTTTATGCATGTTAAACCATAACCTCTTTGTTTAAGAACCGATTGCGATGATTCTTTTTATGTTGGATAGGGTATATACCTCATGGGTGAACCACGATTGAACATCATTGGCATTGGACTTTGAACTTCGAAGATACACAAGGGAATTTTTTATTTTTTCCTTTTTAGTTCGTTCGATTCCCGATACAGGGATGCTTTTTTAGAAATCTTGTGAATGCAGTTAAAATTATTTCAAAAAATGAAAGCATGTTCCCTTTGGTTAAATTTGAAATCTTCACTATTTAATATACATTTCCTCCATGTCCCGTTCGTTTTCGCAAAGATATTATGTAAAAGAAGATTGATCTGAACGTTTTAAATCAAATCATTACAATATATCTGAAGCACCTAAACTTCGGTCAAAGTTTCGTAAGGTGTACTGAATTCCTTAGGCTTAGTTATGGAACTCGCTTGTAGATATTGACATAATAATCCGGTAGGCTCAACGCAATATGTAGATAAGCTTAATTACCTGAAATTTATCCACTTAGGTTTACGATATCTCTACATTAAGCTTAAACCGCTTGTAGGAACGGCTTGTATGTGTATTACATGTATTATAGTAACTTTATTTTCCCTTGCCTATGTATTACACAAATAATATTGTTGTTATTTTCTCATAGAATTATACCTAACATTAAGTTAGTTGAAATGCACAGATAATTTCTTTGGAGATTTCTCTCTACTTGGGGCAGCTCGACTAGTGAAATACTTCCTCCCTACAGAAGGTCGCATCAAATAACCTTGTGTTGTGTTCCTGCAGAAAGTAGAGTATCTAGATCTCCTTGGGGTAGAGGGGATCAAGGACGATAACGTGTCAGTGATACCTATGCCTTTCGTAGAAGCTCGTACGAGCTTTCGTAGAAATACTCTGGCTGTTCATAAAGGTGTAAAACACCCCATTCACCATGTTACCGGTATTATTTAAAAAATGTTTCTATTATTCATTAGACACGGGAATATATCATAATATCTGTACGCGAATTCCAAAGCCGGAAAACCATTAACATAAATTACGTATTATTAACACAAATAACTGTTGTAATATATAAGTATTTTCTTAACTTATACTCGGATGTAGCTAGGAACTCAGTTTACGTTTCTAACAATGAACACAGTCGAGTAGTTTTTAAATGAATTGGTCTCCGGACTCATACGAGTTTTATCCAGCTTAACAACGTTCTGCCGGTTCAACTAGTTCAAGTACTCGACCCCCCGAGTGGCGTTTTACCCTCGATTTCAGTTCGAACGTCTTCAGTTCCCGAGTTTCTCGCTCTATTCATGTTACTGACCTGGACAATCTTTTGATACTTGAACTATAAACGCTATGAGTAAATTAATTCCTATGAAAAAGATAAATATAAGACTATTTTATGAAATAAACGAAACAACTAAAACATGAATTTATTCTTCATTCACACTTTGACATAAGTAATTAGAACTCAGAAGTATTTTTATAAGTAGGAATGAGATAAAATTAAACCTTTCCACTGACAAATAATTATCTTAATACCTACGAAAAATGTACAAAATTCCAGTGCAATATGATTTCTACATTACTTTACAAATTAACAAATAACTAACTCGTACAAATAAGGTAGTTAAGATCTTTGCGTTATGAGAAATGTAATACAACACGCTGACCTGCACAATAAAATTACAACACTCACAATTTTGGTGATAAAGATTGATGAGTTAGTAGGTATAAACGAATAGGTTCAGTGCATTTTAAGGGAACCATATATTATAATATACTAGCGACCCGCCACAGTACTTCGCACTGGTCAAATTTACAAAGTGTTGTAATTTATGTTTAAAAAAGCAGTTTCGTTTAACTTTGAGTGTATCGCTTTAGTTATGATACCTAATAGTTACTGAGTTTTTCTATGAAATTATTAATAGAAGTTCGGAGTTTAGCATTGTGCCCGATTAATGGCAATAGGCTCGCCCCCAATTATTGAAACTTAAAACATACCCTGTGAACTGTGGGTGTACACCTCTGCCTAATACTTCGGGAACACAGCCGTGATGGTCTGTTATGTAACTTTATAGTTATGAAAACTGCGCTTAACTCGCGTCGCGTAATTCATCATAGGTGCAGAGTGCTGGCCAACCGTCCGCGAACTTACTGAGAGGGATTTCTAAAATCGCGCGTAGTTTTGAATTCGTTATATCTTCTACGGTATTCGTTTAAATGGAAAACTGTAAGGACAATTTTAATCTACATTAAATGCCCATGTTAACTAACAAAGTTATTGGATATAGATTAATACTGAATTGGAGAAAATAGCTTTGCTAATTTTAATAATTATATTGCTAATTATATATTTTTTAATTATTGTGCTGTTGATAAAAATGGTTACTGTGAGTCAACCTTATGAGATAGACATGTGCCATCCTAACTTTTCTCTAGGTTTTTTGAAGAACTATAATTCTTTAGAACATTATTTTTATGTATCTCATAAAGTTTAGCCAGCGTAAGTCATGTAAGCGCCCGAAAAGCATTTTTTGACGATATCATTATAAATAATTGAATAATCTCTACTATACAAAAACTTAATTGGAATGTATTGTATATATATATAAATTATCTAAATGATAGTGAAAATTGCATTATAATACGTTGCGTAGTTTAAAAGATCTAACCATATATATATAATGATGATATTCACAAATGTACCTTCTTTATACACGTCTTAAGATTGATTATGCTTTATCTTGAACAATAAGAATAACATTTTACGTAATAAAAATAATAAAACACATAAAGCTGTACTATTAATAACACGTATCTGAGTAAACGTTACAATTTGGTTAATTTATTCCATTGCGTCGCGCAGTCGGAGGCGCAAAAAGTTTTCCTCGTTAACTAGAGAGACAACTGTAGTAAATCACGGAACAACTCGACTCGTATCTGTAACCAGATTACAATCTCGAAATTACAGAGAAGGGTGACGAGTGCTGCAAATTACAGATTATCTGTATTTTTTTTTTTTGTACACAAGGAGTTAGAAATAGTGATGCGAGAGGTGTAGTTACAGAGTTGATTACGAGCTATTTTACACAAACAAAAAGTTATAATATATAAGTGCCTTGGTACCTAAATTAGATCATACTACATATATTTTTATATCAGTAGACTTTGATGGTCGTATTAATTTTCTAATATGAATACTACATTTCAACGAATTAACGTTACTTACCGGTTTTTATATTTTAAGCAATTGAAACGCATCTAACGTACATATATAAACAAAATTTGAATTAATCACTTTATGTTTGTATGTGTATGTAATTCCATCTAATTAAACCATTTGCCACAATACTTACTGCGTGTGTGCAAACACATAGTTCTAAAAGAATATTGTTTCATAAAAACACCTTTTCATAAAAAAAAATCTACTAATAATATGTTTGCTTATTTATGATGTTTTATCAGGCAGTAATTAATTAAATAACATTATATAAATTCTTTAATATAAATCAAATAAAAATACTTATTTATAAAAACTTTTTTAAGATAAGACTTTTTTAAATTCTTTATAGGTGTGCCCACAATTTTACCTGATGTTAACATCGCTATAGTGACGATGTGGCCCAAGATAACCTAAGCCTAGTGGAATGACTAGCTCACAAGTACAGCTGTCGGAACACACCTACAGGTAAACAATCAACTAAAGACAAAAATTGTTAGAAAACATAATTCAAACTCTATTTCATTGGTCATTGTTAAGAATTAACATAGAATTCCTATCCATAAAAACCTACATTGGGCCAACAACTTATTTCACCTCGAGCTTTGTTAATATTATCATCAACTTTGTGATTCCATGTACGCTACTACCAAATACTACGACAGTATAAAAATTTAGTTGATAAACTTAATGTGAAATATAATAATAATAATAATAAACAGAGCAAAACCAGGTAAGTCTCAATTTTGCCTCTGAAAAATTCAAAACTTAATATTCCTGCTCCGCTGTCTAACTTTTTACGAAAATTCCATAGTTATTATGGAAATGAGGCCACTATTGCGAAAAGAAAATAAAACTAAAAACCGCTTGACCCGTACCTTACCTAGACATCCCTGAAACCTCTCGCTTTTCATGATAATTCTCTTCTATCAAGTTTTTCTTTTATGCAAACTTTTTTATTTCCCCCAGTTTAATATCATGCAAAATAAAGACTCGGGAAAGCCACTCTGAATGGTCGGCCGAGTTTATTGCATCGCAAATGTAAAAATCTAGCACCACTGTCATCAGTTTTATAGAATGAACAATATTTAAACACGACACTTTCCGGACTAAATCCTGAAAAATTCCAGAAACTAGACTACTAGTGGTCATTTATACACTGATTTCGTAAAATAAGAATAACAATGTCACAATCAAGATTTTTTTTTTTAAATATTCCTAAATTTTGAATTTTTTTTTTCGTAGGTTGAATGTTCTGGATCGCGCATATTGTCTCACAGGGCTTCAAATATACAAAAAAAAGAAAAATTATAAATCAACATATAATAAAAAAACAAATTTATTTAATTTATATTATATTATATTCTTACAGTATTTTAATAATAAGAAACTCTTAGTTTGCCAACTGAATCTATGATATTAGATGCATATGCTTTTGATTTCCTCAACATAAATAAACCTAATTCTTTATTATGAAGCATAATGACCTATTATATTAGGTCCTTACTTATAAAATAAGCGTTTTTTCGTACTGACCACTTTTTGATCTGAAATATCTCCTCTTTGGTTAAGAACTCCAAATTCAAATTTATAAATTCATTTAACTGGTACGTTTGAATTTTGAAAAGTCATTTATTTGTTTTTTCCTCATTATTTTTTTCTTTGGCGCACAATGGTAAACATGAAATATCGGTATATTTACGAGTACGAGTTGTACTGTGGCACCAGTGCTGCAGAAAAATCTCGAACGATTAACAATGTGTACGGCGCTGGTGTCACAAAAGAAAGTACGGTACGTTTTTGGTTTCAACGTTTTCGTTCTGGAAATTTCGACATTCAGAACCAACTCCGTGGACGGCCGGAGACCAAAGTGGAAAATGAAGAATTAAAGGCTATTGTGGAACCGGATCAATCACAAAGCACTTCATAGATAGCTGCAGGCTTCAGGGTAAGTGATAAAACTGTATTAACCCACTTGAAGCAAATCGGGAAAGTAAAAAAACTTGAACGATGGGTACCTTATGAATTGAGTGAATCGAACTTGCAAACACGCATCGACTGCTGTGTTACTTTGCTCAACCGACACAATAATGAAGGGATTTTAAGTCGAATCGTTACTTGTGATGAAAAGTGGATACTGTACGATAATTGGAAGCGCTCATCGCAATGGCTGAACCCTGGAGACCCAGCCAAATCCTGCCCTAAACGGAAATTGACGCAGAAAAACTTACTTGTGAGTGTTTGGTGGACTAGAGCCGGTGTCATTCACTACAGCTTTCTAAAATCTGGCTAAACGATTACGGCAGATATCTATTGTCAGCAACTGCAAACCATGAAGGAATAACTAGCTGTAGCTAACAACCGAGATTGGTAAATAGTTAGATGAGCTACAATTGGAATATCTGCGACATCCGCCGTACTCCCCGGACCTTGCTCCAACAGATTACCATTTTTTCCGGAATTTGGACAACTTCTTACAAGGAAAAAGATTCAACTCCTATGCGGCAGTCCAAACCGCCTTCAAAGAGTTTTTTGAATCAATGAACTGGCAATGAAGATGGCAAAAGTGCATAGATAACAACGGTGAATACTTTGATTTTACAAAAAAAAAAATTACTTTATATTCCTCCCGTACAAAACGCCAATTTCATATGTATGGACCCAATATCATTATGCATACATAATTGACAGTAGTGTCTCAAAGATAGTGTCTCTTGAGTGCTTAACCATTCCATGCGCGGTGTCACAACTTTACGCCGGGAAAAGGTTTCACTCGCTTTGCACCTCGAGAGACTAAAGACTTCAAAATCCTATAAAAATTTTACCGACTTCAAAAAAAAACGAAGTTACTCTCAATTCGAATGTATACATATACTTTTTTAAAGATGTTAAGCCATAACTTCTTTGTTTATGAACCAATTTTTGATGTTTTTTTTTTATTGGGGATACCTCAAGGATGTTCCCATTTTAATTTCATGATACATTAAGTATTTGAAGATTTAGTTCTATTAAAACCTATCATTATATGTAGAAATAAGAAGTAGATAATATGTATGATGTATAGTATGATGATATGATATGATATATAGTATAATGATGTATAGTATTATGATAATAATAATGATGGTAGTGATGACAATGAACAACGTGATTTGAAATACTATAGCCATTGGATTACACGAATCTAACAAACCTACGCCAAAAAATAAACCTTTCAATAAACATCATGACGGAACGTTTATTTTTTTATTAATTGGATGAATCAACAAATGACACCTGTTAATATAATTATTAGAGACCTAAAATATATTAGAATCATCAGTATCAATCAGTAATAACACCAAATATTTATTAATTTAATAAAACTCACAGATTGAATTATCCATAATATAAACTAATAATTTATAGTAGATCATTTAGCAATTAACGAATTTTTACTGATAAAATTACATATATACGTACATATAATTATTAAAATATTTAATATAATTTAATTATTAAAGAAATTAATTAGAGGTGTGCGTGACTGAGTGTACGTTTGTGTGTGTATAAACTATTTACTTACCAATTAGAGATATTTTCTTTTGGTTACTGAAATATTTTTTAGATATTATAATAAATAATATTGTGATGTTTTTTTTGTTTTTATTATAGGCGAATATAGCATGCATTAAACATGAGTTAATTAAATAAAATACGTTAACATATTAAAACATTTCAAATTACAAACTACCTTTAAGGATGTGTGTGGTACAAAGGCTGGTGAAACAAAGATCATAATATTAACACTTTAACAATGATTAACACAGTGTTCCTCTTCTTCTTTTATTTACTTTTTATACTTTTTTTTGACACCGATTCTATCCAATGATCCCGAAGGGGTTGCTCCATTTACACTTCTGACAGCGTTCTGTTAAATAAGAAATTAACAGGTCGAGAGAAGTTACGCACACACATAGTGTTTCAGCTTAAGTATAACCGTACTGCGGTCAACGTAGTCGAAGGCCTTTGAGAGATCACAGAACACGCCGATTGCATCCTGCGACTCCTCCCAAGCTCTAAATATATGACTTAGCAGCGTGCACCAGCGTCAGTGGTTGATTACGATTTTGTAAAACCATATTACCGACCATCCAAAATCTCTCGTGCTTTGAAATATTCCACTAGCTACTTAGCATAATTTTCTTAAAAATCTTACTAATCGACGGAAGTACAGAAATAGGTCTATAATTTCCAAGATTACTTTTACAACCTGATTTAAACAGAGGAACTACATTACTTATTTTCATTAAATCAGGGAAAGTTCCTGTTTCTGTGCACTGATTAAATATATTAGCCAGATATGGCGAAATATTGACACTTAAGGACTGAACTACGATTACTGACATTCCCCAAATGTCTTCTATATGTTTAAGTTCCTTATTTTCGTTGTTATTATCTACAATCCACTTGACTTGTACACAATAACAAAACTACATCACGTAAAATGGAGCCCAAAATACATAATATAGGGTCAAATCTATGTTTAAACATATAATAATAACTAATACTTGACTGATCAAGATACCGCCAAAAATTTCAACACATTGATTTCAGAGATACATTGAAATTGTGACGTAATAATCAAATTTAAACATGGAA
The DNA here is from genome assembly GCA_033032175.1 of Saturnia japonica. Classification (NCBI taxonomy): domain Eukaryota; kingdom Metazoa; phylum Arthropoda; class Insecta; order Lepidoptera; family Saturniidae; genus Saturnia; species Saturnia japonica. Next base: position 10,265,253 of record CM065314.1, read on the forward strand.
CGTAGAGTTTAATATTTACCTATTAATTAAAGTAAACTGAAAAGCAATTTAATTATGGTTGTGTATAATTAGATTAAGGAGGGCCTCCTTTAATAATTGGACGGATCACTTTATTGGAGCGAGTAAATTTTATACTAACGCAACAGAATTAATTAGTTCGGTCAGTGCAATCTGTGGTGTTGTGTAATTAATGATAGCAATTGATGAGTTGATATAGAGCTGGGTTAAAGAACAATATAATAATAAAAGTTGTATTAAAACTCTATCTCGGTGATATATAATTTTTGTTCTGTTTTCCATATTTCTATTATCTGTTTATATAAAACTAATAGTCTTTAATCAAATAAATAGGTACTTTTAACGCATGTTGTGATTAACTTTAATTAATAATACTATATTATAATTATTTATATAAATTATACATTACTTTAAATTGTCATTAACTATAAAATCTATAAAAAAAATTACTATAGTATTAGACAAAATATGTTTTTTCATAAATCCTTTAAATGGCGAATTATGATTTTAATTTTGAATTATACGAGATACTTTAAAGAAACAATTTATTGACCATAAGCACTTTACACAATGACCGAACACACTGGCAGAGTAACGTTCCTTTATGAATAGACAACTAGAAAACCATCCATCTTTTTTTTTCAAAACGACTACACTGTTAGTTAGCCTTAAGCACCTTGGAGCCACTAGAGACCTTCACAGCTTCACTGAGCTTGGATCCTCCACAACTCAGCTCCCAGCACTTTATATGAGCATCGCCGAGCGGCGCCATACCACGAGTGATCATAAATATGTGATATACGATAGTCGAGGAAAGTCAGTTGAGAGTCTTCTAATGTGTGGTGTTATAATGAACATAATTAAAATAGAATTAGCCTGCTTCATTGTTTTCCCCAGCAGTCAGATTAAAAATTTCCTCCTTTGATAATTTCGATTCAGTAAGTCGATATAATATATTGATTGAAATTTCAAACATAAACACGATGTAAGATAATCTGTCAAGCTTGATGTTTTAAGCACGAGTTAATTGCCCTTCTCTTGTAAAACTCCATAAAATACGTCCCTCTTGCAATCGGCGCTGAATGAATTACCACGTGCTTCATCCGCACGTTACTGCGTCTACATTTCTCTCGAATGCAGCTTCATTTAGTTAAATATTACAGAATTTGAGTACACGAGAACAATTGTGTTTCAATTAAATTCATGCTGCCATATATATAGGTATCATGTAAATAACCTTAGGCTATTGTGGGTTTAAAAACCACTTTTTTAGATTATGAATATGTTAATAGGTCAATCAATTTATGGAAAAAAAGCAGATAAGCCACTCTGGTTCTCGTGGCTTCTTTTAAAATACTAATATTTATTACATATACATTAAATTGTTTTTAAATTTAATAAGTTTATAGATACAAAGAAACTGAATATTTCCATGTAGAATATCAATCTCTCATTAAAATGATCGAAATTACTTGCAATTTATTTTCCTTTTTCATATTATTGTATTTTCAATGTGTTCAGCCTTTACAATAAATATTGGTTATTATTATTATTGAAACTAACTTGGTTATAACAAAAATAATAACTTTTAGTATTTTAAATACTAAATAATATTTTTTAAATATTTATTGGTAACCGTGAATTTTAACACTCGTAGAATAGTGTTTCGTATAGTGTCGAAGATCTATTTGTTGAAAATCTCCTATCTCTTTTGTTTTAAAGAAGAGATTGCAGTAAATTTTGCATAACAAAATTACTCTGTACCCCAGAAACCTATTAAACGTAGCAGTTGCACAATCGAGTCTAAATTACTGAGTGCCACGTCCGCATTCGGAAGCGCCTACAAATCCCTCGAACGCGGCTAAATTCCGTTCTATCCCACCAATCAGAGCAATTAACTATAATAAAAGAAAAAGTCTCCCCGTATAGGGTGGGTGTTCAAACCCAGGATTGGGGAGCGAGAGATTGAAATTATTTTATACAACGACCATGCACTTTATGTCATGTATCACTTGATGAGTTATATTTGTTTTTTTCACTTAAACAAAACCGAGTCCAAAATATTCTACTCTGTAAAAATGCACAAAAAAATAAAAATTAATAACGTTATTTATTTACTTCAGTTTACTTTAAAAAATACCTTTTTTATTATTTTTATATCATTACGAACTATGCGTCTGCCGCATAATTTATTAGGGCTTTAGTATACAATTATTGTTATTTTTGGAGTTTTATATTTGGCTTATTGTGGAGTTCCGGTGCCTTCTTTTATACAACAAAGGTGGTAAACAAGCATACAGGCCGCCTGATGGTAAGGGGACACAGTAGCCTATGGACGTATGTAATAATAACATAGGTATCATTATCGCGCTACCGACCTCGAACACCTCTACCCCAAAGAGCTCTGGAAACTATTACCTGCGTAAGAACACAGCACCATGTTATTTGACTACGATATTCTATAGGGTGGAGGTATTCCACCAGTCGGACTGCCCCATGTAGAGAAAAATCTCCAAAGAAGTTTTTCTTTGCCCTACCTGTCTACCTTCCACATTCTAAAGAGTTCCGTTATGCTATATCAATCACTATACATTTTCTGTTCAATTTTAAAATGTTTCCATGTATATCTTCGAAATTTAACATCCAATGCCAATAAAATTAAAATGGGACCCATTTGAAAATATCCACTATGCAACAAAAAAATATTTTTCTAAATCACTATATAAATTACGGAGTTTTGAGCCAACAAATATAAAAAAAAATGTGCAACCGAATTGATACCTACTCCTTTTTTGTAGTCAGAAAGATCAATTTAACTAGTTACAGATCAGTAAAGTGTTTTCAGAACGTATTAATAGTTTGAAACATAGAAGATTTGTTTTAAATACGAATCATATTTAAACATTTATTTTATATAAACAAATAACAATAATTTTCGCTTTTACGATAAATCTTATATATTCTCGTTGACATTTCCTGTGAAAATGCCAATGTTAATCCTAAGGATAAAAATGATTTTAATTCACTTATTTCCTTTAGACCGCAAAACATTATTCAGTAAATGCTAAAAATCATTATTCATTTATTAACTCGCAAATGGTACCTACTTGAAATATCAAAGGCGTAAATTGTATTATAATGTAAACAAATGTTATTATAAATAAATGAATTTAAAATAAACTAAAAACTTTCCTCTAACCTTCCGTAAATCCTCTCCAGGAAAATTACACTCTTAAATAATATTTTTCTTATTAAGAAACCCGAAAAAATAAAATTAATTAGTCCCCTCTATATTTGCGTGTAAGGGTATAATTTTTAAATAAATAATAAAATGCTAATTATAATACATAGGTAATATGTTATTTTGTCCGATTTTTTTATGGTACTTACGCCTGATACAGATTAATAATTGTTTCATCTTTCTGCAATTAAAAACGTTTGTTATTGATTATTAAGGTGAATCTTAAAATGTTAAATCTTTTTTCCTTTTTTTACTCCGGGTAGGCTTGCGTTTGACCATTACCTCGCCTGATCGTAAGTGATGATGTGGTCTACGATGTAGCATGCTTTCCTATAAGGAACCCAGGTAGAAGATACCTAGGTTGTAAATATCGGGAAATACAAAATCCGGCAAAGTGTTCCACTCTTTTGCGGTGCGCATGATAAATGTGCAAGCAAAATGCTTTGCGCAGGTGGAATATCTACCATAAATCTATGACGCTTTACCGTGTCTCTTGTCGTCCCATGGTAGAAAGAGAATGGGAGAATTAAGTTGTGCAATTCCAACGCACGCTCGCTGAAATGTATCCGGTAAAAAACCGATAAATTGGCAACTTTACTCCGATATTCAAGGCTCTGCAGCCTTACCTCAACTAGCGAATCGTTGCCAATGAGCTTTTAGCACGCCTCTCGATTGCTTCCAGTGCCTCAAGTTGGTACTTGGCCGATCCGTCCCAAAGATGAGAGGAGTACTCCATGCATGATCGGACTTACGCTTGGTATAGATCAAGGAGCTGACCCGGCATGAAGTACCGTCTCACCTTTGCAAGGATACCTAGCTTTTTTGGCAGCCAACTGAGCTTTAAACTCAATGAAGGAGCCAAAGTTGAGTGTTGAAGACATCGTAACGCCTAGAATATCCAGGTGGTCGTTTATCGGAATGGATACATCTCTGAAAGTAGGAGTTAGTTAGAAGGGACTCCGTTTAGCGGAAAATAGACACGCCTGAGTCTTAGCAGCATTAAACTTGACCAAGTGGGCGTCACCCCAGTAGGATATTGTCTTTAAGGACAAGTTTAAGCGTTTGACCATGGCCTCCTCGAGTGAAGAGCTGTACTTGCGTTCCACGAGCCCGTAGTAACGATCGTTATTAACCTATAAGGTATAAATGTTAAACGCCATATTAATTACAACAGATTTCTGCAAAATAACGCCTTCGTCAATCAAATACGAGTGTATAATTTTTGTCATATACAAAATTCTTTGTACAACGTTTAAAAATAAATGTGAAACAAATAATGAAAATAGTTTTTCATCCAACTTAAAGTAATAATAATATCATTTTAATGAAGGCTCTTTATTCTTTTATTTATTCGAATTATATATAAATTCCACTTTCCGAACGTGTCTTTGAATAAAAAAGGAAAGGCTATCGAGCCAGCCAATGGAGCGTAAGAGGGTGTTAGAGAAAAAACAAAGTGTTTACCTTTGCCGGAGCATTCGCTGAAAAATAAACTCTGCTTCCGAGACAGTTTAACCGCAAACCCAATATAAAGTAAGTAAGTACCTATAAAATGTTTACGCTATACATTATCTTTAATTCATACTCTTGCTTTTTATATTATGAAAGCAAATTGCATAAAAACATTATATTATCTTATCTCTGTCTTTCTGTCCATTTGTGTTTTTTTTCACACTAGAAATACGTATTCAATTTACAAGGTTTCTTTATAATTCATAACTATGTTATGGTTATGAAAGATATTATGATTTATTTCATAAAGTATAGTACGAAATAAGCAATGACGATAATGGTGAATTAATTTAGAAAAAGGGCGCTTTTGGTGCGCTTAAATGACCATTAGAGATAGGTCATGTTGAATTTCTACATAATTAAAGATCTGATAAAGACCTACAAAAAAGTCAGCAATAGTATATATCTACCTTCAAAGGATCATTCACAATAAGCATTTTTATATTTAAAGTAACCGGTGAGCGACTACCGCGGGTGGCGGATGGAAGTAGGAGGTAGTTGTATTCCATGCAAGCAGACTCGCGGGCACAGCTAGTCTTATATAAAAAACCTTGTACGCGTCTTTTAGTGATCGTGTAACTTCTGAATGACTTAACGGATTGACCTCATATTTATTTTACAAGACGATGGATGATATGTTAGTATCCGATAGGTGGCACTGTTGCTGAGGTACAGACTCTCTGACAAATTGTACATGTGGATCTCTGGCTTCCTGTATTAGCGCAGAATTCGTGTCCTTGTCAATGGATGCAATTCGCAGTTCATGTCTGTAAATGCTAGAGTTGCGCAAGGTTCTGTACTTTCACCTAGTTTTTTTCTTCTGCATATTAATTATATGTTACCTTGGGTCGTATTTATTGCTATGCAGATGACTGTATGCCCTTTTCATGGGTGGTATTACAGAAAGCAATAGTCGGGCAGAAACAGAAAAGAGACAGAAGGTTGAGCTTAAAATCAGTCCTTGCAACGCATATTTACATGGGGAGCAAGTAACGTGGTTGAGTTCAATGAAAAAAATCTCAGGTGTGTGAGTTTTCTACCAAAAACTCCCCATTTTCTCTACTCTCCACTTTTCAGAACTTCTCGCTAGCAATGCGTGACAGCCTCAATATCCTAGGTATGGATATTCGCAGCTACCTTAACTTTAGGGATTAATTCATAGGAAATGTCATCTCCGCCACATCCCGGTGTCTCGGAATCCTGAACAGAGTGCGAAGGTTTCCCATGCCCGAATAGCTGTAACTGCTTTGTGTAGGATACTGTTCGGAACTCAGGGACGAATCCGCAAAATAACTCCTCGAAGCCCTAGATAGGTTGTAGACAGGCTGGCCGCATTGTAAATGATGCAGAAGTCACCAAGTTCATTGATCCGCTTCAGAGCCGCAGGGACATTGCCTCGCTAAAGGTGTTCTATCGTCTATATAATAGCGAATGTTCTGAAGAGCTGTTCAACCTAATCCCCTCCTGGGCCCTCCTCTCCTTTTCATAACAGAACCACGCTCCGAAGCAATAGCTTTACTTTACGGTAACCTCCATCTCGGCACGAATAAAAAAGTTCTCTTCGTCTCATCTTTGCCGTACTGTGAAGCTATAGAACTCTCTCGACTAGGGTGTGCCCTCCTTCCTACACTATGGAGTCCTTAAAACATAATGCGAAGAGACTTTTAAGCAGGCCGGCGCGACATCGACGACTGACAATGGATTGGAGACCCCACGGTAGTAACCGTTGCTATTGGATCACACTGTGCTCACCATCAGATATAGTATAGTCACTTTACCGGACTATTATAAAAAATTAATATTAGAAATGTACAAACTAATATTCAATATTTACGCTACTACTACTACTTATATAACGTAACTTTGTTAAAGCGTTAAATACTCCTCGGACACGAATGATACACATTAAGCGAAGAGTACGTCACATCAATAATCGTACCGCTTTACTTAAACTAATCGTCACCTTTCAAACATACGACGTAGACAAATTTAATTAAACAAGCTTTCACACTTCCTGTGACGTACCATTATTAATTAGTGTACGCGGAACAGATGCAATAGCTTCTAGTGAAGCGAGATAGGTTACTATTTATACGAAAATGATTAGCATGAACACATATCTACATACAATTTTAGGGTGTAAAAGGGGTCATATAACATCTGAAAACTTGAGACGCTCATGCCAACCTATCTATACAGGGTGCACCTGTTTGTAGTATCTACGTTGTATTGTTACGCGTCTGAACCCGCGCTGTAGGTAAACCGCGCTCGTGTCTCCAGCGCTTCCTGGCCGCACGTGGTCGGTACCCATAATGCGGTCAAAGAGCGTCACATTGTAACACTGATTGGACGTTCATATTTCCATTTGCACAAGACAACAGACCGCGCGAGACTAAGCTCGTCAGACAGTTTTACGGTGGCCGTAAACGTCACTACAAAATCAGCTTTAGGTTTGTATAGCCCGAGTGGATCGCGACCACCATAGAGACATGGTTAAAAGTAAAAAGCCCGTGATGGTTTCGGGATCAGCGAGCGCATATCTAGTTTAAATTTACACAGGCTGGCATGACAGCTTGAGACTCGCGATGGTATTATGATCTCTCGTTGATCACCACCGTTCTTGGGTTGTACTGTGCTTAACATTATGTACAGTGCCAACACTTTGAAAAGACACGAAGAAGAAAAAGTATGACTTTGTATAGTTTTTTTTTAAATGTATACACAATATTTAAAAGTTTTATAAGATCAATGTTTTGATTCTCGTCGTTTAAATACTGTTGTGGAATAATAAAAACAAGACGCTCTAAGACTTATAAAATATTATTTTAGGGATCAATGGTAGTATGCTCGAACAGCGCATCGATGAACGTGACTTCGGGTTCTACAATAACTTTAAATTTCGCCAATATAAAATATCGTAATGGAACTATAACATGTTGATAGGTAAAATATAACCTATCTATGTGCTCCAGCAACTGTATTTGAAAGCCAACTTTATTTGTATGTTTTAGTATATTATCGTTTTCAGTTACATCATAACTAGGGCAAAGAGAAATTTCTTTACAGATTTCTTGGGGGATTACTTGCGGCAACCCGACTGGTGGAATACCTCCACCTTACAGAAGATCGCAACCTAATAACCTTGCGTTGTGTTCCTTCAGTGAGTAGGGTTTCTAGAGCTCCTTGGGGTAGAGGGGTACAAGCTCGGCAACGCACTATTGATACCTATGGTATTATAAGCGTCAATGGGCTACGGTAGCCGCTTACCATCAGATGGGTCGTATGCTTCTTTGCCACTTTCATTCTAGAAAAAAAAAATTGAACAGTCATTGTTATAAAGTACGGTTAAACGCAGAAAATTGATTTAAAAAACACCAAACTTCATAAGTCAACACTATATAAAGTTTTCATGATAAATTTTGTATGTGCTGTATATTAGTGAATAAATAAATTGTTTTTCAACTATCAAATTCGATCAGTATATAATATGAAAATTTGTATAAATATTGCATGTTTTTTTATCCTCTTCGATATCCCGACAACACAGTCGATACTAGGCCTATTGTTATTCGAAAATTCATGACAAGCGGTTGAAACATTCACGGATAATTGAAATGTCACGCTGTGCGGACGTCGCGCGTCGGGTTATATCTGCGACTTCAGCGTCACTGCTAAATTGTTTAGATAAACGCAGATTGTCTATATTAATAATTCTGTAATTCTGTCTGTACATGTAGTTTTTTTCTTTAAAATTATTTTGGTTATTCTGTATTTTGTAGTAACAATTTTCTTTCTCCTATCTAAGGTTATTACAATATTAAATATTGTGTATTTATCCTTATAACTATGAACCATTTAGTAATACTAAATACAAGGTCATAATAAATTGTCCAATAAGTGATAATATACAATAATAGCATAATGTAATCAGTGCGAGTTAGTGAAGTTTACTTAGTAAAAACAAATAAAAGAAAATTGATACCTTATTCATTTATTATTGACACAATAATATTTAACACTATAATAAGATACAAATATTAATTCACTGATAAACGAGAAGACAAGACTAAATTGTTATTGAAAGTGCAGCACGTTAAATTCACAAAGGTGAATAGCATTTTAAATCACCATAAATTTTCATGAGTGTGCAAATATATTTTTTTATTTAAATCTTTTATATCCAGTAAAAAACGCGAGCTAAAATTTCAAGGCCCATTTAGCAAATCGTGCACGAGACAGAGATTAACGTGCTCTCTGTTTTTCATTAATAAATACAGAGTTTATCTAAGTATAGATAGTAAATGTTATCTATAGAATTTCACTCAAATATAACACCGCGAGTTCTGTATAAGTTCCTATATGCAACATTTTAAACAATAAATCATTACGTAGACATGATCATTACTAATTATTGAACTAAACCTACTAATTCCCTTACTATTATATCGAACAAAGCTTGATTTCGGGTTTTTAAATTATCCGTCATAAAACCACCAAGAAAACGCCGAAAACTATTTTTTTTCTCTGGGTCTAAATTCGCAAATACTCCATAAAGTTATTTAGAAAGCGTTTGCTTGGCATGCACTAAATCAAATCAAAAATATTTTATACAATTTAGACCCTTTAAGGACAGGGCAACCTATGAATGTCAATATACTACTGCCAGTTTGGAAAACATCTCAGTCAACAAGTAAGAACCGGCAAGTATGTGTGGTAGTAAAAAAAAATTTAAATTGTTATTTACAGTATTTATATTATTTAGAGTTATTATCTTTCAGAAGATGTAAAGAGACGAAATAATTTCCAGACATCACTAAACTTGGTGAATATTTTACATTTTTACTAAAAATAAAGTATATAAGATTTGAACATAAAACATTAGATAAGTTTTTGTAGTGAATCATGTAATACTTTAATTTGAGTATATTTTAAATATTGAATTCCGTAGAAATAGGTATATGGCACACATACGTATTTCCTTCAACGTATGTTCTGACATACGACCGGACATAATTGAGGAAAAAGAATGGAATCGATTTCTTTGTTCTCCTCGATTCGTTTGTCTTTTGAGTTTTCGCTTTCGAGGAAGGGTACCCATGATCATTAGGCGCGCTTGTTAGAAGGCGTTCAGGGATAAATTATATAGGAGACAAAACTTTTCAAAAATGTACTTCATATTAATTTTATTAAATTAATTTTTACCATAAATGCATAGTTTAGTTAGAGCCTGTACTGTATGAAGACGTGGTGTTTTTAAAGAGAATGTTTATATTGTAGAATACTCAGTCCATATCCTCCTGTTTAAGAATTCACTTTTGTACTTAATCTTCTTAATTTGCCTATTATGACAAGCTGAAATGGGTGTACCTAATAGTCACTTCTGAACTTCGTAAAACTCGAAAATATAAACTTAAAAATTATGTGCTTAATGTAATATATTTTATTCATATTCGAAGTTAGCCTAGGTTTTCTAACAATAACTTTGTATATATATCTATTTAATCATCTATATGATTTATATATCTAGAAGTCTAAAGACGTAAGATAGGTATCCAGACTTTTATGCCTTTAAGATCCAATTTCCAAACATAAATTTCCCTATGAGAAATATAGAAAATTATTACTTTACAATGAATACATAAATTCATGAATTAATTATAATTATTTTTATATAACATTGCCATATATAGTTAACAACTCAATACAATAAGCAATTATTTATAAATTTATATGTATAAGCATATAATATAGTAGAATTATATGTTTATAATATTTTGCCGCTATAACCAACCATAGACTAACTGAGGCCAGTCACTAATGGTTCCTACTCCTGAGAACTGAAAAGGAATGCCTTGTGTGCTAGTACTTACGCGTTGCCAACCACAAACTTCGGTTCGGAACATAGCAGCGTGAATATTGCCGCTTTGTAACAAATAGGTGTGGCGGTGATGTTTTCGCAGTTGAACTTTGCACTGGTTCGAATACTCCACTCCACACAACTAGAATGTATGTGCAAAATCACAATTTTTTTTTCTAAATCGTTAAAATTTAACTACATATTACTTTATTTGTCAAAACTTCACATAAAGCCATTTAATTATTTTTTTTACCCTGTTATCTTGAGGTGCCCTAAACAAATAGAGCCGCTTATGGCTTTTACAGATTTAAGGGTGCCAAAGAGCCCAAACCTCGGCTTGGACTGGTGCCGCGATTGCAGAGAAGTTGCGATCCGACTAATTCCCTATCCGTAAAATTCCTCCTGTGAGGAAGGAAGGAATATGTGTATATTGTATTTAGTGATCTGAAAATATGGTCTACACTAACTAGAGTAAAAAATAAGAAAAAAGATCCCTTACAGAAACTATGTACCTATGTGGTATGCACGTATGAATGAACATGTTATGCGTAATGATGTAAGTACGTAGGTAAGTGATTGCAAGTACAGTGTCACTTGTATCGCGAAGGCGGCTGCCAAACTCAAGGGTTTCACACCGAGGGACGGACCTAGGCTTGAGTTGCCGTGAGAGAGGGAGGTCGCGGCCGTGTATATATTCTACTATGGTAACTAATAAGCTGACATACCATAATAACATACTAGCTAGCCCCGCAGACAATGTTCTGCCCTTTCTTGTAGTCAATAACTAGTCCACAGCGTCATCTAACGCATTAGGGGATATCATAAAAACCTCCATAAAAACACTTAGATGCTACATTCATGTTGATCGGTCAATAGGCTAGTATTTAACTAATAAACTTATTTGCATATATATAAATGAAGCTTTTATGCCTCATTTAAGTTTCAAGTATTATCTATGGTGGCAGCACTTTACGCTAGGTTCATTTAGACATTATCTGTAGAAAAATTGTGTTTACTCACTGCTCGGACTTTACACATTTGACCGCCATTAAGCATATTAAAAGGATTACGGTTATTACATTAATATTGTAAAAATTATATTTGAAGCAATAGCTTTTAATGTTGTTTCTCTTTACAGGTTTGTAAACAACTGTATATTGTTAATATTACATAGAATTAAGCTGTGCGTAGAATTAAAAGTTATTTGTAATTTTTAGTAATTTAATAAAATATCTCTTTACAGAGCAACAACCTAATTTATTGTTTCAATAAACAACATATTACAAACATCCATTTTTATATAAATAGATTCAACACCCAGACACACTGCTGAAAATTATGTTAATCACACAAACGTCAGTCATGTCCGGGAATCGAACCCACGACCTTTCGGTTCAATAGTATTTACTACCACTGCGCCACAAGGCCTACACAATTTTATTATCAAAGCTATATAAAGCATGTTTGAAATACAACAATTTTTCAAAAATAAAACGTTTATTTTTGTCGAGTACTAAGATAATAAAAGCCTTGATGACCCACTAACACATCTGTTCGGTCCCAACATTATGAAGAACCAATAAAGAAACTATTATACTTCCATTCCACTATACTCGTAAAGACTTCATCATATCCTTTGTATAAAAGGAAAACTGCGACGACAGACTCATCGTTCTCGTAATAAAACGGAAAACGAAATGAATACTTTTCATATTTTCACTTTATTATATTTTACACGTAACAGAAACTGTATTTTTTAAATGAAAGCTTCTTTAGACGCGCTGAATACTTTATTTTGTGGAAATTGAATAAGACTAAGCCGTCACGTTCGGCTATGTAACACGCTCGTTCGGATAAAGTCGACTCGAGTTGACTAATTGTATTTCGTATTATTAACCTCACCTTTATGGTTTTCACTTCTGTCGCGTCATATCAGAAGCTGTATTTTTGAAGTGAAAGCTTCTTTAGACGCGCTGAATACTTTATTTTGTGGGTATTGAATAAGACTAAGCCGTCACGTTCGGCTATGTAACACGCTCGTTCGGATAAAGTCGACTCGAGTTGACTAATTGTATTTCGTATTATTAACCTCATCTTTATGGTTTTCACTTCTGTCGCGTCATATCAGAAGCTGTATTTTTGAAGTGAAAGCTTCTTTAGACGCGCTGAACACTTTATTTTGTTGGTATTGAATAAGACTAAGCCGTCACGTTCGGCTATTTAACACGCTCGTTCGGATAAAGTCGGCTCGAGCTGACTAATTATATTTCGTATTATTAACCTCACTTTGATGGTTTTCACTTCTGTCGTGTGCTCTTAAAAGCACACGCCGAGTTTTTTTTAAGTTATACTTTTTGGGGCTTTTAGTAGATTTGCGTGCACATCAATGTGACGGAAGTGCGACATGATGCAGTTAGCCACCAATGATAATAATCTGAATTAATTTTACTGACTTTCACTAAAATAGGGTTATGTTTATACATAAACCGATAAATTATTCAAAAAACGTCTGTAATATATATTAATAGTGAACTAACTTCATCATTATCTTAGCACGCGGTATAACATTTTGGAGTTATTATTGTTTTGTTACATCTATAACTTCTTACTAATTTACTTCTAATTTAATTTCTAACTATATTTTTAAATATAAAAGCTGCCTACTTAAATCAATTATTAACATCTGGACGACCGAGTTGCGCTTAGTCTCTCAAACGAAAAACACCCATGTAATTAAACTTGGAACGTAAAATATTATATAAATACAAAGTTTCATCCAAATCGATGGAGCCGTTTCGGTGAAACCAATTACACATATATATTTATACAATAGTTGCTCACTTAATAGTATACTAAGAACAAATATAAATAAATTAAATTAAAAAAAGTAGGTACTTAAAATGTATACAACAAAACAATATCTTATCTTATTATATTAAGTGAGCAATTCTTGTATGTATATATATGTAATTGGTTTCTCGGAAACGGCTCCAACGATTTGGATGAAACTTTGTATTTAGATAATGTTTTACATTCCAAGTATACCTACCTAGACAGGTGTTTTTTTTTCTAAGACACCGAGCAAAGCTCGGTTCCCCAGATATTAAATATTAATCATAGTAACAAATTATCATCAACTTAATTTATATACTTTCATAATTATAGTCAGAAAAGTAAAACTTGCACAATAAGCGTATAAATATGTAATAATCAAATATTATATATGTATATAATATATAATAATATATATATATATGCAAATTAAACAGTTAGAAAAAATACTGGCGTGTATTTAAGTACGCGCGTTAGGAGTTATACTTACTCGAATAGTCACACTCGTTTTATGTTTGACGTATAACATCTTCAACGCATTAAAAGAAGTTTAGCTGACTTTTTGTTATAATGTGCAAGAACGTCGTAAAAAATCACTCTCATTTTTTTTTTCATAATGCTCCTAAGGAAGTAGGTACATCTTCAAGTAAGTAGTTTGCAACCTACACTAATATTACCTAATGGTACTGAATTCTGGTCGGTACGTTTTCTCTAAACGTTTTTGAATTGACCAGTGGCGTGATGTTCGGACTTAACATTCACGATGGGATTAGGACTCCACCCAACAGACCATCACGAACACATGCCACACCTCACTATTACTACAAAAGACAGCCCGGATATTATTCAAATCTTTTAGAATATTCTAAAATAATGTAAACACACTCTTATTATTGTAGTTAAATTAATGTTTTCAAATTGTTTCTAATACGGTAGATAATTTACTTTTTTCTCATATTTATGGTACTAGCAGTGCACTTATAGGAAACGTAGAACTATTAATATCGTTGGCTCAGTAGAAATTATTGCTTAGTGGTAGCGTATAGGGACACCGCGTCGAGTATCGTGAATTCAAATCAATGAGCCTGTGTTGTCGATGAAGAAAAACATCGCGATGAAACCATAGCATGGTGATAGACTATTTTCTAATGCTCGCCTGGCTAGCTACCACCATCCCCAAGTTGAAAGTTTGTCGCCAAGCCTATAATTGTGTTCCGGCAGATGCACTTGAGAGCTAGTTTCTACGTCGTCACTTAACTTCAGGTGGATTCTGACCAGAACATTAAACCTATAAACGATAAATAAAATAAAAATAAACTGAAATCTTATGAAAACTTATAGATACTAGTCTATTTTATTAAAAACTATTTTATTACTTCGTAATTGGCACTTTAAAATGTTATTCCATTGTTTTAAAATTTCTACAAAATTTAGTGTAAAGTTCGTATAAAATAAATAAATAGACACCATGTAAAGGCCACTGACATTAATAAAATGGTTTACTCCATAGAGTATAATAGTTGTATTTATTTAAAAAGTTATTAATCATAATGAATATCTTTTTAAATAAATACAACTATTACCGATATTGATGTATAACCAAAACAAACAAATGTTTATGAAACTGCGTTCAAAAAGACTCGCATAAATAATGTGCCTATAATGACATAAATATAATATACCTATATATATATATATATATATATATATATATAACGTTGGACAAACCATTTAGAAAGAAAATTAATTTATAAACCAATAAAATTATTTTAGGTTTATCCTTTTCTATTATTACATTCTTTTGTCTAGGTTTTCATTATTTGAGAAAGCACATTGTCACGTTCAAATTGTTTTTAGTTAAAAAAATAATTAACTTAGTTATTTGGTGATTGTATTGGTTACAGTTGAATATTTATCATAATTTTTAACCAGCATAAAAAAAGGAGGAGGTTCTCAATTCGAATGTACTATTTTATATTTGTTCAGCCATAGCTTCTATGTTTATGAACCGATTTAGATGATTCTTTGTTTTTGTTAGAAAGGGTTCAAGAGTAGTTTTAATTGAATTAGCTTTAAACCTTCGACTTCGAAGATACACCAGCAAACTCCACAAAATCACTGAAGTTGCTTTCTTTTGACGTGACAACGTCTTATAAATTGGTTTGCCGGGTGACACTTCAAGAAACTGCGTTACGCTCCGCTCACGTTATGCGCTCACAATGAGAGCGAGTGAGAGGCACGCGTCCCTTCCACTCGGGCATGGTTAGCCCGCCTAAGAGCGAGAGAGACAGACATAAAGTCGTTGTCACGTAAAACTTTCGCCCGTATACCGACTTTACAGGCAACCAATTTTTTTTAATTACCTTGTATTACATTAGCTACTTGATATTAGGACCTAAAAGTTATTTTATAAACAAAAAAATATTTATAATATTGCAAAATGTCATTGATCTAATCAATAAAAGTCCTGAAGCAAGCAATCAAAACATAATAATACACAAGCAGAGTCAGCCCGACGCGCGACGCTTCGCGGCACATCGCTACGAGCTACGAGTTGCTACGACTATCAAACGGACGATATTTCCATTGCATTCCTTTTGTTATCCCGACTATGAGAATCATTCCCCGGTACCGTGCCTCCGCATTTTGCATTATTTTCTTTTTTGACTAACGAATTGAATGTTTTATCCTTATTACACTCTCGATATTGACGTCAAATAGCAGATTGTATTACCTCGTCGTTCTTTTTCAATCACATTTCGTAGGATCCCGTAATGGAACAAAATACTCGCTTCTGAAAATCTCGCTTTTTTCTCCAATTCGGGAATGATGAAAGAGAGTGATCGAACCTTTTTTGTTGTGGTGGTAGCATTAACATTTAGAAAAAAAAAGATTGCGAAAAAATAATTGAAGAAGGCATAAAGTATATATAGTATAAAATACTAGCTGTGTCTGCAGTTTCGCGCCCACCAATAATATTTTGTTTATAAAGATATCCTTTGATTAAAATTTAATTATAAATGATATCTAACCCATAATGATAAAATTATTTATTTTTATTAGGTTCACAGGTCATAAGTCCGTGTAAACAGATTTTAATTATTTATTTTGAAAACAGTCTATGTGGTACAAAGCTCCTTAAAATTTAGTTTTATTCATTTATTTATAACAATATTTAGACAACGTATTGCTAGAAGAGAACGTACCGACAACAATTATACTTTTACATTTAATTATTTTATTTACTATTACTTATGATAATTAACGTAACAACATTTATATTAAAACCTGATCAGAGAAATATATCTACAAATTAAAGAAAATCACGCAAAGCGGATTGTAATAAGCAAACTAACTAACACGTTACGTTTACGTTTTTAATATGTAAGGAAGTGAGCACTGTTAAGTGATCGAAACTATTTTAAATTAAAATGCAAGGAATATAAACATACAAGACAATTTCTAACAAAAATGAAAACTGACTTCAAATATTTTGAAGAGTTCCCCGGTGTATCTTCGAAGTTAAAGGTCCAGTGCGAATTAAATTAAAATGGGAACATCCTTAAGGTATCCCCTATTAAACAAAAACGAACCATCCATATCGCTTCATAAACAAAGTAGTTATGACTGAACATCCATTAAAAATATATACATTCAAATTGAATAACATCCGCCTTTTTTGGAAGTCAGTAAAAAGTAGGAAAATTAACTCGGCTGACATAATAAGTCAAGTGAGAAATATTAAGACCAACCAATTAGAAGTATGAAGTTAAAATAATTACTTTTTTATGAATTCAAAATAATTTAACATATAAATCATTTAATTAACTCTAATAAACAAATGTTACTGAAGCACGTAACAACACAACGCGCGCGTACAAAATATTAATGTCAATTATTAATTAAAACGCAAACAATTATCCCACCCCTTAATTTTGAGACCGCGAGCAGGCAGTCTCAAATTATTGCGCTAAATACGCGGCCCAATTTATCTTGAATCTCATCAGGTTTGGCGAAATTTAAATTAAAATGTAAATGCTGGGAAGGGTGACCTCTCTAATTGCGGGTTAGGTCCGTTGTTGTTAAAATTGTCCCGTATTTCCACGTGTAATAATACCCAATATACATTCAATATTAATGTTTTTTTTTAAATTAAATCTGTTGGTTGCAGTGACTACTTCGTCTTGGCTTACCTCTTTCCAGCATTAATTACCTATATAAAAAAAAAAGTTTGGAAAAACCGAAAGTGCACGGTCTCATACAACTCATTTGAATTTTAATAATAAAAATTATCTTAGATAAGAATAATAGAGTGCAAGCGCACTACTAAAATAAATGACAGAGCAACCTTGTTATTATAAAAGTGTAAATAGTGAACTTTTTTAATAAAAAAACCATTTTATCAATAAACTACGGGCACTAGGCTATTGATATTAAATAGGTAAATAGTTAATGTTAGCCTTAAGATAATAAACAAAACTCAGTCTCGATACGTCCATTATTTCGGGAGTCATCGTAACCACGTCGTAAAAAAAACCAAACGTTCACGTGATTTTTGTTAACCAGTTTTTTTTAAAATAGCAAAATGAAATTGTTTATTACAGAATATGATATAGATTACTTGAACTGTTTTCGTGAAATATATCTAATCATATTATCGATATCTGTCCCAATTGGTTATGGTAGAGACTGTTTAGGAGCAAAAAAATGCTTAACTTTGACGTGTCGAGAGTAGAGCACGACCTTAACCGCTTCACGGTGTGAGGCGTGCAAAAGTTTTTTTTTTTAAAACAGCATGAAAAAGTAACGCCACATTCCAATCCAAAAACCACAGCGACCATTGAGATATCAACAATATATCCACAGTCGCCGTTGTCATGTCTGCCAGCGAGCTTTAAGACATCTGAATTTTCACTGGCTGGTCCCAAAATGTGGTAAACCAGCACCATGTCCAATCTGCATGGTGGTCGCGACCCAGTTGGGTAGAGATACCCAACCACCTTGATTGTTAACTGGATATACATTAGCTGATCCTGGAGCTCGAAGTACCTAAGCGTGCATGGTATGATATAAGGCATTCGCGATCCAATCAAACAACAAAATTGTCGTATCCTACCTAACACCTGTCCAAATCTAGTAACTACTGATTAAACAACACAATTTTTAACAAAAAAGAAAACCAATTTCAATGGTTTGTAAGAGTTATCTGGTGTATCTTAGAAGTTGAAGGCCCAATTCCAATGAAATTATGAAATGGGGCCACCCTTGAGGCAACAAAAAAAGAGTCATCCAAATCGGTTCATAAACAAAAAAGTTAAGGCTGAAAATCCATTAAAAAAAGTACATTCGAATTGAGTAATTTCCGTCTTTTTCAAATTCGGTTAAAAAAATAATATAAATAACATTTTTAAATTTTCTCCAGTTCTAAATAGCTTATACTAATAAAATTATGAAATTACAGGTTTACGTGAAGGTAACTTAGGAAGTTAATCGGATTGGTTGCACTATCTTACACTTATATAGTTTACTCAAAATATAAAGTTTCTATCAAACCTAGGCGAAGCCAATCCGTGTGTTAAATCAGTTTAATTGCTTCAGAATCGTTAGATATTGAGACCAACACACGGAATGGTAATAACCTTTGGTATACGAGTCGGGTACGTACCAAACTATTTCACTAATTTAATAGTGAACTAAATTACTGTTTAATTTTGTTGTAATACGAAGTGGTAAAGTAAGATCCGACTAGGTCGTAAGTCACAACCACCATGCACATAGTCAAAAAATTTGATTAAGTTGCTAGTTTGTCTTATTTTCAACTTTGAATGGTCGTCACGTGTTCATGTTTTTAGATATACGAATACATTATATAAACCTTGTATAATTATGTATATGCATTTTTACTTAAGAACTGTAATAAATCATGAGGACTTAATGATAATAATTGATTG
This sequence comes from Saturnia japonica, assembly GCA_033032175.1. Classification (NCBI taxonomy): domain Eukaryota; kingdom Metazoa; phylum Arthropoda; class Insecta; order Lepidoptera; family Saturniidae; genus Saturnia; species Saturnia japonica. The sequence goes on from CM065314.1 coordinate 10,284,664, forward strand.
TGGTTGTGACAATTCTCAATAAATACAAAGATTGCGAAGCTCATTTTGTTGCTAAGTAAAATCAAATTTGTAATTGATCATTAAAATACCAAGAAAACCATGTATATCGGTATACTTTAAACTCGAAACTCATTGAACTGTACGAGAAACGTTGATTTAACATAAATTATTACCGTTGCAGCTGATGTATTGTCTAAGCAGGGATATGAAGAATCGCATTTTTGAGGCTGGGCTTTAAAAAATGTGTATTTATCATCTCTAACAAAAACAGTAAAACTAATATTTATTTTAGACAATATATCTGGAAAGCTAAAGTAAGAGGTATGATAATCTATCAAGATTATTATTGTTATATCAAGATTACTTTATACGATTTAAACCATACAAATGTATTCATAAACATCAAAGGCACTGCCACTGATTTGAAAAACAACAAATTATTTGAGAAATATCATCATCAACAGAGCTAGCACAAAATCAAAATAATCTTTATTCAATTTAGGCCCTAAAAAGGCACTTATGAACGTCAAAACACTATTGCCGGTTCGGAAAATATCTCAGATATCGAGAAGAACCGATAATAAACTCGATCGGGTTTATCTTTTTTTTGTTAACTGTACAAATTTTAATATAACAGGTACAATAATAATAATTTAGTGGATGCACAGAGAGGGAGTCCACTTCCAGACATCACTTTTGATGGTAAAGCCCGCTCGACATGATCCTTGAACTTGTTGTCCGGCAAATCAGTACTGTACTTCGGGATCTTGTTATAGAACCTTACACTATTACCTAAAAAACTTTTATTAGTCTTACTAAGTCTAAAACACGCTATGACTAATTTATCTCCATTTCTAGTATTAACATTGTGCTGATATTTGACAAAATCCAGTTTGTCTAAGTTTTTATGGACATACATTAAGTTACCAAAGATGTGATGTGGCAAAGTTAAAATACTAAATTCCTGGAACATGTTCTTTAGTGATTCGCGGGGTCTCATATTGTAAATTGTTCGAACTGCCCGCTTTTGTAATATAAATATGGTATCTACCTCAGCTGCTGAACCCCACAGCAAAATACCATAAGACATTAAGCTATAAAAGTACGCGAAGTAGACTAACCTACCTAGCGCTGGCAATATCTGTTAACTGGCGAATCATGCGTACTGCGAATGCAGCAGAACTTAATCTTCCAACCAAAATTTTAATATGCGGATCCACTGTAATTTCGAATCAAGAAGACAGTACCATCAGCTAAGCCTACTAAATTCCCTTCTATCTTGATACTACTATCAACACGCCGAACATTGGGCAAGACAAATCTCATAGATTTGGTTTTGTTTGCATTTAGTAATAAATTATTTAAAGCAAACCATTCAGAGATTTTAACTTAGGGTTTTGTTTAATTACCTTTAATCACAAAATCCTTTTTCTTTTTATAGAAAATAATATGGAGTTTTGATTTCCATGGTGGCCTTTTTCTGGCCAGGTTAGGTACAACCCTCAAGTTGACAATCTGTCGCCAAGCACCGATAAGTCTGTTCCAGAAGCTGCACTTGAGAGTCTGTCTTCTACTAGGCTTGATATGTTTATAAAAATCTAAAATTTCCGAGAAAATCGCGCGCATATAAACTTACCAGGAAGTCAATAATCATCCTTTTTTAAAGTTATTATCGTGAAGTTTTGCTTAAAACTTGTCCAAAAAAGTATCTCCAAGGTCACATTGATGCAAACCTTGAGTAGGAATAATTTAATACTATTTTTATCCTTATTTTAAAATTTCCAGCCGACCCAAAAATCAGACGGTAACAAAATAGGTTTTTTTAAATTTTATTTCTATTAGTTAATAATGACGCGATAAAAGCATGCTAATGACTTACTTATTTCAGGCATTCCAGATATCACAAAACCATAATCCATATAACGTTTCCAGGAAGGCATAAGATTTATAATCACTGCTAAAAGATATTTAAATGTACGCTAGTATTATTTAAATATTTGCCATTTATTCATCCCACGTTCTTGTTCGTCGAACTAAATAAGACAGTTTGACATTAGCCCTTTACGAACCGGAGTTTCACTGGCGGAAAATCGAAGCGCGCCCGCCTCTCCGCCGAGCAAATTCACACTGTCAGCTTTTCCAAGCAACACATGATTTTCTGAAGCAACCCTCAACATAACTCGGTCGAGAGTGCAAAACCTTCACACAGTGACACGGGGGTAAAACATAATAGTAGTTCGTTAGCATAACACCGTTCGAGGTAGCCACTGCGACTGATTTCAATAAATTATTTAAGTTATTAAACGATTTCCCTTCAGGTTTTCATATTTTCATTGAATCAGGTATTATTTTGCTTCGTTATCCTTTTCAGTATACAAAGTTGTACCTTGTTAATCCATTTTAATCTAATTATAATTGTTTGTCTGTGTATCCGACACTCTGGTTTTTATTATTAATATTATATTAACTTACCAAGGGATTTTAACTTTATTGTTTTAACTGACATAAAAGGAAGGTTCTAATTATACTTATTATGTTCACTCACTCATCACGAGATCTCCGAAACCATAGATCGGATTGACTTCAAATTTTGCATAGTTACTTTTTTCGCGATGTAGACGCTCACTAAGAACGGGTTTTGGGAAATTTAACCTCTAAGGGTGTAAAATAGGGGTTGAGAGTTTGTGTGGGAACATTGTCTTGAAATTTGGTACTTAGACTTTTAAAAGAAATAATTAAACACGTGTGTCAGCATTTATCAAAATTCTTCAGTAAAGGGTGTATTAATAGGGGTTAAAGGTTGTATAGTAAAAATATTTTTTGTTTAATTAATGTCTTGACCTGAAATTTAGCACGCATATCCTTCAATAAAAATGTATCATATAAGGGTGTAAAATAAGAGTTGAAAGATTGTTTAGGGGAAAAAAATATTTATAGATTGGATGATAATTATTACCCACACGTAATATACCACACCATACTCTTCAATTATAAAATTATTTACCTAAATTAAGTTAAGGGATGAATGGAGATAGATTCTCTTTCATACAATCTTGAGCCTCGATAAAAATATAAAAATGGTGTCCATTAATGTTTAATACATTCTGCAAATTTTAGCAATTTGAAAGCAGCGATTTATGAAATTTCGTAAAAGTGAGGTCATCTTTTGAAGTACGGTTGGAATTTTTTATATAGATTTATGTTTATTATATTTCTAAAGTGGGAGGGCGTTAAGAGGCAAACAAATCCTATGAAATAGGTAAAGATTTTAAAAATAACATTGCAAAATGACTTATCCACAACGGTACAAGATTATTGGAATCTGGAGCTGTCATATGTCAGCACTGAGCACAGACTAAATATAATTATAAATACAATAATTTGTTTTTTTATTGGTTTACGATTTAGATGAAATTTTGTACATAGATATATTTCATGATTGATGGGTTATAAGATTTGTTAAAAAAACATAACATTTTTATTTAATTCTAATCCGATTTTTATGAAATTTCGTACACGGGATGTAAGTACACTTCATTTCATAATCAATAGGCTATAAGAACACTCATATTACATTTAGAAGAACCGATTTGAAGAAAGTTTTGCATGGGTAAAATGCACGGGAACTACATGTGATATGAATTGTCAATAAAATGCGTAAAATAAAATTACGGGATGACAAAATTACTGCATAACAAACGCGAACAGAGCCGCGGGTACACCGCTAGTATTTTTATATGCGTTTTCTTAATAGAAATTATACAATCCAATGTTGTGCTTTTTTGTTAGGTAATTTATACACTTACGACACTTATCTACAGACTTATACCTTTAAGAATTGTGTTTAATGTAGATCTTGAAATAAGTAGGTTTTATTTTTAACTTTTAATTCTCTAAAATATTATTTACCCCGTACCGTACCTTCCCTAGGGAGAAAGGTTTTGCCCAACAGTGGTACACTTATAGGTTGATAATAATAATAATATAATTATTATTAGAGTAGAACTACAATAATTGGATGAATACAATGTTAAACTTGTAAAAATAAAATACTTCACTAAGTATTGATAAGATAATAATACAATACAATTAAAGCTATAGATACATACGGCATCCCTATATTAATTTACTCTTTTGGTATAATTAACTGGTCTCAAAATACTCTTAAAAATCTACAGCGGATAATTAATACGTCATTAACCAAATACAGAAAACATCATCCATGATCATGTACAGAAAAGCTTACCCTACCCATAAATGAAGGAGGAAGAGGATTAATTGATATAAAAAATTTACACAATAAACAAATTACAAATTTACGTACCTTCATTCAAAATCGTTCACATTAATATCCACTACATAAAGCAATAACCCTAGCTAACACAAAACTCACAACACTCAATTTAAAAGACAAAGAAGCTCAAAGTAATGAAATCATCATAGACAATAAGCAGAAACTGGTTACATAAATGCAAAAATCTTTACATGGCAGGCATCATCGTAATTTGTCCAACCCGAATATCGATAGACTTGCATTAACAGTTTGGCTCCAGCGTGGGGAGCTGTTTCCTGAAATTAAGGGATTTATGATTGCAATCCAAGACCAAATCATAGACACTAGGAATTACAGGAAATATATTATAAAAAATATGACCGATACAGATTTACATCGTCACTGTCACAGTAACTCTGAAACGAACAACACATAACAGGGGCGCGCAGATCTATATCACAAACCGACTACAAACACCGACACGATCAAGTTGCATCCATAATACATCAATACATAGCCATTAAATACAGTCTTATTAATGAAAAATTTCCTTACTACAAATATTCCCCACAAACTGTACTAGATTCCAATAACTATAAGCTCTATTGGGATAGAACCATAATAACAGATCAAACGATTTACTGCAATAGGCTATATCACACTGCATGACAAAATTAGTAAAACTTTTTACCTCATTTACATAGCCATACATAATACACACAACTTATCATCAAGCTATACTGAAAAAATTGCAAAATACACAAAGTTATCAATTCAAATTAAAAGTCAATGGAAAGTTAATACAGTTATAACAGTACCGATAGTTATTTCCTCACTGGCTTCATCCCACATACACCACACAATAGTTTAAAAACACTTAATATACATCCTCTTACCTTTGTTCAGCTTCAAAAGGCCGTTGTATTAAGCACCTGCAGAATTGTTAGAAAATTTTTGTCTATAGATAAGTAGCAAACACTATCACTATCTTTTCTATCACTTTTCTTTTCGCTGTCGCTTGGTTATGTGAAATAAATACTTCAAATAAAATAAAGCATAAAAAACACAATAATAATAATAATAGAGTTTTAGAAGATAAGATATTATTATTATTTTGTAAAACTTTGCGGGTCATGAGTCTGCAAGGATATAAATAAATTACATTAATAATAGAAGTTAAATATATGTATAAATACAGATCAACATATTAAAATTAGTAATTTTAAATAATTAGTAATCCGCTCAAATATGCGTATCATAAAGTGCAAAATATTCTGTGACGACAAGCGAGAGCTGTTACCTGGCAGACTAGATACAACCAGGTTTGGATTGTTTTCGTAGAACGTAGGCTTTTCGGAGCGCCAATAATGAGCTCAACTAAGTTGATTATCAGTTATCACTACACGTCGCGTTACATAGTAGCCTTTTTAAAATAAAAAAGTATTCATAACACGGCGTAGTTGAAAACCGCTGCTAAGTAAATTGTGTACGTGCTTGGCCCACTGCCGAATGGGTCAACCGCAAAATATACCCTTACTAGCCACTGCTTGCAACTTTGTTGGCGTTAATTACAATATGAAAGCTTTTAACAATAAAATATAGTCTAGAACACTCGACGATAATGTAGTTTTCTAACCGTGAAACAATTTTTAGAATTGAATCAGTAGTTCCAGAGATTACCTCTTACAAATTTTACCTCTTTTTAATACAATTCTACATACTCAATACTATTATGTAAGTTAATATTATTAATATGTTGCTTTTTTTTTTAAATTTCAATTAGTTCTAATTTCTTTAATTATTCCAATAACATTACATATGTAATCTTATTATGCTTATTTATATTAATTCTTTATGTTTAATGTTCATTATTTTATATGTATATAGTTAAATTTAGTATTTAAGTATGTTGTTCGAGCACGTCGTGTTGCCTACTATAGCCTACTATATTCGTAATCACTAATCAGCATCTTTAATATAGTATGTTTATCGGGAAATTTTGGCAAGACATTAAAAGTACAGACAGGACTACAGATTTATTAATATAGATGAAACAAAATTCAAGCGCAGTTTATGCTGGTGTGATATTGGCTATTTAAACCCCGCAATCCGTCCATCACACAACCTTACTTAAAAAGGGTCAGGCGGGTTTTTGAGTTCACAAAGATTCGAGCGGACAGAGAGGTCTCATAGGAAAGATTTTGGATATACGTTATTCACAGGACTATTTTTTCTGTACTTAAATGAAATAAAACTATATTATTTGTATAATTTATTGTAGATTATATGCAACAAATGCAAAATTACTTCTTAAATTCTATTTAATACTAGCTATGTCCCCGGCTTCGCTCACGTGGACTACACAATGCCATCGATCGGGCACATGCGTGAATCTTGCTTTCCCTCTCCGGGTTATTTTAAATAACAAAAATGCTTATTGTGGATGTTCCTTAGAAAATAGACATACTCTCGCTAACTTTTTCGTAGATGTCTACTATTATTAATTATTGTATTAATTGGATATATATCTTATGGTTTAATTGATGAATTGATTCACCATGTCCAAGTTTTTTTAATTACTCGGAACCCTAATTATTTTCTAAAATATAAGTAGCCTAAGGTACTTCTTATAACATCAGCTATCTACCAATGAAAGTCCCGTCCAATTCGATCGAAACGTTTCGGAGATTACCCGGAACAAAAAGACAGACAGACAGACAGAAAAAAAAAATTTGGTATAGGTATTGTATATACTTTCATATGCATTTAGTAAAAAGCTGTTATTTTGACTTTACAAACAGACACTTCAATCTTATTAATTGTATAGAGTATAGATAGCAAACCTGGCCACGCGTTGCATAGTGTGCCGTTTTGAAGGCCATAGGGAACTATGATCCGATCGCTACCAAATTGTACAGGATCACCCGCTTTGCTAATAGCAAGATTGTTTGAAAAAAATCGTTACAGTTTACGAGTATCAGACTTAAGTGAAAATAAATCATACGAGATTATTTCATATAGGAATTTTCTTTTTCTCTTTTTTTTAAATGGTTTTTTAATTTATTTTTCCCAATTACAAAAAAATGAAATATACTATTTGCTAAAATCGCCAAACTGTAAAACAGTTTCTTTGCGATAAACAAATAACACTAACTTGTTACAACTATCGTATAAATATTATATATCACTTCAACTTAAGAAAGAAAGAAAAAAAGGACATTTATTTGACAGTGAAATACGGACATAATTAACACAACACACATTAAACAAGAGATTACAATAAAATAGTACTAATTATATTTATACATTTACATAAATACATATACAAAAGCCGTACTCAAGTTCAAAACGGACCTCAGCTCAGCATATGCTATAGCAAAAATACTATAGCGCTGGTTTTCAGTCAGGCATAAACTAGATACTAATAATAATCATAATAAATAATATTCATAAGTACCTACTCCTGCTTCAAATAATATTTTTCAATAATTAAGTATTTATTATATGACAAAGTTTGGTTCCAAAATAACATTTTTATTATAATTATATTTATTTTTGAATAATATCTAACATGATGGTTTTCATTTTCTCCTTACATGTATTAACACTTTTGTGGTCTTTTATTATTATCTATTCTAGGCAATAAGTACCATAAACTCTATACGTCTATAATATTAACTATAGATGAATACGTGAAGCAAAAGCTTTTGGTACCTTTTTAAGCGTATTGCGTGCACGGAAGACTGTGACATTTAGCACGGTTAAAGTTTATATGGAGGAGTGCAGGAAGCTAAAATTTATTTATAATATCTGTACCTAATATAATAAATTAATACTGCGAATCCTAACCCGATCAATGCCATTGAACTTAGACCCTCCCAAAATATTGACATTGTTACTCAACGAAAAGTGACAGCAAGTGATGTAGATAATACTCATTGTTTAGGTTCATGAATACTGCAAATGTCAAACAGAAAATAATCTATGATGAAAAAGTCGCTGGTCGAATTTCGAGCTTAGGGTGATCGCTAGTTATTAAAAAAATGTAACGTTTTTGAATATGTTTCTAGGAGGTAATTAATATCTACGACGTTTGGTCTAAAAAATTCTTTTGCTAAAAGAAAACTACACTATTTAAGAATTATATAGGCTATTTTATATTGTAATTAATCGGAACGAAGTCGCGGAGGGTTGCTAGTTTTACTAATAGTATTGCTTTTAAATTTGAAAATTTTGGTGTACCTATATGGAAACTCTTACCGTTAAGTTATCCCAAATAGAGTTAAACTAACAAAATTTATGAATATGTATCCATACATAAATCATGATCAGGACAAACTTCTACTCTTTGGTGTAGCATGAATATCGTGAAACTTTACTTATAAAGTTTAGTGTGTAGTATCCGTAACAGTTTCGACTCCCACATCACACTAATACAAGTTACTGTCTCAAAGTATTTGTACCTGCAAAATTGTACAGAACTTTAATGTTGGCATTACATTTTATTCATAGTAAGTCGTCAAATTAACGGCACTGTCCCTGAAAGTAAGCAGAGTATAATATAAACATAACAGCGACCACAAAGATATCGTCAATCCATTAACAGTCGCCGATGCAATCTCTTCACGTTACGCGGGAAGGACCCGTTTAATTAATAAGAAGAGATTGCAATTGTCAGAAGATGGTTCCACAGTTTCGCGGTACGACAAAGATAAGACAGAAAACTTTTTAGTTCGTGCCGAGATGGAGGTTACCACAAACCTGTGGCATGAAGTCCAGCACGTGTGGTATTCTTGTGGAAATTGTGCTGTGATGTTGTGTTTTTAGATATGAATCCAATATACCTAGTATATGTTGTATAATTGCAGTTTAGATTTTGTGGTACAGTGATAGAAGCCGAGAGTTCGATTTCCGGATAAAATGTAGTTTTATGTGATATGTGACAACTATAGCTACGATTAATGAATGAATGAAAAAAAAAGTTATTACACCCTGGCGAGATCAGAGCCACAAGTAATTTTTTTCCAGCTAACCAGCGGTATTCTGGGAGAAAAAAAAAATAACGTAAGCAATGAGAATAGATGAATTTGTAAAAATAAACAAAAATGAAAACACTCAATTACAAATATTATATATAGTATACTAGCTGTTCCCGTGGCTTTGCTTACGTGGACTATAGAATGCCCACGAGAAACATGCTACCCCACTCCCGGCAATTAAAAAAAAAAATTATTATGGGTGTTCCTTAGAAGATAGACTACTCTCTGTGATTTTTTTATAAGTCTTTTTAATGCCTAATTATGTAGTACATTAATTTGCAATATCTCTTATTGTTTACTCAACGATGCCATTTAAGCGCCCGAATTGATTCACCATGACAATTTTTTTTCTTATTTGTGCAGAACCTTAATTCTTTTTCTAAAATAAAAGTAGCCTAAGTTACTCCCTATAGCATCAGCTATCTATCAGTGAACGAGCCGTCAAAATCGGTCCAACCGTTTCGGAGATTACCCGGAACAAACAGACAAACCGATAGATAAAATTTTTAAAAATTGTTTTTTATTATAGGTATCGTATATACTTTCATATGCATTTAGTAAAAAGCTGTTATTTTTACATTACAAACAGACACTTCAATTTTATTAATTGTATAGATAATGTATTATTCTCGATGTATTACTTTAAACTCTATGCAACGACATCTGCCATCGCATTATCGAAGTTTTTATTCCTTTAAAATTAAAAGAGGTTTCAGCTAAATTTATTTGTAGTCAATAAAATTATTTTTATATTACGTCCGATTTAGAAAAACATAATATATTATATATACCTACTACATCTATGGAATATGTATATACATTTACCATGGACGTGTATGTAAAAGTATTTTATACATCCATGAAATTTACTATGAGTTTCGTTACCTTTCACTTCTTTCTTACCAAAAGAATACATAAATATTCATATCCCTAATTTGAGACATGATGGGTTTTTCATACAAACTTTCACCCAAGTTTTATTTTCACCTTTGATGGGATCACAAAATGAGATAATTCACTTGTCGCTAAACTGTATATTCCAGATAATTAACAATAGGTATATTGCTTACAATATATAAACTCCCGCGAACCGCGGTTGACATCATAAAATAAAACAGTAATTATGCCGTACTGCGTATATAAAGAGTTTAAAAACTCTTCAGCCAATCTTAAAAAGAATACTGGACTATCATTCAATAAGTAATTATTACAAATACAATATATTTCTTATTAAGTACAACAATTTCAATAAAACAAACAAAACTTGTTGACGTTAACAACGCTGTCATTTAATAATTACTGCACATGCGCATCGTACATCAACAATCCGGTTGGTATGGCAGCCAAGTTCATTCCACCATTATCGCGCATGCGCATTTGGTGTTTCCTTATTATTTGTTGTTCTTAGAAATTTCACCTCCTATTTTGTACCCTTAAAGTTTTATTTTCGCTACAAAAAGTACCCCATGTCCTTTCCCAAGATCCAATCTATCTCTATACCGAAATTCATCAAAATTGGTTCAGCGGTTTAGGCGTGAAAACGTAACAGACATACAGACAGACAGAGTTACTTTCGCATTTGTAATATTAGTATGAATAAGTACGGTAAATCAAAGTAACGCTTAATTTGAAATCAAAAAACCACGTGTAACATTATCTGTGAAATTAATTTAATATTAAAGAAAATACATAAAGGAAAAAATAACACCAAACACCATTCAAGGTAAGGATAAAAATATGTATGGATTTTAACCTATTTAAACAGGTTTCATTTACCAAATATTTCATTTCCCATTAAAAGGACGATTTAACGAAAACTCAGACTATACATCTACATTTCTAATTCAGTACAAACGGATTATACTAAGCTTTTAAGTTAACAAATGTCGTTTTTAACACACATTATGAAATACTCATATAGGATCGTTTGGCCGATCCTATTAATTAAAAATGCAGCTCAGCGTTTGAATTATTGCTGTATTTATTTTGTAGCTAGTAACCGATTACAGAATAATATATCTTCCTGTCAGTCAGTGACAGACGTCTTCTTTATCTTTTTCAAGACTTGAAAGTGAGCCAGTCTATCATAAACAAAATAGAATGTGGCTGAAGTAAGAACTATTTACTGTGATAAGTCGCCACACTCATCATCATAAAATTCAAGAGCGGTGGTGCTCTTGTCGGTGGTGCAATCTTCAGCTTTCTCTACACAATACACTGTGCCTTTCTCTTGACATCAACAAGCTACTTTTTCTTTCGCTTGCTGGATGTATGTCCTTCTTGGTCTTCCTCTGTTCCTCTTTCCGTCAATCTTTCCTTCGTTTATCGTTTTTAATAGTTCGTCGTGTCGAATCAAAAGCCCCACCAAATTTCTCCTCCTATTTTTAATTATCTCTGGTAATATTCTCCTCTCCTTTACCATGTTTAATACCTCTTAGTTAGTTTTCTTTCCATCCAACTAATTCTCTCCACATTTTACATGCTTCTAATCTCTCCTCGTCTCTCTTTATCATTGTCCACGTTTCACACCCATATAAAGCTAAGCTCCATACAAATATTTTTATTAATTTATTTTAGTTTTTTATTTGTTTTGATATTTTTCATCAAAATAAATATTTCTTCTGATTAAAAGCCTTCTTTGCCACCGCTATGCCGGTTAGATATCAGATGTACACCTAGAGTCATTTGTAATTATGCTGCCTAAATATTTGAATGTCTTAACTTGTTCGATGGGCGTATTATTAAGAGTGATCGGGTTATTGCCTTCTCTTTTTGAAGCTTTTAATATTTTTGTTTTGTTTGTGTTGATTTTAAGACTAAAGTTAGTAAATATGATATCCATTTCTATTAATAAACGTTCTAATTAATTTTTTGACTTTGCTGTGTATAGTATGTTGTTACAAATAAATCTATTTAATACGCCTTTAGTAACAATTATTTTTACCCAAATACTTGTTCTTAAAATGAACAAAAAGTTAAATAATATTAAAAACAATTAATGCAAGAATTAAAAAGAGTTATAAAAACATGGAAAAAAGTATGTACACGCACTTAATGAGTTATGCTTCTTTAGCATAACAAAACAAAATAGCTCCAAAAATAATTTTAACCCGTATTTCAACCACATATTGAAGTTAGAGCCATCAATGATAATAATGTAAATTCATAAACTAAAATGATGTTTATTTATACATAGTTAAATTATTGTTATACATTGAAAAAAATATTATTCAAATGACTTTACGTTATTATTATTGATGGGCACATACATGATGCTCGCAAAAATGCTCGCATAATTTTACCCTGTACTAAACATAGCAAAAGAATTTTAAATTCAAAAATAGTTTAATAGGAATATCGTGGATACCTGTAGTGTAATTATCGAAAAGAAGCTCAGTATGAAAATAAAGTTTCAGCATTCTCGTCACAACGTCCCGGTTTATTTCCAGAAAAAGAGCCTGTTACAACGGAGACGCTATCTTTATATAGCGGGACGTTTCATCAAGATTATTTTCTTTTCAGAACGCTCTTGATGGGGCGCCGCACCGCTTCAGAGGACGCTGTCGCGGTCGGATCTCTTCAGAAAACACGGTGTCACGGTCGCCAAATCGTTTTAACCAATATTACTTATATCAAAGAATGGAATTAAAGCCGTTTTTTTTTTCTTAAAAGTCCTTGGACCTAAGTATAGTACAATCACATGAACAATAATAAATGTGATTTTATCAAATAAAAGGTAAGCAATTAGTGTTGCACTATAATCTATGAGAAAGCAATAAACAATAGAAACTTTAGACAACTTTCAATATATAGCGTGTGAGATTTTGTCAACAGGAAAATGGCGGACCCCGCTGTCGTTTTCGGATATTTATGAGCCCGACTCGCCAAATTCTGCATTCTTTTATTTTCAACTGATCAGTGGCTGAACGTAAAGGTAAATACAATAAAATAAAGACATTTCAGGTGAATGGAAGTGTACACAGTTGTGTTATGTCGTCAGGTACTCACTTACGTACTAACAGTACCAACTGTACAAATATAGGTAAGTTATAGTCTATATTAAAAAATAGTTTGTCGTATGATTGTGGAAACCAAGTTTTGTTTAACAGGAGTGAAATTTTATAGATAGAACTTTTTTCTAGCAACAAGCCTTACGAAATTTATAAGCTCATAAGAAATCGAATACTTCAAGCTAAATAAACAGTTAAAAAGGTCATATTATTTTCATAATTTTGTTATATTCATAAATACATAATCAACGCAATACCTATAGCAATATTGGTGGTGTCAAAAAGTTATCAACTTATTTATTTTTCTGCACATTTCTTCGCATTTCAAACATTCAAAACATATTGTACAAGACAATAAAAAAAAGAAAACCAATTTCAATGATTTTGAAGAGTTCCCTTGTGTATCTTAAAGTTCAAAGTCCATCGCCAATGAAATTAAAAGGCGGTGGTCCACTCTTGAGGTATCCCCTATCCAACAAAAAAAAACACTCAAATCGGTTCAAAAAGAAAGAAGTTAAGGCATAACATCCATAAAAAATTAAACATTCGAATTGAGTATCCTCCCGTCTTTTGTTCAAGACGGTTAAAAATTTATTTGTTCTTCTCTCTATAATAATACTAATAATATAATTATGAATTTAATTCCTTCCACTCCAGTAATGATTTGTGCTAAGTAAGTAGTGAAAGCAAACGTTTCTCTGATTAATTTCACAAGTTATCATCATTCTGATCAGAATCTCTTTAGCAAACAATAAAATAATAATTATAACAAATGTTTCAAACAAAATTGGTGCTCAGATGAAAATGCAGAGTACACTCTGGAAGCGTTTCGGCTAGACTTATGTGTATTACAGCACAGGTGCATAGTTTGATTCTAGGAAGTAGTTACCAAGTAACAAACAATTGCATTCATTTCAAATAATCAGGAAACGTATGTATAAGAAATGTACTTTATATTATGACAAAGGCAACGCCGCGCCGCAATCAAAAATGTACTAGCATTAATACTATTTCGTTTCATCTGTTATGAATTTATGATATAAAGTAAAAAATATTTTGTTTTACAACTACTTTGAACCGATAATAGCTCAGTGGTAGCACTTTCGATCGACGTAGATTCGAACCCTACAATGAGACTGAGTTTTCGATGAAGGAAGTCATCGTGATGCAACCTCAAGTTCACTTTGCATCAGAGGAGTTTGTGAGCAAAAGCTAAATCTACAAAGTATAAAGAAAACTATTTTAATTTTATTTTAGATATCTGACTAATTTATTTCATACTAGCGGACCCGACAGACGTTGTCCTGACAGAAATTTAGCTTGCCAACAAATTATCATGTGTGCAATGCAGTTCACATGAGCTAGAAATGAAATATTCAGAAAACATAAAAATATTCATATAAACGATACACGTGAACAATACACCACGCTGGTTATGACGCCTTTTCCGAAAGCTTCGTTATACGTAGGCGCACACACAAGTAGGTACTAACACACGTACAAAGAGGAAACTGAGATAATAGGAAACACTGTATAATGAATTATATCTCATTCTTTCGCGGCAGAATCATATAGATGTATGTGTTTGTCTCTTTTAATTGTCGCTTTTTCGTTTCATAAATATTCAAATCACAACGATGCTAAAGAAGTTTTCGCTTTTAAATAATCCAAGAACTTTATCTCAGCGTCACCTACAAGGTCCAATTATTGTAAATATAAACATCGAGGGATCAACTCAAACACCCACAAAAAAGTTATCAAAATCAGTCCAACCGTTTAAGAGAAGTTCAGTGACATAGACACTTACAAAATAATGATATATAAGTATATATATGTATATATATATATAGATCTTCTAATAAAATAATATTTATTCAAAGTAAATAAAATGTTAATTTAATATACATAGAGAGATCTAGTCTATCAATATCGCTCATACTAAACTTAATATACATATTATTGATGTTAGTGCGAATAGTGACGTCTAAAGGTCTAAACTCTACTTTATGAAGAACCCTGCGTCCCGTACTACAGCCAAACCCTTTCCGATTTATGACACAGTTTTTGTACCAAACAACAAGTAAAGTATAGTGCTTTAAGACATTATTCGGCTATCATAAATTAAGAACATAATGCGGTATTATAACATATTGTTTATACATGCGTATTTTGTACAGGAAGTCGCACACTATGGTACAATAATTCCGGTTAAATAGAACTATTAGAAAAACAAAATACCAAATGTTAGTATTCTGTGATATGACTTTTTATATTAGCAAGTTTACACAGTTGTTACTTCTGTAATAGGTATTTTTCCGCGTTTAGAATTTCTGTTTTCGATTCTCTGCTGGTACCATTATTAAGTGTGTGTAAGTCATGTCAATATAAGCGATATTCAGTTATTATTTATACATAAATATATCCATAGTATAAATGCGAAAGTAACTCTGTCTGTCTGTTATATTTTTACGCCTAAACCGCTGAACCAATTTTACTGAATTTTGATATAGAGATAGATTGTACCTTGGGAAAAGGACATAGGCTACTTTATGTAACGAATATAAAACTTTAAGGGAGAAAAAAGAGGATGAAAATTTTTAGAAGAACCCACCATACCAATTTTAATTAATTTTGGTATAGAGATAGATTGTACCTTGGGAAAAGGACATAGGCTACTTTATGTAACGAATATAAAACTTTAAGGGAGAAAAAAGAGGATGAAAGTTTTTAGAAGAACCCACCAAACCAATTTTAATTAATTTTGGTATAGAGATAGATTGGACCTTGGAGAAGGACACAGGCTACACTTTGTGGTAAAAATAAAACTTGAAGGGCTGAAATAGTGAATGAAATTTTGTATGAAGAACCCATCATGTGTCAAATTAGTGATAAGAAAATTCATACTTATGGTTTTGGTAATAAATAAAAAGGGAATCACATTTTTATAAAAACCTTCCCACAAGTGGGTACGGTAAGGGATGAATTTAATTATTTTTGAAGTTTTATTGGTACAGTTAATGTGTTTGATTTATATTGGCATATAATTACAATACCATACACATAGTGATAAACCCATCTATGATTTTCTTTTGCTTTGTCGTGTTTCGAATTCAGCCGGTGTATATGAAGTAATATAGCAGTGTGGTAGAAAGCGCGTCCGCCATACACATAGTGTTAAGCCCGTGTATGATTTTTTTTCGTTTGTCATGTTCCTAAATCAGTCGGTGTATACGCAGTAATATAGCGGAATGGTAGAAAGCGCAAACACCATACACATAGTGTTTAAGCCCATAGATGTAATAGATATTTGTATCCCAGTAAGGAGTCATAACCGTGATAGGCTCATAATATTTTTCTTTTTAAACTTTTATTTTATTTATATTAAGTAGTGGAAAAAATGTCGTTTTAATAGATAAACTTTAAAAAAATTATATTTACAACAGAATCGAGCTTACGATATTATTTGTCATAAAGTGGTAGTATTGGTGGTGGTGCGCTCGCTCATCATCGCCGAGGGTATTTATCGAGTCCTATAGGATCTTACGGATTATTAACCTGAACTTTCGGCAAATGAAAACATTGTGGTAAAACCATTATAACTATTAAGATAAAGCATTGACTCTTGCTCTAGTCTCAAGTTCCTAACTGCATTTGAAGGTCAGTCCCATTTTTAAACTTAAATGTCTAACTTTTTGTCTTCTTTGACTAAAAGACTTACCATTAGGTGAGGACAATTATCATTAAAATACTAAATTGTTTTTTAAATACAGCTTTTATCATTGGAAATATAAGATTCCAACTCCTATAAACAAAGATGTATTTTTTGACTAAATGCAGATTGATCATGTGTATTGTTTTTTTAATGGAATAATGTAGCAAATAGGCGTGCTTTCGACTTGAACTGAAGTGGTTACTGCAGCCTATAACTGTATATAACCAACCTTCAAAAGGAGTGAAGTCTAAACGCTACTCATAACACTAATAATAATAACTCATAATGAAACACTACTCCTGAGAACTCAGTGGGAATGCTTTGTATTTCAGTGCCTATTACCACCCAACACATCAGCAAAAGTACTGTTTATTTATGGCAAAAATAGGACCAGCAACAATGGTGTTTCCGCAGGCAAACCTTGCACATTTTTTACCACTATTTCCCACTACACTCCATATTATACAGAACAAGTCGTAACAAAATACGTAAAAACTTAATCGTTGCTACGTAGAAGCAACCATAATTTTATGTGCCTAGAATAAGTAAAATTATACAATTAAAAAATATTGAGATACCGTGACTCAATGTGTCTCACCGATAAGATCATGGTATTGTTATGTTATTACTAGGGACGTGTACTCGTGATGCTGAGTTACGTCACTGAAGGCGTGGCTGGCACTCGCCGCCTGCCATTTACCCGAGCAATTGCCAAGGATATATTCTGACTTATAATCGTTGAAAAGAGACTCAAGTTAATGTTATTGTTTGTAAGTTGTTTCAAATGGAATCATAATGGTATGCGACATAACAACATTATACGTTTTTAGTTAAGTTGCTATTTTGCAATGTTTTATAGAAATAGGTACTAGTTATTCCTACTGGTTTGCTCTAGTACTCTACTGAATAAATGTATTTTTTTAACAAAGTTTAACATTTTTGTTTTTTATTTATAATATAATATGTATTTTATGTTTGTAAAGACTTATTTTATTGTAGCTTCTTCGTATACACAATTATTCTCGTTTTTTACTTAAATAAATACCTATGAAAAGCAAGTTAACTGAATTATGAATATGCCACGTATTACCGTTAACACATCCCATCACCTACACATTTAAAATATATTACAATATTATGGGCTAAAAACTTTAAAACCATTTACTTAATAAAGAGTTGTTAATATCTTTTTTCTAAACACATAATTATATAAATAGTAAAGTAGGTAATCGGACAACAAATAGCACGGGCACAATTTTGCATTCCACTGCGCCATAAGCGAGCTCGAAAACAATCCCACGCTTCAGTAGGCATTGATAAACTTGGTTCAGCACGGTCCAATTCCCAAACATAGCCGGTTGAATTTCCTTAACTACCTTGAGCGTCTTTTATTGTATGTGGGGATAAATATTAGCATAATGTTTATTAATACCAAAATTCAGCCACATTATTCCAAGTTCAATCACCGTTAGAACCACCGGAAATCGTGGAGTTGCATTACGGCTTCTTTATGAATAGATTAGCAAATTACTATATTAGATTTCTCTTAAATTATAATTATAATCATTTATTTTAAACAATGTAATACATCAAGTATGGCTGAACCCTGTCCCCTGAACTAGGTATAATCTGAGTCTCAGGTAACAGTGTATTTCCCAATAAACAACAATTACACGTTTTCTTACTCTCAAACTACGAATTAAAAGAACAAAATAAAATAACAAATGAGGGAAACTACAGATAACACTGTATGTGCGTATGTTTTTATGTCTTTGTGTGTTTGTGTGCGCATGTGTGTGTGCTATAATTAATAATAATAATAATTAATAATTTTAATTATTATTAGAATAATTTTTGTGTGTGATCGAACCAAAGTGTTTAATTTACACATATTTGTCCAAAAATTTCTTAGCTGTGTTCATTTGTTATGAAAGTGAAAGAGACGCAAAATTTCAAATAAAAATTATTTCTAAATTATTCTAAATTGTTTGATTTATTTTATTCCTTTTTTATTTTATACCTATTTTCTCTCACTCTTTTATATACCTTCACGATTATACTTTCTTACATCAGTTTGTATTTTGTTTATAACTAGTAAGCCCGGCCACGCATTGCTATGCCCTTTTTAAATTCCATAAGGAAAATTGATCCGATCTCTAACAGGATTGCTAATAAGCCAGCGGGTGACTAATAAGAAGATTGTCTGAAAATTTAATCAAAATCGCTCCAGCCGTTTTGGAGTCCGTAGGATACATACATACAAACATCGATCTTTATATTTAAAAAGAAAAATGAATAAGATCTGGTCTGAATTGATAAAACATTAGGCCGTTTTAGAAAATAGAACTTTGTTTCAAGCAGATGTACCTAATGTTACTATTATTAAATAATTTCTTAGAAAGTGCTTTAATATTTTAGAGTTTAACCGCAAACTCACCTGATGTAAAGTGACAATATAGCTAAAGATGTTGTTAGCACGCTAACAACGCTGTCAATTGCAGCTGCCAGAATATACCTATAGGTATTTTGCGGAAGATTTTGATTTAAGAGTTGTAACTAGCACTTTCAATATGATGTCTTCCTTCACAGAAAGCTCAGGCTAATAATTCGATCCTTCGTCAATCGACGCGGTTTCCGTACTTTCTACTACTGAACCATCATCGTTTCAATTACATATGTATTGTAGGTACCACAGAGGTACATTATTAAACTCAATCTGAAATATTTTTCCATAAAACAAAAACATTTTCTTAGCGAGTTATGACTGATGTATACATCTATCTCTCAAAGGTGATGTATTATTCATGTAACCGTAATAAATCACATTTTTTTATACACAGGTTCACGATTATTTGCTTTTGTAAAACCCTAGAACATACGTATTTCAAGAAACACAAGACAACGTTTTGTCATAATAATTCAGATGAATTGTTCAACAACGTTAATATAATGATCATTCTTAAGTAAAGGAATCAGGTAACAGAGAGCCGGAACTGTGCTAAGTTCCTGCGATATTAGATATGAAAGAGGTCATTGCACTACGGTTACCTACCTACTAAAATCCGAGAGTTGTTAGTATGTTTAAAAATCAAAGGTAATTATTTAATAATATCGGTATATTTATTAGTACAAATTTTTACAATGTAATTTTGGTATAAATTATTGGTCATGTATTTAATTAACTCTTGTGAAAATTCAGAATTTTGTCTAGGAGTCACGTGATTGAAAACGCCAATCAGAAAATGTGATGTCATCGTACAATGTTTCTATACACAGTTGAGTGTCATTCTTATTAGGTTATCTTGTGGCAAGTGACTACTTAGAACTATCTAGAAATAGTGACTTAAATTATATAGAGAATGAAGAAATTTAATAAGTTGTAACTGAAATTCTAGTAAACTCAACTTTGCATAACTTTGACCTTAATTTGATTATTTAATGATGACGTCAAGCGCAGTCACAATAAACATTAATTCGCTGATATTATTTTAACATAATATTAAGTGTTTAAAATAAGTTTTGAAATATTGTCTTCTGCCAGATTGTACATCATCCAACTGTGATTTCATAGAATTCAAACGTAACTATTCTAAAGTACATAGTATCACAATGAAACTCAAAGTGTATATTTATTTAGTTTTTATTTCACTTGGTAACGAAAACAAATATAATATATAGATTTTAAAAATGTGTGTACTTATCAATTATATTTTATAAGTGCCATTGGTACTTATAACGTTTATATTTACATCGTAAATATCGACTTACCACCATCTCACTACGTACACAAGCGCTTCGCATCACGGTCGGTCTTCCACTGACTTGTCGTAGGCTTAGGCAGGTCTGGCATCCCTCTGAGTATCATAGGGGGCGAAAGACGTAGAGCGGACGAGCTCGACATACACTCACACTGTTGTAGGGCAGGTAGGTAGGGCAACTAGCCTTACCTACCACCGTCGGCCTCGTAATCCCAACGAAGTGTCATGGTCATGTCTCGCGACTTCGTATGGAACCGAGGATCTTGGTTTAACCGCCCGGACCACGAGGAAGAAACCCTCTATAAAAAATTACCTCAATGCTAAGCGGCGGCGCACCGCGAGAGGATGCATGGCTGATGGGTTGATCAGTCCTTAGTGCGACGACCCCCGTTAGAGAATCGGCCACTCTCTTAACGGGTTATGCTGGGCTTACCCAGGTACAGGAGGCACTGCCTGGGCAGACCTTTATTTCCCCCCCTACTCGTGGGATCAGAAATGAAGAAATCCAAATCCAATATAGTTTTAAGTAGTTTTAATGGTAGCGATGGTACTACGGGGGATTTACTGCCTTGTAAGGGCAAGAAAGGCATTGATGCTCAGTCTGAGACAGATCTGAATACAATTTTGTCAAAACGTGGGTCGAGTCGTAACCGTTGTCGGCGCCGGACGTGGGAGAGACGGTAGCTAAATCCTCGAAGATAGAACTAGACCGGAGGGGTAGAGTACAAGATCCTGGCTGTTCGGCAGGTTCAGGACGATCCGCCGCTGGAGATGCTGGTGGATCCTTAGACCGTGGCCTTACCAGAAGGTTCTGGAAGAGGTGAAGACCTTATCGGATCACCGATAAATTCGGTTCAAAGTCTCCACCTCCCCAGGGGAGCTGGCGCTCCGCCCCCGTCGGCAAACGGTGTTTCCCCAATGGGTTCTTGGCCACCTCGACCGGGAGCTGGCGGAAGAGGCGGCCATTGTTCAGAGCTGGCGAGCGCTAGCTCAAGTGGATGAAGATGTGGATGCGTCTGCAGACCGTTTACGTGAGGCCCTCACGGTGGTCTGCGACGCATCGATGCCGCGGAGTAACAGCCACCCTCAAAACAGACGGGCGGTGTATTGGTGGTCCCCGGAGATAGCTGATCTCCGGGTGGCCTGCTCCAAGGCACGACGGCAGTACCAGCGCTGCCGCCGGCGGCGAACACAGCAAGCCGGGGAGGAGGCCTGGCTGTATGGTGCCTACAGGGAGTGCAAAAAGTCACTGCAGGTAGCCATCGGCCTGGCCAAAAATGAGAGATGGTTGGAGCTCCTCAGGACCCTGGATGGAGATCCGTGGGGGCGCCCTTACCGGATGATTAGGAAAAAGTTCCGAAGGCAGGCGCCCCCTTTAACAGAAACCTTAAATCCAGAGGTCCCGGCGAGGGTCGTGGCCACATTGTTGCCCGACCCTCCAGAGCTCCTCCCACCTCCCATGTCAAGTGGGGGCGTCATTGCGGAGGAGCGGTTGGCCCTGCCTCATCACTGATGAAGAGATGAGGCTGGTGGTGAAGCGACTCCGTAATAAGCGTAGGGCACCTGGCCCGGACGGAGTTCCAGGCCAACTACTAGGCGTGGCGCTGGGCCACATGAGGGGAGAGCTGCGGGAGCTGTTCGACCATTGTTTATCAGCCGGGCGGTTCCCGAAGCTCTGGAAGGTGGGGCCAGCTCTGTTAAAATCAATATCATAATAATGTATTTTATATTGTACTAGCGACATCTATTGTCCACTTTGTCTAATTGTAATTACTATCCAAATGTGTGACCTACATATCTATGGTTCCGTAAATAAAAAGTTAGTCTATGAACTGCAAGTCATTCCGTGTGTTTTATTAGGCTCTACCTTCTTGCGAAGGGGGGTCGTCATCCAAAATGCCCGTCCTCGTACCGGCCCCTTGTGTTGCTGGATGACACGGGAAAGATGCTGGAACGCATAGTTGCCTCTCGTGTCATCCGGCACATGGAGGAAGTGGGGCCGAAACTCTCAGACCAGCAGTTCGGCTTCCGGAGAGGGCGTTCAACTTTTGATGCCCTCTCCACCCTGAAGGCGTGGTCCACGGAGGCGACCAAGGGGAGAGGTAGGTTGCAGGCGGTGTCGATTGACATCGCCAACGCCTTCTACAGTCTGCCGCATGGTGTCATTCGAGAGGCACTCCGGTTTTTCGGCCGTCGAGAGAGGTCGTCTTCGCGAACGGCCAGGGAGTTGTGGCCCGGCGCCTCCTAGGGTGCGGTGTTCCACAGGGGTCGGTGCTTGGGCTGCTCCTGTGGAACATGGGCTACGACTGGGTGCTCCGCGTAGCGCTCCCTTCGAGGACGCGTATAATTTGTTACGCGGACGACACCCTTGTCGTGGCCCAGGGGGAGAGCTGGGGAGAGGTGGCACGCCTGACCACAGAGGGCGTAGCCCTCGTGGTCGGGCGCATACAGTCGTTGGGCCTTAGGGTGGCGGCTGAGAAGACCGAGGCCTTACTTTTTCATAGGCCCCGGTGTGGGCCGCCTCCTGGGGCACACATTTTAGTCGAAGGACACAGAATCCGAGATGGGGCCCAGATGAGGTATCTGAGCCTCATCCTGGACGGAAGATGGCGATTTGAGTCCCATTTTGTGGGACTCGGACTGCGTATAGTGGGAGCGGCGGCGGCTCTTGGTCGGCTCCTCCCGAACTCGGGAGGGCCGGGCACGAGCTGCCGACGCCTTTATGCGGGAGTCGTGCGGAGCATGGCCGTCTATGGGGCACCGATTTGGGTGGATGCTCTGGGCGCCACAAGCAGACGTGTGTTGCGTGCTGCACAGCGTGTTGTGGCGCTGAGAGTCGTCCGCGGATACAGATTGGAGTCCGCGGGGGCGGCTTTCGTGCTCACTGGCTCCCCGCCTTGGGAGCTGGAAGTGGAAGTGCTCGCCACCGTTTACAGATATACGGCGGCAAGGAGAAATATGGGGGAGCCTCCAACTCCTATTGAAGTGGAAAGTCTGCGGCGTGAGGGCCGTCAGGAGATGATAAGGAGATGGGGAGGACCTGGCGGATGCGCGCTATGGGCGATACACCATAGACGCCGTTCACCCGGTCCTCGAACGGTGGATAAATAGGGACTGGGGCTCCTTGAAGTTTAGGTTTGTGCAGGTGCTATCCGGACATGGCTGCTTCGGATGGTACCTGCACAAAATAGCCCGCAGAGAGTCCACCACCGCGTGTCACGAGTACGGTGCGATGGAAGACACGGCGCAGCATACTCTTTCTGAGTGTACTGCGTGGGACGAGCAGCGCCGCGCTCTAACCGCGGTGGTAGGAGGGGACCTCTCGCTGCCGAGTGTGGTGAGAGCCATGCCGGGCATTGCCGGGCCGGCCGTCGGGGCGACGCGGTAGTATGCTACCTGCAGGTCCCGCGTCGCCCCATCGTGGCGGCGGATGGTACACCGTGGAGTTTTAATGAGTAGGAGTCTCACATAACCACTCGTCCCCCCGGGCGGGTGTGTACACATGACGGGTTCATCCACGTTAAAAAAAAAAAAGGTCGTAGGCTCTTGAGACGAAGTCAATACACTATAGTACTTACGTACTTCTTTGGCGTAACAAAACATAAAAAACTAGAAAAATTATATCCACTGCGCCAACAATATGATGAAGTTATCCGTTAATGAAAATAACGTGAATTAATTTAACTAAAGTTAATTGCTATTATAGTTTTCTATTAGTTATAGTATGTAGATAGTGGATGTCTTTTGTAACCGACTTTAAAATAATAAGGAGGTTACTCAATTTTATCAAAAAAAAAAAAAAAATGGATTTTCAGCGGGTTCAGCCATAACTTCTTTGTTTATGAACCGATTTGGATGTTTTTTTTTTTTGTTGGATTCGGGATACCTCAAGCGTAGTCCCAATTTGAAGATACATTGAGGAATTCTTCAAAATCATTGAAGCTGTTTTTCTTTTTTGTTAAAAATTGTTTTGTATAAATTTTACTGTCACGTCTTGTTTTTGAAGTACACACACATGAAAAAAAATGTTTCACTTATTTATTTATTCTCTTATAAAACATATTTTTTCTTGAATTACCGAGGAAAATGAAAATAAAATCGACGACGATATGGTCTCCTACATTATTTTTTTCTTGATTTAAATATTATAATGCCAATTAACAAAACTAGTTAGAACCCGCCTAACTTCACAACGTAGTTGCAATAAACGACAACTAGGACTTCCATAAGTTTTGCATCTAAATAATTTTCTTATGTAACATATGTACCAACGTTCTTTGAAGTCCCAGGACTAATTAATGCATGGCATCGCACCGTGGCTGGAGTCACGTGGACGACTCCAAGGGTAACTGCTAAATATTATATCACTTGTGAGGTTTCACTGTACGTAGTCAAGCCTTAGGAATGTTAGGTAGAAGTATGTAGTATTAGATTAGATATACCTACAAGGTATCCTTGATTTATCATTTCTATTTTACACGCTGTAAAATATTTTATAAAATTGTTATTTTTTAAAAGACCATTAGTTCAATGTTATAAATAAATATTATACATTTTATAAACAATTTCCTGCCTTACTTATCATCCATTTCTAATAGGTAGCCTATATAACAATGTTTCAACCAGCTTTTGTACATACTTTAGAGCATAATTAAAAAAAAGGGTTTTTTAAACGACTTCAACAAAAGACGGAGGTTACTCAATTTGAATGTATATTTTTTTATGGAAGTTCAGTTATACCTTTGTTTATAAATCGATTTGGATGATTCTTTTTTTTGTTTAATAGGGATTACCTCAAGGGTGGGCCCATTTTAATCTCATTAGACTGCAACTTTTAACATACACTAGGGAACTCTTCTAAATCATTGAATTTGGTTTTTTTTTTGTTAAAAATTGTCTTGTTATATTTATATAAAATAGTATGACTCTCGTCCTCGTTCCCGTTTTCTTCGAAATTAATCGACTTGCGCGCCCCCTATTGTAAACTGGTTATACTAATATAGAAAATTGCCGGGCGTGCGCACATATACTAACCAAAGCTTCGTCATCGGATGAATGGTTTAGGCACGCATAGAGGACAAACAAAGAAACTATCATTTTTTATTAAATAGATAGAATTAAGACAAACTAAAAAGTTCCTGCCATTCCGTACTCGTCGTTTACAAATACACATTTTATTTGTGAGTACAATAAGATTGATCACAGTTTTATTAAAACTAAAAACTCGTTGAACATAATTTGCCATGACGATGCTCAAAAGGTTTTTTTTATTTGTTAAGCACAATTTGCAGACGAACTTCTAATAGTAACTTTACGACAAAGTCAGCTTGAATAAAAAGTATAATACGAAGTGTATTGATAAAAAAGATTGATAAATAAATTTTATATAGAAAAAAATTATATGTGCAAATCACACGTGGTAGAAGTGAAACCTTCACATTTATGTTTTTTTTTTTAATTCAGAGAATGATCAAATGCACACTAATTTAAAATTTATGAATATGTAATTACAAGTACTCACAATCATTATTCACAATATCATTTTCAATTAATGCACATTTGAAATATCCATGGTAACCTAACGCAATATCAGTCAGTAACAGAATGTCATAAGTGTTGTATAAAAAGTTTTTGTTTCGTGCCTTTTTAGTGAGATAATAAAACTCATTATTATGTGGCAACAAACCTCTTTTGCGCCATGTTACCGTTGCCTAAAACTTTCTTATCTCATTTTTTCCCACGTTAAATCTTATGAATTTATGTGTCTGTCTCTTTTTTCTGTGGCTTTCGCTTTTTCGTTTCATCGACTTTCAAATCACAACGATACAAAAGAAGTTTTCACTTCAAAACCCTATTAAGTAGTTTTATCCGTAGGTCTGCTATTGAGCTATTTAGGAAACAAACTAAATTATTAAGAAGGAAACAAAAATCCCCACTGCAACAAAACACTTAACTAAAAAAAATGTCTCTATCTAAACCTACACTCTATATAATCTAAATCTTTATTTAAACAGTGATTATAAGATCAAATATTTTTCCGACAACTGATTGAATAAACATACCTACCTAATTAAATAATATTATAAGGTACGTATATTATATAATAGGTACTATGATAATATTATATCTATAATAATAATAAAGAGATAATAATAATAAACATTTAAAGGAAAATGCACATCACCACTTAAGAAAATTGCTTGGATGTTGTTGTATCTACTATACAGGACGAAAATGGATCGCTTTCCAATTGACAACGTATGAATAATATCCTCCCAACTTCGCATATATCACGTAGATGTTGCGGTTTGAATTCCAAATATATCTATAGGTATCTATATATACAATTAATAAGATTGAAGCGTCTGTTTGTAATTTCAAAATAACAGCTTTTTACTAAATGCATATGAAAGTATATACGACACATATAACACAAAAGTCATTTTTAAAATTTTCGTTTGTCTGTCTGTTTGTTTTATCTGGGTAATCTCCAAACGGTTGGATCAATTTTGACGGGACTTTTACTTGTAGATAGCTGATTTTATAAGGAGTATTTTAAGCTACTTTTATTTTAGATGAAGAATTAGGGTTCCGCAAAAATAAAAACAGCTGGTCATGGTGAATCAATTCGGGCGCTTTAATGGCTTACGCGGAGTAAACAAACCATAAGAGATATATCATGGCATGGCTTTCTGTAGTCCACGTGAGCAAAATCGCGGGCACAGCTAGTACAAAATTATTTTGATGGTATAAATGTTTGATTTTTAAGTTTTTGTTAGTGAATAATTTATTATTGGTACCTATATAAATTAACCGCGAGCTACTTCCAATAATTAATCTATGTTGTATTCTACATACATTGTCTTTTAAAGGATATTAATGTTGGTTAAAGAATGGCTTTTAATAAATGGTCAACAAAGGAAATTATAAAAAGTAAAGACCGATTATATGACTTATAATACAGAAAATCATTGATAACCAGCGATTCGATTATGCTTATGTTAGAGATTATTTAAAAAAAGTGTTTGATTTGCTGCAAAAGCGATGTTCTTAAGAAACAGAATTCTTAAAGACCGAAACATTTTGGCAAATAATAAATAAGGAAACAGGAAAAATGATAATTAGCTTAATCTAAACGTCGAGGGAGTACATATCTCAATCAGTTTAGAGGTAGTTACTTTTTCCAAGATTATTTCACAACTATACTTTTAGAAGTAACCAAAAATATAATATCGTCACCCCATGGTGCTGCATCACTTTTGGATAAGCTTATTGCACCATTGAATTCTAAATTAAATTTTATATCCATTAGTGCAGGTGAAAGAATAAGAGCTTTTAAAAAATTAAACTTAAAAAATACTGAAGACATTTGGGGAATGTCATTAGTAGTAGTTCAATCCATAATGTTCAATATTTTACCATATCTGGCTCATATATTTAATCAGTACAGAGAAACACGAACTTTCCTTAATATGAAGAAAATAAATAAAATAGTTCCATTGTTGTAATCAGTCTATAGAAGTAATCTTGGTTATTATAGAGCAATTTCTGTACTTCCTTCGATTAGTAAGATTTTCGGGAAAATTATGCTTAAGAAGTTAGTAGAGTATTTTAATATACACAAGATATTGGATGGTCGACAGTTTGGATTCCCGAAATCGAAATAACTCTCTGACGCTGGTGCAACGGTACTAATTCATATATTTAGGGCATGGGAAGAGTCGCAGGATGTAATGGCTCTATTCTGGGATCTCTCAAAAGCGTTAGACTGCGTTGATCACACATCACGTTAATACTTAAACTAAAACATTATGGTGTTTGTGGCCCTCCTTCCTTCCGACTTTCTGATCTCTTATTTAACAGACCGTTGTCTAAAGATAAGTGTAAATGGGGTAACGTCTTCTGGATCATTGGCTAGAATCGGCGTCCCTCAGGGATCTATCTTGAGACCATTTCTGTTTCTCGTTTATATAAACGATCTACCACTAGTGATTGAAAACGGCGCTGACATGGTTCTTTTTGCGGACGACACTTCTCTTATATTCAAAGTGAAAGGAACACATTCGGAGCTTAGGCAAATAAACAATATTTTACATAAAATCTCTGAATGGTTTGCTTTAAATAATAAAATAAAATAAATGCATACAAAACCAAATGTATGAGATTTGTCTTGCCCAATGTCCGGCGTGTTGATAGTAGTATCAAGATAGAAGAAAATTTTGTAGGTGTAGTTGAAAGTACTATTTTCATGGGTATTACGCTTGTTTCAAAATTATAATGGGGTCCGCACCTTAAAACCTTGGCGGGACGATTAAGCTCTGCTGCATTCGCAGTACGTAAGATTCGCCAGTTAACAGATGTTGCCACCGCTAGGTTAGTTAGTCTACTTCGCTTACTTTCATAGCTTAATATCTTACGGTATTTTGCTGTGGGGTTCGGCAGCTGAGGTAGATACCATATTGATTTTACAAAATCGAACAATTCGTGCAATTTACAACGTAAGAGCTCGTGAATCACTAGAGAACAAATTTCAGGAATATAATATCTTAACTTTGCCCTCCCAATACATCCTTAATAATTTAATGTTTATTCGTAAAAACTTAATTAAGTTAGATTTTGTCAAAGATCAGCACAATGATAATACTAGAAATAGAGATAAATCAGTCGTACCGTATTTTAGACTAAGTACGTCTAATAAAAGCTTTTTAGGTAATAATGTCAGGTTTTAAAATACGATCCCGAAGCACATTACTGATTTACCGGACAACAAGTTCAAGGACCATGTCAAGCTGGTTTTACTGTCAAAAAATTATTATAGCGTGGAGGATCATTATGTGAATGATAGTGATGTCTGGAAGATACTGCTTTTCTGTGTATCTTTGTGGTTTGAACATGATTTTGATTATGGGTACCTATTTATTGAAATAAATTATGATAAAATCGGTATAGAAAAAGGTGAATACATCTGGTTAGTACTTTTAATAGTATCTGGTAGTAAGTAATAGAGCTAAGATCACTTGCTTTCAAATCTCTTTGGTGATTGCTCTCTACTTGGGGCAGTCCGACTGGTGGAATACCGCCACCCTACAGAACATCGCAGTCAAATAAACTTGTTATATGTTACTACGGAGAGTAAAATTTCCAGAGCACCTTGAAGCAGGGATTATATATAGAGAAATGGGGCACACAGAATTTTTTTGGAAGATTTTTCTTGAAAGTCGGACTGGTGGAATACCACCACTCTACAGAAGATCATGGCCAAATAACCTTGTGTTGTATACTGCGGTGTGTAGGGTTTCCTGAGCTACTTACTAGAGTAGGGTTTACAGAGGTAAGGGGGTTCTAGATCGGCAACGTGCTAGTTTAATCTATGGTATTAGGTCCATAGGCTACGGTAGCCACTTACTATCAGGTGAGCCGTACACTTGTTTGGCACCTTAGTTGCATATAAAAAGGTGAATTATAGTATAGTGGAACAGGACAAATTATATTTTTTAAATCATCAAGCAAAGGGACATGCACCAGATAGTAAATAAGATGAGATATTTCACTATTATTCAGGTTTGCACTTAATAAGCTAATTGATTAGTTTAATAATTATTTTTTACCCTAGTGGTTGATACACATAATGTATATTATTCTACTACACGGTGTATGAACGTTTCTAATAAATAAATACTAAACAGAAACACGAAACGCGTACCTTGGTAAAGAATTATTAGATTGATCTGAGCTACAAAGACCCAATTACGAGGGGATGTTGCACGCTACAAGGTCAATCAGGCTATCAGTTCGGTGCCAATCCGTCCGGTAATAGCGGACTATTACGGTCGGAACCCGGATTCGACTTAGTGTGAATTTGATATCAGGATGTCAAATGACAAATTACCCGAGATTGGTTTTGAAACTCTACCTAGAATACTACATTTACACCTAATGCCAATCTTTTAAATGTAAATGGAAACGCGAATACATTTTTATTGATAATAGAAATATAATTAATTTAGTATCAATCTCTTACTATTGGTAAAATATTGAAAAGGTGGATTTTATTATTGATAAATGATTTAAGAACGAATAAAAAGTAGGTAATGGAAAGTAAAAAAAAGTATTAACAATGTTGAGAGTTTTTGGCGGGATTTTGAACTGCTATGTTGTAGTTTTTATTTTAATACATTAAAATAGGTTATTTGACCCTACATTATGAAATATTGGTGGCATTTTGTTTCATATAGTGCATAAGTGAAGTGGATTAAAAATATAAACTGCATATAAACTCCCTAGATCGTTCTAATAAGGGATCCTTTGAATCCAGACTCCAGACCCCACTTTGAATATTAGAAAATACATTGACACTGGTAAGTGCTTTTTGCGGCACCAAAACAAGAACAAGAAAAAGAAGAATTGGAATTTTGAACCAGAACGTTTAAAAAAAAAATATTTTTTTAGTAGGTACCTGCATACAGTAGATTTTTAATAAAAATTATATTTGGCGAAATACTTAATATTTAAACATTAAAAACTAAGAAATTAATCTGCAAATTATAAACACATTAGGTGTACATTGTATTCAATTGAAACTCAAGCGCTTTAAACCTACCTATTTCTTACAATATAATTACGAGTATTCTGCGCTGTCATCTTCATCTCTTCTACGGTACGCTGCGACATGCTCCATTGTTCATTGTCTTTATAAAGAATTTATTCATTCAGTCCGCGATGAAATACGTTACTATGCGCCGATATATCAGAACCTATTGTCCAATTACGAACACTATAAGATCAATAATACCGGTAATCAATTATCTCACTCCTTTTGTTCACTAGATCTTCCAAAACAAAACACAAATTCATTGTTTAAATTAGCTAGGGTAAAAACCTACAGAGTAGTAAGAAAAATTGCGGTACGGGCTAGAAATCACGGCAACAGCCTTTGATAAATTCAAACACCAATCGTCGCAGTCATGCTAGCCTGCAAAAATGTATCTTCATGCCTTATTTGAAAGACATGATATCGTAGAACGAAGGGAACACGCTACATATCTACATCTACATCTAAATATCTTAATCAAAATCCCAACAAAACTAACGTCAAAAAATGTTTTTCTGTCCGTAGACATTTTTTTATTTTAGCTGCCTAAATACTAGTTACTTGGTGAGATTTGGTGCAACTGGGTACAACCAAGGATTAATTTCACTTCTTACTATGTTACATACAACACTAAATAAATAAAAATAGAAATTTGGAAGTGAGGATAGCTCAGTAGTAGACATAATATTATAGTTCGTTTGAATATCGCATAGATAGACCAACGTGCTTTCGAATCTTACAATGAGCCTCAGCTTTTGATATAGAAAAAAGCAATAATATAATGAATAAATGTTATATAATGTAGCATTTATCAACATAGATACCAGCTTGGCCCATTTGAGTCAGCTCAAAAATTTACTGTGAGAATTGTTGACTATCCCAAACTCACAACTGCCATCGAACCATTAAGGCTAAGGAGAGACTTTGCCTCCTTGTGCGTGTTCTACCGTTTCTAGAATTGATTGTGTTCCGAGGAATTGTTCGACATGATACCTTTCATTATCACACTGCTCGCCATCGGCATGGATTTCATCCTCACACTGGACCTAAATGATCGCGGACGACTTTTCTTCCACAAACGCTCCGAATGTAGTTAAGCTCCCTGTTGAGGCTTTCCCAGGGGACTATAGTATTCTTCAAAAGGGGAGTGAATAGGTTTATAAATAGTCCGTAACGCGCATTTGATGTTTCTAGTGTTGCAAGCGTCCATAGGCAGCTATAATACCGTTTTACCATCAGACTGATCGCATGCTTGTTTGCCACCATCGTAGTATTAAAAAAACTTTATATAGAGACTATGACGTGAAATAGCTATTAGTTTTTACACTAATAATTGTGAACTAGTATTATTTGTAGGCATATCATGTCGATCATCTCGACTAATCTATTGTCGAAATTTATATTATATAAAGCCCCTGGGTTCCAGATTTTGATTCGGCTACCAAATAGCATATGATGTTAAGAGTACAAGGCCAGAACACAGGTCAATTATTAATCAACTCAAGGAACGCTTGCGTTCAGACCGTCTAATTACCAATTATGACAATTAACTCTTGACCACAATTTTATTCAACCCTGAATACAGCTGCTGCATTATTTATTAGGTGTTTTTTTTTTTTTAATAATATACTACTCAACACTGGGCCTCAGTCACACCTGATGGAAAGTGAAAACGAAGCCGAGGATGGTGCTCGATCGATCAGTTAAAACTGATTCACTCTTCTTTTGAGGTACTACTGTATTTTATGAATCAGGAAAAACAGACGCGGGTAGTGAGTTCCATTAATTTCCCGTTCGCATAATGATTGAAGGTGCAAAGCGTTTTGTGCGGAAAAATGGAACATCGACTACACATAGATGGAGAACCATCCATGCATGCATCATGTAAGAGAGAGAGAGAGCAAGGGTCAGAGAGAGTGGGTCGTAGGCAGTGTATTATTAAATGCCGCCAGCCTCCCACATTATTGCACTCGCGGTACTTGATCATTATTTTGCTGCCGAGTTATTTTAAAACTGTGATATCTCCTAAGATATTCATTTAAATCAATTACTGTAAAGGCCAATTTTGTTCAAAATTAAATGCTTGTGATGAATAACGTATTTATTTCGATAAGAATTAATACTATGTACATAAAAACACTTTCGCAAATAATTCATTATTTTAGAACAAATTTTATTACCATAAAAAAGGTTATATTGAGTAAACCTTAAAAGATAGTATATACTATCGCGGATTTTTTTAGGACCTTTTAAGAGAAGCAACCCCATTACAAACGATTGTTACGTAACTTTAATTATTTACGAAGCAAACGCATTGGAAGCTCTCAAAAAAAAAAAAATTTGCCCGTTTTTCCAAAATTTTTCATTGATGCTCTGCTCCTATTGATTATAGCGTGATTTTATATAGCCTTAGCCTTCCTCGATTAATGGACTATCCAACACTGAAACATTTTTTCCATTCAAACCAGTAGTTCGTGAGATTAGAGTGTTCAACTAAACAAACAAACTCTTCAGCTTTATAATATTAGTATAGGTGAGTATTTATCATATATTTTAATTTTTGCTATTAATACTTTGTACCTTTAACTTGATAACAATTATCAAAACGACAGACTTATAACATGCAAATACAGTACGGCTGAGCACACTGACTATCTCTTACTGCAGGACTTTTTTGGCATCACATACTTCGATGCTTGCATTCGAGCCTCTCCAGCTTTACGTTGGTTAAATGCCCTGACAAGCTCTTTGGAATGATTTTGATCAGACAAATTATACTAGAACCAGTTTTTTAGATTAGATTCTCGGGTACCTACACATTGATATTGTCGCTTTTGTAAAATAAAAGCACGCGCGGCGTGGCGCGGCGCGGAATAGTGGCTGAATTGTTACC
Organism: Saturnia japonica; assembly: GCA_033032175.1. Taxonomy (NCBI): domain Eukaryota; kingdom Metazoa; phylum Arthropoda; class Insecta; order Lepidoptera; family Saturniidae; genus Saturnia; species Saturnia japonica. The sequence goes on from CM065314.1 coordinate 10,318,940, forward strand.
GTAGTGTTATTTTCCTACAAGTAACAACGCAATGTATAATAGCAGCCATTTTACAAATACATTTATAAATACATCGTCATTGTCGATAAGTAAGATTGGTCAGTCAGTGTAATTGGAACCGAGACTGGCCATCCAGAGTGTATCGGACATCCATCACTCGCAGAGAGTATTTTCATGCCGACTCTACCTAGATGGAATAAAGGCAAGAATTATGGTACATACACATATCAAATTTAAAGTGCACCATGGCATACAATAAATAACGGGAAATAATATATTATTAAGGTTTCATTAAAATACATTAATGAAAAAATACAAATAGTAATAATATATTGTCCTTTTGTATGTTATTTCTATATAATTATATGTATGTACTTTGTTAGCTGTAAGATCACCATATATCACTAAATAAAATAAACTGTTTAAATACCTAAACATTATCTGAGACTACTACAAACACAAAACAAGTAATAAATACTAATAAAAGGGTTTACATACAAGTTATAATTAGGTATAATTATAGGAGGTAAGTGTACAGTTTAGTTTACTCATATTAATATTAATAAGCAACTATGACGTGATTGTTATTGTTAATATAACTCATAAAACAGGAAACTCCATACCTTAGTACTTTTCATGAGATCACAGTCTTAAATATGGGCTCGGTTGCGGTCATATCGGTTCTCATTTTTATTAGATAGAATAAATCCATTAAAAGTCCCTAAAAGAACTCCGACTTTGCTTTGGATAGTTTAGGAGATATAACATTTTTCTGATAACTTTAAAAAGCACCATAAAAACTCTTTTACGCGTCTATGCGTTTCCGTTTTCTTGTTAATATATCATTTCCCATTGGGAAATCTAAAAACGTATGATGTTATTTAAAATAAATGCCAGAAACTCCATTACATACCTTTAAAAACGATTTTTTATAATTTTACAAAAAATCAATTTTCTCTCGAGTATCCTGCATTTCCGCATTTTCTTGAAGAGAAAGAAATTTTATATAAGGTATTGTCATTGTACTGAATATTAAATACATAAACGGCAGGAAGACTGAGATATTGAATATTAAATTTAGGGGTGAGGGTTGTCACCATAAAAACTTATATATAACAACATACACACACATACACACTATATCCATAGTGTTGGTGTAGTAGTTTGCATCATGAAAATTTTTAATATTATCCTTGACTAATTTATACATAAAAATGTTTTTGATAAGTAATCATAATTTACTTCATGTAAAATATTTTAATATTGTCGAAAATTTAAAAAAATATACGGAAATGTCTAAAATTCACTACAAACATCGAATAAAAATTAATATGCAAGAAAAGATACCGCGGACAGCCGGACATTAGAAAATACCTTAACACCATACCATGATTTCAACACGATGTTTTTCTTTCATGGAAAGCTCAGGCCCATTGCAGGGATTCGAACTCAAGTCGATCGACGCGTAGTCCATAGACGTTACCAATAAAGGCATTATTACTTCAAAATGCTGCATATATACCAACTTTACCGCTTTATCGGAGTGTAATGTATTAAGAATTCACTTTAAACAAGTAATATAAATCTTTAACTAATTTTTGCTAAACTTCAAATAAAATTAGGTATTTTCTACCTAATGTAAAATCATTATTGGGTTTGGGCTGAGTAAGAAATCAAAATGTTACCAAATATATCGGCTACCTTATGATCATGACTTTCTACACGAATAACAACTATATATCATCATTCAGATCATAGGTTGTCAAGTAACTCAAACACAAAACCAGTTTAAGACCTCAGCAACACGAGCCTATTATGTACTGGCGTAGCTTACACTGTCACGCACGCTAGTCAGCACTGTCAGCACTCAGTACTCTCAGGCATCAACAGTCACCGGTGAAACGGTCTCCAGTGCGATCGTTTGCGCGTGCGCATACCACATTCAACAGTCGGATACGAATAAAATCTAAACGTGACCCACAATACCGTGTGCTAATTTGTGAAGGTGCGTTGACATCCGTAGATGTTACCAGTAAATAAAGGTTTCTTAAGTGAAGTGAAAATATGTGATAAATAATTGCATAGTATTGCTATAGTGTTACTTTATGCCGTGTACACGTCTTTATGGTGAGGAAGTACTTATTTTTCATGTTTTATGCGTTCCTTGACTTTATGCAAGTACTTACCTAAAATTATTATTGGTATAGTACAACGTGAATTGTTAAGGATCGTATTTAATTTTTTAGATTACAATATTTACTTGTTTTTGTCATATAAAAGACATAATTATTAAATAAAATCAAGCGAGATATAGGTATTAAATTAGCGAGATAATTTTGTATACAAGATAATATAAATATCATTTTCTATGTATTAGGTAGGTAATATTGTAATGTGACTACAAATTTTATTCCTCTCTTGTAATAAATTTAACTTCATTTAAAAGGTAACGAATATTTCTTTGAATTATCATAACCATAGAAAAAAAGCTTTTAACTGTGATACAGAAATAGTTATAAAATAGATAGCACGATTTAGTTTCTCTCTCATATATAATAATTATTAAAGTTTCTAATGTAATTAATAACTTTCAAATGAATAAAAGAACAACTTCTTTATATTTAGAATTTTACTCTGTTCGCAATAGAATGTAAACATATTAAAAATTCAGATACAGCACGTATATTTTTTTTAAATGGATATCGGTATTCTTAATGTTATACATAATACACACGTAACTTTTCTCGTCACGTACGTAACATAAGCATTTGCAGTTATAAAATTACAAGCAATCGTAATGTCGAAACACTAATAAGTAGAGTGTATCAACAACAAAACGCAACAGCGAGAGTCGTCAGTAGTCATTATAACTCGTAGGAATTGCCATACGTTCTCAATGCATATTAACGCAGACCGCATAATACCCAGCTCCAAGCCTTCTACAGTGTGATTTCAAGACTTCCTGGTACGCTTTATTATCGCGAAACAAGAAACAACAAAGTAAATATTTAGTCATAGCCATATGAAAAAAAGGAATAAAATATTTTTGATTATAAGTTTATTTTGCAACATATTATTTGGGTCTATATAACGAAAATTATATATGTTTAAAAATTTACTAACGATTCTATCTATGCAGAAACGAAAACTAGCAGAGAAAATAAACTTGTCATCCAAACAAGGACACATGTGTTTCCAGACCACCAATAGTGACGTACAAGTCACACTTGCTAGTATAATTCCTTCATCAATATTCATTTTGCGCCATGGCCATGCTGATCTAATATTTATTTTTGACGTATTAGCGAGTCATTCTCTTTGATCAAATCCATAACGAAATAAAATAACAGAAATAAATATGTGTCCTTACATGAAATCTACTTATGAGTACACAAAATATAGAAAAAACTTTGGTAGAGAAATATTGTTTCAGTCTGTGCCAGCACATATGCTAGACTCTATAAGATCTGTTAAAGAAGAACAAAAACAATATATTCTTCGGAATCCTGTACATCGTGAAATAACAGCAACAATGCCTCAATCGAATAAAGAAACAAATACACCGCAAGTAGAGTTACACGAACAAGGTATCAACCACAACGAAGGTGGTTGGCCGCGTGAAGTTCATGTTTATAACGAAGACCACGTATTTCGATATCGTCGTCGTGTTATGCACGATGAAAACTACATACATACAGTCATGTCCATCTCACCAGTCGTACAGCATTACGTAAATCAAAACAATGCAATTGAAATGTATCAAACATACTTTGCCGACATTAAATGTCAAGAGCCCGTCGAAAAATTTAATGTTAGTGTGGCTAATGTATTTCGTGATTCACGCCATAAACCGATATCGTGTATACAGTGGACCAGTGAGAAAAAATCAAAACTTGTCGTAGCTTATTGCGAAAGAAAGTATTCACAGATAGAATCTTCTAAGGGAAATTACTGTTATTTATGGGATGTGAATCGGCAAACCGAACCCGCATACGAAATAAGACCACACAATCCTTGCTGGCAATTAGCCTGTTCTCCCGTAGACTCTGAACTAGTTACCGCTGGTCTTAGTAATGGTACCGTAAATTTATTCGACATCCGACAAGGCTCGAACGCTGTTTTTAATAGTTCTGTTTACAATTCACATCACGGTCCGATCACAGCGCTACTTTACACTCACTCTCGAACAAATACAGAATTCTTCACAGGTTCCAACGACGGTCAATGCCTTTGGTGGGATTTACGAAATCTCTCTAAACCGCTAGATAGCCTTATTATGTCGATTCGAATGCCCTCAAAGGAAGCACCAAGTTTAAGTAACTCTGAAGGTGTGAGCTCTTTAGAATTTGATCACGGGTTACCAACAAAATTTCTTTGCGGTACGGAATCCGGATTAGTCATCAATGTTAATCGTATGGGCAGAAGTCATTCAGAAATATTAACTTCATACTGGGACTCTCATACTGGACCAGTGAGGTCGGTACACCGCAGTCATTGCACTATGAGAATGTTTCTTACTTGTGGTGATTGGTCAGTGCGGATATGGAGTGAAGAAGTTCGAACCGCTCCCATTATTGTGACTAAGCCATATCGTTACGAAGTAATTGATGCTGCGTGGGCACCCCTACGATATTCAAGTTATATGGTAGCATGTGCAGATGGCGTATTTTACTATTGGGATATTCTTCGCAAATACAAAGCGCCAGTTATACATTTTCAAGTTTCGAAATATGAACTCACAAAAATTTGTCCTCATTCTAATGGGCAATCAGTAGCCATAGGAGATAATAATGGATCTCTTTTTCTTTTGAAATTATCACAAAATATGGTTCTACCTGGTAAATATGACAAACAACTTATGCTTCAAACATACGCTCGTGAGACCAAACGAGAGCACAATTTAGATACGCGATTAAAAGAAATACGTTTGAAGACACGCGCTGAAGAAGAAGCAGCTTTGGTTATATCGTCAGAGCATGATTTAAATATAGAAGATGAACAAGATCGAGCAACTGAAGAAGAATACTTCGCAAACGTTGCAAATCAATTAAAGCAAACGGAAACGAAATTGTAACTGCGATCAACCAATTTTATTATTTTACTTAAATAATGTTATAAATAGTCGATATTTTTTTTAAATGAAATATTTACTTCAATTATTATTTTCTTGTCTATCTAGAGGCCCGCATGTCTTCCTAGATCCAGTAAGCGTGTGGCTGAGACACGATTGTCGATTTATCCCATACATAGACAAACATAACGTGACCTTCCAAAATGAGTTCCAATCCCTTCTGTAATGCACTGGTACATTAATGGGGAGGGCGGAGAAGGTCATGTTAGAATGGTAATATAATAAATTACTTGCGCCTCAGAGTTGCGTGAATACAAAAGTGCGTCACTGGTAACTTTCACCACAGCTTATATACATTAAAGTACTAACGGAGCAAAGATGCGCGTGCTCTGACTTTATTGTATGCGGGAATATATTTACATCGTGATCTCTATATTGTTCGCTGTAAAGAAGAATATTTTATTTCTCAGTATGTTTCATATTACATATTTGTAAGAAATATTAAACCATTGTTTCATATTCACGTGTTCTTCTAAATAAGGTATTTGTAAAAATATTTCAAAAAATGCTATCATATTCGAAACTTGAAATATTAGAATATATTATTATTGAAATCTCTTCTTCTTTCTCCTGGCTACTATCCCAATTTATTTGAAGTCAACCCCTAGTACTTACTTCAGCGCCACACCATACGGTTGTATGTTGTCTCTTTTGTATTATGACGTTTTTTATTGTTCGTATCCAGGTTATTTATTGTTGGTCGTCCACGGCCTCTTTTTTCGTCTTCTATATTCATGACTCTTTTAATCATATGGTCATCACATGCCCGTACCTGCGCAAATGGTTCTTCTTAAGTTGTTCGTGTATTGTTGCGTCTTTAAAAGTACCGCGGACATATTCGTTAATATAACATTACATTCCATTAATAATATTAAGAAATTACACTCAGAAATCTCAGAATAGATTGCCAAATCATTAGTGTACTATTTCTGTTAATAATATTTAAAAAAATACAGGTAGGTACATTAAATAGAGAAAAAGAGCATCTTTAGTTAATAATTATTTTAAATTTTAATATTACATTGGTATTATTAAAAAGTCGTACTTAACAATCATAATTAAATAAATAACAAAATAGCAAACAGTAGCGTTTTAGTAGGACTTTGTATTGGAACAAAAATATACGAGATTAACTTTAATTAAATTTGAGATAAATAAATTCCTTTAAATATAGATAGATAATATTTTTTTCTAATAAAAATCAGAAAAAATTTTAATTAACAACATCATGCATATTTTAACGATGATATGTTTATTTTCTGCTTACTTTTGGCCGTGTATTCGTTCCCGTTGTCTTGAAAATGAAATAACTTGTACGCCATCTGTTGTAAACTGCTGGTACTAATAATACTTCGCAGTAATGCATTTGATTTATTCACAAAAATTGCATTGTAATTAGATGAATGGTTTAGGGAGGCATAGGGTACAACATACACATTCCTTTTTGTTTCATTTATTTATTTCAATATTTAATTTTTAGGTCTTATATTAAGGTAACATACATGCACAAAAGTGTTTACTTTTAATACAATAATCATTTATAAACCTAAAGAAACAATATATAATTAATTCAAAAGGGCACGTACAATGTGTGTATGTTTGTCTTTATTTGTACATATTGTTAATCGATTAACAAGATTTCAACAACGGCGACGCATCAACATAGACTCGGTTATACTGCATTATGTTCTGTCGTTCTATATCAAAAGACTCGGTCTCAGTTTATTTATTGTAAAATTTTATATCTATCGTCATATTAGTTCCATATACAAGATTGAATTGTTTAACAATATAGAGCGTTATTTTTTATTATATGTGAAACCGGCCGTGTGCTACTTATGTACGCCTTATCTAGCAACATTTGTTCTAAGACTTTACTGAATTCTAAATAATTAACTAAAAAAAATTATCAAAGATTTTTTGTACTGGCTAAATTTTTTAAAATCTACCCGCCCGCACACCGCACGCCGCGCCCATTGCCGCGCCCGCCCGTAAGCAAAGGTAGGCTAACAGTGTATTATTCAGTGGCGCTACCGAGTTTCCATAGAGTTACATTTATTAAATTAACGATTATTTTTTATATGAAAAAATTAACAAATGAATTTCGAAAAGTCGTAGAACAAAAGTTGTCGGTTTTAGTGTATGAAACCAGTCCCTGACCACTTTCATATTTAATAAACAATAACGCTGTATAGATATTACTATCGATTTAAACCAACGAAATACATATCACACACCTAACGACGAATCGTTAAAAAAGTTTTCTCTTTTTTCTCTAAAATCAGTTCATACTGTTATAGTTCGTTTTGCAGTATCATCGACGATAGATTAACACAGAGTAACAATTTTTAATCAATTTAGAGTACTAGTTAAGGTACATAAACAAACCAATAACACAATAAGTGCTCCCGTGGAATGCATACATGTCAATTTTACGTACATTTTTTTGACGTAAGGGAGCCAAAGAGTTAATTAATGCAGAAGCTGTCAACATTTGATATTTTATATTCCACAAGCTGCTCTATTATCCACATCTCAATATCAGTGCGCCCACACTGCCCTCTGAATACCTTTTATGTCCTTTGAACCAATTATCTATTAGACATGGCATACTTACGTTGATTACATAATTGTTTGATTGATTTACCTGCTACCAATGTCACAGTTTTTGCTCAATGTGCTAATTAACTTAATACTGCAGACACGTAACACGTATTATTTTTAATAAAATCAGCCTCGGGTCTGTTTTTATATTTCGAAATCAAAGAAAAAATCAACAATTGAAGTCGAAATTTCTCAAAATTTTATGCTTTATCACCCAAATAGCATATTAATATTTTTAACATAATAGTGTAAAGAATGACTATTGCCATACATGTATATCGTATAAATAATATATGTGTACGTATATTGTATTCTTTTTCAATTTAAAACTCTGTTTGGTGTCTTGAAAAATAAAAAAGTTATCTAGATAAATATGAATACTATAACATTGTCTATATACAAAACTTCATCCAAATCCTTAAAGCAGTTTCTAAAAACCAATTACATACATATTTATATAATATAAAGGATTCTCACATAATAGTTTAATAATATTACATAGAAATACAGATAAGAAAAAACATCTTTGCGACGTAACGACGTACAGATACTAAGATCCATCGGTAATGCTCATCAACATAGTATGCTACAAATATAATACAATGTTCATACATATAGATATTTTGTGTTTATAAATATTTTTAAAAGTTACGATCATTTTATCACTCCAGTACGTCATTTGTTTGTGTGCGTAATAAGCCAATACTATACGTTTATCGAATGCCAATGTCAACTGATATACAAACTCATCGTACTGTTATAATATTATACAAGGTGTCCAGAAAGGGTATCGGGTATTTGTAAGTTCAATGAAACAAAAATTATTTGTATGCAATAAAAAAGTTTATTGTTTATTATTAGCATATGAATTGGAGAATTATTTGGAAAAGATGATGTTATCCAAATGATGACCGTTACGTTGCTGGCACTCTTCTAAACGGAAACGAAGATTGGCGATAACACGTTGACACATAGCTATCGATATTGCTGCCATTTCTGACCTGATGTTTTGCTTTAACTGGGTTAGATTCGTCGGATTGTTTTGATAAACCTTACTTTTAAGGTATCCCCATGCAAAATAGTCAAGCGGGCTAAGGTCGGGGCTTCTGGGAGGCCAGTTGATGTTACCCCTTCGCGAAATGACTTTATTAAGGAATAATTCGTTAACAACTTCCATTGAGTCATTTGAGGTATGGCAAGTGGCCCCATCTTGCTGGAACCACGTTCTTGAGTTGAAACCTGCAAACTCCTGCAACTCTGGGACCAAAAAATTTCGCAACATATCGCAATAACGGTCACTATTCACATTAATTGCTCGGCCTCGTTGATCTTCATGAAAATAAGGACCAATTATGCCTTTAGCAGACATAGCGGCCCAAACAACGACCTTTGGGCTATGCAGGGGTCGTTCATGCTTTCGTCTCGGATTCTCCACTGCCCAGTACCGACAATTCTGCTTATTAACATGACCATTAAGGTGAAAATTTGCTTCGTCACTGAACAGTATGTTGTTAAAGTTGTTAAATCGCTGCAGCATTTCGTTCGCAAAATTCAGTCGATTAGCATAGTCCGTATCCTTCAATTCTTGAACCAATTAAATTTTATAGGCTTTTAGATGTCTTTCTTTAAAATCGAATGTAAAGACGATTTTTTGATGTTCAACGCTTGGCTTCGCTTTCGGATGGATAAAGACGGATTTTGACGAACTGACGCCTCAACTTCTTCAATTGTTTCTTCATCGCGAACTGAACGAGGACGACCAGAGTTTTGAATTTTAACTGTCGCACCTGTATTCTCGAACATCCTGATCCATTTCCTAATGCTATCGTCACTTGGCGCGTGGCGTGTACGATATTCCGCACGATAGAGACGTTGAGCAGTCACTATTGAATCACCATTACGATAATACGCTCGTACGCAAAATGACGTAAAGACGATTTTTTGATGTTCAACGCTTGGCTTCGCTTTCGGATGGATAAAGACGGATTTTGACGAACTGACGCCTCAACTTCTTCAATTGTTTCTTCATAGCGAACTGAACGAGGACGACCAGAGTTTTGAATTTTAACTGTCGCACCTGTATTCTCGAACATCCTGATCCATTTCCTAATGCTATCGTCACTTGGCGCGTGGCGTGTACGATATTCCGCACGATAGAGACGTTGAGCAGTCACTATTGAATCACCATTACGATAATACGCTCGTACGCAAAATGCGCGATGCATCCCCGAGTACTGTTCCATCGTGACTAAAAGTCCACAAAATGGCGGACGCCACGAACCCCTCCCCGCGCCCTTTAGACGCCCCGTTTCGAATATGGCGCGAAAACAAATACCCGATACCCTTTCTGGACATCTTGTATTAGTGACGTTAAATGACATCGCTTGGAACACAATATTGTGACTCACTCACTTCCAGTAGGAGTGAACAACTAAGAATTATAATAAAATTAAAAAACATTTAATTTAGAACGGTTCACTATGCCTTTAAGTAGCAAAATGTAATGTTACGTTCTAGGAATAAGTATCTATAAATCTTGGAAATAAACACATGACGTACGTCATTAAAGTATGTTAATTACAATACACGGGAAAAATAAGTGTTTATGTAATTTATTAAGTATCTAGCTACATTTTTTATATATAAATACAAATAAAACTTACATAAATGCTTACATAACTGAAGAATATATTATAATTAAAAATAATTGTATCTTCATACATACGTAATCAAGAATAATAATAAATCTGTAGTGCTATTTGTTCATGTGTTTTTTTTTTTTCAAATTTCCCGATAGATATGTATTTTTAGGACACTGATCGCGGATATGACATTGTCTGTCTGTCTTTTTGTATTTCCTGATGGACTGGCGGATTTTATGAAATGTTGTACATGGGTAGCTTAAATCATTGTTCCGTTTATTCAAATTCAATGATTTCTAATCAAGTCGTCAAAAAATGCTTTTCGGGCGCTTGCATGGCTTACGCTGGCTAAACTTTATGAGATACAGCTATAGAGAAAAGTCCGTGATAACATATGTCTACCTCCTAAAGTTGACTCATAGTAACTATTTTTATATTTAACACAATAATAAAAAATATTTCGTTATTTGCGAAGCTATTTTCTCTAATTCAGTATTAATCTTTTTCCAGATAAATTTGTTAGTTAACTTGAGCATTTCATGTAGATTAAATTTGTCCTTTACAGATTACCCATTTATATGAATACCGTAGAAGAAATCACGAATTCAAAATTACGCGCGACTAAAGAAGTTACACGTAAAGTTACATAACATACCATCACACCTTGTCCCCGAAGTAATAAACAGAAGTATGCACCCACAGTTTGCCGGGTATGTTTTAGGTCCCATGTAATAGGAGACCGAGCCTATTGCCGTTAAACGGGCACAAAGTCAAACTCCGAGCTGCTACTGAGAATTTCATAGAAAACCCAAATAACACTTTGTCTTAACTGGGAATCGCACCTAGGACCTCGAGCATAGCAGTCGCGTTTAGGAACACTTGACTAATGATGCAACTATGAACTATCAATATTATAGCGATAAGATCTAAATCAGGCTTTAATACACCACTTTGTAAATTGTACCTGTGCGAAGCTGGGGCGGGACGCTAGTAATCTATAATTATATAAAATGACCAGCTTTGTGCCCGCGGGTCCGCACGTGTTTGTTACACAGTAATTAATTTCATCCAGTAATTTTAGTTTTACTCATATTATTGACAATTCATATAGTTTATCAATTAAGAAATGGCATTATACTTCCCATGTACAAAATTTCATCAAAATTGATTAAGAAATTTTGTAATAATTTCTTTTGGTATTTTTACCATTTCTAAAAGAATTATTGAAATTTTTTATAGCCTATAGATTTTCCAATGACATAAGCTTCCCGAGTACAAAATTTTATAAGAATCGGTGAAGCCGTTTTTGAGTTAAATCCGGTGTCCTTTATGTAGTATATCCATCGAGAAATTTGGTAAAAATATTACGTGTACAGATATAACTACAAATTTATTAATATAGATAACTGATTGACGATTGTAATTGGGCATTAAGGAAGGATTTTTGGAAATACAATCCCTAAAATGGTGAAAGACGGGATGAAATTTTGTATAAAAATCTGTCTGATTTATGAGGTGTTTTTTATTTTTTTATTGAGGCATTACCACGGAACCAAACTTTGGATGTTTATCGACTTTCGTAAAGAACGTAAGACGGTAGCGTCGTGACGTGAAGTAAAAAAAAAATAGGACAATATAAGAGTAACTCAACAATGACGCGATCGAAGCCGAGGAAAAAGCGCTATTATAACATAAATTCGAATTTGTTACAGTAATAATAATGGGAGCGCCGGTGCGATGAGCCAGGCGTTGCTGGTGACCATAGCACTGCTGGTGACGGCAGGCGCGGTGGTCGCTCAGCTACGACCAGCCGACGCGCCGCCATCAATAAACGACACACGTGAGTGAGTCTTAATGTACTTTCTTTTTACCTGTACTTTAATAAATTATACTTTAACAAAATATTATAGATATTGTAATAAAGGGGGTTTCAGCGCCGAATTCAAAGTTCAAATACTAATTTAGAAAAAATATTGTATTTTGTAGTGTTTTTTTTTTTTGTAAATTAAAGTACATTTGTGCAGATTATACGGATACGGAATATAACACCTTCAAGATGTCTCTCATCACAGTGAATGCACTTCTCAAAGCGTACACGCAAAGCAACTACACACAACGCCGCAGAATGTCCACTGGGGTGACTCTCACTTCTTCATTAATTTTGGCCTACAGCTGCTCCAAATTCATAAGAGGGGTATCAAAAACTCTTGCTTTAAGATAATTCCATAGAAAAAAGTCAGTTTGGGTTAAGTCGGACAATTTGGGTGGCCAATTTATATCTCCAAAACGGCTTATGACTTTTCCCAGAAATTGTGTTCTGGTTGTGTCCATAGAGACCCCACCTGTATGGGCAGTGGCCCCATCTTGCTGAAACCACATATGTGACTCGTCAACATTCTCCTCTCCCAGCTGTGGTAAAAAAAAAATATTTCGATAATTTCCTTCGCTAGTCACTCTTGTGGTCATTCTCGAAGATCAATTTCGACGCGGTTAACGTTTTGAATTGATCGCACTAGTCTATATCGAAGTCAACTTCAATGATTTAGTGTACATTCTGACGCTCTAAACTTCGCTATCCACTACTTGATTAACTGAACACCTGATCCATCATTAAAAAGTCGGATTTCAAATGATTACAAAATTTGCGTCGTGCTTCTTTATCTAAAAAACTGTTGCAGAAATATAAGCACGAAACATGCCAGATCACTGTGAAATGGCTACTATTAATCTTCAACAATCAGGTATCGAATGTCACCCCTCCCCTCACGATATGCCCTACTGCTTGCCGTAAATATTTAAGTTTAAAGTTTGAATTCGGCACTGAGACACTATACATAATATACAATCATGAGCATATTTAAAAGGATGCAATAAAAAGGTAGAATAACAGAAAATAGTTTCTTATTTCATACTGACCATTAAAACCAGTATTATGTAATTTGAAAAAAGAAGATTTTGAATAGATTTTTACTTACGACTTTCATTTGTTTTTTATGTGTTAATTTAATTGATACGTAGTGTATAAAATCCTTATTGATTGAAGCAAAAATTCATTTGATAAGTTTGGATGATAATGACGGATCTCAGCGTTGCTCAGTTGTTTAAAGCTTTAAGTAACTATAATTGAAAATGTTTACACTTACAATGAAGTGGCTCAAACATTACGAGTGTCGAAGAAGTACATACAAGATAGATACATAATATGTATATTGGTACATACTTACATACATACGCTCGAAAAACATAACCCTCCTTTTTCGCAGTTGGGTAAAAAGAAAGAAAAAACACAACTCAAACAAATCACTTGATTAAAAAAAAATTTTTTGCTTTTTATTTGATTCCCAAATCTCACAATCAAGCAGAATCTAACGACACTTCTTATGCTATAATCCATCTAGCCGTTTAGGGCTACAGTGCGTGCCAAAGAAATAGACATACATACAATCATATACTTTCCTTTTTTCAGTCGGGTAAAAAAATATTTTCCACTAGAACCAGTGGCGTATTTCTAAATTTGCCACTCTATGCCTAAAAGAACGTTCGCAAGGAAAGCCTGCACATATTTTAAGTACTTTACAGCCCTTGGCGCCCAGAAAACCGCGAACTGCTGCCCTTCGCAACTTGCCCCCTCAGACCACGGCCCGAAAGTTCCTAGGGTAAATGGGTAAATACGCCCCTGATTATAAATTTGAACCAATCAAAGTGTAGTTAGTCGGGCCTGCTAAATCTGCAATATTAGTAATGAAGCAAATAAGGCTGGGGCATGCATGACAAAAAATACATCACCAATCAATATACTTGCTAGGTACATAATATCAAGTTAGCTCATAAGATTTTATCAGGTTAGATTAATACAATTTCAAAATTATCTATGTTACACATATAATATTGAGTTATTAATGATAGAGGAAAAGAGATAAATAATAAAATAAATTTATTTAACGTAAAACTAAAACATATTGTTCACCTATTGTCCCAATAAGTTTATTTCTTAATTATTGCATTATTTCTGTAAACATTGATTTAACTTAAATAAAACATATTATTTTACATATAAATAAATAACAATGTTTTAGTTTCATGAATATTAGCGTAATAAGACATATTTTTCAAGTAATTGTTGGCAATGTAAGATAATAACATACCAAAAGATCTACATACATTTTCGTATCTTTCTGTTTACTTAGTGGTGCAATTTTTCCTATAACTCAATATTTACCAATCGATAATATTATCTATGTATGTAGATCCATTGTAATGTATGAACTGTACCAAACATTAAAAAAGAAAACATCGATTAATAATACTAAATTAATAAAGATACGTACATTTTAAACTGCTGCTACAACATTGATTGATATCAAACCGAACATTTCAATCACTTTCTATTAACCCGTTGTGAATTAATTTATAGTTGACGCAAGATGACGTTTGCAGCATTAGCAATACGCGTTTGGTCTAGTAAAAGGATATTGTAAACTTTCTTTAAAGTTATGCAATGATAGAACAATGACAGCATAAGTACCTACGCAAACGACAGTTACACGGCAGTGTTGAATTGGTCAGTTATTTTAAAGCGAGTACGAATCATTTAAACGCGTGAAATGTAGTTTTGGCAAGGCACGTTCTTTTGTTTGGACCAAACTCGGTGTAACAACGGCTACGTAGTTAGACTAAATAAACTCAAACAAAGGACGTCTTTTCGGCACATTTATAAATCGATTGTGACGTTGAAGCCATAACCTTTATATTCGACTTCAAGCTACATCAATCAATTATTAAAATAAAAGATATATGCCGTCAATATTGATCGAACAAGTCGAGTAAATGCAATGTATGTGTCTAGTAGGTCCGGTTCCGTTAAATGAAAAGTCCCGTACTAAGCGCGTATTGCGCACGCTTTCCTTTTGGAAAGTATTCAATCGAAAGGTAAATGAACAGTAAAGCTGACTTAAATTGATTCTCGATGCTTAAAACATTGCAAAATTGTTATTAACATTAATAGAACGGTGATCATAACATTATCAAATACACAAATCGAAGTATTAAATATTTATTTATTTAAGGTTCACAAAAACGAGTTCGATAATATAATCAATATTACACACACGATATATCATCGAAATTATAATCGAAGCTTACTGTAATAGCCGTAATAGGTGAATACAGCATGCATAAAACAATAGGAAGTACCTATTAAATAATAATTAAGATTTAAATTTAATTGAAAAGCAAAGAAAAAATGAGTACAAGATATCAAACATTTCAATAATACGTATTTACTTAAACTAGCGATCGCCCTAGGGTCGAAATTCGACCAGCGACTTTTTTATCATAGACTGTTTTCTGTTTGATATTTGCAATATTCATGAACCTAAACAATGAGTATTATCTACATTACTTGCTGTCACTTGTCGTTGAGTAACAATGTCAATATTTTGGGGGGTCTAAGTTCAATGGCACTGGAGGGATAGGATTTGCAGTATTAATTTATTTTATTTAATATATTAGTAGCAGATATTATAGATAAATTTTAGCTTTCTGCACTCCTTCTCCATATAAACTTTAAACATGCAAAATCTCACATTCTTCCGTGCACTCAATACGCTTAAAACGAGGTAGAAAGCTTTTGCTTCACGTATTAATATATAGATATATAACTTTAGTTTGTAAAAAAAGAAAAGTGTTGGATGTGCGAATACCTGCGAAAAAACAAATCAGTCCCTTAAAATCACAAGAGTGTAGGTATTGACTGTCGATATAGTTACAGTCGAAATAGTGTCGGTGCTTATTTTTTTGCCCAGCGAAGCAGGCGGGCTATGGCTAATAATATGTATGCATAATATATCCGTATTCGCATACTTAAAATCATGCTCTTACATGATGTTTTCAAACGCAACTCTAGAAATTGTTTTATTATTATTATATCATTCTTTGTAGGTTTTTGCATTTGGCCCAATTCACCTGATAATAACTGACGATATGGCCTATGAAGATCATATGCTAAGCCTAGTGGGAGGACTATCTCTCAAGTGCAGCTGCCTGATCACATCATAGGTGCTTGGAGACAGGTTTTTAACTTGAGGGTTGTAGCTAGCCATGCGGACATTATAAAATGCCTCAAAATCATACTATGGTTTCATTACGATGTTTTCCTTCTCCGAAAGCTCAATCTCATTCCAGGGTTTCGAACTCACGTCGAATCGTCACTAGTCGTCGAACGATCACGTTGTCGTACACGTACAATCCACAGAGTTCATCTGTAAGCAGTAATGAAATTGGATAAAAACAGTAATAAACATCTTTTTTTATTTTACAGGGTGTGGCACGGAATGTGTGCGATGTGCTGCTGATGGGTGCGTAAAATGTGCTCGATTACTCGTATGGCCTGGAGGAACGTGTGCTCACGAATGCCCTTCGGGAACCCGTGAATCCTGGGCTCATGACGACCACCTCATGGGCAGAGTCTGTTATCCGACGAATACTTATAACGAGGTATATTTGAAATGCGACTAAGCTCTTAATGTTCATTTTGATAAAAATAGTTTAGTAACTCTTTGCGAGTAGAATTCTTTCAAGATAAATATTCTTCTTAGATGTCTTTTATTTACTCTGCGGGGACTACAAGTTGATAGTCATCTATTCGAATCATGCCCTTTTCATTACAGGTAATGTGTTTTGCTATCTACTGTTAGAGCTTGGAAGTTGTATACCTATGTATTTCATTACAAAACTTTGTACCTTTTGAACGATAAGTTTATAGTCATATCACAATAACAATATTTGTTGACAGTAACTAACCCGGAAGATGATAATCGGACGGAATAATGAGATGGTTCCGCTCTAAATTTGTATCTCATCGAGTGGGTTATAAGAGTGGTAGATCTTGTCTAAGCATCGACGATGGAAGCACCACCGCCACATCTATGTCTACCTCAAAACAACAGTGCTCTCGTTGCACTGGCTGTTCTGTCCGCTAATTACGCATTTTATAAAAAGCAAAACCATAGCAGAAATCGCTAAATATGGGCTTCGAAATTGCAATTTGCTATTATGTACCTGTCATAATGTATCAACATATTTTGAATTTTAAATTTTGGAACTTGTATTTAGCTATTGACCAACGACCTGGTAAAGGTCGCGGGAAGCCGTTGCGTGCGGGCAGCATGGGACCGGTCGTAGTGGCGATCTTTGGGGAAGGTGTATATCCATCAGTGGACATATTTCGGCTAAAATGATGATGATGACGAACTACGAAGGCGTGTAAATATGTATGACAAATTTGATAGAAAGAGTAGAAACGACTTTCCCACTGTTTTATTTGAACTACCGGTTTAAGCCTGTGAAGAGTAAACGTTACACTTTTCGTCTGACTAATTTGCCCTAACGTGCCTAAAGAAATTTCCCTTCAGAAACCTACATATTACACACAGACTAATTTAGCAGCGGGCTAGTAGGGTGGAAGCTTTAATAAGAGAACGAGGTAGAAACACGCGTTATCACTTTTTTTATTTTAATAAAAAATTTCAACTTGGGTTGCTTAAAAAAGTTATAACAAAAAAAATTACAAAATTTATTTAGCCATTTCTGTTATCATTTTATTTTTACAAGACACGTAATGAGGAACTGTCGGGCGTCTGATGCGTGTGGTTAGTCCTATTCAGTTCCCAGGAGTAGGGTTGGGAAATATCTACAGTAGCGACTTCCCATCAAGACAAAAACCTATTTGCTACTTTATACCATAAAAAATGTCTTTTAGAGTCTTATTTTAGTTCATTAACTATAATGTTCATTTTATCTATGACAACAATAAATCTGTCAAAGAGAAATAATAGGATAGACTAACGGAGACTTCAGGATTTTCCTCGTTATCTTCATTACGGAATCACAGATTTTGTGGGCGTAATCAGTGTTAAATGCAAGCACTATAGAGATGAGCACGGTCCCACAATCCGAGTGAGAATTATGTATGTTTATTTGAAGGTTTCCCCTAATGGTCTCCAACCCCCCCCCCCCCCCCCCCTAAATAGCCACCACAAGCCTCGCATGTCTGATGGTATAGCTTTCCGTAAGTGACTTGGTAACTGCATGATCATCTAGATTCTAGGACGTCCTCACGATCCGACAAGTTCCGGCTACAATGATCTTCGCTTCGGGTTCCGACTTAGTGGGTAGCCTTGAACAATCTTAGAATTTGATATTAACAGAGGTCTTCACGATGTGAGCTCGATGCGGCTCGAGCTAGAGTCATCCTTTAAGCCCGTCGTTTTCTGTTTAAATGGCTGCGTTGGTCATACAGCATACATGTTGTTAGCGCGCGGCGTCACTACTTTTCATTTAAGTATTTTATTTTCCCCATATTTCGAATTCTTGTCTGAAAACTGTTACCTCGATTATATGACCACATGTTTTCTTTTCTTATGTAATCACGTAGACACGATTCTCTGAAAAATCCATAAGAATATTTTCTGTGAAGAAAACTAATTCCATCAACTTTTTTACATCTAAAAAAATTGTTACTGAATAAAAATAATTTACAAAAAGGAGTTATTACTTAAACAAATAACATGAAATGATGCCAGAGCAACAAAGCTAATACGGTATGCAGCGTGTTTAATGACACAAAGCAGATGAAAAGCCAGGTAGTCGTTAAAAATCTTTAACAGGAATATAATATAACATTACCCGTGCACGAACATAAACCGTCATTTGCTTATTCATCCACGTACGGGCACTGAATCAGAGATTAGTTACTTGTTTCAAAAAGTTTGAACCTATAGGATACCGTTTCATATGTTAATTACATAAACTGCTATTTTCTACAGTAGAACAAAAAAGTCATCTTCACACCAATCAATATAAAATTAATAGTTGACACGTGCGAATATTTCGCACATTATAGAATGCTTTATAAACTATCTAATAGCAATGCTGTCATGTTAGTTAAATAGATTTTTAATAGATAGTGCGGCTTAACTTTAGAATCCCTACCGTCGAGTTCAGACTACAAATGTTATTTTACAGTTAGATCACTTTATAATTAGACTAAATATAAAATTTCACACTACGAAAATATTTCTTTTTTGTCTTTTTTTATCGCATTTTTCTGACAATACAATTGTCAGTTCTAAATAGTTGCCGTTCATTTTTGAAAAAGATAGATAAAGATTTTCGAAGATGGTAATTTTTTCTATACATTGTATTGTTAGTTTTGAACATTATTGTCTTGTTCACGTCGACTAAACGTAAGCCTATTCCATTAATGGTGGTAAAATTGGTTTGGTGGGGTTTGAACTGTGATCATAATGCCAAAAACAAATAATTATGCATAGAAAATTCATATACAAGTCCTAGATAGACAACTTCTAATATAAAAAAAATAATCTCATAAACTATTTGTTTCTTCATTTTTTCCCTTAAATGGGATCGCCTCTCACCCTCCCCTCCCTCCCCATCCCTTCACAGCATCAAATTCACCGGTAACATTTGTAAAGTCTAACTTTATAAAAAATATAATTGAGTTCAACCAATAGTGTCTTGAATATATTTTCATTGGCATCAAAACATTGATTTTAAACTTTTTGTCCGTCATTTTTGTCCGCCGTTTGTCATTGATTCGTCAATAGCTGGGAACACAAGCTGTAAAATGATGTTTGAATCATTAATATTGCGAAGAATTAACGGAGGTACGGCGTTGCCAGGAAAAACACCTTTTAGAAATAATATGTCTGATAAATAAAATTTGTGTGTAGTTATGTATGCACGTAAGAAGTTATACTTTTTGGCGTAACAAAACAAAACTAACTTCAAAAATTTTCTTCCGCGTGTCAACAACATGATAATGTTAGCCGTCAATTATATAATGTAAAATCATTTTGTTGACCTTTTTAATAATTTAACGGTGTATAAATAAAAATTACTTTTAAACAGAAAAAATATATAAGTCAGTAAAATAAACTCGCATTATTGTCATTGATGACGAATTAATGACTAACATGATATATGTAATATGAATTCATTTTGTTGACCTTTTTTTATTGTGTAAAAATAATTTAACGGTGATAAATAAACATTTCGTTTAAGCAGTAAAAAAATATATGTCAGCAAAATAAATTCGCATTATCATTGATGACTAACTTCACCATGTCGCACTTCCGTCACAATATACTGCGCGTGCAGCTCTTAATTTTACCCTCTAATAAATACGTGCCAAAACAAGTTTAACTTTAATAAATATACTATAATTTATTGTTTACTTTTGCATTACTCTATTTAGTCGTTACGAATATCCAAAACAAGTTCTCTCTGTATTATTTTTAAACCAAAAACACTTAGATGTAAAAGAGAAAAATTACTGTTGACTTTCCATTGGTAGGATAACCTAGTTGACACTGTATTAAAAGTTGCTGAAAGAATTCCTTCTATAATGAATGTTTTATAACTCCATAAGAATGTTTAACCTATTAGGTACAATCACTAAAATACTAACATATATTTCTTTTTATTTTTGTAGTTGTAATGTAGTTGTAGTTATCTTTTCCTATTCAAAAAAGGCAAGCATAAATGAATGTGAATTACGCGTTATATAAAAAACAACTGTTGATAAATTGAAATCGAAAGTGAGACAATACTTAGTTCATTTACTATTCTGAAGTTTCTTTTAAAACTGACTACACTGATAGCCCTGAAGCCTGAGACAGCTACAGCTTCACCGGGCTTCACCACGCACAAGAGTGCCAAAGTGACCTAACCTCAGCTTGGGCTGTCGCCGTAGTTGCAATTAAGTCGCGATCTGGCTAATAAAGTTCTAAAGCTTTTTTTTGTTCTTCAGGTACTAGTCGGGGGTGTATGCGGTGCAGTGGCGTGCATAGCGTTAGTAGCTGCCGGTGCGATTTATGCCCGCTATAAAAGTAACGCACGAACACAAGCCCAGCCGCTACCTGAACGAGCCGAACACGATGACGACACGCGACTTCGGGAGTTCCATAAACAACTCGATTGTTTACGTGTTAGTGTATTTAAGTATAAGCTTATTTTAACGAAATAAAAATATGACAACGCACGAGCAATGAAAAATAGTCGATGATAAAGCATAAATAGATCCAAAATAATTAATTTAGTTATATGAAACAAACTGTAGCTTATGAGACATTCAAATATAAATTGAAATTTATGGTTACAAAACTCATCTTATAAATTCTGAACAAAAATATATTACAGTTTTTCGCTTTTGTTTTATAATATCCCATAAAATGGACAAAAGATTCATATTTTAATGAACGTTATTAAAATATTCAAACGAATCGTCACCATGGGTGCTATAATTACGCTTTACACACATAACACATATCACAAGAAAAAAGTAGAAGTTAAAATAGTTGGTGTTACTCGTATTAATATTTCCTACTATAAGTCGAGTCATCCGGCGGCTTCCAAAATTTGTAGTAATTATCAAACAACTAGTAACGGAATAATGGACAATCAGAGATAAACGATTCATTGTAACCAGTAACCATATTGAGCATATCTGAGGCGAGCTCGTATGATGTGCAGGAATTTAAATTTTTATTTCAGTCATACTTCATAATAAAAATAATATAAATTCTCATGAAGTCAGCTCGTTTCGTGAAGATACCTTCATTAAATTTTTTCTATTCAACTAAGTTGGTGAACAAGTGTACGGCCTACCTAACGGTAAACGATTACCGTAGCTTATAGCCCCGTGTAACACCAGGGATATCACTATTGTGCTACCGACAATGAACTCCCCTTTTCCAAGATGTTCTGGAAATACTACTCACCTCAGGAACACAACACAAGCTATGATATTCTGTAGGGTAACTTATGTATGTAGCCTGCAACTATAATAATAGGTATTTATTTACCTATGAAATTGCCGTTCTGCAGTACTGGCCATTCCAAATCAAAATAATTTTTGTTTGGCTAAGAATTCTAATTTCAAATTAATTTTATTTTAAAAACATGGAATTTTTTTTTCCAAAAGTAGTCATTTGTTTATTGATTAGTGTTACATTTTCATCGCATTTCAATCTTTTTTGTCATCATGGATACGTTAAAAATTCGAGTAATTATGGAATATGAGTACCGTCGTGGCAGCAACGCGGCACAAGCGGCACGCAACATCAACGACGTTTACGGAGCTAACACTACAAACCAACGCACCACCTGTTATTGGTTTGCTCGCTTCCGTTCTGGGAATTTCGACCTGAAAAATGAACCTCGCGGTCGTCTGAAGACTTTGGTCGACAATGAGGAATTAAAGGCGATTGTCGAAGCTGATGATAAACAATCTACGGCTGAATTAGCAGCAGCTTTCGACGTTAGCGTCAAAACAATATTGGTCCATTTGCGTCAAATTGGCAAGGTAAAAAATCTTGACAAATGGGTGCCCCACGAACTCAATGATCGCCAGCGCGAAGTACGCGTCGAGTCGTGCCTTGCACTGCTCAACAGACACACAAATGAAGGAATTTTGAACCGCATTGTTACCTGCGATGAAAAATGGATTCTGTTTGATAACCGCAAGCGCTCAGCAAGTTAGTTGGATCCTGGTTCAGCACCTAAACAATGCCCTAAACGAAAACTTACCCCTAGAAAAGTGATGGTCACTAGTTGGTGGTCTAGCGCCGGTGTGATTCATCACAGCTTCTTACCAAACGGGGTGAGCATTACTGCAGATGTGTACTGTGAAGAACTAAACACAATGATGGAAAAGCTGGCACATCTCCAACCAGCATTAGTCAATCGCTCGTCTCCGCTGCTCCTGCACGACAACGCGCGACCTTATACTGCACAGCAGACGGTCTCCAAGTTACAAGAACTGGGGTTGGAAGTTCTCCGTCATCCGCCTTACTCACCAAACCTTGCGCCTACAGACTACTACTTTTTCCAGTATTTGGATAACTCCTTGGCGGGAAAAAAATTCAATACCCGAGAGGCAGTACAAAATGCCTTTGAAGAATATGTTGCCTCCCGTCCAGCTGATTTCTTTAAGAAGGGCATCAATAAACTGCCACTGCGCTGGCAAAGATGTATTGATTGCATGGGTGATTACTTCGATTAATACAAATAAAAAATACATGAAAAAAAATCGTTTAAATTTTTTCATACAAAACGGCAATTTCATAGGTAAAGACCTAATATATGTTCAGTTTCTATTTATGTTGTATTATATAGTGTTAGTCCACATTCAAATTCTATCTTCTAATATAAAAACTTTTAAGATCACATGTTAAGAAATCAGTAATTACTATGCAGTAGCACGATTTCACACAATTCGTTATTAATATGTTATCGACTTTCTTGAAATGTTTTGTAATTCGTTCCAGTTTCTAGAGCGCTTAATATTTCGTTGCAGCCTCACGCCTACTCGTTGTTAGCTATATTGAATCACACGAGGCATCAGGTGCGGGAGCTCTACCAGCTGGGCAACAATGACGCTGCTATGGCTTACAGGTACGCCTACTAACTAAACAACGTTCCACAACATTTTAAAATAATAGATGTAGATATCCGTTTAACAAAACCGGCTTTGTAAACTACTCTGACAGGAATAATGTATTTTTAAATCTACAAAATAAAATTGTGTAAAAAATAATTTATTAATAGCTTCTTCAAAGAGTTCCTTACGAGTTTTCATAGAAATATTTCTAGAAGGTTTTCAAATATTTTTGTAAAAAAAATAATAATAATTCGATTTGATTGAAAGTGTATTAATAATAATAATATTAAAAGCTGCCTCATAAAAATAAATTTAAATAATATTATTTTAATGGAATATATAATAAGTTACTACCCTTAAAACCATAATAAAATTCATCCGGAATTGAATTATCGAGATATTTCTCGTTTATCTGTAGAACAGAATTGAAAAACTATGGAACTAATTTTGCGATTTAACGGTACATATTATAATCTCTCAGCTTCATTGCCCCAACCAAAACACTTGTAGGTCTGTTATAGTTTTTGTCCATGTTTTTTGTTTGCATCAATGAATTGGTGTTAAAAATAACTACGCTCCCGTGGTACAGGAGTTTAGTGACCCAAAAACACTTCATATATCGACTGCACAGGGACTATTTCGTTGGGAACATGTGTTTGTTTACCTCGAGTTAATAGGTTCCCTTGTTTCTAATATTAATTATGTATGTTCTTTGCAGCTGCGTTTTAAGCGATCTGGCAAAATTACTCTTACTGTTGAACAAACAGCATGTACCAGTTGTGCCTGATGAATGGACGCGTCTCGCAAGCTGGGCTGAAAGGTACCTCAAATATTATTTAATTAATTTTTATGTTTACAATAAATACTAAGCTATTAATGAAAAAAAATATTGTGATATAACCGTAGCACGCTAACAAACTACAACTTACTCACCTAATAAACTACCACTAAGTTGCATAAGTAAATAATTCAATAAAAAATATATAACTAAAAATAACATAATATGTTATTAAGCAATATTGTAATTATTCTACGATTATTAATCATAATATCAAGTACGTAGTAAATAAATGAAAATCCCGAAGTAATGAAACATTTGAATTGGCGCTGTCAATACAACTTAACTAAGGACCGATTTTTCAATCGTCGGATAACTTTATTTGAGGGATAATTTTAAAGGTTTGACGGATAATGTACACAAAACCTGTATTTTAAAGATTATTCCTCAAATAAAGTTATCTGTTGATTGAAAAATCGGCCCTAACTCTAATTTACAATTATTCACAAGCTTGATTGTCAAAGTAAAAGATTACGTTTTTGTTAATCGTTAGGTACATTACATTACAAGAACGTACTAGGGTGTGCTTGAGATTTAAGATGGAGTTGGCTTATAGAAATGACTAATTATTTAAAATTTTGTTCTTTTAAACTCAGGATCCTTAAACGGTACAGCCGAATGGGTGTAGGCGAACAACAACAAGAAGGCCAACTTGTCAGCTTTCTACCAGTCCTACAGAGCCAGGGTTCCGACTCTGATGCGACCCAGCAATCTTTCACGACTTTCAAACCACCGTCATACTCTCCAACTTTCTACGATAGCAAAGTAGACAAAGAATCGGAGAACCGGTGTGAATGGAATAACGTCAGACCACCGAGCTACTCTCAGATAGAGAGAGAAAGAGAAGCCATAGTCCTCTCGGATCCATGGGAACGAAGACCTATTGTACGACGAGAGAGTGTTTGGTTAGAAGATGAACTTTTTGAGATGACGAGACGACCTCAAGATGAACTCACTACCGAACTATAACACTTATTAAATAATAAACGATTTCGGTTAACACCATTCCAAGTCTGACAAGTACAAAATAAACATATTTAGTGTCATGTACTGTAATTAGGTAATGGTGCTTTCTAAATTTATGTACCTATAATATTTATTTGTAAGCAATTAATTTAGCTATGTAAATGTTGTGTACCTAAATGAAAATTATATACCTACCCAGTTATTGAACAGAGTTTTACAATATTAATTTGATAAAGTAAAGCAGTGCTATCATTCTATAGACGTGCTTTCTTAATGTAAAATTGCCCTATAAAATATACACACGATTGTAAATAATGTAAGTATTCAAAATGTTATCTATCATTATGCTATGTCCTCACTGCTCACTAGAGTAGGCAGGAGGGTGAAGCATCACATTTTTCTAACTTTACAAATATTTTGCTTGATATCAAGGTATTTTCACTTTTTCTACAGTTATAGCTTTATCTATTTAATTCGCCTAACTTAGTCTCGGTCATCACGGGCTCCTACTTTCACGTACACTGGCATTATATATTTATTTATCATTTTTTCATCACTGCGTATTCTACGTGTTCAAACCAATGACCAATGAAGTCATACCTACAAACATTATATAAGTGATACTCTTTCTAGACCAGCCATTCTATCTTTTCGTTTTTAATGCGATCTCCTAATGTACGAAAATCTACAAAAATAACAAAATCAACTCATTTCTAATGGCATCATCTTAACTTTTATACATTTAACATACTCAGGTTTCACTGCCGTATAAAAAAAGATACCAGTACTACCATATACACCGCTAAATATGCGTTTCTTTCAATAATTTTACTCTTTATAATGGCGTCCAATGCATCATTTGCTTTATTGCTTGCAGTGAGTAGACTTTCTACATTCATATCACTCTTAACAACCATTGTAAACAGACAACCACGATACACAATATTATTTACTTATGTAAAATATCCACAAAAAACAAATTTTTTATTCAATCCGATATTCTTCTCTTGTTTTAAATATCAGAACCTTGCAATTATTATGCAACTCTTTAAACTGATTTAAAGAGTACATATATAAGCACTTGTTAGTTACCATGCGTATTATATCATATAAAATCATATATATTTTTTATTAAAAGTTTATTGAAATTATAAAGCTCTGTTGTAAGTACCAATTTAATAGTATATTACGCACCGAGGGAGAAAAGTAGGACATTGACGCCCGCGCGTATGGTTCTACAATCGCGTACAATCGCGGGTGGGGATGTTCTACTTTTCTCCCTAGGTGCGTTTACAATTTTTTTCTCCTCCGGGATGAAAAGTTTATATATTTTATATATAAACACACAGTTGCTAGGTTACCGAGAGATAAAGTAAAGTACGCGCATGCGCACATTTGCCATCTAACCGTGAGAGAATCGGGTACTTTTCTCCCGCGTGACAGGGACTAAAAGTGAACTTTTCATCCCGGAGGAGAAAAAAAGATTTTTCACCTTCTGTGATTGTAAAGTTAAGTAAGTATATAATAAAGTATTTAATATGTCTACTTATCTAACCACGTAAATAAGTACTGTACCACCTTTTTTTTTAGGATGTAAGTTTTTACTAAATTTGAACCGTTTTTGAATAGGAAAAAAATAACTAAACCGATACAAAAACAAAAAAACAAATAGATATGTTAGTATTTTAGTAACCTATGTGCCTATTATGGTAAATACTTTTATGAGTTGTGAAGTTATACAACATTCATTACAGAAGAATTTCATTCAAAAACTTCTAATAAACTGTCTACTTGGTTATTCTCCAATTAAAGTCCCGAATAATTTTATCTGTATATAACAGTGCTCTTGGTTTAAAAATAATATAGAAAGAAAATAAGTGAAGTAACGATCTCATCGCTTTGGATACTAGATACTAAATAGAAAAGTTAACAATAAATTTTTGCTTGTTTATTGAAGTCCATTGAGTAGTTAGTAGATGAAAATGCTGCGCGCGCATTATATTATGACTTTGTGACAGAAGTGCGACATGATGAACTAGCTATCAATAACATTATAATAATGATAATTCATTTTACTTGCTTTTCTAAATGATATAAAAATAATTTAGCGTAGTATAACTAAACATTATTATCAATTATGGCTAACTTCATAATGATGTTGGCACACGAGATATTTTTTTTTGGATTTTTTTTGTTATGGTAAGTAAGTAAGTACATATAATTTCTTGCGCGCGTACGTAAGTACGTACACATAATTTTTTTATTTATTTTCTGAATTATTTACTTATGATTATCGTATATTATGAACCTATATAACTATATCTATAATTTGAATTTACACAAAACACAATAAATATGTCCACCTGTATTAAATGTATACTATAGTGAAATTTATGCAATTTAATATGTTTACTTAAAATAAGGTTGCTTATTTTTTGTTATTAGTAAATAGGTAACATTTAAGTTTTAATTTAATATAAAATTAAACAATTTACGTATCTAAGATATGTAAAAAAATGATAATAATACAAAATAAATGTAATATTATATAAGTACGAATGATTTTAAACCAAAGTAGAAATGTAGCAATAAAAATATTAGTTATACTTAGATCTAGTCCTAAAACAGATTATTATAAATTATTATAATTAAAATCATTTACTTCAATTACCTACTGTATATAATTTAAGGTATCTACTTTTTAATTTAATATGTCAACCATTTTATTACATACATAAAATATACAACATGCTTTATAAATAAATTACTATTTAGAAACACAAAATCGAAATTATAAATATTTATGTCTGTATGGGCCTACGTGTCGTACAATCAATTGAAACATCTGTATAAAATTGTATACATCACGAATTGATGCTGACGGGTTAAAGTGAATGTTAGAGGACCATCAAAAGCCATCTTCATTCGCCAATCGCTATCAGTTGCTTGAATGCTTTCACGCAACAAACGTTGATCGACTCAAAGGTCCATTACACGGAGAACTAGACATGGATGGGTATACTTTTTTATTTACAAAGAAGTGAAGGTGACAAGAAAAGAATGAAAAGGAATTTTCAGAATTGATCCAATTAGGCATGAAAAACACGAATGCCCCACCATACTCGAAATAAGCTTCAATAGTAGTGCAATGTCAAATAAACTGCTAATGTTATTTCCGTTACTTCTCAACGAACAAGTTTTCGTCAATCTGACATCAGTGTTCTATTAAAACATAAAAAAATTATAAACTCCCACCTTAGTTTCTATGTACACAAATATTAGGTCGTTACATATGAAATTGGCGTTTTGTTGAACTGGTCACTTTGATCTTAAATATCTGGCGTCTGGTTAGAAATTTAGGCTTGTGTATTTGTGTTCCGAATTTAGTGATTCATTTGTTTTCGCATTTGATTATTCTTTGACATCGTTCTTATCACAAAATGGAAAACTTAAAATATCGCGTTATTGACGAATATGAGTTCCACCGTGGCATCAGCACTGCAGAAACAACTCGAAGGATTAACGATGTGTATGGGGAACCTGCTGTAAAATAAAACACGGTACCTTTTAGGTTCCAACATTTTCGTTCTGGAAATTTTGACCTACGAAACAAGCCCCGTGGACGGCCTACTTGATGATGAAGAATTAAAGGTGATCGTTGAAGCGGATCATTCGCAAATCACATCAGAGTTAGCGGCAGGCTTCGGTGTGAGAAAAAAAAAATTCACTTGACACAAACAGAAAAAGTGAAAACGCTCAAGAAATGGGTACCGCATGAAGTGACTGAAGCACGCGAACAAACACTTATTGAGTTCTGCATTACATTACTCAACCGACACAATAACGAGGAAATTTTGAATCGTATTGTTACTTGTGACGAAAAATGGATCCTTTACGACAATCTGAAACGCTCATCACAGTGGTTGAACTCATGAGAACCGGTCAAACTCTGGCCCAAGCGAAAGTCGTCTCAGAAAAAGGTACTGGTGAGTGTTTGGTGGACCAGTGCTGGTGTCATACACTACAGCTTCGTAAGATCTGTCCAGACGATAACGGCAGATCTATATTGTCAATAATTGCAAACCATGATGGAAAATCTAGTCGTTAAACAACCGAGACTGGTCAATATCTCAAGCCCACTGCTGCTTTAAACAACGCTAGACCCATACTTTACGACCGACGGTCGCTAAATTATAAAAAAAAATAGAGGAACTGCGGTTGGAATGTCTCCGAAACCCACCATATTCCCCGGACATTGCTCCAACAGATTACCACTTTTTTGGGAATTTGGACAATTTCTTGCAAGGAAAATAAATTCAATTCCGATGAGGCTGTCCAAACTGCCTTCAAAGATTTTATTCATTCTTGCTCCCACAATTTTTTCAGCAATGGAATCAATGAACTACCTTTAAAATGACGAAAGTGCATAGATAATAATGGTACATACTTCGATTGATTAAATGTATAATTTCATAATATTTTTTTCATTTTACTTTTACCATATAAAACGCAAATTTCATATGTAAAGACCTAATATATTTAAAAAATCTATATTTTTTAGACTTAACAACCACATATCTATGAATTTCGAACCTATGGTATTGTATGGTATGGTATGGAATTCGTATTTCAATACTTACATTTCATATTTCTACACTTTGATTTTCCTACACAAAATTTACTTTAATATTATTGCAATATGAATGTATTATTTGAAGTGTATCGTACATTAAATATATTAAATAAATAAATATTATATTGTTGATTATAGATTTATTTTATTTTAATACCTACTCCTAAACACTACATTTATTTGTATTATAGTTTACTTGTAAACTTTATAGAGTAGAAAATAAATATGGGTCTAACTAACTCTAACGGAATATTAGCACCTCTAAAATATTTAATTTTAGAAGTAAGTATCTATTTCTCATTTACATAATTATTTGTTTCGATGGCCTCTTTGAGCAATTTTAACCTTTGTACCTATACGATCTTTTTTCTTGTCAACTATTGTTATAATGGAATCAATTTTATCTGGCATTTTGAATCACATATATAAAGAGTCTTAGACTTAGATGAAGAAAGTCACAGTGATGCAACTTTAGCGGAGGTGAGGAACAGAGAGTAAAGTGCCTCATCCGCCATAGAAAAGGGAGGATCCTCCGGCCAGACGGGTGCTATGCCTGGCGGGCAGCTGCCCCAACTGTTGTAGTTTTTTTTTTTTTTTAGAACTGACTACACTGTTAGCCTTTTGGGCCCTAAAGCCGCTGCGGCTTTTACAGCTTCACCGGACTTGGGGGCGAGCGCAGAGGGCACTCAGCCGCGAAAGTTATAAGGACGAATCGCACGAGGGCGCCAGAGTGGCCGGACCTCGGCTCGGGCGGTCGTCGCGTACGCAAATAAGTCGCGAACTAACTGAATCCCTACACCTACGATTCGAGCTAACTAAGTTATACCCATAGGCACGTTCCCTTCCTCCTGGGAGGAAGGAAGGAACCATGCGTATGTGTATTCAGTAATCGGAATGTTTTCTACACTAACTAGCGTAAAAAAAAAGAAAAAAAAAGGTCCCTCACAGAACCTATGTACCTGTGTAGTGTGCACGTGTGTATGTTCATACGTGTGTAATGTTGTATGTGGGTAACTAAGTGCTGCACGTATAGTGTCACTTGTATCGCGCGGGCGGTTGCCTGACCCAAGGGCTTCGCGCCGAGGAAACGGACCTAGGCTTGGGTCACCCGCTAAAGAAGGTGAATGTATGGAGTGTGCGGGAGCGAATTTGACCGCCCGTCCTCTGCGGAGAGAACGGTGGTTACGCGGGCGTGGGCGCTGTCACGCTCTATTTGGAGAGACGAATCGATAGAGTTTATTGTACATACGGGTAAATAAAACTTTTTGCGCGGCCGGCGTTTATGCCGGATGGTCACGTGTTGCACAGTCGAGACGGTGTAACGTCTCAACGAGGCGGGGGAAAGCGCATATGGTCTTGACGACACCGTGACGCTCTAGGTGGTCATTGTAGTCAATGACCTCCTGAATACCATGTTCACGAAGGAGCAGGATCATAATATCATTGCTCGCAACGTTAGAGGGAGCGCGGGGCGCGGAATTATCCATCGCCATACGAGGCTGTGGATTAGGGCGACGGGGCCCCCATGCGTTCGGAGCCGAACGCACGGATTGTGAATGACCGCGTAAAGGCGCGGGAGGGCCGGCGGCGGCCGTGATCTGGCGAGGAACTGGAAGCGCGGGAAATTCCCCTGGCGCCAGCAGGGGTTGCGCTCGGAGGGCTGAGGCGGGAGGCGCCGCCCGGGGGGCCGCCTGCCTCTGGTGCTGAGGCCGCGTAGTGCGCGGAGCTTTGGGCAACCGCGATAATTCGCAGGGTGCCCCTCCCCTTCGCACAGTACGCAGCTCGGGAGGGTGGTGGAGTCACGCTCGCGCGTGCACTCCCTAGTAGGGTGGTCCTCTCGGCACTGAACTGTTGTAGTCGGGTTATTGTGAATATCTGTAGCGCAATGTAGGATAGTAGGGATGCGTCCTATGTGGCTCGATAGATGTCGCTGTGTCGCTACGTAGTTAGTTGTATCGATGCGTTGATGCGTCAGTTGTGGCGAGAGATGTCGCTACACAACCATGACATGTTGATATGGCATTTTATATTGAATAGTTTTTCAACAAGGTAGATAAGTTATTTAAAATCAAGTTTTTTATCGTTATAGGTGTAGCGTTGTTGCCACATGCTCACCTGATCTTAAGTGACCATGTGACCCAAGATGGTAACACACTACGCCTACACAACTGGCTCTCAAGTGCAGCAGCCGGAACACGCCTTATGGTGCTTGGCGACAGATTTACAATTTAAAGGTGGTAACTACCCAGGCGAGCATTATAGAAAACCCAACTACCATGCTATGGTTTCATCACGATGTTTTCCTACACTGAAAGCACAGGCTCGTTGCAAGGATTCAAACTCGCGTCGAACGACGTGATGTCCGTACAAGATACCACTGAGCCAGTGTTGCTTCGAAGTTGATAGTCTTTGGGCTATAAATCTAGAAACTGCACCTATCTAAGTACCTCTAGTGCTAAAATATCGAGGGCTCTAGAACAAGTGGGATTAAAGACGATAGTATATTTATTGTGGCATGTAAGTACGTCTATTTTTTATCGTACGGTACTACGTTTTTATTGTACGTCTTCGATATATTCAGCCACCTGCCACATCATTTTATAACTTCATGGGAGATTGTAACTTATTACAAGCTTATAATTAGACAAAAATAGTTTAAATAATAAATAGCTGTAACAACTAAATAATGTAAAATTACTATATGTATTGGATACCATCCAAATCACCGCCAGACGGAAAAGTACCAAGAAGGCTGGCCACATTACCTCGTTGTATAGCAATGCTTATTCGTTGGCCTCGGTATTGGCCAGCCCTCTGCCCTCGAGATGTATCGACTAGTCGACTTCCGAGTTGTTTAAAGAGGCTGCGTGCACTTGTTTCCTATTAACCTGGGGTTTCGACTCCAAAGGGCACAAATATGTAGGCCCTACCAAGGGATGCATACTTGCGCTGCTTGAGATCCTGTGCCGAGGCAGCTGCTGCGCCAGCCTTTGAAGAAGTAGCTGGAAGAAGCTACTAACAACACATTAACTACTTACTTATTACATAACTAGAGTCAGTAGTAAGTACAAATTACAATAAATCTGGTATATAACTAGAACCAGGTTAACAACACAGTAAAGTGCATTAATAATAGGTCCTTACATATGAACTTATCTTTTTATATGGAAAAAGTAAAACGAAGAAAATATTATGAAATTAGATATTTATATCAATTGAAGTATGTATACCATTATTATCTATGCACTTTTTCCATTTCATAGGTAGTTCATTGATTCCATTACTGAAATAAGTGTGGGACCGAGAATGAATAAAATCTTTGAAAGCGGTTTGGACAGCCTCATCGGAATTAATTTTATTCACTCAATGCGTGTTTATTGGTGTGCTTCAGTCAATTCAAGCGGTACCCATTTCTTGGGCATTTTCACTTTTCGAATTTGTTTCAAGTGAATTACATATTTTTTTATCACTCACATCGAAGCCTGTCGCTAACTCTGACGTAGTTTGAAATGGATGCGCTTCCACGATCACCTTTAATTCTTCATTATCAACTAGGGTCTCCGGCCGTCCACGGGGTTTGTTTCGTAAATAAAAATTTCCAGAACAAAAATGTTGGAACCAAAAAGGTACCATGTTTTCTTTTACAGCAGGTTCCCCTTACACGTCGTTAATCCTTCGAGCTGTTTCTGCAGTGCTGATGCCACGGTGGAACTCATATTCGTAAATAACGCGATATTTTAAGTTTTCTATTTTGTGAAAAGAACGATTTCAAAGAAAAATCAAATGCGAAAACAAATAATCGCTAAATTAGAAACACAAATACACAAGCCTAAATTTGAAATAATTTTGAATTTGGAATGCCTAACCAAACGCCAGATATTTGAGATCAAAGTGGCCAATTCAACAAAACGCCCATTTCATAATAAAGACCTAATGTTAATAAATATAGGTTAATATGTGTAGGTATAATACACTATACTGCATTCAAGATCATACACATGTGAACATTGTGTAGGGTCTAGGACCATGAGTAGGCCGTAGGGATATAATTTCGAAATTATTTGCTTGAAAACTATTTGCTATTTAGAAAAAGTTTGTATACTGATTTTTAAACCTCTTTTGTTAAATTTTTCTTTCTTCTTCTTCTTCTTCTTCCTAACTTAGCAACCAGTCTTCTTTAGTGAAGACCATTACTGCCATTATCGAGTGAAATAAAGTGTCATGTTTTATGACGATTCAGTATCCCAACAAGATGGTGGCTTCCTTGTTAGAACTTTCTAGGAAGTTTTTGTGGGACCTCAGAATGTATGTTTTCAGCTAATATTTATAATCCACTTCACTTATGCACAAAAACCAAACTATATCACGCAAAACGCCACATACGTATACATAATATAGGGTGTTAAACCTAAGTTAATGAATTAAAAATAAAAACCACAACATGTCACTTCAAGATCCCGCCAAAAACTCCTGTTAAATTTTGAAAGTTATACAAAAATAAAAAAGAAACGCAATAAACAAGAGAGAAAGTGGGAACTGTGAATTTCAATTTGAAATTTCAACACATGAAATAGAAATTCATGAAATTTTATTTGAATTTTATAACAATAGTTTTGCCTAAGATTAATTTACTTTTATCTAATAAATAATAATAACCCGTGATACCGGTGGTATTTTTAACTCAGCGCGTGGTTGCACCACCCTAAACACCAATCAAAACGTGTTTTCTCGATTGTTGTCAATATAATAAACTCAATAATAAAAAGATAAATTTCCATGACAACAATGAAAGAAGGAACCTTACAAAAATTTGCTCCAAATGTTCCTACATAAGAATAGCTACTAAAGTGGCATCCTGTTTGTAAAAACGGTTTCTTTGACTCTTTTGTTCAAAATAATTTTGTGTAGTAAAAATTCTGATTTGTATAGATATAATCATGTAATATTTAATAACTGTAATAAATAAATTTAAAAAAAATTATGTTTAAAAGTAAATAAATAAATACACCTATGCATTAATAATTATATTCATAAATCAAATAGGTACTACAGTAAAAAAGAAATAATTTTGATGATGGTGATTGATAGTGAGTGTTTATCTGTCTTTATTATGAATGATATATTATAGTCAAACTTAGAAAATAGTTCGTGTATTGGTATTTTAATTAAAACTGTAACCAGGAATCTCCCTTACAAAATAAAAGAAGACCAATACCTAAAACAAATCAAATAAATTTAAATAGTCATGTAAAATAACAAATAATTGAGAAGCATAACAATTAATATTAAATAGTAGCTTTATAGCAAGTTGTAATAAAATAGAAAAATAATGAGGTTGAAAATAAAATATTGACACTGGCAGATATGCATATAACGTTAAGCTGGCCAAAAAAAGTAATTGTCAAACTTAATTGTCAAAAATCAAAACACAAAAAGTAGATACTGAAAAACTAAAGCTGTATATTGTACATTCGTATGTATAATTTATATCGTTAAGTACATTGTACATACATGCTATGTATTTTACCTTTTTCTAGATAATTTTTATGTAATGTAAATCATTGTGCGTTCTTCTCTTATTCTTTAAATAAAATCGTAAACTATCTATAGTATACATTTAATAAGTGTAACAAAAATAGGTTTACATCTTTAACGGTAAGTTTAAATATTGATGTAGACAATCAAATCGGATTTGTGACTAAAAAAATTAAATTATTCCTAATCGTTTATTAAAATTTGTACATATGTACTGTTTTGAATAGAATCTTTTATCAAATAATCGTTGTTCTCTATTTATAACATTTATGGATTGTTAAAATAGGATTATGGATTAGATTGCTAATGCGTTTTTTCAATATGTTTCAAATAAAAAATCGATTGTTCTCTTTGTTATAATGTTATAGCTAAAAGATCTACTTTGACTTTTATTAATGTTATACTCATTTTGATTAATACTGCCATAGTTTATTTCAGAGAATCTAGAAATATATTTTATTCAACTTGTTAATTTCTAATAACACATTGTAAATGCTTGGTTAAAGAAACAAAAAGCAAATTGTTTATAATGTAAATTGTACATTTAGATTCATGAGATTACTAGAATTACTATAAAATTACCCCTTCTTGGGAATCAGTTGCACAGTAGCCTCCTTCTGAACCCGAGGCAAGACACTAGAGAAGTAGGACAGGCGGTAAAGGCATGTCAACACTGGAGACAACTCAGCTGCACATTTATATACATTATATGTACAAGTACATACAAAACTAAATTGTACCAATCAAGTTATGCATATCATCCTAGCAGACTAATTCTAAAAAGATTTGTAAGATAAGATGGAACTCATCAGGCACTACTGAAGTGTTGTGCACTTAGTTCCCTCAGCTTGCAAGTTATAGTCACTGTTTAAACCTAACATGTGTGATATATAGATTTAATTTTTATCTTTACTACCTGCTTATATTGATTATGAAACACTTGTTTCATGATAACACTTAACCAGTAAAAAAAATTATAACAAAAACTGATACTCCTGAAAGTTAATGAAGTTATAATTTCCTGATACCCCCAATATGTACAAAACTCCTAAAGATTTCATCAAAACTCTGTTTTGCTTATTTAAATTACTTAATAATAAAATTGAAAACATAAATCAGCTATTTATTAACACTCATATTTATAATCACTAACACCTACTGGCTACCACCACATAGTTAATTGTTCATGTCAAATAGGGCTTGATCATAGATATTTTCTATTTGAACAAGATTATGTGTTTATAATTGTTATTAATTTATTTTTATTCAGCAATTGTCATCAACTACACTATGATGAGAAGCAGTTTAATCATCACCATTAAACTTTAAAACATTTATGCTATTGTGGCCAAATAATTAGAACAGTAAAATATTGATACCAACGTCTGCAGTTTCTAAGTAAGGATGTTTCGCATATTGCGGATATTTAATAAGGAAAAAGAACCGTATTCATAATGGTTTTGTGAATCTTTAACAGATCACTTATATTCATTCCTTACATGAAATTGGTAACGTACCAATGAAAAATTTTTCACTCTTTAAATTTATTTTAGTTTTTACTAGCTTAGAATAGGTATATAATACCTATCAACAACCAACTAGCCAAATCTCGGGATTTCTTCAAGTATTCACTGCATAGGTTTTACTTAGAGCAATTGAATTTTGGCTAGACTTTTTTTATTTTTTACTAAATATTATGCGCACCCTGCATATACCTTTCTCTTGCTCCCCTGGAATACCGGTAGAGAATGCTTTTTAGTATTAAGTCATCCAATTGTATGTTTTGTTAAATTATACTAAAACACGCCTATATATAAAAAGTAAATTAAAAAATCATACTTGTATTTAAATAAAATTCACCAACAAAACTGATATAACCCTACAATGTCCTCTGTCACAGTTCTAAGAGTTTTAAGCATCTGCATATATCAACGAAATTATGCGAAGTTTGTGGAGGTACATTTACAAATTTGAATTCAATTATTAACCTCATCTGCTGACTGTGAAAGAAAACATTTTACAAAAAAACAGAACACTTTGTGAAATGTTCTTGTAGTACAGAATGTAGTAAGTAAAATGAAGATTTAAATAGATTTCCATGCCCTCATGCGTAGCTACCACCCTAAGTTGAAAATCTGTTGCCAAACATGTATAAGTGTGTTCCAGCATCTGCACTTGAGAGCCAGAGGGTTTTGTCTAACGTTCTATTCCCTATATTACTTATATTATGTTGAACTTTTTACAACTTATTTGTTCAAATTTAAAATAAATCAAAGACTCGATTAGGTAAATGCATGTTTACTCAACATATTATTCCATAACACAACCACTAGAATTACGAAATAATTAACTTTCTATTCATTTTATTATTTCTGTCACACTCTGTTCAATGTAATATACAGGTGTAATGTTTAAATTAGTCAGTGAGGGAGAACTCTGAAACTATAAGGGATAAAGAAATATGTTTTAAGGAACCGTGACATAGATTTTAAAGATAAAAATCTGCATTCATAGAAATTCCTCAAATATTTTCTATACGGTTTAGGATGATACGGTGATAGACGACGCATTTTTAAACCACATTGCTGAGCATTTTTTTTTTGTTACCCATTGCTGAATATCTATCTTTTTTTAAATTAGAACTTAGCGTTTTAATATTTTCATCATTTTGATAGGACATATTATAAAGCACAACTACTAGTTAGGTGTAATATTTTCTCAGTGATGAACCAGACATTTTTATTATCGATTGTGCCTATAGAACAAAGCGATAAGAATACGTGTTCATGAGAAGACGACTGTCTTACATACGACGACATGTCGATCGTCATACAATTCAATGATACAAATAAAAACTACGAACAAGTTTACTAGCTCTCACACACATAAAACGTTATTCACTGCGAGTCTATCGCAGCCGTTTTTAGTGTGCGGGGAACGACCGCAGAATCGTGCTTTGCTACTGGCTCGATTCTGCGGTCGTGCCCCCCGCAGCGAAAATCGGCTGCGATAGATCTGCGGTGTAATAAATTTATAATGCATATAGGGCCGCGCGCAAAAATGAATTGAGGTCTCTATATTATTATTATTACAAAGACATATTTTGATCTAGATATAATGTATTCAAGTATCTGTAATTATATCTATCTCTATTAATTATAAGGGTTATATTTTTATCTCATTTCAGTTATAACAAGTTAAGAACAAGGACTGCAAGTTTATCTACAATGAAGCATTTGGCAGCATGGTAAACATATTCTACATATTTTAATAATATATTGTATATCCAAGGTTTATCTATTGTTAGAGTATTAAATGAAGGGGCGCTCCTTCATGCCTGGTTGCACGTCTGTTCTGTCTCAACTGCATTGAGTCTTTAGTCAACGGCGGTCTTAGAGTAGAACGACAGGTTAGGTCGCTCTAGACGCCACACAGTGGGGTAAAAATTGCCGCTAGAGGAAATAGGATTTTTAAATATTTTTTTTCGTTTTTGGAAAAAAACTGTTTAGGCACTTTGATTTAGACCATAATTATAAGACTTTTTATGTATATCTTATTTTTAAATAATGCATAGTTAAGTAAAAAAACATCTTAGTAGATTCTTCTTGTATGGAAGCTGAACTTCAATTAGACCCTGTTGCTTCATTTTAATACATCTATAGCTGAAACTTGCATGGATTGATAGATCTAGTGATAGCTCATTATCCTGCTCTAGATGTATTAAGATGAAGCAACAGGGTCTAATTGAAGTTCAGCTTCCATACAACAAGAATCTACTACGACGATGTTTTACTTAACTATTATATTGACAGAGAGATAGAGTGATAGATTCCATGGTGATGGTCAAAATTACTCATTAAAGAAAAAATAACGAATCGAAAATTAAAATACAACTTATTCCTAGTTGAGGTCAGATAATCACAAATTAATAAGTCTATCTTAGAATGTATAGCTACTATTTCAAAACAAAAGTAATTCAATTGGCACCACTTAATTCATAATTAAATAAACAAGCTTGCAGTGTGAATATGTATCAACTGAAGCAAATTCAAAATGGGAATTTTGTAAGATATGAAAAATGAAGATATGTGTAAAAGGAATATGCCCAAAGATATAACATTTGAGTACTGTCTGTCAGGTATCAAAAGAAAATCAGCTCATACGACAAAGAAGAATGGGAAACTATGGTGGAACAACTACTCATGCGGGGTACATACCGCCGGAGGATCGTTGATTTCTCGACACATCCACGCTCTTACCTCATAGATGTAGATTTAGTGAGAGGTAAAGATGAGTTGATCTGCTTAATGGGTTTACTTAAAATTCATAATATTTTATAGTTGAATGCTTTCTCTGTTAACCAAATTCTATTTTAATCTTCTATTGAAAAAAAGTAAATAAATTTAGCAGATCTGAATAGGATAATTTATTCATAAACTTAAAAAAAAACTTCTGCTTTTCTTTAGGATCTTCATTTCCCAAAGCAAAACCAACACTTGGCATGCGCCGTGTAGTATGGTATGCATTAGTCAGACTCGTGTTCCTCCCAGTGCTTTATCAATGGTGGGCGCAACAAACCTCAACAGCATGCGCCAAGTTTCTTCTCACGTTATGGGTTATGCAGATTCTCAATATAACATTGTACTTCATGACGCCTGACAGTTTGGAAATTGATGTAAGGTTAAAATCGTAATTTATCTACTATTGCTCATTGTTTTTTGTTTGTTATTTACTCTCATTATTTAGTACTTAATAATGAAATAAAAGTATAAAAAATGTATGAATGCTTAATTTGACAAATTTGTAATTATTTGTTTATATTATTATTAGTTAAGTTTTACTAACACAATGGTTTTTTCCAGCCTAACTGTTGGCTAGTGCCATTAGGATTGATGTTAGTACTGAGTGTTGTTCATTCTCAGATAGTAAGCACTACTGAAATGGAACTTGCGAGAGTAGGGCCACGTTCTACGTATCGTAGAAAATTGCCTCGATATTTCAGGTAAAATACTTATTTCATGTATATTCAAATAACACTAGATCAATAGCAAATAATA
Organism: Saturnia japonica; assembly: GCA_033032175.1. Classification (NCBI taxonomy): domain Eukaryota; kingdom Metazoa; phylum Arthropoda; class Insecta; order Lepidoptera; family Saturniidae; genus Saturnia; species Saturnia japonica. Next base: position 10,359,808 of record CM065314.1, read on the forward strand.
GTGTTTATTTTGTAGAAGACCCAGATCTGAATGCGATGGTGGTAGTGGTGGTGGTTCCGGTGAAAGCGGAGCCACATCTAGTCAAAGTAAAACTCCTTCAACTAAACCTCCTAAATTTAGGCGACGGCAATCTAGAACCGAAGTTGTTGAAAATGTGTTAAGGTAATTTATCTTTACCGATTACATCATAATTTTTAACTATAAATATTCGTAAGTTATCATCATTATTAATATGTATTTATCTGTTTAGAAAACGACAAAAAGAAATAAATAAAGAAAATGGAACAAAAAAAATAGATCGTAAATCTAAAAGTAAGCCAATGTTAAAAGTGAAATCAAAAGACTCTGATGAGGAATATTACATGGCTTGGAAAAAACCAGATTTAAAAACACCCGTAGTAACATTTACTCCGCCGTCGGACAATGCGAACCCTGGGTCATCATTTAGATTTAGGCCTAATAAATTAACGAAAAAGCATTTAGAATCTTTTAATGTAAGACATAATCAGCAAATTAATTTTGCTCGTGCAATGTTTGCTGACGGTGATGATGGGTTTGAAAGTCTTAATGGCTATAATTCTAATGTAAGTGATGGTGAAAATAAAGCTAAAGTAGAGCCAAACGAACGTCAGAATGAAAAATTAAATGTTAATCAACATACAAATCCTACTGAATTAAAAGAAAATTCAGTAAATGTGAATAGTAGTAATATTGTTTCCAAGAATGGGAATCTTGTTAGTAATCAGTCTACAAATAAGTCTGAAAAAGAGGACGATGAAAAATCTGTTGAACCAGATTCAGATGAGAACCCTACAAGCAGTCCAAATACTGGTAAAAGGATTGGCGTTAGGTTTAGAAATTCATGGGTTCAGGATAATATAAAACGTGAATCAAGTGACTACGATTTTCCAAATAATAAAAAGAAAACTAAGGTAAATTCTATACAGCTATTCTATTCCTTAAACAAAGCATGAATTTAAATAAAATACACTATAAATTTAATTGCACATTTGGACAGTTTATTGACATTTTAATTTTGTAATAATAGGTGGTAGGCAGAATAAATTTTCGAACCGTCGATTTCAATAACGAGCTGTTTTTATATCATGATATTATTGAGTTTTATAAATAGTTACATCTCATTATTAATTAGGATTTCCAAATAAACTTGAAGAATATTCAAATACTAAAATTATACGTATGAAATAAAATCGATATTAACTGATATAAATTTATATAGAAGTTAGAAAATTACCAGTCATCGTCGTCCGATGGAGAATGTTCGGCGTCAGCCCCTTCCATTGCATTGCCATCTCATCATACTATGTCTGACTGGGTTGGGCAAACTACTAACAGTAAGCATTATTTTGTTACACATCTAAATAACATAAAATTATTAGGTACAGGAAAATGACTCTGATCGACCTTGAATTTAGTTACCTACTTTCGACTGTAGCCCTGGGGCTGTTATCTACAATATTGTATGAAATTTTGTATTTGGTGTTTAAAAAAAATTTGTAAACTATAAATAATTATAAATTATTTATATGACGTAGGGCACAGAGAAATTTATTTGCAGATTTCTCTTTGCTTGGAGTTACCCGACTGGTGGAATCCCCCCCTAAAGAAAATCTCAGCCAAATAATCTTGTTTTTTGTTCCTGTGGTGAGTAAGGCTTCCAGAGTTCCGTGGCGTAGGGGGTTCAAGGTAGTCAACGTGCTAGTGATACCTATGGTATTCTAAGCGTCCATAAGCTGCTTACCATCAGGTGGTCCGTATGCTTGTTTCCCACCTTTGTAGTAAAAAAATTAGCTAACCCGGAAGACGATGTTCTGCCATTTCCGATAGTCAATAACTCGACCACAGCGGCGACGCCTATCCCGTATTTCTTTTTCTGACAACTTTTCCAGGACCATAAAGAACCATAACAAATAAGAATTACGCGTATCCATCGTTCCAATAGTGAGTTATGACCTTGAGTTCATAAGAATAATCAATAGAAAAAATTCAAATTTTTCGGGTAACTTTTAAAAATTTTCTTTGCTTAAAAACATCATTCGGACTATTACTAACAATAACAAAAAATTGCCAAATCAGTCAAGCCGTTCTTAAGTGATGCGCTTACTAACGAAGAGCATTTCATTTTTATGTATATAGATTATTCAAGCGTATTTATTTGTAATATATAAACATACTTATATAAATTGACTACTGAAAAACGTGTTAAAAAATCGTAAATTCGTTTCGATTTAATGTACCTACAAGCAAATAGACAACAATTTCGATAAGATCATTAATTCATTGTGATTTTGGAACCTAATGTCACTCAAAACAATAATTACGTATTTACATACTATATCAATCAAAGCGCGGACATTCGCAACAGGCGCGTAGAAGGGCCTGCGCGGCCGTTCGACCGACTTGACCTTTACGTATCGTGCGTACGCGTTTATGTTTTCGTGCGCCATTAATTATCGCTCGTTTTATAAAGCTAGCTTTCTGTACCTATCTATTTTATGCGAATAATTCATTTGCTTCATTATTTTACTGTTTGTATCAAATTCTATAAGTTATTCTTATATTCATATAATATAAATATTAAACTTAAACAGTCACCTACTTATACTTATTTGTATCACTTTAATTAATATCTGCTCGGAATTGGTAAAATCGATTGTAAATATAGGGCCTAAAAACATAACATTTTAGTAATTCTGGGTTTGCAAACAATTTTTTTATTTACTTGACTAATACAGTAACATGAATTACTCCATTTTATGTTTTAAATGTATAGCTTATTTAATGTACCTACAACATTATACAACAAAATTAATCTACTATTTACCAGGTGAAGAAACCAGTTACGGTTCACAATCCGAAGGTGGCAATTCAGATGTAGAGTTCCATTACACTGCAGATAGTTCATGGGATCCATTTGCTATCCTTGATCCATCTCTTGATACAGGTAAATATTGTTGTTTTTTTAAAAATAATATTAAAGCTTTAAGTCTGAGTATATTGATATCATGTAACATTCTATACATTCTAACATATTTCAATCATTGGCATAGCTATCGAATTTTCTTAGCCTTCATTGGGGGGGTTCAGCCAACCAGCTGGTCATCCACTATAAGCCAAATATTTCTTTTTCTCAAGATGTACAGATATACGGATGAGAAATACGGTATACTTATTTCTTCAATACTGTCGATTTATCTAGTGTGGGCAATGTGTTTTGTAGGGTGGGTAGTGTCATAAAATTGGGCGTCATTCTTGAAACTACTGAATATAAAAAATATAAACACTTAGAAAATTGCGATAAGAATTTCTGATCATCAGATGAAAGACACCTACTCGTAAATTAGTCTACTATCCACTGGAGTACTGTGTAACTATAAATCAATGTATGTGGGGTGGGTATAAATCATGGCATATACGTTATAATTGATGAATTTCTTATATTCGCATTTATTGTATTCTTGTACTATTAAGCCGGAGCTGGCCGCATCGCAATACAAAGATCCACCGGCCTTATGTTTTGTATGAAACATCGTACACTAGCGACGGATCGTGTCGGAACGGGCCCCAAGTGCCGCAACGTCCCGCAACGCATTTGTGAATCGATGTCTTTTCTTAGCAAATTTAACGTCTGTAGCAAAAATCCGCTGAGACGGTCCTTCGCGCCCTGTACATATGGACGCAAGAGCATTCCGACACGATCCATCGCTAATGGATGCCAGTCTTAATATTAGGTTTATGCTAGTGACGTACCTGCGTCTATCCTCACGAATCTTTACACAATGATATGATACACGTAGATGTAACCCAGCCATTATCGGCTATTGCCGCGAAAATTCGAGCCGCAAACCAGCTATCGATCGGGTGGCGTGGCGGTATATCAATAGGTTTTAGCACACTAAATATCGTGCTGCGTTATCCCATTCACTATTCTGCTCGGACTGATTAGAAACTTTATTTAAATAATGGATTGGAGCTACGAAGTGATATTTGTGTTTTTACCGAGCTTTAAAGCCGAGTCCATCATATGGGATCCACATAATGTCAAAAAAAAAAAACGAATTGTTGGCCAATACATGTATTTTAAAAAGTAATTTAAATTTTGAATCAAACGTCTGGAAATTATATTCTGATCATCTTGGATAATAATTGCACGATAATTGGCTTAAAATTGGATATCTTTTCTAGAGATCTCACCTGTTTTTTTTATTTTTATATTGTAATTTATTTCATTTGTTTAGAAACTAAATCCATACAGGTTTATTGGTTATTTAACAGCTTAATCCTTTCAATCTGAGTGGCTCTAAGTATTAGAAAACAACTTATCTTCTTTCTCGGAATAATCACTATTTTGCAATAATATAAATTGAACTAGCTGTGCCTACGGCTGCGCTCACGTCGACTACAGAATGCCCTTGATCGGTCAGACGCGCGAATCGTATCCTCTCCAGGTTATTTTAAAGATAAAAATACTTATTGTTGGTGATCTTGAAGATAGACATAATATGCTCTTGCTGACTTTTTTGTAGATTTTTTTAGTATCTACAATTATGTACTTAGTACATTAATTTGATATATCTCTTATGGTTTACTCAGGGTAGGTCATTTAAGCGCTCGAATTGATTCACCATGATCAGTTTTTTATTTACGCGGAACTCTCATTTTTTCTTTAAAAAAAGTAGACTAAGTTACTCCTTATAACATCGGCTATCTGTCAGTGATAGTCCCGTTGAAATCGGTCAAACCGTTTCGGAGATTACCCGGTTATCGATTAACAAATTGGTGTTTTGTTATAAGTACCGTATATACTTTCGTATGCATTTAGTAAAACGTATAAATATACATTGGCATTATAGACATTATAAACAGATACTTAATTTTTAAAAATTGTATAGATAAATAGTCAATATATCTATAGTTTATTGCAACAGTTAAATGCACGATGTGGGAGCGCGGTTCGACTTTACGCACAGAGCTCTCAGCTGTGGACATCAGCTGGTACGTAGTGGCGCGCGCAGAGAGAGCAATGGCCGCTGACGGTTGCGTATGGGCTGGCTTCGCTATGGCCACAACCGTCGCGCTCATACCATCCGCCTCGCGTCTCATTCAGGTGACACATAGACATTTGGAAACTGTATTAAATCCTAAATCGTGCTAAATTATATCTGTCATCGTTTTAGGGTTCCGTACCTAATATGAAATAACACAACCTGTGTAGCATAAGTCGAACGGAAGAGCTATTCAAGTCGATCGTTGGAATTTTCAAACAGTATAAAATACCTTTAAAGTGTTGCGGGAACTAACTATCCGCATACCCAAAATGATATATTATTATAGATAATTTCTGAGATACTGAGAGATCAAAAAAGAAAAAGAAGTAGGTTGCGAGTCGATCACTTGCTAGCTAAAAATTTTGTGGTGGATCGCCGATTCTCTAAGTTTAAGCACCCCTGCCTTATAGGTTCATTTTGTTGGCCGTATGTTTGTTTATATGTCCGTGTGACAAAATCTTTTTCCTTGAAAATAGTTCAAGATAGAATGTTGAAATTAATTATCGAATACTAAGGTCTATAGCTTCATGTTGCTGTAAAAAAAGTTTCAGGGTAAATAGTAAAGAGTTACGCCCTTTATACGAAAAATTCTGCTCACTGACAGATTATCGAATCCTATAGGGTACTTCCCGGGGTTCTACAAAATTTGGGTCGAAGAGAAGGGTTTTGACATAACAAATGCGAAAAAAATAATAGATATTTAAAATTCCATCAGGTATTTGCTTTACGATGTTTTATGCAAGCGCCTGCAAAATAAAAGCATGTAACTTACACACGCGCGGTCGCGTGTCGCAGATGTTAGCCAATGTAAGGATAATATATTAGGTATAAACAATATTTATGTAAAATACGTAGTATCCGAACCCTCAGGACGAAAGTTCTATTCGCTTCTTATCCGATTTTTTAAAAATATTAAAACGATTGTTGTTTAGCCTACATGATCCTATAATAGATATATGTATTTATTATTTATATTTACGGATGTTCAGCCATAACTGCTTTTTTTTTATGAACCAATTTGGATGATTATTTTTTGTTGAATAGGGGATACCTCAATAGAGGTCCTATTTTAATTTAATTGGCATTGGACCTTCGAATTCGTAGATACACCAGGAAACTCCTGAAAATCATTAAAATTAGTTTTCTTTTTTGTTAAAAATTTTCTTCTTATAAATACTTTTTTAACAGCGCTTGATCAAGTGTCGTAACTACTGCAATCAATTAAAGATTCAATTATTTTTATCGTTTCTGATTATAAGTGAATACTTAATAATTACCGTACAAAAAGTTCAATTTCTAAAGCCTTTATAGGATAAAATACTACAAAAAAAAAACAGTTCTTGGAGACAATGGCACATTGGTTGTTCAGTGATATTGCGCGCTAGATCACCATGGATGTAAACAGTAATCTTGATGTGATTGCTTTCAGCTAGCTATAGAACAGGACTCACGAAGTGATGATGAATTACAGTCACTGTCGCTGTTCACATACATACCGTCTGTTGTGGTCAGCTATACACAGGGTTCCGTGTACTCTGTTATTAAAGGTGCTTTTGGTGATAATGTATGGTGAGATATTTTGCAATCTATATTAAATTAGCAGTGTGCCCGCGGCTCCGCACGCGCTTGATATTACGCAGTAGTTATTTACATTCCGTAATTTTATTTTTATACATATTATTGACAGTTCATCAAAATTGGTTGAGGAATTATTATTAAGCTTTTTTACATGTTTCTGAAATTATTGTTGATGATTCTTCAAGCCTATCAAGTATGAAATCACGTATGCATCTCCTCTACAAAATGTTGTCAAAAGTTGTTGATAATTAATACAATTTTTTTTTTTCCATCTTATTGACAATCCTTATAGCTTATCGATTATAGAATGGCTTATACTTCCCGTGTACAATATTTCATCAAAATCGGTTAAGAATGAATAAAAATGAAATTTTTCGTCTATTGTTAATAATATGAGTAAAAAGATAATTACGGGATGAAAATAATCACTGCGTAACAAACGCGTGTGCAGCCGCGGGACACCATTAGTATAAAAATAATGTGTAATATATTCAATCAAATTAGTCGACACTGATAAATTAATATGATGAGCATCGTACTCGATATTAGTTTACAGATTAAGTAATCTAGTAACTTTAAAGTAGTTTTAAATATATAGAAAATGAAATGTGTAACGTGCAGAATAATCGTCTGATGGTGCACGTCTAATGGTTTACACCTTGGGTCATTGGCATTGTACTAATAGGGTTTTCCCAGAATTCGCACACATTTACTTATTTGAATTTAATTGACAACACTAACGTCTTATAGTGAAGGAAATCATCGTAAAGAAAGTGAACTGGATGATCAGTGTTTTGACGTGACAACGTCTTATAAATTGGTTTGCCGGGTGACACTTCAAGAAACTGCGTTACGCTCCGCTCACGTTATGCGCTCACAATGAGAGCGAGTGAGAGGCACGCGTCCCTTCCACTCGGGCATGGTTAGCCCGCCTAAGAGCGAGAGAGACAGACATAAAGTCGTTGTCACGTAAAACTTTCGCCCGTATACCGACTTTATTAGTAATACACTATTACTTTTTAAAATAAAAAAACTCACTCCACGGTTTATAATACAGTGCATGCGTGAAGCACATTTATGTTGTACATTGTTACTTTGAACGTTTTTAACTTTTATAACTATAATTGTACGTGATGTTTTCTTTTTCAATTTATATTTAAATAAACGACTTACCACTTATCATGAGATCTCCGAAACTATAGGTCCGATTGATTTGAAAAGGAGACGCTCAATATGAACGGATTTTAAGCATATCCTATAAAACAATTTAACACGGGTGAAACCGTGGGTTACAGCTAGTACTCTATAAATGACGTTTAAAAACGTTTGAAAATTTTGGATAAATTAATAAATACAAATATGTATTTATAATGGTTAACTTAGGAACCATAAAGGTTTCCTACCTCGCTGTAGATTGTTTCTGAAAAAGACTTTCCCTATGAAGATTCTATAATTATGTTATAATTACAAAGGTTTCAAGTGTGAAACCGCAAATAAAGCTATTTTGTATGAATTACCCAGGGAGGTGACGACGAACCTGATTTCATGTTTGCTTCGCTTCGCCCTTAGTGGTTTGGTTTTTTTCCTGTTGGCGGTTGCTGAACGCGCCTTTAAACAAAGGTTCCTGTACGCTAAATTATTTTCACATTTGACGTCGGCGAGACGAGCACGTAAATCAGAGTTGCCACATTTTCGACTCAATACCGTTAGGAACATCAAGACTTGGCTTTCTACGAGATCTTATTTACGGGTTAGTTTCTTAATATATTACTATCGATTCATAATTGAATCATCATTTTTAAATCATGTTTTGAAGTAGCAAACAAATATGTAGTCTATTTTATTTATTTATTTAGGTCGGTCAATACATCAAAACAACACATTTATAAACAAAAAAGTACAGCTCCAAGTGCATCTACCTTATAAGGCCGCCACAGCATGCACTTCATTTCGGTAAACATTTTAATATACAAAATTTGTATTATAAAAAAAAAAATGCTTAAATAATCAAAACAATGTAATTTATTAAGTTAAATAGTAACATAAATAGTCAATTATTAAAAATTAAGAGATTGTCTGCAAGTCTCTCAACAACACCAAAGCCGTTACAGTGAAATTGTGCAAAGACTCCCCAAAAATCTTCACAGCGGATCCTTAATTGTTATGTAATCTGGACATCCTACAAACTGGTGTAGCCTATCTGTTGTTTGTTTTATTTCTAATTTATTTTACATATGCATATATACGGATACCTACTTTGTCTGCGCCTTTTTTTAAGCGCTACCTTTATTACTAACTAGCTAGCCCAGCAGACGACGTTCTGTCCTTTTCAGTAGTCATTAACTCGTCCAAAGCGCCGCACCACTTATACCGATTTATTTTCTCCTGAGAATATTTCCAGGACCATAACGAACAAAACAAAAATAATATTACGCATATCCATAGTTCGAATCGTGAGTTATGGTCGTCTTGAGTTCGTAAAAAATCCAATTTTAGCATGATTATCAAAAAAAATCCATGCAACTTTTCATGTTTTTCTTTCTCTAAAAACCTTTTCGAACCAATACTAATGTTACAAAAAAAGAATTATCCAAATCGGTCCAGCCGTTCTCAAGTGATGCGATTACCAACGCAAAGTTACTTATGTTATCTAAACGAGTTCGTTAATCGATGCGAGTTCGAACACGTGCAATGAGCCTGAGCTTTTGGTGAAGGAAAACATCGTAATGAAACCATAGTATGGGTGATAGTGTATTTACTAATGCAGGCCTCCTTAGCTACCACGCTCTCTGAAAATATGTCGCTAAGCATCTATATGTGTGTTCTGGCCTAATCCTCCCACTAGGGTTAGCGTGAACCATCATGGGCCACATCCTCAAAACATTAGATGAGGTGGGAAGAATTAAGAAAAATACTTTGATTTTTTGATTGATATATACTTTTGACGGTACTGTCTACGTATTTTCTAAAGTTATTTTATTTTCCAGCGGCGCGGCCCTCAGCGTTCTGTTGACGTCATTGTGTCTTCTGCGTTTATGATAACGCTTATATTACTCGCATGTGTCAGTGCACAGCTTCTCAGAGTAAGTTCTATCATATAGTCCATTTTTATATTATTTATTCAACAAAATGTACATTAGCTTACAATATTTCATTATATAGTTAAGTATATCATAATATAGGTATAATTCGTTTCGAACAAAAAAAAATTAAACACTGACCATAGTAACGGCACGCTATGTTGGCCGTTTTGACGTTTGTCCGCTCATGAAGTTTTGTATAAATTAAAATTTACGTTTGAAGGAACAAATTGCTGTTCTTGACTGTCAATAGTGACGCAGTTAGTCATAAAATTTATCGAATTTTATATTATTATTTTATATTATATTATATTATTATAATATTTTTTATTATTATTTTTATTAATTAATAATATAATTAATATTTTATAATTAATAAATTATTTTTTACACTGTTTTCTAATCTACCTATTATATATGTATATAAAATTGATTATTTTATATATATATATATACGTTTGTACTATATAATAAAAAAACTGCGTCATTTGACAGAATCCTTAATAGAGTATAATTATTGGTGTACTTATTTACCACACTACTCGGAGTTTATGTTTTTCAAAAACCGAATTAAAAAAAAATGAAATCTAATACGTAGATCTAATCAAACTCGCGTCAATGCTCAATGCAAAACAAAGCCGTTTCGACTTGACGTTGCTTCGAAAAGAACAAACTGTGTGCGCATTGCGATTGTGATGTAGTTTCGTTAATTTGGACTCTATTTACGCCTTTTGTTGTGGATTTCGTTGATATGGTCGATTGTACATTTCACGTTGCTATTATAATGTGTCAAAACGGCCATCATATCGTGCCGCTATTTATAGATATTTCGCATTTAGAATAGAATGTAGACAATCTCACAGAGCTGTGATGTTAGTAAAAAAAATTGTTAATAGGTGGCACCTCCATCTTAGTTGAATATATTTTGATTAGAAATCAGATGAACAGATGGTATTCCTAATGAAAATACAGTTTTATAGTCCGACAAGTTCGTGTACGACCGTTTTATGTTTTTGACGTTGGCGGGGACGAGGTAGCACGACAATACACTAAAGTAAATAGTATGTTATCTAGGCAGTGTTTTTGAAATAATCAGCTATATCCGATCTTTAGATAAATACGCACTACTACACGCTGACTGTGTTCTTGACTTACTTATTGCGTGATGCTATATTTAATTGTCATAATTATCTTTCCACCAAAAAATATATACTATAAATTACTAACTGTATCCGTATTGTAGTGACCCCGCTTCCACCCACGGCAGTCGCCCGCCAGTTATTTTAAAGATAAAAATGTTAATTATGTCATGTTCGCGGAAACAAAAGTAGCCTAAGCCTTATAAAATCAGCTATCTGCCAGTTAAAGTCCCGTCAAAATCGGTCCAACCGTTTCGGAGATTAGCCGGAACAAACATATAGACAGACAGACAAAAATTTTAAGAAATGTTTTTTTTTTGCTGTAAAAGTACCGTATATACTTTCATACGCATTGAGTAAAAAGCTGCTATTTTGACATTACAAACAGACAATTCAATTTTGTTTGTTTCTATAGATTTCTACTTTGGTTTTATTTTTAGTTTCAAAAGCATTTGTAAATTAGTAGCTAAACAGGCAATATACATTTGTTAAAATTATTTTTTTTTTCTTTTTTTGCGTAAAGTTTAAAAAATATAAAACAATTTTAAATTCTAAGAAGTAGGTAGGTAATATAGGTAATATTTATGTATGTAATTACTTAGTTATAAAATTGCGTACTCGTGACTATTGTGTACTGAAGTTTACCTAGATTTCGTTTCGGCCGATTGTATGAAGACGTAAGATTGTTTACTTTAGTATACTGTGTCTGCGCGCCTACGTCATGCAATGGCACGCGTTTTCCTACCCCGCTATATTACCCGCCGCCGTTATCGTCAGTAGTATCTCGCCCCCGCCAACGTCTGTCGGAAACATTTGACGGTCTCGCATGAACTTGTGCGACTATAATAAAGTCCTTCAATAACGGGGAACATAACCTTTAAAATTATGTTTCAAGCAGTAATCTTGATGAAGAATTGCGGATAATATGGCTTTGCCACAAAAATCGCCTTTGAGAAATAATTTATAGAGATTATTTCAATCATAACAGTTTGTTAATTTGACTAATGAACGCGACGTTTGCTCCAGGATTCGGTTACCTTAGAAAGCGGTTGGCTCTTAGAAGCCATGGTATGGAGCTGTTGCCTGGGAATCTATCTGTTACGTCTACTAACATTAGGAAGCAATGTAAACCGAAAGTATCGAGGTTGCCTTTCAGCTATACTAACAGAACAAATAAATTTACACCTAGCAATCGAACAAAGGCCTGAAAGCAAGGAACAGCTCACTGTGGCGAATAATGTATTAAAGTTGGCTGCGGATCTTCTCAAGGTGAGGCAAAATATTATTTCGCTTATTAAACTAGTTTAAAATTAATATTGATAAGTTTAATGTTACTATTTGTATTACTTACTAATGGTTTGTGTCAAAGTGAGGCATAGCAATAATTTGCTGTGTGTAAGTGTTAAAAGTTAAGAAAAGGACATCAAGATATAAACTTTGTCTGATCTGTTTTTTTGAGGTTTGGTAAATCAAACTCCTAAATAGCAAATACCATGGGGTCATGCTGGGGGTCATGGGGCGGCAAGCTGCGGCGGGCAGTAGATCGCGCTTTTGGTGGCGTCTAGAACAGAAGATCTTTTTAGTTTTAGTTTATTATCATACAAAAAACTTAGGGCGCCGTAATATTGCAAATATTTGCTACAATTCATAATCGTTACCTTTCTTTGTTAATTAATGGAGAGACGAAGCTCAAATGCTCAAGGCGCGGCGCGGCGTCTAACTTTAAAATACACCACTATACATACCTTGTATCGATAGTAAACTATCACGTATCAATCAATCTACATTTGGCTCGCATTGTGGATTATGGACTTTTCTCGACATAAAAGAGACAATTGTAAGAGAACTAATTAAATGTACAAAATATATAAACAAAAAGCGAAATAATATTGTAGCTATTTCTGGAGTTAGTTTCATTTATATTAATATTCGCGTTAAGTCATTAACAAAGACTCCATTCCAGACATGTCTAGAACGAGAACAAAAATATTATGACAACCTCAGTGTTGCCAGGGCGCATAAATATTATTTTATTGTATTTTATCTAACAACTTTAACTCAGTAGTATTATTACTTCTTTATAACATAACAAAACTTTTTAAAATAATTAAACCTATCCAGAGCAGTAACCAGATTTTTTAGGGGAAGGGTACTCAAGGTAACTACAAAAACGACAAAGTTTGGAAATTCTTGGAAACGGTTGAAACATTCCAAGACAATGAGGTTAGACCCCCAAAACATCCCCATGTATCGCCCTGTCTCAACGATCTTTTACAGAATAATAATAATAATATTCGACTGGATCGCAAGTCACGAGCACCATACAAAATAAACCCTTCACAGTGAATCCTGTTAGTTTATCATATTTCGGGATCAGCCAGTGTGTATCCATCAGGCAATATGCTTGCAGCATGACAGCGACAACCAACGATGTATTGCTGATCTCTCCGTCGGTGGTCGCCGTTGTTTTTAGGGTTCGGTACCTCAAAAGGAAAAAAGGAACTTATAGGATTCCTTCGTTGTCCGTCTGTCTGTCAAGATCCTATTTCTCAGGAGGTATCAAGTTGAAATTAATATCAAACACTCAGGTCTGCAATCTCTTGGAGCTGTTAAAAAATCAAACTTCAAGTCAACGCAATCAAAAGATACGGCTGGTTATACTTATCGCATATTTTAACACTCGTAAAGGGAATAAAAACCTATAGTGTACCTACTTCCAGTTGACCTGGAATCATGAAATTTGGCAAGAAGCAATATCGTATAGCACACGTAAAAAAAAAACCGAAGACCATAAATTTGTAATTACATCACTGGTGAATATTTGGCTCGTATAGCCAAATTAAAAATGTTAAATTCATTATTCGCGGTTGTTCGCCATATTAAATTAGCGGGTTTAATAAAGTAGAGATATGGACTGTATTTTTGTTCTTAACGTTATCTGTATCGACACTGCAAATAAGATGAAAGTGCTCAACCAGAAGGAAGAGAGTGGCGAAATCAGTTGAGCTTCAGGAAAGAAACATGTACACTTAATTGGCTGTTCAGTCACGCAGACGGCAAAGATCAGTACGGCTATTCTTCAAGCGGTTTTTCAAGCACGTTCACAGCATACACACGTACGCGAAAACAACATTAAAAAAACTTATCGTGGCAATAGGTAATTAACATGTCGTATAGACGACTGTTATGTGACTGTATTACAGGGTTGCTTTCAAGCGACTGTTAGCGATGGCGGTTCAGCGGTGTATGCATGTAAGGAAAGGAGGTGGACTATGGAATAGTGCATACTTTTCAATTCTGATAACAGACAATGTTCACAGAATGCAAATATAATATCCAACAATCACAAAAAAAAAATTGCGATTACAAAGTTATTTGCAGTTGGTAAATGGACCGCGGCATATGTTGATGTATGGGGACAACAGTTTTCCAACTGCAAAATTAAATTTGCCCCTCAATATAGTTAATCTTTTCGTTAGAACTGTTCGGCGCTTTCTTCAGTAATGTTACTTAAATATTTTAGTGAATTAGAATTTAGTCTGACTCACACTTGACCAGTTCTTGGATTGTTCTGTACTTACTATCAGGTACAGTGCCGTCACTTTGTACACATTATTAATGACAAATCTTCAGCTTGATGGCACTATGCTATAGTCTCATCACGATGTTTTCATTATGCTCATTGTAGTATTGACACGGTATCGGAACACGCTGATTATTTATTAATTCTTGTCGCTTAAATGTAGCTCTAACATCGATAGTAATGTAATATGTAATAATGAATTATTGTTGCAGGAACTAGACGCACCCTTCAAGATATCTGGAATATGCGCTAATCATTACCTTTATACAATAACTAAGGTTGTGATACTATCAGCATTATCCGGAGTGCTGTCAGAAATGTTAGGATTCAAGTTGAAACTACATAAAATTAAAATTAAATAAAAAATGATGCGTATAACCTTTATATACGGATGAAGTGAAACTTCTTTTAATTTGTACACTATCGCATTTTAGACCGTTACGTAGTCCGTAACATAACGCGTAACCGGCGTAACGTAGGTATAGCAAATTTTCCCTTGCCGTGCCTAAAGAAGTTTCAGTTCATTAGTCGTAATGTACCCTATTTCTTTATTTAAATGATAGGGAATGAAACAAAATATAACAATGTACGATTTCTTATAAATACTAGAACTAATTTTACTATTCAAACAATTACTACAATATATAGCGGTTTCAAAAAAAAACACATAACATAGACTATTCTAATCAGTTACGAAACGCAATATCATTTACCGTTTTTAGTTGTGATGCATGATCACAAAGCGTCTTATAAAATAGCAAATGTGACAGTCGTGTCTAGTACTTATACAAATTAAACATATCAGATTGTTTCAATATACCTACCTAAATTGTCTTTTTTTTATTGAGTCATTTTCTGGATGTTTAACTGTGATTTTTTTTAATGTACAAATTTAAAAATATTTAAATATATAAAAACTTCCACGTGTCTATGACGTGTGAAAATTGAAGAAAGTAACTATTTTCAATCATTAATCAAGTTTTATTATCTCTAAATGATAATTATTATATTATAAGTACCCAAAACCTAAATATTAGGTCTTTACATATGAAATTGGCGTTATGTTGAACTGGTCATTTTGATCTCAAATATCTGACGTCTGGTTAGAAATTCCAAATTTAGGCTTGTGTATTTGTGTTTCGAATTTAGTGATTCATTTGGTTTCGCAACATTTTATTTTTCTTTGACATCGTTCTTTTCACAAAATAGAAAATTTAAAATATCGCCTTATTTACGAATATAAGTTCCATTGTGGCATCAGCGCTGCAGAATCAGCTCGAAGGATTAATGATTTGTATGGGAAAGCTACTGTAAAACAAAACACGGTACGTTTTTGGTTCCAACAATTTCGTCTTGGAAATTTTGACCTACGAAACAAACCCCGTGGACGGCCGGAGACCCTAGTTGAAAATGAAGAATCAAAGGTGATCGTTGAAGCGGATCATTCGCAAACCACATCAGAGTTAGCGACAGGCTTCGGTGTGAATGATAAAAAAAATTATTCACTTGAAACATACAGGAAAAGTGAAAAAGCTCGAGAAATGGGTACCGCATGAATTGACTGAAGCACGCCAACAAACACCTATTGAGTTCTGCATGACATTACTCAACCGTCACAATAACGAGGGAATTTTGAATCGTATTGTTACTTGTGACGAAAAATGTATCCTTTACAACAATCGCAAACGCTCATTCACAGTGGTTGAACCCAGGAGAACCGGCCAAATCCTGTTCCAAGCGAAAGTCGTCTCAGAAAAAGGTGCTGGTGGTGAGTGTTTGGTGGACTAGTGCTGGTGTCATACACTACAGCTTCGTAAGATTTGTACAGACGATAACGGCATATCTGTATTGTCAACATTTGCAAAACATGATGGAAAAGCTAGCCGTTAAACAACCGAGACTGGTCAATATCTCAAGCTCACTGCTGCTTCAGAACAACGCTAGATCTCATACTTTACGACCGACGGTCGCTAAATTAGAGGAACTGCGGTTGGAATGTCTCCGAAACCCACCATATTCTGCGGACATTGCTCCAACAGATTACCACTTTTTTCGGAATTTGGATAATTTATTGCAAGGAAAATAAATTCAATTCCGATGAGGCTGTCCAAACTGCCTTCAAAGATTTTATTGATTCTTGCTCACACAAATTTTTCAGCAATGGAATCAATGAACTAGGTACCTTTAAAATGGCGAAAGTGCATAGATAATAATGGTAAATACTTCGTTTGATTAAATGTATAATTTCAAAATATTTTTTTCATTTTACTTTTACCATATAAAACGCTAATTTCATATATAAAGACCTAATATATTGTAGATTATTGAATATTCCATCAGAAAGTAAACTCAAAGAAATAGCCAGCTTGTATTCGATAGATTAGTAATATCTGCAGAAGAATCGATAAATGAAGTAATAACATTTTTAGATAGAAAAAACCAGCTCAGCGGTACGCAATACTAGAGGACACATCGACACCCAATATGAATAGCACCGTAACTCACCCATGGTTTTCAGAAGAGCCGTTTAAAAAAATGAACTTCATGATTTTTTGGCATCATAATTCAAATGTACATAAATCTGATGATACCTACTTAAAAAGCTATTTCTAAAAAAAATTGTATCCTGTAGTAGACAACTTTTGATCAGTTGTTTTAACCACTTTATATAGTGAAATTAATAACCATGAATAATATACGTTGATTATTATACCATTATTACTCGTTTTTAATTGAAATAAAAATTGTGCACAAAAACGCGGCTTATATTCATGTGACGTCATCATTAAAATAAAACCAATGTTAGAGGTATTATGTGCAATGTTGAGTTTACTAGACTTTCAGTTGAAACTCATGTAACTTCTTTAGCACCTATATTATTTTAAGAGTCACGTGTCACAAGAGAGCCTAATAAGAATAACTCAACTGTTTAAATAAGTTTGTACGTTGGCGTTTCCTTTCGATTGACGTTTCCAATCACTTGATAAATCTAAAGTTTTTCAAGGAAAAATCGAATAAATGAACAATTATTTATTCCATATTTTCATTTTATAGGCTTTTTATCAACAAACCAATTTGATAAAATAATGATTTTTTTTTTAAACATGTCGAATATGAATTGTAAGTAAGTAATTAGAATTGCATGAAATTTTACATGAAATATATTTTGATGTTATTCATATTGGGTGTCGACTGGATGCGATGAGATCATCTGGTCCAGTTGCGAATTATTTAGAGAAGTTTCAATGTTTTTATAGGTACTTCTCAGAAAATTTCTATTGAAGACAAATTTAGGCTAGAGGTATTGGAAAAAAACGATATTTTGTTTTTACTCTTCAGATTACAGAATAGAAGGGTTCAAATTGCCATGTAGCTAAATTATGAGAGTAAATACTATTTACATTAAAGAAGTTATAGGTAGGTATTTGTTTTACTGAAAATCTAAAATATATATTATATTATCTACATTATCAATATTGTTTTAAAGATTTCCAATAGTGATTTAAGGAAAACCTATTTTAAATGTACCTATAAAAGTCTGTTTATTTTAAATAATCAACTTTGGTATTATAATATTACCAAGTTTTATATAATTTTGTCTGACTCGGTATCAACGACCATATTTTTGGTTTCATGATCTCTTATATGTATAATAGATATCCAATCATCAGGTACCTATGTACCTACGGATCGATCATAATAAAAGTTAACTCTATAAAAATTAAGTCTACTGTTTTGATCTCATGTTGTGATTAAAAATGTATTTTATCAATTTCCATTATATACCATATTAAAATGGGTTATAAAAATGTAACTATTTCTCAATTTATTTGCTATCTAGCAACCGCCCACGGCTTATATAACTTTATAACAATACAAGAAAATATTTAACAAAAAAAACGTGTACAAATCTTCGAAGTTAAAAGTCCAATTTAAAAAAAATTGCCCACCCTTGAGGTATCCCCTATCCAGCAAAAATAGAATCATTCAAATCGGCTCATAAACAAAGAAGTTATTACTGAACATCCATTAAAAAAAATACATTCGAAATGAGTATCCTGTATTTTAATCCTGTAAAAAATTTAGCCATAACCAACGTTAGTCTGAACGTAGATTTCTACCATTTTAAAGAATTTTTAAAATGGGACCAAAAGTTCCAGAGATTTCCTCTTACAAACACTCAAAACTTTACCTCTGATATTATGTACTCATTGTGTAGATAAGAATGAAATAAAAGTGAAAAAATGCATGTTTCAATTACAAGACTTTCATTAAAGTTCTCTTTTGTTTTTGGATTCTTGTATAAACTTTATACATCAGAAACTGGGGTACTTATTTATTTATTACCTTAGTACCCTTCCCGTACGTTTACGTATCGGTATCGAGTTTGTCCACGTACCTATATCACCGGTTTTCAAACTTTATTGACAACGGAACCCTTTTGAAACAAAGTATTTTAAGGAGCCCTGAATAAAGTAAAATTTGGTTTTGTTTTAATTTTTTAATGAAAATTCGCGTTTTTACAATATGTTTGTTAAAAAATACAAATGTGGAGAAAATTGATCATTTGAAATTGATTTTTTTATTGGAAGTCACGTAATTGAAAACATGACGACACCGTACAAAATTTATATAAACAGTTGGGTGTTATTTACATTAGGTTATCTTGTGACAAGCTAAGTATAGAAAGTGACTTAAATTATATCGGTCCTAAACAAATTTCATGTTTCATCTGAAAGTTTAGTCAATGAAACTTCGCTCATCTAGTGAAAGATGGCGTCAAGTGTGATCACATGACAATGCCGGGTTTTTGGCATGTATTTTTATAAATAGAAAAATGTGTAATAATGGATTTAATTTTTTAAATATTAATTCACGAGTATTATTCTCAACATATAGTGTTTAAAACAACATTTCAAAAGTTGTCTACTCCTGGATTACACTTTTTTTAAATTGTTTATAGGTTTAGCGTCATAGCCAGAATCTCACCTGATTTTAAGTGACGATAAGGCTGGAATATTACTATTTATAGGTGTACAAATAAGTTTCCGCCGTTTTTTAACACAAATTAAATATTTATTATAGAAGAACGGTAATATAAATTTATTTAAAATATTGCCCATCACTTGTAACCACTTTTTCCCATCTCTCAGGCAGCATTTGAATCCCACGTCTGAAGAACTTGTCTTTTGAGGCTATCCACGAATCAACCCAATTTTTGGTATCCTCATAAGATGTGAACCGCTGCGCCGTCAGAGCATGTGCCATGGACCGGAACAGGTGGTAATCGGACGGTGCAATGTCTGGTGAATTCGGCGGGTGGGGTATCACTTCCCAATCAAGTGTTTCCAAGTACTTTTTCACGGGAGCCGCAACATGTGGACGAGCATTATCATGCAGAAGAATAATTTTTTCGTGTCTAGAATAGTATTGAGGGCGTTTTTCCTTCAGAGCTCGGCTCAATCTCATCAATTGCGTTCGATAGAGGGCTCCAGTAATGGTTTCGGTCGGATTAAGCAACTCATAATACACTACACCTAGCTGATCCCGCCAAATTATTTCCACAAAATAAATTTCAAGTTATAAAAATTATTTTTTACCAATATAAAATCAATGATATTAATAGGTTATGTTGTTCTTGAATGTCCAAACTATTTTTTAAGCCGGTTATCATCTGCGAAAGCTAACCGAAACTCCGTGCCGCGCCATCTACAATAAAACGGCGGAAACTTATTTGTACACCTTTATATGTAACGCAATCACGATCAGTTTACACAATGAAAACTAAAAAATGTTGATAAACACGATTCAATTTCTTGCAGATTATTCTCGAGATATTTCGGACCGATAGTAGTAGTGGGTTTAACGTTCTTAAGTGCCGTGCCTTCTTAGGAACCAACTTGAATAAAAATATTTTTAACTTTGATTTTCTATAAGTTCACTTTAATATTTTTATTTATTATTGGGTAATTTAATAAAACAAGAAATAATTTCTAATAACTTTATTTAGTACAGTAACAAGCAAAACAATATACATCTAGTTAATCTAAAAGCCGGTAATTTTGTAATGGTATATATATATATAATATTTATTTTAAATAGTGGGTACCTATACCAAGGCAAAATATTAATATTCACATTAAAAAAAACACTCAAGAATTCGCCTAACCAATTTTATTCAAAAAGGGATTAATTTCCATCATTTGAAATAATATTTTTCCATTCAACATTGTCATCAACTTATTTAACGTAGGTTGAAATGACTAAAGCAAGATGAAAATTTGGTGGATTATAAAATAAGTTGCCACAAATTTCTACACCATTATTATAAACTAGCTGTGCCCCACGGTTTCACCAGTGTTAATTTTATACAATAAACACCGCAACGCCAACGCACCTGTGTAGTCGTCTATCATAAATTATTGTTCTTGTCGCAAGTACAAATTATTTGAATTTTTTATTAACTCCTAAACTATGTGTCCGAACAGCATACTCTAAAAAGCAAACATTATTAACTTCATAAAATTGTCTTTATAACGAAGAAACTTTTATTCGTAAGAATTAATATGCCATGCCTAAATATAATGTTCATAAATCACTTTTTCATTTTTAACAATTGTTTGTTACAAAATAGCTTTTTGGGGATTATGTATAGGAGATAATCATATGTTATCGCGAACTATTTTTAAATATATTAAGGATCAGTATTTTTATAGCAAATTATATTTACGTATCATTAACCATTACGATAGCGCAAGCGGATAAAGCAGCTAGGAAGGGCTTCCACCTCCGACTTAACAAAAATCAATATTTAAGGATTGCAGAGTTCTAGCCTAATGTTAGATAGTCTACACTATTCGTCGTGAGTCTGGCTATAATATACAAAAAGATTTTTTAGAATCCGACTGGGGTAGTTCCAGAGAATAGCGTGTTTAAACAATCAATGAAAAAACAGTTCCCGCTTTATTATATTAGTATTGAAATACACGGACTGATATCGAAACACGACATACCAAAAGAAAATCGTAGGTACATGTGTTTATCACTATGTGGTTCATACATGTGTATGGTTGTCGCGATCTCTACCACACTGCTATATTACTGCATATACACCTATTGCTCTCGGAACACGACAAACCAAAAGAAAATCATACTTGTGTTTATCACTATGTGTATGGCATGGTGGTCGCGGTCTCTACCACGCCGCTATATTACTGTATATACACCGATTGATCTCGGAACACGACAAACCAAAATAAAATCATATTTGTGTTTATCATTATGTGTATGGTGGCCGCGATCCCTAACACCTCGTTATAATACTATATATAAATGAATAATCTCGGAACACGACGTACCAAATGAATATTATACATGGGTTTATTATTATATGTATGCTGGTCGCGATCCCTACCACCCCGCTATATTATTGCATATACACTGACTGATTTTTGAACACGATGAACCAAAAGAAACCCATAGATGGGTTTATCACTATTTGTATGGTGGTCGCGATCCCTACCACCCCTCTATATTACTGCATAAACACTGACTGATCTCTAAACACGACAAACCAAGAGAAAATCATAAATGTATTTATCACTCTATGTGTATGGTATCGTAAATCATCCCTTATAATAATACCACCTTGCGCATTAATTTTAAAAAACGCGAAACCTTTTATTTCTTGCTAGAAACATAAATATGAAATATGAATTTTCATATCCTTAAATTGAGAAATTTTTAATTTGGGTTCTTCATACAAAATTACACCCTCCATTTGACCCTTTCATGTTTTATCTTTGCGCCATAAGGTACCCTATGTCCGTCTCCAAGGTCCAATATATCTCTATTCATCAAAATTTGGTATGATGGGTTCTTCGTACAAACCTTGATACACTATTTCACCCAGTAGCCTATGTCCTTTCTCAACCAAAATTCATCAAAATTGGTTCAGCGGTCTAAGCGTGAAAACGCAATAGACGGGACAGACAGAATTACTTTCGCATTTATAATTCATTTCATTATGCTGTCATTTACCATTTAAAATACTAACAGTAAATTATTACCCAACAGCAAAATAACGACAAGTTTATAATAAACTTTTGAAATGAATTCTCTTTCCCTATATAGGTACCTGTAATAAGTTCTCTCTCTCTATACCGTTCTGTTTTTCTATATTAACTGATACTTTACTAAGGTAAAAATGACAAAATCCTTTTAATTTTATATTTTAGGGATTTTAATATTGCTATTACAAATCCGAAAGTGCATGAAAAAAGATCGATTTTTTGTGAATCGATCTTTTCGAAATGAATTGTCATCCCTAGCAGCGGCGCAGCTATATTCAACCGACAATATCCAGCCTATGCTGACCCCCTTTTAATATGATTTATCACATAGATCTGAGGACAACTTATATTGGAATATTAAAATTTTTGAAACTCTCCATTTTTTAACTTTATGAAATGTTTCAATCATCCTCGTTTTACAAAACATAATACCTGTATATTATGTAAAATTTCAGTCAACTGAAGAGCGATTTTATAGCATTTTTATCGAACAAATATTTGTTCGACGTGATTTTTTAAATTGATGTAACTTTTATATTTATGAACTTATTGAAGTAAAATAAACACTAGGTACATGTTAAGTGAACCTTACCACAATATATTAGTGAAAACCGTTTCCAAATTGGTTAAGCCGTTTCTGAGATTAGCGCGCACAAATGTTGGCAAACAGACAAAAATTCTAACAATCATTGTTTTGGGTTCTGCTGCGTTGATAAAGGCCCCCAATATTAGTTTTTCTCATATATCCTCTATGTACAGACATCATTCAGTTACGTTTTTATTATATGTATGGATGAGACCATGAGAACCAGATGTCCTATCTGTTTTTTTCGATAAATTGACTTATTTCCATATTCATAATCTAAAAATGTGCTTTTAGAAAACCACAATGTCGAATGATATATTAGATTTCATGTTATCATCTATGTCAGTATCACAAAAATAACTTTAGGCCATTGTAGTTATGTAAAAGTACATTTTTAGATTATAGGCCATTGTAGTTTTATAAAAGCACATTTTTAGATTATGAATATGTCAATGGATCAATTTATAAAACAAATCTCATAGGCCACTCTGATTTCTGTGGCCTCAAATCACTGCGTAATGCTAATATCGAATAATTATGCACTCTATAATCATGTACCAAATTTAATTGGGTTACTGAGAGGTCATTATGTAATAAAAAATTTTTATAAAACAATATTTTGTTGTCCTTTACCTTTGGCTCTTTTTATTGTATATTACTAGTAGCTTTTTGTTTAAGAATTTCTGAGTTCACGTAAATAAATGAAACAAATAAACACAAATAATAATTGAAACAAAACCATATACACATAGTGACTAAACTTCTAAATCTAAATTAACTTACATTTCAATTTAAAACTCTAGTACAGAAAATCACCGTACACGTACATACAACAAAATAATAATGAATTTAGTAAGTTTAACAGTAACTCACTGCAATTCATCATACTGTACATTTTGTACTAAAAAAGGTCCAAAAAAAAACAGAAAACCTACTAAGTAGTCATTTTAGGTTATAATCGATATAGTTTGTGGTAGACGCCTCTGCAGTTAAACGTGATATAGTTCGATTTAAATAATATAAAACTGCAAACGCCCACTACTGAACATAGGCCTAAGGTATGTATTTAACATCCATTGGTGTATCTAGGTTTAGTTCCCAGGGGGGCTAGCCCCTCAAAAACGATGACAGTAAGCTAGAGAGCATTGTAGAGTTTGGTGATCCAACATATTTTTTTGCGTCAATATATACGCCATGTTAACATCAGGCAAATCCACTAAATATTGACGATTCTAAACAGAAAAATGTACAATTCTGTATTTCCCATTAAGGGGCGTTAAGGGCATTAAAGCGTTCAAGTATTACGTAACGCAATTTGGGGGAGGAGTCTTGAAAAACTTTATGATGCGTTACAAGGGCGGGACGGGGACAGAAAAATCTTACGGCGCGTTACATGGGGGGGTCAAATCTTCAAAAATTGCGTTACATAATACTTGAAAGTCCTCTAAGGCCAATTGCACAAAAAAAAATTAGTTTTAGCTAAAATTCAATTTAAGTGTACCAAAATGTATGCAACTTGCAATCTTATATCTAGTTTAACGATTTAAATATGATTTAAGGATTTCGTTCAAACCACCCTAAATGAAGGTTCCTGAATGAAGGAAAATTCATAAAATTTCCATGTTACGATTTGAATACCATAATTATAATATCAGCCTGTATGTGTCCCACTGCTGGGCAAAGGTCTCTTCCCATAGGAAGGCACGGGCTTAATCCCCACGCCAGCCCACAATGTATTGGCGATTTCAAACACCGAGAAATCAACCGTTTTAGATTTTTCCCACTACAATGGTACTACAACAATATTTCTCAAACATTTAGGTTTCCTCACTTATGTTTTCCATCACCGTAAGCCGATAGTGTTACTAATATCAATTAGTAAATGTACGCGAATTCCGAAGAATGCATTGGTACATGCCGGGATTCGAACCTGCGGACTTCGAATCGATATTCCGCTGGTCTAAATCACTCGACCACCAAGACTTGAAGACAAGAATACCATAACTAAACACTATTTCCATTTAATTGTAATGCAATAAAATTACAAGGCTATTTTCGCGATCTGGCAACCCTAGTTATAACAGCTTTGAATGGTTAAATACATAACATAAAAACATTACAAGGAAAAGCTGAGTGTCAATTTAATTAAAACTTGTCACATTGATCTCCTTTATTACTTACTACTTTAGGAAACCCCCGAGATGCAAAATTTAAAGCAAAGCACGGCGTAATAACATGTTTTTTTGTAGGTTAATAGATTTTGTTTTTAATTTATATAATTACATACTGATTAAATTATTAAATTAATGATTTCATATCTTTCACTTGTGAAATTTTAAATCTTGACTACGAGAAAATCCACATCATCAATTTGAAAAGTAATATACAGTTTTAGAATTTTCTTCTATTTTCAGATCTCGAAAATATTTGTAAGCAAACTGAAGAAGTGATAAAGAAACCATATATTGCTTTACCCACTAAGTTTAAAAACAAGACCTTACGTTTCCTATCCCATCATTGTACTGGAAGAGTACAAATTTGGTTTATTCTCTACGACGGTCGCGTGATGTTGACCGGTGGGAGCGACTGCGTCTGGAATCCCTGTCGCGATCACTGCGTCCTCGAGATCGCTCTCGGGAATTTTCCTGTCGACTCCTACTGCGCGATCGACTGCGTCTGTAGAAGGTTGTTTAAAAAAGGTATGTGTAGTTTTGGCGGGAGTTTATGTCATGTAGTTTGGTTTTTTGCACAAGTGAAGTGAATTATAAATAATAACTTGAAACATGCATTTTATTTATGGAGGCTCGCCATAACGTTTTAGCAATACTTGGAAATTACAAAAATAGTACGAGGTTAGGATTAAAGGATATATACATCCTGTGGCCTTGATAAATTAAAAAATATAATAAAATGTATTAAATTGTAGTGTTCATTAGACATACATTGTTACAAAATCCAAATAGTATTGATTGTTATTAGAAGAAAGGTCCTTCGGGCTAAAGACCCGTAACAAGGCTCCTCTCATTTAACAATCTTGTTGTCGGTGATAAATTGAAAATATATCTCTCACATTCTTTCGCGTTCGCGTTCACGTTCGCGATCACGATCACGCTCCCTGTCCCCACGGTCGCGATCCCGTGCAGATTCGCGGTGTCTCCGTGCCCGTCTGTCCAACTCTCGCCCACCGACGTAATGCCGTCGACCACCTCCACGCTCGCGTTCTGAAGCTCCACGTTCTTCACGTCTTTTCTCAACGTTTTTCTATATATACAAATATACATGTACAGTGTAAACCAGAGATGTTCCAACACTCTTCGCCGGATATATCCGAATCGATTTTACAAAACTTGACGAACCCAGGTCAGTAAGTCAGTCATCACAAAAAAATTACAAGGGGTCGCAACTTGAGTATTAATGCGATAAGTACATATGTGCACTATAGTTGTGCACAGTATAGGGGGGGGGGGGTCCCGCTCTTCACCTCAGACCCCCACTGCATTCAACTAGCGCGCTTTCTATACTTATTCGTCATTAAACGATTTTAATTTTTACTAAATTGAAAAGTATGAAAGCAACTACAAATATGATTACCGCAAAGAAAACGCATAGCAATAAAACGATAGTAGATAAATACAGTAAGCGAACACATGTTAGGCAATTACAAGAAATTAGTGTCCGACCGAAACAGGATTTTTAGTTTCAGCCAAAACCGAACCTTCGGCCTTGGTCTCAGTTTCGGCTGAAACCGAAACATATTTAGAAATATTAAAATTTGTATTATATACTAAAATTAATTGTTTTATACTATTTTTATTACAAGCTTTTATTTAATTTGCATTATTGTATGGGTCAAATCTTGCAACTGAATTTTAAAACAGTTATCTCTAACCGATTGAGCTGAATATTTGCATACACATTTAGTTTGAATGACGATGCATGGTTATGTGACGTGATTGTTATGTATAATAACGAATCAGTTATTTTTTAAGCTCGCCCATGACACGGGTATCAAATGAAAGGGTTTGCTGAGAAGAATAAAAAAAAATTGTTAATAAAAACTTTTTAAAAACAAGCATTCATTTAATATTTCAGTTGTACTACAACGAAAATAATAATCCCAACAAAAACGTGCTGTTTTTACAGCTGTTGTTTGTGTCTGAATTGAGATGACTTGTCTATAAAAAGTAGTGGAAACTCGTAAACAACCAAGTCTAGGAGATGGATATAAAAATACGAGTAATTCCTCTTAATTTACTCGTTAAATTTCATTGATTGTATGCAAGGGCTTTGCTGAATTTTATTTATGATAAGGACGGAACTGAGTATTTATAATTAAAAAGTCCTTTACAGAAGGTTAAGATAAGCAGTTTTTCTACACCTCAAGTTACTCGAACGACGCGCAATAATGAACAAACACAGAGCGCAAATTGCAGAAGGCTTCGGCCAATTTTTGGCCGAAACCGAAACTGTAGCCGAAAGTGGAATTTTTGGCCGAAACTGGCCGAAACCGAAACTGAACCTTCGGTCGGTTTCTACAACAAACAATTGAACACATTTCTTAGAATCACATTGTACATACGAAATAATTTACGTTACGATGAAATTCAGTGAAATCAATGTTTATTAGAATCTAAATGACGTATTGTTTCGCTATTGAGAATGATTTTTACGTATAGTTTTTCAATGTATGGGTAACAATATAAACCAAACAAATCTTAGTAATATCAATGTTCTAAGGAGTTTTTCGTTAAATAGAAGTTCGTCATATATTTTATTGTTATAAAAATAGACTTTCTTTGAATATAATTTCTGTTGACGTAAATACTGCAACAACTTACCTTCAACTCTGATAGTTTTTCACGAATAGTAATAAATCCAAGGTGAAGTTTCCCTCCAAAATGATCTGCCAGTCTTCTGTCATTGTCATGAATACCAAGATATGCAGAGCACACTTCACACACTCTTAACTTTTGTTGCTGATATGAGGACGCCGGCATAGAATTACGATATTCTTGTTCCGCTACCGCCTTCCTTTTACGTAATTCATCAATCTATAAAGTTTTACTTTTATTTAGCATAAAACATTTATACCTATTATACTTATCGACGCTTGAAAGGCAATTCTTACTAAGCGACATTGAGTAAACTTCACAGAACGATTTGAAGTTCAAGTATATAAAAAAAAAAAATAATTTAAATTCACCTAATTAATAGATTTAAATGATTTTAATAGTAGTAGAACTCCTAGATTTTTTTTTGTTCTCGTGGGGCGGCCCACCTGGCCTTGGTCCTTGATACTCCTTGTCGCGCCACATGACCCTTAACTTATCGTACTTTCTGATCTACATTTTAAATGAAATGGAAATTTCTCTGCTTCCAAGTGTCGTAGCGTGATATTAAATATCATATATTTCTTAAATCTGATAAATATTTAAAATTCCTTAACAAATAGGCTATAAAATTAATTTCAAATTTGACTAGTAGGTACTTCCAGAGATTAGCATGTTCAAACTAAAAATAAGAAGAGCAAACAATCTCTTTAAGTTTTATTATTTAGTATGGATTAGAAACACTATTCAATCTTACCTCTCCCATTAGTTTAACACTCTCTTCAACCATTCCTTCTTCTCCCAGTGCTTCAGCCCTCGCTAACTTTTGTCCAATTTGTTCAGCGAGTTCATGTACAGAATTAGCTTTCTCCGTGACTTCTGCTGACAACTCTTCTTGAGTCTCGGCTAGACGCTGCTTGGCCGCGGTTGTTCGGCGATCACAATCAGCTATAAAAGCCTCTAAGTGCTCTGTCGCCTTTACAATGTAAAATATAAAGTTAGTTATAAAATCTTATTATTACTTTTTACAATATTCTGAAAGTATTATTGACCATTCTTTTACCCTCTCGATTATGGAATGAATATGCTTCTCGTCTACAAGATTTCATCAAAATCGGTTGATATTTAATAAAAAGTTCTTTTTTCATAGAGGAATTGAGGAATGACAATCTTCCCGTGTAGAAAATATCACAATATCAGTCATGTAGATTTAAGTAAAATGTTTAAATCCGGGCATACATAAAAAATATATATCTATTGCCATATTTGTGATCAATCATCTCCTTTATAACAAATGCCTATCAGAGAATTGGGAATTGAAATACATGTGCTGATTAGAACTACTAAGAAAAATATATAATCACATATTTTTCCAAATATTCTATAATTCTATATTCTAAATATTCATAATATCATTCCGATAATTAAAAAAACTAATGGTCTCACCCTTACTGATGCTGTTGTAGAGAAGTCTATAAAATAATGCTGGATTTCAGTTAGGAAAAATTTACCCAGTCCTGGACAAAGTATTTTTCCTATCTATGTACAATGTGCACAATAATTTAAATTATCACACAATCTTATTGTTCACAATTTTATATCGAACCTATACCTACTACTAATGTAGTAGTAATTCTTCGCAAATTATTGTAAATTTGTTTATCAGAACAAGTGTCAAAGTAATACTTACATCAATATCATAGAAATAGTCTTTGGTTTTTGATGCTAATTCATAATCCGCACGGAGAGCCAAATCATGAATTTTTGGACACTCACCTAGATCCATGCGCTGCAATAAAGATTAAATTCACATGACAAATACTTTTTACGTATTTATCTATAGTATACAATATATTTCATTAAAGATATTTTATGATTTTTGATTTTTCTTTCAGCATAAATTTCATAAACAATATCACAAAAAAATGGTTTTACATTTACCGACCATAAATAATGTACATGGAGCAAAAGAGATAAATAATCAATTACTGTTGTCTTCGTTGAGCATCGTCTCTGTCACTCGGTAGGTATATTATGTGACGTTTTGTCGCTTTTCGTCAGTCGTATAAGTTCATTTCAGTGTGGTCGCGTCCACTTCAAAATATACATACAAAGTTGTTAGAACCCTAACTATAGTCAATAGACTATTGACTGAAAAAGTAAAAATGATTGGGGCTGAAGAGTAGAAAAAGTTTGCGAACTTGTAGTCAAATGTGAAAATGAATATCGAATATTTTAATGGGACTTCGGACATTACACCACACCTAACGTAAATTCCGTAGCCGAACTGACGTGGCGATAAATCCGCAACCGAACATAGCGGGAACATTCAATAATCCGTAGCGGATTGTCAGTCGACTGCCGAACTTTATACAGCGTGGATGTAAAATGGGTTCTATAGAAGTGATAGCTATTTACGAAAAAAATCCATTGGTGTCAAACAACCATGTGCGCGTGCACCGTCGCGTCGATCCGAGCGGTCCGCCAACGGAGTAATCGATCTTCCTTATAGTCTGATCGTTAATAAGTTATATGTAATAAATGTTTAGTTTCGCCGCGGAAGATCGGCGATGGAATTTCCGTTAGGTGTAGCGTAAGCTTTAGACTTACGACTATGGTGCGCTTTTTATTCCCACAGAGTAAGTAAAATGACATTTCATGTGTTACTAGTTTATTGAGTTTTTAAAATAGAAATGTAACCAACCAATCCGTACTAATGGTAAATCCGTAAATATACGGTAGCAGAACACTATAAAAATAAATGTGGCAGCATTAATTTCAAGTTTGACATTACTCAATGTTTACTCAGTGGGAATAAAAAACGCCGTATAGTGATAAATACGGAGGATAGTGACAGTGATATTAACCTTATCGAAAGCACAGATAGTGAAATGGAAGTAATTGAAAGTTTAGTTTATTAAAATTTTTCGTTGATTCATTTTCATGTTCATGGATTAGAACAGACAATTATAAATTAATTTTAAGAATATATATGAAAATAAGTAATATTTGTGTTTTTTTCTTAAATGGGTGTCTAAACAAAATAGGCTTAGTGTAATCAAACATTAAAAAATCTTAATTGTTCTGCTCCTAGTAGATTACACGGGACTGTAAGTAAGCCGTGCGACTCCCTCTTTATCTCGATGTGCATTATTCACAGCCGCTAAGTGTATATTCTTATAATATAACAATATTTATTAAGCACAAATTTATCAGATAGGACATAGTATTTATGTAATAAAAATTTGTTAAAATACATACAATATACAGCAAGATATGCAAACTGCCCCTTTCAATTGCTCCTTCAATGTAAATTTATCGGATACTTACAAATGACAGTGGAAACACCTTCATGAATATCCTAATAAGGCCAAGGATGATGTGTATACAAAATATATATTAAGAAAATGGCAATTCAGTCCGTCAATCTATTCATTTTGTTACATCAATAAAAAATAAATCTCAAACATTTAAACACTTATTTGATGCATATTGACAGACTGATGTCACAGTCCATTTATCACAATAATGTTTGATTTTATTCAGATTCAGTTATTTTAATAACCAAATTTAACATAGTATTAATATTTCATATTACAAGAACAGTGCTTCTACAACGGCTTTAATTTAACAATCAATATAGTTGTTTTTTAATCCTATTCCAGATATTATATAAAAATTGTATAAAAATAAATATATTTAATTAAGGAAAAACTTTGATATAATTTTATTTGAAACAATTAATTTCTTCATATTACATGCAAATTGTTTGATTTATATTCTAGCCATGTAAACAGCACAGTACGTACCCAATGTAGTTACAATGTATGTCACGGAATAGCACCCAGCTTAAGATTTTTCATGATCCTAAAATTGTCATATGTACTCACCAAAGCAGCAATAGTACCGTTGTATAATTAATTAATTTCAATGGCCTTATTAAAATGAAATACTGCATAGCTGCAGAGAATACAATCAGCTAACTATAAATGTTTATACGTACATCTGGGTACTTACAGAACAGCCTAACTCATACAATCTATCCCTCATTTGTTAAGTATTGTGATGGGCAATAAAGACTAGTGTTGGGCATTTTCTGAAAAACATATTTCACCACAGTTAATGCCACTCCGATGTCATGTTTTTCAACTCATATTTAAGTATCATATTATGTCAATAGATGCAACAGAAAATAAAAAATAGAACATACAGTAGGATAATGATTTGTAACAACAACTGTGCTACAATGAATGTTTAGTTTAATGGATTACTTCAATATCCTAATGTACGTAAACAAGAAAAGAACAGTGAAACTCCCAAAAAGTTAAATCTTACATAAGTACCTTTAAATTAATAAAATGATCAGCATAAAGGCTCCTATACACTACACACAAATAATGTATTTCACAACTGACAGACAAATTTTGCAGCTCCATGGCTTACTGCCAATTTCTATGTCATATGCCTGCGGCAAACGCGTACGACAAAAACCCACCGACCGTGCCGACGGCAAAGTGTGTATGAGCCTTTATTTTACTGCTCCCACACTCAAGATACTAATGTAGTAATGTCACATAATTTCGTCAGTGTTATATAATAAACTTTCTACTCTTGAGTCTTGAAATAGCGTCTCGTATTTCAAGGCATTCATTTAAAAGTTGATTTATTTTTCTTTAAATTATTTTGGCATTGGTTATCTCATAAAAAATATATAATGTAATCATTTTAATAACATTTCATAAATAGTTGCTGATAATGCCACCCTCCACTAATGATGTCCATGCCAGTTTTGTTTTAAGATAGAATGACAAAACACATTCAAAAATTGTTTACACTTATGGATGCACAAAACTTGTGTTTTGTTTACAATGTGGTCTAAAAATATGTACTAACTCCTTTTGGGGTTTGATTTAAAATGATCTGGTCATTGGAGGCCTCCAATCTTGAAGGGCCATATAGAGATTTGATTTGGAGGTCTACCAGTGCCACACCACGTTCTCTGCAGAACTATACCTAATTTTGCAAATAACCTAAACCTGTGAAGGAATCTCCATTATGTATAATTTTATATAAATTATTCCTTATTCATCTTAGAAAAACTTGCAAGACATATTATGCCAAATGTTTATTTTAGAGATGTAGCATAACTAGATTAATTGTACCAAAAAATATTCTTCTTTGCATGTTGCAACAGTAAAAATGTAGGAATTATGTAAATATATATTTTCATACAAAATTTAAAAAGAAACAAATAAATTAAATGTACTATACTATGGTGTTTGATTAATTCGCTTAATTTTTGATTCATATGTTTAATTAATTTAATTATTTTTGTCTACTCTAGTTGTTCAATAGAAAGTAAGGCTGCACATAGTAATAAAAACAATACGAAAATTCACAAAAATCACAGTATAGAGGAAGTTATTTATTATTTTGTCATGCAAAATGTTTTTATAAGATTTATCAATTTCATAATTTTTTATGATGAAAATTCATAGTAGAAATGCTTTTTTTTCTAGGTCAAGTAATAATTTGCATGACATATAATTTATGTAATGTAGATGTGTCATGCAAATGTTCATAGGATGAACAAGGAATAGTAACCACTCCTGACTTTACATAACATACCATCACGCCTGTATCCCCGAAGGGTTAGGCAGAGGTCTACTAATGTACACCCACAGTTTGCCGGATATGTTTTTTAGGTCCCAAGTAATAGGTGGCAAGCCTATTGCCATTAATGGGGCACAAAGCCAAACTCGGAATCTGCTACTGGTAATTTCATAGAACAAGCCAAATAGCACTTTGCTCAACCTGGGAATAAACCCAGGACCTCGATCATAGCAGTCGCGCTTAGGACCACTAGGCTAATGAGGCAGACTTTGTTTGTGTTAATTGTAATATAATAGTAAGTATTATATACTATACAATTTTATTTATTAATAAATATTCCAATATTAGAAATTCAACATTAAATCTGTAATTTAAATGTAATATTATCGGTCATGGAAATCGGTGACTAACTGCATACATGAACAGGCATAAATTACATCCATGGAGAGTGGCAAAAGATTTCAATGAATAAACTTCATTCTATTTCATATACTCTTTACTATAATCACTAATATGTTTATTTTTAGAATCATAAGACTCACTCAATTACTTCCTATATCACAATTTAGTAAATAGAAGTATAAAAATGCCCTCACTACACAAAGTTTTATATGACAAAATTACATGACAAAAACATTTTTATAGAGAAATCAAAATTACATGAAACCTTAGGAGTTTGAAGCCTTAAAACCCAAGTTTATATTTTTTTATTTAGTACTTACTGTAGATGAAAGGATTTCATGTGGACAACTTTGCAATAAAAATGATTTGCAGACAGAGTCATCATAAAATTTAACCCCATGTCTATCAGTTTCACCTGAAACATTGTATTTTAATAAATTATTTTTATTGTGTTTTACCAGATGACTAAGTTGAAAGTCTGTCCTAAAACTAGAGATCCTGGCTGAAGCTGGCTGGCTGTATGGGGTGCTGACATTATAGAATTGGCAGAACTATTCACACTCATATAATTCTACTAAGGAGTATATGAACAAGGTATACCAAACTGTGTTATTTATGGTACATGTTACTTTTTAAGATAATATGACAGTCTAGTTATCAAAAAAAGTTTACATTTGAAAGAAAAACATATTATATTGGTTATTGTAATTGGGCTTGTATTTAATTAACAATATTTTCTAAATTAAAGCATTAACAAGTGACTTATCCGTAAATTAGTAGCTAGTGCTCACTTTTCCAGTACAAAACAGCGCAATAGATTGATTAGATATTATAACTCATTGCTTTTCAAAAAAGTATAGTGCAAAAACACCGTGAATGCAAGTAGGAAATTTCCCAATAAGAGTCTAGAACACTATATAATATTTGATTTTATATATTCTTACAGAAAACGAAAATGGAATATAAGCAATATTCTGAGGCCAATCGGAAACCTTCTTTAACGTGTACGTTTGTAAAATTCACTAAAATAAATTGACGTTGTTTTGTAAAATTATATGAATTTATGTACCATTTCTTGCTGTACCCATCAATTGATCCAACATAGCCCTCATTTGCTCGTGGGCAGACATATTGAAACAAGTCAAACAAGACTACAGACAGCGCTTTGAAAATACCCTGCAACTCAATCTTTTTTCTTCTTTATAAAATACATTTAACAACTCCACAATTCTAATAAATTAAAGAGTAATGATCTACTTTTCCAGAACAATTAAAAGACGCACTCATAAAATCACACGCCGTTACCAACTACAGCCAAAGTTACACGACAGCAGAGTCTCCAGGATGCATTTTCGAAATTTCCCCATAGCGGCCAAAAAAATCCCCAAAATAATACTATTTCAGCAACTTTTCTCAAAAAACTTAAACCTGCCTATTTCTTAAAATTTTTCCTTATTTTTATTATAGGCAGCTATAATAGGTGGGGATATGTTTTCAGAACCATGAAAATACCATATTAAACAAGCAAAAATGTTACTACTTTTTTCAATTTGGAAATAAAAACGTGTTCTGACCAGGTACATAAAAAATTTGGCTATATGGGTGTCACATTTGCTTTCTTCATGCGTTCTTCTCTGTTGTTTAGCGGAAGTGAGGAACAGAGAGAAAAACAGAGCCGCTGCGGCTTTTACAGCTTCACCGGACTTGAGCCCGACGGTTGTAGTCGGGTTCTTGTTATATACTCAACGATTGAGTTAATTTCTATAGCGCGATGTAGGATGCGTCGTATGTGGCTCGATAGATGTCGCTATTTAGATACGTCGATGCGTCAGTTGTGGCGAGAGATGTCGCTACAGTTGTATTGATTTTCTATCAGTAGGTATAGTAACTTTATAAATAGATAACAGAGATATTAACCGGCTTAGTAAATAACATAAATATAACTACAACCGCATAATTTATACAGTGCATATCTAATACGAAATACAAATTTTCTCTGCCATAAAAATTATAGAAACATACGCAATATAACATTTGTGTTACCGCGACAAAGGAGGGTTATGTTTTTCCCACGTATGTATGTATGTATGTCTATTTCTTTGACACGTTCTGTAGCCTAAACAGCTTGAGGGCTTTTATAATACGAGGTGTCGTTAGATTTGTCTTAATTGTGGGAATGACAGGGCAGGGATTGTTATCGTAAATTCGGAAAAATCTTAATTCGCATCCCTAATGTCGAGTGTGAGAAACGTGAAAAGCTCTCTCTTTCATACTTAAAGCTCCTAAAGGTTACCTACATAATGCTTGCTTATTCGCACGTTGCAGTAACGCCGACCGACTATTAGGTACCATTATTAACAATAATAAAGTATAGATGACAGTAGAATAATAATGTGTTCAATAATTTGTTATACATTGCGTAGGAATAAGGCATTACATTGCCCATTGCTGTAATAATTACCAGCTTTGAACCAGGAACGCTACAAGAAATGGGGTTTAAAGAGAAAGTATATCATCCAACAGAGACTGTACAGTAAATTTGTCGAGCTACTATAAAAAACAGTAAATATTTTCAAAAACGAGTATGTGATGTTTGAATTAAAATATCAGAGATGGCATTAGCAGAATCAGTGTTTACAAACGTACGTGTACGTATCGTATATTTACGACAATTGCATGCCCTCGTATGATAGCAAAATATAAGAAAATACGATAATTTTAACAATATAAGAATTCAAAAAATAGGTCTCTGGAGCAGAAATTGGTGAAGTACGATATTTTTGGTACAATACAGGGAAATACGATAATTTCGAAGCTGATAGTATGATATTTATACGCTTTAGGTTGTGAACCCTGAGTAGAAATAGTAGTTAGTAGTACGGCTATGCAGATAAAGTTCTTCCCCAAATTTCCCCGTGCCAAAATTTTGTTCCCCAAAAAATTCCACGACATTTTTGT
Organism: Saturnia japonica; assembly: GCA_033032175.1. Classification (NCBI taxonomy): domain Eukaryota; kingdom Metazoa; phylum Arthropoda; class Insecta; order Lepidoptera; family Saturniidae; genus Saturnia; species Saturnia japonica. Next base: position 10,396,717 of record CM065314.1, read on the forward strand.
TTTCCTAAAATTTCTCCACCGACATTATTTTCCCCAGAATGGGGAAAAAACCCCCAACCTGGAGTCCTGCACGACAAAACCAGTATTGTAATCAGACTCTTGAAAAAATATTGTTTATGGTTGAAAGAAAAATGGTACTTTTATGGTATATGGTTTTTGGCAACGGCGGGGGAGAGGGTTGTTATCAATGTTGTAAATAATACTGTATGGATATACTAAAACAAACTCTGTCTGCTAAATCTACCATTTTGTCCAACTTTATCTCATCATTAAATTCTACCAGTGCAGCAGTGGTTATTGTTCTATGAGTTGCACCATTGATCGTCAAGTAATTGAAGGTTGTTTGTTTTAGCATATCAACCACTGAGAAAGTTGGATGCGATTGTCAGAACGCTTGGGTTTTTTCTCGCACAACTTGACTCGGAGCATTTTTGAGGTGCAATGTTAACTGGAGCCTCGTTGTTAAAATCTCACCTTTTTTATGTGCAAGGTAATGTGTCAATTAAGAAAAATGAAAATAAAATGAAATCAGTAGAAAGAAGTAGAAGAGTCTCCGGATACAATTACTCTCGCGCCGTAAGCGTTACGATCACGATTCAGAGTGACTGACCCTAGAGAGTAGTATATTCTTTGTTTAGTTAGACTGACGTTATTGATACGGCAGGTAGCATATTTACATTATCGATTACAAACGAAATCGTTTTAAGTATTAGATAGTTGAAAACTCACTTTGGTATCGATATTTGGCAACGGTTATCAATATCGGTATTGAAACCAAATATCGGCTAGATAGCCGTTGCCAGAAATAGCTGATATTAACGCCCATGGCTATTGTTTACTTTGTTTACACATGATTTGTATTTGTAATTAGAAATTTATTTTTAGTTTTGATGTTATTGTTTTATTAAAGTCATTAAAATGTGTCAATCATTAAAAATATTATTACCTTCAGATTTGTGGAAATCACAAGAAAATTATTTTAAAGGGTTTGTAGACAAAACTGAGGAAGGTGCAGTTACTGTGTTTATTACTAAATATTCATCAGTTCAAAATGAAGTATTACAAAACAATTATAAATTAAATTGTATATATGGCTACTTTGGCGATGCGAAAACAGTTAATAAATTGGAAAGATATCCAAATTACCTACAACTTTACCAATCATATCCTCCTGAAATAAACAAAATTAAAATACATGGCACAAATTTAGACGTAACTAATAATTTTATCATAATGCTATATGATTATGAGAAAATTTGGAATTCTCAAATAATATGTGATTATAATGAATTTACAAAACTTCAAAGCTTGATTCATAATGAATATGGTGAAAGAAAAATTAAAGAAGCTAAAACACCATTTATTAAAACTCCATACTGGTTGGCATCTTCAATGTTTCTTCAGCACTTAATTAATTATTTGAACATGACAGGATGGCTTGTGGTAACATTTAAAAGGAGTAAACAAGTAAGCACTTTAATATATTTTTATCTTCTAATAGCAAGTGCCTGTGATATTATTCTTAATGAAAAAATGAGTTTGTGATATTCCTTTTTCATCAAAATAAAAAGTAAACTATTATTTACCTAGTTTTAGTTATTTCTACTAAACTATTGGGTATGGTGAGTCCGGGTGGTCTTGGGGAGCACTTCAGGGCTTCCAGGATGATTAACATTCGGCTCTTCCAACAAGGATGATGCGCCAGGGTAGTTCTTTCACGTGGGCTCAATGTTGTAAAGGGGCCTATTATAGGCACAAACTGATAAGCTTTACTAGAGAAGAATATGTTATTAAATATTTCAGATATATAAAAACCCTGCAATATTTTTAGAATTGTATCACTGTTGTTTGCATCCCTGCAATCAGCCTTAAGAATGAAGGGAAATATTGTGATGAAACCATAGCATTGTGATAGGGCTATTTGAAAAGCCCATTTGCTTAGCTACCACCCTCAAGTTGAAAATCTATCACTAGGCACTTATAGGTGTGTTCCGGCAGCTGCACTTAAGTACCAGTCTCCCATTACGCATAATGTGTTACTATCTTGGGCCACATCATAACTTAACATCAGGTGAGATTGTGGCCAGATTATGAATTTAAAAAATACATAATAATTTTCAATTTTATTATCAGTTAAGCAAAAGATCAATGGATGCAGTAATATTAATTTAATGTTTTTTTTTTTAAATTGAAACTTCTTTAGGCATACGGCAGGGCAAATTGGCCTGAATTAGACAACAAGTGTAAATCAGCATTGGAAGGAAAGAGTGTGAGAATTATTTCTACTCTGTATCTGAAATGCATTATATGCATTCAAAGTGCATACTGTGTACTGTGTATTGCATTTTCTATAGCCAAGGTAGTAATAACTGGCATAATATTTTTAACTTTTAATGCAGGAGTCTCAACTTTTGGTTATTGACAATTGCAGAAATATAAATTGATAAAAAAATTCATTTCTCACCAAATTACTTACTTGTTTTTTTTTCTTTAAGTCTTCATAGGTGATTTGGCAATCTGTTCCTTTATTTATAGGTACAATAAGCCATTCTCATGTTGTATTTTTGTATTTAACTTTCTTTTTTTCCAGTGACTCCAATGAGTCTATCTTTACAGGTTGTAGCTAGATGTGTTCTTACTATACTCTGTTTGAGGTTGGGCACACTAAACCCTTTTCAGTGTGTTGTGCATGCATTTCCTTCTCCTTCCAGTCCTGATGCCAGTATGTTAATGTGTTTTAATAGTCTACTTTGATATTTTTTACTGTATTCCACTATCTCCTGTTTAACAGTGTTGATATTAAAATCCATGAATATGTACTTATTTTTAATAAAGTGTGGTATATTCAGCATGTTACGGATTGCTTTACTTTGAACCTTTCCAGTATTTCTATGTTGCTGTTACTAGCAGTCATCCATAGATGTATTCCGTATGTCCAGATGGGTTTTAGGATGACTTTCTATATCTTTAATTTGCGGGCAGGGAAAAGGTTTGATTTAGGTCCTATGAACCAGTACATACTTCTTAATTTAATATTTAATTGCTTTCGTTTGGCTCAGATATGTTTCCATCAATTAAGGCGACAGTCTAGGTGTATCAAGGTACTTTACATGCTCGGCTTGAGAGATGATGTTATTGTATACTTCTATGGGTGGACAGGTTTGCCTTCTAAGGGTGAATGTTACATGGGTACAAATAAGTTTTTGATTTACTTTAATGCACCATTTATTGAGCCACTCCTCAACTACTGCTAGATGTGTTTGAAGGTTATCTGTAGCTATTATAGGATCCTCATGCACTGATAAAACAGCTGTGTCTTTAGCATATGTAGCAGTGATAGTAACGCTAAGTGTTGGAAAGTCAGCTGTATTATACTGGTCCCAAGATGCTATCTTGAGGGACACCCGATGAGATGTTGCATAGTGAGGAAACTGAGGTGTTAACTTTAACCTCAAAGCATCTTCTAGTTAGATATGATTTTAGTATACCATAGAATGAATGTGGTAACATTTTTTTGATTTTGCATAAAAGTCCTTCATGCCATATTTATCAAAAACCTGTCCTATATTTAAGAAGACTGCAGAGCAGTATTGTTTGTTCTCAAGTGTATGACTGATGGTGTCAATGAGGTGATGCACTTGTTCAATAGTACCATGCCGTTCACGAAATCCAAATTGATGTTGTGGTAATATATCAGGATGCTAGGAATGAATTCTGTTTAACAGTATTTTTTCTAAGAGTTTACCTACTACAGGCAGCAAGCTAAGCTCGGTATATAGGAGCTTACTTCATTTGGATGTTTACCTGGTTTGAGAATCATTATTACTTGTGCAATTTTCCATTGAGAGGGGTAGATTTCTAATCTCAAGCAAGCATGGAAGAGCACAGTTAATAGCAGTAAACCTTACATATACAGGTGATTTGCCCACTTTCAAGTTTTTAATTTCCCACTGCACTTGGGGGAAGTATTCTTCAATGGTAGTTGCATTTGTAGGGGGCTATTAATGTACTCAATGACCTCCTCTTCATGTATTGGATGTTTACACTGATCTGGCTGAAAGACAGTTTTAAGATGCTCAGCATATGTAATAGCCTTGTCTAGGTCTGATTTACCCCAAACTCCATTAGTATTTTTAATGGGTGTTATTTGGTTTTTAGGTTTTTTTTATATGTTTTGTAGCTCTCCACAAGGAGTAATTGGTGTCATTATGAGGTGCGAGATTCGTAAGATAATTTTGTATATTCTTGTTTCTTAGATTATTTATTATGTGTTTTAGTTCTTCAAAAGCTTTGTTGAAAGCTTTCTTATCAATTGGGTATCTGGTATTATGACACTTTTTTTCAACTGCATACTTTCATTTACTTTGTCCTTGAAATATTTCGGGTATATGTGTGGTGATATAATTTTGTTAATTGGGGTAGATGTAGATTGTTCTGCTGCAAAATGTACTAGTTTATTAAACGTTTCTATTTGAACTTCAACTTCATGTTTTGATTATAGGGATATTAGTAGATCTGTATTGTCAGTAATGATATTTCTCTATCTGCCCCAGTTTGTTTTTGCATTATACATTTTTGGGGGTTGTTCAACTATAAATCATTTAAAATTCATATTAATTATGACAGGTGTGTGGTCTGATGATAAATCCATACTTTCTTCACTGATGACATGATTGCATGGTATATGTTTAAGAAGTCTAAAAGATCAGGTACTTTATTAAGATCGGCAGGCCAGTATGTGGGAACACTGTGAGACATGCAGCGAAGATTTAGGTTGCTAACTGCAGTATAAACTTGCCTTCCTCGCGGTAATGTCAGTCTTGATCCCCAGAAGTATTTTTCGCATTTCAATCACCAACACAAATGAACCTGTTGCCCAATGTAGTAAAGTAATCCATAAAGTCATCCGTGTTAATAACATTCTGGGAGGGCAGTAGATTGCGGATAACATGGTTTCAGTCTTATGATCTTGTATTTTAATCGATGTTACCTGTATTTTTCTGTAATGTAATTTTTAATTGGGTAATGTTTGATGTTTTGTTTAATGATTATTGCAGTTCCCTCATGTGTATTTCCCGATGAGTGGTTAGTTGTGTATGTTGCATATTGCTTAATGTTTATGTAGGATTTTGAAGTGAACCTTATTTCAGAAATTAAAAGATTTACAGTTCTTGTCTACGTTCAGTTAATCCGTTGGCATTCCACGTGATTATACGCATGTTTAGGGGCATTTTATTGTAAGTTGCTTTATAAGTTGAATCATGCGATCCATCATGTTGTCTAGCATATTGCTCATGATAACTTGAAACTTATTAAACATTGTGTATATATATATAGTATAATTATCCTTTGGTATTTCTTTGTATTGTTCATTAGCAGTCCTTGAGTATTTTTGTTTGGATTTGTAGATTACCTCCTTGTATTATTTATATTTTATATACCCTATATAACTAGCAGGATGTTTCTCTTGGCACTTCGCACATGTTGCATCGGTATCTGGTCTCTTAGTACATGAGTTCGTAGAATGTTCCTCTCCGCATTTAACACATCTACTTATGTGGCCTAAAACATTGGTTTTTCGAGTGACCAAACCTTTGGCATATCTTGCATTTAATTTTTTTTTTTTTATAGGGTACTTCAAATGATATCTTCATATAGTTAAGTCTGTGTATTTTAAATATTTCTTTGTTATTATGTTTTGGTTCCAAATCAACATAAAAGAGAGGTAAAGGTACCTTAGTTGTACTATGTCTCATGTTAACGATCTGTCATACTTCATGTCCCAACTCTTCCAGTTCTTTTTTTATATTTTCAATTTCTTCTGAAGGGTGGGCTCCGCGAAGAACTACTCTATATACTCTTTCGCATTTTAGCTTATATGTGTAGTGACTTATATTATTAGTCATGAAATGTTCTCTTATATTTTTATATGTATCTATGTCAATAGGCATAATAAGGCCTGATTTCATTGTGTATGTGTTATCACCTGTTATTTTATTTAATATAACCTTTAGTTGTGTTATGTTTATAACTCCGGTGACAAATATAGGTTCCGGTTTAGCATCTGCTTCTATTGTTGGTTCGTCATCTTTATCAAGTTCTAGTATATCATATCTATTATGGATTGTTAATTAATAGTTTGTTTTTGATAGTTTATTTATTTTATCGATCGTACTTGGACTGTTTTGAGTTCTTTTTCTCTTAGAAGTTGGAGTTTGGTCATTTTGCCAAGGTTCAGGGTTATTGTTTGGTTTGTCTGTAGTTACTGGAGCATTACTTGTTATTTCTTTAGGTATCGAAGCGAGAGAGTTGCTCCGTGGTCGTTCGAACTTACTTTTATGAAATGTTTGCTGGATCATAGGTGTTGTTTTAGTTAAAGGTTTATTTAAATTTTTTAAATTGTTCACTTGCCATATTGTTCCCACGGGTAAGGACGATTTAGTCGGTCGCTTAAGGGGTGACGCCTTTTCCCTTAAGAAGGCTATATACAACAGCGTTAGCCAGGTTCGCTGAGGTTGGCGCTAGTGATTAATCTTCACATTAATCATGCATTCTTTTGGCACGTATCCCACCGTAGAATTGGGGTGATTTTTGAAGAAGTTTTTTACCTCTTAATCCAGACAGTTAAGCCAAAATCATCGTTCCCGTTGTATAACAGTGTTTACGGTATATGAAGGGTATTTCTTCCCAGAAACAGAAACAGGTTAGTTTAATCCGTCGCCCGATACTCGAAGTTGTCATTTGTTAAGCACCACCCAGAGGGCACGTGTATGGTAGTATGAGGTAATTCCTACAGACACAAATGACTTCACCATCTTAAATGAATGAATTTTTTTACTGTTCTTTATTACAGATATCTATAAAACAAGGCAATTTGATCTCCGCAATTATTATAGATGTTATTCTTGGTTATATTATACTACAGTTAGTATCACACGATACAAAGAATATAAGCGCTTCACTAATGGGAGTATTAGAGGTAATGTTTACTTGTTTTATTTAATTATAAACTTTTTGGTTAAAGTAGAATATATTTGAATTATCACAATGGATATTTCAGTCTCTTTTTTTTTTAATTCTAAAGTTAGCTTGCACATTAATGATTTACTAATCCAATAACATCACTTTAAATATGGAAGTATGAATGACTTAATATGAATGAATACATAATTTAAGTTAAAGTAAAAATATTCGAGTTATTATACTGGGTATTAGGAGACCCCTCCCGAAAACGAAGACAGACGATAGTACTAATGACAGCTTTGATAATGGGTCAGAAAAAAAATCGATCCTGATGAAAAAAAAAACATATTTTTAAAACGTTTTATTAGCATTAGTCACCCTCCATCATGTCAGTACAGCCAAATGAAACGATAATTAAACAAAAAAAATACATTACTTTACTTAAAAAAAAACAGTAATGAAACACAAAATCAAAAACAGCTCACGGTGGGTCAATGGACGCCCGAGCGCAGGCGCGGCGCCAGTCTCGCGCGGTTGGCAGCTAGCGATCGCACAAATACTTATTTACAACATTTGTCTAAATACCTAACTTATCTACTGTGCCACTGTGCTAGTCTCTACCTAGCCGCTTTCAATCCGATCCAAGTACCGGGTTCGATTTCCCACTAATGAAAAAATTACATAAATGAAATTTAAATTACATTTTGTATTTTTAGTAGTATTCTGATGTATTATGTATCAATCAGATCAGTTCAGTACTAAGTGATTTATAAAAAAATTAGGTATGAAATAGCTTACCGATTTAAATCCTCCGTGGCCTTATGAAATAAAGTTCAAATTGAACCTTGTGACGTAGAATCTGCACATACTAAATTAATTATTGTCACTACTGTGTTTTGTTTTGTAAAATTCAGAAATACACATCGTAAAATTTCCTCATTTTTTCTAACTATCTAACTCAGTACGAAACAATGCATTATGTATTACAGTACTACACTTTAGGTTTTTCGCACTTTCGCAATTTAGTCGTTCATTTTACACACACACCTACACACGCTGGTGTAGGTACTAAATTTGCAAGCGACATAAAAGAATTAGAGGCGGCGTTCACGATAAAACCTGCAAGTAATTTTCGATTTTTGTGACGTGCCTACCTGTTTTCAAATTACAGTATTGGCCGGACTAAAAACGAAAAGTCTGTTAACATAAAGTACAACAATTCTGTTTTAAATTCCTTCTGATAGATTAATTGACTGTCGATCATAATTGCAATTAATTTCAACTATTAAATTATTCTGTACCATTTCATTTTTAATTTCATGTACAAAATCAAACATAAAGATTAAATAGTTTTTATAATTGTGTACGTGAATATCCAACTAGGTTAATTTAATATTCTAATATCATTTTTGTAGTAACGAGCTTCTTGTTACGTCAGGGTACAATTGATCGTCTAATTGTATTAAAAATGACAGTGTAGCGACATCTACATAGCGACATCTATCGAGACACATACGACGCATCCTACATCGCGCTATAGAAATTAACTCTTCAATTGAGTATATATACAAGAACCCGACTACAACCGTTGGGCAGCTGCCCACCAGACATTACACCCGTCTGGTCGGAGGATCCTCCCTTTGCAATAGTTCTTCTACAACAGCTATAACTTCTAAATTCCATAAAAAGACTAGTCAGTAGAGGTAACTCAGCTTATAAAATAAAAGTTGAGAATGTCTAACGCTTTATCGGTCAGTCGAAATGATCAAAGTGCCGTCAACAGCGGCCGCGGCCCACCTCAATAGGAGCGGTTTGTTTTGGCGGGATATATTATTAAGTTTAGTATTTTTAGTTTTTGAGACAGTTACATTTAGACCTTCATGTGTGCATGAGCGACAGACATTCGTTCAATCGCATTGTTAATTAAATTCTTGTTATTGTTTTAATGTTACGTTTTGTATCTCTTGTTAAGTTTGTGTTGTTTTTATTATTTTTTTGTTTTAATAATGCCTAACGCGTACGTTTATAGTGCTCGTGAATACGGTAACATGTTAATGTGCCTTGGAAAAGTTCGCACGAATGCTTCGCGTGCATTGCGAATTTACCGAGAGAGATTCCTGACAGCTCGACATCCGGCTGACTCTCGTCTCATAACAGCAGCGTTTCAGCGAGTGTTGGAAAATCGGCCCATTGCTCCAGTAGCGGCAGGTGGTGGAAATCAAGTGGCTGTACAGTCCGAGGAGCGCATTTTAGATGTCGTTCGCCGATATCCGAACTTAGGTACACGAAGTATCGCCAAATTGTTAAGGCGTCAAAATGAAACAAGTGTGTCATACTGGACAGTTCACAAGGTGTTAAAGCGTAACCGAATGCGGCCATACAAAGTGCAAGCTTTGGTACCCGGCGATCACGACCGCCGGCGAGTTTTCTGCCGTTGGTTATTATACAAGCAACAACGTGTCCCTAATTTCATTGAGCACGTCATCTGGACGGACGAGTCAACATTTACCAGAAACGGGCTGTGGAACCGAAGAAATACACACGTGTATTCCGAGGTGAACCCGCACGCTGTTCTATAAACCGGGCACCAAACCCGATGGTCGGTTAACGTATAGGCAGGTTTATTTAAGGATCGCATACTAGGGCCAGTGTTTCTGCCAAAGTGATTTGACGGACAGCGATATTTAAACTTTATAAATGAACAGTTGGTAGATATTTTAGACGACCTATCATTGGCTGAATATCTCTGCACATGATTTCAGCATGATGGTGCACCTCCACATGTGGTAAGGTTCGACCGTGAGTGCCTCACCGAGCTGTTTGATGATCGCTGGATCGGCAGAGTAGGACCACACGCTTGGCCACCTCGCTCACCTGATCTGACCCCGTTAGACTTCTTTATGTGGGGGTATGTAAAAGAAGGGTTTTTAATCGTGTGTGTGATAGTGCTAACGAAATGCGCCAAAGGATCGTGAATGTTTTCGACAAACTACGTGCGGACAGTGTCGAAGACCCCACGATGATGCCCCGCCTGCATAAGGAGACGCAACGCCGAGCTCAAATCTGCCTCGAAATGAATGGGGACAATTTGAGCCGCATTTCATAAGGCCACGGAGGATTTAGATTGGTAAGCTGTTTCATATCTAAATATATTTTTTTTAACTTAGTACTGAACTGATCTGAATAGATCGTACATAACTGAATACATCAGAATAATAAACATAATTACACGGTGTATTAAAAAGCATGAATCTATCCTTGTTAAAATTTCATTCAAGTAATTTTTTCATTAGCGGGGAATCAAACCCGGTACTTAGTTTATTCAACCGGTGAATTCGAATGATAGTGGCTAGGTAAACACTAGCACAGTGGCAAAGTAGATAAGTTCGTTATTTAGACAAAGTTCGTTATTTAGACAAATGTTGTAAATAAATATTTGTGCGATCGTTAGATGCCGGAGCGGCGAGGCCGCGCGAGTTTTCGCGGCCCCGCGCTTGCTCGTCCATTGACCCGACGTCAGCTGTTTTTGATTTTGTGTTTCATTGCTGGTTTTTTTAAGTAAAGTAATGTATTTTTTTTTGTTTAATTATCGTTTCATTTGGCTGTACTAACATGATGGCGGGTGAATAATGCTCTAATAAAACGTTTTAAAAATATGTTTTTTTTTTTATTACGATCGATTTTTTTTCTGACCCATTATCAAAGGTGTCATTAGTACTATAGTCTGTCTTCGTTTTCGGGAGCGGTCTCCTAATACCCAGTATATTTTATTAACCCCTCTAAAGGATTTTGCTCTCACAAATTATACTAAGTTAAATTACTTTATTTAACCAAATATTCTTTGCTATTTCTACCTGAAAACAGATTAACGATTCTGTTGGGTACGCGTCACTTCCACTCTGCGTGAGGGGGGGGGGGTGACGTTTTCCTCGGTTTGGACGGGCGTTTTGTTGCGCCGGATGCCCGTCTCGTAGATACCGTACGGATGCCAGTGGGCGGCGTGATGTTAGTAGTGAGGGGGTCCGGGGGGTGCAATAATGCACGACCGCTTGAGGTGCCGGGTCTTCAATAAAAGTCGATATCTTGACTGTAGATTGTTCGCAGGACGACCAAAGCTTTCTTCTCGTTGTTACTTGTTGCTTGTACTTGTAGACTCGTTGAATTGCACCGTGCCCAATACGGCCCCTCTTCGAGCTTAAGTAGTTCGAGGAATGACCGTAAAGAGAGCCCCGTTTTATTCCGTGTTTATTTCGTGTTTTAACTTTACTTTTCGCTTTGGTTGCCCTATTAAACTCTTTATATTTCTCTCATTATATATCTTATGTACACATGTCATATATCAAAATGTTCCTCTTTGAATTACCTATCCATTACATATTCACTTATAATATACATTACGTATACATTCCGTACATAAGCCAAAAACAATGTAATTTACGGGCGACATCACTATTTTCCGCTCGTAAAATCTCTATAATATTCGATATACTTACTCTATTGGCTTACTCTATATTTTAATTTATTCTATATTAGTTATATTTTCACATATGTGACACACAATACATAATCGTTTATATACATCTTAATATATAACATGCAACTTGTAATGTAGCGTATTCGCTTACATTTTTCTATAATATTGTCAGTATTAATCTATTTTATCGTAACACATAGTATATAACACGTAAATACAATAATAACACATATTAACCTAACCTAAGACACGAAAACAACCGTTCTGTCGCCAACAGATTCTCTCTTTTTAGTTATTCTTCTTTACGGGATTAGTTTCAGATTTAAGATTTACAGATTCAGCTCAACAATTAATAACGAAACGTTTTTTGTTGTAGACAGACGAAACAACCGTTAATCTGTTTTTAGGCGGAAATAGGAAAGAAAATTCGGATAAATTAATTACGATGGATTTCCGCAAAGTAACGCCTACGTCAATCAAATAAGTTAAATTATGATTATAAAACATATATGAATATTTCTCTTGTTCCTATTTTAAAATGTTGTTTCAGAAATTGATAAATTCTCTCTATTCTTTACTTAAGTGGTTAATGGGAGCACCTGTTGGGCTGAAATTAAACAATGCTTTCAATAAAATGTTAGGAAAATATTTCTCTTATCATATACAACTATGGTGGCTATTTTTAGGTATGTTTCACTGATTTTTAATATAACACTAATGAAATTTTTAAAATAATTCACTTCAACTGACTTTTACTGAAACTTTTTTCCATAAATTCAATTATTGTTAAATGTAACAAAATTTACATCATATTATAAGTTGTATTGGCCGCTCCAAACTCACGCCGTCGTGAAGTCGCGGCAAGAATTCACGCCGTGAACTCAGCGCGACGCGAAGTACTCTCCACACTCGCAATGTTCAAGTCGGGTTCGCGCACTCGTACTAAATGGACGTAACTTCAGCTGCTGCGTATTTGAATCTATGTGCCTATAGGCATTTTATAATCATTTACTTAATAAAGATACTGTTACGACCTGTTACAACCCGTTTAAAAAGATAGAGAAAATCCTGTTCCCGAAATATCTCGAAGCAACTACAAACTTCTCAGGACTTCGAAATAATATTAGCGTCGTAAACAACTGCGGCGCTTGTTTGTGTAAACATCGCAGTTTAGTTTATGGCTTATCGACTCGATTACGTCATCGAGTAGGCATACAAACTAAATATCAAGAAAGTTAGCGACGATTCACGATTTTTTTGCGATTGTTTAGTGTAGGTATTTAAGCGACTCAGGGTGGCGCCGAGGCATTTCCGTCTTGAATTGCAAAGCGATAACAACGAGCGATAAAAGGAAGTGAAACCACAGTGTAATAAATATCAGTGTTGTGAGCTCGTGTAATTTGTAACTGTGTGAAATTGAAATAAATCTTCTTCACGTCAAACATCGGCATTTTTAATACCCACGGGTGTAACAATACAAAACAAACAAAGTAAAAGCAGATGGTGGATAACGAGTATATACAGAACAAACAAAAATATCAGATAGTCGAAACGAATACACATCGCAACATAACGAGTTATTTATGATTTAGACATGTTTATTTTAACATAATATAGCTAAAATGCCGTCAAATAAGGCAATATTATCATAAATGGTGAATAATTTAACCATACTTTACTTTAGCATATTTAATTTCTAAAGAATCGAACTGCGACGCCGTGAATGTGGATAAGCGTTCGCACAGATCGCGTGGCGAGACCGCGAACCCTTTGACGCAGACACAAAAAACCGAAGCGCGAACAGGCGTGAAAACCATCCACACTCGCGTTCACGCCCTTTCACGGGTGTTCACGGCGTGAGTCTGGAACAGCTACATGAAAGCCCAAAAACTTACTTCTTTCTTATTCATTATGTTTTAATATATCAGAGCCCTGTCATGACTAATATAACATTATTAAATTTTCCAGATGTATCCGGTGAAAAACTGGACATCATACTGCATATGTATAGATATGTGGGTTACTTGGGATTTACTTTTCAAACGGCCTTTATATCTGATATGATTTGCATAGCTACTTTTCATTCATACTGCATTTATGTGTATGCAGCTAGGTAAATACCTGTTACTATAATATTATGATAAGAAAAATTATTACATTGTATTTATGTAGAAAACCCTGCCGCCAGCTTTTATAACGTTTCTAATCCTGTAGCTTCTTAATCCTACTAATATAATAAATGTGAAAGTGTGTATGTTTGGATGTTTGTTACTCAATCACGCAAAAACGGCAACGGATTTGAATGAAATTTGGCAGATAGTCTGACCTGGAATAACACATAGGGTTCTTTTTATCCCGGTAAAAGTCATAGTTTAACCAGTGTTACCCCACAAATATAATAAATGTAAAATTTGTTGTTTGTACTGTTGTAAGTTTTATTAGGACGGTTAATGTGTTGGATTCATATTGGCATATAATGACAATACCATACAAACAGTGATTAACCCATGTATGATTTTATTTTGGTTTGTCGTGTTCCGACATCAGCCGGTGCATATACAGTTAGTAATATAGCGGAGTGATAGGGATCGCGTCCACCATACATAGTGACAATCCCATCCATGATTTTTTTTTTGGTTTGTCGTGTTCGGGGCCATCAATAAATTACGTCACACGTTTAGGGGGAGGGAGGGGGTCGTCGAAGTGTGACAAGGGGTGGGGAGGGGTTCCAAATTTTGTGACATCACATTTTTTCAAAATATAATATTTTATATCTAAGTACATTAGTACTTATTTAAGTCGAAAACCTCCCAAACTTGAAAGAATGTGTTCCCTTCCATTCAAGCCCCAAAACCTCCGTTGCACTAAATCTCAACCCTCTAGTCAAAATAATCAGAGAAAAAATTAATTTGGACTTCTGTATCTCGAACATAGCAATGTTTTATTTAACAACTTTTACAACTCGATTATTTGAAACTTATTACCTTTATAGTTCGAAGAAAAATGAGTTACCGACTTTAAGAATATTATCGACAATGTAAGTACACCATTGTTTCTTAGAAACTATTCTTAAAAACTATGCAAACCAGATTCTACTCTACATTTGAAACACAAAGATGGCACATTCTGTACTGCTACGATAAGAAACCTTGAATCGTTAGCTTCACTTTTGGACCCTGATCAAGTTTTCTTTTTATTCATGGATGACAAAGCACGCGTGCCATTGGGTATTACAGCAGCAAACGCTCAAGCACCAATATTAATGCACTTTGATTATCGTGTAAAATTACCGGATCATGATTTTGTAGTTGCTGAAAAACATAAACTTATTCCCTCTGTTTAAGCAGGTATTGTTATAAAGAAAGATAGTGAGGGGAAACCTGACGCTGTAACGTACTCTGGGCCTATATACGTAGCAATTCGTAGTGGAAAGCATTCTTCTAATTCAGAAAGTCATGCCACAGACATACATAACCTTTCTGAAATACCTGCTTTCAAAAACTTTATAAGAACTCGAGGTTTTATAAAACCTGTATTTATTTTTCCTTGCGATGGTGGTCCCGACGAAAATCCAAGATACGAGCGAGATATAGTTTCAGCTTTACAACATTTTAAAGATTTCGACTTTGGATCGATTGGATTGGATGCTATTTACATTGTCACAAATGCTCCAGGAAGAAGTGCTTTTAACAGGTTGGAACGACGAATGGCGCCTCTTAGTCATGAACTTACTGGTGTTATATTAAAGCATGACAATTTTGGTTCAAATCTCGATTCCAGTAATCGAACTACTGACTTGGTGTTAGAAAAACTAAACTTTGAGAGTGCAGGCATTGTTCTGGCTAATATTTGGAGCCAAATGGTGATTGATGATGTTTGAATGATGACAATGAAGCTTTATGGTTAGTTGAAGAAGATGTTGACACAATGAATGTTTCTGATGTTAACTGTCCAAATGAGAAAGATGTGACTACTATGCCAGTTATAAATAATACAAAGGAATGGGTTCGAAGTGTATGGACAAGAGGATTAAGTTTTTATCTTTCATTAAAGTGTTTTTTAATTTTTATACCTTTGTTTGATTTGATGTCGATTTTATTTAAAAATAATTTAAATGGAAATTAAAATAATTTCCGAACACTGCTATTTTAATTTCATAAATTTCTAATTATAAAAAGTTTTACGTGACAAAGACTTTATGTCTGTCTCTCTCGCTTGGGGGCTAACCATGCCCGAGTGGAAGGGACGCGTGCCTCTCACTCGCTTCATTGTGAGCGCATAACGTAGGATGCGTACCATTTCTTGAAGTGTACCGTGCAAACCAATTTATAAGACGTTGTCACGTCAAAAATTGCAAAATATGTGACATCACACTAGATGGGGGGGGGCTCGACGTGGGGGGGGGGGGGACAAAAATCATGAAATTCGTGTGACGTAATTTATGGATGGCCCCTTCCGAGATCTATCTGTGTATATCCAATAATACGCAGACGAAGTAGCGGGTACCAGCTAGTAAATAATATTTTAATTTCGTTAAGTAATTATCTATATAATTAATCAAATTGACGTGTCTGTTTGTAATGTCAAAAGTTTTTTACAAAATGCATAAGTAATTATATACGACACCTATAACAAAAAGCTCATTTTTAAATTTTTTGTCTATCTGTCTGTTTGTTCCGGGTAATCTCCGAAACGGTTGGACCGATTTTGACGGGACATTCACTGGTAGATAGCTGAATTTATAGGGAGTAACTTAGGATACTTCTATTTTAGAAAAAGAATTAAGGTTCCGCACAAATAAAATAAAACTAGTCATGATGAATCAAATCGGGCGCTTGAATGGTTTATGCTGAGTAAACCATAAGAGATATAGTAAATTAAAGTACTACATAATTATAGGCATTAAAAAGACCTACAAAAAAGTCCGGGAGAGTATACATGTATCTTTTAAGGAACACCCACAATATGAATTTTGTCTTTAAAATAGCCGGGAGCGGGGAGCAAAATTCGCGCGGGCATTCTATGGTCCACGTGAGCAAAGCTACGGGCACAGCTAGTTTATTATAAAGTTTTAGTGTGTTTGCCTCTCTATAATATCCATGTGAATTCAATAATTTAAGAAGACGTAAATAAATACCTAATAAACTTCGTATTTCAGATTGTTCAATATGCAAATATCTGGCCTAATTGCACTACTGAGATTGTTTGTTGGACGTAAATACAATCCACTGAGGGGAGGTATCGATTCTTGTGAATACACTAACCAAGAGCTTTTCGTAGGTACTGTGGCTTTCACGATATTGTTGTTGTTGCTACCTACAACAGCTCTTTATTATATCGTGTTTACCTTGGTAAGACATAATATGTAATAACTAAAAAAATGCGATATTCGCGTTAGAAATTAAACTTAGAGGAAATCATAAGTATATGTACAGTGCGCTCGATGATACCAAGATATCCGCAGTGTCTCAGGACGAAAGTCTTTGTCTTTGACCAGTGTGTGTTGCCAGTGATCCAAATGACCGAATAAGTCACTGACATAGCCCTAAGAATACCTAGACTTAAGTGGTAATTTATGTTATGTTTTATGTTAGTTATCAACCGATTTGGATGATTATGATTATTTTTTGTTGGAAAGGGTCAAGGTCAAGGGTGGTCCCATTTTAATTTCATTGTCATTGGACATTAGACTTGAAGATATACAGGGTATTAGTAGACCGCTCCCGAAAATGAAGACAGACGATAGTACTAATGACACCTTTGATGATGGGATGGAAAAAAAATTGATCCTGATAAAAAATAAAACATATTATTTAAACTTTTTATTAGCATTATTTACGCTCCATCGTGTTAGTACAGCTAAATGAAACGATAATTTCATAAAAAATACATTACTTTACTAAAAAAAAAAACCAGCAATGAAACACAAAATCAAAAACAGCTGATGCTCGGATCAACGAACGCCCGGGCGCAGCGTCAATCTTGCGCTGCACGCAACTAACCTACTAGATGTGACGTACCTACCTGTTTTCAAATTAAAGTATTGGCCGGACTAAAAACAGAAAGTCTGTTAACATAAAGTACAAGAATTCTATTTTAAATTCATTCTGATAGATTAATTAATTGTCGATCATAATTGCAAATAGTTTCTTCAACTATTACATTATTCTGTACCATTTCATTTTTAATTTCTTGTACAAAATTGTAAATTTTTTAATTGTGTACGTGATAATCCAATTAGGTTAATTTAATATTCTAATATCATTTTTGTAGTAGCGAGCTTCTTGTTACGTCAGGGTACAATTGATTGTATAAATGTATAAAAAAAAATTGAATTATAACTTCTAAATTCCATATGAAGACTAGTCAGTAGGGATAACTAAACTTATGAAATAATAGTCGTGAATGTAGGTATAACGGTTTATCGATCTGCGGAAAAGATCAAAGTGCCGCTTTCGACGCTAACGAGGGGCTACTGCAAGGAGGCGGCCCGCGGCGCTTTATTTCTTTTGGCGGGGTTGATTATTAAGTTTAGTAATTTTTAGTTCTTGAGACAGTTACACTTTGACTTTCATTTCATGTGCGCGTGCGTGGGCGACAGATATTCGTTCAATCGTATTGTTAACTAAGTTCTTGTCATTATTTTATTGTTACGTTTTTTGTTTCTTTTTAAGATTGTGTTGATTTTATGAGAGTTTTGTTTTAATAATGCCTAACGCATACGTTTATAGTGTTCGTGAATACGGTAGCATGTTAATGAATAATGTGCCTTGGAGAAGCTCGCGGGAATGCTTCGCGTGCATTACGAATTTACCGAGAGAGATTCCCGACAGCTGGACATCCGACTGACTCTCGCCTGATAACAGCAGCTATTCAGCGAGTGTTGGAAAGTCGGCCCACTGCCCCAGTAGCGACAGGAGGTGGAAGTCAAGTGGCTATTCAGTTCGAGGAGAGCATTTTTGATGTCGTTCGCTGAAATCCGAACTTAGTTAAACGAGGTATTGCTAAATTGTTAATGCTTCGAGATGTAACAAGTGTGTTATACTGGACAGTTTCCAAGGTGTTAAAGCGTAAACGAATGTGCCCATAAAAAGTGCACAAAGTGCAAGCTTGGTATCCGGTGAGAACGATCACTGGCGAGTTTTTTACCATTGGATAAGACCCGCAATAACGTGTGCCTGGTTTCATTGAACACGTGATCTGGACGGACGAGTAGACATTTACAGGAAACGGGCTGTGGAACCGAAGAAATACACACGTTTATTCCGAGGTGAACGCACGCTGTTCTACAAACCAGGCACCAAACCCGATGGTCGGTTAACGTATAGGCAGGTTTATTTAAGGATCGCATACTAGAACCAATGATTCTGCCACAGCAACTTGACGGACAGCGATATTTAAACCTCATAAATGAACAGTCGGAGGACATTTTAGACGATTTATCATTAGCTGAATATCGCCGAAAATGGTTTCAGCATGATGGTGCACCCCCACATCCTCAGATTCGTCCGTGAGCGCCTCACTGAGCTATTTGATGATCGCTGGATCGGCAGACTAGGACCATACTCTTGGCCACCTCTGTCACCCGATCTGACCCCGTTAGTCTTCTTTCTGTAGGGGTATGTGAGAGAATGTGCTTTTAATCGTAAGTGTGTTAGTGCCAACGAAATGCACCAAAGGACCGTGGATGTTTTCGACAAACTACGTGCGGACTGGGTCGAGGACTCCACGATGATGCCTGCATGAGGATACGCAACGCCGAGCCCAAATCTGTCTCGAAATGAATGGGGCACAATTTGAGCCGCATCTCATAAGACAACGGAAGCTTTAGATCGGTAAGCTGTTTCATACCTACATTTTTTATAAATAACTTAGTACTGAACTGATATGAATAGGTACATAACTGAATACATCAGAATAATAAACATTCTTACACGATGGATTAAAAAACATGGCTCAATGCTTGTTAAAATTTTATTTAAGTATTTTTTTCATTCGCGGGGAATCGAACCCGTTACTTTTTTAATTCAACCGGAGAATTCGAATGAAAGTGGCCAGGTAGACACTAGCACAGTGGCAAAGTAGATAAGTTAGGTATTTAGACAATATTGTAAATAAGTATTTGTGCGATCGCCAGCTGCGGGCCGCGCGAGAATGGCACCGCGCCGCGCTCGCGCTGGACTGGCGCCGCGACGCGCCGCGCCTGCGCGTTATTTGACCCGAGCAATCAGCTGTATTTAATTTGGTGTTCATTGCTGGGTTTTTTTTAAGTAAAGTATTGTATTTTTTTGTAAAATTCTCGTTTCATTAAGTTGTACTAACATGATGGAGCGTAAATAATGCTAATAAAAAGTTTAAATAATATGATTTTTTTTAATCAGGATCAATTTTTTTTCCATCCCATCATCAAAGGTGTCATTAATACTATCGTCTGTCTTCATTTTCGGGAGCGGTCTACTAATACCCTGTATATACCAGGGAACTCCTCAAAATCATAGAAGTTGGTTTTCTTTTTTGTTAAAAATTGTCTTGTATAATCATGGACATATTGTTTATTATATTATTTTAAATAAGAGAAGAAATATAAAACTACATTTTTTAAATAAAGTATTTTTGGGAGTTTTTATTTTCCACTAAATTTGCCAATGTGTTATTACACATGTTTCCGATAAGTTGCGTAGGAAATGTACTTTTTACACTAAAAGCTTTTTTTATAACAATCACTATATACAAATTTTTTAAAGACAACGTATCCTAATACCTATATGATGTTTATTTTTTTAAGCGTGAGCATTGATTAAATTATCTGATAATTATTAAAATATTTTCTATTTCCAGTTTCGAATATTATCATTGATTGTCCAGTATATCCTTGCAAAGCTAATACATATAATACAAACACTTCCACTTTACGTGGTATCATTATGGATGATACAATCTCCTAAAATAGCAGGTAAATATTATACACCTTATAATTGCTGAAATTCAAGCAAAACGTTGATCATATTTGTTTTCATACATGACTAAATGTGTGAATTGAATACATACGAGAAAGATTATTGTATCTGTTCCTTAATAAACTGGCAACATTGTTAGAATCCTTAGTTCAGTAGAACTATTAGTATGTGAGCAGATAAACAAACAAATATCACAGGAGATTAATCTACATAACTTGAGAAATTTCAATAAGATAAATAAAACATTTATGGAAGAAAAAAAAACCTATGCTTGTTATTCTATGACGTCAAAACTTTATCAGAATAATGTTACGACATTATCATACTTACAGTTAGTATTATCAAAACCTTTATAACAGAGGTGAACCTGTTAGTTTTTTTATACAACAAAGGTGGCAAACAAGCATTTGGCCCACCTGATGGTAAACAGCTACCGCAGCTTGTGGAGGCTTTTAATTCTATAAGTATCACTGGTATAACTAGTGCGTGATCGACCTTCAACCCCACTACCCCAAAGAAATCTTGAACTCAAAGCAGGAACATAACACTAGGTTATTTTATGTGTAGGGTGAAGATATTCCAACAGTCGGGACTGTCCCAAGTAGAGAGAAATCTCCAAAGACATTATCTTGATGATCTATAATCTACCCTATTTATGTTGATCTAATAAGTAGCCAAATATTCGTATCTAAAAAAAAAATTATATCGTGTTTTCAGGAAATATGCTAGTTGAAGTAGTAAGCAGTGATAATCACAGATCACCTTTGTATCTCGAAGTAAAAATGCATAGTAAACCTTTACAAGAATTAGTAAACACTTTCAAACCACCAGTGGAACTGCCGAAATGTGTTGAATGGACGAACCTTGTATCAAACGTACTTGCTGGAAAGCAAATAATATGAAGAGTTAAATAAAACATCAAAGAAATTTTCATTTGTTTTAATATCGTTCAATATTTAATATTGCGAAACAAAATAATGATTGCTTGGTCATCACACGCGTAAACGTACAAATGCTACATTATGATCCTTATAAATACTGCAGCATTCTGTGAAAATACATTTTATAGATATGTCACCCTTTCCTAGATATACCGCTGTAAAAATCTATCTCAGGCATATAATACATTAGCTGCCACACAACTTTCAGAGGTATGCAGTAAATAAACTAATATACAGAGCCAAAACGATAAATCATTATGAATTAGTTTTGTATTATTAAAAAAATCACCGAAAACCAGATCATATTTCGAAGAAAATTACATGAATTAACTCGTATCAAAAAACGAAGGTAAAAATGATATTTTTTTACTACACCATTACTTTCATTTCTCATTAAAGAAGCCGTTTGAATATAACAATATGATTTTAAAATAAGCATGTGGCGTGTATTAAAGTTGTTTATGACATTAATACGTTAATTATTTCAAGTGTAAACAGATTAACTCAAATGTGCGCGCAGCCCTATGTGTGCGTAAAGCGTGTATATACACAGTGACTATGGTTGAGTGTCAAGGAGTACAGTCAAGTACAAAAGAGAATTCTATTAGGTATTTTACTTATATTCTGTCGAAAATTTTGAAAACTTATTTATTTTTAAAATGAATCAACAACTCAATTAGGTAAATGCATGTTTATTAAAGATAATAATTCCGTATCACTGCCAACAGAAATACCAAATAATGAACTTTCTATTAATTTCATTATTTCCATCACGTTCTGTCTAATGTTATGTAATGAAATATATATTTTTGAGTTCCCCAAGTATTTTCTATAGGGTTTAGAATGAGATATAGCTGTAGATGAAAAATTTTTGTTTGCGAAGAATCATTGCTGAATATCTTATTGTTTTAAAATAGGAATTTAGCGTTTTAATATTTTGACTTCTGATCATTGTGATACGACTCATTATCAAACACAACTACCGGTTAGGTGAAATAATTTTCCATGAAGAACCTAATATTTTTATTACCGACTGTACCCGTAGAACAAAGCGATAAAAACACGTGTTGAACGGAAGATGATTGCCGCGTTATTCATACAAATAAAAAGTACATGTTTACTACATATTATTAGCTCACGCACACATATGGCCCTGAGCAAATATGAGTTGAAGTATACTTTGTTATTTGAACCAATTTTTTCAGGTGTTATATTATAAAAAAAAGCCTGCCAACATCTACGTCACTATGTATATCATTAATACACATATGCACCTGGTGTGAAAATATTGATAATGTTAACATATTATATAAATTTTTCGACTTTGAGATGTCTTTTACATATTATGAGAATTTGACACCTACAAAAATTGATGCAAGTTTCGAACAATACATTCCACAATTTAAGCTTACAAATGCTGCTCTGAAAAAAACCATGCTTTCACTTATCAACGTGATTTTACATAGTCTAAAATTAAAAATACTGCTGTGAAAAGTGCATGTTTTTGGCTTATCAACATTTTCACGCCAATCACGGATATAATCTACGAAGAATTCATTTTAAAAACTCATACATACTTTTCTAAACATATTATTTTATTTATTTTAAAATACTAAACTTGTTCCATATCTTAATATTTATTTTGCATATTATGTATGTTTATTTTAATGCATACAATATTATGTAGCAAATGACAATCTCATAGTAAGTACAATGAAAGTCTTGTAAACAGGCGCAGATCTAGAATTTAAGATTAGAAGTGTCATACATTGAAGTTTGTCGAAGATACAACATAAAACACGTAATATAAAAGAAATAGAACACTCTACGATTATTGAAAATGTAGTTTTAGGGCTTTATGACATCTATGACCCACCCCCTAGATCTGCGTCTGCTTTAAAAAAACAATAGGTTGGGTATACCTAATAACTTTTAACATTTAAGGCAAGACTATAAACAACGGTAGCTTCAAAGACCCGAGATTCTTAATTATATAATTTATATGTAATAACATCCGGTTTATACGGGCTAGGTTTCCGCAACTTGACGTCTATATGCGTCTATTTGCGTGACGTTTAGTAGTATCAAATATATGTATTAAAGTACAATTCTACACTACATTATACAACATATAGGTTTTCAATGTTAAAGCAATTATTCTTGAAACAACAGTTGTAATAATTTAGAAATGTCATTTTACAATATGTAATAAAAAAAATTAAATAATTACTGTTATTATGATTATAAGTGCTAGCGCGCACGGGCGACTTTTTCGTCACTTTTGTCCAGTGTATAAATATGTACGGAAACGCGCATTACTACCTGAACAAGACTAACGAAATAGTAGTATTATAGTATATATTTAGCAATAGTCGAAATAGAAATAGACAAAAGTCACCAGAGCGCACCAACACTAACAGTTAGTTATGTATTCTGCTGGATACATAGGTGTGTACTGAAAAAGCGGTCGCCAAGTACAGGTTTATTGCTTTCACTCCAAATAGACACTGGTAGGTACACAAAAGGAAAGATAGACTGTTGTGATGGAGTTTTTGGCGGGATCTCAAACTGACATGTACTTAGATTTTTGTTTTTTTTTTACACTATATTGTGCAATACATGTGGCCATTTTGTATAATAAAACTTGGTTATTGTGCACAAGGGAAATGGATTGGAAATAATAATAATTATTTATTTAAGATATACAAACTTCATAGCCCATTTTAAAAATTGTAAAATAATTGGAATACAATTCTAAAGTGCCAATTAAGGAGTAGTACATAAATTACATTTTATACTTATACCAAACGATAACGATAGTGTGTATGAGTCTATTGAATATAGACCATGAATTCTGTGGATACCACAAAACCTCCTTAAAAAGTTCTGACAAGGGAGCCACCATTTTGTAATGGTACTTAAATCATCATAAGACACTATATTCATTCGATAGTGGTAGTAATGGTCTTTTAGTAATCTTTCATTGGTAGTTGCCTAAATAGGTAGAGCAAGACTGTAACCTAATTATCTCCTTACGATATTGGGTCTTATAATAGTAACGTGAAGAGATATTTATACAGGCCGGCATGACAGCAGCGATCGCCGATGGATTTAGATCACTCGGTGGTCGCCGTTGTGTTTGGACTGCGCTGTGCTTACCATCAGGGACAGTAACGTCAATGTGCCCGAGTTATTATTAAAAAAAAACAATCCGGCAAAGAAAAATACCTATTCAAATCGTTACTTTAAACAATAAATAATTTAAATTTTATTTTAGGTCGCTGATTTGTATATATTTCGAATTCTCTTACAAGCAATATTTATCTATATGAATAAAAATTAAATGATGTTCGTTGGTAACCATATCAAATGAGAATGGCTCGACCAATTTGGCTATTTTTTCTAGAATGTTAGTAATAGTCCGAATAAGGTATATAGGGAAAGAAAAATTTGAAAATTAAAAAAAAAAAACTAAATTTACTTTTTATTGAATTCTTTCATGAACTGAAACCCGTAGGTAGGTAATTCTTATTGTTTTGCTCGTTATGGTAATGGAAATAGGTGGCTCTGTGGTCGAGATATCGACTATTAGAAAGGAAAGATCAAAGTCTGCAAGGCCAGTTGGTTTTAAATAAAAGTGTAGAGTTACTGTGGAGACATCTTACTATAGTTAACTCGCGAGCGATTAAAACCACATTATGACGACCGCGATCAGCACTACAAACAAAGCCTTTCAAATTTATGAAAGATTATTTGATTCAAACTATATATCTAGTAGAATACATATACGTCACCGGATTGAAAACATTTAATTATCTAGTTAATATTCCTTGAACAAAACCAGAGTACAGTAATACTACCGTACGGCATGCTAGAACTGTGGATAACAATTTATCATGCAGTTAGTTACAGACATAATTTGAAATAAATAGATTTCAAAAATTCCTCTTTAGATATATATGCAATTTTGTAGTAATAATAAAATTATACTTTGATACTTACTATGTACTAGCAGCGGATAAAATATATCCAGGTATTTGAAATATTTGAGTCTTTTGACAATAATTGTATTGACTGTTTTTACAGTGATAATAGTTTCGGAGATCATAAAGTAATTGTGGAAGGTGTAGGCGCAACAAAATTTACTACTGCGCTACAAATCAAGACAAGACATCAATAAGACATTTGCAATAAATCAATTAAAAAAAATAGCAAAACAAATACATACGGGCTAATATATACATCCCAAAGTTGTTTATAACATATAGATATTTTACATATGTATCGAAAGACCGATACCACCATGTGAATTGTACAACTTTTTGACAACTGAAAAATAACCAACTCTTATATTAAACTGGCAAACCACCGTTTAGGCCTATATAAATTACATTTTTGCAAATAATTTTATAGAATTTTTAATGTTAACAATTTCATACATACATACATACCCCTTTACCTACTATATACATAAAATATACTCCCAAAATATTTTCACTCAATGTTTACTACTAATTTTATGTAAGATTCGTGCCATAGTATAGATGTGAATCTATTCCGCTCCTAACTTTAACATCAATATTCACAATATATGCATGTTAAATATTTCACTCTTTATGCTGGAGGGATTTCTAAAGATAATCTTACGTTTCGTATTAATGCAATCTATCGAAAAATCAAAGTATTTTATAAATACGCTTATAATGTGTAAAGCGAATCGCTGCACGGCATGCTGAACATCTGCGTCAGTACTGCGGTGGGAACCTACACACATAATACGTATCGATCCTAAACTATTGCATCATCACAGACATTAATCAATTAGGAAAACGTGATAAAAATCACAATAATTAAATTTTATGATCTACAAGAATATACGAACTCGAAGCGATGTAGATTAATTTAATATCACACTTATAAGATAAGCCTATGCAGTAGCAGCTCGTAGTCGAAATGTGAGATGATCAGATAATGATTATGCTCTTAGTTCTTGAGTACACACCTGTAGTCCTTATTGACATCCGAAGTGGAATTCGGTGAGTGTTCTTTAGGTCTAACTGTACCACGACACGATGCTAATTTTGATTCCAAAGCCTACAATGAGAAAATTACATAGTAAATGAACGATGTTAATATTAGTGTATGATATGGAAGTATGTGCGATTAATCCAACACCAGACAAATATAAGATATAGTAGCATTTTAGATTCACAGAACATAATGAAATGATGGTTGCATACCCTAAATAAAAAAGGTAACTCGCAGTCTTTGAAACTATATAATAATAACAACAAATACATATCTATGTTCAAAATAAAGGTTGCATGAATTATTGTTAGCGCGTAAATTTCACAATAACCTATAAACATGCATTTTGACTATCAAATATGAATATGAAATATATTGATACTGATCAGTGGCGAAGAATCGTAAAATTAAAATTCTTATTGAGTTAAGTTAAAAAAAAAACAATATGATTAATAATTTTACAGATTTTTTATTGAATCGGTTTGGTAAAGGAAAATATCCATCTCATGCCACCATTGAATATACATTCTATGAATCATTAGTATTAATATATAAAATTATACTACTTTATACACTAACTTTACAAAATAACAATATATTTAATGAAAATATATGTAAAGGAATGTACTTCTAAATGATACTACAAACTTAAAAACGAATCGAAATATTCTACTGCAAAATATTATACAACAGTCAAATTATAAATATAATAATTAGTTATTTTGACATCTGCTTCGTTTTTCCATTATCATGACCTTTTCTTACTGAAGCAAAAATATTTTCAAAGCCCTCCCTAGAACGTACTGCAAAAGATCTTCGGAATTTCCCGTTTTCTCCATTCATTGTCGTGTGTGTGAAAGGCTGTTCAGAGGATATGTGTGTTAAATTAGATCTTTTTGAATTCAGATCATGGATGATTTGAAACCCGGAATGTTGCCTGGAGTAAGGCACACTATTTCTGTACTCTACAGAATCATCATCATAAGTTTTTCTCTCCGAGTTTATAATGGCTTCATTTGTTGGAGCAGCAGGCGGTTTAATTGCTGCAGTTGGTGGATCGCAGGCGCATTTAATTTTACCACATTCACGGCAAAGAAACCTTTCAAGCTGTAAGCAATAAATTACATGCATTCTACACAACACAGACCGTGCAAATAATCTACAGTATATATAAATAAAATGAATAATTTTCTAAGCAATCTTTTATTTAACTTTTAACTCAAAATATCGATCAGTATTGTATGTTAACATGTATATACTAAAAATTTCCACACCGAAAAGCAGGCAGCATTAAATTATTAAACTATAATACTCAAAGCAGCTAAAGTGCTCATAGCTGTAGCTAGGTGTATAAAAATTAACCCTTGAAAACAATTACCTAGTCCGAAGTAAAACTAGTAAATATTAAATAGTCCCTATAAGACGCTCATTTGAAACCATTAGGGTACACTAATTACTGTGTTACATTATTGATGCGACCAATTGACGATGACACTTGTCAACTTTATATAGCACTAGTTTACGGTGATCGATGGCTACACATTACACAATATTAAAATAATATCCTAAAAATTTAAGCTCCAACAATGCAAACTATGTACCGTTAAACACTACCAATAGCATCAATTTAATCATGTAAACAGATTAAAAATTTCAAATTATCGTCTTGGGGACCATGGCTTTTTTAGAGCGCCTTTTTTCCCTTTACTACGAAATCATATATTATAAATATCGAACTCCCAAAAAATTAGTTTAAAAAATGATAAAATTCGGATAGGATAGACAAAACACACTTAGGAAAATACATATATAAACATAAGTACTTATATTATAATACTAGCTGTGCCCGCGACTTCGCTCGCGTGGACTATTTCGTGTATGAAAAACAGCAATTAAATAAAAACCTCCCCTCACCTCATGGAATTTGACCGGTGATGATGATGATAATGATTGTTCCAAACGATTTCGGCAATGGCGAATCATCATCATCATCGGTATAAGCTTTGAGAATACCCAACTAAAATAAATTGAAATATGAACCGTCCTTATAATAACTTTATAGTATGTCTGTTTAGGGTAATTTATAATAAAAATCTTGATAGCGCAAACAACGACACCTTCGTAGAAAATTTAGTTTGAATAGATATTTTTAATTATTTTAAAAATAATAATAAAACCCAGTCTTAAAATGTTAGTGTAAGTGCATATAGAAATTATACTTAAGTGTGACAATAAATATCAAATCAATTTCATGATAATTTAAACCAAGCCGTTGTACGACCAATCTATGAATACTTCTGGAAAATAAAAAACATACGTTTCCATTTATTGGATCTTTTGAAAATTATGTAAAGTAATTTGTACAAATGTCCCTACGTATAAAAAGGCAGCCTAAATGTACCTACAAACTACAATCGTACCAGTACTCTTTGCGTGATTGGCGTACAAACATACCGACAGACAGACAAACAAAAATTTCTAAAACTATCGAAGTATGTTTTGTTTATAATTCTAACGGGGGGTATTATGTTATATCAAATATGTTCAATGTACAGATATCGACTCTTTACTCTTTTATTATAAATATAGATTATCCTAAAATAAAACTTAGAAAAATAATACATTATATACATAATATATGGGATACAATATCATTCAAAATAATAAATTATTTGAAATTAAATTTTAAATTCATGTGACTCACCCCCACTTTCCGAAGCAAGTCTCCAACTAAATTTATAGCCGACACCCTGGACGAAGGAGTCATTGCATTACCATTAATTTCACCTGTAAATGTTTGACAAATATGAATTAATTATGTTGACTAATTTCTCATTTTAAAAGCTGCGTTGGAACCTTTATTACTTTCATTATTAACCTTGGTAATTAAATTATGAAAATATTCTTTAAATGTGAACTTTGGATAAATATAAATAAAAGTGGACATAGGTACGTTCACTCATCCCTACACGCGGCCCTTGTTTATCTAAGGCTTTAAACATGCATTTTTTATTTGTATAACAGTGACGAGCAACATATGTTTTTATTGCTTTGTTCAACGGATACAGTCAGAGTAATAAACAAGTTTGGTTCATCAGTAACACTGCGCTACACCGCGCAACTGCGCCAGGTGTTTTAACACAATTATTCCAAATGTATTGGCACATAGCGCACTTCAGCGGACTCATTCATTTCTCTAACTCTCTTGCCTCGCGTACCATCTTGCTGCGCCATGGCGCAAATTTAAGTTACCTTAGAGTTGGCACAAGAAATTTTGCTGAGTTACCCATATCTAATCTACAATGATCGAAATATTAAAACTATAAATTATAATTGAAAGAAATGTAAATTCAGCAATGGATAACAAAAAACACTCAGCAATATGGTATAAAGTTCTTCGTCTGCCACCATAATTATCATCCTGATTCTTATGGAAAATATTCGGGGAATAAAAAAAATTACATAAAATAACATTTAGGGGCCCTTTCCCAGTATACGTGTATCAATAATAGCATTCACACGAGCATCCCGTTTGCAGTATTCAGTAAAAAAAAGGTCCAGTCCAATTTTGTCATTCGGTTTAATTTTATGCGTGCCCGCAATAACCAGGATGCAAACTACTGTGTGTGAACACAGCAGTCAGTCTGGCGGGATTTAGTAAAAGCCTTTCCCGCTGAACTGGACGGCCGTGGTAAAGGGCCGGAACAGAACATGACGGAATTAAATAAATGAATGTATAAGTCAAATTGATGCAGAGATGCGGCATAATGTTTGTTGATTCATAAAAAATAAAGAAGAAGAATCGACATTTTGATGTAGAAACAGAATTCATAAATGATGTTGATGATAGCAATGAATCCGAAAGTTCATTGTTTAATATTTCTAGTGGTAGTGTTATGGAATAATAAGTTCAATAAATGTTTATTTATCAAATTGAGCTGTTTATTTATTTTAAATTTAAACAATTAAAAAACGAATATTTTCGACTTATTATTATGTAAAATAGCTGAATCAAAATCAAAAAATCTTTATTGAATTTAGGCCATAAGGCAATATGAACGTCAAATCACCACTACAGGTTCGGCAAATATCTCAGTCATCGAGAAGAACCGGTAAGAAACACAATTGGGTTTATCTTTTACTTCGAACTATACAAAAGTTTTATTAATAAACAATAATAATAATTTAGTGGATGCACGGAGAGGGAGTCACTTCCAGACATCGCAATCATAATGATCAACCCTATAATTATCTTATAATAACCTTTTGACAGTGAAACTCGCTTGACATGGTCCTTGAACTTGTTTTCCGGCAAATTAGTAATGTGCTTTGGGATCTTATTATAAAACCTGACATTATTACGTAAAAAAACTTTTATTGGACCTACTTAGTCTAAAACACGGTACGACTAATTTATCTCTATTTGTAGTAGTAACATTGTGCTGATCTTTCACAAAATCTAACTTGACTAAGTTTTTAGGAATATATTTTAAGTTATCAAGGATGTATTGGGAGGGCAAAGTTAAAATATTATATTTCTGGGATTTGTTCCTTAGTGATTACGCGAGGTCTCAGGTTGTAAATTGCACGAATTGCCAGCTTTTGTAATATAAATATGGTATCTACCTCAGCTGCTGAGCCCCACAGCAAAATATCGTAAGACATTAAGCTATGAAAGTAAGCGAAGTAGACTAATCTAGCAGTGGCAATATCGGTTAACTGGCGAATCTTACGTACTGCGAATGTAGTAGAGCTTAATCTTCCAGCCAATGTTTTAATGTGCGGACCCCATTGTAATTTTGAATCAAGCATAATAATCAAGAAAACAGTACTATCAACTAAGCCAACTAAATTCCCTTTTGAAAACTATTTTGAAAAAGTAAATGTGCTTTCGCATTTTAAAACATCAACATAAACATTATTTATTCGTATAATGATTAAATCAGTATAAATTTTTATTCTTTATATCATACTAGCTGTGACCCACGGTTTCACCCGTGTTAATTTTATCCGACAAACACTCGCTCCACGCACCTGTGTATTAAAATTGTTCTCACTTCCCGAAAGTACAAATGATTTTAATTTTTCATTATCTTCTAAACTATGTGTCCAAATAACATACTATAAAGGGCATTTAGAATTTAAAGGTGCCATGGGGTGATGATATAATATTTTTGGTTACTTCTAAAGGCATGTTTGTGAAATAATCTTGGAAAATCTTTCTACCTCTGAACTGTTTGAAATGTGTACTCCCTCGACATTTAGATTAAGCAAATTATCATTTTTCTTATTTTCTTATTTATTATTTGCCAAACAGTTTTGGTCTTATTACTATATTTAAGAACTTTATTTCTTAAGAATATCACTTTTGCAGCAGCACAGACACATTTAATTAATTTTTGAATAATCTCTAACATAAGCATGAAACAAATTGCTAGTTGTCAATGAATCAGTCTCTAATTTTTATAATACCTTTTGTTGACTATTCACTAAAAGCCATTCATTTATTAACATTAATAACCTTTATTGGATAATGTTTACTAAATTCAGTACATACTTATGATATTAAACAAGCTGCCATAGTTGATTTAGGATTTTTATTATTTAAAACCTCTGTAGATAATTACTGTTTAATGTTAATATTTAATCCATGTAATCTAGTTTCTTATGAAAGTATAACTGTTCTCTTACAATCACCAATACAATTAAATTATCTTGTGTACTTGACTGTACCTCTTGACACACAGCAGAAGCACTGTATATATACACGCTTTACACATAAATAGGGCCGCGCTCGGAAATGAGTTGATAAATTAGACTGTCTAATTAAAATTAAAAATAGTTTGTTTTGTTATACATAAATTTCTATGGATTTTACAAAAATGTTAATCTTTATTTTTAAACATACTACAGTCTCAAATAACATACACCAAAAATTCTTACGTTTTTGTGGTGAATTTAGAGATGTTTGAGTTTCTATCTCAATTTGAGTTCGAGCTGAATTTGAAATATGTCCATTGATGACTAGGTTTTCATTTGCAGTGTCTCCTTCTTTCTTGTATATTGGAATCCGTTCCATTACTTTTAGCTCTTGCCTAAGATCTATAAATTCATCAAAATTTATACAATGTTTAGAGAAAATAAAATAATAAACCCTAGTCAATAACATCAAAATTTAGACAATAATGTGTTAAGGTACACTAATATTATTTTAATAAGAATATAGTAAAACTGAAAAATTAATAAGAAAAAAATACTCTCGAATTTTATACTGTTACTTATATATCTTAAAACATAAAAAGGTAACATTTTGTGGAATCAAAACAAGAATTTTTAAAATATCATCTTTGTGGAAATGTTTTGTTGTGTATTTATTAGTCTCATCTAAATGTGAAAACCGGCTGAATGATGATAATTGTTACAACTGCATTAGCTGGGTGAAATCACTCAATACCAAAAAAATTGTGAATATTGTACAACAACAAATTGTGATATCCTTATATATATATATATATATATATATATATATATGTGTGTGTATTTCTTGGACCATCAGCATCTTCTTCTTCAGCATCAGGTGTATTATTTTGCCTAGCAAGTCTATATTTTTTTATTAATAGTGGCACGGCAAATTGTCTGTACTGTCGCTGATGGTAAGCCCAGTAAAATTCTAATACAATGGCAACTACCGAGAAATCATAATCCATCGATGGTTGCCAGTGTCATGTCAGTCTGCATCAATTTAACTGGATATGTACAGACTGATCCCGAAACGCGACACACAAAAGCAAGTCACAATGACGGACTTTTCACCACATGCATGGTGGTCGCTACCCAGTTGGCCTACCACCTGCAATTTTTTTTTTTTTTTGAACAATATTTAAATATTATGAATTACTTAGAATCAAAAAATATCTAGAGTATATCTAGTGTAAACTAAGCAGTTGTATTGTTAATACAAAGTAACTATTATAGTAATAGTGATGAACAAAATTCCAGGTTACAATTACTATAATGCCCTTTAAACAAGAACAAATTAATAGGAATTAACTGACCTCGAGCTTCATCTGTTGCCCTTTGTAAATTGACTCTTAAATTTTCTATTTCATCAACTTCGCTTTCTAAAACAGCATTCCTTTCATATGCTTGATTAAGCAATGTTTCTATACATGCTACTGATTCAGATATAACCCTGAAAATTCAATGTACTATATATACATGAAGATTTATTCAAAAAGTGGTAAATTTCAAGTTATGTTAAAAAAAGTGTTTATAGTTTTATTTAACTTGACTTGCTAAGCCGAAGCAGAGTTCAGTTTTTGTGGCAGGACAATTATAATTTTAAAATCCATGATTTACTAGGTTATCCAATACACAATATACATACTGTTTGGCCTTCCATTAAACTTTTCTACAAATTTAAACAGAAAAAGTATGATGAAGATTAATTATTGTTTGATTAATTTTTTTTTTTTTGCTTTATAGTAAAGGTACACAATTCAAGTAATATTACATTTGTTTATTGTTATTTACTGTTTATTATTTTATTTATTAACAGTAGTTTATTATTACTGTTCATTAATTATAGCTGAGAAAGATATAGGTGTAAAGCAAATTGAGTCAAACCCACAACAATGTTAGAAATTATAATACATAAAATTTACCTTTGACCCCTTTCCAGATCATCATTCTTTTGTTCTAATTCTCTGATATAAACAGACTGTTTTTCCTTTTCCATCTTTAAGACTTGTAATTCATTTTCCAATGCATTAGTTTCATGCTGACTTCTTTCCAGTTTATTCTTAAATTTAGAAAAAAAAAATACATGACCTTACACATGACCTCACAGTACCTTTTTACCATGGCTTTGACAAATGAGAATATTGTTGTATTATTAATAAATAAATAGTTAATAGTTCTCAGACAAATTAAATTTATTATTTCACTCACTCTCATTTAAGAAAACACTTTACTCATGTATAAGATAAATAAAATTGAAGACTCTGTTTGTAATGTCAAAATAACAGCTTTTTACTAAATGCATAGTTATGAAAGTATATAATGGTACATATAACACAACACCAATTTTTTCAAATTTTGTCTTTCTGTTGCGGCTAGTCTCCGAAACGGTTAGACCGATTAAGACGGGACTTTCAATGGCAGGTAGCTAATGTTCTAAGGAGTAACTTAGGCTACTTTTTAGTTGTTGTATAATATGAAAACAATATTTTCTCCTTGTGTTTGACAAACCTAAAATTTAAAGCCCAAGTTTTATTTAATGAAAATAATAAGAGCGTTATTATTATTATGTGTGCAAGTGTAAAAACAGTGTTTAAAAAATGTCTAATAATAGTTCTGAAGTGATTTCAAATTCAATAAGTGAGTGGTAGAAGAGAAATTGCACAGTTTTGGGTTTGTTTACACTTTTTGTTCCTTTAGAAGAAATGGACTATATATATTACTAATAGTGATCTCCCTTCTATATTTTCTATATATTTAAAGTTCAATATGGGTGCCTCATCATCACAAGCACCTATGATTCTCTTTGGTCGGTAACTCTGGTCTATGACTAAATGTCGAAGTAAACTTCAACATCATCTATTCTATTTATAAACCATTTCTCATATTTATTTCCTAATGTCGACTAACATAACAATGTGTTTGTTTTCTATTTTACTTTTTTTTTTAAATACATTACAACTAGCAACCACTTACAAATTTGTACATATTAATTAATTAAAATATAATGCGTAATAACAATAAAACATATTCCATAACTTGAATGTAGCTTCATATCAGTGAAACATTTTTTAGAATTGGATGATTGGTTCCAAAGTTACTAGAGGTGGGCGATTATAAGATATACTAATGTAATCATTCGATTATGAAGATATCTCAATTATAGCCATTAGTAATTACTAATATTAGTAGATATTTTGATGATGAGTGATCATTCATAATCAAAGAATGATTAGTAATTACTAATGCTAGATTACTAACATTAGTAACTACTAATTTGATAAAATTAGTAATTATTATGTCATTGTTTTAGCTTCCCACTCTCCATTTTTAATAGATACCAGTCATCATTCATACTCGCCCACCTCTGAGTAATACATCAAGGGCTTGATTATGAATGATCACTCATCATTGAAATATGACCACCCACCTCTAAAAGTTACCTTTTATATCCAAACTGAAAATATTTACCTCTTTATAACAAAAGGACAGAGGCAAAGGTGGCCACTGATAGCACTAAAAAATTGTTATAAAATATGTCTACCCTTGTTTCTCAATGGATAAGCTACATTATATCACTTATAATATGTACAAGTCTCTTTTGTAGATGCACATTCAGAATGCTACAAGTGGACAATGGGATGAGTATACTATTTGGAACGGCTTTATAAACAGTGCGCATACACACACACACATACAAACACATAACACTAAATTATGCCAGAATAGGAAACCATACCAAAACATATTTATATGATTGGTGAAGTGAATTTATCATGTATATCCATCTAAGATTTCACTAAATTTGCCATTGAAACATAGAAATAGACCATGTTTATAGAAATTAGCCCACAAAGACCACTATGATACAAAGATAAAAAATACTGCATTAATGAATCATTATTACAGTTTATTGGCAGGTACTATTAAGAATTGAAATGAAATTGGATTTTAAGCCATAACAGGCTTTTTTTATATATAGGTTTGGCATTGTGGCTACAATCTCATCTGATCTTAAGTGACGATGTGGCCCAAGATACTAGACGCTAATCTTAGGTCTCAGTTTCGGCCAAACCTAAAACTTGTAATATATCCCTATTTACAAATTTAAAATAACAACAATCTTACTTACTCGTAGTGTTTCTATATCGCTTTTTAAACGTTGGTTTTGATGCTCTAGATCTCTGTTTTGTTTTTCAACCTGTACTAATGAAGCTTCCAACTCCTTTTCCAGTTGAGCCGAGTTTTCTGTATATTCATCTAATTCTTGTTGGATGTCGATAGCTCTACAATAATAATAAAAAACATTGACTTTTTTATATTATTCTCTGACTATGCAACGATGATTCATAAAACATCTCTTTTATCAACTTGCTTTTATACCTACTTTTGCTCATAATATTTGGATTGTTTTTTCCAATATTCCACCGTGTCACAATCTGATGGTTTTGGAGATTCCATGTTCCTCTTCGTGGGAATTGCAGTTAATACCAGATTAGATTCAGGAGCTGGTCAGCGAATCATAACAAAGAAATATACTTGATATTTTAGACAATCTCAAGACAATATTTAGTTATAATACGCATTTGCCGTGAGGATTATTAAACTACACTCAAGCAAATATCAGCCGTAAAACATAATAGATGACACCACAAGATGCACAGACAGGATGACACAATTCACGGAATAATAGACAAAATTTAATCTAAAATCCAAAACAAAGTAAATTTTGATTGTACAACTAAAATGGCGACAATTAGGATAGTGTTGCCGCCTGTCGGCAGAGACGGCAGAATTTCCGAAAGTACATACGTAAAGATTGTGTTCAAAATTACATTCAAAGTCTTGAAGTTAGTTTATAAATTAAGAGTGGGCGTTAAAACGTATATATAGTTAAATATAACTGGAATAAACGAGAATTCAGTTACTATTTCCTTAACGATCAAAAGAGACAAATCAGACAAATAACGGGCAAATCCATAAAACGTTGCTAGTCGCCCAAGGTTAGTAGGTTGAGCTTCTGAATATTTCCCATAATCATATTTCAATTATACTTTTACTCTTTTCAAATAAAATATTAGAAATAATAAACATCATGTAACAGGCTGTTATTTTGGAACCGGTTCATGGAATGATATTATTTCTCTGGAACAGAAACTATTAATTTACCAGGTATAGTATAGCTCACCTTTACTGCCTAGAGATAAGGAGTAACGGATAAAATAGTTCCAGAAAGAATTAATCATCTACTAAAATGATATTGTTCCAATCCGAGAGGTCAACTCAGATATTTCCACATATTCGGTATGAGATCGAGCGGCATTCATCATAATATTTCAACTAGAGTAAGGTGTAAAGTGTAATATGTCTGTTCAGAAAAACGAAAAATTCTCCTTACTCGACTTTCAATTCCCCATGTATTTCAGTCCCTCAAAACTTCGTAAAGAACGAAATTTTTCCCCAATATTGCGAAAAAAACCTCCAATTTACCAATCATGTGGCGCGTCGCCTCATTGCCGTGCATCAAAATAACAGAGTATTAAATCAAAATATTAAATAAAGTACGGTGATAGAGACTACTACTACTTTTACTACGTAAAAAAACATGCCAAAACACGTCGATAGGCGCTTGGCTACTGATTTTATATTTGAGAGTTAGCATTAATAAAAATGCCCTATCACAACTATGATTTCATCTTATCCTTTTCCGAATGATTAGGCCGATTGTAGATTTGAACCCACATCGATAGACATTCCGTCGTATTAGTGTACTTCAGGTTTAATCAGTTCAGATTTAAAGTATTTGATGCAGATCGTTCGGTACAAAAGTACAAGAAATATTTTTTAGCTTAAGTTAAGAAATATTTGTGTGATTAATTTTGCTATTATATTTTCTACCGTACCGTCAAAGGGTTGCAAACTGATTGGGTCAACTTGAGACACATTAATTGCATAACCATCTTCTCCGCGACATAACATCAAAGTATATTGTAAGCTGTCATAAGATCTGTGTAATTCTGAAATCTTTTGCAAATTATCATCACGACTATGCAATACAATATCTCTTTTGTCATATTGCTGTCCAGCTATTACCACTTCTACTTCACTCGTGGAAGGCGCATTTTATCGTCCTCTTTGTTCTCCAACAGGAACTTTATTTGAAATTTATTTTCTTTTGAATGACTCTATGTAGCAGTTATGAGAATGTAACATTTCTTGAAGAGATCTGATCAAATCTTTATCTATTGGTTGTGCGGCACTTGAACACCACGTTGATGCTTGTGTATCTGGATCAGCGATAAAATAAATTTGCAGAAATTTGTGATCGTCGGGTCGAATTGGTAGCAAGGTCCCAGCTAAGTGATACACTTGTCCTTGAATTTTAAATGTAGGCATAAAACCATGCTCAACGACTTGCTTACTCTTGAAAGAGAACATTTGAAATGCGTTATTATAACGGCGTATATTGCGCATGAATTGTTTCGATTTCGGATGATCACCTGTAAGGAGAGAGTGAAGTGGTTCGGGCGGAGGAAGAATTTCTTCTAATTTTACTTTTCCTTGTAAACAACACATGCCTTTCGATTCAACCTTGACTTTCAATGTCAAGCAATGTTCACATACTACTGACATGGTACCTA
Organism: Saturnia japonica; assembly: GCA_033032175.1. Lineage (NCBI taxonomy): Eukaryota > Metazoa > Arthropoda > Insecta > Lepidoptera > Saturniidae > Saturnia > Saturnia japonica. The sequence continues at coordinate 10,435,460 of CM065314.1, forward strand.
TTGATACTATACGATCGTCTTTGTAAGGAATCGAAGGATCGTAACTCATGGCAGAATTTTCTTTATTTATCCATCTGTGGCTGTTCGGTTGTTCGTTTTGTTCGACGTTGCTATGTGTCTGCGCGGACGATTCTCTCGCTCTCTGTATTCGTTGTCCATTACTATCCTGGTTGAGATGAGCCTCACGCTCTGCAGATGATTCTCCGGCTCTCTGTATTCGATATCTATCCCTATTTTGGCGGAGTTGAGCCTGACGCTCTGCAGAAGATTCTCTGGCACTCTGAACTCTATGTCTATCCCGATCTTGGCTGCAGCGAGCCCCGCGCTCTACTGGGGATTCTCTTTCTCTCTCAGCTCTATATCTATCCCGGAGCTGGCTGAGGCGAGCCTCGCGCTCCGTTAATGATTGCTTAGCTCTTGCTGAACGTGCCCTACTGGCGTTCACTGTACTACGACCTATGTTCGAACGACGACGTCTTCCAGACATGATTATAATTTTTCTAAAAAATTTAATACTCAGAAAAACACCTTAAAACTATACTTATGATTAGGAACAAATTGCACAAATTATTATAGTAAGTGCTGCAGTTGAAAATATTTTACTTACTATTCCTTCAACTAAAAACAAAAATAAACATCAATAATTATATTATCAACAACAAAAGTCCCTATTCAATTCAGTTATTTGCTTAACTTAACTACAATTTCGATAATTAAAAATACTTGCGCTAATACTAAATTGCATTTGCCTTAAATCTAAATTCAACCCAAAGTCTTAATAGAAGAAATACCAAAAAATATGGTTTTAAGCTAATCCTATCTAACGTAACCTAATAAGTAGGTACTTACTTATTATAAGTGCGGTTTAAAAATAATCCTAACTACGTTTTAAAGAACGAACATACAATTTCGAAAAAAATGTCGCGCTGAAAACACGTTTTTATTAATTATTAATTTTCCTCACTAGAGAGCTCCGACAAACACGTCCGATCGCTGCTAATCATAAAGTGCCATAGGGAGAAGCGCGGTTTTTTTTTTTAGATCTGACTACACTATTAGCCTTAGGGGCCCTGAAGCCGCTGCGGCTTTTACAGCTTCACCGAACTTGGAGGGAAGAAGCGCAGTTTTTTTTTTTTTTTTTTTAGAACTGACTACACTGTTAGTCTTAGGGGCCCTAAAGCCGCTGTGGCTTTTACAGCTTCACCGGACTTGGGGGCGAGCGCAGAGGACACTCAGCCGCGAAAGTTTTGTGGACGACTCGCACGAGGGTGCCAAAGTGGCCGGACCTCGGCTCGGGCGGTCGTCGCGTTTGCAAATAGGTCGCGATCTAATCGAATCCCTACACCTACGATTCGAGCTAACTAAATATACACATAGGCATGTTCCCTTCCTCCTGGGAGGAAGGAAGGAACCATGCGTATGTGTATTCAGTAATCGGAATGTTTCTACACTAACTAGCGTAAAAAAAGAAAAAAAAAGGTCCCTCACAGAACCTATGTACCTGTGTGGTGTGCACGTGTGTATGTTCATACGTGTGTAGTGTTGTATGTAGGTAGCTAAGTGATGCACGTACAGTGTCACTTGTATCGCGCGGGCGGTTGCCTGACCCAAGGGTTTCACACCGAGGAACGGACCTAGGCTTGGGTTACCGCTAGAGAGGGTGGACGTGACGGGGGAAGAAGCGCAGCCTTCGACGCGCTATTTATAGGCACGCGCCGCCGGCAGGGTTGGTACCGCCGCACCGCTATGTCCCTGCATATTAAATCTGTAATATCTTCGGAAATATTCATTTAAATTACGTACTGTAAAGGGCCATATTGATCGATATTGAATGGAAAATGCATTTAAGGTACTTAATTGGATAAGGATTAATGCTGCATTACTTAAAATAACTTCCTAAATAAGCCATTTTTTGTCGTAAAATGTAAAGTATAAAAAATGGTTATTGTGGGTTATCCTTAAGAGATAGACATATACTATAGCAGATTTTTTTGTTGAACTTTTTAAGGTGTACAATACTGTAGTACATTATTTTGATTTATCTCGAGGGGTTCAGTCAGCGTTTGCAATGTAAGCGCAAAAAAATGTGTTTATTTACGACATCACATTAGAAACTTGTAAATTCATCAGTGTTTCTCTACAATATTATGCATGTATTATACATATAAACCTTCCTATTGAATCACTCTATTTATTAAAAAAAAGCTCTTCAAAATCCGTTGCGTAGTTTTGAAGATTTAAGCATACATAGGGACGGACAGACAGCGACAGCGACTTTGTTTTATACTATGTAGTGATTTACTGTATGGATGTACGATGTTAGAGAAACCTCCATATTGTCATTATCGATGTACAAATAATACCGTTACAAAAACATCGATGTTTTAGTGCTAGCCAAGTGGGCGCGCCTTTTGTGGGGACACATCAGAACGAGGTTTTGATATTGTCCAAGTGGACGAGCTTTGTTTTGGGTGTCACATCGGATCCTGGAACATTATGGAAAAATCAATGTTAGTTGCTTTTTCCTAACATCCATGTATCGATTTAAAAATCCCAATGTTTCCATTACATCGTACATTCCTAATTTACTGTGGTTCACTGTGGTTATTTACCATAGACGTTATTGACATTTACATAGGGTTGCCATAAAAAAATATTTGAAAGTATTGAAAGCATATTGTATCATTGTCAAATCTATCAAGTGTCAATTTAAAAATTCAAGTTTGAATTTAAAAGTTTATCTCTGTTTATAAAGTATCTAATTTCCCTCATTTTTTACATAATTAATTTTTTGAGAATAACTTTTTCAATCAGGTTTATCAAATATATTGAGAAGATTCTAATTATTTGTTTAGACTTTTTACTTTATTTTCGTAAAACTGGAGAGTGATGCTGATTTTGTAATATTATGAGAAGAAGATCATTTGTCAATTTTACTGAGCAGTATAATTATTAATGGATTGTGTGTGATTGTTATGAGAGGGCGCTATCTTTTGACATTACTTTTCGACAAAATAATCAGAGAGGTGACTCTCTATTCCCGATATCTTACGTTAGGGATGTAAAATTTCGAATTTGTTTTTTTATTAAATAAAAATAATGTTTGTTTTATAATTAATAGATTATTTTAATAATTGTTAATATTTTCCTAGTTTCTTAACTAATTGAATTAAACGCCTGAAATATTCACAATAATAACTTTGTTTTTTCGTTATATTATTGTGTCCTCAGAATGTGATTTTCTATGCAGGGATATTCTGTAAATTTGAATAAACAAGTAAATATAAAAAGCGGAAGAGTTTTTATGTTTGTTTAAACGTACTAGACTCTGGGACTTGCAGTCGGATTCAAAAAAAACTTTTTTTATATGATAGCCAGATTCTCGAGGAATAGTACAGGCTATTAACGATTAGGCTACAACTGTCAGATATCCTTAAATATTGATTTTTGTTACGTAAGTTGGAAGTCGAGATCCTCCCGAACTACTTTAAACCGCGTGCGCTGGCGTAATCGTTAGTGATACGGAAATACAATACGGTACAATAATATTGTTCCTTAGTATATCTAAAAAAAGTCAGCGATAGCATATGTCAATCTCTTATACATAAGCCATAATAAGCTATTTTATGACAAACAATTGTTAAAAATTAAAAAGTGATTTATGAACATTATTTTACACATGGCATATTAATCCTTACGAACAAAATTTAAATCATCATAAAGACAATTATATGAAGATAAATTTTGCTCTTTATAGCATGTTCTTTGGACTCATCGTTTAGGAGATAATGAAAAATTAAAATAATTTGTACTTGTACGAAGAACAAATATGATAGGGTGCGCGGGTGCGTGGGCCTTGCGGTGTTTGTCGTATAAAATTAACATGGGTGAATCCGTGGGGCACAGCTAGTAATTATTATACATTCGTAAATTGTTCTTAAGGCGCGGATGGTGCGTTCCATTACTTGTATTACTAACCTGTTGAACACAAAAACACAATATTATATTAAATAGCAACTAATTTTTAATTATAAATAACGATATTTATGGGTGATATTTAATTATTGGATTGATTGTAGTTTGTGGTGGCATCTTGAAGTGACATTGTTCGAGAAGGTTCGCGAAATATGTGCTGGGCCCTTATTTTAATCAATCTATCGCGAATCAATCCCTCTCGAACCTATTGTTGCGATACACAGTAAACAAAAGAGATTCACCTCGTGCGGAGCGGGCGATAACCTTGAGCTTGCCCCGTCGACCTGGACTGCAGATTGTGAAGTATGTGTTTGTGTAGAATGAACTGTGTGTAAGTGTGTGTGCAGCCTCAAATATCATAGGACACTATTACGTAAGCAATCAGTTCAGCAAAACTCTCTGGTACACCAACTCAAGTTATTCTATGCAAAACCTTAACACTACCGTTAATTATATATATCTCAGTGCTAGCCAAACGTCCAATATGACGTAGTGCGTAACGTAGCTCCACAAGACCACACACGGGAGCACTGTAGCAAGCACGAGCAGACTGCCTTACGTGACGAGCAGAACCGTCGGATGAAACCAGGGAGAGATGGTAGGGCGCAGCGCCTGCGCAGAACGATTGCCCTCGCGCATACAATACGCTAAGCACAGCGATCGTGGCATCGTACGATCCGGCTAATGAACTTATTCCAAACAGACATCTAGCAGTTTTTATTTTTAACTAGCTGCCCCGCCTAACTTCATCTGCGTTACATAAGAAAGAGAAGAAGAGAGAGAGAAAGAGTGGGTCGTATGCACCTATAATACAATTCTAAAGAGCTGAAACTTTCTTTACTTTGCTGGAGAGTTATTTTTAAATTGTTATATTTCCTAAGATATTTATTGTAATAAATTGATGTCAAGGGTAATTTTGTTCAAAATTAAATACTTGTGAGAATTTTGTATTTATGTATTTCAATAAGTTTTAAATACCATGTTTATGGAAACACCTTCGCAAAATATGCATTATTTTAGAATAAATGCGTTAATATATTGCGTTAACCTTAAATGATAGACATATAATAGCGCGGAATTTTTTATAGAACTTTTTACGAGAAACAATTCCGTCACACTTGATTGTTACGTAACTTTAACCATTTATGCAACGCACGCAATGGATGCTCTCAAAAGCAGTGAATGTCCCCCTGTTTTGCAAAAAATTTCAAAGATGCTCCGCTCCTTTAAGTATTATTTTAAATATAAACGAGTGTTCATTTTTTTTATATCGATTGTTTCTGACATCCCTATATTACTTTATGATTTACAATTTTGTGATTTTCACGATGAATTGATTATGAATTTAAATGGATTTCTTTAGTTTAAGTTTTCAATAGATTAGATATTTTTAATTTCAACCAAATGCCTATTATAATAATCTTGGGAAAAGTTTTTACAATGTAAAAGTTGTTCTTCAATTCCTGTATTTTTCTTATTGAATGACGTGTAATGTTTCCAACGGTGCAGTCTGAAGATAAACAAGTCGAAGTAACGTCATTAGCAAGTAAACCTACTACGGCTAGCAATGCTGGAAACTGTACCGAAAATTCACAAATATCAACTCAACATAACAGGGAGCTAACATTCAACATGTTGATAAAAGAAATGGTCTTTTGTATCGCTTTAGCTCTTACAACCTACGGCGCTCTGCATAGCACGTAAGTGGCAAATTTCAACAACTTGTTGAATATATTTCCTCATAGAAAATTAATTGATACATTTAATATATCTCTAAAACATTATATGGTGTTTTGGTATTGATGCCTTCGCTCGTCTTAACAATTAAATTACAATTATTCGGGAGATTTCCTGGCAATGTTTTTACCTATATAGGGTACTAATTATGTAGTTACTGTTTTTATTCCCTAAAATCTATAGGTGTCTAACACTGCCACATTTTAATTTTTTCCATAAATTATTATGAGATCCAGGAGCATACTATAATTGCCCAGTTATACAGGATATACCTGGAGGTTTAAAAAAGGGCAGATGGAATGTTTACTGACATAAAGATGAATCACTCTTATTTTGCTTATTCATATGAGCACACATTCTACATTCTCACCATAGTAAGTCAATTGCCTACCATTATCTCTCCAGACCTCATCTGGGTGATGGGTTTAATAAAATAATTTTAAATGCCGTCATGTTTATTATACTGGTATCAGACCCATAGTAGTTTTGTGTTATACATATTATTATATTGTATTTGCGGATTGGTAGTTACAAACCTCTTAAAAGATTATATACCTATAATGAAAAAGATAATACAAGTTTAAACTAAATAAAATTTTAGAAAAAAATATGGGAAATGATTTTTTTTTTATATGTATCTATGACAAAGTGATGAGCATTGAGTTGTGGTTGGCATTGTCTAGGCATGGGGTTGGTGGGGATCTGATACAAGCATTGAAATCTCTCTATGAGGATTGTGAGGAGTATGAGGACAGTGCTTGTGTTAGAATCAATGGAGCATACATTGAATAGTTTGATATCCAAAAGGGTGTCAGACAGGGATGTGTAGCATCTCCATGGCTGTTCAACCTATTCATGGAATTGTCTAACAGATTTGAAAGAGAGTGTTTGTGGACTGAGAATGAACAAGTTACCTGTCAAATGACTTCTTTACGCTGATGATCAAGTTTTACTTGCATTGTCAGCTAAGGATTTGCAAGCGATGGTGATTATTATGAATGAGGCTTTGGAAAGAAAGGGAATGCAAAGAAGACAAAAGTTTTGGTGTTTGAAAAGGAAGAAAACTTGACAGAAGTATGTGTCCAGATTGATGAGGATGAACTGGAGCAAGTAATTGAGTTTGTATACTTGGGATCAATGTTTACCAGGAATGGAAAATGTGAGAGAGATATAGGAAGGAGAGTAAATGCCGGTAATATGGAGAATGGGGTGTTACACCTCTTTATGAGCAGCCAGAGTATTTCTATGAAAGCTCATTTGGCTGTGCATAGAGGAGTGTTGGTTCCAACACGTATGGAAGTGAAAGCTGGGTGTGGCAGAAAAATCATGAAAGGAAAATAAATGCAGTAGAAATGAGAGCTCTAAAGGTATGTTAGGAGGGAAATTGAGTGACAGGATAAGAAATAGTGTGATAAGAGCTTTGTGGTGTGAAAGAAGATATAGTCACACGGATTGAGAAAGAGATGCTTAGATGGTTTGGGTATATTGAGAGGATGAGTGAAAGAAGAATGACTAAACAAATTTATGATGCAAGTGTGAAAGGAATCGTTGGAAGAGGAAGGCCTAGACGAACATTTATTGAATAAATTGGAGACATTCTGAAGAAAGGTAACTTCAAGAGTACTCTAAACTGACGAGCATGCATGAAAAGATTAATTAATGTTGAAGAAGCTAAAGAGGTAAGCCAAGATCATAGCAAGTGGAAGGATGTGGTCTCTGCCTACCCTGTTGTATATTTGAGTATAGTATATTTGAGCATACATTTACTGGAACAGAACAGGATAAGTCTTTTTTAAATATATGTATTACCCAAAAATATTTAAAAATTGGTTTTTACCACATAACAAAATTGGAGGGGTTTAACTAGAAAATGATCTATCCTTTGAAAGTAAACAACAAGTTTATAAATAGGAACATAAGGGTTTCTAATAATAAACCATTAATTAATAAATATGCATATTTATAATTTGATTGCTTTTTTATTGTAATTAACTAAAAAAGAGATATTCCTATTAAACTTCTCCTCTGTGTGTGCCGACTGAAGTATGGCTGCTCAGAAGAAGCTGATCATGATAAAGTTCTTTGATTTGTGAGAGTTTACTGACAGTGGAGCAATGTCTCTCTCTCTAGGTCTCAGAGATACTTTTGTGTAATTTAATTTTTTTAAATAGGGAATATCTCATGGTAATACTCTAAAAACTCACAATTACAGGTCCTCCATTACTGTGCTTCACTTTTATCTTAGTGGAACACCATCCATCCTTTTTTTTATTTTCATGAGTATATAATATAGTGTACAGTTATAGTTATTATCATTATCAGACATTTAGCTAATTAATTTCACAATTAGTAAAATAAAAAAAAAAAAACACCTGTGTGTTTGCCTGTGCAAGAACTTTTTATATTATTCTAAATATTTTTATTAATATCTATCTAGTTTTGTAAGAAAGACGGAAATACGAAATTATGAATTAGTTTGCACCGTAAATGGTATCAATTTATCATAATAATTATATCCATTTTTGTCTATTTTACATAGTTTAATAAAGACCATGTTTTAATAATTAATTTCAGTCCAACAAAAATTTCAAAACATCCTCAAGCAATAAGATTTTTTAAGTCAGAATCAGTAGTGACTGACTGGTACAGAGGTCAGCTTAGTAGTGCTCTGTCAATAATAAACCAAATGGATGTATCTTTTGTTATGTATTATGCTCCATGGGATGCAGAGTCACAGTATGTACGAAGAGAGTTTGAGAAAACAGCTATGATTATGAAAGACCAGGTGAGTAGTTATCTCTTTCTTGAGGAATTTATTAAATTAAATAAAACATGCCCTACATTTATACTATAATTTAAAAATGTGATATATCTATACTAATAAAATAAAGCAGAAAACTTTTTTTCTTTGTTTAAACATGCTAATCTTTTGAACTATCAGTCGAATTCGAAAAATTATTTCTGTATATGATAGCCAAACTCTCGAGGAATAGTATAGGCTAATTAAGATTAGGCTACACCTCTCAGATAGCCTTAAATATTGATTTTGTTACGTAAGTCTGAAGTCGAGGCCCTCCCGAACTGCATTTTAGCCACATGCGCTGGTGTAATCGTTAATGATACGGAAATACAATGTTCTGCAATAATATTAATCCTTAGTATATCTAAAAAAAATTAAGCAATAGCATATGCCTATCTTTTATACATAAGTCACATTAAGGTTTTTTGTGACAAAGATATGTTAAAAATAAAAAAATGATTTATGTATGACCATTATTTTTAGACATAGCTTATTAATTAATCCTTACAAGCAAAGTTACTTCATCATAAAGACAACTTTATGAACTTCAATTGTGCTCTTTAGAGTATGCTATTTGGACACAGTTTAGGAGATAATTAAAAAATAAAATAATTTGTACTTGCGGGAAGAACAATTATGATAGACTACATGGGTGCGTTGGCGGCGCATTGTTTGTCGGTGTGAAGCCAGTAAATTAGTAATTTGTTTTGGCAATAAATAAAAATAGTATTTTTATAATTCAGATAATAGAATTTGTGTAAACAAAAAAAAAAGAAATTGTCATCTCACCTACTATTCAAAATAGTATAATAGGTCTTATTGGTTATGTATTCAAAAAACACTGTGGATACATTGCTTCATGTATGTTATGCAATGTATTAAATTGCAGGTATACTTTGCTGCAATAAACTGTTGGAACCCTGGTAGTGAATGTAGATTACAACACAACAAGATACCATCATGGCCTATTTTAATGGCCTATACAATAAATTCCAGGGGTGTCCTTTATAAAGGTAATGAGATGAATAATATAAATAATTATCATGCTTATGTAAATACCTAGTATAGTATCTCATGGTGCCTTAGAAACTGGAAAAATAGCTAGAATTAGCATAATGGCAAAATAGATGGCGGATTGGCATGATTTTAAATAATAATTATTAAAATTAATTCACAGGTCTTAGAGATGCACACAGTATGGTTAATTTCTTAGAACTTATACTGAAACCATTAAGAAGAATATCATCAACAGAAGATCTTGTTAATTTATTATCAGTGTGTGATGTAAGTATATTCATTTATCTTTAATTAATTTTCTATAATTATAATAAGTTTATTACAAAAATCTGTATATTTTATAATTTTAGTCATAAAACAATCTGTTGGATTTTGTTCTGTCTTGTATTAGAAATGGATGTATAAATGTATAAATATTTTCAATTTATAACTTACAAATCTGTATAGTATCTAGTAAATTATGATATCCGTACAAAGCATAAATACGTTGACAAGTCAAACATACGAAAATATATATTTTAGTAGTAATTGCTATTTAAAAAAAGGTCTCGAGTACGGCGTACCAAAAATAAGTAAGCCTATGTACTTCTCAATTATTCACCATGTAAATTGGCAACCTAGACGCCAACTTTCAATCATTTTAAAATTTGATGCAAGTAATGAAAACCATTTCTCAATCTTCATTTTTGAATTTACCAGATATTTTATTTTACTTATTATGACAAGGTTTTTTAATATTTTTATATTTTATAAGAAATATACATATGTGTAAGATATAAGATTAAAATATATGATTTATTTCAAACAGGCTGTGGCTGTTGGATATACACCATTAGTGCATACTTCAAAATTTTATAACATTTGGTACCATGTTGCATTGAAATCTCACGAATTTGATACTATTGGCGAGATATGTTTTGCGGTGGTCACATCCGAAGAGCTAGCCAGAGACCTTGGTGTAGATGTTGTACCTAATGCACGTCTCATGTTGTGGAATGATACAAAGGTTTATATACTATTATTTTGTTACAAACTATACAGAAAGGAGAACACAAGTATTCAAGAGTTAGGTAACATAAGGTGATCATTACATTAATCTTATTAGTTTCCTGTTTTAAACACTAATATATATTATGTACTTCTGAACACAAAATTAACTAAGAGGGCTAAGGATAGCTGATATTATTTATACAGTTGGAAGTGAAATTTCTCATTCTATGATTACAAAATAATATATTAGATATTACTATATTATACACAAATAAATGAAAATATTAAAATGAAGTTTAAAAAACAATTACCTCATAAGAATTTTTTAGATCCAACGTGGTTTGGACCTCTTTGATTCGAAGTATATCAGAGGAAATTCTAAAATATTCTATTCTCAATTATTTAATTAAGAGAAAAACTTTGTAAAGTGTAAAATTAATAAATATACATGTATTCGCTTATTGAAGTATCATTGATTGACATAATAATACTGAGCCATCATTGGTTGAAATACTACCGGATTCCATTGTTAGTTATAATTTTACTATACTTTTTATTTGTTGAATGTAGGTCTATATTTTTATAAAAAAAATTATTCAAAAATGTCTTTAACATGTACTATAATATATCTTTTACGTAATGTTTATCTTTATTCCTTTCTTAATTTTTTTTTAAATTTTGCATTCTCAAAATATAGTCATGCAGCCATTTGTAAAAAAAATAATCTGCATTAGAATAAAATATTTTATTTATTTTATATCTATTATAGCTATTACTTACTTCAAAACCATTTGACTGATTACCATAAAAGTTGATATATCTAAGTGTTTTTTCACGGAGTTTTTTATGCTATCCTTGAACGTAATAGGTGGCGCTGTGGTCAAGTTATTGACTACTGGAAAAGATAAACCAATGTCTGCGAGCCCAACTAATGTTCTCTAAATAAAGTTATCATTGTTTTGTGTTATTTTAGATTTTGCCTTATTGCAATCCACTCACAGTGTAGAACTTTTATGGCAATTTGCAAAGTTTGCACTGTAAATGGTATTAATTTATCATAATAATTATACCCATTTTTGTTTTAGGAATACATAACAGGGGAAAGCAATATACAAACATGGAACGAATCTTTACTAATGCATTGGGTTTTAGAGAATTTTTCACAGCCAGTTTCAAGAATTATACCTTTATGGAAGAAAGCTTTCACCTTTGATAGATATAGTGATGGGAATCCAATTTTGATATTATTTTCACCTCTGAACCCATTGTTTGAGCAATTGCCATCTTATGCATTAGTGAGTTTTGTGTTTTGTAATTTTAAAATATGTGTTTTTATTTAATCTTGTTTAATTTTCTCCTTTTCTCATATTTCTTTTAAATTTATTTGCAATGATAATGTTAGTCAAGTAAAAATGAACCTATTACTCATAAAGATAAGGCTGTAGAATTCAGATATAGGTTTTTTCTTCTGTATTTGCTTTGCATATAGTTTTATTTTATCAATATAAGAAATTTCTCTTCACACATTTCTGATACAAGTTATTGAATAGAGTACTTTTTATTATTACTAGAACATATAATCTAACAGGGAGCCTTCTTCAAACCAACATAACTCTCGTAGTTTCTAGAACCTTTGAAATATAATTTGATAAATAAAACATTGGAATAAATTCAACAGTTGCGTGAAGTTGCAATGGAATACTACAATTGTAGAAATAACGACAGCACTCAGTGGATTAACGAACTCGTAAAGTTACAACGAGTACAACGTCTTTTATATCAACAAAGGAACTATACACACCTCTGTGAAAAGTACAAATTCAAGAAAGTGACCATGAAAAAAAGTAGCTACATCAAAAAAAAAGTCGAATCACATAACAATAAATACCCATGGAACAATGCCACATATAAGTCTCAGAGGAGTGGTTTTGACCATCTTCTCTTGAGGCGAGGTCGCCATTTATCAAAAACCATGGAGAGTACTAACGATAAACCTCAGTTGTTTTCCTCACTGGGTTTATTAGAGGAATGTAATTTAAAAGATTTGCCAGCTGAAAGAAGTTTTTATGATAACTATGAGCAATGTTTAACTTATCGGGCGGTTTTGAATTATGAACATGAAGTAGAAACTGATCAGGAAGAAGAGTAAGTATGCCTTGGATTAGTAATAACAATTTCTCAACCTTCTCCATTACATTGATTACTATTACTGTGTCAAAAAATTCTAATTTTAAATAATTTTTTTTTGTAAATGTGATCAAGAGATGTTGTGGTAGGTTTCAAAGAGAGGTAGGAAATAGACAAGTTTTTTTGGAGATTTGTCTCTACTTGGGGCAGTCCGACTGGTGCAATACCTTCACCCTACAAAAGGTCGCAGCCATATAACCTGTGTTCCTGCGGTTAGTAGGGCTCTTGGGTCCAGAGCTGCTTGGGGTAGGGAGGTTCAAGGTCGGCAACGCGCTAGTAATACCTATCGTATTACAATTGTCCATAGGCTACGGACCTTTGTTGTATAAAAAAAAAACCATCTTTAAGGCGAGACATTACGGCGATATTAGTCGTACGTAGCAAGAAACACGAACATTTAGGCGAACAAAGTTGTTATGTACAAACTACATATGTATGTGTAATTTTTTTATTACATTCAAATTTAACTTTAAATAACTACTCTCTATTTACATGTAAAGACGTATGAGGATAAATGAGATTAAATTCCCATATGTCTGAATAATATTAATACATTTATAAGGTAAAACATGAGTAAAATACAATCGAGGAAATAATAGCACAAAATAAAAAATAAAAAAATGTTTTATTACAGTTCAGAAACCTCAATGCTACCAAATGAAGACGATCACTTATCTCCAGAAAACCTGATACAGAATAACATTAAACACTTCTGTACGCTAATGAAATTTGCTCACGAACGGAACCCACCCGTGTTCCCTTCAAAGATGTCTGACAAACGTGTAAATGTAAGCCATATACACGGGCTGTCTTGTGCGAATAATTTTAGTTTACACATTTTGGCAATGGATAGTGTACAGAATCGCCATTTCGCGGAATCACTCGGTATAGACATTGTCAATAAGGAGGACATGACTGCTGTCGTTATTATGGATAATAAAGTAAGTGGCATTCATTACATGTTACAAGGCAAAACTTAAGCACAGTGTATGCGAAAAACTACTGTAACCACCGGGTGATCTACAATCCATCATCAGTTGTCACTGTCATGATATTTTTGTTTTTTTTTTTTTGTATTTGACCTTAATGTTAGCTTGAGGCGCTCTATCCAAAAACAGAGACGCTGATGGCTTATACAGCTTTACCGGGTTTTAGTGGCGAGCGCTTATGGCACTCAGCCGCTTCATGCCAGCCTATGTATGTCTAGAGGACCCGATGCTGTAGAAAACCTTGGAGTCATTTAAGGGATTATTATATTGTTTTGGTTTTTATCAAAAATGCGACGTTGCCATAATTAATACCATGGCTTTAAATTTAAAATGGGCCGGTATTCTCATCTTTTTTATCATTTACTTTATGCAGTTTTTATTATATTTCAGCATGAATGTCAGTATGCGCTTTCTGAGGAATATAGCGCAAAATCTGTTAGAGATTTTATTTACAATTTCACAAATAAGCTCTTGAAGCGATCGTTGCACACGCATGTCACTGGTGCGGGGCACACGCATTACTACGGATCTAATGGGATCTCACCACAAATGGGGCTTGATAAGAATTCCATAGAGATTATTGATTTGACTACAAAGACATTTAAAACATTTGTAAGAACTCCTGAAACGGTTAGTGGTATCTATAATCATTTAAAACATTTTATGAGTTAAAATAAGACTATAATAGTATAAGATTATTTATTGTATAATTCTATCATTATATTTTCGTGTTAACTATTTTAAATTGAAAAACTACACTAGATTCAAAGTAAATTAATGAATTTTAAGTAAGGCAGTGTAATTATTGTTTTCAAGTAAAAGCTTCAATTTTAAAGCATTAAAATTATTATTAAGCTGCATGTAGATTAATTCTCTGGACTTAGGTTGCTGACTGTGTTCTAACTACTGTTACCATTAGTGATATTGTATGGGGCAGAACTAAAGATGCTCAGAACGAAATTTACAAGCAGCATAATATGAGTTTATGATTTTCATCTTCATATAAACTATAAATAAGGCTATAAACGCATTAGGTGGCCAAATGGTTCACGGCGGTCAATGTTGCGGACAAGAATTCTCTGTTGACTATACAGGTTGCTTGCAACTCATGCATTGTTTGTGATTTTAATCATTTGATATACTACTAAGACCGTTTATTTAAATAAGAATATCTGATCTGTTCAGGTGAAGATAGTAATGTTGTGCGGAGGTGCGTGCAGCGCGCGTGTGTCTGGTGCAGTGACGTGGGCGGCTCGTGTCGTAAACGTGAGCGGGGTGAGCGTGTTGGCCGCGCGGCTCGACGCACAAGCGCACGATCTTCCGTGGCCATACGCCGCGCCGCGATACCCTACCTTGCTCGTTTTCCCAGCTCACAGGTTTTAAATACTCTCCATGACTTTATAATAATATCCCTTTTTTATAGTAGTATGACAAAGTGCCTGATTATGAATATAGTGCAAACCAAAAACATCGGCGACTACCAAGATCGGCATCCATCAACGGTCTGAAAGCCTTTTGGCAACTGGATATGCACTGGTTGATCACGAAATGCTACAAAACAAAAAGAGAGCCAGTATGATGAACTTATCAACATATGATGATGGTCGCGACTCAGTGTGATATAGATTCCTACCATTCTGTTTTACACTGGGTATTCACCGGCTGATACGCCTAATCGTGGCTCTTTTAGTGCTGGGTCTTTGCTGATTTTTCGTAAAAAGAAACGTAACGTTTTTTTACACTCAAGGAACAGTTCTTAAAAACGGGTATAAAAAACCGTTTGTTTTTTTTTTCAAAGTTCGAGAACAAGCTGTACTGAACGAACAAAAAACGAACATTTGACGTTAAACCAACAACCAGTTTTTATTAGTTACTTCATTTAGTTTTTTCTTTAACGACCAAATTTCTATTGTATGCCTTTAGTAATAAGATTTATTTTAGCTTATTCGTTACTTCAAATTAAAAGTAGTTTCTTTTAACTGTTTACTGTTTATTCAATAATAGTTCCTTATGACAATGACTATAGATCTGTTATATCGTTAGTTTTAAAACTTGTTATTGTTAAATAGAGAAACAGTTCGTTCGCTTTTCATAGAAGAACTAATTCTTAAAAGCGTTTCTAAACGAAACGTCCAGTACTGGCCACTATGACAGTGAATGTGGTAGCCTATCGCCCAGCAAATCACGTACCATCTATTTATAACAGCAGTTTTCAATATTTATGCTATTACGCCTCACTAAAAAAACAGTTAGTGCTTATAAACTTTACGTGCGTTTGAAATTAAATTTCTTAGAATAAAATAGTTTATGTACATGTAATGGTCTAAAGGCTTTCTACTACGCTGCCTAATTCATTTTAGTGGTGGCCTATAATTTTGTTTTCGTATCACTCGGCGAGCCAATTAGTGCTAATATAGTCATGAAGTCATGACAGATTCAAATATAAATAGATAGATATCTCAATTAAATAAAGCTTTACCTTGGACAATAGTTTAATAATAATGAAAAAATAAAAAGAACTCCAATCGAGTGGCGGCAACCGATCACTGCTGTTGATGGGCAAGTTCAAAAACGTTGGAAGGCCACTTTCTAGCCCGAGGGACTGTGTTTGGGCAACCTTGATTTAAAATGTTATAGTGTTCAAATTCAAAGAAATTTCATTTCAACCCGTGTTTAGTTTGCCTGTTCACTGAAGTGGAGCGGAGCAGAGTTGTGAACATTTCTACCAATAGAATTACATTTCTAGATTTTTATGCGTTTCTATTGGTCGAAATTTCTACAGCTCGGCTTTAGTGGACAGGCAGCCTAAAGCTACCAAGCCTCATTTCTCATATAGTATTTTGTATGCATTATAGTAACGGCGAGGCGGAGAGTAGATCATATCCTATTGATGAACAGATCACATCGAGTGGTATTGTGGCACTCGCGCTTCGCTCACTGTCTCCGCCACAAAATATGCGTGTGCGGCTCGCACTCTGCGCTTCTGTACAGGTTTGTATATTATTTAGCAATTGTCGATTATAAGATGGTATTGCGATATTAATGATTTGTCCAGCAACTTGACAGTAATCTGCTATCCCAAATGGATGTCAAATTGACACGAAAACTTGAAGAGCTTCAGTTGCAACAAAATTGCAAAAATTTTGTTTCACGTTCACGGTTTAAGTGCGGTTTCACCCGCATATAATTTAAAAGAAATCACTGATTGATGATTTTTAATACTTCAGTATATATAATATTTTTATCGGGTCTCCAGGATTATGCGTCACATCGCACGCTGAATGTTGAAATATTTTAATTTTCCATTATCTCTCAAATTATGCGTCCAAATAACAACCCGTGAAGGGCATCATAGACTTTGCCTTCATAAAATTGTCTTGATGATAAAGTAATTTTCGTGTAGTAACACGATTTCTAAATAATCACTGTTGTGTTTTATACTTCCCTATATATAATATTTTTATCGGGTCTCCAGGATTATGGCGTGCCACTTCGCACGCTGAATGTTGGACGGGCTATTTTAATTTGGCCATTATGCTCTCAAATTATGCGTCCAAGATAACAACCGTGAACGGATGCATCAGTAGGGTGAGGTGGTGGTGAGGGGCCTGGGGGGTGCAATAACGCATTGTCGCTTGATGATAAAGTAATTTTCGTGTAGTAACACGATTTCGCCAATATCACTGTTGTGTTCGCGCCATTTCCCCTCTACGTGAGGGGGGGGGGCGTGCCACTTCCCGGTTTGGACGGGCTATTTTGTTTGGCCGGATGCCCGTTTCGTAGACACCGTATGGACTGCCAGTAGGGTGAGTGTGGTGAGGGGCCCGGGGTGCAATAACGCACGGCCGCTTGAGGTGCTGGGTGTTGAAATGAAACACGAGGTCTTCGTTTTACTGAGGCGTTTGCAGGACGACCAATCTTGTTTCTTCTTATGTCGTAGCTGTGTACCCGATGACTCGAATTGTGCCCGACACGTTTTTTTTTTAGAACTGACTATACTGTTAGCCTTAAGGGTCCTGGAGCCTCTGACGGCTTTTACAGCTGCACCGGACTTGAGTGCCGGACACTTTTTTATTTATTTTTAGAACTGACTATTACTGTTAGCCTTAAGGGCCCTGGAGCCTCTGACGGCGTTTACAGCTTCACCGGACTTGTGCCCGACAGTTTTTTATTAGAACTGACTATACTGTTAGCCTTTAGGGTCCTGGAGCCTCTGACGGCTTTTACAGCTGCACCGGACTTGAGTGCCGGACACTTTTTTATTTATTTTTAGAACTGACTATTGTACTGTTAGCCTTAAGGGCTCTGGAGCCTACGACGGCTTTTACAGCTTCACCGGACTTGAGTGCCGGACACTTTTTTATTTATTTTTAGAACTGACTATTGTACTGTTAGCCTTAAGGGCTCTGGAGCCTACGACGGCTTTTACAGCTTCACCGGATTTGTGCCCGACAGTTTTTTATTTATTTTTAGAACTGACTATACTGTTAGCCTTAAGGGCCCTGGAGCCTCTGACGGCTTTTACAGCTTCACCGGACTTGAGTGCCCGACCGTTTTTTATTTATTTTTAGAAGTGACTAAACTGCTAGCCTTAGGTCCCTTGAAGCCGCTGCGGCTTTTACAGCTTCACCGGACTTGAGTGCCCGACCCTTTTTTTATTTATTTTTAGAAGTGACTAAACTACTAGCCTTAGGTCCCTTGAAGCCGCTGCGGCTTTTACAGCTTCACCGAACACAATTTTTGCCGAGTTTAAGTACTAAGATAGTTACCTAAAAGAGAGCCTCTACCTTTTGTCTATTTTTTGTATCTATTTTCACTTTGGTCGCCCTGTTTCCCGCTCTATATTTATTTGAATATATAAGTTACATATACAAGTTATATATCAAAATGCCCCTTATTCTATTCCCTATCCATTAAACATCAATACATTATATACATTAAGCACATATTCCATACAAAGGCAAAATCAATAGTAATTACGGGCGGTTTTACCCCGTTCGTTCGTACATTCAATGTGATGTCGTACATTAGTAAGCACATATCATACACAATACATGACACGTAATACATAATACGTAATGTAGTGGCTAACATTCTTTCTATAAATCTATTCTATTTGTCTGTTCTAATTTTACTTATAAGTAAAATGTAAATTTCTTTGACATTGAATATGAATAACGTAACTAATTTAGCTATGGTTTGCAGAAGAGCCGTTTTAAAAATCTTATCAACTTCATAATTTTTTTTTATTTCAATTTAAATTAAATAAATGATGCATATTTTTAAAGTTTTTTCGACTTAATTTTAGAGAATTGTAACTAATTAATTAACAATGGTCTTATATATGAAATATATTCTTTCTTTAAAAATTTACAATGGTAATTTTAGTCAAGTAAAAATTTATCTATTAATTGTAGAGATAACTTTGTAAAACTCGAATAGGTGTAGAGTAATTTTTCTGTATTTGCTTAGCGTATAGTTGTATTGTATTATAATTAAAGTTATGATGTTATTCGTATTGGGTGTATAGTCCATTTCTTCGAAAATAATCAAAAGTGTAAACAAACCCACAACTGAGCAATTTCTCTTCTATCACTCACTTATTGAATTTGAAATCACTTTAGAACTATAGGTACATTAGGCATTTTTAAACATTTTCGCATTAAAAAAAATCAATAACATATTTATTATTTTAAGTTCTAATGGCTCAAGGGCTTATAAAATTAACATGTGTATAGTCTACGCATTATGAACTGAGGCTTCGAGTCATAAATCATATTTATCTGTCTGTCTCGCTCGCACTTACAAGTCTTATGGAGAGGTGTAGTGATGTGCGTAAGAATTGTAGAGGTGCATATTGATAACGGAATAGGTACGATCGATTTGCTAAATTATGTTATGTATTAATAGGAATAATTTTTCGCTATCTGAAAATAAAAGTATTTAATTTGTAAGATAAAATTTTTGTTTCGACGTAATCATAGAGATACCCAAAACTTTTTTAAAAACAGGAACACGTTGTGAATTACAACGTATTACAACATACATTATTAAATTACAACTCGAGCTTGAGCGTTGAGGTCACCATTAAATTTCTTCAAAACCACGTTAGAAAATAAATTCTCCATTGTGCGTATTGCGTAACGAAGCGTAAACAATAATCAAACAAAAACGCGTACCAATAAATCTTATAGAAAAACAACAACCCTTACTCGTAATGACCAATCAGGAGTCAGGAGTGCTAATGAAGGTCACGATGACGCATCGACACCGCGTACGCAGGTAGCTAAGTATCGATAACGGGTTGCATTGCGTGCACATTCCTACTGTCAGAGACATTTATTGCTCGACGACTCAGTTTAATTTTTTATTTTTTATTAGCTTCTTTACAGTAAGTTTGAAAAAAAAAAGTCAAAGTCAGTTAAAGCACACCAAAGGGACTACAAGTATTAAGCAGCGAACGTTAAAATTTGTAATTTCGAACATTTGTACTACAAGAATAAGAATATATTATAATATTAGCATATAAAAAATGAATGAGTGTCGTGGAATACGGTTGGAATGAAGTTCGTAGCCTTTAAGCAATAAGCGCGCACCTATGACTTAGCACAACCATACACTGGTGCGACCTCCCTCTCTCGCGGTAACTCAAGCCTAGCTCCGTTCCTCAGTGTGAAACCCTTGAGTTTGGCAGCCGCCCACGCGATATAGGTGACACTGCACTCGCAATCACTTAGCTACCTACCCACATACATCATTACACACAATTTGTACATACATACATGCACACCACAAAGGTACATAGGTTCTGTAAGGAACCTTTTTTTTATTTTTTACGCTAGTTAGTCTATATTATATTTTCATATCACTAAATACATATACACATGTTCCTTCCTTCCTCGCTTTGCTCGAATTTTACGTATAGGGAATTAGTCAGATTTCGACTTAATTGCAATCGCGGCAACAGCCCAAGCCGAGGTCCGGCCACTTTGGCACCCTTGCGCGTATGTTGCCCACGCTTTCGCGGCTGAGTGCCTTAACCATTCGCCCCCAAGCCCGGTAAAGCTGTAAAAAGCCTTCAGCGGCTCTATCTTTGGATAGGACCCCTCAGAGTGAATCATAAAGAGTAGTCAGTACTAAAAAAAGGCACAACCAATAGCATACGCGCTATGGATAACCGTTGTAGTAAGGGTCGTGACGGAAAACTTTTTTCGCCTAGTCCCCATCCGCCAAGTCCATACCGTGCGATAAGGAACTTCGTTCCAATAATCTATTTACAACCCTGTCTATTATTTATTTACATTATTAACACACACACGAGTTTTCGGAATCCCGAGATCATCTATCTCGCGCTCATTCAAACGATGATTTTGCGCAATCGCGAGTTGCGTTGCACACACTCGATATTTTTCGGTGTTATCGCGCTCGAAGATCGGTCAGAACGCGGCTAGCTATCAACACTCGTGCGACCGTTTTTGAATCGCTTATATTTGTGTTTTACCCATACAAGCATTTTAAAAGGCCTCCTGCATCATTTCGATGGTCTCTACACAACTCTTTCCGAGTTTGCAGCAAAACTTTATGCAAATTCGTTGTTTCGATCTCTCTGTTATTTTCAACGATAGCGAAATCCGACGAACGCGAAGTCGACAATGTACTGAAAGACACGCCACGCTCGAAATAAGAAATCTCGTCGGTTGCCATGGAAGCCTATGACTTCGTGAAGTGTCAATTGTTACGCTCGTACTTATATAGGGCTCATTAGGACGTTTTGGCGCGAAGTTATGGGTAAAGATCGGATACTTTTGGGACACACCGCTTATGTGTGTGTATGTATGTGTTATGAATCTCTAGTAATTATTTATGAATGATATACAATAAATTATTTTATTATGAATATTTGTTTGTTTAGTTTCGGCTGACGTCACATGGACTTTGAGATAAGGTTGAAGCGCAATATAAATTTGCGGGGCTTATACTAAACCTTGCTCATAAGATTCAATTTATTGCTTTTGATAAGGTAATTTTTGAAATAGTCTATATAATATAGATATGCATAAATATGTCTATAGTTTTATATCAATGACTTATCGTACTAACAGACATCTTTTTATTAATAAAAACTCTTGTTGTAAACAGTAATTGATATATTCTTGAAAATTGATAAAAACAATAATAACATTATTGGGTAAATTACAAATAACATGTCTTAAACATACTTTATAACGTAAAAAAAATTATCATAAACGTCAGCAAATGTTGCGATATTGATAGGCAGTAACGTTATCTAGGTGTACATAATCCTAACTGTTGTTCACACCGGCACCTCGTGCTTTACGGATATCATTAATTATATTATATGACGTTTTTTTTATTACTAACTATCTATTCATTTTTTCTTGTAATTTACTATAACCAATAAAATTATATACTTCCCGTTATTAAGTCACGTCTTAATATAATAGTTATAGGCATACCTGGCAGACATGGTCTATTAATAGATAAATTGTATTAGTTTTCATGTCGTATGAATAATATGTAACACGTAATTTTGATATTTACAACTATTTTAACTTTTTTTTTTTTGAGTGAGTAATGACGCATTATAGTTTGTATGTTCAGTATAATTTAATAATAATCTCGATAGCGCAAAAACACCTAATATAACGACATCTATAATATATATATTTATATCTAAATAGACCTAACTGTAAAACTAATAAATAACCGAGATATTTTTAATTATTTTGCCAATTGAAATCTGCAAAATGATTAAGCCCAGCCTTAAATCGTTAATACACGAACTTACAGAAAATATCGTTAAGTGTGACAATAAATTTCGTGATAATTTTAATTCGGGAAACATAACATAAAAATTATTTAGTAGTTGTATTCTTTTTAATAGTAATTGTATAGTTGTAAACTCTCAGAATATTTTACCATTATACCAAGCCCCATCTATGAACATTCCTGAAAAAAAACATACGATTTCATTTATTGTCTTTATTGAAAATTGCGTGAAGATAAAATAACTTTGGATTAATTTCGTATCATATTACTTTATTTCACTAAATGCTTTAAATATATTACAGAATTACATATACATACGTTCCTATTTTATATGTATGACGGAGGATGAGCTTCTCCATCGTTACTACCTCTGCCTTTTCAACGTTTATAACCTTGGGCGTCGGTGGCTAGTTGGATAGAACAAACTCGTATCACGGATTAGATATTACCATACAATATGTAGGTAGGCACGTATAATTAATACTAGGGGTGCGCCGCCCGCTAACAAGAAAGTGAGTCGTTTCCATACTGCCGACTCGGTGGCGCCTGCGTCACTAACTCCATCGAGCGCCCAAATGTCCATAAGTGTAAAAATGCATCCTATACCTACGTACCTACTCCAGACTATAAACTACTATCATACCAAATTTCATTACATTCGGTTTAGTAGTTTCTGCTTGATTGGCGAACAAAGTAACAGACAGGCAGACAAAAATTTCAAAAACTGTCGAAATGTTTTCTGTCTGTTATTGAAAACCGCTCGTAGTATTTATTCTCAAATATCTTTAATATACAGATTTCGACTCTTACATGGATACATAAAAGCGGTTGTTTGGGATCGCGACCACCATACACATTATGTTTATGTTTTTAATGCGTAGCCATAGGCTACATAATTAGGTATATAGAACTCTGACGTATATAACGATTTTATATGTAATGTCTAGTTAAAAATATTTCGTGTGATAAATTTCTTGATGTACCTATACTTTTTTATCGTTATAGGCTTAGCGTTGTGGCCACAATCTCACTTGATCTTAAGTAACGATGTGGCCTAAGATGGTAGCACGCTAAGCTAGTGAAAGACTGGCTCTCAAGTGCAGCTGCCAGAACACCTATTTGTGTTTGGCGGCAGTTTTTCAACTTGAGGGTGGTAGCTACTAGGCATGCGGGCATTAGAAAAACCCCAAGGAACCTGAAATGGATAGTTTTATTGTTAGATCTGTTCGAATGACTGTTATGTAGCATCTATTGTGTATTATGTTGTGTTCTTATCGTGTTTTAATAGGTACGAAACTAGTATACAACAAGTTTACAGCGCTATTTTGTCTAAATATTTGGTATTGAATATTAGTGAAGTTAGTAACTATTTTATGTAGAATTGTTTATAATAGCTGCTCCAGACTCGCGCCGTGAAGTCGCGGCGGGAATTCACGCCGTGAACTTAGCGCAACGCGAACTACTCTCCACACTCACAATGTTCACAGTTGGGTTCACGCACTGATACTTAATGGACGTAACTTCAGCTGCTGCGTCTTTGCATCTATGTGCACAGGCATTTTATATTCATTTGCTTAATAAAGATACAAAACAAACAGAAAAAGCAGATGGTGGATAACGAGTGTACAGCGCAACAGAACAAGTAAATTATGCTTTAGACATTTTTATTTTAATAAAATACACCTACCTAAAGTACCGTCAAATCTGGCAATATTATCATCACAAATGTTAAATAATTTAATAATTTAGTAGAATTAATACAATATAGTGTTGTTTAGCATATTCAATTTATAACAAGTCGAACTGCGACGTCGTGAATGTGGATAAGCGTTCGCGCTGATCTGGCGCGGCCGTGAACCCTTTAACGCGGACACAAAAAACCGACTCTGAACGGAAACCGAGGCGCACAGGCTTGAACTCCGTGAACAGGCGTGATATCCATCCACTCTCGCGTATACGCCCTTTCACGGTGTGAGTATGGAGCGGCTATAAAGATAGTTTTTGGTAGTTTAATTAGTTTTATGTAATTCTTAAAAGAATTTAATAGGATTTTTAGGATAATTCTAATAGGAAATGAAAGCGAGAGGGGAAACTCCGTCTGTACCCCTCCCACGCGAGCCCGCAGATGTAAATATCGCGCCGATTCGCGGGTCCGACACAGAGTATAAATCGCATTAAAGGCTCAGCAAGAAAGAAGACCCCTGAAGAAATCTGTATACTGAAGACACTCTTATCAAGATACCTCCGAAGCACTGTATATATTGTAAGCGAGTTTAAGTCTGAAGAATACGGACATCGTGTTGAAATTGGTGTTCCTGTTGTACGTGTCTTCATTTCGCCTGCGCCCCAGTCCATTTTCATCATCCCTGGCGGCACGTCTCCGCGTATATTTGACACGAATTTCTTCATGACTAGCCAACGCGACCGCTGCCCACCGCACCGCGCGGTCCATTTGCGGGCCCGAGGAGCGACCACGTGTACGATTCTAGGGATCGCGTTGTTATACCAAAATAGTCTCTATCTGTTTAGTAACTAAGTTTTAAATTAAATTAGCAGATAAATAAATATTACACCGCACCGCCACTGCGAGTTAGGTTCATTCAGTTAACCAAATTCTGTCTTAAAATCCACAAGTGTCCATTATGCGCAATTTGAGTATATTTTTTTGTTGTAATTGCATATTACATACCGACGAGAAAAAAAGAGACGAAAGTTTTGGATACATCTTATTTTCGAACATAGAGAAAAGTTTGGTGAATTTTATACGTTGCATAACGTTCTGCGAGAAGATTATGCTGAATTCGTAGATTATTTAAGAATGTATATTAAAACATTTGATAAACTATTAACCATGTTACATGATAAATTGAAACACCAGAATACTGTTATGCGAGACAGCATTACTCTTACTGTAACATAATAATAAGTAGGTAATGAAGAAATAAATACTTCATTGTACTTTTAGTTTGTACACTGGGGAGCATAATACTATAAAGCATTTTTTTACAGCTAACTAGCGGTAATTTGGAATAAAATGATTGTCGTTAGTGCATTTGGAAATGAAATTTAAAATAAACTTGATATTTTGATTGTTGGCGAACTTTTCGTGTTCTATGTTCTACTTACATCTGATGTCTTTTTCTCAAATCTGTGCTTACTAACTTACTTGAAATAAAACAAATGTAAGAAAAATGCTAATCGACTAGTATTTACTTACTTGAATTGTGAGCGTAAATCTTGTACAAATATGTATTTATTATTAGAGTGTTGAATTAGATTTATTTTTCTACTGCAGTCTTTTGTTCATATAATTATCATCGAGCGCTCGTACACGGTGTTATCGCAACTTATTATATTAAATGCAGACTATGGATACAAGGTTATACTAATACTACTACGCTAACACGAAGAATGCGACAACAATAAGGACCTTAAATAAATATAGCAAAAATGATTAATAGTACTGTTATAACCCGATTAAAAAAATAGAATAATCCTGTTCCCGAAATATCTCGAAGCAATTACAAATTTCTCAGGACTTCGAAATAATGTTCGCGTCGTAAACAACCGCGGCGCATGCTTATGAGAACATCGCAGTATACACACACATGTATAGGGCTTATCGCCTCGATTTTGTCATCGAGTAGGCATTGAAAATAAACATCAAGAAAAGACGCGATGCTTCACGATGTTTCTGTGGTCGTTTAGCGTAGGTATATAAGCGACTCAAGCGCGGCGCCGAGCAGTTCAGTTCAGTTTTGAATCACAAAGTGATAACAACAAGCGATAAAAGGAAGCGAAACCACAGTGTAATAAACAACGAACAGAGTTCGTGTAATTTGTAACTGTGTGGAATTCAAATAAACATTCTTCACGTCAATCAACGGCATTTTTAATAAATAGATTGCTAAATGACCTTGATCTCGGAGTGATTTTTGTATTGTACGCTATCTCATGAAAACTACAATTTGGACTACGGGCATTAACATACCAAAAGTCAATTGATGTGATATTTAATTAGATATACCTACATGCATAACAAGTTTGTGTATGCATCAACTAAGTATTAACATTCTAAGAATGCATTGTGGTTATTCGACTATCAATTTACTTATTTTGATCCTTAGCACCTAACTTCTAGATCAACAGTCCTAAACTTAAGTTACACAACACTCAACGAATCACTTTTATTTTAAACAATTTTTATTAAATTAAAAACAGTTCACTTTGAAATAACATTTCAAAGCTAAAAAAACTCTGGGAACCTTGGTGACCTTTGAACTCTCTTTAGTAATCCGTAGATAACGAAGAAAATCGCTTTTACGATTCCTTTTATTTATTTATTTTTTCTTCCTTAGTTTTATGGCCTTTAACCCTTTGGGTTACGTCGGCCTAGTTAAATCAACACATTTTATTTAAAGTTACAAACAATGAAGTTATATATCGATACGCGTCAGTACTGCCAGGTTTAGATAATATAGCACGATTGGCTTATAGAATGTTTTATTCCAGGTTCAAATGGAAAAAAAGAGATGTTTAAAAGATATCAGAGAACATATCACGACAGTCATCGGAAGAAACTTGAAGTACTGGCGACGAACAGACAACAAGGAGCTGAAAGAAGCACTCGTTAAGAGGCTCCAACATTTACATAAAGTTTATTTAAATTTAAGTTTAATTAATTTAGGAGATCTTATAGGAAATAGTAATAGTCAGACGTCCTTGATGGATTCCCTTTGTGCTCTTTCTAGCAATTGGGATATTGACACCTCTGTTTTTAGAAGAAATATTACATTATCTTCGCGGAGCAGTTGATATATGCATTTATGTAACTATGTAAATACTGTATATTATTGCCCGTTTATTAGATATCTATGTAAATTTAATTTATTTTTGTGGATTTCAATATAAAGATGTTAATAAAAGTTTAGAGATTTTTATTTAAAAAAAAAATGGGTGACAAAATCACTGGGTTAGTGTTGCACAAAAGAAGCTTAACACATTTATGAATAATACGAATTGGAAGGTGAAGTGCCATTGCGTTCGTTGTCAGTTGCTGCCAAATGTAAGAAACGAACATGTACCTACCATACATGGGTGTTTTTTTTTTAAATTAAAAAATATCAAAATTATGCAGTATGGAAAATCATGTATGTATATCATCAAATTACAAGAGTATTTAAAAGAAAATTTTATTACTATTATATTTTATATTTATTACTTTATACCGATGAGTAAAACTGTCTAATATCAGGGTCCTTACATATGAAATTAGCGTTTTATATGGAAAAAGTAAAACGATAAAAATATTACCAAAATTATACATTTAATCAATCTAAGTATGCACCATTATTATCTATGCATTTTTGCCATTTTATAGGACCGGTAGTTCATTGATTCCATTGCTGAAAAAATTGTGGGAGCGCGAATCAATAAAATCTTTGAAGGCGGTTTGGACAGCCACATCGGAATTGAACTTTTTCCTTGCAAGAAGTTGTCCAAATTCCGAAAAAAGTGGTAATCTGTTCGAGCAAGGTCCAGGGAGTATGGTGGATGTCGGAGACATTGCAACCGCAGTTCCTCTAATTTAGCGACCGTCTGCCGTAAAGTATGGGGTCTAGTGTTGTCCTGAAGCAGCAGTGGGCTAGACAGATTAACCAGTCTCAGTTATTTAACGGCTAGCTTTTCCATCATGGTTTGCAATTGTTAACAATACAGAACTGCCGTTATTGTCTGGCCAGATCTTAGGAAGCTGTAGTGTATGACACTAGCACTGGTTTGGTCTGAGTCAACTTTCGCTTGGGATAGGATTTTGTCGGTTCTCCTGGGTTCAACCAGTGTGATGAGCGTTTCAGATTGTCGTAAAGGATCCATTTTTCGTCACAAGTAATAATCCTACGATTCAAAATTCCCTCATTATTGTGACGGTTAAGTAATGTAAGGCAGCCACTCAATGCGTGTTCGTTGGTGTGCTTCAGTCGATTTATGCGGTACCCATTTCTCAAGTTTTTTCACTTTTCCAATTTGTTTCAAGTGAATTATTTTGTTTTATCACTCAGACCGAAACCTGTCGCTAACTCTGACGTGGTTTGCGATGGATCCGCGTCCACGATAAATGGTGCGTAAACAAATGAATCACTAAATTCGAAACACAATTATACAAGCCTAAAATTGAATTTGGAATTCTTAACCAAATGCCAGATATTTGAGATCAAAGTGGCCAGTTCAACAAATCACCAATTTCATATGTAAGGACCTAATATTACGCTATGCCCTACCTATATATGGATATCAATCAGATCTTGCGAAACGGGATATATGATATATAGCACCGTTATTCAAAGAAGTACATATCTAATTAAATATTTTAAATGTAATAATATAGCTCTCAACCAGATGTGGCTATATTCTTTTTTGTTTATTTCGTCTCTTTACTGTATAATTATAACGTAATTCACTCATCACGGGTCTACCGTAATGACTCGAACGTAAACAGTGATGTGCCTATTTAGTAATAGGTACTGGAGTGACTTTAAATAGCAAGTTTGTTGACACATCCTAACAAGGCAATTTTTAGTAAAAAGGAACATCCAACCAAGTTTCGTGGTGTATCTTCGAATTTGAATGTCCAATGCCAATGAAATTAAAATGAGAAAAAGAATCATCTAAATCTATTATTAAACAAAGAAGTTAGGGCTGAAAAGCAATGAAGGCTCGGTTAGTAGCGTGTACGAACTCCGCGTCGACCGACGTGAGTTCGAATCCCTGCAATGAGCCTGAGCTTTCGATGAAGAGAAACATCGTGATGAAACCATAGCATGGTAGTAGGCCTTTTTTTAATGCACGCCTGGCTAGCTACCATTCTCAAGTTGAACATTTGTCGTCAAACACCAATAGGTGTTCCGGCAGCTGCACTTGAGAACCAGTCTTCCACTAGGCTTAGCGTGCTACCATGTTGGACCACATTGTCACTTAAGGTCAGGTGAGATTGTGGCCACATCGTCATACCTACAACGATAAAACATCCATAAAAACATACGAATTGAGTAACCTCCTATTTTTAGAGTCGAATAGATAAGCACCATAAATATTGCATTTATTTAAATATATAAATGCTGTTAAAATCGATATATTCCGCTCAACGTGGTCTCCAATTAAGAATTAGTTGTTACAGTTAAGAAAAATAGCCTCTATTTGATTACTTTAATAAAGCCTAACCACATCAATTTCAAATTTCGTTGGCCTTAGCAGAAAATAACCCACCACATACGTCGTTCTAATTGGACACGATCTTTTAAATCTTAGATGTGGTTTTTTTATATTTCATTATGCTCTAAAGCACTACAATACTTAAATCGATTGACCGGTACCTACTCGTTTAGCTCTAGGAGGTTTTAACATAATTTTATGAGTGCTATAAATAAAAAGTTCGAATATTTTTTTAAGTATTTTATTGCACATGTTACTAAAATTCTAAATTTTTTCCGAAAAACGACAGCGTATTCTGTTTAGTACTACTGCGCCATCCACGTACCAAACTCAGCACTGCTGTGATCGCCTTTTTAACATAAGAATCTACAAATATATTTTAAAGCATAGATAGTAAAAGGTAAATACAAATTTTTACAATATTTTCAAGTTTATTACTTGTAATCTTCTGATATTTATCTACTTTATTATCAAGAGAAACGTGTTGCATGTTTATTGTTATGTCCTTGATTACATTTTATATAGTGCAAGTTAACTACCTACGCTTTTAATAATAATAATTTTTTTTTAGCAAAAAGCGGTATATTATTAAATTTTAAATACGACTCCTTGTCGTATTAAATGAGTAAAAACTTTTATCATAGAAGCATATTTTACCTCTATTAAATTATATTTCCAATACAATTAAGTAGGTATTACTTATTTATTAAGACCGAGTTAAGACAAAACAACTTGTAAGAATTTATCACACACACAAATATTACTCAAATTTAAGCTATACTAAATATATATGTACACGCTTTCAATTTTTTTTTATAATCATAGAAAAAAATATTTATCTCGAATACGTGAAATAAAATAGGCGAATTGATAATTAAGTAGGTAGGTATAATACAAAGTGAATAAATACTATATTTAAGCGTTGTATATTAGATTTATTATAGTAAAATAACAACAAACTTACCTAAGTTACTGCTATTTCTCAAATCAGGAAATAATTCGTGGTAAGGTTTAAGAATATAAACAAGTTCAACTCCAACTACACCCGAAATATAGTCACTGAGGGTTCCAGCTACTCGAGCGTCGTTACTACCTTGGTGAACCTGTGGATAATTATTGTAGAAATTTGTATTGTATTGTAGAAATTGTAGATTTTCTTTAATCTTATAATATTATAAAGCTCAAGAGTTTGTTTGTTTGTTTGAACGTAATGTTGTTTGGAACTACCAGATAAATTTGATTTTGATATTTTTTTATTTTATAGCCTGTTTATTGAGGAAGGTTTACGGTTAACCCCTAATGAGATGTGCAGTAACCATGAAATTCAAATAGTCTGGTAAGTTGTAAACAAGTTCGTGATGTGGGAGCAACGATAGTCTACACGCGAGCATCGTCAGCGACGTGGGCACGGTGGTCGAATAAATGTAATACGGGTTCTCGATTTCTCGTGAGCCTACAGCTAGTAATTATGATATTTGTTATGGCTTCACATTTTCACATATTTCAAATGTCATCTGACGCCCATCACCAATTATATGAAAGCCAGTCTGTCTAATCAGTTAGAGCAAACGTAATGTGTTGTGATGTATATAAAATTCTAACTAATTCATAGTCCATAGGGCTTAAACAAGCCGTAGAAAAATAGTTGTCATCTAAGATTTGAAAGGCTTTATATGCACTTTATAAAGACAGGCATATTAAAGCTTGTATAAGCACCGTAATACTGTGGCCACAGAATACAGCATCATTTTAGTATACATATAAACATAGGTATACATAATATTACCAACAGTTTTAAAACAATAAAATAAAGATAATGAAGTGTTGCTTACAAAAACAATGCATATAGGTACCTACTTAGAAGTTTTGAGAGCAGCCATTTTCGAGGGTTTTTTTTGATAATTGTTTTTATTATTTTATGAAGGTTTTCGAAGCGAGAGCAATGAACGCTAGGACAGGCCGACACTGACTGGTGTGTGATAAAGTAATTAAGTGGGGGCAAACAAAGTAATGAAACTATTAAAAATAAATAAACAAGATAATGATGTATGTGCCTTTCGAACCTTCTTTAAAACGGCTTATAAACGAAGTGCAGATCGGCAACCGACAATTCAATTCATTTCAATCTAATCGGAGCGACTATCACCATCTACTAAACTTTACTACATCCATTCGAGTGTATGGTGTGATTTCTATGTTGTAATGTTTACCTACTAATGTGTGTTAAAGGCTAGTGGACTAGAATAGATTGTGTGTATATAGTAATATATACTGTACTCAGAGTTAATTTTTTTTTTATTGCAGTACACTGCATTTTTAGTTGCCTACGGGCGTAACAATAAGTTTTTTAATGTAGTAGCAAACAGGCATGTAGGCATGTAGTCATGTGTATTGGTCACTGCAGACTTATTCCTTATAATTATAATAGTTTATTCGTACCATAAATCATATTACAACAAATAACAAAAATGTACGATATTAGCTACATTACTAAAGAGTGTGTCGCAGCCAATTGCGTCCACTTCCAGGCAATGTATTTACAATGTAAAATACAACAAAAGTACAACAAAAATGTTATATGTTTCCATTGAATGAGCAATATTTAGAGTTGTAGAGTTGTGTGTATGTGCGAGTGTATGTTTGTTGTTTGAATGGGTGGGTGCGAGGTGTGTTTTCGTTTGTGGGTTAGAATGTGCGTGTATGTAACGTAATGTGTATTGTAAAATGTAATGTAATGTGCGTATATTTTCTACAATATATATATAGGTATATAAGTATACTTATACGAATATGCTTAAATCTAAATTTGAAAGCAAATTAATCGGAAGGTTTAATTATATCTTCAGTTTCCTCATAACTAAGTGTGAGAAGCCAATGAGCGATGCGTATTTTGCATTTTTGTTAGGTAAGGAGAAAAATGTTTACTTTTTTGTTATATCTGTTATATAGAACTGGACTCAGAAAATGAAATTGTCTTCTAACTACAGCGAGACTAGAAAGATCGTATTTACACACTCCGTCAGTTCTGCGTTTCTGATTATGTTTTTGGATCAAAAGTGAGAGCTGAGTATTGACGGAGAAAAGCATTTAGAAGAAAGGATTGCGCCTAACCGGGAATTCATTCGTAGGGAAAAGAAAAGAATATACTCATACTTATATAGACTACCTATATACTTAATTATTACCAACCTTAAGAGGATCGCAGTCCTGAAGCCAGTTAGAATAGGATAAGATTATGTAAGCTCTCTTATTTATACACTGTTGTCATTTAGTACCTACTTGTAGATAGTAAGACGATAAGCCTAGAGCGATTCGCATTCGAGTGCAGCTGCCGCGGAACACTTGTACATGCTTGGTGACAAATTTTGAACTATAGAGTGGTAGCTAGGTAGGCACTCATTAGAAAATATCTTACCACCATGCCTATGGTTTCATCATAATAATGTTTTACTTCCTTGACAGTTTAAGCTCATTGTATGGTTCCAACACAGGTCGATCAATTCTTACCCGTGCACTCTAACACAGAGTCATAGTCGCTTCAAGCCTCGCGTTACAACTACAATAATCCAATTAAGAAAAAAATCAATATAAAATATATATTTTTACCTCATATAGGCGTCCGTCAGGCAATCGCGCTTGCCTAGCAGCATATTCTCCTATTTCTTGCAATCTGTGGTAATTATTAGGTTGGCGCAAGGAATAACGCCAAGGGTATAAGATGAATTCCTATAATTAGAATAATTATCATATAGAAAAATTCACACATAAAGCAGTTTGCCTAATTTTATTTCTATTTACATTATAATCTTTGAGGCTACTTAGTTTCAATACAAATAAGCTTGACCTTTTTTGGCACAAAGCTGGCTTGCAAATGTATGGTCAAATGTACAAGGTCACCGAGGCGATCAATGTATGCACGTAAAGCCCGTGCTTCCGCTGTAGAGAATGGCTTTGAACCAGGATAATATTGCGAGCAACGTTCCGGTGTCTTGTGGACATCATCTTCAATAAAAGAAAATTACCTTTGTGATTAATAAAACACTATCGTAACATTATATTCATGTTATTATGCGACTAGTTGCTTGAGCGTAGCGTCAGTTTATTCAACAGTTCAACAAAAATATATTCACATTTACATATTTTCATATTAAAACATAATCAGAGCATAGTCTTTCTGGATATACATATTCCCAAATGTTTAATATTTTGAATAGTTGATTAATATGATGTTCAAATATTCCTAGTTCTCCGAAACATTCGAAAAAAATGTGGATTGTTTTTAGAATTTTAATTCCTGTTCGATAATCTGTTGGTAAATCTCCGCTGATCGCTGAAAATACACATAGCGATCTCTTGCTGCATAATACTCTTTAGTTTTATGGTATGGTTTAAAATATGTAGGTACTATTGTTGAGAATAGATTACATTCAGAAAGCTCTTTATACACTATATTAAAAGAATACGGCAAAGTGGCTGAACTGAACCTAATGGCAAATAGAGTACATATAACGCAAAACAATAGCAATTACTGAGACGCTGAGATTGCATCTATCGTAGATAGCCAATACGGTTTTCTATTTAGATGGAGAGAGTTTATCGCACGTTACGGGGCGAGAAAGCGTATGCTATTATTGCAAGCAATAATCGCCATAAGATTATCATATTATAATGTTTACATACTGGTAAGAACTAAATTCTCGCCTACTATTATGTCATACGAGATTTGTAAGTAACTTCTCGTCTACGGCAACTGTTTACACAGCGAAATATATAGTAAGAAGATTTCATACTAGTATCGGTTGAACCGTTTTCAGTGCAATAACTGCCTTTCGAGTTGAGTGATTACTACGGTATATTTCTCAAAATGATAAACAAAAATCTTTTGAAATTGAAACTGCTTATAATATTAAGTTCATTAAACTTTATTTTTATAGATATTCTGAGTGTTTGTGAAATACGGAGAATGAGAATTTAAAATTAGCATTAGAGTTTAGAATGAGAAAAAGCTTAGATGCTCCAAAAGTGCTTCTTCTTGCTTCTTCTCGCTATCCATATTTTGCCCCAACATCTTTTTTCGTTTTCATTTAAATAGCATTTAAAAAAAGCAGAAATAATTAAAACATCCTTCCGCACTGCACTCATGGTAGCGACTGGCACACGATCTCGAAATACAATTAATGCTTTCATATTCTGTTTAAACCGAGACGATTAATATTCAATGGCAAGCCAATTGTCGCCTATGTGGAAGGGCGATAATCGCGAATGCTTACACGAATAAACTTTATTATGTTCTTTCGATAATCGTATATTCAAGTCGAGGAACTCTCTCCATCTAAATGGGCCTTTATTGTTGACCGTAATCAAGATTTTACCTTGTATGAAGGATATTTCAATACCATAATGTATTGACTAAAATGGGCTAGAATAGTAACGGCCATAAGCATGAATGGTTACAACTATGCAACTATCTACTTTTTTGTTTTGCTAGGTATAAATTTATCTTGTACAATGTTGATTCATAGCAACAATATTTTGTATTTATTTTATCTGATTACGCATGTTTTCAAAATTAAAACTTATTAAAAATTACATCGTGTTTTATGTCAACTTACCTTGCCAGTGATAAGCGAAATTGCGATTAACGTTTGTTCCAAAACATACATCCTCATTAGTGTCCTTGTCAAGGTTTTTATGCCACTGTGAGGGTCTCGTGTTTTTTCTGGCAGTTACATTGCGTGACCATTGGCCAAATTCCAATGATTTAAGCGTTCGTAAACTTTGAGTGAAATGTAGACCATCTGGATTTCCAGTTGGTATCAAATACCTGATAAAAATGATAACATGTTAGGTTGGATAAGATTTTTATTATTATTATTATTTTATTTCATTATAAAAAACTTATTGGTAATCGCTTAATCTTTTGTTGCTTGAATTATACAAGAATTGTGTTTTATAATGAATTATATATACTCTTATCATACAAATTCGTACAAAGTTACGTGTTGACCTGATGGAAACCCGAAGTATTCAAGGTAAGAAGATTGTTCGAGAGAGGGCAAACGCAGTGTAGGAAGTTCAGTGGCAAGATGGGTCGACGACATCAGAAATCTTGTCGGAAAGACCTGGACAAGGTTGGCACAGGACAGAAACGAGAACTACCTCCCATGCCTCCCCCTGAAGGCATTGCTGCGGAGGAGCCGGTCGCGCCCCATCTCGTCACAGACACGGAGATGGGGCTGGTGACGGAGCGCCTCCGCAGTAAGCGGAGAGCGCCGGGCCCGGACGAAATCCCGGGCTGAGTTTTATGTGTGGCGCTGGAACACTTGGCGGGAGGACCTTGGGAGAATGTTTCGGAGGAGGCTTATGCCCTGCAGTGGGTTGAAAAAAGCTGTCCATGATGATGACGATTTTTTTATACAAAAGTGGCAAAAAGTATACGGTCCACCTGATGGTAAGCAGCTACCTTATCACTATCTCGTTGCCGGCTTTGAAACCCTACCCCAAGAAGCTCTGGTATCCCTAATCATCACAGGAACACAACACAAGGATATTTGGCTGCGATCTTCTGTAGGGTGGAGGTATACCAGCAGTCTGACTGCCCCAAGTAAAGAGTTATCTCTAAAGAAATTTCTCTATGCCCTACCTCTCTATGATGATGATGAAGTAGATTAAGTAACATTGGATATTCCGACTACATCAAATTCTTATTATACTACACTCTATACTAAAACAGACTTCATTCTTTCTTTTAACGCCTAAATCAAAGCTCGTAGATTCTGATTATTCAATTGGGATCACAATATGATTGTAAATAGACATACAAGGTAGGTATTTATAATCTTCTTGCTTGGTGAGACCTTAATTAGATAGTCTTAGTGTGCGACGTAATAGAAATAGTCATACAGATTTTCTACTTTCCTTCTATGTGTCATTTAATGGTATCTACCTCGTTCTGAAGTCCAGAAACAAGTTCATCCGTTTATTTTTCAGGGTTTTAACAAGCTAGTGTAAACATCTTTGTATTGTGGTCGCTATATTCAGCTCTCAGCTTTAAAACTTAAAATCTGTTCTACAATCTGCCAAATTAGCCTTGACGAGTTTTCTGTTTGCACTAATGCCTATGCTTACAATATTGACTTTTGACCCAAGTTGGTAAGTTGTGGCGACGGACTTACGAAGGAGGATTTGGGTACTACATTTAAGAAGAATGCGTGGACTCAAAACAATATTATCTCGATAGCACACAGTGGGAAACGTACCGAGTAGTATGATTCTCATTGATCATGACTAAAACTTCCTTCACACTCTTTAAAACATGAGACTAAATGAGTATTATAATAACAAATATTTCTAATAACTATTCATAAGTAATGCATATAATTTTTTTTTCTAACCAATCATAATCATTGAAGAACGGAGTTTGATAATTAGTGTTGTAAAGAAACTTATGTGCTAATTCGAGTATAGCATTTGGTGCTCCCCAGACCATACCATTAAGACCTGAAATAGTTAACGTTGAAAAAATTATTATTTACATTTAAGAATATCAAAAATATGATATTGCAAGAATTTTTTAGGGCTTTAAAGTTTTTATGTAATAGGTAGGTACTGGCTTTTGCTTGATACTTCGTTGCCGTTGTCTTGAAAATTAATCGATTTCCACGTCATCTGTTGTAGACTGATTGTACTAATAAGGAATGCGGGAGTGCATACAACAATTCGTTAAAGTTTTGTCACATTCCGGTGAATGGTTTAAGATAGATAAATAGATTATATATTTACACATTATATTTTTCAGTAATGAATATACTTGTATGTACAATTGCGTGTTATGTAAAGAAGTAAGTTTGATTAAATTTTTTGTACATTCGCGCCGCCCGCGATATTATGCGCGTGTGCCATATATTATCAAGGCAACTTATCAGTGCCGTCTTACAGAAAATACTAAGTATATTATAATCCACAGACTTTATATCTCATACCGTGTAGTTTTAGGCTGCGTACCCACTAGAGATGTGCGACATAGCTAGATGGTGAGAGGATGTGTAACGACGCTGTGAATCGGAGTGATGGTTCCCACCAAAGCCGCGCGAGTAACTTTACGCGGCATGAGGATGCGTAGTGAAGCCGTGAAACGGTGTGTAGAAGTGGTGCGAGGATGCGTTTTACATAAATCTCTCGCTAGCATTCCTCGCTCGTATTCCTCGCTTTTTGTATGTACAAATACTTAGCTCTTTTCCACCAGAACTACGCTAAACGAGGCTAGGAAAATAAAGTAATCCTAATGGTGGAATTTTTCCTCGCGCACCGCCTAGCTTCCTCGCACATCATTGGTGGATACTCAGCCGAAATGGTCTTAAGACACATACACTGCTGCGTGCGTACCGCTAGTGTTGAACTAATACTGACATACTAACTGACTTCTGATATATAAAATTAATAATTTATGAACGTTTTCATGAGAAGTCTTAAAACTTTTATTTCATTAAGTGTTTGCTTTTGACCCCAATCTCATCTGATATTAAGTGAGTTGTGGTCGAAGATGATAACAGGCTAACTATAAAAGGGTCCTGACTAGAGAGTTCGGTCCCGACCCCTTTTTAAATCCCGGGATGTCGGGATTATCTACAGATAATCTCTGTATTGTAAAAAGATAATGAAAAGGTAAAGTACTATATAAAACCGGCTTTTTATATATATATTTTTTTATTCACAAAATAATTAAACGTTCATAAAATAATGTGTCAAAAAGAAAGAAGTGAAACTTCTACAAAATTCAACTTAAATGTCTTAAAATAATAAAACAACTCCTCTCTATAAAACTTCAAACTCCTAAAACAAATATCAACAATTAGATTTAAAATTCAGTAATAACACCGAGTAATAACATACTTACGTAATTCTTCTACAGAAATCAAAGTTAATAATTAAATTAAAATGACCAGATATGGTTACATTTTAAATCTTGTCATGAAAAGTAAGTTAAACATAACCAAATCACTTCAAAATAAACTAACTAAGTACCTCTGTATATAACATTTAAAATTAACACGTTAAACTTACAATGAAAAAAAACTTAACCAAACTTGAGCTCCCGTAACAAACACGTTATTCTACAGAGATCAATAATCAACTTATTAAACTAAAATGACCAGATATGATTTAAAATGGTTAGACCACAATTACGAAAATAAAATTTAAGAAATAATTAATGCATCCAATGTTTCGTCTCAGAGCCGAGTCGGCGCAAACGCAAACTAATCAATTCATATGGAAAAACTGGATTGCTGATAAAATGTAAAGTGAAATGAGTGCATTTCCTGTTAAGCAATATTTTTCTGACAATTTTTAAAAATTTAGTTAATCCTTTATATTCCGTGATATACCAAAATTAAACCTGAAATTTTCGGGACCGAAATCCCGGGATCCCGAATCTTGCCTCAAATCCTCTAGCTTGACTCTCAATTGCAGATGTTAGAATATAATATATTCTAACATCGTCAAAAGCTAGGTGACAGATTTCCAAGTAGAGACTAGAATGTATCTACCTAAGCAGACGATCATAAAAGGAGCTCTACCACTATGATTTCTTATCGATATTTTCCTTCATCAAATGTTCAAGCACAATCACTGCCTCATCATCACTCCATACAGCAATAAACTATTACCTCCGATAACTAATATGCCTGGTTTTCTGCTCTGCCTATCACTTCGTAGTTCAATGGCTAACACGGTGCGGTTTTCAGCGCTCCTAGGTGCCAGCTCGACTACTTTGATTATTTCTTGATTGTCGTGTGCTAGTGTTTTTGTTATTGTTATGAGACTTTCGTAGTTAACATAGTCCGCAAAGGTTAAAAAGCTTCCACTACTTTTCATTGCTCGTATCTTAGCACCTGACCTGAAATATGTATTAGGCAAGAGTATAATAGTTTTACTATACGGAAATTATTAATAGATCCGTAGTTCTGTCTGAACATGGATATTTTATTCCAAATTTTCTGATAGACATCTATTATTAAAAAAAAACACGAATGTAACATTAATTTTTTTAATTGTCTGTATGTCCAGATTTAGGTAACTTAAAAACGGCTTGATCGATTTTTATGAAATGTTGTAGAAGGTAAGCTGTTATCATTATGTTATTGCTCATTTGATAGGCTATAAAAATTGACAATAATACTTTTAAAAATCGATAACTTTTTTAATAAATTGGTATTAATTTTCAACCGATTTTGATGAAATTTTGTACACAGCAAGCATTTTTCTAAAATCTGTGACAGGAAGTATATGTCATTCCTCAATTGATAGGCTATAAAAATTACCTGAATATGAGTAAAAGTAAAATTACGAGTTGAAAATAATTACTGCGTAATAAACACGCGCGGAGCTGCTGGGTACCACTAGTTATTATATAAGACAATTATTGCTTTAACGATTTACGTTACGAGTGTTCACAGAATAACATATAAAAAATAGTTTAAAAAAACTTAAAAAACACGCTTTCATAAAAAATCCAACTAAAAAACAGAAAATAAAATTTAATAAATTTGATTAAGTACAGTGTAAAAAAAAATTAATTTACATTATTGTAAAAAAAGCGTGGGGTGTATTCAAAGCGCTTTTTAAGATATTATATTATCGAAGTGATGATTCTTCTACTCATTATCTGTCAATAAAATGTTTATAATTATTGACACTATGCATCCCACGCTTTTTTTACAATAATGTACATTCTTTTTTTTTTACACTGTACTTAATCAAATTTATTAAATGTTATTTTCTGTTTTTTAGTTGGATTTTTTATGAAAGCGTGTTTTTTTTTTGTTTTTTTTTTAAACTATTATTTATTTTTCATTTTTTAGTAAAAAAATTTAAACTATAAATTATTTAGTTCGATTTGCTAACTATCAACCGTCCTTAATATGTACAAATGTGTTCCGATTGTATCTTGGTTAAGAGCACATATTCAAAGATTTCTATGATGCCAATATAAACAGCGA
The DNA here is from genome assembly GCA_033032175.1 of Saturnia japonica. NCBI lineage: Eukaryota > Metazoa > Arthropoda > Insecta > Lepidoptera > Saturniidae > Saturnia > Saturnia japonica. Next base: position 10,476,154 of record CM065314.1, read on the forward strand.
GACACATAGAGGTGCAACCTTATTTACATATACAGTCAGTCACATTAATGCTTGAGTATGGAATTTTCAATCCGTAATCACTCTACAAAATATTATAATCATAGGAGCGAATGTGTTGGCGGCACTGAGAATGAGGATGAGTGTGAATTTTCACTCTGTGACTGATTGTAGATTTTATGGTTTATCTCGTAATCGAATCATTTCATTCAATGCTTCACTGTTACATGGAGTTCTTCCTGTTAATTTTGAGCAATCAAGTTCTTCAATTCGTATACCGTCCAAGGATCTTGCACGACTAAGTGCCACATAAGCTTGTCCAGCAGCAAACAATCGCGGACCCAAATAAATAACTGCATGATCAACTGTACAACCTTGCATGCCCGAAAGAGTGAGTGTGGAACTGCACCCATGCGTAGTTCGCGCACTAGCTCTATCTCTCTTACTCGCATGCAAAGAATGCGGAAAGAAATTAATTAATCCTGGCGAATCTAATTAGGATAATCGGATGCTTTGATCGGATTATTGCATTGTCATCGACTTTTGACAGGTGTGCAAAGTTTGAATTAAATCTGATCATTCAAAGTATGACAAAATCGAGCTCAAAGGGGTCGGTTACATACATACATACATACAGGTGAAGCTAATAAAAGCGTGTTAAAAATAATAATAAAAAGAAAGATGTTCGTATAGTATAAATTATGTACACATTATTATTATACAATATTAATTAAGTCTAATTGTATAGATATGGTAAATGGGTTCCAAAAAATTTCTTTACTTACAATGCAAAATTTCTTGGTGGAAACAGGACCATAAACAGACCACCTAAGAAGTAAACGATTCCAAATAAATATAATTTAATTTGTAAGAACATCGTTAATGGTAAATTAAAAAAAAATCATGTAGGTATAAGAAAAGTTCAAAAATATTTGATAAATTATGTAATTCTAAGTTATACTTTTTTATTATGACAGACTTGTAATATAAATTGACGTAAACATATTATTTTTTTTTTTTAGTACGTCACCTAAAGGTGACAAAAGTGTTTTCCTTTTAAAAAATTAAAAACAAGCGGATACAGTCTATAAGTAGATTCGTAGTTGTTGAAGATATGTTTGTTAGTAGCGGTTAAAAATTTTAATACGATTATTGCTTATCACGTGGTGTCGCCTGATATAGAGGCATGTTAAGTAATCTACAAGTAAGATAGGATATGTCAACTGTATTGATTCATAAATTTTATTAATACTTTTAAGAATAGTGTTAGACATCGAAACGTTAAATTAATAACTTAATCTATTTCATCATCAGCTCACCGCAGTTCACTGCAGAACTACAGCATCTTTATTTATTTACGTATAGAGTCTTCTTTTGTTTGGAATTTTTTAGCATTTCTTATCAATGTCATCGAGCCATCTCACCCTATATTCCTGTGACGACTTCTATGTTACACAAAGTAACAATTATTTTAATTTTATAAATGACACCCATTGCGTATATCGAACCCGTGACTTCTCGGTTCAATATTAGGTCTACTATAACTATTCCGTCACCAATACTCACGTCACGGTCATCAACGATACTTTTTATTACAAGTATATAAGACAATATTTAACAAAAAAAGAAATCAACTTCTATTATTTTGAGGAGTTTTAAAAAAAAGTCCTAATCGTATCAAATATAAAGAAGATACGGCACAACATCCATAAAAAAAAATCCAATCAAAACCATAAAATACATTAAAAAAAATTCAAGTCTCGCAATGCAGTTCTTTCACAACAAAAAGTTGTGAGATCTCATGCAAAACTAAATTAGCTGTTTTAATTAGTGTCTATGGAAGCACCTATTCAACAACTTTGTTACAAATTGTTATCTAATAAATTACCTATCAACATTTGTAGTGACCGTATCAATATTAGACACCTTTATTATTATGATAATTATAATGAATTGACCACTTGATCATCCTTTTCTCAAGGCGACTCACGGCACTTTTGCCTCCTATGTAACTGCTTTGTCTATAAAGCCATAAGTTTGAATTTTTAGATATCAAGAGTAAATACTATAACCGGCTATATTGCCAATATACCTAATAATTATACCTATAGTTTACGAATTATCGCTGGTCAAATTTCTTTAATTTTGTCACTGACACTATCATCAATCATCAAAATTCTAAGGTACTTCTAGCAGTCTTATAAACTTCAAATTTTGAATTTTAGTTAGCATTTAGTTTAAAAAGGAAAGAAAAAATAAGAAATTCCGATTTTCGAAGATCTGACCCTGACGTGAAACCCTAGCGCCCAACAAACTATTAGAGATATCGAAATACCGCCTTAGCAATGTTATTTAATAATCTAATAAGCGTTTTCTGATGGCGTCTAAAAATCCAAGGTCTGGAGTATCTGATGTGGAACACAAAGAGCCCCGTCAAACTATAAGAATTATCGAAATGCCACATTAGTAAAAGTTATTCAATCTGATGAGCATTTATTAATGGTGCACAAAAATATCCTAGAGTATATATTATATCCTAGAGTAACTATGTGGAAGCCAAAGAGCCCAGCCAAACTGTAAAACATATTGAAAAAATTCTGCTTTATTGAAAATAAATTCTGTGGAACACGAAACCCTCGTTAATATATTGTTTTCTAAGCGCAGCGTTAAAACGCTCTGACGCGCGTTCATATGAACAGGGCCTAGGGGCAATCATTAAGAGCAATAAACTCAATCAACATTACTGCCTTTACTGCTTTCAATATTATAAAATTCCAGTATCTGATTTAGAAATTTCATAATTGCTATAACCAGCCTTCTTTAATTATAATGTTGAAACGGAAGAAAAAGTTTTAGTTTGTCAGATTATGAAGTTTTGTGTTCTATATTAATATGTATTTCATTATTTTAATCAGCGTTTTATTCGTAACAAAGTGGCAACGAGGATAAAAAAAACGTGCACTAGCACAACATCAACGATGAATGAACAACCGCTCCAAAAATTTATGGAGGTACATATGACACAACAAAAGCAAATTACTGATTTACTACGTATTGTTACAAGATCCCAACATATAACAACGCCAACGGATTCAACTTCAAAAGAAGACGCGAAAGAAAAAAGTAAGAGAATTAATAATTTTCACATGACAAATTTAACCCGAAAACAACAACAGTTCACAATTTTATAGAATATTTTGAAGAAAAATGCAATATTTATGGAAGACAATACCAAATCATTAAAAAATATTTACTAATTACATGTTTACCACCGGAAATTTTTCATCAAATTAAGACAGCTTTACAAACACATTTGAACATAAAACGTATGAAGAAGTGAAAGCAAAACTACTGAGCTTTTACCACAAGAAAACAACAAAATTCAAAGCATTAGTAGAATTTTGGAATTGCACGAGGAAAGAAAATAAATCAATGGAAACATACGCTAACAAATTAAAGGAATTAAGTATAGACTGTGGTTATGAAGGTGAATTCCTGGATCGTCAATTACGTGATCGATTTGCAACTGGCTTAAACCACAATATGCTCGAAATTGATTTGAAACAGAGATGGCCAGATCTTCAAGAGAGAACTATGGATGGTACATTAATAAACATTACTTTCGATCAAGTATTTAATATAGCTTTATCAAGAGAATTGTCTGAAAATGATAATGTTATTGGCACTACACAGACAATAGTACAACGGATTCAGCGTAAAGAACAAGTTAATAGATTTGATAATCGTAAACGGCTACTTACAAAAAACATTGTTTGAGGTGTGGAAAGAATGAGAGACATGATATTCAACATTGTGCAACAAATGAACACAAATGTAAAGCATGCCAGATAATAGGACATTTCGAAAGTTGTTGCATAAAGACAGGAAGAGCATATTTGACAAATAGACGAAATGTACACAGCATTATAACAAATTTAGAATTAAACAAAAAACAGACAAGAAGCTAGTTTCAGAAGAGAGCGATAGTGAATCTAATATATACAAAATTAATACAAACAATACGAGGTGCAAGCTGATTGATACAAAAATCAATGGTATCAAATGTACTTTAGATTGGGATCCGGGCTCAATTTATTCAATTATTAGTACGTCATTTTGGAAGAGAATTGGTTCACCTAAACTATTTGAAGGGCCAAAATTAAAAGCTTATGGCAATTACAAACTGAAACCCAAGGGATTTACCGACGTAACAGTTTAAGTACAGGGAAAGCAAAAGATTTTACCAGTTGTTGTAATAAAAAATGCAGAACCTATGCTATTTGGATTACAATGGAGTGAAATGTTCAATATGACGTTTCCCAGTTCTGTTTATTCCATAAAAACTGAGTCAATATTACTGAAGCAAATAACTGATAACTACAATTAACTTTTTAATAATAAGCTGGGAGAGGTCAATAACTATGAAGTAAACATTCATGTGAAATCAGGAACGAAACCAAAACATGTACTGTCAAGACCGATCAAGTTTAGTATGAGAAAAAAACGTGGAAATCGAATTAGAGCGCCTTACAAAAGAAGGAATCATCGAACAGGTTGATCCAAACAAAACTCCAATTGAATGGGCAACTCCCAACTGTCAACATTATGAAACCTAATGGACAAATACGAATATGTGGAGACTATCGTACAACACTTAATCCATGCTTAATAACACATACGTACCCAGTACCACATTTTGATCATATCAGCCAACGTCTCGCAAATGGGGAGAAATACTCTAAAATACTTACATACTATACATACTACTTACAGTTTAAAATATGTAGCACCTAAATCAAAAAAATATTTAACTATTTCAACACACAGAGGATATTTCCAATATAACCGAATGCCATTCGGAATAACAACAGCACCTTCCATTTTTCAACAATATTTAGAAAGGCTACTAAATAACATAACAAACACAGCTATCTATTTCGATGACATTGCTATAACCGGAAAATATGATGAGGAGCACATCAGGACACTATCAGAAGTATTAAATAGACTCAAAGAAGCTGGAATGAAAGTAAATCTTAACAAATGTTTTTTTCTTCAGAATGAAATTGAATAACTGGGTCATAACATTAGCAAACATAGAATCAAACCAACGAAGAACAAAATTGAAGCCATTCTCAAAGCACCGCCTCCTTCAAATACCAAAGAGTTGAGATCATTTTTGGGATTAGTAAATTTATACGAAAGATTCATATCTCATCTCCACAGTATTTGTGCAGATCTACATGCACTTACAGGACAGAAACAGAAATGGAAATGGACTGAACATGAAAAAGTTAAATTTGACGAAACAAAGAAATGTATAGTCAAATCGAAACCTCTCATCGCATATGATGAAAAACAACCACTATATTTAGCTTGCGATGCCTCGGAAAAAGGAGTAGGAGCTGTTTTGTTTCAAAAACATAACAATACAGAACGCGCAATTGCATTTGCTTCAAGAAAATTAAAAGAAGCAGAGAGTAAATATTCCGTAATTGATCGAGAATCATTAGCAATATTCTTCGGCATTAAAAAATTTGACCAATATTTACGCGATTCTAAATTCACTTTAATAACAGATCATAAACCACTCATTCATATACTGGGAACAAATCGAAATCTGCCAAAAATAGTAAACAACAGACTAGTACGATGGGCTTTGGTGATCGGCAGTTACAATTACGATATTTTATATACTAAAGGAGAAAATAACATACTCGCAGACTCTCTGTCCAGGAAGCCGAATCCTTATGAGCAACCATCAAAAGCAGAACGTACAGTCAACAGAATCGTACAAAACATTCATGAGATACAGTTCGAAGACATAGCTATAAATGAAGAGAACATTAAAAAATACACCAAACAAGATGCAACACTCAAGAAAGTAATACAGTGTGTTAAGACAAATTGGAATCCTTACGATTTTGATGATGACCAATTAAAACCATATCTCAAAAAACGTAACGAAAACTCTGTAGAAAATAACATTTTAATGTGGCAAGGAATAATAATCATACCATTTTCGCTAAAGAAAGTAACACTCAAGTACCTTCACAGAGGACATCTAGGCATATCTGCCATGAGAGCACTTGTGCGATTCTATGTTTGGTGGCCATCGATCGAGGAAGATATTGACAATTATGTTAAATCATACAACGCATGCCAAGAAAATAGACCGAATAATCCGGAACTACCAATATTTTCTTGGTCTATACCGGATAACGTTTGGCAAAGAATACATATTGATTTTACGGGCCCTTTCCAGGGCAAATATTGGTTGGTTGTTTGTGACGCTCTATCAAAATAGATAAAAGTAAGACCAATGAACAGCACTACGACAGATAAACTACGTGATGAACTTGACGATATATTCACATTTGGTTTACCTGAAATAATAGCATCTGACAATGGCCCGCAATTTACATCGGAACTATTTGACATTTACTGCAAGAAGAATATTACACATTACTTCATCACCTTACCATCCACGTACCAACGGTCTAGCTGAGCGCTTAGTACGCACTTTCAAAACGCGTATGTCTGATAGTAGACAACATAGTAATACAATAGAACGACTACGAGATTTTCTGTTTACATACAGAAACACACCGCATAACACGACAATGAAGTCTCCTGCATACATGATGTTTGGAAGGCAGTTAAATTGTGTATTGGAATTATCCAATTAGCACTTAGCACGTCCGAGTACTAAGAGAATGTTACAGCATAAACAAGTTCAAGCAAACATACTGTCAGAAAATCAACAACTAGGAAGACAACCGAACTATTAGACTGGTGATAATAACTATGTACAAACAAAAGAAGAATCCATTTGGAAGCCAGCTGTTGTATCAAAGAAAACACACAAATACTCTTATGTTATACAACCACCAGACGAGAGTCTCAAGCGTAAACATGCAGATCAGATAAGACCACGAATTGATGAAAACACACCAAATGATATGAATAACATAAGTATGTTACACACCGGATGGAAATCCTGAAACACAAGAAGCACTGCAAACATCGCGTACACCTGATGTAGTGTACAAATTCCCATAAACAATGATACGGCAGATATTTCTGGAATCAACACCAGAGAGAACTACCAGAGCTCCAAGACGTCTTATTGAAGAACTTCAATAAAAGGATGGGAGGAATGCTATAACCAACCTTCTTTAATTATTATGTTAAAACGGAAGAAAAAGTTTTAGTTTGTCAGATTATGAAATTTTGTGTTTTATATAAATATGTAAAAATAATGATGCATATTATAAAAAGAATTTCGTTATTTTAATCAGCGTTTTATTCGTAACAATAATAAACTACAAAAACAAGTGAAATCCCAGAAAAACATGTTTTAAAAAACGGACCAAGTCTAGATTGAGACGGTTTGTCTATAAAAAATAGTGAAATTTCATAAACAGCCAAGAGGAGGTGGATATAAAAAAACGAGTAATTTTGGCTAAAATTTGACCTATCATTTACACGTTATATTCAATTCTTTAGAATCTACTGTGCCTATTTTCGGATAATGGAGTCATGGTGTAGGAACTCAAACTTCTTGATGGTATGATAGGACAGTCGAATTTGGGCTAGTTTATGTCATGAGTACTTTTTATTAGGATAAGGGCCTGAAGATGGCGACGGGCTATCGAAACTAGAACTTCTCGATGGCAAATAACCTTAAATCTTTATTCCCCAATAAACTTCAGTCAGACCATTAGGACCTGCTCTGTACAGAATGTAAGGTAACATACTCTCTTCGAGTAAGACTCGTTGGATTTGTCTTGGCAAAAACTTTCTCTAGATGGTGATCAAAGTCTATCGATGTAGTCGCAAAATCTTCAATTCACGGAAGATATGGTTTGGTTAGGTTAGGTTTGTCTGGTGATAGGAAATATCGCAAAACCGCAGCAGTAACGGCCGGTGACTCCAGATACTGATAATGTTAAAGAAGTATGATACAAATTTTTTTTTTTTTTAAATATTTGATAGCAAAATAAAATAAATGTTAAAAATGATAATAATTGTGTGTTCATCTTTTCACTAACACTGATAAAGGATTTGATGAAATCTCCATTTCTATCATCTCCTTCCGACCTAGATTATTGGATAAATTCTGATACTAAGAAGCACATAATTAGACTAAAATCAAGTTTTATAAAAAATCTTTTTAATAAATAAGCTTTTACTTATAAATTATCGAATTAAAAAGTTAGTACCTACCTAATAACTTTAATGTAATTTAAGGTGTAAAACGTCATTCAACTTGAACAGAAGCCTCAAGCTTTTAAATAAATATAAAAAGTCAAGTTAAGGTATATTTTATTTTAAAGTATGTACTGCCTGCGCCTCTGACCAGTGAACATGAACCCTTGTAATTTTATTCATTATGGGGATAGGGATATAAGGCTATGAGTTTGATTTTTGGATTGTGTTAATCTATACTAATATTATAAAGCTGAAGAGTTTGTTTGTTTGTTTGGTTGAATGCGCTAATCTCAGGAAGTACTGACTGGAATTGAAAAATTATTTTAGTGTTGGAAAACCCATTTATCTAGGAAGGCTATAGGTTACATAACATCACGCTATGATCAATAGGTGCGGAGCATCAATGATTTTTTTTTTGTTGCAAAACCGGGCAAAATTTGACGCAATATAATCTTTTTTATGGTAATAAAATTTGTTCTAAAATAATGCATTATTTGCGAAGGTGTTTTTATAAACATGGTATTAATTCTTATCGAAATAAATACGTTACTCATCAGAAGTATTAATTTTGGACAAAATTGCACTTTCTATCATTTTATTTGAATGAATATCTTAGATGTCATAGTTTTAAAATAACTCCGCGGCAAAATAATCAAATACCGCATGTGCATTTTAGCGGAATGATGTGGCAGACGGGCGGCACCTATAAATTGTATTGTAAGTACCTACGACAATTGTTATTTGTCTCTGCCTACGTGCCACTCTCTCTCTAACCCTCTCTCTCCTAAGTAACGCAGACGAAGTTGCGCAGGTCAGCTAGTTGAACATATGATTGAAATTATGGTAAAAGCCAAAACATGATTATGACACATTTTCTCCATAGAAAAAATTCCTAAGTAGCCTCTGTTTTAACGTTTCTGTTAGTGCTTGTAGCTTCTGAACGCTGAATAATAGAAATTCGAGACTTGATTTATAAAAAGACATTGGTATTTTCTAGATTTTCCAAAAACAGAATTTCACTTATTTAAATAGTTTCGCGTGCGCTGGCCTTCTCTCTTTCTCTTGCTTCAGTCAGTAATATACGCTATACAATAATTATACTGCAAATATTATTAGATAGTTATTGTAAACATTTTGTGAACGAAGCGCGAACTTTATTTTTGGTATATAGTATTTTTTAAATAATATGTAGGTACTCACGTACTATTAGAAAACTTGTGGCCTTTTATTTACTTTTACTTCATATTGTTACTTTCGGTAAAATCCTTTATTATTTTTTCAGTCTGTTGATTTATCAAAATTACTGACACACACTAAGGGTTTATCTACTAGACTTTAAAAAAAATGTGCAATAGCATTCTTATTAAGACTGCTATATCTGTAGTCGGATTTCAGAAAAAAAGACGAATTTAGGAACATCTTGCACATCGAAATTCGTTTTAGAAATATACATAATTATAAAGTATAGATATAATATTCTATTAATTTTCAGTATATACTATATATATGAGGCAGGGGGAGCTTCACCATCGTTATTATTGCTCATTGTAAATGTTTATAACCGTGGCGTCGGTGGGTAGTTGGATAGAACAAACTTGTATCACGGATTACATGTTAATTATTTAAACGATTAGATTACGGACAGTATGTAGGTACGCACGTATAATTAATAGGGTACGTGTCACAGAAAGCGCGATAGTTTTAGCGCGCTGACCGCCAGCAAAAAGTGAGTCGTCTCGACACTGCGACACTGCCGACTCGATGGCGCCCGCGTCACTAACTCCATCGAGTGCTGCCTGTGGCGCTGGCGTTCCAAATCTGACTCGATGTCGACATGGCCATCCTTCATGCACACGTCCCCGTGTGATGTTTTTTACCCTGCGAATAAATAGTCCACGAGATAAATCTATTCCACTCGGTCACTCCTGACCAAACTCTAGCTTTTACGGGTCGAGAAAAATAAGCAAATTTCAGAACTCTACAGTTTTATTTCAATCAAATCTTACTCTTTAATTTAATCAAACATTGGATATAATTGAGAATACAACAAGTACTAGGCCATGTACCACAGTCGTTAAAATCAACCTCTTTTCATTTTAACTCTACTGTAAAAGAAACCGGAAAGCTTAGAGAAACCCTCGAGTAAAGCCCCTAACGTCACGGCTCTCTAGCCGACTAGCAATTGTATTGCTCTCACACATCCAGCGCATGGATCAAAAACTGCATATCCATCCATGGATCGCTCGTGTTCATCACTCACTGACTACACATTACGGTCTCTCAAGACCCCGATCTCCGCCAGAGTTAAACGCGCATTACGCACCCACGGACTACTTGAGTTGCTTGAAGAGACACCGATTTCTATCGGGCTATGACTACGTAATAACCACTGGTACGGTCGAACACAATACGGCCGATAGAGCACTTCACTCGACATCTATCTACATCTAATTATCTACTTTTTGTGGTCTATCACGGTCTTGAGACGGCTCAGAAGGAGACGCTCATAGATTTTACCTAAGGTATTTATGAGACTAATCGTGCGATAGCTATCGGTAAGCAATGCTTGTTCCCTATGACTATGGCCGTTTTCCAGGCGGCTGGGAAATGGCAGTAGGCGATGTTTACATTGAAGATACAAATTAAGAGTGCTATGAGGTGATCGGGAAGAAGTTTGAGTACTTCGTTCCTGATCCCGTCAGGACTGGAAGATTTTTTGAGCTTAAAGCCCTTGATGGCGGACCAGACTTCGTCAGACGTGACCGTGGTTAGGGTTCCGTGGGAGGGGACCAAACTGAGTTCCTGTACCGAGGATTGGACTCCGTTGACATGTGCGTCGTCTATGTTGTCGCAGTTTGAGGAGTACAGTCTCTCGAAACTTGCGGTGAGCACTCCGCCTTGTCATCGCTATCGAACGCGAGTGGGAGGCCCGGGCCTCTTTCGAGGCGTGGCAATTGGGAGGAATATTCTTTTTTTAACAACATAGCTAATTTCCAGTATGCGAGATGGGACGGTCTGAGACCCTCTACGAGGTTATCCCAACTGTGACCTCTGTATTCTGAAATACGAGATCTAAACTCTCTTTGTAGTGCGCGTAACCGTACGCAGTTGTCCCTAGACGGAAATAACTCATGTGCGCGTGTCGCGGCGTTCTTTTCCGTTTTCAACGCTCGCAGGTCGGCAGGGAGTATGAAGTGGGGATAGTTCGCCACTTTGACCTCTTTCGGGCCTCTCTGATGCCGACCTGGATGGAGATGGTCGACGAGGGAAACGATCACTAAGTCGGCATTTGCGACTGACTGCATTACGTCAGAGACCCTATCTAGGCTGGCCGACGACGGCCTGTCCGCGAGATAGTGTTTAAATTTCGCATAGTCGACCAACTGGACGGAGGGAGGACTGTGGTCGCATATATATATATATATATATATATACAGTATGTCCCGTAAGGAATGGACCAACGCTATTGTGGTGATAGAGGGTGACATGACCTAATAGAAACACTAAAATTTATTGTTTAAATTTATGATTTTTTTAAATGTTATGTTGAAATTCTCCTTCTATGACCACAAAATTTTAATTTTAAATAAAAAAAAATATATATATATATATATTATATTATTTTGTTTAAAGGATTTATGAAAACATGTATCTTTATAATCAAAATGTTATTCTTGCTTATTTATGGGTATAACATAAAAATAAAAGTTAAAACATATCCAAAAATTAATTGACAAAATATGTAAATGTGATATTGCAATGAAGCTGGTGTAAAAAATTGTATGATAGCCTTGTGGAACTTTTGTTTAAAAACATCTACAGTTCATACCGAATCAAATAAGGTATAATTCTATGTTATAAAGTAATTGATACCTTTTTTATTCATCATTCAATATTACGGACTACTTTTTCGACACCAATTAACATAAAACAAATGTAACAATGTTGATGAAAAAGTATTTATTGCGGCTCATTTTATTACAGTAAATGCTCAAAATGCCTTCCTCTAACTCTTTCGCACAACCAACATCTTCTAATAAAATTTATTTTTAAACTTCTTAGAGCCCGCGTATTATTTTTTACAGTTTCAGCCACAAGATTCAGTTTTTGTCTTAACACACTCTCATTTGTATTATTACTCTCATAGACTGCTTCTTTAAAGTAACCCCATAGGAAATAATCCAAAGGGATTAGGTCAGGCGAGCGTGGTGGCTAAGCCATAGCACTTCCACCTAATAATAATAATACCGTCCTATACGTTGTATTGTCTATACATATAATACAACTTCAACGAGACCGAGGCTGTACATTAGCTCAGATTAACACATAGGATAATTATTATCTCTTTGGAATATGAATTATATATTACGTATAATTTCCTATATATACCTTTATGATTCAGTATCAATAATAAATATAATAATTGATTTTAGGCTATGTGCACGCAATAATACTACACCGCCCTTGTTTTATTTACATGTACAGTACTTATACAGTAATATAACACTGATATTAAAATTATGATAATAAATTAAATAAATATTTAAAAAAAATTATATTACATTAATTTTAATGTTTTTTTTTTAAAGTATTTAACTCATTCTCGATATACTCTTTACACTAGTACATCCGTAGTGTAGTCATAGTGATAGCTGTCACACGACCCGAGCTACGTTTTACAAAGTATAGTATAGAATTTTGAGGTGGGTGACTATGAATGATTTACGTACTCGAGACATTCGATTGTGACTGATTTCCATAATCATATCCATTTACGTATACTCAGAGATGGGCGATTATCAATGATGTTGAATTGCGATATGTATGTACCTACTTATAACAAATGTGGAATGAAAAGCTAGAAAACGGGCGTTCAGCCGTAAACTAAGTTCTATAAAAGAACATGATATACGAATAAACTTAAAAAGCTCGCTCGGTCGTAATAATTAGTAATCCTATCAAATTAGGAAGTACTAATATTAGTAATCCTATTGGTTATAATCGAATTATCTTCTTAATCGAATGATTACATTAGTATAACTTATATAACCCACCAATAATTAGAATTAGGTATATCAATAAATTAAATATTTTCGTGGTTACTTTTTATATTTATTTAAGAGATGGTGGCTATCACGACTTTGTGATTTTGTATCGTTTGATTTTATACATAGGGTTTATCGAGGTTAAGGGTTTGTTTTATGAACGAATCGCTGTTTTATTTATCATCATAGAGTATTGATATAGATAAAGAGTATAGAATATAGATTTATGTAATAGGTACATACTACATGTAGGCATGGGTAATATCGCTTTTACATAATGCCGAATCGTACCTATGTAATATGCAATAGCACGGAAACCTCAGGACTCGAGTTAACATCGCTACTTGAGCCATTTTTTTTATTATGCGATCTCATAAAATATGTTCACCTAAATGTGAAAGAAGTAAACTGTAAAATTTAAGAAAAGTGACGAACACCAAACGATCCTTTTTCATCAATAATGTTGTAGACTTATAGTTAGGGGTGAGCTATATAAGGTAACATAAGATACCTGTTACTCATGTTCCTGTTCCACAGAAATAACAGTTCCAGTAACCTGTTCAAAAATAACAGCCTGTTACGCTTTAAATAATATGATTATGTAGTACAACCATAGATTAATACTATCGGCCTACTACGGTTAATTATAATTGAAGTAATTATAACGCCTAATTAAAACGTATAACAATCAATCAATTTATCAATCAATTCATCAATGCATCGATTACTCAATCATTCCATCAATCAATCAATTAATCAATCCATCACTCAATCCATCAATCAATCCAGCAATCCATCAATCAAATCGTCAATCAATATATAAGTCGTTAATCATTAATAATAAACATCTTTACATTAGAATACAGAAAAGTACCTATGTTCCAAACTGAAACAGTACACTCTCTGAGACAGGTACGCAAAAACACCCTGTTAGTTTTACCTGTTCCGATAAATACGGCTCACTCCTTCTTATAGTCATCGTAATTCTAGCTAACAAATACCTCAGCGAAAAAACATTATAATTTTTTTTTAAGTGCTTGGGGCGCTCAGCCGCGAAAGCTAGGCAACAAGCTCAAGGCTTCCAAAGTGGCTGAACCTAGGCTTGGGCTGTTGCCATACATGTAATATTTTTGCATCTTTTTGCAATCTTTTACACGTGTAGACATTTGTAAAGTCTATAAATTACGTTTAGATTATCTATACTAATATTATAAAGAGGAAAAGATTGATTGTTTGTTTGTAACGGATAAATTCAAAAAGTACTGGACCGATTTTAAAAATTCTTTCACCACTATAAAGCTACAGTATCAGCGAATAGCATAGGCTATATAATAATTTGAAAAATTAATTAATTCCTCATAAAAATGTCGACAGTTTTACACAAAATATAAAAAATTGCCTACACGCGTGCGTTGGCGATATTTGTCGAATCAGATGAACACGGGTGAAACCGTGGGGCACAGCTAGTGTACATATAAAAAAGAATGTATGTATAAATAATTTGGTAATATATTTAAAATATTGAGTGAAACAAAGTGAAAATATACCAGATTATTTTATCTTTACATAATTTTCAAAAAAGACTAAAATTGGTAACTTATGTTTTTTTGTAATCCAGGAGTATTCATAGATGACGTTGTACGGATTGGTATAAATTATCATGAAATTGATTTGATATTTATTGTTACACATAAGTATATTTTCTGTAAGCACTTATATTAATAACTAGCTATGCCCGCTACTTCGCCCGCGTTGTATGTTTCGTGTATGAAAAACAGCAACTAAATAAAAACCTTCCCTCAGGCTTCATCTCAATCTCACCTTACGGAATTTGAAAGGTATTAGAACCCATGCACACGACGTTTTTCGAACGAGCTGACGACGCGCGTTCTTGATGAGGCGTCCTCTGCACGTTTCATTTGCGTTTGTATCGACACAAAGGAGAAGATGCGTCTACGGACGTGCTGTAAACGTACGTTGCTGCCTACTGAGTCCACAAACACGATTAACGCAATTTGATTCGTATTTTGAAGGTGGTATGACAGCTGCAGCATTAAAATTGTACTATGAAATCGTTATCATTGAAAGGTGCTTACAGTCGAGGTGGTGACCGCCGAGATGAGATGGTGACCGTTATATGGCAATAGTCGAGATCGTGATAGTTAAGGGCTTTTAGATGTCTTTGTTTGGTGTTTGCGCTATCAAGATTTTTCAAGACATATTATGTCAAGACAATACATACAAGAGATACAAGTATCTTTTGGTTGTCATTAGATTGTTTACTGTGTTTCGCAGCTATAGGTTCGAGGGGGATTGATTCGCGATAGATTAAAATAAGGGCCCAGCACACATTTCGCGAACCTTCTTCTAACAGACGGTTAACGTTTAAAACAATTTTGGTTGGTAAAAAAAGCTTATACCGGTCAAATACCGTAAAGTGAGATAGAGGTGAGGGGAGGTTTTTATTTAGTTGCTGTTCATACACGATATATACCACGCGGGCGAAGTTGCGGGTATAGCTAGTTATACCTATAAAAGAACTCCAAAAGGCATCATGTTTAGCGAAACCATTAATTTAATTTACTGTTTGGAAATATATTATAAGTTATAAAGTTTGTAGCGACATCTATCTCGCCACATACGAACTAACTGACGTATCCTACATCGCAATATTAACGTTATCTGAGCAATTGAACATATATACAAGAACCCGATAACAACCGTTGGGCAGTAGCCCACCAGACACAACACCCGTCTGGTCGGAGGATCCTCTGTTTTCAATGGTGCATGAGGAACTTTATTCCCTGTTCCTCACATACCCCTAAAAAGTTAAAGTACCGTCAAAATCGGTTCAACCATTAGGGGGATTACCCAGAACAAACAGGCAGACAGACAGAGAGACAGACAAAATTTTTAAAATTCGGTTTTTATTATAAGTAATGTATAAACTTTCATATGAATTTTATAAATAGCTGTTATTTTGACATTACAAACAGATACTCAAATTTTATTATATTGTTTAAATGTATAGAAGAGCGAGGAGTAAGTTCCTCAAAACATAAAACCACGTCCCGTTGCCTCTCTACTTTGGTTATGCCCTTCATGAATAAGGTAGTAATACCAAAATATTTTTAAGGCGTCTTACTAAAACTGAACTAGGAAACATAAAATATAAGGTTTGTGGTGCCTATATTTTTCAGACCTAAGATAATGTTACTTAAAGTATAATAAATTCTCATAATATTCGAGTCAACCTATTATAATATTAATATATCCATAAATAAAGAAAACAATAAAACTGAATATTATCTGTCCACGTGCGGTTATCATCGGAATTACCTAATTTATTTAGTAGGTATGTTTCAAAATATTTAATTACAAAGGTAACTCGTACAATTGTTTACAATCTTGAAAAGAACGAAGAAGATAAAGTAACAAACTATAGATACCATTTTTTATATCATCAATATTCTAGAATATGAGTATATCTTTTTGATAAATTACTTTAAGAATAAAAGTTTATTTCATGGCCTCATTATTTATGCTTTACGTTTCGATTGTTTTTGGTTATTTCTTATTACGCTGTCAACTAAGGTTCATAGATAATGTACCTACATTTCTTATTATATATGAGTGTGAGAAGGTTCTTGTTGTCAACTAGTCAGCAAAAGGCATCATGCAATGTCAAAATATAATGAAAATCGTATTGTTAATATGATAACTTGGATAGTTTTGATAATTTTAGGAATTTCGCATGAAATAATTTGTAACACTTTATCTAATTTATCAAATTATGATTTGTATTCAGTATATCCTATTACAAGTAAGTAAAAATATTTCAATCTTTATTATTTCTACGAATATACTTATCAATTGACAATTTTTACAATATGATTAGATACATTAAAAAAAAAAATTGATTTACCAAATTTAGTGGTTCGTATCAAAAGAAACTATGGGAGTCCAGAATACACCAGATGGCGGGCAAATAAAGAAACTACAAATGAATTCATAGTTAAGGTATTAGATGACGACTTAATAGCCCCAAATGCAAAAAAAATTGCCGCTATCAATATCGAACCAAAAGCAAGGGATGAAGAAAACATCATTGTGGGTGGAGTCATAGTTCCACAGCGTTCGCACATATTGACTTCATCAACCGAGCCACTTAAGGATTATACACGTTTTGTACCACCTACAACAGGAGCTGTAACAAATGTTGGCGGAGATCTATACTTACAACAAGCGCCACTTTCGAAAAATATCGACAATTTATCACCGATACTACCGCGAGGTTAGATAACTAAATATACATGTATATTATTTAATTATTGATTTCTTTTGAATGAAATTTTTTAACTAGTATCTTCCTCAAGTGGGACACGACAGGTCGCAAAATTATGAACGAGATGATAGTCCACCTGCTAGTCCGCAGTTTTTAGCACGAACACCACAGATAATTGCTCGTCAATATGCTCCTATTGCCCAAGTAGCTTTTACACGGAGGGCTACACATTCTCCTTTGACACCCCCTTTTACGGATTCCCATGTATGTATGTTTATCCATGAAATATTTACAATGCTTTAGAAATAATAGGTAATTTTAATATGTGTTTTAAACATTTTAAGATGCTGCACAAAACATATGATATTCCGCCCCGAACTACACCTCTCATAGATATACCTGTTCCCACACGAACGAAATCCAATTTTGAAGAAATTCAATCATTCATAGAAGACAAAGGGGCACCTGTGGATACATATTTGTCTCGAACTACCATTTTACAATTACGTGAACCCGAGCCAACATCTACAGATGAGTTTGAATTTAGTAGTTCTAATGAACTTGTAATACCCTCTGTTCGAAAGGTATTTGCTGAATCAGATACAAGGAATACAAAGCAAAATATAGACGGAAAAAATTTAGATGCGTCTTATAACAACCCGTTTTATAGAGATGAAGATAACGATGAAATAGAGAAAAAAGACGACCATGCTATAATTGGAGATATATATTTCGACAAAACTGAAATAGATAACAACAAATTGCCAGAAAGTGAATTTGTTAATAATGAAACAGAGTTTGCAAATGTAACTAACCATAAAATCTGTGTAAATTCTAATGAAAATCAAATAGATGAATACGAAAATACCTCAGACAAGAAAACGGTGAATGATGATTTCCCTGTATCCAGTAAAGTGAACATTTCAAGTATGACAATTAAAGAGAAACAAAGAGACAAACGTCGTCCAACTTGTAGTATGCTTAAACTACGACCATTAAATTTCAACTCGCCACGTACTTTGCCAGAGGTATAAATATTTTGTTGACATTTAAAAAATTCTATAAAATAGTTTTAATTTTGTACATTGTATTTACAGATAATAACACAGTTGAAACAATGGTCAGAAGAGAGCCCGGTTGCTAAATGGTTAGATATAACTGACGGAAACTTTACTACAATGGAAAATCCTATTTATATGATGATAGTGGATGACCCAACCAGTGGTCAGATTTTATCAGCCAAACAGACTGTATTGATTGTTGCAGGTACTACTCTAGTTTTATCGTATATTTTGATTATATTTTTATTCCTATATTTATTACTAGCTGTGCTCCACGGTTTCCCCTGTATTAATTTTAACCAACAAATACCGCTCTGCCAACGCACCCGTGTAGTCCTATCATAATTTTTCTTCCCGCAAGTACAAACTATTACCTCCTAAACTACGTGTCCAAAGAGCAAAATTTTACTTCATACAATTGTCTTCATGATGAAGTAACTTTTGTTCGTAAGGATTAAAGGCCTAAAATTAATGCTTATAAATAACTTTTTAATTTTTAACAAATCTTTGACACAAAATACCTTATTGTGGCTTATATATAAGAGATAGGAATTTGCTATCGCTGAATTTTTTTAAATATACTAAGAACCAATATATTTATAGAACATTTTATTTCCATATCATTAACGATTACGCCAGCACACGCAGCTAACGTAGTTCGGAGGGCCTCGACTTCCGACTTACGTAATAAAATTCAATATTTAAGGCTAGCTGGGAGTTGCAACCTAATGTTAGATAGCCTATTACTATTCCTCGTGAGTCTGGCTGGCTATCATACCTATACAAAAAGAATTTTTGTAATCAGACCGGTAGTTCCAGAGATTAGTATGTTTAAATAAACAAATAAAAAATCTCTTTCGATTTATTATATTAGTATAGTTTAGATAGCTATTAATATAAATATTTACAGGAATTCAAGGGAGAGATCATCACGCGGTGGCAGCTGCGATGTATGTTCTGTACCAATTGATAGAACGCAGCGAAGTTCATGCTGACTTGTTGACTAAATACCGTTTTTGGATTATTCCCGTATTTAACCCAGACGGATATGACTACTCAATGAAATTTCCTCACGTATGTTGGTATAATTATATTCATGATTAGCCCGCGGCTGCGCTCGCGTGGACTACAGAATGCTGTCGATGGGTAGGCACACTCGTGAATTGTGCTACCCTCCCTCGCTCCCGGTTTTTTTTAATGACAAAATTGCTTATTATGGGTGATCCTTCAAATATAGATATATTATACTATCACTGACTTTTTTGTGGGTCTTTTAAGATCTGCAATTATGTACTATATTAATTTGGTAATTATCTCTTATGCTTTACTCAGCGTAAGCCATTAAAGCGCCCCAAAATCGTCGTTTTTCCCAATAGATTTTTCCCGCAATGGATATTTTCGGGCAAACCAATTTTATTTTCTAAAATATGTAACCTAAGTTACTACTTATAATATCAGCTATCTGCCAGTGAAAGTCCAGTCAAAACCGGTCTACCTGTCTCTGTGATTACCAGGAACAAACAGACAGACAGACTGAAGTTTTAAAATTGTTTTTTTTTTTGTTGTTTTAAGTAACGTATATATGTACTTTTATATGCATTTAGTAAAAAGCTGTTATTTTGTTATTACAAACAGACACTTCAATTTTATTTATTTGTATAGACTAGCTGTATTACACGATTTCACCCATGTTAAATTTATTCGAGTAACCCTCCACTGGGCAACTAGCCGCGCCGCGCCGCCTGCGCACGTTGTATCGTTCCCATACAAGCGGTTGGAGGTAGGCGACCTAAATATTCAAAGTCGTAATTTCACAAATCTAAATGTACCATTCGATTGCTATAATAATTGTCAACACATATGGGTGAAATGACTTTTTTGATTGGACTCATAGTTTTGGAGTTAATCGAGAAAACCGTTTTTAATGTATGGGAGGCGCTACCTATAAATATGAATATCTCGTATGTCTCGCTGCTTTTCGTTCTAAAATTTTTATCCCAGTCCCCGCTCTGCACATTATAGAATAATGTGCGGAGTAAGTAAATCATTATATAAAATAACATATTTTCTCCAAAGACACATGGTGCCAGTTTTGTGCAGGTTTTGAGATATAAATAAAAATATATAAAACTAAAAATAACTGGTCATAAACTATAATTGTTATTCGAAAAAGGAAGATATAACTATTACTAATAACTCAGCTAAGATAAAATTACAGTCACTGTTAGATTTGATGGTAAAGAGGTTTACCCAATCACTGAATTGTAAAGTTGATGCATTTGCCCAACTTGTGTTGCACAGCAAGTGGGGCTTCGATGGAGCATCAAGTCAAAGCGTCTACCATCAAAAGACTTGAGTAAGCGGGGAAGATTTGTCGACGGTATTTATAGTAAGTCTAGTACCCCTAAAACTAATGGATCATACTGGAAATATCTTGTGGCAAAATGACCGAACCTCAACGACCATATACTGTCGTCCAATATCGTTTAAATTCATGAAAGAAACAGAATCCAATGTCAAATTAGAGCTAGCAGCCTTTAAGTCCGAGATCTCAAACCTCTCTCCAACTGAACTCGGAAATACTATGGTGACACATAACCTCATGTTAACCATGATAGATGGGAAGTTCATTCCTATATTTCAGAAACCTCCGCTGCTGTGTGTGACCTATGCAAAGCTCGTCCCACTGAAATTAATAAACTGGAAGAAGTGAGAGCTAAAGTAGTGAAACAAGACCTATACAAATATGGGTTCAGTTCGCTGCATGCTTGTATTCGGTTCATGGAGTGTTTGTTGCACATTTCCTATAAAATTGATATAAAGTTATGGCAAGCAAAAGGTGCGGAGATGAAGCAACAAGTGCAAAATAGAAAAGAGGTCATACAAGAAGCTTTTAAATACTATGAAATTACAAATTAATATATATGTTTTCCTAAAATGTACCGAAAGGGAAAAAAATAAATCTATCACCTAAATGTATATTTTTAATTATATCTCAAAAAGTGTCACAAACAACCCCGCCATGGTATTATTCATTAGTTGGGTAATAAACGTAGGTGCACGAGTTTTATGACCGTTCCTCTGATTATTTAAGTCAACAACGTGTTTTGTTATGCTTTCTGAGCATAGAATTATGAACTCGGCGTGTTAGAGTATACCTGAGCGGACTTTATTGTTCTATGTTTCTGAGTAAGTTTTGGTTTGTTATAGTTTATGATCGCTTATATTTAATTTTTTGTGCGTGGCTAGTATAAACATCTACAAATATTAACTTCGACCAGTTTTTTCAAAATATTTTATATATTTTTATTTATATCTCAAAACCTGCACAAAACAGGCACCATGTGTCTATGGAGAAAATATGTTATATAATGACTAGACACAGGAATAAAAATTTTAGAACGGCAAGCGGCCAGAAATACCAGATATTCATATTTATATGTAGCCTTCAATACATTAAAAACGGTTTTTCTCGATTTAATCCAAAACTATGAGACCAATCAAAAAAGTCATTTCACCCTTATGTGTTGGCAATTAATGTAATCGATTGGTGCATTAAGTTTTGTAAAATGACGACTTTGAATTTTTAGGTCGCCTACGTCCAACCACTTGTATGGGAACGATCCACCGTGCTGCGCCGCGCCGCGCCGCAGCACCAATGCACCCGTGTAGCCTATAGCCACACTTGCCTACATATTTCTAAATTGCTGGATATTCATGGTTACTGCTCAGCTCCTTAGAGTCATAGCGTAAAGTTATATAGCC
The DNA here is from genome assembly GCA_033032175.1 of Saturnia japonica. Classification (NCBI taxonomy): domain Eukaryota; kingdom Metazoa; phylum Arthropoda; class Insecta; order Lepidoptera; family Saturniidae; genus Saturnia; species Saturnia japonica. The sequence goes on from CM065314.1 coordinate 10,498,521, forward strand.
TATAAAATTTTCATAATTAAATGCAAAAACATTTTTTTAATTTTCAAATTTGACTACAGAGATTATCGCGTTCAAACAAACAAAAAGACAAACAATCTCTTGAGCTTTTTAATATCACAAGTATAGATTAACGTTATTTAATGTATATTATTTAAAGTTTTCTAAATATTTTATTAGAGACGAGAATGGAAAAAAAATTTGCGACAGACATGGGACTTGTGTAAAGTACGTGAATCATGTTATGCCTGTGAAGTTTATGGTTTACGATGTACTATAAAGCCTTGTTATGGAGTTAATCTGGATCGGAATTTTGAATATCAGTGGATACCAGGTAATTAATTTTGTGTTAAATATTAAGAATGATAACACTAAATATATTAAGCTTAAGTATTGTTATATAAATATATGTTGTAGGCAATGTATGAAATACCGGCAGTCTATAGATTGTTTAGATATTGAAGAATTATTTTATACTTTGTCTAGGCCTAGTCATTGTATAGATAGGCAAATGCTATTTAGGTAAAGTATGAAATAAATCTGTGATTCGTTTCAAATGTCACTTTGGAGTTTCTGGCGGGATCTCAAAGTGTCATGTGAAGGTTTTTGTTATATAAATTCATAAACCTATGTCATTTGGCCATATAAAATGTAATTTGGTGGCATTTTATGTGATATAGTTTAGGTTTAATGCCAAAATACCAAATTCTATTTAGGCTAAGTATGAAATATATATCTCAATTAGCTGTGCTCCACGGTTTCACCTGTGTTAATTTTATACGACAAAAATCGCCAACGCACCCGTGTATGCAATTTTTTATACTTTGTAGAAAACTGGCGACATTTTTATGAGGAATAAATGAATATTTCAAATTATAATATAGCCTATGTTACTCGCTGATATTATAGGTTTATATTGGTGAAAGAATTTTTAATATCGGTCTAAGTTTTTGGTTTAAACAAAAAAACAAACCATAATACAAACAAAAAATCAAATCTTTCCTCTTTATAATGTTAGTGTAGACAATAAAGTCGTTTTCGGCGTAGCGATCATGGGGTCGTGGCGCAGGCTGACCGTTCCCGTGGCCGACTTCTAGTATTTGTTTGCAAGCCCAACCTAATTTAACCGAACATCGTCGGTATTTTGTAATAACGGCACCCTTATTATTTTTTTCAGAATAACTTTTGTATTTTTGAGGAATGCACGTCAATTAAAACGTTTTCTAGGCATTTATTCTGAAAAAATGATAGAGAGTATCATTAATTTTTTTTATCTGGTTATAAAAGTGTAACGACATCTCTTGCCACAACTGACGCATCAACGCATCTACATAGCGACACATAGCGACATCTATCGAGCCACGTACGACGCATCCTACATCGCGCTATAGAAATTAACTCAATCGTTGAGTATATACAAGAACCCGACTACAACCGTCGGGGCAGCTGCCCGCCAGACATAGCACCCGTTTGGCCGGAGGATCCTCCCTTTTCCATGACGGATGAGGAACTTTACTCTCTGTTCCTCACCTCCGCTAAAGTGGTAACCCCGACGTGATACGTCAGCACAACTTTCTTCACAAAACTACGTCATCATCCCTTCCTCAAGCTTTTCGAGCAGCGAGTCAATACAGCCAGCCAGCATCCACGGTAACTACGGGTATCCTGACCATACGCATGCAGTGGACGCGCATTCCTGGTCAGCCCCACAGACTTCTCAGCCACCTTGGCACAGCACACTGCACTTCGGCCGGTCAGCAAGCAGCAGCAGACGCACTTCTCTCCTGGTCGACACAGCAGCCAGTCACTACGCAGCACTGCAATACTCCGACTCACTGGAGCATTCTTGCAGCATCACCCCGACTCACTGGGGCAATCACCGCAGACAGTTCCGACTCACTGTGAACTATGCGGCATCACCCCGACTCACTGGGGCAATCACCGTAGACAGTTTCGACTCACCATGAACTGCGGCATCTGGTTCCGACGCACTGGAACATACACTGGCCCGGCAAGCATCCCAAGATGTATGGACGACTCAACCTGCTATCGACCTCCAGTCTCGGAGGGGAGTGATGTAGCGACATCTCTCGCCACAACTGACGCATCAACGCATCTACATAGCGACACATAGCGACATCTATCGAGCCACATACGACGCATCCTACATCGCGCTATAGAAAAACTCAATCGTTGAGTATATATACATGAACCCGACTACAACCGTCGGGGTTCTATTCCACCGCCTCTCCAAACAGAGCGTGCCACCGCCCACGCCCGCGTAACCACCGTTCTCTCCGCAGAGGACGGGCGGTCAACTTCGCTCCCGCACACCCATCACGTCCACCCTCTCTAGCGGCAACCCAAGCCTAGGTCTGTTCCTCGGTGTGAAGCCCTTGGGTCAGGCAGCCGCCCGCGCGATACAAGTGACACTATACGTGCAACACTCAGCTATCCACATACAACATTACACACGTATGAACACACACACGTGCACACCACACAGGTACATAGGTTCTGTAAGGGACCCTTTTTTTCTTTTTTTGCGCTAGTTAGTGTAGAAAAACCATTCCGATTACTAAATACACATACGCATGGTCCCCTCCTTCCTCCCAGGAGGAGGGAAACGTGCATATGAGTATATGTTAGTTAATTCGAATTCTCTTAGGATTAGGGAATTAGATAGACCGCGACCTTTTCGCATTCGCCACGACCGCCCGAGCCGAGGTTCGGCCACTCTGGCACCCTCGTGCGGGTCGTCACAAACTTTCGCGGCTGAGTGCCCTAAGCGTTCGACCCCAAGTCCGGTGAAGCTGTAAAAGCCGCAGCGGCTCTGTTTTTGGATAGGGCCCCTAAGGCTAACAGTGTAGTCAGTTCAAAAAAAAACAACCGTCGGGGCAGCTGCCTGCCAGACATAGCACCCGTCTGGCCGGAGGATCCTCCCTTTTCTATGGCGGATGAGGAACTTTACTCTCTGTTCCTCACCTCCGCTAAAAAAGTATTAAAGTTAGACTTGGTCATGGACTTGGGTTGAAGTTGGTTAGGTGGACTTGGGCATGTCAGTCACCGCGCAAAGGCAAACTCGAGACGGAAGAGGTGCGCCACGCTAGTCTTCGCGCGCCTTCTGAAGTTCGTTGGAGGTTCCGATTGCATGGATTTGGCCTTGGGTTTTAGTCGGTAAGAGTCCGACATGCTCCTCCCTTGAGCAGCCCAGTTCGGGAGGTTATCCTATGCAGGAATTCCCCACGAAAAATGGTAAAATAAGAAAAGAGTTTAGATATGATAAAAAAGAGGTTACGTTTGGTTCTAACGCGAAAAAAAGGCTCTAACGAGATCCCTTGGTGCCCCACCTTTAGCGACTGATAATACACCATGTGGTTTTTAGTGAGTAGGATTCTCACTAAAATCTCTCACGTTATATTCGAAACGAATCGGAGATGTATTTCACACTTTTCCAGTTTCTTATTTGGCGTTCTATAAAATGCCTAGGCAATGTATTAAATGTGTATCATTTTATACATTGCTGGCTAGCCTCAGGCATTCTATACATTGCCTATAACATATAATATGTTTCATTGACCGTATGTTCTATATGTAGGTACATAAAAAAAAGCTCCTATTTTTATTAAATATTAACTGTCTCTTTTCAGCTGAGGAATTGCGAACTGAACATCCCTGTGGTGAATTATACGCAGGAACCAGGCAACTAAGTGAACCAGAGACACGAGCTTTAACACATTATTTGCATGAACAACGCACAACTCTATTCGCTTTCATTGCCTTTAAAGAAGGAGACGTTCTTGTTAGTTTAAATTTCAAATTACATTATGTATTCATGAAAAAACTACTATGCAAGTTTCGACAAATTTTGACGTTATCTTCATCGTAGATATTTTCAATTCACAGGGCATAATGTATCCATACTCGCACACGAGAAAGAAAAGAGCCTTTGATCATGTCTATGTAAGTAGTTTAGTACTTAATCTTATTTGCTGTATCCAAACGAGGTAATTAGGACCGTGGACAAAGGTGAAGTTCAGACTAGCCTAACTACTAATAGGCTGGGCTCATTTTGCTGGCGTTTTTGATCGAACACTGGATGCAAGTTATAGTCATACGTAATATACCCGCGTATATTTTCGACGTTTGAAGCCGATCGAATTTGTTGGGATATTTTGCTATCTTTGTGTTATAATAGTGATTCAACACATTATTTACGTGACCATTAACGAAAGAAATATGTAATACAGAAGTTATAAAAATTTAAATGAAACCAAAATTTCAAAATTGCGACATCACAGCACATAAACATCCAAAAGACTACGTTTCTGACGAACAAAAACGTAACCAGCGTGCGCACATAATATAAATAGGTATTCAATGTGAGCCCGGCCATATCCGTGTAGGTACGTCGCGTCGTTTACACCGCACTAAACGCTTCACGCTTGTCATTTAGTCAAGTGTTGTCTATGACGTCTGTCGTGTTCTTAGCGATAGCGTGTACGTTATCATCTATTATTCATAAACATTCAGTAGAGTTACAGAACTTATAAAATGTTCGTCTACTTTCCACGTTCAAATGTCACAATATAAATGATAAAGATAGGCAACAAATCAATTTTATAGAGTTGAATATTCATACAGCGTTTATGAATTTGACTATTATTTTGTAACTGTTGTTTGTAAGGGTGAAAACAGCGATATGACTATAAATAAACTCATGTGGCTAAGCTAACACAAACGTCTTATAAAGCGAATTTTGCAGATATCCTTATTTAGTTACAGATGTAAGATTAGATTAATGGTTAGTCTCCACTGCAATTGTAGAGCCCAGCGGAGACCAATCATTTAAGTAAGGTTATAAATAATTTTGAAAACCCAACTACATTTACTCAAAATATTATAATAATGGATGCCTTTTGACTTTACTCTTACTTCTTTGGGATACAACTCATAAATGATATTCATTAATAAGTTGTAGTTGTATTTCAGAGACAACGAGCATCCCGGGCAGCTACGGCAGCATTTAGTATTAGTGGTAGGCCATATATGGCTGGACAAACATCAGAATTTTTACGTGTGTACTTATTTATCATAATCCTTTTAATACACCTTATCAATTTATAATTTATAATCATTATGGACATAATCCCATGCATATTTCATACATGGATAATTTAAAAATATTTATAAAAACATATTTTACATATGTATTAGGCTATAATTTTTTTGGTAAACTTTTCAGCATTGTATGCGGGTGGTATCGAAGATTGGGTTGATGGACATTTAGGCATTGACAATACTTACACAATTATGATGTTTCGACCGACTGATGCGTATAATTCCAAACTTATTACAGAGGTACCATTACAAGTATACAATATTTTTTTGAAAATACTTGAAGTAAATAATATTTACAATCAGCTACATCCAACCTATATGCTAGTACGCCTCCTTATAAAGTTTATTCCGCACTTCTCTATTGTTTAACCGATAGAATAATTTAGACACTTTTTCAATAATAACTTTATAACTTAACTATTTCTAAAAATTTATTCAATTCAACCATAAATTAAGAAAATCTTATTCTAGCGAAAGCAATACTACTTACCTACCTATTTATTTTATCTCTTTTATTTACTTGGTATAAATTCAGGAAATTAAGTAAAAACACAGGTTAAGTACGTTTAGGCATTTCACATCGTAGAGTAGCAGTTTTCAACGGTTTTCCTAGTTCAAACAACGGTAATTTTTCTTTGTACGAAATGGTCGTTTTAATATATTTTAACCGACTTCAAATAAAGGAGGTTCTCAATTCGAATGTATTTTTTTTATGGATGTTCATCCATAACTTCTTTGTTTACGAACCGATTTGGATGATTCTTGTTTTGTTTGACAGAGGTTACCTCAAGGGTAATCCCATTTTAATTTCATTGGCATTGGCCTTTCGACTTCGAAGATATACCAGGGAATTCCTCAAAATCATAGAAGTTGGTTTTCTTTTTCGTTAAAAATTATCTTGTCTACAACGAATAAAGAAATCGGAGTAGTACATTTTTTTTACTAGAAATGTAAAAATCGTCATCAACAACAACAACAAGATAATACGACTTATCACTACCAGTCATTCATTAAATTAGACACCATTTCCTATAAGTTAGGAAGGTTTTTCGCAACGATTTACACATCAAAATTCTGAACAAAAACAAGTTTGTATCACTTACACTTAGATTAGAGTTGTATTTATCATGTGACTAAACGGAAGTCATAATAGGTCGGGGAATAGTTTCTTCGCATTTTTATATGAAAACTCGAGACATTTTTTTCAAAGTTTATTTACATTTATTTACAGTATATATGTGCCGTTTTGTTCGATAACTTTCTGCCATTTTGTAGGTAGAGAAATGATCCCGTTGCTGTAGAAACTTTGGGACTTCTGTTCAAAAAAACGCGACAAATTGTTTTGGCAGTCCTCTCTTGATGTTAACCTTACAGAACGTAAAGAATTCTGTAGAAACCGAAACAGGTGAAAATCTGACGGTGCAAGGTCAGGGCTAAATGGTGGATGCACTTACACCTCCCAGCCAAACTCTTTTGATTTTTGCAGAGAGGCTAAAGATGTGTGTAGTTTAGCGTTATCGTGATGAAAGGCCACACCCTTCATGTCGATCAATTCCGGCCGCTTTCTCTCAACTGCTTCCCTTAATCTCATCAGTTGTTGGCAGTAGAGATCCGAATTGATGGTTTTGCCGGGCGGTAAAAGCTCATAATGAACAATACCCTTCCAGTCCCACCATACATACAGTATCACCTTATTTCGAATTAGCCCAAGTTTAGCCACAGTCTGTGAAGCCTGGCCGACCTTTTTCGCACGTTCTTGTCGTAAGTGATCCACTTTTCTCACCAGTTATCAATCTCTTCAAAAACGGCTCGATGTCATTACGTCTCAATAATGAATAGCAAATGAGTACACGGTTCATTATGTTACTTTCAGTGAGCTCGTGTGGCACCCATATATCAAGCTTTTTGGTATAGCCAGCTTTCTTCAAATGGGTTAAAACTCTTTTGTGGTCAATTTCCAATTCTTCAGCTACATCGCAACTACTGATATGCCGATTTTGCACCACTTTTTCAAAAATGGCGTTTATTTTATTTGTAACAGGGCGACCAGAGCGACGTGCATCTTTAACATCAAAATTTCCGTACTGAAAACGTTTGAACCAACTTTGTGCTACTCTTACTGACACTGCATTAGGTCCATAAACATCATAGATTTTTTTCGCTGCTTGAGTTGCATTTTTGCCTTTTTTGTAATAATATTTTCAAATGTATCGAGTTTCTTGATTAGATTTAGGTACTCATTTTTACAGAAAGAAAAACAAATGAAAAATATAGGGAAACAACTTTTTTTTTTTTTTTATATACCTTTTTAATGTTACCAAAACCAGCCAGATACAAATAGTACAGCCAAATAAATTTTGTAACAAATTAATCCCTACGTTATCCGAAGAAACTTTTTCCCGACCTATTAGTATTAGCTGTTTTAGAACTAGGTAAAAGCTTCTCACAAAAGATTGTCGTAGCAACATTTTTTAATGCGTGTTGGTATTTTCAACAACTCACTAACAGTTTTCTATTATTATTGTTATTTATTTATTTTACAAAACTGGTTACAATTGTAAATTCTATTATTGAATCTATCTAAACTAATCTAGTGCCACTCCGAAGCTTGTTGAGTAGTTTGTATGTTTAACACGTAAACCGACGTCTCGTCACCAGTAACAATGCGTTTCAAGAATGTTGTGTCGGAATTGACTCGTTCTAGCTGGACTTCAGTAACTCTAATGCGATTGAGTTTTTGGAGAAAATTTAGGTCTTTTGAGACTAACCGAGCGGCCACATGTTTCAAACCCAAGTGATGATTTAAATTGATACGGATCGACTCGTGAGACACAGAAAGTTCAGGGCTTATCTCTCTTAAACTTGAATGAGGATTTTCAGTCACTATTTCCTTCACCTTTGTTATGTTAACTTCAGTTGAAGACGTTGATGGCCCACCAGGGCGAGGCAAAACTTCCAGCATATCTCGAACGCTTTTGAACGCTTTGCACCACTCATAAACACGTGTTTTTTATAAAGTCTATTCACCGTAAGCCTTTTGTAACATTTTTAGTGTCTCAGAATACGAAATTCCATTGGCGATGCAAAATTTAAGACAAACTCTTTGTTCGATGTTTTCGTCCATTATGAAATTCGCAATACACACTAGATATTGGCAAGCTCCATCGGCTATCGAGGACGATGCCCAGGTACCTCATCGTCGACCCTATGCCGATGGTGACGCCTCCCACTACGATCTGGGACCCTTGCGGTGGTGCATTCCGAGGTCCATGAAAACACAGGGCCTCGGATTTACCTAGGCCCACCTCTAGTCCCAGATGCCTTATTCGACCTACGACTTGAGCCACCCCAGCTGTAGCTAATATTGTCGCATCGCGGTGCGTCTTCCCTCGCGCTGTGACAAGGGTGTCGTCGGCATAGCAGACGACGCTGACACCGCTGAGGGTCGCACCGCTTATCGCCCAGTCATAGCCGATGTTCCACAAAATGGGGCCAAGCACTGACCCCTGTGGAACACCGCTAGACATGTCTCGCCGACTCCATCCTTCCGGACCCGAGAAGGTGATGGTCCTCTGTCTTAAATAATTTCTGACGATGCGACGGAGGTAATGAGGCACTCCATGGTACCGGAGCGCCTCTCGTATGCTGCTCCAGGGCAGGGTGTTGAACGCGTTGGCGATGTCCAGGGACACCGCCAGCATCACTTCACCCTGGGAGATTGCATCCTCCGTCAGACTCTTCACGTGCGTGATCGCGTATATGGTGGAGCGCCCTCGGCGAAAACCAAACTGGTTTTCGGCTAAATCCGGCCCCACTTCCGTCAAGTGGTGGGCGAGGCGGTCTGCAATAACTCTCTCCATGAGTTTGCCCACCTCGTCCAGCAACACAATGGGGCGGAATGCGGACGGAGTGTCCACTGGATGCCCCTCCTTTTTGAGCAGGACCAGCCGGCCGGTTTTCCAGCACAGCGGAAATCGACCCTGCTCAAAACACGCTGTAAAGAGTCTTATCAGTCGGGACTCGAGGACTTCGTGAGCCAGGACCCATGCACGGCCTGGTATGCCGTCGGGTCCTGGAGCGGTGTGCTTCGAGTGAAGCTGTCGCACCGCTCGGCTCAGCTCTTCCCGGGTCACTTTGGGTACGTCGCCATCCTCGTCCGCGTTGGTCGCCAAAGGCGAAGCCATGGAAGGAGGGGTATGTTCTGTCCCCACTGGCAACAGAGCTTCCAGAACTTGCTCGAGAAACCTAGGCTGGAGACTCTGGGTTACCGGGGGGGCCCATGGGCGAAGTTTGCTCCGCACTAGGCGATAAGGGCGCCCCCACGCATCCCGACTGAGCGTCTCCAGTAGTTGTTCTCGAGCCAAGGCTTTCGCCCTGGCTATAGCCTCTTTGAGCGATTTTATGGCAGCTCTGTACCCTCCGTATAGCTCCGCCTCCAGGGCAGTCGTATCTTGTGTTCGGCTTCGCCTCCGTCTATGCCTGGTATATCGGCGTCTTGCCGAGACACAAGCATCGCGCAACTGCGCTATCTCGGCACTCCACCAATACACCTGGCGTCTGGCGGGTATACGCTTCCCTCGAGGCATAGCTGCATCACAGGCACACGTTACAACCCTTCGAAGCCGTTCAGCCTCCTGCTCCACGTCGGCAGGCCTGTTGGGAGTCCCATCGAGATCCCAGGCCTGCCCAATGATGGCTACGCTGAACGCCTCCACGTTGAGGCGTTTTAATGACCAACGCGGACCGCCCTCACTAGGGGTTTCTAGGACCGGCCTGTCCGAGGCTTGGGCTGAGACGTCAAACCGGATATACCGATGGTCCGACAACATCTCTACCCCCTCAAGGACTCTCCAGTCCCGCACACGGCGTGCTATGGCAGGGCTAGCGAACGATATGTCCACTATGGACCCACCCTGCTGTCGCACGCACGTGTGGACTGAACCTCTATTTAGGACGGGTAGGCCAGTTGTTAGGGCCCACTCTTCTAGCTCCTCTCCTCTCGTATCCGTGGTCGAGGAACCCCAAGCTACAGATTTAGCATTAAAGTCCCCAAGCACTAGCACGGGGCGAGGGTGGCTACGGGTGACGACGTTACCCAGTTCAGCTAATAATACCTGGAAGTTGGCGAGACTCCAACTTGGGGGTGCGTACACCCCCACCACTGTGATATCGCCGTGGTTAGCAGCTACACTTCCACGACCCTTTGTGACAACGACAAAGGGCGGGGAGCCTGCAGCTGCCCTTGATGTTAAGGCCACTGAGCCGTTAAGGTCTCCCACCCAGTTATCCCCGGGTGGGATGTAATAAGGCTCAGAGACCACGGCGATATGAATAGCCCACTGCGCCATACTCTGCACCAATAGGTCTTGAGCTCTGGCGCAGTGGTTTAGATTCGCCTGGAGAACATGTAGTGCCATTATTATTGGCAATCCATGTTCGCCTCCAACGCAGCCGGCGGCACCCTATTAACGGCCGACGATCGCGTTGTCTGTGGGGGAGGCTCCTTACGCCATTTACCCCGTTTTCTCTTTCTGCTTGAGGATGCCACACAAGCTCCGCTGCCAATCCGGTGATTTACCGTCTTTCCGGCCTCCGAGCAAACAACGCAGTGTGGCGTCTCTTTACACTCGCGTGCCTTGTGTCCCACTTTGCTACAGCGCAGGCAAAGGTCACTCCTATCTGTTCCCTCGCACTGAGTACCAACGTGCCCAATACACAGGCAACGGAAACACATCAGAGGTCTTGGCTGTAGAACCTTAACCTGTGCTGATACCCAGCCAACTAGGAGCCGCCGACCATCGCAAAGACTTACGACTTACTTACAAAGACGAGCCATTAAACCCAGGTCGGATGCCTCTGCACTTGATATGTTCAAGAGGGCAGTTCCCAACTCGGGCGACAGCAGCCACGACTTCCTCTTCTTCAACAGAGCAGTCCAAGTCCGAAATGCGCACTTCTGCGCATTTTGTTGTCCTGGAAACTCTTACGTCGTCTACCTCAAAAGACCCCTTGAGAGCCTCAGCGAGGGCATCCGCCTTCTCGGCACTTGTTGTGCCCGGTACCTGAATTAAGCACGATCCAGTAGCTGCCATCTTAATGTGGACGCTAGAAATGTCCAGACTGGCGAGGTCCACCTTAGCCCTTGCTTGTTTAAGGACCTCAGTATATGTGAGGCCCTTTTTTAAAGCTTCAGGCTTCAGCGTTAGCGCCACCGCAGTCGACTTAGGAAGCCGAAGGGTAGGCGTTCGCCGTTTTGGTCGCGTATCTTTTCCCTTACGCGTCCGCTTACGCTTGCCTCTCTTTCCTACGGTAACCCATTCCCCATCAGGAGGATTGGGTATAGGAGGATGCTCCTTGGGTGCAGGGACAGGCACAGACTTCCTTGCCATAACTTCACGGACCTTTTTTTTGGGTCCTTCCTTCCCCACGGGTTGTTGGGCGGAAGGGACTTGGGGCTGGACTTGACGCTTAGCTGGCGCTTTTGCCTGACTCGCAGCTGCAGCCCTACGATCCACTGCAAGTGGTGGCCGACGAGGAGGTGTTGGCGGAAGTAACCGTTCCTCCAGTGCGGCATTTCGTGCGTCCATCATACTACCCACTTGGAGCATAACGGCGCGCACGATCTCATCCAATCCCAATACTGAAGATACTTCCTTCCCTAATTCTTGCCGTTTTGGCCCTGGCAAGGAAGGAAATTCTTCCCTCGCCTTTTGTCTCGCCGCCTGCTGAGGGCACTTCTTCACAGCTAGAGATACGGGAGCAGCCTTGGTGGACTTCAGTAGCGCCTTTACTTCAGCCAACTCCTTTTTAAGGGCTGTAATCTCCGCTCTTAAGGCGGTCGTCCCCTCTGTGGTGTTTCTCGATACGAGGACGCCCGTTGCCTCAGTTATGGAAGCAACTGCATCCTTAAGGAGACGAGAACTAGTGCCTTTCAGTCCCTTGGAGAGACGCGATACTCGAAAGACCGCTGAGACCGAACTTCTTATTTGTCTCTCAAGAGCTTCGGATGTCAAGAAGTCAACGGACGCCTTCTCTCCTGGAAGTCCTGAGAACCGCCGTGTGACCCAGGAGTCGGAGGCCTGTTTGGCCATCTCCGCAATCTCAATCTCGGCATCGACCTCTGACTGGTCACCGGTAGATCCCTTGAGGTATTGCCTAGCCTCTGTGGACGAGAGCCTCGTCATAGATCGGCCTCTACCTCGACTCACCGTCTGTCGCACTTTTGGTTCTGGCTCGGCGTCGCTCGAAGCCGAGTCAGACCCAGACCCCGACCCTTTAACTCGGCGAAAGTGTCGCTTGCTACGGCCACCACAAATAAGGATCGGTGATCTCATCCTACAAATGGGCGACACATCCCTAGAACCAATATTGGTTCCCGCAAATACCACATCATCTGCAAAATCATTAGTCCGTGTTCTAGCGTTAGTCGTTGAATTTTTATCCACTGTCAAAATCTTCAGCATGTACTTCTTTCTTTTTATTACAAGCGTTTATTTTTAACTTGCAATGTTTGTATGCATGTATGTATGTACGGGTCAAATCTTAAATTTTTAATCTCACCCGATCTTCGTTAATATTTTAAATCCAATATGGCGGACGGCTCAAGATGGCGGACTAGAACTTTAAATTAAATCAAATCCATGAATTGATTACATTACACAATTTATATGAACTAAAAGCTTGTCGCGAGATTTAGTTTGTCGCGAAACTCCCGTCCAACTTAGCTCACACTAACATTAACACAATAACATTTAACTAATTTTTTTTCAGCGGATAGTCCACGAGGCTTATGCTGCAATAGATACATTACTTCTGCAAAGTGTCGAGCCCCTTGCCCCTCAAATGGTTGTCGTGACCAAATCTAATAATGCTGTTGTATTTATTTCAAATCGTTTGATATCCTTATTGCCTATATTTATATGTAAACGATTTGTTTAAATTAATATTTAGACTTTTTATATTTTAATCCATTAGACTATCAATACTGAGTATCGACATGACACGGTCTCGTAATTTAATCTGACATAATAATGAAATTCTTATCTTCATAGCAGCGAATAATTTGTGCAACCGATTTTGAATAAATAAAGGAGATTATTTAGACGTTTGACTAGTTTAATGAAAATTTTATTCCTGTGCTTTCTTTAACGTTGTTTGGTAGATCAATGTTTATTTCTTATATTTAGTTATCTAATGATATATTAAATAAATTATTACTTCTAATATGTGTTTGTCTTTGTATTGTTACATAATTGTGCTTTTTTTAGTAACTATAAGAAAGATACCGTTACACTATGATGAAAAAACCAATAAAACTATATCTATTATATTATTATTATATCTATTCTACTTATATCTACTAGATATTCCAAATATTTCATTTAGGTAAGTTGCCTTTTTTTGTTTAAAATTGTCTTGTAACTCATATGATACTTTGAAATGAAATCTGTATTTTCTAAAATTATTGGCAATAAATAGGCACTTATATTAAAACTCGTACACAATGGTGAAATACATAAGTTATCCATTTTTCCAAAAGCGTATTAGTGTAATACACAGCGAGATGGACAACGAGATAGCACTCAGTAACAGTATTTATTTGTACTTGACTTATTAACTGTGGTCTTCATTAGCTAACATTGTTACTATTTCATGGATCAAGGGAGAATTCATACAAGCTATTCGCTTCCGGCTTATAAAGTGCGTGCGGTCACAGAGTACACTTGTTACTATAGAGCCCAGCCAATAGGATGCAAGGTCAATAGTACGGATATTAAGCATATTTCATAAAGACATCAACGATTTTTGACATATTAGTATTAAACAGTATATTATTTGACATTGTAACAGATCCACCCTAAGTACCTAGCTACAATTTTGAAAGGAATATAAAACTGAAATTAATATAAGTAACGCCATCTAGTTTAACATTATAAGTACTTTTAAATACTACTATGATTTGATGTTTTGACAAACGTAATTTAAAATCTTTGTAATGGAGGTTAAAACTCATAAAATATAAGTAAAGAAGTTTTTACAGTTTTGCAATCATAGACAAAAAATGACTGATCGAATTGACCAATCGGGGTTATGTAAAGGTATAAATAGTTAGAAGGAAGCAATAAAAATTTGGTTCGCTACCAGCCACTATTAAAGGGGAAGTTAGTAGAGTTTATGAATGAATATGAATGAGATAGATGATAATAAAAGCGAAACGTAAAGAAAACAAACGAAGAAATAACGGGATTAAGGTAAAAAGTTAGGAAAGACAAGGATGGACTGAGGAAAACGAACCATGGAAATAGAGAACAAACGAAGGAATAACTGGACTTTGGTAAAAATTTAGGAAAAAACAGGTTAGGAGGAAAAATAATATCGTGGGAATATAGAATGAAGCGTGTGAAACCAAGGGATATTTAAGGAGCTTGTAATAGTTATTCGGGGTCAGTCTCAAGATCAGTCTGGAAGAATACTTTAACAGTGCAGTTATTACGTTATACAAATGTGAATAAATACTAAATAGGTCGTTATAATGCTGGTGAAAACAGCCAAAAGTTCTGTCGGTATTAACAGTGAAATTAGCTAGGTAAAATTCAGGTCTTCGTTCTTGCTCGTTGCGTCTTGAAATAAACACGTCAAGAAGTTCGCGATCTGTGTCAGGTAGATCCCACAGAAAATATAGGAATAAGTTGTCAGGGTTCGGTTAGAGTAAGAATCTAGAATTTTGGGATATCAGTAGCCTGATTTACTGAAAGTTTGAACAAATCTAGCAAAATTCGAGAAGAAGGATTAATGCATGACAGTGAAAGTACTAGCTAGTTCTGGAGTACTCTAAAAGATTCATTGCATGTATGTGTTCGTAAATATAGTATTAAGAAGTGCTGCTGTAACACTAAAGACTGTAAGTAGATTAAATTAACTTTTATTGAAACGTACAAAAATAACTACCGTACATACTTAATACAAATGTTGTTGTTTTTATCCTCACTACTGGGTCAAAATGAGGTACTTATATGATACAAGAATAAATACATCAATAAGCTAGCTTTAATGAAACTGGAAGTAAATCCAGTGCACCGTCTTATCATCAGAGTTTTATTATAGGAAGTCACATACGGCGTTTCGTATATTGCGTTTCATCACATTAAGCGATAATCAATTTAGTTCGTACAAAAATAATATTTGTGGCATTGCCAAAGAGACAAACAATCTTTATGACTAAGCAATCACCTACCGCCTTCATTGTTCAAAATGTGTGTTGAATAGAGTCAGTGCTAGTTCAATTAACAATTTCATTGGCTCATAATAAGATAATGGCAATGAATATTCTGTATGGTTGTCAGTTAGTAAATTATATAGTAATGGTGTGTGGAATCAAGCAGATGTTCAAATGGGTATTCAAATTATCTTTTATAAAAATGTATCATAGTATTATATACGACTACGTTATAGTAGAAATACTCAGTGTTTTTTTAGTTCAACACATATAAATTCCAAATACCTATACACATTCCTTTAGGAACTAGTGTGATATTAATATTCAAGTATGGGTTCCGCCTACCATTTAATAAGGCAATAAACTATTTTAATATCTATTGTTATGTATTTGAGTACGTTCTAATTTATTAACTTCATTTTATGTTAGGTTTTCTGATACCATATTAAAATAACTTGTTTACTACAACTTTGTTTAATTCACAACGTAAGGCCACACTAGACGATCACAATCAAGTAACAGTTAAATATCTTGAATAAGTTTATTCATTCAGATCATTTTAGATCATTCTAGATCAGTAGGGTAGGTTACACAGTTACACACCTTTAATAGTAGGGAGGAAGGGTTTGTTACGTTGCCGCGTTGGTAGAGAAGGCCAGCCCTTGTAACACTGGCTAGCATAATCACGTATTATCTTACACTAGTGGTAAGTTGAAAAAATAATAACTATTTTTTTATTTATGGACTTACTTTCCTGTGTCTAATTGAATTAGGTATATTAGTGTTTTCACTGATTTGTTATAAAATATTTTGGTTCAATTAAATAGTGATAAAATAATCTTGATATCAAAGGTTTTAGCACGTGGCACAAGGTCGCTAGTTAAAAGAAATAAACGCAATCAAATATTTTATTTATCTTGTATCGAATGAGTATATTAGTACTATATATCATTAAATTTTATCTGTTCCTATAAGATTTAAAAAAGTATTAAGTTATGAATTAAATACGCCTTTAGAAACACATCATAAAATATTTTAAAAGGATTTGTTAAACGTATGAAGGCGGAGAAAGTCATCTTTATTTGCAAATAGGTGCTGGTGATTTTGTGTATCATCGTTTTGCAACTAAAAGTGCATGTTTGTTGGAGTTCAATATATTTGTTACTCGATGAAGATATCTTTTATAATGTAGCACAATGCTCTAAGTAGAGATGTAAATTATTGGTAAAATCTACTTGTATTTGAAGAGCATATACATAATGCAAAATACGTATTTTTATTTTGCGTTTGCACTTTTTCAAAAATCATATTCTTCTATAATTGAAATAATTTAAATATACATATTTTGTATTTGTAAAATCAATATACTTTCTTGAATTTTTATTTTTCTTTTAAAATGGGCACGCGCCTGCCCTTTACAAAATGTGCTACGTCAACAATACAGAGCGGGACTGCGCACCGAGAGCGCGAACGCGTCGGAAACGATTCCCTCGAACTCTGTATAACCAACGGCGGAATACACGCTACGGTAACAAGCTGTCTGGAAACCAGTGCGCACAAGCCCCTCTCGCTACGTGTAACCGACCCTGCTCATGCCCGAACCTACCAGGCGTGAAGAGGGCGAAACATTAAGGTACACACGCAGTGAGGTGCCTTCTTGTAGGCGTGGCGCTGACGTAGCACGGGAGCGCAGAGGACTGGGTCGCTGGCGGGTTGAACACATGAAGACAATGACACACAGATACTACAATAAAATTTCGCTGTATTCTTCTCAAGATACAATTACTCTTCTTATTACTATTTTCTTAGTACTATCTTCTTAGTACTGTTTCTTCCAGTCTTGATTCTTGAGTCTTGAGTCTTCAGTTTGTGGCACCTGTGTGTGCCGGTAGGCCGCGACGGCTAGACTTTTAATTTACCGTTGGAGCGGGACGGAGCGATAGCGTCTATCTCTCTACTACTCTAGCATTACCAAATATGGTCATGGCGCGCTACCGCAGTGGCGCGTCGCGGCTGCACTATTGCTGTCCCTATCTACGTTATTATTATTATTCTATACAATGTTCAATAAATTGTTAATATCTCTAAATATACTTATTAAATCACTATGAAATCTGTCTTATGTTATTACGGACATAAATACCTACATAAAAGCACTAAATACAACATTAAGGGTTAATAAACATCGTAAATATCAAACAATAAACTTTACAACCTTAAACGGCCTAAAACACGTTATGTACGCACTATTAAACGTTACAAACATTATACAACACACATAGTAGGCTAACTATCCTATACGACATTAAACATTATATATAACTGTTATAAAACACAGATTATTGATGAGATATAAGTTCAATACTTTAAGAGACTATTTCTACGATATTATAAGCATTTTTACAAGTTATTCATTTTTCTTATATACCTACAAGTTACAACATTTTATTCAAAACATTAAATCACCGATTGTGTGTATAAATTCTTAATCCCTACAACTTATATCTACAATTATGATTTCTATCATCACGCTTAGCCCTATGCGTCGCTAACAAGTTTGTATTTTTGAGTTTTTGAAGTGAAAACTTCTTTTAGCGCGGTACGCATATTTTTATGAGATAAAATCTCTGGACTCGCGACACCGTTATGAGACGCAGCTATAGTGTGTGCATACATGCATGTACATATAGCAGACCGCGAACGCGTGTAGATAATTAAGAAAAAACATTTATTGCTATAAAATTTATAACAATTGTTTTACCTAGTGTTTAAACAACCGATAATACAACAATTGTTAACTTCCGATCAATTTTTTTTAAATTATAAATAATATTGTGTTACGGGTTCTGCAGAGATATTATAAAATTATATGTTAAACATATAAATAGAAAGCGTAGTGATATAGATATAATTAACAATAAATATTTCAATAATAATGACATACATGTGTAGGTATACGTGTTGGTAGTCAAGTTTGCGGGAGCAATGTATTAGTAAAAAAAAACTGATATAAAGGAACTTTTAATTACTTTCAAATTTAATGAAATATAATTAGGACTAATTAATTAGACGAGCGTAAGGACAGATCGAGATGCCCAAGCACGACTGCCTTACTTACTATAACTTATTTCCAAACTTAACTACTTATTCCCACGAGTTACGTGCGTTACCGGGAATCAGAATGCTTACACGGCATTTACGTGGGAACGTGTTGTTATGGTTTGTCCCGGTGACCGCATAACTAGGTATTGATATTAGTAGGACGATGAATATTGCGGGGGAAAAAATCATGAAGGTAGTTTGGGGCAGTTCAAAAATATATGATCCACGGATACCTCATCCTTTACGACAATCGCAAACGCTCATAACAATGATTGAACCCAGGAGAACCGGCTAAATCCTGTCCCAAGTGAAAGTTGACTGAGGTAAAAAGGTACTGGTGAGTGTTTGGTGGACCAGTGCTGCTGTCATAAACTACAGCTTCGTAAGATCTGTCCAGACGATAACGGCAGATCTATATTGTCAACAACTGCAAACACTGATGGAAAAGCTAACCGTTAAACAAACGAGACTGGTCAATCTCTCTAGCCCACTGCTGCTTCAGGACAACGCTAGACCCCATACTTTACGACAGACGGTTGCTAAATTAGAGGAACTGCGGTTGGAATGTCTCCGACACCCACTATACTCCATGTAATTCATTCATTCATTCCATATAATTTCATAATATTTTTTTCGTTTTACTTTTTCTATATGAAACGCTAATTGTAAATGTAAGGTCCTAACACATCGAAGTTTTCGATTCATAATCATCAATATTTCCAACACTCAAAAATCTGTTCCTTAAAATTAATATAATAGTCATTTTACCAAATTCTGCAAACGGAAGGATAGTTGAATTTGGGCTCGTTTGTTTTGTTGCCATGTGTACTTTCTATTACACGTGATGACGAAACCTGAAGACTGAGCCGGAAGATTGCCACTGGAATTCCCTGAAGCAAACTGCAAATATTGTCCGGTTCTGGTTCGTTTGTTTTGTTCTCTTGAGTATATTTCATTGCACGTGATGTCAAGGGTCTGAAGATGGACCCAGACAGTCGTCACTGGAACTCCCTGATAACAAATGGTAGCACATTCGAAATTGGGCTAGTATGTTTTGTTTTCATGGGTACCTTCCATTACAAATGATGCCGAGAGTCTGAAGATGGAGCCGGACGATCACCACTGAAACTCCCTATTGGAAACTGTAAACATAGTCGGGTTCGAGCTCTTTTGTTTTATTCTCATGATTATCTTCCATTACACATGATGATAAGAATCTGAAGACGGAGCCGGGTCGACACTATAGTTCTTGATGATAAATGACCTTAGTCCTTTTTTCCAACAAATATCTGTTAGATCATTAGGAACTGCTGTGTACAGGCCCGGCCTGTATTTTGTTTGGGTTGGTTCGGGATGTAAGGGTTCCAAATCAACATCTTTTAGGAGCCAAACAAAACAAGAAAGCCTCTTCTAATTAAGACTCATTGGATTAGTCTTGGTAAGAACTAAATATCTCGATGGTGACCAAAGTCTATCGATGTAACCGGAATCTCTATATCCAGACTTCTGCTATCGTTTTTCTGCCGATATCGTCATTTTTAACTGTCATTTCATTCAGTTACTTTTACTTTCTCTTCGCGATTATTTTTCAATTTAGTTCGTCGCTGTTAGGATCCACGATCTATCTCACAAAATTAAAGAACTATGTGCAATGTTAACATATGCAATAACGATGCTCTAGAAGAAATGAAAAGAATGGGATGAATAATGATAATGAAAAATTAATAAAATACATAATACAATTTGTTACATAATTTTAATGCGGGATGCAAACAATTATTTTGTTATTATATAGTATTACTAGCTGTGCCCGCGATTTCGTACACGTGGTATATTTCGTGAATGAAAAACAGCAACTAAATAAAAATCTCACCTCACCTCACCTCAATCTCATCTTATTGTATTTGACCCGCATAAGCTTTGATAATACCCAACTTAAAGCAATTTAAATGTTAACCGATATCACAGCTTAATATCATACAGATATTATCTAAAAAACATAAAGACTGACTGCTATGTTCGAGGTCCTGGGTTCGATTCCCAGGTCGTGCAAAGTATTATTGGGTCTTTATATAAAATTTTCAATAGCAGCACGGAAGTTGGTTTTGTGCCCGATTAATGGCAATAGACTCACCCCCTATTACATGGGACCTAAAAACATACTCGGCGAACTGTGGGTGCACATTAGTACACCTGTGTCTAACCCTTCAGCGAATACAGTCGTGATGGTATTTATATATTATAATATATATACTTATATATATGATTTTATATATATGTGTATAAATATACAGGTTAAAAAAAAAACGGGAATGATAAAGATAAAATCTCTCGAATGAACATTGTATCTTACACTGATCTCACAATTACAGGAGATCATGAAATTTAACAATTCGTACGTATTGAAATAACATAAATGTAAATTTATATCTAAAGAAGATATAAATTAAAATTATTATTTTCATACATTTTAACAAATTAACTGATAACTTATGCACAGATTATGACTGCATTGTTTTTCATACTACACGGGTATGACTGGTTTATAACTCTTCAGCAGCTGAGCAGCTTACTCGCTGTGGCCGTTGTACGCATCTTTTGAGACTTCCAGCGTTTACCAAATTCGCAACAAAATCAAACAGAGGTAGTGCATAAAGAAATTTATTTGAAGATGTCTCTCTCCTAGGGACAATCTGAATAGTCGAATACCTCCACCTTACAGAAGATCGCAGTCAAATTACCCATTAGCAATGCGCTAGTTATACCATAGTAGCCTTAAGATTAAATGTTATACATTATTGTGCAATTTCTTAAATAATTAATCATAATAATAGTATTGTAAGCATTCGTAGGCTACAATAACTGCTTACCATCAAGCAGACCGTATCCTTATAGCCACCTTTGTTATATAAAAAGAAAAAGCAGTATTTGTCTGCCCGGATACCTCTTACTAATAATTTGAGACTCGAGCAAGCTTTAAAAAGCAAGCTTCTAAGTCGTCATAAATAAATGACAATGAAGCTTATCAATGTTGAGGAGGAGGATTACGGGGCGATTTTTAAATAAACCACTTTTCTTTTATAACATCTTTCTTTTCTTAATGTTTGTATCATAGCAACTCAATATACATTTTCTTTTTTTAATTCATAGACATAGAGATTTTATAAGAAAGGAGATGCGCATTGTTACTCAACAATCAAATATGGAGGCTTTTAATTAGCTTTTTTATTATTTATTTCATCTATTTTTTACTGATAATATTAATCTTTGTTATTTGATTGACGACGGCGTTACTTTGCGGAAATTCATACAGGGGTTAATATTTTTTCTGAAATATCTTCAATGTACAGATTTCGACACTTTACTCTTTTATTATAATTAATATACATTAATATCAACATTCTTCCTTGTAATGTCCCATTAAACTAAGCCGTATAGCGCCTTCCTATGAACACTCCTGGAAAATACATACGGTTTCAATTATTGTTTTTATTGAAAATTATGTCAAGGCAAAATAATTTGGATTAATTTAGTAGATATCTTTTCTCGTTATTTCATTAATATATTACAGAATTACACATACATATCGTTAATGTAAAGATTTGGCTAGACGGGACTTCGGAAATAATTTATTACCAGTATGCTTGCTTTCCGAATCGAACATCAGTATTTTTTCCGTTCGGAACATACAAGTTCGTGTGCGCCATGTACACAAATTCATTTGAAATGCGTGCACTCGGATGTCCGAATCGGAATTCCATCCGCTTTGCGCAGACGTTCGTTTCTTTATAACGGGAATAATTTACTACCAGTACCTATGCTTCTTCTGAATCGAATGTCTGGATTTTTTTCCGTTCAAAACATACGAAATCGTGTGCGCCATGAATTAAATTCAAGTATCAAAAACCTAATGGGGGATCCTGATGTGTGCGTCCGGTCTACACCATATAAGAAACCCGAATCGAATTAACCGCAATAGTGCTAACCGGGGGAGCTTGTTGTAGATCCTAATAATAACTCTTTTTTAAATATAACTACATAATTTTTAACAAAAGTTACCTTCACAGTTAATACTATATGTAAAGTCAATGAGATAACATGACAACAGAATTTAAACCCTCAAAAAATTTGTTTGTAGGGCGATATAGTTCCGGACTACCTTGCGTCCATGAAATAAATTGATACAATTTGAAGAAAATTAACATTTCGAAATTCATAAAAAAATAGTTACGAGTAGAATGAAAAATTTAGCAATGTGTACAATTAATGATAATAATAATGTCAGCAAAAGATATAACAAAATACATTAGGTATGTAGTTATCTAAAGATAATTTGTCCGAGTTTATGATATTAACATATTAACATTCATACGTACGAGATAATTAAACAATATGATATATAGTATCGAGACATGTATACAGACAGTAGATCTGGGCTGCAGGTTCATGAGCAACTTTTGTATTTTCAGTTAACTAGCAACTTTCAGATTGGTAAGTTTGTAGGTCAACATGGCAACAATTCTTGTCATCAAATCCTGATCTATCGGAGGTCGAGTCTGTTTTCGAATATTACTTTACCACTGTCAAATGATGTACCTTAATTAATTTTGCTGAGTTTGCCTATTCGATCTCTGTTAATTATCAGTCCCTAGTATCCTACTGCCTTGCTATTGTCAGTTCTTCGCGTATAATTCAGTCAAATGTAGAGCGAGCAGGTGGCTAACTTGTCTAAGATTTTATTCGATATCCCTTTTACTTACAACCCATGCAAAATAGGGTAGGTATCTATACCCGACTGAGACCTTCACAATGACTCTTTTGGTTTGTAGAACTTCGGGATCAACCAGTGTATCCAGCTGCTGATTTTTTTTTCGATCTTACTACAAAATTAGCCTTAAGGGCCCTGAAGCCTCAGAAGGCTTTGACATTTTCACCGGGATGGGAGTGAGCGTTGAAGGCACTCAGCCCCAAAAGCTTGGCAACTAGTTCTCAAGGGTGCCAAAATGGCCAAACCTCAGCTTGGGCTGATGCCCTACATGCCATTAAGTCGCGATTTGGCTAATTCCCTATCCGTAGAAAATTCGATCCAACTAACTGTATATATTTAGGAAAATGTTTCTGCTTTCTAAGGCCCTTACAGAACCTATGTACCTGAGTGGTGTGTATGTGCGAAGTGCAGTGGCACCGTATCGCTCCAGCGGCTGCTGGCTCAAGGGCTCCATGCCAGAGGAACGGAGAGGGAGGTCTTGGCGGGTGCCAGAAGCCGACAGGTTGCAGACCGGCATGGCAATGACGACCGGCGATGGATTGCAGATCTCTTTAAAGACTAGTTCGTGCCAAAACGGACCAACATCCAACCAACTAATATAGTATCGATATTCCACCAGTCTTCTACGTTCGTACGTTCTTTTTAACCGACTTCAAAAAAACACGGAGGTTACTCAATTCGAGTTATATTTTTTTATGGATTTTCAGCCATAACTTCTTTGTTTAAGAACCGATTTCGATGATTCTTTTTTTCGTTGGAAAGGGGATTACCTCAAGGGTGGTCCTAATTTCACTGGCATTAGACGCTCACCTTCGAAGATACATCAGGGAACTCTTGAAAGCCATTGAAGTCGGTTTTCTTTTTTGTTAAAAATTGTTTTGTATTGGTATTTTATTTTTTATTGTAATCTACACGTTCGACCATCACTGCGAAGAGAGCCGTGTGCAAACATAACCAAATTTCGATCGGTAATTACCGTGCTCAGTACATAATCGTTGAGCACTTGTGCGATCAGTCGTCATGGCCGAGCATGTAGAAGGGCCATCATAGATTACAAAAGGAATTATTTTGCGAGGACGGCGCGACGTCAACGATTGATAGGAAAATGTATAAAACCGGCGAAGAAACCGCGCAATATTTCACTCGCGCGGTGCAACTGTGAAACCGCTTTATTCCACAAAAATTAAAGTTGACTAATAAAATTAACAAGTGTTTTATTGTGTCTCATAATGGTAAGTCGTTTATTTACTTTAATATTTATTTAAATTCATATGTATTTTTTAACGCTACAGTTTTTTTTAAAGTCATTTATTTAAAAGATTTAGGTAGGTAATGTACGAATAAGCGATAAGACTGCATTATTTTGATATTACCAACATAAAATTCGTTATTTATTCAAAGCTATTAATTAAATTTAACGATTCCCAATTAAGGTTGGCTTGCGTAACATTTTTTAATATAATTAAAGTAAGACTAAACATATTAAAAAGAGTTAAACAAAATTAGCGACTTGCACAAAATAAAAATAGTCGCTAAATACGTTTAACAAACTGTCAAAGTTTAATATATCCAAGAATGACTACTTAGCGCCGCTAATTACGTTTAAGTGACTCCTCGATCACGCATTTTGTTTAGCAACTTGCTTGATGGAAACAGTTTTCTTGCATTCAATAGTGTGTAATAGGGCTACAAAGAGGAAAACAAGACCAGTTTTTTTTCTATACTAAAATTGGGTGCCTTGGTTCTTGTAACACTTTTACCAGATTTCTCACTCATATATAATAGAAGATAATATATATAATAATCTGAATTTTTTTAATGTTATTCTTCGCGTCGTATGCTCTATTTTCGTGTTATTTATTTGACTTTAACAGAAAACAAACAATGACATCCAATTATGCACGTTTCATTATATGCATTTGTTAGTCATCGCGCTTTTGGGTTTAAAAAACTCATCATGACACTGCAAGTGCAATGTAAAACGGAACGCAAAACTGCTTTACAGAGTCGCTAATTATGTTTAACTAAATCAGCGCGGCCGCATACTGAATACGCCGATACTGAATGTATCGTTCAAGATGACCCTAATTGCGTTTAGGATAAATCCATTTAGGAGGCTAATGGCCGCTTAAGAAACATTAGTTTTAAAATATTCGAAATAATCTATTCAACTCCAAATTATGTACTTATTTAATTAGTTAGTAACCGTGAATATTGAACTTTTTTGGGCCTAAATTTGTGCCTTTACTATATTCATCACGTATACAGTAATTTATAAACACTAGATCTAATAATAGCAGCATAGCGAAATAATTATTTATTACATTAAGACAATTTGGTTTTTTGGTTCATTTGATGGACATTTGGTTCAGTTCAACATGAACTGACGATCTTCGCCTTGAAGTGGTATAACTTTCCCATTGTAGTTATTGACATAATAACTTCATTTTATTCACAATTAAAATTTACCATATCAGCAAACAATGAGCACACAAAACCCCTACAATATAATGTGGGGCTGTTCCAAGGCTGTTGTTTGTCACCAATAGCATTTAAAATAGTTATAAATATTTTAACAGATAAGTTAATAAAAATAAAATTGGTAATAAATTGACATGGTCAATCTTAGCCTTTGCAGACAACCTTGCAATACTGGCACGTAATCAAAACAATGTCCGGCACTTTTGAATGAAGTGGATGAGTTCTGTACAGGGACTGATGGAATGAGGGCAAAACCAAGTAAATGCCATTGTCTGTGTCTGGGTAGATGGGGCACTAAATATACCTCATACAATCCAGGACCCCCAATAGGTGGGAAATGTGTTACCACAGTTCTTGAAACGGTGCCTTACAAATTTCTTAGAACAAGGGACGTAAACCACCCTTGGACGCAGTTATCGATCTTTTCCTTAGTGACCTCAATAAGGTAGACCTTCAGCCAATTAGCAATATTAAAAAAGTTTGGATATACGACAACTATCTTACATCTCGTCTGACTTGGCCTTTCCTGGTGTATGACTTTGGTAAAACTCTCCTGGCAAAGATAGATGCAAATGTCATAAAGATGATGAGGTTATGGCTTGGACTGGCACATTTGGCTGACCCCTCAACTTTATTTAGGGATCATAATAATTTTGGGATGAAATTAAAGAGGCCATCAGAACTCTATAAACACCTTAGAGTCACCAAAATGTTATCTTGGGGAAATCCGAAGATGAAATAATTACATCTCTCCCAAAAGGCAAATGTGCCACAGAACTACAGTCAAGACCGTAATTCCATGAACAATTTATGGCAGGTGCACAGGTTGATAGACTGAGGTTGAGTTTGAGAAAGAAAAAGGATGACCGAGATACAATAAAATTATTTCTACAACAAGATGAAAATGACACCTATAGAGTGCACGCAATGAATTTAGAAATCCAAAAAGAGTGTTTAGCCATAGGCGAGTTCTGCATCCCACTAGCACTAAAGCCCTACTAAAATTTTACCTTAATGCCTCCCAAATGACCCTCCCAGACCAGAGTAATTTAGTAAGATGGGAGAAAGCCTCTGAAAAATCTTGCTATATTTGTGGTGAGGGAATAAGTTCAGCCAGGCACTAATTAGTAGGATACAAGGTGCTTCCTGATAGGGATCACTACTCACGTCGACATGATAGAGTACTTCAGTTCATACGTGAAGCAGTAAATCTTTCGGTAGCTAGAGCTCAAAAAGGATTGACCATTAACAGGAGACAAATTAACATTATAAAAAAAGGCTCAACAGTAAATGCTAAAAGTAAGCCCTTCTCAATCCTAGGTTCTGCACCTGATTGGACTATCTTAGTGGAGACATATGAAAAACATTATAAAATCCCAGAGGATGTGGTTGTTTCGTCATCCAGACCAGACATATTTCATTATTCTCGAGAAATCAAGAGTAATATACCTAAAGACCACGAAATAAAAATGAATAAATATTACGATCTATGTAACGAGTTAACCAAGAACGGCTATGCGGTTAACTTAAATGCGGTGGAAGTGGGAGCGAGAGGTATTTCAGCGAAATCTCTCTATAACTTGTTAAAAGACCTCGGCCTGTCGATAACTGCAGTAAGTTCTATTTTAGAAAGGGTATCTAAAACAGCATTAACAGGCTCTTACCAAATCTGGCTTGGCAGGGAGGATATCGCGGGCAGTCAAGGTGAGCGCTGATGTGCATCATAAAACCTTAAACCTACACCTGGGTCGCAAGTCCCGGGGACTGCTCGTGTTCCCACTGTCTGCTACACGATAGACCCGACACCCGCACGGTGTTTCCATGGAATGCTAAGATGTTTATCTCTGTCTACCTATTTTTTTAGAATTATTTATTTCTTGAGAAATATGAATTACACTTTTGATTCTGTTTGGTATTTAAAAGTAAGTCATATAATATTTACGTAAATGTTATATTTTAACTAATGGATAGTTGAAAATAAAACATTTATTTTATAACCGTCATCAATAAGCAACAACAATTCAGTGCTAATAAAATATCCAATAATAAAACAATATTCTATATTGTTAATATATTAACTAGTAACTGACAATTATAAATTTTATAGTATTATAATTTCAAAATCAAAACTACAATTACTAAATACATTGGTAAATAATATAAAGCAGATAGTAGGTACATATTCGCTGACCACATAGTCTCTACCATTAGGTTGACGACCCTCACAATTTTGATGTACCTAATATAGGTGGTCTATTCTATACTATACTCACTTGTACCAAAAAATGGCAACAATGTCTCTACAACGTATGAAAAACGGAATTCATGTAATTGTCCTTGTGTAATCCGTAAATAAAATAAGGTTTCTACATATTAAAATCGGTAAGTACCTACTCAAAGTTTTAGCAATACCTACTTTGTTCACATTTTATAATAAATAGTTCAACAATATCAACACATTTCGTGATATTGTGCGTTATCAAACTAATACAGAATGGATTAGATTACCATCGCCATTAACAAAGATTTAATTTATAGGTTAGATACAAAAGTGGACGAGTTCTGAATATCATTATAAATATTTAGTTAACAAAGCACGGCTGATTTTTTGGTATAGGTATATAAAAGATATCCATAGGCAGTTATTATAAAAAAATAATACAATAGTTAGCCTTCTTATAATAATTAAGAAACCATCCTCATAATTGTAACCTTGAGGCTTATACGCGGTACTAACTCAATCGATGTTGAACGTACAAAACCAAATGATCTTTACAAAACCATGAATCCAATTTACACTGCATTTTATAATAATTGCATGAAGAATATTATATTCTGTGTCTCTTCCTATGAGCTAGATAATTTTTTTAACAACACCATAGAATGAGAAATACTCTATTACCGTTTATCTTGTGGTTCAAGTTCTATCATCCAAGATCAGAATGATAGGAAACAGAAGCTTTCGGGATCGATAATGAGTAGGTACTTGGTTTTAAAATCGCTTGCTATCCTATACTGATATTTAATTTAAAAAGCCATCAACGATAATAATCATACATTGTTTCCTTATTTTAATATTTTGGTATGTTTGATAACTTGCCACTGCTATCAATTATATAATGTATTAGGTTATAAGCTAGTCACCATATTATTTGCAACTAGTTGTACTATGTTCATCGTAAGAACGCTTACATGATATATCAAGAGAACGTAAATTGTTACGTGATGCAAATACATAATTACATAGCATAAAAATATGCAATAAGTTTCTGTAAGAAATCGTCAATTTAACTATATTCAACTGCAGCAGCGGCTCCGTGTGATTCCTAGAATGACTGTGAGCGATTCTACCATTCACGGACCCAAAATTGACGGTATACCACCGAAGAACGCGCTTTAACTTTGTACGTGAGCACTTAAATTGGTCATTGGTCAAAGTTCTCTTTTCTGACGAATGTAAGATCATGTTGTATGGTAACGACGGAAAAAGGAAGGTGTATTGAAGAGAGGGAGAGTTTTTTGCACAGCGCTGCATTGACGAAAAAGTTAATTACGGTGGCGGTTCATGGACGGTTTGGGGAGGCATACCTAAGCGCTGATGGAAAAACCGAACTTGCTGTTGTATTTGGACTTCGCTTACCGTCATTAAATGGGCAACGTTACATCGAACGTTACATTTTATTGGTGAAGAGTTTATTTTTATGCAGGACAATGCCGGGCTCATATTGCAGGCATTGTAAATGAATACCTGAACGAAGTTCGTATTACGGTTATGGGATGGCCAGCAAAAAGCCCGGATATGAATCCCATAGAACACCAATGGGATGAGTTGAAGAGACGAGTAAGATCGAAAGAAAGCTCTTAAAAGTATAACCGCTTAAAACAGTTATACGAGAAGAATGGAATAACATTCCGTTCCATGAGGAATCGCATGGAAGCAGTCATTAGAGCTCGGAGAGGAAATACGAGATGCTGAATAAATTTTTTTTTTACATTTTTTGTCTTACGTCTTTGTTTCTAACATTTTATAAATTATTCTCAAAGGGTAAAAACATACCTGATGAATAAAACATGCTAGTTAAAAAAAAATTATTTAATTTGAAACATACTTACCTATGTAATTTCTACATTTTGACATCAGCTACACGCAAAAGAGAACATTGACTGGAAGAATTAATCTTGTTGTTTGGCGTCATTTAATATAGGTTATTTGGGATTATGATCTCAGTTTTTAAAGTTTTTTTTTTATTATTTCCACAGCTTAAGTACTCCTTATTTAATTTGTAGCATAATCGTATTATCGATTATATTTAGCTCTAAAAAAGAATCGATAAATATCGGTAAAAATCGGTGCATAGCCATACTTCCACCAAGTACTACATTACAGGCGTCAAGAGGTTATGGAGATGTAGAACGTCGTATGTTGCCTCTAATATTATGCCGGTTCGAGGGAGTTGTGATTGACCATGGGAAAAAACGACCTCACGACGACAGATAGTTAACACAAATTACAGTGCTACCACAGATCTCTCGTGCTATGAAATCTGTCTTCTGACAATCACGGCCATACATAATATACGATTCGGAAATAGGAATATTAATTATTACATATTATAATCAACTATAGTTAAAGTATATCATCTCATGCCAATTCTATTAAATCCAAACACGGCTAGGTTACATTGTTTTATTACGAAGTTTCGGTGATTTTTCTATACAACAAAAGTGGCAAACAAGCATACTGCCTGCCTGATGATAAGCAGATACAGTAGCCTATGGACGTATGTAATACCTTAGGTATCACTAGAGCGTTGAGTACCTTGAACACCCCTACCTCATAGCTCAAACCCTACTCAACGTAGGTGTAATGTATAGATTGATTAAGTTTTTCATATGTACCCCCACGTTCACCTTTGTCAATGCGCTTGCGATAATACACTCACATTCTGCGACCGTCCGTGTTTCATTGCGTACATTACATTGGCGCAGTCGGTTAAAGGAATTTTCAAAATGCCATTCGGGTCAATTGAAAGTTTTTTAATAGGCGTACATAATTGGGACGCATATTGTAGACGTGTGAAGCAATTTATAGCGTTGAATAACATCGGGAAAGAGTTGCATGTGGCGACTTTAGTGACGCATGTAGGAGTCGCGTGCTATGAGCTGATGTGTGATTTGTGTTTTCCTGATCATCCTGAAGAAAAATCTTTTGAAGAATTAGAGAGAATAATCAAGGAACATCTGGAACCGCGACGGTCGGAGATCGCAGAATGACATGTATTTCGGCAAAGGAAGCAAGGACGTGAAAAACTGTAAGCGAATACCTACAAAATTTAAAACATCTCGCTAAAACTTGCAATTTTAGTGACGGTCTAGAGGTAAATTTAAGAGATCAGTTCGTTTCTGGACTTCGTGTTGAGGATATGAGATCCCGGCTGTTTGCTGAACAAAATTTAGATTACAAGCGGGCAGTGGAGCTTGCTTTAGCACTTGAAGCGGCGGAGCGGCACGCGGCGATTGCGGCGGGCGGTGGTAGCGGTAGCTGCGCCGAGAGCGGTGCGGGCGATGGCGAGGTAGACGGGCTACATCGGGTGAGCGTGGCGGTGCCGGGGCTGGGTGACAGCGTGCGACGAGCCGGCCGCGCCGGCCGTGCGGTCCCCTGTACGCGTTGCGGCAAGGACAATCACGTGGCCGCGCGATGCAGGTTCAAGATGTACTCTTGTGATCGGTGCGGTGAAAAAGGACATTTGAAGGTCATGTGTCGTAAGTACGACGTAGATTCGGGACCAAATTCGTCGAGGAGAGTGAAAAGTCAATTTTTTTTGAGTGAATCGAATTCTGACGGTGATTTAAGTTTTTACAATTTTTTAGGTAATAATACTGATGGTCCTTATTTACTTGATGTTAAGGTTGAGAATTGTTTTATCAAGTTTGAAATTGACACTGGTAGTAAAATTTCTGTTATATCTAAGAGGTATTATGATGAATGTTTCTCACTTAAAAACATAATTAAGGAGTCGCCTAGTTTAAAAACATATACTAGCGATGTGATTAGACCTCTGGGTTATATTATGGTTAATGTTGTGTACGGACAAATAAATATAAATTTAAAATTGTTTATTATAGAGAACGGGGGCCCACCGTTGTTAGGCCGTACGTGGATACGCTGTTTGAATTTGAATGTTACACATTGTCAGAATATAATGCCAGACATAAACAAATGTTCGATAGAAGCATTACGTAGAGAATTTTCAGAAGTATTTGCTGATGGGTTAGGAACTTATAAATCTCGCATTAAATTACATTTAACAGATTTAACTCCGATTTATGTAAAAGCGCGGACGCTCCCGTTAGCACTGCGCGAGCCGGTTGAGCGCGAACTTGAACGTTTGCAGCAAGATGACGTCATATATAAGGTGGATCGTTCAGATTACGGAACACCTATTGTTCCTATAGTTAAAAAAAATTGTAACATACGTATTTGTGGTGACTATAAGGTCACAATCAATCCACTTTTAAAAGATTTTCATTATCCGGTCCCTCGAATTGAGGAAATATTTGCTAAATTAGCGGGAGGAGAACAATACTCAAAAATTGATTTATCTAATGCTTATCAGCAATTACTTCTTACGGAAGACTCACAACCGATGACGGCGATTACCACACATTTGGGTACTTTCATTTACAAACGCATACCGTTCGGTTTAAAGTGCATACCAGAGAACTTTCAAAAATTAATAGAGGAAACCATTAGTGGCTTGCCGTGTACGGTGGCATTCCAAGATGACATCTGTGTTACTGGAGTAGACAGAAACATTCATTTTAAAAACTTACGAGCGGTACTATGTAGATTGAGGGATGCAGGGTTACGTGTAAATTGGTCAAAATGAGATTTCTTTAAAAATAGTGTCACTTATTTAGGTTACTGCATAGATAAGTTTGGTCTTCACTCTGATAAGAAAAAGATTGAGGCGATAGTGACCGCCCCCACTCCTAAAGATATATCTCAGTTAAGAAGTTTTTTAGGTTTAGTTAACTTTTACGCTAATTTTTGTATGAATATTAGTAGTATTTTACATCCATTATATAATTTATTAAAAAAAGACGTTAAATGGAATTGGGATAATCAGTGTGAAAGAGCTTTTAATGAAATCAAAAACATGTTGAGTAGCAGTCCGGTGTTGGCTCATTATGACCCTACATTACCGTTAATATTATCTGTGGACAGCAGTGCGTATGGGCTAGGTGCAGTGCTTACTCACAGATTTCCTGACGGTTCAGAGAGACTCGTTAGCTGTGCTTCTCGCACATTAAATGAGGCCGAACTTAATTACTCTCAATTTGATAAAGAAGCACTGGCAATTTTATTTGGAGTAACCAAACATCACCAATATTTGTATGGTAGACATTTCATATTACGTAGTGATCACCGTGCTTTAAGTTTTATTTTTGGCAAAAATAAAGGCATCCCGCAGACAGCTGCGAGTCGATTGCAAAGGTATGCGATACGATTGGCAGCTTATAATTTTGACATAGAATTTGTACCTTCCACAAGAAATTGTTTTGCTGATTCATTGTCTCGATTACCGTTACAGTCAAGTGATAAATATAACATTAATTCTGAAAATTATATTGGTAGCTATTTGCATTTTATAGAAAATGATTTACCAGTTACATTTTATGAAGTACAAAAGGAAACAAAGAAAGATATACAACTAAACAAAATAGTAGGGTATATTAAATTTGGTTGGCCAGAACGTGTAGAAAGTGAACGAGACAGGGTTTATTTCTCAAAAAAAGATAATCTTTTCATAGAAAATAATTGTTTAGTTTGGGATTATCGCGTTGTAATACCAAATAACTTACGTTCTATTATTTTGGATGAGATTCATAGTGGGCATATAGGTATTGTCAAAATGAAACAAGTTGCACGAAATTATGTCTGGTGGGAGGGGTTAGACGCAGACATAGAGCGAATATGTCGTGAATATCAGGCTTGCGCTTCTCAACGCGAACAAGCCCCGCCAGTGCCATTACATTCGTGGAACTGGCCAAAGGAATCTTGGGTCCGTTTGAATATAGATTTTCTAGGGCCATATCGTAACAAGTATTTTCTTATATTAATAGATGCTCATTCTAAGTGGTTAGAAGTTGAAGAAGTATATAGTACTTCAGCAATGGCAGTTATTAATTTTCGGTCTCCCGAGAAGTATAGTGAGTGAAAACGGACCACCGTTTTCTTCGGCTGAATATTTACATTATTTAAAGATGAATGGTATCAGACGCGTAATAGTTGCTCCTTATCATCCATCTAGTAATGGAGCTGCTGAAAACGCAGTTAAACTTGTAAAACAAGTATTAAAAAAGGCAACAATAGAAAATGTCAATTTTAATAAAGCCATTTCTAGGTTCCTATTTACATACAGAAACGTTGAGCACTGTACAACACAAAAAGAGCCAGCAGTGGCCATGTTAGGTCGGCGGTTACGTGGTAAGCTTGATTTGTTACGACCGGTTACTAGTGAAATAGTCCACGATAAGCAGATAGAGCAAAAGACGCGCCGTGGTGGGAAGTTGCGTGAGTTTTTACCAGGGGAGGGGGTACTGATGCGAAATTATGTCAATAAAGATATAAAATGGAAAGATGGTGTAATTATCGATAGAACAGGACCTGTCTCGTACACTGTTAAAGGTACAGACGATGGTCGCATATCTAAGCGCCACACCGATCAATTATTAAGTAAAAGAAAATCACGTCATTCATTATCATGTGTAAATACACAACAATTGGATACAGAAACTAATTCTAATGAAAACAATGAGCCGATGGTTCCGGTTAATGAGTTTCCCTGTTCCAATAACGTTGTTTCATCCGATATAAATAACGAAATCCAGAAAGAGATGGTACCTAAACAAATCGATAACGTAGATTCATAGATTACCCAAAAACAGAGCTCGCCTAAAGCTATCACTCTGAGGCCACGAATAAAGATTCTATGATTTTAAGATCAAGGTCAAATAAGAAATAATTTTAGATTTTTAGATAGTGGATTAAACTATAAAATTAGGTTTTATTCGTTTATACTTTATTTTGGTTATTCTGTTAGTTTTAAGATGATCTTTATTTAGAAGGAGGACAATGTGATGTATAGATTGATTAAGTTTTTCATATGTACCCCCACGTTCACCTTTGTCAATGCGCTTGCGATAATACACTCACATTCTGCGACCGTCCGTGTTTCATTGCGTACATTACAGTAGGAATATATTACGAAGTTATGTATGTGGCTGCAATCTTCTGTAGGGTGGAGGTATTCCATCAGTCGGACTGCCCCAAGTAGAGAGAAATCTCCAAAGAAATTTCTCTTGTCCTTACCTGTCTCTACTTTCGACATTCGTGCTGTTTGTCGTTAAAGAGTTCTGTTATGCCTTCGCAGTTAGTCCAAAACATCTTTGACCATAGTTAGGTATCTACCTAGTCTTGGATTATTATAAACTTACCATTAAATTAATCACTATACATTTCCTATTCAATTTTGAAGAGTTCCCAGGTGTATCTTCGAAATGCCAGGTCCAACATCAATAAAATTAAAATTGAATCCACTTGAAAATATCTTCTTTCCAAAGAAAAAAATATTTAAATCGGTCTTTATATGACGTAGTTATGAGCTAACAAACGATAAATATATATATCCATACTAATATTATAAATGTATGAAAGTATCTCTGTCTGTCTGTTACGTTTTTACGCCTAAACCAGTGAACCAATTTTGATGAATTTTGGTATAGAGATAAATTGGACTTTGGGAAAGGACATAGGGTACTTTTTGTAGCGAAAATAATACTTTACGGGTAAAAATAGAAGATGAAATTATGTAAGAGGGAAATATCAGCTTCCACGATAACGGTTTGTTGATTTATTAAGCGCATGTGCAGTAATTATGAAATGACAGCGTTGTCAACGTCAACAAGTTTGTTGATATATTACATTGTTATACTTCATAAGAAATGTATTGTATTTCTAATAATTACCTATTAAATGATAGTCCAGTATTCTTTTTAAGATTGGCCGATGTGTTTTTAAACTGTTTAACTACGCAGTACGGCATAATGACTGTTTTATTTTATGACGCTGTCAAACCGCGGCTCGCGGGAGTTTATATATATTCTAAGCGATATATATACCTATTGTAAATTGTCTGGATTATACAGTTTTGCTAAAACTTTGTATTAAGAACCCATTCATATTTGTGCTTTTGCTAAGAAAGGAACAAAAGGGGTTTCACGTTTTTCTAAAACCTTCCCGCAGGCCGGTACAATAAGGTATGACTTTAATTATTTTCAAAGTTATATTGTGACGGTTAATGTGTTGGATTCATATTGGCATATAATGGCAATACCATACAAACAGTGATAAACCCTTATATGATTTTTTTTTTTTTTTTTTTTTTTTTTTTTATAAATATAGCTATTTACATTAATAAATCTGTGGTCTTGTCTGTACTTTTAATATTTTTCCAAAAATTCCTGATACGCATATTATATGAAAGACACTGATAACGAATACGCCATTAAAAAAAATTTTGTCCGTCTGTCTGTCTTTTTGTATGTCCGGCTTTAACTCAAAAACGCCTTGACCGATTCTTATGATTTACACGGGATGCGTATATCGTCGGACATTTGATGGGGTACAAAAAATTTCAATATTACTTTTAGATAATTAAAAAAAAATCAAAGAAGAATATATTTTCGCTAATACAATTATGTACACGGGAAGTGTAAGCCATTCCACGAATCATAAGTAATGAGAATTTTCAAAAACACTTTTGGGGATCGTAAAAAGAAAAAATAATTAATTCTTAACCGATTTTGATGAAATTTTATACACGGGAAGTGTAACTATTTACATAAGTAATGGGCTATAAGAATTGTCAATATTACTTCTAGAATAAAAAAAAAAAGTAATTCATCAATTGTCAACCGATTCTGATCAAATTTTGTAGACGGGAAACATATATCATACTATAATTGAGAGGCTATAAGAATTCTCAATAATGAATTAGAAATTATACATTAGAATAATAGTTTTCAACCAATTTTGATAAAAAATGTATACGGGAAATACATGCCACTCAATTGATACGGCATAATATGAAATGTCAACAATATGAGTAAAAATAAAGGGATTTAAATAATTATTACCTAGTAACAAACGCGTCCGAATTGATAACCTCCTCCTTTTATTGAAGTCGTTAAAAAATATTTTCAGAATACTTTAGTAGTAGGTGATTACAATTTGCAAATTACATTAAAATTAATACATACAATCCGGTTCTGTTTAAAATTAAAGTAAGTACATTAATTAATTAAAATGCCATGTCATGATAATACAACATTATTATTATAATCAAATAAAAATTGATAACATCATCAAAATATTAGTAGTATCTTTGTAAATTAATAAAATCTGTTTAGACAATATCAGTTTTAATTATTACATTATATCGAGTCTTTACATAGTCGTTATACCTGATTTGTATTGTTTCTGTTAAATTTTATCAATACAAACAAGTAGGTTTGCATTGCTTTAGTTTTAGATATCTATGTAATTGCTTACTCGGAAGTCATGGTATTTATACCTAAAAGATTAATCGTCGCATAATGCCGCTTATTAAAGGGGGTTTTTATCATAATTTGTTTTACCTATCAAGTTTTTTGATATTTTATGTCGCAGTGTTTTGATGCTTAATATTTACGAAGTTTACTGTTCCTGTTATATTTTTCTTATTTAGTTAGGTATTAGTGTTCTCAATAGATTCAAATAGGTTTTGTAACATTTTAATAAGAATCTAATAAGATATCGATAAATTACGTGTATTTGTGTAATAATATATATAATATATAATATACAGGGATAGCACTGGTGCTTCGTAGAAGGGGTAATAAGATCTAATAGCACAAATATTCGCGCCAAAATTAACGCTCGCTTGTTGTTACCAAATAAGGCAATGTTAGAGTGAAAGGGGAATAGACGCCATTGTTCCGTCGCATTCCAACACACCTATAAATATAGAGCTATTACGGCCAACCGGCACCCCAAGTTCGGTGAAGCTGTAAAAGCCGCAGCGGCTCTGTTTTTGGATAGGGCCCCTAAGGCTAACAACAGTGTAGTCAGTTCAAATAAAAAGAAAAAAAAAGAACGCTACTCAAGAAAAGAAGACTCAAGACTCTGAAGACTTGCAAGAAGCTCTGTGTAAAGACATCGAAGCACTGGATAGTGTTAACAATTATTGTAAGTGGCAATTGTGAAGATTGAATACAACGATTCAGCGATTCATTTTGGTTCTCGTGTGTTTCTGGTCTTCAAGAAATCTTCCACCCGCCAGCAACCCAGTCCATTTAGTTCTCAGCAGCTACGCCAGCGCCACGCGTCCGTGTAGGCACCTCACTGCGTGTGTGCCGTTCTGTTTCGCTCTCTTCACGCCTGGTAGGTTCGGGTGTGAACAGAGTTGGTCACACGTAGTGAGTTTGGCTCGCGCACATTGGCTTGCAGCTCTCTGCTTACCATAGATCGCATCAGCATCGTCGAGTACCGATATTTTAAATTTTCTATTTTGTGAAAAGAACGATGTCAAAGAAAAATAAAATGGTGGGAAAACAAATGAATCACTAAATTCGAAACACAAATACACAAGTCTAAAATTGGAATAAATTTGAATTTGGAATTTCTAACTAGACGCCAGATATTTGAGATCAAAATGACCAGTTCACCAAAACGCCAATTTCATATGTAAAAACCTAATATTAATAAAGAAGCTGTTATTTTGACATTATAAACAGTTCAATTTTATTTATTTGTTTAGATAATTTCCGATATACATCTCCAAACTATAGCATCTGATTTTTTTGCGTTTTCCAGATAAAAAGTAAAAGATGTAGTAGGTCGCCAGTCGATCACTTGCTAGCTAAATTTTGAAGTAGATCGCCTACGCTCTAAGTTTGAGCAACCGTGGTTTAGGGCGCTTTTGAAATTAGCATCTTTTATCGTATACATTTGGACTATAAACGGTTCGAAAAAATTAATTATGTTAAGTGATACAGAGGAATAGGTATTAGTAATTGTACTCTATACTAAGCTTTAGTGGATTTAACAGGCGTTAACATGTAGATAAACATAACAATAAGGCTGCCTGTCCACTGATGCGGAGTTGAGATTTTTATGCAATACTATTGGTCGACAAAACTCCGAAACCTCGCCCAGCTTCTTCGCTCTACATTAGTAGATTGGCAGCCTTATAGTATAGTACCGACTTGCGGGGAGGTTTTTTGAAAAACGTAAAACACCTTTTATTTCTTACCAATAGCATAAAAAATATGAACTTACATATCCCTAATTTGAGACATGATGGGTTCTTCATACAAACTTTCATCAAAGTTTATATAACACATTAAACATACATACATATATAACACAACAACATTACAAAATACAAGTAAATAATTTGCTTGTAGCAAAACTGTATAATACAGATAATTTACAATAGGTATATCGCTTAAATTATAAATATAAAGTCTCGCAAGCCACGGTTGACAAAACATGTCACTTTTTCAATGACAAAATAAAACAGTAATAATTATGCCGTACTGCGTAGTTAAAGAGTTCAAAAACACTTCAGCCAACCTTAAAAAGAATACTGGACTATCATTTCATAGGTAAGCATTAGAAATACAATACATTCCTTATTAAGTATAATTATGTCAATACATCAACGAACCAGTTGGCGTTGACAACGATGTCATTTCATAAATACTGCACATGCGCATAATAAATCAACAACCCGGTTGGAGTAACAGCCGATGTCATATAATAATTACTCCACATGCGCATAATAAATCAACAAACCGGTTGGCGTGGTACTCGATGTCATGCCACCATTACCGCGCATGCGTATTGGTGTTCCTATATTTTGTTATTACAAATTTTTATCCCCTATTTTCTACCCTTAAACTTTTATTTTCGCTACAGAAAGTACCCTATGTCCTTTCCTAAGGTTCAGTCTATTTCTATACCAAAATTTATCAAATTGGTTCAGCGCTTTAGGCGTGAAAACGTAGCAGACAAACAGACAGAGTTACTTTCGCATTTATAATATTAGTATGGATGGTTAGATTTAGGCTTTTCATAAAATTAATTATGAACTACTCAAGTATACTTAGTCTTTTCCCTATGCATAATGCATAAGGACAATAATAAAAACGAAATTTCTAGAATCATTGAATAAGAGATGATATTAATTTATAGGGAGACTCCGAATTATACCCCTAAGCAGAAGGTAATTTCGTTTAAAAAAAATCTTTTACCCACATTCTTTTGTCCGGTATTATTTTAATAACATAATCGCCAGCCAAAATGAAATGAAATCTCTTCAAAAACTTCAGAAAAAAACTATAAAACCGTATCTCTTACATCTGTTTCATGAACAACAAATTAGTTTTAACTAGAGTTGGTACGATTTAAAACGTACATACGTTTTTCGCTTAATAAAAATGTTTTTTTTTCAGTACAAAGTGTAATATCTTTTGCATACCAAATATTTTGCGTTGTAGAGAGGCGAAGGGACTATATTTCTATCTTCTTGCTTACTATCTATTGAATTGAAATGTTAATTGTTTTAAGCCGGAATTTATCCTACGTTATGTGCTTTTCCTGATTTACAGTAAAGTATTTTGTGTATCCTAACATACACGTTTTTAATGACCACACGGGAATTACTTTGTTGTCAGTATAATAGGTTTCCTATAAGTTCTTATTAGCATATACATATTACGTCCTTATTTGTATGTGATTTTTTTATTACTTCAAATTAGATTTACAGACGAAAGAAACTCTCTGTGATGAAATTTTTTTTTTCAGGCTGATCATAGCGTAAATGGAGGCTTCGATTTCTCCCCAGAAGCACCACCGTCAGATAAGCCGCCTCATCCACAAGGCTCCCCGAAACCAAAACGTTCTACAAAACCTGAGCTTCCTCCACCAGCACTTAAAGTTCCTTACGATGAAAAAGCGGTATTAAATATATACCTGTTTATTTTAGTTTTTAAAGTATTGATAATGTGCAAGATTCGAATGTGAAGCCAACACTATACCATATATTCTTCTGTCAGTGAAATAGCTATGTCCAGGGTGCATTGTTTCAATGGAAAGGTTATGATTAGGCACGCGTGTTGAGATACGACACGAGGCATTTCAACTCAGTGTGCCTTACTCTGACTTTCTAGTCAATATAGTATCTAGTAGGAATACGATCCTATTTGAGGTTGGCTAAAAATAAATCTTGACACGTTGATGGCTCAGTGGTAGCGTGTTCGGATATCAACTCGGTCGAAATACGTTCGAATTCTAGAGTAAGCCTGAGTTGAAATCATACCATGGTGGTAGGTTAATTTCTAGCTTGAGAGCCAGACCCACAGAGTACATTTATATAAACGAGAAATCAGACCTTCTAGGCTTACTGTGTACCATCTTTAGTTAGACCAGGTAAAATTGTGGCCATGCGCTAATCTCTAAAAAAATTACGACTTTGTTTTTATAAAACATTTATACACTATTAAATATTTTTTTATGGTTACCTTTACATTCTGACTAGGTGTGTAATGTTTTTTTAATATGATTTTAATTGGAACTGATTACTTTAGATAACATATCATATATTATCCATGTATCTACGTATCTGCATATTAATATTTTATTAAGTAGATGACAATTAACATTGTTTGTACGGTTGTATGTATGTAGTATGAATAATAACAAATTGAAATTTGGCCACATTACGTAATTTGGTCACTGTGCATGTAAGCACAAATGCATGAGTTCTTGGCGTTGGCCCGTTTCTTGTCGCCTGTCCTACCTAACCTAGTCTGTCGGTTTTGGGTTCTTGTGATAGACTTAGGTATATATTCATGCAGTCATTGCTAAGTGGTTTAACTGCTGTGCCGCCTCCGGAACCGGCCTGAGCTCGGATGATTCCACCATCAGATTTCGGTGAAGTTTCGACTAGGCAGGTCGTCTCGAATGAGATCGTACGGTATCCTCGGAAAGTTCTGTCTGTCATCGTGCTCTACGTTTTCCGCTGGAACGCGAGGTGATGGGCCATCAGCTTATACGCCAACACTGGGTCCTATAGAGGACTATCGATCGATCAGTCCCAGAGTAGGTTTTGCGGCAAGTGAAACCGAGCTCCACGATATATTGCAGCAGCTGCAGGGGGAAAGTTGCCGGAAATGCTCCACAATGCCCGAGAATCGAGCAGCTGTCGAAGACGATTACCGTCAATCCGATACCGATGCAGAATCCTATAATTTATAACATGTGACTTGTGAGGCGGTGCATTCCGAAGCCCATGAAAACACAGGGGTATGTATATAATAATAGTTATTATCGTCACCCAATACCGACATGTAGGTAAGGTTAGATAATGTTGGACTTACATAGAAAAGAGCGGATGACCAATGCGCGCCGAGGTCTCATGAGTTCATGGCTACAATCATAATGATCAAATTGCGAAGTAGTACAAACTTAATACGTTTACAATCAATATTATTGATTTCTTGGCATGTTTTAATATCTAATCGCTATAATCCTAGAGACTATCCAACTAATATAGTATTATAGATAAATTATTATTGAAACATTGAAAAGTAACTCATAAATTACTAATCGGTGCTTAGAAACATAGATTATTTATAGAAAGATCCCTTAATAATTATGATTCTTAAAATTAAATATTTTGATATTGTTTTAAATTTTAGAACAATGATCCTGAAAATGACCGCATGGTGTGGTCCAACCAAATTGAATTCCTTATGTCATGCATCGCTACTTCAGTTGGCTTAGGAAACGTGTGGCGGTTTCCGTTCGTCGCTTACCAGAATGGCGGAGGGGCTTTCCTTATTCCTTATATAATCGTACTGTTACTGGTTGGCAAGCCGATGTACTACCTCGAATGTGCTCTGGGACAATTCAGTTCTAGAAACTCAGTTAAAGTTTGGTCACTTTCTCCAGCAATGAAAGGTAATTAGGTACAAATTAATATGCAAAATATATTTATCTGTGTTTAGGCTATAAAACAAAAAAACTCAAAAAAATTATTTGGCGATATGGGAAATAAATATTACAAAAGTAATTAGGACTTGATTTCACCAAGATTGCATTTTTATTAGGTTAGATTACCTATGGATGCTTTAGATATTGGACATTGACCTACTTAAGACCACCTTCGTTAAGACAAGGGCACGATTAATTGTTAAAAATACGTAAAATAAGTTTAGTACGCTAAAGTTCTTAAAAAACATACTTTTATATGGAGGGAACAAAGGAGCTTCTAAAAAGTGTAAGGCATATTTTACGCAAAGAAAACATATTTCAGAGTAATATTAGCAGAATTGTCTATTATGAAAAATTACAAAAACTTCAGTTATGCCCTTGTCTTACCGGAGGTGATTTATATGAAAGAACCTTGTTAAAAATGCATGTTATCGTTTTTGCTTCAGAATTCCGGCGCGTACGCACGTTACTTCGTACCTAAATGATGCGCGTATCTTAAAAATGGATTCTCGATATAAATTGTTTTTTGCTAAGCTGTTAATTGGTGTTGTGAAATCGCACCAACCAGACTACTTATATAAGAAGCTTGAATGGACAGGTCAACAGCAGGATTTAAGAACTCGTGCTTCTCTATGCTGTTTATGTGTTCCCGGACGTAGAACGTCTGCTTTTCGTGGCAGCTTTATTAGATATCAGGCTACAAAATGTTATTTTTAATATTTATTATTATTAAGTTATACGTTATATATTTAACTTATACTAATAGATGTAAAACACTTCATGAATAGTATTTATTTATTTTAAATACAGCGCAAGACATAACTCTCTGGGCATTTAGTGAAAATCAGCGTTCGGGGACTCACCCCCTCCAGCATATATGTTGGATGGAGGTCCATTTGCTACATACACATGTGTTCCATTAATTATTAAGTTTATTTTTTTTTATTTTGTAATTTTCTTTTGTTTTGTCTGTGTAACAAATAAATAACGTTTCTTTCTTCCTTTAAAAAAAAATATTTAAATGTTTAAATTAGGCGTAAGACGCCACGATCTCATAACCTTGTCTATTACTGATAAGATTACCCTGTATTTGGAGCATTATTTTTGCTACAAAACCTTACGTAATACTCATTTAGACATTATTTGAAATTTGATTGATTCAATTTTAAGTATAATATTTCAGGTACAGGATACGCGCAAGCTCTCGGTTGTGGTTACATTTTGTCATACTACGTCGTAATTGTGGGACTCTGCCTTTACTATCTGGCAATGAGTTTTCAGTCAACGTTGCCTTGGGCTATCTGTCAACCTGAATGGACTAATTGTGTGCCCTCTGATCCAAGCTTTTC
Organism: Saturnia japonica; assembly: GCA_033032175.1. Classification (NCBI taxonomy): domain Eukaryota; kingdom Metazoa; phylum Arthropoda; class Insecta; order Lepidoptera; family Saturniidae; genus Saturnia; species Saturnia japonica. The sequence continues at coordinate 10,542,659 of CM065314.1, forward strand.
TCCTGTGGGAAATATAAGCAATGCGAGCAGCAGCGCCGAGTTGTACTTTTTGTGAGTACTTATTTAATTGTGTTAAAGCATTTGTTTCGTGATGTCAAATTTAATTTGTTATTATTGTTTTAATGAATAGCTTGATTGATATTAATTGAGTCCAGTATTTTGTAAATGATTATTAATTAGAACAAAAAAAGCGGGCACCTACATACACGTAATCGTTATTACTATAAACTTATTGCATTGTCGTTTTGCTCAAAAATCTTAGGGATAATTCACCTAAATTAATGTCTCTAATTTAGTATTCAATTTAATAATACATTAATACTATTATATATTTTTATACTACTACACCTTAATTGGGCTAGTACGTAATCAAGCGTACGGGCCGGCCGATGGTAAGTGTCTTACTATGGACGCTTGTAATATCATCACAGAATACCGTACATAATAATAGCGCGTTGCCGACCTTCATCGCCCCTTCCCAAAAAATCTCTGGAAACCCTACTCATCGCAGGAACACAGCAAAGGGTATTTGGATGCGCGATCTTCTGTAGGGTGGAGATGCCATCTTCCAGTATTCCATCAGTCGGACGGTCACAGATTGAGAGAAATCTCCAAAGAACTCCGTGCCCTACCTCTCTTAAAGTTTAAACTGTTTGGGTTATGTCAATCCCTATTTCGAGTGAATAATTGGGATTAGTAAAATCAATTGCGCTATTAAGTAAAACTGTGTACACATAACAAAACATAACCGTACGTATTTACTTACACTAAAGAAATACTTAAACATAAAAATGCCAAGAGCAAATAAAGATACGCACCTACAGATAAAATAACAGTGATTCAACAGTTGTTTATTGAACAAACCATTAAAGAGGCTTGGTTTTAGTAATAGTGAAAAATACCCCTTTGTTGTTTTCACACCTAACGTGTCGAGTTTTCATTTATTATTAAGCCGTGTTTCCTGAGTCTATTTTGCTGTACACTCTTCACAAAAACATATTTTTTTTATACACAAGTCGTCTCCTGCTTCATAGGCTTAGCAAGCGTGTAAAATATTTACTGCCACTAGTGACATAAAATTTCATATAAAAAATGGCTTCACTTGTAAAAGACGTGCTTTCATTTCTTGAAACTGTAAATTTGGTATCCGAGCTTTAAGAAGTCCGCTTATCTGAACAAATTGTAAATTCACCTGTTGATACTTATAATAACCAATTTTGGGCATATTGTAACTTGAGGTAAATAAAAGAAGAAAGAAATATGAAGTTAAAAAAATAAAATGCATAATAAAAAAAGGCGCCTACCCAAAAAAAATCACTGACCAGTATTCAGTCGCTTTGTAAAGAAAATAAGCAAAATAGACAGCACACCATGTGGATGACAAACGTACAGGAGGACATGAAACGTCTCTGTTCCCATGTAACAAAAGAAGAAGAATATTAAATATATAGAATGCGAAAAAGACCTAATAAATGATGTCGAAGACGGTGATCTGAAAAATATTGACTGTGATATTTATGTTAAAAGAGGTAGAGCACAGTGAAATCTCTCTGGAGATTTATCAAATATTCCACCTTACAGAAGATCGGAGCCAAATAACCCTGTGTTGCATTCCTGCGATGAGTAGGATTTCCAAGGCCCCTTGGGGAAGGAGATTTCAAGTTCTGCATAGCGCTAGTGATCTAGTGATAGTTCTTGTGTTAAAAGCGTCCAGTGGCTTCGCCGCTACGGTAACCACGTACCATGATAAAAACCATATATCTTAAAATGTCCAGTGGTTCCATTTAAAATGCACGGCCAAATACAATAGGAAGATAATGAAGGTAGCCTGTAAACACCATATTTTATAATACTCAGTTAATTATTCATGAGGTGATTTTAGGCTTTAATTACTATGAAGTAACAGATATAAACTCATTCTGAGGCTGAGACAAATCAACCATTATATTTTGTGTTTTTTAACTTATAGCGCTAAAGTTACAAAAGGAGGGTTATAATTAGGTACATAAAATCAGTAAAGTTTAAAAGCCCAACATTCATATTAAAATTACATAATTATGTACTACATGTTATTTTTATATTTTAACACTTGAGATCACCCGTGCAAGAAAAAATTATGCCGTGGTTAGGGCAAGACTTGTCAACTTTAAGCATAATTATCATAAAAACAAACTATATTCTATTTTGTATTTCGCTGAAATTATGTTTATTATTAATCTCTTCATATACAATAAATAAATAGTGCCGACCCTACTCCGCTCCCCTTCACCCGTGCGGGGGCGAAATGTTTCGATGTTTTCCGTCAATATAAAACAAACCTTCATGAACAAAAATGTGTAGCGAAACAATGTTTTGTGTTGTGTGTAGTGTTGAATATATTAACTTAACTTTGCCCTCCCAATACATCCTTAACAACTTAATTTATATTCGTAAAAACTTACTCAAGTTAGATTTGACAAAGATCAGCAATATGTTAATACTAGAAATAAAGATAAATTAGTCGTACCGTGTTTTAGACTAAGTAGGTCAAATAAAAGTTTTTTAGGTTATAGTGTCAAGTTTTGTAATAAGATCCCGAAGCACATTACTTATTTACCGGTCAACAAGTTCAAGAACCATGTCAAGCGGGTTTTACTGTCAAAAACTCTTTAATAAAGGATGAATCATTAATTGAATGATAGCTATGTCTGGAAGTGACTTCCTCTCTGTGCATCCACTAAATTATTGTTATTGTTTTATATTAACGCTTTTGTATAATTGGAAAAAAAAAATTTACCGGTTCTTCTCGATAACTGGGATATTTTCCAAACTGGCAGTAGTGTTTTGACGTTCATAAGTGCCTTCTTCGAATTCTAATAAAGGTTTTTTTTTTTATTTAAATTTTGATTCTAAGTGTGTAGGCAGAGCAAAATACGCGCAGAAACACGCCTTTACTCATGAAGTACCTATGGATTTAATTCACAAATCAGATTAAAATTTCATTTTCCTTACGATTTATGTAAAACAATATGTTCCGACTTCAAGAAAGCGTTATTTAAATGCTAATTGTTAATAGGTTTCTAAATATTTTTATAAGTTATTATGAAAGTTTATTAAAGATTTCTAAACAAATTTGTGCGTAGGTATACATACGGCTTTCAATAAATACACAACACCCATTATAAACCTATTACCAATACATAAATGAATATTATCATCTTTTGTAATAAATTTACAATGTATATAATTTTCCAGGAGAACTGTGCTTCAGCAAAGTGATGGAATTGAAGGAGGTCTAGGTTAGTATCAACACAGTATCAATTATGACCATATTACTTTAAGTATAAGTCGTGCCAAACTTTATGGCCTCTCTGAACGATGTCTGAAATGAACGATGAGTACGAACTTGTGTAATGCGCATTGTAAAACTGGATATTTTAATAATACTTAGAACGTTATCTGTAAGCCCCAGTGAAGTTGTCAAAGCCGTCAGAGGCTCTATTTCTTTAGGGCCCCTAAAGCTAACAGTATAGTCAGTTCTAAATAATAACCGCATGTGTTCCTTTGTTTTTAGATAATCAATAACTTTCATAATTGTTATTTGAATTGTGTTTCATGGAAAAAATAAAAAAAAAAAAACAAAAAAACAAACCCACTACTTTCGCTTACTTGTATAACCGTACACATACTAAAGCACTAGGTATAGGTACAAGGGCGTTGCCAGCCGATGACCGGAGGGGATGTAGTTGACATATTGAGGATGGGAGAAGAGAAATATAAATTGTAGATACAGTCTAAAAGCACACGAAGTTTTATACTGATAGTACGAGTCTTGCCCGCTGCTTTTTTAAAATGAAATACTGTTCGACGTTTGACCTCAGTCACGCCTGATGGAAAGTGAAAACGAGTCGGAGTATAGTAAACAATTGCTCAGTATAAACTAATTCACTCTTGTTTTGAAGACCTTTATGTTATATCAGATAGGAAAAACAGACACGGGTAGTGAGTTCCATTCATTTGCAGTCCGCGGAATGAACGACGATGCAAAGCGTTTTGTGCGGATAAATGGAACATTAACTACATAAAGATGCAGACCCATACGGCGCGACGTCTGGTAGTCCTGTGATAGAATGGAGGAGCAAGTCTCCTGAGGCTGCTAAACGATCGCTCTAGGTATTATGAAAGTACAACTTGGAAGACTTAAGACTTGGGACCTAAGCGAAATGTGCGCTCCTCTCCTGACCCACACGCTGCTACCATTCTTGTCATTGACGCGTCAGCTATCAATATCATAGATTACAATCACTTATTTTTTCTACTAACTCGGAAAAAATGACTGTACAGCAGCTAATGGTAAGAACGGTACAGTCCACAAACAACGGCGAAGTCTGAAGTTAACTCTTGCGAGCTATACATTCTATTTAAAAAACTTTGTGTCTGTCCATTGAACAATCACTAACATTTAAGTAAAACTAAATATATTTTTAGGAAACTTTGTAACTATTGCATTATTACAATAATAATTCAGTAAAAAATATTTTTCTTAATAGCACCCCATTCATACAAACGTTTGAAACTTAACTTAAACAAAAAAAAATTACGCTAATACCGTATACAATCAAGCTGTTGGAATTAAAGTGGATCTTAATTATTGTACTTATTATAATTATGTAGGTACTAAAGTTACTTGATACTTTACATTATAGGTAAATCCGACGTGTTGTCTGATATCTGAATAATTACATAAAATGTGTTGATTTGTTGTCATTAATTTCCTCCATATTTATATAGTTATTTCTAAAACACAGGTGCTCCCATCTGGTACTTGACGCTTTGTCTAATGGCAACGTGGGTAGTAGTCTTCGTGATCGTCTCCCAAGGAGTTAAGAGTTCTGGGAAAGCAGCTTACTTTCTTGCCCTATTCCCCTACGTTGTCATGATTATTTTGTTCATAACGTGAGTATCATGAATGTAAATAAATTATTATATAAACTGTAATTATTCGTCATTAAGATGAAGGTGCAAGTATTTAGTTGTTACTAATGTCATTATTGAAGCTACTACTTACTAAAAGTAGTTTACTATTATTATTGTAATTTAACTGCCTCATTAGCCTAGTGGTCGTAAGCGCGACTGCTATACTTGAGATCCTGGGTTCGATTCCCAGGTCGAGCAAAAAGTTTCATTGGTTTTATTTAATGAAATTCTAAGTAGTAGCTCGGAGTTTGGCTTTGTGCTCGATTAATGTCAATAGGCTCGCCCCCTATTACATGGGACCTAAAAAACATACACGGCGAACTCGTGTACATTAGTATACCTCTGCCTAACTCTTCGGGGATACAGGAGTCATGGTATGTTTTGTTACGTTTATTTTCACTTTTTTCAGCACTGTAATTCTCCCTGGTGCCGGAGATGGTATTCTCTTTTTCATAACGCCGCAGTGGAGTAAGCTCATTGAACTCGACGTAAGTATATCATAATTGTATTTAAAAAAAATTATAGCGCAGCAGAAACCAATCATCATTATATAATATAACTTATAAAAAGGTTACTAAATTCCTGTGACTATCATCGATTTACCTAAATGGTATTACATTTCTTTTATATGATAAGATATTAAAGTAACATAAAATATATAGAATGAAAATATCGTATGCCACTCACCTAAGATAAACTATATTTAGTTACTGGTATTTAGGAACGCTCTAAAACAACTACAATATTATCTTAACAGCGTTCTTCGAATGTTGCTCTAAACTACATACGAGTTATTAAAAAATTATGAAATTTATATCGAATAGACATATACGTGAGTAAGTATATAAGTAGTTATGTATTTTCGCAGGTGTGGTACGCAGCAGTAACACAAGTTTTCTTCTCACTGTCCGTGTGCACCGGAGCCATTATTATGTTCTCCTCTTACAATGGCTTCAGGCAAAATGTTTATAGGTATCTAACTTACTTATTATTAATTATATACATATACATACTTACGACACAGTTTATTCGGATGAGGTAAGTAATCCTGAAATAGTTAATCGTTCAGTTATTTAAGGGTTTCATTTCAGTGCCTAGACGTGACGCGACGTCTAGATGCACTTGTTTTACATGGCTTTAATTAGCATGGCATTTAATAATAAGATCTGAACTTGAAAATATTTAAAACATTATCTGTTGGCGACAAAATTATGTATTATTATGTGTCATGTGTGTTTATGTATAAGAATAGATAAATAACATAGACAAATATTATAGATTTATAGAAAGAATGTTAGCCACTACATTACGTATTATATATTATTACGTGTCATGTATTGTGTATTATATGTGCTTACTTATTATGTGTTACGTGTATAAGATTAAAATAACAATATAATAGATAAGATTTATATAATAAGTTTATATGAAAAATGTACGACATCACATTGAATGTACGAAAGAACGCGGTAAAACCGCCCGTAATTACTATTGTTTTTGCCTTTGTATGGAATATGTGCTTAATGTATATAATGTATTGATATTTAATGGATAGGGAATGAATGGATATATAAATTGTATATGTAACTTATATATTCAAATAAATATAGAGCGTTAAATAGGGCGACCAAAGTGAAAATAGACAAAAGGTTGAGGCTCTCTTTAAGGTAACTCTCTGTAATCGTGTCAGGCATAACCAAGTCCGGTGAAGCTGTAAAAGCCGCAGCGGCTTCAGGGCCCATAAGGCTAACAGCGTAGTCAGATCTAAAAAAAAAAAAAAGTGTCGGGCATATACGTGCAACACTTAGCTACCCACACACAAACATGTCACACACGTGCACACCTCACAGGTACATAGGTTCTGTAAGGAACCTTTTTTTTTTCTTTTTTTGAGCTAATTAGTGTAGAAAAACTTTCCGATCACTAAATACACATACGCATGTTTCCTTCCTTCCTCCCAGGAGGAGATATTAAATTCAATGGAATATTTATTTATTTAAAATATACCTAGAAACTATTTCTTCTTTCGTAATATTAATAATTGAATGCTTTATTGTAGGTTGATACGTCATTGTTTTCGTTTCAATTATAATATAAAAGGTACATACCTACTACGGATGAAATAAAAAACATAATTTATAATACTTATATGTATTTCGAATGAATACGGTTTCATTGGATTAAATTATACTAGGTACATTTAAGAAGTGAGTCAATTTTCAATAGTTATGCTTGTCGACATTCAGTAAATTATGCATTTGAGTTAATGACATTTTTAAGAATCGATCAGTAAAGTATGTTAATCGCTACAAGTGCGATATTCTAAAAAGAAAAATAACACAAATTATTGTAACAATAATGCTATCTAAAAATAATTTTTCATTTCCCAGAGACGCTATGATTGTAACAACGTTGGACACCTTCACCAGTTTGTTGTCTGGTTTCACAATCTTTGGTATTCTTGGAAACTTGGCTAATGAGCTCGATACAGAAATAGAAAACGTCGTCGGCTCTGGAGGAACTGGACTCGCTTTTATCTCATACCCAGATGCTATTGCTAAAACATTTATGCCCCAGGTAAAATAGCTCTAATCGTTCTAAAAAACAAAAAATGGCTCATTTTTGGAATCGCTACCGTCGAGTTCAGACTCCAAATATTTTTTACAGTTAGACCACTATAGTTATTAGGCTAAATATTTATTTTATAATAACACTGCAGAAATAAACAGTTTTTAAGAAATCGAATTTTTAAGATTATAACTTACGAGCGCCATAAACAAATAAACTATTATTCATTGAGAATTCATATACAATTCCTAAATAGATATAACCTCAATATTGAAAAAAAAAAATTTCTCAAAAACTACCTATTTGTTTCCGCATTTTTTCCTACACTTGGGGGTTATCTCTAAAACACCCCTTCACAGCATCAAATTCAACGGTGAAAATCTAAGCTCCAACCCAAAAAAAAATTTTTTCCTTTCAAAACTACAATAAACCGCCATAGTGTCTGTGCGTTGTACGTTGGTAATTCAGGTTAACGAATAGATGTCTAAGTTCACAACAAGGATAAGTACCAATTACCTACCGAGGGCGCACACAATCTATAAGTTTTCACAAAATTACAACCTTTACTATAGCATCGTTTTCACTAATAAATGGATTAAGTAAATAATTGTTTGTGTATAAATTAATATGTTTTATGTGCTACTTTGTGGTTACAGCTATTCTCAGTCTTATTTTTTTTGATGATGACGGTGCTGGGAGTTGGCTCCTCGGTCGCTTTGCTATCGACTATTAACACCTTGCTGTTGGACTCATTTCCGAAAGTGCGTGTTACCTATTTGTCAGCTATTAGCTGTACTTGCGGTTTTCTCGTTGGCCTAGTTTATGTTACTCCGGTAAGTATCATCACAAAAATTAGCTCCGTGAATCATATAAAGTATTTATAATTAAGTTATCTATATAGTAATTCGCTTTAGCAGCTTCACTATGTTTCTAATTTTAAAAATATGTGACTTTATAAGAAGTTTCGTCCTATATACCTCGGACTAGGATTGATTTTCCAAAAACTCTGAAACGTTTATAAATGTATATCTTTATTTTTAAACAAGAACTTAAGTAGCTACCAAAGTATCTAAAAAACGTTGTGTCACAGTTTTGTAAATTTATTCAATGACTAGTTGTGCCAGTGGCTTCGCTCACGTGGACTACAGAGTGCCCGCGCGAATCTTGCTCCCCGCTCCAGGCTATTTTAAAGACAAAAATTCTTATTGTGGGTGTTCCTTAAAAGATAGACATATAAACTCACCGACTTTTTTGTAGGTCTTTCTAATATCTATAATTATGTAGTACATTAATTTGTTATATCTCATATGATTTACTTAGCGTAAGCCATTTAAGCGCCCAAATTTATTCGCCATGGCCAGTTTTTTAATTTGTGCGGAACCCTAATTCTTTTTCTAAAATAAAAGTAGCCTATGTAACGCCCTATAATATCAGCTATCTATCAGAGAAAATCTCGTCAAAATCGGTCCAACGGTTTCGGAAATTACCCGGAACAAACAGACAGCCAGACAGACAAAATTGATTTTTGTTATAGGTATCGTATATACTTTCATATCATTTAGTAAACAGCTGTTATTTTGATATTACAAACAGACACTTCAATAATTGTATTGATTTGAAACTTTTTTTTTGTTTGTATCGTGTTTGCGCCTTAAAAATAGCATTTAACCTATTTTTCGTCAAACAATATTACCTGTAATATATAATGCTAGCTGGTATCTGCGACTTCGTCTGCGTATATTGGTTATACAGAAACTTATCTCGGAACACGATAAAACAAACGAAAATCACAGATAGGTTTATGTGTGTATGTGTATGGTAGTCGCGATTCCTACCACCCCACTATATTACTCCACATAGGTACATCGGCTGATTTTGGAACACGACAAACCAAAAAAATCATAGATGGGTTTATCACTAAGTGTTTGGTATTGTTATTATATGCCAATATGAGTCCAACACATTAACGATCCTATTACAATTTGAAAAATAATTAAAATCATTCCTTATTGTACCGGCTTGTGGGAAGATTTTTTGGAAAATGTGAAACCCCTCTTATTTCTTACCAAAAGCATAAATATAAATTTTCCTATTCCTAATTTGAGACATTATGGGGTCTTCATACAAACTTTAATCCCCTATTTCAACCCTTCATGTTTTATTTTCGTGACATAAGGAACATACTCTATGTCCTTCTCTAAGGTCCCATACATTTCTATACCAATTTTATTTTCGTGACATATGGAACATACTCATGTCCTTCTCTAAGGTCCAATACATTTCTATACCAGTTTTATTTTCGTGACATATGGAACATACTCTATGTCCTTCTCTAAGGTCTAATACATTTCTATACCAAAATTCATTGAAATTGGTTTGATGGATTCTTCATACAAACTTTCGTCCCCTACTTCATTCCTTACAATTTTATTTTCGTGACAAAAAGTAGCCTATGTCCTTCTCCATGGTCCAATAAATCTCTTTACCAAAATTCAGCAAAATTGGTTAAGCGGTTTAGGCGCGTAACAGACAAAATGACTTTCGCATTTATAATTTTAGTATGGACTAAATGTCATTGTATGTACTAGCTTATATTTTAGCTTTTTTGAGTCCTCAGATTGATATTTGCTTTTATAAAGTTATTATTATGAAAGGAAAGTTATGAATAAAGAGGCTGACTAAATTTTAATATATAATTTAGTAAATTTAAATGCAATATATAATTTTAAAATATCAAACCTAAGCAATGAGTTACATATATACCTATTTAAAATGTCCTAAAATTTCGTTTTATTAGATTAAATTTGTTAGATTTGTGATATTGTATGATTTTAGGGTGGTCAATACATATTAGAAATTGTTGATTATTACGGTGGAACTTTCTTGGTCCTGTTTTGTGCTATGGCTGAAATTACTGGAGTTGTTTGGATTTATGGTAAGTACATATTGTACATCTGCTTCTACAACAGAAAACATAACCTCATATGGAAGTCTATAAATTGTAAAACGTTAAGAAATAATGTCATTTGATTAAATACTATTTTATACATTTCATTTTAACCTTTTTTATACTTAATTGGTAAGATTAATCGAATTCATGACCTTATAGTTAGAGGATAGTATTCATCAAAAATAATACATTATTTCCATTACCTACTTTTAGGATTGGAGAATCTGTGCCTTGACCTGGAATTTATGTTGGGCATTAAAACATCATTTTATTGGCGGATTTGCTGGGGAATTATCACTCCAGTTATGATGTCGGTCGTCTTTATTTATGCCCTCGCATCGTATGAAGCCCTGGTCTTCGGCGGGTTTTATTATTATCCCACAGCTGGATATGGTATGTATTTTTTTTAAGATATTTCAGTTTATTAATAAAAAGCCGGGTTTTTAAAAATCATCTTTAAACGAAATAGATTAACTTAAATTTAAAGTAATTTTCAATGCAAAATCATAGATAAAAAATCGTATCAATATCAACGAATCACTAACAAAATAAATTATGCATTTTAGTATTAGGTCCGTGCATAAAAAAATGGCGATTTATATGAAAAAAGTAAAACGAAAGAATATTATGAAATTATACATTTAATCAATCGAAGTATATACAATTATTATCTATGCACTTTCGCCATTTTAGAGGTAGTTTATTGATTCCATTACTGATAAAATTGTGGGAACAAGAATCAATAAAATCTTTGATGGCGGTTTGGACAGCCTCATTGGAATTGATTTTTTTACCTTGCAAGAAATAGTCCAAATTCCAAAAAAGTGGTAATTTGTTGGAGCAAGGTCCGGGGAGTATGGTGGATATCGGAGACATTCCAACCGCAGTTCCTCTAATTTAACGACAGTCTGTCGTGAAGTCTAGCGTTGTCGTAAAGTAGCAGTGGGCTAGAGATATTGACCATTCTTGTTTAACGGCTAGCTTTTCCATCATGGTTTGCAATTATCGTCAATTATTGCCGTTATCGTGTGGCCAGATCTTAGGAAGCTGTAGTGTATGGCATGAACATTGGTCCACCAAACACTCACCATTACCTCTTTTTCTGTGTCAACATTCGCTTGGGACATGATTAATTCCCTCGTTATTGTGACAGTTGAGTAATGTTACTCAGAACTCAATGCGTGTTTGTTGGTGTGCTTCAGTCAATTTATGCGGTTGCCGTTTCTGGAGCTTTTTTACTTTTCCAATTTGTTTCAAGTGAATTAAAATTGTTTTATCAGTCACACCGAAGTCTGCCGCTAACTCTAACGTGGTTTACGATGGATCCGTTTCCATGATCACTTTCAATTCTTCATTATCAACTATGGACTCCGGCCGTCCACAGGGTTTGTTTCGTAGGTCATAATTTCCAGAACGAAAACGTTGCAACCAAAAACGTACCGTGATCTCTTTTACAGTAGCTTCCCCATACACATCATTAATCCTTCGAGCTGTTTCTGCACCGCTGATGCCACGGTAGAACTCATATTCATAAATAACGCAATATTTTAAGTTTTCCACTTTGTGAAAAGAACGATATCAAAGAAAAATCAAATGGTGCGAAAACAAATTAATCACTAAATTCAAAACACAAACTCACAAGCCTAAATTTGAAATAAATTTTAATTTGGAATTCCTAACTAAACGCCAGATATTTGAGATCAAAGTGGCCAGTTCAACAAAACGCCAATTACACATGTATGGACCTAATAATTTCAAATGTTTTTAAAAGCTTTAATGGCATAAAATCTAAGCTTTAAATGAAATAATAGGTATCCGAAATAAATTTTGAACCCGCCAGTTGCCGCGCAGCCGTTTGTCGCGTCGTTTAAGTAAGTAGGTAGGTGGATACTGTGTTGGCTGAAACGATTTCCAAAACACTAATTAATTCAAAATGTTTTTATTCCAGTTGCCGGATACTTGATGCTCTTTGCGGGTATAATAATTGTTCCTATTTTCATGGGTTTAACAATGTACAAATATAGATCCGGAAATTTCATACAGGTATGTTTTTATACTTGAAGTGTACATATTACATTGTACAACATGGTTAATATATACTTATAAGTACGCAAGCTATATATTATAGGTGTTTACAACAAATCAAGTATTTTTCTTTGTATGCAGACACTGAAGAAGTCTTTCCAGAGTAAAACTTCATGGGGCCCGCGTCTTACATCAGATCGCAGAGAATGGATCGCTTTCAAAGAAGAAGCGAAGGCTAGACAAGAAGACTTGAACGTGACTTGGATTAGGCATTTTGGTACATTTTAACTGGCGGATATCGCAGAAAGATGTAATTGGACATTACTTTCTCATTTTTAGTATTGTAGGTTGTGATTGAAACTAGTTAATAAATATATATAGGTATCAGATTAAGCGATAAATATTATGTAAATATGTCAATAAAATCTTACTTTTTCAGGATTTTAACTTCAAAACTGTATTACTATTACATTTATTATATACGAGTTCAACAAAACAAAACATGATTTAATAGATAGATAAGTACAATTTTATTATTATATAGGTAGTAAGAAACAGTTTGAACTCTTCTGAAAAGTAATATTTTTCTATAGCATATTTATATTTTCAATATATTTTCTGTAATTATTAACAAGATGTGAAGAAGATTATGTCAACGATTATAACTTAGATTACCTTTATGAAATTAGTAATATTATTTTATTGCCGACGTTGGCTTTATCAAAACACAAAGTATCGCTCTTGTTGTATGTAGAGGAGATAACAAATGACATTCAAGAGAATTTTTATATTTGGAAAGTTGATTGTTACTTGGTATCCACCATATATATAGTATAATATAGAGTGGCTATACGACAGAGAAAGAGCATAGGAAGGCATTATGTCAGAGCAAGATAGGAACACATGACATGTCTCTAAAAGCCAAGGTATCGCAGAGCCCGTTGTCAATCGTGACGAAAATAAATGTCGCTTATTTTCGTAAAATATAAGGTTTTACAATATAATTTAGTTTTTGGTAGACGTATTACATATAGTTACCTGTGTAGTGCCTTGTTGTAACTCATCCATAAAGAAAATCTACAAAATATCCATTTCACATCTAAGGCCGATTAAAATGTTTTGCTCACAAATTAAATAGTTTTAGTAAGTTCATAAAAGTTCTATTCATAAATAAATTGAGAAAATATCGTAATTAATTACATTAATTCTCCGAAAATATACGAATTCAAAATAAAATGTTATCAAATACGTGAATATTTGCGAATTTTAATCTAAATTTCAAAGAGATTGATATAAATGTCGATAACAGTCTATCGAAAGGAGTTTGTGCGTATTCCTACAAAATAGATTTTAATCTTTGTAATTTATTTAGAATTCCTCAAAATATTCGACTATTATAATAAATTCATTAAATATGATATGTTACATATATTATTAAATATTATATATTTATTAATTTATATATAATTATAAAAAATAATCAAAGATTTGTAGCAAGCATTTTGAAAAATTATGTTTTTCTCATAGATACGTAAAACGAGTGAAGCTGCGTTCTGGTTCTGTACCTACATTTTTCATGCCATTTTATTATTTTATGATTAATAATGTTTATTGTAGTATAAAGTGATTTTTAACAATAGCCATGGAAAATGGGTAATAATTTTTTACAAACGTGTCTTACATTATTGCATACTTTCATGCCAATGGGAATCGCTCAAAAGCATATATAGATTTCGTCGTGAATAGATACCCGCCCGCAGCTCCTGACTCGTTTGTTATGCAATGAATTTCTTCATATCTTAATTATTATTTTAACTCATATTTCATGATTTCTAAAAGTATTAAAGAAATTTCATATAGCCCATCAATTAACTAATGAAATAAGCTTCCCGAGAACAAAATTGTGTAAGAATCTGTCAAGCCGTTTTGAGTGAAATCTAGACATACAGTCACGTAATATTTTAACGATTTTTACGAATTCGTGGTTTATAATAAAATAAAAATATATTATAATGTAGTTACATGAAATATGAATACAAGGAAATACACCAAATTAACTAATTTAACTAATAACTAACCATAAATTAATTAATAATTATTATAAGATTTCATTAATGTAATGAAAGTAGATACTACAGTTTTGATTTTTTTTTTATTTAAATTTTTATCCTTTAATTGTTTATTCAAATCTCTAGTATTTATTTGTGCATGTAATTTTTTAACAAATACTTTGATAGAAATCCTATACATATAAAGGATACTGATTACGATGGTATCCACTTTTTTAGTATGTCAAAACGTGTCTAGTGTAACGTAGAAACCATTTCTCGAAAAGAAAAATTGTAGTGATATCCGTAATCTGACAATTCGAAAAAATGTTTTAAATACTGTTAAAAATAATAGGTGCCTGTAAATTAATATTTATTTCTTATTAAGTATGCCTTTTATCGCGCTCCACTCGAGACCAGAGCGTTCACAACTCGCTGTCCACTCGTGTGCGAGTCGATACGGTGACGTTACGGAGTTGACAAGTAAATTATGTGGAATGTTGACTTTACTATAATTTCATTTAATTTTAATTTTTTGCACCTAATATTATTGTAAATCCACTATTTCCACACTTACTAATAATTGTAGAGTCACTTATCACAATATAGCCTAATAAGAGTACCACTCAACTGTGTATATTACTTGAACGATGACATCATGTTATCTGATTGGTTTTTCCAATTACGTTACTCACAGACTAAATTCCTTATATTCCATAGAGAAAATTAAACAAGGGAACAATTATTTTTCCAGATTTGTATTGTTTTGGACATTTTTTCAATTTATCAATGTTATTAAATGAATAAATTGAATGTTCAAATATACTGTCCCCACGCGGAATATTGTTATAATGTTCTTCTTAAAAAACTCCATAATTTCTATAAAATGATATTGTTGTAGTGCTAACTGAGAAAAAATAGATAGAGTGTAAGTAAAAATGTACCTGCTAAGTAATTAAAGTAAGTAAATTTTATAACAGAAAACTATTACTGTTTACCGAATTCTACAGGTGGCAGTTCTTAGCATTTAATGTCATATTAGTTTAGCCAGATGAAATAGCGCATTGTGATGATTTTTTCTTATTTAAGTAGGTAGCTATTGTATTAAAATTAATACTTTACCTTATATTTATTTAAAACCAAAGGTATACAGGGAATGAAAAAGTATAATCAATGTAGTATTTGCTAATGTATACTTTTGTTATTCAATATATATAATTCATTTTTATAATTCTTCTGTTTTCTTTAATTAATAAATAATACGAAGGGTTTTATACCTCTACTATTACCCCTATGATATGAAAATTAATAAAATAAAAAATATGAAATTCAAATGTTGCTATTTGTAACGAAGGTTGAATATAAATAAATAAAATCAGACAAGTAGTGAGTGAAAGTCGCTTCCTCATGGTTCCATATCGAAGATCCGACATGAAATTGGCTTAAAGTCCTATGACGTCACAACATGGACGACATCGTTTTCAGAGTTCAAAATTAAAAATTAAAAAGAAACAATTTTCAAATTGAAAATATGTAGCCAACTTACACTATTAATATCGATAAATATTGGTTTCTTAATTAAAATACTATAGAAAATATTTACTTATTACTCCAAATTTGATATTAGTCAACTAGTCTATTGCTAACGGTAACCTACTGATCTACTTAACGTTGTTCTTTTATTCGATGTGATGCTTCGAAATTAAACATCAATTTGTAAACATCGGAACCAGTTTACCAGTTAACATTGTTATTGAAACTTCTAGGCTCTATAATAATTTTCAGTATTGTTTTTCTGTTTATATGAAATAAATAAACACGTTATATAAATTTGTATTATTGGTAGTAATTCGTGTACCGCCCATTGGTGTTAAGGTGTCAAAAGGAATACGGCAGTGCGTCTGTTCACGTCAAAGTTTTTACTTACTTATATAAAATCACTACGTCCCATGGCGATCTATTTTTCATACTATTGTAAGAATCGACATGAGGTACCTACCTACGGTCACCAAAGGTATAATTAAGGCATTCGCACAATACATGCACACTACGGCCATAGGCGTCTTACTTCTGCATCTATCTTCTACTTCTGAATCAAACCAAGACGGCCAAGACCCGTTTGCTGATGATAGTGAATATGGATCAGAATATCTCAATATCAACAATCCATTAGTTCCAAAGAACACCTTACGACGTTTACGCTTTGATCCGTTCTGTGGTAACAAATATGTTCTGCATTGCGACTTGTGACAGTTGTGACACTATGCCCGTAGCCAGCCCAAACCAGTGAAATAGTACTGTCCGTCAACGTGTTAAGACTCATACATCAAAATTGTGACGAAAGCATGTTATATCGAGGAGAACGTATATAATTTTTTATATGAAATTCCTGAAAAAAAAATGACAGACTTCCCAATTCACATAACCATGTAGTATCACACTGCATAGGTGAGTAGTAATTTGCTTGGTTATTGTCAAAATGAAGATTTATTTAAGTATTCATTTTTATATAGTAAAGTCATAGATTACCTTTAAATTAGACTAAGTATATGAAACTTTATCTATCCATGATTAAAACTTTACAAGTCGCTACAAATTGTCACACCACTTTCTTCACATTCACGTGATCATGCAAAAAAAAGTTTAAAAACTAAATCCCGACTACGGAATATCGCTCTCTAAAAAGAAAGAAATAAGAAAATATTATTGTCCGAAATTCTTTTCTACTTCCCATTCAATTATTGATAATCTAATAAGTAAGTAACTTATATATTTAAATTTAACACACGGATATAGTGATGTTTAGAGGATATCCGTTGTCGAATGCCATCTTGATTACTTATTTACAATGTATATGTGTTATGTTATATATTATATATATGTTAAATGTAAGTTATGTCTAGCATCATAGTCGTTTATAGCAAGGATACCCTCGAGAGGCTGAATGTTGATATTAAAGATTTATTAATATTCTAAAGAGTATTTTAAAGAATTTTAAGTAAGTAGTCCTTCGTAAGTAAGTATAAAAATATTTTCTTGTTTCTTTCTTTTTAGAGAGCGATATTCCGTAGTCGGGTTTTAGTTTTTAAACTTATTTTTTATTTAAATTATTTTGGTGTTTTGTTTTTGCAAAAAGTATTTGGCAATGCCAACTATGGCTTAGCCAGGATTTTATTCAGTGGCTGGGGGTAGATAAAGGAAAGCTAATTTAAAAATTGGGAATTGTTTGATACATGAAAGAACACGGAGGACGGAACGTCCACTACCTACCCTCTGGCCGAGGTGTTAAAAAGTCAAATTGGTGCTTTCAACATTTAGTATAATTTGGTGAACTTAGCAGCACTGGTGGGAAGCAGGGAACGTAGAGAGGATAGCTTCCAACTCTTACAAAATTCATATAATTGGAGTTATAAAATTTTATTATAGCCTAAACGAACATCAGAGACGTGATTTTATAAATTATATTATAGACATTTGTAGAGTTAATGCAAGCAAAGCCGCAGGCATCAGCTACTAATTTTTTTTTTAAATGTACTTATTAAACCCTTTCATTTGATACACAACACGATATAATAAAAAAAATAATTTATTCAGGATTTCATATCCTCTAGTGGGCGTCATATTGAATTCAGTGTAAAATTATATAACCTATAACCAGTGGACAATCAAGACGCTTATAACGATATCTCATTTATCAAATTATGTTACGTGGATTCGAAGAAAATCGCGTACAGATGAACATACATACATACATAATGGTGAATATCATAACCCTCCTTTTAACTTTTCCTTTAAAATCGCACATACAAGTTTTAACGCCGTTATTATGTTCAACCAGCAGAGTTCACAATTGTACGATAATTATCTAACGCAGGAAACGGGGAGAACGATAGTTCTGTTCCAAATACGATAAATACCAACTAATATCGCAGCTCGTGCAAACAAGACAACATGCACATGTATTTTTTGCTGTTTAATTTAATTTTATTCTTTTGAAACAGATAAGTATAAATTTTTTACTTGTTAAACAATTTACAAGCGCAAGCGTTTTAAAGAAAACGTTAAGGACCGCACATAATATTTTATTTATTATAAATTCATTTATATTGTAATGCATAAATCTTTAACTTGTAATATAAGTAAATTAAATAAGACATAACTGTAATTTAATGAGATAAGTTTGTGTATTATTACTATAATAACTAGACGAGTGATTTAACGCACATACAGATTGACAATCAAGTAATCTTGATCAGAATTTTTTATTAGTCATATTATTTTCGTACAAACATTCGTCCCCTATATTACCCCTTAAAGTTGCACACAACGCGACACAAGGATGCCTATATCCTTCTCCAAGATCCAATATATCTCTATACCTACCAAAGTTCAACAAAATTGGTTTGATGGGTTCTTCATACCAAATTTCATCCCCTATTTCACCCCTTCTAGGTTTATTTTCGTGACAAAATGTAGTATATGGCCTTTCCCAAAATCCAATCTATCTCTATACCAAAATTCATGAAATATGGTTCAAAGGATTAGATGTAAAAACATACCGGACAAAGTTACTTTCGCGTTTATAATATTAGTACGGATTAGTATGGATGATATTAACAATAAGTAATCCGTGTGTCCGTGCCACTTCTCACGTAGGCAATGTTAGATAAAATGCACAATATTGTTAATTAATAAAATATAATTTTAAAATTAAAAGTAAATATTATACTGTTATCAGTGCATGATGACGATTCATCTAAATGAGCGAAAAGTGAGTTTTGTTGAATGTGCTAACAAACCATAAAGACTTTAAGTACCTATGTAACTTTTTATAACAGTGCCTGAAAGTTAACAGTCTTATAAGGATTGAAAAAACGAACGGGACATGCAGGAAAAGTATTGTTGCGGACAGCGAGCGGGGCGAGCGAATAACGATAGTCTAATAGTATAAAATGAACAAGTAAATGAAATAATACGTGTTAGGAATAAGGTTTATAAATACGTGTTAGGAATAGATATAATAATATGAACTGAATATGTGTGAATATGTGTATTTTAAAACGATTAGAATAAGAATATAGCTAGTTGTAAGTTTAAATGTATAAATTTCACTAGTTGTAAGGATGAACCATGCCAGACTCGGAACATCTGGCATGGTGACTCATGGTACTGCCGAGAGCGCGCACACAGGGCGTGCGCGCTCATTGGCTGAGCGACGCCCCGCACGGAATCCATCGCACTACCCGTTGCGAGGCAAAGGGCGAGGATAAATATAGCGGAGAGGGCGGCAGTACTGCGGATTCCGATTTCGACGGCTGACGTGAACGGACGTGTCCGCTCGCGCTCTCGATCGCTTTCCGAATTATCGCATTCTGCTTAAATTAGTGTTAAACTTGTTTGCTCTGATCCACGGACCCGGTCCTAGGCCTGCCGGTTCAGAGTACACAGTGTAAAGCTAGTTTTTTAAGCCATTTCATTCACGCTCTGCTTGTACTAGTGTACGACTTGTTTGTTTTGATCAACGGACCCGGTCCTAGGCTTGCCGGTTCAAAACACACAGTCTTAAGCTAGTTCTTAAGCGATTCATACCGCGTGTTATAGCGAGGTCGGTGTTATTGTTGTGTAGCGAGTATCTAGGTACTCGTTGCGCGCATAGCGCCGTCTCGCTCGCACATTTCGTGTAGCACTTCGGTGCACACGAAAAAAACCGTACTTTTCAGTACGATAATAAACGCGCTTTTCAGCGCGAAATCCTGTTTCAAAAGACACGCAAATCCACGGTTTAGTGGTCGTTCGTCGGATACCTAACGGTGCTAACGAAGACGAACGGGGCGTGACCCGAGCGCTCTCCGGTTACTTCCCTCTGAGGTAAACGATAACTCGGACGGGCCTGGGAATCTTAGCCTTTGCCTTTTTGCATAGTTAAGCCCCAGGTGTCTCCTATCCAACCCTTCCTATCCTTACCATCCATCCTTGTGGTTGTTTGGGCGGAGCCACGGTATATACCGGCCTGCGTCCTCTGCCACAAGACTGCTAGGGACTCCCCTAGGGAAACGATAGGTCCTTTTCCTGTGTTTCATTACACCGTGACACACAGGTCTCATTGCTCCGGGCTCGGATAGCCCGTTAAATTCATTCGGCGTACCCCCCTGCCCTCCAGGCAGGGAGGTGAATAAATTCACTTCCCCCGTCCTCCAAACAGCCACCGCGATGGCCGACAATAAATACGCGGAATTAGAACTACGTCTTAGGCAGCTGGAAGCCGAAAACCAGCGCCTAGTTAATTTTATGTCCCTCCACATGCCCGAGCTCAGCAATGAGTATAGAAGTAGGTCACAGATGGCGGACTCGCTACGTCCGCCGTCAGCCAACCAGAGCGCCGTTACAGCGCACGCCATCCCCTCCACCTCCGCCGCGATCTCACCCGCCGCCGCGCCACCCGGTTTCACGCGACCCGCCTCGGTCCCTGCGACCGAGTACCCCCACCCCACTAACCTCGCAAGCGCGAGCCACGCCCCTAAGTCCCGAGCAAAATCGCAACAGCGATCTTTTACCCCCGGTCCCTATGGCCGCCCCGCTAAACCCGTTGCCCCCGCGGCAACCAAATCAACACCGGTGTACAATTCTTTTTCGGCCCTTCCAGCCGAAACAGATATGGATGCACCATTAAGTCCAACCCCCTCCTCGGAAATGGAACTCTCCCTCCACTTCCAAGAACCGGTCCTAATCCCGACCGAACCTACCGCGGAAAATGACGAATTCACGGTCGTCAAATCCCGCAAACGCGCGCCCCGTGATAGCCCCGTTGAGGAAAACGCGGCTAAAACTTCAAAAACTGTGAACGGCTCTGCCGCCCCCGCACCCTCCTCGAATACCGACGAACCGGTCGTCGGTAAAAAGCAGAAACCCCCTCCGATAATTATCCACGACAAAACTGTCTGGACAAAGCTCACCAATGAGCTCAAAACACTAAAAATAGGCTACACCAAAGCCCGTAATACCGCGACAGGTATCTCCCTGACGATGAGCACGTCAAACTGCCATCGCAGATTGACCACCCTCCTCCGTAGTAGGAACATTCCCTACTACACTTACGCCCTCGAAGAGGAGCGTGTCCTACGGGTTGTGCTTCGGCGCATCCCAGTCGAAATATCACCAGAGGAAGTCTTTGCCTCCATTGAAGCACAAAAATTCCCCATCCGAGAGGTCCATCGGATGTATAATAAAGAGAAACGAGCCCTTCCAATGCTCGTGTTAATCCTAGATAAAACGCCTGAGGGCAAAAAGATATTTAACTTAGAAATTGTATGCGAGCTCTCCGGAATAACCGTAGAGCCTCCATACAAAAATTCGAAGCCCTCCCAATGCCACAACTGCCAGTTGTACGGACACTCTGCCCGCAACTGCTTCCTTCGTCCGAGGTGCGTTAAGTGCCTCGAAGACCACCCAACCAGGGAGTGCACGCGTCAGCGTGACTCTAACACCCCCCCGAGCTGCGTACTATGCAGGGAGGAGGGACATCCTGCGAACTATCGCGGATGCCCCAAGGCCCCGCACACCATGCACCCCCGCCGCCCTGGGCAGGCTGCCCCTCAGCGGGCACCCCCCGCCTCAGGGTCCCGGGCGCAGAAACCTCTGCTCAATCCAGAGGTCTTTCCGTCCCTCCCAACCCCCCGCCGAACTCAGGCGACCGTAGGCCCCCCCGCACCCCAGGTGCAGCCCAAACCCGTGCGTTCGACTCAGAACGCATGGGCCCCCAAACCGCAGCCCCTTATGGCTATGGACATACCTGCGCCCCGCGCTCCAGCGCCCCGCGCCCCAGCACCACGCGCTCCAGCGTCCCGCGCCACCACAATGGATGACCTTATGTTATCGCTCACTCGTGAGCATGAGATACGCGAAATCCTTGCATACAAGGCCCATATGGAGCAGTACGGTTTCGTCGAAACCATAGCTGCCTTTCCCCGGCTCGTAGAGACGTTACAGCGTCTCGATCGCGAAGCCGCCAACCTCAGGCCTCTCAATGGCTAAACTCAAGCCGAGAGGTTTAAACATCTCCTTTTTTAATGCGCGGAACCTATATCCGCAGCATGATCTCGTCGCGACTTATCTTAAAGATCACCAAATAGACGTTCTCTTAGTACAGGAAACGCTCTTAAAGCGTGGTAAACGCAATCCGAGTATCGCAAACTATAACATCGTTAGAAATGACCGCGACGGCCGAGGGGGCGGCACTCTCATTTACTACAAGCGCTCGTTGTATTGCATGCCGATAGATCCTCCGATACTTACCAATATGGAAGTATCCGCGTGTAGACTAGGAATGACCGATCATCCGTCCATAACGATCGTATCCGTGTACCTCTCACCGACGAAAGTACCTCTCAGGTCTGACCTACAGAAGCTACTCTCGCTCGGCACATCGGTCATTATCGCAGGTGACCTCAACAGTGGACACACGTCCTTCAACAATTGGAGAGACACCAGCAATGAGGTTATTCTCGAAGGGTTGTCGGACGAGTTAAACTTTGACGTCATAGCGCCTCCCACTCCCACCCACTTTCAAGATCACTGTACACCGACAGTGCTCGACATAGCCCTCCTGAAAAATATCGCGCTTCAGGTACGACTCATTCGGGTCATACACGAACTCGACTCCGACCATCGCCCGGTCATCCTACAGCTAGGACAACTAGATGACTCCAGCCCTCCTACAGTCACAATGGTTGACTATGCAAAATTAAAACACTACCTCGCGGATAGGCAGTCCTCGCCCAGTCTCGTTAGGGTCCCGGACGTATTAGAGTCAGTTGCGCACGTAGATCTCGCAATCGACTCCATAGTTGACCACCTCCAAGTCGGCATCGGAGAGGCCTCGAGAGAGGTCGAAGCGGCGAACGATCGCCGCTTTGTACTCCCTGCCGACGTGCGAGCGTTGATGACGGAGAAGAACGCTGCGACTCGTACGCATGACTCTTATCCGACCGATGTAAACCGCGCACGATTACGCGCACTTCAGAGAGCGGTTAAAGCCCGTATAACCGAGCTCAAAAGTCACAGATGGGACACCCTAGTCGAAGGGCTAAGGCCGTCACATCTGACTTATTGGAAAGTAGCCCACGCCCTTAAAATAGACGCCCAACCTCGCATGCCCCCCCTCGAAAGGGGTCCCGGCACTACACCCGCTTTCGATATCATCGACAAGGCGGAGTGCCTTACCGCTTGTCTGGAGAGCCAGTGCTCCCCGAACAGCGTCAAGAACACCGACCGAGTCAGAGACATCGAAGCCCGCGTGGAGGAGCTGAATAAGCTCCCGGTATCAGAATCCCTGTCCCCAGTCACTTCTGAGGAGATCTCTGCCATTCTCAAAAGCCTTAAGCTTAGAAAGTCACCAGGTCCCGACGGTATCAGGAACGAAGTACTCAAACTTCTTCCCGATCACCTCATAGCTCTATTGGTCTGCATATTCAATGTAGCCATAGCCAACTGCCATTTTCCAGCCGTCTGGAAAACGGCCATTGTCATAGGTATTCACAAGCCCGGCAAGAGCACGTCGCTTCCCGACAGCTACCGCCCTATCAGTCTTCTAAATACCCTTGGAAAAATCTATGAGCGGATCCTTCTGAACCGTCTCAAATCCGTAATAGAGGAGAAAAACCTCTACCCGCCTGAGCAATTCGGTTTTCGTGCTAGACATTCTTGCACTCATCAAGTGCACCGCTCACGGAGCACATTTTGTTTAACTTTTCCGAGTTATCTATACCCCGTCGCACACTGGCAGTCTTCTTCGACGTAGCCAAGGCCTTCGATAAGGTCTGGCACGAAGGATTAGTCTACAAGCTGTACTCCCGCGAAGTCCCCGATAGATTAGTTAAAATCATCCGCGATTACCTCAAAGACCGCACCTTTCGCTACAGAGTGGAAGGTGAACTATCCACACCCCATCCCATACGCTCAGGCGTCCCCCAAGGTTCCATTCTGGCACCTAGCCTCTTCAATCTGTACGTCAGTGACCTACCAAAACTTGAAGAGAAAGTTGAAGTAGGCTTATACGCTGACGATACAGTCATATACTCCTCTCAAAGGCAAACGAGAAACCTCAAATGTAGAATCCAAAGAGCCGTGACCACTCTCGGGAAGTGGTTTAACGACTGGCGAATAGCCATAAACCCCACGAAGAGCGCAGCGGTGCTCTTCGACAAAACCGCCACACAGATACCGCAAAAACTCAAGGACAATCCCCTTGAACTCTTCGGTAATCCGATCCCCTGGGAAAAGGCGACCAAATATCTAGGTGTAACCCTAGACAGTAGACTCTCCTTTATACGCCACATCAATCTGGTTAGGAAAAGGGCCTCCTGGACCCTCGCCCGACTGCATCCTCTGTTATGTGCTGCAAGCAAAATGTCCACGAGACACAAGCTTACGCTCTACAAGATGTGTATCCGTCCGATCATGACATATAGCTGCGTTGCGTTCGCACATATGCCAAGTTATAACTGGGAACGCTTACAAGCTATCCAGAACAAATTTCTTCACCGCCTTACCGGTGCCCCCTGGTTTGTTCGTATGGAGGATCTCCATAGAGATATGGACCTTCCCTCGATACATGCATATGCCAAACACCTTTCTCGCTCGTATTTCGACACCGCGTCGAACCACGCGAACCCCTTAATAAAAGCGGCAGCTTCTTATGTTCCCGACCCCAACGCCTGCCGGAGAAAACGCCGGCCGCGTAATATATTCACTGACCCGCCCGACCAAACCGAAAAAGCTAACGCGTTCTACGCCGACACCGTCTCTCCAAACAGAGCGTGCCACCGCCCACGCCCGCGTAACCACCGTTCTCTCCGCAGAGGACGGGCGGTCAACTTCGCTCCCGCACACCCGTCACGTCCACCCTCTCTAGCGGCAACCCAAGCCTAGGTCCGTTCCTCGGTGTGAAGCCCTTGGGTCAGGCAGCCGCCCGCGCGATACAAAGTGACACTATACGTGCAACACTTAGTTACCCACACACAACATTACACACGTATGAACACACACACGTGCACACCACACAGGTACATAGGTTCTGTAAGGGACCTTTTTTTTTTCTTTTTTTGCGCTAGTTAGACTATTGCGCTAGTTAGTGTAGAAAAACCATTCCGATTATTAAATACACATACGCATGGTCCACTCCTTCCTCCCAGGAGGAGGGGAACGTGCATATGAGTATATATTAGTTAGCTCGAATTCTCCTAAGATTAGGGAATTAGTTAGATCGCGACTTTTTCGCATTCGCGACGACCGCCCGAGCCGAGGTTCGGCCACTCTGGCACCCTCGTGCGGGTCGTCACAAACTTTCGCGGCTGAGTGCCCTAAGCGCTCGCCCCCAAGTCCGGTGAAGCTGTAAAAGCCGCAGCGGCTCTGTTTGACGATAGGGCCCCTAAGGCTAACAGTGTAGTCAGTTAAAAAAAAAAAAAAAAAAAAAAAAAAAAAAAAAAAAAAAAAAAAAAAAAAAAAAAAAAAAAAAAAAAAAAAAAAAAAAAAAAAAAAAAAAAACGGCAGTACTGCGGATTCCGATTTCGACCGCTGACGTGAACGGACGTGTCCGCTCGCGCTCTCGATCGCTTTCCGAATTGTCGCATTCTGCTTAAATTAGTGTTAAACTTGTTTGCTCTGATCCACGGACCCGGTCCTAGGCCTGCCGGTTCAGAGTACACAGTGTAAAGCTAGTTTTTTAAGCCATTTCATTCACGCTCTGCTTGTACTAGTGTACGACTTGTTTGTTTTGATCAACGGACCCGGTCCTAGGCTTGCCGGTTCAAAACACACAGTCTTAAGCTAGTTCTTAAGCGATTCATACCGCGTGTTATAGCGAGGTCGGTGTTATTGTTGTGTAGCGAGTATCTAGGTACTCGTTGCGCGCATAGCGCCGTCTCGCTCGCACATTTCGTGTAGCACTTCGGTGCACACGAAAAAACCGTACTTTTCAGTACGATAATAAACGCGCTTTTCAGCGCGAAATCCTGTTTCAAAAGACACGCAAATCCACGGTTTAGTGGTCGTTCGTCGGATACCTAACGGTGCTAACGAAGACGAACGGGGCGTGACCCGAGCGCTCTCCGGTTACTTCCCTCTGAGGTAAACGATAACTCGGACGGGCCTGGGAATCTTAGCCTTTGCCTTTTTGCATAGTTAAGCCCCAGGTGTCTCCTATCCAACCCTTCCTATCCTTACCATCCATCCTTGTGGTTGTTTGGGCGGAGCCACGGTATATACCGGCCTGCGTCCTCTGCCACAAGACTGCTAGGGACTCCCCTAGGGAAACGATAGGTCCTTTTCCTGTGTTTCATTACACCGTGACACACAGGTCTCATTGCTCCGGGCTCGGATAGCCCGTTAAATTCATTCGGCGTACCCCCCTGCCCTCCAGGCAGGGAGGTGAATAAATTCACTTCCCCCGTCCTCCAAACAGCCACCGCGATGGCCGACAATAAATACGCGGAATTAGAACTACGTCTTAGGCAGCTGGAAGCCGAAAACCAGCGCCTAGTTAATTTTATGTCCCTCCACATGCCCGAGCTCAGCAATGAGTATAGAAGTAGGTCACAGATGGCGGACTCGCTACGTCCGCCGTCAGCCAACCAGAGCGCCGTTACAGCGCACGCCATCCCCTCCACCTCCGCCGCGATCTCACCCGCCGCCGCGCCACCCGGTTTCACGCGACCCGCCTCGGTCCCTGCGACCGAGTACCCCCACCCCACTAACCTCGCAAGCGCGAGCCACGCCCCTAAGTCCCGAGCAAAATCGCAACAGCGATCTTTTACCCCCGGTCCCTATGGCCGCCCCGCTAAACCCGTTGCCCCCGCGGCAACCAAATCAACACCGGTGTACAACTCTTTTTCGGCCCTTCCAGCCGAAACAGATATGGATGCACCATTAAGTCCAACCCCCTCCTCGGAAATGGAACTCTCCCTCCACTTCCAAGAACCGGTCCTAATCCCGACCGAACCTACCGCGGAAAATGACGAATTCACGGTCGTCAAATCCCGCAAACGCGCGCCCCGTGATAGCCCCGTTGAGGAAAACGCGGCTAAAACTTCAAAAACTGTGAACGGCTCTGCCGCCCCCGCACCCTCCTCGAATACCGACGAACCGGTCGTCGGTAAAAAGCAAAAACCCCCTCCGATAATTATCCACGACAAAACTGTCTGGACAAAGCTCACCAATGAGCTCAAAACACTAAAAATAGCTACACCAAAGCCCGTAATACCGCGACAGGTATCTCCCTGACGATGAGCACGTCAAACTGCCATCGCAGATTGACCACCCTCCTCCGTAGTAGGAACATTCCCTACTACACTTACGCCCTCGAAGAGGAGCGTGTCCTACGGGTTGTGCTTCGGCGCATCCCAGTCGAAATATCACCAGAGGAAGTCTTTGCCTCCATTGAAGCACAAAAATTCCCCATCCGAGAGGTCCATCGGATGTATAATAAAGAGAAACGAGCCCTTCCAATGCTCGTGTTAATCCTAGATAAAACGCCTGAGGGCAAAAAGATATTTAACTTAGAAATTGTATGCGAGCTCTCCGGAATAACCGTAGAGCCTCCATACAAAAATTCGAAGCCCTCCCAATGCCACAACTGCCAGTTGTACGGACACTCTGCCCGCAACTGCTTCCTTCGTCCGAGGTGCGTTAAGTGCCTCGAAGACCACCCAACCAGGGAGTGCACGCGTCAGCGTGACTCTAACACCCCCCCGAGCTGCGTACTATGCAGGGAGGAGGGACATCCTGCGAACTATCGCGGATGCCCCAAGGCCCCGCACACCATGCACCCCCGCCGCCCTGGGCAGGCTGCCCCTCAGCGGGCACCCCCCGCCTCAGGGTCCCGGGCGCAGAAACCTCTGCTCAATCCAGAGGTCTTTCCGTCCCTCCCAACCCCCCGCCGCACTCAGGCGACCGTAGGCCCCCCCGCACCCCAGGTGCAGCCCAAACCCGTGCGTTCGACTCAGAACGCATGGGCCCCCAAACCGCAGCCCCTTATGGCTATGGACATACCTGCGCCCCGCGCTCCAGCGCCCCGCGCCCCAGCACCACGCGCTCCAGCGTCCCGCGCCACCACAATGGATGACCTTATGTTATCGCTCACTCGTGAGCATGAGATACGCGAAATCCTTGCATACAAGGCCCATATGGAGCAGTACGGTTTCGTCGAAACCATAGCTGCCTTTCCCCGGCTCGTAGAGACGTTACAGCGTCTCGATCGCGAAGCCGCCAACCTCAGGCCTCTCAATGGCTAAACTCAAGCCGAGAGGTTTAAACATCTCCTTTTTTAATGCGCGGAACCTATATCCGCAGCATGATCTCGTCGCGACTTATCTTAAAGATCACCAAATAAACGTTCTCTTAGTACAGGAAACGCTCTTAAAGCGTGGTAAACGCAATCCGAGTATCGCAAACTATAACATCGTTAGAAATGACCGCGACGGCCGAGGGGGCGGCACTCTCATTTACTACAAGCGCTCGTTGTATTGCATGCCGATAGATCCTCCGATACTTACCAATATGGAAGTATCCGCGTGTAGACTAGGAATGACCAATCATCCGTCCATAACGATCGTATCCGTGTACCTCTCACCGACGAAAGTACCTCTCAGGTCTGACCTACAGAAGCTACTCTCGCTCGGCACATCGGTCATTATCGCAGGTGACCTCAACAGTGGACACACGTCCTTCAACAATTGGAGAGACACCAGCAATGGGGTTATTCTCGAAGGGTTGTCGGACGAGTTAAACTTTGACGTCATAGCGCCTCCCACTCCCACCCACTTTCAAGATCACTGTACACCGACAGTGCTCGACATAGCCCTCCTGAAAAATATCGCGCTTCAGGTACGACTCATTCGGGTCATACACGAACTCGACTCCGACCATCGCCCGGTCATCCTACAGCTAGGACAACTAGATGACTCCAGCCCTCCTACAGTCACAATGGTTGACTATGCAAAATTAAAACACTACCTCGCGGATAGGCAGTCCTCGCCCAGTCTCGTTAGGGTCCCGGACGTATTAGAGTCAGTTGCGCACGTAGATCTCGCAATCGACTCCATAGTTGACCACCTCCAAGTCGGCATCGGAGAGGCCTCGAGAGAGGTCGAAGCGGCGAACGATCGCCGCTTTGTACTCCCTGCCGACGTGCGAGCGTTGATGACGGAGAAGAACGCTGCGACTCGTGCGCATGACTCTTATCCGACCGATGTAAACCGCGCACGATTACGCGCACTTCAGAGAGCGGTTAAAGCCCGTATAACCGAGCTCAAAAGTCACAGATGGGACACCCTAGTCGAAGGGCTAAGGCCGTCACATCTGACTTATTGGAAAGTAGCCCACGCCCTTAAAATAGACGCCCAACCTCGCATGCCCCCCCTCGAAAGGGGTCCCGGCACTACACCCGCTTTCGATATCATCGACAAGGCGGAGTGCCTTACCGCTTGTCTGGAGAGCCAGTGCTCCCCGAACAGCGTCAAGAACACCGACCGAGTCAGAGACATCGAAGCCCGCGTGGAGGAGCTGAATAAGCTCCCGGTATCAGAATCCCTGTCCCCAGTCACTTCTGAGGAGATCTCTGCCATTCTCAAAAGCCTTAAGCTTAGAAAGTCACCAGGTCCCGACGGTATCAGGAACGAAGTACTCAAACTTCTTCCCGATCACCTCATAGCTCTATTGGTCTGCATATTCAATGTAGCCATAGCCAACTGCCATTTTCCAGCCGTCTGGAAAACGGCCATTGTCATAGGTATTCACAAGCCCGGCAAGAGCACGTCGCTTCCCGACAGCTACCGCCCTATCAGTCTTCTAAATACCCTTGGTAAAATCTATGAGCGGATCCTTCTGAACCGTCTCAAATCCGTAATAGAGGAGAAAAACCTCTACCCGCCTGAGCAATTCGGTTTTCGTGCTAGACATTCTTGCACTCATCAAGTGCACCGCCTCACGGAGCACATTTTGTTTAACTTTTCCGAGTTATCTATACCCCGTCGCACACTGGCAGTCTTCTTCGACGTAGCCAAGGCCTTCGATAAGGTCTGGCACGAAGGATTAGTCTACAAGCTGTACTCCCGCGAAGTCCCCGATAGATTAGTTAAAATCATCCGCGATTACCTTAAAGACCGCACCTTTCGCTACAGAGTGGAAGGTGAACTATCCACACCCCATCCCATACGCTCAGGTGTCCCCCAAGGTTCCATTCTGGCACCTAGCCTCTTCAATCTGTACGTCAGTGACCTACCAAAACTTGAAGAGAAAGTTGAAGTAGGCTTATACGCTGACGATACAGTCATATACTCCTCTCAAAGGCAAACGAGAAACCTCAAATGTAGAATCCAAAGAGCCGTGACCACTCTCGGGAAGTGGTTTAACGACTGGCGAATAGCCATAAACCCCACGAAGAGCGCAGCGGTGCTCTTCGACCAAACCGCCACACAGATACCGCAAAAACTCAAGGACAATCCCCTTGAACTCTTCGGTAATCCGATCCCCTGGGAAAAGGCGACCAAATATCTAGGTGTAACCCTAGACAGTAGACTCTCCTTTATACGCCACATCAATCTGGTTAGGAAAAGGGCCTCCTGGACCCTCGCCCGACTGCATCCTCTGTTATGTGCTGCAAGCAAAATGTCCACGAGACACAAGCTTACGCTCTACAAGATGTGTATCCGTCCGATCATGACATATAGCTGCGTTGCGTTCGCACATATGCCAAGTTATAACTGGGAACGCTTACAAGCCATCCAGAACAAGTTTCTTCACCGCCTTACCGGTGCCCCCTGGTTTGTTCGTATGGAGGATCTCCATAGAGATATGGACCTTCCCTCGATACATGCATACGCCAAACACCTTTCTCGCTCGTATTTCGACACCGCGTCGAACCACGCGAACCCCTTAATAAAAGCGGCAGCTTCTTATGTTCCCGACCCCAACGCCTGCCGGAGAAAACGCCGGCCGCGTAATATATTCACTGACCCGCCCGACCAAACCGAAAAAGCTAACGCGTTCTACGCCGACACCGTCTCTCCAAACAGAGCGTGCCACCGCCCACGCCCGCGTAACCACCGTTCTCTCCGCAGAGGACGGGCGGTCAACTTCGCTCCCGCACACCCGTCACGTCCACCCTCTCTAGCGGCAACCCAAGCCTAGGTCCGTTCCTCGGTGTGAAGCCCTTGGGTCAGGCAGCCGCCCGCGCGATACAAAGTGACACTATACGTGCAACACTTAGTTACCCACACACAACATTACACACGTATGAACACACACACGTGCACACCACACAGGTACATAGGTTCTGTAAGGGACCTTTTTTTTTTTCTTTTTTTGCGCTAGTTAGACTAATGCGCTAGTTAGTGTAGAAAAACCATTCCGATTAACAAATACACATACGCATGGTCCACTCCTTCCTCCCAGGAGGAGGGGAACGTGCATATGAGTATATATTAGTTAGCTCGAATTCTCCTAAGATTAGGGAATTAGTTAGATCGCGACTTTTTCGCATTCGCGACGACCGCCCGAGCCGAGGTTCGGCCACTCTGGCACCCTCGTGCGGGTCGTCACAAACTTTCGCGGCTGAGTGCCCTAAGCGCTCGCCCCCAAGTCCGGTGAAGCTGTAAAAGCCGCAGCGGCTCTGTTTGACGATAGGGCCCCTAAGGCTAACAGTGTAGTCAGTTCTAAAAAAAAAAAAAAAAAAAAAAAAAAAAGGCAGTACTGCGGCGATTCCGATTTCGACCGTTGGTGTGAACGGACGTGTCCGTTAGCACTCTCGATCGCTCTCGTAATTTATTTCATTACTGCTTGAACTAGTTTACGAGTGTTTACTCTGATCCACGGACCCGGTCCTAGGCCTGCCGGTTCAGAGTACACAATCTAAAGCTGGTTTTTTAAGCTATTTCATTGAACTTCGCGCTCTGCTTAGACTAGTTGAGACTTGTTTGCTTTGATCCACGGACCCGGTCCTAGGCCTGCCGGTTCAAAGTACACGGTTTAAAGCTAGTCTTTTAAGCCTTTACATACCGCGGTTTATAGCGAAGACGGTGTTATTGTTGTGTAGCGAGTATCTGGGTACTCGTTGCACGCATAGCGCCGTCTCGCTCGCGCATTTCGTGTAGCACTTCGGTGTACACGAAAAACCGTACTTCTTAGTACGACAAAAACGCGCTTTTCAGCGCGAATCTTGTTTCAAAGACACGCAAATCCACGTTTAGTGGTCGTTCGTCGGATACCTAGCGGTGTTAACGAAGACGAACGGGGCGTGACCCGAGCGCTCTCCGGTTACCTCCTTCTGAGGTAAACGATAACTCGGACGGGCCTGGGAATCTTAGCCTTTGCCTTTTTGCATAGTTAAGCCCCAGGTGTCTCCTACCCAACCCTTCCTATCCTTACCATTCCATCCTCGTGGTTGTTTGGGCATAGCCGCGGTTTTACCGGTCTGCGTCCTCTGCCACGAGACTGCTAGGGACTCCCCTAGGGAAACGATAGGTCCTTTCCTGTGCGTCATTACACCGTGACACACAGGTCTCATTGCTCCGGGCTCGAGGAGCCCGTTAAACTCATTTGACGTACCCCCCTGCCCTCCAGGCAGGGAGGTTTCTTAAATTCACTCCCCCGCCCCTCCAACCGCCAGCGGGATGGCAGAAGAAATAACAGTGCACGACTATGAGCTTCATAAGGTCTTCAACTTTATGAAGCTCCGAGTCCCTGACTTGTACGCCGAGTACACAGCCACACTCAAAGTAACTCCCGGTGCGACATACGAGCTAGTCGACTCCGAACCCGCCGCCGTCGCGTCTACCTCCGCCGTCGTCGCGTCTACATCCGCCGTCGCGTCCATATCCGCCAACGCGCCCACCGCCAACGTTCCCACCGCCGCTGCACCCATCGTCGCCGCGCCATACTTAAACCCCGCCGTGCCTACACCTGAAGACATTCTGTCCAAAGGCCATGGTGCGCGCCGCCCCTCCCGCTCTAACTCGCGAAACTCTATTCCCCGCGGGAGGCGCTCCGATACGCCTGCAGGCAAAGCACTTCCCGTGCATAACTCCTTCGCAGCTCTCCCTGTAGAGTCTCCCGTATCCACTGATCCGAATCAGATGGATCAAACAATCCCCAACATCCGGCCCGCTGCCAACGATGACGACGGTTTTACCACCGTCGTATCTAGAAAAACGAAACGCGCCGCTAACAGCGACGAAGACAGGGCCCCAAAAGCACCGAGACCGGATCTCGACACGCGCACCCCCATTCCCACGTCTCCCACGCGCCCCGCGCCCGCGCCCGCGGCAGGCCCTCCCGGGAGGAAAGCCCGCCCCCCGCCCGTTATTGTCCAGGACAAAGCCGCATGGACAAAGTTAGAGTCAAATATTAGACTCTCAAAAATCCCCTACACGAAAGCCCGTAGCATCGCCACGGGCATACAAGTCTCGGTGAGCACGTCGGACGCCCACCGAGACCTCACTAGGCTCCTCACGGAGAAAAAACTAGCGTACTATACGTACACACTAAACGAAGACCGGAAACTCCGCGTCATAATCCGTAGAATCCCCTTCGAGATCCCCCCTGAGGAAGTACTCGAATCCCTCCGCTCCCAAAACTATCCGGTGCACGAAGTACACCGGATGTACGGCCCAGACAGAAAACCATTCCCTATGGTAGTGGTTATTCTAGATAGAACCCCCGAGGGTAAAGCTATCTATAACATAGCTACTGTGTGCGGCCTCTCAGGCATCACAGTAGAAAACCCATACAAAAATAGAATCCCGACGCAGTGTCACAACTGCCAATTGTACGGGCACTCCTCCCGCCACTGTCATCTCACTCCAAGGTGCGTCAAGTGCCCCGAGAATCACTCCACTAGGGAGTATCCCCGCACGCGCGACTCACCCGGTGAGCCGAGCTGCGTACTTTGCGGTCAAGAAGGGCACCCCGCGAACTATCGCGGGTGCCCAAAAGCCCCGCGCGCAACGCGCCCCCGACGGATGAGGCCACCCGCCCATCAGAGGGCACCTCACGCCCCCGTCGACCATGCCCCTCGCCCCCAACCACAGCCCCTGCTGTCAATGGAGGCTTTTCCTAACCTCCCGAACGCCGCCCGCGCTCCTGCGGCCGTTGTCCCCGCACCTAGTGTGCCCCCGCAGCCCATACTGGGCCCTCGGGCCCCGTGGGCCCCCGCTCGCCACAATCCCCAGCCCCTTATGGACTTGGAATTGGCCCCTAAACCACAGCCTCTTATGGCTGCTCAAACCTCCGCTCCACGCGGTTCTCCTCCTCCATCGGACGTTGTCCTTATTGCCCTGTTGCTCCGAGAGCACAGCGTCACGGAAGTCAGCGCATACCTCGACTATCTCAACGAACACGGTTGCATAATGACCGTGTGGAAATTCCCCCGGCTATCGGAGACGATACACCGTCTAGACCTCGATGCCGCAAACCGAAAGCCTTCCAATGGATAAGTTAAAACCGAAAGGAATTAACATTGCCTTCTTTAACGCTAGGAACCTTGCTTCTCAGCGTGATCTCGTGGCTAACTTCCTAGTTGAGCGTCAGTTAGATGTGTTTCTCGTACAAGAAACACTTCTAAAACCTAGTAGGCGCAACCCTAAGGTCGCTAACTATAACATTATTAGAAATGACCGTGTTACCCAAGGAGGCGGCACTCTCATTTACTACAAACGTTCACTATACTGTATGCGAATTGACCCTCCCGAACTTACCAATTTGGAAGTTTCTATATGTAGACTAGGTATGACTGACCACCCGTCAATCATAATCGTATCCGCATATCTTTCACCATCGAAAAGACTCCTCCGGTCCGATCTGGAGGCACTCTTTTCACTCGGTCCCTCCGTAATCATAGCAGGCGACCTCAACAGCGGCCACACTTGCTTTAACAGTTCGAGAGACTCCCGTAACGGGAGTATACTCAATCAGCTATGCAATGACATGAACTTTGACGTGTTAGCTCCCTCCGAACCCACCCACTTTCAGGATCACTGTCGTCCGACAGTCCTTGATATGGCTCTATTGAAAGGTATCGAGCTTCGGTTACAACTTTTAGAAGTCGTACACGAACTCGACTCCGATCACCGCCCGGTCATCCTCCGACTAGGACATCCCTCCGACCATAGTCCTCCGTCCGTCCAGGTGGTTGACTACGCGAAACTCAAGCACTTACTCGCGGACAGGCCGTCCTCGGACAGCCTAGATAGGGTCCCTGACGTACTGCAGTCGGCCGCAGACGCCGACTTAGCGATCGATTCCCTCGTTGACCACCTCCAGGTCAGCATCAGAGAGGCCTCGAGAGAGGTCAAAACGGTGAGCGATCGCCGCTTTATACTCCCTGCCGACCTGCGAGCGTTAAAGACGGAAAAGAACGCCGCGACACGCGCTCACGACTCATTCCCGTCAAGGGAAAACTGCGCACGGTTACGCGCATTACAAAGAGAGTTCAAAGCTCGCATCACTGAATACAGAGGTCACAGCTGGGACAACCTCGTAGAGGGTCTCAGACCGTCCCATCTCACATACTGGAAGTTAGCCAGATCTTTAAAAATAGAACACTCCTCCCAACTACCACCCCTCGAAAGAGGCCCGGGCCTCCCACTCGCGTTCGATAGCGAAGACAAAGCGGAGTGACTTGCCGCAAGCTTGGAGAGCCAGTGCTCTCCAAACTGCGACAACATAGACGCCGTACATCTCAACAAAATCGAATCCTCGGTACAGGAACTTAGTTCGGTCCCACCCGCGGATACCCTAACTACAATCACATCTGACGAAGTCTGTTCCGTCATTAAGGGCCTTAAGCTCAAAAAATCTCCCGGTCCTGACGGGATCCGGAACGAAGTACTCAAACTTCTTCCTGATCACCTCATAGCAGTCTTGGTTTGCATATTCAATGTAAACATCGCCCACTGCCATTTCCCAGCCGCCTGGAAAACGGCCATAGTCATAGGGATACATAAACCCGGCAAAAAAGCATCGCTTCCCGACAGCTATCGCCCGATCAGTCTCTTGAATACCTTAGGTAAAATCTACGAGCGGCTCCTTCTGAACCGTCTCAAAACCGTGATAGACGAGAAAAATCTATATCCACCGGAACAGTTCGGGTTCCGCGCTCGACACTCGTGTACGCACCAGGTGCAACGCCTCACGGAGCACATAGCGACTAACTTCGCGAAAGATCCTCCATACCGTACGCTCGCGGTCTTCTTCGACGTCGCCAAGGCCTTCGACAAGGTCTGGCACGCCGGACTAGTCCACAAGCTACACCAGTTACAAGTCCCAGATAGGTTAGTTCACATTATCCGCGACTACCTCACCGACCGCACCTTCCGCTACCGAGCGGAAAGTGTACTCTCCACAGCCCACCCCATACGCTCGGGCGTCCCGCAAGGCTCCATTCTGGCGCCTTGTCTCTTCAATCTGTATGTCAGTGACCTACCTCGTCCTCCTAGGGTCCAGGTAGGTCTATACGCTGACGACACAGTCATCTACGCGTCGAATAGGAACAGACTTAGGCTCAGACACAGAGTCCAACGCGCAGTCACCACTCTCGGTAAATGGTACACCAAATGGCGCATAGCCGTCAACCCCTCGAAGAGCGCCGCGATTATCTTTGATCCTAGTCGAAAAGTGCACCCTGAGAGTGTCAAAACTCTCAAACTCTTCAAAGACAATATCCCCTGGGCCACCAAGACTAAATATCTCGGTGTGACCTTCGATAGAAAACTTACCTTTGATTCTCATGTCCGTGCCGTGTGTAAAACAGCCGCAATGGCCATAAGTCGATTACAGCCCCTGATCATAAGCAAAATGTCCCTGAGACATAAGCTTACTCTCTACAAAATGTGCATACGTCCGATTATGACATATAGCTGCGCCGCATTCGCACATATGTCAAAATTGAACATACACAAATTCCAAGTCCTTCAAACTCGAGTACTACGTAAAATCAATAACGCCCCCTGGTTCGTTCGTCAGGTAGACCTTCATAGAGATATGAAACTCCCCTCGATCGAGTCTTACATCAAATACCTCTCACGATCTTACTTTGACACCGCGTCAAATCACGCGAATCCCTTGATCCAAGCCGCCGCGAATTACGTTCCAGTCCCAAACGCCACCCGCTTACAGCGTCGACCGCGTAACATCTTTACCGATCCCGATGACGAAATCGAGAAACAAATCGCATATTACTCAACCGTCTCTCTAAACAGAGCGTGTTTTCGCCCACGCCCGCGTAACCACCGTTCCCTCCGCAGGGGACGGGCGGCTAATTTCGCTCCCGCACACCCACCGCCGCGACCTCCCTCTCCCGCGGCAACTCAAGCCTAGGTCCGTTCCTCGGGGTGAAACCCTTGAGTCTGGCAGCCGCCCGCGCGATACAAGTGACACTTTACGTGCAACACTTAGCTACCCACATACAAACATCACGTACACACATATGTACATACGTGCACACCTCACAGGTACATAGGTTCTGTAAGGAACCTTTTTTTTTTCTTTTTTTGCACTAGTTAGTGTAGAACATATTTCAGATTACTAAATACACGTACACATGTTTCTTCCTTCCTCCCAGGAGGAAGGAACATGTATATCTGTATATGTTAGTTTAGCTCGATTTTACGGATAGGGTATTTATTAGACAGATCGCGACTTCATTGCAATCGCGGCAACAGCCCAAGCCGAGGTCCGGCCACTTTGGCACCCTTGCGCGCTGGTTGCCCACGCTTACGCGGCTGAGTGCCTTAAGCGCTCGCCCCCAAGCCCGGTAAAGTTGTAAAAGCCGCAGCGGCTCTGTTTTCGGATAGGGCCCCTAAGGCTAACAGCAAGGTCAGACAAAAAAAAAAAAAAAAAAAAAAAAAAAGCAGTACTGCGATCAGTTCGAGAAACACTACAGCAACAGCAAGCAGCGAATCTACAAGCAAACTACAGTCAAGAACGTTATTAAGAATCAACATTGTTTCTACGAACTACTGTAACTTTGTAAGAAACAAGAATAAAGCAAGCGCTATTAATTTAGCACACATTAAAATATTGTGGACGTCTTTTATTAACAATAAGTATATTAAATATTGAAGAAAGCAAGTTTTACGTAAAGGAAATATTCTTTTATATTTGGATATAATTATAACTGCGTTATTTTTTTTTTTAAATCTTACCTGTACCGGGAGTACAACCACCTAAAAATGAAAAAAAAGTTTATGCACCACAGTGTACGTAATGCTATTACACCAATCGATAGGATCAATGATAAGGATAAAATCTCTTGAATAAACATTGTTTCTTATCATCGGAAAATTTCCTTCCCCTTAAGTTTTTTTTTTAAATTGGGAAACAAATAAAAATCACTTGGGGCCAGATCTGGACTGTAGGGTGGGTAGACTAGTGATTCGAAGTCATTCGTGTGCAGAGCAGCCATTGCAACTCTGCTCTTGTGAACCGGCGCGTTGTCTTGCAAGAGCAACACACCCTTTGTCAATTTTCCTCGACGTTATTCCTTGATAGCCTCCTTTAATTTTTATAGTATCGTTGCGTAGTATTCTCCGGTTATGGCCCTTCCCTTTTTTTGTCATCAAACAGTATTATCATCTCACAATCCCAAACACATTGCCATCAACTTTCCAGCCAACGTCGACACTTTGAATTTCTTTGGCGGCGGTATCCCCTTTTTTATGCCATTGCATGGACTCTTGTTTAGATTCAGGCTCAAAGTGATGTAATCATGTTTTATCTCCGGTAACAATCCGCTCCAAAATCTGCGCGGGTTCGTGTCCACACAACTCCAAAAATTGTTTTGACGTATCGACGCGCTGTTGTTTCTGAAGTGACGTAAGCATTCTCGGTACCAATCCTGTGCTGACTTTTGTCATACTCAGGTGATCATGTAGGATTCGCAAAATGGTGGTATCTGATACTCCAACTAATGCAGATAACTGTTTTTTCTTCAAAGGGGTGTCCTCCAGTACAATTTTTTCCAATTTTTTTCGAATGTCTGATATGGTGGCCTCAACTGGCCTTCTTGAGCGGGGGTCGTTTTCAATGGACTCCCGACCATGTTTAAAAACACCATGCCAATTGTAAATCATTGATTTACTAGGGCACTGTTCCCCATAAACGGTTTCCATTTCATTCAAAATGGTCTGAGCGTTCTTTCCTTGGTTGGTAAGGAATTTTATCACAGCGCGGTATTCAATTTTCATCATAGTTTCAGTTTTCTTCTAGATTGACTTGTTTAGTAGGCGAGTGTTCGTAAACGAATGACGCAATAGGGCTAAAACTCAATTTATATACTAATAATGAGTCTCTTATTAGTATGACACTACGCGAGCGCCCTATTCCCACTCCATCCCCTCCATTCCACGAACTTTTGTACCTCCCAATGTTACTCAAAAGCAGAGTTATCTAAATTTACTCGCTGTGAACTATTTAGTCTCTTGAGACTTCAACGTTTAGCAAATTTTCTACCATTCGCAACAACATCAAAGAGAGATTTATTTGGAGATTTCTCTCTACTTGGAGCAGTCTGACTGGTGGAATACTCAACCTATCAGAAGACTGTAGCCAAATAACACATTGTTATTATGTTGCGGCGAGTAAGGCTTCCAGAGCTCTTTGGAAAAGGGGGCTCATGGTCGGCAAAGCGCGCTAGGAATACCTAATATACAAAAATAACGTATCCTATTCTTGGAATAGGAAAAAAAGTATTTGGAAGAAAAAAAAAGTATTTCAAAAATCTATGTTATTGTTCCCTGAAACGATGATGATCTGTCACATCTATCTCTTCCTGCCACTTCAGCTTTGTTACCGAAAAAACTTTCTTAGTGTAGGGTGCGAGACACTTCCCGGTTTAGAACTCTGGAGCTCTTCATTAATGAGGCGTTCGCAGGACGACCAAATCTTGTTTTTCTTCCTTATATCGCTGTGTACCCGATGACTCGAACCGTACATGATACTTTTTTTTTAGAACTGACTACACTGTTAGCCTTAGGGGCCCTGGAGCCTCTGACGGCTTTTACAGCTTCACCGGACTTGGAGGCGAGCGCTTAGGGCACTCGGCCGCGAAAGTTTTAGACAACTCACGCACAAGGGTACCAAAGTGGCCGGACCTCAGCTTGGGCGATTGTCGCGAATGCAAATAAGTCGCGATCTGACTAATTCCCTATTCGTAAATTGGAGCTAACTTATATATGCTCATATGCATGTTCCCTTCCTCCTGGGAGGAAGGAAGGAAACATGCGTATGTGTATTTAGTGACAGGAAAGTTTTTCTACACTAACAAGCGCAAAAAAGAAAGAAAAAAAAGGTTCCTTACAGAACCTGTGCGGTGTGCACGTATGTAATATATGTGTTTGATGTTTGTGTGTGGGTAGCCAAGTGTTGCAAGTATAGTGTCACTTGTATCGCGCTGGCGGCTGCCAGAGCCAAGGGCTTCACACCGAGGAACGGACCTAGGCTTGGGTTGCCGCTAGAGAGAGCGGACGTGACGGGTGTGCGGGAGCGAAGTTGACCGTCCATCCTCTGCGGAGAGAACTGTGGTTACGCGGGCGTGAGCGGTAGCACGCTCTGTTTGGAGAGACGGTGAAGTAGTATGCGTTAGCTTTCTCGACCTTATCGTCGGGGTCGGTAAAAATGTTTCGCGGTCGGCGTTTTTTCCGTGAAGCGGTATATTGTCGGCGATTTCTCCGTGAGGCGGTAGGAGTAGGGACATAAGTAGCGGCTGCTTTGATTAACGGGTTGGCGTGATTCGATGCGGCATCGAACTAAAATCGCGACAGGAATCTGACGTAAGAGTGAATCGACGGAAGATCCATGTCTCTATGAAGATCTTCCGTTCGTATGTATGGAGGGGCACCGGTAAGACGGTAGAGAAACCTATTCTGAATAGTTTGTAACCGTTTGGAATTAGTTTTTGACATATGTGCGAACGCGGGGCAACTATATGTTATGATCGGGCGGATGGTACCTGATACGATTTCTCCGAGCTTATGTAGTTCGGAGAGTTACTGTATAGAGAGCCCCTGTTTTTATTCCATTTTTTATATCTATTTTTACTTTGGTCGCCCTGTTTACCGCTCTATATTTATTTCTCCATATAAGTCATGTATACAAGTTATACATCAGATTGTTTCTCATTGTCATCCCTATCTATTAAATATCAATACATTATGTACTTTTATCACATATTCCATACACAAGTAAAAACAATAGAATTTACGGCGGTTTCAACGTGTTTCGTCATTAAATGTGATGTCGTACATTTTTTCCATATAAACTTATTCTATACATTTTGTCCATTTTGTTATAATTGTAATCGTATAAACATTACACATAATATATAAGCACCTATATAATACATAATATATGACACGTAATTCGTAATGTAGCCTAGTTGCTAATATTTTCTCTATAAATCTATTTCGTTTCTCTATATTAATGCTACCTAACTATTCTTATAAATAAAACACACAATATATAACACATGACATATAATAATACTTAATTCAGTCGCCAACACTTAGTGTAAGCTGAAGTAGCGGTGACATATACTAAATAACAAATATATATTATTATTTTACATTGCTAAGTTATCAGATGCATTTTCAAGTATATAAATATTGCCGTTTACTAACAATATATTTGTCTGACAGTTCTTTATAAGTATTGACATATAGTTCAGTAATTACCCATACGAGTGTTTCGTTTTACATATTACGGTAAAGATTGGAAATAAAGTATTTTCGAATACTTTATTCTTATGAAAAAGTACAAAGTATATATACCGAAAATAAAGTTGAATACTTTATTATATAGTACAGTTGGCAACTCTAGTAGCAGCTGCATACCATCAAGCGGGCCATGTGATTGTTGGCTACCTTTATTGCAAAAAAAGAAACAGGCAGTATTTGTCTATCCGGATACTTCTCACAAGTAATTTGAGACGTTGATTTTAAAAGCAAGCTTCTAAGAAATCAAATAATTCCTGATAAGTCATTATTAATGACTAAATTATAAAATAGTGGTAAAACGAACACAAACAAAAAATAACAAGAGATTATCAGGATGTTTATTCCACTTTCAAAAATAAAAGCCCACACATAGATAGTTAAAACAAGCTAAATTATTATTAAGGTAACAAAAAGCCTCACTGCAACAAAAACACTTGAAAATATTTTTTATTTAATTTCCATACTTCGTACTTAAATATTATATAGCCTATGTCACTCCCACGATTACGACGAATCTAACGTCACCTCGTATGCAAAAATCCATTAAGCCGTTTAGACTACAGAGCGTGCCAAATAAATAGACATACATGCCTACATACATACACTTGAACTCTGGCGCCTTGCCTTTTCAACCTGTACGTTAGTGACCTACCCCGTCCCTCCGAGGTCGAAGTAGGTCTGGTCTATACGCTGACGATACAGTCATTTACGCTTGTAATAGGCACAGACTTCATCTCAGACACACCGTCCAACGTGCCGTTACCACTCTCGGTGAACGGTATCGTAAATGGCATCAACCCCTCAAAGAGCACCGCGATTATCTTCGACCGTAGCAAAAAAGATATTTTGAGAAAACTTTCTTCCAAAAGACAAGATCTCCTGAGCCACCGAGACTAAATATCACGCAGGGGACGGGCGGCTAATTTCCCTCCCGTACACCCATTACGTCTCCCTCTCTTGCGGCAACTAAAGCCTAGGTCCATTCCCTTGGTGTGGAAACTTTCAGTCATGCAGCCGCTCGCACCACACAGGTAGCTAGGCTACATGAGTTCTGTAAGGGACCTTTTTTTACTATAGATAGTTTCGACCATTTTTACAGAATATTAAATACATATATACACATGTTACTTCCTTCCTCCCAGGAGGCAGGGACATGCATAAATGTACGCGTTAGTTTAGCTCGATTTTTTTTTCGCAATTGCGGCAACATCCTAAGACGAGGTCCGGCTGCTCTGGCACTCTTGCGCGCATGTTGCCCACGCTTTCGCGGCTGAGTGCCTTAGGCGCTCGCCCCCAAGCCCGGTGAAGCTGTCAAAGCTATCAGCGGCTTTATTTGTTTAGGCCCCCTAAGACTAACACAATAGTCAGTCTGAAAACTAAAAACTCTAAAAATTGTGCTTCATTAGTTATTCCTCTCATTATTGTAGATAGCCTTTTCATGCTATTATCATATTTCATTCTTAAGTTATCTATTTAA
This sequence comes from Saturnia japonica, assembly GCA_033032175.1. Taxonomy (NCBI): domain Eukaryota; kingdom Metazoa; phylum Arthropoda; class Insecta; order Lepidoptera; family Saturniidae; genus Saturnia; species Saturnia japonica. The sequence continues at coordinate 10,586,441 of CM065314.1, forward strand.
AAAACTACGGCTTAAAAAGATTTAGTAGGTAGTGTTACGTGTTCCGAAGGTGATTAATTTCTCATCAAGTTGATTGATTTGAATCATTTTATCTAATACTAGCTGTTCCCGTGGCTTCGCTCACGTGGACTACAGAATGCCCGCGCGAATCTTGCTCCCCTGCTCCCGGCTATTTTAAAGACAGACAAAAATGCTTATTGTGGGTGTTCCTTAAAAAATAGATGTATACTCTGCCGGACTTTTTTGTAGGTCTTTTTAATGCCTATAATTATGTAGTACATTAATTTGCTATATCTCTTATGGTTTACTCAGCATAAGCCATTTAAGCACCCGCATTGATTAACCATGACCAGTTTTTTTTATTTGTGCGGAACCAGAATTCTTTTTCTAAAATAAAAGTAACCTAAGTTACCCTCTATAGCTCCTCATCAGCTATCTATCAGTGAAAGTCCTGCCAAAGTCGGTCCAACCGTTTCCGAGATTACCTGGAACAAACAAACAACCAGACAGACAGACAGAAATTTTAAAAATGGGCTTTTTGTTATAGTTATCGTATATACTTTTATGCATTTAGTAAAAACTGTTATTTTGACATTACAAACTGATACTTCAATTTTATTAATTGTCTACAAGATACCTGTGTACCAAGGTTTCATCCAACCAACCAACTCCACATCGAGCCGCCGCGCGCGCCGCGCCGCCAACGCACGGGTGTAGCGTATCGTTGTTCTCACTTACCTTAATTGCTTACAGCTTGCCAGATTGCTTTACTTTCATGGCTATTACCTACTCCACTCCTTCCTCAAAAAATAGGTCATAAAACAAAAAAAATTACCTAACTGATAGTTAGATCCAGATTGGCGTGTTCAAACAAACAAACACTCTTCAACTTTATATAGACGTACCTATAGGTAGATTAAAAATGAAAATGTAACCATAAATATTAATTTACTAAAAGATTATCAAATCGCGGCAGACATTAATGCGACCTAGTTTATATATGTGTGTTGATTTTAATCTAAGATAATACTTATATCTATGATTTTAATCTACTCACATAGATTAATTACTGGTCTCCGCTGGTTGTATTAATCTGTTTATAATGTTTGTGTTAATACTAAAAATGATATTCAAATCTTTGATTATATAAATCAATCAACATGTCCAGATATCTAGTCTGACATGTATAATCTTAATATTTAAAAATAAATACTTGGCTCCGAACAGCTGTCAGCAGAGACAAATAACAATTAGCTGTCAGTACTAGTTATTATTTGCTTAGATGTAGTTTATTTGTATATGGTCAGTGCTGAGAGTCAATCACGAACTTATATAGAAAATTTAATCGTATCAAGTTAAGTAATTTGTATGAAGACCGTACAGCGCTCCTCCTGGGCGAAAATAAAACAAAGTATCGCGATCACAAACATTTTAGACTTATCGTAGCGTCTCGACACTCAACACTCGATTCACGTGACCGATGTAATTGTATGAATAATAACTACATAATCTTCTCGCACATGATACACAATGGTGGTCGTATAATTAGAAACACTACCAACGGTCCTTGACATTATGTAAGATACTTTACCGCAATCGTTTTTATTTTGAAATTATACAATAACTAGAACAACAATATGTTCAACGATTTATCATTTATTAGAAAAACAATATAAATCCCATTACATAAGTGCAGTTTCAATATTACATTACGGACAAACATTTAAATCAGTTTTAAGGTATGAACAATAATAGTCAACTAATTAGAAACAACAAAAAGTATAAAAAACAATATTTTTTAAGTGTTAGTAAATAGTATTGTTATTTACGAAATAGCTACTATCCACAGCTTACCAATAGTTATAATTAATATTTAGTGGCGTATCCCTTATTTTTAATAACGGCACTGCAACGACGTGGCATGGATTCTATCAATTTCATACATTTTTCTAGGGGGATTGAATTCCATTCTTCAACAAATGCTTCATATAGTTCGTTTTCACTGGTGTTACGTTTATTTGAGACTTTATTTTTAATAATATACCAGAGATTTTCTATCTGGTTTAATTCCGGACTATTTGCTGGCCAGTCTAAAATGGATAGACGATGTTCGCTGAGGAAACATTTGACGCTATTGGCCGTGTCATTGTCATGCTGAAAGATCCAGAACCTTAGAAGAACCTTACAGGCAAATGATCGTCCGAGTAGGGAATCATTGTGTGCTCTAAGATATTTTTGTATTGTACCTTCAATCTTTCGAACGAGTCCAACTCCACAACCGGAAAAACACCCCCAAACTTTAATGTTACCCCCACCGTGCTTGACTATACTTGTGTATTTATAATTAAAAGCATTGTTTACAGGACGTCTACCATAGCGCTTTCCATCGGAATTTACCAAATATTTTTTTTCATCTGAAAATAACACTTTTTTCCATTTTCGTACCGTCCAATTAACATACTTTTTAGCGAATAATAATCGCTTCTCTCGGTGTTCGTTGGTAAGAAGCGGTACCTTTCGAGCGATTCTGCCAAACAATTTAGCTTCCACTAATCTTCGGCGTATCAGTCTTGACGAGAGGTTTCTCGGGTCATCAGGCGAAAAAACTTCATTTTTAATCTGGTTGGACCCTTTACTTGGGTCTTTTTTAGCAACACGAACGATTAGGGTACCTTCTCTTGGAGAGGTTTTTCTTGGCCGAGCTTTTCTAAGAACATTTTCAGCAGTTCCATGTGTTTTATAATGATCAATTGCATTAAAAACTTTCTTAATGGAACAATTTAAATGCTCAGCTATTCTTCTATACGCCCACTTATGATCTATATGTAAATTTACAATTATATGTTTAGTTGACGCCTTAAACTTTTATTTTTGCCCATTTTGAACAAAATAAAATTCAGATTAAGTTTTGAATTGCCGTCAAAGTAATAGAAAAAGCTAAGAAAGGAATGTTATTCTCCAATTTCAAAAAAAGAACGAGCTATGGATGCTTTTTTTTTAATGTTTCTAATAAGGGGTCCAAGCGGCCAGTAGCAGAAAATAAACTCCTACATGTGTAAGTCCCATTTTGTACTTAAAAGTAAGATATGTTTTATATTTTATGCATTTAATGAGTTTTTTATTTGAGTCGCTATATTATTGCATAATTATTAATTATTGAATGTGTATATTTTTTACGAACATTTGTACGTTGAAGTTATACTTTCTTTATTCATAAGAATTGTTTCGAAATATATGACCACCACTGTATGTGTGGGGAAACCGCTTCAGGGCTGTGCCCTTTTCCGGTGGCTTTCTTCGCCGCCCGTAACGACGCGTAGATGTCCGCGCGACCTGCTGAACTTTCCTCTTTTCCCGCGATTCTTCAATCTGGCGTGGGTGCACGGACGAGTTGGCGCGCATGAGGCTTCAGAATTTTATGAAAATATGAATCATGAACCTTTATTTCGATGTACACTAGCGCATGTCACGTAAACGATTTCCTCACTTAAATTAAATTTTGTTAATGAAAAAGGTTGCATAAAGCAATCGCAATATGTTTTTAGTGAATTTAAGTTTTATTTCTTTAGTATAGGTTCGTGTCTAATTTTTAATTTTTGTTTATAAGTTTTATTTAGAATTTATATGTATACTAATATTATAAAGCTGAAGAGTTGGTTTGTTTGTTTGGTTGAACGCGCTAATCTCAGGAACTAGATACTGGTTCGAATGGAAAATATATTTTAGTGTTGGATATCACATTTATCGAGGAAGGCTATATAACATCACGCTACGACCAATAGGAGCGGAGCATCAATGAAAAATGTTGCAAAAACGGGGAATTTGATTCCTTTTGAGAGCTTCCATTGCGTGCGCTGCGTAAATGGTTAAAGTTACGCGACAATCTTATTTGACGGAATAGCTTCTCTTAAAAAGTTACAAAAAAAAACTGGGATAGCATATTATGTATATCTTTTAAGGTTTACTCAATATAACCCTTTTTATAGTAATTAAATTTGTTCTAAAATAATACATTATTTGCGAAGGTTTTTTTATAAACATGGTATTATCCTTATCGAAATAAATACGTTATTCATTACAAGTATTTAATTTTGAGCAAAATTGTCCTTTACATTAATTGATTTAAATGAATATATTAGGAGATATCAAAGTTTTAAAATAACTCCGCAGAAAATCTCAGTACATTTACTTTTCATATCTTAAACTATTTACATTTGTTTTACAATATGTCAGACGAAAAGGCACTTATCTTCAAGCCGATCACACACGCTACGGTCTACTAGTGACCTCTCAGGTAGACTGGAGTGTGTATTGGAATAGTATCTGTAATACCTATGTAGTTTAATAAACGTGCGCAGGCGACCGGTATAAAATCGATAATCAACTTTTTTCAGTGACACTGTATCGTAAGCCTGAGCATGTGTAAGAACCTATAGGTACAGGTACAGGTATAGCATGTATACATGCTACGAAGTACGGTCGACCTTCCCAAGCACACCTGCACAGGTGAACCTCTCCATAGCGTGTAAGGCGGGTATAAAAATAAAATGAATCTAAGCTATAATCTTCAGTCTGTGGGAACCAAACAACGCCGTTTCGTTAAGTCCCTAGTTCGTCTCGATAATCAAAAGATGTCGCAGGATGCAATCGGTGTGTTCTGTGATCTCTCAAAGGCTTTCGACTGCGTCGACCATAGTACTCTTATACTTAAGCTAAAACACTATGGTGGGCGTGAAACTTCTCTCGACCTGCTAATTTCTTATTTAACAAAACACTGACAGAAAATAAGAATATATGGAATGACCTCTTCGGTATCATTGGTTAGAATCGGCGTCCCTCAGGGCTCAATTTTGGAACCATTTTTGTTTCTCGTTTATATAAACGATCTACCGCTCGTGGTTGAAAATGGTGCTGGCATGGTTCTTTTTGCAGACTACACTTCACTTATACTCAAAGTGAAAAGAATATATTCGGAGCTTAGGCAATTAAACAACACCTTAGTTAAAATCTCTGAATGCTTTGCTTTAAATAATTTACTACTAAATGCAAACAAAAACCAAATGTGTGAGATTTGTCTTGCCCAATGTTCGGCGTGTTGATAGTAGTATCAAGATAAAAGGGAATTTAGTAGGAGCTTAGTTGATAGAGGTAGAGGCCGATCCACTACCAGGCTTACGACTTCGGTTGTAAGGAAATAGCTCAAGGCCTCCCATGACATCCAGGCGGATACCGAGTCTGAGGCAGAAATTGAGGAGTTGGCCCTGATTTCATTGGACTCTTGGGCCATGCAGAAGCCAGAGGCTGAGTTATCTCCCGAAACAGCCGTGTCCCGAGAGCACCTGTGTCAGTTGGAAAGTCAGGGTGCTGTGCCGTCTGGTTAACCATTCAGCCAATACGGGCCGAACGGCTTCCACTGTTACCACGCCCGAGTTCGATCACTCAAGTCATCGGCGCAACTCGTCCACCACTAAAATCTGGTGGAGCTGTGACCTCAGCGCCTCGATTTCCCGAGGTGCGAGTCGCAAACCTTGCTCCAGTGCCTTCACGCGTCGAAGATACAGAGACGCGTGGGGTCCCATCTTTGCCTGCCCCAAGCGCTCATTCAACAGCAGCCATACAGGATGACGAATGGGTTATGGAATGGGTCGAAAAGAAAGGAAGAAAGGACGTAAGCGGCGGTCCAGGGCAAAAGTATCGGGTCCAAAAAAGAGAACAAGCCCCCAACTACACTCACCTAAAATCACAGCAGTAGCGTTAACGCTATTGCCGGAGGAGACCAAGAAGGGCCTCACCTATAAGGATGTCCTGTCAACTGCCAGATCTAAGATCAATCTGGCTAGCCTGGACATTCCTGGAGTTCAAATAAAAATGACAGCTGCCAGAGCGTGCCTGATACAGGTCTGTGGCACCGCAAGTGGTGGCAAGGTGGATGGCCTAGTAGAACAGCTAAGAACAACCTTCAACACAAGTATCATGAAAGTATCCAGGCTAACAAAGAGCGCAGAAGTGCACATCTCTGGCCTGGATGACTCTGACGAAGTAGAGGAGGTCCTTGCTGCGGTAGCTCAGACCGAGGAATGCTCAATTGAGCAGATTACTTGCAAGAGCATACGTCCTGGGTTTACCGGTCTAGGGACAGCGATCGTGTCGTGCCCGGTAACAGTTGCCAAAAAACTTGGCAACTGCCGGAGACTCCTGGTGGGCTTGGTATCGGCGCAGGTAAGGGTCCTGCAACCTAGAACCTAAATGTGCTTCCGGTGCTTAAAGAGTGGACACGTAGGTGTAAAGGGCACCGAGGGCGAAGACCGCAGCAACCTTTGCCTACGCTGCAGTCAGCCAGGACATAAGACTACCGGATGCACCGCTGCACTACATTGTACCATATGTGCAGAGAACGGCGGGCCGGCGAACCACCAGATTTATAGTAGGGGATGCTCGGCGTCATCCCCCCGAAGAAGGAAGTGGGGCACAAAGAAAAGTGATCCCCCGCGAAAGACACGCTCGCCAGCCAACAAAAAGGTGCCGCCGGACGCTGCAGAGGCTGATATGGAGTGACATTAATAATGGCACTCCATGTCATGCAGGCGAAATTAAACCACTGCGCAGGAGCTCAGGATCTACTGGTTCAGAGCATGGCGCAGTGGTCTATCCATATCGCCGTGATCGCTGAGCCTTAGTACATCCCACCCGGGGATAACTGGGTGGGAGACCTTAATGGCTCAGTGGTCGTCGTTACAAAGGATCGTGGAAGCGTAGCGGTGAATCTCGGCGACATAATAATTGTGGGGGTGTATGCACCCCCCAGTTGGAATCTCGCCGACTTCCAAGTTTTATTGATGGGTATTGGGTAACGTCGTCATCCATAGCCACCCTCGCCCCGTGCTAGTGCTCGGGAACTTCAATGCTAAATCTACAACTTGGAGTTCCCGATCCACGGATACCAAGGGCGAGGAGTCAGAAAAGTGGGCCCTAACCATTGGCCTACTCGTCCTCAATGGGGATTCATTTCACACGTGTGTGTGACAGCAGGGTGTGTCTATAGTGGACTTAACGTTCGCTAACCCTGCCTTAGCACACTGTGTTCGGGACTGGAGAGTTCTTGAGGGGGTAGAGACGTTGTCGGACCATCGGTATATCCGGTCGATGTCTCAGATTAAACTTCGGACAGTTCGGTCTCAGAAACCGCTAGTGATGGCGGTCCGCGTTGGTCGTCAAAACGACTCAACATGGTGGCGTTCGGAGTTGCCGTCATTGGGTAGGCCTGCGGTCTCGATGCGACTCCCAACAGGCCTGCAGATATGGAGCAGGGAACAGAACGGCTTCGCAGGGTGATGACGTGTGCCTGTGATGCAGCTACGCCTCGAGTGAGGCGTATACCCACCCCAGACGCCAGGTGTACTGGAGGAGTGCTGAGATATCGCAATTGCGCGAAGCTTGTGTCTCGGCAAGACACTGGTACACCAGACATAGGCGGAGGCAAAGCCATGCACAGGACATGACCACCCTGGAGACGGAGCTATACGGAGGGTAAAGAGCTATCATAAAAGTGCTCAAGGAGGCTATAGCCAGAGTGAAAGCCTTGGCTCGAGAGCAACTACTGGAGACGCTCATTAGGGATCCGTGGGAGCACCCATATCACCTAGTGCGGGGCAAACTGTGCCCATAGGCCTACCCGGTAACCCAGAGTCTCCAGCCTAGGTTGCTCGAGCAAATTCTGGTAGCTCTTTTCCTACAGGGGACAGAACATACCTCTCCGTCCATGTCTCCGCCTTTAGCGACCAACGCGGACGAGGATGACGACGTACCCGAAGTGACCCGAGAAGAACTGAGCCGGTTGGTTTAACGGCTTCAGTCAAAGCACACCACTCCAGGACCCGATGACATACAGGGCCGTACATGAGTCCTGGCTCAAGAAATCCTCGAATCCCAATTGATGGGACTCTTCTTAGCGTGTTTTGAGCAGGGCCGGTTTCCGCTGTGCTGAAAAACTGGCTGGCTAGTCCTGCTAAAAAAGGAAGGGTGCCCAGCGGACACTCCGTCCTCATTTCGCCCCATCGTGTTGCTGGACGAGGTGGGCAAACTCATGGAGAGAGTTAATGCAGACCGCCTCGTCCACCACTTGCGCGATCGTTGGCAATCCCACACCGGTCCTTCACGCTCCTGACCAAAAACCGTGGACACACCTGGACCCGGTATCCAGTCTCACGGCAGAAGCTGCGACACGTGTTGTCCTGACATGTGGCATACCGAGGTGGAATGCCAAGACCGGAGTTTTCAAACAAACGGCATTCGTCCTCCAAGAATTTGAGCATATCTCGAAATGGAGGCAAATACGTGGCTCCATCACCACCGTATAATTGCTCAAATCTGATTTTGAGCTCTTGCGGCAACAAAAAGGACCACTGATCCACCGGCAGGCCTATTTCCTTCAAAGCGTTGCACGCGGTGACTATCGGGTTCAACAGGTCAACCTGCAGGCGGTCCATCGTAGTGACCGAGGGCAGCGTCAAGAGTCGCGTAACATGGGCATCTGCCAAGCGCTGGTCGCTTGGGTAACGCCTAGGAAGCAAATCCATGGCGGTGCGGTAGCTGTCGTCCGGCATATCCAAATGCACTACCAAATCCCGGGCTTCTCCACTGAAGGAGGCTCGAAGGTATGACAGCTTTTGACTGACAGCCAAGTCCTTCCGAGCATCACCCTAACTTATGAACATCCCCATGAACCCGGGGTAGTCAACGATGCGGCTATCAAATTTGCGAAGGTCCAGGGTTGGAAGATGCTCCGACAACTCCGGATGTGTTGGAGGTCGCGTTGCTCCCCCCAATCATTGAGGATAGTATGCGCACCGTATGTAATCGAGTCGATCAAGTCGTAGAACTGCCCCACATCCGCCTCCACTGAAGCGGTCAATGTATCATCGGGCGTTACATTCAGTAAGAACCTCATAGGTGGCCTCGTACGTGGGAGGCCTGAACCTCTCTAGGAGGGCCTCCCGCCTGTCCACTCTGCCAACCAAAGCAGCAGCGGAGGACGCCAGCTCTGTCCTTATCCGCTTCGTGTGTATTGACGTCATAATTAGACGAAAAAACATTCAATCATACAAAGAAATATAAAAAAAAAAAAAAAACCAAATCCAACAAAAAACAACAATTAAACCTAATAAAAACAAAACACACCAAGCGAATTCGGGTACAGAGCGTAGTGTCAATATCTAACGAACTTATATAAAATTTAATTTTTTAAGTGAACAAACAAACAACAAAATTATAATATACAACGAAACAAAATTATTAATAAATAATTAACTGTATATTATAATACAACAAAAGGAAATCCTTAACACTTAATTAACTCTATTAATACAACTAACAAAAAAATATTGTTTTTAATAGTTAGTTCAGTCTAAAGTGGTTATTATTACAAATGATACGTGATTATCCGAGCTCTTATCTACCAAAATGCCGCGTGATTAACCACGCTCTCTGCTACCAAAACTCGCGATTATTCCCGAAACTAGAGCTGCAATACGCATCTGTATAATTATTTAAAAAAACTTACCTTTGTTAGGCGCGGGCGGTATTCCTGACCGCAAGCCCGTCGACCTGGACTGTGTAATGTGAAGTATGTGGCTGGAGTGAACTGTATGTAAGTGTGTGCCTCAAATCGTACAGAATAGCAAAACAGTTCAGAAATAAGTTATACAATATAAAGAAAAACACAAATTGAATAAAACGAAGAGTTTGTAATGAGGCAATTACGTTGCAACTCAAACAAACAGAAGCAGCGTACAGCCGGACTGGGTCGGCGCCTAAGTTACGGGAGCACCGCCGCCTCTTCCCCCCCCCCCCCCCCCCCCCCCCCACGTTCAGCCCACTCTACGTAAGAAGTATTTTAACAGTAACATAATAAATTACAAAAAAAAAATTCAAAAGTAAGTACTTCAAAAAATATCTGATATAAATGTATTGGATAATACAAGGTGTCCAGAAAGGGTATCGGGTATTTGTTTTCGCGCCATATTCGAAACGGGGCGTCTAAAGGGTGCGGGGAGGGGTTCGTGGCGTCCGCCATTTTGTGGAGTTTTAGTCACGATGGAACAGTACTCGGGGACGCATCGCGCATTTTGCGTACGAGCGTATTATCGTAACGGTGATTCAATAGTGACTGCTCAACGTCTCTATCGTGCGGAATATCGTACACGCCACGCGCCAAGTGACGATAGCATTAGGAAATGGATCAGGATGTTCGAGAATACAGGTGCGACAGTTAAAATTCAAAACTCTGGTCGTCCTCGTTCAGTTCGCGATGAAGAAACAATTGAAGAAGTTGAGGCGTCGGTTCGTCAAAATCCGTCTTTATCCATCCGAAAGCGAAGCCAAGCGTTGAACATCAAAAAATCGTCTTTACATTCGATTTTAAAGAAAGACTTACATCTAAAAGCCTATAAAATTCAATTGGTTCAAGAATTGAAGGATACGGACTATGCTAATCGACTGAATTTTGCGAACGAAATGCTGCAGCGATTTAACAACTTTAACAACATACTGTTCAGTGACGAAGCAAATTTTCACCTGAATGGTCATGTTAATAAGCAGAATTGTCGGTACTGGAATCCGAGACGAAAGCATGAACGACCCCTGCATAGCCCAAAGGTCGTTGTTTGGGCCGCTATGTCTGCTAAAGGCATAATTGGTCCTTATTTTCATGAAGATCAACGAGGCCGAGCAATTAATGTGAATAGTGACCGTTATTGCGATATGTTGCGAAATTTTTTGGTCCCAGAGTTGCAGGAGTTTGCAGGTTTCAACTCAAGAACGTGGTTCCAGCAAGATGGGGCCACTTGCCATACCTCAAATGACTCAATGGAAGTTGTAAACGAATTATTCCCTAATAAAGTCATTTCGCGAAGGGGTAACATCAACTGGCCTCCCAGAAGCCCCGACCTTAGCCCGCTTGACTATTTTGCATGGGGATACCTTAAAAGTAAGGTTTATCAAAACAATCCTACGAATCTAACCCAGTTAAAGCAAAACATCAGGTCAGAAATGGCAGCAATATCGATAGCTATGTGTCAACGTGTTATCGTCAATCTTCGTTTCCGTTTAGAAGAGTGCTAGCAACGTAACGGTCATCATTTGGATAACATCATCTTTTTCAAATAATTCTCCAATTCATATGCTAATAATAAACAATAAACTTTTTTATTGCATACAAATAATTTTTGTTTCATTGAACTTACAAATACCCGATACTCTTTCTGGACACCTTGTATATAGGAGTTTTGTCCACCTATACATTAAATGTACAACGGCGTCCGATTAATTAGATTAATCTTCGATTCTTTGGTTTTATTATTTTGGTCTACTCTAGTTTTAAGTAACATGGAAAGTAGCAATGCAAGTAGTAAGAAAAAAATTACAAAAATCATTGTACAGAAGAAGTTCTTTAGGATTTTGCCATGCAAAATGTTATTATCAAGTTTTCAGTATCAATATTTAAAAAAATATATAATTTATATGCTTGTTTTTAGGTTATGGCATAGTTTGCACGACATAAATTTACGTTCTAGGGACAATTCATGCAGGACTTCTTAAGACGAACAAAGTATTAACCATGAAAGCATCAAATATTTACATAAACAAATTTATGAGTAATTTTTGCTTATTCATTAACTGATATTAATAAGTACATTTTTATCGTACAGTATTCAAAGTTATCGTCTTACGTCTGTAGAGAGATAATATCTAATCATTGAATGGGTAGGTAATAATTACAATATTTTCCTATATAAATACATTTGATAGCTATATGAATTGCCCTAGATTCATTTAAAAACAATGTCTGTTGCGGACAGCGAGCGGGGCGAGCGAATAACGATAGTCTAATAGTATAGAATGAACAAATAAATGAAATAATACGTGTTAGGAATAAGGTTTATAAATACGTGTTAGGAATAGGTATAATAATATGAACTGAATATGTGTATTTTAAAACGATTAGAATAAGAATATAGCTAGTTGTAAGTTTAAATGTATAAATTTCACTAGTTGTAAGGATGAACCATGCCAGACTCGGAACATCTGGCATGGTGACTCATGGTACTGCCGTCCCTTTCCCACGGTTAGCCTCGCTCTGCGGAGAGCGTGCACACAGGGCGTGCGCGCTCATTGGCTGAGCGACGCCCCGCACGGAATCCATCGCACGACCGGTTGCGAGGCAAAGGGCGAGGTTAAATATAGCGGAGAGGGCGGCAGTAATACGATCAGTTCGAGAAACACCACAACACCAGCAACAGTTAGCAGCGAATCTACAAGCAAACTACAGTCAAGAACGTTATTAAGAAACCACGTTGTTACTACGAACGATCAGTTCGAGAAACACTACAACAACAGCAAGCAGCGAATCACCAAGCAAACTACAGTCAAGAATGATATTAAGAATCAACATTGTTACCACGCACTAATGTAACTTTGTAAAACGAAACAAGAATAAAACAAGCGCTATTAATTTAGCACACATTAAAATATTGTGAACGTCTTTTTATTCACAATATTATCTGGTCCTTCGGAAGCCGGATCGGAAGAAAAAAGAACAGAACATTTCGCCGATCTACAACAACGCTTGAAGAAGAAACGACGTGTTATCAAGACATCTGTATCCACGAACGGCGTACCCAGATCAATGGTTGTTACGAGAAGCCAGGGAGACGCAATGGAATCACAAAACAGAAATAACACAGTCCGAGTATTCGAAGAATCGCCGCTATCGCCAGACACACAGAGGGCTGAGGGCACACCCCGACCGGAGGGAACACCCTCTGTACCTGTTACTCGCACTGACGTCAGAACAGGCTACGTTTCCCCGCCACGCTCACACAGATCGAGCTACAAGCGGAAGAGAAACTAGCCGCAATTCGCCGTGAAGAACTCCGTATGGAGGCGGAATTAATAAAGAAACGCCTCACCGTGGAGTTAACGTCAATACGGGATGAAGCAGAGGACGTACGTGAGCAAACGAACGAGGAGCCAGATGAACGTATTCACCGAGTGGATGACTGGCTCCGCTCACAGCCCGAAGCTACACGGGGGGAGCAATTACCGTGTACCCGTAACGACACGCGGCAACAAGACGAACGCAGGCCTGAACGACGTGTCCGTTTGCAATCGAGCAGTGATATTAAACAGCTCTCCGCGATACTAGAAAAGATGACGCATACTCATCCACCGCCACGCCAAGCCGCCGACTTACCTGTATTCACTGGAGCGATCAACGAGTGGCTGCCATTCAAAGCAGCTATGAGGGACTCCACGCAGCTGTATCGTTTCTCGCCGATAGAAAACATAGCGCGCCTACGTAACAGCCTGCGTGGGGACGCCCGCGACGCAGTGGCAGCGCTACTACACACCGCGAACAATCCAGATGAAATCATGCGGACACTGGAACAATGTTTTGGCAGGCCGGAAGTAATTATAGAGAAGGCGCTGGATGATATGCGGAAATTACCACGACCGGGAGCTACCGCAAACTGAACGCGTTCGCAGTAAAACTACAAAACATAGTCTGTGTTTTACTAAATCTCGACAAGCGGAGCTACCTGTACAACCCGATGCTGGCTCGGGAAGTATTAGAAAAACTTAGCCCACACCTGAAGTCCCGGTGGTGCGACTATGCGGACGAAAACGAGGGAACAACGGATCCAGAGGTCGTTGTATTATCACGCTTCCTAATGCGTGAAGCGAGCCGTGCGTTAAAACACACATATGCGCCTGCCACCGCTTCGACAGCGACCTCTAGACGCGAAGTATTGAAGCCTGCCGCACCGCAAGTCGCCGCCAGAAAGAGACAGAACGTCTTTGCTACGGTGGACACAGAAACCGAACATCTGTGTCCTAGCTGCGATAAGCCCCATCCGTTGTCTCGGTGCCCGCAATACAAGGCACTGAACGTCGAGCAACGGTGGGAGCTAGTGAAGAGCAAAGGCGTCTGTTTCAAATGTATTGACAAACGCCATCGTCGTGTGTACTGCAAAGGAAAGCCATGCGGTATTAACTCCTGTCGTCGTCCGCATCACTCGTCGCTTCACAACGACAGACCAAGCGATAGCGAAGAGCAAGCTCAGAATAACGTGACACCGTCAACGAGCGAGACGGTAATGGCTGTCGCAACAACTATAGAACCGAGACAGATTATACTAAAAATCTGTCCGGTGACTATATCGGGCCCCAAAGGAGCGGTGAACACGTATGCTCTGTTGGACGAGGGCTCGACTATATCGCTAATCGACGAGGACTTGGCCAAGGACATCGGAGCGCATGGACCGTCACATCCACTGCAACTACAAGGCGTCAATATGGGCAAAGAGTACACGAATAGCCAAATTGTACAAGCGAAGTTGTACGAACCGGGCGGCAACAAGAAGCACGAGTTTCGAGCTCGAACGATAAAAGGACTCCGACTGCGCGAACAAACAGTGTCTTTAAGCACACTCCAACACGCTCACTTGCGCAATTTGAAAGTGAAGCAGGTGTGCTATGAGAAGGCGAGGCCGCGTATATTGATAGGTACGGACCACTGGGAGATGATCGTATCCAGAGAGTTACGCGTCGGCAAACCGAACCAGCCGGCGGCGTCGAAAACTCAACTGGGTTGGGTGGTGCACGGACCCGCACCACACGTGATCATCGGCCACAGCGAAGCCCTGCTACACATATACGCACCTGAACGCAGCACTGGCAGCGAGATCCGGAACGAAAGTCTACACTAGCTCGTAGAACCGCACTTCAAAATAGATGCGCTCGGCGTAGCCCGCGAACCGAGAATCAGCGACGCCGACAAGCGCGCGACGCGAATACTCGACGGAACGATCCAACAACGCAGTGAAGGCTACGAAGTAGGTCTACCGTGGCGCCGCGACGACGTAGTACTACCTAATAGCTACAATATGGCGCTACGACGACTTCACTCGATAGAAAAGAAAATGGATCGTTCCACAGAGTTTGCGGCGGCGTATACAAGTCAGATCAAAAACTTGTTTAAGAAGGGCTACGCCGTACGCTGCGAGGGACACGAATAGACTAGCAACATCAGCTGGTTTTTACCTCACTTCGCTGTATTCAACCCGAACAAACCCGGCAAGCTACGAGTAGTATTCGATGCCGCGGCACGCAGTGGAACTACGAGTTTAAACGACGAGTTATTAGAGGGACCGGACCTGCTACGATCGCTGCAGGGGATTTTATTCCGGTTCAGAGAGAAGCCCGTCGCCGTCACTGCTGATATAGAGGAAATGTTTCTGAGAATACGAATACGCGAAGCGGACCAGCCGGCACAACAATTTCTGTGGCGAGCCAACGACCGGAACAAGCCGCCACAGAAATATAAAATGAGATCGTTGATATTCAGCGCAGCAAGCTCACCGTTCATAGCACACAGTGTACGCGACCGCAACGCTGAAAAGCATGCATGAACGCATCCAGACGCGTTCAAGGCAATAACGCAGAGCCACTACATGGACGACCTGGTGGATAGCTACGACGATGAAGAAACAGCTATCCACACTATATGGGAAATACAAGAAGTCCACGCAGTAGCCGGCTTTACGTTACGCGGATGGAGCAGCAACTGAGCTAGCGTACTCAGTGTAACACCGGACGAGCTACGCGCACGATCGCCCGCACAACTTGGCGGGCATGAACAAGAAAAGATCCTGGGCCTATATTGGAATGCAGCTACGGATGAACTAGGATTTAACACGTCCATGCATCGGGTACCAGCCGATGTACGCGCACGCAAGCGGGCACCTACAAAGCGAGAAGCTCTGAGTGCGGTTATGTCAATCTATGACCCGCTCGGCTTACTCAGCCACTACACGATACGCGCGAAAATATTCCTGCAGAACCTGTGGCGCTTACAGATCGGCTGGGACGACGAGATACCCGAAGAGGACGCAAGTTCATTCGACGACTGGCTACAACAGTTAGAACATGTAGCAAACCTGCGCTTGCCGCGATACTACAGTTTGGCACCGACGGAGATAACAGAATTGCATATACTGTGCGACGACGGCGTATTGGCGAACGATATACGGTGACGGCTACATCGACGTAGCACTTGTAGCTGCAAAATCTAAAGTAGCCCCGAGACGCGTACAAACAATACCGCGTCTCGAATTACAAGCCGCCGTCATCGGAGCACGCCTGAGCGACACTATACGTCGTGAACATCGCATAGATATTGCCCGCACAGTATACTGGACCGATTCAACAACTATCGTGCACTGGATACGGAACGACAAGCGCAGATATACACCCTATGTCTCGCACCGTCTAAGTGAAATAGCTGAGCTCACCGAAGCAGAACAATGGAGATGGCTACCGACGTATTGTAACGTAGCCGACGACGCGACACGAACATCGAACGCAGCGATTACTGCAGACGAACGGTGGTTCACGGGACCGAGCTTCCTGAGGTGCAAAGAGAACGAGTGGCCCGCAGAACCATTGGGGCCACAAGAAAACTCTGAGGAAGCTACCGTGAACCATACAGTCGAGCAATCGCAGCCCGATGTATTACCGGACGCGACGCGGTTCTCATCTTATGAACGACTAGTGAGAACGGTCGCTACGATGTTCGCGTTCGCAGATATATGTCAACGCCAGGCGTCGCGTGTCGAAAAGCGACACCTAGAACGCGCGGAGAGTATGTTACTACGGCAAGCACAACGGGAAAGCTTCGGTGAAGACATCAACAAGTTAAAGCGAGGGAAAACGATACCACGATCAAGTCGTCTCTATAAACTAGATTCAGAGCTTGATGACGACGGCACGCTGCGTATGCGTGGACGGATCGGAGCCGCGAACGTGCCGACAAGTGTGAAACGTCCAGTCATACTGGATGGGAAACACACTATCGTCAGAAAACTTATCGCCAAGCAACATCGCGCCGCGGCACACGGAAACCGCGAGCGCGTAATAAACGACCTGCGACAGCGATACTGGATATTGAAACCACGACCCGCAGTGCGTAGCGTGGAGCGGGAATGTGCGATGTGCCGGGTACGCAAAGCCGTGCCTCGCGCGCCGGCTACTTACCGGCCGCGCGCCTTGACCCGTTTCATCGACCGTTTACGAACTGCGGGATGGATTACTGCGGACCGATGCAAGTAACTATAGGATGGCGAAGAGAAATGAGGTGGATCGCCTTGTTCACTTGTCTAGCGACATGGGCGATTCACCTAGAGATCGTGGGATCGCTGTCTACCGACTCGGCGATAATGGCACTACGACGGATGGCAGCGAGAAGAGGTTGGCCCGCACTGATGTACAGCGATAACGCGACCAACTTCCGTGGGGCGGACACCGAGCTACGCGCCGCCTACGCCGAATGGGCACCTGCGCTACGGGGGGAGGGGCTACGGCACAGCGTCGAGTGGCGCTACATCCCGCCCGGCGCGCCTAACCAGGGAGGTGCATGGGAGCGGCTAGTGCGGTCAGTAAAAACCGCGCTCGCCGCCACTTTGAACGAGCGTGCGTCTAAAGAAGAGGTGCTCCAAACCGTGCTCGCGGAGGCCGAGCATTCGATTAACGCGCGGCCTCTAACTCACGTGAGCGTCGACCCGCGGGACCCAGAGGCGATCACTCCCAACCATTTTCTGCTTGGGAGTTCGACGGGTATGCCTACGACGGGGACCTGCGACACGGCGGACCGCAGGTACGCACCTGGCGAGCAACCCAGGCCCTCGCCGATCATTTCTGGCGGCGCTGGTTTAAGGAGTACCTCCCTACACTGGTGCCACGCGGGAACTCAGCTGACAGCACGCGCCCTCTGGACGTCGAAGACTTGGTCGTGGTTGTCGACTCCGCCTTGCCGCGCAACACTTGGCCGCGCGGAATCGTCACGAGAACCTACACCGGACCAGATAGAGGAGTGCGGAGCGCCGACGTGAAGACGAGGAGCGTTGTGTTCCGGTGCCCGACGACGAAGCTCGCCGTCCTGAGAGGAGAGTGAGGCTGCGCAGGCTACGCCGGGGGGAGAACTGTTGCGGACAGCGAGCGGGGCGAGCGAATAACGATAGTCTAATAGTATAGAATAAACAAATAAATGAAATAATACGTGTTAGGAATAAGGTTTATAAATACGTGTTAGGAATAAATATAATAATATGAACTGAATATGTGTGAATATGTGTATTTTAAAACGATTAGAATAAGAATATAGCTAGTTGTAAGTTTAAATGTATAAATTTCACTAGTTGTAAGGATGAACCATGCCAGACTCGGAACATCTGGCATGGTGACTCATGGTACTGCCGAGAGCGCGCACACAGGGCGTGCGCGCTCATTGGCTGAGCGACGCCCCGCACGGAATCCATCGCACGACCGGTTGCGAGGCAAAGGGCGAGGTTAAATATAGCGGAGAGGGCGGCAGTACTACGATCAGTTCGAGAAACACCACAACACCAGCAACAGCAAGCAGAGAATCTACAAGCAAACTACAGTCAAGAACGTTATTAAGAAACCACATTGTTACTACGAACGATCAGTTCGAGAAACACTACAACAACAGCAAGCAGCGAATCACCAAGCAAACTACAGTCAAGAACGATATTAAGAATCAACATTGTTACCACGCACTAATGTAACTTTGTAAAACGAAACAAGAATAAAACAAGCGCTATTAATTTAGCACACATTAAATATTGTGAACGTCTTTTTATTCACAATAATGTCTATATTTCAACGATTTAATTTCAACGTCAAGCACTATTTTGCTATTATATCGATGTTTAATCACATTAATTAGGTAGATATCTGAATTCATTTTGGTCTTGAAAATTATCTTATGCTAAAAACTAAAACTAAACTGAAGCAAATACAATTTTAGGGAGAATATTATTTAATTTTAAAACAAATATGTATGCTTTATTAATAAAATATTCAATATACTATTATTTTATTTTATTTTACCATTCGTCATTAGTATTTATATCAGATATTTATAAGATTCTCGATGATCGCGTGTTATTAATCTAAATTAGTGTCATAAAAAGATAACTTTTGTATGTTTGTAGGAGGTAATCTCTAAAACTACTGATACTATTCTAAACATGTAATCGATTTACTAATAGGAAGCTTCATTATACTTGAGTAACATATGCTATTATTTTATTCTTATTACATTTTATATTGTAATTAACACAAACGAAGTCACAAGCGGTTGCTAGTAAATGTCAATAAACATGCACACCTTACATACAGAATTCTCATACGGAAGACTGGTAGAGAATACTTTTTGCATTGTCATCCGTTTCCTCGTTAATGTTCAATGAGCGTTAATAAATACATGAATTAATCAAATTTATCGTATTTCTATACTAATTAAACTTATATAAGTAAAAATTATTGTGATAGCAAAGCTGATAATACAAATGGATTTCGACTGTAACGCAACGTCATTTTCTAAATTATCCCACCATGCTGAATTACGAGTATATTCGAACCGAAATATATTTTAAATAGAACTCGACGGAAAAACACTGAATTTTCCGTAATTTTTTGTCCCAATATTACAATGATTTAGTTAGTGAAAACATCGTCATATTGTAAGAATAGTAGTAAGTGTAATTTTATACATAGGTATATACCTACACATTTACTAGTTGGTCCCGCAGATGTTGTTCTGCCCTTTCCAGCAATGAATAACTAAATCACAGCGCCACTTAACTTGATCAGGGATAACATAAACCTTATCCATTGATGCCATGAAAAAATATTGAAATCAACCAACTTTCACCCCGGCTCCATACGTTGACGCCAATGCCCTTATTCTCGAAAACGACTTAAAGTATAAAGTTGAAATTACTAAAACTAACTTGAAACTAAGGTAAAGTATAAAGACCTAGGCCTCACGCTGCTATAAAAACTCAAGTTTCTAGGTTATCGCATTAAACAGATACGGCACAAACGGCACTTCATAGTTAACGTCTTGAACACAGATCTCTAGTCTTGAGGTATAAAGTTAAGATTAATATCGAATAGAATCTTTGACCTCATACGGCTGTAAAAAAGCAAGTTTCTAGTTTAAGGCAAGACATACAGCCTTTTATAACGGAAGTCTAAAAGTCACACTCACTGACCGATACCGGATATTCAACTTATTTCCTTAAATTAATTGTAATTAATTAATTAAAATTAATTAAATTAGGTAATTTAAGCAATGCTGGCTCGGTGGTAGCATGCACGGACATCGCGTCAATCGACATGAGTTCGAATCCCTGCAATGAGCCCGCGCTTTCGGTGAAGAAAAACATCGTGATGAAACCATAACTTGGTGGTAGGGCTTTTTCTAATGCTCGCCTGGCTAGCTACCACCCTCAAGTTGAAAATATGTTGGAAAGCAGCAATAGGTGTGTTCCGGCAGCTGCACTTGAGAGCCAGGCTTCCACTAAGCTTAGCGTACTAACTACCATCTTGAGCCACATCGTCACTTAAGATCAGGTGATATTGTGGCCACTACGCTAAATCTATAACAATAAAAATATGAAAGAATATTATATGAACAGCCAAATATCATTATAATAGAATATCATATCTGTATAATATACTTAAATGATATAATAAGAATACTATAATATAACGTAATACTAAATACAATGATTGTTTACATTCATTCACATTTAATAGTTGGCGCCTTGAAT
The DNA here is from genome assembly GCA_033032175.1 of Saturnia japonica. NCBI lineage: Eukaryota > Metazoa > Arthropoda > Insecta > Lepidoptera > Saturniidae > Saturnia > Saturnia japonica. The sequence continues at coordinate 10,607,137 of CM065314.1, forward strand.
ATATTTTCATGAGCATCAACAGATGACATTCATAATGAATTTATTTTTTACATTTTCCATATTATATGTCAAATTCTCTTCAATAATCAGTATAGGCCACAGAGTACTTTTGTATATAGGAGGTATAGACTATTTCTTTATATCAAATGCGAAATAGATCGTTAAATTATTGGCTAATAATACCTATAAAAGATAAACCTATAATTTATCTATAAAATTTATCTTCCTGATATGTTTTATTAGGTATAAAAATTATTCGAAACATTCATTTTCATAGCGCATGTTGTTGTGCGCAAACCTCAGTTATAATTAGTTCTAATGGTAAATTCCTTTACTAGATCTGCTGACATTGTTTGAATATTTAAAAATACTTACATGTTCTAAATGTCTAAACGATTTGTCTAATTCAGGAACCAAGCGAAGTTACCATAGTTGAAAATAGGGATCGTGTGAATGAAGCATTTGATCCATCTCCTGAAAATGTAAACGGTATAACACCTGTTTCGGGGAAATTGCCTACAGAGCCCATAGATTTACTTGAAAAGTCAGAGGTCAGTATTTTAACGAAATTCAAATAGTTTTAGTATTTTATTATTTGTATCTCTAAGTAACACGATCTCATACAAAACTTCTTTTCACGGTATTGCTTACATTTTAAGAGTTTAAAAAGTTGGACCAAACACTATAAACCTTAAAACTCATCTGCAGCTTAGTTAGTCCTCTAAAGAAATTTTTAAACAAATAAAATTAGCTACCCTACCAAAGCCTTTCGCTTGATGTTGAGTGAATATTTGAATAAGATGGTAACACGCTAAGTCTACAAATAGGAGCTTGCTTTCATGTGAGTTCAGGTGAACTCACCGATAGATGCTTGGTGACGGATTTTGGACTTGAAAGCGGTAGTTAATGCTCGCATTGAGCATTAAAAATGTTCTGTCCTGCTAAAATGAGCCAACTATTAAAATAATAAAATACTTTTTCAGGATGTAGACAAAAGCCATGAACGTCCCGTGTGGGATAACCAAATCGAATTCCTGATGTCCTGCATCGCTACATCAGTCGGCTTGGGCAACGTATGGCGGTTCCCATTTGTCGCGTACCAGAATGGCGGTGGAGCTTTCCTAATACCATATATAATAGTGTTGCTAGTTATAGGAAAGCCTATGTACTTTCTGGAGACAGTACTTGGCCAGTTTAGTAGTAGCAACTGTGTGAAAATATGGGCACTTTCCCCAGCTATGATAGGTATGGTTTAATGTTTCTTAGTACATTGATTTCATAAATATTGTCATAAAATACAATTGTATCACATCTTTAGTTCTTAGTACTTGCATAAATAAACCATGATACTGACATGGTCTTTCCTCATAATCAACTGATTATTTTTAATATACATATAGCCAACTTAACATATGGATGGATACAAGGGAAGGTTTGAGAAAATAAAAAGTTATCAAAACGTACGTACGTAAGGTACGTATGTATGTACTTAGAGAACGTATCTTTGGTTTCAGGAACTGGTTTCGCACAATCTCTAGGAGCTTCATACGTACTCTCATATTATGTATCAATAATTGCTCTCTGCTTATATTACTTCGGAGTCAGTTTTAATTCCACATTACCTTGGGCAGTCTGCAAGCCCGAATGGAGTAACTGCGTGCCATCTGGAGAAACTGTAAACGCCTCTGAAATAGTTGGTGATCCTGTCAGCAGTGCTGAATTATATTTTACGTAAGAAAAAATTATTAATTATAAAAGCTAAACATTATTAGACTATTACTTTAGTAAGTCATGAATCTATAACAAAATTTTCTGTGATTAAAATGTAATATAGTCATAATTTATTATAATATTAGTCATAAATAAAACAAAAACATTACTTAATTACTTTGTAGTCCATTGTTTTCTAATATTCTAGATGGGGTTTTTTTAATGTAATAAGTAAATTGGCATACAGTTCACCTGATTTTAATCATTAATTGTTACAAATTACTGTGTTAATTAACGTTCAGACTAATTACTAATGTAATTACAGTAGTGAGTTTTAATACCTTGTGTTCGGATCCGTGAAGGTGTTATTAGGTATCGAGATTATATTCAGTTTATGTTATCTATCTCAGGTTATAACTTAAAAAATACCCCTAATAAAATGTTTCAAAAAATTATTTAAATTAGGAAACTTACATGGCAATACAGGCAGCGCGGCGCAGGGTACCGCCATACGATCAAACGTACCTCTGCGCCGCGCCGCGCCGTGGCTGGCGAGGGTGTTATCACGTTTTAAAAATTTGTTAAATTTTAGGGAAGCTATAACTAAATATGTTAATTTTAAATAGCAATAACACTTTTATTTCCATAATAAATAAAATTTCATTTTATTTTTGGTAATGTCATTGGGGTACCAATACAACACCCTAACACCCTTCTCGGATTCGACGGGGTTTTTAATACATACTGTATATACAACAATTGCTCACTTAATATAAGATTATATATAACAAAGATTAATGATTGGTCTCCGCTGCGCTTCAACTAGATACCGCATACTTGCGGGCAATAGCTCCTTCAATACGGCAACTTAATATCGTATTGTGTAGGGACTATTTAATATGATGCTTGTGTGCTTAACAAAATAGTTTTCTGAACTTCTAAACTTTACCCGATAATGGAAAAAATATTTATACAAAAAAATAATCAAATAAATGTTGTCTGTAGCTTAAAAATATCAATATTAAATTAATAAATATGAAAAAAAAAAAAAAAAAAAAATATATATACATTATACTTTTCATTCACACACGATCGGCTTCAACACTTGGATTCTTCTAGACTAAAATTGCTTTATTGCTTAGTTTTATATTTTAAATATGTTGTGGGGTGTAAATCTTAATACTCTGTAAGTATTGTTTTTTTGTCTATTATGTCCCGATACTTTTAGCAGGAAGCTAAAACCAACCTTTTTTAACATGAATTTATTTGAATAAGTATGAAAGGAAAACTGTCCAAGATCGAGCAGTGTATACACACTCTAAGACTTCACGGCTACTGTAGTAGGTAGGTAGAGGTATTATAGCAGTCCAACGTTCAAATTAACAAAATCCACAGGAAACCTAATTACAAGGAAAACAATAATAACAACGACTACAATGTTTAAGTTTTTGATGGTACAAACGCAAAAGTAATTGCCTGTTACCTACGTTTTCACGGTTAAACCACTGAATCGAATTCGATAAAATTTGTACGGTGGTATCTAAAAATATCATAAGGTAACGGTTTTGTGTGTATTGTAGTTTCAAGGGGTGAGTTCTTTTAAATGGTAATTATAGCAGCTGTTAGACCTTTAAAGGCGTCGGGCTGGATTTGTAAACTTTCAATTTTAACGTAACCACACAAGCAATAATGTAGTGTAGCTTAATCTGGTGACTTCGTTTGTACTAATTGATATTTTTCGAAGTTATCATTGAGTAATCATTGTTTTTTTGCGGTGAGTAGAGTTTCCAGAACTCTTTGGAGTAGTGGGTTTCGAGGACGGCCAGCGTTCATATTAAGCTTATGATAGCCGCTTACCATCAGGCATGCTTGTTTGCTTGTTTGGCACTTTTGTTGTATAAAAAAAAACATAAATTCACTAGGCATACTGGCATTGTCTTTGTTAAAATATAATAAAATACGCTGCATGTCAACATAACAGTGTTGTTGGAATGACAATGACTCGAGTGCTCTGACTTGGGCGTAGTTTTGATTGTCGAATTTTGTAGTACGTCGCGGTATTTAGTCAGAGCGCAACGAAGACTAATCGATCATTAATGGTTTAACCACTTAAATTAACTATGAGATATAAATTATAGTTGTGTTAAGTACCTTATCCGTACGATATACAAATTTCATATGGGATTATCTATCACTGTTAGTACCTATCTATCATATAAAACCATTCAAATATTTAAGTCAAGATAATGATAACTATTATTATTTGCATTAACTTTACACTTATCAGATAATAAATTGTCGGTAAGGTGAAATAAGTTTAATCAAGGATTTTTTTTGTTATCGCGTTTAGTTATGGAGGATACATATCTTAGAAATGGCAAAAATAATAGTTTTATTGTTTTCATTACGGTATTATAAATATTATTACATTTCCAATTTGTAAGTAATTTACATTTTATCAAGTAACGTTTTTTAAACAATGCCTTTTAAGAGTGTGAACTTTGTGAACTTATGTACATGTGGAGGGATCTCTGAAACCTACCAGTCACATTTGAAAAAACCTTTTTTTGCATTTTAGGGTCTATTTGTTGAGGAAGGTTATATAACTTGTTAGGCTATGTAACTTCACGCTACGACCCTAAGGAATGGAGTAATAACCATGAACGTTACTTTTTTTTCGATCTGACCTTACTGTTAGCCTGAGGAGCCGCTGATGGCTTTAAAGCTTTACCGGACTTGGGGGCGAGCATTTAAGGCACTCAGCTGCGAAGTGAACGTCACGCTAACTGGCCAGCTGCAGGCAAATCTGGAAAGTGAAAACACCTATAGTAGTCTGTCTACAGTGTACACGGACCCAGGCGTTGCGTCGCGTCGCGTCGCGTCGGCGGCAACGCGGTACATGGGGCACAGCTATGCATAATATTTAACTTAAAGCTAATAATATATAAATCACATGATATTATTAATATTCTAAAAAAAAAAATTCTTGGTATTATTTCAGATATAATTTTATCAGTTTACTTTAATTAACTTGCAGTGAAACAAATTAGTATTAACCACATAAAAATAAGCTAACTTTAATTGCAGAAAGTGTCTTTAGATAAAACAAATACCACAACATATGTTATATTATAAGAATGATATTATATACAATGAATAATTCACAATAATATGCCTACTCACTGTTCCACGTTGAAATCTTTGATTTGTGGCTAAAATTTAATCGTGATATTTTCTTATCGGTTTAATTTCTAACTTTGTGATATTTTATTCATATATATATATATATATATATATATATATATATATTATATATGTCATATAATGTATGTTTTGAAGTCGATTATAAAATGCGCTAGGCTACAGTGAGCACTTAATATCAGATATTCAGGTAGATAACGATATGCAAAACTGGTTGTGATGTCTTAAAAATAAATAAGGTTAAAGAAATATAATGGTTTTGTAAATCAATTACTAAATTAAGTTAAGTGTTAAGTGCTCGCCGCTGCCTATAACATTTTATAACAAACTTCAAAAAGGACCACAGTTCAGTTAATAATAAGTCGTATCTTCACACGACTGAGTTAGAACGTCTCTTGTGCTTACACGGGCTAAGTTTCCACAACTCGACGTTTCTATGCGCCTATTTTGCACGGTGCGTTCATTTGCCTGTGTACAATTTCATACAGGAAGATTTTTGTACAGTTTTTTTTTACAGGCAAACTGTTTTGCGTCAGTCAGATGGAATAGATGATGGAATTGGTGAGTTTTTTTTCTCAATTATACTAATTTATAAAAGTCTTACTGGCGTTATGTTTTAGTTAAATGAATGAATATTAATACTACAGTGATATTATCCAAATAAATTCGGCTTTGGTATACTCGACTTTGGTTTTTATTTAGCATTTTCATTTTTAACTTTTAGCGGAGGTGTGAGGAACAGAGAGTAAAGTTCCTCATTCGCCATAGAAAAGGGAGGATCCTCCGGCCAGACGGGTGCTATGTCTGGTGGGCAGCTGCCCTGACTGTTGTTTTTTTTTTTTTTTTTGAACTGACTACACTGTTAGCCTTAGGGGCCCTATCCAAAAACAGAGCCGCTGCGGCTTTTACAGCTTCACCGGACTTGGTCCCGACTGTTGTAATCGGGTTCTTGTATATATACTCAACGATAGAGTTAATTTCTATAGCGCAATGTAGGATGTAAGATGCGTCTTATGTGGCTCGATAGATGTCGCTATGTGTCGCTACGTAGTCGCGTCGATGCGTTGATGCGTCAGTTGTGGCGAGAGATGTCGCTACAAACTTTACATACAATTAAATTAACATAATAGCTTTTGCCCGCGACTTAGTTTTCGTTGTCCTAGAAATAAAACGACTCGCGTACCACATATACCAACAACCATACTGGTTGTACTCATAACCATAACAGAACTTTCGCGGGTTTGCGCACAACACATCGTCATCGGCCACATCGTCACTTAAAAACAGAGATTTTGTGGTCAAATGCTAAAACCTATAACAAAAGAAACTGATCCTCAAATGTAAGTTATTGGAATACACGATAGATACTTGATGATAGATTTTACCAAAATATCACCATACCATAATTATATTTTTTTATCGTTATAGATTTTAACGTTATGGCCACTATCTCACCTGATCTTAAGTGAGAAGTTGCCACAAGATGTTAGCACGCTAAGCCTGGTGGAAGACTGGCTTTCAAGTGCAGCTGCCGGAACACCCCTTTTGGTGCTTAACGACAGATTTTCAACTTGAGGATGGTAGTTAGCCAGGCGGGCCTTAGAAAAAGCCCTACCACCACGCTATGGTGGTATGATGGCTATGTTTTCCTTCACCGAAAACTCAGTCTCATTGCAAGGATTCGAAATCACGTCGATCGATGCTATGTCCGTACACGCTACCACTTAACCATCATTGCTTTGCGTGCTATTTATAGGACTTGAATTTACAACCATCGAGGTGGTGTCTAAACCGCAATCATTTCAAATTATCAAATTGTATAATATAAACAATAAACATCGTATATAAAATAATCTGTAAACATATGTACAAGACTTACTGCCGTTATGTCTTACTTAATTATAATATATGATTATTATAATAAGTTACAGGCTATAATAAATTAAATTATTTTAATTTAAAAAATATTTTTTGTTTTAGGTGCGCCATTGTGGGATCTTTCACTGTGTCTATTTGTGTCATGGGTGATCATTTTCTTCATCGTAGCACGGGGTGTGAAAAGTTCAGGAAAAGCATCCTACTTCCTTGCCTTATTTCCATATGTCATTATGTTCATATTACTGATCAGGTAAGTTCTAGTACATTTTGCAATTTTTATTTTATTTTGTTCCTACATATTTTGTATCTTACTATATTTACACTTTTTCTTACCTAGACTTATAATAAAAAGTGGAGTCGAAATCTGTGCATTAAAGATATTTGTGAAAAAATACTATGGTTTAAAATCATGGACAGAAAATATTTCGACATTTATTAAAATTTTTGTCTGTCTGTCTGTTAATTTGCACGCCAATCACACAGCAACTACTTACTGGACCGTGAAATTAAGTGAAATTATACGAAATTCATTAAAATTATTTTATCTTCACGTAACTTTCAATAGAAAACAACTGGTTTGATTTTTCTACTTTGTTCTAAAATTCTGCGATACATGTTTTGCGCTATCAATATTTTTATGAAATTATACTACATAATAAAGGTTGATAAATATAAAATTATTAAATAAACTTAGCTTTTTCTAAAGGATTGCAAAACCTTACATTTTTATATTGAATTACTCAGTAAGTACATAGTAAGACTATTATCTTATTAATATCGGTTAATAATTAAAATTATTTTATTGGGGTATTCTCAAACGGCTTATGGCGAAACCAGAATATGGCAGAATATCGATCGATCGAAAGTTTTGAAGAGCGTGAGGTACGGCTGATCGCTAACCGTAAGTACCTATCACGCTGCGTCTCCAAAATCCGATACATTCACAAAGCACGAAACACAGTCTGGGCCTGATCCGGGGTCGAGCCGGGCAAATGCCCAGAGCGGCCGCGGCAGAAAGGACATTGTTATTTTTTGCCCTGTACGATAAAAGCATCGGACATTCATGATAATTATTAATTTACTTTATAATATTAAATGCATATATCTGTTTGAAACAGACTAGCTGCGTAGCGAAATAAACAATAAAAGGATTCGAAACGATTAATAAACGTATGACGCCGCCATTTTTGCTAAACGTCAAGCAAATTTAATTTCAAACAAATGTAGGGATGTGCAACTACTATAGGTATAGCAGAATCTCATGGAAAATAGGGAAATTAAATTTTGTAGTAAGAAACACTAGGGTAATTGGAGTAAAACGTCTTGATACTTTTAATTTTTTTTAATATGCCCTAATTATCATTCATCAAAAATATTATTTGTACTACGCTGTCAAAAAGTACCGGCAAAACTGCACTGTATTGACAGATGCAACTCAAACTCCGTGCCAAAATGGAAAACAGTTGTGCCAATCTAACAACAACAAAAAAACAATAAATTGAATTTTGAACCATAAATTGAATTTTGAACCATAAATAACAAACCATCCATTCCCGATGCTTTTTTACTGAATGTATATAGTGTAATAGGGGTTGTTGGTTTTCCATAGGACTTGAGTGGTGGACCAAACTATAAATCGAAAATGCATTGACTTGTTTAGATAATTATATTATGATATCGCCTCATTGCTTCAATAACGTGATAAGTCCGACAATTCATTTTTTTTTTTATTATTTGATATTTGAAACCGCCGTGACTAATTTTATTTTTCCCAAAAACGTGGTATCTTTTATGAGTGTAATAGCGAATCTATGAGTGAAAGAGACAGCGCAACTGTGTCAGATCACGATATCACATTGTCTCCTTCTGCGTGTAGATGTTGTTTCAACAACGAAACAAAACAGTTGTCACTATGCACGTGAAGAGAAAGGTGCTCTCAAATTTCAGCGAAAACGTGACATCACGACTATATTACTTTTTGGGTGTAAAGGTATGTTTTAATTAAATTTTTTTAAGTTATTTTGGTTTATATCATGAAGGTAGTCAGCAGATATACTTTTTGACCTATATATTAAGCAACAATTGGGCACAAAACCGTTTTCTCCGCCAGCAATCACAATAATCCATCTTGCTCCCGCTGAAATACTTTTATACGGACCTGCAAGATCTTTACTTTGTCAACACTTATTTACAGAACATGAACCGTGTATATAAGTTTCGTCTAAATAAACTACATCTAGTTTGTTAGGTTCTTGTGGTTCACGGTTCTTCTTCATATGCTCTAAATATCTGAATCTTTGTATCTTGATGACATGACGCTCCATCAAAATAGTTCTTTTTGATTGGCACTTTACAAATTCAAAGCCAATATTCTTCAGAATAAGCCTGTAAAAAAGCATACGTTATAAAATGTAGCAAAGTTAAACTATAGCAAGTAAAATAAGTAGATACATATATGTATGTGTTACCTCAATGATTCTCTGCCTCCATTGAAATCAATATCTTCCCGAAGAGTTTGTAACAATTTCCTCACGGTTGGAATTTCTTTCCGTACAGTATAAAACTCCTTTATTTTATTTCTGATCACTTCTAAATCAAAACTGTCCAGATTAATTTTTTTCATTTCCCCTTTCCTCTTTTTACTAGGCGTACAGAATACACATCCGTTTACTCTTCCTTCATTAATAATTCTTCGTATGGTAGAAGAAGAAACCCCTGTAACTAACAGTTCAATAACATAGATTAAGGATAGTACACAATATAATATTACTTATTTTATTTCATCATGGGTTTTAATTTTTCTTTTAATGAACGAGAACCCTAAATAATTTACACACAAAAATGTTAGTTTGCAGAATATCAAAAAAGCTGCTAAACTATTACTAACTGTAACTTTAACACTATGATTAAAATAATAATAATTGTTTCGGTACTTAGAAAAATGTATGTATAAAATATAAAGTACCTTGACTTGTTAGTTCTACTTACCGGAGAATGTTTGAACTCTCTTTAAAATCGAAGATTCTGATTGACCTCCATCTTCTTCTGCACAAATCCTTTGGTATACATTGTAAACAACGTTCCTTGCTTGTGATCGAATTAGTTTTTTCGACATTTTCACGAAAACTGTAACTTTTGAAGAAAAAAACAAAACATCTCTGCAGCGGTTGACTCAACTCGAATTTAATTTGATAGATGACAATTGATAATTGCCATATGAAAATCACAATTAATTTTTTTGTTTTCGTTCCATGAGATTCTGGTACACCTATATTAGTTAATAATCAATCTTCTGGTAGGTACATATAATTAAATCATCAATCAAACATTTTAATTAAATCTGAATGAATATGTTTTTAATTACTTTCAAAATGAGCGATAGATGTCACATTAAAACCCTAATTACATAAGTACGTAACATAATTATGACACATAACTAAATCTACCTAAATTATGACGGCAAAAGCCGAATGGTTTTGTTTTCTAAATCAGTTTTGTTATTTTTCTCACGCATTAAAATAATGTTAGGACCATCTTGTTAGGATACTGAATCGTCATAACACATGACATTATAATTTCACTCGATAATGGCAGTAATGGTCTTCATTAAAGAGGACTGGTTGCCAAGTTAGGAAGAAGAAGAAGATGCGATTATAACCTCAAAAGTTGTAACTTTTTTTGTATTATTACAATTCTCCAACTAGTACGCTGTAAAGTGATGAACGTATGGGAATCTACTAAACATTTTGAATATAGCACATAATTTTCCGTTGCTATTGGTTTCGGGGCGAACAATGTATGGAGACAGAATAATGTCTTTTGGGGCGGCATAATAAGCCCGGCGAGGCAGCATGGCGTGAATTTTTTGAATGTAGTTTTATTAAGAAAAAAAAAATTTTTTTACACAATTAATTTTAAGTTGGTTTATTAATAACTAATTTAAAGTTATGAAACTTGAATACTTGAGATACGTTTACAAATCACATACACACTACATGAGTGGGAAAGTATGAAATTAACGAGGAACTAGTTGTCTCTAATAAAAGGTTCTCCGCGTTTGAAATGAATGAATTGAATGAACTGGAGTACTAATTATTACGAGAATCTAATTAGTGGAAAATAACGTATAATTTAGATTCAGTGAAATAATACATTAAATATAATCTACCAATATTTTATGATTTCTGAAATCATTATTAATCTTTTTACAGCCTAATAAGTTTGGAATGATATGTATTGCTTGTATACTAAATTACCTTACCTACAGTTTGCGAGATGACTATATGTTTAGAAATTAAAGTTAACTATTTAATCATATTGGTTTATTGATATTAATCCTAAAAGATACAAACATGAGAGAAATAATTGCTTATTTATTTAATTTTTCCTTGGGAAGATTGAGATTTTTGTCTGGGATTCACACGACAGGAAGCGACAATCAGAAAACGTAACGACACCATACAATTTTTATATAGACAGTTGAGTGTTATTCTTATTAGGTTATCTTGTGACAAGTGTCTCTAAAATTATTACTTAAAGTAATAGTGAGTTTAAAATTACCTAAGTATATATAGGCCTGAAGAAAATTCATAACTTTCAATTGAAATTCTAGTAAACTCACCTAAACAAATAACTTTAACCTGGAACATAATACCGCGTTTCTGTGGCGTATATTTTATTTAAATTAAAAAATGTGTAATAAAGGTGTAATAATTAGTAAATAGTAATTCACTGGGATTATTTATTCATATACTAGCGATCCACCCCCGCTTCACACGGGTACAAATTACAAAGTGGTGTATTTTATATTTAAAAAAGCTTGATTTAGAGTTTATCACTTTAATATTTACAGTTAATAACTTCATAACTGCCTCATTAGCCTGGTGGTCCCAAACGCAAATGTAATGCTCGACGTCCTAGGTTCGATTTTATATACTATAATACTTTTTAGTTTTCATTTAATGTTGAAAATGCGGTGAGGAGCTATGCCGTAAAACTGACGCGCTGCCTTGAAACTGCACTGCTAATAAAACTAATTGTTTTTATGTTATTAAAAATTGAAAAAAAAATTATGTCATTTAGATACTTCATGGAAAAATATGCCGTTGCAAATTTTTTTTTTTATCGATTGTTCATAGAATTAACCTATTGTTAACTAATTGGTTTAACGAGATATTTTACCTTTCAAGCTGGATAATAATTGTTAAACTAAAGCGTCTAAAACCATTTCGCTTCGTGGATACCTTTTGGCAACTATATTTAATAAGGGGATCAACTTGCAATATTTTATGAATTATATTAACTATAAAAAAGTAAAAAATGAACAAAAGGGCTTGAATTTTTTTCATCAAGTTTGGTTGTTATTATTGTTTTAAGATACAAAAACACTATACAATAATATATTATTTTAAATTATTAAAACAATTTCTTTAATTTATTTTAAACAAATATAGAACTTACATATTTTTGAATATTTTTTTACCATAGCGTTTATTGTGGGATATTATGAACCATGTAAAAGGAAATCCTATAAAATTTGTATTGCTTAAAAATCTTTTTTTTTTTATAATGTTTAAACTGTATTAAGGTTATTTTCAATAATTAGTTTTTATGGTTTACTATAAAATACAACAAAAAAATTTTTTTATTGTTCATGCTATTTTTTAATAAATAATTTGTATTAAACATTTGTCTAATTTGGTTATATTCTATTAAAGATTACAAAAAAAATGCCAAATTTATTAAAATTAAGAAAAAATTTTTTTTACGTTTTTTAATCTTTCAACGAAACATATTTCATGGTTATTTTTTTGCAACAAAACTTGATAAAAATATTATGTCAAGCTTTTTTGTTCATTTTTTTTGCTTTTTTCTTACTTCTGTAATTTATACAATATCACATATCGATCCCCATAATAAGGTTGTCAAAAGGTCCTCATGAAAGGAAATTATTTTAGTAGCTTTAGTTTAACAATTATCCGGCTTAAAAGGTAAAAGATCACTCTAAAAAAAAGTGAATTGATAGTAGGTTAATTTTATAAATAATCAAGAAATGTTTTTTCAACTGATTTTTTTGAACCCTCATTGGTAGATGACATCATATTTTTTTTCAATTTTTCATATAATACTCAACAAATAGCATTAGACAAAAATATTTTTATCAGCAGCAGTCGGTTTCGAGCCAACGTTACGGCACAATGCTCACCTCGTGGAGTCCTATTTCCAACATTAAATGAAAAGTATTAATAATTGAGATGAGGTTCCGGGAGTTGACATTATTTATCAGAACTGTTCCTTTTTGTAAGAAACTATTTATTTAATTTCTCTAGCATCAATAGTTTTTGAGTTACTTCTAAAAACTAGACACTCTTTTTTAAAAATCTTTAGTCGTTTATAAATTTTGCAATTATTTTTGCACATTTTCTAGACGCAAGATGATGTGCAACGAGGTATCACACGTCTTTTTACTCGCAGTATCAAGAATTAACACGTTTTTTAACTAGTTTAACAGTTATAGTAGTAGGGAACAATGTCTTTCAAAAATGCACATGTGCTTTCTTTTTTCAAATTCCCTGAATAAACATCTTATACAAATGACACTGATCATGCAAATACCATTAATTTTTTTATCTGTCTGTCTATTTATATGTCCGGATTTAACTCAAAAACGACTTGATGCACTAAAATTTTGTATTCATGAAGCTAATAGAATTGAACAATTTGTAAGCTATAATGGCTGCTCCAAATTTGCGCCGTGAAGTCGCAGAGGGATTAACGCCGTGAACTCCGCGCGACGCGAACTACTAACTCTCCACACAAAATTTACAGTCGGGTTCACGCACTCGTACTAAATGGACGTAACTTTAGCTGCTGCGTCTTTGATTCTAGGTGCACAGGCATTTTATAATCATTTACTTAATAAAGATACAAAACAAACAAAGAAAAAGCAGATGGTGGATAACTAGTACACATAGCAATATAGCGAGTTATTTATGGTTTAGACATGTTTATTTTAACTCGATATAGCTAAAATACCGTCAAATATGGCAATATTATCATGAATGTTGTATAATTGAAACATTTAATAGAATTATTACAATACGGTGTTAGTTTAGCATATTTAATTTATAAAGAATCAAACTGCGACGCCGCCCGCGCCGTGCCGTGAATGTGGATAAGCGTTCGCGATGTTCGCGTGGCGCGGCCGCGAACCTTTTGACGCGGACACAAAAAACCGACACGGAACAGTAACCGAGGCACGAACAGGCGTGAACTCCGTGAACAGGCGTGAAATTCATCCACACTAGCGTTCTCGCACTTTCACGGATGTTCGCGGCGTGAGTCTAGAGAGGCTAATAGGATATCAGAATTGTTCATAATAATTTTAGGAGCCGCAAAAAATGCCAAAAAAATTCTACACGGATTCTGATGAAGTTTTATACAAAAGAAGTATAGATCACTGCATAATTAATGGCTATAAGAATCTTCAACAATAATTTATAAAATCGTTAAAAATTAAAAAAAAAAACAATTTTAATGAATTCTCAACCTATTAATGAAATTTTCGTGACGTGTTAATAATTTTTAATCATTAAAAATTAGGTACATCATTAGTCGAAAATAATTACTGCGTAACAACTGCGTGGAGAGCCGCAGGGTACTGCTAGTAACTTATAAGGTGTCATTGTAATGGGCGCCAACATTATTTTTGCCTAACAAGACAAAATTGCTAGATCAGGCCCTGAACACAGTTAAATCGCCAATGCTGAATTGCAGTACACCTACACGTCTGTTTTCTATAAGTACATGAAGTTCCACGCGGACAAAGTCGCAGACACAGCTAATATAAAATTACGTAGGTACAATCTAAGAACATAAATCTTAAATTATAAAAATTGGTTAGGTTATTATAAAAATATATTCATAATATTATTATGCCATTTTGTGAGCACCGTTGGTGACGTTTCCAGTTTTAAAACTTAATTATCTATTATGTTGTATTTAGTAAATAATCTTTCTCCTTATGTATACTGTTCAGTTTTAACATAATATACCTTTCGTGAGTTTTATATAATAATTATTTTTCAGAGCTGTAACATTACCTGGTGCTGGTAAAGGGATATTGTTCTTCATAACACCAGAATGGGAGAAAATTCTAGAAATTCAAGTGAGTATAATTTTCATTTAAGATATATTAATTTCCACAGAAGTACCTATGTAATTTATTAAACTTTAATATCATATTTGTAGGTTTGGTATGCGGCAGTTACTCAAGTGTTTTTCTCGCTTTCCGTGTGTTCTGGTACATTGATAATGTTTTCTTCATACAACAAATTTAACCAAAATGTATACAGGTATGTATTTAATATTACATAATTCAGTAATTAGTATTTAGTTCGGTTATGATTGAATTTTTGTGCATTTATTTTGTTAGCGTTGTCATTAATTAGTATATGTACCTAACGTCAGTAAAACCAATTGTGTAGGTATATGTAACCTAACGAATAACCTAAACATTTTTTTACTTTCGACTATTTTAGGATACTTTTTTTATTACGAGACTATCACAATTCATTAAGTATTTATTTATAGATATGAATTTTAAACCTAATAAAGTAAATCATGTATTTGTGGTAGTTTACACAAACAAAGGTCACACTAACTTCATACTGCCTATTATTATAAGGAAACCCCCGAGATAAAATCACGTTCCACCAAAAAATTATCATTTTGTAATTTCTACAACTCCTATTGTTGTAATTTGTTTACTTTTCTCTATTACTCTTTGTATTCTGATGTCAGTTTACACACACAGTTAACACTCCATTTGAGTAGGTAGGTACTAAAAATAGTTTTAAAAATACAGAAATGACGATTCGCTTCTGTTTGAATCATTTTCAATAACTCATATAGAATTGCCTACTAGCCTTAACTTCTGATTTCGATATATTATTATCAGACAGCCAATGTTATTTTAAAAATTGAATTACAAATACTTAGATAAAATTAATTTAAATTAATTTCTTATTTCAGAGATTCCATGATTGTCACTACGTTGGACACATTTACAAGTCTCATCTCTGGCTTTACTATATTCGGTGTATTGGGTAATCTAGCTTACCAGCTCGGATATGACGATATCAATCAGGTCATTACAGGTGGTGGTACGAGCCTCGCTTTCATTTCTTACCCGGATGCAATTGCGCAGTCACCCTTCGTACCACAAGTAAGGAACGATTTTTTGACAGGGTTTCAAGAATTTATCATTCATAATCATATCTTGGATTATTATTCTATATAGGTATTTAAGAAGATTAAATGCCAAATTATAATTTTATCTATAACGATTGATTATTTATTATATCAACGTTCTTTAAAAAGCGTATCTAAGTATGTAGTTCTGATATTGATTATGTAGAAAGGAAACTTTTTTTATATGTCACAACCACCACTAATTCCTATAACAATTTAATTGATGGTTTATAACTTTTATCGACCTTGGCATGGTTCTAGAAACAAGTAGCAAATTACATGAATTGTGAAACTAAATCGTCCCTTTTTTGAATGTTTAAATTTAGGAAGATGCTCATAATCTCAATTTCTTAAAATGAAGTAAAATATTGTGTAGGGTAAACAATAAAAAGCCACATCCAGCCGGCCAAAACAAGCGGTTTCAGAAAGGGCTTCAGTACTGCAGACCACATACACGTTTTACAGCAGGTTATACAGAAGATCTCAGAGTAAAACCATCCCCTTTGCTTAGCGTTTGTAAACTTCGGGAAAGCCTTCAATTCGATTGAGACCTGGGCTGTACTGCAGTCTCTCCAGCGGTGCCAAATTGACTACCGGTACAACGAAGTGTTGAAGTGTTTCTATAAAAACTCGACTATGCCAGTCCGACAGCAGGACTAGATCTCGAAATCAGTGCCGGCTCCTAGCCCTTTGTCAGTATAGAATCAATTTGTCTTTCGGCACCCTTTGTTAAATTAATTAGTCAACGTTTCACGTTAAAATTATTTCATTTTTTGTTTTATAAATAACTCAACATTTTTCAATAATCAACGCTATAATTTAATAGGAAGTAAAATATATTTTTGCTTGCAATATTATGGATGCAATAAGTTAAGTACATATTCCTTAATTTGTTTTCATTTAATGCACATTATTTAATTATATTGAATCATAAAATCATCCGCTTGCCCTTTGTTCCTTACTTCACCCAATTTACCTATATAGGTACTAATGAGAAAAATATGAACAAATAAGTAGATAGGTTAAAACATGCAGTAACTGGCCACTTAAACACTTTAGCCCGTTACAGTTCCGATACGCGCCATTCAAATTTAACCTGTAAGCTATTGCTAGATACAGGAAACGTCGTTATTTAATAGGGAAATAATAATTAAATCAAACTACAGTTATCATAGTTATAAGGTTTATTAATTAAAAGTAGTCAAATTTTACCAGCAATAGGCCATCAATATCACTAATTGGCTAATTGGCACTTTGTCCGCTAGTCACTAGCCACAATATTACTTGGTTAAAACTTATTAAAATAGGTAACAAAATTTAAATATAAAATATAAAAGAAATCGACAGGAACTTAAAATATCTTCTTGCATTAATATTAACAAAAAAAAATTACTTAGACTTAAATATTTCACATATTAATAGGAACTTTATTGACATTAGCTTTGGTGCATAAATAATACTGTCAGTTTAAAAAAACCCTTGCTTAGATGCTTCTTTGCGAATCGTATCATAAAGGTCGGTCTCAGATGAATCTGCGTTGCATACTCTTTAACAGTTATGACACAAGAAACTATCGCCTTCATCGGTAGGAATGTGAATTTGGTAACAACTTGGAATGCAATTTTTATGAAATTGTTTAAAACATTCACTACATTCAATCAGATTTTTAAGAATATAACCGGAACAGGCGTCACAAAGCGGTCGATCATTATCTTCGATATGTCTGCAATTGCTTCAATAAAATTCTTTCTTTGCTAGAAAAAGAACTATCGTAGGCTTGTAAGGATCCACTTGTAACAGTTTCTATTTTAACAGACGCATATCCATTTTTTATTTGCCTTTTAACTGCTTTCATCTTTTTTGGCTGGGTTTTTTTTATTAATTTCTTTTCTTGTCTCAAGCGCTTGCAACTTTCCTTTTCTATCTCTTCTTGTACCTTTTTTCCTTCAATATATTTATATAGTAGTTAGAAGTAATTTCAAACGGCATTCTCTCAACTTTTCGCTTACTTTTTCTTTTTGGTGATTCGGGCCACAATATTTCCTTAAAATAATCTGTAAGGGGTTAATTGGATATAATTTTAATAGCGTGTTCATTATGGGGGGTACTGCGTACATTATTTTCCTTTTGGGAGACGTTAGATTTAGATATCATTACAGAATCATTGCTTACATTAGCTTGTTGCTGTTCTACTGATATAAAATTTATCTCACCAGTTATTTAATTTAATATCATATCAATCTCAGTCTTTCCTTGGATTTCTTCTTCCATTTCAACAGTTTGTGTCTGTTTTCTTTCATCAATTAACAATTCTTGAGATACTGTAATGTTATCCAATTTTTTTTATCACTGGGCATTGCTTCATCTGGTCCTTCAAAAAGTTCCAAATTTTATGAATTGTTGAAAAATACTCATGAAGCCATTAGACATTAGCGTATAACTATTGCTCCAACTATGGTACAAAAATCTGTGTAAGTCATTGAATTACCCTTTTTATTGGTTCTTGGTTTGTTCTGCACATTTTCGTTTGATTTGAAATAAGTCTTTGATACCAAACATTTGCTATAATCGATATTATTTTCATCAAAAGGAAATAGTCCACATACCCGAAACCCGTTAATTATGCTATGACTTATTTTCATTCCATCTAATACTGATTTAATAAAGGAGCAAATGTTACTTTTGATAATGAGGTTTGATAATTGTTTGCGCTATACCAATCTCGAAGGCCTTTTTTGCAAGCAGATTTAATTGTTCGGAAGTTCGGAACGCAGCAACGTCTGCCGGTTGTAAGATACAAGTAGCGTTCGGGTATAAGGCTATTAAGTGTATTTTTAATCGTTTGCACAGCTCTGATACTTAAATTGTGATGTGGGTTTTATGTCCGTCCACGAACAGAATAACAGGAAATTCTATTTCAATTGCGGCTACTTGAAAATAGAAGACGTTGGCGATGTATTCGTCCCACGCCCCAACCATCTGTTACACTTTTAGCAATACGATCTGGAATTCTTTGTATGTGTATATTATCACGGGTTTACATGCAAATCTTGCAGCGAGAAAAGAAAACATAACAGTTATATTTTCTTTCGGTGAAGCCTTCTCAAAATCATAGACATTTTTGCTTCCTTTTTGAGCGAGAACATTTCCAGTTTTTGGACACATGCTAAAACCTGTTTCGTCACCATTAAAGACGCGTCTCGGATCCTGTACAACTTCGTTAAGTTGTTCTTCGTCAAGATAATTTCGAACTTGTTGAAACCACTTTCGCAAATCTTCTTCCGAAACTCGATGTCTTCGATCTGTTCTTCTCGATGTCGCTTAAGAAATGCATTAAACCATACATCACCGGGACGGTTATTCCGAAACGGGCTTGGCCTCGGATTCGCCTTAAGATAGTCTTGAACACATGTCTGTATATCATCCTTTTTTCTAGGAAATCCTTGTCTAGCTAAAGCCAGTATTAAGTTTACTATAGCGGACTCTTCAACTTGTGTTAATACAGAATTTGGATCGGACTTATATTTTGTTTCAGGATGTTTCATCTTAAATTGAATAGTACTCCTAGGCATCCCAAATAATTTTGCAGCGCTGCTTACAGAACCTTCTTCGTTCTGAACAAAACGTACAGCATTATCTATGGCTTCTTTCGAATATTGTCGCATTTTGGACATTATTTAGCTTATGTGAAAACAAAAATATTAATTATCAGTAACTGACCATGCAACTAGCCACCTATGCCAATTACTAAAAGGACTTCATCAAAAAACACTGTATTTGGACACACTATACTAAACCCTATTACCTTTTAGATTACGTAGCAATTTTGCAAAAAAGCGTAATTGTAATTTTGTTAATAATGGCATAGATGAACAATAACCAAAAATGGCTTATTTTTATTTCAGTTACTAGCCTCCCCATTATAAAGAGGTTAAATATAAATAATTTCATGAAAATAGCTTACAATATTACTAGGTACCTAAATAAAAAAATTATAAAAATTAAGCCTTGATCATTTACTATAAAGCTGGTAAGTAAGAAACATGTTTAACTGACAATTTAAATTTCCATTACTCTTACCTACCTTTTTGTTAAGCGACCACGCAAGAAGAATCTCGCACGCCGACTGTCAGAAAGTAACGAAAATTTTGACACTATTTTGCGTAATTGTGAACAAAAATGAGACCCGATAATATTGCAAATAATATTAATAAATTATAATAGATGGCATTTGATGACCCTGTAGCTTATTTTTGATGGTTAAAGAGGAACCTGGCCAGTTAAATCTCGTTTTACCTTACTATATTCATAAAATTGTACAGCTATGTCATGGCCGATATCATAAATAAGAAGACTGTTAAAATGTAACAACTATCAATGAAATGTAAATGATGCATATCCAAAAATAATACAAAAAGTCCGAACAAATAAATATCTACGTAGGATGCGTAAAAATTATTTAAGCGTTGGGATAATATTTTCACCTTTTAGTATTTTGGTTATCTAACTAAGAACATATACAATTAATAAAATTGAAGTGTATGTTTGTAATGTCAAATTAACGGCATTTTACTAAATACATACTTATCAAAGTATAAAGGGTGCCTTTAACAAAAACCAATTTTTAATTATTTTTTTTCTTTCTTGTCTAAAGACAAAAATGCTTATTGTGGGTGGTTCCTTAATAGATAGATGTTTTGTTGCCCTAACTTTTTTAGGTCTTTTTAACGCCTACAATCATGTTGTACATTTTTTGGTATATTTCTTATGGTTTACTCAGCGTAAGCCATTTAAGCGCCCGAATTGATTCACCATGACCAGTTTTTTTTCTATTTGTGATGAAACCTAATGTTTTTCTCAAATAAAAGTAGCCTAAGTTACTCCTTATAGCATCAGTGAAAGTTCCGTCAAAATCGGTCCAACTGTTTCGGAGATTACCCGGAACAAACAAACAGACTGACAGAAAGACAGACAGACAAAAATTTTAAAAATTGGCTTTTTGCTATAGGTTAACAATTTTTTACTAAATGCATTTGAATGTATATTGGATACTGTTATTTTGACATTACAAACAGAGACTTCAATTTTATTAATTGTATAGATAACCGGGAGCAGGGGTAGTAGGTACGACACGCGTGTGATCGATCGCCGGCATTCTGTAATCCACGCGAGTGCAGCTAGTTTTTACTAAATGATTAAACATTTTTGTAATTTAATTTAAAAAGTTAACAACCCTGCATACCTTTCCAAATCACAAGTATATAAGTTTAATATTTTCTACAGCTGTTCGCTGTGCTGTTTTTCCTGATGATGGCAGTACTCGGCGTTGGTTCTGGAGTGGCATTACTTTCAACGTTAAACACGATTTTTTTGGATGCATTCCCAAGAGTACCCACGATTTACATGTCTGCTACTACATGCTCTATCGGATTCCTTGTAGGGCTCGTTTATGTCACACCGGTAAGTATTATCATATGAATAAAAAACAAACAAGTAGCAGCTCTAGTAGCGATAGAGGGATTGTACAGATTATTTTTTTAATGGTGGCTGGATGGGAATCCTTTTTATGAATTTTCACTATTGATAAAAATGTGTGGGTAATGTCAAATATAGCTCATGTATTTTATTGGGTAGCTACCTAGATAATTTACTTGCCTTGAGAATAAATCGTAGAGTAAGCTGAATGTTATTGTTATGAATTTCCTTATAAAGTTTTAACAATAATTATATTATGCATTGCATTTAAAAAGATATACAATAGTGTATGATGTGTTCCAATCCAAATTAAATATTTTCAGGGAGGGCAATATATCTTAGAGTTGGTCGACTATTACGGTGGAACATTTATGAGACTGTTTGCAGCTATAACTGAAACCATTGGTGTTTTCTGGATTTACGGTATTTTTAATTGGACATTATTTTTAAAAAACTACTTGCATCCATTTAAACCTTTCCATTATGAGTACTTATTAAAAAATAATCAAAGATCTAGGTAAACCATATTTCGCATGTACCAACGAATTTTTCTGAATTAGTACCAGTACCACTGTATGTGGGAAAAATATAGAAAAGTTGATTGCTCAGCATTTGAAATCTCCAATACATCGTGGCCTGGCGTGGTGACTAAGCCCGTGCCTTCTCTTGGGAAGTTCTAGTTTCATCTGGCCAATATTTTATCAAGTTTTATTTGGTTCCAGTACTGTTACTACTACCATTGTAAAATATGTTTTAAATCCGATTCTGCTCACCATAGCATCTACTGTATTGATACCTACTTAACCTTTTTTTCTTGGGTAATATGTAACAGTTATGTGCTAAGGGCCGGAAGATTATTAAGAAAAATATTGGTATATTTTTATTATAGAAAAAAAAAATCACGAGTTCGTCGCATTTGCATCGTAACTAATCTATACCTATGTGTGACGTGTATAATTGGCATGCGAATGGAAAAAAAATTACCCGCGAACTTTTAATACTTAATGCATGAATTTGATATTATTTTACTGGCATACCATTGGTAGGTCGGACATACGCCTATGCAACTTCAAAGGGCCGCAGTTTTCACTATAAACGACGTTAATATACAATATATTTTTTATTAATTAAAAAAAATCCAAAACTAAAATCTAGTTCAGTCGAATTAGATTACAAATTTTAACTTTAGTATACTCGTTTAGTACATTAGTACAGAAAAAAAGCTAAGATAATAATAATTTATATCATATGTATACCTATGTAATATTAGTTTCCTTATAAGGAGAAAGCAGCAGCGATACATACGTCTTATTATTACAACACGTTATTATATAACACGTACTTAAACTAAAATAACTTTTAGGAAACAGTAAAAATTACCACTTACAAAATTAATTCCTTTAGATTCATGGTGTTTAGTTTAATTCCCCTCAGGTATGATCTACTAGATTAATAAGATCGTATTAAAGACTAAATTTTTAATATTTCAGGCCTGGAGAATTTATGTCTTGATATCGAGTTTATGTTGGGAATGAAGACATCATTTTATTGGCGTATCTGCTGGAGTATAGTTACACCGGCTATAATGATAACTGTTTTTATCTACGCTCTTATCACAACTGAAGCGCTCGTCTTTGGAGAAACTTATGTATATCCCAATGAAGCTTACAGTACGTACCTAAGCTTTATATGATGAACTGAGTACTTCAATATGTAATTCAGTGAGGGCTGAGTACCTATTCAAACATAAAAATTTAAGGTTTTGCTATTAGGAAAAGCTAACTTTATGAAATATTTTATATTTATTAACCGTTAATATCCAATGAATAATGGCGTAATAACGTATGTCTGTATAATTTAATTTTTAAAAATGATAACGCAAAAAACCACGCTACAGCTTAAGTCGTAATACTTTATAACGAAATAGAAAAAACAAGCTACTTAAATTCGTGATAATTTTAATTCGATATAAACCTAACATAAAAATTATTGTTTAATATTGTGGTGTTATTATTATCAACATTCTTTCTTGTAATGTCTCAAAACATTTTAAACTACTAAACACCATATATGAATATCCGTGAAAAGTTGGTACATAGGTACGTTTCTTTATTTCTATTTTAAATTACCTGAAGATAAAATAAATTGGATTAATTTCTTCTAATTAAAACCATATATTACACGCAATTTATAGAAAATTCAGATACCCATACGTGTAAAAATTAATTTATCTACAGACTTTAAAAAAAAAATTACTGACTTTACCTACTGTTAGCCATGGCACAAGAAAACTCGAGTCAAATCATAGAGCCATATAAAAGTTATAATCGAGAAAATTTACTTTTAATAAATAAAATTTTAAGAGATTTTTTCTTTTCTGATTTCCTGTTATTTATTTTAAAACCAAAGTAGAAAAAAATCTGAAACTTGCCGGATAAACGTATCTTATTAGTACCAACATACACTCAAATGATGATCCAGATGTCCTTCTGGGGTCGTCGATTCACTAAGCTTATCGCCCTATGGCCTTTCATTAAATTCGGTCTAATTGGTCTACAAATAGACCATAAATTCAAAAACTGTCGAAATGTTTTTGTCTATGATTTTCAAACCCCATAGTTTTTTTTTCAAATATCTTTAATTTTCTTCAACTCTTTAGTTTTATTATAAGTATAGATTAAATTATTGTTCTTCTTCATAGTGTTATAATAACATAAGTTAAATAATGTTGTTTTATTTCAGTTGCTGGGATGTCTCTTCAGTACATAGGAATTGCATTAATTCCTTTTTGTATTGGGATTGCATTTTGGAAATATAGATCTAATGACATTATTGAGGTATGTACTGCATAATACAAAAAAAATATTAATGTTTCAATATGACAGAGGGAACTAATATGAACTAACTAGATAAATTGCTTAAATACAAGTATCTTTTTAATGCAAACTGCTACCAGTGTTGTGGAACATACGTAGATATCTATATCATTATGTGCAATTATTTGTAGAAACAATATTACTCTTGTTATTATTATTCAAATGAAATATTTTCATGAGAACCACACTAAACTTATAACTATAAATTGTATCGTTATGTTGTGTACACAATAATCGATTATTATTCTTTTTAGACTGTGAAGCGCTCGTTCCGTAAAACAGACACTTATGGCCCACGGGACATTCAGAAACGTGAAGAATGGCGATTATTCCGCAGAGACGCTAAATATGAACGAGAATTGAAGCGCAAAAATTGGTTTCATCACATAGCCCTAAGTCTCGTCGGTGGATATCGTTGGAAACGCTAGTTATAATATTGTAGACATTATTTATTTATTTATGACGAATAAATCTTATTTTATTATATATTAGTTTTATTGTAATGTAGTTTTGTGTTTAGTACAATATATTTAAAAACTACTTCAAAGAAAGAAAAAAATACAAAGGAATAAAATTAAATTTTATTTACTTTTGTTTATTACACAATCACGCAATGTAAGTATGTTACGTTTGAATATAACACTATTTTCCCAATACTATTTCTTTACGAAAACATTTTATTAATGAACTTGCGAAATATTACAGGTAGTTTTTTTACCTGAAGTAACTACCTAACTAATATAAATTACAATGTTCACATTATCGCTCAACTCTTTACTTATGCTTAGATTTCTTCTTCTTCTTACTCGACTTTTTCTTATGTTTACGCTTCTTTTTTTTCTTTTTATGATCATCTGAACTAGAACCCGATTCACTGTCGCTCTCACTAGCACCTCGTTTCTTCTTTTTCTTAGTGCGCTTCTTCTTCTTCTTTCGTTTCCGAGCATCCGATGAAGAAGATGATGAAGAGAATTCTGAATCACTCGATGTGTCACTTTCTGTATCAGGTTTCTTTTTCACGTTCGTTAAATCAAACTTAATGGAACTAGTATCAATTTTAGGCTTCTTCGTCTCAATTTGATCCCTACTAGGTGAAATGGGGCGTTCCCGCTTCTTTAACGACTCCCCTTTCATTTCTGTATCAGAATCTATATTTTCATCATAATCCGGCTCGAAATGAGCTTCATCTAATGTTGATTTTTTTCTTTCACGATCTATGTTAGGTGTTTTAGAACTTGATGGATCGTTTTTATCCTGACCTAGAAAACGCGTTTCACTTATCTTTTCAACTTTTATAGTTTTGTCCGAATCTCGTTTTACATTGCTGCCATGATGTTTTTCGAATTTAACTCCCTCTGATTGTATACTTCGTTCACTTTTAGACGTACCGGACTTTTCAATCGCCTCTTGTTTTCTGCTTCTCTCTTTTTCCACTGTAACTTTACGATATGGTTGTTCTTTTTTAGGTGTTTTGGATCTGGATTTAACGCGTTCTACAGTGCTATGTACAACTCGAGTTTCTCTACCTCTACGGATTTCGTCCACCTTTCCTCCCAGACGATCTTTGACCGATAGTTTTGGTGGTGGAGTTTTAGAGTGCCTTTTCTTTTTATCGTTTATTTCTATAGATCTCAGTTCAGTATCGACTACTGGAACTGTTATTTGAATATTATTCATACAAGTTTTAGGCTGTTCATCTCCATAAAGTTTGAGGCGGTCACTACTTATTTTTTTAATTTCTATTGGTCTCAACGAATTTATGGCTTTCGCAAATATTGCATTCTCAGCTCGTTTTATTACATCTGATGTCACTTTACCACTATTTTCCTCTTCTTCAGGAGACGTAATTTCACCTGGCTCTTTGGTTTTCTCTACATTTTCTTCTTCTACTTCCCATTTAGATAATTCAGGCATCGGAGCTAACATCTCTTTGTTAGATGTTGTCTCGGTTTCTGGTTTTAAGTCGAGCTCATCAGTATTTATTTGAAGCTCTACTCCATCAAACGGCTCATCTAAGTTCATATTTTGAATATTCTTTTTTATTGATGTGTCAGTGTCCTCATTCAATACGTAATTTTGTATAATTTCTTTATCAACAGCTTCTGCAGCTTCCTCGTCATATAAATAATTTTTCGGTTTCTCATTGTTGTTTGGTTTGGGTGAGTTTTCCTGTAGTATTGTTTGTATTTGGTCCGGCTTTTCAATTTTAACAACATTTTGCATTTCAGAACCTGTATTTCCATTTTTGCTACTATCATTTTTAGTATCAGTTTTAATGTCTTCATCTTCTCTTTTATTTGCATCCTTTTCTTTCTTTTCCTTTTTTTCTCGTTTTTTCTTTTTTTCTGAATCTTTTTCTTTTTCACGTTTTTTCTTTTTTCTTTCTTTTAATTTCTTTTCTTTCTCTTTGTGATCTCTATTTCTGTCAGCAGAAGTTTTATCACGATTTCTTTCTTCTTTTTTATCTCGCCGACCATCGCGCTCATGATCCCTTGAACGATCTCTCGATTCACTGCGTCTTTTTTCTCGCACTTCTCTACTCCTTTTAGGAGATACTCGACTTCTTTTATCAGGGGATATTCGTTCATTATCACGTTCTTTTTCTAATTCTCTACTTTTTTCATAATCACGTTGACGTTCATCACGTCCTTCGCGGTTTTTATCATGACCAGACCTCTTTTCTGCATCTCGAACTCTTTCTGATCTATCAGAAGGATCACGATTCTCATTATATCGATCTCGGTCACGATCACGTCCTTCTCTCTCCCTGTGTCTATCATGTTCAACGTTTAGATTGCGTCTTGATCCAATTCTACTTCGCATATTAGGTCTATATCCCGAACGAGTGTGATCTCGAGGGTTAACACCGTCATCTCTGAAGTTATCACGGTAGTTTGGATCAAGAAGACTAGGTAGAGTCGTCTCTCTAGGATCTGTACTCGGTGGACGGTAAGGCATTCCTCCTTCCCGGAAGTTACTATGAGGATGTTCCCGAAAACCACCTTCTCTATATGGAATATTTCTATAAGAGTTTTCACGGAATGGAGGAGGTCCACCTCTAAAATTGGGATCACGGTAGGTCCCTGATAGTCCTGCATCACGATAGGGCTGCCCGTCTCTAAATGGTGCAATTTGGTCACGATATGGTCCTGGTCTAAAATTGTCACGATAACGTGATTGCTCACCGACATGCACTGGTATTTCGTTTGAAACAGACGGTATAGGCATGTCCCTGTAGTTTGGTGGTCCTTCAACATAGGGTGGAGCTCTGTAAGGATCTCTATAATTAGAAGCTGGCAATCGATCCCTGTCCATTGGACCTGGCTGAACAAAAGGTGGTTTTTCAAAAGGCGATGGTTCAAATCCAGGCACCGGTGGTTCTATTCCTGGAGGAATATCTTCAAACGGATGGGCATCATAGCGATTTCTATATCCAGGTCCTTGATCAGATTGTAAAGGAATATTTCCCATTGGAGGAATTGATTTCAGACCACCTGGTGGATAAATCGACGGAGGTGCATTGTTTCTAGAAGCATATCTGTAAAGAAAAGAATAGCATTATTTTTAACATTTATATACAACGCACCCTGAGTAAACATTTTTTATACTTTGTTACTAAAACGATATTGCGTCACGAATCGAACCTTGTGGAAACAAATTCATATTACATAATAAATTACTCAAGGTTAAAATAACTCGGTAATTATCTTGAAATGGGTTAGAATATTATGACGGAAATATATTTATGTTTACTTTTCATTATAACTTATCATTGGTATGGACTTTGGAAACTTAGTTAGAATACCAGATGTATTTTGGATATGCAGTGGTCTCCATGTTGGAATATCCAGCGAGTATCTTCACGTAAACAAACGAGTTACGTCCAATTAACGTTGACGTTAAGCTGAAAGATTAAAATTGGTACATTTAGAAAGAGTAAAAATTATTACCTTTGAAATTATGTCTACGATAGAGCTAATTAATAGTATTGACAATATATTACGCTAATACTCAAAGTCTTAATTTATATTTCAATGCGAATAAAATCTAATGATTTCCTTAAAAATATATCATGATGACGGTTGTTCAGGCGATATATGAAACAAACTTTAGTTAATTGTAAAAAAAAAAACACTTTTATTAAGCACTAATAGGTATAATAAACAATTATTAATGGACGTCAAGGAGAATAAATATAATCGAGGTAAACGTAACTGTAGATCTTGTCATATTAAATCAAATCACGAAACCAGGAAGCACCTGAAATAAACATCAAAAATTAAATGAAATATTAATAGCTTTTTGTATCACGTTGCTAAGTAAATAAATAAATACTATATTTTAACAATTGGTTCTTATTGTATTTGCTTATGTAATATGCATGACATAGTTTTGACATACAATTATATAGGTACATAGGGCGCACTAAAAATTTCCGTAACTGGCCACTTACATTAACAATATTTAAAAACTAAATACGACATTTGAAAATGAAACTCTTTGGCTTTAAAATGCAGTTTGTTTCATTTATTTGTAACTTGTTTTTACATTTTGGCGCCATTTTAAATATTTTGTACGTTATCTACAGATCAAATAATTTGTGCGCGCGACCCTATGCGGACTAAAGCGTGTATAGATACAATAACTACGTGCGCGTGTCAAGGCATACAGTTAAGTACACAACAGAATTATGTTAGTTATTTTACTTATGTCGAAAATCTTTGCATCACACTTGTTCAAAATTAAAATACATCAACAGCTCAATTAGGTAAATGCATGTTTATTGAACATATTATTCCGTATCACTACCACTAGAAATCCCAAATAATGAACTATCCATTAATTTCATTCTGTGTCATGTTCTGTTCAATGATATGTAAAGCACAATATATATTTTTCAAATCAAATTCAATTCAAATCGTTTCTATAGGGTTTAGGACGATCGCTGTGTATTTCCTCTGTTACTCATTGTTGTATATCTAACTTTTTAAATTAGAATTTAGCCTCTTAATTTTTTGATACGACGCATTATAAAGCACAATTACTGGTTAGGTGAAACATTTTCTCTGTGACAATCCAGACATTTTTATAACCGATTGTTCCCGTAGGACAAAGCGATAAGAACACGTGTTGATCAAAAGATGACTGCTGCGTCACTGTCATACAAATAAAAACCGCATGTTTATTAGCTCAGAGGCACACATAGGACCGCGCGCAGAGATATACCGTGGATTTAACTCGTGAAAATTTTCGTAGTATAATTTACTACGATTTATAAGTATAGTTTGACGCCTCAGCAGAGTGTCGCTCGCCTTCAAACTGCTTTTGGCCATTACCATTAATCACCATGTAAGTGGACTGTTTATAGCTGGATAGAGAATTCCAACACAGTCGTGTTATCTCAGCAACGCATTTCGTGATGGTCGTCCGTCTAACGCTGTGAACAACGAAAACATCGGTGCTGTAGGCAGATCCTACAAAAACATCTGTTGGCAAAACGGTGTTCCCGATGGATCCCTCACAATTTAATTGAGGCTGAAAAACGGACCGCGTCACTTTGTGCAATGCCGTCCTTACCAGATTCAACGAAGGGGCGTTAAATTTGGTATGGGACGTAGTGACGAAACATGGATTTACAGTTGCAATCCTAAAATAGAGTAGAAATCGACTGTTTGGGGAAAGCCAGGTTAGCCGAAACCAACCAAAATGGCGAGTGGCGCTAAGCGGATGATTGCTATTATTTTTTTAAATAAAACTTGACACCCGGCTACTGTCGCTTTGGAGGATCGCTGTACACTGAATAGCGATTGGTACACGAACATTTGTTTGCCGGAAGTTATTGACGAACTCCGTAAAAATAACCTAAAACGCAGTATCATCTTGCACCATGACAATGCCAGATCTCACACAGCCAGACAGATAAACCAATTTTTGAAAGGGAAAACTTAGCTATTATGTCTCATCCTGCATACCGTCCCGACCTGGTACCATGCGACTTCTTCCTGTTTTCAAAAATCAAGAATTATTAACGTGGTCAACGATTTTCAACACCAGAAGAGACTGTTGAAGAGTATAAAAATCATGTTTTCGAAGTCACCACGGAAGACTGGCATAAATGTTTGAAAATTGGTTTATTCGTATTAAAAAGTGCATTGAAACTAAGGGATAATATATTCAGAAATAATTAAATTATTTTTAACCAGTTATAGTACTTTTTCCTATTGATTCCAGAAATTTTTACTGCGCACATAATCTTTTTTAAATTTATATTAAAAATCCCCTTTTGAATCCCCAATTGACACTTAAATACATATTACCAGACATTTATATTTTATAAACCATTTATACACCAAATATTTCTGTAAGAAGCTACATACACATCAATCGATCAATCAATAGACCTATTACAATGAACAAAATAAATAAATAAGTCCTGTTATTAAAACAAACCATACATTTTTAATAATTATAGGTACTAACTCAATTACAATAAAACCATACATTTGTTAGTACTTACCTTAGAACTTACAACCACTTAAAATATACCTCACTTTATATAACAATTTAGACATTGTAAATATCGACAACGTTAATAATAAATCTTTAATTTTACTTAAATTATTGGAATACATATTTATATTACATTACATATTTTTATTCTTGTTTACCGTTTATTAAAGTTATATTTAATTGGATTTTGTTGAACAAATACATGCATATAACATTGCACTTTAATATAATACAATTACAAATATTACATCAGAATGGGTGCAAGCGCTTGTTTTCGTTGCACTGACCAACAAGTTAATGTATAGAATATGTAGTTCAAATAAAATAAAATAAACTTATATGTGTAGCAGATGGGATACATATCGACTATCATACACCCATGGACATATTTAGAGGAACGCTATTAAAAGGGGTAAATTAAATGGGTTAATTGAAATGTACTGTAATTTAAAATTAGCTGGATAGAATCAATTAATTAAATTAAAATTTTGGAACCCAAAAAATTGGACTAAACAAAAAAAACCAATTAGAGGCAGTAAGCTCAGTATTTTAATTGTAAGTAATTTTGACCTAGCATAATGAAAATTGAACATTGGTCTAAATACTATTTTTTTTCCTAATGGGTGACACAATCGGTATTTAGTATTGCCTCCTCTCGCTGTCAAAACTGCCTACATTCGTCTGAGCATACTTTTTATCAAATTGTCAATGAAACTTTGTGGTATTAGGTTCCATTCTTCAACCAATGCAGTTTTGAGGTTCCTTAGGTTAGCTGGTGCTGGATTCCTTTGTTTACTTTGTTTTCACAGTTTTATCCCAAACATGTTCTATCGGATTTAGGTTTGGCGAGCGTGCTGGCCACACCAAAACTTGGATTCCGACCTCAGAAAGGGACTCCGATACTACCGCCCAGTGAGGGCGCTAGGCGTCGGCGGGCGCCGACGGCCTCACGCCTGAGGGGCCTCGAAAAAAACTTTTAATTCAATATTATTTAAAGTTTAGTTATCTATCTATATTAGTTAATACATGTCATTTTTTTTTTCAAATTTCATAATATAGCTGAATAAATTTATACACATAAATTTATACATATTATTACAACTTATATGAAGGAAACTGATCTCGAATATGGCATAAAAAATATTCTGTTCAGATTTAACTCAGAAATGGCTTGACCGATTCTCATGAAACTTTCTACACGGGAAGCGTACGTCATCGTTGGCCATTTGATAAGCTATAAGAAATTTCAATATTAATTTTAGAATTACTTTAAAAAAAAACAATAAAAATATTTTCGTTTATTCTTAACCGATTTTGATAAAATCTATTTTAATAGCCCCGTAGTCTCCTGTCTGTAGATTTAATATCTTTCCAAAATTTTCCGATAGGCATACTATATGAACGATACTATCACGAAAATGAAATTATTCTATTTTTGTCGGACTGTCCAAATTTAAGTCCTATACGGCTTGACTGATTCTTATGAAATTTTGAAAAAACTGATACGGTATACGAATTTTGAAAATTACTTTTAGAAATTTAAAAATATAAATAATATAAAAATAATATTTTATATATATTTACTTTAAAAAAAAAACGATAAAAATATAATATCGAAAAAAATTGTTTTTTTGTTGTTTGTTTCTTGAGCGATTTTTATGAAATTTTCCATATAAATCCATAATTGATAAGCTATTATAGCAATCAGCATCAGTCTCATTCTATTTATCGTTTGTTTCTGTCTGGGAAATGAAAGAGGCCTCGCAATGCGGATGTCGCCGACGTCCACATTTGGTCTAACGCCGCCACCGCTACCGCCGCAGCTTGAGGACGAGCACTATCGTGCATTAAAAGAAAATTATCCTCCATGAATGGGGCAAAACCCCTCACAAACAGTTCTAAAATGTCTGTTACGTATCTTGCCGCAGTCAGGGACCCGTTTTCTACGATTTGTAGCTCCGTACGTGCTTCTAAGCTAATACCACCCCATACCATTACTGACCCATCACCATAAGGCTCTCTTCCAACAATGTTACACGCAGCGTATCTTTCTATGGGTCGTCTCAATACTTTGACCCTTCCATCATCTGACTTAATACAGAATCTGGAGTCATCAGTAAAGAGTATTTATCCCCAATCGTTATCATCCCAATTTCGGTGTGAACAAGCAAAGTTGGACCGAGCTACTCGATGACCTGTGGTGAGCAAAGGGCCTCTGGCAAGCAAGTACGCCCCTATATCAGCCGCCTTAAGTCTTCTTCTAATCGTTTTGGTGTTACTGTCATTTGTCGAACTTCTTGCAGCTTATTTCGTATCTCGGAAGAAAGCGAAATGCGGTTTCTGAGTACACTGCTTACAATAAATATTTTGTCCTTTTCTGTTGTTACTCTTTCGTGCCCTTGTCTTTTATGTCTTGTATACTCCAATATTAATAATAATTCCAGTCTGCCGGTATCGTTTATCATTGCGAAAAATCACAGACTTGGACACTCGTAATGTTCGAGCCACTTCATTGCAACTGTAACCAATTTTAATTAAAGTTACAGCTTTTAAACACCTGAGCAACGCTGAATTCCAATCCGACATTATCACTCAAACTTACCAAATCTCACTCAATAACAATTGTTTGTAAAAAAAAAAAACTGAAATAATGATAAATTTGTCAAAAACAACCATAACCTGCACAATTTCATACAAAACGTATCAAAGAAATTAACAGATAGACAAAAAAAAACACAAGAAAGTCTTCTTCTTCTTCTTGTTTTGGCGTCGCAAAAGCACTTGCCAGTGTCAATGTTTTTAAGCCTAAATAACATTTTCCAATATACAAAGTGGGATTTTCAGTGTCAATGTTTTTAAGTCTTCGTAAAATTTTCCAGCGTCAATGTTTTCCAGCCTTCGTATCATTATACATTATAAACAAAGTGGCGTCAAACTAGATAGCGGAGCCTTGTTAGAACGATCTAGAGAATTTTTGTGGGATCCCAGAATGCATGCTATTGGTCTACATTTATAATCCACTTCACTTATGCACAAATTTCAAACTATATCACGCAAAACGCCACCAATATTACATATTACAAAACATAGGGTCAAAACCTAAGTGCATGAATTAAAAATAAAAACCACAACATGTCACTTCGAGGTCCCAAACGAAAGTCATAAGTAAAATTCTATTTAAAATCTTCTTTTTTTAAATTACTTAGTACTGGTATATAAAGCCAGTATGAAATAAGAAAATATTTTCTGTTATTCTACCTTTCTATTGCGTTCCTCTAAATATATACATGAGTGTAGATTATTAACAATTAAATATGGGTATATTATATTATTTTATCAATTTACACATAACTTATAAGTATAAACAAAAAATTTATCACAATAAAAATAATTTTATATTATGCTATAAGTATAGTATGGTGTCCTATAAGTCACTTTTATTTGTACTTACATATAAGTCACAACATTACAATTTTCTTTTACAATTTATTATATATTTGATTAAAAATAACATGAAGAGTGTTTGCTAAAACTTGATTAGTCATATAATTTTTATTATTTACAAGCTTCTATTATTTTATACTATTTGTGTGTTCATGGTAGCTTTTATATAATAAAATAGTCGCCATAGTCAAATAGGTTAAGTGAATTTAGGAATTAAATATCGACTATCTACAGAATTTTATTTCCTTCTTTTTGGCAAGGCGCAATATGCAGTTGGCAGTGTCTAATGTTTATTTCCGTCGCCACAATAATTTAATTTGGTACTGTAAACCTCGCCAAAAACAATATTTAACAAAAAAACACAATAAAAATTATAACAATAAAAATATATTATAAAATCAAAACAATAGCATCATATTTGCACAGACTGTAATTGTAGTCTAGGATTTACCCCACAATTAGCGGTCATTGCGAGATGATGAAAATAATAATAATCTATCTATTTATTTATATAACAACAATATAAGGCTTTCCATCCACTGAAGTGGAGCGCAACTATGGAAATTTCGACCAATAGAAATGCATGAAACTCTAAACTTGCAATTCTATTAGTCGAAATTCGACCAGATCCGCTGCTCTCCCGCTTCAGTGGATAGGCAGCCTTAGACTATAATAGTTAACAGCTGTCCACATTTACTTAAAATGTGTCTTAACGTAAATTCAGTGAATTTAATGATTAAAAGTGACCCCTTAACTGTTGTGTTTTGTGTGTAGTTTAAACTATTCGTTAGTGCACTTGAAGTCATTTAGTTTTTAAAATCCTAATATTTATAATACAATACAATATACTTTATTCACTACAAAACATACATTTATAACTATCTATTTAAATTATTTGTGTACAGTTAGGCGGCCTTATCGCTTAGAGCGATTTCTTCCAAGCAACCTTAAAAATAAATAAAGTTCTTGATGGCAAACACATATACCACATAAACAAATTATAAAGTTTTCACACATAACGAAAATACTACAGTAATAATACTAATTAATAATAATATACACACACAAATGTTTCATGACGGTATCAGTATTGTAATAAGTGCAAAAATAACAGAAATATGTAATGACGAAGTAGTAGTCTTTTAAAAATGTGTATACATATATCTCGCTTTTCTTATATCTACTGGAAGTGAGTTCCATAGTTGAAAAGCTTGAACCACAAATGATTTATGTAGAATTGAGTCTAGCAAGTAGGACATTTAAGTAATTTCTGTTAGCATAGGCGGCGCGGCGTGGGTCATTTTTGAATCCTAACATCTCGACTTTATCTTTGAGATACGCTGGCGCACTGCGGCTATAAAGAATATTACAGAGAAAAGAAAGGATGTGACTATTTCGACGAAGCCGAATTGGAAGCCATTTGAGCTTTGAACGATATTCTGTCATGTGATCGTATTTTAGCCCATAGATAAAGCGGACATGACATTCTGTAGCCTCTCTAATTTATTAACCAATTCTTCAGTAGCATCGAGATAACAGACGTACGCATAATCAAGGGTAGGTAGAACTATTATAGACTCAGCATCATTTTATTGTTTAGATTTGCAAATTGTGAGATATTTAGCACCTGTTGTCAATTTGATTTATTTAAAAGAGTAATCCGTTTTAATTTTTTTTTATTATTATTATTTATGAACATATATAAGCCATACAACTGTAGGCTAGGTAATAAAGTTGAAATAAAAATCAATTTTCAAACGTATGTTTTATTAACAATGGCAAATATTGCAAGTACTTAATTTAATAATTTTTAACATTTATGTTTTTATTTAAAAAACTTTGAAAAACAATTTATAAAAGCAGAAAGCAACTTTAAAGCTAATTTTAAACATTTTATATTAAAATTATTTTAAAGGCCGTGATACAAATGTCTGTTGTATGCATGTCTCTAGAAGCGTTTCGAGCTTGAAATTCGCCAAAAATCACCCGACTAAACACACAGCGGAAAAATGAAATGGCTTGCGTACTGCTAAGATAAAAATATATGCTAATATATAAAGTACAGGAAGAACCTATACATCTTAGTAGCTGGCACATTCCAGTACCTGATATGTTTTTAAGCGAGTCACAGGTATGTGTGTCACACCCTTAATCCGAAGTATTATTTAAAAGGGGTATAGAAACTAACAAAAACTCTCTCCTGTTTTTATTATTATGATTTGACCGCTAGCAACGAATTCATATGATTTTAGAACCTTTTTATTCCCTGGCAAAAATTGCGACGATTCTGGCTGGCTTTGTTTAAGTAGCTTGTTCTGAAGGTAAGAGAGAGATCGGTAATCCATCGGCGGTCGCCGTCATGCTAGCCTGCATAAATATATCTTCACGTTACGCTTCAAGAACCCGATGTCGTAACAAGTAGAGAACACTTTGGTCAGAAGTCAGGACACGGTTCCACAGTTTCACGGTACGACAAAGATAATACATAGAGAAATTTTTACGTAGTTCGTGCCGATATGGAGATTACCGTAAAACTATGACTCCGAAGCCCATCGAGAGTGGTTCTTTAATGGAAACGAGAGGAGGGAATTAGATTGAACACTTCTTCAGAAGACGCACCATGATATGGACTGTAGAACACGCTCAGCGAGGCGATGTTTCTACTAAGCTGAAGCGGCTAGATGTATTTGGTAATGTCTGCATCATTAACAATGTGGGACAGCCAGTCTCTGCAACCTATTCACAGCACCGAGGAGATATTTAGCAGATCCATCCCAGAGATGCAAACAGTATTCCAACCACTGCCGAAATTGTGCATTGTAAAGATACAGTTGACCAGGCATGAAAAATGTCGCACCCTCTTCAGGTTTCCAAGCCTCTGAGATGTAGTGGAGATGACACTCCCAATATAATCCATAGAGTTGAGGTCGCTGCGAGTATCCACAATTAGAATATTGAGGCCGTCACGCATTGCTAGCGAGACGTTCGAAAAATGGGGAGGTGTGTAAACGGGGATTTTTTTTAACAAAACACTCACACGCGAGTTTCCTTTACGTAGAACTGAACTAAGTTACTTGCATCCGGTGCAAGGATTGGTTAACTTCAATGACTAGTTCTTCCCGTTTCTTTTATATTTCTCCCTGACCGCATGAAGGCTTGCTTTAATAGCACCCTATAATGATGATCTCATCTGCATAGCAATGAGTATGGGTTAAAGTTAACATGTTCTTGCACAACTCTGAGGTTACGGCAATTGCTTGGGTCTGATCGATCTCAAGAATCGGCTGCACATTAGCCTCCCTCCAAACCCGAGAGACAACACCAGAGAGGCTTTATAGGTGCGTCAAGATTTCAAGATTCCAGACGGAAAACTGAACTTCTGAATACCGCAATTGCGATTCCCTAAGCACGTCACATTGCCTGAATCGTAGCTTTTATTATGACACATTATGACAGTGCAGCTAGGAATTATAGGCGGTTGTGCGTTGTTGGGTTAATATTGTATCCCAATAAAAACATAAATGTAAAAAGGGGGCCACGTTCAGTAGAAACGAACTTCAGGGTAGTCGTTGTCACCAATAAAAGAGCTGAGATCTAACGGGTGTCAAATTCCATAGACGCTCCTTTAATTATAGCTGTAGGAATGTACGGTCTTCCATTCATTTACAATTAAATTCGTTACCTACTTTTTATGATGTGGGGTGTCTAGCTTGGCAAGTTTTAATTGTCAATAAACTATGATCAAAAAATTTGACCCCTTTAATTATATACTAGCTGTGCCCGCGACTTCGTCCACGTAGAATATTTCGTGTATGAAAAACAGCAACTACTTATTAATAAAAACCTCACCTCGCCTCAATCTCACCATACTGTATTTGACCCGTTTAAGCTTTGATAGTACCCAACTAAAATAATTTTAACTGTCAATTCATATCACAGTTTAAGTCATGCCGATATTATCTAAAATACATAAAGACAGACGGTTATGCTCGAGGTCCTGGGTCGAGCAAAGTGTTATTGGGTTTTTCTATGAAATTCTCAGTAGCAGCTCGGAAATTGGTTTTGTGCCTGATTAATTGCAATAAGCTCGCCCCCTATTACTTACATGGTACCAAAAATATACCTGGTAAACTTTGGGTATACATTAGTACGCCTCTGCCTAACCCTTCGGGAAATATATATGCATAAAGGCATACAAAAATGTTGAGTTTTGCAATCCTTTACGAAAAACTAAGTTTATTTAATAATTTTATATTTATAAACCATAATTTTCCAGTGTACCTACGCTCTATACTAACATATTAGTTTTAGAAATAGTAAAAAAAAAAACCAATAAATTAAATTTTCACCAATTCTTAACCAATTCTGATCAAATTTTGTACACGGGAAGTACATGTAAATTGTAATTTCTCAATTGATAGGCTATTTAAATTGTGAATAACATGCCTAAAATAAGATTACGGGATGATAAAATTACTGCGTAACAAAAGCGGACTGAGCCGCGGGCACACCGCTAATAATATATAAATGCAATGTCATTGGTGTTCTAGATAAATATTATAAACGTGACAAATAATGTCCGATAATAATAAATTGATAGAAGAACGCAATTAAATAGGTATAATTAGGCAGATAAACAATCTAAATCCTTTGATAGAAACTTATCAGATATAGGTATGCAAAATACCTGGTTTTCACAATGCTAATTACGGACTTTAGGTAAGATATCGATAACTTGAACGTGATGTCTATAGATTATTGGATTGATTGATTTATTTAGCAAAGTCACTTTATAAATTATGTGTAATATATAAATAAATAATCATTTTAATACTATACGTTATTTCAAAAATCATGAACATTTTGTATTTCTTCATATTTTATTTATGTTTTAGCCAGATATTTATATTATGATTGTTATGCGGATATACATATTCACGGTGGAAAGGATAATTAACTAATGTATGTGTAAAGTTTGTTATAATTAGGTGCTTTATGTAATTTATTTACAAGATATATTTTGTATTGATTAGAGATGTCCTATTTTCGCTAACTTTACTATGTTCACCTATATTGCTTAATATTACGTTTGATAATTTTCCAACTGGTAAATGGGAAATTTCTTTGGTTATTTCTCTCTACTTTGGGCAGTCCGACTGGTGAAATAACTAGACGATCGCAGCCAAATAATCTTGTATTGTTTCTGCGGTAAGTAGGATTCCCAGAGCTCCTTGGATGGGTAGGGAGGCTGTTAAAAGAGAGTTAGACCAGTGAAAATTTTCTTTGGAGATTTCTCTCTACTTGGGGAAGTCCGACTGATGAAATAACTAGACGATCACAGGCAAATAATCTTGTGTTATTTTTCTGCGGTAAGTAGGATTCCCAGAGCTCCTTGGAGGGGAAGAGAGGCTGTTAAAAGAGAGTTAGAACAGTGAACATTTTCTTTAAAGATTTCTCTCTACTTGAGGCAGTCCGACTGATGAAAAACTAGATGATCACAGCCAAATAATCTTGTGCTGTGTTTCTGCGGTAAGTAGGAAGAAAAAAATTGAGCATAAGACGACCTTGGCGGGAACGTAAATAGTTAAAACTAAACACAGTCACTTACCAGAGTGCTGCATAGACCTAGTCAACACTAAATAATAGAACTATCAAGTCAGTATTTATTTTTCATTTATAAAATTGTCCAAATGTACATTATTTTATAAATCAATGGTAAACCGGTAAATATATATATATATATATATATATATATATATATATATATATATATTAGTGATAGATAATATATTTAACTTTAAGGGCTTTTACTTATAAAAATCTGTCAAAATTTAAACACTGATTAAAGTATTTCCCTTTTTATCTAATACATATTGTTAGTAGAAGACAGAGCTAAAGATAAGCCGTTTGAAAGATATTTGTGTCGCAAAATTATTCTTCACAGAGAAAAAGTGTGGTAGGGCTTCTTGGTCTAAATAAGTGGGACCCGGGTGCCTTCCATGTTATATTGTCAAAACCTGGCAGTATTGACGCCTTTTCAGTACACAACTTCATTGATTGTAACTTCAATTAAAATGACTTGATTCAACTTTCTTTTTTTTTTAACGTGGAGAAACCCGTCATGGGTACACACCCGCCCGGGGGAGGACGAGTGGTTATGTGAGACTCTTACTCACTAAAACTTCACGGTGTACTTCAGCCGCCTTAGAGGGGCGACGTGGGCTCCCGGTTGCATTCAACCACGTCGCCCCGGCGGCAGGCCCAGCTACTACTGCCGGGCCACCGTAAAAGGGAGACAATTCGGTACAACCCTAACTGTCTCCCACAGCCGCCGAACCTGTGCAATGGGAAGACGGACTCTCCCCCCCCCCCCCCCCCCCCACCCCCCCCCCCCCCGTCTTCTCAGGTTCAGCTAAGGCGGCGGGAGTTGGCGGACGAATCGCCTTCTCCTGCCGCCCGTTCGTCTTTGGCGGAGAGGACCGCTCAGAGAATCATCTTCGCGTGCCCTCTCCGCAGCCTCCTTCTGCGATATAACTTCCTAGCAGAAGGAGGCCTTCGCCTCCCATGACCTCTCGCTGCCGAGCATGGCGCGAACCACACTCGGGAGCGAGAGGTCCCCTCTTACCACCGCGGTCAGAGCCCGGCGCTGGCTCTCCCATGCAGCGCACTCTGAAAGAGAGTGCTGTGCGGTATCATTGGCAGCACCGCACTCATGACACGCGGTGGTCGACTCCCTCCGTGCGATCCGGTGCAGGAACCATCCGAAACAACCATGTCCGGACAGCACCTGCACCAGTCGAAACGTGAGGGAGCCACGCTTCCTAACACACCACTCTCTTAGGACCGGACGGACGGCGTCTATGGTATATTTACCATACCGCGCGTCCGCCAGGTCCTCCCCCCATCTCCCAATCACCCCTTCCTTTAGAGCCCTCCTCATATTTGCCACCTCTGTGGGAGCTGGAGGCTTCCTTCTTTCCTTCCTCGCCGCCGTGTATAGGCAGCACTCGTCTATTAGTGGCGCTGAGAGCATCCACCCAGATCGGTGCCCCATAGACGGCCATGCTCCGCACGACTCCCATGAATAAGCGACGGCATCTTGCACCCGGTCCCCCCGAATTCGGGAGGAGCCGACCAAGAGCCGCCGCCGCTCCCACCAACCGCGGTTCGAGTCCCTTGAATTGGGACTCGAACCGCCAACGTCCGTCCAGGATGAGGCCCAGATATTTTATCTGGGCCCCAACCCGGACCCTCTCCCCCTCAACTTGTATGTGGGCCCCGGGAGGCGGCCCACACCGAGGCCCGTGGAACAGTAGGGCCTCGGTTTTCTCTACCGCCACCCTGAGGCCCAACAATTCTATACGCCTGACCACGAGGGACACTCCCACCGTGGCCAAGCGCGCGACCTCTCCCCAGTTGGCCCCATGGGCCACGACTAGGGTGTCATCCGCGTAACAGATTATGCGCACCCTCGGAGGGAGCGCTACGCGGAGCACCCGGTCGTAGCCCATGTTCCACAGGAGCGGCCCCAACACCGACCCCTGTGGAACGCCACACCCCACACTTCGCCGGACGATCGTCCCTCGCCCGTCCACGTAGGCAACCACCCTGCCCTGAAGGTAGTCCTCCAACAGCCGCCGCAGGTACGAGGGTACTCCGTGATATCGGAGCGCCTCTCGTACAACCCCATGCGGCAGGCTGTTGAAGGCGTTGGCGATGTCGAGCGACACCGCCAACAACCTACCTCCACCTCCGGTCACCCCCGCAGACAAGCTCTTCAGGTGGAAGAGGGCGTCCAGTGTTGAGCGCCCTCTCCGGAAGCCGAACTGCCCGTCAGAAAGTGTCGGCCCTACTTCCTCAATATGCCGGATGACACGGGAAGCCACTATTCGCTCAAACAGCTTTCCCGCATCATCCAGCAACACCAAGGGCCGGTACGCTGACGGGCAATCCGGAGGGCGGCCCTCCTTCGCCAGAAGGCAGAGCCGCCCCTCCTTCCAGAGCTTCGGGAACTGTCCAACCGATAAACACCGATCAAACAGCTCCCGAAGCATCCCACCCATGTGACCCAACGCCACAAATAGCACCTGGCCCGGTACCCCGTCCGTTCCAGGGGACCTCCGTTTGCTACGGAGGCGCTCTGTCACAAGCCCCATCTCCGTACCAGTTATGAGATGAGGCATAGCCGGCTCCTCCGCAGCAGTATCTCCCGGGGGAGGCATCGCCGGTGAGAGGAACTCCGGAGGGTCGGAGAACAAATATCCCACGACCCTTTCCACGAACTCCGGCTGGAGGGTCTCCATGATCGGGGGCGCCTGGCCTCGGAATTTCTTTTGGGCCACTATGTACGGGCGCCCCCACGGATCCTGATCCAGCGTCTCAAGGAGTTCCCCCCACGCAACGTCTTTGGCCCGGCTTATGGCCACCTGCAGTGTCCTCCTTGCCTCCCTGTAAGCGACATACAGCCGGGCCTCCTCCCCCGGTTCTCGCCTTCGCCGATGGCGGCTGTGGGTCAGCAGCCGCCTCGCCGCGGAGCAGGCCACCCGGAGATCGGCAATCTCCGGTGACCACCAGTAAACCGCCCGCCTCTACGGGCGATTATTGCCTTACGAAATTGGTCTGCAGCCGCGTCCACATATTCAGTCCTCCTAGCTGGCACCAGCCAGCTCTGGACGATGGCCACCTCTTCCGCTTTTTCTCTGTCAAGGCGGCCAAGCGCCCAGCGGGGGCATGCTGCCCCGCTACGATGGCTGGACGCCAGCTCTCCGGAGGAGGTAGAGACCTCAAATCGGATATATCTGTGATCAGATAAGGTCTCCACCTCCTCCAGTACTCTCCACCCTCGCACACGGCGTGCGACAGACGGAGTGGCAAACGACAAGTCCACCACCGACCCCCCGTTATGTCGCACGCACGTGTGCGTCATCCCCCTGTTGAAGAGGGACAGCCCAACTTGGACCGCCGCCCACTCCTCAACGGCCGTGCCTCGAGGGTCCGTGGCCACTGCCCCCCACGCCCCTGACTTGGCATTCAAGTCTCCAAGCAGGATAATGGGGAGCGGCGATAGCCGCCTCACCGCCTGCCCCAGGGAGTCAAGAAAAGCCTCGAACTCCACTAGGGCCCGGTTAGGGGAGAAGTACACCCCTATAATGGCGCATCCTCCCCAGGTGACCGCCACGAACCCCGCCCCCCTCTCTTTGACGAAGAGGGGCGTTTCTGGACTATTTATTCTGGGCCGGAACGTGGTAAGGCTCCGCGGCAACCGCAACATTGATATTCCACTCCGCCACTGACTGAACAAAGAGATCCTGTGCAGTGGCGGAGTGGTTTAAATTCCCCTGAAGGTAGCTACCATGGGTGTACTCCATTAAGAATCCATAGCAGCTACCTCAGGCCTAGGGCCACCCACTCCCGGTGCAGCCATCCTCTGCACCTCCCTCCTGACAGGAGGGGGCCTACACTCCCTTCCCCTCATCTGATGTGCGCTGAGGGCCTCCCCCCATCAGCTCACACTGCGCAGCGTAGGACACTGGCCCTACAGTCCACCGCCATGTGCCCCGCTTCCCCGCACCGGAAGCAAAGCAGCCCCCTCTCCACGTCCGACGGGCATAACGCGCGTGTGTGGGCCAAGCCCATACATTTATAACAACGCATGGGCTTGTCCTCCATTACCTGCACCTGGGCAGAACTCCACCCCACAAGTAGGCGGCCGGCCTCGACTGACACCTTGACCGCGGCGAGGGGGAGGGTCATATGCAGCGCATATGCACCCCTCCCGTATGGGCGCAATTCGCCAGCCCTAATTTCGGCTGGCTCGCACCCACCCTTCCTCGCCGCGGTCGCAACAACTTCCTTCTCCACGGTATCGTCGAGACCGACCAACCTCAGGTCCACCTTTTTCGTGGGCCTCGTCACCGTAGCCACGTCTTCTAGGGCCCTCTTTAGTTTGACGGCCAGAGCGTCCGCCCGATCCCCTCCCAGAACGCCAGGTATC
The DNA here is from genome assembly GCA_033032175.1 of Saturnia japonica. NCBI lineage: Eukaryota > Metazoa > Arthropoda > Insecta > Lepidoptera > Saturniidae > Saturnia > Saturnia japonica. The sequence continues at coordinate 10,651,477 of CM065314.1, forward strand.
TTAATAACCCGGGAGCCCGTAGCAGATTCCCGGGTTGTCAACTTCAGGATCCCCAGCTCCGACAGATCAATGCTCTCCCTTGCTTTGACCAGAGCCGCCCTATAGGTCATCCCCTTGCTCAAAGCCTCAGGCTGCAGTGTGATTACCACCGCAGCCGCCTTAGGAGACGAGGGGAGCTTGGCCTTAGGCTTGGCCCCGGAAACCTTCTGCAGTGTAGGAGCGCCTGCCCTCGCAATTACTGCCTGAGCAGCGACAGTCTTCTTTCGCCGACGCCGGACCACCGTTGTCCACGCTGCCTCAGCTCCAGTGACTTGATTCAACTAGGCCGACTAAATTCAAAGGGTTACAGGCCATAAAACCATGAAAAATAATTTTCTGTTTAGTATTGAATCAAATCTCACTCCTTCATCTAATAGTAAACTAGAGACATAATAAAAAATCTGTTGTAACTAATGTTATTCGTTTATCGAAAGTTTTATTTAATTAGGTCCTTGAGAAATTGCCGTTTTTTAATACTGACTATAGTCGACGCATTTTAAACTGAGTCGTCGGGCAATAAATTTCACTGACAGTAGGAATGTGCACGCAATGCAACCCGTTATCGATACTTAGCTACCTGCGCACGCAGGGTCGATACGTCATCGTGACCTTCATTAGCACTGACTCCTGATTGGTCGTTACTAGTAAGGGTTGTTGTTTTTCTATAAATATAAAATTTTTTGTTACGACACTTATTACATTACTTACAAATTAAAAACTTTTATTTTCAGATAGCGAAAAATTTTTCCTATTAATACTTAACATAATTTAGCATATCGATCTTACCTATCCCGTTATCGATATGCACCTCTACAATTCTTACGTACATCACTACACCTCTCCATAAGACCTGTAAGTAAGAGCGAGACAGACAGATAAATATGATTTATGACCAGAAGCCTCAGCTCATAATGCGTCGACTATAGTCTGAATCTAGTGTATCTTTAATTCTACTCAGAATTCCAAATTCAATGTAATTTTATATAACACTAGCTCTACCCACCGCTGCTCTCGCGTGAACTACTACAGAATGCCGGCGATCGGACACGCGCGAATGGTTCTACCCCCGCTCCCGGTTATATTAAAGACAAAAATGCTTATTCTGGGTGATCCTTAGAAGATACCGACATGTGCCCTCTCTGAGGTATAGGTCTTTTTAAGATCTACAATTATATACTACATTAATGTGATCTATCTCTCATAGTTTACTCAGCATAAGCAGCTTAAGCCAATTAAGCGCTCCAAAACCGTGGTTTTACTGAATTGATTTTTATTTGCGCGGAACCCTAACTATTTTTCTTAAATAAAAGTAAACCAAAGTTACTCCTTATAACATCAGCTACGTTCTTTGTTTTAATTAATGTATACATTTTCGTATGAATTTAGCAAAAAGCTATTATTTTGACATTACAAACATTCACTAGATTTTTTTTAATTTATATAGATTTCATTTAATTAATCCTTTGCTTATAGGTTTTCTAGCCTTCCGATTTTTCTTTGATATTGCTGTTTCTGTGACCATTTAAAATCGAAAGCGTTTAAACCGAATGTTTACCGATTTTTTTTTATGATAAAAAGGGAGCAAACAGGCAGGCGGCGCACCTGATGGAAAGTGATCACCGCCGCCCACAAACATCCGCAACACCAGAGGGCTCGCAGATGCGTTGCCGACCTTTTAGGGAAGAATAAGCTCTCTTCTTGAAGGTCACCAGGTTATAACGGCTCGGAAAGACCCCAGGCGACAGCTGGTTCCACAGAGTGGTTGTGCGAGGCAGAAAAAATTTCGGTTCATTCCTACTTGGAAGGACTTACTGCTACCCTAGTAACTTATAATTAAACTCAATTCAAAGTGTTAATTTATTTTCTAATTTTATTTACATATCAAAATAAATTATAGTAAAATCAGTCATTTCACGCAGACAATGCTGCTAGTACCATATCAAATCTAGGTATACTAATATAACAACGCAGAAAAGTTTTTCTTTGTTTGTTTAAACACGCTAATCTCTGGAACTACCCAGTCGGATTCGAAAATATAATTTTGTAAATGATAGCTAGACTCTCGAGGATTGGTATAGGTTATTTAAGATTAGGCTACAACTCTCGGATGGCATAAAATATTGAAGTTGAAGTTGGAAGTCGAGGCCCTCCGAACTGCTTTAAACACGTGCGCTGGCGTAATCATTAATGATACGAAACATAGATGTAGTATGATATAGATTGGCTGTACGCCTGAGAAAGGGCATAGTACAGACATAGTAAGGTATATGTTAGAGCGAGATAGGGACACATCACGAGTTCTTAAAAAATAAGGTACCGCGGAGCCGTTGTCAATTGTGACGAAAATAAATGTCGCTTATTTTCGTAAAATATAAGGTTTTACAATATAATGTAGTGTTTGGTAGACGTATAATAGTTATGGTTACCTGTGCAGTGCCTGGATGTAACTTGTTCCATAAAAAAATCGAGAAAACTATTCATTTCATTGGTAAGTACGATTGAGATGTTTAGCCAAAAAACTAAAGTGTTTATTTTACATACATATTTACATACAATATATATATATATATATATATATATATATATATATATATATGTATTGATTGAAATAAATTGATAGTATTATAAAAATTGCGTGTTTGTTGAACTAGGCGATATGAACACACCGATATGTGTATCGATATCGACATTAAAGCTGAGTCAGTACATGGTGCAGCACTATTACACGCACACTAATGTATTTAATGTATTTTATTTTTCAGCTAGCCCAAATCTACTCATTGCCGATCTATATAATACTAAGTACATCTATGATACGGAAATACAATGTTCTGCGATAATATTGGTCCTTAGTATATCTAAAAAAATTTAGCTTATATATAAGCCACAATAAGGAATATTGTGACAAAGATTTGTCGAAAATTAAAAAGTGATTTATAAGCATTATTTTTAGACATGGCATATTAATCCTTACAAAAAAGTTACTTCATCATAAAGACAATACAATTTTATGAAGTTAAATTTTGCTCTTTAGAGTATATATGCAATTTGTACACATAGTTTAGGAGATAATGAAAAATAAAATTAAATTGTACTTGCGGGAAGAACAATTATGATAGGTTACACGGGTGCGATGACGGCGCGGTGCTTGTCGGATAAAATTAACACGGGTGAAACCGTGGGACACAGGTAGTTATAATAAAAGCTTAATATATAGTTACCAGGAACTCTGTGAAACCTATGACGTCTTTGTCAGACTATTATTTACACGGAAAAGTATTATTATTATTATAAAATATTGTGTTCAGTCTTATTTCCCTATTGTCCTCCCTGGGTGCTAATTTACAAACTAAAAATATCTTATTTTTTCACCTCTCATTATCACAGTAAACGTTATTATTTGATACGAAAATGTAATAATATCTAAAAATCGTACAATTATTATACAGTTTAAACTACATAGATATTTATACACTTTTAAGATACGCATTCAAAAAATATGAAACGACCACAAGTCGTTTATATAACTTAACTCAGTAATCAGTATGTGTGGAGTAAATTTATTAATTGTATTTAAGATAAATAGCATGTAAAGTACAAATAGTGTCAGGGATAAATACAATAATGTTTTGTAATTACAATTACATATTATCACATTTTATCACAGTAAATAAAATAATAATTTTTAAAACTATTATAACAAATTCTATAAATTAAAGCTAGTCAGTGAGATCAGCCACGGTGTCAACTTCACGGTAAACTTGTTTGTCAAACAAAAACTACGCTCATTACAAAATAACTATACTTACCATTATAACGATAATAAATATCATAATACACTGAAACATATTTGTATAACAAAATGTTGACATGGTTACCAATAAACATATTTTTTTTTTTTTTTAAATATCTTACATAAAATACACGAAAATAAAAATATAACAAAGCAGAATTTTTTCCGAGTTTATACACTGAAACACGCGGTCACAGGTTCAATCCGCTCAGCAATAATTTCGTAACGGAGGGACGCATTTCCTTAGAAGTTGATAAGGAACACATGTGGACGCTATTTAGACTTTTACATTCGTACCTGGGTCCGTAGGGTGGCTCAACACTACGACGTGGCGGCGACAATAGTTCATCGTACACTCCGGCATATCTGTGATAATAAACAATATTGATTTCATAAATTAAAAATCTTCGTCACTGTAACTTACTATAGAGTTAATAAATAATGAACCAATATATGATAAAGTTGTTTTACATCGAATATATAGGACTACTACCCGTGCGAATATTTCGCACAGGAATGTAAGCAGTCGACTAACAGCTATCATGTTAGTTAAACACATTGTTAATAGATGGCGCCTCCTACATGCTTGTTGAATGTATAGGATTTTAATAATTTTTTTAAACAAAACATTACCTTTTAATCTATTTATTTACTTTATATATTAAATGATTTGTATAAATAGCGAGAACATAAGCTATAAAATTATGTTTGAAATTTTGATAAAGAATGGAGGAAGATAAGTGGTTGACAAATATAGGGATATTAACGAAGCACAAATAACAAAAAGCGATAGTTGTCGCGAAGACTAAAGTATGGATAATTTCATTTTTGAGTTTCATAAACAATTTTTAAAATTTTGATACTTTTTCAGTCGTGTATGCAAAATAGAAGAAAAATTATAGTTCGTCTAAAAATTGTTCAAATGAGATTGAGATATGAGGCTATGATAATTTTACAGTACAGCTCCTATGAAGTAATGTTGCTTTAGTATGTTTATCCTAAAACGTACAGCTAAACATCATCTACATCCTAAGAATGTAGACTCATTGGAGTTATTACAAAAATTAAATCATGGAGTACTACAAACTTCAGCAATATAATGGCTTATTGCACTTGAAGAGAATCATAGAATAGTCGATCATCAATTATTTTTTCGACATTATGTAATTGCGTTCTTAGTAGTTGTACAGAACAATTAAAAATAGATTATTTATATAAAAGGACCTGTGCGGCGACATCGGTCGGAGAGGTGAAATCGGCCTGTGCGGTGACATCGGCCTTGGCGGCGGCGAGCGGCGCGGTGATCGCAAAGGTGAGCGGGGCGGCGGCGAACGAAGCGGGGTACGAAGTGGCGACCGCAACGGAGACCGTGGTCCCGGCGACCGCATCGGTGATCGGTATCTCATAGGCGAACGATGCCGCCGCCGTGGAGACGGAGACCTGACCACGAAAATAACTCTTAACAATAATCCCAACATTTACCGGTAATCTATACGTAATGCCTAGAAAAAAAAATTGTAGCTATTTTTATCTATGGTTGCCTACTTTATGTACAACTTTTTGTCGTGATGCAGCACTATTTTGCGATGCTAAAACAGTCTGCAGGAACGCATACTGTCAGCGGCCGAACTGTAGAGGCTTTCGCCGTGGTAATCATGTCTCGATGATTACCACTATTTTACCGAGCGTGAATGAAAAACTTGTTTTGTGTTGTAGGTATTTAACATAATATAGAGTCCTCTTTACCGAGTAAGTGACAAAGATCGTTCACGGGTGCGCCTTCGTCGCGGTGACCAAGGTGACCGCCGTGTGCGTCCGCGAGACATTGATCGTGACCTGTAATAATTTCAAAAAATTCCTTTAGGTGAAGAAGAGTTTTGGGCACTGACCACCCCACCCCCACCCTTAACTACGTTCATGGTGATTACGTCACTGCGTAAGCTAAGCTTGTCGTACTTTGCTCACAAAAAAAAACACAAGATATGCTAACTTAACTATTTTGCACAATATGCAAAATGGGAAGTTCTACTTTAGTTTTTATTAGCTTCATCATTAAAAAAAACTATATAGATAATCAAATATACATATTTTGAAATGAATTCCGTACATGCCATACAATTTTTGTGAAAACTCATTCTTTACCCATGCAACTACATAAATTTCATGACAACATAAAAACTTTAAAATGTTTGTTCTTCAAATAGTGGATACTCCGATATCTGATCCGATGTCTGATATTTGTCGCAAAACACGTATCACAAGACAAAAAAGGACAGAGTTTGTGAGTCTCACGAATCCAAATTCAATTTGAAAACTTTTAAAACGTGATCTACAAGTGATGGAAAATAAGGTATACATTTAGTCCTGAAGCCTGAACGGAGTGAAGAGGAGGGGTATCAATCGTAATTACATATCATCTGCGAGTCAACCTGAGATTATTGTACCAGAATTATAAATAATGTTGCGATAACAGACCTCGACAACATTTTCCAGAAACATCGATCTCAAACATCGTTTCCTAAAACATTTGGCCCCAGCATAGATTATTCAGTTATCCACCTGGTTGCTAATGAAATCTTTGATATCGTTTGATAAACTGATAAAAGGAAGAAAGCAGTTCCTTTTTGAAGTAACTTTGATTGTTGGTTAACGTTAATTATGAAAAAAAAAATTTAAGATGTTGAAACAGATACTAAACCGTACAACAAGCAGCAAGTCTTTGCAAGCACCCCACCACAAGGAAGAAATATATATGTTTTATGATATGAAACCAAAACCTCAACATTCAACTCTCACTGGCAAATGATGATGGTGAGATTTCGTTTAGTAGACTAAATGACACGGAAAAATAAGAAAGTATATTCCAAATAATTGAACTATGAATTAGTATGTATAAGCGTAGATGACGCAGTATTAGCTAACGAACCTAGAATACCGTATGCGACTGGAGCCCCGACTGCGAGGGCGCGCTCGTGGGGAGCGCGGCGAGCGCGGAGAACGCGGGGAGCGTGGTGAGCGCGGTGACCGGCCCGAGCGTGTCGAGCGGGGTGTGCGCGACCGCGACCGAGACCCCACTGAGTGCGCGCGCCGCCGCTCCTCCTCGCGCCGCTTCGCTCGCATCTCCTTCTCGCGGATCATCCGGTTGAATGCCTCCAACGGATCCTCGCTGACCCTGCGACAATATACGCGGCGTTTGTCAATACTTTGACAACCAATATCATTGAATTAAATTTCCTTTTTTTAAAAGCGTATGTACACCACCGAATTAGTTGACGAAATAGTACAGGAATCGGATACCTGTTACATAGAATATTTGTATTGGTAACAATATTACACTGAATAATTGTAGCCTGCTGAATTAACGCTTTAAGCAGCAATAACTAATAATAAAGTTATACGAAATGCGAGCGAAGCGGAAGCGCGTGTTTAACACATCTATCAATAATCTTAGTAAAATAGTTATGTTTAATTACCTAAAAAAGATGTAAAACCAAATTATACGTACATTAGGCTCCTGGTTTTAGATAATTGATAGTTAATTCTTCGCCATCATCAACATTTTATATAAATAAGAAGGCCTATTGTAACTATACTTTACCCATGAGAAGGAGAATCCTTAATTCCGGGTGGTGGAGGCTGGTATGGTTCCGGAGGATAGCGCTCGTTGAATGCAGGTGGTCTTCCGTACGGAGGCCTGTCAAAATTTAATAGTAATTAGTATCTTCGAAGTTATCCTACTATTAAGGGCCGATTTTTCAAAACTCAGATAAAATGTGTAATAACTACCGAAGGAGTAAATATATCTAGCTCTTTATCAGCCTCATAAGTGATTGTCTATTTTTCAATCGGTTTTTTGTTGCAAGTATAACCATCAGACCGGTAATACGCAGTTTTGCGCGCGCCGCCTACATCAAGGAGGTGAACCAAAACATATTGTATAAATAAACTTTAGGGCAGGACAGACTATGCAGATAAATAAGCATACGTCCCGCCTGCTGGTAAGCGACTACAGTTGCCTATGGACGCTTGTAATACCATAGATGTCACTAGCGCGTTGCCGACCTTAAATCCCTTACCCCAAAGAACTCTGGAACTCACCACAGAAACACAACATATTATTATTTGGCTGCAATCTTCTGTAGGTCATCAATAAAGTTAAAAATATCGATTACAATACACTTCCAAACCTGATGAAGCTATCAAAGCCTTTAATGGCTCCAGGGCCCTAGGCTAACAACAGTATAGTAAGTTCGATATAGTTTTACTTTGTAATAATGCAAAATAAATAAATGAGTAACCCAAAAACAAATGTATTTTTTACATCTGTCCAAGATGTTTTTAGAATAAACGTTATCTGGCCATCAAAGGAACAGAAAAAATTATTCCTCAAGTAGTCGAGTTATTCGACTAATAAAACCTCTCCAACTATTGAAAAATTCATTTATCTGCTATTAGTCGAATAAAAACAATGTCTATTTATCTGAGTATAGAAATATCGGACTTAAGACAAATTCACTTAAAAGAATAATTATTACAAAATAAACTCGTAATAAAGAATTGTAATATTTATGTTACGTATACAACTAAAGAAACAATTAATAGTCTTAAGATTTCACTCTCAGAACCCTTCTTCTGCATTCACTCGTATTAATTTTTATTATGTTTGTGAATTTCATATTTTGATTGTCAATAGATTACACACTATACAAGATACACTAGGTATAGTCTGGTCAACTAGTTCATATTGGTGTTAATTGTTGATAAAGCTTTTAAAATATTAGCGATAGCTCATTGGATTCATAGTTAAGTCTAGAAAAATGTTCATAGATTTTACAGGACATAAAAAATGCAATTATTATTAAGAAATTTAGATGAATAAAATATTATTCTTAAAAAGGAGGAAATTTCTAATAAAATAGTCCCAACTCCCGGAACTCGTATCGTAGTAAGGCATGCTAATTTTATTATGATTTAAAAATAATTACTTCTTAAATAATTATTTAATCAATGGAAATATTATAAAAACGATTATAAACAATTAAAAAATATAAGTACTTTTTTTTTAACTATTATTTTGTAATGAAAACAAAATAGTTTTTTTTTATACTTATTAAGTTTGTCTAAGTATTTGTTTATAAACTATACTATTTCCATTTCTTTATTTTCTCGATGACAGTTCTAATTTGATAGTTGTAGTGTTGTGACCAAATAAGTAATAACCATCGAGTGACAGTGACGATTCATCAGATTTTGATTAAAATAAATAAATAAAGATTACCTGTCGTTATAATTATTTCGTTTCATTGTCGAGTACCTACCTATACCTACTTATTTTACAACAATTTCGAAAATTTTGAAGAAGTTGGCATTATCAATCAAGAATTAATACGTGTAATATCTTGTAATGAAATAAATATTAGTTAATAATAAATTTGTACAAAAGTATCCGACAGTAGTTTGGTTTCATACATTTTTTTTTTAAATATCGGGTCTGTTATCGTGTTACGTTTATCGATATAGCTCCATCCCTATCAGTTTCTCCGACTCTGGTATAACCTTGTACGTGTGTAAACGTCATATTTGTATAAAATAATGCATACATAATTTAAGAAAGACGCTCGTTCAAGTTTTCACAGGAGCTGTCATCGAGAAAATAAAGAAATGGAAATGGTATAATGACGTAAATAAACAAACTCCTATGTTTATAGCAAAGACATTGGAAGATACATCTTTCTGAACGAGAAAGAAAAAGTAAAGTTCGAAGAACATTTCAATAAATTAATGTGGTTGATCTGAGTTTATTGGGTTATGATACTGTACAAAATCAGACCATATTTCAGTGCAGACATCAGGTTAAAGGTGCGTAAAACTACAATTCTATCTAAACTACTGTGAAATTGTGACAATCCGTCTCTTAGATCTTACATCCTCTAGATGTAACAAAAAAACAGAACCAGGGTTTACAGAATGCCTGTGCACGCTTCTGCTTCCATATTCCATCTCGCTCGTACATTACTCCGTCCCTAAATCATTCTAATCTGTTCAAATGACAGAAGACATTAACTATCATAATTAGCCAATAGCCATCAACTTCTTCCCATGTCAAAAATTATAGTGATTTATTAACGGTGAATCAGTAGTTAATAAATACAAAAATGAAATACACTTGTTTTGAATTGTTACGTGGATAATTTCAATGCGATAAGAGACATACCTTACGAAACACCGATACCTAATATTGAAATTATCATAGAATTCATTGAAACAATATTTTGTCAAACAAGTATTATTCTTCGAATGATTTTTATTTTATTTTTATATGTACTGATTTGAAGCTCTTATAATATCGATCAATTATATTCACTGTTTGGCAAATGTATTTTTAAAGAATTAGTTATTTTATACTAATTGTTTTGCATACATCGCAGATGCCGCCAATGTTGTATCCGCGGGGGCAGTCGTTCTGCGCAGGCGCCGCTTACCCCGCGCCCCGCGCTTAGTCAATGGTTCGGCTCGTCACGTCTGCACAGACCGCTTTGTGCTTTGATACAGTGAGCTCGAGTTTGTCTTGTAGGCGCGACGTCATTATTGACGTTCGGTGAAGCGCTACGTTATAGTCCGCCGAGTGTTTTGATACATGGTGTTAAATGTTGTTTTGTATAACTTAAGTTGGTGTACCAGGAGTTTTACTGAACTGATTGCTTGAGTGATAGTGTCCTTGCTGTTGTAGTATCTGAGGCTGTCACACACAAATACATACAGTTCACTTCACAAACACAAATACTTCACATTCCGCAGTCCAGGTCGACGGGGTAAGCTCAAGGTCACCGCCCGCTCCTTACGAGGTTAGTCTCTTTATTTTGATTGTATGAATTACTGTGTATCGCGGCAATGGATTCGGGGGGATTGATTAGCGATAGATTAAAATAAGGGCCCAGCGCATATTTCGTGACCCTTCTCTAACACTGATTTATAATGGTGGCATCAAAGTGTAGCGAAGAATTAACACAAAAATATTATATTTTTGCTTACTCATAACGTGACGGCGGTGGAATTCCAGGGATATAATGTTGTGGACCTCGACTGTACGCCATCTGCGTACAAAAAAAAATACACTGTACTCAGCTCGAACCAAGAAAACACATTAGATCTTCAATCTTAGTTCATATAATTCACCTATAATCAAACTAACTATGCCCTACAGTTTTATCCGTGTTAAATTTATTTAACCAAGTCTCTACCGCGCCGCCAGCGCACCCCTGTAGCTTATTAATGCTCTCACTTCAAATACTTTTCTACAGCTTGCCAGATTGCTTAACGTGGATAGGTAATACTTCGTTCCTTAGGATCGTAGCGTAAAGTTATATAGCCTATAAGTTCAAACCTTCCTAAAAAGTAGGCTATAAAATAGAGAAAAAAAATTAAACCGGAATCTTAATGCTAGAGATTAGCGCATTCAAATAAACAACAAACAAAATTATTAAAAACGAATAAAAAACCTGACTGCAAACAAAAACGCTTGACTAAAAAAACAAATTTTTCTATTTTTCTTTTTATTTCATTTCCAGACGTTGTACTTTAATATTATGTAGACTATGTCACTCATACAATTAAGACGAATCTAACGACAACTCGTATAAAATCCATCAAGCCGTTTAAGCTACAGAGCGTGCGAAAGAAATAGAGAGTAGAGTAGAGTAGAGTAGTGTATGTACATACATTTGCAAAACATAACCCTCCTTTGTTGCAGTCTTGCAAAAATCAATCTCATGAGCTTTATAAAATTTACCTGCGAGGACATCGGATCTCTCCGTTCGTCTACTGTTGGTGTGCTGGCTCTCTGCTCATCGACTCTTTGCATCTAGGAGTAATTTATAATAATTAATTCAATATCAAAAGGCTTTGTTCAATGTTTAACTTGTATTATAAAAATTCTTACATTCATTGGAATGTTGAGAGCATTATTATCTATATTGTGTTTTGAATGTTGTGGTGGTCCTGAAACAAAAGAAAAATTAGTTTTAGTCTTTACCTGTGGTGTTAGAGTTTAGTTGAAGCAAGTATTATTGATATAAAATATTATAAATTTGTATTACAAGATTCGTTTGAAACAAATTACTTTCTGCAATTGTTAAAAAGGTTGGACTTTACATATTTTTTTTCACTTTTGGGGTTATTTCTATTCTAGGGGAATTGTGTATTAATTTTCAACAGATAATTATTCGTTTCTGGCGCTTGCTCGGCTCGTGCGTGATGATCACAGCTCAAACATAACCTAATCAATTTTATCACCACAACGGAAAAATGAAAATATCTCACTCAATACAAAATACTTCACAAAATGTTAAAGTAGGTCGTATTTGACGTAAATAACACAATAATCGTTCAAAACCTAACAAAAAAGTATATAGACAAATATTACAATCTTAGAAAATTTAACTGTCATTCAAAAGTGAACTTTATGATAACTATTTAGCAAGTGATATTTGGTACGGTCAGATTTACAAAAAATGCGATTTTAAAAATTCTAAAACTATTTATTTCCGCAGTGTGTAAATTTATATTTAGATTATTTATAGAGTGGTCTAACTGTAAAAAATTTGGCGTCTGAACAAGACGGTAGCGATTCTAAAGCTGAGACGTTAACAATATTAAATGTAAGTGAAATTAAATCAGAGGCCCTAGCCAAGTTGCCTTTCTACAATCGATAACGCTAACGAAAACGCATCTTGGCTAGGGCCTCTGGGGTGTTATAGAACTCTGTAACAGTAATTGACACTATAGGATATTTGAAAAAAAAAACCGAAACCGTTCCCATAAAATTGTAATTTTTGATATCTGATACTGATAACCATAACAGCCCCGAATTAAATGTTCAAAATAATGGATGGTTATAAAATACGATATAACTGATAGAATAAATATATCGAGTAGACACAATTAAAAATGTTTCAGCCTTATCTTATCTTATTATATTAAGTGAGCAATTCTTGTATATTATACAGGGTGTCCCAGAACTCAACGTCAAGCCGAAACTGGGTGACAGGATTGATTGTAACCATCATGAGAAAAATACACAAAAAAAATCTATCCCATGCAGTTTGCAAATTATGGGCATTTAAGAAAAACCTAGAAATTTGGTCAAACTGTAACCATTTTTCGGTTATTGTGGTTAATTGTTATTATTTTTGTTCATTTAAACTTTGGAACCGTAACCCTAAATAACATTTCTAGAACCACAGTCAAAAATAATGACACAACTGCCCCAAGTTTTCTAGAATTAAGACTATTTGTTAAACTATGAATTTAAAATGTTCAAAATTTGTCGACTATGAAAGCCCTCCTTTAAAAAAAATGTACTAAAGTGCCTTGGCAAGTGCCATTAAAAGTTCGCGCATTTAATCGGGATTGTAAAAAGGTACAATACTTGTTAGTTTCATACTAAAAAAACTAGTAAATAAATAAAACATCGAGTAACCCAATTTTTGCTAACCCATTTATTTTACTCAGTTCAAATGTTTTTTTATTCGCACAAGCTCTGGGTAGGTTCTTAATTTTACGGCAAAATGATGAGAGAGATGGATAGTGGACATGTTTGCCATGAGCGACCGAGACAGATAGTGACGCCACGCAGTGAGACGGAGATGCGACTGACACCAGTTAGTACGTTTCGCTCATTCGTCTACTGCGCACCACGAAATCTTAGAAGTTAATTTTAACCTATTTCTGATTTTCGTATCCAAATGAAATTTTGTATGTATACAGTGTAGTTCGGATGACAAAACTATAATTTGGTATCTTGAAACTAATCTGATGGTGGAGCCAGGAGGTGAATTACAGAACTGTCCAGTGGCTACTAGCAAACCCCGCGAGTTTAGGCTCATATGATTTGTTTTATCATACTGAGTCCAATAGATTGAGCTTGATAACGAGGGCCTGGTGATGGAGCCAGATATTTATAATTTTTAGTGCGTGATAATAGCGTGTTTTTGTTGTTTTTTTTTTTCTACATACTTTTGTTATTTATTCTCACATTAGAAATGTGATAATCGTTTAGATCTATTTGGAATAATCCACGATTTTTTTAGAGATATGAAATTTTTTATAAATTAGCTTATTAGTGTTTGATGAATGCGGTTTCTGAAAGTTATACACCACCGCCGCTAAAACTGTGATTAGGGTTTAAATACACTTAGTTAAAGATCTACTCTTTTTGACTAGATTTAAAAAACAATAATTTAATAACTAAGCCACTGCCATAGAGGCACTCTGCTTATAGGATACAAGCATACATTTTTTTTTTCGAAATGAAATGTTTTCAAATAAAAAGAGTAAATAATAATTAATAAACATCCCAATGATGTCGGTTGAATTTACATAAATAATTGTCGAAAATTTCAACATTAAATATTGTTTGGAAGTAAATAAACCTTTGGATAAACAACCCAGCAGACGGGTATCCAATGCAAAATATCTTCATTAAAAAAAAACATGGATAAAACTTAATTCACTTTCAAGTATTGTAACTTGGGTCATCATTTTCATAATTTCAGCCGAAAGACATTCAGTGCTGCACATAGGCCTCATCCAAAGATCGCCACAACAACCGGTCCTGTGCTACCCGCCCCATATCCAGCGACTTCCCGCAACCTTTACCAAGTCCTCGGACCACCTTGTGGCAGGTCTGCCCACGCTGCGTCTTCCGGTACGCGGCCGCCACTCGAGAACTCTTTAGCCCCATCGGTCATCCGTTCTAAGAGCTGCGTGCCCCACCCAGTGCCACTTAAGTCTAGCCATTCTTAGCGTTATGTCGGTGACTTTGGTTTCTTTTACTGATCTCCTCATTTCTGATTCAATCACGCAGAGAAAATCTCAGCATAGTCCTCTCCAATGCTCTTTGAGTGACCTCGAGCTTTCTTATGAGGCCCTAATTAGTGAACACGTGACATTCGTCTTGTCACACTAAGGTATCTTAGACGAGAAGATGTTACGAGTTTCCCAAACGCTGCCCAGGCGAGTTGGATTGACAATTCTCGAAGTCGAACTGGATAGTTTGTCAAATTTGGGATACTCATTGATAAATAGTCGGGAACGCTACAGAATACATCTGCTGTGGGAATCATCATTAGGACCGTCAACATTAAGACATAAAATATCATCTATATAGAAAAGCTCTGAAGCACCAATAAGAACAAGTTAATGCGTTATCGTTATTGGTATTTGATCAATTTTTTGTGCGTCTCACTGCTAGGACTTTCAACTTATTATCTACTACAAGGACAAACGTGATGAGCGCAAATTGATTTTAAATAATTATTGAACATTGTTAACAAAATTAATGACGTTGTGTATTAGCAAAATCATATTAAACTACTCTATTACCGCAGGCGTTTTTATTAAATTAATGTGAAGTATGTTCGTTTTATAAAATAATCACGGTTTTGGGCTAAGAGCTAGGTGAATTGTAACGAAGTAATCGTTACAATCAAATAAATATTAAAATATATTGTTCTTAGTATTTTAATGAACAGTAAAAAAAGAAAAAACATAATACAAATAATCAAAGTATATTACTAATTTACAACATTATTTATCTATATCGGTGTTACAACACCTGGTCACAATCTGTGACATCAGAATGTCACAAATGTCAAACAATTGAAATCGGAAACAAATCCAACGACAACAACAATAAAGAGTATTCAGTCAAAGTCTGCATAAAAAAACGGAACAAAACGTACACGTTTCAATATGGGCCAATTTGATTGGTGGATCGCAGTTGCCAACCTTTTTGGTGCTCTTTTCACCCCCCCCCCCCCCCCCTCCCCCTTCCTATTCCAACCGCCTCATCGCGCGCGCGCGCACCGGCACGAAGACCGTTGCCGACATAAATTTAAGAAAAATCCAAAAACTGTGAATCTGGTGGAATCCAAGTATCCCGACCCTGACCTCATCAAAACTGGTGAGTAATTGAGTGATATATCCAACAAAGAGAAAAGCTTATATTTTTCAAACCAACGGACGGCTTGTACCATTAGGAAAGTGACAGTGACCGTTGGCCTCTTCTTCAACGAGACTTCGCAGAATTAACATCTAACTAAAATCAGATTTGAGAAATTGCAACATATCTCAGCATATACAAATTATTTTAACATCCTAATAAGGTCAGTACTTTAATCATTAGTATATTATGTACGGATTGTAATAATATTTGTGATTGTGTTTATTCACATCTCTGCCGACGTTGAACTCATGGCTCACGGTTATGAGCCGGAGCCGTTTCCACTGGCAGCAGAGATGGGGTTTGCCACTTTACCAACCTCATCTGGAAATTCCAGGGTGTCAGATTTAGGGCAGCAGACATCCTGACATATTAGAGGCAGACATTCTAAAAGGTTAGGGATTAGATTTTATACATTGAAATTCAAGACTGGGAGTCGGTGCTGAAACCCGTCAGCCAACGCCTGTTGACCAGCACCAACAAACAACCAAGAGCAACTGTAGCTTCCTACCGCGGAGGAGAGAACTTGATTAACATCTCGGCACCATCGGCCGTCCATCTACAGCTAAGTGGTACCAAGTGGTACCAGTACCAAGGTACTGACCGGACCATCTGAACCATAAATAACTAGGACCCGTACCTTCATCCCCTTCGAGTCTCTTTTCCATCTATTTGTTAAATTCATACTTTTTTATTAAATTTTTTTTTATTAATTTGAAAGTTTTCATTTCCCTACTTTCTTATTTATTTTATTTATTTATTATATTGCTTCTGAGATTGTCTGCTAAGTAGCTGGCAAGATCTCGGGACAAAATGAAATAAATAATTATTTATTAGATAATTATGCAATGTACGCAATGTAGTGTACCTACCTTACTTATAAGAATCAGTCAAAAGTGTTTGTGTAATGTGTTTCCATAACATATCAAAAACATGACAAACCACCACGCCTGTATTGCCGAAGGGTTAGGCAAAGGTGTACTAATGTACATCCACAGTTCGCTGGGATGTTTTTAGGTCCCATGTTATAGAGGCAAGCCTATTGTCATTAATCTGGTACAAAGCCAAACCTCGAGTTTTGCCAAATCCATACTGTTAGAATAGAGCTAAATATAAGCATTACTTATATTATTCAATCAATGTTTATACATAAGACCTTTAAAGACAATACTCCACAAAATGACAACAAAAACTAATTTGGTTATCAAAAAATTACTAGTTATTGTAATGTAAATTTTTTTTTTATTATTATTATTATTTAAAATATTATAACGTGTAAAAATATTGCAGAATTACATACACTAAAAAAATAAATAAAAAAATTATATGATTTGCTGCTATTCATCACCGACAAATTTGAATATTATAAATGTTTAAAATGTGAATAAGTAAACGTATCTTACAATTGAAAATGTACTATGAAAAATACAATCCATCAGCAAAAGCAAGAACTATAAGCGTTGTCGTTGTAGAGTGCATTTACACGGAATAATAATAATATAATCTACAAAAAAAAATCATCGAGACCATTTTTTTACCTTAACTAAAATTAATCAGCAGCGTGTGATAAATACAAACACTGAAAGCTATATATAGGTGTAGTCACAATGTGTGATGGATATTATTAGCTTAACATTGATGACACTTTTGTGAAATATCAATATATTGATCGGTGTGTATGGTACAATAAAACTTTTATTTCTCCAACAAAAAAAATCTACAATCATCATGAAAGTCTTATGTTTGCAATTATTCGATTTTGTTATATTATACAATTACTGTTAGATATCAATAAAGGCGGAAGCATACTTTTAAAACGCCACGCTACACGATGTTATATGACGCGCGTTGAGTATAATCATATTATATGAAATGTTATTGCCAGAAACACAATATTACCACTCGACGCGACGCGATACTCGTACGCATTACCCGATCTGACAGATCCAGATTATGATAAAAAGATATAAACGATAGTGTGGGTAAACATCTCACTCGGCGCGTCGGTGCAGTATTATCCTACTTCCTAGTCAACATCCGAAATCACGCGACAGAGGTTCAAGAATTTTCGCTTATTCAGTATTTCTTTTTGCATGCTTTGGATATTTTATCATTAAAAATATCCCAAGAACGATTAATCGAGTTTGTTAAACGATATCCTGTTTTATATGAGACGAGTATGTCCCAACACAGGGGCAATAAAGTAAGAAAGAATTAATGTGATCTTATTATATCTTTTTTCTTTGCTTTATATTTCAATCGTTTTTTAAATAATGTAATGTTCTTTTTGCATTAATTCGTTTTTCAAACTCTATAACCGTCTCGATGTTCAAAAGTACATCCAGTTTTTGATTGATCATCAAACTTCCACTTCTATCAGCAAACTGACTATTGAAATTGGTCGCTTGGCATGGCATGTCGTGGCGTGTTATTAATGTGCGCAATACACGTTTATGTATGTTTTCACTTTTATTAGTTCCCAATAGGAACATCGATTTTAATTATATTGATATTTCTTCAACAGGTCTCAGTCCTAATCACACATGCAACGATCAACATGCAAGAGCAGAAGTTACGTGAAATACCGTATCGCGGATGTCGATGCAGGCTGGGCTGGCGTTGTACAAGGTGCGGCCCGGGGTGATGCGCGAGCGCAGGCGGCATCGTCACCGTGATGTTGTCGTCGGCAGACCCGTCAGACTCTTCAGCGCCAACGCGACCCTCTTTAATATATTGTGACCAAATACTTCACTATCCACTACCATATACGATTTTATAGTAATTTCATTGTACTTCGCTCTCAAGGTTTTTCTATTAGTATACTTTTAGTACAGCACAGTTAATAACATTAATGTATAAAAGACGGATATTAATTCATTTTAAAGTAATACAACTGTGATAGAAAATACATTACTTATATCTTCAATTATCTACAGTTTATTCAATATAAATAATTGGTTACAATTTTATAAGGTAACAAACATGTTTATTTTATTATGATTCGATGATCTTAGTAACGTTAAACATAGGTGTATAATGTCGGTTTGGCTTTTCAGTTCTATAACGGAATAGCTGTTTTAGTAAACTAAATAGATTGTAAATGTTGAGTAAAATGTGTAATTTAGAGCTTAACTATCTGCTATATAATGACGATGCAGCGATTATTGCAGAGTTATAACCTTTTGTCACATGAATGAATGATAATTTTGAAACTAAAGATCTTCATATGATTACAAATAAATCTAAGATTCTGTCACTTGAATGTAGTGATTAAAGAACCGTGTGATAAAGGTATTCATTTTATGTATGAACTAGCTGTGCCTGCGGCTGCGCTCGCGTGTACTACAGAATACCGTTGATAGGGTAAACGTGCGAATCGTACTATCGGTTATTTTAATGACAAAAACGCTTATTGTAGGTGATCCTTAGAAGATAAGCAAGATAAACTCTAGTTGACTTTTTTGTAGGTCTTTTCAAGATCTATAAATATGTACAACATTAATTTGATATATCTCTTATCGTTTACGTAAACCTCTATAAGCGCCCCAAAATTGTCGTTTTTCCGAATTGATTTTTATTTACGCGTAACCCTAATTAATTTTCTATAAAATAAGTAGCCTATGTTACTCCTTATAACATCAGCTATCTCTGCCAGTGAAAATCCCATCAATATCGGTCTAACTGTTTCAGAGATTACCCGGAACAAACAGCCAGACAACAATTTTAAAAATTCTTTCTTCTTATAAGTACCGTTTATAGAGTACTTCATATGCATTTAGTAATAACCTGTGATTTTCACATTACAAACAGACACTTCAATTTTATTTATTTGTAAAGTATTTGATAATGTTTTATTCAATTTAAGCTCTAAGAAGACAAGTTATGATCGTTATAAAACGTTACGATCAATAGGTATATAAATGAAATTAGCAGACCGCATTACGCATGAAAAAATACGTGGGATTACAGGTCTGAGAAAGAGAATACAGTGCAGATTCTACACAAATACACAATGTTCATAATACGTTGGTATACTTTGTTGCTTTGGATATGTTATTCTTAGATAAATCATTGGGATTTATCCACACTTTGCTGTCCCTGACATATTATTATAAACATGAACTAATTGATAATAGTCATACGCAAAAGTAATATCACAATCGTATCTAAGATTATTTATTACATACAACGGAACACTTGATTTCGTTCTAAAAAATCTTTTTAACCGACTTCAAAAAAGACGGATCAATTCTCAATTCGAAAGTTTTTTTTCTGGATGTTTTAGCCATATATCATCTTTGTTTATGAACCGATTTGGATAATTCTTTTTTTTTTGGATAGGAGATTACCTCAAGGGTGGTCCCAATTTAATGTCATTGGCATTGGACCTTCAACTTGCGTTCAACTTCCTTCAACTTCCCTTACAAAATGCGTATACTGAATTACTTTCAAGGAATTTTGACAGAAACCACATAGATAGGTGTTTTCGCATGGGTAGATTGCATTATGTTTGTCTTTACTCGCAAGGGCGTGACGGTCCCCTTTGATAGGGCCAAAAACAACAAACAAATTTAACAAAAAGTATAATTTTTTTCTTTTTAAAAAAAATGTTATCTAACCTTACCAAATTGGGTGTATATTCATTGATTGACCCGTATATGAGTAAAGACAGAATAATAAAAAGATACAATGCCAATGAGTGGAAATAAAAAACGGGTGCAATAGGCAGTTATTCAAAATAAAAAGAAACAGTCCAAATCATGGCATAGGCATCGATACATCAATACGATCAACAAGCGCGAACTGAGATCGCTTTGGATGAAGCATAATTGCACAAAAATACTTTTACGTGGTCGTAGAGCCTATACCGTAATATACAAAAAACAGGTGGAAAACAAATTACAGCTCATATAGGTACGATAATACGTGCAAAGGTATCGGCTGCCCTGCTAGACGTTGTGGTATCCTATACAATCAGCTGATTTGAATCCCATGGGCCACGTTTAGCTATATTATGTTTCAGAGAAAAGCTTCTAGCAAATTACATCGTCTAATTTCCAAACATCTAATTTGACCGTCCAAGAACATTTATAATTTTTGAATTAAATAAAAAAAATTGCATAAATTTTAGTATTTGATTGACGTAGGCGTTACTTTGCGGAAATCCATCGTAAATTACCGTTAATCAATTTTCAGGCAGAAGTAGCAAAGAAAATTCGAATAAAATCGAATGCCGAAGGTATAGACTGTATTTCATCGAATATGATTCTTTTAACACTTCCGAAAACCTTGAAGGTAATTACAGATATTATAAACCGGTCAACACTTACGTCAACATTTCCCTCGCAGTGGAAAACTGCCAGAGTATACCCCTAAGAAAAGTAATCCATTCAGCTTCAAGGGTCTTAGACCAATTAGTATCCTACCATATCTATCAAAGATCCTGGAAAACTTAGTATATAGACAAAAGTCAGTGTTTTTGGAACAAAATAATATTCTTCCTATTTTCGAATCTGGTTTTCAGAAAGCACGCAGTACTACTACTATGTATGTACTATGTAATTGACAATTTATTAGCTAACCAAGATGCAGGGATGGGTTCTATTTTAGTTATTTTAGATTTTTCTAGAGCTTTTGATTCTCTCAGTATTCCTCTTCTGCTCTCCAACCTTACTTATTATGGGTTTGAAAAACAAACTGTTACTGGTTTCACAGTTATCTTGTTAATCGAGACAAACAAGTTGTATTACGCTGGACTGACGATTCCAATCTCATCTCTAAAATCTGTGCTGTCAAGAAAGGCGTGCCTCAAGGTTCAATTTTGGGACCTCTTTTTTGTATACTATATACAGTGCAGATATTATTCATTGTATCAAAAATTGTAAATATCTACGCTGATGACTTGCAAATATATTTCCCAATACACCGTTTAGATGTTGACAGTTCTGTAAAGAAATTAAATGATGACTTGGATAACATATATCAATGGTCCATTGAAAACTCTCTTGTACTTAATCCTGCAAAGTCCAAGTACGGAATTTTCGGTTTTAAAAACCAGATTCAGTACATAAGTTCTATTTATCCCAATATTGTAGTGAATGGAGAATCACTTGAACGAGTGCGTGAAGCCACAAGCCTGGGAATTGTTTTAGATGAACGACTTCATTTTGAATCCCATGTGCTTGAGTTAGCTCGCAGCTGTTTCTTTAGACTTAAAGTTTTATACAAAATAAAGAGACTTTTTGAGACCTGAACTTCGTATTAATCTTTGCGAGGCTTTAATTCTTTCAAAACTCAACTATTGTATTTCCGTGTAAGCTCCTTGATCTTAGGTAGGTCAAGAAATCTTATTCAGCGAATCTAAAATGCATGTGCTCATTTTTGCTTTTGAATTCCGGCGCGTACGCACGTTACTCCGTACCTAAATGATGCGCGTATCTTAAAAATGGATTCTCGATATAAACTGTACTTTGCTAAGCTGTTATTTGGTGTTGTGAAATCGCACCAACCAGACTACTGTTAGCAAGTAACACACAAGCGGCCAGAGGTTGTGACGTATAATAATTACTCCCAATGCTATCCTAGTGATTTACCTATACCTTATTATCATACCTATAATTCCTAATTAATAATTTAGTTAATCATCATATAAATTGATGTTGTAAACAATAATTTAAACTAATTTGATTAATTTGGTTTAAAGCGGGTTGGATGAGCCATGGTTGTATCATTCGTTTAAAATAATCTCTTGTACAACGTTACGTAGTCTGAATAGAAAACGAATGTTAAGCTATTGGAATGTTTATTCCACAAGTGCTAACACTACTTATATAAGAAGCTTGAATGGATGGGTCAACAGAGGGATTTAAGAACTCGCGCTTCTCTATGCCGTTTAAGTGTTCCCGGACGTAGAATGTCTGCTTTTCGTGGCAGCTTTAGATATCAGGCTACAAAATGTTGAAATAATCTACCCCCGCCAATTCAAAATGCCACGTGTCTTTTCACCTTCAATTCCAAGTTTAAAGCTTATCTCCTTTTGAAGCAATTACGTTAGCCTGATATTTATTTCTTTATTTTATGTTATATCAGTTTCAATTATTATTTATTTTTATTTTAAAAATTTATTATTATTAACTTTTACTTTATATATTTAACCTATAGGTACTAGTAGATATAAAACACTTCATGCATAGTATTTATTTATTTTAAACACAGCCCAAGACATAACTCTCTGGGCATTGATTGGGCATGTATTCCATTAATTATTAAGTTATTTTTAATTTTGTAATTTCCTTTTGTTTTGTTACAAATAAATGTATTTTCCTTCTTTCTTTAAAAATAAAAAAAGCATGTATTCCATTAATTATTAAGTATTGTTTTTTTTTCTTTGTACCATTTGTTTTTGTATGGTTTTGTGTGTGTAACAAATAAATGTATTTTCTTTATTTCTTTAAATTAACTACATTTTAGTAAAATGTGAGTGAGTAAAAATTATGTACAGATTTGTTATTGCTTTTAGGGGTAGAAATATCCATTAGTTATGTTAAAATACAATCACATTTCTTCATGATACCGCTGTTTGTGAGCGTTGTTATTTTTCATTAACTTAACTCCTTTGGTTATCCTGTTCAATACGCGTCAAATGAGGTTATGATCAATATATAATAATATATACATAATAGTTGCATGACAATTTGACGGCACTGCACCTGCCGGCAAGCACAGATCAATCCAAAAACAACGGCGATCACAGAGAGATCAAACTTCACGGCTGCTGAATATACACCGACTGATCCCGAAATGCGACAAAACAAAACAGACGAGAGTACAATTCGCTACAACGTCGAAAAATGTTTTTTCAGTGTTGTAGTCTAATTATCAAAACTGGCGAGTTATTTCTTCCAAAAATCTTTTTATTTATAAGCTTTAGTCGTCATTTCCAAAATGTTATCGATATGAACATAATTTGTTTAAAATACAAATATGTATGTAATTTGTTTACATATTCATTTCTATTAACTCTGTTTTCACATCTTATCTACAACATATGTTTTTGTTATGAATTAATTATTTTTTATTTATTATTTGTTTGACATATTTATTCCATAAAGGTTCAATAACAGTTGGGTCTGCGGGCTCCTTTCAGGTTCACATTAACAATTAATAATAAACGTTTTTTGGTGCATAAAAACGAAACAGCTGTTAATCTGTTTCAGGCGGAAGTAGCAACGAAATTTTATCATCATCATACCATCACGCATGTATTCCCCGAAGGGTTAGGCAGAGGTGTACTATAATGTACACCCACAGTTCGCCGAGTATGTTTTTAAGTCCCATGTAATAAAGGGGCGAGCCTATTGCCATTAATCGGGCACGAAACCAACCTCAGAGCGGCTACTGAGAATTTTATAGGAAAAATAGGTTGCGCTTACGACCACTAAGCTAGCGAGGCAGTTAAAAGAAAAGAAAATAAATTTTAGATAATTATTTACTGAAAAGAATTGTTGTTAATTTTGCTTTTTATTCATAACTAGCTGGTACCCGCGACTTCGTCTGCATATTATTGGATATACACAGATAGATCTCGGAACACGACAAACCAAAAGAAAATCATGGATGGGACTGTCATTAAGTGTATGGTGGACGCGATCCCAATCACCCCGCTAAATTACTGTATATGCACCGGCTGATTTCGGAACACGACAAAGCAAAAGAAAATCATACATGGGTTTATCACTATTATATTGGTAGGATTAGTAGGACTACATACTATAACCCACCAAACTTCTAATACCTATATTTATGTACAATTCATGATTTCTCTATCAATTTATGTATCTATGTAGGTACATACCTACTTACCTTGAACAACTAAACTAAATACCCCATCATCAATAATTATATAATGGATGTTAATGGAAACATGTTTGGTTATATAGTGTTGTTTTAATTCACAAACTTTTTTTAGTTGTGCATAATGACAAAATTTCATTGAAAATAATTCCACTAGTTCATCTAGTTGGCATGGTCGTATCGTACAATGGTTGCTACCGAAAGATGCGTGCCTTTATAATGGGGGTTTCTCCATGTCTCTTGTGATTGCGATCAGTTAGACACGAGATTACGCTGACCAAACTTTATCGTTTATTCTTGTAGGTACTCATATCAACGTGCAAGAGCGGTCAGCTTAAGTATCTGCCATGTTATTTGTCAACACCAAAAACTATACGTATACAGAGAGCTTCTCCGAAATACCATGATAAAATTAATATGGCGTTATATACCATTTCCATTTCTTTATTTTCTCGATGACAGTTCTAATTTGATAGTTGTAGTGTTGTGACCAAATAAGTAATGAAGATATTTGAATGCGAAACTTAATCCGATAAGTTATTTAGCTACTACCATACCTATGATAAAAATAATAATGGCTATTAAAAGTAAAGTAAAAACGTATAAAACATGTAAAATATGATTTATTCACTTGTCATTTTACTCTTTGTGCCAAGAAAATAAAAGCATAAACATGATACTTATCGAAATATGTTAATTTTATTTAATGAGATAAGTATAAAAATGATAAATTATTTTCGCTAAATACCTTTAAAAAACTTTGTTTATAGAGCATAGTTTTGACTATATAATAACGTCACAAACCAAAGCAGTATAGGGGTTAGCGTTTTCGCGCTGATTTTGAAATGTAAAATTATAACTAATCGATTATTATAACTAATCGATTTCATAAAATTGAAATAAACATTTTTCGGGTTATTATTACTACATGATCAAATTAAGCCACATTTAAAAAAATTGTGTCATACCCATTTATTGACTATGTCACTTAAAATACGTTTCTCACCAGACATGTAATACAATCTTTTGACTATCTAAGTACCGTAATAAAGTCTTGGTGTCTAACGCCATATTTTATAGTAGTGTATAAGACTTTACCACGGTACCTAGATTGTCAAAAGATGACATTAGATGGCCTGACTTGAAACATATTTTAACATAGATATGACCATTGGCAGACTTCAGAACGCATTCTTTCAGCGGCCAACCTGTAACGTTGCATTTGATTATTGCCACCATTTTGGATATTTAATTTTCGAATTTTAACGGTTTAAGAAAGAAGTTTTTAAACCATAATTAAAAGACGATACAGAATCGTAGTGTTTATTATAAGGCAGGAAATTAAGATCTTGGCACACATTACTCTCCTAACGATTTCTTCAGTTTTTTTAGAATCAATAAAATGCTCAATATTCCCATACTGTGTAACTAAAATAAATAGTGCAAACATTCACAAACCGTTGCTAGTGGGCTCTTGAGGTTGATTCGGTCCATTTGGCGGTTGTTGCCCTTGAACAGCAGGATGATGTTCTAAAACAGAAAATGAAAAATATATTAATATTGCTTATCTAATATCGTGGCTTCAAAATTAAGTATTTTTATTTATTTTATTTTATTAAATAAGTACAATTACAGATAACAGATTGATAATTACATAAATAATTAAACAATATTATAATATGACAAATCTGACATCCAATTACAAATTGTACACGGCATTCACATATAAAACACAGTTAGCTTATAGCAAACATATCAATAAATATATTTTAATAACTTAATACACACATTCTAGAAGTTACAGCTGAACTAGTGATTTCTTAAATTTATTTACATTATCATGAAATATGTCTTGGTGAACACAACATTCACTATAATATCTGCACATTCGAAACAGAGGATTATTTTTCGACACATTGTTATTTGCAGGTGGTATGTGGAATAATTGAGGTACTCGTACTGAACGAATGGGTATTTTAAAATGAAGCTGTTCAAGTAGGTTGCTGCTAAATGTACCATTTGCAATTTTGTACAGATTGCATAAGTCAGCAGCCCTCCTTTAAGTATTTAAGGAATGATAGAATTAATTATGTATTCTATAGATATTTCATTTATTTTAAAACCAACGTAAGTTGTTTTTAAGTAAAGCCCGCAAGCATTATTTTAAGTTCCTAACACAAAACATTTCATTGAATATTCCTATTTTCTCCGATGAAATAGGAATTTCATTGGTATAGGAATACCACACTCGCAGCTTTGATTTCCTGTGGTTTATTTTAGTCAGTTCAATCAAAATACATATATAAATCGAAATAATAGTCTTCAGTTGTACCACTGACTTTGTCAACGAGACGTAAATTTATTAAAAACAATATTTTCTAATTGCTTTTTTTCCATCGTAGCACGGCAGTGGTACTGCACTGTACCTGATGATGAGCATAGTATAATCCAATAACATCGGCGACTACCGTGGGATCTACAACCCATCGTCAATCGTTGCCGTCATGCTGGCCTGCTCAACTGTCTCTTCATGTTATGTTTCAAGGACTTCATGTGTTATTATAGGAAAGAGGCAACACACTGGTCGGAAGACAGTTCCACAGCTTCACAGCACGGCAAAAACAAGACGGTATCAAACTTCTTTGTTCATGCAGAGATGGAAGTTACCGTAAAACTGTGGTTCCGGAGCCCAGCGTATGTATATCTGTTATGTTAGGGAAAAGTGGGAATAAGTTGTAACGGCTCTTCAGAACACTCGTCATAGTACAGATCACAACTTTAAGGCAATGTCCCTGCGCAGCTGAAGCAGCTTGATTAACTAAGTAACATCTGCATCATTTACAATACGGACAGCACTTCTCTGCAACCTTTCTAGGGGTTTCGAGGTGTTTTGTATGTTTACAAATTAAACAATGTTATTACCTAATATAGGTGGACGCGCTTGTACTGGTGCAGCAGAAGGTCGATGCGGCGTACGTCGACTGTAGCCAGTTTGATTACGGAATGAAGACACAGAGTTCCTTAAGAACCTGAATAATTACAATTTTAAATAATTATAGATAGTAATTTTAATCGATAACATGCGATACTTTCGTTATTCTTACCTATTTGGAATTAATGTTGTTGGAGCGATCTCTTTCTCACGACAATCAGGACATTCGTGGTCTTCAGACTCTAACAAAGCGCCTCTGATGCCTATAAAGAAAATCATACTTTCAGACATCGAAATCAATGTAGAGTAGTAGAGTTTCTACATTAACAAATTAAAGTCGCCTTCACGACCCGTACAGATTTTGCGTTTTTCTTCCGAATTTACAAAATGACTTTTCAATCACTGTTTAAAAGAATTTTCATCAAAAGCTCTCAAATTACAGAGTATAGTCAAGCTTCTTATTCGCGGGGGATACGTACCATCATATAGTATGTAATTTGCCAAAAAATTTAAAACTGTATAAATATGATACTTAGGGTGACTTGCGCAACATTTCATTTAACTCACTGCTAAACAAAATAAGTGAATTACAGTTAGCTCCTAAAATGGATTTACCATAAGCACATTTTGGGTCATCTTGCACGGGACATACGGTGCGCTGATTTAGTTAAACATAATCAGCGAGCCGGTAAGGCATTCTCGGAGTTCCGTTTCACATTATGACGAGTTTCTTAACCAAAAAAGCGCGATGATTTATGAACTTATGCATATAGTATATATAATGAAACGTGCATAGTTGGATGTCATAGTTTGTTGTCTGTCAAAATCAATTGAATAACATAAAAACAGTGTAATTATCATCTATTAGATACGAGTGAGAAATGTGGTAAAAGTGTTTACCACGCGCTGATGGCCCTTATGATGTCTCTGTTCTGTTATTCCCATAATTTTTATACATAATTTGTATTTTGATATCATAAGGAGTCACTTAAATGTTTTTAGCGGCGCTAAATAGCCATTTTTGGCTATATAACTTTGACAATTCGATAAACAAATTTAGCAACTAATTTTTCTTTGCGCAAGACGCTATACTATTTCCATTTCTTTATTTTCTCGATGAGAGTTCTAATTTGATAGTTGTAGTGATGTGACCAAATAAATAATGATATCGATCGCATATGTCGATGTCGATGACTATTCATCAGATTTTGATTATAATAAATAAATAAAGATTACCTGTTGTTATAATTATTTCGTTTCATTGTCGAGTCTACTTATACCTACTTATTTTACAACAGCTTCGAAAATTTTGAAGAAGTTGGCATTATTCATCAAGAATTAATACGTGTAACATCTTGTAATGAAGTATAATATTAGTTAATAAATTTGTACAAAAGTATCCAACAGTAGTTTAGTTTCTTACATTTTGTAAAAAAATATCAGGTCTGTTTACGTTTATCGATATAGCTCCATCCCTATCAGTTTCTCGGACTCTGGTATAACCTTGTACGTGCGTAAACGTCATATTTTTATAAAATAATGCATACATAACGTAAAAAGACGCTCATTCAAGTTTTCACAGGAGCTGTCATCGAGAAAATAAAGAAATGGAATTGGTATAATTTTGTTTAACCAGTTTACATATGTTTAGTCTTAGTTTAATCACATTTAAAAGTGTTACGCAAGTCGCCCTTAACAACATAAGCTATCGAAATATATTAATTTGATTTAAGGAAATTCGAATAACAAAATAATTTTTATATTTAATTTTAAAAATTCAACCCTTTTTATATATTCTACAAATTCACGAAATGGTAGCGCCGCCATAATGTTTCTTGTATGACGTCATTAATATTAAAATGCACATAGATTGGTATGACAAGTTTGTTTTTGTTTATAGAAAGTCTCCATATTATAGTGATGAGTGTTCTAATTCTATATTATAATTAGGGTATGAAATCTTTTTAACCTACTTTAAAAAAAAGAGGAAGTTATCAATACGGTTGTTTTTTTTTTAACTCAGAACTCCGTCAATTATAATCCGATTTAGAAAATTATTTTTTGTTGGTAGGGGATGTTTTCATGCAGGTCCTATTTTAATTTCATTGGCATTGGATCTTAGATTTTGAAGATACACCTAAGAACTGTTCAAAATAGAATTGGAAATGTATAGTGATTGATATATTGGTAGGTTTATGATAAATCCGAAACTAGGTACCTAACTATGGTCAAGGACGTTCTGGACTAACTTGGAATGTGAAGGCGCAACGGAACTATTTAACGACAAACAGTCCTCGTGAATCTGGCTAACATAAACAATAAGAATTTTTCGAATCGGACTGCTAGTACCAGAGATTAGCGTGTTTAAACAAACAAACAAAAAGCTTTTCCACTGTATTATATTAAGTATAGTCTTTGGTTAAGAATTCCAAATTCTAATTTATAAATTCATTTTGCTGGTACATTTGAGTTTCGACAACAGTCATTCATTTGTTTTTTCCACATTATTTTTTTTCTTTGGCGTCGCTTATTACCGCACAATGGAAAACATGAAATATCGGTATATTTACGAGTACGAGTTCTACCGTGGCACCAATGCAGCAGAAACAACTCGAAGGATTAATGATGTGTACGGCGCTGGTGTCGCAAAAGAAAGCACGGTACGTTTTTGGTTTCAACGTTTTCGTTCTGGAAATTTCGACCTTCAGAACCAACCGTGGACGGCCGGAGACCAAAGTGGAAAATGAAGAATTAAAGGTAATTGTGAAAGCGGATCCATCACAAAGCACTTCAGAGATAGCTGCAGGCTTCGGGGTAAGTGATAAAACTGTATTAATCCACTTGAAGCAAATCGGGAAAGTAAAAAAACTTTAACGATGGGTACCTCTTGAATTGAGTGAATCGAACTTGCAAACACGCGTCGACTGCTGTGTTACTTTGCTCAACCGACACAATAATGAAGGGATTTTAGATCGAATCATTACTTGTGATGAAAAGTGGATACTGTACGATAACCGGAAGCGCTCGTCGCAATTGCTGAACCCTGGAGACCCAGTCAAATCCTACAGCTTTCTAAAATCTGGCCAAACGATTACGGCAGATACTTATTGTTAGAAACTGCAAACCATGAAGGAAGAACTAGCTGCTAAACAACCGAGATTGGTCAATCGCTCTAGGCCACTACGTCTTCACGACAACGCAAGACCACACACTGCACAACAAACAACCACTAAGTTAGATGAGCTACAATTGGAATGTCTGCGAAATCCACCGTACTCCCCGGACCTTGCTCCAACAGATTACCATTTTTTCCGGAATTTGAACAACTTCTTACAAGGAAAAAAATTCAACTCCGATGCGGCAGAACAAACAGCCTTCAAAGAGTTTAGAATCTCGCCCCCATGGTTTTTTTTGGTAAAGGGATTAATGAAATACCTAAGTGATAGCAAAAGTTCATAGATAACAACGGTGCATACTTTGATTAATTAAAAATATTTCATAAAAAAATTTTTTACTTTATATTCCTCCCGTACAAAACGCCAATTTCATATGTAAGGTCCTAATATTACTATACTCTATGCATCGGGTGTACAGCGATATAAGGAAGAAAAACAAGATTGTTCGTCCTGCGAACGCCTCCAATAAAAGAAGAGCTCGAGTTTAATTTGAAGACCCCGCACCTCAAGCGGCCGTGCATTATTGCACCCCCGGGCCCCTCACCCCCACCTCGCCCTACTGGCATCCGTACGGTGTCTACGAGACGGACATCCGGCCAAACAATATAGCCCGTCCAAACCGGAAGTGTCACGCCCCCCTCCCCCCCTCATGCAGAACGGAAGTGACGCGAACCCAACAGGCACATTTTTCAAAAAACCTGATGCAAATATAATGACCGCCGAACATAACAATGGGGTCCGTAAATAAAACTTAACCACACATGTCAAAGTTTAGGAGTACTGAACACGAATAACGAGTCCAGAGCAAAACCAACCAGTACGTGTGAACAGAATGTATGGACATCTTCTAGTAGGGGTGTACGAATAATTCGTCAAACTTACTAATTATACGAATCAAAAAGGACAACTTGATTTTTTGAACTATTTGATTTTAACTTGGAATTTTAAATAATCAATATTTTGGATTAATTAATGTACGAATAATTTAAACTATCAAATTACTATTCGATTCGATTCCAGTGCTATTCGCATGTTCGTAACATCTAGAAATCTCGCAGCAGTTTATATGCGATATTCATATTGCACGTAAATCGCTTTATTTGTTGAGGCTCACACCCTGAAGTTATATTAGTTTACGATTTGCAATGGTATTGGAAGCGCAAACTCTGACAAAAATAGTGTAGCAAAATTGTACATGATTCAGGGCCGATTTTTCTATCAACAGAAAAGTTAATGAGATATATTTTTTAAATTTTGACATGCTTTCCATACGTTACCTTTGTGTCAAAACCATTGCTCAAATAGTCAGAGATTGAAAAACTGGACCTAATGACATAAAGTAAAAAAAGAAAACTAACACTCATCGCAGAATGAATTTCCACAGCAAGGTATCATGACAGCATCGGTGAGAAGGTCACGGCACAAACTACAGATAAGTTCATCTGGTATATTCGGTTCTGGAGCAGCTGGTGCGTTAGTAGGAGTGTCGCCGCCACCTGCATTCTCCGAAGCTAGATATGCTTCGCTAAAAAATAAAAACATTAATTAACTAGCTGTGCCCTACGGTTTAAACTTCTAAAAATCTTTACAATTAATTGTCATCAACTATTTATTGACATCCTTCACCCATTACCGTTCCGCTGTCTTGCCAGACTATTATTTTAAACCTTACTTCTAAAATGTTGCCGTGCTATGACGCCCTATTATCCCACATAAATATATTGTGAGGACATAATTTCACACACGTCCATTTAATTTCGTCATGTCAATATCCATAGTAGAAGCACAAAATTATTTCATACTAGCTGTGCCCCACGGTTTCACACGTGTTAATTTTATACAATAAACACCGCAACGCCAACGCACCTGTGTAGTCTATGATATATATTGTTCTTGTAGCAAGTACAAATTACAGTGTAAACTCTTTATAACGAAACTCAAGGGACTGAGCATTTTTTGTCGTTATAGAGAGTTATCGTTATATGGAGTGAACAAAAAAACAACCAAATTAACAAGAATTTTTAATATGTATGTCTTAGATAATAAATGCTTATAAATTATTGTTTACACATATAGTCTGATAACTTTGTCTGACGTTTTTTGCTATGCCAGTACTTGTTTTGTATTATTTTATGTATTCTATTCATATCTAGATATGTGGTGGAATCGTCTTCCTACACATTTCTTCGTAATAGAGAATGGCGTATCGCTATAAAGAGTGTTTCAATATGTGGGTTTTAACGCAAACCAACCAAGTTGGGCTCACTTCAACGTTAAAGGGAGTTTATCGTTATAAAGGATAACGTTATAAAGAGTTTACACTGTATTTGATTTTTTTATTATCTCCTAAAGTATGTGTCAAAATAACATACTACAAGGTGTCCAGAAAGGGTATCGGGTATTTGTAAGTTCAATGAAACAAAAATTATTTGTATGCAATAAAAAAGTTTATTGTTTATTATTAGCATATGAATTGGAGAATTATTTGGAAAAGATGATGTTATCCAAATGATGACCGTTACGTTGCAGGCACTCTTCTAAACGGAAACGAAGATTGGCGATAACACGTTGACACATAGCTATCTATATTGCTGCCATTTCTGACCTGATGTTTTGCTTTAACTGGGTTAGATTCGTTGGATTGTTTTGATAAACCTTACTTTTAAGGTATCCCCATGCAAAATAGTCAAGCGGGCTAAGGTCAGGGCTTCTGGGAGGCCAGTTGATGTTACCCCTTCGCGAAATGACTTTATTAGGGAATAATTCGTTAACAACTTCCATTGAGTCATATGAGGTATGGCAAGTGGCCCCATCTTGCTGGAACCACGTTCTTGAGTTGAAACCTGCAAACTCCTGCAATTCTGGGACCAAAAAATTTCGCAACATATCGCAATAACGGTCACTATTCACATTAATTGCTCGGCCTCGTTGATCTTCATGAAAATAAGGACCAATTATGCCTTTAGCAGACATAGCGGCCCAAACAACGACCTTTGGGCTATGCAGGGGTCGTTCATGCTTTCGTCTCGGATTCTCCACTGCCCAGTACCGACAATTCTGCTTATTAACATGACCATTCAGGTGAAAATTTGCTTCGTCACTGAACAGTATGTTGTTAAAGTTGTTAAATCGCTGCAGCATTTCGTTCGCAAAATTCAGTCGATTAGCATAGTCCGTATCCTTCAATTCTTGAACCAATTGAATTTTATAGGCTTTTAGATGTAAGTCTTTCTTTAAAATCGAATGTAAAGACGATTTTTTGATGTTCAACGCTTGGCTTCGCTTTCGGATGGATAAAGACGGATTTTGACGAACCGACGCCTCAACTTCTTCAATTGTTTCTTCATCGCGAACTGAACGAGGACGACCAGAGTTTTGAATTTTAACTGTCGCACCTGTATTCTTGAACATCCTGATCCATTTCCTAATGCTATCGTCACTTGGCGCGTGGCGTGTACGATATTCCGCACGATAGAGACGTTGAGCAGTCACTATTGAATCACCATTACGATAATACGCTCGTACGCAAAATGCGCAATGCGTCCCCGAGTACTGTTCCATCGTGACTAAAACTCCACAAAATGGCGGACGCCACGAACCCCTCCCCGCACCCTTTAGACGCCCCGTTTCGAATATGGCGCGAAAACAAATACCCGATACCCTCTCTGGACACCTTGTATAATGAGCAAAACTTAACTTTATAAAATTTTCTTCATGACGAAGAAACTTTTATTCGTAAAAATTAATATGCCACGCCTAAAAATAATGTTCATAAATCACTTATTAATTTTTAACAATTGTTTATTACAAAATAGCTTTTTGAGGCTAATGTATAGGAGATAGTCATATGCTCTCCCAAACGTTTTCTTTTTTATATAACCAGTATTTTTTAGCAAATTGTATTTATGTATCATTAACCATTTCGACAGCGCAAGCGGATAAAGCAGCTCGGAAGGGTTTCCACTTCCGACTTAACAAAAATCAATATTTAAGGATTGCAGAGAGTTGTAGCCTAATGTTAGATAACCTACTATTCGTCGTGAGTCTGGCTATCATATACAAAAAGATTTTTTAGATTCCGACTGGGGTAGCTCCAGACATTAGCGTGTTTAAAAAAAACAAACAAAAAAACTCTTCCGCTTTATTATATTTGTATAGATAGTATAGAAATACACCGACAGACCTCGGAACACGACATACCAAAAGGAAATCATACATGTGTTTATCACTATATGTATGGTGGTCGCGATCTCTACCACCCCGCTATATTATTGCACATACACCGACGTATCTCTAAACACGATGAACCAAAAGAAACCCATAGATGGGTTTATCAATATTTGTATGGTGGTCGCGATTCCTACCACCCAGACGGAATATAGAGATATTAATGCATAAACACTGACTGATTTCTAAACATGACAAAATAAAAGAAAATCATAGATGGATTTATCACTGTATGTGTATGGTAAATCATCCCTTATTATACCACCTTGCGGATTAATTTTTCAAAAGAGCGAAACCCTTTTATTTCTTCCTAAATGTATAAATATGAATTTTCATATCCCTAAATTAAGAAATAGAGGGTTCTTCATACAAAATTTCATCCCTTCATGTTTTATCTTTGCGCCATAATGTACCCTATGTCCGTCTCCAAGGTCCAATATATCTCTATACATCAAAATTGGTTTGATGGGTTCTTCCTAAAAACCTTCATCCCCTATTTCACCCATTAAAGTTTTATTTACACCACATAAGGTAGTCAATGTCTACATCAAAGGTCCAATATATATCTATACCAAAATTCATCAAAATTGGTTTGATGCGTTCTTCATACAAACCTTCACCCCTATTTCAAGGCGTGAAAACGCAACAGACAGGACAGACAGAGTTACTTTCGCATTTATAATATTAGTATGGATTATTCATTTCGTTAAGCAGTCATTCTGTATGGTGTCATTTACCAATTAAAATACGATTCATAAGTAAATTACCCAACAGCAGAATAACAACAACAGTTTACAATAATATTTTTTGAAATGAATTCTCTCTCTCCTATACCTTTCTATGTTTCTCTATACCTGATACTTTAGTATGGTAAATATAACAAAAGATCGATTGTTGTGGTGTCCTTTTTGTTTTCTATAATAGGGATTTTTATATTGTCTTAACAAATCCGAAAAGTTAATCGAAAAAAGAACGATTTTTCAGAGTTCGATTCGAATCGATCTTTTTCGGGATGAATTGCCATCCCTAGCAGGAGCGCAGCAACCGACGCACTCGCATGATTATGTCCAACCGACAAATGTCCAGCCTAAGCTGTTCCCTTTTTAATATGATTTATCATAAAGATCTAAGATCAACTTTTGGAAATTTCAAAATCTCCGAAACTGTCATTTTTTTAACTTTATGGAAACTTTCAATCATCATTATTTTACAAATCATAATATACAGTTAACTAAAGATTCAGTCAATTCAACTAAACAGTTGTTTTATAGCATTTTTATCGAACAAATGTTCAACGTGATTTTCTAAATTGACATAACTTTTTTATTTATAAACTGATTGCAGTAAAACAAACACTAAATTTTAAATGAAACTTACCACAATATATTAGTGAAAACCGCATCCAAATCGGTTAAGCCGTTTCTGAGGTTAGTGAACACAAAAACGCATAGTCAAACAGACAAAAATTTTAACAATCGTTGTTTTGGGGTCTATTACCTTTTTAAAGGTCCCCTGATAATAGTTTTTCTCATATAGCTTATATGTACAGATGTCGATCAGTTACGTTTTTATTATATGTGTACACTAGCTGTGCCCGTGGCTTCGCTGTCGAGGACTAAAGAATGCCCGCGCGAATCTTGTTCCCCGCTCCCGGCTATTTTAAAGACAAAAATGCTTATTGTGTTTCTTAGAAGATAGATGTATACTCTCCCGGACTTTTTTGTAGGTCTTTTTAATGCCTATAATTATGTAGTACATTAATTTGCTATATCTCTTATGGTTTACTCAGCACAAGCCATTTAAGAGCCCGAATTGATTCACCATGACCAGTTATTTTTCTAAAATAAAAGTAGCCTAAATTACTTCCTATATCATCAGCTATCTATCAGTGAAAAGCCCGACAAAATCTGTCCAACTGTTTCGGAGATTACCCGGAACAGACAGACAGACAGACAAAAATTTTAAAAATGGGCTTTTTGTTATATGTATATACTTTCACATGCATTTAGTAAAAAACTGTTATTTTTACATTACAAACAGACACTTCAATTTTATTAATTGTATAGATAATATGTACTTACTGGTCAACAGCAGGAACAGCGAAAGTACCACTTGGAGTCATCATGGCGCCTGGAGCTTTAGGCCCTTCAACAGGTACCATAAAACTGCGAGGAATTCCAGTACTTCTCCTAATCTCAACTGGGTCACCCTAGAACAGAAAAATCGAACACTTTTTAAATTATCATATTTGTGTCATTCAATAGAATAATTTTATCAAGTTAAAAATTAAATTTACATACTGAATTTGCAGCAGGGCAATCTTTAATCCAATGTCCACGCTTTTGACACTTGTAGCAAATGTAGTTAGTAGGTACAGCTCCTCTTTGATTCTGTCCTCTAATTTTTTGGTAACTAGAATTGAAATTTCATTTATAAATAATCAATGTTACATAATATTATAAATCATATTAACTATTTAAAATAATACAAATATAAGCTGCTGATAACTTAAAAAGAAAACATATCTTTTTGTGGTATCATTATTAATTATTATAATATTTATAAGCTAAGTACATAATCTACCTATAATGATTCTGAATTGATCAAACAAAAAACTGTTCAATTGAGAGATTTGGCTCTTAGTACTTAAGGATGAAAGAAATTAAATAAACATACTATTTAGAAATTATGTACTGGATTGGAATTGTCCAAATAATCATAATATGTATTATAATATTACATTTTATTCAAGATGAGCCTAAAGTGTCAACATTGCAATATCCAATTGAAATTAGAGAAAATTAATTATTAGTCTTTATCAATGCCCTTTCAATCGTTATCACTAGCTTCACTGTCATTATAACGTCAATGTAAAAACCAGTCCTAACGCGTTAGTTCTATCAAATTTTTGAAGTTTTAAACTGCAAAAATGAAAAATATGTATTCTTATTTTTACTACTTTGACTATTATTCTATCTCCTTAAAGTAGAAAAAATCTCCATTTCTCATGGCAACCCTGATTATTTGAGCCAATGCCCGAAACCAAACATGGCTATAAACTTTTTCATTACTTTCATACACTCTTTATTTGTTTTGCTCAAATGGACTATAAATAGATTCGCAAATGTATGTGCAATGTAGATTGCTAAAATATAATATTTGTTTTTTTTTTTAATTATATATTAAAAAACTTTAATCAATAAAATAATAAAGGGTAAATAGCATTCATTCATGAAGAAAAAAGTCCTTAATTATTAAAAAAAATATAGCTTGATTAGAATGACAGTTATCAGAAAAAGTGACGATTTTGGGTGATTCGTAATGGCACACGAAAAATCATTCATATTTAGGCATGATAACATTTTTTTAAATACAATGCTTCCCATATAATTCAATTTATTATTTAAAATCAGCTTTAAAACTACAATAATTCAAACTGATTCATAGTCAAAAAATATAAATATAATTATCTACGACATTCTTAAGAAGTTATGTGATGTTGCAAAAATGATAGAGATAGGACACATAGATAAATGTAAATCGATTTAATAAAAATATTATTAATTTGCTATTGTTCATGAAAAAAGTACCTATTCCTTTTCAAAGAGGAAAAACATTAACTCTTTTTTGTATTGGCAACACTGAGCGCATTGACATTGTTTGTTCGATTGTCATATGGAGGGTAGAGGTAAGGAGAACCATCTCAGTATATTAAAAAGTGTCCACTGAAAGGCAGCAAATTAAGATGGCGCCACAATAGCAAGTGGAAAGTATTTAAAAATAGCGCCATATAAAAATCAAAAACTTTTATGTATCCGTTAACTTCGCTATTGTTAAATAATTAATAAAAATTTATTATACATACTGTTGGTCTCCTAACTACGAAAGTCACGAAAAATATTAAATTTTTCAACCCAGCACACTTCACTTTGTTTATAACTGCTAAATTCATATCATTTCCTTTTCCGACACTAGCGCTATTTTAACGAGTCTTCGAACCATAATTTGCTGTTTACAGGTGGACACTTTTTCAACTGATCCCCCATATTAGATGGTTCTCCTTACCTATACCCTCCATAGATTGTCAGTACGAGTGCCGACGCCTCGTGGCTTGTATAGGCTTCGTGTTGTCGAGTTTACAATACTTTCGATATTTTAATTGCTTTTTATTGTTTTCGTGTTGATATAATTCCAAAAAGGGCTACAAAAACTGTTTTGTTTTAAATTGTGAATTTCGCTAGTTTGTGGTTCGTTTTCGTGATTATTCTCAATGCGAACACCAAAATGGCAGACCGCTATTGCCATTACATGTGACAGAGTTGCACGCTCTTGGTATTGGAAGAGCTACTGTAAATAGAATCAGTAAAGAAAATTTTGGAGATACATCAATGGAGGAGCATAAGCTATCAACTCCAAATAAAAAGGAAGAAAAAATCAGTTTCTCTGAAAGATGCTAATCTATACAATGGAAGCCTACCATCCTTATCAACCACAAAAAAAAAAACACACTGGATTCTCTTACAAAAAGTGCATTATAAGAAAAATTGTTATGGAATGAATACTCTCTTGCCCGCATCGACTTTTTAAGAAAAGTGAAAGAGTAGATAATAGGGATAAAGTGGTATTCCTCGATGAAATATTTAATGCTAACCACACAGTATCTAAAACTTGAACTAGATGATACACGTGAATCCTCTACCAAGTAACCTGAAGGCAAATGTGAAAGGCTGATAATTATAATTTGCCATGTTGGCACCTACTCTGACATTGTGCCAAATTGTCTACTAGCATTCAAATCGGTCAAATCGACAGACTACCATGAAGAAATAAATTATGAAAAATTCAAGGATGTTTCGTAAACCTTAAGTAATTCAATTCAAAAAATAAACCTGTAACAACTAGCAACCGTAAAAGAAAATTAATTTAGTGGTTGCAAGCAAATAGGGTATGTAAGTTGAAGACTTAGTGTTGATCCGATATCCGCCGTATCATTACCATTATAACGCAATAGAATTGATTTGGGCTCTAGTTAAAAGTATTTAATGTTTTTATAAATGTTACTTTTTAGCAGACTAATCTTCAAATCCATTTTAATACCACTCCATCGTTCACAGCAAACCAAATGTTAATGTTGCTAAACCACCAGATAAATTGAAGAAGGTGATCAAAAATACGCTGAAAATTATAAGAGAAGATTCGGAACGTGATGTACGCTTCGATTCCGTATGCGACCAGGAATTAAAAATTATTTTTTAGGATTGTTCCAGTGGGTCTGATTCTGATGACGATATTGACTTGGGATGTACATCATTAAGTCAATAAATTTACTATTATTATATTTTTATGTTTATATTGTCATGGTTCAGTGAAATGAATAAATAAATAATCTTTAAGTTTTGCTTAAAAGTCTTTTTTATTGTTCTATCTTGCCCAAAACCTAAGAAATATTATTTTTTCTCATAGTCATTCTCATAATAAAAGATAATTGTGTTTAAATAATGATAATTTAATGATATGATAAGAGGTTATGAAACCTTAAGTTCTTCAAGCTATTTCGCAATAGTTTTCAGGATACATCTACCAGTAGTACAGTCATATGATAAAAATGCAGTCCCTTCATTGACACAATTTTTCTCTATTTTTACAAAATCTACCTATTTCAGAGTGTCATTCTTAACACATTAATTATAAATAAAACCTATTTCTTTCAGTACATTAAATCTAAATGGTCGTTTTTGTTTCACACTTACTTTAACTTCTTAACATAATGAGATACTGATTGTCACTGACTTTAACCAATTTTTAAAAAATACCTAAAATTATATAGGGTTGGGGAAAAAGTGTTTTCGCATAACGTAGGTATATACTTGTTATAAAATTTCTTTGGCTGTATTATTTGTATCTAGCTGGTTTTGGTAACATTAAAAAGGTTACATTAAAAATAAAAATAAAAAAAGCAAAAAAGTTTTCCCGCTATTTTTCATTTGTTTTTCTTTCTGTAAAAATTAGTGAATCTAATAAAGAAATTCGATACATTTTAAAATATTATTACAAAAAAAGAAAAAATGCAACTCAAGCAGCGAAAAAAATTTGTGATGTTTATGGACCTAATACAGTGTCAGTAAGAGTAGCACAAAGTTGGTTCAAAAGTTTTTAGTTCGGAAATTTTGATGTTAACGATGCACCTCGCTCTGGTCGCCGTACGAATAAAATGGATGCCATTTTTGAAAAAGTGGAGCAAGATCATCATATCGGTAGTTACGATGTAGCTGAAGTACTGGAAATTGACCACAAAACAGGTTTAACCAATTGAAGAAAGCTGGCTATACCAAAAAGCTCGATATTTGGGTGCCACACGAGCTTACTGAAAGAAACCTAAACTCATTTGCAATTCTTTATTGGAACGTAATGAAACCGAGCCGTTTTTGAAGAGATTGATAACTGGCGATGAAAAGTGGATCAGTTACGAAAAGAACGTGCGAAAAAGGTAGTGGTCTAAGGGCGGCCAGGCTTCACAGACTGTGGCTAAACCTGGGCTAACTAGAAATAAGGTGATGTTGTGTGTATGGTGGGACTGGAAGGGCACTGTTCATTATGAGCTTTTACCTCCCGGCAAAACCATCGATTCGGATCTTTACTGCCAACAACTGATTAGATTAAAGGAAGCAGTTGAGAGAAAGCGGCCGAAATTGATCAACAGGAAGGGCGTGGTCTTTCATCACGATAACGCTAGACCACACACATCTTTAGCCACTCAGCAAAAATTAAGAGAGTTTGGCTGGGGGATATTAGTGCATCCACCATATAGCCCTGACTTTGCACCTTCCGATTTTCACCTGTTTCGGTATCTTCAAAATTCTTTAGGTTCTGTAAGATTAAAACATCAAGAGAGAACTGCCAAAACTATTTGTCGCGTTTTTTTTATCAGAAGTTCCAAAATTTCTACAGCAAAGGGATCATGTCTCTACCTACAAAATGGCAGAAAGTCGTCGAACAATACGGCAAATATATACTGTAAGTAAATGTCTTGAGTTTTCATTTTAAAATGCAAAGAAACTTTTTCCTGGACCTATTACTTTATCATAATTTTATTTAAATCTATGTGTACAATAATAACACTATAACCATAAAGTCTTATAATGCACATTACTTTAAATTGTAAACCTACATAACCAATTTGAATGTAGTTTTCACTCTAATACTTCTGTATTAGAGAAGTCTAAAAAAAGTCTAAAAAAAACTAAGATTACATATCATTACGCTGTTCCATAGGTACTAAGTATAAAATAATATCCATAATAAATACAGATGAGATTTTCACAACATCATTTATGTGTGTTATAACGGCCATACTTTAGAATCAAATGGAACAAGGTTGCAAAAGATTGCACAAGCAAAAGGATACCAGCAGCTAAGCTCCATTTACAGAAGATTAATAAATTTCATGATGATGAATGGTAATTCTATACTTTTTAGATAATAAAGCTGAAGATTTTTTTTGTTTCATTTTCTGTTTATTTAAATGCGCTAATCTCTGAAATGACCAGAGGGATTTGAAAAATTATTTTTGTATATGATAGCCAGCCAGGTTCATGAGGTATATAACTTCAGGCTACGACCCTAAGGAGAAACCCTAAGCCTAAGAACAGAAAC
The DNA here is from genome assembly GCA_033032175.1 of Saturnia japonica. Classification (NCBI taxonomy): domain Eukaryota; kingdom Metazoa; phylum Arthropoda; class Insecta; order Lepidoptera; family Saturniidae; genus Saturnia; species Saturnia japonica. Next base: position 10,694,151 of record CM065314.1, read on the forward strand.
TAAACGGCAAGTATGGCAAGTGAAACAATCATATGCTACCGAAGGTAGTGAAGCAAGCTTGGTGAATAAATTTAACATGGGCCAAACCATGGGACACACTAGTTATGACTAAAATTTTATTTTTTACATGGAAAAATGATCAACATTATTGTTGTTTTAAAGCAGTGGTGCTTCCACTGCTGTTTCACTTCAAAGGTTGTGGTAGTCACACTAGGCATTGCAAATTAGTCTGCAAGATGGGCAAGTGTCATTGTTTGACCTAAGTTGGGACTGTAATCCTATTTTAGGTTTATTACATATATAAGACACTAATAGTACTTAAAATCAAGTGAAAGGCATGTAGCACTTATGAATTTAAAAAAACTGAAAAACACTTGAAAAAATGACTTTAACCTGATTATTATACTCAAAATTTTTGAAAAAGGTCCTTTTTTATAAAAAGTAAATAAAAACAAAGAATGCTTTTTGATATACCCTTCACCATATGATTCATTTAAGAGTAAAAAAAAAAGAATAACTAAACATTATTTATGGATTTTGGGAAATTCTATTGTATCTTACTTGCTAGGGTCGTAGTCGAATGTGGACTGTGATATCATAGCATTTATTTTATCCTGTTCGCTACCTTCCATGCGAGATAAATCAGCCACTCCTTTGTTTGGGGCCACATCTTTATGCAATGCTGATGGATTATTATTAGTATTTTCCCACTGTTTTTTAGGCAGCTGAGCTAATGGTACTCTGGCCACAAGAAGTGATGTGTTCTTTGGAATTAAAGTATTGTCATCCACATAAACTGAAAAAAGGCAATTTAGGAAAATCAACTATTTTCAGTAAGTATTAGTAATGTTTTAAACAACTTAACACCTGAAGAAAGACAATACGAAAGTTATTAAAATAATAATTATTAATGATTATTAAACTTAGGAATCTCACAATTGGTTCAAAAAGGTCATAATTAATATTTTTTAAACAAGCTCTATGCATATTTTAGCTTGCCCAACCCACTTAAAACAAATATAAAGTATGACTGACTACTTATTACTTTGCATTTGAATTACAGTGTAAACTCTTTATAACTAACGATAAACTCCCTATAAGGATAAACTCCCTATAACGTTGAAGTGAGCCCAACTTGGTTGGTTTGCATTAAACCCACATATTGAAACACTCTTTATAGTGATAGGCCATTCTCTATTAAGAAAAAATGTGTTCATATTTTTAGACAGTAAATATTTATTATCAGTATTAGTGTTTATGTTATGTTATCAGGTAACAATATACTTTGAAGCTCTGAAACATCAGAGTCGGTCTAGCTTTTGTTATCCTTAATTGCCTTGAACACGTGCAGTATGATGCATTGTTTTCTCGGAAGTGATGGTCTTCGACCAAGCATACTGGGTACCTATCGTATTATCAGTCGTAAACCTACTTTGAAACTGTTAACATGGCCAGTAAATGGAAAGTGTAAAAAGTTTGACAGAAGATATGAATAGAATACATAAAATAATACAAGAGAACTACTGGCATAGCAAAAAACCTTAGACAAAGATTATTAGACTACATGTGTAAACAATAATTTATAAGCATTTATTATCTAAGACATACATACATATTAAAAATTCTTGTTAATTTGGTTGTTTTTTTGTTCACTCCATATAACGATAACTCTCTATAACGATAAAAAATGCTCAGTCCCTTGAGTTTCGTTATAAAGATTTTACACTGTATTATGAGTATCTTAACAAATAGTTTACATATAGAATATTACAAGGGAGACCAAAAGTTTGTAAAATGGAAGGGTTTTAAATAAAAAGAAACAATAAATCTATTTTTCCTTTTCAATATAATCACCCTTAAGCTTGAATACATTTATTACATCTATGAATTAATTTTTGTAAACCATCATAAAAATATTTTTTATTTGTTGCCTCAAAATGATCCAAAATTGCCTCTCCCTTACCCCATTGTTGTCAGAAAATTTCCTTCCCCTTATGTCTTTTTTAAAATTGGGAAACAAATAAAAATCACTTAGGGCCAGATCTGGACTGTAAGATGGATGGACCATTGCAGCCATTGCAACTCTGCTCTTGTGAACCTGCGCGTTGTATTGCAACAGACCCTTGGTCAATTTTCCTCAATGTTTTTCTTTGATGGCCTTGTTTTCCACTTTTTCGACAATGTCTGAAATGGTGACCTCAACTGGCCTTTCTGAGCTAGGGTCATCTACAATCAACTCCCGACCATGTTTAAAAAGACCATGCCACTTGTAAATCTTTGATTAACTAGGGCACTGTCTCCCTATACGGTTTCCATTTCATTCAAAATGTGTTTGAGTTTCAATTCAGGGGTTTTTGTGTTGTGAATTGTAAGTAGAATGACAGAATATGAACACCAAATTGTAATTTTGCTTGTTATTTCACAGTATTTGCAACTAACATTTTTTAGATTTTGAGGTTAGAATTTTTCTTAAAAACAGCAAATTTGAATTAAAATGGGAGTAGCACTATTATAATATTATATTACTAATATAATCTATCGATTTCAAATGCTTTCTTTAACCATTTCGTGCCAAACGATTCTAAATCCAACCCTTGATTTTACTATAAATGATGAATTTAATAAGTTTTAAACTGGTAACAAACAATATTCATTACCAGAAAAATTACTTAAAACAAGGCAAGGAAGTTGGTAATATTTACAATATACATTATAATAGCAATTCATGCATTAAAATTATCTGATAGTAATATGTACCTACCTACCTACCGTATATAAATAATACTCCTAACTAGTATCTTGATCTTAAGGACTGGGAAGTAAGCAAGAATCAGCATCTATGTATATAAATGTGCATAAATAACATCACTTACCTTCTTTAGTCTGAGCGTTAGTAATTTGTAGATCAAAGTCTGATGTCTTTCCAATGCGCTTTTGCTGAGATATAGAAGCTTTCAAATCTCCTACAGATATGTGGAGTCCATCAAAGGTGACCGTATCATAATCCAATGCACTTTTGAATTTATAATGTACAGACATTTCCGTGTGTAAAAATATTCAAAATTTTTCTGAAGCATGACAATTCATATCACTTTCACGTGTTGAAATTATTTCGACGTTCGAATTCAAAGAACGCCAGCAATGTAACAAATAAATGTAAATAATTGCAATCTAAAAAAACAAATGATCCAGTATCATATAAATCAAAATTTTATTTGATTCCAGTTTACTAAAACATGAACAATATATCAAATAGGTACCAACAATCTATAAATGAACGTATTTTTAGGACATAAGCCATCTACCTCTACGCCATTTTTAATAAAACAATCAGTCCCTTAAATCAGTCCCTCTACACAAAAGTACTCTGTGATCAGTCCCGATGTCGGATGTAATATGGTATTAATGTATTACCATTTACTAGAGGTGTAACGAATATATTCGTAATAAGTACAGGGAATATAATATGCGCCACGGACTAATATATTATGTATTAATATATACTACGTATACAGAATAATAGATTACCAAATAATAGGCATAGATAATAGGCACGAGCATAGACCAATAACCAGAGGGGCACGAGATTCACGATACGCGCGTAGAGTCAAGACATAAATATACACGTCGGGCTTCGTATAAAAACAGCATGGATTGGTAGCACAGTAAGGTCATAGCGCCACCCACTCCCACCCACTTTCAAGACAACTGTATGCCGACAGTGCTTGATGTAGCTCTCATTAAAGGTATCGCGCTTCGGTTACGACTCATTCGGGTCGTACACGAGCTCGACTCCGACCACCGTCCGGTCATCATGCAGCTAGGTCAACCAGACGACTCTAGCCCTCCTTCGGTCCAAGTGGTTGACTATGCCAAGCTAAAACATTATCTTGCGGACAGGCCGTCCTCGTCCAGCTTAGATAGGATCCCGGACGTATTGGGGTCCGTTGCGGACGTAGATCTCGCGATCGATTCCCTGGTCGACCACCTGCAGGCCGGCATCGGAGAGGCCTCGAGAGAGGTCGAAGAGGCGAGCGATCGCCGCTTCGTACTCCCTGCCGACGTGCGGGCGTTGTTGACGGAAAAGAACGCGGCGACTCGTGCGCACGACCACTATCCGACCGAGGAAAACCGCGCACGTTTACGCGCACTTCAAAGATCGGTTAGAGCCCGTATATTAGAACTCAGAAGTCACAGATGGGACGCCCTCGTCGAAGGGCTAAGGCCGTCGCATCTGGCTTACTGGAAATTAGCTCACAGCCTCAAAATAGAGGCTTCTTATCTTATGCCCCCCCTCGAGAGGGGTCCCGGTATACCGCTCGCCTTCGATAGCAGCGACAAGGCGGAGTGCCTCGCCACTTGTTTGGAGAGCCAGTGCTCTCCGAACAGTGTCGATGCAAATACCGACCGGGTCGAGGGTATCGATGGATGCGTGCGGGAGCTGGATAAGCTCCCCGCGACAGACTCCCTGTCCCCAGTCACGTCTGAGGAGGTTCTTTCCATTATAAAAAGCCTTAAGCTTAGAAAAGCACCAGGTCCCGACGGGATCAGGAATGAAGTACTTAGACTTCTTCCCGATCGCCTCATAGCTCTTTTGGTCTGCATCTTCAATGTAGCCATAGCCCACTGCCATTTTCCAGCCGCCTGGAAAAAGGCCATAGTCATAGGTATCCGTAAGCCCGGCAAGAGCGCGTCGCTTCCCGACAGCTATCGCCCGATCAGTCTCCTAAATACTTTAGGGAAAATGTACGAGCGGATCCTTCTGAACCGTCTCAAGTCAGTAATAGAGGAGAAAGACCTCTATCCGCCTGAGCAATTCGGTTTCCGTGCTAGATATTCTTGCACTCATCAAGTGCACCGCCTCACGGAGCACGTTGCATTTAATTTTGCTGAATTATATAAACCCCGCCGTACACTTGCGGTCTTTTTCGACGTTGCCAAGGCCTTCGATAAGGTCTGGCACGAGGGATTGATCTACAAGTTGTATCACTTTGAAGTCCCCGATAGGCTAATTAAAATAATTCGCGACTATCTAACAGATCGCACCTTTCGCTATAGAGTGGAAGGTGAATTGTCCACGCCCCGTCCAATACGCTCAGGCGTTCCCCAAGGTTCGATCCTGGCTCCTAGCCTATTTAACCTGTACGTCAGTGACCTACCTCGACTCCCGGAGGTCGAGGTAGGGCTATACGCTGACGATACAGTCTTATATGCCTCAGATAGGAATAGATCCGACCTCAGACATAAAGTCCAACGCGCCGTGACCACTCTCGGGAAGTGGTTTAACGAGTGGCGAATAGCCGTCAATCCCTCGAAGAGCGCCGCGATGCTCTTCGATGCGGATTCGTCACAGATACCGTGGAAGCTTAAACCTGTTAAGCTCTACGATAATCCGATTCCGTACGTAAGAGAGACCAAATATCTAGGGGTAACCCTAGATAGTAGGCTCTCTTTTAGACCCCACATCCGTAAGGTTAGGAACAGGGCCGCGTGGGTCCTGGGCCGGTTGCATCCTCTGTTGTGTTCGGTGAGCAAAATGTCCACGCGACATAAGCTCACGCTCTACAAGACGTGTATTCGACCAATTTTGACATACAGTTGCGCTGTGTTCGCACATATGTCCGAGTCGAGTTTCAAACGGTTACAATCGATACAGAATAGGTTCCTCTATCGTCTCACCGGGGCCCCGTGGTATGTTCGAAGCGTAGATCTCCATAGAGATATGGAGCTTCCTTCGATACATGCCTACGTTAAACAGCTCTCCCGTTCGTATTTCGACACCGCGTCGAACCACGCGAATCCGTTAATAAAAACAGCCGCCACTTATGACCCACGGACATCCGGTGCAAACGCCGGCCGCGCAACATTTTTATTGATCCCGACGATCACATCGAAAATGCGAATAAATATTACACATCCGTCTCTCCAAACAGAGCGTACCAGCGCCCACGCCCGCGTAACCACCGCTCTCTCCGCAGAGGGCGGGCGGTCAACTTCGCTCCCGCACACCCGTCACGTCCACCCTCTCTAGCGGTAACCCAAGCCTAGGTCCGTTCCTCGGAGTGAAACCCTTGGGTCAGGCAACCGCCCGCGCGATACAAGTGACACTGTACGTGTATCACTTAGCTACCTACATACAACACTACACACGTATGAACATACACACGTGCACACCACACAGGTACATAGGTTCTGTGAGGGACCTTTTTTTTCTTTTTTTACGCTAGTTAGTTAGCGCTAGTTAGTGTAGAAACATTCCGATTACTGAATACACATACGCACGGTTCCTTCCTTCCTCCCAGAAGGAGGGGAACGTGCCTATGTGTATAAATTAGTTAGCTCGAATCGTAGGTGTAGGGATTCGATTAGATCGCGACTTATTTGCGAACGCGGCGACCGCCCGAGCCGAGGTCCGGCCACTTTGGCACCCTCGTGCAAGTCGTCCACAAAACTTTCGCGGCTGAGTGCCCTCTGCGCTCGCCCCCAAGTCCGGTGAAGCTGTAAACGCCGCAGCGGCTTTAGGGCCCCTAAGGCTAACAGTGTAGTCAGTTCTAAAAAAAAAAAAAAAAAAAAAAAAAAAAAAAAAATTGCACAGTAAGCAAGTAATGAGAACAGAATCACTATATTAGGCACCGTTTTTAACGAATATCAGTGTATTAGCTAATAAATACGGATATTAGTTAGATTCACAGATTAGTTTGTAATTTTTGTATTAAGTATCTGTTGATATTTCGTATTATAGAATCACTATATTACTCACCGTTTTTAACGAATATCAGTGTATTAGCTAATACGAATATTAGTTATGTTCATAGATTAGTTAGTAATTTTTGTATTAGGTACCTATCTATTGATATTTCGTATTATATTAGCGGTTCCTTCAGTTCCTTGTAACTAGCTGCGATTGCATACATTTTATCGTATCTATATATTTTTGAGAATTTCAAATGTGAATATTTATTATTTTGTGTTTAGAATCAACTAAAAAATCAATCGATTGACTTTTTAATGAAAATATAAAAATTTCTATAATTGTAGTACATGACAGTGATATTTTTTAAATAATATATTTCAATATATCAAATATTTTGACGTTAACGGCAGTCCGTAATCCAGTGGCGTAGCTAGCATAGGTGGCACCCGGGGCGGATTTTATAGGTGTCACCCAAAAAATCAATCGAAGCTGTTAAAATAAAAAAAAGTTATAATCATTTACGTTTTATTAAAATACGAGTACCTATTACAAATATTTGAATATTATGTGAAACAAATTACTTTGTTAAAAATTAAAATTTCTTCCTTTTAGCTTTGACACTAGCGAACTCCGAAGTCACATCTTCAAAATTTATATTTTGTGTTGCTTCATGTTCTATCGTTAAAATACCAAGATTGTTTAATCTGGTTTCAGTCAATGTAGACCGCAGGTAATTTTTAATTAATTTTATTTTGCTGAAACTTCTCTCACATGAAGCAACTGATGCACATATTGTTATAAATAACTTCAGTGCGACCGTTAGATTCGGAAGAGATTCTGTAAAATCCCATTCCACAATAAATTTCAAAAAGTCCAGTGTCACCCAATTAGAGACAGTAATATTAGCCGTTTTTAAATGTCTTCTCAATCTTGGTATTTCTAAAAGGAGTTCTGTTTATGATACTTCATCGTAAAGCTTAGTAAATTTTGATATAGCAAATTTTTACTGTTCAATGTTTGCCGAAAGCAAGGTCTTTGACTGCACAACCTCAAACAATGAAGCTACGTCTTTAATGGACTTTACTCTTATTTCGAGTTCAATATTAAATCTGTCAAGACATTCTAACATGTCCTTTTGACGTTCCGCTCTAAGTGTAAGTCCAGCATCGGTGGACGATGCTAACTCACCGAGCATGCGTTTCTTGCGACGAATTCGTCGTTCCATCGAAATGTTGTATTTTTTCGATTTTTGTACAGCAAAATCTATTGCTTCTTCTGCTAGATGCAACCGTTTCTCTCCAATGAATAGACGAAGTGCTTCTAGTTTTATGATTATTTCATCAACACATAAACCTTTACTTTGTAATGCAATCTGAGCATTGTTCACTTCCCTTAGCACATCATTCCAAAAGAAAAGAAAACAAAGAAATGAGAAATTGCACACAGCAGGCATAAGATTTTGTGCAGCACCTCTAGTTTCTAAATTAACGTCTTGGTCACATAGTTCCTCAATTGCAGATATTATCTCATCAAAATTTTCAGCCAAAACTTTTACTGCACCATAATGAGCACTCCAGCGCGTTGTCGAAAGTCTTATAACAGATGCTTTGCTGTGATTGAGGAGCACTTCCCAACGGCTTGTGGAAGTTGAAAAAAGGTTAAATATTGTTTCCACTGCTCCGAAAAATGTAACACAAGTCACATTTTGTGCGAACGAAGTGTTGGCTGCATAAATTAATTGAATGATCTATACAACCAATAAAAATTGTTTTATTGTTTTTTTCTTTTATAATAGCTTGCACTCCTCCGTGTATACCACTCATAACTGCAGCATTATAATAACCTTGAGAACGACACATCATAATATCTAAGCCATCGTTTCAAGCTTCTTTAGTATTTCAGCGCTTAAATCAGCTGCTTTTTTCCATGTAAATGAAAGAATCCTAAGAATACTTATTTAACTTCTACTTTTCTATCATTAATTTTTACATAACGAATCACTTCAGACATTTGATCGACATGTGAAACGTCAGGTGTGGTATCAAACATGATTCCGAAATATTTGGCCGATTTAATTTCGTTGACAAGTTGACATTTTACATGATTAGCTAAAACATTTATGAACTCATTTTGTATTTCTGGCGATAAATATGTTACTTTAGGTGATTTTTCCTGCTCCAAATATAGTATATGTTCTTTGAGTACTGCATCATACTTTGACAGCAGTTTAACTAGTTCTAAGAAATTACCTTTATTAGACGACCCTTGGGTTTCATCATGTCCACGAAATGATAGGTTTTGTTTAGCCAAAAACAATGTTATATCTAATAATCTAGATAAAAGATTTTTCCACTTCTGTTTTTCCGTATTCACTAATTGCAAGGTTGCATCATCTATTGTGGTGTGAGATTTTAATCTCATTTCCAAAGTTTTCCACTTTTCGAAATTTTCTAAATGTTCACATGAAGTTTCATGGTCCAATACTTTAGGATTTAGTTTCCACCCCTTCTGAAATCCAGTTGTAAATGTTGTTTGTATATTACTGACAGCAAATAAACGACAGCAAAAACAGTACAGGTTATTTGATTTAGGAGAAAATACCATCCATGATCGTAGAATTTTTTCACCACTAGGCATCTGTTTATAAAACCATTCCTGTGAAAGATGACGAGAATCACATTTAATCTTTGAACCATGACGAGATACAGTAGGAAACGGTCCTTCTTTGTTCTGGAAATGTTCACTGCCCTTATTTATTATGTCAATGCGAACATTATCAGGTAGCGGTAAACTCCAATATGAAACATCTCTCAAGTGTTGAACTGATTCTTCGAAGCTAATGCTATCTCCGAAAGTAGCATTAACGGCGTCATTTTCATTATTTATTTTAATTCCGTCAAGGTCCTAGGTCGCCTTTATTGATTCTGTATTGCCCATGTTGCTATCTGAATGTGAGTCTCCAAGATGTGAATCATAACTTTCGTCAGCAGGAGACTCGGGTACTTTACTTGAACTTTGGCCGCTATCTGCTTTTGTGACATATTTGAAAAGAGAACCGGACATGCTCTGAATTTCATCCATTTTAGTCTTTTTGACTTTTCTCTGTTGAAACCCGCTTTCTCTTTTTGAAGTATGAATTCCCCGAGGCATATTTCGTTCTGGATATTCTAAAAAATATTTTTAGTTAGTAAGTGATACGTAGATTTTATAAACTAATCATAACAGTAAATAAACACCTACACGTTACATAACTAGCTTTGTGAAATATATTTTTATATAAATTAACAATCCTGCGTCTGAGTGTAAATATGTATTTAAGTATTATTAGAAAAATACCAATTAAATACTCCACCGTTGATTGTGATATCCGTGCCACGAGTGCTCGAGCTACTCATCTCGTAGCCAAATCAACGTACGCGAAGTTGTATGATATGATTATGATTACTTTCAATCAAAAATGTAAACTTAATATATTCCGTTTTTGTAAACATATCCCATTGCTATTAGATCGGAAAATAATAAGTAAGTAAATAATAAATAAGTATATTATTTACAATTAAACATTTATACTTAAAGTAATAATTTTAAACGTGTAGAAATATAAATAAAACCTTTTTACGCCAGCAAAGCCTATAAAACCTGTTTTAATAAATAAATACCTATAATAGATAGTAATACTTGCCCAGGCTAAACAAAAAAATATTACTGCAATCCGTCTAAAATACCTTCTGTAGGTACCTATTTATCATTTAGGATGGCTGTGGCTCAATTATGTAGTTTTAAAATACACAGTAATTAAAAGAGAATAAAATAATTGAAGGGTTTTTCAAAATAATCTAAGATACTGCTATTAGATACTAAATGAATTTAAAATGTAAGTATTACCTGTAATATAACAAAAATACTTCACTTACCTTGTTTATTATCTTCAAGAATCGACTATATTAAATCGGTTTTTATACAAAAAAATTTGTTTATAATATCTAATAATTAACAAACACTTTGCACTAGACGTTCACACGTTCACGTAAGAGAATATTGAAATGAATAGCGGTCGGAAACAAAAGAAATGCCCCCCCCCCCCTCCCAGCTACCGTAATCTATATAAATAATAAAATTGAAGTGTCTGTCCGTAATGTCAATAACAGTTTTTTTTTTTTCAAAATGCATATGACGATTCAGTATCCTAACAAGTAACAAGATCTACCTTACTCTATGCAATGATCAATTGAGAACTCGTACTAGTGCTGGGTTGTTTCTGATTTTTCGTACAACGAAACGAAACACTTTTTTACACTCAAGGAACCGTTCTTAGAAACGGTTATAAAAAAACGCTTTTTTTCTTAAATTCGATAACAAACTGCACTGAAAAAACGAACTTTTGACGTTTAACCAAAACGACAGTTTTATTCGTTCCTTCATTTCTGTTTTTTTCTCTTACAACCAAATTTGTATCGTGTATTCTTAGCAATTGATGCATAATAAATACGATATAACTGAGAACTTTAGCTTTATTCAGCATTAAAATTGCACGTATTAAAATCTAAACATGATAGATAAAATCTAGTGACAACGTTTGTCAGTTATACATAAATAAGTCTATGGTTAAACCAAAAAGTTCACATCAGCAATAACATTCATTGTAGCTTATTCGTTACTTCAAATTTAAAGTAGTTTCTTATTACGGATGAATCAAAAATAAAAACCACAACATGTCACTTCAAGATCCCGCCAAAAACTTACTTGTTGTTGTTAAATAGAGAAACAGTTCGTTCGTTTTTCATAGAAGAAATGGTTATTAAAAGCGTTTCTAAACGACTACCGTACAGGACTGTTGATTAAATGACGATACAATGTCATAATATCGTTAGTAATAAAGATAATTATTAAAAGAGATATTTTTTTTTTCTCTCGGTTAAATTTTTTTGTAATTTTCTCATTTCATCTTGTCTCGCATATTATTTATTCTAAAAAATCACCGTAAACTTTCACCGCAACTATTTTTCTTATTTTCACTCCATGTTTATCACTTGAACATTGATCAAGCTACAATGCGTTACTCATAGATTATTACTTAATCGGCGTTACTGTCTACCGAGTCAGTTTCTATCTTGAAAAATGGTCAAAAATATTGCGCAGTATGCCTGGCGAGTAAATTGTCCAATATTATTTCAACCTAGCATTCCCAATAATATTGTTTGCGCGTGGGTAGCCTTAGGAAACGTAGATAGAGAGGGAACTAGATGGAAAGATCGACTATTTTGACAACTGTGGCGCTTTCAATTTAGTAGATACCAGAGTTTTAATAATTAGTAGGTACCAACAAAGTAAAAAAAGTGGTTAGATACAGCGACAGAAAAACAAAAATTCCTTATTCCTTTCTCCTTTGATCTTCATATTTTGAAGTGATAACTTCTTATGGGAGGGTAAACCGCTTCGTAACGTAACGCGTTACGGCGCCACTCTGTCTGGCTTCGCTTCTCTACTCAGTGTTCTAATGTACATACTTAAGAATTGTAACGATTAAATATATGTATTTTATAATCGATAAAAGATTTTATTAAAACATAACCTTTCCTCGCATTATCATATTAATATACATAAAGTTTAAATAATAACGTAAGCTTTTGTCAAGTTAAACAATTTCAATATTAAATAGTTCAACTTAGACTAGTTTTATTTATCACTTCTGTCGTGCGTCCCGAGACGCACAAGTTGTTTTTTTTTTTATATTTCATCCTTCAACTTCGTTGTGCCATGAAGAAATATCCCTAATTCTTTTAAGTTGTTCCCTTTACGTCAGGAAATTCGCTATTTTGTGTTTTATTTACCCTACAAAATAATTATTAATTACATAAATCAAGAAAGAATAAAACACACGGAGGAGTTTTTGGCGGGATCTTGAAGTGATGCTGTGGTTGTTATTTTTAATTCATTTACTTAGGTTTTTGACCCTATATTATAATATTGGTGGCGTTTTGCGTGATATAGTTTGGTTTTATGCATAAGTAAGGTGGATTATAAATATAAGCTGAAAGCATTCATTCCGAGATCCCACAAAAATTCCCTAGAAAGTTCTAACAAGGGAGCCACCATCTTGTTAGGCTACTGAGTCGTCATAACACTTGACAACATAATTCACTCGACAATGGCAGTAATGGTCTTCATTAAAGAGGACCGGTTGCCAAGTTAGGAAGAGGAAGAAGAAGAAGAAACACACGGAATAAAGAGTATAAAACATAATTAATAAAATTGATCTTTAACATTATTTTTGTTTAAAATAATTTAAAGATACATTTTTTGTTATATTTTTGTAATGCATTCTTTTAATTCTATTAGAATTTTACTTTATACGATTACAAAATATTATAGTCTATTATTTGGCTTAGACGTGTATCCGTTCTTGTAGCAATTATGGCAGCCCAGCGGAAGCATTTAGTCAGTTGTGTATTGTATTAATTTTTAACCAATAATTTTATCCGCGTTATCTATGTAATGAAATAAAAAATAATAACATGTATTTTTACTGGATCAATTTAGTATGCTCTTGATATGTAATACTTTGCAAATAAACTTTCGATAACTACTTATTTGGCATATTGCCATGAACTTCCGGTGTAAAATAAAGACAAGACACACGCGGATCTATTGAGAAAGGCAGGCGAATAATCATAAAATTTAACCTAAGACAAAGACTTATTTATTAACTTTACATTATTTCTTTTTAAAAAATGTCCAATAACGGTGCTCCAGACTCTTGGGAAAGTCAAGCCGATGTTATAGGTGAACAAGGTGCAAATGATTCCAATGATGTGTCTATGAAATTTTCCACGTTGAACGTTAATGCCGTGGAGTTCGTGCCTTCTTTTTGTAAGCCATCACAAGCTAGCGACGATTCAGATTCCCCCACTACACCAATTAAATCTGAAAGCGGATCTACGAATTCTGCTGGGAGCCCTGTTTTGAATGGTGAGTGTTTGTCATTATCTTTTACGAAAGTTCCACTGCATAGTTCGTGTTGTACTGCTTGAACAGTTTTTATATCTCGACTAATGATTTTAAACTGTGTCATTTACCGTGCAACAACAGCGACAAGTTGAAAAGTATAGAAACTGAACTTATGTACGAAGATAATTTTTTTTTTTTTTCGAATCCAGTTCTAACGGGTTAAATCCGACACGCGGCGCGGTACTGTACACATTACCTGATGTTCCTTTTTTTAATACTTTCTTATAGTGTGTGTAAATAATTAACGAATTCTACTAGAAATGAATAGAGGTATGTACACATATCAATAAAATTATATACTAAGTTTATCTAAACATAATGCCTGTCAACTTTCACTTACCCTCCTCAGTCATATGGTCACTACGTTTCATAATACTTATAATTATTTTTTATTATACTTTAGTAAATGGAATTTATATACTATTAAATTAAAATATTAATTCTCATGCTAGTCAGTGAATTACTCTTTGGTTTCTTATAATTTACTATCTTAACCTTAAAAGAAATAAAAATGATAGGTAATTCTAAATATTTTTTTAGCATAATGAATTGTACAATTTGATCTGATATTGTGTTGAATTATATAAATAAAAATCATTATTGACATAATTTAGTTAAAGTTTCCTACATGATTATGTGGCACATACTTAAATTTTACCACTTAAAAAGTAGTTTTCTGTATTAAAATAAAAGTTAACTATCTTTATCTACTGCTATGTATAGAAGCTAATTAAATAAATATTGTTTTTCATTCTTTAGTAAAAGTGAGAGTATTTACATATTGTTAATGACCTCAAGAGGTTTAATCTACATTCATGATAGTTATTCATTCCAAATATGATATCAATCAGTTATCAAATAATTAAAGATTAAGAAGAAAGAAGAAAAGAGAACTATTTTCATCATTTTCAAGCACAGTTTCCCTTAGTTGGTTAAAAACTAAAAAAAGATTATCATGTGAATAATGTTCAAAACAAAATTTAATCTATGAAAAAGGAATATATTGTAAATATGAAAGTAAGACAGAAGAATATTTAATATGCATTTGTAAAGCGCCATACCTAAATCAAATAACCTAAGGGGAACTGGATGAAATATGATTTAAGGAAAATGAGATTAAAGGTAAATGTATAACAATATATTATGTGGAAGGGTGTAAAGTAATATGCTTTTAAAAAAATAATATTTCCATAGCATATATCAATGTGTAAACTAAATGGATAGATCTTAGTGTACTGATCCTATAATCTCATTTTTGTGAAAAATGTCTATTACTGTGTAAATATCCCAAATACAGGAAAATAGTGACAGTTAAGTAGCTACTGCTAATCAAGGTGCTTGAATTAATAGTATAATTGAGTTTTTTTTTATTTGAATTTTGTTTCAAACTATTTTATTAGAAAAGTATTCATAGGTTTATCTTCTATTTACTTGACAAGAAACACCAGCATCAACAAATAACAGTGGATTATGTATCAGTAATGGAAGAAGGTTAGTGTTTGAAACTGGAATGTAATGAAATAAAAAGGAAATCATTATGCATAGGATGTGGTGATGCCGGTGGAGAGAGTGGCGACGGTGGCGCGGCCTCTGTTTCTCCGCGAGTCGAAGAACCACCGCCTGTACCACCTGCTGCGACACTACAAGTTCCCGCCAATGTATCCCCAACTGCAGACAGCTGGGAGGCAGAGGTTGATGATGCCTTACTCACTCCTGAGGACAACAATGAACCTGAGGAAGAAGAATTAGAAGAACAACAAGTAGGAACTTCAAACACTGAAAATGTATGCATGTCGCTTATTTATTTTATTTTTCATATTTATACTACTTATTATATACCTACTGAGCATGCATGTTGATTAATGCTCATATAGGCATTATTTGTTATGAATATTTAAGAAAATAATATCAACAAACAATGAATGATGAAGTAGTTCAAAGTAATTGAAATTATAGTAACCTAGTAAATTCAATTGAACTACACCTGGTAGAAGTGAAACCTTCACAAATCATAAAAATATTTACACAAACAATACACCACACTGGCTATGATGCCTTTTCCCAAAGCTTCATAATATGCAGTCAAACACACACACACATATGAAAAAAAGACAGATAATAGGAAACACCATATAAGTTATTCTACCTCATTCTTTCGCAGGCTAAGTCATAGTGTTTCTTTTTTCGTTTCGTCGCTTTTCAAATCACAACGGTAGGTACCAAAGGAGTTTCCACTTCAAAAATCTGTACAAATGTCAAAAACATTAAATGACTAAGGTGTGGTGTTTTAATTTAGCATTTAAAGTAATCTTATCATTTTAGTTTAATAACTAAAGGCAATTGCAGACTAAAGGTATTGACAATACAACATACTCAAACTTCATACATTCCTGTGACAATGTGTCAATATTATGTTCTTTCATTTTATTAACCTTTCTTGGTACTTAATTTTTCAAATAATGTAAATTTCAAAACATATTTAACATCATGCATACTCTAAATGTATATAAGTAAATCTAATTTTTCTTTCAATATCTTGTATATAAATTTCAAGCTCTAAATCTCTTAAAATTCAACATAATATGGTAGGTTGTTTGATTTTAAAACACTAAAACTCCTTTAACTATGATACAAAATATCATTTTTTCTGATATAATTTATTTCAAATCTTGCCATTTCAAGGTTTTCATTTTGCTGATTATTTTTCATGTCATTATTTGTTTACTTAGTCCACAGTAATATGTATTGTTATGTACATAGATAGTCCTTACATTTTGTTGCCATAAAAAGATGAAAGATCTATTATGGAATATTTTAGCCTGACAATGACTCATGTTAGTATGTAGCATCCATCTGCTTAAAAATTCCATTCAAACAAGGACACTAAATTATCATGCAATACTTAAAAATTTAAAACAAGGTTTTAGATTTTAATTCTAGTGTTAGTTTACTTTTATAATAAAGTAGTGCTGTCTTGTGTTGGCCTAATTGTTAGTGTTAAAATTAAAAAGTTTATAGTATTGCAAATGATTTAGCATTAAACTTTTTGCAAATATTAACAAAAAGGTCTGTGCTTTTTCCAGGATGATGGTGAAATGACAAAAAAGATACCCAAGAAGAAACCTCCTAGAGTAGAAGACACTCGAAGCAAAAAAGAACATGTTAATGTGGTGTTCATTGGACATGTTGGTGAGTGTTTATACAAACTTAAGATAATACCAAATTCAATACATTTGTTCCAAGTTACAAACAATAATAAGTCTTTTATTGTTTTTATAAATACATTAATTTTGAATTGACAATGTGTCCTTAAAAATTAGCTTATTCAACTAATAATGTAGGTTACGGAAAGGTTAATAAATTAAAATTAATAAAATAAAAAATTCTAGATGCGGGTAAATCTACTATTGGTGGTCAAATTATGTCACTTACGGGAATGGTAGATAAAAGAACATTAGATAAATATGAAAGAGAAGCCAGAGAAAAATCTAGAGAATCTTGGTACTTATCATGGGCCCTTGATACCAATCAAGAAGGTGAGTAGAAATTATTCATATTTTGTACATTTCAGGCATATAAATATTGCATATTAATGTTTGCTGGTACCTAATATTTTTAAGCCAATTAAATAAACAATAATTAGAAAAAATATAACTCAGTTATCTTATTGTTCAGTTGTATAAAGACAAAATTGACTTGTTATGTGAAATCATTCAAAAAACCATTTTTTTCTCTATTAATATACCTACTACTACAGGCAACAATATTTTAAGTAACTTGAATAAAACAAGGGGTCTATTTAGTCCTCAAATTTTTTTAATGTAGTGTTCTATTTGTGACTGTGTATATGATTACTGCTTTACGTTTTTTAACATAATTAACATTTCAATGTTTATTTTAAAAAAAAGTTTATTGGTGTGAGATTTTATAAATTATCATGAATTATTATTGCCATGAATTAATTCTAGTATCTATCACAGTATGCATGGAAAGTTAAAGAAAAAATAATCGAAATGTTACATAAAAAAGTAAAACCTAGGTAATAAACATGAATTACTTGTGTGTTGCAGAGCGTGACAAGGGTAAAACAGTAGAAGTGGGGAGAGCTTACTTCGAGACTGACAAGAAGCATTTCACAATTCTTGATGCCCCTGGGCACAAGAGTTTTGTACCTAATATGATAGGCGGCGCCGCGCAGGCCGATCTTGCTGTGCTGGTATATTCATTTTTAATTTCTATATTGTTAAAATTAAAACAATGTGGTATTCCTGATTATTTACCAATTAACAATTTACTGTATCTTACAGAAGAGAATTACTAAACTAAATATATTTGAAATTAATCTACCAGTAGTTAATAATATCATTTTAAAATGTAATTTAATGGTCCAATATTATTTACTGGTTTTATTGCAGGTCATATCTGCACGTAAAGGTGAATTCGAAACAGGATTTGACCGAGGTGGACAAACACGAGAACATGCTATGTTAGCAAAGACTGCTGGTGTCAAGCATTTAGTAGCCTTAGTTAACAAAATGGATGATCCCACTGTCAACTGGGATGAGAAAAGGTATGCCATAATTATAGTTGACATATTATGAACTGAGGCTTCGGGTCATAAATCATATTTATCTGTCTGTCTCGCTTGCACTTAGAGGTCTTATGGAGAGGTGTAGTGATGTGTGTAAGATTTGTAGAGGTGCATATCGATAACGGGATAGGTACGATCAATATACTAAATTATGTTAATTATTAATAGGAATAATTTTTCGTTATTTGAAAATATAACTTTTTAATTTGTAAGATAAAATATTTGTTTCGACGTAATCATAGAGAAACTGTATAGATCGTAATGTGGCCCTGAAGGGCCGATTTTGTCTTTTCTAGGGATATTTCTTAGTTCTTCAAAAATCCTCATCCGTATCTTCCCCATCTGTATCATCTTCCTGTAGGTTAATTATCAGAGGTGGTGCTTGATCTCTTAAAATAGTTTTTCTTAAGTTCTTATCTGGAGCTCCTCAGCATGCCTCACACATTTGGTCCAGTCTTCTTGAGTAACATTATCAATAGGGTTGTGGAGAAGAATTTCAACATCAGCAATGTTATATGTATGATTTTTTGCTGCAACTTCTCCTTTTACATGAGCCCAGACAAGTTTGATGGAGTTATATTGACAGTGATATAGAGGCAGTCTTATCACTTTGTGACCCCTTTCAAAGCAGGCTGATCTAAGGCATATATTTATTTTGGGTTACTCTCCTTCACTTTTCTTAACAATTCTTCCCTTAAGTGTGCATTCGAGAAAGGAATGTTTTTCTTTGTCAGCCATTCTTAAACATCACTTTTCTTTTTAGAAGATGTGGGAATCCTTTCTAATTGCATGGAGTGGTAGCTGGCGTTATCGATGACTATTACAGAAGGTTCTCCAAGAACATTTAATAAATCAGAAAACCATGCCGTATATGTATCACTATTTATTTCATTGTGGTAGTCAGCATTCTTAGACTTAATGGCTTTGAAAATAAATTTTGCCTCCGGCACAAAGACAGTCTATCCAGAACCAGCATGCAACATGATTAATCTCTGGCCCTTCCCTACTGGCTGATTCTTGAAACCACCTTCATCATTCATTCCAAGCCACATGCATTTTCTTGAGTGGTTTTGATTGACCCAAGTCTCATCAAGATAAATTTGTCGCTGTTGATTGTTGATTTTTCTGAGAAAGTCCACTCTGGCACATTATATCCGCTCTTTCCATTAAATACTTTTGTCCATCAGCATTTTTTAAAAATTTGTAGCTGACCTTCATCAAAATTTTTCTCATTGAAAAATATACGCACTTAAAATAAGGCATCTGTTCTTGGTATTTTTCTTGAATTTTAGCCACTGATGGATATTCCCAAATGTCATAAAATGAATCAATTATATGTTCTAGTACGCTGACATCAAAGCTATCTAGATCAGTGACAGTCGCTGTCTTCTTAACATTTGCTCTTGATATATTCGGGTTGCCTGCCTGTGATACTTCAGTTTTTATTCGATCCATGGTCGCTCTACTAACTCCACAAATCGGTGCTGCAAGCTCTGGTGGATTATTGAAATTGAGGGAAGCGTTTTTCTCGGGGTCAGTTTTCAATTATCTTAAAAACAGGAACACATTGTGAATTTACAGCCTGAGCTTGAGCGTTGATGTCACCATTTAATTTCTTCAAAACCGCGTCACAAAATAAATTCTCCATTGTGCGTATTGCGTAACGAAGCGTAAGTAATGTAATGAGTCTCGTAACAAAAATCTTACATTTATAGAAAAACAACAACCCTTATTCGTAATGACCAATCAGGAGTCAGAGTGCTAATGAAGGTCACGATGACGCAACAACCCTTATTCGTAATGACCAATTAGGAGTCAGAGTGCTAATGAAGGTCACGATGACGCATCGACCCTGCGTTCGCAGGTAGCTAAGTATCGATAATGGGTTGCATTGAGGGCACATTCCTACTGTCAGTGACATTTATTGCCCGACTACTCAGTTTAAAATGCGTCGACTAGTATGACATAACGTAATGCAAACAATTCATCATCATTGTATTGTCTAGATAAAATATGTGCTCTTTATGTAAACTTTTTACAATAATGTGCTATCATGTTACTATAGTATAAACGTTACTGAACTACAAATTCATCTAATTTTTAATCATTGAAATTACTTGAATACTACTTTAAAAACTTGGTTAATGAGTTTAGCATTGTTTTTTTTTTATAAACATTTTATTATCTATATATTTTTTTATATTACAGATACAATGAATGCAGGGACAAAATTCTTCCTTATCTCAAAAAACTGGGTTTCAATCCAGCCAAGGACCTATCATTCTTGCCTGTTTCAGGTCAAACCGGACAAGGTTTATTGGAACGAGTTAGTACTAACATTGAGTTAGTTATATATGTGTTTTACACATTATTCCATTAATTTAGATTATACATACCTATGAATATTTAGTATAATTTACGAAATTACATATATATATTTTTTAGTGAAGTAATACATTTACAGTATTACAAAATTAATATTTGTTTTTATCAGGTGGCTGAAGATGTATGTACTTGGTACCGTGGACCATCTTTTATACAACTTATTGATGAACTACCGTCACTTAACCGTAAGATGGATGGCCCATTTATTATGCCTGTTGTGGACAAATATAAAGATATGGGCACAGTTCTAATGGGAAAAGTGGAAGCCGGCACCACACGAAAAACTAGCACTCTTTTCCTTATGCCTAATAGGGTAAGTCTTTTAATATTCAATTTTAGTTTTTATTAAGACATTTTTTTAGTATTACATATTTCGTAGTTCATGTAGTTTCTTATGTGTATTTTGTTTAGTTGTAACTTATCAGCCTTAGATATCTTAGTGCTAATGGCAAAATAGTTTGTAGCACCCTTATTGGGCTTCCGCTTTGATGCCCATAGCGTTTAAAGGGCTAGATTCAGACATATAAGACTAGTATGGGCCTGGAGCAATTATGTTAGCAAATTTAGAGATCACACTTAAAAAAATAATTATGTGTGCACTTCACATGTGGTGGAAGTTTATAACCTTCACATCTTATGTTTTTTTAATTCGGAAAGTGATCAAATACATACTAACTTAAAGTTTATGAAAATATACATGCAAGTACTCACTCGCAATCATTATTCACAATATCATTTTCAATTAATGCACATTTGAAATATCCATGGTAACCTAACAATTTCATAAGTGTTGTCTAAAAAGTTTTTGTTTCGTGCCTCTTTGGGGAGGTAATAAAATTCATTATTGCATGGCAACAAACCTCTTTTGTACCATTTTACCTTTGCCTAAAACTTTCCTATCTCATTTTCTCCCATGTTAAATCTTATGAATTTACGTGTCTGACTCATTTTACTGTCGCTTTTGGTTTTTCGTTTCATCGACTTTCAAATCACAATGATGCTAAAAAAGTTTTCACTTCAAAAAGGTCAGCCTATTGGGAGCGCAATAAACTTTCCTAATTTACCGTGAGCAAAATTTAGATAAATATTACAAAAGGTCACCCATCTGTCACTTGGTGAGTCCCTTGGCCCTGGCACCCAGGTCACACTCCTTAAAGTCGTCCCTGAGTCTAGTTTATATAACGAAACTGTAGACTGATCACATAAAATTGTGATAAATTCGATAACAGTTAATATGAAAATATTTACAAATTATTTCCTGAATTTATTATCAGGAAAAAACAACATTATTATCATTGTTTTCAGAAATTTGAGAAGAATACTAGAGACATTTAATCTAAATGGTATGAGAAATAAAATCATAATTTATAGCTGTTTATATTTACAGGTTCAAGTCACTGTTGATCAGCTTTGGTCTGATGACATTGAAGTAACATCTATTGGTCCGGGCGAAAATGTTAAAGTAAAACTCAAAGGAATTGAGGAGGAAGATGTTTCTCCTGGTTTTGTCCTCTGTGATGTTGCAGAACCTATCACCACTGGAAGAGTGAGTAAGCTGTTTTATTTACAAAAATCTAATTTTGTAGTTATTTGTTGCACTATACTAGTCTTTTCAGTGAGCAATGTGAGCATTCACACTAGCCTAACATGAGATGTAGTGGATTAAGTTATTCTTTGTATTTGTAGACATGCAAATTGATATAGGTACTGCAATACTGTCTAGATAAAATGAAATCTTATTACATTGCCTTTGTACTGGTTGAGCCTGAGAGTAACTTGACCAGTTATTTCACTAATAGTGAAAAATGTACGATTATCCCTATTTTACTTTTTAAATCGTTTATCATTTTGTATAAAAAATATTTGCATTTATTTATTCTTTTCAAACAATTTAGAATCACCACAATAGCTGTATGTTTATTTATAAATTAATAGATAAAAAATTATGTCAACAGATCTTTGATGCTCAAGTAGTCATCCTCGAGCACAAATCTATAATATGCGCAGGATATTCAGCTGTCATGCATATACATTGTGCTGCAGAAGAAGTCACAGTCAAGGTAATAACAACTTTCAACCAATGGCTTTCCCAAGCAGGTTTCAAACGCGTTTAATTTCTATTCCGCTTAGGGTTGTAGTGTGAAGTTAACTAGCCTAGTTGGAAAATAAAAGGTCTAAAGATAAATTATTTTTACCAATTGGACTGTTTGTTTTTAAAATTCGCGTTTTCAATCATAGTAATTCTCCTGCTTTGTAATATTAGTATGATAAAGAACTATACAGAAAATTTAATTTTGTAGACTGTAAATTTACAATCACTGTCAAACTTGAAAATAATGTAGCCAAATTAATTTTTCTAGCCTTGTCCTACCGTTTATTTCACGTTCCTATTAATTTAATAGTAAAATCTAAATACTGAATTGAGGATTTTTATTTATTAATTGAAATATTTTGTATTATTCAACATACTCGATAATAAACTACTATTATTACATAATTCAGGAAACTAAAATATGTGCATACACCATATTACTTATAAAAAACCTACAAAAGAAATATAATACAATTATAAAATAGGAATAATATCTCGTACCATTTTACAATTAATTCTAATTGTTGGACATAATTATTAATGAAATGAACTATAGTCGTACAAGTTCGTGTGTGACCGTCCTTTGTTTTAGACGTTGGCGGGGACGAGGTAGCGCGACACTACAAATACACTAAAGTAATCAGTAAGTTATCTCGGCAGTGTTCTTGAAATAATTACGTGCAACCGCCAAGTCGCTCGGTAGATAAACAGGCGCTAGGGCTGCCCTCTTGACTGTGTTTTTTGGGTTACTTACTTACGTATTTGATAATGCTATATTAAATTGGCATTGTTATCTTTTCACCAAAACACATGAAATGTATAATTTTGTGAGTTTTATATTTGAAATTATTTCTACTTGGGTTTTATTTCAAAAGTGATTATGGATTACTAAGAAGGGAATTTATTTAAAATATTAATCGAGTTTTAAGAAATATATTGAAAACTAGCTGTGCCCATGGCTTCGCTCACGTAGACTACAGAATGCCCGCGCGAATCTTGCTCCCCCGCTCCCTGCTATTTTAAAGACAAAAATGCCCCTAATTACTTTTCTAAAATAAAAGTAGCCTAAGTTACTCCCTGTATCATCAGCTATCTAACAGTGAAAGTCCCGTCAAAATAGGTCCAACCGTTTTGGAGGTTACCCGGAACAAACAAACAGACAGACAGACAATAAGAATGGGCTTTTTGTTATGGGTATCATATATACTTTCATATACATTTAGTAAAAAACTGTTATTTTGACATTACAAACAGACACTTCAATTTTATTAATTGTATAGATAGGCAAACAGTTTATTTGGGTTACAATCCAATTAGCACAATAAGGGATACATTTTTGACTGTTATACATATACCATTGGACAATTTATCTTCATATAACACCTTCGGTGAAACTGTTAATCTCTTTTCTTCTTTTTTTTTTTAGGAAAAAGATTTTTCTGCAATGAATTGAAACTCTTTGCTTCTTAGTGTTTTCATAGATCTTCCGTCTTTACCTATTTTTTAATACTGATTTCCAAAAAACCAGTCGCTTCAGACACGGTTTTCGCCAAATTATTGTTTTTGTATTTCATTTTAGCACTTTCTTCGCTGTATGAGTTGTCAGGTCTATACTTTTTACTCTATGAAGATGATCAAGTACAACACTAACTAAGAAAGTCTTAAACATGAAAGATACGTAAATATATAACTATTTAAATGTTAATTTATGAATAATTACTTTAATAACAATAATTTTTAATTGAAGAAAAATAATTTAACACAAGATAATGTTTAAACAATTTGCTTGAAAATTCGCATACGTCCACCCGTCACAAGGTGCCCTTAGACAAAATATGAAGAATCGCTTCAAAAATGTTAAATATTGTATTAATGTTATATTAATATATTTAGTTCTAGATATTTGAATAAAAAACCTGCAACCAGAAATGTTACTTTTATAATTCTCTTATTTCTGCTGTAGGATTGAGTAAGTTGTAATAATGGTTAAAGGGAACTTTTGAGTTAAATGTACGGTTTAGGTTTTTGCATATAAATTATATAGAGCTTAACACATTCCAGTTTTAATGAAGCAAAATTGTTAAGAAAATATTGCTCTTTCATTTGGTATATTTTTTATGTAGATAGGATCAGTAATTGCTTCAATAATCTTATTTAAAAATGCACTTAATTGTGCTAGTTTCACCTATTTTAAGGCCTTAACTACACTGACTACAGCAATGTGCTTTGTGCGTACACACTGACAACGAAATAAAAATAAAAATTACGTACAATACAGCCGAGGGATTCCCCATAAAACATAAACGAAAAATATAACTTATACTAGTAGATATAAAACACTTCATGCATAGTATTTATTTATTTTAAACACAGCTCAAAACTTAACTCTCTGGGCATTGAGTGAAAATCAGCGCTCGAGGACTCACCCCCTCCAGCATATAATGCTGACTCCAGGCCCATTTGCTACACACACATGTATTCGATTAATTATTAAGTTTTGTTCTTTTTTTTCTTTCTACTATTTTTTTTTATTTTCTTTTGTTTTGTGCGTGTAACAAATAAATGTCTTTTCCTTGTTTCTTTCAAAAGGGTTGCGAACTTGGGATATTTCAATTGCCTAGTTTTTTATTTATGTTACGTAACGCGTTCTTCGAACCCCCTCCCCCCCAAATTGTGTGGTTGCGCGTTTACGTGACATAATTGCATGCGTTTCATTTCCCCGCTACGTTACCCGCTCCCTTTATCGTCTATAGTACCTCGTCCCCGCCAACGTCTGTCGGGAATTTAGGACGGTCGCGCACGATCATGTATGACTATAGTACTAATGAAATACGAAATATTGTTGTTTGAACTTTAAAGATTAAGAATAAATTCTTCGCACATGACATTGAGAGGATTGGTTATAAAAATACACTTTGCCATTAAATAAAAAGTAGAAGTAGCACATGTAAAGTCATTTTACTTCATGGAATTAAAAAATAGACTATAATAAAATTGGTGAATGAATAAATTTCAGGCACTCATCTGTTTGGTGGACAAAAAGACTGGCGATAAATCAAAAACGCGACCGCGCTTCGTTAAACAGGATCAAGTTGCCATTATGAGGATAGAATGCGCAGGAGTGATCTGCTTAGAACCCTTCAAGAAGTTTGCTCAAATGGGCAGATTTACATTAAGAGATGAAAGTGAGTATAGCCAGATCTATCCAATTTTGCTTTTTCAATCTATCTGATTGAATACTACTTGCCTTCAATTTGACTATTTAAAAAATAGTCACATTTTTAGAACTAAAATTTTGCATTGAATATAACTTTGCCACAAATATCAATAATATATTCACTGTACATAAAGATAAGATCTAAACTTCATTTCTAAACCATGCGGACAATGACACGTGGTACTTTGCGTCGATAGAAAACGATACCTATCGCTCTCCATACATTTCTTATAATATAATATAACACATAGTAACGCGTTAGTGGTATGGGGCATGGTGAGCGAACATTACGCAGTTATTCAGAGGCAACAAACCTGTTTAAACATGTTGTGTGGGGAAACTGTCTGAATAGGGAATTAATTACCTTATTTCTGCTCTGGGATTATTAGCGTTTGGTTCAGTTGTGTTTTGTTTATTTGTTAAATTAATTTATTTTGTAAAATGAATAAAACTGCAAAATTTTGTTTGTGTGTGTGTATTGTGTTAAAGATTTTGTTA
Organism: Saturnia japonica; assembly: GCA_033032175.1. Taxonomy (NCBI): domain Eukaryota; kingdom Metazoa; phylum Arthropoda; class Insecta; order Lepidoptera; family Saturniidae; genus Saturnia; species Saturnia japonica. The sequence goes on from CM065314.1 coordinate 10,720,636, forward strand.
TTGTAATTAATGTTAAATTGATCATCTCAGGGATTTACTAAACACATTTTCTTACTACTTTTTTTATTGTCAACTCAGAACACAGTAAATGATTAAGCTTAACATAATTTAAATGTATGTATGTAATTATAATAAACAAAAATGTTAAATAATAATACTTTATATCGGACATTATACCATTGAACTTTACTTCATTATTGTTCATTCGTATTTAACAAAAAGTCAGTCAACTGAGAGATCCTTTCCTCACATAGTCAATACCTGAATGTAATTGTTTATCGTCTGGGTTTTCCTCTAGTAATTCTTAACTTTTTAAGCGTCACTACTTAATCAACTTTATTTTTTCTATACATCGGTTTTAATGTTTGACCAAAACTTATCTGATGTGATGTGACGAAGTAACCAAAAATGGTAACATGCTAAACCTAAAGGAATTGGCTCTCAAATGCAGGTCTTGGTACACCCCATTAAATAAGTGCTTTGCAATGGATTTCCAAATTCAGGGTGGAAGCTAGCCAGGCAGGTATTACAATCACCATGCTATCTATGGTTTTATCATGATGTTTTCCTTCACTGAAAGCTCAATGCAGGGATTTGAACTATGAACTAATCATAATATTTTAGACGACTAATATACTAAATTTGATTTCAGATAAAACTATTGCAATCGGAAAGGTTCTAAAAGTGATCGAGTAAATCTACAGCGCGTTATAATTTAGCTAGGGTAGGCCTTTTCAAAACTATATCGACAAAGAATGCATATTAATAATCTGGAATCTTGAGTTTCCGGGCTCCTATTTGTGAGAGCTTGAGTATTGCTTTATGAAATGTAATTTACTAACAAAAAATATTTTCTGATTTTATTACATTCTAGAATTGCTAGTCCTGTTCATTTTTTTATGAGATTTGACAGATATTGCTAATAATAAGAGTGTTTTATAACAGTTCAAGTCTTTAAATACATATATATTTAAAACCATTAATTATTTGTAATTGATCTCAGTTTTCATTTATAATGGAATTGCTCATGGATTTATCCGCAGCTACTATTAGCAATATATGAAAAATCACAGAACACCACAGTCATGGAAAATTGTACTAAAATTTACATGATGCTTACACTGTTTTCTGCCTTGTATACACACTATTTATATAAATCTTTTTTCATAATTTACCATGAAATAAATAAAAATATCTTTATGTGCATGATAGCGGTGGTTTGATATTATAATCTGCAAGGTTGTGTTTAAATGTTTTGTCATTTTATAAAGAAGGATCGTGTAGAATTCTAGTACAGCCGTGAAATAAATAATATAAACTAGTTTATTACTCAGTTACTGTATTTATTTGGTTTATACTGTTGTTTTCAAGTTTTTTTTTTCATCTAATAAATTGTTTCAACAGACAAAGCTCTCGTGTAATAATAATACTATTAGAATTATCATTCAATAAGAAATTTAACAATATATTTATTTTAAATAAAACTTTTATTTTGTTACTAAAGCATTAGTAATGTTGGTGGTTTATGTGAGATACTGTGATCGTGATGATCATTTTCACAAGTATATTTATAGTAGCGATTATGATATTTTCACATAATATTATTAGATATTAAAGTTATAACACTTGTTTCCTATTTTGTTTTGATGAGCAAAATTATGTTTTATATAATATTGGAAATGATCTTACGCATATATTTACGTTCAATTTTCGGTTTATACTGAATATTTTATTTGTTTTATCTTAACTATAGTTACGGTCGTGTATGTTTTTAATGTTATAATAATATTATTATCTGCAACTTTTATAACGAATTATGGTAATATGTTGTTTTGTTGAAAAACAACATCAGAGCGTAACCTATCATTTTTGAGCTATATATATACATATATATATATATATATTACAAATAGCGGGAAATGTTTTTTACAATAAATATTACGCTATATAAATCTTGTTGATATTCAGTTTTAGTTTAGTCTTCTTTTATTGCCCAAATAATGTACGTTCAAAGCGTTTTTATAATGAAACATCTGCTTAACCTTACCATAAACACCTTGGCCTTCAACTAAAATGGTAACCCTTATTCGAATAGAATGTAAGGACCTCTGGCTGAAGTGCCCCAAAAATTTAGAGGAGGTTCTATTGTTCGAAATAGCACAGCTCCTCTTTAGTGGACGGGCAGCCTACATGAGTGAAGAACGTACAGAATGACAACTCCCTGGCTATTCGAAATAATATCTGTTCTTGCAGGGTTGTCAGTTATCAGAAATGAGAATAAATTGATTGTAATCAATTCTTAATATTTAATTTAGCACTTTTAAAAGATTAATGAGCATATCGACATCCCGATACACAAACGTGACATAGCACGGGAGCTGATGATTGTTGATCCGAGGGAAACTCGTCTTCATTTTATTTACATGAACTACTTGCATGTGTACTGAATATATTGTTTTAAATTAGTTATTTCTAAGAATATGGTAAGAGACGCTGATAATTATCGCTTCGGGAAACTTCCCTTTTTTTTACGTGAATTGAAAATAACTAACACTTATTAAACACTTAAAATAATTAAATTTTATTACCCGACTGCGAAAAGGGGAGGGTTATTTTTTTGGAGCGTATGTATGTATGTCTATTTCTTTGACATTCTCTGTAGACTAAACGGCTTGACGGATTTTAGCATACGAGGCGTTAGATTCATCTTAATTGTGGGAGTGACATAGGTTATAATATAATATTTATGTACGTCTGGGAATCAAATAAACAGCAAAAATAGAAAAATATTTTTTTACTAAAGTGTTTTTGTTCCAGTCGTTTTGTTTCCTTTTTAATTATTTTTTTTTCAATTGGTAGGTATTTTCTAAGACTGCTAAACCATAGTCTTTTACAAAGTTTACCCTTAAATTATCCTTAGAAATTTATAAAAATGAAGTGTATGTCTGTAATTTCGAAATGAAGACTTTTCTGAAACTCGTATGATTATAAGACGTGTTTTTTTTTATTTGTCCGAAGTCTTTGATATTGCTGAACCTAGTTTAACGGAACTTTTCTTGGTAGGTAGAAGAATTTTTAATAAGTAATCTAGGCAACACACCAAAGCTTTCCCGTAACAACTAAATAGTAGTGATAAAAATGCAATTTGTAAAAATATAAAACAATTAACTTAATCCAAACAAGACACGTAGTTCCCGTGGAAAGTCATATTCACGTAAATTAAGTTGCAGGCACCAATTAATTCTTAAATAAGCATACAATAATACATTACACAAGACCTATAAAGAAGAATTTCTTGTAGGATATAAATATTTTTAGGATAACTGCACTATTCACTAGTAATTTTGGTATTTTAATAGTGTTAGGCCCGTAGCGTGTTTACGTGTACAATAGGAGGCGGTACTGCCTTACGCTCAACGCAAAGGTTTGTTACGTTAACTACTTTTCCAAATTCGTGTTCAATTTAAGGCACACGTCTTACAATCGCGCGCAGGTTTGTTACGCAAACTGTTCTTGGCGGCGCAGTCTTAAATTTTTGGCCGAGTTGCGGTCATTCCTGCTTTCATTTTTAGTAGATAGAATGGAAAACCATATAAGCCAGAAAAAGAACTCTGACAAATTTCTTTTGGATAGAATAGGACATATTAAGTTTTTTGTTAAAATTATCATACCGTAACTTAATGTGTGAGGCATTGCGCTGGAACAACAGATGTGCAGGCTCATAAATTGGTTGGGGGTATGCAAAATTATTTTATTTATTAAATTACGCCTACAATCAAAATCGGAGATGACTGGTCACTTGCGCGTGGGACTCGGGACGGATACCTCCGCGGCGGCTAACGTCTCACGACACAGTTGTTAAATGTAACGGCAGTATAGTGCATACGGAAAGGTGCTGTGCATGTTTCGGTTTTGGCGTTGGAGAAATCAGTAAAGCATTTGGATTCTGAAACATTCGGATAAACGTCATCGGCGGCGAAAGGTAAGTGAGCCTTCATCTCCATTATAGTTTACCATATTTGGCGGTTATTTTGTGTGGTATCTTATTCCAGCCAGTTTAAAAATATACAGTCCACTCTTTCTACAAAAGTAGATTATCACACCCGGTGTGGTGGTGGTTGTCACCACTTTTGCTTGTCCCTTCGGCCGGATTTAACCTATTTTTCTTGATCCTTCGGGAGGATTTATTTATCCATTTTTCTGGTTCCTAATAACGGATTCATTTGCTTTAAATTATATACCTTCCCGGCCATTGTTTCTGTGCCTGTGTAGGACATTTAATATCGGTACTGGACGAGATTGTGGTTGGTCGTGTGTTGGAGCGGCCTGTAAGATTCGCCGAGTATCTGCATCCGGTGTATTGTGTTGGCGAAGCGTACGAGAGCTTGGAAGTCCTCACTGAGTCTGGCGGCTCCGGGAACTTTACCGACGGCAGTAAGATCGACGGTGGAGTGGGAGCTGCTGTGACTTGGTTTAAGGAAGGACGTGAAACCAGGTTCTCCACGTTTCGTCTAGAGTCCTTCTACTCTGTATTTCAGCGACTCTAAATCGTCGCTGGAGATGTTGGCAAACCCAGTCCCGCCCAACCGTCTGGCTCTCGCGACGCAGGCGACGATCCGTGCGATCAGAGCGGAGTGACGAGTGGTGCACTTGCACTGGGTGCGTGCTCACGTTGGGACGCTCAGTAACGAGCGTGCCGACGAGTTGGCGAAACAGGACGCCTACAAGAAGATCGCGGCTGACTACGCTCGGTATCCGGTGTCATACGCAAAGAAAGTAATTCGCGAGGAGACAGTCCTTAAGTGGCAGACGCGTTACGAGTCCTCTGACAGGTGGGGTGACGCGGGTCTTCTTCCCAAAGGTGGCAGATGCCCACTGGCTGGTAAGGAAGACCAAACTTACCCGCCCATCAAAATAAAAATAATATTTATTCAATTTAGGCCCTAAAAAGGCATTTATGAATGTCAAAACACTACTGTGCCCATGTCCAGGCATTCACAGGTCATGGATTAATGGCGTACCTGTACCGCTTCAAGATCAAGGATAGTCCCGCGTGTGAATGCGACCCGGATATTGCCGAGAAAATCTTCCATCTATCATAGATTGTCCGCGTTTCGGCTCGTCCAGGTTTGACCTCGAGAACAAAATTGTGAGAGAACAGGATGGTTGTGATAGGCCTTTTTTGTTGGACTTTATATTAAAAATAGTAAACATCGCTAATAGGCGAAATAAATAGGAAGGGTTAAAATATTGCCTGTTAAGTAAATTGATATTTTATTATTTATTGAGATTTGTTTTATTGTGTTATTAATAACTGAAAAATTTTCGGACGAATTTTGTTAAGTTTATTAAGATGACTTATTATTTATTTTGTTTTATTGTTATATTCCGTAACTGAGAATGTTTTGTGAAAAATATTGACGATTGAATTGAAATTGAATTGAAATTGAATTGTAATTAATTAAGGAGATAATGTAAGAGGTACAAGTAGATTTAAGTTTTAATAATTGGGAGGGATATTAGGAGTAGGGATTTTAGCTAACAAAGTCTGAGGACAGTAAAGACACAATTTTGGGGGGTGGGGGTTATTACCCTCCCAAAAAAATAATAATATCGGTACTCGGTAATTACTATACTATTGACACTTAATAAAGTATACTTAAGTTTATTTAAGTAGTTGAAAACGGTTCGGCATGTTTAGGTGGTATTTGTTGATTTCAAAAAAAGAACTGTATAAAAATAAGGCTCGCTTCATACGAGATGGTGTCTTGTACACCTTATTATAATTTATATATTTCTCTTTGGTTTTTGTTTATCGGTTTGTTAAAAAGGTGTCCCGTAAGGAATGGACCAACGCTATGATGGTGATGGAGAGTGATATGATCTAATAGAAACACTAAAATTTATTGTCCTAGGAATTGTATTTTTAAAATAATGATTTTTTTAAATGTTATGTTGAAATTCTCCTATGAACACAAAATTTAAATTCCTTTTTAACTGACCAAAAGGTCCTTAAAAAATGCTGAGGCAAAATTCAAAACCAAATATAATTGGTTTATGCAATCGGTTGAGATTGTTAATTCGAAATCTCAATCATCAGCGGTTGTTACTGTTCGTTACGACGCTTACAGGAATATTTTAGTGTGCTAACTGAAGCCTACGAATTTATCATTGGTGAATATAAGGATGCTCCCGTGATAGCCGACTATGATGGTCAATATCAAACGGCAACCGGGTGGTATGATCAACTGGAAGCTGTTTCGGTCAGCTACCCCAGGCTGGACGGTGTACATCAGCCAACGGAGAGTGCGGATTCTGCACGGCTTCCAGCCATCAATTTGACTGAATTTGATGGTGATCATTTTTCTTAGAGCAGTTTTATTAGTTTGTAAACATCGATGATTTTATCTCAGAAAGACATTTCAAAAACGGAAAATTTCATTATTTAATCTCTCATGTTAAAAATAAACCTAGAACTTTTGGCGGACACTCTCGTATCTCGCGTATTTTACAATTGCCGGTACTAACCAAAACAGAGGAATTACGCAATTTAATTATGAAACCATTAACGGAATCGGAAAGGGCTTTAAAAAATTTAGATTTACCTACGGATAAGTAGAGCTACATTTTACTATCTATACATATCTGTAAGTTGCCAACAGAGATTAAGACACGGTTTGAACACTTTCACGGCGGGAATAATATTAATTTACCTACTTTTGACCATCTTATGCAACTTTTATCAAATGAGTGTAGACTATTGGAAACGGCGGTAGATCCTAATTTAATTATGGTAGATCGGTTAAAACAACGCGGCCTCGGAATGTTTTGAATGTGTCTTCGAATAATTAAGTGTTGATAAGAACGGTAATTATCAAATTAAAAATTATTCGAACGGTAATGATTGGAATATGATAATATGTTTGTACTGTATTTACCACGTCATGTTATTGCGCAATGTTTCAAATTAAAAAAATTTAATGTTAACGATCGGAAATTATTTGTTTTAAATGTTTCAGGCGGCACATTGCATCTTCGTGTGGTTGTAATATTAACTGTATGCGTTGAGGTAATAAGGGTCATAATTCTTATGTTTGAATTTTGTTAGACGTTCAGTATCACCCAGGGACAATTCGCATAATACACAGGCTTCTCATACGGTGAGACATGAGGTTGATACACGGAACGAAAGAACACGGCATCGACACCCGAGTCACGAATATAATCAGCTGGTGCATATGCAGTAATATAGCAGAATGGTAGGGATCGCGTCCACCATACACATAGTGAAAAACCATCTATGATTTTTTTGGTTTGTCGTGTTTCGAAATCGGAAGGTGCATATGCAGTAATATAGCGGCGTGGTAGGGATCGCGTCCACCATACACATAGTGACAAACCCATCTATGATTTTCTTTGGTTTGTCGTGTTCCGAGATCAATTTGCGTATATCTAATAATACGCAGACGATGTCGCGGGTACCATCCAGTTAAAAGTAAATCCATAACAATTTTCAGTATTACTTTAAGAAATAGCAAAAATAGAATTAAAAAAGAATCTTCAATTCTCATCCGATCTTGATCTAATTTTATAGACGGGAAGCATATGTCATTCTGTCACACATGGTTGTTGCGTAACTGTATCAATTAACTGGATATTTCATACTAGCTTCATACAAATTTTTAAATATAAAGTGTTTTATTAGATAAAATATAAAGCCGATTTTCAGCCCACAGCACCAGCACAATGTATGTATATGTATATGTAGTAACCTTAGGGCCTTGCCACAGTTTCTGGCGGTGTGGAACGCGGTGCGTCGGACGGCGTGATGTGCGTTTGTACGCCACAGCTAGACTAGTTGCGACAGCGGCGGCGTCAGCTGTGGACGTATTTAGAGAACGGCTAAACTATTAAATTGCACCCAATTCTGGTGAAGCTGTAAAAGCCGTCAGAGGGGAAAATGGCACGGTATTGCCTTGAAACAAGTGCGTTCTTAGCTCAAGACATCATTTAGTCAAGAATAGGAGCGCACCCAGTTAACCAGAAAAGGAGAGAACTTGGCGAATTTCATACTCTTTATTATGAATAAAGGAACTATCCCGATAATTTTTTTTTTAATATACGAAGGCAAGCATAAAAACTTTTTTTAGGTTAGGCTCAACGCGCGGTAAAAACAAAATTATTTGTTTCGGTCGTAAGATGCCCAATGCGTCCACCAATGCCGCCGCACGCGCCGCTCTGAACTGTTGCCGCCTCGATACTGGCTACTACATTTGTTTCACTCGCGCACCGCGCATCCCGCCGCCGCGTGCCGCGCGACTCTTCCAATGCCGCAGTGCGCGTCGCCGGTAGCTGTGGTATACTTCTTTAGGTTGTCTACCATTTTTCGCCGCTCATCGCTTACCGCGCCGTAATGCACGCCTCTCTTGGCTGTGGCCAACGGGTTTGTCTGCTTGTCCATTGAAGGAAAGCTGTGCAAATTTCAAACAATGGAATTGAATCTCTAGCAAATTTCGATTATTAGAATCGCATCTCTAGAGTTTTACGCAGTTCTATTGTTGTAAATTTGGACAGCTACGCTCTGCTTCAGTGGACAGACAGCCTTAGCGTCTGTTCACGACAGCGTGCGGTTACGCGCGTTAAGGTGCGTCGAATCTAAACGGGGGCGTCTAGATACATTCGTTTTCTAAGCACAGCGTTAATGCGCACTAGCACGCTGTCATGTGAACAGGGCCTAAAGAGGTTATGTGCTACTGAATAAAATAAAAACAATCATAACAAATTATAAAACCATTCCGATCACTAAATACACATACGCATGTTTTCCTCCTACCTCCGAGGATGAGGGGAACATGCATATGAGTATATGTTATGTAGCTCAAATTAGTAGGATTAGGGAATTAGCCAGATCGCGACCTATTCGCATGCGTGACGACCGCCCGAGCCGAGGTTTGGCCACTCTGGCGTCTGAGTCGCCCAAAACTCGCGTCTGAGTCGCCCAAAACTCGCGGCTGAGTGCCCTAAGCGCTCGCCTCCCAGTCCGGTGAAGCTGTAAAAGCCGCAGCGGCTCTGTTTTTCGATAGGGCCCCTAAGGCTAACAGTGTAGTCAGTTCAAAAAAAAATAGTGTTATTTTTAGTCTTTAATAATGACTGATCAGAACCCATGGAGTTCTTTACAAAAAACCTTGTTTTTATTCATCGCCAAGCATGGGAAATGGAGAAAAATTATCTCATGATTAAATTTCAATGATTTATATTTTAAGTATAATTTTTGGAATCTATACAATATACAATTAATAAAATTGAAGTGTCTGTTTGTAATGTCAAAATAACAGTTTTTTTACTAAATACATATGAAAGTGTGATACCTATAACAAAAAGCCCATTTTTTAAATTTTTGTGTGTCTGTTCCGGGTAATCGAAACGGTTGGACCGATTTTGACGAGACTTTCACTGATAGTTAGCAGATCATATAGGGAGTAACTTAGGCTACTTTTATTTTAGAAGAAGAATTAAGGTTCCGCAAAAATAAAAAGAACTGGTTGGTCATGGTGAATCAATTCGGGCGCTTAAATGGCTTATGCTAAGTAAACCATAAGAGATATAGCAAATTAATGTACTATATAATCATAGGCATTAAAAAGACCAACAAAAAAGTCCGAGAGAGTAATACATCTATCTTCTAAGGAACACCCACAATAAGCATTTTTGTCTTTAAAATAGCCGGGAGCGGGGAACAAGATTCGCGCGGGCATTCTGTAGTCCACGTGAGCGAAGCCACGGGCACAACTAGTACTTGATAATACATGTGTGATAAATTATTACCTTGTTTTTTCATTATGTTAAACAAGTTGTAAACGTTAAATTTCAAACAACAGTGAAATTATTATTCAATTCAAAATTATTCGATTTAGGTTAGACTACTATAAAATTCCTTAGCTCTGCATTCACTCGCGCGCATAAAATATCACAAATACTTAGGAAAATCTATCTGTTATTGGTTGATTGATTCCTCCCAGACCAGTTTTTTTGTGAATAGTTTATAATAACAATTATTAATAACTCTGATATACATATAGGTGAATTTAACCAAGTAGGTAGTATGTATTTCAACACAAGCAAATAGTACACAACTAAGCTTTGGCTACAGTGCACTATGAACACATATTTTTTTATTCTTAAAAACTGAAATTAAAATTTTTATCACATAAATAATATATTTGCTAGACTCGAAGATAAAAAAGAATACAAAGAAAAATATTATATGTATATTATAGACATACTTCAGGTACCTAACTGTAAATATCAGTGCTTTGAAGAAAAATTTACTATTCAAATATTACCTAATCTTCATCATTAATGTAATATGAAATTCTAATTTCATTTTATGTATTATTTTAGTGTATATGTACATTATTTGATTTAATTTGTTCTAAATGAACCAACAGTAAATACAATGTGTAAGTATATCGCTCATCCAATAGAACAATTTCGTAATTACTTTTAAGTAATTTTTCAGTAGAAACATTTAAAAGTTTTGATTTGATGAATATTTAGTGAATTTAAGTCATTCCCTAACGACATTCACTCCCTCTATCATAAACTACTGTAACAACAATTGTGGATTTTTTTCTATAGATAGTTTTTGTAACAGGAACTTATAACACCAAAATGGTAATTTCGGCTTTTTTGTAATTACAGTGTAAACTCTTTATAACGAAACTCAAGGGACTGAGCATTTTTTGTCGTTATAGAGAGTTATCGTTATATGGAGTGCAGTTTCAATATGTGGGGTTTAACGCAAACCAACCAAGTTGTGCTCACTTCAACGTTATAGGGAGTTTATCTTTATAAAGGATAACGTTATAAAGAGTTTACACTGTATGTCATTGTAGAATTGTACGAGTGATATGTTGACTCTGCGTGGTCCACATAATGAATACTAAATTATGTTAAGTCATATTACTGATTTTAATTAAACTTAAATTTCATATTTTATTTAGTCTCCAATTCTACCAATTTCAAAATTTATCTGACACAACTATCTAATTATTGAACATTACTTATCAGTCTCCATATGTTAAGTACCTATGTTAGATAAATTTGGCAACCTTAGGAATTCAATTGTGTATATTTAAATCATTTTTTGTAATATTTTGATTAGCTTGATCATTTTCATATTCCACAAAGTCATCAAAAAGGCTGGGCCAAGCCTCTGTGTCATCATAGCTACTGAGATCATCACCAATTAATTCACAAAAATTCAAAAACATATACCATGTATCTTTTGGAATACCTCTGATGTGAGGATTTTTTTCTAGGTAAGTCAACCATCTGTCTAATATAGATGGTTCATTATTTGTGAAAACAAGACGCCATAACAAAATTGCAATATCTGTTGGAAGTATCCTCTGACCTGTGCTAACATCTAAACCAAATTTAAATGTAAACCTATACAATTCTTTAAAATGTTCTGTGTCTTGCTTTAATTCACTTGTTATTTCATTTAATTGATATTGTATCCCTTTGACAGAATCTGTTCTCATATTTTTTAGGCCTTGTACAAATTCAGCTTTTGTGAATCTGCACATCTGACTAGCATTCAATTTCCAAGCCAGGACCAAAACCTTAAAGTCATCTGGATTCAATTGTAAATCATTGCAGAGATTTTCAATTCCTTCAGCTAATATGGCATCTTCCAATGAATCTTTGTATTGATCAAACAACTGGTTAATTTTATTTTCTGATACACTAGTTTCACTTGAACTTAAAGTTGACATTGTCCTTTGAATAGATGGCAACTTCTGATAAAAAGATTTAGATACTTTTTCAGAAATCAGACTAGGTTTCTGTGTGACAGTTTCACTCAAGGTTTGTGTTCCTGAACCATCCAAAGCATTTATTGATGAAGCACTAGAATTCCTATAGATATTTAGATTATTTTCATTATTGTGAAGTAGAGGTTCCTCATGTGGATACACTGACACAGGTACAGCGATTTCTGTCATCTCTGAAATTACAAATAATAATCTTTCTGATATGTTTCTAGAAATAAGATAAGTAATTCTATGAAATATATTTTACTGTTGGTTTTAACTAAGGCTTTGTAACACAGTAGTAGTAAGTCTTAGTATTGAGCTGAGAATTCAAAGACTTAAGATTTGCACAAGAAATGACTTAAATGATGTGCATAAATAATTATCAGTTCTGTGGTTATGTATTAAATGTTCTCAACTATTTGGATTTAATAACCCAAGCTATTCTTGGTTTACATTGTTATGATCAATTTGTGTTTATCCCCTTTTATAAAATAAATACAATACAATTTTAGATATTACAAAACCTCAAAATGTATATTTATATTGAAGGAGAATGTTAAGAAAGGCAGACTGTTTTATGTATTAGGACAGGACAAGTAAATTGAAGCAAAAACTTTAACTCAACTTTGGTGAAGTGAGGGATTTAGATACTATAACACAAAGTAATGGGAAGTACTAATACTGTATCTTCTCAATAACAATTCTTAAAGAATAAGCTTAATAGATCTACTTAGATGTCTGGTTAATTTTATGAACAATAGAATATTATTTTACAAGAAAATGCAAAATATATTAATCAGTAATAAATAGTATTCAAATCATATGAACAAAATGTAATAAATATAACCTATATGATTTTAATTTTAATTAAAATAGGTAAGTAATTCTTAGTTACAGTGTTGACTTAGATAGTAAACAGATGTTTCTTATCACATACATTTATGTGAGTGAAATTTAGGATGGCTTGAACCATAATCCTTAAATCATATTCGTTAAACCAGATTTAAGATTGACAGTTGCATACATTTTGACACAACAAAATATTAAGATAAAATTGAATTCTACTTTTATATAGACTTCAAAAAAAGACAATGTTACTCAATTTGAATGTATATATATATATATATATATAATATATATATATATATATATATATATATTAAGGGTGTTCAGCCATAACTTCTTTGTTTAAGAACCATTTGGATGATTCTTTTTTATTGGATAGGGATACCTCAAGGGTGCCATTTTAACTTCAAATTTCTTTCTATGTCAACAGTGTTATGGTCCAGAGCAAATGAAAGGAATTAGTGTATTTTGTAATATGCTCTATCTCTGGGACACAAATAAATGACAATTATTTTTAAAGTATTTACTCACCATCTTTTTTTTCATGTGTATATGTGATATCAGCATTAACTTGGGTTTTGAAACAGCTTATACAATGGCCCATTGGACAAATGTTGCTCAAACTTTTTTGTACACATAAAATCGAAATCCAATTCTCTAATACATCTAATCAGTTTCTCATCATAAATGCTATAAAACATAATGATATAGAACTCTTAATAATTGGTAATGTTTTTAGGTAAGTATAATTTTATCAGTACGTGAATTAGATGGCAAAAATATACTATGCTCATAAATTGTAACAAAATCACAAACTAAGACATGTCTCGTATTCCAAACGAAACATAATAATTCCTAGTTCTGACTAAGAAAATAAATATAACCACGCCAGTCCTTTTGTTTTCAAAATTTTGTGCTTTGTATTACAAAATTTTTTTCAACACAAATTCTCATACAAATATATTCTACAAATTTTATAGTTCTTTCCATAGATTATTAAGTTCTTTAATTTTTTTATTAGGAAAAGAAATGTAAATGACTTCTAGGGATGCGAAAAAATTTGATTAATAATCAATTTATTATTTAAAACAATTATATATTTAAATCGATTTTTATATAATAGTCGTTTTTTTTTGTTACTTTAGGTATTCAATCACCCTTCTTCTTACTGACGTGCCAACTAGACCTCTTTATTGAAATCATTACTGCCATTAAAAAGAGAATATAATGTCCTGTCTTAGAACGAATTCAATATCCCAACAAGATGGTGGCTTCCTTGTCAGAATTTCTAGGCAGTTTTTGTGGAAATTCAAAATGTATGCTTATATTTTATATTTATAATCCACTTCACTTATGCTCAATAACCAAGCTATATCACACAAAACGCTTGCAATATTACATAATATAGGGCCTAAAACCTAAATTAATGAATATACACTAAGGGCCATCTATAAATTACGTCACACGAATTTCATGATTTTTTGACCCCTCCACCGTCCTTGTCACAGCTGGTCACATTTGTGAGACCCTCCCCCCTACCTAGTGTGATGTCACATATTTTGAAATTTTATGAAATTAAAACAGCAGTGTTCGTAAATTATTTTTCAATAAAATCGACATCAAATCAAACAAAGGTATAAAAATTAACAAAACATAAAAAAAAAACACTTTAACGAAAGATAAAAACTTATTCCTTAGCTAACATAACTTATTTTTCTTCGCACTATAAAGGTAATAAGTTTCAAACTCAGAATACAGAAAAAACCAGAAACCGCGAACGCACATAAAACTGAAGATACAAAAACCACTCCTAAATAGAGTGGTTTGACATTGTTGCGATTAGTCACTCCTTTGTAATTAGCGCGTCGTGACGTATTGTACAAGTGCCAATTTTAATTTTAAAATGCCGTCTTTTGTTGTTCCTACATGTAAAAATGCTGCAGGGATTATAAAAAAACAGGATGGGGTCACATTTCATCTGTAAGTAGCGCATTCTAAAGTATATTTATTTAATTGTTTAATTTATTTTACATTTAGAAAATGACGCGTCCATTTTTTAAGTGTTGCCATTTTATTTTCATCGAAAATTTTACCCATTTATTTTTTTAATACTCGTGTAGAATACTTATTATTTTTGTGTATATAGAACCTTTGTAATTTTAGTTTCCCTGCTGATGAAAATAGAAAATCGGACTGGATGAAAGTCATACAAAGAGCACGGCTAGATGAGTTTTGGAAACCATCAAGCCGGAGCGTACTTTGCTCAATTCACTTTGAAGCGCAATATTTTTATGATATAAAAGGTGGTTTGAAAAGATTGAAGAAAGCAGCTAATCCAACTAAGGAAGATATAGTCATAATAATTACTATATTTATATTGTATCCCTCCTGGTGAAAATGTTTGTCATGTATTTTGAAGTAAGATTTTGGTTTGATTTTGGTTTGATTTTTTAAGATTTTTTGATTTTGATATATGCTCACGCCTGTAATCCCCGAAGGAGTATGCAAAGGTATTACAAGTATGCCCACTTTTCGTCGAGCTTATCCGTCCCTCATCGTGATAAGGGGCGAGCCTAAACCGGGCGCAAATTTCTGATTCCGGGCTAATAAAACTTCGGTGAATTAAATATATAAATAATCTAATACTAACGTTCTATTTCAGTGTTTGGTCTTGACACCAGAATTTTCCGAGTTACACATAGAAACGTCTAAACCTTCGACATCGGACAATGTGCGTACCCACCTATGATAATAATGTTTAATTTTTTTTTATAATATTGAAAGGCAAACAAAGCACTTAATCGATATACTTAGTTACAAGTAAACTAATGTAGTAAATAAACACTAGTAGTAACAGTAATAAATGTAAAATAAACTAAGTAAGGCCCATGGGCATTTGCAAGCTCAGGCACAAAGTGCTATTACTAATGCGTTTCCATCCGTGAAGACTGAAATGTCATGCCTTGTACGGCAGAAATATTCTGTATTTAATTAAAGTTTTTGTTAATCTATTACATGATACAACAACATACAACTTAAGGTTTTTCATTTCAGGTTACATAACCACAATCTCCTGCGCGATCGAACTCAGAGATCGGTGATGTCAATATTTCTGATTTGGAATCTGTGTTTGATACGCCGAGAAAGGTCAAACTTAAATCTCAATTACGACGAAAACAAATATTTTGTGAACAACATGTTCGACGAATAAACACATTACAACAAAAATACAACAGACTTGCCAAGAAGTACGAATCTTTAAAAAGTATATTAAAAAATTAAACTTAATAAAATCTTAACTTACGTTATTTAAGCCGTATTCTATTTATAGTCATCCATGTAAAGAAATAAATATTTTTTAATAAATATTTTTTTTTTAGTGTTATAAGACTATCCCGAAAAGTGGGAAACCGCTTCCGAGCTAGCAACATTATGCGTATGGGAAGTGGGGCAGGTGCGGGACGTACGTATTGTTTTTGGACACAGTGCAGCGTATGTAATTATTCTTGAACGCGGCTTCTGGTTTTTTCTGTATTCTGAGGTTTCAAATAATCGAGTTGTAAAAGTTGTTAAATAAAACATTGCTATGTTCGAGATACAGAAGTCCAATTTAATTTTTTTTCTGATTATTTTGACTAGAGGGTTGGGATTTAGTGCAATGGCGGTTTTGGGGCTTGAATGGAAGGGAACGACTTAAAGAAGTTCTAATGTACTTCGATATAAAATATTATATTTTGAAAAAATGTGATGTCACAAAATTTGTCCCCAAATCGTATTAAAATCTGTTCGGTAGTTTTACGTTTAACGTATTAAGTACAGATTCTGTCAAGACGCAATGGGAAACTTTGTTTTATGATAAAGTGATGATAATGATTACTAGCGATTATCCAAAAAACTATATTTACCAATCAAATATTACCACCTGCATACCCACCCCACACCGATATTCATCAACTCGCCCGCAATGGCCCGGGGCGGGGGTGATATCGTAATGGCAATTGACTCGATGCCACTGATTTCATTTCCAGTACTCAGTATAAAATGGGGGTTTGCTCAATTGTTATTTATCTCTGGTTTGCTCTACTATAAGTACTAGTATTGAATGAAAAAGTTCGACACCTTTCCGATTTCTAAATACACATACTGATGGTTCTTTCCTTCCTCCCAAGAGGAAGGGAACATGCCTATGAGTATATATTAGTTAGCTCGAATCGTAGGAGTAGGGGGAGCGCTCGGTCCGTGCCCGTGTTCGGAGCTCCAGACGCGTATACTGTCCGCGTAAACTAAGTTTCCGTCGCGACGTAACGCACATGTGACTGCTACATAGCTCACACCACGGTCCGCCCCGTTGATTACCACTTGCTGCATGGCGCCTAACCCATGCAGTAAGCTCTCAAAAGGTCCTTACAGCTGGAAAAGGCTCTTTTCAAAGCCAAACCACGAAGAAATCCAAGACCATCGCTAACCACAAGGACACCGAAGAAGCCCAAATGAAATTATTTTAATTTCTTTATATCCAACTAGACCTCTTTATTGAAATCATTACTGCCATTAAAAAGAGAATATAATGTCCTGTCTTAGAACGAATTCAATATCCCAACAAGATGGTGGCTTCCTTGTCAGAATTTCTAGGCAGTTTTTGTGGAAATTCAAAATGTATGCTTATATTTTATATTTATAATCCACTTCACTTATGCTCAATAACCAAGCTATATCACACAAAACGCTTGCAATATTACATAATATAGGGCCTAAAACCTAAATTAATGAATATACACTAAGGGCCATCTATAAATTACGTCACACGAATTTCATGATTTTTTGACCCTCCACCGTCCTTGTCACAGCTGGTCACATTTGTGAGACCCTCCCCCCTACCTAGTGTGATGTCACATATTTTGAAATTTTATGAAATTAAAACAGCAGTGTTCGTAAATTATTTTTCAATAAAATCGACATCAAATCAAACAAAGGTATAAAAATTAACAAAACATAAAAAAAAAACACTTTAACGAAAGATAAAAACTTATTCCTTAGCTAACATAACTTATTTTTCTTCGCACTATAAAGGTAATAAGTTTCAAACTCAGAATACAGAAAAAACCAGAAACCGCGAACGCACATAAAACTGAAGATACAAAAACCACTCCTAAATAGAGTGGTTTGACATTGTTGCGATTAGTCACTCCTTTGTAATTAGCGCGTCGTGACGTATTGTACAAGTGCCAATTTTAATTTTAAAATGCCGTCTTTTGTTGTTCCTACATGTAAAAATGCTGCAGGGATTATAAAAAAACAGGATGGGGTCACATTTCATCTGTAAGTAGCGCATTCTAAAGTATATTTATTTAATTGTTTAATTTATTTTACATTTAGAAAATGACGCGTCCATTTTTTAAGTGTTGCCATTTTATTTTCATCGAAAATTTTACCCATTTATTTTTTTAATACTCGTGTAGAATACTTATTATTTTTGTGTATATAGAACCTTTGTAATTTTAGTTTCCCTGCTGATGAAAATAGAAAATCGGACTGGATGAAAGTCATACAAAGAGCACGGCTAGATGAGTTTTGGAAACCATCAAGCCGGAGCGTACTTTGCTCAATTCACTTTGAAGCGCAATATTTTTATGATATAAAAGGTGGTTTGAAAAGATTGAAGAAAGCAGCTAATCCAACTAAGGAAGATATAGTCATAATAATTACTATATTTATATTGTATCCCTCCTGGTGAAAATGTTTGTCATGTATTTTGAAGTAAGATTTTGGTTTGATTTTGGTTTGATTTTTTAAGATTTTTTGATTTTGATATATGCTCACGCCTGTAATCCCCGAAGGAGTATGCAAAGGTATTACAAGTATGCCCACTTTTCGTCGAGCTTATCCGTCCCTCATCGTGATAAGGGGCGAGCCTAAACCGGGCGCAAATTTCTGATTCCGGGCTAATAAAACTTCGGTGAATTAAATATATAAATAATCTAATACTAACGTTCTATTTCAGTGTTTGGTCTTGACACCAGAATTTTCCGAGTTACACATAGAAACGTCTAAACCTTCGACATCGGACAATGTGCGTACCCACCTATGATAATAATGTTTAATTTTTTTTTATAATATTGAAAGGCAAACAAAGCACTTAATCGATATACTTAGTTACAAGTAAACTAATGTAGTAAATAAACACTAGTAGTAACAGTAATAAATGTAAAATAAACTAAGTAAGGCCCATGGGCATTTGCAAGCTCAGGCACAAAGTGCTATTACTAATGCGTTTCCATCCGTGAAGACTGAAATGTCATGCCTTGTACGGCAGAAATATTCTGTATTTAATTAAAGTTTTTGTTAATCTATTACATGATACAACAACATACAACTTAAGGTTTTTCATTTCAGGTTACATAACCACAATCTCCTGCGCGATCGAACTCAGAGATCGGTGATGTCAATATTTCTGATTTGGAATCTGTGTTTGATACGCCGAGAAAGGTCAAACTTAAATCTCAATTACGACGAAAACAAATATTTTGTGAACAACATGTTCGACGAATAAACACATTACAACAAAAATACAACAGACTTGCCAAGAAGTACGAATCTTTAAAAAGTATATTAAAAAATTAAACTTAATAAAATCTTAACTTACGTTATTTAAGCCGTATTCTATTTATAGTCATCCATGTAAAGAAATAAATATTTTTTAATAAATATTTTTTTTTTAGTGTTATAAGACTATCCCGAAAAGTGGGAAACCGCTTCCGAGCTAGCAACATTATGCGTATGGGAAGTGGGGCAGGTGCGGGACGTACGTATTGTTTTTGGACACAGTGCAGCGTATGTAATTATTCTTGAACGCGGCTTCTGGTTTTTTCTGTATTCTGAGGTTTCAAATAATCGAGTTGTAAAAGTTGTTAAATAAAACATTGCTATGTTCGAGATACAGAAGTCCAATTTAATTTTTTTTCTGATTATTTTGACTAGAGGGTTGGGATTTAGTGCAATGGCGGTTTTGGGGCTTGAATGGAAGGGAACGACTTAAAGAAGTTCTAATGTACTTCGATATAAAATATTATATTTTGAAAAAATGTGATGTCACAAAATTTGTCCCCAAATCGTATTAAAATCTGTTCGGTAGTTTTACGTTTAACGTATTAAGTACAGATTCTGTCAAGACGCAATGGGAAACTTTGTTTTATGATAAAGTGATGATAATGATTACTAGCGATTATCCAAAAAACTATATTTACCAATCAAATATTACCACCTGCATACCCACCCCACACCGATATTCATCAACTCGCCCGCAATGGCCCGGGGCGGGGGTGATATCGTAATGGCAATTGACTCGATGCCACTGATTTCATTTCCAGTACTCAGTATAAAATGGGGGTTTGCTCAATTGTTATTTATCTCTGGTTTGCTCTACTATAAGTACTAGTATTGAATGAAAAAGTTCGACACCTTTCCGATTTCTAAATACACATACTGATGGTTCTTTCCTTCCTCCCAAGAGGAAGGGAACATGCCTATGAGTATATATTAGTTAGCTCGAATCGTAGGAGTAGGGGGAGCGCTCGGTCCGTGCCCGTGTTCGGAGCTCCAGACGCGTATACTGTCCGCGTAAACTAAGTTTCCGTCGCGACGTAACGCACATGTGACTGCTACATAGCTCACACCACGGTCCGCCCCGTTGATTACCACTTGCTGCATGGCGCCTAACCCATGCAGTAAGCTCTCAAAAGGTCCTTACAGCTGGAAAAGGCTCTTTTCAAAGCCAAACCACGAAGAAATCCAAGACCATCGCTAACCACAAGGACACCGAAGAAGCCCAAATGAAACTGAAACCGCAACCTTAAACGGATCACCAATCTGGAAACTTGAAGCCCTGCATTCGACCAACGAGCCATCCTACGGGCCGAGAGCCGCAAACCCCCTCCCCGCCACTCGCGGACCTGCCATCTGCGATCCCACTGGGCGAGAATTGTCCCCCCTAGAGTGGCGCTGGCTCCCCGACCACCTGTTGCCCAGAGCGCGGCGCCGTCCGGCGATGTTTTGTCTCCGTCAATTATGACTGTTGACTTGCAGCGTTGGGTGGCGCTGTAATCGTGCGTGCGGAGGGCTGGGAAGAGCAAGATGGAGTTGTGTAAGGAAGACAGGACAGCCTTGGAGAACGCGGCCCTTGGACTTCTTATATTGCACAAAACTGAGCAAGAGAAGCGCGAGGCGGATGAGGAGCGAGAGTGACAGAGACGACGTGAAACGCGCTCCACGCCCCCGCCCGTTCCCGCCATCAGCGAATACGAGATAGCTCAAGATCTGTACATGTCGGCCTCGGAGACCTCCATTGAAGGAACCGAGGAACCGACGGGCACCGCCTCCCCGCGCAATGCCACTCACCAGTCCCGGCAAAAACAGGACAGCAGACTGACGATAGCTCATACGCAAAGATTGCCAGCAAACCTGTAAAACTACCAAGGGTGAGCTATAGCGCAGATGACGTGCAGCAGCCGCCTGAGAGGAAAACTAAAAAGTGCAGAATACCACCACTAGTAGTGGATAAGATGCCGCGTTGGAGCTTCCATATGGAGGAAGTAACGCTCCAACGCACGCCCTAGTGGGACAGGAGTGCGCTTTCTACCGCACAATGAACTAGAATACCGTGTTATTCAAGAATACCTTACGCAACAAGAGGAGTGTGAGTGGTTCTCATACTCACTGCTGGATGAGAAATGCCTTAATAGATAGAAGATAATAATAATCTTAATAATCACAATAATAATTAATGATAATTGACAGATAACATTAGTCAATAACAGTTCTTGATATATGCCGGTGATGACGTCAAAATTCAAATAATGATATTATCTGCTATTTTCAAAACTTTAACGGAGGAACAATTATGTCATTATTTATAAATAGTTTATAAAATAGTAAAAGTCAATCTTATTTATAATGATTGTTAATAGTTTTATTTCAATCTATGGGTATAGTGATTTTGATAAGTCGTTTTTTTAAATATTACTCTGTAAAAAAAGGAATTGAAATAGTTTATCTGGTTTTAATAATGTACGGTGTGCTATCTAAACATCGCCCGCATTGGAATGAATCAATATAGAGAAACGATATTTCAACCTAGAAATGCATTATTCCTACGCAACGAA
The DNA here is from genome assembly GCA_033032175.1 of Saturnia japonica. Taxonomy (NCBI): domain Eukaryota; kingdom Metazoa; phylum Arthropoda; class Insecta; order Lepidoptera; family Saturniidae; genus Saturnia; species Saturnia japonica. The sequence continues at coordinate 10,742,459 of CM065314.1, forward strand.
TAACACATTAATAAAACTTAATTATTATGATGTCGATTATCCCTTATTCAGTATTATTGACAAAAACAATGGTCAGCCAGTGTTATCGCACCGTGTGAACAAGTAAGCAGTATGCAACTATCAGGAGGTGTGTAAGAGAGAGAACTTCAAGTTGTCTAAATTCCATGATACGATACTAATAATGAATGTTCCGAACTTACGATTATAATTCCTTGAGTGCGAAGCATAAAGTTCACTTTTTATTTTAAAATTTTTGGTCTGTGTGTTGCATGTCGCGTGACGGTCGACCGCGGAGTAGGGATGGCGGCGCCTATAGTTCGCAGCAACTGACCGTGAATTTTTAGTTAAATGTCTATAATGTGAAAAAAAGCTTCACTTTTACACCCCCCGGACCCCCTCACTAACATCGCGTCCCACTGACATCCGTACGGCGTCTACGAGACGGGCATCCGGTGCAACAAAACGGCCGTCCAAACCGGGGAAGCGTCACCCCCCCCCCCTCCCCCTCCTCCCTCACGCAGAGGGGAAGTGACGCGTACCCAACAGTTGGTCCTCCGAGCCGGATCCTCGATACCGTTACGAGATGCCAGTCACCAGGAGCCAGAGGGGCTCTCCGAGGGAGCAGCCGCTTGAGATTGCACCAAAAGATAGCAGCACAAAGACCACAGAAGTTACTTCGTACGAGACCATTGTCACCGGCACGACGCGGGAAACAGCTTCAAAGGAAACCAGGATGCACCAACGGTGAAGAAGAACCGTCCTGCATCCATCAGGTATTCAAGAAGACGGAAGGAGCTGGAAGCCCGCGCCGAACTAGCCGAGAAGGAGCTGCGAGAGGCACAAGCAGCCACGACAGCTGCCAGACTACGACTGGAACTCATACAGGTGGACAACGAGGAAGAAGACTCCGTTATTGAAGAGCCAATAGACCGGGAGGACCAAGTACGTAACTGGGTCCATAAGGCTGCAGAGGGCGTCTCCAAGGAGGGACACGAGGGGGAGGCACCCAAGGAGGAGTGTATACGGACCCCCCCACCTTCCGCACGCGAACCCGATACTAAGGCCGATATGGAGAAGAGTCATCAAAGCCTTGCAAGAGTCCTCACTGAAGCATTGAAGGGAGTCCAGATCCAGAGCCAGGTGCTGCAGCCAGACTACGTGCACCAACTACCACTGTTCGATGGTGACACAAGAGAATGGTTGGCTTTCAAAGCTGTATACGAAGACCCCGCTCCGCTCTTCTCTGCCACACAGAACATGGCGAGATTAAGAAGAGCATTGAAAGGAGAAGCAAGAGAGGGAGTTCGCAGCCAACTGTACTCCGAGAGCACACCGGAGGAAGTGATGGAAGCCTTGAAGCGGAGTTATGGAAGAGCGGATGCACTGGTCCTGGCAGAACTGGAAAGAATTAAGAAACTGCCACTGATCAGCGACAACGCCTATGACGTATGCTTGCTAGCAAGCAACGTTAACAACACCGTGGCGACGATACGAGGACTGCGAAAACCACAATACCTGCAATCTTCATAGATATTGAGGAGCATCGTCGACAAGATGACAGCAATACTGAAGTACCGCTGGTACGACTACGTCGCGGACAAGGCCGGAGGGGATCCTGACCTCAACATGATGGCGGTATTCCTGAACAGGATGACGGATTGCTGTGGACCACACGCGATACCAGACACCGCAACAAGGAGGCAGATACCGAAGCGACAAGCTGCGCACACTACGACCGATCATATAGACCAAGAGTGGCCAAATAGAGAAAAGCGGGGAATCGAAAGAGAAGGAAGAGACAAAGCAGCAAGCCCACATTGCCACGAGGGACATTACCTGAGGGGAATGTCCAAAGTTCCGTCAAGCACCTGTAAAGAAACGATGGAGTATCGCGAAGGAATAGCGATTATGCTACAAGTGCCTGAGCGGAAGGCATAGGAAAGAGACCTGCCGTCAACCTTCATGCTCAACCTGCAAACGATAGCATCACAACTTGCTTCATGAAGAGAAAGAAGAATCCAAGCAAGAAGATGGAAAAGAAGTAGCCAACAACGTAAGGCTACCAGTGAACTGCACCAGGTCATCAAGAGCTTACTTGAAGATGCTTCCCGTCGAGATTTATGGACCAGCAGGAGCAGCTAAAGTCTTGGCACTGCTGGATGAGGGGTCCACAGTTACACTCTTGGACTCGACGGTAGCGAAACAGGTTGGCCTCAACGGACCTAAGGAGACGCTTCATTTGGAGACCATAGCAGGACGAGGCTATGGAGAGCGATGGCATGGGTGCTTCAGTTTATTGATTTGTGTCGCAAGCGAAAGGAGCACACTCTTGTTTCCCGTAAGATGGAAAAGCAAGACCCGACTTGGAGAAGAGCAAAGAAAAGGAAGCTCAAGAACGTGACGAAGACAGCGACACCAAAAGAAGCAAAAAAGTTCCTTCTTCTGTATAAAGCTCCCTTAGAGAAAGCTGAGAAACTGTTGCTGATAAGAAGTCAAGAAGAAAGTTTCGGGAAACCTATGGCATCAAGAGACTCCGATGGACATAGCAAGTTGAAGAAACTTGACATCATCGAGGAAGATGGATTGTTACGAGTCAAAGGAAGGATCGACGTAGCTACGTTTATGGAAAGAGCATATCGACGACCCGTAGTCTTGGATGGCAAGAACAAGATCACGAGCTGGTCATACGACATTACCACGCAGCGTTTAACCACGGAATCCATGCAACCGTGATAAACGAAATAAGGCAACGCTACTGGGTTTTGGGGCTGCGATCGACAGTACGGACGGTGGCATACCAGTGTCAATGGTGCAAAGTGTACAGAAGCGCACCATCTAGACCACCCACCGGAAACTTTCCAAAGGAGCGGTTACGATTCGGCGAGCCGCCATTCACCTGCACCGCTGTGGACTACTTCGGGCCAATGACGATTGCGATAGGACGGTGCCACGAGAAAAGATGGGGAGCGCTGTTTACGTGTCTCACCACGAGGGCAGTACACATAGAGTTGGCGGCGTCCCTATCCACGGATTCGATGATACTGGCACTTCGACGCATGGTAGCTAGGCGAGGAACACCTAGCACAATATATAGTGACAACGGAACTAACTTCGTCGGAGCCAATAAAGAACTGGAAGAAGCAGTCAAGGGCTTGCAGAAGGAAGATTTCCCCACCGCAGCACAGAAGATGGGTGTAATGTACGCAATGAAACACGGACGGTCGCAGAATGAATGTGTATTATCGCAAGCGCATTGACAAAAGTGAACGTGGGGGTACATATGAAAAACTTAATCAATCTATACATTACATTGTCCTCCTTCTAAATAAAGATCATATTAAAACTAACAGAATAACCAAAATAAATTATAAACGAATAAAACCTAATTTTATAGTTTAATCCACTATCTAAAAATCTAAAATTATTTTTTATTTGACCTAGATCTTAAAATCATAGAATGACCAGGTTCCCGAATCTTTATTCGTGGCCTCAGAGTGATAGCTTTAGGCGAGCTCTGTTTTTGGGTAATCTCTGAATCTACGTTATCTGTTTGTTTAGGTACCACCTCTTTCTGGATTTCGTTATTTATATCGGATGAAACAACGTTATTGGAACAGGGAAACTCATTAACCGGAACCATCGGCTCATTGTTTTCATTAGAATTAGTTTCTGTATCCAATTGTTGTGTATTTACACATGATAATGAATGACGTGATTTTCTTTTACTTAATAATTGATCGGTGTGGCGCTTAGATATGCGATCATCGTCTGTACCTTTAACAGTGTACGAGACAGGTCCTGTTCTATCGATAATTACACCATCTTTCCATTTTATATCTTTATTGACATAATTTCGCATCAGTACCCCCTCCCCTGGTAAAAACTCACGCAACTTCCCACCACGGCGCGTCTTTTGCTCTATCTACTTATCGTGGACTATTTCACTAGTAACCGGTCGTAACAAATCAAGCTTACCACGTAACCGCCGACCTAACATGGCCACTGCTGGCTCTTTTTGTGTTGTATAGTGCTCAACGTTTCTGTATGTAAATAGGAACCTAGAAATGGCTTTATTAAAATTTACATTTTCTATTGTTGCCTTTTTTAATACTTGTTTTACAAGTTTAACTGCGTTTTCAGCAGCTCCATTACTAGATGGATGATAAGGGGCAACTAGTACGCGTCTGATACCATTCATCTTTAAATAATGTAAATATTCAGCCGAAGAAAACGGTGGTCCGTTGTCACTCACTATACTTCTCGGGAGACCAAAACGAGCAAAAATTTTGCGCAAACTATTAATAACTGCTGTTGCTGAAGTACTATTTACTTCTTCAACTTCTAACCACTTAGAATGAGCATCTATTAATATAAGAAAATACTTGTTACGATATGGCCCTAGAAAATCTATATTCAAACGGACCCAAGGTTCCTTTGGCCAGTTCCACGAATGTAATGGCACTGGCGGGGCTTGTTCGCGTTGAGAAGCGCAAGCCTGACATTCACGACATATTCGCTCTATGTCTGCGTCTAACCCCTCCCACCAGACATAATTTCGTGCAACTTGTTTCATTTTGACAATACCTATATGCCCACTATGAATCTCATCCAAAATAATAGAACGTAAGTTATTTGGTATTACAACGCGATAATCCCAAACTAAACAATTATTTTCTATGAAAAGATTATCTTTTTTTGAGAAATAAACCCTGTCTCGTTCACTTTCTACACGTTCTGGCCAACCAAATTTAATATACCCTACTATTTTGTTTAGTTGTATATCTTTCTTTGTTTCCTTTTGTACTTCATAAAATGTAACTGGTAAATCATTTTCTATAAAATGCAAATAGCTACCAATATAATTTTCAGAATTAATGTTATATTTATCACTTGACTGTAACGGTAATCGAGACAATGAATCAGCAAAACAATTTCTTGTGGAAGGTACAAATTCTATGTCAAAATTATAAGCTGCCAATCGTATCGCATACCTTTGCAATCGACTCGCAGCTGTCTGCGGGATGCCTTTATTTTTGCCAAAAATAAAACTGAAAGCACGGTGATCACTACGTAATATGAAATGTCTACCATACAAATATTGGTGATGTTTGGTTACTCCAAATAAAATTGCCAGTGCTTCTTTATCAAATTGAGAGTAATTAAGTTCGGCCTCATTTAATGTGTGAGAAGCACAGCTAACGAGTCTCTCTGAACCGTCAGGAAATCTGTGAGTAAGCACTGCACCTAGCCCATACGCACTGCTGTCCACAGATAATATTAACGGTAATGTAGGGTCATAATGAGCCAACACCGGACTGCTACTCAACATGTTTTTGATTTCATTAAAAGCTCTTTCACACTGATTATCCCAATTCCATTTAACGTCTTTTTTTAATAAATTATATAATGGATGTAAAATACTACTAATATTCTTACAAAAATTAGCGTAAAAGTTAACTAAACCTAAAAAACTTCTTAACTGAGATATATCTTTAGGAGTGGGGGCGGTCACTATCGCCTCAATCTTTTTCTTATCAGTGTGAAGACCAAACTTATCTATGCAGTAACCTAAATAAGTGACACTATTTTTAAAAAAATCACATTTTGACCAATTTACACGTAACCCTGCATCCCTCAATCTACATAGTACCGCTCGTAAGTTTTTAAAATGAGTGTTTCTGTCTACTCCAGTAACACAGATGTCATCTTGGAATGCCACCGTACACGGCAAGCCACTAATGGTTTCCTCTATTAATTTTTGAAAGTTCTCTGGTATGCACTTTAAACCGAACGGTACGCGTTTGTAAATGAAAGTACCCAAATGTGTGGTAATCGCCGTCATCGGTTGTGAGTCTTCCGTAAGAAGTAATTGCTGATAAGCATTAGATAAATCAATTTTTGAGTATTGTTCTCCTCCCGCTAATTTAGCAAATATTTCCTCAATTCGAGGGACCGGATAATGAAAATCTTTTAAAAGTGGATTGATTGTGACCTTATAGTCACCACAAATACGTATGTTACCATTTTTTTTAACTATAGGAACAATAGGTGTTCCGTAATCTGAACGATCCACCTTATATATGACGTCATCTTGCTGCAAACGTTCAAGTTCGCGCTCAACCGGTTCGCGCAGTGCTAACGGGAGGGTTCGCGCTTTTACATAAATCGGAGTTAAATCTGTTAAATGTAATTTAATGCGAGATTTATAAGTTCCTAACCCATCAGCAAATACTTCTGAAAATTCTCTACGTAATGCTTCTATCGAACATTTGTTTATGTCTGGCATTATATTATGACAATGTGTAACATTCAAATTCAAACAGCGTATCCACGTACGGCCTAACAACGGTGGGCCCCCGTTCTCTATAATAAACAATTTTAAATTTATATTTATTTGTCCGTACACAACATTAACCATAATATAACCCAGAGGTCTAATCACATCGCCAGTATATGTTTTTAAACTAGGCGACTCCTTAATTATGTTTTTAAGTGAGAAACATTCATCATAATACCTCTTAGATATAACAGAAATTTTACTACCAGTGTCAATTTCAAACTTGATAAAACAATTCTCAACCTTAACATCAAGTAAATAAGGACCATCAGTATTATTACCTAAAAAATTGTAAAAACTTAAATCACCGTCAGAATTCGATTCACTCAAAAAAAATGACTTTTCACTCTCCTCGACGAATTTGGTCCCGAATCTACGTCGTACTTACGACACATGACCTTCAAATGTCCTTTTTCACCGCACCGATCACAAGAGTACATCTTGAACCTGCATCGCGCGGCCACGTGATTGTCCTTGCCGCAACGCGTACAGGGGGCCGCACGACCGGCACGGCCGGCGCGTCGCACGCTGTCACCCGGCCCCGGCACCGCCACGCTCACCCGATGTAGCCCGTCTACCTCACCGTCGCCCGCACCGCTCTCGGCGCAGCTACCGCTACCACCGCCCGCCGCAATCGCCGCGTGCCGCTCCGCCACTTCAAGTGCTAAAGCAAGCTCTACTGCCCGCTTGTAATCTAAATTTTGTTCAGCAAACAGCCGGGATCTCATATCCTCAACACGAAGTCCAGAAACGAACTGATCTCTTAAATTTACCTCTAGACCGTCACTAAAATTGCAAGTTTTAGCGAGATGTTTTAAATTTTGTAGGTATTCGCTTACAGTTTCTTCACGTCCTTGCTTCCTTTGCCGAAATACATGTCGTTCTGCGATCTCCGACCGTCGCGGTTCCAGATGTTCCTTGATTATTCTCTCTAATTCTTCAAAAGATTTGTCTTCAGGATGATCAGGAGAACACAAATCACACATCAGCTCATAGCACGCGACTCCTACATGCGTCACTAAAGTCGCCACATGCAACTCTTTCCCGATGTTATTCAACGCTATAAATTGCTTCACACGTCTACAATATGCGTCCCAATTATGTACGCCTATTAAAAAACTTTCAATTGACCCGAATGGCATTTTGAAAATTCCTTTAACCGACTGCGCCAATGTAATGTACGTAATGAAACACGGACGGTCGCAGAATGAATGTGTATTATCGCAAGCGCATTGACAAAAGTGAACGTGGGGGTACATATGAAAAACTTAATCAATCTATACATTACAATGGGCATCCGATGGAAATTCATACCACCTGGGGCTCCAAATATGAGAGGTGCGTGGGAACGCCTAGTCCGTTCAATCAAAACGGCATTAGCGGCAACATTAAAGGAAAGGTGTCCGCAAGAAGAGACCCTACACACTCTTCTTTTGGAAGCGGAACATATAGTAAATTCAAGACCGCTCGTTACCACGGAAAAAAATGAATGTGAAGAGGCCCTGACTCCCAATCACTTCCTTATTGGGAGATCCTGCGGGTCTCCAAGGATTGGAGCCTTCACAGATGAAGACCTCATCGGGCGACGGACCTGGAAGGTGGCGCAGCGCATGGCCGACCATTTCTGGAGCAGGTGACTCAACGAGTACCTACCCACCCTGCTTACCAGGAAGGGCGATGGACGAAGCACAAGAGACTTGCAATGTGGAGACACTGTCTTAATAATTGACTCCACAATGCCACGAAACACATGGCCCCGGGGCGTGATTACTCAAACGCACCTCGGACCAGATGGCCGCATCCGAGTTATAGAGGTGCGCACCACCGGCGGAACATTGAAGAGGCCGAGCTCTAAAGTAGTACTGCTGGTTCCTGCAACGAGCTACGAGCAACGGGACGACGGATCCAGGCAGATTACAATAGCGTCGCCATGACTGGAGATTGGTGCTGCGCACGAGGGGGAGGATGTTGGCGACAGAACTGTTATTTTCTTGTCCCGTGTTAGGTTATTATGTCATATTATTGTGTTTATGTGTTATGTACTATGTCTTATGATAAAATAGACTGATATGGATAATATTAAAGAGAAATGTTAGCGACTACGCTATATTATAAGTTGCATGTTATGTATTAAGTTGTATATAAATGCTTATGTATTTTGTGTTACATATATGAAAATAGAACTATTATAGAATGGGTAAATGCATAGAATAAGTCAATAGAGTAAGAACATCCAATGTTATAGGAACTTTACCAACAGAAAGCGGTGATGCCACCCGTAAATTGCATTGTTTTTGGCTTATGTACGGAATATATATTTGATGTATATAATATGTGAATGCTTGTCGAATAGGTAATACGACAAGGAATATTTTGACATATAACATGTATACACAAGATATATAGTGAAAGAAATATAGAGCGATTAACAGGGCGACCAAAGTGAAAACTAAAATTAAAACACGTATTAAAGCGGGGCTTTCTTTACGGTCACTCTCCGAACTACATAGGCTCGAAGAGGCGCCGTATGGGGCACGGCGCAAATCATCGAGTACAAGTAACTACAAGCAACTACAAGAAGAAAGCTTTGCATAAGCGACGCTGTCCTTTAGCCGGTTCGCTGTGCTGAAGTGCGCTATGCGCCAACATATTTTGGAATAAGTGTGTTAACAACACACCCGCCGCAATAAAGTTAGTTAGCGCAATAGCGCGGCGTAACGGGCGGTATAGCGCAGCGTTACCCATGTCTACTATATATTACTCAGAGTACTCTACTCTATTGCTACATCTGACTTGGCTGCATGGTCTGAGATAACTTTGCCTATCCCTTTCATGAAAAAAGGCAAGAACTATAAAAAAAAACTCTATTGCTATTTACTTTCAGTTCTGCTGTTGTTTGACTTGATTACAAAAAAAAATTGTTGAGAATAGTCAGTTCTTGTTTTTGATTGTTTGATAACTGTAAAAGTGAAAAGTCAGAATAATTTTATAGATTTATTGGTATTAAATCGCGTGATAGTGTCCGTGAAGAACCAGCCAGTGAATAAGAGTTAAATTCACTAAACTGAAAAAAGAATAAGAAACGGACAAACTCCGAGTTTTGTATAGTTTTACAGCTGCGTGATGTCGAATAAGTACTATGATTATTATGATGGCAGTAAAATTTTTCTTTTCCTGGCAAATAGAACTGGTCTTCCTATAGATTTAGTAAGTTTTGTAATGTTTACTTCATTATTGCTTATTATGTTGCTTAATTCAGATATCATTTATGCATGTATTATATAGTTTGGCTCAATTGGTTATAATATATTATATTGTTTTACCTTCATTTTGTTTTTTAAATATATGATATTTGGAACATGAATAAATTCTAGATCATCTTAAAAAGTTACTGTGATGCTTTCACACAATTTATCTATAATTTTGTACCAAACTTGTTGCTAAAAAATGTATTTGTAAATTATAACAAAATAAATATGATTACTGCTTTGGATATTTAAAGTAAATGTGAACTTGCATAATTTAGTTACTATAGTGGTAAATGTAGAGGTTTTATGGAAGTTACATATGAAAAGGTTTAGTGGTGGTATTATTTACTTAAATAGGTTGACAACTACTATAGCAGTTTCTCCACCCTGGTAGGTGCCACTATATGCAGGTTTACCAAAACTTTTTAACAAGATTATGTTCATACTATAATATCATTTCATTACTTCAGGTTTTAAAAATAGTAGTTTTCAGATGTTTTTGGGAATAAGGGAGGTTTTAAGAGAGGTGGGGCACAGAAGATATTTCTCTTCTTGGGGCAGTCTGACTGGTGGAATACCTCCAAAAGTCGGCAACATGTTTGTGATATTTATGGTATTACAAGCATCCATAGGCTACAGAAGCCGTATATCATCAGCCATATCCATGTTTGTCACCTTTGCTGTATAAAAAATAAAAATATAAAGACAATATTAAACAAAACATTTCCTGTTTATTGTATCTATTAAAAGATAGGGTGGAGCGATTTTTTTACAGGAGTCATAGTAACATAAATGTTGGAAACTGCCAGTTTCAACTAAGCCAAAGTTTGTATCAACTCTTATTGTTACAAAAGGCATAAGTCCAAATTACATAGCTACTTTAGGCAATGAGCAAATACCAAAAAAAAACTTACATAACTCTTTTCTTAACATACTTTGATTGCTCAAATTTATATGATCAATTTTTTATATATTTCATACTTGCCTTGTACAAATTTGCTCTCGTAACATAAAAAGAAAATATTTTTATGACCTGGCTTTGAAGAAAAGTGATGCTTAGCTTTAAGATTTTTTTTTGTTAGTAATGACCATATTTTTAGCATTGTAGTGTAATTTTAATAAGCCCAAAAAATCTAAAGAGTTCAACCAAAAACTCAATTATTCCAAAATAGTCTTTACACCCTTTGTAGTGGAAAGAGTTATTATAAAAATGCTGGTGATTATTAAAACTTATACTAATATTGTGATGATTTCACTAATCACAGAATCATTTGGTTTAAATTTCAGAACATAATAAGTTTGTTCTTATATCTCAGCAATTTTACCATAATTTTTTACATGTGACTTCTTGAAGATTATAAAATTAACTGTGACATTGTGGTCAGAATGGATAGTGGAGACATTATCTACCTAATATGTGGCTATACAATGTTACTGTATATACTTAGCCATTATTTGTTCTTCAGTACCTACATTACAATTCTTGTCTCCCATTATTAGAATATGACACTGGTTTCTGACACTATGTAAATGGAACATGTGTAGGTAATGCCAGTAATCTCATGTTACATTTATTTCAAATTTTTTACACCAATAGACACTACAAAACACATTGGCATGGTATTTATACGTGAATATATTTATCAGTCCTAAGTAAAGATGTGTGAGCAGTGCATTCATTTATTTTGTTCACTCTGTTCAAGAAATGTTTTATAATAACATCATCTTTTCAGTATTATTTTTAGTAAAGATAAATTTATGCATTCAATAATATGTGCAAGTTCTGACTGATATAGAATGAGTTTGATAAATGAGTAATATAAAATCAAAGGCAGTAAGGTAGGTTTCACCAATATCTTGGTAATTCAAATAAAACTAGTTAATTTCAATTGTATCCATGGCAAATAATTTACTATTAACTCCACCCAAACCTAATAGTCAAACACTGGCCATAAATATCTATGAATTTAATTGAAATTTATTAATTTTATTTGAAATAGGTACCAAGTTATCAATCCTTACTTTACCTCTTATGATTTTATATGACTCATATGCAATGTGAAAATCTCTGGTACTTAATGCTTTTATGAATAGTGGTATAATAAAAATTATGTAAAAATGATTTCTTGTTTGGTTATATTATCTGATATTATAGTTTAATAAAATATTTCTTTCAATATTATGGCTTATACTCCTACATAATATCACTATTTTATAAAGCACTGTTTTGAGCTAATTTAATAGTACCCATATATGAAATCTTTTTAATTAAATGTTTTAAAAAGGTAAACCTATAATTATTCTATGTAATATGATCTGTAGATTAGGAAACTTGATTGGGGATAAATAAATAGTAATATTACTTAAATAGACTCTAATAATAGTATAGTAACCTATATAATAGCTTAATGTTTCAATTTTATGATTAGTTGAGGTTCTAAGAGTATGGTAATTTTCATTTTATCATTCATTCTAGTAGTTAGTCTTCTTCTTACCCTTATACCATTTTATTAGGGTCGGAATAACATATTTTCCTTTTCACATCTCTTTATCAACTGCCATTGCAGCATTCACATATTGTACAACAAAATTCATCCATACCTCCTTAATTTTACCTCTTCAACTATATATATCCACCTTCATACTTAACACTCGTCTAGTTAAATGACTTTCATTCCTCTTGATGACATGTCTATACCACATTAATCTATTTCTTCTTAACTTTGCCACAGGTACTACTATCAATCTTCTCCCGAAATAATCATTAATTTTAATGTTATTATTTCTAGTTACACCACACATCCTGACAGGTTTGATACTTGTCTGTACTTTCCCTTGAGTTTTAAGGGCATTTGTGTATTATATGTGATTTTCTTGACCTGTTGCCATTTGTTCCATCCACCCTGTGTATATCCTGTTCAACATCTCGTAGTCAATGACACCTATGTTTTGGATCATTGAATCAAGATACCGGAAATTGGAGCAGACTAGTAAGAATATAACATTTAAAGATATATGAATAAAAATTAGATGCACCACTACAGTTGCAGAGGGATTTGGTGTGTGTTCTGCTCATTTTTAGTTCAATGTTTTCCAGTTTTTCCCACCATTTTCCTACTCTCTGAACCTCAGTTGTATCTTCTCTATCTTCTTCTGCACTCATTGTAGTATTTATTAGAAGTATTGATGTATAATGGGCTACATTGTAGTATATTATATAAATTATTATTTAAGGAACTTTGGAATACTCTTGTTATTTTATGTGCTTAGGTAGATAAATATTTCATTGTTCATATTATGTTATATCAATTGCAATTTTTGGTGTACAAACCATCACTTGCCAATTAATATTATTTTACTAGATCCTTTTTTTCATGCATCTGAGGCAGTAATCATATTAAAAGTAACTATCCATTACAAAAATTAAAATTTATGTATAATGCATTAAAATAATGTGATTTCAAAAATTGAAATATACAAGAATTTAATATTATATTCATTTAATAGTTTGGTATGGAATGTGGGTATACTATAGTTTCATGTGTGGTTCAATTTGTGATATTCATGTGAGTGTACTATTTTCTTTTATTAGGTTAATTTTTTGATCTCACAAGTAGCTGCACTATGCCTGGCCAGATTATTTCGCAAACCATTGAAATTTGCTTCGCCAGAGTTCCGTCACACTGTGTGCCTTGTTATTGGTTTGATTATGGGATATTTCTGTTTCGGAAAGTAAGTTATAGCTACATAGTATTCACTGGATAATTAATAGATCCTGTATGTATTTAAAATATTAAAAAGAAATACATGTATTATATTACACGTTTTTATTATGCTCTTAATAAATATTAGCATGAACTAACAGATGTAGATTTTTAAATTGAAGTTTTCTTCATTGAACTATAACTGACTTCAATATAACACTTGCGAATTCTTTGCCATTCAACATTAAATTGATATTGCATAACTGGCTCCAGGCACATAACTATGGCATTGTATTTTAACCTTCCAAGTTTTATTACATTATTGTTATGCTACTGAGTATACCAGTATATGAATAGCTCTATGTATAGCGTAGCAAATATTCAAAGTTTTTTTATTTGAGATCATATTTAATTTTCAAAGGCATGAAGAATTTTAATATAACAATAAGTACATTATTATGACATTTACTTTTGTTTAGTTTATTATATCATTTAAAAAAAATACAGACACTAATTATGTATTTTTTTTAAATAATCATTTACTCCTGAACATTATATTTACGTGGTAATTAAAAAAAAAGAAAAAAAAGTGGGCAAAGTAAAGGAGTTTAGACTGAGATGGTACTGTTATGTAACTCCGACGAACAGATGATCATGTCGGGAAAAAGTGCCTCAAACAACATGGACGACGAAGGTCCAGAAGGATATGAGAGAGATGGGACTTACGCAAGATGACGCACAAGACCGAAGTCAACCGCGTCGTATAATTGGGAAAGCCGACCCCACGTAACGGAAAAAAGCGAGACCAAAGAAAAAACAAGACTGCATAAAAAATTTAACTTTCAATAAAAATAAATAATTTTATCCAAAAAACGAACTAAAAAGTAAAAAACAAGTTGTATTACTTTACTTAATTTGTATATACAAAGCAAAATGTCACTGATCTACTCGAGACTACACAGATAAAAAAATTGTCATTGCTGTTGGGGGACCGTTTTGTAGAACAGTTTTTAGATAATATAATAAATAAGTAAATCAACCTGTTGGGTACGCGTCACTTCCCCTCTGCGTGAGGGGGGGGGGGGGGGGGTGACGCTTCTCCGGTTTGGACGGGCGTTTTGTTGCGCCGGATGCCCGTCTCGTAGACGCCGTACGGATGCCAGTGGGACGCGATGGTAGCGAGGGGGTCCGGGGGGTGCAATAATGCACGACCGCTTGAGGTGCCGGGTCTTCAATAAAACTCGAACTCGCAGGACGACCAAAGCTATCTTCTTGTTGTTCTTGTAGTTACTTGTACTCGTTGAATTGCGCCGTGCCCCATACGGCGCCTCTTCGAGCCTATGTAGTTCGGAGAGTGACCGTAAAGAAAGCCCCGCTTTAATACGTGTTTTAATTTTAGTTTTCACTTTGGTCGCCCTGTTAATCGCTCTATATTTCTTTCATTATATATCTTGTGTATACATGTTATATGTCAAAATATTCCTTGTCGTATTACCTATTCGTTAAGCATTCACATATTATATACATCAAGTATATATTCCGTACATAAGCCAAAAACAATGCAATTTACGGGCGGCATCACCGCTTTCTGTTGGTAAAGTTCCTATAACATTGGATGTTCTTACTCTATTGACTTATTCTATGCATTTACCTATTCTATAATAGTTCTATTTCCATATTTGTAACACACAATACATAAGCATTTATATACAACTTAATACATAACATGCAATTTATAATGTAGCGTAGTCGCTAACATTTCTCTATAATATTATCCATATCAATCTATTTTATCATAACACATAGTACATAACATATAAACACAATAATATAACGTAATAACTTAACACAAGACACGAAAATAACAGTTCTGTCGCCAACACACCCCATTCCTATTCGCTCAAATGTCTCTTAAAGTTCCATTTTGACGCCCTCCTTATTTATTCTGTATAATCAGTGACCTCTCACGCCACCCCGAAATCGAGGTAGGATCATACGCTGAAGATAACGTTATATATAGTTCTTCGTGGAAAAGAGCCCTCTTCAGTTCGCACATCCAAGACGCCGTAGAGTGTAGACGTACTAGGTGAATGGTTCCGGAAATGGCTCATAGAAATAAACTCCGACAAGAGTAGCGCTATCCTCTTTCAGCCTACCGAACGAGTTGTACGATGGATTGAACGATCCCCTCAAAAGTGTTGTGCAATGTAAATCCTTGTGCCACCCAGATTAAATATCAGTATCACACTCGGCAAGAGATTAAATTTCACCATTCAACGATTACAAAATCATTTCATACATAAAGCGGTAGGTGCTCCATAGTGCTTCGAAAGTTAGACATTCATAGAGATATGAAACAACTTCCGATCGAATCCTACATGAAATTCGTTAAATTTTGGAACTGAATTCTCTTTCTCTATACCTGTAATAAATTCTCTCTCTCTATACCTTTCTGTTTCTCTATAACTGATACTTTAGTATGGTTAAAATAACAAAAGATCGATTGTTGTGGTGTCCTTTTAGTTTTCTTTAATAGGGATTTAATATTGTTAGTAAAAATCCAAAAAGTAAATCGAAAGTAGATTGATTTTTGAGAGATCGATCTTTTAGACCGCATTTTTTTGTGAATTGATTCATCAGAGTTCGATTCGAATTTTTTTTTTCGGAATGAATTGCCATTCCAAGCAGCGGCGCGGCACTTGACGCGCTCGCGTGGTTATGACCCACCGACAATTATCCAGCCTAAGCTGGCTCCATTTTAATATGATTTATCATATAGATCTGAGGTTAACTTATATTGATCCTTTAAAATCACCGAAACTGTCCATTTTTTAATTTTATGTATACTTTTATCATCATCATTTTACAAACCATAATATACAGTTAACTTTTTCAGCCAATTCAACTTATCAATTATTTTATAGCGTTTTTATCGAACAAATGTTCGACGTGATTTTTTAAATTTATATAACTTTTTTTATTTTTTAACTGATTAAAGTAAACACAATATATTACTGAAAACCGCAGCCAAATCGGTTAAGCTGTTTCTGAGATTAGCGCACACAAACTCAGTCAAACACAAAATTCTAACAATCATTGTTTTGGGTTCTACTGCGTTGATAAAAGCCCCCCAATAATATTATACGTTTTTCTCATAAATCTTATATGTACATACATCGATCAGTTACGTTTTCAATAAGTCTGTACGTGGCGAAATATGTAGAACAACTGAAATTATAAGTAGAGGGGGAAGAAACAGCTATACCTCCTATAATAGAAAACTAAGCCCTAATGGTTTGTTTTCATCGTATTCTTACGAGTATTCAAGAACCTGGTCAACTTCGGAGCTCTGTAAAACCCAGGTAAATTAATGAAATTAAACAAATTTGTAGTGGAAAAAACCCTGTATGAGATTACTCTGATGTTATTATTTTGTAAAATGACCATAAAAAAACTTATTACGTCCAAAAGAAAATTTGTTCAAAAATTTTCAGTTATTTTTGTTTATAACTATTTTATTTTCCATTTTACTATAATAAGTAATAAGAATAAAGCTGTAATAAAAATAATGTTTTAAAATTTTTCTGTACGGTTGCTAGTTTACGAGATACAGCGCGAAAATCCTTTGCATCCCTTTTTCCAAGATCGCGGCCGGGGGACAAGGGTGGCGACCCCATAAACTTCAAGTTAAGCTTATACTAATCCATCAAAATAATAAAATTGCGTCGTCTGAAAAACGCACGCTAAGGCCTAATGTAACATTTCAATGGACTATTCTTAAAAAGGAAGACATGAATAGCCTAAATTGTGTATTAAATAATATACAATATATAGCTGCTTACTCCTTCTTTCTCATGTAACAAAATGTGCGTTAACGTGACGCGTCCTTGAAATTTCTCTGTATTCTCGTCCAATTGAATAATTATCGAATCACCGCCTAAGAAGTTTCACTTCAAAAATAATTCAAGTCAGTAGTCTCTATTCAATTTATGAATCTCACATTTCATTTTGTTGTACTTAACGTTAATTTTTTTAATCCGTGAGGTGTGTGTAAGGAGTGTCGAATTACATCTTTAAAGCTGAGACGCCCGAGTCAACCTCACCTGCACGTGGTGCATGCACCCTTCTGAGTAACGAGCTAGGAACTGAAGATAGCGGGGTGGTCTGGCTGCTTTACTCGACTGGATCGAGACCACCATGCGTCTGGTGAAAAGTCCGTCATAGTGACTCACTTTTGCGTGTCGGTTTTGGGATCAGCCTGTGCATATCCAGTTAAACTAATGCAGGACGGAATGACAGCGGTGACTGTCGATGGATTGCGATCTCTTGGTAATCGTCGTTGTGTTAGGATTGTACTGTGCTTACCATCAAGGACAGTGCCGTTAATTTGCCTGCTACTATAAAAAAGTTAATTTTAATGTGTTTTACTAAAACTATAAGCTTCAAGAAACTTTTATAATTCAGATTTGATTTGGGCTTTAAATTGCTAAAAATTTTTGCATATTATATTTTGTTTCAGTGTATAATAATAAAAAGGTTTACCTGTTCTTAATTAATGCTAATTTTATCTCCTTATTATGTAAACGATTTACTTGATAACCAACAGTTAACGAATATTAATAAATTGCAGGCAGTCGATACATTTATCCATTTTGCCAATGCTGAATTATATATTAATCAAATCAGTCCCGCATCTTATAATGGGCAAGTAAGTAATAATTTTTTTTGTTTTCAAATGATAGTGGTCGGAATTGTTACGACTTGTAGAATATTGATCTAAAGTTCGTTGATTCGCGCTTGGTTTTAATTTCAATGTAATTAGTAACATTATCACCTGTCAGTAAAGGAAAACAACGTGAGGAAATTAGAACCTTTGTTTTCACATTGCGGCAAAAAAAAAATAATTTAGATTTTTCTGTATGGAATCGCTATAACGTCGTTGCTAGGTGTGGTGACTAATCCTGTATCTTCCATCAAAAAGAAGCCGTTGTACAGCAGTAGGACATAAGAAGCTGATTTATTATTTTTCTACAACCTCACGCGTCTCATTTAATCCATTTATTTTAAAGATTTTTTTCGGATTTCAGTGTAACATTGGCAGCTTCCATGATATACCTTTCTTGTTTACATCTACACCGACAAATATACCATACAGCTGATTACACCTTGGATATAACTGGTAATCATATATATATAATATATATTACATTAAAACAATGTTTGATTAAATTCGCTGTTTATTAATATTATATTTTTATATACTTTCTCAGGTCCTTTGATGGTTATAACACAAAGAGTGACATCATTAGCATATTCACTTCAAGACAATTTAAGTAATAAAGAAATAAATTCGAATATTGTGGGTCATTCGGCAGATACAAAAGAATGTACAGTAGACAAAATTCCATCGCCGCTTAAATATTTCTCATTCACATTGGCTTTCCAGACATTGATGTGTGGCCCTGTTGTGTTCTATCCTGACTATATAAATTTTATTGAAGGTGTTAGTGTTATCAGGGTGAGAAATTTTTATACGAAAGTACATTTTTCATCATAACCAAAAACTGGCAAAACATCTAAACCAAAAATGACATAATTTTATCAATTTATAAATTAAAATCTGTATAGCGTGTCCGAATCCGGATCGCCGCCCTATTTTGTGCGATCCATAACAAAATGGTAAACTAATTTTTTTTATTTACGTCAAAAAATCGTAGAAAATAGATTATAACGTGTACGTGGTAATTTTTTTTATTTAGACTAATCTTTGTCTTGTTTGTAATTATAATAATTTATTATACATTTGAGATTTAACATATTTATAAATAAAAACAAAATTGTAATGGTGTGGTTCTAAATTACACAAAAGTGGAATCTCTGACCTACAAACTAGGTATACATCTGTATGTATGTATGTTTTGTATGAGCAATGTATGCAATAACTAGAAGAGTATTAAGTAGGTATGCATGAATTGATTATAATAGAAATTTTTATACGTCAAATCTTCACTAAAACGATGTGAATCTCAATAACTTTTTAGAAGGCTTCAAAACGTTTCTTTCTAATGGTGGTCAGGCTTCAATAATTGTCTAAATGAGTTATAGGCGAAAAATTTTATGTAGCTACTGCTATTACCTACTTTATCATCAGACATTTAAAAAAAACATAACTTCACCACTTGAATAAGTCTACTTACTGTACACGTGCCGACGCCGCGCCTCGTCCGCGCTGCCGCCGCATGATTGCCATATCACTGTACACTTATAGTAATACATTGCTAGCCACGAACATCATAAGTATAGGCATAATGAATATGATGAATTAAAATAAATAAAGGAGGTAGTGTTTGCATACTATATGTAAAGAACTGGCTAAATAAAAGTAAGAAGTCAAATAGACGCATAAGGGTTCATCCTATTTTGATGCAAAGAGAACAACATGGTGGATTCCACATACTAATTATATAGATCTACGAAAAGATTAGTGTAAGTTTTGTGATTATATTCGGATGAATATCAAAACATTCACAAATTATTAGTTAAACCTATTATATGCAAACACTAAATTTTTTTTGGTTAAACTTGACATGTTTCATTATTCATACACGTATAATTTTTGTGGCTATCACTGTATTACATAAAAAGGTACTCTGATATAGCAATTATGTGGCGGCGCGTCCGCGGCGCCGCATAGTCTACACGAGCCCTGACGGTAACAGGTAGACAGCCAGGTTCTTAAAATGTTCCCTACTACCACCATGATTCTATCACATCACTTCACGAAAAGCTCTAGCTAGTTGTAGGATTTACGATTTACGGTAAACCGTCATCACTTTATATGCAATGTATAAAGGTATATTTTTGTTGTGTACACAATTTAATTTTTAGGTATAAGCATCTGAAACAAAAAACTTATGTTTAAAGAATAGCGCGAGCTCCGAATTCAGTGGTACTAAAGATGATTATTAACTTAACTAGTAACCAATAGCGTTAAATGCGATTTAAGTGGGTACATATACTTACAATGTTTGGAAATTAAATATGACTATACTTAGCCATATAGTTTAATTACAGGCAAAACAAAATGAAAGAGCTTTAGTTCATGAAACACCTTGTACCTTTATTATTAAAGCGTACGGCTTGTTGATTTTGGACAGATCAAGCAGAGGTTCACACTGGAGGCTTAATAAAGCGCTATAGAACGCAGTAAAATTAGAATAAAATTTATAGACAAAATTAGGGACATCTTACTGAGCTAAAAAGCTTAAGCTCAGACTTCTATCGAGATGCAGTAGAACTAGAATACTAGATTGACCACGTCTGTGCAATGCCGAATGATCTTGAGGCCAAAATAACTACATAGTAGGTAATTACCGCATGGTGCTTATGTCCATAGTGCAGATTGAGACCTATATAGCGAAATAAGCTTGACTTATCACGGAAGATCGTACGCTAAATACTGAAGGTCGGGAGGAAGGAGGGAGAAGATTTACCCAACATTGAGATGGTATAGGCTACAGTACCTAAATAAGGATTTTTTTTATGTATTGCAGGATGAACAATATAAAGGTGTTCAGGAGCCATCTCCACGTAGAGCAGTATTATATAAAATAGCAGGATCCGTTGCAGCTGCTTTGCTTTATCTAAGTCTATCCAAGAAATACCCGATGGTTGTTCTAGAAGGTTATACTTTTATTTTATTCGTAGTGTAGTTGAAAAACGACAAAA
This sequence comes from Saturnia japonica, assembly GCA_033032175.1. Classification (NCBI taxonomy): domain Eukaryota; kingdom Metazoa; phylum Arthropoda; class Insecta; order Lepidoptera; family Saturniidae; genus Saturnia; species Saturnia japonica. The sequence goes on from CM065314.1 coordinate 10,763,476, forward strand.
CGTAGATTTTATTATTATAAGAATTTGCTTAATCCATTTTATTTTTTCTTTTCCTAGTTTGGTAGTACACAATGAGATATCAGAGTTCAGTCAGTATATGAAACATGTGAGGCATTGGTTTATTGGTGTTTGTTGACTGAGCTAGTTTTTATTGACCAAGCAATATGCAAATTTACAAAGTTCTAACCTATAAAACGCGATCTTGAAGAGAATCTTAATCGCAACGTCCAGGATTTAGACTGCTAGAGTAATAATAATAATCATAGCTAACTAAACGTGGCAGGCCCAATTTTGGGACGCTTTTAAATGTAGAACCTAATACAAAGGCATACAAAAAAACATAATGTTATAGGCGTATACAGTAGGGATACATAATCTATACTAATATTATAAATGCGAAAGTAGCTCTGTCTGTCTGTTACGTTTTCACGCCTAAACAACTGAACCAATTTTGATGAATTTGGGTATAGAGATACATTGGACTTTTGGAAAGGACATAAGGTATTTTTTGTAGCAAAAATAAAACTTTAAGGGTAGATAATAGGGGATGAAATTTTCTATGAACAAAATATGGGAACACGAAATGCGCATGCGCGATAATGGTGAAATCGCATCGGCTGCCATACCAACCAGTTTGTTGATTGTCAATCGGGTTTGTTGATTAATTGATATTGTTATACTTAATAAGAAATGTATTGTATTTCTAATAATTACCTATTAAATGATAGTCCATTATTATTTTTAAGATTGGCTGAAGTGTGTATAAACTGTTTAACTACGCAGTAAGGCATAATTACTGTTTTGTTTTATGATAGGAATATGACGTGCGCTGTCAATCGCAACTCGCGGACGTTTATATATTCTAAGCAATATATCCATTGTAAATTATCTGGATTATACAGTTTTGCTACAAGTGAATTATTTCATTGTGTTATTCCATGTGTGGTGAAAATAAAACTTTTACACATGTTGAAGTGTACACGGCTTTAAATAAAGTTAACATACATAACGGGATAGGACCTGACACTCTGTCTTCTTTCTTTATAAAGAACTGCGCTAAATCACTTAGTTTTCCTTTGACAAAGATTTATAATAAGTCAATTAATACTGGTGCATTTCCCTTTACATGGAAAAGAGCCAATTTATTGCCTATTTTTAAAAAGGGTGATTCCTGTTGTATTCTAAATTACAGACCTATCTTTATATTATCCGTACTGGCCAAAGTATTTGAAAAATTAGTATATCCCCATATAAGTAGACATATCAGACCATACATTACTCCTCACCAACATGGCTTTCTGACTGCAAGATCTACTTATACTAATCTTACGAACTATGTAGCATATTTGGCAGAGTCTGTGGATTCGGCGGTACAGGTAGATGCTATCTATACTGATTTCTTGAAAGCCTTTGATACAGTGAATCATAGTATCTTAATAAGAAAAATGTCAAGTTATGGGATTGGTGGAATATTATTACAATGGCTTTCTTCTTACTTAAAAAACCGCCAATCAGTCGTTATTGTCGAGGGATATCAATCTGAACCATTTAAAATACTATCTGGTGTCCCACAAGAGTCAATATTTGGACCTCTTGTTCAATATATATGTCAATGATGTAACTCAATGTTTTATTAATTCTTCTTGCTTTATGTTTGCGGATGACCTTAAGATTGCACGTAGAATTTATAACATAAATGACGTTAACAAATTGCAATCTGATTTAAATAGACTACTTGTATGGTGTGAGGTTAACTTTATGTCTTTGAACATAAATAAATGTAATCATATAAAGTTTAGCAGAAAGAGAGAGCTAATCCCGTCAACGTATTTCATTAATAATGTTCCAATACAAGAGATTACTTGGATTAGAGACCTTGGAGTATTCTTTGATACTCACCTAAAATTTGACCTCCACATAAATAACATTTGTATATCTGCACGCAAAATGTTAGGGTTTGTGTTCAGAAATAGTAAGCTTTTCAACAACCCATATATTAAAAAACTTTTGTACTGTGCATATGTTAGAAGTCAGTTTGAGTATTGTTGTACTGTCTGGTGACCTCACTATCAAGCATATATAAACCGCATTGAAAGTATTCAAAGGCGATTCACTATGGTTTCCTTACCAGAAACTAAGAAATTCGCTCCATATTATGACAGATTAAAAGAAATTAAACTTATATCTTTAAATAACAGACGGATTTTGCTTAACATGATCTATTTATATAAACTTTTTAATAACCTCATTGACGATTCAGAACTTTTGGAGAAATTTAACATTAATGTACCTCTTAGGTTACCTAGAAATCCAGTCCTTTTATTTGGTCATAAATGTTATAGAACCAATCTTGGACACTACTCAATAGTTGCTAGATTAACACGTCAATATAACGAGCTGGTTAAAAAAGATGACACCATTGATATATTCGCCAATTCACCTTCTCAGTTTAAAATAAAAAATTATTCTTTGTTAGCTTCATGATTTTTATTTTATGATTATGTTGAGCGAGCTTTTTTATTGTTTTTTTTTTAAACCAAAAATTTCAATTGTATTTTAACTATGTATATAGTTTAACTTATTTTAATCTTAAATCTTATTTTCATTCTTTAATAATAGTTTTATTTTTAAGAATTTATTATGGTATTTTATTATGACATATTAAGTTTGTATTTTATTTAAAACAATCGACCCACCCCAACTTTGCACGGGTACAATTTGCAGGGTGGTGTATTTTATGTTTAAAACAGCATTTTTTTTAAATAATATAATCATTTTAATTTTTTTTTAATAATACAATAATTTAACAATAATTTTCTTGGTAAATAAATTGAATTCTAATTATAACCATTGATTTATTGTTTTCATGCATGCTGTGATTGGCTGTAATTAGTTGTTCATTAATCTTATTACTTATTGACTATTATTTATGTATTTTTAATGAATGACTGTTGTCAATCCAAATAAATAAATATGGCGGACCAGTTATTTTTTATCCCATCCTATAATATAGGTATCAGGTGAAAGGGATCGCTGAAAAGAATATTTTTTTTTATTATTAAAAACCTTTTTAAAACAAGCTTTTATTCAATATTTCAAAAATTTTAAAAGGTTGTAGTGCTAATAAAAAAATTTAAGAAAAGGGAATTTTACTTAAATAACTATCCTAAATAACTATCTTGCTCGTTACCAGCTTTTAAAGTTATATATATTTATTATTAATAGTTATTTATCATTTATTTGTATGATCTATCAATTTTGGTACTACAATAAGAAAAAAGGCGTATTATAATATTGTTTTGTTAAATCATTTATATAAATTAAAATGTATTGCAGAATTAACGGATCCAACATCGGAAGTGTCTCGTTCATGGTCGGCTTTGTATCTTCTGTGGTATGCGTACCTATCAACGTTGGTAGTTCGGTGTAAATATTATCATGCGTGGTTGCTTTCTGAAGCTATCTGTAATAACTCTGGCATGGGTTTTAATGGATACGATTCTGATGGCACACCAAGATGGGACAAAATGTCTAACATCGACGTGTTTGGATTTGAGGTACTACCGCCTTTCTTTACTACGGAAACTTCATATTGAGCACAATGTTTTACATAAAACGTTGTTTATTCTAACACTTATAACATTTTATAATAAAGAACACCACGTCTGATTCAATACCGATCTAATCCGTTAGTAGCAAAGTTAGAAAAATTGTTTACATCACTTTATATTTCGTAGAAAATAAAATACCAGTGAATTATTATTAATCCATTATCACATTAAAAAAGAATTATAAGTAAATATTTGCCACAAAACGCAGCATTATAGTTACGTGATCATGTGTGACATCATCGTTCAATAAATAAAACTAAGTTTAAAGATATTATGTGTAAAGCTGATTTTTACAAGAATTTCCGGTATGAAAGATATGAAATTTCTCAGCACTTATATACTTTTAATGCAACTATTTGTAGTCACTTATAGCAAGATAACCTAATAAGAATAACACCCAACGGTGTATATTGAACGATGACGTCACGTTTATTATAACATTTTCCATGACCATAAACGCTCCTTGTGCGCTACGCATTTTACACTTTAACACTCGGCCCAAGCAGTAGGGTAGTTATGAATGTCAACTTATGGAATATACCCCACTTCTTAGTTCACTTTCAACATTATGATAATTAAACCGCATCAATTCTTTTTCATTTCTAGTTCGCTCAAAACTTCCGCATTGCAGTTTCAAGCTGGAACAAGAACACAAACTCGTGGTTGCGTTGTATCGCGTACGAACGTGGCGGTACAGCTTGGCGTACGGCGCGAGTCTACGCGCTCTCCGCTATCTGGCACGGTTTTCATCCTGGATACTACATGACCTTCTTAGCTGGAGGACTATTTACTGTTGCTGCTAAGAAGGTTTAATACATTTTGGAATTACTATTTTCAATGTTTGAACAAAAAATTCTCAAAGGGAAGGGCTAGGGGAATCTGCTACATGCAAGTTGGGCAATATTGAATCATTACGGGAGACCTATGCCCAGCTATGTCCTATGTAACTTGATAAACAAAGTATGGACAAATACTGTGCTTTTTATATACTTATTTAATAATCTCATACTACTCATTAAATAGGTGTAAGGTGCATTCGGGTAATTACGAAAGGATTTTTGAAGAGTTATAGTGATATTTCTATTTTCATTAGTTATTCCAGAGAAGGTGGAGTTAACTTTATCACTTAGATTATTTTGTCTACTTCAATGTATAGTCTACGGTTTTATTAAAAAAATTAATTAAATATCATAAGACTTAGTTAATAAAAATATTTAAAATTCGGATTATTTTTTCTCCGTGTCAGTACAATTCCGGAGTATGTTCGGGCAATTCCGCATGACATTAAAAAGTGGGTTTTATTTAGTTACGGCATTGGGTACATATTTCGTTTCCGTTCAGATATACCCTCGCAAATTATGTTTCTCGATACTGACCGACTGACTCGATAATTACCCGACAAATAATCTATGTTTCTCAAACTTTTAGTAGGTAAGTAATTGTACAAACAACAAAAGACATTTGCAATAAAAGTATAATCGACAAATAATACAGTTTTATATAAAATGAGGCAATAAAATTTACAGTCAGTACAGTGATATTTTACATGTTGTTTTTTTTACATGTTGTCCTGGAACATGGTTTATTAACAGCGCCAACAACTTTTGTCTTTGTTGGGTCAAGAGACAAAGATGTTTCATCCATATTCCAAATTAAATGTGGCTTTTTAAATAAATTCAAATCAGTCAATGTATCTTCTAGTAGTTGGAAATATTCAGAAATTACAAAAGGATCGGTCATTTTTTTCCGTACATACTCAACCGGCTGAGGTTTCTTAATAGAAAGTCTGTGCCTTTTACGAAAATTTATAAACCAGTCTTTTCCCGGTTTATTATTCGTAAATAGTGTATTTATGTTATTGACTTTTACAAACTGCGCGACTAGATTTAACACTTCTTCTCTTGAAAGACCAAATCCCCATTTTTCCATAGCTTTGATAGCGTCGGCCAAACTATTTTCTACTTCAACATTTGTTCTATATGTTTCCTTGACCCTGTCATAAAGAGTTGTTGAAGGTATTCCGTACTTTTTTGCTGCAGCATAAATGGACAATCTATCGTTTTTAATTTCTTTAACAGCATCTATTATATCTTTTTGTGTATATTTGGGTATTTTATTTTTAGTATATTTATTTGGCATGTTTCTGAAACCATTTTTTTTTATTAGCATTGTATAATTAATATGTATACATATATAACTGTTAGGAGTATTTAAAAGTACCTAATTTTGTGTTGCTGGCTTAGAACAAAAATTCCGGCATAAATGTTTTTTGTTTAAGAAGACTATATAGGCAGAAAGAGTTCCGATTAGTTATGTATGTTGTCAGCACTTTTTATAGTGTGCCTAAGAAACTGAAACGTAAATTTGAAATAGTTTAGTGTATATTGAGATACTATACTAATTGGAACACAAATTCAACCATTTCCATAAATAAGAAATGAAACATTGAGAACCACTGATTATTTCTATAGAAAATTAAGATCGGATAAATCCGAATTGTTTATGTTTCGGAATTCCCCGGGTCGGGTAATTCTGAAAAAAGGAGAAAATGATGAGTTAGAGTGTTCTATACCTAGTCAGTAGTGCACTAAAACGATAATCTATTGGATTAAAAAATATCTGATATATAACTTATAATATGGATGTTCGGGTAATTCTGATAACCCAAAAAACGCGGGAAAAACCACTGTTTCATAAAAATCTTGCGTTATGTACGATTGCTCGCTCGGGACAACCTGAGTCAACTAAAGCAGGATAGCGTATTAAGAAGGGTACCCGGTAAATGTTGGAAGAGCATAAAATATTGCTGCGTTTAGTAGAAATTAGTAATTATCGGAATATCCCGAATTTCGGAATTAGCCGAATGCACCTTAACTGTATATAAATATAAAATTATTTCAGATACGTGTAGTGGCCCGTCCAATGTTCTTAGGAAGTTATACCAGGAAGCTGTTTTATGACTTATTAACAATCATCACAACGCGTGTAGCCATGACGTACGCTACAGTTCCTTTTGTTTTACTACATCTAACACCTAGCCTTGCTTTTTACGGGTAAGTTGTATATGTACTTCAAAAAGCAGTATTCAACTTTGATTTAACGTTTTGGCCATTATAATGTTCTATTCCTAAGAACATAAATCATATGAGCGTTTCGCCAAATTATTATTGAAGTGAAACTTTTGTAGTGTGTCTAAAGGATAACGAATGCCTTGAGTGATCAGAATGATGAAAACGTAACAAACAGCTTTGGTATGTTTATGCTGTAATACAAAATGAATACCTATTTTATACTACGATTATAATTATATTATTAACGATTCATAAAGCCTCTCAATTCAATCATCGATCTTTCCTCGATCCTTGGTTCCATGACTGACTTAGTGTGATGAGCATAAATGTCAGTTGTGTGTGTCTGGGTATTAAATATCTATATATGTATGTATATCAGCTGTTTAGTTACCATATTATACAAACTTTGCTTAGTTTGGAATTAAATGGCCGTGTGTGAAATTATGTCTACATATTTTTTTTTTTCAATTAAGGTATAATGTATGTTTCCCGTCTAAAAAATTTGATCAGAATCGGTTGAGAATTGATGAGAATTAAATTTTTTGAACTTCAGTGTACAAAATTTCATCAAAATCGGTCAAGAATTAAAAAGATTTTTTTTTTTGTACGATTTTTATAGGTAATATTAAAATTTCTTATACCCTATCAATTAACCAATGATATAAGCATCCCATGTACAAAATTTTATAAGAATCGGTCTAGCCGTTTTTGAATTAAATCCGGACATACAAACTGACGGGAAAATTTTTTTATGGCATATTCGTGATCAGTATTATTTATATAGTATGCCTATCGGGAAATTTGGACAAAAAATTAACTGTACATACAGAACTACAAATTTATTCATATAGATACATAATAAAAAATTATGGTCTTTAATGTACGAATCTGTAATTTAATATCTTTAATTTAATACTTATAACAGGTGTTTAAAGCATCGAAACTATGTTTTATTTAAGTTGTTACTGATCATTCTTGAGATTAAGGATAAGCTGTATTAGAAAAACATCGATGTTTTGGTGCCACCCTCGTCGACCTTTTAATATTTTTTGGGTGAACTTGTAGTGTTGAAAATTCTTTTTTAGAAAAATTTGTTTTATATTTTGCTTACGTAGGGATCATTTAATTCCATTTACAATACATAAATGTACACACATCAATATAGATAGATATTAGGGATCTAATATCGATGTAACAATGTCAAAACATCGATCATCCTATCGATGTTGAACTCAATATTCACTATTAAATTCAAAGAAATTTTACTTCAAGCGCTCGTACAGTTTTTTTTCTAGCTCGACACAATCTCAAAATTAAATTTTGCTGATATAGTTTACGGTCCTCGATTACTCGCTAGAACGTCTCGTCCCATAGAAACGAGTTCAAAATGCGTGTGCACGTTTTTGCTTCAATATAGCATCAAAGAAGCCATGTCACGCCTTCCATCAATCAGCACCTACTTTAAAAAATGAAAACAATACGTAAACTACATCTGGCTTGTCTTTTGTTTAGGGTAATTAAATTTGGAGTACCAACGTAGGTAGGTAGTCTTAGATCATCTGAGCATAGAATTAATTCTATACAGTTATAAATGCATAATTTATAACTATATGAACTAATATTTTTTTATCATTATTTAGACACAGATGTCTGCATAATATAATATTATGTTTGATTTACAGGAAATTTTATTATTCACTCCACTTCATCGCTTTAGGAGCGCTATTGATTCCCGAAAAAACCAAGCATCCTTCGCGATCTACAAAAAATATGGAATATTCACAAAATATGTCTTCCAACTCGTCTAAGGTTACTGTATCGAAGGATATCAATGAAGAATTTAATGGTAATCTCAAAATATCATTAAATGCCGTTCACAAATCTAAGCTGCTTCGTAACATCAAATTTAAAAAAAATATTATTTATTATTAAACCTTTGTTAATGGATAGTTTATATCTTTTGTTATAGTCCTGCATTTAGGATTTGATTACTAATTTATTATTAAACTATTTCTATGAGGAATCAAACGCATATGCAAGATTTATAAATAACACATTCCTGCGATGATTTCACATTAGCGTGAATCACGTGACTCATGATTTTTTTATTAATAAGTTCAACGTGTCTATTTTGATTTTATACTATTTCCATTTCTTTATTTTCTCGATGACAGTTCTAATTTGATAGTTCTAGTGTTGTGACCAAATAAGTAATGATATCGATCGCATATATTTACGACAGTGACGATTCATCTGATTTTGATTAAAATAAATAAATAAAGATTATCTCTCGTTATAATTATTTCGTTTCATTGTCGAGTACCTACCTATACCTACTCATTTTAGAACAGCTTCGAAAATTTTGAAGAAGTTGGCATTATCAATCAAGAATTAATACTTGTAAAATCTTGTAATGAAATATAATATTAGTTAATAAATTTGTACAAACGTATCCGGCAATAGTTTAGTTTCTTACATTTTGTAAAAAAATATCGGGTCTGTTATCGTGTTACGTTTATCCATATAGCTACATCCCTATCAGTTTCTCCGACTCTGGTATAACCTTGTAGTGTGTAAACGTCATATTTTTATAAAATAATGCATACATAATGTAAAAAAGACGCTCGTTCAAGTTTTCACAGGAGCTGTCATCGAGAACATAAAGAAATGGAAATAGTATAGATAAATCCACACATGCAATTTTTTTAGATTTCCATGTTACCTTATTCAAGTTTCTTTTTTGTTATACAGCGATTTTTATGCGTATACATTACAATGTCACATCCCGTCTACATACAGACATGTAGGTATAAGTCTCTCATAGAGGTTCATCACACGTGAGGGTTTGAAGTCGATCACATTGGTATAAGCACCTAATCCCTATTCACATGCATGCTAGATCACAAAATTATCTATATACATCTTGACGGAATCACTAAAATCTGAAATAATTTTTCAGGGTCTTGCTCTAGACTTATGTAGAGAAAGCAAGATTCCCGCTGCTTCCCCGAAGTTTAAAACGCATCCTCAAAAACTTAAGCATTCAACAGGATTCAACCAGTCTGCATGAAATATGATCGCACCTCGGATCCCCATTAGACCTTTAGCTTTCCATGAAAATAGATTTATATTCCATTTATTCATTTTGTATAGTTCAGGTATCAATGGCTAGCAGTGATGCAAGTTTGACCATTAAGCTTTTCTTTCATACCATGATGGTGGCAATCGAGCGGGGTCTACCTAAAGGTAAGCGGTCACCGCAGCCTATGGACACTTGCAACATCAGAATCATTAAATTTCAAGTATTTGAAATGAGAGAACCTATTTTTAACTTTATTACTTTACTTTATATTTTGCGCATAAACAGACTTTCAGACGTATTATAAATTATGGACAATGAATCACGGGCTACTACTCGTCCCATATTCGACCGAGAATGGTCTTTAGGCCTGTTCTTACCGGCTTATATAATGCGCGCGGTCACAGTACACTCCTGTTGCTACTGCGTCCCGCTAATAGTACGGTTTCAATATTCAACACTCTTATATGCTATGGCTACCGCCTTTGCATCTTTTGTAATTAATTGGCATCACTGCAACATAGTGATATTATATACTGTAAATACCCGCGATTATATTATACGATATTCGCACCGTATTTTAAGAGCTATACGAGTGCCAAGTCTTAATATTTCTGGAAGTATCTTGAAACTGTAGGCCTAAATTCATATTACATACCGATAATTGTTTAATCAATTGGACCAGTTACGTCTTTTTTTTTGAGATTGCAATAAGATTCATTAATTTAATTGGTACGCTGCATCTCATTTAGCTTTTATCTAAGGGTCTCCGTCGTACTTCTCACGGTGCAACCACTTTCTTACGTAGGAGCTTAGTTCAGAGCACTTCAGATCTTTCTAAAACTTATTTTGATCCCTTAAAAAAAGGCGACTGAGTGTACATTTTTCCTGACGAGGTATCGCTGAAACCTGGAAAAGTCGTCAAAAAGTTTTGCGAGATTTTTTGGTTAAAAGGTTGGAATAAGAATCTCTTATTCGCTTACTTTCTTAGTAATAAAATATCTATACCTATTATCATCCTAAAGTGTCTAAAATAATTTAATAATTTGTCTATCACACTAAAGTGTCAAAAATAATTTAATACGTGTCTGTTAAGTCTCTATCTAGGTGGCGAGTGATATGCTCGCATTTCGGTTCAGTTTCATTTACAGTTGATCACGTGGTAACGACGCAGCAGACGCACTAGCACGAAAGGGATCCGAGACAAAAGTGTCTGGTCTGGAGCCAATAATTCCCTTCTCTTTTTGATGGATGAAATCAGAAATACGATCAAGGATATTATAATTTAGGTGCCAATGAAAGCCACCTTATGCCAAGCGTGCATGGAAAAGGGAGAGACGGCCAGTCACGTGCTCTTGGAGTGCAAAGATCTGGTTTGTTATCGGGTCAAACACCTTGGTACACCGAGAACCCCTCCCGGAAGTCATTAACAACATCGGGCGACTGGTGGACTTCCTGAACAATAAAGTCAACCACCACCACGTAAAATACGTGAACATAGACATCGAGTTGCGGAAACATAGCTGTGTAAACCTGATCGTAGCTCGGCAAAGTTACTAGCACCTGTACTATATGGTGAGCACATTCCAATAACATCGGCGAGTACCGTGGTATCTACAATCCTTCGTCAGTCACCGCTGTTACGTCAGCTTGCTCAAATGTCTCTTCACACTATGTTTCACTAAACTCTGACCATAGTCCTACAAGTTCGTGCGCGACCGTCTTATATTTCCGACAGTCGTTGGCGGGGGCTGGGTACTACTATAGACGATAACGGGAACGAGGAAGAAGCAATTTATAACGATTAATGACGAAATATTATATTACCTATTTCCTAGAATTTAAAATTGTTTTTGTTTTATTAAACATGAAGCAAAAAATTATACTTTTATTTTAAAAAAATGGACATTCCCTGCTTACTAATTCACAATCGCTTTTGAAGCTAAAAATAAAGTAGAAATCTATACGAATAAATAAAATCTGAAGTGTCTGTTTGTAATGTCAAAAGAAGAGTTAATTATAGACAGTTCGATTCATTTGTCCGCGCGGCCCTACACGAGCGTAAAGCGTGTATAGATACAGTGACTACGTGTGCTTGTCAAGAGGTACAGTCAAGTAGATAAAATAATTGTATTAATTATTTTACTTACTTATGTCGAAAAATTTATTCATCTTATTTGTTCAAAATTTAAATAAGACGTAGGTCTCAATTAGGTAAATGTATGTTTATTGAACATAATTATTATTCCGTATCACTTACCACTAGAAATACACAAAAATTAATTTCATTATTTCCGTCACGTTCTGTTCATTATTAGGTAAAGCAATGTATATTTTTCAATTCCCCAAATATTTTCTATAGGGTTTAGGATGATATGGTAGTAGACGAAGAATTTTTATACCATATTGCTGTGTATAGTGCTGGGAATATCCATCTTTTTTAAAATTATGTTGTAACGTTTTAATATTTTGATCATTGTGACTTGTTCATTAAAATGGACAACTACTGGTAAGGTGAAACATTTTTCTCCTTGAAGAACTACACTAGAACTTTTGTCTAGTTTGTTCCTGCTAATCTCCGAAACGAACCAATTTTGACGGGACTGTCACTAGTACATAGCTGATTTTTAAGGCTTAGGCTACTTTTATTTTAGAAAAAGAGTTAGGGTGCCGCACAAATAAAATGATAAACATTTTTATCTTTAAATAACAGGCGCGGTGCGCGGGCCACCGCCCCGCCGTTGGTTGCAGCGGGGTCACCACAATACCGACGGCATTCTATAGGCCACACGAGTGTGTCCCCGGGTCACAGGTAGTAATTTATATAAAAACTTATAAAATTTCCAGTAATCAATTTTAGTGAAAAGATAATCATGACAATTTACTAAAGCATTATCCATTACGTAAATAGGTAACCCAAAAAACCCAAATTATTTTAAGAACATTTACCGAGATAACATACTGTAGGTATACTATAGTGTAATGTGTAGCGTAGTGGCGTGCTACCTCGTCCCCGCTAACGTCAAAAAAATAGGACGGTCGAGAACGTACTTGTAAGACTAGACGGCATCCATGTACGCCCATTAATTATTTATCCATCTCCCGGAGATTCTGTACGCCGATTTCACGTCGAAATGCCGGCACAACCGGCAAAATTTACCTTCGCGCCGTCACAGCCGAGAATGAAATCAGCGCGTATCAATAGATCATAACGAAATTGTAAATTAAGACCCAAATTAGTTGATTAGTAAGAGCAGGACTAGGCACTTGAAGCTCACTAACATACAATTTACGTTTTAAAAGTTTATTTTCAAGAAATAAGGCACTAATAATAATCATTGCGTAGAAGATATTTTACTGGATGTAATTTGATTATATTGATAGTTTAAATTGTTTTATGGTTATTTAATTAATATTATATACATTTTGTACTAATAACGCACTTGTTACAATAAAAGTTTTAACTTGATTTAAATTTAACTCTGATAAAAAGAACAAGAAATAACGGGACCTCGTTTCTATTTTTTAAACTTGAATTTTCGGGGTTTCTAAGTTAGATTCATTCAGGGGGAACGAGAGACGGTCATCTAGCAACATTACTCTGCGGACACAACAGTGAACACGTTCGAGCGTGTAGTGTTGATCGGCCACGCCCATGAGCCTTCGTTCGCCCTTACAATATCACGACTGTTATTATTACTGTTGACCAAAAATAATCTTAGTAATCGAATCTCCTCAATGGATGAAAAACCAGCTGACTGAACTCCGTTGTTGAGTTTAGAGTTATATAATTCTTTTCAAAATAATTTATATTAACAGTAATGTATGTATTATGAAAAAAAATATATTTTTTTATAATTAATTCTGATGTATTTTGCTTGATTCTGAAAACCCCAAAAATTTTATTTATAAGATTAATAGTGTTGCTAATTACATAATTGGAACATCAAATGACTATATAAATACAGTTTAAATTTCCGTAAAATTGATCTTAAAATTCTAGTTTGAATTTACAATTTACTCTCCTCAAAATGAAGGTGCAACCTTGGAAAGTGTTACGATGACGTTACCCAATTCATATGTCGCTTTTATTTTGTTATCTAATAAGGCAAACAAGCTTACGAACCGCCCGATGTTAATTAGTTACCGTAGCCTATGGACCTAGTAATATCAGAGGTATCACTAGCGCGTTGCCGATCCTGAACCCCCTTCCTCAATTAGGTTATTTGGGTTGTGATAAGATGTGACATAAATGGTACATAGAATATTGGGGATCAAGTCAAAATGTTTCGGTTGTAAGATTGTTGAAAACGGCCGACACGATACCGATTTTGTAGTGAATAATAATCGATACCAATATCGAATGTTTATTAATAAATAAATTAAATAATGATATATAAGTTTCTACACATTTTTACTGGCACACGGTAGAGATTTTTGGGTGATTGTTTGTCTGATTATAATTTTGTATGATGTACAAAACTGGCGATAATCTTTTTAATTATAAGTATATTATATTTCATTCCAAAACTAATAATATATATGCGTGAAACAATAAAACGCTAAACTAAAGACTACAATGTCTCCCACCTGCAAAGTATGGGCAACATCGTCGCTTCGCGCACGTTTTTCAAATTGTTAGATAACCGTTGATAAAAAGTACAAACGTATTAGACGTCCAACTCTTGGCGGCCAGTGAGATCTTGCTATTGTTCGAAATTTGAAATACCACACGCATCTGACGACAAGCGGCCGCAACGGCTAACGATATCTTACGTGACACTCACGCAGCCAGCCGTGGCCGTCGAGTTCAGTGCATTTCTTTGAATTTTGTCAGTTGCGAACGCATTAGCCGTTGCGGCCGGTACTGTGTACACGAGGGCGAATGGACGACGTTATGATATTCCGCCACAATCATACAGATACCTAAAGATTTATAGCAGAAGTTAAAATGAGAATAGGACTATGGGATATGTCGTTGAGTGATTATTTAAATAGAGATATTAAGCGACAAATATGGATTGAAATAACAAATAACTTTTGCAACTTTTTCAGCAGCATAGTTACATACACAAGTGCAGCAATAAACTCCTCTACGTTCATTTGAAAGCAACCCGTAAAGTTAACTGAGAATTCTTGGCCGCCAAGAACCGCCTGGCCACCGCGACCTGGCCGCCTAATGCGTTCGTAAGCAAAATAGTCGGCGATATCGTGTCAGTATCGTTACATCCGTATTTCAAACTGTAAGTAATAATAATCTAGTCAACAAGTGCAAATTGGTGTTAGTTCTTGATAAAGTTCCAGAAAATAAGAGCGATAGCTCATTGGATTCGGAATGACATCTAGAAAAATGTATTTCAATGATTTTACAGCATATAAAAATTGCAATTATTATTAACAACTTAAGATGAAAAAAATAAGGCATTTAAATTTAAACAATACCATGAAACTGAAAATATTGCAATAACTTCCTAATTAAGAAGTAAGTACTTCAAAATGTATAAACATACATTAATTTACACACATAATAATGAACATAAATAACATTAAAGAAGCCTAAATATATTTTGAATAAAATAAATACTGTTCAAAACAAGCCTAAATATAATATATTAATTACTCGTATTTCCAGCAAACCTATTATATTTCCATAGTAATTGTTAGAAACCTTAGAATGTCAGAAATTCTGCGTTGAAAAAATTAAAATTTTTACAGTATAATAAGTAAGTGTTTAATATATTTTATAACAAAAATTAATTGCGGCATTTAACGGGAAACCGAGAAAAAAATATTACGGAAATCTTTATTAATTATTTATGTATGTAATAAGTATTATGTGTACTTTAATGTATTTAGTTATTTTAAGTACCCAGGATAAAGTTTTTATTAAATATATAGGTATTTATAATAGAAACAACTGTTTTGGAGAGGTCATTAACAGAAAAAAATATAACTCCTAAAATAGGTAGGTACTGAAAATAAATTTATTGGAATTGAACTTGGAGCTTTTAAATGACCCAGTCTACATAAAAAGGCATGGCCACAACTCTGCCAAAATTTAAGACTGTGCGTCGCTCAATAGAGTATATATACCACATAAAAAAAAAAATTGTACTTATTAAATATCAATTTAAAATTTGAAAACATTATGATGACAGATGACATCTAAAAAATAAAGACCTGTTGGGAAAAAAAATTACATTGATTTTTCAAAGAGATATGCAATTGTTAACTAACATATTTTTTTCCTACCACTGGGCTCAGAAATGACCACAAAAGTTTAAATACTTGACCAAAAATTTTTTTGCTTCTTGGGAGTCCTTACATTAATATACTTAACAAGAACACACGATAAAAGTTTTTAAAAGGTTTTTATTTAGTGTATTATATTTTTTAAAGTTAACGAAAAATTAATTATCCAAAAAATGCTGTTGAATTATAAAAAAAAATTAATTGTTGAGTTATTGCTGTTTTTGCATATAACAATGGCACTAAGTAATGCTGTATAAATTTATTTTACTTCATTTGTTTATAGTTTAGTTAATACTTTTTTTAGGATTTGTTGTCCTGACAAAATAATGATTTTTTTTAATTATATAAAATCGTTTTATTTTATATTTCTATTGTTATAAATAGTTAAGAAAAAAAAAAATCATTAGAAATCATAATTGACATTCCTCAATAGGATAACAAATATTATTTTTATAATCAATAATTTCATTTTATGTTTTATCATTAATTTCATTGTTTATTATAAACAAATTCTAACTACCATTTAATTATTTTTTTCTAAAAATAATAATTAATACAAAAGAATATATATTCAAAAATAGAATGGTAGATAGAATTTGCTTATAACAAATTATTAATAGTAATTGCAATTTTTTATGTGCTGTAAAATCATTGTAATACATTTTTCTAGACGTCATTCCGAAACCAATAAGCTATCGCTCATATTTTTAAGAGCTCTATCAAAATAAACAACAATTTGCACTTTTTGATTAGGCAGGCTATAATAGTAGGTTCATGGTAGATATTTTACAACAAAATATTTAATAAATATGTTAAATTTAAAACTCTTTTTTGTTCTGAGATCTCAAACTTATGAAAGCTTGTCTGATACAACAAAGGAGACCAGGTAAATCATTAGTTTCTTGTAAAATTCTTTGTATTTCTTTCTCAATTTGAAGTTTCGGGGTAACACTCAGTACTGAAACAAATACAGAAATACTTAGAGAGAACAGTTTTTATTGAAACCATAACTGGGTCGACTATAGCTAATAAGCACCCTAAGTGTGTTATACTTCAGTTTCTGAACATTCAGCCGTTTCTTTGCTCCTATAATTTTCCCATCACAAATTTCACTTTTGTAGCATTATTATAAGTAATATTTGAGATTACATAAATCAATTATAATTATTAACAGTTTCATCCTGCTGTGGTTGTAGATCTTTAGGTTTTTTTTTTTTTTTTTGAGTTATATTGGAAATACAGCCCAGAGCTATGGTTGCATGCATAGTATTTTGTTTTTTCTATTTTAATTTTATAATCACTGGGTAGCGCCAAACAAAAAACAATTTGTAACGTAATTCAAATTGGTTCAGTGATGTGCATTATAATACAAAATGACAATCAGGTAAACAAATGAGTTAAAAATTGAATTAACCCCTGTCCTTCAAATGCTAAAAATCTAAAATATTCATACATTTGTACAAATCATGAAAAAAATGCTCTACTACTATCTTATCTTTTGATCAAGATGTTATAGGTTTATTAAAGGATTAAAATCTGCTTTGTTCTATGTAACATGTTCCTACCCCACAATCATTTTGAATGTTTCAACATTATTTGGGATTATATATCTCTGTTCAAAACTAAGAATTTTTAAATTCAGCAGAAAGATTGTTGGTTTGGTTTAAATGACACCTTTGACTGTACTACTTGAAATCTATAAGCTCTTTAGTACCTATAAAGCAGATATTGCTACTGTAGAGAGAGTATTAGATAACTAACAAGAAAACTTTAATTTCATGATATTTTTAACAAGAGTGACAATAACAAATAAATGTTATAAACTGAGGAAATGTTTATCTTTTGAGTTTGTTAATGAGGCCTCAGCTCTTTTTCATTATGTGAAAATGTCTTAAAAGGAGTTATTTAATTACTCTGTTTCTGAAATCTTCCAATTTATGTGCAGTTTTATCTGCTTTATTTTTTGAAGACATTTTTGAGACAAACTAAGAAAATATCAGAGCATGGGTAACACCACAAATCAGTAAAACAAGGGAGATTTGCCTTGAAACCATAGTTGTTTGAGATCACATGTCTCCTCCATACAGCAAAGTCACAGCACCCCCTTACTACATTTTTAAACAATTTTTAATTTCTTGATTACATTGTTTTACTGGCCAGTAAAATGCGAATATTTATTTAACAGTTTGCACTTGGACAGTTGTTTTTTGCATTAAATAATGTAGTCTTAAATGAATTTATTTCTGCATCACTGCTTTTATAAGCATTATTAAATACATAGTTCTTCATAAGCGATTGGTTGAACTAATGAATATAAATTTTATCAAAAAGATTCATACCAGTAAAATGTGGCAAGGATTTTAATATGATTTTATCTAGAAATAACAAGCAAATATGTATAATAAAAAATCAAGTAATTGTATAATACTATTATCCGGACTAGGTGTGGACTGTGGACATAGAAAAAATATCGACAGCTATCACATCTCTATTTCATGAACGAATCTATTGTCTTAGTGAAAGTATCGTTACGCCCGCGACCATTCATCCATTGCGCCATTAGTTCAACTTACTCATTAATGGTTACATTTGTATTGGAAAAAAATTATTTGATAGTTCATCATGTTTTAACAACATTAAATGATGTTTTACTGATTTTAAAGGAAAAAAAACAATAATATTTTAGTATTTACTTGTGGAATGAGAAGCCATCTTTAACGTAATTCATATTACAACTGGTATTTTTACAAACAAAAATCAGCATCAAGCCTAATTTAGGCCACACACATTCGCACTCAACATGCCCCCCAACCATACCTCCCTTGTTTTACATATCTGTGGGTTACACCAAGACAAGTGTAGTTATCTAATTCTCCCTTTATGGCAGCAATATTTGCTATTTTAACTGCACAAGAGGATAAAAAAACTTACATTGATAGCCTTCAGAGTCAATATCTTGTGTGAGTTTTAACGAAATAACTCTCAGGTTCCTTTTTAGATTCTGTGAAGAATTGCACATATATAGTCTGTTTTCCTGAGTTCTTGCATTCTATTGTACAATACATCTTTAAGAACTTCTTATAATATTTTTTTGCCATTAAATATGCTTCATGTCTGTTTATAATCCCTTGAGATAAAAGTTTTTGATCTGAAAATAACACATTTATTAAGATTTTTACATGAGTTTACATTCACTTATTTATGAGTATTATAATTATTTGTAAGTAAAATAATATCTACAATTAATTCAGGACACAGTAGTCACTACACATTATTCCAGTAGAGAATAAGCTGGATATACTGATATGTGTAGGTAAATCTGTTTACTATAAATGTTAATTAGAAATTAACAACACCAATAAAATTTGTGTATTTATGAAGCTAAAATACTATAATTGATAGACAGCTACATTGAGGTATATGGTATAAGCTGCTTTAATGTTATTAAATTAGATAATGTATTTAACGCATTCAAAATCAAAGAACTAAAAGTAAATTACCTTTTTTTAAAACTTCATACTGCGTTTGATGTTTGGATAGATCTTCCAATTTTAAGTCAATATTTTGTCGTATTTCTTTATTTGTTTCGATTAATCTTTTAAGTTCTTCGTCGTAGTTTTGACCAGTATTTGAATTGCAGTCATATTTACGTATTTTTATTATTTGAGCACCTTTTAATAGGACGAAAATATCTTCAAATAAACTTTTTACACACTTATTAAAATTATCGAAAAAGCTTTCCTCTACGCTATCGACATTAATGAAATAATTCCAATTTTCCATGCTCATTGTTACACTGTATGAAATTAAATTATTATAATTTAACAATGAGCTATCCCGCTATCCAAAGAGAATACACAACTACGAGGCTATGATACACAACGAGTTTTAGAATTCAAAAATTCAAATCAAACAACATCAACTAGTAGGGATGCGAAAAAAATAGTAGTTAATTATTTAATTAAAATCAATTTTTGTAACAAATTTATCAAATTAATAATTCGATTTTTTTTTCACTGACAATTTTTTGTTGATGGGTCGTATAATGTCATATTTTTTGGGACAGTATGTATTCAATTACCCTTCTTCTAACTAACTTGCCAACTAGTCATCTTTATTGAAAACCATTACTGCCAATATCAAGTGAATATAGTGTCCTGTCTTAGAACGAATTCGGTATCCAGCGAAGATGTTAGAACTTTCTAGGGAGTTTTTGTAGCACATCAAAATGTATGCTTCCAGTTTAAACTTATAATCCACTTCACTTATACACAATAACCGAGTTATATCATACAAAACGCTACCAGTATAATATACATAATATAGGGTCTAAAACCTAAGTTAATCAATCTATACTAATATTATAGAAGTGAAGAGTTTCTTTGTCTATTTGTTTGGTTGAACGCGATAATCACAGGAAGTAATTGTTCCAATCGATAAATTATTTTTTGTTGGACAGCCCATTGATCTAAGAAGGATATAGGCTATATAACAAAGCTACGACCTATAGGAGCGGATCATCAATGAAAAATGTTGCATAAACAGGGGAAATTTATTGCTGTTGAGAGCTTCCATTGCGTACACTGCGTAAATGGTTAAAGTTACGCAACAATCATGAATGACCGAATTGTTTCTCATAGAAAGTTCTTAAAAAAATCCGCGATAGCATTTGGCTATCTTTTATGGTTGACTCAATATAGCCTTTTTTATGGTAATAATCATTGTTCTAAAATAATGCAGTATTTGCGAAGATGTTTTTATAAACATGGTATTAATCCTTATTGAAATAAACACAATATTCATCAAAGTATTTAATTTTGAACAAAATTGTCCTTGTCATACGGTGGCAGTCTGTGCAGCAGAGAAGCTGCAGTGCGCCGTATGTGCCGTTGCAGGGAAGCCTTTGGAGCACTATATAGGGGAAGGCCAGCTGCAGGCAAATGGCCCAAAGGGCCACGACTGCTGTGGGGGCAAAGGCTGGAGGGCCTGTGGCCCCTGCGCCTTGTGACAGTACGGTGAGTCCGATTCTGGAGGTAGCTCGCAGGGACCACTAATCGAGCACGCCCATGCAAGTTGCCTCCAGGCGAACCTGAACCACTGCGCCACTGCACAAGATCTGTTTGTGCAGTGAGTGATGGAGTGGAATTGGTGTCGCGTTCGCTGCGGAGCCATATTGTATCCCTGCCCAGCCTCATTGGACTGGGGACCTAGATAGCTCCGTGGTGATCCACAGTCCTGGACCACCGCTCTTAGTTAAGGAGAGGGGCGTTTGAGAGGGGTTTGTGGCGGCCGCGAGGGGAAAATACATAATTTTTGGCGTGTATTTCTTGCCAAACCGGGCCCTGGTAGAGTTCGAGGCATTTCTCGACTCCCTGGGATTGGCAGTAAGGTGGCTGTCACCACTTCCCATCATCCTGCTTGGGGATCTTAATGCTAAGTCAAAGACATGGGGGACGGCTACCATGGACCCGCGAGGGTTTGCGGTTGAGGAGTGGACAGTCAAGGTTGGACTGTCCCTCCTCAACAGATGTACGACGTTCACGTGCGTGTGACACAACGGAGGGTTCGTGGTGACGTATCGTTCGCCACGCCGTCTGTCGCGTCTTGTGCATTGATGGCGGGTTATGGAGGAGGTGGAGACCTCATCGGATCACCGATATATTCGGTTCGAGGTCTCCACCTCCAGGGGGGACACGGTGTCTCGCCCACGTTGTGGCGCTATTACTCGGTCGAGGCGGCCATAGTTCAGAGCTGGCAGTCACCGGTTCCTGCAACAGAGGAGATCGACGTGTCTGCACCCCGCTTTCATGCGGCTCTCACGGAAGATTGCGACGCGTCGATGCCGCGGGGCAATAACCGCCTGCAAAACAGACGGGCGGTGTACTGGTGGTCGCCGGAGATATCTGATCTCCGTGCGGCCTGCTCCGCGGCACAGCGGCTGCTTCAACATAGCTGCCGGCGTGGCATCCATCAACCAGGGGAGAAGGCCCGGCTCTACGATGCTTACAGGGGCTGTAGAAAGTCCCTGCAAGTGGCTATCAGCCGACCCAAGGAGGAGGGATGGAAAGAGCTGCTCGGGACCCTGGATTGGGACCCTGGGGGTGACCATATCGAGTAGCTAGAAAGAATTTTCGGGGCCAGGCGCCCCCACTGACGGATACCCTCCATCCGGAGTTCCTGACGAGGGTCGTGGACACATTGTTCCCCGACCCTCCGGTGCTCCTATTACCTCTCATGCCTCCTCCTGAAGGCATTGCTGCGGAGGAGCCGGTTGTGCCCTATTTCGTCGCAGACACGGAGATGGGGCTAGTGACGTAGTGCCTCCGCAGTAGGCGGAGAGCGCCGGGCCTGGACGGAATTCCGGGCTGAGTTTTAGGTGTGGCACTGGAACACTTGGGGAGAGCTTCGAAAAATGTTCGATCGATGTCTTGCGACCGGACAGTTCCCGAAGCTCTGGAAGATGGGGCGGCTGTTCCTTCTTGTGAAGGAAGGCCGCCCACCAGACTGTTTGTCCACGTTCCGGCCTTTGGTGCTGTTGGACGACACGGGGAAGCTGCTGGTGAGAAAAGTGGCTTCCCGAGTCGCCCGGCATCTAGCAGACGTTGGGCCGGACTTCTCGGACGAGCAGTTCGACTTCTGAGTCGGCTATTCCACGGTGGACGCCCTGATCTCTCTCAAAGTGCTGTCCGCTGATGCGACCAGCAGAGGGGAGAGGTTGTTGGCGGTGTCACTGGACATCGCCAACGCCTTCAACAGCTTGCCGCATGGCGTTATACGGGAGGCGCTTCGCTATCATGGTGTGCCCCAATACCTGCGGTAGCTGTTGGGAGACTACCTTCAAGGCAGAGAGGTCGCTTTCGTGGACAGCACGGGGGTGATGATCCGGCGTCGGGTAGAGTGTGAGGTTCTACAGGGGTCGGTATTGGGGCCACTCCTGTGGAACCTGGGCTACGACTGGGTGCTCCGCGGTGCACTCCCTTCAGGAGTGCGCATCATATGTTACGGGGATGACACCCTGGTCGTAACCCAAGGGTGAGGTTCGAAGAAGGTGGCACGCCTGGCCACGGAAAGAGCAACCCTGATGGTCAGGCACATCAGGATGTTAGGCCTCAGGGTGGCCCTAAAGAAATATGCGGCTCTACTTTTTCATGAGCCACAGTATGGGCCACCACATGGGGCCAGCATTCTGATAGACGGGGTCAGGTTCCGGGTTGAGAACCAGATGAAATATCTGGGCCTCACCCTCGAAGGAAGGTGGCGGTTCGAGCCCCACTTTCGTGGGCTCGGACCGCAGGTAGCCGGGGTGGCGGTGGCACTCAGTTGGCTTTTCCCGAATTCGAGGGGGCTGGGTTCGAGTTGCCGCCGTTTATACGCAGGGATCGTGTGGAGCATGGCCGTCCACGGGGCACCGATCTGGCTGCGTGCAGCACAGCATGGTGTGGCGCTGAGGGTGAATCGCGAATATCGGTTTGTGTCTGTGGGGGTGGCCTTTGTGCGTGCCGGCTTCCCGCCGTGGGAGCTGCAGGCACAGGTGCTCGCCGCCGTATATCAGTTTACGGTGGCCTTGAGGGAAAGAGGGGAGTCTCCGGATCCACAGAGGTTTGCCAAATTAGGCGGAGGGCAAGCGAGGAGGTGTTAAGGAGATGGGAGGAGGACCTGGTGGGTGCCCGTTATTGACGTTATTCCATAGACGCCGTCCGCGTGGCCCTCGGGAGGTGGTGTGCCAGGGAGCGCGACTCCCTGACGTTTCGTCTGATGCAGGTGCTGACCAACCATGGGTGTTTTGGCTGGTACCTGCTCCGGATTGCAAGAAGGGTGCCGACCGCCGCGTGCCATGAGTGCGGTGCTGTCGAAGACTTGGCACAGCACACTTTTTCTGAGTGCGCTGCTTGGGAGGGACAGCGCCGCGTTCTGGCCGTGGTGGTAGAAGTAGATCTCTCGCTGCCGTGTTTTTTTTTTTTTTTTTTTTATTTATTTTCCAAAATACAAAATACATAATATATTATTTTCTAAAATCGCCAAACTGAAAAACAGTTTGTTGGCGAAAAACAAAATGCACTCAATACAGTATTACATAACATTTAAAACATTATTATATTAAATATTTATTTCAAAAAATGGTGTCTAGTATGATGGTCTTTATTCTCTTCTTAAATGTATTTACACTTTCGTAATCTTCTGTTCTCAACATTTTATTATTATGTATTCTCGGTCCTCTTGCAGAAGGAAACTGCGGAGAGGGCTCACGAGGGGATTCTCTGAGCGGCCCTCTTTGCCAAAGACGAACGGGTGGTCAGAGGAGGCTTTTCATACGTCAACTCCCGCCACCCTAATCGAACCAGCGAAGACGGGTCGGAGGGCCCGTCTTCCCATTGCACAGGTTCGGTGGATGGAGGAAACAGCTAGGGTGTACTAAGTTGTCTCATATTTAGGCCGGGGCCCGGAATTGCCGGGTCAGCCGCCGGAGTGACACGGTTGTATTCTATCGCAGGTCCCGCATCGTTTCATCGAGGTGGCGGATGGTACACCGTGGAGGTTTAGTGAGTAGGAGTCTCACATAACCACCCGTCCCCCCGGGTGGATGTGTACACATGACGGGTTTCTCCACGTTAAAAAAAAAAGTAAGGGATATACATATATATAGTATAGATAGATAATACTTTTCAAAGTTTAAAGAATATTCCTACTTAGAAAACCAAATTCCGAGGACAAAAGGTCGTAAAATTATATGAAAAAAAAAACATTCTTGAACATTTTATTCAACTTTATTTATTAAACAACAAAATTTGGTACAAGAAAGGACATTCTCAGTAATTAACAATAATTTTTGTCTGTTTACTTAATTTTGTTAAGAAAGTTATGATTGTCAATATTACAGGAGTTTAATTCAAATACTCAAGAAAATATGAAAAAAAAAATTATTTTTAAAATAAAAATCGATAATTTTGTAATCGATGTTATAACTTCAAAAATTATTGATTTTTAAAAATCAATTTTTTTTTATTCGCAACCCTATCAGCTAGACATGGATAACACTGCGCTACGCCGCGCAGTTTCTCCAATTCAGTCCTTTAGGAATGGGTCAACTGTTATATTACTTTACTCTATGGTATCAACACTTTTTTTCAAATGTGTTGTGGTCGGCCGACCCTAGACTCGACTATGCAGCCAAGTTTATTAGTTTTATAATCCATATTTTCGTGTTATTTATATAAAAGCCGAAGCCATGTCCTCAATTTTTTTTATTTGTTTTCTTGTTTTTCCAATAACAATGTTTATTTAATTTAAAATGAGTTCAAACAAAATCCTCCCTTCTTAAAACTATCTGGGTCTATGGAAAGGGTCCATTGCATATGAGAAACTTTTGGCAGCTTTAACTTTATGATTTGATGTTTATTATTTTATATGTATATAGTTAAATTTATTATTTATATATTAGGTCCTTACACATGAAATTAGCGTTTTGTCGCACTGACCACTTTGATCTGAAATATCTCCTTTTTGGTTAAGAATTCCAAATTCAAATTTATAAATTCATTTATATAGAGTTTGAGTTTTGAAAACAGTCTTTCATATGTTTTTTCCTCATTGTTTTTTTCTTTGGCGTCGCTTATTACCGCACAATACATTACAATACATTGCCGGGCACGTCGCGTCGTATTCTTCTTTAACTTTTATTAATAGCATTTTATTTTAAATTATGAATACCTATTATTAACATCGTATAATAATGCTATGTTATGTTAGTGAGCCAAAATAAATGAAATAAAAATGAAAATGTACGTGTCCAGTTTATATTTATAATCCACTTCACTTATGTACAATAACTGTTCGATATACCAACGACCAGCAAAACGCGAACCTTGTGCAGGGCCTTTAAAAAAATAGCCTGTTCGCGAATTGTGGTGACACAAGCTTATACTACACATAACTGGCAAAGAGAGGTTCTGCGGATAGGTCCTCTACCCATACTGCTTCTGCCGTTCAGTCAGATTCGCTCGTGGCTGCGTCGGAGAACAACAGATTCACATAAAGATCATGGGCAACGTCCAGTGACTGTAGATAGTTGAGGGGTACACTGCCCATCCCTGAACCGCGTTTGTCGCTGCGACTTCTCAGTCTTAATAGAAGTGATCTACGTGTTATGGTAGGAACTATAACTGGCAATTGTTCACTTAACAAACACCTTTATGTTCTAGGTGTCACTGACAGCCCCATGTGCAAAGCATGCATAGAAGGTGAAGAAACCGCTACCCACGTAATCCTGGAATGAGCGAGAGTTGCAACCCAACGAGCGGAAACCCTCAAAAACCCGAGGTCGCTTCGAGAAGCCTGTGAATGCTCCAGGAGGCGTCTGCGCTTCTGGTCGGAGCTAGGCTCGCTGGAATAGCCGGCCGGAATATCTACGCACAATGGACCTAGAAAGAGTCTAAGTGCGGACACATAGAGCCCACATAACATATTTACTTCTAAGAACGAACACATAAATACACATGACAGGATTTAGATAAAAACAATCTGGAGTTTCAAATCGTTCTTAATTACAACTGTATATTATATTGATTTTTATCATAGAATTATGAACTCGGCGTGTTAGAGTATAGAACCAGAACAACGGTCTCGCCTGTCTTACCACCTATACATGAATTTTTCATGTATGTCTTCCCCGACGCCTGTATCTACGCTCAGTCTGTTCACGCCATAGAATTATGAACTCGGCGTGTTAGAGTATAGAACCAGAACAACGGTCTCGCCTGTCTTACTACCTATACATGAATTTTTCATGTATGTCTTCCCCGACGCCTGTATCTACGCTCAGTCTGTTCACGCGTTTCGTCCAGTGCTTATCTCTGTCAAAATAATACTTTTACGAAGCAAAATGTCTAATTGTACAGTGAAAACTTGTAAAAACCATTATAGAAAGAAAAACCTGAAATCCAGTGTTATCTCTTTTCATGTGTAAGTACTGTTGGAATATTATTTTGCGTCAAAATAATTATTAATTATATGACACGCCGCCATGGGAGTTCAGTTTACTCAAGACGCTGTAGTGTTGTGCCTACTCGTGATTGTATCGAGTGACTATTACCGCATTTTATGAATATAGACTAGGTCCTACCTTATTTAATTAATGTTGTTTCTTTTAAGTATGATTCTAAATATAATTTCTTTCTAAATATTCATTAGTATAGGATATTAATTTGTCCTATCACAATATTTAGTACCTAATATAATGTTTTCGATATTGTAATGATAATATATGATATTTAAGTTATTTGAATTAGTATGAATATAATTTATTTACTTATATATTTTTAGAAATTTACTCTGTGAGAATTTTTGTGATCTTGCAGCTTTCCTAAAGACCCAAAGACAAAAGAGAAATGGTTAAATGTAGTTCGTAAAGATGGATGGTTTCCAGGGCCTCGAACTACAATATGTTCTCAGCATTTTGAGGAATCATGTTTTGATTTGAGCAAGAAAAGGCAATATTTATTACCAAATGCAGTACCTACGTTAAAACTTGATGTGAGAAATTTTATAAAAATATTCTATAATTTATATTGTTATTAATTGTTCATGGTTAGTGTCACTATAAAACTATACTTACTTTAATTTTCATTGTATTTATTTTAGATTGAGGAAACTGTACAAGAAAATGAAAATGAAATGGATGTTGAAGTCACTGCTAGTTTTGTACCAGATGTGATTATTGATTCTCCTCGCAAAAAAAAACTAAAATCACGTATAGAATGCCTGGAACGTATATCGCATCAACGTTTATTAAAAATAAAACGCCTACAGTGTCATCAAAGGCGTTTGAAGCGTAAATTATTTCGCATGGAGGATTTACTTCAAGACTTGAAAAAGAAAGATTTAATGAACAAAACCGATGTCCATATATTAAGCGGAATCAATATCTCAAGTGCTGAAATAATTAAGAGACAGTTTATTAAAAGTAAAAATCTTCCCAATGAAAAGAAATACCCGGAAAATCTTAGGAAAAGAGACAGACAACCAATAAATAATTTTATTTGAAGGTTCTTGAAAAATGTTTTAACTTTTTATTATTATATATATTATGTATTTATGTTAAGATAATTATGTTATCATTATTATAATAAAAAGTAAAATAAACATTTGTCGAAGTTATTTTTAACACAACGAATATTATCGATACAATGTCCGTACCGGCGGACAACGCACATCACTTTAGAGATTAAGGGACAAACCACGCCCTACCCCGTGCCCTTCCTTACCCCGTAATGAATCGCATTGTTTCGATACTTATAACAAGTTTTGCACTCTCTAGGTACATGAGCGATTTATTATTATAATTTATTTATCATTTATTTTAAAACAACATTCTAATTTTATTATATTTCTTTTTTTCCATAACAATGTTTATAAATTTGAATTTGGAATTCTTAACCAAAAAGGAGATATTTCAGATCAAAGTGGTCAGTGCGACAAAACGCTAATATAATATATAAGGACCTAATACATTGCCGGGCACGTCGCGTCGTATTCTTCTTTAACTTTTATTAATAGCATTTTATTTTAAATTATGAATACCTATTATTAACATCGTATAATAATGCTATGTTATGTTAGTGAGCCAAAATAAATGAAATAAAAATGAAAATGTACGTGTCCAGTTTATATTTATAATCCACTTCACTTATGTACAATAACTGTTCGATATACCAACGACCAGCAAAACGCGAACCTTGTGCAGGGCCTTTAAAAAAATAGCCTGTTCGCGAATTGTGGTGACACAAGCTTATACTACACATAACTGGCAAAGAGAGGTTCTGCGGATAGGTCCTCTACCCATACTGCTTCTACCGTTCAGTCAGATTCGCTCGTGGCTGCGTCGGAGAACAACAGATTCACATAAAGATCATGGGCAACGTCCAGTGACTGTAGATAGTTGAGGGGTACACTGCCCATCCCTGAACCGCGTTTGTCGCTGCGACTTCTCAGTCTTAATAGAAGTGATCTACGTGTTATGGTAGGAACTATAACTGGCAATTGTTCACTTAACAAACACCTTTATGTTCTAGGTGTCACTGACAGCCCCATGTGCAGAGCATGCATAGAAGGTGAAGAAACCGCTACCCACGTAATCCTGGAATGAGCGAGAGTTGCAACCCAACGAGCGGAAACCCTCAAAAACCCGAGGTCGCTTCGAGAAGCCTGTGAATGCTCCAGGAGGCGTCTGCGCTTCTGGTCGGAGCTAGGCTCGCTGGAATAGCCGGCCGGAATATCTACGCACAATGGACCTAGAAAGAGTCTAAGTGCGGACACATAGAGCCCACATAACATATTTACTTCTAAGAACGAACACAAATACACATGACAGGATTTAGATAAAAACAATCTGGAGTTTCAAATCGTTCTTAATTACAACTGTATATTATATTGATTTTTATCATAGAATTATGAACTCGGCGTGTTTATTACTCTATGATTTTTATCTTATCATTGTTTTTTATTATAATCAATTTAATTGAGTAAAAATATCAATTAATTGATTTATCGTCATATATGCAGAATATAACTCAAAGATGTATTTTTTTAAAACTTCCACACGAAAGACATTATTTATGCTTTTCTGAAAAATCATAACAGCCGGGTCTAATGCTTGAGTTCGATACACAGCAATACACAGCAGAGATAAATAACAATTATACACAGTAAGACCATAGACTAAATTCAAATGCAATTAGTGTGTCTAAGTACTGCATTTTATAAAGATTTTGGCGGATTTTATTTTAGTTAAACGATACGGGACGAGTGTAAACGGAGTATCTTTTTACAATACGAAACCAAAGTAGTGACCTACCTTAAAAGTTTGTCGAAAATGATATGAATTTGTCTTTTTACAATAAATATTGAACATTATATATCTCGGTTATTAATAGAGGCGATAAATTGTTTTTATTTTATTTTTTTATTTTAATGCAGTCTATGAGTCTACCCTAGTTAGAAATAGAGGTGTAATATTAGGCTCATATTTTGATATTCCCATTATGGAATATTTTAATAATGCATATAAGGTTACCGTGCCTATTATTTGGTTAATTAGTCAAATAATAATCATTGATTCAATATTCGCTGTTCGCTACCTACTTGAATCTAATATAGATATTAAGCGAATTTATTCTCAGTATTTTCTATACTTATAGAATGTGTGTATGAAATAAAAGATTGTTGTGAATATTTATTAATATTATCCGTATGCTTATTATATAACATAAATGAAAAAGTGGTCAAATTTTCTTTCGTATTAATAAACTAGCTGTGCCCGCGGCTTCGCTCACGTGGACTACAGAATGCCCACGTGAATCTTGCTCCCCCGCTCCCGGCTATTTTAAATACAATAATGCTTATTGTGGATGTTCCTTAGAAGATACACGTATACTCTCCCTGACTTTTTTGTAGGTATTTTTAATGTCTACAATTATTTAGTACGTTAATTTGCTGTATCTCTGTAGTTTACTCAGCGTAAGCCATTTTAAGCGCCCAAATTGATTCGCCATGACCAGTTGTTTTTTTTATTAATGCGGAATCCTAATTGTTTTTCTAAAATAAAGGTAGCCTAAGTTACTTCCTATAAAATCAGCTATCTACCAGTGAAAGTCCTGTCGAAATGAGTCCAACCGTTTCGGAGATTACCCAGAACAAACAGACAGACAAAAATTTTAAAAATGGGTCTTTTATTATAGGTATCGTATATACTTTCATATGCATTTAGTAAATAAAAAAATGGGTGCGTGTACTTATGTACGCGCGTGAGAAGTTATACTTCTTTGGCATCATTAAAAAATAGTTTTTAATTGCATGCAAATAATTAATTACAATAAAATAATAGAAGGATTGGAAAAGGATAATCAACAAAGTTCATTTTAAATTTGAAAAATTAAATAAATAAATATTTATTTTTTTGAAAATTAATATATTTAATATATATATTTCAAATATATATATATATATAATTATAAAAACCAAATTTAGAGAATAATAATTATATAAGACATAATTTGTACTAAATATTATAAGATTCTTAATTTTAAATGTTTATTATTGATTATTTAATATTTTAAAAATAAATTTAATAATAAATTCAAAAATTGAATTTAAGGTTGGTCATTTTTTAAATATTTTTATTGATTTCTTAATTTAATATTCACTTTTCATTTTTATCAAAAAAAATTCATTAAATTTATTTAGTTATTTTTATAAATATTTATTATTTATTCAATTTAATAGCAAATATTAAAAATTAATATTATAATTTCATGTTCAATTTTAATTTTTATCACAAACTTTTTATTAAATATTTTATTAAATTTATTTCTTTATTTTGTAAATATTAAATAACCAATAATAAGTATTTAACATTAATAATTTAATAATATTTAGTGTTAATTATATTAAATAAAAGTATTTTAATTTATATCAATAAATAATACATACGGATAGTTAACCTCAATTATATTGGAACACTTGAAAAAGTATATAAGCACAATTTTTTGCACTAATATTCACAAATAGTAAGTAATATCAATCCAAATATTCAATTTAAATCACTACTGAATATAATATATTAGCAGATATATAATTCGCACTTGTATGAAACTAAAACACGTGTTGGGAATGTATAAACTAGAAACATGTTGATAAATATTATAAATATGAAAACAGTGAACAGAGGTGACGAGCGTACCAACATGCGCGACTAATATCGAGGTTCAATTTCTATTTTGTTGGTAGCTTTTTTTTCGAGACTAAATGAGCGGTTAAGCAGACAACTTCATACTGTTAATTTTGTGTCACAGATGCGAGCGCATCTTAAAATTTCACTCTCATCATTTTTTCATAACGCGCCTAAAGAAGTATAACTTCAAAAACTATTATTTAGACATTGCAAACAGACACGTCAATTCTATTAATTATAGATTACGGACTGTCGTTACTGTCAAAATCTTTGTTATATTATAATATATTATGTTAAAAAATATCACTTTGGCATGTACTAAAATTATAGATTTTTATATATGTCCATTAAAAACGTCAACGATTGATTTTTTAGTTGATTCTAAACATAAAATAATAAATATTTACATTTCAAATTCTCCAAAATATATAAATACGATAACATGTATGTAATCGCAGCTAGTTACAAGGAACTGAAGAAATCGCTAATATAATACGAAATACCAATAGATACCTAATACAAAAATTACAAACTAATCTATGAATCTAACTAATATCCGTATTAGCTAATACACTCATATTCGTTAAAAACGGTGCCTAATATAGTGATTCCATAATACGAAATACCAATAGATTCCTAATACAAATATTACAAAGTAATCTGTGAACCTAACTAATATCCGTATTAGCTAATACGTTGATATTCGTTAAAAACGGTGACTAATATAGTGATTCTATAATACGAAATACCAATAGACTCCTAATACAAATATTACAAACTAATCTGTGAACCTAACTAATATCCGTATTAGCTAATACGCTGATATTCGTTAAAAACGGTGACTAATATAGTGATTCTATTCTCATTGCTTGCTTACTGTGTTACCAACGCTGCAGTTTTGATACGAAGCCCGACGTGTATAATGATGGCTTTACTATACATACCTAGCTGCGTATACGATAAGCTTGCAGCCAGCGGTCGTTTCTATACGAAGTTTCAAATCATGTAGTTATCTCGCTTACTCGCAAGATGCGCCCTCATAACGGACAAAGAGAGAGGTACTTGCAGTGACTCGACGCGCGGACCATGAATCGTGTGCCTATTATTAGACTAATATTTGGTAACCTATTATTCTGTATTTGTGGATCATAATATATTAGTCCGTGGCGCGTATTATAATCCCTGTAACTAATACGAATATATTAGTTACACCTCTAATATTTGGTAACATATTATTATGTATTCGTGTATCATAATATATTAGTTATTAGTATTATAATCCCTGTTCTTATTACGAATATATTCGTTACACCTCTAGTTAGAAACTAAATAATCCTCTGGTTATTGGTTTATGCTAATTAATAATTTCATTATATTAATCAAAGAATATACTACTCTCTACCGAGAGATATTTATTATACTCTGTGACAATACATAATATCAATTGTTTTTATCTGATTTAATCTCCGTTTGTTGATTGTTCCACAATTCTTATTATTTCAGAAAAATGTCGATAGGGACTATCTACGAAACAGCCTACAAAGGTGATTATAATCAAATTAAAGTGAAACTGGACGAAAATAAGTCATTAGTTAATACTCCTGACATGGTAAGTTTGGTACATTGCTCAATGTAATTTAATACCAAGTTTCAACATTTTAATTTACAATCATAAATAACCATTATTGTAAGTAACTTTTGTGTGTTTCAGAATGGACGTATTTTAATTCACTGGGCAGCATTAGGTGGCAATGAAAACCTTGTTGATTATCTGATAGATTGCGGTAGTTATGTTGACCCACTTGATGATACAAATTCTACACCATTAATATTAGCTGCATCTGCTGGTAGATATGAAGTTGTAAGGTTGTTAATTGGCAAAGGAGCTAATGTAAATTTAAGAACAAATAGAGGACAATCATCACTGCACTATGCTTGTTCAAAAGGGCACAAAGATGTAATTTTATAAGTTTTTAATTTAAAACTCTACCTTTTTCTTAAATCAATGGTGAAAAAATACTTTATTAATACTGAATTTCTTCTCATTTGTCCAATGCATGTATGAGTCCAAAGTATTACATCAGACAAGTAATTTCAAATTAAAACTCTCACAATTAATGTATTCAAAATTATTGCTGTATTTAATTGTGGGTTATGGGTGGTAATAGTGATCCGATTGAATAGTGACTGGCAGCACCACTCATATTGATTTAATCCGTAAGTTGACTGCATGTTTACAAATTATAGTAAATTATTGAGTAATATTGGTCTATAGATAAAAAGCCTAAAACAATACAAATTTGGAAAATTAATATTTTTTGTCTGTGAGTCACATGATTTGAAACATTGATTCGAAAACATGATGTCACTATTCAGGAAATAGGAACGCTAAACTCTTGTGTTAGTTGTCAAACTTTTCAATGTCATCATACAAAATGTCATTTAAGATGAATGATGTTGTCATGGGACCCTATTCCATTGTTTCTATTACATAATTTTTACATGCATTTTTAAATCACTTTTTCTGCTGTATTAATTAAAAAAAATATTATTTAAATGTATTATTTTCAACATATAAAGTGTTTAAAACAATTTACCAGAAGTTCTCAACTCCCGTTTTCTAGTACAATGAGGATGATAGATATACAGATGTTGTTCTACCTTTGTTTATGATAATTTCTTGAAAAAATAATGTGTCACTTAAAATATTGTTCAAATCACATTATAACCTGAAACATACATTTGGATTATATTAATTATAAATAAAAATCATGCACTTGTAAACATGGTTTTAGATCTTAGATTGTGTAAATATTACATAGTAATATGTAAGTGTATATTCTAGCAAGGATAGTAAATGCCAGTAATATGGTGAATGGTACATTGCACTAATTTATGAGCAGCCAGAGAATTTCTACAAAAGCTTGTTTGGCTGTGCATAGAGTACAACATGCATGTAAGAAAGTGAAAGCTAGGTGTGGCAGGAAAATGATGAAAGTAAAATAAATGCAGTAGAAATGAGAGCACTAAGAGGTATATTACGAGTGAAATTGAGTGACAGGATAAAAAATAGTGTTTTGAGAACTTTGTGGTGAGAAAGTGATGCTTAGATAGATGGTTTAGGCATGATGACAGGATGAAGTAAAGAAGAATGACTAAACAAATTTATAATGCCAGTATGAAAGGAAACATTAGAAGAGTATGGCCTAGAGGCCTAGAAGAATGTTCTTCAATCATATCAGGGACATTCTGCAGAAAGGTCAGGTCAAGAGTACTCTAAACTGATGAGCATCCATGAAAAGATTGATGAATGTTGAAGAAGCGAAAGATGTATGCCAGGATCGTAGCAGGTGGAAGGAAGTGGTCTCTGCCTACTCTGTTGGGAAAAAGGAGTGATTTATGTATATATGTTTGTAATTTATATGCTCTCTATCTCTATTTTTATAGGTTTAAAATTTGACCATATTCTCACCTGATGTGTAGGTGATGATGTGACCCAAGTTGGTAACAGGCTGATCCTAGTGGAGGACTGACTCTCATGTGCAGCTGCCGAAACACACCTATAGGTACTTGGCGACTGATTTTCAACTTGAGGGTGGTAGCTAGCCAGGCGAGTATTAGAAAACACCCTACTATGATGCTGTGATTTTCCTACACTGAAAGCTCAGACTCAATGCAGGGATTTTAATTTACGACGATTGACAAAATGTCCGTACACGCTACCATAGTTGCTTTAAATTAATTTATTTTCACAGGTGGTTAAACTATTGATAGAGTTTGAAGCTGATGTAAATGCAATAGATATATTAGGAGCAACTCCCCTACACAGAGCAACTGCACAAGGCAGAAGTACTATTGTTGACATATTGTTGTCTTGTCCAAGTATCAACCTTAACATCACTGATTCTACAGGTTCCACCCCTTTGTAAGTATTTATTCTAAATGTCATGTTATATGCTTTCAACTTGTATCTACTATTTTTTTTTTGAATATGAAGAAAATTATAATGAAGTAGAAATAGATTGAGTCTTTAAAGTGAAATACTATAATAATTCTAATAAACTTTGTTTTACAGACATCTAGCATGTGAAGAGGATCGAGAAGCAGTGGCATGTACATTGGTAAAAGCTGGTTCCAGTACAGAAATATTAAACAAGGATAAAAAAACGCCACTTGATGTGTGCAGTGTAAATTTAAAGAAGACTTTAATTCCATTAATATGATATTAAAAAAAGAAATAAAGTTTAATGTGATATCTTGGGCTGTATGCATTTCTTTTGGCCAATACTGTTGATTTTTTTTTACTCCAGCTCCACATGTTTGCTTGAACATTTAGGTAACAGTGATGCCCATTTTTATGCTTTTGAAGCATGAATCAATGAAGTATGTACTTAAATAATCCTCAAAGTGAGGAAAAGTTTACCTTGAATTGGGATTGTTACTTTTTATTTAAGCTATTGATAGTTGATACATCTATAGTTTTAATAGTTTATAGCCTTTTATGTAAAAGGAAATCAATACTTTTTCGAATATCACTTATAGGTACCTATATAGTTTTTATTCTGTACCAATATTACATTGACTTTATAGCAGAGCAGAGTACAAGCTGAACTGGAGTCGTCTGAAAAACGGTTTCGATGCAAGTTTTTAATGTTTTTATTTTCTGATAATGACGCAGAAAGCATACTAAAAATATTGTGAAACACGGGAAGCATGTGTGATATCATGGTATTTCTCTGGCGCAATCTGTTACCGTTTTGACACCACCGACATAAAGATTCTTCTTCTTCTTCGTAACTTGGCAACCGGTCCTCTTTAATGAAGACTATTACTGCCATTATCGCGTGAATTATAGTGTCATGTATTATAACGATTCAGTATCCTAACAAGATGGTGGTTCCCTTTTTAGAACTTTCTAAGAAGATTTTGTGGGACCTCAGAATGAATGCTTTCATCTTATAATCCACTTCACTTAAGCACAAAAACCAAACTATATCACGCAAAACGCCACCTATATTACATAATATAGGGTCAAAAGCTTAAGCTAATGAATTAAAAATAAAAAGCACAACATGTCACTTATAGATCCCGCCAAAAACTCCGTTTTTTCTTATATGGAGTAGATTCGTTGATTAGTGGCAAGCCCAAATTATTTTTTGCGTGCTACGACTAACACCGAATGGTTTGTTCTACGCAATAGTTACTTGTTTCGGTAATTCCCAGCATGATAGAATGACGTTATCTCTGGAAGTCTAGAGTTGAAAAATAGTTTTAAAATGAACATTTGATTGTACAAAATAATTATTAATTGAATCAATCGTACTCGTTTTTCTATTATATCGATGTTTAACGTACACTAGTTACTACTCAGGTATCGATAATTTTTGCGGATCCCTATCTGTTTTCTTTTTCACAGACTATTATATGTAAAAGTACCGACGGGAAACTTGATGGTGAGGGGTATAACGTTAGGAATGAGGTACGGGGGGCAGGACTGATACACTAGCCAACGCCATTTTTAAATGATACCATTCGAAAATATACTTCCGACCTAAGTTTTATAAACTAGCAACATTATTAAACGGATGTAGAGATAGGGTCACTTATACAAATATTTATCGATAAAAGAAATGAATCTGACTATGATATCTCTGAGCAATAAAAATTTAACATATTTCCAATACATTAACATATTTTATGATACAAAAAGATAATCTTTACACTTAAATTTTTTTTTGTCCGTGTCCAAGTGTATAATTGACCAGTTTTTTATTGCTGCAATGTTATAGCACGGCCAGACTCTGTTTAAAAGTTAAGTTACACTAAAACATTTGAATTTTTTCAGGAAATATATACCGGCTATAAGCGAAATAATAATCAGCTATTTATATAGTAACATTTAATGTTATATAAACACATAAATCACAACATAAAATTAACAAAAATCATGACTTGAAAATAACACTAGCGACGATTGTATAGTACTTCACGATAACCATTAATCGACTATAATTAAGAAGTATTAAAAAAATATAACTTAAATACATGAAACGTCTCTTAATCACATAACTACATAACGATCTCCTGAAATACCCCTATAAAGTAAATAATATAGTGGTTGGCAGCCTTCATTGAAAATTAAGCTGTCTCCTGGAGTTCATCAATTTTAAACATTTAGTATATATTTTCTTACATTTTGGTGTCAAAGTCGTAATATTTTCTGTAACTCTTGCGAATTTCTCTATTTTCGTTGGAATTTCTAAAAAAGTAAATATGTAAAAAAAAAGAGAACAGTGACATACAATTTTTAATACATTTGTATAAATACTAGTATCAGTTGTAAATATTTTAAATTAATCACCTCGAATTGTACCTATGGCAACCTGAGGCTGTGTATCATCCTGGTGAGAAGTCGATGGACCTATTACCAAATTTGTCAAGTTAGTATAGATATTGCTCTGTTCTTTGTCTTTACCAAGTTCTGGTATTTCTGAAATATACAATGTACGTTAATCAGTGTCCCCTAATATTATTGTTTTTATTTATTAAGAATCTTAATGTAAATTTGTATTATATGCATTACTTATTTATTAATTATACTATATATAATGTATAATTAATAAGATTTCAAAATGGGAGAAACGAAACTGTTTATTCAAAGTTCATATTATTTATTAATGCATAACATATGCGATAGAATTAAATGTATGATTTGCTATTTACTTGAGGAAGAGTTATTAAGTTCTTCAGACCGCGCTCCTATAGGTTTTGATATTTCCAAACTCGAATCCAAGTTATATGTATGATCATGGAGATGAACGGGCACACATGAATCATCACTATAATTAATATTACTTCCTGAAATGAGATGCACTCTTTTATTTATTTAAGGCGTGAATGTATAGTAAATATGTTATCAATGAACTAGCAACGTGATTGAGTTCCTTATTTTCAGCCTAAAATCATGTTACTTTGAATAAGAACTTACTGAGAATGCTATACGAAACAAAACCTTTTTTAAACAATCATAATTTTTACTACGCAGCCATACAGCCGTATGATTTTTAAAAATAAAATAAAAAGGGAGTGTTTGTAATTGAGCACATTGTAACTTTTTTTATAAGTATTAAAACTAGAATATTAAGGCATTCATAAAAAAATACTTTCAATAACATCGAGAGACCAACAAAAAACAACATAAACTTACACAATATATACCACATGACCCTCGTAAAATAAACTATCATGTACAGAAGATACTTTATTAACAATAATTCTGCTTCTGTTATACTTTTAAACATGGTCCATTTCCATTTATGAAAATAGCAAACAAATTAATAAATTTTCATTTTCGATAGTCACAGTAATTCTCTAATATGTCTCAGCACTATTACAATATAAATATCAACATAACCTAACTTTAAACAATTATATTGTGAACTTACCGATTTCGTTTCTGTTAGGTATGCCACTTTCGATTTCCTGTTCAGAAAATAAAGAAGGATAGGCATCAGGAGTCAGAACAAACCGAATTCCTTTAGTCAGTTTTTGTCGAATAAACTTTGCTTCAAAATGTTTTCGGCAAACTCTTCGCCGTGATATGATCTCGTTCTTATTAAAGTTCACTAAAGTAGGATCATTTATAGATTTTAACCATGTTTGAAATCTTTTCTCACTTCTTGGAAAAGCGTGAAGATAAACTACAGGCTTAGAGCTGATGCAGTTTTAAACGCAGCACTTATCCGATACAATTACAAACAATAAGTTGTATGTTAAAAATAAACACAATTCACTCTATTTTCACTACAAAGTAAACCCTGTAAACTTTTAATTAACAAAATTATACTTGTACAAAAGTTTGAAATGAAATTATGTTCTCTGTTACTGATTTCAGACAATTCAATTTTGAACGACAAGGATAGATGACAAAGAGATAGAGACGACGAAGTCTAGTGTGTCAATCAGGCTCTGTCAACTCGCCTATATATTTTAACACGAAAAGCTCGCGCATCTATTTCACTCAACATGGGAAAAATCCATAAGCGTACCCGCTACGTTTCTCTTTCACACAAAGAAATACTCACACAAAGGCATACTCATTGATGTTCTTCCGCCATATTGGTCTGTGGCCGCCATTTTCATTGGAATTGTCAAAATTGACAAAACAAATTGAACCGCCATTGTTCGTTGTTCATAATTAACATTATTAAACATTTTATATTTGTTAATTTGTGGAATTGTTAATTTGCTCGAGATGGAGTAAAAACATTTGTTTTAAAGAATATTATCAAGGAGGTAGTATTTGCAATTTTTAAAGCTGGATTCATAGTTAGAGCCACAGTTAGTGATCAAAGCTCTGCCAATGTTGCAGCTAATAATATCGGACTCAAATAGAGAACTTGTACGCAGTGAAGGCTACAATGATAATAATGTTTCCTATAACATTAATAGTAACCGGCTATATCACATCTATGATGTACCTCATTTACTAAAATGTTTTCGCAATAATTTTTAGAAGAAAGATCTTCTCATCGGTAATCGGCGTGCTAAGTGGGAGTACATTGAAATTCTTTATAAAGTAGATGGAAATGGTGGACGAGCAAGAAGCACTAAACTCCCCGACAAACATGTTAAACCTACATCATATGATAAAATGAAGGTAAGTAAAATTCTCACTGACCCATCTCAAAAATCAACCTGTATAGGCGTGAAATCATTTATATACACTATGTACCTATGTAAGTAAAATTATTAAAATCCCAGTCGCATGTGAAGTTTATAAAATGACCACTTTGCTTGACAAAAGTGATGTATGATTGCCCATACTAAAGAGATCTCAACATATTTTAGTCATTTTCATCTCCAATACTACTGAATATATATTTACTAGCTGGTACCCGCGACTTCGTCTGTATATTATGGATACTAGCTTTGCCCTGCATTATTTTTTTATTTTATAAATAAAATTACTTTATTGTATATTTCCAGGTCAAACTAGCTGCTCAAGTATTCAGCAGACAAGTGGCTACATCGCTTGAAGTTTATATGAAGTCCCTGCTTTTTCTACAGGAGCATGAATATTCTATTCCGAATGTGGATATTGATAATGATCTTTTCACAGTAGAAATACTTTTATTTATAAATGATTTGTTTGATAGTTTAAATCGTTTTGGTCACTCTGGTTATAAATTGCAACATGCTCTATCTTTAAATTCTGAACACATAGATTTCTGGAATAATGCTGTGAAGAAACTAAATTCAATGCGGTTTGATTCTTCCGTTGAAAGGGAAAGCAAGCCTTTGTCACTGAAGCATTTTATGCATAATATTAAAACTATGAAACATCTGTGGTCTGATTTACGCTCTATTGAGGGTGTAAAATTTTTAAGTCTCAGACAACTAAACCAATATCCATTAGAAAAATTTTTTGGTCTAATAAGAGCACATGGTAATTTCAATACCAACCCAGATTGTACTCACTTTGTCTCGGCTTATAAAACTTTATTAATTAATAACATCACTACTGGTAAGTCATTATTTACAAATTGTGCTTATGATGATGACAAAATGTTAGGTACCCTTCAAAATTTAGTAAACCAATAAAAATATGGATCATACATTGATAATTTTCAAACTGACGACACTGAATTCATAGAGAATTTTATTCCCCCTGAGAATGTTCATTGGAACAAAAAATTGATACTACATTGTATAATTGTGAGATGCACAAAGAAACTTTTCTCAAAGCTTTTTGGTTATTTGTTATTTATTAGAATGCAAGTAAAACAATGGTGGCATTAATTTTAACAGACGAATGCATAATATTGATTCCAGATCTAAAGATGTGGAAATGGAAAGTTTAATCCATACTAAAGCTACAAAAGGATTTAGTTACAGATCAGTTAGAAGGCGTAGTACTACATAATCATATTTAACTGTATAGGTACTACTTATTATTATCATAGTTTCTGCAACTAAAATTGTCTTTATTTTAATTCCTCTATTAACTATTATTATGTATAGATATATTATTACTGGATCTAGATACCTATATCTACTATGCCTTTGCAAAATATATCACTGCAATTACTAACAGAATTCCTTCAGTATGCCTCATAGTTAATTCTAACGAGTATGCAAATTTTGTTTACATTGTTTTTAAAATATAGTACTACTACTAGTTGTAATATATTATTAATAATTCATTGTTATTATTAGGTAATGTTCTTAGTTATCTAATGTACATAATATAACATTGATTGATTAAATCAGAATCAATTATAAAATAAAATTTAAAAGATGCATGAATATACTCACATGTATTGTTATGATTTTTAAGGTAAATAATAATTATGTAATTCTAGTATGTAATCATGTCATAATCTAGCATATTTTCTTTGTTTCTAATTACTTAATTAGGCATTATGTGTAATATTTACTAATTATTCATACAAATATTTTATGAAGCATGCAAATTTGTCTGGTGTATTTTTTAACAACATTCATGATTCATATTAAGAAAATTATTTTATAAGTATACTTTTAATAACTTTTGTTTTATGTTAATATTTTGTAATGTTTTTATTCTTATGATCTTAATTAATTAATTGTAATATAAATTTGTTTTCCCTGTCTGTAATAATATTGAGAAATACGTTGTGAGCGATTGATTTTTATATTGATGATTAATTCTGTTATTTCTGTAGTTTTTGTCTACATTCATGAGTCATATTAAGAAACTTATTTTATATACTTTTAATAACTATTGTTTTATGGTAATATTTTAATTCTTATGATCATTTAATTGTAATAATGTTCCATTTTGTATTTCCTTTTTTCTGGTTTCACTTTTAGTTCCATGCGCTCCGTCTTTCTTT
This sequence comes from Saturnia japonica, assembly GCA_033032175.1. Lineage (NCBI taxonomy): Eukaryota > Metazoa > Arthropoda > Insecta > Lepidoptera > Saturniidae > Saturnia > Saturnia japonica. Next base: position 10,806,090 of record CM065314.1, read on the forward strand.
TATTGAATGGCAACTGTTCGTACTGTTATTACACATTTCAGCCAAAGTCAATGTTAAACAATAAGTATTTACCCAAATGTAATTATCTATCTTGCAATATTCAAACATAGCTTCAACAAGATCGAGGCTCCATTTTTAAAATTTTACAGGGAGTTTTATGTGAACTTAAAATGCATGTTCCCAGTTAGGTATTTATAATCCACTTGTGCAAAATTACCAAACTACATCACGTAAAATGTCGCCAAAATTACACAATATAGAGCCAACATAAGGTATGAATTAAAATAAAAACCACCACAACACTTCAAGATCCTGTCGAAATTCCTAGGTCTGAGGTTTTAAAACAATGCATAAAGCCGGTCCTAAGCCCGTGAAGTATGAAGGGAAAGTTTTATGGCATGTTAATATTTGTAAATCCCAATAAGAATAAATATTATGTAATCCTTACGTTTCTTTTATTTTAAGATTCAGTTTGATAAATCTGGTAAAATGGTTGCCGTCGCAAAAATATCGATAAAAACCGGTAATTTGTTTAGTGAAATACCGATTGACACGAAAATACATCACTACTTATTTACCGTAAAGTACCGATTTAAATGTATGATTCATCACTAACGTAATTTGACAAGTACCATATATACAAATATAATGAGGGAAAGAGAGAGGTAGCGGACGGCTCATTAGGCCACTTCAAGAGTAAATGCGATGGAGATATCAATCATGAATGAAATGTATAAATTGGTATCTATAGAAAGTTGTGTATGTGTATCGTCTGTGAATATGTGTAAATCACCTCGCTAACGAAACAAAACGATTGTTCTAAGATGGTCGTCTATCCTCTGGTTATTGGTCTATGGTGTCAATTGACATTACGTAGCGTTATTATTTTTTGTATGAAGATTACTTGGCATGTTCTTTTTTCTATTGATAATTTCAATTTCTGATATTTTCAAATCTCTTTACTTACCTGTAAAAGAATCCAATAAAATGAACATAATATTATACCGGAATGATGTTTTTGTGAATAGTTATTTTATTATAGGAGGAATATTTTTGAGTTATTTGATTTATCGTTTTCTTTATACACTATTGTCAGAAAACAATTTTATGCAAACAAAATACAGAACTCGAGGACATACCTGGAGAAGTATTCAGTGCAATAAAGCGATTCCATATAATATTCATGTGAGACTGTTTTTTCATAAAAACTAATGACCCGCTCCAGCTGCGCACAGGGTGCAATTTACAAAGTGGTGTATTTTATGTTAAAAAAGTCTAATTTAAAGTTTATCGCTTTAATATTGATAGTTCTTATCTGCCACAATAGCCTAGCGGTCCTAAACACGACTGCTATGCTCAAGGTGCTAGATTAAATCCCCAGTTCGAGCAAAGTGATTTTTTAGATTGCATGTAACTTTGAATTTGTGATATCTTCTTAGGTATTTATTTAAATGGAAAACTGTAAAGAACAATTTTAATCTACAATTAAAACCAAAGTATCTAACAAACTTATCTGGATAAAGATTAATACTGAATTGTAGAATATATCTTCGTAAATAATGTAATTATTATGTTGAAGATAAAATTGGTTACTGTGAGTCAACCGTAGGAGATAGACATATGCCATCGTGGACTTTTTTCTAGGCTTTTTGAGAACTACAATTTTTTAGAACATTATTTTGATGTATCTCAAGGTTTATGCAAAATCATTTTTTGATGACTTGATTAATTGAATTTTCATTACTTTATAAAAACTTAATTGGAATGTATTGTATATATAAAAACCTTCTGTAAAAATTCTCCAAATAGAAGTGAAAACTCATTAAAATCTGTTGCATAGTTTAAAAGATCTAAGCATACTACCTATCCCTACAGATAGCGGGAAGTGAGTTGATATATAAATATACTTGAATTGTGAATTTTTTTCATGAACTATTTGTTTTTCATAATGGTTGGTTTTAATTTTATTTTAGTATTATGTTTATACTATAAATAGTACATAATATTTTTTAGTGTACAGTTTGCAGTGAGCTCATGCTGCCTGTAGCAGGCCTTTTTTGTGAATGTTGTGCAATTAGCGCATGTAAAAGATGCTATAAGACTGTTGATAAACAGTTCAGATGTAAGCAGATCACTTGGCCTAGTAACAAACCTTTCTTACATCATTGGGTAAATGGTGAGTTGTAATATTTATATATATTTCTTTTATGGTAAAATATATTATAGGTATTGTACTTTTCACAATACAGTAATATCTTTTAAATGAAGAAGCATTTTTTTAAGTATAGTTCCATTTTAAAAATATTTGCCATTTATTGGAATATATGTAGGTAAAGTTATGTATATTTCTTCAATAAGGTCAATTATTCTAGGGTAGGTATTGAATTATATAGGGCAGCCAGTGCATACTCAAGGCCCCTCCCCCTCCAAAAAAAAACTACCATGGAAAGTAGCTTAATAAGGACAAAAATACTTATGTTTTTATTTTTTATGATATTTGTGAAGGTAATGTATTATTATTCATAATCAAAATACACCTTAAATTCATATTATTTACTCCTGTAAATTCTGAGATATTATATTGATTGTTCTGAGAATATTATATGTATTTATTTAAAAAAACCTTTTTTAAATTATAGTTGGTACATCTAGAGGGGAAAATGCTGATAATAGTGAAGAATATATACAAAAAATGTTTTGCTCATGGTGCCAAAGAATAAAAATAGGGTGTAATATAGATACAATTAAATCTGAGGTAATTATGATTTATATTTTTTGTTCCTATTCATGTTAGCATGGTAGCATGGTGGATAGGGTAGCATTTTTCATTTCTATGTACATACTTATTTGTGTTCTACTGCCACAATTGCGAACAAGCCAAGACTTTTATTTTTGCGCTGTCTGAGTTTAGTGCTTTATCTAGTTCAAAATCTGTCAGTAAGTACTTATTTGCTGCGGTAGAACACAATCGAGAATAAGTCAACACCTTTATTTTTGGGCTTTCTAAGCTAAATGTTTTATATTGTCACTTAATATCATGTATCAATGTGGTCAAATGTTATAATTTGATAAAAAGCACTTAATTAAATTTAGTAAAAATATTGGATCCAAGTTTAAGACAATAAATAACAATATGAACATTAGTTAACTTCATCTACATATGGTATACCTATCGTTCTGGATATATATGATCTTGTATGAATCTGGGAAATAGTGAGAGTGGGGCAGTAGGATATATAAAACTAACATTTTTCTAACAAATTCTCAAAGCTTTTGTCTCAAAAAGACAATTTAAATTTACACACAGTTATTTACTAGGATGCGAAATCATCACAGTTAGCGTATTTTAGATTTTGCCTTAAGTTCGTAGGCGTGTGGTCTAGGGTTCCAAATACGATAACTCAAATTGCACTTGTCTCGCTCGCGCTATTTCCTATCCAGCCACTATTCAAACCTGTAGGTACAGCCAGAGTAATTTATTGATATTTATGTCATTTAAAAAACTCTACTGTTTTTAAATGTTAAAACCCAGAAAGATCTCTTTGCCCTGCTGTTTTCAATTTTGAGATAGAGTCTATCGACTCTATCGGCCAGATCGCCGACTACCTCCAGTTCTTGACGGAACGTTATTTAAATATTGATTAAAATAGCAGGTTAAAGGTATACACGGGCTATTATCCGCATTTCGACGTCTATATGCGCCTATTTTGCGTGATGCTGGCCGACCTCAATCGTGCCAATCCAATTCCTCCAGAAAGTCCACCAGTCGCTCGATGTTCTTAAAATCTTCAGGAAGAGTCCTGTGTGCCGAGGTTTTTAACCCGGTATTTGGCTAACTCTCTGCACTCTAAGAGCACGTGTTTGGCCGTTTCTTCTATTCCCATGCACGCTCGGCACAGGGGGCTTTCGGCAACACCTAGATTAAAAAGGTGTTTTTAGTCTAGTTCGTGTCTTGTTAGGGCCCCGGTAATAATTCGTGCTTGACGTCTATTCAAGTGTATGAAGGCTTTTAAGATCTTGGGATTAGCACAGGGCAGTGATTCCCTAGCTTTCTCACAGCCCGCCAGGCTGATTCACTCTGTATCTCTAAGTTGTCTTTTTGATCCAGCAAAAAGGAAGAGGGACAATTGGTTCCGGACCAAACACTATTGTGTCGGTTCCCCTTTTCGCATGATCGTCCGCTGCATCATTATTATGTGATCCACTGTGTCCTTTTATCCATTGAACTGGTTATGTTATTATATACACATGCCTGAGAGAGTGTTCGGTGACATTCATGGACTAGGTTTGAGTTAATTGTCTTGTCCCTGAGAGCCAGTATTGCAGCCATGCTATCTGACAGGACGCAGATTGGCTGGTTCTTTATCTTTCTTGTGATAACGGCCTGGGCTGCCAGTAAGATGCCCATACATTCTGCTCGAAAGACAGTATTATGGGCACCTAGCGCCATAGAAATGCGGAAGTTTAGATCCTCTGAGAAGACACCCGTGCCCGTTCCTCCATTCGTCTTGGGGCTATCTGTAAAGATTCTTAATTCCTTCACATTAAGACTCGCATTCTTTTCCTCGTGCAGTTGTATCCTGTATTTCTTTTCGAATACGAAATGTATCGGTATTTTATCACAGATAGCACCAATAAGTGGTGCAGTTTACAGGCGAATTGCCGATGTTGCTGCTTTGGGGCCATCCATAAATTACGTCACACATTAAGGGGTCGGGAGGGGGTCGACGAAGTGTGACAAGGGGTGGGCAGGGGTCCCAAATTTTGTGACAACTCTGTCTGCATGACTATAAGGCTTAATTTGTTTTGTTGGCAAATTTGCACTCGCTGTACTATTGTCATGTCATGTGCCGACCGCCTTTGATAAATGCCGCCACACTGCGCCTTGCCGTCATGTCTTTGTTTCTATTTATTCGATAACTGACTTTCGCCAAGTGAACAACGTCGTTTTCTTAGTTCTGCTATTTTGTGATTTTTAACTTATGAAACACTTTTAAAATTAATAAAAAATGTGATTTAGGTATTATTTACCGTAAATTATATGAAACATACAGTGCTGCTTAAGCTGATTAAAAAAAATCAAAATGTACAAGAAGAAGATAACACACTATGAAAAAATAGTGACAATGTTGAAAGGGAAGTGGAATCTAAAATCAAAATATTACTAACAATAGGTACAGGCGTAAAAGAAAGCGAAACTTATGATTTTTTTTTTTGAAAAGTCCATCGTCATCTTCACGAATACAACTAGAGTCCGAGAACGTAAAAGTAAGTTTGAATTTTATAATATTTTGGACTTTGTATACTAGGTTGTTCCGCGGAATACTAAATGTATACAAGATGGAAACGATTAGTGATCTCATTCGATTATTTTTTTATTTATCCAGAATTACTTTTAAACATTGTCCAACTGTTTTTACATGCTCAGTCCATGATACTGAACAACTTGTTCTATGTGGCGAACTCCGAAATCGCGAAAATAAAATCGTCTGTTCTACACATTTTGCTCCTGTTAGGTATTGTTTTGCGTTTGTGGTATTTGACACTGTTTACAAAGCTATCTTGTATTTAAAATAATAATGTATTGACTTTAAATAATTTGAAGTTATACCTACCTTTATTCGCCGTTGTCTCATCATCACACACTAAAATATATGAATATTACTTACATTTTTATTTGTACTTGAAGAGAATGTTCCGTAAGTGTACTGTCGTAAAGACAGTATTATGGGCACCTAGCGCCATAGGCGGAAGTTGCCTGACCCAAGGGTTCACACCGTGGTACGGACCTAGGCTTGGGTATCTGCTAAGAGAGGGTGGACGTAGTGTCTGGAGCGAAATTGACCGCCCGCCCTCTGCGGAGAGAACGGTGGTTACGCGGGGTGGGACGCTGGCACGCTCTGTTTGGAGAGACGGATGTGTAATATTTATTCGAATTTTGATTGTGATCGTCGGGATCAATAAAAATATTGCGCGGCCGGCGTTTGCACCGGATGTCCGTGGGTGCCGGAACATAAGTGGCGGCTGTTTTTATTAACGGATTCGCGTGGTTCGACGCGGTGTCGAAATACGAAGGTAAGCTGTTTAACGTAGGCATGTATCGAAGGAAGCTCCATATCTCTATGGAGATCTACGCTTCGAACATACCACGGGGCCCGGTGAGACGATAGAGGAACCTATTCTGTATCGATTGTAACCGCTTGAAACTCGACTCGGACATATGTGCGAACACGGCGCAACTGTATGTCAAAATTGGTCGAATACACGTCTTGTAGAGCGTGAGCTTATGTCGCGTTGGACATTTTACTCACCGAACACAACAGAGGATGCAACCGGCCCAGGACCCACGCGACCCTGTTCCTAACCTTACGGATGTGGGGTCTAAAAGAGAGCCTACTATCTAGGGTTACCCCTAGATATTTGGTCTCTCTTAACATACGGAATCGGATTATCGTAGAGCTTAACAGGTTTAAGCTTCCACGGTATTCTGTGAACGAATCCGCATCGAAGAGCATCGCGGCGCTCTTCGAGGGATTAACGGCTATAACGCCACTCGTTAAACCACTTCCCGCAGAGTGGTCACGGAGCGTTGGACTTTGTGTCTGAGGTGGGATCTATTCCTATCTGATGGCATATAATGACTGTATCGTCAGCGTATAGCCCTACCTCGACCTCCGGGAGTCGAGGTAGGTCACTGACGTACAGGTTAAATAGGCTAGGAGCCAGGATCGAACCTTGGGGAACGCCTGAGCGTATTGGACGGGGCGTGGACAATTCACCTTCCACTCTATAGCGAAAGGTGCGATCTGTTAGATAGTCGCGAATTATTTTAATTAGCCTATCGGGGACTTCAAAGTGATACAACTTGTAGATCAATCCCTCGTGCCAGACCTTATCGAAGGCCTTGGCAACGTCGAAAAAGACCGCAAGTGTACGGCGGGGTTTATATGAATTCAAGCAAAATTAAATGCTAACGTTGCTCCGTGATGTTTGCGTTGTGTTTCACTTAAGATTGATTAAAATGTTGCTTAAAATTGAATTATCCTAGCTTATCGGAAACCGAATTGCTCAGGCGGATAGAGGTCTATTCTCCTTCTTATTTACTTGTACTTGAAGACGGATTAACAAGTAAGTTGATCCGCTCGGTTACATTAACACGCAATTAAAAGTTATTTTAGGAGACTGGTATAAAATCAAAAGCGATTAGCTTGATTCGGGAAGCGACAGCGCTCTTGCCGGGCATTTACGGATAAAAAAACTAATGAACTATTCGGCCTTTCCAGGCGGCTGGAAAATGGCAGTCGGGCTATCGAGGCATAACATTGAAGATGCAGACCAATAAGAGCTTAATTGAGGCGTTAATTTTTTTCCCGGGAAGAAAGTCTAAGTACTTCATTAACCTGATTCCCGTCCGGGACCTGGGTGCTTTTCTAAGCTTAAGGGCTAATTATTTATAATCCGGAGAAAAAAAATAGAACTGGGTCCTCAGACGTGAACTGGGGACCGTAGGGAGTCTTGTCGGCGGGGGAGGCTTATCCAGCTCCCGCACGCATCCAATCGATAAACCCCTTCGACCCGGATCGGAATAACTTTGCATCGACACTGTTCCGGAGAGCACTGGCTCTTCCCAAATTCAAGTTTTTTTTGGCGAGGCTTTACTCCGCCAATTGAATTCTGGCTATCGGAAGTGCCGAGGCGCCGTTTAATTACCGGTTATGACCCCTCTCGAATGGGGAAGGGCATTTAAGGATAAGAAGCCTAACTATTTTGAAAAGGCTGTGGAGCTAAAATTTCCAGTAAGCCAGATGCGACGAAGCCATTAGCCCTTGACGAGGGCGTCCCATAACTGTGACTTCTGAGTTCTAATATAGGGCTCTAACCGATCTTTGAAGTGCGCGTAAACGTGCGCGGTCCTTATCCTAACGGTCAGGATTTAGTGGTCGTGCGCACGATTCGCCGCGTTTCTTTTCCGTCAACAAACGTTGCCCGCACGTCGGCAGGGAGTAACGAAGCGGCGATTTTTTTTTTTTTTTTTTTTTTTTTTTTTTTTTTTTTTTTTTTTCGCTCGCCTCTTCGACCTCTCTCGAGGCCTCTCCGATGCCGGCCTGCAGGTGGTCGACCAGGGAATCGATCGCGAGATCTACGTCCGCAACGGACCCCAATACGTCCGGGATCCTATCTAAGCTGGACGAGGACGGCCTGTCCGCAAGATAATGTTTTAGCTTGGCATAGTCAACCACTTGGACCGAAGGAGGGCTAGAGTCGTCTGGTTGACCTAGCTGCATGATGACCGGACGGTGGTCGGAGTCGAGCTCGTGTACGACCCGAATGAGTCGTAACCGAAGCGCGATACCTTTAATGAGAGCTACATCAAGCACTGTCGGCATACAGTTGTCTTGAAAGTGGGTGGGAGTGGGTGGAGCTATGACATCAAAGTTTAGCACGTTCGTTAGCTCTTCGAGTTTAACCCCATTACTGGAGTCTCTCCAATTGCCAAACGAAGTGTGTCCACAATTGAGGTCACCCGCTATAATGACCGATTCACCGAGCGAAAGTAGCTTTTCTAGGTCAGACCTGAGAGGCTCTTTCCTCGGCGAGAGATAAACTGAGACTAACGTTATGGACGGGTGGTCGGTCATTCCTAGTCTACACACGGATACTTCCATATTGGTAAGTATCGGAGGATCTACCGGCGTACAATATAACGATCGTTTGTAATAAATGAGAGTGCCGCCCCCGCGGCCGGCCCGGTCATTTCTTACAATATTGTAGTTCGCGATTTTTGGATCACGTTTAGCACGCTTTAAGAGCGTCTCCTGCACTAAAAGAACATCTACTTGGTGATCTTTAAGAAAGGTCGCGACGAGATCACGCTGCGGAAGTAGGCTTCGCGCGTTAAAAAATGAAAGGTTTAACGCTTTCGGTTTAAACTTAGCCATTGAAAGGCCCTAATTTTTATTACTACTCGCCTCGCGATCGAGACGTTGTAGTGTCTCTACGAGGCGGGGGAACGCGCAAGCGGTCTTGATGAGACCGAAGCGCTCCAAATGGTCGTTGTATTCGATGAGCTCGCGGATATCGTGCTCGCGGGTGAGCAGTATCATTAGGTCGTTACTATTGACGACAGTGTTAGCGGGCGCGCGGGGCGCAGGAGCGCGGGGCGCGGGAATATCCATAGCCATAAGGGGCTGTGGATTGGGGCGGCGGGGGCCCCATGCGTTCTGCGATGAACGCACGGGTTGCGGTTGCACCACGCGGGGTGCGGAGGGGCCGGCGGCGGCCGGGAGCTGGCGCGGGACCGGCAGCGCGGGAAATTCCCCTGACGCCAGCAGGGGTTGCGCTTTGATGGCTGAGGCGGGGGGCGCCGCCCGGGGGGCCGCCTGCCTCTGTGTACGTGGCCGCGTGGTACGCGGGGCCTTGGGGCAACCGCGATAATTCGCGGGATGCCCCTCCTCCCCGCATAACACGCAGCTCGGGGGGACGACGGAGTCACGCTCGCGCGTGCACTCCCGTGTGGGGTGGTCCTCTCTGCACTTTACGCACCGCGGACGAGAATGACAGTTACGGGCAGCGTGCCCGTACAGCTGGCAGTTGTGGCACTGCGCAGGCTGGTGGTTTTTGTGTGGGGGCTCCACGTTAATCCCGGAGAGCCCGCACACCGTCTCTAGCTGGAAGATGGCCTTTCCCTCGGGGGAAAGGTCCAATATGGCCACTACCATTTGTAGTGGCCGCTTATCTTTACTGTACATCCGGTGTACTTCCCGGATGGGATAACTTTGCTCCTTGAGCGAGGAGCACACCTCCGACGGGTCGAGCTCCACCGGAATGCGGCGGATGACCACTCGGAGGACGCGCTCCTCCGCGAGCGAATACGTATAAAATTGCAGACCTTTCTGCCGGAGGAGGGTGGTTAGTTTACGGTGAGTTTCCGAAGAACTCACCGAAATAGAAATCCCGTTGACTATGTTTCTAGCCTTGTGGTAGTCGAGTTTGAGTCTGCGCATCTCATTGCAGACTCCCATCCAGGCTGCCTTGTCCCGGATTATGATTGGAGGTGGGGCACGCTCTTTTTTCCCGCCGGCGGGCGCGGGGAGCTGGGAGGACGCGGGGGCGGCGGCGCCCCTGACTACTGCCTTAGCTATTACCTTAGGCGCCGGTTGAGCAGTCGGACTGCTACGCGCCGTTCGCTTACGCGACGCCACGACGGTGAAGCCGTCGTTCTCGGTATCCATCTCCGGAGATGGATCCGGATTCGCGGGCGACTCTTGTTCGACCGGAAGGGCCGAAAACGAATTTTTCGTCTTTAACGCGGTTTCCGTGGATCGCGCGGGACGGACGTACGGACTATTTTTGGTAACCCTAGATTGTGACCGCGAATTTCGCGGCCCTCGCCTGACGGAGGCGGGGCTTGACCCGCGCGATTGGCTAGTCGGGACAGGGGGCGTGGCCGTAGGCGCGGCCATGGCCCCGGATGACGCGGCGGACAGGCGCGTAACGCTGCGCGCGGGACGTTTGGGCGTGACGCCGACTGGCGCGGCGCCAGTGGATGTAACGGTCGCGGCCGTGACGTCATCGGCCGCCTTGCTACCTGAAGCGGCCGCCTCGCTACCTGAAACGGCCTCATGACGGGTCGCTGTCGCAGCGGTGCGACGCACGCAGGCGTTCTCAGGTAGATTACGGTATTCGGCGTCTAGAGAGGGACACCGTAATACGACGAAATTTTGATAGCGCTGGTATTGAAACTCCAGCGCTTTCATCCTGGCTTGCAACTTGCCTATGCAAGTGGCCAGGTCGGCAACGTTATTTGCCATGGCGGCAGAAGAGGGAGGACAGTGGGACATTTTTATTTAATTTTAAATTTAAAGGCCTCCCTGCCTTAGGGTAGGGGGGTGCGCCAAAAAATTTAAAAGACTCGGAGTCGGCAAGAGACCTGTTGTCAAGGTGCAATGACACACAGGAAGGACCTATCAACCCTAAGGAGCCCTAACAAGCCCGGGGCCGAGGACGCAGACCGATAATTAAACCGGGCTAGGCCCAAACAGGTTCCCGGGGATGGAGTGTGCAGGATCGGAAGGTTTGGCAGGAGACACCTGGGGCAAGACTATGCGATAACCGCAAAGGCCTAGATTCCCAGGCCCGTCCGAGTCTGGCTGTTTGCCTCTGAAGGAGACAACCAGCGGGCTGCTCGGGTCACGCCCCACTTGCCTTCGTTGGCACCGTCAGGTATCCAGCAAGTGACCACAAAACCGTGGATTTACAAAAAAAAAAAACAAGCAAGTCGCACCGAAAAGTGCGGTTTACCACGCGAGCGTTAGACACCAGTTGGTTTACGTCGTAATTGCAACAATGTATTTGAAATAAATTCCAAATATAAGATCGCAACAATTAAGTCACGTGATGGTCAAAATTGAAAACGGAGCGACACGTCCGTTCGCAACAGTGACCAAATCGGAACTCATCCGCAACTCGAATCGGATTGCGTACCGCTATTTAAAGAAAATTTCTACTAAAACATTAATGTGCGGCCGACCCGCTCATTAATATTCATAGCATGTAACAAGATAAAATAAAAAGTGTACCTCTTGCGCGTTTTAAAAAGTTGTTACAATGCTGCGTTATAAGTGCTGTATAATTAATTATTTATATGTGGTGATTTTACTACATTACAACAAGGCAAACCAGAAGACAGACAAAAAGAAAGATATTGTTGTACAATCAAGTGAATGCCAGTTACTTCAAACAATATCTAAATCGAAGCCTAGTCATATCGCTTCTGGGAATAAAATTGTAGTTCTGGAATCTGAGCTCAATAGCTTGGTTTTAGCACGCGATACTGGCATTCACATCTCGATTTCAGTAATCGAACTACTAACTTGGAGTTAGAAAAACGAAACTTTGAGAGTGCAGGCATTGTGCTGGATAATATTTGGAGCCAAATGGTGATTGATGATTTTCCTGTGGTTGCCGAATTCATTGCCCCAACAGATGACTAGACTGGATATCAAACAGGCTAAGGTATTGAAAAATGATGCGATTGCGTACGCACATCATGTACGTGAATCAAAATATTTATTACAAATAGCAAAATGCGAGGATGTTCTATGTTGTGGTATGCGACGATCTAGCGTTTGGCGACTATTACGAGAGGGGTTTTTACCAGCACCTGTTTTGATGAAACAGATGTCTAACGGGTATGTAACTCTAGAAAAAGATGACTGCGTAGGAAAATTCGCTCCACTGTTACTTCAGCTATCTTTGGATCTCCGAGCTCCATCATATATGAAACAAGTTCCGTATGATAGGTATTGCCCCAGTGACGAGGCATACTTATTTAAGCGATCGTGTAGCATCTGTGGTCTATATTTTGCATCATACAAATCCACTAAGCTACATAGGAAATCACATAAAACACAAGAAGAAGTATTAAGACGTGCCAGAGAAATTCTTTGTTTGAATGTTGACAATGAAGCTTTATGGGTAGATGGAGAAGATGTTGACACAATGAATGTTTCTGATGTAAATGAGAACGATGTGACTACTATGCAAGTTATAAATGATATAAAGGAATGGGTTCGAAGTCCGTGGACTCAAGATGATTAAGATTTTATCTTTCATTACTATAATATTTTATTTTTTTATGTTTTGTTAATTTTCATGCCTATGTTTGATTTCATGTTGATTTTATCGAAAAATATTTTAAATTAAAATAAAAATAATTGCGGAACACTGTTGTTTTAATATCATAAATTTCAAAATGTAAAATTGCAAAATATGTGACATCACACTAGGTAGGAGGGGGGGGGGTCTCACAAATGTGACCAGCTGTGACAAGGACGAGGGAGGGGCAAAATATCAAATTCGTGTGACGTTGTTTATTGATAGCCACTTTCTGTTTTATTAATAGGTGTAAGAATGTCAGGTTGAGCATGGTTTCTAGAGCAATAGTGGGCGTGACTCTCATGCACCATGTTATTGCCATACATGCCTGTCTTTGAAAGCGTCTTAGCTTGGTTCTAGGCCTCCATACCAGTGATCCGTAGCTTACCATCTAATAACGGCTGTGTAGGGCCAGGATGTGATCTTTGGCGTTAGGCCCCATCTTTTATCTAATATTGCCAAAACGCTAAAACGCAAAACGCTATGCCGGCTTGCTTAATTTTGTTTTTAACATGTATATTCCAACTTAGTCTGCTGTCTAATACTACTCCAAGGTATTTTACATCAAGTTTGAGATTATGTTCACAATTGAACAAGCGGGGCAAGTTGAAATTTATAAGGTTACGCTTGTTTGATTACTATTTCTATTTTCAGGGGATTAACAGTCAAGTTATGTTCCTTGCGCCATTATTCTACTTCTCGTAGCGCTGCTTGCGCGACATCACATATAGTGTTTGCAAATCTACCTGTTATGAGTATAGCGATGTCATCAGCATATCCTATTGTGTAAAAATACCTATTATTTAGTGTACTGATTAGATTGTTAACTACCATATTCCATAGGATGGGTGATAGCACTCCTTCTTGAGGTCAGTCTTTTGCTACTAATGTTCCGCTGTTTTGACAGCCCTTTTTCTGAGCATCGTTGTAGTGTTGTCTTGATGCTGTCGAAGTTGATTTTATCAAAGGCATCTTCGATATCGATAAAGGTGCCTCGACAGATTTCCCTGATTGTCAACGCCTCCTCTATTCTGCTTGTTACCATGTGTAAGGCTGAATCTGTAGATTTACCAGAAATATAAGCATGCTGGTTTTCGTGTAATGGTGCTCTTTTCAGTGCACCGTCTCTTATCACGCTGTCACATATTCTCTCGTGTTATGAGGAGGAACGTTGTGGGACTTATGGGTCTAAAGGATTTAGGATTTGTGTAGTTGCTTTTAGCTTGTTTGGGAATAAATATTACTTTTACCTCGTTCCATTTTATCGGTATGTATTGATTTGCAAAGCAAGTTTGTAGTATCTTAGTGAGGTGGAAGATAATAATATCAAGGCCCCATTGCAGTAGGGTGGGTAGGATTTCATCCAGACCGGCTGTTTTAAACGGATGGAAGCAATGTATGGCCAATCTAGTAATTTCGACAGTTATTATATTTTCCGTCTTCGCCCAGTGAAGACGCTAGTTCTTTGTTTTCGTAGTTTTTCGAATTAACTTTTATCATGTGTTTAATCTGTGCAAAGCTACCTTGGAAAAGGACAGGAAACGATAGGACTCACCCAATGCTGCGCTCTCGTTTGTAGATCTCTTCTTCCACTCGTACACCAGTAATATCACAAATTCCCGTAAAAGAACACCTTTGGAATGCACAATATATTTAAAGTTTATAGTTAGGATGCAGCTCGCGTCGGTCGGCCGCGTGTTGTCTCGCACAATGCTTTCAGTGAAGTGACCGATAAGTCACAGGGTGGAAGGGGTAAAAGAGAAAGGCAAGAATTTAATTGTCAAGGACAGGACGCCGCTTTGCACAATTCTAGCCTAAACACCCAGGATTCTGTCGGTGTTGATTCTGCATCTTCCCAATTGAAATCTTGTATCATGGTACTACCCGGGAAGTAGGTTTGTAGCAGTAAGTTTTAAATATCATCTGGTGAACTAGTCATTTTACCATCAGGCCTAAGAAGAGACCCTAGGTCATAGTTATTTTACTGGAGAGGATCTTCCTTATACTGTTCGCTTGGGTGTTTGATTCTATGTTTCCACAGAATTTCCTCCATGGTGCATTGGTTCTGTACCTTATACGTTTTTTGTACTTAGATTTTGCATTATAGTATGTATCTCAGTCTTGGTCTGCGCACGTGTTCATCGCCCAGTTAAAACGTTTTCTCATCTTGGATCTGAGCCTTGCGAGCTCAGGTCTCCACCAGGTGTCTTTCCTTTCGTTGCTGACTGTCTCTTTTGTTAATGGACAGGCTAAATGATAGCTATTTATAATGCTGCTAGTTAGTTTCACTACTACTTGTTCTTCTATTTGCTGTGTGTTTTCAAGCCTTGCAAGTTCCGTGTGTTTAGTGTATGCATTTCGATTGGTTTTTCGCGGGTTCCTGTGAGGAGTAGTTTCCTTGGTAGGCACCTAGAGATTAAATCGAATCCATTTAAAGTCTGAGCATGAGTCTTTTGTCTGACATATACCAGTTGGAGATTTGATCTGACATATGCTGTGAAGCTAGAGTCAAGTCGATTATTGTTCTGTTTCTGTTAACAAAGGTCGGTTTGGTCCCTGTATTAATTATATCGAGGTTAGTGGTTAGTAAATAATCTACTAAAGTATTAGCTCAATTGTTGCTATGTTTCATGCCCCACAGCAGAATCCTACCACAATGATGATCTCCATGTCCCTCCTTCTCGCAGTGGTCCATCAATTGGATCAACAACTCGGACGGTGGGCCCTCGTTCTCCGGCATGTACGCGGAGGCGAGCATTACGCTGGGGACACTTGGATCAACATGTAGTAATTTTAAGGTACATAGGTCCCTGGAACAAAAATCTGTTAAGATCTGCACATTTATTTTTTTAGATATGTAAATGCTGGCACTGATGTCTTGTACGTTGCCTGCAAATAACTTACCTCCTAGGTTGGAAAGTCCAAGTACCTGCCCTGATTTAATCCATGGCTCCTGGATTAGAGCGATGGTTGTAGAGTTATCCTCCAACCACTTACGTAGTTGAGCCGTTGCCGTAATACTGTGATGGAGGTTACTTTGAATTATCTTACATATGGACAAAGGGGACACCATCGGGAGATAGGACATCCTCAACTTCTCCTATGTCCAGCTCGCCGATGTCGAGTGACATGTCGTCACTCTCCGACCCTGGTGGTGCCGCTGTTTCGGGATTAAGTCCATTCGTGTATTGAGTGTACCTGCAAATCTATGTTACAGGCCGTACTTGGTCCTGGTGTTGGCTCCGCAGGGGCACTACGGTCTGCTGATATTTTGACAGAGGCCAGTTCCACCTGAGATTGTGGTTTCTATGGTGGTGCTTCAGTAAATTAACCTTTTTGGTTTTGGAATTTTATGTAAACTGATCCCAGTAAATAGCTCAATCTACGTTCGTGGGTCACTATGGCTGGGATTAGGTTTTCGGGTCATTTATCACCAGGAAAGTGTCCGTTTGTTGAAGAATAGCAGCATGTAGAAGCCACTTTTATACGTTTACCCATAGGTTTTGGTAGGCTAGGGCTCTACTAATGTCCGCGGATTTGTCCCATATGCCAAGGACTAATATGCTGCATCTTACCTTTTTCGGAATGTCAGCTTGTGTTTTCACCAACAAGCACTCACCTGTAGGTAGCACAGTTCCTGCCATGGCTATGTTGAGCCAGTTTAGGGCATGTTTATCGGAGCACCAGAGTTTCAGTGCTCCTTCTCCATACGTCGGCTTACTTCCCAGAAGGCGAGCTTCTGTCATAACTCTTTTTTGGAGAGTGTCCACAAGGTAATCGCTTTGCTCTTGTGTTAGATGGCTTGTTGTTGCAGTTGTAATTGCGACAACGAGCTCGGCTTGTGCAGCTTCTGCATAGCTGATAGTACTTGGTTTGCCTAATGGCCCAGTTTTCCTTTTCTTACAATCCCCTCTGGGAAAAATAGTTTCAACCAGACGGGTTCGTTTTGTTTTCATTTCTCTTTTCCCATCTGGCTCAGGCGCCTTCTGGATAGGAGGTAATTGTGACAGGCTTGAGCTCGGTATAGTCCCATCAGTTTTTGCGTGGTCCTCATTTTCCGTATGTTTCCAGGAGCTGGGGTGTATTGTCTTGTATCGAAGCTTCGGCTTTATTTAGTTGTTTCCTTAGTCAGAGCTTCTCCTGTCTTTATAGCCACTTGGTTCTTCTGAGTGTTTTATTAGTGACGTGGGCACAACAGTCGCAACTTCAATTTCCACTTGCATTCCTGGGTGGTACTAGGCTTTCGATTGCTCTATTGGCCCTTCCTTTCCAGGTTTAGTGGAGATATTTCCAGCAAGTTGTGATTTGTCTGGCCTTCGTCTCCTCGTGGATAAATCAACGGCCCTGGCCACGGTAGACAACCCCACTTTTGCTGGTAAGCAAGTATAAATAGCAACACTGAAATATTTATAACAATTAACTGTAATTCCGAAGTGACTTTGATATATTAGTAGCTTACACAAAAACACATAAAGTTGCTGGTATTTCATCTTCCATTTAAAAAAACTTAATCTTTCGGCGGTTTAGAGCCAACTTTAATAAATGTGTCGTTATCTCTGGAAAAAATAGTGAGCGACATTCATGGTAAGTTTTTGATGTTTTCTACGATGTTTCAGCTTGTTTCTTACAAGAACAAGAAAGCTCCTAAAGAAAATATACCTGCTTTTGAAAAAAGTCAGAAGAATTCGTCACTATTCTTGTTGCAGATGTTGTAGAAGATGCCAATGAAAAAATATATGTTGCGATAAAAGTGTTTACGATGATAGCATTTTAAATGTACGCCATTTGTAGAACTGGCCTATAACCACAGTATTTTATTAAGTGGTCGAGAACTGGGTACCATTTGGTCGAAAACTGGCGAAAATCAAAAAAATTAAGTCTAAATTTGATTATCGTAGAGAGTATATTAGGAACAAATTACATAATTTATTATCTTTCTTCAAATTTGTACGGACTAACATTTTTTTCCCGAATTTTGAATTCGACAACTCCATTCAATGGTCGAAAACTAGCGCAATTACCCTATATATATATATAAATATATATTTACATATTTAAATCCATTATACGTTTTTGCAGCAATGTGACTTCCAAAAACACAAGAATATTATCATTCCACCAGTTTGTGTTGTATTGGATAAACAAACAACCTATAAAATAAAACCAATACCAGATGATAACTGGGAACCACTAATAATTATAGGTTTGTAACCAAATTGTATTTTATCAATGTGATACATTGTATACTTTTTCGTTATACTTATAAGTTTCAATAATTATTTTCAGCAAATCGAAAATCTGGTAGCAACAGAAGTGATGAAGTTCTCTCTCTGTTTAGAGGTATACTGAATCCTATTCAGGTACTGAAGTCCAAAACAGTAGAATATTGCATGAATATAGCATGAATATATTGTATATTTTATTTTAAGAAATTTTTTGTGCTTTTTACCCTTTTGAAAGTATTTGGCAGCCGCATATAATTTGGTATATTTTTATTAAATATCTTAAATTTCGATATTCAAATATATTTCGTAACTTTCAAATACTTTTTATTACATTTATCATGGTTTTTAAGCTCAATTAACAAAAAAGTATACCAACTTCAATGGTTTTGTGGTGTTTCCTGGCGTAACTTCGAAGACGAAGGTTCAATGCCAATGAAATTAAAATGCGACCACCCTTGATGTATCCCCTCTCCAACGAAAAAATAATAATCTAAATTGGTTGAAAAACAAAGAAGAACTGAACTGCTGAACATCCATAAAAAAACATACAATCGAATTGAGAACCTCTTTTATATTTTTAAAGTCCGTAAAAAAAATATTCGCAGGATGGAAATCGAATGTATTAATTTGTGGTGTGCAAATATGGGTAAACGAGGAGTCGGACGCCCACCAACTCGTCGGGTGGACTATATTGGTAAAATCGTGGATCAAACATGGATGAGACTAGCTCGGGATCGCGATGAGTGGCGTACAAGAAGAAAGGCCTATGCTCAGCAGTGGCCGATTACAGGCTGAGGAAGATGATGATGTGGAAATTTCATCGAAACTCTGTAAAGCTGGGGTCACATCTGCATACCGAGCGATATGGTTATTTTATCTTAAGATGACAGGTTCTAACGATCAATGTTTCTCTTGAGTCGAGTCTTTAAAATACATATAACTTTTTGAAACTTTTTCTATGAGAAATCGTCGTAAAGATTAAATTATCCGCGGTCTTTTCTGTGTTTTTATGATTTTCTACCCAAATTAAACGCTTTTTAGAATATGCTTATTTATGCAGTTTACATATCATAGATGCAGAACCTATTTGGAATTTTACGACAAGAATTTCTATTACAAATAATGAATGTGTCGTCAGAAAATTAAAATATTGAAAATGA
Source organism: Saturnia japonica (assembly GCA_033032175.1). Classification (NCBI taxonomy): domain Eukaryota; kingdom Metazoa; phylum Arthropoda; class Insecta; order Lepidoptera; family Saturniidae; genus Saturnia; species Saturnia japonica. The sequence goes on from CM065314.1 coordinate 10,825,132, forward strand.
TTTTAGGTTGTGGATATAAGTGTCACAATGCCGGAAAATGTGGTCAGATGGTTGCCCCCGAAATGCCGTATATTGGTTTGTGGCGGAGACGGCACAGTTGCGTGGGTACTGAACGCACTGGTTTCTGCACCACGTCATGTCGAAGTAAACATTTTATATATAGATTCCTTTATAAATTTATAAAAGTTCATGGACGATATAAATATCCACCATTTGTTATTACGCACTAGTTTTATGAACACTACCCTCCCAAGCGGTATGGGATCTTAGATTTTTAAAATATATATTTTTTTAATTATAATCTTACAATTATTTGTTTCGTTGATGTTATACGACTCTTGTATTGTTAAATTAACCATGCTTTTTTTAACGAAAATAAGATCAAAATCCAATAAATAGTGTCAGATTTTGTAATATATTATTTAGACACAGATCTTTTTAAGGATAAATTAATTTCAGTTTACCTAAGCTTATATTCGATAATATAATTTAAATTGTTAACTTACAAGTTGTATTTCTAATTATGTAGAGGCATTGCTGTAAGTTGATTGACTTGTTGTTAAATATATTTTTCGTTATAATGTCAAAAATGTGTGTCTTGGCAGGCCGTACTTTTATTTAGGACTAGCTATGACCCACGGTTTCACCAGTGTTCAATTTACATTTTGCATAAGGTTCATGGTTACTGCTCCGTTTCTATAGTCCCGACAAGTTCGTGCGCGACCGTACCTATGTGGCGACAGACGTGATAGGTACGAGGTAGCACGTCATTACGTCACTACAGTACACTAAAAAACAGTAGTTTGTCTCTGCGTTGTTCTTCAAATAATTACCTAGTTATGCAGTCTGTACCCTCTCTTATTACGTCTTGTTAATTGGTACATACGTTAGAAATGCTGATGTTACGTTTTTAACCCATATTATGTCTGCAAACTACTGATAGACACCTGGTGTTTTGACTGAATGTATTGCGACATATTTCTCATTATTTCATAGTAAACAGCCCCACTTTGTGTTTATAGAATAAGAGTTTATAAAAGAGACATTTGTAACAAATAAAAGCATTCTTAATAAAGCTTCTTGGGAATCAGTCTTGTCTTAGACTTTTTAAAAACCCTCGGCAGTGCTCCCGAAATTTAACTGGCGCAGCCGGTAGGATACTCAATCAACAATAAAAGTCTGTGTTCGAGTCTTACAAATCGGTCTCATGTGCAGATTTTGAGTATCTACGAACCAATAAATAAGTTAACGTCGGGTTCCACATCTATTTCCGAGAGATCCTGTCCTAAAAGCGAAAGCAGCTATACGGCAAGACATGGGAACGAGCAGACTGTAAGTGACCATTTTTACAATCCTTGTCTCGTCCTTGTTATTTTCTGTGGTTGTATTTTTCGTTGGACATTGTTATAATTTTCAAACAAAAATCGTTGAAAATTATTTAACAAATTTTTATAATTTTCAAACAAACATCGTTGAAAATTATTTTTCATAATTTTCGAATAAAAATCGTCGAAAGTTATTTGACTTCATAGATTATAAGATATTGAGAAATATTAATAATAAATATTAATTTTGAGAATTTTAATTTGATAATTTTAATTTCGATAATTTTAATTTTGAGAATTTTGATTTTGATAATTTTGTTATAAGATTTATTTTGTGAATTTTATTTTGAAAATATTATTTTGTGAATTTTAATTTTGTGAATTTTACTTTGTGTGTGTTTAATTAAATAAATACAATTCAAAATGCAACGCAACAATGAATCAACAATTCAATTAGTATCAAAAGAACTTTTAAGTTTAATTCCCAAGTACGATGGTGATCAAAATACTTTAAATTTATTTATTAAAAAAAGTGAATATATAATCAGAAATTTTAGCGGATCAAACAATGTTGTTCAAACTACATATGTGTTTCATGCTATAACTAGTAGATTATGTGGTAAAGCCGCTGCTCTACTAAGTGAAAGAGAAGACATAACAACTTGGGAACAATTAAGAGCTGTTTTGATTCAACATTTTGGTGATCCTAGATCGGAAGAGTGTGTGGCAATTGAGTTGGAAAATTTAAAAATTAAAGTTGGTGAAACATATACGCAATTTTGTAACAGGATACAACAAACACGCTGCACCCTCTTCTCCAAGGTCAATTTATTAACTGATGAAGGCCTCAAAGCCGCTAAAATGATTATCTATAATAATATGTGCTTGAATGTATTTTTATATAATTTACCAGAGGATTTAATTCGAATTGTGCGACTTAAAGGTTGTACCGTTTTAGAAAACGCACTAAGTGTTGTCATGGAGGAGGTCAATTTTCAATATCAGTACAATTCTAAAAATAAAAATAAATCTAATATTAAACCAGTTCAACAATTTTTCACGCCTACTTTAACAAATAATTTTAATAATAATTTCAAACCTCAACCTGCATTTGTGCCAAATACATTTAATTCCGGACAACAAAATTTTAAATTCGGAATTCCATACCAAACACAAAATAATTTTAAACCGTATAATAATAATTTTAAATTCGGTATTCCAAATCAAAATGTACAATTCAGACCTAACCTAAACCAACAAGGATATAAACCAAATTTTGGAAATAATAATTTTAAATTCGGTATTCCTAATCAACAAGGGTTCAAACCACAATTTAACAATACACAAAACCGACCTAATTTCAACATGCCAAATCAACAATTTAAATTTGGTATACCACCACAAAATCAACCTCAACGTAATCCACCTCAATTTCAGGCAAGCGATGTGTCAATGCGCACAGCTCGTCCTATTAGACAAAATATGATAGAGTCTTTAGAAATGAACGACCCTGAAATTGAATACCAAGACTATCAACCTGATTATACAGAATATGAAAATCATTATTTCATTGACGATAATCAACAAACTGCTTATGACGATTATCATGAAAACATAGAACCTGTTGAAACTGAAGAAGCTGAAAATGAATGCGTAAATTTTCCTATAAAAGCCTCCAAGAGCGACCCCCAGAAATAGTACACTTAAATTATGACGGCATAAATAAACTACCGCATATTTATATTCCTGAAATTGATGCTCGTTTAATGATTGATACCGGAAGTACCAGAAGTTTTATTAGTCCCGCTAAAGCTGATGAATATTTTTCAGATTATAAATATATTGATCCTTTTGAAGTTATTAGTACACATGGACGTAGCCTACATGACGAAGTTATAGATATACCTTTATTGGAAAGTTTTAAAAGTCCGATGAATCATAAATTTTATATATATAATGTAGATGGAAGATATGACGGATTAATAGGTTCTAACTTATTAAAAATATTGAACGCGACTATAGACATGAAAAATTTAATTTTACGGACACAAGATACAGAAATTCCAATAATTTATAGTCCCCCGTGGGAAATAACGCTAGAACCACGCACTGAAACCCGTGTTAAGGTGCCTACAAATTTAATTAATGGCGAAGCAATAATTAATTTTAAAAATTTTGGAAATGAAGTACGTATGCCTAGCGCTATAGTTACTTGCAAAGATTCATTTGCAACAACAGTCATGCAGAATGCTTCGCAAGATAGTGTGACTTTAACTTTTAACGAACCATTGAATATAACCAGCCTTAATAATAATACTTGCAAAATAAATTTATCAACCGGGCAACAATTAAATGATTTTGAGATTGATGAATTACTTACACAAAATTTATCGAAACTCCGATTAGATCATGCTAATCAAGAAGAACGAGAAGCAATAGAAAAGCTTTGTTTTGAATACAGGGATATATTCTATTGTGATAAACTGCCTCTTACATTTTCTAATCAAGTAAAACATCGAATCCGGACTAAAAATGAAGATCCAATTTTCATACGGCAATACCGACTTCCACCATCGCAAAACGATGAAATACAGAAACAAGTTGAAAAATTACTAAAAGATAATGTTATACAAGAATCGTTTTCACCATGGAGTGCACCCGTACACCTAGTTCCAAAAAAGATGGACGCCTCCGGTGAACAGAAATTTAGAATGGTTGTAGACTATCGACGTATAAATGATATTACTACTGATGATAAGTATCCTTTACCAAATATTAATGATTTATTCGACAAGTTAGGGAAATCTACTTACTTCAGTACATTGGATTTAGCAAGTGGGTACCACCAAATTGAAGTTGATGAACAAGATAGACCCAAAACTGCATTCACTACACCAATGGGACATTTTGAATTTACACGGATGCCATTTGGACTTAAAACAGCACCTGCAACATTTCAACGCGCAATGGATAACGTGTTACGTGGGTTGCAAGGTATACATTGCTTAGTATATTTAGATGACATCATCATTTATTCTAGTAGTATACAAGAACATGTAGAGAAGCTAAGAAAAGTGTTCGATCGTCTCAAACAAACCAATCTTAAAGTAACTCTCGATAAATGTGAGTTTTTTAAAAAAGATGTACTCTACTTAGGACACAAAATTACGAAGCATGGTTTACAACCAAATGATGATAAAATCAGGGCAGTACTTGCCTTCCCACTCCCCAGAACATCCACTGAAATTAAAAGTTTTCTTGGCCTGATAGGCTACTACCGAAAATTCATAAAGGATTTTTCAAAAATTACACAACCCCTTACATCGTGTTTGAAAAAGAAAAATAAAATTGAAATTAATGAATCATATGTTCAAGCTTTTCAAAAATGTAAAGAGCTACTTGTGAATGCTCCTATATTACAGTTTCCTGATTTTTCTAAACCCTTCATTTTAACAACAGACGCGTCAAACTACGCTTTAGGCGCTGTCCTTTCACAAGGATCAGTTGGAAATGAAAAACCTATCGCATATGCAAGTCGTACTCTTAATGATGCAGAAACACGTTACAGTACAATAGAAAAGGAACTGTTAGCCATCGTTTGGGCAGTAAAACACTTCCGTCCTTACCTGTATGGACGCAAATTCACAATATTTACTGACCACAGACCTTTAGCATGGTTAAATTCACTGAAAGAACCTAATAGTAAACTTACTAGATGGAAATTGAGACTAGCTGAGTTCGATTTTGACATAATATACAAGAACGGTAAACAAAATAGTAATGCTGATGCTCTATCACGAATTAAATTAAATATATTAAAGGACGATATGTCCTTACGAGTAAACGTGAGTGACACTGAACGATCTGAGAGTCCAATACTAATTTCAGACTCATCAGAAACGTTAACTATTCCTTCAGATTCCGATAAGACTTTAACTCACCCAATTCGTTCTCCTTCATCCAGTACTATTACTGCCTGTTCATTACCGGAAACCATACATTCTGCTGAAGATATTGATACGAATGGTATTCCCATTATTGAAGAAGCCATCGACACAAAACCTAATCAAATCCTTATTTTTACTTGGAACAGAAACCAATTATCAATAAAAGACTTATCACATGAAAAACAAAAAATTTTGGAAGTACATTTACCTGTAAACAACACTAACCTTGTTAAGAAATTTCTTTTAGAATATATAAAACCTAAAATTAAATATTTCTTTTACTTTGAGAGCGAAATTCACCGTAAACAATTTACAAATGCCGTGATAAAACTATTTAAAAAAGATACCGTCAAAATATATGAATGTACTAAAAGAGTTATATACTTAGGTGATGAAAAAGAGCAACGTGCCACTATACTTGCTTATCATCAAGGTAAAACAAGTCACCGTGGAATCAAAGAAACTCTTATGAAATTAAAGCGTAATTATTTTTGGACAAATATGGATATAACAGTCGCTTCTGTAATCAATTCTTGTGAAACTTGTAAAACTCTAAAATATGATCGCAAACCTTTAAAACCAGAATTAATGTTAACGCAAACTCAAACAAAACCTTTTGCTGAAATATTTATAGATATATTCTCTATAGAAGGAAGCTACTTCCTTACCATAATAGATGCTTTCAGTAAACTAGGTCAGGCTTTTGAAATATCCAATCGCTCTACACCTGAAGTAGTTCGTGCCTTAATTAAATTTTTCTCATTTTATGGCGTACCAAATAAGATCAGTGCTGATTCTGGTACTGAATTCAACAATACACTTTTAAAAGAAACATTACAATTTTATAAAATAGAATTACACATAAGCACTCCACATAATCCTAATTCTATGGGTTTAATTGAAAGATTCCATTCAACTATTTTAGAAATATATCGTATCGCTAAATATGAACATAAAATAACTGACGCGGCAAACGTTATGACTTATGCAATTATGTCATACAATCAAACCATTCACTCAACGACTGGTCTTACACCATTTGAAGTAGTTTTTGGACACACTGATTCTAATAGTACTTTTGAAGTAAACTTTAACAAACAATATACGCAACAATTAGTAAACGATCATATGAAACGAACGAAATATCTTTATAAATATTTAACAGACAAAGTAATTGAAAATAAAGAAAAGATTAAAACAAAACGTGGTGGTGAAACATCATTTGATATTCAAGAAGAGGACACTATATTTGTAAAAGGTGTTAATACAAGGCGAAGTAAAGATAAACCGCGTTATCAAAAAGCACAAGTATATGGTAAAATTGACAGAAATATCTGTCCTGTAAAAATGAAAACTCGAAAAACAAACGTGCCTATTAAGGATATAAAACGACCTTCGCAGGTACCTCCTCGGGCTCCTGGCTCTGATCATCAGGATTCACGCCCTTCAACTTCACAGAATCGATAAAAATCCCGGTATAGTCCTTGTGAAACAAGGTCAAGCTAGTGTAAGTTATGATAAGTGGACAATAATTAAGATTTTAGATTTAAGTCTGATACGTGAGGATTTAGAATTCAATATAAAAAGATATACTAAATTTAATCAATATTTAAAAACACATTTTGATAATGAAACATCTAATGTTCAACTTTTTAATGTAAAGCTTCAAACGAATTATGTAATGAATATTAGTATTCAAAAATTGGAACAGTTATCTCCATCAACTAGAATTAAACGTGGACTTCTCAATCCTCTTGGATCTATTATTAAGCTTATAACTGGTAACTTAGATCATAATGATGCTTTAAGATATGAAAATATGATTGATTCTCTAACGACACGCCAAAATACACTCATTAAAAAGGTAACCTTAATATCAGATATTTCTGAATCAATGATAAAGATAACAAATTTCACGAAGGACAATTTCATTCGAATAGATAAAGAGTTACGAGAAATAAAAAAATTAATAAATCAAACTAATATTGATATAACTACCCATAATTTTATTAATGTTTATAATTTATTTTTCCATAATTTTCAACTACTCTACATTCGGTTGAATGAAATTGAAACTTCTCTGGCATTCAGTAAATTAAAAATATTACACCAATCTCTTATAAACTCAAATGAATTATTAGAATTGTTAAAAAAGATAGAGAAATTCTACAAACTTGTGTATCCAGTAAGTTATGACAATTTAGTTAAAATAGAGCAATGTATAGAGCTTAAAGCTTATACAAAAGGAAGTCAAATAACATTCATTTTAGATATACCAATAATTAGAGATGAAATTTATACATACTACAGAGCAATTCCAATACCTATGACCAATCCTTCTAATCATACCACCATCATTATTCCTAAATTTCCTTACCTATTAGTAAAAGGGTCTAAATTTGTCTCGCTCACTTTACCTTGTAATGAACTTCACGACGAAATGTTCCTGTGTCACGAGGATGATTCTCGAACAACTTCAGAAGACACTTGCATAACAGCATTAATTCAATTTTCTTCGAATACGAGTTCTTGTCATCCAGTACCAGTTGAAATCAAGACCATTAAGATACAACCAATTGGAAAAGAGAGATGGATTCTTCATAGTAACGCTGAGAATATATTATCAAAAATTTGTAACGACGAAATAACGAAAGAAAATATAGAAGGGACATACTTCCTCGTCCTAGATGACCATTGCGATGTTAAAATTGGTGAAATTACGCTAAAAGCTCACCATATTACTACGAGTAATTTGAAGATGTCAAAATTACCGATTATTAATCTTCCCGAAATAACAATTACTGAGCAACAATTGCAACGTGAACCCATCAATTTGGATAACAGTGAATTAATAAATCTTCAACATTTAAATAATCTTTTAAAAATCAGTGAAAGTGAACTAAAAACATCAAGTGAAAGAATTATTAATGTAAAAAGTGTTAGTGCCGGAACTTTATTGTTATATGTGATTATATTTCTATTAATTCTTGTATTCTTAGTATATAAGCTCAGTTTTTGTAAAAATTATTGCTATCGAAATAATCATAGTGATAATCATCCCTCTGATAATTTCGAACTTGAGGGGGGAGGAGTTATGCAGTCTGTACCCTCTCTTATTACGTCTTGTTAATTGGTACATACGTTAGAAATGCTGATGTTACGTTTTTAACCCATATTATGTCTGCAAACTACTGATAGACACCTGGTGTTTTGACTGAATGTATTGCGACATATTTCTCATTATTTCATAGTAAACAGCCCCACTTTGTGTTTATAGAATAAGAGTTTATAAAAGAGACATTTGTAACAAATAAAAGCATTCTTAATAAAGCTTCTTGGGAATCAGTCTTGTCTTAGACTTTTTAAAAACCCTCGGCAGTGCTCCCGAAATTTAACTACCTACAGCCGCTCTGTAGGTAAACAGGCACTAGGCCTGCCCTCTGACTGTTTCTTGGGTTACCTACCTACTTACGTATTTGATAGTGCTTTGTTACAATCTCTTGAGTTTTATAATATTAATATAGATTACAATGAAAGTCTATAAACTAGTAATGTTTCTACAGGCCGCTGTTGGTATATTACCTATGGGAACTGGTAACGATTTGTCCCGTGCACTTGGCTGGGGTGCCTCCTGCGCCTCACATTTAGATGCTAATACGATCATAAAGACGATCAAACAAGCGAACCATCAACTACTGGATAGGTAAATACTCATTATATTATTATATTATTTTGAAAATAAAATAACGTTAACCATGCTTAAAATTAAAAAACACTAGCGACTAGCGACTGTGGTGACCACTGAGAGAACAATTAATCGCCAATCGCTGCTGTCATGATCGCTAGACATGCACCAATTGATCTCGAAACGGGACGCACATAAGTGACTCACTATTTCTAGTTATTTACCAAATGCATGGTGGTCGTGACCCAGTCACTATGGCATGTACGGCACTACCAACCCGCAAGTGCCATTTCTTCGTGCGTAACTCAGCATTGTGCACCGCTTGTACGTGAGACTGGCTTGGGTGTTTGGAGTTAAATCCGGATATACAAACTGACAATAAAAAATTTAAGGGCATATTCGTGATCAGTGTCCTTTATATGTATAGCAAGTCTATCGGGAAATTTTGAAAAAATATTACTTGTACCTACAGACATGACTACAGATTTATTAATATAGATAAATCTCTATAGTATTTAAAAAAAATTGAAATATGTCCTAGCTACAAATCACAGATCAGGAATGAAAGACTAACGAGTCACGTACTATGAATATAATTCACGGACTACGAATAAATGACTAAACAATGTGAACAGTTCGACGATCCAAGCGAGAAGAGTATATTTTTTTTTTTAGTAACTGACTACACTGTTTTCCTCTGGGGACCTGAAGCCGCTGCGGCTTTTACAGCTTCACCGAACTTGGGGGAATAGTAAAATACCCGCTGCGCCTTATATACCCTTCCACTCGGTCCGATCAAGTAAGGTAGTTGTTGTGAATACATCCCACAGCCACTTGACTATTCCCGTCGAGGGTAGCGAGAAATACCTAACAATATATTATTTGAGGTGTTTTTGTGGCTACGCGATATAAAAGCTTTGATTCCTTTATTAAAATTAATGATTCAAACATAATTTTAAAGCTCGTGTTTCCCCCTATTGGCGAAAAACAGACAAATAGTCTAAAATGTATGTTTTTCGTTAATAAAAAAAAACAATTAAAAAACTTAATTTGTTAAATTAGAAAGAATATCATAATGAAAATATTATAATCAACTAATATGTAGGATTAACAACCTGTTGAATTATCATTACAGACTTACTTATATTAGTTACTTTCTGTGTATAGGTATATCGCTAATTTGTGAAATATTTATTTTCTATTATTAAAATAGTGAAAAAATAGGGAAAAAATATAATTTATTTTTAATTTGTTATAGATTCATGATTGGTTTCCGCTGGCGCTTCCACTAGATACTGCGCTACGTACAAACAATAGCTCTTAGAATACGGCAACTTTATATATTAGTTTGTAGTGACTATTTTAAATTAAGCTTGTCAACGTCTCCTCAGTATTGTCGATATGACACTGACTCGAGTACACCGATCCGGCATAGTTTTGATTACCGCATTTTTATTACGCCGACGTGACGGTATCTAGATGAAGCGGCGCGAAAACCAATCATTAAACTATGTAATTTTTCGTTACAGATGGAAAATTACAATAAAACCGAAACGTAGCCGCCTTGTCCGCTTGCGTTCTGAACGCGTATTATACGCATATAACTACGCAAGCATTGGCGTCGACGCGCAAGTCGCACTCGACTTTCATCGCGCCAGATCACAGTTCTTGTATAGATTCGCTAGTCGTACTCTGAATTTTGTAAGTTTTTTTTAAATTCAGATTTCAGTAGGAGGCAATTTTTGGAGCATTATAAAAATGTATGGCTATAAAGTTGTGAATAGCTTGTTTGTGGCTAACTATATTCATTCGTATCTGGACTGGTATAAGTTAAGTATTTTCAAATTGGATTCCTACGTGTATAAAAATATCAAAATACCTACCTTTTTCAATTTAGGTCCCAAGAAGGTATATTAGTTTATGAAAGTCAAAACACTACCACTAATTCAGAAAACAACCCAGTCATCGAGAAGAGCAGCGACAAAAATCACGACCGGGTTTATAATTTTTTTTACTGTGTAAATAATGTTTACAGTTTTATAATAATTTTATTATTTTAGTAGACGTACCTACAAGGAAGGAGTCCCTTCCAGATATCACTACCATTCACGTAACGATCTACTCTATAATAACTTTTAGACAGTAAAACCTGCTTGACATGGTCCTTGAACCTAGTTTTCGGCAAATCGGTAATGTGTATAATGCTCTTATTAAACTTTTATTTGTCTTACTTTTGTAGACTGTATAGGAATGTTCGTAGGTAAAATAATGATTTCAGTATACAGTACAATGACATCATTTAAATGTGATACTTTCTTGTGGATAAGGTCGCTTATGCGTTTTTTGGTGCAAATCGTGCACTGGACGACGGAGGTTGTTATGGATTGGAGCGCAGGTTACGTGTCTGGGTTGATGATGCGAGTGAGACACTACCCCTGCCACCACTGCAATCTCTCGTCGCACTCAACATTCCATCCTGGGGTGGGGGTGTTGATCTATGGAGTAAGTCTGTCTATGCCAGCAGTGGCAAACCTTTATGCGCATAATGCATGCAAGTATAAATGCGCATTTATGCGTACAATTATTTTTTGTCCAAAATTTAGGACTTAAACAGTAAAAGGTTAATTGTTACAGTATTATTTCAACAAAATATTTTATTTAAAATTGAAAAGTTCATAAAATAATTGCATAAAATATATTTTGCCCGTTCATACTAATAATGAATTTTATTATTGAGATCTTTATTGTTGTTGATCTTTATTTCATTTGATATAATATTTTCTAAAATACATATGTATAATTTCTATAATTTATTATATTCCATTGAACCATACACCTGTATTTGTATGTCATTTCAGTTTAAAAATATGTTTATTTGTTATAAATATTGACCAAAGAAAACCGTATTTGTGAAATCTAGAACAACCTTTGAATTTTTTCTAAATCATAAACATAAACAAGTTATTTTAACATATTTTAATGATAGATCTACTAAAAAAAAAAAGTTTTTCATCATATATGTACTATATTAATTTTATTGCGCCCTATTGACAGTCATGCCTGCCTGTAACCATCAGTTCATGAATAACAAAAAAATAAGTGTGGTATATTTCAATTCCAGGTATGGGTAATGAAGGAGAAGTTCCGGAACAAAACGTTAGTGATGGAAAATTAGAGGTCAGAAGTTAATATTTATAATAAGTACACAATTTTTATTTTATTTATATAGAAAATATAAATCGACTGATCCCGCAATGCGACAAATCAAAATAAAATCAGTGATAGATTTATTACTATGTATATGGTGGTCGCAATCTCTACCACCTCACTATATATATGTACGGTATTTTAATTATATGATAAAATGAATTCAACACATAAATCGTCCTAATAGAACTTCATACATAATTGAAAACATACTTTACTTTACCGCTTTAAGGGTGATCTTTCAAAAACGCGAGTAGCTCTTTCTTACTAAAAGTATACATATGAATTTTCATATCGCTGATTTGCATATGATGGGTCCTTTATAGAAACTTTCATCCCATATTTCACCCCTTAAAGTTTTATTTTCGCAGCGAAAGGTACTTATGTCCTTTTGTAAGGTCCAATATATCTCGTATACCAAAATTAATTCTATGGGTTCTTCACACAAATTTTCATCCCCTATTTAATAAAACTAGCTGACCCGAGTAACTTCGTCTGCCTCATTTAAGAAAGAAAGGATTAGAGAGAGTGGGTCGTAGGAAGTGTATTATTAGATGCCGTCCGCCTCCCATATTATTCTGCATAATAAAAATGCGCTCGCGGTACTTGATCATTATTTTGCTGCCGAGTTATTTTCAAACAGTGATATCTCCTGAGATATTCATTTAAATCAATTACTGTAAAGGGTAATTTTGTACAATTTTATTATCGCGTCCAACTAAACAAACAAACTCTTCAGCTTTCTAATATTAGTAAAGATTTTATTCTCATCCGTATTTTAAAAAAAACGGGCGTGTATACTTATATGATTTCAATTTCAATTTTTGCACTAAAACGCTCTTGCTCTTAATATGTGACATCAACACATTTATTAAGTACAAATTAAATATTTAGGTATTTCTAAAAAACACTGGCTTATAAAATACGTTTAATGTCTACAATAAACCTCGAGTGTTTTTATTTTGGTCCATCTGTAATGTCTCTTGAGACACCAAAATATTATGGAACAGAAATGAATTATTGTATTAATTTGGCTAGACCTTAATCGATGCTTAATAATAAGCTAAAATTAATAATGCTTAATCACTTCTGTTTCCGCCTACTTGTCTATTTTAGACAAGAAATATCATAGATTTTCCGTCATGTAAGTACCTCACCGTGTCTCGCCCCACCATGGCAGGATAGCGTGCGAAGGAGGCGACGCCATCTTTTCATGTCATTAGCGTTAGGGGTGAGCTATAACAGGTAAAATAAGTTACCTGTTAGTCCTGTTCCTGTTTCAGAGAAATAACAGTTCCACTAACCTGTTCCGAAATGACAGCCTCTCACGCTTTAGTAGGCATATAATATGTAGTAACACTTGTAACCATTAAGTATAGATCGCCAACTCGAAATCATATGTACTACTAAAATAACGTATAACTCAATCCATCAATCAATTTATCCATCATTAAATCTATTAATCAATCAATCCATCCATCCATCCAGCCGTCAATCAATCAACCAACCCATCAATCATTCCACCAATTCAGCAGTCAATCTATCCATCAATACATCAATCAGTAATTTATAATAAACATGCTTACGCTAGAATACAGAAAAGCATGTTCCAAACTGAAACAGTCAAACTATCTGGAACAGGTACGTAAGAACAGCCTGTTCGTTTTAGAGGTAACAGTTACAAGGTGTTACTCAGAAACACTTGTTTTTTTGTATCTGTTCCGATAAATACGCCTTACTAGTATGTGGAACAGCCCAGTATATTTAGTAACAGCTTGTTCTGGTGTTAGATAACAGTTCCAAACTGTTACTTGTAAATACCTGTTATTTTTATCTGTTCCGATAAGTACGCCTCCTTCCTAATTGGCGTCTTGTGGGCAAAGCAAGCAAAAAGTACTTGCACGAAAAATTGTTAAAAATACTTACTAAATATTTAACAGTGCAAGATATAAGAAGTGCGTAATTTCTTTAAGGATTGGTGAAAAGTGGTGTACCTGCCGTGTAACTAACCCTTTACATGTTAATCAATATATTTTAATAGAAATGAAACATTTTATTTAGTGGTCTTGTGTTTAGAGTTAAATGGCTTTTACGTTGAAAAAAGGGCACGCCATTGCAAGCCACGTAGGTAATCCGCTCTCATAGCGGGCATCCTTATTTTATAATCTATATTACTTTATTTTTAACGGGTTTCCCGTTCGTATTTATATAGTCTTCTTTTTCCGGAGTCTGTTCATTATTTAATACCGGGTGCTTTGTTATTTGTGTGTGTGTTTTTAAATTACTTTCTATTTAGCTTGAATGATGAAATTGCAAATAATGCAAAATCATAGCCAGTACTTGGATAACCAGTATTATGCAAACATTAATAGAGTACGTTAAGTTCGAGCAGCTTCAGCCGTTCGTTCATTCTGGAATAACGGCGACAAAGCCTCTTCCCGGGGTAATCATAAATGCCGCCGTTTAGACAAGAGGTTTACAAATTAAAAAGGCTTTATCCTGATCATGTTTGCGTACTGATATTGACAAGGTGAGTCCGTTTATAATTCTGGAAATCAGTGGCAAACTTTACGATGAATTTGAACCTCCAGGGTTTCACCGACGTGAAAATAATAGAGGCGCCGCTTTTCAGTTTTTCTCATCGATCTGTACACTAATAGAACGTGCGTTGTCTTAACCTTGTGCGTCTTATAAACCAAATAAATTCGGTTTTTTTTTTCTAAAAGTGAACACTCACTAGTGAAATTATAAACAATAAGTAGGTTAAGCTTTGCTTTCAGCGGCAATGTTCAAAAGGCTCGGGCAGATATGTTACATATAGCTTGTTTAGCCACTACAATTCATAAAATGCTAAGGGACTGCATGCTCAATTAAGTGAGGGACTCTATGGTCTAGTGAGTAGTAAGTAGCATAACTTATCTACCTCGCAGGTTGAGTTAAACAAACTTAGCGTCTCTCACTGGAGCACAGCATAACTTATCAACCTTGTAGGTTGAGTTAAACAAACTTAGCGTTTCCTTGTAGGAGCACGCAAATTAATAGGTTCCGAGTAGCACATCTGTTATTGCGCTTCTATTAACTTTAATGGCTATTGCTAAACACCCTTGTTGGGTCGCTTATAACTTGTATTGCCTATGAAAAATCTAAACTCCTCAACCTCGCAAGATGAATAAAACACACCCAACGTCTCTTTACTGTAGCACGCAAATTATAAGGAACCCTCGTAAGGTTCTAAACAGAGCATCTGCCATTGTTATTCTATGAACTTGCATGGCTATTGCTCAATGCAATCGGGGTCGCTTATAACTTGCATTGCCTATAAAAAGCCTAATTATTCAACCTCGCAAGTTTATTGAAACGAGCCCAGCGTCTCCTCGCAGAAGCACACGAATTATAAGGAACCCCTGCAGGGTTCTAAACAGTGAAAGTCTTATTCCGATGTTATTAACTGGCATAGGTATCGCTCAGCGCCCTGGCAGGAACAATATAATTAGCATGGACATAGCTCTCACTGATTCTGTTGCACTGAACAAGAGCCATTTCGTGGCCGTGATTTATCCAATGCTACATTGCATTTTGGAACAACAGATCTCATAATATAAACTATTTAAGGGTAACATACCCTTACGTAAGAAATCTACTCTTATCCAAAAGATACTGGTAAACCGATCAATAGAGGGTCTATTCTGTCGAGATTAAAAATTCACAAAATGAAACAGAGAAGTTCTGTGTCGAGTTTCTCATACATCTGTTTCCTACAACCAACTTCTTGGCTACTATAGCCTACTATGTTTGTCGCGTACCAGACTTCTTACAACCACGAGATTTGTTATGCATGGCCAAGCCCTTGTTGAGGGGTTTTTTATAATATAAAGATTTCCCCGATCAATAAAATAGTTTTAACTTTAGTTTTGTCTAGTCTAGAACTATGTCATGACTAGTTTTCCCTTTGGTCTGAGCATTGTGCTTCCGACTTTTGCACGAGTATTAAACTGGGTAACCTAAATCACTTAAGAAGAGTGATTCCAATTATTATGGTGTGCTGAAACGATTTTTATATATTATATTACCCATAAGGAAAGGTTCTAACTCATATCCAAGTTTACATACAAAGATTAGATATAAAGATGAATAGACAATTGGGTCAACTCCACTATAGTGCTCCCTGAGCCTTTCCAACCAGATATGAAAGTCGAATCCAAACTGGCATGGCATTTCTCAAGTTGTCAAAACGATTTCACGTGTAAGCTTAAAAACCGTTTAAGTTACGTTCATGTACCGCCTCTGTCTTATTATCTTAGGACTGATTTGTCTGATACCGTTGAAAAGCTCGGTTAGACGATTAATATGTCAGTTTTACGTCGGGTTGAGTAAAACATCCAACATTACAAAGTAAAGGATATAAATACAAAGGAAACACAGTTTAACAGAACTATGATTGCATACCTCCCAGGGCGGTACGAAGTTGGTACAATACTTTTATATCTAACGCACAGATTAAAGAAATAAGTAGATGGGCCATGTGAGGCGAGACACGGTGAGGTACATGACCAAAAGTCAATGATATTTATAATTATTATGATTTTATTTAGATATTATAAATTAGGTGTTACATTATAACTTGTTTGGTCAAGTTATTTGTGTGCGTTGTTTTTTACAGGTGGTTGGTATTTCATCATCGTTCCACATTGCTCGACTTCAGTGTGGTTTGGCCGAACCATTCCGTTTTGCGCAAGCATCTTCTCTTGAAGTGTGTATATAACTACTTATAAATTATTCTTTAAAACTTTCGAGACCTAGTTATAGGTGTATAGGCTACGGGTATAAACTTAGGACTTTGTTGCGTAAACAATAATAATTCAGAGTTTTTAAAAATTGTGTATATTGTTCTATATCTATCGTTCATTGTATAAATTAATAACCAGATCGGTCGTGGTACTGTCCGATGTAAAAAATCCAGGTCGATGATGAATATACATTATATTATTAGCTATTATATTAATAATAGCGAATCATATAAGAATATAATTACATACAAATTTGCAAATACCTCCAAAGCTCTCTTAGGAGTTGGAGTTTGAAAAACGTATCTCATTAATTGTATCGCCCGAAAATTTTTATTCTTTTCGAAAGATTTTTGCAATATAAATTCAATACTCTCTCCAAATTTCAAAGAGATTAGTCAAAGGATAGATGATTGACAAATAAATTAAAAAGTGTACCACCATAGATCGGTTCTTAAAAATTAGACTTTCAAATCAGTTTTAGTAAAATTACATAAAATTATGTTGTATGATGTATCGCGTTGGCTGTATTTGTTTTGCATGCATTTTAATATTATCTTAATTATTTAATAAGCTATCGATAAGAATTTATAGAGAGTATGAGTTATAGTACTCGCTATATAATGACTAGTTCATAACATACTCTACTGAAAGCCTTCAATGATCTTCGGATGATATTGAAGTCACAAGTTATTTCTGTTTACACGAATTACCGTCAGAGACTCTTCATTGAAATTTAAAGTAAGGTTTTTTTGCAAACAGGTGGAGTTAAAAGGATCCTGTGCTATGCAAGTTGATGGTGAGCCATGGATGCAAACTTCCGCTACAATTGTGATAGAGTCATCTGGAAAAAGTTTAATGTTACGCGGAAACAATACAGAATCTCATTAAATTATAAATGTACATCTAAATGTAAAGTTGTAAAATTTAATGTAAGATTATCACTGTGTGAAAAGTGTATTAAAATATTCCATTAAACTGTTTACTTATTGTTCAGACTAATCTGGACAGAGTTAAACCTTTGTAGAATCCGGGAATCGTGAGGTTATTGAATATAAGTAAGTATGCAGTTTCAATCACGATCTCCATTGCTACCATATTGACATCAACAGAGTAATGGATAAAAATAGAAAATAAGAATGTAGTGAAAAATCTGTCACGACAAAAGCAGAGGCACAAAGAATGAGTGCCAGGTGCATAACCAGCCATTAAAATCAAATTCTAACCGAATAATGGATGACATGGGGACTCAAAAAATATACTTATAATAAGCGCGTTATGTGTGAATGAATTACAGTACAGTTACACTATACGATCTCTGATTACCTGCACTCTGTTAGAGATGATCGATGTTGAGGTTGATTTCGAGAAAAAGCAGATGGAACCTTAAGAACATCAAAATGTACCTACCTGTCCTTAACAACCAGATAACACGTGCGACCATATGAATAATGTTGTCAAGGTAGTTAAAATGCCTTTTAATTATTTTGGAGTTTACTCTTTAAGAATCGATTTTCATGTATCGATTTTGGCTGGGAGAGCAGGCAAAGGGAAAACTAATTTTCGTTTTTTATACATTAAACTTGACAATATAAACCTACAGCACCTGACTGTAAGTACGGTACAATAGAAAACAACGGCAACCGTCGTATGAAGCATCCAATAAAAGGAGCGAAAACGTCGACTGGAAATGTCCCAAATCCCTACACAATTACCACGAAGCTTAGAGCATCTTAGAACCTTGCTTTGGCTAAACCCACCCTCCTCCTCACCGTACCTAGCTACGCCCATGTCCACTAATGTACTACACAACACATTACTAACATTGCTACAAGTAACGCTTTAAAGTTTACTATAAATAGATAGATATAATATTTATATGTAATAATTTGTAGGGTTAGCTCTATGAGCTGGAGGAATCTATAAATGACTAGCCTCTGAAACGAGATGATGTCATTAAATGCCGTTTTTAACCAAATGTACTATGTCGCTATTTCACCACAACAGCTTTTCATAGGTCTCGAGACTATTTGCTTTATAGGACAGAAATTGTGGCATGAAAATATATCGATGTGTTAATTATATTTAATTAGTAATTTAATATTCGTATTAAGTATTTGAAACTGCTGTATTAACTCGTGTAATGAATATAACTTACCTATAAAGATAAGTAAATATATATATATATATATATATATATATATATATATATACATACAGTGCAACCTCGATATAACAAATCGGAGGGGAACAAGAAAATATTCGTAATATCAAGTAATTCGTTGAACTGAGGTTTGTTATGTTGAGGTTAGATTGGTCTAAAATTCGTTATAAAGAGGTAAAAGAATAGTTTTATTCACCTCAATATTACGTACTTATCTTGTTATAGCGAACAACTTCTACTAATAAATGATAACACATTTTCATCAAATTACTATATGTATTTGCTATGTATTTAAAAACAATTAGGTAGATAATAAAAAATTTTTCTTACATTAATAATCAAAAACAATTAACAATGTGGTTATAGTAGCTTTTTTGTTCATTGATTAGAAAAAAGTCATTGATAGTTGTCTGTTTACCACCGGTATGAGTTATGACATCCAAAGCGCAATCTAATTTCGTGATGGCTTTCACTACATCGTCACTCAAACCTCCCTTTTTGAGAAACACAGATTTTATTGTATTCAAAGCATTATAAGCATCTTTTATTGTGAAGTTATGCTCATCAATTTCACCCTCTTCTTCCTCGTCTTTATCCGCTTCTGCATTAGTAACTGGCAACACAGATGTGACGATGTCAGCATCAGTTAGTTCTCCACAGATGGCCAAATCATTATCAAAGGTAACGAAGTCTTCGAAGTCAGTCTCTTGAAGGTGTAATTCTTCTTGAACTCTTTCCCAGGTCCTAGCAAGTTCTGCGACTGGTAAATCGTCCTCCTCATCTTCGCATGTTACTTTAAACCCACTTTTCTTGAAGCAGTTTGCAATGGTCTTTTCAGTGACTAAATTCCAAGCTTTGGCAATCATCCACATGGCTTGTAAAACGTCAATTGTAGTTGGTGTTTGACGTTCAACATCAGCAAGAAATCGTCTGACAACTTCCTTCCTAGAATGCATTTTGAAGCTTTGGATGATGCCCTGATCCAGTGGTTGTAGTTTTGAAGTGGTATTTGGAGGTAAGTACTTTATTTTTATATTTTTCAGGTTAGGAATTTCTCCGTGTGCAGTACAATTATCGATGAACATTAGAATTTTCTTGTTTTTTTTTCTTCATCTCTTTATCCAGACTTTTAAGCCAATTGCAAAAAGCATCACTGGTCATCCAAGCCTTATTATGGTTGGACGTGTAATCTGTTGGCAGATTATTGACATTCTTAAAACATCGCGGTTTTTGATATTTTCCGATGATGAGTGGCTTTAGTTTGTAAGTCCAGTACAATTTGTTCCCAGCAGTACTGTTAAGCGAAAAATGTTCGACGTGATTTTTTAAATTGATATAACTTTTTTATTTATGAACTTATTGAAGTAAAACAAACACTAAATGTTAAGTGAACCTTACCAGAACATATTAGTGAAAACCGTTTCCAAATCGGTTATGCCGTTTCTGAGATTAGCGCGCACAAAAGTTGGCAAACAGACAAACAGACAAAAATTCTAACAATCATTGTTTTGGCTTCTCCTGCGTTTATAGAGACCCCCAATAATAGTTTTTTTCATATATCTTCTATGTACAGACATCGATCAGTTACGTTTTTATTATATGTATAGATTATAAATTAGGTGTTACATTACAACTTGTTTGGTCAAGTTATTTGTGTGCGTTGTTTTTTACAGGTGGTTGGTATTTCATCATCGTTCCACATTGCTCGACTTCAGTGTGGTTTGGCCGAACCATTCCGTTTTGCGCAAGCATCTTCTCTTGAAGTGTGTATATAACTACTTATAAATTATTCTTTAAAACTTTCGAGACCTAGTTATAGGTGTATAGGCTACGGGTATAAACTTAGGACTTTGTTGCGTAAACAATAATAATTCAGAGTTTTTAAAAATTGTGTATATTGTTCTTTATCTATCGTTCATTGTATAAATTAATAACCAGATCGGTCGTGGTACTGTCCGATGCAAAAAATCCAGGTCGATGATGAATATACATTATATTATTAGCTATTATATTAATAATAGCGAATCATATAAGTATATAATTACATACAAATTTGCAAATACCTCCAAAGCTCTCTTAGGAGTTGGAGTTTGAAAAACGTATCTCATTAATTGTATCGCCCGAAAATTTTTATTCTTTTCGAAAGATTTTTGCAATATAAATTCAATACTCTCTCCAAATTTCAAAGAGATTAGTCAAAGGATAGATGATTGACAAATAAATTAAAAAGTGTACCACCATAGATCGGTTCTTAAAAATTAGACTTTCAAATCAGTTTTAGTAAAATTACATAAAATTATGTTGTATGATGTATCGCGTTGGCTGTATTTGTTTTGCATGCATTTTAATATTATCTTAATTATTTAATAAGCTATCGATAAGCATTTATAGAGAGTATGAGTTATAGTACTCGCTATATAATGACTAGTTCATAACATACTCTACTGAAAGCCTTCAATGATCTTCGGATGATATTGAAGTCACAAGTTATTTCTGTTTACACGAATTACCGTCAGAGACTCTTCATTGAAATTTAAAGTAAGGTTTTTTTGCAAACAGGTGGAGTTAAAAGGATCCTGTGCTATGCAAGTTGACGGTGAGCCATGGATGCAAACTTCCGCTACAATTGTGATAGAGTCATCTGGAAAAAGTTTAATGTTACGCGGAAACAATACAGAATCTCATTAAATTATAAATGTACATCTAAATGTAAAGTTGTAAAATTGAATGTAAGATTATCACTGTGTGAAAAGTATATTAATATATTCCATTAAACTGTTTACTTATTGTTCAGACTAATCTGGACAGAGTTAAACCTTTGTAGAATCCGGGAATCGTGAGGTTATTGAATATAAGTAAGTATGCAGTTTCAATCACGGTCTCCATTGCTACCATATTGACATCAACAGAGTAATGGATAAAAATAGAAAATAAGAATGTAGTGAAAAATCTGTCACGACAAAAGCAGAGGCACAAAGAATGAGTGCCAGGTGCATAACCAGCCATTAAAATCAAATTCTGACCGAATAATGGATGACATGGGGACTCAAAAAATATACTTATAATAAGCGCGTTATGTGTGAATGAATTACAGTACAGTTACACTATACGATCTCTGATTACCTGCACTCTGTTAGGGATGATCGATGTTGAGGTTGATTTCGAGAAAAAGCAGATGGAACCTTAAGAACATCAAATGTGAAACCTGCATGTACCTACCTGTCCTTAACAACCAGATAACACGTGCGACCATATGAATAATGTTGTCAAGGTAGTTAAAATGCCTTTTAATTATTTTGGAGTTTACTCTTTAAGAATCGATTTTTATCCTAATGGTTCTGCTGTCGCGGGCGTAAGCATTTGATATTTTTGGCGGCCATCTTGAATTTTGACTGAGACGTTATATTGTCCAGGGTTGTTTGCCACCTTAGTTGTGTATAAAAAAAAGAGGTAATTTATAAACAGAAGAAATAAAATACCTTTTGAACAACAAGATGTTTATTTAACAATATATTCATCAAAACATGTTGGAATATAAATTTCTTTAATTTATTATACATATTGCGGAAAGAATAGATAATAAAGACCTGGTCTGAAATACAAATTGAACACAGTACCTATAAATATATGTATATTTTATTTCCTATAAAATTCGCTATAATTTATCTACCCGTATCGGGATTTGCAGTATAATTAATAATACAGTTACAGTTTGCACTGCGATTACTATTCATATTCTACTAAGTTCCACTAACATGGACACGTAACCAGGATTTTGGCTGGGAGAGCAGGCAAAGGGAAAACTAATTTTCGTTTTTTATACATTAAACTTGACAATATAAACCTACAGCACCTGACTGTAAGTACGGTACAATAGAAAACAACGGCAACCGTCGTATGAAGCATCCAATAAAAGGAGCGAAAACGTCGACTGGAAATGTCCCAAATCCCTACACAATTACCACGAAGCTTAGAGCATCTTAGCACCTTGCTTTGGCTAAACCCACCCTCCTCCTCACCGTACCTAGCTACGCCCATGTCCACTAATGTACTACACAACACATTACTAACATTGCTACAAGTAACGCTTTAAAGTTTACTATAAATAGATAGATATAATATTTATATGTAATAATTTGTAGGGTTAGCTCTATGAGCTGGAGGAATCTATAAATGACTAGCCTCTGAAACGAGATGATGTCATTAAATGCCGTTTTTAACCAAATGTACTATGTCGCTATTTCACCACAACAGCTTTTCATAGGTCTCGAGACTATTTGCTTTATAGGACAGAAATTGTGGCATGAAAATATATCGATGTGTTAATTATATTTAATTAGTAATTTAATATTCGTATTAAGTATTTGAAACTGCTGTATTAACTCGTGTAATGAATATAACTTACCTATAAAGATAAGTAAATATATATATATATATATATATATATATATATATATATACATACAGTGCAACCTCGATATAACAAATCGGAGGGGAACAAGAAAATATTCGTAATATCAAGTAATTCGTTGAACTGAGGTTTGTTATGTTGAGGTTAGATTGGTCTAAAATTCGTTATAAAGAGGTAAAAGAATAGTTTTATTCACCTCAATATTACGTACTTATCTTGTTATAGCGAACAACTTCTACTAATAAATGATAACACATTTTCATCAAATTACTATATGTATTTGCTATGTATTTAAAAACAATTAGGTAGATAATAAAAAATTTTTCTTACATTAATAATCAAAAACAATTAACAATGTGGTTATAGTAGCTTTTTTGTTCATTGATTAGAAAAAAGTCATTGATAGTTGTCTGTTTACCACCGGTATGAGTTATGACATCCAAAGCGCAATCTAATTTCGTGATGGCTTTCACTACATCGTCACTCAAACCTCCCTTTTTGAGAAACACAGATTTTATTGTATTCAAAGCATTATAAGCATCTTTTATTGTGAAGTTATGCTCATCAATTTCACCCTCTTCTTCCTCGTCTTTATCCGCTTCTGCATTAGTAACTGGCAACACAGATGTGACGATGTCAGCATCAGTTAGTTCTCCACAGATGGCCAAATCATTATCAAAGGTAACGAAGTCTTCGAAGTCAGTCTCTTGAAGGTGTAATTCTTCTTGAACTCTTTCCCAGGTCCTAGCAAGTTCTGCGACTGGTAAATCGTCCTCCTCATCTTCGCATGTTACTTTAAACCCACTTTTCTTGAAGCAGTTTGCAATGGTCTTTTCAGTGACTAAATTCCAAGCTTTGGCAATCATCCACATGGCTTGTAAAACGTCAATTGTAGTTGGTGTTTGACGTTCAACATCAGCAAGAAATCGTCTGACAACTTCCTTCCTAGAATGCATTTTGAAGCTTTGGATGATGCCCTGATCCAGTGGTTGTAGTTTTGAAGTGGTATTTGGAGGTAAGTACTTTATTTTTATATTTTTCAGGTTAGGAATTTCTCCGTGTGCAGTACAATTATCGATGAACATTAGAATTTTCTTGTTTTTTTTTCTTCATCTCTTTATCCAGACTTTTAAGCCAATTGCAAAAAGCATCACTGGTCATCCAAGCCTTATTATGGTTGGACGTGTAATCTGTTGGCAGATTATTGACATTCTTAAAACATCGCGGTTTTTGATATTTTCCGATGATGAGTGGCTTTAGTTTGTAAGTCCCAGTACAATTTGTTCCCAGCAGTACTGTTAAGCGAAGTTTACTGTTTTTCCCACCATTACATTTATCGCTTTTGAATGATAAGGTTTTGTCAGGTAAACATTTATAGAATAGTACAGTTTCATCGGCGTTAAAGATGTCTTCGGGATCGTATCCGTGGTCAGCTCTGCCAGTTTGTCTTTCCAATCATCACATACTTGTTCATTAACACTACCACTTTCACCGCATATTTTTCGAAAAACAACCTCGTTTCATTTTTTGAAATTTTGAAGCCACCCGTTGCTAGCACGGAACCCTTCATGTCCCAATTCTACTGCAAACCGCTGAGCCTTTTCCTGAAGAATAGGGCCTCCGATTGGGATTTTTTTGTCTCGGCACTGTTTTTAACCACTTTAACACACATTCCTCTACGTCTTTGAACTCGCATGATTTTAATCTTTTACTGTTTACATTCAAACCACTTTCTTCTGAAAACTTATCTTTAGATTTTAAAATTGTAGCCTATGTACTTGCGGGAATCCCGAACTTATTAGCTATGTCTAATTTTTTCGTCATGGGATTTTGGTCAACATAATTAATGATGTTTCGCTTTTCTGCGACCGATAAGGAACACCTTTTACGTTTCTGAGCCATTTTAACTTAAATCTTTAACAATAGTGACGAGCAGAGGTGTTTACATTACTTTCCATCAAAACAACAATGATTACTTTACAAACAAAAGCGTGTCGAAACATGTCGAGACATGAATCACATTATAAGATTAAGAGTTATATTATTGGTGGAAACTTTATATAAAGGTTTTGGGTTGGCAAAATTCGTTAATTAGAAGTATGAATACTTTTTCTTGATAGTTGAAAATTCGTTATAAAGAGGTTGTACGCAAAGAATGTTCGCAATGTAAAGGTATATTTTATATTGACTCTTATGGACAATTCAAGGGGATTACGAAGAATTTGTTAAATCGAGGAAGTCGTTATATTGAGGTACGTTATATTAAGGTTGCACTGTATATGGATATAAATAGCCATTGGTATTATATGAGTTCATAAAACTTAACACAGTTCCACCGATCACCATGAAAGTTTTTTTTTCATTGAGAAGGCAACACTGCGGTTGAGTTACTGACTACTGGAGGGGTAGAACAATGTTTGCGGCTAGTAGTATATTATATATAGCATTACAATGAAAAATGATATAGGAACCCCCTATAGGCCTACCGCTGTAAGTGCGATGCTCCTGAGTGCACGGATATACGCGATACCTATTGAGTTATCCTATATCGTAAATTCAATATTTAATGCATATTATTGCAACTGTTGCAATTAACATATATAAATAAATACATTATATTTAAGGATGGAACGATAGTCACAGTTTTGACGATTCGATACCGATTATATATTGTAGTGAATAATCAGCTGTACCGATAACCCTAATAAATACTGAGGTTTGTAAGCTCCTATACATGTGAATATAGGGTGATTGTATATGTCTCTATTATGCACAAAACTGGCGATATTTAAAAAATAAGATAAATAGATATATAACATATCATACATACCATAACGCAAGTATCCCCGAAGAGTTAGGCTGAGGTGTACTATTGTACACCCAAAGTTAAATAATTATTTTAAAAATATAAATATTCAGCTATGGTTACCCATTACCCAAAATCACTCAACAATATGGTATAAACATTCTTCGTCTACCACATATCATCATAAACCATATAGAAAATATTTGGGGAATCAAAAAATATATATTGCTTTACTTAAGATTGAAAAGGATGAAACGGAATTAATAGAAAGTTTATTAATTGGTATTTCTAGTGGTAGTGATTCGGAATAATATATTCATTAAACATTCATTTACCTAATTGAGCTGTTGATTTATTTTAAATTTGAACAAATAATACGTTTACAATTTCGACATAATGTAAGTAAAATAGTTAAGTAATACAATTCTCTTGTGTCCTCGACTAAGCCTCTTGATAAACACGCAGTCACTGTATCTATACACGCTTGTTACATACATATAAATTAATCTATGAAGTATCAAAAAGTATTTGTATCGTGAACTTTCTATTTATCAATGAATGTCCTTGAAAAGGTTTTGTTTTGTCAAATGACTTATAACCTTATGATTAAATTAATTATTAAAAATAATATCTATTTCGAGAAACGCCACAAGAATTCATTTATTCTGTAAACATGACCCAAAACTCAGAATACAGGATTCAAAACTTAAAGTGATTAACGAAAACTATCGAATAATTTACATAACAAAATGTACGTATCTATAAGTAATGCATAAACTAGGTTTAAAAACAAAATACACAGTTTGTTCCAGAGGAATGTACATTAATTTATAGATAATAAATAATATATCAAAAATAAATAATTTATGTTCTTTAGATATTTACATGGTATAATCAACAAGAGAACTTCTGTTTGGTATTACGATTCCTATAATTTTGGCACAGCGTAAGTTTCAATCGCATTAATAAAATAAATACACAGCCACCAATAAATAACATATATGTACTTAAATAAGAAAAATCTATTCAATTAATAAAATTGAAGTATCTGTTTGTAATCTCAAAATAACAGCTTTTTACTATATGCATATAAGTATATACGATACCTACAACAAAACAATCATTTTTTTAATTTTTGTCTATCTGTCTGTCTGTTTGTTCCGGGTAATCTCCGAAACGGTTGGACCGATTTTGACAGGACTTTCACTGGTAGGTAGCTGAATTTATAGGGAGTAACTTGGGCTACTTTTATTTTAGAAAAATAATTGTGGTTCCGCATAAATAAAAAAAACTGGTCATGGTGAATCAATTCGAGCGCTTAAATAGTTTAGGCTGAGTAAACCATAAGAGATATGCCAAGTTAATGTACAAAACAATTGTAGACAATAAAAAGACCTATAAAAAAGTCTAGGAGAGTATACGTCATCTTCTAAGGAACACCTACAAATTAGCGCAGGCATTCTGTAGTCCACATGAGCGAACCCACGGGCACAGTTAGTATATAATATGACCATAGATAATTTCATTTATTTTTATATTTTATTACATGCTATAATTATGTATATTAAGTTTGAACATAATAAAGAGAGATCGTGAAGAACTTTAGACAGCAAAAGTTGTACTCTAAAAGCAAAAATTTTAATTATTTATAATCTCAATTTAAATACTTTGGATATATTTTGTTTGAAATTATTAATAACATAATATTTTAAAAACGCGTTTCTATATTAAAATGAGATATTATATTGTCATGAATTTCAAAATTACTAAATTTACGATTCTTACAACCTATTAAGAAGAAATTATCAAAACTGTTGGTATTCAAAGGGAAGACTTAGTTTAAGGCTGTGTAGTGTTTACAAATTTTAAAGTATTTATAGTAGTTAAGTTTAACCGTAAATATTGGTCAACTTGTAAATTCTTCAAATGTAAAAGGTAAATATACCTTTTTTAAACTGTAAATGACTTAAATTTCGAATGAGACAGTTCTTTTACATTGAATCTTATTTTACACGCAACAACACATGTCAAACGGTTATTACTTTCTGACATTAATTAAACCTATAAAACTGTCAAAATTGTACTATAAATAATTAACAGATAGGCATTGTATACACATAATAACAGAACAACATAAACAATCACGGTTTCTTATCTAATAGGGTATCAATCACCTTAATTTTGTTTTTTTATTACACCAAAATTCATTCTAATTTGCTCCAAAAATACAAATGTTAAAATTGTATGTGGAGCTAGTCTCACAAATGCTGGAATGTAACCCTTGAAGAACGCTAGAGGACTCTCCTTAGCAGTATTTTTAATAAGAGCGAATATACTCTTTACTTCACCTGGTTTCGCATTCATAGCTCTAGTTTTTAGAACATCCACAGGTTGTGTCATTGTCGTAGCTATTCCGCCCTGGAAATAATAATAATTATTAGGTCCCTTGTTTGTAAAATAATAAACAAGTCATAGTTTCCTATAAAAAAAAAAATATGGTAGCAAATAATAACTTATCTATAATAATAAATATGTAGTTCTCTCTGTACAGTAATTTTTTTTTCAATTTGCTCGATAGGTATACTATTGAAGAATACTGATCAGCAATATGCAATTCAAAATTTTTAGACAGTCTGTCTGTTTGTTTGTCCGGATTTAACTCAAAAAGGTCTTGATGTCATTGGTCTATTATTGATAGAGGGTATAACAAATTTCATATTATTTTCAGAAAAAGTTAAAAAATAATTTGCAAGAAAAAATATTTACCGATTTTGATGTAATTTTGTACACAGGAATTTATAAGTCATTCCATGTATGAAGAGTTATGAGAATTTTCGATAATACTGTAAGGTTCGTTAAAAGAAATTTAAAAAAAAATCATAATATGTAATTCATTCATTTCATGTATAAGTAATTACATAATTGATGGACTATAACAATTGTCAATATTACTTCAAGAAATCGTAAAAAAAGAAGTTCAAAAAATTCAAATGTCATCAATTCTCAACCGTTTCTTATCAAATTTTGTAGACAGGAAGCATACATCATCATAACACCATAAGAGGCTATAGGAATCGTTAAAAATACATCAGAAAACGAAAATAATTTTCAACCGATTTTGATGAAAATTGTACATGAGAAATACATGCCATTCCTTAAATGGAACGGCATATGGATTAGTAGTTCTTCTTTATTCTAATTTCATATTAGCAATGATGCAATCAAACAATGATGGCAATGGTGTGTATGGACATAGTATCGATCGATATGTGTTTGAATCCTTGCAACGAGCCTGAGCTTTCGATGAAGGAAAACATTGTGATGAATCTATAACATGGTGGCAGGGAATTTTCTTATGTTCGCCAGGCTAACACTACCCCTGTTAAGTTGAAATTTGTCACCAAGCACTGCATTGAGAGTCAGTCCTCCCACAAAGTAAACCTATATAGAATTTAAAAAAACATACATTAAAAATATTAGTTGTTTCATTAATATTTTTTGAATATCCATTGATCACAATTACATGAGTAGTGTCTGATTTACGAGACTAGCAGTTTAATTTGTCCATGAAACTAAGGTCACTGACTCGATCGTAAATGTTATATGTACTACATCTATGGACTCGATTGCTAATAACTGCTTTATTATTCTGCTTCCACCTTAGCCTAACCAAATAACCTGTATCAAGTGAAAAGATTATTAAGTATAAAGTAACTACATAACTGAACCTAGTTCAAGAAAAATTACATTATAGTGAATAAACTTACAGCCAATAAACTGGAAGTAACATGAGTTACAACATTGTCACCAAAATAAGGTGAAATGAGAAGTAAAGCTTTGATTTGATCGTAGAATGATAATTGTCCTATCGTCATTAAAATAGCACGACTGCATGTCATGGTGGCACCTGCCCAAAGTCTCAACACACCCTCTTCTGAGGCTACTCGCCATAGCCCATGTACTGCATTCTTATAACTGAAAATCAATTTATAATTATGTCATAAATTTGTATTGTTTCATTTTATTAACATGTTTTGTGGTTTACTACATAGAACATGTATAAATCAATTAATTTAACTTTGTTCCTAAGATAACTCCATTTAAATCGGTTTGCTATGAGGCTGCACAATTTTACTTGAGTGAACTCTATCTGTTGTCTGAACAGTATAGAGCTGTGTAAATACCAACGTTAAACAGGCCACAGCAGATTTGTAGAATAAAAAGTCTACAAGGACTTCAAACTAATGACATTCTTATCCATGTAATGAACCAATTTTTTTTTGCAAGATTGATATGTTGGAAATTTTACAGTTTTTAGTGATTTTAGTTTTATTAATATTATTTTACAGAGAAATAATTATTAATATTACCCAAGTAATTATATTACTTAAAGCCAAAAATACACATTAATAAAGAACTTTCTTATTATGTAATTAAATTGTGTATTGAGTTCTAGCCCTAACTTTATAATAAACATATTGTTGAGGACAGATGAGCAGACATCGCCTCAGAGTATGAAATAAAAGAAATCTAGTTTTGATATATTGCGAGTCTAAGTTGTCATCTTTGTATTTTTTACATATAACCAGTCAATGTCCTTTATTTCGTGTTTCTATGGTGAATTATTGAGAATATCTTATAAACGACGTCTTGTTATTTTGTACTTTTATTTTGTAGATATGTATATGAATTATAAATGATTTTCTTTAATAACGTATTTCTATGTGTTATTAGCAATGTGCTTAGGACACTTATATAGTTTAAAATGACTTAGTAATAAAAGTTACGTGTTTCTTGAAATTAGGGTAAGGATTACCTAGCTTATAATGTGTTTTCTATGACTATTTACTCGTTAGGAACTAAGATTTATGTATTGAAAGCGATTATGTCTTATATACTGCCATGTTCTGTACAACAAATAATTTGTGTGTATTGTGTTTTTAATTGTATGGTAAGTAATTCCTTATGAGAAGACTATTTCAAGTCTTCTGAAGTAAATGGTCTTATGTGAATAATCGTATGTAAAAACTGCATTACGTAATTCAAATGAGTCATTGATTTTTATTATTATTATCATGTAATTATTATTATTACTGATTACTGATTAATTTAGAAACCTATGATTGGTTAAATATAATCCTAAGCATATAATGGCTAATGTAATAGTTATAAGTACCTAAATCGTTTAAATTCCGTGCCAAATTGTACAACGGCACGGCTCGAAAATTCAATTCACATCCCGATATTGTACGGGATTCTGGTGGCTGCTTAGAAGGAAAAATAAATACAGTCTACTACTAATCTGGTGTTTTTTGGACCAACCCCAACACTGACCTATACAATAAAATAAAATTGTTTGTAATGTCAAAACAACAGTTTTTAGTAAATGAATTTGAAAGTATATACGATAATTAAACAAAAAATAAAAAAAATTGTCTCTTTATCTGTCTGTTTATTCCGGGTAATCTCCGAAACGGTTGAACCGATTTTGACAGGACTTTTACTGCTAGATAGCTGATAATATTGGGAGTAACTTAGGCTACTTTTATTTTAGAAAAAGAATTAGAGTTCCGCACAAATATAAAGAAATGGTGAATCAATTCGGGCGCTTAAATGGCTTATGCTGAGTAAACCATAAGAGATATAGCAAATTAATGTACTAGATAATTATAGTTATTGAATTGGCCTACAAAAAAGTCCGGGAGAGTATATATCTATCTTCTAAGGAACACCCACAATAAGCATTTTTGTTTTTAAAATAGACGGGAGCGGGGGAGCAATATTCGCGCGGGCATTCTGTAGTCCACGTAAGCAAAGCCACAGGCACAGCTAGTTATTAATAATAGTGTAAAGAATATACAAACTTTCTTCTTTCTTCTTTTGGAAGTTTAACATCATTCTGCATTCGCACATTAACCAAGTCAGCTGGATTCCCTACAAACCCACCAGCAAAACCACCAACACCAGCCAAAAAAGCTGACATATAAAAAGGTATCTGGCTGCCCTGAAAAAAAAAAAACATATTACCTTTTACTATTCTATGCCACACTACTTTCATTCTGCAAGGAGTTTCTGCACAAATTTTACAATAGGAACAAAGTAGATATCAGTTTCATGAAAAATCAGTCTTTTTTTATAATATATACAAAATATAAACAAGAGAAAACAGTGGATGAAGAACTTATGTGATATGTGCTAGACATAATAAATGAAAAAAAAAATTAAATTGTTAACTGTATATTAAACTTTAGAATTATTTATTTATAGTATACTTACATCTTTTGGAGCTAACTGCTGTTTAGCCATTTCATAAATTCCAAATCTAGAAGTGGAATATGTTAATTGGCGAAGAAGTGAAGCTGATATACCATTATAAAGTCCAGGTATGCCTTGAAAATGTAAATTGTGCTATGAAAAATAGTTATTTGATAATACTTGTAAAGATCTATATTTAAATAATAATACAAAACCAATTGTAACACCACAATGTAATAAGAAAACTTTAATTTTAGTTAAATATAGGTTGTATTTAGATGAAACTTGACAATGTATGATTTTATCTGGTTTATAAATTTTTAAAACAACAAAGGATGAAAGTAAGAAGAGTACAGTAGAAATAGGAGACTCTCATTTGATAAGAACACTTGATAAACGACAATTAATATTCATTAACTGCTACATATTGTTACGCGACCTGTTACAACCCGATTAAAAAGAGAGAAAAATCCTGTTCCCGAAATATCTCGAAGCAACTACAAACTTCTCAGGACTTCGAAATAATGTTCGCGTCGTAAACAACCGCGGCGCATGTTTGTGTAAACATCGCAGTTTATACACACCTGTATAGGGCTTATCGCCTCGATTATGTCATTGAGTAGGCATAAAAACTAAACGTCGAGAAAGTTAGTGACGATTCACGATTTTTCTGCGATCGTTTAGTGTAGGTATCTAAGCGACTCAGGCGCGGCGCCAAGGCAGTTCAGTTTTGAATTATAAAGAGATAACAACGAGCGATAAAAAGGAAGCGAAACCACAGTTTAATAAATAAGTGTTGTGAGTTCGTGTAATTCGTAACTGTGTGAAAAGCAGGGTTCGTGCTAAAGAGGCTGCTTCTCCCCACCCCTATACCTCCCACCTCCTATACTTTGGCATGATGGCTTTGTTGTGAAGGAGATGACCCCATCCCATCACACCACGAATGAAGAGATGGCGCCGGTGACTTAGCACCTTCACAATAAGTGGAGAGCACCAGATACCAAAAGGAGTACCGTGCCACGTGTTAGGGCTGGCGCTGGGCCACATTGGGGAGAGCTTTGGGAGTTGTTCTACTGTTGATTATCGGTTCCCGAAGTTCTGGAAGGTGGGCTCTGCCTCCTATGGAAGGAGATCCTTCCTAAAGATCCTAAAGATGCCCGAGCACAAATTGGCTTCCAGTGTTATTAGGCACTTATAAAATTCATATGAATATTCCTATTTTTAATTTTTACTGGAGTCTTTGTGCAGCAGTAACATCAGTAAAATCAACCTTATGGCAATTGAAATAACCTTGATAATGTTATGTACATAAGGAACAATATTTTAACAATGTTTTAACAAGCTAGCTGAAATATATTATAGCAGATAAAAAAGTACAGAAAATATCTGCATTTCTGTTAGGAATTATCTGCTATTTTGTTCTTT
Source organism: Saturnia japonica (assembly GCA_033032175.1). Lineage (NCBI taxonomy): Eukaryota > Metazoa > Arthropoda > Insecta > Lepidoptera > Saturniidae > Saturnia > Saturnia japonica. The sequence continues at coordinate 10,859,141 of CM065314.1, forward strand.
TTTTGTAAAGTATTGTTCTTAGATATATAAACAAACAAATATAAATTAATTGATTAAACACAGCATTTTCTTTAATTAAAGAAAAATGGTTCAATTCCTTTGTAAACTTACAAATGTAGTTTTTCTTAATGCTCAAATCAATCATAGAATTCATTTGAAAAAATCTCAAATCTGTGACTGACCCACCTTAATATGACCTCTATAAAAATCTATTAAAATCTGAAGTGTAAGATATAACGAAAAAACATAACCACATTTTACTATGTATGATAATACATAGGTTATTGTCTGAACACAGAATGTGGGCTGTAAATTGCGAGTTAAAACACTCACTGCTGTAAATTTTAATGCTTTAAAATATACTATAGCATTTATCATAAAACATATTCTGCACTTTTAATATAGAGTATTGTTATAACATGTTTTGTGTTTATAACCATTATCAACATGCTTATATATTCTGATGTAGTTTTTGAAAAGAAAATTAAGGTGACGGCGCTTAGTAGCAGTAACTTTTAAAGGGTTAATAACAGATCCTGGTATTAAGAAGCTTAAATGCTCACCTTGGTTTTTCACTACTATTCCTGTAAGTTTCAACATTGAAATATTCTTTCCTTTTTGTGTTTGCATTTGAACCTTAAGCAAATCTAAAGGATGAGTGATACAAGCCGCTCCGGCCGATGCCAATCCTCCAAAATACCATCGTGATACTCTAACTTCTTTTTCTTTAGACATTATAATTATTGAGCTTATTACTACAGGCAAGGCTGTCAGTACTATATTTGCACTTATTTTAACGCTGTTTTAAGTAACTGCTGAAAAGTACAGTTCGTATTAACGCACATGTATACATGGTTTGATGAAAATTATAATAAAAAAATTTAAAAGTATTCTACGACCGCTCTACTGACACTTGACACTCTTGACAGCTGTACCTGACCATAGAACACAAATACACAATACTAGAGGTAGAATATAAACTTCATACCAAAAATCTGATACTTATAAAAGACATGCCATCTATTTCGTACCCAATCAAACAATTTCAGCGGGACTATCAAACCAGTGTTTTTGAAGTGAAAACTTCTTTAGCATCGTTGTGATTTGAAAGTCGATGAAACGAAAAAGCGAAATCGGCAGTAAAAAGAGACAGACACATAAACTCAAAGGATTAAATGTAAGAGAAAATGAGATAGGAAAGTCTTAGGCAATGGTAATATGGTACAAGAGAGGTTTCTTGACACGCAATAATTAATTTCAATACCTCACCAAAAAGGCAAGAAACAAAAGCTTTTTAGACAACACTTATGACATTCTGTTACTGATTGATATTGTGTTAGGTTGCCATGGATATCTCATATATGCATTAATTAAAAATGATATTGTGAATAATGATTGTGAGTACTTGTATGTAGATTTTCATCAACTTTAAATTAGTGTATATTTGTTCTTTTTTGAATAAAAAAAAAAACATAGATGTGAAGGTTTCACTTCTACCAAGTGTGAATTGCACACATATATTTTTTTATAACATATTCTTCGAATTTTCATCATTGAGAATCTAAAGAAAAGGACAGGTATTTCCAATAGCCTTTTTATTTTATATAATGGTCTTGAATTACATTAACTTAGGTACTAGACATTACATCTAAAATAATCAAAAAGTCTAGTCACACAGTCACTATTTAACAAAACACGTAACAATTACACCGAAACACTAAAATGGAAGAACAGGGTGCTCAAACCAACATGTCTAATGTTGGCACCATTAAACTTTGTTTATTTGGAAAAAATAAACTTGTGAGTTTTTTAACACAAGCCAATAGTGATAGACGAATATACATTGATATCGGTATCGTCGATACTATAATAAAAAAAATTCGTGTTACGATATTGTCATTGTATAATATATCGAATGGGTAAATCTGATTTAAATTAGTAAATAACTTATTTAATGTTATGTAACAAACTTTTTATTAATTTTTAACATATAATTTATTTATTCCTTTACGTAATTTTTTTTAGTGGATTTTTTTAGGTTTATGTTTAGTTTTTCTCTAGCTACACTATTTGACAAATGAAATAAAAAATCAAATATTCAGAGAGTAAAATATTAATAGACATATTATCATTTTCCAAGACTAATATTTGATTAGTATCTACTTAATTCCTCTAAAAACTGTTGACGAATCCGATTTTACTCACGGTGAATCGCCATCTACTGATAAAAAGTAGTATTTAATAAATAGTAAATGAGTAATGTTTTATTACATAATAATTCATCGTAAAATACTACAATAACATTTATTGAATTTGTCAATTATTGTTGTTTATCAATATTTCGATGATTTCAATATTGTGGTTCGTTATGAATAAATATTACTAATATTTCATCATTTTACACTAATTGCATAAATAAAGTAGTATTTAGTTATGATGCTTCTGTATTTATGTTGTGATTATTCTTTTTTTTAAATCGGTGTTATTGCAACATTTCTAAATTTGTTAAATTATTATAGAAATGTTTGAAATACATAATATAGATATTTAAATAACTGTAAAAATAAAATGTCGAAGTAATAGATTATATTAAAATATTTTATGCAATAAATAAAACTTAATTCATTTAAGTTAACTTAATTTTGAGTGCGAGCACATTTTTGATAGCGAACATTAAATTGTCTTTTTTCACTGCCTATTTTGTACAGCACAACTTGTAAGTGAACTATATATGTATTTTGTATTTTCTAAATGAACGAAAGTATGGACTTATTCTGATTTGACATCTGCTCTCATAAACTACCCATTGGGGCATTTTACTGTTCGATCTAAAGTTTTAAAGTTATGGTTTCCTTGTGACACTTTACAATTCGTTATCGGATAAACATAACTTAAACATTAAACTGGTACAAGTAGAACACTATTTAATCAGAACCATAAATTCATAATTCCGTTAAACAATGTTCCTTCAAAACATAATATTTCAGATTCTTACTAGTTTTACAACTATCAATATTGTTATTAATAACATATAGTAGTAATAGATAGTATATAATAAATTATGTAATGTAAATAACACAATATCTGACAGTGTTTCCAATAATTAAACATAGAAATTGGCTCGGAAGTGTGGTAGGTTAATAGTATTTTGATCGAACACAATTTATTTACCTAATTAATTATTAAGTGTTTTAATGAATAGATAAATCTATAAATTAGTACCAAAGTATTTATATTTACAACATATTCACAGTGTATTGATTGAATTTCCATTAAAATATATATATTATGTAATACATAATATTATGTTGTATTTGCGAGGTGGTAGTTAGAAAGCTTTTAAAAGATAATACAACAATATGTGTAACGAATATAATACAAGTGTAATTATGCTAACCAAAATTTTATAAAAAAATATAGGAAATGATAGTTTATATATATATAAGTACACATATATATTACTAGCTGTTACCCATGGTTTCGCTCGCCTACATATTAAAATACAAATTTTTGGCCAATACTCGGATCACTTCGGTAACGCGTCAAAGAAAATGAATAAGTTTTTGTTCATAGAAAAATTATAAAATAGTGATTAAAAAATGTAAAGGTGGGGGTAGGAGGGTAAAAATTTGGGGTTATAGGTATGTATTTCTTGATGCCAAATAAAAAAAATTACAAAAAAAGGAAAAAAAAATCCGCATTGGGACACCGTAATCACTTAGCGGTATGAAATATACTTTACAACTTATTGTCTTATCTAACAAATATACATTAAAAAAAAAAACTCGGTCCAGGCGTTTCAGAGGAGTGCGACCACAAACACCGTGACACGAGATTTTTATATATAAGATTAGATATAAAGTAAGTACTGCGGAGCTTTTACTAGAACAGACAACTAAATTAGTTTTTATTAAATACTATATTGCCGAAAAATATTTAAATATACATTTTCACCACATAAAATTGGAGGAGTTTCTCTAAAAAATGATCTTTCGAAAGTAAATATAAAGTATAAAAAATTATTATCCTTAAAAGTTATTCCTTATGTTGGGGTAACATAAGGAATTCTAACAAATCATAATCTATAATACAAATAAAATGATAGAGGATTGCCGTTATGCGTGCATCACGCAAAAACTAGTGGATAGATTATAATAATTTTTTTTACTCCTTAGATACTAGGTCCTTATCTAAAGAACAAATTATCATAATAAAAAATAATTGATAAACGATAATAAACAATAATTCTGTAGTCCACGCGAGTGAAGCCACGGGTACAGCCCGTTGATGAATAGAATTGTTTTTTATTGTAATTTTTTACCCCTGGACAAAGAGATCTTTCTTATAAACATCCTTCTGTGCGCGGACTGAAATATGACGTGTATGATTATGCCGAAGTCTATTATGATAATATCATTTGATGTGAGAGAATTTACCGACAGCGAAGTAATTTTCTCTATCTCCTCCCAGATTTAAAAACTTTTGTGTAATTTTATTTATAAAAATGAGGAAACATTCTTCTCATGGTTGTACTCTAAAAAACTTTCGCATACTTCTTCTTCTTTTTTAAATCTTGGCAACCCAGTCCTCTTTAGAGGCCATTACTGCCACATTCAAGGCGATTTCGATACTTTAGGCGGATGGAGGGAATAAGCAGGTAAATGAAGAAGTGGCAATAAATAAATATAATTAAAAATAATATTAGAAACCTACAATGACAATTTATGATGATTAAGAAATTTTACTAATGATTTAATATATATATTATTACTGAGAGATAGAATAGATGACAGGTCGCAAGGAAGAATAGCCTTATAATTACACAAAATATCATACAGTGGTAAAGAGTTATAAAGAGAACAGTTGAAAAGAATATGCATAAAGTTACCCTCTTCCAGACCACACTCACAGATAGATGTATCTCTAATTCTTAATTTGTTCAGATGGATTGGCGAAGAACAGTGGCCAAACCTTAGCCTCGAAATAACAGTTGTAATTTTCTTAGTAAATCTCCATTTAGAGAACCACGGTTTTAGAGCAATTGAAGATTGAAATCTTTTATAAAATTTATCTTTGCTTGAATGATCCCAGTGCATATTCCACCTTTCAAACAAGTCTTGACGAGGTAGAAAAGAAAGTAAATCCTGGCTATATAAAGAATTATCAGGAGCACCTTGAAAAGCTGCCAATTTAGCCAAACCATCAGCATTTTCATTACTATGGATACCTGAATGACCAGGAATCCATATCAAGGAAACTTGTAAACCTAACTGCACACAGTATTTCAGTTTGTTTTTAATTACAAGACAAATTGGTGACGAATTTTTTTTTTAAAAGGATTATGTAAAAGAGATTGTAAACAACTTAAAGAATCCGTAAAAATCACAGCCCTGGCAATTTTTCCCGTTATGATATAGCTGATACATTCCAGTATAGCTAAGCATTCCCCAGAAAAGTTAGATATTAGAGAAGAGTATTTAAAAAGTTTAAAATATCCATACGAAATTTGATAAAAAGCAGCACCTACTCCTTGTTTATTATTTTGAATGGTCGAAATATTTCCAAAAAAATCTGAAAAACTTCCTAAGTGGTTCAACAAATTTAGATGAATCAGTAAAAAAAACTTCCGCATTAGGAGCGTTCTTTTTAATAAAATTCAAAAGTTTGGAATCAGTATTTGACATATTTTTTCCTATACCTATGAATAATCTTACATCAGGTTGAAAAATAAGCACACTGTAATCAAAAAAGAAGAGAGGATTACATGGAAAATTTGTGATTGTACATTCCTGTTTATGTAAATTCCTGAGACTATGAATTAAATGCGGCAGATGCCTTCAATGCCAGTAGCTATTATTTTTAACAATAAGGCTATCAAGATAAGTTATTTTTTTATGAAGAGGATGGTCCAAAAGTTGAAAGGATTTGTATAGATACCGATCTGATAAAAACTGTCTTCTTATGTGCAGGGGTGGATCTGCGCATTCTATTTGCAGAGCATCAATGGGAGTGCTTTTCATGGCCCCTATGACAATACGCAGGCTCTTAGATTGAATAAGGTTAAGTTTATGAATTACAGATTTATTAACAGGACAAAGAGTAAAAGAACCATAGTCTAAAAGACTTCTTATCATTGCATTATATATTAACTTTAAAGAAAAAGGATGTGCACCCCACCAAACTCCAGAAAGTGCTCTCATCATATTAATGTTTCTTTCACACTTAGCAACTATGTAATTAACATGCGGAATACCTGTACATTTGCTATCAAATATTCTACCAAGGAAAATAATTTCGTTACTTAACGGTAAGCTCGCCTGATTTAAAGAAACACTTATATGAGGATTAGTTTTTCTTCGAGAAAAAACGACTACTTTGCTTTTAGAAACAGAAAAGGAAAGACGATGATCAGACATCCAATGCGATAATCTATCCAATGACTGCTCTACAATTTTAGCAGCCAAACTCATCGAACTGTTCGAGGAATAAATTAGTAAATCATCAGCATACTGAAGAACAGAACACTGAGGGAAAACTACAGAATCTAGATCATTTGCATAAACATCATACAATATAGGACTAAGAACAGAACAGAACCCTGCGGTACACATTTCCAAAGTACTCTGCTGTGATTGTTCATTCCCAGAGTCCTCAAGATAAAAGTTCGACCACTAAAAAGATTAAAAATGAAATATATAAACTTTGAAGGAATATTAAGGTTCTGCAGCTTGCTTTTTAGTACTATCAAGTCAACATTAACATAAGTAGCTTCAATATCAAGAAATGCAGCCACCAAAGATTCATTCCTGGTTAAGGCAATTTGAATATCTGTCGAAAAAATTGAATGACTTTTAGAAACATTGCGTCCTTTCCTAAACCCAAACTGAGAAGAACTTAAAAGATTATGGTGCTCTAAAAACCGTTCTAACCTATTTTTGATTAGATGTTCTGTCAATTTAGAGAGAACCGAAGACAAAGCCACAGGCCTGAAAGAATACGCATCTAAAGGATCTTTATTAGGTTTTAAAATAGGAATTACAATTTGTAGTTTCTATGAGTTTGGAATGCGACCAGTTTCAACAACAATATTTATTAAATTCAAAATAAATGATAAAGTTAAAGGTTTTGCATTAACTACAAAAAAATACGGAATACCATCAATCCCAGGTGACGTATCAGAAACACGGTTCAAGACTAATTTAAATTCCTGTACTGAAAAAGGAACATCTAAGGACTCCCAAGTTGTTACTATAATCAGAAATGTAATTATAAGGCATTTCATCTAAATTAGGAACATAACTTGGGGCCAATTTATTTAAAAAGGGTTCAACCCACTCAAGCGAGAAGGAAGAACAATTATTATTAATTTTTTGTGGAAGATCTATAACGACGAATATTTCTCCATACTATAGAGGGAGACGTTTCAGGTGAAAGTGACAAACAAAAACGTTGCCAACCATCCCGCTTCTTCTATTTTAAAAGTCTTCTAGTTGCTGCTAAAGTGTTTTTGTATTGAAGAAAAGAATTTAAATCAAGCACCAAGTTACAAACTTTTTTCAAAAATATTTCGTCTATGAATAGCCTGAGTACATTCCTTGTCCCACCAAGGTGGAGACTGAATATTACTACTAGCAACATTTTTACAAGAAAAGCATTCATCAGCCGCTAACTTTAAACTAGTAATAAGGTTATTATATGATTGTTCTATGATATTTAAACAAACTTAAGGGTTGTGATGTAATTTTATTATCCAGAACTGAACTAAATAACTCCCAGTTACAGTTTGTTAGATTATACTTCAGTAACGGTGGTAAGGGAGTTAGGCGGAAACTGAGGTAGGCTTCGAAATGATAATTGAAAAGTGATCACTACCATATGATAACTCATGGCTCCTCCACATTAAACAAGAAGAGAGGGATGAAGAACAAAGATAAATGTCTAAAAAACTCAAAACTTGACCCGGAATACCACGACGAGTCACTGAAGCATCATTTAAGACACATAAGTTCAAATCATCTATTATACGAGCGAGTTCAATTCCTAACCTATCATCGTTAGGAGCATCCCACAGGGAATGATGAGCGTTAAAGTCACCTAAAATAATAACTGGAGAAGGGGTAGAATCAATAATACACTTAAGTACAGGAATTACTGAAGTATCTTTATGGGCAATATAAAGAGAGAAATTAAATGTAATCTATTATAGCGGCAACTGCATTTAATTTCCTCTTATTAAAATAAGGCAGTGATAAAGATTTGAAAAAAAATAAGATTTTTTATTTTTTTGTAAGAAGAGAATTTTTTAATAATTCTTATTAAAAAAAAAAATTATAAGAAAGGCTGAGCCGCAAAACCCTTATCTCTGTCATCTCTCAGAATAAAATAACCTGTACATATTATATTATATGTTGGAATTGAAGTTTTATAATTATTACTACCTAATATAGAATTGCTTAAAAATTTATTGGCAACTATTGCCGACTTAAATGATACTGACAGACGATTTCTACCAATTTTTTTTATTCCGTCTTCTAAAACATCTGTCATTTGATTTTTTTGTAAAAAAATAGCCAAATTTTAGTGGATGCAGAGTTGTACCTGCTTTTGGATCCTCTGTTACTAATTCCACTGTAACAATATATGGACCAAGATCTGAGTCTTTATATAATTGTCTGCTAACATTATTTGTAAAAATTCTTATCTTAAGTATTACTATCAGTATTATGAGAACTTTGAGCGCTCCCTACCTCGGAAGACTTGGTGGAAACAGGAAGATTTGATAAAGAAATGTTTGTAATAAAAGCCTTCTTATTAAACCGAACAGACTCCTCTTTTATTGGTTTAAAAGTCTGAGCTAATTTCCGTCTATACTTTTTCATATCTTCGACAGATCCTAAGTCCAATATTTTAGGGTCAGAGGAAATATATTCATCCGCATCTAATCGTGTTAACAAAGGGTGTTTGTCAGTAGGAGGGTCAGGCTCGGGATCCAGATCCATGATTTATATGAAATAAAAAACTTACCACTGAATGTTGTCGAAGCTACACAAAATTAACTAAACTACACAGAATTACGAGTATAAAAGTTGAAAAGAAAGACAAACTAAAAGAATAAACAATAACAAGGAAAATATAACGCCATAATTAATTAAAACCAAAAAATGTCGACCGCCAAATTTGAAGATTCCCGCCTCTCTCTTTCGCACACTTATTATACGTGTCCGCCATTGCTGTGCTAGGGATGGCGATTCATTCCGAAAAAGATCTATTCAAATCGAAACAGGTTGAATAGGTTGAATCAATGTCTAAACGATAGATCACTCATATCTCGTTTTTTTTTCCATTTGGTTTTGAGTTTGTATTTACAATTTACTTAAATGGAATTATGGAAAATAAAAAGGACGCCATTATAATTTTGTTTTATTATTATTATCATTTTTAACTAATTAAAGTTGTTTTTACAACTTTACTAAAGTATCAGGTATAAAAAAGACAGAAGAGAGAGGATTTATTTCAAAAATTCATAAATTTGTTAATTATATAGTGTATACTTTATAATTCCAAACGCTTACTGCCTAAACTTTTCAAGAACAAGTGTTTGTCCAGTCCGCTCGTCACTTGCGATGTTCCTGGCAATCGAAAAAAAGTGTTCGCAAGGTACTAATGACCCCACAAAACCCATATACTCTATGGCTGTTACAGATAACAAATTTAGAAACGTAACTTTTTATTATTTCTTTTATCCAATAAGGAGAAGCGGAGCTAATTAAGCGCACAGCTAATTCAGCCATCTCGCGAGTTTTTGAGTAACGTAAACAATTTATATTTCTCTACATCTGTTGTACATATAAGATAATTGTAAATAATTGTATAGTTCTCATGAAAACAGAAAAAAATCGTTTTTCAATTTTCCAAGTGGAAATATCGATTCAGTAAGGAATAGATTGCGCAAAAAAAAGAAAAAAAAGGTCCCTTACAGAACCCATGTACCTGTGTGGTGTGCACGTGTGTTTGTTCATACGTGTGTAATGTAGTAATGTTGTATGTGGGTAGCTAAGTGTTGTACGTATAGTGTCACTTGTATCACGCGGGCGGCTGCCTGACCCAAGGACTTTACACCGAGGAACGGACGTAGGCTTGGGTTGCCGCTAGAGAGGGTGGACGTGGCGGGTGTGCGGGAGCGAAGTTGACCACCCGTCCTCTGCGGAGAGAACGGTGGTTATGCGTACGTGGGCGCTGGCACGCTCTGTTTAGAGAGATGGTGGAATAAAACGCGTTTGCTTTTTCGATTTGGTCGAGCGAGTCGGTAATTTTTTTTTTAACTGGCTACACTGTTAGCCTTAGGGGCCCTATCCAAAAACAGAGCCGCTGCGTCTTTTACAGCTTCACCGGACTTGAATTTTTGTCACAGACTGCGTCCATTTTTTTATAGAGGTGGGCGATTATGAATGATTTACTTTAACGTGCATTTATTTTGACTGATTTACATAATCGACTTATGCGATTTTGAATGATTTATGGACGATTATAAATGATGACTTCACTAATGTTGATAGGTAAGCTAAAAAAGCTCTATTCGGTTGTAATAGTTCATGCAATCGAATTAGTAACCATTAATATTAGTAACCTAACATTAGTAAATACTAATATTAGTAATTACTTTATATCGTGATATCTTCCTAATCGAATTATTGTATTAGTATATCTAATAACCACTCACCGCTACTTTTTTCTTAGACATGAGTAACTCAGCAAAATTCCTTGCGTCAACTCAATAACTCAAGCGCAGATAACTGCACCGGCGCATTGAGTTAACTTAAATTTGCGCCATGGCGCTTGGCGCAGCAAGTTGGTATGCGAGGCAAGCGAGTTAGAGAATGTATAACAAATTATTGAAGATACTATTATTCTACTGTCAGCTATCCTTTATTATTGTTATAATAATGGCAATTGTCGGCCAGCGTTATTGCAACGTGTGAATAAGCAAGCTTTATGTAGATAACCTTTAGGAACTTTAGGTCTGAAGTGAGAGCTTTTCACATTGGTCACACTTGATATTACCATGCGAATTAATATTTTTCCGAATTTACGATAACAATCTCTCCCACAATTAAGACGAATCTAACGACACTTCGTATGATAAAACCCCTCAAGCCGTTTAGGCTACAGAGCGTGTCAAAAGAAATAGACATACGCTGAAAAAACATAACTCTCCTTTTCCGCGGTCGGGTAAAAAGAAATGTTACATTGCATGTGTTTCCATCATTTTTATGGCAGAGAAAATTTGTATTTCATATTAGATATGTACTGTATAAATTATGCGGCTGTAGTTATATATTTGTTATTTTCTAAACCGCTTAATAGCTCTGTTATCTATTTCTTATGTTACTATACCTACTGATAGAAACAGAGAGGAACGCACGAAGAAAGCAAATGTGACTTCCATAAAGCCATACATAGAATACGTTTTTATTTACAAATTGAATAAAGTAGTAAAATTTTTGCTTATGTGAGTTTGTACTTTTATGGTTCTGAATATGTTATTGTTCCCGCCTCTTAAAACTGCCTATACAAAAATTAAACAAAAATTTAAACTTGCCTGGTTTAAGTTTTTTGGGGAAAATTTTCTAAAATAGTATCATTTTGGGGAAATTTTTTGGCTGCCATAGGGAAATTTCAAAAATTCAATCTGGAAATTCTAGCTATGCGCTAACATATTGGATTAAGTGTAATAGTAAGTTAATTACACACAATGACACACCCGGCGTAGTAAACTGAGTTGGCAGTTGGCACAATTGCGCGGCGTACGCAGTGCAGTGTTCTACTCTCGTTAGAGACTAGAGAGTATATTGTTCTGTGGTTAGTGGTGTTACCCATGTCTATTGTTGATTTAATAGGAAAAGTTAATGTAACATTGTGCTATGATAAAATAATGTTGTTTATGTACTTTAATATACTTAGTCATATAAATTATAGATGTTGCATACATATCACTATAGTCTATTTTCAGTTTTGTAAATTGTTCCATTTACCAAAGAGGTAACCTAAAAAATTATCTTCAAAGTTCAAGGTCCGTGTAAAATTATGCATTAACATCTGAATCTAAGATTTTTATGATATAAATAATAAATAATTCAAACGAAAGAAGGTACGTACCCGTTCTTTTTTAATTATTTACTGAATCCAATGATAACCGAATCCGAATATTGTTTCACTTCTCAATAACTAAAGTACCAACTGATAACTACTGACGTTAATTGCTATGCATAAAGAGCGGCATTTTTTTTTAATTATATAACATTACGGAAACGTTACTGTCGGCTAACGAGCACTGAATAAGTGGCGTGCTAACTGGTTTGTGCCGCTGTCTTATAGGTACACATCATGTGTTTTAAAACAGTCATATAATTTTTTCGTATAAGTTATCGTCTGATGTCTAATTTTACTAGTTCGTGATGTTATTTTATCAAATAATGAGTTTGTAATCTTTAACATATCATTGATAATTTTTTTTATATATTTTAGAATGTCTTCTGATATTGTCTCCTGTCTACATTTGGATAAAGGATTATTCAGCAAACTAATTGTTATCAAGGAAATAAATGGCTGTGATAGTTCCTTTATCATCAGCTGTGTTCTAAATAATTGCATTAAAAATAAAAATGCAGTTTTAATTATATCAACACACAATTCATTAAATCATTATCAAAATGTTGGTCTTAAAATGAATTACAACTTACAAACAAATATTGAATCTGGTTTTGTAGAATTTTACAATATGGGAGAAGAAGCTGTAAATAATTTGTTGTTGAAAGATAATTCAAAGACAGATTTATTCCTCAAAGTAAAAGAGAAAATAATATCAATGCAGCAGAAGCATGAAGAGGTCAATATTGTAATTGATGGCATATCACATTTATTTGACTTGCAGTACACTTCAAGAGAAATAAATATATTTTGCAAAGATATATTAGGGCTTGTAAGGAAATATTTAAACACATTTGTCCTGTTCCAATGTAATACTATTTTGGATGATCAATTAACTTACATAATATCTAATTTACTGTCACACAAAGCTCATACTTTAATTGAAGTAGAAAACCTTCCATCAGGATTGAGTACAGATGTATCTGGGCATTTAACAATAAAATATCCAAGTGTAAACTATGAAAAGGAACACATGTTTTCAATAGACCCAAAATCAACTCGATACCTTTTCAAACTATTTGATAGGGGTGTTAAACTGTTTGCTCATGGAGAAATTTAACATTTTATTGTATTGTGTTTAAGAATGTATTATTTAAATAAAATATATAATTATGATTATTACCTATGTGTTTTTATTATTTGTTTACTAACTCATTAGATTTAGTTTATAGCTTGCAAAACTCGCAAGGCTTATTATTGGCAATATTATTCAGATTATACAATTTGACCCAGAAAATTGATTTGGATTTATAAAATTCTTGATACTTTTCAAGTTTTGTATGAAAAACAGTTTAAGCAAACATAAAATTTTAACACATTATTTACTAATTCACTTAATTCTACAATATTTTAAGGTAAAATAAATAGAATGCGATTTCGACGGTATACATACTATGAAAACCTAGCAAGTGCCAAAGAGTGAATTTTGAATTTTTTTATTCTTTATAGCCCATCACCCACTAGGTTACACATTATTACTACCATAGATGTAACTACTACTGTGTTTGTGAAGCTTTAGTAAGTAAAATAATATCAGAGAGATATCTTATAAATGAGATAAATTGTATTTAAATGGCACTTTCTTGGTTTTCTTGAAAATTGCTAAAATGCAATTTCGAGTGACATTGTTTTTTTTTTGTTTATTTATCTTTGAGTATTTCTTGTAATATACTACAATGTAATACCATGTGTAATACTGAAAGAGTAAATAACTGTAAGTAATCAATTTGTACTTTACCCGTTTTAATTAAATTTTAAAAGAGAGTAGGTACCTTCGTACAGTCACGCTGTTAACTCATTTCAAAAAAAGGCGTTCAAAGTAAATCGGAAAATTGCCGGTTTCGCTGTATAGTCTCGTTTTTTTGTGTGTGAAAAAAATTTAAAGCGACCTTTAATTCATATGATAGGTTATTTTAATTTTACGAGCCAGACAATCGCAAGCGTTGACCTCTGAAACTGTTGGGTATTTATTTTATATAACAAAGGTGGCAAACAAGCATACGGTCCACCTCATGATAAACGGCTACCGTAGCCTATTATAGGTATCACTAGCGCATTGATAACCTTGAACCTCCCTACTCCAAACACCTCTGGAAACCCTACACGCCACAGGAACACAACAATACGTTATTTGGCTGCGATCGACTGTAGGTTGGACCTGCAGGTATTTCACCATTCGGATTGCCTCAAGTAGAGAAAAATCTTCAAAGAAATATCTCTCTGCCCTACCTATCTTTGAACCCCCTTTTCCCTAAGGAGCTGTAGAAACTTTATTCACTGCAGGAACATAACATCAGGTTATTTGGCTACAATCTTCTATAGGGTGGAGGTATTCCACAAATTGGGACTGCCCCCAGTAGAGACAAATCTCCAAAAAAAATTCTCTGTGGCTTACCTCTCTTAATTCGATAAAAGTACAAACAGAGACCCGTAAGATATATACGGGGGTGTTTAGGAGGTACCCGTTACTCTACTTTTTTATCCTTTATAGGTATGGCCACAACCTCACCTGATCTTAAGTGACGATGTGGCCCAAGGTGGTAAACACGCTAAACCTAATGGAAAACTGGCTCTCAAGTGTAGCTATCGGAACACACCTATAGGTGTTTGGTGGCTATCCAGACGGGCGTTAGAAAAAGCCCTACCACCATGCTATGGTTTCATCACGATGTTTTGCTTCATCGAAAGCACAGGTTCATTGCAGGGATTCGAACTCCCCTCGATCGATACTATGTCCGTACACGCTACCACTGAGCCATCGTTTCTTCAAAATGCATTGCTTACTATGAAACTCTAATGAATAGCAAGAAGCTATAAAATGTAACACCAAAACAAATTTTAAATCGTTTGCTTTTTATTAGCGTTTAGAGCTCTAGCTGTTTATGGTATGATTTCACAGGAATAAACTAGTTTACCGTTGTGCATTAAAAAGTCCAGACGTTCTAAAGACTTTTCCAGAATATTCCACAACTTGTACGAGATTTGCGGAGAATTACCGTTGCTCGAAATTATATGTATTCGAATCTCAGACCAAAAGAATATTCTTTTGGTTTGAGATTAGAAGTTGTAGAATCTAAGTAATCCCAAACAGATTTGAGAAAAAGGCTGGTCGCAACAATAATCTGAAGGTGTTATTGTCGCGCCGGTAGATACGATACCTATATAAATTTATGTTTCTTGTTAGGTAACTATGCTGCAAAAAATATTTTCTTTTTAATACAGTTTTACAATATAATTAAAAGCGCGGTCTTGTTTTGAACCGATGCGAAACATGAAAGTATTTGTGGTGATTAGCTGTTGCTATAGCGACCACTTGAACCGAAGGCTGTAGTAAGTATTTTGACTTGAACACAGTTTCAGTTTTCAGTACAAGTGAGGACTCAAGCATAGACTGCATACGTCTGCAGATTTAATGTGAAATTAATGTTTACAACCATTTCCTAAGTCTACAAAAAATAACTTCTTATAAATAAGCTGCATATTAAAAAGTGTTTGAATTACTTTTGTACACTGTGAAGCAGTTTTATTGTATTATGATCAGTGTGTTATTAATTTGTAAAGATAAGTGGTCTGTGGGAGAGTATTGTTAAGCTCGTTGATAGAATACCTAAATTGAGTAATGCCATGACTCAAAGTACTGTAACTACTCCTGAAAAACTTAATGGTGTGCGTACTATCACAGAAGAGAAGTTAATGGTAATTTTGTTTTAAAATTATAAGTACTTAGTTAAATAAATCTTTGTGTATTTGTAAATTTATACTAAAAGTGTACACATACATAATCACAGTGTAGGGTTATTTTCCTTGGAAATTAATGATTACTATCTATTATGTACAATGTGCTTAAGTACATAGTTCAAAAAATTTAAATGGAATACAACTTCTTTTTGCTGTATTTGTATAAATAAATAATTAACAATACAATATATACACGTGTTAGGAACTCTGAGCATATATTCCATATAAATCGATGATCATGAACATGGGCGCCGGCAGGATACTTTCAGGGAGGTTTATCAAAATTTACACACTATACTATTAATTAATAAAACCTAATTTATAGATAATTATACATGTATAGTACAAATTTGGACAGCAAACTAGACGCCTTAAGTTTTTATTCAAAAAGTAACTTTATTTAAAAAAAACGAACTCGGCTCCACACCGCCAACGTTGGCCAAAGCGTCGCGGCCACGCCAGCATTGGGTCCAGCAATCGGTCCGACCCGCCGCATTAGATGTTTAACACCAAAAACTTTTCCGACCAGGGGGTGCAACTCACTGCTGCCATCACCCGTTAAGGACCAAAAACAATAATTATTCAACATTTACTTACAAAGTACATGCAGGCCTAGCAAGAATTTGACCCCTCAATGTTGAGTATGAATTAATCGTTGCATATTTTATATAATAAAACTTATTTAAAGACCTAATAGTTATTAATTTACCAATAATTAATTTTATAGAATCTAACACATTAAAATCAAATCGTAGTGTTTTAGTTTCCTATCATAAAGAGTTCAATTATTTTTACTACTCATGATAGTCCTGAAAAAATATCATATGATTTTGCTAAAAAGCAAAGACAGTGTTCTATGCTCCTAGATTGGCTCGAAGTGTAGTGTTGTTAGTTCAAGTGACATTGGAAGCTTATAATAGAAATACTATTTATGGCAGGTGGCTGTGCGTGTGCGGCCGCTGCGAACAGATGAAGGTCCTCGCATCGTGCATGTGATCAGCGATAAGGTTACATAATACTTTACTTTTTTAAATTATCATATTTGTAATCTGGTTTATAGTTTGTAACCGTTTCAAACTATTCCCCACATTCTTTTTGTTTTGTGGTTCAGTCTTCATTTCCTGTTTATATTATTGAGCCTGAAAAGCTTCAAAACAGAGAAATAATAATATGATAAGTAGTTTGCTTAATTATACAAAAATTATGCAGGTAAAGTGTAAAATTGGTACAGTCATATCCTCTTTATGTGTCCATACCTAAAAGACGGAAAATGAAACAAATTTTCAGTAAAGTATTGAAATAAATTCTTTTATTTTGAAAATTTTATTATAAAATACAAAGATCGACAAATAGCTTCTTAGAACTAACTCGAAAACTAGAGTCACTTATCACAAGATAATACTCAGCTGTCTATATTCATGGAACGATGTTTTCACGTTTTCTGTAGGGCGTTTTGAATCAGGCTCACAAAAACACGAGAAGTTATTAAAGAAAAGTTAAATAATTAAGCAATTATTTTTTCCACATTTGTATTACTTTAGGCTTTTTAACAATATATCAATATTATATAAAACACACTGTTTACTCGCGGACTATACTAATATTATAATGTATCTAACTATCTACGTAGAAAGTGAGTACTGAGGAATTATTTATCTTTAATAATGATAATTTTATTATATGCAAGTCGCATAGAACACTGTTAAGTTACATTAAGAATTTAACTAAATATTGATTGGTTTCTCTATACAATGACCGTGTTGAAGTGAATAATAGCCAATTGGTTTCACTGAATGATCACGATTAATTTTCAGTTTACATTATACACTAGTTACAAAAATAGGTCTGGTACGAGTTAGACTTACGCATCGAAGGACCTTATCCGCGGCATCATACAGTATATTTGTTTTACGTAATTATAAAAATAATTGAAATTTCTTTCATTTAGCTCGTGAGTCTTAGCGAGAGCCTGATTCACACCTGATATGTTTTTTAATATTCTGATATAAAAAAAAAAACTATTCTAATAGGCTTGATGTTCCACTACGCGACACCGTAATTTGTGGGTTGCATGAACGCTGCAAATGACAATTACAGTCGTATTTTACATCTCAGTTTTGTCCATGTAACGTGATACGAGCTACGAATATAGGTAAATTTCTTTTAAGTTTAGGTTGCAAAATCACGTTTTTTCATTGGGAAAATATCAAGTGATGTGATTATAGCATACGCTTGTATCAGACGTAGAATGAATTGGCTTCATCCATACATCGAAAAGAGCAATAACTACAGCTTGTTTGATGATGCAAAAGAATTATCAGATGATGGTTTAGTATTTCAAATATTTTTCAACACACTTGCTCATAAAGTGGCTCTAATATCACCGCAATTAGGCACATAATGACACCTGTAATCAAACTGTGACTTTTCCATTGCTATTATTCACAAGTGAGTTATAGAGTTTTTTTTATATTTTATTGGTTGAGTTGCTTTGTTCTTAAAAAAGTTTCGATACAAAAAAGATAATGATCAATAGAACAAATAAATTAATGTACCTATTGCTTGCTCATTTCATACAACTTCGTATTTAAATAGATAATTTCAACTTGTACGTGTTTAATAAATAAAACTTTCACTCAAATATAACTTTTGTTTTCTCAGTAATAAAGAAAACTTTAAATTCCCCATTTTATACGTGGCTAAAACGCAATCTGCGGAAAGCAAAAAAAAAAGAAACCTCATTCCTTTAGTCTATGGCCGATCGCCATTGTTAGATGTGCGCGCAAACTGATTAATTTTTCCCGCCATAGCGAAAAAAAATTCACAACTCGTTGTCACTGTTGAAATTTTAGTTTTTTTTATTAATTAAAATGTCTACAAGTACTAGTTATGAAGAAAATGATTTATGTTGTACACCGCCCGATATAAGATGTGAAGCCCTTAACGTTATGCAAAGTTTACTACCGGAAAACTCCAAGGAAAAATGATTTTTTATTATTATTTTCTTCACAAGTGTGTTGAAAAACGTCGTATGATACACGTGTGTATTGGTGATTACCGTCCTCGGCTCTCTTAAGACCCTCACCTGACGGCTCGGGTCTCAATGGCGCCTCAGCGGTAATCACCAACATTACACACTTGTACCATAATGTACTATTACCGAATGACTGAAGAGATATTTATAAAAATGTAGTTTCTATTGTTGGACCATTAATACAACAATACTGCAATGCGAGTACCTATGTGTCAACCCAGAAGATAGGTTATACTTAAAACTTTGAAGTACCTAAGTAAATATTTTCTACAACAGAAAATATTGAAAAATTACTCTTCGGGTGTAAGCAGGTTTCCTCACCATGTTTTCCTTCAGTTGTCCTTGTATTGCTATGGTTGTTTTGATGGACCTGTCTGAAATTCTTCGAGTAATAATAACAGCTTAATTCTAAACTTTCGCATTTGCTCCTCTGACAATTTATCTACATCTGGCAACAAACTAAGTAAAAACATTTTTCTTGGACTTTCATTCTTATGTTCTTTTTTTAAAATCCAATCGATGAGAGCTTTATCCACTTCATTGGTAACTTTTCTAATTTTTCGTTTTTTAATAGTATTGGAGATAGGCTCAGAACATGACGTTTTTGATGAATAGGCAGGTTCTTCGTTGGTCAAAGAATTTGTTTCAATATCTATGTTCAGTGGAACTAAATTTCCCGGCTCACTGGTGTGTATCACAGCTTTAACAAAGGGGAGAACAAACTGTAATTCTTCGTGCAGATAATATAACTTTTTTTGCTTTGTAGATGTACCATCAGGAGATGGTTTTAGGCTGCGAACAAATCCATTCCTTATGTTCTTCCACTTAGCTTGACAATCACTTACTGCAAAGAAACATACGTATTATTACTATATATTAACTTATCATGTTTTTAGCTGCCTATGAACTGGATGTAGGTTTCGAGCACTAGGATTTTACTTTACTCTTTGCTCAAGGAGAATGCACTATATCTCGAGATGTAGCAGAGACTACAGCAGTAAATTTTGGAACCTCTCAAATCGTTTAAGTAATTGCTATTTTTTTTAAACACGGTACAGTAAATAAGAGTTGAAACAGATAGTGGTTTGGCCGGATACCGGATATTCGGCTCTTTATCACGTTACATAACGCTATCAGTTTGATTTGAATATTGGTGCCGTGAACGAGATCGGAAATATACTAAACTAATTACTAAAACATACATTTTTGACGTGCGACTATAAAAATAAATGGTATCCATAATATATTGTGGTATGATTTGCCTTGTGTAAAATAATGCGAATTTTTTGAATTTTACTATCCGGAATCCGTCCGGGCTCCTTCACAAAGAGCTTTTAATAAAAGAAGATCTACACTAAGTTCAGGTTTTAAGGCAGGTCCTCTAAAATTGGTGATTTCAAGTGCACATCCATACCGATAAAAGTTAGTGGCGGTGCCCAAAAAATGGATTACTACAAGAAAGTGTACTGTCTTCCCTATTGTTTAATATTTACAAAAATGATCGACCTTCCTCTTATACTCTAATATTTTTTGTAGGCAGATGATTTGGTCTTGGCTACACATACTGTAAGCGCTGGTTCGTTTTCTTTCATAAAACTAGCCGGATTGTTGGTTGGGGGCAATTTCCCTGGTCGATTACAATATATGCACAATGACACGGAATACTGGAATTTATAGAATGGAGAAAAAAGGGACTCACCGAACAACAGCTTTTACGCACTTTGGAGGCCTCCTCTTGTGTTCACTTCTGTGTCACCACGCACCATGCACGATAATTTATTCAAGTTTTTTTTTTTTTTAAGTAAAGTTTATTTTAATTAAATACCGCAGTCACTCTGTGTTTGCCGTTGCAATTTTAAAGGCGAACTGACGTCGGCGAAAAGGTAGGGGGTAGACAAGGATAGACAGATACGAGGAAAAAGGATAGGTGCTGTATCATTGTGCATATGATCGTCGTATGCGCCTTTTAGCCTTAACATCCCCCCGGGCTTGACAGGATAATTATCCTTCAAGATCTAACAGTAGAATATAAGTATTTTATTTAACTTAGTCTACACGAACCATTATTGTGTATTATTCAATTAATATTTATTTAAATATAATAATCTAACGAACTATAAATTAGTGGACTGTATTGAAATGGTTTAATATTATTAATTACTAATTAGGCAAGGGGAATACTTTCACCACGGGTCGGCGATAGATTCCGGATTTAGTTTTAACGTCTACGACACGCGAAACGCCATCTTTACCAGGAAACGTCCGTTCTATTACACCTAAGGGCCAATCCAACGGAGCACTGTTGTCTGATTTAAGCAGAACAACCGTCCCCCGCTGGACGGGCGCACTCGGAGTTAACCATTTATTTCGAACCTGTATAGTATTCAGGTATTCGATTTTCCACCGTTTCCAAAAGGATTGAACTAAGTGGTCAACTAAG
Source organism: Saturnia japonica (assembly GCA_033032175.1). Lineage (NCBI taxonomy): Eukaryota > Metazoa > Arthropoda > Insecta > Lepidoptera > Saturniidae > Saturnia > Saturnia japonica. The sequence continues at coordinate 10,880,560 of CM065314.1, forward strand.
CGTTTTCTTTGAAGAAGCGGAACTTTCTCATTGGTCAAATCCTCCAATGGTAATGATTTTAATGGGGTCATAACTAAAAAATGCGCAGGAGTCAATGCTAGGGGTTCCGCGGGGTCGCTACTTAGCACTGATAGCGGACGCGAATTGAGAATTGCCTCAATTTGAGTGAGTACGGTAATCATTTCTTCGGACGTTAGGTAGTATTTTTCCTACCAATTTAGCGAGATGTGTTTTAACACTTTTGACATTGCTCTCTGCTAATCCATTAAAATGTGGACTCAGTGGTGGATGGAATTTTATTTCTATTCTATTATCACGCGCCACGTTAGCGAATTTGTCTTTATAATGTTCAGATTCTAACAGCTGGTACATTTCGTCAAGGTATGACTTTGCACCTATGAAATTGGTGCCGTTATCCGAATAAAGAACTGCTACGGGACCGCGTCTCGATATAAATCTTTTCAATGCATTTAAAAACGCCTCCGTACTTAAATCTGTCGCTAATTCCAGATGTACCGCTTTTGTTACGAGACATACAAATAAGCATATGTACGCCTTAATACTATGCACACGACGACGACGATATGGTAATATATACAAGGGACCAGCGTAGTCCATGCTAGTATGACAGAACGCTTTAGCTTCCTGGACCCTAGCAGCCGGTAAATCTGTCATAAAAGGCACAGTATTTTTCGGATTAGCCTTAAAACAGATTGTACATAACAATGCAACAGCACTCGTTTACGTACAATATTACGAGCAGATAAAATCCAATACTTCTGTCGCAATAAAGACATCAATAATTGAGGTCCGGTGTGTAGATATTTTTGGTGATAATAATCAATAATTAAGTTTACTATGTGGTCTTTCCGAGGGAGCAATATGGGATGTTGGCTGTCATAATTCAAAGCCGCATTAACCAGTCGACCACCTACTCTGAAGATGCCATCTTTCAAAAAAGCATTAAGCTTCATAAAAGCGCGAGGCAACTTCTTTCCGCACTGTGCCATTTTGATCTCATCAGCAAAGTGAATTTTTTGAAGGTCTTTGATTATGTATTCTTCGGCTTGATTAAAATGAGAAATTATAAAATTTTTAGGAATCTTTTTCACAAACCGAAGGACATAGATCACTATTCGCAGTAATCTAGACCACGAGGACACTCTAGTCGCGAGAGCACAAAAGACCGGAGTAGAAGTTGGAGAGGCGCTGTCTGTAGTAGCGAGGACATTGACCTTCAATTCGGGTACTTCATCCTCTACATTAGCGGGATCAAAGCGATTTATCGGCCATTCGGTGCCAGGCAGTCGAAAGAACGAGGGCCCACTGAACCAGAGGGGGTGATCAAGTAACTGAGAGGGAGTTAGTCCCCTAGAGAGGCAATCTGCTGGATTTTCTTTCCCACTAATATAATGGAAGTGTCGCGGATTCAGCTCATTATGAATTTTCGATATTCTGTTGGCCACAAAGGTCTGCCATCGGGTAGGAAACGAATGAATCCAAGCGAGTGCTACTGTACTGTCAGTAAACGCGTGAATATTGGATATCTGACAACGATCAGCATAGGTATCGATAACTATACGCATCAGTTTGGCTAGTATTACATTAGCGCATAACTCCATCCTAGCTAGACTAATAACAGTTTTAGAAGGTGCTACTCTCGATTTTGCACATACTAAATTAGTGACGCATCGATGTTCATTCGGCGTATATACATGTAGATATACCACGCCACCGTAGGCGCGCTCTGACGCGTCCGCAAAGCCTTGAGGTATCACGTATTGATTATTATTAGAGCCAATATCAGAAATACTACCTACGGGATACATATAATTTTTCTGAAAGTATTCTTTAAAAATATTGTCATATTCTAATTTCATGGCGGTATTAGACAATAATTTACGTTCCAAAGATAAAAACCTACGTTCGGCCGCGCGCATCGAGTCTCCTAAAACGGAGGTATCGTCTTTAAACGGCAGCGATACGATGTATCGCCCGTTCGACTCGCAGCGAGTGGTATCGCAGTAATATTTTTCGCAAGCTTGTTCGTCTACAGTTAGGCAATTAGGCACATTAGGTACCTCTTCCAATTCGAAAAATCGATTCAGGCAATTTTCGAATGATTCGTCCATAGTACAATACGAACGAACAATATTACACACGGGGTTAAAGACCGGGGCCTGACCGATTATTATATAACCTAATAAGGTTTCAATCGCGACAGGTTCATCGGACGCACGCGATATCGAATTCGTACCTAAGATTCGAGCAAATAAATCCGTTCCCAATATGAGATCAATATTCGAGGGCGTGTAATAATTAAAATCAGCCAAAGGAATATTATTTAAATAATCCAGACGCGCCGTGTCTATCTTCGCGGTAGGTAATTCATTGGTGATACGATTGACGATCACCGGTTGTATATTGAACCTAACCGAATCGTCGAAGCGAGACCGAATGGTCAGGCAGGTAACTCCTAATACAGGATTGGTGACGTCACCAACACCCGACACATATTTACTCTGCGACACATTTAATTTTAAATTTAATCTTTTACAACATTCATTCATTATAAGATCTTTTTGCGACGCACTATCTATCAACGCTCGCAAAACAAATATATTTCCCTCGGAGTCTACAGCGTGACATTGCGCGGTACCGAGCAAGACAGAAGACGAGGGACTCGAACTCACGGCTTCCGGTGCGGCGGCAGTACACTCACCCACGGCACAGAGCGAGACGGCGCTCGCGGCAGGGGCGTGTACAGAAGCGCGAGCCGCACTACCCGACCGCGACCGTGGTACTATCGCTGTACTTGTATGTTCCATAGCGATATTAGTGGATACTGTCTTACTATTAGGAAAATGTAACAAGCTATGGTGACTGCGATTGCATTCAGTACAACGTCTGGGATCTTTGCAATTTAAGATTATGTGTTTGCTATTTAAACAATTTACACAATATTTATTTGATTTAACTAATTTGTAGCGATCATTAGGGATCATAGACAAGAATTTTGGGCATTGAGATAAGTCATAATGATCACTCTTCCCACAACATAAGCACGTATTATGTTCCTGTACATTTACAAAACTTTTAACATTATTAAAGGAGGTGCGCGCTCCCGATCTATTTGACGACCGCGACGATGCCGTATTATTATTTTTACGTGCCTGAGTCCGACCCGCGCTCGTATTTGTAGCGATTGTACTCGCGCCCGCCACATTATGAGCGCGTTGTAAAATGTGAGATTGATTTCTAACAAAATCGATGAATTCCGTACAAGTTGAATTATTTTCGGAATCGTCGAATTTAAGCTCAAACGATTTTACAGTTTCAAACCCCACTTTTTTGCACGCAAGGTGAATAAATATGAAATCCTCCAAGCTTTTCAAGTGTAATTGTTTCAAAGCGGAGTACAGAGATGAAAACTTATCTATAAATTCTTCTAATTGTGAAGGAGAATTTTCACCTACATTTGGCAAGTTAAGTAATTTATCTAAATACGAAGCGGCCAATATCTTTTTGTCATTGTATTTATTCACCAAGGCTTTCCACACAACACTATAATTTTCGGCAGTGGGTATAATACCTTGGCAAATATTTAAGGCTTTGCCCTTTAATCTACCAATTAAATATTGAATTCTTTCACCGTCGCTTAGATCCGGGTTATCGTAAATAACAGATTTGAATGTCTCATAAAAAATAGGCCAAGTCTCATTTTCACCGTCAAATGAACAAATTTCTAATCGTGGTAATTTTAACGACGGTTTTACGCATTTCACTACGGTACCCTGCTAATCTCGGCTAGTATTTTCAGCCATTTGCGACTGCAGTTGATGTGACTTATATTTTATTTTAGCATATAACTGTTCAAACGAAATGACGACTTTATAAGAAGATGTGGGGCCATCCGATAACGTTAATTCAAAATTACTTCGTTCCTCAACGGCTGCCATAAAATCATTTCGTAAGGTGTCAATCGTAAAACTATCCGCTAAAAACTCCTCAATTTTTTCATCATTATTACCAATTTCCGCGATTAAATCATATATCTGTTGTAACCTCTCAAACAAAACTGTAATCTTATTCTGCAATTTTTGCAATTTACGTTCGTTTCGTGGTTCAGAAGGCATTTTGTAAAATAAGTTTATCTACCTCCCGCACACAATAAATGATCACGACTAATTTTATGTGGATAATTCGCGTTCGATAGGACCAAATGTAAGTGCTGGTTCGTTTTCTTTCATAAAACTAGCCGGATTGTTGGTTGGGGGCAATTTCCCTGGTCGATTAAAATATATGCACAATGACACGGAATACTGGAATTTATAGAATGGAGAAAAAAGGAACTCACCGAACAACAGCTTTTACGCACTTTGGAGGCCTCCTCTTGTGTTCACTTCTGTGTCACCACGCACCATGCACGATAATTTATTCAAGTTTTTTTTTTTTTGAAGTAAAGTTTATTTTAATTAAATACCGCAGTCACTCTGTGTTTGCCGTTGCAATTTTAAAGGCGAACTGACGTCGGCGAAAAGGTAGGGGGTAGACAAGGATAGACAGATACGAGGAAAAAGGATAGGTGCTGTATCATTGTGCATATGATCGTCGTATGCGCCTTTTAGCCATAACACATACATTTAGTTTTGAAGAAGCGGAAGAACATCTCACTCGGGTTTTAGAAGGCCTAGGCACTTACTATGACACGAATGCCTTGAGGCCAAACCCCTATAAGACCAAGTCATCTGTATTTCATCTAAGAAATTGAGAATCCACTCGTCTTCTCAACTTTATATGGATTAATAAGGAGATAGAGTACTGCACACATACTGTTTATCTTGGAGTTATTTTGGACATAACATTGAATTTCAAGAGTCATTGTCAAAAAACAAAGGCTACGATTGGTACCCGGAATAACCTTCTTCACATGCTCACCTCCACATCTTAAAGAGCCAGTCCATCTGTCTTTCGAACTTCAGGTCTTTCTTTCTGGTTTTCCGATGGTGAACACACATGTCCTGTGAGGCACAGTTCAAGCCATGCTAGAGAAGTAGACACCACCATAAACGAGACTAGTAGAATAGTTCCAAGATGCTTTAAGCCAACTCCACTGAACAAGCTCTATCTTTAGGGGGGATAGCTCCCCCAGTCGTACGACAAGAGATTGCATGCTCCATAGAATAACGAAATATGAAACTGATAGTATGCACCCTCTATATAATGCCGTATCATCTCGAAGACGATTCAAAAGCCGAAAGATTTTCTTGTTTTCAACTTCAACATAAAATGGTAATGCAAGTGAAATTCGCCTTGCTTTATGACCGCCTTTAAAAAACGTTTCTACAGCAGGTAAAATATCCACAACAGACTGCGGGATGTTGGCTGCTGCAAGAGGAATCTTAGCCGGTGGGGTATAATGGCTGAGAGTGAGACGTAGTGCCAGTGTGGTACCAAAGTGCAGTCCATGCCACACTTGCTCACATGTCCGTCATGCCCCTCCATATGCACAATGAGTGATCTAATGACAAACTCGGACAACGCCATGGAAGTAGCCACTTACTGGTGACAGTGGCTTTAAAACTGCGGTTTAACAACGACACGGAAAATAGAATAAAATATTTTACTTATAATATGATTTACATATGCCCTTCAGCTGCAGCGGAAACCAATTATTAATCTATGAAGAGAATATTTTTCTGTGGTTTGACCGGGTTTGCGAGAAAATAAGCGAAAAACCACCGACGGTGAATGCCCCGTTCAATAGACACGCGCACATGGTTTTGTTTTCATTGGCACTGGATACAATACAAGTCTTTTTATCTGCCAACCTTATATCTGAAATTTAAAAAAAATTAGGTAATGTTTTTAAATTCTCAATATACTACATTGTCTTCAATGGAGACCGGGGGCCATTTATATCCACGGGCCCTACGCTGCAGCCCAAAAAGCCTATATATATATCCGCCCCTGTTCAAAATACTCTGACGGTAAACACAACATAATTGTCCAAAAGTATCCTAATAAAGATTCCGCAAATTACAACTATAAATGGTACCATTCCATTATTTTATTACGATGTTGCGTTGTAAATATTTACTAATTCAAATTGGTAACACTATCGGCTGACGGTGAAGAAAAACATCACGAGGAAACCTGAACGCTCGAGAAATGCTATTTAAGGCGTCTTGATTAAGCCCGTACCTTCTCTTCAGAAGAGGCCCTTCCCCAGCAGTGGGACACTTACAGGTTTATATTATATTTAATACTAGATGTGCCCACGGCTTCGTTCGCAGGAGAACACAGAAAACGCGTAATGCTTATAAAAATTGTAGTTTCTTGAAACTGTAATAACAAAAAAAAGTGATCAAAACCTATCCAGTTTTTGCGTGATACGCGCACAACGGCAAACCAACTCCGGATCTACGATTTTTTCGAACCGGGGCAGAAACATGATTGTGGCGCCCCTCTCTACCGCTTTTGAGATAAATTGCTAAAAAAAACTCACAAAGATAATAATGGGTGGGATTGTTTATGATCGGGACAATAAAAACCTTTTAACTAATTTGCATACTTCCATTCATTTGTAAAAAAAATTTGGAAGAAAACTATGAAATTTCTTTTTTCTGTAATTTCGGAATGAACCATTAGGATGTGGGAAAAACCAACTGCGTATTTTAAAGTCAAATGAATAATTATTGATAGACACTAAACGCTAAGTACATCCATTATTATCTATAGTTCATTGATTCCATTGCTGAAAAAATTGTGGGAGCGAGAATCAATAAAATCTTTGAAGACGGTTTGGACAGCCACATCGGAATTGAATTTTTATCCTTGCAAGAAATAATTATTCAAATTTCGAAAGAAGTGTTAATCTGTTGGAGTCCAAGGTCCAGAGAGTATGGTGGGTGTCGGAAACATTCCAACCGCAGTTTCTCTAATTTAGCGACCGTCTGTCGTGAAGTATGGAATTCAGCGTTGGTCTGAAGGAACAGTAGCAGTAGTGGGCTAGAGAGATTGACAAGTCTCGGTTATTTAACGGTTAACTTTTCCATCATGGTTTGTAATTGTTGACAATACAGATCTGCCGTTATCGTCTGGCCAAATCTTAAGAAACTGTATGTAGTATATGACACCAGCACTGGTAGACCAAACACTCACCATTATCTTTCACTGAATCAACTTTCACTTGGGACCGAATTTGGCCGCTACTCCTGGATTCAACCACTGTGATGAGCGTTTCTGATTGTCGTAAAGGATCCATTTTTCGTCACAAGTAGCAATAGGATTTAAAATTCCTTCGTTATTGTGCCGGTTGAGTCAATTCATGCGGTACCCATTTATCGAGCTCTTTCAATTTTCCATTTTGTTTCAAGTGAGTTAAAATTGGTTTATCACTTATACCGAAGCATACCGCTAACCCTGACGTGGTTTGCGATGGATCCGCTTCCACGTTCACCTTTAATTCTTCATTATCAACTATACAGGATTTGTTTCCTAACCACGGCGGTTGTTTCGTAGGTCAAAATTTCCAGAACGAAAACGTTGGAACCAAAAACGTAAAGTGCTTTCTTTTACACTAGCTTCCCCATACACATCATTAATCTTTCGAGCTGTTTTTGCAGCGCTAATGCCACGGTGGATATCATATTCGTATATAACGCGATATTTTAAGTTTTCCATTTTGTGAAAAGAACGATGTCAAAGAAAAATCAAATGGTGCGAAAACAAATGAATGAGTAAATTCAAAAACTCAAATACACAAGCCTAAATTTGAATTTGGAACTCCTAACCAAACGTCAAATATTTGATATCAAACTGGCCAGTTCAACAAAACGCCAATTTCATATGTAAGGACTTATTATTTTCATATGTGAGCATAAAGGGGTGCAAGTACATAACCAAAACATTCTGTGGATCGACTATACAGAAACAAAAAACCGATTTTGATACCAAATTTGACTTTTTAAACACATCCAATGGCTTAAGTAACACAGATTGTGCATTTTCCTGGCAATGGCATCACTGTGTAATTGAATAAATAAATTTATATTATAACTTACCAGATGTGTTTGTTTTTTGTGCCACCTCACTCCAAGCTTTGTCGGTAATATCTTTTCTCGAGTATTCTGGTATTTTGTTATTATATAGACAACGATACTGCTCAATAATATGAACAAAATTGACTGCCGAAGCCCCCATTACAAAGAAAGTTTCGTTTATGCGTCTGCAATACGTTTGAGTAATAACATGTTGCTGCTCGGACTGTATGAATGACGATTGCTTGCCACTACACAAATGCGACGTTGCCGCTCCATGGACAAAGCTTCGTTTGTTTATTACACAAGATACAAGCAAGCGTACAACAGTTGGTAAATGACGAAATCGTGCGTATAAAGCGACGCGCGACGGTACGTATATAGTAGCCTGAGATTACATTAAGTATAAATTTATTATAATATGGAGTGATATTATTGTGATATTTTACGATCACTATTTAGATATTCATCAGTAGATACTTATTTTCTAAAAATAGTATTCATAAGACGTACACAACTCTTTTTCGTAGTTTAACACATTTTTTAGAAACTTAGGAATAGTTTTTCCATAGATGTAGTCGTTTTTCCGGTATTTTTATTGAGGTTTTGTGTACGCTGACCCTACATACCATTTATATATTCATTTTCTTTGGTAAAATACTGTAAAAATATCACAAAAAGTAAAATGTCAACTCATTTGTGATTTGGTGGTTATTTATAGTGCAAATTAGGAGAAGTATCTATAGTAGGTAACATAAAATTTATTACGTGTTATAATATAATTGGTCAATGAATGCGATATAATATATAGGAGCTAAATTGCACTATAACTCGTTACAGAAAAATCATTTTGCATGGGCACAGCACGTAAAATATATTTTGTGAAAGAGCCAATCGGCTACTTCTCGATTCAAAAGATACAAGCTACATAGAGATTCAGCCTTTTAATGGTAGGGCTGACGTACACTATAATAGATTTCTTTCTTTGAGTGCGGAGATTAAAAATAAGCAAAACAAAATACAAGGAGTAGTTGGGTAGTAAGTATTACTAGTAGTGCACAGGTGTTAAGCCCGGTTGGATAGCCACCTCAACTAAAATGTACATAGTGACTGGCTGCGACAAGGCTCCACGTTTCGGGATGAAGCAATGTAGCATTTTCCGCAATATTTGCCCACAGGTCACCATGTCCACGACGAGTATTGATGAATAATATGTTAACCGTTGTTCATGGACATTATTCTAATACCATTAAGGTTAAAATAATAATTATTAAACCTGCATTAAAACACGGCTTAATTAATCACCAATAAAAGAATATGCATAAGTAAATTTGTATTGAACAAAGAAAGTAGGTAGTAATATTTTCTTTTTTATTTGATATTAGATGGTAGTTCTCGAAGAAGAGGCTGATAATCGACGCGATGTGCTGCGTCAGCGCCGGATAAACGACAAGAACTATATCTACGATCGTGTATTCGGAGAGGAGAGTACTCAGGTTAATTATAAATACTTATACAGTCAACATTTCCATCATAATAATAAAATTTTGGTAAAGAATACTCTTGTCAAGGTTCCTATTTACTTTTTCACATATTCTACCAGCTGAAAAATATGTTTTCACGGTCATAGGATTGCTACAACCTCTACAAAATTAGTTTTTTTAGAGAACTTTTAGGTGGCTATAGATCAATGAATAAATTTTTTGTCGCTTTTGCAAACCTTGATAGATGAAAATATTTGTGTCTAGATGTTATGATTTTTGAGGCAATGATGGTTTAGTTGTAATGTATATTATGGACACCGCGTCGATCAACGTAAGTTCGTATTCCTGCAATAAGCCTGTACTTTTGTTGAACGAAAACGTCGCGATGAAACCATAGCATGGTGGTAGTGAAATTTTTTAAAAAATCTGTCGTCATGCACATTTAAGTGGTATTTTGGCAGTTGGACTTGAAAGCCTGTTCCAAACTAGGCTTAGCGTGTTACCATCTTGAATCACGTCATCACTTAACTTGAGGAGAAATTGTGATCAAAAAGCTAAACCTATAAAATAATTGAAAAAATAATTATCTATTTAATTAAGTACGGTGTAAATAATTCATATTGCAGTAAAAAAAATTTTCATTCAGGAAGAAGTATACGATGATATCTGTGCGCCACTGGTAGGAGATACACTTAGAGGATTTGCCGGAGCAGTGTTCGCGTATGGAGCCACAGGAGCAGGAAAAACATACACGATGACTGGTCTCATGACTCGAGCTTTGAATCATCTTTTCACAAACATTGCTGAGAGTGACCACCTACACTCATACGAGGTAAATATTGCTGAATATTTAATGTTTTTACTGCACTTTTAGTTAGCACACTTAAAACAAATCTTAATATTGTCTGCATATAACATACTAGCTGTGTCCCATGGTTTCACCCATGTTAATTTTATCTGAAAACAGCGCACCACCAACGCAACCTTGTAATATTATGAATATTGAGTTGTAGTTAAAATGCTCCCTGGAAAACTCTACCGAGAGCTCTACCATTATGCTTGAGTGATGAACTTATAAAGATTAGAAAAATATTCTATCCACGTGACACTGGCAGAATTGTGTATAATAAATACGTTTTGCTGTTAAATAATTATAATAAGAAGTATATTTAGTTTTAAATTACCATGAACTTTGGTAGATCTAATTATTTTTCCATTGCGATTTTTATGCTAATCCCGAACGTAATAGGTGGCGCCATGGTCGAGTTATTAACTACTGGAAAGAGCAGAACAACCTCTGTGGGGCCAGGTATTATACCATAAAAATACTCTGAAATGTCATAGATGTGATGCAATCATTAGAATAGGGAAACGTGACCCTCAATTCGATTTGTGTACCACACCACCACAGATTTGTAAGTGTTGGCGTGACGATAGATATATCTTTTTATTATGATTCTTAAATGAGGTGGATAAAAAAGAAACTAAATAGGATTTGTTGATAGCGTAAAAATTGTTATTTTCCTTTATACTTCGTTCATACCTCCAGGCGGGTGCGGCATACAAAGCATACATCCCCTATTTAATGTTTCATGTAGTGCTCCACTGCCCGTGAACCATATTCTTAAAGTATTTCATGACTGTTCCATTATAAGTGCATTTCATTTATCACTCTGTTATGGAACTTACCGACCGCGAATGTAGGTCATGTGACGAGCCAGAAATGTTTGTAGAGCATGACTTGAGAGACCTTGTGATTTATTGTTTATTAAGTAAAACAGCAAAAGGTATTATAATAATATAATGTTCAGTCATCTGTATTGAAGCTAATGTGCCATGTTCAATAACTTACACTTTTTATGTTATACCTCTGCTAAATTTCAATAAAATCTGAGTTTCGGATCTAGATATATTGACCTAAACAGAGAGACGCGAGCAGCGGCTCGTATACTTAGTGCGGACACAGTCGCGATTTTTTTTTTGCATGTACGGCAACAGCTCAAGCTGAGATTTGGCCACTTTGTCACCCTTGAACTTGTTTATCTTCGCGGCTGTGTACCTTCCGCGCTTTCTCTCAAGCCAGGTGAAGCTGTCAAAGACACTATAATGGCTCCAGGAACCTTAAGTATAATTGAGTCAAGTATATTAATAGTATAGTCAGTCGAAAAGAGTTATTAGTACATTGATGGTACGGGTCCCTGATGGTAAGCACAGTACAATCCAAACACAACGGTGACCACCGAGTGATCTAAATTCATTGGCAGTCGCCGCTGTCATGCCAGCCTGCATAAATATCTATTCACGTTACTCTTAAATGATCCCATGTCGTAAGAAGAGGAGGGAACACATTGGATGGGAGAAGGTTCCACAGATTCACGGTACGACAAAGATAAGTCATAGAGAACTTTTCATTTTGTGTAATCACCATGATACAGATGATAAAACACGTTCAGCGAGGTAATGTAATGTTATGCTCCCCATGTCTAATAAATACACTCCCCATCACATCCCTCATTCGTATACAAATTTAAGTTTTTACTCTTCTGCGAACAGAATTTCAATTTCATGAGAGCAATTCATATATTATAATATAAGTAATAATTAATTTCTCTGAAGCGGTTCCAACGATTTGTATGAAACTTTGTATTTAGATAATATTTTACATTCCAAGTTTACCTAGATAGATATATGTTATTTTTTGTAAGACACCAATGTGCATCTCGGTCATCCAAATATTAATCTATATTAATAAATCTGTAGTCCTGTCTGTACTTTTAATAAATTTCCCGATACGCACATTATATGAAAGATAGTACTGATCACGAACATGCCATAAAAAAATTTGTCTGCCTATTTATCTGTCTGTCTGTTTGTTTGTATGTCCGTATTTAACTCAAAAACGGCTTGACCGATTCTTATGAAATTTTGTACACCAGATGCTTGTGTCATTGTTCAATTGATAGGGTATAGGAAATATCAATATTATTTTTAGAAATAGTAAAAAAAAATATTTACAAAAAACTATTCTCATTAAAACTTAACCGATTTTGATAAAATTTTATACACGGGATATATAAATTATTATGTGAGTGTTGGGCTATGAGAATTTTCAATAACACTTTTAGGGATAGTAAAAAAAAACAAATTTCAAAATTTTTAAATTTAATTAATTCTTACTTGATTTTGATGAAAATTTGTACACGGGAAGTATAAGTAATTAAATTATTGATAGGCTATAATAATTGTCAATATTGCTTCTAGAAATCGTAAATAAAGATTTACAAAAAAAAAAAACAATAAATTCTCAACCGATTCTGGTAAAATGTTGTGGACGGGACGCATACATCATACCACAATTGACAGACTATAAGAATTGTCAATACATTAGAAATCGTGAAATATACTAATATTTTTTTTTTAATTGTACACGGGAAATATATGCCATTTCTTAATTGATACGGTATATGAATTATGAATAATATGAGTAAAAATAAAATTACGGGATGTAAATAACTACTGCGTAGTAACAAACGCGTACGAAGCCGCGGGTACACCGCTAGTATAGCATAAAAGTATAACTAACTGACTGACTTATCAGCCCAAAGTACTGGAGTTAGGACCGTGGAATAACATTTTAGGTGAGCACTAACGAAGGATGTACGGAAATTCAACCCCTAAGAGGGCGAAAAGGGGGATGAAATAAACTTTCATGAAAATGCATAATTTTTGAAGATAAATCTATGAAAATTGGTATTTAGCAACTCAGTTAGAATGGGACATATCTGAAATATGGCATATATATATATATATATATATATATATATACATATTATTCTTTTAGTCTGAGGCTATTCTATTTTGGTTGTTATGCACTTGTTAGTTTTTCTTATTATTATTTCAGTTAATTACTTTTTATTACATAGCCATATACATACATTCTTCACGTTTAGTTAGACTAAAGTCCATGCATGCCTTTAATTATCTTGAAATATAACGGCAATTTAGTTTTATCAGAAATTGTTGTTGCTAAAAAGAAGTAATATATCAGAATGTTGTTTATGCATTATAATATATAAATAGATAAATGGGTTTAAGGTATGATATTAACAATAAACAATACCGAAGTAAATTATGTAAAAGTCTCGAATAATACGGTTTCGAGTTAGCATGTTCATTTGTAGCCGCATGGCCGCTGACCTTGACCGACCGAAAAGCTTAACTATTTTCTTTTTATACTCAAGTATTACATAAAGTATTACGTACGTTTAATAAAACTGTATGTAAGTATGTGCATTCGCTAAGGTACATGAATGTTATAATCAGGTTAATCGTTCTAAGAAGTATGAAATAACGTTTCATATAAAAAATATATATGTAGGTATATTTTGGTTTTTTCATATTATCTAACATTGAGATATTTCTCAATGTTATAAATAATAATGTAATAAGTTTAGTTAATATAGGTTAGGTAGGATAAAGTGGAGGTAAATAAGTAGGAAAAAGCACTTATTTACTTATGATTCACTTAAGACATATAACCAAGGGCTAACCATAAAACATATTACATGAATTCAAACATTCCGTGTTTCTTGTATTATTATTTAAAAGGTTTTTATTCAATTTAGGGCCGATTTTTCAATCAACACAACTTTATTTGAGGAATAATTTTTAAATTTTAACTGTTTCTCCATATACTTAAATTCCTCAAAGTTATCTGATGATTGAAAAATCGGCCTTTAGAGTAAATAAAAGTACAAAATATAAAGTTCATGCATCTATGAAAATTTAAACATATATTTTACTTATTTCCCATAAAGTGCTTAGTAACGACAACATTCATTAAGTTAGTAAATAATCTTTAACACCAGGCCGTGGGTGGAGGTCGGTAATTCTAACAAGGTCAATGCCGGAAGTACTTTGATAATGATGGAAGGGGTGTGAGCCATTGAGGTAGGTATTATATAATACGGCAATGGGGTGAGCTGAGTCACTTGAATTTCTTTACTTCGCCTTAAATTGTTATCATGTAGATGGCTTTGATAACTGTCGAGTGCTGATGTTGCATAACGAAAGTTTGGTATTTATTTTGCAACTATTTTTGAGGTTATTAACATTATTCTTACGTAGATAACAAATGATAATAAATGTCGGAGCAAAAGTCAAAAAACTGTATGCATAAAGTTATATCTTTTTGATAGGTAAGTTACAAGTACAAGTTTCAATGGTCTATACTATAATATAATAAAGCGGAAAAGTATTTTTTTTTGTTTGTTTATTTTAAACACGCTAATCACTGCAATTACCAGTCGGATTCGAAATAATATTTTTGTATATGATAGCCAGATTCACGAGGAGTAGTGTAGGCTACAACTCAGCTAGGTTAAAATATTAGTTATGTAAGTCGGAAGTGAAAGCCTTCCAGAACTGATTTACCCGCGTGCGCTGGCGTAATGGTTAATGATACGTAAATGCAATGTTCTACAAAAATATTGGTCTTTAGTATATCAAAAAAAATCTGCGATAGCGCATGCATGTCTCTTATACCTAAGCCACAATAAGGTATTTTGTGAATTTAGTCTATCAATTCAGAAATTACATGTATTTCCAGTGTACAATTTTCATGCAAATCGGTTGACAATTATTCTTTTATTACAATTTCCAAATGTATTATTAACAATTCTTAAAGCCTATCAATTATGACATGACTTATACTTCCCGTGTACAATATTTCATTAAAATCGGTTAAGATTTTTTTTACTATTACTAAAAGTATTATTGAAATTTTTTATAACCAATCAATTGACCAATGACAAGCTTCCTGTGTAAAAAATTTCATAAGAATCGGTCAAGCAATTTTTGAGTTGAATCTGGACATACAAATAGACGGTGAGACAGACAGATATATATAAACAAAATTAAGGGCATAGGTATTTGTGATCAGTGTTCTATAAGTCCATCGGCAAATTTAGAAAAAATATTACATGTACAACTACAGATTTATTAATACCATAAAGTAAATTTTTTATATAGGATTAATTTGACAAAATTAAATATAAATAAAGCCACGTAGACACTAAATTTACAGTTTGAACAGTTCGTGCTAAAGCAAAGATAATTGAACGTGAATTTACCTTGAAAGCAGTTAAATTTGCTGACGTCATGAACGTTGAATAGAAGAAAGTCTGTTTAAATATTCAGAGATTGTTGCCGCGAGACGTGGTAGCCCATTAACCAACCCTACAAAACAAAGAGTATATATATTTATTCCGTGACCAACCCCCTGTGAATATCATACCGTCTGATGCTATAATGACTAAAGAATTTTATTGAAGGTATATACAGTACTCAACAATTACAAATAATATTTCAGCTGTAATAAAACTAGACACTTTACAGAAACGCTATTTACCTTGTCACAATAGTTTTATATATTTGAATAATCTAATACTTTGATGTTAAGAGTACATGTTAAGTCATATCGTAAAACATGAGAGATATTTTAATATATTATGTTATGTGTTTACATATTAAATAACATCACGTAAAGTGATAAAATAAATGTTCGTTTAGAGTTTAAATTAAGAAAATGTTTTTTGTTTGTGAATTAATCAGATCGTCGCTCCGAGATCGGAAAATGTTTGATAATAATATTTTCTTATAAAACTTTTTGAAGGTTTTGAAAATTGGATTAGAATGAAAATTTTATTATTAGGTAAACAATATCATCCAAGCCACCCTGGATTATCGAGAATATATTTAGCTGACGCCTTCATAACGATGGTTGAACGATGGTTGGTTTGCGTTTGCACGTGATTTTTATAGCAATACACATTTGATAAAACGTTTTATAATTTGGGTATAATATTATATTACTACTATATAATATTTATCTATCTATACTTAATAGCGGTCGCCCAATGGTCGAAATTCGACCAGCGACTTTTTGAACATAAACTATTTTCTGTTTAAATTTATTGTCGTACTTGACATTCTAGTCGTTCGTTTATTGTCGTAAATGAAGTCTTAGTTTGAACATTGATTAAACAACATTTTTTTGTATAAAAATAGCTCTAAAAAGAAAAAAAAATTATAAACCTTTTTATTTCCACTTATTCGGTTTTTTGCGTTTTCCCTAAAGTCGTGTTTGGGCTTTTACTTCATTTGAGACTCGAAGGATCGATATTATATAATAATGTTTCTGGCCCATTATCAAAGGTATCATTAGTACTGTCGTCTGTCTTTGTTTTCGAGAGCGGTATACTCTGTATATAAATTTTAGCCTTCTATTACTTCCCCATATAAACTTTACCCATGCAAAATCTCAGTCTTCCGTGCACGCAATACGCTTAAAAATGTGTCCGAAGTTTTCTCCTAACGTATTAATTACTAGCTGACCCACGCAACTTGGTCTGCGTCACATAATGGAAGCTCTCAAAAGGAATAACTTTTTCCCGTTTTTGCAACATATTTCATTGATGTTCCGCTCCTATTGGTCGTAGCGTGATATTATATAGCTTATAGCCTTCCTCGATAAATGGGCTAACTAACACTAAAACCATTTAATCATTTTTCCATTAGAACCAGTACCTAGTTCCTGAGATTAGCGCGTTCAACCAAAGAAACAAACAAACTCTTCAGCTTTATAATATGTATTAGTATAGGTAACTATTGGGTAAACAAAAAGTCCCTGACCCAGCCGATATCATGTAATAACAAAGTGAAAATATCGTAAAATCATTACTGTCAAAAAGCTTTTCATAACGATAACGATGAATATTAATATAGCTCCAGTATCGCGGTAGATAAGAATGACAAACGGTTTGCAAGTGCGGTTGTTGTTCAGTATCGTTGTATATTATTCAAACAATACAACGTTTTTCCACGACCATCAATCACGATAAACTATAAAATGTCTTATAGACACCCCGCGAACTTGATCTGATAACGAAAATCATAATCAGTGTTAGCATGTGCCACAGATAGATACCTATGTATGTAGTATGTATCATACTTAACTATACCGCAGCCGCAGTGAATGCGTCACAAAGAATACTGCAGTATCCATTTCAGTCGGTATCACATCGTCGTGTTACTATTTCAACCTCATATTACATATTTTTTCCTACATTAAGATATTATAGAGCTTGCTCATTAAAGTACTAGCTATCCCCACGGTTTCACTCGTGTTAAATTTATTCAAACAACGCCAAGAGCAATTAAAACTGTATGAGAGAGAGAGAAAGTAAGGAGTTCACACCTTTAAGATCACGCTAAGCTACAATACTGGTCCTGTAACAAAAGTCTTTTAAGCGTTACTCTAAAGATTCGGACTGTTCTTGAAGCAGGAAAAGGCGGCGGTAAATCATTCCAGCATTGTGAAGCCGCAAACTTAAATGAACCTCGGAAAGCCATGGATCTGTGCTTCGGAGTAATAAGCACAAAGCTTCTGGTTCTTCTCGAGAATCTATGTTGAGATTCTGCCCAAATCAGCCTCTTACGCGCCTTCATTTTTAACAAATTACAAGAATTTAAATAAGGAGTAATTGGGTTTCCGGTAATGAGATTCTCCGTTTTTTTAAGCAAGCAAGGTCCATACACAACATCACAATAATATTAAGCCTGCAGAGGATTAAAGATTCATAAAGGGTTAAACTGACTTCTTTGCCCAAGAAAGGGCGTATTTTATATAGTAATTTCAGACGATAAAAGCAGTTTCTTATGCTTTCTGCTCCGTGCTTCTCAAAACGTAAGTTGCTATCAACAATTAAACCGAGGCTTTTAGCTTCCGTAACTCGCTCAATAGTCTAGCCATCCACTCTTATCTCAAATGTCATACTACTAAGCCTGACAATATTTCGTTTACTACCAATTACCGTATATTTCGATTTTTGAGCGTTGATAACTAATGTATTCGATGTTTATGAGATGAGATATGTTTGCTAAATCGTAGTTTATTTTTTTTACAACATCGATTAGATTAGATGGAAGAAATGACTGGTACAACTGCAGATCATCCGCATAGAGGTGATACTTGCAATACTTAATGGAACTGGTAATATCTGCACAATACAATATAAATAAAGTAGGACCTAAAATAGATCCTTGAGGTACTCCTCTAGTAACAGACTCAGAAGAGGACTGAACCGTAGACCCATTTAGTAAACTCAATTTAACAAACTGACATCTATTAGATGGATAACTTCGAAACCAACTCTTAGAAGAAGCATCGAAACCATAAAATACAAGCTTTGACAAAAGCAGAGGTATATTTATACATTCGAATGCGCGTGAGAAATCCAAGTTTATAAGTTAACTGCATATCCCTTTGTCTTGAGCATCCAATAAGTTATCTACAACATCAAGGAGAGCAGTAGAAGTACTAGTACTAGTAAATAAAGTGGCAATCAAAGATACGACCCGCCTGATGGTAAACGGTTACCATAGCCTATGGACGCTTAGCGCATTGCCGACCTTAAACCTCCCTACCACAAGGAGCTCTGGAAACCCTACTCACCGCAAGAACACGACACAAGGTTATTTGGCTGCGATCGACTGTGGGGTGGAGTTATTCAACAACTCGGACTGCCCCAAGTAGAAAGAAATCGCCCAAAGAATTTCACAGTGCCTTAATTTAATTCACATATCGTTGTTCTTATTTCCCGTATCTACTCACCTACAGTTTGCCAGATTGGTTCATATTCATGGTTATTGTTCTGCTCTTGAGGGTCGTACCGTAATGTTAGCGTATAACTTTCCGCACTAAAAGGTAAAAATATTTTTTCAAATCTGGTAATTACGGAGATTAGCGTGGGCAAACCATTGAGGTATTATGTGCTAACGTCAATATGTTGAAATAAACAAAATTCGATCTCTTGAGTTTGATCATATTAGGTTAGTGTGCGTGTAGATAAGCACTAATTCATATTTCCTGAAATGTAGACTTATTTCCTATGTAGTAATCTATTTTATCGAGCATTACAATATAGTACAATGAAGAAGTTAAGTCGGTTAAAGTAGTATATTAAAATAGTGTACTATTATTATTCTTACACTTGACTAAATTATCTATCTTATTTTGTCCTTTTATCAATATATTATCAGTAAGTACCTAATACAAAATTGCTGCATTATTACATCACAATAACATCATATCAAATAGCACGCATGAAATAAATGTTATTACTTAGTAACTTGTAGTTTATTAGGTATGGCCATGATATTGGTGAGTGCTTTGAGTATATTTTACTATGACAACAAAAGTTATTCTATATATAATCTAGGAGTTACTTGTGAGTGAGTCGATTTAAAAATAAAATTACCGATTAAATTTGTATTAACAATTAGTCCCTTCGCATAAATCACAAAATATTCCCCTTTGGTCTCTTGTTATGCCTTGTTGTAATTTAAGATATGTCCGCAAAAACTTCGATATGTTGGATTTTGTAAACGATTGTCATAGTTATAATACTAAAAGGTAAACACAAATCGGTCATCCCAAGTTTTAGACTCAGTAAGACCAATAAAAGCTTTTTAGGTAAAATAGTGTTATGTTCAATAATAAGATTTCTAAACACTACCGATTTGCCGGATAATAAGTTCAAGGACTATGTAAAGCAGGGTTTGACTCGCTCTCTGATTATCCCTGTCTCTGAATATTAACTGTAAGTATTATATGTAATTTAAAAAATCAAAATGATGAACCCGATCAAGGTTCTTGTTAGTTCTTCTCGATAACTAAGACGTTTTCCGAACCGATAGTAGTATTTAACGTTCATAACGTTCTTAAGGCCTAAATTGAATAAAGAACTTTTCATTTTGATTCTTCTTGCCTGTACAAAATATATTCTTCTAGTAGGCGTTATATTGATATCCTGTTATATTATCAACTAATAGCATTAGCGAGACACACTATAATTCATTAGTCAAGTGATTCATAATAGATTAGGGTTTAAATTTATTATTTCACTTTGTTGTGATCATTTTTCTTTTATATGAGTTGTATTAGCATTAACGATTTTATGTTAAAGTTTGCGTAATATAATAAACTGGGTAATTTTGTGTGAAAGGTCGTGATCATCATGATACCATGACAAGATAAGTAGCTCTTGCTATTATTACGCAATCAAGTAAGTAATAGTTAAATATGCCTAAACCTTAACAACTTAATATTATACGCTTAACATATAATTGATCCTTGATTTTATGATTGATATAATGCGATAGATAAAAATTAAAAATAACCCACATAAGTCAACCTTCGCACGTTAGAATATAGCGCTTTGTGAATATATCTTATTTGAAGTATATCGTTTTTTTTTTGTATACAACAATGGTGGCAAACTAGCATACGGCCTTCCTGATGGTAATCGGCTATCGTAGTCTCTGAACTGTAGGTATCAACTAGCGCATTGCCGACCTTGAACACGCCTATCGCAACACTAGGTTATTTGGCTGCGATAGAAGAAAGAACATTTTTTTTTTGATCTTCATAAATAAAATGATTTATCGTTGTGCGCGCATCACGCATAACTAAGTACTGGGTAGATCCTGATTCTTTTTATTGCTTTACTTCTTAGATAATGGATTGAAGCAATTTGAAGCAATGATGGCTCAGTCGGTAGTGTGTACAAACTCCGCGTCGATCGAAGTGAGTTCGAATCTCTGCAATGAGCTTAAGCTTTCGGTGAAGGAAAACGTTGTGCTGAAATCATAGCATGAGTTTTGATGATGATAGCATAGCATGGGCTTTTTCTAATGCCCACCTGGCTAACTACCACCCTCAAGTTGAAAATTTGTCGCCAAACACGAATAAGTGTGTTCCGGCCACTTCTGGCAGCTGCACATAAGAGCCAGTCTTCCACTAGTCTTAGCGTGCTACCATCTTGGGCCACATCATCACTTAAGATCAGGTGAAATTGTGACCATAACACAAACCTACAACGATAAAAAAAGATGCTTAGTTCTAAAAAAAATATCTAAATTATCTAAAAAAAATATCACGATATTTTCATTCGATACAAAGTTGTCACAGTTTTAAGAAATTACTATTTTTATAAGCACTACGCGTTCATCTATCGTCCATATGAGCTAGTAGAATATGAAATGCTAATTAGACCAAAAAAGAAATCATTAACATGTATAAACGGACTATAATTATTACCTACATTTTAGGAACGATATCTGATAGATGGCTTTGCTCTGTGGGTTGCAAAAAAAAAACACGTACAGTATAGGTAAACTTTGCAAGTAATTATTATCTAAGTAAAACAAAATGTCATTCAATTCGTTAGAACCATTTCTGCTATATTTATAAGTACAGTAGCGACCCCCTCAGCTTCGTAAGGGTACAATTTACAAAGTGGTGTATTTTATATTTAAAAAAGCCTGATTTAGATTTTATCACTTTAATGTTGATTGTTCATAACTGTCATATTAGCTTAGTTAGTGGTCCTAAACGCGGCTGCTATGTTCGAGCATACCTCGACCTCGACTCGAGGTCCTAGATTCGATTCCCAGATCGCGCAAAGTGTTATTAGGGTTTTCTATTAAATTCTCAGTAGCAGATCGAAATATGGCGTTGTGCCCGATTATATGTTATTACATGCTATTACATGAGACCTAAAACATACCCGGTGAACTGTGGATGTATGTTCGCCTTCGAGGATACAGGCGTGATGGTATATTATGTAACTACATATTTACGAATAGTGCGCTTAACACGCGAAACGAAATTCATCATAGGTGGGGAATGCCGGCCAACCGACCGCGACCGGTTTTGCTGAGACGGATTTCTAGGATCGCGCGTAATTTTGAATTCGTGATAGCTATCTTCTACGGTATTCATTTAAATTGAAATCTGTAAAGGACAATTTTAATCTAAATTAAAGGCCCAAGTTAACTAACAAACTTATCCGCATAAAGATTAATACTAAATTGGAGAAAATAGCTTTGTAAATAACCTAATACTTTCAATTAGGACTTTTCACTAGGTTTTTTGAAGAACTACAATTCTTTAAAACATTATTTTGATGTATCTCACAAGGTTTAGCCAGCGTGAGCCATGTAAGCGCCCGAAAATAATTTATTTTTCTCTACTATACAAAATCTTAATTGGAATGAATTGTATATATCAACCTTCCGTAGAAAAATCTCTAAAAAATCGCAATAAAATCTGTTGCGCAGCTTAAAAGATCTAAGCGTACATAAGGACAGACAGCAAGAAGCGAACTTTACTTTATACTATGTATATAGATTTAGATGAATTGCTTCACGTGATAGGTATTAGTTATTAGAATTTAGATGCATATTTATTTTTACCTCTCAATAAACTGTTTACCGCCTATATACACTATGTTATTATAGGATTTGTAAGTGACACATATTAAAACATATTCTTTACGAATTACAACATTAACTTGAGTAAATAACGACAAAGTTCTCATACATATCTTATTTCCTTTAGATCCTATTATGTTATTATAAACACATTTAGAAAAATGTCGAAAAATATCCGAAACAACCGAAATGGGTGTTCAAAACAGCTAATCAATAACACGTAAACGTAGGTACCTATTTGTACGTCGTTAGTTCACACAGGGTGAACGACTAACGACCTTTAATATTATATGGGTAAATTGAGTTAGTTTTAACATACAGGTTACAGTTCGATAGGTTATGAGCTTATGACTACAGTTTTAAATTATGAAAAGAGCATTCCGAGAGCGAGAGAACATTAAAAGATGAAGGACATTCAACGACATAATAATTGTTTGAAAAAAAAAAACTGTTAAGTAAAATAAACAATACTTACATATACCATAACGGTCAAATTTGTAACAGTCAACTGAAAATTTATAAAATAAATACAGTTTAATAAAGATGTGTGGGAGTATACAAGCGATCGAGCGCCATTGTTACGTAAATTCGTTCGTTACAGCTACCGCCTGTGGCTGTCGCCCGTGTATTCAACCAATGACAGATTATGATTGATAATTTTGAGAGGCGTTGAAAATTTGTTATAAATTTATTGAATTTCAATGTGCCAGAAGGGTTTTAAATATGGTTTAAAAATTCCGGTGGGGTGTTGTCAACCCTGGTTATGACTTATCTACTACTCGGATAAGAATAAGAATAATGGTTAAGGGTCAGAACCGATTTTCATAGTCCTCAGAAAAGATCATTTTGGCAATATTTATCTGTTAAACAACCATATTAAATAAATGAATCTATACACGCGGTACCGTGTCAAGCCAAGTTCAAGCTAACAGAATGGCGAGCGGTACCGTGTATAATAATATTACACGAACCATTTGGAGCTACTTTTCACCCACTCATAACAAACTATTTCACATAAACATGTCAAATTTTGCACATATATTGAAACTTGCGAGATACATAAGAGATCCAAATTTCATAAACACACCTCAAACAGTTATTTAGATATTAACGTCCAAAAATCGTCATTTTTATCACTGATTGACATTTAAACTAAAACTCTAACCCAGTTCCAGATGACCTAGAAAATTCAAATTTGGCATCCAGACAGGTAGTTGGAAAGTTACAAAGGAATAAATCAGAAACTAGTAAAATTTTATTATAATTTTTCAATTAATTGATTCTATTAGGAACTCTTACTTATAGTGCATGTAATGTAACAATTAGCAATCAAAATTGATGACAGCCGGTCTTTATGTTGATTTTAAGGTCTTTACGTGAATATATAACTAGTGGAATACCGCCCTTAATTTTTTTTAAAATCCAAACATATTATTTATTTATTTACACATTATGCGTTAAATACGCAATGGCGGACTTAATGCCTAAGGCATTCTCTGCCAGTCAACCATTAGGTGATGCAGAGATAAATGTTGGTAGGTGTAAAAGATAAGGGTTTTTTGAAATTATGTTTAACCTATTTAATATCACAATATATAAATAAAATATCAACACCAAAACATAATATATATAAGACATATATAATACATATATACTACACATATACAATACATACACATAACAACATCATACATAAATATCAATACAATAAATAAAAATATAATTAGTCAACATTAACTACTAAATACAGCATTAACCAGATAGTTCTGCTAAATGACACTGGTAAAGCCGACGTACCTTGACTTTAAAACTGAAACGATTAGATGACATCCTGATTTCATAAGGAAGCGCATTCCATAGGAGAATAGATTGGATATAGAATGATGAATGTACTAGACCGGAAGTATGGACAGGACAGAAAGAATAAGATTATTAGAAGAGCGAAGGTTAAGGTCATGATTAGAGTATAAAAAGTGAAAATGTGGAGTTAAGTAAGAGGGAGTGTTGGGAGAAAATAGAATAGAATACAGAGTTGTCAGAGCCCGCAAACTACGACGCTGGCGTATGGGCAACCAATTAAGCTCTGAACGATGGCTCGATACATGGTCATACTTACGAAGATTAAAAACAAATCGAATGCAATTGTTGAGTAATCTGTCAAGTTTGTTAAGAAGGTCAGCATTCAGATCGTAAAAGCACAAATCACCATAGTCAATTATAGGAAATATAAATTTAATAATTTACACTAGATTGCACTAGCATGGTTTTCGTTTTAATTGGGAGAAAATTTTTCAGGCGATAAAAAGACTTTAGAGTACCGATCACTTTCTGACTAACCTTGGAAATATGAGTTCTCCAATCCAATTTGGCATTAATGTGTAAACCAAGGTCCTTTACTTCCGTACTAAACGGTATGACAAGATCACTGAAAATCTATTCTGGTAATCATACGAGAGCTCCCTATTACAATTGCTTGACATTTGGAAGGATTAACTGATAAGCCAAATCTCTCAGACCAATCCCTTAAGGCATTTAGATCCCGGTTAATAGTATAAATTGCATCTGATAGAGAATCTACTGCGGCTTGTGTGTATAATTGCAAGTCATCAGCATACAAATGATACGTACATCGCAGTTCATGAGTTAAAAGGTTAATAAAGAGGGAAAAAAGAAGAGGTGAAAGTATACCTCCCTGAGGGACGCCAGCACGAAGCTCACACCAATTAGACGTAGCCCCATCTATACGAACCGATTGCTGTCGTCCCATATAAAGCGAACCATGCCAGTGCCTCTAATGAGATATTATAATGAGAGAGAATAGCCAAGAGAATGTCGTGACTAACAGTATTAAAGGAATTGGAAAAATCTACTAAAACCAGCACAGTAATCATTTTATTCTCCACTCCATTTCTCAAATCACCAGTCACTTTAAGCAAAGCTGTAACTGTACTGTGACCTGGCCTGAAACCGGATTGTAGTGGACTCAAGATATTGTTACAATGTACAAAGGATGATAGTTGATTGTGCACACATGCTTCGAGTACTTTAGAAAGAAATGGAAGTATAGATATAGGTCGAAAGTGACTGGGAAGAGAAGGATATACAGTTTTAGGGAGCGGACGGACATAGGCTTTACTTCATATGGATGGAAACTGTCCAAAGGATAGAGAAAAGTTTATGAGATGAGATATAATAGGAAGAATCTGGTCAAGAATAGTAATAATCATTTGTCTACTCAAATTGTCACAGCCCGTAGCATTAGATTTTATTGAAAGAACGGACTTTTTAATCTGATCACATGTAACCGTGGAAAACTTGAATGGGACCATGCCCATACGAGGCAATGCAGCTATGTAGTGAGTTGTCTTACTTTTAGTTTGATCACTCAGTTTATCGGAGGCTGTGAAATGGTTATTGATATCATCTAACTTT
Source organism: Saturnia japonica (assembly GCA_033032175.1). Classification (NCBI taxonomy): domain Eukaryota; kingdom Metazoa; phylum Arthropoda; class Insecta; order Lepidoptera; family Saturniidae; genus Saturnia; species Saturnia japonica. Next base: position 10,906,853 of record CM065314.1, read on the forward strand.
ATTGTATTAGGTAGATCTAGATGTTGAGATTTACCAAAGCCAAGAGTCCCAAGGAACTTCCACATATCAGCCGAGGAAGAACAAACAGAGATATTATTAAGGATATACTGACGTTTGGCATTGCGTATAGTCTGGTTACATCGGTTTCTAGCGGACTTAAATAACTTCCAGTTCATCTCGACACGGTTTCTTTTAAATTTACGAAAAGCACAGTCTCTACGTCTCATCGCCATTCGAATCTCATTTGTCATCCAGGGTGCCGAAGGTCGCCTTAATTTAACTTGTTTTATGGACGCATGAATATCGTATAAGTTTGTGATAAAATTGTTAAAAATAAAAACTTTATCATCAATATTGTTAGCATTTATCAAAGGTTCTCAATTTATTTCTGAAACATCTGCACAGAGCTTGTCCACATTCATTTATGCAAAGCAACGTATGAGCAATATTTTTGGTTCTTTTTTCGGAGGTTTAAGAGTATAAGAAACGAAAATAAGGTCATGATGGGAGAAACCTGGTGCAGGGTGCTGACCATGAGAGAAAACAAGTGACAGATTAGAAGTAAGAATTATGTCGAGCCAGGTGTCATCTCCAGTTACATTGTGGCGAGTAGCTTGGAGGGGTAAAATATGAAAGCTGGAAGATTCAATGGCACGCATAAGCTTAACAGTACGCGAATCACGCTGTGCAAAAAGATTTGTATTGAAGTCACCCATGTTTATGTGATGTTCATAGTCAGATCCCAAAGTTTCGAGAACTGTCTCAAGGTCAGTAAAGTAATCTATGAAAGGGAGACAATAAGTAACACCGATTAATGTTTTAACTCCTCTGACACAAACCTCTAGAAAAAGATACTCCACAGAAGCAAGATGCTGAGAAGAAGATAATTTAACAATTTTATAAGACAAATCGCTACGGCGACCCCACCGCCTCTTCTATCGACGCGGTCGTTACGAATAAGAATAAAACCAGGGTGCGAATACATGGTAGAAAGTAAATGAGGTTTGAGCCAACTCTCAGAAATCAGAATGGCATGAACATTTGTATCTGAAAACGCTTCTAGGAAATCACTATAATGACTTGGCAGACTTTGAGCATTGATGTGACAAACATTAAACAACCGGTTTGATTGTCGATTCAGGCTTTGTCGTAAAATGTCACCAAGGGTTTCGGTCACAGAACAATAACTGCAGTTATCAGACGAGCTAACAGAAACATTTGCAGAATAGAATGATGTATCACTATCTGATGTTGACATAATAATATAAAAAAATATTAATAATACTATAAATAAAATATATAGGTACTCCTGTCTAAAATTACTATCTAGTTGGGTGCAAGTATTTATCTATGCACCACCCGCCCAGCTTACATTCACAACTATTTAAAGTGAAAAATAGAATAAAAATAAATACACTCAAAATAACACAACAAATAAAGTATACACTAAAGTTAACGAGATGTTGACTTATCTGTAGCATGTACTGTAGGCCCCTTCGGATATTTATCCAGCAAAGGTAACAGATCGTCCATGCAGATAACCTTGTGTCGTCTTCCATCAGGCGCTTTTATATATATATTGCCATCTTGAGTCCAACAATCACGCATACCAAAATGAAGTCTGGCTTTAATGAATACTGCCTGTCGGCTCCTCGTTAAGAACTCCTTAATTGTGATCGAAGATCCCTTCAATCTTGTCTTTGCCTTCCAGACCGCGGACTTGATATCAATATTATTGAATCTAACTAATATAGGCCTGCAATGGTCTTTTGTTATGGTTCCAAGACGATGACAAACCTTGATGCAACTGGCTGAGATATTTTTCAGTATTAGTACTTATAACCTATCCACAAATCACAAGGCCTTAGCCTTGACAGCGCTCTTCTTGACATAGGCTTCTCTATATTTAGTAAAGGGCAGGCTTACGTTGGACTCTCATAGAGTTAAAACCTTACATGTAGTACATCTTATCAATTCAGATCCAAGTCAAATCAAGGCACAAGAGAGCTCTATTATAGAGCACAACCGCCTGCGCACGCTATACCGTCCCGATTTGGCCAAATTAAGTATAAACAGAAAACACGTAAATAAAATTTGGGATCTGAATGGGCAATTCACTCGAACATTTCAAAGGTACAAGAAAATATAGAAAATAACACAAAAAAGACAATTATACCCCATAAACATAGGAAAATACAGTGGATTAACAAATACCATTTGGTATTAATTTTATTATGAACTAGCTGGTACCCGCGACTTCGTCTGCGTATTATTGAATATACACAGATAGATCTCGGAACACGACAAACCAAAAGAAAATCATGGATGGGATTGTCACTATGTGTATGGTGGACGCGATCCCTATCACCCTGCTATATTACTGTATATGCACCGGCTGATTTTGGAACACGACAAAGCAAAAGAAAATCATACATGGTTTTATCACTGTTTGTATGGTATTGTCATTATATGCCAATATGAATCCAACACATTAACCGTCCCAATAAACATACAAACTTTACATTTATTATATTTTTAGGATAACACTGATTAAACTATGACTTTTACCGGGCTAAAAAGTACCCTATGTGTTATTTCAGGTTATAGAATATCTGTCTGCCAAATTTCATTGAAATTCGTTCTGCCATTATTCCGTGATTGAGTAACAAACATCCAAACATCTAAACATACACACTTTCACATTTATTATATTAAATAGGATAAGTACCTACTAATAATTTCTGTACAAAAAGTAATGATATACCATCAAAAATTTCAATGTGAAATAAGAGCCAAGTTTAATATTATGATATTTGCATTGGTTGTTAACTTTAACGACAAAAGAAGTGAGATCTAAATGGGTGCAAGGTTCAATGGTCAGTCCTGAAATTTATTTATAACAACAGAAAATATTTTATAACAATTTAAAATATCATTTCTTCTTATAACTTAGTCACTTCAAAACAGAGCCGCTGATGGCTTTTACAGCTTCACCGAACTTGGGGGTGAGCACTTAGGGAACTCAGTCGCGAAAGTTTTGGACAACTCGCGCACAAGGGTGCCAAAGTGGCACATGTGTATATATATGTATTTAGTAATCTGAAATATGGTCTACTCTGACTAGCTTAAAAAAAGAAAAAATAGGTTCCTTACAGAACCCATGTACCTGTGAGGTGTGCACGTATGTACATATTTGTGTAATGTTTGTATGTTGGTAGCTAAGTGTTGCACGTATAGTGTCACTTGTATCGCGCGGGCGGCTGCCTGACTCAAGGGTTTCCCACTGTGGAACGGACCTAGGCTTAAGTTGCCGCTAGAGAGGGTGGTCGTGACGGATGTGCGGGAGCGATGTTAACCGCTCGTCTTCTGCGGAGAGAACAGTGGTTACGCGGGCGTGGGCGGTGGAACGCTCTTTTTGGAAAGACGGTGGAGTAGAACGCGTTAGTTTTCTCGAATTTTCCGTCCGGGTCGGTGAAAATGTTTCGCTGTCGGCGATTTTTCCGTGAGGCGGTTGGAATAGGGACATAAGTAGAGGCTGCTTTAATAAACGGGTTGGCGTGATTCGACGCGTTATCGAAGTAAGATCGCGACAGGAATTTGACGTAAGAGTGAATCGACGGAAGATCCATATCTCTATGGAGATCTTTCGTTCGCATGTATGGAGGGGCACCAGTAAGACGGTAGAGAAATCTATTCTGAGTAGTTTTCAACTGTTTGAAATTAGATTTTGACATATGTCCGAACGCGGGCAACTATATGTTTTGATCGGACGGAGTTTGCGTTAGTAAGTGCCTTTGTTTTATATACTCGAGATTCTCTATATTTAAAAATAGTGGTATAGGTACCCATACAAATTTTCTTCATCTATTTCACTTCTTAAAAAGTACCTTAAAGACTATTGTCTATCAATCTATCTATTACTATTATTATAAATGCTAAAACGCGTTTTCTTGTCATTCACCAGCACGACACTCGTCCAAAAATATATCCAAAACCTCGCAATATGAGCCCTGCATGAATATATTAGGGTACAACTTCACAATGTAGAATATTATTTACACATAAAACTTTTGGAATATCTAATAAAATTATGAGTCATAATTTTTGCGGATCTACAAGAGCCTTTTCATACGTGAGGTTATGTTTAAAATATTTATGCTGATTTATTTATGTATAATGATTAGGTATTTAAAATTATTGCATAATATTTTAATGAGCAATACAATTATGCATAATATATGCTACAAATATTATTTGTTAAGTAAGGTATATTGTATTAATCGTTTACACTGTTGTTTAAAGGTTGTAAAGTGACGTATGTAGTGCCTCTATTTACAACTCGTTAAAGTAAGTATTAATGTAATTTTAAATTCGCACTCGTTTATGAAACTATAGCTATTATTTGAAGTATCTAACAATTGATAATAGACTACACACACAGATCTCCGTGACTACACTGTACAGTGTAGGTATATGCGAAACACCCGGCACGCGGCACATTTTAAAATCACGAGCAAAAAAGTAACTTGTGCGTTTTGGAAACACATATAAACGCAAACAATTGTTTTCTATGATGTTAAAAATTTTACTGTAAAACTAATAAATCAGAGTATAGAACAGATCTTACTGATGATAATTTAGAAAACTCTTTGCGACTGTGTATTTAGTTAGATTGATAACAATATTGAAAATCTTTTTTCTCAGGTTCAAACTTAAACTGATATTATTACGAATCAAATAAACTTGTATAAAATAATTTTTTTTTTCAACTACGGCCAGCGACTTTGTTGACAATGTTAAGATTCTTAAAATGTTTGCCTGTAACTTCTAAAGGTTGCGTTGCGCATAGTTGCTGTATTGACTATATTATTGATCAGATTAGGTACATTGTAACCACACCTTCGAATCGCTAAAACAAATTTAGATATTGCCTTTTCCGAACTCGAAATTACTTTTATCGTATATGGCTAGTTTCCTGCCAAGTAACAACCAGAAAAATCACTTCCTTTCTTATTATAATTATGAAGATTAAGTATATAAAAAAATCATGCAAATGCAGCAAGAGGTGATGTCGCTCAGACAACGAGCTTGATGTTTATCAAAACTTCGAACGGTTTCGATTTTTATTAGCTTATTGGTCGGACATACCTACCACCAATCTCTGAAAAATCAAAAATTACATGGATTTTCATTATGACTACAATAAAAAAGGAATCAAATACTGCCAAAGCCTATCATCTGTTTTTGTAAAGATTCATAACAAACAGGTAACGGTGGGGGTCACTCTGAAAGTATTGATGGAATCACTTGCGTACGAATGATCAATGTGATCAACAAAAATATTTCGACTCCCACTTTCTATTTTACCCCATCGAAGGTTAAGTATATAGTATATAGAGTGATAAAATTTTACACCATGTACATCCGGTTACATCATGTAATCACACCAAGGTTGACATAATAGCTATGTTTTCGGCCAGAGATTGAATGAAGAACATGCAACGTAGAGGGGAGATGTTTTAATGACGCGACAACGGGCTTATGAGTCTGTCTTTATGATACAAAATTTTTCTATAACAGGTAAAGATGTCTTACATTGAAATATACAACGAGAATATACGTGACCTGCTGAATCCAGATACGGGGCCTTTAGACCTCCGGGATGAAGGTGGCAGTGGAGCACCGGTGGTAGCAGGTCTTAGTGAAGTGCGTGCCAACAGTGCAGGCCATGTTGCAGAACTACTCGCTCGCGGAGATCGAGCACGTACAGCGGAACCCACACAGGCAAACCAGCATTCTTCACGAGGGCATGCCTTACTTAGGTACTAACAATTTCTTTAATAAAGATATATACTAGCCTTTCTCCATAATCCCGCTCGATGTCAAATGACAATGAATAATATTTATATTGATGAACATAGTATGTTAACAACAATCCCAAAATGTATAAAATACAGATCAATATGGATTTTAGTAAACAATAAGTAGACATTTATACTTCAGCATTGGCAAGCAGCATTATTTGAAATCTCACAATATATCGAGAGAATATAAGTTCACATTCATTCTTTTCTAAGGTGTTTAGATTTTGTTCGATAAAGAGTAATTATTTAATTTTATAGAGAAGAGCTTTATTTTAATAGTTTGGTTAAATATAGTAACAAGTTAGTAGCTAGTTGTAAAAAGGAAAGAATTGATTCAAGTCTAAAGTTCTGTTCAATAATTACTTAATTCTGTCCTAACAAATAAATAAAATTGAAGTGCCTGTTTGTAATGTAAAAATTAAATTTTGTCTGTCTGTCTGCCTGTTTGTTCCGGGTAATCCCCAAAATGATTGGACCGATTTCGACGGCAGTATCAACGATAGATAGCTCATCTTATATGGAGTAACTTAGGCTACTTTTATTTTAGAAAAAGAATTAGGGTTCCTCGCAACAAAAATCATTTCGGAATAAGATGATTTTGAGCCGATAAGTGGCTTACGCTGAGTAAACCATAAGAGATATATTAAATTAATGTAGAGCATAATTGTGGAGGTTAAAAAGACCTACAAAAAGTTAGCGCGACCGTATAGTATGTCTGTCTTCTAAGGATCACCCACAACAAGCATTTTTATCTTTAAAACAACCGGGAGCGGCAGAGCACGATTTGTACGTGTGCCCGATCAACGGCATTCCGAAGTCCACGCGAGAGCAGCCGCGAGCGCAGCTAGTTATCTATACAAATAAAATGATTTATGTAAATGCCGATTCCGTTGTGCGCGCATACACAAAAACTACTTGATAGATATTGACCAAATTTTTGTTTGTTTTTTACTCCTTAAATACTTTGTCCTTAACAAAACAAAATAATCACGTTATCTTCATTCAATAAATAGTTGTTCAACTTTAAAACTACGAAGTTTATATGCATTACGCGGTTTTGTCGATGACATGAGCGAAGCCGCGGGCACAGCTAGTATCATATTAAATTTAAATTGAAAATTATAAACCCGTAACACCTTTGTCATAGTTTCTATACTATTATTTGATTGGTGAGTAACTACAAGCGACCCTAATTATATCTACTTAGATAACTTAATATGATAATATATAACTTGCGGTGTGCCCGCGGCTCCACACGCGTTTGTTACTACGCAGTAGTTATTTACATCCCTTTTTTTCTCATATTGTTGATATTTCATGTATGCCGTATCAACTGAGGAATGGCATGCATTTCCCGTGTACAATTTTTATCAAAATTGGTTAAAAAATATTATTGTAATCTACAATTTCTAATGAAACGATTCTTATAGCCTCTCAATTATAGTATGATGTATGCTTCCCGTCTACAAAATTTAATCAGAATTTGTTGAGAATTGATGAAAAATTTTTTGCACTTTTTTTTTACTATTTCTAGAAGTAATATTGACAGTGGTTATATAACCCATCAATTATTACTTATACTTCCCGTGTATAAAATCATTAAAATAGGTTAATAATTAATTAAATTAAAATTTTTGAAACTTAGTTTCTTTTTACGATTCCTAAAAGTGTTTTTGAAGATTCTCATAGCACTCATGGAATGTCTTGTACATCCCCAGTACAAAATTTCATCAAAATACTCACAATAGTATTTTTGGCAATTATTTTTTTTACGATCTCTAAAAGTAATATTGATATTTCTTATGTCCTATCAATTGACCAATGACATTACCATCTCGTATACAAAATTTCATAAGAATCGGTCAAGCCGTTTTTGAGTTAAATCCGGAAATACAAACAGACAGACAGACAAAGAGACAGACAGACAAAATAAATTTAAGGCCATATTCGTGATCAGCGTCGTTCATTTAGTATACCTATCGTGAAATTTTGGAAAATTATTAAAAGTACAGACAGAACTACTTACAGATTTATTATTATTAATATAGATAAAACGATGCTTTGGGAAAACTTTTCAAAATTATAAAAAGCTTCTTTAGTTATAGATAACTATTAATTTTAAAATTGGTCCTTAGAGTATAATTTTTAAATTTAACTGTTTTAGTTAAATTTATAAAAGTTTCATGTAAGTAATATTTTAGCTTAAAGTTAGATTGTTTGCTTTAATTGTGGTTTAAATTTAATTTTGAAGCAATGACGGCTTAGTGGTAGCATGTACGCGTCGATCGACGTGAGTTCGAATCTTCACGATGAGTCTGAGCTTTTGGTGGAGGAAAACATAGTAATGAAACCATGGCATGGTGGTCGAGCTAACTAAGTTGAAAATCTGTAAACACCCATTTGTCTATCGTCCAGTCCTCCTACTGGGTTTATTAGTATGCTAAACAACTTAGACAACATTGCCACTTAACATCAGATGAGGTTGTGTCCAATCGATAAATTAATTTTCATCACACTTGCACGTAAACAGTGTCATAATATGCAGGATATCTTGGGTGTAACACCCTAAATAAAACTCGAGGGCTTATTTGCGTTAATGCCTAAGGGCGTAATGGCTCTTGCAATTGATGCCATTTCTTACAATCCATTTAGCTCTAAGCATCTTTGCGCCATTTACGTTTCTGAAGGCAACATATTTGTGTTAAAAAAAGCCGCTCTTCGCAAATTTTGTAATTGTTGAGTTGACTAGTATTGTTTGTTTGTGGCTCGCAAATGTGATGAAGAACATTTGTTACACGGGCGTTACGGGAATTACGAATATTGACTCATTAAAACAGTCTTTGACTTCGGGCTTCTAATAGACTCGTAATTTCTTACTTACCGCCCTCAATACACAATGTACTAAAAGAATTTAAGGAAATGGACTTAACCTCGACTTATTTTCAGTGTGACAGTGAGCAGGCAAGTAGAGGCTGGTACACAACGAGGCCGATTGTTTCTCATCGACTTAGCGGGGTCAGAGCGCGCAGGGCTACGATCGCGCCGGTTAGAGGGTGCACACATTAATCGTTCACTTCTTGCCCTTGGAAACTGTATTATGGCGCTTTCAGGTGGAGCGAGGCATGTCGTTTGTATATTTATATACAATATATTTTAGTCTTTATGCTTCTTATTGTTATATCAAAGTGCCTGCTAGTTTATAATTGCATGTTTTTGAAAGGAGTTTCAAATATACATTAAATTCTTGCAGTGTGATATCGTTGAGGCGCTACGTTTTCTAGTTTTCTTCTACTACCTATTATCTACATTGTTACAATGATTAAAGATTTCCCAAAAAATCATATAGGTACTTGGCAAACATTTTGATCGCTTATTAATTTAGATGTTTATTTTGTTTATGATTCATTTCTAAGTGAAATAACTTTTAGGCGCGGATCTAGTTTAAGTTTGGAGGAGGATTGAAGTTTCTCAAATTCAACTTCGAATGCATTAAAAATAAAATCAGAATTTTCTACGATAATTTAAATCACTTGGATCCGCGCCTGCTGCCTGTTATTTAGCAAATTTTTTAGTCGTTACTAAGGCTAAAAAGCTCAGATTAGACTTGCAAAACATAAAGGGACGTAGTTTTTAATTATTTTGTGTTATAAAGGTACGTGAACTATCGCGATTCTAAATTGACTCGGTTACTGCGCGAGGTTCTGGGCGGGCGCTGCCGGACGGCGATGATAGCGCACGTAGCACCCTGTAGCACGCAGCGAGACACCACGCGCTCGACTCTACACTACGCGCGCAAGGCTTCTTCAATAACCAATAGGGTACTGTCGCCTCGTTTATATATAATAATAATACCAGCCTGTAAAAGTGTCTCACAGCTGAGCAATGTGGCCTTTTCTCGAGAAAAGGCCCGGGCTTAACCGCCACGCTAGCCCGTGACTTATTGTCGATTTCAAACGCCGATAAATCAACAGATCTATATTTTTCCCTACATACAGTGCTACTAAAAAACATGTCATTTCCTCACGGCTTAGTAGTGTGTTACCCATCTTAGGCTACGCTCTCGCAAAACATCAGATGAGATCCTGGTCTGAAGCCTATAAAGTATTTGAAAAAATAAACCCCCAATGGACTAGTGAGAACCGGAAGGCTGCGGAAGCCCGCTGGATCCTAGCACAACAGGACCGGACGTTATAGTGATCTTTGGGGGAAGCCTATGTGTAACAGTGGATGTATTTCGGTTGAGACGACAATAATTACAATTACAGTTTCAAATGTTTAAAAAATAATAATACTGGCTGAATACATTATTTCTTTGTACCCTAGAGTAGCTATTAATTAGCCATTATTTAGCCAATTAGCCCATGTTTTGTATATTTTTATTAACTGTAATGTATCATACTTTTTTAGGTGGAACGTGAATTAATCCAGACTCCAATGCAACTGTCGCAGTATCGATCAGTCATCAATGATTTACGAGAAGAGATAGCAAGATTGAAGGTTAAAATGAAAGATGATCGTTCAAGGTTCGTACAATGTATCCATGTAGGTAGGTATTTTGATTTTTAAGAAAAAAGAAGTACGATATTATAATGTATAGATTCTTAGAATTTTGTAAAGTAGTAAGGAAATTCTTACACTAAACTTAATCTATGAGAATAACATAACATTATACATTAACCTACAATATTTTTTATATACATATATTATAAGTACCTACTTGGTTACATATGACAACCCAAAAATTACATCACGAGTTGAAAATAATTACTGCGTAACAACCGCGTGGATAGTCACGGGTACCGCTAGTAACTTATAAGTTGTCATTTTAAAGGCTAGCATTTTTTTTACCCGGGCGACAAATTGCTAGATAAGGCCCTGATTGTTTTGTATAAATAAATTTCCCTTTCAAATGCTGTAGCAGAATAGAAAATAAACAATAATTAATCAAACAGAACCCGGGCTGAGTATGAGCTCGATGATACAGTAGTTGCCGAAGACACGCCGGAGACTGCAGCGCACCTGAAATCACTTCGGGAAGCAATCGTTTCTACATTCAAACAACAAATGAGGCTACGTCGTCGACTGATGGAGCTAGATAGCCATTTACTGGGATTAGCGCTCGATGCTGAGAGACAGCATGCCGCTATCTCACACTGGGAGGCACGGTTTAATCGACTTTACAAACCAATTAATGTTCCTGGGTCGAGACTTAGCACACAACAAAGTTACAGGTTAGTGTTACAGGTTAATGAGTATGAGTCTGTAGTGTCATATATAATTGCAACACACAGGGATGACCCTGAACTCGTAGAATACGTTATTTATTTATTTAATAAAAAGATACGTAGTGTACAGCCACGGTCACGGCCGTCGCATTGGGGAATTATTGGTATTGAAATAAATATCTACCAAACTGTATGTTTACTTCGTTCCACAAGTCATATGTGAATCTGAGCTTTAGATAAATGTACATTAGTAAGTTCACAAGAATTTCAAAACAGTTTTCAGATTCATCATAATTACATAAATTATATCATACATTATATTGCTGAGTATGAACCTTCTACTTACCTACGTCATTTACATTGGGCAAAGGCACTTACTGCTCAAGGGAAGGCACAAGTTGAAGAAATACACATACATTCTATATACAGGCATTATAACCGATGAGAAATGGATAGTTCTATATTCTCCTATTATATAATGGAATATTGAGAATTTCATAAGTATTCCTTTCTTTCAAAGTTTTTCTTCACCGTCTATTAATGAAAGTGTTAGGTGCTAATTAAATACAAATTAGTAAATATATTTTTATGAATTCGGAAAAAAATTATTGCTAGCCATTATTGAATCGATATTCTTAATAGCTTTTAATTCAATTTTTTAAATTAATATTGCGATATGTCGAGGTGGACGAGTGGTATTACTGGTGGAATATCGATTCAATGTCCGCAGTTTTGAGCCCCGACATGTATCTACAAATTTTTCAGAACTTACGTGTATTTACATATTAGAACTAGTAACACTATCGGCTTACGGTGAAGGAAAACATCGTGAGGAAACTATCACTTGAAAATGTTCTTTTCATGCCACTGTATGAGGAAAGAAATACAGAGCTGTTAGTTCTCGGCGTTTGAGAACGCCAATAGGCTGGCGTGGCGATTAAGCTGGAGCTTTTCTTCGGAAAAAGGCCCCATTGCCCATTAGTGGAAGATTTGTAGGCTGGTGTTATTATAATATTGTGGAAAGCAACTGTATTGGACTTCGTTGGTACAGAGGCGGGACGGGTACGTCACTAAGTGGCAGCGAGCGTGCCGAAGCCGAGGTGGCTGTAGAGCAGGCGTGGTCGGAGCTGGCAGCAGTCGAGCGCGAGCAGGAGTCCGCCAGGATCGAGCGAGAAGCAGTACAGCGACAACTCGAGCAGGTGCGCCTGCGGGGCGCCGAACTCGAACAGGTTCATAATAATTGTAACACATTCATTGCATTGGTTGTCCAACTATATGAGTTGTAAGTACCTACCTAATTTATGCTCTAGGGCTTATTAATTCTTGTTTCTTCTTACACTTAGTTCATAAACTCACATAAACAATACAATCACTCATACACACGGTGACCCTTTTACACTTGTGTACATGAAATCACAAACACACCCACAGATACTTTTCCTTTATACATGTTTTACAATGTTACTGTTTTTTGTATTTCATAATTTCTGATTTTTGTATGTAAGCAGAGGAAGGGCACCGGAATCCGGGACACAAGACTATTTTTATCCGGACTCAATAAACTTTTGATATTCTGTTATTTCAATTACATTAGAAAAACCTCAACCTGATGCTGCAGTGTCACCTGGTATCTGTAGGATAGCTAACTCCTCACGAACTTACAGTAGAGATATCATGTTTGGGTTTCATTAGAATGGTCTCAACAAATAGGTTACTTGTGTCGGGGGTTTAATAAATTTTCAATTTACCTCGTATTGTGTGAAGTCACGGACAAAAGACCAAAAAGTAGATCATTGTGCATTTTAGGACTAATAAGAAAGGTATAGCTATAAAGGTATAGGTATTATACAGAAATGGCTAAATATTAGCTTCAAAATAGTAAATTCAGATTATGTTTATACACCGGTCCAGTTTCTTGCCAGGTCTTGATAGGTTGTTTTCGGAACCATTAGTAGTGTTTTTGTCGTTTATAAAAGAAATAATGAGGCCGAAATATAATTTTAAATTATGTTGGATTTGGAAGGATTCTATGTTGATTTACAGGAGCTACCGGCAAGGATCAATAATGGGCCAGAGCGCGAAGTGCTCGCGTTAGTGTGTCGAGTACACGAGCTGGAAGCGGATAAATTGGCTCTTCAGGGCGAACGAGCTGCACGAGCACATGAACTGCGCCGGCGGGATCTCGCGCTACAGCGTCAAGACGCTCAGCGAAGACTTTCCGATGAGATCATCACTCGGCAGCGACGGACACTTGATGGTAAAAAGTTTTATTCAAATTATCCTCAGAGATTTAGGTATATAGATCTTGATAAAGCGAATATATTTATTTATTATTTGCTGTACCCGTGGCTTCGCTCACGTGGACTAAAGAATGCCATCGATCGGGCATACGAGCGAAACTTCCTCCCCCACTCCCGGCTATAATAAAAATACTTATTGTGGATGTTCCTTAGAAGATAGACATATACTCTCGCAGTCTTTTTGTAGGTCTTTTTAATGTCTACAATTATGTGATACATTAATTTGCTATATTCTTTAAGGAAAGAGGCGTGATGTATGTATGTTATTACGTGAATGATAGTGATGGCTGGAAATTACTTCCTTTCTGTATATCCACTAAATATCAATTTTAATTGTAAACAATTATTAGATACAACAACCTACACCGAAAAAAAAAACGTAAATTGATAAACCCGTTCGAGTTTTTGCCGGCTCCTTTCGATGAATGGGGTATTTTCCAAACCGGTAGTAGCGCTATAACGTTCCTAAATGCCTTCTTAGGACTTAAATTGAATAAAGTATATTATATTTTGATAAAAAATGTAGGTATTTAGTTAGTTTGAAATTTATAACAACCTCCGAGTCCCAAGGTTTATACATAACTAGCTTTGCCCGCGGCTCCGCAGGCGTGACCTTCATATCTATATCATTATATACACTCATACACGAAAATATACTACGCTAAACTATATGAAACATACTCGTTGAATAAAACGACTCGAGCGCCACCTTCTGTACGTTGAAGGACATAGTAATATTTCTTAATTGTTCTTCTTATTTAGTAATAATTCTGACATACTAATGTCAGAAATTTTTACGCAAGTGCTAAGAACAACTGAGAGTTTCTTACCATACGTGCCTTCATACGGTTAAATCGATAATAGAGCGTACTCAGACTTATCGCAGCGTTAAGATCAGAATTCAAATTTATAGCCTTAATCTTCGAAATCGACGGCTTACGGGAAAAGAGATTTAAACGAATAAAAAAGAGTATGGCTTAATAATAGTGATTGTAACTGTTCACTCGTTTTAAAATACAATAAAATCAACATTTCACTGAATTTCGTTATTAGTTTTATTCCAAGATTGACATAGAGTGATAGATTAAAAAGTGTGACCAAATTAACATAAAAATTACACAGAATATTTTTCTTAATGATACCAATGTTTTCAAACATCTCGCCCACCAAGAACTTCGTTCTTAAATCAAATTAACAAACAAGAAAAAATCACCAATACCTACTTATTGATATAACTTAAATTCAATCAACATAAGTATACAAAGTAATAAGCACATAAAATCAACAATCACACACAAGCAACAAATACAACAAATAAGCAAATTTATAAAGGCATGCATAAATATACTATAGAAATGTTTACATAACAACTCTTTTTATTTTTTTTTTTATATTGAAAATTTACGCAACCTTTACAAATTTTTACATCTCAAACCTTTACTTAAACGTTTTATTATCATTTAAGAGGATACACAACTTATTTAAAGATCGTTTATATAATCCAAATTTAGTTTTCACTGTTACAACTCTAGTTATACCGTCTAGACCTGTATGTTTTTGTATAATTTTTCCTAAAAGCCATTTTGCCGGTGGAACATTTTCGTCTCTAATGATAACAATATCTCCTATATTTGGTTCATCTCCTTTAACTGACCACTTATATCTATTATTTAAAGTTATTAAGTATTCTTTAGACCATTTATTCCAAAATGAATTTACCATTCTTTGACAAAACTTCCACCTACTTAGATTAGAACATTTATTAATTGAATGATCTTCATCAGGTATAGTGATAAGAGGTTCGCCCACCAAGAAATGTCCTGGGGTTAAAGGAAGTGGGTCGTTAGGGTCATCACTAATATATGATATAGGTCTAGAATTTAAACAGGCTTCAATTTGAGTTAAGACTGTGCAAAGTTCCTCAAATGTTAACGTTGAATCTCCAATAATCTTTTTTAAATGTGTTTTAGTTGATCTTACACCTGCTTCCCACAGTCCTCCAAAATTAGGGGCATGTGGAGGAATGAAATGCCAGGAGGTGCCTTCACCTGCCAACATCTGTTGAAATTCACTTGTTAGTTGAGATATATTCCTCTTATACATTTCACACAACTCTTTTTGTGCTCCTAAAAAATTGGTACCATTGTCACTGTATAAATTTTGACAATGTCCTCTTCTGGAGACAAACCTTCGAAAGGCAGCTATAAATCCTTTCGACGTTAAGTCTGACACAGCTTCTAAATGTATAGCTTTTGTTACCATACATATAAATAAGCATATATAGCCTTTATAAGACCTTGCACCTCTCCCAGGTGAAAATCTTATATTTATATGCCCTGTGAAATCCACACCTGCACTTTTGAATGGTCTGGATGGTGTAATTCGAGCCTTCGGTAGTTGACCCATAAACATGTTGTTATTTTGCTTTCTGTACCTAACACAAGTGACACATTCTCTGTATATCTTCTTCACTAAAATTCTACCGCGAGCTATCCAATACTTTGATCTTATATAATTTAACATGATTTGTGGACCACCATGCAAGGTTTTAATGTGAGCATCCAAAGTTATTAACCTTGTTAAATGACTTTCATAAGGTAGAATTACAGGATGTCTTTTATCATAGCTTTCTGGTGAATGAGTCACTCGACCACCTACTCTTAATATATCATTTTTATCTAGAATAGGACTGAGTGTATGAAGAATACTTTTCTTTGATACATTTTCTTTACATTTTAAATCTTTTATTTCTTCTTCAAAATATAATATCTGAGTTGCTTTTATACAAATGTTAAGTACTTCCTCCATTTCTTTCGTAGTTATAAATGTTATATTTTCTTTAGGTCTACTGTCTTTTGGTAATCTAAATTTCAAAATTCTTCGACAATATGATAAAATTCTTAAAGCCTTTTTTAAATTCGAAAACTTTTGCCAAACAAAATTCTCAATAGGTTTTACAACTGTGGCTAACAATTTTATAGGTTTAATCTCTTCTGTGGTTATAAATTCATTAAATTCTGTCTTATATTTATTCTTTTTAATTAAAAAATCAGGCCCATGCCACCACATATCTAACTTAATCAAATCGCAGCTTGACAAACCACGCGAAGCAGGGTCTGCAGGATTATTATTTGTAGAAACATGATTCCACTGATGACTATCTAAGATGTTTAGAATGTCTGACACTCTATTGCTAACAAAAGTGGTCCATCTACTTGGTTCACCTTTTATCCACGCTAAAACAACCGTAGAATCAGACCAAGCAAACAGATTAACTTTAGGTATTCCCATTATCACTGAAACTTCATAAATTAATTTAGCTGCTAGGACAGCTGCACATAGTTCTAGTCTTGGAATAGAAATTTGTCTATCAATTGGCGCAACTTTAGTCTTTGCGGACACCAAATGTACATAAATATTTCCTTTATTATCAATTACTTTAATATATACAACAGCAGCATATGCTGAACTAGATGCATCTGCGAAAACATGTAATTCACATGCATAATCTGTTCTATAATTAAGCCAACGAGGAATTTTTATATGCTTTGTGTTGCATAAATCTCTTTTAAAAGCAATCCACTCATTCAAAAGTTCAGAAGGAAGGATATTATCCCAGCTCAGATTTAATTTCCAGAGCTTTTGCATGAGAATCTTTGATATAACAATGACTGGAGCTAACCATCCTAATGGATCATACAGCCTACCTATATCCGACAATACCTTTCTCTTTGTTACCACATCTTCAATACCTTCAATTTTATAATTATATTCAAAACTATCTGTAATTTTGTTCCAAGAAATTCCCAACACTTTTACTATATTGTCTGTTTTAAATATTATAGTCTCTGTATTTTTTTGTTTTTCACTTTTTATGTAGTTTAATAAGGTATAGCTGTTTGTACACCATTTCTGTAACTGAAAACCACCAGAGTTCATTAAATCATTCATTTCATTAAATATTTGTATAGCATCATTTTCCTCTTCACATCCAGTTAATAAATCGTCCATATAAAAGTCTTTTAAGGTTATTGCTGATGCAAGAGGAAAATTTTGTTGTTCATCTTTAGCTAATTGTTGAAGTGATTTTACTGCTAAATATGGAGCACAAGCTGTTCCAAATGTAAGTCTCAATAAACGATAATGTTGTATTGTTTGGTTCGATTCTCGTCTCCAATATATTCTCTGGTAGTCTGTATCGTCTTCATGAACCAGAATTTGTCGATACATTTGAGATAAATCAGCTACTATACAATAAGGATGATATCTCCACCTCATCAATATATGACGGAGATCTTGTTGAATTTTAGGTCCAATTAGAAAAGTATCATTTAAGGATATGTTATTCGTACCTTTACAAGAAGCATCGTAGACCACACGAAGTTTCGTTGTTTCTCTGTCTTTCTTAATCACAGCATGATGAGGTAGATAGACAGCCTTTGGATTTTTTATTTCTTCAACCTTTGTAATCTCTTCCATATGGTTTTGATCAATGTAATCTTCTATAGCTTTGGTATATTCCTTCTGTAAAGTTTTATCTTTATTAAACCTTTTTTCTAATAAATTAAATCTATGTAGAGCGATTTTGTCTAAACTGTTATTTAGACACCTGGGTTCAGAATGTTTAAAGGGTAAACGAACTTTATATCGTCCATCTTTCTCTCGTATGGTAGTTGTATGAAATAACTCTTCACATTTATTCTCATCGCTTGTCATTTTCTTATAAACTTCATTAGGTTCTTTTTCTAGCTCCCAAAATTTCTTCAATATTTCGTCTTCTTTTACTCTAAGGTGTAAGTTTACAATTTTCTTAGGATTAGGATTTTCAATCCGGCCTGATAAAACCCATCCGAGTTGCGTATTTTGTGCAACTGGACCACTGTATAAAGGATGTTTCAAAAGACCACTCAAAATGATCTCACTATATATCTCAACTCCCAGGATAATGTCGATTTTACCAGGTGTTCCGTACTGAGGATCGGCTAATGGTAGTGTCTCAATATCTGACCATTCTTTGACCACAACATTATTGGTAGGTAGAAAAGATGTCAAAGAACGTAGCACGAAAGCTTGAACCTGCACAGAAAAATTGGGAGTTTGGATTGACTCTAAATTAAATAAAACCTTACTTTTAATTTTCATATCACCATCACCTACACCTGAAACAAGACCATTCATAGGGATTTTATACAAGCCTAATCTTTGTACTGTGTCTTCGGTTACAAAAGATGCTTCAGAACCCTGATCTATTAAAACTCGAACTATTTCGGAAAACCCAGATGGGGTTTTGATCTTAGCTAACGCTGTTGCCAGTAGTACTTCACTATTACTCTCCACAGCAAAGTGAGCCAAGATCTTTTTCTCATTATCTTGATTAGAGGACTCTTTGTTGACAGAAACAGCACGAGTTCTTATATTCTCCGTTGGTGAGGGTCCGCAAGCTGTAGCTCTCTCAATATGTAATAAGGTATGATGTCTTCTTCCACAGCGTCGACAATAGGTAGGTCGGTGACAGTTTTTCACATTATGGCTTGAGGCAAAACAATTGAAGCATAGCCCCTTGGATTTTATAAACTCTATTCTCTTTTCTGGGGGCTGGCTTTTAAATTGTTCACATTGGAATAATAAATGTTGATTATTGCATTTTATACAAGCTAAATTTTTATTTATATTTGTTTCTAGTGTGCAGTGATATGACTTCTGTTTTGATCCCATATGTTTATTTATTTTACATTCTTCCAACATTTCCAAACTTCTGAATCTTGTCTCTAAGAAGCTCACAAGATCGTTCCATGTTGGAAGACTATCAGAATCGCATTGACTCAAGTTTGATTCCCACAATTTTCTAGACTCTATATCCAGTTTTGTTACAATTAAATGAATTACGATAGTATCCCATGAATCAACGATTATGCCCAAATTTTTGAGTAATTTTAAGCAAGACGATGTATTATCTAAAATTTCTTTTATTGCGGTCGAAGATTCAGTTGTTATAATTCTTTGTGCAAATAAACGCTTCATTACTTCATTCACATTATACCTTTTGTTATTATATCTGCGTTTTAATTGATTCCAGGCTTCTTCATAATTTGTCTCTGTAGTATTAAGGTTCATAAGAAGTTTCTCTGGTTCACCGGACAAGCAACTTTTCAGATAATGTAACTTTTGTACTGGATTTATATTATTATTATTGTGTATTAGGGAAACAAACATGTCATGAAACATTTGCCATTCTTCATAACTTCCTTTAAAACTCGGCAATTGGATTTGTGGCAATTTAACTTCACATAGTGATTGTGATGGAACAGTTATAGTTTTTGAATTGGAGTCTGACATTTCCGTCAACATTTTAAAATCTTCCTTAAGCTTTGTTTTGTAATCCGTATAAATATCGTCGAATTCATAATATACATTGCTTATAAAATACTCGTTTTTCTGTTTTTGTTCTTTTGACACTTTACTGACAATGTCCGAATGTAAATTCATAAAATCTTTAGAAATTTTCTCTAAATTTTCGAGTTTTGATTCAACGTAATATTTTGTTATACGTGTTTTCGGCGATTTTTTATAATTCTCGAAAGCTTTTTTTACCTTTTCTAAATTATCATCTTGCCGCAGATAAAGTGACTCCATTTTGTTCGTATAATTTACAACGTAATAGTTGTACTAGGGATTTTTTCCAAGTTCACTTCAAACTAAATAAACGAATAAACTGTTCTTTTACACACTATTTATTAATTTGGTTTATTTATTTCCCGTGTTTCGGCACCATGTTCACTCGTTTTAAAATACAATAAAATCAACATTTCACTGAATTTCGTTATTAGTTTTATTCCAAGATTGACATAGAGTGATAGATTAAAAAGTGTGACCAAATTAACATAAAAATTACACAGAATATTTTTCTTAATGATACCAATGTTTTCAAACAGTAACAGTCACATAAATTCGAAAACTTAGATTGCGATGAGCGTGCGAAAGACTTAGCTTCTAGCGAAGTTTGAGCAAAGCTATATTTGAAAATAGGCTGAGTATGCTGTACAAATTTCACCCTGAATGCCTAAAATATCCAGAGTTTATGTGATTTTATGATTGTTTCAATTTCAGAACTTGGCATCGGGATACCACCGGAGCTGGCCCAACTGTACGAACTCTATCAGCAGGAGATACACGCGTCAACTTATACTGAGACAAACGATATTTACACACCGCCATATCGTCTTCCTCCAATTTCCTCTAGGTACATATCGTATATCAGTAGGTAAGGATACCTAGATTTAAGTGGCAGTGGGCGGACCACGTAGCTCGTACAACGGATGGCCGATGGAACCGAAGATGCAGCGTGGCCAGACCCGCCACAAGGTGTTCCAACGACTTGGTAAAGGTTTCGCTAAGCCGCTGAATGTAGGCAGCGCAGGATCGGTTGTTATGGCGATCTTTGGGGGAAATCATATCGCACCAATGCACCTAGATGCGAAACGCTCAATAAATAAATGTGGGGGTGACACAATTCCACACACTCCATCTAAGTCCAAACTAAGTAAAATCTGTATTATGGCAACTAAGCCTCTGATGTATATACACAAGACAGACACCTCAGTCATGGGCGGGATCGAACCCACGATCTCTTGAATTAATAGTCTTAGCTCGTCGCAGCTTACTACCACTGCACTACCAGGCAAAGTTTAAACAATTTTAATTCCTTTTTATAGTTCTCAATCGGGAGGAAATTATGAAAATATTTTGTTATCTATGTGCGTGAAAGGCTATCGCTGAGCCACCCATGGAACCGGAGTTGACGTTACCGCGAGGCTTTAAAATACAAAACTCTGAAGCGTTTTACTAGTTATCGCGGGAACGAAACTTTATAATGAAAATCTGTTGCTAGCCCCCAGACTATTTGCCTTATTGCTATTTTGTACTACCTACACACGATAAACTATTGAGAACGTAATAAAATTTCTCGTTGTGCCTAATAGTCATAAATACAATTATAATATTACTTTTATGTATTGCTGTTAACATTTAGTGCCCTTCAGAGATCGGTGTAAGAGTCTATACCGTAACTGGCAAATTTTTAAGATACAATAATTTGACTGGCCACAAACCTTTGCGGCTAGCAAAGCAACCGCGGCGCCGTCACACGTTAAATTGTCGTACAGGTGTATTTAAAGGTATAATTGTAGTGGCGACATAATTTTTACGAACATTGCGTCGATCAATAACATACCATCACGCCTGTAACCCTGAAGGGTTAGGCAGAGGTGTACTAATGTACACCCACAATTCGCCGAGTATGTTTTTAGGTCCCATGTAATAGGGGGCGAGCCTATTGCCATTAATCGGGCACGAAACCAAACTCCGAGCTGCTACTGAGAATTTAATAGGAAAAACCCAATAACACTTTGCTCGACCTGGGATTCGAACCCAGGCCCTCGCTCATAGCAGTCGCGCTTACGACTACTAGGCTAACGAGGCAGTTATCAATATGAGTTCAAATCCGTGCAATGAGTCTGAGCTTTCGGTAAAGTAAAACATTGTAATGAAACCACGGATGGTGGTAGGGCATTTTCGTAATGCCTGTCTGATTGGCTAAAACCCTCAAGTTGAAAATCTATCGCCAAGCACCTATAGGTGTGTTCCGACAGCTGCACTTGAGAGCCAGTTTCTCCACTATGCTTAGCGTGCTTCCATCTTTGGCAACATTAGCTCTTAACATTATATGAGATTGTGGCCAAAACGCTAAAGCCTTTAAAAAAAAAAAAGTTTATTTATTAAGTCTATAGATTTATTTTTACATTTCCAGTATTTCTGAGATCATGTGGTCGGAGAGTTCAAGCGGTTCAGGTCGAGGATCGAGCTCAGGTTCCGGAGGAACTTTCGCGCCAGATCGTCTTCCACTAATAGCGCCAACACCAAAGCCACGAACTAGATACGGGTATGTAAAATAATAACAATAATAATAAAAGCCCGAAATGTTGGAGTACGTACTGGGCAAAGTCTTCTATACTTATGGCAGGCACTTACCGACCTCTTCACTGGACATATTCGTATTACTACGAAAATGTTGCTCTAGCGAAAAGGTTTCTTCACGATGGTTTCTTTAATCGTGCGTCAGTCGTATTGATGGAACGTGTCCGAAACAAAATAGAGAGGAAAAGTTTCATAAGGGGACATTGTTAATACCGGGCAGTACTGAAGCCCTTTCGGTATACAGCTCGATTACTGGTTACTTCTAATTAAATGTGTGAAAACAATTAGGCCGATGTACCCTTAAGGGTTAGTGCCAACAAACCAAGATTTAATGTGCGTGAATTCTAAACAAACTTTGTTATACATGTTCCGAAGTGCGATTGAGTAGCCATTAGATCGACATTCCAATTCCATTATGCTTTTTATGTGCCTACCTAATAACGAAAGATATTCATAAAATTCGTAAAATCCTAACCTATGTTTTGTAAAGAATATTCTGGGACATGGACGCTCATTAGTTATATGATCAAATGATTCGCTAGATTCAATAAACAACTTAACAAATTTAAGAGTAAAATAGCAATAAAACACAATGAAAGTCTACCTTTAAAAAAATTATATAAGTACAAAGTTTTTGTAGCTACTTATTGGTGATTGTTATATAAATGGGCAAAATTACTAATACAAGGTTAAACAACGCATCACTGGTTCTGTCGAGGTTATGGGTGCGTTTGGATTACAGATTTCATTGTTTTGTATCATAATGAGAAAGATTTTAAACCAAATTTTAATATTATAAATTGAAATAATCCTTAAACTAATTTGTAACTTGTGACAATCTTTTATGACGTCATTATGATGAGTAAAATACTATCTGGGTGTTAGGACATGACAGGTGTGTTCGATTGGATCGCGACCACCATGCACAGTGTCTCCGTTTTAGTTTGTCGCGTTTCGAGATCAGCTACTCGTATAACAAGCTGGCTAAAGGCCTGAAGCCGAAATGCACTTTTCCGTGCTAGTATAAAAAAATCGTCATAGTATTGCTTGGTAAAAGATATTCCTGTCTGTTCAGAGTGGGAGAACGCTTTTCACAAGAAGCTCATATTAGATACTGACCTCATTTTTTTTTAAATTTAATAACTAGTATGTTCAACCACAATTCTAGCAACTTCACGTGAATTTAATATTTTTGTAATTATTCTAGTAATCTTCAATTATATCTCTTAAAAGATGGCGGTTCCTTTGTTAAAACTCAAAGTCCGAATTAAAATATATAAGTACGTTGCATAATAACCAAACTACATTAGGTACGTAAAATTCCACCAAAGTTTCATAATATATGGCTAAATAACATAACTTTGTAAATTAAAATAACCACATGACTGATCAAGATCTCTCAAAAAACTCCTCTGCTGAATCATTAGATAATGTAAGTTGTTCGATACTATTCTATTATTGATTAATTTAAACTTATAATTTTATATTTTAGTCAATCGAGTGGTGCTAATTTGAAACGTTACGCAAGTGATGACAGTTTGGTGACGGCAGCACCTCGTGGCAACACCGACGCAGCACCTTGAAACAAACTTAATTCAATTGTGGATCCCAAAAATTTTCTATATCACGTTCATCGTGTTTCGGATTTGTCTGTTAATGATGAGATAATCCTCAATTTTATTTATCTCGCTCAGAAGTATATATAATAAATTCATAAGAATGTTTCTATTTCAACAGTTTGATTCAATGTTTTTGGAGATTAATTGGAAATACGGTATTTATATAGTACGGTAATTAATTAATAAAATAAATTCAAAACTTGGGTAGTAATTAACCAATTATTTATGACGTTTTAAAGTTATTTTTCTTCAAGCAGGGTTAAATTTCAGTAACGATATGAGTAAGAACTTTAGGTTCGTATGACAAAAAGTTTACAGAGTTAAATGAGATGAAGGAAGAATTTTCTGGCCCTGAATGGATGTATGTATGGGTGCCGATTCACTAAATTATCCAATTCGGCGACGTATCGACTTCTTAAAATTAATACTTATTAATTTAAACACATACACAAACTCGTAGTAATAGACGTCCACAATTTTTAAAGGGCCTTTATAATGTTACAAGCGTCCATAGGCTGCGGTAACCATGCGGTGCGACGGTGCCGCGGCGGAACGCTCTCGTTTTCCACTATCGCGATATCGTGGTATATACATATTATAAAAAAGTTTTATAAAAAGTTATTTATCCAAAAATGAATAGTAGCGTACAGCGTCTACTTTTGTGTGTATATGTTGTTTTGCATTTAAATATGATTTAAGTTTTAAAAATATAGAATAAAGTTATTAAACGTGTTTTCATTATTTTTTTACATGTAATGTTAAATCATCTAAGAAAATGTAATTTATAATAATGAAAATAAACAAAAATAATAATTCCAATTTATAATGATATTACAAACATTACCTACAATTATTCTTAACGTAATAATTAATATTTATTTTATAGGACACTGTACATTCAAAAAAATAGAGGTTCATATTCCTCGATTAGGTCAACTATTTATTTATATAATTGAAAAGACTATTAAAGAATATTACAAAATAACTATCCTTAATTACAATATAAACATTGGCACAATTAATAGTTACCTACTTAAAACAACACCATATACGCACTATTTCGTTCTACATAAATATATATAAAATATAGCACAAAGGTAATGTGTATGTATATGTTATAGGCAATTTATAAAATGTGTATGTACTGTAATAGAACTTTATCAGGACCTTTTTTCATACTTTATCTAAATAGCATTTGGTATTTTGTTATAAAAACTAAACTATATCACATAAAACGCCGCCAAAATAACATAATATAGGGCTGAAGAACACAAATCTTATAAATTGAAAACCCAAACCATCACATGACACTTAATTACACTTTTAGATCCCGCCAAAAACTCTCACGTGATATTCAAAGCGAATCGGAGATGTATTTCATACTTTGCCAGTATATCATTTGGCATTCTATACATTGCCTAAAACATATATTATAACCTATGCATAGATTCGTCATCTGTTATTGTACTTCATTAATGTTTATAATATTATGAATGAAAATATGTTATGTATAATATGTATTAAGATTGGAGCGCAGCACAGACTAATCATCATTCATCACTCATCATCGGTTTTGGAAATCAATGCTCCCAAAAGGGTGACATTATGTAAAAATAAAATAATGTCACAGAAAATATGAAAGATTATTTACAATTTGTGTAATATTATTTCATTGTTTAAGTGTTAACAAGGCAAAATAGTCAAGTATAGGGTCATTAAAATAGTCAAAAATGATTATTAGAACAAGCCACGGTGAAGCTGTAAAAGCTGTCTGAGGTCCAGGGCCCTTATGACTAACAGTATAGTCAGTTCTAAACAATTGGTAGGTATCTACAGAAAAGGCGTCACGACGGTATATCTATGTAATGAAATATAAATGAACATCTTACCATTAAAATTACATTCTGATTAATTAAATTGTTTTAATAATAATTAAATAATCTCATTGAATACCTACATTTTTATACAATATTTTGTTAAACAATTTATTGTGATTAGTAGGAAGCGTAACTTTGTTTAAATCATCACTTAAATACAGATTTGAGCCTTTTTCACAAATCTGTGCACTAAAATATATATTTTTTAATTTACCACAGTTTTACTCGAATTACCTCAAAACAAAATTGAATTAATTTGTAAAATTCTCGCATGTTAATGGATGCTACGTGAAATTAAGCAAGTCAAAAGTCAAAATTTTGATTATTTTATTAAGCAAGAACCTCTATGTTTTCACTAGTCTAATTGGTAGATTTTAATTAAAATTGTGGTGTTAATTCAAAGGGCTTGTCGCGGAGTGTGTTGACGTCATTATGTAGAATAATTAGCGGCACAATTGGCACTAACATAATTCTACTAAAGAATTACCAACAAGTCTACTTGTATTTAATAATAATAATTTTCATAAAAAATATTCATGGAATTAGTTCTATAAAATAAAGTTTTTATAATGAAAACAACATTTATTTTTATAATCACATCGATAACTTTGTAGTGTGAATGAACCAATTAAACGAAATAAGTAGTTAATATTTTCTTCATTGTGGTTTTAGCATTGATTTAAAACTATAATACGGCCCCGTTAAAATTATCGTTTTGAAAACGCGCGCTTAGTTTTTTTATATATTAACACATACCGTTGATATGAAGACGCGTTAACGCATGTCAGTTACGTCAGTAACGTTAAATTAATGGCTTACGCTGAGTAAGCCATAAGAGATATATTAAATTAAAGTAAAACATAATTATAGATCTTAAAAATACCTACAAAAAAATCAGCGAACGTATATGTCTTTCTTTTAAGAATCACCAACAATAAGTATTTTTGTTTTTAAAATAACCGGGAAGGGAAGTAGCACGAATCGCGCGTGTGCCCGATCAACAGCATTCTGTAATTCACGCAAGCATAGATGCGGGCACAGCTAGTATATATAATATAAAATCATAAAATTAAATTTTATTTTAATAATTTGTTATTAAAATAGAAGCGCGTCGAAATCTTTTTAGTAAATATTGATTTTGTAGTTTTCACTCTTGTATAGGCAGCTAAATGCCTATTTTACGAGTAGTTTAAATAATAAATTATAGGTAAATTTCATTTCACTTTAGGTAACAAATATGAAATATGAAAATGAACAATTTATTTCATTTGTCAACTAACCACAACTGACTAATAAATAATTGGAAAAAACAAATAAACAATCTCAAACTGAAGCCTCGATGGCTTTCACTAGCGATAGGTGTTGGTAAGTATGATTCTTTTATAATAACCTATTGAACATTTAGTTTGAGATTTTATATTCCTATAGGCAATACACAAAAGTCCAGTAGATAATGTTAAAGAATATAAATAAAAGAGGAAACAGAACACGGGAGCGTTTGTCTATCCATGTAGCGATCTCTTGCGGTGTCATTGTAGTCCACGTGTGGTGTTTGGGCGGTTCATCGGAACCATCACTGCCAGCAGTGCTGTGCTGCCCTTTGCCGCCTGGTCCCGTTATGAGGTCGTCGAAACTTTGAGTCGTGATCGTCGGTAAATTCAGTGCGGAGGGATAGCTCTGAAATGGACGTTACATTTATTTGTAATCGTTCTGATTTGTATACTATGTACTAAATAAAATAATAAATAAGTAAAGTTTATATGTTTGTAGGAGGTAATCTATGGAGCTATTAATCATGTGATCAAGATACATTATAAAAAATAAAAAATACCTACATTACCTACAGTCCTACATTTATGATAATGTTTGAAAATATACACAAGATCATTAATTTGTACTTATGGATGATTCAGGTTACATCGGCCGGGTACGGCTCGGCGCGGCGCGGTGGCACGGATCCGGCCCGGTGTACTATGAATTACTTCATACAAAAGCATACTATAGATGTTTGATCATGTTCCGTCCGTGCCACTACCCAGTGTAACATGAATCATCCTTTAGGTTACACCGGGTTGTTTACCTGTCCGACTGGCCGTATCCGCGTACTCGGTCGAGACTTCAACTCATTTGTGTGCGTGGGACATATGTGCACGTAAAGCGTGTATAGATAAAGTGACTACGGGTATTTAAGTACACAAAATAATTCTATTACTTATTTTACTTATATTGTGTCGAAAATTTTTACATCTTATTTGTTCAAATTTAAAATACTAAACAGCTCAATTAGGTAAATGCATATTTATTGAACATATTATTACTTATCACTACCACTAGAAATAATAATAATAATAATGGCAATAGGCTCGCCCCCTATTACATGGGACCTAAAAACATACTCGGCGAACTGTGGGTGTACATTAGTAGACCTCTGCCTAACCTTTCGGGGAATATAGGCGTGATGGTATGTTATGTTTTTCATTATTTTTGTCACGTTCTGTTCAATGTTATATTAAGCGATATATAAGTTTTAAGTTCCCCAAATATTTTCTATTGGGTTTAGGATGATATGGTGGTAGACTAAGAATTTTTATACTAGGTGTATTGCTGAATAATTTTTCTTTTATCCATTACTGAATATCAATTTTTTATTAGAATTTAGCGTTTTAATATTTTGATCATTGTGATACGACGCATTATAAAACAACTACAACTGCTATTGAAGACGAAGAAGTATTGTAAACACAAATTGAAACTACAAAACGAAGATGGGGTACATCCAGCTTGGAGGAAATGAGAATTGGAAGGAGATTTCGCCACGCTCCACAAAATAAAAATACCAGATTGATTTATATCGTGTGATATTATTATTTAAAAAAATTGTATTTATTATCCAAATACTTAGGGTGAGTCATATCATAACCCACAGAGTAGGTAGGTACATGCGCACATATTCTAGCAAATTTTCGTCGTCCACTTTGCGGTTGCGCTGCTCGTCTCACTTATAATTCGTCATCGAATGAACTCCCGACGCCCGGGGAACACATTCATTTTACGACGCATCGTGTCAGACCTGGCCAGAGCTAGAAAAGACTACCTACCGACATTTCGAAGCCGTGCCGTAACCCAGATCTGGCACGGATTTGGGCCGGTCTACCATTAATTGTTCTTCTTTTTATTTAATGACAACTGTGTTCTTGCATAATTCTGTCAAAGTCACTTAAATGGAATATTCTTCCAATTATCTTACAATTATCAAACATAGTTTTAACAAGACGGTGGCTCCTTGTTGAAACTTTCCAGGAAATTATTGTGGCAACTTAAAATGTATGTTTCCATTTGTCTATACTAATATAATAAAGTTAAATTTTTTTTTGTTTGTTTAAACTCGCTAATCTCTGTAACCACCAGTCTGATTTGAAAAATTATTTTTGTATATGATAGCCAGACTCTCGAGGAATAGTATAGGCTATTTAAGATTAGGCTACAACTCTTAGATTGCCTTAAATATTGATTTTTGTTACGTAAGTCTGAAGTCGAGGCCCTTCCGAACTGCTTTAACCGAGTGCGCTGGCGTAATCGTTAGTGATACGGAAATACAATGTTTTACAATAATATTGGTCCTTAGTATATCTAAAAAAAAACAGCATTAGCATATGCGTATCTATTATACATAAGCCACAATAAAGTATTGTGTGACAAAGATTTGTTGAAAATTAAAAAGTTATTTTTATTTTTGCATAATAACTTGTGCATAATAACCAAACTACAACACGTAAATTGTCTCCAAAATTATAAAATATAGGGCCAAATATCATAAGTTTATAAATTAAACCAAAAACCATCACATAATAATTAAAAGTCCCGCCAAAAACTACCTACCATGAATATATGTATATATTAAAACATGAATACCCTACAAAATACACATAGACAAATTTTTGACCGTGTCTCGCCCGTCGCATGGCCCGACCGGCCGCGGCCCCGGCACTGTTTAACATGAATTACCCTTTATAATTTGTACAAGAAGTTGGTTTGTCACATCCTTACAATTACCACATCACTTTATCACATCATGATCCTTGTGAATGCATAAAAGAATAAAAATATTTTTATAGGACTAATATCGGCCAATTATTAACGTATGTTACAATCGCACTCTTAAAATAATTTATTTGAATGTCCGCTTTAAGAAATATCTAACATGTAATGTAAATATATAACCATTAAGGGATTTACATTTACTAAGTTATTTACCTTGTTGCTTCCCATATCGCTGCATGAACAATAGAATTCTCATAAGTAAACAGCATACAAAATGTGTCTCATTTATAAATGTATAAATTGCAATGCTTATTTATTAAACGTTCTAACTAAATTTTGAAATAATGTTAATATGAATGTAAATAGATAAACTTTATACTAATATAGAAAAATTTAAATATATACGTCAGAATATTATGTATTGAAGAGACAGGTCAAAATTCAAATCGAATTTGAAATCCTATTCTGTAGAAGCAAAATGCTAAAACGTGATTTGAGATGGACTACTTCAATTATATTTTACGTCATTGTAGGAAAAAAATTACATGTAATGAAGTGCTATAAATTTGAAGAAAATGAGAAGATTGAAAAAAAAGTAGTATTTGTCAAAGGTCAAAGGTCTTCTTACCAAGAGAATCAACATTCCATGTAAATAAGAAGATCCTGTAGACAAACACGGTAGCTTTATGGGACAATTTTTAAGTTTTATTTGTAAACCTTTCTGTTATTAAATAATAATAAAAATAATGTACAAAAATGATATCTACATTAATATTATAAAGCTCAAGAGAATGTTTGCTTGTTTGAACATGTTAATCTCAGGAACTACCCGTCAGATTTGAAACATTCTTGTTTTATTTTATAGCTTATTTATTGAGGAAGCTTATACGCTATATATCTACACGATAAGACCCTAAAGAGTGGAGCAGTAACCATCAAGGGAAGTGAGAATAACGATAGGCTACACAGATGCGTCGCGTCTTTCTGGCGACATCGTCGTGGAGTGTTGGACGATTTCACAAGGCTGAAACCGTGGAGCACATCTATACAATTAATAAAGTTGAAGTGTCTGTTTGTAATGTAACAGTTTTTACTAAATGCATATGAAAGTATATACGGTACACATATCAAAACTCCATTTTTTTTGTCTGTCTCTCTGTTTGTTCCGGGTAATCTCCGAAACGGTTGGACCGATTTCGACGGGACTTTCACTGGCAGATAGCTGATATTATAAGGAGTAACTCGGGCTACTTTTATTTTAGAAAAATAATTAGGGTTCCTCGCAAAAAAAATCATTTCGGAATAAGATGATTTTGAGCCGATAAGTGGCTTACGCTGAGTAAACCATAAGAGATATATTAAATTAATGTAGAGCATAATTGTAGACCTTAAAAAGGCCTATAAAAAAGTCAGCAAGAGTATATGTTGTATCTTCTAAGAAACACCCATGATAAGCATTTTTGCCTTTAAAAAAACCGGGAACGCGGGCATAAGATTCGCGCCTGTGCCCGATTGATGGCGTTCTGTACTGTCCACGTGGACGAAGCCGCGGGCACAGCTAATCTAGTAATAAAGAAACAATAATACGTGTGTAGGGTTTACTTACATGTACAGTGAGATAATTATTATAACCAGGTCCAGCTGGATCGTTGCAGCTCGCTTCTTGTTGCAATGACGAGCAAGAGCGAGATTTGGACAGTTGCGGCGATGACTCTTGTAATTCTTTTTGATACTCCTTCCGAACTAGCCGCGGTGTGAGGGTGCTCTTCAAAATGTATTTGCTGTTAACTTTCTTCAAACTTACAGCTTTCCTATAAAATATTAAAAATAACATTACTACTTTATCTAGAACTACTCTAGTACCTAAGGAAAAACAGTCTAGCTTTTCACATTACATTTTTCGAATACCATGGTTATCAAGAATAATGGGCAATCAGCCTTCGATTCTGCAGAAGGAGCCTGTGAAACGGCTACTAGGTAGTTTACATAATTTAATGTAGTATTATTGGAAAGTAAGTTTGGAGCCAATAACCGCGATAACTTAATATCCAATAGTATACCTGAAAACTTAAACTTAAAAAGTAGCGTAAAACTTTCCTGAGTTTCTTTAATAATTTCTGACTTTGTCCATTCATAGTAATACTTACATAAGAATATTTGTTCAATATTTTGTGATTTGCTCTATCAAAATTATTTGCTGAGCCAAAGTTGTGAAGTACCTACTCTTTTTATAATATGTTTGTTATATCATAATAATGATACCATGTAGGTATCATTATCATTATTAGGTAGTTATGTACCTATTTAAGATTAAATGTGGGTTAAGTGTAGCTACTGTATATAACAATATCTGGTACAATAGTTATTACAATATTTTAATTCTTGAAGGATGTCACGATTGTCTTATTAGATCTTTTAAAAATACAATTATATATAAGCATTAAATTGAAGCATTTTAACATAGTGCATGGACTTAAAACGATGTATAAAATAAAATACACGTAATTCCGCTTGCATCAGTTATTGTGTAAGTAGGTATATCTAAGGGTCGGAACACAAAACTGTGAATGAATCGCTGCGATGCGCGCGACTTACGCGACGCGCGTCACAACGCAAAAAAGTACAACGCAAATCAGCGAGAAAATTAATATTTTTTGTTTGTAAGTCACGTGATCTGAAACTATAAAACGTGACGTCACCATTCAGGAAATATGAACGTTAGACTCTTGCGTTAGTTGTCAAACTCGTCACTGTTGTCATACAAAATGACATAAAATGAATGTTGACATGGGACCAGTGTTTAAAACAATTTTCCAAAAGTTGTCATCTGCCGGATTGCTGCGATGCTTTTTGTGCGACAAGGCAGCTTATTGCCACGGTTGAGGTGAACATTGCGATGCAATAAAAATCAATTCGTAAGTTCTTGCGATGCGTCACACGAGTAACGCTTTCCGCGATGCGGCGTCGCATAATCGCATCGCAGTTTTCTGTTTTGGCTCTAAATTGAAGCTGCGTCTAGCCTAACTTTATTCAAGGAAAATTTTATGTAGGTACGTGTTGTATTTAAAAGGAAAGAAAATATCTACATCAACATAATTGAGATGCTGGCGTAAGATTACTCTGTAGTCAAGAATTATAATACATATCTCCATAACAGGTAAAATAAATTTATAAAGTACCTACATAAGGATCACTTGCCACAAAGGGAACTACGGTATACAAATATTTGTCATGCACAAGTTTCTCATTTATATAGGATTATATTTGAAGAATAATATTAAAGTAACAACAGTATGTGTTTGTAGATTACAAATATATCGCAAAATTTGTCTATGGTAAGATTTTAAGAGAGGTATTGCACAGAGTAGTGTCTTTGGAGATTTTTCTCTACTTGAGGTAGTCTGACTAGTGGAGTACCTACGGGAGATCGCAGGCAAATAACCTTGCGTTGTGTTCAGTGAGTAGGGGTTTCAGACCTTCTTGGGGAAGGGGATTCAAGGTCGGCAGTGAAACGCGATAGTGATTGATACCTATGGCGGGCCGTATGTTTCTTTGCCATTATAGATAGGTAAATATTTTTTTTTTATATGTATAATAAAATATATTAAAATACTAGAACTGTTGTTTCAATAAAAAATTCGTTGGGCGGGTGGGAATTAACCAATCAGATGAGAAATATAATTGTTTTTATTCAAGATCTTATTTCCAAAACGGAAATCGAAATAAAGTGATAAATGAATTTTCTTCAATTGACGTCCTAGTCACGTTACTTAGTTAAACAGTGTTTAATAGATAATACTAATAAAATAATTAATATAAAAACGAATAAAAGTTAGTCGGACAACCTTAGAAACTGTCAAGTCTTTGAAGTGAAAAAGGTAGGCAATTTTCATTGGAGGAAAGTATTAACTTGGATTCCCACGCCACATTTTCTTCCTTTGATGGAGTAATCTAAATTTCGGACATTATTTATTTATGTTTACGTATTAAAATAAATATTAAGGAACAGAACTTACTTTCTTCGCCAAATAGTGTTAACAAAAGCGAATTCAACAAGTGCTGAGAAGATGAAGCCGGTACAACCCAAGAACCAGATCTCACTGGCTTTTATATATGACACTTTCGGAAGAGTCTTCGCTTGCGATGACGCCAAAGTGATAAATGATAACATTGTGGCAGTGCCTGAAAAAGAAAATATATAAATTTAGGTTAATCAAATAGTTGTTTAATTGCATGTATTGTGGTGAAATTAATATTATCTATATTAATATGATAAATTGAAGCTTAAGAGATTGCTCTTTTTGTTTGATTATTTGAACGCGCTAATCTCTGAAACTACTGGTCATATTTTAAAAATTCTTTATGCATTTTGTAGCCTATTTATTTAAGAAGGCTATAAGCTATAAAACTTCACGCTACGATTCTAAAGATCTGAGCAGTAAATTAACCATTAACGTCAAGTAATCTGACAAGCTATAGGCAAGTATGGGAAGTGAGAAAAATGCGGCAACGACAGGCTACATGGATGCCGTTGGCGGCGCGGCGGCGGCGCGGTGGTGAGTTGGTCGAATAAATTAAAACATGGGTGAAGCCTTGGCGCACGGCTACTTTATATATGTTGCAAAGAGATCGTATATTTCATGTACATATGTTACAAAGTATATTGTAGTAGAAAGTATTTAACTTTAAAATAATAACGCACCCAGTGTAATTCTTGGAGCCGAAGCATCTGCTTGCAACCAGAATGTAACCCACGACATAGCAACTATCATCATGGATGGAATGAAATAATCCATGAGATAGTAACCGACTTCACGGCCGAGTTTGAACGTAAACTTGAGAGCGCTGTAGTTACCAGCTGAAAATAAACACAAATATTTAATCTTACGTTTTACTTATTATATTGTTCATTATAAATAGGTAATATCTATAAAAAAATAATAGAAATAAAAGACATTACATCTACCTCCTCCAAGGCGCATATTTACTATATCTCCCCGTACGACAGATTCATTCGTCCAATAATCTATAAGAGAATATTCAGTCAAGTGCAATTCTGATGATAAACGAACCGGATTGTCCTTTTCCCACATTAGGCGTAAGATGGAAGCGTTGTATTTCCCTGAAAAATGAAACTGGGTTAAGTAGGTATTTCCCGAACGATTAATTATTATGATTCGCTAAAACATGAGTTCACTACTTCGGTTATTAATAATTTATTAATTACAATTCTCTAAATTCATTGATCATGTTTGATCGTCAAAGGGAAACCTTTATAGATTTATCGAGTAATAAAGTACTGCTTGCATACGTTACTTGCATTTGGGAAGTAGTAATCATATTCCCGGAAAATTAACTATTATGATTCACCAAAACAATGAGTTCACTACTTCGGTTAGTAATAATAATATATAACTTACAACTCTCTAAAGTTCATTGAGCATGTTTGATCGTCAAAGGGAAACTTTTGTAGGTTCATCCAGCAGTAAAGTACTGCTTGCATCCGACGGCTGAATAAAACTTCGCCATCAGGTGCTATTGATATGAGCACGTCCTTGCTGTCAGTTCCCATCAAGCTGGAAGACTGTTCGTTAGACATATATAAATGAGGTACCCATATCCTTTGTCTCAGGTCACTCTCACCGATAATTTTCGAACGATCTGGCGAGTATAAAGCATACGCTAACCGTGGATCAGTCCACCGCAGTTGTAGAAGAAAATGTAATTTGAAATTCTGTAAACATGAATGAGTAAATTATTCGTACCTATCTATACCAATATATTATAAAAAGGTCAGGCTTGTCAATATGTTTGTAGGAGGTAATCTTTTTTTATCGTTTTAGGTTTCAGCGTTAGTACCACATTCTCACGTCATCTTATGTAACGATGTGGCTCAATATGTTAGCACGCTAAGCCTTCAACTTGAGGGTGATAGCTAGCCAATAGGGCATTAGAAAAAGTTCTACCACGATGCTTCCATCACGATGGTTTCATCACGATGTTTTCCTTCACCGAAAGCTCAGACTCCTTGCAGGGATTCGGACTCACCAATAATGTTGTTACGATCTGAGTAAAAATAGAAAGATTTCACTATTCTTGAAATATCTAGGATCGTCTAGAATATACTCGAAGCGTCGAGTATCTATTTGTAGATACAACTACACAATATAAGTACAACCATTCTAGTTCACTCACACATTCAAAGCTTATCACGTCAATTGCATAATCTAACAAATAATAATTAATCTAACAAGACAATGTTTAACAAAAAAAACATATTGAATGATTTTGAGGAGTTCCCTGGTGTCTCTTCGAGGTTGAAGCGTCAATGCCAGGTGAAATTAAAATAGAACCGAACCACCCTTGAGATATTCTCTTTCAAACAAAAAAATATCTAAATCGGTTCATAAACAAAGAAGTTACGACTGAACATTCATAAAAATATATATGCATTCGAATTGAGAAACTCTTCCTCTTTTGAAGTCGATTAAAATAGAACACTTCCCCTTCTAAGTAAAGATGTAAAATTCAAAACCTTTCTAGTGATTTCGAAATTCGTTTCATTTTGGTATTTATGCGAGCCGTGTTCCTGAGCTAGGACGTGCAGACCCGGTGAAACTGTCAAAGCCTTATAAGGCATCAGGGCTACGGCTAACAGTGTAGTCAGTTCGAAAAAAAAAAGGAGCCAAAACAGTTCTGTATTGGACAATAAAGTGGAAACGACGCATACGACAAATCTGTGTAAGAGGACCATAGAGAGAAATACTGTAAGTACGACCACCGTATAGTGAGTTTTTTTTAGTTTTATTTCACAGAGTAGTGTGTACGAATAAATTATTTAATTATATAATGAAACAAAATATAACGTTTTCTATACAAACGGGCGTAACAATATGAAGCACTTACACTAGTTTTTGCCCGCGCCTTATTCTCATTACCTTCGAAATTAAATGCTTCGCGCACCATATATTGATTTGCGCACAAAAGCATAGCAATCGGAAGAATGATATAGTATACGAGATAAGTAAACATTCATAAATGTCATTATGTCAAATAATATATCATTATCTTAATACCTATGTAGATTTAAAAACTATCGTTGATTGTAAATTTCTTTGAATTTTCTGAATGTCCATTCGCTACTTATTTTTAAATTGATATCTTTCCTAACGGAAGTGTTATTTTGAGCGATATGTTACAAAAATAACTTATCTGTCTGTAGAAGATAGATGTGTATTGTAAATAGTGTGCTGTTCTAAGAAAACATTGTTTTGAATCACAAAATGCTTACCAAATCATGAGCTTCTGCAGGTTGAATGAAGTATATATAAGCGCTAGCGTGGACATAGACCACATCCCCTGTCTGGTAAGTAGGGAGAAGTAGACGGTCGTAACGGCATTCATTGGCCAGTCTCGATAAAAACTCAGATTGTGTAAAGCGGTCGCCTTTATCTAAACTGGGACAATCCAGCGGCAGAGGTTGTCTGTGGGAACAAAAAATTAACATCCGTCTTAATTATCACTGACTGCAGATATTCGAATAAAACTAAGACTTGTTTGTATGACAGAGATAAATTACTTCCATACCGTTTTATTGTTATAAAAATGTTCGTGGAATGACGTTTGTGTGTACATTGATAAAATTTACTTGCTTACTTTATACTTAACAGTACATAAATAATATAAACGTCAACGTAAAGATGAGCTAACTAGTTACGCTACTGTAATTGATTAGAAGATATTATTATCTAGTTGCTGCTGTTTCAAGGACGCAGTTTGATCTTATCATATCTGAATGATGGTGTTTTACTCATGGAACTGTTAAAACCACTAATTGTACTGTATCCATTATAAATACATTATTAATTAATATTGTACAAAATATTATTAACTACAAAACAATATAACATTGGTGGTTTCAAAAGAAATTTATAATTATGTTTTACTAAATGCCGGGCTGCAAAAATAATGCTCCAAACAACAGAACTCCTTACGATGCTTTCTTTTACAGTTATAGTGTAAGTAAATAAATCCATGTTTTTTTTATTCAACAATACCGTAGGTAGCACTAGCGTGTTACCGACTTTGAACCCCCATACTAAAAGGAGCTCTGGAAATCCTACTCATCGCAGGAACACAACACAAGGTATTTGGCTGCGATATTCTGTAGGTATTCCACCAGTCGGACTGTCCCAATTAGAGAGAAAGGTCCAAACACATTTCTCTGTGCCCTACCTATCTTAAAAACTAGCTGACCCGCGCAACTTCGTCTGCATCATGTAAGAGACAGAGAGAGAGAGAGAGAGAGAGAAAGGGTTAGGGAGAGTGGGTCGTAGGCAATGTATTATTAGGTGCCGCCCGCCTCTCACATTATTCTGGATAATAAAAATACGCTCGCGGTACTTGATCATTATTTTGCTACCGAATTACTTTATAGCTGTGATATCTCCTAAGATATACATTTAAAATTAATGAAATCATATGAAATTACTGTAAAGGGCAAATTTGTTCAAAATTAAATACTTGTGATGAATAACGTATTTATTTAGATAAATATTAATACCATGTATATAAAAACACCTTCGCAAATATTCATTATTTTAGAACAAATTTTATTACTATAAAAAAGATTAATTGAGTAAACCTTAAAAGATAGCCTTATGCTACCGCGGACTTTTTTTAGAACTTTTTAGCAGAAAAACACAGGATTTTTGCGTAACTTAAACCATTTACGCAGGGAACGCAATAGAAGCTCTCAAAAGAAATATAATATGCCCGTTTATCCAACATTTTTCATTGATGCTCCGCTCCTATTGATCATAGCGTGATGTTATATAACCTATAGCCTTCCTCGATAAATGGGCTATCCATCACTAAAACATTTTTTCCATTCGAACCAGTAGTAACAATTTTATTAATTTCACCATGTCTTTAACCCACTATCGGATAGAGGATTTGTAAAAATTAGAAATTAAACATTCTACCATAACGACTTATAAAATGAACTTTGGTAAACGCCATTTTAAATCATTGACAAATAAACTTTCATAAACTGCGACAAATAGTACAAATATGCAAACAACATATTCGGGATTTGCAATGCGAATATTACACATCTCAAGGCTCAAGATTCCTATACAACGAGTTCCAAATCTAATGACATTGTGGAATAAGACCTTGTAATTTACTAATTTTGATCGGTGATATAAATCTTAACTAATAGTATTTTGTGAGTATATTATTTATCGTTCTATCACAGAACTTCTGATCACCACCTAAACACGAATATTTGAAACAAGTAGCATGTATCAAGAAATAAGTTATTTTTTATGTTGCCTTGTAGGTACTTTTTTGCATATATCTCATATTTAAGTTTTATTATTGAATTTGAAGACGTTTAAGCGAAGATGCAAACCAATGATGGCTCAGTTGGTAGCGTGTACGGACTCCGCATCGATCGACGTGAGCCCGAATCCCAGCAAGGAACCTGAGCTTTCGGTGAAGGAAAACTTCGTGATGAAACCATAGCATGGTGGTAGGCTTTTTCTAATCCACTCCTGGCTAGCTACCACCCTCGAGTTGAAAACCTGTCGCTAAACACCAATAGGTGTGTTCCAGGAGTTGCACTTGAGAGCCAGTCTTCCAGTATGCTTTGCGTGCCCATCCATCTTGGCCCACATCGTTACTTACGATCAGGTGAGATTGTGGCCACAACGCTAAACTTATAACGATAAAAACATCATATATGGAACAGATTACTAACTTTACTTACAGTACCTAACAACTCTTTTAAAACCTTCGAAATATTGTTCTTGTTGTTGTTATACTAACCTATATAATTATGAGTATGTATCTAACAGAATACATTATAGCATTCGCATGAAATTCTATAGGTATATATTATGATCGGTCACACTTTACTAGTGTGCCAGTCATTATGATGTAAAACAAACTATATAATATTCAGTGTTTATGTAGAGCCCAGAATCACTAGTGTATGGATTCACGGTGCAGCAAGGTCGGGGAAGGAGCTACTAACGTACTAACGACAAAAGGCTAATATTTGTACTGTCTGATAACATTATGAACCAATTCCCTGAGATATCTACAAGATTTGCTCTAAGATTAACGCTAAGCCATTGCGTACGCGTACATTAAATATGTATTAATGTTATTCAAACTAAAAGTGCTTACATTGTATCCAGTTTCAACATAATTAATGAGATTCTCGTTCATCTTTGTTTTCCATTAGCTGAAGTTAATTCTCTATGACTGGATAGCGATCGTATATAATAAATAATGTGAAGTTAATAAACAAATATTCGGTAAAGTCTAAAGTATTTGTAATCAATTCGTTAAAAACTGATTTTCGGGCGCTTATATGGCTTACGCTGGCTAAACCTTATGAGATACATCAAAATAATGTGCTAAAGAATTGCAGTTCTTCAAAAAGCCACAGTAACCATTTTTATCTTCAACATAATAATTAAATATATAATATTACGTTATTTGTTAAGCTATTTTTTCCAATTTAATATTAATCTTTATCCAGATAAGTTTGTTAGTTAACTTGGGTATTTAATGTAGATTAAAATTAACCTTTACAGTTTTCCATTTAAATGAATACAGTAGAAGATATCACGAATTCAAAATTACGTGCGGTCTAAGAAATCCCTCTCAGCAAAACCGGTCGCGGTCGGTTGGCCGACGTTCCCCGCGCGTGGTGAGCTAAGCGCACTATTCGTAAATATGAAGTTACATAACATACCATCACGCCTGTATCCCCGAAGTGTTAGGCAGAGGTGTACATCCACAGTTCGCCGGGTATGTTTTAGGTCTTATGTAATAAGGGGGTGAGAGCTTATTACCATTAATCGGGCACGAAGCCATATTCCGAATTGCTACTGAGAATTTCATAGAAAACCCTAAGAACACTTTGCGCGATCTGGAAATCGAACCTAGGAAGGACCTCGAGCATAGCAGCCGCGTTTAGGATCACTAGGCTAATAAGTCAGTTATGAACAATCCATATTAAAGCGATAGACTCTAAATCAGGCTTTTTTAAACATAAAATACACCACTTTACTAGTAAAATTATTCTCACTTTCCGCAAGTACAAATTAAACAAAAAAAAATTCTGCTTTAATAAATCATTAATGTTATATTATACTAGCAGTGTGCCCGCGCCCCGCGGCTCAGCATGGGTGTGTTACTACTACTCAGTAGTTATTTACATACCGTAATTTTATTTCTGCTCATATTGTTGAAATTTCCGTGTACTATTTTCATCAAAATCGGCTGAAAATGATTGTTCTAATCCACAATTTCTAATAAATTAGTAGACTTTATAACCTCTCAATTATAGTACGATGTATGCTTTATCAGCCTGCTGTATCAGAATCGGTTGAGAAATGATGAAATTTTTTTCCCCTTTTTTCTTATTTCTAGAAGTAATGTTGACAATTCTTATAGCATTAATTATGTAAATACTTAGACTCCCCGTGTACAAAATTTCATAAAGATCGGCCAAGAATTAAAGAAAATAGATTTTTTTTTTAATATTTTTTTTTACGATTTCTAAAAGTAATATTGAAATTTCCATACCCTACCAATTGACCGATGACATAAGCATATTCGTGATTCGTGATCAGTATCTTTCATATAGTGTGGTTATCGGAAAATTTTAGAAAAATATTAAAACTACAGACAGGACTACAGATTTATTAATATAGATAAGTATAGATAATTATTTGTTCCAAATCAAACTATATAATATCTAGGTAGAAAGAAAGTCAAGCAATGTAATGGTTAAAAATACGTAGTCTGGATGAATCTATAATTGCGTCCTTGTTTGAATGTTATCCGTAAAAACAAACTGTTTTAAAAAGTATTCTTGTCATGACTGAAAATAGTTGAAAACAACAATAAATTTCAGATATAAAATTATTACCTTTTCAATTGTTGATGAAGATTATCATAACAAAATAAAATAAAACATACACATATACATAATAAACACTATTCATATTTTAATTACTGTAACACAGACGTTTTTTTTTTGTATTATCCCACCAATATGGGAATAATATATTTTCCTCTTCTACTCGAACTATCCTCTCAATTTTTATACCTTTATACACATATATTATTTTTAACACGACCCATTTATAAATTTTTTGGTCTTCTCTTATGAATATATGAGCTCATGTTCATCGCTCATCTCAGTTTATTGAAACTTATAATCGAACTGGAAAAATTGGATTTATAGAAATGGTATTAAATAATTTTAAGTA
Organism: Saturnia japonica; assembly: GCA_033032175.1. NCBI lineage: Eukaryota > Metazoa > Arthropoda > Insecta > Lepidoptera > Saturniidae > Saturnia > Saturnia japonica. The sequence continues at coordinate 10,949,045 of CM065314.1, forward strand.
TTTGATTATTACTGTTAGAATTGGGAACGCCTAAATATTATTTCTATACCGTTCAATAATATATATTCTATTCTATATACCTATCTACATATATATATATATATATATATATATATATATATATATATTATCTATTAAAAGAAGTAATTGATAATGCTTTTATATTCGTTCTATTTCCGGAGAAACTTATAAATACTAAGTAATTATAGAAATATATTTACGTTTACATAAGTGCTTACACATTTACCAGAATTGCCGTCATTATGCAAATAACAAATATGTATAAAGAGTAGTAACATATGTACACACGCCTTTATAATATAGTCCATCGTAGGTATAAGAATTAACTATATTAGCGCTCTGTAAGAAGAACTAATGATGTAAGAAATAAGTCTTTCACTTTTGCAATTAATTTTAAGAGTGTTACAATTGTTATGAGCGAGTTTATAGCAAGTTGCAAGGTTTGTACATAAGCGTATCTTTACAAAAAAAGTTTTATTTGAATGTTTGAATTTGAATATTTGAGAAACAAATCAGGAAAGCAGATTAAATATCATTACATAATAGGTATTTACCACACTTATTTGAATTATGTGAATAATACCTAATATCAGTTCTCCTACTGAGCAAAGGTTTCTTCCCAAGGGAAGATTGCGCAGTGATGGCGTGTACGAAATCCGCGTTGATCGACGTTAGTTCGAATAAACCTGAGCTTTCGTTGAAGGAAAATGTCGTGATGAAATCATAGATAGCATGGTGGTTTTTTCTAATGCCCACCTGACTAAAACAACCCACAAGATGAAAATCAAAATAATAAGAAATCTTTAAACCAGGACTGGAGTCAGAGCAGCCAGAAATTTCTCGAAGATTCAACATTGAATACATTATAAAAAGAAATATAATTTTCTACGATTATTAATAATTATATTTAATTTTGGGTTCTATGACAATGCTATGAAACAAGCGCATCTTTCTGCGAAAACATGGAACATGTCATCAGGGTTTTGCCTTATGTTTTCCATCACCGTCACCCAAAACTTTAAGTAATTAATACTCATTTATACTACTTAGCAATTTTAAATTATTAGTAATTATACGAGAAAACCACTAAGAGGTGCGAACTCAGGACACCGCATCCGCAACGTATGTGATTCATTCATTTGATACATTCGAAGTCCACGATTAAGTACATTCATGATTTATATCACGGGTGTTATGAAGCTCTACGATCGTAACCCAAACTATCGGATATCCAAAATAAGAATATCCGAAACTGTTACATACCGTTACCGTATCCGATACAAATGTTTGACGATTACCAATTCCGAAATCTCATATTATCCCTAACATCCCTGCTTTATATTAATGCTTACTAAGCGTCGTGTCATTATTTCCTTTTGAAAAAATCCCAATAGCATGTGTTGCCCTGTACCTACGTATCTACTACATTTGGTTCCGAAGTCATTAAGGAACTCTCTAGTTTCGCCATATCTCTCTGTCTGTCCGCGGCTTAGCTCAGAGATTCTTAATTCTAGGAATCTGTAATTTGGTATGAGTATACGTATTAATTTCGCTGACAAAGTAGTAAAATTAAGTATAAAGGCGCATGCTTTTATTCCTTGTACCATACTGTTTTTTTTACATGATCAACCAATCCTTTATATTACAATCTCTATTTAGCAAAACTATGCACAGATTGGGTGCCGAAACAACTTCCGCTACAACATAATTCAAACCGCATACTCCGAATGATAAAGAAAGTCATTAGTATTTAAGAAATTTTGTATGGAGCCAACACAACCATAGCTGGGTTATCACCGCGTATATTCTAGAGTTCGCCTGACTAGTAAAGCTCAAACTTAAACTGGAATACCGACACCAAGCACCTATGGAACAGGTGCCATTCTACATAGGAACCATTTCTAGACTTAGCGTGATGCTTTATTCACCTGCATTGTCACTTAACATCGATTGTGGTTGTGGTGATACTACAACAAAAAACTAAGCATGATACAAAACACATACTTGTGCACTCACAAGAACATTCTTGATTATCATAGGATGTTAACCACATAGTTAAATAACAGGATCGGTTAGTTTTTTAGTGAAAGCGTCGAATTACATTTCGATTTTGATTACAATCGTAACAAAAAAAGCAATGTACATTTGGGACTTAGCCCAAACATTACACAACTGAGGAGGTATATTCTGTAGAAAGAATTTCTCGTTATTTTCTCAGAACCGCTACACGTAGCAGCGTAATCAACTATTCGTATTGATTGGTGTATTGAAGGTGCTTTAAGATAGTAAAATGATAGCCAAAATGTATAGATAGCAAATTAAGTTTATTGTTACTATACATACAATCCATATTTTTTGTTAACAAAGTAAAATGACATATTGCCGTGCGTTACCTCGAAAACGATCATAAAAGTTAAATATGCCTAAGTATGTACGTAATTACAATGCATATTATCTGATGGACAACATTAGTATGCGTGATTAATCACCACAGTTACGTAGAGCTGTTCACTTCTTCGTTATTTCTACGTCACCTTTATCTACAGTCTTCAAAAAAATAAGCAAGAATTTATCAATTCAAATGGTAATTCATCAATCCATCTGGTGGATGGTAGGTCACAACAATTGTGTCCGATTAGATCGCGACCATCATGAGCATGGTGATAAACCCGTCAGTGACTTTTTTTGGTTTCTCGCGTTTCGGGAACTGTTAGTGTATATCCAATTGCTGAGAGAGTTGCAGCCCGGCATAACATTGACGACTATATAGTATACATAGCATATATTTATTTTTATACTATTAAAAAAAAATAGAAAGTGGGCAACCCACAACACGACGTTTGTTTAGACACTATTTCCACTTGAGAACTTGTCTGCCCCAACGGTTTTTGGTTTTTCGACAGATAATATGATCTTCACATTGCCCCTTTCGGTTGCTAACCATAAAAACTAGGTCCTCGGTTCTGATTGTCTGACGAATTATTTCGCAGAGAAACTCTGAGCTAAGCTCTATACATCGTTAGCTGAACAACTCCTTACTTATAGCCAGTTCACATTTTGAAAAGTTATGTCATTTTGTCTTCGAACTGTAAGGAAAGGACAACGTGTACCATAAAATCTCAATCACATTTTTAAAACGAGGTGGATGAATAAATATTCACAATTGTTTAAATAAATAACTAATGCATTTCAATAATTGTAAGAAATGTTTTTATTTATTTATTATACTACTTAACATATTCATACCTACCCTTCTGCTCGAATTGAGTGGAAGGGTATAAAAGGCGTAGTAGACATAAGCCCGGTGACGCTATAAAAGCCGTCTGAGGTTTCAGTTTCAGGGAGCGTAAGGCTAACAGTATAGTCAGATCGAAATGAAAAGGAGCGGGGAAATACTCGCTTGGGATTACGAACCGTTCAAATTGTTAATTTCCTAGTCGCCCATTCGTAATCAGTGAATTTTATTATATTCGTAGTCTGAAATTATCATTTAGGAGTACTTTTAAACCGCCAATCACGATCACTTTTGTGCTCGAGTTGTGAGGGATTAATCTTAACACAGAACTCGTAGATAGATAAATTTGTATTAATGATTTGGTACTTATGTCATTATTTCCTATTTGTGCGCTAATTACAGATAATATGGTTCGTACACGTTATTCATAACAATTTAATTCGTAGTCACGCACGATTAGTCACGAAAAAACTTATTAACTATTAACATATGTAGTTATCAGTTCATTATTATGACAACAATGGTACAGGTGTAATTTTTTGGACAATATTTAGTACAATTATTTAAATTTATAGCAAATACGTCAATACGATTAGATATTATAGCTAAACCGCTTAATGTTCTAAAACAAATAATAATTTGTAAGTAAATATATTTATAATAATGTACTTATTGCGATGTTGCATATATGGTCTAGGTACCTACCGGATTTTATTATTTTGAAATATGTTTCAAATAGATTTTATTAGTTTCCGCTTGAGGCACTGATGAGAGTACCTACATATAAAATAATTCGAAACGTGTAAATATAGAAACATGAAAACTAAGTAAACAAATAGGAGGTAAGCTTCAAATTTTTTTTTAATTTCAAACACTACTATTCAAAGAGTTCAACCAATTACAGATGTTTCTAATTATATACCTACCTACACAATGGATTTTGAGATGGGATTGTAAGGCCAAATCCGAAACTAAAACAAATAGACAAAAGTGATTTAAGGAGTCATGAACTCGATTTATGAGAAAACAAAAATTGCATTTACTTTTTTAATATCTTACAGGAGCGGGAAATCAGCCCGATAAATTTAAAAAAAATATGAAAACCTGTAACCCCATCAGATTTTTTTCCAATAAGTATAAATACTTGCAAATTATTATATTATTAAAAATAAAAGCGAATATAAGTAGTTCATTTTTAGAATTTACATTTATTTTTATATACTTTAATCCTACATTAACCAAACTCAGATACAAACTTATAAAAAATTTTTAGTGGAAATTATCCGTATTAATTAGATTATTAGGCCCTTTGTAAAAAAAAAAAAGTTTTCCGAACAACGGTATTTAAAATCGCAATAACTACCTACTTACTACCATTTATTATTGATCTGAAGAAAATCCCCAAGTATGTGGAAACATGTTTTAGAAAAAATTGAGGACGTACAGCTAGCCAGGACATGAATATTGTTTTCAACAAACAACTTTAAGACACGAGAAATGCCTAACGAATATTTTGGGATCTTGTGAGCGAGCCGGTAACATCACCCAATCTTACTCCATTGGATACTTCATATGGGGTTACATTAACAATTTAATTTACAAAACACGTTACAACACAGTTTGCAGTAAAATCATTATTAAGTAAATTGTAAAAATGAGTTATTTCCACTCACTTTCAATAATACATACCATTCATCTTTATTATTAGCAAAGTACGTTGATGTGGGTAAGGTAGGTAGACTTTTGATCATTTGAGCGTAGAATTAACTCCATACAGTTAGTAACTCCACATCACTGTACAGCAGCTTTTAAAGACAGTTTTCGATACAACGCCAGTAAATGCTGGAACAATATTCCACCGCCAATAAGATCAGCGTAAAATTGTAATTTGGACGTTTTAGCTATGTATGTAACTCTTCTTTCTTTTGTTTTAATTATCTATGTAATACGTATTTATTATATATTAAACATAATTATTATGCATTATAACTATATGAACTAATATTATTGTTATTTTTATCATTATTTAATATGTAACATAATACACGATATCTTAAATATTTCCCTTTTTTTTTTCGAAAATCAGCACTGGGGCCATTCAGAACAGTGGCATCCAGCTTATGCTGAGTTGTACGCCATTTGTAGTGGACTACGGCGTAAAAGAAGTATGATTTTTTTTTTTTTTTAATTATTAGTGTTACATAGCTTTTATGTTACATTGTATTTTTTGTCTGTAAAAACTGTGTCCGTATTTTCACAGCAATAAATATATTTTCTTTCTTTGTAATAATACTGGTGTATTTTTAAAAAATCAATCAGGTTGATTTTCGCTCAAGTAACAATTATTGTTTTCTCACAAATCGAGTTCATGAGTAAAGACTCATGTACACCAATTTTGTCTATTGCTTATAGTTTCGGATTTGGCAATGGAATCCCATCTCAAAAATTCACCTGTATATTTTACCTCATTGCAATTATTTTTCTAAGAGGAAATTCAAAGTGAAAATATGAAGGTAATGTTATTTGTTAGCATTTAGATATACTTGAAGCATAACAATGAGTATCGTGTTGTTTCACACAAGTAAAGGCAGTCGCTGCGACACAGTACTCAGCACCAACGATCGCTAAACTAATCTGCATCTGAAAAGCCAGGTGACTTTACTGTAAGGTGTTCATTACACAGACGATATTGAGTAATAGCGTCATTTAAATAATGTATAGATATTCCTATTACAATTATATACGCTTAAGCTGTGGGAAGCGTAAAAATTATTACTTAAAGTGATGGATAACCAACTTGTCGTTTCGCACTAGTAATAAATTAAAGAAGCCTTCAAGGTCATTTCCTCATACTCCGTCAATTCAGTGATCGCTCACAGTCATTTGAATATAGTTATTTTAAGGAAAACTATCAATTATCATTAATTAATCTAAACTCTGGTGAAATAAAGTCTAAATAAAAAAAAAATAAAAAGGCCATTTCTAGGAAGATTTCTTTGAAAAAATTTATAGAGTTGCTTTACTGTTTCGGAAATGCGGTATCGCACGGCGACTGTCAGTCGATACTAAACCTCGTAATAATAACTTGGCAGTTGACATTACCATCAGGTGAAATTATATCAGTCCAAGTCCCATACGAATATACTTTTTATTTATAACAACTAGTTCAACAAAGCAATGTCTTTGTTATAAAGATCGAGGATATATTTCGATGTAATGAGGCAGTGTCCTGAATGGTAATAATGTTTAAATCGTGACAAGGAAAGTCGTTGCTTATTGAAATTCGGACTTAAATGTTTCCTAACGGCGCGACAGCATAAAACCTTAATATTTATTAGACATTAATAATTTTTATTTACAAATCGAAAGACAGTTTGCCTTGAACTTCTTCAAGAGCAACCTGCTACTGAAGTCATGTGACTGACATTTACCCTAGGCAAGTCGCATCTAGCCCCTCCTTTCCATCGCACACTTCTCATTCAACCTGTTTCTGTCCATTCATTAGATAGCATTATTTATTATTACGCGGTGGATAACGCCAGAAGTAACAACTATTGGATAAATAGTTATTTTTACAATTAGACAAATAAAAAACGTGAGGTGTCGTGGGCCATCCGGTAGGGACGCAGTACTTTTTGCCATATAATATGTATTATCATAATGAAGGAATGGTAATAAAATTGTTTTTTTTTTTAAATATGTACAGACTGATTAAGTTCATAATTTATTTCTAATTTTATGATAATAAAATGTTTCTTTCTATAACATTATCAAGAAAAACTTATTTTTTAGTTAAATACAATTTTATTGTTCCAATAATATTAGTGTCAAGAATTTGAGTATTGAATAAATAGTTATATATAAGTAGACATTTTCTTTTACTTTTTGTCGTAAACTTTACTTGTTAATTCTAGTACTTTTATGTTTCATTCCTAAATTTGTTTTACTTACTTACCCTCTATTTTATGTCACTTTGAGGACGTTAATTTATTTAATTTTACGTATAAGTAAAGGGAATTCGTAATATTATCATGGACAGAAATACATTTTTAACAAGTGTTGGTATTTATTATCTATACTACTGTATGATAGACGAACATACGGCTACTACCTAAGCTTTTGAAGTGTCTTGTAAAATGACCGACGCGACGGCTCCATAGTCCTTAGCCACTTTGTGCAAATTCTGCTATTCTGTTTCATATTTTAATTTAATATTAATCTCAAAAAAAAATGTTAAATGCCGGAGAATCCATCGAAGTATGTAACATAATAAACGCACTCCAAATTTGAATTCAGAAAAAAATAACAGAATGAAGTATTTAAGTTGTAATAATATTTATGGCCAGACTAGTTATAACCTAGTTTATCTACAATGAAATAATAGTATGTATTCTAAGAAATATAAGATTATATGGCTAACAAAACACATGGACGACACGTTTGGAAAAATTCAAATTAAAGGCACTCTCTTTCCATTTCATTTTAAAATCTTAATTATTCTATATGAAAAGTAAACAAGTATTATGGAGATATCATACTCTAAATAATATGTATGATTATTATTCTATCAATATAGGATAATATTCCTCCAAAGGCATTCACATGCATGAAAATTAGGTTCATAGTAAAATAAAGTACGGTTTAACTTTTTCTTTTCTACTAGCTTCTGCCCGCGACTTCGTCTGCATGGACATCAGGAATTGGTTTCTTATCGGGATAAAAAGTATCCTATGACCCTTCGCACATGGAGCTACTCAAAAATGACGGAACTAATCAGTAATTATAATTATAAATTAGTTAGAAACTGTACGTCACACACGACGCTACTTAAATTGCAAGGTTTCAGTTACTTCTGTTATTTCTGCTCACGAAAGCACACGATTAACGAGGAAATATTAAGGGGAAAAAGTAAACGTGTCGAGTGGGTCGAGCGAGGGTGATGACAACATTGTATTATACCAATATCTTAATAGACTCCGAAGGAATCTTCGCAGGTTTTCGATTCACCCGTATATTCGAAAAAATGTAAACTGCAGATTGTCAGTCGCAGCACGAGAGCTGCGTGAAACAGATAATAAATTTGTGGGATTATATAGAATGTCTAAATTTGGTGCAAAAACAGAAAACTCGGGTAACCAGTAGCGCGGGGACCGACACGACGCGACGCGTCATGTGTGAACAGTTGCTAACGCGTTACCAACAGTATATATATTGTAGTCTTTTTACTAACCGGCTGCCTCGCCCGATTGCATCCTCTGTTATGTGCACGAGACACAAGCTTACGCTCTACAAGATGTGTATCCGACCGATTATGACATATAGCTGCGTTGTGTTCGCACATATGTCAAGATATAATTGGAAACGCTTACAAGCCATCCAGAATAGGTTTCTTCACCGCCTTACCGGCGCCCCTTGGTATGTTCGTATGGAGGATCTCCATAGAGATATGGACCTTCCTTCGATACATGCCTATGCCAAACACCTTTCTCGCTCTTATTTCGACACCGCGTCGAACCACGCGAATCCCTTAATAAACGCGGCAGCTTCGTATGTTCCCGACCCCAACGCCTGCCGGAGAAAACGCCGGCCGCGTAATATATTCACTGACCCGCTCGACCAAACCGAAACAGCTAACGCGTTCTACGCCACCGTCTCTCCAAATAGAGCGTGTCATCACCCACGCCCGCGTAACCACCGTTCTCTCCGCAGAGGATGGGCGGTTAACTTCGCTCCCGCACACCCGTCACGTCCACTCTCTCTAGCGGCAACCCAAGCCTAGGTCCGTTCCTCGGTGTAAAGCCCTTGGGTCAGGCAGCCGCCCGCGAGATACAAAGTGACACTATACGTGCAACACTTAGCTACCCACATACAACATTACACACGTATGAACACACACACGTACATAGTACATAGTAGTACATAGGTTCTGTAAGGGACCGTTTTTTTTTCTTTTTTTGCGCTAGTTAGTGTAGAAAAACCATTCCGATTATTAAATACACATACGCATGGTCCACTCCTTCCTCCCAGGAGGAGGGAAACGTGCATATGAGTATATGTTAGTTAGTTCGAATTCTCGTAGGATTAGGGAATTAGTTAGATCGCGACCTTTTCGCATTCGCGACGACCGCCCGAGCCGAGGTTCGGCCACTCTGGCACCCTCGTGCGGTTCGTCACAAACTTTCGCGGCTGAGTGCCCTAAGCGCTCGCCCCCAAGTCCGGTGAAGCTGTAAAAGCCGCAGCGGCTCTGTTTTAGGATAGGGCCCCTAAGGCTAACAGTGTAGTCAGTTAAAAAAAAAAAAACTAACCGGCTGATGACTAGTCACGTCGTGTGCGACCCTCTAAGAGAACTTATGGGCGGTGACACTCAAGCAACGCATTAGTAATTTGAGTATGCAACTAATATTTTTTGATTAGCTCCATGTGCGGAGGGCCTAAGTGTTAAAGTTAAGGTTATAAACTATACCTATGTGCCAAATGTTATCCAAATCCGTTGAACCGTTTTTGCGTGATTGAGTTACAAAAACTCAAGCTTTTGGCAAAGTTTCACATTTATATTATTACTATATAGCGATGTGCCCGCGGCCCTGCACGCGATTGTTACTACGCAATAATTATTGAAATCCCTTTATTTTTACTCATATTGTTGATAATTCATATACCGTAACAATTTAGGAGTGGCATGTATTTCAAATGCATTATTAATTCTTATAGCCTCTCAATTATAGTGAGTACTAGGACTACAGAATGCCCGCGCGAATCTAGCTCCCCCGCTCCCGGCTATTTTAAAGACAAAAATGTTTATTGTGGGTGTTCCTTAGAAGATAGATGTATACTCTCCCGGACTTTTTTGTAGGTCTTTTTAATGCCTATGATTATGTAGTATATTAATTTGCTATATCTCTTATGGTTTACTTAGCATAAACCATTTAAGCGCCCGAATTCTTTTTCTAAAATAAAAGTAGCCTAAGTTACCCTCTATAGCTCCTTATCAGCTATCTATCAGTGAAAGTCCCGTCAAAGTCGGTCCAACCATTTCGGAGATTACCCAGAACAAACACACATACAGACAGACAAAAATTTTAAAAATGGGCTTTTTTTATAGGTATCGTATATACTTTCATATGCATTTAGTAAAAAACTGTTATTTTGACATTACAAACAGACACTTCAATTTTTATTTATTGTATAGATAATGTATGTTTCCCGTTTACAAAATTTGATCAGAATCGGTAGAGAATTGATGAAAATAAAACTTATTGAATTACTTTTTAATTCTAGAAGTAATATTGACAATTCTTATAGCCCATTAATTATGTAAATAGTAGTTAGACTTCCCGTGTATAAAATTTCATCAACATCGGTTAAGAATTAATTAAATTAAATTTTTTTGATTTTTTTTACGGTTCCCAAAAGTGTTATTGAAAATTCTCATTACTTATCATTCATGAAATGACTTATTCTTCCCGTGTACATAATTGTATTAACGAAAATAAATTTTACTGAATATTTTTTACAATATCTAAAAGTAATATTGAAATTTCTTATACCCTATCAACTAACCGATGATATAAGCATCCCCATAAGAATCAGTCACGCCATTTTTGAGTTAAATCCTGATATATAAACAGACAGACTGACGGACAAGAAAAAAATTAATGGCATATTCGTGATCAGTATCGTTCATATAATATGCGTATCGGGAAATTTTGGAAAAATATTAAAAGTACAGACAGAGACAGAACTACAGATTTTAATATAGATAGCTATATTTATATAATACCAAAAAGATAGACAAAAGAAAATCGTAGATGGGTTTATCACTATGGGTATTGTGGTCGCGATCCCTAAAACCTCGCCATATTACTGCATATGCACCGACTGATTTCGAAACACGACAAACCAAAAGAAAATCATAGATTGGATTATTACTGTTTGAATCTTATTGACATTATATGTCAATATGAATCCAACACATTAACCGTCCCAATAAAACTTCAAAAATAATTAAAATCATACCTTATTGTACCGGCCTGTGGGAAGGTTTTTTGAAAAACGTGAAACTCTTTTTATTTCTTTGTTACCAAAAGCATGAATATTAATAGGTTCTTCATACAAACTTTTATTTTCACTACATGTGGAATAACACAATGAAATAATTCACTTGTAGCAAAACTATATAATCCAGATAATTTACAATAGGTATATCGCTTAGAATATATAAACTCCCACGAGCTGCGATTGACAGCGCATGTCATATTCCTATCATAAAATAAAACAGTAATTATGCCGTACTACGTAGTTAAACAGTTTATATACACTTCAGCCAATCTTAAAAAGAATACTGGACTATCATTTAAAAGGTAATTATTAGAAATACTATACATTTTTTATTAAGTATAACAATATCAATTAATCAACAAACCAGATTGACAATCAACAATCTGGTTGGTATGGCAGCCGATGTCATTTCAACATTATCGCACATGCAAATTTGGTGTGCCCATATTTTGTTGATAGAAATTTTCATCCCCTATTTTCTACCCTTAAAGTTTTATTTTCGCTACAAAAAGTACCCTATGTCCTTTCCCAAGGTACAATCTATCTCTGTACCAAAATTCATCAAAATTGGTTCAGCGGTTTAGGCGTGAAAACGTAACAGACAGACAGAGTTACTTTCGCATTTATAATATTAGTATTGATATTTAGTAGAATTATTGGAAGTATCCCTATAAGTCGTTATTAATAATTTGTAAACCCGTGAATTTTAATCCACACGTTATATTCATATTTTACTAGCGTTTATTATTCCATGACTTATTATAATCCTAACTTACACATCGAACAATAAAAAAGTAATCTTATAAAACATAAGCACCATTATTTAAATTGCCTATTAAATAAAGTGCTTTGCTTTAGCCACAATAAAAGGTCGATACCTTAATAGGCTCATGTCTGGGTTATAAGTTATAAGGAAGGCTAGGCACATAATAGAGTAAACGCATAGGGTATCATAAAGTAAAGTATTCATAATAATATTATAGTCACACACAATTTGCATGATTTCATTATGTTCTAGCTGTATATTTATTGGGATACTAGCGGTATCCCGCGGCTGCACGCGCATTTATTACTTACAATTTCTATGGATAACTCAATTGAGGAATGATATAGGCTTCCCGTTTACAAAATTTTATAAAAATAGGTTAAATCGTGTTTGAGTTCAATCGGACATATAAACAAAAAACATTAATTTCAGTCCTTTATATTATCCTTTACAATAGATGTCTACAAGGAAATTTGAATAAAAAAATTACATGTACAGGCAGAAGTACAGATTTAGTAATGAAGATGTGATAATGTGATGTGTTTTCATATACATATTATATTTTTAGTATGTATAACGATTTTAGGCTTTTAGAAGAGGTATAAACCGAAGCATTTAAGGCAATAAATTGCCTCCGGAAAATGTAAACCGGCGGTAGAAAAAATTATTGTCTGACCTGTAAAGTTTTTAAAATGCACGTTAGTCCATTAGCCTTTTCACCTTTGAAATATTTATGTACCTACTATACTTTTTTACCTATCAAATTCCATCGGTTATCTAATACTGCTATAATAAAAAGAATAAGCTTTAAAAACAATAGTTACTACGGCTTGGTGAATACGGTTTACATTGCACATAAATTATTAGGAAGTTTTTTTTAATGCAATGATTTTGTGGAATTACGCCGATGAAATATTGCAGTTACATACAAAGGAATTATCTTTACAAGTTGTTTTAGAAGATATTATATTATTTTCAATACACCTTCCGTGATTTTTTTATCCAAATTCACAATCTAAAGTTTAGATTCTAGACTAATAGTATAAAGCTCAAGAGATTGCTTTTTTGTTTTTGAACGTACTACTCTCTGAAACTACTTACCAGTCAGAATTGAAAAATATTTTTTGAATTTTATAAGCCATTTGGTTTTGGATTTGGTCGAATAAATATAACACGATTGAAACCGTGGAGCACGTCCAGTAATATAATGTACTGTAACGACCATAGTAATATTGTAATTATTTTAAAATTGCAATAGTAATATACACAAAAGAATAAAGTTACTTGAGTACAATGGGTTATCTCATAATCATTGTGATAATAACTGAATTGTCTATATTACTGACAGTAGTAGTTTAGTTTATAGTGACAATCTAAGAACGTGCCTTGAGAAGTAAAAAATCTTAAAAAGGTCAGTCTATCGCTTCCTCGCTTCGTCGCACTATTTACATATCTAATTGCTTCTTTTGCTTACAAAATTAATTTAAGTGAAAGTTTGAAGGTGTTTAAGTATGGTAAACCATACAGACCTAAAAAAAAACAGATATTAATTACTGTACTATTACTGTTTTTAGGACTTTGCCAATTTAATTCTCTATTTCATTTATCTTTGTTGCCACTGTACCTACTTGGCCAAGAATAGATATAAACCCAACAGACTACAGATATCACTTCTTTTTTCTATTAAACCTGTATTATTTACTTATACTTTTTATATGAAAAGATGGTATAATAATAAGTGATAACCATAAATATTTACTTTACCTAGCTTACCCGGTCATTTTAATAGGCCTACATAATTTTGTAATCAGTAAAGTAAGACCAAATATGTGGTGGTCATCTCCTTGAAAAGACACTAAATCGAGAATTGAGTGTTCTCACAATATTGACGAGGTTTTCCGGTACAAACACGCTAAACCGGAATATATTTATAATACTTAATATAATAGTGGGTTAGTACATATTTCGGCATGAACACTTACAATAATAAGTTTATTAATAACTATTTTTCACTATTCTTAAGATGTTCTAATGTAGGTAAGTTATTGTTATGAAAACCAAGGGTTTTCATAGGTTTTCATTTCAGCATCTCTACTTTGGATATTATATCTTAATCTCAACTAAAAACATTTGACAATTTCAATTATTAGTGAGTAATTTAAAGCCTATAAGTTATGAGAATACGAAGTTTTTTAAATTCTGTTTACTTTTCTTTTTTATTTCATTTATCCATTAATTTATATTTCTGTAATTAATTTTTGATCGCATAGTTATTTAGTCATGAAGGTTACTAAGCGTCATAACATAATAATGGCTTATGAGTAGGGTTGCCACCGTGGATAAAAAATAAAGTAAGTCGTAAGATAGCCGTGGAGACAAGAAAGAAAGTAAGTAAGTATTGTCTTAAATTAAATCAACTTTTTTGGTATTTTTATTACCTAAACGACTGTGAAAAAGGAGGGTCGAGTTTTTCGAGTGTAAGTATGTACTCCTATTTTTTGGCACGCTCTATAGCCTAAACGGCTTAATGAATTTTATCATACAATGTCTCGGTAGATTCGTCTTAATTGTAGGAGTGACATAAGACATATCTTAATAAATTAAGTGAGCAATTCTTGTATATATATAATTATGTTAAAAGAGTCATAAGAATAGGGTATTTGACTGTTCTCGAAAATCCATCAAAAATTATCAACAATGTAATAATAATACCAACAATAACTGTTTTTTTTCGTAATTTTGTGTATTTTGGACTAAAAATTTACAAACAAATTCCAATCACTAAAAAACCGCGCAAACGTTCCCATTTGTAAATATCACTCCCATATCTTGTAAACATCAGTCCCATTTGTTACGTCATATGCTAGTACCTATAGGTATAATATTATTCCCATTGTGTGTTATAAAACGACTAAAACATAATTGTCTACAAATGCTATAAAGTTCTACATTTTACAAAGTGTCCAAACCCACCAAATAAAGACTCTGGAAAAACTGAAGATGTTCCTAAGAATGTCAAAATGCGAAATAAATGGCCTATAGAATCTCGAATTATAGCGTCACTTCAAATCTTCGAAATGTAATAAGACTTGAAAGGGTCACATTAGGCATGGTCTGAGTATGGAATATATATATTTTAATAAAGCTATAGTTCTGTCTGTACAAAAGTAGTTTACCAAAATTTTACGATAGGCATACTATATGAACGATATTGATCACGAATATACATTCAAATTTTTTTTGTGTGTTTCTGATTTAACTCAAAAAATTCCAAAAAAATCTGTTTTCGTTAACTGTTAACCGATTTTGATGAAATTTTGTACACGGGAAGTATAAGTACTCATATAATTGATTGGCTATAAGAATTGTATATAATTACTATTACAAACACAAAAAAGAAGTTCAAATACTAAAATTTTCTCATTTTCAGCCGATTATGATGAAAATTTTACATGGAAAATACATGATATTCCTCAACTGACAGGCTATATGAACTATGTATCAATAATATGTATAAATTACGGGATGTAAATAACTACTGCGTAGTAACAAACGTGTGTGGAGCCGCGGGCACACCGCTGGTTAACTTATACTAAAAACTTCGTGTCACGGTACCTATGTGTGGTCACACTCCTCCAAAACGGCTGGACCGATTTTTATTCAATTTTTTATGTATATTTGGTAGGTATGAGAATAGGTTGTAAAGTATATTTCATACCGCTAGGTGATATAGGTATCCAATTTTTTTTTCTATTTTACGGGTGGAATCGTAGGGCACAGCTAGTAATATATAATTTAAAGTTAAAACGGCTAAATTACATGAATTCTAACGTCAGCTTACGACGAGAAGAATATTTGGAATTTTAATTCATTTCTGTTAAACACATAATTACAAATAGTCTCTAATAAGCGGCCACTACGACACGGCGAATTATCGAACCGTATCACATCGACATTCGATGTTCTTGTTAGGTGTTTTTTAGTAATCAACTATAAATAATTAAATGTCTTTTAAATACTTTTGTACAGATACTACCAGGATCATTGGTGTAACTAGCGAATTTCCCTAGGGGGCCAGCTACTCAGCTGATCAACCACTATAAGACAAATATTTTTTTTTCCCAAGATGAAAAGAATAAAAAGGTTATATACCTTCAATACTGACGATTTTCCTACGGTGATTTTCCCACCCTGCCTCTCCCCTCTTAACCACATTCACATCCAGCAGGACGTTTTTAAAACAAACGGTGCTCGCCCCTAAGCCCGGTAATGCTATAAAAGCCGTCTAAGGATGCAGGGCCCCTATAAGAAGGCCTTAAAACAAACAGGCATAATTTTTCTACCGTTAATACTCATAGTTTTATTCTGGTAATTAATTAATTTAAAACCTCGAGTAGATGTTGTTTCTGCAATCAATAGCATAATATAGCCACAGCAATTGCCAGTAAAAGGCATTATTATTTTTATGTTTTCCTTTCAAAAGGTTTATAATATGTACTGTTTAAATTTAGATTTTTTCGTACCTATAAATTATTTATGTTAAAATTAATGGCGTACATATATCTAGCATGAATATTAGTAACATTCAGTAACATTGTTGGAGGTAAATAATAAATTAACCGAGCGTGCTATAAATAAGGAAAATGTAATATTACGTAATTTAAAATTGAGCAAGTAATTAAATAAAATTAAAACTTTTTTAATTTTTCCTAATAGCCATATACTGAGGAGATATTTTAGAATGTTTACAGTTGTTGCTAGCATAAGTACAGCGTTTTGCAGTATTATAACCTGACTACGTCGTCTAAAGCAATTAAGAGCTTAGCTCACCTTATGACAGGTAATCAGCTTAACTAGCGGACAATTAATCCCTGAATAAAGTTTCTCAAACGTAAAGAATTTCACTGTCCTCTGTAACTTTGAATATTTTGGTACCTACGTCACAAACATTGTTACCAAGCATTTCGCGAGATTCGGGACGTGCGAAGCCTTACGTGTCGAGTGCTAGTTGACCAGTCATATAATCACCTACCTAAACTAGATATGGGCATCCTTTGGACTCTATTTTTTCAGCTCCGTTCGGAATTTGAATTGACGTGTAAATTTATAAATGTTGAAATAGGAATCTATTTTCTCATAATTATACGACATGTACCCACTCGTATGTATATGTATCTATATAAAATAATGTGTTAAAAGCTTGTATTTCATATTCTTCTCAGCAAATCCTTTCATTTGATATCTACTCATATCATGTGGACGCATAAAAATAACTGATCCGCCATTTTGGATTGATAATGACGTCACTTAGCTAACCATACATTGTCATCCAAACTAAACGTATATTCAAAATTTCAGCTCAATCGGTTGGAGATATCCGTTTTAAAATTAAGTTGCACTAATTGACCCATACTATTATAACAAGGCAAGATGAATAAAAAAATGATTAATTCTGTTTATTTTATATTCGTATGTTAAGAGTCAATTTTAAAAATATTTTCTTTATAAAATGCAACCCTTAGATACTCGTATCATTCTAATCTAACTGTAAAGGTTCCCTAAATCTCAAAGATTACCAGCAATTACTGATATTGAATTATACTCTTAATATGAATAATAATATTCCATTAAATTATCAATTACATGGATATTAATAAAATACTAGCAACCGTCAGCGAATTTAATTATATAAAAAACTAGATGTGCCCTACGGTTTCACCCGTGTTCATTTTATACGACAAACATCGCCAACGCACACGTGTAGGCAATTACATTTTTATGAGGAATAAACTATTTTTTTTTAATTATAATATTGCCTATGTTACTCGCTGATACTGTACCTTTATATTGATAAAAGATTTTTTTAATTGGTCCAGGAGTTTTCGAGTTTATTCATTACAAAAAAAAAATCAAATCTTTCCTATTTATAATATTGGTATAAATATCCACTCAAGGATATAAAGCATAGCGTCTGTAGCGTCAAAATAGTGAAAAAATATTTAAAATCCTACCAGTAGTTCTAGATATTTTACTACCTTTTACAAACATACAAACTACCTCTTAACAATAGTAGACTAAATATCCTGTATAATTATTATATAACATATTTATCATTTAGTAGGTGTGCACCGCCATCCGCTATCGCCTGCGTTAAAAATTTACTCGTTCCTTAGATTACGGCTTAGTAACTATGTGACATCCGGGGTGCGTATTGTTTTTTTTTTGTTTTTGCTCAACTACGAACATAATCTGTCTACGCCTCTAAAAATTAACCACAAATTCCGTGCACCAACCTGTGACGTATCAAAGTTTGTTGTTCTCAACACAATCAAAGTTGCATCACATTGACGACAAAAAAAAAATTGTTCATAACATTCTTCTTTGTCAGTTATCCTGTTGACTATGTTTAGTGTTTGGTAGCTAGACAAACACTGGCTGATCACAAAATGCGACAAACTAATTGAAAGTCACTATGACGGCTTTATCACCGAGCATGGTGGTCGCAACCCGGTCAGCTACCGATTGCTACTACCCCGCTTGATTAGGTACTAGATATAACTGACTAATCCCGGAACGCGATACACCTAAAGGTGCTATTAGACTGCACGATCTGTCGCAGCCGATTTTAGGTACGGGGGGTACGGCCGCAGAATTGTGCGTCGAGCCCCACGCACCATAAATCGGCTGCGATAGATCGTGCACTAATAGCAATTAGTACCTTAAGCGTGCCACCGGTGCCGCAGTCCCACTATAGAGGTTATTGGACGTTACGATATACCACGACTTTTGACAATATTTATTGAAGTGTAATATAATAAGGAATCGGGTAAGCAGGATACAGTCAAGGACTAATTGTCGATACGATCAAGGACGAATTGTCGATCCGATCGCCTGCAACGCAACGATAGCGTAGTGCAGCTTCAGTCGCCAGTCGCCATGTGACGAGCACGGAGAGCAGTCGTTTGCGTAATGTTAGCCGTTCAAAATCCCCGCACATAACTTTTTTTATAGCTTTTACTAGTATTCTAAACGCCGATTATTTGAAACAAATATTTAATTGTTAGTTTTACAAAACAATCGATACTAACGAATTTTAAAACAATCGGTTCCCATTTATTACAATTTTATACGATCATAATGTGTTAAAATAAAGTAAAATATTATGTATAGAAAAAAAACTATTGTGACTGCAGTAGTAATTACTTTTTGTAGATTCGACAGTGTCAGCACCATGATAACCATACGTGCAAATCTCTCGACGTTCGTTTTTCAACTGAGATAGCAACATAACATTGTAGCTTTGTGAGATTTGGGCCGGAATGGCAGTGTGGTGTAATACGAAGCACAATCCTTGGCAGGATCACAAATATGTTCATTATTAACTCTTTAAAAAAAATACAGCCCACAGTATCAGTAAGTCGATTATTTAAGTCAAAATACAGTATGTATTACGTATTCATTTTCTGTTTAAAAACAAAGTTTACCTATATTAATTTTATTGTGTAAAATTATCCTATAATTGAGGATTACACAAAATTAATCATAAAATGTTATTACTCCTAAACCACTATTCTAAGGATAATTGTTTGTAAAAAAGATTTAAATAGGAACAAACAACACTTCTGAAATTAAACACAACGGACCTGTATACGCAGTGATAATAATCCTTCTGTTTTGTATGCACACAATTCGGTTTCGATCACGGTCATGATATTTCTCTGAGTAATGGTTATAATGAGCGTATTAGTTAGTTTTATGTAATATATTATATGTATTTTATGTAAATCAATTGTATAGTAGCTATAGTACAAACGAAGTTCATCTTATATTTATTTTGCCTTCTGCCTATGTAGGCAATTTCCCCAATGTAAAGTGAAAATCATCTTAAAATCAATTAGTCGACTGTGAAATTGACCCGTAACTTATTATTAACTAGCCGTGCCCACGGTTTCACCCGTGTTTATTTTATCCGAAAAACACCGCGCCGCGAACGCACCCGTGTTATCTATCATAATAATTGTTCTTCCCGCAAGTACTAATTATTTTAATTTTGCATTATCTCTTAAACTTTGTGTCCAAATAACATAGTATAAAAACCAAAATTTAACTTCATAAAATTTAGCCTGTTTAAACAAACAAAAAAAAAAAACTCTTCCGCTTTATTAAAAGTTATATTAATATTAAAGTATAGATAAATCTATATAAATAAAATGATTGTGGTTTGTCGTTGTGCGCGCATCACGCAAAAACTACTGGATAGATTTTGATCAAATTTTTTGTTTCACTCCTCTGATACTTGGTTGATAACAAAAAAAAAAATTATGACGATATCTTCATTCAATAAAAAGTTATTAATATTTTAAGAAACTATGATTTTTATAAGCACTACGCGTTCTTCTGTCGTCCACACGAGCACAGCTGCAGAAACAGCTAGTCTATATACATAATAATATAATATATATATATAATAAAAACGTAAGTGATCGATGTCTGTATATAGAAGATATATGAGAAAAACTATTATGGGGGCTTTTATCAACGCAGTAAAACCCAAAACAATGATTGTTATAATTTTTGTCTGTTTGTCTATTTGCCAACATTTGTGCGGGCTAATCTCAGAAACGGCTTAACCGTTTGAATACGATTTTCACTAATATATTTTGATAAGGTTCACTTAACATTTAGTGTTTGTTTAACTTCAATAAGTACATAAACAAAAAATGTAATATCAATTTAAAAAATCACGTCGAACATTTATTCGATAAAAATGTTATAAAACAGCTCTTCAGTTGAATTGACTGAAATTTTAGTTATCTGTATATTATGGTTTGTAAAACGAAGATGGTTGAAACTTTTCATAAAGTTAAAAAATGGACCTCCTAACCTCAGGTCTATGTAATAAATCATATTAAAAGAGGGTCAGCATAGGTTGGATATTTGTCGGGTGAATATAGCCGCGCCGCTGCTAGGGATGGCAATTTTTTTCATCTTCAATTCGATTCAATTTCGCATCTGTATTAACAATATAAAAATCCCGAAAATACAAAATTAAAAGTACACCACAACAATCGCTCTTTTTTTATTTTTACCTTTATAATAATTTACTGTTAGTATTTTGATTGGTAAATCCATACCTACTAATATTATAAATGCGAAAGTAATTCTGTCTGTCCCGTCTGTTGCATTTTCACGCCTAGACCGCTGAACCAATTTTGATGAATTTTGGTTGAGAAAGGGCATAGGCTACTTTTGGAAATAAAATTGGAAAGGGTGAAATGGGGGGTTAAAGTTCGTATGAAGAACCCAACTTTGATGAATTTTGGTATAGAAATATGTTGCGACTTTGGAGAAAGACTTTGGCTCCTTATGTGGTGAAAATAAAACTTTAATGGGTGAAATAGGGGATGAAGGTTTGTACGAAGAACCCATCAAACCAATTTTGATGAATAGAGATATACTTGACCTTGGAGACGGACCTTATGGCGCAAAGATAAAACATGAAAGGTTCAAATAGGGGATGAAATTTTTTATGAAGAACCCACTATTTCTTTATTTAAGGGTATTAAAATTCATATTTATGCTTTTAGGAAGAAATAAAAGGGTTTCGCGTTTTTCAAAAAAATTATCCTCAAGGTGGTACAATAAAGGATGATTTACAATTCCATGCACATAGAGTGATAAATCCATCTATGATTTTCTTTTGGTTTGTCGTATTTAGAGATCAGTCAGTGTTTATGCAGTAATATAAAGGGGTGGTAGGGATCGCGACCACCATACAAATTGTGATAAACTCATCTATGGGTTTCTTTTGGTTCATCGTGTTCAGAGATCAGTCGGTGATTATGCAATAATATAGCGGGGTGGTAGGGATCGCGACCACCATACATATAATAATGCGTGGTAGAGATCGCGACCACCATACACATAGTGATAAACTCATGTATGATTTTCTTTTGGTATGTCGTATTCCGAGATCATTCATTTTATATACATTAATATAACGGGGTGATAGGGATCACGACCACAATACACATAGTGATAAACACATTTATGATTTCCTTTTGGTTTGTCGTGTTCCGAGATCAGTCGGTGTATTTCTATACTATCTATACTAATATAATAAAGCGAAAGAGTTTTTTGTTTGTTTGTTAAACACGCTAATCTCTGGAACTACCCCAGTCGGATTCTAAAAAATCTTTTTGTATATGATAGCCAGACTCACGACGATTAGTATAGGCTATCTAACATTAGGCTAGAACTCTCAGCAATCCTTAAATATTGATTTTTGTTAAGTCGGAGGTGGAAGCCCTTCCGAACTGCTTTATCCGCTTGCGCTGTCGTAATGGTTAATGATACGTAAATACAATTTGCTACAAAAATACTGATCCTTAATATATATTTAAATAAAAGTTCGCGAGTTTTGCTCATTATAGTATGTTATTTTGACATATAGTTTAGGAGTTAATAATAAATTCAAATAATTTGTAATTGCGACAAGAACAATAATTATGATAGACTACACAGGTGCGTTGGCGTTGCGGTGTTTATCGTATAAAATTAACACGGGTGAAACCGTAGGGCACAGCTAGTGTAAAATAAATCGTGTTAAAATAATTATTACAATACAAAACAAAATTACTTTAAATTTCTGCTTGATATCTTTGTATTTGCATTTTTTCTTATTGAATTTTTATAACAGTAGGTATAGACACATTTTCCCAATATATGAAACATAATATGTAGGTACATATTATATAAATCTATATATTAGCAATAGACTCTTAATCTTTCGACAAGTTTAGCACGCTATTAATATTGCATATTATATTATGTGCCTCTACAACCCATTGTTTGCTCATTTGATATTGGTTTCGTATTTTAATTTGAGACAGTGTATTGTCCTGATACTGCCTAAGGAATAAAAAAACATTGACAAATAGTAAATAGAATGGAACAAAATGTTTCTATAATAATGGCAATTCACCTGGCAAAACTAAATAACGTTACATGTATCGGTATAAATTATTTGAATACTACTAGTATACTGAATTTAAAATAAATGTCTACGTAAATATAATATGTACTCTACACTTACAGTATGTATTGATATCATTTTTATAAAGTTTGTATGTAACTACTTCCGTTTCAAAAATGATTATCAAAACAATATTCGGTAAAGGCATATAATGTATTTTGTAATAAAAAGATATAAATTAATGATAATTTAAATCAATAACTTACGTTTGTGTTTTTTGTCCATGAGCATCTTTGCAAATTATAAATAAAGCAAAAAGTATTTTAATTCTTACGTTCATTTTAATTTACATTGACAAATAATAATGTATCGCGGGTGAAACTAAACACGGACAACCACCGCGATGAATTGCGACCGGACCGCTCCGCGTGATCTATTCACTGTTACTGCGTTGTGTTCATGCAAGTGTGGAAGTTACTCTCTGCTCGAAAAGCGGAGGCTACGCAAGCGTCATAAACTATCCTTTACCAGCTTTTTATTTATAATGTATATTAAGTTTTTTTTTTTTTTAATGAAAAGTATGTGTAATATAACATTTAAATACATGACAAGGAAATTACCAAAAAATATACACCGTACATGTATGATTTAGTAGTACCTACGTTTGTAAAAAAAATTGCATTTAACATTTTTACTTATCCACTATAATTTTACATGAGATCAAAGTGAAACAATGAAAATAAGATTATGCGAAATATTTTATTTTAAACATAGTTCACGGCGTGCGGCTGCATACAGTTTACAGTGTAGGTTATAAAGTTTAAATCTTGCAGCAAATTTGTTAATCTCTCAAAATGCCTTTCAGTATAAGGAAGTGCACCTTCAATGAAATTTACTAATGCAGGCATTTTGAGATTGCCCGATATGATTTCTGGTGCCAATATATTAAATACCAGCTGCGCAGCATGACAGTTTTTATTATTTGTATTCCATTCAGCAGCAAATTTTAATAAAACTTCTTTCTGGGTTTGATTTATATCTTTTAAAGTTTCATAAAGTTTATTATTTCCACCCTTAAGAACTTCGTTCACAATTTTAAGTACATGCAATGGTCTTTCCATTCGCAAAGCCAGTTTTAATGCTTTTAAAAGCTTTTTATCATTCAATAAATTAATTAATTCTTGTTCTTGTAAAATTAGTTCTTCTCTTTCTTTAGCCATTTTGTCGTGTCTCTCAACTGTAACATCTTTCAATGTAATTAATTTGGAATCAGACCCTCCAGTAATTATAATGGATTCATCTCTATTTATCGCTAATGACCATACTTTGCCATCATGATTGTCCACAGACATTTTACATTCTGATGTCTTTACATTCCACAGTTTAAGCAATCCATCAGCTCCACTTGATATGATTTGCTGTCCTTTGGTAATAAACTCAATTTTAAGAACTGAACTCTCATGGCCTTCAAATGTTTTTAAGCAATTCAAGTCAGCTACAGACCACATCTTAATAGTACAATCAGCAGAAGAGGTGAGCACAACCTGATCCACAGATGAGAATTTAACACACCATACCCCTCTTCTATGTCCTTTTAGCACTCCTAATACTGTCAAATCATCAGACCAAAGTTTGGCTGTTTTATCTTGAGAACCAGTAGCTATCATTTTATCATTGGGAGCTACAGCCACACAATTAATATCCATTTGATGAGCTAATTCAGTATGGCTTGCTTGAATTTTTTTATCTATATCTAAATCTTTTGTTATTGTCCACACTTTTAGGCAGTTATCTTGACCCACTGATGTAAAGAAATTATGTGAAGTTTGAGAAGTAAAAACAGAACCAACCGATGCTGTATGTCTAGTCCCTACACCAAGACAAGTTATTATATTTTCTGCTGTCTGAAGCCAAACTCTAACAGTATTATCTTTACTGGAAGACACAAACATTTCAGGTTTAGTTGGAAAACTTGCCAGTGCTATAACTATGTCCAAATGTCCTTTAATTATTTGGCAGTTCATGCTCTCGAGTTCATAATATTTAAGATCTGGACTATTTGTAGCAACAAGTATGTTAGCTTCAGATTTACCTACAAATATTATATCTAATATTTCGTCAGTAAATCCAATCATTTGTTTTACACATTCAAATGATTCAAGATCATGTAAAATAATGTTATGATCTGCTGTAACCAATGATACCATATTCCGTACATCATTAAACATGAGATGTGTTATTGCTAATCCACCATCACCTGAGGAAGGTGACACTAAACTGTTGCTTTGTTCATACATAAGACGACTCATCAACAAATTCCATATTTTTATAATACCTTTTTCACCAGCACAAGCAACATAAATTCCTTCTGTTTCTAATTTCTTCTTGAAATTTGGTATTTTAAACGTGGGTGGTAAAAGAAAAGTAGATTCAATACTTTCATAAACAGGCACAACTTTAAGTGCTTTACTTTCATTTAGAACCCAAAGAATCAACACTCTATCTCGACCAGAACTTACCATGTATTCACCATCAGAAGTGAATTGCAATGAAGTGATTTTGCTAAAATGACCAGAGTATATTAAGCACTGTTCACCAGATTTTGTATTCCAGGATCTAATTTTGGTATCATCTGCTGCACCAAAGATTAGTTGTTTAGTTTCATCTGGATGATATTTCAGAACAGAAAACACTCCCATCGCTCCACGTAAACTGCTTGTGCAAGTATTATGTGCCATGTCCCATAATCTTACATTGCCATCTGAGCCTCCGGATGCGACATTCTGGTCTGTACAATCAAATGCTAATCTTGCAACAGGTCCCTTGTGCCCTGATCTCCATATCTTCAACTGATTACCTGTTTCTTTATCCCATAGTTTGATTAGTCCACTTTTGTGTGCAGAGATAATTGTTTTATTATCATGTGATAGTTGGAATGTGTGTACTTGATCATTTTCTGCATCTTCTTCAGATTCACCAATAGTGAGGACATTCAAGCAACTGTTGACATCAACTATCTTGATGGCATTCTCGCATAGACAAAGAATTTGGACACCATCATTTGTCCAATATATATCTCCACCAGTGTAAAATGCAGTATACTCACCAGTCTTTTCATATCTGTAACAAAATATTAAAAACAATAACTACTCTGGACAGACTATGTATTTAGTTAGCATCTTTTACTTACTTGAACCCTTGAGTAACAAAAAAATTTTGTAAAAAAAAAATTAAGTTTGTGAGATTGGATTAAGGTTTCTAAATATTGATAAAATTTGTAATAGTCTAAGTATTTTGAAAACATTAATTATAAATCTGTAATGAAAGTTTTAATACACAATATGCACTTTCCAAATAGGAATAGATAGCAATAATGTATTAAAGTCTGTAACAACGTATTAAAAACATTTATAATGAATTAGAGTTTATAGTAATTTGCAAATTTCTAAAGTACCATGCTATATTGCAATGAATGATATAAATCATTAATCTTTGTATATTGTACTTAACCTAATCCAACAATCTTTGTTGATAAAAGATGACAAATTGAAAAAAGAGGTATTGCAATATTTTTTATAAACATGAAATTCATATCCAAATTATTTTTTTAAAATCATTTATAGGTTTAAAAATGATAAAGGTCTTAACCGTAGATGAAGAAAGTTTTATGCATGAAATTTTTAATCAATAGTTAATGTATCACGTTTTTTTTAAGATTGATAAACGTAAAAGTTGCGTCAAAATTATGAAAAACGGAATTTTAAAAACCATTGCCTTAATATGAATATTACGTAATAATTTAAATGTATTAAAACAATTTAAAGTTTAAATTTACAATTAATGAGGAAAAAGTAGGGAGGCATAGCACTTAAGAAAAATAATGAATATAATCATAATGAAATTATAATTGTATTATAAAAGTTGGTATAGTAATATTTAAATCACTGTAAGAAACAACATGTATGATGTGTTATCTTGTTAATTCTATCTTGATCAATGTTAAAAAGAATAAAATAAAGGATAATAAAATTTACTGTGCAAAATGAAATTAATTTATGATTATTACTTTAATAATTCACGAATGATGATGAAGAAAAGTGGGAAGTTTAAAATAATTTATTTAAATTTTAGTTATTTTTCAAAACTATTTGTAATTTTTTGAATTATTTATTTATGTACATTATCAATGAATAAAAATTTTTTAAATGGAAAAATAATAAATTTATTGAAAATAAATATTTATTAGTAAACACAATATTCAGAGTAATTGGAAATAATTAAAAATAAAAAAATTAGACTTAATTTTTAAATTTTTCCAAATTGAAATTGGAAATATTAGTAATGATAATAATCATTAAAATAAATTTAAAAACTTAAAAACTAATTTCGTGTATTTAAATTTAGTAGAATGAAATGATAACTAAAAAAATTATGGATTTATCAATTAATTTTCTTAATTTCCTTATTAACTGAAATATTTAATGAACATAAAATTATATATGAAGATTTAAACTTCAATTTAGATTTAAAATGTAATTAAAAATATACAGTACTATATACAAATCATGCAGTAGTTAAAATTTAACAATTGTCATTCTATTATAAATATATTCTCACTATCAGCAAAGTTTATTATTGATCATGTTATAATCAAAGTGTAATACTTAAAATTAATGTTTTAGAAATACTTTTACTATACAATAATTGTATTAGGATTTAAATTAATTTAATAATTTAATTTAATAGTAAATATATTTATAGTTATTAGTATAACATATAAATTTAAAAAATTTTTAAAATTTTATTTTTAAAAAATATTAAAAAAAAAAATTTAAATAATTAAAATTTTATGATTGATTATTACACAATAATTTATACAAATTAAAAGGTTGATTATTGTAGGTTATTTGAAGGTTGTAGTTTATCTTACTATGTAAATAATTAAAAATGAACTGTGTTTTAAGAATAATTATAAAAATTATAAGTAATAAATTAATAAAAAATTATAAATAATATTAAAATAATATTAGAATTATATTCATTGTATTTAAATATTAACAATTAATTTACTATTATTATTTTTCTTAACACTTGGAAAATTTTAATAATAACAAAATATTTTAAGTATTTTGGAATTTCTTAAATATAATTATATATTTATAATAATAGATTAACTTAAATAGAAACATATATTAAAACTTAATGAGTTTAATAATTCCGATAATAATAAACTAAAGGAAAATTTTGAAGTTTTTGGGTTTTAATTATGATTTTTACTGTAAAATAAAAGCATGCTAACTTATCTAAATTTATAATTGGAATGTTATCTGATCACACAAACCGGCGTTGCTTAATGATACTCTTTCCATACCAAATAAAAGATTAGAAAAAATTATATTTTTCTACTATTGATGTTTCAATCAATCTCAAAAGAAATATTGTTTAAATTAAAGAAATTGTTTATAATAAATAATTTATCTAGTATAAAAATCAGTACATTTATTTTCTATCGTAATAGACTATTACATGCATTTAAAAAGGTTTTATTCAATCTTTGTTTACGGTAGCAAAGAAAGTTATTTTATAAACATTTTTTGAAAATGTGGTACAGGCCGGTACTTAAGCCCTTGGTCTCAGAATTTTAAATTCAAACCGGACCCTCAAATGAATTAATTAATTAAAATTATTAACTTATTAAAAAATTTAATTTGTTAGTTAATTTAGAATTATAATTATAAATTAAATAAGTAGTCTGGCCTTATTACAGTTAAAAGTTAAATTATTAAATTGTTTAATAATTGTAAATTTATACATTAAAAAAATAATAACATAATTTATAATTTGATGGAAATGTTTAAGAATTTAATTTCATAAAAATTAATTTTAAAGTAAACAATATAACAAAATTAAATTTTTAAAAGGGAAAAAGTTAATTACCAACAATTTTAAATACAAACCAATTAGAGAATTTAAAATTTTAAGGAACAATTAAAATTTTTAATTTTCAAGCTAAGTAATTTATTAAAACTTCGTATTAAAAAATTTTATATTAAAAATAATAATATTTATTTTATGATTGTTATATTAAAATATACAGAATATATTAGTAAATTAAAATTTTAATTTTTTATAAATACAATCAAAATTTAAAATAAACATAAAAAACTTGATTTTATTTTTAACTGAATATAAATTTAAACTTAAAACAAAAAAAAAAGTTAAGTAAAATAAAATTTAAAAATTTTAAAATTAAACCAATTAGCTTGATAAAATCTTTATGAATAATTAAAATTATTAGTGATATTATATTTAAAATTAAATTTTATTTTTAATGTAATTCATTTTTTATTTTTTTAATTAAAATCTTAAAAAACACATAATTTTTAAATTAACTTTAAAAAGTGAAAGGAAAATTAATTAAATATTTGAGTAAAATAGACTTTTAATTTAAAAATATGGTAAAGTAATTAAAATATTAAAAAATTAAATCTTTAATACTTAATTTTATTAATAATTCATATTTAAAATACAATTAAAAATGTTATATTTTTAATTACAATTAAAATATTCCTTTTAAAATACTTCAAGGAAAAAATTAAATAAATTTAATTTAATTTAGAGAATTTGATTAATATAACATAAAATATAATAATAATATTTTTTTAAATGTTTAAAGGATACTAGTGTATATAATTATACAAAATTTTATATAAAATGAATAAATTAGAGTATAAAACTTTAAAACCGGGTAAATTCTTTAAATTAAAATAAAAGATATGTATTTTTAAAAACTTTAATACTTTTTATTAAAATTAACAATAATATTTTCCTTAAAAAATATTTTATTTAAAATGAAATTTTGGAATTTTGGCTTAAATCTAAAGAATCTTAATATTCAATTTATATTAATTAATGATTAACTTTAAAATGAATTTAAATTCTATACCTAATGAGTAAATATAAACATTCAAATATTAATTTACTATAATGTTATAACCAATACCCTTGAATTTAAATTTATAGAATTATTAATATTAAAAAATATTTAATTAATCAAAAAATATTTAATTTGATAACTTTATTAACATTAAGTACAGATTTATAATTTCATGAATATACATCAACAATTTAAAAATATAATATTATTATTGAATTCCTTAATAAAATTTTGTTTATACTAGAAAGTGATATTCTGCCAAATTTAAATTTTATAAATTAAAAATTATTAAATATAATTAATGTGTAAATATAAATAAACTTTTATTTATCTATATTTAAAGATAAATAATGTTGTTAACAGATATCAACTTTATTAATTAAACAATAATTAAACTAATGTTGAAATCACCTAGGCTTGTTTGAATAATACGATACAACTTTCATTTTTTATTACCTCACTTTGGGATTATGATTTATCAATACTTTAATGATGTTAAAATTTTATACATTTTGTTTCATTGTTTATAGAAATTTTTTGTTAATTATTTTACTAAATTGGTAGTTTAGATTAATAATTCAAATTAAAATTTAAAAATTTACTTAATTAAATATTAATTTATTACTAAAAATAAAATTTGTTAAATAGTTTCAATATTATTCTAAATATAATGACATTATTTAATATTGTAGTCTTAATAACATTTACTAATTAATTTACCACAAGCCTGAACCTATCAGTACACACAGGTTTTTCCTTTTTGTATCCATCTTCAATGGGATTCTTAGTAAATTAAGAATATTAGTGTTATCTATTTATAAAAATTTTACAGTATTTTAAATTAGCTTTACACTTGCAGTTTAAATTGTTATTATACTTGATTTTAAATTAATTGTATAATTTTATATTAAATTAGAAATTCTTCTATAATATTATTTTAATTTATAATTAAAAACATTTTAATTAACAATCCTTTAAATTTAAATATTAAATAGTGATCTTGATAACTTTTTGCTAACTATTAACGCTTCTGATGACAGCCACTGAATTCGTTTAACAATGTATATGCGTTTAGAACAAAACGACAATTAGAAACTAAGTTTATTGGAATTTAATAAACTAATGTTTTACCATTAATTTATAAATACCTTTATAGTCAATTATTTTTATTAAATTAATTTAAGTTTATAAATTTAAATTTTATAAATTAATTCTTCTTATATAATCATTAGGTAATGCCATTTTGCAAGAACTACTTATTATTAAACTGCATTATATGAGCTATTATTATTGTAATGTTCATTGAAATTGATGTCTTATGCATTCAAAATATATTAAAAATGTATAACATGTATCAATTGATTAGAATTACATTTCATGTTCATTAGATCTAAATGTAAAAACATATAGAGCATTGATAATAAGTATAAAGTATAAGTTAAATACATATAGTATCTAGAACACGAGCTCATATAATGTATTCGAATCTGAACTTTAGTATCAATTAAGAGCTATAGATCAATTAGAGTAATCAACTAGCTTGAAGATTGTGTAAATTTACATAAAACTTGATGATATGCTAGCTTAGTCAAATTATAAAATCAGTTATAATTATTAAGCATTTAATAATAAATTATATCATAAATGACTAATAACATATTATCATTTAGATCAGAATAGAGAATAAATTCACCATTGACCGATACAAGTATAAACTTTATTCTAATTAGATATCATTAGATATGAATTTATAAAATTATAAGTTATGACTTTATACATAATCTAATCCATTATAAACTACATTATAACATTAATGTATAGTTATTATATGCTTCAATAATCGTTAATTTCAAATCTATTGTAGTATATTTCTTCAATTATTAATTATTATTTTCATTAATATATAATTATACAATTAAGCATCTATGAATCACATCTATGTAAATATTTAATATTACGTCAATCTATAACATATTTAGAGTATTGCATATATTACGTATACAATATAGAATTCATATGTAACATATTGAATATCTATAAATTAGCTATAAACTGATCCACTACATTGTCATAAACTACAGTATGATAAATTTAAATGAACATTTTCAAAACATTTATAATGTTAAATATTATTACATTAATCACTAATTTATAATAGAATTATTTTATCAATTAAATATAACATTACTTCATGATTAGTTGTCTTAATAACAATATTTTAGTAAATTATATCATTAAATATGCTTAGCAAAAATGATAATTCTGTCTATAAAATATCATTAGTTAATTCATATCTTACTTTATACGAATATATGAATTGGTTATAAATCTACCATGATGTAAAACAAACAAATAATAGTTGTAAATGATTAGCAATAATTTGAATTCTTTCATAATCTGTTAATATAAATCTATCATATTGATGCTAATTATAGCAATCTTTGTAAGTTATCTTCAAATTTCATATGTAATATCATAAATATGGCTCATCTACATATGATGTTAAAATATCATGTTACTAGTAATATTCATATGCAAATCTTAATTCTACAATCATGATTTATAGTATTAATTAATATGATAATTATAGATTTTCATATTAAAGTTATCATGTACAATTAATTTAAAAGTTACTTAACATTATAATTTATGTAGACATTATTTAGAATAGTATCATAGATGAATTATTATATGAATAACATCTTACATAATATATATCGCATATAATTATCTTACTAATATATAATTCAGAATATTGTATATCATCTAACAATATTTATTTATAATTATATTAACAATAATTAATTAATAAAAATCAACTTATAGTATTCTTCATTAATGAATATTTTATACATTAATACAGTCAATAAGACATTAGTCAGATTTTGAAGATATGATCATTATTATATTTCAATTTCTGATCACATCACTACTGACTCTACAGTCTGTATTAACATAATGTGATATTATATAATATCTTATATGTTTATAAACTCGAATAGGTACTGATATATATATTACGTTATAGTGCTCTTTAGTAAGATTCGAGTATTGACTTAAATATCACTTTACATAACTGTAATCAAACTGACATAAGATAGCTTAGATATAATAATTGTACAATAGCTAATCTATCGTAAACTATTAAGACTAATTTAAGTACTTAAAGGCATAGATATTACATATATATGCAACATTGTTTTACATGTAATCTCATAATTTGGCATACATAGTCTACTTATTATAACATATTCTTGATTGATCTTAATGCAATATAATTGTATGACTATTGCTAATGTTCAAAGTAATACTATTAAATCAATATCTTAAGCAAAATCATTGATTAATTTAGTACTTAATCATTATATGTGACAATTTCAATACCATTAGTAAATTAAATCTTATTAATCCATTAATTACACTGATACCATTTATAAAACAATGACATTATAATTAGAAAATCTTCATTAAATTAACTAGATTCATGAATTACGTACTGTCATAAACTAATATAGTATGATTATCTATGAATGTAGTAATTTGATTCATGTTATAGAATTAATGTATGAGTATTGGTGAATAATAGTAGACTCAATTATCATATGCTATATTGTTGCAATATGCAAACGTCAATTGATGACGCAAACTATCTGATTATTTAAATTAATGCGAATTGATATCATTATCGTGATATTCATAGTGAATTAGTACTTAATATCTGTAATTATTGCTAGATATATAACTTATTTAGATTTAATATGTATTACTGCTCATAAGTATGTAATCATAACAAATCTTACTACATGTGTTGAACTCCTGTAATAGTTACATATCTAAGTATAATATTAATCATATTGAAATAGATACTTGTATAAATTATAATGAACTATCTCAATTATAAATTTTTGTAAATCCAATTATTACACATGCATAATCTTTAATGTACAATTCTTATTCTTCGATAAATGCAACAGTTAAGATTATTAAAATCTATGATATATTCTTAAATACATTAGTAGACATTCATTACAATTTATAGAATATGCTATGTGACAATGCTCTATAATCATTGATTTGAAACGTAATCATTGTACTTGAGATGACATCTAAGTCATAATTAGTTTGTACATTTCTTATTATAATATTATTTGCCATAATTTAAATACATTCAGATAAATTATAATTGTGTCAAATATAAGCATAATGATTATTTGCGATATTTAAATTACGACTATTAAAACCGTAAGCTTTTTTTTGTAATTACACAGTACGATGATTAATTTTCTTAGGTTGTTATTAGAATTCAAAATTATAAGTCTGATAACATGCTATGAGACTTAATTGTACTTATGTAATAGATCATGATTCTAATTACATTTTTACTTAATATTCTAATTAATAATATCTGTAATGTTTCTGTATTAGTTTATCATATCATGTTATCTACCAGACTATCATTAGTACTCATTTACGATAACATTTAACAGATCCTTAGTGATATATAGAGATAACATGAAATTGGAATAACTGTTAAATGAATTAAGTTCATAGATGTACAAATCTTTCAGTAATACATGTAGACTAATTTAATAAATGTTAGATAATTTTCTTAATTAATTGTTTCATATATTGAATTTATAATTTAATCAGTTCAAGTCACTCATAAGATACACTTTTAAATCATTCAATGTTTAACTACAAACTTTTATAGTGTTCAAATTTTTAACATATTATAGTAAATACAGATTCAATAATTGAGAAATGTAAATTAAATTACGTAGTCTAATTTTAAGCTCTTGATCATTACATATCTAACATGTTTTTAATAATTTAGTCGATATAATTGATAGATTTATTGATTCTTGATAACGTATGATAATACTTGTCATGCTACTATAGTTCTATTCAGTCTATCATAGCATATTTACCATTAGGGAAATTTGTATTGCGCTATATTATGATACTGTTCGATGCTATTACTTTACTATATCAGTAACATGTATTTGAGAATCTGATTTAATCTATGTTTTGCTCATGTATGAGTTCTGAACTTAAGATATCATAATTGCATTAATTCGAATAGATAATCTAGTCTAATTATTATAATATAGATTACTTCATACTAATTAAAAATTACAAACTTTATGTTTGAAACTAATATAGAAACCATTAACAAGTATTCGAATTAGCATAACTTCTTATTAAAAATCATCTTTAGTTATAACAAAATTCTGCAAGCTTATATAGATTGAAAATTATTAAATTATGTAACCATAACTTCAAAACTGTTGTACAACTTGAATAAAATATACATTAGTATTAATATCACTCTATTATATCTTAAACTTCATTTAAACTATTCTTTTTCTGAGTAGTTCAATTCAATTGATTCAAATCTTCAGAATAATTCCTTTTAACATGGATTTTTTCAGTGAATCTAGGTGAATTATTCAAAAGGTGATTTATTTACTTTTAATTAACCGACTACTTTGATGCTTATCATTAGTGATTACAGTACTAATTTCAATTATTCATTATTCGAAATTTACTGATAGAGTACTTTTTCTTATGCTTTTATTTTAAATGCTTTTATCATCTATTATCACTTTAGATCATATAAGAATTAAATGCATTTCCTTTATTTTGTTTCCTTAGTATTACCTGATATTCAATTTTTATTATGCTAGCTATTATTATCTGCTATATTCGTGGTGATATTTGATTGTCTATAGTCTGACTAGTCTTAAGTTCTAGTTATGTATTGATTTAACTATTCTGTAATCAGATGTCTAATCTCTGTATTCTCAATCGGTCATCTTGTTCTTCAGTTCTAGTTCATTAGTTCTTACAGTATAATTCTGAAATTGTATCAGTTTCTGTATAACCAATACTGAATTAATTCTTATTAAACTGTTATACATTCTGCTAATTGTTTACATCTATAAATTTATACTAATTTTTGATTATTGTTCAAGATTGTATAATTAAAATATTTGCTAATTAGTATCATGTACGCTTTATCATTTCTACAGAGCATAATATTTATTCCGAATGCTGGATATTGATAATGATCTTTTCACAGTAGAAATACTTTTATTTATAAATGATCTTGTTTGATAGTTCTAAATCGTTTTGGTCACTCTGTTATAAATTGCAAATGCTCTATCTTTAAATTCTGAACACATGATTTCTGGCATAATGCTGTGAAGAAACTAAATTCAATGCGTTTGATTCTTCTGTTGAAAGGGAAAGCAAGCCTTTGTCACTGAAGCATTTTATGCATAATATTAATAACGTATGAAACTCTGTGGTCTGATATTACGCTCTATTGAGGGTGTATAAATTTTTAATGTCTAGACAACTAAACCAATATCCTATTAGAAAAATTTTTTGGTCTAATAATGAGCACATGGTAATTTCAATACCAATCCCAGATTGTACTCACTTTGTCTCGGCTTATAAAACTTTATTAATTAATAACATCACTACTGGTAAGTCATTATTTACAAATTGTGCTAATGATGATGACAAAATTCTAGGTACCCTTCAAAATTTTAGTAAACCAATTAAAAATATGGATCATATCATTGATAATTTTCAACACTGACGATCACTAATTCATAGAGAATTTTTATTCCCCTGAGAATGTTCATTGGAACAAAAAATTGATACTACATTTACAATTGTGAGATGCACAAAGAAACTTTTCTCAAAGCTTTTTGGTTATTTGTTATTTATTAGAATGCAAGTAAAACAATGGTGGCATTAATTTTAACAGACGAATGTCATAATATTGATCTCCAGATCTAAAGATTGTAGAAATGGAAAGTTCTAATCCATACTAAAGCTACAAAAGTGAGTTTAGTTACAGATCAGATTTAGAAGGCGTAGTCTGACATAATCATATTTAACTGTATAGTGTACTACTTATTATTATCATAGTTTCTCAACTAAAATTGTCTTTATTTTAATTCCTCTATTAACTATTATTATGTATAGATATATTATTACTGGATCTAGATACCTATATCTATATGCCTTTGCAAAATATATACTATCGCAATTACTTAACAGATATTGCTACATGTATGCCTCATACGTTAATTCTAACGAGTATGCAAATTTTGTTTACATTGTTTTTAAAATATAGTACTACTACTAGGTGTAATATATTATTAATAGTTTATTGTTATTATTATGTCCGTCATATGTTCTTAGTTCTCGTTCGCACATATGTCAACATTCTAACTATCAAACAGTTACAAACTATTCAGAATAGATTTCTCTACCGTCTTACCGGTGCCCCTCCATACATGCGAACAGAAGATCTCCATAGAGATTCACTCTTACCTCAAATTCCTGTTGCGATCTTACTTCGATACCAGGTCGAATCACGTCAACCCGTTAATTAAAGCAGTCGCTACTTATGTCCCTATTCCAACCACCTCAGGGGCCTTTCCTATCACTAAATACACATACGCATGTTTCCCTCCTTCCTCCCAGGAGGAGGGGAACATGCTTATGATGTATATATTACTTAGCTCGAATTATGTCGTAGTAGGGAATATTTTATGCCAGCATCGCGACCTATTTGTCATGCGTGACGACTTTTGAGCAACGAGGTTCATGCTACTCTGGCACCTCGTGCGAGTCGTCCAAAACTTTCCCGGCTGAGTGCCCTTTGCGCTCGCCCCCAAGATCGGTGAAGCTTTAAATAACTTTTGCGGCTTCTGGGCCCCTAATGGCTAATATTTTGTAATAGTTTTTAGTTCTTAAAAAAAAAGCCTCACGGGATTAATTAACTTAGACCGCGATAACATTTGTCACCGTCCCTACTGTAATAATAGTCGAGAAAGCTAACGCATTGTGACTCCGATTGATCTCTCCATAGCAGATGCATGCCACCATCCACGCCCACGTAACTGTACCGTTCTCTTCGTCTAGAGGCACGTGAGTCATACTTAACCGCACACTCCGTCACGTCTACCCTCTGTAGCAAACTCATTCCTTTTATGGTCCGTTCCTTGGTGTGAATTCTTATGAGTCATTTAGCAGCTGCCCGCGAAATACAATGTGACACAATTTTGTGCAACACTTAGCTACCTTTTTTACAGAATTCACATATGTACATACGTTCCATGCGCTTCACAGGGACATAGGTTCTTTTATTGAATGGCAACCTTTTTTTCGTACTGTTATTACGCTAGTCAGTGTCAGACCATATTTCAATGATTAAACTAAATACAGTATTTACCCAATGTAATCCTGCCATCCTATCTTGAAAACAATATTCAATAACATAAATTCAACAATCGAATCGAAGCGCATCGGAATTTTTAAATTCGCCTGTCGAGCAATGCGCACGTTTTATGTCGAACTTAAAATGCGTGACTCGGCGAGTTAGGTATTTATGAATCACAGTTTGGTAGTAAATATACATACAAACTCAGCTATGAGCGTAGTACTGATCGCGAGTACTTTTCACCGATATAGAGCCTTACATAAGGTACTCGAATTAAAATGTATTGACCACCAACAAGTACTTCAAGTATCCTGCCGATAATAGTCTCTAGGTCTGTACGCGTATTTACACGATCCATGCCTAGTTAATGACAGTTGTCCTTTCCCGTGAAAAATGTTGTGAAGTGTATCGAAATATTTGTTGTACTAGTGGCATGTTAATATTTGTAGATCGCCAATAATGAACCTCACCCGCTATTACTGTAATCCTTTACCGTCATGTACAATGTTGTACTGTTAGCAACGCCATTCAGTTTGATAACATCTTAGTCTCGTAAAATGGTTGCCGTCACGCAACGACGACGCGCTCCGATTTTATAAATCTGTAATTTGATAATGTTTCGTTAAATACCGATTGACACTAAGAGTTACCTCTACTATTTTATTGTTATTTTTTGTGTTAAGTTTACCGTTTTAATGAATGGGTAAAACTTTACATCAGTGAGAGAGTAATTTCGTGTTAACAAGAAAGTGTTGGACCTATATATGACAAATCAATAAACAGGGACAAGAGAGTTGTGTTTAGCTGTTGACCAGGCAGTCAAAATAGGCCTGTATGGCAACGGGAGTTTCGAAATGCGATGGAAGAATAAAAATAACATGAGATGAAATGTCACGGGTGGAAACTTGGTATCTGTAGATATTTGTGTATGTGTATCAGTACATCCATCACCGCCCTCATGTCCTAACTTATAGTGCTCGGGTACTACATACTTTTAATATTACATAGGTACTAATGTTCTAAGATGGTCGTCTATCCTTAAAATGGTTATTGGTTCTTAAAATGCAGTTATGTATTCAATGGTATCCAAGTCAAATGTAATAATAACGGCATTAAGATTTAATGGAGTTTCTTGTAACTGACTGTATGACTGTTCCAAGATATATCAGTTAATGTTATTATTTATAGTTGGTGCATTATAGTTGTATACTAGTATAATCTATGTGTTATAGTTGAATCAATTGAATTTTATGTGAACCATGTGAACTATAATTATGATGGGGAAACAGTTTTTAAGTGAAAATAATTTATGTTAAACTATATGAGGTTATGTAAACATAAACATAATAAAAACAATAAATAATTCTGTGCGTTTCATTATATTCTTTAGATTTATTTTCCTTATTAGTTTACGCAAATAACTATCCAGCTATCGTGTACATATACTCGCCGTGAGGCGAGTATAATATATTCCTTGTGCGTACATATTTATAAAAGTTTCGGAACAAGATTAACAGATTGAGCTACGTGCAACATGTTGGCATTAAAAACGCATGAGTTGGATCTCTATTCCCTATATATTACTCTACTCTATGTCATAGACTGTTCATACTTCACTGTAGTTCATAGAGTAAAGTTTCCGTATTAGTGTGTTATCTATGGATTATAGTAATACATCGGGACTGTAGTTTTTACTTTGTATCCAATGGTATCCAAGTCAAAGAGTAAAATACATAAGGGAATCAAAGTACAAATAATTACTGTGCAAACTGATCGTGATTTCCAATTAAATTTATGATTTTAATTATTATCTTTAGAAACTACTAGGATTTTCATGCCGTGTGTAATTTGATGAAGTGAAGGAAAAAGTGGGGAAACAGTTTTTAAGAAATAATTTATTTAAATTTTGAGGTTATGTTTATCTAAAACCTGTTTGATAATTTTCAATTGATTATTATTTGTTTCTGGCACTCGTGCACATCATGATCAGAGTTCGAACCTAACAACTAATTTTATTGCCACAACGGAAAAATGAAAATATCTCATTCAAAACGTTAAAGTATGTCCTAATTGACGTAAACAACACAATATTCAGAGTAACATCGGGAACAATAATCGTTCAAAAACTAACAAAAAAAATTTACGACCTTCGAAATTTTTAACTTTCTTCCAAAAGTGAACATTAGGACAACTACTTAGAACTGAAATTTGAATTGTCAGATTTCCAAAAAATAAGATTGCTTCAAACATCTTAGAAACTACTAAGGTTTATCGCAGTGTGTAGTTTGATCATTTAGCCATAGCAATTCCCACAAGTGAGTATACTAAAAATATTTGGATGTCTTACTCAGACAGACACTGTAATCCTAAAGCTGAGCCTATTCTTATTTACCCCTCTGCACTTAACTGATAGTTATATTTAGTGAACCATCAAAATGTATAGTATGAAAATGATTTATACATCAATATTTAGATTAAACAATAGTAGCCACTTTAAAAAGGTATACAGTACTGCTATAGAACAAAATCAAGCAGTAGATATAAAATTTGAACCAGTATTTTCATTCTCATTTATAAAATATATTGCTTCACTACATCGAGCAAAGGTTTATCATGGAGTTGGATCATGTGTAGCAATTCCCACAAGTGGTATACTTGAAATATTTAATGTCTTATCAGAAAACACTTTCCTTGCTACTACTTATATTGGTGAGTGCTATGGTATCTTTATTAGAAGGTTATTAATTTCACACTGTCTAAAATAGATTATCAACTACTATTGTATAGCCTTTACCCCTTGAGGTATAACAATAAATCACAGATATTACAAAAAACTTTTGTCAGAAATTTTCATTTTTACAAGAATGATATCAAAAGACAAAAATATAATATTGCAGATAACTCAAATGTATTTTACGAGATGATTAGTTCACAACAAAAAGTTTATCACAAATTGAAAAGGTCTGACTTATGTGTGTTAGGTTGGCTTGGTTGAAGGTTGTGAAGTTTTGATCTTCACAATGTAAAATAATTCACAATGATAGACATCTGTGTACTTTTAATGGAATGAAAAATACAAAATAAGTTATGGTAAGAAATAAAATTAAAGAAACAAAATTTAAATCAATGATTAAACTA
The DNA here is from genome assembly GCA_033032175.1 of Saturnia japonica. NCBI lineage: Eukaryota > Metazoa > Arthropoda > Insecta > Lepidoptera > Saturniidae > Saturnia > Saturnia japonica. The sequence goes on from CM065314.1 coordinate 10,990,417, forward strand.
TAATAGTTGAGTAGTATTATATTCATTGTGATTGTGATAATATTCAGAACAATGATAATACTTACTACTTAGGTTACTTTTTACTTTCAAGCCACTTGAGAAAAAATATTTCTCAATAATGCTATAAAATGATCTGTAATGGATTGTTTGGAATTTCTCTTAAATATAATTATATATTTATAGATCTCCAATAGAAGATAACATTGTTGGAGTTTTTTCGGGGCTTTTAATTGATGCATTTTTTCTGCTAAAAATGAAAAGAGGCATGGCCACAACTTAGTCTAAATTTAACAACTGTGGGATGTTCTGCCTTGATGCGACACGGCAAAGCGGCGCGGCGCGTTGCTTCAGTCTGCATACTGCTTTCGGCGGATATGCACGACTATTTATAAAAATGGAAATTGATGAAGAAAAATTTATGAGTTTTTTTCTACTTATTGAGACTGTTCAATCAAACCAGGCAAGGAAAGACAATATATGTGCGGAAATCGCAATAGAAATAGGTTTATCAATAGTGTAACTATACATTTTTATTACTCAGTAATCAAATGAGGATCAGTCACATTTTGCTGTTTACTATCGTAGATACGGACGCTCTTTACATGGCATTGTGAAAGAAGGGTATTTGACCTCAATTCTTTCGTCTTGATACCGGCGTGAGCGAGAAGAAAGTTTTATGCTTCTTTAACAAGAGTTTTTTGAAAATGGTAGGAGTGACACGCCGCGCCGCGCCACTAGCTATGCTGCATCAGAGCAGCGCTGTGCGTCAAAATATTCTTTGAGAGGGAACTATGCAGCGACGCGCAGCGCCACTGTGTGCGGTCCGGAAATGTACATGAAGTAACGTGTTAATAAGTTATTTAACTATCATTAAGTAAAAATATTAGTTAAAGTTTGTGTGTGCAACATTACGTAATACTATATGAGTTATATAAAATCTAAAATAGTGAAGTAGGTCTGGCCACTAATTTGGCAATTTAAAAAAACGATTAAATTTTAATTGAAATTGATTTGAATATTGTTAGTTTTATTTCATAATTGTAGCAGAAATGATATTTACATCAGATTGAGATAATTTAAAATTTCAGGTATCACGGGAGCAATTGTTTTATCTGCAGCCAGTTTACCATTTCATAACACAATTGGATTTTTGTACATAAGTCAAGATAATAAACAAATAAAAATGTCAACTGTAGACTTTTGGGGAAGAAGGAAAGACCGAATTATTCCAACCAATGATTGGATACCATTAAATGACATGGCACCAAAAACATTAGATGCATTGTATCTAAATGCGTCATTATTAGATGGTACAAAATATAAATTATTTTTAAAATTTGGTAGAGTATTGAATTCCAAAAAGCTAGGTGAAGTTCTAGAATGAACTGTAATAAAAAATATTAGTAGACCACTAAAAAACAAAATACAATATACTGCAATATTTTATAATGGATGTGACTTCAGTATAAAAAGTTAGTACAGTGGAAAACTATATTATAGTATATAGTAATAAACTCTTGTATCATGTGTTTATTGTTTTCTTGAATATACAATCAAAAAATGATTAAAATAATTACCTAAAAGATATAAACAAATTGTGATAACTTTATATTTTACTGATGGCAATGAAATGAAAACAAATGGAAATTTCAAATTTATTTCTAAGCCTTAAAAAATTTACATGATGATTGAAAATGAAAAAGTCATATGAGAAGAAATTTATTAAGTAATAACACTATGTAATTCACTTGGTACTTATATCCTTTTCCATAATCTTTTATTTGTTCATATATTCTAAAAATTATTTAGCTGGACAGAACAAAAAATTTGAAAATATGATATAAACATATTGTTTATTTTGATTCATATAACTTATTGTTGACATATTATTTTGCTTGGTAATCTGAACAAATCTTATAAAGATAAACCTATCATACTATTTCATGACTAAAAATTGAAACTAATTAAAAAGTGGCAACATATGGGCATCAACATTAATTAATCTTTTGCAGTAAAGTTTACCTTCAAAATTGTCATTATATATTGGTCAAAAGTATATGTAATAAGATAATAACGAAAACTAAATGTAGCCCAATACTATTATTAATAACTTATACTTCTTTGTATTTAGAGAATTATATTTTAACTCGACTTGATCTATTTGAGTAAAATTAATCAATTTTATCAATTATTTGGTATATACAATTTTTTTAAATTATCTACATCACAATATTTACCTTACAAATATACTTCAATGAACTAAAATAATTAAACTACAAGCAATTTACAATTTCAATTTTAGAACAACTTCTATGATTAAATATAATGTCCCTCATTAATAGATATAATACCAAAGTAGATGCAAAGATTGAAATCATTCTGAAATTGTTATATTTACAATAGGATACCTACTGTTCTACTACTATTTCTATGATATAATATTTCATAATAAATTGATAATTTTATTACTGAGAGTACTCAACGACTTTATAGCAACCAGCAGTGGTTAAAAAGGTAATGTAAACTGATTACAATAAATTACTTCAAAAGGAATATAAGATGATTTTTCAGAAACCTATTATATTCTGTGTGTATTCAAATTTATTGGTTTTACAATAATATATTTCTTTCCTTCAAAAAGTTGTGATGGTTTAATATTTAACACTAGTGAATTATTTATTCGTATTTAGCTGGTCAGAGCCTTAACATCTATAAGATGACCAGATCTTACATATTAACCAGATTTTCTATTGAATTAGTAATACTATTAACTGTTATACCAGAATGGTTTACTAATGGTCTGGTAGTACCGCTATGTAGTAGGGAAAATAATATGAAAGGATTGCTATCCATCTTAACTCAAATAACTCATTAAATAGTGTGGTTAAGTCCGTACCATCCCTTGGGATATATCATAATTCATATCAGTATTCAGGAATTATTATAAATATATCAAAATAATTATTAAAATGAAAATCCAAAAATAAATTACTTTGAACTAACACAAAGGCATATAACATGTTAAGCATAACCAGCAAATTATAAATTTGCCCTATGACACTATATCCGACCTCCACAACAATGTGGACAACAAACAATAAATATTCAGTATTAGAAATTCCTTATCTGAAAAGTTCGCACTGATTTATACAGTAAAAGTGAATATTCTGCCTAAAATTACTAAAAACATTATAATTAAAACTTAATAAATGTAAGTAAAACATTGCATAAGTAGAATGACATAAATTAATAATATAAAGTTTTGTTTCAATACCTCTGGTTTATAGAATATAAAATAATGAATATGTGTAACAATATGATCAACATTTTTTAACACTCTTCACACAGATAACTTTATAACTAGAATGTGATTAATCTACCCAAGCCTGGGCTGGTTGGTCAGTGGTGAATGGACTTACACCATTACTTTCCATGGCTTCTAACACCTCGCAAACATAGGCAGCAACGTCTGATCGACTTTGATCAATACCTTTGATGAATGGATGTTCCAACAATCTGTTATATTTTGGACGTTGATTTTCTTCTTTTATTAGGCTAAAATTTTTTTGTATTAATTAGAATTATTAATACAGTAGCTGGGTAGTCTGTGCGACTTCATAGTGCTTTCGTAATTAAAAAGCATATTATGATAGTAGCCTACATTCAAACTCTGGTTAAGTCCTTTATTAATCTAAAATATACTACAAAGGTGGCAAACAATCATACGGCCCTCCTGATGGTAAGCGGCTACCATAGCTTATGGACGCTTGTAATACCATAGGTATAACTAGCGTGTTACCGACCTTGAACCCCCCACCCCAAAGAGCTCTGGAAACCCTACTCACCGCAGGAACACAACACAAGGTTATTTACCCACAATCTTCTGTAGGTATTCCACCAGTTGAGCTGCCCCAAATAGAGAGAAATCTCTAAAGAAATTTAAGGAGTTCAGTAGTAGTTCAGAGTTATGCATGGTTTATCACAAAAGTTTTACGGTTTTTTATATACTAGCTGTGCCCGTGACTTAGCACGCGTTTACTATGCTGTAATTACTTACGATTTGATTTCTAAAAATAATTGTGCTAATATTTATATGCTACAATTTTAGAATGAAATATACTCCCTGTATATAAAAATTTCATTAATATGTTATGGGATTCTACAAAAATAATTATTATTTAAAAAAACATACCAAGTATTAACAAAATTGACGAAGTTATTAGAAAATGCATTGTTGCTATTTGTGAGACGTGGAGGGTCACCTTGCACAACTTGTTGTAACTGCTCAAATACAGAACCCCAACGTGGGTAAGGGAATGCACCAGTTGCAACCTCCATTAGAGTAATGCCTAAAGACCACACATCTGAGCGCACATCATAACCTCGAGCTCTGCCTGGATCAATTCTTTCAGGCTGAAAGTCAATATAATTATTATAGGAACCTTACAGGAACTAGGCAATAACAAAGTTAGTAGTGTTGATAGTTATAACTTATAACACTTCATTTTGTATTGAAGTTAGTATTGTTATTTTAATAAAAATGTTAAGAAGGTATGAGGGTTCAATACAATGTAAGCAAACTTTAAGTATTGCAATGCCAATTTGCAAATATATGAGTTGGTATATTTAATTTAAAAAACCTCTGTATGATTGTTAAGCATGTAGTGTGTAATTCCTCATAAAATATTGAGTATTTTGTAGTTGATTTATGCATTTTTCGAAAAAAATTTCGACCATAATGAGTGTCACCCATTTAAAGCTGATTAAAAACTGTAATTGAATACTCATTGTTTCATTGGATTCTACCAGATATTAGACTCGATAGGAAAATACGACACATATGAGGCCAACTTGACAAGATAGGTAAATAATACTCTTCATATCTATACAATTAATAAAATTTAAAGTGACTGTTTGTAATGTCAAAATAACAGTTTTTTATTAAATGCTTAAGAAAGTATATACGATACCTATAACAAAAAGCCCAATTTTAATTTTTTTTTCTGTCTGTCTGTCTGTTTGTTTCGGGTAATCCCCAAAACGGCTGATAGATACCTGATAATATAGGGAGTAACTTAGGCTACTTTTATTTTAGAAAAATAATTATGGTTCCGCACAAATAAAAAAAAACTGGTCATGGTAAATCGATTCGGGCGCTAAAATGGCTTATGCTGAGTAAACCATAAGAGATATAGCAAATTAGTGTACTACATAATTATAAGCATTAAAAAGACCTATAACAAAGTTGGGAGAGTATACATATATCTTAAGGAACACCCACAATAAGCATTTTTGTCTTTAAAATAGCCGGGAGCGAGGGAGCAAGATTCGCGCGGGCATTCTGTACTCCACGTGAGTGAAGCCACAGGCACAGCTAGTTGATTATATTAACTAACTCATCATTGCACAACACTATGAAAGTATCTATTTGTTTTATAGTAAATTGAGTAAGTAGCCTTGTGGTGTTTTTTTAATATCATACAAGCTAATAGCTTATATTTATTAAAAAATGTACTTACCGCCATATACGGTCTGCATCCAGCATCACGGGTACGAGCAATTGAATCAACGAGCTTCCCGGAAATACCAAAATCACATAATTTTATATTCCCTCTTCTGTCTAATAAAATATTTGATGGCTTCACATCTCTGTTAATTTAAAAATAATTACATTAGTATTTATACCATATTTGATAGGGCAGTATACTACAATATTTACATATTCACCTATGTATAATTTTAAGTTTTTCTTTCAAATAATTTAATGCTTTGACTGTAGCAAGTGTTATTTTAGCAATTATATTTTCAGGTATCCGTGTTTGAATTCTTTCACATATGAATTTATAAAATTTATCTAATGATGTATCCATTAATTCCATGCAAATCCAGCAATCACCCTGTAATGTAAAGTTACACTGCTTACTACTAAACTGTATTTCAGCTACCCTAACACATACAACTTATAGTTTTATTAGGCTTGACTGAACAGCATTAATTAGGATGAGAAAAAAACACAGGATGTTTCAATAATCAAAACAAATTTTTAAGTTGTTTATATTATTTATAAGTTACATTAATTCGTCCTAGGGGGATGTATACTAATGTTTATAGAAATAAATATAGAATTAATTAAAAATTTTAACATGAACACAACCTCACATAACACGGGACTTGTTTGTCTGGTCAATTAATCATAATTATTGTTAGTGAATTGAGTTTATTACAATGTCAATATTGGGTAGTTATGACAATCAAATAAACAATAAATTTACATGCATGCATTATATTATCCTATCTCGGGCTTCAAAATACAGTGTAAACTCTTTATAACGAAACTCAAGGGACTGAGCATTTTTTGTCGTTATAGAGAGTTATCGTTATATGGAGTGAACAAAAAAACAACCAAATTAACAAGAATTTTTAATATGTATGTCTTAGATAATAAATGCTTATAAATTATTGTTTACACATAAAGTCTGATAACTTTGTCTGACGTTTTTTGCTATGCCAGTACTTGTTTTGTATTATTTTATGTATTCTATTCATATCTAGATATGTGGTGGAATCGTCTTCCTACACATTTCTTCGTAATAGAGAATGGTGTATCACTATAAAGAGTGTTTCAATATGTGGGTTTTAACACCAACCAACCAAGTTGGGCTCACTTCAACATTATAGGGAGTTTATCCGATAATGTTATAAAGAGTTTACACTGTACTTTACAAATGAACAATAATTTGCTGTTTCTATAAAGAGTATGCACTGTTATCAAAGAAAATAGTAAACATATTTGTAAATAATAATATACACTTGTATCCCACTTAATTTAAAAATTAGGTACTTACTTCTTTAAACAGGGCTCCATAAAACTCTACTATATAAGGACAATCATTGCTTTTCATGACCACTTCAAGATCCATTAGCAATTGTTTCTGTTCTTTCTCATCTACTGTAGAACGAATCCTTTTCACAGCCATTACACGCATTGTCCTTTTGATAAATTAATCAATCAAAAATACAAAGTATATTTGCTTTTACTATAAAATTTTTACTACAATTCAATCAACATCATATGTGTATAAGATAACACCAATTGTATATACTTGGTATTTGATCCTTTAATACAAATGTATTATGTTATTATGACAATAATAAATTAAGAAATTAAATCTGAGTAAAATAACTTTATTTGGTGAAATTCTTCCAATATAAATACTCACTTTCTATGAACCATTTTATTAACAGCTCCAAATGCACCACGTCCAATTTCACCAAGATCTTGTAAGTCATCTGCTGTGAAATCATACACCTCTGTTGCTGATAACTGTAACTTGCCTGATGACTGCATAGAAGGGTAGATTCTGCATCTGTCCCTAGTTTTTTACATAAAGATGAATGTCAGCATATCTTGAACTTCTGGGCTTAAATTATAGAGATACTTGTATTATTTACCTGGTATTATCTGGTAGCACATCTCTGATAGTACGTGATGGAGCTCGAGTTCTTGCCCCTGATGAAGTATTCGATGAGAATGGTACGAAAGCTACACCATCGCCTGATGGACCTCCTAAATGTAAATCTAAAGCTTTACGTTTCTCAGTAGCAAATAAATTTAAATCAGGTTTAGGCATAGTGGGCCTACTAGGTCCTGAAATAATACCATAAAATTCATAAGTACAAATAATTTTAGTAGGTAAAAAACCTAAACAACGTTGCATTAGTAGGCCTTTACCTTGGTTTGATGACACTTCGCCATTCTTCGACATTTTGAACATTAAGAGTACTTATTGAATGTTGCTTCTGTTATTCTTTGGTGTGTCTTTCAAATTATCCATTTGAGTGATCTATTTATTCAAGTTTTCATAACGAAATATCTTTAGTAACCCACTGCATTGTATCGACACAACATGATTAGTGTTGCCAAACTTTGCCAGTTGGCACTTGGCATATGCGTGACCAACATTTTTTCGAGAATCTACCTAAAATGTCAGCGAAATCTACCATTTCTATCAAACATCCAAATGGAAATCTACTGTGTTTCTACCACACATTATCAAGAACAAGAACATTATCATTATCAAGAAAATTTCTTCCATCAACCATAGATTGTTCAAAACTATTCTTTGGTTCAAACGTTAAGTCATGTGTGTATATTGCAACACATAATGAGTAAAAAGATGCCACTGCTTAATAGAAAAAGAATCGAAAGTTATAATTTTTTTTTTTTTTGTGAAATTGTAATGTGGTACGACCAAGTACCGATATGAGTAATTTTCGCCGATATTTACTGTAGACCCGATTTCAAAGTATCGATGCCAAAAGTACTTGATATTGAAACAAAAGCATCGACTATGTAATTATATTTACTCGTATCGATTCATCCCTGAAAAAGGGCGGGCAATCTTCAAATTTGGCGGTCGACATTTTTTCATTTTAATTAATTGTGGCGTTATATTTTCATTTTTATTGTTTATTCTTATAGTTTGTCTTTCTTTTCAACTTTTTTATCTGTAATTTTGTGTAGCTTCGAGAACATTCAGTGGTAAGTTTTTTATTTTATTTTAATCATGGATCTGGATCCTGAGCCTGACCCTCCTCCTGACAAACACCCTTTGTTAAAACACTATAGCAGATAGATATATTTCTTCCGATCCTAAAATGTTGAACTCAGTATCTGTTGAGGATATGAAAAAGTATAGACGGAAATTGACTCAGACTTTTAAACCAATAAAAGATAAATCTGTTCGGTTTAATAAGAAGCCATTAATTACAAACACTTCTTTAATCAAATCTTCCTGTTTCCACCAAGTCTTCCGAGGTAGGGAGTGCTCTAAGTTCTCATAATACTGACAGTAATACTTCAGATGAGAAATTTTCAAATAAGGTTAACAGACAATTTTATAAAGACTCAGACCCCGGTCCATATATTGTTACAGTGGAATTAGTAACGGAGGATCCAAAAGCAGGTACAACTCTGCATCCACTAAAATTTGGCTACTTTTTACAAAAAAATCAAATGACAGATGTTTTAGAAGACGGAATAAAAAAAATTGGTAGAAATCGTCTGTCAGTATCATTTAAGTCGTCAATAGCTGCCAATAAAGTTTTAAGCAATTCCATATTAGGTAGTAATAATTATAAAACTTCAATTCCAACTTATAATGTATGTAAATTAGGAATAATTCGTGAGATTCCAATTGAGTGGTCGCATACTGACATTATTAATAATTTAAGAATTCCTGATGGATTTGGGTCAATCATACGTTCCCGTAGGCTTAGTAGGAAGGCCGGTAGCCCAGAGGGCTCTACTTGGATCCCTACACAAACAGTAGTCATAACTTTTGATGGTCAAGCTCTTCCTTCTCGGGTATTTTGTTTTTATTCATCTCTGCCAGTGGAACAATATATTTGCCCTGTAATACAATGTTTTAATTGCTGCCGTTTTGGGCACATACGGATTCAGTGTAGAAGCAAACCTCGTTGCTTTAAATGTGGTGAGAATCATGATGGTTCATCATGTGATGTAGATGGGGACTACAGATGTATTAATTGTTCTGGGCTTTACAAAGCCATAGATAAAACTTGTTCAGAGTTTGTGCGTCAAAAAGACATAAAACATTATATGTCTAATCATTCATTCTCTTACCAAGAGGCTGACAAAAAATTCTCACCAGCAAAAAAATCATTTGTTGAGGTTTTAACCTCCAATCCTTAATAGGGATAAACCATTAATACACACACAGGCAGATGATTCAGAAAGAAACACTTTTTCATATAAAAAAACATTTTTATTGAAACCAAAAACACATGCTCCTTTAGCTAAGGGCTATGATATTAAAGCACATAAGGACTTGATTAAAAATTATGAAATTCGTCCTTCAAATAATGGTTGTGCCTTGAATACCAATAAAGAAAATGTAGATATAAATGCCTTGATTATTTCCTTGATGAATATTATTTCTAATTCTTGTTTACCTGACCACGTTGCAATCAACTTGATTCAAAATATATCAGTCACACTTTTTAATTCCTTCAAACATGGATTACATTCTTCAGTGGAACTGTAGAAGTGTAATATCAAAACGGACTGATTTATATTACTTGATTAATAGATTTAAACCACCTATTTTAGTTTTATGCGAGACTTGGTTGAAACCAGGTACCATATTTAAAGTACCAGGCTATTTTATTCTGAGAGATGACAGAGAGGATGGTTTTGGGGGCTCAGCCCTTCTTATTAAAAAAAATGTTTTTTTCAAATCTTTATCACTGCCTTTTTTTAATAAGGGGAAATTAAATGCAGTTGCAGCTATAATAGATAATATTTCATTTCTCTCTCTTTATATTCCCCATAAAGATACTTCAGTAATTCCTGTACTTAAGTGTATTATTGATTCTATCCCTTCTCCAGTTATTATTTTAGGTGACTTTAACGCTCATCATTCCCTGTGGGGCGCTCCTAACGATGATAGGTTAGGAATTGAACTTGCTGGTATAATAGATGATTTGAACCTATGTGTCTTAAATGATGACTCAGTGACTCGTCGTGGTATTCCGGGTCAATCTTTTTCTCTTTGTTCTTCGTCCCTCTCTTCCTGTTTAATGTGGAGGTGTCATGAGTTATCATATGGTAGTGATAACTTTCCAATCATCATTTCGAAGCCTACATCAGTTTCCCGCCTAACTCCTCTACCACCGTTACTGAAGTATAATCTAACAAACTGTAACTGGGAGTTATTTAGTTCAGTTCTGGATAATAAAATTACATCACAACCTGAAGTTTGTTTAACTAACATAGAACAATCATATGATAACCTTATTACTAGTTTGAAGTTAGCGGCTGATGAATGCTACCCTTGTAAAAATGTTGCTAGTAGAAATATTCAGTCTCCACCTTGGTGGGACAAGGAATGTACTCAGGCTATTCATAGACGAAATATTTCTGAAAAAAGTTGTGACTTGGTGCTTGATTTAAATTCTTTTCTTCAATACAAAAATACTTTAGCGGCCACTAAAAGGCTTTTAAAAAAGAAGAAGCGAGATGGTTGGCAACGTTTTTGTTTGTCACTGTCGCCTGAAACTTCTCCCTCTATTGTATGGCGAAATATACGTCGTTATAGATCTTCCACAAAAACTAATCATAATTTTTCTTCCTTCTCGCTTGAGTGGGTTGAACCCTTTATAAATAAACTGGCCCCAAGTTATGTTCCTAATTTAGATGAAATGCCTTATAATTACATTTCTGATTATAGTAACACCTTGGAGTCCTTAGATGCTCCTTTTTCATTACAGGAATTGAAATTAGTCTTGAACCGTGTTTCTGATACGTCACCTGGGATTGACGGTATTCCGTATTCTTTTGTGGTTAAGTGCAAAAACCTTTAACTTTATCATTTATTTTGAATTTAATAAATATTATTGTTGAAACTGGTCGCATTCCAAACTCGTGGAAACAACAAATAGTCCTATTTTAAAACCTAATAAAGATCCATTTGATGCGAATTCTTTCAGGCCTGTGGCTTTGTCATCGGTTCTCTCTAAATTGACAGAACATCTAATCAAAAACAGGTTAGAATGGTTTTTAGAGCACCACAATCTTTTAAGTTCTTCTCAGTTTGGGTTTAGGAAGGGACGTAGTGTTTCTGATAGTCATTCAATTTTTTCGACAGATATTCAAATTGCCTTAACCAGGAATGAATCATTGGTGGCTGCATTTCTTGATATTGAAGCTGCTTATGATAATGTTGACTTGATAGTACTAAAAAACAAGCTTCAGAACCTTAATATTCCTTCAAAGTTTATATATTTCATTTTTAATCTTTTTAGTGGTAGAACTATTATCTTGAGGACTCTAGGAATGAACAATCACAGCCGAGTACTTTGGAAAGGTGTACCGCAGGGGTCTGTTCTTAGTCCTATATTGTATGATGTTTATGCAAATGATCTAGATTCTGTAATTTTCCCTCAGTGTTCTGTTCTTCAGTATGCTGATGATTTACTAATTTATTCCTCGAACAGTTCGATAGGTTTGGCTGCTAAAATTGTAGAGCAGTCATTGGATAGATTATCGCATTGGATGTCTGATCATCGTCTTTCCTTTTCTGTTTCTAAAAGCAAAGTAGTCGTTTTTTCTCGAAGAAAAACTAATCCTCATATAAGTGTTTCTTTAAATCAGGCGAGCTTACCGTTAAGTAACGAAATTATTTTCCTTGGTAGAATATTTGATAGCAAATGTACAGGTATTCCGCATGTTAATTACATAGTTGCTAAGTGTGAAAGAAACATTAATATGATGAGAGCACTTTCTGGAGTTTGGTGGGGTGCACATCCTTTTTCTTTAAAGTTAATATATAATGCAATGATAAGAAGTCTTTTAGACTATGGTTCTTTCACTCTTTGTCCTGTTAATAAATCTGTAATTCATAAACTTAACCTTATTCAATCTAAGAGCCTGCGTATTGTCATTGGGGCCATGAAAAGCACTCCCATTGACAATAGACATAGCAAATAGAATGCGCAGATCCACCCCTGCACATAAGAAGACAGTTTTTATCAGATCGGTATCTATACAAATCCTTTCAACTTTTGGACCATCCTCTTCATAAAAAAATAACTTATCTTGATAGCCTTATTGTTAAAAATAATAGCTACTGGCATCGAAGGCATCTGCCGCATTTAATTCATAGTCTCAGGAATTTACATAAACAGGAATGTACAATCACAAATTTTCCATGTAATCCTCTCTTCTTTTTTGATTACAGTGTGCTTATTTTTCAACCTGATGTAAGATTATCCATAAGTATAGGAAAAAATATGTCAAATACTGATTCCAAACTTTTGAATTTTATTAAAAAGAACGCTCCTAATGCGGAAGTTTTTTTTACTGATTCATCTAAATTTGTTGAACCACTTAAAGGAAATTTTTCAGATTTTTTTGGAAATGTTTCGACCATTCAAAATAATAAACAAAGAGTAGGTGCTGCTTTTTATCAAATTTCGTCTGGATATTTTAAGCTTTTTAAATACTCTTCTCTAATATCTAACTTTTCTGGGGAATGCTTAGCTATTTTGGAATGTATCAGCTATATCATAACGAAAAAAAATTACTAGGGCTGTGATCTTTACGGATTCTTTAAGTTGTTTACAATCTCTTTTACATAATCCTTTTAAAAAAAATAATTGGTCACCGATTTCTCTTGTAATTAAAAACAAACTGAAATACTGTGTGCAACTAGGTTTACAAGTTTCCTTGATATGGATTCCTGGTCATTCAGGTATCCATGGTAATGAAAATGCTGATGGTTTGGATAAATTGGCAGCTTTTCAAGGTGCTCCTGATAATTATTTATATAGCCAGGATTTACTTTCTTTTCTACCTCGTCAAGACTTGGTTGAAAGGTGGAATATGCACTGGGGTCATTCAAGCAAAGGTAAATTTTATAAAAGATTTCAATCTTCAATTGCTCTAAAACCGTGGTTCTCCAAATGGAGATTTAGTAAGAAAATTACAACTATTATTTCGAGGCTAAGGTTTGGCCACTGTTGTTCGCCAGTCCACCTGAACAAATTAAGGATTAGAGATACATCTATCTGTGAGTGTGGTCTGGAAGAGGGTAACATTATGCATATTCTCTTCAACTGTTCTTTTTATAACTCTTTACCACTGTATGATATTTTGTGTAATTATAAGGCTATTCTTCCTTGCGACCTGTCATCTATCTTATCTCTCAATAATAATATGAATATTAAATCATTAGTAAAATTTCTTAATCATCATAAATCATTGTAGGTTTCTAATATTATTTTTAATTGTATTTATTTATTGCCACTTCTTCGTTTACCCGCCTATTCCCTCCATCCGCCTAAAGTATCGAATTCGCATAACTTGAAAATGGCAGTATTAGTCTCTAAAGTTGTTTGGGTTGCCAAGATTGAAAACAGAAGAAGAAGAAGATTCATCCCTAATTATTATTTATTACTGGTAATTAAATTTATATATGTATTTTTATTTTCGTTCAAATGTCATCAAAACAAAATCATATTGTTATAGCAAAACGTATATTTATTTGGATATATATTTGTCATTTATGTGATTCTTATAATGTCAGCGATTATAAAATTTGACCTTAAAGAATTAAGAAAGTTGGTTGGTGATAAGAATTCCTGTGTGGTCGAAAAAAAAGTTACTCAAAATTTGGCTCTACAGCCATGGTGTCTCGGAAACCTTAAAGAATCTATCAAAAATTTATTGGATTATAAAATTGGAAAATTTGATAAAGAGTAAGATTAAATTGCATATTAACTTTTACATTTTATCACAAGTTACTCACAGATAGAAACCTAATCCTGAGAACTGAATGCCCAGCGTGTGATTAATAAGTTTGTACATATGTACTTATTGTATGTAGAAAACTAATTCTAATATTGCTAATCGTAATCGTAGGTAGCATTGAGATTGCTTAACAAATTGGAACAAACATGAAAAGATTTGTCAAAATTAATAAAATTTTTTTTATCATTATGGCCTAATATTAGTCTGTGGATGAACTATTGCAAAGGGAGGATCCTCCGACCAGACGGGTGTTATGTTTGGCGGGCAGCTGCCCGACGGTTGTAGTCGGGTTCTTGTATATATACTCAATTGAAGAGTTAATATCTATAGCGCGATGTAGGATGCGTTATATTTGACTCGATAGATGTCGCTACATCACTCCCCTCCGAGACCGAAGGTCGATAGCAGGTTGAGTCGTCCATACATCATCTAGTGATGCTTGCCGGGACAGTGGGATGTTCCAGTGAGTCGGAACCAGATGCCGCATAGTTCACGGTGAGTCGGAACTGTCTGCAGTGATGCCCCAGTGAGTCGGGGTGATGCCCCCCAGTGAGTCGGGGTGATGCCCCCAGTGAGTCGGGGTAATGCCCCAGTGAGTCGGGGTAATGCCCCAGTGAGTCGAGGTAATGCCCCAGTGAGTCGGGGTGATGCTGCAAGGATGCTCCAGTGAGTCGGAGTGTTGCAGTGCTGTGTAGTGACTGGCTGCTGCGTCGACCAGGAGAGAAGTGGGTCTCTGCTTGCTGACCGGCCGAAGTGCAGTGTGCTGTGTCAAGGTTGCTGAGAAGGCTGTGGGTGATGACCAGGAATGCGCATCCGCTGCATGCTGGTGGTCAGGATACCCGAAGTAGCCGTGGATGCTGGCTGGCTGTATGACTCACCGCTCGAAAGCTTGTGGAAGTGATAATGACGTCACGATGTAGCTGTGCGAAGAAGGTTGTGCTAACGTTCATGCTCGGGGTCACCAGTGTGGAAGAACTATTTCAAAGGGAGGATCCTCCGACCAGACGGGTGTTATATCTGGCGGGCAGCTGCCCAACGGTTGTAGTCGGGTTCTTGTATATATACTCAATTGAAGAGTTAATTTGTATAGCGCGATGTAGGATGCGTTATATGTGACTCGATAGATGTCGCTATGTGTCGCTATGTAGATGTCGCTACAAGTCTATACACTAGCGACTGAGCCATCATTGGTATATATATATATATATTTGTTAAAGTAACATTGTCATTTTCGAACAGAGTGCAATCCATAATTGTGTGAAAATCCTCCTATGGACCTTATGCATTGATAGATTACTTGAGCAGTCTGATATATTGATATATTGAAACTGGTGTTAAGTCAAATAGTTAATAGTTTTTTTCCATCTCACTAAAATGTGATTTAGCTTGTGAGTAAACATGTTAAAGACACTTGTCAGTGTATATACAGTGACAATTTATTTACCAAAATAATTTAGATATTTTTTGGAATAAATATTGAACTGCCATGATAATAAATCTTTATAAAATGTTATATTGGCAAGTCAAGTTACAGCCTATGTGTGGCCCGTCACATATTTTTATTTTTACTGAAACCTAAGTGCTCTGATTTTGTTATAATTTAAGCGCAACCCAGCTGTTTTTTAATAGTAGTTCGGCAAATTAATTTTACTGCCTCTAATGGTAAGAACAAACAAAACACAACAGCAACCACAAAGAGGTTAGGAATCTATCAACGGTCATAGCTGTCATGCCAGAAGTCAATTTGTTATAAGTCTACATTATAGTCTTTGTTATGTACATCATTCACTATTTTCATGTAATTTTGTATTACTGTAACAGGTTTAATGGAATTTTGTTGAGCTATAAGAATCTGAGAGTTCTACAAAATGTTGGTATTATTAGAAATGACAATGCTGATATAAATTTCCAAGTACAAGCTGATTACTTCATATTTCGTCCATATGTTGGAGCCACATTAAAAGGAATTGTCAATAAAAAGAGTATTACTCATTTAGGCATTCTTGTCCACAGGTAATATTTTAATATTCTTTCAAAAACATATCTTATTTAAAGTTTGTAACCACAACAGAAAGTACCTTATATAGAAGTGACTTCTTGCATATTCATAAATTTAATCTTTGTTTAAATGTATTGAAGACTGGAACTCTTCACTTTCTATTTCTAAAGTAATGTTACTAATGTAATACATCTAATATTGTAATATTATTTTTAATGATTGTTGTGTAATGGCAATCAGAATTGACATATGAGCAAAACCATGGAAGTTGAGTTTGATCCACTATGGTCAACAAGAAATTAATAATTTGTCTGGTAATAGTGGTAAAAGTGGTAGACCATCACTTTTTTTGTGTACAGTAGTAAATTAACAACCATGATGCATTATTACTCTCACTTCTTTCAGCAGGACATGTAAATTATATTATGTAAAACAAAATTTAGGGTCTTTATTTAATAGGTGAAATTAATAACATTTCAGAGTATTTAATGTTGTCATACCTCGGCCAACAGAAGAACCTGGTAATAAATGGATTGGTGCGGGTGTTGAAGAAGGTCAGGAAGTTTCATTCAGAATTGTTGTATTGGACTTGTATGGAGCATTGCCATACATCAGAGGAGAACTAGATGAAAGGTTATTTTTTTGTAATCCTTGTTCTTCTTATTTTGTGTATGAAACAGGAAACACCAAATACAGGTGTTGGATATTTTGGATGCATACCTACAAATAGTTTTATCTCATTTGTTTTCAGATGGATTAAGCTAGGACCTGATGGTGATGATGAAGTTATGGAAACAAAACCAGCTCAATCACTTAATGTGTCATATATTGACTTCAATAAAACAAAACCGACTGTTCAGAGGCAAATTGAAGATGGTTTACAATATTCAATGCAAAAAAATAACTTGAAAATAATGAATTCTAATAAACACCAACAGAAAAGCTCCAATGGAGTAATAGACAGTCAAGCTAAAGTTAATGCAAAATTTAGTGTTTCCAAAATGAAAAATATAGAGAGTAATACTAGTGTCACTGAGAAAATAAAAACTAAGAGATTAAGTAAAATGCTGGATTCAGATGTACAACAATTAGAGCTAAATCCTCAATATTCTAAAAAACATAAGAAAGATTTTTGATATTTTATAATAAATTTATTATTTTAAACAATATATACAAATAAATATATATAATCTGAGCAACAATTTTTTGTTAGTATTGGTGAGGTGATATATTTCTCCTATTTAACAAAGGTAGGTTACTCTGTGTGATATGATCATCTGCAAGTGTTTAGTCGTTTTTAAAAATGTGACAACTCTAGATTCACTTTGCATACTGTTTTCAAATTGATTATATTTGTGCTCATTAACCTATAGTCTGACAAGTTCATTCTCGATCATCCTATGTGGCGATAGACTGGCGGGGGCATGTGTTTTCATGCTGTGGAGAAGTGGGGTTTATAATATTGGTAGACGAGACAAACATCTTAGCATTCCATGGATTCACTGTGTGGGTGCCGGGTCCATCATGTGGCAGACAGAGAGAACACGAGCAGCCCCTGGGATTTGCGACCCAGATGTAGGTTTAGGGGGCACCCTTATGATGCACATCAGCGCTCACCTTGACTGCCCGTGATCCCTCCCTGCCAAACCAGATTTGGTAAGAGACTGTTAATGCTGCTTTAGATACCCATTCTTAAATAGAACTTACTGCAGTTCTCGACAGGCCGAGGTCTTTTAGCGAGTTATAGAGAGATTTCGCTGGAATACCTCTCTGTCCCATTTCCACCACATGCAAGTTAACGGCATAGCCGTTTTTGGTTAGCTCATTCCATAGATCGTAATATTTATTCATTTTTAAGCACAACAAATACTATGCGCTTGATTTCTCGAGAATAAAGAAATATGTCCAGTCTGGATGACGAAGCACCCACATCCTCTGGGATTTTATAATGCTTTTCATATGTGTCCACTATAATAGTCCAATCAGGTGCAGAACCTAGGATTGAGAAGGGTTAATTTTATGATTTACTGTTGAGCTTTCTTTTATAGAGTTAATTTGTCTTCTGTTATTGGTCAATTTTTTTTGAGCTCTAGCTACTGAAAGACTTACTGCTTCACGTATGTATTGAAGTACTCTATCATGGCGACGTGAGTCATGACCCCTATCAAGAAGCACCTTGCATCCTACTAATAAGTGCCTGGCTGTACCTATTGGCTCACCACTAGTATAGCAAGATTTTTCAGAGGCTTCCCCCATCTCACTAAATTACTCTTGTCTGGGAGGGTTATTTGGAAGGCATTAAGATAAAATTTTAGTAGGGCAGGAGACCAGTCATATAACAAGGCGCGCCACTTTAGTGCTACTGGGATGCGAACAAAGTCCCGTGTGGTTGCTAGTATACATATATAACTAAATATGTGTTATCAAAGTCACCGCTATCACTTTTATATAGTGTTAGGCCTATACCGCATAGCGAAGCTTCGCCGCGCGATTATTTTCGCAGGATTCTGCGACATGGAAATTGTATGGACTTGCGAAAAAAAACCGCGTGAAAATAATTCCTCAAACAAATTTGTGTTTTGCTTTTAAATCGCGGTGCGATTTAAATTAGCGCAAATATTCTGTGCACTTTGGAGGTTACCTCTGCCCGCACTGCGGAAAAAATTCGCGTGGCTCGGGCGGTTGGTGCTCAGTCGTGTGTCACTACAGGAGAAGATGTTGAGCTCTTCGTCTCCCGCGTCGATATCGGCATTAAGCAATCGGCAAGAAAATGATATTGATGTTGAATAGTTAATGGCGGTCAAGCATAGGAAACCTGACAGAATAATTAAGGCACTATTGTGGGAAGTAAACCAGGAAATATACTTTTTTAGGGAGTCATACCTATATAGTCTTATAATATCGACAGTTTCTCTTGGACTGACATTGCTTTCTCTATATTGTTTTTTGGTAATTATAATTATGTATAGCAGGACCGGCTAGCCGTATTCAATTATCTATTATATTTAAACAAGCATACGGCGTGGCTACCGTAGCCTATATTGTAATACCATAGGTATCACTAGCTCTAGCGCATTGTCAACCTTGAATCCTCACAGCAGGAACACAACACAAGGATATTTAGCCGCGATTTTCTGTAGGTTCTGTTTAGTCATTCTAAAATACCCGAAAAACTTTTTGTTATATTCTCGCAAGGCTTGGTATTTTAGATAAATAAAAAAGTTCTTTCATAGGTCTAAAAGGGTGTATCCAGTATTGGTAATATCTTTTGACAAGTCTTTTACGCCGTAATGAGAGGCTTATCAAGATGTGTTCTGTTATCCTTAAACGTGCGTCTCAGCTAAGAACTGGGTAGAACAGACAAAAATCGCGAGTAATTTTATTCGCCGTGCGTATAAGTCAAGTTTCAGTACGCGGATTATAAACCGCGAGAAAAAGTATCGTGTGGCGAGAATTCGTTGTGCGGTGTAGACCTTAGATATTTGTTGATATAAATATTGAAACCGTACTAATGCCCCGCACTATTGTCGGGGCGTGATAGTAACAGGTGTGCACCACACACTCCATACGCAACAACAGGCATAAAGATCGAGGATTCCGATCACAAAGTACATTATACATACCTACTGAATTTCGATTTCGACCGTTGGCGGGACGGACGTATTTCGTTGTCGCTCTCAGCCGCTCTCTAAATTTACGCGATCTATTTATTAGCAGTATTATATAGTCTAAAATCCGGTTGCAGAATTAGTGCACTCATCAAAAACCAAATTTTTACGCATATTTATGATTAGGAGAATATACATCTACCAGGTTGCCTATCAAAATGTCGCCGCTAGTATTTTTAATTAAATTATTGTTCATTGATTTTTCGCAAAAAATTTCATTCACTTGTTTTTTGAATAAAATATCGTCCACTTCACGGCAACGTATATAAAACTCTGAAAAATCACGGTTGCCGTTATGCACTTACGGCCGTTTTCAATAACATAATATCTAAGTTTACTATCCCCGATAGGTATATATTTGTAATAAGTATTATCTTTAACTTAACGACAGAACAACCTTTTTTTTCTAATTGTTATGTGTTCTTTTAAAGAACTTTGTTTGCGACTGCGCGACTTTTTTTTAGCTTTCCACTTTCGGGCCACCTCTGGGTATTTACATCTAAGACTCCATTATGAATGATCATGCATATTCGTAATTCGATTATAAAATATCACTCATAATCTAAATATTTCAATTATGTAAATCATTCATAATCGCCCACCTCTAAGTGCCACAAACATATCTGGACTCACTGTTAGTCTAGCGACATATCTGCCGAAAGTTTAGCGGCCGAAGTTTCGGTTGTAATATTCCGTTGGTATGACAAACTAAACGCTCAGAAAGCGGCGTCTTTTTTATAAATACGTACAGTTATTTGCGTAAATTAATAAGAAAAATAAATCTAAAGAACATAATGAAACGCACAGAATTATTTATTGTTTTTATTATGTTTATGTTTATCATATAGCTTAACATATTTTTTCACTTCAACATCCGCATCATAATTAAATTTCACATAAAATTTTATTGATTCATTTATAACCCACAAATTATACTAGTATACAACTATAATGCACCAAATATAAATAATAAAATTAACTGATATATCTTGAAACAGTCTTATTAAAGCATTTTTATGGTTATCACAATTAAAAGTAACAAATATTTCTTCTTCTTCTTCTTTACATAATGGCAATGTGTGAGTAAACACAATTCCGCCAATGTCAATGTCACGTATATAGAACCATAAATGAAGGAGATTTATCGTAAATGATTGCCTGTTTATTAATTTAAAATGTATCCAGTCCCGGCTATCCAAAAACAAACAAAAAGACAACACAACACAATACACATAATAACCAATCCTACAACATTTATTACATAACTATATTCTACAGAATGAGATTACAAACATGCACGAAATGACTTTACCATCTATAGTTTAATTTTGTTATTTGTGATAAATTTTGACAAGAATTCTACTATGAAAGGGTTATCGGGGACAAGTATTAGAAGGCACATAAGATTAGTGGGACGGGGAATACAAGGAGGTAAAGCATCATAAAGGGAGAATCTATTCCTGGTACAGTTAAAAAATATGTGATCAGAAGAACCTTCCTCCAAACTACATTCACATAAAGAATGATCCCTGATCCTTATTTTGGCCAGATGAACCGGGGTGCAGGCGTGACCAAGGCGAAGGCGGCAGATTATGGAAGTAACATATTTACTAATATACCGATGTTTAAAAAACCATGGTTTTGGGGGATGTTAATTTGGATAGAGCCATAGTGTTTGCCTTTTAACTTTCTGGATAAATTCCAATCTCTTTGCCATGCATCAATCATTCCCGATTTAGTCAATGCGCATATATCTCTCATGTAAATCCTGTAGTGGTCCATGGATCCAGAGTGGACAGCGTTCTTAGCGCAGGAGTCTACCGTTTCATTGCCTGAGATGCCAGTGTCCCGGAATCCAGGCAAGTACCACGTCCAAACCTAAAGTGCGACACTCATACAAGGCTTTCCTAATATTTAATATAACCGGATGCCTAAAATTGGAACAGAAAGGGTTGGAGGTAATTGCTTGTAGACAGCTTTTACTGTCTGTAAAAATAATAGACCTATTAAACTTGTAATTAACTATTATCAAATATTTCGATAACATACAAAATTTTTCATTGACTATGACAACTGACATTCACTAGAGATGGATCATGTAAATACTTTTATTTCGATACCAAATACTTTTGGCATTAATACATTGTGACCGAGTATCAAGTAAGAATTGGTGAAAAGTACTTGGATCGGTATACGCTTATAGCAGATTTGAATTTCACATTAATTGTGAATAATTTTCAATTCTTAAGTATGTATTTAATATTATGCAGTGAAAGCACGATTGCAAGTCTAAACAATAAAAGTTTACATTACAGTATGTGACGTCATATTGCATTTGTTCATTATAATTGAACCTATTAGAAAGGTGGGAATAGGATGGAATTTATTAAAATCATTTTCCCACGATGTAGAAAGAGTCACCAGTGTTCTATACGTAGCTGTCACCTTTGTACTCAATAAGAGGTTGTTTTGAAATTCTACCTAAAAGGTCACTGTTTCTGGAAATTATTTAATGAGAAAATACTTTTTAAGTAATTGTTTTTGAAAATCACTACCTACTAAGAAAGAATTGTAAGTTTTCATCATCATCATGATTTCAGCCGCAGGACATCCACTGCTGAACATAGGCCTCCCCCATAGATCTCCAGAGCGACCGATCTTGTGCGGCCTGCACCCAAAGGCTCCCAGCGACCTTTATTATGTCGTCTTTCCATCTAGTGGGGGGCCGTCCTACGCAGCGCTTTCCGGTGCGTGGTCTCCACTCGAGAACCTTTCTGCCCCAACGGCCGGCAGTTCTCCGAACTATGTGCCCCGCCCACTGCCACTTCAACTTGTTAATCCTTTTGGCTATGTCGGTTACCTTAGTTTGTCTAAGGATCTCCTCATTTCTGATTCGATCTAGTAGAGAAACACCAAGCATAGCCCTCTCCATAGCTCGCTGAGCGACCTTGAGTTTTCTTATGAGGCCCACAGTGATCGACCACGTCTCTGTGCCGTATGTCATCACTGGCAACACACACTGGTTAAAGACTTTCGTCTTGAGGCACTGAGGTATTTTGGACGAGAAGACGTCGCGCAGTTTCCCGAACGCTGCCCAGCCGAGTTGGATTTGTCGACTGACCTCTTTTTCAAAGTTGGACCTACCTAACTGGACTGTTTGTCCCAGGTAGACATATTCTTCAACAACTTCTAGACAAGAGTTCCCAACTGATACTGGGGTGGGCACCACATGGATATTCGACATGATTTTCGTCTTGTCCATGTTCATTTTAAGGCCCACCTGTTTAGAAACTTTGTCGAGGCCATCGAGCATTGTACCAAGATCTTCCAGCGATTCTGCCATGACTACGATGTCGTCAGCAAATCGAAGGTGAGTGATGTACTCGCCATTGACATTGATGCCGAGTCCTTGCCATTCCAGGAGCTTGAAGGCGTCCTCTAGAGCGGCGGTAAACAGTTTCGGAGATATTACGTCTCCCTGTCTAACGCCTCTTCTCAAAGGAATTGCCTTCGTGCACTGCTCCTGTACTCAGACCGACAAGGTGGCGTTGTTGTACAAGCACTTCAACACTTCGATATATCGATAGTCAATACGGCACCGCTGGAGAGACTGCAACACTGCCCAGGTTTCGACCGAATCAAAGGCTTTTTCGTAGTCCACGAACGCTAAGCATAAAGGCAGATTATACTCCTCAGTCTTCTGTATAATCTGCCGCAGCGTATAGATGTGGTCTACGGTGCTAAAGCCTTTTCAAAAACCGGCTTGTTCGTGAGGCTGGAAGTCATGAAACTTGTGCTCGAGACGATTCGTGATGACCCTCGAAAACAGCTTATAAACATGGCTCAGCAACGAGATGGGCCGATAGTTCTTCAATAAGGTTTTATCACCTTTCTTGAAGAACAGGACCACCACGCTGCCGCCCCACGTTTCCGGCGTTTTACCCTCGAGTATAACGGAATTAAAAAGCTTCTGCAGGACCTTAAATACCGGTGTTCCACCCGCTTTAAGAAGCTCTGATGTAATTCCGTCATCACCCGGCGCCTTGTTGTTCTTCGGTATAGTGTCGGGGCAGCCCGGCTCTTGGATCTTTAGCCGGGATGGTAACAGGCTTAGTTGACGAGGTATATAACTGCCCATAGAACCATTCGATCTCCCTTAATACCTCTGGCTTGGTGGACGCTACGCTGCCATCATCCATTTTCAGCTTCGTCAACTGGCTCTGCCCAATAGATGCATTCCTTGCGAACACTTTGGAGCCTTTATTCCGCTCTATCGTCTCTTTAATACTTTTGGTATTGTAAGACCGGACATCGTGTCGCAAGGATTTATGAATAGATTTATTGAGCTGCCTATAGGACTTAGCGTCATCGGAAGGCTGCAGCGCCATACCACGCCGATCCGCCATGAGTTTTCGGGTTTGACCTGATATTTTTTGAGTCCTATTGCTACGGTGAGTTTTGAAGAACTTGGACCCAACCGCATGGACAGTTTCTACCAGCCTATTACTAATATCATCTACGGAGACGCAACTATCTAGGCAATCGAATTGGTTTTTCAATTCGAGTTGAAAGCTCTAAGGGTTTTTCGGAGTTGAGCATTAGAGAGTCGGAGCGTAGACTTCATCAGGTGAGACCTTTCTATTTTTAGATTGATATTCAATGTGCCTCTAACCATTCGGTGATCACTGCCGGTTTTCACTCTGTGGATCACAGTGACATCATTGAATATTTGTCTCTTCGTGGTCATGATGAAGTCTATCTCATTTTTTGTGGAACCATCGGGGCTCATCTAGGTCCATTTCCAATGAGATGGCTTCTGAAAGAAAGAGTTCATTATAAAGAGTCCCTCTTGCTCCATAAAATCGGCCAACCTCTGGGTCCTAGGGTTCCGTTGCTCATAACCAAATTGCCCCACTCCCAACTCATCACCATATCTTTTGCCTAACCTTGCGTTAAAGTCTCCCATTACAACAGTGAAGTGGTTTTTCGAGGTATGTATGGCCCTACTGATGTCCTCATACAAAACCTCCACTTCATCATCAGGAAGTGCCGAGGTCGGTGCGTAAACTTACAGGTTTACATACATGACCTTCAACGAATATCTTTTGGATATTCTGAGTATCAGGTACGCTATCCTGCTCGACACACTGTCGATGGTCACGATGTTGTTAATGAGAGACTTCCGGACGATAAACCCGACACCACCTAGGGACTGGTGGTCGCCCTCCCTGTAATAGAACAAGTTACCGGATTTCATGATTATCGTGTCCTCACCCTCTCTTCGGACTTCTGATAATCCTATAAGATCCCAGTATAACTTGTCTATTTCCTCTTCCAGCTCGACAATCTTCTCGTCAGTCCTCAAAGTGCGATTATTATATGTTGCCAAAGCCAGTTGTCGTGGGGGTCGGTAGCTGGAACTCTTCTAGGGATTCTTAGCACCCCCTGCCCCGCCGTTACCATAGCCGCTACTGAAACTAGGAATAGCGGGGCCGCCTGGGACTGGGGGCCTGGTCGTTCTTGTCATTTTCATAGGGGAGATTTGCCCATACTCGCCACGCTGGGCATGCGGGTTGGCGAGCGCAGATATTGCTTTTTGTTGTTTAAGTGTGGGATGCTGCCGCCCATCCCCTAGCTTTTTTCCCTTAGTCGCCTCTTACGACATCCACGGGTAGAAACGTAGGGGTCAATTCTAAGCCGGAACCACCACGGCATGGTAAGTTTTAAGTAAGTTAAGTTTTTAAGTTTTTTGTAAGATTTACTTATCTTTAATTCTTAGAAAAAATAAATAATACTATACAACTAAGTATCGATTCTTATCCACTAATACGGTTTTAAATAAAAGTATTATACTTGACTGTCCTCGTTTCATCCCTAACATCAACAGTATAACCGATTCCGTTTCCATCTTGTGAGTGAAATAATAAATATTTGATGGAATAATTAAGAACACAACTATGAGATGGCGAGATCAAAAAATTTATCTGAACGAATTAGTAACTTTCCTCCCCCTGGTAGTCGTGTTCTAACAATTGTTATTTATCTCTGGTTCTAACACTATGACAGAGTGGCCATTTGAAAATCGTTTTACGTAATGCAAATAAATTGTTTATCATGGTATAATCCTCAGTTTTAGAGTGTAAAAACGATGTAGAAATAAAAATCTTCTAAGTGGAGGTATTACATATAATAGGAGAATAACATCTCCATGTTAATTAAATAAAATCATATTTAAAGAAAAATAAATAGTGATATAAAACTGCACTAATAACAAACAACCTTAACGTCGTAGAAACAAAGTTTATTTTAATCTGGCACAATACGTGTTATTCCACTTGCGATTTGTTGCTACTCAATTAGAGCTGGATGAATCGCTTACTAGTATTATCGACAGATAAAATAGAATATTATATTACGTAACTACGATCAAGCTCTATACCTATTCTTCTTTTTTTAATGTGCCAATAATTTTTCTTAAATAAATGTCATATACAGGTTGAAAACACGGACGCGACATGGATGAAAAGTATGTTAAATTTTGACGATATCAAATATTACTCAAAGAAAACATACTTTTATTTTTTGGAATTAATATCTGCATTCACCAATTTTCTAAAAAAAAGCTCGAACCAACAAAAAAAAATCGAAAAATTCGACATTCACTATGTTATAGCACTTGGATAGGGTATATGATAAGGATAAAAGTCGAATGGATTGGAATAATCTGATCTAGTTGTATAGTGTGATTTGAGTGCAGGGGCAGTAGGCAGAGGTGATACACAATTAAGATACGGATGAGAAAACATGAACAGATAGAGCGCAACGAGGGACATGAACACCGTCATGTTGCTGCGTGTCCTGTCAATGAGATGCAATGCGACGTGATGCGATACTATATGCGACCTTCCTTATAGAGTCATCATATCTCAGTCCAGAATGCCACGCTGGAGTAGGCCTGCACAGTTTTAAGCTGTGTCCGGTGTAGAGGCTCCACGATGTGAAGAGTGATCGCCATTGCAGTAGTGCGAAGTAGGGCCACAGTTAAGGTGGCAACTCAAACTCTTAGGTCACCAAAATGCTGCCACGGGTCATCACACAAATGTGGTGACAAATGCGATAATACGCTCTGAGCCTGAGCCTGGGAACCTGGGAGGTTGCGCTATCATTGCGGTCACCAAATAAGGGCGGTCTGACCCATATCACAATTGTAAATTGATTTAAATATAAATTCAAATCCAAATGATAAATCGTCTTGTATTTCTTAAAAATTGTCAAAACTCAATAAAAAGTTTGTACTTAAAAAGTATAAACGCCACATATGCATGTAGTAATAAGCTGTTTTTTTGCCATTACAAACAGACACCTCAATTTTATGAATTATATAGATATCAAACATTTATTTATACCATAATTATATTTTGTCTCCACTTTTAGGCATAAAATATTGTAAATTATAATGTTTAAAAATGTCATTAAAATGAAAACGAATGTTTTGACCAAATATTCATCGATTAGTAATTCTTGTAAGAAGTTGTCGCTACATCCCTATTTGAATAGCATAGACTTTAAAGATGCTTTGTGAATAACGACCGTAATACATAATGATAAATAGAGTAAGATCCCAGAGCGATAAGACACAACTTATTTTCTAAAGCATAGAACTTTCGGTTCTTAGTAGTCTCTCGGGTACGACTTTCCATTGACGTCCGTCGAGTTGGGGGATGATTTTTTTTTTACAGAAAGGTTACATTATTATAAGCACATACGCAAAGTTTCAACATGCGGAAACCCGTAGTTTTCGAGAAAAAAATTAAAGAAAATAATTTATTTTTGTATTATTTGTCAATCTCTACCACAGATTATATAGAATTCACGCTAAGGATGCGAAAAAATAAATGATTTATTAATTTAGAAAAATCGATTATTGAATAATCGATTTTTTTCACTGTCAATTTTTTTTTGATGAATCTAATGTCATTTTTTTGTGCAAGTAGGTATTTAATAACCCTTCTGTACTTTTAAAACAGCGTTAAATTTACCAAAACTGCTATTTCTAAATTCTTGGCCCACAGAGATGTGGTAATTTGTTTTTAAATATTTGTATACTTAATTGTTGTTGATTTTATTACTGTGATAAACACTGATTATTTGATTAATAAAGTGATGATTTTGAATATTTCAGGCGTATAATTCAATTTCTTAAGAATTTATGAAAAAAATCGATTATTTAAAACAATCGATTATTTTTTGGATAAAATCGATAATTTTTAAATTGATTTTATTTCTTTACAAAATAATTGATTTAAAAAAAATACATCTCTAAATTCACGCCATTGAAGCATTGAACGTTTCGTTTTACCTAAGGTTAAGTTGTCATACGTTTAGTAACATTTTATTTTATTTAAGTTTACGAGTTTTTAAAATTTATAATTCTTAGGAAATTTTCCTCATTTTTATGTTTTTAAACTAATAATAAGTGTAAAAAATAAGAGGTGACCCCTTGGAGGGGAAGGAGTATAACCCCCTTCATCAGCGAAAAATAGGGGGACAGATTCAGACGGATTTTTATATCTATTTTGAGACTGCAACATCTCCAGCGCTGCGGGAAGAGTAGCCTCTACGCCTTTGCGTAACTAATTGTAGGCATCCATTCTCGCCTCCGCAGCTTCGGCTAATTGGTCGCCTTGGGCGACCAGCCTCAGCCGCTTTGGCTCGTCCGATGCCTACAATTAGTTACAGCAGGCGGAGGCTGCTCTCCCTACGCGCCTCCGGCTTTATAAAAACACTCTAGGGGTAAAAGAGAATCCTGTGACTCCAATATTTCTATATTACAAAGAATGCAAAACATTATCTTGCGCAATATAGCCAATGTACCATGGTGCGTCACAAATGTAGAAATCCATAAATACTTGCACATGAACACGGTGAGGGAGGAAATCCGAGATACCTCTCTAAAATACCGGGATCGCTTAGAAAACCACCCAAATAAACTAGCAACACAGCTGACCGGTCGCAGCTACAACAAAAGACTAAAAAGAAAGGACATTATCAAATTGAGTGATGTCCTTGGCTAGTTGGACTTGTAGGGGGAGAAACTCTCAGTGGAGGGTTCACCCACAAAGCTATATTTACTATCAACAAATTTGCTAATAGTTGAACTGATTGCAGATATATGAAAAAAAAAAAAAAAAAATTAAATAGATATGCAAAAATATGAAATTGAAAGCAGTAGTAAGTATTTTTCAAATATTAAGATATTTTACTCTGAAACACATGCGCATAGTGCTCTCGTGCTCATAATCATAGTTGAGTAATTTTTGTGTTTAGGGGATGTGTGGTCATTACAATTTGTCTGACTGATTAAATATAACTTTGTAATATTTATCTTAATAACATATATAAAAATCAGACATTTAAAAATAAATTAAGCTAATTTTTTTTTGTAGAGCTTTAAAGCGTCTGACAAAATTTCTGGCCCATGGAAAAAGTCTGACTTTTTTGATATTACTTCAGAGTAATATACTACAATATATATATAAAAATCAGTCATTAAAATTTAAGTTAAGTAACTCTGATTTTTAGTTACCTTTCTCACCTGGTACCTGCGCAGGTGTCACCAAGCCAACTCCACAAACATACAGGTATTAAAAAGTACACGAGAGACTACTAAGAACCGAAAGTTCTATGCTTTAGAAAATAAGTTGTGACTTATTGCTCTGGGATCTTGGACTAAAATAATCTATGATGAATAAAAATTTTATAGTGACGTCTAACGTCGAGTAGCGGCACTAGTTGCTAATCATTGCTAATTTTAACATTGCTGGAGTTTCGAATAAAATTGGTCTATATAGTGATTGTATACAAAATAAAATTAAGTCTTATTTTCTAACACGACACTTTTATTTTGAATATACATTTTAAGTAACTTAACGCCTTTTGCATTAATATTACTTTTGAATTGTGATTGGTGTTTTATTATTAGTAGTAGTATGTTTTGATTGTGTGATTTTGGCGACATAGGTCCCGAAATTACCACCAGTTTAGTACCAATTCCAACTTACTCTTTATTCCGTGGTATTAACGGTGTCTGAAGTCGCATTTCTTCCTTCACAAAATCTAGGACTTTTACGTTTCTCGTATCATTTTTTAAAGCTTTCGGCGTTTTTCATTAGCTATAACCACGAAATGAAAAATAAACATACGGAGCAAACAACCTATGGCGGATATGTCCGTATTAGTTTAGGCCACCGGGCCAGATAAGTTTGTGGCTCTTTATTGGTTTGTTTCCATTTTGTATCAACGCTCGATGAATACGGTACATAAAGAGTTTACGACCTTTTTTAGGCAATCTTGTGTTTCTGTTTATTTAATGTATACGTGAGGATCCAATTTACATATAATATCATTGTTTACAACATGCAAATTTGAAAACATCGATGTTCGTTTTTTTAATCCATTAGCTAAACCATAGATTAATATAGGAGCTAAACTATTATCTCTGATCTAAACAACGATATTGTCAATATCTTCTTCCTAACTTGGCAACCGGTCCTCTTTAATGAAGACCATTACTGTCATTATCGAGTGAATTATATTGTCAAGTGTTATGACGATTCAGTATCCTAACAAGATGGTGGCTCCCTTGTTAGAACTTTCTAGGGAATTTTTGTGTGATCTCGGAATGAATGCTTTCAGCTTATATTTATAATTCACTTCACTTATGCACAAAAACCAAACTATATCACGCAAAACGCCACAAATATTACATAATATAGGGTCAAAAACCTAAGTAAATGAATTAAAAATAACAACCACAACATGTCACTTCAAGATCCCGCCAAAAACTCAGTGTCATGTGATATGACGATTCAACAACTTCTTCTTCTTGTTTTAGCACCAGTGTTTCCAAGTCAAGGAAACAAGAAATGGCCAAAAACTTTATTATGTGTGCTAGAGTAATAAAATTTTCGTACCCTAAAAAGTGGCTAAAAATTACCAACTAATTTGGTTGAAAACGAACACAAGTTCATAACTACTTTAAAACTTTTTATTTATCATCATAGGTTTATTCAACATAATACTATTTATTAAACGTTGATGGATCTGGTTCTTTAGGAACAAGGAAAGAATATTTTTCTTACTTCCTGATTTGATCCAACACTAGGTAGGTATTTGGTAGTAGGGAATCTCTTATTATTAGTACAATTCAGTGTATCGAAGCTCATCTTATTTCTATTATTTTCCTTTACATCACTCATCATGACAAATAATCTTTCCATCTCAGCATTTGAGGGTGGTAGAATAAGAGCCGTCAAAGTCAAATCATGAAATACTTATGTACCGCTTGTATTATAGATGCGTGAAAACAACTGTTATGATATGAAAGTATACAATATTACGTATTATTATAGAAATTGCTAAAGTGGCTAAAATATTTATCCAATAATATTCATATTATTGGCCAACTCAATTCAAAATGTGTCCAGATATCGCTAAAAAATTGGTTAACTTGGCAGCACTGTTTGGCGCCGCAAAAGCACTTGCCAATGTCAATATTTGTAAGTCTTCTTAAAATTTTCCAGCGTCAATATTTTTAAGACTTCGTAGTAATATGTATTTTATACTAAGTGGCGTCCAACAAGATGGTGGCTGTCATGTTAGAATGATCAAGGGAGTTTTTCTTGGATCCCAAAATGCCTGCTCTTAGTTTATATGTATAATCCACTTCACTTATGCACAAAAACCAAACTATATCACGCAAAACGCCACAAATATTACATAATATAGGGTCAAAAACCTAAGTAAATGAATTAAAAATAACAACCACAACATGTCACTTCAAGATCCCGCCAAAAACTCAGTGTCATGTGATATGACGATTCAACAACTTCTTCTTCTTGTTTTAGCACCAGTGTTTCCAAGTCAAGGAAACAAGAAATGGCCAAAAACTTTATTATGTGTGCTAGAGTAATAAAATTTTCGTACCCTAAAAAGTGGCTAAAAATTACCAACTAATTTGGTTGAAAACGAACACAAGTTCATAACTACTTTAAAACTTTTTATTTATCATCATAGGTTTATTCAACATAATACTATTTATTAAACGTTGATGGATCTGGTTCTTTAGGAACAAGGAAAGAATATTTTTCTTACTTCCTGATTTGATCCAACACTAGGTAGGTATTTGGTAGTAGGGAATCTCTTATTATTAGTACAATTCAGTGTATCGAAGCTCATCTTATTTCTATTATTTTCCTTTACATCACTCATCATGACAAATAATCTTTCCATCTCAGCATTTGAGGGTGGTAGAATAAGAGCCGTCAAAGTCAAATCATGAAATACTTATGTACCGCTTGTATTATAGATGCGTGAAAACAACTGTTATGTTATGAAAGTATACAATATTACGTATTATTATAGAAATTGCTAAAGTGGCTAAAATATTTATCCAATAATATTCATATTATTGGCCAACTCAATTCAAAATATGTCCAGATATCGCTAAAAAATTGGTTAACTTGGCAGCACTGTTTGGCGCCGCAAAAGCACTTGCCAATGTCAATATTTGTAAGTCTTCTTAAAATTTTCCAGCGTCAATATTTTTAAGACTTCGTAGTAATATGTATTTTATACTAAGTGGCGTCCAACAAGATGGTGGCTGTCATGTTAGAATGATCAAGGGAGTTTTTCTTGGATCCCAAAATGCCTGCTCTTAGTTTATATGTATAATCCACTTCACTTATGCACAAAAACCAAACTATATCACGCAAAACGCCACCAATGTTATAATATAGGGTCAAAAACCTAAGTAAATGAATTAAAAATAAAAACCACAGCATGTCTCCTCAGGATCCCGCCAATAACATAATCAATGTTTAGATTAGATCGAAGAATATCAGCATCCTTAAACTGACAAGTGATAACAATGAGTCAGAGACAACTGATAATTTCTTGATCCTTGTTTCTACTGTCAAAAGTGTTAAAACACAAATTCAGAGGTTATAATATAGTGTACGAATGTAAATTTTGTAAAAAGATGTCTAATAATTTGAGAATTATAAGTAAATATGTATTTCAATCATCCTCCTGTCATTTATTTTCAAGGTATAAAATTTCTAAGGACTCTAAAAGATGCAAATATAATATAATACACTTAATTGTAAGGGAATTTAGTTAGTGTTTGTTTATTTTTAGGTGGCCTGGTCTATTACAATACAGGGATTATGCAAAAGCTACTAGCTTTCCTGATTATTATCAAAACCCAATTTTTAGAAAAGATGAACAGTCTATGCTTATCGAAAACAATGAATTGTCGAAACGAGCCGCAGTCCCTATTAAGCCTCCTGCAGTTTATGAGACTTCTTCTGTTTACCACGACACACTTGTAAGGTAATGCCTTCAAATATGCTTATAAACTACCGGTTTACATAAGTAACAATCAAGCTTTTATCTACATAATGAAGCTTTGGTTTAGAATATTATAATTAAACTTGTTCTTGGTTTTAATCTCTTGATATTTTGTTACTATTATAGGCTGGTTTATTATAAATCATGATTTGAAAAGTACTTTATTAATTATTTAATATTTAGATGATATGATTTCATATTATACTATTTCCATTTCTTTATTTTCTCGATGACAGTTCTAATTTGATAGTTGTAGTGTTGTGACCAAATAAGTAATGATATCGATTGCATATGTCGATGTCAATGACGATTCATCAGATTTTGATTAAAATAAATAAATAAAGATTATCTGTCTTTATAATTATTTCGTTTCATTGGCGAGTACCTACCTATACCTACTTATTTTACAATAGTTTCGAAAATTTTGAATAAGTTGGCATTATCAATCAAGAATTAATATGTGTAACATCTTGTAATGAAATATAATATAAGTTAATAAATTTGTACAAAAGTGTCCGGCAGTAGTTTAGTTTCTTACATTTTGTAAAAAAATATCAGGTCTGTTATCGTGTTATGTTTATCGATATAGTTCCATCCCTATCAGTTTCTCCGACTCAGGTATAACCTTGTACATGTGTAAACATCATATTTTTATAAAATAATGTATACATAATGTAAAAAAGATGCTCGTCCAAGTTTTCACAGGAGATGTCATCAAGAAAATAAAAAAATGGAAATGGTACTCTTGTTAATTTGTCTTGTTATATGTATAAAAAAATTAAAAAATCATTTTTTTTTTTGTAAATATTCTTAATAATATAGGCTAAACACATATGGATTGGTATATAAAGATCTTTTAATTAACCATGGATACCTCATTTCTTAAGGAACACCTTGCTCAAAAACCTTTCTTTTATATTGTCTTTTATTATATTATACTTTTTATACCTATATTTTATGGAAATAGTGATATTTATCAAGTAAATTGTACCTACATTTACAATTTGGCAATTTATGTTCAATTTCAGTAAGGTGATTAATCATGTTATGGAAAAGGGAAATAAGAAATTAGCTCGAAATTTAGTTGAAAAAGCATTTGAAAATATTAAAAGGAAACAAATTGAACGTTACCATCTTGCTGCAACACTTGAGGAGAAAAGCAAGATAGAATTAAATCCTAAAGAAATTCTACATCGAGCAATTGAGAATTCAAAACCATTGCTTCAACTTTCACCAATTAAGAGAGGCGGTATCACTTATCAGGTTATTATATATTATTTTATTTCATGCAATAGTCCGACAAGTTTGTGCACAACTCTCCATATATAGTGACAGATGTGTTGGGGGCGAGGTAGCACATTTATATGTCACTACACTACACTAAAGTAAAGAGTATTTTGTTTCAGCAAAGTTCTTGAAATAGTTTCTTACAGCCGCCTGGCAGATAAACAGCCACCAAGCCTGCCCTCTGACTGTTTTTTTTAAATCAATATATTGGTGTCTATAGCTGAATTCCACAATTTGGCCTGTGCCATGTAGAAACTATAATAATAGAAAAGTAGTCAAGGTACCTTCATCAAATTCACACTCGCAAAGGGAGTCACTATCCCTGACTTAAGTAATTACAGTACACTGAGTAATTACAGTTGTAACAGCTTCATATATGTTATGATACACAGACAACCAAAGTTTTGAAAATATATCTGGTTGGATATAACCATAATATTTGCCCTTAACTTCCTACCAACAAACATCTGGTGTTTTTCATTTGAACAAAGATCAAGAGGGGATCTCTGGAGGTGTTTTAAAGTGCCTGCACTAACTGCTTGTTTTCACAAGAATCTGCTGTTTCATTACCTGGTATACCTGAGTGTCCAGGTATACAGGCCAAGATAACATCTATCCAGGTATACAGGCCAAGATAACATCTATGCCAAGTTGGTGATATTGAAAGAAGAGTTCTTTAATTTTTAAGATTAAAGGGTATCCAAATTTGAATTTGAAGGGATTTGACATTACAGCTTTCAAACAACTTTTTGAATCAGATAAGATTATTAATTTATGGGATATTATCAATTTAATGACTTCTAAGATGGCTACAGATTCGCTAGTGAAAACTTAAAATAGTCTTAAACTTTGGGTTTCAAACATCTGCTCCAACAGTACAGGTTTTTGATAACTTGGAAGCATCAGTATAAATAGTTAGCTTTTTTAACTCCAAGATCTAAACATCACCTTGGTCTGATTGATAAGAGATTCATAGGGTTAGGCATTTTTATACTTAAATCAGCAATATCTCTTTACTTGCAAATCTGACAGCATGTATTTAGACCGGCTACATGCCAGCACCGGAAGAGGCAGTAGCTACGGACTTCCCGGATTCATAGGGTAGAGAAAAGAGAAGTTTGAATGGGAATTGCAGAATTGAGACAGGTAAGCAGGGAAGTTTGATAAAACTATGAAGTAGGCAGGCTAAGACAAACAGGGAGTTATAACCCAATTTTTCAACAATATTCGACAGTTTCTCCAGAACAGATGCTGAACATTTTTTTTGAGTGTGGTTCGCGCCATGCTCGGCAGCGAGAGGTCGTGGGAGGCGATGGCCTCCTTCTGCGAGGAAGTTATGTCGCAGAAAGTGGCCACGGAGAGGGCACGCGAAGATGATCCGCTGAGTGGTCCTCTGCGCCAAAGACGAACGGGCGGCAGAAGAAGGCGATTCGTCCGCCAACTCCCGCCGCCCTAGCCGAACCAGGGAAGACAGGGAGGGGCCCGTCTTCCCATTGCACAGGTTCGGTAGCTGTGGGAGACAGTTAGGGTTGTACCGAATTGTTTCCCTTACGCGGTGGCCCGGCAGTAGTAGCTGGGCCGGCCGCCGGGGCGACGTGGTTGAATGCAACCGCGAGCCCACGTCGCCCCTCTAAGGCGACTGAGGTACACCATGGAGTTTTAGTGAGTAAGAGTCTCACATAACCACTCGTCCTCCCCCGGGCTGGTGTGTACATATGACGGGTTTCTCCACGTAAAAAAAAAAAAAAAAAATGGCTTAATGTTTCTGTTAAGCTTTTGCACTGACAGCTTAAGCGAATTGCGAGTGTGTGGCTCTCGGCGACACGAGTCTCAGTCGACAGGTGTCGGCTGGACAATTTGAGACCTTAATTCAAATCAAACATACAGTTGCAGGTAGCCGGCTGCGGCCGGTCTTCCAAATCGGACTACCTTTTATAGTTTATACCCATATCGCGTTATGGCCACAATCTCACCTGATCTTAAGTTATCATGTGGACGCTAAACCTAGTGGAAGACTGGTTCTCAAGTGCAGCTACTGGAACACACCTATTGGTTGCTCAGCGATAGATTTTCAACCCGAGGGTGGTAGCTAGCCACGCGGACATTAGAAAAAGCCCTACCACCATGATATGGTTTTATCGCGACGTTTTCCTTCACCAAAAGCTCAGGTTCATTGCAGGCATTCAAACTCACGTCAATTGACGCTATCCAGTTAGGCTGCGGTGTACTAATGTACATCCACAATTCGCCGAGTATGTTTTTAGGTTCCATGTAATAGGGGGCGAGCCTATTGCCATTAATCGGACACGATACCAAACTCCGAGCTGCTACTGAGAATTTCATAGGAAAAATCCAATAACACTTTGCTCGACCTGGGATTCGAACTCAGGACCTCTCTCATAGCAGTCGCGCTTATGACCACTAAGCTAAAGAGGCAGTTTTTTTAATGGTGTAACTAAATGAACTAACAAAATAGCAAGATCGTTTTATGAGTAATAACATCACGACCACTTTGTGAACTGACAATCTTCTGCAGTGTAAATTGCCGATTGTCGACTGCCGCCTGCTAGCTAGTGCGTGAACATTGACAGTTAACAGAGCCAGCACTCGATCATTGTCAGCAGCCAAGAATCGTTTAATGAGTGGGCTATATTAAACTTGCAACAATAACCTTAACAATAAGCCAGTGGGGTCATTAACAAAAAAAAATTGACGTATAGGCAGTCTAGCACATTTATGCTCTGGACAGGGAACATGTTAAACAAAAATCTATCTAAAATACATTGCCGACGCAAGTACAACGGAGGCTCTACACACGCCACTTGTATTGTGTTTATTGGTGAGGACTTCTTAGCTCTGTAGACATTTGGATTTAATTTTTGTGAATTTTTGATTAGCGCCTTTGTTACATGAATCAAAAAGAAATGGACCATAGTAAAGATAGTTGTGAATAATAGCATTACATTTTTTATTTATTTATAAAGATTTACGACTAAATATTTAACATTTTAAGAATTTATAAAGAAAGGGACCGAAGAATATTGATGTTTTCTCACATTACGAAGAAATATAATGACAGTGCAGAGAACTTGACAAACTACGTGTCCAGTCACACTCCTAAAAATTTAACTTTATTGGACTGGGGAATCTGTTCATCTGCAGACTCGACACTGACTGAGGGAATAATTCTTCGTTTAGTGAACACCACTAACAAGTCACAATACAATAAACAAGTCTCAAGGGCAAATCCAAAAAATTACGGGAATAGACTTGAGAGAAAACTGTTTCTCACACGCGCATTTCTACGTAACTTGCTCACGCGTAAGCTCGCCTAGTATTTTGGTACCAACTAATAACGTAGTGAAGAATATTGTCTATAAAAAAGCTTAGTAAATAATATTTTTTTCTATTAGTATGACTATATTCTTTAATCCTAAAACTAAAACTTATCAAACAAAATGAAGTTTGGTTCGAGCGAAGCCGCGCGCAAAAGCTAGTATAATTTATATTTCAATAATATATTTAAAAGTTCGGACATTAGTCATGAAGTTTATTTTTAAATTATGATCAATAAATGTTAATAAAAATCGATTTTGTTTTAGGTACCTGGTCCTATTACAGAAAATAGATCCTTGTTTCTTGCTATAAAATGGCTACTAGAAGCTACATATGAAAAAGAAAGGACTATACATTTCCC
Source organism: Saturnia japonica (assembly GCA_033032175.1). Classification (NCBI taxonomy): domain Eukaryota; kingdom Metazoa; phylum Arthropoda; class Insecta; order Lepidoptera; family Saturniidae; genus Saturnia; species Saturnia japonica. Next base: position 11,028,810 of record CM065314.1, read on the forward strand.
TGAACAATTTGCATGGGAACTTCTTGAAGCAGCAAATAATACAGGGAAAGTTGTGAAAAGAAAACAAGATTTACATCGACTATGTGAAGCGAATCGAGCATATGCACACTATAGATGGCAATAGGAACGACATGTAGATTTACTTAGTTGTACACATTTTTTAGGCTTCTCACTATCATTTCGTTATATAGTGTGGTAGTGATACTTGTATGATTATAAATAATTTCATTATAAATAAAATACCCAGAATAAACAAAGAACTTTAAACATCTAGAAGTGTATAAATTAATCTTTTATTATCAGCCTGTTTAATAAATGATGAAATATTTATCTTTGGTCAACAATAAGACAAAGTGTATTTTAACTGTTAATTTATACTTAATAATTCATATTTATGTGTATTATTTACTACATACTACAAATAACGGCTTATGAGTAGCTTATAGGATTCTTCTTGTTTACCCTTATCCTATCTAAGTAGGGTCGGCACAACATGTTTCTCCTTCTACTCTCCTATATTAGCTGTCATCTCAGTATTCACACATACGAATGTTTATTATTGGGTAGTACAGTTTTTCTTACAATAAAAAATCAATAAAAAAAAATTAGTCGAGTTTTCAGCCGATTTAAAAAAAAAGAAGAGGTTCTCAATTCGATTGTATTTTTTATGCATGTACGGGCATAACTTCTTTAAATTTAGATGATTCTTTTTTCGTTGCAAAGGGGATACCTGGAAGGCGGTCCTATTTTAATTTCATTGGTATTGGACTTTCGACTTCGAAGATACACCACAGAATTCCTCTAAAAATCATTAAAGTTAGTTTTTTTTTGTTAAAAATTGTCTTGTATTATAAACGTATGAATATATTTTTTAAATTGTTCATAAGTTTAGTGTTATGACCATTAAGTTCACCTAATGTTGAGTAAAGATGTGGCCCAAGATGGTGACACGCTAAGCCTAGTTGGGAAACTAGCTCCCAAGCTGTCGGAAGTTTCGGAACATACCTACGTGTTTGTCGACAGATTGTCAACTTGAGTTAGTAGCTAGCCAGTTGGGCATTAGAAAATGCCCTAACATCATGCTCACTGGTTCCATTACAATGTTTTCCTTCACCGAAAGCTCAGTATCATTGCTGAGATTTGAACTTACATCAATCAACACAGTCGCATACTAAAATAGGGATTGATTTCAGTGAAATTCAATTTATTATCTATACATATAAAATGCTTTGTCCTGAATGACTGGCGGATCAACGCACAGCCTAAACTGCTGATCGTAGAGACCTGAAACTTGGAGGGTGTGTTCTTTGTATGACAGGCATCCGATAAGAAATGATTTTCCGAAATTCTACCCCTAAAGGAGTGAAAAAGGGGGCCAAAGTTTGTATGGGACAACGTTCCTTGGTCCAATCTACTTCAAATTTTGCATAAACCTTTTTTAACAGAATTGATGGAAGACGTGTTTCCTATTTTATTGAAATTCATCCCATAACGGGGTTAAAAAGAGGTAGAAAGTTGTTTTGGCGGTGATTTGCTTCGAAGTTGATATCAATAGTTCTTACTGCTTTTGGTTTAAATTACATTTTATTTTGACACATGTTTGAAAACTCAATCCGATTTTATTCAAAAAAGGTTAAACTCCTTAAAAAAATAAGCAAATACTCTTTAAAATTGGAATGTCTCGGTAGTCATCGTACTATAATAGTACCTCATTTGAAGGTATCTAAGCTTAAAGTGGTTATTCACTTTAGGACACGGCCTCATAGGGACATAGAGATCGAAATTTGAAATGGTAAGGACTAGAACATTTTGGTTATAAATTATACGAATCATTCCATATGAAAAAAAAAACGTAAAATCTATACTATAAAAAAAATACTAATAATATAATAAAGCGGAAAAGTTTTTCGTTTGTTTGTTTGTTTAAACACGCTAATCTCTGGAACTACCAGTCGGATTCGAAAAATTATTCTTTTATATGATAGCCGTCACGAGGAAAAGTATAGGTTATACTGGGTGTCCCGTAAGGAATGGATTTGAGCATTTAAATATCTTGAATAAAAGTCTTCAAGGGCGGGATGAAAATGTCATCACTGCTAAAGACAAAATCCATGGCTTTACAAACAAAATTGACTTGTGGTCATCGTCTCTAAATCAAAACCACTTCGATTCATTTTTTTCGACACAGTCTTTTATTGAAGAAGTCGGATGTGAGATAAACATCAAGGAATTTATACCTGGTATGTAAATGGTCTTAAAAAAGTTGAAAGAAGAACTTTGTCATTACTTCTCAATGCAAGAGATATCGAAGAATACTGGGCAAAGGTGGATCTTAAATCCGTTTTTAAATGCAGCTATAAATGAGGCAAATTTGGCAACTAAGCTAAAAGAAAATCTGCTGGATTTATCTGCCGATGGGATGCTGCAGTTGGAATTTAAGTCTGTCAATTTGGATACCTTTTGGTACGATATTCCGCACTATAGAGACGTTGAGCAGTCGCTATTGAATCACCATTACGATAATACGTTCGTACGCAAAATGCGCGATGCGTCCCCGAGTACTGTTCCATCGTGACTAAAACTCCACAAAATGGCGGACGCCACGAACCCCTCCCCGCACCCTTTAGACGCCCCGTTTCGAATATGGCGCGAAAACAAATACCCGATACCCTTTCTGGACACCTTGTATAAGCTAAAAGCTTTCATTCTGAGATCCCACAAAATCTTCCTAGAAAGTTTTAACATGGGAGCCACCATCTTGTTAGGATACTAAATCGTCATAACACATGACACTATAATTCACTCGATAATGGCAGTAATGGTCTTCTTTAAAGAGGACCGGTTGCCAAGTTACGAAGAAGAAGAAGAACCTTGTACGTGTGTAAACGTCATATTTTTATAAAATAATGCGTACACAATGTATAAAAGACGCTCGTTCAAGTTTTCACAGGAGCTGCCATAGAGAAAATAAAGAAATGGAAATGGTATATTTTGATGTATATCACAAGGTACTATAGCCAGCATAAGCCATGTAAGCGCCCGAAAATCATTTTTTACAACTTGATTACAAATAATTGAATTTTTAACAAGAACAAAGGACAAGGATATTGCTTAGCACACTCTATGGAAGTTATAAGGCCTAGGATAGTAGGCCTTACGAACGACCTTCACAATAACAACAATTTTAAGGAGTGAAATTTTGCCCTTTATAGCATATACCTGGATACATAGTTTAGGAGATAATGAAAAATTATAATAATTAGTACTTGCGGGAAGTAAGAACAATTGTAATAGGGTTCGTTGTCGGTGCGGTGTTTGTCGGATAAAAACACGGACGAAACCGTGGGGCGCAGCTAGTAATTAATAAAAATTCTGACTTGTGAAATGATCCTAGCTAAATATTTTGAATTAAAGAAAGCTGTTTAAGCCTTCGAAGTGTGAGGCCCCCTGGACTGTAAGGCACACATCACATTTCTTTGGAATGTAGTGAAAATATTGGAAATATATGTTGTAAAATATTGTAATGTAAAACATTATCTAAATGCAAAGTTTCATCGAAATCGTTGGAACCGTTTTCGTGAAACCAATTACATATATATACATATATATATATATATATATATACAAGAATGGCTCACTTATTATAATAAGGTAAAGAACATCATAATAGATCTGAAGACGAAATAGCTATTTATTTTTACTTAGTTATAGTCGATAGTAATTATAGAATCATAATAATTTTGTAATTTTTCATATACGTAACTTATTTTGTTAATTTGGTCTTATCATTATAAGTATTTTTATCTGCTGATATAAGTTGAGTCATACCTTTCGGAACAGACAATCGTGGGTTTACGCAATTCTAGATCAACATAATATGGGGCTATGATGCGGAAAGGAATGCGGTATTAATCTCTTAACAATATTCGTGGACATTACAATCCTAAAAAATATCTAAAAACATAAGGATGAAGTCTGCCAAGTTTAAAATTTATTGAACAATTACTTTGTCCACTATACAAAATTAATCATTTAATTCCTGAAACCCCCATTTTATTTATATAGGAAACTTAACTTGCAAAGAGACACGGGTAAATATTAAATATATAAAGGCTTGTAAACCGTTTTCGTGAAACCAATTACATATATATACATATATATATATATATATATACAAGAATGGCTCACTTATTATAATAAGGTAAAGAACATCATAATAGATCTGAAGACGAAATAGCTATTTATTTTTACTTAGTTATAGTCGATAGTAATTATAGAATCATAATAATTTTGTAATTTTTCATATACGTAACTTATTTTGTTAATTTGGTCTTATCATTATAAGTATTTTTATCTGCTGATATAAGTTGAGTCATACCTTTCGGAACAGACAATCGTGGGTTTACGCAATTCTAGATCAACATAATATGGGGCTATGATGCGGAAAGGAATGCGGTATTAATCTCTTAACAATATTCGTGGACATTACAATCCTAAAAAATATCTAAAAACATAAGGATGAAGTCTGCCAAGTTTAAAATTTATTGAACAATTACTTTGTCCACTATACAAAATTAATCATTTAATTCCTGAAACCCCCATTTTATTTATATAGGAAACTTAACTTGCAAAGAGACACGGGTAAATATTATATATAAAAGGCTTGTAACATTAAAAATATTTTTCTCTATTTATTTCGAAACCTATGAGACTCTGGGAGCACAAATTTCAAAAATTAGAAAAAATAGGCGGGTACTTATTACATCCTGAATATTTTTTTAAACACTTAAGGATAAAATTACTTTTAGGTACTAGTTGAATAAAATGTCAATATTTAATAAGGAAGCTTTATCTTTGCCCTGACTTGCTATCTATCGTTGATAATAGACACAATGCGAATTACAATACTTTTAGTACGTAACTGTCAGGTGAACGTGAAACATTGTTCTGTTTTCTGTAAAAAACCTATTAGGATTTTTATTTTCTTTTGCAGGCTATTAAAAGGGTATGTAAATTAATATCTATATTGATTACCATCGAAATTAACAGCATCCAATCTACTTATATAATTATATTGTTTTTGGATGTTGTGGACATAAACAATTACAAACTACTATATTAATTCAAGTTAGAAACTATAATACTTATTTAGTCTGTATAATCAAAATTTTTTGGTTCTATTTATAAATTTAATACAATATTTATTTACGAATATATCACGGATTTTTTCATTAATATCAGCAATGAATAATAATTATCGGCGTCGTAATGAACGGTTGTCAGCACCCAAGGTCACAGGTGGGTTTATTGACGTAAAGTATTGGACTGCCTTCTGCTACGTACAAAATAAATGAACTCTGTGGGACTTCAGAAATAATTTTTGAAGGATTTCTAACATTAATTTTATTATGTACATTATTTTACTTTTAATATTTAGGTACGCAATAAATAGTTATGGATAACATAATATTAAGAATGAAAATCTATGTATATTTCTACTTCCGATGAGGGCAGCATCGATTTAATTCAGGTGGTACGTACACGTACATGGAATGCAAAACATTGAGGTGTAAGGTTTTATTTAGATAATGTTCAAGCGTATAAATTTGGGCACCTTTTTAGTAACACAGATATATTTTCTAAAACAAATATTTTTGTCATAAATGCAAAAATGTTTTATATATGTACTTGAATTTCTAAAAAAAAATTGTTGATAGGAGAGGATCGCAAAATTACGTTCGAATGTGGCAATAAGCAGGTAATAAATATTAAATACCTATCTGCCCACACGTTTCATGACCAGCACTTTCAGTACACCTCCCTACTATGCCGCAGGCCGCCGTGCAAAATATACCACAAATATACGTACAAATAGACTCTACCACGTAAAACTGTATATTATCTATTTTTTATTGTGTTATTATAGGCTAAAGTTTATCATAATTGCAACGAACGTGTTTTTTTTAAATACAACTAAGGTGGCAAACAAGCTTACGACCCGCCTGATGGTAAGCGGCTACTGTAGCCTATGGATGGTGATAGCACCATAGGTCGCATTAACACGGTGCCGACCTTGATTCTCCCAAGGGCCTCTAAAGGAGGTTAACTAGAATGGATAAGATCCGGAAAATAGCACCAGTGACAGAGAAGTTGAGGGCTAATAGATTAGCGTGGTATGGGCATGTCATGTATAACTGGAAGAATGTTGCATCTGCATGGTACAGTAAGAATTTACCAATTTCTTTGTTAAGTTTGTTCCGTAAGTAATTAAAATGAAATTATGGATGAAAGATAACGAATCGGAGACATGTATGTATCGATAATTAATAAAATATACGATGTTATATTACGACAACGCAATAATCGTAAAAATAATAAAAATATGTTTACGTCGTACCTTTATTTTTTTACTTCATTATATTTAATTGATGCGAAAGTTTCTATGGGTTATACCTAATACTTATTATATTCCATTACCAGCTGTTTTGCGCTAACTCGATCACTAGAAAATACTTTTGTTGTTGTTGTACTAGCTATGCCCGCAGCTCCGCTCGCGTGATCTACAAAAATACAACGTAGTGCTCCTAACTAATTTAGTTATCCACGTACAGCTCATATAGTTAGGTTTAGGATGTTTATCATGGATCCTAGCTAAGGTTAAATGCCTAAGGTGACTAACGTTAAGGCCTATGTTAATCTGAAAACTAAGTTCAAGTTGGTTCAATAGTGTTCAAGTTCAAAATGTGCAAGATAAAGAGATAAAATATGATTTTATTCTTTTGTTATTACTTCTCCGAAATCATCTAATATTTTTATTTCGATATAGTCAAAATAGGTCCAATACTCGTGCAGACACGAAAAATTTACGATTTTAATTATATGGTATAATAAAATGGCCCGTTTTGATTGGCACCCGAACATTGCACATAATGCCCTCAATGCTAACTCGGTCCCTAATCTATATATACATAGTATAAAGTAAGGTCGCTTCTCGCTATCTGTCCCTATGTACGCTTAGATCTTTTAAACTACGCAACGGATTTTAATAAGGTTATCACTATCATTTAGAAATTATTTTACGGAAGGTTTATAAATATATGGAATACATTCTAATTATGTTTTTGTATAGTAGAGAAAATTCAATTATTTGTCACAGATTTGAGAAAAAAGGCAGATGGAGCCTTCAGAATAACATATTCGGGACGTAAATTTTGCTGTGTATCCTTGGTAATCAGATAACAACACCCGTGACCATGTGAACAATGTTGCCAGGGTTTTAAAATAAGTTTAACAGTTTTTTAACACTCCAGTAGTGGTTAATCCATCATCCTTCATCAAAAAGTGTTTTTGTACTTGAAATGAATAACCCCAGTCACCTTTAGTTACTAATTTTCAACTAAAGTTATATCTGCCTTAGACACTAAATTGACCAGGGTTCTTTATATTTTTTACTTTGGAACCATAATGCTATCACTTTCAATGTTTGTAGATCGTTGTAAAACTAATAAATTATTACGTGATAAATATTACCGTATTTTAGTTTCATTCAGTTTCACTATCGCTAGGATGTAAATAAAATGATTTTCTAACGCTTCATAGATATATTTTACTATAACTTCCTGAAAAAAATTCATTGTAACCTGGCAACATTTTTGTAATTTTGTGATCTAAACAAAAATAACAGGGATAATAATATCAAAATATGCTTTTTACCTATAAAACGTTACTCCGTCTTCCAGTTTTTGTTTTTGCGAAGAATTTTTACAATGTATTAGCACACAAGACTACATAATTTTAAAATAATACTAAAGCACACGGGGTGCTGACATTACATGACATAACCTTTCAAAATTGACACAATTGAATACTAATATGGGACATTTTCATGTTCTGACCGGCCCCATCTACCTTTCTCTCAAATCTGTGTTATTTGTAATCAAGTCCTCAATGTTCTAAAGAATTTTGGTTCTTCAAAAAGCCTAGAGAAAATTCCGGGATGACATATGTCTATCTCCTAAGGTTGACTCACAGTAACCATTTTTATCTTCAACATAATAATAAAAAATATTACGTTTTTTGCGAAGCTATTTTCTCCAATTGAGTATAAAATCTATTTCCAGATAAGTTTGTTATTTAGCTTGGGCATTTAATGTAGATTAAAATTGTCCTTTAAAGATTTCTATTTAAACGAATACCATAGAAGATATCACGAATTCAAAGTTACGCACGATCAAAGAAATCCCTCTCAGCAAAACCGGTCGCGGTCGGTTGGCCGGCACTCCCCATCTATGATGAATTACGCGTAGCGAGCTAAGCGCACTATTCGTAAATATGAAGTGATATATATATAACATACCATCACGCTTATATCCTCGAAGTGTTACGCAGAGGTGTATACCCACAGTTCGCCGGGTATGTTTTAGGTCTCATGTAGGGGGCGAGCCTATTGCTATTAATCGGGCATACAGCCAAACTCCGAGCTTCTACTGATATTTCGTAGAAAAGCCCATAACACTTAGCTCGACCAGGGAATCCTATCTAGGACCTCGAGAATAGCAGTCGCGTTTAAGATTACTACGCTAGAGGCAGTATTGAAGTTATGATCTGTCAATATTAAAGCGATAAACTCTAATTAGGCTTCTTTAAACATAAAGTACACAAATTTGTAAAATGTACCCGTGCGAAGCTGGGGCGGGTCGCTACTAGATTATATTATAGTGTAACTTAGCAACTCTAAGGAGGTAAAAATATACGTATATAATGATGTATGAATTACATGAGGTTAGCATTTTAAAGTATTAATTACAGTGTTCACACTACACACACACACTAGTGGGAATAATATCTAAGACTAATACGACTAAATCTTAGGATGCAAGACATTATGATAAATTCTCTTGTTCATATATAAACGAAGAAGATTAACAAAATATACTATACAGGTCGTCCCTTTGTTTGTAGGTATCAAAGAAATTGATAATATTTACAGCTTAAACTCTTTACGATATGCTAAAATGAATAAGTATATAAAAAATAATGTTGAATTTGGTTCAGGAATTTGTAGCTGTTCTGAATTGAGTTCTTTAAATAATTAATAAATTATATATGTAAGATATTAAATAAATATGTACACATTTAAAATTTTGAATACACTTCAAATACTGCAATAATAGGTATAATTAACACGAGCTGCATAGATACATAATATAATAGGAACGGTCAGTGCATATGCACTGACTGAACTATGAAGTATTTGTTTGTTTTATCGCGTAAACCACTCAGGACTGCATAATTTAACAAAGGGGTTGCTATGTAATGACTAATGTGTAGTAGTAATAAGTTAGTATGACTTTAATTAGTAAGGATACTTATAAGATTGTAAGATCATTAGCTAAAGAGTTATCATATTTATGTAAGTTAGATATATTTTAAATATTTATTATATTAGTATGAGTCGATCATACTTTATACTTGCAAAGTACAATGCATTAATAATTATAATTTTACACTAATCATTTTTATTATATTGATCATGCAGAAACTACACTGCAAACACAATGAGGGTGAGACGGCAGCCAAAGGAGGCGGGAGCGTTTACCAAATTCAGGTTGTTGATGTGGAAGAATTTTTTGCAACAATGGAGGCATCGGTTCCAGACGTTTACAGAGTTATTACTACCAGTTTTAACAATGACATTGGTCCTTATATTGCGATGGCAGGTTGAACCTACAAATCGCAATACTATAGTATATCCAAGTATACCTGCTCGTAGTCTTAACTTCTCTACTACAGTATTGTAAGTAGTAGAACATCTTGAACATCACATATAAAGATGTTGTAATGTTACTTTACTTAATTTTTTTTTCAGAGTAGGAATGAACCTAACCCAATTGTCTATTGCATACTCACCAACTAGTCCAGAACTAGAAGATGTGTTAAGAACTGCAATTGCTCATTTATTAGTAAGAAATATAAAAGATATGCTTCCTGTTATCGTAGAAACCATTCCCGAATTAGAAGGAATAGAATGGCCACCTGACAAAAATATGAACACGACTGTTATCATTGAAATTATCAAAAGATTGGTTAGAGTGGATTCATATAATAACAGCAGAGAACTTAGAGGAATTTATGTATTGGAAGAAACGACACGTAAAGTTATTGCAGCTGTCGAATTTAATGACTCACTTTATGGTCAGTTATAATGGAATAATTAAAATAATATGCACAATAAATAATTTTAATAAACTAAAATAATATGCACAATAAATAATTTTAATAAATTAAAATATTTGTATTTTTTAGGAGCCACATCGCTACCTTACAATTTGTCATATGCCCTACGATTTCCAGAAAGACCACGTCTTAATTCTTTTTTCTCACGGGGTGGTCGGACTTGGAGAACTGATCATGTCTTTCCATTTTTTGAGTTACCTGGACCAAGATTTCCATTTTCCTGGGAAGGTGGCAACGATCCTGGTAATACTTTAGTGGCAATTTTAATTAAGTATTTGTATTATTTATTAATGTAACCAGCATGTATAACGAATATTGTTTTAAATGTTTACCAGGTTATGTTAACGAGATGTTCATTGCACTGCAGCAATGCATATCAACTGAGCTGATTGCGAGGTTCACAGGTATTACAGAAATGAGAAACTTCAATGTGAATATACAGAGATATCCGCACCCACCTTATGTTGAAGACTTAGCTGTTGAAGCATTATATCTACTGTTTCCGATGTTCATTACGCTCAGTTTTAGTTATATTGCAGTAAATATGGTTAGAGCTGTAACAGTTGAAAAAGAATATCAGTTGAAGGTGAATCATGATTTTGTTGTTATTTGTAACTAAAATATTTTTCTAAATTACTACACAAAATTTTAAATTTGATGTTAAATGGGATTTTAGATTTATACTTTGTAAATAATATAAAATGTAAATATATTACTATTTTAGGAAACAATGAAAATCATGGGTCTTCCGACATGGTTGCACTGGACCGCTTGGTTTTGTAAACAATTCATTTATTTGCTATTAAACGCAGTACTTATAACAGTTCTCCTAAAGGTAATCATCAAATTAAAAAATGATAAATTATTAAGAACAATTCTAATAACAAACATTCAAATTTTAATATCATTTAACATTTGTAGGTAAATTGGTTTTCTAATGAAGATGGATTTAATGATTATGCTGTATTCACAAATACCCCGTGGACAGTTTTATTATTTTACTTAATTTTATACTTGACATGTACGATATTTTTCTGTTTTATGCTCAGTGGATTCTTTTCAAGAGGTACGTTTATCAGTAATTACATATTTTCATAAAAAGCTAACGATAACATACATACACATAAAATATGAGTTTGTCTTTACGTAAATATTTGTTAATATTCTATCTTCTTCTTCTTCTTCTATCTTCTTCAAAAAAATTATATCAAAATTGATTTCTTAATTCAGGAGATATAGTCTTTTTAAACAATGTAATTCGAGAATTAAGCAGTGGTAAATTATATACATATAATTACATATATAAAACAAAGTATATTTACAATGTATTATTATTATACTACAGATGATATAGTTATAGCTAAACATTTAATATAGTTTTTCGTGTCATAAAATTTCTATTATGTATAGGTAGGTAGGTGTATTAGTCTCATTTTGAAATAATAAGTATTTTTTCCGTAGGTAGTACAGCGGCATTATTCGCAGGAGTGTTGTGGATACTATCATATATTCCTGCATTCCTGTTATCCATGGACATTAATATTTCTCCTGCTCTGCAAGCTTTTACATGTCTTAGTCTCAATTCAGCTATGTCTTATGGTTTTCAGTTTCTGATTGGCAAGGAAAGTACTGGAGGTGAGAAGTACAATTGATTAATTTTTATATTTTACTTGCTAGCCCGACAGACGCTACGTCTGCCTTTCACGATAGTCAATATTCTGACCACAACGACGCCTAAGATATCGATTTTTGGCCTGAAAACCTTTCAAGGACCTAACGATCAAAACAAAAAACAATTACGTGTATTTATCGTTTGAATCGTGAGTTATGGTCTTGAGTTCATACAAAAAGCCGATATAAAAAACGATGTTCAGATTTTCCCGAATTTGAAATTTTTCCGGAAAACTTTTCCAATTTTTCTTTCCATTAAAATCTTATTGGGACTGTTACTAACGTAAAAAAATAATAATTAGGCAAATCGGTTCAGCCTTTCTCACGAGATCCTCTTACCAACGAACAGCAGTCCATTTTTATTTATATAGATTATAAACGACGTTCCCAATGGAATTAATATGTATTTGTTACTAACAGGAATGCAATGGGGTGAATTCATGTCTTCGCCCACACAAGATTCATCACGCTTCGTATTCGGGCACGTTATCATTATGTTGGCCTTAGACTGTGTGCTCTATATGCTCATTGCTCTGTACCTTGAACAAGTAATGCCTGGTCCCTTTGGTATGCCAAAACCTTGGTATTTCCTTTTTCAGAAAAGTTTTTGGATTCCTAACCACAAGGTGTCACATGGTGAGTCAATTGTCTAAATTTTTTATACAAGTGTACAACCCGCCTGATGATAAGCGATTACCGTAGCCTATGGAAGCTTGTAATACCGGAGGTATAAATAGCGCGTTGCCGACTTTGAACCTCCCTTCCCCAATGCGCTCTGGAATCCCTACCCTCCACAGGAACTAAACAAGGTTATTCGGTTGCTATATTCTGTAAGGTGGATGCATTTCGTCCCAAGTAGTCGTTTCCCCCAAGTATAGAGCCAAAGAGAATTCTCTGCGCCCTACTCAAAATTTAAACTTATCGTAACTAATCTGGGGGCACGGCAGTACCACTGCCAAGTCGAGCGCAAGGCACGGTCGTAACATCCTTTTCTTGAAACGACTTGCGGCACTTTTGGCCCCTCTGTAACTTTGTTGCGTATAAATCAAGAATTTTTAGAGATCAAGAGGATATCATACTATATTATATCTGGCTATATTGTCGTTATACCTAATAATGATTCCTTGTTTGTAGTTTACGAATTATCGCTAATCAAAGTTCTTTAATTTTGTCACTTACACACTCTCACATCATCAAAATTCTAATATAATATTTGTCTTACATATTTCAAACTTTGAATTTTAGTTAGCGTTTAGTCTATAGGAAGGAAAAAATGAAAAATCCAGAAATTTTATAAGTTATTAAATTAAAAATAACGATTATTAAAAATGACGTTCAACTAACGCATTGCACTTGTACGCATGTTTTGGTTTACGCGGTTCGAAGGGGCAGTACTCGGCGATACTGGTGGAAACGACTGCGGAGGGAGGGGAGTGCAGCCACCAAAGCAAGTATGCTGAAAACTATCACCTAAGACTCTGTATCCGAATTTAGAACGGCCACCGCTTTGTACACTGGGCTTTAAGAGGGAATAAAATCAGTATCTGTAGAACAAAATATCATTAGACGAGAAAAAAAAACCGAGGAATACCTACAAAAAGAAATAAGATCTCATGTAAAACCTAACCAGTAATTTTAGTTATTGTCTATGGAATCACCTATTCAACAACTTTGTTATAAATTTTTATTTAATCAATTACCTATTAACATTTATAGTGACCGTATCAGTATTAGACACCTTTATTTCTTTAATAATTATAATAACTTGGCAATTCAACGGCACCATTATTATAAAAGAATAATTTACTATTTCGATTACTAAGAATAGTATATTAATTAGTAGAATATGTTGCCGTTGAATAGTCAAGACAATAATGATAAATGATAAATAAGTATAGAAATAAAGGTGTCTAATATTGATATGGTTAATATAATGTTGTAAAATTTACAATAGACAATAATTAAAATTACTGTTTTTTTTTTAAGAGATCTGACAACTTTTTGTAGTGAAAGAATTACGTTGTATGACTTTGTATTTTTTTTATATTTTATGGTTTTGATGAGATTTATTTTTGAGGTATGTCCAAGTTATGAAAATATCCACGCATGTTTGTAATTGTTTTAAATACAAATACAATTTAAATTGCATAAAATTACGCTAATAATAATAGAAAATGATGATATTATTTTTTAGGTGGAACAGTACTTGAGACGACTTCTGAACAAGAAGATATTATAAAGGAAGAAGATCCATATGGACATGCTGTCGGAGTTCAAATGATTGTAATAATAAAAATATTTAATATACCTAGTCGCTATTTTTGTAGTGAGTTTGTTGGCTTTAATTATATTGGATTGAATTTTTAGGGTCTAACTAAAATATTTAACAATAACGTTGCTGTAAACCATTTAACCATGAATATTTATGATGATCAAATAACTGTACTTCTTGGGCATAATGGCGCTGGAAAATCTACAACGATATCTATGTTAACAGGTTGGCATTAATCTTAATATTATTACGTATTTAGAAATTAGAAATATTCGTGTGACCATGAAAGATTTCTTCCATAGGAAATTTAGAGGCAACCAGTGGTACAGTAACTGTGTCTGGATTTGATGTAAGGAGTCAAGGTCGGTATGCTCGAGGTAACCTTGGTTTTTGTCCACAACATAATGTATTGTTTAACGAGCTCACCGTTAAAGAACATTTGGAGTTTTTCGCTCGACTGAAGGGTTTCAATGGACAAGACCTCACTGAGGAAATAGATACTCTTATTGAAAAACTGGAACTGCAAGAAAAAGTAAGTTGAGGTGCATTTATTGTTGGTAATCTATATTAATAAATCTCAAGTTCTGTCTGTACATGTAATTTTTGTCCAAATTTTATTATAGTTAGGCTTACGCAATTCTATAGTGCACTCGAACATGTCATTTATAACATTTTTGTCTGTGTGTTTGTGTGCCTGGACTTAAGTAGAAAATGCCTAAATTAATGGAATTTTGTACACTGAAAGTATTTTTATTTATGTCCGTAATTGATAAGTTATAAAAACTATTAAAACATTAGGTACTTTTAGAAATCGTAAAAACATTCAAAATATTCTTAATCGATTATATATATATATATATATAATGAATAATGATTTCAAAAGGAATAAAATATGAACAAAAATAATATTTCCAGACCAATATAATAATTGCGTAATTAATGCGTGCGGATCCGTGGGTGTGCTTCGTAATATCATCGTATAATCATAACAATTTGAATCTCACTATGATTCGTACTATTTTTATCCATATTCAGTAACAGCTAGCAGTTTTAGTTTTGTTTTTAATGGTTAAAAAAAATATTATTTATGTTTTTAGCGTGATTACCAATCCCAAGGGTTATCAGGTGGTCAAAAGCGAAGGCTGTGTGTTGGCATAGCCTTGAGCGGTGCAGCTCGTGTTGTGTTGTTAGACGAACCAACATCTGGAATGGACCCTGCTTCCAGACGTGCTCTCTGGGATCTTTTGCAAAAAGAGAAAAAAGGTATATTTAAAATTTAAAGATAACTTTAATAACATTTTTTAAATATTAGCTTTACAAGATTTTGTACGTGAACGCAGTCGCGGGCTCCAGCTAGTATTTAATAAATAAGAAAATTATAATATTCACATACTACCAATTTAAATCTTGCTTAAGTGAGGTCGTTATGGCTGTAGGTAAGTTGTGCAGTCAATGTAAACATTGGATAAATCCGAAAATATAAAATTGATTACATAACAACATAATCTCAGTTGTAAATTTTCTGTTGTTATATAGGGCGCTCCATGATTTTAACGACCCACTTTATGGATGAAGCTGATATACTGGGTGACAGAGTTGCGATTATGGCCAACGGAAGACTACAATGCATTGGCTCGCCATACTTTCTTAAACAGCATTACGGCGTAGGATATACGCTCGTGGTTGTTAAAAATCATGGTTTTCAATATGAGCCATGTACTGAACTCATCCACAAGTATATACCCGGCGCTACGATAAAAGAGGATCGTGGTAAGTACAAAATTAATGAAGAAAAATAAATTATATCTACGTATATAAACTCTAAACAAGTAAGTTAAGTTATAAGTTGTTAGAAGTATCGTTAATAACATATTAGATCGGGGAAAAAGTTTCTTCGCATTTTTATATGAAAACTCAAGACATTTTTTTTCAAAGTTTATTTACATTTATTTATGGTATAGATATGCCGTTTTGTTCGATGACTTTCTGCGATTTTGTAGGTAGAGACATGATCCCGTTGCTGTAGAAACTTTGGGACTTCTGATCAAAAAAACGCAACAAATAGTTTTGGTAGTCCTCTCTTGATGTTAACCTTATAGGACCTAAAGAATTCTGAAGAGACCGAAATAGGTGAAAATCTGAAGGTACAAGGTCAGGGCTATATGGTGGATGCACTAACACCTCCCAAACAAACTCTCTTAATTTTTGCTGAGTGGCTAAATGTGTGTGTGGTCTAGCGTTATCGTGATTAAAGACTGCACCCTTCCTGTTGATCAATTCCGGCCGCTTTCTCTCAACTGCTTCCTTTAATCTCATCAGTTGTTGGCAGTAGAGATCCGAATCGATAGTTTTGCCGGGCGGTAAAAGCTCATAATGAACAATGCCCTTGCAGTCCCGCTATACACACAGCATCACCTTATTTCGAGTTAGCCCAGGATTAGCCAGTCTGTGAAGCCCGGCCGACCTTAGACCACGACCTTTTTCGCACGTTCTTGTCGCACGTGATCCAATTTTCATCACCAGTTATCAATCTCTTCAAAAACGGCTCGGTTTCATTATGTCTCAATAATGAATCGCAAATGACTACACGGTTCATTAGGTTTCTTTCAGTGAGATCGTGTGGCACCCAAATATCGAGCTTTTTACTATAGCCAGCTTTTTTTAACTGGGTTAAAACTATTTTGTGGTCAATTTTCAGTTCTTCAGCTACATCTTAACTACTGATATGCCGATCCTGCTCCACGTTTAAAAAAATGGCGTCCATTTTATTTGTAACAGGGCGAACAGAGCGAGGTGCATCTTTAATATCAACATTTTAGACTGAAAACGTTTGAACTAACTTTGTGCTACTCTTACTGACACTGCATTAGGTGTCCATAAACATCACAAATTTTTTTTCACTGCTTGAGTAGCATTTTTGCCTTTTTTGTGTAAATATTTTAGAATGTATCGAATTCCTTCATTAGATTCACTCATTTTACAGAAAGAAAAACAAATGAAAAGTAGTGGGAAACAACATTTTTATTTTTTTTAATTTTTTTAATGATACCTAAACCAGTCAGATACAAATAGTGCACAAGTGTTTATAACAAGTTTATACCTAAGTTTTATGCGAAGAAACTTTTTCTCCGACCTATTATGTAGTTGGTTTATGAAATCTATTAGCACCTGAATCAATATTATAGGAATACTTACGATATATTAAAATATTGCTATACATTGGCAAGGGGTCCTGATAAGCAAATTCTCATTGGGAAATTATTACTTTTGAGAAAAAAAAAATGTAACTAAATTATTGTTATTATTGGTTATATATTGATCCCAAAAACCACCACCGCAATATATTTAGCAATTTTTTGTTAATAACGCGTAAGACTCATCTTATAAGTAATTGAAGATCTGTACTATTTTTCCGTAGAAGCATTTCCCTACGGTACCGTTGAAGTCTTGTGTAATATGTTTCTCATTATTAGGTTTAACAAAATTAATTGTCTTCCACGGTTTCACCGTGTTAAATATTTCAAATATACTTAGTACTTACTTAGTAGTAAGTAGTAATGGTAGTTCACATGCCGAACGCGATTTTACCGTAAATTTTAGATTTTCATTTTTTATGCTTGGTTTAATTTATTGTGCTGATAAATAAATTAATTGAGTAAGACATTTATCTAGAATCAAACGCGCTATCGCTATGTTTTTAAAGTATTTTTACCATATAAATATTAACATAAACAACATTATTATAATCATAAAACAATTTATTACATTATGTGTAACACATAATTGAGTACGTTTACGGTTTACACGCTTATGGTATTTACAGATGGTACATAATAACGATTATAAAAGCTGAAAACACATACTATTTGATCGTTCATCCTAAAGTATAATTTAACAACTTTTTCTTTTCGTGAGAATAATTCGATGCCCTGGGCAACTGATATCAAACATTAATTACCTATTTCGAGATTCGGGTTACGAAATAAAGTTTAAAAATGTTCTCAGAATTCCATTTTACTTAAATCAAAATCAAAATATCTTTTATTCAATTTAGGCCCCAAGAAGGCACTTATGAATGTCAAAACACTACCACCGGTTCGGAAAACTTACCAGCCATCGATTCTAACTATTACATCGATTTACCAATTTTAGTTAGTTACCAACGAAGTTAAATAACTTTTTCAGGTACTGAAATAACTTATAATTTAACAAATGATCAGTCGCATAAATTTGAAGTTATGTTGAACGATCTGGAACAAAACGTTGATCTGATAAAGTTCAAGAATTATGGTCTAGAAGCCACCACTTTAGAGGACGTTTTTATGTCGTAAGTTAAACTTTTAACGACATTTTTTAATATAGATATTAGATTTGTTTTAAATTATCTGTAAGAACATAAACTACTTACTTGTTAAACTTGGTGGGGTGTTCTGTGGAAAGAACACACCTATAAAATGCTACAATAGTTCTGAAATAACCGAGTGATGTGGCGAGTAAATGCCGCCACTAAAGTGGCATTCCTCCTGGTGTCCGGCAGCAGTGCCACCAGAACCAGCAATATGCAGAGAAAGTGGACTCCGGTATGGCTCTTGAATGGAAAGCAGTGAGTGGGCATGCTCTTAAATTAAAGAAGAATATCACTTCAATCTCAATGTTTTGGGAGTCTAAGTTTAAAGGCACTGGTCGGTGTAGTATTCGTAATATTATTTAACTTAATTTAATGTACTATATAGTAACCTAAATGTATGCATATAAAATGAAGAATGCCTGAGAGTCAATCCTGAATGTCTGACTGACGGATCAACGCAACCGCTGATCGTAGAAACATTAAACTTGGAGGGTGTGTTCTTTGTATAACGTAGGCATTCGATAAGAAAGGATTTTCCGAAACTCTACCCCTAAGGAGGTGAAAAAGAGGGGCAAAGTTTGTATAGGACAGCGTGATTCCTTGGTACAATCTACTTCAAATTTTGCATAAACCTTTTTTAACAGAATTGATAAAAAACGTGTTTCGTATCTTGTTGAAATTCATCCCCTAACGGGGTTAAAAAGGGGTAGAAAGTTATTTTGGCGGTCATTTGCTTAGAAGTTGATATCAATACTTCTTAGTGCTTGTGATTTAATTTACATTTTATTTTGACACGTTTGAAACTTTTCTTCTTCTTCTTCCTAACTTGGCAATCGGTCCTCTTTAATGAAGAACATTACTGCCATTATCGAGTGAATTATAGTGTCATGTGTTATGACGATTCAGTATCCTAACAAGAAGGTGGCTCCCATGTTAGAACTTTCTAGGAAGATTTTGTGGGATCTCAGAATGAATGCTTTCAGCTTATATTTATAATTCACTTCACTCATGCACAAAAACCAAACTATATCACGTAAAATACCACCAATATTACATAATATAGGGTAAAAAACCTAAGATATTGCATTCAAAATAAAAACCACAACATGTCACTTCAAGATCCCGCTAAAACCTCAATCCGATTTTATTCAAAAAGGTTCTAATCGCGAATATTAAATTTAAAAAATAACTGTCATTTTGTCTGTATATCCGGAAATAACTCATAAACGGCTTGACCGATTTTTATAAAACACGTAACTCTGTAATGTATTGAGAATATTTACTGAAATAAAGTGAAAGGATACTAAATTAATCTAAATTATTTTATCTTTACATAATTTTCAATAAATGGAAATATAGGTTTGTTTTAAGTGAAAACTTCTATAGGAAGGTTTGGATAGGTAGTAAATTCATGTAAATCGTCATCGACATGGTCACGTGACGTATTAACGATAAAAGGAGTCTTTGTAGCAATATAACCTAAAAATTAAGAACATCATTTTTTTTTTTTTAAACCTACAATTACCATGCCATGTGTATTTTATAGTCATTTAGGAGTTATATTACTAACGTGATAAAACATTTGTTGTGTGAAACAGTTTTGATTCACAAGATGTAATTTAAGATCAAACAATTAATTTGGATATCCAAAAATAACAACTGTTTGTTTATAGTTTTAAGTTGTCACTTCTTTCGGCAGTCCTCATTACTGCTTTTTTTATTTTCCAACAGTATTCATAGATAGCATTGTACGTTTTGGTTTAAATTGTCACAAAATTGGTTGGTTATTTATTGTCACACTTAAGTATATTTTCTGAAAGCACGTATATTAATAATTATTTAAGGCTGGGATTTTATTATTATTTTTAATAATTTATTAAATAAATATCAAGGATATTTTTAAATATTTAAATTAATAACAAAATATACTTTATCTACATTTCTACGATACATGTCGTTGTTTGGTATTTTTGTCTACCAAGATTTATATTAAATTACACTAACCAGACATACTATAAACTCTAGTATAAATCGTAGTTACACTGGAAAATAAAGGTTTATAAAAATAAAGTTATTAAAGAAACTTAGCGTTTCGTAAAGGATTGTAAAACTCAACATTTCTGTATGCCTTTATGCATATATATTCCCCGAAGGGTTTGGCAGAGTTAACCCAAAGTTCGCCGGGTATATTTTTGGTTCCATGTAAGTAATAGGGGGTGAGCTTATTGCAATTAATTGGGCACAAAGCCAATTTCCGACTGCTACTGAGAATTTCATAGAAAACCCCAATAACACTTTGCTCGACCTGGGAATCGGACCCAGGACCTCGAGCATAGCCGTCATCCAGTCTTCATATATTTTAGATAATATCGGTATGATTGTTAAACTGTGATATGGATTGGCATTTATAATTATTTTAGTTGGGTATTATCAAAGCTTAAACGGGTCAAATACCGTATGGTGAGATTGAGGCGAGGTGAGGTTTTTATTAATAGTAGCTGTTTTTCATACACGAAGTTATACTACGTGGACGAAGTCGCGAGGACACAGCTGGTTATTTATAAATTTTAGTTTCTCCACTCCTTGTCTATGTACTCTACTATACAAATTCTCTGTATAAATTTCAACCATGCTAAATCTCAGAGTCCTCCGTGCGTGCAATATGCATAAAAAGGAGTCGAATTTTTCCGTTTACATATGGAAATTGACGTTTTGTAAAGAAAACTTAAGTCATTTTTTTTAAAGAAGTTATACATTTAATCAGTCGAATTATGTGCCATTATTATATAACTATGCTCTTTTACCATTTTAAGGGTAGTTCTTTGATTCCATTGATGAAAAAATTGTGGGAGCGAGAATCAGTAAAATCTTTGTAGACGGTTTGAACAGCCTCATCGGAATTGAATTTTTTTCCTTGCAAGAAATTGTCCAAAATCCGAAGAAAGTGGTAATCTGTTGGAACAAGGTTCGGGAAGTATGCGGGGTGTCGGAGACACTCCAACAGCAGTTCCTCTAATTTAGCGACCGTCTGTCGTGAAGTACAGGGTCTACCGTTGTCCTGAAGCAGCAGTGGACTAGAGATATTGACCAGTCTCGGTTGTTTAACGGCTAGCTTTCCCATCATGGTTTGCAATTGTTGACAATAAATAGCTACCGTTATCATCTGGACAGATCTTAGGAAGCTGTAGTGTATGACACCAGCACTAGTCCGCCAAACACTCACCAGTACATTTTTCTGAGCCAACTTTCGCTTATACTATCAATACTATCGCGCAATACTATCCGTATTTGGCCGGTTTTCCTGGGTTCAACCACTGTCATGAGCGTTTCCGATTGTCTCCGATAAATATATAGAAAATATTATGTGTAATTCTCCGTTGGATTTTACTGTGATTAATAATAATTTTATTCTACTTATGTAGCGTTGGATCAGACGTTGCTCTTTTAAATTCGGTATGTGAAGATGGCGCTGAATCATCCGAAGCTTCCACTGATGATTTATTGAAGCACGAATTTGACTCTACGGATCAACGTAAGTTATTCAATATGACATCTTTGACGTTAATATTTTGACTTACGATATCAATAACGATAATTGAAAATAACTGTTAAATTACTTTTTTTTATTAGGTAGTAAGTAATCAGTAGTACCTACCTGAACTATTTCTTTGTTATTATTTATTGTATTCTTCATTCATAAACAAATAACATAATTCCAACAGTAATATGTAAATACTTAGTCTTGGTGATCAACTGAATTAGATTGAAGGAATGTATATATGTTAGATGTTCGCAGGTTCCAATGAATTTTTCGGAATTCGCCTACATTTAGTAATTCAAATAGGTAACACTATCTACTGACAATGAAGGAAAACATCGCGAGGAAACCTGAACGCTTCAAAAATTTTCTTGTAGTATCGTTTTATGTGGGAAATATATAAAACGGTTGATTTCTCGGGATTTGTAATCGTCAATACACCAATCCAATCCTTGGAAAGAAGCCTCATTGCCCAGCAGGCTTACAGGCTGGTATTATACCAAGAAACACGGATATTTTATAAAATCAGTAATTTTAGCTGTAATGACCTGAAAAATAACATTCATGATTTTACCAACAGTCAATAAAGAGGCAGAGAAAGTGGAAGGATTTCGTTTAGTCCGTCAACGCGTGTCAGCCATATGGCTGAAATTGTGGTTGGTATGGATACGCTCCTGGTGGCTGATAATTTTACAGCTTGTTGTACCCTTGCTGCTCATCAACAGCGCTCTCCTGATACTGGAATATATTCTTTCATTCACTGCAGTTATCCAGATAAGACCGCTGTCTCTTGAAGAGGGGTAATTATGTTCACACTTTATGTTTTAAACTGTAGTATTTTTAACATCTACAAGGTCGAACGCATTGGCAATGGTGATAAACGATATTACTGCAGATTAGTGTGAGGTAAGAGAAGAAAAAAAGAGGAGATCCGCAGGAGAATCCCTAAGAATAGCCAGACTTAAATGGTAGTGGGCCGGCCACGTAGCCTGTAGAATGGATGGCCGATGGGACCGCAAGAGTTCTCGAATGGCGGCCACGTACCGGAAGACGCAGACAGATGACTTGGTAAAGATTGCGGTCTTTCGGCTGTAATGATGGTGATGAAGACAAGAAAATTGTATCCGACTAGATCGAAACTACAATTTATTATGTGTAACATCCGTCATAGCGGTACGCTGCCGACAAACCAAGAGAAAGTCACTGTAACAGCTTTATCACAATGTGCTTAGTAATCGCGACATATCTCTAACTCACCGCTCGATTACTGAATATAGATGCCATTATACCGGGTACTAGACCTGATGTATCATGGTCGCCATCCAGTCGGACGCATTTGTCGTGTCCTATCACCCAGTATGTTTGGGGATAAGTTGGTGTATATCCAGCTGCTAAAAGGCTTGCAGGCATGACAGCGACGAACGGCGATGGATTACTGATTTCTCAATGGTTGCCGTTGTTTTTGGATTGTACTGTGCTTACCATCAGACGACATACGGGTAACACTGCGCTACCCCGCGCTATTGCGTCAACTCTGTTTTCTGCGCTCGGTGTGTTAACACACTTATTCCAAATGTGTTGGCGCAAAGCGCACTTCAACGGAGCTAGCGGGGTATGGGACAGCGTCGCGCCTCGCCATTCGCACCGGTCAGCTGACTCATTCATTTTTCTAAATCGCTTGCCCCGCGTACCATTATGCTGCGCCATGGCGCAAATTTAAGGACTCAATACGCCGGCGCAGTAAGCTGCGCTTGAGTTATTGAGCTGGCGTAAGAAATTTTGTTGAGTTACCCATGTTTACATCAGACACAGTACCACACTTTGCCGTATACTGTTAAACAAAAATTTTGATTTATATGTAGATAATATTTACCTACGTTTTCTCAAATGCAAATTGATAAAATCTTCAGAGATGAAGACTTATTGTAATTGATACAAAGCTGAAATTGTAATGATGGATAACGCATATAGGATTTAGGTTTTAAAAGGTTTTCAAGGGTTATAATATTATATCTCTTACAAGGCAGACTAACATCAAAATTACATTGGTGTTGAATAGATATCTATTTTTTTATAGTAGGTCCTTGCGCTGTCTGTTTTCGTAGCAATGTTGATAATTATCAACTTGTTATCGGTGTCACCGACACACGGCTAGCAGCTGTAGGATAAGTAAAGTTTAGTTCTATCAGATTTAATGAGAATTCGGTAACTGAAAGTCGTGAATTATTATGACGTGAAATAACAACAAAAATTTTGCTCATTTCTTTTATTTACGTTTCTTTCTAATATAAATAAGCAGTTTGTAAATATTTTAGTACTGGACAAAGACATTGTATAATTCGCCGAGAAATCTATATGTTATGTTATATGTCACTACAAGCATTAGATGATTGTGCTTTGTATTTTATTCGTTATATCTTTTAACGCATGGTCACATTTTGATCTGATGTTAAGTGACGATGCGGCCCAAGATGCTAACAACTGGGGACTGGCTCTCAAGTGGAGATGCTGGAACACAATAGGTGCTTAGAGACAGATTTTCAACATGAGGGTGGTAGCTAGTAAGGAAGGCATTAGAAAAAGTCACCATGTTATGGTTTCATCACGATGTTTTCCTTCACCGAAAGCTTAGGCTCATTGCAAGGATTCAAACTCACGTTGATTGACGCGATTACTACGAAAATTTTTAGGTGCCCAGGATTAATTTTATTATTATTATTTGATTAAATGAACAGATAATACATCTACGTAAAACCGTATCTTCAGTCGTAACATACTATCCAATAGCGTTATCTATATCTATTCTAATATAATAAAGCGGGAGAATTTTTTTTTGTTAGTTTATACACGCTAATATCTGGAACTACCAGTCGAATTCGAAAAGTTCTTTTGTATATAATAGCGAGATTCACGAAGAATACTATAGGATATCTAACATAAGGCTATAACTCTTAACTAGCCTTAAATATTGATTTTTATTAAGTAAGTTGGAGGCGAAAACCCTCCCGAACTGCTTAATCCTCGTGCACTGGCGTAATGATTTGTGATACGTAAATATAGTGTTCTACAAAAATATTGGTCCTTAGTATATCTAAAAAATAGTTAGTGATAGCACATACCTAACTCTTATACATAAGCCACAATAAGCTATTTTGTGTCATTATTATTTTTAGACTTGTCATATTAATCCTTATGAACAAAAGTTACTGCGTTATAAAGAAAATTTTATGAAGTTAATTATTGCTCTTTATATGGATGCATAGTTTAGGAGATAATGAAAAACTAAAATAATTTATATTTGGGGGAAGAACAATTATGATAGGCTTACACGGGTGCGATGGCGGCGCGGTGTTTGTCGGATAAAACACGGGTGAAACTGTGGGGCACAGCTAGTATATAAATAAAATGATTGCAGTTTACCGTTGTGTGCGCATTACGCAAAAACTACTGGATAGATTTTGATTTTTTTTTTGTTTTACTCTAGATACTTGGTCCTTATTTATTTTTTAATATCACGATATTTTCATAAACAATAATTTTGTAATCCACGCGAGCGGAGCCGCAGACGCAGCTAGTTTAACAAATATAAACATTCATGGATTAAATATTGGATACCATTTATTGGTGGAATCATGGAATGCGTGCGAAACACATAATATTATGTATAAGATGGCATAGAAATTCAAGTGCCATTCTTTTCACTATCAGTTATCACCAACTACCAAGTTTAAAAACCATAATACATAAAAAATCGATTAAATATGTAATTATAGATAATCTAACATTGATTCACAGTAACATCGCTAATTATAAGTAATTATTCTGTGACATTTCAAACAAATTAATCAGGACGCGGTTTTATTTATCATGGTTTACTAATTATTGAAACAATTGTCGTAAAGTTTTTGGAGTTTACTCCATAAGAATCGATTTTATATATGGAGTTTAGTATGGAAATTTTATGAGTGAAAAGCGTTAACATAAGCGTTACGTTTATCTGCACAACGTACCTGCGCACCTTTCACTTAGTTTTGTACTCGTTGCTTACATTACTATATCATTTTAGATATACGAGAACAGAGACACTGCTGGCATATAACGGAAGCTTAGCAACTTCAATCGGCGCATTAGCAAAAGATGCTTTTGAAAGACTCTTTAGGACGTCAAATGTTGAAACAATGGAGCTTACCCTAGTCAGCAATCAAACCATCGATCAATATTATTTAAAAAGAGTATGTATTATTTTATCTACATAGAGATACATGAATATTAATATGTACGTGGACGTAATGTTCTACGTTGTTGTTATAAATTGGTTTTATCATTACGATGATAGCAATAACAATAACTAATAATGACAAAGCAAAATTTAGTTCCGGGATAGGATACATTTTTTTTAGAATTGACGATACTGTTAGTCATAAGGGCCCTGAAGCCTCAGACGGCTCTTATAGCTTCACCGTGACTTGGGGGCTAGCGCTTACGGCACTCACCGTGAAAGTAAAGATAACGTGCTCAAAGGTGCCAAAGTGGCCGGATCTCGGCTTGGGCAAATAAGTCGCGCTCTAGCTAATTCCCTATCCTTATAATTCGAGGTAACTAATTATACATATATACTTGCCCCTACCTACTAGGAGGAAGGAAGGAAACAAGTGTATTTAATGATCTGTCAATTTTTGTCCAACTAACTAGCACAAAAAAGAAAAAAATGGTCCCTTACACAATAGGAACCCAAGCGTAATCTTTTACGAATATAGGTGTGTTGCTTCACCCGTTTAGCGAGAATGATCTAAGGTTGATAAAAATGAAGTAAGATATTTAGGGACTTTTCATCTGTTGTATTATGTGTAGACAAATGACATGACCTGGATGTCATCTTCAGCTTTATTCTCATTTTGAGAAGTAAGCGAGCTATAAAATTACTTGTATTATCTAATTTTACAATTGCTGAAGTGATAAGTATTGCCCATATAATATTTATATAACTTTTATGACAGGGGGCAGATCCAGCAGCGGTGGGTAATTTACGTCACAGTATTCTTATTGGCGCGACTTTTGAGGAAAACGCCGCAACAGCATGGTTCAGTAATTTTGGGTACCATGATGTGGCAACGTCACTAGCTACTGTTCACTCGGCTTTACTTAAAGCATACAATTCAACTGCTGAAATAAATGTTTTCAACTTTCCATTGGAAGCAACATACAAAGATCAGGTAAGGAAAACCACATAGGCCATTGCGATAAACTTCATAATATGTTTCAGATTCAAAATAAAAAATACTTTATTAAATTAAGGTCATAGAAGGCACTAATGAACGTCAAAACACACTACTACCGGTTCGGAAAACATTCCAGCCATCGAGAAGAGCCGGCAAGAAAATTGATTGGGTTTACCGTTTTTTTTACTGTAGATATAATTACATATTTACAGTTAATTAATTCATATAGTGGATGTACAGAGAAGGAGTTACTTCCAGACATAACTATCATTTACGTAATGGGCAATCGTAATGGGATCCTATAATCTTTTGATAGTAAAATCTGCTTGACATGGTCCTTGAACTCAGTGTTCGACAAGTCAGTAAACTTTATCGGGGTCTTATTAGAGAACCTAACACTATTTAGAAGTGGAAATTATTTTTAACAAGAAAATATAAACAAAGTACGTCACAGTTGTATTTACAATTACATGAGTGAAAACAATAGAAATAAATTAAATTAAGAT
Organism: Saturnia japonica; assembly: GCA_033032175.1. Classification (NCBI taxonomy): domain Eukaryota; kingdom Metazoa; phylum Arthropoda; class Insecta; order Lepidoptera; family Saturniidae; genus Saturnia; species Saturnia japonica. The sequence continues at coordinate 11,056,600 of CM065314.1, forward strand.
GGAATACAAAGTAGCCGACACGCAAACTGACAACTCGTAATAAAGTGCGCCTCGCATATAGCGTTTTTTGCCCTTATGGTAGTATCAGTAAATGCGGACTATTGCCCCACAAGGAAATTTGTAGCGCGCGCATACTTATGGCGATTTGACGTCCAATTCCTGTTCTTATTATTTATTTATTTTATCGTAAAGTAGTTCCTTTTTATCTATACACATAAACAAAATTAAAGTGTCTGTTTGTAAGGTCAAAATAACAGTTTTTACTTAATGCATATGAAAGTATATATGGTACTTATATCAAAACACTAGTTTTTTTAATTTTTGTTTGTTTGTCTCTCTGTCTGTTTGTTCCGTATAAATTCCGAAATGGTTGGACCAATTTTGACGGGACTTTCAGTGGCAAATAGCTGATGTTATAAGGAGTAACTTAGGCTAATTTCATTTTAGAAAAAGAATTAGGCTTTCACGCGAATAAAAATCAATTCGGAAAAGCGATTATTTTGGGAAGCTTAAATGACTTACGCTGAGTAAATCTAAGATATATATAAAATTAATTAATGTAGTACATAATTGTAGATTTAAAAATACTTACAAAAAAGTCACCGAGAACATAATATGTCCATCTTCTAAGGATCACTCACAATAAGCATTTTTATCTAACTGGGAGCGAGGGTAGTACGGTTCGCGCGTTTGCCCGATCGACGGCATTCTGTAGTCCATGCAAGCGCAGTCGCGGGCACAGCTAGTCTTGATTTAAATATGTATTTACAAATTCTACTTAATATTCCATACTCGTAAACCTGAACCGATAAAATTTAATTATACTCTAAAAAGCACTATAATAACTCGAGTTGATAAGATAAAAAAAGACACGCTCGGTTTCTGAAAGGTCCAACAATACAAAAATTAACTAACAAACTGTTAAATCTCTTATTAAGTGCTCACTGAGTAGCTCAAAGCATGGTCAACTACTTAATTTGATCATGAAAGCAATTAATTAACAGAGATGTCAAAATATAATTCAAAATCGTTTGTTAAACGCCATTTTCGGTTTCACGGACGCTAGTTACGCCGTGATCATAGATTAATCTATTGTCAAAAGCTTTGTCAAGTAATCATTGTTTGTTAACGAATTACTGTTGATTTATGTTTGTTTACATCACCAGCATAATGTATTTAATAAGTTTCTACAAGTAAAATTTTGTTGTAAATACTCACGTCTCTCTTGGAAACCTGCTTGAGCGTTTCTGGTAATGGGGCATCCATAAATTACGTCACACGTTTAGGGGCGGGAGGGGGTCGACGAAGTGTGACATTGTGTGACAAGGGTTGGGGAGGGGTCCCAAATTTTGTGACATCATATTTTTTGAAAATATAATATTTTATATCTAAGTACATTAGAACTTCTTTAAGTCGAAAACCTCCCAAACTCGAAAGAATTTGTTCCCTTCCATTCAAGCCTCAAACCTCCGTTGCACCCTCAACCCTCTAGTCAAAATAATCAGAGAAAAAATTTAAATTGGACTTCTGTATCTCGAACATAGCAATGTTTTATTTAACAACTTTTACAACTCGATTATTTGAAACTTATTACCTTTATAGTTCGAAGAAAAATAAGTTACCGACTTTAAGAATATTATCGACAATGTAAGTACACCATTGTTTCTTAGAAATATTTTTTTATGTTTTGTTAATTTTTATATCTTTGTTTGATTTGATGTCGATTATATTGAAAAATAATTTAAATGAAAATTAAAATAATTTCCGAACACAGCTGTTTTAATTTCATAAATTTCAAATTATAAAATTGCAAAATATGTAGGGGGGGGGGGTCTCACAAATGTGACCAGCTGTGACAAGGACGGGGGAGGGGTCAAAAAATCATGAAATTCGTGTGACGTAATTTATGGATGACCCTTAATGAAGATTCGATTGACTCGTAAATTTATCGAAATATTCGAAAATATACGAATAATTTGAAATTTTCGTATTATTAGAAAAAATATATGAATTATTCGATGTCTTTTATTATTATTAGCGACTGCTATTCTAGAGGTCCTAGGTTCGATTCCCTGGTCGAGCAAAGTGTTCTTGGGTTTTTCTATGAATTTCTCAGTAGCAGTTCGAAGCTTGGCTTTGTACCCGATTAATGGCAATTGGCTCGCCCCCTACTAAATGGGACCTAAAAACATACCCGGCGAACTGTGGGCTTACATTAGTACACCTTTGCCTAACCATTCAGGGTTACAGGCGTGATGGAATGTTATGTTTTTTAAATTAGGTATTCGAATAATTAACGCATTTTTAAAAAACTATTCGAAAGATTCACGAATAATTATTCGCCTCACGCCTCTATTTCTGATCACATAGGTAAATAATAATAAATCTTTATTTATGTGTATACATTTAAAACAAAAATCCTGGTAACCTATACATATAAAGAGGACACTGATCACGAATATACTCTTAAAAGTTTTTTGTCTATCTGTCTGATTGTATTTCCTTATATAACTGAAAAACAGGATTAAATTATATGACGGGAAATTTATATCATTTATCAATTGATGGGCTACCAGAATTGCCAATAAATATTTTAAGAACTACTTTTACTTTTTTGATTATATTTGTACACGGGAATTGCATGTCATTTCTTAATTGATAGGCAGATAGGCTATATCAATTGTCAATAATTTGAGTAAAAATATAATTACGGGGTAAAAATAATTACTACGTAATAAACGCGTTGGAACCACGGGGCCCAACTAGTATATACATAAGTCTAAAGCTTGTAGAATAATAAACAAGTATCTGCAGTCCACAGATCCTGATCTGTGCTGCAGTCGTTGTCGTTGTCGGTCTCGGGCCTCAGTTTAAATCAATGCCCAGTACAGAACAAGATCGCTGTAGGGTAAAAAATGATTTTTTAAAATATAAGTCTATTGCCAAATATGAATCATGCAACAATAATAATCAAATAAAGGCCACTTTTAATCCAGATACGAAACCTCATAATTCCTATAGAATATTATATCCACATTCACATGAAAGTATAATAGATGCGAGAACCGAGTAATATAGTTTAATTTTATAATTTAAGGTATGTATTGTTTTTAAGTAATAATTATAATATTTTCAGACTGACATACAAATTATTGTAACAATGCTTTCAATGCAACTCGCTTCAGGCATCGGCAGCAGTATCTCTATTGTCAGTGCTGTTTTTATCATGTTTTATATCAAGGTAAAATATTTTTACATTATGTTTACAAATAGTTTCTCATAAAACAACGTATTGGTTATTAAATAATTATATTATTATAGTTTAATTTTTATCCGAGCATGCCGTGATCACCTTTAAATATAACGGTATATTAATTTCATTATAAAATTCTTTTTATTATTAAAGTAATGTATCGATATGTTGGTGACACATTATTAAAGTGATAAATAGTTATCCTGAGTGTGATGACTATCATAAAAAGCTTTGTTTCAATCTTGATTTTAAAAGATAGATATAAAAAGATATTTTTAATTTGACATTCTTAAAATATATTTGCATGGTGAAGGTTATTTTCGAGTAGTCCAGTGGTCACCGAGTTACCATTATCAAGTTAAAAATGTGTCGCCAAGTATTATTCAGGGATTTTTGGAAGAGCCAGTTTGTTCATTTTAGTCTTAGACAAAATCATCATTTACAATCAGACGAGAGTATTAACATTAGCCGGTAATAAGATTTAAAAAAAATCTCTTTTAATATTTTATTTCATTATAAGACTAATTGTTTTTTATTTTTCTTTAAATGATTAATTGTTTTTTAAACAATCTCAGGAGCGTGTATCTGGCGCTAAATTGCTTCAAAAAGCGGCCGGTGTACAGCCAATCGTATTGTGGGCCAGCGCTTCGGTGTTCGACTGGTTATGTTTCATGATAGTATGCATAACCATCATAATATCGTGTGCTGTATTTCAAGTGATAGGACTCTCTTCTGCTACCGAATTAGGTGAACACCTGTTTTGTCCTTTAGCTTTACCATATATATGAATCATTTACGCTAGTTCTTAAAATAGATGTATTTTTTAATTGTGTGCTATATTTAGATGAGATAAGATTTGTTCGCGTTTCGTTGTGTACCTACCAATGAAGTTTAGGAAATAGCGAAACTACATTTATCAATTAAATTTTAATTAGGTACTCGCTGACTAATTGCGAAGCAGTTAAATAACCTTGAATAGTCAACAGTTAATTTTGTCAGTTTATCTATATCTGTTTTCAATTACCTATAGAACTTTTATTATTTTAGATACAAGGGAGATCTTTAAAGACGTAATTATTTTAAGACTATATCAAAATATATCAGTTTAGTAAAATATTTATGGAATTTACCATATTATGAGCATATTAAAGATTTTAAATGTTTTATAATTATTAAGCATACTTCATTTGTATTTGTGGGTTTTGTAGATTGTGATGTATGCCTAGGGTAAAATTTAAAAATAAATCTTATTTGTTTTACTATGTATCATATAAGAATGTAATACATATACACGTTTACAGGATATTTATACCTGTGCTTCATGGTTTATGGCGTGGCCATGCTACCACTAACCTACTTGCTTTCCTTGGTGTTCAGCGGGCCGGCAATGGGATTTGTCGTCCTTTTTTTTATAAACGTTCTATTTGGTAAGACTACGTTTATTTACAAACACTTAATAACAAACTAAGAAGTATTCATGATTTGTAACGATATACGATTAACAATTACAAACAGCGATTATAAGAATTTCCAAGGCCTCCCACGGTCTGTGATATTGTGGATTTTAACGCACGGACAGCCACGCAACCCACACCGAGGCTTAGATATCAGAGCGTGGGTAAGAAATAAAGGCGCATCGTACTTGTAGACTGTTTCTGCCAAAGCAATAAAGTCATTGATAAAAGTGTAGTTTCTCCATTTATGACGCCTTAATGATTTGCTACTTCATACCTTTTAAACAATTGTTTTCATAAACTTTTTGCTGAAAACAAGTATATTAATCTATTGAAATCATGATCAAATTATGATACTTTGAACTAGATCAGTACTTTATTTACCTACAAGAGTAGAAACTTAATGTATGTTAATAGGTATGATGGGATCACAAATCGTGGAAGCTTTATTGGCACCGCAGCTTGACACTGAAGAAGCGGCGATAATTCTTGATTCTGTACTACAATTTTTCCCTTCATACAGCCTCATCACAGCGGTTAGGTAAGTTAAATAATTTTGTTTGCTCTGAACTTGGTTAGAAACTTTTTGTTGTATTCATTGAGATTAAAAGTGAGTTAATACGGAGGGAGGGCTTTATGATATACTAGCGGTGCCCGCGGCCCACACGCGTTTGTTACTCAGAATTTTTTTTTTTTCGTAATTTTATTTATTCACATTGCATAAATGAATGATACATACATAAAATATTTGGAAATTATTTTTTTACGGTTTCTAAAACTATTATTGAAAATTATATATTAAAGCTTATCAAATTAACCATTGACATAAGCTTACCGTGTACAAAATTCCATAAAAATCGGTCAAGCCGTTGTTAAGTTAAATCTGGACGTACAAATATACAAAAAGATAGACGAAACATTTTTAAGAGCATATTCGTGACCAGTGTCTTTTGTATAGTATGCTTATACATATGTGTAAATTTGGATAAAATATTATATGTACAAACATGACACTACGTGCACTATTTGTTATGAAGCCTTTAATATATTTGTCGCCTCAATCACAGAGGCTTGTCATAAGTCTAATGCAATTTTTTTTAATAATAATACAATTATTAAAATCATAAAAAGTTTTGTGTATGCTATTCAGGAAGCTGAACCAGGTTGGTTTGATAGAATACTCGTGTATGCAAGGTTGTGACTATGTGTCTCTGCTACTTCCGAATCTTGAGGAATGCACTATGCAAGTAATGTGTGAAAACTTCTCAGAGAATTGTTGCGGTGAGTTCATATTTTATAGGTAAAAAATAATTAATTGGAATCAATTTGCTTCACTGTAGGTACCACAGATTGGAGAGGTACCTACCTACTCTATTTATAAATATATACATAGTACATATATACATCACGACCATTTCGCAATAATGACAGACTTATCTTGCTCTATAATACCCTAGTCAAAAGTATACTCGAATATTGTTCTGCCATATGGTCCCCTCACTATTCCATAAATCAATCAATTCCTAAGTATGAAAATAAACTGGAATATTTTAACATGATAAGCCTAAAAGAGAGGCGAAATGTAGCTGACTTACTCATTCTTCACAAGATTGTAAATGGTACCATGGATACGTTCCTTATCAATTACATTTACTTTCGTTTTTATTCCCGTGCGTTGCACAACACAAATATGTTTTTCATTCCGATATTTTGTCAAGCATTCGTTGTATAATAATTGAATATAATTTAATTTTAGCTTCTATATTTTAACGTGTAACTTTAAATGTAATTTGTCCTATAATGTAGTTTAGTTATCCTATTTGGAATATAATGTATTTAAATGTTATGCAGGCCTATTACCTGAATGATTACACTAGTAATTCAACAGATGTGATAATTTGTAATTTTACCTTTTTGTAATTATTCTGTTGGCATGCTAAATGTATAATATAAAATAAAATGATAAACTTATAATTTAAACATAAATTTAAGGTATATTATCACCTTTTCTCTTCTTTTGGGATAACTTTCCAAAATGTATGAGTTGTAGTGTACTTATGCCATAGTTTTTTTTTTTTAGTTCGTGACAACCCTTATTTGGACTGGGAAAATCCGGGCGTTCTTCGTTATTTAATCATTATGCTGATTACTAGCGGTATTCTTTGGATTATATTGATGATTGTAGAATACCGTTTGCTGCAGAAGGTTTGGATAGTTTTGTTACTAATTAATTATAATAATCTATAATATATATTTTTTTTTATTAAGTATACGTCCTCCGTCTAAGTTTAGTAAAAATGCTTGTTATCAATGCTATATTATATTACAATACGTTTTGTTGAAATTGTTTATTCTTATTTTAAGGTGTTTATATTTAAGAAGAGCCCACCTCCCGTAGATGAAACTACTCTGGACGAAGACGTCATTGATGAGACTAGGCATGTTCATCTATTAGATAAAGCTCGTATTTCGAACTATGGCCTGGTCTCAAGGAATTTGTCCAAGTACTATGGTAAAAACCTCGCTGTAGATCAAGTTTCATTTAGTAAGTGTTTGTTATATTAATCACTTATATAAATTTGTTTAGTTGCTACATTTTGCACCAAATTTTATTTAGTTCTCATTACTATTTTTTTCTCCAATCAAAACGAAGTGACAGTCGAAATGGGACACTCGAGAGCTACTCCCAGATTACAATGTAACAATACAATGTATTATGTAATAAAGATGTTTAGTTTCATAGCCTCAAAGTAAATTGTTTCCCGCGCTACTGGTCCAGCGCCAGGGACATAAAAATCTCGAAAACTAAAGTTTGTTGTATTTGTTACCGGCTGGGAATTGAACACTTGATACTCGGTTGTTGTTATTGAATACTGCTATTCCCATGCGGTACGGCATTTGAAACATAATTGTTACATAGGACAAGTAGTTATTTCGAAAATATGAAGTTACACTGTTTACGTAACAAAAGTTTTAATTTATTAAAGGTGTGAACGATACAGAGTGCTTCGGGCTGCTTGGTGTGAACGGTGCAGGTAAAACTACCACGTTCAAGATGTTAATGGGTGACGAGACTATTTCTAGCGGTGAAGCCTTTGTCAGCGGATACTCAGTTCAGCGTGATATTACTACAGTACACGAAAATATCGGTAGGGTTTTCATGAATTATATATAAGTCTAAACGTTTGTGTTTGTTACTTTTCGAAATTAGATTTATTCTTTACAATATACATTATGAATACAGGCAGTCTTCGAGTTACATCATTTTGACTTATGTCAAACAACACTTTGAAATTATTCCTCAAACAAGCGTTATTTTTTCTTTGTCACTTGTCTCGCGGTCGTCGACCGAACTCGAATTAATACATTCTCTAAGTCTAAGGTTTAATTTATTTCGTTTCCATTTGTTTTTTTCATTATAACAATATCACTAAATGAAATATAGTTAGCCAATAAGTACCATAAATAATTACTAATTGTATAAATATGTATGTTAAGAGCTTGCTTTGAGTGATAGAGTATATCTATCTTATAAATAAATAAAAAGATTGAGGTTTGCCGCTATGCGCACATCACGCAAAAACTAATGGATAGATTTTGATATTTTTAAAAATTTAAACCTTACATACTTGGTCCTTATAAAAACAAAACAATTTTCACGACATTTTCATTTAATAAAAAGTTATTAATGTTTAAAGAAATTACGATTTTTATAAGCACTTCGTATTTAGCGATATCTTCTCTTGTCGTGGTGTTAATATCATATGCGCCATAGAAGAAGTAGCAGATGTTAGGTAGTATTTCATATAATAAGCGCAATTTAAAGTCCTTTTAGAAAATTAAACACTTCGATTTCGTATGGAAATGTTTGAACTAAAGAGTTGTTTTACGACTTACGTCGCGTATCTCGTGAACCTAATGAGCCGTAAGTACGAGGACTGCCTATAGATAAATTGATATGTTATTTTTACAGGTTACTGTCCGCAGTTTGATGCACTTTTCGGCGAGCTGACGGGCCGCGAAACTTTACATATGTTTTCATTACTACGCGGACTACGCGCTGACTTTACTACGCCTAGAGCGGAAGTGCTAGCTCAATCTTTAGGATTCCTAAAACATTTAGATAAAAGGGTAAGTAGGTCATTGTACGCCTTAAGATAAAATATTTACAGTTAATTTGTTATGAATAAATAATTTTATTTATGCAAATGAATCTTATACAAACGACAGTGTTTATTGTATTAGGTTTTAAAATATTTGTTGAGACAGTTGATTAAAACTAATATTTACCATTTTCATATAAAGATACCTCCTATCTAATCTATTTTACTATAATGAGATGACAATTTACAAAAATGAATTGAATTACTTTATTTGTATCCTACATGAGTAATCTATATATTTATGACTCATCAACGCTCAGCTCAAACTACTAAGGGTAGAAATGTGAAATTTGGGGAGAGTATTGATTTTATATATGGAGAATAATATTTTTCAACTCGGTCAAAGTTTATATAATAAATAATCTTCGGTACAATTTTAATGAAGAATTTATGTCAGCGTTTTTTCTTTCAATTCAACCCCTAAGGGGATAAAATAGGTTTTTATGAGAAAGACTATTTTTCTGGTCTGTGTAGCAAATGATCGCCTGCGAACCTATTACTACAATAGAAAACATAATTTTTTTCTCCTCCGGGATGAAAAGTTCACTTTTAGTCCCTGTCACGCGGGAGAAAAGTACCCGATTCTCTCCCGGTGAGATGGCAAATGTGCGTACTTTACTTTATCTCCCGGTAACCTAGCAACTGCGTGTTTATATATAAAATATATAAACTTTTCATCCCGGAGGAGATAAAAATTGTAAACGCACCTAGGGAGAAAAGTAGGACATCCCCACCCGCGATTGTTACCCGAGCCAAAACGAAGCGGGCGTGAATGTCCTACTTTTTTCCCTCGGTGCGTAATATACTATTCTTGTTGGGTACGCGTAACTTCCCCTCTGCGTGGGGGGGGGGGGGGGGGGTGACGCTTCCCGGTTTGGACGGGCGTTTTGTTGCGCCGGATGCCCGTCTCGTAGACGCCGTACGGATGCCAGTGGGACGCGATGTTAGTGAGGGGGTCCGGGGGGTGCAATAATGCACGACCGCTTGAGGTGTCGGGTCTTCAATAAAAGTCGAACTCTTCAATGTACTGCTCGCAGGACGACCAATGCTTTCTTCTTGTAGTTACTTGTAGTTACTTGTACTCGATGATTTGCGCCGTACCCCATACGGCGCCTCTTCGAGTTTAAGTAGTTCGGAGAGTGACCGTAAGAAGAGCCCCGCTTTAATTCGTGTTTTAATTTTAGTTTTTACTTTAGTCGCCCTGTTAATCGCTCTATATTTCTTTCTTTATATACATCGTGTATACATGTTATATATCAAAATATTCCTTGTCGTATTACCTATCCATTACACATTCACATATTATGTACATTAAGTACATATTCCGTACATAAACCAAAAAAAATGCAATTTACGGGCGGCATCACCGCTTTCCGTTCGTAAAATTACTATAACATTGGATATTCTTACTCTATTGACTTATTCTATGCATTTGCCTATTCTATAATAATTCTATTTCCATATATGTAACACACGATACATAAGCATTTATATACAACTTAATACATAACATGCAACTTATAATGTAGCGTAGTCGCTAACATTTCTCTATAATTTTGTCTATATCAATCTATTCTATTAAGACACTTAGTACATAACACATAAACACAATAATAACATAATAACCTAACACAAGACACGAAAATAACAGTTCTGTCGCCAACAATTCTTAAAAAGATTTGTTGGCATTAGTCGTATTGTCATCCTATACCATTCTAAAGCAGCTGACGTGTTTTTATTTCTGAAAATGAGGTCATTTTTATTAAAGAATGTCAGAAATCACAAGCAATAAACTATGTAGGTTTTTTTTTTCAAAGATAATGAAATAATGACGTGTTTTCTTTCGGTTTTTATTTTCTTTTTGTCCAGTCTTTTTGAAGCGCCCAGACTATCCCTAATATAAAGTTTAATGAAGGGTAAATATAAGTTGGAGTCTCTTGTCTTGAAAAAGGGTATCGAAGTCACGATGATTTCCTACAAAATGTATGGGATATTTTTTTGCGATTTCTGACATTTTTGTAGGTACTCTAACCTCTGTTGGTCCCAAAGAGTTTATGTATCCATATAAGGAACAGGGTTGATTGCCATGAAAAAAAGTTTTTGTGTAAAGAGATCATTTTCTTGCTGACTACCCTAAAAATTGTAAACTGTAAACCCTGTAAACTGTAAATGCCAGTCAAAATGTCTTAAAAAGTTAAGAACAGTCTTCTCAGAAAACTTTCATGTAGCTACACTGGTTAAGATACCCTACCTACCCTTACTGTCTATATTTGAAGTTATGGCTGAAAATACATTTAAAAAAAATACATTCAAATAGAACCTCAGTCGTTTTTTGAAATCGGTTAAAAAACTTTATGTCTAGACTGATTCAACGAAAAACATCTTTGAATGATAAAAGGATTTTATAAAAACAATTTTGGTTTTTTAAACTTTAAAAATCAATATTAACTTGTATATAAAAAAATACAATATTTTTTGCTTTAAGGTTAGACTTCAAGTTTTTTCTCACAAGTTCAGGTAGGTACTGGTAGGTACTGAAGTTGTAAAGATAATTGAGGTACATAATATGATTCATGGATTTATTTCAGAACGTTTCCATGAGTCATATAATATTAAGACTCACTAGAATCGGAAGTTGTAATTTCCACTATACAGTGTGTATTAAAAATCCCGTCGGATCCGTGAAGGTGTTATTAGGTATCGAGATTATATTCTGTTTATGTTAACTATCTCAGATTATAAGTAATAAAATTACCCCTAATAATATGTACAAAAATAGCTAAATGAGGAAACATAAATGGCAGTGCAGGCGGCGCGGGTTACCGCCATACAATCAAACGTACCGCTGCGCGGCGCCGCGCCGGGGCTGGCGACGGTGTTATCACGTTTAAAAAATTTGCTAAATTTTAGGGAAACTATAACTAAATATGTTAATTTTAAATCGCAATAACATTTTTATTTTCGGATTCGACGGAGTTTATAATACATATTGTATACCTATTGTAAAAAAAGTTGTGTAATATTTACATACATACAGGTCGCTCGAAAACGTAAAATAGCGACTGTAATAATGAATAAAATCGTGAGTGATCTTAATAAAATGAAATGTCAACTTAAAATGTACATGTTATATAACAACCGTAGACCGCAATCATTACGCAAGATGAGAAAAAAAAATTAAATTTTTATTCATTTTGGAAATATTTAAAAAACCATGGGCGACCTTTTAATTATTTTTTTATCGAGTTGATGTTTGGTTAGCATTCTTAAAACGTTAAATTAAAATATTTTCATGTTAGAAGTAAAATAATCGTTTTTGTAGGCCACCCTACTAAGGAGTAATAAAAAAAATACAATTACAAAAAATGAAAAATTACCTCAGTTAATCCAAATACGACACGTAGGTACTGGCAAAAATCAAAAGCATTTACCTAAACAAAAATACGATGTACAGCAAGTTGCATATTAAAATTGTTACCGAAAAGAAATCGCTATGTAAAGATAAATATATAGAAATATACTCGTAGTATTTAGAATATTAATAAGAACATTTTGTTTTATATACAGGTTGATCAGTACTCTGGTGGAACAAAGAGAAAGTTAAATACAGCAATAGCTTTCTTAGGGCGGACGCGTCTGGTATTTGTAGACGAACCTACGACGGGTGTTGATCCAGCAGCAAAACGACATGTACGTACTGAAATAGTTCCCATCCAACCATTCTACAGACATAATTTATTTTTAATATACAAAAGCGTTGTTGTTTGCCTCAGTGGTAGCATGTACGGACATCACGTCGATCGAAATCATAGTATTGTAGGCTAACACCACCCTCAAGTTGAAAATCTACCGCCAAGCACCTACAGGTGTGTTCCGACAACTGACTTAGGAGCCAGTCCCTACACTAGGTTTAGCGTGTTTCCGTCTTGGTAACTAACACACAGGTAAGATTGTGGCCAAAACACTAAAATAACCATTTTTTGGTCGAAGGTGTGGCGTGCTATGCGAGGTGTCCAGCGATTGGGTCGAGGCATCGTTCTTACTTCGCACAGTATGGAGGAGTGTGAAGCTCTATGTTCGAGACTCACTATCATGGTTAACGGCCGGTTTCAATGTCTTGGCACGCCTCAGCATTTAAAGAATAAATTTTCTCAAGGTATATTATTTGAATGTAACTTAGTAAAATCTATTCGATCTATAAATATATTACCTATCGATTTCACAAAAAACATAAATAAATAAATAATATATGAAGATCAAATTAGACTAAAGAAATTATATAAATAATTACACAAAATTTTTACATAGTCTAAGGATCCATAAGGGGCAACTTCTATTGCGTGCCAGGCTAGCTACCACCCTCAAGTTGAATTCTGTCGCCAAGAACCTATAGATGTGTTCCGGCGGCTTCACTTGACACCTAGTCCCCCACTAGACTAAAGGCAGGACCGCACTAGAGCGGCGCTGCACTGCGCGTCGCGGCTTATTTGCCTCTAAGGCTGAGTTGTTTGATCCGTAGTTAACTTGACCAATGGTTAGTTTTGTACCGAAATGCCAAAATTATGTATGGAGTCTAGACCACTAGTTAGAGATAACTATGATTCAAACAACGCAGCCTAAGCGTGTTACCATCTTGGCCACTTCGTCACTTAACATCAAATGAGATGTGGATAAACGCTAAGCCTATAATAATTCGCTTTTTGTAATTCCAATTGATTACTTGAATGACAAATTTAAGTGGAATTTTAAAATATAAAGGCACTAACTATATGTACCTAAATAGATTTAACAAGATGTTATATAGAAATTCATATACGTGTTATGTGTATAATTATTATTTATTATATTTTAATTAATACACCTACCTAATATATCCCAGGTTTCACATTGACTATCAAGTTAAGATTGCAAGAAGAAGCAACTCCGACAACAAGTAGATCCTCAGTGGATGACGTCAAAAGCTACGTAAATTCCAATTTTATGACGCCCAAGATAATGTGAGTATATATATATATGAAACTTTATGAAACTGCTTTTACCCGAATCTTACCTAAGAGATGATGGTCAATGGTTTTCCAAAATATTCGGAAGAATTTTTTTTTAATTTGTTATCCCAAGTTTTTTATGGATACACTCGACTGATTACGTTTTTACATTCTAAATTACCCGATCGAGCTTAGCTCGGATTCGAAAAAAGATATAAAAACACTTGTGTAGGTAAATTTGGAATGTAAAACTTTATCTAAATACAACATTTCATAGAAATCGTTGGAGCCCTTTGATATTTTATAAATATATATACTAGTTGGTAGCCGCGACTTCGTCTGCGTATTATTGGATATATACCCACTGATTTCGGAACACGACAAACCAAAAGTAAATCAGAGATCATGGATTTGTCACTATGTATATGGTGTTGGTGATCCCTACCACCTTGCTATACTACTGCATATACACCGGCTGATCTTGAAACACGACAAACAAATAAAATAGATGAGTTAATCACTATGTGTATGGTGGTGGTGATCACTACCACCAGCCATGAACTTCCTGAAAGTTATGTTTTGTCTTTTACGTCCTTTGTAAACAGAAGTGTCGATATGATCACGAAATGTGTCACTGTGACAATGTAACCACACCGATTATCAGGATTTTTTTACTATGTCATCTTTTGGTGTACCACCTATAAGCAAGGAAGGAAAACATCTTTTTTAAGACTCCTGGCTCCTCATCATAAGGTTTTTAAGGAAATTTTCTTATTATTTTTCTTTTTACAGGGAAGAATATCAAGGATTATTGACTTATTATTTGCCGGATCGAAGTATGCCGTGGTCAAAAATGTTTGGTTTAATGGAACGAGCGAAGCGTGACCTTGGTGTTGAGGATTACAGCATATCGCAAACTACTTTAGAACAAATCTTCTTGCAATTTACAAAGTATCAAAGAGAAAATCTCTGACTATATCTTTAGTAAGAATAAATATGTATTCTCTACCGTATTGTATAGGTACTGTAGATTGTTAGTAAAAAGTAAAAAATCCTGAAATTCTGGATAATATGTAGTATTAAATTAGTTAATTATATACATTTTGACCGTTACCAAATCATAGGAAATACTTTGATTATATAGACGTGTTGAAAATTATAATCAAAGAGAAAATATTTAATGTAATGTTTGCGTTTTTATAACTTATAACAAATGTTTTCATTATTCAAGTGTTCTCTATAAAGTTTTTTACATTGTTTCGATAGTATATGCATACGATACTTTCTAAGAAAAAACAATACTAGTTAAAAATATATAGATAGATTTTATTTATACTTTATGCCAGTTCACCAATTGGAAGATTAAGTTGTTAGTTCGCCTTTTTATGTTGTTGTAGTCGTTCTATAACTTTTGTATAATAAAAATAGTGGACATTTTCAGGTCTTGTACTTCAATGCTATTATTTTGTAATTTGTTGCAATTTTTACGAATCCTCTGATTATTTTTGGGCAGTGCTACAAGCGTTCATACATGACATTTCATAATTTATTTTATATTAGGTAATTATATACCGTATGACAAATAAAAATATGTATAATTTCAGTGCTTTTATTTTATTTATTAATAATAAAACATATGTCTCTGTATTAAATACAATATAATATAGAAGTAGAACGAGTAAAATATAATATAAATTATAGGAATACAGAAATGGTGTATTTGTGTGCCATAAATATAGACCGGACATATAATTCTTTTGGTCTGAGGTGCATGTAAGATACTAAAAAAAACACACACGGATAGCACTCACTACACCTGTTATGAAATTGTTTTAATATTAATGAGCTACATCGCACTAAGAAAATAATACAATATTACTAACCTGCACCGCTTGACGCCCTTCGTTACCTATTTTTATTAGAATTCGTTCTAAATTAATTTAAAAATCAAGTACCTAGTAATTTTCACGAAAAATATTCACAATATGTGTATTTATAGCTAGTTGTTATACAAAACTGAATTACGTAGTCGATAAGATTCATATGTACATAAATAATTATTTCTTTTTTATACAACAAAGATGGCAAACAAGCATACGGTCCACTTGATAGTAAGCGGCTACCGTAGCATATGGACGCTTGTAATAATACCATACGGCCGCTCCAGAATCGCGCCGCGCCGTGAACTCCACGCGACGCGAACTACTCTCCACACTCACGATATTAAGTCGGATTCTCTCACTGGTACTAAATGTACGCAACCAGGGCCCTTTTAAGCATATTCGGCGCCGTGGTGCGAAAGTTATCATGCCACAAGCTGTTTTAACCAAAAAACACAATGTATTTTTTAAGGATTCATTATAATATTTCCCTAAAATACTGATAATCATATATCTAACACAATTTATCGGGTTTTCGAGTTGGAATATTTTTGAATAATGATATTTTATCATTATCTTTTCATTCTACACCTACTTACAATGGTCAAGTTTGTCAATCTATCTGAGTCTTGGACCCATGGTTGACCTTAATATGCTGTGCTCGCAGCTCTACTTTTGTGGACTACAGTGTTACTCAGTGTTGTTGTGGTGGGCTTGTAGATACCTATCAAGACTTATGGCGGTCGGCTTACTCCCCATAAGACTCTGCGCCCGGGTTCCTCGCACTCCTTGCACCTCCGGGTAAAGAGGGCCCTGGACTTCACTTTAACTGCTGCGTCTTTGAATCTATGTGCACTGGCATTTTATAATAATTTGTTTAAGAAAGATATAAAAAAATAAAGAAAAATCAGATGGTGGATAACGAGTATACATCGCAACAGAACGAGTTAATTATGTTTTAGACATTTTTATTTTAACATGACACACCTCCCTAGTACCGTGAAACCTTGAATTGTTGAATAATTTAAACATTTAATATAATTATTACTATACAATTAATTTAAACCAAATCAAACTGCGACGCCGTGAATATGGATAAGCGTTCGTGCTCTTCGCGTGGCGGGGTCGCGAACCCTTTGACGTGAACACAAAAAAACCGACTCGGAACGGGAACCGAGGTGTGAACAGGCGTGAAATCCATCCACACTCGTGTTCACGCTCTTTCACGGGTGTCCAGGGCCTGAATCTGGAGCAGCCAATAGCGCGTTTCTGATTTTAAAACCCCTACCCCAAGAGCTCTGGAAACTCTACTCACAGCAAGAACACAATACTAGGTTATTTGGCTACAATCTTGTCTCGGGTGGGGGTATTCCACCAGTCGGACTGCCCCAAGCAAAGAGGAATCACCAAAGAAATTTGTCTAATATCTAGAGGTATAATATAATATATCATTGAAAGTAATTTATAAAATTATAATTCTCTTTTAAAAATGTAATCCAAAGTGAGTTTATTTAAAGGTAGTTAGTTAGTTAAGGTTGTCTCTTAAAATATTAAAACTTACAATTAAAATTTAAGTAATATTGCTTAGAAATAATTAATTGATAGGTAATATTATATAAATTTATTTACACGAAGTAAATATCAAAAAGTCAACGTAATAGAGATAATATAGTTTTAAAATCTATTTCTAAATATTGTATAGATATTGAATTTTAAACAAAAATAGGTATACAGACAATCACTTAGATTTAATACTAATACATCAAAATAAAATAAACATTAAAAGTACATATTTTTTTTAAAACTGACTACACTGTTAGCTTGAGGAGTCCTATCCAAAAACAGAGCCGCTGATAGCTTTTACAGCTTTAATAGTTTTGGGCGCGAGCGCGCAAGGCACTCAGCCACGAAAGCGTGGGCAACATGCGTGCAAGTGCCAAAGTGGCCGGACCTCGGCTTGGACGGTTGCCGCGATTGCAGGTAAGTCGCAATATGACTAATTCCCTATCCGTAAAATTCGAGCAAAACTAGCATATTACATATTATATTCATGTCCCTGCTTCCTAGGAGAAAGAAAGGAACATGTGTATATATGTATTTAGTGATCTGAAAACATAATCTACACTAACTATCGTAAAAAAGATAAAGAAAAGGTTCCGTAAAGATCCTATGTACCTATGTGGTGTACACGTATGTATGTACATATTGTGTGTAATGATGTGTGTGGGTAGCTAAGTTACTGCAAGTGCAGTGTCCCTTATATTACGTGGGCGGTTGCCAGACTCAAGGGTTTCACACTGAGGAACGAGCCTAGGCCTGAATTGCCGCGACACAGGGAGGTCGCGGCGGTGGGTGTGTGTGAGGGAAGTTAGTCGCCCGTCCCCTGCGGAGGGAACGGTGGTTTAACGAGCGTGGGCGCGAGGATGCTCTGTTTGGGAGAGACAGTGGAGTAGTATTTGTTTATTTCCTCGATTTTATCAACGGGATCGGTAAAGATATTAAGCGGCCGGCGTTGTTCGCGGGGGAATTTAAAAGTTAAAGTTAATTATTATAAGTAAAAAGGTGTAAATAGTTTACCTACATTATATTATTTTCACAAGACAAATAGAATGCTACTGCACACATACATATCATTTATTTACATGAGGAAGTTGGAAGGCAATCGATTGATACGAGTACCGACCTTTAATCACACGGTAACTTCGGTACTAATTATTCACTTTTGGTTTCATTACTTTCTTTGGTGATGACGTAGTTGATGTTTTAACTGTTAATATGTTTAATAATATAGTTTATGCTTTATTATAATTAAGTACAGATAAGCTAATTACAGTACAAAGAACTTAATACTCGTAACTAATAAAATCTTTCTCTACAGTGTATTTGAAACTTTATCAGTTAACGAAAAGTATGTTAGTATGTATGATACTTCGTGTCTAGCGGTTGTGAAGAATGTTTCATCTTATCCAATTATCTCCCGTACCTTCCACTATAGAACTATGTGCATTGTTCTACGGAAGCACCACTATACAGCTTGAATAAATAAGTTCTGCAAATTCGCCTTTCGTACTGTAATGTGTATATAATGTATCTTATTTACAAGAGACTATAATGAACATTCCCATAATTAAAAGTCCGAGTCCGTAACAATTTGAATACAACAAAATAGTGAAGCTTAAAGCGTAAATAGTTAATATTTCGTGATTTTAATTTTTTTGATATATATATACATTTATTGAATAAGTTAGGAATTGTAACATAAAAACTGTAAGATGAAATTGTTTATTTGCATAGTCCGTTCCATTTTTGCTTTGGTTGGTTATTTGTAAAGTTAATGTAGGTAGATTTAAAACAGAGTTGAGATGAAAGCGACATAATCATAACTTCAAACTAAATGCAGATTACTTATTTCTTGGCACTTGGTAAATCTTAGGAAAACTTGTTCAAGTGTGGTCTGTGATACGGAGTAGTCTTCGATGGGGAACTGTTTGCGAGCTTCTTCCATCAAATAGAACACGCGCCACCACGCCAGATCTGCGCTTTTCACGTAGTAAGTGCTGATACCTAGATAACTTTCACTAAAACCCAATTAATATATCATAAACAAAATTAAAATATTAATAGGTTACATTTACATCAACGTTAGTTCTTTTACTTACACGAGTGTCGCTTGGACGAAGTTATCCATAACGTATTTGTTAATATTGATTAAATCAATATCTCTGTTAGGTCCCGATTCACATTTCACCACCAGTGTATAGCCTGAAATAATTTTAGTAACTATATTCTTCAAAGCGGGTATTATTCTATAATGTATAATATAGCATCAACATAATATGTGTTATATGCATAAATCACTATAAATCATAATATATATAAAAAGAGAAAGTGTAACAACACGGTATAACATAAAGAACGGTCAGTTAGGGGAACTTTGAAACTAGAAGTTGGAGAAATAATTTATAAAGAACCACTATGTCGATTCTAAAGATAAGAAAACTTGCAATAATGGATTTTGACAAAAACTTAAACACGACTCTGGAATCAAACCTTTTTTTTTAAACGTAAATAATTTTATTACGATAATTAATAGCTAGGTTGTAAGGAAGGTAGTAGATTAATGTTGTCATCGCTCTGGTAAATAAATCATTAAAAATAATTAAGTGCATAGAAAAAAGGAAACAGTGCTAAATATTATAAACAGTGTATAATTTCACCTAGTAAACATAAAGAAAACAGTTTAAATACAGTAAATCCTGTGAAAAAGTGTAAAGTGTAAACCCTTTAAAAATCACCCGTAAATAAATAATAGACGAATAAAAGGCATTAAACAGTGGAAAACACTAATTTTGTGTGTGCACGAATAACAAAACCCGATCGAAGGTGTGAAAAATAGTGATTGCTATAAAAATTATTTACAATAAATCATCAGCACCTCAAACTGAAAATTAAGTTTAAAATATCGACACTAGCAACGCCATCTACTGTGCCTCTTCGAAACCAAATTCCTAATGTCTTTTATATTAAACCAAGCACATAATTCTGGCGATACTAGTACCATCTAGCGGATTCGATGTTACGCTAACCAATTAATCCTTTAAAGATTGTCTGCATCGTTCATCACCGCAACCGCTATCTAGCGACATTTGTTAACACCGCTTACTACTACAGGTACTAAAAGATCGATCGAAGTACGAAGGTCATAATATAATATTAAAATTTCGAATGTAACCCAAAGAAATACTTCGTTAACATTTAAAATATGGAGGAAATAAAAAACACAATTAACAATAATATCAACGATAAGTTTAAGAGTCTAGAATTGAGAAACGAACTTCTGGAGAAAAAGTTGGACGAACAAAACACGAAAATAAATATCCTAGAAGGACATATTAGACGTAAAAACCTAGCCTTGTTCGGAGTAGCAGAACAAGAAAAACCCTATCATGAATTAGAAGACACAATAATTACCTTCATAAACACTTATTTCAAAGTCCCATGCAATAATAATAACATTGAAGCTGTTAGGAGACTGGGAAAGAAATGCGATAACGTAAGACCGGTTGTGATATCGTTCACTACATTGGGCTTTAAAATAAAATTTTTGAAAAATAAACACTATCTACATAACACCTCATACTACTTAAGGGAAGATTACCCTATAGAAGTCCTTAATAAGCGTAAAGAGTTAAAAATACAACTGCAAAAGGAAAAAGATGTTGGCAATACTGCTTTTATCAAATACAACAAACTGATTGTATTGCAAAATAACAAGCATACTTCTCGCAATCAGATAAACAAGAGCAATTTGTCCGAATCCCCAGAGACATCTAACCCTAGTAGTCAAACAGATCAACAAGGCAAGAAACAGCCATCTAAGAAAAATAAAGCAACCAACATGAAGGACTATATGCTAGAAAAACCGAAATTAAACTACACTCACACGGATACATCGCAAAGTCAAGCGAAGACAACACAATTTAATGTAGTATAGCAATCACAAATGGACCCTCTACGTAACTCTTATCTCCCAGTACGGCTGGTCACCGCGGGAGAGTTCGACCAAAACCCTCCAAGGAAAACGCCTATGATAAAGAAAAGCAATTTTAACATTTGTACTTTTAACGTTAAATCACTATCGTTAGCAGAAAAACTTATTGAACTAAAAGCAGCATTACAAAACATTAAGCACGATATAATAGGATTGAGTGAAGTCCGTCGGCTGGGAAAGAATATTATTGAAGATGATAGTTATATCATGTACTACCTAGGCGAAACTAAAGGCCTATATGGGGTAGGCTTCCTAATCAATAAAAAATACAAAGAGAATATTAAAACATTCACTGGTGTTTCGGAGAGAGTCTGTGTACTTGAAATAGAGCTGGAAAACTTACCTTTTGCAATAATACAGGCATATGCACCTACAGAGAGCTCATCCCAAGAGGCCATAGATAAGTTCTACGAAGACCTGACGAGAGCCCATGACTCTGTCTCCACAAAATACATAATTTCTATGGGGGATTTCAATGCAAAGATTGGGCTACCTAAAAAACATGAATATTCAGTAATCGGTCAATATGGATATGGAAACAGAAGCATTCGTGGAGAAAAACTCGTTCAATATGCTTATGAACACAATTTAAAAATAATTAACACCATGTTCAAATTAAAAAATAATAACAGATGGACATGGATCTCTCCAGATAAAAATACAAGAAATGAGATAGATTATATCATGAGTACAAAACCTCACTTATTTTCGAAGTACGAAGTATTGTCCTCATTCCTCTATGGGTCAGACCATAGGTTGCTGAGCACTACAATCAACTTAAAATCATTGAAAAAGAGTAGGTGTAGTTTTTCTACAACACCGATAACGTTGAAAACGTTGAGCGAGAAAAGCATATACATTGAAAACCTAAAAAAATATATATCAGAACTTATAACGAAATTCGATAATTACAAAGCCAATGAATACTGTCAAAAAATCATGCAATATATACTGGAAAGTTTAAAAGGTATTAAAAGAAAAGAAAGATTTAGTATCTTGTCAGAAAGAGCACTAGAGCTCATGGAAAAAACGAAACTATCTACAAAATAAGCCAAAACTAAACAAGACCGATAAACAAGAGCTGAAAAAAACTTTACAAAATTACAAATAAAGAAATTAGAAAATGCTATGATACATACAGAATAAGTACTATACAAAGACACCTTGAGAAATCTAGATCTACCAAAAAATCACACAAAGAATTAAATAGATCAAAGAAATGGATTCCATCACTTCAGCCCGGCTCTACCACATGTAAGTCTCGTAAAGAGATCATAAATATAGCTACGGAATTTTATGCAAAATTATATAATCAATCAGACACAATAAAAGAAACGATTGTGGTTAACAAATGTAGGGATACTTTCCCAGTTCAGGAGTTCACAGAACCTGAAATACTGAAACATATAGTGATACTTAAGACAGAAAAAAGCCCGGGGCCTGACGGGATCACAAACGAATGCATCAAATTTGCAAAGACGCTGCTACCGACACCTATCACGATACCTATGGAACAAAATATTATTTGAAGAAGTGGTGCCACATTTATGGACGGAATCTGAAATCATCTTGCTGGATAAAAAAGGTGACCCAATGGACATAGAGAACTATCGCCTGATAAGTCTCATGCCCTGTCTCTACAAACAATTTGCCTCTTGCCTACTTGAAAAAATATCCTCTGACATCGACATACACCAACCGATCGAGCAAGCTGGATTCAGAAGTGGTTTCAGCACAGTGGATCACATTCAAGTAGTTGACCAGATGATAGAGAAATATTTAGAATTTCGCAGACCATTATATGTAGCGTTTATTGACTACAAAAAAGCATTTGATTCTGTATCACACGACAGCATCTGGGAAGCATTGAAAACACAAAATATAAATGAAAAATACATAAATATCTTGAGAAACATCTATACTAATTGTTCAAGTAGAGTCAGGTTAGATAGAACTGGCACAAGAATCAGAATAAACCGAGGCGTGAGACAGGGCGATCCGTTATCTCCCAAAACTTTTCTAGCCGTTCTGCAACTTATAATTAAAAATTTACCATGGTCCAAGCAAGGCATCAACATAGATGAGAATTTCCTAAGCCACCTCATGTTCGCCGACGACATCATTTTGTTTTCGGAGAATCCACAACAATTACATATCATGATAAATGATCTACATCATGCAAGTATAAAAGTTGGATTGGAAATGAACCTGGACAAAACAAAAGTTATGACCAACCACCACATTAAGATACCAGTTTTGGTAAATAACATTGCTCTCGAATTCGTACAAAATTACGTCTGTCTAGGCAAACAGATCTCTTTTAGCAAAGGAAGAAATATAGAAGAAGTAGATAGAAGAATAGCTATCACTTGGAAGAAATACTGGGCTCATAAGGAAATATTCAAATCGCAGTTCCCGTTGCCAACTAAAAAAATAGTTATGGATTCAGAAATATTACCATGTCTCACTTACGGTTGTCAAAAATGGATACTCGATCTCAAAACTAGAAATAGAATCCAGACTACACAAAGAAGAATGGAGAGAAGTTGCCTAGGTATTAAATTAAAAGACAGGATTAGAAATGTGGATATTCGCAAGAAAACAAAGGTAACTGACGCCTTAACATTTTCGCTACAGAGAAAATGGAAGTGGGCAGGTCACGTGGCGAGATATGATGACAATAGATGGGCTTTAAGATCTGTAAAATGGACTGGGCCACGTGGTAATAGAGCGAAAGGACGGCCTTGTGTCAGATGGGCCGATGAGCGACGTGATGTGACGCGATGTGGCGACGGCAGGTCGAAGATGGCTAGATATAGCAACAGACAAAGAAAAGTGGAAGACCTTGGAGGAGGCTTTTACCCGAAGGGGGTCCACACAAACTACATAATTATAATATGCATAATATTTTAAGTGTAATAATTTGCGTTAGTTTTTAAATTTTTCATATTTTTATAGTTTCTAATTTTCTAATTAGTTTTTTAGTCATATTATTTGTGTGGAATTAAATAAAGCTTTATTATTATTATTATTATTAAGGAATAAATATTGGCAGGAAATCCTGTGTCTAAAATTAGGAGAAAATGCTGTATTTCATTTAAAA
Source organism: Saturnia japonica (assembly GCA_033032175.1). Taxonomy (NCBI): domain Eukaryota; kingdom Metazoa; phylum Arthropoda; class Insecta; order Lepidoptera; family Saturniidae; genus Saturnia; species Saturnia japonica. The sequence continues at coordinate 11,080,989 of CM065314.1, forward strand.
AATAACTATAGTACAGCAGAAGTTTCCAGTGTGCTCTGAATTTCTCTGTCAATTCTTTAATAATCTAAATACAATATTTTGAGTAATAACTTAATATCACTTTCGAAGTCGCACTTAAAATTGTTGCGTATTGTACTTGGGATAGGCTCAAACATACTTGCTTAGATGTGTTTACCTTGTGAAAATTTACTCTTAAGATGCTGTAATGAGCCTAAACAGTGGAAACGTCCGTTGACCATAATAGTAAGTCTAGAGCAAAGTGCTTCGCACTCCTCCATACTATGTGATGTCAGTATAACGCTCCGACCCGCTACTATTGCTTGGTTGATAGCCGACCACACCAAGCGTTTAGACGCCGGGTCCATACCTGTCATAAAATAATCACATTTTAATAAAACTATACAATTGCTAGCACATGTGTTCAATCAATTAGATCAACTCTACACTGCGCTTCCCCAAATGCATCTGCGTATCCTATCGTGTTCAGTTCCAGTACTTGCCTGTAGCTGGACAGATTGCTTGACATTCACGGTTACTGCTCCGCTCTTTAGGGTTGTAGCTTGAAGTTGTAAAGCCTATAAATAAACTTAAATAATCAAAGAGAATTATTCAAATCTGACTAGTACGAGTAGTTTCAGAGATTAGCGCGCTCAAACAATAGAGTTAAGTTTTATAATATTAAGTATAGATTAGAACATATCCTAACCTGAATTACAGTAACATCAGTAGAAAACGTTGGTACATAGTTTGATAGAAATTAATGTTATGTTAGTACATAACAGCTGTTTTTTTTGCCAACTATTTTTAATATTTATTGAAAGTAGTCTATTATATATCCACTATAAGAAAAAGAATATTACTATTTGATTTGAATATATGAAAGTTTTGTCTTGAAATTGTTTTATTTTTGACGTGACAATGTCTTATAATTCGATGGAGCCGGCTGCACGCACGAAAAAACATGACTCATGCGGCGTTACCTCGCTCTGAGGCGTTCCATTTAAGGCTTGAAGTGCAAGCGAGAGCGCGGAACGAGCGACAAAGAGGCACAATCTGCCTACGCGTTCGGCAGCTTTCGACATCTGTCTCTCTCCTACTTGTGTGAGGTATGCGTCCGCGTGGACAGCTGCTATACAATAATACATTTACATGTTTTCGTCAAGTATGAAGTGCAGTGAAAAGTGAATGTGGTGTCAATTGTTTATAGCAATGATAATTGCGGCGATAAAGGTAATGATTCTTTCGATATTAAATATATGTTCAGTGATATATTGTCGAATATTCGTGCTTTCATCATTAAAATAAATAGGATCGGTCCGCTAGTGCAGCGATTGTAGGTTATGCTATAATTGACAAAACTATAACAATAAGTTAACATTTGTATTTATGCGTACAAATAAATGTAACTTGATCAATTCAATTGTCATTCCCATTTACCTCCTTCTCTATATCCATACAAAATATCTATCAAACAAATAAAATTGAATTTTCTTTTGAAAAATGATACCATTCCATCAGTATTTTCTTATGACGTTGTCACGTTCAACTATCGTCAGTAAACCGACTTTACAGACAACCGATTTTATTTAAATTGAAATTTTGTCATTATTACTTAGCCCTTATAAAGTATATAAATTGTAGCGTTGCACAATTGATGGTAGATATTATTCGAATTTCATTTAGCACCTTATTAAAGCTTTATATTGATTTGATTTTAGGAATTAAGTTCCTTATCACACGGTACGGACTTGGAGGATGGCGGCTAGGCGAAACGAAAAAAAGTGTGAGAGTTTTCCGTCACGACCCTCTCTATAGTGTAGATGGTTATCCATAGCGCGTATGCTCAGTCATAGGTGCGCGCTTATTGGTTTAAGGCTACGAACTTCGTTCCAACAGAGTGTTCCACGACAATTACGCATTTTTACATATTAATTTTATCATTACTCCTATGGAAAAGCTTTCATTTTCAAATTTTTAGGAAAGTTTAAGATATTTATTAGATGTGTTAATGTTACCCGTAGTTGGTTCATCAAGGAATATCACTGGTGAATCACCCAGTAATGCGACCGCCGTGCTAATTTTTCTTTTGGTACCACCACTACATTCACGAATCTAGAAATAAAATCATTACAATAGCTTAATATAATTGCTTAATAAATACACTATATGCGTATAATGCAAATTTTACTTAACTAAAAATAAATATATTTTTATTACTTCAACATAACCGTAATCTGTTATTTGTACCTTTTTATCGTAGTGTTTTAAGAATCCGAGGGCTGTGGCTAGTGTTAAGGCGCGGGCCTCTCCGACATTTAGTGTGATGCCACGTAATAGGCAAAAGATGCGGAGTGTTTCACGCGCTGTCAAGTTATCAAAGAGCGCATCGAACTGAGGACAATAGCCTAAAAGTGTAATAGTAAATTGACATCATAACAAATATTTTGTTGCACCTTTAATAATTAACTGAATTAACTCAAAAATCATGATTGTTGGGAAATCTCGCTAAAAGTTTTGCAAGTTCGGCGTCGGTTTAATGAAACTTAACAAATATGGGCACTTCTGTAGTGTTACCCAATGAATTTAAAGTATTATCAATAAAATACCCTTTTATTCATGGAATGACTTATACTTCCGAGTAAAAAAATAGATATTTTTGGTTAATTCTTTTTTCTTTACAATTTCTAAAAGTAATATTGAAATTTCTTATACTTACCCTATCAATTGAACAATAACCTAAGCATCCCGTGTACGAATCGGTCAAGCCGTTTTTGAGATAAATCCGAACATACAGACAGACAGACAAAATTTTTTATTAATGGCATTTTCGTGATCAGTATCTTTCCTAAAGAGTGCCTATCGGGAAGTTTTAGACAAAATTTTTATTAATGGCATTTTCGTGATCAGTATCGATCATATAGAGTGCCTATCGGGAAATTTTAGAAAAATATTAAAAGTACAGACAGAACTACGATTTATTAATATAGATTACATTCCTTAGTCGGGTTACAGTTTTTCAGATTTTTGTTTTTAATTTTTTAGTTTTTTAATAAGGGTGCGATGTGTTAGTTGTTTATCACTCACCGATGAATTGGTGCACCTGACGCACGTGCGTTTTGATAGAGTGTCCGTGTACGAGTGCGTCCCCACTGGAGATACGCGCATCGCCAGTCACCATGCGAAAGGTGCTTGTCTTACCGGCTCCGTTCGCGCCTAATAACCCGAAGCACTCTCCTTTACGCACCGCTAAAACAGAATACGCTGTATACTCGACTACCCTTTGAGCCAAATACTCACTCACAATGTAGAGGCGACTACCGACCAAATGATAGTCTGCTCACAGCAAGACACTTTCTGTAGTACTTCGTGAGGTCTTTGCACACAAGACTATGGAGCGGTTCGTCGACGCGTTTGATTTGGTGTACCAAATATCTTTCCATACTAACATCGTCGTCTTCATCTTCCAAGTTACAAGGCACAGGGCAAGCTCGGGGTGAATATATTAACTACAACAAACAAGGATCTATTAGAAACAATTTATATCGTATATTTGTATTCGTTAAATAATTAGCAATGTACCTTGTTGATAAGTTCATATTCTTTGATCAGTAATACTAGGAACAATATGACTCCGACAATGAGCATTGTAATCAAATAACGTCCAATACCTGGCTCTTCCCATTTCAGGTAAACATTATCTTCAACTAAAATGTAAAAACGTGAATTATTTAAAAATAAATAAACATGATTAATATAACTTAGCACTTTTTATTCAATGCACATTTAGTACAGGTAGGCATGATGATATAAATTTTACAACAACAAATAATTCAAAATTCTGGAGAGCTTATGTCATGTGTAATATTCACAAAAAGTGTTATAACGAACAATGCCAGCCCTAACCCTTAAGCAAGGCAGAGCGTGATGGTGATTGGCCCCCTTGGTCGACGCTTTCACACCATAAATTGTATTTCAGTGTATGTTAAATAAAATAATTATTATCAAGTTTCTCAAAAATTTACTTTTATTTAAAAAAAAAACAACACTTCAAAATCCTATTGGTACCAATAAATTAGTATTTTGGTATTAATTAGACCTAGTTAAAAATAATAAAATCTGTTACCTATTTAGTTGACAAACCTAATCAAATCGGACTCCTCAGAAAACAAGATGGGACCTTCACTAACAGTAAATGGGAGACCATGGAGCTTCTTACTGCAGCTCACTTTCCAGGCTCTGAAAGTCTTATGCCGCGAGGCAGTAAGTTGCCCTCTTTAGCTAGACCTCTTAATGAGGACTGGCGTAGAGCAGCGATTGTCATAAAACCACAGAACGTGAAATGGGCTATTAAAACATTCAAACCCTACAAAAAGGGCGGTGAGGATGGAATCCAACCTGTGTTATTACAACAGGGCCTGGACATTCTAATACCTGTTTTAGTTAAGATTTTCAGGGCAAGCCTTGCATGGGGATTTATACCTGTAATATTCATACCCAAGGCTGGCAAGAAGGACTACGCATTACCAAAGTCCTTCCGACCTATCAGCCTTACATCATTTCTTCTTAAAACATTGGAGCAGATAATTGACAAAACTATTAGGGATGAGGTTTTAACCAAGAACCTGATTAGTCCTAATCAACATGCCTATAACAAAGGTAAATCTACCGAGACTGCCCTACTTTGTCTTATCGACAAAGTGGAGAAGGCATTGGAGGATAAGCAGATTGCACTATGTGCATTTCTTGACATTGGGGGCACCTTCGACAATACACCAACAAAATCGCTGATTCGGGGTCTTGTGACCAAGAATGTAGATGCGACCACCGTTAGGTGGATTGAAGCAATGCTCTCAACTCGTACAGTTAAACTGTCATTACATGGCACTAATCATGAGGTGGTTACCACAAGAGGTTGTCCGTAAGGCGGTGTGCTATCGCCCCTACTGTGGACCCTGGCGGTTGACCAGCTTTTGCATAAGATGGAGGAACTGAGGATTGACGTCCAGGGCTATGCTGATGACCTGGTGATAGTTGTTCGAGGTTTCTGTCAAAGTACCATTTCGTACCTTATTCAGAAGGCGTTATATGCCATTCAAAACTGGTGCAAGGATAATGAGTTGAGGGTTAATGCAGGTAAAACCGTTATAGTACCATTTACAAAAAAAGGCGTCTTGATAAATTAGTACAACCCTCACTAAATGCCAAGACAATTTCCTTTTCATCAGAGGTCAAGTACTTGGGGGTAATTGTGGACCAAAAATTGACCTGGAATAGACTGATTGATGCTTCAATTCAGAAAGCAAAAATAGCAATGGGTATCTGTGGACGACTGGCAGGTAAGCGCTGGGGTTTAAACCCTAAGCTGATTATGTGGGTCTACACTGCCGTGGTTAGACCAATAATAACATACGCCTGTGTGCTTTGGTGTAGGAAGGCAAACCAGTCGACTGTCAGGGCCCATTTAGGTAGATTACAAAGAATGGCGTCTATCTTAGCGACGGGAGCCATGTCAACCTCCCCTGGAGCGGCTCTGGAAGCTGTGTTAAATCTCACGCCCTTTCACCTTTACGTAGAGAAGGTGGCGATGTTAACAATGCACAGAATGTATGCCCAGGGGAGGGTGAACTGGTTATCCCTGTCCTTGAGATCTCTACTAGACTCAGTGACAGCAACACCAGTTTTGGGAATGATATCAGACATGATAACTCCCAAAACTATTTTAGAAAAATTTTATACTATAGAGATCCCTCCACGGAACTCTTGGATTAATACCGAGATAACGTGGAAACCAGGTAGTCTACTATGGTATACTGACGGGTCCAAATCTGGACATAACGTAGGCTGTGGAATATATGGGGAGCGACCCAATCTTAGGAAACACGTTAGTCTTGGCAGTTTCCCCTCTATTTTCCAAGCGGAAGTGTATGGCATACTTGAGTGTGCCAATATCAATCTGCAAAAGGCCTACGTTAATCACACGATTTACATTCAGTCGGACAGTCAGGCCGCTCTCTTGGCACTGGCTTCAGATTCAACAGAATCGAAGCTTGTGGCCAACTGTGTGGCACTGCTGAACAGTCTGGGTAAAAGTAACAGACTAATCCTGCGATGGGTCCCGGGGCATGCAGGAGTTCCAGGCAATTAGTCTGCGAACGAACTTGCAAGAGACGGAGCTGCGGAAAAACAGATTGGTCCTGAACCATTCTGTGGTATCCCAAAAAGCCTTGTTCGATTGACCTTAAGGAACCATTACAATCAAGAGTCAATAATGTTCTGGTACAATTTACCAGGACAAAATCATTCCAAAGAGCTTATTGGCGCTTTAACCAGCGTAGGGCTGGAGAAGCTCTGATGCTCAGTAGGAATCAGCTACGAATCTTAGTGAGGGCACTCACTGGACACTGTTGTCTAAATAAACATTTGTACAACATAGGTGTCCAGGGCACAAAAGATTGCAGATTCTGCAAAAGTGCGGACGAAACTCCAAAGCACCTTTTGTGTGATTGTGACCCACTAATACCTAAACGTAACCGGATTCTGGGAAAGCACGTGCTGCTTCCAGAAGAGGTTCAGTTGCTCTCTGCCAATAAAGTCCTGCAGTTCATCAAAGCTATAGGATTTGATGGGGAGCTTTAGCAGTGTGGGGCGATCACAATAGATCACATTGGTCGCAGTGATACAGGACTGCATAAGCCTGCACAGCCCCCGTTTAGAATAATAATAATACCTATTTAGTTTTTGCAATAATAGAATTAAAAGGGAATTAAAACCGATCGTAATTGAAATTAATTTATACATAATATTTGTCGCTTGAAATTACATAGTTGCCGTATTTGGCATTTTGTGCCCCTTGCTTCCTGGCGTAGCCTAATGCAAACACACCTCTTGCAATACACTATGACGGCCGTTGATAACGAAGTATAACTGGTAAAACAGATAAAAACTTACTGCAGCATGTTTCAATATTTAATTTTTCACAAACGGTGTGTCGTGTACAGTTATCGGCATTCAGTTGTCGGCAGAGCCCATCACATGCTTTAATTTTTATTGATGTCACAATCAATTCCCTGCACAAAGCAATTTATATTTCTTATGTTCAAATAACAATCAATAAGAACGGTACTCAATCAACGAAATGCATATGAAATAATAATGCATATGTAGTATTTAATATTACAATTTTATCTGAATGTAAGTGACAATGTAACACGTTAAACCTAGAGTGACTGAAGTATATGTGCTTGGCCCCAGATTTTCACGATAAATATGGTAGCTAACCAGACAAGTTTAGAAAATGTACTATAACTATGCTATTGTTTCATTAAGATGTTTTCCTTCACCGAAAGTTCGGGCTCAATATAGAATTCGAACCCTTTTCGATACAATTGTTTGGAGCCTTCTCTATGTCTGAAGGTATAATAACTATGTACTTATTAATCAAAGTTGATCAGTTTACGTAGTAAAATGTAGAAAAAAGAATAAAACATTTATAACAAACATTACCTGACACTTCTGCTAACACAGTAAATAGGCAGCAAGGAGAAAACATAATCTAAAATTTCAGCATAGAAAGAAGAATCCAGTTGCGGCATTCGTAATACTTCCGTGATTAAAAATAACATTGAACCTAAAATCCAAACACTAGACAATACAATACAATACATATCTTAATTTGTATGATTATGGTCAAATTAAAATAAAATTAAGATACATACTCATTACAAAAAATTATAACATAATATTAGGTCTATATGAAATTGGCGTTCTGTTGAACTAGTCACCTTGATTTCAAATGTCCGGCGTTTGATTAAAAATTAAAAATTTATTTCAAATTTAGGCTTGCGTATTTGTGTTTTGAATTTATTTTCGCACCATTTGATTTTTCTTTGACATCGTTCTTTTCACAAAATGGAAAACTTAAAATATCGCGTTATTTACGAATATGAGTTCCACCGTGGCATCAGTGCTGCAGAAACAGCTCGAAGGATTAATGATGTGTATGGGGAAGCTACTGTAAAAGAAAGCACGGTACGTTTTTGGTTCTTACGGTTTTCGTTTTGCAAATTTTTACCTACGAAGCAAACCCCCGTTGTCGGCCGGAGACGCTTATTGATAATGAAAAATTAAAGGTGATCGTGGAAGCGGATTCATTGCAAACCACGTCAAAGTTAGCGGCAGACTTCGATGTGAGTGATAAAACATATTTAATTCACTTGAAACAAATTGGAAAAGTTAAAAATCTCAAGAAATGGGTAACGTATGAATTGATTCAAGCACATCAAAAAGACGCATTGAGTGCTGTGTTACATTACTTAACCATCACAATAATGATGGAATTTTGCATCGTATTGTTACTTGTGACGAAATGTGGATCCTTTACGATAATCAGAAGCGCTCATCACAGTGGTTGAACCTAGTAGAACCGGCCAAATCCTATCCCAATCGAAAGATGACTCAGAAAAAGGTAGGTACTAGTAGAAGTTTGATGGACCAGTTCTGGTGTCATACACTACTATGATCTGGTCAGATGACAACGGCAGATCTATATTGTCAATAATTGCAAACCATGGTGGAAAAGCTAGCCGTTAAACAACCGAGACTGGTCAATCTCTCTAGCCCACCGCTGCTTCAGAACAACGCTAGACCCCATACTTCATGACAGACGGTCGATAAAATTAGAGGAACTGCGGTTGGAATGTCTCCAATCCTCACCATATTCTCCGGACCTTGCTCCAACAGATAACCCCCTTTTCGGAATTTGGATGATTTCTTGTAAGAAAAAAAAAACAATTCCAATGAGGCTTCTCAAACTGCCTTCAAAGATTTTATTGATTCTCGCTACCACAATTTTTTCCGCAATGGAATCAATGAACTACCTATAAATTGAAGAAAGTGCATAGATAATAATGGTACCGATTGATTAAATGTATAATTTCATAATATTTTTTTCGTTTTACTATATCCATATAAAACAATGATTTCATATGCAAGGACCTATTATAATACCTATAAAAATAATTAAATGTCTAAACTAGTTATTTATTCCTTATTAATTATTATTGTAACACACAATTATTACATTTTTTTGTCTATTATACTTACGGTACTGTACCTTATAGCCTGTTTACACGTATAAAGTAGCGATATAATTAACTAAATTTTAACTAAATATTAATTAAAATTATGCGAGTAAACAACCACTTAAAAACTCGCCATAAGTAGCAAGTTAACGACTTAGTGATTTAGTGATCAAGTAGAATAGGATGGAGTCTATTTTTTTCTTTTAGTAACCTTCCTTCCCTTGCCGCTCACATTCCCTGGTCGGCGTGGCTTCCTACTAAATTGTAATTTAGTTCATGAATTTGTTACAATTTAGAATAGTACATAAGTTAGAAGTGTTCAGGGATGGTAGACGTACCAGGTTCCCGGTTTCAGGGTCTTGTACCATGTACAATGTTAACATTATCCTGGTATACAAAACTACCATCTTTTCAATATCGATCAGGCGGATCAGGGCCCGTTTTTTTTCGTTCACCAAGGAACTAAAAAAAGGTCTGTGTTCAGTTGATATGTCATGTTTTACTTGATCGATAATTTCGGAGATAATATTAAATTAGTGAATTAAAAATTTCAACACGTTCTTGTCCATCCATTATGAGTGAAATAAAGAGTACTAATGCAACTACTAAACAATTAAGTAAAAAGTACTACTTACTTAAAATTAACTTATTATTTAGTTAAAATTTAGTTAACCACTTAGCTACTTAATGCGTGTACAAGGCATGACGGTAAGCACAGCACAATCCAAATACAACAACGTCTACCGAGAGATTTAAATCCATCAGCGGTCACCACCGTTATGCCAGCCTTAACACAAAACACACTGTTGTTATCTTAAATTAATTATCATATGTTTTAGCACTTACCCGTGAAAATATTAACGAATATCATTTTCGTGAAACCCGTAGCGGCATCATTGAAAAAAAAAGATGCGAGATAATGCATTGGTATAATTGCTATTGAAAATACCATAAGAACCAACAGCACTCTACCTGTAACAAGTATGTAATGTATAATGTATAATATACATATTTATTAGGTTTTTATTCAAATGTTTAATAACTATTTATTCAGCATCTTCAAAATAGAAATATAGGTAATGTAGTACTTTTTAATATCTATTTTAGCACTTACCTAATTCCACTGGCGTGGTGAGTGCAACTTCTTGAAAAGATGCTAAAACCGCAATAATTACAAGATATATAATAAATAGCCAAAGATAATCCCAAATAAGGGATGTTCCCCACATGACAGCTGGCCTAAGACCGGCTACACGCTGAAGTAGCTTTGCACCACTCACACGTTCCTGTAAAAACTCATAATGACATCCATACTAGAATGCTATTAAAAACTGTAGTTTAGTTTTATTAATCCTATTATTACATTTCCCCTGAAATGAAAGTTCAAATAACTCTCCCCAAAGTAAGCATTTTTTAATCAATAATTTTTAGGTAATCTACACTAATATTATAAAGCTGAAGAGTTTGTTTGTTTGAAAGCGCTAATCTCAGAAACTACTGATTGGAATGGAAAAAATGTTTCAGTGTTGGATAGCCCATTCATCGAAGAAGGCTATATTAGCCATATAACTTTACGTTACGATCAACAGTCGCGGAGCAAAAATGAAAAATGTTGTAAAAACGGGGGAAATTTATGGCTTTTGAGAGCTTCCACTGCGTGCTTTGCGTGAATGGTTAAAGTTACGTAACTATCGTGTGTGACGAGATTGTTTCTCTTAAAAGTTCTAAAGAAAAGTCCGGGACAGCATATGGCTATCTTTTAAGGTCTACTCAATATAAGCTTTTTTATGGTAATAAAATTTGTTCTAAAATAATAAATTATTTGCGAAGGTGTTTTTGTATACATGGTATTAATCCTTATCGTAATAAATACGTTATTCATCACAAATATTTAATTTTGAACAAAATTGCCCTTTACTATGCAGAATAATGTGGGAGGCGGGCGGTACCTAATAATACAGTACCTAATCTCTTTAACCCTTTCACTCTCTCTCTCCTATATGACGCAGAAGAAGTTGCGCAGGTCAGATAGTTTGTGAATAAAATTGTAGAATTTATTTTCACTAAGTAAACAATTTGATACATTTACATTCTTTTTTTAGTTTTTAATATCCATCCTAAACTTTAACCACGCTATCCTTTTCAGTGAAAAATTAAAAAAATTAAAAGAATACACGTAATAATCCGAAATAAAGATTAAGACGTTAGAGATCGAGTATTACATGTTAAATGAAGTTGGTATTTTGCTTTAATGCATTTGTTCAGAAAATATGTCTGTTATTTACACGATGTTAACGATGTGGTTAAAATGATTTAAAGGCAATGGCAGACAACCAAATGGTGTGTGGTACGATCACGATGATGTAGTTTGAGGACGATGTCAGGTGAAGCATAGTCGTTAGAAAGCTCTAACCAGAAACGGTAATCATAGCGTTGGACGACCAGTAGCCCGATAAATCAGCGACATCATTATGGCGTCATATCTATATCTATAAATACTATAAACGAAAGTCGCTGTCCCTGTCTGCCTGTTTGTCTACTTACTTCTTTTAAACCACGTAACGGATTTTGGTAAGGTATCTACTGTCATTTAGTGATTTTTTACGAAAGGTTTATACATTCAGTCATAAAAGTATCGGGAATGTATTTGTCATTTAGTTTTAGTTAGATCATATCTAGTGTGTATTGCGGATTCATATTGGACAAAAGCATCGAACAAAGAGTTTGTCTTAAATTTTGCATCGCCAATGGTATTTCGTGTTCGCAGACATTGAAAATGTTACAGAAGGCTTACGGTGAATCGACTTTATCAAAAACACGTGCTTATGAGTGGTAAAAAGCGTTCAAAAGCAGTCGAGATATGCTGGAAGATTTACCTCGCCCTGGTAGGCCATCAACGTCTTCAGCTGAACTTTACATCGCAAAAGTTAAGGAAATAGTGACAGAAAATCCTCATTCAAGTTTGACAGAGATAGCCGCTAAACTTACTGTGTCTTACGAGTCGACCTATACCATTTTAAATCATCACTTGGGTATAAAACATGTTGCCGCCCAGCTAGTCCCAAAAGACTTGATTTTCTCCAAAAACTTAATCGCATAGGAGTCGCTGAGGACATGCTAGAACGATTCAATTCCGACCCAACATGCATGTAAAGCATTGTTACTTGTGACAAGACGTGGATTTACGAGTTAGACATGCAAACTAGTCAACAAGTTTCGGAGTGGCGCCTCCCAACTGAATCTAAATCGAAAAAACCACGCCAAAATCAATTAAAATTCAAAGTCATTGTTAGCGACGCATGGGGCTAGGCGGGATGATTTAGAAAATAGCATTTAGATGTAGGTTTAAGTTGCTAGGCTTAAGGAATAAGCATTTACATATGGAAAATCGTTGATTTACTGTTTTTATATTAAAGAAATAAAGTGTAGGTATATAAAAATAGTAAATACGTTGTAATAAAGCTTATAATTTCGTAACAATAGCATAGAAACGTACTAAACTTATATTTCATTGATAATCTTTATTTTAAACCAGTTATGTGTAATGTTTGTGATTTTATAGGAATAGTTAGGCTTATATGTGAATTCTATCGTGCTTGTACTGTTTATTAATCATATATAACGTGTTTATAAGCCGTTTTGTGTTGTAATGTTTGATGCTTAATATTTACGAAGTTTACGGTTCTTTAATGTTATATTGAGTGTATTTAGTTAGATATTAGTGTACTTAATAAATTCAAATAGGTATTATAACATTTAAATAAGAATTTAATTAGATATCGGTAAATTACGTGTATTTGTGTAAGAATAATAATAACGCCGTAAGCCGTGTTACTAGGAAATGTTAGAATAAGAGGGGAATAGACGCCATCGTTCCGTCGCGTTCCAACACAGGTATAAATATGGGGCTGTTGCGGCCAACCGGCACATCAACCCCTCGAAGAGCGCAGCGGTGCTCTTCGACAAGAATTCCTCAAAAATACCGAAGAGCCTCAAGCGTAAACTCCTTGAACTCTTCGGTAATCCGATTCCCTGAGCAAGGGAGACCAAATATCTAGGTGTAACCCTAGATAGTAGGCACTCCTTTATACCTCACGTCACTCAAGTTAGGAACAGGGCCGCCTGGGTCCTGGGCCGTTTACATCCTCTGTTATGTTCTGTAAGTAAAATGTCCACGAGACACAAGCTTACGATTTACAAGATGTGTATCCGTCCGATAATGACATATAGTTGCGCTTCGTTCGCACATATGTCAAGATCGAACTGGAAACGGTTATAAACCATCCAGAATAGGTTTCTTTACCGCCTTACCGGGGCCCCGCGGTATGTTCGTATGGAAGATCTCCATAGAGATAAGGATCTTCCTTCGATACATGCCTATGCCAGACACCTTTCTCGTTCTAACTTCGACACCGCGTCGAATCACGCAAATCCGTTAATTAAAGCGGCAGCTACTTGTGTACCGGTCCCCAATGCCTGCCGGCGTAAACGTCGGCCGCGTAACATCTTCACCGATCCGGACGACAAAGTCGAAAAAGCAAACGTGTATTATTTCACCGTCTCTCTAAACAGAGCGTGCCAGCGCCCACGCCCGCGTAACCACAGTTCTCTCCGCAGTGGACGGGCGGTCAACTTCGCTCCCACACACCCGCCACGACCACCCTCTTTAGCGGCAACCCAAGCCTAGGTCCGTTCCCCGGTGTGAAGCCCTTGGGTCAGACAGCCGTCCGCGCAACACAAGTGACACTATACGTGCAACACTTAGCTACCCACATACAAACATCACACACATATGCTACATACGTGCACACCTCACAGTAGTTAGTGTAGAAAAACCTTTCCGATCACTAAATACATATACGCATGTTTCCTTCCTTCCTCCCAGGAGGAGGGAACATGCATATGAGTATATGTTAGTTAACTCGAATTTGTACGAGTAGGGAATTTGCCAGATCGCGACCTATTCGCATGCGAGACGACCGCCCGAGCTGAGGTTCGGCCAGCCTGGCACCCTTAGCGAGTCGTCCAAAACTTTCGCGGCTGAGTGCCCCCTGCGCTCGCCCCCAAGTTCGGTGAAGCTGTAAAAGCCGCAGCGGCTTCAGGGCCCCTAAGGCTAACAGTATAGTCAGTTCTAAAAAAAAAGCCAACCGGGACACAGAGTGTCAAACGCTATTCAAAAAGAAGACTCTAGACTCTGAAGACTTGCAAGAAACTCTGTGTCATCTGTGTCAAGACACCGAAGCACTGGATAGTGTTAGGAATTATTGTAAGCGGCCATTCTGCTTGTAAAGCTTTAATAAAGCGACTTCATTTTGGTGTTCGTGTGTTATTAACTTCAAGAAATCTTCCACCCGCCAGCGACCTAGTCCACTTAGTTCTCCGTAGCTACGCCTCCGTGTAGGCACCTCACTGCGTGTGTGCCGTTCTGTTTCGCTCTCTTCACGCCTGGTAGGTTCGGGTGTGAACAGAGTTAGTCGCACGTAGTGAGTTGGGTTGCGTACACTGGTTTGCAGCTCTCTGCTGCTTACCGTAGTACGAATTCGCCGTCTTTGTGGTACAAAGTCCGAGGATTGATCGGGCGTCGCGCCGCGCCACGCTTCACTCTCGTTGTGCAGATACGCTCGGTACTGTTATCGTTGTGCGTAGCTAATTATTGTTACGAGCGTACCGTTGCGCTATTAGGCTTCGTTGCGCCCGTTTTAGTCATCTTGACTGTTTTCTTTGACTATCGCGGTGTTGTACACTCGGAATTCTTACTGGAAGGTCAAGCGGTAAATAAAGTCTATTATTTGAGCGTTATGCGGCGTTTAAGAGAGCAAATTCGACGAAAAGGGCCAGATTTATGGAATGAAAATTATTGAATTTTGCGCCACTATTATGCACCTTCGGACAAGGCCATGATTGTGAACGAATTTTTGACGAAAAACTCAACAAATACCATCGAACCTTCTTCACCATATATGGCTCCAGCCGACTACTTTCTTTTTCCTAAACTCAAATTACCACTTCGTGGCA
Source organism: Saturnia japonica (assembly GCA_033032175.1). Lineage (NCBI taxonomy): Eukaryota > Metazoa > Arthropoda > Insecta > Lepidoptera > Saturniidae > Saturnia > Saturnia japonica. Next base: position 11,096,084 of record CM065314.1, read on the forward strand.
TCCGTTTTCATTTGGTAGAAGACATAAAGGAGAATTCGCGACGAGAAATAAACTCAATTCCGGAAAAAGCGTTTAAAAAAGTTTTGATGATTAGATTTATTAGTTGGCGTAAGTGTATCGTTTCTGAAGGAGCATACTTTGAAGGCGATAAAATCAATTTGAAAGAAGAACATTTTCCTGGTACTTTTTTGACAGGTAGTATAAATATGGAGTATTTAAAATTTTGTATAATAAAGAAAAATTAATATTTTGTAATCAAGTCGTTAAAAAGCCTATTTTCGGGAGCTTACGATTGTAAAACATTATGAGATCATCAAAATAATGTACTAAGGAACTGAGTTGTTAAAAAAAGTCTAGAGAAAAGTACGCGATGGCATCTCGTTGTGCAGATAGCGCGGAGTACGTAAAAATGAAAAAAAGGTTGCAAAAACGGGGGAAATTTATGGCTTTTGAGAGCTTCCACTGCGTGCTTTGCGTGAATGGTTAAAGTTATGCAAAAATCGTGTGTGACGAGATCGTTTCTCTTAAAAGTTCTAAAGAAAAGTCTACGACAGCATATTACTATCTTTTAAGGTTTACTCAATACAAGCTTTTTTATGGTAATAAAACTCAATCGAACAATTCAATTCCGTACCAACATGCATGAAAAGCATTGTTACTTGTGACAAGACGTGGATTTACGAGTTAGACATGCAAACTAGTCAACAAGTTTCGGAGTGGCGCTTTCCAACTGAATCGAAACCGAAAAAACCACGCCAAAATCAATTAAAATTAAGTCATTGTTAGCGGCGCGTAGGGCTAGGCATGATGATTTAGGAAATATCATGGACAACTAGATAAAGCTTTAAGTTGGACAATCGTTGATTTACTGTTTTTATATTAAAGAAATAAAGTGTAGGTATTTAAAGATGGTAAATACGTAATAATAAAGCTTATAATTTCGTAACAATAGCATAGAAATGTACTAAACTTATATGACATTGATAATCTTTGTTTTAAACAGTATTCAATTCAGTATTAATCCTTATCCAGATAAATATGATAGTTAACTTGGGCATTGAATGTAGATTAAAATTGTCCTTCACATTATATCATTGAAATGAATATCGCAGAAGATATCACGGATACAAAATTACACGCAATCAAATAAATCAATCGTAGCGAAACGATTGGCAGGCACTCCGCACCGCGGCCTTTCTATGAGACAAAGTGCGCGTCGCGAACTGAGCGCACTTTTCATAACTATGAACTTGTTATCCTTAACATTAACATTGTTAACCTAGAACCTAGAAGTTAAACATGAATCACGCCACTTTGTAAATTGTACCGCTGCGAAGCTGGGGCGGCTCGCTAATGTGTAATGTATGAGTTGTAATGCGTGATGCAACTATTGCAACCAGGAAGCCACTTGTTAACCGTTCTACTTTTCATTTACTTGGCCCAAAGCAGTATGTACTTAAATATAGGTAGGCATCTACATAAACAGTACCTGGAAACGATTGACATTGAACTGAAAGTAGTGACACAGGTGAAGGAGACCCAGCAGTAGATAAAATTATAGTAGTTATTAATATAATATAAAACATACCTTAATAACAATAAGAACAATAAAGGAACAAACAACGCCAATACAAAATCCTAGGTTATACGAAAGCATAAAAGCCATGCTTACTCCGGTAGTCATGATCTCAACCTATAAATAAACAATAGGTAATTTTCTTTACGGTGACAATTATACTGAATCAACAATATATAGCTGGTATCGTAAAATCGCTAGAGGTTGGTTTCAATTTTTTTAAATAATAATATAGTTATCATATGTACCCACTCATCGTTTTAAATAACTAGTAAAAATAATTATAACGTGTAATGAACTTTGTCTTGTCAAAGGCTCAAATGTATAGAGCGTACTCAGACTTATCTCAGCCTTAAAGTTCCGAAATTAAAATTTATAGTCGCAAGCTTAGCATAGCTCTACTTAGCGTTTGCAAGTCATCAAACTTGGGTATTATATGAATAAAAAAATAGTATGGCATAATAGTGACGTAACAGTGACTTTAGATACTTTTTAATTATCTAAATTGCTTAAATGTCATTGGCTTACTACATAGAAATGACTGTTACTATTACGTACAACGTTTGTACATGTTTTGTTATTTTTGATGTTTGCAGTTGTTTCTTTAATAATCGAACAAAAATATTTCAAGCGAATCGACGTTACAAATACAAATTGCGTTAGAAATTAGAACGATCATGTTCATATCCTAAGATTATATTTGCATGTTGATAAGCATAATAGTACATTATGGTACAAGTGTGTAATGTTGGTGATTACCGCTGAGGCACCATTGAGACCCGAGCCGTTAGGTGAGGCCGTGAGGGTCTTAAGAGAGCCGAGGACGGTAATCACCAATACACACGTGTATCATACGACGTTTTTCAACACACTTGTGAAGAAAATAATAATAAAAAATCATTTTATTTAATACATAAAAAGTTTATTTAGAGAAACAATTAGTAAATGTGCAGTTAGTAAAATTATGTCATTGCTCGAATGAATATAATAATTTTCAATGATACTCTATAACTCACATGTGAATAATAGCAATGAAAAAGACACAGTTTGATTACAGGTGTCATTATGTGCCTAATTGCGGTGATATTAGAGCCACTTTATGAGCAAGTGTGTTGAAAAAAACATTTTGTTATTGGTTTCAAACTTATTTTTTTTATTTTATGTACGAATAATCTGTCATTTTTACTTTATAGCAAGTTGAATTCAATTATACAATTTAATTTCTATTTTTAATGCCTTTTTAATTTTCTATACATATTTCGTGATTAATTTATTTGTTTGAGTTGAAGAAATTTTACAGTCCCGATGCATTATTGAAACATTAATTCACAGTTACCAGACACTTCCTCAGTTAAAGATAAGCACAAGTTTCTCAAGTAACTCGACTCTAAATTCGAAACCTAAGATTGCGCTGAGTAAATACTTAGCGAAGTTTAAGTTAAGGCCGAGTATGCTCTATAGATTTCAGCCTTAGTGCCAATTTAAACCCATGATACAATACCAGTTAATATTATAAAAACTTACCATGTTTTCTATTGAATAAGGCAATGGATGATTTATTATCTTCAAAGATGATCCTGGTGAAAGAGCGCGTAGTACGGCGTTATCGACGAGTGCGAGCGAAATAGCAGAATCGTGGTATCCATAGTTACTAAACCATGATGTAATGTTGTTATCAGAGATAGACACACCAGCTATTACCTCATATCGTATCCGAGGAAAGTCCTCTTTGCTCTGTTGAAAAGTGTGTTTTATTATGTTGTAGTATGTAACCGACTTCAAAAAAAGAAAGTTCTCAAATCGAATGTATATTTTTTTTTATGGATGTTCAGCTATAACGTCTTTGTCTATGAACCGGTTTGGACGATTATTTTTTATTGGAAAGGGGGTACCTCAAGGGTGATCTTATTTTAATTTCAATGGCATTGGCTCTTAGACTAAAAGGATAAACCAGTGAACTCTTCAAATTCATTGAAGTATGTTTTCTTTTTTGTTAAAAATTTTCTTTTTTATTTGGTATTAGACAATAAAACAGATATGGTTATGGTGGTTGGTTACATACACGGCGAACTGTGGGTATTAGAGTACACCTCTGCCTAACCCTTCGGGGATACAAGCGTGATGGTATGTGTTCTTATACATCAGTTAGTGATTCTATAACTTCTGAACGATTTAACAATTGAGCTCATATTTACGTAATAAAATATTTGTTTTATCGAGATGAGGGTTTATAGATATTTTAGGATGCGATAGGTGGCACTGTACTCGATCCATTAACTACCGAAAGAAGCAGAACAACTTCTGACCGCCAAGCTAGCTACATCAATACATAGTATAAAAGAAAGTCGCTATCCGCATGTCTGTTTTTCCGCTTACTTCTTCTAAACTACACAACGGATTTTTATACGGTTTTCACTTTCAATTAGTGATTTTTTTACAAAAGGTTTGTACATACAATACATTCCAATTGAGTTTTTGTATTGTAGAGGAAATCCAATATTTTGTAATAAATTCGTCAAAAAATCTATTTTGGGGTAAATTACATGGCTTACGCCTAGCTAAACCTTAAGAGATACTGTTGAATAATATGATTTTATTCTTGTAATACTGATTGAATACTGTATCTTGTGTTTTGTATGCCTGGAAACTCTACCTGTTAAGTAAAGATGTCAGATTGTAATGTGCATAATAAGGTTTGAGAATTATAAAAGTATAGTTAAATTTCAAAGTTTAATTTAATGAACCCAATAAAAGTAGTGAACACAAGAAAAGAAAGGAATTAATCCATAAATTTTAACAGATACATCAAAATAATGTATTAAAGAATTGTAGTTCTTCAAAGAGCCAAGAGGGAATTTGTCTATATATTATTTAAGGCTTGCTCACAGTAACCATTTTTATGTTCAACATAATAATTAAAAATATCAGCCTATTCGCGAAGCTATTTTCTCCAGTTCATTATTAATCCTTATCAAGATGAATATGTTAGTTAACTAGGGCATTTAATGTAGATTCATATCATATTATTTAAATTAATACCGTAAAAGATATCACGGATTCAAAGTTAAGAGCAACTAAATTAATCACTCGCTGCGAAACAATTGGCCGGCACCGCTGCTGTCACCCGCGCCGCGGCCTACCTATGGGCTAAGAATAGCGCGTCGCGAGCGAAGTGAAATTTTCGTAAATATGAAGCTGTGAACTATCTATACTAAGCCGACTCGAAATCAATTGAACATGCTTTTTTAAACATAAATGACACCACTTTGTAAATTGAACATGTGCAAAGATGGGGAGGTTCGCTAGTTATAATATATCTTTAGTATTGATATTTTTGGAACTATGTTCCAAAATCGTAAAATCTTCTAAAAATCAGGTTCAGCGCCCAAATATAATTTACAAAATAAATAATATATATCAATCATACCAATTTTAAGTAGAATTTTTCCATATTCAGCATGCCAATATCTGTAATTGTCATTTCCGCATGTCCTGATGTTTTAAAATAATCTTTGTAAGCTATCATTGTCTTCATGTTAGCATCACTTATATTAAGACCTTGAGATATCAGTGTTTTAGTGGATTTAAATCCTTGGTCTAAAGTAAGTTCAAGGGGCGGTAAGTCTGTCAAAAACTTCCAAGACCCCGATACTGTCATCGACAGAACTATAAGTATAATTGGGAATAACAGTTGTAAGAAAGCTGCTCCTTTGTTCCTTATTGTCGTGTAAGTTAGTTTAAAGAAAATAGCTTTTATATGATTTATTAACAATTTAAATCCTCGAACCGCTTGCACTGCATCTGAATATACTGAAATGAAAAAAAGTTTCAAATAGATAGTTGCTATTTATAAATCATTTAAATATGAGGTACCAACCATAATTTGGAGAACTATTAATTGTATCATGGTGTGTTCCATTTTCGTTTGTTTCTGTGATATCTTCTGCACCAGCTCTATATTTCATTAACAAAAAAATTACTAGAAAATATCACCTTACATTAAAAAGTTTTATTTCAATTATTAAGTTACTAACTTCATAAATACTTCTTCAAGACTTGTAACCGATAACCCATAGCTTGAGATATGATAAGATTCTCTTTTTTCTTCAAACTCTCGGAGCATATCTGGAAATTTGCTAACGTTTTCATTTGGTAAAATGTAGGTTAGTTCAGATCCTGAAATCCAAAATAATTAAATAATTAGGAATTTGGTCTTTTATCCTATTATAGTTTAGACTCAAGCAAAGAATTACCGTCCTTAAAACAAATTTTCACAGAAAAGAAACTACCCATACTTTGATCTATTAAAAATGTTACTATCAATTTCTTAGTTCGTATTATTATTACTCTTTGTTTATTTAGTAAGGAATCAACATTCCTATTTTACTCATCAGTCATCACTGATAATGCCATGCAAAATTCTTACACAATTTTGTTACTTAAGGCAATTTAAACTTAATATAAATAGTCGTATTTTCAAAAATATGAAGAAGAAAAATCTACCGATCGTACCAATGTTAGAATTTTTCATAATGTTAGGGGCATAAGCTTCAAAAAATCTTGTAATATCTTCAACAACGCAATCCTCAGCCTTTGCAATTGTCAGCTTGTAACCGACACCATAGTACTTTTTCAGGAAATATGGCGTACCAACGCACTGCAGGCGACCGGCTGCCATTATAGCTATGCGATCTGCGAGCACATCCGCCTCGTCCATGAAATGGGTTGTGAGAATCATTGTACGTCCTGTGAAAATACATAATGGGCTTTAGGTTGACTTTACTTACGCAAATACTTTGTGCAAGTACTTGCGTATGTATGTATGTGGGACTAACCTCGCTTCTCACGCTGCAGAAGGTCCCAGAGAGCGCGACGCGCGGCCGGGTCCAGTCCGGATGTGGGCTCATCCAACAGCACGACGCGAGATGAGCCGCACATCGCACATCCTACAGACAAACGTCGCTTCTGACCGCCAGACAATTGTGATGACAACATATCTCTCTAAAAATAAACTTCGAGTCATATTGAAGTAGGTAAGTTTTTTTAAAGGAGATATCAAGATCCTTAAAGTATTTCTGCAGCCAAAGTTCCGCTCGAACAAGATTTTCGCGCAACAGTAAGTATCCACGCAAACTGATTTCCTTATAATATACAGCACCTTATGATATTTCTGATTTTAGGGTTATATCAAGAGCAGGATTTATTTTCATAAGGCAGCCACTAGAGACCTAGCTAGGAGCGTTGGGGAAACAGATGTGGGTCCATCCCGCCCTTTTTGCTACCAATAGGGAGTAAAACCCGACCGTGAAAAAAAATTAAAACCTACACATATATACAATCACAATGTTTATTAGATGTTTAGCAAATGTTTGCAAAAAAGTGAGTAAATGTAGAGAGGTCTATCCGCCCCCCTCCCCAAAGCGCAATTTGTTGCCCCATGTGCCACCCATGCTTCCATAAAACCTTAGTGCTACGCCACAGTAGAGGGAGCAGCATGAGAATTAGTGTACATTAAAAACACGCAATCCAAAAATGCAGGTCTATATTGTCGCGTTTTATGTTTTTTTTTCAATAAACATTTTTACTTACTAGTACATAGTTATATATTTTAAAGCATTCTTGTACACATTCATTATCTGCTTTAACTTTACACCTCAATAAGAAACCAACAAAAACTTAAATGGCCCATTATCATAAAAAATATTGTAACCGCAGACATTTGGTAAATGAAGCATCATCGTTAAAATTTGTTCTAGTAATCATTGAAATATACTAGATACTGTATAACAAAGGTTATACGTACCTATTGTAGCAAACATAGTATTACTTAATAAAGGTTACAAAGAAATTATTTATGTATTAGTTCTAAAACAGTCGTTTTAGAGGTAAGTTTTCGTGGTTCCACTTCTGTCATTCCAGCGTACGGGTCAGAGATTATTTTAACGAATATTCCATTTAAAATAAAGCATATTATTTAGCTTTTAAATTAATTACATTATTAATTGCAAAATCCAGCAAACCTTGTTTTCAAGGTCAAGTCGCTTAACAAAATTATCGACTTCATCCGTAAGTTTCCTTTTAGGTATGCCTTTTAATCTCGAGTAGAATATTATGTGTTCGGCGACGGTCAGATCTGGGAAGAGCACGTTGTGTTGGGGACAGATACCCAGCGAGTTACGTGCTTGCTCAGTCTCCGTAACTATGTTATATCCGTTTATTGTAGCCGAGCCAGAAGAAGGTGGTACTACACCTGTAAATGCAAAGTTTATGGAAGAAACATATTAAATATTACTTACTTATAGCAAAATAAAACATTAAAATTGTGTACTATTTTGATTTAAATGTATGTAAGTATCGTAAGCATAGATTAATTATTTATTAGTTTTCGAGTTGCTTCAACCTATTATTAATATTTGATTGTAAGAATAAAGTATGCCTTACATTTCTAAGGAGAAAAAAATGATATACGTAAGTACCTCTCTTCTCTCCGTTCTTGAACATGTTCTATTAAATTCTAAAGAAAATCAGTTGCAATGGCAGATTACACAACAAGTGAAAAAAAGAGGTAAAGGGATACAAGGACCAAGATAAAAAAAAAATCACGAATTATGTACTCTACTTTTTACCATTGAACATAACACAACATAAGATACCATCACGCCTGTATTCCCCGAAGGGTTAGGCAGAGGTGTACATTTGTACACCCACATTTCGCCGAGTATGTTTTTAGGTCCCATGTAATAGGGGGCGAGCCTATTGCCATTAATCGGGTACGAAACCAAACTCCGAGCTGCTACTGCTAAACCCATTAACACTTTGCTCGACCTGGGATTCAATCCCAGGACCTCTTTCATAGCAGTCGCGCTTACGACCACTAGGCTAAAATTGAATCCGAGTAAAAATATTTGGCGGTGATTAATTGAGAGTGAAATTTCAAGGACACGTCAGGTTTAGGGTTATTTCGTTACACGAGAGAGAAGATAAATATCATATAGAGTAATAAAACGGGGTGGTAAGGATCGCAACCACCATACACATAGTGATAAACCCATTACAGATTTTCTTTTGGCTTGTCGCGCTTAGGGATCAGTCAGTGTAAATGCAGTAATGAAACGGGTTATAAAGAAAGAATGAAAGAAAGAGAGAGAGTGCGTGAGAAAGAAAAAATACATTTATTGCATTAAAACACGGGCACACAGTTCTTACAAAAAAAATTAACATTACAGTGAACACTAAAAATTAAAGAGAAAAAAGGAAAGATAAAGATGATAAAGTTCTCGACCACCACACATATAAGTAGTAAGGCCATCACTGATTTTTATTATAAGAAGTTTTACTTCTATCACTTGTACGTGCAATTTTTTTATATATACCTAATTTATAAAATTCGTGCTTGTTCTAAATTTAAAAAGATTTATTCTCTTGTGAGTAAAAGAGGTATTTTATTCACTGTTATCGATGAATAAAATGCACTTTTTCGAGGGGCAAAGGTAATTTTTTTACCGTTGTCACTGACATTGCGACATTCTATTCATCGATAGCAGTGATTATACACTTTTTCTAAGGAACAAGCACAAACTATGTACAAAAAAATTGCGTAGGCAGCACCGTACACGCAATAGAAATGAAACTCTTTTAAATGAAAATCAGTGATGGGTTTATCACTATGTGTATGGTGGTCGTGATCTTTATCTTTAACCAAATGTGCCTCAACTTAACGCGTCCTAGAAATTTCACTCTCAATTCTCGTCCAATTATCGAATCACCGCCTAAGAAGTTTTCTCACAGTCAATGGTAAAAAGTAGAGTACATAACTCGTGAAAATTTTTTAATCTTGGTCCTATATGCCTTGCTCTTCTCAGGATTCTACTCTAGAATCCTTCGCTGCTCTCGGGATCCAATTTAATCCCTCGAATTAAATTACCTCTTTTTTCACTTGTGTAACCAATCTAATATTTTGTTAATATTTATTTTATTGTTTAATGAAAATCAAATTGACAATTGACAAGACAAATTTTGACAATTGAGGTACCCCCTTTCCAAAAAAAAAAATTTGTCTATATCGGTTCCTAAACAAAGAAGTTCTATAACTTCTTCCTTATGGTTATAGTTCTTCCTTATGGCTGAACATCCATAAAATAAAAAAAAATATACCTATACATTCGAATTGAGAACCTCCCACATTTTTTGATGTCGGTAAAAAAACTACAAGTGATCGCCTTTTGTTCAATCCACCAGTAGTAACATTTTGTAATAGACGGTTTTATCTCATAACTTTTTATATACAGTCGCGTCACACGCCAACATTATTGTACTAAAAACAGCGTAATTACACTATTAATAATGCTTCCAGTTATTTAATACGCAAAAAAGGAAAAGAATATGAAAGACATTAAGTATATGTGATTTTTGTTGTTAGATCGAAATTATATGAGATAATTTAAAAGAAGACAACATGTGTCATACCAACAATATAATAGTTTTCTGAAGTATTGGAAAATAAAATAACTAAAAAGAATGTAGAGATACCGCACACTAGCAACAGTAATCGTGCTCTGTGGCCCACAAGCTGTTTACGTAGACAACGACGAGCTTAAAGGTTTATTCTTGCAGGAGCCCCATCGCAAAGTGAAGACCGTTAATATTAGATCCAGACTGTTCGAGGCAACCCACTGAGTCGGAACCTGGGAGAAGATCATTCTGGCTGGAGCTTTTCGGATTATGAGGATGATCAAGATCAGTTACTATGTCACTTACAGACAGCGATAACATTAGATATGCGAGGCTTGGGGTGGCTATTTAGGGGAGGTTGGAGGCCACTGGGGACAACCCCAAATAAACAGACATCATTCTCACTTGGGTTCTAATTACGCCCACAAGATTTGTTATTCCTTAATGAAGGTATCAAGGAAAATCCTGGAGTCTCCCATAGTCTGTCCTGATATCTCTCTCTTCGACATTTATTTTGAATTGTAATGTCATGCAACCGTGACACTGGATAATACGTGACTAAAAGAATTTCAGGCGATTACCAGACTTTAATATTGCCAAAATAGAGCGTGGCTAACGCATATACAATTATAAAAACATTCTAAGTTTTATCACTCTCTTTTGAAAACAAAGCTCCATTTTACAGTTTTGCTAACATTTATATGTATAAGTAAAAAATCTTTAAAATAAAGTTTTGTTAAAAAATTTAGTCAACAAACACTCTATTGCCCAACGTAAACGTATAATGGTGGATTAAACAAATAAGCAATGAGGTGACGAAGTGGCAGATATAATATTAGGTCCTTACATATGAAATTGTCGTTTTGTTGAACTGGCCACTTTGATCTCAAATATCTGGCGTTGGTTTAAAATTCCATATTCAAATTTATTTCAAATTTAGGCTTGTGTATTTATATTTCGAATTTAGTGATTCATTTGTTTTCGCACCATTTGCTTTTTCCTTGACATCGTTCTTTTCACAAAATGGAAAACTTAAAATATCGCGTTATTTACGAATATAAGTTCCAACGTGGCATCAGCGCTGCATAAACAGCTCGAAGGATTAATAATGTGTATGGGGAAGCTACTGAAAAATAAATCACGGTACGTTTTTGGTTCCAACGATTTCGTTTTGGAAATTTTGACCTACGAAACAAACCACGGGGACGGCTGGAGACGCTAGTTGATTATGAAGAATTAACTAACTACGTCAGAGTTAGCGGCAGGCTTCGGTGTGAGTGATAAAACAATAACAAACTGGAAAAGTGAAAAAACTCGAGAAATTTGTACGGCATGCATTGACTGAGCACACCAATAAACACACATTGAGTGCTGCGTTTTATTACTCAACCGTCACAATAACGGGGGAATGTTGAATCATATTGTTACTTGTGACAAAAAATGGATTCTCTACGACAATCGGAAACTTTTATCACAGTGGTTGAACCCAAAAGAACTGACCAAATCCTGTCCCAAGCGAAAATTGACTCAGAAAAAAATGTGAGTGTTTGATAGACCAGTGCTGGCGTCATATACACTACAGCTTCCTAAGATCTGGCCAGACGATAACGGCGGATCTGTATTGTCAACAATTGCAAACTATGATGGAAAAGCTAGCCGTTCAACAACAGAGACAGGTCAATCTGTCTAGCTCACTACTGCTTCAGGACAACGCTAGACCCCATACTACACGACAGACGATTGCTGAATTAGAGGAAATGCAGTGTGAATGTGTCCGACGCCCACCATATTCATGACATATCACATTACATCACATATTCATATACAATATGTATTGAAAACCCCCGTCGAATTCGAAAAGGGTATATAAGTACCCCAATGAAATTACCAAAAAAAAAATCCTAATTTTATTTATTATGAAGATAAAAATGTTATTGCGATTTAAAATTAACATATTTAGTATTAGTTTCCATGAAATTTAGCAAATTTTTAAAACGTGATAACACCGTCGCCATCCCCGGCGTGGCTCAGTGGCAGTGTTGTCAAGTTGGCAATTTTGTGGCTATATCTGGCAACATTTAACATTGGTTTAGCCAAAAATATAAAATATTAGTGGCTATATATTTTAGTCACGAATTTAGCAACTCTTATAATAATACACAATATTTTATATTTCCATATCATAGCACTGGTTTTCACACATCTACAATGCCAGTGGAAAATCTGTATTTCATGATTTGCCTCTGACGGCTCTATTCCTTTATCTCAAATGCTGAGGGGGAAAGATTATTACAATATAGAATTCTGAGAGCAGGAAAGAAAAAAGTAGGTATAGAAGTAAGATAAGTTTACATGCGCTTAATTGTTTACTAAGAAAAAGAGATTATTTAAAAACGGCTTTCCTTGTTTTTATTAAATCAGAACCATCAACGTCTACTGAGTGTTATGTTGAATTAACGTATAATCAATAAATAAAACGTTTTAAGTTATGAATTTCAATTTGTTGCCCCATGTGCCACCCATGCTTCCATAAAACCTTAGTGCTACGCCACAGTAGAGGGAGCAGCATGAGAATTAGTGTACATTAAAAACACGCAATCCAAAAATGCAGGTCTATATTGTCGCGTTTTATGTTTTTTTTTCAATAAACATTTTTACTTACTAGTACATAGTTATATATTTTAAAGCATTCTTGTACACATTCATTATCTGCTTTAACTTTACACCTCAATAAGAAACCAACAAAAACTTAAATGGCCCATTATCATAAAAAATATTGTAACCGCAGACATTTGGTAAATGAAGCATCATCGTTAAAATTTGTTCTAGTAATCATTGAAATATACTAGATACTGTATAACAAAGGTTATACGTACCTATTGTAGCAAACATAGTATTACTTAATAAAGGTTACAAAGAAATTATTTATGTATTAGTTCTAAAACAGTCGTTTTAGAGGTAAGTTTTCGTGGTTCCACTTCTGTCATTCCAGCGTACGGGTCAGAGATTATTTTAACGAATATTCCATTTAAAATAAAGCATATTATTTAGCTTTTAAATTAATTACATTATTAATTGCAAAATCCAGCAAACCTTGTTTTCAAGGTCAAGTCGCTTAACAAAATTATCGACTTCATCCGTAAGTTTCCTTTTAGGTATGCCTTTTAATCTCGAGTAGAATATTATGTGTTCGGCGACGGTCAGATCTGGGAAGAGCACGTTGTGTTGGGGACAGATACCCAGCGAGTTACGTGCTTGCTCAGTCTCCGTAACTATGTTATATCCGTTTATTGTAGCCGAGCCAGAAGAAGGTGGTACTACACCTGTAAATGCAAAGTTTATGGAAGAAACATATTAAATATTACTTACTTATAGCAAAATAAAACATTAAAATTGTGTACTATTTTGATTTAAATGTATGTAAGTATCGTAAGCATAGATTAATTATTTATTAGTTTTCGAGTTGCTTCAACCTATTATTAATATTTGATTGTAAGAATAAAGTATGCCTTACATTTCTAAGGAGAAAAAAATGATATACGTAAGTACCTCTCTTCTCTCCGTTCTTGAACATGTTCTATTAAATTCTAAAGAAAATCAGTTGCAATGGCAGATTACACAACAAGTGAAAAAAAGAGGTAAAGGGATACAAGGACCAAGATAAAAAAAAAATCACGAATTATGTACTCTACTTTTTACCATTGAACATAACACAACATAAGATACCATCACGCCTGTATTCCCCGAAGGGTTAGGCAGAGGTGTACATTTGTACACCCACATTTCGCCGAGTATGTTTTTAGGTCCCATGTAATAGGGGGCGAGCCTATTGCCATTAATCGGGTACGAAACCAAACTCCGAGCTGCTACTGCTAAACCCATTAACACTTTGCTCGACCTGGGATTCAATCCCAGGACCTCTTTCATAGCAGTCGCGCTTACGACCACTAGGCTAAAATTGAATCCGAGTAAAAATATTTGGCGGTGATTAATTGAGAGTGAAATTTCAAGGACACGTCAGGTTTAGGGTTATTTCGTTACACGAGAGAGAAGATAAATATCATATAGAGTAATAAAACGGGGTGGTAAGGATCGCAACCACCATACACATAGTGATAAACCCATTACAGATTTTCTTTTGGCTTGTCGCGCTTAGGGATCAGTCAGTGTAAATGCAGTAATGAAACGGGTTATAAAGAAAGAATGAAAGAAAGAGAGAGAGTGCGTGAGAAAGAAAAAATACATTTATTGCATTAAAACACGGGCACACAGTTCTTACAAAAAAAATTAACATTACAGTGAACACTAAAAATTAAAGAGAAAAAAGGAAAGATAAAGATGATAAAGTTCTCGACCACCACACATATAAGTAGTAAGGCCATCACTGATTTTTATTATAAGAAGTTTTACTTCTATCACTTGTACGTGCAATTTTTTTATATATACCTAATTTATAAAATTCGTGCTTGTTCTAAATTTAAAAAGATTTATTCTCTTGTGAGTAAAAGAGGTATTTTATTCACTGTTATCGATGAATAAAATGCACTTTTTCGAGGGGCAAAGGTAATTTTTTTACCGTTGTCACTGACATTGCGACATTCTATTCATCGATAGCAGTGATTATACACTTTTTCTAAGGAACAAGCACAAACTATGTACAAAAAAATTGCGTAGGCAGCACCGTACACGCAATAGAAATGAAACTCTTTTAAATGAAAATCAGTGATGGGTTTATCACTATGTGTATGGTGGTCGTGATCTTTATCTTTAACCAAATGTGCCTCAACTTAACGCGTCCTAGAAATTTCACTCTCAATTCTCGTCCAATTATCGAATCACCGCCTAAGAAGTTTTCTCACAGTCAATGGTAAAAAGTAGAGTACATAACTCGTGAAAATTTTTTAATCTTGGTCCTATATGCCTTGCTCTTCTCAGGATTCTACTCTAGAATCCTTCGCTGCTCTCGGGATCCAATTTAATCCCTCGAATTAAATTACCTCTTTTTTCACTTGTGTAACCAATCTAATATTTTGTTAATATTTATTTTATTGTTTAATGAAAATCAAATTGACAATTGACAAGACAAATTTTGACAATTGAGGTACCCCCTTTCCAAAAAAAAAAATTTGTCTATATCGGTTCCTAAACAAAGAAGTTCTATAACTTCTTCCTTATGGTTATAGTTCTTCCTTATGGCTGAACATCCATAAAATAAAAAAAAATATACCTATACATTCGAATTGAGAACCTCCCACATTTTTTGATGTCGGTAAAAAAACTACAAGTGATCGCCTTTTGTTCAATCCACCAGTAGTAACATTTTGTAATAGACGGTTTTATCTCATAACTTTTTATATACAGTCGCGTCACACGCCAACATTATTGTACTAAAAACAGCGTAATTACACTATTAATAATGCTTCCAGTTATTTAATACGCAAAAAAGGAAAAGAATATGAAAGACATTAAGTATATGTGATTTTTGTTGTTAGATCGAAATTATATGAGATAATTTAAAAGAAGACAACATGTGTCATACCAACAATATAATAGTTTTCTGAAGTATTGGAAAATAAAATAACTAAAAAGAATGTAGAGATACCGCACACTAGCAACAGTAATCGTGCTCTGTGGCCCACAAGCTGTTTACGTAGACAACGACGAGCTTAAAGGTTTATTCTTGCAGGAGCCCCATCGCAAAGTGAAGACCGTTAATATTAGATCCAGACTGTTCGAGGCAACCCACTGAGTCGGAACCTGGGAGAAGATCATTCTGGCTGGAGCTTTTCGGATTATGAGGATGATCAAGATCAGTTACTATGTCACTTACAGACAGCGATAACATTAGATATGCGAGGCTTGGGGTGGCTATTTAGGGGAGGTTGGAGGCCACTGGGGACAACCCCAAATAAACAGACATCATTCTCACTTGGGTTCTAATTACGCCCACAAGATTTGTTATTCCTTAATGAAGGTATCAAGGAAAATCCTGGAGTCTCCCATAGTCTGTCCTGATATCTCTCTCTTCGACATTTATTTTGAATTGTAATGTCATGCAACCGTGACACTGGATAATACGTGACTAAAAGAATTTCAGGCGATTACCAGACTTTAATATTGCCAAAATAGAGCGTGGCTAACGCATATACAATTATAAAAACATTTTAAGTTTTATCACTCTGTTTTGAAAACAAAGCTCCATTTTACAGTTTTGCTAACATTTATATGTATAAGTAAAAAATCTTTAAAATAAAGTTTTGTTAAAAAATTTAGTCAACAAACACTATTGCCCAACGTAAACGTATAATGGTGGATTAAACAAATAAGCAATGAGGTGACGAAGTGGCAGATATAATATTAGGTCCTTACATATGAAATTGTCGTTTTGTTGAACTGGCCACTTTGATCTCAAATATCTGGCGTTGGTTTAAAATTCCATATTCAAATTTATTTCAAATTTAGGCTTGTGTATTTATATTTCGAATTTAGTGATTCATTTGTTTTCGCACCATTTGCTTTTTCCTTGACATCGTTCTTTTCACAAAATGGAAAACTTAAAATATCGCGTTATTTACGAATATAAGTTCCAACGTGGCATCAGCGCTGCATAAACAGCTCGAAGGATTAATAATGTGTATGGGGAAGCTACTGAAAAATAAATCACGGTACGTTTTTGGTTCCAACGATTTCGTTTTGGAAATTTTGACCTACGAAACAAACCACGGGGACGGCTGGAGACGCTAGTTGATTATGAAGAATTAACTAACTACGTCAGAGTTAGCGGCAGGCTTCGGTGTGAGTGATAAAACAATAACAAACTGGAAAAGTGAAAAAACTCGAGAAATTTGTACGGCATGCATTGACTGAGCACACCAATAAACACACATTGAGTGCTGCGTTTTATTACTCAACCGTCACAATAACGGGGGAATGTTGAATCATATTGTTACTTGTGACAAAAAATGGATTCTCTACGACAATCGGAAACTTTTATCACAGTGGTTGAACCCAAAAGAACTGACCAAATCCTGTCCCAAGCGAAAATTGACTCAGAAAAAAATGTGAGTGTTTGATAGACCAGTGCTGGCGTCATATACACTACAGCTTCCTAAGATCTGGCCAGACGATAACGGCGGATCTGTATTGTCAACAATTGCAAACTATGATGGAAAAGCTAGCCGTTCAACAACAGAGACTGGTCAATCTGTCTAGCTCACTACTGCTTCAGGACAACGCTAGACCCCATACTACACGACAGACGATTGCTGAATTAGAGGAAATGCAGTGTGAATGTGTCCGACGCCCACCATATTCATGACATATCACATTACATCACATATTCATATACAATATGTATTGAAAACCCCCGTCGAATTCGAAAAGGGTATATAAGTACCCCAATGAAATTACCAAAAAAAAAATCCTAATTTTATTTATTATGAAGATAAAAATGTTATTGCGATTTAAAATTAACATATTTAGTATTAGTTTCCCTGAAATTTAGCAAATTTTTAAAACGTGATAACACCGTCGCCATCCCCGGCGTGGCTCAGTGGCAGTGTTGTCAAGTTGGCAATTTTGTGGCTATATCTGGCAACATTTAACATTGGTTTAGCCAAAAATATAAAATATTAGTGGCTATATATGTTAGCCACGAATTTAGCAACTCTTATAATAATACACAATATTTTATATTTCCATATCATAGCACTGGTTTTCACACATCTACAATGCCAGTGGAAAATCTGTATTTCATGATTTGCCTCTGACGGCTCTATTCCTTTATCTCAAATGCTGAGGGGGAAAGATTATTACAATATAGAATTCTGAGAGCAGGAAAGAAAAAAGTAGGTATAGAAGTAAGATAAGTTTACATGCGCTTAATTGTTTACTAAGAAAAAGAGATTATTTAAAAACGGCTTTCCTTGTTTTTATTAAATCAGAACCATCAACGTCTACTGAGTGTTATGTTGAATTAACGTATAATCAATAAATAAAACGTTTTAAGTTATGAATTTGTGATTGTTTTCAAGCTAAAATTTTTAGCCACTTTTTAGAGTACGAAATTTTTAACATTCTAGCAATTTCATCAAAGTGGTTGGCCACTTTTTGTTTCCTTGACTTGGCAACACTGCGCAGCGGTACGTTTGATCATATGGCGGTACCCTACGCCGCGCCGCCTGTATTGCCATGTAAGTTTCCTCATTTAACTAAGTTTTTTTTTACATTTTATTAGGCGTCATTTTTTTACTTATAATCTGAGATAGATAACATAAACAGACTATAATCCCGATACCTAATAACACATTCACGGATCCGACGGTGTTTTTAATACACACTGTATATATCACTCCCCGGGCATTGCTCCAACATATTACCACTTTTTTCGGAATTTGGACAATTTTTTGCAAAGAAAAAATTTAATTCCGATGAGGTTGTCCAAACCGCCTTCAAAGATTTTATTGATTCTCGCTCCCATATTTTTATCAGCAATGGAGTCAATGAACTACCTATAAAATGGCGAAAGTGCATCGATAATAATTGTACATACTTCGATTGATTAAATGTATAATTTCATAATATTGTTTTCGTTTTACTCTTTCCATATGAAACGCTAATATCAAATATATGGGAAGGGACCTATTATAATTAAGTTAATACTACGTACCTACTAACATTTTTGGTCACTGTAACTCGGTCATAGTAAAACTCGAAGTACTACAAACTACTTACTTGAAAATTGTCAAATAGAAGCCTAAAGCATTATTATTTAAGTGTCTTTTATTTGCTTAACATTATTGAAATTGTTTTGTTCATTTAAAAATGCGTAAAATATTTATTTATATTATTTTATCCACACAACAATCGTAGAAGTTGCTAGATCGATTTTTATTTATTTATTTGTTTTAATAGATACTACAACTGTTTACACATTCAACAGTATTATTATAATTATGTATAAGTAATATACCCGATGCGTATGTTACATAAAGGAGTATACAGCATTTCCCATAGCTCCGTAGGATTAATTTTATGGAAACATAAAAAAAATGAACACAAAGAAAATTTAAAATTATATTCGAATAGCAATAATAATAACTAACAACAGGAATAAGACAAAATATTTATTATAAATTGACAAAATAATTGGAAGATTTTTTTAAATAAAATCGCTATTATCTAATTATCTGTAATTTCTAGACAAATAAAATTAAAACAAACCGTTTACAAATTAACCGAGGCACAATGAACATAAAAATGTTGGTGTCAGTCATTGCACTGGTACAGACCGGTTTTACCTGTTAGCATGGATATTGTTGTCGTTTTACCGGCTCCATTATGACCCAGTAACACAGTAATCTCATTTTCGTATACTCTAAGATTTAAGTTGTCTACTGCTATCTTACGACCTTTATAGGTCTTGGTTAAATTCTGTAACAATAAATTTTTTATTGTAGATAGTTTTTACGCTTATTAATATGGGTATTGAGACAGTTATTCCAGGTTGTGATGAGATTATTGTATTTTCCTAAAGGGTTGTGACGATTCAATAAATGCGAGCTTGCAGTATAAGAAACTATATAACAGTGTATTTGTTACGTAAGCTTAGATAATAAGAGAAGAAGAAAGAAAGAGAGGTAGGGCACTGGGGCAGCCCTACTGGTGAAATACTTACCTCCAACCTACATACACAATATCGCCGCTAAATAACGTTGTGTTGCGTTCCTGCGGTGAGAGTAGGGTTTCCATGGCTCCTTGGGGTCGACAACGCGCAAATGACACCTATGGTATTACAAGCATCCATAGGCTACGGTAACCGCTTACCATCAGGCGGGCCGTAGGCTTGTTTGCCACCTTTGTAGTATAAAAAACTCCTAGATAAGTTACAGACTTACTCGGATATTCACACCTACGGCTGCATTTTTTGGCTCTTCGTCGTGAACAGTTTTTAGTAGAGACTCATTGTATTCCATGTCAGCTTCTGTATTACTAAATATCTTTGTAGTATCTGTTAAAATAAAACGAACTATATTTAAAGAACATTTCTTTTCTCAAAAACTCTTTTGCTTTTCGTATATATATCTTATGTACAAGCTATAATCGGTTACAAAAGATTATTCTTTTGGTCTGAGTGAAAGACTGAAGACGTATTGATCCAACACCGAATGCTATCTTGCAACTAAGTAAAATTATTATCTCAGTCTTCAGTATTGATAACACAAAGTTTAATACGAATGCATTTTCACGTACGCCTGGGAGTGAATGTATTGAGATTCTGTAAAATTGTATTCAATTTTTTTTATAACAAAACCTGTGCGAGTATTGTTCATTGTTCTTAGCATGAAATAAAAAATGTGTAAAAAATATGTTTTTAACTTCTTGATTATAACCAAGAATAATATTAAATAATATTAAAACTGCTTTAGTGGATAACTATTATAAATGGTTTTAGTGTTTAAACCTAAACCAATCTGACTCTTTAAACACTTCAAATTGCAATGAAGTAACGATCAAGAAAGTATCTTATTCATAGAAATTAATTAGTATTTAAGCCAACATTCAATTGATTTCAATTGTCCCATGTTTGTGTAATTTATGTTGTTAATAATTATACCCGTCACAACTAAAATAAAATAGAAATAAACACGTAAGAATAAAAGCCACTTGCAGCATTATTGACCTTCTACCAAGTAGATTTGTTTAACTAATAAAAAAAGATAAACTCGATCGAGTTTCTTGCCGCTCTTCTCGATGACCGGGATGTTTTCCGAACCGGTAGTAGTGTGTTTTGACGTTCATACGTAACTTCATAGGGCTCAAATTGAATAAAGTAATTTTTGATTTTGGTAATAAGACTATGATCCGCTGATAAACGTTCAACCAAATGCATTACAAGGCATTTTACAATATCTAGGTAAATTTGAAAACATTATCTAAATACAAATTTTCATTCTAATCATTGGACCTGTTCCCGAGAAACTAATTACGTATAACTCACTTAATTTAGATTACTATATAAAGCTTTATATGCATACTTATTCGTAAATAAACAAACAGATGAAGACGCGATATTTCGTCACATAAAATTTTCTTCTTCTTCGATCGTCTGATAGATTGGTTGCGGCTTTTGCGAGACTTCTCGAATCAGCTAAATACTACTGGCAATAGGCAGTAAGCTACTTGTACTTGTACTTGTTCTGATTTGTAAATAGAAATCTTTTGTACGGTTATGGATTTTAACTGTAATTATCACATCAAATTTCATCAAATTCGGTCCAGTAGTTTCTGCGTGATTGGCGTAGAAACTAACGGACAGATAGACAGACCGAGAAAAAGACAAAAATTTCAAAAACTTTTCAAATGATTTCTTTTCATATTATTCTAAACCTATTAATTCTAATCAAATATCTTTACTATACAGATTTCGACTCTTTACTAAAAAATTATAAAATTTATTAAAAAAAATTTTTATTAAAATTTATCGTAAAACTCAACATCTCTCTGTCTATTAATCCGTTTATGTTCTTTTCACGTGAGAACTACTTATCCGATATACATGTTTTTTTTAAGTTCATAGATATGTTATCTGGCCAAGTTACAGGATATATTTTACTATATAGAGTAACGTACGAAATAAGTAGTGACGATAATAGTGTATCAATTCGGGGAAAAAACACGCTTTTGAGTTGCTTAAATAAACTACGCTGAGTAAACCATAAGAGATATATATATCAAATGAATGTACTACGTAGTTAGTTAGTAGTAGATCTTAGAAAAACCTAAAAAAAAATCCGCAGAGGTCACGCAAACAGAGCCACGGGCACCGCTGGTTAAGTATAGATAACAGATAATTATAGTAAATTAATTAAATAGAGACGCTAATTTTCCGTACACAATCTATCGACAGTTTATAATCTCATTAGATTGATTGTAAACTAATGGTTTGTACAATTATTATCCGTTAATATATATTAGGTCCTTACATATGAAATGGGCGTTTTGTTAAACTGACCACCTTTGTCTCAAATATCTGGCGTTTGGTTAGGAATTCTATATTCAAATTTATTTCAATTTTAGGCTTGACTATTTATGTTTCGAATTTAGTTATTCATTTATTTTCTCACCATTTCATTTTTCTTTGACATCGTTCTTTTCACAAAATGGAAAACTTAAAATATCGCATTAATTACGAATATGAGTTCAACTGTGGCATCAGTGCTGCAGAAACAGCTCGAAGGACTAATGACTTGTATGAGGAAGCTACTGTAAAAGAATTAAAGGTTCATCTTTGATTCCAACGTTTTCGTTGTGGAAATTTTGACCTACGAAACAAACCCCGTGGTCGGCCGGAGACTCTAGTTGATAATGGAGAATTAAAGGTGATCGTGGAAGCGGATCCATCGCAAACAACGTCAGAGGTAGCCGCAGGCTTCGGTGAAAGTGTTAAAGAAAAAATCACTTTAACAAATTGGGAAAGTGAAAAAGCTTGAGAAATGGGTACCGCATGAATTGACTGAGCACACCAACAAACACACATTGAGTGCTGTGTTACATTACTGAACCGTCACAATAACGAGGGAATTTTGAATCGTATTGTTACTTGTGACGAAAAGTGGAGATCCTTTACGACAATCAGAAACGCTCATCACAGTGGTTGAACCCAGGAGAACCGGCCAAATCCTGTCCCAAGCGAAAGTTGACTCAGAAAAAGTTGCTGGTGAGTGTTTGGTGCATCAGTGCTGATGTCATACACTAAGGCTTCCTAAGATCTAGTTAGAAGATAACGGCAGCGGCGATTGGTTGTCAACAATTGCAACTTCGATGGATAAGCTAACCTTATCTAAAAAAATCTTGCATGCGTCTGTTAGTAATGCATATTCACATAATATATTTGTTTTATCGATATGATGGTTCACATCCTAACATAGGACCCGATATGTTGTGCTGTGATCGATCCATTACCTATCAGAATGGTCAGAAAAACGTTTGCAAGGCCAACAATTATTAAGTAGTAGTAGTATTAAGTAGATTAATTATTGTTCTCTCCGGCTTTGAACGCAGCAAATACTACTTATTAACCTAAGATATTAGGCAATAATATAATGTTTTTACACTGTAGGTTCTAATGAGAACGCGAGGACATTCTAAATTATATTTAATTCAAAATAAGCGAAATGTAATGTGATTGGATACTTTACCTTCTTTTATATTTGTGATCCAAAAGCTCTTGGTGAAAGGAAAGTACCAGGGTAAAGGCACGCCGTATTGTCCGGGTTTTATTTTCTCAACATACATCGCTATAAGCATATATATTATCGAATCTAGTATCAACATAAATACGATATGACCCGGTTGAAATTGGTCCTCATATGATATTGATGTTAAGAAATCGTTCCATTGTAAACCTAAAATAAGTTAAATGATTTAAACGCGAAATATCATTGGAAAATGAAGGACAAAACGTTCAAATAAACAGAATTTCGTATTTATTATAATATGTACTTCATAAACTATTTTAGTTATTATATTGATTACATATTAAATTTTAATTAACTGGTGTCTGCGACTTCGTTCGTGTAATTATGATGTTCAACGGGAAAAACGTTTTTTTATTATATTTTAAATAGTACATAACTTTATTATTACTGCTTAGCTCATATGGGAATGCGTAATATGTAAGCTTAATTATTTACTCTTTAAAAAGTCCTCTACCTACCAATGAAAGCCTGGTTAAAATCGGTTCAGCGCTTTCGGAAATTTAACCGGGCAAACAAAAAGACAATAAAAAAAAATTTAAAACGCTAGCTTGGGTTTTGATTACTTGAAAAAAACTATACGAACTGAAAAAAGGGCCTTTATTTCAAAATCAAAAAATATCTTTATTCAGTTTAGGCCCTAAGAATACACATATGAACGTCAAAACACTACTGCCGGTTCGGAAAATATTTTAGTCTTCGGAGAAGAACCGGAAAGAAACTCATTCGGGTTTATCTTTAAAAATCTTCTATTGTGTTTATTTATGCACATATTTAAATTGATATTATTAATACGTTTATTATAAAAATTACATCATTAAATACTTACGTTAAACCTGCATTTGAATGTGGAGATAATAACAAAGTAGCTTTTTTTCACAGAATCTAGGTAGTTCACCTTTAACTTACGACTCTTCAAGCAAAGAGTGAATAGATGGATAAGCTTGGTCCATCGTCGGCCTTATCTTTACTTACAATCAGGTAAGATCGAGACCAAGTGCATAGTTACCCATTAAAAAAAGTTCGATGACTTCCCGTAGTTTTGATAAAATATGGAGTAGACCTGATCAGTCATAACCAAATAGAGAAAAACTCGTAAACAATAAAAAATATAGTTCTGTGTTTATTACCTTTTGAAGTTCCTTCACGAATAATGATCATTTGGAAAGCATAAGATATAGCAGTGTTTGAAAAGAGGCTAAGTACAAATTTGGTTTGCCATTTAACGCTCTCGAAAATCATTTGCGTGAACATAAACACGGAGAATGTTGCGAACCACATAATCGCCATCACAGAAGCTGCAGTATTAGCTATAAATATTTAAAAATAATTGTGTGTACTTATGCACCTATGTTAGAAATTATACTTATATTTTTATCCCGCGTGCCAATGTACGAAGTTAACCATCAGTTATAATAATGTAATGAATTTTAATTTGATTAAAATACATAATGTTTATTTATACATCCTTAAATGTTTCTTTAATGTTAAAGTATATTTTTAAAAAATTTAAAAAAGTCAGCAAAATGAGTTTTCATCATATTGGATTTCCACAACATGATGCGCGCATATTTTTCAATTTTATCTTCTACTAAAAGCTCTATTCTATGGCCTGATGCTAAAACGGCCAGTGCTGTTTTTTAACAAATGAAATGTTACTAAGAAATTCCTTTTTCTCAAATCTGTGTTGATAAGTATGATACTTATTTGTGCTTTAATGAATCACAGATTTTTTAATCATACTATAAATTTAAGATATAAATAATAATCAATGTTAGTTAAATATACTAATGCCATTCACTGAAAACAAGATTTCTGATCAGGTTTTCTTTATTAAAAAAATCATTAGATGACGATATATGATTATACTTATGTTATGTAGTAACTTTATACTGGAAGTTTTTTATCTACGAATTTGTTACTGTGAATCCTAGACACTAGGCGCAACTCTAAGTGGTGCTAGTGTCCTAACAAAACAGGAACTAAACATATTTTTACATTTATCATGTAAACGACCAGTCAAGAACTGCTATACGAGTCAAATAACACAGTATGAAAACAAAGGAGGTTTACCTCTGGAAAAGAATACGCTGATCATAAAGGAGAACGCGAGGGAGACGATAATAAATAATACCATGAAGAAAAATACTACAGACCACGGTGTGAATGTAAAAACCGCGTACCCTTCACCATCTGCCGTGCTACTGAATGGTATCTGAAAAAAGTAACTTTCATATTATATATAATACTAGCAGCTTCGTTCGCGTTAATTACAATATAAAAATAAATAATAGCCAAATCATTCAGGGATAATATAGTTTCCTACTAGAGAAAGAATTTTCATAACCGGATAAGTTCCTAGAGATTACCTACCTCCTGAGACAAATTTTACCTCTTTATAATAGTTTTACAAAATGAAAAAGAATATAAATATTCAATTCATTTACAGTTTAGGATTGATATTTTGTTTTTAATAAAAATTGCGTTTTATAGTGTAAGTTAAACTAAGATGTTCTGCTCACTGAACCTAAGCTCATGTAGGTGGTAGAATAGGTAGGTAATATGAATTAATTAAAACACCTTTGTTTTATGAAGTATTTAATGCGTGAGGAGTTTAGTCACGGTTTTAACATAATTTAATTTAGTATGTTTTTCAATTTAATTATGATATTAAACAAAAATTTACTTATCCGGAAAATTTACTAAATTAATCATATATTTTTAGTTAGCTCAGTTAATTTGCAGTAAATCATACATTGAAGTTTCTCGAACATTCTAAATCGAACCAATTACAAAAAATAGATAAAATTATCTACATAATTATCTATAATTAGTTTTAGATATTTTTAGGGTTCCGATCCTCAAAAAGGAAAAAAGGAACCCTTATAGGATCACTTCGTTGTCCGTCGGTCTGTCTGTCTATCAAGACCCTTTTTCTCAGGAGTGCATAGAGGTATCAAGTTGAAATTAATATCAAAAACTCATGTCTGCAATCCCTTGAAGCTGTGAAAAAATTAAATTTCTAAGTCAACGCAATCAAAAGATACGGCTTGATTATGTCTCATTTCTATACAATTTCAAAGGGAACAAAAACCTATAGGGTACTTCCAGTTGACCTACAATCATGAAATTTGGCAAGAAGCAGTGTCTTATAGCACAAGTAAAGGAAAAAACCGAAAAGTGTAAATTTGCACTTAGATAATTAATAAGAATTAACTTTGTTATTTGCAGTTGGTAAACTGACCGCCGCATATATTGATGTATGGGGACAATAGTTTTCTAACAGCAAAGTTAAATTTGTCCAGTTTATCTTTTCGTAAAACAATATTAAAATAAAAATCAGCTCCACTTGTCGTGTATTTTCACAAACTTCACAACACCATCTATTGGTGATATAGCAACCATAATACATAGCGACATCTAACGTCGAGTAGCGACCGGTACTCTAGCACTGTAGTACTGGAGTATCGAATAAAAAAGTTTATAAAGTGATTGCGTACAAAATAAAATTAAGCGTTATTTTTAACAAGAGAGTTTTATTTTAATTATATATGTAACTTGCAGTACCATGTTCGGAAAAAAGTGGACATAAGTTTCCTAAAGTCAAAACTCTCAAAGTAGTGGTTAGTAGTTCTGTGGTAGCGATTTTTTTTAAGTTTTTTGATTTTTCTTTTGCATGCTTGATATAATATGGTTGATGATCTCTACCTTGATGCTATATTTCAAGTTTATTAGTTACTTAGAAGTAGTCTAGATTTTTGATGAGTGAGTCAGTCTGTTACTTTTCAGACATTAATAACTCAATAACTATTCGTGTCAATAACTTATTCGTGAAATTTGGGATTCTCGCAGCGGCTTTTAAGGCTAACAGTGTAGTCAGCTCTAAAAAAAAAAAAAAAGCATAGCTTTCAATTTTATCTTCTACTAAAAGCGCTATTCTATGGCCTGATGCTAAAACGGCCGGTGCTGTTTTTTAACAAATGAAATGTTACTAAAAAAATCATTTTTCTCAAATTTTTTAATCATATTATAAATTTAAGATATAAATAATAATCAATGTTAGTTAGATATACTAATGCCATTCACTGAAAACAAGATTTCTGATCAGGTTTTCTTTTTAAAAAAAATCATTAGATGACGATATATGATTATACTTATGTTATGTAGTAACTTTATACTGGAAGTTTATTTATCTACGAATTTGTTACTGTAAATCCTAGACACTAGGCGCAACTCTAAGTGGTGCTAGTGTCCTAACAAAACAGGAACTAAACATATTTTTACATTTATCATGTAAACGACCAGACAAGAACTGTTATACGAGTCAAATAACACAGTATGAGAACAAAGGAGATTTACCTCTGGAAAAGAATACGCTGATCATAAAGGAGAACGCGAGGGAGACGATAATAAATAATACCATGAAGAAAAATACTACAGACCACGGTGTGAATGTAAAAACCGCGTACCCTTCACCATCTGCCGTGCTACTGAAAGGTATCTGAAAAAAGTAACTTTCATATTATATATAATACTAGCAGCTTCGTTCGCGTTAATTACAATATAAAATTAAATAAAAATAAAAATAAATAATAGCTAAATCACTCGGGGATAATATACAAGGTGTCCAGAAAGGGTATCGGGTATTTGTAAGTTCAATGAAACAAAAATTATTTGTATGCAATAAAAAAGTTTATTGTTTATTATTAGCATATGAATTGGAGAATTATTTGGAAAATATGATGTTATCCAAATGATGACCGATACGTTGCTGGCACTCTTCTAAACGGAAACGAAGATTGGCGATAACACGTTGACACATAGCTATCGATATTGCTGCCATTTCTGACCTGACGTTTTGCTTTAACTGGGTTAGATTCGTCGGATTGTTTTGATAAACCTTACTTTTAAGGTATCTCCATGCAAAATAGTCAAGCGGGCTAAGGTCGGGGCTTCTGGGAGGCCAGTTGATGTTACCCCTTCGTGAAATGACTTTATTAGGGAATAATTCGTTAACAACTTCCATTGAGTCATTTGAGGTATGGCAAGTGGCCCCATCTTGCTGGAACCACGTTCTTGAGTTGAAACCTGCAAACTCCTGCAACTCTGGGACCAAAAAATTTCGCAACATATCGCAATAACGGTCACTATTCACATTAATTGCTCGGCCTCGTTGATCTTCATGAAAATAAGGACCAATTATGCCTTTAGCAGACATAGCGGCCCAAATAACAACCTTTGGGCTATGCAGGTGTCGTTCATGCTTTCGTCTCGGATTCTCCACTGCCCAGTACCGACAATTCTGCTTATTAACATGACCATTCAGGTGAAAATTTGCTTCGTCACTGAACAGTATGTTGTTAAAGTTGTTAAATCACTGCAGCATTTCGTTCGCAAAATTCAGTCGATTAGCATAGTCCGTATCCTTCAATTCTTGAACCAATTGAATTTTATAGGCTTTTAGATGTAAGTCTTTCTTTAAAATCGAATGTAAAGACGATTTTTTGATGTTCAACGCTTGGCTTCGCTTTCGGATGGATAAAGACGGATTTTGACGAACCGACGCCTCAAATTCTTCAATTGTTTCTTCATCGCGAACTGAACGAGGACGACCAGAGTTTTGAATTTTAACTTTCGCACCTGTATTCTCGAACATCCTGATCCATTTCCTAATGCTATCGTCACTTGGCGCGTGGCGTGTACGATATTCCGCACGATAGAGACGTTGAGCAGACACTATTGAATCACCATTACGATAATACGCTCGTACGCAAAATGCGCGATGCGTCCCCGAGTACTGTTCCATCGTGACTAAAACTCCACAAAATGGCGGACGCCACGAACCCCTCCCCGCACCCTTTAGACGCCCCGTTTCGAATATGGCGCGAAAACAAATACCCGATACCCTTTCTGGACACCTTGTAGTTTCCTACTAGTAAAAGAATTTTCAAAAACGGATAAGTTCCCCGAGAATACCTACCTCCGGAGACAAATTTTACCTCTTTATAATAGTTTTACAAAATGAAAAAGAGTACAAATATTCAATTCATTTACAGCTTAGGATTAATATTTTGTTTAAAAAAAAAATGCGTTTTATAGTGTAAGTTAAACTAAGATGTTCTGCTCACTGAACCTAAGCTCATGTAGGTGGTAGAATAGGTAGGTAAGATGAATTAATTAAAACACCTTTGTTTTATGAAGTATTTAATGCGTGAGGAGTTTAGTCACGGTTTTAACATAATTTAATTTAGTATGTTTTTCAATTTAATTATGATATTAAACAAAAATTTACTTATCCGGAAAATTTACTAAATTAATCATATATTTTTAGTTAGCTCAGTTAATTTGCAGTAAATCATACATTGAAGTTTCTCGAACATTTAAAATCGAACCAATTACAAAAAATAGATAAAATTATCTGCATAATTATCTATAATTAGTTTTAGATATTTTTAGGGTTCCGATCCTCAAAAAGGAAAAAAGGAACCCTTATAGGATCACTTCATTGTCCGTCGGTCTGTCTGTCTGTCAAGACCCTTTTTCTCAGGAGTGCATAGAGGTATCAAGTTGAAATTAATATCAAAAACTCATGTCTGCAATCCCTTGAAGATGTGAAAAAATTAAATTTCTAAGTCAACGCAATCAAAAGATAAGGCTTGATTATGTCTCATTTCTATACAATTTCAAAGGGAACAAAAACCTATAGGGTACTTCCAGTTGACCTACAATCATGAAATTTGGCAAAAAGCAGTGTCTTGTAGCACAAGTAAAGGAAAAAACCGAAAAGTGTAAATTTGCACTTAGATAATTAATAAGAATTAACTTAGTTATTTGCAGTTGGTAAACTGACCGCCGCATATATTGATGTATGGGGACAATAGTTTTCTAACAGCAAAGTTAAATTTGTCCAGTTTATCTTTTCGTAAAACAATATTAAAATAAAAATCAGCTCCACTTGTCGTGTATTTTCACAAACTTCACAACACCATCTATTGGTGATATAGCAACCATAATACATAGCGACATCTAACGTCGAGTAGCGACCGGTACTCTAGCACTGTAGTACTGGAGTATCGAATAAAAAAGTTTATAAAGTGATTGCGTACAAAATAAAATTAAGCGTTATTTTTAACAAGAGAGTTTTATTTTAATTATATATGTAACTTGCAGTACCATGTTCGGAAAAAAAGTGGACATAAGTTTCCTAAAGTCAAAACTCTCAAAGTAGTGGTTAGTAGTTCTGTGGTAGCGATTTTTTTAAAGTTTTTTGATTTTTCTTTTGCATGCTTGGTATAATATGGTTGATGATCTCTACCTTGATGCTATATTTCAAGTTTATGAGTTACTTAGAAGTAGTCTAGATTTTTGATTAGTGAGTCAGTCTGTTACTTTTCAGACATTAATAACTCAATAACTATTCGTGTCAATAACTTATTCGTGAAATTTGGGATTCTAGTTCTTCAACGTGGGTGTTAAACAATCAAAATTTGTAGGTCTAATAGCTTTTGACATAAGGAGGAGCCGAAATTAGCTCGAAAAGGTCCGTTTAAATAAACACACTAGCCGGTGTCGTCCTTTTCTAACTTGGCTGTGTGTCTAGAATTTAGACATTGGATAGAAAAAAAAATGCGTTTTCAAAATTATCTTTCAGTGAAAAAACAAACAAGTGTTCGTGAATGATCGTTTTACACTGGATTTAAAATTAAAACAAAATAAAGATGAACACTCCCTTGCTATTATTTAATTTTTCAAATATAGAACATGAAATAAACGCGCCGATAGGCATTGCCTTATATATTACCTGAATTACCAATTTTAAATTAATGCTAAAAGGCCATTTCGAACATCTGTAAATTGATATCTTTATAAAATCAGTCAATGTATTTATGGCCTATGGATATTTGAGGTGTCAATTACGATAACTGAACTACCTACATAATTATTTAATCGACAAGATGATGAACAAAAACCAAAATTTATTATTTTTGGTAAGTTAATAGCTTTTAAAATTTTCTTTCTACCCCTACACTCTGAGCTCGACGATGCTACCTAATTATTTTAGTTATTGTAGCTGAACAATTACGGAACCCTCGGTGCGCGAGTCCCACTCGCACTTGGTCGGTTTTTTAGGGTGGGAGAGGAGTTCATGATCTCTTTAATCCAGTCCTTAGATCCACGCTTGAGTTGGTTCATTCGAAATCTTCCGTCACGTCGCGTGGTGTGCTTAGGTATTTGAGTTAGTACAAATTCCTAATCTCGTTATTTCCGTACAGCATAATATAAAACAAGCTAAATGATTGAAAAGTAATCAAAAACTCGAATGTAATAAAAACACTAGACTTAACTTATTTGACTCCCAGACGCTATAATTAAATATTATATAGCCTATGTCACTCCTACAATTAAGACGAATCTAACGACACCTCGGATGCTTATATCCAAGAAATAGACATATCTACATACATACATACATACGCTCGAAAAACTTAACCCTCCTTTTTTGCAGTCGGATAAAATTTTTTTTGACAAAAACTATTTACTTACCTTGAACAATGTTACGATTATAATAACGGATATGAGAAGAAAAGAAAATTGTTTTATGAACCACGCCAGCCAATGCAGCCACGAAGATAGACCCATTATGGCCATGGTTTCCTGCCGACAAACATTATTTTAAACTTATTATACATAAATTTACATAAACGTTACAACTTACAAATTAAGACAACACTAATTATAATTTTAATGACTAATTATCTTTTACTACATTATAATGATACCGATTTATATATACCTAAATTATAATGGATTGAATAAATGGAAACAGATTTTTTAAAATTCTTCTTTTAACGATGTGAAAACAACGTGTAGGGAAAGTTTATATTTTAAATGATTATAATCATTGAGGGAAGTTTTTATCTAAATATACGTAATACGGTTTTATAACGAAACGAGGCGTTATACTGACATGAAAAACTAATTGAAGTGCATCTGATCGTAAGTACATTTCAACCCAAGAACAATTGCAAGCGCAATATAAAGTCCAATTGACAAAGCAAATTATTAACTAAGAAAATTTATAACAGCGCGGCGATCAGTAACGTCGTTTTATAAGGATGACTATAACAAGGAATTTCTCAGATTAATTAACGGTTTGTTACAAAAAATCTATTCATGTCAATTAATAAACCATAGGTATTAGTAAACTTTGAAGCACCATGATTTATTTACTCGACTATATCGAAGCCAAAAGAATGGTGTTGAGGTAACTCAACATAATATTCTGAGTGCCGGATAAAAACTGTCGGAGACCCTCGGCGGGGCGCACATTGGACTGAAATCGGAGCCTCCCTTTCATAGGATTTTAGAAAAATTAAATATGTTATTTCATAGTTTTAAGTATACAGTTTTGTCAAAACAGTCATATCATTGTATAATTCAGCAATTTCAAGCTTTATTGTTACCTTCTACACCATATAATATGGACTTGTAAATTTCAAATGTATGAAAATGGATTTTCTTTTCGTCATAACTTTTTTGTGTTTTGAGTTGTAAAGCTGAAACTTATACATATCGTTACTGGGGTGGTAACGTACCCTTAGGACCTTTCATCTTGACCCCGGGCGTCCCCGTTCAGCAGATATTTGTTGATGAAAATTTCATACTTTGATGACATTGTATTGAGGTGAAATAATCAAATATGTAGGTTTATTTTCGACCTGAATGCTACAGGTATCGATTAATAAAGTTTCCCCTGATTTACCCTACCGCTTCGTTTTCATTATCTTTCAAAAATACGATTCAGAATTAATTTTAAAAATTCAATATACCTATTTTTCTTTATTAAAAATTGTACATTACATATAAATTTGGACAATCTACTTAAATTAACACCAATTATCATTACCTGCTACTATTCTTGATTGTTTTTGTTCCACATTTGTACCAAAATGTCTTGATTTTGCTGATTAGGGTAATTAGTACTACGAAAAAGGTAAAACTACATAAAGTAACATAAAGGTATACTTAGTTCTATTTATAAAGCCTCATAATTATTAGACAATTATTCCCTTAAGATATTTATTGTTAAATATATGTTGAAGGTTAAGAAAATCCACAGCTACAAGAACAACTAATGAAAATTCCCTTACAATGACTATGTTTTAAGATTAATTATTTTGAAATAACCTTAAGCTGCAGCTCTTTTTCAATTGTTACAGCCTTGACTGTATTCACAAATGTGTACACAAATCCCAACATCATTATCATGGAAACAAATCTTTCCAATGCTATTAACAGTTGATCTTCTCTAGAACTTAGTTGAGGTAATCGTTGGAGGTATATCTCGGTATTCAAATGCTTTCTTGTTTTTTGTTTTATAATTCCTTGTGATACAGCATGTTGAATAGCCAGGAACATCTCGCTCGAATAGCCTAAAATTAATAAAGTACTCTTAAGTTTTACATTTTTTTAAATTATTAATATTAAAATATTTGATATCTGAGCACTAATGAAAAAAAAATACAAAGTTTAATAACTAATTAAATACTAAATGCAAAAATATTATGACAAGTAGATGAAGACGGGTCAACCAACTTGTAATTAGCATACCAGACCATATATAAGGTCCTTGTGTTGTTCCTGATGTGAGTAGGGTTTCCAAAGCTCCTTGGAGTAGGGGGCATCAAGGTCGGCAACGCGCTAATGGTGCCCATGGTATTACAAGTACAATGGGTTACGGTAGCCGCTTACGATGGTAAGCGCATCAGGCAGGCCGTATGCTTATTTGTCACCTTTGTAGTATAAAAAATATTATACTTTTAATGATAAGCATTTCAAGTTTTAATCACACCTGGGGACTTTCCGCCATATTTATCTTCTGGTTCTCTTGGTCCTGATTGTGGAAATAACGGAAATCTCAAATTTGTTCTCCAGCTCGATAATATTGCAAAATCCACTGAGGGATTCCTCATAATTGCTGGAAACCTTAACGTTACGTTTATATCGTCAGGCCATGATGTAGCATCTGAAATTGCGATTAATCTTTAGTTTAAACTGTTACTAACTCCAAAACTTATGGGATATTGGAAATACATACATTAAGCTATTGAGTTTAAAATTATATTGTGGTAAATTTTATTAATTATGATAAATTGAGTACCTAGCTATTATAATTTACTTTCAACAAAATAGGAATTTAAATATTATGAAATTGTCGTTTTATCGCACTGGCCACTTTGAATTAAAATTAAACCTGCATAGAGTCAGATTTCAGTGAAACTTTTTTCAGACAAAAAATTCTATAGCTTTTTAGTTTTAAAGCCTTACTTACAGAGCTTTTTTCGTTTAAAGTTCGGAAGAAGGGTATTTTGAATCAGTATTCAGGGATCTTTGCTCACTGATAGGTAGTAATTAACCTACTAAATGAAATTTATATAAACTTAGAACTTTTAAAATTTTTAATATTTGTTTATAAGCTTGAGGCTTCAGTTTAAAAGTGGAATGACGGATAAAAGCTTTTAAAAAAATTAAGAGTTGTAAGTTTATATTATGAATAAAGTATTATTCGAATACGAGTTCAGACGTGGCAGCAGAGATTGCTAGTAATGTCGATGGTGTGTTTGAAGAGGATAGGGCTAAAAACACAGTGTGCGTTATTGGTTAAACCGCTTTCGTAGTGGAAAGTAACACCTGAAGAATGAACTACGAGCAGACCAGCCACTAAAGTAAATAACATAAAGTGATGGTGATAGTGGAGGACGATCCGTTTTAAATTACCAAACAATTAGCGGCATGGTTTCACGTTAGCATACCCACAATATTGACTCATTTGATAACGCCAGAGCTCACACTGCTCGTGAAACAGTTTTAACACTAAAAGAAATGCAGTTAGAGCCCATCCGTCATCTTTCATACTCGTCGGACCTTGCCCCAACCAACTACCACTTTTTCCGGGATTTGGACAATTTTTCCACGGAAAAAAAATGTTCTTCTCAAGAAGCAGTTGAAAATTCCTTCACACAGTAGTCCAGGTCTATAAAGCTTTCTTGGAAAGGTTTAAATAATCTTCCTATTAGATGGTAGAAATGTATAGACAACGAGGGTATATACTTGGATTAAATAAATATATTTCATTCTTCAAAAAAAAAAAAAGATAAAATATAAGACAGCATCAACGCTCAGTCAAAACTACATATCATAAAATTTGAAATTTGGGCAGTAGATCCTTTTGTGGCATTGAGGCATACGAGTACATACTTAGAAAGCATTTTTGTTCTTAGCTAAGTTAGAGACGTTGAAATCTAGGGAACTTTATATTTAGCACTGGTGATTACATTCTTCTTTTTAACAAAAACTATATTTATCATCGAATTTGAATGCTGTAGTTCCTCGGCCAATCACCAATACGTTAGGTACCTATTTCTGAGATCTAAATTAGACCTGCTTGTTGTTTTTTGTTATAGAACCTTTGAAACTGGAATACGACAATTCACGCACTGCTGCTTTACGGCCCGTTCACACATACATATGATTATTCGTTATTAATAGCGATGGATGTCCATTCAATTTGTATTAATACCACTATATGTGGAAGTGAACACGTTCCGAAAAAAATAACGATTCGTCGATGAGTAGATGCTAAACTTTAGTTTTTGGAGTTTACTCCTTATGAATCGATTTTCATATAAGGCCCCGGGTACGGAAATTTTATGAGGAGTGAAATTTATAAAAAGCGTTACGTTTTTCTGCGCATGGTACGTACCTTATGCACCTTTCACTTTAAAATCATGTATGTGTATGTATAAATACAACATCTTGCTTTTAGATTTCATTTAATGATTTATTATTAACCATTCAATCGATCAGATCAATCGGTCGGCTGGTCGTTCGGTCATTCAGTCCGTCAGTCAGTCAGTCAAAATGTATTTATATACTTTAAGTTAAGTATTTAAGTACCTAACAGGATTGAATTGAATTGTTGAATATTTTACCGAATCTGTATGAAAAATGTGAATATAATAAAAATACATACCTGCTTTTAGTATTGTAAGAGATGCGTTTATTTACCCTCTTTGCCTATTTGCATATTCAATGTCAATCGTACTTAACTTTTGACCCTAGTCGTGCGTCGGAGCTGACATATATACACACACCATTATTTTTTTAATGGTATCCTTATAATACTTGATATCAGTTGCCATTGAAGTCGCACGTTTTTTCAATAAGTAACTCATTCTCACTCTGCGTTTGAGAACTCTCATGTTTTACGATGTATGTAATATTAGGTACTTACCAGCCATATTGTCATCGTATTGTATTCCTGCAAGGACGTGGTTCATAGTGTAGGGTTGTATTAAAGCTTGTTCCATTTCCTTCGCGTTCTTATAACCCTTTGGTTGAGGTAAGGAACTCATATCATAAAATAAAGAAAATAAAAATCCAAAATTGTCACTAGCAATAGTTGCCATTACGTCTCGTGTTATGTTTCTACACAACGGATTTTCTGGTGAGAACGCTAGTATCATCTTTGATGATGTGAGATTCTTCCTATAAAAACAGAATAAATATTGTAGTTTTTGTAAGAAAATCATTTTAATGTTACATATTATCAATAAAAATGAATTCTACTTACAGATCTCTTCCAGTAGAGTTAAAATATGTTGGATAAAATGGTTTATATGACATTTCTGGTATATGCTTAGGAACGACGAGATATCTTATCACAATTAAAAATAAGGAGAAAATAACAGGAGATAATATTTCAAATAATGTTTGCCATTTATGTCGTCGCTGAAGAAGGAAATTCTTCCAAATAAGAAGTTGCAATTTATTAAGCAAAGTCATTTTTTGTTATGTATCTAGAAAATACAATTTTGTTATTGTTTAAATTACTTACGAATAATTAATGAAATTCGTATAGGAAAATCTAAATCAAAACAAAGAGCTTTCTCAGCTTTCAAGTGTGCTACCTAATCAAATATAATAATTTGATGTATTGGTTGGTACCATTTTTGTATGGACTACTCGACCAGATTGGTTGGGCTCCGAACGTAAAACACGAACGGTTATAAATGTCTATGTTATTATTATAAATGAACGCTTTATAAATCTCTGTGGGTATAGATGCAACGAATGATTTGCGTATGGATCGGAGTCCTAGAAAGAGATAGGGCTTGATGAAATCTCTACAAACCCAGTAAATCTGTCAATAATAGGGAATATACGTGAAACACAAAAAATGGCAATATATATTTTAACGCTACTGAATCACGAAAATATCAATAATTCTCAATTATATTCAATATTCACTGAGAAATCCTTTAATAAAACGTATAAAAATTGTGCGGGAATTTGAAAATAGTTAAACGCAACGCCATTGGTTGACTGTGATTGTGAAGTCAAAATAATTTATAATAATAAGTGAATAGTTCATACTTCATCATAGTTGTTGGGTGCTTTTGACGGTGTAATAACAAAATAGATTGTAATGGCTTTAAAACGATTTAAATATTGATGTCGAAGTGGTCTTCACAACTAAAAAGAGTTGTTGTTGGAGAAATCATGTTTCTTTCATAATCTTCCACCACTTTTTTCTTATATCTCACCTCTCAGAACAAGTAAACTCATTTTATTGCTTGCATTCCATGTAGTATTTTTGCATTTAAGCAGTACCTACTTATAACTTGTCTTGATTTTTTGTTGTGTTCCATGACATTATGTAATTATGTTATAGGCAATGTATAGAATGCCAAATGAGAAACCGGCAAAGTACGAAATAGATCTCCGATTTGCTTCGTATATCACCTGAGAGATTTTGGCGGGATCTCAAAGTGTCATGTGATTGAGACACATATATTCGTTATAGTCGGTTATAGTCGTTTTTCTAGCGTTATAGGTTTAAAGTTGTGGCAACAATCTCACCTAATATTAAGTGACGATGTTGTCCAAGATGGCAGCACGCTAAGCTTAATGGAAGACTGGCTCTCAAGTGCAGCTTCCAGAACATACCTATTGGAGCTTGGTGACAGATTTTAATTTGAGGGTGGTAGCTAGGCAGGAGGGCATTATAAAAAGCCCTACCACCATGCTATGGTTTCATCACGATATTACTTTCACCGAAAGCTCATGCTCATTGCAGGGATTCGAACTCAGGTCTATCGACGCAGAGTCCGTACACGCTACCGACTGAGCCATCATTTGTACTAGTACTTGTTCGCAGGTCCAACCCAACCTAACCGAGCATCGTCTGTATTTTGTAACCTATAAATAATAAGGTTATGTAGATATGCTATAAATGACGTGCATATCTCAATACAACAGTTCGCACAAGTATGGTTGTCAGACCGCTAGGCCAATTCGATAACGAATACAGTTGTGAAAATCAGGACTTGCATTAACCGTGTATATTCTATCTCATTCCCTCGTAGGCTAAATCCTATAGATGTATATGTTTGTCTCAATCACAATCTTATTCCCGAGTGATATTCGACACAAATCGGAGATGTATTTCATAGTTTAACTAAATAAATAGCATTTGGCATTCTATATAATGACTAAACAAAGTATGTAATAATTCTCTTTATTTCATACGTTGCCTATAACATATAATACAAAATAAGGCATAAAATATAAAAATATGATGAATACAGTACACCATATTCGTAGCAATGTTCACTTGTGTTCTTGTTGTCATATGATATGACGTCCCCATAGCGCGCAATTTTTCTCTCATCAATCGTCCAAAGTTTAATCACCTTTTTACTATTGCACAGACGGCAACACTGGTCTTATTTATTCAAAATTTGTAAACACCAAAAAGGTAAACAATAATTATTACACTAATAACGTACCTACTATTATGATACTACAACAACTATGTTATTATCATTTCCTTTTTATAGATAATAAATATAATAATAGAGAAATAAATATTGATAAACTACTTACCGGCCGCGGCAGAGCTAATCTAGGATGACAATCTATTATTATTATCTGAGACCAGTAAAAATAAGTCTTCTTACCAATTAAATATAACTTTTTTACCATGTATTCAATGCACACAATTTATAATGCCGTTAAATATGCCATAATTGATACACTTGGTGATTTTATTTCAATGATTGTCACACTGGTCTAGCTAGCTAGCTATTAGGATAATGATGTCACATTGAGTAAAATACAAGTAGTACACAATAATTCATTGCGATATCATAGTCATCCAATAATACGATTCCGGTACGGTACCTATTAATTATCACAGAATACTTTTATACAAAATATTGCTCGCATAAATCACTATTCCCAGCTGTAGCTCCTTGCGCAAACTGACTATTGAGGCCCCAGATTAATGTCGATGTCGAATCGGAAATCAACCAAATGATGCTTGATACTACAATGATGCCAAACATCAAATAATATGTTTAACTTTTTATTACTATCTAATACCTACTGCTATCTAATAGTATTTTAAAAGCGTTATCAATAGATCGAGCAGATAGAGTATTTATTATTAGGTATATGTGTCTACAATACACAATACAGAACATCTACAATTAAATATTGTTTCGCTTCGACCTCGACGACCTTCATTGTAATCATTTTAATCATAACCAATCCTATGGAGTAAGGATGGGAGTGAAGGTGATTTTTCTTTAACGTGTTATATGCTATTTGTATTACATATTTTAAGCCGTGATTTTTTTGATTATAAATATAGCGGATAGTATGCTGATTAAGTTTCAATGGATTGTGTTAAACTGAATACAACGAAATACAGGCAGTTTTTCGTCTCAAAATGGTTATTTAAACTATATAATATCTTCATAAAGCAATAAATCGTATTTTTCATAAATTTTACTCAATGAGTTAAACGGTGCGCAATTTATTTACTTTAATTAAAATAATAATTCACATGAAATATGATGACCTTTGACTTTTAACTATAGATCCCGATCTTATTATTAATGCAAAATATGACTCAACAAATTGTGAAGCACAAAAATAAATTCAAGCAAAAATTAATTAGAAGTTCAACACATATAGAGAGACTTCGACTCATCTTTGTGCGCTGCCCTATGTGTGCGTGAGCTTTTTTTTTTTTTTTTTTTTCGAACTGACTACACTGTTAGCCTTAGGGGCCCTAAAGCCGCTGCGGCTTTTACAGCTTCACCGGACTTGTATGTGAGCTATTCTGCATGCAGTTTTTATTTGTATCATTGTATGACAGTGACGCGCCCATAGAGTAAAGTAAATACATCAAGAGATGCGCCAGTCGTCTTCTGATCAACACTTGTTTTTATTTATATGATATTATAATACGGTTGCCAAAATTGTTTCTTGGCTGGCGGTCCCTTCGCAAAAGTGTCGAATGTGAAACATTAACTGTTTTTTATTAACAACTTGAATCTAGAAAAAAAATATAAATATCTCATCGAATATCCCGACTTTGTAGATACAAGGATTTAATGTAAAATTTATACTCATATTAAAACTTATAAAATATGTGAAAAATATTCATAAAGTCGTGTCTTGATAGTGGTTCTAAACACACATACGAGTAGAAAATAACGTTATGCAGGTATAGGTATTTATATAGTAAATGCATTATGGTCAACAATATTTGATTAATTTAACAATAAACATTTTTGATAATTATCGATATTCTGCGTAAATAAAATTTTGTGATTAAATTTAAATATAAAGTTGTCAAGTATTTTATATTTAATCCAGTAACTTTTTTTAACGTTGTTTAGGTATATCGCACTGTGTCTTTGAATTTATTTAATTTTCTTACATAATCATCATTTCAACCTTAAGAAGTCCACTGTTGGACAAAGGCCTCACCCAAAGCTGCCATAACGAGTGGCCCTGTGCTGCCTGCCTCCAGCGAATTATTGCAAACTTTACCTGATCGTCGAACCACCTTGTTGCGGGTCTGCCCACATTGCGTCTTCCGATACGTGGCCGCCACTCGAGAATCCTTCGGCCCTATCAGTTATCCGTTCTACGAGCTATGTAGCCCGCCGACTGCCACTTAAGTCTAGCTATCCTTAGGGCTATTTTAGTAACTTTGGTTTTCTTGCGTATCTCCTCATTCCTAATTCAATCACGCAGAGAAATTCCGAACATTACTTTCTTATGAGGCCATAGTTCAGCACCATAATATGTAATCATTGGCAACATATTGGTCAAAGACTTTCGTCTTGAGACACTGCGGTATCTTCAACGAGAAGATGTTACCTAGCTTCCCAAATGCTGCCCAGCTGAGTGGGGTTCGACGATCGACCTCTTTCTCGAGATTGGATCTACATAACTGGATAGTTTATCCCAGGTAAACGTAATCATTAACTATTCCAAGCATATAGTCTCTGATCTCGCTACATAGACGTTTGACATGATCTCCGTCTTGTTCATGTTCATTCTAAGACCAGCTTGGTCAGAGGCTTTACTGAGGTCATTGAGAATTGTACGGAGGTCCTCCATGATCTCAGCCATGACTGCTATGTCGTTGGCAAGCCGAAGGTGAGTGATGCAATCGCCTTTATATTGATGCCTAGTTCTTCTCAGTCCAGAACCTTGTAAATATCTTCTAGTGCAGCAGTGAACAGTTTATGACAGATAACGTTTCTTATCTGACTTCCCACTGCAACAGAATAGGTTTCGAGGTCTGATCCTGCAGTCCGACTGACAGAGTAGCGTTTCGATGTGCCAGTAGTCAACTGGGCACCGCTGGAGAGACTGCAATACAGCCCAGGTTTCAATCGAATCGAAGGCTTACTCATAGTACACAAACGCTAAGGAAAGGAGCGAGTTATACTCTTCGGTCTTCTGTACAACCTGCCGTAATGCGTGTATGTGGTCTACAGTACTGAAGTCCTTTCGAAAACCGGCTTGTTCGGGAGGCTAGATGTCGTCAAACTTGCGCGCGATGCATAGTAAGTACAATTATTCGATAATAGATGTCGTTATATTATATAAATTTTGTTATTTGATCATTTTATTTTAATAAAAACAACATATAAACATGGCTCTAAAATGAGATAGGCCTATAATTTTTTAATGGGGTATTTTCGCCCTTTTTGAAGAACAGTACCACCATTTTTGTTCCATGCTTGCGGCGTTTTACCTTCGTGTATGACGGAATTGAACAAAGTTTGAAGGGCACTAAGTACTGGTTTACCACCCGCCCTCAATAGTTCGCTGTGCTTCCGTCATCTCCAGGAGGTTTGTTGTTTTCAAGCTGTTCTATACTAATCTCGTAAAAGCTGACGTCCGGAACATCTACAATTAAATATTGTTTCGCTTCGACCTCGACGACCTTCATTGTAATCATTTTAATCATAACCAATCCTATGGAGTAAGGATGGGAGTGAAGGTGATTTTTCTTTAACGTGTTATATGCTATTTGTATTACATATTTTAGGCCGTGATTTTTTTGATTATAAATATAGCGGATAGTATGCTGATTAAGTTTCAATGGATTGTGTTAAACTGAATACAACGAAATACAGGCAGTTTTTCGTCTCAAAATGGTTATTTAAACTATATAATATCTTCATAAAGCAATAAATCGTATTTTTCATAAATTTTACTCAATGAGTTAAACGGTGCGCAATTTATTTACTTTAATTAAAATAATAATTCACATGAAATATGATGACCTTTGACTTTTAACTATAGATCCCGATCTTATTATTAATGCAAAATATGACTCAACAAATTGTGAAGCACAAAAATAAATTCAAGCAAAAATTAATTAGAAGTTCAACACATATAGAGAGACTTCGACTCATCTTTGTGCGCTGCCCTATGTGTGCGTGAGCTTTTTTTTTTTTTTTTTTTTTCGAACTGCCTACACTCACTGTTAGCCTTAGGGGCCCTAAAGCCGCTGCGGCTTTTACAGCTTCACCGGACTTGTATGTGAGCTATTCTGCATGCAGTTTTTATTTGTATCATTGTATGACAGTGACGCGCCCATAGAGTAAAGTAAATACATCAAGAGATGCGCCAGTCGTCTTCTGATCAACACTTGTTTTTATTTATATGATATTATAATACGGTTGCCAAAATTGTTTCTTGGCTGGCGGTCCCTTCGCAAAAGTGTCGAATGTGAAACATTAACTGTTTTTTATTAACAACTTGAATCTAGAAAAAAAAATATAAATATCTCATCGAACATCCCGACTTTGTAGATACAAGGATTTAATGTAAAATTTATACTCATATTAAAACTTATAAAATATGTGAAAAATATTCATAAAGTCGTGTCTTGATAGTGGTTCTAAACACACATACGAGTAGAAAATAACGTTATGCAGGTATAGGTATTTATATAGTAAATGCATTATGGTCAACAATATTTGATTAATTTAACAATAAACATTTTTGATAATTATCGATATTCTGCGTAAATAAAATTTTGTGATTAAATTTAAATATAAAGTTGTCAAGTATTTTATATTTAATCCAGTAACTTTTTTTAACGTTGTTTAGGCATATCGCACTGTGTCTTTGAATTTATTTAATTTTCTTACATAATCATCATTTCAACCTTAAGAAGTCCACTGTTGGACAAAGGCCTCACCCAAAGCTGCCATAACGAGTGGCCCTGTGCTGCCTGCCTCCAGCGAATTATTGCAAACTTTACCTGATCGTCGAACCACCTTGTTGCGGGTCTGCCCACATTGCGTCTTCCGATACGTGGCCGCCACTCGAGAATCCTTCGGCCCATCAGTTATCCGTTCTACGAGCTATGTAGCCCGCCGACTGCCACTTAAGTCTAACTATCCTTAGGGCTATTTTAGTAACTTTGGTTTTCTTGCGTATCTCCTCATTCCTAATTCAATCACGCAGAGAAATTCTGAACATTACTTTCTTATGAGGCCATAGTTCAGCACCATAATATGTAATCATTGGCAACATATTGGTCAAAGACTTTCGTCTTGAGACACTGCGGTATCTTCAACGAGAAGATGTTACCTAGCTTCCCAAATGCTGCCCAGCTGAGTGGGGTTCGACGATCGACCTCTTTCTCGAGATTGGATCTACATAACTGGATAGTTTATCCCAGGTAAACGTAATCATTAACTATTCCAAGCATATAGTCTCTGATCCGCTACATAGACGTTTGACATGATCTCCGTCTTGTTCATGTTCATTCTAAGACCAGCTTGGTCAAAGGCTTTACTGAGGTCATTGAGAATTGTACGGAGGTCCTCCATGATCTCAGCCATGACTGCTATGTCGTTGGCAAGCCGAAGGTGAGTGATGCAATCGCCTTTATATTGATGCCTAGTTCTTCTCAGTCCAGAACCTTGTAAATATCTTCTAGTGCAGCAGTGAACAGTTTATGACAGATAACGTTTCTTATCTG
This sequence comes from Saturnia japonica, assembly GCA_033032175.1. Classification (NCBI taxonomy): domain Eukaryota; kingdom Metazoa; phylum Arthropoda; class Insecta; order Lepidoptera; family Saturniidae; genus Saturnia; species Saturnia japonica. Next base: position 11,140,740 of record CM065314.1, read on the forward strand.
ACTTCCCACTGCAACAGAATAGGTTTCGAGGTCTGATCCTGCAGTCCGACTGACAGAGTAGCGTTTCGATGTGCCAGTAGTCAACTGGGCACCGCTGGAGAGACTGCAATACAGCCCAGGTTTCAATCGAATCGAAGGCTTACTCATAGTACACAAACGCTAAGGAAAGGAGCGAGTTATACTCTTCGGTCTTCTGTACAACCTGCCGTAATGCGTGTATGTGGTCTACAGTACTGAAGTCCTTTCGAAAACCGGCTTGTTCGGGAGGCTAGATGTCGTCAAACTTGCGCGCGATGCATAGTAAGTACAATTATTCGATAATAGATGTCGTTATATTATATAAATTTTGTTATTTGATCATTTTATTTTAATAAAAACAACATATAAACATGGCTCTAAAATGAGATAGGCCTATAATTTTTTAATGGGGTATTTTCGCCCTTTTTGAAGAACAGTACCACCATTTTTGTTCCATGCTTGCGGCGTTTTACCTTCGTGTATGACGGAATTGAACAAAGTTTGAAGGGCACTAAGTACTGGTTTACCACCCGCCCTCAATAGTTCGCTGTGCTTCCGTCATCTCCAGGAGGTTTGTTGTTTTCAAGCTGTTCTATACTAATCTCGTAAAAGCTGACGTCCGGGATGTATTCTGTATAGTGTCGGGTCAATCTAGCTTTTAGGGCCTTGGTTAGATTCTTAATAGGCTTCTGCATTGATGTATATAAATTTCCATAGAACTTCTCGACCTTTCTCAAGAACTCTGGTTTGGATGACACGATTCAGCGGTCTTCAGCTTTGTTAGCTGGCTTTGCCCAATAAACAGATCTTTTCCGAATACGATTAATATTAAATTGGCGTATATAAGTTTCCAGTGACTTTGAGATCCTCCTATTAATCTGCTGCGAAGCACAGGCATCACCCGTAGACTGTACAATCATCTGTCCTGTGAAGATCCTGTTTATACGGTTGGTCTTAAAAAACTTGGAGCCAACCGTATGGAGCATTATAATTGTCGACGCTGCTCTGTAGGCAATCAAAACGGTTTTGTAGTTCCAGCTCAAAGCTCTCGGGGTTTTGGAGCTGGATCAGTGCTGGGCGGAGCGTAGACTTCTCAATCGATATCTTCCGGGCTTCAAATTAAGACTCAAAGTGCCTCGTACCATACGGTGATCGCTTCCGGTTTTACCGCATTGATCACAGAGACATTATTGAATATGTGCCTTTTCGTCGACATGATGAAGTCTATCTTATTTTTCGTTGCACCATCAATGCTCATCCAGGTACACTTCCTGTACTCTCGCTTCCTGAAGAAAGAGTTCATCATATAAAGGCCTTCCTTCTCCATGAAGCCGGCTAGTAGTTGGCCCCGATGATTCCGACTTCCTACTCCAAATTCAAAACCAAAACCGCAACTCTTTATCGTCTAGCTTGCCCAGTTTTGCGTTGAAGTTCCTCATGTCAATTGTGAAGTGGGCTTTGGAACTATGCATGGCTTTATAAATATCCTCATAAATAACCTACCGTACTTACCTAGCATATCATAGCATACGTCATGGTCGGAGTGTGCTGAGGTCGGAGCTTACACCTGTATGATCTTCAACGAATACCGTTGAGTTATTTGGTCCCTTCGCAAAAGTGTCGAATGTGAAACATTAACTGTTTTTTATTAACAACTTGAATCTAGAAAAAAAAATATAAATATCTCATCGAACATCCCGACTTTGTAGATACAAGGATTTAATGTAAAATTTATACTCATATTAAAACTTATAAAATATGTGAAAAATATTCATAAAGTCGTGTCTTGATAGTGGTTCTAAACACACATACGAGTAGAAAATAACGTTATGCAGGTATAGGTATTTATATAGTAAATGCATTATGGTCAACAATATTTGATTAATTTAACAATAAACATTTTTGATAATTATCGATATTCTGCGTAAATAAAATTTTGTGATTAAATTTAAATATAAAGTTGTCAAGTATTTTATATTTAATCCAGTAACTTTTTTTAACGTTGTTTAGGCATATCGCACTGTGTCTTTGAATTTATTTAATTTTCTTACATAATCATCATTTCAACCTTAAGAAGTCCACTGTTGGACAAAGGCCTCACCCAAAGCTGCCATAACGAGTGGCCCTGTGCTGCCTGCCTCCAGCGAATTATTGCAAACTTTACCTGATCGTCGAACCACCTTGTTGCGGGTCTGCCCACATTGCGTCTTCCGATACGTGGCCGCCACTCGAGAATCCTTCGGCCCCATCAGTTATCCGTTCTACGAGCTATGTAGCCCGCCGACTGCCACTTAAGTCTAACTATCCTTAGGGCTATTTTAGTAACTTTGGTTTTCTTGCGTATCTCCTCATTCCTAATTCGATCACGCAGAGAAATTCTGAACATTACTTTCTTATGAGGCCATAGTTCAGCACCATAATATGTAATCATTGGCAACATATTGGTCAAAGACTTTCGTCTTGAGACACTGCGGTATCTTCAACGAGAAGATGTTACCTAGCTTCCCAAATGCTGCCCAGCTGAGTGGGGTTCGACGATCGACCTCTTTCTCGAGATTGGATCTACATAACTGGATAGTTTATCCCAGGTAAACGTAATCATTAATTATTCCAAGCATATAGTCTCTGATCCCGCTACATAGACGTTTGACATGATCTCCGTCTTGTTCATGTTCATTCTAAGACCAGCTTGGTCAAAGGCTTTACTGAGGTCATTGAGAATTGTACGGAGGTCCTCCATGATCTCAGCCATGACTGCTATGTCGTTGGCAAGCCGAAGGTGAGTGATGCAATCGCCTTTATATTGATGCCTAGTTCTTCTCAGTCCAGAACCTTGTAAATATCTTCTAGTGCAGCAGTGAACAGTTTATGACAGATAACGTTTCTTATCTGACTTCCCACTGCAACAGAATAGGTTTCGAGGTCTGATCCTGCAGTCCGACTGACAGAGTAGCGTTTCGATGTGCCAGTAGTCAACTGGGCACCGCTGGAGAGACTGCAATACAGCCCAGGTTTCAATCGAATCGAAGGCTTACTCATAGTACACAAACGCTAAGGAAAGGAGCGAGTTATACTCTTCGGTCTTCTGTACAACCTGCCGTAATGCGTGTATGTGGTCTACAGTACTGAAGTCCTTTCGAAAACCGGCTTGTTCGGGAGGCTAGATGTCGTCAAACTTGCGCGCGATGCATAGTAAGTACAATTATTCGATAATAGATGTCGTTATATTATATAAATTTTGTTATTTGATCATTTTATTTTAATAAAAACAACATATAAACATGGCTCTAAAATGAGATAGGCCTATAATTTTTTAATGGGGTATTTTCGCCCTTTTTGAAGAACAGTACCACCATTTTTGTTCCATGCTTGCGGCATTTTACCTTCGTGTATGACGGAATTGAACAAAGTTTGAAGGGCTCTAAATACTGGTTTACCACCCGCCCTCAATAGTTCGCTGTGCTTCCGTCATCTCCAGGAGGTTTGTTGTTTTCAAGCTGTTCTATACTAATCTCGTAAAAGCTGACGTCCGGGATGTATTCTGTATAGTGTCGGGTCAATCTAGCTTTTAGGGCCTTGGTTAGATTCTTAATAGGCTTCTACATTGATGTATATAAATTTCCATAGAACTTCTCGACCTTTCTCAAGAACTCTGGTTTGGATGACACGATTTAGCGGTCTTCAGCTTTGTTAGCTGGCTTTGCCCAATAAACAGATCTTTTCCGAATACGATTAATATTAAATTGGCGTATATAAGTTTCCAGTGACTTTGAGATCCTCCTATTAATCTGCTGCGAAGCACAGGCATCACCCGTAGACTGTACAATCATCTGTCCTGTGAAGATCCTGTTTATACGGTTGGTCTTAAAAAACTTGGAGCCAACCGTATGGAGCATTATAATTGTCGACGCTGCTCTGTAGGCAATCAAAACGGTTTTGTAGTTCCAGCTCAAAGCTCTTGGGGTTTTGGAGCTGGATCAGTGCTGGGCGGAGCGTAGACTTCTCAATCGATATCTTCCGGGCTTCAAATTAAGACTCAAAGTGCCTCGTACCATACGGTGATCGCTTCCGGTTTTACCGCATTGATCACAGAGACATTATTGAATATGTGCCTTTTCGTCGACATGATGAAGTCTATCTTATTTTTCGTTGCACCATCAATGCTCATCCAGGTACACTTCCTGTACTCTCGCTTCCTGAAGAAAGAGTTCATCATATAAAGGCCTTCCTTCTCCATGAAGCCGGCTAGTAGTTGGCCCCGATGATTCCGACTTCCTACTCCAAATTCAAAACCAAAACCGCAACTCTTTATCGTCTAGCTTGCCCAGTTTTGCGTTGAAGATCCTCATGTCAATTGTGAAGTGGGCTTTGGAACTATGCATGGCTTTATAAATATCCTCATAAATAACCTACCGTACTTACCTAGCATATCATAGCATACGTCATGGTCGGAGTGTGCTGAGGTATACCGTTGAGTTATTTTGAGTATAAAACACGTTACTCTAGTTGATCACTCTCGATCTTCACCACGTTATTCACAAGGGGCTTGTGAACTATAATGAACTCGACGTCTCCCTGAGGCTGTTGGTCGCCCTCCCGGAAATAGAACAAATTACCGGATTTGAGGATTATCGTGTGCCCCTCTCTTCGGACTTCATGCTAGGTTTACAATTTAATCGCCCCGCATACTACGCAATATTTTTGTCAATTTTTCATTATAAACACTGACTCAGTAATGCGTTGTTGCTTGATCCGTATGCAAATGTTAAACATGGAGAAAAAGAAAAGTAGTTGCATTGATTACTGTACCTACATTATTGAATAAAAAAAGGTATTCAAGAAGGGATCGTTGGATTAAAAATTGGATGAGAGAAAAAAAACTCAGTTTAATCATTTTGCTCTAATAAATGAACTATAAACCTTTAGAAGAATATGATTTTAACTTATAGCCTTCTTTTATTCTTTTCGCAAATTTGTTTATGGTAAATTTTAGTTTTTCTTTACATTTTTTCTCGTGCTATTCGGTTTAATTTTTTAAATAAATAATATTGAACATTATATCCAGCGCACAATTTTTCTTTATTTTATCGCGTATGCGTCGATGGACGTACACCATCAATCTGGATATGTTTCCCAAGATTCAATAAATTCCATTAAATATTGTTTTTCAACACAATTTTCCGTGTAGATTCTGTTTTCGTTCTCAATTTATGCGTCGCGGCCGCGTGTCCGTGTCCTTGACATATTTTTCTCAACTAAACTAAAATATTGTCGCGCACGCGCACCTGCACACGTCAATACCCTCTCGCCAATTTCCGATATTGTTGGAATAAAATCAGAATTTATAGAATCTGCATTAATATTGTCAATATCAACAATAAGTTCTGCCGCAAATAGACAATACTATTGTCAATATTTAAATTATTGCCAATAATATTGCGTGTGTGCGGCTAACTATAAAGTATTTTAACATTGTTAACATTGATGGCTCACTTCATCATGTTGTTGGCACATGAGATAAAATTTTTAGATTTATTTTTGTTTTCTTACGCTAAAGAAGTATAACTTCTTACGTGCGTATTTATGTACCTAAAAAATTTTTTTTTTTTTGTTTACTAACTGTATTCTACTTGATGTTGGAACTGTAAAATCGGTTGATTTAGCAATTTTTGACGAAAGCCAATATTTATTGGTGGGTACGATTATAACTATAATTTCGCTGTAGTATCGGTAGTTTGATATGAACTACGTCATTATATTTGTTTAATGTAATGTAATGCTCGCTTTATCTATAAATTATGTAGACAATGATGTCATTCCTATTCATTTATATTTATCTACTTATGTAAAGGTAAATCCACTTTACCTGATTTACTATTATATAAATATAAAACCGGCCTTGGTATCAGTTTCGGCTGAAACCGAAACTTATTTAGTCATGTTAAAATTTGTATTATATATACCTACTGAAATTAATTGTATTTTTAATATTTTTATTACCACCTTTTATTTAAATTGCCTTGTTAGTATGGGTCAAATCTTGCAACTTAATTTTAAAACAGTTATCCCCAACAGATTGAGCTGAAACTTTGCATACACATTTAGTTTGAATGACAATGCATGGTTAGCTAAGTGACCTGATTGTGACGAATAATATTGGACCAGTTATTTTTATGCACCCCCATGGCATGGGTACCAAATGAAAGTGTTTGCTGAGAAGATTCCAAAAAACATAAATTCATTTTGTTTTAAAAAACAAGCATTTATTTAATATTTCAGTTGTACTACAACGAAAACTATAACATGCTCTAAAAATGGGCTATGTCTCTAATGAGTTCATTTGTAGTGAAATCTCGTAAACAATGAAGTCTAGGAGGTGAATATAAAAAAACGAGTAATTTTTGCTAAACTGTGGCTTATCTTTTACTCGTTAAATTACATTGTTATGTGCAAGGGCTTTGCTGAATGTTATTTATTTATGATCAGGACGGCACTGTTTAAAAAGTCGTATATAGTACTTTAAAGTAAGCAGTTCTACTACACTTGTGAGTTACTCGAACGAGGCGCAATAATAAATAAAAATCGAGTTGATTTTTGGCCGAAACCGAAACTGAACTAGGTTCGGTCCCTATTATAAACATCAACTTTTAGAATATAAAAAGAACATTTACATTAACGTTCACATTCACTGCTAAAATTGGATACATTAGAGCTAAAAACAAAAACGGCTAATTCATAATTCAGTAGTAGAATAATTCGATGTAGCTGAAACCGGCAAGGATGATTAATATTACATTATTATGGCAAATAATTTCTCATACCATATGAAAAATAGCAGTGATGAAAATTCACAACATACTGTGAAAAATTATTTTTCTTTTCATATGAAAAATAACAGTGAAGCAGAAAATGTTCCACACCTAATTATAAATGCGATACTCTTTGGAGATACGCAACAACGGCAACGCGACTACTTCTGTGTAACGTTATTATAATGTTATTTGGATAACCAATTAATAGTTTGCGCGTTACCTTAAATGTATTATAATATAACAGTTTTTTGTACTGATATACGTACTACTTCTACGGATTTGAGAAAAAGGCAGATGGAGCCGATCAGAACACGAAAATGTCCCATAAATTAGTATTCAATTGTGTCAATTTTGAAAGAATATGTCATTGCAATGTCAGCCCCCGTGTACTATAATATTATTTTAAAATTATGCCGTCTTGTGTGCTGTTACATTATAAAAATTCTTCGTAAAAAAAAAGGAAGACGGAGTATCGTTTCATAGGTAACAAAATATATTTTGATATTAATTTACGTGTTATTTTGCTATAAATCACAAAATCACAAAAATGTTGCTAGGTTATACTGAAATATTTTCGTGGAAATTATAGTAAAATATATGTATCATCGTTGGAAGTTCATTTTATTTAGTACCCTAACTATCTACGATCTACAAACATTGAAAGAGATAGCGTCATGGTTTCAAAGTAAAAAATATAAAGAACTCTGGACCATTTAGTGTGTCAAAAATCTAAAACCCAATATGGCCACCAAAATTTTTAAAATCCTACGACATCGGAGCTATTTTGTAAGTTAAAACAAAAACTTAAAGAGAATAAAGAAGTCGTTATTCATGAGAATAAAGAAGTCGTTATTCATTAGTAATAAAAAACATAGAAGGCAGATAAAACTTTAGATGAAAATTGGTATCTAAAGGTTATTGGGACCCTCACTACAAGTACAAAATCAGTTTTTTGATGACGGATGATGAATTAACGACTTCACTGCTCGAGTGGTAAAAACTGTAAAACTTATTTTAAAACCCTGGCAACATTATTGATATGGTCGTACGTGTTGTTAACTGGTTGTCAAAGACACAGCAAAATGTACGTCACGAATTTGTTTTTCTGTAGGCTTCATCTGCCTTTGGACGTGACAACGTCTTATAATTCGATGGAGCCGGTTGCACGCACGAAAAAACATGACTCATGCGCCGTTACCTCGCTCTGAGGCGTTCCATTTAAGGCTTGAAGTGCAAGCGAGAGCGCGGAACGAGCGACAAAGAGGCACAATCGGCCTCCGCGTTCGACATCGTCTTGCATTGCATTAAAATGATACCATTCCATTAGTATTTTCTTATGACGTTGTCACGTTCAACTATCGTCAGTAAACCGACTTTATAGACAACCGATTTTTTTTCAAATCTGTGCCTACGCGTAGCGTAATGTTAAGTGTGTGGCCTACTTCATTATTGTGACTATAAAGCTGGCTCCACACGTTGGCTCCAATGCTATTCGCCTACGTGTGAGTGTGGATACTTAGATATAGGCATGAGTAATATCGCTTTCACGTGATACCGTATCGTACCTATGTATTGGTTTTCGAATCCAATACTTTATTTAAATGAGAATCATAGAATGTTTTAGGTTGTTTCGAAGTAACTTAAGTATTGAAAGGTGTTCAGATATTATGATTTTTTAATGTTTTGGTTTATATAAATATTTATATTTCGTTGATTACTTTAGTTATATTCAAAGAACTGAGTCCTATGTTCTTTTTTATATCACATTATTAACACAGCGCATATTATACCTCTATTGAACAAACTAAATTAAAAATAAACGTAAAAAGAAAACATAAGTATGTATTTATAAACAATTTCGAAACCCAAGAAAGCTGGCAAAGAAATTATAGCACTTGTAAGATCACGACGAATTAATAACAAAAATAGAACACAGCACATACTAGGACAAAACACATTAGGTTAAAACAAAAAAAATACAGTAGTAAACAAGTTATTTATTTCATTGTAGTATATTCTGATGATAACAAACAAAAATACATAAACAATTACAAAAGTAGTAATAAAAATAATATATAGGTACCCTGAGATAACATGTTCCACAGATTAACAATAAATTAAAAATGAAAATAAAAATAATAATGATACAGGAAAGTACCATGAATGAATGAATGTAATGAAAAGAGTAGAGTCGAAATCCGTACATTGAAGATTTATGAGAAAAAATAATACGGGGGTTTAGAATCACACAGAACACATTTCAATAGTTTTTGAAATTTTTGTTTGTTTGTCTGTCGGTATGTTTGAACGCCAATCACGCAAAAACTACTGGAGCGAATTTAATGAAATTTGGTATTATTGTAGCTTAGTCTGAAGGTAGGTACATTTAGGATACATTTTTACATGTATGGACATTTGTATGGTATATTAATTGCGGTAATATATTCAAAATATTTACTGACATAAAGTGAAAAGATACCAAATTATTTCAGCTTTAGTTAAATTTCAGTTAAATCAATGAATGAAAACGTAAGTATTTTTATTTTCCATATATTTTTTGTAAGCACATGTAATATCGATAATTTAAGAATGGGCTTTTATTATTATTTTTAGATAGTTTTTAATGTTATTTTTAAATGTATAAATAAGTTGAATATATTCTGTTCTATCTACATTTCTACGATACATGTCGTTATTTGGTGTTTTGCGCAATTATGATTTTTATTAAATTACACTAAACAGACATACTGTAAAGCGTTATTATTCGCTGGAAAATAACGGTATATCTGTAAAAATAAAGTTTTTAAATAAATCTAACTTTTCGTAAAGGGTTGCAAAATTGATCATTTTTGTATGCTTTTATGTATTTATATACCTTTACGCTTGTATTCCCCGAAGAGGTTAAGCAGAGGTGTACTAATATACACCCACAGTTCGCTGGATACATTTTTAGGTCCCATGTAATAGGGGGCGAGTCTATTGCCATTACTCGGGTACAAAACCAAACTCAAAGTTCAAAATTTTTAATTTTCATCAATTCTTAACCGATTCTGATCAAATTTTGTAGACGGGAAGCAGTAGTAAAGGCTATAAGAATCGTTAACAATACATTAGAAATTGTAGATAAAATAGCAATTTTCAACCGATTTTGATGAAAATTGTATTTACACGGGAAATGCATGCCATTCACTTCTCAATTGATAATACGGCATATGAATTATCAACAGTATAAGTAAAAATAAAATGACTGGATGTAAATAACTACTACGCAGTAACAAATGCATGTGGAGCCGCGAGCGCATCGCCAATTTAAAATAAATTTGAATTTGGAATTCCCAACCAAACGCCAGATATTTGAGATCGAAGTCGCCAGTTCAACAAGACGCCAATTTCATATGTATGAACCTAATATTACCAGCCTGCTCCTGTTGAAAGACCTCTATCCGAAGGAAGGCACGGGTCTAATAACTACACCCACCCACGACGTATTGCTAATATCAATAAGTGCAGAGAAATTCAGTTTTCTGAATTTTTCCAAATAGGTACGTACAGTGGTATCTACTCCAAGAACATTAAATTAACAACATCATCATCATAATAATCATTAACAAAAATTACTGCACAACTGCGCGTGCTCAGCTAGTCTTCTTATTTAAAAAAAAAACCGAAGTTTGCATGTATGTTCCTTATGGACTCCAAAACGACTAATGAAATTTCAGACAATCTTCCTAATAACCCAGCGCGAAATCCTGCAAAATTTGGTAGCGTTCAGTTCAATGTTCCCTATGGATCTAAAACGACATAGCAACGCGTGACCGGGTTTGTTAGTTATATATAAATGGATTTAATCGTCCCAGGCTAGGTTAATTTTTAATTCAGTGAGTCTAAATATACTCATGAATCACCACCACTCATATTATCATCAACACCATCATAATTTTTTTTCCAGTAATTTTGTAAATCTATGAAATAATTATCTGCCTACCTATCTATAATCTGTATTTTATTTTCAATGATAGCAAAATGAAACATCACTTTAATAGTCATACTTTTATTGATACATTGAACATTACTTACACCGACCATGCAAATTACACAACCTAAACGTGTAAACATTTATGTAGTAACAACACGAATAACAAGAATTATAGTTTCAAAATTATTTATATATATATATATATATATATATATATGTATACACATAATATACAAGATCTACCTATAATAAACAATATAGATATTACATAGCTACGCAATACAATCACAGTAAAACAATACAAAAATTGATTAATTATTTTATAGGTACCTAATTTCCTCTTTTTAAAGAGTAGGAAAGGTAATTTATTTTATAATTCATATAAATAAGCGTATCAGATATTTAGTATAAATACTGTTATTGTAGATTAATTAAAACAACTGTATTGTGACAAAATGGGTACTGAATACATGCATGCATACGCAAATAAGTTTTGCATCTAAAAAAATGTCGTGTAATGTGAATTTGTAAAACTTAATAAAACTCATAGGTACCGGTTTTTTACTCCGTGAGTTGTGTGAACATGTTCATAATGTGTTATAAGTACATACGATATTAATGCTAACTTTTACACATCAAGCCCTTTACAATTAATTTTTTGTATCAGCATACTGAAAATACATATATAAGTTAATAATTTTGATTTAAAAAATTACATTTTGTATATTTTATTTAAAGTAGGTATTGTAGGTAGGTACGTCATGAAATGTAATATTACTTACTGTATAGAGAAAAATATTTTAAGTATGAGTTATGTTATAAAACATTAATTATAATTACTACAGTATGCAATTATTACGCAAATTACATTTTTTATTGAAGTAATTTAAGTAAAATGTAGATATGTATTTAAATAGACAAATGTTAATGTTAGACTTGCTAAGTTGCTTTATTTTAATTTTATGTTATAAGAAGTCAATATTCGATATTATATCACAAAAATTATAAATTAAATGAGTCTTGATGAATTACGAGTAGTTTCTTGATATTTATTAAACAGATAATAAAATACAGTTGTATAAAGTTTGTGATTTTAATAAAAAAATGTTTAAAATGAGTAGAAGTAATAAAATTTGTTAGTTTTTTTTTTACAAATATTTCTAAATTCCGTTTGTCAGTTGTCGTCAGTTAACAATTATCGAAAAAATGTTTCAAGTAGTGACCTATTGACTTTTTATTCCTAGTATAAGGCCACATTCAAGAAGCAACAGAATATTAACATAATATTAATTTAAAAAATAGATTTTAGATTCCAAACTAGCAAGTAATATATTTTATTATTTTTATAAATTTCAATAATTGTTTTGCACAGAACTTAGTAGGCTATGTGGATAGTGAATACTAACATGCAGTTTCGATAGCGTGATATTATAAATTCTAGTTGCCCTTTTTTTTAAAACATTATTTTGTATTTTAACTCATATGCGTTAAAGTCAAAGAGTTATAATAGGTAGTTAGTTTCGCAATAGTTTTACGATATTTCACTCTTCCTGTATATTAGTATATATCATACACCTTGTATGAGTGAATATAGTTTCGGTTTATGTTTTTTTAGAACATTTAACAGTTTGACTAAACTTATTCAGCGGCCCAGTGAGTTTTAATTTTTATACAAGATGGCTCGAAGTTACAAATCTACTAACGCGTAGTTTTTTTTAATAACATTATAATTTACATAACAGCCATACCAACTTAAACCTTAGACCAAGAGAATATTACAATAATTTTGTCTGAGACTTAAATGTACATGTAGTATTATACAGGTATAAAAAGATGCTAAATATGGTGATATCATCCAAGCAGTTTGCGAGTTGTTAGTCATTTGCAAAGTTAGGATTAGTATACATAATATATTATATTGGTTGATATCAACTCTTTTGTTTAAATATACATTATTTGTAATTAATAAAAACATTACAATGTTATAAAGAGTTGTTTTCGTATTTATAAACAGCGAGCAAATATATTGTTAGTAGTAGGTACCTACATAAAATAAATAAACAAATTATTTTCCAAAAAATAAGTACAGGTAATTAAGCTGCATCCATTTTATATGTGATTTACTAATTATACATACCTAATTATATGTGTTGCAGATCCCTAAACCTCAGTAATTAGACTAATAATCGCAAGAAACCCGGCAAATTAATACTAACTAAAAGTGCTTTCACCCCTTCACCAAGATTGCTTTGCAACGTTAAATAAGTACTTCTTCTGGTACGCTATATTGCTGTCATATTTTAAGTTACTGGTTTTATATAACACTAATAAATTAATACACAAAAAAGGTATTTTAGGTTAACTTAACATACACGTTAGACGTATGAGGGTCAATCAACTATTTTACCCACACATTGCTGCCCCTGACAATAATATTATTATAAATATGTATCTACTAATTGATAACACTGACACAAAAGTATTATCGCAATTGCATCTAAAATTATTAGGCATTAAAGCTAAAGACGACATGATTGAAGTAATTATTGGATTGACAAATTATTGGCATGATATGGTTTATCATGTGTATAGAAAGACGGAAAAACGATTTTGAAAAAAAAAATTAAACATTCGTGTCCCTTACAAAATGCGTATACTGAGTTATACCTTCAGGAATTTCGTCTAGAAAACACATGGATTGGGTTTTTCGCCGTAAGTAACTTCCATTGTGTTTGTCCTTCACTCGCAAGGGTGCGACGGTGCCATTTTATAAGGCTTTTGTGGTCAGAAAAAACGAAGAGTAAAATTTATTTAATAAAAAAAGGCTACTTTGTAAAAAAAAGTATCGGGAATGGATGATTTGTTTATGGTTCCAAATTTTTTTTTCTTTTCCTTGCTAGATTGGCACAACTGTTTTTCATTTTGGCGCGGAGTTTGAGTTGCATCTGTCCTTTAGATTAAATACAGTGCTGTTTTTAGTTAGATCATATCTAGTGTGTATTGCGAATTTCATAATGGACAAAATCATCGAACCAAGAGTTAGTCTTAAATTTTGTATCGCCAATGGAATTTCATGTTCAGAGACACTGAATATGTTACAGAAGGCTTACGGTGAATCGACTTTATCAAAAACACCTCTGCTTATGAGTGCTGCAAAGCATTCACAAGCAGTCGAGATATGCTGGACGTTTTTTGTCGCCCTGGTAGGCCATAAACATCTTCAAAAGTGAACGAAATAGTGACTGAAAATCCTCATTCAAGTTTGAGAGAGATAGCCGCTGAACTTTCTGTGTCTCACGAGTCGATCCGTATCATTTTAAATAATCATTTGGTTATGAAACATGTTGCCGCTTGGATAGCCCCAAAAAACTGAATTTTCTCCAAAAAATCAATCGCATAAGAGTCGCTTAGGACATGCTCGAACGAGCCAATTCTGACCCAACATTCATGAAACGCATTGTGACTGGTGACGAGACTTGGGTTTACAAGTTTGACATGCAAACTAGTCAACAACCTTCGGAGTAGCGCCTTCCAACTGAACCGAAACCGAAAAAACCACGCCAAAGTCGATCAAAAGTCAAAGTCATGTTGATTGTTTTCTTTGACTATCGCGGTGTTGCGCACTCGGAATTATTACCGTAAGGTCAAGTGGGTAAATCGGGTATATTATTTTAGCGTTATGCGGTGTAAGAGAGTAAATACGATGAAAAAGACCAGATTTGTGGAAAGAAAGTTCTTGAATTTTGCACCACGATAATGCGCCTTCACACGAGGCCATCATTATGAACGAATTTTTGACCAGAAACTCAACAAACACCTTCGAGCAACCACCACCTTCTTCACCAGATATGGCTCCAGCCGACTTCTTTCTTTTTCGTAAACTCAAATTACCACTTCGTGGCACCTGTTTTCATTAGTTAGAAGACATAAAGGACAATTCGCGAAGAGAACTAAAATCAATTCCGGAAATGGTGTTTAAAAAATGTTTTGATGATTCGATTATTCGTTGGCGTCAGTGAATCGTTTCTGAAGAAGCATACTTAGAAGGCGATAAAATAAATTTGGATGAATAACTAACATTTTGTGTATTATTGCCTTTTCCCGGTACTTTTTCACACAGTAAGATTATAACCTCTTCAAAATGCGTGTATATTAGTCGATTCACCCATGATACAATAATAAGAAAATTAAATTTAGCATATATCGCCTAAAAACCAATAGGTATTTCCTCAAGATTCAGTATAAATCTGATTTGATGTCGCTAAAGGAATCTTCTGATTGAGTTATATTGATATAAAATTAATTATTATCAATATCAATAGGCCCTAGAAAGATCTAAGTCTTAAATAGATAACAGTGTTTCTTTTAGTCAACGGAAATCGTCTAATAAATATAAAACCGCAGCTACATATACTAATTCGAATATTTATTTACTAAAATTTAAATTAAAGGTATATAAGAGATTCTCGATTACTTTTATTGACAAAGTATTAATACTTCCAGTATTCGACGGAATTTATTTCCTAACATAGTTTTTGGTAGGAAATATAACAAATAAAAATTAATATAAAAATAATTTACTTAGTGTAAGCTATGTTAATGTATTTTAAAAATACACCACCTAAAAAATATTTTTAGTTAAATTTACATTTCCTCAGATCCTCGTTAAGCTCATAATTATAAGAGTTTTTAAATCAAAATATATATGAAAAGATAGAATCTACATTCTTTTTTACCTACTTATTTTTGTTCCATAGAAAAGTGTTATAAATAATTAAATAAAAACAAAAAATCTAAGATCTAATAATTAATGGTTTATACTTCTTATAAGTTTAGTACAGAAGTCTCATATATTATAGATAGATAACATAAATACTGTTGCAATTTCATATAACATAGATTAATATTTAAGAAGATAAAATTTAATAAATAAATTGTTGCTTATCGGCGGTGAGTATTGAAGAGTTTTGTGTCATGTCTTTAAAGTTTGTGATCAAGAGATTCCATTTAAGTATAAATGAGATTATCCCAGGAAATACGACAAAATCAATTAAATAACATACAGATTCATGCCCACATAATCTACATATGAATATTAAAAATGTAGGTCAAATAAAGAACTTCTATTATTCGAATTTTTTTAACAGACTTTGATGAAACTTACATGAAGCCAAATCGGCATTATAGGTATTATTTAAGAAAATAAAAACTTATTAAAATTGTTACACACTGCAAGTGTGAGAGTGCAAGCGGAAGTCTACCGTTTATGCAAAACAAATAAAAAATAGCGAAAGTAAGAAGTACTCTGAACCGATGTGAATGCTTGCAGAGATTAAAGAATTAAATGGAAGCGAAAGAGGTTTCCAAGATAAGTCTCTATCAGTTATAGATAGCTGCTCGTAGGCAAATCGCGTGTGATGATAAATAAAGCGAAGAAAGCTACTGATCGTTTTCGCAGCTCTCGCAGAAAAATCTTTTTGCAAATAATGCCGATTTATGAAATTTATACACAATATTAATTTTATTCGATTCAGTGAGATTCGTCAATACAGTTCGAGTAAAAAGTAAAAATAATGATGTACTAGTCAGCTTGATTATTCCCTTGTAGCTTTGTGAATCTGAGGAACACTTGTTCGAGGGTGGTCTGTGAGACGGAATAGTCCTCGATGGGAAACAGTTTACGTGCCTCCTCCATCAAATGGAAGATGCGCCACCACGGCAGATTCGTATCGTTCAGATAGTAAGAACTAACGCCCAAGTAGGATTCACTGCCAAATAGATTAACTCTTTATTATTTGATAACTTTTAACACGTTCATTGCCGTTCACGCAATATCGTGTGTTGCGGCTCTTACCAAACGGACGTTCACGTTCACATGATAGTATGATATGTCATTCAGATAAATAACTTATATTTGTTTACCAATAAACAACAACTAAATATAAAAATTAGAACTTTAATTATAATCAGTTTTCCTATTTCATGGAGGTTAATATTTAGAGTACATTAAATCCTTACATAATAATAATAGAAGTATATACCTAACTTATTTTGAGCATAATAAATCCAAAATAAAAAATCATATTTTCAGATTGGTAATGAACGTGTTAACTATTACTTATTTATAAATCTTATTAAAAAATCAAATCAAAATAAACTAATAATTTATTCGATTTAGGCCCTAAGAAGGTACTTATGATTGTCAAAACACTACTACCGGTTTCGGAAACATCCCAGTCATCGATAAGAGCCGGCAAGACACTCGTTTGGGTTTTCCATTTAAAATTTTTCTACTGTTCCAAATATATTTACAGTTAATAATCATATTACAGTTCGGTCGCTGAGAGAATATGTTCCTGATATTTGTCACAACTGAGGACTGTTTTAGCGTCACAAAATGGCGGCCCATTACGCCATTTGGGGTTGTCGTTTTTTACCAAAAATATAATATGCAATGCTACATTCAAAGGATGCTCGACTGACTCATCTCGAGGGTAGTTCCAACATCGAATGTCACGCGACACCGTACAATCGTCTGCTGTGCAGCGGACAGGGGTTCTCTTAGAAAAGACGCACTGAGTTCCCGTGGTGATTCATTTGTAGTTGTGTATCCGCGTAGGATCATGACTTTACCACGTTATTATGAGCATAAATTGTTTGTTTTATTATTTCTGTCTAATTTTCGACTAACTCAAAATCATGTTTCCACGGTTTTGACAAAAAGTATAATAGTGTTGGCTTCATACAAAATTTACTAAAGACACTTGCGTTAGAGTCTGGCCATCGAAAGCTGTCCAAAGAAAACGGCGTCAATTAAAAAAATCTAAAGCTATTAACGCTAAATAAACTCGGCATAAACGTATTTGATACTATGACGACTGAACTAAAGACTATTTGTTGCGTTGTACAAAGTGTATAAAAATTACTATTTATATTAATTACTGATTTTTTATTCAACTATAATTGTTTTTGACAAAACGGAACAACTTTTTAAATAGATCCATTTACGTCTCACATAAAAACAAAAATATAAAACAATATTATGGAATACTTACATCAGTTTTGCTTCATTAAAATGTTCAAGAATGTACATATTTATATTAGCTATGTCAGTATCTCTATCTGGACCTTGTTTGCATTTTACTACCAGTGTGTATCCTGTGGCAAGTAATGAAAACGTTATTATTCTATTTATCTTAGGAATGGAAGCTTATTGATGCGAGTGTTATTATAATATATCCAAAAAAAACAGATACATAGGAAAACAGACAAAAGTATAAAATATGTAATATAATTAAATTTTAGATTTTCATATATACGGCAAAGCGATTCTTCAATATTGATTGAAATTTTAAAAACCCTTTTAGTCAATACAAAATATTACTTGTAAGGACTAAATTAGAATAGCTTGTGCGTTATAGTCCGACCGCCGTCAGAGCGACCCTCCTGATGGTTTGCGGGACGACGGGTGTGCTTACACGGTATTGAGATAATACCCTATATCTTACCCTGAATGTTATTGCAACTGTGACAGATATTAAGTGACAAATAAAATAATAAATATAAATTGTATTGTTGTCATTATTAAAATGATTAAAAAACTATTAAAGGTATTAAGCAAAAACTTGTACGTGTAACCTATACACGCTATTAAATTAAAACTTCTTTGAATTTAATAGTATTGTATATTGACAATATAATTTACTAGGAACGCGTAAGAGCATTACTTTGATTACGTAGGTAATTCCATTTTGGTAAAATAATCACATGTTTAGTAATAACAAAATTAAAACCGTGAAAGCCTCACACGTCAAACGTTTATTGCTGCCGACGACCGGTAAATTATAGACTACCTTATTGGTCGCTCTTGTTCCCTCTCGTGTCTCGCACACCATAAGGAGAGTCGCGCTTACGGCGGTCAGCTTATAGTGTGTGTTGCCAACATCACCCTTTACACAAAACGTAGCAGCATAAACACTGCTGTTTTAGCAGAAATAGTGTATAAGTGGCGATTTGAACGTTGCGCATGTGATGGCAAAATTACGAAGATGGGTTTAACTGTGATTACCAATAGCACCCTATGTAGTAATTCATAAATGTCCAAAAACAAGTTTGATAGACGTAAGTACGAAAAGTATAATTTTGAAGTCCACAGAAAGTCAAGTTTTAAGTTATTCTTTTAAAAATCTCATTTTATTTATTATCTTTTTACAGATGAAGCTATAAAGTAAGTTGTATTCCTTTCGGCAGCTTTAAGGACATTGGTGGTACTTTTATTTCAATTGTTAATGATATCACTCGTTCAGTGATTCCGATTTATACGCATAAAACGGGAAAGTTTAATCGAAAGAACTGGAAGAAATTGAGGGAAAGAATTAAATTTTGTTTTTTTAACCTGATTTTTTTAAAACTCAAAATGTACCTTTTCACTCACGTAACAGTAAAATACGTATTATTAAACTTACCTTGAGAAAATTTACTTTTAAGATGCTGTAAAGAACCTAAACAACATAGCTTGCCATTGACCATTATAGTAAGTCTAGAACAGAGTGCCTCGCACTCCTCCATACTATGCGATGTTAGGACTAAGCTGCGACCCGATACTGCGGCATAGCTTATTGCAGACCACACTAGACGTTTCGATGCAGGATCCATTCCTGTATTAAAAAAATTAGTGACCGTCAGGGTGTTAGATATTAGGATTAGCGAACAAGCTCCTATTTATTACGTTTAGAATAAATACAATTTACCTGTTGTAGGTTCATCGAGGAATATTAATGGTGAATCTCCAAGCAAGGCTACAGCAGTACTGATTTTCCTTTTTGTTCCACCACTACATTCATGCACCTATAAGAAATACAAAATGTTCAAGATTATCTTCATACATTATAATCTTTATTTATATAATAACTAGCGGGTACCCGCGACTTCGTCTGCGATTATTGGATATCACTATCTGTGTGCCAAATTTCATCTAAATCCGTTCAACTGTTTTTGCGTGATTGAGTAACAAACATAGAAACTTTCCATTTTTTATATTTGTAGTATAACACTGGTGAAGCTATGACATTTACTGGGATAAAAAGTTCCGTCTGTTATTCCAGGTCATAGACTATCTGTGTGTCAAATTTCATCTAAATCCGTTCAGCCGTTTTTGCGTGATTGAGTAACAAAGCTACAAACTTTCCATTTATTATATTTTTAGAATAACACTGGTTAAACTATGACTTTTACCGGGATAAAAAGTACCCTATATGTTATTCCAGGTCATAGACTATCTATGTGCCAAATTTCATTGAAATCTGTTCAGCCGTTTTTGCGTGATTGAGTAACAAACATCCAAACATACACACTTTCACATATATTAGTAAGATTAGCGAGATGATATTATGGATCTTCACCAGCTTAATGAAATGGTGATAAACCCGTCATGTTGATTCTTTTTTGGTTTGTGACGTTTCGAGATCACTTAGTGGCTTGCAGGCTGGCATGACAGCGATTGATATTATGGATCTACACCAGCTTAATGAAATGGTAATAAACCCGTCATGTTGATTCTTTTTTGGTTTGTGACGTTTCGAGATCACTTAGTGGCTTGCAGGCTGGCATGACAGCGATTGATATTATGGATCTACACCAGCTTAATGAAATGGTAATAAACCCGTCATGTTGATTCTTTTTTGGTTTGTAACGTTTCGAGATCACTTAGTGGCTTGCAGGCTGGCATGACAGCGATTGATATTATGGATCTACACCAGCTTAATGAAATGGTAATAAACCCGTCATGTTGATTCTTTTTTGGTTTGTGACGTTTCGAGATCACTTAGTGGCTTGCAGGCTGGCATGACAGCGATTGATATTATGGATCTACACCAGCTTAATGAAATGGTAATAAACCCGTCATGTTGATTCTTTTTTGGTTTGAGACGTTTCGAGATCACTTAGTGGCTTGCAGGCTGGCATGACAGCGATTGATATTATGGATCTACACCAGCTTAATGAAATGGTAATAAACCCGTCATGTTGATTCTTTTTTGGTTTGAGACGTTTCGAGATCACTTAGTGGCTTGCAGGCTGGCATGACAGCGATTGATATTATGGATCTACACCAGCTTAATGAAATGGTAATAAACCCGTCATGTTGATTCTTTTTTGGTTTGTGACGTTTCGAGATCACTTAGTGGCTTGCAGGCTGGCATGACAGCGATTGATATTATGGATCTACACCAGCTTAATGAAATGGTAATAAACCCGTCATGTTGATTCTTTTTTTGTTTGTGACGTTTCGAGATCACTTAGTGGCTTGCAGGCTGGCATGACAGCGATTGATATTATGGATCTACACCAGCTTAATGAAATGGTGATAAACCCGTCATGTTGATTCTTTTTTGGTTTGTGACGTTTCGAGATCACTTAGTGGCTTACAGGCTGGCATGACAGCGATTGATATTATGGATCTACACCAGCTTAATGAAATGGTAATAAACCCGTCATGTTGATTCTTTTTTGGTTTGTGACGTTTCGAGATCACTTAGTGGCTTGCAGGCTGGCATGACAGCGATTGATATTATGGATCTACACCAGCTTAATGAAATGGTAATAAACCCGTCATGTTGATTCTTTTTTGGTTTGTGACGTTTCGAGATCACTTAGTGGCTTGCAGGCTGGCATGACAGCGATTGATATTATGGATCTACACCAGCTTAATGAAATGGTAATAAACCCGTCATGTTGATTCTTTTTTGGTTTGTGACGTTTCGAGATCACTTAGTGGCTTGCAGGCTGGCATGACAGCGATTGATATTATGGATCTACACCAGCTTAATGAAATGGTAATAAACCCGTCTTGTTGATTCTTTTTTGGTTTGTGACGTTTCGAGATCACTTAGTGGCTTGCAGGCTGGCATGACAGCGATTGATATTATGGATCTACACCAGCTTAATGAAATGGTAATAAACCCGTCATGTTGATTCTTTTTTGGTTTGTGACGTTTCGAGATCACTTAGTGGTTTGCAGGCTGGCATGACAGCGATTGATATTATGGATCTACACCAGCTTAATGAAATGGTAATAAACCCGTCATGTCGATTCTTTTTTGGTTTGAGACGTTTCGAGATCACTTAGTGGCTTGCAGGCTGGCATGACAGCGATGAACGGTGATGGATTACCGATCTCTCGGTGGTCTTCTTTTTTGTCCTAACTTCTAGTCCCCTTTGTTGAAAACCATTACTGCCATTATCGAGAGAATATATTGTCCAGTCTTATGACGATTTCAGTATCCCAACAAGATGGTGGCTCCTTTGTTAGAACTTTCTAGGGAGTTTTTCTGGAATCTCAGAATTCATGGTCCATGTTATTATTTATTATGTAATATGCCACCTATATTACACAATATATGGTCAAACAACACTTTATGAATAAAAAACAGACCACTACACGACAGTTTAATATCCCGCCAAAAACTCTTCTCTAGGTGGTCATCGTTGATTTCAGATTGTACTATGCTTACCATCAAGGCACTGTGCCGTCGTTTTGCCGTGCGTACTATATGTATAGTTAAAAAATCGTTGGTGTCTCTGTTCGTAACCATGTAACTTTTGTACGACTTGACCGATTCAGATCATATTCACAATATACATAATATATTCATTGCTATACTAGGATCCGATGGGTGGGCACTACGATCGAGTTATTGACTACGGGAAAGAGCAGAACCTTGTGTAGTCAGTAAATATGTATATTACTTACCTTTTTATCGTAATGTTTGAGAAATCCAAGTGCTGTCGCAAGTCTAAGCGCACGAGCATCTCCGACTTGAACTGGAATACCACGCAACAGGCAAAAAATACGTAGAGTCTCACGCGGAGTAAGGTTTTCGAATAACGCGTCGAATTGTGGACAATATCCTGTCGATAAAAAATCATTCTGTAGAGAACCATAACGTCAGAGCTTTTAACTTTTTCAGTGACAGGGACCCATGTAACGGGTTCATTTTTAACTCTTTCGCGGGTTTAGATACCCACCCACGTACATCCAAATCAGCTTGGAGACATTTTTGCAGTTGTAGTAATGTACAATATAGTATACGTGTAGCTAGTGTATAATGTATGTTGGTAGTTAGAGTCGGAGGCATGTGGTAACTAGCGCAAACTAGTTTATTCCGGTTTTAGTCACTGTGTCTATTACACTACTACAAACATTGAGGTATTAAGTACTACGTAATAGAGTTGTTTGAAACATGCGTTGGAGTGCATGCACTCAGTCTGTACCGGGCACTTGTCTCAATGACTAAAATCGCAAAAACGTCTCCAAGTTGATTTACCTATTGTTGGCTATTTTATTAGAAGGTTTTTCTTTTTTGCAAATACACTTGTCAATCGGTCGAAATTTTTTATTATAGTGTATATTTTAATTACCAAGACTTCTTAGTATAAATTTGTGTTGGTTTAATGATTTTTAGTTTTTTTATTTTATATTCCGAGCACATACCATACCTATACCACTATCTCACGTCGTGGGTTTACTAGTAAAATGTATGGCATGGTATATAACCTCTATGAAAACTGTACAGATAGCGAAAGTATTAATGATCACGGCGCTACTGGTTTATCACTCACCGATGAGTTGGTGCACCTGACGCACGTGCGTTTTGATAGAGTGTCCGTGTACGAGTGCGTCCCCACTGGAGATACGCGCATCGCCAGTCACCATGCGAAAGGTGCTCGTCTTGCCGGCTCCGTTTACACCCAGTAGCCCAAAGCACTCTCCTTTTCGCACGGCTAAAACAGAACACGCTTTATATTCGACTATCCTTCGAGGCATTTACCCACAAGGTAAGAAGACTACTGACCAAACGACAACCTGCTCACGGCGAGAAACTGTTTATAGTATTTGGTGAGATTTTTACACACAAGGCTGTGAAGTTGTTCCTCCGTGCGTGTGAAATGTGAAACTGTGTATCTCTCTGCAGCTACGTCGCTATCCTCATTCTCTGGAATCGACGGTACAGGGTGTGGCCGAGGAGAATATAGCACCTGAGGAATATTAATAGATAATGTTAGAATAGGGCCAATAAGTGAATGGGATTTATCATCGGGTCAAGCTCCCAATTTTGCAGCATTAAATTAACCAAAATTCTCTATTGTTCATACGTACGTAGTTTACTCGAGTATTGTTCGCAAATTTGGAATTCTCTATATAAAGTATATATAAATAGGTTAGAATCTATTCAGCGTAGATTCATGAAACATTTGCAGTACATGTGTAAAGTATATGATGATAGTTATGAAAAGAGATGTAGAAGACATGACATGCTACCTTTGCGCGAAAGACGCAGAATAGCTGACATACTTACCTTACTCAAGATAGCGCAATGCAAAATTGAATCTCCTTGTTTGCTTTCTAAACTAAACCTTAAAGTACCAACTAGATCCGTCCGTCAACCTATTTATCTTTACGTTACCCATAGTTCTACGAATTATAGGCAAAATTCATTTTTGTGAGATCAGCCAACTTAGTGAACAATCTCGACGAGTTACCTGAGCTCGACTTATTTAATTCACCTACAAATATCATACGAGCAGAAATGTCTAAAAACTGGTTTGACATGACTTCCTGACTGTCCCGTTTATTGTGTTTTTTTTTTTGTTTCCCCTTTCTTGTTTTTCTTTCATTAGTTGATAATTATTATATAGTATAAATTAACATAAAGCAGACGAGCATTAATTTAGTCTCAATATGCGAAAACAGCTAAATGGTGTAGAATTTATGAATATTTCGTATACAATTAGAATTTAAGCACTGTATGTTTTCTGAATAAATAAAAATAAAATAAATAAAATTAGAATCCAGTATCTAGAGTAAAAAAATAATTAGTAACTAGCATTTTCTGTACTAGCATTATATGAGAGCTATCGTCACCCAAATTCGATTATTTTTGGCATGTATCAATGATAATATAAAACATATAAAATAAAGTACTAGCCAAAGCTAAGACACCTAAGATATTTAAAAGCCGTTGACAAATAAAAAAAGGGTTTTCGTAAATCACAAAGACTAATCGCAGCCGTGTTTATCAGCCGTTGTAAAACTTTGATAAACGTAGAATTTTTGCTATTTATTAGGTCGCGATACTAAAAAGTCTGAAAACCGATGTTATAGGACAATAGTCATTACTATAATTTTTATGAATTGATGTTTTTAGCGGAGGTGAGGAACAGAGAGTAAAGTTCCTCATCCGCCATAGAAAAGGGAGGATCTTCCGGCCAGACGGGTGCTATGTCTGGCGGGCAGCTGCCCCGACTGTTGTAGTCGGGTTCTTGTATATATACTCAACGATAGAGTTAATTTCTATAGCGCAATGTAGGATAGTAAGATGCGTCCTATGTGACTCGATAGATGTCGCTACGTGTCGCTACGTAGTTGTGTCGATGCGTTGATGCGTCAGTTGTGGCGAGAGATGTCGCTACATCACTCCCCTCCGAGACCGGAGGTCGATAGCAGGTTGAGTCGTCCATTTGTGATGCTTGCCGGGCCAGTGGTGAGTTCCAGTGAGTCGGAACTAGATGGCACGCGATTGTTACTACGCAGTAGTTATTTACATCCCGTAATTTGTCAATAATCCATATAAAAACTATCTTATCTTTTAAGTTGGACCAAATTATAAATAGTTACGAAATTTGATCATAATCGGTTCAGTAGTTTCGAAGTTTATCCCGAACATACATCGTAACACGAGATTTTTATATATATACAACATGTGTTACAAATACATAAAACAATACTGCAGATACTATCCCGGCAAGTGTCATTGAACTTAAACCCCTTAAAACACTGAGAAGTGACACCAAAAATATTATTCATTGTTTACATTCATACTGCAATTACGTCAAACAAATAATAAATAGTCTATGATCAAAAAGTCGCTGGTCGAATTTTGACCACAGGGCGACTGCTAGTTATATTAATTACCTTATTTAGAAGCTCATATTCTTTAATAAGAAGAATACTAAATGCTATGATGCCGACTGTGGCCATCATGAACAAGTATCGTCCGATGCCAGGCTCACTCCATTTCAGATACGGGTCATCTTCAACTGTAAATGTTTTTATTTTCATTTTAAAATGTTATATTTGCGTTGTCTTATAAGTTATTCTACAGTACCTACACCAAACATTTGGCAACTAAATTCTATAACGTGTATTTGTCATCGACATTCGCGAAATTGCTTTCATGGGCAAAAAACCATAATTTAAATTTTAAAAATGAATAAAAATATAAAGTTAAACATAGCATTGATTCAGCAGTAACATTTTTTATATTGTTTTCACTCGTTTTTACTGGAAACTTACAAAATAATTATTTCATAAAATATAACCATATCTTATGAGGCCCATAGTTAGCGACCACGTCTCAGCATTATAGGTAATCACCGGTAACACACACTGGTCAAAGACTTTCTTCTCGAGAAACTGCGGTATCTTGGACGAGAAGATGTTACGTAGCTTCCGACACGCTCCCCAGCCGAATTAGTTTGAACGATTGACCTCTTTCTCGAAGTTGAATCTACCTATCTGGATAGTTTGTCCTAGGTAAACATAATCATTCAACAACTTCAAGCGTAGTCTCTGAATTTTACCACCACTCACACACCCTTCGTTCACGTTGTTTGCCTTGTCTGTACGTAGCTAAGTCTTTAATGTTTAGTTTTTAATCTCCCAATAGACAAGTGTGCCACAGAACTGGAGTCAAGACTTCAATTCTATAAACAGTTATAGAGTGCATGCAAGGAATTTAGAAATGCAAAATGAGTGGTTAGCCATATGTGAGTTCTGCATCCTAGTAGCACTGAAGTGGCGCGCCTTCTTCTATGACTGATCTCCTGCCCTACTAAAATTTTATCTCAATGCCTTCCAAATGGGTCATTTGTCCAAGACCAGAGTAACTAAGTAAGATAGGGGAAAGCCTCTAAAAAATCTTACTATACTTCTGATGAGGCAATAGGTACAGCCAGGCACTTATTACTAGGATGCGAGGTGCTTCTTGGCAGGGGTCACTACTCACGGCGCAATGATAGAGTACTTCAAATTATACGTGAAGCAGTAAGTCTCAGTAGCTAGAGATCAAAAAGGAGTAACCACTAACAGAAGACAAATTAACTTTATAAAAGAAGGCTCAACAGTAAATGCTAAAATTAAACCCTACTCAATCCTAGATTCTGCACCTGATTGGACTATTTTAGTGGGCACATATGAAAAGCATTATAAAATCACAGAGGATGTCAGTGTTTCGTCATCCAGACCAGACATTTTTCTTTATTCTCGAGAAATCAAGCGTATGGTACTTGTAGAGCTTACTGTACTATGGGAAACTAAAAACGGCAATGTGGTTAATTGATTTGCGGTAGAAGTGGGAGCGAGAAGTATTCCAGCGAAATCTCTCTATAACTTGCTAAAAGACCTCGGCCTGTCGAGAACTGCAGTAAGTTGAATTTAAAACGGGTATCTAAAGCAGCATTAATAGGCTCTTACCAAATCTGGTTTGGCATGGAGAGGATTCGCGGGCATTCAAAGTGAGCCCTGATGTGCATCATAAGGAGGCCCCCTAAACCTACGCCTGGGTCGCAAGTCCCGGGGCCGCTCGTGTTTCCCTTTCTCTGCCACACTATGGACTTGGCACCCGCACGGTGAATCCATGGAATAATAAGATGTTTGTCTCCCTCTTTAAAGTTTATTATTTAGTTAAGTTTTTTTTCAGGTTACTTAATACAGAAAGTATTGCATTAATTTAAAGTGGGCAAGCAGAATTGTACAATTAATATTATTTACGTCTAAAGGCTATAGGGGTGGCAAATTATATTGTGCACCCAGGCGGCCGGACACAGCAGGTATCTTTGGCTCGGCCCTATTTATATGTGAGATCCAGCAGAATGAGGTTCAAAGTATTACAGTACTGCCGCTCTGTATATCGTGCCTGAACTGAATTACGAGAATAGAAACGCCAATGCCATTCGGAAACAACAGGTTTTACTAGTTGCCTCATAAAATTAATACTACTTAAAAAATAATTTATAGCTATAATACACTATGTATTCCAAGAGTTTTGAATAACAGACGAGGCCATTTCAGCTAATTAAGAAATAGGGAAACGACACCAGCGAGACAGTAAGAAATTATCGTCCAAGTGAGTTGCAACCACCTAGAAGATCTAGGTGAATGTCTAAGGTCAATGATGAAATTTAAAACCACACAGAAAAAGTGCTAAATACAAAACTCATAAAATTAGTGAAACTAATAAATAGCTGTAAAGTTCAAAGTGTACATGAGATTATTAAAGTACATTTTAAAGCATAACATTGTAGTGTTTTTTTTAACTGGTACAGTATGGTGAAATCCGAAACCATAGAAGATCATCTTCTGCTGTCTGTCATGTTTTTTTCTATTTCAATACAATGAAATGATCCTTTCATGAAATTGAGTCGTTAGCATTAAAATATTAGTCAATGTAATTGATTTTTATGGATCTCACGCTTGATCGATAAATTAACTATGTCAAAATTGTTTTCACAAAAAGGAGCCAATTGTTCCTAAGACAGTTGACATTACTTATGGTTTCCGATTCTCCCATATTGTTCCAATTAAAAAACACTCTGTAGCCATTGATGGAATCTGAATTATGAATGAACGTCTGTACGTCACTAAGTATTTAGAACCGCTTCAACTGTGTAAAGACATTGCTTTGCTGAGTATGTTTTATCGTCTGTAGCATGGTGAATGTCCTTAAATTGTTTGACCTTATCCGATCATCTCCTTTCTATTACAGAACCACGCGGTCTAGTCTACAGAGCCACAGCTACACGGTAGCGTCCATCCTGGCACGAACAAAGAAGTTCTCTAATTCTTACCTTTGCTTTACCGTGCAGATGTGACGTGTTCTCTCTTTTTTATGATATTGGATTCTTCAAACGAGACATGAAGAGGCATTCCAGCATGCCGGTATGACATCGACGACTAGCGACCAAATTTGTATCACCAAAGATCAGCGGTGTTTGTGGACTGTACCGTACTCACCATCAGGTGCTGTAGCCATTTTGTAGAGCTAATTTATTTAGAAAAATATAGCGTATGTAAATATAATACATCCAATGCGAATGAAATGATTATATACATGAAGGCAGTGCTTACATAAAACACGCACTCACAAGCATCACTTACTGCAACACACGGTGAGGTTGAGCTGGTGACATATCGTTTGCCGCGTGCAATTTATGATTTTCAACTGATCGCAGAGACCGTCGCACGCTAGCATCGAGAATGACGAAACGCTCATGTCCCTGGCAAAACAAATCCAAACCATTATAGAATTCAAATTTTTCAATATAAGAACTGTTTCTACTTTTTATTTTAATTCTGGCAACGTCACGTCAATTATTCATTCGTTTTCTAATTATTCTTGCAATCTTCAAACGTAGCTCAAACAAGATGCCGGCTCCATTATTAAAATTGTACAGGGAGTTTTTTGGCAACTCAAAAATGTATGTTCCTAGTTAAAATTTATGATCCACTTCACTTGTGCACAATTATAATCAACTTACATCACATAAAATGCCGTCAAAGTAACATAATATAGAGCGAAATAACAAAAGTTTACAAATTAAAGTAAAAACCACCACATGCCAGATCAAATCTGTACTGTTCTTTATTTAAAAACCTTTTTTAAAACGTTTTTAGTTATAATTATATTACCTGAAACTTCGGCTAATACAGTAAATTGGCAAAGGTGAGAAGATCCAATCGAAGATATGCGCATAAAATGGACTTCCTACTTCTGGTATACGTAATACCTCGGTAATCAGAAAAGGCATACAACCTGAAAATTTAAATACTACTTTAGATAATTGTGTTAGCGTACTGCATAGATCGAGACTATGAATATTGCTAACATAATGCTTAAGGCACCCTAAGATTGCAATACATTAAAAAAGAAACGGATACTTATGTAATTTCGATCTATTTTCTATTACGACCCTTGTTGTACAGCCCTCGACATTAAATCACGTGACGTACATTTTCTGTTAGCGTTAACAAACGGTCGGGTACCGGGAGACTGACACAAGGCTGTGATCGTGTCGTTGTACAAGGGAAAAGGATCACAACAAAACTAAAAATTACCACTGAATTAGCCTTCTCAGTGTTGTCGGCAAACTGTATGCTAAGGTAATAATTGAAAGAGTTATGTTAGAAACAGGTGAGAGAATATGGGATGTACAAGCGGGATTTAGAAATATTATGGGATGTACGGATCAGATCTTCTTCTTACGGTGCATAACTGAAAAAAATTTGGCAACAAACCAAAAAGTCTTTTGTGCATTCTTAGATTTAGAAAAGACCTATAACAAAGTGATGAAGAATGAGTTGTGGTTGGCATTGTCTAGGCATGGGGTTTAGCGGTGATCTGATACAAGCGTTGAAATCTCTCTATGAGGATTCCAGTACTTGTGTTAGAATAAATGGAGCATACACTGAATGGTTTGAGAACCAAAAGGGTGTTAGACAGGGATGTGTAGTGTCTCCATGGCTATTCAAGTTATTCATGAATAATTGTCGGACAGATTTGAAAGAGAGTGATTGTGGACTGAGAGCTACTTGTCAAATGTTTTCTTTACGATGATGATCAAGTTTTATTTGCATCTTCGGCTAAGGATTTGCAAGCGATGGTGATTATGAATTAAGCTTTGAAAAGAAAGGGAATGAAAGTAAATGCAAAGAAGACGATAGTTTTGGTGTTTGAAAAGGAAGAGAACATGACAGAAGTATGTGTCTGGATTGATGTCGATGAACTGGAGCAAGTAAGTGAGTTTGTATACTTGGGATCGATGTTTACTAGGGATGGAATGTCTGGAATGGTATAGGAAGGAAAGGAATCGACCGTAATATGGTGAATGGGGCTTTGCTCTCCTTTATGAGCAATCAGAGAACTTCTATAAAAGCTCGTTTGGCTGTGCATAGAGGAGTGTTGGTTCCAACGCTCATGTACGGAAGTGAAAGCTGGGTGTGGCAAAAACATCGTAAAGTACAATAAATGCAGTAGAAATGAGAGCGCTAAGAGGTATGTTATGAGTGAAATTGAGTGACAGGATAAGAAATAGCGATAAGAGAAGTTTGTGGTGTGAAAGAAGATATAGTCACACGGACTAAGAAAGGGATGCTTAAATGGTTTGGGCATGGTGAGAGGATGAATGAAAGAAGAATGACTAAACAAATTTATAATGCGAGTGTAAAAGGAAACGTTGGAAGAGGAAGGCCTAGACGAACGGTCATTGATCAAATCGGGGACGTTCTGAAGAAAGGTCAGGTCAAGAGTTCTCTAAACTGACGAGCGGCCATGGAAAGATTAATTAATGTTGAAAAAGCGAAAGATGTATTTCAGGATCCTAGCAGGTGAAAGGACGTGGTCTCTGCCTACTCCGTTGGGATATAGGCGTGACATGAGTATGTATGTATGTATGTTAAAAATCATAGAAAGGCACCTTGGCTAGGCCTCCTTGACAGTATTTAAACACAAAGTTCTAACTTTAAAACCCTGTAGATTAGTCTGTTATTTACCCTCTTTAACAAATAAATCTTCTATATTTGAGGTAAAATTTTCTTGAGTGACCCGCCCGATATTTCATGGAAAACCAAATTTAGAAGTTGATTCTCTCGGTAGTTCCCCTATTTATTGACAACATTTAATGTAAAAATAATAGTAAAAAAATATATTTACCAGTAAAAATATTCAAAAAACACATTTTGGAAAACCCGGTTGCAGATGCTTCAAAATAGAACGATGCCAAATAATGCAGTGGTATTATTGCTAGAGAGAATACTGAAAGAACTAACAGTACTCTACCTGAAATTTTTAAGAGCAGATAATTTTAATTTTTTGCTAGTTGGTGCTTGGACGCTAGGCGTTTAATTGTTTAATGAAAATATATCATTATCACCTACTAAATTTCTGGATTCATAAGGAACATTAAAAAAAATGTTATGAAAATCCGTTACATAGATTATAAGTTAAATTCGTTCAAACACACAAATAAATCAATTAAAAGCGCTTTACAATAACATCAGTATTATTATGTCGCTATAATCGGTCATCGAATATACGGGGATGCACGAAAACAATTATCTTAAAAGAAGTGAAATAAACTTGAAATATTGGCCGGCATTCGCAAGCCTAGTTTTATTTATAACAAGTACTGGTCACACATAAAGCATAGCCATGGGCGTTATCAGCTATTTCTGGCATAGTATCAAAGTATCATGTGATTGAGACAAGCACATACATCTATAGGATTTATCGTACGAGGGTATGAGATAGAATATACACGATTAATTTTATTTTATAATTTATATTTCGCCAACATAGGCAACTCATTGGCAGAAAAAATTAAAACGAACAATAATATGAGCCCTACTACCACTGACTCTTGTTCCTTATCAACAAAATCATTTGTTCTTCTTCCGACTGACGAAACCGAATTTGAATTTTTAATAGCAAACCTAAAAGATAACTCATGTTCAGCTCGTGATAATATTTCTGGCTTAATCCTAAAAAGATACAAAAATGTTTTAGTTGGCCCTCTTACATATATCTGTAAACCTTTTATTTTCATCAGGGATCTTTCCAGATGCTCTAAAGTCTTCTGTTATAATAACTATACATAAAGGAGACTGAGAAAGAAGAAGAAAAAGACTGTGTCAATAACTATAGGCCTATTTCTATCCTCCCAACCATATCTAAGATACTAGAAAGATTATTAAATTCCAGGGTAATTAAATATTTAATTGTTCACCAAATCAATTTGTTTTTCAGAAAAATAGATAGTGCGAAGATGCTTTATTAGAATTCACTAAATATATTGTTTCTTCAATAGATAAACAGTCTAAAACTCTAGCCATTATTTAGATCTAGCGAAGGCTTTTGACACTGTCTCTGTTCCGATTCTTATAAACAAATTAGAACGGATAGGGGTTCGAGGTACTCAGCTCAAATTATTAGGTCCCTACATATGAAATTGGCATTTTGTACGGGAGGAATATAAAGTCTTTTTTTTTTGTTGTAAATTTTATTTAATTAATCAAATTATGCACCGTTGTTATCTATGCATTTTTGCCAACTCATAGGTAGTTAATTGATCCCTTTACTAAAAAAAATTATGGGGGCGTGAATCAATAGATACTCTTTGAAGGCGGTTTGGACTGCCGCATCGGAGTTGAATTTTTTTCCTTGTAAGAAGTTGTCCAAATTCCGAAAAAAATGTAATCTTTTGAAGCAAGGTCCGGGGAGTACGGTGGATGTCGCAGACATTTCAATTGTAGCTCATCTAACTTAGTGGTTGTTTGTTGTGCAGTGTGTGGTCTTGCGTTGTCGTGAAGCAGCAGTGGCCTAGAGCGATTGACCAATCTTGCTTGTTTAGCAACTAGTTCTTCCTTCATAGTTTGCAGTTGCTGACAATAGATATCTGCCGCAATCGTTTGGACAGATTTTAGAAAGCTGTAGTGAACGACACCGGCGCTAGTCCACCAAACACTCACAAGTAACTTTTTCGGAGTCAATTTTCGTTTAGGGCAGGATTTGCAGCCATTGCGACGAGCGCTTCCGATTATCATACAGTATCCACTTTTCATCACAAGTAATGATTCGATTTAAAATCCCTTCAGTATAGTGTCGGTTGAGCAAAGTAACACAGCAGTCGACGCGTGTTTGCAAATTCGATTCACTCAATTCATGAGGTACCCATCGTTCAAGTTTTTTTACTTTCCCGATTTGCTTCAAGTGGTTTAATACAGTTTTATCACTTACCCCGAAGCCCGCAGCTATCTCTGAAGTGCATTGTGATGGATCCGCTTCCACAATAGCCTTTAATTCTTCATCTTCCACTTTGGTCTCCGGCCATCCAAGGGGTTGGTTCTGAAGGTCGAAATTTCCAGAACGAAAACGTTCAAAACAAAAACGTACCGTGCTTTCTTTTACGGCACCAACGCCGTACACATCATTAATCCCTCGAGCTGTCTCTACAGCACTGGTGCCACGGTAGAACTCGTACTCGTAAATATACCGATATTTCATGTTTTCCATTGTGCGGTAATAAGCTACGCCAAAAAAAAAAATAAGGAGGAAAAAACAAATCAATGACTGTTTTCAAAACTCAAATGTACCAGCAAATGAATTTATAAATTTGAATTTCGAATTCTTAACCAAAGAGGAGATATTTCAGATCAAAGTGGTCAGTACGACAAAACGCTAATTTCATATGTAAGGACCTAATATTTATCGATTATCTATCAAATAGAACACAATGTGTTAAGATAGATAACTTAATTAGCAATGAATTGCCTATTACTTATGGCGTCTCCCAAGGAAGTATTTTAGGCCCTACTCTCTTCGTCATGTATATAAACGACTTATGCAACCTCTACTTGCCTTATGGTAAAATATTAACATTTGCAGATGACACATCTTTGATTTTATTGTTGTTGTTCTTAAAATTAGACAACGAGGATCTGGAGATCTGACATTAAATGTAACTATCATCATTACCTACTGTTGTATAAAATTTATATTCGTATTTTTTGTTTACAAACAATATTGTATATAAATAAGATGCTGAATGTGAGGTCAAATAATTTTTTAAATATATTTATTAGGGGCCATCCATACATTACGTCACACGAATTTCATGATTTTTGACCCCTCCCCCGTCCTTGTCACAGCTGGTCACATTTGTGAGACCCCCCCCCCCCCCCCTACCTAGTGTGATGTCACATATTTTGCAATTTTATAATTAGAAATTTATTAAATTAAAACAACAGTGTTCGGAAATTATTTTAATTTCCATTTAAATTATTTTTCAATAAAATCGACATCAAATCAAACAAAGGTATAAAAATTAACAAAACATAAAAAAAATTACTTTAATGAAAGATAAAAACTTAATCCTCTTCAGTCCATACACTTCGAACCCATTCCTTTATATTATTTATAACTGGCATAGTAGTCACATCGTTCTCATTTGGACAGTTAACATCAGAAACATTTATTGTATCAAAATCTTCTTCATCTAACCATAAAGCTTCATTGTCATCATTCAAACAAAGAATTTCCCTGGCACGTCTAGTAGCAATTCTTTGAGGCCTAATTTTCGCGATGGGCAATATTTCTTCTTGCATTTTATGTGATTTCTTGTGTAGGTTAGTGGCCTTGTATGATGCAAAATATAGACCACAGATGCCACACGATCGCTTAAATAAGTATGCCTTGACACTGGGGCAATAGGTATCATACGGAACTTGCTTCAAATATGATGAAGCTCAGAGATCCAAAACCCCTCTCGTAATAGTCGCCAAAGGCTAGATCGTCGCACACCACAACATAGAACATCCTCACATTTTACTATTTGTAATAAATATTTTCATTCACGTACATGATGTGCGTACCAAATCGCATCATTTTTCAATACCTTAGCCTGTTCGATATCCAGTCTAGTATCTGTTGGCGCAATGAAGTCGGCAACCACAGGAAAATAATTTTCGACTTAAAGAAGTTCTAATGTACTTAGATATAAAATATTATATTTTGAAAAAATGTGATGTCATAAAACTTGGGACCCCTCCCCACCCCTTGTCACACAATGTCACACTTCGTCGACCCCCTCTCGCCCCATAAACGTGTGACGTAATTTATAGATGGCCCCGATTAATGCAAATCCTGATTTTCACGACTATTCTTCACACTAGGATTAGTGTGCTATCATCTTGGGCCACATCGTCACTTAAAAATCGGGGGGATTGTGGCCACAAGCAAAGCCTATATAGGCTATAACGATAAAAAGGCTAAATCCTATAGATGTGTGTTTGTTTCTCTCACTCACATGATACTTTGAGATCCCGCGAAAAACTCTCACATGATATTCCGGTTATTCGGATTACCGGTTTCTCATTTGGCATTCTACTACACATTGCTTAAAACATAATTATATAATATCATGGAATATGGCAAAAAAAAACAAGTTATAAGTACAGTAATGTGCCTATGTGCAAAAATACCTACATGGAACGCTAGCGATAGTTTTTTCCCTTGTCCGGAGAGGTGAAGACAACGTAAAAAGTGGTGTACAATTATGAAAAGAAACATGATTTCCCCACCAACCCCTTTATATAGTTGTGAAGATCACTGCAACGCCGGTATTTAAATCGTTTTTAAGTCATTACAAACTATTTTGTTGTTACACCGACAAAAAGAACCCCACAAATATGAAGTCACTTGTTATTATAAACTTTGACTTCACAATCACGATCGACCAATGGCTTTGCGTTTAACTATTTTCAAATTCCCTACAATTTTTGAACTTTATATCAATTAATACTGAATTACATTGAAAATTATTAATATTTCCGTGATTCAGTAGCGATAAAGGTTGTAAAAAAATTATCATGACCTTTTTTGAATTTCATGCATATTCACTGTTTTGTAACTGTAATTGAAATTAATTAATTTCTTTATAAATATAGGCAACTAGCTGTGCCGCACGGTTTAACCAGCGGGTGTTAAATTTATTCAACCAATTGTTCACAGTGGCACCGCGCTGCGTCATCGCACCCGTGTAGCCTTTGTTGTTCTCACTTCCCGTACTTGCCCTACAGCTTTCCCCATTGCTTGCCATACATGGTTACTGCTCCACTCCTTAAGAGTCGTAACATGAAGTTATTCATATAGCCTATAACCTTCCTTAATAAATAGGCTATAAAAAGCAAAAAATATGTTCAAATCTGACAGGTAATTTCAAAGATAAACTCGTTCAAACAAACAGATAACATTGTTTTAGATTACCTAGCTCTGCAGGAGTAGACAATGTGATCTCTTGGAAGCAGGCCAGAGTGATTATGATGCACAGATAGATGAGGAACAGCCAGACCCAATCCCACAGGAGCGCCGTGCCCCACATTATAGCAGGCCTCACACCAGACACTCGCTGAAGGAGTTTCGCACCGCTAATGCGCTCCTGGATATGTTTAAATTTTAAATAAACGTACAATGTTTATTATGTTAAACATATTTATATTAACTTAAAATTTAAATATTGCTTCTAATAGGATCATTGGTATGCATTAAGAAAAGGATCACTGATATTAATTATTATAAAAAAAGATATTTAGAAAATAATATAAAATCGTTTCATAATTAAGATTAAACCGTGATATTAAAAAACATGGTAATGGTGATACGCCTGTGTTACGTCTAAATAGCCAATAACCAAAAATTTTACAGAACGCTATAATTGCGTCGCGCTAGAGACCAATAGATACCCATCTAACAACACCTAGTACGAATTGAAAATAATAGCGCCAAGAATATCGGTTTTTAACTATTGGATTTTTTTTCGAAAATAGTGGAGACCGAGATCTCGGTCGGATCTTAATAGAAATCAGTAAACATACAATTCTATTTTTCAACCTACTTCTAGAGGAGTGAAGTGGGAGATGAAAGTTTACAATAGTACTGTATTTATTAGGTAAGAGATTTGAAAATCTTTCATAAAGCTAATAACTGAATTACAATAAAATTTACTAGTACTCAATTGCTATTTAAACTTTGTTCGTAAATATTTTATATAAAATATGCAAATGTAAGACTTTATTACTACTATAGTCGACGCATTATGAACTGAGGCTTCAGGTCATAAATCATATTTATCTGCCTGTCTCGCTCGCACTTACAGGTCTTATGGAGAGGCGTAGTGTCGTGCGTAAGAATTGTAGAGGTGCATATCGATAACTGGATAGGTACGATCGATATGCTAAATTATGTTAAGTATTAATAGGAATAATTTTTCGCTATTTGAAAATAAAAGTTGTAAGATAAAATGTTTGTTTCAACGTTTTCATAGAGAAAGGGCCGTTTTTATCTTTTCTAGGGATATTTCTTAGTTCTTCAAAAATCCTCATCCGTATCTTCTCCATCTGTGTCATCTTCCTGTAGGTTAATTATCAGAGATGGTGTTTGATCTCTTAAAATATTTCTTTCAAGTCCTTATCCTGGAGCTTCTCGGCATGCCTCACACATTTGGTCCAGTCTTCTTGAGTAATATTATCAATAGCTTTGTGGAGAAGAATTTGAACATCAACAATGTTAAATGTATGATTTTTTGCAGCAACTTCTCCTTTGACTTGAGCCCAGATGAGTTCGATGGGGTTATATTGACAGTGATATGGAGGCAGTCTTATCACTTCGTGACCCATTTCATATGCTAACTGATCTAAGGCATTTTTTTTTGGGTTACTCTCCTTCACTTTTCTGAACAATTTTTCCCTTATGTCTGCATTCGAGCAAGGAATTTTCTTCTTTGTCGGCCATTCTTGAAACATTTCTTTGCGTGCGCAGGTAGCCAAGTATCGATAACAGGTTGCATTGCGTGCACATTCCTACTGTCAGTGACATTTATTGCCCGACGACTCAGATTAAAATGCGTCGACTATACCAGCTTACCTTGATTACAAACAATACAACGAATGCCGTAACAAAAGCCATACAAAATCCAATATTGAATGCAAATTGAAAACCCATACTGCTTCCCGTAGCCATAACTTTCACCTATAAAACAAATTGATTTGTTAAGAATATTATATCACAATTTGAAATTTATTGAAATGTGCTTCAAACACTTACTAAGTTTTCAATTGAATAAGGCAATGGATGATTAACAAACTTTAGAGAGCTGCCCGGTGAAAGAGCGCGCAATATTGCGTTGTTGACGAGTCCGAGAGAGATAGCAGAATCGTGATATCCGTAATTACTAAACCACGCAGTGATATTTTTAGGAAAGAAAGTTGCACCTACTAATACTTCATACCGAATTCTAGGAAGATCGTCTTGGCTCTGAAAATAACGGGTTTTAAATGTTTAGTACAATAAATGTTTATATCCTATTAGTTAGGTAAGAAAGAGTATAATGATAACGTATCTATTTAATTATAAATATGGCATAAAGCGTCTGACGCACACAGCACTTTTAAGTATTAATATTATTAGTTGACTCGTGCGAATATTTTTCATAAAGAATGTGAACAATCTAACAGCTGTTATATAATTTAAATCAGGTAGTTATTAGATGGCGCATTGTATATAATATTTCCATTAGCATCAACAGATGGCATTCTTAATGAAAAAGTGCTTTAATCATTTTTTTAATGAAAACCTTGAATTTGAACCATTTGTGTATAATATTGTCTATTGTTTCGTCAATAGCGGGGAACATAGATTTTAAAAAGAATTTTTAAATAAATCATTTTGATGAAAAATTGACGGAGTTATGGCATTGCCAGGGACACATCTTCAAGAAATAATGGGTAAAATTTAAAAAAAAAACCTCGAACATTTTAATAATTATCATTATCATTGTAAATCTACCTACACTTAACAAAAAAATACTTCCACGCATGCATTGATTCTAAGTTTCGTAAGTAGCAAGGTTTTCAAGCGCAGAAAGAATATTGTTACGTGTGTGTAATATAATACCTCAGCACTATACAACCGGTTGTTAAGATGATGAATTTATATGAAGATAAATTTTGTTTCATACATTAAAATTAAATGTTATAATTATAAATTATGACCATCATTATAATGTATATCCAATTATCATATTTTTAATTATATGAAGTTAAAACAGGTATGTGTTTATCTGATTTTAATTAAATAGTCGCTCGCTCGGTCGCTTATGGCAAACATGCCCACTATCAATCTCTTTCATCATTTTGCCGTAAAGTTAAGAACCTACCCAGATCTTGTGCGAATAAAAAACATTTGAACTGAGTAAAATGGGTTAGCAAAAATCGGGTTCTCGAGGTTTTTATTGTTTTACTAGTTTTTTTTTAGTATGAAACTAACAAGTATTGTACCATTTTACAATCCTGATTAAATGCGCGAACTTTTAATGTCACTTGCCAAGGCACTTTGCAAAGTCCACAAATTTTGAAAATTTTAGATTCATAGTTTAACAAATAGTCTTAATTCTTGAAAACTTGAGGCAGTTGTGTCATTATTTTTGACTGTGGTTCTAGAAATGTTATTAAGGGTTACGGTTCCAAAGTTTAAATGAACAAAAATAATAAAAATTAACCACAATAACCGAAAAATGGTTACAGTTTGACCAAATTTCTAGGTTTTTCTTAAATGCCCATAATTTCCAAACTGCATGGGATAGATTTTTGGTTACAATTAGACTGATGGTTACAATGAATTCTGTCACCCCGTTTCGGCTTGACGTTGAGTTCTGGGACACCCTGTATACACCAAATTACTTATGTTACCAGTCTTGTCTTCTTCAAGCAAAAATCTATATAAGAGTATAAAAGGATAACTAACAGATATATCAACGCACAAACCAAACTATCGGTGCTAGGACTGTAAAAAATTTCATGTGGGTTCCTTTTACACTGTAGGTGTACACTAAGGAAGGATTTATGGAAATTCAACCCCTAAAATAGTGAAATAGGGGATGAAAGTTTGTATGAAAGTCCGTAATTTTTGAAGATAGATCTATGGAAATTAGTATTTAGCAATTCAGTAAAAAAAGATAAGACATAACTGTGACGTGAGCGAAGCCGCGGGCAAAGCGCTAGTGGAATATATATTATTAAATTCATTGTAGGTTTATGGTTTGCTCACAATTAACCTGATGTTAATCGAAGATGTGGCTCAAGTTGATAACACATTAAGAGTAGTGGAAGTACTGGCTCTTAAGTGCAGCTACCGGAAAACACCTATAGCCCTTTATGCGTGACAAAATTTTCAACAAGCCAACTGGGCATTACAAAATACCCTACTACCATGCTATGGTTTCATCAGGATTTTGTCCCTTACCGAAAGCTCAAGTTCATTGTACGGATTAGATCTCATATCTATCGATGCGGTGTCCGGACACGCTACCAAAGAGTTATCATTGCTTCAATTAAATTGCTTTTATTCTTAATATTCTGCATGCTCGAAAATTGTAGACTTACACACTGTATTCAAATGATGGATTATGATCTGTCTACATGACTCCAAACTTACATATTATTATACTCTCATAAACTGAACCGACTAAATATTTCCCAAATCCATTTTAGCGTTACGACGAATTGATTTATAAACATCTATCAAAAATGTTTGCTTAAAGATTCATACCAGTTTTAAGTAAAATTTTCCCAGGTCCATATTTCCGATATCGTTTAGGGTCATATCAGGAGAAGACTTGAAGTAGTCCTTGTAAGCAAGCATTGCTTTAGCATCTAAGGAACTTTCCGTCAAATTTCGCGAGTATGATATAATTGTTTGAGTTGTTCTGAACCCACTCTCTAAACTTAGTGTCAATGGAGGTAATTGTGATAAAAATTTCCAAGACCTTGATATAACTACAGAGAGTATTATGTTAATCACAGGGGTTACAAATTGTATAAAAGCTGACAGTTTATTTCTCATTGCGTTGTAAGCTAATTTTAGAAACATAGCTTTTATGTGGTTTTTTAGAAGTCTTATTCCTCGAACATTTTCTATGGGCTCCACTGTAAATAAATGTAAGATAAGTCAATATTATAATTCTCAAATGAACCACATACGTATAGCGGAAAAATGCAACTTACAGGAATCGTTACTGTGTGTATCTAGTGAAACAATTGTACTATCTGCACCAATATGATTATTTATTTTATCAGCATTATCTACACTATCCTCTGCTCCCGCTCTGTAATAACATTTTAATAATAAATTCAAGTAAATCACAAAAGTAAGACACATATAACAATAATGAAACGTAACTCACTTCATGAATACTTCTTCCAGACTAGTTACTGACAGTCCATAACTAGATATACGTAAAGATTCTTTTTTGTCTTCCAGTTCCCGAAGCAGATTTGGAAATTTACTAACATATTCATTTGGTAAAATATAAGTCAACTCCGAGCCTGAAAATTCCGATTTGGTTCTTGAGAACTTAAGTAAAATTAATGTAATTGAGTGAACGTCATATTAATTAGCCGATTGTAAAAAACTTAAAATATTTTATTTTGTTTTAAGGGAAAGTAAATAGAATAAAATATTAAAAGTGATCGTATCAACACAATATGAGAATGACGAATGCGGCTCACCTATATTAGTATTTTCTATAATATCAGGAACATACGCTTTAAAGAAAGATGTTACGTCATCAACGAAACAAACGTCATCTTTAACGATAGTGAGTTTGTAGCCGATACCGTAGTGCTTTTTTAAGAAATATGGCGTGCCAACACACTGCAGGCGACCGGCTGCCATTATCGCGATACGATCTGCTAGCACATCCGCCTCGTCCATGAAGTGAGTTGTGAGGATCATTGTACGTCCTGTGAAAACACATAGTGGACTTTACGAGTCACTTTACTTTACGCAAATATTTTGTGCAATTACTTGCGTATGTATGTATGTGGGACTAACCTCGCTTCTCACGCTGCAGAAGGTCCCAGAGAGCGCGACGCGCGGCCGGGTCCAGTCCGGATGTGGGCTCGTCCAACAGCACGACGCGAGACGAGCCGCACATCGCACATCCTACAGACAAACGTCGCTTCTGACCGCCAGACAATTGTGATGACAACGTATTTCTCTGAAGAATTTATAATACATTTAGTAGGTACTGTTTCCTATATTAAAATTTATAAGTATTTTTCTTCTAATTATTTAGGGTTTATTTATAATAGTGAAAAAATGGGGTGGAGTAGGTCGTGGGTAGTAAAGATGTGTACCCGACTGGGGTGGGACCACCATGCATAATGTAATAGTGCCTCTATTTTGGATCGTCGCGTTTCGGGAGCATTCTATAATCACTTTGCTGTATCAATAATTTAAATAATCAAACTAATATTCACAATCGTCTTATAAGCTAACTTGTCAATATTTAAAAAAAATATAACCTATATATACCATTTAAAAAAAATAGTGCTGTTTGTTATTTGTAATTTAATACATATTGTGGACATACGTAGGTAGATATAGATAACATTATATAGTGTTTTTCTTTATTGTCCGTTTCTCTATTCGTATTTTTGTGACATGATTTAAATACAAAAAACTGCTAATTCTACCACTTATTTCATCAATATCAATAAATATATGTAAATAATGTAAAGAAAACAAAATCAATTTGCACAAATACATACCACAATAAAATTAAGACTTTAAACTGAGTGTTTGCGCCTCTTTATCGTATTGTGAATCGATGTTATAATGTCCCATCCCTTAAATCCGCCCCCCCCCCCCGCTCCGTCTATTTTCCTACCGTTGGCTGGTACCTGTCGTCGTACGCGCCGGTGTCTTCGTTGATTTAGCATAAAACGAATCGTATCGCTCCGACAAAATCGTGCCGTTGAGCCTGACCACGTGCACATATCAAAACCCTTGTAATTTGGAAGAAAGGATCCATCTTCGGGCAGTTTGTGACTCAAAATCGTGAGTACCTTTTTTCCTATCCTACCAATATTTATTCCCCATTATCGCATCGGTTCACATATGATATTCACTTAGCATTCGTAGGTACATAAAAATCTTTAATCTTTAATTCTAATAAATCCATACAGTCCACTCATTATCGCGCAAACACTGAGAAAATACAGTGAAGGTCAGATTAATTTTAGTTATACTACAAAAATAATAAACAACAACAGATAAATTTATTAGTTCTAGTTTATCTTTTTTATTATACTGATCGAAACTAAAGCATACATAGGATGTAATAAATAAAATAGTTTTATTTTGTCAAACTTGTAGGTAGTGTACATTTTAAATTGCAAGTAATATTATTTTTTAAATTACATGCGAATACAGAGCGTGTCAATGAGGTCATATTGTGTGCCTTCGGCCATTACAAAATTTCTATAATATGGATATAACTTATATCAGTTTCATTTGTTTAACAATACTTACTTTTTCCTCCAATTCAAGAAGTTTTACGAAGTGATTAACTTCGTCATCTATTTTATTATATTGAATGCCTTTTAGTCTCGAATAGAATATAATGTGTTCTGCGACGGTTAGATCCGGGAATAAAACATTATGTTGCGGACATATACCTAGCGAGTTGCGTGCGAGTTCGGTCTCTGTTACAATGTTGTGACCGTTTATAGTCGCCGAACCAGATGTAGGTGATACCATTCCTTAAATTAAATATAAAATTTATTATCACTATGTTCTTATGCTTTCAGATTCAAGACGTAAAGATATTAACAAAAGTTACCTGTAAGCATAGATATAGTGGTAGTCTTTCCAGCTCCATTGTGTCCCAGTAATACAGTTATTTCGTTTTCATATATTCGAAGATTTAAATTATCCACAGCTTTTTTATGACCCTTATACTTTTTGGTGAGATTCTGAAAATTCAATATAGTAGGTAATATACCATCATAACATATCATCTCACGCCTGTATTCCCCGAAGGGTTAGGCAGAGGTGTACTATAATGTACACCCACAGTTCGCCGAGTATGTTTTTAGGTCCCATGTAATAGGGGGCGAGCCTATTGCCATTAATCGGACACGAAACCAAACTCCGAGCTGCTACTGAGAATTTCATAGGAAAAACCCAATAACACTTCGCTCGACTCGGAATTCGAACCCAGGACCTCGCTCATAGTAGTCGCGCTTACGACCACGAGGCTAATAATGAGGCAGCTATATATATATAGAGGTATATAGTAGGTACTACTGGTATAAAGAGTTAATCTGGAAATAGGTTGAGCTAATACTTTAAAATTAAATCTGTCCATCTTTCCATTCATTCCGAAAAACTATAGAAATACCAATACTGAATAATATTAACGAAATGTTTTAATGATCACACACATAACCTCAATATTCTTGTCACTATAAAATAGTTGAAATAAAGATACTTTTTACACGGTTTTATTGGGCAAAAAATTAAGACAAAATATTGACTGATGTGTGTTATTCGTCATCATCGTATGCAGCGTCAACGGTGGATGACT
Organism: Saturnia japonica; assembly: GCA_033032175.1. Classification (NCBI taxonomy): domain Eukaryota; kingdom Metazoa; phylum Arthropoda; class Insecta; order Lepidoptera; family Saturniidae; genus Saturnia; species Saturnia japonica. Next base: position 11,185,581 of record CM065314.1, read on the forward strand.
TTTTATTTCATGAAAAATGCACAAGAAAATAGCACGTTTTTGTGTACGTACACTGACGAAATTAACATATAAATTTGAAGAATAATTATTTTATTTTTCAATTTATTCACTAAGTTTACTGCAAATGACAATGCTGCTCTTACATTAATGAGAGTAATTATTTACTCAATTGTTTTTATTTATTTAAAAGTTTTAATTTATTGGAGGAAATTAAATTTTAGTATAAAGTGTAATAGGGCAGTATAAAATCTTAAATTCTATTCAAATTTTAATATTTCAATAAAATATTACAATATTTATTCGAATGTCTGATGTCCAATTTATGAAGAAACATTAGCTAGCCAGTTAGTTACCTATAATACAATATTAATTTATTCTATGACACATTTATAATAATAGTATGAATTTTAACATTAGATAACATTTCTCATGGTTGTCTCTCATGATACAGGTATCTATAGTTCATAGGTATAGTAGTCATCACGACGATGCACAGTGGTTCATAATTTGAAAAAACGGGGACAAAAGTAAGAAAGCTGGAATTATGGTTTCTTTTTTATAAGGTGAATTATCATGATGCTGACATCTTTTTCTTGGACAAATTTCATAATGTTTATAGTTTTCGAATTAAAAAAAAGGAAAACTGTTTGGTTGATTTCCCTGAGAAATTGTTAATTAAGCCGTTTTTAGTTTATCTACTAATGTAGATTGTGGGGTTCTGAATACCCAATAAGAACGAACATAGGCATCGGGTTGCCGCCACGCCAGTTCTTTAGGTGCAAAATCACAATTTTTTTTGAGGTGTATCATGCAAAGAAATGCATTCAAAGTGTTAGTTATTCATCCAAATTTATTTTATCGCCCTCAAAGTATGCTCTTTCAGGAACGATATACTTAAGCCAACGAATAATCCAATCGTCAAAACATTTTTTAAATGCTTTTTCCGGAATTGAGTTTAGTTTTCATCGCGAATTCTCCTTTATGTCTTCTACCGAATGAAAACGGGTGCCACAAAGTGGTAATTTGAGTTTAGGCAAAAGAAAAAAGTCTGCTGGAGCCATATCTGGTGAATAAGGTGGTTGCTCCATAGCATTTGTTGAGTTTTTGGTAAAAAATTCATTCACAATGATGGCCTTGTACGAAGGCGCATTATCGTGGTGCAAAATCCAGCTATTCTTTTCACAAATCTGGCCTTTTCGTCGAATTTGCTCTCTTAAACGCCACCTAACGCTCAAATAATATACTTTATTTACCGTTTGACATTCCGGTAAGAATTCCGAGTGCAATACACCGCGATAGTCAAAGAAGACAGTCGACATTAGTTTGACTTTTGATCGACTTCGGCGTGGTTTTTTCGGTTTAGGTTCAGTTGGAAGGCATCACACCGAAGCTTGTTGACTAGTTTGCATCTCTAACTCGTAAACCCACGTCTCGTCATCAGTCACAAAACGTTTCATAAATGTTGAGTCGGAATTGACTCGTTCTAGCATGTCCTCAGCGACTCTTATGCGATTGAGTTTTTGGGGAAAATTCCAGTCTTTTGGAACTAGCCAAGCGACAACATGTTTTATACTCCAGTGATTATTTAAAATGATACGGATTTACTCGTGAGACACAGAAAGTTCAGCGGCTATCTCGATCACTATTTCCTTCACTTTTGCGATGTTAACTTCAGTTGAAGACGTTGATGGCCTACCAGGGCGAGGTAAATCTTCCAGCATATCTCAACTGCTTTTGAACGCTTTGTACCACTCATAAGCAGGTGTTTTTGATAAAGTCGATTCACCGTAAGCCTTCTGTAACATTTTCAGGGTCTTCGAACACGAAATTCCATAGGCGATGAAAAATTTAAGATAAACACATTGCTCGGTGTTTTCGTCCATTATGAAATTCGCAATACACACTAAATATTATGATCTAACTAAAACATTACTGTATTTAATCTAAATGATAGATGTAACTCAAACTCCGCTCAAAAATGAAAAACGGTTGTGCCAGCCAATCTAACAATAACAAAAAAAAATTTGGAACCGAAAACAAGTCATCCATTCCCGATACTATTTTGACTGAATGTAAAAGAACATGAAGTTGTAATGTAAATGTAACCTTTTGGTCAGTCACTTTAAAAATATAACTTTTTGATCGGGCTGTAACGAACTTCTGATGATTGAAATCTATAATTTTAGATTGATTTTTATCTTTGCAAACTAGCCTCCCTAAGTTGTTTATTTTTTTAAATTGTATTCTTTTTTTAGACTGAATCCATGTGTGAGCTTCTTGTAATTAATCCCTAAACACTTTTTATTATAAAAGACGCGGTCTTCTTCCAGAAACTTAATCATTATTATATGAAAAATAAAACTTTTTGTTCACAAAAGCATTAACAAGAACCCCTCGTGTATAAATGTAATGTAAATAAAATATAACTTTTGTATCGGGACTACGATTAGAAACTCGATCAGGTATATCAATATTTTTATATAAATTTTTATTTTTACGTAGCACATCTTACCTGAACGTTAACACCCATAGGTACTCCTTTCGGTTCCTCATCATGAACGACCTTCAATAGAGCGTCGTTATACGCTGCATCATTTTCGTCTTTCCTACTAATCGCTGTAAATATGCACATGTTTTTATAAAATTAGACTAATAACGTGATAATTATTGATGTAATTTAAGCTAGCAAGTAGTTGGCAATAATAAATATTGTTGAAAAAACTTTTAAATTATCTCATTCCAAAAAATTACGTAAATTATAATTTTTAAACTACTTATGAAATTAAAATTTTATTCCTTGTTTAAATTTATTTGGCTTGTAATGGGTGTCGAATATCACATCTTTAAAGTTGAGACGCCCAAGCCAATGTCACCTGCAAGTGGATCATCTTGCAGAGTAGTAACGAACAAGGAAATGGCGATAGCAAGGTGGTAGGTCTGTTTTGCCTGACTGGGTAGCGACCACCGTGTATGTGGTGAAAAGTCCATCATAGCGACTGGCTTTTGCGTGTCGCGTTTAGGGATCCGCCTGTGCATATCCAGTTAAACTAATGCAGACCGGAATGTTAGCGGTGATCGTCGATGGATTACGATCTATCGGTGGTCGCCGTTGTGTTAGGATTGTACTGTGCTTACCGTCGGGGACAGTACCATCAATTTGCCGTGCTACTATTTAAAAATGTTTTACTCAGTGTACCTTTATCTAGTGGTACTTTATATTATTTGCTTCATTAATTTGTATATTAGTGTCTATTATCTCGTAAATTGACTTTTTAGCCGTTTCACATCTTTTTCTCGGTTACTAAACTTATTGGCACAGTATTATGTAAATCTTATTATTATAATATAAGATATTATTAACTAAAAAAAAATTGGAAAATGTAGCCATTTATGCATAGGGTAAATAAATGCATTTGATTTGTTTTCTAATTCATTGTTAAGGCTAATTTTTAGGGTTCCAAAATCAACAAGTAACCCTTATAGTTTCGCTATGTTCGTCTCTCTGTCCGCGGCTTAGCTCAAGAGATTTTTAGTACAATAATACTCCAAACTTATAAGTGGTACTGAGGTAGAGTATATACGATAGGTGGGACTGAGCGATAACCGTTTAAGTCGGGGTATAATTTCGCATATAAATACATACATATAATTCATTTTTAATTGGGGTCGGAAACTAAAGAAAATAATAATTTTGACCAAAATTGTTTAATAAAATCTTAGAATATATAAATATAAAATCTCCAGTTGAAGTTATTTTGATCTACAAGGCTTCATAAAATTTAACAAAATAATGTACTTTGTTCTTTGTTTGACCACTCAGAAATCGACGACATTTGAAAATCGTGTAACTCCGGGCTCGCGTAAGTCAAGGTATTACTACTCTACTTGAAAGCTGTAATTTAGTATGGGTATAACTACATAATAATTACATCCACAAAGTGATATATCTAAATTAAAAAAAAATGTTATGGTAGTTGTTTAGAGTGTAGGGGACACGTAAAGTGAGCGTTAATTTATTTTCTAGTTATTTTTGTTAGAGTCAAGCCTACCAACTTAATGGTTGTTTTTGCATATGCGAAAAAGATCATGGTGGTAGTATACATACAGCATAATGAAATTAAAAGGAAAACTAGCAGTAGGCTCTACAAGTTAACAAGTAATAGTCAATCAACTTAAAATTTACTAGAAGTAATTTCGTACAAATTCCAAAAATTACTTACAAGCTCCCGCTAAGCGCCCGGCCACGGTCGCGCGGTGTGATTGGCGATGCGTCTAGACCAATGGTCCCCACACTTTAATATCTCAAACCCCTTACAAATTTTTACTGTTTACTGGTAGACCCCCTATTTTTTGAATACCTATCATTCTATACCATAAAAATCATTATATAACATTTTACATATCTGTTACACTAATAAGAAGGAATCATAGTCAAGTGTAATTATTATAAACGAGTAAATTATTTTAATGTTCCGACCACTAAGCGAATAGCTTGCCAAATGAAATTTAATACTTCATTAGCTACTGTAATTATTTATAATAATATATAATATTATACAATATAATTATTTGTAATAATTCAACACTTTCATTCCAATTAAATTTCAACAAAATGTACCTATAAAAATAATTTTATAAGGTCATCCCATCATCGATCCCGAATTTTGCTATGACTAATGAAATTCTCTGAATCTAGCTAGATATCCATATCTTCATCAAATGCCATAAACATTTACCTTTTAGAAATATTAAAAATATTATTTAAGTGCAAACGCACTATCATATTTTTTATTCTATATAAAGAAAGTCAAAATTTTCCTCACAGCTTGCTTAAATGGAATTGAGTGAGAATTTATTTTAAAAAAATATAAAAGTTCCTAGTTGTAACTCTCGGACCCCCAAATTTTGTTCTCGCTGACATAGACCTCTTGAAGTACGAAATCGACCACAAGGGCTCCATATGACCACTTTGGGGATCTATGGTCTAGACTCTAGCGACTAAAACAAATGTATAGAAATGTACTAATCATGCCACGCGTTCCGGCGATCGGCGTGTCGACCGGCGAAATTCGCCAAGCGAATCGCATGAGCGTCGGGCGTTGGAAACAGATTTATGATTATGAAACAGTAAGGCGCATACCACGGTGTCAAGCGGTAGACGAATAGTACAGGAGCCAAACCAATTTAGTTATATTCGCCGTGAGATTACTCAATACTGAAATTTTAACTAAGCCAGCTCTTTGGAAGTCTGATCATCCACTTCATAAATATAAGTATGTAGTAAAGAGATTAGGGAAATAAATAAACAAAACAATTGCCAAATATTCAATCTTCCAAATGTTATATCTTGAACAAAAAAAACTACTACCTTCCAAGCAATATCGAGATAACTTTGATAATGACATTTCGCTCTCGGTCTATACTAGTCTCGCGGCGGTAAACGAAATTCCCGTGGCATGCAAAATGTTGAGCATGGATTGCCGCCTCACCGTTTCCCGTGGTCAGGCAGTCAGTCTGCATATTGTGACGGGCAACTACAGTATACTGCAATGCGCGTGGCCCGGCACGCACTTAGCAAATTTTATAGACTATTTAAAAAAGTAAATTAAGCAAAAAACCCAATATCTGCATGGATTACCAATTTAGTTAGTGGCATTTACGGAAGTAACAAACCTAGGAACAGCTATCGGCGATTAATGTCCATTTCTTGGTGGTAACTGTTATCGCACAGTGGTATCACAAGACAAATATATTATATATATAAACTTACCAGCAATTTTAGACTTATTCGTTATCCAAAAGCTTTTAGTGAACGGAAAATACCAAGGCAGTGGTACGCCATACAGGCCGGGTCGTATCTTTTCCACGTACATTGCAATCAACATGTACAGAACAGTATCGAGCATTAACATAAGAACTACATGGCCTGGCTTGAACTGGTCGTGGTATGATATAGGAGAAAAGAATTCGTTCCATTGTAATCCTGTACATTAAAAAAAACATAGATCCGATTATTTTTGTAGATATCTAAAATTATAATTATATTCAGTGACTATTTAATTATCTTGTGTAGGATGGAATGAGTTGTAAGTGTTTAATAATAAATGTATAGAAGTATCTATAGTAAATATATTAGGTCTGGGAAAAAGTGTTTTGCATAACGTAGGTATAAACTTGCAATAAATTTCTTTGGCTGTACTATTTGTATCTGGCTGGTTTTGGTAACATTAAAAATAAAAAATAAAAAAGAAAAAAAAGTTTTTTCCCGCTAATTTTCATTTGTTTTTCTTCCTGTAAAACTGAGTGAATCTAATGAAGAAATTCGATACATTTTAAAATATTATTACTTGTTTCCCGCTAATTTTCATTTGTTTTTCTTCCTGTAAAACTGAGTGAATCTAATGAAGAAATTCGATACACTTTAAAATATTATTACAAAAAATGAAAAAATCCAACTTATAGCAAAAATAATGGCTCAAAGGGCTGGGAGTGAGTGTCAACAAAAAAAGAAAACGGGGGTCTGTCAAAAACAAAAAAAAAATGGTTTTTTTTTCCTCCCGATGGTTTGTTTTGGACGAGAGGAAAAACAGAATAATGATGGAGTAGGTGGTGTTTTATTTGAGTGAAGCTTCTAAAAGTGGAAGACCGGGGTGATCGGCCCCTATAAACGTGCTTCAATATTATTCTGCTGTGCTCGCGTGCTACATTAGAAGAGAGGTGTCGTTATCACTGTGGTGCTGCCTTTTCATGACTACCTCATTTCATTCCCACCGGACGATACCTGGAAGTTGAGCGAAGTGAAGTGTATATTTGAAAATAATAAACCCTGTAACTCCGAGCGTGTTTCATTCGCTTCAAATCCACCTGGGGTACGGCTGGCTCTGGAACATGGCCTTCAACAAACAGAGGAGCTACAGGAGGGCGCCCTGAGATAGTCTGAGAGTTATCATTCTCGCCGGTGAGCGAGGCGGTGGTGTAGTTCGCTACAAACTTAAGCAGCGAAAAAAAATTGTGATGGTTATGGGCCTAATGCAGTGTCAATAAGAGTAGCACAAAGTTGGTTCAAACGTATTCAGAAAAATGGCGAAGATTGGCATATCAGTAGTTACGATGTAACTGAAGATCTGGAAATTGACCACAAAACAGTTTTAACCCATTTGAAGAAAGCTGGCTATACTAAAAAGCTCGATGTTTGGGTGCCACACGAGCTCACTGAAAGAAACCTAATGAACCGTGTATTCATTTGCGATTTATTATTGAGACGTAATGAAACCGATCCGTTTTTGAAGAGATTGATAACAGGCGATGACAAGTGGATCACGTACGACAAGAACGTGAGAAAAAGGTCGTGGTCTAAGGTCGGCCAGGCTTCACAAACTGTGGCTAAACCTGGGCTAACTCGAAATAAGATGATGCTGTGTGTATGGTGGCACTGGAAAGGCATTGTTCATTATGAGCTTTTACCGCCCAGCAAAACCATCGATTCGGATCTCTACTGCCAACAACGGATGAGATTAAAGGATGCAGCTGAGAGAAAGCGGCCGGAATTGATCAACAGGAAGGGTGTGGTCTTTCATCACGATAACGCTAGACCACACACATCTTTAGCCACTCAGCAAAAATTAAGAGAGTTTGGCTGGGAGGTGTTAGTGCATCTCCCATATAGCCCTGACCTTGAACCTTTAGCTTTTCACCTGTTTCGGTCTCTTCAGAGTTCTTTAGAAGAGGACTGCCAAAACTATTTGTCGCGTTTTTTTGATCAGAAGTCTCAAAGTTTCTACTTCAACGGGATCATGTCTCTACCTACAAAATGGCAGAAAAATCATCGAACAAAACGGCACGGTAAATAAGTAAATGTAAATAAACTTTGAAAAGTTGAGTTTTCATATAAAAATGCGAAGAAACTTTTTCCCTGGCCTATTATATTTATAATTTTCCAAGTTTAATTTTTTGTTTTACAAGGTTATAGATGTTTCTGTTAAACTGTGTAAAAAAGAAATAAATATATTATAGAATTATAAAAAATACATTTTGTAATTAACATCCTACACATTAATTTTAATTTTATTGAATATTACTTAGCAGAGGTTTTATTTATAACACTCACATACTTGTCGGATAGCGCGAAACAAGTTTTTAATTAGGATATTTATCATGCACAAAAGTTTAGTTATTATATAATTTATTAACATATGTACCTCTGGATGTGCCTTCGCATATTATAATCATTTGAAACGCATATCCCATTGCTGTGTTTGATATTAAACTCAAAACTATTTTAGTTGTCAAACTGATGTCTTCGTATAGCACTTGTGTAAGCATGAACACAGAGTAGGATGAAAACCAAGCTAACCCCATAAACGAAGCGGCGGTATTTGCTGTTGAAAATGTTAATAAATAAATTAGAAATTCAATACACGTTCTAATGTATCGAATAATGAAAACATATATACCTAAATGACTTTTAAAGTTATGTTTAATACAACAATGTCATGTGATACAATCAAATAAAATAGAAGTAGTGTAATTAAACACCAATACCAAATATAATGTTAAGAAAATTGTTTGCCCATCTATCTATTTATCTATACAATATTATTTAACTCAAAAGTTTCGAAGTTATGACGTTAAAGACGCGGTTAGCGAGTTCAATATTTTCCAATAAAATTCATCTTAAACCAATCAAGGTGAACCAATGTGAACTACAAATATTGTCTACAGCTTGTGAGATTTTAAAGTTAATAGCAATAGTAGTTTTAGAGTTAAATCACATCATGAACAAAAAGGATTTTTTTATCGTTAAATTCAGTTTAGAATAACCGCAATTTTATTAAGACATGACAATCTAATGTAGAAAAAAGACCTTTTGACTATTATTTTATTTACGGGCGTCACACGATAGTTAGATTTGGTATTTTCGAGTAGCGGTTTTACTTTATTTTACATGTATTACAGCAACTGTTTATCTGTTCTTAGGAAACTATCAAGTTTAGTTGTTTCGCCAATGCCCGAAAAACATTAGGTCATAAAAAATTAATGCTGAAAAAATTACCTCGAGAAAAGAAGACGCTGATCATAAAAGAGAAGGCCAGCGATGCCACCACATAAAGGGTCATGAAGAAAAACAAGACGGACCACGGTGTAAAAGTTAACACGGAATAAGCATCTCCACTTTCAGTGTGGTTGAAAGGTATCTAGAAAAATATGAATACTCAATGGTTTTATTGTCCCTAACTACTATAGCAGCGGACTTAGGGCGGGGGATTGGTTGGCGGAGCGTAAAAACGGGGAGACCCGCGAGGCAGTATAGAGTCCATACTATGGACTACTTATGACGCTCCAATACCTAAGCAAAATACAAAAACTCTACTTTTCCTAGAAAATGGTCATTGGCAATTTCCACAGTTATACATTAGTATTTTATTGTCAGCACTAAAGATAAAAACAACGAAAAATCAACAAAAAGATACTCCCAGTATTACACTTTTTTTTTAATTTCTTGCAATCATTTCAATTTTTAGGTTTATATTTTGGAGAAATATCAAGACGGCCATCTGGCAAAAGGGCCAGAGCCTCATTTAGTTACGCTACCACGGACCTCCAAACGAAACGCTAAGTCCGCTTCTATAGTATTAAGACCACATTTACTTTATTTTTTATAACTTATATCCTATTACAATATATCCTAATATTAAGTGACGATGTGGCCTAAGATGGTAACCGCTAAGCCCAGTGGGAGGAATGGATCTCAAATGTAGACGTCAGAACATACCTATAGATATGTGGAGACAGATTTTTAACTAGAGTGCGATAGTTAACCAAGTGGGCATTAGAAAATGCCCTAATTTCATGTTCACCGTGTGGTTCATCACGATGTTTTACTTAACCGAAAGCTTCGGTTCTCTGTCAGAATTTAAATGTCTAGGTATCTTAGTCATTTTTGTTTAATTATATAATTTTATAGCGGCCATAGAAGCAACTATAGGAGCAACAACGAAGACTGAGCTTTATTTTACTTTGAGATTAAATGTAATAACCACCAAATAATACGATTCTAAGCTCTCTTACCAAAAAAGTACTTTAAACTACCGAAAAATAATAAATAATCACCAAATCTTTGAAAGTCAATTAATGCGCTATTAATACCTATGGAACATTGTGGATGGGTTAACTTGTGATAAGAAACAGCGGGAGAGGTCGCGGGAACGCGAGCGTCGGGTGAGCGCTAGATACAAATACCTAACATTGAAATTTTGGTGGTTATTTAGTAGTTTTTGTGGTCATATACTATTTTTTTGGTTAACAATGATTAGTTTTGAGTCATTTGTTTTAATAGGATAGCAAAATGTTGAATTTAAATGTGAAATTAAAATGCAATATTTGGCAGTACCTATAAAGTACTTTTTGAGGGTATATTTACAAGGTACTTTAACTGGTAATCAATTAGAAACAAGCCTTTTTTTCTATTCACACTACTTGTATGTAAATTACAAATGTAAAGTAAGTACCTACCTTCATAAGGACGACTAATAAAACAACAGATATTAGAAGAAACGAAAACTGCTTGATGAACCAAGCAAGCCAGTGCAACCACGACGGTAGACCCATTATCGTCATAGTTTCCTGTCAAGAATCATAACCTGTGTTAAATAGTATTCAGTACTTATATTATACCTACGTAAATCAAACTTATTAAATTAATATCCTGGTAATTTCTCGTTAGTATCTCGTTGTTTTATACACAACTCTTGTTATAGGTAAAAATGAATATAAAATATAAGTTTAGAAACATTTTATGATTAGGTACCATATTATTGGCGAATTTAAATATTTTAGCAATTGTAGATCATCATTATAACTGGTTTATAGTCCACGGGATCCTAACTAGTTTATTAAATATAATAAATAATGCAACGAGTGTATATTTTAAGAAATTCAATCGATGATGTCTAATTTTTAATACGAGTGAGTCATTTAGTATGATACCTTAGTATTATTAAACTTACTATTATTTTTATTGCTTTTAGCATTTGACTACAATATCACAATGATGAAGTGGCTAAAGATGGTAGCACTCTAAGTCTAGATAGACTGGCTTTCTAGTTCAGAAGCCGGAATATGCCTATGGGTGTTTGGCGACAGATTTCAAACTTGAGGATGGTACATAGCGAGGCGAACGTTAGAAAAGGCTCTACCACCATGCACTTGATGCCTATAGGTACAGATGGTGCATACACAGATCCATATCTACGCATCTGAGGTTAATTTTGATACAGCGTAATAGGGTTTTGAAAAATTATTAAAAAGGAAATAAGAAACCCGACTGCAATAAAAACACTTTACTGAAAAAAAAAAACTATTTTTGCTTTTTATTTGATTCCCAGGCGTCGTGCTTAAATATTATATAGCCTATGTCACTCTCACAATTAAGACGAATGTAACGACCCTCCTATACTACAATCGTACCAAAGAAATAGACATGCGCTAAAAAAACAAAACCCTCCTTTTTCGCAGTTGGGTAAAACACAATATTTTTCAGTTCCTTGTCTTAAATTATCTTTATATCTTGAACAAAATGTGCCCAAATTTTTTGTAAGCTTCAAGAAAAAATAATGCATTAGTATCTTTATAGATTTTTATATTTTAAACTATATTTTATGACTTTTTACAAAGCTATCATTGTTTGGTGAAACTGTAAAGGTTGTAAAGACCGAAAAGACAAATAGTTAGTTATTAGTTAAGAGAAAAATATCATGAACTCAATTTTTACCTTTAGTTGTAGCTCTTTTTCAGCAGTCACTACTCTGACTGTGTTTACAAAGGTGTAAGCGAAACACAACATGATTATCATAGAAATAAACCTCTCTAGTGCAATCAAAAGTTGGTCATCTCTATATGCCAATTGAGGAAATCGTTGTAGGTATACTTTACTATTAACAGTTTTTCCAGTTTTATATTTTATTATTTCTTGTGATATTGCATGTTGAACAGCTAGAAACATTTCTGGCGAATATCCTGTAGAACAAGGTTTTTGTTCAGTTTCTATATATTTATACGAAATCATTTAAGTGAAACTTAAATCAATCTAAAGCTATTGGGTTAAAATAACCACCTATATTTATTTGTTTTGTGACAAGGACAAAACGATGAGGATCTGCTTTTAAGACCTAGGAATTGTCACTAAAGAATGTACTTCATTCAGCGTCACCAAATATAATGAACCTACTTCACATCAAGTGATCTGTAGTCATTTACTGATCCAATATTATTTCCTTACTTGAACTTTTTTAAAATTTAAACCAACGTGGGATGCCTGGCAGATGTGAAACATCAAAAATATTTTATATAATTTTCATGAAAGGATGGTGTATTAAAGGAAATAAGTATGGCATAATGAAAAAAATCAGTACTGGATTTACCCAGGGCAATCCCAAATGCGACAAACTAAAAGAAAATAACTGTGAAGGGATTGAAGAATAATTGTGAAGGGTTTAGTGATTTTCCTAAGGAGAGGCAGTCAGCTGAGCTGCTACTATAAACTAATATTTTTCCTTAAGATGAAAAGAATAAGAAATCAGTTAAATATTGTACATTCCTTCAATACTGTCCATTTTTCTCATAGCAAATGAGTTTTGTAAAAAGTTTTGTTTTGTAGCAGTGCTCACCCTGCCCCCCCCCCCCCCCTTAACTACTACACCCATGATGGTGGTCAAGAACCCTACTACTCCTCTTGATTACTGGATATACACTGGCTGATCCCAAAACACGCCAAATCAAAAGAAAATAACAATGACGGGTTTATCATTATATGTATGGTGCTCGCGATTCTTACTAGCCGCTTTTAATGTATCTATATTTTAACAAGTAAGTGTTCCTCTCTGCCACTGCACTGCACTACAGGTGGCCAGCATTCACAAGCGCATGGCGAAGTAGCGCGCTACGTCGTGTCAACACGCTCGCCTCGCCAACAGCCGGTTTGACCAACCACATTAGATGTTTCACATCAAAAGTATGAATCCATACCTGGAGTTTTCCCACCATACATGTCATCTGGTTCACGAGGTCCTGGTCGTGGAAACAACGGAAACAATAAGTTTGTCCTCCAACTAGCCCTTAAGGGGTGCTCCACCATTGGAGTTCTCATGACGGCTGGAAATCTTAGACTCACCACAATATCATCAGGCCATTTCGTAGCATCTAAAAATGTTCTCAAATATCATTTATATGCAATATTAATAATACATTGAACCTATGATTTGGTTAAATGCCATATCAAATAGCATAATTGAAACTAAATCCACTTACTAGCCATACTGTCATCAAATTCTATGCCAACAAGGATGCTGTTCATAGCATTGGGTTGTGTGAGAGCCAGCTGCATTTCTTTTGCATTTTTAAATCCCTTAGGTTGTGGCAATACATTTGAATCAAACAAAAAAAGTAAATAACTAAAGTTGTCTTCTGCCACCATTGCTATTGCATCTCTTGTTACATTTCTGGTAAGAGGATTTTCAGGTGAAAATGCCAAAGTTCCTGTTTTTGCAGTAGTGATATTCCCTCTGGGGAAAGTCAAATGAAAAATGTAGATGGATAAATTATTATAACTGTCTAAATCTTTCTAAGGTTTGCTCTACATTGTGTACTGATGCTACAATCAGGTACCTTCATAAGAAAACTCTGCCATCCTATAGACAAAGATACTGGTACAATGTATTTTATAATAAATATAAATTAATTATAATGATAATATTTTTTAATTTTTTTTTATTTATAAGAAATAGAAGGAAATCTTATAACTAATGAAAAAATATAGTAAAATAATATGTCAATTTCCATACAGATTAAGTCTTACAGGATAAAATATTTTATTTTATAAGCATTTCAAAAATTTGTCTTTTTATGATATCAGATTACATTTATAATAAAAATGGATTAAATTTTCATTTACAAACCACTAATTTCCATACAATTTCAAATCACTAATAAAACTTCAATATCAAAAAACGATCATAACTATAAAGCGTTGACAAAAATGTGCAAATAAACTATTAAGGACATCATAATATAAACATATTATTTCAATAAATATGATATCATAATAATATAAATATGAAATGATTCTACGCATGAACAGATTTAAAAAAAATACAAATAAGAAACTTACAAATTTCTTCCACTTATATTAAAGTATGTTGGTTGAAATGATGGATAAGAAATAGGCGGCTTTGACTGTGGGTTTACAAGACATCTTGTAAGTATCAAAAATAAGGAAAATATCACAGGTGATGCTATTTCAAATATTGTTTGCCATTTATGCCTTCTTTGTAGAAGGAAATTCTTCCAGATCAGAAGTTTCAGTTTATTAAAAGCAGACATTGCAGAATTTCTATGATCAATCTAAAAAGAAGAATAAACTTTTAGAAGATCAATTTCTGCTAACAGAATGTGCAAATATAAATACAAACATTAAGTATAAGGATAAGTATATATACACTTATTTATCTAAATTTTAATTTAATTCTTTAAATTAAATTAGAATATTATAAGATACATTATACATATCTTATAAAAATTCAATTATCAGCATAATTGATATGAAATAATATATTATGTTTTTATTTATTGAATCTTAATATTATAAATAGAATTTTATACAAATGTATACATAATCATACAAACTAATTATTTTCAGTGAACAAAAATTATTCAAAGAACTTAACAATAATATGGTTATACAGCATTGCAAACTTTCAATAAGTATTGGAATTAAAATTTACGTTCATAATTCTGCAAAACGGCACATAGCATCATTTAGCGAATATATCGATCCAAAATATTTTTCGCAGAATAAATACGTAGATATATATAAAATTATATACCTACTACCTACTATAAGTTTATTGTAAAGAATATAATATAAAAAAATACTTACCTGTCGATAAAAACATTTATGATTTATAAATCATAAATTATAAGTTTAGTAACTATGTTTCACGCATTTTTGTGAAGGTAACTACTGTATAACTATTATCACACAGGAATTCCGGCTTATCAGTGCACAGAACACTGAGAAGTGAGAAGTGTGAGAACACTATTACTCCTAGGCTCCTGGCGGAGCCTGAAAGCCTGAATCAGTATCAACAGGGCTACCAACTCTAAAAAAAAATACCCCTAAGATTATACCATTTCCATTTCTTTATTTTCTTGATGACAGCTCCTATGAAAACTTGAACGAGCGTCTTTTTTACTTAATGTATGCATTATTTTATAAAAATATGACGTTTACACCGGTACAAGGTTATACCAGAGTCGAAGAAATTGGTAGGGATGGAGCTATATCGATAAACGTAACAAGATAACAGACCCGCTATTTTTTTACAAAATGTAAGAAACTAAACTACTGCCGGATACTTTTGTACAAATTTATTAACTAATATTATATTTCATTACAAGATGTTACACGTATGAATTCATGATTGATAATGCCAACTTCGTCAAAATTTTCGAAGCTGTTATAAAATAAGTAGGTATAGGTAGGTACTCGACAATGAAACTAAATAATTATAACGACAGGTAATCTTTATTTATTTATTTTAATCAAAATCTGATGTATCGTCAATGTCGTAAATATATGCGATCGATATCATTACTTATTTGGTCACAACACTACAACTATCAAATTAGAACTGTCATCGAGATGAAGAAATGCTATTGTTTTTTTTTTGAACTGACTACACTGTTTGCCTTAGGGGCCCTATCCAAAAACAGAGCCGCTGCGGCTTTTACAGCTTCACCGGACTTACGTAAAGAAATGGAAATAATAAAAGATAAAATAGCCTTAAATAACCCTGTAGCGACATATCTCGCCACAACTGACATCCTACATCGCGATATAGATATTAACCGAACAATTGAGTATATAAATACAAACCCGACAACAACCGTTGGGCAGCTGCCCAAAATGCTAAAATGCCAAGCTGCTAAAATGATAGGTATTTACAAATAACAGGTTAGAACTGTTATCTAATATCAGAAAAAATTGTTACTAAATACTACGTTGTTCCACATACTACTGTGATGTATTTATCGGAACAGATACAAAAAACACAAGTGTTTCTGAGTAACAGCTCGTAACTGTTACCTGTGAAACGAACAGGCTTTTCTTCCGTATCTGTCACAGAGTTTCAGTTTGAAACATGCTTTTCTGTGTTCTATCCTAAGGATGTTTAATATAAATCATTGATTTATGAATTGGTTGATGAATTGATTGATTAATGGAAGGATTGATAGATTGAATGATTTATTGATTTGACGGACTGATGGATTGATTGATTGAGTTATACGTTATTTTATTATAAGTTAGGCCGATAGTGCATACAATTTCGAGTTGCCGATCTATACTTAACTATGGTTCCAAGTGTTACTACATATTATATCCCTACTAAAGCATAACAGGCTGTTATTTTGGAACAGGTTACTGAAACTGTTATTTCTCGGGAACAGGAACAGGGGTAACAGGTATCTTATATTGCATGTTATAGCTCACCCCTACTTTGCACAGATCATAGAGGCACAGGAAATAATGAAAATGATAAATGCTAGACATGCCTTAGATACATCAAAACGTGCCTAAAATCCAATTTCAGGAACTACTCGTATCGTATCGATAATCCGAAATAGACAAAATGATTTTGCAAACTCACGGCAAACTACACACATCAAAAAAGTCTAAGCAACATGCGTGATATTACAAATTTTTCCATTTATATTAATTAATTTCTAAATATTTACTCAAAGAAAGTGCGTAGGTAAGTAAACTTTTTTGTTATAGATGACATACTGGCTGGTTGTAAAAAAAAAATTTGATTATGTTTTGTTTTTTCATAAAATTCAAATGACTGCGAATTTGTTTGAATTTAAGTGCGTTTTAATTGCTACGTTTAGTCTTGATTTTATAATTTTACCAACCATTTAAATAAAGTTAGCGACAAAATTGAATTGTTAGATATTCTTTACGTCATGAAGCGACGTCATTTGATGGCAGATGAAATGCAAAGAGCTGTAGGGATGTTGCAAGCGGGAAGTGATCAAACTCAGGTATCTCGACATTTTGGCATTCATAGAAGTGTTATTTGTCGTCTTTGGCAGCGCTACAATAATACAGGAGAACCCGATGAACAGCATCCAGGCCGTAAAAGGAGTACAACCACTCGGCAAGACCGGTACATACAACTGACTGCAAGACGCCAGCCGATGTTAACCGCTCGAGAGATAAGTTTGAGGCTACAAATTTCAAGTGGTGTTGATGTAAGTCCTCAAACTGTGCGAAATCGACTGCATGAGTACGGCCTACGAGCTCGACGCCCAATCAGGTGCCCACCGATACGTCACGGTAATCTCGCCCGTCGATATGAATGGTGTAGAGAACGCATAACATGGACCCAGGAACAATGGGATAAAATTATGTTTTCCGATGAGTCGCGATTCGGGTTTAAGCCTGATACAAGAAGGGTGCGAGTGTATCGTCGGCCCGGAAATACTGAAAGGCTCAAGTGCGTTCAGGAAGTTCATCCATACAGCGGCTCAACAGTTATGTTATGGGCGGGTATTATGAAGAACAGGCGAACTGAGCTCGTTTTTGTAAATCGAAACATGAATGCTGAAAATTACATTGAGGATATTCTCAGACCTTATGTCTACCCATTTGCACAAACCTTTGGCTCCGATTTTAGGTTAATGCATGACAATGCGCGTTCACATACAGCTCGGCAAACCAGTGAATACTTTGCAACGGAGAACATCCGGGTATTGCCCTGGCCTGCACAATCGCCAGATCTCAACCCCATCGAGCACGCATGGGACATGCTCCAGAGACGTGTTTTGAAGGACTTGGACGGAGCGACAACAACCCAACAGCTGAAGGATTTGCTACAATTCCATTGGGAGCGAATACCGCAAGATGACATAAACAGTCTCATTAATTCAATGAATAATCGTTGCCGACAAGTTCTGAATAGCAGAGGAGCCCATACTTTGTATTAAATTGTTCTATTCTTTCACAACAAATACATTTTCTTTAGAAATTTCATTTTGTAAGAAAAAAGTTTAGTTTCTTATGTATCTTAGTTTCTACAGTATATTCTAATATTGTTCATTTCTGTTATTAAAAGAACTTATAAAGACAACAGCTGTTATTTTTACGTCATAGAACCCTAAAGATATTATTTTAAAAATAAAATACAACGTTATAATGTGAAGAACCATCAAAAATTTAAATTAGTACATGTTGCTTAGACTTTTTTGATGAGTGTAAATAGACCTCACGTGATATGACAAACGCTAATGTTACCTAAATAACAATAACCGATAAATATCCAAAATCCAAACCACATGGAGCAATCGTTTTATAACGCGATTTGCTAAGCACAGTTACAATCAGATTCGCTTCTTCTCTTTGTAACTAAGCCAGCGTTCGGTGGAGTAAAAAAGATTAAGCGGTTTTCTCAAATCGATGAGATTCGCTTCCTCTCTTTGTATTTAAGCAAACGTTCTGCGGAGGAAAAAAGACTGAGCGGTTTTCACTACACTCGATATATTTGGATTTTGGCACTTTCTTGCATGAAAAGTATTGCACATTGAAACAAAACTACATATTGATGTAATAAGATCTAATCTAAATCTAATCTAGATTTTAACTATTAAGGGTCGATTTCATTTTTGCAAGTACATGTTAATTGTCTTTGTTTGAATAGTTTTGGTTTCTGCAATTCATGTATTCCCATATACAAAGGAAAATCGCCGTAATCATAATAAAATAAACTATCACTTATAATTTTTAGAATAATATAAAAATAATATCTAAAAAAACCGTGTATAGAGAAGTGTTCGTTCACTTCGTTAGCGTTTGTCGTTCGCAAATATAACCGAAACTGCGGGCCAGTAGCGTTATTCTGTAAAATACCAACTCGATGTCGAGCCTCAGTCATATCATATGACATATATCACTTCGATAGTAAATTTACTTTACCTTGGATTGGAATTCTATAAGCAAATGAGAAGCACTTGCGAAGTGAAGTGAGATTCATATCGACGAACGTCTCTAATAGGGAAGTATTAACTATGATTATCTAAAGCGAAATTAATTCAACAATCCGTTTTCTATGAAAATACGTGTATTCTTTTAATATATTAACATCTGGGTGACCGAGCTATGCTCGGTATTTAAAAAAGAAAAATACCTATCTAGAAAAACTTGTAATGCCAAACATGATCTAAATAAAAAATTTCATCCAAATCTTTGGAGATGTTTCCGAGAAACCAATTACATATATATATATACAAGAATTGCTCACTTAATATAATAAGATTTATTTTATTGCTTCAATGACAGAATAACAACGTTTTTTAAAGATTACTACATATTATATTTATATAATAGTAAGCTATCATTTGTCTTAGCTGTGTAGTGAGGGGTACCTTTGCCACAAGTTAAAAAGTTTCGACGTTTGTTTATTCCCGTATTAGTGTATTATCTATGGTCGAAGAAGTGAAGAAAAAGCGCGGGAAGAGAAAAGGCGGTGTTCAATTGTTAAATTTATATTAACTTTAAAATAACATTTTATCTCAGAAATACAGTATATACAATCTATAAGTAGAGGAGTAATCCAAGTTATATAAGATTGATAATGGAGAAGGGCAGTGTAGCGAAAAAATGGAAAAAAAGGCGACACCGTTGCTCCTACTGTGGGTAAGACGGAGGACACATCAGGAGACTCTTTATCCTCCGAGAGCGAAGATGATCCTGGCGTAGATAAATTTGAACCTTATTTTGTCACCGACTATACACGACGCTATTCGGAAAATTCTGCTACCATGGTATTTGTAGTCTTTGTGGAATCTGCTGACAGTCAGAGACCTATTGGATCCAGGGACTTGTTATATTTATCAAGCTGGTTAAAACGATTTAATAAGGGTGTAAAATATTTGAGAAGTTTTAACAAATTTAAAATTAGGGTTTACTTTGAAAAGATTTTTGCGAAAAACAATGGTTTTGTTCGACAGCCAGCCCAAACTGTAGCTATAACATTTGCTGCCTCTGTTCTGCCTGACTATGTTGACTTGGAGGGATAGAGACATGACATCTCAATCTATGTACCACCGGTAAATCAATGTTACTGCTGCCTAAGGTATGGACACTTATCTAAATATTGTAAAAATTCTGACTGTTGCTCCATGTGCACTGAAAATCACAGTTACAAGAAATGTACCAAGTCAGTACAAGAAGCTGTTTGTATACACTGCAAGGGCATTTACATCAGTATCTCTGGTGGTTGTCCAATCAAGAAAAAAAACGAAGAAAATAGAAACAAACTTATGCTCAAATCATTTGCTTTCCTTCCCTTGGAGTGAACAAGAAAACTGATATATTCTTGACTTCAATTCTCAGATCTGATACTAAATCATTAAATGTTTTAGTTGAATCAATAGTAAAACTTATAACATTAAACAAAACTAGTGACACTCCTATTTGTTCCAAGAATGTGTTGCAAATTGTTAATGAAACTTTTAAGGCCAAAAATATTAGGTCTTCAAATTCACCCTTAACCTGTTGAATATTGTCCAATGGAATGCACAGTCCTTTGAGTAATCGACACATTCTTACTCAGTTTCTTTATGAACATTCTATTCATATTGCTATTATATGCGAGACCCGACTCGAACCTCATCATCACTGCAATTTTAGAGGATACTCTGTTGAATGCAATGAATGTGGTAATATTCATAATGGTGTTGCCATAGTCATTCACAAAAGTGTCTCCTACGAAAGAATACTCACACAGTTTGATAATTCTCTACAAAACATAGTAGTTAAATTAACAACATTAAATAACAAGTCTTTGTCAGTAGCTACTTATTATTGCCCATCTAATTGCACACCTGCTTTTTCTAAATCTAAATTTATTAAGTTACTTAAAAGTAACCATAAACAAGCTTTTATATCTGGAGATTGCAACGCGCATCATATTATGTGGGGAGGTAATTCAATTGATTCACGTGGCAGAGATATTCTTGATTCCCTTGACGATTGCAATTCGGTTTTGCTTAATGATGACCAAGCTACCACTGTTGGTACTCGCACATGGAGGCTGAATGCTTTGGACCTCTCTTTGGTAAGTTCATCTTTAGCATTGAATTGTGAATGGTGGGTTCATGACGATCCTATAAGTAGCTATCATTTGCAAACAATGACAAAAAACTCTTATTAAATAGATTTATCCCTGACGACTTAAGCGCGTTTGAAGTAGCAATTTTTTTTACTAAATACAACATGAGAATGGTTAAATGGGATTATTTTGCCGACTCAGTTAATAAGATGCTTGATGAAATGTCTTTTCAAAAAAAATTAACCACTTGTATCGTATAAAAAGTTCTGTCGTATTATTTTGACAGCGCTTGAAAAATCAATTCCACAGATTACTAATAATTCAAGTTTCGAAGTCTGTTCTAAAAAATCTAGACATTCAGCAGTTCCTTGGTGGAATGAGAGATGTGATTCAGCTGTTAAAGATTGAAAAGAGGCTTAGTTAAATTTCAAATGTAATCCTTCACTTGTAAATTTTATAGAATTTATAATGATTCAAGCTTTAAAAAACTAATTATCAAACGAGAAAAAAATAATAGTTGCCAAGAATTCTGTTCTAAGGTGTTAAAGACAAAACCTTGCATTAAAAGGTTTTTATTAACAAAATCGATGTTACATATTTTGTAGTAGATATGACATAATTATTATAACAAACTAGTTGCTATAGAACGTCCATAGACCAGATATAAGAGGTCATAGTTATACCACATTCTCCCGACGTGCTACGATGTGACGTAGTCATTCAGATAACTGGGTGGTCGGCGCTCTCTAGACGTCCTTCGTAAAGGTCTAGAAGAGTTGTAACTTTGTGACTCCACTATCTGTTGTTCAGTTATAGATGTTTCTACTTCTGGAACTTCTAAGCCCTGTTCAGTGATACTGAGCGCATCAGATTCAGATGGAGCCACTTCCAGAGAAGTTTCTTCAAAATTCGACAAATCCATATTTGTAGGTACAAAGTTATCAATAGGTTCGTCGTGTGCACCTACTGGTGCTAAATGCCTATTAGATACGGTAGATTCTCTACCGTCGGGCATTCATACATAAGAATAATCTGGATTTACATGTAACAGTTCTACTTCCTCCACTAGGGCTTGGTATTTGTTTGCACGATTAAACTTTTTAATTAGCGCCTGATTTGAGTTTAACAGCCAACTGGGGATTGTATTTCCATTGGTCGACCTTCTTTGATGTCTGAACATTCTCTCATGTGGCGTGCAGTTTGTAGCTGTACATAGTAAGGAACGTATGGATGCAATGCATGTGGCAGGACCATCTCCCAATTTTCAGTAGATAGGCCTCTAGTTTTTAAAACTAATTGTACAGTTCTCCAAAGTGTAGAATTCAGTCTTTCCACTTGTCCATTACCTGAAGGGTTGTAGGGTGTAGTTCGACTTGTAGCAATACCACTTTTATATCGGAATTCTTTTATTGAAGTGAAACTTCTTTATCGACGTATGGGAGAAATTTTGTAGCAGCGTCACGTTTTTCGGTTACGCGCCATGTTGCTTTTTTTATCAAAGTTTAGTATAGTGACGTAAAGAATATAATGTAATATATTATAATAATAACAACAATATATTAGTTTTGAAGTTTGGGTTGAAATACGAATAACAATATATTAATTTGAAAGTGATAAAATAAAAAGACTTATTCAAATTTAAGTGAATTTACAAGAAAAGTGAGAGTGATTATATATTTCGTTTTATAAATTCAACACGTATGAGCATGATTTTAATATTTATTTGAGGTTAACTTCACTTTTTGATTGTAAGTATCAGTGAATGTATATAAATCTGTTAAAATTAGCAAGTATTAATAAATATGACTGTAAATCTAGTGAACATTATTAATTCTAAAAACAATAAAAAATATAAATTAAATAATAATTTAAAAATAAAACAAAACACGATTAGAAAATAAAAATATGTATACGTACATCTTTTTTAATTATTCGTTTTTAATGAGTTATTTATTTAAAAAAATTGTTTTTCTTAAGGCTTAAGCCTTATCTACCCCTTTTTTCGTGAAGTTGCAAATAGTAGAAAAATGATATGTCGTAAAGAAGTTTCACTTCTTACCTGTGTACTCTGGTACACACACACATTTTATTTCATTAGAAAGGAAACACGTGCCTCTATCCGAGTGCATATATGCCGGCATGCCAAAAAGCATGAATAATTCACCAAGATGTTTGATAACGGTGTTCGATGTCATATCTTGACACGCAAATGCAAAAGGAAATCGAGAGAATTCATCAATAACCGTTAGTATATATTTATTCTTAGTGTTTGACGGTAAGGGTCCCTTAAAATCAACACTTAGTCTCTCGAACGGTGAAGTCGCCTTTATAATGTGTGGTCCAGGATTCGATGGTCTAATAAGTCTTGGTTTGATCTCTGCGCAGTGACGGCATGAATTGGTCATGTTCCTAACTTCATCTATAGAATAAGCAAAATTTTTTTTTACCTTAGCCAGTGAATCATTCTTGTTAATCTTTCATCTCGCGTTTGCATGTCTGCATATACGCGCGATAATACGTCAGCTACATTATTATGTTTACCGGGACGGTATACAATGTCATATTTAAATGGTGTAAGTTCAAGGTGCCATCTTTGTATTTTCTCATTCTTAACTTTACTTGTTTTCTTGTTGTCGAACATGAAGTGAAACGGACCTTTGATCTGTAATTAATTTCAAATGTCTACCTATAAGAAAATTTCGCCATTTCTTCAGTGATTCCACAATAGCATATGCCTCTTTTTCAATGGCAGAATGGTTTTGCTCGCTATTATTTAAGCTGCGAGAAAAGAAAGCTATAGGACGATTATTTTGTGCTAATGTAGCAACAATTGAAGGCTCTGAAGCATCGGTTTCAACAACAAATGGAATATTGTTATTTATAGCGTATGTTGATGATTTTGCAATGTCAAATTTCAGTTCTTCAAAAGATTTTACTAAGTCTTGTGTCAATGGAAATATTTTTGTGTTTGAAAGATTATGAATTCTCTCAGAAAACTCGGTATCCATTTACTGTAATGAGCAAATATTCCAATAACCCTACGCAATGACTTTAAATCGTTTGGTGGTGGTAGATTTAAAAGGGGACGAAGCCGATCAGCTTCAGGTTTTATAGTGTGATTTTTAATTGTATATCCGAGAATGTTCATAGTATCAAGACGGAATTTACTTTTATCATTATTAAGTGAAAGGCCGTACTTTCGCGCTGCTGGCATAAAATTTTGTAAATTGTTAACGTGTTCATCTCTTGTTTCTCCACACACGGTTATATCATCAAGATAAGCAAGTGTGCTCTTTAGTTGTTCCTTACGGATAATCCAATCGATAGTTCGTTGGAAACTTGACACTCCGTTTGTTACTCCGAATGGAATCCTACAAAATTGATAGAGGTTTCCCGCTGCTTCAAATGCTGTATATTTCTTCTCTTCTGACATTATAGACACTTGATGATAGGCACTTTGTAAATCTATAGTGCTAAAAATAGTGTATTTAGATATCTTTGACACGATTTCTTTAATGTTGGGTAGCGGGTAGGCATCCAACTGAGTATACCTGTTTATTGTTTGTGAATAATCTATAACTAGACGTTTTTTATGGTTAATATTCTTTGTTATCAGTACCTGGGCTCGCCATGGAGAGGAACTTTCTTCAATAATACCCGCAGTCAACATTTTTCTTATTTCGGAATGTATAAACTGATTGTCCTCTTCACTATATCGGCGTGATTTTATAGCGATTGGTTTACAGTCAGCTGCCACATTGCAGATTTTCATTGTTTCTTTAGGTCCTCCAAATGAAAATTCTAAAAAAGAATGTTTTTGCAAACTATCATGTCCAATTATGAGATCAGCACATAAATCCTTGACAATTAACAAATTAAGATCTTTATATTTATGATTTTTAATCTATGCGGACGCAATAGTTTGTCCTTTAACTTGAGATGAAAGACGTACTAGCCATGGTTGATGGCAAGGAAATTTCTTTAAGCCAGTTAATTTGAAGAAGCTCTCGTTAATAAAGTTAATTGAGCTTCCGGTATCTATTAGAGCTTCTGCCTGTAGCCCTTTTATAATGGCAGAAATTGTTGCTTTTCTTAGAGAAGTTGGTGATGCAGCCACTACGTATGACGTAGAACAGCTTTTGTCAGTGACGAATATAGCATTAGCCGTATTATTTTTGCTTCGACAGACATTTGCACGATGACCTTTTTTGTTACATAATTGACATATAATATCTTTATCTGGGCAATTTATACGTGGGTGGATTTTATCTCCACAAAAGAAACAATTCCTTTTCTTTGAGTAGTGTATTGGTTTAGCTGCTGTAGTATTTTGGCTGACATTAGAATCTGTGATGCCTGATGTATCTGATACAGCATTTAAATTGCTAGAATGATATCCTTGACAGTTCGCTTCAGCCATTTCTAGAGAGAGAACTTTATCATAGGCTTCATCAAGAGTGAGGTTTAAATTTTCGAGAAGCCGCTGTCTAATTTTGCTAGATCTTATGCCACTAATAAATGCGTCCCTTATATAGTCATTTCTGTTTGTATTAGCGTCGACACTTTTGAAGTCACAGTCTTTTGAGAGCTGCTTCAATATCTGTAAGAAGGCATCGATAGATTCTTCACCATGCTGTTTTCTAGTAGCAAGTGCATATCTCGCATAGATAATGTTTTTAGGTTTTGTAAATAATTTAGTAAGTATATTCATAGCTTGCGATTAATCAGTGCATTCACTAATTTACGTAAATATATTTGACGATACATGATTTATAAGGAGGTTTAAATTGCACTCAGATACTTGCCCAATATTCAATTCGGAAGCTTTAAGGAAATTTTCAAATGTTCGTTTCCAGTGTTGCCATTCTTTCGATACTGACGCGCTTGACGGATCGATATCTAAACGGTCTGGTTTTAAACACTTTTCCATTTTATTTTCTTAAATATTTCGCAAATGCTTATAAATATTTTGTTAATAAAATTGTTAAAGACAAAACCTTGCATTAAAAGGTTTTTATTAACAAAATCGATGTTACATATTTTGTAGCATTTTGTAGTAGATATGACATAATTATCAAACTAGTTACTATGGAACGTCCATAGAACAGATATAAGAGGTCATAGATATACCACAAAAGGTAACTCGTTTATCTTCTGTTTGAAAAATTTGGCAAACTATGCGTAAATTCAATAAAACCTTCTCTTCATCTTCTAAATCAAATAGCACTGTCGCTCCTTAGATTAACGATTTCTTTAGAAAATACACTCCTGATGTCGTCGAAGTTCCTCTTTGTTTACAATTTAAATAATAACAATTTAATTGCTAATAATAGCAGTAACTCTTTTCTCGTTAATCCATTCACACTCGAAGAATTAAATTCGGCTATTAAATCTAGAAAAGATACAGCCTGTGGATTAGATAGTTTTTCATACAAAATGTTTAAAATGTTGTCCTCACGAAACTTCTCAAAATTTTTGTGTGTTTTAAACTCCTTATGGTACGCCTCTCTTATCATAAAGGAATGGAAAACGAATTTGTTAGTACCTGCACTTAAGCTCGATAAAGATCCCAACAGTCCTGACTCATATCGTCCAATAACGGTAACGTCTTGTGTTGGTAAAATATTTGAACAGCTTTTAAAATTACGTCTCGAATTTTATACCGAACATAATCATTTATTACCTAACAATCAATACGGGTTTGGGCGCGGATTTTCAGCTTGCGAAAGTATGGCTCTTCTTTTTACAGATATTAATAAAATTCAGCTTTTAATGAAAACAAACACGTTGCATGTGTCTTCGTCGATGTTGTGGGAGCTTTTAATAAGGTGAACATTAGTGTGTTTTCTGCTTCTTTATTGAATATTGACATTCCCGTGAAATTGGATCTATAACCGTAGATAAGTCTTAGTTAAATATGATAATAGAGTTTATGGACCCCGACTTTCTTTCAAAGGTGTGTGTCAAGGAGGCATCTTAAGCCCTCTATTGTATACAGAGTGGCCAAAAAGTCCTGGATCAAACGCAGCTAGGGGTTAGATGGAGTTATCAGCTCCAAAAAATTGTTCTACGGGAGGTCCTTAAGGTCAACCCCTGCAGAGTTATAATTTATTTTGTGTTTTTATGAGAAAATTGACTTTTTCACTAATTCTTATTAAAATTCAAAAAAATCTACAGCCTGTATCATTTTTATAATTTTCCCTAGATTGGTACTGATGAGTACTTGCGTTAGACATGCTATTTATGGTAGTTATTATAGTTCTGTCACTAATTTTTTTTATACAGGAATGGTTCCTGCATCGAAACGTCTAGAGTGGTCTGCAATAAGCTATGCCGCAGTATCGGGTCGCAGCTTAGTCCTAACATCGCATAGTGTGGAGCAGTGCGAGGCACTCTGTTCTAGACTTACTATAATGGTCAATGGCAAGCTATGTTGTTTAGGGCCTTTACAGCATCCATATAAAAGTAAAATTGTAATATTTTCTAAAAACAAAACATAGTTACATCTGAATTATCGGTCTTTTATCATACAATTAAAATTCCTATTGAGACTACGGTTAAATTCTTAGGTGTGTTATTTCAGCAAAATTTTATATGGTCAAAAAATGTCGATTACTTGATTATTAGGACTATGAAATCAACAAATATATGATAGAAAAGATTGAGAAAGCTTAAAATAAAAACATGCGATTAGTTTTGGGTGCCATGAATACATCTCTCATTAATTCTATGCAAATTGAATGCAATTTACTCCCTATGTCAGTTCGCTTTCTTTTTTGTTGTAAAAATTCATCCACAGTTTAGTAAAAATTTCAAACAATTCTTTGATCTCTAAACTTAGACTCAGTTCTGGTACTTATCTTACCAATCATATAAATGATGTGTTGAATATTTTAAATAGCTACGATATTTATAAAAATAGTACCTGACCCTGCTATGACGGAGAGTATGAAAGCAAGTTTAATAAAATGAAGATAGATATTGATAGAACATTGTGTACGAAACATGATGACTACAGCAAGCTTTCTGAGTGGCGAGAATACACACTGGTATACACTTATGGAGCGAAGTCTGAAAATAAAGTTTCTATGGCTATGTATGAATTAACAGCTCGAGTCGGACATGGCTTCAAATTGCTGACTACACTGTTAGCCTTAGGGGCCCTGAAGCCGCTGTGGCTTTAACAGCTTCACCGAACTTGGGGGCGAGCGCAGAAGGCACTCAACCGCGAAAGTTGTTTGGACGACTCACACAAGGATGGCAAAGTTGCCGGACCTCGGCTCGGGCGGTTGTCGCGCATGCAAATAGGTCGCGATCTAACTGAATCCCTACTCCTACGATTCAAGCTAACTAATATATACTCATAGGTATGTTCCCTTCCTCCTGGGAGGAAGGAAGGAACTATGTGTATATGTATTTAGTGATTGAAAGTATTTCTACACTAACTAGCGCAAAAAAAGAAAAAAAAGGTCCCTTACAGAACCCATGTACCTCTGTGGTGTGCACGTGTGTATATTCATACGTGTATAATGTTGTATGTGGGTAGCTAAGTGTTGCACGTATAGTGTCACTTGCATCGCGCGGGCGGTTGCCTGACCCAAGGGCTTCACGCCGAGGAACGGACCTAGGCTTGGGTTATCGCTGGAGAGAGTGGACGTGGGGGTATGCGGGAGCGAAGTTGACCACCCGTCCTCTGCGGAGAGAACGGTGGTTACGCGGGCTAGGGCGCTGATACACTCTGTTTAGAGAGACTGATGAATAATACATATTCGAAATTTTTCGATGCTATCGTCCGGGGCGGTGAAAAGTTTGAAATTGCCGGATGAAACATGTATATATACTGCAGAGGCGTGTGCATTGGATTATGTAGAAAATAACGTTCAAACTAACCCTAAATGAATAAATTGGATCATACTTACAAATATCATGAGTGTGTTATTGGTTTTAATAAATCCATCATACTCATCTGGTACTCACTATATTATTCATAACTAGCTGGTACCCGCGACTTCGTCTTCGTATTATTGGATATACGCAGATAGATCTCGGAGAACGACAAACGAAAAGAAAATCATACATAGGTTTATCACTGTTTGTATGGTATTGTCCATTGTATGCCAATATGAATCCAACACATTAACCGTCCCAATAAAACTTACAACCATACGAACAACAAACATACAAACTTTAAATTTATTATATTTGTAGGATAACACTGATTAAAGTATGACTTTTACCAGGATAGAAAGTACCTTATGTGTTATTCCACGTCCTAGACTATCTGTCTGCCAAATTTAATTCAAATCCGTTCAGCCGTTTTTGCGTGATTGAGTAACAAACATCCAGACATATACACTTTCACATTTATTATATTAGTAGGAAAGTAGGACTAGTAGGATTTTCGTAAAAAATATTATATACTCACAACTCAATATAACTTATATCTAGTCTTATTCTGGTCCCCAATGAACAAGCAGATTATTTGGCCAGGCAAATTACTAACACTTCTGATGCAGTACCGTACAAGAATATATAAATACCTGTTTATTATTGTCTCGTTTTGCACAAGGAAAAAATACATGATAAATGGCTTCGTCACTGGGAAGAAACTCTACATCGGAAGGGGCTATGGTACAGAGCAATTAATCAATATATTAAAGCACCATGATTTTGTAAAGACAAATAAGTCAATAGACGATTTTATACAACTGTAAGCCACCTTCGATCTGACTCACATATGTTTTATATTTATGCTGATTCCGATATGCTATTCACCGTAGGGTTCAAATGAAAAACTATTTATTTTAGATGCGGAGAGTACCTGCTGCGTGTGTCTTGGTCGATTTCTTAGACAGAACTGATTTTGCCACCCCGCTTCCGATCTATCCGCCCACGCTGCCCTCAACAGTGTGTATCGTTACCCCGCATAGTGACTAAGCGAGACTCACTACTATCAGAGCGGGATGGCGAGAATATAGTGTGCGTGTACTCTCCGCTTTCTCTTTATTATTAAGATATTTATAACTTATTCTATTTACACTTATATTCTAGTACACTAGTTACTATTTTATAATGTCGCGAACAACAACAATATGTCGTTTGCGAATTGGTCATGGCAGATTTAACGAGAATCTCTATAGAATGAATATTATAATATCTCCAACTTGCACCTATTGTAATTTGGGAGTACCTCAGTCTTTGGAGCACATATTTTTTGAGTGCGCATTCTTGCTATACAAAGACTGGTTTTACTAACGATTTGTTATATGTTTATGGAAATGCTGAGAGTATACCGCACTTTTTGCAAAAAATTTTGAAGAATCAGCAGTTTTATCGTTCCATATGCAACAACATATGGTCTACCATTGAATATGTTTAATTGTACTACAGAAAAAGGATTAGAAGGTTTCTTCTTTATGAGGATCTATTCTCCTATGGAATGCGCTTCCTTATGAAATCAGGATGTCATCTAATCGTTTCAGTTTTAAAGTCAAGGTACGTCGGCTTTACCAGTGTCATTTAGCAGAATTATCTGGTTAATGCTGTATTTAGTACTTAATGTTGACTAATTATATTTTTATTTATTGTATTGATATTTATGTATGATGTTGTTATGTGTATGTATTGTATATGTGTAGTATATATGTATTATATATGTCTTATATATATTATGTTTTGGTGTTGATATTTTATTTATATATTGTGATTTTAAATTGGTTAAACATAATTTCAATAAACCCCCTTACCTTTTACACCTACCAATATTTATCTCTGCATCACCTAATGGTTGACTGGCAGAGAATGCCTTAGGCATTAAGTCCGCCATTGCGTATTTAACGCATAGTGTGTAAATAAATAAATAAATAAATAAACATAGAAAAAGACTATAATTTTTGCTTTGAAAAAATTTACAAAACTGGATAATACTTTATACATAATATAGAGAAAATTCAAGACATGGCTATGGCCTTTGTTAACATGGATTTGAACGCAGAAAAATTGCAGACATGATTTCGGCCTTTAAATAAAAAAATACATATGACATGGCTTTAGTCTTTTAACTTGAACAAGGAATAAACAAAAATCTGACTTGGCTGTATTGTCTTAGATACCTTTGCCTTCGCCTTTCACGGAGAAAGGGAAGAAATATACCAAAAAAAAAACTATGGTCGAGTTGGCAAGCAGTTGGCAAGTATCTCTAGTAGATTCTTTGGTATCTCTGTTGGCGAGTGCGTTGAGTGACGGTTTAGAGTGAATTTTTCGGAGGAATTATAAATATATTTGTGATGTGATAGACACCTTTTTTACTTAATAATTATGAAGTAAGTTTATAAATTTTTTTTCATCGATACCCACTTTAATTTTAGTTAGAAGCTTACTTTATAAATTAATACGAAATTAAATAATTACTAAAGCAATAAATTACTATGTACTTTTTAAATTAAAGTTTTTGTGCATATTAAATTATTTTAATCCATGCAAATCAATACCTTGACGGCGAATCTCGTTTAAATCTAAAAAATATGCTTCCAAAAAAAAATAACACGAAGTAGCGAGACATAATCATACCTAATTATTATATAAATACTTAATTATAAATGAATATGCGTTGATTATTACTTTTGCAACTAAATTATACTACAATAATTACGTCCAAATATATTTAACACTAAACTCAATAGTTCTGGGGCTACTTTTAGAATGACAAATGGATTCGATCTTCAAAGAAACACAATGGGAGCAAATTAAAAAGTACTACGTTGTATGTAACAACAGTGAAAATTATAAAATTACGAAATTTAAATTCTATTTTAAATAGCTTTTTTAATTTTCTATTAATGTTGATTAATTTATTTGTTTCAGTTTAAGAAATTTAATAGCCCAGATGCGGTATCGAAACGTCAATTGACAGATACCTAGACATTCCCTCAGTTAGAGCTAAGGTTAAGCTTAGCGTAACTCGACTATAAATTTGAAAGCTAAGATTGCACTGAGTTTCGCGGCTGAGTGCTCTAAGCGCTCGCTCCCAAGTTTGGTGAAGCTGTAAAAGCCGCAGCGACTCTGTTTTTGCATAGGGCCCCTATGGATTACAGTGTAGTCAGATGTAAAAAAAAAAATTGTGCTGAGTAAATTCTTCGCGAAGTTTGAGTTAAGCTAAAGCTGAGCTAAGACTTAGTATGCTCTATAGATTTCAGCCTTAGTATTTTACACTTTTTTCCCATCTTATTTTATTTTTCCATTAATCATGTTGTTGTCCATCAATCAGGCTCGTCAGTCCTTACCCTTCAGTCATTTTATATTTATGGCAAGACTTATAAACATAAAATGGCGTCAATGGCAGTGACAATTGACATATCAATGTTTTCAATTGGATATTCTTGATAGAATTAAGCTATAAATGTGAAATTATTTTTGATTGC
The DNA here is from genome assembly GCA_033032175.1 of Saturnia japonica. Lineage (NCBI taxonomy): Eukaryota > Metazoa > Arthropoda > Insecta > Lepidoptera > Saturniidae > Saturnia > Saturnia japonica. The sequence goes on from CM065314.1 coordinate 11,218,165, forward strand.
TTTATTATGTCTACCAGTAATCTTACATCCGTATTCAAATCATGTTCAGAAGGTGAATTAATTAGTGAGGTTTCGGAAACAACTATGGTACAAAAACAGGTGGAAGGCTCACGACTGAAACGAACTTTTACATTACCTCGTAATCCATTTGGGAGTAGTAAACCTAGTTCTAGTAAGACTAAACCTAATGACAATGATAATAAACCAACTAGCGCCAGTTCTGTCATCGGAGAGCCACAGATAGATGAGAGTGTGATTGAGAGGAAGTTATTTAGAAGGCCATCATGGAAAAGATTTTTAAACAAGATAGCGCAGCATATGGGCACAGTTAATGCCGCTGGAGTGAGTATTTATTGCTAAATATTATTCTATGTGGTTATATGCTTGCAATGAATTCTTGATATATTCTAGTGTTAAAGCCTTGAACTTTGGCTCAGTCCCTGTATATCCAATCAATTGCAATCTCAATAGTTTATGTATTAAAATTATTAAGATCAAAGTTTTACACTATGCATAAAATTTTAACCCAGAACATAAAACCAAAAAATACCACTAAATATAAATGTATCTTAAAATACTTGTATTTTGAAAATGCCATTGCTTTCATAAATGGTGAAGGTTGGTCTTTAATCACCATAGAAACATCGGTGTCTGTGTGGAAGAGCTGATATTCTGTATTACTCTGGCTTTCCTTTTTCATATTTTCACCCTTTACCACTGATATGTAGAGTTAATTATAAACGGATTTGACTAAAATCTGTGTAATTACTTATGTACTATAGTTAGTTCTGGTGAAAGAATAGCTATAAACAGTAGAATACTGATACAATCTGTTGTTTCATGTTTCAATTTTTAATTTAAATTTATGTAGTAATACTGTTAGCTGATGATGGTGTAAAATTTTGTGAGAAAATCGAAAATGTGAGAACTTTTGTAATACTTCCTAGGACTAGTAGCTTATAAAAATATAAGAAATTACTTTCTCGGTTTTTTAAATCATCAATATTCACTGTTTATATGGTTATTGAAGAAATTGGAAGGGGCATTTACCCAGCGGTGATGTATATCATAAATAATAATTTATTATATTTGTAGAGCCATTAAAAGTGTTTTAACTTTGGATGCCCAGTATAAATATGCAGATGAATATCATGTCTCCTATACTTTCTTGTGAAATGATTAGAAATAATGACTTGATATAATATTTTTAGGTAAAATCAGTACCAGGTTTGATGATCACTGAAAGGATTCCATGTAATGGTGATCCTCCATGGCCACCTGGTGCAACTCCCGCTGCAACTGGTATAAAGAATCATGGCAATACTTGCTACATGAATGCTGTTCTGCAATGTCTTTCACATACTGATGTTATTGCAGAGTACTTTGTATTGGATCATTACAAGGTTAGTAAGTAATTATGATTAACTTTGAATAATCATGGGATACAATAGATAAATAAAAAGTTAGTGTATAAAGTAAACAAAATATACTAAGTTGTGTGTATTTGGTGTTATTATATGGTGTTATCTGTTACTGTGTATTATATATTATTGTATAGTCATAGATTTTAGTGTATGAATCAGTGTTTTGTGTGAAATATTGCATCATAATTTTTTACTGAATATAAGTTATGCCTTCATTTCATACTTGTTTTATAATGTAGACTTAATGTTAACAATATATATATTTTGAAATTTTATAATTATAGCTTAATTGTAATTAATGTTAGGATGTGTTACTGATCTTTCATTGCTACAATCCATTTTTTTTCTTTTGTAGTAATTCAAAATAAAACAAATGTTTATTCAGTTTAGGACCTAAAAAGGCACATTTGAATGTCAAAATACTACTACCGGTCGCAACCCCTGTCATCTAGAAGAACCAGCAAAAACTCAATCTGGTTTTTTTTTTCAACTGTACAAATAATATTTACAGTTAATATTAATTAATAACTTAGTGAGTGCACAGAGAGGGAGTCATTTCCAGACACCATTATCATTTGCATTATGACATTATATTATATCTTCATCATTGTCATCACATAACATAGAGTGGCTATGATAACCTTGTTAGGTGAAGTCTTAGTATATTGTAGCATAATATGTATTTCTATTGATAGATATACTCCAAAAATTTGCTAAAAGAAGTGAAATTAGTTTTGAGGTACATGTTTCATTAATAATTTTATTGAATTCTATTTCTTCTAAGTTATTTTTATTTAATTTTTAGTTAGTAGAAGAAAAAAAAGTTTAACGCACAATAAGGAACACTATTTTCTCAACTTTGTTAAGTTTTAATATTTTTTTTGGTTTTGCATAAAAAGATTTAAAACTCTGTAACTTCTGTGATAAGATAAGGAGTATATTTTCTTTTATCGATAAATTAGTATTTTTTTATATAACACTTCAGATCTATGTACTTTACCCTCAGTATATAAAGTTAGGCTATACAGGAGAGCTCATTTGATCACTCTGTAATTTGAGAATAAATAAAGCTATATTAATATCTCAAAGATCTAGAAGTATAATTGTCATATGTTTCTTTCTTTTCCTGGTGGAATACAAAAAAGGATAAAATATCTGTAAAATTATTTTGAATAGAAAATTAAAATATAACTTTCATTTAAAAATTCCATAATAATGATTGCTAAGGGGCTAACTTTTTAAATAGGTTATTTCATACTCTCCTTAATTTGTTCATAACAATGTAATAGGAATGTAAATCATTTGTAATGGATGCTTTGTCTTTAAATGATTTGTCCACTGTTGTATGTATATAAACAGGTTGAAAATGGAAATGTTAAGGGGTGATTATTTACATAATATTAGAGATATCTTTCAAAAACACACTTAAATAAAACTAGTGAAATAAATATTCTCAGGTAGATTTACAAAAGAGAAACAAAATAAATTCAAAAAAGTATGGCACACGTGGTGAAGTTACAGAACAGCTGGCTGCATTGTTAAAGGCACTATGGGCTTGTCACTATACACCGGATATGAGCACTGATTTCAAGGTAATATAGCTCTTGCAATGTTTCTAAATGTCTCTGCCCATATAACCGCAGCAAACCATGACCATGCTATGAATGTATCAGGCACTTAAAGTAACACTACATGTACTACTATGCCCACTGCAACGGATTGACTGCATTTTATGTCCATATTAAACCCGTATGCAATGGGTATCATATCCATTTGCAAAGAGCCCATCTGAAATGTATTCAATAACATGCAGCAACCAGATATGTCATTTTTGCATACATATGAGTGTTTTGTGTGCATACAATATGTCAATGTTTTGTTGAATAATTGTTATCAATTTTCTCTTAATAATCAAATTGGTATAGAGCTATTAGACAATCAAACTGCTAGACAACTTTTATAAATAAAATAATAAAGGTTTGCCGTTATTCATGCATCACATAAAAAGTGCTGGTTAGATTTTAATGAAATTTTTGTTTTATTCCATAGATACTTTGTCATTATGTAAAACAAAAAAATTATCACAATATCTTCATAAATAAAAATTATTCTGTAGTTAACGCGTGCGGAGACGAGGGCATAGCTAGTTGGTAATATTTTTATAATTTTGGACAAAAAAGAAGAAAAAGAAATCCAAAAATAGATGTGAAACTGACAAGATCACTGCATTGGGCTGCCTGTGCACACTTGTTCAGTAATGTCGCTTGCCATTCAGGGAGCATACCGGCACATGCAAAATATTCTCGTCGGAAATTTTGCTGCCGCTACGGTCATGGCACTCTACAGTCTTGTTCGGTGATGGAACAGTCTAGGGGGCATAGTCTCATTCTAGTTCTTACAAACTATATTTTTTTGCATGTTCATATGTGTGCATATTTGTTTCCGTTTACGGTCATGGTATGATAAGTTATAGTGGGCAGAGGCTAAACTTTATTTCTTGTACTAAATGTTTAACTTTCTTGAATAAAATCCTTTTTTATGTGACATGCAGTTTCATATAATTACAGATACTGTTTTGAATTGGAATTGTATCCTACTGGCATTGTATGACCTCTTTTGTGCTTTATAAAAAACTGTAAATGTGCAACATTTAGCCATTTATTAATAGAAGAGTAATTATTTGTGCTGTTTTCATTACTAAAGACATTAATCAATCATCCATATTATAGGTACATTATAAATAAAATCGTATGAGAGGATTGTGTAAAGAGCAGTAATATCCTAATATTAATATTTTTATATATGTTTAGAAAGTAGTTGAAAGACATGGAACACAATATAGAGGGAACAGCCAACATGATGCACAAGAATTTCTATTTTGGTTACTTGATAAAGTTCATGAAGATTTGAATACAGCTACTAAGAAAAAATACAAAATAATTAAGGTATGTATAAAAAAATGTATAAATTTCATTTTCTAATAAATACTATGATTTTTTTAGAAAATTCAGTAATAGGATAGGATACGAGGAGAATATTGCTGGATAATAAATTCAAGGAACATTTGAATAAATAGTACATTAATTTGATATATCTCTTATGGTTTACTCAGCGTAAGCCATTTAAGCGCCTAAATTGATTCACCATGACTAGTTTTTTTTATTTGCATGGAATCCTAATTATTTTTCTGAAATAATAGTAGCCTAAGTTAGTTCTTATTACATCAGCTATCTACCAGTGAAAGTCTTGTCAAAATCAGTCCAACTCTTCCGGAGATTACTCAAAACTAACAGACAGAAAGGCAAATTTAAAAAAAAATTGGTATTTTGTTATGTGTACGCACCGTATATACTTTCATATGCATTTAGTAAAAATCTGTAATTTTGACATTACAAATAGACACATCAAAATTATATTTATGTGTATAGGAGATAGTATTATTTATTTATTGTTTGTATTTATCAAATCCATTCATGAAAATCAATATTTTGCGCGAATGTATGCTCTGCTATGTACGCAGTCTTAAGGCCAGTGCGAAAGAGCATAAGTCACGGGTACACGGACGGGACGGCGACGTGGCATCAAAGGGACGGAAATAATATCGTTGGTGACGATGCTTAGCACGTCCTGTCTATGGTTCCGCTGAGTACACACAGTCGCCCCGGTCGCTCTGGCGCAGAGTTACAGGGATAGTAAATGCACCAGGTTTTTGGTATAAGTACCAAGTTTCAGGGCCATGTACCATGTAAACATTACGTTGGTACGCTATAATACCAACATTCAATATCGATCAAGGCCACTGTTGTTTTGTTCACCGATCAGCTAAAAATAAGGTTCAGAAGGAAAATGACCTGCAGGGGGCGGACGATTGTACTAAGCCTGTGGTATTTGCTATTTATTTGAGGGTACCAGTGACATATGTACTAGGTTTATTGCGCCACCATCTACCATTCATTCAGGCAGAGTACTTTAAATAGGAGAGCTAAGTAGTGACTTGCGCGTCATGTATGATATACAGACTACCTTCTTTTTTTCTCGACAGTTGTAAGTTGTTCATCATATAAAGCAATAGCAATTAATACCAATTCTTTAAATGAACAATCCATCTTTTTTTGTTCAGAACACTAGCACGTTAGTTTTGCGCCACTGTCACAGTGCGTATGCCGTTCGTGTTTTCATAACACCACGTTCCGTCTCTGCCCCGTCCACGTCCTAACGCCGTCTCATATGGAGTGACCTTTAGATAGAACTCCTTCACCACTTGTACCTACCATAAGAATCTTTTTCTATGTGAATTTACGAGTTGGATGTGACGGCTCATTGTTATCGCCCTATTTTGTGAACTCAAAACATTAGGTTTTTATTTTTACACGATGTTATGTTACACGACTGCTCTGATAGGCTTCAAATCAACAATAGTAATATTATTACATATTTATGAAAACAGCCTCATTAGCCTGGTGGTCGTAAGCGCGACTGCTATGCTCGAGGTCCTGGGTTCGATTCCCAGGTTGAGCAAAGAGTTATTGGGTTTTTTTTATGAATTTCTGAATAGCAGTTCGGAGTTTGGATTTGTGCCCGATTAATGGCAATAGGCTCGCCCCCTATTACATGGGACATAAAAACATACTCGGCGAACTGAGGGTGTACATTAGTGCAGCTCTGCCTAACCCACGAAATAAGGCGTGATGGTATGTATGTATGTTTAAATATATCCTGTCCTATTCCATGACATAATACACGTCTACGCATTTAATTAGAATTCGTCCAGCCATTTTTAGATCCGATCATTGGTGGACAAACATTGAAACAAGCGTACAGTGGCATCTATAATATATTAGCTTTCCGCCCTCAATTTCGATCACGTAATACATTTCTACTGTTTTTTATTTGAAAATACTTTTTTTAATTTATTGTCTATTTTTTAAATAAGTATGAACCAACAAATTATGCAAATACTTAATTTATGTGAAAAAGCTATCGACAGAAAGTTATAATTCAATAAAAACAGTTTACATGGAAAAATATTATTTTCCATATAAACTTTGAAACCCACTTTTACACTATTAGAAGTTTAATTTCGAGAAATCCTTTCTGATAATGTTTATAATACAAAAATCAACTCTCTCTCCAAATTTCACATTTGTGTCCTTGATACTTGGGCTGGGTGATAATGAGTTATCCATACTTAATATTATAAATGCGAAAGTAGCTCTGTCGGTCTACCAGCTACGTTTTAACGCCTAAACAGCTGACCCAGATTTTGATGAATTTTGATATAGAGATAGGTTGGATCTTGCTAAAGGACATAGTCTATTTTTGTATGGAAAATAAAACTTTAAGGCATTAAAATAGGGGCTGAAAGTTTGTAAGAAGAAAATATGGGAACACCAATGCGCATGTGCGATAATGGTGAGATGACATCGGTTACTACGCCAGCTGGTTTATTGATTTATTGACATTGTTATTATTAATGAGAAATGTATTGTATTTCTAACACTTACCTGTGAAATGATAGTCCAATGTTCTTAAGATTGGCTAAAGTGTTTTTAAACTCTATAACTACGCAGTACGGCATAATTACTGTTTTATTTTATTATTGAAACGAGACGTGCACTGTCGACCACGGCTTGCGAACACCGGGGACGAAATGGAGTACCTTAAACCATCGCTATTTGGTATTACGTTTAGGTGGCTTCACTCGCGCATTGTAAACGTGGAATCTATATAGTCTAAGCGATATACCTTTTGTAAATTATGTGGATTTATACACTTTTGCAACAAACCAATTGTTTCATTGTGTTATCCCACATGTGGTGAAAATAAAACTGAAGGGATGAAAGTTTGTATGAAGAACCCATCATGTTTCAAATTAGGGATATGTATATGCATATTTATGCTTTTGGTAAGAAATATAAGGGGTTTTACGTTTTTCAAAAAACCTTCCCGCAAGCTGGTAAAATAAATGATAATTTTAATTTTATTATTTTTGAGTTTTATTGGGACGGTTCATGTACTGGATTTATATTGGCATATAATTACAATACTATACAGACAGCGATAAACCCACCTAGGATTTTCTTTTGGATTGTCGTGTTCTGAGATCAGTCTGTATATATCCAATAATATATAGACGAAGTTGCGGGTACCAGCTAGTACAGTACTGAATACATATATTAGATTGCGTAAAATAATGTATTCAATATAATTCCTGTGTGTCCAGTTCATTACCATATTTAGTATATTTAAGTGTTGTAATTTTTAGAACACTTGTGGGAAACCGGATGAAGTAGTTGCAGCAGAAACATTAGCCAACCATGCAAGAAGAAATAGCTCATTTGTTCAAGCTCTTTTTCAAGCACAATATAGGTAATAAATATAATAATTTGCCTATCTTATTTTACTATCAATGAGTTATCATTAATTTGTAAAAGAGTAATAGACAAAAAATCATTTAAAAAATTAAAATGCAAAACTTTATTACATTTTAAATTCATTTGATTAAATAAACTTATGAGAACTGGGTAGTTTGCTCTAAGAAGGTCAAGGTTGTGCTATAAATAAAATACCAGTTAACAAGGTATTATACAATCAATAGATCTATAAATATTCTCATAACGTTTATGCTAACATTTTAAAATTTAATTTTTTTGTATATAGTAGGTATTAAAAATAGATAATAGTGTCTTTGTGTACTTTTTTTATTTAGGTCTGCGCTTATGTGTGCAAAATGTGAGCGTACATCTTGCACTTTCGATCCTTTTCACTGCGTGAGTGTGCAGCTTCCTTCCAGACTGGCCACCGCACAGCCATCTCCACTACCTGTTAATGTAAGCTCAAAATATTTTATTTATTTCGGTAAACAGCTTCGCTGTGAGCTTATGTATGTATGATGAGTAAAGGCCATCGAAATATTCCATCATACAGTTAGGTATTATTTTCTTAAACACGTCCACTGGATTTCACCGCGCTTTCGCCAAGTCCTTATTTGGCAGTTTTGAGTGTCTAAGATGTCATTCAACTTCTTTTATACTTAAGATTAGATCCTACATATTTCTTTATTATTATTGTTGTACTGAGTTGTTGTTGAATAAGGCTTTGGAAAGAAATAGAATGAAAGTAAATGCAAAGAAGACGAAAGTTTTGGTGTTTGAAAGGGAGAAAACATGACAGAAGCATGTGTCCGGATTCATGTCGATGAACTGGAGCAAGTAAGTGAATTTGTATACTTGGGATCGATGTTTACCAGGATGGAAAGTGTGAGAGTGATAAAGGAAGGAGAGTAAATGACGTTAATATGGTGAATGGTGCGTTACACTCCTTTATGAGCAGCCAGAAGATTTCTATGAAAGCTCGTTTGGCTGTGCATAGAGGAGTGTGTTGGTTTCAACACTCATGTACGGAAGTTAAAGCTGGGTGTGGCAGAAAAATCAGGAAAGTAAAATAAATGCGGTAGAAATGAGAGCGTTAAGAGGTATGTTTGGAGTGAAATTGAGAGACAGGGTAACAAATATTGTGATAAGAGAGTTTTGTGGTGCGAAAGAAGATATAGTCGCACGGATTGAGAAAGAGATGCTTAGATGGTTTAGCCATGTTGAGAGGATGAATGAAAGAAGAATGACTAAACAAATTTATGATGTGAGTGTAAAAGGAATCGTTGGAAGAGGAAGGTCTAGACGAACATTTGTCGATCAAATCGTAGACGTTCTAAAGAAAGGTCAGGTCAAGAGTACTCTAAACCGATGAGCATGCGTGAAAAGATTAATGAATGTTGAAGTAGCGAAAGAGGTATGCCAGGATCGTAGCAGGTGGAAGGACGTGGTCTCTGCCTAATCCGTTGGGAAATAGGCGTGATTTATGTATGTATGTGTTGTATTAATTTTATGCATACTTTCTATAATAGTAGTTGAAACTCTGTAATTAGTACCTGCAAGAAATTTTCAAGTCATATAAACATGTGTCAAGTCGTCAAAGTCACAAAGTCATGTGAATGGAAGGGGTCTCAATTTACAGTCATGGGAACTGTGATAGATGTTGGGTTACAGACAGCGCCAGACCTAGGCCTTATTATATAATAGATAAACCGAGATAGAATTTCGGTGAAAGTTAAGCTCGTTGTACCTACAATCCCATGTCGATAACCGCTTGATATTTGATTTATTTCATAGGTGGTATACGTAAATCAGCAACCGCGGCAGGTGCGCATCGGTGTGGAACTTACGCCAAATGCGACAATGGATGATTTACGAACAATACTACATACCGACACTGGCATTGATCGAGATAATATTATTCTGGCGGAAATTAATGAAATGGGTATTGTTTCTTTTATGTTTTGTATTGTTTTTATTTTTTGTGATGTTAATGTTTATGTGACTTTAGGTTGGTGTACTGCTCGAGCGGGTTGGGAAATAGCTGGTATAGATTTCGGCGCGTTATACTGTGTGGAAGCACCACCATTGTTACAAGCGCCGACGACGCCCTATCTCCTTGATAATATGGGTCAACATTCTCGAAGGAGAAAGATTCGGTTAGTATTTTAATATTTATGAATAAGCTTGTGTTATTTCACCATGTATCCTGTAACTTTTGTAGCTTTTATATTTTGCACAATGAAATACAGATAAATTACTTGCAGTATTTGGGATGCAAAAATTGTAGAATAAATTTTCTTATTTATTAAAAACTAGCTGTGCCCCACGGATTCACCCGTGTTAATTTTATACGGCAAACATCGCTAACGCACCCGTGTAGGCAATTTTTTACACTTTGTGTAAAACTAGCGACATTTTAATGAGTAATAAATTAATATTTTAAAGTATAGTATAATATAGCCTATGTTACTCGCTGATACTGTAGCTTTATATTGGTGAAAGAATTTTTTAAATTGGTCCAGTAGTTTTTGAGTTTATCCATTATGACAAACAAAAAAACAATCATAAAATCAAATCTTTCCTCTGTATAATATTGGTATAGTTTATTAAAAGGAAATATAAAATATTTGTTTTGCAGGATCCCCATATACCATGCAAGTGCCTCGTGAGATTTCATATGAAGATCTTCAGAAGCTTATATTGAAAGAGATGTCTCAGATAATCGCTGAGAGGGTACTCGAGAACGCACAGGGTAATGATATATTTCGCGCCCGAATCGCTGAAACACATCGGCCTCGGGATCCAGCTTATTTACAACCGGAGGTGATTGTTACTTTTATCACATCCAAAGATAATGACTTTGACATGTTTAGTTGACCTTGTTGTTTTATTGTAGCTTCCGCATCCACTGTTTGCACTCGACGTGGAACAGGCGTTGTGTTCACATGATAAATATCCTCATTTAAGGTTAGAACTGCTTTGGGATCCTGCACACCGGGACAGGTGAATTCTTTTCATTTTATTTTACGTATTTAATATATTAATTTGATATATATTCTGTTATCTAGGTCTATGCTAATAAGATTATCTTACCTTTTGGATATGTCGCTGGACAGTTACATACATACATACGAACAGTTACGTTATAAACAATCTAGTGAGATTGTAAACAGAAGGCAATTTGAATTTTTCTAAATATTTTCCAACAGTATTTCATTTTTAGTTACGGACGCAAACAGAGGAGTATCCCTGTATCTGCTTGTCTCTCTCTTGCATCGTAACTTTCAAACGGTGGAACCAATTTTGGTTGAAAGTTGTCTTGATCGGCAGCAATCTTAGCTATGATTCAAGAAAATCTGTTCTGCCGTTTGAAGATTACCAGCTCTTCTAGTTCATAAATGGATCTGAAGATTTTCCAAAGGTCAGATCGAGTCGAAATTTGGTATTTTGTTATTTCAATAATATTACAAGAACATGGCAACCTGGACCCTACCAGGATTTTCCTAACTTCTCACCATCTTACAGCAGTCTGGCAGCAGAATGGGTCACTTGTGTTGGGGGTTTTTTAAATTTTCAATTTACCTTGATATTATACAGATACTAGCTGTGCCTGTGGCTTCGCTCACGTGGACTAAAGAATGCCCGCGCGAATTTTATTCCCCCGCTCCCGGCTATTTTATAGACAAAAGTGCTTATTGAGGGTGTTCCTTAAAAGATAGACGTATAGTCTCTGTGACATTTTTGTAGGTCTTTTTAATATCTACAATTGTGTAGTACATTAATTTGCTCTAACTCTTATGTTTTACTTAGCGTAAGCCATTTAAGCGCCCGAATTGATTCACCATGCCAATTTTTTTTATTTGTGCGGAACCCTAATTCTTTTTCTAAAATAAAAGTAGCCTAAGTTAGTCCCTATAACATCAGCTATTTATCAGTGAAAGTCCCGTCAAAATCGGTCCAAGCGTTTCGGAGATTACCCGGAACAAACAGACCGATGGACAGACAAAAGTTTTAAAATTGTTTTTTTTTTTGTTTAAGTATCGTATATAGTTTCAAATGCATTTACTAAAAAACCGTTGTTTTGACATTACGAATTCTATTACACTTCAATTTTAAATAATTGTATAGATCAGTTGATATATCAATAAATCAAATATTTTCATGGTTACTTATTGTATTGATAAGAGATGGCGCTGTCACGATTTTCCACTGGGTATCATTTGATTTTATACATCGTGTATAAGGGTTTGTTTTTGTAAACGAATTGTAATTTTATTTATTTGTGTAGATAAATTATTTACGTTCACCTATCGGAACCTCACGTAGCCATGAACCATCGACTAGATAAATCAAATATGTAAATACAAGTTCAATCGGTCAAATCGTTCAGAACTTAATAACTCATGCGATCACTAACAGACGCACACGAGACTTTATAAATGTAGATCTGCTGATTGCAGCTGGATATATTACATTGCAATGTTTGTGACAATATATTTATAAATATGTACAGTATAATCCGCGAGGCTGGCGAGGCGTGTGAGGTGCATGTGTCGGCGGCGGAATCTGCCGCGCCGCTCACCCTTCACGCTTGTCTCACGCACTACACCCGTGCAGAGACACTCGCACAAGAAGACGCATGGAGGTTATTTATTTTTTCAATTGAAACTTTTTTAAGCGCTTTCGATTTCAGTACTCGTACATTATTTACACATTATACAAATTTACAACTCAGGGCTGATTCTTCAATCGACAGATATTTTTATTTTTAAAATAATTTTGCCTTTTTGACTAGATAATGTATTAAAAACTCGTCAAAATGAAGGGCAGAAAGATACTTTTAACACGCCACGTTACCTGATGCGGAGAGAAAAGGACAAAACTATGCTATAAATCGAGATAGACAGATATGCGTGAAGTCGCGTCGGGTTTAATAAGGTGTTTCTGGCCATACAAATTAACTGGCGTCTTAAAAGTATGTATTTGCTTTAAATGATATTTCTTTAATAAAGTTATCCGTTCATTGAAAAATTGCCCTTTAATCATGTATCTTTAAATCAGTTGTTTATACTACCTATTATATGAAATTGTGATATCTGCGATACGGTTTGTATCAAGTGCAGATACTAACATTACAACAAAATAACGTAAAGAGTGATTGAAAACAATTTTAAAAAAGTTGGCGAGAACCAGTCAAAATGTGGCCTATATTCGGAGTTTTTCTGATCAAAATGACATTATATAGCCCTCGAAATTGCTAGACTAAGTGGCAGTGGGCGGACATCGCTCGTATAACGGATGGCCGCACCGAAAGACAGATTGGGTTTGGGATTGGATAGCCCGGTGAAGGTTGCGAGAAGCCAATGGATGCAGCTCGGATCGGTAGTTGTGGCGATCTTTGGGGGATAGATTGATGGAGATGAAAAGTTAGGCGCAGTAGGGAAAATTTGCCTGGATCCGATGAAAAGTGATTTACTTGGAACAAACGAAAAGGGAACAGCTCCCCTCTGACTTCAACCAATTGAAAGGAAAGAGTGGGAGAATTTTTTCTACTTTCTCTCTGTAAAATGCATCATACACACTTTACACGCTTGCCGAGTGAGTACTGTGGTATACGTGGCATTTTCTCTAGCCACGGTAGCATGAGTTGACCTTACAAGTTTCACTTTCTAAATTACACTGTTTTAGTTTTTCTTTAATTTAATGAAGAGTGCAACTCAAACGTTCCGTAGGTTTAAAACTTTTGGTTGTTTAAAAACTGAATACTTAAATTATATAATTATTAATAAATATCATTTTGAATATATTGAAAATCAAATCAAACTTTTTGTTACATAATGTTACAGTGATTGACGATTTTTGAAAAGTACAGTAATTATTGAATGTCTTTATAATTTAGTATAATTATTTATTACTAGCGGTCGGCCCTAAGATCGAAATTCGACATGCGACTTATTGATCATAGACTATTTTCTATTTGACATTTGCAGTATTCATGAACCCAAATAATGAGTATTATCTATATCACTTGCTGTCACTTTTTGTTGAGTGACAATGTATATTTTGGGGATCTAAATTCAGTGGCACTGGTCGGGTTACGATTCGCGGTATTAATTTATTTAATTTAATATATTAGTAAAAGTAATATAGATAAATTTTAGCTTTCTGCACTCCTTCTCCATATAAACTTTAACCATGCCAAATCTCAGTCTTCCGTGCACGCAATACGCTTAAAAAGGAGTAATTATAATTAAATACAGAGTATGCTGTACACGTAGTTTCTTTGAATATTTGCCATATTTTATACAATTTCTGGCAATTTTTTATAGGGATATACTTAACTCTTGTCTAGATTACGTCAGCATAGGTATGTTAATTTTATGCTTTACACTTTATAGAATAATAAATATCTATTTACATAATATTTCATTATTTTTAGGTGTCCTGAGTGTCAGAGGTACATGCCTGTAGTAAAGACGCTTGGTCTTTGGTCGCTTCCCGATATATTAGTGATACATTTGAAAAGATTTCGACAGTAAGTATAGTTTCGGTGCTAAGTTATATTTCATTGGTTTTGTTTATAATTTAATAAAACTATTTTTTTAGGCAAGCGAAAGGTCGTTTTAGTACTAAGTTGACTACGATGGTTGACTTTCCTTTAAACGATTTCGATATGACGCCGCATCTCGTCAGAAAGAATTCGCAAAATGTCGATTCACCAGGACATTCGCGTTCGCCCCGACGAAGGCACTCTAAAGCACAAGTCACCAGTGCCCATGATAATATTTACGATTTGTACGCTATTTGTTACCACCACGGCGATGATTTAGAGACGGGTCATTATACAGCCGCCTGCAAGAACCCATACGATGGTCATTGGTATAAGTTTGATGATTCAAAAGTGACTCTAGTGGACGATGAAAATGTTTATAGTGAATTGGTTAATAATACGGCGTATATACTATTTTATCGTCGCAAAAAACCTAATTTCATCCATACATGTACTCCGGACGACCATAAGGGACATTGGGCATTACGTATGCCGAAATATTTGAAGAAAACGACTGAAACTCTAACCGAACAGATTGAAGCGAAGGATGAAAATTCAGAGGGTGTCAAGATAGAAACACCCAGTCATGATATAGATTCGGAATCTGACATCATACCGGTTACGCATAGTCCGTCATTAACCAGAAGTATTGTTAGTATTCCAAATGATAATATGTCTGAAGTGGCAACGTTTGTTAAAGAAACCGCGAACTTAGTACACAATGCGGCTATAATACAATCGCCGGTATTGCAAAGGCCTCTTATAGTTGATGTAAACTGTAAGACATCTACCGATGTTGCGAGCGATCGTGAGAATGAAACAACTGCTTCTATAGAGTCTTACATTCATAAAGACATTCACGTAAACCCCAAGATGACACCGGTAGACGGAAGAAGACCGCGATCTGTCGACTATCCAGCTAGATCTAGTAGTACAAGGGACACAAACAGAAACTACGAGAGTTCCCCATTAGTCGCTAGTATTAACGAAGTCGAATATCATCCCACCACAGAAGATTTAATGTTATCAATGTTCCAGGAGTCCAAGTTTATAGTTCCCAGGCATACGAATCACATAACCGGAGAATCTCACAGAACAGGTACCTAAATACAATTGTTATTAAGATTATGACGATTCAGCCTGATATACTGCAGAACTTAATACTTCGTAATGTTGCAGGTGAAAAATCATCTGTATGGAAAACTCGAATATCTACATGAAAACAGCTGGTATTACATAATAATATTTATATATCACAATATTGTTCTTCATTTATTTTACATCCCTCAATAGATCTGAATATATTGTGTAGATGACAGTTTAAATCTTTCGATTATATAGAATTGCGCATGATTCACGACGCGATAACTGCAGAGGCTTATAGTGTAATGTGTCAATTACATTTATTTTTATAATAATTTTTGCAGGATTATTCATACTATGGCTATAGATCCAAGACTTCATATTAATCTAAAAGAAGTTATACATTTAACGTTTTAAGGTATTCTTCTAATAAATACTTACCAAAGATTGGTTTTATAGTGCAATACTCATGAAATGAGAGAATCAGCAGACTCTTTCACAATGTAATGGTTTTTGAAAGCAAGAATTAATAATTGTGACATCCACTTTGTTTTGTATTGTGTTTCTTGTTATACAAATTACTTTATTGATAAATAATATAATGCAAATAAAATTTTATTAAACATATAACTTTGTACGGGTGATGTTATTAAGTATTCGGCAAATTACAATCAATGTACTTTTATAAACACCTTGAATGTTAAAGTCAATATAGTTAACCTGTGTAAAAAAAACAATGTGCCTTGGCGTTAGAGATGTTGTGATTTTATAAATTATAGTAATATGTTTAATATACTATATTATTATATTGAATACATTCACTTTTTTTACAACTATATCAAAGAAGTTGCACCATGATTTCTATAATCAGTATATAAATATTACCCGACTGATTTTTGTATTAGATTATGTATTCTTGTTTACTATTTTCTGTTGTTTTTTGTAACATAGATTGATGTAACTTTTTAATGTTTTTATCATTTTCATACCACAAATTTGTGATTTGTATAATATATATTTATATAAATCATTTGTATAATCATAATGGAAATATTTAGGTCTTTTTAATCAGAAATGATATTAATTAGTTCTTTGGAATAAAATTTTGTAAATATTTGTATTTGCACACTATTTAGGTTATATTTAAAATGCACATTGCAAATTGATTCAATTTGATAAAAGACAGTGTACCTATATGTAAGATTTAAACTTTGAGAAAGTGGCCTATAACGTACCTGTGATCCGTTATTGCATCAGGATGTAGATATTATTGTTAGACAATTAGAACATCAGCAGCGAAAGACTGGAAACCTTATGTAAGGCTCATGAATTTGTTTCATTGCGAATTACCATTACAATTAGTCGTATTTTAAAAGCTATCTTATTTATATGTACAAATATTTCAGGATAATGTTTCTTTAGCTCAAAAGGACATATTTCATGTTTAGCTTGGATTTGTATTTTCCTTATAAATCATGGAATCTTTTTATTTATAATATATAAGCATAAATGGCAGACTCTCCTAACCATATTTTGATATATAAAAACTTGTCGGTAACGAGTTAAGACTATTTATTTACGATGTGTATGTCGTGTTATATTTGTGTACAAATTCATACAAAAATATTTATTCCTACGATTTATTTATTTCTTAAGTTTAATTTATTGAATATTCATATTATATTTGTTTTTATAAATAAAACATAAGATAGGTACAATGTAATATAATAAAAATTCTGTCAAATTCAATCACATAATTAGTTGTTTCTTTAATTCGTATCTACTGTATTATTTCAATATCTGAAAATTTGTTTTAAGTTTGTTGATTTAATTTAAAAATGTTTATTTTAATAACACCCATGTTATGTAAAAAATATAAATGTTATATCCATATAATCTTGTGTTGTAAATTTCGTTTTCTTCGTTTCCAGTTGTCGTATTATTATCATATTCAATAATGCACATAAATAAAGTACAATAGGAGGATTTAATGCTAAAACATTCTCTACCAGTCTTCCAGGAAGCAAGAGAAAGGTATATGCAAGGTGTGCATAATATTTAGTAAAAAAAAAATGCCTAGCCGATATTCACCTTCAAATAAAATAGTAGGTAGCGAATAATTAAAATATCCCGAGAGTTGGCTTGTTGGATGTTGATAGGAAAGCGAATTCGACACTCGTGCTGCTGTTACGACGAATGATCGTTTTCGGAAATTAGTATGATGAATTGGTATGCTAAGTGTCGGTGATCTAACACAATATTTAATCGATCGTCAACATACGAATATTATAAACACACATTGTATATGAAATTTCATTGACTTTACAATTAAATAAGTACCTAAATACAAAGTGAAGGTATGGTATAATTTTCTCTGAATGCAAAAACCCACAAATACGGAGAACCGGGCCTGAACCTGCGAATCGATTCCACGTATTCACGTTGCTTGCGTTGATTCCCGCATGAGTGTAGTAGAGTAGGCTAGTCTATGGCCTGCCTCGAATTAAGCTCCATAATCTAGAAACTAGAATCAAATTAGTTCATTAGGTTTCAAGTAAGATTGGTTTAAACAATCAAACAGAGAGTAAAAATCCAAAATTACCATAATGCAGTGTTTGTTTCATATATTTCCTTAATCTTTTCTATGTACGGTTTTTTGGGTTACGTAGTCAACAAGGAACCCTCATATTATCTTATAGTTTCGCCATGTCCGTCCAACTTTCCGTGGCTTAGCTCAGATTCTTAGTTCTAGTCGCTGTAATTTGCCATGAGTATATGTAATAATTACACCGACAAATTAAAAAATTACATTTTGAAAAAAAAATTAAGTGGAGTTGAATTTTTTCTCATTTAACGCACGGTGTGGAGCGTTGTTGGTTAGCTTGTTTAAAATACTGAGGGTGTGTGAAAACCATTTTTTGATTTAGGGACCCGTTTGCGACATATTAAGCTTTAGAGTTCTAATTTTTGTTACAGTCAAGTGCCATCCCCACTGCCAGCTAAATGGTTGTTTTTGGAGCTTTAAATATATTCACGGAGGTAATATAACGAACTGAAAAGGATTAAAATCACAACTAAAGTACGTTTGATAAGTAAACAAGTATTAGTTGACCAACTTATGAAATGCAAGTACTTGGAAGAAAATTACGTATAAATTTCATACTCGGATCATGTTGTTAATTGTTTAAAAACCATGGGGAAAAATCATAACATCATTAACAATAATAATAATTCCTAAGGTAACTTCGTAACCCTACACTGTGTGTGGCCCAGCGCGCATTTGTGTAGTTTTTATTATTATTTAGAACTGTGATTTAGAATCTGTTATATTGTGAAACTAAATCTAAGAATATAATTTTACTTTCAATATTGTATCATAACATGAGTCATAGAATCAAAAATTGGTACTAGTATCCACTTTCACTGAAAACTTGTTGACATTAGCACGATACACGCAACAAACTCCTTTGAAATTACGACCACTTAGGTTTCAAGGTGTGTGCATATGAACCCAGCCGATGGCGAGCGATGTGATGGTGGAAGGTAGCCCTTAGTATCATGTTGAATACGACAAGGAATAGGTATGCCTTGGAACACAACCTATTATACAAACGGTAGAACACGTATGAGGGAACGAAGTTTTTGATACAGCTTGTTACTTAGGATGTTGTAATAGTTAGTCTATCAATTTGGATAGAAAAAGTTGTTTTATATTTATTTTAAGTACTCCTTTTCTAGATAGGTATCTGACGACTTACGAAAGTATAAATCTGCGTAATAGTGAACTTAAGATGAAAGTAAAACAATAAAATTACCCGCCGCCGATACTTTTTTTATTTTTATCGCAGCACGACAAAATGACTACACTGTACTTGATGGTGAGTACAGCGAAATCTAATAACATTAGCGACTACCGTGGAATCTGCAATCCATCGTCAGTCGTTACTGTCAAGTTGGTAAATATTTTTCTATAATTAATTATTTTACCAGCTGAATTTGTGGTTAATATTTTCAAAAACCAATTTTTTTTTTGTTGCTATATCTGTCTAATACCTGTGAGAAATGGCGTTAATAATAGAGCATATAAATTAATAATAATAACATTTATTAAAAATGTTTCAATTGCTATGAACAATGTTACTTATTCTTAAATTCAGGATCATACGAGATGGAAATGATTAAATTTTTTTATTGTATTAGAAAGAGTAAGGTTTGGCAATTATAAATGAAACACTCTTTCAGATGTTGATTCTTTCATGAACATTTTCAATCAGTTTTTCGCAAAATGACTGGTTTATAGGCTAGGGTGTATATAGGCTGTAATAGATACCATTGGCTCCGTATAGACTCTTCTTTAACATAGCCCCCACAAAGAATAATCCAGTGGTGTTAAATCACATGATAGGGGTCGGGCCGGCCACTTAACAACTGAATTTCGTTAAATCATGCGATCGGGCAATTTGATTTGCAATAAATTCATTGTTTCGGTGGCTGTGTGATTTGTGGCACCATCCTGTTAAAATCACATGTCAGTGATATCCATATCATCAATAATAGACCAAAACTGAGTTGTTAACATATCTCTATAGCGTAATCCATTGATAGTAACCACATTTCCAGCCTAATTAACGAAGAAAAGCCCAATCACGCCTCCAGACCAGATAGCGCACTGTACGTATACACGTTGAGCATGTAAAGGGTTCTAAACAATCGCTTTTTGATTTTTAGAAACCAAAACGCGGAAATTTTACTTGTTGACGTATCCAGAGAAATGAAAAAGGGTTTCGTCTGAAAAAATGATTTTTCAGAAAAACCAGCGGGTCGTTCTTGAATGAATTATGCAAATCTACGACGATGTGGATGGTCGGATGACTTCAATTCTTGCATCAGTTGCACTTTGTAAGGCTTCGAAGTCAAATCCTTAAACAAAATTCGCCATTTGGTCGTTGTCGATAACCCCAAGTGTTGAGACCGTCGAGGAATTGCCAAATTCGGATCTTCTACATTGTGGCTCACGGCTGCAATGTTTCACTTGAATGACCCGTTCGAATACGCGTTGGTGTTGGCACATTATGAATCAAGCTGTCGACCCAAATTTATCAACCAAAATCTTAATAGCGGTCTTAGAATGACGATTATGTTGACCGAAAATATCATGAATTTTACGAAATGTAAAAATCTACCATTTTCATAGTGGATTTTAATTATTATAATGCGATTTTCGAGCAAAATTGAATTTATTGTAACAATTACCGAAGCTTCTACTTCTCCCTCCTATATACAAAGGTACTCTGTGACTTCTCCTTTGTACAAATGTACTCTGTGGTTTCTACTACTGATATGTCAAAAAACTAAATGTTGAAACAGTCATGTGGTTCCGATTTGCCTCTATTAAAAAACAAAGTTCTTTTTGAAAAATCCGGTTTTACCATAGATGTAATAATTACTATGCCTCAATCTTATATACCGAACTATGACATCCATGGAATTTCGTATGAAGATGAGGGGGAAAAGAAAATTAAGCAACAAAACTGAAATCAAGAAAGAAATCTTCTTTCATCTTCTTCGAGCTTCTTTTCATGAAGCTCGTCTCCTCGTCTTTAAATTCTGAATAGCTCGTCATCTTTAGGATATTCTAACGAACAAGTTCGAGAAAGCAGCGAATAGGACTTGCATAGCTTGTGCATTAATTGTATATATAGCTGCTAAAGTTTCTACTTTAGTTACATGTTTTTCTGAATATGCTGTGTACAATAGGTACATATCAATGAAACTTTTTGTATAATAAGGCAAAAAGTTTCTGAAATTAATAATAGGCAAATATGTTAATATTCAATTAAAAATCGATTTTTTTCAGTTCTCGAATGATAGCAACACACGAAAACTTGGGTGATACATTCCCAGATTACAATTACTCCTATAGACACTGATGAAAATGATTTAGAAACCTATGTAGATGATTGAAATTTTAACTTTGAGGACAAATTCGCTAACATTTTTGAATACCATTATTTTTAAAAAATACCGTCAAGCCCAAATTCTTCAAACTCAGATACTGATACTTTAAATCAGGGCTTAAAAAGTGGTCGCAAAAGGTTAAAGAATCTTGTAAAATGGAAGAAAAATAGAATCAAGGACATGCGAAACGAAGGGAGAGCTATGTATCCATTTCCAAAACTCGCAAAAATATTAACGCTTGTTGATCGAATCGTACGTTAAGTCCTTAGCGAGATCATATTATGTTGACACCGCGTCGAATCACGCGAACCCGTTAGTGAGTGCCGCCGCGACTTACACCCGAGTCCTCGACGTTCCTGAATAAAAAGCCGGCTGCGGAATCTTTACTGATCCTGCTGACGAAATCGAGGCATCGAACGCTAGTACACGACCGTCTCTTTAAACCAAATGAACTCGCGCCCATGCCCGCAAACCACCGTTCCCTCTACAGGGGACGGGCGGTTAACTTCGCTCCCGCACACCCTCCACGTCCGCCCTCTCCTACGGTAACTCGTCACTTAATAAGCAATATCACGCAAACGCAGACGTTAATACAAGCTAATACCTTAGTTACAAGGTAATTCTGCAGTACTTACTACATCAACTACATTAAATCTGTAGTTCTGTCTGTACAATTCAAGCTAGGTCCGTGGAGTCCTTGAGTCTAGCAGCCGTTCGCGCATTACAAGTGACACTTTGCATCACTAGCTACCATCAGACATCATTACACTGCATCCCACACTCGTGCTCACCACACAGGTACATAGGTTCTGTAAGGGCCCTTTTGTTTTTTTTTGTACTAATTAGACTCAAGACAAAAATTGACAGATCACTAAATACATATACACATGTTCCTTCCTTCCTCCCAGGAGGCAGGAACATGTATCTATACTAATTTAGTAAAGCGGAAATGTTTCTTTGTTTAAACACGCTAATCTATGGAAATACCAGACGGGTTTGAAAAATTAAAAATAGCCAGACTCTCTAGGAATAGTGTAGGCTAAATAAGATTAGACTACAACTATCAGATAGCCTTAAATATTGGAAATGATATGGAAATACAATGTTCTACAATAATATTGGTCCTTAGTATACCTAAAAAAAGGCAGCAATGGCATATGGCTATCTTTTATACATAGACCACAATAAGGTATTTTGTGACAAAGATTTGTTGAAAATTAAAAAGTGATTTAAAAGCATTATTTTTAGACATGACATATTAAACCTACAAACAAAAATTACTTCATCATGAAGACAATGAAAATTTTTAATAAGTTGTACTTGCAGGAAGAACAATTATAATAGACTACATGGGTGCGTTGGCGTTGCGGTGTTTGTCGGATAAAATTAACACACCCGTGTTTGTATATAACACAGCTGGTATTTGTATATAATATAAGTTAGCTTAGCTCGAATTTCTACGGATATTGAATTTGCCAGTCTGCGACTTAATTGCAACTACGGCAACAACTCAAACCGAGGTTCGGCCACTTTGGCACCCTTGAGCATGTTGCCACGCTTTCGCGGCTGAGTGTCTTAAGCGCTCGCCTCCAAGCCACGGTGAGGCTCAGGGGCCTTATGGCTAATAGTACAAGTCAGTTCTAAAAAAAAGACTTGGTATAGATACAAAAGTGTCGACTAAAACATACAGACAAAACTGATACCCAAGGAAGATGCGACTTATTTGATAATTTATAAAAATTGGATGATTCAAGTGTTTTTCAGGGAAACCTGATTATAATTGAAAGATATATAGACAATAATTATGATCGAATTTGATTTCAGCATTTTATTCAAACAGTTATTTTAGTATCTTTTGTTATATAAATAGAGTACATCTTTGTTATCTTTTACCAATAAAAGTTATTTTATGGTACGTAGCTACATTTACATGAATAGTATCCGCGTAGTTTGAATCCAGTATCAGTAAGAATGGTTTTAAAGGGTGTGCTGCGACTGATGTAGGTGTTAGTTTCGGACCGGCAGAATGTATATTTACTAACTGTGATGTATTGTAAGCATTCTTTGTATCCCATGAGATCACGTCTGAACATTCAACGTGACGTAGGTATACATGGTGGTTGTTAGAACCTAAAAGAATGACGGGTTTCGTATGGTCCCCAATAACTGAAATAAAAACAGGATATTTTTAACATACAAACAAATTTAATTTAAGGATTGAAGGTAAACTTACTTCTAAATGGAGTATTGGAATTTTTTCTTCGTAAAGCTGATGTGTCCAATTCAAATAGCCCTTGTTGAAACAGTCTAACGAGTATTAAGACTGTGTGCTTGGGACCTCTCTTTACCAACGTTAATTGGAGGCCTAAAGATGGGGCACACGCGATAACTATCCATTCCGAGCCTGACGACACCTCGTGGACCAGTACTGCACCGCGGGACGCATCTGATATATATCTGTGGTAAAATTAATTTTGCTTTTTTGAGCTAGGTACATTAACTTGTTGCTTCAACTATATTAACTTATTAAACGTTGTTAATCAAAAGACATCATTATTACCGTTTGGAAGCAACGTTTCAAGCCTTTGGTTCTCATTAATAAACTAGCATGATTTATAATCTAGTACCACAAAGCTACATATCTACTATTACTGTCGTCAGTAATCAGTATAAAGAAAAAAACAGTAAAAGTTGTTAATACATGACTATAAAAATGTAATGTATCAACTTATAAAATACCGGTAACATTTTTTTATTAACTAGGGTGACAAACAGGCATACGGCCCGTCTGATGTTAAGCGGCTACCGTAGCCTATGGCTTGTAATACCATTGGTGTCACTAGCGTGTTACTGATCTTTAAACCCCTACGCTCAAGGAGCTCTGGAAACTACTCATCACAGGAACACAACACTAGGTTATTTGACTGCGATATTCTGTAGGGTGCGCGTATTTCACCACTCGGACTATACAAAGTGTAGCGACATCTACAGAGCGACATCTATCGAGCCACATACGACGCATCCTACATCGCGCTATAGAAATTAACTCTTCAATTGAGTATATATACATGAACCCACCCCAAGTCCGGTGAAGCTGTAAAAGCCGCGGCGGCTTTAGGGCCCCTAAGGCTAACAGTGTAGTCAGTTCTAAAAAAAAAAACAACCGTTGGTCGCCTGAGCAATTCGGTTTTCGTGCTAGACATTCTGCACTCATTAAGTGCACCGCCTCACGGAGCACATTTTGTTTAACTTTTCCGAGTTATATAAACCCCGTCGTACACTGGCAGTCTTTTTCGACGTAGCCAAGGCCTTTGATAAGGTCTGGTACGAAGGATTAGTCTATAAGCTGTACTCCCGCGAAGTCCCCGATAGATTAGTTAAAATCATCCGCGATTACCTAAAAGACCGCACCTTTCGCTACAGAGTGGAAGGTGAACTATCCACACCCCATCCCATACGCTCAGGCGTCCCCCAAGGTTCCATCCTGGCTTCTAGCCTCTTCAATCTGTACGTCAGTGACCAACCAAAATTTCCCGCGAAAGTTGAGGTAGGGTTATACGCTGACGATACAGTCATATACTCCTCTCAAAGGCAAAAGATCAACCTCAAATGTAGAATCCAAAGAGCCGTGACCACTCTCGGGGAGTGGTTTAACGACTGGCGAATAGCCATCAACCCCACGAAGAGCGCAGCGGTGCTCTTCGACCAAACCGCCTCACAGATACCGAAAAAACTCAAGGATCATCCCCTTGAACTCTTCGGTAATCCGATCCCCTGGGTAAATGAGACCAAATATCTAGGTGTAACCCTAGATAGTAGACTCTCCTTTATACGCCACATCACTCTGGTTAGGAAAAGGGCCGCCTGGACCCTCGCCCGATTGCATCCTCTGTATGTGCTGCAAGCAAAATGTCTACGAGACACAAGCTTACGCTCTACAAGATGTGTATCTGACCGATTATGACATATAGCTGCGTTGTGTTCGCACATATGCCAAGATATAATTGGGATCGTTTACAAACCATCCAGAATAGGTTTCTTCACCGCCTTACCGGCGCCCCTTGGTATGTTCGTATGGAAGATCTCCATAGAGATATGGACCTTCCTTCGATACATGCTTATGCCAAACACCTTTCTCGCTCTTATTTCGACACCGCGTCGAACCACGCGAATCCCTTAATCAAAGCGGCAGCTTCGTATGTTCCCGACCCCAACGCCTGCCGGAGTAAACGCCGGCCGCGTAATATCTTCACTGACCCGCTCGACCAAATCGAAACAGCAAACGCGTTCTATTCCACCGCCTCTCCAAACAGAGCGTGCCACCGCCCACGCCCGAGTAACCACCGTTCTCTCCGCAGAGGACGGGCGATCAACTTCGCTCCCGCACACCCGTCACGTCCACTCTCACTAGCGGCAACCCAAGCCTAGGTCCGTTCCTCGGTGTGAAGCCCTTGGGTCAGGCAGCCGCCCGCGCGATACTAGTGACACTATACGTGCAACACTTAGCTACCCACATACAACATTACACACGTATGAACACACACACACACGTGCACACCACACAGGTACATAGGTTCTGTAAGGGACCTTTTTTTTTCTTTTTTTGCGCTAGTTAGACTAATACGCTAGTTAGTGTAGAAAAACCATTCCGATTACTAAATACACATACGCATGGTTCCCTCCTTCTTCCCAGGAGGAGGGGAACGTGCATATGAGTATATGTTAGTTAGCTCGAATTTTCTTATGATTAGGGAATTAGATAGATCGCGACCTTTTCGCATTCGCGACGACCGCCCGAGCCGAGGTTCGGCCACTCTGACACCCTCGAGCGGGTCGTCACAAACTTTCGTGGCTGAGTGCCCTAAGCGCTCGCCCCCAAGTCCGGTAAAGTTGTAAAAGCCGCAGCGGCTCTGTTTTTGGATAGGACCCCTAAGGCTAACAGTGTAGTCAAGTCCGGTGAAGCTGTAAAAGCCGCAGTGGATCTGTTTTTGGATAGGGCCCCTAAGGCTAACAGTGTAGTCATTATTAATATAATTCATAATTTTCAATAGCCCATGTTATAGTTTCACGAAATGAAAAAGATTTTACATAAAATATCACTGTCATTTTCACTTTCATCACAGCTTTTAGGTCTTAACATTTTCAGCATCAAGCGGACAGGAATAAATACGATTTTGTTAAATATTCTCATTATTCACAATAAAATATTTTTCCAAACACGAGGATTCCCTATCGTATATATTTCCAATGTTGACAGATCCTACTTGATTTTGGTGACCTACGGAACATTCTATAATACCGCTACAATTCACTTCGCACGAATCGTTTTGTTGTGCATTGATTGGATTCGAAGACATCATAATTCTTGCATGTTCCTTTGATATTTTTCGCATGATTCCTCCGGTTCTTACACTTATTTAAAAACGATCTCTTCAACATTTTGTGAAACAAAATGCTGCACTTATTTTTACCTATATTAAATTTTACGTACAATTAAATCACAATTTAATTTTGTTATTAGCTTATTATAATCGTTATACACACACGGTTAAAAGTAATATCTATACGCCATCATAAAAATTGCTGTTGTTTTGTTGATCATATAAAATGTGCTTTTCCCCAATATGGCCGACAAATGATTTTACGAATACAGTAAAATGAATGTAAACAGCTTTAGGTACGCATTACAATAACTCATGTGTATTTCATTAATGAGCTGTTAGCTGGACAACAGAACTCAGTTGATCTTTAAAAATGCAATCATTACATTGATTCACGCTTATGCTATTTAGAAGTACTAGGCTTTTACTTACCAATTAAAAGTGCTATTACACAACAAAGGGAACTAAAAACAGCTCAAAGCTGTATAACAGATTTACGGTGCATTATAATGGTACAAAGTTTATGCTATTAAACAACATTAAGCAATTATTTACTACTTAAAAATGCTATTGTAGATCCAAATGCACTAAAAACAGCTGAAAGCTGCACAGCTGCGTTGTGGTTTGGTACACTAAAACTAAAGGCTTTACAATAACATTTTGATATGACATTATCCAATCGTCAATCAAATGTCAATATAAAGCGTCAAGATGCTCGGTGAACTTTTAAAAGAGTTTAAACGGACCTTAAGTTCTACATAAGTTTACTATTCATTTGTTAAAATGCTTCCTGTGTTACTTGGAAATTGTTATTGAAAAAACAAAAAATTAATGTAAAGATAATTAAAGAATACTATTTAAAATTTGCAAAATTCTTCAAGCCGGTTTAAAACATAAATACTAAATTTTATTGATGTTGTAGTCAATAAAATAGTCTATGGATTTGTGATTTGGTCTATGGTGACGTTTGATTTTAGAAAATGACTGTTGGACTGTTCTGTTCCAAACAAATTGTCTTCACCTAAGCATGTATATAAGAGATAATAAAGTATTCTTTTATCATAATCGAATCTTTATTTTCAAGTCCTAACAATTGATAATAAATCTGCATGACAGCCTAGAGCGTGACGTAGCGCTCGTGGAGCACGACACTAGGACCACAGAGTACTTTTGTATAAAGGAGAACAAGATCTATCTCCGAAGTTAATTATGTAGTACCTACCAAAAATAACAAATTATTACGATGACAGAACTTTAAAAAAACGAATACCATATATTCTCAACAGCTTGTCTGCGGATATGCGACATGAACCTAAAAAAAAAAAAAAAAATTAAAATATATTTTTCAAAATATAAAAATGTAAGACAATAAATAAATATATATGTATGAATTGTAAACGAGGTTAACATTAGATCCTGCTAATGACAGTTTTGTGGGGGACAATTTTTATATTTAATTGTAAACCTTTCTTTTATTAAATAATAAAAATATGTAAAACATTTCCGCGAAATCATTAAAAATAACAAAGTTCGAGAAATAGGTGCCTGATGAATGGAATGGTAGCAGAGAAGAACAAGAGTGGAGTCTTGCCTTATGTCGATTAATGGACACATAAATGAGGGTATTTTGAACTGAATTTTAACCTGTGACGAAAATATAGATTATTTATGATAGCTGCAAGCGAAAACCCTCTAATGGTTAAATCCAGGCTAAAAAACGTCAGCACAATGCTCCATTATCTATTATTAAACTAACCTACAAAAATGTGATGTGACTGTTCGGTGATCCCGTTTTGGCGTTGTAACAAACCCTCCCCTTTCTTACATGTAAACTACCCGTCTGCTACCTTATGATCCGAATAAACTAGTATTGTTAATTAACCAAGATAATTACATGTGTTACTTATTTACGTGTTCTTCTAGTATTAAGGCCTCACGTTGTGAATTAAACAAAGTTGTAGTAAACAAGTTCTTTTATTCTGATACTCAGAAAACATAACATAAAATGAAATTAATAAATTAGAACCTCTGGCCCTTTTTATATTATATCTCATTCATTTTTTATTCATAAACTCTCCTAAATCCCCGTGGCTACTGGCTAGTAGCGAACCTAATTTTTGTTCATTTCTTCTAACTAAATCCCTGTACATAACCTCCGATTGGACAATTTGGTTATATTATAAGAAATACGGATAATATTGAGTCATCTTTGCATCACATCAATACAAAAAGTAACCATGAAAATATTTGATTTATTGATATATCAATATACTGATAACTGATATACTTGAATTAAAAAAAAACATTTGCTATTCATGCAATTCATAAGTTTTAACCTTCTTTACAAAGATTTTAAATCTGGCGCCAACTATGCAAACAATTTTTATCAAAACATCGATTCATAGGAAAATTGAAAAGTATTTATAATGTTAAACTAGATGGCGTTACTTGTATCAACTTTAGTTTTAAATTCTTACTTAGGGTGGATCTGTTACAGCGTCATCCACTAAAGCTTCCTCAGATCCAGTACATAAGGCGCAGTTGATAGAACTAAGAACAATTACGGCTAAATCGGCAAAAACCAGCCACGTCTGATCAAGCGATCTTTATCATTATTGCTACTATATCGCAAGACCTATTATTGGACAAGAAACCGTTTCATCCCTACAGGAATTACAGTTACAGGTCTTCCGTTCTCTCCGGTCCTAGCTCTAAACAACTACAATTTATTTCGAAATTAGGTAAATTCTTACAAGGCTACAAGGGAAAAAAATTACTTCTCGAGAAGCAAATGCCTATCTGTCGGAAAATTAACGATCTTCTTAAAAATGTATAGCACATATTACATTGATTAAATGTGTTTTTTTTATTTTAAAAAAATAATCTAATATAAAACCGAAAACGGCAACTTCATACTTGATTATTATATTTTAAAGAAATACCTACCCATTCACCAACGTAGTCTGTAAATAGAATATAATTGGCCTCAATATCCTAATTGCTTTATTCTATTGCATGTATTTATTTCTAAATGCATAGGTAGATACTATTTTTAGAATAATTATATAAAAATATTTGCATAATATTTTATTTGGCTTACAAGTTGAAAGTGTTCTTTTTTATACCTACTCTGAGTTCAATGTTATTTAATATATTTAATGTAGCTGTTAATAATGTATTTTAAATTACAGGATCCATTTTAGGCAATATGCACTACTTGGAAGACTTACATAATATGTAAATATTTAGCAACTTGCATAAATGTAATTAAATAAAAGTAATAATTTCATCAAGGTTGAACCTTTTTAATGCAATTACTAAATGCATATGAAAGTATATTCAATACATACAACAAAAAGCCCATTTTTAAAATTTTTGTCTGTCTATCTGTTTGTTCCGGGTAATCTTCGAAACGGTTGGACCGATTTTGACGGGACTTTCACTGATAGATAGCTGATGATATGGGGAGTAACTTAGGCTACTTTTATGTTAGAAAAAGAATTAGGGTTCCGCACAAATATAAAAAAAACTGGTCATGGTGAATCAATTCGGGCGCTTAATTGGATTATGCCGAGATAATCGTAAAATATAACCGTAAAAGATATAGCATTAATGTAACTACATCATTGTAGGCATTAAAAAGACCTACAAAAAAAAATCCGGGATAGTATACATCTATCTTCTAAGAAACATCCACAATAAGCATTTTTGTCTTTATATTAGTTGGGAGCGGGGGAGCAAAATTCGCGCGGTCATTCTGTAGTCCACGTGAGCGAAGCCACAGGCACAGCTAGTCTTAAATATAATAACTATAAACATTATCCAATATTTCCATGTGTATTTTACATTATTCTCATTTTAACTTTTTTTTATACTTAGTTTCCATATTAGTTCGTCTTTTCGTTCTACAAAACCTAATGTACAGTAAAAAATTATAAATCTTTTTTTGTTATTGAAATTAAACAACGAACTTCCATTATATTATAAACTTTTCTATCAAAACATTAAAAAGGTTAAGAATGAAATATACCTAACACCTGCTTATTACTTTTATTTCATTACGTTTCTGCAAGTTGCTAAATATTCATTTCAAACAATTGAGTCATAGCACACAAAAATGTTAGTATAATATCTATACATATAATAAAAACGTAACTGATCGATGTCTGTACATAGAAGATATATGAGAAAAACTATTATTGGGGGTCTCTATAAACGCAGGAGAAGCCAAAACAATGATTGTTAGAATTTTTGTCTGTTTGTCTGTTTGTCTGTTTGCCAACTTTTGTGCGCGCTAATCTCAGAAACGGCATAACCGATTTGAAAACAGTTTTCACTAATATGTTCTGGTAAGGTTCACTTAACATTTAGTGTTTGTTTTACTACAATAAGTTCATAAATAAAAAAGTTATATCAATTTAAAAAGTCACGTCGAACATTTTTTTGATAAAAATGCTATAAAATAGCTCTTCAGTTGAATTGACTGAAAGTTTAGCTATCTGTATACTATGGTTTGTAAAACGATGATGATCGAAACCTTTCATAAAGTTATAAAATGAAGAGTATAATAAAATAAATTTCCAATATAAATTGACCTCAGTTCTATGTGTTAAATCATATTAAAAGGGGGTCTGCATAGGCTGGATATTGTCAGTTGAATATAGCTGCGCCGCTGCTAGGGATGGCAATTCATTTCGAAAAAGATTGATTCGAATCGAACTCTTATGAATCGATTCCCAAAAAAATTGATGTCTAAAAGATCGATCTCTCAAAAATTGATCTTTTTTCGATTCACTTTCGCATTTGTATTAACAATATAAAAATCCCTAAAATAGAAAATTAAAAGGGAACCACAACAGTCGATCTTTTGTAATTTTTACCTTACTAAAGTATCAGTTATTATAGAGAAACATAGAAAGGTATAGAGAGAGATAATTTATTACAGGTATATAATGAAAGTGAATTTATTTCAAAAATTAATTATTATAAACTGTTTTCGTTAATTTGGTGTTGGGTAATAATTTACTGTTAGTATTTTAATTGGTAAATGACACTATAGAAAATGACTGCATAATGAATTGAATAATCCATACCTACTAATATTATAAATGCGAAAGTAATTTTTTCTGTCCCGTCTGTTGCATTTTCAAGCCTAGACCGCTGAACCAATTTTGAAGAACTTTGGTTGAGAAAGGTCATTGGCTACTTTGGAAATAAAATTAGAAGGGGTGAAATGAGGGGTGAATGTTCGTATAAAGAACCTAATTTTGATGAATTTTGATATAGAGATATGTAGGAATTTGGAGAAAGACTTTGGCTACCTTATGTGGTGAAAATAAAACTTTAATGGGTGAAATAGGGAATAAAGTTTTTTACGAAGAACCAGTTAAGCCAATTTTGATGAATAGAGATATATTGGACCTTGGAGACGGGCATAGGGTACCTTATGGCGCAAAGATAAAACATGAAGGGGTCAAATAGGGGATGAAATTTTGTATGAAGAACCCACTATTTCTCAATTTAGGGATATGAAAATTCATATTTATGATTTTAGGAAGAAATAAAAGGGTTTCGAGTTTTTGAAAAATGAATCGGCAGGGTGGTACAATAAGTGATGATTTACAATACCATACGCATAGAGTGATAAATCCATCTATGATTTTCTATTGCTTTGTCGTGTTTAGAGATCAGTCTGTGTTTATGCAATAATATAGTGGGGTGGTAGGGATCGCGACCACCATATCTACATCTATCTATACATATAATAAAAACGTAACTGATCGATGTCTGTACATAGAAGATATATGAGAAAAACTATTATTGGGGGTCTCTATAAACGCAGAAGAAGCCAAAACAATGACTGTTAGAATTTTTGTCTGTTTGTCTGTTGGCCAACTTTTGTGCGCGCTAATCTCAGAAACGGCTTAACTGATTTGGAAACGGTTTCAACTAATATATTTTGGTAAGGTTGACTTAACATTTAGTGTGGTTTTACTTCAATGAGTTCATAAATAAAAAAGTTATATCAATTTAAAAAGTCACATCGAAAATTCGTTCGATAAAAGTGCTATAAAATAGCTCTTCAGATGTATTGGCTGAAACTTTTAAACTGGTTTGTAAAATGATGATTATTGATTGTTTACATAAAGTTAAAAAATGTACAGTTTCAGAGAATTTAGAACTTTCCAATATGAGTTGACCACACCACCATTTATTATATAATAAATCATATTAATAAGTGGTCACCCTAGGTTGGATATAATCACGCAAGCAAGTCGAGTGCCGCATCGCTGCTAGGCAATTCATTCCGAAAAAGATCGATTCGAATCTAACTCTGATGTATCGATTCACAATAAATCGAGGTCTAAAAGGCCGATCTCTCCAAAAAATTTACCGTCTTTTATTCACTTTTCAGATTTGTGTTAACAATATAAAAATCCCTATTATAGAAAACAAAAAGGACTCCACAACAATCGATCTTTTGCTATTTTTACCATGCTAAAGTATCAGTTATAGAGAAACAAAGAAAGGTATAGGAGAGAGAGGGAGAATTAATTTCAAAGATTTATTATTATAAACTGTTGTCGTTATTCTACTATTGGGTAATTTACTGACACCATGGAGAACGACAGCATAATTAAATTAATAATCCATACTAATATTATAAATGCGAAAGTAACTCTGTCTGTCCTGTCTGTTGCATTTCACGCCCTGAAATAGACGATGAAGGTTTGTACGAAGAACGCATCAAACCAAATTTGATGAATTTTGGTATAGAGAGACATTGGACCTTAAAGAAAGGCATTGGCTTACCTTATGTCGTGAAAATAAAACTTTAAGAGGTGAAATAGGGGATGAAAGATTGTATGAAGAACCCACTATTTCTAAATTTAGGGATATGAAAATTCATATTTATGCTTTTAGGAAGAAATAACAGTATTTCGTGTTTTAAAAAATAAGGGTGATTTACAATACACATAGACTTCACCTCTTGATACTAAGCAAAATGTTCCTGAGACATAAGCTTACATTATACAAGGCATATGCCCGTCCTATCATGACATATAAGCTGCGCTACATTCGCTCATACGTCAAAGATCAACATTAATAAATTCCAAATCCTCTAAACCCGATTCTTACGTAAAATTAACAAAGCCCCTTGGTACGTTAGTCGAATCGTAAATTGAATATCTTACGCGATCGTACTTCGACACTGCTTCGAATCACGTGAATCTGTTGGTGAAAGCAGCCGCGACTTAAACCCCAAAACCGAACATCCCCCGCGAACAACTCCGGCCGCGAATATCTTCACAGATCCCGTTTATAAGATCGAGGAAATAAACCAATACTACTCCACCATCTCTCCAAACAAAGCGTGCTCGCGCCCACGCCCGCGAAACCACCGTTCCCGCCGCAGGGGATGGGTGGCTAATTTCGGTCCCGCAAACCCGTCACGTCTTCCCTCTCTTACGTCAACTCAAGCCTAGGTCCGTTCCCTCGGTGTAGAACTCTTGAGTCATGCAGCCGCTCGCGCGATACTGGTGACACTGCACTTGCAATCACGTAGCTACCCACACACATCATTACACACAATATGTACATACATACGTGCACACCACATAAGTACATAGATCCTGTAAGGGACTTTTTTATTATTTTTTTACGATAGTTACTTTCGATCATGTTTCCAGGATACTAAACACATATACACATGTTCATTTTTTTCTCCTAGAGGCAGGGACATGTTATATGTATGTGTTAGTTTAGCTCAAATTTTCTACAGATAGGGAATTAGTCAGTTCGCGACTTTTTCACAATCGCGGTAACAGCCCAAGCCGACGTCCGGCCACTTTGGCACCTTTGTGCGCATGTTGCTCACGCGTTCGCGGCTGAATGCCTTAAGCGTTCGCCCCAAGCCTGGTGAAGCTGTCAAACCCATCAGTGGCTCTATTTCTTTAGGGCCCCTTAGGCTAACAGTATAGTCAGTGAGAAAGAAAAAAACCATCTATAATTTTCGTTTAGTTTATCGTGTTCAGAGATTAGTCAGTGTATATACAGTAATATAGCGGGGTGGTAGGGATCGCGACCTCCATACACATAGTGTTAAACACATGTATGATTTTCTTTTGGTTTGTCGTGTTCCGAGGTCAGTCCGTGTATATCTATACTATTAATAATTTAGTAAAACGGACGAGTTTTTTTGTTTGTTTGTTTAAACATGGTAATCTCTGGACAACGGGTAGCAGTCGTATTCGAAAAATTCTTTTTGTATATTATAGCCAGATTCACGAAGAATAGTATAGGCTATCTGAAACTAAGCTAAACCTTTCAGCTAGCCTTAAATATTGATTTTTGTTTAAGTAAGTCGAAGTGAAAGTGTTCCCGAACTGCTTTATCCGCATGCGCTGGCGAAATGGTTAGTGATACGTAAATATAATAAATATTCTACAAAAATATTGTTCTTTAGTATATCTAAAAAATGTCTCCGGTAACATATGCCTATTTCTTAATAGCATAAACCACAATAAGGTAATTTGCGTGTTTTTATTTTGAAGATTAAAAATTGATTTTGAGCTTTATTTAGGCTTATTATATTAATCCTTACGAACCAAAGTTATTTCATCATAAAGACAATTTAAATTTTTCTTTTTATAGTATGTAAATAGGACACATAGTTTAGGAGAAAATTAAAAATTAAAATAATTTGTACTTGCGAGAAGTGATAACAATTATGATTACATGGGTCCGTCGCGTTGGTGGCGCGGTATTTGTTGGATAAAAACTCGGGTGAAACCGAGGGGCACAGCTAGTTAATAAAATATAAAGGAGAATACAGTATGAAATTGTATGATCTGTTAGAGACAAATAAGTAGGTAAGTATGCATAAACATTCAGTAAAATGATAGAAACGAAGAATTATGAAGTAAAAGTAATAAATGAATATTGGAATGGAATGGTAGCAGAGAAGAACAAGAGTTGAGTCTTGCCTTATGTCGATTAATGGACACATAAATGAGGGTATTTTGAACTGAATTTTAACCTGTGACGAAAATATAGATTATTTATGATAGCTGCAAGCGAAAACCCTCTAATGGTTAAATCCAGGCTAAAAAACGTCAGCACAATGCTCCATTATCTATTATTAAACTAACCTACAAAAATGTGATGTGACTGTTCGGTGATCCCGTTTTGGCGTTGTAACAAACCCTCCCCTTTCTTACATGTAAACTACCCGTCTGCTACCTTATGATCCGAATAAACTAGTATTGTTAATTAACCAAGATAATTACTTGTGTTACTTATTTACGTGTTCTTCTAGTATTAAGGCCTCACGTTGTGAATTAAACAAAGTTGTAGTAAACAAGTTCTTTTATTCTGATACTCAGAAAACATAACATAAAATGAAATTAATAAATTAGAACCTCTGGCCCTTTTTATATTATATCTCATTCATTTTTTATTCATAAACTCTCCTAAATCCCCGTGGCTACTGGCTAGTAGCGAACCTAATTTTTGTTCATTTCTTCTAACTAAATCCCTGTACATAACCTCCGATTGGACAATTTGGTTATATTATAAGAAATACGGATAATATTGAGTCATCTTTGCATCACTTATCAATACAAAAAGTAACAAGTAAAAGTAACAGTAACAGTAACAGTAAAAGTATTGATATATCAATATACTGATAACTGATATACTTGAATTAAAAAAAAAACAATTGCTATGATTGTAAAATTGTAAAAACTGACTATGTATATAGATTTCTATTTTAATATAGGTATTATTAAATAAATATTTTTCAGAATACATATTACAAAGCTATAATTAATTATTTATTTATAATTCATAAGTTTTAACCTTCTTTACAAAGATTTTAAATCTGGCGCCAACTATGCAAACAATTTTTATCAAAACATCGATTCATAGGAAAATTGAAAAGTATTTATAATGTTAAACTAGATGGCGTTACTTGTATCAACTTTAGTTTTAAATTCTTACTTAGGGTGGATCTGTTACAGCGTCATCCACTAAAGCTTCCTCAGATCCAGTACATAAGGCGCAGTTGATAGAACTAAGAACAATTACGGCGAAATCGGCAAAAACCAGCCACGTCTGATCAAGCGATCTTTATCATTATTGCTACTATATCGCAAGACCTATTATTGGACAAGAAACCGTTTCATCCCTACAGGAATTACAGTTACAGGTCTTCCGTTCTCTCCGGTCCTAGCTCTAAACAACTACAATTTATTTCGAAATTAGGTAAATTCTTACAAGGCTACAAGGGAAAAAAATTACTTCTCGAGAAGCAAATGCCTATCTGTCGGAAAATTAACGATCTTCTTAAAAATGTATAGCACATATTACATTGATTAAATGGTTTTTTTTTTATTTAAAAAAAATAATCTAATATAGATATATAAAACCGAAAACGGCAACTTCATACTTGATTATTATATTTTAAAGAAATACCTACCCATTCACCAACGTAGTCTGTAAATAGAATATAATTGGCCTCAATATCCTAATTGCTTTATTCTATTGCATGTATTTATTTCTAAATGCATAGGTAGATACTATTTTTAGAATAATTATATAAAAATATTTGCATAATATTTTATTTGGCTTACAAGTTGAAAGTGTTCTTTTTTATACCTACTCTGAGTTCAATGTTATTTAATATATTTAATGTAGCTGTTAATAATGTATTTTAAATTACAGGATCCATTTTAGGCAATATGCACTACTTGGAAGACTTACATAATATGTAAATATTTAGCAACTTGCATAAATGTAATTAAATAAAAGTAATAATTTCATCAAGGTTGAACCTTTTTAATGCAATTACTAAATGCATATGAAAGTATATTCAATACATACAACAAAAAGCCCATTTTTAAAATTTTTGTCTGTCTATCTGTTTGTTCCGGGTAATCTTCGAAACGGTTGGACCGATTTTGACGGGACTTTCACTGATAGATAGCTGATGATATGGGGAGTAACTTAGGCTAATTTTATGTTAGAAAAAGAATTAGGGTTCCGCACAAATAAAAAAAAAACTGGTCATGGTGAATCAATTCGGGCGCTTAATTGGATTATGCCGAGATAATCATAAAATATAACCGTAAAAGATATAGCATTAATGTAACTACATCACTGTAGGCATTAAAAAGACCTACAAAAAAAATCCGGGATAGTATACATCTATCTTCTAAGAAACATCCACAATAAGCATTTTTGTCTTTATATTAGCTGGGAGCGGGGGTGCAAAATTCGCGCGGTCATTCTGTAGTCCACGTGAGCGAAGCCACAGGCACAGCTAGTCTTAAATATAATAACTATAAACATTATCCAATATTTCCATGTGTATTTTACATTATTCTCATTTTAACTTTTTTTTATACTTATTTTCCATATTAGTTCGTCTTTTCGTTCTACAAAACCTAATGTACAGTAAAAAATTATAAATCTTTTTTTGTTATTGAAATTAAACAACGAACTTCCATTATATTATAAACTTTTCTATCAAAACATTAAAAAGGTTAAGAATGAAATATACCTAACACCTGCTTATTACTTTTATTTCATTACGTTTCTGCAAGTTGCTAAATATTCATTTCAAACAATTGAGTCATAGCACACAAAAATGTTAGTATAATATTAATAAAATATAAAGGAGAATACAGTATGAAATTGTATGATCTGTTAGAGACAAATAAGTAGGTAAGTATGCATAAACATTCAGTAAAATGATAGAAACGAAGAATTATGAAGTAAAAGTAATAAATGAATATTGGAATGAAATGGCAACATGTATAAGGAACGTGGCAAGGAATAAATTAAAACTTAATGATATTAAGACTTGATAGAATTAAAACTTGTCAATTTAGAAATGCTGTATGAAAGAAAGTAACAAATTATTTTGTAAATGGTTTGAAGAACATACCTACATTCCTACAGCTATAATTTAAAAAAACAGCTACGGAGCTCGGCATTAGATCTCAGTTTTTTTATCGGTGACAACGACTACCTCGAAGGACATTTCTACCGAAATTGACCCTCTTTTCACATTTATGTTTTTGTCGGGATATCATTTTTGAAAAGCTGCAAAGCGCCATCTATTGGTGAGCTGATAAACACATTATAAACGCCGTTGTAATTGATGCTATGAGTATGAGTAATGCTACTACTGACTATGAGTATTGATTAGTTTAAAATCAAACAAGAATTGTACTTATTTGAACTTTTAAAAAGTAATAATTATTAAAGCTTCTATATTCCAATGCCCATATAAAACGGGAAAACACATCTTACGTCATCTAGCGCATCTTACTTAGCAAAACACTATCTATTGGTGAGCAAATCAGCAGATGGCGACGTCATTGTATTCGATTTTAATTATGAAAATAAATTGGCACAACGCCATCTTTTAGTGAGAGGATGTAAATGCCGTTAATAAATGAGTATTATTTTGTAAAAAAAAAATTTAATCTTATCTTTTAGATGCTTAGTGATCTACTTTGATTCCAAATTTCAAGTTTCTGTGTCACCTCGAAGAGTGTTCTAGGTTTTTGATGAGTGAGTGAGTGATCCAGTGAGTGATAAAAATGCTAGTTTAAACCCTAATAACTCAAGAACTATAACAGGCTTATTCGCGAAAATTGGGATTGTAAGTGTTCAAGGGAGGTTTATTAAACATACAAAATTTTAGGTGTGTAGGTCTAATAGTTTTTGACTTATGGAGGGGTCAAAAGTATCTTGAAATGGTTCGTTTAAATGGCCGCTGTCGTTCGTTCCGAACTTGGCTGACACTCCGCCTTGTGTCTAAATATTAATTTCTAATACGTATGACCCATGAGAACATACAAATTCAAAAATTCGCCACCCTTATGAATACCATAATTACTTTTGTTTCTGAGTGATGTGTAGGGTGTAACTTACATAAAAGTTTTTCCTCCAAACCCATGCTCTGTTACTATGTTCTGGAGCAACGAAGTCGGTTCAGCTGCGGAGGAGAGTGCAATGCGTTTCGTAATCTTTCCTAATAAAATACTGATGACTACAACTTTAGGAGGACAAGTGCAACGGGGCGATTCTAACGTGTCCACAATGCCACTATCCAGTATCCAGATGTTACCCTGCGAAAGAAGGACGACTTGTATTAGCTTTATAGACTAAGTAATTTATTATTTAACGTAATTTTATAAAACCCCATTCCTCTCTACAACAGGTTTAGCGTACTCCATGTTGTTTCGTTCATCGTTACTATTGTACAACTAAAAATTTTATTTTAAAATATCGTCTAACTTACAATACAGTTTCATAAATAAATAATAAGTAATTAATTAATAGGTACAACATTCTCAAACGTCGATTTGTTGTTCCTATCATTTGTTTCATTCATTTAATATTAACATATTTTTTCAATATGTACTCAGCACCTATTTTCAATTTCTAAATTGTTTTGTAGTAGGTAGGTATTAGTTATTTACCTCTTTTTATTTTACCTATTTACAACCAAAAAGCGATAAATCATATCCCAATATAATTAACTATCTGACCCATGTTAATATTTCGCACATTATAGAATGTAAACAAACTAACAGCTGTTATGTTAGTTAAACATATTGTTAATAGATGGTGCCTTGGATATATTTTCATTACTATTAACAGGGTGCATTTCTAATGAAAAATATAATTTATATTTTTTTATTTTACATATACATCATATACACATCAATTTTTCCTAAACAGCGGGGAACAATCTTTATAATGAACTTTGAATCATTAGTTTTCATAAAGAGTTAACGGAAATATGGCGTTTCCAGGAAAAACACCTTTGAGTAATATTCTACAGGTATACTTAGCTGATCCTTGTGAATATAATGATAATCGCATCTATAATATTTCAGTCGTATTGCTTAACTTAAGAACGAAAAATACGATTAATATATTTCATTATATATTTTTCGCAATATATCTTACGTATAATTTGTGTTATACGTTAAGATTACGCTGTGATGGATTAGATTACAGTTTTTAGTGCTTAGTTTTTAGCAACATTCCGAATGTTATTAAAACAACACATTAATTTATTTAAAATACCTAACTAGTTGCGAAAATTTTACATAAATACTTACTAATTTATTTATAAATTAGTGTGGAGGTCGGAACGATAAGTACGTTAAAAAAAGTACTGTTTAGTTGGAGATATTAGCTAGCTAAGTTTCATAATGTCTTCGATCCATATCGTATCCTACTCGACTTTTAACATGTTAAAATATATCAAAAACTTATCATAAATCCTATAGTTTTTAGACACAGAATACGAGTTTATACCATATAAAGATTTTACGTTTCAAGAAATTAGGGATTTTTTCCCATGTTGAAATTTCCGCTAAAGTAACGTATGTATCCTATTTAATTGTAACGTAAGTAACGATGCGATGTAGAAATGTAGATAATAAGATACTAAAAATAAATATGGAATGGACCAGGGTTTCTTAACTTTTTTGTACTAACGAACCACTAGCAATATTAAAAAATCTGGCGGACCCCTTCCAAACTTAATTTTAGATGTAGGAAAAGAAAACAAGGCCTCGCCTATACCGACTGTCCTACCGCTCTGGTATCGTGCCACGGGTATGGAGGGAGACTAATGCGCAACCGATTCCCAAGAAGGGGGATCGATCAGACCCTAGACAATCGCCGTAACCTCAGTTGTTGTGCAAGATCATAGAACGGATCATCAACACTCAGCTTATCCGTTACCTAGAGGATTACTCTTTGATTAATGATCGTCAATATGGTTTTCGATAGAATTGATCAAAAGGTAATCTTCTAGCTTATGTTCTGCAACACTGGGGACGCAATTGTTAAGCATAGCAAGGCTCTGGTGATCAGTTTTGACATAGCGTAATCTTTTGATAGAGTCTGGCACCGTGGGCTTCTCTCCAAAATTCCGACGTACGGACTTCCCAACGACCTCTGCAACTGGACTTCCAGCTTTCTACCTCAACACAGAATTCATGTCCTTGTTGATGGATGTGATTCGTAGTTTATGTCTTTATACGCAGGAGTTCCTCAAGGCTCTATGATTTCGCTCACTCTGATTCTTCTGCATAGCATTACCTTTAGGTCATACTCATTGCTATTCAGATGACAGCACCATTCATGGGTTCTATTACAACCAGCCCTCATGCGGTGGGGGAAAAACCGAAAAGAGACGAAAAGAAATTGTCATTGAACTAAACAAATCCTTGCACCTCATATCTACATGGAGAGCAAGTAACTTGATTGAGTTCAATGCTAAGAAAACTCAGGTTCGCGCAGGTTTCTTAAAAAAACCCCCAATTTCCTCTTCCCACTCTTCAGAACGTCTCGCTAGCAATGCGTGACAGTCTCAGTATCCTAGGTTTATCCTTTATCATTTTTTAACTAATTTGGACCCTCAGCACTCATGCTACGGACTCCTCTGGAGTCCATGGACCCAAGATTAAGAAGCCCTGGAATAGAACCTTAAGTGCTAGCTATAACGTTGCAGATAGTTTCTTCACATAGATAGGTGAGTACTGAAAAATGGTATATCTACGGTGGTAAGGCTAACGTAAGTTCGTTAAATATACCATCAAGTGTTATTAATGGACTTATTATGATATTTTTAAATAAATCAATTTTTTTATACAGTTAGCTGCAACGGCACTATCCGCTTGCAATTACGATACCAAACCATACATCTAGTACTTATGTGGTCAAATTAAAAACGTTGTTTATACGCGACCACATGGTTTCTTCATTTATATACTTATTATAATTAATGTGATGAATAGTAAAACCGGTACACAACTATATCAACAACGTAAAAAATATGAAAATCTTTAAATCCTCTTTAATTGGAAGTAAAAACTGTAATTGAACACAGGCGAAACTGCTAATTTTAGCTACTATATTATTATTGGAGCAAAGGAATATTGTCAAATTTGTATGATTTGCCCACAGATTTACTTGACTGTTTAAGTAGGTTTGTTTCTAGCGTTAGTGCTGAACATGGCTATTTTTAGGAAAAATCTGTAAAAGTTGATGCTTACTCCATATCTATACTAATATAATAAAACGGAAGAGTCTTTTGTTTGTTTAAACAAGTTAATCTCTTACGAAAAATTATTTTTGTATAAGAAAGCTAGACTCACGAGGAATAGTATAGGCTATCTAACATTAGGCTCTAACACTCTACTATTATTCGCGTGCGCTGGCGTAATGGTTAATGATACGTAGATACAATGTTCTACAAAAATAATAGTCTTTAGTATATCTAAAAAAGTACGTGATAGCATATGCCTATCTTATACATAAGCCACAATAAGCTATTTTTTGACCATTGTTAACAATTAAAAAGTGATTTATAAACATTTTACACATGGCATATTAATCCTTACGAAGAAAGGTTACTTGATCATAAAGGCAATTTTATGAAATTAAATTTTGTTCTTTATAGCATTTATTTGGACGCATACTTTAGGAGGTTTAAAGTAATTTGTACTTGTAGGAAGAACAATTATGATAGGCTAGCACCCGCGTTGGCATTGCGATGTTTGTCGGATACAATTAACACGGGTGAAACTGTGGGCACAGCTGGTTCTCAAATAGTTACGTTTATATATTATTATTATTATATCGTTTTAAATATTATTATATAAATTATTGTGTAATACCGGAATGGTGATATAATCATATAATAGAGCAATCACTTTTTAATTTTAAGAGAGAGATATATATATATATTTATCCGAATACCGAAAATGCGCCGCGATGCTGCTATTGTTGATAGTTCTGGGGATGAACTGCGATGATCTAGACTCGCAGTCGGTTCCTATTTAAAACTCTCACTGCTCGTATTCGGTTCCAACTGCCAATTGTCACTTCTTCTTTTGGTATTCGTTTATTTCTTGTTTCATTTACGGCTAATAACTACATAGTAGCGTGAGAACTTCATAATCATTACAATAAAAGTAGATTACTAATTCACAATCATATAAAAGCATTATTTTCCATGCCTACTGCATAAAAGATTCGTCAATTCTCATACGTAGCATTATTGACATTACGTTAAAAAATTTACGTTCATATATATTACTCGGCGAGCCTACCGACTTCTGGAATACGTTTATAATTTTTATGATAGTGTCTAAGCTAGATCGCGCGATCGAACCTGAGTAGTTCAAAAACATTTCTGCCAAGTGTCATCATTAAATAAAATAAATGTTATAAATATAACAATATGTTATAATAGTATGTATATATATAAATGAAATAAAATATTATCTTATAATTTCTAAAAGTTCCATTCTTATAGCATATGAAATACGGAATGGTATATTATACTTCTCGTGTACAATATTTGATTGTTGAATTAATTCTAAGCATACAGACAGGCAGTCAGATATATATTTTAAAATTCCTTATCAATGATTTTATATTATATATTATTAACAAAATACATGTTACACTAGCGGTCGCCCAATGATCGAAATTCGACCAGCGA
Source organism: Saturnia japonica (assembly GCA_033032175.1). Classification (NCBI taxonomy): domain Eukaryota; kingdom Metazoa; phylum Arthropoda; class Insecta; order Lepidoptera; family Saturniidae; genus Saturnia; species Saturnia japonica. The sequence continues at coordinate 11,262,480 of CM065314.1, forward strand.
CTTTTTAATCATAGACTATTTTCTGTTTGACATTTGCACTATGAACCTAAACAATGAATATTATATCACTTGCTGTCACTTTTCACTGAGCGACAACGTCAATATTTGGGGGTCTAAGTTCAATAGCACTGGTCAGTTTAGAATTCGCAGTATTAATTTATTTCATTTAATATATTAGTAACAGATATTATAGACAATTTTTAACTTTGTGTACTCCTCCATATAACCTTTAACCATGCCAAATTTCACAGTCTTCCGTGCACGCAATATTCTTAAAAAGTGGTACAAAGTTTTTGCTTTACGTATTAATATAATGACAGATTAATTCTTTAAGAATTCCATTTTCAACTATAATATTGTTTCTCTAACAATGTGTAGCGTGGTTGCGATCTCATGAGATCAAAGCGCACCCAAAATTATTATTCCATATAATTGCTTCATTATGAACTGATTAAACAACCAAGTGCCAAAATAATCCGAGTGTTGAGCAATTATTAACATTATATTAGCAATTATTAATATTAACATATTACAACAAATTAATTAATTCAGTTCCGCGTAAGTGGTCACAGCGGACGCGCGTGTCTCACTCTCCGTTCGACCCCGTCCGCGATCGTTGTTTTGAAATTACGCGACAAGTTATTATTTACTTATAATCACGTTAAAATAATGTAAACTGGGCAACTCCTGGTAACAGGAGACCCTTTACATAATAATGTATCAAACCTCAACGTCTCAAAAACCACAAATGTCACAACTACCCTCAATGTCTCAAGAAGTACCCAACGCATCAAGTTATGCAAATGTGACTTCATCCACTTGTTTTCCGTAGAAAGATCAAGCCATTGTACTAGATTCCATTGACGGAATAACACTCAGAGACTATGTCATTGCATTGTCATCTATAACACCTGCGGCATCTATACGATTCATATCTCGCATATCGAATGCACGTATATGCATTTATATGGACTCCAAAAAAACAGCTGATAACTTAATAGAAGTGTTATAAACATGTATAATTTAGTTAATCATCGTATAAATTGATATTGTAAACTTATTAGTACATAATCTGATTTACGATTAATTTGGTATAAAGCGGGTAGGACGATGATTAATTTGATATAAAGCGGGTAGGACGGCGATTATTTTGATATAAAAGCGCGACCGTGCTGTGCTCGGTGTGACTGAGGCTGTGGCTATATACTTCTTACAAATTATATATAATATCATGATTCTCATTAACAATTTGAGTAATTGGAGATGTTTTTATTGTTCAAACTGTAGTTAACAACTGAGTGTAAAGCATATTCATAAATATTATATTAAAGTACGATCATCCAAATATTAATTAATAGATGTTTGAAATAGTTTGATATAAACTGATTATACTATAGTCGGGTGTTCAGATTAAGGGTGTTGCGGATATTCGGATCCGCATTCGCATCCGCATCAAGAATGAGAATTTATAAGTACAAGGCGCAAGCGAGTAAGTAACGACATGTAAATAAAGTAAGTGGTTGGGGCCAGTGTGCTGCGTGGTTCGCACGTGCTCGATAATTGACCAATAGGAAGGCACACTTTGGTGACAAGATCCTATAGGTTTTGTTAGTTTTGTTTTAGTAATCGACGTGATTTCCATTGGGAATCAATTACAGTGTTTAACAACAATGTATAAATTGCTCCATTTCAAAATCATTTTTCATTCTAGTATAATTTGAATTGGCAGTTGATTTTTCATTGCATATCCATAAACCAATTTACTTCCCCATAATATTAGTTTTTATTTATTTAATGACCCGTTTCCTGAATATTATAGATAAATAATACAAATTATTATCAGATTACTGAAGCCCGTTTCATAAAAAGATTGTATGATAGGTTGCAACTAAATGAGGAATATTTTCCTCACTTACGTACTTACTATGTTAATTTCCATAATAATTTTCAATAGCTAGTAAATTAAAAGCTTGACTTTACTCACTAGTAAATCCAAGGAGAAATCTACAGCATTCTGTATGACGTCACAGTCTCCGATAATATGCTCACGCAGCTGTGGAAAAGGTTGCAGCTCCACGCCACGCTGTTCACGTACTACCAACCAAACTGTAGCCAATATGCTATGCTTCATCCTATAAATATACATTTTTATTTTTTATACCAGCTTGGCAAAATGACTGTACAGTACCTGATGATAAGTACGGTCCAGTCCATAAACACGGCGATCGTCAGTGACACAAATTTCATCGGCAGTTGTCGATATCATGCCGGCCTGCAGAAACGCCTCTTAGAGCCTCGTTTGAAGGACCCAATATTATAGGAAAGGAAGAACACGTTGGCTGGGGTACTATTCCACATATGCACGGCAAAGGTAAGAATTAGTGAAATTCTTTGTTCGTTCCATAATCGACGCTACCGTGTAGTTGTAGCTCTGTAAACCAGAACGCGTGGTTTTGTAATGGAAGGGAGATGATGGGATAAGGCCAAACAATTCATAGAACATTCATCATGATACAGACGATAAAACATTCACATATTATTATTAACCTCATCATCCGAGATACTGAGAGTGAGTCCCTCTAGTCTAGTCTTAGCTTATTACCATCTTCGGCCATATCATCATTAAAATTCAGGTGAAATTGTGGTAAAGTGAAGTGGAAAAAAGGTAAAATATTATTACTTTGAATAAAATAAAGTCGCTTCCCGCTGTCTGTCCCTATGTACGCTTAGATCTTTTACACTACGCAACTTACACCACAAAACGGATTTTAATGCAGTTTTAACTATAATTTTTAAGAAAATTAACGGATGCTTTATATATACAATACATTCCAATAAAGTTTTTGTATAGTAGAGAAAATTTAATGAATTATAAAAAAGTCGTCAAAAAATGATTTTCGGGTGCTTAGATGGCTTACGCTGGCAAAACCTTATGACATACATAAAAATAATGTATTATAAAATTATAGTTCTTTAAAAAGCCTAGAAAAAAGTCCGCCATGGGATATATCTATCTCATGACGTAAGCTCATAATAACCATTTTTATTTTCAACATAATAATTAAACATATTACGTTATTTTGCGAAGCTGTTTTCTCCAATTCAGTATTAATCTTTGTGGAGATAAATTTATTAGTTAACTTGGGCGTTTAATGTGGTTGAATATTGTCATTAACAGTTTTCATTTAAATGAATACTGTAGAAAATATCAAGAATTCAATATATCTCTCAGCAAAACGGTCGCGTCAGTTGGCCGGCACTCCGCACCTATGATGAATTGCACGACGCAAGCTAAGCGCACTATTTTCAACTATGAAATTACGTAACATACTATCACGTCTGTATCCCCGAAGTTTTAGGTAGAGGTGTACACCAACAGTTCGCCGGGTATGTTTCAGGTCCCATGTAATAAGACGGTGAGCCTATTGCCATAAATAGAGCACAAAACCAAGCTCCGAGCTGCTACTGAGAATTTCATAGAAAAACCCAATGACATTTTGCTCGATCTGGGATTCGAATCTAGGACTTCTAGCATATCATTCGCGTTTAGGACCACTAGGCCAAAGAGGCAGTTATGAACTATCATTAAAGTGATAAACTCTAAATCAAGCTTCTTTAAACATAAAAAAACACAACTTTGTAAATTGTACCCGTGTGAAGTTGGGGCGGGTCGTTAGTATATATATAATATGTATACTATACATACATCTTATGTCACAACTGTTCAGGAAGTCTAAACTATTAACTGTACTGCAATGAAATGAGACAGAGCTTAGTTAATTTTAATATATTTTTCCTGTTAATCTATATCTATCTATACATATAATAAAAACGTAACTGATCGATGTCTGTACATAGAAGATATATGAGAAAAACTATTATTGGGGGTCTCTATAAACACAGGAGAACCCAAAACAATGATTGTTAGAATTTTTGTCTGTTTGTCTGTTTGCCTACTTTTGTGCGCGCTAATCTCAGAAACGGCATAACCGATTTGGAAACGGTTTTCACTGATATATTCTGGTAAGGTTCACTTAACATTTAGTGTTTGTTTTACTTCAATAACTTCATAAATAAAAAAGTTATATAAATTTAAAAAATCACGTCGAACATTTTTTTGATAAAAATGCTATAAAATAGCTCTTCAGTTGAATTAACTGAAATTTTAGTTATATGTATATTATGATTTGTAAAACGATGATGATCGAAACCTTTCATAAAGTTAAAAAATGAAGAGTTTAAAAAATTGCAAATTTGCAATATAAGTTGACTTTTTTTTTTTTTTTTTTTTTTTTTTTTTTTTTTTTTTTTTTTTTTTTTTTTTTTTTTTTTTTTTTTTTTTAGCCGCGAAAGTTTTGTGGACGACTCGCACGAGGGTGCCAAAGTGGCCGGACCTCGGCTCGGGCGGTCGCCGCGTTCGCAAATAAGTCGCGATCTAATCGAATCCCTACACCTACGATTCGAGCTAACTAATTTATACACATAGGCACGTTCCCTTCCTCCTGGGAGGAAGGAAGGAACCGTGCGTATGTGTATTCAGTAATCGGAATGTTTCTACACTAACTAGCGCTAACTAACTAGCGTAAAAAAAAGAAAAAAAAGGTCCCTCACAGAACCTATGTACCTGTGTGGTGTGCACGTGTGTATGTTCATACGTGTGTAGTGTTGTATGTAGGTAGCTAAGTGATGCACGTACAGTGTCACTTGTATCGCGCGGGCGGTTGCCTGACCCAAGGGTTTCACTCCGAGGAACGGACCTAGGCTTGGGTTACCGCTAGAGAGGGTGGACGTGACGGGTGTGCGGGAGCGAAGTTGACCGCCCGCCCTCTGCGGAGAGAGCGGTGGTTACGCGGGCGTGGGCGCTGGCACGCTCTGTTTGGAGAGACGGATGTGTAATATTTATTCGCATTTTCGATGTGATCGTCGGGATCAATAAAAATGTTGCGCGGCCGGCGTTTGCACCGGATGTCCGTGGGTGCCGGAACATAAGTGGCGGCTGTTTTTATTAACGGATTCGCGTGGTTCGACGCGGTGTCGAAATACGAACGGGAGAGCTGTTTAACGTAGGCATTATATAAGTTGACCTCAGATCTATGTGATAAATCATATTAAAAGGGGGTCAGCATATGCTGGATATAGCTACGCCGCTGCTAGGGATGGCAATTCATTTCGAAAAAGATTGATTCGAATCGAACTCTTATGAAACAATTCCCAAAAAAATCGATGTCTAAAAGATTGATCTCTCAAAAATTGATTTTTTTTTCGATTCACTTTCGCAATTGTATTAACAATATAACAATTCCTAAAATAGAAAATTAAAAGGGAACCACAACAGTCGATCTTTTGTAATTTTTACCTTACTAAAGTATCAGTTATTATAGAGAAACATAGAAAGATATAGAGAGAGAGAATTTATTACAGGTATATAGGGAAAGAGAATTCATTTCAAAAATTTATTATTATACTGTTGTCGTTATTTTGCTGTTGGGTAATAATTTACCGTTTTTTAATTAGTAAATGACACCATAGAAAATGACTGCATAATGAATTGAATAATCCATATCTACTAATATTATAAATGGGAAAGTAATTCTGCTGTCCTGTCTTTTGCATTTCCAAAGCCTAGACCGCTGAACCAATTTTGAAGAACTTTGGTTGAGAAAGGTCATTGGCTACTTTTGGATATAAAATTGGAAGGGGTTAAATGGGGAGTGAAAGTTCGTATAAAGAATCTAATTTTGATATAGAGATATGTAGGAATTTGGAGAAAGACTTTGGCTACCTTATGTGGTGAAAATAAAACTTTAATGGGTGAAATAGGGGATGAAGGTTTGTACGAAGAACCCGTTAAACCAATTTTGATGAATAGAAATATATTGGACCTTGGAGGCGGACATAGGGTACCTTATGGCGCAAAGATAAAACATGAAGGGGTCAAATAGGGGATGAAATTTTGTATGAAGAACCCACTATTTCTCAATTTAGGGATATGAAAATTCATATTTATGATTTAAGGAAGAAATAAAAGGGTTTCGCGTTTTTGAAAAACGAATCGGCAGGGTGGTACAATAAGGGATGATTTACAATACCCTACAAATAGAGTGATAAATCCATCTATGATTTTCTATTGCTTTGTCATGTTTGGAGATCAGTCAGTGTTTATGCAATAATATAGAGGGGTGGTAGGTATCGCGACCACCATACAAATAGCTATAAACCCAACTATGAGTTTCTTTTGGTTCATCGTGTTCAGAGCGGTGTATATGTAATAATATAGTAGGGTGGTAGGTATCGCGACCACCATATCTACATCTATACATATAATAAAAGCGTAACTGATCGATGTCTGAACATAGAATATATATGAGAAAAACTATTATTGGGGGCCTTTATCAACGCAGCAGAACCCAAAACAATGATTGTTAGAATTTTTGTTTTTGTCTGTTTGCCAACGTTGGTGCGCGCTAATCTCAGAAACGGCTTAACTGATTTGGAAACGGTTTCGACTAATATATTTTGGTAAGGTTCACTTAACATTTAGTGTTGGTTTTACTTCAAAAAAATTCATAAATAACAAAGTTATATCAATTTATAAAATCACGTCGAACATTTGTTCGATAAAAGTGCTATAAAATAGCTCTTCAGTTGTATTGGCTGAAACTTTGAAACTGGTTTGTAAAATGATGATTATAGAAAGTTTACATAAAGTTAAAAAATGTACAGTTTCAGAGAATTTGGAACTTTCCAATATGAGTTGACCTTACATCTATATAATAAATCATATTAATAAGTGGTCACCCTAGGTTGGATATAACCACGCAAGCAAGTCGAGTGCCGCATCGCTGCTAGGCAATTCATTCCGAAAAAGATCGATTCGAATCAAACTCTGATGTATCGATTCATAATAAATCGAGGTCTAAAAGATCGATCACTCCAAAAAATCGACCTTCTTATAGACAATAGATATTAAACAATATAAAAATCCCTATTATAGAAAACAAAAAGGACACCACAACAATCGATCTTTTGCTATTTTTACCATGCTAAAGTATCAGTTCTCTTTAGAAACAAAGAAAGGTATAGAGGGAGAGAGAGAGAATTAATTTCAAAAATGTTTTATTATAAACTGTTGTCGTTATTCTGCTATTGGGTAATTTACTGACACCATAGAGAACGATAGCATAATGAAATGAATAATCCATACTAATATTATAAATGTGAAAGTAACTTTGTCTGTCCTGTTTGTTGCATTTCACGCCCTGAAATAGACGATGAAGGTTTGTACGAAGAACGCATCAAACCAAATTTGATGCATTTTGGTATAGAGATAAATTGGACCTTAAAGAAAGACATTGGCTTACCTTATGTCGTGAAAATAAAACTTTAAGAGGTGGAACAGGGGATGAAAGATTGTATGAAGAACCCACTATTTCTAAATTTAGGGTTATGAAAATTCATATTTATGCTTTTAAGAAGAAATAACAGTGTTTCGTGTTTTAAAAAATAAGGGTGATTTACAATACACATAGACTGCACTCCTTGATACTAAGCAAAATGTTCCTGAGACATAAGTTTACATTATAAAAAACATATGTCCGTCCTATCATGACATATAAGCTGCGCTACATTCGCACATACGTCAAAGATCAACATTAACAAATTCCAAATCCTCCAAAACCGATTCTTACGTAAAATTAACAAAGCCCCTTGGTACGTTGGTCGAATCGTATATTAAATATCTTACGCGATCGTACTTCGATACTGCTTCGAATCACGTGAATCTGTTGATGAAAGCTGCCGCGACTTAAACCCCAAAAACCGAACATCCCACGCGAACAACTCCAGTCACGAATATCATCACCGAGCCCGTTTATAAGGTCGAGGAAATAAACAAATACTACTCCACCGTCTCTCCAAACAAAGCGTGCTCGCGCCTACGCCCGGGAAACCACCGTTCCCTTCGCAGGGGACGGGCGGCTAATTTCGCTCCCGCAAACCCGTCATGTCCTCCCTCTCTTACGGCAACTCAAGCCTAGGTCCGTTCCCTCGGTGTAGAACCCTTGAGTCATGCAGCCGCTCGCGCGATACAGGTGACACTGCACCTGCAAATACGTAGCTACCCACACACATCATTACACACAATATGTACATACATACGTGCACACCACATAAGTACATAGATTCTGTAAGGGACTTTTTTTTTCTTTTTTTACTATAGTTACTTTCGATCATGTTTCCAGAATACTAAATACATATACACATGTTCATTCCTTTCTCCTAGAGGCAGGGACATGTTATATATATGCGTTAGTTTAGCTCGAATTTTCTACAGATAGGGAATTAGTCAGTTCGCGACCTTTTCACAATCGCGGTAATAGCCCAAGCAGACGTCTGGCCACTTTGGCACCCTTGTGCGCATGTTGCTCACGCTTTCGCGGCTGAATGCCTTAAGCGTTCACCCCCAAGCCTGGTGAAGCTGTCAAAGCCATAAGTGGCTCTATTTCTTTAGGGCTCCTTAGGCTAACAGTATAGTCAGTGAGAAAGAAAAAAAAACATCTATAATTTTCTTTTGGTTTATTATGTTCAAAGATTAGTCAGTGTATATACAGTAATATAGCAGGGTGGTAGGGATCGCGACCATCATACACATAGTGATAAACACATGTATGATTTTCTTTTGGTTTGTCGTGTTCCGAGGTCAGTCCGTGTGTAGATACTATTAATAATTTAGTAAAGCGGACGAGTTTTTTTTGTCTGATTGTTTAAACATAGTAATCTCTGGACAACTGGTAGCAGTCGTATTCAAAAAATTCTTTTTGTATATGATAGACAGATTCACGAAAAATAGTATAGGCTATCTGGAACTAAGCTAAACCTCTCAGCTAGCCTTAAATATTGATTTTTGTTTAAGTAAAGTCGAAGTGAAAGTCTTCCCGAACTACTTTATCCGCATGTGTTGGCGTAATAGTTAGTGATACGTAAATATAATATTCTACAACACAAAAATATTGTTCTTTAGTATATCTAAAAAAGTCTTCGATAACATATGCCTATTACTTAATAGCATAAGCCACAATAAGTTATTTTACGAGTTTTTATGTTGAAGATTAAAAATTGTAATTGTAATCCTTACGAAGAAAGTTATTTTATCATAAAGACAATTTAAATTTTTCTTTTTATAGAATGTAATTAGGACACATAGTTCAGGAGAAAATGAAAAATTAAAATAATTTGTACTTGCGGAAAATGATATCAATTATGATAGACTACACGGGTCCGTCGCGTTAGCGGCGCGGTATTTGTTGGATAAAAACTCGGGTGAAACCGAGGGGCACAGCTAGTATTTAATATGTTTATGATTCACAAAAATCGATGCAAGTGAAAAGAGAGAATTTTTTTTAAGTATAATAACAAGTTTTTTTATGGTGATTTTTGGAGGCATCTTTATCTATCATATTGTGGTTTTAATTTAAACTCATAAAATTACATATCTTGGTTCTATATTATGTAATACTAGGGCTCGCGTCATATATATGTCCCATTAATGAATGTATTGCTAAATAGCTACCAATTTTCACATATATTTTTCACCTTAGGGGTTGAATTTCCAAACATCTTTCCTCAGTGTTCGCCTACAGTGTAAAAGGAACCCGCATGCAAATTTTCATGACCCAAACCCCAGAAGTTTGGGCTGTCCGTTGATATGTCAGTTAGCCTGTTAATTATCCATTTAACAAGCTTTTATTTAACTTGCTTTGTTAGTTTAGATCAAATCTTGCAAATGAATTTTAAAACAGTTGTCCCCAATCGAATGAACTGAAATTTTGCTTACACGTTTAGTTTTTAAGGCAATGCATGGTTAGTTAACGGACGTCATTCTAAATCCAATATGGCGGACTCCCAAAGATGCCGCTATTCATACTACTTCATTCATACTAGCTATTCATTAAGCTCCCTTGTATATGATATGGATATCAAATGAAAGGGCTTGCTGAGAAGAATACGAATAAAATATTAATGAAATAAAATATTTCAGTAATTTTAAAAGCTCGTTTTTGATTTAAAAAAAATTAATATAAATAACATAGATTTCCGTGAATTTTAAAATGGCCACTGCGAGAAAATCACGTCAGCATTTCATTACTTAAAACTGGAGCTGTTGCTTATATATTCAAGCTAATACGGACGTCGTGAGATTCATATCTCATACTACTCATGTAGCATTCATAGCTAGATTCTGAACTTTGTATAAATAATATTAATTGTTATTGTTTTTGATGTAGTGCAAGAAAAAAAAGTGTGCGTTTCGGGACGCTTGACAGAAGTGATAACTTAAACTAATCAAAAAGAAAAAAATTAACAAAAAAGAGAAAGAGATGATTCGAACCTAGGCTCTGGCCACAGCAGTGGCGCCTACGACTGCTAGGCTACGAGAGTGTAAATACAATTATTTAAAATTATACTACTATTAATGTCGCCGTAACGTGTTAGGTTACAAAGCAGTTATCACTTTAATAAGTCCCCGCGAGTGACGATAACCGAGTACGTCCGGCGCATCCTGTTTAGTTATTCCAGATTGTATCTTCGCTGACTGGCTAATCTTCACCACGTCATGAGCTATTTTAAATTTTGTATCGATATTTGAAAACTGTAAGCTTTAACAGTTTTTAATATATCTAAAAAATAATAAAATTGATGTATCTGCTTGTAATGTCAAAATAACAGCTTTTTAATAAATGCACTATGAAATTATATACGGTAGTTTAACAAAAAGTTTTAACATCTTTGACTGCCAGTCTATATGTTTCATCCGACTAACCTCCGAAACGGTTTGACTGATTTTGACGGGACTTCACAAGCTGATAAGAAGATTTTATAAGAAGTGACTTAGCTATTTTTATTTCAGAAATTAATTAGCGTTCCCTGAACATAAAATAATAAAATATCTTTAAAATAACCGGTGATGGCGGGCGGCCGGGCGGGTAGAAGTGACGGCATTCTGTAGTCCACGGGAGTAGAGCCGCGGGGCACAACTAGTAAATATATAAGAGAATAACTGAATGTGTGACTGACTTATACCATGAAAATTTGTATGCGTTTCTCTTTTACACTGTAGGTGAGCACTAAGGATGAATTTTTGGAATTTTAACCTGTAATGTAGTGAAAAAGGGTATGAAAGTATGTATGAAAATCCCTCATATTTGAAGACAGATCTATGGAAAAAAGTATTTAGCAATTCAGTCATAAAGTAACAAAGATGCGACATAACTATGTCGCAAGCGAAGCCGCGGGAAAAGCGGTCGTTTTTATATATTACTCATTATAAGCTAACGCGTAGCCATGTTTAAAATGCTTTTTAAAATTTTAAACTATGCACATGTTCATTTTTTTTATGTTATTAAATATGGTATAGAATGAAAAATTATATTTTAAATACCTGGGTGTTATAACGTAAATTCCATCCATATAAGATATCACTTTGATGGCAATAACATTTTCTTTAATATGTAGCTTACTCTTGGTCAAGACTTCTGATCCGTGTTCGCATTGCAAATGCAATGGGCCACCGTTCCATGCCAAATTCTTGGGATAACCACTAAGTATTTTTCCAAACCATATGATCACCAGAAACTTTTGAATACAATGGCGAAATTTAGACATTATTTAATTACGAGCGAGGGGATACTTGCACAGTTTGTACGCTTTAAACGCAGTTTAACAACTTTCTGGTCCGATCCGAACGGATTCGAGTTTATTTGAAAAAACAATAATTCCAAGAATCATAAATTTGACACAAAATAACTTCATTGTTAGTCATACTTGCAAATCAATGTGTTATTAAGTTATTGTTCATGTAAATGATACCCGCTGCCTGCAACAATGTGACGGAATAAGACCCGAATTCAGTTTCGCTCTGATTGTGTTAATAGGAACGTAATACTGCTCTTCCGACATAGAGGGATCGGCTCATGTTTCCTGTAGCTCTCATAGTTGAGAATTGTGTGTCAATGCATTGATCGAGAACAAAAACAGCAATGCTGCATGGGAATTTTATCTTGACAAGTTGCAACATTAACGTACATGGTAGTAAACGCTTGTAGTTGGTGCCAAGGTACCGAGAACGTTATTCGATACTCGATTTAATTGCAGTATTAGACTAGATAATTTAGTATGGGTACCGCTTTGCACTGAGGGAAATCACTTGGATTTGAATGGAGTCATGTAAGCAGACTTTTGCTTTTGGCAGCCTTGATTGCACGTACACATTGCACACGTAAACATATCAATCTCGTTTTTATTATTTTATAATGTTTAATTGGTCTTATATACTGAAATTGATGTTGGTATTAAATTAGTATTATATAAGTTTATCAAATTCATGTACATATTCTTTATTCAAATGGCTTATAAAAGTTTTATTCTACGTTACCAATAATATTATAAGTGAAAAGAGATACATTGAAGCCAAGATGTCTCTGTGACAGAGTTCTCTAACACCACATTGCTCGAAAAACATCGTGAACAGGATATATAGTATGTTGGTAGCATATTTTCTAATGCCCGCCTGAATAGCAACCGTCCTCTACTTTCAAATCTGTCGCCAACCAAATACAGATATGTTCCGGGAGCTGCAATTAAGAACCAGACCCCCTCTAGGCTTAGCGTTTTATAACCTTCGACCACGTCGTCACTTAACGTCAGGTGCGAATATAATCAAACGCTAAAACTTATAAAGTGTAAAAAATTATAACAATTCTCACTTTGACTCGTTCTGACTAAGATTGTCTTCTTCATAGAAAATCTTCAAAAAGTGACGAGTCGGTTGGAATATATTAATCTATACTATTAAACCCGCAGTTCTGTCTGTACATGATTTTTTTTTCAAGTTTCCTAATAATCGCCTAATATAACATAAAAATGTTGTCTGTCTAACTGTTTGTATGTCCGGGTTTAAGCCATTAACGACTTGACCGATTTTAATGAAATATTGTACACAGGAAGTATAATATGCCATTCAGTCATTTATTAATTGATAGGCTATTTGAATTATTTTCAATAATATAATGAAAAATAAAATTACGATTACTTCGTTATAAACGCGTGCGGACATGCAGGGCAACGCTAGTTTGTAAATAAACCATGTTGTATTTACATTACCAACAATCTATATTTATGCTCTTTAAATTCTAATATCTGGGCAACCGAGCTGTGCTCAGTGTCTTATATACAAAAAAAGAAAAATACCTATCTAGGTAAACTTGGAATGTGAAACATTATCTAAATGCAATTTCATCGAAATCGTTGGAGCCATTTCCGAGAAACCAATTACATGTATATAATTGTTCACTTAATATAATAAGATCATCTGTTTTTAATTGTTAGAAAGTGCAAATGATAACATTACGGTTAAAAAATTAAAGATAGCGCCCACTTTTATTTAATAAACATAATAAGACACGTAGTTCCCATGTGACAAACACCATAAGTACTTTCTCGTGGAAGAAGTCGCTGTCACTGGTACCAATTAGTTATTTTATTTTATTAAAAATTACATATGATTATGGATGCTAACATAGCTATGAACCATCGTCTTGATAAAACAAATAAGTATATTATCTGAATGTGAGCTCAATCGGTGACGACTTCCAGAAGTTATACTATCAGTAATGCACTTCACACATGCACACCTCTCAGGTACATAATATGATAGGTTCTGTAAAGGGTCTCTTTTAATTTTTTGGCTAGTTAGACTTAGGCCAAATTGTCAGATTGCTATTTAACCATACTCCCAGAAGGCAAAAACGTATATATGTATAGTTAAATCGTATTTTATTTATTTTAGTCAATTAGTCAGATCGCGACTTATTTGCATGTACGGCAACATGCCAGGCGGGGGTTTGGTCACTTTGGCACCCTTGAGCTTGCTGCCATGCATTCGCTCCCAAGCCCGGTGAAGCTGTCAAAGCCTAGATGCCTCCAGGGCCCTTAAGGATAGTAGTATAATCTGTTCGAAAAAAAAATCACTAACAGAGTAAACAAGATTTGTATATATAAGAAGATAAGGAAGATATAATCGGCGCTGATGACAATTTGACGACAATAATTATGTAATACATATTACATTTGCATAATTATGCAAACTACAATATATACTTGATTATTACACAAATAAATTGGCAAAACGTTGAGTTAAAAATAAAAATAGAAGGGGTTAAAGTTGTGATATAATTTTAATCTGGTTCTTATGTAGGTAGACTAAGGTCATGTTTCTAAATCTATGTTTACATAGTAAAACCTGTAATGAAACTGTGTCTGTGCATAATTTTTATATAAATTGTTGTCATGCCTGACATTATTTAATTTATAATCGTTATCACATATTACGGAGATCAAAACGATTTTTTTTATAATGTTTCTTTGCATGGCTCAAAATAAAACAAGATATAATTAATAAACTTTGGCATGTTTATAGTTATGTCCTGAGTAAAAAGTTAACTTGAATTCTATAGAAACCTAAAATAAACTTTTTATATTGAAATATTTAGTTTCATAGGAGTATCCATACCAATGGATAATAAAAAAAAAAACACAGACAAATTCGCGAGCGGCAGCTTGTTCTACAATAAAAGTAAGGATATGGCTTTGTTCTATTCTAAATTTAGACCTTACATAATTAATATATGTATATGTCTCAACTTGTCCCATTAAATTCGTACATTTATGAACTTGTTTCGTAAGTATTGTAGTTTGGCGTAACTTTTTTATTATTAATAATTACAATTACATTTAGAGAATTACAATTTAAAAACTACAGTAATAATTGAGCACTGAATTTCGCTGTAATTTTCTGTCTATATGTTATCCTATAAATCCAGTAATCAGTCATCACTATGATTTTTCAAATGTTAATCATTAAATTCTTAATAATATAAAAGTTGAGCCAGACTAGAATAATTAGGAAACATGTACGAATTTAATGAGACAAGTTGAGACAGATAAATATATTAATTATGAAAGATCTAAATTTAGAATAGAGCAAAGCCATATCCTTACTTTTATTGTAGAACAAGCTGCTGCTTGCGACTTCGCCTTTGTGTTTTTTACATATAATTATGAATTCAATAAGCGGACTTTATTACTATATGGTTTTTTATTATATAAAAATCTCGTGTGCGTCTGTTATGAGATTCAATAACTTTGCTTGAACGACTTGACCGGTGGATCTGATATTTACATAATACATATATTTGTTTTATTGAAACGATCGTTTGTGAATATGTTAGGCTTCGATAGGTGACGCTGTCGAGCCTTTAACTACCTGAAAGTGCAGAACATCGCTTGCCGGCTCAGTTAATGTTATACATAGTATATTTATTTAGACGGATTTTGGTATATATTTAAGTTACATAGGTAATCTTCTAACATTTTGATGAACATCTTGTTCAAAGGTTCATCATAAATTTTACAGAAGAAAATCTGTTATGCTGAAGTCCAACCTAGTAGTTAAATAAAACGTGACATGAAGTAGTCTTTACTGCAATACTCGATTCACAACACGACTTCTTAAATAATAACTTCTAACAAAAATGGATTGATATAAACGGGTTCGCCAGATTTAACCCCACTTGATTATTTCTTGTGGAGTTAACATAAAATAACTATGAAGTATTAAAACCAGCTACGATACAGTTGAAGGTTTAATAATAATAACCATAGAGATCGTTTTAAAGTATCACGACTCCAATTCACTTTAAATTAAGCACTTGAAAATACAAAATTCAGTAACAAGATACCTAAAAGAATTCATTAATGTATTGATTGGCAGCCATTTTAAACATATAAATAAATAAAATAATTAAATTCAGCATTTTGTTTTTACTTTAAACACAGGGTTTTCTAGCAACATTTATTTCTTACAACCTACTTTATCAATTATTGTGATAAAATAGCATAAGTTTTTTTGTTTTTTTTTTTTAAATCTATGAACACAGTTTTTCTTATTTTTAAAATCGATGTCATTATTCTTTAGAACATATTTCTCTATCTCTTATAGTTTCAGAGTTCACTGACCCATTTATATGTTACACCCGTATATCTACACAATTAATAAAATTGAAGTATCCGTTTGTAATGTAAAAATAGCAGTATTTTACTAAATGCATATGAAAGTATATACAATACTTATAACAAAACACAAATAAAAAAAAAAATTGTCTTTTTGTCTGTCTTTCTTTCTGTCTGTCTGTCTCTCTGTCAGCCTGTTTGTTCCGGGTAATCTCCGAAACGGTTAAACCGATTTTGACGTGACTTTTACTGGTAGATAGCTGATGTTATAAGGAGTAACTTAAGCTACATTTATTTGAAGAATTAGGTTTCCGCGCAAATAAAACAAACCTGTTCATGATGAATCAATTCGGGTGCTCAAATGGCTTAGGCTGAGTAAACCATAAGAGATATATCAAAAGTAATTTACTACTTGTAATTGTAGAAATTAAAAAGACCTACAAAAAAGTCGCGAGAGTATATGTCTATCTTCTATGAAACAGCCTCAATAAGCATACAACGCGCAAACGCTACTGTGTTCCAGTGTCAAACGTGTGCATGTTTGGCAACGCGCACTGACACACGAGGCGTTCCAATTCACTTCTTAGGAGTAAAAACCTATTAGGACTGGACTCAGGACGTTGTAGTCCTTTTGTTTGTTTTTATATAGCTTTTAGGCTGCTGTGAATACTTAATTTGGACTGCATGTCCGATCGTCATAATAAAAAAAAACATGGTTAATAATATAGTTCATTATTATATTTTCTTTAGTTCACTAAATGGGAACTTATTAAATTTTATTAATTATTGCAAGTCTTCTTTATCTTTTTCTTAAATATATATTTAGAATGCTTACCAATTCACTTCGTTCTTAAAATCAGGGATGCAGAAATTTCATACGAAAATATTCCTTTTTTATGTATTTTAGTTTAGTAACAGTTCAGTATAAATTAGTATTTCCACCCCTAAAACTTAGTGGCAAAAATAGTACCAGGCTGGATGTAATAAAACGTAAAATTTTAGAGTTATTGGCGGACTCTTGATTTGTCATGTGGTAGTTTTTATTATAAACTCATAAAGTTATGTTACATGGCTTTGATTGGCATTACTGATAATGTTAGCATCGAGTAGTTTTCATTAGCTAAAATTATCTTGGTGGGCAATATGCGATCAAAAATTTGTATTTAATGGCTGGATGGTTATGGTGAATATTCCATTATTCGCAAATGATTATATATCTCGTATTCTACAAAACCAGTATTCGGTTAGAATTTTAAATGGCTAAGCTAAAATGAGAGTCTGACAATGAAAATGAGAGATGTGGATAGTGTAATATCGATTAATTGGTGTCAATAATCGTGCTAAAATAGTGTAAATGCGATTATATTAAAAACTGACTTCAATTCGTGTTACAATCCCTATCATCCTGATACGTTGCAGTTTTCATTAATACATTTTAATAATCATTGTATTTCATTTAACGACATTAATAAAATAATTAGTTGCCATTTACATTTATGATTAATAAGTTAACCTATTTCTGTACCAGTATCTGCAACCAACGCACCTTGATAACAAAAGTGTATTGCCGTGTCTTGTTATAGGTAATGCCGAAGTCATGGCTGTAGTGGCCACGCCTTCGGGATCGGTAACTTTTACTTTTAAGGTGGTATGTTGTAGTGTAAGTAAACTGTAGAGGGGCGGGTAAATTTGGTACGTACGTAAGGTTCTCGTACAGTGTAGATTGCGGGCGGCTTGCTGCGACACGCTTGCACTTACCTGCTTCACCTACCTACCATATAGCACGTGCTCTCTTCGATACGGATCCGGCTTCCGGAATCATATTTTGCACAGGTACATATTTAGATATTCATTATTTTTCTATTTCACTTTGTCGACATACTCTCTGTCGATTGTAATATTTTAACACACTATGATCTCTGCCAGTAGTAACAAAGGTGAAATTCGCATATATATATTTCATATAATTTGACCTGCTTGTAGAATAAGCTAAAGTTATCTCTTATTCATTATTAATATTAAAATTTTTATTATTAATTTTTCCTATTTTTGTACTCTTGATTAAGTAATCAATTAGAAACAGTAACAATATGTTAAAGGATCTAACTACCGAGACAAATAACATGGTTTTGCATGCTGTTTAACAACCTTGAAAGGTTTAAGTCTGCCTATATTATTATATGTGAAGTTACGCAGATACTTAGTAAATGCGAAATTAGCTGTGTTTTGAATTAAATCCAGATCTATAAACATCTAAATAACGTAATGTTATAACTAATCATGACTCTAATGAAACGTTAGTAATCTAAATTAATCTAGAAACTAGTACTAATAATGGAACATTTTACTTCGAAATTAATCACATTTTTTATTTAGTTCAATTATTTGAAAAGTAAAACATTTAAAAATTATTTAGGTGTTTTTAACAGGTCAGTCGTAATGGTGACCGGACGAATATTGATTCCATTTACTCAAGTTTGAACATTGACGTTCACAAACAAAAAAAAAAATAGTGTTACGTACAAATACTGATTTCACATGTTAGCGTTATCAGCTAACGAAGAAGTAATACATCGTGAGGAAACAAAAAAGAACATTTTGAGGAATATTCTTGTAGGTGAAAAATTTATAACTGTAAAACACTTGTTGAAAATCGCCAATTACGTCGTGGACAAGCGTGGTGATTATGCCTGTGCCATTTTTTCTGAGGAGGTCTAAGCTCAGCATTGGGACATTACAGGCTGATGTTATTATTGTCGTTTTGATGTAGTCATATTAGCCTGTAAGGCCAAAATACGAAAATCAGAGGGTTACTGGGCGAAGTTTATGGGATTTGATAATTTATCGTCGAGGGTCCCAACCTTAAACCTCAAAACACTCGACCGAATTCGAAAACATGTTATCCTTGTAATCGAAGTTGTTATCAAACAAGCTATATATTTTTGGAGACGTTTGTTAGTATAATATTCATGTATTTTTTTCCGGAAAGGAAGGCAGTTAATATTTTACTCTTATTTATTTGACTTATTTCTTTTTATACATGGTGGTAGGGTATACTCAATTGCTCTTCTGGGCGCTTAGCCAAGTTGCCTTCATACTTTCCATAACGCTATCGATAACAAAAAAAAATAAAAAAAATATGGAATTAACACATTTCAACGTTAAAGCACGTGATCAGATATGTCAATTTCATATTGTATATTTTTTCGTTTTAGTTATCGGTAGCGATCGTAGCAATACAACTTGGCCCTCGTGATAGTCATATCACGTTCATGTTGTAAACTTGTTGTCAATACCTTTTGGTGTATTCCCACAGATATACTCAGAAGTTAGTTTTCATTATAATTATAACGTGTTATTTATTTATCTTCAAACATATCTTCATTAAGAAGGTATATGTTTATTATTTTTATATGGAAAATATCTTGATTGTTTAGAAAAATCAAAATGCTAATGTATATTAGTCTAAGGCTAATATAACTATATGACAGGCATCGCAGAGCTGTGGTGGTATGCCATACTGCTGAGCTGAGGGTTTATTTTTATGTTATCACAAATTGTTGCATTTTTGATTTAAAAAATATTGGGAGAGAGAAGTGGCCGCAATTTCATATGCGTCATCTTTCTTCCCTTTCCCTAATGTTATACATAATAATATTGCATCGCATTGCCTGACAGTCACATTCATTACAAAGTCTATTGAAAACCTTAAGATTTACCACAATGTGACTTCATGACTTGCAAGATCATTAAAAGCAATAATGGCTGACAGGTAAATAAGTCCAAAAGACCGAAGGGAGAACGAAGCATTTCGCAAACCATCAAGTGATTTAATCTCTTCAATACAAATCTGGGGCAGTTCTGAAGGAGTTAAAAGTTCTCTTATCCCCTTAACACTATATCAGGGTTCTTGTTATTTCTACTCTTGTTTTTGTTATACTTCATTTATCGTTAAATAAACACTTATTACTAGTTATTCCCCCAGACTCATTTAATTACACAGATCAATATTAGATCAATAAAGTTTGTTAAGTTCGATTAACGTACAGATGAAGTTTTGTGTGATCAACATGAATGTAAGATTAGTATAACAATAAATAGTACTTGATTAAGTATTTACAATTTAACTTTCGTGACCTTTCCATCACATTGATTTTAGTTCCATTGATTTATTTACATATTAACGCTTAAGAATAAATAAAAGTATATTCAAATTATTAAGGTTTTTCACTTCAAGTTATAGTTCTGTCTGTATATTTGAGTTTTTTTACAAACACTGTTTGGCATCCTATATAAAAGATACTATTAACGAATATGCTTTTTTTATAAAATATTCGATTGTGTGTCGGTATGTCCGGACGTATGTTTGTTAACTCAAAAACAGCTGGACCGATGCTTATGAAATTTTGTATACGAGTAGCTTATGTCATTGGTCTATCGATAGGCTATAAGAAAAGTTAATAAAACATTTAGAAACCGTAAAAAAAATCAACCGATTTGTTAATTATATAAGTAAAAACGAAATTACGAGATGACCATATTTACTGCACAACAAACGCGAAATAACATAGGAATTGGCGATAGTCTATATATTTAAGTATTAGTTAAATAATTAACTAATATCAATTTTATCAAATTTTCTGATATGATATTTAAGCAATATCCTCTAACTGGAGGTAAACAATAGTGCATTGTCTGATAAATTGGCCGTTATGAGTTTACAAACACACGAACACAATGCGTGTGTCTAGCGACGAGGGGAAGTTATTTCATGCGTATACACGTCGATTTAATTACCTAGTTCTAAGTAACTATTTCTAACTTCGAATGATAAATAGCTTAATGTAATGTTATAAATAATGTATTATTGGATTCAGTCCTAGACTTTTTTATTTATTTATGGCTAACTTGATGAGATAATCACCTACATAAATCCAGATTCGATCGGTTTTAGCACTTATTTACAAGGAACTGGTGAGCATAGTAAATTAGTATTAAAAAATCCAATTGGATATTTTAGTGCCGCACTCAAAGACGTTTAATAGTTATTTTAGTCAAAGATTAAAAAAAATATTTGTAGTGATATATTATTAAAGTTAAATGACAATAATGAATGTTAATGATAATAATATAAATAAAAGTTACTTACCTTATTCGCTTGACTTACTTAAAACAAAATTTGGGTTATCAAGTTTTTTAAAGCTTAAACCAGTATATTTCATAACGTACGTTTTATAATATTATTTAGTATTCAATCATAAATACATGGTAGGTATATAAAGTACAAGCGCTTTTCCCGCGGCTTCGCTTGCGTGTAATATGAGTTATGTTCCATATTTTTTACTTTTTAACTGGATTGCTAAATACTAATTTACATAGGTCTATTTGACAAAATGACGAATTTTCAAACAAATTTCATCCCCCTTTTCACCACCTCGGGGGTTGAATTTTCAAAAATCCTTTCTTAGTGGTCACCTAATGTATAAAAGGAAACTGCATAAAAATTTTCAAGGTGCTAGCCCCTTTACCTAGTTTGGGCTATGCGTTCATATGTCATTCAGTCAGGTAGTTATCGTTTTATGTATATAAAAGATATTAATTGTTTATATATTTAATGTACATATAAAATAAACCAAAGTATATTTATAATGTGAGTTACGAAAGGTGCAATTCATACCTTTATCCAAATTAATTTACTGTTTTAATTACTGTTTATTTCAAAAGTATGATTCATAACCTAAGAGGGTATGCAAATGGTGTATTAGTCAGCCCTGGTAAACGAAAAGCCAAAACTCGTCAAAAAATCATTAAAAAAAATGTTATTATAAAATTAAAAAAAGCTAAGCAAGGCTCTCAAAATATCTAATTAAAAAATAAGTAATGCTTTCAAAATATAGAATGAAGTAATTAGGTTTTTTAATTACTTATATACTCATAAGAATTTGCATGTATGAACGTAATTTCGATTTTAATTACGTCTTGGAAAGATTTCAAACATTCGCAAAAGTGAATTAAGTATATAGGTAATATTATGTGTACATTTATATAGATAAATAGACTCTCGTATATGAGTTTCTTTTAATAATGTTTATCAAAATAGAACCATTGGATGCAGCATGGTAATAAATACGGCTTAACTTTAGCAATGACAAAAAAATGTATGAAGTATATGGGGATGTTTTACAGTTGCTGTATAGAAACAGAAAATTAAATATTATAAAACATTTCAATATTTTAGTCATTTAACTTTTTAATCGTTAGAGAATATGTTTGTTTGGAAATTACTGATAGCTAGTTTTTCACTGTTTGTAGAAATTTACGGAAACACTTTGGTCATGGTAATGATATTAGTGAAATAAGTTTATTTTTTCAACTGATTTCAATAAAAGGAAAGTTCTCTATTTCCTTAGTATCTACTTATAAATGGTACATATAAAGTAGCGGTGTGCCCGCGCGGCTCTGCACTCGTTTATTAAGCTGTAATTATTTTTACTCATGTTATTCACAATTCTATATACTTCCTGTGTACAAAATTTCGTCCTAATCGGATGAGAACTTTTTTTAGATTCCTAAACTTATTATTGACGATTCCTATAGCCTATCAATTTTATTATAGAATGACGTATGCTTTATTCACAAAATTTGATGAGAAGCAGTTGAGAATTGCTGACGAAATTTAATTTTGTTAAATTATTTTTTAACGATTTCTAAAAGTTTTATTGAAAACTAGCTGTGCCCGTGGCTTCGCTCAAGTGGGCTACAGAATGCCCGCGCGATTCTTGTTCCCCAGCTCCCGGCTATTTTAAAGACAAAAATGCTTTTTGTGGGTTTTCCTTAGAAGATAGATGGTATTCTCTCTCGGACTTTTTTGTAGGTCTTTTTAATGCCTATGATTATGTAGTACATTAATTTGCTATATCTCTTATGGTTAGTAAAGATAACCATTATGCTGAGTAGAGCATAAACCATTTAAGCAACCGAATTGATTCACCATGACCAGTTTAATTTATTTGTGCGGAACCCTAATTATTTTTCAAAAATAAAAGTAGCCTAAGTTACTCCCTATATCATCAGATATATATCAATGAAAGTCCCGTCAAAATCGATCCAACCGTTTCGGAGATTACACGCAACAAACAGACAGACAGACAAAAATTAAAAAAATGGGCTTTTTGTTATAGGTGTCGTATATACTTTCACATGCATTTAGTAAAAAGCTGTTATTTTGACATTACAAACAAACATTTCAATTTTATTATTTGTATAGATATGTAACATAATATATTTTATGATCTGGTTTCGGTTGCATCACGAACTTGTTACAAATTCGCAGGAGATAATCTCAGAGCCGTGACAAAAATATCAATGTTGCATATCTCATTCCAGGAAACGTGATACAACTGTTTATTTGCAAATTTAAGAATTATCGTAACTTGAATTGCATACAATTTAACTTATGCATTCTTAGAGAATTTTTAATATCATTAGAATCAGTAGAAACTTTAAAGTACGTTTAACCAAAGAAGACTCTAAATTATTTTAAATGACGCTCGTACCCAGTACATTCAGTAAATTTATACATAGTAAAGGGGTGCAGAAAAGTATCTTTATTAGTACATTATTGATATACTAGCCTTACCTGCGACTTCGTCTGCGTGGAATTTTCTGTGCGGCGTTGAGGTCGAAGGGGAACGTGCGCGCTACTGGACACTGCTACTCCAGATTTTTTTTATTCCGCGGATCCCTAATTATTTCTCTAAAATAAAATAACCTTAGTTATTCCTTATAATATTAGCTATCTGCCAGTGAAAGTTCCCTCAAAATCGGTCCAACCGTTACAAAGATTAACCGAAACAAACATTTTTATTTTTGTTTAAATATCGTATATATTTAAAACTGTTATTTTAACATTACAATCAGAGACTTCAATTTTATTATTTGTATTAATAAAAAAATATTTTTGGTTTATAATAAACAACTAAATCTCCAATGTACGGGTAGGTTTGGCGGTAAGAAATAAAGTTTTCAGCAAAGCGTAAAAATTACTTCAACTAGTTGTCTCGTCGTATACCTGTATCATGGATTTAAAAGTACAAACAAACGAATGGCTATTGCAAGTACCTACAGTCTTTGTATTATACTAGTTCGTAATAAATGTTAATGCTTAGAACGTAAATATTTTACCTTCAAATTTATAATTATAACAATAGTTTACCAGTTCCTAAATTGCTAATTATGTATGTACAATTTATTCCATTAATTTGATAAAATGAATAATTAGAATAATATCTGATGTAATTAAATAAACGCTGTGCAGTTTTATTACAAAACTTATGCATAATTATTTACATATTTACTAATTATTTACTAGCGGTCGACTCTAAGGTCGAAATTCGACCAGCGACTTTTTGATCATAGACCATTTTTTGTTTGAAATTTGCAGTATTCATGAACCTCTAAAAATGAATATTATCTACATCACTTGCTGTCTGTCACTTTTCGTTGAGTGACAATGTCAATATTTTGGGGGGTCTAAGTTCAATGGCACTTGTCAGGTTAAGATTCGCAGTATTAATTAATTTAATTTAATATACTAATAACAGATATTATAGATACATTTTAGCTTTCTACACTCCTTCTCCATATAAATCATAGCCATACCAAATCTCACAGTCTACCGTGTACGCAATATGCTTAAAAAGGGTAGCTTTAAATTCACGTATTAATTTAAAGATTTTAAATAACCTACATTACTTCTTAATTTTTATTTATGGTTGTTTAATGAAATACCAATATATTTTGATGTATTATTATTAAATAAATAAAAATAAATTAGTAGATTGTTTATACAAATAAATAAAATTCAAGTGTTGTTTGTAATGTCAAAAAAACAGGTTTTTACTAAATGCATATGAAAGTATATACTGTACTTATATAAAAAAAAGCATTTATAATTTTTTTGCCTGCCTGTCTGTCTGTTTGTTCTGGGTAATCTCCAAAATGGTTGCACCGCTTTTTATTGATAGATATAGTAACCCGCTTGACCGATCCCAAAAAGATTTTTTTTTTCATGGAAAAGGTTTTATGCTATAAACTTAGAAAATACTAGCTGCGCACCACGGTTTCACCCGTGTTAATTTTATAAAACAAACATCGCTAACGCACCCGTGTAGGCAATTTTTTATACTTATTGTCAAACTATCAACATTTTTATAAGAAATAAATAAATTTTTCAAATTATAATATTACCTATGCTACTCGCTGATACAGTAGCTTTATATTAGTGAATTTTTTTTTTAAATCGGTCCAGTCTTTTTGTGTTTATCCATTACAAACAAAAATCAAGTCTTTCCTGTTTATAATATTAGTATAGATATAGATAATTGGCTATACATTTAAATATAAATGCAAACGAAGTCGCGAGATCACAGCTGGTTTTATGTAATATTTTAAATAAACAAGAAGTACATACTTGTGGTATGGTTATATATATTCGTATGTATATTACATGCGTTTCTAGAAGAGAAAAGTTATTTTAATGATCGTTTACGTAAAGATGACATGATTATCACTTTAAAATACGTGTATTAACAAAATAATATATGCTTTTTTCAACGTGTTTCTGTAGCAAGTATTATTGTTAATTTTGATAGATCTTTGTGATGCTTAGTTTAGGAGGCTACCTTCTTTATAATTATCTTAATGTATAGTACCGAAAACTTCTTTAGTACAATTGTGATTTTAAACGCGATGAGACGAAAAAGCGAAACTGAAAAGATATAAACACATACATCTCTATAGATGTATCCTATGATTTAGCCTGCGAGAGAATGAGATAGAATACATTTACATTAAACACGTTTAATGCAAGTGCTGATTTTCACAATATGTATCGTCGTCGAATTGGCCTAGTGTGGTGTTACGACCAGACTTGTACGCACTGTCTTATGTACAGTACGAGTGGTTGATAGTTCGAATCCCGCTGGTTTAGCATTTTTTAAAAGAGGTTTTAAAGAAGATATTTTTATCTTTTCTGAAGGTTTCACTTCTACCGCGTATGAATTGCACTGTACACATATTTTTTATACAGTAAGTGAATTTATATTAGTGTTACATCAACTACCTAGTTAATTATTCTTCCCCTTTCCACTTGCACGGTTTCTTATAATTAACAAGTTACCTATTTAGGACGAACGTAGTGGTGAAAGCTATTCGGTGTTTTTGGTTCCTAGTTCATGGATTGTACAACCAATCTAATTTTTTTTTTCTAAGGTAACATTTTGTGAAAGTGAGTAGAAACAGGATTTTTTTTTTGTTTTAGTAGAATATTCATAAATATTTTTTGAACGGACATAATTGTTGTTTTAGCCTTATTGTCAACGGACTGGGATTTGTAAAGATATATTATTTCAATTTACTAGAGGTGTTTGATTTTCATAAGTGCTTCGTATTAAAAAAAAAAATCGACTAAATTATCAATTGAGAAACGGTAGCGCGCTTTGTTACCATGATAAATGAGCTATATTTTAAAATCTGTGTATATAGTTTCAATTTGATTTCAATGTATTTTGTTAACAATTCCATAATACAAAAACAGGCAACCGAAACCAATATAATAGGTAATTGTAACCAGTTAATGGACTTTTTTAACGATAAAAACCTACGTACAAACACTCTTCCGTAACTGTATATGAAATGTCAACGCACGTATTATATACCTAGTAGACTCTAATTATTTGTTTTTGGGTAATATTAATATTGTATATACTTATTAATATTGATATAGAATCATTATGTTATTAATCAATTAGGTGTGAAAAGCGGTTTATTATTGGAAACTATTTTGTACACTTGTATTTTATAGGTAATGTAATTTGTACAATATATACATAATATAAATATAATATAATACTTGCATACATGTATGTTGATACTATTTATGCCACACGATTTCACCCGTGTTAAATTTATTCGATCAACTCTCCAGTGCGCCCGTTTAGCCACAAAGATATTCTCACTTCCCACCACAGAACAAAGAGTATATAGAAGAAGCAGTATGTAGGTGTGTCGAGTCATCCATAATCATGTGTAGTACCACAAACTTATACTCAGTCGTGTTCTAATAATACAATACACTACAACAGAGTGGTCGTTTAAAAGTCGTTTATTTTGCAGTTTTAGAGTGTAAAAGCGATAATAGAAATAAAAATGGAAGTATTACTCTAGTTCCGTGCTTCTCGTACTTGCCAACAACTTGCCAGATTGCTAGATGTTCATAGTTACTAATCTAATCATTAGAGTCGTCGCGTGAAGTTAAATAGTTAAATAGCCTGTAACCTTCTTCGATAAATAGGCTATAAAACTCAAGAATAGTTTTTACATCGTTCCAAAGAATAGCGCGTTTAAACAAACAAACAAAAATAAATACTCTCTTGAGCTTTACAATATTAGCATATTATATTAGCTGTAATGTTAGTATAAAAAACTTTGCGTCGCATAAGTTTAACACAACTGCAATTTTTATCATAAAGTAATTATCAAGTTAATACATTATTAGCGTCTGCGAGTATTTGAATCAGTTTCAAGTAAATGGAATGCGCCCAATAATCTCTAAATTATACTGTTCTCATATACATGAATTTAAAGTGTTTTAAATTATGTTAAAAAACGAGAGCATCAACGTTGTACTTAATTTTGAGTAATTACTTAATTTATACTTTCATTTATATGCTTAAAATTTATAACTAAAGTAATAAACAAATTCAAATCCGAGCAAGTAGCGTGATGTAACAATGTGCTTTTATTTTGAGTAATTTAACTGTATTGTTCTTTATCACAATAATTAATTTAATTGCATATTAAATTTTTTGAATATAATAAAGTATAAACAATACACATTTTGCTCAACATCCGTCATAATTCAAATTAAGTAGATTGACAAGGTTACAATACTTATCATCTAATTACTTTATTAGAAACACAAAAAATGTCTATTTTAAATATTTTCAATGTTAACGGTTAAATTATATTTCCTTATCTTTTATTTTCAGAACGATGTTGTCTTAAATTGTAATTAATTTTGATTCATGATTAGCATTTATCCATCCATCTACCATACAATTACCTAAAAATATTATAATATATATATTATAATATTTCAATGTGATAGTTTACATAGCATTTGATTAGTTAGGATAATAATAACAATAGTGAATTACTATCCAATATCCATATAGAGTTCAAAAAGACTTGTATCAACATAGCAGTTCAGAAGTTGCAAGTGCAGGAGTTGCATGAAATGATTCTGCACCCCCCGATCTATTGCATGCAGACAAGATATCGTAGTTTTCATACATATTCAGTTAATTAATTATTCCTGTTGGTTCTATTCCTACGAAAGGTTTCCTATCTTTATTAATAATGCGAACAACTAAGGATTAATATGTTCACTACCAACGACTGCCCTCCTGGTATTTAGTATAATGTAAGCTGATCTATCAACAGATAGCTCAACCCACTGAATGGATTGGGCTGACATTAACACGCAGATGGTTATTTTGACGTAGACATAAATTAAACACTCACTTCATTGACTCTAAATTTAGCATATAACAACTCCTTTCGCGATGTAGACTAAGCATGGATTTTACGAAAATCCAATCCAAAATTTTAACACAGGTGAAACCGTAGGGCACATCTAGTTAAAATCAGCGCAACACAGATTAAAAAAACTTATTTTTTTTGTGAAATACTTAATTAAAATTGAGGTAAATTAAAATTAATATCAATGAGATGTTTTTTGAAGTTACATATAATATGTACATAAAGTGGTAAATAAGAATCAAGTTTCACTTCCTTATTCTTACATAATTTTATTAAATAACCGATATTTACGGGTATAGTAGATCATTGTGCCTTTTTTGTAGTATCTCGGCAAATCGACGGTACTGTCCCTGACGGTAAGCACTGTACAAACCAAACACAACGGCGACCACCATAGAGTAATAAAGTCCGCTCACTGTACCGATAACTCAACACGCCGAGTTCATAATTCTATGCGTTTAAAGGACCCGATGTCGTAAGGAGGAACACATTGGCCGGGAGATGGTTCCACAGATTCACGGTGCGTTCAAGATAATATAGAGAGCCATTTTCTATATCTAACTAACATTGTAAACGAAGATTGAAAACCTGGAACTAAATATAATATTTAGAAAAAGATTTCTTTCTTCGAGTTATAGAGTTTTCGATCATATTTTATCTATAAGTATGGAATGTCTTCTGCCAAACTATTGTTAACAGTGAGAATGGAAACGTTTTAATTAATTATCAAATTTGTTAACAGTAATGTGTCGAATTCTTTGAGTTATAAATATATATTAATTTTCTATTTCTTCTGTTTAGCGAACCAAGGAATGCGGGGCTTTTCTCTCTGCATTCGAAATAATATTTATTTTTATTCAAAAATTTATAAATTCTGTCTAATCCTGTAGCTCGAGTGGTCTAGATTAGTGATGCGACTCGACTAGGATGTTGTGACTCGAGTCACTCGAGTAATTTTACTACGTCACTCAAGTTGTACTCGAGTAAACTACTTACACTCCTTACAACTCGAGTAAGAATTTATCACTTGAACTGAGTTTCGATTAAGAATTTTTAAATACCTTTATTAAATTAGTAATATTTGGGAATATGAAATAAAATACAAAGTGTTATTTACCCTATTTATATCATTAATCAATAAAGAAAAATAAAATGACTTCTTACCACTAATTAAGTTGCCATATAAAAATGAATTTAAATTGCAATTAAGGAATTATCAGCTTTATCACTTTTGATGTTATACACTAGGTACTATAATAACAAAAAATAAACTTTTAATCACAATTTCATATAACAATAACAAAACTATAAAACGACACACGTGAATTCAACTAATGTTTGTTTACATTCAAGATGCAAGTTTGATCTTGTAAAGTTCCGACGTAAACTAGTTACGTAGTGACATGTAGTGTAGCGGTAACCGAATCTACCCGGCGCGCCGAGACAACTCAGTTACTCGAGTGCAAACGAACTCGAATCAAATTTATTTTCATTCGAATACGAGTTTAACAAATTTACTTGAGTCACTCGAGTAATAAACGGCTCTAGTCGCATTACTAGTCCAGATCAGCGGAATATCGATTCGATGTTCGCAGGTTTGAACCTGCACATTTACCAACAAATATTTTGGAATTACTGTACATTTACTAATTGGAATTCCTAACATTATCGGCTGATGGTGAAAGGAAACATTTTAAGGAAACCTGAACGCTGAGAAATGTCCTAATAGTACCACCGTACGTGGGAAAAATATAAACTGTTGATTTCTCGGCGTTTAAATGAGAGGAAGGCCAGAGAGAAATTTCTTTGGAGTTTCCTTTCTACTTGGGGCAGTACGACTGGCGGAATTCCTCTACCCTACACAAGATCGCAGCCAAATAACCTTGCGTTGTGTTTCTGCAGTGAGTAGGGTTTCTAGAGTTCTTTGGGTTAGTGGGATTCAAGGTCGATAACGCGATTGTGATATCTATGGTATTACAAGCGTCCATACGATACGGTAACCTCTTACCATGGGGTGGGCCGTATGCTTGTATGCTATCTTAGTTGTATTAAAAAAAACTCGCCAGAGTTGTTATTGTCAAAGCTCTTGTTTCCTCGGGAAAAGGTCTTTTTGCCCAGTTGTGGGATACTTATAGGCTGGTATTATTATAATCATAATTATATTTTTTTACTTGTTTAAAAAACCTAATTATGGTGTATTCGATGTACCTATAATGATATAGGTACTTATATTAATAAGTCTATATAATATGTGTATATGCCTATCTATAATACACTATTTCATAGCATTACAAGTATGTTTCGTATACGCAAACGTCCTTGAACTGTGCGTAAATAAAAGTTATACTCGTGACAGTACATTAAGGTCATTACCGTGCATTTGTTTTGCTTCTCCGTTACGTCAGAGCAATTTCTGAGCGCAAGTAATTTGAAGTGATGCTCATTTATCTTGATTACGGTTTAACAAGACAACGCTCTAATACATACCACTGTAATAGTTATTAAATTGAATTAACAGATAGATCTTTTAGAATCTCAGAAACTTCAAAATGGCTTTGAGGTATTCCCTATTATGTACCTACTCAATACAAAGTGTGGGCTTTTTTAACGACTTACTCTCCATAGTCTGTCCAACGAAATCTTAATTTAGTTTCTAATTATTATAACTATCACAAATTTTGTTTAAATAAATTGTTGTTTCGTTTTCAAGTAAGTATATAGCGATTACAACATAGATACTTTACAACAACTATCATACAAATAAAAAAGGTATAAAAAACTGTAACCCGACTACGGAAAAATAACTGTAATTAAAGGCAAAAGTTGGAAAACTTTTACTAACTTTTTTTTCTATCATTCATTTGACATCCCACTTGATACAATAGCAAAATAATCAGAGACATCTACTTTTTGTGATGTAACATCCGCCATATTGATTTTGTTCATATAAAACGTAGTCTATGTCTCCCGGACCATATAACAAATCGATTGATAACCTCATTCAACAAAATTCAACGAGACGTTCATGCGCTACGGGGGAACATCCATAGACTGTTAAAACATAATCGATTGTTTGGCTTTAAATTTGGTGTTTTTCTAGATTTTATTTTTTTCTTAAAAGTCTCATAAAGTTTTACATATTGATTTTGAAATCGAATAATCTCAAAAGAAATTGTAAATGGTCTTTGACTAATAATAATAAATAATTTTCTTTTATTGCAGGAAATCATAATGGGGTCTCATATAATCATTTTATGCGTTTGCCTAGCTATGGCTAGCGCCAATTTGGAAGTTATCAACCAATGGAATTTACTGCAGTTCGACTTCCCACCAGATCCAGTACTTTTGGAAAAGTTTCAGCCGGAAAACACAGTTCCAACAGGATTAGAAATTGGTTGGGATAAATTGTATCTAGGAATTCCTCGGCTAAGAGCCGGAGTTCCGGCAACGTTGGCTTGGGTACCCAGAAGTCTACCACCAGGTGTCAGTCCAGTACTGCAGGTGAGTGATATTGTTAAAATTGTTACTGTATTATTATTTTCCGGAACATTTTAAGCGCAGGTTTATTGTTTATGTAGGTACTTACATGCATGCGGAGGCCAGAACCATTGCTCATTGAATCGACATTCCACTGTTTAATACTTCGAATACTAATTTATGTATATTATATATATCTAATAACTAAATTTAGTTGAGACATAAACAATGAACACTAATTCGGAGTTAGGAAAAAAAGGTGTATCTGATTGTTTTTTGTTTGCCTTCACTTCCATTCTTGAGTTACACTACTTAGTCGAAAACTGAAATAGACGTATCTCCCTTCAGACTTTTCGACATTTCTCCGGTTTGTGTTAGATGCCCCCTCTTTTCCTTAGGGCGTTACAATAGCACAGTATACATTAGAAAATGAAAACTAAATCTGTGACGAAATCGTAATTAATCAAGTAAGGTACGCAGACACTACTAATTACAATCAAATTTTTGTTATTGGTTTTACTTTATATGAATTATTAATTTAGTTCCGTATTACTTCATTTTCAATTTTCAAACCTTGGATACATTTCAGTTTAATGAAAAATAGAAGAATTATGTAGTAATTACCTAAATAAACTAAATATCAAAAATTAATATTATGACGGTATTAAAAGCATACTTTAAATAATATTGACAATCACTACCAGTCACCCCTAATATTATGTTAATTAATAACAAGGTTTTATAAAAGGAGTTTATAAAACTATTATGTTGACTTATACATTCTATATAGATTTATTACTGCAAAATACCGGTCAAGAGTCCATAATTGATGTCATATTCGTTAAACCAGTTCGTACATTATACCATAATGTATTATGTTCGTTTAATCTATATTTATGTTTAATTTATACTAAGTACTTAGTATCTAATAATAATTATAAAAAGGTAAAGTTTGTGAATATGTTTGTAGGAGGAGGCTACCTCTCAAATAACTGATCCGATTCTAAAAATTCTTTTATTTGAAGAAAGTTACGTTTAGGCTGATGATTATAGGCTACATTTTATTGTTATTATGAAATCTTAATATATTGTAACCAAATCGTAGCAGTGCCCACCGAACCGGTTTTCGGTTTGTTCAGTTTCGGTTTCGGAACGGTTGAAAAAAGTGCCTACTACAATATTTTTCTACTTTAAAATACCTACAAAAAACTCTGCAACAGTACCTATAATATGTATATTTATTATAGAAATCGCAGTAAAAATGATTGTAGCTATTAAAAAAATCACGATGTCATAAAAACTTTTCCATAGTTGTTTTTGTAAAATTGATAAAAAAAATTTCAACACACTTGCTCATAAAGTGGCTCTAATATCACCGCAATTAGGCACATAATGACACCTATAATCAAACTGTGACTTTTTCATCGCTATTATTCACAAGTGAATTATAGAGTTTTTTTTTTATTTTATTGGTTGAGTGCTTTGTTCTTAAAAAAGTTTCGATACAAAAAAGATAATGATCAATAGAACAAATAAATTAATGTACCTATTGCTTGCTCATTTCATACAACTTCGTATTTAAATAGATAATTTCAACTTGTACGTGTTTAATAAATAAAACTTTTACTCAAATATAACTTTTGTTTTCTCTGTAATAAAGAAAACTCTAAATTCCCCATTTTATACGTGGTTAAAACGCTATCTGTGGAAAGCCAAAAAAAAAAGAAACCTCATTCCTTTAGTCTATGGCCGATCGCCATTGTTAGATGCGCGCGCAAACTGATTAATTTTTCCCGCCATAGCGAAAAAAAAATCACAACTCGTTGTCACTGTTGAAATTTTACTTATTTATTAATTAAAATGTCTACAAGTACTAGTTATGAAGAAAATGATTTTTTATTATTATTTTCTTCACAAGTGTGTTGAAAAACGTCGTATGATACACGTGTGTATTGGTGATTACCGTCCTCGGCTCTCTTATGACCTTCACCTGACGGCTCGGGTCTCAATGGCGCCTCAGCGGTAATCACCAACATTACACACTTGTACCATAATGTACTATTATCCAACTAATATTTACGTAGACTTTCTTAGTTCAAAACGATCAATTTTCTCTTTTAAACAATAGTTATTTGACAAATATTTTGATAGATATCGCAATGTTTTGCGAATGGGGGGGGGGGGGGTATAGGCAGATGAGCACACTTTTACGTGTGTATAGGTATCGGTATGCGCTAAGGTTGAGTTTTCGTTTTGTCCTATGTAACTTAAATTCAACTAAAAGTTAACTCAACCACTTAAGTAACACCCGGATTTATTTTTTTAATTTCCTGACAAAATGTATTAATTTATAAATAAGTTGATGATACCATAGGAGAAACCTTTATGCAAAGGCTATCAACATCTGCACAAAGTTTAAACTCAATCGGAATAACAAAGCACGAATACATAAAAGATAAGCCCGCATTCATTATTGTTTATACATAAGACTGCTTAGCTCCTACAAAAAAGTATAATGTTATATAATCTAGACCCTTCCTCGGATTCAGTCCTGAAAACTATATAAAATACAATAAATTGTTAAAATGACTGGCGCGCCACGTATTTATTGTTCGTTGATGATTTTAATAGATTTCACAAGACGTGCCAAGAATAACTGTGCCATTTTTTAATTCAAACGGATGAACAATGAAACCCCTACAACATGAACATTCGGACAATAATTAAATATATTTATAATATTGTATATGTATCTATTTAGGTATGTATGATACCCATGTATTAAACTACTTATACAATATTACGGGTAAAAGTAACGCGTACAGAGTCACGGGTTGTTGCTAGTTAACAATAAAACTGTTATTAAAATCGACTGTGTGAATGATATAATAAAAATATTCGTTTCACTCTCAATGACATTGGAATTGTAATTTGTTTCTTTAAATTATTTGCAATAATCACTTAATGCACGTAACTTTTTGATATCAACTAAAAATAAATTCGGAATACATATAACTGTAAATAATTCTAATCCCATTTACGTAACATCCGGTTAGGCAATTATATAAAATACAGTTAATATTTAAGCCCATATAATTACTCTCACTTTATCGAAATACACAAAGTGAACATATATTTATGAGCTTATAACAAGGTATATGTTGGTAATTGTAAATATAACATAAGTACTCTGAGAGTATATAGTTACATACCTATTAAGCTTACAAATTGAATACTGCACTTAAATTAACATGAATATGCTATCTCGTCCTCACACAATATCTTATATTGTTTTTCTCTAATAAAACTAATAAAGTCATGATAGTGGAATGGTTCGGAGGAATATCTAATTCAGTGTCCGCAATATTAAGCCTGGGTTTGAACAAACTTTTTTAGAATTAAATACTAATTAGAATTAGTAACACAATTGGCTGATAGTGAAAGAAAACATAATTAGGAAATCTGATCGCTTGAGAAATATTCACACTGTGAGAGCATTATATGTGTGAAAATACAGAACTATGTATAGATTTCTCAACGTTCGAATTGCCAATATGTCGTGTACGGGTGTGGCATGGTGACGTCTTCATACATTATTGAATTATCGAACTAGATTCTATGTGTTCAATAACATTAAATAATATAATCTATAATATTATAAAGCTCTAAAGATTATTTGTTTGTTTGAACATGCTAAACCCTGGAACTACTGGTCAGATTAAAAAAAACTTTTTGTTTTTTATAGCCTAGCTGTCTAGGAAAGAAAAGAGCAAGACACTTGCCAGTGTGTATATTTACACGAACCATTTCGAGCTACTTTCGACCTCTTAAGCCGACCTCGAAGTTAAAATCTATTCGACACACTTGAAATTTTGTGTTTAGTAAGGGGAGATTCCCCTTGAAAACCTAGAATCCCATTGAATTGATTTTAAACGAAATAATACTCATAATAAACATTAACTACAACGTCGTTTATAATCTCTCATTCATCCAACTAAAAAATAAATGTAAAAAAGGGCCAAGTTCGGCAGAAACGACGTTCGGCGTAGTCTTTGTCACCGACAAAAGAACAGAGATCTAATGGGTGCCAAGTCATTTAGCTGTTCCTTTAATTTTAGCTGTAGGAATGTACGTTCTTCAATTCATTTACAAGACAATTCATTACTTTCTGTGATATAAGATTTTTTATTACACTTATACATTATTATACACTATTTAATTATTTATTAACTTATTATATTAATTACGCCAAACAGCGTGGCACAGCTAGTGTCATAACAATATCACAATTTACGCATAGATCACGGGAAAGTGTGAACGGTAGATACTAGCACTACTGGAGTTAGGCGCACTGATTGAAGTGGCCTTGAGCAAAGCGCTGCGCCGCGCCGTGCTCGAACTGTGCCCCTTCAGATTTGTGACATTCTCGATCGTTGGTGCACATTGCTAGTTAAACTGGACCTAATATAGTTGTATGAATAAATGCAATAATATAGCTACACAAACTATTATCATAATGCATTATTATGTGCGAGCATAAGTGTTTGTGTATAGGTTAAATATTTTTTATGAGGAAATCAGGCTATTATTTTGTCATGCATAATGAGTTTTTTTTTGTGAATTTCTGTGTGATATGACCTGACAATTGTTTACTGGATCGCAATCTTCGTACATCGGGTGTAACACCTTCCATAGTGCTTAAATTTGACGTGTTTCAGGATAACCCAGTATATATCAAGGTGTCGAGAGACCTAAAACCGGCATGATACCGACGACCGGCGATGGATTACCGATCTCTCGCTGATAGCCGTTCTTTTCGGATTTCACTGTGCTTACCACTGATTTTACAAAAGTTGTTTAATTAAAATTTTATGTTTCTAACTTCAAAACAACGAGTCTCCAAACCAAACTTTTCATTCTAAGAGATAATAAAATTTTTGGAGTTTACTGCTTAAGAATCGATTTTCTAATAGAGCTCGCGGTTATAAATTAGATGGGGAGCAACACGTGATAGTGATGTCTGGTTATTTTATTAATATTATTATTTTATATTTATTCCATGACAATCATTCTTAAATTCCAGACGCGCATTGAAGCTTGTAAGATTTTTGAAAAAGGGGCAATTGTGTCAAAACAACCGTAGGCAGTTAAGCTCTCGGGTGTGAAAATTACCCTGGCGCTCCCATCCGTTTAGGAAGTGTCCAATACAGATCCGGTATATTCATATAGCAAAAGTGGAGAGCTATGGAGCAGGCGATGTTAGGGATTTATCCCGAGATATGATCCGAAAAGTAAAACACGGAGACGTCAGACGAGTCAGGCTCTCCATAATTTTTAGGGTCGTAGCTCAGTGGAAATGTATATGAATGGGCCACATAAGTAACAAAAAAGATGGCAGATTGTGTAATAAGTACACCGATGAGATTGACTAGCAATTTTCTCAAAGCAGCGGGGAAAACTTCAATGACAATTATCTATCTTAGATAGACGGGAATGGTGTGCAATTAAAGATGACTTAAACTCAACTTCGAGTAGAAAATACTGAAGGAGAAAGAAAGACAAGAGAAGAACACCGCGACAAGACAAGAATACCGCGTTGGCTTAATCTATCTATCTCTAGGTGAACACTGCAACGATCTCTAGGACCAGGCATTCCGATGCACCGCACCTATTGCATCCTAGGGAGAGACGGCTCTGACTATCAAATTTTCGTACAAGGTTTTATACACTCTTTAATCAACATACAAGTTAAATTTCCATATTTATATGCACTGAACAAATGACAAATTTCTAGTCTCAGTGTTTTCGTTCATACAAATAAATAATGTTTTTGGGATGTGTGGGTAATGATATGACAGTCCACTTTTATTTAATATTTACAAAGTTAATTCAGTAATAAGTATACTTTTGCTTTAAGTTACTTGAATCTTGTATTTTGTCGTTTCTAGGAACTATCATTTCGAATGACATTTCGTCGAAAGGACAGTATTGTGTAATGTTTTGTGAGTTGTGTAATTGTTATCCATCCATATTAAACCAGAATGAAAGTTGTTTAAGCTAGTCGATCTGTTTATCCATTAAGTTGCATTTGCTTAGGACTTAAAATGCCCAGTAGCATTTCCACTTGTCACTAGACCGATTAGTCTCTAAATCATCATGCCAACGCATAAATAAGACATTTTTATGGGAATTATGTTTTTATTAAATTTTTATAATGAAAATTGTACAAAACAAGATGAAACACGGTCAAATTCAACAGAGATGAGTTACAAATCACTATTTGATTTAAAAAATAATGAAGTTGATTACATGTTGACAGTGACTAATTTTTTTTAATGAATCAAAGTAATGGTATAAACTGTTTCGTTTCATTAAAGCCTTATATGTTATGTGGTATGACGAATGCCACAGCAGCTTGCTAATTTGCCACACCCATAAAACAGAACGGTAGAGAAATACGTGAACATTTTTTACTGGGTCTCAAATATTATGTGTTTTTACATAATAAATGTAAAAGTATAATCTACAAGCATTTTAGGTTGAGAAACACATGATTAGAGGCGTTAGAGCATGTCCTGTAAAATAATTACCATAGCTTATTCATGTTGTTTAAGATGTTTTATTTACAACATAAACTCAGGTACTTTACGATTTTTATAAAAGCCAGTGCCTAATTATTATTCAAGTTGAACTGGGAAAAATATGGTTCTTTGTTTTCGAATTTATTTGTAAGCAATGTATCGGAACGCGCGTATGCGGCCTTTGTAAATGTGTTTTGCCTAAGATGACCACATTTTCTTTTTACCAGAGCGGGACACCTAAAGAATTTTGTAACTATTTTAAACTAATTTTAAGTAAACAATCAGGACATGATAACACTTTATATGTACTAAACTTTAAGAAGGTGACTACGTAGAACTAATGTAACGTCTAATCACTTCTTATATTTGTCTTCGGAGCAAATCTGTTTTAAAATATCGAGTTTAGTTTTCAAGTAAGAATGCAGCTGTCTACATGATTTGTTGATGTTGATCTTGGTAATCAAAATTCCTTTTAAAAGTGCGTTTAAGTTGTCGTTTGATTTGTTTGCTACTGTGGGACATTTTTCCTTTCGCTGGGCAGACTGCCTGAAAGTGGGACTATCTCGCTCAAAGCGGGACGTATGGTCAATTTAATTATTACCATCTAAAGCAAAGTTTCCCAAACTTTTTTATCTCGTAGACCATTTGCCATGTTATTTTGGTTTTGGGTAGACCCCCTGTTCTAATCCCTAACTCCTTGCGATTACCGGTTATTGATATTTTTTGTAAAATATCAATTTTAAATGTGTTTTTGACTGGAGATACAATTCTACCCTATTAGAAATGAACGTTTCATGAAGGTTTTGTTTTAAAGGTATTACTTCATAGGTAGTTTTATATTTTATGTACATAGACAGACGTCCCTGCCTGTAGGAGAAAAAAATGAACATGTGTATATGTGTTTAGTATCCCGGAAACATGATCAAAGTAACTATCGTAAAAAAAGAATAAAAAGGTCCCTTACAGGATCTATGTACTTTGTGGTGTGCACGTATGTATGTACATATTGTGTGTAATGATGTGTGTGAGTAGCTACGTGATTGCAGGTGCAGTGTCACCTGTATCGCGCGAGCGGCTGCATGACTCAAGGGTTCTACACCGAGGGAACGGACCTAGGCTTGAGTTGCCGTAAGAGAGGGAGGACATGACGGGTTTGCGGGAGCGAAATTAGCCGCCCGTCCCCTGCGGAGGGAACGGTGGTTTCCCGGGCGTAGGCGCGAGCACGCTTTGTTTGGAGAGACGGTGGAGTAGTATTTATTTATTTCCTCGACCTTATAAACGGGCTCGGTGATGATATTCGCGACTGGAGTTGTTCGCGTGGGATGTTCGGTTTTGGGGGTTAAGTCGCGGCAGCTTTCACCAACAGATTCACGTGATTCGAAGCAGTATCGAAGTACGATCGCGTAAGATATTTAATATACGATTCGACCAACGTACCAAGGGGCTTTGTTAATTTTACGTAAGAATCGGTTTTGGAGGATTTGGAATTTGTTAATGTTGATCTTTGACGTATGTGCGAATGTAGCGCAGCTTATATGTCATGATAGGACGGACATATGTTTTTTATAATGTAAACTTATGTCTCAGGAACATTTTGCTTAGTATCAAGGAGTGCAGTCTATGTGTATTGTAAATCACCCTTATTTTTTAAAACACGAAACACTGTTATTTCTTCTTAAAAGCATAAATATGAATTTTCATAACCCTAAATTTAGAAATAGTGGGTTCTTCATACAATCTTTCATCCCCTGTTCCACCTCTTAAAGTTTTATTTTCACGACATAAGGTAAGCCAATGTCTTTCTTTAAGGTCCAATTTATCTCTATACCAAAATGCATCAAATTTGGTTTGATGCGTTCTTCGTACAAACCTTCATCGTCTATTTCAGGGCGTGAAATGCAACAAACAGGACAGACAAAGTTACTTTCACATTTATAATATTAGTATGGATTATTCATTTCATTATGCTGTCGTTCTCTATGGTGTCAGTAAATTACCCAATAGCAGAATAACGACTATATTATTGCATAAACACAGACTGATCTCTAAACACGACAAAGCAACAGAAAATCATAGATGGATTTATCATTCTATGCGTATGGTATTGTAAATCATCACTTATTGTACCACCCTGCCGATTATTTTTTCAAAAACTCGAAACCCTTTTATTTCTTCCTAAAATCATAAATATGAATTTTCATATCCCTAAATTGAGAAATAGTGGGTTCTTCATACAAAATTTCATCCCCAATTTGACCCCTTCATGTTTTATCTTTGCGCCATAAGGTGCCCTA
Source organism: Saturnia japonica (assembly GCA_033032175.1). Lineage (NCBI taxonomy): Eukaryota > Metazoa > Arthropoda > Insecta > Lepidoptera > Saturniidae > Saturnia > Saturnia japonica. Next base: position 11,303,500 of record CM065314.1, read on the forward strand.
TGTCCGTCTTCAAGGTCCAATATATCTCTATTCATCAAAATTGGTTTAACGGGTTCTTCGTAAAAAACTTTATTCCCTATTTCACCCATTAAAGTTTTATTTTCACCACATAAGGTAGCCAAAGTCTTTCTCCAAATTCCTATATATCTCTATATCATAATTCATCAAAATTAGGTTCTTTATACGAAAATTCACCCCTCATTTCACCCCTTCTAATTTTATTTCCAAAAGTAGCCAATGACCTTCCTCAACCAAAGTTCTTCAAAATTGGTTCAGCGGTCTAGGCTTGAAAATGCAACAGACGGGACAGAAAGAATTACTTTCGCATTTATAATATTATTAGGTATGGATTATTCATTTCATTATGCTGTAATTTTCTATATTGTCATTTACCAATTAAAATACTAACAATAAATTATTACCCAACACCAAATTAACAAAAACAGTTTATAATAATTAATTTTAGAAATGAATTCTCTTTCACTATATACCTGTAATAAATTCTCTCTCTCTATACCTTTCTATGTTTCTCTATAATAACTGATACTTTAGTAAGGTAAAAATTACAAAAGATCGACTGTTGTGGTTCCCTTTTCATTTTCTATTTTAGGGATTTTTATATTGTTAATACAAATGCGAAAGTGAATCGAAAAAAGATCAATTTTTGAGAGATCGATCTTTTAGACATCGATTTTTTTGGGAATCGATTCATAAGAGTTCGATTCAAATCAATCTTTTTCGAAATGAATTGCCATCCCTAGCAGCGGCGCAGCTCTACATTCAACTGACAATATCCAGCCTATGCAGACCCACTTTTAATATGATTTAACACATAGAACTGAGTTCAATTTATATTGGAAATTTCATTTTATTAAACTCTTCATTTTTTAACTTTATGAAAGGTTTCGATCATCATCGTTTTACAAACCATAGTATAAAGATAGCGAAAATTTCAGTCAATTCAACTGAAGAGCTATTTTATAGCATTTTTATCAAAAAAATGTTCGACGTGATTTTTTAAATTGATATAACTTTTTTATTTATGAACTTATTGAAGTAAAACAAACACTAAATGTTAAGTGAACCTTACCAGAACATATTAGTGAAAACCGTTTCCAAATCGGTTATGCCGTTTCTGAGATTAGCGCGCACAAAAGTTGGCAAACAGACAAACAGACAAAAATTCTAACAATCATTGTTTTGGCTTCTCCTGCGTTTATAGAGACCCCCAATAATAGTTTTTTTCATATATCTTCTATGTACAGACATCGATCAGTTACGTTTTTATTATATGTATAGATATAGAAGAATAGATTTACAAAGTTAATTCAGTAATAAGTATACTTTTGCTTTAAGTTACTTGAATCTTGTATTTTGTCGTTTCTAGGAACTATCCTTTCGAATGACATTTCGTCGAAAGGACAGTATTGTGTAATGTTTTGTGAGTTGTGTAATTGTTATCCATCCATATTAAACCAGAATGAAAGTTGTTTAAGCTAGTCGATCTGTTTATCCATTAAGTTGCATTTGCTTAGGACTTAAAATGCCCAGTAGCATTTCCACTTGTCACTAGACCGATTAGTCTCTAAATCATCATGCCAACGCATAAATAAGACATTTAAGGGAATTATGTTTTTATTAAATTTTTATAATGAAAATTGTACAAAACAAGATGAAACACGGTCAAATTCAACAGAGATGAGTTACAAATCACTATTTGATTTAAAAAATAATGAAGTTGATTACATGTTGACAGTGACTAATTTTTTTTAATGAATCAAAGTAATGGTATAAACTGTTTCGTTTCATTAAAGCCTTATATGTTATGTGGTATGACGAATGCCACAGCAGCTTGCTAATTTGCCACACCCATAAAACAGAACGGTAGAGAAATACGGGAACATTTTTTACTGGGTCTCAAATATTATGTGTTTTTACATAATAAATGTAAAAGTATAATCTACAAGCATTTTAGGTTGAGAAACACATGATTAGAGGCGTTAGAGCATGTCCTGTAAAATAATTACCATAGCTTATTCATGTTCTTTAAGATGTTTTATTTACAACATAAACTCAGGTACTTTACGATTTTTATAAAAGCCAGTGCCTAATTATTATTCAAGTTGAACTGGGAAAAATATGGTTCTTTGTTTTCGAATTTATTTGTAAGCAATGTATCGGAACGCGCGTATGCGGCCTTTGTAAATGTGTTTTGCCTAAGATGACCACATTTTCTTTTTACCAGAGCGGGACACCTAAAGAATTTTGTAACTATTTTAAACTAATTTTAAGTAAACAATCAGGACATGATAACACTTTATATGTACTAAACTTTAAGAAGGTGACTACGTAGAACTAATGTAACGTCTAATCACTTCTTATATTTGTCTTCGGAGCAAATCTGTTTTAAAATATCGAGTTTAGTTTTCAAGTAAGAATGCAGCTGTCTACATGATTTGTTGATGTTGATCTTGGTAATCAAAATTCCTTTTAAAAGTGCGTTTAAGTTGTCGTTTGATTTGTTTGCTACTGTGGGACATTTTTCCTTTCGCTGGGCAGACTGCCTGAAAGTGGGACTATCTCGCTCAAAGCGGGACGTATGGTCAATTTAATTATTACCATCTAAAGCAAAGTTTCCCAAACTTTTTTATCTCGTAGACCATTTGCCATGTTATTTTGGTTTTGGGTAGACCCCCTGTTCTAATCCCTAACTCCTTGCGATTACCTGTTATTGATATTTTTTGTAAAATATCAATTTTAAATGTGTTTTTGACTGGAGATACAATTCTACCCTATTAGAAATGAACGTTTCATGAAGGTTTTGTTTTAAAGGTATTACTTCATAGGTAGTTTTATATTTTATGTACATAGACAGACATTAAAAGGTAGTATAAGATAATTTTATGCATGTAAATAAATACTATGTGATGTATTCTATTATTAAAAAAACAATATTCAAGTCACGATCTGCTTAAAAGAGATCCACTATCGATAACTCCCATTTATATCACATGGACCTCCATTTTTTTCCCCTCTAACATAGATCCTTTGCTGTTTATTATCGACGCCTGGGGTTCGACATAGATCACTTTGGAAATCACTGATTTAAAGTTACGTTACAAGAATGAAATAAATAGTTACTGCTAGCCAAGAATACTGATATTAATGTAAATTAGTACTTGATGTTGGACGTTTACATTTAAACTCAAGACTTTTGCCATTACGTGATTAGAAAATGTTTAAAAAACATAGGTCTTCAATTTAAAGTCTAAAGTTGCTTTCTTTTTTTTTAGATCTGACTACACTGTTAGCCTTAGGGGTCCTGAAGCCGCTGCGGCTTTTACAGCTTCACCGAGCTTTGGGGCGAGCGCAGAAGGCACTCAACCGCGAAAGTTGTTTGGACGACTCGCACTAGGGTGCCAAAGTTGCCGGACCTCGGCTCGGGCGGTCGTCGGGCATGCAAATAGGTCGCGATCTAACTGAATCCCTATTCCTACGATTCGAGCTAACTAATATATACTCATAGGTATGTTCCCTTCCTCCTAGGAAGAAGGAAGGAACCATGTGTATGTGTATTTAGTAATCGGAAAAGGTTTCCTACACTAACTAGCGCAAAAAAGAAAAAAAATGTCTCTTACAGAACCCATGTATGTACCTGTGTGGTGTGCACGTGTGTATTTTCATATGTGTGTAATGGGGATCGTACGGTCGATGGCCCTATATGGGGCTCCAGTGTGGGCGGACAGCCTGGTGGCCCGACACTTTACATTCCTGCGAAAACCGCAGAGAGCGATGGCCGTCAGATTTGTCCGAGGGTACCGTACGGTCTCATTTGAGGCAGCCTCCCTATTGGCCGGATCCCCACCATGGGATCTAGAAGCGAGAGCCCTCGCGCTGCTATTTAGGTGGTGCGAGGAGGCGCTGAGGCGGGGCGAGATACCAACGCCGCGAAGAATCGCGGCGTGTAGGTCAGAGCTCCGCCAAATACCCATGGTGGAAGCGTGGGACTTGCGACTTCGCCACCCCAGCTCAGGCGTGGCGACCGTAGAAGCCATTAGACCAGTTCTGGCTAGATGGCTCCGGAGGCGGCATGGCACCCTCACCTTCCGGCTGACGCAGGTACTTTCGGGACATGGCTGTTTCGGGAGTTACCTGTGTCGCATAGGCCGGGAGATAGATCCTGGGTGCCATCATTGTGGCTGCGCCGAGGATACCGCGCATCACACACTAGCCGTCTGTCCCGCATGGGACTCGCTGCGTCGCGATGTTGTCGCGATAATTGGCACCGATCTCTCGCTTCCGGCCGTGGTTCTGTCCATGGTCGAGAGCGAGAGCGGGTGGAACTCCATTTCCTCGTTTTGCGAGCAAGTCATGCTTGCGAAACAGGAGGCGGAGAGGGAGAGGGAGCGTAACACCTTGCTCCCCTCTCGCGGTCAACGAGCCAGGCGCCGGAGGCCGCGTGATGATCTCCGGCCGCCTTAAATGGATCTGCAGGTGGTGGATTTGGGTATGTCCGTCACCGCGTAAATGCAGGCCCGAGATGAAGGAGGCGCACTGGTGTTGGTGCGCCCTCCGAGGCTCGTTGGAGGTGCCGATTGCCTTCGACCGTGACGGGGCCCCGGGGTAGGGCCACACCTGCCGGGTCGAGCGGATGGCATGCGCAAGCAGTTCCCGCTCCCCGGCCAACAACAGGTGCGAGAAAGACACCGTGGGATTTTAGTCGGTAAGAGTCCGACATACCCCTCCCTTGAGCGGCCCAGCTCGGGAGGCGGATCCAATGCAGGATTTCCCCAAAATAAAAATAAATAAATAAATAAATAAAAAAAAGGACGAGAAGTTTGAATACAGGGTTCGGTTCCTTAACGCAAAGTTATGTGAAATGAACGCTTTAAATTTAGTAGATACAAAAAATGCGCGTCAGCTTTCTGTATAAATAACGTTGTGACAAATCATTAGAATTATGGTATTTTATCAAATTCTTACCATCGCATCGTAGAGTTTAAAATTAATCACATTTATCTGTATTTGTAGGGTTATGGTTCAGGTAGCTGCACTTAACACTTACAGCCAAGTAGCATTTCCAAACTTAGCATGTTACGACCTTTGACCACATCATCGCTTAATAATTATTAAAAGTTATCAAATATGTATAATCAAATAATACATTATTAAAGTGTAAGACGCAATAAAAAATACAAATACTATTATTAATAAAATTTTAAAAGCACTTTGTCATCTTCGTGTGATAGATTAACATTAACGATTATTAAAAATATTTAATTTATTAATGATGATTAAGATTAATATATTTGATAGTTTTTATATAAAATTAATGTGGTAAACAAGCATTTGGCCCGCCTGATGGTAAGCGGCTACCGTAGGCCACGGACGCTTGTAATACCATAGGTATCACTAGCGCGTTGCGTAGTTTGAACATCCCTACCGCAAAGAGTTCTGGAAACCCTACTCATCGCAGAAACACAACACTAATAGGATATTTGGCTACGATCTTCTGTGGGATGTAGGTATTCCACCAGACGGATTGCCTTTCAGACTCTCTCTGAAAGAGAGCTGTTATTCTATGTAGATAGGAGGTCGTGGTGACGAGACTTAGTTAAAGTTTTTTTTTTCGTTTAACATTTTATTAATATAAGCAATTGTTATAATATTTTTTTTAAATATTAATTTACATATTTACGGTTACTAAAACAATTAGGAAATTATATTCGTGACCATAGTACGTGTCTCGGTAAAGTTCACTGTTAAACAATGAAATAGTAAAGATAAAAATCGCCATTATGATTTTGTAGTTACGTAATAGAGAACATGATTTTTGAGACTAAAGTTTTCAAGAGATCTGCCAAGAAATAATGTTATTTTAAGGTAATAATATATTTCAAATATAACCAAAAACCGAAAGTTGTCCTTATTTAAAGAAGAAGAAAACAATTATTCGATGAGTACTGCTCCGACTCATAGCGTGAACTTATATAGCCTACACATAATGGAAGCTTTCAAAAGGAATAAATTTTCCTGATGTTATATAGCGTTTAACCTTCCTCGATAAATGGGCTTTTCAACATTAAAATAATTTTTTCACTCGAACCAGTAGTTTCTGAGATTAGTGCGTTCGACCATACAAACAAACTCTACAGCTTTATAATATTAGTTTAGATGATATACCTACATACGATAACGTCGCATATTAATACTAATTATATAATGGGATGTATAAATAAAAACAATATAATTATACTTCAATTAACTAGCTAACTCGTGCGAATATCTCGCACATTAATGTAAGCAATGTTAGATTGTTGTTAGCTGTCTTGTAAGTTAAACAGACTTTTTAATAGATGGCGCCTAGAATATATCTATTTTCATTAGTATCAACAGATGGCATTCGTAATGAAAAATGTTTGTAATATATTTTTTAAATAATGTTTCAATCGTAAATTTTTATGAAGAACTAAAGAAGATATGGTAGGTACTGCTAGGAAAAATCAATTTTAAGTAATAATAATATAATTACATGATGATAATTATTAGGTACATGCATTTTGAAGAGAAGTAAGCATACTAATGTAGTAAAAATTATTTATATATTGATGTGAAAAAAATTACAATACTAAATTCAATTATTTTTTCAGGCCTACCCAGACTGGTCATGGCATACTGCGGGCCGCGGAGACATCAACTGCACGGGACTCATATCAGTCTACCGAGTTCGAGCTGATAGATGCAATAGACTTTGGGTTCTGGACGCCGGAGTTATTACTAGCGTAGACGATTTCCGTCGCGTTTGCCCACCGAAGATACTTATCTTTGACATGGCTACTGACCGATTGGTGAGTGTGAGATGTACTTATATTTTTATTTACAGTGGTATTTCATATGTTTGAGAGAGTTGGTAGACAGAACCAGTTTACCGGGCCTTCGATGGCTAAATGGGGACGTGCACATTACACGTTATTCTTGCCGACTTCGACGACGAAATAAATTATAAAAAAAAACGGAAATAAATATTTTTTTTAAAGGTTAAAATATAATGTACAAAATCCGTCTGATTCGATTCAAGCTTTAATCTGTTTAATAGATTTATTATTACTTCTTAACAAACCACACTTCGTGCTTTCGTCTAATACAACCTTAATAGTAATTTTTTGGTAATTTTTAGGCTTTGTTTTAATAATGCAAAATGTGAATGAGTTATTAAAATCTCAAATTCATTTATAGTTTGTTAAACAAGACTTAATAAAATTATATATTTACATTTACATTATACTAGCGGTGCCCGTGGCTTCGCTCACGTGGACTACAGAATGCCCGCGCGAATCTTGCTCCCCCGCTCCCGACTATTTCAAAAACAAAAATGCTTATTGTGGGTGTTCTTTAGAAGATAGATGTATACTCTCCCGGACATTTTTATAGGTCTTTTTAATGCCTATGATTATGTAGTACATCAATTTGCTATATCTCTTATAGTTTACTCAGCTTAAGCCATTTAAGCACCCGAATTGATTCACCATGACCAGTTTTTTTTATTTGTGCGGAACCCTAACCTAATTATTTTTCTAAAATAAAAGTAGCCTAAGTTACTCCCTATATCATCAGCTATCTATCAGTGAAATCCCGTCAAAATCGGTTCAACCGTTTCGGAGATTACCCGGAACAAACAGATAGATAGACAATTTTTTTTTGAAATGGGCTCATTGTTATAGGTATCGTATATACTTTCTATGCATTTAGTAAAAAGCTGTTATTTTGACATTACAAACAGACACTTCAATTTTATTAATTGCATAGATTACCGAACAAGTTTCTTTCATGATATAATGAGTGTTATTAATTACCGATATTTACGTAAGTTTTGGTTTTATTCCAACGTCACATTGAAAATGGTCTCCTTGAATTATAAACCTTTTTAAAATAAATTATAAAACATTTTTCACTTGTCAAGTGCCTTATCACTCAATACGAAGATATTGGACTGCATTGATTAACCACCGCTTTTAGAATTTTGTTTTCCGAATTATCTTTTATTGAAACTTATTCTTCTTCCTTGTATTTTAAATATATTAGTTTCGTGTATATATTTATTTAGATATGAATGGTATTGAGTTGACTCATTTAGAATTGAACAACATACCGTAACCTTGTTGGCTGTATGAACTGCTTTCTCAACTACAAAACATTCACTGCCTCCATAGAAGTCACGGCCAAACCCATTGTGTTTGGACTAATATGATAGATTTACATCTAACCACGTCAATAAAATGAAAAATTTCATCACTATTATGTTTCTTATATTTAAAATTCTTCTACACTCAGATTAAAATTAAGAGTATCTCCTAACTGTTGGTTTTCTGAAAACTCTGTATAATAAATGTATATAATATTGTTAATATAATGGGTTCAAATATTTTATTATTATGTCTTAATTTTTATGAATATTTACAACTGCCTCAAGGTCTATTTATTTTGCTTATCATAAATCAAACTGATTATAACCAATTTATTCGTTCGATGTAATTATGACATTTAATTTGAACTGAAGTCGAAATTGATGAATTATTAAGTTGCATAATTAATATTCCTATTATCAACAGTTAACAATTACGGTACTTAACACATAAATAGTATTCAGTTAGATTTACAATTATGATACTACGTACATGTCATTTAACAATTATTAATATTTATGGTTATTTTTTTAAAGTCAGTGATTAGTCAGTCAATATTTATGTAGCTATAAAATTACGTTATATTTAAATTGGTACGGATATTTGATTTCAATGTTACCGTTGAGGTTATTACCTAATTATTTAAATATATTTTTTATATTTATTCAATAAAATTCCTAACTGCCTCTAATAGAGAGTACAGTGAATTTAATATATGTAATTTTAATTGAAATTAATTTAGATAACTCGCCAGTTTATTAACAATTTTTATACCACATAAGCTATGTGGTACTACTGACTTTCAGTTATAATCTAGGTCATTCCTTTACGATTTTAATTAAATTATAAACAAGAACAACTCTGCAAATTTGCAAGGTTTGTTTTAAGCCTACAACTCGATGAAGCGGTTTTCACAAATTTACATATACATTACGTTGTTACATTTATACTATGTTTAATAGTTATTGCGATCCATAACACGTAGGTACCTACATTGTTGCTACTTTGTTGCGAACTTTCTCATCTGGTGAATTAGTATGTATCTTTAATATATTTCTCTAACTAAAGACTAGTAGGTAGTCTCTGCTCGAACAACATTATGGTTTTGATATAATTGGCGAGTGAGATATTATGGTCTTTAGAAAGAAAAAAAAATCCGGTTTCAAAATTACCACTCCAATAATTGAAATATCAACACAAATATATCGAGGGTGGATTGGAAAGGCTAATGGATTAACGTGTAAAGTTTGTCAAATGCACTATACTCTACAGAGTCAATTAACCTTTCCACAGTCGATATAATGCAAGCATTCTCAGTTATCAAGGAAAACGTAATATTTGTAATTTTATGTGTTGTTGTTTAAATCGCACCATTCAAAAATATATTATACTTGTTATATCTACTCTTACATACATGGAAGAAGAGAAAAATTGTTATACATGCCGAATAATATACAAACAGTATGAATACTTATATTTTTCAATATTTTTATCTGACCGAATATGATACTTCTTGAAATTTGCAGATTTATGTTAAAATTGCAGAATTATAACATTTTAGTATCTCGATTAAGTACATAAGAAATTTTCTTTTAAATCATTTAATCCTGGTGTTGTTGTTGTCCATAGGCACCGGTAACCATTTACAGTCAGAAGGGCCCTCTGCCTGTTAACGCACTCTGACATTAAAAAAAAAAAACTTTATGCATATCAAAAAGTGCATTTAAAGATCGAGTCAGACGAATATTGTGTTTAGTTTTATTGATGGTTGAGTTCGAACTCCGAGGTCATTCTTTATATTTGAAAGGGTGTGGCATGTCCAATTGTCCATGGTTGGTGTAATTCAATGCATGATTATTGCGGATTGCTCAGCAACCAAGGTAAGTGTATCTGACCAGTGATAAGCTAAGGCAGAATGGACAATCGATTTGTGGCATTAAATTGGTTTGATTTTGAATTTACTTCTGTCTTTTGATGTGACTTTTGGTTAATATGGGTGTTGGAACATTTTCTTAATATTTCTTAGAATTATTAATATTTTTTATGTAAATGAAAAATCTTTCTCCAAGTTCACGAAAAAAAAAAATGGTAGTGAGTAAAAATCTCTAAGATTATAAGAAATAGAGCTAAATAAGAGCAACATGGGTTAGGGGGTTTAAGGTCAGCAATATGCTAGATATACCTTTAGTGACAAAGTGTCCACAGGCTACGGTAGTCGCTTACCATCAGGCGGACCATACGCTTGTTTACCAGTACCGCCTTCGTTGCATAAAAAAAATCTACTTTTCTAAGGTTGAACTCTGCCAATTTTTAAAACTTTTGTACAATTGCTTTGGCCGGAAAAAAAATGCCTATAATCCTGTTATTAATATAGGAAACTTAAATCACAAAGTGGTAGTGGTTAGTGTAAAATAAAATCTTGAGACTTTAGAACATTTTATTTATTTATTTTAAACCATATGAGTCCCTATATACATAAACACATATATACATGATGAAAGCTAACACTTTAAGGCGAACGAGGTATCAGAATAAAAATTCGTCTTTTTGTATAAAGAATGTCGGTAGTATTAAATCTTCAATTAAAATCGTAACCTTTTACAGAGTGAAGTAAGGAAAAGTAAAATATGGATATTACGATATTTTTCATGTTTTATATTTTTGTTTTTGTAAAGCTATAAAAGCTTATTTTTTTCTGCTAAATTCTCAAATAATGATTTTATTATTTTTATCACAAAATTATTTACTTTTTTATTAATTACGTAGATACTCTTAACTTCTGTATATTTTCTACTAAGTGTCATGTATGCGATCTCCGAAGAATTAAGATAAGCACATCGTCGCTGCGTCTGCAAAAACACATAAATAAAAAAATCCTAAATTTTCAGTAAGAAAAAAACGAGTTTAGATACATTAACATCCGCGTATTTAAATGCAAACAAGGAATTATACTAAATTTTTGCTATTTTCGATAGGTATCAGTTAAAATAATACAATACTGGTTATGAGGCGCATCAGGTTTCTTAAACTGTATTAAATGTTCAGCCAAAAAATGTTTGTCAGGTTTTGCAGGCGCAACGACGAAATGTTTGTTCTTTGCTTGTGGTTAACCTTTTTTTGGCTCGCAATAATTATACCCAAAGTTACGAAGTGTTACGAATCTAGCAATTATGTAGCTATAAGTTTTATTGTTAATTTGTGATCCAGCTTAAAGCTCGAATCAAAATTAAGCATAGCTATTAACTATAACTATTCAATATAAATAAATTAATGTTCATGAAATCAACAGATATTATTAATTCGAGTTAAATTATAAGAAACTATTAAATTAATGTTACAAAGAGTAGACTAGGTATATTAATTACTACACAACATAATTATTTCGGAATTAATCAATGTTTTTTGTTATAACCGATAATGTCAGTTTACATTCATAGGAAGCGGAATAGATTTTCAAGGGTAAAGACATTAAAGACAACGCCGATACGTATATCATTGAAAAATTTTATATATACCTGCTATAAAATACTTAAACTATATCACGAAGAATCCACTCTTGTCAAAATAGCCAATTTGATACGTTGTACTACCGGTACCGTTTGAACAAGGTTAAAACATCCGAAAGTATATTATCTAACTACATAAAATTAATGTAAAGATTAGCATATAGGACCGAACATTTTGCACTTTAGACAAGTTGTCTTTCTACAATCGTTAACGCTATAAAAAGCGAAAAATATGTATGGAGTTGACATTTTTCAACGCTAAATAACGTGATCAGATATGTCAATTCCATACATTGTTTTTGTTTTCGTTAGCGTTAACGATCGTAGAACGGAAACTTAGCCCCTGCTAGGTTTGCATGCGCACCAGGTCAAACTCTTTTGCGCATCCGCCGTGTCTTATTGCGAATCGTTTGACCCACAGGAAAGAGCGAGATTAGCAACGTTGTAAATAGCCTGAGAAAACATGTTTATTTCAAATTTTCTTAACATAATGCAATTTAGTTATTTAATTATATGAACTAATATCCCCAATTACTTACGACACATATCTATAATTCAAATTTAAAATCAATTTTGTGTTGCGTAAAATAGTAGTTTTTATTACGAGATAGATTAAATTTTTTATAAACCTCCGACACAATTAACCCATTCATTGAGAACATTCCAATGAGTTCAAACACGATACCTTTACTGTAAATTGGTAAGGAGTTAGGCAGATTCCAAATGATACTGCAATATTAGTTCAAGATTACCACGTTCTTCTAATACCATTGAAGTAGCAAAATTTTAAATTTTGATTCAATCTGACTTATGGAAGATACTCACATCCATTAATAAACTAGAAAAGAGCTGATAAACTGTAAATTACCGGACCGGTTTTTTTTAATCTTGAAGAACAATCTTTATAAAGTCGCTTTAAAAAATACATAAATACCGGTTCAGCCGTTTGGGAGCTATGATACCACAAACAGACATACAGATAACACACATGTTAAACTTCCAACCCTCAGTTTGTTTCGGGGGTTAAAAATTAGTTACGCAACGCACTCTGTGGACCTTGATAAAAAAATATAAAATTACTTGGAAGTAGTAAAATATTATACATTTAAGTATAAAGATTTGACCCTTAAATACTAACATACCTAGTTAAATAAAAGTTTGTTAAAAGTGATCGTACAGAACACTTCGTCTAGGTCGTAATACATTAAAATATCATCAATAATATTTACAGGAAAACTCAAACGTAGTGAAACAATGCATAATAGCTGCTAATTACTTATTTATTCACGTTTCAGGTCCGAAGTGTATATTTTCCACGTGAACTGTTAAGACCAAGCTCACTCCTCACCAACTTAGTGTTGGACGACACACGTTCCTCTTCAACTCATTTCTCCACTACTTGTGATAATTTATTCGCCTATATCAGCGATACTGTAGCTCCAGGTACGTTTTATGTTTTGTAAATAAGTTTTGAATGTGGTTATATTATTATTGTTAAAAAATTTCATTCTTATACTCCTTGTACCAGTATATAAAACGTATCAATGTCGGGATATGACTGTCGTTCTCATTCCACTGCAGTGATAGGAAAAACCAACAATCAGCCGACATGATCATTAAATAATAATACAGGGTGCATCGTGTATATCCATGCATCAAAAATCGGCATTATTGACATTAGGCGCCCCACATACCAATATCTACACAAGAAGGCTGCACTCATGTTACAATTAAGTATTTTATTATAGTGGAAAGTACACCGAAAATATATTTTCTAATTGAATGACCCTAATAACGTCGCATTATGGAACAGTCGCTCGGAGTAAAACTGAATATGACACAATGCAAAGATTTGTCTGTCAACTTCAAGTGCCCGGGGAGGTTTTTTAGAAGTAGGTACTTCAGCTATAAACTGACAGTAGTTCTTGGAACCATTTACTGAGAAGGTACATATATAAAGCAACTACTCTTAGCCTATTCGAGAGTATACACCTGCATGTTATGGTAAATCTATTGGTTATTAAAATACACGACAGTAGAACACGAAATTCTAGGTGGTCGAAGTTACGGGACACGACAATTGTGTCCAACTGAATCGCGACCACCTTACATCAGGTCTAACTCGCACCACAGTGGCACGAGTAGACGTGATGCTTTCCGGGAATCAGGCGAGGTGGTAGAGCAGATATCTACCTCCGAATGGACGTGACCATCATGCATATGGCAAGAAACCCTCCGAGGTGCTTCTCTTTTGGTTTATCGCGTTTTCGAGATACCGGTCTAATGAATATCCAGCTGGCGAGGCTTGCAGGCCGACATGACAGAAACGAACCGCAATGGATTGTTGAACTCTTGGTGGTCATCATTGATTTTAGATTGTACTGTGCTTACCATAAGGGACAGTACAAAGTGTATAAATACTAAGGTTATTTATACAGGGGAGTGAAAAGGATGAACACGTTGTGCCGACCCCATTTAGGGTTGGTTAAAGGCAATAAGATGATGATTATGATTTAGGTACCTAAATGATTACTATGAAATAAGGCTAATTATTACACGCAATGTTAAACAGTAAACTTAATTTTTACTTTCAAATTACACATTAATTAAGTAATAAAGCAAAAATCGAAGTATTTAAAAAAAAAATTACAGGATATCGATACACCAGAAACATTCATTATCTTGCTATTAGTTGGTTTTTTACCGATTAAATTAATATGATGATGCTTTACGTATTCATGTATTTTTTGCTGATTAGTGGGCAACGATGCGTGAGGCGAGACTAAAATGAAAACGATGCTTTCACCGAAATAACATGATGCAATTGCTACAATACTAAAATAAACAGTAATTCCTTTAATACACTAGAATTCTGAGAATTTGTAACAACTTTTTATTTTTAGAAATTACGAAAACTTAAATAAATATTTTTAATTGGACATAAGAGTTGGAACCGAGAGAAATTCTTACATAAACCATTCATCAAATAATATAAAGTCAGTCCATTCAGTGTACGTTGAGTCCGCACTTTCACATTCCGACTATACGCCGGATATATAAGCCTATTTCTAAAACTAAATTGTGGAAAAAAAAATATCACATTACAATTAAGGAAAAAAACATTACTAACGTCTTCGTGTTCTTTCCTCTTTCAAGAAAACATTAACATGTATTTTTGTAGTAAAGTAATTAACTGTATTTCTACAACGTCCAACCCGTAACCCAAATAGACCGCTTTAATCCGTGTTATTGAAACTGGTATACGGTTTTGTGAATAAAATACATTATTTAGGTATATTATTTATTTCAGGTATCATTGTCTACGATGGACGTAGAGACAACGCGTGGCGAGTGACACACGCTTCTATGTACCCTGATCCAGATCTTGGCGAGTACGACATTGGCGGCGAAAAATTCACCCTTATGGACGGAGTAGTCGGCCTGGCTCACTCGCCAGCTCAAGGACTGCTGTACTACCAACCACTTGCAACTGATAGGTAAATCACATAAATGAGAAATATTTGCAAAGGACCAATAGAGAAAGAATGGTTGTAACAATAACTCGTGCTGGTCGAGTGGTTTAGACCGGCGGAATATCGATTCGATGTTTGCAGATTGGAACCCCTGCTTTGCCAACGATTTTCTCGGATTTCGCGTTAAATGTACTAATTTTAATTGGTAACACTATCGGCAGTGAAGGAAAGCATCGTGAAGAAACCTGTACGCCCATGAAATGTTCTTTTAGTTTCATTGTATGTGGGAAAAATATAGAACTGTGGACTTGTCGGTGTTTGAAATCGCCAAGACGTCGAGGGTTAGCGTAGTAATGCCTTTACTTTGCCTTGGGAAGAAGCCTCTTTGCCCAGTAGTGGGATAATTACAGGCTGGTATTATTATTAATATTTTTACAGGGAATGCAATAATTGCAGAGATATTGTAATAATAAAATAGTTTTAAAATTCAAATATTATATGTACTGGTCTGCAGAAACAACATTTAAATAATATTATGGACCGTTGCGGAGTAAGATTTGATTTATGTGTATATATATGTACTTGGCGACGATGTAATGAGAACTTTCATTAGCGTAAATAATTATATGCCCACATAATTTAACAAGTTCCCAAAATAAGAAAATATACAATAATTTTCAGCCTAAAATATGATTGACTGTAGGAAAGATAAGACCATGGACCAAGATAAGACTATGACTTTAGATTATATTTAATAAGTAATAACATATTAACACGAAGTACTCATTATTTGTATATCCAACTACTTCGTTTGCGTTAATTTTAAAATAGATAGCAAAAAAAAACTGGGGGTTTTTAGTGGGTTCTCAAACTGTCATCAAAGTGGCGTGTCTTTTTTATTCGTATAGTATTGTTTGACCCTATATTGTGTATTACAGGTGGCATTTTGCATAATAAAGGTTGGTTATTGTACACAAGTGAAGTAGATTGGAAATAATAACATGGACCATGAATTCTGAGATGCCACAAAAACTCCTTACAGAGTTCTAACAAAGCCACCATTTTGATAAAATACTGAAATCATCATAGAACACATAGGTTGTTCACTCAATAATGGCAGTAATGGTCTTCATTTTATGAATCTCATAGCCAAAATCGATTTTTATATACGTATATAAATAAAATATGTATATTTATTTTGCGGTTTACCGTTGTACGCACATCACGCAATAACTACTGGATAGATTTTTAATAATTTTTTTAGCTCTTTAGATATTTGGTCCGAATAAAAAAAATCACAATATCTTCTTTCAGTATGTCATGCAAGTATTTTAAGAAACTACGATTTTTATAACAATTACCTACACGTACTTCTGTAGTCTACGCGAGCGAAGCCGCAGTTACAGCTATTTAATAGATAATGTTCCTGATATCTTAAAAAATAATAAATAAGCCTTAGTATTGTATAAGAAGCTGGAATACTTATAATTAATAAGTTATCGCACACCACCTAATAAAATAATTGCTACGCACAACGTGGCCTGCATACTGATTGCATAGAGCGAGATAATACGTGGTTGCAAGTAACTTATTAGCCTAATTAACGATCTATCCTATGCATGCGAATTACGAAGCTATGTTAGCTTGGATTACACAAAATTATTTAATATAAGCTGTATAGGTATGTTAATGTAAAAGATATTGTAATTTAAAAATGTTCTTTTACATTGTTTTTTGAACATAAGTTTACGTGGTAGAGTAGGACAGACGTGGTACTCGACTTTTTGTGCTATAAAGTATACAAAAGGTATGCAGTCCACATAATATTAAGAGATCACTGTAGCCTGTAGCTATTTATAACAAACCTCAAATATGACCGCAGTTCCAATTGTGGCCAATTAACGATAGGCTGCTCTACTCCTGAGGACTCAGTTACAACTGAGCTTCAATGGGTGTTGCCAGCCACACTTTTCAGACCGGAAAACACTAGCCTCGTTATATCAGGGAGTTTATTCGCAAACCTTGGAAAGGGAAATCATCTTTACACCTTGAAATTACCACGGTTACTCCGGTTTCAAAGGAATTTCTTTCCGGAAAAGCTCCGGATATGGAATGAGCTGAGGTTTTCCAGGAAACTACAGTATGGGGTTTCTCAAAAGGGGAGTGAACAGGTTTTTAAAGGCTCTGTAGCGCGCATGTGATGTTTCTATTGTCACAAGCTTCCACGGACTGCGTAAACCACTTATCTTGAAGTGGGCCGCATAATTGTGTGCCACCATCGCGGTAAAAAATCGAAAGTTGAAGCACTGCTGCTTTGCGGCAGAAATTAGTTTATAAAGGCTAAATTATTGTGATTATATTGTGAACGCGATAACCTAGAATACGTCATAGTTACAGTGATAACATATATCTTAGTCACTTGACCTTTACGGAAATATAAATAAGATTCCTATGTGAAGCCTAAGCATATATTTACACCAAATTGATCAAAAATACTAATTTCTTATATTAATAGAAATTTTAGTCTATCATGTATACAATACCTTCGACCGAATTATGTTTATCCTAATGTGCCATGTGAAGTCCTATTGATATAGGTTTTAAATAAGTTGCAACAAGATGTCCTGGTCATGATTATTTGAATTAAAGTACAGTAAGGCAAAGATTTATAGTATCCAATTGAAGTTATGTGATCAACAGATCAGAGAAGTCTTTATGTAAGTCTCTAAGTCTTATTGTTATCTAAAACTCCCTCAAATGTTATTGCTAATAAAAAATTAACAGGTTTCGTATATTTTAGCGTTAAAGCGTTAGCAGAAATCGCTAAATACCGGCTATAAAATCTGAAAATTAGATAATGTTTGGTATATTATACGTAACAATTTAGTACAAATAGGTTGGTATGTAATTAGGGGACCGGTAACACTTTTAAGGGCGTTGGAATCAGACTTTTTTTATTCATGCGAAAACAAAAATCTAGTTAGAATTAGTTATGTATGTAGTTCTAGAAATATAAGATTTTTAGGTAATATTTTGTACATTGTGAATGCTATAGCTACTACTCTTTATATTTGGTTGATTTAGATGAATTATTAAATTATATACCTTGTAATTATAATAAAATTTAAGTATTTGATAATATTACTTTTAATGTTTTATTTATTTATCGTATAGCTATTTTTATATTGGAAACATAATTTTGCGATAGATTTTTTATCTATTTTGTATTCGGTTGAATAATCGGCAGTTCTAAGATTTTTAAGTAATGATGACTCGATTTTTCCTACTGATTGTCAAATATTAAGTCAGGACATACAGTGCTACAACTTTGTAGGTTTAATAGAATTTGACTTATAGAGTGGTCGAAAGTAGCTCGAAATGGTTCTTGTAAATGTACACACTGGCCGGTGTCGCCCGTTCCAAATTTGGCTGACACACCGCCGCGTGTCTAGATAGTATATATATTACTTACTTAGACTATCACTATTGTTACAGAATATTCAGTGTATCAACTGCTGTACTTGCATCAGGGCCACCAGCTGAAGGTGCTGACTTACCTGTCAATCTTGTAGGCCGTAAGTCGTCACAAGGTCTCGGTATAGCCGTTGATCCTCGTGACGATACTATCATCTTCAGCCCTCTCACAGAAACTGCTATTGCTGCTTGGAATCCCATAACTAATACACACAGGTAAGCGTTTTGAAATAAGTTTCGTTTATTATAATTATTGGTATGTATTCGAAGGTGACTCTGAGGACTAACGTTAACAAAGGCGGAAAAGATATCCCAACAAAGAAATCAAAAAGGAAAATAAATAAAAAACAGACAAAAAAAAATGTAGATATAAATGCCAAAGGTTTAGCCAGGCGTAAGCCATGTAAGCTCCCGAAAATCTATTTATTGACTACTTGATTACAAAACATTGGATTTTCTCTATTAAATAAAAACTTAATTGGAAAGTATTGTAAAAAATTTGCAAAATGACAGTAACAACTGTATAAATATCCGTTGCATGGTTTAAAAGAAGTAAGCGGACAAACAGACAGACGCGGATAACGACTATCTTTTATTGTGTTCAAATATATTTAGAATAAAAATTGACATCTTATTGAATAGTCTAGTTGCAGTAGATGCATATAATTTTTAGATAACGTTGGTTTAAATTTTGGGTTTCGCCTGTGGTCTTTTACACGAATTCTTGTTTGATTGTCGAAGTTGATCAATTATATTATTGTTAGATATTCATCGCTACCCTTGTTAAAAATGGTTGAGTGGAGTATATTCATAACAGTAGGGTACAACTCGGACAGAATGGAAGGATATTTAAGCACACAAGGAACAGCGACATTCTCGCTTGGATCGTCGAACCATTCTCTTAACTTATTTGTAGTCCGGGAATTATATTCATATTATGTGATTTGTGTACGTTATTCGTTAGTCTATGATTTGTAGCTAGGACACTGTTCTTTACCTAACATTATGTATTTTTATATTCGTACATTTAGTTACGTGTCTTGGGTTTCATTAATTGCTCATACTACACGTTTTTCCGCACTGTGGTATATATGAATATTTTATTTATTTTATCATTCAGGGTTCTTGCGCAAGATCCTGAGAAGTTGCAGTTTTGCGCTGAAGTGAGGTGGGCAGAGCGTGACAATGGTGCAGTGTGGGGTCTTTCGACGCGCTTCCATAAATACTTCCGAAGAGCTGTCTCTAAACATGAGGTATTTATTAAATTTCATTGTAAACCTTTTCATTGTGGTAAATTATCGTAGATCTTCACACATCATCACATTCATCCGAAATAGAAAATGATAGCTCTGCTACTTTTACTTGATAATGCTTGTTGGTTGAAATAATTCAATTTAAAATTAATAGTTAGTTGCAATTGAATCTGATTCAAATTTGTAAAGCGGCTCTGTTTCATTGATATATTCCACTCAGGTGTGGTTAGCAGCAGCAGTACACGATGCGTTTCAAGTTGGTCTAAGTTGGAATAGCAACGTATCTGTAACTGAACTTAGGACTATTATGGTTCTGTTGGAAATCGTATATAGATGGATAATGGAACATTAAGTGGGTGGACTAAGAAGTTCTTACAAATCGCGATAATATCAGATCGTTTTAAGAGAGGTTGGGCACAGAGAAATTTCTATTCAGAGCCGCTTACTATTAGGGGAGCCGTATACTTGTTGGCTAACCTTGTAGTATTAAAAAACCATAACCCTGAACACTATATCAATACCCATTAAAAGTTATGTGGTTCTTCGTCTGAAGTGATGACTTTTAATATGTAACTTTTACAATTAGGCAGATAATTTGTTGTTAAACAAATTAAAATTTGGAAATTGATTTCATAAGAGGACGCCCCTTTTCTATGATGTCGGTTTAATGACCCTACAATGACCATAAGCTTTAGGTAAAAGAAAATATCCCAATAATGCTTAATAAAATGATGAATGATGCTTTGGCATTTATTACGCTCGCCTGGTTATATAATGGCTACCGCCCTCGAGTTAAATGCCATAATATATCTGTCGGTGTGTTCCAACGGCTGCCTTTGAGAGCCAATCTCATTTTGAACAACACTGTCACTTAACATCAGTTGATTGTTTGTATCAACACGGTAATCTCTGGAACTACCAGTCGGATTTCAGAGTATTTTTTGCATTTTATAGCCTATTTATTGAGGAATGTATGCTATTGTAAGAATGAAAGCTATAGGCAAGATATAGGTATAGGCAAGACAACGGGTTTTTCAACAAGAACTTTGTTTTTTTTTTTAAACAAAATGAAACAAAGAATAGAAATGAAAATGATTAAATTTTTTATTGAATTAGAAAGATTGAGGTATTGCAATTATAAATGAAAAATGATATCGGACAAATATCCACCACGACCACGCTTTCAGACGTAGATTCTTGAATTAAAATTGTAATCACTTTTTCACAAAATAGCTTGTTTATTTCGTTAATCACGTCACGGATTTTGAGTTTTAAGGCTGCCGTGGCCGAGTAGACTCTGTTTCTAAGATAGTTCCACAAAAAATAACCCAGTGGTGTTAAATCACATGTTCGGGCCATCCACTTAACAGCTAATTTCGTGAAATTATGCGATCGGGAAATTTGGTTTGCAATAAATTAATTGCTTCGGTGGCTGTGTGACTTGTGGCATCATCCGGTTGAAACCAAAGATCAGTGTTAGGCTAAAATTGAATTATTAACTCTCTATAGCGTAATCCATTGACCAGTAGCCGCATTTCCAGCTTAATTTTTGAAAAAATAAACGTCCCAATCACGCCTCCAGACCAGATAGTTCACCATACAGTGACACGTTGAGCATGCAAAGGGTTCTCAATAATCGCTCTTGGATTTTCAGAAGCCCAAATGCGGTAATTTTGCTAGTTGAAGTATCTAGACGACTGGACAAAGTAAAATAGGCTTCGAAAAACCAGCGGGTTATCCTTGAATGAATTCAGCGAATCTACAGCAGTGGTAATGGTCGGCCGATTTCAATTCTTGCATCAGTTGCACTTTTTAAGGCTTCAAAGCCATATCCTTAAGCAAAATTCGCCTTGTGGTTGTTGTGGATAACCCCATGTTGAGAAAGTTGAGGAATTGACAAATTGAGATCTTCTTCAAAACTGTGGCTCACGGCTGCGATGTTTTATGTACCAAGATACCACATTATGTATCAAGTTATCGATTCAAATTTTTTGACCAAATTCTTAATAGCGGTCTTAGAAGGACGATTGTGTTGACCGAAAATATCACGAATCTTACAAAATATAATTTTTACACATCTACCATTTTCATAATGGATTTTTATTATTTTGGTGTGATTTTCGAGCAAAATGAATTCATTGTAACAATTGCCGAAGCTTACTACTACTGATATGCCCAAAAACTAAATCTTAAAACTGTCATGTTGTTCCGATTTGCCCCTATTTAAAGTAATCGTTGAAAAACCGATGCGTTGGCGGCGCGGCGGTGCGGTGTCGAATACGTTTAAGAAAGGGAAACCGTGGAGCACAGCTATATCATTTAATACTAAAACATGAATTTGTTACAGATTAATGTGCGTATAGTGAGAGTGATAGAAGGATCCCCATACGTGTCTCTACAACCTCATGTTCTGCGCCGTGCGGCCAGGAGTAGCAACTCTACACTGTACAATTAAGTAATCGTATTGTATTTGCAAAGAACTACATTACCTTACCAAGCCGTTACATTTCATTATCAATCAATAAAAATAGGTACATATTAAATTGGATATATTTAAAAAACGTATATTCATACTCCATACATTGTGTTTTTTAATAACGTCGTTTTGTTCTAAAATAAAGTTCTGAGTTATGTTCTCACGACAGGCTATACACTCGCTTTACAAATTAAATCACTATTAAATAATGCTTATATTTATCTATAGAATATGTTAAATAATATTTATCTCATATCCAATGTATAGATATTATAGGTATTATATATTTAATTTGTTGCTTTTCAGTTTCCACAAAATATAATTAAAATATAAATCACAAATAGGTACCTATAGATACCGAATTAAAATATAGCATTTGTATGAAAGCCAGTTGTTTATCATAATTAAATTATGTTTAAGGATTTTTAATAAATTTTATTTCTTGCGTTTGAAACAGTTTCCACAAAAAGCAATTAAAGTATAAATCATAAATAGGTTACCTGTAGATACTGAATTAAGTTATAGT
The DNA here is from genome assembly GCA_033032175.1 of Saturnia japonica. Taxonomy (NCBI): domain Eukaryota; kingdom Metazoa; phylum Arthropoda; class Insecta; order Lepidoptera; family Saturniidae; genus Saturnia; species Saturnia japonica. Next base: position 11,326,391 of record CM065314.1, read on the forward strand.
ATTTGTATGAAAGCCAGTTGCGTATCATAATTAAATTATGTTTAAGGATTTTTAATATATTTAATTTCTTGCGTTTCAAACAGTTTCCACAAAAAGCAATTAAAGTATAAATCACAAATAGGTTACCTGTAGATACTGAATTAAATTGTAGTATTTGTATGAAAGCCAGTTGCTTAGCATAATTACCTAAATAATTGTTTAAGGATCTTTTTATTCAGTCATTTTTTTCAAGAGCGTTTTGAGAAAACTATGCGTATAAATTTTCACGATACGCTCGCACATTATAAAAAAAGTCTACACCATGAAGTAGTTTGCTATACATCTTGCTTTATTGTAGTGAAGATAGTCACACTCGATGTTATGCGTCACAGCTCACATAACATCGATTGTGACTATTCAAAGCAGTAACCAAAACTTTTAACGCGCGTTCATAAGTACATATACGCATCCATTTTTTTATAAATATATAAATTATAATATAAGAGCTAAGCAACAATAAAACTCACTTGTCCACCTACCTAACTACGTACACGATTTATGAAAAATTTATTGAATTATCGTACAGTTTTTCAAAGTGATAAGGTGATAACAAATGTGACTAGAAAAATAATTTGTTAATATAGGTACACAACGCAAGCGGTAGTGCTATTGTTTACCTTTTATTTAGTTCATGTGTACGTTAGTTAAGGTTATAAGTAAATTACACAATTTCATGCTTGTTCTAGGTGACATAGTTTTTATTGTATTCATTTTATATTAGTATGGCTTTGTTTATATTATGACATATTTTACGCTTTAAGTTTAATATACATTATTCGTGTGACTTCTATCATTTTTTTTACTTATTATTCAGTTTAAAGTGTCATATCATTTAAAAGTTAATGATAATAATAGTTACCATTTATTATGTTAAGTATAGATATAGGGAACACGTGTTCGACTGCGACTATGCATATGGATCTGCGTCAGGTTAACTATCGGAGTAAATCAAATAATAATATCAGGGCCGCATTTAAGGCAGGGCAACAGGAGTTTCATCCCTAGGTCCCCTACACAAGACGGGCCTCCACAATGAGATTTAGTTTCTGTTTTTTAAATAGTATCCTTGCTAACAAAAAGCAGTTCATATTTATTTTATAGTTACTTTAAAAAAAATCAAACATATTCAGAATGTATATTAAAATGTGCTAAAATGTGCTGATTTATGTTAAAATAAAGTATGCTGTTTTTATTGCCCCAGTGTCTCCCAGCCTTAAACCCGGCAGTGAATATAATAAATAAAAAAATTTAAAATTGTAATTCCATTTAAAAGTATTATATATAAGTTATTTAAGGAAATTGAGGACAAATGTTAATATCGTTCAGGTAATTAATGTAAGGACGCTGTCAACACCCAGGGTTCAATACTATGGAGTAAAGAAGCAAAAATTATAACTCCTAAACATTATAACACAATAATAATGTGATTTTATTTTATAGGTGTGTGTCCTATTAGAATAACCTATTCATCAAAATCACCGCTAATAAAATTGCGCTCAAAGTAGTTCAGTCAGTATTGCCCTCCTATTAAAAAAGAGGCATAACGATTTAAAGCACGTTTACACCTTTTGTTTCTTATATAATGTACATGTATTTATAATTCATGAGAGATTATGAGTCATAGACGAAGTAACATTAGTTTATATAATATATGCCAATATTGTTCATACGTATTATATTTATTTATGATTATCGTGGTTGTATATAATAGACTTTGAAAGATTTTTTATTAATTTATTCAGTTCTATAGGTGTAGATAACGTATTGTATTGTAGCAGACTGTAATGTATTCTTGCTATTAAGAATTGATTTAAATCTTTTAAATGTGATCTGCTACAGGTTTTTTCATTATCTTTAAATTGTGATTATAAACTTAACTCAGCGTTTTTGTAAACGTAATTTGCTTTACATCGGAACAAGTTCTTCCTGATTCAGAAATATTAGTTATATGAAATCTCCTTCCTCTTATATGTTTTTTGTAGGTAACTAAAATAAAACCATTGTTTTATTTCAGCAGAGTCTCGTTATTTTTCAATAGCTTTTACGTTTGCATATTATTCACAGCTTTTTTATTAGGTATGTAATCATTATATAGGTACAGGCATTATTTATGTACTTTAGTACACCAAAAGCTATTTTATGTACAGTTTAAAATAAAAATTTTATGACTATTTAAAAAAGTTTTGTGTTTTATTCATTAATTCATAACCTGTTTATATAAATATATATTAAGATGATTGTATGGGAAAATTCAAAAGAGATGGTACAAGCGATTCCAAAACGGTCGCAGGAGTGTAGCGGTCTGCGTTTCGGCCGACCTTCGAGCGGGATAACATCGAAACTTGAGTTTCGAGAATCCTGACCGATAAACTGGGAATGTCTCGCGTATTTGTGAAATTTATTCCAAAATTACTCACAGTAGAGCAAAAAAGGCTTCGCTTCAAAATCGCTCAGAACAGCTTGGAAATGGTTATTGATCCGGAAGACTATTACCGGTGATAAATTCTGGGTTTACGGTTAAGACCCCGAAACGAAATAATAACCCTCACAAAGGAAGCTTCCATCAGTGCCACGACCGAAGAAAGCACGTCAGAGTCGGAGTAACATCAAGTCATGTTAATTGTTTTCTTCGATTTAAATCCTAAATAAAAAGGAAAAATAGATTATTAAACTTTTTTAGTGGGGTGCATTTTTTTCTTACAGTCGGGTTTGTTTCCTTTTTAATCATTTAGCTTTTTTACCTGTTATGTCCTCCATCAAGTATTCAGGGATTAGCATTTAAGCGCAGTGAAAGACTTCTCATCTGAACCCTTGATGGAGTATGGTATGTGACACAACACTGACCAGCATATTGCAGGCAGGCAAAAGTCAAGGAATAGGTGGTTAAGGTCAAAGTGAAGTCGTCCACCGGCTTCTCACACCAATTCGTCTCGTGGTGAGATTACAAGTTTACACAATATAACATCATAATAAACAACCGCAATAGGGAGAATATTCATGGCCTAACAGAGTTCAAACAAACAATTACAAGAGGTTTTCTTCAAGTTATCAAACGGAGGTACGCGTAACTTAAACCGGAACATTAACCTTCAAGACAATTATGATTAGCCGTAATATAGGGAGAATATATCTCATCCCATAGCCAAACAAACGCGTATTCAATCAACTGATAATAATTAACACGGTAATGTACAAGTTATATCGCGGTCCGATCACAAAAGATAAACTTTTCAAATTAATAAAAGGGTATAGATATACTTAAAGGGTGATTCACGTGATTGATACTTACATCAGAAAGTAACTCTCTCTTTATACATCCACTGAAAATTAGAATAACTGTAAAAAACACTTAAATAATTAAAATAATGGTATTCAAAAAATAACAATATTGATACACACGATCGGGAGATTATTGCCGGCTTTTCTTTATGGCTGAGAATTTATGTTCGACCCGGTACTAGTGTTTTAACATTCATAGGTGCTTTGTTAAAGCCTAAATTGTAGGTGCTTTGTTAAAGCTTAAATTGTGAAAAGTGATTTATGATTTGATATTGAATTTAAAAACGCTAAATGCCTTCAGATGTTCTATACAGTTCGAAATGTACGTTATCGGTTATGTAGACTTTAACTATATTGTTCAAAAATTGCAAACAACAATTAATATAAAGAGAGGTCATAGAATCTATTATCAATTCACAGCACTCAATTTAGTGTTTTAAAAAAATAAGTCTGACTTTGTAATCTCTTGACCTTATGATCCAAGTATAAAAAGTTAAAATGTTAAAATATCACATATCAATTCTCAGACCGCGAATTCTACTAACTACTTGCCCATCGCAAATTTTTCAATATACCTTTCTTTCTACATTTTTTTTTTGCTCTTACATTACGAATGGGTCCTTTGTTTATTTCATAGTGTGATGAAAATAATTTAACAAATTCTATTATTTTATTAATAATGTCTGTTTGATTCAATGAACCAAAGTTTATTACATCCTAATATTTATGATTTGACGCCATATAATAATTATTTTTAACCGTCTTCCAGAAACGTTTTTTGTTTACTGAATTCGAATGTTTTTTTTTAACGGATATTTAGCCATAAATTTTGTTTATGAACTGATTTGGATGATTTTTTTTTGTTGTATACATCAAGGGTGGTCCCATTTTAATGGTCATTGGCATTGGACTTTCAATTTCAAAGATACACAAGGGAACTCTTCAAAATCATTGAAGTTGCTGCCTTGTTTAAGATTAATTTTAAAGGAAAGTCTTAAAACATGTTCAAAGTAACGTAGAAAATATAATTTATTAACTTTGTCATACTCTTCCATAGTCTCAATAAAATTTCCTTATATATCATGTCACGTGCCAAAATTTAATAATTTATCATCTGTATAAATAAATCGCTATTTCTGTCAGTAAGTACATGTAATATTTTTCCCAAATTTCCTGATAGCTGTGTATTATTATTATTAATACGCTTGATCACCAAAATTACATCAAAATTATCAGTCTCTTTGTACTCTATCCTTCTAGAATCAAATGAAGAGAGGCGCTGATAAGATAGCACTACTAGGTCATACAGCATCTTGGCATCAACCGGAAAAGGTTATGTTAAAATGTTGTGACAAACAAATTATTTTGACAGTTTAAATTCATACTATTTATCAGCGACTCCCTTTCAGTTGTGTTCTAAGTACACTTCATCAGTGATGCACACCATAAATCTTCTTTCACAAGTAGGTACATTTCAGTTAGGCAACTCTATGTGTCTCGTGAGATATGCAAGTCTTCCTGATATATAGTGCCCTGAACAAAGTCTTAATATTATATTTATAAATTGACGAATTTAATTTCTTCTTGTTTGTACTTATGTCCGATTTAAATTCAAAAATGACGATTGATTTTATGACCTTGTGTACACGGGATATGTCATTTCTCAATTGATAGGCTATACTCGTAAGAGTTGTTAAGAATATTTTATGTAGGTACTAAAACTAAAAATTGTCGAGTGGCCTAGTAAACACAAGTGTCGGTATTGCATTCCAAACATTCATGCAGTATCCATACTACTCATGATTTTATCCACTTATTATCTAGTATTAGGATATTATGTTATTTATATTCAGTTAAAAATATTTATATAATATTAGTGGAATTAAAAAATCAATATGTTATATACAATATATTATTAAATCACAAGGCCGACACAACTCTAAAACAAGATTTTTATTAGAATTATGAATGATAAAAAATCCTTGAGAATAACTGGTTCTTCTATGAACTGATAATTGTACCTAATTATGAATAGCTTATAAAACAGTTGTCGCAGAACATTAATTCAAGTAATCAAATTATGGAAAGTAGTTTTTTTACAGCAATAAAATACAATATAATTATTTGTCTGAATATGGTCAATACAAGTCTTACATTCATAAAAATAGTTACATCATTTTCTGCTACTTATGGCGTGCAAATTATTAAACTGTCGAATTAAAATTAAAATACATGTTATTACAAAAAATTACAACATATCATACCTAATATATTATATAAAAATAAAGTGTCCAAAGTACATATTATTATTAATTATTATTTAAACACAATTATTAGAATAAGAAATTATGTAAAAGTATCATTTAAGTCATTAATGTTATAATAGCACTTAAAATTGAGTAAATCCTTTAAATGCTTTTTAAATAAATTTAAATTTTATTCTATAAAGGTGCTTTAAGCTCTCAATTTATAATTGTCAGGAACAAGCGACTTTGTCCTTGTGAAAGTGATTTTAATATTTTATACGAACTTAGTTCTCTGGATTACTGGATTCTAACTAACTTCTCTGGATTAAAAGCGATGCAAATTCTAACATTCTACTTAATTCCTATGGAAAAAAATAATTCATAACTATATCCTATAGCCTATATCATTTCTCGAGTTCACTTGTATTAATTATACACTCACACGCAGACTCACACTCCCACTCATATTGAGATATAGAAAAACATAATGATATTTTTTTATGTATATAAACATTTAACCGCTGCATAACAAGCAAAATTTAATAAAATGGCTTCATAGTTGGCACCACTTGATTTCTAAACATAAAAAATGTATATTTTGTGTTAATGTGCTGTGAAGTAATATGTAGCAAATAAATAAATCTGATTAAAAAAAATATTAGTAGTTTTCAAATGTTGCGAATTCTAACATACAAAATATTACTAGCTGTGCCTGCGACTTCGTTCATTTGTGATTTCGTGGATGAAAAACAGCGATAAAAAATAGATATATAGCTGTAGTAAAATTCAACATCGGCGATTTAACCGTGTTTCGTGCTTTGTGAGTGTCTCAAGTTTCTGAGACGCAGCGTAGTACTCACGGTTAGCAGTCAGCCTTGCCTCACACTCTGTGAATGTTTCTAACTCCCAAGACGCAGCGTGATACTCATGCTCATCATTACTTTCAATCGTTTGATCTTCTATCATACGTCCACCCTGTGAAGTTGACATGATACGTCGTTTCCTACAGATTTCTGAGGCCCGTTTTGTTTTAATATGTCGTTCAGCAGCAAGTCTCAACTGACGTGTATTCTCCTGTTCTCTGTGAACGAACGGCCCTCGTCCTTTCTTAGAGCATTGGAATACTGAGAATATTCTGTTCACTTTCTACCCAAATGCAAGCTACAGTACAATACAATCTGAAAGTTAGTAAGTACCGGTAGTTCAAAGGAAGAATCCCATTCATAGTAGCCAATTTTTTCGTGCCTCTGCCTTTGTCATCTTACTTATAATAGAAGAGTAAAGAGTTGAAATTTGTACATTGAAAATATTTGAGAAAAAATTATTTGGGGTGAGTAGAATCATGGACAGAAAACATTTCAATAGGTTTTGAAATTCTTGTCTGAATAATTTAACTTGTAACTTTAATGTAGATATTTCGATTATTTACTGTTTAATTATGGGTATAACCACAAACTTAATTTGGGTGTTAGTTCGTTTATTTTTTAGATAACTTATCAATTATAATTATGACTACATATATTTAAAGGTCGTGCCAAATGGTTGAATGAAATCATCCGACGCCCGTATATACTCGTTTAATCCTCAAGTACGAACATCTGTACATGGGACTGTACCTGAGATTAGAATATTCCTATAACACCTTTATAGTTATAAATTTATACAAGGATTCCATATCCTTCTATTGTATCATTTTAAATAGATGTTAATCTTATGGTTTGTTCACGACTTTGGTTATTATTTGCGTCATCAAGTTAAAACCACACAATATGGTGGTTTTCCTCAATACGTTGTTTTTTTATTATTTACAGTTTTAAAGTTTAGTGACAGTCTGTTGATGTTGAGTAATGGGGTGACTGAAGATGATAACACAATAACGCTTGAGGGTCTGGCTGTAACGCACCTGTAGGGCTTGGCATTAGATTTTATAATTGAGGGGATCGTTATCCACGTGGGCCTTATAAAATGCCTTGCCACCATGCTTTGGTTATAAATGCTCAGACGTATTATTGTATTGTAGGATCGCACCCACGAATAGTTTGTGTGTCAGTGCCAAAAATTTTGTTTCCTTATAAGTAATGAAAGGGGAATCTATGAAATACGAGCGAATTACGGCCCGCATCTACAATTAATTTATAATAATAAAGAAAAATATAATAAAAATAGCTGATCGGCGCAACTTCGTCTGCGTCATATAATAAAGAGAGAGCAAGGGTTAAAAATAGTGGGCTCGTAGGCACTGGTACCGCCCGCCTCCCACATTATTCTGCATAATAAAAATGCGCTCGCGATACTTGATCATTATTTTGCTGCCGAGTTATTTTAAAACTGTGATATCTCGTAAAATATTCATCAAAATTAATTACTGTAAAGTGCAATTTTGCTCAAAATTAAATATTTGTGATGAATAACGTATTTATTTTAATAAGTATTAATACCATGTATATAAAAACACCTTCGCAAATAATTCATTATTATAGAACAAATTTTATTACCATAAAAAAGGTTATATTGAGTAAACCTTAAAAGATAGCTATATGCTGTCGCGTAAATTTTCCTAAAACTTTTTATTATTGTTTATAGATGCGTTATGGCAACAATCTCATCTGATGATGAGGCCTAGTTGCGAAACCGGTTCTAAGTGCAGCATTAGCACACCTATTTGTGCTTGGCGACAGATTCTCAACTTCAGGGTGGGTTTTAAATAATTATGCCACAAATATGCGGCACTATAATAAAGAAAATTTAAATTATGAAAATTAATTGTAATAAATATCCAGTTATTAAATTTTGTTCAGCACATGTATAAATTTCCTTCCTCACAGTAATAATTTTAGGCACATATCATAAGATAACCTAAGAACACTGAACTGTGTATTGAACGATGAGGTTTCGTATTCTGGTTACCCTTTCCCATCAAGCGACTTTCAGACAAAAATGTTAATCTTCCCAAAGAAAAATTAAATAAATATACATTTTTTTTTCCAAATTTTGTCATTGTTTGGCTTTTTATCGATATAAAAATCTAAAGCTTTGAGAAAAGGCAATATTATAATATTAACCCTTTGGCTCCTGACGTCACATAAATGTACGTAGAATTGGCAAATATGCCATCCCCGGGAGCCAAGTTATTAAATAACTAGCTATGCCACACGGCTCCGCTCGCGTGACTGCAAAATTCCGTCTTCGGTATTGTTGTACCCCGATTCTACCCACGGGTGGACACCCGCCGGTTATTTTAAGCATAAAAGTTATTATTAATTAATTTATTAATCTAACTTTTTTCTAAAAATATATTGGTCTAAGTTACTCCTTATAAAATTATCTATCTGCCAGTGAAAGTTCCGTCAAAATCGGTCCAACCATTTCCGAGATTAGCCGAAACAAACGGACGGGTAGACAGATACAAAAATTTAAAATTGGTGTCTTGTAATAAGTACCATGTATAGTTTCATATGCATTTTGTAAAAAACAAGCTGTTATTTTGACATTACAAAGAGACACTTCAATTGTATTTATTTGTATAGATTAAACTTTAAACTTACTATGAACTCGCGGAGTTCACAATTAATTACGATTATGTGTAGGCAATCAGCTGCTTTTATGTCAATAATAATTATTATCAAACGACACTGATAAATAAAAATTATATAAAACTTTTCACAAGTTCATCTTTTCGGAGTTTTTTCATTTAAATATGTTTTACATATTAAACGTTTAATTTTTTGATCGGTTACTCTGGTGTGTTAACAGAACTATTATTTAAAACTAAATAGGTAATGGATATTAAGGAATAATAAGCATAAATGATAGAAATCGTGACTGGCCGCAGGTTTGTACGTGCTTGTGCGGTCATTTATAATCGGTACTAACCACACGAGTTCAACATCACATGTGCAAATATAATAAATATGCATGAAATATATATATAATTATTCTTATATGCGGGATCAAGATTATACCTATAACTAAAAAATGCCAAGAATATTGCGCAGTGTCTACATTTCATAAGTTGGTCAACTCATACAGCCCACTTAGGTGTGATAGTTTTCCTTTTAACTTCGCTTTATTTACTAATGCCGTGAATTTTTATCTGATAAGCGTATCCCAATACTTAATTCAAACAAAAAATAGCACTTTATAGATTATGTAATACTAGCTGTGCCCGTGGCTTCGCTCACGTGGACTACAGAATGCCCGCGCGAATCATGTTCCCCCGCTCCCGGCTATTTTAAAGACAAAAGTGCTTATTGTGGGTGTTCCTTAGAAAATAGATATATACTCTCCCGGAAATTTTTTGTAGGTCTTTTTAGTGCCTATAATTATGTACTACATTAATTTGCTATATTTCTTATGGTTTAATCAGCATAAGCCATTTAAGCGCCCGAATTGATTCACCATGGACAGATTTTTATTATTTGTGCAGAACCCTAATTCTTTTACTAAAATAAAAGTAGCCTAAGTTACTCCCTATATCATCAGCTATCTATCAGTGAAAGTCTCGTCAAAGTCGGTCATTCGTTTCGGAGATTACCCGAAACAAACAGACAGACAACAATTTTAAAAATGGGCTTATTGTTATAAGTATCGTATATACTTTCATATGCAATTAGTAAAAAACTGTTATTTTGATATTACAAACAGACACTTCAATTTTATTAATTGATCGCAAACGGATATCCGAATCAAAAAAAGTTTTACACACCCAGTCGAACACCTGTCCAACCAAACTCCACATGATGGGATAGACGAGAAAAAGAAATCATCCATACTTTACTTGTACGGTACCATAAAAAAATATTTATTCAAGATTTTACGGACGTGAATAATATGTATAGTGTGTACCCATATAAAATTACAGCTTTCTAGTTCTAAGAATCTCTGAGTAAAGCCGAGGACAGACAGAGAGATATGACGAAACTATAAGGGTTCCTTGTTGACTTCGGAACCATATTGTTAAATAAGTGTTACCTATTAAGCACACTTTATATAATAACGTAAAAGACGAAAATAATTACAGCGTAATAAGCACACGTGGAGCCACAGGGCACCGCCACCGTAATATAATTTTGTAACATTTATACCACTAAAACCATTTCCCGAATTTTATCTAAAATGTCCGAATGAAATCGTGTGGGAATTGTACAATTTAATATATTTTTTTACCTAACTGACTCATAAAGAAAGAAAGTTCAGCTCATATTATCTTTGCCATTCTGTGAAGCTGCCTCGTGGTCAGTATGTTCCCTCTTTTCTACAACATGGAGTCCTTCAAGCATGACGTGAAGAGACAGTTGAGCAGGCCGGCATGACAGCAGTGACTGACGATGGATTGTAGATCCCACGGTAATCGCTGATGTTATTAGATTAAACTGTGCTCACTATCGGATACAGTTTAGTCAGAAAACCGTGGTAAATTAACAATTATTATTAAACTAGCTGACCCGCGCAACTATGTCTGTGTCACATAAGAAAGAGAGAGAGAGAGAGAGAGAGAGAGGGTTACAGAGAGTGGGCCGTAGGCACCTATAATATAATTCTAAATGAGCTGAAACTTTCTTTTTTTAAATCTATGAACTATTTGAGCACTATTGGCCCTCCCCTCCTCACATGACAGTCTCTCACATCATTCCGCATAATAAAAATGCGCGCACGGTACTTTATCATTATTTTGGTGTGGAGTTATTTTAAAACTGTGATATCTCCTAAGATATTGATTAAAATCAATTGATGCAAAAGGGGTTTTGTTGATTGATTGTTCAAAATTATATAATTGTGATGAATAATGTATTTATTTTGATAAGGATTAATACCAAGTTTATGAAAACACCTTCGCTAATATTGCATTATTTTAGAACAAATGTTATTACCATAAAAAGGTTTATGTTCAGTCAACCTTAAAAGATAAACATATGGTATCGCAGACTTTTTTTAGAACTTTATAAGAGAAAAAATTCCGTGATACATGATTGTTGCGTAACTTTAATTAACCATTTACGCAGCGCACGCAATAGAAACTCTCAAAAGGAATAATTTTTTCCCGTTTTTGCAACATTTTTCATTCGTGCTCCGCTCCTGTTGGTCGTAGCGTTATTCTATATAGCCTATAGCCTTCCTCGATAAATGGGCTATCCAACACTAATACAATGTTTCCATTAGTTACTGAGATTAGCGCGTTTAACCAAACACAAACAAACAAACTCTTCAACTATATAATATTAGTATACTTCGATATCTCAAGTTATGTTGAACTCTATGTGGGTATGAAACAACTAACAAGTAAGCAATAATATAGTAAAAAATCATCAACAGTATCGGTAAGGCCAGGATCTGACATGAATGCACGGAATGCAATGCCACGTATAATGAGTTCTCGAAAGGATCTATCGTCATCAACAATGTTTACCGATGTTACAAGATTAATTTTTCGTCTGGCTACTACATTCTACGTCAATGATCTCAGGTGGAGTTTTCGTCTGGAACCACGTCACGACATTGTTACGTCATATTTTGTAATCATCAAACGGCATCTAAAATCTAGATACTTACGGTTTTTGCAAATTTTTATTTTGTTAAGATTTTTTTTTTCATTGGTTTCGTATTTATACGTGCATATGTAATTAATCCGTTTTTTATCGTTATAGGTTTAGCGTTCTGGCCAATTCTCATCTGATCTTAAGTGACTATATAGCCCAAGATTGTACCACGCTAAGCCTAGTGGAAGATTGGCTCTCAAGTGCACATCTGCCGGGACATACCTATTGGTGCTTGGCAACAGATTTTCAATTTAAGGGTGGTAGCGAGGCAGGCGGACATTAGAAAAAGCCCTACCACCATGCTATGGTTTCATCACGATTTTTTTTCTTCACCTAAAGTTCTGGTTCATTACAGGTATTCGAACCCACGTCGAACCAAACCTCTTGCAGTTACTTGACAATTGCGATTTCCTCTCAATAGAACAATGGTACACTTGTTTCTTGTTTCGTGTTCCGTTATCCGTACCAATAAATGAAAAAACAGTACCTTTATAAAATCAGTTGGATGTCAGTCTGTCCGTATGCCAAGGTTCTTTTTCTCCAAAACGGCTTTAGTTATCTCTTAGCAAAATCGGTCGCGGTCGCTTGGCCGTCACTACCCACATATGATGAGTTGCGCGTCGCGAGCTATGTGCACTATTCGTACATATGAAGTTACATAATATTATACCATCACGTCTGTATACCCTAAGTGTTAGACAGAGGTGCACATCCATAGATCACCGGGTATGTTTTAGGTCTCATGTAATAGGGGACGAGTCAGAGCCTACTGCCATTAATCGGACACAAGCCATACTTCGAGCTGCTACTGAGAATTTCATAGAAAAACCCAATAACACTGCTCGACCTGGCAATCGAACCTATAGAGCCTCAAGCACAGCAGTCACGTTTAGGACCAATAGGCTAATGAGGCAGTTATGTAGTTATAAACAATGAATATTAACACGATAACCTCCAAATCAGGCTCTTGTAAACATAAAATATACCACCACTTTGTAAATAATTGTACCCGTGCGAAGCTAGTGCGGGCTAGTGATAAATAAAAACAGAATTTTTTAGAACTACTTTTTACGATTTTGAGAAGTATTCTTAACATTTCTTTTCCGTTTACATTTCATCAAAATCGGCTAAGAATTAAAAAAAAAATCTATAAATATTATTGGTAATTCTTATCACTTATCATTCGAGCAATGACAAGCAACCCGTGTGCAAAATGTTATAAAAATCGGTTAACCCGTTTTTGAGTTAAAACATACAATACATAAACAAATAAAACATAAAATATACAAACAAATAGACAATAATTTAATATGTCATATTCGTGATCACCTTTAGAGGTGATGTCAATCAGGAAATTTGGTAAAAATTACATGTACTGACAGAACAACAGATTTATTAATATGGATATGAGGTTTATGCAATCAACTGATTTATGACAATGAAAATTTTCACCACGGCACATGTAGCAAGTTCAATATTCATGTGCAATGAAACGTACGATTTCATCAAGCGTACTATTTTTGTCTTTCGTACTATACAATAATACAGTACAAACAATTCCTATTTTATGAATGAAAATAATATGTTTACTGTTTTGCTAGTAACTAAAATGTTTAATATGTCATATTAAGTTAAAATGATATGAAATGGATTACTCAATATTTAAAAAATAACATACATACTTACATACATATCATCACGCCTGTATCCCCGAAGGGTTAGGCAGAGGTGTACTAATGTACACCCACAGTTCGTTGTTTTTTTTTAGGTCCCGTATAATAGAGGGCGAGCCTATTGCCATATATCGGGCACAAACCCAAGCACCGAGCTGCTACTGAGAATTTCATAGAAAACCCCAATAACACTTTGCTCGACCTAGGAATCGGACCCAGGACCTCGGTCATAGCAATCGCGCTTACGACCACTAAGCTAATGAGACAGTTAATGACAGTTAATGAGTAATAACACCGAACTAAATAAAAAACATATCGTGGTATTGTGTGCCGAAGCCGGCGAGATAATGGAAAGTAAATTATGTAAATATACCAAATACGAAAGTTTTATTTTATTACTTATCTCAGTACTTCAGTTAAAACGGGTTTTCCAATGAATATCATGCGCTCATTTAAATTGATTTCAAACAATGTTTAAAATTATTTATAAATTGTATACACAAGGGTGAAAATTCATATTAGAAATATGAAATTTATATGGTAAAGTAGTTATATTAGTATTTTTAAATCAAACGAAGTAGAAAAGAGGTTGTAACGGTCTCGAAGGCATATACGGTAAGCCGTATTTGGTTTCTATTAAAACTTTGTGACTAAAAGATTTATTATTCTATTTGCGGTTTTTTACCTTGACTTATTTTTAAGAATAAACAGTTGTAAATTAGAAAACTGCGCGGCTAACAATATTTGCGTGCTCGAATCTACATATTAAAAAACTGCTCCCAGGTTTTTAAGAAATTTTATCTAAAGAAGTTAAACATGAATAAAGCAATTTATCGACCCAAATCAACTTTAAAACGATTTACAAATTGACTATTCCTTTAGGACAATTGCGATAGATTTATTTAAATGTGTAGTTAAATATAGTAACTCTATTTTATTCGCATCCATACAAAAATAATAACAGCGATTGGTCTTCATATGTAGCCGCGACGGCTTACGGTGCTGGAAAGCATGGGGAATAATATATGTAAACATGTAATTTCCTTTCGATCAATGTTGTTTTTGGAACATCATGTAGATTCATATATCTTCTATATATTAATACGCGAAGCAAAAGCTTTCCACCCCTTTTTAAGAGTATTGCATGCACGGAAGACTGTGAGTTTGGCAAGGATAAAGTTTATATAGAGAAGGAGTGCAGAAACCTAAAATTTATCTATAATATCTGTTACTAATATATTAAATTAAATAAGTTAATACTTTGAATCCTAAACCGACATGTGCCATTGAATTTAGACCTCCCAAAATATTGACATTGTCACTCAACGAAAAGTGACAGCAAGTGATGTAGATAATACTTATTGTTTAGGTTCATTAATACTCTAAATGTCAAACAGAAAATAGTATATGATCAAAAAGTCGCTGGTCGAATTTCGACCTTAGGGCGATCGCTAGTATAGGTAATTACCATTAGTATCGAAATAATAGATGTCAGTACACGCTTACAGTTTTCCACGTGATGCGTCACCATATTATAAAAAAAGACGTTCTGGTACCATCCTATCTAAAACAATAACAACAGTTATCAATCTATAGTGTTATGTCGGATTTCGCAACAGTGCATACTCGTCTCTCGGATGGAACAACCGTATTTGACATATTATTATTATAACCGAAATATTTTGAACAACTGTTACACTATATTATTACTACGTGTTTTTGTAGTAATCAAGATAACAAAAAATAGACTGCGTTCGTTTAAGGTACGTCAGTAATGTTTAATGTATTTTTTTACCAAAGTCATTTGTATCCGGTGCAAAAAATATTTTAAGTATTCAAATGAGAAAAAATAATTTAATTAAAGATTGTATTATTTCAATTACTTATAATTTTAAGCCATGAAAAAAATATTTTAAAATTTTCTTTAATGTTGACAGCTTACAATTATTATTTTTAGATAATTTTTAATTATTTCCAATGTCTAAACATGGTAATAACCATAATAACCATGGAATAAACCAAAGGTATGTTTCCAGAGTACCTACTTCTAAAGAATTGATGACCATTTTTCTTGGTTAATACCTTATCAATTATTTATATAATAATATAATTTTAGCGAGCATCAGATGTTTCGTTTGTACCAATCTCTTATATTAAAGTTTTATATTTTCTGCTGTCCAATACTTATTCGTTGCTTTATTCATTGGTTCCATAAAAAAAGACAGATGTTTGTACTGTTATTGACATATGTTGCGGGAACATTAAGCTCTGCTGCATCGCAGTAAGTAGGGAAAGCCCGGGTAAAGTGAACACGATATGTAAAGTTATAGCAGAAAAAGCATGAGATATAAAAACAAGATAAATATCACAAATCAATCTTTATTTATTACTTTTTGAAATAGAATCATCTTTACCAGTTAAACAATCAGTGACAAATTAAAATAAATGTGTTTTAGTTAGTATCCACTTTGCTCGCATGCCTGGGTAAAGTGGATACCCACTTTATAACGTTAGTAAACATAAAAAATCAACTTAATAATCTGTCAAAAAAACTTTGCATTTATGTAATAATGACTAACTTTGCTTGTAAATGTAAAGTAAACGAATACTGGTAGTTATCACGTATATACTCTACTTTACAGTGCCCTCAAAAGTTGAACATTTCTTTGACACTATCGTGTCGGTTACAAACATCACATTGAAGTCAATTTTCAGCTGGATCATTATCTTCTTCGACATATATTTCACCGCAAAAAACCACAAATTATTTTACAATTTCTTCGGTAGTTTAACATTTTTTTGTATTTTGACCTTTTTTGTAGACTTATACGAGTATTTTTATAGCAACTATTTCTATTTCGTGATGTAGTTTTTTTAGTAACGGTATTAAGTTTATTTTTTGCATGTTTTACTTTTGACGTGCCATTACAAATTGGATAGTTCAATCCATAAAAGCTAGTTTAGATTAGTTTACTTCACTTACTTCCATAGCTTACTTTTACTGTAGGATCAGCACCTTAGGTAGATACTATATTTATATTACAAAAGCTGAAAATTCTAGCAATGCACAACATATGACCTCGCCAATACTAAAAAACAAGTTTCAGGATATATTAATTTTATAATCCCAATACATCCTTGAAAATTTAATGCATATTCGTAAAAACTTTGACAATCTAGATTTTGTAAACGACCGGCACACGTTTAATACTAGAAATAAAAATAAATAATTAATGAGTTATGCCGTGTTTTAAACTTATTGAGTCCAATAAAAGCTTTTTAGGTAATAGTGTTAGGTTTTATATAAGATTCCGAAGCACATTACTGATTTACCGAATAATCAGTTCAAGGACCATGTCTAGCCGGTTTAACTGTCAAAAGTTATTAGAGGTTTGATCATTACGTGAATGACTACCTGTGCCCGCGACTACGATCGCGTGGTCTACAGAATACCGTCGATTGAGCACACGAGCGAATCGTACTAACCCCGGTCCCGGGTATTTGAAAGATATAACTGCTTATTGGGGGTGATCGTTAGGAGAAAGACATATACTCTCCGTTACTTTTTTGTAGTGATTTTCAATATCTACAATTATGTAGTACATTAATTTATAATATTTCTTATGGTTTACTCAGCGTAAGCCATTTAAGCACCCAAATTGATTCACCGTCACCAATTTTTATTTTATTTGTGCGGAACTCTACTTCCGTTTTTAATCTCTTTGAGGATCATACTAATCTCGCACAAGCTCCGGTATGTCTTCGGTATAGGGCCTGGTTCTACACGCGTTAATCTATATCTTAGATATTGAGCTAGATTAGTAACGAGATTCTGTGTTCTGCGTTGACATCCATAGATCCCTGTCAAAAGTTCAGGTTTCAATGATAAGGTTATGATGTCATCGGTCTTCAGCTTTGTTAGCTAGCTTTGTCCAATAAACAGATTTCTTGCTAACACTTTGTTTCGTTCTATTACATTTGATAGGATTAAATAGGATACGTTTGATAGGATCGCTATTTCATTGGCGTGTGTCACCTTTAAATATCTTTGAGATACGCCTATTGAGCTTCTTATACGTACACACATCACCTGAAGATTGCAGAATCATTTCACGCGTCCCCTCCATGTGTTTAAGAGATCTTAAAGAATCCAGCCATCAGCAGTGCCTTCTACATTACGAAAAGTAGGAGAGTCCACCATTCAGTAAATATGATTAAATATAAACTTGCTAACAAAAAAATTTTGTTCTCCTATAACTACTAATTACAATTTTGGAGAATGTGCCGTACCTATTCTAGAGTTTAAAGTTTACCAAAGACGACTTGCGCGTTAATTGTATGAAGTGTGAACCAAACTCTTGTCAGTAAACTTAGCATGTTACATGTTCGACCGGATCATCATAAAAATAAGATTGTGGTTAGCCGCAATTAGAAAAAAACCGGTACAAAACCGAAACCACTTAAGCAAAAAATATAATATTTAGTCAGTAGATTCCTTGTGTACGTCGGGGTATAGAAAGAAGAAAATAGAAATTGAAAAGATAAAAATGATTAGGCCACTCCTATTATCAGTTTTGAAAATTAAGGGCCGAAATTGGAGACATAAATTTGCTTCGTGGTAAATATTCTTTTTAATTTGAGATAAAATGAGACTATTATTAGAAATTCTCAAGACGGCGGCACGTGCTTATCGACCATGCCAGCGTACGAATACAATGACCACAAATGCTAATATTCCATTCACAAAACCAGTTATATCATTTTATATCTTTTCCCATGTGCTTTTTAATATTTAGTTTTTCATAAACACATATATATCACTTGATTTAACGTAGAGATATGGTAATTTTATTCATTTTTTCGAGTTCTGTTAGCTTTAATGACTATAGAAAGATAACTTGATTCAGCCCCCAGGCCCAGCAGTTTTATGGAACTCCGTAACCGTAACCGAAACTAAAAGACACTTATCTATACAAATGAATTAAATTTAAGTGTCTTCTATTTGTTATGTTAAAATAACAGCTTTTTACATAATGCATATGAAAGTACCTATTTATGATTCTTACAACAAAAAACCATAACATACAATCACGATTGTATCTCCGAAGGGCTTGACAGAGGTGTACTAATGTACACCGACAGTTCGCCGGGTATGTCTTTTAGGTCCCATGTAATAGGAGGCGAGCCCATTGCCATTAATCAGGCACAAAGCCAAACTCCGAGCTGCTACTGAGAGTTTGATAGAAAAACCCAATAACACTTTACTCGACCTGAGAATCGAACCCAGGCCTTGAGCATAGCAGTTGCGCTTACGGCCACTAAGGTAATGCGACAGTTAAAAAAATACAAATTTTTAAAATTTTTGTCTGTCTGTTTGTTCTGGGTAATAAATGGTTAGACCTATTTTGACAGGGCTTTCACTGGTAGATAGCAGATATTAGACGAAGTTAAATTCTGCCATGAGCAAGGCATTGGTAATTCGCATCTTAAAAATATATAGGAGACAATTATATATATATTTGGCCATAATTCCAAATAAAACGCGTATATTGTTATATAACAGCACAGCTGAATCGCGTACATATAGGTATTAAGCACTCAAACATTAAATTAACCATATGTCATTTACGCATACATAGACAACCGTTGCCGCGTTGTATGCGTTAAATTTTACCTACCAATAATATTAATATCTTATAATAATTAAGTAGATAATTGAAGCATAACTATCATAAGGTCATAATCATAACTGAAACAGAATAAATAATATCACCAACCTTATCATGTCATTGGATAAATTTTATTGAACTCTTTTAAAAACATATTATTTATAAACTACTACTGCATAAATTATCATAATAATTATTGTATTTACATGGAAATTACTATAGGCGATAGTAAGCAACAACTTAGTAATATTTGAAAGTTACTTGTCATAGTGGAAAAATGTAATTTAACTTCTAAAATATATTATGTATATCTAACACTGCATACATTAGCGTAAGAAATTACTATGGACGGTAGTAAGCCCCAAATTAATAGTATTTGAAAGCTACTTGTATCTACTTTGAAACTCCACTGTATTAGATTGAATGGTTAGTAATGAGAACTAAGATCTTTTATTTTAGTACACAGCTGCACTTGATTGACTGCTTCCTTACTTGGGGAAAGCTTTACTTGTTACCATTTTCTTAAGCCTTCAAACTCATGTGAGATTGGGGCCTCAGTCGTGCTAGTATGCCAGCGCTGTCAAGGTCCAGTACCTTCGTCCGTATAAACCCGTATAAACCCATTTTGCGGCTGGCATCCAGTACTGGACTGAACTGGCCTACACATATCAATCTTGATTCCGCCGTACTAGAAGCATGTAATCATCAATGCAGCCCTTTACCGAATGTTGGTATATACTTTTGACCCAGACAACTTTGTTTATTTTTTAGGAAGAAAAACAGGATTTTAAATAACAAGGATAAGTCATTAAAATTTTCCCACGGTTACAAGAAATACACCCCATGCTCAGGCTCATATTTAATCTATTTATCTCAATTCATTGAATCATATTATAACAAAGTAATAATACGTTTTTAAACTGTGTTCACTGCCAAGTCTCTTCAATGATCAACAATCAAGTCATGATGATCTAACTAACGTATTATTAGAACTACAATATGAAATAACGACAACAACCGGTGTAAAAACCAGTTTTTAAACAACTACGTACACTTGTATTAGTCTTTCAAATGTTTAAACGAAACTAAAACGAGATAATAAAGTCCATATTTAATTATTATTCGCAATTTTTTTAACACAAATTTGATACAAATCAGCCTTTATTTGTGGCCTGATTAACACGATTAGTCAAGCCAAAACGATTTTAACATTTTTTAATGTGTGTATAAGTTTAAACTGAATAGAGTCAATATTTGTAAAGGGTATTGAACAATAATGTCGGTATTTAGGTATACTGAGAACACTTTGGTAATATAAAAGGAAAGGTTATTTATTGTTGTTATAAAAAGCTTACATCGACGACTCACGTTTCAAGACTAACCACTATAATATGTATATCCAACTATGTAAGACTACGCAACTTAGATAAATCTATGGTAATGTATTACTAGAAACTCATCATGTGGAGGCCGTCGCTTTATACAGACTATAGTTACAATCCTAGATTAAAAATAAGTTTTTTATTTAACCTAAAATCGGTTGTCCACCAATTCCATCGAGCGACTTGGCGTTAGTTTATTCGTTCGATTTTAAATTTTCAATTGTTCCGCTTTCGATTCTTTCGAAAAGTCTTTTTAATGTTTACAATTATGTACTACACTCATTTGCTATATCTCTTACGGTTTACTCAGAGTAAGCCATTTGAGTGCCCGAATTGATTAACCATGACCATTTTTTCCTCGCGGAATCCTAAAGCTTTTTCTAAAACAAAAATCGCATACGTTACTCTATATAACATCAGTTATCTACTAGTGAAAGTCCCGTCAAAATCAGTCCAACCGTTTCGGAGATTACCCGGAACAAACAGACAGAAAGACAGACAAAAAAGAAAAAATTAGTTTAGGTTATAGGTACATATCGTATATACTTAGTTATGCAGTCTGTACCCTCTCTTATTACGTCTTGTTAATTGGTACATACGTTAGAAATGCTGATGTTACGTTTTTAACCCATATTATGTCTGCAAACTACTGATAGACACCTGGTGTTTTGACTGAATGTATTGCGACATATTTCTCATTATTTCATAGTAAACAGCCCCACTTTGTGTTTATAGAATAAGAGTTTATAAAAGAGACATTTGTAACAAATAAAAGCATTCTTAATAAAGCTTCTTGAGAATCAGTCTTGTCTTAGACTTTTTAAAAACCCTCGGCAGTGCTCCCGAAATTTAACTGGCGCAGTCGGTAGGATACTCAATCAACAATAAAAGTCTGTGTTCGAGTCTTACAAATCGGTCTCATGTGCAGATTTTGAGTATCTACGAACCAATAAATAAGTTAACGTCGGGTTCCACATCTATTTCCGAGAGATCCTGTCCTAAAAGCGAAAGCAGCTATACGGCAAGACATGGGAACGAGCAGACTGTAAGTGACCATTTTTACAATCCTTGTCTCGTCCTTGTTATTTTCTGTGGTTGTATTTTTCGTTGGACATTGTTATAATTTTCAAACAAAAATCGTTGAAAATTATTTAACAAATTTTTATAATTTTCAAACAAACATCGTTGAAAATTATTTTTCATAATTTTCGAATAAAAATCGTCGAAAGTTATTTGACTTCATAGATTATAAGATATTGAGAAATATTAATAATAAATATTAATTTTGAGAATTTTAATTTGATAATTTTAATTTCGATAATTTTAATTTTGAGAATTTTGATTTTGATAATTTTGTTATAAGATTTATTTTGTGAATTTTATTTTGAAAATATTATTTTGTGAATTTTAATTTTGTGAATTTTACTTTGTGTGTGTTTAATTAAATAAATACAATTCAAAATGCAACGCAACAATGAATCAACAATTCAATTAGTATCAAAAGAACTTTTAAGTTTAATTCCCAAGTACGATGGTGATCAAAATACTTTAAATTTATTTATTAAAAAAAGTGAATATATAATCAGAAATTTTAGCGGATCAAACAATGTTGTTCAAACTACATATGTGTTTCATGCTATAACTAGTAGATTATGTGGTAAAGCCGCTGCTCTACTAAGTGAAAGAGAAGACATAACAACTTGGGAACAATTAAGAGCTGTTTTTATTCAACATTTTGGTGATCCTAGATCGGAAGAGTGTATGGCAATTGAGTTGGAAAATTTAAAAATTAAAGTTGGTGAAACATATACGCAATTTTGTAACAGGATACAACAAACACGCTGCACCCTCTTCTCCAAGGTCAATTTATTAACTGATGAAGGCCTCAAAGCCGCTAAAATAATTATCTATAATAATATGTGCTTGAATGTATTTTTATATAATTTACCAGAGGATTTAATTCGAATTGTGCGACTTAAAGGTTGTACCGTTTTAGAAAACGCACTAAGTGTTGTCATGGAGGAGGTCAATTTTCAATATCAGTACAATTCCAAAAATAAAAATAAATCTAATATTAAACCAGTTCAACAATTTTTCACGCCTACTTTAACAAATAATTTTAATAATAATTTCAAACCTCAACCTGCATTTGTGCCAAATACATTTAATTCCGGACAACAAAATTTTAAATTCGGAATTCCATACCAAACACAAAATAATTTTAAACCGTATAATAATAATTTTAAATTCGGTATTCCAAATCAAAATGTACAATTCAGACCTAACCTAAACCAACAAGGATATAAACCAAATTTTGGAAATAATAATTTTAAATTCGGTATTCCTAATCAACAAGGGTTCAAACCACAATTTAACAATACACAAAACCGACCTAATTTCAACATGCCAAATCAACAATTTAAATTTGGTATACCACCACAAAATCAACCTCAACGTAATCCACCTCAATTTCAGGCAAGCGATGTGTCAATGCGCACAGCTCGTCCTATTAGACAAAATAGTAATGCTGATGCTCTATCACGAATTAAATTAAATATATTAAAGGACGATATGTCCTTACGAGTAAACGTGAGTGACACTGAACGATCTGAGAGTCCAATACTAATTTCAGACTCATCAGAAACGTTAACTATTCCTTCAGATTCCGATAAGACTTTAACTCACCCAATTCGTTCTCCTTCATCCAGTACTATTACTGCCTGTTCATTACCGGAAACCATACATTCTGCTGAAGATATTGATACGAATGGTATTCCCATTATTGAAGAAGCCATCGACACAAAACCTAATCAAATCCTTATTTTTACTTGGAACAGAAACCAATTATCAATAAAAGACTTATCACATGAAAAACAAAAAATTTTGGAAGTACATTTACCTGTAAACAACACTAACCTTGTTAAGAAATTTCTTTTAGAATATATAAAACCTAAAATTAAATATTTCTTTTACTTTGAGAGCGAAATTCACCGTAAACAATTTACAAATGCCGTGATAAAACTATTTAAAAAAGATACCGTCAAAATATATGAATGTACTAAAAGAGTTATATACTTAGGTGATGAAAAAGAGCAACGTGCCACTATACTTGCTTATCATCAAGGTAAAACAAGTCACCGTGGAATCAAAGAAACTCTTATGAAATTAAAGCGTAATTATTTTTGGACAAATATGGATATAACAGTCGCTTCTGTAATCAATTCTTGTGAAACTTGTAAAACTCTAAAATATGATCGCAAACCTTTAAAACCAGAATTAATGTTAACGCAAACTCAAACAAAACCTTTTGCTGAAATATTTATAGATATATTCTCTATAGAAGGAAGCTACTTCCTTACCATAATGGATGCTTTCAGTAAACTAGGTCAGGCTTTTGAAATATCCAATCGCTCTACACCTGAAGTAGTTCGTGCCTTAATTAAATTTTTCTCATTTTATGGCGTACCAAATAAGATCAGTGCTGATTCTGGTACTGAATTCAACAATACACTTTTAAAAGAAACATTACAATTTTATAAAATAGAATTACACATAAGCACTCCACATAATCCTAATTCTATGGGTTTAATTGAAAGATTCCATTCAACTATTTTAGAAATATATCGTATCGCTAAATATGAACATAAAATAACTGACGCGGCTAACGTTATGACTTATGCAATTATGTCATACAATCAAACCATTCACTCAACGACTGGTCTTACACCATTTGAAGTAGTTTTTGGACACACTGATTCTAATAGTACTTTTGAAGTAAACTTTAACAAACAATATACGCAACAATTAGTAAACGATCATATGAAACGAACGAAATATCTTTATAAATATTTAACAGACAAAGTAATTGAAAATAAAGAAAAGATTAAAACAAAACGTGGTGGTGAAACATCATTTGATATTCAAGAAGAGGACACTATATTTGTAAAAGGTGTTAATACAAGGCGAAGTAAAGATAAACCGCGTTATCAAAAAGCACAAGTATATGGTAAAATTGACAGAAATATCTGTCCTGTAAAAATGAAAACTCGAAAAACAAACGTGCCTATTAAGGATATAAAACGACCTTCGCAGGTACCTCCTCGGGCTCCTGGCTCTGATCATCAGGATTCACGCCCTTCAACTTCACAGAATCGATAAAAATCCCGGTATAGTCCTTGTGAAACAAGGTCAAGCTAGTGTAAGTTATGATAAGTGGACAATAATTAAGATTTTAGATTTAAGTCTGATACGTGAGGATTTAGAATTCAATATAAAAAGATATACTAAATTTAATCAATATTTAAAAACACATTTTGATAATGAAACATCTAATGTTCAACTTTTTAATGTAAAGCTTCAAACGAATTATGTAATGAATATTAGTATTCAAAAATTAGAACAGTTATCTCCATCAACTAGAATTAAACGTGGACTTCTCAATCCTCTTGGATCTATTATTAAGCTTATAACTGGTAACTTAGATCATAATGATGCTTTAAGATATGAAAATATGATTGATTCTCTAACGACACGCCAAAATACACTCATTAAAAAGGTAACCTTAATATCAGATATTTCTGAATCAATGATAAAGATAACAAATTTCACGAAGGACAATTTCATTCGAATAGATAAAGAGTTACGAGAAATAAAAAAATTAATAAATCAAACTAATATTGATATAACTACCCATAATTTTATTAATGTTTATAATTTATTTTTCCATAATTTTCAACTACTCTACATTCGGTTGAATGAAATTGAAACTTCTCTGGCATTCAGTAAATTAAAAATATTACACCAATCTCTTATAAACTCAAATGAATTATTAGAATTGTTAAAAAAGATAGAGAAATTCTACAAACTTGTGTATCCAGTAAGTTATGACAATTTAGTTAAAATAGAGCAATGTATAGAGCTTAAAGCTTATACAAAAGGAAGTCAAATAACATTCATTTTAGATATACCAATAATTAGAGATGAAATTTATACATACTACAGAGCAATTCCAATACCTATGACCAATCCTTCTAATCATACCACCATCATTATTCCTAAATTTCCTTACCTATTAGTAAAAGGGTCTAAATTTGTCTCGCTCACTTTACCTTGTAATGAACTTCACGACGAAATGTTCCTGTGTCACGAGGATGATTCTCGAACAACTTCAGAAGACACTTGCATAACAGCATTAATTCAATTTTCTTCGAATACGAGTTCTTGTCATCCAGTACCAGTTGAAATCAAGACCATTAAGATACAACCAATTGGAAAAGAGAGATGGATTCTTCATAGTAACGCTGAGAATATATTATCAAAAATTTGTAACGACGAAATAACGAAAGAAAATATAGAAGGGACATACTTCCTCGTCCTAGATGACCATTGCGATGTTAAAATTGGTGAAATTACGCTAAAAGCTCACCATATTACTACGAGTAATTTGAAGATGTCAAAATTACCGATTATTAATCTTCCCGAAATAACAATTACTGAGCAACAATTGCAACGTGAACCCATCAATTTGGATAACAGTGAATTAATAAATCTTCAACATTTAAATAATCTTTTAAAAATCAGTGAAAGTGAACTAAAAACATCAAGTGAAAGAATTATTAATGTAAAAAGTGTTAGTGCCGGAACTTTATTGTTATATGTGATTATATTTCTATTAATTCTTGTATTCTTAGTATATAAGCTCAGTTTTTGTAAAAATTATTGCTATCGAAATAATCATAGTGATAATCATCCCTCTGATAATTTCGAACTTGAGGGGGGAGGAGTTATGCAGTCTGTACCCTCTCTTATTACGTCTTGTTAATTGGTACATACGTTAGAAATGCTGATGTTACGTTTTTAACCCATATTATGTCTGCAAACTACTGATAGACACCTGGTGTTTTGACTGAATGTATTGCGACATATTTCTCATTATTTCATAGTAAACAGCCCCACTTTGTGTTTATAGAATAAGAGTTTATAAAAGAGACATTTGTAACAAATAAAAGCATTCTTAATAAAGCTTCTTGAGAATCAGTCTTGTCTTAGACTTTTTAAAAACCCTCGGCAGTGCTCCCGAAATTTAACTACTTTCATATGCATTTAGTAAATAACCATTATTTTGACA
Source organism: Saturnia japonica (assembly GCA_033032175.1). Classification (NCBI taxonomy): domain Eukaryota; kingdom Metazoa; phylum Arthropoda; class Insecta; order Lepidoptera; family Saturniidae; genus Saturnia; species Saturnia japonica. The sequence goes on from CM065314.1 coordinate 11,353,342, forward strand.
TTACAACAGACACTTCAATTTTAATAAGTGTATAGTGTAAGAATTATTTGTCATATAGTTTATGGTGTTGCTTTTCATTAATAAATAATTTTGATTTTGCCAGACCTTCACTTTTCACAGTTTTTGTTTAACAGTTCAGTTTCAGTTTGCGTGATGAAATAAATATTAAATTAAAAATATCTTATTGAGCTAATTAACTACCATTAAATCAATACTAATATTATAAATGCGAAAGTAACTCTGTCTGTCTGTCTGTCTGTTACGTTTAAACGCTTAAACTGATGAACCAATTTTGATATAGAGATAGATTGGATCTCAGGAAAGGTAATAGGCCACTTTTTGTCGCGAAAATAAAACGATAAGGGATGAAATAGGGGATGAAAAATTGGACGAAGAACCCATCAAACCAAGTTTGATGAATTTTGGTATAAAGATATATTGGACTTTGGAGAAGGACATATAGGCTGCTTGCTACCTTTTGTCGCGAAAACAAAATTGAAGGGATGAAAGTTTGTATGAAGAATAGATCTTGTCTCAAATTAGGTATATGAAAATTCATAGTAATGCCTTTGGTAAGAAATAAAAAGGGTTTCATGTTTTTCCAAAAAACCTTTCCGCAAGCCAGTACAGTAAGGGTGATTTTAATTATTTTTGAAGGTTTTTGGGAAGGTTAATGTCTTGGATTCGTATTGGCATATAATTACAATACATACACATAGTGATAAACCCATCTATGATTTTGTTTTAGTTTATCGTGTTCCGACATCAGTTGGTGTATATGCAGTAATATAGCGAGGTGGCACGGATCGCGACCACCATAATCATAATGTTAAAGCCCATCTCAATTTTTTTGGATTTTTAAGTTCCGAAATCAGCCGGTGCATATGCAGTAATATAGCGGGGTGGTAGGGATCGCGACCACCATACAAATAGTCTTTGTATATCCAATAATACGCTTACAAAGTCGCGAGTACCAGCTAGTATAATAAAAAAAAATTTGATCATTATACTAATGATTATAACTATATAAAATTACCACGAGTAATATTCACACTTGTCAGTCTTGTTCAAAATTTTAAATCTCTGAAAGTTGATCACCGTATGCTTTGAAGTTTTGACACAACGTTGCATAGAAATACGTGCGTGTTTTCATAAATCTACTTAGTGAAAAAAATAAAACACTGAGCCGCAGTAAGTACGTATGGCTGGGTCCAGCAAGCTTATAAAAAATATTTAGGCATGTTTAAATACAGTTTTTAAAACTTAGATAAATGTGTTTGGAAAATCGTTTCATTTGTTTAAATAAGACTTTATTATTTATTATATCGATCAGCAAAATACGAGAGTGTACTAAAATAATTATGAATTATAGAACAAGAAGCTGTTTAACTTTATATAAAACATTGACTCTATATATTACCAAGTTGAATAAGAATTTGTTTACTAAAATACAAATACATATGTGCATCGTACATATTTAAGAAACCCGTGTCCTCTTTTTCTTACAATGACAGTAGATAATTAAAATCATAGTTAATAACTACATTAGGTCGTTGACAGTAAAAATAGTTACGTCCTTGCTGTTAAGTTTGGTAGATGTTTTGTCATTTATGTATTATGTGATATGTGTTTGAAATATATGTTGGAAAAACCAATTAACTGTCTTCACGCTTATCGCAACTAATTACTTTTAAAGTTGTACCTATTAAAGGCTGTACTTTGAAATACTTGTGTACTTATAATTTACCTACAAGTACAGTTTTAACTGAAAATGTTGTAATTATTTATTTTACATTAACATTTTTTCGTTTTAAAATACAACCAGCTAAGGATGACAAAAGTATCTTTTTTTTTAATATTTACAATATAAACAAAAAATCTTCCGTTCCAACGACCTTACTGGAATTCGTTGTTTTTGGAATTATGAGCAATTGGAAACCACGCTAAATCAAAAACGTACGTCTATTTACACAGATATAGTTAAATAAACGATAAAACTACGGAGTCATTAACCTTAATTTGACCTGCTTTAGTTCACTGATGTGCGTGGAAACGCTTAAAACGGCTCTGCTGCATGAGTTTTTCAAACTGTACTTTGATCCATCAATAACTCAAGTTTCATATTGAATAAGCAATAGACAGTAACGAATGTGTTCATAGCATATAGGTGTTACTAACTGCTAAAAATAAGAATATGTGCCGTCGTAAGTATCTTAATATGGATAATGTCAAATTACGACAATGAATCCTCTGTATGAAGCGCGGGTTCCGGGGAATAACTGTTGTGGCTTATTGAAATGTCATAGGGGGATTTATTTAATAAGATATTAGATTATCTCTTTAATAACAGGCAAATATAACTATGTAAATAACATAATATTAAGTGTCAACGTAATGTTAGGTCCTTACATATGAAATTAGTGTTATAAATTCAAATTTATAAATTCATTTAGCTGGTACATTTGAGTTTCGAAAACACTCATTTGTTTTTTCTTCATAATTTTTTTCTTTGGAGTCGCTTATTGCCGCACAATGGAAAACATGAAATATCGGTATATTTACGAGTACGAGTTCTACCGTGACACCAGTGCTGCAGATACAGCTCGAATGATTAATGATGTGTACGGCGTTGGTGTTGCAAAAGAAAGCACGGTACACTTTTGGTTTCAACGTTTTGGTTCTAAAAATTTCGACCTTCAGAACCAACCCCGTGGACGGCCGGAGACCAAAGTGGAAAATGAAGAATTAAAGGCTATTGTGGAAGCGGATCCATCAAAAAGCACTTCAGAGATAGCTGCAGGCTTCGGGGTAAGTGATAAAACTCTATTAATCCACTTGAAGCTAATCGGGAAAGTAAAACAACTTGAACAATGAGTACCTCATGAATTGAGTGAATCTAACTTGCAAACACGCGTCGACTGCTGTGTTACTTTGCTCAACCGACACAATAATGAAGGGGTTTTAAATCGAATCCATTACTTGTGATGAAAAGTGGATACTATACGATAATTGGAAGCGCTCGCCGCAATGGCTGAACCCTGGAGACCCAGCCATATCCTGCCCTAAACGAAAATTGACTCAGAAAAACTTACTTGTGAGTATTTGGTGGACTAGCGCCGGTGTCGTTCACTACAGCTTTCTAAAATCTGGCCAAACGATTACGGCAGACATCTATTGTCAGCAACTGCACACCATGAAGGAAGAACTAGCTGCTATACAACCGAAATTGGTCAATCGCTCTAGGCCACTGCTGCTTCACGTCAACGCAAGACCACACACTGCACAACAAACAACCACTAAGTTAGATGAGCTACAATTGGAATGTCTGCGACATCCACCTTACTCCCCGGACCTTGCTCCAACATATTACCATTTTTTCCGGAATTTGGACAACTTCTTACAAGGAAAAAAATTCAACTCCGATGCGGCAGTCCAAACCGCCTTCAAAGAGTTTATTGATTCTCGCCCCCATGATTTTTATTAGTAAAGGGATCAGTGAACTACCTATGAGATAGCAAAAGTGCATAGATAATTAACTATATTTTACAAAAAAAATTTTTACTTTATATTGATGAGCCCAATATACACCGTTTTAGGTTTTAGAGTATGTCAAGTACTCCGTTTTATTTCTACTCACTCGTAGGCCGTAATTCTCCAGGGAATGGGTCCAGGTATTAAGATATTCCTGAAAATTTTGTCCAGTATCGGCAACCAAAACTATAATATCACTAGTATGGCATGTAGCATGTTCCATAGCAGTGACGACTGTATGGACTTCGTTAGATAGTCCATCACTAGGTTGAATAATAGTGGGCTAAGAGCTGATCACCGAAGAACACCAATTTTGACTTCGAAAGCTCTACTTAAACCTGCTATGCTTCGGACTTTTGTATTGGCATTATTTTACATTATTTGGACTAGTTTCACGTAATGTTCTAGCACTTTATGGGCGCGAAGTGCTTGCCATACTAATTTTCGCGACACTCTGTCAAATACTTTTTCTAGATCTATAAATGTAAGATGGAGGTCCCTATTGTTGGTCTTATATTTTTCCTTCAAGTTTCGAAGCGCTTGTATAATATCAGAGAATAATCTAGATGCCGTGAAACCAAATTGTTTTGGAGAAATTTCAGAGATACTAGTGAGACGTCCATTTAAGATTCTTTCCCAAATTTTTAACGTGTGTGGTTTCCATTTTATACCTCTATAATTTTCACATTGTGCCACATTACCCTTATTTTTATAAAATGGTAGTAGGTAGCTCTGGCGCCATGATTCAGTAATACGTTCGGTATCTAAAATGATGTTAAATGGTTTGGTCAGCCAGAGCACGGCTACTAAGCCGAGGCGTTTTCATAGGCCTGTTGGAATTTCGACCGGTCCAAGTGTTGTCGCGTAGACAATTAATCAATCAGATTTTGAAGAAGGAAATATATTTAAAAGGATAATAAAATGAAATATTAGTTAACCTTTGGTAAGCTGAAGTCTAATTTCTATAATGACTTTTCTCTTTGAATTCTATCTTCCCCATTTAAAATTTGAAAGTGTGTTCGAGCATCATAGATCTCAATGTTGATATATGACTTTCCTAGACAATCAATAAAATATTTATAATATAACGCAATGCGCATGGTCTAAAATAATTTATAGCAGAGTAATATCATCCATGACAAAGCTACAAGTAAACAATAACAAACCTTAATTACAATCAAAATAATACAAAATGTAACAGTGACGATGTAAAACATAAAAGGATGAACAAAGTGTTAATAAAGAGACAATTCAACACGTAAATTTATATATAAAACAAATCCATCTGATGTCTTCGGATTATTTATTCGAACTACACATAAATGTGGTAAGGTAATTTAAAAATATTAATGTTGGTATAGAGCCAATTATTACAGTGCTTTACGACTTTTTATTTTAGCAACCGCTACCTCAACTTCCACTACGTTAACTTCTGGTATCGGTCCATATACTGGCTCCATTAGTGGGAGGTCTTCATTCGGAAATTCCTCGTTGAGAATTTTTTCGTAATATCCAAGCCACCTATTTATAAGTTTTGTATTGTCTGTTAATAAGTTGCGGTTTTTATCTTTAATATATTTGTTAATTTTCATATCCTTCGCGGCTATGTGTCTGTGTTTTGCAATTTTAAGTAGGTACTTCGCTTTCAGTTTAAGCATTTTCTAAATTATCGTAGAAAGTTTGATTAGATTTTTCTCGCTCTTGTGTTACGCATGCCTTTATTCGTTTTTTTTGCTTCTATATATTTGTCTTTATCTTCCTCCAGACCGGAGGTTAGCCATTTTCTAAATTGCTCTTTCTTATTGGCGAAAGCCTACTTCACTTTCTCTTTCCACCAATTTGGATCTTTGCCGTTAGAAAGTCCTAAGTTGCTTTAGTTCTGCACCGTTCTTCAAACTTAGACCACATATCGTTAGCGTTTTTAAAGCCTTAACACGCAGGAAAAAATTGAATATTAAAAGGTATACAAAATGCGACAGCAGTATTTAGAATCTCACACAGAGAACAGAAACGAGCAGGCTGACTTACAAGCTAAATTCTTGTTACCGAAGAATCATAAAATGACAAAGTTTTTCCTATCCAATAATAGTTCTGTCGACGAAAGATAGATTGGGCAGGGCACAGCCAAAAGTGATGATAGCTGGTGAAGCACTCAATGTTTAATTGTGAATGATGGCCCAGATTAAGTAATTGAAACGTGGAACGTCCAGTAACGAGGTGAATTAATGATATTGTGACGATCGACCGGATCATCGAGCGTATTTTAATGAGATGAACGCGGAATCGCGCATTTTGGCTAAGAATGAAGGTGGCATGTGAGTTCAGACAGCAGACGATGCTGATGATGATGAGAAAAAATTGTGGAAGACTCATATCGTGTAATGGTTTAACATTCGTAAAGTTTATTATATCATTTGGTAAACATGAACTATTTTAATTAGAAGGAAGGAAAAAAAACGATCAAATTATTGCCAGCAAAAGATATTACGTTTTTTTTTTATACATGATTAAAACCCCTTTTAGTAGTAAAGTTTATGAATATTGTCTGCAATATCGTAAATGTCGCGGATCCGCGAGCTAGATCTCTTTAATCTCGTACTACTGCGGGACTAAAGTTTCGATGTGGAATTGAAATCCATACCACATCATGTCACATTGCCTATAAGATATGCGTTAAAATTGAATGGATAGCTTATTCTTTTGTAGTGTTATTTTTTTTAATGCAATAGTTTTGTTTCATGTTTATAATTATGAATATCATGGTAGAAAATATACAAACGGGTTCCATTTAGATCTTACCTAGTCATCTGATAATTAACTTTATTACACAATTACAATTTCGTAGTATGAGTATGAGACGTCATTATACTATCAAGCCTATTTCTACCTACACAAAATGTATAACCGTGGCACTAGTATGTCAAATGCGAAATGAAATCTATTGTATACGGCGTTCTTGGATACCGGAGAGTTGCTTAAACAACTATCAAGACAATGAATAATGAAAATAAGTCACCACTTTATAATGATTAAATAAAAATATAATGAAACTGCTAATTAAAGGAAATAAGTCACGCAGTTATTTTAAAATATGTCCATTGTTATAGACTGATTACAGGATTACATGATGATTTTTATTTTTAATTATATCTAGGAAATAGTTAACAGCCGCAAGTGGTATTATTATAATACTTTTATTGAAATGTTCACGCTTTCAATAAACAGACCGTGCAAAGTATTCCTAAATATTTTGATATCTATAATTTTTTCTTCTTTCATAAATTTAATCGCTGAAATCTTGTAGCTAAGGATTTATATGTATATTTCGGCAGTTGAACTTGATAGCTAATCCCGCTCTAGACAGCATATTACTGCCTTTGGCCATATTATCATTTAACATCAGGTGAAATTACGGTCAAACGTAAAAACTATAAGGTAGCTAAATTAGATAGCTAGTTCTCTTACTGTCTTTAGCCATTTCATAATGTAACATTAGGTGAAATTACGGCTAGGAACCTATAAACAATGTAAAATAACCGTTACTGTAATTCCAACAATAACGTGAGCACGAACAGGGAATAAATACATAAAATAATAATTCTATGGTATAGTATGTTATATTTATAATACATTATAAATTAATGTTTCTGGAAAATCCTGCAATTCCTCCTGCATGTGATCATAATTAATTGGTAATATAAATTTACGAGACCACTTTCCATTCAGTTTAAAAAATAAGAGCAAATTGACACGAAAGAACAATATTGACCATATTATTTAAATATCTTTTAAATAAATTTTCTACCTAAAATGTAAAATGGATTGTAAATACATAAATACAAAGCTCTGATATTCTAAATATAGTCGTTTTTGTTACAACATGTTTTGTCATCTTTGTTCTTACGACGCAACATTATTTGAACATCTATACTAAAAAATATAAAGAGTGTGAATTTTGTAGAATTTTGGGTTATCCAAATACATTTTCTCTTAGAGTTCCAAAAAGTTTGCTTCTATATAGAAACAAATTTATTTATTTATTATAGATTTATAGTCACAGTAAGCACTACTGTTAATTGTTATCGCAAATTGAATTTTATTTACATACCATCGCTTCACATTATTACTCATATGGTCTGGGGTCCATATACATTTTTACCGTTACTCCGTTGTATTAAGTAATTCTCAACCGATTTTAATGAGATTTAGTATTCGGGAAGTAACTGGTATTCTATCATTAACAGGCTGTATGGGTTGTAAATAACATTAGTAACAATAAAATTGCGACACGAAACTAATTACTGTGTCATACGCGCGTGTGGAGCGGCCGAGCACCGCTGTTATTAAACATTCATTCCCAATAATGCTGAAGACAATTGTCCAAAATACGGTTAAAAGGTCAAAATCAAGTTTTACTTTATAATAATTGGGCGTGGGTTCGATTTTAAACAGATATTCAAATATTACAAGAGTAAGATGTTACAGTATCGATTTCGCAGTCTCTTCTTTATGGAATATTTCTCAACCCAGTGTTAATTTTAGGGTGATTTAAAAAAAAATACTGTATTGTATTTAGATAGCTACAAGTGAAAATTATAAATAACTTTTTTTTCCAGTAGCAAATATGGGTTTCTTGGGACAGATTGCCATAAGGCGAGTTAAGTTTATACTAATATTGAATAGATTAGAGCTTACTAAAGAATTCTTATAGATATCAAATAAAACTGTAGAATTTCAACCAGCAAAAAAAACTAAGCCCGCATGATCATCTATACATACTCTTATCCACGTGACTTTTCATGTATGGGATTTTTTCCCAAACTCAAACAAAAGCCTGGTCTTTGATTGATCGATAAATTACAGCAAAACCTATGGTGATTTCGAAGACGTACATACAATTGATAGTGATTAGAATATTTAATTTTATTGATCTACTGAGTAGGCGTTTAGTATTACATACAAAGTTTGATTTCTTCTAGTATTGCACAGCATTTACTTAATGTCGCAAGAGTTTACCGTCTTCAAACCATGAACACAGTTCAGAGCACCGAAATGAACGCTCCATCTAATAAGCCTATAGTTTTTGTGAAATGTTACTGATCGGTGCATTATTTGTTTACGATAAATTGTTTAAAATGTATTCAAGTTTTACTTTGTGTAAAAAGTGGGACTATTATAATAAATATGGTATGTTCTACAAAGATTTCTCAGGTGTGTATTATATAGTTTAAGTAAATTTTGGAATGTGTATATTGAAACATTATTGGCATTCACTTCATTGATATTTGAATGAGTATATTAATATAATATATTGATACGCATTGCTTCAGGTGTTTACACTTCACATAATAATAACTATTTAATTACTGTTTTTTACCACCTTTATGTTATTCTAATACTTTAAAACTAACAAAATATAGTATAGGTCATAATAGGTGACAAAGTTATGAATATGGTTATCATGTTTAAAAAAAGGGAAGATCGAAAAATAATTACTTACTAAGTAATGATGATAATATTGTAGGATAAACAAATAAAAATATTATTAAGGTGTTATTAGTTTAATAATTCATATTTGATTGCAATTTTTGTCTAATATTATGTTATGGATAACATTATAATGAACACAAAACCGCACTTTTTTTGCTGTTAAATATGTTATAATCACAAAAAATCCTACCAACGCGTCGGCAAATAAGAGTTTTAAATTACAGAATTATCCATACAATTAAGTTGTTAGATGTTTTGCTATAACATAATGATTTGAATTGTTTATTGTTTTCCTTAGATTGAAAATAAAGTAAGAGCACTTATTTAAAAGGATGCTTTGGTTTCATTTTAATGTTATTTAATGTCAGTTAGTCTTGAGTAGGAAGTCGCTAAGTGCTCAGTAGATTTATGTTAAAATCTTATTTTAATTAACAATACTTTAATAATAATCGCATTCTATTTTAAATTAAGCATAAATTATACAATTATATTATTTTAATCAACCATTGATTTAGAACTTTAGTTCTTTAATTGCTTATACAATGTAACGCAATATATGCATAAATATTACAATAAAATTATTTCCACAAAATTATGTACCTATACGTTTAAATTTATGTATTTACTAACAAAATGAAAATGTATCTCAACTTTAAAACACAAAAATTAATAGAAATGTTAATAATAATACTTACATGAATTCGTTAAATATTTTTTCTCTAAATTCGTTAAATAATTAAATATTTCACTAACGGTCATAAAAATCTAATACAAAATTACGGTCATTGAACTTTAAGTACACATCAAACAACTATTCGAAATCAGTGGATAAATTATGTGGTTATTGTGTTGATTTGATATATATAGTTATATGTTCACATTGAAGAATCATTATACCTTCTAGGATAGTTCGTTACACCTAACAGATTATTTACTAACAAAAGATTTTGGGCTTTGTCTGTAAAATTACGATAAATCTTAATATACAATATCTAGATACTTTACTTTTATTTTTTGCATTTAGCTGTGTAGCAGTGTGTGTGTAGTGTGGAATCGTTATTTTTATGGTGATTATCTTATAATATTTTAAATATTTTATCTTCATGAAATTAACTGTTAAGTTAAACTTAGTTCTCTTAAATAATTACGAAATAACGGAATGTATATAACATTGTGATGTATACCTGCCAAAGTATCAGTTCGTATCAGGCATCAGCCATGAACTGGAAGAATGACTAGTTCCTGTAATTTTAGATTAAATTTTTTGAACAAACATTTTCATTATGCTTTTTTTTTAAATTAAGCTAATAAAATAAAAACAATTAAACAATAAAATATAAAACGTCTAGTGGTGTTTGTGAAATAGTGATTTTTTAAATATCCAGTTTTTTATAAACATGTGTGCAGCGAGTCGCACTGACATTCGTTTCGGATATTGCCGACAGCTTCTGAATCAATTTGGTAATGTTTTTTTACTTATCTGATAATTATTATAGCTACTCTGTTATCAAAATATTGCTAACTATTAATTTACTATACTAATATAATTAAAATAAATTCTTATTATATACCATCGCGGACTTTTTTTTAGATATAAGTACTAATGGCCAATATTTAAGGTTAGCTGGGAATTGTAGCCTAATGTAATATATAGTCTAAAATACTATTCCTCGTGAGTCTGGCTATCATATAAAGAAAAAAAAATCGAATCCGAGTGATAGTTCCAGAGATTAACGTGCTTAATAAACAAGCAAACAAAAAATACTTTTCCGCTATATTAAATTACTAGCTGGTACCCGCTACTTGTCACTTTGTGTGGTATCGTAATTATAAATGCCAATATAAATCCAACAAATTAACCGTCCCAATAAAACTTAAAAAAAAATTAAAATCCTCCCTTATTGTACCGGCTTGCGGGAAGGTTTATTTGAAAAACGTGATACTCCTTTTATTTCATACCAAAAGCATAAATATGAATTTTGATATCCTTAATTTGAGACATGATGGGTTCTTCATATAAACTTTCATCCCTTCAAGATTTATTTTCACCACATGTGGGATAACACAATGAAAGAATTAACTTGTAGTAAAACTTTACAATCCAAATAATGTACAACAGGTATATCGCTTAGACTATAATTATAGATTCCATGTTTACAACGCGCGAGTGAAGCCACCTAAAAGTTATACCAAATAGCAATGGTTTATAGTATACCATTTCGCCCGCAGTATTCGCGAGCCGTAGTCAACAGTTATTATGCCGTATTGCGTAGTTAAAGAGTTTAAAAACATTAAAATTTTGTACTATGCCTGGTATCTATATTATTTTTTTTCTGAAGGTATATAAATGTCAATAAATCAACTAAACAGTTGGCGTGGAAACCGATGTCATTTCACCATTAATGCACATGCGCATTATAAATCAACAAACCAGCTGTCATGGAAGCCGATGTCAATTCACTATTACCGCACGCGCATTGGTGTTCCCTTATTTTTTTCTTACAAACTTTTATCTTCTACAAACGTCGGAAAACGTAGCAGACAGACAGACAGAGCTACTTTCGCATTTATAATATTAATATGAATAGTTTAGCCCCGTGCTTTCACCTGTGTTATATTTCTTCTCTTTTCTTGGCGTAAGATATCTGGACCGAATCCGGACCGCCGTGTTATTTTGTAACCCCAATACAACTAATTTGTGATGCCTGGCTTAGAACCTTCTACAATAAACAGGCCATTTAAAGGAAAAATAATTTTGTAAATCTTACTAGTACTTCCAGAGATTAGCGCCTTCAAACATATATTTATAGGTACGTTATCCAGATTTATCTTTTTAATCATAAATATTATTATAGTTATATAGATAGGTAACTTGCTGTATATATCATAAACAACAAATAGCACTATCCTAAATCCAAGTCACATTCAGCTATTTAATATTTGTCCTTCTGAAAAAGTTTTGGTTGTGACAAACTTCATAAAATATTTTATCCAAAACGAATTATGCAAATTTTATGCTTAGACATCAGATGCATTAGACATGAGATTTCAAGTCAGATGCAAATTTTAATTTCATAACTATTACACGTATCTTAATTTCCTAATACTTAATATAATCCATACCAATATATAAATGCGAAAATAAATCTGTTTGTCTGTTAAGTTTTCGCGCCTAAACCGCTGAACTAATTTTAATGAATTTTGGTATATAGATAGATTGGGCCTTGGCAAAGGTCATAAGCTACTTTTTGTAGTGAAAATAAAACTTTAAGAGGAAAAAATAGGATATGAAAGTATGTAAGAGGGAAATATCAGCTTCCATGCCAACCAGTTTGTTGATTTGAAATGACAGCGTTGTCAATGTTGATTTATTGACAGTGTTATACTTAATTAATTAGAAATGTATTGTATTTCTAATAATTACCTATTAAATGATAGTCCATTATTCTTTTTAAGATTGACTGAAGTGTTTTTAAACTGTCTAACTATATAAGCAGTACGGCATAAGGACTGTTTTATTTTATGACGCTGTCAAACCGCGGCTCGCGGAAGTTTTTACATTCTAAGCGATATACCTATTTTAATTTATCTGGATTATACAGTTTTGCTACAAGTGAATTATTTCATTGTGATATTCCACATGTGGTGAAAATAAAACTTGGGTGTAAGTTTGTATGAAGAACCCATTCATATTTATGCTTTTGGTAAGAAAGGAATAAAAGGGGATTCACGTTTTTCAGAAAACGTTCCCGTAGGCCGGTACAATAAGGTATGACTTTAATTGTTTTTGAAGTTTTATTGGATGGTTAATATGTTTGATTGATATTGGTATATAATGATAATACCATACAAACAGTAATAATCCCATCTATGATTTCTTTTTGTATTATATAAATATAGCTATCTATATAAATAAATCTGTAGTTCTGTCTATACATTTAATATTTTTCCAAAATTTCCCGATACGCATATTATATGATCGATACTGATCACGAATATGCCATTAAATATTTTTTTGTCCGTCAGTCTGTCAGTTTGTATGTCCGGATTTAACTCAAAAACGGATTGACCGATTCTTATGAAATTTTGTACACGGGATGCTTATACCATCAATAAGAAATTTCAATATTACATTTAGGTAATGTAGATATATATATATTTATATATTTTCTTTAATTCAATTATGTACACGGGAATTATAAGTCATTCCATGAATGATAAGTAATGAGAATTATCAATAACACTTTTGGGAACAGAAAATAAATAATTTTCAAAAACTTTAATTTTCATCAATTCACAACCGATTCTGATCAAATTTTGTACACAGAAAACATATATCATACCTACTATAATTGAGAGGCTATAAGAATTAATAATGCATTGGAAATTGTACATTACAATAATAGTTTTCAACTGATTTTGATGAAAATTGTACACGGGAAATACATGCCATTCTTCATTAATACGGCATATGCATTGTCAACAATATGAGTAAAAATAAAGGGATTTAAATAATTATTGCGTAGCAACAAACGCGTGCGGAGCGCGGGCACACCGATAGTGATAAAATAAAATTTTAAAGGTATTACATACTTACATATTTATTATGCACATAAAAATATATATTTTTGTAGGTGTCGAAATATAATACGATTTATTTTATGTAAGATTGATGAAAACAGGTTTATTCTCAAGTAAAAACATGAAGATACGAGGCCCTTTGACCACTAAATAAATAAAAAACTAACATTTATGAATAACCTGATCCCTTCAAATAGGAATATTCGACAAAATTTTAATATATATTTCGTCTGAACTATTATTACACATTAATTATGTTGATACTCTGTCTTCTATGTTGTAAGCTCTAACTTGTTTATTGTTTTTATATCAATGTGCATTTTGGAATAAATATGTGAATTTAGTAAATGTAAACTAACTAGAAGTACATATAATTATCATAAAAATTAGGCTTAATTATACAGCAAGTATTTTTGTTACTATTGCAAATGAGTGAAACCGTAGGTTTAATCTATAGGATCAATGAGTTCATCACATACATTGTTTCAATTGGTACTAGTTCAAATTTAAAGTTTAGAGGGTAAACATGTTTTAAGCTAACAATTAATAAGCAATTCATTTTCTACGAAAAATACTAATATCGTGAAACCATCTTCTAATACACGTTAGGTAATATTTAGTTTATTTGTAAAAAATGGCTTCTTCGGTCAAGACGTCCGCATATTCAAATAGTTTGTCAACTTATAATTTATTTTTTTCGAATATTCTAGACTCACATCAGCTTGAAACCCTAAGGTTGGAGATGTCTTACGGTTTCGAGAGAGTGTTCTTGTTGTCGTATTGTTTGGCATGCTGTTGGCCAGGTTTGGGAGCTAAGAGTGATCTCCGTGTGGTTAGACAATGGGCAGAACTTGATATTGTTTTCCCCAGCGAAGAGGCAAGGCAGACAGCAATAGAAAAGCGTTACCATATCCCTGGAAACGCAGTGCCCATAGATGTTGATGTCAATCATAGAGCAGGTAAATTGTATTGCATGAACGTCCAAAAATGTACCTTTTTTGTGTGAATGTGATTTAATTTTCTACATTTACTTGTATATTTTGGTGCTAAAAGAAGTAATATCGGGACAATTTTTTTTTAAATTCATTATTATTTAGTTAACTTCGATAATATACGATTTTTAGGAATACTTTAAATTAAATTTAGATATATTATTACAACGATTCGGCCGTTGACACACAAAAATATTAAAATAATTAAGAAACTACTTTATAATGTACAAAATTGTAAACCATAGCAATAGACGAAAGTACAATAGGTATCTAAATTAAAATAATACGGAATTATTTTTAAAAGATCCATTCAGTCAATTTAAAGCAAAGATGTATTCTAACGATAGTATTTTAGGGATTCGAGTTAATTCTTGCTTGTCATAAAATTTGTCATTTTATCTGTAAGGTATTAAATGTATTATAAATTATTATTTTTGCATACTGATGTTATTATGCCTTACAATGACGTAACTACATTGTATTATATGTCCGTAGTACTGGAAACATCATGCATTTAATGGTTATATGATGTCATAAAACACGTCGAATGAAGCATAAAAATAAACATGAAGGGCCAAGGGGAAAAATTGGCCAAGTCCATTTTTTCTCAATTTTTTTTTTGTAATCTATGGGAAAAAATATTCATTTAATTTTTGACTATCTAAAACAAGTGTAAAACGAGTTGTGTTGCAATTTTTTTATTGTATTTATTCTTTAATAGTGAATAGTTATTCCGTATTATATTCCGTATGTTATTATAAGTCCGTGACTTGATCACGTCTTCTCTAAAAACTTATGAACGAAACACACTCGAGAAATGTCACAGACGTTGACTAAGCTAACATTGTTAGACCGTGAGTGAAGTTCGTTTTTCGTGATCGGTTTGAAGCTGTTTATTATTGATAAATAATTGTTTTAAAAATGTGTTACATAATCTGCATTTAAATAAACAAAATGAGCGACGATGATGAAGAAAATCATACAATTTTTAAACAGAAACGTAGAAAAAGAAAAAGTATCAGCAGAATGTGAGAAATAAAAAAGAAATTGATACTACAAACAATGATATTATAAGTAACTTTTTACTTATAATATCATTGCCTACAATGTCACGTTTCTGGTGATGATTGTCAATGCAGAAATAATTGCTTCAATAATGTATCTGAAGAAGAAAGAAAAACAATTAATTATAACACACTTAAATCTGTTGCCATCTTCAAACAGGAAACAAGAAACTGAAGCAAAATTGAGACATGCCACATATCAATTTAAAGTAATACCTCGATTTGCGTATGATGATTCTACACTTATTTCTGAGAAAAAGTACAAAGACCTTCAAGATAAAAAAAAGTCTTTTTACAAATTTAAAATATGTGAGCAATCTTGCAGCTAATGAAAATAATTCAAGTGAAAGAGGGCGAGGCAGTCAGGGAAGAGGAAGTGGAAGAAGTCAAGTGATAGGTGTCGAGACAGAGATCGGGAAGTAAAAATTAAAAGCTCGGTTGATTTTAATATAAGCTAAGTTGACAATGAATGAAAATTATATGATTTAATAAAAAACTGATATTATTTACTTTCCCTTGTTTTTTATTATTATACCTTGAATTCCCGGGAAAAATAGGGTAAGTCCTAGACATAGTCCTTTATTCCCCAGATGATTGCTCCCTTAGTATAAAATTTTGGTTATTATTATTATTATGCATATTTTATACAAAAAATAATTCCAAATACATATAAAACATTTATTTTGAAAATCTTTCATTATAATGTATGAGTATATTTCAAGTCCACCATAAAATGCTTTCAAAACTTAAATTGTCTCTTCTATAAAGTTTTGTAAATGTGACTTAGCCAATTTTCCCCTTGGCCCCTCATTTATCTTCTCATTTAATTTGACCTTAGGTATTACAACATGTAAACTGATGCTTAACAACTTCTAGTTTAGAATATAATTAGAATAATAATTAATATGGTATATATTTTATCTATCAATATGCAAATATTTGAGCTTTTTATCGTAAACATTATTTTTTTAAAGGGGTTTATCCGCTATAACTCCGTTAACTCTTGATCAAGATTTATTGACTAAAAAAAGTACCTATTAAATTGAAAACCTATCAAAATATATTATTTCTCAAAGATGTTAATTTTTTTAATTAACATATGGTATTTCTAATGAATATATTATATTAAAGTAAAATGTACGAGGCGTCATCTGTTAACAATCTTTAACTCACATGACAGCTATTAGAACGTTTAAATTCTATAAAGTGTGAAATATTCGCACGGGTTAACTAGTTCACAATAAATATGTGTTAGATGCGGTATTTTATGGCAATTATAGTATTTTCTGGAAGTAGAAGAAAATAAAGAGACAACAAATATATAGGAGAATACTTAAAAATATTAATATTGATTTTATTTAAGGACAACATAAATCTCGAATATTCATCACAATACCCCGATTTGATGAAGGAAGGGCAGTGACGCTAGGGACTATAGACGATCAAGGTCGAGTAGTTGGATACCCGGACTACTCTTGGCACGATAACCAGGGACAGAATTGCGGTGGACTAACGTCTGTTTTTAGAGTTGCGGTTGGTATATAAAAAAAATTTGTAGTGTTATTTAAACTAAATATAATAGTGAACGTAATAATAGTTATATATCCATAATGACTTTCCTGTATTGAAGTAATATCACGATATTATCAATGCTGTAAAGGCTGGCCGCAAAAAACGCGCCATGCAGGGATATGTTGGTGAGATAAAATATTGATGCAAGCATCAATTCACTCGCGGCATTTCTGTGAGAGACAATTAACTATGAAGCTCCGCGGCTAGCTGCCGATTTCTGCGGCAACAACCCATCGACCGGCCTTCGACCGGTCGCGCCGTGCTGCCGGCATAGTGTGTAGGAGATTTAACACATTATCAACCGGATTACTTCTTTACCCCATATTGCTTTACTGCCAAGTGTTATTGTTTATTTATATTTGAGTGTAATTATTCCGTTTATTGCTTTGCTTCCTTATTTAGTTTAGAGGCCAAACGCAAGCAATGTATAATATACTAGCGCTTTTCCCGCGGCTTCGTTCTCGTCATTGTTATATTCTATAATATATTTTTATGTCCCATATAAACTTTACACAAATTTTCATCCCTCTTAGGGATTGAATTTTCATAATACCTTCCATTGAACTTTTCCATATTTGACTGTACATTACTTGAAAACTACAAAACCAATTTGAATCTGGTTTTTAGCAAAATATAAGAATAAAACTGAAAAAGGATCTAACCTACATAATATTCAGTTAAATCTTAGGGTCCTAAAAAATAATAATAATTAAAAAAAAAATGAATCTAGATAGACGTGTAGAAGAACCATCGAAAAGGGAGGATCCTCCGACCAGACGGGTGTTATGTCTGGTGGGCAGCTGCCCAAACGGTTGTAGTCGGGTTCTTGTATATATACTCATCGATTGAGTTAATTTCTATAGCGCAATTTAGGATAGTAGGATGTGTCTTATGTGGCTCGATAGATGTCGCTATGTTTCGCTATGTAGTTGTCGCCACATCACTCCCCTCCGATCACACACTCACACATCACTCCGATAGCAGGTTTAGTCGTCCATACATCTTGTGATGCTTGCCGGGCCAGTGGAATGTTCCAGTGAGTCGGAACCAGATGCCGCATAGTTCACGGTGAGTCGGAACTGTCTGCGGTGATGCCCCAGTGAGTCGGGGTGATGCTGCAAGAATGCTCCAGTGAGTCGGAGTGTTGCAGTGCTGCGTAGTGACTGGCTGCTGCGTCGACCAGGAGAGAAGTACGTCTCTGCTTGCTGACCGGCCGAAGTGCAGTGTACTGTGTCAAGGTCGCTGAGAAGGCTGTGGGTGATGACCAGGAATGCGCGTCCGCTGCATGCTGGTGGTCAGGATATCCGAAGTAGCCGTGGATGCTGGCTGGCTGTATGACTCGCCGCTTGAATGCTTGAGGAAGTGATGATGACGTCACGATGACGTAGCTTTTTGCGAAGAAGGTTGCGCTGACGTTCATGCTCGGGGTCACCAGTGTAGAAGGACTATTGCAAAGGGAGGATCCTCCGACCAGACGGGTGTTATGTCTGGCGGGCAGCTGCCCAACGTGTTGTAGTCGGGTTCTTGTATATATACTCATCGATTGAGTTAATTTCTATAGCGCAATTTAGGATAGTAGGATGCGTCTTATGTGGCTCGATAGATGTCGCTATGTGTCGCTATGTAGATATCGCCACAGACGCGTACTTCACGTGGGTAATTTTCGAGCATCAGCAAGATCAGGACATTTGTGTCACTTGTCGAACCTTGGGTCTTCTGATACTTGAGATTTTAAATCCTCTTTAATTCTTTTCAGATCGATGAATGTAATCGACTATGGGTGATGGATGCTGGTAAGATCGGAGAAACGCAGAATTGTCCGCCGCAACTTCTCGCATTTAACTTATTAAACGATGAACTTATCTACCGGCATGTTGTTAGTAATTCGAGCTTCCATTCACAGTCACTATTTATCACACCTGTAAGTAAAAGCATATTGTTGTAAATATATCATAATAATACTAACATCGTTTAAATATCGCAGTGCTAAGCAAGAGGTAATCACGGACATATCACCACGCCAGCTCACAACGTATTGGCAATTTCAAATTTCTAAAAGTCTTTATTTGTTTTAACGTTTGTTCACAATTTTACAACTAAACGTTAAATATAATTGCCGCGATACAGTTATAGATCCAGATTCTACACTTTTGTATTTTTCTGTATTATGATAATCTCTAATTATATTGGTTATTATAAGGTTGATTATTATCATCACCAGTTTGTGTCAGTAAAATTGTTTTTCGTTTTCTAATAAAAGTAAAATTTCTAAAAATATTTTTTATATTTATTATTGAGTAGGTATTTGCGTATGAAACTTTATCTTTAATGTAATGTGAATAACGCGAATGTATTGTCTAAGTAACTATAATTACAATCACAATTACCTACATGTTCTTATATGTTCCGACGGCATCAGTAAGGAAGCACTGAAATTTCTTGCCGATCATCACCTCATAGATATTTCGGTCTGCATACTCAAATGTAGCCATCGCCCAAAGCCACTTTCCAGCCGTCTGGAGAACGTCTATAGTGACAGGTATTCACAAGCCCGGCATGAAATCTTTGCTTCCCGATAGCTATATCGCCCGTTCAGTCTCCTTAACACGCTAGGGAAACTACGAGTGGCGCCTTCTAAACCGTTATCAACAATAAAACTTGTATCCACCTAAGCGGTTCAATTTTCGCGCCAAACACTCTTGCATACATCAAGTTTACCGCCTCACGTAGTACATCACGTTTAATTTTAGTGATTTATAATAGACCATATCGTACACTTGTGGTCTTTTTTGACGTTCCCAAGACCTTTGATAAGGTCTGGCATGCCGGACTAGTACACAAGTTACACCAACTAGGGCAACTAGAAATCCCAGATAAGTTAGTTCAGATTATCCACGACTATTCCTCGACCGCACGTTCTTCTACTGGATGGAAGGTGTACTCTCCACATCCCACGCCACATGCTCAGGTGTTCCGCAAGGCTCCATTTTGGCGCCTTTTCTGTTCAATCTGTATGTCAGCGACATCCTGAGTCCCTCCAATGTCCAGATAGGTTCATACGCTGACGACAAAGTCATTCGACGGGGTTTTCAAAACATTTTTAAGAAAATGTTCCACTTTCTAAACGTAATTTATCTATAGTCGACTATAGTCTGTGACAACTTTGACAGTTATGACGTTTTTTATATGAAGGAAATCTTTAGATTATTGTGAAGTGTTTTTACAAGTTATTTCATTTTTAAAGTTGTAAAAATTTATTAAGAACTATAAAATAAACTTTAATGTCGTTGCTTTAATTACATTGTTTATTTTTACCTTCAAAGAAAAATAAGATTATATAAGGCAGGAAGAAGATAAATAGTTTAGGAAGAATTTCTACGGATAGGGAATTAACCAGTTCGCTACTTAATTGAAACTACAGCTGCAACCCAAGCCGAGGTTTGGCCACTTTGGCACCCTTGAGCTACTTGCCACGCTTTCGTGGCTAAGTGCCTTAAGCCCTTATGGCTAACAATATTAACTATACAATCTATAAAACATATCTAACTCTTGGCAACAGATAGGCTCTTGTTTAATATGCGTTATTACAAGAATTGATTAAGAATTAATGTGGTTGTGATTGAAACAATTAAAAAAAGTTAGACGTTACACTTAAAAGAAAACTGGCTTTAGTGGAGAGTAATAGAAGCTCTCGAAAGAGGTCTCCAAAATATTAGTTTATTGAAATGTTCTTAATAGGATAAAAATAATGGTACGACTTTCCATTGACGTCCGTCGAATTGATCAGCGGGAGAGGGGTGGGGAGGGTGGGGGGAGGGCTACTGGCCCCCCCTTAAAAGGAAAAGTTGCGGAGCACCCCCCTTTTCGAGTTTTTTAAATTTTTAATTCTCAGGAAATTTTCCTCATTTTATGGGTTAAAACTAATAATAAGTGAAAAAAACAAGGGTGACCACTTGGAGGGGAAGGGGTCCCCTACGGAAGGAGCAGAACCCCTTTCATCAGCGAAAAATAGGGGGACAGATTCAGAGGGATTTTTATATCTATTTTGAGACTGCAACATCTCCAGCGCTGCGGGAAGTGTAGCCTCTACGCCCTTGCGTAACAAATCACAGGCATCCATTCTCGCCTCCGCAGCTTCGGCTTATTGGTCGCCTTTGGCGACCAGCCTCAGCCGCTTTGGCTCGTCCGATGCCTACAATTAGTTACAGCAGGCGGAGGCTGCTCTTCCTACGCGCCTCCGGCTTTATAAAAACACTCTAGGGGTAGGAGAGACTCATACCAGGTAGAGTTGGCGTCAATCAATTCAGTTCTTTGCCAAAAGTTGAACCTAAAGTATTATTTTATTTGTTATTTTCCCTAATAGGTACTGTTAAAATAAAACAAATTAAATACTAATTAATAATATTTTAATCAATTTTACAAACATATTGTATTAATTCTTGAAAAACATCTTTATGCACTATTTTTATTTTTCTTCACCAAGAATATTCTATGAGCCAGTCTGTGAAGTTTCCTTTATAACCATCCCTATGGAACATCACTTTTAAATTTTGCCAATGGCTTTCGATTCGTTTTGTGTGTGTCCCTTCTGGTGCCACAAATTTATTTATAGGGTTGCTGTGATTTACCTTCTTATGCATGTATCCATATTGAGGTAGGCAATCATAGGCTCTCCAAAAATCGGTATGGATTTCAGTGCCTACCTCCACATGCTTTTCTATTAGTGGCACCAACATTTCCGCAGATCTATCATTATCGGGACACACTTCTAATCTTAAATCATCTTTCCCGTTTTCTATCATGCCCAGCACCCAGTGGTCTTCAATGTGTCTCCCTCTATTGTACTTTCTTTTTCCAAATTTTGATTCATCATTTGTACGAAAAATCGTACAAAATAAAAAGCCTGAACCACAAATCTTGCCGTTAACTTCTTTGTGCTTCAATACATAAACAACTACTGTCTCCCGGCAGTAAGAAAACCAGTCAGCTATTGTCCTTGTTGATAAAACTGTTTCTCGATCTTCACGGGCTGTCTCTAATTTTACTTGAAGATAACTGTACTTTTGGTTGAACATATACATTAGTCGGAAGACTAACGATGACACTGACAATGACAGTTCAAAATGGCGTCAGTTTTACGTTTCGTTCTGCAAGCCCGCAAAAGACCAACTCTACACATTTTAATTTCATGAATCATAATGAAAATAATTCTATAATTTAATATATATAAACTGGTAAATATATATGTGCTTGATAAATTATTGAAATTAGTACAAAATATAATTATTTTCGTAAATTTATATAAAATAAAATGTTACTGAACATATGAGCACTTAACCGTAGGTAAAACGAAACGTTCAATGGCGTGAATCTGTGGTAGGGATTGACAATTATTACAAAAATATTTTTTTTTAATCAATTTTTTTCTCAAAAACTACGAGTTTCCGCATGTTGAAACTTTGCGTATGTGCTGTGCTTATAATAATGTAACCTTCTTGTAAAAAAAAATTCATCCCCCAACTCGACGGACGTCAATGGAAAGCTGAGCCAAAATAATATCCGTATTTACAAACAAAAAAGTAGACATTCACAAAGCATATTTTTAAGACATTTTAATGAATGTTCATAAATTTTATTCAAAATCATTCAGGCCTTTTCACTTCATCATTTGCCTATAAATCCGACCCTGTAAGAGCCAGTCTTCTTCTTGTACTATCTTTGTTCACATTGACATTTGACATCAAGTACAATTTTGATTAAACGTTATTGTATAACACAATGGAACCCAGAAATCTTCAGTTCAATTCCAGAACAGGAAGTACTTTTGTGTGAATGAATGTGATTGATAATTCTATGTCTGGATGTTCAACATCTTTACGTGTAGGTATCATAGTTAATAATGATATTAACGGATGTTTGATTACCCTAATACAAGTTAAAATGAAATGACTATGTATTAGATTTCATCCCCTCCAATCTATACCACTATTTTAAAGCTCAACAGATTGTTTATTTGAATATGTTTATATGTTTAATAATTATATACGAATATTTATGTATGATTTTAGGTGGTAGACGTGAGATCGCAAACCCCAGGAGACTGTTCCGATACTTATGTGTATGTTGCTGACGTGTCAGGATTCGGTTTGCTCGTTGTAGACGTCGCCCAAGATAATTCATGGCGACTAAATCACAAGAACTTCTTCCCGTATCCTTCAAGAGGCACTTTTACTATTGATGGTAAGGAACAAATTCATCAACCAATAATATTGCTGAATTTGATATTTATCTGTGTATAACTCGCACCAAACATTGTGGCCGACCTAATGAGTCCGAACTTGCGCATGGTAAAGACGAATTAATAATATTAGAACGCCGTAATGATATTATGTTATCTTGTTTATAGATAAATCATTAACTTTAACATTATCATTAAACTCATTAAACATCATTAACCTTAGTTTGTGTTGTATGTCTATGTTCTGAACGGCCACAAAATTTGACGAAAGGTAACTGCCAAAGAAAATATATGCCATGAACATATAATTTTTTACAATTCATTTGGCTATATGCTTCTTTGCGCCTTTTACGTCTCTGAACGCAACAAATTTTAAATTATATGAGGAACATTAGCCAGCCAACTGCATGAAAAACCCCGCTCTTCGCTAATTTTGTAATTGTTGTGGTGACTAGTATTGTGAAGTAATATTTATTACTCGCAAATGAGATAAAAAACATTGTATGCTACACGGGCGGTACGGGAATTACGAAAATCGACTCATTAAAACCCTCAGTCTTCGACTCCGGTCTTCTCATATACTCTCGTTCGTAATTCCTTATTTATCGCTCTCAAGACATAAAGTACTATTTTCTTATGAGGCACATTTCATTGTTTTTTACTATCTAATACGTAATTTATTTTTAAACAATTGGTATTATAAGTTTATTCATTGTTTGTTATACCACTGTATGCATTTTCGAGATAATTAAGAATAATATATTTTTAATTATATAAAGACAGTTCATAGTTTATATGTCAGTTGATAAGATGAATGAAATTCATATGACGCAATACCCTAGTCCGTGATACAGTAATTCTTTTTAAGCAATTTCAGTAATTAGTTCTTAGTAAGTATCTACACAATATAATGATATTGTAGAAAGCAAAAACAAGTTTCTGCCCGCCACTTAGTCTGCGTCGACTTCAGAATTGTTTTTTTACCGGGATATAAAGTACCTATCCTATGCCTTATTTCGAGTTATAAGCTAATCTGTGTGTTTAAGTTTCATCCAAATCCCTTTACCCGTTTTCGTATGATTGGGAAACCAAAAAACACACTTTCGCATTTATATGCACGCATAGCTATGTGTAATACCTTTTTAGAATCCCTATTAAATGCGCCAAAACTTGTAATACACGGTCACTTTTCGGTAGAGTATATTTTTTTCACAGTGGGGTCTGAAGTAAATAAAAAGTTATGATTTGAGATTTTTTTTTTTCGTAAAACTTAATATTATCCTCAACACACCCAATAAACTACCATAAATAGCATGTCTAACGCAAGGACGCATCAGTACCCATCTAGTGAAAATTGTAAAAAAGATACAAGTGTAGATTTTTTCGAATTTAAATAAGAATTAGTCAAAAAAGACAATTTTCTCATAAAAACACAAAATAAATTATATCTCTGCAGGGACCTTAAGGACCTCCCGTAGAACAATTTTTTGCAGCTGATGGCCCCATCTAACCCCTAGTTGCGTTTAATCCACGACTTTTTGGCCACCTTGTATAATGATGTTAAGCAAAACCCAGAAATACACAGTTTATATAGAAATAATGACCTATTTATATTTGCAATTACCTTAAAACCTCCGCGGAACTGCTAGCATTAGCAAATTTTGAGCATTGCTATTAGTTTAATATCTACTGTAAATCTAAAATAAAACATAATGATTCCAGGTGAAAGTTTCGACCTTATGGATGGTCTTTTCGGTTTGGCACTATCACCTTATCGAGCTGGAAATGACCGCTACCTATACTTCCATGCCTTGGCTGCTACCACAGAGAACGTTGTGCGAACCAGCATATTAAGAAACCATTCCAACCACCCTACACTTGCTTCAAATGATATTACAGTAAGTAGTTAACACTCATTCATTAGTTAATTTAAATTTGTTCAGAATCATAATTGTTGAATAAAAACGTATAGGTATTTAACTATAAGTAGATAATTATCAAACATGAAAGAATAAGTAATTGAAAGGGAAGACTAACAATATAGATATTTTTACCATTGCCCCTCGAAAAAGGGCATTTTGTTCATCGATAACAGTGATCAAATTCTCTTTTATTCACTGAGTGAATAAAAGTTTTTCTTTAGAACAAGCACAAATAATGTACCAAAAAATTGCGCGTGCAAAACTGTGTACGTGATAGAAGTGAAACTTCTTAAAATGAAAATCAGTGATGGGTTTATCACTATGTGTATGGTGGTCGCGATCTTTATTCTCTCTCGTGTAACGAAATGTGCCTAAACTTAATGCGTCTTTGAAATTTCACTCTCAATTCTCGTCCAATTATCGAATCACCACCTAAGAAGTTTTCTCGCAGTCAATTGTAAAAAGTAGAGTACATAACTAGTTGAAAAAAAAAATAATCTCGGTCCTTTTTTAGTATCCCTCGAATTAAATTCCCTAATTTTTCACTTGTTGTTTAATCTAACTATTTCCTAGTGTATCTATAAAAGTTTTACGATATGTCGAAGGATGAACTGAAGCGGTTGTCGATGATGACAATGGGATTACATTAATTTAAAATACGTATAATTATAACTATAAGTTTCATCAATAAACAAAAAAAGAAAAACATCTATCTAGGTAAACTTGGAATATAAAACATTATCTAAATGCAAAGTTTTATCGAAATCGTTGGAACCTTTTCCGAGAAACCAATTACATATATATGTATATACAAGAATTGCTCACATAATATAATAAGATAACTTTAAACCAAGGAGCACTGAGTGTATAGCTGTGATAAAATAGCTATACATTTTGTTTACAGGTACTTCCAGGAGAACGACCAAATCAGTCTGCAGCTGAGGCCATGGATCGTAATGGTGTACTTTATTTCGGATTAATGGAACCGCCCAGTATATGGTGTTGGAACTCTGCTACAGAATATTCAATGCAAAATTTTCATAGACTTGCGATTGATAAAGAAACTCTTCAGTTCGCTAGCGGTCTTAAAATCGTCAATAATCTCAAAGGGGAACAAGAGCTTTGGGTACTAACATCTAGTTTCCAAAGAGTAATGACTGGAAGTCTCAGTTCAAACAGAATAAACTTCAGAATTCACGCAGAACGGGTTTCCGTGCTTTTAGAGAAATCACTTTGTAGTTCGTCGAAAAATCAGAATGGTGGACACTACGCGAATATTATAACTGACAAAATAGACACACCTCGGAATCATTTTAAATACGGTGTTGTCTCTTTACTTTAAAGTTTAATTAAGTATTTCTCCGATAATTAAAGTTATGTGTATCCATTAAATGTAATTTTAATGACAGTGAATAAATTGAATACATTGGAACAGTTTTGTATTTATTACAGTTTAAACAGATTGCTTTATTATATTAGTGTACATTTGTATTTTCTTGGCGATGCTCATATCAATGTGCTTGTCTTCAACACCCACGATCATGCCTCCTATTATAGACTCGTCCACTTTTTCGGTAAGCTGAATGTTCTTGCCTGACTTCACAAATTTCTTTAAGGCGTCCATTAAAGCTTTCCGTGCCTCATCATCCAGAGGGGTTGCGGTAATCACTTCACACAAAGCCTCATTTCTATGTGCTACCATGACTACAAGAAACATATTGATCATACGTCTTAGTAATTTTAGACGTCCGTTCTCAGCTACTACTCCTAGAAAGTTGGATGCAGCAGCAGGCATACCTGTAATTATGAAAAACAGTAATAACTATAATTTATTCCCTGAGAACCAATTCATTGGTTGACTTACACATTCGAAAACTAACTTTATAATTTGGATATATGAAGATAAATTTTACATAGAATAGAAGAAATCTGCTGGTAATATATATTATGGGATAAAAATCATTCCTCTAATATAAAATCAAATACAATTCCAATAATAAATACATGTTGCAAGGGTTATATGGACACGTCAATTGTGTCCGACTGATTCGAAACCACCCTACACCATGTGTAACACCCGCTTTAGTGCCTCGTTTATGCGCGTCGCGTTTCATGATCAGCTGGTGTATATCCAGTAAGCGAATATCTGTGTACACTAGTCACAATGTACACAGTGACTCTATTGGTTTGTTGCGTTTCGGGATAAGCCAGTTATTGTGTTTATTGTGACTTTTAAACTTTTATTATGAAGGGCTGTTCATTTTTATTGTGTTACCCTACAAACTTCATTTTTGTACAGCAGTTTGAAGTCATAAATTCGGTATTCGGTATTAATTTGAACTATTATACCTTAAGTCCTTTTTGAGAAAAAAAAAACACAATACAATTTTGTTACATTATAATTACACACGGGATTATAAATTCCTTATTTTTGGATTTATTCCTAAACATTTGTTAAAAGACCTCTCTTAGTGCTTTTCAGGAATCTAGGCCTGCGACAAGTACCCTATAGGTTTTCATAATCGGTTATTTTAACTATAAAGTACTGTTAGAAAATGTACTAGAAAATGTATTTCTTTACAGCAGCATAAGGCCATAGAGTAGTATATAATATCAATTTCAACTTTATAGCTAATGTCTTTTGCGAGAAAAAGTGTCATCCAACCAGCGAAACAGACAGACAGATAACAAAGTGTTCTTATAAGGGTTCGGCTTTTTCATTATGAATAACGGAACCCTAAAAACACTGAAATAGAATATTCACCACTTTCCGTTGCTATTTCCCTAAGCAGTTTTGCCTTGGCTGTTGTTGAGAGCATACTGGTTTCTATAAAATCAACAATCTTAGGCTTTTGAATCTCCTTTTGCAAATCACGGAGAGACTTCTCTACTTGATCTATTTGGTTCATTTGGAGAGCTGCGCTGTAAAGAGCTGAAACATATCGTCCCTCCACACCTGTTTTCGTTGAACAAAATTGTTTTTATAAAAAAATACATTTTGGAAACCAAAAATATGATTATTAAAGGTAAGCATATAGGTTAAATTAAAAGTGCATTTCAAGTTTTTTTTTTAATGGTCAAATGCACGCCTCGTCTTACGTCGATACATAGCTGGCCCTGCACATTGGCTGACATTTGTGCTATGAACTTAATTGTCAGTTGTATGTCTGAGTGTTATTTATTTGTATATGTATGTATATCAGCTATTTATTAACCATAATACAATTTTTGTTTAGTTTGGAATGAAATATCCGTATGTGAAATTGTGTCCCCATATTTATTTACCTATGGGATTCCAACATAGCGTTGATAAACACCTTTCACCTTGATAAAAATATATATTTTGTGAATATATATTTTTATATCGGTTAAATCTTTCAGAAGTTACACGATCACTAACAGATACGCACACAAGATTTTTATATATAAGATATTATCACTAAGGAGTTAATAATTAAAAAAGTACAGAGAAGAAATACCTAATATACATTATATAATAAAAGCAATTTTTATAATATTTGTAACTTTCTACTAAGTACTTTCTATATAATCCACAATATAATAAATGGTTTGTAACAAAACTATTAATTTGTAAACTTGTTTTCTATGACATTTTTCACAATGATAATCATATTAAATTTATGATGAAAACTGTATTTTTACCAAATACAGGAATGGGTGGTTTTTTGGTTTGTGCTCCGCTAGACATTGATCTATAAAGCGAATGTAACCTATAAACAAATTTACTCTGTGAATATAACATTTTTCTTCACAACTCACTGCGATTTTTTAATGGAAAGATTATTTTTTATTTAATTTGACAGTTAATAAATGTATGTCATTGATTTGACGTAAATAATTGACACACTATTTTACATAAGTTGGTATAGGTACAGACATTTCAATTCACTCGTGCACGCGGCCGTGTGCGTGCTTAAAGTGTGTATAGATACAGTGACTACTCGTGAGTGTCAACACGAGTACAGAAAGTACACAAGAAAATTCTATCAGTTAATTTATTTATATTACTTATGTAGAATTTTTTTACATTTTATTTGTTCAAATTTCAAATAAATCAACAGTTCAATAACATAAATGTATGTTTATTGTACATATTATTCCGTATCACTACCACTAGAAATGCCAAATAATGAACTTTTTATTAATTTCATTATTTCCGTCATGTTCTGTTCAGTGTTATGTAAAGTGATATATACATATTTTTAAATTCCCCAGATATTTTCTATAGAGTTTAGAATGATACGGTGGTTTAATATTTAGATCATTGTGATAAGATACATTATAAACCACAACAACTGGTTAGGTGAAACATTTTCTGCGTGACGAACCAAATTTTTTTATTACCGACTGTACCCGTAGACAAAGCGATTAAAACACGTGTTAATCGGAAGACAACTGGCACGTTACGGGGGGTGTCACCGTCACACAAATAAAAACTACATGCTTACCTACTAGTCCGGGAGCTACGGGACCTTTTTAATGAGTAGCAATATACATTCTAGGACATGATTTTGATAATAGTTTATATATTGCTTAATGATAAACCTACTGCTATTATCGAGGTCCTGGGTTCGATTCCCAGGTCGAACAAATTGTTATTGGGTTTTCCTATGAAATTCTCAGTAGCAGCTAGGAGTTTGGCTTCGTGCCCGTTTAATGGCAATAGGCTCGCCCCCTATTACATGGGACCGAAGAACATACTCGGCGAACTGTGGGTGTACATTAGTACACCTCTGCCTAACCCTTCGGGGAATACAGGCGTGATGGTATGTTATGTTATAAACCGAGCGTCAGACTGCGCAACCTCACTTAGTTATGGTGATACTGCTGGTAAAATCGTCGTCAGTTATGTATAAGTAGTCATCGGAAAATTATAAAAATAAAGTAGTAGTATACAATCTGAAATTGATAGTGGTTAATATTTATGATAAATATAACAAGAAAAATATCGTCAGACTGCATGATAATGCTTAAAAGTTCGTCACTCAGGCCTGTAGAGAGTAGCGCAGCGTTTAAATGCATTGAGCGCACGGCGTCAGCGCTCCAACTGACGAACTTTTAAATATTATAATGCAGTCTGACTATCTTTTTCTTGTTATATTAATCCTACTAATATAATAAATGTGAAAGTGTGTATGTTTGGATGTTTGTTGCTCAATGAAGCTAAAACGGCTGAACAGATCTCAATGAAATTTGACACACAGATAGTCTATGATCTGGACTAGGGTACATAGGGACATAGGGTACTTTTTATCCCGGTAAAAGTCACAGTTTAACCAGTGTTATCTTACAAATATAATAAATGGAAAGTTTTTATGTTTGTTACTCGATCACGCAAAAACGGCGATTTTTTTGGTTTTTCGTGTTCCGAAATCAGTCTGTGTATATTCAATAATACGCAGATGAAGTCGCGGTTACCAGTTAGTAACTTAATATTTTAAAGAATTATTTGCTTTAAACTTACTCGTTTTGAGAAACATAAGTTTTTGTATCTAAAGCTAAAGTTTTGTTCAATTTTGCATTTCAAACAAACTTTTCTTTAATTTTATTGTATATATTCTAACTAGCTGTGCCCGTAGCTTCGCTCACGTGGACTACAGAAAGACCGCACGAATCTTTTTTTTTTTAGATCAGACTACACTGTTAGCCTTAAGGGCCCTGAAGCCGCTGCGGCTTTTACAGCTTCACCGGACTTGGCCCGCACGAATCTTGCTCCCCCGCCATATATAACCGGGAGGCTACTTTAAAGACAAAAATGCTTATTGTGGGTGTTTCTTAGAAGATAGATATATACTCTCCCAGACTTTTTTGTAGATCTTTTTAATATCTACAGTTGTATATTACATTAATTTACTATATCTCTTATGGTTTACTCAGCGTAATCCATTTAAACACCCGAATTGATTCACCATGAACAGTTTTTATTTATTTGTGCGGAACCCTAATTCTTTTAGTAAAACAAAAGTAGCCTAAGTTACTCCCTATAAATTCAGCTATCTACCAGCGAAAGTCACGTCAAAATTGGTTCAACCGTTTCGGAGATTACCCGGAACAAACCGACAGACAGACAATTTTTTTAAAATGGGCTTTTTGTTATAGGTATCGTATATACTTTCATATGCATTTAGTAAAAAACTGTTATTTTGACATTACAAATGGACACTTCAATTTTATTAATTGTATAGATATATAGATATAAAAGCTGCAGAGTTTTTTTGGTTGTTTAAATGCGCTATTCTCTGGAACTACCATTAAGAATTTTAAAAAAAAATCGCGTTTGTATCCAATTTATATGGGAAGGTTTATAGGCTATATACCTTCACGCTACCACTTGAAAGAGCGGAGCAGTAACCATGAACGTCAAGTAATCTGGCAAGTTGTAAGGAACTTAAGCAAGTATGTACTGAAACTGCGAACAATGATAGGCTACACAGATGCGTAGACGAGGGCGGGCGCGGCGCAGAGTTAGTCGAATCAATTCAACACGGGTGAAACCGTGGAACACAGCTAGTCATAAATATTAACCACTATAAATTTCAGATTGTATATTACTAGTTTATTTTTATAATTTTTCGATGACTACTTATAAATAACTGATGACAATATTATGAGCATATCGAGATGGGACGGTTGTTTTCTTAAATGAACATTATAAGTAAGTAATGTGATAATTTGTAGCATGTATACTGCTACAAAATTGTTTTTTTTTTTTTTTTTTTTTGATAACAACTAAGGGCTTCCCAAGGGTCTGAAGGTCAGGTCCTTTATTAGCAGTTTGTAAACTACTTATGCTAGGAAATTTATGGTGTATACTTCCACGTGCCAAAAATGCCCGTAGCTACCGGACTATACCAGCTCATGTACACATAGGACCGCGCGCAAAGTTGAGTTGAAGTCATACTTGTAAAGAGTAGCACTAAAGTAAGAAAGGAGGAAATAAAAAGTAATATTTTTATTATTGTCAATAATTCTAGTACCTATGATACAACTGAAAAGATTGTGCCAAGGTAAAGATAAGTGTTTTTTTAATTTTACTTGAAATGGTTGTAGCAGCGTGTGCGCTCCGGTAAATATTGCAAACTTAACAAAACGATATGTCGAGGTTGAGAGCGCACACGGGCTTCAGTCGTCGTCCCTTCGCGGTTATTAATGTACTACTATATCGGAGTAAAGGAATACGCACATTAAATATGACTATATTATTTATCTCTATAGAAACCTCGTAAGGAAACTAGAGGTAAATTAACAATAAATACCTACAGAGCATTAATAAGGTAAATGGTTGAGGTACTTAGTCCCTAGAGGGAACTAATTTACACATTAACTTACAAAATTATGGCTACTGAGTTTTTTTTTAGGATAAAAAGGGGGCAAACGTGTAGGTGGCGCTTCTGATGGAAGTGATGACCACCGCCCACAAACATTCGCAACACCAGAGCGTTCGCAGATGCATTGCCAGCCTTTTAGGGAAGAATAAGCTCTCTTCTTGAAAGTCAGGTCATAACGGCTCGGAAAGACTTCAGGCGACAGCTGGTTCCACAGAGTGGTTGTGTGAGGCAGAAAGTGCCTTAAGAAACGCACTGTTGTGGAACACTGGACATCGAGGTGGTGTGGATGGAATTTACGATTCTGGCGCGATGTCCGATGGTGAAATTCAGCAGCCGGGATCAAACCAAACAATTCTTCAGACACTCCCCATGATAAATGCGGTAGAATATGTAGAGTTGAACCAACATCTCTACGCAGAGTCAATGGATCAAGCCGATCGGAAAGAACTTGATCGTTAATAACTCGAACCTCCCTACGCTGAATGCGGTCAAAAGAAAGTAGCTGGTATTGGGGGGCTCCCGCTCAGAGATGAGAACAATACTCCATGTGGGGTCGAATTTGCGCCTTATAAAGATTTAGGCGATGAGCCGACGTGAAGTACCGTCTTACCTTACTGAGCACACCAAGCTTCTTTGAGGCCAATTTGGCCTTACTTTCCAACTGACCACGGAACTGGACGTCACTCGAAATGACGACGCCAAGAATTCCAATCCTGGCTGTGGCAGACAGGGGAGTGTTCTCAAAATGATGAGGTGCGACAAATGGTGACATTTTAGCGGTTAACGTGCAAACTTGTGTCTTCATAGGGTTGAACTGGACTAAGTTTAGTCGACCCCAGTCAAAGACTTTAGTTAACAAAGACTCGACTTCAGACACAAGTTTGTTCAGGCTCTCATCGACGTATTCCCGAGAGATACAAGACATCCACAGTGCTTTCGTCAGCATAACAATGAATATTGCTAATTTGCAATAAGTCATTGAAATACAGGAGAAACTGAGTCGGAGACGGTACACAGCCTTGTGGGCCCCAGCATTGAGAAATTTAGGATCAGAACATGCACCGTCGATGACGACCTTGATGCTCCAATCGACCAAAAAGCTGGTGATCCAATTGCATAAATCCTCGGGGAGCCCATAAGAAGGTAGCTTTGAAAGAAGCGCTTTATGCCAAACCCGATCAAAGGCCTTCGCTACGTCTAGACTGACTGCAAGCACCTCCTTTTGTCTCAACTGCTTCTGCCCACCTATGTACCAAGTAAACTAGAAGATCCCCGGCCGAGCGACCCCGACGAAAGCCGTTCTAGCGGTTACCTATATTAATCTATGCTAGCGGTCGCTAATCAACCGGTGCTCCTCCAAGTACCGCAGTAGCTGGCAGTTTATAACGGATTCCATTATCTTGGAGAACAAAGAAGTGATGGCTATAGATCTGTAATTGGACGGATCCAAGCCGTTGTCTTTTTTAGGAAACGGGTGCACTAAAGCGGCCTTCCAGGATTTCTGGACTACGCCTAATGCATAGGAGTGCTGGAAAAAACGCGTTAAAACCGGAGTCAACTCCGGAGCACATATCTGCAGCACGATCGGAAGGATGCCATCAGGTCCATTTGACTTATCCAAGGAAAGAAGTGCTTAGTGAACTGCACTTTGCCGGAACTTAACCTCCGGCATCGTAGTATTGCACCGCGGTATTGACGGTGGAGAATTTACCTGATCATCCAGAGTTGAGTTGGTTGCAAAGAGAGAGCCCAGAAGATCGACTTTCAACTTCTCGGCATGGGCCAACGAGTCATCCTCCGTGTGCAGAGTCAGATTGTGTTTCTAGGTATAATCTTATTCTGTACTAGCTGTGCCCGCTGTTCCGCTCGCGTGGACTACGGAATGCCGTCGTTATTGTGGTGACCTCACGTCCACCCCTTGCGGTTATTTTACAGATAAAAATGATTATTATTTTATTTACGCGGAACCCTAATAATTTTTCTAAAATAAAAGTAGCCTAAAATGATTAATCCATGATTAGCCAGTGAAAGTCCTGTCAAAATCGGTCTGTAGATGAACTATTGTCACCACTTTAGCGGAGGTGAGGAACAGAGAGTAAAGTTCCTCATCCACCATAGAAAAGGGAGGATCCTCCGACCAGACGGGTGTTATGACTGGCGGGCAGCTGCCCAACGGTTGTAGTCGGGTTCTTGTATATATACTCAATTGAAGAGTTAATTTCTATTGCGCGATGTAGGATGCGTCGTATGTGGCTCGATAGATATCGCTGTGTGTCGCTATGTAGATGTCGCTACATCACTCCCCTCCGAGACCGGAGGTCGATAGCAGGTTAAGTCGTCCATACATAATCTAGTGATGCTTGCCGGGCCAGTGGGATGTTCCAGTGAGTCGGAACCAGATGCCGCATAGTTCATGGTGAGTCGGAACTATCTGCGGTGATGCCCCAGTGAGTCGGGCTGATGCCCCCAGTGAGTCGGGGTAATGCCCCAGTGAGTCGGGGTAATGCACCAGTGAGTCGGGGTAATGCCCCAGTGAGTCGGGATAATGCCGCAGTGAGTTGGGGTGATGCTCCAGTGAGTCGGGGTGATGTCCCAGTGAGTCGGGGTGATGCCCCAGTGAGTCGGGGTGATGCCCCAGTGAGTCGGGGTGATGCCCCAGTGAGTCGGGGTGATGCCCCAGTGAGTCGGGGTGATGCCCCAGTGAGTCGGGGTGATGCTGCAAGAATGCTCCAGTGAGCCGGAGTGTTGCAGTGCTGCGTAGTGACTGGCTGCTGCGTCGACCAGGAGAGAAGTGCGTCTCTGCTTGCTGACCGGCCGAAGTGCAGTGTGCTGTGCCCAGGTCGCTGAGAAGGCTGTGGGTGATGACCAGGAATGCGCGCGTCCGCTGCATGCTGGTGGTGAGGATACCCCGTAGTAGCCGTGGATGCTGGCTGGCTGTATGACTCACTGCTCGAAAGCTTGTGGAAGTGATGATGACATCACGATGTAGCTGTGCGAAGAAGGTTGCGCTGACGATCATGTCGGGGTCACCAGTGTAGATGGTTTTCGATCCCAACGGATTCGGAGATTAGTCGGAACAAACAGACAAACAAAAATTTAAAAAATTTACTTTATACCGTATATCGACTGTATACCGTATATACTTTCATATGCATTTTGTTAAATTCTGTTGTGTTGACATTACAAACAGACACGTAAATTTTATTTATTTGTATTTTCTATAATTAATAATCAAATGTTTTATGTTTTATTTATTTCATAGTTTTCTTAACAATTAGGAAGTGTATTCATTGAATATTATTATTAGGAGATGTACATGTTGAAAATATGTTATTTAATTATTTTTTTAATGTCTACCATGGACCTACTCTACGTACGGACTACACGAAAAAATTGGCACAAATCAAGTAGAATTATATATACGTTGATATACGCCTATCCAATTTGATACAAACTTAACAAGGATCAATGTGCAGATCTAAAATTAGTGATTTCAACGTACCGGAGATAACTAGACTAGACTATACACTAGACCTGATATTATTGTGTAAATTATCAGCTGTAAAGCAATTGGCTGGTGCCTGTAATTAACTAATAGCAATGTGGATTAGAGCCGAGTTTTCAATCAACATATACTTCTGTTTGAGGATATCTTTAAATTTAGGCAAGTTTTCCATTATTATCTGTCAAAAGGTCAGAAAATAGATTTATGTGACATTTTAAAATCGGGCTTACTCTGCTTTAAAGGGTCACAATATTTTTGCGCCTATAAAAAAATAATAACTACGTTGATATATCACTCTAAACGTACTTATATTATTGATACAGTGATTTTTTTAAATATATATATATATATATAGGAGCGCGACACTGTGCCTGATAGTAAGCTCAGCACAATCCAGAAATAACGGTGACAAACCTAGATAAGCAGATTAGATTACATTAGATTAGATTAGATGATTAGACAACATAGATTAGAGATTAGCAGTACATTTACGGTCGTTCCTATCATGCCAGCTTGCAAGCTTCTCAGCAACTGAAAGCAGCGACAAACTAAATTAGAGTTACAGTGAAGGGTGTATAATAGGTATGGAAAGTATTGGTGTGATATTTTAAGTAGATACGGTATTAACGTTCTTTACATGCCATCGTGATTGGTGGGCAATTTCACTCAGTTAACTTTCGGCTTGGTACCGGCGTGAGCGAGCAGAAAACTTTATCCACTTTTGACAACAGAGTATCCGCCTTGAGTTGATTTCCTATCTCTTTTGTTTCAACATGCTGATAACAAAATTTGTACCGGTTTCTCATTGAGAGAGAGTATAACGCGTCTGTATGTATATAAAACGTCATCGGTATCTGCGTTATTTGTAAAGCAGCCACGCTTTTGTCTACAAAACAACGACTCTACAAATTTAAAGTGTTAAGGACGATTGCGTTATACATAAGCGGTTTGCTTAAATACTTTTTCACAATACTTTTAAACAGGGTCAGGAACAAATTATAATATTATGTAGTTTGCAATGTGGTTATTACTATAATTGGATTATCTGAAAGTTTGATAACAAACCGTTTGAACGCACTCGGTTCTGCATTGAATTCGCGCGTTAAGAAATTGGTAAAGGTATCAAAGTACATACGTTATTAAAGGATTTAATTTAAAGGATTAAAGGATAATTTAAGGATGGGCTTTTTCATTTTACAGATTTTAATATTGTTTTTAAATTTGTAAAATAATTAAGAACCTCGCTGATAACACAGAGATCTATTTATTCATTTTACAGTTCGGTCTATTTCGATATACTTCTACGATAGATATCGTTGTTTGGTGTTTTAGCAGTATCGAGATTTTTATTAAATTACACTAAACATACATACTATAATGCGTCATTATTCACTGGATATTCACGCTTATTAAAAATAAAGATATTAAATAAACCTAGTTTTCCCTAACGGTTAAAATTTAAAATGATTTTACTTGGGTATTTTCAAAGCCGTACGTACGTACGTCACTAACCATCAAGTATGACCGAGGTGGAGTGAGATTTTTGTTAGTTGCTGTTTTTCCTACACTAAATATACCATGTGGACGAAGTCGCAGGCACGGCTAGTTTATAATAATTTCTTCGATTGTAAAGACATTTCCCTCCCGTTTCAAATAAACGTGTTAGACAACACAACCACAGATTTGAGAATCGCTGATTTGAATTTGAAATTGAATACGGCCGTTTTCAATAACATATCTGAGTTTTCTATCCCCGATTAGTGTACATATTTGTAATAAGTACTATCTTTAACTTAAGGCAGATATCAGCTTTCCTCATATCTGTTCAAGCTATAGGATATGGATATATATTATGTATATTCGAAAAATCATCGATTGATATGTTAATGAAAAAAAAGTAAGGACAAAAGGTTATTTTTGTCCATCTAACTGAAACAACGGAAAGATAGGTTATTGAAAACGATCGTTACTTACTTTCACGAGCTCTATCGATAAGTATATTTCAAATTTTGATATCTATATAAAAAAAATATTTAACTACTCAGATTATTTAGCAACCAAATTCAGCTTTCTTTTATTTGTTGTCGTACTTGACATTGTAGTCGTTGGCTAATTGTCGTAAATGAAGTATTTATTTGAACATCGCTTTTATAACATTTTTTGTATGATAATAGCTCTAAATAAAAAAAAGTTAAAAACATTTTTATTTCCACTTATTCGGTTTTTTGCGTTTCCCTTAAAGTCGTGTTTTAGCTTTTAATACATTTGAGACTCGAAGGGTCGATATGCTCCCGATGACGTTTTTGTAGGCCTTTTTTATATCTACAATTATGTAGTAGGTACTCTGATTTGAAATATCTCATAAGGTTTATTATTCAGCTTAAGCCATTTAAGCCCCCAAATTGATTCATGACCGGTTTTTTTTATTTGCGCGGAACCCTATTTCTTTTTCTAAAATAAAAGTAGATTTAAAGTTACTACTTATAACGGAGCCATCTGTCAGTGAAAGTCCCGTCAAAATCGGTCCAACCGTTTCGGAGTATACCCGGAACAGACAGACAGACAAAAATTTTAAAAACTTTTTTTTTGTTATAGTTATCGTATATACTTTCATATGCATTTAGTAAAAAGCTTTTATTTTGACATTACAAACAGACACTTCAATTTTATAAATTGTATAGATTTCTAAAGTTTATACAACATTACCTGACGAGTATCTTGCCTATTGTTATACTTATAGACTAATTTAGTTGTAGACCAATGAAAACCCGTTCGGTTTGGTAAATCTTTGTTTTGCGTTTTCACAAAGTACATAAACCGGCAAAGTGTAGGTAGCTACCGTTGCTTAGTATGAGTAAGTATCTAAAGGATTAAGAAAAAATAAAAACTCTGTCCAATAAAATAATAAAACATTGAATATATGATCAATATTATATATATTATTATTATATTATATATATGATCAAACAAGAACGTCGTACTGGAAAGCTTGGTCCGTCTCCAACAAAGCTCTGATGTATACAACTAACGAACCGAGAGCCATGGCTGACGTCAACGAGTTGCACGTGCCGCCATCGGACGAGGCTGCCTTCTTCACTCTATACTCTTCCTGGAATGTAAACTAACTATCAATCAACTTACATATAACTAAAGCTGGTCAAGGTAAGTACATCCCTCCGTTTTTTTTTACTTCGTGTTTATAGTTATACTATACTATATAAATTATAGTAACAAATTTTTAGGATTGTTTTAAGCATTGGATTTAACAGTGAAATTTGAAGAACGGTATATCAAAAACAGTGGAATTAGACGATGGCAAAGAGAGTATCTTGGTTTGCGATGACCATTTGTTAGTTATTTAATTTAGGTAGATCATTGTTATAGAATCTTAGGTATAATGCAATCAATTTATCCAGCAAATACAAAGCATGCAGTTAATTTAATTTATTAACTAAATATTTATAAGAAATTAACTGGTACTTGAGCATAATCACAAAAAAAGAAATACAGGAAACAGTTTTCAACGAAAATCAAATCGAAATCAATTCGTTTTAACATAAAAACAAATATTTAATTTTTCTTTAATAATTTAAAACAAGCGAACAAAACATTTTGATACTGCATTTAATATAATACCTCTCGTTCTTTAGGTGGCGGCGAGGCAGCAGGTCCGATAAAACCGGTAAGCTTTAAAAACGGTTGACGATCATCAGAATAACAACCCTTAGGCTCCTGCCAAGCCAAAACTTTATTCATCCAACGTGGTTTTATAAACTCTCCGTAGCCTTGCGATGCACAATACAAAACTGAAAATATAGTTTGATTTACCGTTTGATATGTTAATTGGGCACTTTATTCATATGTTTTTTGTTGTTATATAATCTGCCTTTAACATTAAACTGAATCTAAAATGCGTTATTCAATTTAGGTCCCAAGATAGCGCTAAAAGTTAAAACACTATTACCGATTCGGAAAATATCCGGGTCATCGAGCCGAGCCGGTAAGAAACTCAAACAGGTTTATCAATTTTTTTACTATTTAAAAAATATTTACATTAATAATTACATTATTTTAATGGATGTACCTAGAGGGAGTTATTTCGAAACATCACTATCATTCACGTATTGATCCAACCTATAGATACTAATAATCTTTTGATAATAAAACCTGTTTCACATGACCCTTGAACTTACTTTCTAACTTGCCTAGTGATTTTATTATGGACTCTAACCCTAGTACCTACAAAACTTTTATTGTTTTTCTATTGTATGTCTAAAACACGGAATGACTAATTTCTCTATAATTATAATATTAAAGTATGTCGGTCATTTTCTAAATCTAGCTTAACTATATTTTTGCGAACATATATTAAATTGAAGGAAGAAATAAAAACTGTTACCACATTATTGCTTTATATAATAACGTACTTTGTTGCATAAATAGTGTTCTAGTTCCCGCCGGATGATTCCAAGCTTCAAGAGATTTCGTCTCTTTGTAAATTTGTATGCAAAGTTTATATATATGAGCATGCAGATCGAGTCCTTCTAAACAATCGAAGAGTTTTGCCAGTATCCCAGCTCGGAGCCGACTAGTCTGTTGGAAAGCAAGGCCAGAGCCTTTGATCAACTGCGCTGAACATTCTGGCGTCACTTCGCAAACCCCTTCGGAAACTGTTGTTTGAGCCTCCATCGACGAAATTAATAATTGCATCGTGCAAGCATCTGTAATTAATACATCTATGTATTAATATAATATTACGGATGTTTGAAAATGTTCTTATCTCTAGATTGAGTTGTTTTTGATAATGCGACGCTTACAATTAGCCATCTACAGATCATATCAAAATATAAAAGAATTCACGACTTGAAGATCTTTAAAAACAAAAACCAAAAGTTGTATAATTTGCTGGATGAATTTTGTCATAATTAGTTATTATAATAAAATTCTAAAGCTATACACAAACGGACAGTCGGCATCAATGTAAAATTATATTAGTGTATTTACATTGGAATTGTGATTTCGCTTCCAGCGCGATTTTTAAAATTAGATGTAGTTGATGTAATAGGACTCTAAGAAATTGTATGGTTAGAATGATTTTTGTATAATTGCTATACCTCGTTAAATGGATGAGGTGTATTTTATCAATATATTTATATAGTCCCAGGATCACCCAAGAGTTTTAATTAACTTAGTGTTTTTTGCCGTAGTATAACTGTAGACTGATAGGAAGGTGATTGGATGGAATATTTCTTTTTTTGTTTGTTTGTCCCCTATTTGTTCCTATTCATCCAGTTGCGATGAAATTTTGGTGAGTTTTTGGTGCACACCTGCGAAGACTATATTATAAGTACCAGTTTTCAATAATAAATAACGTGCGAGTCGTTTCATTACGCAAACAACGGGAATTAAGTTGCAGGCAAAATCTATTAATGTGGCAATACGTTTGTTTGAATGTTTATCGATCAATCACGCTCAAAAAACTAGTCGGATTCTAATAAAACTTGGAATAGAAGTCGTGTTTGTCGTGAATAGTAATAAAAACATAGGATACTTTAACATCGATATACCTAAATAAATAAAAAGCGACCGTCCAGCAAGCGGACGCCAGGGAGCAATAAAATATAATTATCACTAATAATTAGTAGAATCTAGTACCTGCTGCTTTTCTGCTAGGCATTTTAGTTCTAGCTTCTTGTACGTATTGCTCAAAAGTAAGCCTATAAGGTTTCTGTGTTCCCAATGTACCCAGTGTAATCGGTTCCAATAATGATGATAGCACGTCCATATTTTCGAATACTGCTTTAGCCACTGCAATATAATAAATATTGATAAAATAAAAAACCATTGTACTTGTATTATATACCTACCCAAGTAAGAAGTTACACTTCTTTGGCATAACAATACAAAAGTAACTCCAAGATGGGAGCCATATTAAACTAATGTTTATATACACCTTTGAATTATTTTCTACCCGACTTCAAATAAGGAGGATGTTCTCAATTCGAATGTACATTTATTTATTAATAATGTTCTGCCATAGCTTCTTGATTTATGAATCGATTTGATACCTCGAGGGTAGACCCATTATAATTTCTTTGGCATTGAACCTTCGACTTCGAAGATGTACAAGGGAACTCCTGAAAATCATTGAACTTGGTTGTTTTTTTGTCAAAAATTGTTTTAAGGGTAACGTTAATGAAATTGAAAACAGACGACGCGTAGGCGAGAACTTGACAAGAAACGAGATGAACTAAAGACCGCCTGTAAACAATATTTGTATATTACGTAATTGATATTCCAACATATACACATTGTGGTAGCACTTTCACTGCTAAAATAGGATTATATTAGCCACATTACACCTAAACACAAAAGGTCCTAATCCATATTTTAAAAGTAGAATAATTCGCTATAGCTGAAATCGGTAAGGATGATTATTACACAATTAAAATAAAGCCAGTAAAACAATTTACATGATTATTGGCTATCTTCATCATGTCACACTTCCGAAACTTAATGCGAGCGCAGTTCTCATTTTTACCCTTTACTAAACGCGCCAAAATAAATATTAACTTCTGAAAGTAGTCACAAAAGTTGGTAAAATACTTAAAAATAGATTATAGTATGTCAATGCTATTTTTTAAAAAGTAGCCCAAAAATGCTCAAATCCATATTTAAGTAAAGTTGATTTTAAAGCATAATAAATAACATAACATATTAAGTAAAAACTTTTGTTAAGTTTTTTTGAATGAATTCGCTTATATTTCGACTGTAAACTACAATAGCAGGTAGATAAACGTATATGGCATATCGATATTATTCATCCATACTAATATTATAAATGCGAAAGTAACTTTGTCTATCTATTACGTTTTCACGCCTAAACCGCTGAACAAATTATAATGAATTTTGGTACAGAGATAGATTGAACCTTGGGAAAGGACATAGGGTACTTTTTGTAGCGAAAGTAACATTTTAAGGTATAGGATGATAATTTGTACACGAACAAAGGAATAAGGAACACCAACGCGAATGCGCGGTAATATCGGCTGCCATGGCAACTGGTTTGTTGATATATTGACATTGTTACACTTTTATAAGAAATATATTGTATTTCTAATACGTACCTATGAAATGATAATCCAGTATTCTTTTAAAGATTGACTGAAGTCCTTTTAAAGTCTTTAACTGCGTAGTATGGCATAATTACTGTTTTATTGAAAAGTGACGTGCCCTATAGACCGCGGCTCGTGGGATTTTATATTTATATTCTAAGCGATATACCTATTGTAAATTATCTGGATTATACAGTTTTGCTACAAGTGAATTATTTCATTGTG
This sequence comes from Saturnia japonica, assembly GCA_033032175.1. Classification (NCBI taxonomy): domain Eukaryota; kingdom Metazoa; phylum Arthropoda; class Insecta; order Lepidoptera; family Saturniidae; genus Saturnia; species Saturnia japonica. Next base: position 11,396,926 of record CM065314.1, read on the forward strand.
TTATTATACATGTGATGAAAATAAAACTTGGGTAAACATTCGCACGAAGAACCCATCATGTCTCAAATTAGGGACATGAAATTCATATTTATGCTTTTGGTAAGAAAGAAATAAAAGGGGTTCCACGTTTTTCAAAAAACCTTGCCATAGGTCAGTACAATAAGGGGTGAATTTAACTATTTTTTAAGTTTTATTGGGACGGTTCATGCTTTGGATTCGTATTAGCATAATTATAATGACAAAACCATACACACTAATAAACCCATATATGTTTTTCTTTTGGTTAGTCGTGTTCCGAAATCAGCCGGTGCATAATCAGTAATATAGCGGGGTGGTAGGGATTGCGACCACAATACACATTGGGATAAACCCATCTATGATTTTTTTTTTCGGTTTGTCGGGTTATGGCAACATAGGTGTGTATGCAGTAATAGTGGCGGCGCTAGGCGACGACCTCGCGCTTGTGGAGGCCTCGCAAAAAACTTTTAACTAAACAATGATATTTAAAGTTATCTATATTAATTAATACATTAAATATATTTCCAAAATTTCTCGATAGAGCTACTTATATGATGGAAACTGATGTTGAATACTTATAGTATCACAAATTATTTGTCTGTATGTTCAGATTTAACTCAAAAATGGCTTGAGTAATTTTCATGAAACTTTTTACAAGGGAAGCTTATGTGATCCTTGGTCAATAGATAGTCTGTAAGAAATTTTAATAATAATTTAAGAAATTGTGGCGAAGATAACAGCGCGTGGCTGTGCCGTGCAGGTGTGTACCTCACACCCCTGCGCCCGCGCCGCTGGAATGCGAGCTCTGCGGCAAGTCGCGATCGCTCGGTCGCAAGCGCCAGTCCGCTACCTACTCTGACGGCGAATGCACGCGCATTTTTATATAGCTCCGTGCAAGTTTTATAATCACGTGTGCCTACCCTGTTTATACTTTTTAATAAACAACATTTTAACTTCCACACACGCCTAATTTATTCTCTCCGCAAGTTGTAGACCCTGGACGAGGGCTACAAAATAATAAAAAAATCCAGTCAAAATATTTCCTTTATTCGATTTTGATTAAAGCTATTTTAATAAATCTGTAGTTCTGTCGTAAATTTCATATTTTCCAAAAATTTTCCTGATAGGCATACTATATGAACGATACTAATGACGAATATGCCATTATATCATTTTGTTGTTTTAACCGATTTTGATTTTGTACTAGTATCAGTAAGAAGTTTAAGTATTTACTTAATTTATGGGCTATAGCAATTGTCAATATTACTTACTTCTAGAAATCGTAAAAAAGTTAAAATTTGTATTTTCATGAATTCTCAACTGATTCTGATCGTGTTTTGTAGACGGGAAGCATACATATAATAGAATACATTAGAATTCGTAGAATGGAATAATAATGTTAAACCGATTTTGATGGAAATTGTACACGGGAAATAACATGCCATTCCTCAATTGATACGGCAGCATAGGAATTGTCAACAATTTGGGTAAAAATAAAATTACGGAATGAAAATAACTACTACGTAACTATAAACGCGTGCGGAGCCGCGGGCACACCGCTAGTGTCAGTATATATTAATTTATAGTCGTCATTATATTAATTATTTTTAGTATACTTCTCTGTCAATGACATGAAACTAAATTCAAATTGATTCAGTAATTTTCAAGTGATACGCGTTCTAACACAGAAAATTTACAATGTTAATGTTTAATAACCCTGGTACCCGGAGCTACCGCCCGCGCCCGTATTGCACCTCCACCACCCGTATACCTCTAAAACCAGTCCTATATCCATAAGATAACTTTTAAGGCCAATACTAAAAAGGACTGCAGTCCTACCTAAAGACAGTAAATAACAGGTTGCTACTCTTAAAGACTGAGCTGCATTCGCCAATGCATGAAGCCAACTACGTCCTTCGTACCACAGCACAGCAGTGCGAGCAAACAATAAAGTTACTCACTCAACTTGTAATCGTATATTTATTTCGATATAATTTTAGGTAACAATAGTAGGTATCTTTCTCCTAGCTAATCTAAATACAGTGTAAACTCTTTATAACGAAACTCAAGGGACTGAGCATTTTTTGTCGTTATAGAGAGTTATCGTTATATGGAGTAAACAAAAAACCAATACCAAATTAACAAGAATTTTTAATATGTATGTCTTAGATAATAAATGCTTATAAATTATTGTTTACACATATAGTCTGATAACTTTGTCTAACGTTTTTTGCTATGCCAGTACTTGTTTTGTATTATTTTATGTATTCTATTCATATCTAGATATGTGGTGGAATGGTCTTGATTAAACAACAAAAAATTTCTACCAACTTAGCGGCAACTAGGGCTTGTTGAATTGTTGGTGGTGATTCGGCTTTGTCCACTTGATCATCTTCTTCATCTTGATTATCAGGTGTTTCCTGACTTTTTGACACTAAATCAACAATTTGTTCATCTGTAAGTGTACCAGTTGTGGCTACATCCTCATCTATATTTTCGTACTATTGTAGATCTTCGTTAAAATTGTTTGGTATGTTGAACTGGCTTATCCATTCACTCAGTGGTAGATTGTCTTCACTGTCAAATTGGTTCGTTTCTTGGCTACTACATAATCCAGCATGTCGAAAAGAATGTTGGATAGTGGCTGCTGTTACCTCTTGCCAGGCTTTTGATAAGAACTTCACTACTTGTAGCATGTTGATCGAGACCTTGCCGTCAGTTTCGATCATATCCATCAACATTTTCCGTCTATAGTGGCCCTTTAGGCTTTTAATTACACTCTGATCCATTGGTTGTAAAATACTGATTGTATTAGCTGGGAAAATGCTAACTCTATGTTTCGAAGATTAGATATGATTGGGTGAGCAGGACAATTGTCTACTAGAAGCAAGATTTTCCGTGATTTTAATTCAGCATCCCATTTTCTCACTTCCTCTTCAAAAATCTGCGATGTCATCCAAGTTGACTTGTTTCTTTTGTACGTAACTGGCAACTGTTTTATGTTCTTGAAACATCGAGGGTTTTTCGATTTGCCTATAACTAAGAGCTTTCTTTTTTCTGTGCCACTCATATTGGCAGCCACTAGAACTGTAATACGCTCTTTAGACAGTTTTCCTCCAACACATTTTCCCCTTTGAATTTTAAAGTTTTGTCGGGAGTCAACTTGAAAAAAAGGCCAGTTTCATCTGCATTAAAAATGTCTTCTGGTGAGTACTTCATCTTTACCGCTCCACTCCGCTTTCTCCGCTTGGTGAGGAGTCGGATCCGACTAGGAACCTCGGTACGAGAATTAATCCACAGGGTTTCTATTCTCACAATCGTATAGATGTCCACAAGAGATTTTAACCACACAACTGATTAGAGTAATATATTTTTTATGGAGTAGGTCGGAGCTCGTCAAGCCGCCGCCAGACATGAATGTATTAGATTTTTTTTTCTTTTAATTGTTCTTGTTCCACGGTCTTCGCACCAATGAAAGAGCGGCGCGGTGGCGTGGACCCGTGTGCGGGAGCCAATCACAGCCCGGCAAGGCCACAAACAACATATTACACTCGAATTGACAAAAAGAACAAATGATGTTTCAGTGTTGTCACAAGTAATAATTAATTATTTTCTCTTACAGTAGTTACGTAACAATTACAATTTTACGAGGGGGCTACAGATATTTATTATACATCAATATAAAATTTTTAAAAATTCCACAAAATATCTTGCCCTTTTCTAAAATTTCATGCTTATTCTCTATTGTTTAAAAAAAAAACATTTTTGGATATTTCACTTTATGTTAAATATAAAATTTTATAAAAATGGGCTCCAAGCAGCAAAAAATCTGTAGGTAAGTTATTTAAACTTCTATGTCGGCATTTGTCAATAAAGAAATAGGAAAAAATTGTAGGTTAACAATTACATAACATTTTGAAAAATCAATTAATTTTTTTTTCTAACAGAGCTTTAAATTTTTTATTATTCAGAAGACAGCATAATGTTTTCCATTTTTTAAATAGAATAAATAAATATTTCATGTGTTATTATAATCTCTTGAGCGGGGCGGTGCGCCCATGCTGTTACGGCCGCTTTTTTTTTTTTTTTTTTTTTTTTTAGAACTGACTACACTGTTAGCCTTAGGGGCCCTAAAGCCGCTGCGGCTTTTACAGCTTCACCGGACTTGGGTTACGGCCGCACGGAATCCTCTAATTTCAGCGTTAAATTAAAATTTTCAATATTAAAGATGGAGATCGGAAGTTGAGACTTTTTATTGGTAATTTCCTCTTCTTTAGGAATCATTTATTTTAATATCTTAATTATTTATACTTTTTGAATTATTAGAGAATTTTTTGTTTGTTAAATAATAATTGCAAATTTTTATGTGCTGTAAAATCATTGAAATACATTTTCTAGACGTCATTCCGAATGCAATGAGCTATTCACTCATATTTTTAGGAGCTTTATCAAGATTTTACACTAATTTGCACTTCTTGACTAGACTATTACCTCAATTATGGTAATATACATATACATAGTTGTAATATATATAATATGTAATAATGTAATATATAATACAAATAATGACGAACATTAGCATGTATAAACGTAATACCTCTGTTTTTCAACGTAATATATGTACATAAAATTATATTATTTATGAATATACATAACTAGCAATCGTCCGCAACGTCGTTCATGTTAGATAAAACATAAATTTAAATAACAAAAAAATTATCCTTTAACACTCAAGGATAATGTTGCTTCCTATTAGTCAAAGAATTTTTATAATCGGACCAGTAGTTCCAGAGATTACTTCCAACAGATATACAAACTTTAGCTCTGTATGATAGTATACCTAGTATAGGTTACAATATTATAATGTTGTGCAATATTACATAGAAGTAGGGATCGGCGTTGGCGATACTCAGGATTAAAGCTGCTGACCTGAATACTAAAGCACGATCTGCAGAAAGTTTTGCAACGAAACGTGCAGCACATACATCATTCTTGTTATTAGAAGATAGACGCTATCAAATTACTCTTTTAATAGTTGTTATATTTTACATAACCTTCTGTGAGAGGCCTAGTAATTAACAAGCTCTAAATTATCTTGCAAACAATTACACAAATTTATACAAAGTATTACATCTTTCTTGAGAGATAAACTCTAATTAGAAAATTATGGAATGTAATAATATGTTAATCTCTTGATTTAATAATTTCAATTTTCTTTTAATCAAATGTATCATAAAGATAGAACAAAGTCTGTGTGAATTTTTCTAAGACATTTTGGATATTATCAGATTTTTTTTTCTAAATAATTATAGGGACTTTATTTCATTGATCTTAGTGTAAAATGGGGTGTAAATGACGATACAAAATAATATTACTTACATAGAAAAGACAAGAAAAACACATATCTAGGTAAATTTGTAATGTAAATCATTATTTAAATACAAAGTTTTATCCAAATCGTTGAAGTCTCGTATCCGAGAAACCAAAAACAATTAATTATATGCGCACACATTTTTGTATACATATATAGAAAAAATGTTGATTTTTTTAATCAATAGATATAGATTAAATAAACGATATATTAAATTCGAGTTATTTGACATAAATGCGATTAAGTATTAAAAGCATGTCATTTCTGATACCTATAAATGTATATTAAATTAATTAAATCTATAGATAGGTAGTATTTTTAGCTGCTTTGAAATTAAATGAATAAATTTACAAACCATATTCATAGTCTTTGCTTCGATATATCAAGTTGATATAATTGGTATTATTGCGTATGCGATCCATACGTCTCGTAATATTCTGCAAATTCTCTTTCAGTTTCACCGGTATGGTTTGATCTAATTCATTTATTGTATACTCTAGTTGACCTAAAAATAAAATTTGATTCTTGAAATGTTATAAATATCGAGTTTAGAATATCTGAATTCGGGTAAAGCGACCTATAAATTATCAAACTCCATTCTACAAAGTAATACAGAACCACACATACTGGGCTCTAGAGCCATAGCTTACAGTAACCTCCATCTCGAGACGAACGAAAAAGTTTTCTTCGTCATATCATTGCCGTACTGGAAAACTATGGAACTGTCTCCCAACAACACCTTCCTTCCGACAACATAGATTCCTTTAAACATAACGTCAAGAAGCACTGTAGCAGACCAATACGGTAAATTAGCCGTGTTACGATTAAAAAAAATTGATAAATTTAAAGTCGTATTGTGAAAACGAAGCTGCGACTATATAACGATAAACACGTTTAATTTTTAAATATATCAAGCAACTATAAAATATAAAGCATAATCGTGGTGATGGTCAGATAAGTGATACATCTATTCAATGTATGCAAGTTCCACTCTCGGTATGTACTACTAACAACAAATTTTACGGGTGTGTACGAAAAAGTGTCACCGTATGACGGTACCTGAGAACGTCCGGTGCATCCTAGACAGTCAGTTCTGATTCTAATTTCAGATGCTGACCAATATACACAACAAGAAGAAGAACATTGGTTGACGTGGAAGAAAACGTCGTGAGGAATCTAGCACGGCTTCAAAAATTTACGTTACAAACAACATCGAACTATATAGAATTCTAAGTATTTGAAATGGCAAAGACGTCGTGATCTTGTATTGTGATATCTCTTGGGAAGACTCTTTTTCCCAACAGTGTGACATAGGCTGGTGTTATTATTGTATTACATGTTTATATATAAATAGATAAACAAAATTATCATACATAAATATCCATTGCTTCATTTAACTTTGATATACTTTTATATTTACAGTTTTTTTTCTCAACTACTAACCTCGAGCCATTCCTAAAGCGATATACCACTCCGGGTCTTTAGAAGGCTTTCTTTCATAATACTCCAGTAATTTATCTAGAGCAATTGAAATTCTATACACCTTTGGCACGTTGTAAATGAAATCTTGTGTGTCGAAGTATGGGTAAATAGCCCACGCACTCGTCACTGCAGTTAGCAAAGCGATATATTTTACTTGCATTTTGTACTAAACTAACAGATTTAGAGAGGGAAAAGTAAACGGCATCGTTAAACATAACACAGGGCCGAGCCACGCCGCCGCCGCTGCTCCGCGCCGCATCGAGGGCCACACGGTGACCGCTCATTGGAGAACATTTATATAGGTTATCATGGGAACTATAAAATTATTCATAACCTCGTTATTTTTATTTTCCAATTGTGAACTATAACGACATCAATTAATATAGAGTTTGTATACAAAGTTAATTTTTTTTATAACGTCATTCTAAAATTGTGTTTTACGGAAACTAATTTTTAATTCATAAAACGCTATTTTTTTACAGTATTTACAATAATATCGTTGATATTTTTTTGTTTTTCGTGGGATTTTACCTGATATAGTTTTGCTATTGTGCTTAAGTGAAGTGAGTTTAGAGTATATATTTATTTATGAGAATTTCGAGTTGCCTCAAAATCTACTTACTTACAAAGTTTTTGTAAGGTAGCCACTACCTTCCTATGACTTGGCCAACCTGAATACACTAAACTTAGTACGATATAAGTACAACAAGTTACGAACGCACATAAATTGAACTCTAATGGCATAATATCAATCATCATCAGCATAATATCAAACATCTACTGCTTATCTATAGCCATAGACGAAAAATAGAACACAAAATCTTAATCCACGTAGTTGCCAATTGTCAACTGATAGTTTGCTAATTATGTCAAGGTAAAAACTTAGTAAACCATAAGTGATGACTTGTGCTTACGTAAATATTAGTCTAGTAAAGGTTAGCTTGTTCGTACGTATTGCAGTCTTAATTATATGTTAGAATAGAATAGATTTATTCATATGGAACGTTCTAGATTAGAGTGACATGAATATTGTTTGAGCGGATTAATTAATAGTTTCTCTGTATACTTTAGTATTTTCACATAATTTCTTATATCCCTATAAAATATAAAAACCAATAAATTACAATTTGTTGGGATATTAATATCTCAGACTTTGCGAGATTTGACAATGAGACGGTAAGAAGGAAGGGAGCAATTTCGGTAGACATACCAAAATTCAATTAATAATATTTCTAAGTATTAAACTAACATTTGTTTTTTTTTAAATAATAAATGAACATACGTGGTCTACCTTGCGATCCATATCTGCCTACTTATAACAAGTAGCTAACATCATTCTGAAGTGTGGTCTTAAGCGAAAACCAACGCTGTAACAAAGGTGCTAGTTTTCCCCAGAGCAAAACATTGCAAACAAGCGTTGCTGCCTTCTATCAGAAAGATGTGATGGATCCGCAGTCATACTCAGCATAGCTTCTAATATCTTTTAAAATACCACTTAATCGATATCGAATTGAATTTTCATCATTTAACATGACAATTGTGTTATGTTGTCTAATTTATATTATAAATAGTTATTTATACATTATGGTCTAGTAAAAATAACAGTTATATTCCAAAAAATTTGAAATATTATGGATTGAAAGCTGTAAATTGGTTTATGTCATATGCAGCTGAAATATTTCGTAGTATAAGTAAAAAACATTCTAAGAACACAAACGTCGATGCATATTAAGATAAATAATACTAAGGAAGATTACATAAAAACTTTCATGAATTTATAGAAGCAATAATTTAAAGAGAACATTTACATAACCGATTAGTTTCAGTTATGTGCGTGCTCGTACACTTCCCTCTCCGTATCTAATGTTGTATTAGATGTCTTATAACCGAAAATGCGTTTTGATGTGTAGACTTGGAAGGTTTCTAGGATGATTTGCGTTAAGTGGGGCTGTAAGATTTTATATGGAATGGGTGCATTTACATCACTCGGGCAGACAATCGCAAGCGCTGTTGTTGGGCTCACGTATTCGATACGATAAATTTATCGGAAATTTAACATTTGTTTTAAATATTTTTCGAATAACTTCGGTTAAATGAAAAGAGTTGTATAAAATTATGGCAGTGTCGCATCAGTGGTTCATACAATGGTCGGCTCCGTCGATGCTTTTCGCGGACATAACTAGTCAGTACAAAAGCGTTAATGAACGCTTGAACAGTTTTGATCCAGAATGGAATAATACTTCGGGAGTGACTGTGCACGGTGACAAAAATTACGCTCATTTAAATGAAAATAATGATGAAGAATTAAAAATCCGTCGTTTGAATTACGAATTACAAGAAAATTATAGATCTAGTGGTAAGATAATATCTCTTTTATTATGAACTAATAGATCAAGTTATGCTAAAAAACAATTATTTCAAGCTACTCAGGATTTCGCTCATTCACTATCTTAAATATTTCTATAATTATTTATAAATAAGAAATATAATTTAACACTATAGAAAAAAAAATTGACATGGTGCTTCATTATAATGAAAATAATGGTAGGTGTTTAGTTTATAATGTTCTTACATCAGTGTATTTTGAATACAATTTATTGATGCTAAATATCCATTTGTCTATTTAATAATTTCAATAAGAATTTCAGTGCATAAAGATTTTAAAAATGTATAATAATTATCCAATTGTAGTAGAAGAAAACTTGGAAATAGGTGAATGTTCCGTAAGGCCACACAAATTTTTATACATTCCTGTAAAACGCAATATTTTTTTTTTTTTTTTAATGTTTAAGTAATTAAATTGAAAGCGAGAACTCCACAGCACATGTTAGTACTGTTCTTAAGCAATACAATACGCTACGGTGAAAGTAAAGTTGATTAAAATTATCCAACCAAATCAGACCTGAAACCTTAACTCAGCCTGACGCTGAACCGCCAAAACTTAATATGATTTTGTAAATTATTACAAAATTCAAACCAAATTCTTAAACAATATACGTATAGATTTAAAAGTTGAACCAGGAAAACACTTTGTATCTTATTTGCATGCTTATTTGTAACCCGTGCTATGAAATTGATCGCGGTGTGTATTTGAATCATTCGAATTGCGTAGTATTGTTGTCCAACAAGAGTACAAAAAATACATGCATTGCATATTAAAATAACTGATCAATCTTACTTACTTTGTATATATTGAAAGAAATCTAATGTGTTGATACCATTATTTAGTTAGTATGAATATTTAAAATGATTATAGTTTTTTTACATTAATAATAAAAATAACTTTATTTGACCATAAACACATACAAAAATATGGGGCTTAATTCTAGGAAATACAATAGTTTTGTTCTTAATTAATGAAACCTAGCGCCTGAACTAGGCCGAGCCTGTATCTCAAACGCTAGTCTCTTCCCATGATATATTAGGTCTTACTTATGAAATTGCCGTTTTGTATGAAAAAATTTAAACGAATTTTTTTCATGTATTTTTTATTTGTATTAATCGAAGTAATCACCCATGCAATCAATGCATCTTTGCCAGCGCAGTGGCAGTTTATTGATGCCCTTCTTAAAGAAATCAGCTGGACGGGAGGCAACATATTCTTCAAAGGCATTTTGTACTGCCTCTCGGGTATTGAATTTTTTTCCCGCCAAGGAGTTATCCAAATACTGGAAAAAGTAGTAGTCTGTAGGCGCAAGGTTTGGTGAGTAAGGCGGATGACGGAGAACTTCCAACCCCAGTTCTTGTAACTTGGAGACCGTCTGCTGTGTAGTATGAGATCACGCATTGTCGTGCAGGAGCAGCGGAGACGAGTGATTGACCAATGCTGGTTGGAGATGTGCCAGCTTCTCCATCATTGTGTTCAGTTCTTCACAGTACACATCTGCAGTAATGCTCACCCCGTTTGGTAAGAAGTTGTGATGAATGTGTGTGTGTGTGAATCATACCGGCGCTAGACCACCAAACAGTGACCATCACTTTTCTAGGGGTAAGTTTTCGTTTAGAGCATTGTTTAGGTGCTAAACCAGTATCCAACCAACTTGCTGAGCGCTTGCAGTTATCAAACAGAATCCATTTTTCATCGCAGGTAACAATGCGGTTCAAATTTCCTTCATTTGTGTGTCTGTTGAGCAGTGCAAGGTACGTTTCGACACGTACTTCGCGCTGGCGATCATTGAGTTCGTGGGGAACCCATTTGTCAAGCTTTTTTACCTTGCCAATTTGACGCAAATGGACCAATATGGTTTTGACGCTAACGTCGAAAGATGCTGCTAATTAAGCCATAGATTGTGTATCATCAGCTTCCACAATCGCCTTTAATTCGTCATTGTCGACCAAAGTCTTCGGACGACCGCGAGGTTCATTTTTCAGGTCGAAATTCCCAGAACGGAAGCGAGCAAACCAATAACAGATGGTGCGTTGGTTTGTAGTATTAGCTCCGTAAACGTCGTTGATGTTGCGTGCCGCTTGTGCCGCGTTGCTGCCACGGCGGTACTCACATTCCATAATTACTCGAATTTTTAATGTATCCTTGATGACAAAAAAGATTGGAAATGCGATGAAAATGTAACACTAATCAATAAACAAATGACAACTTTTGGAAAAAGAATTCCATGTTTTTAAAATAAAATTAATTTGAAATTAGAATTCTTAGCCAAACAAAAATTATTTTGATTTGAAATGGCCAGTACTGCAGAACGGCAATTTCATAGGTAAAGACCTATTATTATTACATGGTAGGTACCTACATATGACATACCTAGTATTACACTGTTGTATCTTATTAACATTACATAAATCTATAATTTTAAAAGAGAAAACAACGTACTTTGTAATTTTTTTTTTGTTCCTTTTTATCCTATCCTTTTGAACGGTAGCGCGCTGAAAACCCGCCACATGCTCCGTAGGTTTGAATTCAGGACCTTTGATATAAAGTAGGCACGGCACTCTGTGGTTTAAATCCTTCAGTGAGCCTGAGCTGTCAATGAAAGAAAACATCGACATCAATTTTTGGTCGGAACTTGGACTGTCATGTGGTGGCTTTTATTATCTGTGTTATAGGCAATGGTATGAAATGCTTATTAACGAGAGCTAAACACAGGACCAAAAAAACTGCACAGGAAACCAATATGAAATCTAGATACCTAATCTATTTTACGATGGTCAAATGTTGGTAAGTCCATTTTGAAGATTCATTAATGTAAGTATGTACCTACCTACAATCTTAAATAGGTAATAAATTGAAAAAGAAAAAACATTTTTAAAAATTGACTTTTATGGAATAAAATAATATACGGGACGCACTAAAAAATTATGGAATGAATAAGAAAAACTGTATTATGACTGGTTCACAATCAGTTTATTGTTTCTCAAAATATTCTCCCTTAGCTTCAACGCAGTTTTTTATTACAAATAAACCAATTGTGAAAGTATTTATGCCACTCCTCAGTGGTGACCTCGGAAACATACTTTTTATACTCTTCAACAGCCTCTGGTGTTCATTCTTCTGGTGTTGAAATCGTTGATCGCGTAAATAATTCTTGAATTTTGAAAACAGGAAGAAGTCGCATGATGCCAGGTCGGAACTGTTTGCAAGATGACCCATAATATCTACGTGCTTCCCTTTCAAAAATTCATTTTGTATGTCTAACCTGTGTGAGACCTGGCATTGTCATGGTGCAAGATGATACGAAATTTTTGGTTTCTTTTACGGAGTTCGTCAATAACTTCCGGCAAACAAATGGTCGTGTACCAATCGCTATTCACTGTACGGCAATCCTCCAAACTGACACGTGTCCAGTTTTATTATAAAAGTAGCAATCTTTCTCTTAGCGGCAGACCACACACTCGCCACTTTGGTTGGTTTCGGCACACTTGGATAGACCCAAACAGTCGATTGCTACTTTGTTTTGGGTACAAAGTGCATTTTTAAAGCCAAAGAGCTCCATTTTCAAATGTCGTCATTAGTTTGCAGATATTCTTAATGCAAGTGGCCAGGTCCGGAAATTTTTAGTGCACTCTGTGTTATATTTAGAACACACCTACCTATTTCGTAGCTATTTAGGTATCTACTATATTACGAAGATGAAAGCTTGTGATAAATAGTATATTACGCCCCGAGGGAGAAAAGTAGGACATTCACGCCCGCGCGTATGGTTGTCACCCGAGCCGTAAGCGAGGGTGACAATCGCGGGTGGGGATGTCCTACTTTTCTCCCTAGGTGCGTTTACAATTTTATTCTCCTCCGGGATGAAAAGTTTATATATTTTATATATAAACACGCAGTTGCTAGGTTACCGGGAGATAAAGTAAAGTACGCGCATACACACATTTGCCACCTCACCGGGAGAGAATCGGGTACTTTCCTCCCGCGTGACAGGGACTAAAAGTGAACTTTTCATCCCGGCGGAGAAAAAAATTACTATAATATTTTACAAAGGAAATACGATAAATAAATTTATTAACAATTTAATATATTTACATGAAAGAATTATATTATATAATAGTATATGATATTATTATGGAAATGCAATAAATTATTCCAAATTTAAAGTTCAACATCTCAAACTAAAAGAACGATATATTTGGTCCGAGTTCGACATAATTATGAACTATGAAAGAATAACTGCATCCGTACTTACACTTGTGAATCTCAATAATGTAACTCATTGATAATTTTACATCATAATATCATTGTTCTTTTTTTGCATTATAGTTTTGTTTCATTTAAAACTTGTTATAAAAACATTTAATTGTTAAATTTGAACGTTTTTTTCATCGAATTCAGTATTAATTAACTCCTCCTGTGGCGCGGATGAATATTTGACATCATAATTCTGTGGATACAACAAGTAAACTAAGAATTTCTTAATTGAGCGATGTTCACATTATGTAAGTAAGAAACAAGATTACTTACGGTTATGCGTATTGTTTTATAACGAGATAGATTTGCGGATAAATTATATATTATTCAATTAAGCATTTATTTTACATACTTAATTTGCATTTACAAATCGATACAGTTTTCGATTTAAAATATTTTACTTGTTAAATAATTTTAAAAAATGCTATAATATTTTTTATATTACATATGTACATGATACGCGATACAATGTTAGTTCATAATGATTATTTATTAATTTATTTAAATACTCCAGGTGGTAGGGACACCACTAGGTCGCGACCACCATACACAACGGTTCTCGTTCAGTTTGTCGCGTTTTGGGATCCAGCTGCCGACCACCATGTTAGCGACAACCAACAAAACATTCCCGATCTATCGGTGATCGCCGTTTTTTTACTGTACTTTGATTACCATCAGGCATAATGCCATCACTTTGCCGTGCTGCTGCAAAAGATATTAATTTATTTAATAACGGTAAAAATAACAGTTATGTAACATTTTACAAAATATATAGAAACATAACCGAAACCGCTTTAAATGTTTTACCACAATTATCGAAATTATCGCAAAAAGTAGGTAAACAAGGAGACATAATTATATCAACAGTGAATATTAAGAAAATTATAATTTAGCAATCCGGTAAGTTTCTATGACGAGGTAGTATTAAATAAATCAGTGTTATTTATATAATCAATATTATCCGTGTTTTCAAATACACGCATTCTAACAACTATATAATCTCATAAGGAAGCTGTTTTGCCTATAATTATATAGCTCACCTGGTAATATTATATCGCTGCCGTAGAGGAACAATTAGATAACTATACTTTTATCGAAATTGCCTTTATTACTTTAGCATAAAGTCTACAGTACGATGCATTTTTCTGTCTTCGACACGCTCTGATGACATTTTAGCTCGTGTTATTAAAAAAATATCTTTAAAAAAAATTAAGCCACTATATTTCAAAACGTCACAAACTGAAAATTAGATAAAACCTTTTTAGACTTTTTCAAATAAATAAAAGTGCCGAGGTTTCAGTAACAGACTCATAAGATAAACATTGTATCAGTGTATTAAAACACCGACTGTTAATTTGATTGTACGTACGTGATTTGGTTGTAGTACGTATTGTACTAACTCTGCGGCAACGATATTTTTGGACTTCGGTATTCTTTGTAAGGTTGTGAGAGGCACGTGGCGCGAATCCCAAGTTGGACAAGCCGTTAGATAATAGTTTCTTAACACGGAATCGTAAGTCAAGGAGAAAGCTCTTTTGAATGCCCCATGCCCTGTGAAGTTGTAACAGCCGTCTGAGGCTTTAGACTTTAGAGCCAATATAGTTAACAATATAATCAGATCGAAAAAAAAAAATGTTGAATTCCCGCAGTGCGAGTCAAATAGATGCTATAATAACATTGGTTCTATACATACATAAAAAACTTACTTGAAGTTGCTCCATCGATATAAAAAAATATAAAAAACATTGATTGGTATTCGAAACGTTCTTCTTCATTATTGAGAACATGAAACAAGTTCGCAAATTCTTACCTTTGCCGTAGCGTGAAGATATGGAATGATGTCCCAGGCAACGTGTTTCTATGATATTATTGGTTCCTTCAAACCGAGACGCTAAGAGAGGCATTTCAATAGTTTGGCATGATATCAAGAACTGCCAATGAAATTTGTGTCACCGACCGTTGTTTGCCTTGGGGTACTGTTCCGTACTTACCATCAGGTACTGTATATTTTGAGAATTAAAATAAAATTCAAAATAGTTATGTTTCTGTAATAGGAGAGAGATGTAGGTAGAAATAAATCGGTCAAGTAGCGATTACAACTCGCACCCTAAGGGTTGCCGTACATTATTGTATGTACAGTATTTTACATAAATATTGTTTATATATCTATTTCAGCCTGTCCGTCTGTTAGTGCGCTTATAACTCAAGAACCACTCGATTAATATTGATTATTATTTACCGGTATACCTAAGTCCTTTTCGAGAAAAAAAAATCTTAATACAATTTTATTACATTATAATTTTACATTAGAATAAAAAAGTTATATTTTACGACTTTTGTGCCACTCTTTTAGTGCAAAATTTTAAGACTGTGGGTCTGGGGAAAGTACACTATATAGGTTTTGATAATTGGTTCGTGAGTGTTATTTTAACTATGAAGTGCCGTATTTATTTAATGCGTTAACCTAGGAAATTTATTTTTTTACAGCAGCTTGAGGTCATACGCTTTAGTATACGATATTAATTTAAATGTTATAGCTCAAGTAGTTTTCGAGAAAATTTGTCTTGACACACGGACATACAGTCAACCAGGCAGCCAGACAGACAGACGGACAACAAAGTGATCCTATAAGGCTTCCGTTTTTTTCATTATGAGTTACGGAACCCTAAAAATATAGAAATATAGAATTTGTCGGCGTTTAAAATCGCCAACACGTCAGCTGTCGTGGTAATTATGCCCTTGCCTTCTCTCGGGGAAGAAGCCTTTACGCAGTAGTGAGACACTTATTATTAAAAGAGAGATGTAGAAATTTTTACACATGTTTCGGACAATTACAACTCTAAATAAGCTTATCGTTCGTATTTTTTAGCTTCTACACATGTGGGGGTAATTAAAAATTATAATTACTACCATAATTGTTTAATTTATTTTTCTAAATCAACTAATATAAATAAGTTTTACAAAGCAATTTCTTGCAAAATATTTTAATGCCGTGGTAATTGTAGCGTGAATTTAAGAAAGTTTAGTTCACTAACTATGAAAGCGAATTTAATGGGAATTCAGATGTCGATAAAGCGCTAATCAATCACGTTGTTCAAATGAAACCGTATAATAATTAGTCAAAAGAATAATGTTTGAAAATCATGCTTTTTGCTGAGTGGTGAGCCACAGTAATTGTTTTCGATTAGATGACGACTACCATACCATACACCTGGGGCCCGAGTCTGCTATTTCACATTTAAGAATCTACCATTGTCATTATATCGACACTCTACTGACATTATATTGACATTGTAACAAATTTGGTATTCTGCTAAAATTTCATTAGTGTCTCGATAGAATCTCTATAGCGTTGTGATAGTGTGTCAGTGGGATGGCAATAGATACATCGTTGGCGTTGCTTATCAAAATGTACCATGTATTCAGTGTTGCTAATCGAAACTACCACTAGTTAACAATACTTGTTATTGCTATTTTTTCTGTTAAATCTTCAATAAATCTATAAGATTACGTAAAAAACTATATTTTTGCAGTGAAAACTTCTTTAGACGCGTTGAGAGATATTTGGTAGGCGAAAAACTTATTGGTTTAAATGACCATCGCGTCACCGATGACCTCGACATGTTCGTGACGTATTGCGCTTGCGTCATACTAGCGACACGTAGTATAGCGGTCTGTGTACGTGTATATATACACTAATACATTGTATATACTCTACAGTATCATATCCGTGTTTGACTTTTTGGATGGGTAAAATCTTGTGATTTCGCGTCACCGACATGCCCTGCAACAATTCGGACTATAATAACTTTAAAAATTCAAAATTAAGTTTTCACTCTCTGTCGGCAGTCCTTATGACTGACTCTGTTTTTTTAAATTTCAAAATCAAAAATTCATAATGTCGGTTTTTTGTAAATATTCTAAAAACTTGTTGCCGATTGTTGGTGCAAAGCCATTAAAAAATATAAATTCCTGTCACTGTAATCTTTGAGCCGTCATAAAGATGCGAATGATTTGAATATATTTTGAAAGTATTTTGAAGAACGCAAAAGAAAAAGTAACTTTTTTGTTTTTATTTTATAAAAAAAACTTAAATGCCTTCTGCCTAATGTTAAAATGCGCAAGCGTAGCGATACAGACAACCACATTACGTTTACGATTCATTTTTATATTATTTTGATATAATTTTTACGAAAGGTGTAAGCAATCGTGCTAGAAAAGCTATTGTTGTTCAATGGCTACTCAATAGTCAAAACACCATTGAAGTACGATTGACATAGCTGTCAAATGTGTATGAGAATACCGTTTTGACTACTATCGAGTAGCTATTGAAATACCATTGAGACGCCATTGTAGAGCAGAATACCAAATGTGTCAGTGGTTTTCCGATAGAATGATAAACAAATAGGAGAATACCAAATGGCGACCAAATGTCTATTGAGATACTATCGACACACTATTGAAACACTATTTTGTTAGCAGACTTGGGCCCCAGGTGTAACATCCATCATAGTGCATAGTGCTACACTTAGGCGTATCTATCTCATTGTGGGGTCAGCTGGTATAATATCCAGTAATCAAGCGTGGTGGTAGGCATATGTACTCGACTTGATCGCTAACACGATGCACGAGGTGTTAAACCCTTCACCAGTCACCTGTCATAGGTTAAGTTGTAAGACGCATAGTAGACGTAAGTTTTTGTTTGTTTACTAATTTTTAAATGTTATAAATATGAATAAAAAAAATAATTTAAAAGCAATCTCTCCTTGAAAGAGAGATCCTAAACCCATACGAATTTTTAAGGTACGAATCGTAATGTGTATGTTAATAAATTTTTACATTAAGAAAATTCCTTTCCCAATGACAAACATTGACAAATTGAAAAACAGTCATCGTTATATTAGTTAATTCTAAACTCAAAACTTATATCTTTTACTTTTTTCTTTACTTTACAGAAATCGTTTTTAAGATATATTTTAAACAAAATGTTATTTAATTTTTGAAGTGAAAACTTCTTTAGCATCGTTGTGATTTGAAAGTCGATGAAACGATCAAGCGAAAGCAACAGTAAAAAGAGACAGACACATAAATTCATAAGATTTAACGTGAGAGAAAATCAGATAGGAAAGTTTTAGGCATTGATAAAATGGTACAAAAGAGGTTTGTTGCCACGAATAATGAATTTTATTACCTCATCAAAAAGGCACGAAATAAAATCTTTTTAGACAACACTTATGACATTCTTGTTACTGATTGATATTGTGTTAGGTTACCATGGATATTTCAAATGTGAATTAATTGAAAATGATATTGTGAATAATGATTGTGAGTACTTGTATGTACATTTTCATAAACTGTAAATTACATAGTGTGTATTTGATCATTTTTTGAATAAAAAAAACATAGATGTGAAGGTTTCACTTCTACCACGTGTGAATTGCACATTTTTTTTTTTTCTATTATTATTAATGCTCTGTAATATTTAACTGTACTATAATGTGTGTAACAACAAAACTGTAATATCATTAAATCAATGGTTAGGTATGATATTTTGCTTTTAAGCAATATCGATCTTCTCCTGACTAAATTACCTAGAGGCTACACTTTTTCCAATAATTACTGGAAACTCAAAAAGGTACAATGAATAAACCGCAAAGAGCTCCACGGTAAAGAATAAGAAATAAGAAATCATCTTTTTATGAAGCATAAAAAGATAATAATCAAAGCAATAACCAGATTGGACATTTGGACACAAATTACCGATAGATAACGACTTGTGAAAAAAATTGTGCGAGTGACCTCTAGGCATGATTGAAAAGAAACTTCTTTGAATTTAGAATAATCCGTATTTCTGTAGAATAAAAAGTCATTCCGTGTGTTGTCACCATTCAAATGGATTTTAAGAATACTGATGTCCATCAATCGGAAGTATTTACAAAATACTACAACTAATTAGGTCTTTACATATGAAATTGGCGTTTTGTTGAATTGACCACTTTGATTTCAAATATCTGGCGTTTGGTTAGAAATTCAAATTGAAATTTATTTCAAACTAGCGGTGTGCCCGCGGCTCCGCACGCGTTTAGTTATAGTTACGCAGCACTTATTTTCATCGTGTAATTTTATTTTTACCCATACTGTTGACAATTCGTATGCTGCCGTATCAATTGAGGAATGGCGTGTATTTCCCATGTACAATTTACATCAAAATCGGTTGAACCTTATAATTCAATTCTACGACTTCTAATGTATTATTAAAGATTGTTATAGCCTCCCATATTATATGTATGTTCCTGTCTACAAAATGCGATCAGAATCAGTTGAGAATTCATGAAATTTTTTTTTTTTTTTTTTTTACGGTTTCTAGAAGTAATACTGACAATTCTTTTACCCCATCAATTAAGTAATTACTTATACTTCTGGTGTAAAAAATTTCATCAAAATCGGTTAAAACAAAAAAAATATAATGGCATATTCGCCATCGGTATCGTTAATATAGTATTGCCCTACGAAACAAACCCCGTGGACGGCCGGGACCCTAGTTGATAATGAAAAATTAAAGGTGGTTGTGGAATCTGTTCCATAGCAAACCACGTCAGAGTTAGCGGCAAGCTTCGGTGTGAGTGATAAAACAATTTTAATTTATTGAAACAAATTGGAAAACTGAAAATACTCGAGAAATGGGTACCGCATGAATTGAGTGAAGCACACCAACAAACACACATTGAGTGCTGCGTTACATTACTCGACCGTCACAATAACGAGGGAATTTTAATCGTATTATTATTTGTGACGAAAAATGGATTCTTTACAAAAATCTGAAATGCCCATCACAATGGTCGAACCCAGGAGAACCGGCCAAATCCTGTCTCAAGCGAAAGTTGACTCAGAAAAAGGTACTGGTGAGTGTTTGGTGGACCAGTGCTGTTGTATACACTACAGCTTCCTAAGACCTGCCCGGACGGTAACGATAAATCTGTAATGTCAACATTTGCAAACAACCATTATAGAAAAGCTAACCGTTAAACACCGAGAGTAGTCATCTCTCTAGCCCAATGCTGCTTCAGGGCAACGCTAGATCCCATACTTCAAGACAAACGGGCTCTAAATTAATGGAACTGCGGTTGAAATGTCTCCGATACCAAAATACACCCCGGACCTTTCTTCAAAAAAATTCAATTCCGATGAGGCTGTTCAAACCGCCTTCAAAGGTTTTATTGGATTCTCGCTCTTACAATTTTTTCAACAAGGAATCAATGAACTATCTACAAAATGGCGTAAGTGCATAGATAATAATGGTACATACGTTGATTGATTAAATGTATAATTTCATAATATTTTTCGTTTTACTTTTTCCATATAAAACACTAACGTCATATGTACGGACCTAATATTATTCTTATTATTAGTTTTTCTGAACTTAAATTCGATTAGATGATAAATATATTTTTTACTCAAAACAAGGCTAAATAAGGATAATCCAATACAACAAACACTCTCTTCCTTTGGCGCCACCATACACTTAGGTACAACTACATCTTTATTTATACATCAAGCTAACAAATTATCTACACAAATAATTAAAATTGAAGTTTCTGTTTGTCATGTCAAAATAACAGCTTTTTACTAAATGAATATGAAAGTATATATACGATACTTATAACAAAACACCAATTTTTGTCAGTTTTTCTGTTTGTTCCGGGTAATCTCCGAAACGGTTAGACCGATTTTGACGGGACTTTCACTGACAGATAGGCTAGCAGTATAAGGCTAGTAGGATAGTAACATAGACTACTTTTACTTTAGAAAAATAATTAGGGTTCCGCGCAAATAAAAATTAATTCGGGAAAACCACGATTTTGGGGCGCTTAAATGGCTTACGCTGAGTAATTAATGTAGTACATAATTGTAAAATGTTTCTGAGGATAATTCGTAGTTGTTAGCTTTCGTCACTCCGAGTCACACAATACGTTCAGTTACCCCTTTATCACGAAGTGTGTAAGAAATATCCCTACATAATCTTTATTTTTTTATCTCTAAAAACGAACCAATATTGTTTATAGCTTCATACTAACAGTGAGTGTAATATAAAACTTTACTAAATATTTTCAGATTATTCGCGGTCCGCCGCGCTAACATTATGGCTAGCCATGATGGGTGTCGCCAGTCCGCAGTCCGTTCCAGCGGATAACGACACCCCGCCATTTAGCACTCTTTACAAATGGAAGCACATTGACTTCGAGTTCCCATCAACGAGGCATCGTAACCAAGCACTTGCAACAGGGTAAATATATCTTGAAGTTGTTATGCCCGTGGCAGCGCTCACGTGGGCTACAGAATGCCGTCAATTGGGCACACGCGCGATACGTGTTAACTGTTCCCCCGCTTTTTGTTATTTTGAAGAAAAAAATGCTTATTGTGGGTGATCCTTAGAAGACAGACATAATATTTTCTGGCTGACTCTTTTATAAGTAGGTTTTTTTAGATCTACAATTATGTAAGTACTATATTAATTTTATATTATTGCTCTTAAGGTTTACTCCGCGTAAGCCATTTAAGCGCCCCAAAATCGCCGTTTTTCCGAATTGATTTTAATTTTCGCGGAACCTTAATTATTTTTCCCATTTTTTTTTCTACTCATAACATCAGCTACCTGCCAGTGACAGTCTCGTGAAAATTACCCAGGGATTACACGGAACAAACAGCCAGAGAAAAATTAAAAAAATGGTGTTTTGTTATAAATACAGTATATATTATATTTTTATATGCAATTAGTAAAAAGCTGTTATTTTGAAATTACAAACAAACACTTCAATTTTATTAATTGTATAGATATGATATTTTCTAAGTTACTACCCGTGTGCGATAAGTTGAGACCCGCGCGGAATGCGACTCCCCGCCCGCTTCCCCGATGACGCCCGCGTTGTACAGCACACAACGCCATTATTTAATACACTATAGGTTTTTTTTAAAGTGAAACTTTTATTAGATCGTTTCAAAATTTTTGTTCTGTGTGTTGCATGTCGCGTGACGGTCGGCCGCGGAGTAGGGATGACGGCGCCTATAGTTCGCAGCAACTGACCGTGCCGTGTATAGACTATTACTCATTTGTGAATTTTTAGTTAAATGTCTATAATGTGAAAAAAAAATCACTTTTACCGTGGTTTCATAAATCCACACAATCAATTTTTTGTGTCTTACTAAGCTAGTTGTGTTCTTTTTTTGTGCACTGTACCAGGACCCGACAACGACGTCACCGCGTTCAGGTCTCAACTTATCGCGCACGGGTAGCACATTAAAAAATCCCACCTTCCGATATAGCTCTTCTAAATTGCATTTTAAATATCAAATCTATACAATGAAAAAACTGAAGTGTCTATTTGTAATGTCAAAATAACAGCTTTTTACTTAATGCATATGAAAGTATATTTTACGGTAATTATAACAAAAAAAATGAAGGGTCTTTCACTGGCAGATAGCTGATGTCATAAGAGTAACATACCTATACTACTTGGTGTAGCTAGAAAGAGGCCTTAAATATCAGATGCGGGATGCGGGTAAAATATGGAACTCACTGCGTTAATATTGGTGACTCGTAGCGTGTGTAATATAATTCGACGATAGCTCTTCTTCAAAAACTAAATTACATGTCACTCGCGGCGAAGGCCTTCCAAGCTATATTTTTAACGGCGGTTGTACAAAGTTCACTATATCACTCTTTAAAGCGTGCGGCGTTGTCCGCGTGGCGATGCGCTTGCGTTCCGAGACGGGCTGTTTGTGAGCGGGGAATAGGGGAGGGGGGTGGTTATGAGGTGGTAGGTTTAGCGGGAAATATATAATAAGGCCTTATAATTAAGACGCGCCAACACTACTTTTATTTTAGAAAAAAAAAAATTGGGTTTCGCACAAAAAAGCATCTTTATCTTTAAAATAAACGGCGGGAGACCACCGTGGGTGGCGCTGGTTACCATTATATACCGACATTCTGTAGTCCACGCGAGCGAAACCGCGGGTACAGCTAGTTTTACATAAAACCCTAATAATGAAATAGGTAGTTACGCGTTTGTACGCATACGTAAATGGTTCGTTGTCGTAACCATATTATCTGATCCGATCTATTAAAAATGTCAACCAAAGCTAAAAGTTATCTCATTAGTCATTGAATTCTTATCGCAATAGTTAACTATAAATATAATATACATTCTGTGGCTTAAATTGTTAGCGTTAATATTACAATTTCCTATCAGTACAGGTTCTGTACCTCAAGAAGAGTTATAATTCTGTGTTACCAAACTTCCATATATAGGTATAGGCAACACAAAGGAAATAATAAAACTAATTTTGATTTTTAGTAAATATATACCTGAAAATATCCTACCGCTGGGCTTGGAGGTGTGGGGGTCACGGATATGGGTGACAGTGCCAAGTTGGAGGCGAGGGGTACCTGCAACGCTGGCCACGTTATCTCGAGCCGGTGGTCTACCTTCACCGGCACTCAAACCGTATCCTGACTGGAGCTACCACAGAGCTTTTAGTAAGAAGCAATTTTTCTCAGCTATTTCTCCTTACTAACAAGAATGTGGACAGACTACATACTGTAAATCTCTAATTTAATTGATCACAATGAGAATCGAACTAACCAACCAACTACTTGAGTATACATAGTTAGATACCTTGATCACTTAACAACCGAAGAACTGAAATCTTTGTTTAGTAATTTATTTAATCCTAAACCACTGTAAATAAACTTTTTCAAAATTAAAATGAAATCTGTAGATAATTTAGTAAATTGTCTTGTTTTCAGATGATGGCAATGATTGTTCTGGACTTCTTACATCAGTTTTTCGTTTGAAAGCTGATTCTTGCGGCAGGCTCTGGGTATTGGATTCCGGCCAGATTGATTCGCAAGACAAGCCGAAGCAATTATGCCCGCCCAGTATATTCGTGTTTGATTTATACACTGATATGATGATTGCACGATACACTATTCCAGATGAATATGTACTCCAAGATTCTTTATTTGCAAATATCGTCATAGACTCCCGTATGGAAGACTGTTCAGACCTTCATGCTTATATATCTGATACTTGGAGATTCGGCCTACTGGTATTTAGACAAAAAGATCAGAGCTTTTGGAGATTCTCTCACCCGCTTTTCTATCCGGATCCACTAGCGTCTAATTTCACACTTCACGGATTAAATTTTCAATGGGCGGACGGAATTTTTGGTCTAGCTTTGAGTCCTATCGACCAGGTTAAAGAACGTATATTATTTTTCCATTCTTTGTCAAGTTACAGAGAATTCTACGTATCAACGTCAGTATTGCGCAAACCATCACGTGTTAACGATAGCTCTTCTGAGTTTAACCTTGTTGGTGAGAGCAGAGGTCTTTACGGTCATGCATCTGCATCTGCTATAGACAATCGTGGAGTAATGTTTTACGGTCTGGTGTCACAAGACAGTATAGGATGTTGGGACACAAGAAAACCGTATCGCAGAAATGCTCATGGAGTCGTGGCTGTGAACCCAGATACATTAATATTTCCTAACGACATAAAAATTGACCAAGAACGTGATCAAAGCGTTTGGGTTATTACCAATCGTCTGCCTATGTTTCAAGCAGGTCCATTAGATCCTGACGATTATAATTTCCGGATAATGTATGCAAATTCTGCTGAAGCTGTACGTGGAACAGTTTGTGACCCGATAATACGGACTGCACCCCCTGGTAATGTAGTACAACGTATGCTTGAAGGATGGTTGCCATAAAACCAATAAAAACAAAAACAAATATTTATTTTATTTGAAAACGGTTAAGTAATAATTCCTATCAACAAAATGTATATATATATTTCAGTTGTAACTTATAAGAATAAAAAATTAATAAGTTTATTGTAAATAATATTATTAAGAAGGAACATGACAAAGCTCTTACTAAAGACGAGACGCAATCTTCGTAATGCTCACGCCGCATGTGTTTTGTCTTTTCACACCGCTTCTGCGCATGTCCGTCTTCATTCTTTATTACTATGGTGACTGCGCTGCCGAAGAGGTTGTCTCATTAGAGGATGTCATATATCTGTATATTTATTGCGATGAAGTAATAGTACGCCTAAAAACAAGATCGTAGTAAATGGTACTGAGTCCAAATTTGCTAATAATTTGCAAAGGCACTTGATATTCGATATGTCTATTGAGCATAGAGTAATAAATTCCACTCGCTGTACAAACCGAATTCAAATTCTATGCTATTGAGTAATCAAGTTGCCAATGTTGCGTATAGCAGTAACTTGCTCCTATTCTTATGTTTGATGTCATACCTACAATAGTTCTTAAAGAAATATAATTTTATATCATGATTAATTTAAATAAATTAAATTAGGTACCTACTTCACCAAAATTTATATATGTCCTTGCGAAAAACAATAGCTTGACGATACATATAGATAAAACAGTATGAAAAAAAGTAGAAAAAAAGGATTTACTCCACTGTAGGTACATATTACATTCAATGGCTAATCCTATTGAAATACCGACAGCATAGAAATAACCATTTCTACACGAAGCTGTAAAATCACGTAATCATCTCAGTAGATCGGATTATTTAAGAAATTAAAAATCCCAAATCATACTATTTTAAGCAATGACTTCTTCAGTTTAATCTCATTAATTGAGATTATGATTATTTCATGTAGAAAATATATTATTTTATATTCATGTAAAATTATATATTATATAAATTATTATTATTATACTCTATTATATTATACAGAGTACCTATTGATGTTGTATAATAACATCTATGATCGTAGCATCATCTTTTCTTTTTCTGTCAAGACCATTTTGATATTTAAATTCAATCTATTCTAAAATTTCTTTATTTAGAGTGATCGAAAAATAGGTGATAAATGGTATATATAAAACCTACTTTTATAGTTAAAGTTATATATATATTATTTTATTATTATAATATATATATTATTATAATATATGTTATTTTATATTTATATTATTTAAAATACATGAATCTGACCGATGTCTTGAAATATATATATGACGGAGGAGGAGCTTCGCCATCTGCGAGTCGTTGAGATGCCTTTACGACAACTGAATCGATCGCGGACGCAAATATTCTAAAACACTAACAAACTATTATAAAATTGTGTCGTGTGTGGAAAAAACCCATCTCTGGAGCGAAGCCACGTCCCGGGACACAAGACCCGACTTGCAACAGCCCAAGGTGAGTGGAACCGTGCACATGCCATATTACTTTCAAATTTAAAACAACTATCGAATCAAACACTCATTGTCAATGTTTATAACCGTGGGCGTCGGTGGGTAGTTGTATAGAACAAACTCGTATGACGGATTACATGTTAATTATTTAAACGATTACATTACAGACAGTATGTAGGTAGGCGCTCACTAACTCCATCGAACGCCGCCTGGTGGCGCTTGCGTTCCGAATCTGACTGTATGTCGACATATATAATTTAAATAAATAAAGAGTATAATATAATAATTGAAGATGAATATAATATTATAATTTAAGTATACTAAAAATGATTGCCAATCATAACAACCGCTTCTTGGTCTCTCGCTATTCAACTCCCCGAAAGCTTGAGGCAGACAAACTTCGCAATACCATTCACTAGTAACTGTTCTACGATCTTCTAGCGGAATTACTGCTACTGGTCCACTGCGTCGCAAAAAAACCTCTATATTTCCTTTATTAACGCTCTGACAGCGAATCACTTTTGTGGGCAACTCGTCTTCTTCAAATATTCATTGCGTGGATTGTTGTTTCGTAGGAGGATCGTAGCTGTAAATCCAAGTGTCGTCAGTTGTAAGGATGTAGGATACGTTTTGAAAAGTTCCTCCTTCCAACATTTTAGTATAAATTTGCATCAATAAACACGACGAGATTTTTGCTCTTTGGTAAGAGAATGAGGTATCCATCGCGAAGCAAGCTTCCTAACTTTAAGGTGTTCATGCAGCATGGTGGAATCTGTCTGTGAGCCAATCTTCTGTTCAGCCTGAATATCGAGATGTAATGTGTCTATTCTCCCGCAATAGCCACTCTACCCTCATCATATTTTCATGAGTTACTTACTGCAGTTGTAGGTCGGCCGGGTCATCGTTAGAGTTCTCTCGACCACGTTTAAATTCACGAAATCGATAAGTAATTGTTTTTACGCAGGAAGAGACTCCCCAAATGCAACTTGTATATTTTCGTGAGATTCCTTGAAGGTTAACCCTTGTTTATAATCATTAAAAAATCATAGCACGAAAAGCTGCCCGCGAGACGTCAATTGATACAAACAAAAGATGAGTGACATATACCTAATATTTTAAAATATTTAAAAAAATAACTACACATAGGTGGCCAATGATATTCACCAAAGATAGGTATTTGTATAGAAATTAGATATCAATTCAAAATAGTTTAAATAAATTGTATTTATTCTGTGGCTAATAATTTTCGGAACAACTTAGGTATTTATGACAAAAAAATGCAACAATCATCGTCTTATTTCAGCCAATTTACTCAAAAATATGATGAATTATAAACCTAAACCTTCCCACGAATAACTATGTTCATTGATTAAAGCCGCATGAAATACGTTCGGCAGTTTTTGTGTTTACCGCGTTCAGACAGACGGACAGAGAGACGCGGCAAGGTGACTCTGTTTTATAATATAATAAGAAAAGCATGATTTAAAGTTTATCGCTTTAGTATTGATAGTTCATAACTTGTTGTCTTCTTGTCTTGAAGATGTGTTGACATCTTCTACGTTATACATATATTTAAGTTATATAATGTAAAGGACAATTTTTATCTACATTATATTATTTTGAAGTATCTCTTTTAAGACTTAGCCAGCGTAAGCCATGTAAGTGCCCAGAAATAGGCTTGATGAACATAATGACTTGATTAACATCGTATTTTCTCTACCAAGTAGATAAAAATGTAATTCTAATGTATTGTATATATTAGGTACTTACATATGAAATTGGCATTATGTTGAACTAGCCACTTTGATCTCAAATATCTCGCGTTTGGATAGGAATTCCAAATTCAAATTTAGGCTTGTGTATTAGTGTTTTGAATTTAGTAATTCATTTGTTTTCACACTATTTGATTTTTCTTTGACATCGTTATTTTGACAAAACGGAAAACTTAAAATATCGCGTTATTTACGACTATGAGTTCCACCGTGGCATCAACACTGCAAAAACATTTTTAATGAAGTGTATGGGGAATCTACTGTAAAAGAAAGCACGGTACGTTTTTGGTTCCAACGATTTCGTTCCGGAAATTTTGACTTACGAATCAAACCCCATTAACGGCCGGAGACCCTAGTTGATAATGAAGAATTGAAGCGGATCCATCGCAAACAC
Organism: Saturnia japonica; assembly: GCA_033032175.1. Classification (NCBI taxonomy): domain Eukaryota; kingdom Metazoa; phylum Arthropoda; class Insecta; order Lepidoptera; family Saturniidae; genus Saturnia; species Saturnia japonica. The sequence goes on from CM065314.1 coordinate 11,425,842, forward strand.
CGTCAGAGGAAGTGGCAGCCTTCGGTGTGTGATAGAACAATTTTAATTAACTTGAAACAAATTGGAAAAGTGAAAAACTCGAGAAAAGGGTACCGCATGAATTGACTGAAGCACACCAAACAAACACGCATTGAGTGCCGTGATACATTACTCAACAGTCACAATAACGAAGAAATTTGGATTCGTATTGTTACTTGTGACAAAAAATGGACCCTTTACGACAACCGGAAACGCTCATCACAATGGTTGAACCCAGGAGAACCGGCCAAATCCTGTCCCAAGCGAAAGTTGACTCAGAAAAAGGTACTGGTGCATATTTGGTGGACCAGTGCTGGTAACATACACTACAGTTTCCTTAAATTTGGCCAAACGATAACGGCAGATCTGTATTGTCAACAATTGCAAACCGTGATGATAAAGTTAGCCGTTACACAACCGAGACTGGTTAATCTCTCTAACCTACTGTTGCTTCAGGACAACGCTAGACCCTATATTTCACGACAGACGGTCGCTAAATTAGAGGAACTGAGGTTAGAATGTCTCGGACACCCATCATACTCCCCGGACTTTACTCCTACAGATAATAATGGTACATACTTCAATTGATTAAATGTATAATTTCATAATATTTTTTTCCTTTTACTTTTTCCTTAAATAACGCTAATATCATATGTAAGGACCTATTACAAATCTTCCGTAAAAATTCTCTAAATGACAGTGAAAACCGCATGAATACCCGTTCCGTGGCTTAAAAGAACTAAGTGGACAAACAGACAGACGCGAATAGTGACAATCTTTTATGTTATACTAGCTGACACACGCAACTTCGTCTGCATCATATAAGAGAGAGAGAGGGAAAGAGAAAGGGTTAGAGAGAGTGGGTCGTAGGCGCTGTATTATTAGGGCCGTCTGCCTCCCACATTATTCTGCATTATAAAAATGCGCTCGCGGTACTTGACTGCCGAGATATTTTATAACTGTGATATCTCCTAAGATGTTCATTTAAATAAATTACTGTAAAGGGCTATTTTGTTCAAAATTAAAAGCTGTTGATGAATACCGTATTTATTTCGATAAGGATTAATACCATGTACATAAAAACACCTTCGCAAATAATTCATTATTTTATAACAAATTTTATTACCATAAAATAGGTTTAATTGAGTAAACCTGAAAACTTTTTATGAGAAACAATTCCATCACACACGATTGTTGCGTAACTTTAAACATTTACGTAGCGAACGCAATGGAAGCTCTCAAAAGAAATAAAATTTGTCCGTTTTTCCAACATTTTTCATTGTTGCTCCGCTTCTATTGATTATAGCGTGATGTTATATAGCCTATAGCCTTCCTCAATAAATGGGCTATCCAACACTGAAATATTTTTTCTATCGAACCAGTAGTTCCCGAGATTAGCGTGTACAACCAAACAAACAAACAAACTCTTAAGCTTTATAATATTAGTATAGATATTGATGACGGAATATGATATTAATACATACTTCCTAGAATTTTAAAGAGATTTTATTTTATTAAATAAAGAAAATTCATATTTTAATATTTTTTTAATGCATTCTTGGCATCAATATCTTACTAACTCACAATAACTTTTGAAACTAAAAAAATAAAAATATTAATGATATAAAATTGATCTCACACGCCGAAAGTTCAAAATATTTCGGACATTCTCTTCACAGACATTCTTTTCGCCTTTCTTGAATTTTTTAAGGTCTATACATATTTAAAATATTATTATTAAATATCTTATCTACATATTATATTTATTTTTAAAGTTAAGGTACCTAAATTTTGTAAAGATGTAATATTGTATTTTGTAAAGTTGTTGTAAGTTGTAAAGTTGCAATGTATAGATTTTTGTAGTTTATACACTTACTCGCTATGCCCAGTTGTTTTACCCGTGTATAATTTAATAGAAATCACTGACAATATTTTTAGTAACGTTTTCTTGTGGTATATAAATATATTGGCTTTCACCGCACCCTGTTCTACCAAGCCGAGTGTTGAATTATTTCATGAAATTGCCTTAATGATGAGACTTTTCTTCGTAAGGATTAATAAGCTATACCTAATATTAATGCTCATAAACCACTATTTGTCACAAAACGCCTGATTATGGGTTATATATAAAAGATAGGCATATGGTATTATTGACTTTTTTTAAATGTACAAAGACCAATATTTTTGTAGAATAGTATATGTACCTATCACCATTACACCAGCGCACGCTGATTAAGCAGTTCGGGAGCTCTTTGTCTTCCGGCTGACTGAACAAAAATAAATGAAAGTATAGCTTAATTCTAGACAGCAGATTTCTGGTAGTTCCAGAGAGTTCCAGAGATTGGTGTGTTTAAACAAACAAAAATACTCTTCCATTTTAATAAATTATAAATAAAAGGATAGATATTATAAGAAAAAATATAGTTTTACTAACCTTGTTATGTTCTTTGAAGCTGTTTTATTGACCTTACATGTTTTGCTTGCAAGTTCTTTTGAAATTATATTCATATTCATTTTTTAATGTATAAGTTATTTTTTCAGTTCTTTTTTATACGTATAGACAATTGAATTATATACGAATAGAAATTCTTATTTTGCTTTAAAGCAAAACATATTTTCATACATTCATATTTAAATATTGTTTACACCATAATTTCTTCAAAGTGCGATGACTTTACTTGATCGGTTATACTTGTGACTTTGTTGGATTTTGAAAGCATTAGAGTTTTAAGCAAACCGGGGAGCAGACGTGGATATCTTAAAACATTTGCTATTGTAAATATAATTTCTACACATCAACTACAACAGAGGTGATATACATTGCGTTTTAATATAAAATTATATTTTACTAATATTATTTACTACTTTTATTTTAATTTTTTGTGCTAATTTATTTTATTTAAAAAAATAAAACTTACATAAACTTACAGTTTTTAAATTTTTATATATTTCTACGGCTTGAGGCCTCAGTTTAAGTGGAATGTTTTACTCCTAACCGTGAAACGCTTTAAACGTCATAGGTTTCAAATTTATAAAAAAATATTTAAATTTTTAGAAATACTTAGTATATGTAAGTCACCAGTATCTTCATTTATTAAAAGTTATTATTTACTTTTTAACTCTATGATTTATAAATAAAAGCTATTAAAAAAATATATACAGTGTAAACTCTTTATAACGTTATCCTTTATAACGATAAACTCCCTATAACGTTGAAGTTAGCCCAACTTGGTTGGTTTGCGTTAAAACCCACATATTGAAACACTCTTTATAGCGATACGCTATTCTCTATTACGAAGAAATGTGTTCATATTTTTAGACAGTAAATATTTATTATCGGTATTATTGTTTATTATCAGGTAACAAAAGACTTTGAAGCTCCGAAACATCCGAGGTCGGTCTAGCCTTTGTTTTCCTTAATTGCCTTGAACACGTGCAGTATGACGCATTGTTTTCTCGGAAGTGATGGTCTTCGACCAATCATACTGGGTACCTATCGTATTATCAGTCGTAAACCTACTTTGAAACTGTTAACATGGCCAGTAAACGGAAAGCGCTTAGCGTTGACGAAAAATTTTGATAGAAGAAGATATGAATAGAATACATAAAATAATACAAAACAAGTACTGGCATAGCAAAAAACGTCAGACAAAGTTATCAGACTATATGTGTAAACAATAATTTATTATCTGAGACATACATATAATTATTTTTTTAATTTGGTTGTTTTTTTGTTCACTTCATAACGATAACTCTCTATAACGACAAAAAATGCTCAGTCCCTTGAGTTTCGTTATAAAGAGTTTACACTGTATTTTAATTATAGTATATTTTCTGTTTGACATTTACTGTACCTATTTATAAACTATGACTATTATCTACATCACTTGTTATCACTTTTCGTTGAGTGACAATGTTAATATTTTGGGGGTCTAAGTCAATGGCACTGGTCGGGTTAGGATTCGCAGTATTCATTTATTTTATTTAATATATTAGTAACAGATATTATAAATAAATTTTAGCTTTCTGCACTCTTTGTCCATATAAACCTTAGCCATGCCAAATCTCTCAGTCTTCCGTGTACGCAATCCGCTTAAAAAGGTACCGAAAGCTTTTGCTTCACGTATTAATATATAGATTGGCAGGGCCGAGCCTTGCCAGGGGTGTAAAGTGCAAGGCACGCGGACGGTAACCTACCAGGGGAAGAAAAATATAAGAAAATCGTTATCTTATTTGCAATTCTTGTATACATATGTAATTCGTTTCTCGGAAACGGCTCCAACGATTTCGGTGAAACTTTGTATTTAGATAATGTTTTCAATTCCAAGTACATATACCTAGATAGGTTTTTGCTTTGTAAGACACCGAGCAAAGCTCGGTCGCCCTGATACTATATTTTAAAACGTTAAAAACTTGTTACTCAATAGAATGACATAATTACAAATAGACAAAACTGTGTATATTTGTACTGTGTATATTACAATAGACCAATCTTCTAATATGATTTTTTTTATAGATGAATGAACTATTCATACTTAATTTCATATTGTGCTTCGCAATATGCTACGGATACCAATATAATCAAACTCCTGGTGTTAAAGCTATAACGACTTTGTACCGATGGAAACAAATTGACTATCAATATCCCACTGAACAACAAAGAAAAAAAGCTATCGATAATGGGTAAGCGAATCAAAACCCTTTTAAGAAAATAACTCATGTAGAAAATAAATGACAATGTAACAAATAGTTTGCTACAGAGAGTTTGAATCACTGGCAAGGTTGTTTGAATATTGATTAACCTATTTTGTAACTTTGGCAATGAAACATAATGGATTCTTTCTACATTTAATATTTGCAGTGAATTCAATCCAACCAACGCTATACCACTTGGTATAGAACGATGGCAAGATCGTCTATTTATCAGTACACCACGATGGAAAAAAGGAATTCCAGCAACGTTGTCGACAGTGCCAGTTACGGCCCACTCAGAATCACCTCCTCTATCACCATATCCTAACTGGGATTTGAATAATGCGGGTAAATATTTTTTATTGTGATATAATAACGTTATCCTTGAAATACCTAATTAATTATTTACATATACAGTGTGTATTAAAAACCCCGTCGAATCCGTGAAGGTGTTATTAGGTATCGAGATTATATTCTGTTTATGTTATCTATCTCAGATTATAAATAAAAAAATATCCCTAATAAAATCTAAAAAAAAATAGTTAAATGAAGAAACTTACATAGCAATACAGGCGGCGCGGCGCAGGGTACCGCCATACGATCAAACGTAGCGACGGTGTTATCACGTTTTAAAAATTTGCTAAATTTTAGGGAAACTAAAACTAAGGGCGACTTGCGTAACATGTTTAGACATAATTAAAGTAAGACTAAACGTATTTAAAGTGGTTAAACCAAATTAGCGTCTTGCACAAAGAAAACTTAGTTGCTAAATATGTTTAATGAACTGTCAAGGTTAAATAGCTACTAACTCCTTACTATTTAAAAATACAAATTATCTATAAAAATTATGGGAATATAGGAGAACGGAGGCATCATAAGGGTCCGCGTGGTATTAACACTTTTACCACATTTCTCACTCGTATCTAATAGAAGAGAGTTGCACTATTTTCATGTTATTCAATTGATTTTGATATACAACAAACAATGACATCCAACTATGCACGTTTCATTATATATACTATATGCATAAGTTCTTTAAGTTATCGCGTTTTTCGGGTTAAGAAACTCGTCAAAATGTGAAACGGAACGCAGAAACTGCTTTACCGACTCGCTAATTATGTTTAACTATATCAGCGCACTGTATGCCTCGTGCAAGATGTCCCTAAATGCGTTTATGATAAATCCATTTATGAGGCCAACTGTAATTAACTAATTTCGTTTAGCAGTGGGTTAAATGAAATGTTGCGCAAACCGCCCTTAATATATTAATTTTAAATTGCAATAACATTTTTATTTTCCTATTAAATAAAATTATGAAATTTTTGTTGGTTATGTCATCTATATACCCTTTTCGGATTCGACGGAGTTTTTAATACATATAGTATATTTATTGTTCATAGATAACTGCACCGGATTTACGTCGATATTCCGAATGGCCGTTGACCCCTGCGGTGTCATGTGGGTGATCGATTCAGGGCAAGTTGAAGTTTTTGAAACGCCACGTTCACTCTGCCCACCGACCTTATTCGCCATTGACCTGGATACGGATACCGTTTTGGCAAAATATACCATTCCAAGCGAGTTCATACTTCAGAATTCTCTTCTAACAAATCTAATTGTCGATTCCAGAGACGCACGGTGCAGAGATTTACACGTATATATCGCGGATACTTGGCGTTTCGGTTTAATTGTCTTCAGAAACGCTGATGCCGCATTCTGGAGATTTAGTCACTATAGTTTTTATCCCGAACCCTTATTATCAAACTACACGTTGCACGGGTTGAACTTTCAGTGGTCCGACGGTTTATTCGGTATGTCATTAGGGAAATACGATCTCGGAGATCGGCCATTGTATTACCACTCTTTGTCAAGTTCTTTAGAATTCGTAGTATCGACGTCGGTCATACGTGATCCCTCGCGTATTAAAAACGCTGTGAGCGAATTTAAGCTTCTCGGTGAGAGTAGGGGTCCTGTTGGACAGGTATCTGCCGCAGCCGTCGACCGCAACGGTATCATGTACTTTAATCTTATTTCACAAGACAGTATCGGATGTTGGGACACTCGTAAGCCATATCAAAACCAGAATATAGCAATCGTAGTACAAAATAATAGAACAATGACATTCCCAAATGATTTACGTATAGATCACGAGGTGCCTCAGATAATTTGGGTTGGTACGAATAGGTTACCGATGTATGAATTCAATTTAATAAATCCAAACGATTACAATTATCGAGTAATGTACTTAGATACACTCGGTAATGTGTGTCAGACTGCTGATTGATCATTATTTTATTAATCATGTCTTTAACTTATGTTCGAATTAAAAGATTCCATATTGCTTGTTTTTTTTATCTGACTATACTGTTAGCCATAGGGACCCTGGAGACTCAGACGGTTTTTACAGCTTCACCGGGCTTGGGGTCAAGCGCTTATAGCACTCAGCCGCGAAAGCGTGACAAGATGCTCAAGGGTGCCAAAGTAGCCACCGCACCTCGGCATGGGCTGTTGCCGATCACGAAAAAGTCGTGATCTCACTAATTTTCTAACTAGAATTCGAGCTAACTAAGAACTATACATATATAATATGTTCCTGTTTCCTGGGGGGAGGAGTATTTGGTAATCTGTAATTTTTGTCTAACTAGAGCAAACATGAAAAAAAAGGTCCCTTACATAACCTATGTACCTGTGTGGTGTGCACGAATGTGCAGTGCAGTGTTATGGTGTCTGGTGGTAGCTAGTGGTTGCAAGTGCAGTGTCACTTCTATAATTCATTAATAGCCACCGGCCGACATATGAAAACTTTTTGAACGTTGTTTTGATTTCAGTGAAACATATAGTATTTTGAACACAAAAATACCTACATAATTACTCTATCACATCAGGTTTTTTTACAAAAAGGAAAAAGTGTTTATTTTAAAAATTTAAGAAAAAATCAATTATTACATTATAAATACATATATTTGAAAACTTACAAAGAAAATATCAAGTACAATAATTGCTACAGGGCTATTTAGAATGACATCTTTTACGTTTAGCGATAAAATGATGTCTTGGTGTAATTTTTTTATTAGAATCATCAATAATGTAACGTTTTGTAGACCAGCAGTAATCAGCCAACATATTTACATTTCATCGACCTTGGCACCTTGTTTCCATAGTTTTTATGTCTTGGTGGAACCTTTCTCCCTGTTCTTTCACCAAGATTATCAGGGAAAAAATCCACATGTGAATGTAAAAAATGGAGTTTTATACTCATATTGCATCCCAATTTTTTGTTCTGACGATGTTGAGCTGAAATCAGATATTGAACTTGGAACTGTGTGGAATGGTACGTGTAACTGAGGTTACATTTGCGTAGGCTATTTTATTTTTTATTTTTAGCATTAAAACCTTTCACAATGGTACAGCAAGAATAACAATTATCAATATGATTGGCTTGCGTTCTCCAAATCATGGGTCTACCAAGAGGTAGAGACTGTCTTTTGCGGTATGTCCACTGCCTTCATTGTTCAACACAAATAGCTAGTACAAACTAACTGCAGAGTCCACGATTTTATTTTTGTATTTTGAAGCCAAAATAACCATTATACATATTATCTAAAAACTCAGTAATTTTCAGTTTTTGCTTTGAAGTCATAAAGTTTCCACAAATGTAACAAAATGTATCTGGACTATTATGACACTTTCTTGAAGACATTATGTTTTTTAGACGTTTTTCAACCACAAATCATTAATTAAATATAAAATACCAAAAGTAAAACGTAAACAATTTTTTTTTAATAATCACACTGATTTCAGTAAATTTTTGTAACCAAAGTAACTATAACGGCTTATTTCCATGTAACGCATTTTAAATGAGCGTGTCGCTGTTCCAACTAATATATTAAGTCGCTTAATTCAAGGAGAGAGCGCCAAAACTCAATAATTCAATTTATTTTTACTGAAAAATCAAAAATAGCGAATATATTAATTTTACTAAAAATCTCATGTGATACGATAAAATTAGGTGCGATTTTGTAAACAGCACTACAAAATTAGTGCAAAAAGTTAATTATATCTTGGACAAGGAAAATCATGTCGACCGGTGATAGGCTGTGCTATTAAATCCATTCAGTCGTCCAACGACGACCTCTAGACAGGGCAATCGTGGAGGCGCGGACGCGGGCGTGAGGGACGAGACATGAGTAGGGTTCGCCCAAGCTATGAAGCTACCCACTATATTCATAATAAATGAATTATGTTATTAAATTCAGGGTCTCCCGATTGTCTTTCGAAATTTCCCCATGGCAGTGAAAAAAATTCTCCATAATAATACGATTTCAACAACTTTCCCCCAAACAACTTAATGCTGCCTATTCCTTTAAATTTTTATTTATCTATACTTCTATACTTGTTTGTTTGCATTAAATAGTCTCCGAAACTACGGAACCGATTTGAAAAATTATTTCACTGTTATGAAGCTACACTATCCTCGGGTCATATAAGCTATGTAAAATTTTCAAAAAAATTAGGGGTCCTTAATAAAATACCAATAATGTAACCCAAACTGTAAAAAAAATACCTAAAATATTCTTTATAACGCGTGCGCTGTAAAAACTATTAATAATAGAATAAAATTATGTAGTACGACTTTACAGAAAACATCATTATTCACAAAATGTGTCGCCATAGCATATGTCTAGCTGTTATAGTTATGCCACGATAAGTGTTCTTTTATTTTAAAAATTCTATTGAAATGCCACGCTAGAAAATATTCTTTATTTGTATCTTGGTATTAATCCTTATCAAAATAAATTACTTCATATTCAAGACTGCTTTAAACCTTTATATAACTTTTTAAATTATTTATTTCGGGCATTCCATTCGAAAGATAACACGAGCCTAAAATGTAAGGATTAAAAAAAGTTGCGTGGTGGCCGCTCACCCTGCTCGGCTTTTTTTTCTGACTTACTATACTGTTAGCCTGAGGGGCCCTGGAGCCTCTGATGGCTTTTACAGCTCTTAGGGTTGAGCCCGGTTATTGAAATAAATAAAAGTTCTTGTTCAATAATTCATTATTATTTCACTCAATTACAAATTATATAATTGTTACATTAAATATCAAAACTTAGGTGCGTCCACATGGACGTCTCTAACCGGACTGTTCTATCTTACGTTAATGTGGAACGGGAAAATGATGAGTGACACTTGACACCTACCCATCCATAACGTGCACTTTATAAATGAGCATGTGTGTGTCCCTACACAGCTTCACCGGGCTTGAACTGCTCGGCTATCTAGGCAGCACCTTATGCAATGTAGGCTTCACTGGGGTACGGGCCGTACGGAGGGGAGTCAATATCAAGTCATAAAGTGCCGCGCGGCGTGTTCGCGCGGTCGGCTCGGTACGCAACGGCTGTGTGCGGAGTCGAATTATTCTAGCTTGAAAATATCTTTTTTGGATGCGCCAGGTGGCACTGGAAAGACGTTCCTTCCAATTTTGATATTTGCTAAAATAAGACTATAGGGAAAGATAGCGATAGCAGTTGCTTCGTTAGGAATTGCTGCAACTCTCTTAACGGATGGGAAAACTGCTCATTCTATGTTTAAACTTCCGCTATCTGTAAATCTTGAGCAAAATCTATATGTTCCATCCGCAAAAACGGGCTTCTTGGTAAATTACTACAAGATGCCTCATTGATTATGTGGGATGAATGCACCATAACCCATAGAGCACATATAGAGGCCGTGGAAAGAACCATAAAACATATTAGAAACTACTCTGCTCATGGGCGGGATTACTTTTGTATTTGCTGGTGATTTGCGACAGACTCTTCCTGTCATTAACAGAGGTACGCGAGCAGATATCATCAAAGCATACTTGAAATCGTCTCCCTTATGGACTTCGATAGAAAATTTAAAATTACGGATGAATATTCTCATCTTCATGGAATCACAGACAGTGATTTCCCACAACAAATACTGAAACTTGGGGAAGGAATTTTTCCCACTCCAAATTCAAGCAGAAATCGTGATATACTTTTGGACGAGTCTCTAGGCCAAAAAGATGCAGCATACCCCGACATTGCAAATTTGCACGAAAAGGACTTTCCTTTGTTGTGTTCTAGGACAATAGTGACGACACCTAGGAATGAGACGATCAACGAAATAAACAATTACATTATTCAAAAAGTCCCCAGCCAAATAAAAATTACAAATCGATCGACACTGTAACTAATATCGAAGACGCAGTCCATTACCCACAGGAATTTTTAAATTGACTAAACCCTTATGGACTGCCACCATAAGAATTGACGTTAAAAATCGGATTTCCAATCATGCTTTTGAGAAATTTAAGCCCTCCAAGCATCTGTAATGGGACGAGACTGCTTATTAAAGAATTGAAGGATAATTTTAATTGTAGCGACCATTATCACCGGCTCAGAAGCTGGTCAACTGGCTCATATACCGAGGATACCGATGATCCCAACTTGTAAAAATATATTTCGCCTTATCTATTAACAAGTCCCAAGGCCAAACCTTCGTATTAGTAGAGATTGACCTACGAAAATAATGTTTTACTCATGACCAACTGTATGTTGCTATCGCGGATTTGAGCTCCTGAAAAACAATTTATTTTGCTGCCACAAAATAAAACAATGTCAAATATCGTTTACAAGGAAGCTTGAATGGCTTTTGTTTTTCATATTATGACCTTTTTACAAAAATAAATACTTATTAGAAAATAACAAAAATAAAATAAAAAGTAATAACTAAAGAAATAATTGAAGTAAAAATAAAAGACCATTAAAATAATAATATTCAAACTTTATTTATAATTTTCTTTTATTAGTAACGTGACTCAAATAGAAGGGTGTATTAAATTTTTTTTTTTTTATTAAATACCCGTGCGAAAACGGGGCGGGCTGCTAATAATCTAATAAAGGCAGCTTTAAGAGGTAGGGATAAATGCTAGGAACCATAAAGGTATCATGGTACATATGGTTTTTTTTATTGTAAATAAAATAAATATTCTGACCAAATAAACAAAAAAAAAATCTCACTTGCTTTCTTCGTGAGTTCTTCTCTGTTCTATTGATTTACTATCAGAAGGTAAAGTAACTTTAGTAACAGATACAAGAGCTATTGAGCAGCTTAGTCAGTAACAACAGTATAATTACAGCGGCATAATTTATAAAGTACTTACATACCAAACATTAAACACAAATTTTCTCTGCCAGTAAAATTATAGAAACACATGCGCGTGCACACACACTCACACACACACACACACGCGCTCCCGCGCGCTCGGACGCGGGTCATTTATGTTTTTATCCAACAGCGAAAAAGCGTGATATGTTTTTAGATAGTGTGTATGTATGTCTATTTCTTTGGCACGATCTGTGGCACAAACAGCTTGATGGGTTTGAGCATACGACGCGACGCGACGTGCCGTTAGATTCGTTTTAATTGTGGAAGTGATAGTGTCTGTTATCATACATTCGGAAAAATCATAATTCGCATCACAATGTTGAGTATAAGAAAAGCAAAAATCTCTTTATTTCAGACTTATTGAATATTAAATAATGCTTGCTTATTCGCACGTAGCAGTAACGCTGGCTGACTATTGCCATTCTTAACAATAATAAAGGATAATCGACATTAGAATCATATTCTTCAATAATTTGTTATTTAATGCGTAGGAATAATGCACTACATTATTCGTTGTTATAATAATTAGCAGGTCTGAACCAGGGACGCTAAAAGAAAGGAGATTTGAATAGAAAGAGAGAGAATATGTCATCAATCAGGGAAAGTCAATTTGTCGAGCTACTATAAAAAAAACTAGTGAATATTTTCCAAAACGAGTATGTGTTGTCCGAATTAAAATATCAGAGATGGCATTAGTAGAACTAGTAGTACGGCTATGCAGATAAAGTTCTTCCCCAAATCTCTCCGGTGCCGAAATTTTTTCCCCAAAAATTTCCTCATTATTTTCGTTTCCACAAAAGTTCCCTAGCGACATAATTTCCCCCAAAAATGGGAGAAAACACTCCAATCTGCAGAAATTGAGACGTACCACGTGTAAATGAATGAAAATCAAAAACCACAACATCCAAGATCCCACCAAAAACTCCGAGCTTCCACGTCATTACGTCAACTCACTACAGTAGGTACATTAAAGTCACAGATATATGAAAGTTTTATCTGTGTTATTTTGTTATTGAAAACATAATTACAAAAATTTTGCTAGGTTACAATGAAATATTTTCCTGGAAGTTATAGTAAAATATAATATGTATAAACGTAGCGTTGAATAATCATTTTATTTACAACCTGACTACCACAAAACCAAAAAGGGGTAATATTTTTTACGTAATAGTTTGTTTGATAACAATCAGCAAACACTGAAAAATAGCGATATGGTTTCAAATTATAGAGAACCCTAAGCAATTTATAGTCTAATGCAAAAATATAAAATCCAAGATGGCCGCCAAAAATTTCAAATGCTTACGACATGGGAACCATTATGGATAGGTATGGTAAGTTAAAATAGAACCAAGAAATATTCTAAAATAATAATAAAAAATCATGATATACAGTGGTGGATCTATAATTAAGAAAAGAAAGCATATTTAAAGGAATTTAATTTTCAAATTAACAAGTTTTTGGGGGTTAACGTCACTCGCGTCCGTAGGCTTTACTCTAGTTTCCCTACACGTGACCCCTGGGTAGTGCTAAATGAGTGACACATGTTACTGGTGGTAGGCTTCGGCCGTGGCTAGTGACCACCCTCCGGACAAAGCCGTGGTGCCAAATGGCTTGCTGTGTTCAGTGTTGCCATTGTGGGAGATGGGTCGGAATAGTTGCTTAGTGTAGTCGGACCAATCTGGCGTAAGGAGATTACGCTGCATTGGGTGTCTGGTTATGGTGATTAGCGGGATCCGAGGCACGGTGCACCGCTGGCCGACCGCAGGTAGTTGGAGGCCCAAGAAGTTTGCTAACCAGTCACGAAAGGCTGCCCCGCCAACTGACGAAAAATCCCGAGATGCATCATCGTGCTGTTCGGCGACCGGTTGAAAGGGCCGGATAGATATCCTTGGGGGCTCGGACGTCTCCGCAGTCTCTATGCTAGCCACCTTTCTTTGTGGTATTTCGCCTTGTGTCTGAAGATTAGAATCATTTATTCCCGTTACACCACCATCACCCTACCTTTATTAACTCTAATACAAATAATGAAAAGACGCAATAACAAGAGTTTATCTAAACAGTGGCAGCACTCCCTCTTACTAAAAGTGCACCTTGCCAACATCCGAGGATTCCACTGAAATCTCATCGCGGTCCACCACCACCTGGAAACCGAAAGACCAGCTCTCTTATTCCTGTCGGAAACTATGATAAAATGCCCGTCTGACATGGCGACTTTACTTACCCAGGGTTCACTCTGGAGCATAATTTTAAGCCACATGCTGGTGTGTGCTTGTACGCCCGTGATAATATCTGCTGTAAGCGTCTCCGTAATCTTGAAGATCCCAGCTTCTCTGTTATTTGGGTACTGGTGGACACTGGAATTGAAAAAAAATCTTTATTCCTGTGTCTACCGGTCGCACAGCGGAGATCAGGAATCGTCTAGGCTCTCTGAAGACCTTAGTGAGGCGCTGGATGCGGCGCAGAGGCGGTACCCTTGTGGCCAATTAGTACTACTGGGGAATTTTAATGCCCACCACCAGGAGCGGCATTTTCTCATACCAGTGCACCAACCATGCCGGGAGAGATATGCGAAATCTAGCATTAACGATAAATCTCACTCAGTTAGTCAAGGAAGCAACAAGGGTTCCGGATGTTGACACGCACACAGCCAATTGCCTGGATCTTCTGTTGACAACTGATCCGGATCGCTACTCGGTGTAATTTTCATCACCTTTAGGTAGCTCCGACCACTGTCAGGTGAAATCTGTGTCTGTCTACTCCGCATCCGATTCCAGTTCTAAAGGCACCAGGAGGTTATAGTCAGCTGATTGGGTAAGGTTGCGAACGTTCTTTGCAACTTTTCCTTGGCGACCCATTTGCTTCTCTTCTGAAGATCCTTCTCTTTACGCGGATGCTGTGACCGATGTCCTGCGTCAAGGTATGGAATACTATGTTCCATTCTATGACGTTGCTTTGTCAGGAGAAACTCGGCCATGGTTCGGGGTCGAATGCCGACACGTTGAAGCGCAGAAGCATGCAGCATACCGAGCTTGGGTCGATGGTCGAAATTGCAAAACTAAAAACTGGCGCTTAAAGAAGAGAGCCTTTAAAAAAGCTGCCAAAGCTTGCAAAGGGACTCTACGGCAAGCTATATTTGACCACATAAGCCAAATCGGGCGAAAACTGGCTTCGTACCCAGCGGGTAGTAAAGCGTTTTAGTCCCTGGCTGAATCGGATGAATTAAACTTCTGTCGCCCCTCACTTCCTCCACTGCTGAGACAAGACGGGTCGTTGGCTCACTCATATGAAGAGAAAACAAACTTGTTTGCTTCTCTTTTTGCAGAATCCACGCATTTGAATACTGATGGTGAAGTGCCTCCTAGTCTACCAGTTTCTGAGACACTTTGTCAGAAATTCGTATTCGTTAGACTGAGGTACGTAAAACGCTGTGTAATCTCAAAGTGAAAAAAGCCAGTGGCCCGGATGGGATTCCAGCCATAGTTCTGAAAACTTGTGCGCCTGAGCTTTCTCCAATTTTGAATCGCCTATTCCTCCTCTCTCTGGAAACTGGGCAAGTGCCTAAATTCTGGAAGCAAGCTAACGTGCAACCAGTGTCCAAAAAAGGTAGTCGTGCTGAACTGGCCAACTATAGGCCCATTTCGGTTACGGCCATACTCTGCAATAGTTTGGAACGTATACTGAATGGCAGGCTCCTGGCATGCTTTGAAGCGTATGATCTCCTAAGTGACCAGCAATATTAATTTCGCCGTAATCGGTCCACTGGAGATCTTCTTGCGTATGCCACTCATATATGGAGCGAGACTGTCGAGTGTCATAGGGAGGTGCTTTCCGTTTCGCTTGATATCTCGAAGGCCTTCGACAGAGTTTAGCATGATAGCCTCTGAAGCAAGCTACCTTCATACAGCTTGTCCCCCAGGTTATGTGCTTGGATATCGAACTTTTTGAGGGAACGATTGATTCGAGTGGTCATTGATGGCTGCTCCTCCGATCTATTGGCTATCAAAGCAGGGGTACCACAAGGATCAGTACTTTCTGCGACGCTATTTCTGCTTTATATCAACGATATGCTTAAGCCCGGTACTTTTGGGTATGCAGGCGATAGTACAGTTGTAGAAGGTTATAGATCTAATGCACGTACCAGTGGAACGCAAGTACAGTCTCTCAGGGAGGCCATGGTCAAACGCTTGAACTTGTTCTTAAAAACAATCTCTGACTGGGGTGATGCCAACCTGGTCAAATTTAATGCCACCCATTATCTAAGTCGTTTCCTCGCAACTTCCTCGACTCCACTCAACCTCATTCAAGGAAATCGGTATTCATAATTGGAAAAAATCTCCTCCACTTGACGTCACTCGAGATTTATCCTCACTCGAGTCGAGGAAACAACTGTCAAACTCAAGGTACATCGCGATCTACCTTAAGGAATACTCAAGGAATATGTACGACATTGTTTATTCTAGTCTTTCATCCACGCTTGTTAGCAGAGCTAATTATTATATTTCAATTGTTTTTCCAGTAGTGTTATTAATGGATTTCCAACGTTTTCTAAATATTATCTATACGATAATTCGTACGATTATCCTGAACGACGTTATTTACGAGATGCAGAAAACCCTATCGAATTCCAAAGACGCTATCGTTTTAGGAAAGAAACTGTTGTGAATATGTTGTTACCGCTTGTGTTCAATAGTGTAATTATGTACAGTAACAGAGGATTACCCATTCCGCCTATAATTCAGTTGTTGATTGCGTTAAGATTTTATGCAATTTTAAGAACAACGAATACCATCAACTAACAAGATAGGGATGGCGATCTGAAATCGATTAATTAAAGAATCGATAATTTGGATTATTATTAATTTATTTATTTGGTTTTATAATATTCAATTCTTTTAATAGATTCATAGCACTGAATCGGTCCAGTGATTCTATCTTTCAATCTAGAAAATGGAGATTCGTTTTTTTTCTGATTTGATATGAACCATAAAATGATTTACAAATATTTCAATGTACGCAAGTACATGTATATAAATCACAAATTTTCTCTTAATTACTCAAAAGTAAGCATTATGCGACCATCAGTGTGTGTGTAAGGGAAATAACTTCAAGTTATCCAAAATTGCAAGTTACGATACGAATAATGATTGTTCCGAATTAACGATTATAATAATCCTTGAGTACATGACATAAAGTTCATTTTTATTATAATTTCATCATTTTTGTATCATTCTCTATGGTGTCATTACCAATTATAATATGATACATAACATCAAAATTACCCAACCGCTGCAGAATAACGATAAGAGTTTAAAATAATACATCTGTGAAATGAATTCTCTTTTTTCTATACCTGAAATAAATTCGCTTTCTTTATCTTTGTATAACTGATTGTTTAGTATGGTTGTAAAAACAACTTTGGATCGTTAAAAATTATAAAACATCGATTATTATGTTGGTTTTTTTATTTTCTTTATGAGGGGTTTTTGAAAAATTGTGATACGATTCACCATGGTTCGATTCAAAACAAATTATAAATCGAATATTTTCAAAATGAATCATCATCCCTAACAAATAAATCAAATTGTAAACCCAGATTAAAGGACTGGTGCAATATTGTTATTTATCTCTGACTGGTGCGTCGCGACACAGATAAAAATACAGATAATAACAGCTAAATTTCTACTTTCGAGTGATCATAGACAAAAAGAAACAACGAGTATGATGAAATCTATGGTTCAGTGACGTATTTGATGACGTTTTTCCTCGACTCGACCTCATTTGAGGATCCTCTAAATTTACTCAAGACAAGACGGAGGTACAACTAAGAATACCGATTTCGAGGATTCCTTGAGGTGGTCCTTAAGGTAACCTCCGTTGAGTGGAGGTTGAGGAAGTTTCGAGGAAACGACTTAGAATATGGGTGTAAACTCACGCATGTCTATTTTCCGGTAAACGGAGTCCCTTCCTACTAACTCCTACTTTCAGAGATGTGTCCATTCCGATAACCGACCATCTGGAACTTGTAGGCGTTACGATGTCTTCAACCCTCAATTTTGGCTCCTTCGTTGAGTATAAAGCTCAGTTGGCTGCTAATAAGCTAGGTATCCTTGCAAGGATAGAGAGCCCCGTTCGCTCAGCGTCGGGTGATGTGGCTGACAGGAAGATACCACATGTTGATACTGGTGCGGGTGGTATTCAGGCTACACCAAGTAAAGTAACCACGGCCCAGAGGAGAAGAGCACGTAACCGGGGTGGCCTATCTAAGGCGACAAGCGTTCCCGGTAGGGTAGACGAGTCTCGTAATCGTGGCTCCACAGTTCGTGATGACACTCCTGTTGAGACGCCTCTCGACCTTGCCCTGACCCGGCGAGCTTGAGGGCTCTGGCGGCTAGTAGAGTGGAAACTATCTTTGATGTGTACAAAATATCTAGAAACCTCAAGGGTTTGTGTATTAAGGCATTCAAGGAGGTTGCTAGGACCCTCCAAGAGGTAACATCGACTGCGCTTACGTCGTTACTCCTAGGAGACGTTAATCCTGCGACAAAAAAAAACATAAACGTAAAGTAAACGGCATCGTTAACCATAACACAGGGCCGCTCCGCGCCGCTTCGAAGGCCACACGGTGACCGCTCATTGGAGAACATTTATATAGGTTATCATGGGAACTATAAAATTATTCATAACCTCGTTATTTTTATTATCGAATTCTGAACTATAACGACACCAATTAATATAGAGTTTGTATACAATGTTAAATTTTTTATTACGTCATTCTAAAATTGTGTTTTACGGAAAATAATTTTTAATTCATAAAACGCTATTTTTTTACAGTATTTACAATAATATCGTTGATATTTTTTTGTTTGTATTTGTTTTTCGTGGGATTTTACCTGACATAGTTTTGTTATTGTGCTTAAGTGATGTGAATTTAGAGTATATATTTATTTATGAGAATTTCGAGTTGCCTCAAAATCTACTTACAAAGTTTTTGTAAGGTAGGCAATACCTTCCTATGACTTGGCCAACCTGAATACACTAAACTTAGTAAGATATAAGTACAACAAGTTACGAACGCACATAAATTGAACTCTAATGGCATAATATCAATCATCATCAACATAATATCAAACATCTACTGGTTATATAAAGCCATAGACGAAAAATAGAACAGAAAATCTTAAGCCACGTAGTTGCCAATTGTCAACTGATAGTTTGCTAATTATGTTAAGGTAAAAGCTTAGTCTAGGTACTGGACTAAGTAAATATGAATAACACCATAAGTGATGACTTGTGCTTACGTAAATATTAGTCTAGTAAAGGTTAGCTTGTTCGTACGTATTGCTACTATTGCAGTCATAATTATATGTTTGCAATAGAATAGATTTATTCACATGGAACGTTCTAGATTAGAGTGACATGAATATTGTTTGAGCGGATTAATTAATAGTTTCTCTGTATACTTTAGTATTTTCACATAATTTCTTATATCATTATAAAATATAAAAACCAATAAATTACAATTTGTTGGGATAATAATATCTCAGGCTTTGCGAGATTTGACAATAAGACGATAAGATGGAAGGAAGCAATTTCGGTAAACATACCGAAATACAGTTAATAATATTTCTAAGTATTAAACTAAAAGTTGTTTTTTTTTTTTTTAAATAAATGAACATACGTGAACACAGACATCACTTTTCAATAAAACACTAATTATGCCGTACTGCGTAGTTAAGTGTTTAAAAACACTTCAGCCCATATTAAAAAGAATACTGGATACTGGATTTCCTAGGTAAGTATTAGAAATACAATTTATACATTTCATAAATAACAATGTCAATAAATCAACAACCAGTTGCCGTGGCAACCGACATTACCGCGCATGCGCGTTGGTGTTCCTTGTTCCTTATTCCTTTGTTCGTGTATAAAGTATCATCCCCTATTTTCTATCCTTAAAGTTTTATTTTAGCTACAAGAAGTACCATATGTCCTTTCCCAAGGTTCAATCTATCTCTATACCAAAATTTATCATAATTAGTTTAGCGGTTTAGGCGTGAAAACGAAACAGACAGACGAGTTACTTTCGCATTTATAAATTATAGTATGGATTTAGGCTAGTGTATTTGTGTTTCGAATTTAGTTATTCATTTGTTTTCGCACCATCTGATTTTACTTTGACATCGTTCCTTTTCACAAAATTGAACACTTAAGATTTCGCTTTATTTACGAATATGATTTCAACCGTGGCATCAGCTCTGCAGAAACAGTTCGAAGAAGCTACTGTAAAAGAAAGCACGGTACGTTTTTGATTCCAACAATTTCGTTCCGGAAATTTTGACTTACGAATCAAACCCCATGGACGGCCGGAGACCCTAGTTGATAATGAAGAATTAAAGGTGCAACCACCTTTCGGATCCGGATTCGGAATCGGATCCATCGCAAACCACGTCAGAGTTAGCGGTAAGCTTCGGTGTGTGTGACAATTCATTGAAACAAATTGGAAAACTGAAAAAGCTCGAGAAATGGGTACCGCATGAATTAAGTGAAGCACACCAAACAAACACGCATTGAATGCTGTGTTACATTACTCGACCGTCACAATAACGAGGGAATTTTAATCGTATTATTACTTGTGACGAAAAATGGATCCTTTACAAAAATCTGAAATGCCCATCACAATGGTCGAACCCAGGAGAACCGGCCAAATCCTGTCTCAAGCGAAAGTTGACTCAGAAAGAGGTACTGGTAAGCGTTTGGTGGACCAGTGTTGTTGTCATACACTACAGCTCCCTAAGATCTGCCCAGTCGATAACGATAGATCTATATTGTCAACAATTAAAAACAACCATGATAGAAAAGCTAACCGTTAAACAACCGAGAGTAGTTATCTCTCTAACCTAATACTGCTTCAGGGCAACGCTATATCCCATACTTCAAGACAGACGGGCTCTAAATTAATGAAACTGCGGTTGAAATGTCTCCGACACCCAAAATATACCACCCCGGACCTTTCTTCAAAAAAATTCAATTCCGATGAGGCTGTTCAAACCGCCTTCAAAGGTTTCATTGATTCTCGCTCTTACAATTTTTTCAGCAGTGGAATTAATGAACTACCTATAAAATGGCGTAAGTGCATAGATAATAATGGTACATACGTTGATTGATTAAATGTATAATTTCATAATATTTTTCGTTTTACTTTTTCCATATAAAACACTAACGTCATATGTACGGACCTAATATTATTCTTATTATTAGTTTTTCTGAACTTAAATTCGATTAGATGATAATATACATATATTATTTACTCAAAACAAGGCTAAAGAAGGATAATTCAATACAACAAACACTCTCTTCCTTTGGCGCCATCATACACTTGATGTACAACTACATCTTTATTTATACATCAAGCTAACAAATTATCTAAATAAATAATTAAAATTAAACAAATCCTTTAAAGACTCCTTGGATAGAAAATATCACAATTAATCGGCAAGAACCCATTACAGGAATGAGATTACGCTCGGGACACATTCCATTGAAAAAATTCGCATTTATGATGCATAAAGCGCCATCTCCAATGTGTCCAACTTGCGGAATCATAGATGATGTGCACCACATTCTGGTGGAGTGTGTTCGGAGTTCTAGTAGGTCTAAACTTAATGCTTCTGGTTCATTCCACATTGGTATATATAATTCCATTTTGGTCAACCCTTCGTCTTTTTTTGCTAGGGAGCTATTTAAAATTAAGTTAAGTAATTGTTAATATTGATTTTATGTTGTTTGGAAATTGTCTTGTGAAGTTTAAATTACACAGACAACATATTCGCCCAAGCGACTAAGCCTAAAATAAAGAAAAAAAAATTAATTAAAATTGAAATTTCTGTTTGTCATGTCAAAATAACAGTTTTTTACTAAATGCATATGAAAGTATATATATACGATACTTATAACAAAACACCAACTTTTGTCGGTTTGTCTGTTTGTTCCGGGTAATCTCCGAAACGGTTAGACCGATTTTGACGGGGCTTTCACTGACAGATAGGCTAGTAGGATAGTAACATAGACTACTTTTACTTTAGAAAAATAATTAGGGTTCCGCGGAAATAAAAATAAATTCGGGAAAACGACGATTTTGGTGCGCTTAAATGGCTTACGCTGAGTAATTAATATAGTACATAAATGTAAAATGTTTCTGAGGATAATTCGTAGTTGTTAGCTTTCGTCACTCCGAGTCACACAATACGTTCAGTTACCCCTTTATCACGAAGTGTGTAAGAAGTATCCCTACATAATCTTTATTTTTTTATCTCTAAAAACGAACCAATATTGTTTATAGCTTCATACTAACAGTGAGTGTAATATAAAACTTTACTAATTATTTTCAGATTATTCGCGGTCCGCCGCGCTAACATTATGGCTAGCCATGATGGGTGTCGCCAGTCCGCAGTCCGTTCCAGGACAGGGAACGCAAACTTCCCAAACTTCAAACTTCAGTTTGTTGGGAACTGTTCCGCAACAGGGTAAATATATCTTGAAGTTGTTGTGCTCGCGGCAGCGCTCACATGGGCTACAGAATGCCGTCAATTGGGCACACGCGCGATACGTGTTAACAGTTCCCCCGCTTTTTGTTATTTTGAAGAAAAAAATGCTTATTGTGGGCGATCCTTAGAAGACAGACATAATATTTTCTGGCTGACTCTTTTATAAGTAGGTTTTTTTAGATCTACAATTATGTAAGTACTATATTAATTTTATATTATTTCTCTTAAGGTTTACTCCGCGTAAACCTTAAGCGCCCCAAAATCGCCGTTTTTCCGAATTGATTTTAATTTTCGCGGAACCTTAATTATTTTTATTATTTTTCCCATTTTTTTTTCTACTCATAACATCAGCTACCTGCCAGTGACAGTCTCGTGAAAATTACCCAGGGATTACACGGAACAAACAGCCAGAGAAAAATTAAAAAAATGGTGTTTTGTTATAAATACAGTATATATTATATTTTTATATGCAATTAGTAAAAAGCTGTTATTTTGAAATTACAAACAAACACTTCAATTTTATTAATTGTATAGATATGATATTTTGTAAGTTACTACCCGTGTGCGATAAGTTGAGACCCGCGCGGAATGCAACTCCCCACCCGCTTCCCCGATGACGCCCGCGTTGTACAGCACGCAACGCCATTATTTAATATACTATAGGTTTTTTTTAAAGTGAAACTTTTATTAGATCGTTTCAAAATTTTTGTTCTGTGTGTTGCATGTCGCGTGACGGTCGGCCGCGGAGTAGGGATGACGGCGCCTATAGTTCGCAGCAACTGACCGTGCCGTGTATAGACTATTACTCATTTGTGAATTTTTAGTTAAATGTCTATAATGTGAAAAAAAAATCACTTTTACCGTGGTTTCATAAATCCACACAATCAATTTTTTGTGTCTTACTAAGCTAGTTGTGTTCTTTTTTTGTGCACTGTACCAGGACCCGACAACGACGTCACCGCGTTCAGGTCTCAAGTTATCGCGCACGGGTAGCACATTAAAAAATCCCACCTTCCGATATAGCTCTTCTAAATTGCATTTTAAATATCAAATCTATACAATGAAAAAACTGAAGTGTCTATTTGTAATGTCAAAATAACAGTTTTTTACTTAATGCATATGAAAGTATATTTTACGGTAATTCTAACAAAAAAAATGCAATTTTTTAATTTTTTGTCTGTTTGTCTGTTCCGGGTAATCTCCGAAACGGTTGGTCCGACATTGAAGGGTCTTTCACTGGCAGATAGCTGATGTCATAAGAGTAACATACCTATACTACTTGGTGTAGCTAGAAAGAGGCCTTAAATATCAGGTGCGGGATGCGGGTAAAATATGGAACTCACTGCGTTAATATTGGTGACTCGTAGCGTGTGTAATATAATTCGACGATAGCTCTTCTTCAAAAACTAAATTACATGTCACTCGCGGCGAAGGCCTTCCAAGCTATATTTTTAACGGCGGTTGTACAAAGTTCACTATATCACTCTTTAAAGCGTGCGGCGTTGTCCGCGTGGCGATGCGCTTGCGTTCCGAGACGGACTGTTTGTGAGCGGGGAGTAGGGGAGGGGGGTGGTTATGAGGTGGTAGGTTTAGCGGGAAATATATAATAAGGCCTTATAATTAACACGCGCCAACACTACTTTTATTTTAGAAAAAAAAAATTGGGTTTCGCACAAAAAAGCATCTTTATCTTTAAAATAAACGGCGGGAGACCACCGTGGGTGGCGCTGGTTACCATTATATACCGACATTCTGTAGTCCACGCGAGCGAAACCGCGGGTACAGCTAGTTTTACATAAAACCCTAATAATGAAATAGGTAGTTACGCGTTTGTACGCATACGTAAATGGTTCGTTGTCGTAACCATATTATCTGATCCGATCTATTAAAAATGTCAACCAAAGCTAAAAGTTATCTCATTAGTCATTGAATTCTTATCGCAATAGTTAACTATAAATATAATATACATTCTGTGGCTTAAATTGTTAGCGTTAATATTACAATTTCCTATCAGTACAGGTTCTGTACCTCAAGAAGAGTTATAATTCTGTGTTACCAAACTTCCATATATAGGTATAGGCAACACAAAGGAAATAATAAAACTAATTTTGATTTTTAGTAAATATATACCTGAAAATATCCTACCGCTGGGCTTGGAGGTGTGGGGGTCACGGATATGGGTGACAGTGCCAAGTTGGAGGCGAGGGGTACCTGCAACGCTGACCACGTTATCTCGAGCCGGTGGTCTACCTTCACCGGCACTCAAACCGTATCCTGGCTGGAGCTACCACAGAGCTTTTAGTAAGAAGCAATTTTTCTCAGCTATTTCTCCTTACTAACAAGAATGTGGACAGACTACATACTGTAAATCTCTAATTTAATTGATCACAATGAGAATCGAACTAACCAACCAACTACTTGAGTATACATAGTTAGATACCTTGATCACTTAACAACCGAAGAACTGAAATCTTTGTTTAGTAATTTATTTAATCCTAAACCGCTGTAAATAAACTTTTTCAAAATTAAAATGAAATCTGTAGATAATTTAGTAAATTGTCTTGTTTTCAGATGATGGCAATGATTGTTCTGGACTTCTTACATCAGTTTTTCGTTTGAAAGCTGATTCTTGCGGCAGGCTCTGGGTATTGGATTCCGGCCAGATTGATTCGCAAGACAAGCCGAAGCAATTATGCCCGCCCAGTATATTCGTGTTTGATTTATACACTGATATGATGATTGCACGATACACTATTCCAGATGAATATGTACTCCAAGATTCTTTATTTGCAAATATCGTCATAGACTCCCGTATGGAAGACTGTTCAGACCTTCATGCTTATATATCTGATACTTGGAGATTCGGCCTACTGGTATTTAGACAAAAAGATCAGAGCTTTTGGAGATTCTCTCACCCGCTTTTCTATCCGGATCCACTAGCGTCTAATTTCACACTTCACGGATTAAATTTTCAATGGGCGGACGGAATTTTTGGTCTAGCTTTGAGTCCTATCGACCAGGTTAAAGAACGTATATTATTTTTCCATTCTTTGTCAAGTTACAGAGAATTCTACGTATCAACGTCAGTATTGCGCAAACCATCACGTGTTAACGATAGCTCTTCTGAGTTTAACCTTGTTGGTGAGAGCAGAGGTCTTTACGGTCATGCATCTGCATCTGCTATAGACAATCGTGGAGTAATGTTTTATGGTCTGGTGTCACAAGACAGTATAGGATGTTGGGATACAAGAAAACCGTATCGCAGAAATGCTCATGGAGTCGTGGCTGTGAACCCAGATACATTAATATTTCCTAACGACATAAAAATTGACCAAGAACGTGATCAAAGCGTTTGGGTTATTACCAATCGTCTGCCTATGTTTCAAGCAGGTCCATTAGATCCTGACGATTATAATTTCCGGATAATGTATGCAAATTCTGCTGAAGCTGTACGTGGAACAGTTTGTGACCCGATAATACGGACTGCACCACCTGGTAATGTAGTACAACGTATGCTTCAAGGATGGTTGCCATAAAACCAATAAAAACAAAAACAAATATTTATTTTATTTGAAAACGGTTAAGTGATAATTCCTATCAACAAAATGTATATATATATTTCAGTTGTAACTTATAAGAATAAAAAATTAAAAAGTTTATTGTAAATAATATTATTAAGAAGGAACATGACAAACCTCTTACTAAAGACGAGACGCAATCTTCGTAATGCTCACACCGCATGTGTTTTGTCTTTTCACACCGCTTCTGCGCATGTCCGTCTTCATTCTTTATTACTATGGTGACTGCGCTGCCGAAGAGGTTGTCTCATTAGAGGATGTCATATATCTGTATATTTATTGCGATGAAGTAATAGTACGCCTAAAAACAAGATCGTAGTAAATGGTACTGAGTCCAAATTAGCTAATAATTTGCAAAGGCACTTGATATTCGATATGTCTATTGAGCATAGAGTAATAAATTCCACTCGCTGTACAAACCGAATTCAAATTCTATGCTATTGAGTAATCAAGTTGCCAATGTTGCGTATAGCAGTAACTTGCTCCTATTCTTATGTTTGATGTCATACCTACAATAGTTCTTAAAGAAATATAATTTTATATCATGATTAATTTAAAATAAATTAAATTAGGTACCTACTTCACCAAAATTTATATATGTCCTTGCGAAAAACAATAGCTTGACGATACATATAGATAAAACAGTATGAAAAAAAGTAGAAAAAAAGGATTTACTCCACTGTAGGTACATATTACATTCAATGGCTAATCCTATTGAAATACCGACAGCATAGAAATAACCATTTCTACACGAAGCTGTAAAATCACGTAATCATCTCACTAGATCGGATTATTTAAGAAATTAAAAATCCCAAATCATACTATTTTAAGCAATGACTTCTTCAGTTTAATCTCATTAATTGAGATTATGATTATTTCATGTAGAAAATATATTATTTTATATTCATGTAAAATTATATATTATATAAATTATTATGATTATACTCTATTATATTATACAGAGTACCTATTGATGTTGTATAATAACATCTATGATCGTAGCATCATTCTTTTCTTTTTCTGTCAAGACCATTTTGATATTTAAATTCAATCTATTCTAAAATTTCTTTATTTAGAGTGATCGAAAAATAGGTGATAAATGGTATATATAAAACCTACTTTTATAGTTAAAGATTATATATATATTATTTTATTATTATAATATATATATTATTATAATATATGTTATTTTATATTTATATTATTTAAAATACATGAATCTGACCGATGTCTTGAAATATATATATGACGGAGGAGAGAGCTTCTCGCCATCTGCGAGTCGTTGAGATGCCTTTACCACAACTGAATCGATCGCGGACGCAAATATTCTAAAACACTAACAAACTATTATAAAATTGTGTCGTGTGTGGAAAAAACCCATCTCTGGAGCGAAGCCACGTCCCGGGACACAAGACCCGACTTGCAACAGCCCAAGGTGAGTGGAACCGTGCACATGCCATATTACTTTCAAATTTAAAACAACTATCGAATCACACACTCATTGTCAATGTTTATAACCGTGGGCGTCGGTGGGTAGTTGTATAGAACAAACTCGTATGACGGATTACATGTTAATTATTTAAACGATTACATTACAGACAGTATGTAGGTAGGCGTTCACTAACTCCATCGAACGCCGCCTGGTGGCGCTTGCGTTCCGAATCTGACTGTATGTCGACATATATAATTTAAATAAATAAAGAGTATAATATAATAATTGAAGATGAATATAATATTATAATTTAAGTATACTAAAAATGATTGCCAATCATAACAACCGCTTCTTGGTCTCTCGCTATTCAACTCCCCGAAAGCTTGAGGCAGACAAACTTCGCAATACCATTCACTAGTAACTGTTCTACGATCTTCTAGCGGAATTACTGCTACTGGTCCACTGCGTCGAAAAAAAACCTCTATATTTCCTTTAATAACGCTCTGACAGCGAATCACTTTTGTGGGCAACTCGTCTTCTTCAAATATTCATTGCGTGGATTGTTGTTTCGTAGGAGGATCGTAGCTGTAAATCCAAGTGTTGTCAGTTGTAAGGATGTAGTATACGTTTTGAAAAGTTCCTCCTTCCAACATTTTAGTATACATTTGCATCAATAAACACGACGAGATTTTTGCTCTTTGGTAAGAGAATGAGGTATCCATCGCGAAGCAAGCTTCCTAACTTTAAGGTGTTCATGCAGCATGGTGGAATCTGTCTGTGAGCCAATCTTCTGTTCAGCCTGAATATCGAGATGTGTAATGTGTCTATTCTCCCGCAATAGCCACTCTACTCTCATCATATTTTCATGAGTTACTGCAGTTGTAGGTCGGTCGGGTCTGGGGTCATCGTTAGAGTTCTCTCGACCACGTTTCAATTCACGAAACCGATAAGTAATTGTTTTTACGCAGGAAGAGACTCCCCAAATGCAACTTGTATATTTTCGTGAGATTCTTGAAGGTTAACCCTTGTTTATAATCATTAAAAAATCATAGCACGAAAAGCTGCCCGCGAGACGTCAATTGATACAAACAAAAGATGAGTGACATATACCTAATATTTTAAAATATTTAAAAAAATAACTACACTTAGGTAGCCAATGATATTCACCAAAGAAATTTGCATTGAAATTAGATATCAATTCAAAATAGTTTAAATAAATTGTATTTATTCTGTGGCTAATAATTTTCGGTACAACTTAGGTATTTATGACAAAAAAATGCAACAATCATCGTCTTATTTCAGCCAATTTACTCAAAAATATGATGAATTATAAACCTAAACCTTCCCCACGAATAACTCTGTTCATTGATTAAAGCCGCATGAAATACGTTTGGCAGTTTTTGTGTTTACCGCGTTCAGACCGACAGACAGACGCGGCAAGGTGACTCTGTTTTATAATATAATAAGAAAAGCATGATTTAAAGTTTATCGCTTTAGTATTGATAGTTCATAACTTGATGTCTTCTTGTCTTGAAGATGTGTTGACATCTTCTACGTTATACATATATTTAAGTTATATAATGTAAAGGACAATTTTTATCTACATTATATTATTTTGAAGTATCTTTTTAAGACTTAGCCAGCGTAAGCCATGTAAGTGCCCAGAAATAGGCTTGATTAACATCTAACTAAGTAGATAACTAACTAAGTAGATAAGTTGATAACTAAGTAGATAAAAATGTAATTCTAATGTATTGTATATATTAGGTACTTACATATGAAATTGGCATTATGTTGAACTAGCTACTTTGATCTCAAATATCTCGCATTTGGATAGTAATTCCAAATTCAAATTTAGGCTCGTGTATTAGTGTTTTGAATTTAGTAATTCATTTGTTTTCACGCTATTTGATTTTTATTTGACATCGTTATTTTGACAAAACGGAAAACTTAAAATATCGCGTTATTTACGATTATGAGTTCTCCACCGTGGCATCGACGCTGCAGAAACATTTTTAATGAAGTGTATGGGGAATCTGCTGTAAAAGAAAGCACGGTACGTTTTTGGTTCCAACGATTTCGTTCCGGAAATTTTGACTTACGAATCAAACCCCATGGACGGCCGGAGACCCTAGTTGATAATGAAGAATTGAAGCGGATCCATCGCAAACACCGTCAGAGGAAGTGGCAGCCTTCGGTGTGTGATAGAACAATTTTAATTAACTTGAAACAAATTGGAAAAGTGAAAAACTCGAGAAAAGGGTACCGCATGAATTGACTGAAGCACACCAAACAAACACGCATTGAGTGCCGTGATACATTACCCAACAGTCACAATAACGAAGAAATTTGAATTCGTATTGTTACTTGTGACAAAAAATGGACCCTTTACGACAACCGGAAACGCTCATCACAATGGTTGAACCCAGGAGAACCGGCCAAATCCTGTCCCAAGCGAAAGTTGACTCAGAAAAAGGTACTGGTGCATATTTGGTGGACCAGTGCTGGTAACATACACTACAGTTTCCTTAGATTTGGCCAGACGATAACGGCAGATCTGTATTGTCAACAATTGCAAACCGTGATGATAAAGTTAGCCTTTACACAACCGATACTGGTTAATCTCTCTAACCTACTGTTGCTTCAGGACAACGCTAGACCCTATATTTCACGACAGACGGTCGCTAAATTAGAGGAACTGAGGTTAGAATGTCTCGGACACCCATCATACTCCCCGGACTTTACTCCTACAGATAATAATGGTACATACTTCAATTGATTAAATTTATAATTTTATAATATTTTTTTCCTTTTACTTTTTCCTTAAATAACGCTAATATCATATGTAAGGACCTATTACAAATATTCCGTAAAAATTCTCTAAATGACAGTGAAAACCGCATGAATACCCGTTCCGTGGCTTAAAAGAACTAAGTGGACAAACAGACAGACGCGAATAGTGACAATCTTTTATGTTATACTAGCTGACACACGCAACTTCGTCTGCATCATATAAGAGAGAGAGGGAAAGAGAAAGGGTTAGAGAGAGTGGGTCGTAGGCACTGTATTATTAGGGCCGTCTGCCTCCCACATTATTCTGCATTATAAAAATGCGCTCGCGGTACTTGACTGCCGAGATATTTTAAAACTGTGATATCTCCTAAGATATTCATTTTAAATAAATTACTGTAAAGGGCTATTTTGTTCAAAATTAAAAGCTGTTGATGAATACCGTATTTATTTCGATAAGGATTAATACCATGTACATAAAAACACCTTCGCAAATAATTCATTATTTTATAACAAATTTTATTACCATAAAATAGGTTTAATTGACTAAACCTGAAAACTTTTTTTTAGAACTTTTTATGAGAAACAATTCCATCACACACGATTGTTGCGTAACTTTAATCATTTACGTAGCGAACGCAATGGAAGCTCTCAAAAGAAATAAAATTTGTCCGTTTTTCCAACATTTTTCATTGTTGCTCCGCTCCTATTGATCATAGCGTGATGTTATATAGCCTATAGCCTTCCTCAATAAATGGGTTATCCAACACTGAAATATTTTTTCTATCGAACCAGTAGTTCCCGAGATTAACGTGTACAACCAAACAAACAAACAAACTCTTAAGCTTTATAATATTAGTATAGATATTGATGACGGAATATGATATTAATACCTACTTCCTAGAATTTTAAAGAGTTTTTATTTTATTAAATAAAGAAAATTCATATTTTAATATTTTTTTAATGCATTCTTGGCATCAATATCTTACTAACTCACAATAACTTTTGAAACTAAAAAAATAAAAATATTAATGATATAAAATTGATCTCACACGCCGAAAGTTCAAAATATTTCGGACAATCTCTTCACAGACATTCTTTTCGCCTTTCTTGAATTTTTTAAGGTCTATACATATTTAAAATATTATTATTAAATATCTTATGTACATATTATAATTATTTTTAAAGTTAAGGTACCTAAATTTTGTAAAGTTGTAATATTGTATTTTGTAAAGTTGTTGTAAGTTGTAAAGTTGCAATGTATAGATTTTTGTAGTTTATACACTTACTCGCTATGCCCAGTTGTTTTACCCGTGTATAATTTAATAGAAATCACTGACAATATTTTTAGTAATGTTTTCTTGTGGTATATAAATATATTGGTTTTCACCGCACCCTGTTCTACCAAGCTGAGTGTTGAATTATTTCATGGAATTGCCTTAATGATGAGACTTTTCTTCGTAAGGATTAATAAGCTATACCTAAAATTAATGCTCATAAACCACTATTTGTTCACAAAATGCCTGATTATGGGTTATATATAAAAGATAGGCATATGGTATCATGGACTTTTTAAAAATGTACAAAGACCAATATTTTTGTAGAATAGTATATGTACCTATCACCATTACACCAGCGCACGCTGATTAAGTAGTTCAGTAGCTCTTTGTCTTCCGACTGACTGAACAAAAATAAATGAAAGTATAGCTTAATTCTAGACAGCAAATTTCTGGTAGTTCCAGAGAGTTCGAGAGATTGGTGTGTTTAAACAAACAACAAAAAACAAAAATACTCTTCCATTTTAATAAATTATAAATAAAAGGATAGATATAATAAGAAAAAATATAGTTCTACTAACCTTGTTATGTTCTTTGAAGCTGTTTTTATTGATCTTACATGTTTTGCATGCAAGTTCTTTTGAAATTATATTCATATTTATTTTTTAATGTATCAGTTATTTGTTCAGTTGTTTTGTATACATATAGACAATTGAATTATATACGAATATAAATTCTTATTTTGCTTTAAAGCAAAACATATTTTCTTACATTCATAATTACTTAATGTTTACAATATATTTCTTTCAAAGTGCGATGACTTTACTTGATCGGTTAGACTTGTGACTTTGTTGGATTTTGAAAGCATTAGAGTTGTAAGCAAACCGGAGAGCAGACGGATATATTAAAACATTTGCTATTGTAAATATAATATCTACGCATCAACTACAACAGAGGTGACATACAATGCGTTTTAATATAAAAGTATGTTTTATTATTATTATTTATTACTTTTATTTTTATTTTATGTGCTAATTTATTTTTATAAAAAAAAAAAAATATAACAGGCTTTGGTCACTAATTAAGGGTAAAGACAGCAGCATTCTAAATAAAACTTACATATTAATTCTTATTAATTCTTTATATATTTCTACGGCTTGAGGCCGCAGTTTAAGTGGAACGTTTTACTCCTAACCGTGAAACACTTAAACGGTCATAGGTTCATGTTTCTAAAAAAATATTTAAATTTTTAGAAATACTTAGTTTATATAAGTCTCCAGTAACTTTATTGATTAAAAATGATTATTTACTTTTTAATTCTATGGTTTATAAATAAAAGCTTTTCTTAAAAAAAAAATATTTTAAGTAGGTGTACTTTTTAGCATCAGAATTCATTCATTAATAGACATACTTAAAAACCTATGCGTATTTTATCCATTTACCAACATTATGTATTATATCTCAAAGGCAATGATATTTTATAAGTAAATACGGCACTGATGCTCTTTACATGCCATCGTGAATGGTGGGCAATTGCCCTCAGTTCACTTTCGACTTAACACCGGCGCGGCGTGAGTGAGAAAAAACTTTTATCCTTTTTTGACAACAGAGTTTCCACCTTACACTGTGATTTCCTATCTCTTTTGTTTCAAAATTCTGATAACAAAATTTGTTACTTTTCAAGTTGGTTTTAGTGAGAGTATAATGCGTCTATTTATAAAACGTCATTGCTCAAAGGTTTCTCTTTTGCGGATAGGGAATTACTTAGATCGCGATGTTTTTGCATACCCTGCAGCAGCCCAAACCCGAAGCACGGCCACTTTGGCAACCTTGATCATGTTGCCACGCTTTCACGGCTAAGTGCCTTAAGCACTCGCCCCTAAGTCACAGTGAAGCTGTAAAATCCGCCTGAGGCTCCAGAGCCCTTATGGATAACAGATTAATTAAAAATGTGTATTTTATGGTAACACTATATCGCCTTTAATTTATCAGCAAAAGTAATGATTCAAACATCATTTTAAAGCTTATGTTCCTTTCTATTGACGAAACAAAGATAAATAGTTTAAAGTTAACATGTAGAAGACGCCATCTATTAACAGACTGTTTAACTAACATGACAGCCGTAATTTTTTTTACTATTATGTGCGAAATATTCGCACAGTTCAGATATGTAATTTTGTTTATTTATAACTATTTATATTTGAGAAATACTTAACGCACTTTTCATTTTCTCTAGAGCATCTTTATTGTATGACTTTTTCTCTGAAAGTTTAGACTGTTTAGAGTGATCACTCCTCAGATCTTGCGTGGAATTTACAAAGTTCTTTAATATTGTGAAAAATATCGTGGAAATAATGGATTAAGGAAATAGTGGAAATATCTGTACAGCGACGAACTAAAATAAGAATGATCGCAAAGAAAGGGTAAAAGACTATATTTGCAGAAAAACTATAGCAGAAGTCTGGAGAGTTTCCAATTACATTGATAGATTTTGTGTTGTAATTTTGTATTAGTAAATAAGAAAAGACGTGTTTGTTTTAGTTTGTTTATTATTGGATGTATATGGTAACCTAGTAACATAGAATGATTTGAAGAATTTTGAATACTAAAGGACAATATAAAAGCCAGTATTATTATAACAGTTTGGTCATCATCTAGAGATGTAGTTGTTGCCAAGAGAAATCTAACGAGACTAATAACGTAACAGATATTTATTTAAAAAATGGATTAGGGTCATTTACCATTATGAAGATCTAGTGGCTACCGACCGGCTCTGTGTTTATACCCTCTATTGTGAATAAAAGACGGATAATATTGTGAATAAAAGACGTCCACAATATTTTAATGTGTGCTAAATTAATAGCGCTTGTTTTATTCTTGTTTCTTACAAAGTTACAGTAGTTCGTAGTAACATTGTGGTTTCTTAATAACGTTCTTGACTGTAGTTTGCTTGTAGATTCGCTGCTTGCTGTTGCTGGTATTGTGGTTTTTCTCGAACTGAACGCAGTACTGCCGCCCTCTCCGCTATATTTATCCTCGCCCTTTGCCTCGCAACCGGTAGTGCGATGGATTCCGTGCGGGGCGTCGCTCAGCCAATGAGCGCGCACGCCCTGTGTGCGCGCTCTCGGCAGTACCATGAGTCACCATGCCAGATGTTCCGAGTCTGGCATGGTTCATCCTTACAATTAGTGAAATTTATACATTTAAACTTACAACTAGCTATATTCTTATTCTAATCGTTTTAAAATACACATATTCACACATATTCAGTTCATTCTATACTATTAGACTATCGTTATTCGCTCGCCCCGCTCGCTGTCCGCAACACCCTCGTCATCGTGAGTAATGGAAGGTACTCATGAGAGTAAAATAAACAATCCTAAATTCATCTGTCCTACATATTTGCCATCAGGTAGTTTCAGTCCCTTCATCCCGGTTCCGCCATAAGATTAGCTCCATGGTACTATAATATTGCATTTTACACCGAACTTATATAAATCTCAATTTTTGTAATTACATCACAAAAAAAAAAAATTTTTGCGATTACAAACTTATTTGCAGTAGGTAAACTGGCCTCAGCATATGTCAACGTATGTGGACAACAGTTTTTCAAAGGCATAGTTAAGTTACCCTCAATATAGTTTTCTCAATATATATAGTCTAGTTTCTAGTTCAGAATTTTTCAGAAATTCTTTCAGTAATGTTACCTAATTATTTTAGTGCATGTGGATGTACAATTACGGAACCCTTGGTGCGCGAGTACGACTCTCACTTGGCCGGTTTCTTTTTAATGTTTCTTTTATTTACGAAATAAGCGTATGGCAATGCGCAGCCTTGGCATGCCCTTCATAGATTAATAATATCTAACGATCGCCCTAAGTATAGTGTAAATATTTATTATTGTAGATTAAAACCTGTTTAGTTTAGTGTAACTTACTATTGTTATAAAAAGAATTTAATATTTTGTTATTATGTTGACAGATATAAATTGTCTTTCTTTTAGGTTGTTATAGTTTTATTAAAACTATGTATTAAATTATTTTTTATTTATAACATTAATGTCGAAATTCGACCAGCGACTTTTTATTATTATTTGTATTTGTATTATTATTTGTATTATTATTAAATTTTGTAAGGTCCTGTGTAGGGTGGCTGTAATGGTCGCCTCACTGTGTCATCCCTCAGGAACGCATGGCTTGCGGTCTGCAGGTCTTTGAAGATGAATGATAATGGATGAGCGTGTCGTGATGCTGGGGTGGGACGTATGCTAGCCATCATGGAGCGAAGTCTGGCTACGAAGTCCTCGATGTGAGTGTCATGATCGATTGTTGCTGGTACGACGAGCTCTCCTGGTAACCGCAGGGGTTCGCCATACAGAAGTTCTGCAGAAGAACATTGTAAGTCTTCTTTAAGTGCTGTGCGTATGCCAAGCAACACTAGCGGTAGAGCCTTGCTCCATGTACTCCCATGGCACATAATGGCAGCTTTTAATTGCCTGTGAAGGCGTTCTACCATTCCATTTGCTTGCGGGTGATAGCTTGTCGTCCGGATACGTTTTGTTGCGCAGATCTTCATTAGATGGGCGAAAAGGGCAGATTCGAATTGTCGCCCTTGGTCTGTTGTGATGACAAGTGGAACGCCATATCGCGAGATCCATCCAGAAACGAATGTGTCGGCTACCTCTTCTGCGGTAATGCCCGACATTGGCCATACTTCCAGCCATCTGGTAAATCTGTCGACGGCTGTCAGACAGTATGTATAACCACCAGAATGGGGAAGTGCGCCTATGATGTCCAAGTGGACGTGCTGGAAACGGGCTGACTTTCCAGTGAAGTTTCCTAACGGCGACCTTCCGTGACGGGAGACTTTGCAGCGTTGGCATGCAATGCAACAGCGAGCCCAAGCCATTCAGTCGTTGCGCATGGAAGGCCAAATATAGCGGTCAGACACCAGGCGAGCGCTTGCACGTGCGCTAGGGTGACTGAGGTTGTGGAGTCTCAGAAACGTCGAGCGACGGAATGATGCGGGTAGGTAAGGTCTAGGCTTGCCCGTGGATGTATCGCAAGTCACCTGGATGTTTTTTCCTGGAATGTGAAGCAATTCCAATTTAAGAGAAGAACCGGTACGAAGCTTTTCGAGTTCTTCGTCAACGGCTTGAGCATTCGCGAGTGCAGCGAAGTCATCTGCTAAAGATACAGCCTCCACGCGATACATAGTATCCGCAACCACATTGTCCTCCCCTTTGATGTGAACTATGTCTGTTGAAAACTGACTTATAAAACTTAGCTGATTGAGTTGT
This sequence comes from Saturnia japonica, assembly GCA_033032175.1. NCBI lineage: Eukaryota > Metazoa > Arthropoda > Insecta > Lepidoptera > Saturniidae > Saturnia > Saturnia japonica. The sequence continues at coordinate 11,462,666 of CM065314.1, forward strand.
GCTGGTGGAAGTTTTTCTCGCCGTTGCTGGAAAGCATAAATGATAGGCTTGTGGTCTGTGAAAATAGTCACATATTGGACCTCCAGTATGTGTCTAAAGTGCTGCACGCTTTCATAAATGGCAAGAAGTTCCCTATAGTAGGTGGGCCACTCTGCTTGCTTTGCAGTCAATTTCCTGCTGAAATAAGCTAGAGGTTGCCAGCTGTCAGTTTCGTTTTTGCGTTGCTGGAGACAGGAGCCAATATGTGATCCTGACGCGTCGGTGAATAGACCGAGTTGTGCTTGCTGGCTTGGGTGGTACAACATGGACGTTGTTGATAAGCTTTCCTTGCAAGCTTCGAAATGTTTTTGAAGTTCAGGCGTCCAGGGGAAAAGTTTTGCACCTTTGCTCCCCGTGGCTGCTACGGCATCGATGAGCGGCGCTTGATACTTTGCCGCACAAGGTAGGTATCTACGATAAAAGTTTATTATGCCGAGGAACTTACGCATGCCTTGTACAGTCTTGGGTGGAGGATAATCATGAAGAGCTTGGATGAGGTCGTCAGGAGGTTGAGTTCCTTGGGCGTTAATGTGGTATCCCAAAAACGAGACTTCAGCTGCTCCAAAAACACATTTTGCTGGATTTATTACCACACCGTACTGTTGAAGGCGTTGGAAAATAATTTTGAGGTGCTGAATATGCTGGGAACTGTCAATTCAGTGGATCAAAATGTCATCTACGTAAGCAAAGCAAAAATCAAGTCCACGCACCACTTCATCGATAAACCTTTGTAAGGTCTGTCCAGCATTTCTGAGACCGAAGGTCATATAAGGAAATTCGTAAAGTCCAAAGGGTGTTATTATGGCTGTTTTGCAGATATCAGAGCTATTAATAGGTATTTGTTGGTATGCTTTTACTAAATCTATGGTGGAAAATATGGTGGATCCAGCCAAGTTTTGTGAAAAATCCCCTATGTTTCGGACTGGGTACCTGTCCGGTATGGTGCGGGCATTAAGTGCTCTGTAGTCACCGTATGGTCGCTATGTTGCGTCATTCCTAGGAGCGAGGTGCAGGGGCGATGACCACGAGCTGCTGGAAGGTCGTGCGGTACCACATTGTAACATTGCATTAAATTCTTGCTGTGCTATATGCAATTTTTCTGGGCCCAGGCGGCGGGGACGGCAGCTGACTGGTGGACCATCAGTGGTATTGATGTAGTGGACAGTAGTGTGTTTGACTATTCTGTCTATTCCCGGAGGACGCATGATGTCCGGAAACTCAGCAAGCATCTGCTCGAAAGGTGAGTTCCCGCATGTGACTGCTTTAATGCTGTCCTGGGAAGTGTGCGCTCTTGAAGCTGGTCCGGTAAAAGGTTGTAAAAACTTAAAAAATCTGATCCGATAATGGGTGTGCTGACATCAGCTATTATAAAATTCCCTCTAAAATCACGGCGTAATCCTAAATTTAAATTGAGAGAAATACTGCCAAAAGTTTTAATTGAAGTGCCATTGGCTGCACTGAGGTCATATCCACTGCTAATAAAATGGCCTCTGGCAAATCGTCGGGGAAAGCAACAAATATCAGAGCCAGTGTCAATCAAAAATCTTTGTTTTGTACACCGGTCCAGTACAAACAGGCGACGACTTGAGAGCGGGCGATCGGTACTCGCAACTACCGATCGCTTGTCGCGTTTCCCGAATGATTTTTTGGTCCACGTGCATAGCTGTGTACATTTTTGTGCTCGCTTACCAAATCGTTCGTGGTACCAACATAGGTCGGGATTCCGTGATTGTGGTGATCGTGAACGGTTGCAGCTACACGATCTGCTGCTGCTACGATCGCGTGACTTCTCTCTATATGATCCCCCCGTAGCTGTAAGAGAAGCGAGAGGAATGCATTCTGTTCCGGTGCTGGTGGGGTAAGTGAAATTGTACTAGCACCTACCTCAAACGGCTGGGATTGTATGTCCATTAGGGTATCAGCTAATTCTGCCAGCTCACTAAGTTTCTCCAGGCGTTGAGCAGCCAAAATGATCTGCAACTGTCTGGGAAGTCGACTAGACCAGATATATTTCATCAGCTTGTCTGGGAATGCAGGTCCTACCAGAAATCTGAGGTGGCGAAGAAATGTAGAGGGCTTCCTGTCACCAATCTGTTCTTTTTCTAGCAGCCGCCGCATTTTCTCTTCATAGGAATCTGAGAATCTAGCAATTATTTAGATTCGTGTAAGGGTTGGTCTGAGGAGGTGAAATAATGATGTCCTCAACCTCACAAGTGCAACTAGTGTCAAGTAACGATACTGCATAATTAAATTTTGTTGTTTCTACTGTAATCCGGTTAATGTTGAACTGGGCCTCTAAGCTCGCAAACCAAAGATCTGGGCGGTCTTTGCAGAACGGAGGGGTGCGGATGGAAACACGGTGCACCTCTAGAAGTGGGTTCTGCTTATCCCTATCATCAACAGTGTCGGATACGCCCCCTTCAGACATTTTATAAAAATATTATTGAAAGACTATGTGAAATGCTAGTATTTCTCTCCGTATTTCTCGGCGTGTGCGCGGTGGTGCTTTCCCTCTCTAGCGTTAACTTCTTGGTAGACGAATAATGCAAGTATAGCTGGCTTCAGGCCGGCCGGTGCGTCGCTTGTACATGGATCGTCACGTTCCAAGCGTCGGCAAATATTGCGTCTTTAATCGTCGGGGTCACCAATTATAGGATCGTTTGGCCGATCCTATTAATTAAAAATGCAGCTCAGCGTTTGAATTATTGCTGAATTTATTTTGTAGCTAGTAACCGATTACAGAATAATATATCTTCCTGTCAGTCAGTGACAGACGTCTTCTTTATCTTTTTCAAGACCTGAAAGTCAGCCAGTCTATCATAAACAAAATAGAGTGTGGCTGAAGTAAGAACTATTTACTGTGATAAATCGCCACACGCTTAAAAGGTACCAAAGCTTTTTCTTCACGTATTAGTAAATAGATTAGCAGGACCGAGCCGTGCCGGTACAAGTCCGGTGAAGCTGTAAAAGCCATCAGAGGCTTCAGGGCCCCCAAGGCTAACAGTATAGTCAGTTCTAAAAAAAAAAAAAACCGTGCCGGGAGTGCACGCAGACGGTAACCTACCAGAGGAAGACAAATATAAGAAAATAAAGGAAATCGGGTCATGCCAATTTATTGTAGAAAATGCTTTTAATAAAGTAATTTTGTCTATTCTCGTTATCTATTGATTTGAAATTGCCTGAATTTATTTATTTAAAAAAATTTAAGTTATGAGTGTTATCCTAACTTTTTTCAGATATTTTTATACAAAAATGATTAGGTACTTTATTTTATAGTGTGCAAACATGTAATCTAACGAAGGAATGCGTATTTTACTATTATCACTTTATCACTCTATCAATGGAGTTGGGAGGGAATAAATTATATCTTGCACCCGGGCGGCAGATACCCACCATGGTTTGGCCCTGTTATGGGGAAGTCTGAATAACTGAATGCAGTATTTAACTCCTATATTAACTCATTTTTTTTATTTCCTCACTATTCTCATTTGATGTCTATTCAAAAGTAAAAAGTCACATTGCACGTGTACACAGATCCACATCTTATGTTGTAAAAAGATACGTATATAATCCCCACTGTTTATATTTCTAACGAAGGCTTAAAAGCTTTTATAGTTAGCGGACCTGGTAGTCTACAAATTTTAATAATCAAGCGACTGTGATAAAGTTAACTACTTCACACAATCAGAATATATGCTTTATCCTACATTCAAGTACTCTCCCTGGAGCCTAGAAGCCGAACTCAAGGCATACGAATACTACCAACTACTTTGATTAAATAAGTATCATGTACCTACTTATCTACGTAGGTAGGTAGTTTGATATTGGACACTTAAATGTTTTAAACAATATTTTATCTTACACTTCAAATTCTAGTAAATTAAGAAAATCTGTTTAATCAAATTAACCTACACAAGTAACAGTATAGCGATTCCGAAAGCAGACACTTAAAAACTTAGTTAATTAATATAAATAAATTACCCCAGTAATGATCGTATTAACCCCAATATGTTACCACAGTCAATAAAAGGTTTCCAAATTTTTTAATTATTTTCCAATTTTAGCTTTTATAGCACAGATTTCAGAAAAATACAGATAGAGGCTGAAGTCTCTTGTTCTGAAGAACAACTAAATTCAGATACACTAAACAGGTGTAAAAAAATCAATAAAATTAATTTACTTAAATAAAATAAAATATTGCACTAAGTTTTCTGTTTTGATACGTCTTAAGTACAGAAAACTCTGTTGTCTATTATGATTAATAATTTCGGAATGCAAAAAATTTTTACTGGCAATATAACATTCCTACTAAAATACATTTCGAAGAACAAAATAATTAAATGTTCTAAAACATTATAAACTTCTTACTCAATAGAATTACATAATTATAAATTGACAAAACTATGTCTAATTAGTATTTCTAATATGATTTTTTTATAGTTGAATGAACTATTCATACTGAAGTTCTTATTATGCTTTTCAATATGCTACGGATACCAATATAATCAGACTCCTGGTATTAAAGCTATAAGGACTTTGTACCGATGGAAACAAATTGACTATCAATATCCCACTGAACAACAAAGAAAAAAGGCTATCGATAATGGGTAAGCGAATCAAATCCCTTTTAAGAAAATATTTGAATAGTAGAAAATAAATGACAATGTAACAAATTGTTTGATACAGTGAGTTTGAATCACTAGCAAGGTTGTTTGAATATCGAGTAACCTATTTTGTAACTTTGGTAATGAAACATAATGGATTCTTTCTACATTTAACATTTCCAGTGAATTCAATCCAACCAACGCTATACCATATGGTATAGAAAGATGGAAAGATCGTCTATTTATCAGTACACCACGAAGGAAAACAGGAATTCCAGCAACGTTGTCGACAGTGCCAGTTACGCCCCAATCAGATTCACCTCCTCTAGCACCATATCCTAACTGGGATTGGAATAATAAAGGTAAAGTTCTCTATTTTCTTATAACACCTAATTAATTATTTACAAATATATTTATTGTTTATAGATAACTGTACCGGATTTACATCAATATTCCGAATTGCCGTTGACCCCTGCGGTGTCATGTGGGTGATCGATTCAGGGCAAGTTGCAGTTTTGGGAACAACACGTCAACTCTGCCCACCGACCTTATTCGCCATTGACCTGGATACGGATACCGTTTTGGCAAAATATACCATTCCAAGCGAGTTTGTACTTCAGAATTCTGTTCTACCAAATCTTATTGTCGATTCCAGAGACGTATGTTGCAGAGATTTACACGTATATATTGCGGACATACGGCGTTTCGGTTTAATCGTCTTCAGAAAAGCTGATGCCGCATTCTGGAGATTTAGTCACTACAGCTTTTATCCCGAACCCTTACTATCGAACTATACGTTGCACGGGTTGAACTATCAGTGGCCCGACGGTTTATTCGGTATGTCATTAGGGAAATATCATCTCGGAGATCGGCCATTGTATTACCACTCTATGTCAAGCTCTTTAGAATTCGTAGTACCGACATCGGTCATACGTAATCCCTCGCGTGTTAATGACTCTGTGAGTGAATTCAATCTTCTCGGCGAGAGTAGAGGTCCTGCTGGACAAGTATCGGCCGCAGCCGTCGACCGCAACGGTATCATGTACTTTAATCTTATTTCACAAGACAGTATCGGATGTTGGGACACTCGTAAGCCATATAAAAACCAGAATATAGCAATCGTAGCACAAAATAATAGAACAATGATATTCCCACATGATTTACGTATAGATCACGAGGTGCCTCAGTTAATTTGGGTTGGTACAAATAGGTACCCAATGTATCAATTTAATTTAATAAATCCGAACGATTACAATTATCGAGTAATGTACTTAGATCCAATGATAGCTACACTCGGTAATGTGTGTCAGCCTGGATGTTACTATGGTGATCAAGGAAATCATGCTTGATTTCCTCGTTTGTTTTTATTTTTCTTTAAATAATGCAATAAAATAAATGTACTTTTACTTTTTCATTTTCTATTATTTTATTAATCATGTCGTTAATTTACGTTCGAATCAAAAGATTCCATATTGCTATTTTTTTTTCTGACTATACTGTTTGCCATAGGGCCCTGGAGCCGCAGACGGCTTTTACAGCTTCACCGGGCTTAGGGTCAAGCGCTTAAAGCACTCAGCCGCGAATTAGGGTTTCGCGTAAATAAAGCATTGTTATCTATAAAATAACCGGCGGGCAACCATCGTGGGTGGAAGCGGTGTTATCGACGACGACGCGAACGATGGCGTGGCGTAGCGGCGCGCACAATGGACGGAAATTGGAGCCTCCCTTTCATAGGATTTTAGAAAAATTAAATATGTTATTTCATAGTTTTAAGTATACAGTTTTGTCAAAACATTCATATCATTGTATAATTTAGCAATTTCTAGCTTTATTTTTAACTTCTACACCATATAATATGGACTTGTAAATTTCAAATGTATGTAAATGGATTTTCTTTTCGTCATCACTTTTTTGTGTTTTGAGTTGTAAAGCTGAAACTTATACATATCGTTACTGGGGTGGTAATGAACCCTTAGGACCTTTCACCTTGACCCCGGGCGTCCCCGTTCAACAGATATTTGTTGATGAAAATTTCATACTTTGATGACATTGTATTGAGGTGAAATCATCAATCTGTAGGTTTATTTTCGACGTGAATGCTACAGGTATCGATTAATAAAGTTACCCTGATTTACCCTACCGCTTCGTTTTCAAAAATACGATTCAGAATTCGTTTTAAAATTTCAATATACCTATTTTTCTTTATTAAAAGTTATAAATTACCTATAAATTTGGACTATCTACTTAAATTAACGCCAATTATCATTAATAAATTACCAATTTAGCAATTTCAAGCTTTATTTTTACCTTATATACCAAATAATATTGACTTGTAAATTTTATATGTATGAAAATGAACTTGCCTTTCTTCATAACTTTTTTTGTTTTCAATTATAAAGCTGAAACTTATACGTATCGTTACCGAGGTGGTAACGAACTCTTAGGCTCTTTGACATTGAGCCCAGGCGTCCCCGTTCAAAAGATATGAATTAATGAAAAATGCATAATTAGGCACCACTTTCTTTGAAATTTAATTCACTACCAGTAGACATATTGTCAATTTTAGTACCTAGTATAGCTATTGATAAAATAAGAGTTATTTAAAATCATGCCAACGCCTAATTTACTCATTACCTACCATCAACAATTCGTTTTGAAACTTCAATAAATCTATTTTTATTTATTAATTAAGTCGTACATTACCTATAAATTTTAAGTACCTTATTTATTAAACCATAAACTACTATTTGTTCATTATTTTTGTTTCACATTTTTAGCAAAATATTTTGGTTTTACTAATTAGGGCAATTAGTTTATTTGTTTTGCTGTACATTGTTATTGCTGTTTTTGTAGTAGTTGTTGTATAGATTAGTTCTAGAGATCGATTATGATTCTAAATGAAAGTGGTATAAATACCATGAGTAATTATATTTCATTTCATCCCGTTCGTATTTCGACACCGCGTCGAACCACGCGAATCCGTTAATAAAAACAGCCGCCACTTATGTTCCGGCACCCACGGACATCCGGTGCAAACGCCGGCCGCGCAATATTTTTATTGATCCCGACGATCACATCGAAAATTCGAATAAATATTACACATCCGTCTCTCCAAACAGAGCGTGCCAGCGCCCACGCCCGCGTAACCACCGTTCTCTCCGCAGAGGGCGGGCGGTCAATTTCGCTCCAGCACACCCGTCACGTCCACCCTCTCTAGCGGTAACCCAAGCCTAGGTCCGTTCCTCGGTGTGAAACCCTTGGGTCAGGCAACCGCCCGCGCGATACAAGTGACACTGTACGTGCATCACTTAGCTACCTACATACAACACTACACACGTATGAACATACACACGTGCACACCACACAGGTACATAGGTTCTGTGAGGGACCTTTTTTTTTTCTTTTTTTACGCTAGTTAGTTAGCGCTAGTTAGTGTAGAAACATTCCGATTATTGAATACAAATACGCACGGTTCCTTCCTTCCTCCCAGGAGGAAGGGAACGTGCCTATGTGTATATTTAGTTAGCTCGAATCGTAGGTGTAGGGATTCGAATAGATCGCGACCTATTTGCGAACGCGACGACCGCCCGAGCCGAGGTCCGGCCACTTTGGCACCCTCGTGCGAGTCGTCCACAAAACTTTCGCGGCTGAGTGCCCTCTGCGCTCGCCCCCAAGTCCGGTGAAGCTGTAAAAGCCGCAGCGGCTTTAGGGCCCCTAAGGCTAACAGTGTAGTCAGTTCTAAAAAAAAAAAAAAAAAAAAAAAAAAAAAAAAAAAAAAAAAAAAAAAAAAAAAAAATTTCATAAATCATCAAAACTCTGTACCCTAAAGTTACCCAGCGTTAATTTTAATTTGTTCAATATTGAAGGACTGCTGTCAAATATCGACATTTTTGTGTTCATGAAGCAAAATTCTTTTGATGCAGATAAATTATTTCAAAGATTGTTTAACTTCTGTGAATTATGCTCTGTCTAAAGAAGAAAAGACCGAACTTAAATCGTTTTGTGCAACTTATTCAAAGTAATCTTAAACGAAAATGGAAATCGACTAATTATACAGGAAGTCATTTTTTACAAAAGTTTGCAGAGTGGTTAGACATAGATATCAAGTGGACAGCATTTATTGAAACATACATTGATCAGTTGAGAGATGAAGATGCATCAACGAATGTTTCTGTTGAAATATTGAGTTCGTCTACAAAAATCATTATCTTTGAGATATTATATTTTAAATGTTTTAAATTTGTTTTATTCTGAAAGTAAAAGTTTCCTTTTAAGTAACATTTGGTGAAAACATTTTTACCGTTGAAAAAGGTTTTAATTTATTATTTCGGAGAAGGATAGTTTAAAGCACTCGAACTACGAGTCATAAAAACTAGGTACAATTTGAGTATTGTATAGACTGCATAAACACCAAATGTTACACGATGTAAAAAGGACAACTGTAGAAATATAGTTGTAAGCAGTTAGTTCTCTATGATCCTTGATGGTGTTATAAGACACACTTCCGAAAACTCTATTTCAATAAATAAAAATCTTCCAATGAATAAAATCTTAAATCATTATAAAGAATACACTGTCACATATCCATAATCCCAACAGGTTATAGGCCCAGGTTACGTTCTTGATTAATTAAAAATATTAAAATACAAATTTTCTTTCAAGAAAATTAAATTTCAAAGTGCAATCAAAAATTAGTGAGTGCAACCTAAAAGTAAGTGGTTAAGCGGTCTCAGTGAAAATAATCAACTATGTATTTCCAATTATTAAAATAAATTATTATTTAATAAACAATATGGAAAATTCAAAGTCAAAAAGAAACATTCATCCTTTTACAGTCCTGATGTACCGTATAATTTGCTATCGGTGTACAAGATGCAGAAAGCAGGATACTCAGTAAACTTCAATTCAGATGTTTGTAGTCCTATTACGCCTTCTGCGATAAATAATAAAAATTATTTTGTATTGTTTGTTGATGAATTCACTCATTATTGTGTAACTTATTTAATGAAAAGTAAATCTGATGTATTTACAATGTTTAAAGATTATGTAGCAAAGAGTGAATCCAGGTTTAATTTAAAGATAGTAAATTTATATTCAGATAATGGTAGAGAGTATTTATCTAACGAGATGAAAGATTATTGTGTACAAAAGGGTATTAGTTATCATCTTACAGTACCACGAACTCCACAGTTAAATGGTGTATCTGAAAGGATGGTCAGGACCATCCCAGAAAAGGCGCAAACAATGATATCTGGTGCAAAATTAGAAAAGATATTTTGGGGTGATGCAGTTTTAACTGCAACATATCTAATTACAGTGTAAACTCTTTATAACGTTATCCTTTATAACGATAAACTCCCTATAACGTTGAAGTGAGCCCAACTTGGTTGGTTTGCGTTAAAACTTACATATTGAAACCCTAGTCCATATAACGATAACTCTCTGTAACGCCAAAAAATTCTCAGTCCCTTGAGTTTCGTTATAAAGAGTTTACACTGTAATATGACACCAACAAAATCAATGAATGCAAATAAAACACCATATGAAATGTGGTATAATAAGAAACCACAATTAAAATACCTTAAGGTTTTCGGTTCAACCGTATATGCGCATATAAAAACCAGTAAAAATAAGTTTGATGAAAAGCCATCAAAGGGAATACTGGTAGGTTACGAACTAAATGGGTATAGAGTATATGAAGTGGAGAATGACAAATATGTGGTAGTAAGAGATGTAATTGTAGATGAGACAAATTTTGTTGAGTCAAGATCAAAAATAAAATTACTTGGTGAGGTCGATTCAGGTAGAAAATCTGTAGTCCCTGACGATGTGTTAAACTCAGTAGACGACCTTTGTAATAAACTTGACAATAATAAGTCAGATAGTAATAATAGTATTGAAAATACACAAAACACAGTATCTCAACTTAATGACACACAGACTGACAGATTTGAAAAACAAATCGATAATTCTTCATCTCAAGATAAAGATAATGTAGGACTTAGGCGGAGTAATAGACTCAAAGATCGTAGCCAAGTTTCATATAATGAAGATGAGATACCTAACGATTATCTGTTATGTGCACAATCCATTGTATGTCCTATTCCTAATTCATATCAGGAAATTGAGAATAGGAATGATGCTGAACAATGGCAGCAAGCAATAAAAGATGAGTTAGATTCTTTATTGATAAATAAAACTTGGACTTTAGTACCAAAACCAAGTAATAAAAATATTGTAGATTGCAAATGGATGTTTACTATAAAGAACGATGATTTCGGAAATCCATCAAAATATAAAGCTCGTTTAGTTACCAGAGGTTTTAGTCAAAAATATCTAGTAGATTACAATGAAACATTTGCCCCAGTCGCAAGAATTTCGACCTTTAGATTTTTAAGCTTTTTCAAATCAACATAGCTTGTTAGTCCACCAGATGGATGTAAAAACTGCGTTTTTAAATGGTGAGTTAAAGGAGGAAATATTTATGAGAGTACCTGAGGGTGTAAAAGGTAAGGATAACCAAGTTTGTAAAATGAACAAAGCATTATATGGTCTAAAACAAGCTGCCAGATGTTGGTTTGAAATATTTGAAAAGACTCTTTTAGAAAGAGGTTTTACAAATTCTTATGGAGATCGGTGCATGTACATACTAGACAGAGAAGATGTCTCGAAAAATATTTACATTGTATAATATTATATGTGGATGATCTAGTGATATGTACTGCTGATGAAAATACAATGAAGAATTTTAAAAATTATTTAATGACTAAATTTTCAATGGTTGATTTAAAAGAGGTTAAACTATTTTTAGGTATTAGAATTATTAAACAAAATAATGTCATAACACTAGATCAAAGCACTTATATTAAAGCAGTATTAAATAAATTTAATATGGCAGATTGTAAGCCTGTAAGTACACCGCTAGTGGCTAATTTGGATTATAAAGCATTGGAATCCGATGACAAATACGATGCTCCGTGTCGAAGTCTCATTGGATGTCTAATGTATTTAATGGTATGTACAAGACCCGATCTAACTCTAACTATAAGTATATTAAGCAGATATATGAATAAAAATAACCAAGAACTTTGAAAATGTTTAAAACGAGTACTTAGATATTTACAAGGTACTATAGATTTAAAATTGAAATATGTACAGGGAACATATAATAATATATTTACAGGGTATGTTGACTCTGATTGGGGAGGAAATGATAATGAAAATTCCGATTTAGATTCTAAGAGAAAAAGTACAACGGGTTATTTATTTAAGTTGTATGATAGATGTACAATATGTTGGAACACAAAAAGACAAGCGAACTTATTCTGCTGATACAGCACTGGGTATATCAACGTCTTTGAAGTTATCAAAATGGCAATACGTAACACTAAGGCAGAGTACAAAATACATGGGGTGTGATATTTTCCCATCATATAATGCATTACAGTCTGCGAAAAAGGAGTGCTACGTGGAAAAAGAAGACATGTTGATAACAGATAGTGAAGTCAAGCTAAAACTTCAGTCAGTTCTGAACATTACAGTCAAGAGACTCTTAAAAACATTACCATTTCCAACAGAGGTTAGTGGTAGCAATTTAACTCTCATCAGTAAACGGGGTTTTGATCGTGCATCTGGACAAAGCTACTACAATCAAAAAATGATTGTGGATGATTCCAGTATCTTCATGTGTTCATTTGTACCGTTGAAACTGGTGAGAGAGGATACGGATGAAATTACATGGGAAAATCCCAATGCATCATCAATATTTTACTGTAGACCTATTTATTTTAAGTTCATAAAGGAAAGTAATTTAAATATAAAAGAAGAAATGCTGGCAGTTGAAAGGGAAATTGCTGCATTGCAGCCAACTGCTGTCAATGATACAAATGTGAAACACAGACTTCATATGACCATGATAGATGGTAAGATAACTTCATATCTTTCAGATACCTCAACAGCAGCATGTGATATTTGTAAAGCGAATCCGAAAGATATGAATGCCATCGACTTGATATCGCGAAGAACTCATTCGGAGGATATTTTTGAGTATGGCCTATCTTCCCTCCACGCCTGGATTAAATGCATGGAATGCGTATTGCTTAATGCGTATCGCCTAGATTTCAAAAAATGGCAAGCTAAAGGAGACGATTTAAAGCAACTAGTAGATAACAAGAAAAAGATTATTCAAGAAAAGTGTCGAGGTGAAATGGGTCTGCTTGTAGATATAGTTAAACAAGGTACGGGAACGACCAATGATGGGAACACCGCAAGAAGGTTTTTTGCAAATCCTCAAGTACTGCACAGATCACTGTTGTTGATGAAGAACTCATCAGGAGATTTGCGGTGATTCTTCAGGTAGTCTCATGTGGAAAGTTTGTTGATGTGGAAAAGTTTCGGCAATATTGTAATAAAACAGCTCATAAATATGTCAAGTTATGTCAGTGGTATTATATGCCTTCTAGCGTGAATAAATTACTCATGCATGGTGCAGACATAATTGAGCATAACAACTTTATCCCAATTGGCAAACTTTCTGAAGAGGCTTCTGAAGCACGCAATTAAGATTTTAAAATTTTTAGAGTATTACACTCGAGAAAAATTAGTAGTATTGCAACAAATGAGGATATTATCCATAGTTTGTTAATAACTTCTGACCCATACCTGTCCAGCATCAGACCTAAGATAAGTCAACTTAGTCATAAACCGCTATCAGATAAAGCTAAATTGTTATTGGTAAATTCTACATCAGATAAAGAAAATATAGAGTTTGTAGATGTAATAAATTTTTGTGACTCTGAGTAATGTATGAGTGTAATTAAGTAGGTATCATCGGAACTATATGTATATCATAATTTTGTTATAAAATATTTTTATAAATTTGGAATTTACATTTACATCTTCTATTTAGTGGTACTGTTGAAATCGATACGTTAAAATGAATATAAGATCTCATGTTATTTACACTGCTTTCATTTAGAATCCTAATCTAGCCCCATAAATAACTGTTTAATCTTTTATGACAAACATCAATATCAACGAAACAAATAAACTAATTACCCTAATTAGCAAAATCAAGACATTTTGGTACAAATGTGGAACAAAAACAATCAAGAATAGTAGCAGGTAATGATAATTGGTGTTAATTTAAGTTTATAGTGCAAATTTATAAGTAATTTACAACTTTTAATAAAGAAAAATAGGTATATTGAAATTTTAAAACGAATTCTGAATCGTATTTTTGAAAACGAAGCGGTAGGGTAAATCAGGGTAACTTTATTAATCGATACCTGTAGCATTCACGTCAAAAATAAACCTACAGATTGATGATTTCACCTCAATACAATGTCATCAAAGTATGAAATTTTCATTAACAAATATCTGTTGAACGGGGACGCCCGGGGTCAAGGTGAAAGGTCCTAAGGGTTCATTACCACCCCAGTAACGATATGTATAAGTTTCAGCTTTACAACTCAAAACACAAAAAAGTGATGACGAAAAGAAAATCCATTTTCATACATTTGAAATTTACAAGTCCATATTATATGGTGTAGAAGTTAAAAATAAAGCTAGAAATTGCTAAATTATACAATGATAAGACTGTTTTGACAAAACTGTATACTTAAAACTATGAAATAACATATTTAATTTTTCTAAAATCCTATGAAAGGGAGGCTCCAATTTCCGTCCACTGTGGCGCGGCATTCTGAAGTTCACGCGAGCGAAGCCACGGGAATATCTACTCTTGTAATATTTATGTTGTTTGTAGTTTACACACTTGTAACCTTGTTGTTCATGAAGCCGGTTTATTGACCTTATATAAACATATACCTACGCACGCAAGTTACATTAAAACTATGTTAAAACATGTTGTTTATAAAATATGAATCAGTTATATTAGTATTCAGTTCGCTTTTAAACATCTATAGCAAAATATCGATTTTCTTTACAATATAATAATGTATACCTTCAGAGTGTGATAACTTTACATAACCGGTAAGACTGCTAAACGATTTAATTATGACGACACGTTTAGGCCTTCGTTGAATTTTGAAAGCATTAAAGTTCTTAACAAACCGCAGAGCAGACGCGGATTTCTTAAAACATTTGTTATTCTGGATTTAATTTAATACACATCGACCACAATAGAGGTGACATGTGCGTTTTCATATAATGGTATGTTTTACATTATTATTATTATTTATATTATTATTTTTCTATTATGTCTTAAAAAGGTACGATTTAACTTAAAATATTTTTAGTGAAGTAATCATTGTACTAAGCATGGTGCTTCCTATTGATGAATTTAGTGATAAAGATATTCTCTGGTGATATTAATATGAATTTTGAGTTGCCACAAAACCTCCTTGGAGATTTCTAGTAAGAGCGCCATCATTGCGTTAGAATAATATTTGAAGATTAAAAAAATAATACAACATTAGACCATAAGAATCGTATTCAGTGGATGTAATAAATTGTAAAACAAACAAAAAGTACAGGCCGCTATACAATAAGACCAGCGAATTCAAAGTTAAATGAAATTCGAACATTTGCCTATTTACGGTAAGTAATATCCGAAATCTCTCACTGTCCTGTAACAATTGTTCAATCAAACTGTTATCGGAAACTTAACTGTAAGACTTATAGATTAGAACATTAAAATTTAATAGTCAATCATAGTACATATTCAACTAAAAGTGAGTGGCCTAGTATTGCATACGTAATCGATTTCAAAGTCATCTTTAGAAATCAGGTAACGATAACTAATTTATTCATTTAATTATACATATCGTTAAGGGAAATAATTTAAAGCATAATTGCATAACAGTATGTAAATAGTAAAATATTTATATTTTATAGTAAGTATAAACCTTCATTAGCTTCACTTAATGTTTATAATAGTAATGAGAGTTGATTTTGAACAATCGTAGCGCTATGTTTATTCTGAACTTTATAACTGAGAGTCTAACTTCTGAAAATCTTTCTTAATAGTTCTTAATCACTCGACTGACCCTTGCACGAAATTATAAAACTCCTGTGAGTCGTGTGTTGATGAATAAGTAAGGGAAAATATAAAGCATGTAATCATGAAGTGCAATTTTTATGATGATGGGGTCGAAGATGGTAATACACTAAGCCTAAAAGTGCAATTGCGATTACAGTTACCAGAACATATCGATAGTGCCTGTCTATTGATAGTCCTTGCCAATAGACATGAAAATCCAACCAAGGAGGGCAGTAAAAACACTCCATCGCAGCTTCGCTATAGTTTCATCGTAAATTTAATTACCCTAAGCTCTCACTTTGTAGGATTCGAGTCAACGCCATTTAACGTGTCTTACTGTCACCACTGAGCCATCATCGCTTTAAAAGCTGATAAAGCTTCTAATTTTAAATCTTTTTATAGTTTTTTTTTACGTTTTTGTTTGGTTACTATTTTAGTTGTAATTTAAACTTTTTTAAATTTTGTAGTTGTTTAAATTTAGGCCGCTAGGTTATATTTAGTCTGTTAGAAAAAAAAATGTATCTATTTTATTACCGAAATTAAATTGTATCGTAGTAAATATTTTAAATTTAGTATAATATTATATTAAGCTTATTTAAAAACTGTCATTATCATTTCACTCCATGCAATGTAGAATGTAGTTAACGTCGGAGTTAATTAAAAAAAAAATTAACCAATTAATGGTCTTACAAAGCGCATTTATTACATGCTCTTCATACATTAAGCATAAGGGAAATTCCGACTGAATACAGCATTTAACTACTCGATTGACTCATTTTTGTTATTTATGTATTTTCCTTATTTGATATAAAGTAAAAAATCCCATTGCACATATACCTACGCTGATGCACTTAAAATTATTTTGTAAAAGGACATAATATATCTAGATTGTTTATATTTGTAAGTAAAACTTAAGTTGTTACGGTTTGCCAAGCTCACTTCTTCATACAATCAGAACTATTGTGAATAAAAGACGTTCACAATATTTTAATGTGTGCTAAATTAATAGCGCTTGTTTTATTCTTGTTTCTTACAAAGTTACAGTAGTTCGTAGTAACAATGTGGTTTCTTAATAACGTTCTTGACTGTAGTTTGCTTGTAGATTCGCTGCTTGCTGTTGCTGGTGTTGTGGTTTCTCGAACTGATCGCAGACTCGCTGCTTGCTGTTGTTGTAGTGTTTCTCGAACTGATCGCAGTACTGCCGCCCTCTCCGCTATATTTAACCTCGCCCATTGCCTCGCAACCGGTAGTGCGATGGAATCCGTGCGGGGCGTCGCTCAGCCAATGAGCGCGCACGCCCTGTGTGCGCGCTCTCGGCAGTACCATGAGTCACCATGCCAGATGTTCCGAGTCTGGCATGGTTTATCCTTACAACTAGTGAAATTTATACATTTAAACTTACAACTAGCTATATTCTTATTCTAATCGTTTTAAAATACACATATTCACACATATTCAGTTCATATTATTATATATATTCCTAACACGTATTTATAAACCTTATTCCTAACACGTATTATTTCATTTACTTGTTCATTTTATACTATTAGACTATTGTTATTCGCTCGCCCCGCTCGCTGTCCGCAACAGTTCTCCCCCCGGCGTAGCCTGCGCAGCCTCACTCTCCTCTCAGGACGGCGAGCTTCGACGTCGGGCGCCGGAACACATCGCTCCTCGTCTTCACGTCGGCGCTCCGCACTCCTCCATCTGGTCCGGTGTAGGTTCTCGTGACGATTCCGCGCGGCCAGGTGTTGCGCGGCAAGGCGGAGTCGACAACCACAACCAAGTCCCCGACGTTCAGAGGGTGCGTGCTGTCGGCTGAGTTCCCGCGTGGCACCAGTGTAGGGAGGTACTCCTTACCCAGCGCCGCCAGAAATGATCGGCGAGCGCCTGGGTTGCTCGCCAGGTACGCCGGTCCGCCGTGTCGCAGGTCCCCGTCGTAGGCATACCCGTCGAACTCCCAAGCAGAAAATGGTTGGGAGTGATCGCCTCTGGGTCCCGCGGGTCGACGCTCACGTGCGTTAGAGGCCGCGCGTTAATCGAATGCTCGGCCACCGCGAGCACGGTTTGGAGCACCTCTTCTTTAGGCGCACGCTCGTTCAAAGTGGCGGCGAGCGCGGTTTTTACCGACCGCACCAGCCGCTCCCATGCACCTCCCTGGTTAGGAGCGCCGGGCGGGATGTAGCGCCACTCGACGCTGTGCCGTAGCCCCTCCCCCCGTAGCGCAGGTGCCCATTCGGCGCAGGCGGCGCGTAGCTCGGTGTCCGCCCCACGGAAGTTGGTCGCGTTATCGCTGTAGTGGCTGAGTAAGCCGAGCGGGTCATAGATTGACATAACCGCACTCAGAGCTTCTCGCTTTGTAGGTGCCCGCTTGCGTGCGCGTACATCGGCTGGTACCCGATGCATGGACGTGTTAAACCCTAGTTCATCCGTAGCTGCATTCCAGTATAGACCCAGGATCTTTTCTTGTTCATGCCCGCCAAGTTGTGCGGGCGATCGTGCGCGTAGCTCGTCCGGTGTTCCACTGAGTACGCTCACTCGGTTGCTGCTCCATCCGCGTAACGTAAAGCCGGCTACTGCGTGGACTTCTTGTATTTCCCTTATAGTGTGGATAGCTGTTTCTTCATCGTCGTAGCTATCCACCAGGTCGTCTATGTAGTGGCTCTGCGTTATTGCCTTGAACGCGTCTGGATGCGTTCGTTCATGCTTTTCAGCGTTGCGGTCGCGTACACTGTGTGCTATGAATGGTGAGCTTGCTGCGCCGAATATCAACGATCTCATTTTATATTTCTTTGGCGGCTTGTTCCGGTCGTTGCCTCGCCACAGAAATTGTTGTGCCGGCTGGTCCGCTTCGAGTATTCGTATTCTCAGAAACATTTCCTCTATATCAGCAGTGACGGCGACGGGCTTCTCTCTGAACCGGAATAAATTCCCCTGCAGCGATCGTAGCAGGTCCGGTCCCTCTAATAACTCGTCGTTTAAACTCGTAGTTCCACTGCGTGCTGCGGCATCGAATACTACTCGTAGCTTGCCGGCTTTGTTCGGGTTGAATACAGCGAAGTGAGGTAAAAACCAGCTGATGTTGCTAGTCTGTTCGTGTCCCTCGCAGCGTACGGCGTAGCCCTTCTTAAACAAGTGTTTGATCTGACTTGTATACGCAGCCGCAAACTCTGTGGAACGATCCATTTTCTTTTCTATCGAGTGAAGTCGTCGTAGCGCCATATTGTAGCTATTAGGTAGTACTACGTCGTCGCGGCGCCACGGTTGACCTACTTCGTAGCCTTCACTGCGTTATTGGATCGTTCCGTCGAGTATTCGCGTCGCGCGCTTGTTGGCGTCGCTGATTCTCGGTTCGCGGGCTACGCCGAGCGCGTCTATTTTGAAGTGCCGTTCTACGAGCTCGTGTAGACTTTCGTTCCGGATCTCGCTGCCAGTGTTGCGTTCAGGTGCGTATATGTGTAGCAGGTCTTCGCTGTGGCCGATGATCACGTGTGGTGCGGTTCCGTGCACCACCCAACCCAGTTGAGTTTTCGACGCCGCCGGCTGGTTCGGTTTGCCGACGCGTAGCTCTCTGGATACGATCATCTCCCAGTGGTCCGTACCTATCAATATACGCGGCCTCACCTTCTCATAGCACACCTGCTTCACTTTCAAATTGCGCAAGTGAGCGTGTTGGAGTGTGCTTAGAGACACTGTTTGTTCGCGCAGTCGGAGTCCTTTTATCGTTCGAGCTCGGAACTCGTGCTTCTTGTTGCCGCCCGGTTCGTACAACTTCGCTTTTACAATTTGGCTATTCGTGTACTCTTTGCCCATATTGACGCCTTGTAGTTGCAGTGGATGTGACGGTCCATGCGCTCCGATGTCCTTGGCCAAGTCCTCGTCGATTAGCGATATAGTCGAGCCCTCGTCCAACAGAGCGTACGTGTTCACCGCTCCTTTGGGGCCCGATATAGTCACCGGACAGATTTTTAGTATAATCTGTCTCGGTTCTATAGTTGTTGCGACAGCCATTACCGTCTCGCTCGTTGAGGGTGTCACGTTGTTCTGAGTTTGCTCTTCGCTATCACTTGGTCTGTCGTTGTGAAGCGACGAGTGATGCGGACGACGACAGGAGTTAATACCGCACGGCTTTCCTTTGCAGTACACACGACGATGGCGTTTGTCAATACATTTGAAACAGACGCCTTTGCTCTTCACTAGCTCCCACCGTTGCTCGACGTTCAGTGCCTTGTATTGCGGGCACCGAGACAACGGATGGGGCTTATCGCAGCTAGGACACAGATGTTCGGTTTCTGTGTCCACCGTAGCAAAGACGTTCTGTCTCTTTCTGGCGGCGACTTGCGGTGCGGCAGGCTTCAATACTTCGCGTCTAGAGGTCGCTGTCGAAGCGGTGGCGGGCGCATATGTGTGTTTTAACGCACGGCTCGCTTCACGCATTAGGAAGCGTGATAATACAACGACCTCTGGATCCGTTGTTCCCTCGTTCTCTTCCGCATAGTCGCACCACCGGGACTTCAGGTGTGGGCTAAGTTTTTCTAATACTTCCCGAGCCAGCATCGGGTTGTACAGGTAGCTCCGCTTGTCGAGATTTAGTAAAACACAGACTATGTTTTGTAGTTTTACTGCGAACGCGTTCAGTTCGCTTGCGGTAGCTCCCGGTCGTGGTAATTTCCGCATATCATCCAGCGCCTTGTCTATAATTACTTCCGGCCTGCCAAAACATTGTTCCAGTGTCCGAATGATTTCATCTGGATTGTTCGCGGTGTGTAGTAGCGCTGCCACTGCGTCGCGGGCGTCCCCACGCAGGCTGTTACGTAGGCGAGCTATGTTTTCTATCGGCGAGAAACGATACAGCTGCGTGGAGTCCCTCATAGCTGCTTTGAATGGCAGCCACTCGTTGATCGCTCCAGTGAATACAGGTAAGTCGGCGGCTTGGCGTGGCGGTGGATGAGTATGCGTCATCTTTTCTAGTATCGCGGCGAGTTGTTTAATATCACTGCTCGATTGCGACGGTGATTGCGAACGGGCACGTCGTTCAGGCCTGCGTTCGTCTTGTTGCCGCGCGTCGTTACGGGTACACGGTAATTTTCCCCCCCGTGTAGATTCGGGCTGTGAGCGGAGCCAGTCATCCATTCGGTGAATACGTTCATCTGGCTCCTCGTTCGTTTGCTCACGTACGTCCTCTGCTTCATCCCGTATCGACGTTAACTCCACGGCGAGGCGTTTCTTTATTAATTCCGCCTCCATACGGAGTTCTTCACGGCGAATTGCGGCTAGTTTCTCTTCCGCTTGTAGCTCGGCGAGGCGTGATCGCATAGTCGCACTCGTCGTCGATCTGTGTGAGCGTGGCGGGGAAACGTGGCCTGTTCTGACGTCAGTGCGAGTAACAGGTACAGAGGGTGTTCCCTCCGGTCGGGGTGTGCCCTCAGCCCTCTGTGTGTCTGGCGATAGCGGCGATTCTTCGAATACTCGGACTGTGTTATTTCTGTTTTGTGATTCCATTGCGTCTCCCTGGCTTCTCGTAACAACCATTGATCTGGGTACGCCGTTCGTGGATACAGATGTCTTGATAACACGTCGATTCTTCTTCAAGCGTTGTTGTAGATCGGCGAAATGTTCTGTTCTTTTTTCTTCCGATCCGGCTTCCGAAGGACCAGATAATATTGTGAATAAAAGACGTTCACAATATTTTAATGTGTGCTAAATTAATAGCGCTTGTTTTATTCTTGTTTCTTACAAAGTTACAGTAGTTCGTAGTAACAATGTGGTTTCTTAATAACGTTCTTGACTGTAGTTTGCTTGTAGATTCGCTGCTTGCTGTTGCTGGTGTTGTGGTTTCTCGAACTGATCGCAGACTCGCTGCTTGCTGTTGTTGTAGTGTTTCTCGAACTGATCGCAGTACTGCCGCCCTCTCCGCTATATTTAACCTCGCCCATTGCCTCGCAACCGGTAGTGCGATGGATTCCGTGCGGGGCGTCGCTCAGCCAATGAGCGCGCACGCCCTGTGTGCGCGCTCTCGGCAGTACCATGAGTCACCATGCCAGATGTTCCGAGTCTGGCATGGTTTATCCTTACAACTAGTGAAATTTATACATTTAAACTTACAACTAGCTATATTCTTATTCTAATCGTTTTAAAATACACATATTCACACATATTCAGTTCATATTATTATATATATTCCTAACACGTATTTATAAACCTTATTCCTAACACGTATTATTTCATTTACTTGTTCATTTTATACTATTAGACTATTGTTATTCGCTCGCCCCGCTCGCTGTCCGCAACAAGAACATTTCATAATCAATAGTTTATGTGTGCCAGCCTTGTAAGCCAAACCACACAAATAAACAATAATTAATAATTTAAATCACAGATTTAAAAAAAAAGTTAAAAAACACGACAGCCTTGCCAAAAAACGAACTAAACGTAAAAAAACGATACAAAGTGAAAGGAAGGTGAAAATTATCATTGCTGTCTGGAGAACATGGGGTTAAAAGGTGTTCCCCCGACAGCAGTGATAATTTTATTTATCTTTTTATTCAGAGAGTTAAACTTGTTGACCTTTCGCGTTTTATCTACAAACTAGCAGTTTCGTAGCTTCGCTCACGTGGACTACAGAATTGAATCTTGCTCCCCACTTCCGTTTATTTTAAAGACAAAAATGCTTCTTTTGGGTGTTTCTTAGATGATAGGCATATACTCTCGCTGACTTTTTTGTACGTCTTTTATAGATCTACAATTATGTACTACATTAATTTTAGATATCTCTTATGGTTTAGTCAGCGTAAGCCATTTAAGCCACTGAATGGATCCATGACCAGTTTTTTTCTAAAATAAAAGTAGCCCAAGTTACTCCTTATAACATCAGCTTTCTATCAGTGAAAGTCCAGTAAGAAACGATCCAACCGTTTCGGAGATTATCCGGAACAAGCAGAGAGCCAAAAAAAAGGGTTTTTGTCATAGGTATCGTATATACTTCATATGCATTTGTCAAAAAGCTGTTATTTTGACTTTACAAACAGACACTTCAATTTTATTCATTGTTTTATAGAAGATTAAATAATACAACTTTTTTGATACTTTTTGGTTTATGTTTTGGCAATGCAGTCGTCGTATTTTTTTATTTAAATATTTTTAATTTTATTCATTTTAGGTATAAGTTTTATTTTGAAACTTGACACGCAAGGTGGTTTGAATTTTTAAGCACTAAAGGTGATCTACCTAAGTAAAATTTAAGCTAACAAATTACATAGTTTTGGAATGTGCTCACCAATGCCTTCAATATGATACCCACATTGTAATAATTAAAGATTATTTTTCATATTTTCATTTTTCTCTAGAAAATGTAATTAAAGCCTCATGTATTGTTAGATGTTTGTTGGTATGAATATTGAAACCGTACTATTGACCCGCAATATTAGCGGGGCACGAAAGTAACAGGGTGTTCTCTGAGACCGCACGTATCTAACAGTATAGTCAGTCAGAAAAAATAGCCTAAAAATCATTCTCGCTCGAATTATCGGACGAGTAGTTGTTGTGCGTGATTCATAGTCCGTAATTTATAATACGTGACCGAAACTCTATTTAACGTAAAGTATAAAACAAGTAAATGTTATAAGTAAATTATGTTAATCTGGATTTATTTATTTATTTTATTCTACTTGTATGTAGGTCTAGTGTTTCGTAAACCAGAAGTTTTTAAACATAGTTAATATAATGTAAATAAATTAACCTACGAATGATCATATTAACCCCATTAACTTAATATAACCAATAAAATTTAGAAATTTCATAATTATTTTTCAATTTTACCTCTTATGGAGAGCCAAAGAAAGTTTAGAAATTCCAAATTTAAAAAAATATTAATTTTTGGTGAAAAAGCACGCTTTTGTATTAACAACTTAACAACACTACTTTCTATAGAAATGAACGGACAAAGGAGATTGTTTTTTTTTTGGCCCTGTACGATAAAAGCATCGGACATTGATAATAATAATTAATTTATTTTATTATATTTGACACGGACTAGCTGCGTACCAAAATAAACAAAAAAAAAGATTGACATAACCGCACTCAGAGCTTCTCGCTTTGTAGGTGCCCGCTTGCGTGCGCGTACATCGGCTGGTACCCGATGCATGGACGTGTTAAACCCTAGTTCATCCGTAGCTGCATTCCAGTATAGACCCAGGATCTTTTCTTGTTCATGCCCGCCAAGTTGTGCGGGCGATCGTGCGCGTAGCTCGTCCGGTGTTCCACTGAGTACGCTCACTCGGTTGCTGCTCCATCCGCGTAACGTAAAGCCGGCTACTGCGTGGACTTCTTGTATTTCCCTTATAGTGTGGATAGCTGTTTCTTCATCGTCGTAGCTATCCACCAGGTCGTCTATGTAGTGGCTCTGCGTTATTGCCTTGAACGCGTCTGGATGCGTTCGTTCATGCTTTTCAGCGTTGCGGTCGCGTACACTGTGTGCTATGAATGGTGAGCTTGCTGCGCCGAATATCAACGATCTCATTTTATATTTCTTTGGCGGCTTGTTCCGGTCGTTGCCTCGCCACAGAAATTGTTGTGCCGGCTGGTCCGCTTCGAGTATTCGTATTCTCAGAAACATTTCCTCTATATCAGCAGTGACGGCGACGGGCTTCTCTCTGAACCGGAATAAATTCCCCTGCAGCGATCGTAGCAGGTCCGGTCCCTCTAATAACTCGTCGTTTAAACTCGTAGTTCCACTGCGTGCTGCGGCATCGAATACTACTCGTAGCTTGCCGGCTTTGTTCGGGTTGAATACAGCGAAGTGAGGTAAAAACCAGCTGATGTTGCTAGTCTGTTCGTGTCCCTCGCAGCGTACGGCGTAGCCCTTCTTAAACAAGTGTTTGATCTGACTTGTATACGCAGCCGCAAACTCTGTGGAACGATCCATTTTCTTTTCTATCGAGTGAAGTCGTCGTAGCGCCATATTGTAGCTATTAGGTAGTACTACGTCGTCGCGGCGCCACGGTTGACCTACTTCGTAGCCTTCACTGCGTTATTGGATCGTTCCGTCGAGTATTCGCGTCGCGCGCTTGTTGGCGTCGCTGATTCTCGGTTCGCGGGCTACGCCGAGCGCGTCTATTTTGAAGTGCCGTTCTACGAGCTCGTGTAGACTTTCGTTCCGGATCTCGCTGCCAGTGTTGCGTTCAGGTGCGTATATGTGTAGCAGGTCTTCGCTGTGGCCGATGATCACGTGTGGTGCGGTTCCGTGCACCACCCAACCCAGTTGAGTTTTCGACGCCGCCGGCTGGTTCGGTTTGCCGACGCGTAGCTCTCTGGATACGATCATCTCCCAGTGGTCCGTACCTATCAATATACGCGGCCTCACCTTCTCATAGCACACCTGCTTCACTTTCAAATTGCGCAAGTGAGCGTGTTGGAGTGTGCTTAGAGACACTGTTTGTTCGCGCAGTCGGAGTCCTTTTATCGTTCGAGCTCGGAACTCGTGCTTCTTGTTGCCGCCCGGTTCGTACAACTTCGCTTTTACAATTTGGCTATTCGTGTACTCTTTGCCCATATTGACGCCTTGTAGTTGCAGTGGATGTGACGGTCCATGCGCTCCGATGTCCTTGGCCAAGTCCTCGTCGATTAGCGATATAGTCGAGCCCTCGTCCAACAGAGCGTACGTGTTCACCGCTCCTTTGGGGCCCGATATAGTCACCGGACAGATTTTTAGTATAATCTGTCTCGGTTCTATAGTTGTTGCGACAGCCATTACCGTCTCGCTCGTTGAGGGTGTCACGTTGTTCTGAGTTTGCTCTTCGCTATCACTTGGTCTGTCGTTGTGAAGCGACGAGTGATGCGGACGACGACAGGAGTTAATACCGCACGGCTTTCCTTTGCAGTACACACGACGATGGCGTTTGTCAATACATTTGAAACAGACGCCTTTGCTCTTCACTAGCTCCCACCGTTGCTCGACGTTCAGTGCCTTGTATTGCGGGCACCGAGACAACGGATGGGGCTTATCGCAGCTAGGACACAGATGTTCGGTTTCTGTGTCCACCGTAGCAAAGACGTTCTGTCTCTTTCTGGCGGCGACTTGCGGTGCGGCAGGCTTCAATACTTCGCGTCTAGAGGTCGCTGTCGAAGCGGTGGCGGGCGCATATGTGTGTTTTAACGCACGGCTCGCTTCACGCATTAGGAAGCGTGATAATACAACGACCTCTGGATCCGTTGTTCCCTCGTTCTCTTCCGCATAGTCGCACCACCGGGACTTCAGGTGTGGGCTAAGTTTTTCTAATACTTCCCGAGCCAGCATCGGGTTGTACAGGTAGCTCCGCTTGTCGAGATTTAGTAAAACACAGACTATGTTTTGTAGTTTTACTGCGAACGCGTTCAGTTCGCTTGCGGTAGCTCCCGGTCGTGGTAATTTCCGCATATCATCCAGCGCCTTGTCTATAATTACTTCCGGCCTGCCAAAACATTGTTCCAGTGTCCGAATGATTTCATCTGGATTGTTCGCGGTGTGTAGTAGCGCTGCCACTGCGTCGCGGGCGTCCCCACGCAGGCTGTTACGTAGGCGAGCTATGTTTTCTATCGGCGAGAAACGATACAGCTGCGTGGAGTCCCTCATAGCTGCTTTGAATGGCAGCCACTCGTTGATCGCTCCAGTGAATACAGGTAAGTCGGCGGCTTGGCGTGGCGGTGGATGAGTATGCGTCATCTTTTCTAGTATCGCGGCGAGTTGTTTAATATCACTGCTCGATTGCGACGGTGATTGCGAACGGGCACGTCGTTCAGGCCTGCGTTCGTCTTGTTGCCGCGCGTCGTTACGGGTACACGGTAATTTTCCCCCCCGTGTAGATTCGGGCTGTGAGCGGAGCCAGTCATCCATTCGGTGAATACGTTCATCTGGCTCCTCGTTCGTTTGCTCACGTACGTCCTCTGCTTCATCCCGTATCGACGTTAACTCCACGGCGAGGCGTTTCTTTATTAATTCCGCCTCCATACGGAGTTCTTCACGGCGAATTGCGGCTAGTTTCTCTTCCGCTTGTAGCTCGGCGAGGCGTGATCGCATAGTCGCACTCGTCGTCGATCTGTGTGAGCGTGGCGGGGAAACGTGGCCTGTTCTGACGTCAGTGCGAGTAACAGGTACAGAGGGTGTTCCCTCCGGTCGGGGTGTGCCCTCAGCCCTCTGTGTGTCTGGCGATAGCGGCGATTCTTCGAATACTCGGACTGTGTTATTTCTGTTTTGTGATTCCATTGCGTCTCCCTGGCTTCTCGTAACAACCATTGATCTGGGTACGCCGTTCGTGGATACAGATGTCTTGATAACACGTCGATTCTTCTTCAAGCGTTGTTGTAGATCGGCGAAATGTTCTGTTCTTTTTTCTTCCGATCCGGCTTCCGAAGGACCAGATAATATTGTGAATAAAAGACGTTCACAATATTTTAATGTGTGCTAAATTAATAGCGCTTGTTTTATTCTTGTTTCTTACAAAGTTACAGTAGTTCGTAGTAACAATGTGGTTTCTTAATAACGTTCTTGACTGTAGTTTGCTTGTAGATTCGCTGCTTGCTGTTGCTGGTGTTGTGGTTTCTCGAACTGATCGCAGACTCGCTGCTTGCTGTTGTTGTAGTGTTTCTCGAACTGATCGCAGTACTGCCGCCCTCTCCGCTATATTTAACCTCGCCCATTGCCTCGCAACCGGTAGTGCGATGGATTCCGTGCGGGGCGTCGCTCAGCCAATGAGCGCGCACGCCCTGTGTGCGCGCTCTCGGCAGTACCATGAGTCACCATGCCAGATGTTCCGAGTCTGGCATGGTTTATCCTTACAACTAGTGAAATTTATACATTTAAACTTACAACTAGCTATATTCTTATTCTAATCGTTTTAAAATACACATATTCACACATATTCAGTTCATATTATTATATATATTCCTAACACGTATTTATAAACCTTATTCCTAACACGTATTATTTCATTTACTTGTTCATTTTATACTATTAGACTATTGTTATTCGCTCGCCCCGCTCGCTGTCCGCAACAAGAACATTTCATAATCAATAGTTTATGTGTGCCAGCCTTGTAAGCCAAACCACACAAATAAACAATAATTAATAATTTAAATCACAGATTTAAAAAAAAAGTTAAAAAACACGACAGCCTTGCCAAAAAACGAACTAAACGTAAAAAAACGATACAAAGTGAAAGGAAGGTGAAAATTATCATTGCTGTCTGGAGAACATGGGGTTAAAAGGTGTTCCCCCGACAGCAGTGATAATTTTATTTATCTTTTTATTCAGAGAGTTAAACTTGTTGACCTTTCGCGTTTTATCTACAAACTAGCAGTTTCGTAGCTTCGCTCACGTGGACTACAGAATTGAATCTTGCTCCCCACTTCCGTTTATTTTAAAGACAAAAATGCTTCTTTTGGGTGTTTCTTAGATGATAGGCATATACTCTCGCTGACTTTTTTGTACGTCTTTTATAGATCTACAATTATGTACTACATTAATTTTAGATATCTCTTATGGTTTAGTCAGCGTAAGCCATTTAAGCCACTGAATGGATCCATGACCAGTTTTTTTCTAAAATAAAAGTAGCCCAAGTTACTCCTTATAACATCAGCTTTCTATCAGTGAAAGTCCAGTAAGAAACGATCCAACCGTTTCGGAGATTATTCGGAACAAGCAGAGAGCCAAAAAAAAGGGGTTTTTGTCATAGGTATCGTATATACTTCATATGCATTTGTCAAAAAGCTGTTATTTTGACTTTACAAACAGACACTTCAATTTTATTCATTGTTTTATAGAAGATTAAATAATACAACTTTTTTGATACTTTTTGGTTTATGTTTTGGCAATGCAGTCGTCGTATTTTTTTATTTAAATATTTTTAATTTTATTCATTTTAGGTACAAGTTTTATTTTGAAACTTGACACGCAAGGTGGTTTGAATTTTTAAGCACTAAAGGTGATCTACCTAAGTAAAATTTAAGCTAACAAATTACATAGTTTTGGAATGTGCTCACCAATGCCTTCAATATGATACCCACATTGTAATAATTAAAGATTATTTTTCATATTTTCATTTTTCTCTAGAAAATGTAATTAAAGCCTCATGTATTGTTAGATGTTTGTTGGTATGAATATTGAAACCGTACTATTGACCCGCAATATTAGCGGGGCACGAAAGTAACAGGGTGTTCTCTGAGACCGCACGTATCTAACAGTATAGTCAGTCAGAAAAAATAGCCTAAAAATCATTCTCGCTCGAATTATCGGACGAGTAGTTGTTGTGCGTGATTCATAGTCCGTAATTTATAATACGTGACCGAAAGTCTATTTAACGTAAAGTATAAAACAAGTAAATGTTATAAGTAAATTATGTTAATCTGGATTTATTTATTTATTTTATTCTACTTGTATGTAGGTCTAGTGTTTCGTAAACCAGAAGTTTTTAAACATAGTTAATATAATGTAAATAAATTAACCTACGAATGATCATATTAACCCCATTAACTTAATATAACCAATAAAATTTAGAAATTTCATAATTATTTTTCAATTTTACCTCTTATGGAGAGCCAAAGAAAGTTTAGAAATTCCAAATTTAAAAAAATATTAATTTTTGGTGAAAAAGCACGCTTTTGTATTAACAACTTAACAACACTACTTTCTATAGAAATGAACGGACAAAGGAGATTGTTTTTTTTTTGGCCCTGTACGATAAAAGCTTCGGACATTGATAATAATAATTAATTTATTTTATTATATTTGACACGGACTAGCTGCGTACCAAAATAAACAAAAAAAAAAAGGATTCGAAACGATTAATAAACGTTTGACGCCGCTATTTTTGCCAAACGTCATAATAAAACCAATATAAATATTATTTCAAACAAATGTAGGGATGTGCAACTACTATTAGTTAATAATCAATCATCTTCTGGTAGGTAAACACAGTGGCGTAGCTACCATAGGTGGCACCCGGGGCGGATTTTATAGATGTCACCCCAAAACTCAATCGAAACTGTTAAAATAAAAAAAGTTATAATCATTTACGTTTTATTAAAATACGAGTACCTATTACAAATATTTGAATATTATGTGAAACAAATTACTTTGTTAAAAATTAAAATTTCTTCCTTCTAGTTTTGACACTAGCGAACTCCGAAATCACGTCTTCAAAATTTATATTTTGTGTTGCTTCATGTTCTATCGTTAAAATACCAAGATTGTTTAATTTGGTTTCAGTCATTGTAGACCGCAAGTAATTTTTAATTTGCTGAAACTTCTCTCACATGAAGCAACTGATGCACATATTGTTATAGGTAACTTTAGTGCGACCGTTAGATTCGGAAGAGATTCTGTAAAATCCCATTCCACAATAAATTTCAAAAAGTCCAGTGTCACCCAATTAGATACAGTAATATTAGCCGCTTTTAAATGTCTTCTCAATCTTGGTATTTCTAAAAGGAGTTCTGTTTCTGATACTTCATCGTAAAGGTTAGTAAATTTTGATATAGCAAATTTTAACTGTTCAGTGTTTGCCCAAAGCAAGGTCTTTGACTGCACAACCTCAAACAATGAACCTACGTCTTTAATGGACTTTACTCTTGTTTCGAGTTCAATATTGAATCTGTCAAGACATTCTAACATGTTCTTTTGAAGTTCCGCTCTAAGTGTAAGTCCAGCATCGGTGGATGATGCTAACTCACCGGGCATGCGTTTCTTTCGACGAATTCGTCGTTCCATCGAAATGTTGTATTTTTCCAATTTTTGTACAGCAAAATCTATTGCCTCTTCTGCTAGATGCAACCGTTTCTCTCCAATGAATAGACGAAGTGCTTCTAGTTTTATGATTATTTCATCAACACATAAACCTTTACTTTGTAATGCAATCTGAGCATTGTTCACTTCCCTTAGCACATCATTCCAAAAGAAAAGAAAACAAAGAAATGAAAAATTGCACATAGCAGGCATAAGATTTTGTGCAGCACCTATAGTTTCTAAATTTACGTCTTGGTCACATGGTTCCTCAATTGCAGATATTATCCCATCAAAATTTTTAACCAATACTTTTACTGCACCATAATGAGCACTCCAGCGCGTTGTCGAAAGTCTTTTAACAGATGCTTTGCTGTGATTGAGGAGCACTTCCCAACGGCTTGTGGAAGTTGAAAAAAAAAGTTAAATATTGTTTCCACTGCTCCGAAAAATGTAACACAAGTCACATTTTGTGCGAACGAATGTTGGCCGCATAAATTAATTGAATTATCTATACAACTAATAAAAATTGCTTTATTGTTTTTTTTTCTTTTATAATAGCTTGCACTCCTCCGTGTATACCACTCATAACTGCAGCATTATCATAACCTTGAGAACGACACATCATAATATCTAAGTCATCGTTTTCAAGCTTCTTTAGTATTTCAGCGTTTAAATCAGCTGCTTTTTTCCATGTAAAGGAAAGAATCCTAAGAATACTTCTTTGAATTCTACTTTTCTATTATTAATTTTTACATAACGAATCACTTCAGACATTTGATCGACATGTGAAACGTCAGGTGTGCTATCAAACATGATTCCGAAATATTTGGCCGATTTAATTTCGTTGACAAGCTGACATTTTACATGATTAGCTAAAACATTTATGAACTCATTTTGTATTTCTGGCGATAAATATGTTACTTTAGGTGATTTTTCCTGCTCTAAATATAGTATATGTTCTTTGAGTACTGCATCATACTTTGACAGCAGTTTAACTAGTTCTAAGAAATTACCTTTATTAGATGACCCTTGGGTTTCATCATGTCCACGAAATGCTAGGTTTTGTTTAGCCAAAAACAATGTTATATCTAATAATCTAGATAAAAGATTTTTCCACCTCTGTTTTTCCGTATTCATTAATTGCAAGGTTGCATCATCTATTCTGGTGTGAGATTTTAATCTCATTTCCAAAGTTTTCCACTTTTCCAAATTTTCTAAATGTTCACATGAAGTTTCATGGTCCAATTCTTTAGGATTTACTTTCCACCACTTCTGAAATTCAGTTGTAAATGTTGTTTGTATGTTACTGACAGCAAATAAACGACAGCAAAAACAGTACAGGTTATTTTATATAGGAGAAAATACCATCCATGATCGTAGAATTTTTTCACCACTAGGCATCTGTTTATAAAACCATTCCTGTGAAAGATGACGAGAATCACCTTTAATCTTTAAACCATGACGGGATACAGTAGGAAACGGTTCTCCTTTGTTCTGGAAATATACACTGCCCGTTTTTTACTAAATCAATGCGAACATTATCAGGTACCGGTAAACTCCAATATGAAACATCTCTCAAGTGTTGAACTGATTCTTCGAAGCTAATGCTATCTCATAAAGTAGCATTAACGGCGTCATTTTCATTATTTATTTTGATTTCGTCATGGTCCTGGGTCGCCTCCATTGATTCTGTATTGTCGATGTTGCTATCTGAATGTAAGTCTCCAAAATGTGAATCATAACTTTCGTCAGCAGGAGACTCGGGTACTTTACTTGAACTTTGGCCGCTATCTGCTTTTGTAACATATTTGAAAAGAGAACCGGACATGCTCTGAATTTCATCCACTTTAGCCTTTTTGACTTTTCTCTGTTGAAACCCGCTTTCTCTTTTCAAAGTATGAATTCCCCGAGGCATATTTCGTTCTGGGTATTCTAAAAAATATTTTTAGTTAGTAAGTGATACGTTGATTTTATAAACTAATTATAACAGTAAATAAACACCTACACGTTACGTAACTAGCTTTGTGAAATATATTTTTATATAAATTAACAATCCTGCGTCTGGGTGTAAATATGTATTTAAGTATTATTAGAAAAATACTCCACCGTTGATTGTGATATCTGTGCCACGAGTGCTCGAGCTACTCATCTCGGAGCCAAATCAACGTACGCGAAGTTGTATGATATGATTATGATTACTTTCAATCAAAAATCTAAACTTAATATATTCCGTTTTTGTAAACAAACTTCATTGCTATTAGATCGGAAAATAATAAGTAAATAAATAATAAATAAGTATATTATTTACAATTATACATTATAACCTAAAGTAATATCGTAAAACGTGTAGAAATATAAATAAAATCTTTTTACGCCAGCAAAGCCTTTAAAACCTATTTTAATAAATAAATACCTTTAGTAGATAGTAATACTTGCCCAGGCTAAACAAAAAAATATTAATCCGTCTAAAATACCTTCTGTAGGTACCTATTTATCATTTAGGATAGCTCAATAATATAGTTTTAAAATACACAGTAATTAAAAGAGAATAAAATAATTGAAGGGGTTTTCAAAATAATCTAAGATACTGCTATTAGATACTAAATGAATTAAAAATGTAAGTATTACCTGTAATAACAAAAATACTTCACTTACCTTGTTTATTTACTTCAAGAATCGACTATATTAAATCGGTTTTTATACAAAAAATGTTGTTTATAATATCTAATAATTAACAAACACTTTGCACTAGACGTTCACGCGTTTACGTAAGAGAATATTTAAATGATTGCGGTCGGAAACAAAAGAAATGGCCCAATCCACAATACAAGTGACGAGCGCTATATCGAGAAATCCCCTGACTAGCGTTGGTTATGCGCGAACGGGGTATTAAATTTTAGGGGAATCCCAGATCGATTGACAGTGTGCACATTGTTTTTTTTTTCTAAATATCAATTTATTATGCTCGTGGTACGATATCATAGTTACCTAGATAATTTTATTAGTGGCGGTTATGCTCTCTGCCATAGATCTACGATTTTTTATAGGTAGAAAGAACTACAACTGAAGGTCATAGTCCCCGCCGCCCCCCCTTAGCTACGCCACTGGGTAAACATATAATTAAATCAACAATCAAACATTTTAATTATATCTTATAGAATATGTTTGTAATTGCTTCCAATAAAAGCGATAGATGTCCCAATAAAAACCTAATTACTTAGGTACATATCATAATTATGTACATAACTAAATATACCTAAAAATGTCGGCAATAGTCGAATAGTTTTGTTTTCTAAATCTGGTTGTTTTTGTTCTCACGCATTAAAATTATGTATTTGATAGGTAATTGAGTATGAATAGATAAAATAAGCCATCAATGATGATCAATTGAATAACCAATTACCACTTACCGCGACCGTCACGATCACGACTGACTGACGAGGACGACACTCACCAACTCATTCACTCTTCGTAACTGTGTAGACTGTAGTTCATTGTAGAGTGTAGAGTGCTGTTTGTTTTATTTAACCCCCTATCAATTACGATGCGATTAAAACCTCAAAAGCTGTAACTTTTTTTTTTGTAATAATACAATTCTCCAGCTAGTTCGCTGTAAAATGATGTATGGGAATCTACTAAAGATTTTAAATTAACACAATTTTCTGTCGATATTAGTTTCGGGGCGAACAATGTATGGAGACGGAACAATGTCCTTTAGAAACTTTATTAGATAGGTATAATTATTAGCTATATAAAAATATTATAGTTTTCAATGTAACGTAAAACCGGTACCTATATATAGTTATAAATTTACAATAACTCCTTCGTTTAATAATAAAAATAAGATCATTTTATTTTAGAAACAATTTTGTTACAGAATATTGACGTATTCATTGTAATATTATGTTATTTTTTGTACGTTACATTAATGAGTAAAGACTATTGTAAGGTGCATTCGGGTAATTACGAAAGGATTTTTGAAGAGTTGTAGTGATGTTTCTGTTTTCATTTGTTATTCCAGAGTAGGTGGAGTTAACTTTATCACTTAGATTATTTTGTCTACTTCAATGTATAGTCTACGGTTATATTAAAATAAATTCAATAAATATCATAAGAATTCTTTAATAAAAATATTTAAAATTCGGATTATTTTTTCTCCGTGTCAGTACAATTCCGAAGTATGTTCGGGCAATTCCGCATGACATTAAAAAGTGGGTTTTATTTAGTTACGGCATTGGGTACATATTTCGTTTCCGTTCAGATTTACCCTCGCAAAATATGTTTCTTGATACTGACCTCTAAGTAGCCAAAGCATAAAAAATTGATATTTTATTACGGAATTACCCGACAAATAATCTATGGTTCTCAAACTTTTAGTAGGTAAGTAATTGTACAAACAGCAAAAGACATTTGCAATAAAAATATAATCGACAAATAATACAGTTTTATATAAAATGAGGCAATTAAGATTCAACATAAAACATATTCATTAGCATAATCAAAGTTTTTCAAAGTAATAACATTATTAAGTAAATCATACAAAAAAGCCTTTCAATTATCTTTTTACAATAAAAGTTAAGGCTGAAAATTTTATAAGTACCTATTATAGTTTCAAATATTTTTTCTTATCACACTTTTAAAAATTATTAATTACTAATAATGTATTTTACTTAACAAGTATAGTCTCTAATAGCAATTATACGTAATCTACCATTACTGTAACAAACTGATCTTTTATTTAAAAACAAAATAAAAATCATCTCAAAACATGAACAATCAATAAAATACCTACAAAACGACAACATGAATAAGATTAAAATTTAAAAATGTTTAATCGAGATACGATTATACCATAATTATGAGTCCATGCGTCGAAAATAGAAGAAATCGGTCACAATTCACGATGTACCGAAAATCTGTCCAACATACAATTTGTATTAATCACTATTAAACTGTCACCCACCACTAATGGGACGGATTTCCATAGCTTTGATAGCGTCGGCCAATCTATTTTCTACTTCCCGAGGAATGGCTAATCGTCTACCTACAACATTTGTTCTATATGTTTCCTTGACCCTGTCATAAAGAGTTGTTGAAGGTATTCCGTACTTTTCTGCTGCAGCGTAAATGGACAATCTATCGTTTTTAATTTCTTTAACAGCATTTATTATATCTTTTTCTGTTTATTTGGGTATTTTCTTTTTAGTATATTTATTTGGCATGTTTCTGTAACCAATTTTTTTAATTAGCATTGTATAATTAATAAGTATACATATATAACTGTTAGGTGTATTTAAAAGTACCTAACTAATTTTGCTTGCTGGCTTAGAACAAAAATTCCGGCATAAACGTTTTTTGTTTAAGAAGACTATATAGGTAGAAAGAGTTCCGACTAGTTATGTATGTTGTCATCACTTTTCATAGTGTGCCTAAGAAATTTGAAATAGTTTAGTGTGTTTAGTGTATATTGAGAAACTATACTAATTGGAACACAAATTCAACCATTCCCATAAATAAGAAATGAAACATTGAGAACCACTGATTATTTCTATAGAAAATTAAGATCGGATAAATCCGAATTGTTTATGATTCGGAATTCCCCGGTTCGGGTAATTCTGAAAAAAGGAGAAAATGATGAGTTAGAGTGTTCTATACCTAGTCAGTAGTGCACTAAAACGATAATCTAATGGATTAAAAAAATATCAGATATATAAATTACCAAAGTTCTTAAATATGGATGTTCGGGTAATTCTGATAACCCAAAAACGAGGGAAAAATCACTGTTTCATAAAAATCTTGCGTTATGTACGATTGCTCGCTCGGGACAACCTGAGTCAACTAAAGCAGGATAGCGTATTAAGAAGGGTACCCGGTAAATGTTGGAAGAGCATAAAATATTGCTGCGTTTAGTAGAAATTAGTAATTATCGGAATATCCCGAATTTCGGAATTAGCCGAATGCACCTTATTACTTTGATACTAAACATCAAAATTTAAAATAAAAAATTAATACATACTTACTCGACATGTAGGATACTTCAAGGCAGCCATTCTAAATAATATATTTTGCACGATTTCTTGCGTCTTTTTATGACGTCTAAGTTTTCAGTGTTTTAGTAATAATTATAAATTTTTTTTTACTTCGGATTAGGGGGCTTTCAATTATTTTTGTAGAGTTTTGAACCTCTCTCCCCCCCATGTAAAGCGCCGTAACATTTTTCTGTCCCTCTCCCCCTCCTTAAACGTTACATAACACCCAAGCCAACAAGTCAGCATGAGAACTTTTATAGGCCATGAACAGTTGATGATGCAAATCGCCCTGTTTTGAGGACACTACAGTATGATCTCACTTTAACAACACTGACTACAGCAATAAAGTCAGAGGATTCACCGTAAAACAAAAGAAAAGGGCTGCCAACTTGGAAGAAAAAATTGAAAATGACGTAAAATACAATCTAGGGATTCCCCACAAAACATAAAAGAAAAGATTTGTCAGCTTGGAAAATTTTATTTGTCTACTTTTTTATTTAAGTAAAAAAAACAATGTTAAGTAGCGCGTTGTTCGAACCCCCTCCCTCTCTTGTAACGCATCTTAACGTTTTACAAAACCCCCTACCCCCAAATTGCGTTCCTTACTACTTGAACGCACCCATATCCATCAGTAAATAAAACTTCAGTTTTAATCGTCTGGAGCCTAATCACATATATTTATTTAAAGGTACCTACATATCTACTAAAAAATTCATGGTTTAAAAAAATGTTTGTGTGTACCAGAGTACACAGGTAAGAAGTGAAACTTCTTTACGACATATCATTTTTCTACTATTTGCAACTTCACGAAAATGGGGTAGATAAGGCTTAAGCCTTAAGAAAAACATTTTTTTTCCGTATTAAATTAAAGCTATTTTATTATTATAGACATGCATACAATTAATGAGTAATTTATTTTATCATTGTTCTTATTATAATATCATTGCTATTGTTATATTTCATCAATAATGATAGCATCATTATTACTATTGTTGTCATTATTAAATATTTTTGTAATTAATGGCTTGTGGTAGCTAAAATATGAAATATATGTTTTACATTCTACATATTAATATTTATTTCATAACTTAATAAAAATAATTCAAAGCAGATATTTAATGACTTAATCAATTACACAAGTTATGAATAAATAATTAGAATTATCTTTTCAAAGTAATACAATTATATGATGACAGTTAATCTTGTAGAAATGCAACGATTTTATAAAATTAAAAATGAATAAATAAATAATTAAAAACGAATAATTAAAAAAGATGTACGTATACATATTTTTATTTTCTAATCGTGTTTTGTTTTATTTTTAAATTATTATTTAATTTATATTTTTTATTGTTTTTAGAATTAATAATGTTCACTAGATTTACAGTCATATTTATTAATACTTGCTAATTTTAACAGATTTATATACATTCACTGATACTTACAATCAAAAAGTGAGGTTAACCTCAAATAAATATTAAAATCATGCTCATACGTGTTGAATTTATAAAACGAAATATATAATCACTCTCACTTTTCTTGTAAATTCACTTAAATTTGAATAAGTCTTTTTATTTTATCACTTTCAAATTAATATATTGTTATTCTTATTTCAAACCAAACTTCAAAACTAATATATTGTTGTTATTATTATAATATATTACATTATATTCTTTACGTCACTATACTAAACTTTGATAAAAAAAGCAACATGGCGCGTAACCGAAAAACGTGACGCTGCTACAAAATTTCTCCCATACGTCGATAAAGAAGTTTCACTTCAATAAAATTTATTAAATTACTTCACAAATTAACAGATTGTATAAAAATATCAGTCTAAGCCTAGAAAGTCTAAAAGTGTAGAAAGTGTCCTGTCTATAAAATGTCTTATTATTATATGTAAAACGTGTTTGTAGTCATATTAACTTTATCATCATACCATATTATCTGAACTATCTAGTTTTTGCACAATTTCGGCTGTCGGGAATAAAACCGATATATACCTATGTACTTTAATAATTTTAAAACAAGTTCTGTTGCACTAAAAACCGTAAAAAAACAATAAAATTGATGTAAATAGATAAAATACCAAGACAAACAAAAAAGAAAACCAACTTCAATGATTTTGAGGAGTTCCCTGGTGCATCTTCGAAGTTGGAGGTCCATTAACAATGAAATTAAAATGGGACCACCCTTGAGGTTTCCACTTT
The DNA here is from genome assembly GCA_033032175.1 of Saturnia japonica. NCBI lineage: Eukaryota > Metazoa > Arthropoda > Insecta > Lepidoptera > Saturniidae > Saturnia > Saturnia japonica. The sequence goes on from CM065314.1 coordinate 11,501,305, forward strand.
CCAAAGATAAAAGAGTCATCTAAATCGTTTCATAAACGAAGAAATGATAGCTGATCATCCTTAAAAAATGTATATACATTCGAAATGATAATCTCCTATTTTTGAAGGGGGTAAAAAAAGATTTCACTATATTCGTTAGCATAGTTTACTGCGACAAACCTAAGTAGGTATGATTACCCGCATTAGTTCAAAATACATTCAAACAAATTCTTCTGTTTTGATATTTTTAAAGAGAACTTCGTTGTCTACTTTCGAGTATGATATTATTAATTTTGGAGTACAAAAAACCTTTTACTGGCAATACGGGATGTATTAGTATCTAAACCGTTTTAGAGAACAAACCAATAAAAAAAACTTCATATATTAAAAACTTGCTACTCGATTAAATTACATGATTACGAAATATAGACAAAACTATGTCTAAATTAGTACTTCTAATATGATTATTTACAGATGAATAAACTGCTGATACTGAGTTTCATAAGCATCTTAACATGCTACGGTTACCAATACAATCAAACTCCTGGCGTTAGAGCAATAGCAACTCTGTACCGATGGAAACAAATTGACTATCAATATCCCACTGAGCAACAAAGAAATCAAGCTATCAATAATGGGTAAGCGGGTAAAGCCCTTTTAGTGTATTATTGATGGAAGCTTTAAATAGAATGTTTACTCGTGTAGAAAATAAATTCTAGTAACATGTAACAAATAGTATATTACGCACCTTCCTTCGGCTCAGGTGATATTCGCGGGCGTGAATGTCCTACTTTTCTCCCTAGGTGCGTATACAATTTTTTTCTCCTCCCTCCGGGATGAAAAGTTCACTTTTAGTCCCTGTCACGCGGGAGAGAATCGGGTACTTTTGTCCCGCGTGACAGGGACTAAAAGTGAACTTTTCATCCCGGAGGAGAAAAATAGTTTGCTACAGGTACTTATTAATGAGTTTGAATCATTGGCAGGGTTATTGGAATATCGAGTGACATATTGTGTAACTTCAGTAGTGAAATAATTGATTTCTTCTACATTAACCATTTTCAGAGAATTCAATCAAACCAATGTTATACCACTTGGTATAGAACGATGGAGAAATCGTCTATTTATCAGTACACCACGATGGAAAAAAGGGGTTCCAGCAACGTTGTCGACAGTGCCAGTTATGGCCCAATCAGAATCACCTTCTCTAGCACCCTATCCTAACTGGGATTGGCATAATGCAGGTAAATGTTCTTTATTTTGTTATAAAAACATTATCCTTAAAACACCTAATTAATTCTTTACAAATATACTTCTTGTTCCTAGATAACTGCACCGGATTTACATCAATATTTCGAATGGTTATCGATCATTGCGGTGTCATGTGGGTGATCGATTCAGGGCAAGTTGAAGCTTTTGAAACACCACGTCAACTCTGCCCACCGACCTTATTCGCCATTGACCTGGATACGGATACCGTTTTGGCAAAATATCCCATTCCAAGCGAGTTTGTACTTCAGAATTCTCTTATAACAAATCTAATTGTCGATTCCAGAGACGCACGTTGCAGAGATTTACACGTATATATCGCGGACGCTTGGCGTTTCGGTTTAATTATTTTTAGAAACGCTGATGCCGCATTCTGGAGATTTAGCCACTACAGTTTTTATCCTGAACCCTTACTATCAAACTATACGTTGCACGGACTGAATTATCAGTGGTCCGACGGTTTATTCGGTATGTCATTAGGGAAATATCATCTCGGAGATCGGCCATTGTATTACCACTCTATGTCAAGCTCTTTAGAATTCGTAGTACCGACATCGGTCATACGTAATCCCTCACGTGTTAATGACGCTGTGAGTGAATTCAATCTTCTCGGCGAGAGTAGAGGTCCTGCTGGACAAGTATCGGCCGCAGCCGTCGACCGCAACGGTATCATGTTCTTTAATCTTATTTCACAAGACAGTATCGGATGTTGGGACACTCGTAAGACATATAAAAATCAGAATATAGCAATCGTAGCACAAAATAATCGAACAATGATATTCCCAAATGATTTACGAATAGATCACGAGGTGCCTCAGTTAATTTGGGTTATTACAAATAGGTTACCAATGTATCAATTTAATTTAATAAATCCGAACGATTACAATTATCGAGTAATGTACTTAGATCCAATGATAGCTACACTCGGTAATGTGTGTCAGCTTGCTCGCTGATCACGATGTTACGATTGCTTTGATGACTGACGCTCGATGTTTCCTCCTTTATTTGTATGTTTCTTAAAATAATGTAATAAAAGAAATGTTATTTTACTGTTTAATTTTGTGTTCTTTATTAATAACTTCGTTAACTTATGTCCGATTTAGACGATTCTATAATTGTATGATTTGAAGTTGTAGAACTTTTCACCTCTGTTGCAATACTTATTTCATCTTCTTTCAAAGATCTGTAATCGTGTTTTGCGCGAAACTGCATTGGCTCTGTAAAGGTTTGAGCAGTTATTTTTTGTATTAAAATACATAAATACTTTTGAATGAAATATTACGATGAATACTTTTATTTAAAAAACTTATGTAACAGTTTGACTCGTTGAAAAATTAAAAGTATATATAAAGATATGTCCTAGGTACAATATGGAACATGAAATTTGCAACAAATTATTTTAAATAGGAATTTCAAGATTATTTACTGGTATGTACCTGGGTAGTTGTTCTTCTATTAATAATTTTAAACTTACTTAAAAATATGATTTTTTATCAGGATTAAGCTCTTCGAAGGATCTAAATTATATATAAAGAAAAGTGGAACATTTTCGTCAGAATTTTGTTTTTTTTTTTAATTTAGAAAAATGTGTAAATATTATAAACTTGAATTACCTTTGTCATTTGATATAGTTGATGAACACTCAATATCGTGGTTAGGTACGGTTGAGGAACTTAAGTTATTAGATTTTCTTGGTCTAATATTAGGTAAAATAAAACTAAAGGTTTGCGAATCATCAGAACCTGTTGTCTTTGTTTTTAAATAAATACCTATCCGTAACAACATCAGCACAAATTGTTCAAGAATGCGATCAGTATCTCGTGGTATCGATCCTTCATTACTAAACCAATCTTCTAATGATCCTGTGTCAGACAGTCGGTTAGATGTAACAGAAAGGGGTTGTAAAAACTCGACTTCCTCTTTAGAATTCTCTAAGCTTGTTTCCGTGGAGTGGACCATGCGTGAACATCGTCCTTTATTAGGGATACAGCCCAGATCACCACCCATTGTATTAATATGTCTTTCGCCATATCTACAATTCATAAACATATTATAGACCATTACTTTATAACTATAAAATCCAGCGGACCCCGTAGACGTTGTACCTACTGCCCTTTCCAGTAATAATAAAATCGACCATAGCGCCGTCACCTTCAGGGATAGCATAAAAACCGTTTCAATGAAATTGAATGAATGAAATTTACCAATGATCATAGTGGTCGGTTAAACGGTTTTTAAGTTTATCAATCTGAAATTTAGGTATATACCAATATCCCTTTATATAAGTTAGTTAAAAAACTTACAAGCTCGCCACGAGTTTTCTACGTAGCTGTTCTTCTCCAAATAAGGATTTCGTTCGGCGCCTTCTCACTGCGAGTTCCAATCCGTAATCATTATCACCAGGGGGTAATACAGTTGAGAACGTTTTAAATGCGGATTGTACTTTCAGAGTATGATAGTAACTGTAAAGAATTATATGTTTCTTATTTATTCACGCCGAATTTCTAAACGAATTATGTTGTATTTATAAATTAATGTCAAAATCAAATCAAGAGTATTCAATTTAGGTCCTAACATTTAAGTCCTTGTGAATGTCAACACACTACTACCGGTTCGAAAAACATCTCAGTCATCGAGGAGAACCGACAAGAAACTCGATCGGGTTTTTATACAGATGTACAGAATGTACAGAGACGAGAGAATCACTTTCAGACATCACCGTTATTCACGTAACGATCCACTCTATAATATCCTTTGAACAATAAAAACTTGTTTAACGAGATTCTTGAACTTATTATCGGGCAAGTTGCGTAATGTACTAAGGAAGCTTCAGTTGTTGGAACTCAATGGGTGAATATCTTTCTGTTATATATATATATATATATATATATTTTAATTTATTTATGATTTTATAATAATTATAATAATAATTAGTAATAACCTACGGTAAATCAACTATACGATATAATAATTATAACAGATACCTAAAAATTAACATCCACATATAGAACGCAGGCATAATTGAGGTGGCCTTTATTATTACAAACTTGATACACGGTGGCCTCGCGGGACCAACTAACAGACATGTTCCCAGACCAACAGCCAGGCTGGTCAATTCACACAGTAGCTTCCTTATCGCAGCAAGTAGCAGCCATGGAAGAACTAATGTTGGACGTTCTTCCTAAGAACATATAAACGTTTATGATCTTATTAGATATTTAATTGGCTTAGGTGTTAATTTGTGGAAGACCATCGTAATTAATTTCTTTCATCGTTTAAGTTCACAAACATTTAAAAATATCAGATTCATCTTAACAATTAATAACAAACGTGTTTTTTTGCAAAAAGACGAAACAGCTGTTAATCTGTTTCAGGCGGAAGTAGCAAAGATATTTCGAATAAATTAATTTTGATCTTACTAGAAACTCATTTAAAGATTCAATATGCAATAAATGTTTTTCAGCGGTAAACAAGCAGCAAACTCTACGAGTAAGAATTTGAGCTATGATTTTGCACAAGGTATGAGGAATCTGAACCACATCTCGTTAAAATTCACGAATCTTTGATAAATATAAAAGAGATTTTTCCATAAGATACTGTTTATGTAATACATAAATCCCATAAAAACCATAAAATGTAAAAAAATGCCAATTCTCGCAACGCAGTTCTTTACTAGAAAAAGTTGTGAGGTATCATGTAAAACCAAATCAGTTATTTTTGTTAGTGTCTACGGAAACATATTCTATTAATTAAAATACTTTATTTTGTAAGTGCACTGTTTAGATTTACTTAGTAATCGAAATAGTAGATTATTCTTTTATAATAATTATGGTGCCATTCAGTTACCAAGTTATTATAATTATTATAGAAATAAAGACTTCTAATATTGATACGGTCACTATAAATGTTAATAGGTAATGTATTATATAACAATTTATAACAAAGTTAATGAATAGGTGCTTCCATAGACACTATCTAAAATAACTGATTTGGTTTTACATGAGATCTCATAACTTTTTGTAGTGAAAGAACTGCATTGCGAGAATTGGCATTTTTTTACAATTTATGGTTTTCATGGGATCTCTTTTCTTTTTGTAGGTTTTCCTCCTTTTTTTCTTGGGTAATATATGTTGTCCGTCAGCTACTGCTTTTCTTAAAGCCCACTATACAAAGTTGCGGCCGTTTTAAGTTCGAATACAGAACTGTAGGTGATAGTTTTCCGTAGTTAGCGGTAGTTCTCTCCGCCCGCAGGCCCTCCCACCAGCATTGCTAAGTGCTGCCCCATCCAAGTGCAAGGTGAGCGTGTCAGTGACAAAATTAAAAAACTTTAACTAGCGATAATTCGTAGACTATAAAGTATAATTATTAAGTATATTGGCAATATAGCCAGTTATAGTATATCCTCTTGATCTCTAAAAATTCAAACTTCTTGCTTTATACACAACGAATTTACTGGGGGGTCAAAAGTGTTGTAAGTCACTTCGAGAAAAGGATGGTACAGTCGTGCCTTGCGCTCGACTAGGCGGGGGCACAGCCGTGCTCCCAGATATTATGTACGTAGTGTTAGTGCGATTTCGAGAACGTTTCAAAATACACCATAACTATTTAGATAATTTAAGAAGTAAAAATGTTGTATAATTACCAGAAAAACAGGATACAGGAGAACTATGTAAGAAGCCAGATAAACGTATACAGTGAAACACTGGACCAGCATTACACTAGATATCACAGTACGCAGTAATCTTTGAACTGGCAGCGAAAGTTCTTCGGGCATTGTCATCTGCCATACCTACCAACGATAATACGAAGAGTTACAATGTTCAATCGAGAATCAGTCTAATAGCAAACCACTTAGGAAAAATAAACTGCAACTATCTGCAATTGTAGTTCAGCAAACTGCACTTGTTTAGAAAATATATTATACAATAGTAAGCTTAATGATATTTAAGAATAGAAAATTGCTTTACTGTTAACCTTAGAGACTTTAAATACAATTAATATAAACACTAAATTAGTACCTCAAAACAAAAATTACATGCACAACTGAGAAATAATGTACCTCTTTTTAAGACAAGTAAATTTCATTCTTGTTTACATCGTTATAATATATAGAAATAATATTTATTTGAGTAATCTTAAAACATTATAGTATCATATTAAATTTAATAAATATTTGTTATTTGTTACTAAGAAAATATATGCTCAAATTTAAAGTCTCTCTTGGATCGAGGAATTCTAGTTTTTATTTTTATTTATTACTAGCTGACCCGCGCAACTTCGTCTGCGTCACATTAGAGAGAGTGCGTCGCGTCGTAGGCAAAGACAAATTACAATAGTCGCAGGCACTTACAATAAAATTTATAGGAGCCGCCCGCATGCCAAATAATTCCGCTAAAATGCACGCGCAGTACTTAATTATTATTTTGCTGCGGAGTTATTTTCAAACTGTGATATCTCCTAAGATATTCATTGAAATCAAATGATGTAAAGGACGATTTTGTCCAAAATTAAATATTTGTGATAAAAATCGTATTTATTTCGATAAGGATTAATACCATGTTTATAAAAACCCCTTCGAAAATCATGCATTCTATTAGACAAATTTTATTACAATAAAAAGGTTATATTGCGTCAACCTTAAAAGATAGACATGCTATCGCGGACTTTTTTTAGAACTTTTTAAGAGAAACAATTGCGTCACACATTGTTGCGTAACTTTAACCATTTACGCAGCGCACGCAATGGAAACTTTCTTAAGGAATAAATTTTCCCCCGTTTTTGCTACATTTTTCATTGATGCTCCGCACCTATTGGTTGTAGTGATAAATGGGCTATCTAAGACTAAAATAATTTTTCCATTCTAACTAGTACTTCCTGAGATTATCTCGTTCAACTAAACAAACAAACTCTTTAGCTTTACAATATTAGTATAGATTTTATCAAAATTCGTTATTTAGTAATTAGTAAGGCACTTTGTTATTGATAAACAATATGTTTTGGTTAAGGAATCACACCTTAATAATAATACGACCAGCCGACTAATGGGCAAAGATCTCTAACGAAGAATGTTTAATTACAATGGCCACAACGTGACGCGAATATTAGTAATTTCAAACGACGTGCTATAATAATATGTATTTTCCTTCTTTACTTATAAACTGATAGTTATTATAAAGTAAAATTGGTTACTGTGTATGAATTCTATATTAATCGTACTCTGTATATTGATGATACCTACTTGCCGAGGTTTAGACATAACATAACATCATAATTATTATACTTAAATGAACCTATGCAATGGGAATAAAATAATTTTAAAAATGTGGGTACTGCTGTGTCGCGATCGAGGGCATGGTCGTATATTTTATGTGAATACGTATCCGTTTTGACGCTTTTTTACGTTCTCAACGCCGCGCCGCTTCACTTTATCATAATATGGTATTTTATGTGTATCACTGGATTACTGTTGAGAAGCTCTAACCGACCGTATACGATTTTTATATTTTTATTTAGCTTTTTAGCCGATATTGTATTAAGTTTTCTTAATTTTTACCTTAACACCATCCACACTAACGTTTTAACGTAATTGATAAAACTTGACAAGAGCTGATTGGAAATAAAACGGGCGTCGTAGGTTATCCGAGCTATAATTATTTATACAAAATGGAAATTAGTATTACGAAACGACCTCAAAATAGTAGCACGTCCCCCTGTCTCGCTTATTATTCGTCATAGTTATTACTCTAAGTAACAACTTTTAAAATCCTTTTAAATTTTGGATACATATGTAGCTTTAATACAAAAATGTATCCTCCAATTTTCTTATCATCAGTTTTTTTAATTACCTCCCACTATGGAAGCAAATTTAAAGATGTAATCACGTTAAAAACATTATCCACATATTACTCTTACAATAGTTCAAATTAAATACAGAATATTTGTGTTTTTCTGAAAGATATTTTTTGACAATCTTAACATCAATCTCATCTGATGTTAAGTGACGATGTGGTCCAAGATGGTAACACGCTAAGCATAGGGACGGAACTGACACTCAAGTCCATCTGCTGGAACACACTTATACGCGTTTGGCAGCAGATTTTCAACTTGAGATTTGTAGCTAGCAAGACAGGCTTTAGAAAATGACCTACCACCATGCTATGGTTTCCACCATGTTTCCTTCAATAAAAGATCAGGCTCATTGCAGAGATTCGAACTCACATCGATCGACGACGTAATCACTGAGTCATAATTGCTTCTAAAATCAATTCAATTGCATAATATTTAATAAAATCTCTTTACAACTAAGGTCTATAAAAAAAGTAGATATATGATAAAAATAACTAAGTTCTTATATTAAACAATATAAAGATATACTTACCTTCAAGTCTGCTGCGCATGTGAGCTATTTTTATGAAACTGAAATTATAAAATTACGCTAAGATATCATCAATCTGTCATCAATGTGGTCCACACCTGTTTTAAATTAGAGTTCACTTTGAAGAGTGTAGCGTCAAAGATGGTTCGCACGAGCCCAAGTAGCGTCCACAGACATACCTCAGACTGTGTGTTCATGCCTACATAGGATAATATGTTAATCATGTCTTATCTTATAAAACTACATAGTAAATATAATTTCATCGCGAACACGAAGATTGTGGTTGAACTTTAAGCTCCATTTTTTTTGTAAATTATTAATGTTATTTTGACATAATTAAAGCCATCTTGACATATTAAAATGTCATTCGTGTATTTGCGACTTTTATGGTTTTCATAACTCTCGCATCGTTACGTTTCATAATAGTTTGTTTGTTTTTTAACGTTCTGCAACACTGAAAGAGATAGCGATATGGTTTCATAAAGAAACCTAAGCAGTTTAGTGTTATGCAAAAATCTAAAATCCAAGATGGCCACTAAAAATTTCAAACGCTGACGACAACGGAGTGATTACGGATAGATATAGTAAGTTAAAACAAAATAAAGAGGAGCAAGAAATATTCATTGATAATGAAAAAAAATGTGCGTGCGTACAAAATACACATGTCAGAAGTGAAACTTCTTTGGCAAACTAATTTTTAAATATCCTCTATATTTAAACTATCTCGTTTATATTTATACTAATCTCAAGCTTTAGATTTCCGAGACTTAGAGGGAGGGAAAAAAGAAGATAAGTTAAGAATTTAATGAATTTTAATGAGTTTAATTGTCATTAAAATATTAAAAGAGTCGAAAATTAATACAAATTATAAATTTCATTTTATTTCATCGATATCTACATTATTTGATGCGATTTCTATTGGCATTGTTGTGACTAAAGCATTAAGTATGTTAAGTAAAATATGAATTAGAAGTTCGTGTTTCAACATTATCTAATTATCTTGTAAAAATAGCATCTATTGTCGTTCCTGAATTTGTTTGGATTACTGTTTAAATGTAGACTAAACATTAGAATTTTTTTTTAAATTAAAATTTGGAAAAGAGAATTTATCATATATTTTATATTTTATAAAAAATGGTATATTAAATTCTTAAATGACGAGTGGCAAATTAAAATGCCTTATGTTATTTGTAATTATCAAAAACTTCCTAACCTTCAAACGAATTAACATAAAAAAATTTATACATATTAACAAAAAGATAACACAACAAAAAGATACTTACTCTGAACAACTGCTTAGTATAGGGCGATTTACAAATTTATTACAAAATATTTATTTATAAATTTAACTAACTGTTTACACATTGCCTCCATGGCTACATGCTTCAGGCTACGTTCGCCCTTTCTCACTCACTCTCAATCGCTCTCTCCCTCTCTCTCTCTAAACGTTTCACATTTTCGTGACTCGTTGCATACGTAAAAATTTTACCCTCATGCGCGCAAAGGAGTTTGTTTCACTACAAAAATCAAGATGGTAGATATGAGTATTGTTGAAAATTGGTATGTAAAAGTCCTTAGAGCCCTTTATTTCAAGTGTGTCTACAATGCGTATACATTAGCCATGTAAAGAAATAAACTGCCTGCCTAAAATCGTCGCTCATGAGCACAACTGCATGTAATTAAACAATATCTCATGCACATGCTTGCACCTTGACGTGGTGAAAGAATACACATACCTGGGGCTAAAAATAGACCTTAAATTGAATAGGGGTTCACATATTGACCAGGTATATTATTAACTTAAGAGTTGTTTTGTCAAAATTGTGCATTCTCAAACATAAAGTTCCCTTACAATTTATTGAGGCTCCTGTATTATGTCATTATTGAATTCTGTAAGCATTTAAAAAATACCTGAAAGATATATATAAATTTACGAATAAGGTTATTAAAAACCATTTTTCCCATAGAGATTAAGTATAAAAACAAGGATAATTATCATAATCTGTTTCATTATAGTAAAGTTCTGAGCGTGCTCGATAAGGTGGATTCAGCAACTGTAATTTGTAACTCAATACAGTAACAGCTATGAGTGGAATTTAAAGATAACAAGACCTGTGTGTGACCTTACGTAATCTGGCGAATTTTCCAAAGTTTGATATTCCCAAAAATCCCAAATGTAACAAAGAGTACGGTGAGAGGGTTTGGAGATGCATTATGCCTAGAATACTAAATAGATTACCAAAAGATTTATGTAGATGGTAAGCTTGAAACAAAAAATACAACCCGAATTAAAAATATACTTAAGCCATACTTTTTAAAGGAAAATAACGTAATTCAACTTGAGTAGGTAGTAATTTCTTAGCTATAAAATCTTGATATAATTTAAGATTTAGAGTTGTGTTTTTTTTTTCATTAACAAATTATTTATTTATTTTAAGTAAAAAAGCAGATGTTTGATGACGGATGATGGAATTATGACTACACTGTTGGGGTGGTAAAAAAAGCAGTAAAAAATATTTTAACTGCTCTGGCAACATTATTCACACGATCGCACGTGTCGTTATCTGGTTGTCAAGGGTACGGAGCACAGAGTACTTTATAACATATACTGTACAGAGCTAAATGTATGTCGACCCACATTTGTTGTTCTGAAGGATTCATCTGCTTTTTTTTATAATCTGTGATTGTAATCTTATATTTTCTATACTATGTCCTGTTTGGATATCATTTTAATAGTTAAGTAATTAAACTGTATATTTCTAATTCGAATATCACAACAAAAATCTTAAAGTATTTGAACACACTTATCTCTACGATTAATAAATTCATTTTTTCTTTATAGATTTTTCATTGTAAATTAAAAAAAATATATTTACATGACGTATATTATATCATCGTTCATAAATTGATATTTAATGAAATACATAGTTACAATTCACAAATATTGACTCGAAAGAGCTTCTAAAAATATGTATCATTCGATTTACATTTAATACATGATACCTAAAATAATAATAAAAATGATATATTTTAAACACCTTCGAAAACTATGGCTAAAATAATTAGGGTGTTAGGTATTCATATTGGATATCGATAATATGTTACAAACATTTTGAATTTGACATATCTATAGATACAATTAATAAAATTGAAGTATCTATTTTTAATGTCAAAATAATTGATTTTTACTAAATGTAAAAAGTGTATAAACAAATTTTTGTCAGTCTGTCTGTTTGTTCCGGGTAATCTCCGAAATGGTTGAATCGATTTAGACAGGAGTTTCACTGGCAGATTAGGTGATGTTTTATGGAGTAACTTAGGCTACTTTTATTTTAGAAAAATAATTAAGGTTCCACGCAAATAAAAAAGATCTGGTCATGGTGAATCAACTCTGGCGCTTAAATGGCTTACGCCGAGTAAACCATAAGAGATATATCAAATTAATATACTACTTATTTGTAGACATTAAAAAGACCTACAAAAAAGTCATCTAGAGCGTGTGCCCGATCGACTTGCATTCTGTAATCCACGCGAGCGCAGCCGCGGGCACAGTTAGTTATAAGTAAATAAATAATCAGTGTGTCTGATCACATGGGTTACAGGGGAGTTAGCGCAGTGGGTTCTAGGTACCCGATTAGCGTTGGCATCATCATGCGTCACTAGCCAAAGAGAACCGCTGGCTCCTACGTTTAACGCTGCTACAGACGATCTGCAACTCGCGTGCAGTAACATCGTCAGTTGTACCGTACTACTGCTATAATTTTTATTTACAACTTCGCTTGCACCTACTGTCGTGTTTATCTGAATATTAATTTATTAACGTGATTAAGCAGTGTAGAGAATATCAAGTGTTCAGTGACATATAATTAATCCTGACTACGTCACACCAAGGTAAGATAAACTTTTAACAAATTTAATGTTCATTGCATTAAATACTATTTATAAAAAATTTAATATGAAATGTGTGTTTGATATTTAAGACCTTGATTTTGTTTTAGAAAAATATATTTCGGAATACGTAATATCTTTCTTTACCTTGAGCGGAGTGAGTTGCCAGTTATTTTTAATTTTGTTGTCTTAGCATACGTTAACGTGGGTACGTTGCAAAGTTAAATGTATTTAATTCATGAAAACAGTTTCAATGATTTCAAATTACTATATACCTACCTACTTTAATTATAAGTTCAATGTGTTGTTATTTAAAGATATTTCCTTTAAATAATTTTCCACAGTGAATAAAATTTTAAAATATAATGTATAGTCGCTAATTCATAGTTATCTTAGAAGTACCGGAAGGTTAAATGTTATTTCAAGTACAGCTAATAATAGCTCTTAGGACAGAACGAAGTTATGAATATCTATATTTAAACGATAATTAAGTAGTAGCTACTATTATATGAATTTTCACATGTTTAGGGTTATAGTTTATGATATAGAGGTTAATTCTATCCACAAACAAGGTCAAGTTAAAGATACAAGTGATGTCATTCTCTACATGCAATTGAAAACTTTATATTTAGTTAATTCTTGTCTACGTAAGTTAAGTGATATACCATTAATTAAATATTTAACATTTATTTTCAAATGAAATAAAAATATTTGAGTTTAAGTAATAAGTATAAAACCTTATTTTAATTTGACAATCCATTCTATGTTAATGCTTACTTTTGACAAAGATTAAAATTACTTGCCTATCTATACAAACACCTATATTTAGGTAACATAGTACAAAGTGAGTTTTACGTATATGAAGTAATATAACTAGATACCTATTTTCGTTATTATTCAAATAAATACTTATTTAAGTAATAAATATAAAAGGTATTGTAATTTTAGTCGCCTTCTGTTTCTATGTTAAATAAGAATATGAAGTTACGTAATACGTAGGTGGATGTAACACCTTCGAAATACAAAGACGTATGGTAAAAAAAATATTTTTGCATACTTACTTGTTTTAAAACTCCATTGTAGGTGTAGGTACACCTATGTGAACCTGGCACCCGACTTTGCAAAAAAAATAATTTGATGTTACCATTCGATAGTGCTTCGTTTGTACCCGTTTGTACCACTTTCATTTTCGTTTGTACCTCAAACTGAAAAAAGTTATTGCGTTTTCAAAATTTGACCAGCACCCCACTTTGAGATATCAAAATTATGCTAACGGATTCTGATTCTAAATTGCTTGTACACGTTTGTACCTCCTTTAATTTTTGTTTATCTCCAAAGCCAAAAAAGTTACAGGGTGTTCAAAATTAAGAAAATTATAACAGGCTTATTTTACAAAATATAGAAAATCTGTAAACGGCGTTTGTCGTGCAATAGTTTTTGCCTTCAGGAAACGCTTTCAATAATTAAAATATACCAAAAAATAAGAAAATAAACGCACTTTAAAAATATTTGTGAAAAGTGCTGAATTTAGTCAATTCTAAACATTTCGTAAAAATCTAAATAAAAGTCGTCGTGCAATCGTTTATACCCCTAGAAAACACTTTGAACATTGAGAATATCACATTAGAAAAGAAAAATAAATGCACCTGAAATTTTTCATACAAATGAATTTTCATAATTTTCAAAATTTCGCCTATCTTTAAACAAGAATTGTCGTGCAATCGTTTGTACCCATTTGAACCTTTTTCATTTCCGTTTTTAACCCAAACTGAAAAAAGTTATTGCATTTCTCCTAAGGTTGACTCAAACTAACAATTTTTATCTTCAACATAATAATTAAAAATATTAGGTTCTTTGCGAAGCTATTTACTCCAATTCAATATTAATTTTATCCATATAAATTTCCTAGTAAGGTTGAGCATTTATTATAGATAAAAAATTGAAATGAATTCAAATGAATGAATGAAAAAAAATGAATTCAAAATTACGTGCGACCAAAGAAATCCCTCTCAGCAAACGGTCGTGGTTGGTTGGTCGGCACTCCGGTCTACATAACATACCATCATGCCTGTATTCCTGAAATGTAAGGCAGAAGTGTACTAATATACAGTGTATACAGTTCGCCGGGAATGTTTTTAGGTCCCATGTAATAGGGGGCGATCCTATTGTCATTAATTTGGCACAAAGCCAAACTCTGAGCTGCTACTGAGAATTTCATAGAAAAACCCAATAACACTTTGCCCGACTTGTTAATCGAACCTAGGATCTCAAGCATAACAGTCGCGTTTATGACCACTAGGCTATTGAGGCAGTTATGAACTATCAATATTAAACTCTAAATCAGGCTTTTAAAAACTTAAATACACCACTTTGTAAATTGTATCCATGCGAAGCTAGGACAGGTCGCTAGTAAAGTAATAAAATAAAATCTCACTTATTGCTAATTAACCTGGGATAATATTGATAACACGATAAGCTTAGAATTGGGTTCGTTTTGAAGTGCAGCTATTGTAATTGGAACACACATAAAACTGCTTGTTGACAGATTTTCTACTAGAAGGTGGTAGTAGTAAACATCATAGAAAAAACATACCTTCACGCCTGTATTTCCCGAAGTGTTAGGCAGAGGTGTACTAATGTACACCCACAGTTCGCCCAGTATGTTTTTAGGTCCTATGTAATATGGGGCGAGCCTATTGCCATTAATCGGGCACAAAGCCAAACTCCAAGCTGCTACTAAGAATTTTACAGGAAAACCCCAATAACACTTTGCTCGACCTGGAAATCGAACCCAGGACTACGAGCATAGCAGTCGTGCTTGTGACCACTAGGCTAATGAGGCAGTTAGCCAAGCTAACTGCGCCTATGCTGTTAGCTAATGAGTGAGAGTTAGTAGTAGCCAGATGTGCATAAGAAAAAGCTCTACCACCATGCTATGCTTTCTTCCCGATTTTCTAATTAGCCGAAAGCTCAGGCTCATTGCGGCCATTGCGGGATTCGAATTTACGTCAATCAATGCGGCTCGACGTTCGAGTACGCTCCCACTGAGCTATCATTCGCTACTACAGAATTTATAGGTACTTATTTCATACTGGAGTGATCATATTTTGCATATCATTTATTCATACGCATTATACTCAACTGGTGCCCAATAAGACGTAGTAATGAGTGATATATGTTCTCGTACGGGTGAATTTTATAAATGCTACCGAGATTAACCACCAAAAAATCAAGTTTCTTGATATCTCTCCGAATAATCGAACTAAATTAGGAGCCGATCAGCCACATAGGCAATGACCTGTATATAATCAAAGGGCAATGTTAACACTAATTCTACTTTTTTTCTTATTCTTTACATGCAATATACTATAAAATAATATGTACTATATAAATAATAAAACTTATTTTGTTGATCAATAACAATAGCAAATATAATTTAATTTGCCTTGAAGGCAGATAAATCTAATGTCTGCATCTCAGAACTAGAGTAAGCGGAATTGGTACATCGTGATTGTGTATATCACCACGCTTTATTCTGTGAGAGCTTATTTTTGTGTGTATCACAGTATCGGGACCGATGTCTCCAAATAAACACAAATATAATTTAATTTGCCTTGAAGGCAGATAAATCTAATGTCTGCATCTCAGAACTAGAGTAAGCGGAATTGGTACATCGTGATTGTGTATATCACCACGCTTTATTCTGTGAGAGCTTATTTTTGTGTGTATCACAGTATCGGGACCGATGTCTCCAAATAAACACAAATATAATTTAATTTGCCTTGAAGGCAGATAAATCTAATGTCTGCATCTCAGAACTAGAGTAAGCGGAATTGGTACATCGTGATTGTGTATATCACCACGCTTTATTCTGTGAGAGCTTATTTTTGTGTGTATCACAGTATCGGGACCGATGTCTCCAAATAAACACAAATATAATTTAATTTGCCTTGAAGGCAGATAAATCTAATGTCTGCATCTCAGAACTAGAGTAAGCGGAATTGGTACATCGTGATTGTGTATATCACCGCGCTTTATTCTGTGAGAGCTTATTTTTGTGTGTATCACAGTATCGGGACCGATGTCTCCAAATAAACACAAATATAATTTAATTTGCCTTGAAGGCAGATAAATCTAATGTCTGCATCTCAGAACTAGAGTAAGCGGAATTGGTACATCGTGATTGTGTATATCACCACGCTTTATTCTGTGAGAGCTTATTTTTGTGTGTATCACAGTATCGGGACCGATGTCTCCAAATAAACACAAATATAATTTAATTTGCCTTGAAGGCAGATAAATCTAATGTCTGCATCTCAGAACTAGAGTAAGCGGAATTGGTACATCGTGATTGTGTATATCACCGCGCTTTATTCTGTGAGAGCTTATTTTTGTGTGTATCACAGTATCGGGACCGATGTCTCCAAATAAACACAAATATAATTTAATTTGCCTTGAAGGCAGATAAATCTAATGTCTGCATCTCAGAACTAGAGTAAGCGGAATTGGTACATCGTGATTGTGTATATCACCACGCTTTATTCTGTGAGAGCTTATTTTTGTGTGTATCACAGTATCGGGACCGATGTCTCCAAATAAACACAAATATAATTTAATTTGCCTTGAAGGCAGATAAATCTAATGTCTGCATCTCAGAACTAGAGTAAGCGGAATTGGTACATCGTGATTGTGTATATCACCACGCTTTATTCTGTGAGAGCTTATTTTTGTGTGTATCACAGTATCGGGACCGATGTCTCCAAATAAACACAAATATAATTTAATTTGCCTTGAAGGCAGATAAATCTAATGTCTGCATCTCAGAACTAGAGTAAGCGGAATTGGTACATCGTGATTGTGTATATCACCACGCTTTATTCTGTGAGAGCTTATTTTTGTGTGTATCACAGTATCGGGACCGATGTCTCCAAATAAACACAAATATAATTTAATTTGCCTTGAAGGCAGATAAATCTAATGTCTGCATCTCAGAACTAGAGTAAGCGGAATTGGTACATCGTGATTGTGTATATCACCACGCTTTATTCTGTGAGAGCTTATTTTTGTGTGTATCACAGTATCGGGACCGATGTCTCCAAATAAACACAAATATAAAACTTACAGCTACTAAAAAAATACCAATCACAGTTCAAAAGTAATATTAATCCCAAAATGAATTAAGTTCAGTAATACGTATTTTAAAATAATACTCTGTTGCTTGGAGATAAGACTTACTTATTTTTAGTACATTCGCTTTGGAGGCCTTTTTCACTCCAGATTCTCACGGGTCTGCACGTATGTGGTTAGATGTCTTTTTAATCCCCGAAGCAAGTTCCACAGCAGTTTCCTACTCATGTTAAGTGATTACGGCCTGTAGCTGTTTATAACCAACTTAATAAAGACCGAAACAGTTCCAACTGAAGCCAGTCATTTGGAATAAACTAATCACGATACAGTTTTGAATTTATAACTACTTTGATCAAGTAATACTAAATTTTATATAATGTACAGAAGCTAAGATGCTGAGAACCAATTTATTGATAAAACTTTAATTTATTTAGTTACCCATTCTCGTCCAGACCAGAAATTGGGTAATGTTCCATTCCTGCAGTTTAAAAAATGGTATTAATTGTTTACGTTTATTTTTGTGGTAGCACGGCAAATTGACGACAATGTGTCTCGTAGTAAGCCCAGAACAATCCAAAAACAACGGCTCTCGGAAGTTGGGGAACATACACTAGCTAATCCCAAAACGCGATAAATCTAAGTTTGCCACAATTCTTGTGTCCTACCACCCAGAATTATGTTACGTTTAAAATGTAATTTATGCAATTCACCAGCTTTTTTGATGGTTTGCTACTTTGAATTTACAATCTTTATGAGTAGGTACCTATAATAAATCATTAATCGATGCGTATATTATGTATAATAATACAAGACAATTTTTAACAAAAAGAATACAAACTTAAACAAATTTTAAGGAGTTCCCTAGTGCATCTTCCAAGTCGTAAGTCCAATGGTAATGAAATTAAAATAGGGCAGTCTTTCCAACAAAATAACAATCATCTAAATCATTATATAAACAAATACAATCGAATTGAGAGCCTCTTCCTTTTTTGTAGTCTGTTAAAAATATATAACTGTTGTAAAATACAGTTCAATATATATTATCGATTGGCCCCTATCTCCTTTCATTATTTTAAACAGTGATTGAATAATACCAGTCTTATATTCCAGTCTCATGGTCACTTAAATATGATATGAAAAACTGAAACCATTTGATACAATTCAATTATAAAAAAACTTCACTTAAGTATAAGTCCACTTTACAAATGACTAAACTAGTTCTTACAAGTAACTGTTACTTGGCATACGACAATTAGAAAACGGTACGATGACTGTGACAAGTATTCACGCACGTGAGAACGCGTCTTTTCCCGGGTCTTTCCATACATGGTGGGACTGCATAAGGCAATGCTGACATACAACATACCGTAGTAGAACTATACAAGTCAACACCTTCGATATCCCAGCTTTCTATATAATATACCTTCGCGCAAGGTATATACCGTGAAACTGTCTCCCAGTCAGTGCGTACGACAATGGACTCCTTCAAGGCCGGTCAGAGACAGTGCTGACTATTTGCCAAATTACTATTTTATTAATACACAGATTGTACTATACCTGGTGGGCAGTATATAGCTACAGTCTAAAATCAACAACAATAGATATTGTATATATTTACTACACTGTAAAAATTAAAATAAAACAGTCAATTCAAATCAAATCAAAATAATCTTTATTCAATTTAGGTCCTAAGAACTTATGAACGTCAAAACACTACTGCCAGTTCGGAAAACGTCCCAAACATCGAGAATAACCGGTAAGAAACTCGATCGGGTTTATCTTTTTTTGTCAACTGTACAAATGTTAATATAACAGGTACAATAATAATAATTTAGTGGATGCACAGAGAGGGAGTCACTTCCAGACATCGCTATCATTCACATAATGACTCACCCTATAATAACCTTTTGACAGTAAAACTTGCTTGACATGGTCCTTGAACTTGTTGTCCGGTAAATCAATAATATGCATCGGGATCTTATTATAAAACCAGACTCTATTACCTAAAAAACTTTTATTGGACCTACTTAGTCTAAAACACGGTAATTTATCTCTATTTTTAGTATTAACATTGTGCTGATCTTTGACAAAATTTAACTTGACTAAGTTTTTACAAATATACATTAAGTTATCAAGGATGTATTGGGAGGGTAAAGTTAAGATATTATACTTCTGAAATTTGTACTTTAGTGATTCACAAGGTTTTAGGTTGTAAATTGCACGAATTGCCTGTTTTTGTAATATAAATATTGTATCTACCTCAGCTACTGAACCCCACAGCAAAATACCGTAAGACATTAAGCTATGGAAGTAAACGAAGTAGACTAATCTAGTAGTGGCAATATCTATTAACAGGTGAATCTTACGTACTGCAAATGCAGCAGAGTTTAATCTTCCTGCCAAGGTTTTAATTTGCAGACCCCATTGTAATTTAGAATCAAGCGTAATACCCAAGAAAACCTCAACTAAGCCTACTAAATTCCCTTCTATTTTGATACTATTATCAATACGCCGGACATTGGGCAAGGCAAATCTCATACATTTGGTTTTGTTTGCATTTAGCAGTAAATTATTTAAAGCAAACATTCAGAGATTGTATCTAAAATATTGTTTCATAGGCTAAGCTCCGAATCTATTATTTTCACTTTGAATATAAGTGAAGTGTCGTCCGCAAAATGAACCATGTCAGCGTCGTATTCAACTACTTGAGGTAGATCCTTTATATAAACGAGAAACAAAAATGGTCCCAAAATCAATCACTGAGGGACGCCGATTCTTGCTAATGTTTCAGAAGACTTTGCCCCATTTACACTTACTTTTAAACAGCGGTCTGTTAAACAAGAGATTAGAAAGTCTAGAGAAGGGCCACAAACACCATAATGTTTTATTTTAAGTATCAGCGTGGTGTGATCCACGCAGTCGAAGGCTTTTGAGAGATGGCAGAATACACCGATTGCATCCTGCGACTCTTCCCATGCCCAAATATAGAACTTAGTAGTATTGCACAAGCGTCAGTGGTAGATTTTTATTTCGTGAATCCAAACTGTCGACCATCCAATATCTTGTGTTTATTAAAATACTCTACTAACTTCTTAAGCAAAATTTTCTCGAAAATCTTACTAATCGAAAGAAGTACAGAAATTGGTCTATAATTACCACGATTACTTCTACAACCTGATTTAAATAATGGAACTATTTTACTAATTTTCATCATATTAGGGAAAGTTGAAAGTAGAAAGGGAATGCATTGGTTAAATATATGATCCAGATATGTTGAAATATTGATAATTAAGGATTGAACTACTGCACTTGTATTCAAGACATCATTACACTGCACCCCACACTAGTGCACACCACACAGGTACATAGGTTGTGTAAAGGACCTTTATCTTTTTTTTGTACTAGTTAAGACAAAATGTAGACAAAAATTTACAGATCACTAAATACATATACACAAGTGCCTACCTTCCTCCCTCCCTGAGTGTTAAGCGTTTGCTTGTGCTACTGGCAGCAGTCGGCACGTATCTCATTGTGATAATTATTATTTTCATTTCTGAAAATGCTGATTCGCACTAAACAATTCCAAACAATCCTGTTAACTGAAGAGCTATTTCTTTCAAACGCGAATATTTCTCTTGTAAATATAAAACTCCAAAATTTGGAATTATGCAGATGCTATGAGATGTAAATACGCATAAATATTAGGTGTAAGAAATTGCCGTTTTGTATGAAAAAATTTAAACAAATTTTTTTAATATATTTTTTATTTGTATTAATCGAAGTAATCACCCATGCAATCAATGCATCTTTGCCAGCGCAGTGGCAGTTTATTGATGCCCTTCTTAAAGAAATCAGCTGGACGGGAGGCAACAAATTCTTCAAAGGCATTTTGTACTGCCTCTCGGGTATTGAATTTTTTTCCCGCCAAGGAGTTATCCAAATTCTGGAAAAACTAGTGATCTCTAGGCGCAAGGTCTGGTGAGTAGGGCGGATGACGGAGAACTTCCAACCCCAGTTCTTGCAACTTGGAAACCGTCTGCTGTGCAGTATGAGATCACGCGTTGTCGTGCAGGAGCAGCGGAGACGAGTGATTGACCAATGCTGGTTGGAGATGTGCCAGCTTCTCCATCATTGTGTTCAGTTCTTCACAGTACACATCTGTAGTAATGCTCACCCCGTTTGGTAAGAAGCTGTGATGAATGTGTGTGTGTGAATCATACCGGCGCTAGACCACCAAACAGTGACCATCACTTTTCTAGGGGTAAGTTTTCGTTTAGGGCATTGTTTAGGTGCTGAACCAGGATCCAACCAACTTGCTGAGCGCTTGCGGTTATCAAACAGAATCCATTTTTCATTGCAGGTAACAATGCGGTTCAAAATTCCTTAATTTGTGTGTCTGTTGAGCAGTGCCAGGCACGTCTCGACGCGTACTTCGCGCTGGCGATCATTGAGTTCGTGGGGCACCCATTTGTCAAGCTTTTTTACCTTGCCAATTTGACGCAAATGGACCAATATTGTTTTGACGCTAACATCGAAAGCTGCTGCTAATTCAGCCGTAGATTGTGTATCATCAGCTTCCACAATCGCCTTTAATTCCTCATTGTCGACCAAAGTCTTCGGACGACCGCGAGGTTCATTTTTCAGGTCGAAATTCCCAGAACGGAAGCGAGCAAACCAATAACAGGTGGTGCGTTGGTTTGTAGTGTTAGCTCCGTAAACGTCGTTATGTTGCGTGCCGCTTGTGCAGCGTTGCTGCCACAACGGTACTCTTAATCCATAATTACTCGAATTTTTAACGCATCCATGATGGCAAAAAAGATTGAAATGCGATGAAAATGTAACACTTATTAATTAAACAAATGATTCTTTTTGGAAAAAGAATTCCATGTTTTTAAAATAAAATTAATTTGGAATTAGAATTCTTAGCCAAACAAAAATTATTTTGATTTGAAATGGCCAGTACTGCAGAACGGCAATTTCAAAGGAAAAAAGACCTATTATTATTACTACTTATTTAAACAAAAACTTTTTGAATTTAAGTTTCTTTATATAAATTTGTACATTTTAGATCTTTACGTATCGTTTGCAATGTAACACGTAAAGTATCCTAAAGTCACTAAAGCCATTTTTTTTTTCTTACCGTAAACCCAGAGGAATCTCACTTCTATAACAAAATCAGCCAAGTGTGAAAATACATAACTATAGATTTCTTGCTATATACTATCGTCAATATGTCGTGAACAGATGTTTTGATTATGCACGCGCCTTCCCAAAGATACAGGAGGCCTTTGCTCAGTAGTGTAACAATATAACACGTTTATAATTTTGTATTCATCCGTTACTTTAAATGGCTAGCTGTTCTACCTATATTGGTTTCACTTAACGTAGTGTCAATTTGTCAAGCCATTATGTATAGAGTAACAAATAGTTACGTTGTCTGTCGCTTTAATAGTAAGAGCACTTTCTATCTAGGTGTCAAGGAACCGATTTCATTTTTTTCTACATTTATTTAGATAAAACACTTTTATTACACTTTTACACTTTTTAACTTGCTAATTCCATTGTTGTTTTTTTTTCAAAGTAATAAGTATTTGTGCAATACTTAGTATTATTAAATTATAAGTAGAATACAATACAGTAATAGAGTTTCAACAAAATAATATAGTGATTTAATATGATAAACACTCAATACAAATACAAATGATTCAACTAACAATGGATTACTTACATATAAAATGGTTTTTCCTTTTTTATACTTTATCTCTTTTTAATTCAATATTACGGAAAATATTTTGAGTACTTTGAATTTGTCAGCAATGCTTTTATTAGGTAGTAGCAAAGTGATTCACATAATAATTATCACACATTAACCTTCTTAATAATGACCATGTTTTTAATTAAAAATAACGGATATGGAGACGGTATCCACTGTTAAATGAATGCCTGATGAAAGCCCCGGGTCGGCCTTTAGCGGTTATTTTGCTTATAATAAGTCTTTACTTATAAATTATTTATAATGCACATATTTTAATGCACTTTACATGTTTAATGATGTAAACAAAAATTTCAAGAGAATTTGTACAGTTATCAAATATCGACGAATTTTTCTATATACATTGTATTACATATTATGTAATAAAAAGAATGCTGTAATATTTTTTATATTTGAAAATGAATAGTAATTACAGCCATTAGAAATATGAAATTATACCCTCAATTTTAATGAAAATTTAACCCCTAAGAATATGAAAAATGCACGTAAATTAAAAACTCCTAAAGACACTTATGCTTAAGTGTGACAATTGGTATTTAGATGCTCAATCATAGATAGATTGTTGTACAGGTATTTGATCACAGATGTCTAGTTCTGATACTACCCTCTACGCTCTTAATTGACACTTAAAATCATATAATATGTATACTAAATATAAAAATAAATCTGTAGAACCAAAAAAGTTTAGTTATACCTAAAGTTCATTTTCAAAAATTGTAAAACCATTGTTTGCCTTTGTAAGGAATATTTTCATGTAAAACTATATGAATAAACTCCGAAGGAGATATAATTCATACGTAATAAATCACATTAAATTCATAAATTACGCTTTTCTTCATTGATACAAAGTAATACAATATAATATATATGACGCAAAGAAAATAACGTATCATGAAATGTTAATAAAAACGTAAATAAGTACCTACTTTTAATTATAGTGAAACGAAAAGAACAATGCTAATCATCACTGTTTCGAAACATTGACCTTTGTATAGTTCAGTTTTCATTATCGGTTTTAACGCTCTAATTAGCTCATAACTGGAGCAAATTCAAAAATTCATTATTAGGAAATGAGTGATTCATCGAACTCATTAATATTCCCTTCAAGTTTGAACTGTAGATAAATATTTTAGTTGGGTATATTTTTGTACTTTATTGAACACACATGGTCAATTTATTAGGTGAATATGTAATTTACTTTAGCATTTATACTCATGAATATTGTTTGTCTGTTAAATTTAACTAAGTGCAACTTAGTTTACTAAGCACCGTGGCTCCTCACGTGTTTGTTATGTAGTAATTATTTTCATCTCGTTATTTAATTTTTACTTATATTATGAATAATATGTACTTATATCCCATTAATTATGTAATGACTAATGAGACATGCTTCCTGTGTACAAAATTTCATCACAATCAATTTATATTGATTTATATTTTTTTACGTTTTCTACAATTCATATTGACTGTTCTTAAAGCCTATCATTTGAGCGATGACATAACCTTCCCTTGTACAAATTTCATAAAAATCGATCAATATAGTTGCTCCGCGTTCGCACATATGTTAAAAACTAATTTCAAACGGTTACAAACTATTCAGAATAGAGATATGGATCTTCCGTCGATTCACTCTTACGTGAGATTCCTGTCGCAATCTTACTTCGATACCGCATCGAATCATGCTAACCCGTTAATTAAAGCAGCCGCTACTTATGTCCCTACTCCTACTGCCTCACAGAGAAATCGCAGACAGTATACCGCCTCACGGAAAGAACGCCGACCGCGAAACATTTTTACCGACCCCGACGATAAGGTCGAGAAAGCCAACGCGTACTACTCCACCGTCTCTCCAAACAGAGAGTTCTACCGCCCACGCCCGCGTAACCACCGTTCTCTCCGCAGAGGACGGGCTGTCAACTTCACTCCCGCACACCCGCCACGTCCACCCTCTCTAGCGGCAACTCATGTCTAGGTCCGTTCCTCGATGTGAAGCCCTTGGGTCTGGCAGCCGCCCGCGCGATACAAGTGACACTATATGTGCAACACTTAGCTACCCACATAAAGCATTACACACATATGTTACATACGTGCACACCTCACAGGTACATAGGTTCTTTAAAGAACCTTTTTTTCTTCTTTTTTGCGCTAGTTAGTCTTGCGCTAGTTAAGGTAGAAAAACTTTTCCGATCACTAAATACACATACGCATGTTTCCTTCATTCCTCCCAGGAGGAGGGGAACATGCATATGAGTATATTTTAGTTAGCTCGAACTTACGGATAGGGAATTAGTCAGATCGCGACTTATTTGCAATCACGTCAACCGCCCAAGCCGAGGTCCGGCCACTTTGGCACCCTTGTGCGCGAGTTGTTCAAAACTTTCGCGGCTGAGTGCCTTAAGCGTTCGTCCCCAAGTCCGGCGAAGCTGTAAAAACCGTCTGAGGCTCCAGGGCCCCTAAGGCTAACATGTATAGTCAGTTCTAAAAAAAAAGCACGGTTCATATTGCATGATCTACTACGGGCTTCCTGCGTATTTTTCGAAGGGTTCTTGATTCCGTCTGTCTTTATAATCCTCGTGAATATTGCATTAATCCAAGAATGAAACGATTTGCAGAACTGACTTTACTCATTCATATCGTAACACAAGTGACTCATTTGTTGCATATTGGCTTACACTTCGTAATAACAACACCCACTGTTCAAATGAGATCATCAAAACAATGTAAATTTTTATAATTATGATTTCGAAAATAAATATTATACCAAGATTCAAAAAGGCATTTATATTTGCGTGTACATAATTTTTCATTTGACGATATTAAAATAGTATTTACTACAAATGTGAATTTTTGTATGTTTGGATGTTTGATACTCAATCACGCAAAAGCGGCTTAACGGGTTTGAATGAAATTTAACACACAGATAGTTTATAGCCTCAATTAGGATACTCTTATGTTTCTTTGTTTGAACTCTATGCGTTCCAAAACCATTTATAGGATTGCGAATACGCTTTGTTGAGTTGTTGTGTACATGAACCCGAATGTTCTGTAGTACAACCAGCTTACAATAATAGGTGCCGCTCGAGTCGTTTCAATTCGAAGACAACTAACTGGCTTCATTCATATTCAAAAGCTGCGGGCAAAATCAAGTAATAAGATAAAATCAGACTTTTATAGTTTTGTCTTATTTACACGAAGTAAATAATCAAGAGTTACATTTATAGCTCACACAGATTACATGAAGTAAAGAAGGCAAAGTTGAATCCAAATAAGTATGACCTTAATATACATATCGACAAATAAGTAGGTAAATTATATTTTAACTCCGTGTCATGTTCATTATATTTTATCGTCAATGTTAAAAAAGATATCAATTCTGAAAAGAGAAGTAAATCAACTGATATTATAATATAAAGTGTATATAAGGTAAGCATCTATAATGTACCCACATGAGACGTTGAAAATATGTAATCATGTTTTTAAACGTGACACATACGAGGTAAACTTGGTTGGTGATGCTGACGTCACTTTGAAACAGGAACCTTGACCGAGTAGCAGAACGGCACCAGAGTCAGTCGTTAAACACGGCTCGAATTGGCAGAGATTCAAACAATTCAAAAAGTTCAGAATAAAAAGAGAAATACTAAACCTTATTTCCTTCCCTTATAAACAATGCGGATACAGACGACTACACGACTAACATACACAATACCATTTTCATAAAACGGTAGCAGATACTTGTTGACCTTGGTTACTAGTCTACGTTTATACTTTTTAACACGTACCTCCATATAGAGCTACATTACACAAGGTCCATTGACCGTAAACAGTTTTTTTAAAGCGTCTTTGTTTCAATCTTAATTGCTGAGTAGATTTTTTTTTTATTTGTATTCAAGATAAATTAAAAATACTATATTCAATTTAGGCCATAAGAAAGCACTTATGAATGTTTAACTACTATCGCCGGTTTGGAAAACATTACAGTCATTGAAAAGAGCAGGGAAAAAAAAACTTAATTGGGCTTATAATTTTTTTTTTTTTTTTCGAATAATACCTAATAGCTATCCTTAATATGTCATATTAAGGATTATAGAAAATTAATAAGTAAACTGGACTGTTTTTCTGTTTACAAATTACACTTGCAAACAATATACATACCGCCATACGTGTCATCTACGCTTGTGGTGATGACGCAGATGTCATACATCTGCGCGGCGCGGCGGGCGTATTAGTGACTCGGACGACCGCAGCTTTCGGGTTAACTAACTGGAGACAAACCGCAGTCAGTCATAGTTGACATCCGACGTTTATTACTGTAATAAGAATAACGGTACCCTTATCAAATAATAATAACAAATGATACTATTAAATTATACATTTATTTTAAAGTATGTACTTCTTCTTATAATAATATCAGCTGTGTTCGCGACTTCGTCCGGGTGGAATTTCGTGTATCAAAAACAGCGATATAACCGTGTTACTCACGATTAGCTGTCAGCCTAGCCTCATATTCACTACTTTCGATCAATCGATATTCTGCCTTAATTCTACGCTGTGAATTTATCTTAATACGACGATGTATTTATTACATGTTCCTGGGGCTTTCATTTCTGGAGCGTCTAAACTTTTTCTTAGCCTCACTTGACGGTAGGCATGGGTAATATCGCTTTTACAGCGTATCAAAACTATATTTACTAATACTGTTTTTTGATATCAGATTTTAAAACTACATATATATATATATATTCTGAATGTATATATTTTCTGTATCTTCAATGTACAGATTTCAACTCTTTACTCTTTTATTATAAGTATAGATAGATTTCGTACAATTTCACTTCATTTACACACATTTGCATAAAATATATTACAGTACATATAAGTAACTATTAAAAGTAATGCAACATGATACTAGTGGGATTTGCGTTAATTGATATTAGTAATCGAGAATATTTCATCATGGGAATGAGTGCAGACAGACTAACCCTCAGTAAAATGATTAAATCAATTACATCCAGATACTTGCGTTGGCCTATAAATTACTTCCATCGAATGAATCATTTGTAAGGTATTCGGTAGCGTTGTAGTTGTGATAAGTATAGAAATTTAGATTACGGAAGATAAACTTTTACATTTTATTATTACAATTTATTTTTATTTAGTTATTTTTAAAATCATCTCTACAACAAAATTATTGATAAAGGGCCGATTTTTCAGTCGTCGGATAACTTTATTTGAGAAATAAATTTGATGTTCTGACAGTTTATGTTTGGAAAATATATAAACATTTAAAAATTATTCCTCAAATAAAGTTGTCTGTTGATTGAAAAACCCCGGCCCTTAAACCAATAAAGGCAAGCTGTCATCCAATCTTAAAATATATTGTAAAAGGTTTTTTATCAAAATTATGAATAAATTACTAAACTTAAATTGCATATAAAGTACACAAATCATTTTATGTTTTATGTTAATTTTAAATGAATAATAAATACAAATAATGAAAATTTGATGTATAATTAACTATTGGCATAACTATAAGCTTATCAAATCGTATAGCTCTTTAAATACATTACGACAACAACACAAATAATTTTAAACTTCGACCTTCATTCGTTTTAATGATGTTTTAAATCGTTCAGAGGCCCCACAGCGTTCACTCGAGTTTATTACTTGGGAGAGATAGCTATTAGGAATATTTACAATTCAGTAATTTAATTTACGCCATTAGGTATTTGTTATAAAAGATTAAAATCTGCATGATGTTATTATGAAAAATGGTACGGTGTAGAGTAGCGTATATCTATAGCAGAATAAATTACAGTTTTCAAATATTCTTTTAACAATATTAATTTTGAGCCAATATGGGCCCACACCCCATAGCTATATCCAGTTTCAGCCCCAGTTGTAAAAGCTTTCCAAGGGCAATTTTAGCTAGGGCGTAAAATGGCTAGGTGTGGCCTTTAGTTTATGGGAATAATCTTACATTATTCGCAGTAGGGTAGGCAACGTAATGGGTTTTCCTGAACAGCGCTCAGTAGGTCAGGTCAATGACAGCAAGACACGATGTCGCGCCCCTGCACTAACTGTGACCCATTTGCAACCCGTATGCTTGTTTGCCACTTTAGTAGTATAAAAAATGTCGTTTATTAGATTGCACCGTGAGTATACTTATATCAGCATCAACAGGTGGAATTCCTAATGAAAAAGTTATAAATCATTTTTTAACGAAAACCTTAATATTAGGGAACATAGACGTTAAAATGGATATTTAGATCATTAAATTTGATGGAAAATTAACGGAGATATGACATTTTCAGCAAAAACCCCTTCAGAAATCACATAAATGATTCGTTACATACATTTAAAACAGCGAAACATCGAGATTGCTAAATTATTATTAAGTGAAAAATTTCCATATTCCATACAATTTCAATTTGGAAATTTATCTTAGGTAACAATTATTTTCATCGGAAAGTGTTATTGTTCAAAGCTAGTTTATATAGGTAGCCGAAATTGCAAAAGCCCAGTCCACACGTTGATATGTAAGTAGGTAAGTGTAATTCGTCTCGCATTGCGTAATGCATTCTAATCCTGTACTATTCGGAACTTTGCTTCGCAGTCGATGAAATTGATCATGGTTGCGAAATTTATAATGCATTCCTAAATTAAAAATATGTTAGAACCATGCAATATAATAAACGTCACGGCTATTTTATAGCAGCTCATTTCAATAAAGATAAACAAGAAGTAGAAAGTAGAACAAAATACAAAAGTTTTGCATTAAGAAACAATGTTTTTTATTTATGTCATCCTCATCAAGATTTCATATTTAAATTATGTATTTATAAATAATATCTTCCTCATAGGTTAAAATATCTCTAGTCTGACCGGAATAACAAATTAACCGAAACGACATCAATACACAGTTTCAAAACTTTTAATGTAATATCATATACATACGTATACACATAATTATAGCACTACAATTAACATGTATTAATTTATATAAATTTTAATGAAATGCAGGTTGTTCTTTGGTAAGCGCGCATCACTTGAGAACGGCTGGACCGATTTGGCTAATTATTTTTTGATAAAACCAAATAAGGTATTTAGGAAAAAAAATTAAAAAATTACTCGGAATATTAAAATTAAATACCAATAATCAAATTAAATTCATTCTAAGATATTATAATCATTAAGAAAAAAAAATTATTTGAATGCCAAGCATATGCTTACTAGTTGCCACATATTGGTGAAATCTGCCGAGCCCAGCGCTACTAATGGCGTGGTCAAAACCATTAGACACGTAGTGGATCTATCGAAGCGCCTACAACCTGCATTCTTGTGAATTAGAATTTTAAAGAATATAATATTTTCACTTCTTTCATTTTTATCAACGATCGATTCCGCGACATTAAATAAAAGAGATCAATTATTCTTATTAATTTATTATATCCATAGATGTAGTATATATAATTAAATTTATGATTATATCTATTTTCTCAACAACTACACGGCCGATTTTCATGATTCTTTTACTGGAACAATCTATATAGACTTCCTATATACTTATGAGAGTATTTTAATATATCTATTCTATATACTAGTACATTAATATATATATTAATACATCATAATACATATGCTTAAAATGGACTCCTTTTTAAGCATATTGCTCGCACGGAGGACTGTGAAATTTGGCATGGTTAAAGTTTATATGGAGAAGGAGTGCATTAAGCCAAAATTTATATACAATATTCGTTACAAATACATTAATTTAAATAATACTGCGGATACTACTCCGAACAGTGCTATTGAACTTAGACCCCTCAAAACATTGACATTAAGTGAAAAGTGAAAAGCAAGTGATAATATAATATCTATTGTTTACGTTTACACATAATATTTCGTTTTATATCATTCCTGCAGTTCCCATAACAAGTATTATGTATAAATTTATAATATTTTATAAATAATAAATATTTTATGTAATGAACTTCAGTTCTAAAATGAATAATTAAAACAATGAGATGATATTACATATAACCTAAAATTAATTAAGTACCTACCTAAATTTATAAAATATTTTTAATGGTTTCTAACAGTTCTAACATTAAATAATTAAGTATAACACAGTCTACAAACATGGATAACGTTAACTAGGAAATTCATATCCAATTAAAGTAATCATTTGTTCTGTCAAGGTTGGGTTCTAAGAATTGCCTATTATATGTCTGTCAAGATCAAGGTGATCCACCACGCTAAAGTAGGTCAATGTTGTTACCTGCAATAAGCGCTTACTAGTCTGAATTATAATATAAACACGAAAAGTCTAGTAAATTTTGAAATACCAGTTCTCTAACCTCGTAATACAGTTTTAATATAGGTACTGATTAGTTTTAGTTGTTACCCACTCGTAAATTTCGCTTTAAATCTTTACGTTTTTTTTTGTTATGTTAAATACATTTATTTCTAAAGTTTGTTTATTATCCGAGCCTGATATGATCATTTTATTTTTAAAAACCTGTGTTTTAATTTAATTATAAAAATAGTTACAATTAATAGCGAAATAAATATTATGTGACATATTTTAACATTATTGACTATTATTAATGTTACTGAAGCAAAGATGGTTTTCAGTGGTAGGACACGGACACCGTATCAATCGACGTGAGTTCGAATCACTCAATGGCATTGAGCTTTCGGTGAGGGAAAATATCGTAATGAAACCATAGCATGGTGATAGGGCATTTTCTAATACCCACCTGGCTAGATACCATCCTCAAGTTGAAAATCTGTCGCCAAGCATCTATAGGTATATTCCGGCAGTTGCACCCGAGAGCCAGTTTCCCCACTAGGCATAGCGGGTCACCATCTTAGGTCACATCGATACGGTGAGATCTTGGCCAAACGCTAAACCTGTATTTAATAAAATATAAAATAACGAGACTGTTTATCTTTTCCCACAGTAGTCATGAGGTCGTAAAATAAAAGCAAGAAGATCACATTAATGATATAAAAAAAAATTATTGTAAAATGAAGCGACTCCAATCATGCTGTTGTTGTGCGTCGACGCGTACTGGCTCGCTGATCACAGCGGTCCTCGGGATCATCCTGTCCATTATAACTATCATCGTCTTGTGGACGGTCGAAAACCATAGAATTACCTTCAGCACATTTATCTTCGATAAGGAATTCGACAAGAAGTTATCAGATTTAGACAGTGAGTATCTACAATTTAAAACTAATATTATAATGCTCAAAAGATTGTTTATTTGTTTAACCGATCTAATCGCTATAATTACTGCTCATTTTGTAAGTTTTTATATAAATTGTTTCTACTTGAGTTTTATTTCTAGTTTCAAAAGCGATTGTGAGTTAGTAAGAAGGGAATGTACATTGTTTTGTTTAAAGTTTAATAAATCAAAAACAAAATTTAGGAAGTACTTAATATAATACTTCGTCATTCGTTATAAATTGCGTACTTGTGACGATAGTGTCCTGAAGTTTATCTAGATTTTGTTTCGGCCGTTTGTATGAAGATGTAATACTGTTTACTTTAGTGTACTGTTACTTGCGCCCTTGTTATCGTATGTAGTACCTCGCCCCCGCTAATGTCAAACGCAAAAATAGGACGGTCGCGCACGAACTTGTACGACTATAGAAATACCAGTGGGATTAATATATATTATTCTATAGCCTATTTAATAAGGTAGATAGGTTATATAACGTCATAGGATGACTTTAAGAAATGGAACAGTAACCATGCACCTAAAGGAATCTGGAAAATTGTAGGCAAGAAAGGGAAGTTAAAGAACGAAATGCTACACGGATGCGGTGAAGAGTTAGTTGAATTCATCTGACACAGGTCAAACCGTGGGATACAGTTACTATTGACATAAAAGTAACATTTCAAATCAAAAAGTATCTTACAACTTAGCTGTATTCAATTCAAAATAAAATCTTTTTTTAGCAAATTTGTCCTATTATAAAGACATGAAATAAGAAATTTTGTGGAAATAAATTTGAAAAAAAAAAATCTTTGTAAGTCCATAAATACATAACATCATTTAATAAAGTAATGATATGGTGCCTATAATATGGCAGTAAGATAAATATTATGTTTTATAGCGTTTTCTATTGTGGGGCCAAGTGATAAACTACATAGATAGGGACAGGACACAGGGATACAAAAGAAGTGTAAATTAATACAAATGTAACACAAACATAGTGCCTTAGATTAATGATTGGTTTAGACTGCGCTCCAACGCGAAGACCAGACTAATCAGGAATATACTCAATTGAACATAGACATTTATTTGGATTTATTTCTGTTTCAGTTCCGAGGATCATACTAACAATTAATTTATGCTTCACCATTCTGATATGCACACTTCTAATTGTAGCTGTACAAAAGGTAATTTTTTGTTAATTTTTACATATTTATTTCTGAACAGAACACCAATATCTCTTTTTATTTCATGCTGCTAGAAGTCATTTTCGGTAAGAATTCAATTAATAATGTCCGGTTATCTCTTATCCTTTGATAATTTTTATAATAATATGTTGATTTTTAAGTTCACTATCCAACCCGGCGTAACACACACACACACATTTTTTATAGTAAATGCAAATACGAAATCATAATATAAAAATAATAATTTTTTCCATATGCGCAGAGGCGGTCATGGTTAATGCTGCCGTGGGTAGTACTGGGCATAGTCTTAGGAATTGGACTGTTCATTAGCGTGTTGCACACTTCCATTACTTACTATCTCGATAAAGATAACCATGTAATGGAGGCTACGGTAATACTTGTTGGTGGGCTCCTCTATTTATGTAAGTTTACATTTTTTTATCGCATATAATAATTTTTATCATAACCATGTACATTATATTATATAAACGCTAAAAACTATTATGTTATTCCTTCCTTTATAAAATTATTTATATGTTCAGGCACAGACAAAAGTATCTTTTTAACTCTTAACCTGCCTAACAACATATCGTAGTCCTAACTGTTTAGAAACTTTATATACTTGTTTATTTTCTTGCTTCTACGTATTTCCTATTCTAGTTCATTATTCCCTATATATTTTTAAATCAATCTAAAGTGATGTGAACTTTTTTCCAGGTGTGTATATCTACTTGTGGGCAGTTATTTTCAGCCACTACTTGGACGTACGCGACGACGAAGAGCGGGGTCGATACAGGAAAGCTCCATATAGACGTTAAAACTAAGATACGAAAATTAATTATTGTATTTATCGAATAGTATATTTTATGTGAATAAAATTTATATGACTTTTAAATATAAAACAGAGACTTTTTCAAGGATTTGAAAAATAATTAAATACAAGACTTTATTTAATCGATTGCAAATACACAATACGAAATACATATAGGTATTTAACAAGTCAATAAAAAAATAGACAAAATTTTGTTTAACAATAGTAAATTTTCTTCCTACTAAGTCTGTTATTATTTTAAAATAGGTTATTAAGAATAGCTTTTCAAAAATGTGTAGCTATATTGTAATAAAGTATTCTTTAGAATGTCTGAAAATTTTACAAAATATATAAAAATATGAACTTTTTACTAACCCTGACATCGTTCAGTAATCCGTGGATGTAGCTGGGGGGTTAAGGGTGGGCACTGCACACCAAACACATTGCCATTGACACACCCTAGCAAAATGAACAGTATTGAAGGAATATACCTACCGTTTTTATTATTTTCATTGTGAGAAAAAAAGAGGATATCGTATCGTGCATGTCATGATATTTTTTCGTCCTGCTAAAATAATTATGATTTCTAGTTAGATTACCGAAATTAAAAACTCACATTTCCTGAGCTTTCGGTGAAGAAAAACATCGTGGCATAAGTGTACATATAAACTAGATATCAAATTTTTATACTTTTTAGTTACTATTTTGGTATGAGCACGAGGACTTCTTATTCCTCGAACGGGAATAGGAATAAGTAAATACATATTTTTCATGAACTATAATATATTTCGTTTCATTTTGTACTTTCTTCTACAGGATTGTCTAAAATATCTATTATAAATAATACATGCTATTGCATATATTGCGCACAAAGTGTTCAGAATTCTATAGGATAACTGACTCACAGATATTTTTTTTTGTCAAATCTGTGGCTTGACTTATGAATTTATGGGAGAGTATTCTGCTCCACTAGGAGTAACAGTGTTCTGTGGTATTCTTTTCTCTGAGATATATTATCACAGAGTATAGAAATATACATAGACTTATATAAATACTCGTAATTCATTCGGCATTTACAAATTAAAAAAAATAAAACCTAAATACTTACATTAGGTATTAACTCCTCAATAAGTAGGTTACTTTATATAATTAATATAAGTGATAATTATTATTAACTTATTTTTGTATTAAATATCAATAAAAAAATTAAGTATAAATAAATGTTTACTACTAAGAAACGTTTGTATATTATTTAAAGGACAACAAATACGGTGGCCAACCTGGTAAACAAAGTCAAAACAAGATAATGTTGTTTTGTTATACATTTGCGAGTAGTTGTTATGAATCGAATTAAATATTTTACAAGTACCTACTGCAAGCAATCTTTGATTCAACAATTAGGAATTTTCTTATCTGATGTATTATTATTAGCAGTACATCATTTAAAAAATTCCCAAACTTTTCTAAATGTAACAAGCAAACCTATAAGAATTATGATAAATTTAATTATAGAGGTACCTACAGCTAAAGCTGTAAAAGATATAATAAATTGCGCTATTTCGACAAAACCACATCTTGTGGTAAATCGCTGGTTCATGAACTCAGGTGCTTAATGCTATTCGGGTAAAAAACCTAGGATCAGTAAATCTATAATAATTTTCCAAAGATATATCATAAACGGTTATCCTGTTTTTAAAAGGTTTCTGCTTTCCTGATACCTAGTAAGTGGGTATGTTTGTATGTGAATGCATCTTTTAAAACTACACGACCTTTTATTGGGGCTAACTATATTATAGGCACTTATTGGGAGGCTTTAGTAGATACATATATAAAAGGTTAAGGTATCATTTTTATATGCAAACGTAAGTCTGAATTGGTTTAATTATTTTTACTTCAAATTCTTAAGGGAAAGTGCGTCAATGTCAAGTGTTTGGTCCGGTTCGGAAAATTCGTAGGCACCTGTAGCTGTTTACTGACAGATTTTTAAATAGTAGTCAACTAGCCAGGCAAGCATGTGAGAATGCTAACCACCATATTATGGTTTCATCAAGATTTAATTCTTCATCGAAAACTTAGGCTCATAGTAGAATTAGTTAGGTACCTAAAATTTGTAATCAGCAGTACCTACCTATTATTTCAAAGACAAAATAAAATATATTTTAGTAATCAAACTGGGACATAACTACCTCGTTTCAAATTCAATTTCCTATTTAAATAAATTAAGTTACGTAGCCTATTTGATTTTACAACGGGACGAGTTAAAAAAGTCGTAGCATCGAACTCTTCCCATAATAAAAAAAAAAACTCTAACTATGAAAATGTAGATGGAGTTAAATAAACTCATTGATAACATAAAAAAATGGACAAGTAGAAAACAAATAAAATTCGCAATCTGAGAGTTCCGAACTGATTACATTACTTACCGTAGGTACATTATTATACCGTCTTTTACATAAATATTTTATAGATGTTTTACTAAAAAGGTTCTAGGCTAAGTTGTGTAACGTTATCTAAGAAAATATAAGGAAAAACTAGTAATAATAATATAAAATCAGTTCAGACAAAAATCACTACCAGCATGCTTTCTTGGAATACTCTGCCAAAACCGATAAATACAGAATATAAACAATAAAATTAGGTTTAAAAAAATCTTCTTGTATAATATACTAGACTTATATGTACACTAGAAAGATCTAAAACCTTATACATTAACTATACTTATACTTCAAGTTGAGTGCCATTTTTTGTTTGTAATAGCCGCTCTATTCGTATTAAGATTTATCTCTGCTGTTAAGTACATAGTATCCCAATAGGTATAAACTGTACAAAGCGTCACCTATGCAACATTTTATTAATTTCACTGAGATTATTTATAGTCCGATTAAATCTAACAGAATGTTCGACAACGGTGTTGACACTAACCAGCAATTTTACATAAATTGGTTGAGTTATAGTACAAAAGACTTTGATCTTTAATTGTAACGGACGAGCTTGTTAAGTGACTGAGAAAACTTTGGACAAGACCACTCTGCGTCATTTTGGTATCCTCCTTGGTCTGTGGTTCAATGCAGAGAATAGGTAATTCACTATGTTCCAAAGATTTAATAAACAATATATTATTATGGTGGTATATTGTAATAAATTGAAAATTTAATAAACCTCCGACAACAGTAACTTATTTATTGAGACTATTCCAATGAGCCCAAATACAATAACTCTGCTGTAAATTAGTGAGGAGTTGAGTATCCCACGGATTCCAGATAACGCTGTAGCATCAGGTCAAGGTTTTTCTAATATCTTTGAAGTAACAGAATACCAAATCTCGACTCAAACAGACCTATAAAAGAGCGAATAATCTTCAAACAGCTGAACAGATTTTCCTGAATCATAACTAAGAACACTACTAAGTCACTATTCAAACAAACAAAAAAACTTGATCAAAATTGGTTCAGCCGTTTGTCGGGCTATGGTTTGTGAGTTAGACAGACACAGACACCCAGAATATACACACGTTGAACTTATAACACCCCTCTTTTTGTGTAAATCTATGGTGTGTTCAGTAATCACTGAAAGCATGAAATTATAGTTACCTATTTTAATCTACACCAATATTATAAAGAGGAAAGATTTGATATTTTGTTTGTAATGGATAAACTCAAAACCTACTGAACCGATTTTAAAAATTATTTCACCAATATAAAGCTATAGTTTAAGCGAGTAATTTAAGCGATATCATAATTTGAAAATTAATTTATTCCATAAAAAAGTGTCGATAGTTTTACACAAAGTATAAAAATTTGCCTACACTGGTGCGTTGGCGAGGTTTGTCGTATAAAATTAACACGGGTGAAACTGTGGGGCACAGCTAGTTTTTAATATAATTGTGTATTAGTGGAATTAATTTTTTCTATCATTTTTTGATTTACTGTATGAAAACTAGCAATCGTACAAATTCATAATTTCATAAAACAAATTATTTTTCATATTAAACGAAAAATAGCAGTCATACTTTATTCATAAATATCTGGGCGACCAAGCCATGCTCGGTGTCTTACAAAAAAAACCACCTATCTAGGTAAACTTGGAATGTAAAACATTATCTAAATACAAAGTTTCATCCAAATCGTTGGATCCGTTTCCGAGAAACCAATTAATAAGTAATATTGGGGCGTTTTGAGTGGTATTGCATGGCTATTGTGTAGTGAAGTGGATTATAAACATAAACCAGAAGCGTACGTTTTAAGGTGCCACAAAAACACCCAAGAAAGTTCTAACAAGGGAGCCATCATCTTGTTGTGATACTGAAATCGTTCTAAGACAGGGCACTCTATATTCACATTATAATGGTAGTAATAGTCTTCAGTAAAGAAAACTAGTTGTCAAGTTAGAAAAAAGAAGGATGGTGATTGAATATTCTGTGTTGAATATCAACTGTCACAAAAAATGAGGTTAGAGCATCGTCAAAACATCGACAGACAAAACAAATCGATTTTTTAATAATCGACTTTTCTGATAACTATAATTGATATTTTTCCTCATCCTTAATTCGTTGGTCACTCTTTTGAGTTTTTTGTAGAGGTGGGTTATTATTAATGATTTATATAGTCAAAATATTTCGATTATGAGTGATAAATAATAATACACAATCGCAATACGAATATGAATGATCATTCATAATGGCGTCTTTCATGTAATACCCAGAGATGGGCGAGAATGGAAACCTAAAAAAAGGTCGCTCAGACCGTAAATATTTTTTTTTAAAGAAACATATAACAATTACCTAGAAAAAAAGGTCGCACAGTCGTAAACTAAGGACACATAACAATCACCTAAAAAACAAAAAAAAGGTCGTTCGGTCGTAATAATTACTCATTTTATCAAATTAGTAACCTAGCATTAGCAATTACTAATGGTACTTCGCTTATGAATGATCAGGATCACTCATTAATCTCATTATACTATTTCCATTTCTTTATTTTCTCGATGACAGTTCTAATTTGATAGTTGTAGTGTTGTGACCAAATAAGTAATGATATCGATCGCATATATTTATTACGATTACGCCAGTGACGATTCATCAGATTTTAATTAAAATAATTAAATAAAGATTACCTGTCGTTATAATCATTTCGTTTCATTGTCGAGTACCTACTTATACCTACTTATTTTATAACAGCTTTGAAAATTTTGAAGAAGTTGGCATTATAAATCAAGAATTAATACGTGTAACATCTTGTATTGAAATATTATATTAGTTAATAAATTAGTACAAAAGTATCCGGCAGTAGTTTAGTTTCTTACATTTTGTAAAAAAATATCGGGTCTGTTATCGTATTACGTTTATCGATATAGCTCCTTCCCTATCAGTTTCTCCGACTCTGGTATAACCTTGTACGTGTGTAAACGTCATTTTTGTATAAAATAATGCATACATAATGTAAAAAAGACGCTCGTTCAAGTTTTCACAGCAGCCGTCATCGAGAAAATAAAGAAATGAAAATGGTATCGAATAATATTAGTAATTACTAATGGCTATAATTGGAATAACTCGAATTATCTTCTTAATCGAATGATTACATTAGTATATCATTCTCTTAATCATAATCGCCTACCGCTAGCTAGTTTTTTGCTGCTCCGCTGTGGCGCTATATTCTTGATCGGTTTGAACTTTGAATACAGATTATTCAGCATTCATTTGACTCATTTCATTTGACATTTTGTTATATCATTAATTTTATTATTTATTACTTAGTCATACATATTGTAAGCGGCTGCCTGCTGTATGGCTGTGCCGTGTGTTAACGTGTCATAAAAACTTCCAAAAATCTCATAAGATGGAAATCTCATTTAAAGGCAAAAGGATTCTTGTCACTGGCGCCGGGCAAGGTTAGTTGTTTTTACATTCCATTGTACTGTGTTATTGTTCTGATTAAGATTCTTTCATTTAATTTTCTTTTTAATAAGATATCGACATGAACACTTGTGAAAAGCTGGTAACAAAGTTCTCTCTTTTATTTTACAACAGGGATCGGCCGAGGTATTGCAATAGAATTGTGGCGAGCTGGAGCTAACATAGTCGCTTTATCCCGGACCAGGTCTCACTTGGAGAGCCTCCAAAGTGAATACCCCTCTATTGATATTGTTGACGTAGATATTGCCGATTGGGACAAAACTCGGAAAGTTATCGAATCTCTTGGACATTTTGATGCCCTGGTGAACAATGCTGCAGTTGCAACATGTGAACCTTTTCTTGAGTGCTCACCATCAGTGTTTGATAAGTAAGTGAAATATTTCTTTATTAATCAATACAAAAAAAATCTTAACCTCTGTTTATTGTTTATGGCCCTTTTTCTTATTTTCTGTAATACATGATTATTATACACTACTTAATTATTTTAGTATTTCTTGCTTCCTGCTGTGTGGGGCATATTAAAATATGTTATCTAAGCAAAACAAGCAATTGGTGATGTAATGATAAAAAGGTGATGGCAAGTCAAAAGGCAATGATAACAAAAAGCAAGAAAGTCATCATCAACTAACAATTTAATAACTCTTTAAGAGTACATTTTGTTTACCTTTTTAGCCCTTAGTTATCCATAGCTACTTAAAACTTGTATAAATGAACATTAAACTCATGACATAGAACATTTCATCAAAGCTAACATTTAATACATATAAATATTCTCAAGTATACATACATATAATGTTTTATTTTCAGAACTTTCGATATCAATGTAAAAGCTGTGCTCAATATCAGTCAAATAGTTGCCAAGAGAATGGTTGAAAATAAAATCCATGGTGCAATAGTAAACATATCATCCCAAGCTTCTAAAGTAAGAACATTAAACTGTCAGTTGTTAAATCAAAGACTCTTTGTTTATTATCTTTTAAGTGGGTATCAAATAGGATTACATATGTAATTCTTATCTTTATATTCTTAGGTGTACTATTTCTTGATAACATGTCTTATGTTACATGATATTAAAGACAATAATGCATTATTTATTTCTAAGAATTACATAAAGTGCTTCTGAATATTATTAGAATTAGAATATTACTCATATTTTTATGCATGTGATTATCATGTCTACTAGCTACCCTCGGGAATGATTATTATGTACCCAGTTATTACCAGCTTGCAACTAATTTTATAATTGTCTTTTATATACATTGGCATATAGTTAATTGGGGATAATTTCAGTGTTAAATCATACTACAATAAAAATATAATTATGATTTCCATATTTTTTAGGTTGGACAGGAGTTCTTAGTTTACAATATTCTTATTTAAGATGTTACTACAGAGAGCAATGATGTAAAGAGATGATGCTCCAGTAGTAACATGTTCAGAAATTGTGTTGATCAATGTGGATTTGAGTCCTACAGTGAAATTGAGCTTTTGAAGAGGGGAAACATGATGATGAAATCATAGCATTGTGGTAGGGCATTTTGTACCTTCAAGTTGAACATCTGTTGCCAGGCACCATTAAATGTAATCCTGCAGCTGCACTTGAAAACCAGGCTCCCTAAGCTTAGCATATTACCATCTTTGGCCGCATTGTCATTTAAAAGTGGTTTAACCCTATAATACCTATAATGTATTTAAAAAAGTGACAGATTGATTCACTAGCTTGATGCATGCTTGTATTAAATGGCAGTAATAATTAGTTATACTGGCTGTAATCTTAACCCCAAATCAAAACCGAAAGGTTGATACAATAGTCTGTACAATTATTATGGTATAAAAATAATATCATTTAGTTTTATCTGCCTGTCACACCAATATAATCTAATCTGTTACTTCTCTGATTTCTTTATACATGGATAATATATATATATATATATTTGTATTATATGAATTTCTATGTATTAGTTTAATGTTAAACATATAATTAGGTGCAAGAATTCAAATTAAATAAACACCCATTTTTTCAGGCAGCACTGACAGACCATGCCATATATGGTGCCTCCAAAGCAGCCTTAGATGCCTTAACTCGTGCTATGGCTTTGGAACTTGGGCCTTATGGCATTCGAGTAAATTCGGTCAATCCAACTGTTATTATGACAGATATGGCCAAAGTAGGATGGTCTGACCCAGTGAAAGCTAATGAAATGTTATCAAAAATTCCACTGAGAAGGTAAAACTAAGAAGATTAATTATATATTATAGAGGTTTTTACGTTTGCTAAGTTTTTATTATTTTAAATAATATATGAATCCATTGTTATATCCTAACATTATTGACATTTAGTTTTCAATTAAGCTTCATCATTCTATGAAGCATAATTTACTTTTATAGTCATACAGACACATATACATTTTAAAGTGTGTAGCAAAACAGAACAGTTACACATCGGAAATGAGCCTGCATTTGAATACATGGATAGATTTGCTTGCCAATAATTCCATTAGAATGCACATGCATAAAAAACAGCTGAGTTTATAGGGCCCTCATATTCTACTTCCATTTATATTTATTTTATAATATTTATTTATTATTTTGTATTAGTTTATGATAGCAGTTAATAATTGCTGGTTTCCAATTTTACTGAATCATAAATAAGCTAAGCATCATAAGCTTTAAACATTGAATTATCAAAGTTCAAATCGAGTTTGACATAATCAATAATTAAAACATAGAAAAGTGTATAATAACATTGCATAATAAATATTTAAAGACACTGAATATTGTGTGTAATAAAATTATAGTTATGAAATATACTATGATAATAAAAAAAAACTACAAAGATAAGATAAAATTATTTTAATGTTTAACATAAATCAGAGTAAAATAATATGAGTTTTGTACAATACAGCTGTGTTTTCAGAACATTAGTTATTGTTATAGTAAATGTTTTAAAAATATTATCTTTTTACCTGACTATGGGAAGCCAAAAGGAAGGTTATGTATGTTCATATGTTCCCGCATGTCATCTAAACTATCTATCATAATTTAACAAATGAGGAATTGTTGGAAGCATCTTGATTGTCCGCTGGTTATAAGTCATGGGAAGTTACACTGGATTTAATAGTACACCCTCTAGAGGACATAAAGTGAAAAAATGTATTACTATAATGTTAATATTTGGTTATCAAATGAAAGGACTTTAATCAGCAATAACCGTTTCTGAAAGTTTTATAAGAGGTAGTATATATTATATCGTAATTGACACAGTTTGAAATTATGCTTTAATGTTTTAAAATTGTTGTGAAATGTCCTGTGAAATTGGTTTAAAATTAATATTTCATTTTGTTTATTAGATTTGGTGAAGTATCAGAAGTTGTGAA
The DNA here is from genome assembly GCA_033032175.1 of Saturnia japonica. Classification (NCBI taxonomy): domain Eukaryota; kingdom Metazoa; phylum Arthropoda; class Insecta; order Lepidoptera; family Saturniidae; genus Saturnia; species Saturnia japonica. The sequence continues at coordinate 11,545,226 of CM065314.1, forward strand.
TGCAGTTGTCTTCCTATTAAGTGAGAGATCCAGCATGATTAACGGAGTTGAATTGCCCATCGATGGAGGTTTCCTTGCCACATAAAATATAAATTTGTATACCAAAGAAACTACCTTCTATTCTAAAACGACTGTATGTTTTTGACTCATGAAATAATATTGTCCCTAATATCTTGTTTGACTATGTTGGTAATATATATTACTTAGAATGAGAATACTGCTATAATAGATGTGATAACCAAAGAAATATAAAAACATTTGCCTTATCTATAATTACTTCATGCCTTATTACCAGTGCCAGCCCTAGCCCTTTGACAAGGTAGAGCAAGATTCTCTTTCAGCTCCCTTTGTATTATTAGTCAATGCTTTCACGTTAAATATATTGTTTACGTAATATGTTGTTATTTTGTCAGTTTGTATTTTTTTTTTTTTTTCATGTGACACGATTCTGGTGTGTTATAAAGTATCGTCCGAAAACTTCAATATAAGTTATAATAATAGTATTTTAAATAAATCAAATATTATTTTTAGTATTTACTCTTTTACCTATTTTAAAAAATTATTCCAAATTTATTCCAGCGTCCAGATAATGTCTAATGTAATAATGAACTAAATGAACATGTAAGAAAGTTGTAATTTTAATATACATGTTCACAATAAATATACCATAATATTCTCTTAAACTAAGCTCTATTAACTATACTATCTGATATTAGGTAACTTGGATTTCTTATATAAATCTTTAATATTTGAAGAGAACCTTGCCTATATTACAAAGCCATAATAAGCAAAAGTAATGTTTTAATCTAAGAATGTAATATTTTACGTTAAGTTAATGTCATTATTATATTTTTGAAAATTTGGTTCAATTTATATGTGGGGAAATTTGTAATAACGCATGGCCATACAATTGACAGTTATTTTGTTGAATAAATGATGTTTGTTAAAAATTTAAGTTACATTTTATTTATAATATTAGCCAGGATCTTATTCAAACCGGGCAACAGTCCAGACGGCAGAAATTAGGTGCGACAAATTTATCGAGGCGTGGCGCGAATTTTCTGAACGTCATTTCAGCTGCAGGACGTCCACTGCTGAACATAGGCTAAACGTAGATTTTAACAAAAAAAAATTCTTTCACATTTATTTTAAGTTGATTTAGTAGTATTTATTTCATCACATGAGTGGAAAAATATAAAATTAACCAGGGACTAGTTGTCTCTAATAAAAGGTTCTCTGCGTTTGAAATTCCTAAAGCATCATGAGCTGGAGTACTAATTATTAAACCTGTGCTTTACTACTACCCAGCAGTAGTAACCCTTGTAGGCAGATGTTGATAAAAGTTAAAAGTAAAACACGAGAAATGTTTCGTTTTCTCTCATCAAGTGAGGAACTACAGTACAGACCTATAGATTTCTCTACATAAGGAATCGTCAATACTTCCTGATCTTGTGTGTGTGTGTGTGTGTGTGTGTGTGTACGTATCGTATAACGTATCATTTAGGCCAGTCAAATAACACCTTAAATAGGTATATCTACCAGTTTTATGATTTCTGAAAGTATTATTAATGTTTTTATAGACTAATAAGTTTGGGATGACATGTACTCCTTGTATACCAAATTACATTACAATTCGCGAATTGACAATATGTTAATCTTGACGATATGACTGCAATCATACCATCACGCCTGTATTCCCCGAAGGGTTAGGCAGAGGTGTACTAATTGTACACCCACAATTCGCCGAGTATGTTTTTAAGTCCCATGTAATAGGGGGCGAGCATAGTTGCCATTAATCGGGCACGAAACCAAACTCCGAGCTGCTACTGAGAATTTCATAGGAAAAACCCAATAACATTTTGCTCGACCTGGGATTCGAACCCAGGCCCTCACTCATAGCAGTCGCGCTAACGACCACTAGGCTAACGAGGCAGGTAATCATTTTGGCTTATTAAAAACAAAAACAATTAAGAAAGAAAAAATAGTTCATATATTTAATTTTCCCTTGGAAAGATTGAGATTTTTGTCTGGTATTCACACGATAGGAAACGCCAATCAGAAAACGTTACGACACCATACAATTTTTATACTTAAAGACAGTTTTATAGAATAATGTTTAAACGTCAGTTTAGTGATATTCTTATTATGTTATCTTGTGACAAGTGACTAAAATTATTACTTATTATAATGACATACATGCGATAACGACGCCAACGTACGCCAAGATTTGTACAGTTAACAAAAAAAAAGATAAACCCGATCGAGTTTCTTACCGGTTCTTCTCGATGTCTGGGATATTTTTCGAACCGGCAGTAGTGTTTTGACGTTCATAAGTGCCTTCTTAGAGTCTAAATTGTATAAAGATTATTTTGATTCTGATTTTAAAATATTCTTTTACTATACCTATCTTTAATTATGTTTTTTGTAACGAAATTTGATAAAAATGTCAAGCTCTTTTGTTCATTTTTTTTTACTCCTTTGTTGCTTACACGTGTACCTACATCTGGCATCATAGTTCCACGGCTGCACCAATTTAGATGTAGTATTTTTGTTTTCAAGGTAACATGTGATCGAGTTTGAAAAAATTAAGAAAATTAGTTTAACCGTTTGAAGATTATCAGCTCTTTTCTAGTTGATAAATGGATGTGAGCATCTTGCATAGGTCTGATCCGAGTCAAAATTTGGTATTCTAAATAATTTATAAAATATCACATGTCGATCCTTATTAAGACTGCCTACTAGAGGTATCCATGAAGCGAAATTATTTAAGAAGCTTTAGTTTAACAATTATCCGGCTTCAAAGGTAAAAGATTACCAAAAAAATTAGCTATTTAGGTTAATTTTATGTGTAATCAACAAAAAAAAAATCAAATGAGTATTTTTCCTTCAAATTATCAACCAATTTTGATGAAAAATGTAAACGGAAAATATATGCCATTCCTCAATTGATACGGCACATGAATAATCAACATTATGAGTCAAAACAAAATCACGGAATGTAATTAACTATTGCGTAGTAACAAATGCGTGCGGAGCTCGGGCACCCCGGTAGTAAATCCATGTATTTAAGTATAAATATATATACTTATACTTCACTGTTAGATCATTTTAATTTATTTTTACAAATTTTATTCTATTGTAGGTAATAATATATATAATTATATCCCTATTATTAGACGAACTATTTGAGCAGAATTCATTTCATTGTTTGGATTGTTATTTTTGTCTTTATAATCTTCATTTACACAACATCTATCTACTGATATGTTTGCAGAGCATATTGTGTATGTAGTCGTATCGCAAATAATAGTTTATCACGAGGTCGGAGGTGTGACCAAATATCTTATCGATCTTTTTAATTGTTATTCGCCACTAGGGCTTGTGGAAGCAACGAAAATACGACAATAAATTATCATTTAAAAATGGACAAATATTTTAAAGGGAAACGGATACTTGTTACTGGTGGCTGTCAAGGTAAGATCAGTTCTTACTTAATGGGATATTTTCCGAAAGCTTATCCAAAAAATATATCGTAATGGCGATGTGATTATGATGCTTTGTGATAAAGTATTTATGCAGAAATTTGAAACCTATTTAAAAAGTAGGTATGTTTTATTTTAATATTTTAATCCGAATGTGTTAGTCAGAAATGTCGACTTCGTATTATTAAACATTTTGTGCATGTTTTTGATAAGCTTGCTCATTCTTATAAAACAACACAAGCATTTAAAGCAAATAACCCGGATCATTCGAATAGATATTTGAGTCGTATAGAAACAACAACAGCAATGTCCACTTTCACTGAAAATATGTCGACATTTTTTTTGCATTGCATGCAATAATTACTTTTTTTACAAATTAACTAAGATGCCAAACAAGCGTACAGCCCGCTTGATGGTAAGCGGTCAACGTAGCCTTATAAGACTCTAGTAACACCAAAGGCATCACTAGCGTGTTACTGACCTTGAAATTCCGTTCTCCAATGAACTCAATATATTATTTAATTGAATTACAATATATCCGAATTCATTATTTATACAATACAGTTATTTATAGCAAATATATTTGAAGATTAACATTATTGCCACATGCTATAGAACATAGAACAAAATTCTTGAATAAATCCCTATTAAACATAAAAATATGAGTAATTTAAATAATGAAAAAACTGTTCATTGCTCTCCCCTTTTAAACTGAATGTTGTAAATCAATAATTTGTAAAGCTCTAAACATTTTTTAAACCATAGAACATGAGACTGCTACTTCTTTTGAGTTCACCTTGATCCCTTCATATAAGTTACGGTATTATTTATTTTAAAAACAGGTATCGGTAGAGCAACTGTTCTAGAATTATGGAGACAAGGAGCCAATGTTGTGACACTTTCCAACAACGCCGAAAATTTAGGGAAACTTCGAGAAGAATACCCTACTATCGAAGTCGTTTTTGTGGATCTACGCGACTGGGATAAAACTAAAGAAATTATTGATTCTCTAGGAGTTTTCGACGGACTGGTAAACAATGCGGGTGTAGCTATAGTAGAACCGTTTTTGGAATGTTCACCAGAGAGTTTCAATGAGTACGTAATCAAATACCAGTAAACACGTTACCTTAATTTGACGTCACATTTACATATTTTTTTTTACATGTGATTGATGTCAAATATATGTGATGTGTCTGCTCGGGTGTATATATTAATATTTACAAAATATGTTTATAAATTAGAATATAGGTATTAGATCATAATTGTACATACACAATTACTTTTCAGAACAATTGCTGTTAATGTTGGAGCTATTATAAACGTAAGCCAGGTCGTTGCAAAAAAAATGATTGAAAATAATATAAAAGGTTCGATTGTAAATATCTCATCACAGGCATCAAAGGTAATCACAATTTTTTTTTCCCCATAATAAATGAAACCCTTTTAAGAATGAATTAAAAATAGACATAAGAGTCGTATATTCGTCTGAAACAATGATGGTTCAGTTAAAGCGGGTACGTGTTTCGTATCGATACGAGCCTGAGCTTTCGGTGAAGAAAACATCTTGATGAAACCATAGCATGGTTCTAAGGTATTTTCTAATGCCGGCTTGGCTAGCTACTTACCTACAGGTGTGTTCCGGCAGTTGCACTTGAAAACCAGTTCCCCGACTAGGTTTAGCGTGTGAGATTGAGGCTTTAAGCCTATAGAAATAAGAAATGTAGAAAAGAAAACTGTATTTTAAAAGCGTAAGGATAATAATTATTTTGTGCAATGCGAGGTTAAGTAACCATTCTTTGTAGTAGGTACATTGCGGGTTATTGAGTTCAGCATATTCCGTTTGTAAACCTTATAAGAAATAGAGCAGAGATTGTTATATAAAAAATAAATCCAACAGGCAGCACTGAAAGACCATGTTGTATATTGCGGATCGAAGGGCGCAGTCGACGCTATGACAAGGGTAATGGCTCTGGAGTTGGGACCACATGGTATTCGCGTCAACACCGTCAACCCGACGGTAATCATGACAGAACTCGGTCGTAAAGTGTGGTCAGAACCCACTAAAATGCAGGGCATGATTTCCAAAATACCGCTTGGCAGGTAAGAACACAATATTTAAAAAAAAGTATCTTGCAACACGGAGAGACAGCCAGTCAGACAGACGGACAACAAACTGATCCTAAGGATACCATTTTATTTCATTATGAGTTACGGAACCCTAAAAATGACAAAACTACGGAACTTTAGAAATTAAGACCTACAAAATAAATTTCCAAATCATTGACGTGTAGTTTGTGAGCGTAGATGTAGAATAATAACTACCTACATCTATGGTCATATGCATGTTAGTCAATTTGCCTTTCCACAGTCGCGTCGATATAATGACCGAGTAGGTATTTTTACTAAGAAGAAGAACCTAATTTAACTACTTAACCGCCAACTAACTGAAGTCACTTCTATTTCTTTTTAAATGTAATAAACTGAGTATTGTAGTTTTTTTTCATTTTGTAAAAACCTTAAAATTCTATTCAGAAAAATATAGGCTCTTTTTATGGGTCTCCAGGATGCGGGAAGGGAGCAAAACCGACAGTTTGACGCGAGGTTCGCGGTTTTACTTTGCGACTGCTACATGTGGGGTAATTTTACAAGGCGAAACTACCGAAGTTGTGTTCTAAAAAACTATACAATCAAATCAATGCTTTAACGCGTTTTGAGTAAATTATGATGGTGTGTATGATGTACTATTAAATCCAAAGAAGTTCCACTTCAACCGCGTTTAAAGATTACAATATAGTACTTTTTTAGTTTAGCATTTTGATGGAGACATCAATATAATGTCTTTACTTATGATATAAATGTATCTCAATACCGTGTATATCAGTGCACACCCGTCGCCCCGGCTTTCGCAAACCATCAAGAAGGTAGCGCTTACAGCTGTCGGCCTATAAACGACATAACTTAATTAATTATCAAATTAATAGAATAATGTAGGAAAAATATTTTTTTACAGGTTTGGAGAGGTGCAAGAAGTAGTCAATGCGATTTTGTTTTTGCTCTGCGACAGTGCTAGCATGATCTCTGGCGTCCAGTTGCCTGTGGATGGAGGATTTTTAGCTACTTAAATATTTTCTTATTGTATCAACGTAAACGACTACGAACAGAAAAAAAAAGTAATAAGGTTTTATGAATTTATTGTGCCAAAGGAATTTATACATACAAGACGTAAAACAAAGTAAGCATAACAATTTCCTCGTTCATAATGCGTGTGATATGATAGGTTAGCATTAAATTGTATTTCTACTTACACAAGAAAACATACCACAGGATAAACAAATGTAATAATAAATAGTTTCGGTTTATCAAAAATTATTAATGATTTTTACATATATTTTACTCATTATGCGAGGGAACAGCACTTTCAGACACATTAGAAATATGTTATCGCACTAAAACTACAAATTTATAGTTTATCCCTCGTTTTAGAGTAAGTGAAATATGTATAGTAACTTGTCATATCGCTTATCGCGACAAGGCGGCGCGCGCAATCACGAAAACAAGGTGTAATTATTATAGCAAAACAAATCGTACAACATTAATGCCACATACGAACCTGTTTATTATTTTCAGTATTTAGGATATTGTAAAAAACAGTGTCTTCCTTATCTAAATATCTTAAAATATGTTATATACAAAATAAGTCCATAAAGTCTTTCGTCGTTTAAACTTAATACAACGTACACAAATGTCCTGGATCAAGCTACGATCATCACTTGCGTAAAGCGTTTGAGATACATATTGCTGCACTCGACACATTGATGAAAAGCACTAGACAATTATCAGCTACACAGCAATGCGTCCGCATCCGCCCGCTATCCGCCTGCTATTCACCCGCTGTAACAACCCCCTTGTCATCCCACAGTACGCTCATATACTATATGCCAGACAGACACACAGTGGTCCTGAAATAATACAACTGTCAAATATGTTCATGCAGTTGAATAAAATTTTCATCAAAATAATCAATTCTCACTAAAATATTTTTTATCCAAATCACAAGTCACAAGGGAAATCGTTAAAAACAACGCGCATTGAGTGTTTTAAATACATATATACAAGTTACATATTAAGATCAATACTTTGAGAGTACAGTATTTTCCATTAAACCAGTAATTATTTTGTACATCGTTTAGTTATGAAAAAATTATACACATATGGATAATAATTACTGCACTTTATCAAACATTTATTTCAAAAAATAAGTATATGTCGACATTTTGAAATCTCCATAGAATTATAATAATACTTTTAAATACGATAACATTATACAATAATATTAACTGAATTCAAATCGATGTATTTAAAACATACTAGGTTGATACAGCATTATTAGAAAGTGCTAATCAAACAACCACATGGAAGCATTCATTATGAAAATAAAATATTGCAATTTCTCACAACAATTACTACTGATTTAGGTGTTATTGTTATTTATGGTAGACAGTAGGAAAATTTAAATAAACTTTTCCAAATACAGCTAAGCATAGAGAAAGCTGTATTCTGAACGTTATGTTCTTTCAAAAAGGTTACATAGATAGAACGTAACCTCGATTCCTAATAAATAACACCTCCACGGATCGGATAGGTTTTTTTACACATATTATATTTATTTATGGTAAAAAATAAAGTGAAACTAATGAAAGTATTACTGTCTTTTATGTTTTAATTTTATAACCTTCAAAGTATTCTTGGTTTCTTCGCAATTACAGTAAAAGTATCATCTATCGGAATTATTATAATCCCAAAATCGGTAATTTTGTGAGAAATATAGACAGACGACTAACGATGCAAATGGTAATGAGAAATATTGTCTCAAACATAATAGGCATATAACGCCGCAGACAATATTTCTTCAGTACATAATAATAAGTTTTCGATCGGCATTGGAATGATCTATAAACAAATGCAGACGATGTCATATTTTGACGTGACAACGTCTTATAATTCGATGGAGCCGGCTGCACGCACGAAAAAACGACTCATGCAGCGTTACCTCGCTCTGAGGCGTTCCATTTAAGGCTTGAAGTGCAAGCGAGAGCGCGGAACGAGCGACAAAGAGGCACAATCGGCCTCCGCGTTCGGCAGCGTTCGACATCTGTCTCTCTCCTACTTGAGTGAGCGATGCGTCCGCGTGGACAGCTGCTATACAATAATACATTTACATGTTTTCGTCAAGTATGAATTGCAGTGAAAAGTGAATGTGGTATCAATTGTTTATAGCAACGATAATTGCGGCGATAAAGGTAATAATGACTCTTTCGATATTATTTGAAAAATGATACCATTCCATCAGTATTTTCTTATGACGTTGTCACGTTCAACTATCGTCAGTAAACCGACTTTACAGACAACCGATTTTTTTCATATCATTGTAGGCGAATAACGCGTCGTGATCTTATTTTTGTGCCCACGCGTTGCGGACGTCCGCAACTTATTGTACGTATCATCACCTTTAATTATATACTCGATATCGACATAAATCATGTTATAAATATACAGTAACTGATACATTTTCATAAGAATTAGTAACACAATATTGTCTAAACATATTTGGATAATAATTGAACCTTGTAATGATACAAATAGTGTTTACGTCATTCCAGACGCATATCCGACCGTTACTAACACATTGGCACAATGTTTAAATCTGTAATATTGAACGCAACTGAGGAATTTAAATCAACAAAATGCAATTATTACCCTGTTGATTAACCAAATTATAATGGTTTTTAAATAACTAGGTACTATTGACAGAAACTAAACGAATACCATCAAAATCAATATTATAAAAAGCTCAATTCCGAACAAGCACTTCTTACAACTGCTGTTAATCCGTACTTGGTAAATCAAATGTAATTCAGTGATAATTAGATGGTTTTTACATTCAGCGCTATTATGATACAGAACCTTAAAATAAACCTAATTCGTTATATTTACACGAGATTGAACCTAATTCTCAGTCATATTTATGAAATAGATGGTCCGACCGTAATAAACAAGTACTGTATTACACATGTAAGCATTCTGAGAATTTTATATAATTCTGTATTCAAATAATTCTTACTATAATATAGAACGCGTTGCCTAACACGCTATTTACTCTGTTTATTAATCCCACGGAGTAAAATGACAACCACTAATGTCAAACTTGAAAATAATGTTGCCACATTAATTTTTGTAGTGTTTTACTACCGTTTACAATTATTACTTGAATCGTAATTTATCTATTCATTATACCCATATATTATTTTATCACTCTTTTTTGTGTTATTCATCATAATATCCAATAATTTACATATTTAGGAAACTATAAATTGTACATACAGCAAACTACTTAAAAAACTTAAAGAACACTTCGGTTGGTCCATAACAGACGCAATTTCGTTTAAGGTAAACAGCCTTTCTTCGCCTTTGGGGGGTTCAATGTTTTTTCAACAGTTTTAGTTCGGATCGGTGGACATCACTATTGTTAAATCCAATTAACTAGCAAGACATTAAATGTAACTTTACACCACAGGATTAAAAATGGACTTACATATCTCTCTGCAAAATTTCATACTTTACGAATAATCGTCGAGAAATATGAAACTGAGCGTGTAAACAACGCGTCTTGCAATAGGCGTCCTATAAATATATACTCGTTAATTGTATGAAAACTAACATACACAATAGTAAGTTTATTTACAATTTTCCGTTAAATGTGACACTTTGCAAAAAATGTATTGAAAACTCGCCCGAGAATTATTATCGCCTCTGACATACATGTTGCCCTAAATACGGAAATGGTAACCAATATATTGATTGACACCTTTTAATCAAAGCTATGTCAAGTACTGAAATTGGTAATTTAAGTGAGATCAGTATTTAAAAGTTTCAATGTGTTATCACGTAAACATGTAACACTAGCTACAATGATATATTTTATCATGTTTTGTTTAATACATGCATAATAAATATTATATGCATAGTATTTCTGTAAAACTTAAGATCACAAAATTCAATGTCTACAAAAAAACTTTGAATAGAACTTTTAATCGAAAACTTTTGATGGGTTAAAGTTATTCAATTAATTAAACGAAATAATACGAAAGTTGATTATTTGGAATAATCATGGAAGACGATTGAATTAAAAAGAATCTTAATGTTTACAGGTAAATTATAACGTAAGTAATAAAACATATTATATTGCACAATAATATTTTATCAAGATATTGTAAAAAACGGGATTATTAATATGTTACGAAAATCAAACCCTTGTTATAAAAATTATTTTAAGAAATTGCACCACCCGTCCCTTGTCTTACGCGATTACAATTTACTATTACCAATCAATATAAAGCATTTAATAATAATGACACGAATCAATTTTAATTGTTTAAAATGGTCTTATTATTGTTCATACTATTTAATTTCAAATTTAAGTTAACTAGTTTTTAAACTTTTTACCCCCATCGGATTTTTTATTTTATTTTACAGTGTACCTTTTATTACGATTTTTTTTAGTGACATGTAAATAAATTATTACTACTATAGTCGTACATGTTCGTGCGCAACCGTCAATTATTTCCGACAAACGTTGGAGGGGTCGAGGTCGTTGTACATACGATTAGGGGGGTGGGTAATATAGCGGTGAAAGGAAACGCGTGCAATTGTGTGACGTAAGCGCACAGTGACAATACACTAAAGTAAATAGTATTACTTCTTCACACGAACGGCCGAAACGAAATTTATACTGAATTTTTTAATCCCACAGAGTAAATTGACAATCACTAATGTGTCAAACTTGAAAATAATTTTGTCACATGTATTTTTGTAGCGTTGTACTACCGTATATTTTACGTTATAATTATTTGAATCCTAAGATTTTCAATACTGAATTGTGGGATTTTATTTAATAATTGAAATATTTTGTGTTTTAACATAACCGATAATTTACTATGATCATTACATAATTCAGGAACCTGTATATATGGCACACAAAATACAAACAAAACAAAACTAAAATAAGCGCTTCGGTTTTCCCATGAGAGACACGATTTTGTCTCCCTTATTCGGACTTCCCATTTGGGTTCAATTTTTTTTTCAGAAATACTTATAAATAGATATATTTAATCGTACGTTTTTATGGTTAGTTCCGATTGGTGTCATCACTATTTTAAAAAGACAATAAACTAGCAAACTTGAAATGTAATTTTACTCCGTGGGAATAAAATACGCACTATAGGTAAACTTCAGTACACAATAGTCGCGAGTACGTAATTTATAACTAATGACGTATATTACCTAATTCCTAGAATTTTAAAATTGTTTTTGATTTATTACATTTATTATATTTTATTTTAAAAAAATGTACATTCCTTTCTTACTAACTTGAAATAAAACCCAAGCAGAAATACTTTATGTAAAAACTTTCAAAATTTTAACTTAAACTTTATTCAATTTAGGCCCTAAGAAGAAGAAGCCTTATGAACGGCAAAACACTATTACCGGTTCGGGAAACATCCCAGCCATCAAGTAGAACCGGTAAGAAACTCCATCGGGATTATCTTTTTTTTTTGTTTCATCTGTACAAAAGTGTTAATATAATACCATAATAATTTAGTGGATGCACAGAGAGGGAGTCACTTCCAGACATCGCTATCATTCACATAATGATCCATGCCGAGATAACATACTGTTTACTTTAGTGTAATGTGTATTGTGACGTGCACCAACGTCTGTCACATAGGAAGGTCGAGCACGAACTTGTATGACTATTATTAGATAGATATTCTGTGAATTACTCAACTTTAAGTTAAACACAACAAAATTCAAGAGACCAAGATAGATTTTTATACATTAAAGGTTTAGCTTCTGACCACAATTTCGATTGATGACCATGTGGCCGAATATGGTAACATGCTGAGCCTTAACGGGGGGTCTAGCTCTCAAGTGCAACTGCCCGAATACACCTATGCAGTGCTTAGTGACAGATATTCATTTTGATGGCAGCCAGCCAGGCAGGCTATTTAGAAAATACCCTACCACCATGATATTGTTTCACAATGTTTTCCTTCACCAAAATTTCTAGCTCATTGCAGCATTCGAACCTAGATCGGTCAGTTTAAGAATATATTAGGTAACAAATTGATATGTTAAAGATGTATTAATTCTAGTACACCCTTGGAATAGACATTTGTATTGCATAAACTAATGAATGTTCGCTCAAATCTGTTTTAACAAATTATATTTCTTAAACTTGCTACATTATTTTGGGGACGAATTTCCTTGATGCGGCTTTCGATAGGAGTTGACTTTTACAAATCGTTACATAAGGAAAAAGCATTATGCCCCTATAAGCGATTTTCTTTCTCTCTTTGTCCCTTTCTATTATATATGTGTGTGTGCGAGCAAGTATCGAGATTCGAGAAGACGAGCATCGTGCACGGCCGCTTGTACAACCCTTGCTCAGTCGGCCGCCAAATCGCAAATCATTGCACTTCGGGTGGGGCCCCTCAGGATGGTCTCGCGAAAGAGGGGTGCTTTCAGTAATACAATGGTTTATCAGTTATATTGTATGATATACATAATACATATATCGATATGTTCTTTATGAATTGGACAAGCTGATTTTCAATTCATATTTTAATTATTTTATTAACTTAATTCATGACATTCGGGACCCACGGCCGCGCGTTTTTTTTTCTTCAATGAATTATTTATTTTGTACTGAAATTTACTTGTTTAGGCGTAAGCAAATCAAGTGGAACAGAAACTTTACGTATATTGAAGAACGGGTGTCAAATACTTTAAATAACATGTTACTATGGCTCACAAACGCTTAATAGGAATATATTACATAAATCATAGAAACTAAAATTCGACATTGTCGTGTACTGTGAAACGAATTTTTCATTTTTTTTCAAACACATAAGTGCTTATGTCTAACTTCTTCTAAATAAATGCGTAATATATAATTTCAAACATATGATTAGGAACTAAAGTATTTCTTTATTAAAAGAATTTACTAAATATCCAAAATAAAATTAAACAGCGTTATAGAGCGATCATTGATAGTTTGAATTGTTTAGAATTTTACACCCAGTCGCTGATCAGTACTAAGCTCATTTTGGTATGTTATTTTTTTAAATAAATTTCGAGTGGTCATGAATATTTATCATTCCAATATCCCTGAACGATTGTTCTAGTATGATTCTTATTTAAAAACGGTCAATCTTATAAGATTTTTATTAATTATTTTAAATCTAAATACAACTGAGCATAAAGAACAACAGATGTATGGGTAGGCCTTACATTATCTCTATCATTTAATGGGACACATTAAAAATGACGGCCCACACATCATCACAATTATCCTAAAATTAAATAATTTACAATTAATATGAACGATAACATGAATAATGCATACAAAACGGCTCGTGTTGCTTTCATAAAATCGAATCCGTTTTTCGAATCCCAAAGGCTTGACGAAATCCCATAGTATGCACACTCGTACGTCTCAATTCCTATATAGAACGAGTCAATGACGTTTTTAAAGACACCATTTTAAAATACACTGTCATAATACATTGGTTATATTGAGTCTGTGTTATGTCTGTGTGTTGTGGAACATAACATGCAGGTCAATACGAACGGTTCCAGATTAGTGATGTTAACACTGCAGCATGACGGATATCCCTCACCGCCACTCGGATATGGCCGGCACTGTTGTACTCGGCTGACCGGCCGCGCCTGCCGCTGAAATATACCGTGGGCCTTAATATATTTATTTTTTATACAACTTAGGTGGTAAAGAAGCATACGTTCCGCCCCATGGTAAGAGGTTAACGTATCGTATGGACGCTTGTAATACCATAGGTATCACAACCGCGTTATCGACCTTGAACCCCACTTACCGAAAGAACTCTAGAAACCCTACTCACTGCAGGAATACAACATCAGGTTATTTGGCTGTGATCATCTGTACACTGTTAAAAATTTCATTGGTTGTTTTACAAAACTTGTTTTGAAAACATGCAAAACATTTTAGCCAAAATTAAAATCGTGTATTGCAATAATACAACACTGTAAAATATTTGAGAAGCATTTTATCGGAAACTGACAAACGGTTTCGTAAAATTACAACACGTTTTTGTAGGTTTCTGCGCATGTCAAGGAAAATTACTTGTATAGTATTATAATTTAGGATTACCATACATTGTTTTGTAATTTTACTCGTACTTTGGTTTGTAAAACAATCGTAATTTAATAAAAAAATTAACAGTGTAGGATGGAGGTATTCCACCTATCAGACTGCCCCAAGTAAAGAGATTTCTCCAAAAAAATTTCTCTGTGCCCTACCTTCCTTGAATATATCAAAATGAATACAAAAATAATTGTTAATATTAAATAACAATAACTGTCCCATTGCTGGGTAATGGGGCCTCTTCCCAAAGGAAACCACAGTTTTAATCACCCACGGAAGCACACGGCGTGTTGGCAATTCAATAGTTCTATATTTTCCTAACATACAGTGATACTCTACAAGAACATTTCTTAAGCGTTCCGGTTTAAGCCGACAGTGATGTCAATTTTAATTGAAGCAAAGATGACTCAGTGGTAGCGTGTACGGACTTCGCGTCGATCGACGTAAGTTGAAATCCCTGCAATGCGCCTTATCTTTCGGTGAAGGAAAACATCTTGATGAAATCATAGCATAATGGTAGAGCTTTTTCTTATGCCTGGCTAACTACCACCCTCAAGTTGAAATACTATCATCACCAAGCACCAATAGGCGTGTACCGGCAACTGCATGTGAGAGCCAGTCTTCCACTAACTTGGCTTAGTGTGTTACCATCTTGGGCCACATTGTCACTTAAGATCAGATGAAATAGTGGCCATAATGCGAAACCTATAAAAAAATTAAATATACACGATCTCCGGAATGTTTGTTGTTATACGTTGTAGACATCAATAATTGATATTAAACCACTCAACCACCAAAACTAATGTCATAGAATATCATAATGAATTGTCCAAACAGTTCACAGAATAAATATATTACTATGGAGGACTATTTGCATATTTGGCAACACAATTGTTACATAATATAAAATATACAACTATACATAATTTTTAAATGTACTTATGTGAATAAATCCATCCATCCATTCAACCCTCATGTGAATAAATAATGAGAAAAAATATGCTATATATAAATTATTTAATAATTAAGCTATTAAATGATTACTTGCATGTATAATAATACTAACTAGAAGTATAGTATGGTCTATTATAATAAGCATCTGGGTCTGTCTAGGTAAACTTGGAATGTAAAACATTATCTAAAAAGTTTCAAAGTTTCATGGAAATCATTGGAGCCGTTTCCGAGAAACCAATTATATATAATATACAGTGTAAACTCTTTATAACGATAAACTCCCTATAACGTTGAAGTGAGCCCAACTTGGTTGGTTTGCGTTAAAACCCACATATTGAAACACTCTTTATAGCGATACGCCATTCTCTATTACGAAGAAATGTGTGACAGTAAATATTTATTATCGGTATTATTGTTTATGCTATGTTATCAGGTAACAAAAGACTTTGAAGCCTTGAAACATCGGAGGTCGGTCTAGCTTTTGTTATCCTTAATTGCCTTGAACACGTGCAGTATGACGCATTGTTTTCTCGGAAGTGATGGTCTTCGACCAAGCATACTGGGTACCTATCGTATTATCAGTCGTAAACCTACTTTGAAACTGTTAACATGGCCAGTAAACGGAAAACGATTAGTGTTGACGAAAAAGTTTCATAGAAGAAGATATGAATAGAATACATAAAATAATACAAAACAAGTACTGGCATAGCAAAAAACGTCAGACAAAGTTATCAGACTATATGTGTAAACAATAATTTATAAGCATTTATTATCTAAAAAAAAAAAACAAAAAAAATTAAAAATTAAAATTCTTGTTAATTTGGTTGTTTTTTTGGTCACTCCATATAACGATAACTCTCTATAACGACAAAAAATGCTCAGTCCCTTGAGTTTCGTTATAAAGAGTTTACACTGTATATATACAAGAATGCTCACTTAATATAATAAGATTTTGTAAGAAATTCACACTGTCAAATAAAATCAAAAATATTATATTCAATTTACTACCACTAGTTCGGAAATACATCCCAGTCAATAAGAAGTACCGGGAAGAAACCTGATTGGGTTTATCAACATATTATTTTCTTTTTATAACTGTTTTTTACAATATTAAATCGCATACAGTTATTATCAAGAGGAAATCACATCCAGACATTACTATTATAGAACCTAACACAGATACTAAATACTTGAAACTTATTCCTCAATAATTCGCGCGGTCCCAAATAATAATTGATCGAACTCCACGTTTTTGTATTACAAACATGGTCATGACTTAATGGGTGAGGTAGATATATATACAGATGAAGGTATAAAGTAAGCGAAGTAGACCAGCCTAGCAGTAGTAATATCTGTTAACTGGCGAATCTTACGCACGGCGTATGCAGCGGAGCTTAAATTAATTAAATTTATAAACACAACTACAGCTTTCTAAAATTTTATTGCTAAAATCAGCCATTGACATTTTTATTATACTAACTAAAGCTAATTTAATGTTAACACTTTTATTATTTATTTAATAAAATAAAATATAATATTATTAAAATTGAAAACATTTGCTTTAAATCCTTACTATTTATTTCGAAAACAGTAACAATCTAGTTATATTGAATAAAATGCAACTTTAGTAAAGTATATTGCCTACAAAATGAATTGAGGAAACCATTAATTGTTACTCTAAATTATTAAGAATGTGTCCACTAACATTATGACTTACTGTTCTCTTGTTCTGGATTTTGGTCATGACGTCTGAGTGTACGGTCATTGCCCCCTGATTGGTAGTTACCACGTTGTCCTCCTGGAATCATTGAAATGTAATATATTATTTAATTGCATCATATCACTAGTAATATGATAATTACAGAGGGAAACAATAATTTAAACGTAAATATAAATCTATACAATTAATAAAATCGAAGTGTCTCTTTGTAATTTCAAAATAACAGATTTTTACTAAATGCATATGAAAGTATATACGATACCTATAACAAAAAAAAAAAACAATTTATAAATTTTTGACTGTCTGTATGTTTGTTCAGGGTATTCTCCGAAACGGTTGGACCGATTTTGACGAGACTTTCACTGGCACATTAATGATGTTATAAAGGGTAACTTAAGCTACTTTAATTTTAGAAAAAGAATATAGGTTTCACGCAAATAAAAAAAAACTGGTTATGGTGAATCAATTAATGTACACATTAAAAAGACCTACAATAACATATGTTTATCTTCTAAGGATCACCCACAATATGCATTTTTTTTCTTTAAAATAACCAGGAGCGAGGTTAGTATGATTCACGCGTGTGCCCGGCACACGTGTGTACGGCATTCTGTAGTCCACGCGAGCGTAGCAGACACAGCTAGTCGTCAATAAAATACTTATAGAAACGTAAAAAAATACCGAATGTTGATGAAAATTTACATAGGAAGTCCATGCTATTCCTCAATCCGGGAGATGACAACTTTTGGAAAATTGTTTTAAACACTTTATATGTTGAAAACAATACATATGAATAATATTTTTTCATTAATACAGTATAAAAAATGGTTTAACAATGTTTTTTTGAAATCTATTATAGATAAAAGTACATAACAAAAACTATGCATTATGGTCCCGTGACGTCATCACTCATGTTATAATGTCACTTTGTATGATAACATTGACAAGTTTGACAACTAAGACAAGAATCTATATTCATATTTCCTGAATAGTGACGTCACGTTTTCTAATCGTCGTTTCAAATCACGTGACTCACAGACAAAAAATATTAATTTTACAAAACGAAAATTAAATAAATAAACAATTAATTTTTCCAGATTTGTATTGTTTTAGGCTTTTTATCTATAGACCAATATTACTCAATTATTATTTACTTTAATTTTTAAACATGCAGTCAACTCGCGGATTGATAGGCTATATGATTGTCAATGAGTAATAATAAAATTACAGATTATCACCTCTTTTATAGTTGATAAATAGATGTGAGCATCTTTCACAAGTCTGATTGAGTAGAGATTTCGTATTCTGTTACTTCAATAATATTACAAAAAACCTTGACCTGATGCTGCAGCGTGATCTGGAATCCGTAGGATACCCACTCCTCACTAACTTACAGCAGAGATATCACATTCGGGCTTATAGGAATGGTCTCAATGAATAGATTACTTGTGTCGGGGATTTATTAATTTTTTCAATTAACCTTGTTTAGTACAATAGCATACTACGGCATTGTCAAAACAGAGCTTGAAACAATTCAGAACAAACAAAATTATAGAATATTTATTGAGTTTACATACTCACCAAATTTTAGCATGTTCCAATCGAACACATAGTCATAAGTAAACCCTTCCCTGTGAAAAAGCGTGCGAAACAGTTGGCGTAAGTGACTGTAGTCGGGTCTCTCTTCGAAACGAAGTCGGCGACAATATTTGAGGTAGAGTTGAAATTCGATTGGATGGTTCTAGAAGACAAAATAATCAAGTTACTAAAATTTATATCTGTCGTTCTGTCTGTAAATGTGATTCTTTGTAAAGGATGCTTATCACGAATATGATTTTTTTCTTTTTGGCGTCTTTTTATAAGTATATCCGGAATTAACTCAAAAACCCTTGACCAATTTTCATCACATTTTTAACAAGCTTACATGCTTATTTTGTGAAGCTTATGTTGTTCCTTAAATCAATATGCTATATGAATTGTCAATAATATAATTAATATATTATTACGATACGAAAATAATTTACTGCAGTAATAAACGTACAGTGCCACGAGTTACCGCTACTCAACCATAAATTGAAAGGCATAAATACTTTTTCTAAATGTAATTGATATTCTAAGATTTTCGATTTTAACCTATAATACTCTCATAAAAAGGTAAAGTTTGTGAGTATGTTTGTAGGAAGTAATCTCTGGAACTAATTACTCTGATTCTGAAAATTCTTTCACTAATAGTTGTACAAGTTTGTGCGCTGACCTGTCCTATGTTTAAAACAGATGTTGGCGGGAAACGAGGTACAATAAGATGACAAAGAGGGGGAGTAATGTAGTGGGGAAGGGAAGCGCGGGCAATAGCGTGACGTAAGCGCGCAAGTCACAGTTCACTCAAGTTAACAAGTATAAGGTCTTCATATAAAGGCCGAAACTAAATTTAGGCAAACTTTAGTACACAATATAACTAATGACGAAATATTATATTACTTACTTCTTAGAATTTAAAAATGTTTTTGAATTGTTAAATTTTAAGCAAAGCATGTACATTCCCTTCTTACTATCTCACAATCACTTTTGAAACCAGAAATAAAACCCAAGTAAAAATATTTAAATTAAAAGTTATAAAATGAGCAGTAATTATAGTTTTATAATATTAGAAGATAATATTCATATTTTAATATAGCATTATCAAATAGAAGCAGGTAACCCAAGAAATACAGTCAAAGGGTAGCCCTAGTGCATGTTTATCTACCAAACGGCTATAGAAAATTATTTCAAGAATACTGCCGAGTCAACATTGTTTACTTTACTGTACTGTAATGATGTAAGGTCTGCTAACTTCCTAGACTCAACGAACCTCACACGGAGCGGTGGCACGAACTTGTTTGACTTCTAATTAGAAAGCTAAACATTATCCTAGACTAACAGGAACCACAGTTGCAGACGCCTTATTTTTTATTCTGATAAAATTATGTGACATTAGTAACTAACATGAACAAATGAATTAAAAGACGGTTATTAGTTATTTCATAAATAGCCTATCTGTTGATTATAATCAACTAGTTAACTACTATTATGTGAATGATAGTGATGTCTGGAAGGGCCTCCCCTATGTACATCCACTCTAATATACGGTCATTATTATTTTATTATAATAATACTAGTTCAACTAAATTATGATAAACTCATAGTGACTGTTCTGGAAATGCCGGTTTCCCCTAATGTACTGGGATCCATTTTCTGAACTGGTAGTAGTGTTTTGACATTCATAAGTGCATTTTTAGGGTCTAAATTGAATAAAGAATGTTTTCATTGCTATACACTAAAAATAAAGTCTTACTTTACAAAGTTCATCAAATGGTGTGGATAGTTTTTTCTCAGATATTCTCTCATATTTTTGACGTTTATAAGTAGCAGCTTTAAGTCCCTGCCAAGGGAGACTGCCACGATTAAAATACATCAGCACATAACCCAAAGATTCCAAATCATCTCTGCGAGACTGCTCAATACCTAGGTGAGTATTTATAGATGCATATCTAGCAGTGCCTGTAATATAAATAATATCATATATTGTAGTTAGATAAATACATCTAAAAGGGTATTAAGTATTTGAAAAATAATTTCACCTGTCAAATTTTTGTTTTCTCTATATGGGATATGTTGCATTGTACGGGGATCTTTGTACTTCTTTGCCAAGCCAAAATCTATTATGTACACTAAATTTCCTTTTTTACCTAAACCCATTAGAAAGTTATCTGGTTTGATATCTCTGTGAAAAGAAACATACATTATAAAATAATAAAAATTACTACATACCTAATCACTACAAGGGTTAATAAGTTTATGCATAAAATTTCAAAATTACTCAAAATTTTCAACAGAGTTACCTAAATTATATAGTAAATATATGAGTAAGTCAATTAGGCTTACTTATTTTTGGTACACTTTTTAAGATTTTTTTTAAGCAGAACTTGCCACCTTGAAAATTATGCATTATCAACTTGTCAACATATTCACGATTTGTATGGATATATAATCATTGTACCTATATATACAAATACATAAAATTAAAATTTCTGTTTAGAATGAAAAATAACAGCTTTTTACAAAATTCATATGAAAGTATTTATTGTACTTATAACAAAAAATCAATTTTAAATGTTGTCTTTTGGCTGCAGGTAAACTCAGGGACTATCACTGGCAGATAGCTGATGTTATAAGGAGTAACTTAGACTACTCTTATTTTAGAAATATAATTAGAGCTCCGCACAAATAAAAATAAATTCTGGAAAATCACGATTTTGGGGCACTTAAATGGTTTACACTGAATAAAATGATAAGGTTGCCTTGTCCACTGAAGCAGAACGGAGTGAAGCTGTGCAAATTTCGACCAATAATGCAATTATTAGATTTCTATGCAATTTTATTGTCTATCTTCTATAGATCACCCACAATAAACGTGTTATTGTAAACGAGAATCTTAAACTTTAATATTTTTTAGTTAGCTCAAACATCCTTTCTCACTATTTGTTTATTGAAGAAACATCAATCTTATATTACTTTACATTTTAATGTATTAAAATGAGTTCTCATGAATGAATATATGTGAAATGTTATGTCTAGAATGAAACATAAGAGAACCTCTTATGAAAAGAGGTATTTACAATTCATAAAATTTAATCAATAATCAATTTCACTTTTAAATGTGACTAGCGACCCAGGCGTATATAGTATTAAAATTCATCATCACTGACCCTTTTCATTATCATTCATCATCATAGACATCATTTCAGCCGAAAGAGATCCACTGCTGAACATAAGCTTTCTCCAATGATCACCACAACAATACAAATTTTACCATTAATTACATATTATTATAATGGTTAATTAATTAAATATTACCAATTACACATTGGAGTTTTAAATAATATTTTTCCTATAAAACACATTACAGAATTCTTTATTGTTTTGCAAATAGTTAAATGCAATATATTCATCATGAATACTAATATATGTCCAATGTCATGAGAAATATTTAAAATATCGAATTTTTTTTTTATCAATCATAGAATAGAACAGTGTTCATATTCAGCTGAATATTTATTTATCTACTTATGTGAAACACTAGCCTAAAGAACAATTTTTCCTATTGTAATTCATGTAATTCTATTAATATATTAATTTCTGACCATCCTATCTAAATATAGCTCTTAGATTTCTTTAAAAATATTTAATAAATACATTATTATTTGCTAGAATATGATATCTTCCTTCTGAACACTATCACTAAATCTCAATTCAAAACCAATGGATTCTCAAAATGACCTGCAGTGGTTAACCTTGTTCTGCTTCTTAGAAGACAATTAGAAATATAAATTATATTGATCACAAAACCAAAAAATATGATCTCAAGATAGCTTAAAAATTGTCAGACAAACTTAATCTCGTTGGTAGTATACCAATATGGTTTGAAAGCTACACAACCCTTCAGTAATAAGCGACGAAGTCACAGAAAACAGCTGATAACGTCAACATAGATAGCAATATTAGACAACGTAATTATTGACTTGTTGCTATTCACAAGTTCAAGCTCAGTTTTATTCATTTTCAATGTTGTCTTTGGATACATCATTTGTTTTATCCCACAAACGCTGTTCACTTTCTAGAAGTTCTATTAATGAACCTTGATAACAAAAACCGGCGCGGCGCCGTGACGTTACGTGCATGGATAAGTTCAAACGTGTTTTGTATTGCCAGGCCAGATCTACTCTACAGTTCGGCGGCCGGGATGACGGTGCTCTTGTGCTGGGTTTGAGGTGGAGACACGGCTAGAGTGAATGTATGTGTCGCTACCTCGGCACCGTTATCGCGTTCGTTGTTGAAGTCCCAGTGATGGTGGCAATGGACAAACAGCCTTATTGTCTGCCATTTGAATTTTGGCGTGAAGAATTTTATTTTCATATCCTTCTCTGCAAACCCTTACATTAGACACCCATATCATGGGGGTGTATAAATAATAACTGGCAATATTGGATTTAAAATGACATTACTTAGCTAATCATGCAATGTCATCAAAACTAAACTTGTATACAAAATTCCAGCTCAATCGGTAGGGGATAACTGTTTTAAAATTCAGTTGCAAGATTTGACCAATAGTAACAAGAATAGTTAATTAACAGTTTGTAAATATACCTATGGATAAAATTTCTGTAGTGTATGTCCTCTATACGTGTTATTAGTTGGTCTGCGAGAAGTAGTACAGTCTTGAGAGAGAAACGGCGAGAACAGAAGTTAAACAGGTCTTCTAAAGAAGGGCCAAGTAGTTCCATTACCATGACATTGTAGTCCCCTTCGGAACCACACCATTTTATAGCTGGGATGCCAACTGCAAAATATTATAATTTAATAAGTTGACTGAGTTTAAAAACCTGAACATGCATTTTAGGCTCATGAAAATATTAAGATATGATTTGGGCTATTGGTTATAATATTATTCAAATAACAATAATAAAAATTTTTTTTTTATCTAAAATGCCCAATTGAATTTTCCAAATAACCTACTTAGTAATTTACTTACACAGTAAAAACAAATACTGTGTAGACACAATAAATTTATGAATATACAAAATGCAAAGAAGGACAAAATTATCAAGAATATAAAATACTATAATTGACTTCTTCAATGTTATTTTTTGTTTTATATAATGTTTTGTTCATATTTTTGTTTATCTTATGCTTTGTACATAGTAAAGGACAAAAAGAGTTAACAAGAATTACTTAAATTATAGAATTAGTTGTTATAATGTTAATTCCAAATGAGCTCTACAATCACAGTTCCAGCCACTGTTACTAACATTGTACCATCAAATGGATTGAAAATAGTAATAATTGGAAAGTCAATTTGTTCAACTTGTTCATCAAATAAACAAAAAATAATGGGCTTGAGACCAAACTAGAGTAAGTAATGAACCAATACACAGATATTATTATATCTTTTAGGAAAAAAATAAGACACAATTTATATGTTTATTTTTTCAGGTGATCATATAAAAATGTAATTACACTATTATCATTACAGATTCAAGTACATGATAAAAGTACATTATCAACCAATTTGCAAACAGTAATAGCTTCCTCCGATCAGATTGCAATTTGGTTGCAAATATTGCTGTAAAGTTTGGTATCAATTAGTTACCAAAAAGGATTAATTTAGGTTTAATCACTGTGATGCAAAAAAAAAAACTTCATTCCAACTAATTAAAAATAAGCTTAGACCCAACTATCCTTTGCATGCTCATTATCTATCTAATTTTTTTTTGCACTTGTGATTTCACTTTAGTAGTACTTGTGGTGTTAAGATCTGTAATAAAAATAATTGTAGAATAGTAAAACATACCTCTTCCTTGCATAAGTTTGTAAAATTTACTTTCTATATGTAACTGTGGGTGTCTAGTCTTAATACATTCTAATTTGATGGCTACCTCTTCTCTGGTGACAATATTTGTTCCTGAAATAGGTATATTTCACAATTTTAGCAAAAAAAATTAAACATTAAAGTATACTTCCAGGGTTTAATATCTTATGTTCATGTAGATTTACATTTAGTTGGGGTCGTTTTGGAGATGTAAATGGAAAAATAGTTTCTACTTTATTTACGAGACAAGACTAAATAGATAACAATCACACTGGTGGACAGTCAATAGGCAGAAAATTTTATAACATTCGATATAGTTTACAAATTGAAGTTTTTAAAACATGAAGAGTAATCTGAACTTAAGTAAAGACAAATACTGAGATTAACAATAATCAATAGTTCATACTGTGAAATTTGAATACAACGCCCACTAGCCACGTTATTAATATAACTAAGCTAAATTAAACAACATGAACCACACATCAAGTTAGACTAGGCAGTTTCGAAATCAAAAGTGCAGCTGGTCAACCAATTTTCTTTGTTTACAACTGTTCTTTTCTATGCTTACCCAGATAAATATCTCCAAATGATCCAGAACCAATTTTTCGGCCCAGTCTGTATTTATTACCGACACGAAGTTCCATTTTAGTGTTCGATAGAAGACGGAATCACAACAATATCACTGACCACCAAATCATTACAAGACGGCCATATTGCGATAGACGCACAAGTGTATAGCAGTTAATAAAGTATGATAACTTGGGTGAAAATAGTCGCAACTTATAACTTTTATGCACCTCCAAGAATTCTTTATTTATACACCGAAACGTGTATGACATTAAAATATCCTCCCTTTTTAGAGAAAACCTTGTAAAACCGATTATCTCATTACACATGCACATGAAGGTTTTTGTAAATTTGACGAAATAGCAATGTTGCAAGCATAAACAAAATAAATCAATAGTGATGTTAATTACAATCTATATAATTAAACTAATCTACTAAAAAGAAAACTGTATGTTATAGTATATAATATTCTCTCTTTTAAATATTTTTAAAATCATATTAAACATCTAAGACATTAATTTTGAAATCTATACATAGGAGTTCCAATTAATATTTGTATGACAAAAAATTTACGCACGTGTTTGCTATACCACGAGTACATTATGAGATCACTTGACCACTTTGAATACATTTACACAATTGCATTGATGCCCGAAAAAGATTTATAGAATAAACTACAAACTTGAACTTGCAATACGTCCACAAATATAAATTATTATTTTTACTTTTTCGAGGAAGAAAAAGTATTTTAAAGTACCGAAGAACTGCTTCGTCTTGAATGTAATGTATAATCTCAAATCTGGCAATAATATGTAATAAGTGTGTGTTGTAGGCAAGTACAATACATGATACAGTTAGGGCGGCTTGAATCAAATCCTATAAACTTAAATTGTTAAATGAGATTTAAGATTTATAGTGTTGCATACAATATGTCGTAACTAAACTGAATTTAAGCTAAAATTGAATTTAATTTTATTGGCTCAAGCCGCCTGTCCACGCTTCCTCAAATTTATTTTGGTAAGTTGAGAGGTAACAGATATAAAAAAAAATTAATATTATGTAAAATTCAATAATGTAAGCCCGATTAATTATAACGAATTAAACACATTGATGAACCAATGTTTTTATTAGAGGTGGGTGATTATGAGATATACTAATGTAATCATCGTGATATCTCAATTATATCTTTAGGGTCTACTGTGCCACTCTAAGGTTAGGTAGTTTGTATAAATGAAACATACAATCAGAAGGTTGATTATAAAGTATATTTGTTACTTTTTTTTTTTTTTTTTTTAGAACTGACTACACTGTTAGCCTTATGGGCCCTAAAGCCGCTGCGGCTTTTACAGCTTCACCGGACTTGGGGGCGAGCGCAGAGGGCACTCAGCCGCGAAAGTTTTGTGGACGACTCGCACGAGGGCGCCAGAGTGGCATGACCTCGGCTCGGGCGGTCGTCGCGTACGCAAATAAGTCGCGAACTAACTGAATCCCTACACCTACGATTCGAGCTAACTCAATTATACACATAGGCACGTTCCCTTCCCCCTGGGAGGAAGGAAGGAACCATGCGTATGTGTATTCAGTAATCGGAATGTTTTCTACACTAACTAGCGCTAACTAACTAGCGTAAAAAAAGAAAAAAAAAGGTTCCTCACAGAACCTATGTACCTGTGTGGTGTGCACGTGTGTATGTTCATACGTGTGTAATGTTGTATGTGGGTAACTAAGTGCTGCACGTATAATGTCACTTGTATCGCGCGGGCGGTTGCCTGACCCAAGGGTTTCATACCGAGGAACGGACCTAGGCTTGGGTCACCCGCTAAAGAGGGTGAACGTATGGAGTGTGCGGGAGCGAATTTGACCGCCCGTCCTCTGCGGAGAGAACGGTGGTTACGTGGGCGTGGGCGCTGTCACGCTCTATTTGGAGAGACGAATCGATAGAGTTTATTGTACATACGAGTAAATAAAACTTTTTGCGCGGCCGGCGTTTATGCCGGGTGGTCACGTGTTTCACAGTCGAGACGGTGTAACGTCTCAACGAGGCGGGGGAAAGCGCATATGGTCTTGACGAGACCGTAACGCTCTAGGTGGTCATTGTAGTCAATGACCTTCTGAATACCATGTTCGCGAAGGAGCAGGATCATAATATCATTGCTCGCAACGTTAGAGGGAGCGCGGGGCGCGGAATTATCCATCGCCATACGAGGCTGTGGATTAGGGCGACGGGGCCCCCATGCGTTTGGAGCCGAACGCACGGGTTGTGATTGACCGCGTAAAGGCGCGGGAGGGCTGGCGGCGGCCGGGATTTGGTGAGGGACTGGAAGCGCGGGAAATTCCCCTGGCGCCAGCAGGGGTTGCGCTCGGAGGGCTGAGGCGGGAGGCGCCGCCCGGGGGGCCTCCTGCCTCTGGTGCCGAGGCCGCGTAGTGCGCGGAGCTTTGGGGCAACCGCGATGATTCGCGGGGTGCCCCTCCCCTTCGCACAGTACGCAGCTCGGGGGGGTGGTGGAGTCACGCTCGCGCGTGCACTCCCTAGTAGGGTGGTCCTCTCGGCACTTAACGCACCGCGGACGAAGATGGCAGTTACGGGCGGCGTGCCCGTAGAGCTGGCAGTTGTGACACTGTGAAGGCATGTGGGTTTTGTATGGGGGCTCGACGGTGACGCCGGAGAGCCCGCATACATTTTCCAGTTGAAAGATGGCCTTTCCCTCGGGGGAAAGGTCCAGAATGGTCACTACCATTTGTAGTGGCCACTTCTCCTTATTGTACATTCTATGTACTTCTCTAATCGGATAGTCCTGCTCCGCGAGCGAGGAGCACACCTCCACGGGGCTGACCTCCACCGGAATACGGCGGATCACCACGCGGAGGACGCGCTCCTCCGCAAGGGAGTAGGTAAAGAATTGAAGCCCTCTCTCCCGGAGGAGGGCAGTGAATTTACGGTGAGTATCCGATGAACTCACCGTAACGGAAATACCATTAAGGGTATTTCGGGCTTTGTGGTATTGCAGGTTGAGCCTGCGCAACTCATTAACTAGAGTCGTCCAGGCCGCTTTGTCCCGGACGATGATAGGAGGTGGGGTATGCTCTTTTTTCCCGACAGCGGGTGCGGGGAGCGCGGAGGACGCGGAGGCGACGGCGCCACTAACCGTTTTCACGGTTTTAGTTGCGCGAGACGGTTGTGCAGACGGGCTGACTCGCGACGGGCGTTTGCGCGACGCGACAACGTAAAAACCGTCATTTGGGGCCACGGTATCCATCTCCGGAGACGGATCCGGGCTCTCGGGCGAGTCTAATTCGACCGGAAGGGCCGAAAAAGAATTGTTTGTTTTAACCGCGGTTTCTATAGAACGCGCGGGACGGACGTACGGGCTATTTTTTGCCGGCCTAGATTGGGAACGCGAATTACGCGGCCCTCGCCTAACGGAAGCAGGACTTGACCCGCGCGATTGGCTAATCGGGACTGGAGGCGTGGCCACGGCCCCGGATGACGCGACGGACGGACGCGCGACGCTACCCACGTCTCTCCACGACGAAACGCGTGGAGGCGCGGCGCCTGCCGGCGCGGCGCCGACCGGCGCTGCGTCAGTCGGCTTGACGGTTGCGACAGAGGGCGCATCGCTTGCAGAAGCGGCCCCCTGATTGGTTGCGGTGGATGGACGCGCGACGCGTGGAGGCGCGGCGCTTACTAGCGCGGCGCCAGTCGGCTTAGTTGTCCCGACAGAGGGCGCACCGCTCGCATAAGCGGCCCCCTGATTGGCTGTGGTCGCAACGGTGCGACGCACACTCGGAGTTTTCGTTATCGAGTCGAAAAACTCATCCTCGGCCGTAGGGTATCTCACAAACATAAAGTTGCGATACTTTTGATGAGCGAGTTCCATCGCCTTCATCTTATCCTGGAGCTGACATATGCAGGCAACCAGGTCGTTCATATTCATGTTATTTGCCGTATCGGCAGAAGTGGGTGGGAGTTTGGACATATTTATAAATTAAGGCCTCCCTGCCTTAGGGGCAGGGGGGTGCGCCAAAAATTAAATACGACTATCCGAGTCAGGCAAGAGTCCTGTGGTCAAGGTGCAATGACACACAGGAAGAACCTATCGGCCCTAAGGAAACCCTAGCAAGCCCGGGACTGAGGACGCAGACCGGTTATTAAACCGGGCTAGGCCCAAACAGGTTCCCGGGGATGGAAGTTTGCAGGATCGGAGGGTTTGGTAGGAGACACCTGGGGCAAGACTATGCGATAACCGCAAAGGCCTAGATTCCCAGGCCCGTCCGAGTCTGGCTGTTTGCCTCTGAAGGAGACAACCAGCGGGCTGCTCGGGTCACGCCCCGCTCACTTTAGTTAGCACCGTCAGGTATCCAGTGAGTGACCACAAAACCGTGGATTTACAAAAAAAAAACAGCAAGTCGCACCGAAAAGTGCGGTTTACCGCGAGCGTTTGACACCCGTTTGGTGTACGTTGATATTACCAAAGTATATTTGAAATAAAATTCCAAACATACAATCGTAAATAATAGTCACGTGATGGTCAAAATTGAAAACGGAGCGACACGTCCGTTCGCAACAGTGACCAAATCGGAACTCCGCCGCGCCTGTATTTGTTACTAAAATTTTCGGGACTTTATAACCGAACATATGTGTCTGTCAGAGTGGGAGAATCCGGTCCCTTGTTCCTTACTTGCGTTTGGTCAATGCAGTGTGGACAACAGATGTCGTAGCCTAACAGATGCGGTAGCGGGTCGAGCGCCATGGTGCCGAGGAGCGTCTGCTTGGGGTATTGTTCTCGGCCGATCCCTTTCGTTATTTATTGCGTTATTAATGTTGCGCTATTGTGAAGACGAAGTATCGGCGCTGGTCTTCCGGGTGGCATCCTGTGGAGCGCTTCCTCAATGCGGTAGGTTCGCATGTGCTTAACGCAAGGATAAGATCGTATTTGTGATTGATAATATTTTGCTTGGTAGCAGCTACAGGACTCCCCCTCAAGCGAAGCGTACCGGCAGTTTGACTGATCGTCCCGACCGTGTTGTGGTACGAGTACTCTGCGGCTGTGGGTCTGTAGTCTGCTTATAGCTCGACGTTGCTCTTGACACGTATATATTGTCTGGTGTAGTATCTTCAGTATTGAAGTTTATGGTATATGCGGGTTTGAGACGGTAGATCGATGTGGTAGGCGATCGATTGTCGGGAAGTTGAAGTACGAACGTTTTGTTGTTTCGTTCGATAACTTTGAACGGCCCTTCATATGTAGGTTGCATCGCTTTTTTCATTGAGTCTGTGCGAACAAAAACGTGTTCACAAGTTTGTAAATCCTTATGAATAAATATTTGTCGCTTGTTTGAATGCGAAATGTTTGGTTGGTCTAGCTTGACAGCGGCGATTGTACTTCGTAATTTCGTGACAAAATCGTAGTCCATATCTGTGATTAATGAACTTGAATTGAAAAAATCGCTTGGTAAACGGATGTTGTAGCCATACGTTATTTCGGCTGCGCTTAAGCCAGTGTCGTTCCGTGTAGCGGCACGTAAACCCTTGAGCACTGTAGGTAATTCTTCTACCCAAGTTGAACCATGACATAGACGAGCTTTGAGTGCGGTTTTCAGTGAACGGTGCCAGCGTTCGATCATACCGTTTGCTTGAGGATAATAAGGTGTTGTACGGTTATGCGTTACTCCCATAACACTTAGTAGCTTGCCGAATAGTTGACTCTCAAATTGACGGCCTTGGTCACTCGTTAGGTATGTAGGACAACCAAAACGAGTAATCCAATTTTCATAAATAATTTTAGCGACTGATTCAGCTGAAATGTTCCCTGTAAGAATCGCTTCAGGCCATGTTGTTGCTCGATCGATGATCGTAACTAGGTAACGATATCCTTGAGGTGAAGTTGGTAGTGGGCCTACGATGTCGACGTGTATGTGCTGGAAGCGGTCTGAAGGCGGAAATTTTGACGTTTCACTCCAGGTGTGACGGTTTATTTTACATTTCTGGCAGTGAATACATTGTTTCGCCCAGGTAGCGACATCGGTGTTCATAGAAGGCCAAAAGAATTTTTCGGTCATAAGCTTGCGTGTGGTGCGTATTCCAGGATGGCTTATATTGTGGACAGCATTGAATGCGTCACGACAAGATTTTTGCGGCAAGTATGGTCGTATGCACGGTGTTGACGTCTCGCAGTATATAGATTTGCTAGTTCCGGGCAAAGTAATACGTTTTAGCGCCAAATTACTTTGTTGAAGGAGTTGTTGCAGTATAGCGCTATCTCGCTCTTGCGCAAGTGCTATTTTATTGTAGTCGAGTGATGTAGGACATGTGATCGACTCGACTCGGCTGAGAGCGTCTGCGACTATGTTATCTTTGCCACTTATGTGACGTATATCAGTGGTAAATTCGCTGATGAAAATTAATTGTCTTGCACGACGTGGAGTTTCCGAAGGAGAAGATAGTTTTTGAAGCACGTAAGGGCTTGTGGTCGGTGAATACAATAAGATTTTTTCCTTCGAACATTTTCCTAAAATGTTTTACTGACATGTAGATTGATAGTAGCTCTCTATCGAATGTGCCGTATTTACGTTGTGCGTCACTAAATTTTTTCGAGAAATATCCGAGAGGCTGCCATGTGTCTTTCACATATTGTTGTAATACAGCCCCGGCTGACTTATCCTTTATACTGGCAAATTTCAGCTCCTGATAGGGACAAAAATGGCCGTGACTGGCAACATATCAGGACCTGATATTTTGCCCGTCGTCGTATTTACATACAAATTTGAGCTTCAATATTTTAAATATAAAGTTCAAACTTCTGTACACACTTTACCCAAAAATAAATGCAAACTTTAGACAGAGAATTACACATCGCCCGGCGGCCATTTAATTCGTAATTTAGTCCGTTGCGAACTACTGATTGCGCGTGTGCTGTGCTCCGGAATTGTTTAACGTTTTGTGGTTTATACTATAAAAGACAATTGATTCTACACTGAAAATAATGGATAGGTAAGTACTAAATCATTGTAAGATAATACATTTCGTATTTGAGAAGTTTTTAGTTCATTTTTCGTCAAATTCCCACACCAAGTCGAGTTGTAACCGAAATTTTTTTTCGAGTTTTTTAAATAAATTTAATAAAGTAGCTATATTTACAATAGGAATATGATTAATATCTATAGTATAACTAATCATTAACGTAATCCTGATCCCGTCGGGACCTGGTGACTTTTTAAGCTTAAGGCTTTTGAGTATGGCAAAGACCTCCTCAGAAGTGACTGGGGACAGGGATTCTGATGCGGGGAGCTTATTCAGCTCCCCCACGCGGACTTCGATATCCCTGACACGGTCGGTATTTGCGTTGTCGCTTTTCGGGGAGCACTGGCTCTCCGATGGCCTTGTCGATGGTATCGAACGCGGGTGTAGTACCGGGACCCCTTTCGAAGGGGGGCATGCGAGGTTGGGGGTCTATTTTAAGAGCGTGGGCTACTTTCCAGTAAGTCAGATGTGACGGCCTTAGCCCTTCGACTAAGGTGTCCCATCTGTGACTTCTGAACTCGGTTATACGGGCTCTAACCGCTCTCTGGAGTGCGCGTAACCGTGCGCGGTTTGCCTCGGTCGGATAAGAGTCATGCGCACGAGTCGCAGCGTTCTTCTCCGTCATCAACGCTCGCACGTCGGCAGGGAGTACAAAGCGGCGATCGTTCGCCGCTTTGACCTCTCTCGAGGCCTCTCCGATGCCGATTTGGAGGTGGTCGACTAGGGAGTCGATCGCGAGATCTACGTGCGCAACTGACTCCAATACGTCCGGGACCCTAACGAGACTGGGCGAGGACTGCCTATCCGCGAGGTAGTGTTTTAATTTGGCATAGTCAACCATTGTGACTGAAGGAGGGCTGGAGTCATCTAGTTGTCCTAGCTGTAGGATGACCGGGCGATGGTCGGAATCGAGTTCGTGTACGACCCGAATGAGTCGTACCTGAAGCGCGATATTTTTCAGTAGAGCTATGTCAAGCACTGTCGGTGTACAGTGATCTTGAAAGTGGGTGGGAGTGGGAGGCGCTATGACGTCAAAGTTTAACTCGTCCGACAACCCTTCGAGAATAACCCCATTGCTGGAGTCTCTCCAATTGTTGAAGGACGTGTGTCCACTGTTGAGGTCACCTGCGATAATGACCGATGTGCCGAGCGAGAGTAGCTTCTCTAGGTCAGACCTGAGAGGTACTTTCGTCGGTGAGTGGTACACGGATACGATCGTTATGGACGGATGATCGGTCATTCCTAGTCTACGCACGGATACTTCCATATTGGTAAGTATTGGAGGATCTACCGGCATGCAATACAACGAGCGCTTGTAGTAAATGAGAGTGCCGCCCCCTCGGCCGTCACGGTCATTTCTAACAATGTTGTAGTTTGCAATACTCGGATTGTGTTTACCATGCTTTAAGAGCGTTTCCTGTACTAAGAGAACGTCTATTTGATGATCTTTAAGAAAAGTCGCGACGAGATCACGCTGCGGATATAAGTTCCGCGCATTAAAAAAGGAGATGTTTAAGCCTCTCGGCTTGAGCCTAGCCATTGAGAGGCCTGAGGTTGGCGGCTTCGCGATCGAGACGCTGTAGCGTCTCTACGAGCCGGGGAAATGCAGCTATGGTTTCGACGAAACCGTACTGCTCCATATGGGCCTTGTATGCGAGAACCTCGCGTATCTCGTGCTCCCGAAGAAGCGATAACATGAGGTCGACTTTTGTGGAGGCGCGGGGCGCGGGGATGTCCATAGCCATGAGGGGCTGTGGTTTGGGGGCCCATGCGTTCTGAGTCGAACACACGGGTTTGGGCTGCACCTGGGGTGCGGGGGGGCCTACGGTCGCCTGAGTGCGGCGGGGGGTCGGAAGGGACGGAAACACCTCTGGATTGAGCAGAGGTTGTGCCCGGAACCCTGAGGCGGGGGGTGCCCTCTGAGGGGCAGCCTGCCAAGGGCGGCGAGGGTGCGTGGTGCGCGGGGCCTTGGGGCATCCGTGATAGTTCGCGGGATGTCCCTCCTCCCTGCATAGTGCGCAGCTCGGGGGGGTGGTAGAGTCACGCTGACGCGTGCACTCCCTGGTTGGGTGGTTCTCAAGGCACTCAACGCACCTCGGACGTAAGAAGCAGTTGCGAGCGGAGTGCCCGTACAACTGACAGTTGTGGCATTGGGAGGGTTTCGAATTTTTGTATGGAGGCTCTACGGATATGCCGGAGAGCTCGCATACTTTCTCGAGGTTGAAGATTTTTTGCCCTCAGGCGTCTTATCTAGGATTAGTACGAACATTTGAAGGGCTCGTTTGTCTTTGTTGTACGTCCAATGTACCTCTCGGATGGGGAATTTATGTTCTTCGAGGGAGGCGAGGTCTTCCTCGGGTATGATTTCGACGGGGATACGTCGAAGCACAACTCGTAGGACTTGCTCCTCTTCGAGGGCGTATGTGTAGTAGGGTATATTCCTACTACGGAGGAGGGTGGTTAGTTTTCGATGGCAGTCTGGCGAGCTCATCGTAAGGGAGATTCCGGTCGCGATATTACGCGCCTTGATATATCCTATTTTGAGCGATTTGAGCTCATTAGTTAACTTGGTCCAGATAGCTTTGTCGTGGATTATGATTGGCGGGGGTTTTTGCTTTTTGCCGACGACCGGTTCGTCGGTTTTTGAGGAGGGCGAGGGGGTAGCGGAGCCGTTTGCCGTTTTGGCAGTTTTTGCCACGTTTTGCTCAACAGGGCTGTCACGGGGCACGCGTTTACGGGATTTGACGACCATGAAGTCGTCATTGTCCGCGGCAGCTTCGGTCGGGATTATGACCGGTTCTCGGAAGTGGAGCGAAAACTCCATTTCCGAGGAAGGGGTTGGGCTAACCGGGGCGTCCATATCTAGTTCGACTGGGAGGGCCAAAAAAGAATTAGTGAGGGGTGTTGTTGCCGCGGGGGCAACGGGTTTAGCGGGGCGGTCTTAAGGGCCGGGGGTAAAAGATCGCTGTTGCGATTTTGCCCGGCACGAACGTGGGGTGCGACTCGCACTTGCAAGGCTAGAGGGGTGGGGGTACTCGGTCGCGGGTACCGAGGCGGGCCGCGCGAAACCGGGTGGCGCGGCGGCGGGTGAGATCGCGGCGGAGGCGGAGGGGATGGCGTGCGCGGTAACGGTGCTCTGATTGGCTGATGGCGGACTTAGCGAGTCCGCCATCTATGCCCTGCTAACGTACTCATTACTGAGCTCGGGCATATGTAGAGACATAAAATTAATAAGGCGCTGGTTTTCAGCTTCCAGCTGCCTAAGTCTAACTTCTAATTCCGCATATTTAGGATCGGCCATCGCGTTGGCAGTTTGGAGGACGGGGGAGTAAATTTATTCACCTCCCTGCCTGGAGGGCAGGGGGGTACGCCGAATGAGTTTAACGGGCTATCCGAACCCGGAGCAATGAGACCTGTGTGTCGAGGTGCAATGACGCACAGGAAAAGGACCTAACGTTTCCCTAGGGGAGTCCCTAACAGTCTCGTGGCAGAGGACGCAGGCCGGTATAAACCGTGGCTCCGCCCAAACAACCACGAAGATGGATGGTAAGGATAGGAAGGGTTGGGTAGGAGACACCTGGGGCTTAACTATGCAAAAAGGCAAAGGCTAAGATTCCCAGGCCCGTCCGAGTTATCGTTTACCTCAGAAGGAGGTAACCGGAGAGCGCTCGGGTCACGCCCCGTTCGTCTTCGTTAACACCGTTAGGTATCCGACTAACGACCACTAACCGTGGATTTGCGTGCCTGAGAAACAAGATTCGCGCTGAAAAGCGCATTTGTTGTCGTACTGAGAAGTACGGTTTTTCGTGTGCACCGAAGTGCTACACGAAATGTGCGTGCGAGACGGCGCTATGCGCGCAACGATATTTCTGACATTCATTGTGAGTTTTTTAAATTATTAGAGTTTTTATGCAATCCTAACAAATATTCTCATATCTTATTTTTAGTGTAGGTTTACAAAATAAATGAAACACATATCAGTTTAAATTGTTTATTTATCAGTTAATACAGTTCATAAAGAATAGATAAATTATAGTTTTATATATAGGTACTATACAAAATTATTGCTAAATAATTTAATTACTGCATGCCCGCGAATTTTAGCGTTTCGCGGGAATACCTGTGCCGCTTAACTTTTTTTTCCAAAATGGCGCGTGCTGTTTAAGGGTTATCTGAGGCGTCGGTAAACATCGCGATATTTGCTGAATGCAACGGATGAACTAGTAAAGCTGCATTTTTTATTGCATTTTTACATGCTTCGAATGAACATGTTGCTTCGTCAGTCCACTCTATCTTAGTTTTGTCGTTTTTCTTCACCGAATGTAGATAAGAGTTAAGCGGTGCCTGCAATGTGGCGGCGTCGGGAATGTGCTCTCTATAGAAATTTATCATTCCGAGAAAGCGCCTTAGCTCTTCGATATTGCTTGGTTTCGTGTACTGAGTAATTGCTGTGACTTTTTCGGTAGGCAGTTTAATGCCATCCTTAGACACAGTATAGCCTAGGAATTTGACTTCTGGTTGGCCCAGGACACATTTGGCGGGATTAATAGTGATACCATTTTCTTCTAGACATTTCAGTACGGTGCGAAGATGCTGTTGATGCAGAGTTTCACATGATGAGGCGATCATTACGTCATCTATGAACGGAAATACGTAATCGAGTCCACGCAGTACTTCATGAATGAACCGTTGGAATGTCTGGCCGGCGCTTTTCAGACCGGGTAGCTTACGTGGAAATTCGAATAGTCCCATTGGTGTTATGATCGCTGTTTTCTCAATATGTTCTTCCCTTGTACGGAGTTGTGAGTAGGCTCTGTTGAGATCGATAACGCTGAATATTGTTTTACCGGCGAGTTGATGAGTGAAATCTTTGACACGCGGTATAGGATAGCGATCGAGAATTGTACAGGAATTAAGTCGTCTGTAATCCCCACATACACGTAAACTTTCGTCTTTCTTCGGCACGATATGAAGTGGAGATGCCCAAGGGCTTTTGCTTGGTCGGCATATACCCTGTTCTAGCATATTTTCAAACTCCTTTTTCACGGCGTCGTAGCGGTGTGGTACGATTGGTCGAGCACGGCAGTATACTGGCGGTCCGGTGGTCTCGATGAAATGTTCAGCTTTCGGCTCGATAGTGTTCGATGTTGGAGTGAGACGAGTGATTCCAGGGAATTCGGCTAGTATCGCGTGATACTTTTGGTTATCATCGATAGTTTTGATTGTAGGCGCGTTGCATAGGTGAACAGATGATATCGATGAAAGGCGAGTTATACCGTCGATTAGTCTTCGATTCGGTAGATCGACAATCAATTTGTGATGCTTGAGAAAATCAGCCCCAATAATCGGTTTGCTGACCTCGGCAACAATAAAAGTCCACTTGAACGGTCGGCGTAGGTTGAGATCAAGTGTAGTAGTTTTTTCACCGTAAGTGGGTATTACCGTATTATTAGCTGCGTAGAGTTGAAAATCGAGTGGCTTCTTTGTAGTTCCCTTTGTTCGAGGTAATACGGAAATATTTGCGCCGGTGTCGATGAGAAATTTGTATTGCGAATTTTTATCAACGACGAATAGGCGGTAGGAATTTTCTTCTACGCTGGGTTCCGCCTCTGCCAACGTATGTTTTAGTTTTCCGACTTCCGATAATTTTTTTCTTTGTATGTACTTCGAATGCTGGAGCGTTGGCAGTGGCTGGTACTGCAGTTGCGATGTATTCTGGAACCGAGCTTGACATTATGACTTTGTTTTTCATGAACAAACGAGGAGCTTGATGATGCTGAGCTTGCTTGTTGATGGCTTGATATTTTGTCAGTCGTCGTCGGGTTTCGGTTTTGTGTTCGCGGGGTCACCACTTTAGGGTCTACTGTGCCATTCTAAGATTAGGTAGTTTGTATAAATGAAACATACAATCAGAAGGTTGAATATAAAGTGTATTTGTTACTAAAATGTTCGGTTCTTTATAACCGAACATATGTGTCTGTCAGAGTGGGAGAATCCGGTCCCTTGTTCCTTGCTTGCATTTGGTCAATGCAGTGTGGACAACAGATGTCGTAGCCCAACAGATGCGGTAGCGGGTCGAGCGCCATGGTGCCGAGGAACGTCCGCTTGGGGTATTGTTCTCGGCCGATCCCTTTCGTTATTTATTGCGTTATTAAAGTTGCGCTATTGTGAAGACGAAGTATCGGCGCCAGTCTTTCGGGTGGCATCCTGTGGAGCGCTTCCTCAATGCGGTAGGTTCGCATGGGCTTAGCGCAAGGATGAGATCGTATTTGTGATTGATAATAGTTAGCTTGGTAGCAGCTACAGTCAACAATTGCAAACCATGGCGGAAAAGCTAGACGTTAAACAACCGAGACTAGTCAAACTCTCTAGCCCACTGCTACTTCAGGCCAACGCTAGACCCCATACTTCACGACAGACAGTCGCTAAATTAGAGGAACTGCGGTTGGAATGTCTTCGATATCCACCATACTCTATGGACCTTGCTCCAACAGATCAGCACTTTTTTGGAATTTGAATAATTTCTTGCAAGGAAAAAAATTCAATTCTCATGAGGCTATCCAAACCGCCTTAAAATATTTTATTGATTCTCGCTCCCACCAAATTTTCAGCAATTGAATTAATGAACTACCTATAAAATAGCGAAGGTGCTTATATAATAATGGTACATACTTCGATTGATTAAATGTATAATTTTATAATATATTTTTGTTTTATATTTTCCATATAAAACGCTAATTTCATATGTAAGGACCTAATATATCTATACTAATACTATAAAGCTGAAGAGTTTGTTTGTTTGTTTGTTTGGTTGAACACGCTAATCTCAGGAACTACTGGTTCGAATGGAAAAAATTTTTGTGTTAGATGGCCCATTTATTGAGGATCACGCTATGATCAATAGGAGCGGAGCATCAATGAAAAATGTTGCAAAAAATGCAGAAAATTTATTCCTTTTGGAAGTATCCATTGCGTGCGCTGCATAAATCGTTAAAGTTATGGAACATTGAAGTGTGACGGAATTGTTTCTCTTAAAAAGTTCTAAAAAAAGTCCGCGATAGAATATGTCTATCTTTTAAGGTTGACGTAATATAACCTTTTTTATGGTATTAAAATTTGTTCTACAATAACGCATTATTTGCGAAGGTGTTTTTATAAACATGGTATTAATCCTTATCGAAAGAAATACGTTATTCATCACAAGTATTTAATTTTGGACAAAATTGCCCTTTACATCAGTTGATTTCAATGAATATCTTAGGAGATTTCACAGTTTTAAAATAACTCCGCAGTAAAATAATAATCAAGTACCGCGCGTGCATTTTAGCAGAATGATGTAGGAGGCGGGCGGCACCTATATAATTGTATTGTAGATGCCTACGACAATTGTTATTAGTCTCTGCCTACGTCCCACTCTCTCATAAGTGACGCAGACGTAATTGCGCGGGTCAGCTAGTGGATTATATAATTATAAAGGGTGAAAAAATTCGTTTTTTAACGGGAGATGGAGTAAAAGTATATTAAATATTGAAGATATCAAATTTTACTCAAAGGAAACATTTTTTCATTTTTTGAAACAATAATATCCGCACTCACAGATTTTCTAAAAAAAGCTTACCTATGTTGGGAATCGAACCAACAAAAAATGCAAAAAACAAACATGCACTATTTTATTGCACCAATCGATAGACTCCATGCTAAGGATAACCATGAAATTTAACAAAAATTAACAATAAAAACCAAAAAAATAAATAACAAAGAAGATATAAATTAAAATTATTATTTCCATACATTTTAACAAATTAACTGATTAGTTGCTCGAAATGAGATCCATTGTCTTGTATGCTCAGATTATTACTTAATTATATTTCATTGTACACGAGTATAACTAGTGTTTAATTCTTCAGCAGCTCAGCAGCATGACCACTCAAAGTATATGAACATATTTAACTCAAAAGCGGAGTTGTCTCTAAATTTACTCGCTTTGGACGTTGTACGCGTCTCTTGAGACTTCAACATTTACCAAATTTTCTATCATTGAAACAACATCAAAGAGAGGTAGTACACAGAAAAATTTATTTAAAAATGTCCCTCTTGGGCTGGTCGAATACCTCCACCCTACATAAGATCGCAGCCAAGTTACCCATTAGGAACGCGCTAGTGATACCATAGTATTACAAGCGTCAAGCGGACCGTATGCTTGTTGGCTACCATTGTTGTATTAAAAAAAAAACAGGCAGTTTTTGTCTATCGGAATTAATACCTCTCACTAATAATTTGAGACTTTATAGTTTCGTAAGTAAGCTTCCAAGTCATCAAATTATTTCTTCAAATGACTAAATTATGAAATATCAGTAAAATAAACACAAACAGCAAACAAATAAAAAAAATGTAACAAGAGATTATCGAGATATTCATTCCAGTTTCAAAATTACAGCTCCACACAGATAGTCAAAAAAGGGTCTCTAAATTTAATCTTAAATTTTTTTTTTATAATATCTCGTCTATAAAATAGACATTCAAATGTAGGTCCATGTATTAATACATGTTGAGGAGGATTACGGGGCGATTTTTAAATAAATCACTTTTCTTTTATAACATATTTCTTTTTTTAATGTTTGTATCTTAGCAACTCTATATACATTTTCTTTTTAATTCATATACATATATTTTACTAGAAAGGAGATGCGCATTGTTATTCAACACTCTCCCTCAATGCACATCTCATACCTAATCTAAACATAAACTGAGAAAATTGAATTCTAGTAAGAGGCTTTGTCAGAACATCTGTTAATTGGTATTTAGTATTCACATATATAACATTGATTAACCATTCCTCAATTTTTTGCTTTACAAAATTATACTTAATGTCCAAATGTTTAAGGCGTTTTTGATCAGGGTTATTGACCGAGTTAATAGTACTTGTATTATCTTCATACATTGTTACTTTTTGACACTCAACATTTAAATCATTTAATAATTTTATAATCCAACAAGCTTCTACTACTGATTCACATAACGAAATTAATTCTGCTTCAGTTGTGCTTAAAGCTACTATAGCTTGTTTTCTAGATCTCCATATTACGACATTATTAAATAGCATAAATAAGTAACCGCTAGTAGATTTTCTATCATTATCTCTAGCCCAGTCAGAGTCTGCATAGCCTATCAAAGGTATAATATCATTAAAATCATTTTTATAATAAACTAATGCATAATGTAGAGTTTCTTTTACATATCTTAAAATTCTTTTTAATGCCTTCCACAAAGCTTCGTTAGGTTTAGATTGATATCTACTCAAATAACATACAGCATTACATATAATCTGGTCTAGTCCCTACAGCGGCATACATCAATGACCCAGTTAGTGATCTACACTTCTGCTCATAAGATAAATCTAGTTCAGTATCATCAAATTTTACACTTTACCTTTACATTCTAACATCTGATATTTTTTAAGAACCGTTTTTAAATATTTTGTTTGGTTAATTACAATCTTATTCTTCTGCCTATTAATTGATATTCCTATGTACAATAATTCATCGTGTCCCATGTCTTTCATTCTAAATCGTTGTGATAAAAATTCTTTAATTTTGTTTATTTTTATTATATCATCATTCATTATTAAAATATCATCTACATAGATTAATAAATATGTATTATTCATGCTATATAAACAATAATCGTTTTCTGATCTTTTGAATCCATATTCGGTAATTGTGCTATTGAATTTTTCATACCAATATTTTGGGGATTTCTTTAACCCGTATAATGATTTGGTTAACTTTAATACTCTTCCCTCCGGTAATTTTAGTCCTTCTGGTGGTTTAAGATATACATTTTCTTTTATATCACCATATAGAAACGCACCCTTTACATCCATTTGATGTATTTGATAATCTCGACATGCTGCAATTGACAACATTATTCTTAGAGTTTGTAACTTTAATACTGGTGAGTATATACCTTCTAACTGTTCCTTTTGTTGATATCCCTTTACTACAAGCCTTGCTTTACATATTTCTTTCTGTCCTATACATTTTCTTGTAAAAACCCATTTACTATCTAATAATTTTTCTTTCTCTGGTTTTGATACCACTTTCCATGTTTTACTTTCTTCTAATACTTTAAACTCTTCTTTTATTGCATTTTTCCATTCTTGTCTGTCTTTTATATATTCTATTTCCTCATAACATGATGGAATATCTTCCTGGCTTGTCATCAATGCATACAAAACTTCATCACTGTCATTACTTAAATCCATAATATATTCTTCATGCCATTTCGGTTTCTGTATTTTTCTTTTCCCTCTTTCTTCTTGTTCATCTTTACTTTGTATAACTTCATCCACCTGTATGTTTATTTTCTTTGTAGGTATATCTTTAGTATCGCTTGTCATTATATTCGTTTGCTCTTCTCTCCTTTCTTGTCTTGCTTCTTCAAAAATCTTTTGTTCATCTTTTTGACTTCTTTCTTCTTTTTTTTTCTACATGTAAGTATGGTAAGTATATATTTTCATTATACCCTTCATCAAATATAACATTTCTTGCATGTACTACTTTACTTGTTTCCGGGTCAAATAATTTATATCCCGATGTACTATATCCAATCATGATCATTTTCTTTCCCGTGTTATCCAATTTCTGTCTCAATTCCCTAGGTACATGGTTATATGCGATACAACCAAAAACGCGCATGTTTGACACATCAGATTTTCTGCCTGTCCATAATTCACTTGCCGTTAACTCTCTCCCTGCTGATGGACTTCTATTTGTTACATAAGCTGAAAATAAAACAGCATCAGCCCAAAACTCTTTTTCTAACTTTGATTCCAACAGGATTGTTCTCGCCTTCTCCATAAGTGTGCGATTCATTCTCTCCGCAACTCCATTCATTTGCGGATTATAAGGTACTGTATATTGTAGT
Source organism: Saturnia japonica (assembly GCA_033032175.1). Taxonomy (NCBI): domain Eukaryota; kingdom Metazoa; phylum Arthropoda; class Insecta; order Lepidoptera; family Saturniidae; genus Saturnia; species Saturnia japonica. The sequence goes on from CM065314.1 coordinate 11,588,543, forward strand.
GATATTCCTTCTTGTGCACAAAAATATTGAAAATCATTAGTGACGTATTCCCCACCGTTATCTGAACGCAGTTTTGTGTTAAAATGTTTGGTGACGTAATAAAAATAATTTTGAAATTTCTCAAATACCTACTTCGGATTTTTGTTTAATAAGGTATACTTTTACAAAATGAGTATAATCATCGATAAAAGTCAAGAAATATTTATAACCATCTCTACTGGTTGGAGATATAGGTCCACATACATCCGGGTGTACTATTTCAAATGGCTGTTTAGCTCTATATCCAATCTTATTATACGGTTGTCGTGTCATTTTACCTAGCAGACATGGTTCACATAATGTATTTTCTATATTACTATTTCTTAAGTCATTTAAACCATTTACCATATTTGTTTTTACCAACCGATTAATATTATGCATTCCTAAATGACCAAACCTTCTATGCCACAAACTAGCTATCTCATTAAATTCTTTGTTTACATAGTTGCAATTTTGTTGGTTGATGCTTGTCTTAATAGTATACAAATTACCTTCTAAGTTGCCTATCATTATCATGTTATCATATCTATTATAAATTCTAACCTTACCGTGTGTGAATGTCGCTTTATATCCACTTAAATTAATTTTAGATACGGATATTAAATTTTTCCTTAATTCGGGAACAAAATATACATTTTTAATAGTACATGGATATGCTTTTCTACCTACATAACCTATTACATGTATATTTCCAATACCTATCGCTTGTAAAGTTACACCATTTTTAGCAGCTGCAATATATTTAGGTTGCTTAAGCTCTATATAGTCTGTAAAATAATCTTTCGTGTTTACTAAATTATCAGAGCATCCAGAGTCTACATACCACAACAAACTGTCCATCTTTTGTTCACAGTTGTTAGCTACATCTTCACACATAAAACAGTCACTCCCATCTATATTAAAAACTTGATGATCTCTTTCTTGGTTGTAGCCTCCACGGTGTCTTTCGAATCTTCGTTGTTCTCGGTATGTTCCTCGAGCTTGTCCTTGATATGTGCTACGACCACGTCCTTGGTACACGCCGCGTCCTTGTCCATGATAATCGGGGGTCTTTGGCCCATGTAAGCTCCGCGCTGCTCTCCTTGTCCGTAGTATTCACCTCCTCTTTGATACCCACGCCGTACTGAGTTTATGTCACGTCCTTGTTTGTTGTAATCTTGATTCTTCTCCCGACATTGAAACTTTATATGTCCGGGCTTACCACAAGTATAACATAGAAATGCATTATTGATGTTATACTGTGCTGAACTAATATTCTTTTTCTTCTTTTCTTCTTCAGCCATCAGTCTTTTTTTTACAAAATCATACTGCAAATTTTCAACAGTCTCAAATGCTGTAACAATTCCTTCATAGCTTTCCGGCATCGATAATAAAAGATAGTTGACTTTTTCATCCTCATTTAATTCCGACTCCGCTTCCTTTGAATCCGTAAATATCGCCTCTAATTTTAATATATGTTCCAACAAAGACGACTTTTCATTATATTTTAAATACGCTAAATTTCTTCTTAAAAATAACTTTGAGCGTACACCTTTTGCTTTAAAATTTAATTCTAACGTTTTTATCATCTCATACGCTGAACCTTTTCTCACGTAATCAAGATGGGTATCGGACACGGCAGCGATGATGAGTGCCTGTGCTCTTGCCTCACCTTTTTTATTTTCATATTTACTTGCATATTTTTCATCCTCAATAGCTTCGTGAACTTCATTCTCTTTTAAAATACTTTTCAATCGAAATACCCACGTGTTGAAATTTTTGCCATCGAATGGTATGATGGGAAAATGTTTATACATATTTTATTCTTCTGCACATAGCCTAACAATATAATAAGATTAATATAACCATGTCTAATATAACGACGCTCTGCTGCCACTGTTGAGGAGGAGGATTACGGGGCGATTTTTAAATAAATCACTTTTCTTTTATAACATATTTCTTTTTTTAATGTTTTTTATCTTAGCAACTCTATATACATTTTCTTTTTAATTCATATACATATATTTTACTAGCAAGGAGATGCGCATTGTTATTCAACAATACATACTAATATATCAAGCTAATGGGTTCGTAAATATAAAAATCCTATCTAAATTGTCATCGTTGAATTCCAGCATTTGTAGCATTAATAAATTCAAAGAACACATTTTACACCACGAAAACCCTTGTTGTATCCATAGATTTTTCAAGTTAAACTCGTAACTTGCTAAAGCAACGAGTAGATTGATAGGATCTTGTCAACGTTCCTGTGCTGGACGAACTTCGCCGGAGGGCCGGAGCCCGGGGCGGCGAAACCTAAAGAAGACCTTCGGCACTGCAGCTAAATTACCGTATGGCTTTTCTCCTGAATGTAACAAATTTGAAATAAAAACATACCTACTTAAAAATGGGTTTTTTATCTTAGATATAGCACTGAGAATAGAAATGTAAAGTTTAGGTGGTTTAAAGGTCTCCCAGGCAGACAGACAAGCTTTTTCAATTTTTTAGTAAAAAGTTGTGTCTCTATATTTTGTCTTAGTACAAGGGGCTTAAAATGCCATACCGCCTGTTATTTATTGAATATATTTTAACCTTGTTTAGAATTTTTCTGACAATGGTCTGGCCTTGAGAGGGCTCCAAACCCGCGAACGTATTTCTGAATGGAGGCCGGCCGCCCAACACCCAGAGGATCGAGATAGGCCACCCGCACCCCCTACGTCCCTCACTTGTGGGCCACTCATCGAGCAATAGCTACTAAAGTTGTAATTCATTTTGTGTTTAGACCACTCATACTTACATCCAGAGTAGTTCAACTCTGATGATGATGGTATTTATAGTAAATAATGGTACTCAATCAATCAATGGTAAGTCAAAATGCCACTCTTCACAATTGTTATGAATATATTATGAGATCGTCTATATGATAATAACTAAATACTTAAAACTGGCTCAACTAATCTCAATTTGTCTTAAGGACCACCAAGATGTTGCAACATGTCTGGTATGTTTCCGGATGCTCACAATAAGGACTTCGACGTGTATGTACTGTAAAAAGTGTGCACCTGCAATACTGGGGCATCCTAGCAGTACTAACATAGTCCTGTCTGTCATTGCTAATAAGTTTAAAAGAATTCTTAAAGCACTGAATTAAATTACAATCAAACGTTTTACTAATTAAATTAGTTAGTTTTTGGCGGGATCTTGAAGTGACATGTTGTGGATGTTATTTTTAATTCATTTACTTAGGTTTTTGACCTTATATTATATAATATTGGTGGCGTTTTGCGTGATATAGTTTGGTTTTTGTGCAAAGTGAGGTGGAGTAAGCTGAAAGCATTCATTCCGAGATCCCACAAAAATTTCCTAGAAAGTTCAAACAAGGGAGCCACCATCTTGTGAGGATACTGAATCGTCATAACACTTGACAATAAAATTCACTCGATAATGGCAGTAATGGTCTTCATTAAAGAGGACCGGTTGACAAATTAGGAAGAAGAAGAAGAATTAAATTAGTTTGTACTGATGAAGTTGATGCTTACAAAATAAAGCTCACTGGTTTAAATTAAAAGATTTTTCTTTAAATATTGAATTTATTAAAAGTTATTTTTACGTAATTTAGGGCCGAATCTTCAATTAACAGATAACTTAATTAGAGAAATTATTTTAAAATTTTGACCGGTTTTCCATTAATTATCGACCCAAACAAAGTAAGTTGTGCACATATGTCATAGGGTACTCTACATTTTAATAGCTATTTAGAGTTAAGTTATTATTATTAATATTATTTTTTGGTCTCTTACCTGAATTTATGTCTCATGAAATAAAATGTCAAAATTATTCCTCAAATAAAGTTATCTGATGATGGAAAAATCGACCCTAAGATGATAAAAAGTATATTAGGTAAGTAATTTATAAAGTGCTTAATCCTAAGATCTATGAATAAGAACATACATACATACCTACTTAATAATTAGGTATTTATATCGTAAATTACCAGTCATATTAAAATTTTATTATAGAGCTGTTAAAATTAAAGTAGAAAAAATAATGAAACAATTACTTAAATAGGTAATTAGTTATAGCTATTTTATGAAATGAATAATGGTTAAATTATAATGAAAAATAAATTTGTCAATCATAGTAATATTCAATCAAGCTAAATCCACACTTAAATTTTATAGAATTAGATATTCATTTAATTTAAAGTAATTAATAAAAACATTATTGAATTAAATTGAAAATCCATTTTGTATGGCATGAAAGATAGTTTTGCGCATTTCCTCATATCCACTGTGTTTTGCATCGGCAATAAGTTTATCTTGCAATTTATTAATGTCATCATTTAATTCTTTAGTTACTAGCTTCTTCTGAGATTTTTCCTCTGAATACATATCTTCAAATCTACAACATTTATAATAATTTATTTTAAGAAAATATATTAATTTGCAATCCAAGTCACTGAAAAATAACCGACATTGTTTTATATGTCCTCTGAATTTCTTCTAGTTTTTTGAATTTCTGTTTACGGGCAAGTGCTGATTTTTCTATAGACATCATAAGAGCTTCTGTATGTTGTTCCAAGTTTTTTTCATTTTCTGTCATTACATAATCATCAGCCTTTATTTCTGACAAAATATCTGATAGGGAAGTTAGTAAATTGTCATCGCTTTTCTTCCTGAAATTATATCCATATAGTAGTGATATGTGAAATACTTAAAAAAATTATAAAATAAAAGTTTAAATCATACTAGCAATAGTATATTTTAATGAATAATAATGTAAAATCTGCATGACTGAACTTTGCTTGGTATCTTAAAAAAAAAAAGGAAAACATTTATCTGGGCAAACTTAGCACACTATCAAAATACAAAATTTCATCCAATTGTTGGAACCATTTCCGATAAACTAATTACATATATATAATATATACACAAGAACACTAGAAGAATTACATTATATATGTACACAATAATTGTCCACTTAATATAATTAGATATTATATAGAAAATAGTCTGTTTAATGAGTTTATTTTTAAGTTTTTCAGAATATTTCAGTACTGTCTATACCCGTAACATCGCCTGTGCTACCTATCCTCGCCTAATTTCATATAAGTAGAAGTTTTCAAAATATGTTTAGGACAGCCCACGCATAAAACTGCTAACATTGTAAAAATATGATAGAGCTAGCAGTGGAAGCCTTAAAAAACAAGACATTGTCCTCTTACGATGCAGGAAAAATCTATGGCCCCACCTTATTGGATAGGTTACATAATAAACACCCTAAGAGTCCAGGATGCCCAACTATGCTAACCAATGAGGAGGAAACTAGTATATTAAAAGTGTTAATTGTAGCCGCAGACTATGGTAGTCCTTTCAGTTTGTGTTTTCTTTTTATAGCATTTTTAATATTCATTTGAATTTGGTTATTTTAGAAATCCGTTCAAATAAACCAACTAAATTTTTAAATCAATGTCCATTGAGCTTACGCGGTAGCCTCACCGGTTGAGAGTTAAGACTGATTTAATGACTTAACTATTGATGTAAGTGGATTTAAGGTTATAACCTTCCAAATATCCAATATTGTCTAATTTAATGAGAAAAAGTATTAATTTAAGCGATTTTAAGATTATAAGTCAAATATTGTTCCTTAGTTTTTTTAAATGAAACATTTACTTATCTCTACTATAATTATGCTAGAAACCAATTACTACCAAAACACATATTTGTCTTTAAGTATGAATGACCTAGTTGAATCTGATTGAATGATTAAGAAGTATTGATGTAAGTGAATTTACTTTTTTTCTTCATAAATGTTCATTATTCTGTTATAACAATTTTTCTTCATATTTTGAGTATTATTTTTTTATTTCTGATGGGTTTTTGGTTGAGATAAGTGAAATACTAAGCTAACATCTTCTGTTTTGTTATTGTTAGGATTTGTGATGTTTGACCTGTCACTAAACAACGATTTTTGTATCTTTGAAATAGGGTATAATAATTTGTTAAACACATTTTAATTTTATTTGTTTTAACCAAAAACATTTCATACATAGTAATGGTGATAAAGATAATGCTTTACCCGAACAAGAAGCCATTGACCAGTAATGAGATATTTTCAGGCTGATATTACCATTATGTTAAGAAAATGTGAGGAATCAAAGAAAGTGTTTTCTAATACAAAAAAATAGTTTGGATCAAGTGTAAAGTATATGGTATCTTGCAGAAAAATAACTAGTGTATGTGAAACCATTCACTCATAAATTATTGTTACTAATTACTAATGCAGAATGTATTATTATGATTAAAATAAAAAATAAAATTTACCCATATTATGTACATACCTTTTTGTCAATTGTTCATCCATAACATTCAATACCTTCTGAGTAGCTTCCAAATATTGTTTAGCTCTATTTTTCTGAGGAACTCGTTCTGTTTTGATTCTACTTTCATCTTCCAAAGTTACACTATGTGTTAGCTTCTCTTTTATTTTGTCCATTGGCGAATCAATAAATTGTGAAGTATTTAATAATTCATTTACGTCCTCAAAGATACAGTTTGATTTACCAGACTTTCTATTTAAAGCCACAATTACAAATTGATTCTTGAGACATCAACCACTGTGTTGTCGAAATGAGCGCCAAAAAAACTATTTCCTAAGGATGTCAAATAAACATCGATTTAATAAAATCGATTAATAATCGATTATTTTTTGTAAAACTCAATTTATAGTTAAATTTTTTTATTAAAAAAAAATCGATTTTTGAATAATTAATTTTTTTTTGAAAAATCTAATGTGATTTTTTTGTGAAAGTAGGTATTTATTAACCCTTCTGTACTTTTAAAACAGCGTTAAATTTAAGTGATCAAACCTTGCAATATAACATTATGACGTCAATATTTTAACTGGAGTAATCAATCAAAAGTAACACAGATATTTATGGAAATCCCTTGTAAATTGAGTCCAATCAATCTTTGTTTTTAATATGCTAGATTTAGTACATCAATACCAGCAAATGTTGTTTTTAAACAAAAACCCGGTTCCAGAAACATTTGTTAAACTTAAACATTACCTTAAAACTAGGCATGCACCGAAACACAATTTTACCGATACGATTGTCAGTTAAAAAAGGTAATTTTTATTTTATTACGTATGATTCTTTAGATTTTATTCCACATTTTTTCATAATACAATTAGAAATAGTATTTGTACATGGTGCAAACAAACAAACAATAGAAATACGAGCATTTAGTGCTATGTAGTTGCGCTTATGGTAAAATCAAACCACATCACAGTGTATCACATCAAAAACTTACAATAAAACAGATTTATATTACGTATTTATTAAATGTATACACAATATGATACAAAACATTATCGAGTTAAAATAAATATGGATTGAATTTAGTAGAATATAGATCTAATGAAATAAAACCCGTTATTTAACATTAATGAGTTGCTTTATCCCATATCCTTACAACACTGTTTAGTTATTTACTTTTACATTTGCGGCGTTGCCTGAATTACATGACGTATGTCCTATTTTCTGTTCATTGTTCGTCGCTTGTCCCTATATCGATCGCCATTGTTGATCGTTCACTTACGTTAGACAATAGACGGCATGTGGTTATACATACAAACCGGAAGAAGATATTTTAGAAATATATACAATCATACATATTAAATATTTGGAAATTGTATAAACTACGATTTATTAATTATCACGCTATTTCTAATTTTATCTAGTCGATAATATGTATATAGCTTAATTATATTAAACTCAAAAGAATAACTTTTATCATTAAAATATTACAAACATTTAAACTCAATACATATCATTGATATTTGTGAATAAAACATCTATATTATATAATTATATATATAATATATTTAAATAGCCCGAACATTAAGTATTTTTATTTGTGTTCAAAACTATAATATTACCAATAAATAAAGGAAAGTACCGCCAGGCGCCTATTGAAATATTTACGCAGAGTATGACAATTATAATACTTTTAAAATTTTAAAGAATGTTCCTACATAGCAAACCACATTCCAAAGACAAAAGGTCATAAAATAATGTGAACAAATTAGTTTACTTTTTATTATAGCTTAATGTATGCACATTATAAATTTTGGTAAAAAAATGGTTATTCTCCGTTAGTAACAAAAAATAAATTATTAATTAATTTTTATTGAAATATGCTTAAATTCTCGTATCTGCTGCCAAAAACAATATCAATATTTTATTGAGTTTTTAACTTCAAAATAGGTACTACGTAATATGGATTATTCGAGTATTTATCTCTCATATTAAAAAAAAAGTACGTGTAAAGATTGATCATAATATTCAACTTTGAACTACTTAATTTTACTTACGCGACGCGGTGACGCGCAACGTTCATTATCAGACTAGAATTCGATTTTTGATACGTCATCATTTCTTTTGTCGTAATAAAAGTATTAACTGCGGTATAAGTTGATTATAAGTTTATGTTAAGAACACTGTCTGTCAAGAGACCAAAAAGTAATTGGAGGCAGTATTTTGATTGTAATATCAAATATGGTAGTGCAAAATGTAAATATTGCCCAAAATTTTTAAAAACTTGCAGCAATACTACAAATTTAAAACAGCACATTGAACGGAAACATTCTGCTGTTATCAACAGTAGTACAATTAATAATGAGGTAAGTCCTTATATTTATTTATTAATTCAAATAATAATTTCCATTTGATTTCACTTTACCCACTCGTTTAAACCCCGTTTTTAGACTGTTATATACCTAGTTACACCTTAGTATTATAATGTTAATGTAAAATGTAGATAAATATAACTCGCACCAAAATTTATGGCCAGTTTGAATACTTTAAACACAGCGACGCGCGACTTGCACATTGTACAGCCGATTAAATTCAATATTTAGAACCCCATAAAAAAATAGGTTACCTTGCTTTTAGATAATAATTAACTTATAAATAATTGTTATTAAATATTATTTACTTTTTTTAATTTAAATATGTATTTGTATTAATTGCACCTAAATTTGTGTTCTGTGCTAACAATTAACACGCCTAAACTATAATATAATTAAAATTTTAAATGTTAGTCTATAGTGTTCTAGTCTCGCTTAGCTCGTCGCAAGTTTATAGGTATTATAATTTACCTCCGCTAGCATATAATATAGCATGGCGAATAGCGAATGGTGATTCGAGCGATTGGCAGCCTCGACTGGCTTGTGTAAACAATGACAATCAAAATTCGCGTCTTGGTGATTTAAATAGACTTGATCATACAGATTAATTACACGATGAATCAAAATCAAAATATCTTTTACTCAATTTAGGCCCTAAGAAGGTACTTATGAATATCAAAACACTACCACCGGTTCAGAAAACATGCCAGACATCGAGATGAACCGACAAGAACAAGAATAGTGTTGTTAACCAGTAAAGTAGTTAATTATGTAACTGACGTAGTCTTTTTATAACCCCACGCAAAAATAAGGGATGTTAAGTTTTTGTCTCTGGTATCGTAGTGCTAAAACGGATGATCTGGTTTCAATCCGTTTTTATATATTTTCGTATTTATATGGTGGTTTTACCCATAATGAATAAGAACTAGATTTCCGAGTCCTAAATTCCGTTTATGGAAGGATCTCGGCTAATAATAATGATAGAAATTTCTAGCTTAAACTAAAATGTCTAGTTTCATTGGAAGATTGGCATATCCTTATGATGGTCAGGATACTAACAGCCGCAACTGAATCTCGACCCCTATTTTAGCCAGAATTTTCTAGTTTGAGATTAAATGTTTAGTTTCGTTGGGCAGTTCGCATACATATAAACTCGAGGACGTAAAGATATGGCAGTACTAAAAACGGGTTCACAGCCCCTATTTCAATTTATAATTTAAAATCTTTTTTAACTTGAGTTGGTGTAAGGCACATAAAACCACAGGCTTAATATCAGAAAACCAACGAATCGTCTTTATACGTCTATGCCTTATACGATTAACGATACTGTTTTATAACAAAATTTATTTTTAGCAAAACTATGCACAGAAGGCGTGTAGAAACAATTTCCGCTACAATATAATTTAAACCGGATACATCGACTGTTATCGGAAGTTCGTTTTATATTTAATACATTTTGTATGAAACCAAAATTGCTTTAATACAATTTTTACATTAAATATTTATTGTCATAGGATCATACAGCCAGATCGCAAATGAATTCACAGCAACAGTCAATTGCAACTATATCTTTCATGCCATCTACATCCACATATTCTGCCCCGCTATCCAAAAATTCTATGAGGTCAACTGCTACCATATTTGAGGATTCGTCTACAGGGTCATTAACCCCAAAACGGCCAAAATCAGGCATAGAAGCTTCTTTCTCGAAAATACTAGAATACGGATCTGGTGGCGCTAAACACATGCAAATTACAAACGCTATAGCAGAAATGACATATCGCGATAATCTCCCTTTTAGCGTGGTCGAAGGGGAAGGTTTTATAAAATTAATTAAATTGCTTGCACCATTATATAAAGTTCCGTGTCGAAAAACAATGACAAATATCATCGATGAAAAATACGAGGAAAAAAAGAGCTATTGTACTCAAGAAGTTACAGTCCGTTATGAATATATGTTTAACTATCGATGAATGGAAAGATATGCAAATGAAGAGCTATCTGGGAGTGACCAATCACTTTATCATAAACTTTAAAATTGTTTCTTTTAATATAGTTTGTGAGCCACTATCAGAAAGACACAGCGCCGAATATCTATCAATCACTATCATAAATATTTGTAGAAACTGGAATATACCCGATGAAAAGATTGTAGCCATCACAACTGACAATGGTGCGAATATTGTCAAAGCAATTGAATTGCGTTTGGACGAGCAAAGCATATTCGATGCATAGCCCATACATTGAACCTCGTTGTACAAAATTCAGTAACAGTCCCTGAAATAAAAAAAATAATTGAAAAAGTTCGTAAAATTGTTACGTGGTTCCATCAAAGTGGACTTGGTGCAGAGGAACTAAGGCATTCTCAAAAGGAAAAAAATGTTGCAGAAGGAAAAATTAAGCACCTCATAGGAGATTATGTACGCGGTGGAATTCTCAATTGCACATGCTGGAAAGGTTTTTAGCTATGAGTGCGACTGTGGGTGGCATTTTGGTGAATCATCCTAATGCTCCATCTATGATTCTAGCCACTGAAATAGCAGAGGTCAAAGAAATTACAAATGCTTAAACCGTTTGAGAAGGTAACTGAAGAAATGAGCTGTGAAAAATACGTAAGTAGTAGTAAAGCTATTCCAATAATAAAGTGCCTCAAAGCCTGCTTAGAGACCACAGATGTATCACATGCGCTAGCCATTCAATTGAAAAGTTCATTAATAAATGAAATGCAGAAAAGGTTTGAGAACATCCAAAAAGTTCATTTATTGTCAACGGCGACGTTTTTGGATCATAGATTTAAAAAATTACATCTTGATGATGGAGCTGCCCTAGCAAAAACTATTTCCTATATTAAACGACGCATTCAAGACACACGGGAATGCGAATCTTCACCGTCGGCAGCTTCAACTGCAGATGATGATGATAATGACATTTGGAAAACACACAAAATGCTGTTGGCGGCGACCTCGAACACCACGAGGGCCAGCGAAAGTCAAATTCATTCACAATTAGACCTCTACATAGCGGCACCTGTAATAGATTTGAAAGAAGATGCTTTAGAAATCTGGAGGAGCTATGAGGGAGCTTATCCTAAGCTAACGCAGTTGGCGTGTAAGCACCTTCTGGTGCCGGCTTCTTCAGCTCCTGCGGAAAGATTATTCTCGAAAGCAGGCAGCATAATAACTAAAACCAGGAGTCGAATACTTTCAAAGCGCTTACCAAAACTGCTATTTCTAAATTCTTTGCCCACAGAGATGTGGTAATTTGTTTTTAAATATTTGTATACTTAATTGTTGTTGATTTTATTACTCACTGATGATTATTATTGTGATAAACATTGATTAATAAAGTGATGATTTTCAGTATTTCAAACGTATAATTCAATTTCTTAAGAATTTATGAAAAAAATCGATTATTTTAAGCAATCGATTACTTTTAAATTGTTTCAATTTCATACAAAATAATCCATTTAAAAAAAAATTCACATCCCTACTATTTCCCGCCTTTAATTACAAAGTATGCGTCTTCTGTGTCAAATTTGATTTCCGAATTTTTAAATGGGCGTACACTTACCTTGTGAAGATGGTTCCAATTCTTTCCAGCCTGCTGCTTGCCATATTATTTTTCGAAAATTAAATATTATTTATAAAGAAATAATTGTAATTTGAAAAATAGGTAAACGATTCCTATTTTTATATCTTTTATGCAATGTAAATCCTAATATTACCATTGGCAAATATATTTTTCATAATGATTAAATTAATGACTGTTGAATAAAGACATTAGACATGACCATTAACCAGAGGAACATTAGACATTAGACAATTGACTTTGACAGTAGGAGCAGTTTTGCCAGTGCCTGATAACGAAAAGTTACCAAAGTCTGCTCAAAAAGTAACAAAATGTTACTACAAAACTAACTCATTTTCATAATTGTCGGAAAAATGCATTTTTATCCTTATTTATGCATTAAATTAGTATTTTCCTGCATTTCTTTATATAACTTGACAACTATTAAAGTCTATTACCATGTACCTATTTATTCACCTAGTTTTATTTACCCCTCAGCTCAGTTAAACAAGATCAAAATTAACTACGGTAGACAAAGTTTACCAACTACAAACAAACAAACAGACAAACTTGCTGTTTTCAGTGACAGTGCATGGTTTATCGGAGGTGAGGAACAGAGAGTAAAGTTCCTCATTCGCCATAGAAAAGAGAGGATCCTCCGACCAGACGGGTGTTATGTTTGGCGGGCAGCTGCCCAACGGTTGTTGTCGGGTTCTTGTATATATACTCAATTGTTGAGTTAATTTCTATAACGCGATGTAGGATGCGTCGTATGTGGCTCGATAGATGTCGTTGATGTCACTATGTAGGATGCGTCAGTTGTGGCGAGAGATGTCGCCACATCACTCCCCTCCGAGACCGGAGGTCGATAGCAGGTTGAGTCGTCCATACATCTATCTAGTGATGCTTGCCGGGCCAGTGGAATGTTCCAGTGAGTCGGAACTGTCTGCGGTGATTGCCCCAGTGAGTCGGGGTGATGCTGCAAGAATGCTCCAGTGAGTCGGAGTGTTGTAGTGCTGCGTGATGGCGTAGTGACTGGCTGCTGCGTCGACCAGGAGAGAAGTGCGTCTCTGCTTGCTGACCGGCCGAAGTGGAGTGTGCTGTGCCAAAGTCGCTGAGAAGACTGTGGGTGATGACCAGGAATGCGCGTCCGCTGCATGCTGATGGTCAGGATACCCGTAGTAGCCGTGGATGCTGGCTGGCTCTATGAATAGCAGCTCGAAAGCTTGAGGAAGTGATAATGACGTCACGCTGACGTAGCTTTGCGAAGAAGGTTGCGCTGACGTTCATGCTCGGGGTCACCACTTTAGCGAAAGTGAGGGTAACCATAGAAAAGGGAGGATCCTCCGACCAGACGGGTGTTATGTCTGGCGGGCAGCTGTCCAACGGTTGTAGTCGGATTTTTGTATATATACTCAATTGTTGAGTTAATTTCTATAACGCGATGTAGGATGCGTCGTATGTGGTGAGACATGTCTCCACACATGGTTTGGGCTTTTCTATGTAAAAGTCACTTGTTGCCCTTTCCTTTTACCATGAGTGGCGGGAGTAAGAGAGCGAGCTATATGACCAGATAAAATTTTACGAAAATACGGAGGCCACCACGAAATATCATCATCATCATCATCATTTCAGCCGCAGGACGTCCACTGCTGAACATAGGCCTCTCCCATAGATCTCCAGAGCGACCGATCTTGTGCGGCCTGCACCCAACGGCTCCCAGCGACCTTTATTATGTCGTCTTTCCATCTAGTAAGGGGCCGTCCTACGCTGCGCTTTCCGGTGCGTGGTCTCCACTCGAGAACCTTTCTGCCCCAACGGCCGTCAGTTCTCCGAACTATGTGCCCCGCCCTCTGCCACTTCAACTTGCTAATCCTTTTGGCTATGTCGGTTATCTTAGTTTGTCTACGGATCTCCTCATTTCTGATTTGATCTCGTAGAGAAACACGCAGCATAGTCCTCTCCATAGCTCGCTGAGCGACCTTGAGCTTTCTTATGAGGCCCACAGTGAGCGACCACGTCTCTGTGCCGTATGTCATCACTGGCAACACACACTGGTCAAAGACTTTCGTCTTGAGGCACTGAGGTAATTTGGACGAGCAGACGTCGCGCAGTTTCCCGAACGCTGCCCAGCCGAGTTGGATTCGTCGACTGACCTCTTTTTCAAAGTTGGACATACCTAACTGGACTGTTTGTCCCAGGTAGACATATTCTTCAACAACTTCTAGACAAGGGTTCCCAACTGATACTGGGGTGGGCACCACATGGACATTCGACATGATTTTCGTCTTGTCCATATTCATTTTAAGGCCCACCTGTTGAGAAACTTTGTCGAGGCCATCGAGCATTGTGCCAAGATCTTCCAGCGATTCTGCCATGACTACGATGTCGTCAGCAAATCGAAGGTAAGTGATGTACTCGCCAGTGACATTGATGCCGAGTCCTTGCCATTCCAGGAACTTGAAGGCGTCTTCTAGAGCGGCGGTAAACAGTTTCGGAGATATTACGTCTCCCTGTCTAACGCCTCTTCTCAAAGGAATTGCCTTCGTGCACTGCTCCTGTACTCGGACCGACATGGTGGCGTTGTTGTACAAGCACTTCAATACTTCGATATATCGATAGTCAATACGGCATCGCTGGAGAGACTGCAACACTGCCCAGGTTTCGACCGAATCAAAGGCTTTTTCGTAGTCCACGAACGCTAAGCATAAAGGCAGATTATACTCCTGTCTTCTGTATAATCTGCCGCAGCGTATAGATGTGGTCTATGGTGCTAAAGCCTTTTCGGAAACCGGCTTGTTCGGGAGGCTGAAAGTCATCAAACTTGTGCTCGAGACGATTCGTGATGACTCTCGAAAACAGCTTATAAACATGGCTCAGCAACGAGATGGGCCGATAGTTCTTCAATAAGGTTTTATCACCTTTCTTGAAGAACAGGACCACCACGCTGCCGCCCCACGTTTCCGGCGTTTTACCTTCAAGTATAACGGAATTAAAGAGCTTCTGCAGGACCTTAAGTACCGGTGTTCCACCCGCTTTAAGAAGCTCTGATGTAATTCCGTCATCATCCGGCGCCTTGTTGTTCTTAAGCTGCTTAAGGGCCATTCTAATCTCGTACAGGGTGATGTCGGGGATATCTTCGGTATAGTGTCGGGTCAGCCCGGCTCTCGGATCTTTAGCCGGGCTGGTAACAGGCTTAGTTGACGAGGTATATAACTGTCCATAGAACCTTTCGATCTCTCTTAATACCTCTGGCTTGGTGGACGCTACGCTGCCATCATCCATTTTCAGCTTCGTCAACTGGCTCTGCCCAATAGATGCATTCCTTGCGAACACTTCGGAGCCTTTATTCCGCTCTATCGTCTCTTTAATACTTTTGGTATTGTAAGACCGGACATCGTGTCGCAAGGATTTATAAATAGATCTATTGAGCTGCCTATAGGACTTAGCGTCATCGGAAGACTGCAGCGCCATACCACGCCGATCCGGCATGAGTTTTCGGGTTTGATCTGATATCTTTTGAGTCCTATTGCTACGGTGAGTTTTAAAGAACTTGGACCCAACCGCATGGACAGTTTCTACCAACCTATTACTAATATCATCTATGGAGACGCAACTATCTAGGCAATCGAATTGGTTTTTCAATTCGAGTTGAAAGCTCTCGAGGTTTTGGAGTTGAGCATTAGAGGGTCGGAGCGTAGACTTCATCAGGCGAGACCTTTCTATTTTTAGATTGATATTCAATGTGCCTCTAACCATTCGGTGATCACTGCCGGTTTTCACTCTGTGGATCACAGTGACATCATTGAATATTTGTCTCTTCGTGGTCATGATGAAGTCATATCTTATTTTTCGTGGAACCATCGGGGCTCATCCAGGTTCATTTCCTCTTTCTCCATAAAATCGGCCAAACTCCGGCCCCTAGGGTTCCGTTGCCCATAACCAAATTGCCCCACTCTCAACTCTTCACCATCTCTTTTGCCCAGCTTTGCGTTAAAGTCTCCCATTACAACAGTGAAGTGGGTTTTCGAGGTATGTATGGTCCTACTAATGTCCTCATACAAAACCTCCACTTCATCATCAGGGTGTGCCGAGGTCGGTGCGTAAACCTGTATGACCTTCAACGAATATCTTTTGGATATTCTGAGTATCAGGTACGCTACCCTGCTCGACACACTGTCGATGGTCACGACGTTGTTAATGAGAGACTTCTGGACGATAAACCCGACACCACCTAGGGACTGTTGGTCGCCCTCCCTGTAATAGAACAAGTTACCGGATTTCATGATTATCGTGTCCTCACCGTCTCTTCGGACTTCTGATAATCCTATAAGATCCCAGTGTAACTTGTCTATTTCCTCTTCCAGCTCGACAATCTTCTCGTCAGTCCTCAAAATGCGATTATTATATGTTGCCAGGGCCAGTTGTCGTGGGGGTCGGTAGCTGGAACTCTTCCGGGGATTCTTAGCACCCCCTGCCCCGCCGTTACCATAGCCGCTACCGAAACTAGGAATAGCGAGGCTGCCGGGGACTGGGGGCCTGGTCGTTCTTGTCGTTTTCATAGGGGGGATTTGCCCATACTCGCCACGCTGGGCATGCGGGTTGGCGAGCGCAGATATTGCTTTTTGTTGTTTAAGTGGTGGATGCTGCTGCCCATCCCCTAGCTTTTTTTCCCTTAGTCGCCTCTTACGACATCCACGGGTAGAGATGGAGGGGTCAATTCTAAGCCGGAACCACCACGGCATAATACATACATAATACTAAAAACTTAAAATTCAGACTATTTTTATTTTAATAAATTATTTAATGTATAGTTTAACCATTCTACAAGGACGCCTGCTTATCATGTATTGCCTGTAACTTACTCATCTATAAATGAAACACTTAAAGAATATGTTTGGTGAAATCCTGTTAAAGTTTTCAGTATATTTTAAACTTAGCTGCGTTCTGTTTAACCTAATTTTTCTCTGTTTATTTTTTTTCTTAAAATTATTATATTTTACTTCGAAAAGTAACATTTTGAGTCGTGTAACGTAGGAGTAACGCGTCAGGGTCAAAAATAACGCAAAGTGTTAAAAAAGTTACGCTCTGGTAACATTGATTTGAGAGCTGACAAGTTTGACATAGGAATTAGTAAAAAAATATCGATATAAATTGATAATACAGTGTAAACTCTTTAGAACGTTATCCTTTATAACGATAAACGCCCTATAACGTTGAAGTGAGCCCAACTTGGTTGGTTTGCGTTAAACCCCACATATTGAAACACTCTTTATAGCGATACGCCATTCTCTATTACGAAGAAATGTGTAGGTAGACGATTCCACCACATATCTAGATATGAATAGAATACATAAAATAATACAAAACAAGTACTGGCATAGCAAAAAATGTCAGACAAAGTTATCGGAGACTATGTGTAAACAATAATTTATAAGCAATTATTATCTAAGACATACTTATTAAAAATTCTTGTTAATTTGGTTGTTTTTTTGGTCACTTCATATAACGATAACTCTCTATAACGACAAAAAATCCTCAGTCCCTTGAGTTTCGTTATAAGAGTTTACACTGTATTTTTAACATCGTTATATCGATATTTATTCTAGAAAATTGAATTCATAACAATTTCGATGTATTTTTTAGGTAAGTCGGAACTTTGGTTTCGTATTTAATGTCGCTAGTTAAAATCCTTGCATGCTCCACGCGCATCGTTTATTTTATTAAATTCCGCCACAATCTTCATAAAATGCAATACACATAATAGCATTTGAATTTGGTCTATGACCTTACTGTGTACATAAGTACGTCTAGTAAGACGTGTGCGTTATTTAATATCCCTAGTTACAATAACTAGTTACGAAGCCATGTAACCGAATCAATAGTTTCGAGTCAAATTGCAAGTAGTGATTTTTGTAAATGCGTTACTGTTACTGTGATTGTTGGTTGTGAGTAGTCGACCGATCGAGAGCGAGAGTTGACCATAGACCAATAACCAGAGGATAGACGACCATCTTAGAACAATCGTTTTGTTTCGTTAGCGAGGTGATTTACACATATTCACAGACGATACACATACACAACTTTCTATAGATACCAATTTATACATTTCATTCATGATTGATATCTCCATCGCATTTACTCTTGAAGTGGCCTAATGAGCCGTCCGCTACCTCTCTCTTTCCCTCATTATATTTGTATATATGGTACTTGTCAAATTACGTTAGTGATGGAATCATACATTTAAATCGGTACTTTACGGTAAATAAGTAAACTAGTGATGTATTTTCGTGTCAATCGGTATTTTACTAAACAAATTACCGGTTTTTATCGATATTTTTGCGACGGCAACCATTTTACCAGATTTATCAAACTGAATCTTAAAATAAAAGAAACGTAAGGATTACATAATATTTATTCTTATTGGGATTTACAAATATTAACATGCCATTAAACTTTCCCTTCATACTTCACGGGCTTAGGACCGGCTTTATGCATTGTTTTAAAACCTCAGACCTAGGAATTTCGGCAGGATCTTAAAGTGTTGTGGTGGTTTTTATTTTAATTCATACCTTATGTTGGCTCTATATTGTGTAATTTTGGCGACATTTTACGTGATGTAGTTTGGTTATTTTGCACAAGTGGATTATAAATACCTAACTGGGAACATGCATTTTAAGTTCACATAAAACTCCCTGTAAAATTTTAAAAATGGAGCCTCGATCTTGTTGAAGCTATGTTTGAATATTGCAAGATAAATTTTTACATTTGGGTAAATACTTATTGTTTAACATTGACTTTGGCTGAAATGTGTAATAACAGTACGAAGTACAGCATGGAACTAAAAGTGAAACCAGAAAAAAGGAAATACAAAATGGAACATTATTACAATTAAATGATCATAAGAATTAAAATATTACCATAAAACAATAGTTATTAAAAGTATATAAAATAAGTTTCTTAATATGACTCATGAATGTAGACAAAAACTACAGAAATAACAGAATTAATCATCAATATAAAAATCAATCGCTCACAACGTATTTCTCAATATTATTACAGACAGGGAAAACAAATTTATATTACAATTAATTAATTAAGATCATAAGAATAAAAACATTACAAAATATTAACATAAAACAAAAGTTATTAAAAGTATACTTATAAAATAATTTTCTTAATATGAATCATGAATGTTGTTAAAAAATACACCAGACAAATTTGCATGCTTCATAAAATATTTGTATGAATAATTAGTAAATATTACACATAATGCCTAATTAAGTAATTAGAAACAAAGAAAATATGCTAGATTATGACATGATTACATACTAGAATTACATAATTATTATTTACCTTAAAAATCATAACAATACATGTGAGTATATTCATGCATCTTTTAAATTTTATTTTATAATTGATTCTGATTTAATCAATCAATGTTATATTATGTACATTAGATAACTAAGAACATTACCTAATAATAACAATGAATTATTAATAATATATTACAACTAGTAGTAGTACTATATTTTAAAAACAATGTAAACAAAATTTGCATACTCGTTAGAATTAACTATGAGGCATACTGAAGGAATTCTGTTAGTAATTGCATAGTGATATATTTTGCAAAGGCATAGTAGATATAGGTATCTAGATCCAGTAATAATATATCTATACATAATAATAGTTAATAGAGGAATTAAAATAAAGACAATTTTAGTTGCAGAAACTATGATAATAATAAGTAGTACCTATACAGTTAAATATGATTATGTAGTACTACGCCTTCTAACTGATCTGTAACTAAATCCTTTT
This sequence comes from Saturnia japonica, assembly GCA_033032175.1. NCBI lineage: Eukaryota > Metazoa > Arthropoda > Insecta > Lepidoptera > Saturniidae > Saturnia > Saturnia japonica. The sequence continues at coordinate 11,608,637 of CM065314.1, forward strand.
GTAGCTTTAGTATGGATTAAACTTTCCATTTCTACATCTTTAGATCTGGAATCAATATTATGCATTCGTCTGTTAAAATTAATGCCACCATTGTTTTACTTGCATTCTAATAAATAACAAATAACCAAAAAGCTTTGAGAAAAGTTTCTTTGTGCATCTCACAATTGTACAATGTAGTATCAATTTTTTGTTCCAATGAACATTCTCAGGGGGAATAAAATTCTCTATGAATTCAGTGTCGTCAGTTTGAAAATTATCAATGTATGATCCATATTTTTATTGGTTTACTAAATTTTGAAGGGTACCTAACATTTTGTCATCATCATTAGCACAATTTGTAAATAATGACTTACCAGTAGTGATGTTATTAATTAATAAAGTTTTATAAGCCGAGACAAAGTGAGTACAATCTGGGTTGGTATTGAAATTACCATGTGCTCTTATTAGACCAAAAAATTTTTCTAATGGATATTGGTTTAGTCGTCTGAGACTTAAAAATTTTACACCCTCAATAGAGCGTAAATCAGACCACAGATGTTTCATAGTTTTAATATTATGCATAAAATGCTTCAGTGACAAAGGCTTGCTTTCCCTTTCAACGGAAGAATCAAACCGCATTGAATTTAGTTTCTTCACAGCATTATTCCAGAAATCTATGTGTTCAGAATTTAAAGATAGAGCATGTTGCAATTTATAACCAGAGTGACCAAAACGATTTAAACTATCAAACAAATCATTTATAAATAAAAGTATTTCTACTGTGAAAAGATCATTATCAATATCCACATTCGGAATAGAATATTCATGCTCCTGTAGAAAAAGCAGGGACTTCATATAAACTTCAAGCGATGTAGCCACTTGTCTGCTGAATACTTGAGCAGCTAGTTTGACCTGGAAATATACAATAAAGTAATTTTATTTATAAAATAAAAAAATAATGCGGGGCAAAGCTAGTATCCATAATATACAGACGAAGTCGCGGGTACCAGCTAGTAAATATATATTCAGTAGTATTGGAGATGAAAATGACTAAAATATGTTGAGATCTCTTTAGTATGGGCAATCATACATCACTTTTGTCAAGCAAAGTGGTCATTTTATAAACTTCACATGCGACTGGGATTTTAATAATTTTACTTACATAGGTACATAGTGTATATAAATGATTTCACGCCTATACAGGTTGATTTTTGAGATGGGTCAGTGAGAATTTTACTTACCTTCATTTTATCATATGATGTAGGTTTAACATGTTTGTCGGTGAGTTTAGTGCTTCTTGCTCGTCCACCATTTCCATCTACTTTATAAAGAATTTCAATGTACTCCCACTTAGCACGCCGATTACCGATGAGAAGATCTTTCTTCTAAAAATTATTGCGAAAACATTTTAGTAAATGAGGTACATCATAGATGTGATATAGCCGGTTACTATTAATGCTATAGGAAACATTATTATCATTGTAGCCTTCACTGCGTACAAGTTCTCTATTTGAGTCCGATATTATTAGCTGCAAATTGGCAGAGCTTTGATCACTAACTGTGGCTCTAACTATGAATCCAGCTTTAAAAATTGCAAATACTACCTCCTTGATAATATTCTTTAAAACAAATGTTTTTACTCCATCTCGAGCAAATTAACAATTCCACAAATTAACAAATATAAAATGTTTAATAATGTTAAATATGAACAACGAACAATGGCGGTTCAATTTCTTTTGTCAATTTTGACAATTCCAATGAAAATGGCGGCCACAGACCAATATGGCGGAAGAATATCAATGAGTATGCCTTTGTGTGAGTATTTCTTTGTGTGAAAGAGAAACGTAGCGGGTACGCTTATGGATTTTTCCCATGTTGAGTGAAATAGATGCGCGAGCTTTTCGTGTTAAAATATATAGGCGAGTTGACAGAGCCTGCAGAGGAGAGTTGACTATCAGTCGGTCAAGCTCACAGCGTTACATTTCTTACGCATCGTGCCTACCATCCGGCCAAGCGAGCGAGATGGCAGATCGAAAATTTCCGAATAAGCGAGAACGGGTGACACGAATAACCCCGAAGTAATCCTAACGCGTACGTGCCATGGTATAGACCAGGTATGGGCAAGCTTTGACATGTTGAGGGCCAAATTTTAGCTTGCAAATAGCGTGCTCAAGCAGTTCGTTAGGATATCGCTTGTCCGTTATTACCTCGGTAGCTCAAATAGAACTGAACTAACGTTCGGTTTTTTTTTTTAGAACTGACTATACTGTTAGTCTTAGGGGTCCTGGAGCCTCTGACGACTTTAACAGCTTCAATGGACTTCGGGGCGAGCGCTTAGGGCACACACCCGCGAAAGTTTTAGACAACTCGCGCACAAGGGTGCCAAAGTGGCCGGACCTTGGCTTGGGCGGTTGTCGCGATTGCAAATAAGTCGCGATCTGACTAATTCCCTATTCGTAAATTGGAGCTGACTAATATATACTCATATGCATGTGCCCTTCCTCCTGGGAGGAAGGAAGGAAACATGCGTATGTGTATTATAATGATCGGAAAGTTTTTCTACACTAACTAGCGCAAATAAATAAAAAAAATATTCCTGAGAGAAAGAGTGAGGTGTGCACGTATGTAATATATGTGTGTGATGTTTGTGTGTGGGTAGCTAAGTGCTGCACGTATAGTGTCACTTGTATCGCGCGGACGGCTGCCAGACCCAAGGGCTTCACATCGAGGAACGACTTAGACTTGGGTTACCGCTAGAGAGGACGGACGTGGCGGGTGTGTGGGAGCGATGTTGAGCGCCCGTCCTCTGCGGAGAGAACGGTGGTTACGCGGGCGTGGACGGTGGAATGCTCTGTTTGGAGAGATGGTGGTGGAGTAGAACGCGTTAGCTTTCTCGACCTTGTCGTAGGGGTCGGTAAAAACGTTTTGCGGTGGGCGTTTTTTCCGTGAAGCGGTATATTGTCGGCTATTTCTCCGTGATACGGTAGGAGTAGGGACATAAGTCGCGGCTGCTTTAATTTGATGCGGTAATCGAAATAAGATCGCGACAGGAATCTGACATAAGAGTGAATCGACGGAAGATCCATATCTCTATGGAGATCTTGCATTCGTATGTATGGAGGGGGGAGTGGACTAACGTTCGGGCCATCCACCCACTTATATAGGCAAAATGAAGGAATAATCTGGAATAAACTAGTTTAGAATAATTGAGAAGCAATAAATCTTTTAATGCGTCGCCCGTGAGGTGGCAAACCTCAAAGAATTTGATCGAGCAAGCCGAGTCGCGGCGTTTATTAAAGAGTGAGGCGGCAAACATCAAAGGATTTGATGGTTTGATTTGATAAGTACCTAATGTAATATTTTTAAAATTGGGTTTTTTCCTAATGTCTCGTGGGCCGGTTTTTGCCCATATATGGTATAGACTCTACGTTTGTAATTGTTAAGTGTAAATAAAAGTACAAAAACAAATGACAGTGAGAACGTTGAAAAAGTGCAAATAAACTGTAAACATATCAAACGTGTAAATATCAATCGTCATTGTATACTGGGTGTTGGGAGACTGCTTCCGAAAACAGATGATGACAAATGACAGATGATAGTGCTAAAGACACCTTTGCTGATGGGTTGGAAAAATAAAGATCCTGAAGAAAAAAAAGTTTAAAACGTTTTATTAGCATTATTCGCGCTCAATTATGTTAGTACGGCTAAATGAAACGATAATTTCACAAAAAAATACATTAATTTACTTTAAAAAAACCAGCAATGAAACACGAAATCAAAAATAGCTGATATCGGGTCAAAGGGCGCCCAGGCGCCGCGCGGACGGGCGTGGCGCAAGTCTCGCACGGCCTGCAGCTGGCGATCGCACAAATACTTAATTACAACATTTGTCTAAATACCTAACTTATCTACTTTGCCACTGTGCTAGTCTCTACCTAGCCATATTCCTTCGAATTCACCGGTTGAATAAATAAAGTAGGTACCGGGTTCGATTCCCGCTAATGGAAAAAAGTTTTATAAATGAAATTTTAACAAGGAATAAGCCAGGCTTTTTAATCCATCGTGTACGTATGTTTATTATTCTGATGTATTCAGTTATGTGTACCTACCTATTCAGATCAGTTCAGTACTAAGTTATTCATAAAAAATATACCTAAGTTCGGATTTCGGCGAACGACATCTAAAATGCGCACCTCAGACTAAACAGTCACTTGACTTCCCCCTCCTGCCACTATTGGAGCAGTGGGCCGATTTTCCAACACTTACTGAAATTCTGCTGTTATCAGACGAGAGTCAGCCGGATGTCGAGCTGTCGGGAATCTCTTTCGGTAAATTCGTAATGCACGCGAAGCATTCCCGCGAGCTTCTCCAAGGCACATTAGTCATTAACATGTTACTGTATTCACGAGCACTATAAACGTACGCGTTAGGCATTATTAAAACAAAACTTTGATGAAAACAACACAATCTTAACAAGAAACACAAAACGTAACAATAAAATAATGACAAGAATTTAATTAACAATACGACTGAACAAATATCTGTCGCTCACGCGCTCATGAAAGTCAAAATGGAACTGTAGCCCTATGGGCAACAATCAGCCCGCGAGACATTTTGTAAAAACCTAATTTAAAAAATATTACATTAGGTACTTATACTCACGGGAGTGACAGTGAGGCTGCAAACATCAAAAATATTATCACTAGTTTAAAATGCACTAAGTACTTTTAAACGCGGCCCGCGAACGTATTTGCACGCTAAAGTTTGGTTCTCAACATGTCAAAGGTTGCCCATACCTGCTGTAGCCCCTCATTTCCATAGATCGATAAACCCTACCGACTACTCTTCTTATGGAATTTAGAAGTTATAATTCCAATTTTGTAATACAACTATACAATCAATTGTACCCTAACGTAACAAGAAGCTCATTACTACAAAATTGATATTATAATATTAAATTAACCGAATTGGATACTCACGTACACAATTATAAAAATTATTTAATCTGTAGCGACATCTATCCTCGCCATAACTGACGCATCCTACATAGCGACATCTATCAAGCCACATACGACGCATCCTACATCGCGATATTGAAATTAACCCAACAATTGCGTATATATACAAGAACCTGACAACAACCGTTGGCAGAAGCTGTAAAAGCCGCAGCGGCTTCAGGGCCCCTAAGGCTAACAGTGTAGTCAAATCTAAAAAAAAAAAACAACCGTTGTCAGCTGCCCACCAGACATAACACCCGTCGGGTCAGAGGATCCTCCCTTTTAATGTGGAGGTGGTAATAATAACCCCCATAAGTTTTTATCTTTGATTTTGTACAAGAAATTAAAAATGAAATAGTACAGAATAATTTAATAGTTAAAATTAATTGCAATTATAATCGACAGTTATTTTAACAGACTTTCCGTTTCCTTTTACATTGGTAAGCTGTTTCATACCGAATTTTTTTATAAATACCTTAGTACTGAACTGATTTGATACATAACTGAATAAATCAGAATACTAAACATACTTACACGATAGATTAAAAATCATGACTCTACCCTTGTTACAATTTCATTTATTTAAATTTTTCATTACCGGAAAGCGAACCCGGTACTTTGATCGAAATGAAAGCGGCTAGGTAGAGACTAGCACAGTGGCAAAGTAGATAAGTTAGGTATTTAGTTAGGCAAATGTTGTAAATAAGTATTTGTGCGATCGCCAGTGGCACCCGTGCGCTTTTGACCCGACGCGCACAGTGAGCTGAAATTGGAGCCTCCCTTTCATAGGATTTTAGAAAAATTAAATATGTTATTTCATAGTTTTAAGTATACAGTTTTGTCAAAACAGTCATATCATTGTATAGTTTATCAATTTCAAGCTTTATTTTTACCTTCGACACCATATAATATGGACTTGTAAATTTCAAATGTATGACAATGGATTTTCTTTTCGTCGTAACTTTTTTGTGTTTTGAGTTGTAAAGCTGAAACTTATACATATCGTTACTGGGGTGGTAATGAACCCTTAGGATCTTTTACCTTGACCCCGGGCGTCCCCGTTCAACAGATATTTGTTGATGAAAATTTCATACTTTGATGACATTGTATTGAGGTGAAATCATCAATCTGTAGGTTTATTTTCGACCTGAATGCTACAGGTATCGATTAATAAAGTTACCCCTGATTTACCTTACCGCTTCGTTTTCAAAAATACGATTCAGAATTCGTTTTAAAATTTCAATATACCTATTTTTCTTTATTAAAAGTTGTAAATTACCTATAAATTTGCACTATAAACTTAAATTAACACCAATTATCATTACCTGCTACTATTCTTGATTGTTTTTGTTCCACATTTGTCCCAAAATGTCTTGATTTTGCTAATTAGGGTAATTAGTTTATTTGTTTCGTTGATATTGATGTTTGTCATAAAAGATTAAACAGTTATTTCTGGAGCTAGATTAGGATTCTAAATGAAAGCAGTGTAAATAACATGAGATCTTATATTCATTTTAACTTATCGATTTCAAGAGTACCTCGAAATAGAAGACGTAAATGTAAATTCCAAATATGTATATAAAAATATTTTATAACAAAATTATGATATACATATAGTTCCAATGATACCTACTTAATTACACTCATACATTACTCAGAGTCACACAAATTTATTACATCTACAAACTCTATATTTTCTTTATCTGATGTAGAATTTTCTAATAACAATTTAGCTTCATCTGATAGCGGTTTATGGCTAAGTTGACTTATCTTAGGTCTGATGCTGGACAGGGATGGGTCAGAAGTTATTAACAAACTATGTATAATATCCTCATTTGTTGCAATTCTACTAATTTTTCTCGAGTGGAATACTCTAAAATTTTTAAAATCTTTATCGCGTGCTTCAGAAGCCTCTTCAGAAAGTTTGCCAATTGGGATAAAGTTATTATGCTCAATTATGTCTGCACCATGCATGAGTAATTTATGCACGCTAGAAGGCATATAATACCACTGATATAACTCGACATATTTATGAGCAGTTTTAGAACAATATTGCCGGAACTTTTCCACATCAACAAACTTTCCACATGAGACTACCTGAAGAATCACCGCAAATCTCCTGATGAGTTCTTCATTAACATCAGTGATCTGTGCAGTTACTTGAGGATTTGGAAAAAACCTTCTTGCGGTGTTCCCATCATTGGTCGTTCCCGCACCATGTTTAACTATATCTACAAGTAGTCCCATTTCATCTCGAAACTTTTCTTGAATAATCTTTTTCTTGTTATCTACTAGTTGCTTTAAATCGTCTCCTTTGGCTTGCCATTTTTTGAAATCTAGGCGATACGCAATATGCAATACGCATTCCATGCATTTAATCCAGGCGTGGAGGGAAGATAGGCCATATTTAAAAATATCCTCAGAATGAGTTCTTCGCGATATCAAGTCGATGGCATTCATATCTTTCGGCTTCGCTTTACAAATATCACATGCTGCTGTTGAGGTATCTGAAAGATATGAAGTCATCTTACCATCGATAGATAACCATGATAATGGTCATATAAAGTCTGTGTTTCACATTTGTATCATTGACAGCAGTTGGCTGCAATGCAGCAATTTCCCTTTCAACTGCCAGCATTTCTTCTTTTATATTTAAATTACTTTCCTTTATGAACTTAAAATAAATAGGTCTACAGTAAAATATTGATGATGCATTGGGATTTCCCCATGTAATTTCATCCGTATACTCTCTCACCAGTTTCAACGGTACAAATGAACACATGAAGATACTGGAATCATCCCCAATAATTTTTTGTTTGTAGTTGTTTTGTCCAGATGCACCATCAAACCCCCATTTACTGATGAGAGTTAAATTGCTACCACTAACCTCTGTTGGAAATGGTAATGTTTTTAAGAGTCTCTTGCCTGTAATGTTCAGAACAGACTGAAGTTTTAGCTTGACTTCACTGTCTGTTATCAACATGTCTTCTTTTTCCACGTAGCACTCCTTTTTTTGCAGACTGTATTGCATTATATGATGGGAAAATATCACACCCCATGTATTTTGTACTCTGTCTTAGTGTTACGTATTGCCATTTTGATAACTTCAAAGACGTTGATATACCCAGTGCAGCATCAGCAGAATAAGTTCATTTTGTATGGTTTAGGCATGCTCGAAGCATTTTTACATCTTCAGGGCGTTTAATTAAATGTTTTAGTAACTTGATATCTATATCTAACAACTCTGGAAACTTTTGTAAAAAATTACTTCCTGTATAATTAGCCGATTACCATTTTCATTTAAGATTACTTGAATAAGTTGCACAAAACGATTTAAATTCGGTCTTTTCTTCTTTAGACAGAGCAAAATTCATAGAAGTTAAACAATCTTTGAAATAATTTATCTGCATCAAAAGAATTTTGCTTCATGAACACAAAAATGTCAATATTTGACAGCAGTCCTTCAATATTGAACAAATTAAAATTAACGCTGGGTAACTTTAGGGTACAGAGTTTTTATGATTTATGAAATGAAATATAATTACTCATGGTATTTATACCACTTTCATTTAGAATCATAATCGATCTCTAGAACTAATCTATACAACAACTACTACAAAAACAGCAATAACAATGTACAGCAAAACAAATAAACTAATTGCCCTAATTAGTAAAACCAAAATAATTTGCTAAAAATGTGAAACAAAAATAATGAACAAATAGTAGTTTATGGTTTAATAAATAAGGTACTTAAAATTTATAGGTAATGTACGACTTAATTAATAAATAAAAATAGATTTATTGAAGTTTCAAAACGAATTGTTGATGGTAGGTAATGAGTAAATTAGGCGTTGGCATGATTTTAAATAACTCTTATTTTATCAATAGCTATACTAGGTACTAAAATTGACAATATGTCTACTGGTAGTGAATTCAATTTCAAAGAAAGTGGTGCCTAATTATGCATTTTTCATTAATTCATATCTTTTGAACGGGGACGCCTGGGCTCAATGTCAAACAGCCTAAGGGTTCGTTACCACCTCGGTAACGATACGGATAAGTTTCAGCTTTATAATTGAAAACAAAAAAAGTTATGAAGAAAGGCAAGTTCATTTTCATACATATAAAATTTACAAGTCAATATTATTTGGTATATAAGGTAAAAATAAAGCTTGAAATTGCTAAATTATACAATGATATGTATTGTGAATAAAAAGACGTTCACAATATTTAATGTGTGCTAAATTAATAGCGCTTGTTTTATTCTTGTTTCTTACAAAGTTACAGTAGTTCGTAGTAACAATGTGGTTTCTTAATAACGTTCTTGACTGTAGTTTGCTTGTAGATTCGCTGCTTGCTGTTGCTGGTGTTGTGGTGTTTCTCGAGCTGATCGTAGTACTGCTTTTTTTTTTTTTTTGTCTGACCTTGCTGTTAGCCTTAGGGGCCCTATCCGAAAACAGAGCTGCTGAGGCTTTTACAACTTTACCGGGCTTGGGGGCGAGCGCTTAAGGCACTCAGCCGCGAAAGCGTGGGCAACCAGCGCGCAAGGGTGCCAAAGTGGCCGGACCTCGGCTTGGGCTGTTGCCGCGATTGCAATGAAGTCGCGATCTGTCTAATACCCTATCCGTAAAATCGAGCTAAACTAACATATACAGATATACATGTTCCTTCCTCCTGGGAGGAAGGAAGGAACATGTGTACGTGTATTTAGTGATCTGAAATATGTTCTACACTAACTAGTGCAAAAAAAGAAAAAAAAGGTTCCTTACAGAACCTATGTACCTGTGAGGTGTGCACGTATGTACATATGTGTGTACGTGATGCTTGTATGTGGGTAGCTAAGTGTTGCACGTAAAGTGTCACTTGTATCGCGCGGGCGGCTGCCAGACTCAAGGGTTTCACCCCGAGGAACGGACCTAGGCTTGAGTTGCCGCGGGAGAGGGAGGTCGCGGCGGTGGGTGTGCGGGAGCGAAATTAACCGCCCGTCCCCTGCGGAGGGAACGGTGGTTACGCAGGCGTGGGCGAAAACACGCTCTGTTTAGAGAGACGGTTGAGTAATATGCGATTTGTTTCTCGATTTCGTCATCGGGATCGATAAAGATGTTACGCGGTCGGCGCTGTAAGCGGGTGGCGTTTGGGACTGGAACGTAATTCGCGGCGGCTTTGATCAAAGGATTCGCGTGATTTGACGCGGTGTCAAAGTAAGATCGTGAGAGGTATTTGATGTAAGACTCCATCGAGGGGAGTTTCATATCTCTGTGAAGGTCTACCTGTCGAACGAACCAGGGGGCGTTATTGATTTTACGCAGTACTCGAGTTTGAAGGACTTGGAATTTGTGTATGTTCAATTTTGACATATGTGCGAATGCGGCGCAGCTATATGTCATAATCGGACGTATGCACATTTTGTAGAGAGTAAGCTTATGTCTCAGGGACATTTTGCTTATGATCAGGGGCTGTAATCGACTTATGGCCATTGCGGCTGTTTTACAGACGGCACGGACATGAGAATCAAAGGTAAGTTTTCTATCGAAGGTCACACCGAGATATTTAGTCTTGGTTGCCCAGGGGATATTGTCTTTGAAGAGTTTGAGAGTTTTGACACTCTCAGGGTGCACTTTTCGACTAGGATCAAAGATAATCGCGGCGCTCTTCGAGGGGTTGACGGCTATGCGCCATTTGGTGTACCATTCACCGAGAGTGGTGACTGCGCGTTGGACTCTGTGTCTGAGCCTAAGTCTGTTCCTATTCGACGCGTAGATGACTGTGTCGTCAGCGTATAGACCTACCTGGACCCTAGGAGGACGAGGTAGGTCACTTACATACAGATTGAAGAGACAAGGCGCCAGAATGGAGCCTTGCGGGACGCCCGAGCGTATGGGGTGGGCTGTGGAGAGTACACTTTCCGCTCGGTAGCGGAAGGTGCGGTCGGTGAGGTAGTCGCGGATAATGTGAACTAACCTATCTGGGACTTGTAACTGGTGTAGCTTGTGGACTAGTCCGGCGTGCCAGACCTTGTCGAAGGCCTTGGCGACGTCGAAGAAGACCGCGAGCGTACGGTATGGAGGATCTTTCGCGAAGTTAGTCGCTATGTGCTCCGTGAGGCGTTGCACCTGGTGCGTACACGAGTGTCGAGCGCAGAACCCGAACTGTTCCGGTGGATATAGATTTTTCTCGTCTATCACGGTTTTGAGACGGTTCGGAAGGAGCCGCTCGTAGATTTTACCTAAGGTATTCAAGACACTGATCGGGCGATAGCTGTCGGGAAGCGATGCTTTTTTGCCGGGTTTATGTATCCCTATGACTATGGCCGTTTTCCAGGCGGCTGGGAAATGGCAGTGGGCGATGTTTACATTGAATATGCAAACCAAGAGTGCTATGAGGTGATCAGAAAGAAGTTTGAGTACTTCGTTCCGGATCCCGTCAGGACCGGGAGATTTTTTGAGCTTTAGGCCCTTAATGACGGAACAGACTTCGTCAGATGTGACCATAGTTAGGGTATCCGCGGGTAGGACCGAACTGAGTTCCTGTACCGAGGATTCGATTGTGTTGACATGTACGGCGTCTATGTTGTCGCAGTTTGGAGAGCACTGGCTCTCCAAGCTTGCGGCAAGACACTCCGCTTTGTCTTCGCTATCGAACGCGAGTGGGAGGCCCGGGCCTCTTTCGAGGGGTGGTAGTTGGGAGGAGTGTTCTATTTTTAAAGATCTGGCTAACTTCCAGTATGTGAGATGGGACGGCCTGAGACCCTCTACGAGGTTGTCCCAGCTGTGACCTCTGTATTCAGTGATGCGAGCTTTGAACTCTCTTTGTAATGTGCGTAACCGTGCGCAGTTTTCCCTGGACGGGAATGAATCGTGAGCGCGTGTCGCGGCGTTCTTTTCCGTCTTTAACGCTCGCAGGTCGGTCGTAGTACTGCCGCCCTCTCCGCTATATTTAATCTCGCCCTTTGCCTCGCAACCGGTCGTGCGATTGATTCCGTGCGGGGGGGGGGGGGGGGCGTCGCTCAGCCAATGAGCGCGCACGCCCTGTGTGCGCGCTCTCGGCAGTACCATGAGTCACCATGCCAGATGTTCCGAGTCTGGCATGGTTCATCCTTACAACTAGTGAAATTTATACATTAAAACTTACAACTATTCTTATTCTAATCGTTTTAAAATACACATATTCACACATATTCAGTTCATATTATTATATCTATTCCTAACACGTATTTATAAACCTTATTCCTAACACGTATTATTTCATTTATTTGTTCATTCTATACTATTAGACTATCGTTATTCGCACGCCCCGCTCGCTGTCCGCAACAATATGACTGTTTTGACAAAACTGTATACTTAAAACTATGAAATAACATTTTCATTTTTCTAAAATCCTATGAAAGGGAGGCTCCGATTTCAGCTCACTGTGCGACGTCAGCTGTTTTTGATTTCGTGTTCATTGCTGTTTTTTTTTTTTTTTTTTTTTTTGTGAAATTATCTTTTCATTTAGTTGTTCTAACATAATGGAGCGTGAATAATGCTAGTAAAACGTTTTAAAAATATGTTTTTTTTTCTTCAGGATCGATTATTTTCCGACCCATCATCAAAGGTGTCTTAAGCACTATCATCTGTCTTCGTTTTCGGAAGCGATCTCCTAATACCCGTTATACAATTAAATTAACTTTTAAATATGCCTGCATTAATAATTTTATTAAAATCATATTTTCATATTAAACACTAATCAATCAATCATAAATACCTATATTTAATGCAGTCAGTCCTAAGCCTGCATAAAGTATGACGGGAAGTTTCTTTATTGATTTAACTGTATAGCTACAAACACTTAGATAGGAACTTTGTGAATTAAATTATTGTCGTTTCGTGCGTAACTGTACAGTTGATGGAGGTATTTATGCAAACAATCACAGTAACTGAATAAAAATAGCTTATTACAAAAATCACTCGTTTTAAAACAAGTGACACCGGCCATGTCACTGATTTCTTTACCTAGTGATTTAATTTATTTTCGTTTCGTGCGTAACTGTATAGTTGGTGGAGGTATTTATGCAAACAATCACAGTAGCTGAATAAAAATAGCTAGATACAAAAATCATTAGTTTTAAAACAGGTGACGCCGACCAAGTCACAGGTTTCGTTACGTTTCTTGAAAATGACGTAACCATCCACGTCTACTGTGATGAAAATTAATTGTGTATCTGTACTGTATGTGTGATAGCAACAAGATAAATAAAAATTAATAGTAACTTCGGGGCACGGGCAGCACGGTTAGCGAGTTCAATCAATCAATTCGGATATTGTTTTTCATATTTAAAAAAAAGCATAAATAATTTCTTCTGTGTGGCAAATTAAAAGAAAAAGATAACTTTGAGTCAACTTCTGAACAATTGACGATATAAATCAATTAATTGATAATAAATTCTTTTAACAGTAATCTATACTATTTAATTATGTCGACACGATAAATATCGATATATTTCTCACTTGCTCATCCATATTTTATTAACCAGTTTCACTAAATTGAAGAGGCATTTTATTTAGGTACCTAATTAATTATAATATTGGTATTATAATACATTAACAAGATGCCGCGCTACCTACAAACAAAATATTGAGGTCTTAACTTAGCTCAAACTTCGCTACTACTCAGCGCAATTTTTTTTTTCTGACTGACTATACTGTTATCCTTAGGGGCCCTATCTTTAAACAGAGCCGCAGATGGCTTTTACAGCTTCACCGGACTTAGGGGCGAGCGCTTAAGGACAACTTGCACAAGGGTGCCAAAGTGGCCGGACCTCGACTTGAGCAGTTGTCGCGATCTAGCTAATTCGCTACTCCTACAATTCGAGCTAACTAACGTAAACATATAGACATGTTCCCTGCCTCCTGGGAGGAAGGAAGGAAACATGTCTATGTTTATTTAGTGATTGGAAAGTATTTCTACACTAACTAGCGTAAGAAAGAAAAAAAAGTCCCTTACAGAACCTATGTACCTACCTACCTGTGTGGTGTGCACGTATGTATGTATATATTGTGTGTAGTGTTGTATGTGGCTAGCTAATTATTGCACGTATAGTGTCACTTGTATCGCGCGGGCGGCTGTCAGACTTAAGGGCTTCACACCGAGGAACGGACCTAGGCTTGAGTTGCCGCTAGAGAGGGTGGACGTAGGGTGTGTGCGGGAGTGAATTTGACCGCCCGTCCTCTGCGGAGAGAACTGTGGTTACGCCGGCGTAGGCGCTGGCACGCTCTGTTTAGAGAGACGGTAGGTAGAGTAATACGCGTTTTCTTTCTCGACTTTGTCGTCGGGGTCGGTAAAAATGTTACGCGGCCGGCGTTTACACCGGGAGGCATGGGGTCGGGGTCATAAGTAGCGGGCGGCTGCTTTATTTAACGGATTTGCGTGATTTGACGCGGTGTCGAAGTAAGAACGCGAAAGATATTTAGCATATGCATGAATCGAAGGAAGATCCATATCTCTATATCCATCTTCACTTCGAACATACTGAGGAGCCCCGGTAAGGTGGTAAAGAAATCTATTCTGGATGGTTTATAATTTCCTGTCTACAGTTGTTTTGAAAATGAGTGGGAGTGGGGGGTTTACGACCCGAATGAGTCGTACCCGAAGCGCGATACCTTTCATGAGAGCTACATCGAGCACTGTCGGTCTATAGATGTCTTGAAAATGGGAAGGGGGGGGGGGGGGTATTGTTGGAGTCTCTCCAATTTTTGAATCAAGTGTGTCCACTGTTGACGTCGGTATTGAACGATGTACTATGCGAAAATAGCTTCTCTAGGTCAGACCTGACAGGTATTTTCGTCGGCGGGAGGTATACGGATGCGATCATTATGGGCAGATGATCGGTCATTCCTAATCTAGAAACAGATACTTCTGTAGCGACATCTCTCGCCACAAGTGACGCATCAACGCATCGACACAACTACGTAGTGACACATAGCGACATCTATCGAGCCACATAGGACGCGCATCCTACTGATCCTACATTGCGCTATAGAAATTAGCTCTATCGTTGAGTATACATATAAGAACCCGACTACAATAGTCGGGGCAGCTGCCCGCCAGACATAGCACCCGTCTGGCCGGAGGATCCTCCCTTTTCTATGGCGGATGAGGAACTTTACTCTCTGTTCCTCACACCTCCGCTAAAGTGGTGACCCCGACGTGATACGTCAGCACAACCTTCTTCACAAAAGCTACGTCATCATCACTTCCTCAAGCTTTCGAGCAGCGAGTCAATACAGCCAGCCAGCATCCACGGCTACTACGGGTATCCTGACCATACACATGCAGCGACGCGCATTCCTGCTCAGCCCCACAGCCTTCTCAGCGACCTTGGCACAGCACACTGCACTTCGGCCGGTCAGCAAGCAGCAGAAAAACGCACTTCTCTCCTGGTCGACGCAGCAGCCAATCACCGCAGACAGTTTCGACTCACCGTGAACTATGCGACATCACCCCGACTCACTGGGCAATCACCGCAGACAGTTTCGACTCACCGTGAACTATGCGGCATCTAGTTCCGACTCACTGGAACACTCCACTGGCCCGGCAAGCATCACAAATGGACGACTCAACCTGCTATATCGACCTCCGGTCTCGGAGGGGAGTGATGTAGCGACATCTCTCGCCACAAGTGACGCATCAACGCATCGACACAACTACGTAGCGACACATAGCGACATCTATCGAGCCACATAGGACGCGCATCCTACTGATCCTACATTGCGCTATAGAAATTAGCTCTATCGTTGAGTATATATACAAGAACCCGACTACAACAGTCGGGGCAGCTGCCCGCCAGACATAGCACCCGTCTGGCCGGAGGATCCTCCCTTTTCTATGGCGGATGAGGAACTTTACTCTCTGTTCCTCACCTCCGCTAAACTTCCATAAATTCCATAATGATAAGTATCGGAGGGTCTACCGGCATACCATATAGCGAGCATTTATAGTAAATGAGAGTGCCACCTCCTTGACTGACACGGTCATTTCTAACTATAGTGTAATTCGCAATTCTCGGATTGCGTTTATTACGCTTTAAGAGCTTTTGCTGCACTAATAGACCGTCTATCTGGTGATCTGTAAGATAGGTCGCGACGAGAACACGCGGCGGAAGTAAGTCCCGCTCATTAAAATAAAATTATGTGTGCAATTCACACATCTGTTTTTTTTTTAATTCAGAAAATGATCAAATACTCACTAATTTAAAGTTTATGAAAATGTACATACAAGTACAATCATTATTCACAATATCATTTTCAATTAATGCACATTTGAACTATACATGGTAACCTAACACAGTATCAATCAGTAACAGAATGTCATAAGTGTTGTCTAAAAAGTTTTTGTCTCGTGCCTTTTTGATGAGGTGATAATTTTATTTTTTAATGAATTTCATTATTGCGTGGAACCAACAAACTTTCGCTTTTTCGTTTCGTTTCATCGACTTTTAAATCACAACGATGCTAAAGAAGTTTTCACTTCAAAAAAAAAGCTTTAATATATTATCCTAAGTTACAAGAAATTATATTTTAAGTTGTTATAAAATATTTTATAGTGTTATAAATAAATTTCAGGACTGACCATTGAACTTGGCAGCTATTTAGATCTCAGTCCTTTTGTCGTTGAAGTCAACAACCAAAGCATATATTATTATATAATATTGAACTTGGCTCTCATTTCACATTTATGTTTTTGAACGGATAATATTACTTTTTGTACAGAAATTATCAAGAAATATATGGGTAGTTTACTATCTATTATAACTATACTAAAATATTATTAATTTTTTATTTAAACTATTGCCTAAACCATACCTACTTACTTAAAGAATTATAATAATAATACTAGCTGTTCCCGTGGCTGCCCTCACGTGAACTACAGAATGCCCGCGCGAATCTTGCTCCCCATTCCCGGCTATTTTAAAGATAAAAATGCTTATTGTGGGTCTTCCTTAGAAGATATATGTATAGGTACTCTCCCGGACTTTTTGTACGTCTTTTTAATGCCTATGATTATGTAGTACATTACTTAATTTGCTATAGATATCTCTTATGGTCTCAGCATATGCCATTTAAGCGCCCGAATTGATTCACCACGACCCGTTTTTTTTATTTATGCGGAACCCTAATTCTTTTTCTAAAATAAAGGTAGCTTAAGTCCCTCCCTATATCATTAGCTATCCATCAGTGAAAGTCCCGTCAAAATCGGTCCAACTGTTTCGGAGATTACCCGGAACAAACAGACAGACAGACAAAAATTTTAAAAATGGGCTTTTTCTTGTAGGTATCGTATATACTTTCATATGTATTTAGTAAAAAACTGTTATTTTGACATTACAAACAGACACTTTAATTTTATTAATTGTATAGATAACTACAAATATTCCAAGTATTTTTTAAGAAAATCTATGTATTTCAAAGCATAAATCGAAACCTTATAGGTCAGGTACCGAGATTAAAGAGAGACAGCCGGATAATGGACATAGCATGGACATGGCTTATGAGCGCGGCTGCCGCACGCTCGGGGACTTTTTTTTTCGGACTGACTATACTGTTAGCTTTATGGGCCCTGAAGCCTCAGGCGGCTCTACCATTCCGATTACTAAATACACATACGCATGGATCCCTCCTTCCTCCCAGGAGGAGGGGAACGTGCATGTGAGTATAAGGTAGTTAGCTCGAATTTTCTTAAGATTAGGGAATTAGATAGATCGCGACCTTTTCGCATTCGCGACGACCGCCCGAGCCGAGGTTCGGCCACTCTGGCACCCTCGTGCGGGTCGTCACAAACTTTCGCGGCTGAGTGCCCTAAGCGCTCGCCCCCAAGTCCGGTGAAGCTGTAAAAGCCGCAGCGGCTCTGTTTTTGGATAGGGGCCCTAAGGCTAACAGTTGTTATATTATTTATCTGGAAGATAATCTTATTTAATATCTACTTTATATTATTCATCATAAGTTCATTTGATTTACCTTATTATTGTTTTGGGGTACCTATTCTTTTATTTCCAGGATACCAACTAATGATAGGTTTATGTATTGATGCGTTTAGATAATTTATAACTTGATAATTTTGGTTTAATAACAGTTTTGTTAATATTTTAGGTTCGTATTGTTTACATTGCAATATAATGACAGTCTCTGTCATTGATAATTCTTTGATAGTAATAGAGCATGCGCAGTTAGGAGTTTCTCAGGTATAGACAAATATTCTATCCAGGTTCTAGTTTAGCAAAATAAATCTATGATTAGATTTATTTTTAATTTTTAAAATAAGAAAAGTCTAGTAAGATGAAATTTTGAATTCAAACAAAATAGAAAATTAGAACAGAGAGTATGACAGATTCTTCAGGATGGATCTGATCATGTTTATTCATTGGACTGCAGACCTTTGAATCGTAGTAACGTTTATATCATAATTATCATATGTTTTGATAAAAACCAAATTATTGTACAACAGACCTGGGAGTCGAAAAGACAGTTTATTTTATAACATATTTATATAGAAAAGTTATTTTAATTGTTATAATTTATAATTTTAATATTAATATGGGTGAAATACCCTTTGCCAAAACGACAAATACCTACTGAACATTGAAAGAACACTACCGGGAAAGTATCACCTGGATTTTGTATTTATAATACAAATAATAACTTTTCCTTTTATATATGAGGAAATCTCAATGGATAAGATGTTTGGTGCTGCGTCGTCTGCTTGAGCAGTGTATCCTGATACGGCCTACACCGTGCTGACTTCTATTCTAGATCCTAGGCAAGGATCTCTACGCTGAGCTGTCGGAGCAAGAAGAACGTCTCGGTTATGGACATTAAAATTGTGTAATAATAATTTATAAAACCTATATTAACTGAAAATTGTAAGGTATGCTGGAAATTTATACATAACTATCCTAAATTAAATTTTAATCATAACACAGTGTAGTCAGTTCAAAAAAAAAATCAGGCGGCTTTTACAGCTTCACCGTGACTTAGGTCGCTCGGGGACGTTCGCGTCAAGGTTTTATCGCACAGCTCCTCACCCCGCTGCTCCAAGGCCACCGCACTGTGCTCCGTGGTCCGAAATACCTATTATTTATAAGAAATAATCTAACACTATTGATGCACCAGCGCCCACGTCCGCGTAACCACCGTTCTCTCAGCAGAGGACGGGTGTTCAATTTCGCTCCCGCATACCCCCTACGTCCACCCTCTCTAGCGGCAACTCAAGCTTAGGTCCGTTCCTAGATGTGAAACCCTTGAGTCTGGTTCCTTCCTTCCTCACAGGAGGCAGGGAACATGTATATGTTAGTTAGATCAAATTTAGGGATAGGGAATTGGCCAGATCGCGACTTAATTGCAATCGCGGCAACCGCCCAAGCCGAGGTCCGGCCACTTTGGTACCCTTGAGCGAGTTGTTTTTACTTTCGCGGCGGAGTTCCTTAATCGATCGCCCCCAAGTAGCGGTGAAGCTGTAAAAGCCGTCTGAGGTTTCAGGGTCTTATTAACTGTTGAGAGGTGTGTTTATGAAATTTGGAGCACATATGAATCTCGCAAGTCTCAATATATGAGCCAAATTTGACATGTTTATGTGAAATAGATTAAGTTTCATTGGAGTAAAAAGTGGCTCCACATGGTTCGTGTAATAATATTACACAAGGTACCGCTCGCCATTCTGTTAGCTTAAGACGCTACCGCGTGTCTAGATATACCTAATGTCACTAAGTACCTATATCTATACACTTCAACTTTTAATCAATGATTGTTTACGTACCTAATAATTCTCTAAGCCTAGCAATTGTACCTACAACTAAGTATCACTATGACTATCTCCGAACTACTGAGCCTACACCTATGCGTCGCTAAAAATCCACTTTTCACAAAATTTTGAAGACGGGATGCATAGGTACGTTTTTTCTTAATTGATAGGATATAGGTAAGAATCGTTAACAATAATTTTTGGTAACTCCTCAAACAATTTTGATGAAAATTTTACCCGGGAAGTATTATGGCATTCCTCAATTGATAGGCTATATGAACAGTCAATAATCTCTGATAACATGTATATAAAAAAAATTACGCGATGTAAATAACTACTTCGTAACATGAAACCCGTGCGGAGCCGCAGGCACATCGCTAGTTCGTATATACATATTTCCGTAAACGTGAGTAGTACAGTAACCGGCTGTAAATAATACTCATCGAACTAAACGAGGAGATAATCAACCTTCGATTAGCAATTAGCATCAGTCCCATTCCATAAAACATTTTCTTTATGACTGGGAAATGAAAGAGGCCTCGCAAAGCTAATGTCGCCGACGCGATGTCTACATTTCGTCTAGCGCCACCATTGGTTATAGATGTACATCTATAGTAATAAAGATTCCAAATAAAAATACTTGACCTATAATATTTCAATTACATGCATATACCTAAAGCCAGTATTGCGGTCATGCTATCTGATAGAATGTGGATTAGCTGGTTCTTTACTTTCCTTGAGACAATAACCTGGGCTGCTAGAGCGCCATAGAGATGAGGATGTTTAGATCTTCTCAGAAGACACCTGTAACTGTTCTTGCAACCATCTGTAAAGATTCTAAGTTCTTTCACATGGAGGCACTCATTATTTTCCTTATAATAATAATAATCATTTATTGCCAAAAACAATTTACAAAGTGAATATAATTACGTACACAATTTGGCAATGGGGACAGACTCAGCTGATACTATGTGATGCGGACACCACACAGCGCTGGTTTTCAGTCTGCCCCACATTCATAAACAGTCAATATGCACAAACAGCAGCTCGGCTCGTATCATCACATGGTATTACAATTTTATTAATTTCAAGAAAAGTTAAAGTCAAATAGTATTCAGTTGTATCTTGTATTTATTGTAGAATACAAATTGAATCGGTATATTATTGCAGACAGCACCGATAAATAGTACACCCTCCAAGATTACATGTAATAAGGAAGTATGGGATGTTTGTCTATCCTTCCATAATTTTAAAGTTTTCAGGCGAACTGCCGATGCTGCTACTTCCTGTTGTATTAATAGGTGTAGAGTTCATAGGTTGAGCATGGACTCAAGAGTAATTATACTAATTATAGTGGGGGTGATACACTACAAGAATGTTAAATAAATAATTTGTACAGGTTGATTCATTAAATACCTATGTAGTATATTTTGTGTGTAGTATATTATGCTTATGGTTTACTGTTTATTGTTAAAAATGTTTAAAGATGATAAAAAATAATTATGTTAGTAATTTATAAACAGCTTTGTCTTAAGGTGTATAAATAAAATAATTTATAGCTACATAAGGATTACTTTAATATAAAATAACAACCCTAACACAGTAAGTAACATTGAATTTATAGAACTGCTATAACTAAAGTAGAAAGAATTAACGTGTTAAAATTATGAAAATAAATAATTAATTTAAGAAATAAATAATGGCTAAATTATAATTAAAAATAAATCTATTAATCATAGTGATAATCAAGAACTTCAACTCAATATTAAATTTTATAGAATTAAAAATGAAAGTAATTAATAAAAACATATCATTGAATTAAATCAAAAATCCATTTTCAATGGCTTGAATAATATTTTTGCCCATTGCATCATATCCACTGCGTTTTGCCTTGGCGGTTATTTTCTCTTGTAATTTATTTATGTCATCATTTAATTGTTCAGTCACTAGCTTCTCCTGAGATTTTTCCTCTGAATATGATTGTTCAAATCTACAATATTAATAGATCATTTTAAGAACATAATTTAATTCACACCCAAGTCACTTTAAAAAATCTTACATTAATTTATATGTGCTGTGAAGTTCTTCTAGTTTTTGTAATTTCTGTTTATAAGCAAGCATTATTTCCTGTACACACTTCAAAAGAGCTCCTATAATTTGTTTCAAGTTTTGTTCATTTTCTGTCATTATATCATCATCAGACTTCATTTCAGCCGAAATATCTGATAGGGAACTTAGTAAATTTTCATTGCTTTTCTTCCTGAAATTATTGAACTTTTTAACTTATTTATAGGTATATCTTATTTTATAAATAAGCACACATGTGTAGTTACACAGATTTAAGAGCTCAAACCTGTGCGTAGTTAATATTATTTGTTTTATTAAAATTACTATTTTATTATCAAACTGAAAAGAAAGAGGAGGTTCTCAATTTCAATTTTTTTTTCTATTGGTGTTCACCCATACCTTCTTTGTTTATGAACCAATTTAGATGATTTTTTTTGTTGGAAAGAGGATACCTCAACTGTGGTCACATTTTAATTTCATTGGCATTGGACCTTGAACTTCAAAGATACACCAAAAAAATTCCTCAAAATCATTGAAATTGGTATTCTTTTTTTGTTAAAAATTGTCTGTTGTATAGCAGTGGTGATAAAGACCATGCTCTACCTAGACAAGAAGCCTTTAGCCAGTAAAACATTTTATATTAGAAAAAAGTAGTTTGCATCAAGTGTGGAGTAGATATAACACATGTTATTTAAAGATTTTAGTGCTCTTGTATCCAAATTATTAGTCTATGTTAAACCAGTCTACTCGTAATTGATACTAATGCCGAATATAATGTGATAAAAAAAAATTAGATTTATATTATGTACATACATACCTTTTTGTTAAATGTTGATCCATGATATTAAATAGCTTTTGAGTAGCTTCGACATGTGATGCTATTCTATTTTTATTAGGAACCTGTTCTGTTTTGATTCTACTCTCCCCTTCAAAAGTCTCATTATGCGTAAGCTTCTGTATTTTCTTGTCATTTGGTGAATTTATAAATTGTGAAATATTTGATAATTCATCTAAGTCTTCAGTAATAAATTTAGATTTAACAAACTTTCTTTTTGAAGCCATAATGACAAAATAATACTTTTAAATATCAACCACAGTGACTTCTAATAGAGCGGCAAAAAGTCTATTTCCCGCCTTTAGAAAATTTTGAGCGTAGGTACTTATTTTATAATCTTGTTCTAATTTTAATTTTCGAATTAAATATTTTTATAATTAGCGTAGACTTACCTTAATTAATTCAGTTCTTTCCAGCCGTTGCTTGCTATTATTTCATTAGCACGGTAATTGATATAAATATAGTATTACAATATTTAAGAAGGTAAATGATTCCTACATTTAGATCTCAAATAATATTGGCATTATAATTATGATAAATATTAGAAAAATACGACTTTTTGTATTTCATAGATTTTATGTTGACTACCAGTGTGACCAGAATCACCACTTAAAATAAAAAAATAATTATTCTCATTCTACAGTTCTACACTGTAGAATCTACATAGGTCTTAGAGATGTAACGAATATATTCGTAATAGGTACAGGCAGCGGCGGCCTTACCCATTGCAAGGCTCCGGGCGGTAGGTCTTTGCGAGGCCTTTTGTTCTACGGAAAAGTACCTATGTGATGCGAAAGTAGGTCTGGTTGTTTGGTAGGTATTCGTTATGTTTGACGAGAAATGCTAAAATTATACAAAATAAATAAAATTTGAGTTTTAAAATATTTTACTTACATTAAAAGATTTACAAAATTAACAAATACAGAGATGATAAATTTTAAAATTGATGTTTATGGCTTTTACTAAGACTAAAATCATTAACTAAAGCACAATAATCTAACGAATAAGCTACGTCATTTTCGATTGAAAGAATAGCAAGGCTTGAAAAGCCGATCCTGTGTCATCGAATTCCTCAAATATGTTTTAATAATTTTAAGCCTCGAAAAATTCCTTTCAGCAGACGCAACCGTAACAGGTGTGGTGGCAATAATTCTCAGAACTATTTCGATAGTGGGGTAAACTTCAGTTAATTTTTTTCTATTAAGTATTTCAACACCGAGATAATGTCATCGTTTCTTTCATACACAGGGATGAACATATTCAGTTCTTCGTACAATTCATGTCCATCAATATCACATGATTCTCCTACTGTCATAAATATTTGCAAGTTGCTGCATTGCTTCGAAAGTGCACTATCACTAATTTCCTTTAATCTTTTTATATTATACATGAAACCAAATATGCTCTCATGATGTTTAAGTGCTTCAAACCTAGGATGGCAGCTTGCGCGCACATTGTCAACAATAACATAAAAATAGTTTATTTTGAAAATCTCTTCCGCATTCAGTTCATGAGCTTCATCTTCCCCTTCATAATCAAAATGCCATTTTTACGGCGTCTTCTAACTTCTTTAAACTGTCTGTCAATATCATTTTCCTCGGCTATTTCTCTCGCTGTTACAAGAGATGACTGAAAACCATTTTCTCGCTAATTATCGAGCCAATTTGTGAATGCGTCTAGGTGTTGTATTGCCACATCTAAGTGCATGTTTTCGCTTTGCCACATTTTACTGATAACAATTATCTTTGTAAGAATAGCATACCATATGACAAGTGAAACTACAAATTCGTAGGTAGTTATTTCCTTTTCTATAGAATGGCATTCACTGACCAACTGACAATCTGTTGTATTTTCTGCTAAATCCTTTAAACTTTAGCTGAGGTGAGGAAAAGAGAGTAAAGTTCCTCATCCGCCATAGAAAAGGGAGGATCCTCCGGCCAGACGGGTGCTATGTCTGGCGGGCAGCTGCCCCGACTGTTGTTTTTTTTTAGAACTGACTACACTGTTAGCCTTAGGGGCCCTATCCAAAAACAGAGCCGCTGCGGCTTTTACAGCTTCACCCGACTGTTGTTTTTTTTTTTTTTTTTTTTTTTTTTTTTTTTTTTTTTTTTTTTTTTTTTTTTTTTTTTTTTTTTTTTTTTTTTTTTTTTTTAGAACTGACTACACTGTTAGCCTTAGGGGCCCTATCGTCAAACAGAGCCGCTGCGGCTTTTACAGCTTCACCGGACTTGACCCGACTGTTGTAGTCGGGTTCTTGTATATATACTCAACGATAGAGTTAATTTCTATAGCGCGATGTAGGATAGTAGGATGCGTCTTATGTGGCTCGATAGATGTCGCTATGTGTCGCTACGTAGTCGCGTCGATGCGTTGATGCGTCAGTTGTGGTGAGAGATGTCGCTACATCACATCACTCCCCTCCGAGATCGGAGGTCGATAGCAGGTTGAGTCGTCCATACATCTTTGTTATGCTTGCCGGGCCAGTGGAATGTTCCAGTGAGTCGGAACTAGATGTCGCATAGTTCACGGTGAGTCGAAACTGTCTGCGGTGATTGCCCCAGTGAGTCGGGATGATGTCGCATAGTTAACACGGTGAGTCGGAACTGTCTGCGGTGATTGGCTGCTGCGTCGACCAGGAGAGAAGTGCGTTTTCTGCTGCTTGCTGACCGGCCGAAGTGCAGTGTGCTGTGCCAAGGTCGCTGAGAAGGCTGTGGGGCTGACCAGGAATGCGCGTCCGCTGCGTGCGTATGGTCAGGATACCCGTAGTAGCCGTGGATGTTGGCTGGCTGTATTGACTCTCTGCTCGAAAGCTTGAGGAAGTGATGATGACGTAGCTTTGTGAAGAAGGTTGTGCTGACGTATCACGTCGGGGTCACTACTTTAGGGTCTACTGTGCCACTCTAAGATTAGGTAGTTTGTATAAATGAAACATAAAATCAGAAGGTTGAATATAAAGTGTATTTGTTACTAAAATGTTCGGGGCTTTTTAACCGAACATATGTGTCTGTCAGAGTGGGAGAATCCGGTCCCTTGTTCCTTGCTTGCGTTTGGTCAATGCAGTGTGGACAACAGATATCGTAGCCCAACAGATGCGGTAGCGGATCGAGCGCCATGGTGCCGAGGAGCGTCCGCTTGGGGTATTGTTCTCGGCCGATCCCATTCGTTATTTATTGCGTTATTACTTATTAATGTTGCGCTATTGTGAAGACGAAGTATCGGCGCTAGTCTTCCGGGTGGCATCCTGTGGAGCGCTTCCTCAATGCGGTAGGTTCGCATGTGCTTAACGCAAGGATGAGATCGTATTTGTGATTGATAATATTTAGCTTGGTAGCAGCTACAATATCCATTAGTAATTACTATTATTAGTAGTTCGATGATGAGTGATCAACTGATCATTCATAATCGAAGTATCATTAGTAATTACTAATGCTAGGTTACTAATTTTATAAAATTAACTGTTATATGAGTTCTTGTAAAGAACTTTGTTTACGACTGTGCGACCTTTTTTTAGCTTTCCACTCTTCGTTTTTAATAGTTACCAGTAATTATTCATAATCGCCCACCTCTGGGTAATACATTAAAGGCTCGATTATGCATGATCATTCATATTCATAATTCAATTATGAATTATCATTTATATAATCGAAATATCTCGATTTTGTAAATACTTCTTAATTGAATATCTTAATTATGTAAATCATTCATAAACGCCCACCTCTAGTTTTGATGCACCGTCAGGCGTCAAGCGTCAACTGTTCCACCCAAGAAGTTTGGAAAATTTGGACAATTCTTGCCAGGAAAAATTTCAATTCCGATGACTCGGCTATCCAAACTGTCTTCAAAGATTTTCTTCTTCTTCTTCCTAACTTGGCAACCGGTCCTCTTTAATAAAGACCATTACGGCCATTATCGAGTGAATTATAGTGTCATGTCAGTTAAGTGTTATGGACCTTATGACGATTTAGTATCTTAACAAGATGGTGGCTCCCACGTTAGAACTTTTTAGGAAGATTTTGTGGGATTTCAGAATGAAAGCTTTCAGCTTATATTTATAATCCACTTCACTTATGCACAAAAACCAAACTATATCACGTAAAACGCCATCAATATTACATAATATAGGGTCAAAACCCTAAGTTTGAATTAAAAATAAAAACCACAACATGTCACTTCAAGGTCCCGTCAAAAACCTTCAAAGATTTTACTGATTCTCGCTCCCACAATTTTTTTTGTCCAATGGAATTAATGAAATACCCATAAAATGGCGAAAGTGCATAGATAATGGTACATACGAGGGTCCAAGAGTTCGTAGAATGGTAGGGTTTTAAATAAAATGAAACAATAAGTCTATATTTCCTTTTCAATATAATCACCCTTAGCTAAATACATTTATTAGATCTATGAATTAATTTTTGTAAACTATCGTGAAAATATTTTTTATCTTTTGCCTAAAAATGAGCCAAGATTACCTCCTTTACCCCATAGTCGTCGGACAATTTCCTTCCCTTTAAGTCTTTTTTAAAATTGGGAAACAAATAAAAATCACTTGGGCCAGATCTGGACTGTAAGGTGGGTGGACTAGTGATTCGAAGCTATGCGTGTGCAGAGCAGCCATTGCAACTCTGCTCTTGTAAACCGGCGCGTTGTCTTGCAAGAACAACACACCCTTAGTCAATTTTCCCCGACGTTTTTCCTTTAATTTTTCTAGTATCGTTGCGTAGTATTCTCCGGTTATGGTCCTTCCCTTTTCTTTGTAATCAATCATTATTATCCCCTCACATTCCCAAAACACAATAGCCAACAACTTTCCAGCCGACTCCGACACTTTGATGATGAACACTTTCACTACCAAACATTTCGAGTAAATACACAATAAGACAATATTTGTTTTTTTTGTAGTAGCAAGTGAAATTAACAGCACTGTACCTGATGGTATGTAAGTATACAGTGCAATCCAACGGCGGCCGTTTTCAATTACATATCTGAGTTTACTATCACCGATTAGTACATATTATCTTTAACTTAAGACTGATATCGTATACCCTTTTATCTATCCAAGCTATAGGACATGGATATATATTATATAGATACGAAAAACTATCCATTGTTAGGTTATTGAAAAAAAAGTAAGAATTTGTCTATCTTTAGTAACTGAAACAACGGATAGATAGGTTATTGAAAACGGCCGTAAGAGATCGGCAATCCAGCGATGGTGGTCGCTAACATGACGCCCTGAAAGCCTCTCGGCAGCTGTTGGATATGCACTGGGTGATCCCGAAACGCGACGTACCAAAAGAGAGATCTTACTGTGACGAATTTATCACCATATGCATTCGTAGTCAAGATTCAGTCGGGTACAGATAGCCTACCACCCCGCTTAATACTGGATAATGGATATACAACGGTTGATTTCGGAACTCGACACGGTTGAAAATGTGTCAATACAGCGGGCGTTACACAGTTGCCGTGAGCGATTCAACAAAAATTCTTTCTTCACTTAGTTTTTTTTATATACAACCAATAAGATGGCAAACAAGCATTCGGCCTGTCTAAAGTTAAGTGGCTACCGTAGCATATGGACGTTTGTAATATCATAGGTATAACTAGCGCGTCGCCGTACTTTAACCCCCCTACCTCATGGAGCTTTGGAAACCCTATTCACCACAGGTACACAACATAAGGTTATTTGGCTGCGATCTTTTATAGGGTGGAGATATCCCACCAGTCGGAGTGCCCCAAGTAGAGAGAAACCTCATATGATACATGGCATCCATCCCCTATTAACGAATGATATTGTTAACAAACATCCCTTCCCTAGACTATATAACATCGCATCAGTACTGTCTATTGTTCGCCCTTTACGAAAAATCGACTCTGATGATGACACAGGTTTCCAATCACATCTACCACAACGTTGAATATAAATTTCTTTCAACGTCTTCAAACAAAGAAAATGACTCTGAACCACAGTTTTTTGAGAATTTTTATTTGACTATGTTTATGGACAGATCAAATCCATCATGGCCCTTTTTCGTTTGCTCTTAAATATTTTCTATATCGCAGATTCATTTAGTAGAGAAAGAGAAAGTAATAAGACTAATTCTATTAGCTTTTCCCTCTACTTTATTAACAAACATGTGACGTCATTTTGCTAAAGATAGCGTTTTGGCGGCTTATTAAAATAGTGAAGTTTTATTTACTATTATTTGCAGAAATACCTACACAAAATAAAATAGTTTAAAGTAATAAATATAGTAAAGTCCTTGTAAAACCTAATCCCAGAGTTTTGTGTGAAAATGTATGTAAAAAAGAAACTACCTACTTATGTTTCGATTTAAACGTCGCATATTTCCGAGAACCTAACATGCTGTAGGTACGAGGACTGCCTGTATAACATTTCAATACCAACGTGTTTAAAGTTATCATTTATTACCTAATCTGCATTAGCAATGTACAATGCTGACAATACACGCACCTAGGTATTAAATTATAACTATATGTATTTGAATATTTCAAAACAGTATTCTAAAATAAGTCAATAATACAAAATTTTAATTTGCTTTTCACATATATAATTGCAATACAATTACAATACCTAAGTATAATTATTTTTGTTGTGGATTACAAAAACAGTACACAATTTTATAAATATTTTAAATCACAACATCCATAAATTACATAAAATGTTCATATTTATTTACGTGTACCTATTACAAGCCTTTGAACAACGCAATTTTTGTTTTGTTTAATTTCGAAGACTTCCACAGGATAATATTTAGGTAAACATCATATTATATATAAGTAGGTGGAATACTTAAAAAATAAACTTATAGATAAATTTACAGATAATTACAAATTGAGATTTCTTATCAATCGTAAACAAGTAGGTAAGTACTCACATCTATTAAATAATAGCAGTGACTAATTTATAATAATAAAACGTAAACGAACATGAAAAGTTAATTGTAAAATTACTGATTTTATTAATTACTCATATAGCAATTGGTACGCCTTTATAAGCTAGAAACAAGTTACAAAAGAAGAATTGACTGGATACCTGTAATATCTTACGCTAAATAATTGATTGTATGATAAATACAAATATCTACGCGACGCATAGGTTATGTTTGGTATAAACTATATATCCATTAGTTTGGCACCTTGAGAATAAATAGGTCTGATAAACCCGTTGAGATCGAAAACATTTTCAAAAACACTTTATCACTGAAATATATAAATAAAAAATTGGCGCAAGATTTAAATGGATTCGAATGTTTTGTATATAACATTTATGAATTTAGAACGATTTCTACACAATGGAGACATTTTGAAATTTTTTGTTTTGGCATATTTATCGCTTGTCACGTAATTGGGTAGGTAAGTATACATAAATTACTTTATAATTTGTCACTTGAATCTTATTATATTATTGGGTTCGATAATTGCTTAGAATATTAACAATCAAATCCGAAATGCTATAGGATTTTGAGCTTTGCATGTGTCGAGGTATCAATGAATAATTGTAATTTGTATAGACTTGGTAGTTAAAGTGAATACGCTTGTAAAACCGTGAAGTACTTCACTCAGTCTCTGTTTGAAAGGGCTAACTAACATAAGCCATCTTCAATAGTTAAAAGCTCAGCGTTTTAAATAGACCTGCACAGTGTATCAAATAGTTAAAACGAATATGAACATACAAAACCTCAAGGTCAAAACAGAATTATTGTATGTGATCAAGCTAAAAATATCGTATGTTTATTTCGGAAATAGAACAACGCTTCACGTTACATTGCGTTCCACAAAAGTAGTACCTACATAATTAGTATTTGATAACATAGGCGTAGCCAGGTACAGGCAAAGGAGGCATCTTCCCCCACCCCACCCCACCCCCCTCTATAGCAAAATGTTGGTGAAAACGTGGTAAGCGTGCAACTATGGAACAGTCTTCCACTATCAAGTGTAGATGTGTGGTATCAGGTATGTATGCTGGAGAGTCGTATTGCCCAGTTATAAAAAAACTAAACATTACTTTTTCCTTGCTTGCTTCCTGACAATTTTTGATAGTCAGCACTTCCAACAATTTGATTAAAAATTGATACGCATAGTTAAAAACAAAATTAGTAGGTATAGTAAGCGCGCGAGTTCAATGCAGTCGGTCTGTTCAATCTGTACGTCAGCGACATCCCGCGTCCCTCCAACGCCCAGAAAGGTTCATATGCTGACGACACAGTCATCTACGCCACACTTAGGAACAGACGTTAACTCAGAACACGTATCCAACGTGCTATAATCATTCTCGAGAGATGGTTTCGTAAATAGCGCATAGCTATCAACCCCGAAAAGAGTGTCGCGATTCTTTTTAATCCCGGACAAGTACGAAAGTCACTGGAACCACTCCAACTTTTAGATATCCCAATCTCCTGGGTCATCCATCTATCATGTCCGTATATTTCGGAACAGGGCCGCTATGGTCCTAGGCCGCTTGTATCCCTTGCTACACATACTCAGCAAGCAAAATGTCCCTAAGACATAAATTTACACTATATAAGACATGTGTCCACCCGATCCTAACATTATAGCTGCGCCACATTCGCATATATGTCAAAATACAACTTTATCCTATTGCAAAGAGTTCAAAAAATTTTTTTTTAAAGTAACTTAGTCGATGCCCCATGGTTCGTTCGGAACGTAGACCTCCATAGAGATACAGAACTTCCTTCGATCGAATCGTACGTTAAGTCTCTTGCGAGATCATATGACACTGCGTCCCATCACGCGAACTCGTTATTGAGAGCCACCGCGATTTACACCCCAGTCCCCGACGCCCCAAGGATAAAACGACGCCCGTGGAACCTTTTTGACCGATCCCGATGACAATATCGAGGCATCGAACGAGTACTACACGAGCGTACCTAGAAACCAAACGTGCTCGCGTCCATGCCCACAAAACCACCGTTTTTATTTTGATTTATAAACGGAATATCGGACTTTATAAAATCTTTTAGATCGAAATTACTAACCCAAGTTGTCATTGAAAACATTTCTAACTTGGCAATCGAATGCAAGGAAGTATTCTTGTATATGTAGATTTAATTTTTGTTCAATTGTGTTTACGCAAATTAGATGTCGATACCGCGAAACAATTTGAGAAGACCATTCGCAAGCAATCGTATCCAAATTACGATGATTTTATAACGTT
Source organism: Saturnia japonica (assembly GCA_033032175.1). Taxonomy (NCBI): domain Eukaryota; kingdom Metazoa; phylum Arthropoda; class Insecta; order Lepidoptera; family Saturniidae; genus Saturnia; species Saturnia japonica. The sequence goes on from CM065314.1 coordinate 11,640,486, forward strand.
TTTACGCGAGCAATTCAAAATATTGCAACGTACGACGCCCTGCAACAAAATCGCCGTTAGTGCCGGTAATAAGTACCGAAACGCTCACTGTGGGGAGGCCTCCCGCACACCCGCCACGTCCACCCTCTCCTGCGGCAACTCAAGGTAAGGTCCGTTCCCTCAGTGTGGAGCCCTTGAGTCTAGCAGCCGCTCGCGCGATACAAGTGACATTGCACTTGCAATTACTAGCTTCATACAGACACCATTACATGCACCCCACACTCGTGCACACCACATAGGTACATGGGTTTTCTAAGGGAACTTTTTTTTTATTTTGTTCTAGTTAGTTGAAACAAAAATTGACAGATCACTAAATACATAGACCACATGTTCTTTCCTTCCTCCCAGGAGGCAGGAACACGTCATTTGTATATGTTAGTTTAGATCAAATTTCTACGGATATTATATATTATATTCTTTATTGCACAAAAAAGGACAAATGGAGGACTTAATGCTAATATAATATGATAGGGAATTAGAATTAGATTTTCTGTGTGAAATAATTGATAAATAATGCATGATACATTTACCTTGTTGTTTCATTATGTTAACCAAGATGTAAATGTTTCAATTTAAAACAACGTTGAAGTTTATCGATATCCTCACAGCAATAACTCTAATTAGGTTTCAGCACTATCGATTCCCTTAGCTCTGCATTCAACTCCCGCGCTTACAATACTTTACAATATTACAGATTTTATGTGAGAAACTAAAAAAATTGTATAAAGTGATAACCAGTGATAACTACCTACATACACTTCATTAAAAAAAAAAACTTTTTCCTTTTTAGTATTACAATACATTTTAATATACTTAATTACAATAAAGATGACGTATTGAAGTTTATATTATATAGGATTCGTGTATTCAGTTCAGTTGATACATGCCTAATAGTTGTCGTTATATTGGGCACGCAAGGCGGCGAGGCGGGCGCTGGTTCGCTTTTGTCAAAGAAAGCCTCGTGTACTTGGAGAGGAGTCATCTTGCTCATTGTCACTTGGTACATTGTTATTCTGTTCTTGTTCCCTATTTAACACGAACGCTGGTTCAACATTTTCGTCTTCACTGTTAAATCTATAAAAATAAGAAGTCATGGCGTTCATAATGGAATAAAATAAATCATACTCGTGAAGTACCTACACCATACAATAAATTCATTTAGATAATTCTCGGAGATTTTCCGAAAAACTATTTATTACTACTTTAGCTGTCACGGATTTTTTTTGTTTGGATAATTTTATGTCGTATTCAGCCCTTTCTAGTACTTCAATATCTCGACCACAGGCTACATCTATCTCGTTCAGGGATAGCATAAAACCTTCTTCATAAAAAAACACTTAGATCTACCAACCTTCATAGTGATCAGTCAAACGGTATTGGAGTTTATCAATGTCATAACTTTAAAGTCGATGTAAATTAAAAAACTTGTATGGTCGGGGTAACAAAAGTAAAATATTATTTAAAGATCACTTAGTCCGGTTCATAAACCGTACCTATAAAGGGGCATAACGCTTTTCCTTACGTGACGGTTTCTACAAGTTCACTCCTACCGCAAGGCGAGATAAGGAACTTCGTTCCAATAAATAATTATTGTAAAATAGTTAGTTTCTGTCAAATAGTACTCACTGGTAACGTGGCACTTCACCGCGCATTGTGCATATCGCGTTGGTGAGGGCTTTTACATAATTTTTGGCTAAAGTGAGAGTTTCTATTTTGGAGAGACTCCTGTTATCTTTTTTCACATGTGGAATAACTCGACGAAGATCCTGGAAAACACACACAAAGGAATATCAATAACAACATAAATAAAATAATATAAACTTATATAAAAATCATTACAGATGTGTGGAATGATGATCTATGTACTATGAAGATTTTCGGTATTTAATTATTAATTACTAAACTGAAGTTAAAAATTAACTAGGTTCTGTGCGATTGCTTTGCACAATATAGAATGCAAACAATCTAACTAACAGCTCCCAATTTAGTCAAATAGATTGTTATTAGATTGCTCCTAGGTACTACATATTAGTATATTGATGGCACTTCCAATGCAATCCAAATAAACAAAAATATTAATTTTATAGGGTATGTAGGTATAACTGACTGACATATGCACGCATAGCCCGAACTAGTGCGGATAGGACCTTGAAAATTTGCAAAAGGAAGGCCTTTTACACTGTAGGTAGGTGATTTCTAGAAATTCAATCGCAAAAGCGATGAAAGTTTCTTTAGAAAATCGTCAATTTTTATGATACATCTATGAAAATTGTGCCGTCTGAAGTATGGTTACGGTGGCGTTCCGAAAAAAAAATTTGACATAAAAAATTTAATGTGACATAATAACTAAACAATGACGCGAGCGAAGCTACGAGCACAACGCTCTTGTACTATATACATACCTCAAATGCCCGATTTAATGAATGCATTCTCATCCGTTCACGTTCATTGCTTTCAAGTCTACGGAGGTTGCGTTCACGAGCAGAGATACCACAACGCCGTCGTCTGCCGGGGCCTGTAGAACCGTTGCCACTGGCCGCGGATGACGACGAACCTGCCGGAGTACGACGTGGCCGGCACGTCCTCCGGGGAACTTGTTCATCACTCCCACTTCCGCTGTCATAGAAGTCTGCAATTTTATATAAATACATAATACAATGATGGTTCACTGGTAGAGTACGGACACTTAGTCGATCGCCGTGAGCCTGAATTTTCGGTGAAGGAAAACATCTTGATAAAACCATAGTATGGCCCATTTGACTAGCAACCATCGTCAAGTTGAAAATCGGTCTCCATGTACCTACCGACAGCTACACTTTGAGATTGTGCCCATGACAGTAACCCTATATATAATTTACAAACAAATGTAATTGTATGTACGCACGTAAGCAGTTAAAACTTCAAAAATGTAACAATGTAAATTAACTTCACTGACTTTTATATGGTATTTCAAAGTGAAAATAATTTATAGTTGTATAAATAAACATTATTTTAATTTCATTGTTACATTGATGGCTACTTCATTATGTCACACTTCCGTCACATTAAGTATAATGAGTGTAGTAGGCTTTCAGGTTTCAGGTTGTCACCTGGGCTCATATCATTGATGGCTACTTCATTATGTCACACTTCCGTCACATTAAGTATAATGAGTGTAGTAGGCTTTCAGGTTTCAGGTTGTCACCTGGGCTCATATCATTGATGGCTACTTCATTATGTCACACTTCCGTCACATTAAGTATAATGAGTGTAGTAGGCTTTCAGGTTTCAGGTTGTCACCTGGGCTCATATCATTGATGGCTACTTCATTATGTCACACTTCCGTCACATTAAGTATAATGAGTGTAGTAGGCTTTCAGGTTTCAGGTTGTCACCTGGGCTCATATCATTGATGGCTACTTCATTATGTCACACTTCCGTCACATTAAGTATAATGAGTGTAGTAGGCTTTCAGGTTTCAGGTTGTCACCTGGGCTCATATCATTGATGGCTACTTCATTATGTCACACTTCCGTCACATTAAGTATAATGAGTGTAGTAGGCTTTCAGGTTTCAGGTTGTCACCTGGGCTCATATCATTGATGGCTACTTCATTATGTCACACTTCCGTCACATTAAGTATAATGAGTGTAGTAGGCTTTCAGGTTTCAGGTTGTCACCTGGGCTCATATCATTGATGGCTACTTCATTATGTCACACTTCCGTCACATTAAGTATAATGAGTGTAGTAGGCTTTCAGGTTTCAGGTTGTCACCTGGGCTCATATATTCATTTTATTAATTTTTCTGCTTGTGTCATATCCAAATAAGTGTTCCACTTTGTGCTGTTCTAATTCGTACTTTAATTTTTTTCATAATATTGTAAACACCTAAAATGTTGATATTATTTCCTTCTAGAAACTTCAAATAAAATGAAAGTAAATTTCAATGACAATTTGCCCTTCTTTTTCATTTAACAAAAGAATATAAAATAAATTATTAAAAAGGAAACAAAAAACCCGAATGCAACAAAAACATGACAAACAAAATATTTTTCTATTTTTGTTTATATTTGATTTCCAAATGTCGTACTTGGGTATCATAGTTACCTATAGCCGATGTCACTCCCACAATTAAGACGTGCTAAAGAAATAAACATACATACTTATATACATCCAATACGAAACATCCAACAAAAACATCAAAAACATAACCCTCCCTTTTCGCAGTCGGATAATAAGCGCAACAGTTGAATTAGCGATGAAAATATAGTATGTTCGTACTATATTATTTTTCTATAATATATAGTACAAAATATAGTGCTTGCGTTATGCATACTGTATTAATGGCATACATTAGTTTTACTGTAATTAACATAGATAGCGATGTAGGTTAGTTAGGTACTGCATTAAGATCTTCACATTCTAGGAATTGTAATTTATGTTATTTTAACTTTATGAAAATAAAAGCGCTCTTATTGCTAAAATGTTTTACTTGCTTAATTTATATACACATATATATTTTTTATTAAAAGTTATTTTATTATCGTAGAAAATTTTAAAATAAATTTTCCAAGGTCTACTGAGCATTATTGCTCCACGTAATCAATACTTTGTAATTATTCCCAGCTAAACTATAAATGCGGCTAATATAAATATTGGGTTGGAAATTTAAAAAGTCTTATTGTGTTAGAGTGAATTACTTAATAAGGAAACCACTTTCTCATTCTGTATAATTTTCAACTCACGTAATATGCAAGTATCACTTTCTGTTTTGGTGTTGTTAAATTTAAAATGGCTTCGCAACCGTAACTCACTATTTCAGCAAATGATAACTAAAGGGAATAACGATAATAGACTAGGCATGTCAGCTGTGATAATATTCTATGTATAATAAAAGTAACAACCTAGCATAAAAGCGGTAGAAAACTAGCCACGTTTCTCGTCACTAAAGTAAACCGAGAGCTTAAAATAAGAAACGGCACGACATAGCAGCGAGAGCACTTGGTAAAGTATTTGTGCAACAAGTCAGCTGGTCTGTACGAAACCTGGGGCATTACGTGACGAGACTGCACGCTTGATAAAGTATTTGCGTAACTATTCGACTGCAGACTAATCGATTTGTACGCACGGCTACGGGTGATTTTCGTAATGCCCTTATCTGGTTCGTGCTTTTCAACGTTTGTTTGAATAATTATAGTCGACATATATGTAATAATCATTTTTTAATTTAATTAACTTTGGAGTTAAAATTACATATAACATTTATAAATAATAAGTAAAGCATACTTAGTATTCCTTTATGTAGCTATATTATTGCTACTTTGTGCTTTGTAAATATGACTGTATTTATGTTTAGATAGCAGCGTAGTAAGAAGTGACCCTGCAGCAAAAATTGTTCATATTTAAACACTGTACTTATAAAAGGTAAACTTACCACCTGCTTGTTCTATTTTATCAGTAATATCAGCCTTGTTATCGTAGTATTCAGAGGTTTCATCTTCATAATACAACATCATTTGATCCGGTGACTCCGCCTCGGTCCCTCCGCTTTCGGCACTCGCCCATTGAGGCATTATAGCTCTGAGAAATTTATAAATAAAATAATGTTACTCATAAAGTTGTTATACGTGGACATTGATGACACGACTGGCTCAATAGTTAAGGATCGCTCAGCAAACGATGGTAACAGCTATGTTCGGAGTTTCTCCCCGCGATAAGATTCGAATTATTTATCGGAGAACCAAGGTCACTAGCAACCGTTGCAATGGAGATTTCTCGAGAAAGCACCATAGAATTTAAAAAAAAAAATGATTTTGGTGCCACCCCTAGAGGTAGATGAAGCTTTAGCCTTCATAAAATGACCGTTCAAAAAATATATACCTACGAACAAAGTAGTGTTATTTCTATAAAAAATCAGTAATTTCTTCTCCATTTACATCGGTCATCCCGACTATAGATTGGTCGAAAATTAATCGGCGATGGGCCATGAAAACTTTGAAAGATCTAGAAATCTAGAAGCTTCAAAAACAATACGGAAAATATCAATATTTAGCCGCTTATTTTAGGATTCTTTAATACATATTTATATATTCGTAACAAGTTTGTACTATGCAAATGATAGAAAGTGTACGGTTCGAGTGCGATAGTACAATCGTATCACCTATTTCTGCCACAAAAAAGAAGTGACCTAAAACCTGTTTGTATTTAGTAGTTGTAGTAGGTACAAAAAACAGCAATTGTATGCCTCTTAATATTGATGATGATGCCTCTTAATATTCATGATGAATTCCCCGTTACGTTTTATTTAATTAACATACCTATAAAATTATATAACTGCTGCATAAATTATTCTCGGCTTAATGCTGATTCGAATTCACTTTACTAAATTATATCAAACTTGTTTTTTTTTTTTGTTTAAATAATATACCTAATGTATTTCCTTGTATAATACAGACCCAGCGTACCGTTCTACAATTCGAGTCCACAGTAATTTACAGAAATATTACTTTTCTTTTAAATGGTTAAATCAAATTTTATAATCAATAACGATTACTTTTGTAAGTATCCAATTAAAGAAACATTGTGAAGAAAATGTAAACTACTTTGAACCAAAATTATCTAAATACTTGCGTGTCTAAAAATTCTACTTGGAAGTACCTCTAACATTTGTCACGTTTAGATAAAGTCGGTGATGTGTGGCAAATATTGCAATAAAATATTATCGTTTTCCGTACTTTCGATAATACCCGATAAATAAATAGAAAAACGCCGACTTATATTTGTTAGTTATTTTATTAAATAATATTTTGCATACCAATATTAACACTTAAAGTATTGTCTACTAAAACCCATATTAAACTGTATTTTGATTTAAATTGTTCGCAAAATACTATGGTCACAAATAATATTATTATTTTTATCTTCATATTGTAATGTAATAACACAGTACAATTGTAGTTTTCAATAGTTTTTGTAATAAATTTTATTTTATTTAAAAAGCCTTTATCTTATATATTTAAAATATAGGGCAACGCGAGAAAAAATAGTTATTTAGTGAAGCACCGAAAAGTTAAATTTAGGGATGCTTAGTAACTTTTATATTGGAAACGAAACGAATTTCTCCGTTACAACTTAGTTCAATATCATCGGGATAGGTTAAGATTTTAGTCGTACCTATCTGTTCAGATATAATTTTAATTGGTGTATTTTATATAAACCATATGTAATATATAATTGTTATCTGCTAAGAAAAACACTGAAATATAGGAAAGATGCTCCATCTATAAGCATATTATTATATTACAGTCGTGTCTGTGATTTATGAAAATTGCAAATTTTAACGAGCATCTCCCAAAAATTGTTCAATAGATTTAATTCGGGCTGTGATAAATGATAGTCTCATATCCCAATATAGAAGAAGATTTATATCCATAAATAAAACAATTTTTTTTTTTGTAATTTCAGAAATTACACATCATGTTAACAAAGACCCAACATAAAAAGCGATTACATTGGTAAATGTAATTATACGACACTAAAATCATTATACTATTGAATATAATATACTATATTATAGTAAGTTATTCAATTTTATTATTAGTATAAAAATCTGTTTCTCAGCTCTGCTTTGAACAATCCATTAAACATAGATAATTTTGCAAGTGCAACGACAATAACTAAATACACAGTACCTACTGTTAATGACGTCTGTAATATTCTAATACTTTTACATGATCAATGTACCATATATCACGCCTTGTACATTCTGAAATAAATGATTATGATAATAAAATTCACTTATATTGTAATTCATCAAAATTATATCATATAAGTTGATTTATTTATTATATCAATATTCGGTAATTTATTATATAATCTGGGTCAATGTATGAAATCTGATAGGATAATATTACTAAAAAAATAGTAGCTAGGTAGCTACTTATTTTTATTTTACACCTTAATTCTATTTGACTTAGAATGGAAATATTAAGTATCGTCAATCGGGATACAACCCGATGTTTATAGTCTTGAATCTTCTTTTCAATAAAAATGTCACAAATACTTTTCAAAACTTTTCTAAACTAGAACTACATTATTTAGATATAATAAAAAACGTATATCAACCAAGAACTATTTCTTATAGTTAAAGAGCTTGCGATACCCTCTGATAACCTTACTTCTCAGTCTCATTGCACTGTTATTTTTTTGTTTACATATATTATTATTATATTCAGTAAACAAACATATAAGACTTCTATTCGTTAATTAATCTATTATCCTCACCATTAATCCCTTTGATAACACTTTGATCAATTAGTAGTGTAAAGATCTGATCGTAGTAGGTAGCTACGATTAATAATGAGAACGCTGCTACATCTTGTATATAATATAGCAAGGGTAGGAATGTTGGCGCCAGCGGGAACATGGCGCGGGCGGTGTCTGCGACGCCCACGCGGCACAGTCGCGCGGCGCCCAACTAAGCGACAATTGACACACTACGAAATGCCATGTATATGTATATACATTGCGTACTTCAGAAATATAATATCCAAATCACTGTGAAGCTGTAAAAGCCGTCTGAGGCTCCAGGGTCCTTATGGGTAACAGTATAGTACGGCACAAACAAAAAAAAAAGAATAATCAAGCATCAATTACTGCTCTTCAAGCTAATGCGACGTATATCACTTTCTTTGTATTAGTGTCTTTAAGGATTTTAATATATCGCAAGTCTATTTTTCAAACAGTTCACTTATGTTCACTTATGGTGCAATAAAAAATATGTTTTTAATAATATTTGTATTATCTGTAAAACTTTTAAAGTATTTGTATACAAAAATGTCTATAAAGTAATGCTTTCATGCTAAAAACCTCTAACACTGGCCAATATTAATCGATTTTATGAGATAAAAGTATATTGTTGATAAACAAAATGTACGGCACTACGGCTTGCCACGTCATCTAGCTACACGGCATTGCTACGAGGTAGATAGACTACGAACATAATGTTATGCTACGACGTATCATCTTCATGTTTTACCCGAAAAAATTATCCGGTCAAGGTACGGTCCGGTATTTAATATTTATAAAAATATCATATTAATAACAAATTTGTGTGGTTAGTTCAAACCGTTGTTCCTTACCTACTGTTAGGAAAGAGAAAGATGGAAATCAGTAATTTTAAATACAACAAAGCGAACATAAACGTTGCATTTGTACACAAAACGGTGTATCATGCGACAAGATCTCATATATGTATAGTGCCCCATAACGTTAATTTTCGACTCACACAGTCTTCATTTGGTCAGTCAATCGCAATTACTTTTTTTTTGGAAATGCCTATACTGTAACTCATATGGGCCCTAAAGCCTCAGACGGCTTTTACAGCTTCACCGAGTTTGAGGGCGAACGCTGAAGGCACTCAGCCGCGAAAACGAATCGCAATTACATATTGTGTTCTACATAAAGTAACAATTAATTATTTTAAAGCAATTTTTTTTATCGTTATTTTAGAGTTCATCGTATAAGAGTAGTGGTGATCAGCGGGTTCTGGCTCACCCGGTTATGGATCAGACCGTTCCTACTAGTCCCATATAATCTCAGAAATGGACGCGAAAAAGGTTTAATCACACTCAATCATCGCGAATTATTAAGTTAATTGGAGTCGCGGTTTAACTATCACCAAGTTATATTTGCTATATAATACTTTTATTAGAGCAAAAATTTGTAACTAAAAGACTTGACGAGCATAAATCTTCAATTGAAACTCGAACAAAACCACTATACGTTGTTATGAAATAATAATATGTGTAATGCCAGTCTAAATACTTATGTGTTACACAATTGATATTACAACTTGTATGCTTGAAATAAATAAATTGTTAACCTTTTACTTCGCCTTCGTTTAACTGCCTCGTTAGCTTAGTGGTCGTAAGCGCGACTGCTATGATCGAGGTCCTGGGTTCAATTCCCAGGTCGAGCAAAGTGTTATTGGGTTTTTCCTATGAAATTCTCAGTAGCAGCTCGGAGTTTGGCTTCGTGCCCGATTAATGGCTTAGGCTCGCCCCCTATTACATGGGCTCTAAAAAACATACTCGACGAACTGTAGGTGTACATTAGTACACCTCTGCCTAACCCTTCGGGGAATACAAGCGTGATGGTATGTTGTGTTGATGTTTACTTCAGGTTTTTGAACGCAAAACATATAATAGAATATTTAGGGAGTAAGAGTAAAATACGTCTTTTCGAAAGAAGCCAAACATATATAACCTTCCTCAGTATATATATAACTTTTAAAATATGATTGGTACTTCCAAAGATTAGTGCGTTAACATAGACAAAAAATACTTAACCAATCTCTTGAGCTTTGTGATATTAGTATGGACTAATAGTTTAACTAGATTTTATATACCTAAATGAACCAGATATCTCCAATACTAAGTATTTATAATATACTAACCTAGATTTTTATAATATAAGTATTAAAAAACCTTTCAAAATCTTAGCATGAGGAATATGAAACAGTAAGGTAAGTAAGTAGTAAGTAAACGGATGTTTTGTCATAGCTAGCTCTCGAAGAGTAGGGCGCTTCCATCACTTAATTGTTGACGCCGGAGACTTATTTGAAAATCCTCGGACATTTGAGGTTTGAATAAAATAGACTTTTTTACCCGGACTTCGTAATCAATAAATTATAAGTTATCTAATTAAGTTATCCAAAATTTTAAATAAAATTTATTTTATTTGTTAGCTAATAACACGATTTTCCCTAGACGAAAAAGTGTCCGGTTTTGAATAAAAACCCTATTAGGATGCTTTCTGAACTAGGACAAGTCCGGGGAACCTACTCCCTTATCACGTATGTCGCAATAGCTAAGCGATAGCAGAAATCGCTAAATATTTTGTTATAATTGAGGGTCTCTAGGTAGTCAGCTTCTTTGTATATATGTAAAGAAACTAATTATTTCTTTATTTTGTACGGCTTCGTCTCGTAGTTGCATGTATTTCATAGATGGCGCTGTAAGTAATAATGGCTAACTCGGTCGAGGAAGTAGTTTAAGTTTAACTGACAAGTAACCGTGCTTGAGCTATAAAATTTGTATTTGTTTAAAAAAGGAATTGACAATTTAAATAATACACTTTAAATGTCGTTTCTTTGTTTCAGAGCAACGCATTAGTTTAATTGTTGAAATTTACAATACCTGAAAACTTGAAAATATTGTCTTATAAAACGACATTTCTAGTTAAAATCAAGGAAGATGGAACGACTCCGATTTAAATTTATAGTAGTGGGGTCAACGTATGGAAAAACAAATATCATAAACATACCCTCTATTGAGACAACGGACGGACGTGTTTTTGAAGTCCCAGATGAGTAGAAGCCCGCAAGTAAACACACTGCCATATGGTCTTCAGACGTTTTTACGAAAATCAAAAACTCGCTAAAAAAAAGACACCAAACACGCTCAGTATGGATCCCTCTAAATACGGATTTGAGGAAAATATATCTAGATGAAGGTGAAAATTTACAGTTTGGTGACCAGTATTTAAATGAGATCACAGAAGTAGCAATGCCTTCACACAATAACAGCAATAGCAATGCGCCAGAGAAAAAAAATATAGGAAAAACTGCTGAAAGGTTTTTGATAGAAATTTTTTCAAATAAAACATCAAATGCTGACCAATGGATTAGTGAATTTGAGAATGAATGTGAAAGATTTGAAATTCTACAGGATGAAGAAAAAATTGAAATTTTAAAACATCTCCTAGAAAAACAGTGCCTAGATTGGTATAGCAGTATGTTAATAAAATTAACCGTGAATTCCGAATGGGCAGTATGGAGGAATAACTTTTGTGAAACATATGGAAATAAAGGTTGGTCTCAAGTAAAATATGCATTTACATTTAGATTTCAAACGGGATCATTACTTGAATATGCCACAAAAAAGGAAAGACTGCTATTAGAGGTCAACAAGCACATCGACATCCAGACAATGATAAATCTTATTGTGATAGGATTACTAGAATATGTAATGGATAAAATTAATAAAGAAATGGTAAAATCAACCGCAAGCCTCTACAATGAAATTGGAAAACATGAATATGTAACAAATAATAAGAATTTCAGCAGAAATAAAAGAAATACCTATGAATATAGAGGAAAGTCTGATAAAATAAAACCATGCAAAACTTGTGAAAATTTAAATAAAGGTATTCGATTCCATCCAGAAGAAAAGTGCTGGTTCAAACAGACTGAAGAATACAATCATAAAAAAATAATAATAAAACCGTAAACAATTCAGTAATTGATGTTGAACTCAAAAATAATGATACAAAAAACGAATAATAACACCATTAATTAAAGTCAAACTATTATTAAATAAACAATTAGAAACATTTGGAATATATGATTCCGGTTCAAATGTTTCTATAATTAATTCCAAACTAATAAAACTAAAAGGAGAACAAGAGGATGATTCAAAAAGTGATAATTTAATAACAATTAATGGTGTCAAAAAAACAAAGGGTTTGACAACTATTAAAATAAAATTTTTTGATATTGAAGAAAAAGCCGATGTTTATATTATTGATGGAGAAAAATTTAAATATGATTTTCTAATTGGACTAGATATCATAAAACAATTTAGACTGATCCAAGATGAGAATTTAAAAATTACTCAAAAGCGAAGACATAAAAATAGAAGGTAAAAATCCTATAAATGATGGTGGCGATAAAAACAATACTTCTAATGAGGTGAAAAATGAAACAAATACATGTTGAATAAATTTTAATGAACATATAAAAGAAAAAGATTTCGAAATAAACATGAGTAATTTAAATACTAAACAAAAGTCAGAGATACACAAACTAATAGATACTTACAAACCAATTTTCGCAAAAGACAAATATGACATTGGAACAGTCAGAGAATATGAAGCACGTATTGATCTACTCATGGACAAATATTGTAGTAAAAGACCTTATAGATGTTCAGTTGAAGATAAAAAGGAAATAGAACAACAAATAGCAAAGTTACTTGATAGAAATCTTATACAGGAATCTTATAGCCCATTTGCGGCACCGGTGACTTTGGCTTTCAAGAAAGAAGAAAACAAAAAATCAAGACTATGCATAGATTTTAGAGATTTAAATAAAATAGTGATCCCTCAAGCTCAACCATTTCCATTGATCGATGACCTAGTGATTAAGACAAGAAACTCAACATATTTCACAACACTGGACATCAATTCAGCCTTCTGGTCAATCCCGCTAAGAATTGAAGACAGGAAGAAAACTGCCTTTGTAACGCAGGAAGGACACTATCAATGGACATGTTTACCGTTTGGTTTGAAGACATCACCAGCGATTTTTCAAAGGATACTAAGTAACATTTTAAGAAAGTATAAGCTTAATGATATTGCGGTAAACTACATAGATGATGTCCTAGTATTTTCTAAATCTTTTTCTGAGCATATTAACCATCTAATACAATTATTAGAAGCTATAAAAACGGAAGGTTTTAGATTAAAATTTACAAAATGTACATTTGCTTCAAATTCAGTTAAATATCTTGGTCATATAATACATAATAATACAGTACGGCCAGTAAGAGATAATTTAGTTTCAATAAAAGATTTCCCAATACCGAAAACTCAGAAAAATATTAGACAATTTTTAGGAAAAATTAACTTCTATCATGAATATATACCAAAAAGCGCGGTAATTTTAGATCCTCTTCATAATTTGCTTAGAAAAAATCAGAAATTTATTTGGACTACAGATTGTCAAAAATCTTTTGAGGATATAAAAAACCTATTGTGCTCACAACCAATCTTAGAAATATTTGACCAGAATTTGCCGATAATTATTCATACAGATGCTTCTTTAGAAGGTATTGGGGCAGTCTTAAAGCAAACACAACCAAATGGAAAAAATAAGCCTGTGGCATACTTCTCAAAAAAGTTAAATCAAGTACAAAAGAAAAAAAAAGCAATTTATTTAGAATGCCTAGCTATTAAAGAAGCAATAAGATACTGGCAATATTGGCTAATAGGCAAATCATTTACTGTCTATTCAGACCATAAACCATTGGAAAATTTAAATATTAAATCAAGGACCGATGACGAATTAGGAGATTTAACATATTATTTATCACAGTATGATTTTAAAATTAAATACGCTCCAGGGAAAGAAAATATAGAAGCAGATTGCTTAAGTAGAAACCCAGTATTAGATGCAAGTGAAGATACAAATGAACAATTAAAAATTGTGAACATGATAAAATTGAATGATATAATTATAGATCAGGAAAACAATGAAAACATAAAAAACAATAAATTAAAATTAACTAATATCAAAACACAATGTTTACTATAAAAAGGTTAGAAAATGTGAAAAAATTATTTTATCAGAAGGTTTCAGTAAAAAACTTATTAAAGATGTACATGAAAACATGTGTCATTTAGGTGTAAAACAAATGCAAAACAAAATAAGTACAATATATACAGCAAAGAATTTGACAATAAATATTAAAAGACATTGTAAAAGTTGTGAGATATGTATAAAAAATAAAACGAGAGGACAGGATAAGTATGGTCTAATGTCGCATTTAGGTCCTGCCACAAAACCTTTTGAAATAGTCTCAATAGACACGATTGGAGGTTTTGGAGGCTCACGATCGACAAAAAAATACCTACACCTTTTAGTGGATCACTTTACACGCTATGCTTATATAGTTACATCAAAAACACAAAATGCTAATGATTTTGTTAAACTAATCAATAACGTAACAGATTCTGATACAATTGGAATGCTTCTCACCGATCAATACCCGGGTATCAACTCGAAAGATTTCAAAACATTTTTAAATGGAAAATCTATAACAATGATTTTCACGGCGGTAAATGCCCCGTTTTCTAACGGTTTAAATGAAAGACTTAATCAAACACTCGTAAACAAAATCAGATGTAAAATAAACGAAAAAAGTAATAAAGTAGCATGGACAACCATTGCTCATAACTGTGTAGATAAATATAATAATACAGAACATACAGTTACTGGCTTTGCACCAAAATACCTGTTAGAGGGTACAGATGTTTCTTGTTTGCCAAATGAACTAAAACGAGATAAATCGGAAAATGAATGGATGAGTGATAGGAAAATAGCATTTGAAAATTCAATTAAATCACATAATTATAACAAACAAAAATTTGACAAAAATAGAACTGAATTAAATCTAAATACAGGGGATATAGTATATGTAGAGAATGGGAACAAACTAAACAGAAGTAAACTAGATGAACTAAAAATCGGTCCATTTAAAATTATTGAAAAGATATCAAATTCAGTATATAAAATTAATACAGGTCACAAAAAGTCAGAGTCAAATCTCTTTCATGTCACAAAACTTATACCAATACCTACATAAAAACAAATTCTATTTACTTTAATATAATATTGTAAAATTTAGACTTAGTTTTCATTGTCGAGTGTAGATAAATGAAAATTTTGGTGAAAATTTTCTTCTTTGAGGAAGGGAAATGTAAAGAAACTAATTATTTCTTTATTTTGTACGGCTTCGTCTCGTAGTTGCATGTATTTCATAGATGGCGCTGTAAGTAATAATGGCTAACTCGGTCGAGGAAGTAGTTTAAGTTTAACTGACAAGTAACCGTGCTTGAGCTATAAAATTTGTATTTGTTTATAAAAGGAATTGACAATTTAAATAATACACTTTAAATGTCGTTTCTTTGTTTCAGAGCAACGCATTAGTTTAATTGTTGAAATTTACAATTCCTGAAAACTTGAAAATATTGTCCTATATATATATATCTTAATACCTCGTGTATATGTACTTTTATTTATTGTATTATTCTCTTTATTTATCTATGTATTCGTTTATTGGTGGAAATTTCCAGGACATCAAGTTAGGTTTTATATCGTTATTCTACTATCCTTTTGTTTAATATAGAATGTTTTATATAATTTTTATCATATTTACGTATAATATATTGTTCGTTTACTTTTAAGATTGTCAACATGTCAATTACTATTACGATGATAGTTTTAGGTTATGCGCTGTAGGGAGTTAGGAAACTGTATATTTTTCTTTAACAAAGTTTTCTATCAATAAATAAAACCTATGGTTCTGTGACTGAGAGAGTAATTTTAAATTTATAAATTCAAATATTGAGTACCGAAAAGTCAGTATTTTAAAATTAGACGAATAGAACGTTCATTATACAAGAGACGATTAGAGACTCCGGTATCTCCGCTAGGAGTAACGGTGTTCTGTGCTTCGGTCACTTTTCAGAAAGTCAAATATTTTATATAATTTTATTAATATTGATAAAATGTTTTACCAAATATACACAATAAAGTGTTGTGGGACAACCGAAGAAACCTTTTAATTATATTTTATAATCAACTATATAAAATATATCTAATTTTCATATCAATATCATCTCGGCTGGTGAGATACCTACTTCTGTGCTGACTACTTGAAGCGATGGTACCCGCTGCGAACCTACATTGATCCGGTGGCTGGAGGTGTCAACTCCTGTTGCGAGTTACCCTAAGCCGATCAACCAAGACTGTGCGACATTCTGGGTCATGGTCCTGACGTGGAGCTGACTATCGTTGAGGATTTTACTAATTTGTGTTTTTGTGTGGTGAACAATCAAGAGGTATATTAAGGACTTTATTTGCAAAATTATCTTATATCTCGGTATCGTATACACATTTTTTAAATTAAAATTCTACATATAGAAGGTTTTGACCATAGATAGACATTAGTTATAATACTATTAATAATAATTTCTTTTGTTAGATGTTCAGGAAATATATTTATATTTAATTTACCTTATCTCTCATTTAATTTTCCTTTTTAGGCTTATTTTCTTCAACATTTTTAATAAATAATTGTCGAACCGTGACAATTTGCTTCGAAATGGTTGGAAAAATTCAGATTATGTTTGATACATTATTTATAGGTAGAGATTTGTGTTTATTGGTGTTCAATAATACGAATTTACGAAATCAAATCAAATGTTTAGAGATTATTGCTATTGCTTTGCGTTTGCGAAATACTTAATAAAGGGCGGGATTCCCAGGATTTGACCTAATTTGGAAAGCGTTCGAATGGGGTTTTTAAAACCAAACACTTTTCCCTCTGGCCGGACGGATGACAGCCCTATCTAAGAGTAGTCCATCGATCGCGTGTTGCCGCACGTGTTGCGCGAGCCTCTCAAGTATCAACACATCCATTAATTTAGCTTACGCTCTTGCATTGTATTTTTATTACATAATAAGCACAAAAAAATATTCATATTACATATAATAAATATATGTACGTTTGTTACCTTGTAAGCAATAATTTCTCGTTTTTGTAATTATTATGCTGATAAAACAGATTTCTATCCAACCTCTGTAAAATGTCTCATGATTCTGCTATAAATAATTTAATTATAAACAAACCGTTCATTTGTTACTTATTGTTATACGCGAGCTTTATAATGTATCTATGTAGATTAAGTATATACACTGACAGATGTACTTCACATAATATAATAGTGTTAAAAGAATAACATTGTTTCACAGTAATTTCAATGTGGATTGATCATTCGCAATCAACTACCTACGTCACATAATCATATAAACCATGCACCTGTTCTAATAATGATGTTTATTTTTTTACGACAATAACAATATATTACTCTCTTCGAAGAAAAATTATGTTTTCATAGAATTGTTTTTAAAATGTCGAAATGACTTTGAACATTCAATACCAAACTGATAAATTCTATATAATTTCGTTTTACCTATTAGTACTGCCTGTCATAAATGTGGATATTGAAATAAATTTGATCTTTTACCCTTTTCATGACTTAAAACAATTGCAATGAAATCGCGAGAAAAAGGTAGTATAATATATTCATAATTTGTTTATATAATTATGAAAGTGTTTTTGTTATTATTTGTACTTTATTTTCTCTTAAACGACTGTTAGATACTAATGGACATTTAGCATAAAAGTCAACTATCTCGTAGCATAGCCCATAGGATACTTTTTGTTTATTGCCCAATCCCAGCTAAGCGGAGAGAGCAGCTAATCTATCTTTTATCTATCAATGTTCTGGGAGCCTAGCCAAGTTGCCATTCTATAATCTTTTTCTGTTAGCATTAACGATTGTAGAAAGGCAACTTCTGTAAACCGCCTGGACTCTTGACTGACTCATCTTCCAGCCCAAAGTACTAAGTATAGAAATTTGACATTTCAAAAACACATTTTATCGCAGGCAAGTTTTCAGAAGGGAATTCCCGAAATTCAACATCTAAGTGGACTAAACATAAGGTAAAGTTCGTATATAAAATAATAATTTTCGATAATAAAATTTATTTGAAATTTGGTATTAATTCTCATAGACATAATTAATAAAACATGTGTTATAATATTTTCAACATATATGTAACCCTTAAATAAGAATGTGGAAGTGGGAGACTAAGTTTGTATGAGAAGTAATATTTCTGTTCATAGATAAGCAACATATAAAAATAATGTATAATCAAATAACTGTATAAATCTTATAGTCTACGCGACTGAAGTTGCGAGCGGTTAAGTAAGTCTATACGCTATATAAATATAAATAAAATGCGTTGGTTGGCAGGCGCAGCATTTGAGAACGCTGGGCTGATTTGGTTAATTTTATTTTAAATATTAGTAAACCCAATAAAGTTTTTAGAAAAAGAAAAATTTGAAAGTTACCAGGATTTTTTTGGAAAATTCTATTTATTAGATTTTGACGGGACTTTCACTAGTAATTAGCTGATGTTTTAAGGAATAACTTAGGTTACTTTTAGTTTAGAAAAAGAATCGGGGTTCCGCGCAAATAAAAATCGATACGGAAAAATGACGATTTTGGGGAACTGAGTGAAACCTACAAAAAGGCAGGCGAGAGCATAATATATCTACCTTCTAATGATAACCCGCAATAAAGATTTTAGTCTTTAATATAACTGGGAGGAGAGAGGGGGGTAGTACGATTCGCGGGTGTGCCTGATCGACGGCATTGTTGGCACATTGTTTTCTTCTTTCCAGTAGTTAATAATTTGACCACAGCGCCATCTATCACGCGAAAAATCACTTAGATCAAATTTAGTCAACTTTCATGGTTATTGGTCAAACAGTATCTATTAGAGTTTATCAATCTCATGTTATTATAATGTATACGAAAACATAAACATAGAACTTTTACCTATATAGATTTGTATGTTTATGTTGACTTAAAAGATCAACGAGTTTACAATCCCGACCAAAGGTTGACATTTGAAGCAGTAATGTCAGTAACGACGAGGTATGAGCATAACTACCTACATACCAGTTCCGCGGCCGGTGGCTGGAACTACGTCACATGCAGCGCTCAGAGTCCGGTAGTGACATAGCGGACGACCTTCGTTCAACGACCACTAGGACACTTTCATCTTACCACTTATATTAGAGCACTTGTTTCATTGTTACTACTTCGCGACTATTTAACAGATCGCACCTTCCGCTATAGAGTGGAAGGTGAATTGTCCACGCCCCGTCCAATACGCTCAGGCGTTCCCCAAGGTTCGATCCTGGCTCCTAGCCTATTTAACCTGTACGTCAGTGACCTACCTCGACTCCCGGAGGTCGAGGTAGGGCTATACGCTGACGATACAGTCTTATATGCCTCAGATAGGAATAGATCCCACCTCAGACACAAAGTCCAACGCTCCGTGACCACTCTCGGGAAGTGGTTTAACGAGTGGCGTATAGCCGTTAATCCCTCGAAGAGCGCCGCGATGCTCTTCGATGCGGATTCGTCACAGATACCGTGGAAGCTTAAACCTGTTAAGCTCTACGATAATCCGATTCCGTATGTAAGAGAGACCAAATATCTAGGGGTAACCCTAGATAGTAGGCTCTCTTTTAGACCCCACATCCGTAAGGTTAGGAACAGGGCCGCGTGGGTCCTGGGCCGGTTGCATCCTCTGTTGTGTTCGGTGAGTAAAATGTCCACGCGACATAAGCTCACGCTCTACAAGACGTGTATTCGACCAATTTTGACATACAGTTGCGCCGTGTTCGCACATATGTCCGAGTCGAGTTTCAAACGGTTACAATCGATACAGAATAGGTTCCTCTATCGTCTCACTGGGGCCCCGTGGTATGTTCGAAGCGTAGATCTCCATAGAGATATGGAGCTTCCTTCGATACATGCCTACGTTAAACAGCTCTCCCGTTCGTATTTCGACACCGCGTCGAACCACGCGAATCCGTTAATAAAAACAGCCGCCACTTATGTTCCGGCACCCACGGACATCCGGTGCAAACGCCGGCCGCGCAATATTTTTATTGATCCCGACGATCACATCGAAAATTCGAATAAATATTACACATCCGTCTCTCCAAACAGAGCGTGCCAGCGCCCACGCCCGCGTAACCACCGTTCTCTCCGCAGAGGGCGGGCGGTCAATTTCGCTCCAGCACACCCGTCACGTCCACCCTCTCTAGCGGTAACCCAAGCCTAGGTCCGTTCCTCGGTGTGAAACCCTTGGGTCAGGCAACCGCCCGCGCGATACAAGTGACACTGTATGTGCATCACTTAGCTACCTACATACAACACTACACACGTATGAACATACACACGTGCACACCACACAGGTACATAGGTTCTGTGAGGGACCTTTTTTTTTCTTTTTTTACGCTAGTTAGTTAGCGCTAGTTAGTGTAGAAACATTCCGATTACTGAATACACATACGCACGGTTCCTTCCTTCCTCCCAGGAGGAAGGGAACGTGCCTATGTGTATATTTAGTTAGCTCGAATCGTAGGTGTAGGGATTCGAATAGATCGCGACCTATTTGCGAACGCGACGACCGCCCGAGCCGAGGTCCGGCCACTTTGGCACCCTCGTGCGAGTCGTCCACGAAACTTTCGCGGCTGAGTGCCCTCTGCGCTCGCCCCCAAGTCCGGTGAAGCTGTAAAAGCCGCAGCGGC
This sequence comes from Saturnia japonica, assembly GCA_033032175.1. Classification (NCBI taxonomy): domain Eukaryota; kingdom Metazoa; phylum Arthropoda; class Insecta; order Lepidoptera; family Saturniidae; genus Saturnia; species Saturnia japonica. The sequence goes on from CM065314.1 coordinate 11,661,525, forward strand.
TTTAGGGCCCCTAAGGCTAACAGTGTAGTCAGTTCAAAAAAAAAAAAAAAAAAAAAAATTGTTACTACACTAAACTAGATAAGATATTGCATAATATGCATGATATCGTAAGGTCGTGGACGGTGGAACACATTAATAATATAGATAAGAATGGTACTACCTCTGCAAGGTTCGACTGTGAAAGCGCTACCGACACGCCTATTGACTATGTTTTACATTTTTTAACAGAATTGATGTAAGAGGTGTTTCGTATTTTATTTAAATTCATCCTCTAACGGGGTTAAGAAAGGGTACAACCTATTTTTGGCGGTGATTTGCTTCGAAGTTGATATCAATACTCCTTAGTGCTTTTGACACATGTCTGAAAACTCAATCCGATTATATTCAAAAAAGGTTGAATTTACTTAAAAACATAAGCAAATACTCTTTAAAATTGGAATGTCTCGAAAGTCACCATACTATATTAGTACCTCATTTGAAGGTTTCTAAGCTTAAAGAGGCTATGCACTTTTAGGACATGGCCTAAATGATAATATAAAGGGACGTAGGGTTCGAAATTTCAAATGGTAAGGACCAGAACATTTTGGTTATAAATTATACGAATCATTCCATGTTCAATAAAAACATGTAAAATCTATACTAATACTAATGATATAATAAAGCGGAAAAGTTTTTTGTTTGTTCGTTTGTATGTTTAAACACGCTAATCTCTGGAACTACCAATCGGATTCGAAAAATTATAACATTAGGCTACAGTTTCTAGCTAGCCTTAAATATTGATTTTTGTTACGTAAGTCGAAAACCGAAACCTTCGCGAACTGCTTTAGCCGCATGCGCTAATTTAATGGTTAAAGATACGTCAATGAAATGTTTTACAAAAATATTTTAGAAAAAAAGTCAGCGATAGCATATATCTATCTCTTAAACAAGAGCCACAATAAGGCATTTTGCAATTATTTTTTTGTTGAAAATTAAAAATTAATTTATGAGCGTTATTTTTAAGCATGGCATATTAATCCTTACGAACAAAAGTTACTTCATCATAATGAAAATTTATAATGAAGATAAACTTCGTCTTTTACAGCATGTTATTTGGACGCATAGTTTGAGAGATAATACAAAATTAATATTATTAAACACTCGGCTCGGGTCTATGTCTATAGTAGTCAGCGGCGCGAACGAGCCGTGCGATTCCGCGATGTGATCTGGCCGCCCGATAAAAATATTGTCTTTATTGAAGTATTATAAATCATCAATCAATGATTTCTTCTAAATTATATGCGGGTGAAACCGCGGGGCACAGCTTTTTGTAATATTAATATAGTATCTACTTAAGCTACCGAAATCCACAGTAAATTACTGTACGATACATATTGTCATCAAGATGTCAAATTTGTCCTCATGAGTTTAGGAGTATCAACTAGTCAGGACTGGCTACACTGTTAGGCTGAGAGGCCCAAAAACTAGAACTGCTGATGGGTTTTACAGCTTTACCGAGGCCTGGAAACGAGTAACGGTCGTTTTCAATAACCTATCTATCCGTTGATATTGAAATAGTACCTAACTTCTATATTATAAATAGGTACTAGATACATCAACTAGGTACATATTATCAATTTTCAATGTGCCTACGTAAGCTGTTTTGAATGCCACTATAATGTACCAACTGGACAAACATCAAACAATTTAAATAATTTTATTAGTGGTCATGATATTGCTTTAAAGTAGTTTTATTTCAAGGCCTCTTAGACTGTAACGCCTAAAATTATAAGCCAGCTTCAAATTGTTGCAAGCAATGTGAAATTATTTACGGAAATTACGAAAAGAGATCACGTAATCAAGAATAATTGCTTCTTTTACGATGTTACAAAGTTAAATATACGAGTAAATTGTGTTTTAATTGAAGTTAAATTTAATTCACTCTTCAATTATATAAAGGTACTAGCTGCGTCCCACGGTTTCCCCTGTGTAAAACTTTTTCGACCAACTCTTCACCACGTCGTCGCGCCGCGCCGCTGCCAACGCACCCGTGTACCTTATCATTGTTTCCATTTTCCATACTTGCCAGATTATTTGACGTTCATGACTATGAACTGTAAAAAGAATTTTTCATGTGTGACTGGTAGTTCCAGAGGTTGAAGCGTTCAAACAAACAAACAATCTCTTGAGTTTTATTATATTAATAAGTATATTATAGAAAATACTAAAATAGAAAACATGTTTTTCATATTGTTGAACCATTATCCGTTGTAGATTTAGATACAAGAATATTTTTATACCAGTTCGGTAAAACGATGCGAATCTTACCAAACGATCTAGCCATACCGGGAATAATACAGTTCTTTTGGCTGCAATAATGCCAAAGGCACCACCTCTACGGGCGAGTTTAGTTACTCTAGAAGTTCGAGTACGGTTATATAACGAGGTTTAGGTAGGTGAAGAGGAAATTTCAAGCTCACCATAAATGTCTAAACAATGTTCCAATATTAGAGTACCTTACCACTGCATTAATACAAGGTAAATTGAAAATTTAAAAAACAAGTAACCTATTCATTGATGCCATTTCAATAAGCCTAAACACAATATCTCTGCTGTAAGTTGGTGACGAGTTAGGTATCCTGCAAATTTCAGATGATGCTACAGCGTAAGGTCAAAGTTGTTCTAATGCTGTTGAAGTAACGGAATACCAAATTTCGATTCGATCGTGGCTGTGGATCATGGTCACATCCATTTATTAACTAGAAAAGAGTTGATAATCTTTAAACAGCTGAATATATTTTCTTGAATCATAGGTAAGAAAACTTCCGATCAAGTCTACTTTCAAACAAAAGATAAATCACTTGGGGTAAATCGTTTGGGAGCTGCGATAACACACAGATACACACGTTAAACTACATCCACTGTTTCTAATTTCCATCTGTGAGACTATACCTGTATTTTGCTACTTGACGCCCCTTCAAGAAGATAATTTTTAAATATTTTATAGATGAAAACATTGCCTCGAATATTTACAAGCTGAGTCAATAATCAACAATAATTGGTACAATATATTTCCATGTATTTCTACCGCTTATCACGTAAATGCTGTTGATTAACATTATTATAACTAAATGTAATTAAGTAAAAAATGAATTTCAATTTTAGAAATTACATTTAAATTTTACTTAAAAAAATAATAGACTAAAAATTAATGATGTGAAATTATATCGGTAATTTAACAGAACCTAACAGATGCTGTTCTGCCCTTACCAGTAAACAAAAACTCGAGCACAGCGCCGCGCCACCTATTCCGTTTTTTCACTGAAAATGTTTCTAGGATCATAATTAATAAAACAAAGAAGACAGCAAAAAGCAATTTCCCTTTTTTTAGAATTTTCTCATTTTCCGTACAACTTTTTATTTCTTTATTCCCATTAAAAACCATATAGAACTACTACTAACATTTTTACAACAAAATAATTAGCCAAATCGATGCAGTTGTTCTTAAGTGATGCGCTTACCAACGAACAGCATTTCATCATTTTTATTTAAGTATATAATAAAGTTATATGTATATTCATTCAAAAATTTATGTAGGTATTAAAATTATAATCGTTTAAATTGATTGATTATACTACTTAGAGGGAAAACGTATCCGTGCATTCGACATAATGAGTTCGTAAAATACTCTACGGATATCATAGGTTTGTAACAATAGTTCATTAATCCTGAAACTCTTTAATGATTTACGTATAATTTTGACACACACTTATAAACTGAACATAATGTGAGACAAATAATTTCTACGTACGAAATTATATTCTTAAATGTGTACAATACACCAAAACTGAAATATCGATTACTGTAAAGTTACATAGATGTAATATATTTTATCATCTTTTGAAGTGAAAACTTCTCCCTCACCGTTGTGATTTGAAACTGGATAAAACGAAAAAAGCGACACTAAAAAGAGACAAACACATAAATGTGAGTTTTTGGCGGAAACTCAAACTAACATGTAATGGTTTTTTAATCATAAATTTGTGTTGTTTAGTTCTACATTGTGTGCTTACCTAATACTGGTGGCATTTTGCATAATAAAGCTTGGCTATTGTGCACAAGTTTATTAAAGTGGATTGGAAATAATAACATGGACCATGAATTCTGAGATGCCACAAAAACTCCCTAGAAAGTTCTAACAAGGAAGCCACCATCTTGTTAAGATACTGAGATAGTCATAAGACAGAACACTCTATACTCCTCGGTAATGGCACAGTAATGGTCTTCCATAAAGAGGACTAGATAGAATGTATTTCGCACGGTTAAGCAAGTCATGATTTTCACGACTATGATCATCTTCGATCTAGCGGTGTAACAACCAGACTTGTACGCACTGTTGTATGTATAGTACGAATGGTTGATAGTTCGAGTCCCTTTGGATATAAATAGGATTTTTTTAAAGGTATTTTAAAGCATTTCTTTAAATGTTTTTTGAAGGTTTCACTTTTACCGCGTGTGGACTGCACACATGTTCTATAACTCTGTGAGAGTTTATTTCTAATGTAATAGTTCCCTTAGAACTCTACATTACAAATGAAACCAAATGTCCAAAATTCATATTTGCAGTTTCGGTAGTTTCTCGTCAATCACATAAGTAGATTTAATAGTCAATATGTATAAAAAACCCTAGTCGAATCCGAAAAGGGTACATAGGTACTCCAATGAAATCACCAAAAAAATATCATAATTTTATTTATTATAAAAATAAAAATGTTATTGCGATTTAAAATTAACACATTTAGTACTTAGTTTCCCTAAAATTTAGTAAATTTTTAAAACTTGATTACATTGTCGCGCGTCTCCAGCCCTGGCGCGGCGCGGCGCAGCGGTACGTTTGATCGTATGGTGGTACTCTGCGCCGCGCCGCCTTTATTGCGTAAGTTTCCTCATTTAACTATGTTTTTTTTACATTTTATTAGGGGTAATTTTTTGTTCTTATAATCTTAAATAGATAACATAAACAGAATATAATCTCGATACCTAATAACACCTCCACGGATCCGACGGGATTGTTAATACATGTTGTACATTGCATTTATTTACAATTCATTAGTTGGTTAACATCCTATGAAATTCTTCTCTTATGATTCAATGATAATGATTAAAGATATGAAATAGCATCTCCAGAGCACACCTATTTACAATATATGAGATAAGTGAAGAAAATAATTATAACGGGGTTATCGAACATCTTATTATGTACATAGGTCTATATATATATATAAGTACACACACACAAACGCGAATACGTAATGTTAACTTAAATCACAAAATTGCACATTTCGCCTAGAGGCTATAATAATATTGTAACATAGACTGACAAAAATACAATTTATGTATAACACGTTTTACTTTAACTCGATTATTATCAACACGGCTAAATCAATTATATTTTCATTGTTCGTGACATTTTTTTGTAATTATAATTAATAGATAAGTCATGACTGCTTAAGTAAATATATAACTTTGGTATTACCGCAATTCCTTAATTTAGATAACACTATAGGAATAACAACTGCAATACTTTTATTTATCGAAATATTTAACATTTTATTTTTCGCAAATATAAATATAATATTTTTATTATGTTACTCAAAAGGCAAGCATTATTGAGTAATCGGTTACGAACGAGGATTTTACTAATTATATCGCGAATTCAAAACCTGATGTCTACCGATAAGTTTTTTGTCTCACTTACGTAAGTATTATACAGTTATATTAATAGTAGGTACGTATCTACCTACCTATTTATTAAGTAAGTAGGTAGGCATTGGCGTAGCTAGCAGCGTGGCAGCCAACCAGCTGATCAACCACTATAAGAAGAAAAACGAAAAAATAAAAACGGTATGTTTCTTCAATACTGTCGATTTTTCTAGGGTGCGCAATGAGTATTGTCGGGTGGGGGCAGTGCCCCTTACTACGCCCAAGTAGGTATGGAAACGACATAAATTGGGAGAAACTCACCACTTTTATCGTAAATCTATAAAGATTTGATAACCTATAATAAACAGTCTCCAAAACCTGTATAATAATGTCATTTTATAAAAATACAATATTTAACTCCAGAAAACATATAATTTCTACTTACTTTTTATTACATATTATGGCTTCTACCTAAATAGGCAATTTCGATCCACTCAACATTCACGTCTGTCTTTTAAGTAATCATGTAAAGTTGTGTAAATTATACATTTGATTAATAATGTTCTATGAGCTGTAATGGCTACAATAGATGCTGTTAAACATAAGTGGGCTGGTTGGAAGTGAAGGTAACGCTTTCGCTAACGTTTCTGCGGCCACCGGTGCCGCGGTGTGGCCTCTTGTAGTTGCTATACTATATTTTTTTGTCAAATTCATTAGAATACTTTCTATAACTTGTAGGTGAAGCAATCGAATAGAATTCGTTCCTACATAAATAAAGTCAATAATCACATTTGTTGAATATAATTATCTAAAGGACAGAAAAAAGAGTAAAATCTAACAAAAAAGGTATAATGCATTTACTGATAATGAATTTGTTTTGTTTAATTGTAATCTTTTGCATTTTTAACTCTGGATTTTTTATTTATTAAATAATTTTGCTATTTTCTTTACTATTTTGGCTATTATTAACCTTAATTGAAATTATTTGGACTGTTATTTGTGATTGATACTAGCGACTCGTATTATTTGTTGCTGGATTTCGTGGAAACGAATACTGAATTGTGTTTAATCTTTAAAAATTAGGAATACGAAGTTGTTACTGTTTGTTTACCTTGGAATAAATAATGTGTATTTATACTACACAGTTACCAATTATCTCCTTTTTAATGTAACTCCTTAACCCTTTGACTCCCAACGTCATACAAAATGTATGTAAAATTCGCATAAATACCATCCATGGGAGTCAAGTTATTTAAGGAGAAAATTTCTTTTAACATAAGTAGGTATATTTGTTTTATGCGAGATCGTAATTTATAATGTTTCTTAATAATTACTTTATCAATTCATATCATATTATCTATGTTTTTAATATCATAATCAATATTTTTATATAAAACTTTTCATATAAAGATATAAATGATGTTGGTACTTACCTAGGGCAATATATGATTTACTAGCTGTGCCCGTGGCTTCGGTCACGTGGACTACAGAATACCCACGCGAATCTTGCTCTCCGCTCCCGGCTATTTTAAAGACAAAAATGCTTATTGTGGGTGTTCCTTAGAAGATAGACGTATACTCTCCCAGTCTTTTTTGTAGGTCTTTTTAATGTCTACAACTGTTTACTACATTAATTTGCTATATCTCTTATGGTTTACTCGGCGTAAGCCATTTAAGCGCTCGATTGATTCGCCATAACCATTCTTTTTTATTTGTGCGGAATCCTAATTCTTTTTGTAAAATAAAAGTAGCCTAAGTTACTCCCTACAAATTCAGCTATCTACCAATGAAAGTCCCATCAAAGTCGGTCCAACCGTGTCGGAGATTACCCGGAACAATTAGACAGATAGAGAAACAGACAAAAATAAAAAATATGGTGTTTTGTTATTACAAATATAATAACAATTAGTTCTTTATTTAACAATAGTAAGTATTATTAGCAAATAGATATAGGAAAAAAGTATCAGGTTCTTAATAAGCGATACTATCATGAAGTTAATTCGGTATTTATGATGGTTGGATTGTTGGTTTCGATGGGCATTTTTTATGAGAACAGTTCAACTACATAATACAGTAATATATTATAACATATATATTATAACTTGTACCTAATAAGTTATAGTCTTTGTATTTTATTTTAATCGGAATAAAATTATTATAAGCAGTTGTTGAGTAAGCTTTCAGAGGCCCGAGATGGCGTAACTGAGGACCCCAGCACTGTTTAAATGAAAATATAGCAAGAAAGTAAAATATGTGTAAGGTCCTTTTTTGGTGTAACCTCTAACGCTGACAATAGAAAAGCAAAGAACTCCGAAGCGGACGACCGAACGTATAGTAAGTACTTGTAGAGCTTACTGTAACGTGGAAAACGAATATACCTAAAAGACCACGCAATAAAAATGGATAAATATTACGATCAAGTAATGAGCTAACCAAAAACGGCTATGCGGTTAATTTATATGCGGTAGAAGTCGGAGCGAGAGGTATACCAGCGAAATCCTTCTATAACTTGCTAAAAGGCCTCGGCCTGTCGACAACTGCAGTAAGTTCTATTTTAGAACGGGTATCTAAAGCAGCATTAATATGCTCTTACCCAATCTGGCTTGGCAGGGAGGGTTTCGCGAGCAGTCAAGGTGAGCGCTGAAGTGCATCATAAGGTGGCACCCTAAACCTACATCTGGTTCGTAAGCCCCGGGGGCTGCTCGTGTTTCCCTCTCTCTGCCACACGATAGGCCCAGGCACCCGCACCATGAATATGTTTGTCTCTTATAACCGACTTCAAAAAAGACGTAAGTTACTCAATTCGAATATATATTTTTAATGTATGTTAAGCTATAACTTCTTTGTTTATGAACCTGAACCGATTTAGCTGATATTTTTTCGTTGGAAAGGGAACTGCCTCGTTAGCGCGACTGCTATGAGCGAGGTCTTGGGTTGGAATCCCAGGTCGAGCAAAGTTTTATTGGGTTTTTCCTATGAAATTCTCAATAGCAGCTCGGAGTTTGGTTTCGTGCCCGATTAATGGCAATAGGCTCGCCCCCTATTTCATGGAACCTAAAAACATACTCGGCGAATTGTGGGTGTAGTACATTAATACACCTCTGCCTAACCCTTCGGGGAATACAAGCGTGATGGTATGTTATGTGAAAGGGGATAACCTCAAGGGTGGTCCCATTTTAATTTCATAGGCATTGGACCTTTGAATTCGAAGATACACCATTAAACTCCTTAAAATCATTGAAATTGGTTTTCTTTTTGTTATAGTAAAAGTTGTCTTGATATAAACAAATTTTAAGAAGTTCTGGTAAAAGTCCTTTTTCACGAAAATGTTGGAGGATTTTCAAGGTATTGTCCGGCGCGTGGCGCACCTTCAACAACTTAGGTGATGCTAGCCCTAATCATACTCAACAGAGTAAGAGCATTGTAATCATATTATTACAATGTAAAAATTTAAATTTTGCTTAATACCATGCAGTTAATTACGTAAACTATTTGTTATTATTATACATCACAAGGCCAAATAATACGAATCAAAATATATGAAGCCATGCTCTTTTGGAAACAACTATCACATTTTTGTTTGTTTAATAAAGGGCAGTTATAATATTATGTAGTTATTAGTATAATATTAAGATTATTGATAAAGAGTCCATATTCCGTTGCATCGCCCTCGTAAACTAGATGCGATGACCCGGCATTATTCCATAATAACATTATCTATAGAGTATAACATTGTAGTGCACGTTTCTAATAACTATTTGGGAATTGTAAAGTAACTTTATTAGAATTCTAATATCAGTTATGATAAACATGTGCTATTTATTTATTACTAGGGACCCTTCTATCTTCGCACGGGTACAATTTACAAAGTGGTATAATTTATGTTTAAGAAAGCCTGATTTAGAGTTTGTCGCTTTAATATTGACAGTTCATAACTTCTTAACTGCCTCATTAGCCTAGTGGTCTAAACGCGACTGCTATGCTCGAGATCCTAGGTTCGATCCTCAGGTCGAGCAAAGTGCTATTGGATTTTTCTATGAAATTCTCAGTAGCAGCTTGAAGTTTGGCTTTGTACCCGATTAATGGCAATAGGCTCGCCCCGTATTACATGGGACCTAAAACATACACGGCGAACTATGGGTGTACACTTCTGCCTAACACTTCGGGGATACAGGTGTGATGGTATGTTATGTAACTTTATAGATACGAATAGTGCACTTTGCTCGCGAAAAATTTTGAAGTCGTGATATCTTCTACTGTATTCATTTAAATGGAAAACTGTTAAGGACAATCTTAACCTACATTAAATGCCCAAGTTAACTAACGAATTTATCTGGATAAAGATTAATACTGAATTGAAAAGAATAGCTTCGCAAATAATTTAATATTTTAAATTATTGTGTTGAAGATAAAAATGGTTACTCTGAGTCAACCTTAATAAATAAACATATGCCATCGCGGACTCTTTTCTAACGCTACAATTCTTTAGAACATTATTGTGATGTATCTCATAAGGTTTAACTAGCGTAAGCCACGTAAGCGCCCGAGAATATTTTTTTGGAGAGTTGATTACATATAATTGAATTTAATCTTTAAAAAACTTAATTGGAATGTATTGTATTACATAAACCTTCCGTAAAAAAATCTGTAAATGTTAGTGAAAACGGCATTAAAATCCGTTGCTTGGTTTAAAAGAGCTAAGCGTACATAGGGGACATACAGCGGAAAGCCACTACTTCATTTTATACTATTTATAACTACTACATCTACGATTTATAGATTTACTACATAGGTACTAGCGATCGCCCTAAGCCCGAAATTCGACCAGCAACTTTTTGATCATAGACTATTTTCTGTTTACATTTGCAGTATTCATGAACCTAAATAATGAGTATTATCTACATCACTTGCTGTCACTTAACGTTGACTGAATATTTTGGGGGAAATCTAAGTACAATGGCGCCCCGGTCGTGTTAAGATTCGCAGTATTATTGTATTTTATTTAATATATTAGTAATAGATATTATGGATCAATTTTAGGTTTCTGCACTCCTTCTCCATATAAACTTTAACCATGCCAAATCTCACAGTCTTCCGTGCACGCAATAAGCTTAAAAAGGTACCGAAATATTAAAAACCCTGAAAGTATTCAACGCATGATTTACTGTAGTGCATCGCATTCGCACTGGCCAAAATCGAATTTATGTCAACAACGGACAACCATACCAGGAGCTTTATATTTATATAAAGTACCTACTTATTTATATCAAAGGAAACAACGATTAGTCCTAAGACGATGTATAGATACTACATTCCTAATAATTTACAACTAGTAATAAACCCAAAGCGATAATATCATTTATCACGCATTAAGGTTTTATAGATATACTTTCTTGCACATGGCGAAGTAACATAACATGTTATTGTTTTCATAATTTTTTTCATACAGAAAACACATCTATTTGACTAGCTCGTGTACAATTATTACTCACGATAGTGTACATAATATTTACATGTATTGTATTTGTAAATGTTTTAGGTAGGTAGTTAAGCCAAAGTGAATGTCTTCTATTAATTAGACAGTGCCCATAGGCTATACACAGTTTATTAAACTATAACAAATTATTTTGCTCGGCTACATAAAATGATGTAATTAAATACTTAAACTAATAAAAATTATGCAAAATAGGAAAATAAACTCTTGCTATACTGCTGATTTTATATTAAATATAATTAATTATAAGAGGCCATCACTATAATTATTTTATCCCCGGAGATGGAGAAAGGCTTCATTTATATTATGAAGCCTGTTTAAACAGACATTCACTGTATTTAACAATATATATAGCATAATACCTAATTATAGTTATATTTAAAAATGTATAAATAAAAAATAATACCTATAGTCTTATCATCCATAAAGATCTATAGCTTGAATATAATATTTAAAGTGGTTTAAAATGTCAAGGATACGTGAATTAGTATATCTTTTGGCGAATTAATTTCTGCTTTATGTTTAATCTCCTTAATTTGTGATAGAAATGTAAGAATAAATATGATAACGTGAATGATTAAACGAATCTCCGTGATGAACGAACGGACGCGTCAATGGTTTACTTAAATCAAACATTAATCGAACAATTACGAGTAGGCTTTTATTGAGATCAGCACAACAAAACACCATGACAACCTATCCACGTAATTTAACAAAGAGTTTGCCTTTCACTTAGCATTCGGAACTGACACGTAGACTCAATTTTGAATCTGATTGTAGAACTATTGATGAAATAAAGTTACCAACCTTGCCGTGCCGCCGTCGTTGAACAAGTCCAACAATACACAAATATTCACTGTGTTATCATAGTTCTGTATAGATTGCGATGGGAAACGAAAGTGATAGTTTTCGTGAGCGCGACGAGTGATTTTGTTTCGAGTAAAAGTATTGATGTAGGTAGGTATTGTAGTCGCACGTGGCGCTTGCACTCGCGACGGCCACTCAACGCGAAGTGGAGGTACGAAATAATATCTAAACAACCTATAACCGACTCGCCAAGTCGCGCAGCGCCGCGCGTCGCGTCGTCGTGGGCCGCCTCGTCCTAGGCGCCTGATGTTCGGGGGAGGCAACACCCACCCGGGTCGACACGATGGGAAATTGTTTTTCACAAAATTATATCGGACAAAAGATAACAAACATAGTTTCCATACGAACATCCTGTTGCTAAGTACGTAAACTACGTAAAGGAGTCAAGCGCGACTTTTACAGGATGCATCGCTTCTAAGGTTTCTAAAGAAAATTAATCGAATTAAAAAACGGAATTCAGTCATACGGCAGTAATCAAGATAGGTACATGTCATCGAAATTTCATTCAAATAATTTTGTGAATTTAACGGTAAAAACTCAATTTCATATCGCTATTATTGAATACATAATATGATAATATTTTATAAATCTCGACAAAATGACTCATTGCTTACTACATAATTATACAAGCTAAGAACAATGGTGATCGAAGAGAGGAGTTGTTATACTAGCCTGTGAACGCCTTGTTCCGATGTGAACTCAACTTACCAAATCTACGTACCTATATACTGATAAATTTTTCACTATTTTCCTAAAAACGTTGAAGTAGAATAGAAGCGAGGACTTTTCGAAATATCCGTGATAAATGACAATTTTTTTTTGGCTCTCAAGTGCAGTTGCCGAAACACACCTATAGGTGCTTGGCGACATATTTTCAACTTGAGGATGGTAACTAGCCACGGGGCATTGGAAAATGCTCTACCACCATGCTATGGTTTCATCACGATGTTTTCCTTCACAGAAAGCTCATACTCTTTGCAGGGATTCGAACTCACGTCAACTACAAATTCCACGAAGCTGTCCTCCTCTTCAATCACAAATATATCTACTATGTACTGTATAGAACATGTTACGTGTTACGTCACTGGTTACTTTTTACCATTATTTGTACCTACATATTTTGAATTCCTCTAATTACTTTTTTTGGCTATATAATATTTGAAAATATATAATCAGACAGTGTAATTATTATGGAGTAATATTCGGTATAATTATGGAATAATCTTTAAATTGTGTTTCAACGGAGTATAAATATTATAAAATGACTAAATTAAAAAAACAATATGGAAGAGTAAAGAAAGTATAAAAAAAAAATTGTGACAATATCTGACAAAATGAACATGACATTTTATGAGCATGTTGTAATAAACTTGTTGCGTCGCCCCACGGTCGCGACGAATTAGCAACAAGTGTACGCCACCTACAGCCTCCGCCCACGACGCGACGCCACGCCGCGCCACCGCGCCGCCCGCCCAAGCGTAACTAAGCGGAAAACAGTACTCATTTAATGCATACAATATTGTTAGTGTCACATGTTTTATTTTGCAAGCACAAACACTGAATATAGAACAACATACCTCAACGAAGGTTACTTCACAAATTAAAGGTTGATACTAAAATCCGAGGCAATTGTGTCTAGGGAGTCTATTAAGGCGTTAACTCGTATAAAGTGTGTTTTATTATGTCGCTAAAACTGACAACCCCGTAAAAAGATATGAGCGTTTTTTAACCTCCCGGTGAACACGTTACCTTACTTTGACGTTACACGCAAGACATAGGTGGATCACAGCGAATTTATGTATGCATGACATAAAATTGATGTGGTTAGTGATTTTATAGTTTTGTCATACTCTGTGATATTAATTTAACGACTTACTGATGTAATTTAAGATATTAATGTCATATCAGGGTAATTCTTGCTATGTTACGTTCGTCTGATGTAGTATAAATATCATAGTGGTATGTAAAATCAGACTAATTTAGGTAAAACTGACATAACGCATATATTATACCTTCATATAACATACAAGTCACAGTTTTACGTGTCGTTAATATAGTAAGAAAATCAGAATTTTGCATTAAAAATAAGTCAATTTATTATGTATGTCTGATAAAACAGTGAATTTTATCGTTACATAACTGGGAAATCATTTTTTTACGTACGGTTAATATTGTTATATTACAAAATGTACGATGTCAGGTAAATGCGATATTATCCAAGTCTAATATAGATATTACCCACCAATCCTCAAATATATCATATCGTCATATCGGTTGTTGAGTCGAATAATATTATCCAACTAAGGTGAAACGGCTATTTTGTTGAAGTCGTGAATATGGGATATTAGTATATTAGAATTTGCTGTAATACTGACACATGAATACAAGTAATATTACCACTACTATTGAGTCATTCTAATATACTCAATCTCATCAATCATCATTTAATTCTAATATATCGAATCTTCTTCATATTTACTTTAGTATCATGGCATATTACTTCAGCAGTAATTTGAAGATTTAGTTGATATAAAAAATAATATTGACGTTATCGACCCTTTACCGGCAATGTTTTATCAAAATGATGTCAGGGTGGTCATTTCCTACACTATTAATATATTAAACGAATGTCATATGTGCATCACTGATATGTCATACTTGTTACTCTAGCATATTACATAAAAGTTCGAAATATTGAGTCATTTAAAACGTATTATTGAGTAATTTTACATAACGCATGATACTGCCCAATGTCATTCAGTTGCCACACTTACATAAATGTGTTCACTAGGCTATGACCAGTGGCGTAGCTAAGGGGGGGCGGCGGGGGCGGCCCGCCCCGGGTGTCACCCTTTTAGGGGTGACACTCGAGCCGGACCATGACCATCAGTTGTAGTTCTTTCTACCTATAAAAAATCGTAAATCTATGGCAGAGAGCATAACCGCCACTAATAAAATTATCTAGGTAACTATGATATCGTACCACGAGCATAATAAATTGATATTTAGAAAAAAAACAATGTGCACACTGTCAATCGACCTGGGTTTCCCCCAAAATTTAATACCCTGTTCGCGCATAACCAACGCTAGTCAGGGGATTCCCTCGATATAGCGCTCGTCTTTTGTATTGTGGATTGGGCCATTTCTTTTGTTTCCAACCGCATTCATTTCAATATTCTCTTACGTGAACGTGTGAACGTCTAGTGCAGTGTTTGTTATTTATTAGATATTATAAACAACCATTTTTGTATAAAAACCGATTTAATATAGTCGATTCTTGCAGAAAATAAACAAGGTAAGTGAAGTATTTTTGTTACTACAGGTAATACTTACATTTTTAATTCATTTAGTATCATTAGATCAGTATCTTAGATTATTTTGAAAAACCCTTCAATTATTTTATTCTCTTTTAATTACTGTGTATTTTAAAACTATATTATTGAGCCATCCTAAATGATAAATAGGTACCTACAGAAGGTATTTTAGACGGATTGCAGTAATATTTTTTTGTTTAGCCTGGGCAAGTATTACTATCTACTAAAGGTATTTATTTATTAAAATAGGTTTTAAAGGCTTTGCTGGCGTAAAAAGATTTTATTTATATTTCTACACGTTTTACGATATTACTTTAGGTAATAATGTTTAATTGTAAATAATATACTTATTTATTATTTACTTACTTATTATTTTCCGATCTAATAGCAATGGGATTTGTTTACAAAAACGGAATATATTAAGTTTAGATTTTTGATTGAAAGTAATCATAATCATATCATACAACTTCGCGTACGTTGATTTGGCTCCGAGATGAGTAGCTCTAGCACTCGTGGCACGGATATCACAATCAACGGTGGAGTATTTTTCTATTAATACTTAAATACATATTTGTAAATATACATCTGGGTGTACCCAGACGCAGGATTGTTAATTTATATAAAAATATATTTCACAGAGCTAGTTACGTAACGTGTAGGTGTTTATTTACTGTTATAATTAGTTTATAAAATCAACGTATCACTCACTAACTAAAAATATTTTTTAGAATACCCAGAACGAAATATGCCTCGGGGAATTCATACTTCGAAAAGAGAAAGCGGGTTTCAGCCGAGAAAAGCCAAAAAGGCTAAAATGGATGAAATTAAGAGCATGTCCGGTTCTCATTTCAAATATGTCACAAAAGCAGATAGCGGCCAAAGTTTAAGTAAAGTACCCGAGTCTCCTGCTGACGAAAGTTATGATTCACATCTTGGAGACTCATATTCAGATAGCAACATCGACAATACAGAATCAATGAAGGCGACCCAGGACCTTGACGGAATCAAAATAAATAATGAAAATGACGCCGTTAATGCTACTTTCGGAGATAGCATTAGCTTCGAAGGATCAGTTCGACACTTGAGAGATGTTTCACATTGGAGTTTATTGATATAATAGAAAAGGGCAGTGAACATTTCCAGAACAAAGAAGGACCGTTTTCTACTGTATCTCGTCATGGTTCAAAGATTAAAGGTGATTCTCGTCATCTTTCACAGGAATGGATTTATAGATGCCTAGTGGTGAAAAAATTCTATGATATGGATGGTATTTTCTCCTATATCAAATAACCTGTACTGTTTTTACTGTCGTTTATTTGCTGTCAGTAACATACAAACAACATTTATAACTGGATTTCAGAAGTGGTGGAAACAAAATCCTAAAGTATTGGACCATGAAACTTCATGTGAACAATTAGAAAATTTCGAAATATCTTTTATCTAGATTATAAGATATAACATTGTTTTTGGCTAAACAAAACCTAGCATTTCGTGGACATGATGAAACCCAAGGGTCGTCTAATAAAGGTAGTTACTTAGAACTAGTTAAACTGCTGTCAAAGTATGATGCAGTACTCAAAGAACATATACTATATTTGGAGCAGTAAAAATCACTTAATGTAACATATTTATCGCCAGAAATACAAAATGAGTTCATAAATGTTTTAGCTAATCATGTAAAATGTCAGCTTGTCAACGAAATTAAATCGGCCAAATATTTCGGAATCATGTTTGATAGCACACCTCACGTTTCACATGTCGATCAAATGTCTGAAGTGATTCGTTATGTAAAAATTAATAATAGAAAAGTAGAAGTCAAAGAAGTATTCTTAGGATTCTTTCCTTTACATGGAAAAAAAGCAGCTAATTTAAGCGCTGAAATACATAAGAAGCTTGAAAACGATGGCTTAGATATTATGATGTGTCGTTCTCAAGGTTATGATAATGCTGCAGTTATGAGTGGTATACACGGAGGAGTTCAAGCTATTATAAAAGAAAAAAACAATAAATAAATTTTTATTGGTTGTATAGATCATTCAATTAATTTATGCGGCCAACATTCGTTCGCACAAAATGTGACTTGTGTTACATTTTTCGGAGCAGAGGAAACAATATTTAACTTTTTTTCAACTTCCACAAGCCGTTGGGAAGTGCTCCTCAATCACAGCAAAGCATCCTTTAAAAGACTTTTGACAACGCGCTGGAGTGCTCATTATGGTGCAGTAAGAGTAATGGCTGAAAATTTTGATGGGATAATATCTGCAATTGAGGAACTATGTGACCAAGACGTAAATTTAGAAACTAGAGGTGCTGCACAAAATCTTATGCCTACTGTGTGCAATTTCTCATTTCTTTGTTTTCTTTTCGTTTGGAATGATGTGCTAAGGGAAGTGAACAATGCTCAGATTGCATTACAAAGTAAAGGTTTATGTGTTGATGAAATAATCATAAAACTAGAAGCACTTCGTCTATTCATTGGAGAGAAACGGTTCCATCTAGCAGAAGAGGCAATAGATTTTGCTGTACAAAAATCGGAAAAATACAACATTTCGATGGAAAGACGAATTCGTCGCAAGAAACGCATGCCCGGTGAGTTAGCATCGTCCACCGATGCTGGACTTACACTTAGAGCGGAACTTCAAAAGGACATGTTAGAATGTCTTGACAGATTCAATATTGAACTCGAAACAAATGTAAAGTCCATTAAAGACGTAGCTTCATTGTTTGAGGTTGTGCAGTCAAAGACCTTGCTTTGGGCAAACACTGAACAGTTAAAATTTGCTATATCAAAATTTACTAACCTTTAAAAGCGGCTAATATTACTGTATCTAATTGGGTGACACTGGACATTTTGAAATTTATTGTGGAATGGGATTTTACAGAATCTCTTCCGAATCTAACGGTTGCACTAAAGTTATTTATAACAATATGTGCATCAGTTGCTTCATGTGAGAGAAGTTTCAGCAAATTAAAATTAATTAAAAATTACTTGCGGTCTACAATGACTGAAACCAGATTAAACAATCTTGGTATTTTAACGATAGAAGATGAAGCAACACAAAATATAAATTTTGAAGACGTGATTTCGGAGTTCGCTAGTGTCAAAGCTAGAAGGAAGAAATTTTAATTTTTAACAAAGTAATTTGTTTCACATAATATTCAAATATTTGTAATAGGTACTCGTATTTTAATAAAACGTAAATGATTATAACTTTTTTTATTTTAACAGTTTCGATTGAGTTTTGGGGTGACACCTATAAAATCCGCCCCGGGTGCCACCTATGCTAGCTACGCCACTGGCTATGACTGAGATATTCTCACGTTGATATTTGAGCAAACAAATTAATATTACTAAATTCTAACACTATATAATAAATAAGCACAGTTCCATTCGTTCTAATTTTAAACGTTATCTCTGCATAAATTACTAAATAGTATCTGGACGACCGAGCTCTGCTCGGTGTCTTAAAAACAAAAACAAGAAAAACACCTATCTAGGTAAACATGGAATGTAAAACATTATCTAAATGCACAGATTCATCGAAATCTTTGGAGCCATTTCGAGAAACCAATTACATATACAGTGTGTATTAAAAACCCCGTCGGATCCGTGAAGGTGTTCTAGGTATTGAGATTATATTATGTTTATGTTATCTATCTCAGATTATAAGTAAAAAATTACCCCTTATAAAATGTAAAAAAAATTTAGTGAAATTAGGAAACTTACATGGAAATAAAGGCGGCGCGGCGCGGCGCAGGGTACCGCCATACGTTCAAACGTACCGCTGCGCGCAGCGCCGAGGCATCCACGGTATTATCAGGTTTAAAAATTTGCTAAATTTTAGGGAAACTAAAACTAAATATGTTAATTTTAAATCGCAATAACATGTTATTTTCGTAATAAATAAAACTTTGATATTATTTTTGGTAATTTCATTGGGGTACCTATGTACACTTTTCGGATTCGATGGGGTTTTTTATACATATTGTTTATATACAAGAATTGCTCACTTAATATAATTAGTAAATATATTATATATGAGCTTATAACTATTAGTTTTATGTAATACACATTTTATAACTTACTAACTGACCCGCGTAACTTCGTTACTGTACTGTATTATACTGTAGGCACTGTATTATAGGTACCGACCGCCTCCCACATTATTCTGCTTAATAAACTATAAAAATAAAATGCTTATAAAATGCGGTCGCGATACTCGATCATTATTTTGCTGCCGAGTTATTTTAAAACTGTTATATCTCCTAAGATATTCATTTATATCATTTAAATCAATTACTGTAAAGGACAATTTTATTAAAAATTAAATACTTGTGATGAATAACGTATTTATTTCGATAAAGATGAATACTATGTATACAAAAACACCTTCGCAAATAATTCATTATTTTAGAACAAATTTTATTACCATAAAAAAGGTTATATTGAGTAAACCTTAAAAGATAGCTATATATTGTTGCGGACTTTTTTTTAGAACTTTTTAAGACAAACAATTTCGTCACACATGATTTTGCGTAACTTTGACCATTCACGCAGCGCACGCAGTGGAATCTCTCAAAAGGAAATAAATTTCCCGCGTTTTTGCAAAATTTTCATCGATGCTCCGCTCCTATTGGTCGTAGCGTGATGTTATATAGCCTATAGCCTTCCTCGATAAATGGGCTATCCAACCAATAAAACATTTTTTTCCATTCGAACCAGTAGTTCCTGAGATTAGCGTGCACAACCAAACAAACAAACTCTAAAGCTTTATTACATTAGTATAGACTAGCTCAGCCCGCGGCTTCGCTCACGTGGACTACAGAATGGCCGTGCAAATCTTGCTCTCCGCTCCCGGCTATTTTAAAGACAAAAATGCTTATTGTGGGTGTTCCTTAGAAGATAGATATATACTCTCCCGGACATTTTTGTAGGTCTTTTAATGCCTATGATTATGTAGGACATTAATTTGCTATATTCCTTATGTTTTACTCAGCATATGCCATTTAAGCGCCCGAATTGATTCAACATGACCAGTTTTTTTTTATTTCTGCGGAACCCTAATTCTTTTTCTAAAATAAAAGTAACCTAAGTTACTCCCTATAAATTCAACTATCTACCAGTGAAATTCCCGTCAAAATCGGTCCAACCGTTTCGGAAATTACCCGGAACAAACAGACATACAGACATATTAAAATGGGTGTTTTGTTATAGTTATCGTATATACTTTGATATGCATTTAGTAAAAAGCTGTTATTTTGACATTACAAACAGACACTTCAATTTTATTATTTGTATAGATATTTATTTTATTAAGGTACTAGCTGTGCTCGACAGTTTCATCCGTGGTAAATTTATTCGACCAACTATTTACCGGGGCGCGCCCCCTTTTAGTTTATCGTTTTTATCACTTCCCGTACTTGCCTACAGCTTTACAGATTGCTTGAGATTCATGGTTACTACTTCGCTTCTTACAATCTCAGCGTGAAGTTATAAAAATGTAAAAAGATTTTTTTCATATCTGACTGATTAGTTTCAAAGATATGTGCGTTCAAACAAACAATTTCATAAACTTTAAAATTTTACTGTAGATATAATTTTATTATACTAGTTATGCCCGCGATTTCATCCGCATGGAATATCTTATATAAAAAATAGTGATTAAAAAAACACAAACATTTATGTGTACTGAAATTCGACATCGGCGATGTAACGTGGGGAACGATCAATATATTTATTTTTCTGTGTCAAAATCAAAATCAAATTATTTTTTATTCAATTTAGGCCCTTTGAAGGCACTTATGAATGTCAATACACTACCACCAGTTCGAAAAACATCCCAGTCGTCGAGAACAACCGGCAAGAAACTCGATTGGGTTTATCAACATATTATTTTCTTTTTAATTAGTTTTTAGAGTATTGAATTATATACAGTTATTATCATTTTCAGTAGGTGTACAGAGATGGAATTACATCCAGACCTTTACACATTCACGTAATCAAACCTATAATAACATTTCTTAACGTGATTCTTGAACATATTATCCGGTTAATCGGTAATATGCTTAGGAAGTTTATTATGGAACCTAACACAATTACCTAAAAACCTTTTTTTTGTTTTACTAAGTGTAAAAGAGGGAATGACCATTTTATATTTATCTCTAGTATTGAAATTGTGCCTGTTAGTTACAAGTTGAAAATTATCTTCATTTTTCCGCACATGGGCTATATTTTCCAACATGCATTGGGAAGGCAAAGTTAAGATACTAAATTCTTGAAACTTATTCCTCAGTAGTTTTCATGGTGCCATATCATAAATTGTTCGAACCGCATGTTTTTGTAATAAAAATATGATATCTACCTCAGCTGCTGAACCCCACAGATATATACCGTAAGACATTAAACTGTGGAAATAAGCAACGTAGACCAGCCTAGCAGTAGCAATATCAGTTAACTGGCGAATCTTACGCACTGCGTATGCAGCGGAGCTTAATTTCCCTACCAAGGTTTTAATGTGAGGAACCCATTGTAATTTTGCATCTGGTGTTATGCCCAAGAATACAGTATTTTCAACTAAGCCTACTAGGCTCTCTTCTATCTTAATATTACTGTCAACACGTTGGACATTGGGTAAAGCAAATCTGATACATTTTGTTTTGTTTGCATTTAAAAATAGATTATTTAAAGCAAACCATTGTGATATTTTAACTAAAGTATTATTTACATGCCTAACCTATAAATATTTTCTTTTGACTTGAAATATAAGTGAAGTATCGGCTGCAAAAAGAACAATTATAGCACAGTTCTTAACCATTAAGAGTACATCATCTTTATATACTAAAAACAAAAACGGTTCCAATATCGAACCCTGTGAGACGCCGATTCTAGATAAAGATCCCGAAGAGGTTGCCCCATTAACACTTACTTTTAGACAGAGATATGTTAAATATCATAGAAAATCGAGGAAAGATCCACACACAGCATAATGTTTCAGCTTAAGTATGAGCGTAGTGTGATCAACGCAGTCGAAAGCTTTTGAAAGATCACAGAATACACCGATTGCATTCTACAACTTTTCTTATGCCTCAAATATGTGACTTAATAGCGTTGCGCCACCGTCAGTCGTAGATTTTGCTTTCGTGAAACTAAATTGCTGACCATTGAATATTTTATGACTATTAAAGTAGGTACTCTGCTAATTGCTTAAGCAAAATTTTCTCAAAAATCTTACTAATTTTTTTAATGCCAAAAGATATAAATTTGTCACTATGACATGTGATATTGTGTATAAAATTGTTTAACATATGTATGCCATAATTTTTTTCTGGTAGGAATATTGAATATGGAAAAGCACACAACATTACTTTCCCTACATCCAATTATAACAGTTTATCAGTTGATTTAATTAAATCATTCTTATTTATATCGAAATTATTCCCTATTAAAATTACAATATTATAATCCGTATCCTAATCCTTAACTGTATTAGTCAATATATTTAATGTACTGATTTCGACTTTAATGTTTTATTATATCTATAGATTCCAGGTCACATAGACATCCAACATAAGAATAATTTATTGCAGATTCAATTTTTGTACGATTATCTATACTAGCGATCGCCCTACGCTCGAAATACGACCAGCGACTTTTTGACCATAGACTATTTTCTGTTTGACATTTATGCAGTGTTCATGAACCTAAACAATGAGTATTATCTACATCACTTGCTGTCACTTTTCGTTGAGTGACAATGTCAATATTTTGGGGGGTCTAAGTTCAATGACACTGATCTGGTTAGGAGTCGCAGTATTAATTTATTTTATTTAATATATTATTAACAGATACTATAGATAAATTTTAGAGTTCTGCACTCCTTCTCCATATAAATTTTTAACCATGCCAAATCTCACAGTTTTCCATCCACGCAATACACAAAAAGGGGTAGAAAGCTTTTGCTTCGCGTATTAATATATATATTACATTACATTACACACATATTGTAAAAGTTAACGTACCTCTCTATCTGTCTGTCCATTTATGTTTTTTCACGCGAGAACCAATTATCCGATTTACATGTTTTTAATATTAATTCATAGCTATAGTATCTGGCCAGGTTATAGGAGACATTTTTTAAGATAAAGTAACATAAGAAGTAAGTTATGACGATAATGGTGAATTAATTCGAGAAAATGACGCATTTGAGACACTTAAATGGCTTACGCTGAGTAAACCATGAGACATTAAATTGATGGTCTACGTAATTGTAGATCTTAAAAAGACCTACGAAATATTCAGCGATAGCATATTATGTCTATCTTTGAAGGAAACAATAAGCACTTTTGTCAATAAAGTTAGCGCATACGCTTGACCGACGGCATTCTGTAGTTCTCGCGAGCGGAGCCGCGGCCACTGCTAGTATTATATCGTACTATGAATAGTAATTACTACTATCAGAGTTTTAGATTAAAAAGGTATTTTTAGATGTGGGAGAATACTTTTTTTCGAGAGCTCATGCGGTGAGTAGGGTTTCCAGAGCTCCAGGGGGGGGGGGGGGTCAAGGTACGTAACACGCTAGTGATACCATTGGTGTTAGAAGCGTCCATAGGCAAAGATGTAGTATATATATATAGATTGGCTGTACGACAGAGAAAGAGCATAGTATATGCACAGTATAGCATATGTCAGAGCGATATAGGGACACATTACTAGTTTTTTTAATCAAAGACGCCGCGGGGCTCAATGTCATTCGTTACGAAAAGAAATATCGCTTATTTTCATAAAATATA
Organism: Saturnia japonica; assembly: GCA_033032175.1. Taxonomy (NCBI): domain Eukaryota; kingdom Metazoa; phylum Arthropoda; class Insecta; order Lepidoptera; family Saturniidae; genus Saturnia; species Saturnia japonica. Next base: position 11,685,672 of record CM065314.1, read on the forward strand.
AGTTTTTACAGTATAATTTAGTATTTGGTAGACGTATTACAGTTATGGTTACCTGTGCAGTGCCTTGTTGTAACTTATTCACAAAGAAAATCGACAAAACATCTATTTCACATGTAAGGCCGATTGAAATGTTTTGCGCACAAATCAACTGTTTTAGACAGTTCATAAAAGTTCTATTTATAAATGAATTGAGAAAATATCCTATTTAATCATATTAATTCTACGGAAATAAAGGAATTAAAAATAAAATTTTATCAAAAATACGTGAATATTTACGAAATTTAATCTAAATTTCAAAGAGATTGACATATTATTATGTCGATAACCGTCTATCGAAAGGAGTTTGTAAGTTTTTCTGCAAAATAGTTTTATATCTTTGTAATTTTTTAAATTTCCTTTATAATATTGAAGTGCAACAAAAATGACTAACAATGATAAACAAAGGGAAATGGGTTTCCAAAAAATATTCAAAGATTTGGAGCAAGCAATTTTGAAAAACAATATTATTCTCATAGATACGTAAAACGAGTGAAGCTATGTTCTGATTCCGTAGCTACATTTTTCATGCCAGCTTATTTTATGATTAATAATATTTATTGTAGTATAGAATGATAGTTAACAATAACCATAGAAAATGGGTAATGTTATCTTTTTTTTTAATTTAGTTATGTGTGTTTATTGTATTATTACACATTTATCTAAATGGGAATCGCTCAAAAGCATAGATTTCGGTAATACTGGCAATACCCGCAGCTCCTCACGCGTTTAATATGCAATAGTTTTTTCATAACTTAATTATTATTTTTACTCATATTTCATGATTTCTAAAATTATTATTGAAAATTCATATAGCATATCAATTGACCAATGACATCATAAGCTTCCTGTGTACAAAATTATATAAAAATCTGTCAAGCCGTTTTGAGTGAAATCTAGACATACAGTCAAGCTAATTTTTTTATGATTTTTACGAATACGTGATTTCCTGAGTGTACATGGATAATGAGTATCCTTTATATAGGGCATCTATCGAGAAATATGGAAAAAATCATGTACAGTAAATATAATAAAATAAAAAGATATTATAATTTAATTCTATGAAATATCAATACTAGAAGATAAACCAAATTAATAAACACTTTAAGATTTTTAATTAATATAATGAAATTAGGTACCTACTAGAGTTTTGAATTAATTTTTTTTTATTAAATTTTTTATCCTTGACCTGTTTTTGGACAATTTTTCCAAATATGTAGTTATTTTTATGCATCTAATTTGTTTCGAAATACTCTGATAGACATCCTTTAAAAAAGATACCGATTACGAACATGTCCTTAAAAATGCATGCCGCGCGGGTTATGTATGTTTGTATGTCCAGATTTAAGTCAAACATAGCTTGACCGATTTTTATGAAATTTTGTACACGGGAAATTTATGTCATTCCTCAATTAATAGAGTCCAATAATTTTAATAATACTTATGAAATTTAAAATATATCTCCATTTTGATGAAATTTTGTACGCGGGAAGTATAAGTAATTCCATAAATTATGGACAATAAGAATGATTAATAATACCTTTATTTATCTTAAAAATATATATCTAATTAATTCTCAACCGTTTCTGATAAAAAAAATTACATAGGAAGTATAACTCATTCTATAATTTACAAGTTTTAAGAATCGTCGATAACAAGTCTAGAAATCGTAAAAAAATATATATTTGTATTCATTCAAAACTGATTTTCATTAAATTTTGAACACAAGAAGTATAATTCATTCCACATATCAAGCTTATGAATCCTAAAAATAAGAGTAAAATACAATGATGGGACGAAAATAATTGTTGCTTAATAAGCGCGTGCGGGGCCGCGGGACACAGCTAGTATTATATAATTTTTTTGTATTATAAAAATTTCGTGTTGTCCTAGGCGATATGAAATCACCGATAAGTGTATCGATATCGACATTAAAGCCGAGTCTGTATATGGTGCAACACTATTACACGCACACTATGTATTTTGATTTTTGGCTCACCCAAATCTACCCATTGCCGATCTATATATTACTACATCTATGGGCCAAACACTGAAGTTAGTACCGTGAAAAACTGTCCAAAGTGCACCGGACGTAGCAATTCGTATCGTCACTTGCGGAGGCTCTTGTTAAACAGCCCTATAATTTAATCAGTAATTTTATATTTCCACGAGATTCCCATTGGAAAGTCTGTATCCCCATTGCATTGCATTAATATCCTTTGAGATTTACCCAATGATAAATCCCTAAATTAAAAATATTTTTACAACGTAATAAACTATTAGAATATTCTTAATATTCCTAAATACTTCAACATAAATATTCAATTATGATACCTAATCAACGCTGAAAGATCTTACCAGAGCCCCGAAAAATTAATTCCATGATAAACGATTGGAGTATAATTTTTATCTCTCAAGGTTCTCTATATATAATTAATCTAGTTTTACCTAATAAATTAGTATAATATTTTCGCATATTTATAGATATAACGATTTGCCAGCATTAAGATATTAATCAGCTTTATTTTTAGTTAGGCAGACTGATAATAGATGGCGTCTTGAATATTATTTTAAGAACATAAACAGAAATACATTTTTTGAACGAAAAGTTACATTTCAATTATATTATTTATGTTTCATTAATAGCGGGTAACAAGATTTAGAATGATATTTGAATCATTAATTTTGATGAAGAATTAATAGAAATATGGCTTTGCCAGGGAAAAGTTACCTGATATAATAGTCCCAATAAAACTTCAAAAATAATTAAAATCATATTAAGTATACCGGCATACGGAAAGGTTTTTTTGAAAAAACGTGAAAAATCTTTTATTTCTTTAATAAAAATTTTGATATCTCTAATTTGAGACATGATGCGTTTTTCATACAATCTTTCATCCCTTCAAGTTTTATTTTCACCACATGTGGAAAGAATTCGCTTGTAGCAAAACTTTATAATCCAGATAATTTACAACAGGAATGATGCTTAGACTATAATTATAGCCTCCAATTTTACAACGCGCGAGTGAAGTCACCTAAAAGTAGTAACATATAGCAATGGTTTATGGTATTCCATTTTGCCCGCAGTGTTTGCGAACCGCGGTCGATAGCGCACTTCACGTTTCAATCATAAATTAAAACAGTGATTATGCCGTACTGCGTAGTTAAAGAGTACAAACATTTTGAATGTTTGTACTATGCGCGGCATCTATATTATTCTTTTAATCCAAGGTATATCAATGTCAATAAATCAACAAATCAGTTAGAGTGGAAACCGATGTCATATCAACATTACCGCACGCATGTACATAATAAATCAACCAACCAGTTGGCATGGAAACCGATGTTATTTCAGCATTAACGAACATGCGTATTAGTGTTCCGATATTTTCTTCTTACTAAATTTCATTTCCTATTCTCATGTCTTAAAGTTTTATTTTCAGTACAAAGTCCAATCTATCTCTATAGGTACCAACATTCAGTTTAGGCGGTTTAGGCGTGAAATAAATATTAAATATATTAATAAATATTAATTTTAAATAATATAAATGCGAAAGTAACTCTGTCTGTCTATATAAAAATATGTATCAGTACATATATATAAACATATTTTTTCATTTATTGACTTTATTGAAAATTATGTAAAGATTTAGGCCCCAAGAAGGCACTTATGAATGTCAAAACACTACCACCGGTTTGGAAAACATCCCAGCTATCGAGAAGAATCGACAAGGAACTCGATCGGGTTTTATCGATTATCTTTTTTTTAAATTGGTTTTACAGTATTTCATTATATACAGTTATTATCATTTTCAGTAGATGTATAGAGAGGAAATCACATCCAGTTATTTTGTGCTAGTTAGTTATTAGATGGGATTTAAAATATACCTGGCGAACTGTGGGTGTACACCTCTGCATACCCCTTCGGATTAAACTTCATAGTTACGAAAAATGTACTTAGCTTTCGACGCGCAAATCATAGGTGCGGAGTGCCGGCCAACCGACCGCGAACGTTTTGCTGAGAGGGATTTCTTTGGTAGCGCATAATATTGAATTCGTGATATCTTATACGGTATTCATTTAAATGGAAAATTGTAAAGGACAATTTTAATCTATATTAAATGTCCAAGTTAACTTACTTACTTATCCGGATAAAGATTAATGCTGAGGAGTGTCGTCTGTGGTAGTGCAGACAAGTCTGTATTCTTAATGTTCGGTGCGTGGCTGTCCGTGCTCGTCGGCCGTGCGTGAGAATCCGTAATATTCCGTATTATCAAGGACCGTGGGAGGCTACCTTAAGAGGTTAATGTCGTGACGTGACGTCAAAAAAAATGGGATATGAAAACATCGGTGGCAATACAAAATGAATTTTTTATGGATCTGTCTGCAAAAATAACGGATTCTCATACAAAATTTCATCCCCCTTTTCACCATCATAGGGGTTACATTTTCAAAAATCCTTCCTTACTGCTCACTTACAGTGTAAAAGCAACCCAAACTTTCGTGTAGTTTGAGCTATGTGATATGTCAGTCAGTACTGTAATATATACAATTATAATATCTAAATATTTTCTTACTATCTAAGAAGAAAACTTTGCCTGTACCTAACATGAAATAGAACTACGAAGAATGTGTTACAATGAAGTAGGTACCTATACATTTTACTTTTAGTTAATATACCAAAATCTTAAATTGTTTATTTTTATGCATTATAAATTACTAGAATTTCTAATTATATCTTTTATTATGACGATATTTGAAATTCTCATAGAATTATATGAAAATTGAAGTAAGTACCTACAACATTAAATGATTATTATAAGCAAATACTTACAGATTCTATAAACAACTGATGCTATCATACTTACCTACTCAATAAATAAACTTATCAACAATGTAGTTAATGATAAATGAAATCAAATGCTGTTCATAAAGTTACAAATTTTCGATACGTATAGTTCAGTCCTTCGGTGTATTTATCTCATTGAAAATAAGTGAAGTTGTTTATAGAATATAATATTGATTTTCGTGTTTTTAATAATTAGCTTTTTAATATGAATCTATTTTTAATAATAGCCGTCACGCTGTTTATTATAAATTTGTTGTTTATAATGGGATCGCTTGCTATTACGTTACTATCAAAAGAACATAAGGTGGGTAAAAGTTACTTACGTAATATATTTTATTATATACTACCTGTGCCTGCGACTTCGTCTGCGAGCAATATTTTGTGTACGAAAAACAGAAACTAACCAAAAAACCTCACCTCACCTCAATCTTACTTTACGGTATTTGCCCGGTACGGCTTTTAGAATACCCAAGTAAAATCATTTTAAATATTAACAGATATTAAGTAAACAAAACTGGAAATTTTTGTAATACTTTAGGAAAATCTAAGTTTATTGAATAACTTTATTTTTATTAATCGTTAATCTATAACCATTAATATGTTTAAAGTATCTATTTGTAATGTCAAAATAACAGCTTTTTACTAAATAAATATGAAAGTATATGGGATACCTATAACAAAAAACACTTTCTTTTAATTTTTGTCTGTCTCTTTGTTTGTTTGTTCCGGGTAATCTCCGAAACGGTTGAGCTGATTTTGACGAGACTTTCAATGGTAGATAGCTAATTTTATAGAAAGTAACTTAGTCTACTTTTATTTTAGAAAAATAATTAAGGTTCCGTATAATTAAATAAAAAAGTGGTCATTGTGAATCAATTCGGGCGCTTAAATGGCTTACGTTGAGTAAACCATAAGAGAAATAACAAATTAATGTACTAAATAATTTTAGACATTAAAAAGACCTTCAAAAATGCCAGGGAAAGTATACGTCTATCTTATAAGAAGCCCCCACAATAAGCATTTTTGTCTTTAAAATAGCCGGGAGCGGGGAGCATGATACGACGAAATACCAAAGAAGACCACGAAATAAAAATGTAATGATCTAACCAAAAACGGCTATGCGGTTAACTTGTATGCGGTGGAAGAAAACACCTCAGCCAGTCGAGAGCTGCAGTAAGTTCTATTTTAGAACGGGTATCTAAAGCATCATTAACCGGCTCTTACAAAATCTGGCTTGGCAGGGAGGGTATCGCGTGCAGTCAAGGTGAGCGCTGATAAGCATCATAAGGAGGCCCCTTAAACCTACACCTGTCTGCCACACGATGGACCCGGCCCCCGCACGGTGAATCCATGGATTGCTAAGATGTTTGTCTCGTCTCCTCTAGACTGTAAACTACAATCATTACCAAATTTCATCAAATTCGGTTCAGTAGGTAGTTTCTGAATGATTGGAGTACAAAGTACTAGACAGACAAACAAAAATGTCAAAACTGTCGAAATGTTTGTCCATGAGTCTAAACCCCTCTCCCGTAATATTTTTTCTCAAATAATGTATCTTTAATGTACAGGTTTCAACTCTTTACTGTTTTATTTTAAGTATAGAATTGTAAAGACAATTTTTTGAAGATTTGTTTCATAGGTGCCTACTTATATTTAAAAGCAATGTTTCATTTACGAAAGAAAACCTATCTTCTTATGTAATACTAACTGTGCCCCGCGGTTTCACCCGCATATAATTTAGAAGAAATCATTGATTGATGATTTATAATACTTCAATATAGTCAATATTTTAATCGGGCGGCCAGATGGTCACATCGCGGCATCGCACGGCTCGTTCGCGCCGCTGACTACTATAGACATAGACCCGAGTAGTCTTGCGCAAAGTATATCACTGAAAAGAAAAGAGTGATATATATCTTTTCAATTAAAGATATATATCTCTCTTTTATATCTCGCTCAGAGCGAGAGATATCGGGCTCACTGATATAATGATTTACAGAGCTGCTAGGTTGATAAAGAGCGAGATATATCTTACAAAAACAAATCTTACGATTTACTAAAACGTATAAAATTATTGCCAACTATTTTGTTTAGAATAGAGATATCTTGAAAAATATTATTCAAACATTTGATTTCCTTCATTCTTAACAATTAGCAGGCTAAAGTGTGTCAATCTAGAAATGCAAAAGTATGTATTAAAGAGATAGTCAAATTATTATTTTAAAACCTGTAATAACAACAATAAAACTGAAGAAGATCGTGTGAGTAACAAAATATGTTAGCGTATTTTATAATCAGTGGCCATGGCTACATTTATATTGATTTGAATTGAAATAATGTATATGTACATTATCTACCTTAAAATATAAACATGTTTTAAGTCAATATTTTTTTACAAATTTGCTAGTCACTTTAGAAAGTGTTTTATCTATAGGTACCTAATAATGAACATAATCCGAAATACGTAGGTAACGATAATTATTTTTAGCGATACGAAGTTCAAAGTGCATGCGTCAAATCACGCGTGACATTAAACTAAATTCAAAATTAGAAATACTGAAACAAAAACCCTTAAAAAATAAAAACACTTCAAACTACATAAATACTTGACACGGTAATTACGTAACCAATATTGTGCTTTATTATCAAGGTGTAACATAAGTTTTCTTATAATCATTAGTACCCGATTGCCTTTCCGCTCTCGGCTTGTTGGATCGAATTAGCTACCTATCTCTTTCTTAAGTAAGAATGTGGTGTATCTTTTTATTCAACTGATCTGAATCGCTCTGATTATATCCGAGCGAACATTATTACTGAGAGCTAAAGAGCTAAAGATATACTTTACAAACAAGTGAGCTACTGATATACACGCTCTTTTGTCGGGATTATATATCTTCTAATCTTTCGCTCGCGAGCGACACAACTCTAGACCCGAGCGTTAAATTATTTTAATTTTGTAGTATCTCTCAAACTATGTGGTCCTTCGTTCTTAGAATGTCTCTTAGTTTCCCTACTTTACAACCCAAAACCTAAAAACCACACGCACATTTTTCTATACTCACCCACCCACTTATTTTTTTTACGCACCGTTTCGCATTTATTTTCTTTTAAATTTAGTTATACATATTTAATTTTGAAAATGCCCAGAAAGGAAATAGATATAGCTGAAGACTCAGCAAGCATCCTTCCTGAAATATCCTTACTCGAGAGTAAAAAACAATCTTACTTTTTACGCGTTAAAACGATTTTTGAATTGATACCTAACAGTTAGGAAGATCCCCAAATTCCTTACTTTGTTATCAAAGCAAGGAATATTGATTTTATGCGCGATGAATATCATAAAATAGTTGATAACATTAACAGACTTAACTTAAATATTGATCCTAAGTACCTACCAAATTATGAGGCTATTGGGCATTCGAAGATTATTACTGTGAAATACAAAAGGCTTTACCAGGCTTCGCTACTCATCAAAATGTCGATCAGAATACAAACCAAAATACTGGTGAATGTTCAAATTTTCGATTAGAAAAATTGTCAATACCGGAATATTACGGTGAATATGAAAAGTTTCCTATGTTCATCAAATATTACAATTCAATGGTATACACAATAATCGGATTTTAAATGACTCACTTCGCGTTTGATGTTTAATAACAAAATTGAAGGGTAAATCCAAATCTATTTGGTTAAGTTTGTGTCCGACCGCAGAAAATTATCATTTAATTTAGGAAAATACACCGACAATCGCGCCATCGCTACTACATACATCGAAAAGGTACTCAACTTAAAATCACTTCAAAACGTAACGTCAACTCAGTTAGACTCGTTTATTGACAAATATTCTACTTGTTTTTTTTTTTTTTTTTTTTTTTTTTTCGAACTTACTACACTGTTAGCCTTAGAGGCCCTATCCTAAAACAGAGCCTCTGCGGCTTTTACAGCTTCACCGGACTTGGGGGCGAGCGCTTAGGGCACTCAGCCGCGAAAGGCAAATATTCTACGTCCGTAGCCGCTTTAAAACAATTAAAAATCGACAACTTATTTTTTTTTTTTAATCTCAGTTTTAAGAGCGTGGCCGTCGTAACGGTCATGCCGCTCTATTGTGCCTATTATGTCACATAGATTTATCTATGTTTCATAATATAACCAACAAGTTTATATAATTTAATGGCCTCGTCGGACAAAGGTGAGGCCAGCATACTGTTACAGTTACCCACATTTATAAGAAGTGTAATTAAGTTGAATTTGTTTCCTAAAAATATTTCCACGAGTACATTCTATTATGATATGGTAAGTGTCCTCTAAAACTCCACAAGCAGTGCAATTGGGAGATTGACCTTTACCCACCATGAAAGCAAATTTGTTTGTCGGTAAATGTCCAGAACGTAACCGAAACGCTGTTATAATATTATGTCTGCTTAAAGAACAATTGTCGATCCAAGAGGTTACTGGGTCAGGTTGAATAGTTTTGTACCATATGTGTACTAGTAGTACCATGTGTGTAATAGTTTTGTACCTTTTTGGCGAGATCTCTCGTCAAAGTACTCCTTCCAAGAAATGCGTCATTTTGGCTTAATTAGTTTTAAACAGTCAGTATAAAAAGGTAATATCTGTAGAGGTACTCCATGATATGACGCTTCTTTAGCTAATATATGTACTGCCTTATTACCAGGTATACTTTAATTTTTGTTCATTTGGGTTTACGCAAATTAGATGTCGATACCGCGAAACAATTTGAGAACACCATTCGCAAGCAATCGTATCCAAATTACGATGATTTTATAACGTTTTTACGCGAGCAATTCAAAATATTGCAACGTACGACGCCCTGCAACAAAATCGCCGTTAGTGCCGGTAATAAGTACCGAGATGCTCACTGCGCGAGGCCTCCCGCACACCCGCCACGTCCACCCTCTCTAGCGGCAACCCAAGCCTAGGTCCGTTCCTCGGTGTGAAGCCTTTGGGTCAGGCCGCCGCCCGCATGATACAAGTGACACTATACGTGCAAAACTTAGCTACCCACATACAACATTACACACGTATGAACACACACACGTGCACACCACACAGGTACATAGGTTCTGTAAGGGACCTTATTTCTTTTTTTGCGCTATTTAGACTAATGCGCTGGTTAGTGTAGAAAAACCACTCCGATCACTAAATACACATACGCATGGTCCCCTCCTTCCTCCCAGGAGGAGGGGAACGTGCATATGAGTATATGTTAGTTAGCTCGAATTTGTAGGAGTAGGAATTTAGCTAGATCGCGACCTTTTCGCATTAGCGACGACCGACCAAGCCAAGGTTCGGCCACTCTGGCACCCTCGTGCAAGTCGTCAAAAACTTTCGCGGCTGAGTGCCCTAAGCGCTCGCCCCCAAGTTCGGTGAAGCTGTAAAAGACGCAGTGGCTCTATTTTTGGATAGGGCCCCTAAGGCTAACAGTGTAGTCAGATCTAAAAAAAAAAAAAACTGCGGGGAGGCAAGCGCCGTTCGCGGCACCGCGCTGGTTCAGAGAGCGCTTATTTGCCACGAGCGCAGCATGCGCAGCGGCCGCGCGCATTCGTCGCTAATGACGTCACCGTGCGTTGTAGTAAACATTGTTCGTTTTGTAAAGCGACTGACCACGAGCAATTATACTACTGCACGAAATTTAAAATTCTTTCACCGTTTGAAAGATTTAAACATATAAAAAATATTAATGGTTGTATAAATTGTTTAAGTTTGTTTCATACCAGTCAATTTTGTCAATCGGTGTCTACTTGTAAACTGTGTAATGGTAACAAGAGACATCATACTTTGTTACATTTTCCAGATAGAAATTCAGTCGGTATGGTCGGGGGGATTCAAGGTCAATGACTTCTGGTGATCAGAATAATAATGAAAAATCTAAAATCGCCGAAGACAAGACTGTATTACTCTGTAGCCATATGAATTCCACATCCACGCATCATAAAAACAACATTATTTTATTAGGTTCCGCTGAATATTAATTAAAGACAGAAACGGTATATTACACCCGATTAGAGTCCTTATTGAAATGGGTTCGCAGAGACATTTTATCACTAAACAGTGTTGTAAAAAAACTCGGTTTAAATATATTTCACCCTACCGATACTATACACGTAAACGGTATTAGTGATAACCCTCAGCCGATACAGGGCACGACTAATATCACTGTGTTTTAGCGACTTAACGATTTCCGCTTGAATTTACAATGCTTAGTTATTAATACAATTTCTGGAGATTTACCGCAAGCTAACTTATGTTGTACATCGCTTAATTATCTGTTTAATTTACCGCTCGCAGACCAATCGTTCCATACGAAAGGTCCAATAGATATGTTGATTGGTTCCGAAGTTTTCGCACGCATATTGAAAGGAAACAAAATTTTAGGTTCAAACGGCAATCCTGAATCTTTGGAATCCGAATTCGGTTATATTATAGTAGGTTCCGCACGAGTTTTACAAACCGCTTCCGCTAACGCCACCGCTCATCAATGTGATGCATACTCTTATTTTTGTAGTGATCATACTTCTATGGAAGATCTAATGATCCGATTTCTCTATGACGAAGATGTCCCGAATAAAAAATATTTATTACACGCAGATAAAAAATGTGGATTCTTGTATTCTGAAAATATTTCTCGAGATAATATCGGACGTTTTACTACCATTTTACCTTTTAATAAAGATCCTTCGCAGTTAGGTGATTCTTTTGAAACGGCATCTAAGAGATATACGCATTTAGAACGCAAGTTTAAGTTCGACAGTAATTTTAGATCGCAATATGACGAAATTATTAGAGAGTACATAAATAATAAATATATTACACGCGCAGGTAATTACAATCCCAGTGAGATGCAATATGTTATTCCTCACCACGCAATTTCACGTAATGATAAAATTAGTACGAAATTACGAATAGTCCTAGATGCAAGTGCAAAGACAACTTCTGGGTTGTCTTTGAACGACTCATTGCATACGGGACCGAACTTGCAAAATGATTTGATGGCAATTCTAGTTCAATTTCGATTATTCTCTATCGCTATAAGCGCAGATATCAAACAAATGTATTTACAAATAATTGTACACCATAATTATCGTAAGTTCTTGCGCATTTTATATCGATTTGAAGATGATGATAACCGTCAAATCTATGAGTTCAACCGCGTTTGTTTCGGTTTGTCCCGCAGCCCATATTTGGCAATGCGGACCATTCGCGAATTAGCAGAGCAGCAGAGACAGGAATATCCATGGAAGTAATTTATTTATGGATGATTTAGGTATATCTGTATGTACCCCGGAAGAAGGGATAGGACTATCTAACCAATTAATAAACATGTTTAAAAAGGGTATTTTCGACCTCGTAAAATTTATAAGTAACAGTCCCGCATTATTTAAATCTATCAGGCAAAATCATACTTTGTCACACGTTAATTTCGATCAAAATGATAATTTAAAATTATTAGGTTTAAAATGGATTTTCGAAGAAGATCGCTTCGTGATATCTGTAAAAGAAACACCACAAAAAATTACCAAACGCATTATATTGTCCACTATCGCACGCTTATGGGATATTAATGGATTCTGTACTTCAGTAATATTAAAAGCTAAATTAATTATGATCACTTTGGCTACAACACATAGATTGGGATGATCGTCCACCGCAAGATATTTGTGACGTGTGGTATATTCTTAAAAAAGAACTACCACTTTTAAGTAATTTAAAAATTCCGCGATTTTTAGGAATACCCTCTTATAACGCCGAAGTGATAATAGTAGGATTTTCTGACGCAAGCGAGAATGGATACGGGGCCGCAATTTACTTTTGTGTTAAGGGATCCCCTAACACTGGTTTTTTTTTTTTTTTTTTTTGAACTGACTACACTGTTAGCCTTAGGGGCCCTATCGTCAAACAGAGCCGCTGCGGCTTTTACAGCTTCACCGGACTTGGGGGCGAGCGCTTAGGGCACTCAGCCGCGAAAGTTTGTGACGACCCGCACGAGGGTGCCAGAGTGGCCGAACCTCGGCTCGGGCGGTCGTCGCGAATGCGAAAAAGTCGCGATCTAACTAATTCCCTAATCTTATGAGAATTCGAGCTAACTAATATATACTCATATGCACGTTCCCCTCCTCCTGGGAGGAAGGAGTGGACCATGCGTATGTGTATTTGTTAATCGGAATGGTTTTTCTACACTAACTAGCGCATTAGTCTAACTAGCGCAAAAAAAAAGAAAAAAAAAGGTCCCTTACAGAACCTATGTACCTGTGTGGTGTGCACGTGTGTGTGTTCATACGTGTGTAATGTTGTGTGTGGGTAACTAAGTGTTGCACGTATAGTGTCACTTTGTATCGCGCGGGCGGCTGCCTGACCCAAGGGCTTCACTCCGAGGAACGGACCTAGGCTTGGGTTGCCGCTAGAGAGGGTGGACGTGACGGGTGTGCGGGAGCGAAGTTGACCGCCCGTCCTCTGCGGAGAGAACGGTGGTTACGCGGGCGTGGGCGGTGGCACGCTCTGTTTGGAGAGACGGTGTCGGTGTAGTACGCGTTAGCTTTTTCGGTTTGGTCGGGCGGGTCAGTGAATATATTACGCGGCTGGCGTTTTCTCCGGCAGGCGTTGGGGTCGGGAACATAAGAAGCTGCCGCTTTTATTAAGGGGTTCGCGTGGTTCGACGCGGTGTCGAAATACGAGCGAGAAAGCTGTTTGGCATATGCATGTATCGAGGGAAGGTTCATATCTCTATGGAGATCCTCCATACGAACAAACCAGGGGGCACCGGTAAGGCGGTGAAGAAACTTGTTCTGGATGGCTTGTAAACGTTCCCAGTTATAACTTGACATATGTGCGAACGCAACGCAGCTGTATGTCATGATCGGACGGATACACATCTTGTAGAGCGTAAGCTTGTGTCTCGTGGACATTTTGCTTGCAGCACATAACAGAGGATGCAGTCGGGCGAGGCCTAACACTGTCAATCTCGTGTGCGCTAAGAGCAAAGTGTCGCCGACCGCTAATAAAACGCAAACACTTGCACGTCTCGAGTTATGTGGATTGCTGTTACTGTCGATACTTATTCATTTTGTAGTTAATACTAATTCACCGCGCTTCAATATTGCAGATATAGTTGCATTAACCGATTCTACGGTAGCTTTATATTGGGCACATTCATCTCTGCATAGGTTTCAAACATACGTAGCTAACCGCATCGCTCGCATTCAAGAATATTTGCCGCATAAACATATTTATCACGTAGCTGGTAAGAATAACCCAAGTGATTGTTTATCAAGAGGTTTACTGCCTTCCCAGTTATTAGACCATCCAACATGGTTGTATGGCCCCACTTAGCTTCAAAACCCGGTGTCACAATAGCCAATTCAACGATTTTTGTTTGAAGATCAAGTATTTCCATCAGATAAACAGTACGAACACAAACAAATTAACGCATTAGTTACTACAATAGATAAGCCGCCTTTTCTTTGTACAATCGCATCTCGACTATCCTCGTGGTCAAAACTATTACGAGTGGTGGTTTATATTTTGATCTTTATGAGAAAAATTCCGCGAACTAATTCAGTGACGGTAAACCACGTAAAAGTAGCTGAGTTATACCTATTGCGCAGCGTTCAGCATGCTTATTTTGCCGCAGAAATTAGTTTGTTAAAGGATAATCGTGAGCTTTCAAAATCGTTAAGACCTCTGTCGCCCTTTTTAGATAGTGATGGCTTAATTAGGGTTGACGGCAGAGTACAGAACAGTAACTTACAATTTGAAGAAAAACATCCTATTTTGCTACCTAAACGCGATCATAACATCAATCTCATTATAGATTATTACCATAAAAATTTCACGAATTACTCTCGCTATTACGCTTAAACTATTGGATTGTCTGTGGCAGAACAATAGTTACAAAACGCTTTCAAGCTTGTAACGCTTGTTTTAAGGTTTCGCCCAAACCTACATATCCATAAATGTCCGCTCTGCCATCATTTCGCGTGAATGAAGCTAAGCCTTTCCTGAAAACAGGGATCGATTATGCAGGCCCAGTTTCTATATAAATAAGTAGATATCACGGTGCGCGCCAGGAAAAGGCATATATTTGTTTATTTACTTGTTTGGTTACAAGAGCAGTACATATTCAATTCGTAGTTCATTTAAGTACTGACGCTTTTATAAAAGCCTTCAAAAGGTTTATATCGCGTAGGGGAAATTATTTAGAATGATTTTCTGATAACTGTACTAATTTTGTAGGTGCAAAAGCTCATTATAACGACTTACATCATTTCATTAAATCGCAAACCTTTTCAGACGCATTTTTGAATGAGACTGTAGAGCACGGTATTACCTGGAAAACAATCGCTCCCAATGCTCCTCATTTTGGTGGTGCTTGGGAAACTAACATACGCAGCATAAAATCCCATTTGAGACGCGTTGTTGGTGAAACGCTTCTTACGTATGAAGAGTTTACTACTCTACTTATGCAGGTAGAATGTGTTTTAAATTCACGCCCACTCTCTGTTTTGAGTTCGGATCCGGCCGAGCCTACAGCTCTAACTCCCGCACATTTCCTTATTTATGAACCGCTTAATTCTTTCCGTTTAGTTGAAACTTCTTCGCAACCGTAATCGCTATTAAAACGTAAATACTTATTAGATAAACTCATTAAATCATATTGGAAGCGTTGGAGAAATGAATACTTGTCGACGCTCCAAAGTAGGCAAAAATGGAATACGTATATCGTAAATCCCAATGTGGGTACTGCTGTTATCCTTAAATCTGATAACGCTCCGCCTTTAAAATGGCCATTAGGGGTTATTGAAACTTGCCATCCGGGTCCTGACGGAATAGTCCGAGTGGTAACTGTGCGTACTCGCGGTGGACTTTATGTGCGACCGGTTGTAAAGGTTTGTCCCTTACCTACTCAATAGTCCTTATACAAACTTTGCCCCCTTTTTCACCCCCTTAGGGGTAGAATTTCGGAAAATCCTTTCTTATCGAATGCCTATGTCATACAAAGAATACACCCTCCAAGTTTCAGGTATCTACGACCAGCGGTGAGGCTGTGCGTTGATCCGTCTTTCAGTCATTCAGGACAAAGCATTTTATATGTATAGATGTTCGAAATAGTTTTACAGTACCTACGCACATTAGTACATCAATAATTTCGCAATTTTCTTTCTTTTTTAGGCTAATACTTAAATCTAATAAAATTCTGAATATATTAATTCACAAGCAGAATATTTACACATTTACGAGTTTTATATTTCAGGGTATATAATCTAATCTAAGTTCTAACCTAACACCGATATGTTAGGTAATAAGACATGATCGCGACCACCATACACCAGGTACAAACCCGCCATAGTGATACGCTTAGGTAATCAATCGAGTGGTAGGGGTTTGTAGAACGACCACCATGCACATGGTGATAAACCCGTCACAGTATAGTCACTAAGATAGTTATTTTGTTTGGTCGCGTTTCTAGATTAGCATACCATCAAGCACTGTGACGTCACTTAGTCGTGGTACTATATAAATAAATAATAAGTATGTACCGTAGAGTGATAAATTTTTTTTTTATAAAATATTATTATAGAATTATATTATATTATATTATAGAAAATATTTGTTTGTTGGGATTATGGATATGTGACAGTGTATTCTTTATAATGATTGAAGATTTTATTCATTGGAAGATTTTTATTTATTGAAATAGAGTTTTCGGAAGTGTGTCTTAACACCATCAAGGATCAGAGAGAACTAACTGCTTACAACTATATTTCTACAGTTGTCCTTTTTACATCGTGTAACATTTGGTGTTTATGCAGTCTATACAATACTCGAATTGTACCTAGTTTTTATGACTCGTAGTTCGAGTGCTTTAAACTATCCTTCTCCGAAATAATAAATTAAAACCTTTTTCAACGGTAAAAATGTGTTCACCAAATGTTACTTAAAAGGAAACTTTTACTTTCAGAATAAAACAAATTTAAAACATTTAAATATAATATCTCAAAGAGAATGATTTTTGTAGACGAACTCAATATTTCAACATTGTTTAAAGCTTAAATAGCTTAAAAGTTTCGTTTAAACAATAATAGGCCTGTTAAAACAAAAAATGAGCTCTTATATATTAATGTTAGAATGGGACGCATCGCACTTTTTGATTTCCCATAGGAATACCTACTAAAGAGAAAAAATATTTTTTGGTCCTTTTAATTTTTGTAACTAACTTACGATACGTCATAATTATAAGGAAGCTCGATGCATATTTTTGTAGAGAATTGAAACGCTCTATAACTATATAATAAATCAACTCCTAAAATATGTAATTAATTGATTAATTAATATTTTCAGGGTATCAGCTCAAGAAAGTCACATGCGTCAGTTGTTCAGATGCTAAATCAACATATTGTGACTTCTCCAGGGAGCCTGCCTCAAGTAACATTTTTTAATACAATCATACGTCGAAGCAGCGACAGTAATCCTGGCGACGGTCCACAATACTTTGAGAAGAAGAACATCTCAAAGACTCGTCTAAATAAGTTACTATGTAACCCAACTTTCAATTTATATATTGTCTGTGGTCTAGCAATTGATTGTAAAAAATAGTAATTAAAACAAATAAACTTAAGCGTTCAAATTTAAAACTGCACCGCGTCGTGTTCCCTAACGTTTTGCTGAGTAATATACATCGCGTAAAAGAATATTAAAAATAAAATTAATTGCCAGTTACATATCAGACGATATTTTCTTACTTTTTTTTCAGGAACGATAAATATTAACAAAGAATTTATTTTGTTATTAAACTTTAATAATTATATAGCTGATATTTTATTTTATAAGTTGATATTGTGTTCGAATACTCAAGTTAGACCTCCTCTCCTGTTGGATGAAGAGTAATTAATTATAATACTTGAAAATACAGATACTTCTTTATTTAAAGAACTTTTAGGTAAAAAATATGTGTGAAGTGAAACCTACAGAAAATGTAATAATATCTTCTTTAATTAAAAAAATTCTAAATCAGCGGGACCCGAACTGTCGAGTATCGACCACTCGTATACTGGTACAAGTCTGGTCTTCACACTGCTAGGCCAAATCGACGAAGATCATAGTCGTGAAAATCAGAACTTGCATTAACCGTGTATAATATATATTTGTATATATTGTATTCAGTATCTATTCTACCTCATTGTTTCTCTATACATTATTTACCTCTTTTTAATGCCGCTTTTTCGTCTCATCGCGTTACAAATCACAAGCGCTAATGAAATTTTCACTTCAATATATAAACGCCAAGTTTTAGAAACAGTCTATCCGTATGCTGATTGATGCAGACTAGACTTTACTAAGTTCATTAACGGCCGTTTTCAATGACTTATCTATCCGTTGTTTCAGTTACTAAAGATAGACAAATATATCCTTTTGTATTTTTTTTAAAATAACCTATCAATGGTTAGTTTTTTTGTATCTACATAATATATATCCATATCCTATAGCTTAAATACATAAGCGGGAAGCCGATATATGGCTTAAGTTAAAGATAGTAGTTAGTACTTATTACAAATATATACTAATCGGGGAAAGTAAACTCAGATATGTTATTGAAAACGGCCGTAAGCCGGTTTCAAAAGCGTAATCGCGTACGGGCAATGGGGTAGCAATCCAGGCAGGATATAGGTAAACTGAGTACTATCTGACTTAACACGCACGCAATTCAAATACTCCAGCATTATGTGTAAAATAACTCTGGTTGGAAAAATATTCATACCTAAGTGTAGCTACTTATAACGAACATTTTAAAAACCCTACTGAAGATCGCAGCCAAATAACCTTGTGTTCTTGCCATGAGTAGGGTTTCCAAAGCTCCTTAGGACAGAAAGGTCCAAAATCGGCAACGCGCTAGTGATACCTATGGTATTACAAGCGTCAATAGGCTACGGTAGTCACTTACCATCGGGTGGGCCGTATGCTTGTTTGCCACCTTTGTAGTATAAAGAACATTATCAATGGATTTCAAAAATCTCTAAATGCTATAATGGTTTAAACGCTGCAGCGAAGTATGCATAATATTAGTTTTCTCTTGCCTGCCGCCTTCTCCCCTGTGAACAAAATTCTGTCCACATCATTGGCTGTTTTAGTTATAGAAGGGCATTGCCTTGCTAAAAGTGTTTTACCGTCTATATCATGGTGATTGTTCTGAAGAGTTGTTCTACCTAATTCTTTTTAGCCACAACTTTTAGTAAACTCCGTCTCGGCACGAACAAAGAAGTTGCCAATATTTTTACTGTACTGTGAAACTGTAAAACCCAACCCAACTCAGTTTGGGCTCAACCTACAACATAGTAAGTATCCTTCAAGCAGAACGCGAATAGACATTTGAGCAGACTGGCATGACACCGACGACTGGTCGCGGCAGCCGGATAAACTGCCGTCACTTTATCTTGTTAAAATAAAAAAATTAAGAAGTTTGATCCCATCTGTCAGATTGTTTGGAGCAGATTAGTTCTTGAATGGAGACAGCATCTTGGCAAACGAATTGTAGGAATCCATCAGGTCATATGGGGTAAAAACCTATGAAAGACAAGTAATTACATAAAATCGAGTATTGAATACTCTAGCTAACCTTCGGAGAGGCCTATGGATAGCATTGGACTAGTAGTACCAGCTTATATAAACAATTAATAAAATTGAAGGGTCGGTTTGTAATGTCAAAATAACAGTTTTTTTACTGAGTGCATATGAAAGTATATACGATAACTATAACAAAAAGCTCATTTTTAAAAATTTTGTCTGTCTGTTTGTTCCTGGTAATCTCCGAAATGGTTGGACCGATTTTGAAGGGATTTTCACTGATAGATATCTAATGATATAGAGAGTAACTTAGGCTACTTTTATTTTATAAAAAGAGTTAGGGTTCCGCACAAAAAAAAACCTATTCATGGTGAATCAATTCGGGCGCTTAAATGGCTTATTCTGAGTAAACCATAAGAGATATAGCAAATTAATGTACTACATAGTTATAGGCATCACAAAGACCTAAAAAAAGTCATTTCTTTTTTTATGTTGTAATCTGTTAAGTCTATACATATTATGTGTTAAGGTAATTATTATGAAAAATCTTTCCGATAAGCTTTCGTGACTTCATAAAAATAACACTACATCGTATTTTGAGCACGTTCAGTTAATATTTAGATAACATACAACAACATAATGTATAAACTAACAAACGCGTTGAAAAATCATATCCACGTAATATTTATGAATAAGTATTATTCGGAATTCAGCTGATTTACCTGGATGTATCGTTTTCATACACAGCACACCACTTCGTCAATACGTGATATATTAATAAATAACTTTTATCACGATTAATTTTATGATAAACGTGTAAAATATTTAAATATAAACCGGCTAATGTGGTTATTGATAAATAGTAATTTGATCCTCGTGTAACATGTGATCCTCGAATGCCCCTGAAACTTAAAGGAAAAATGTATAAAAGACGGGAGAAAATTGTCATTGATCTTCAAGTGTATATATATAACATTCAAGTGTAGAAGAACTATTGCAAAGGGAGGATCCTCCGACCAGACGGGTGTTATGTCTGGCGGGCAGCTGCCCCGACGGTTGTGCTGACGTATCACGTCGGGGTCACCACTTTAGCGGAAGTGAGGAACAGAGTGTAAAGTTCCTCATCCGCCATAGAAAAGGGAGGATCCTCCGACCAGACGGGTGATATGTCTGGCGGGCAGCTGCCCAACGGTTGTAGTCGGGTTCTTGTTTATATACTCAACGATTGAGTTAATTTCTATAGCGCAATGTAGGATAGTAGGATGCGTCTTATGTGGCTCGATAGATGTCGCTATGTAGATGCCACCACAAATCCTTGTACCGCGTGTTTACATGGGATGCAAGTAACTTGGTTGAGTTCAATGCCAAGAAAACCCAGGTGTACCTACACGTTTACTTTAAAGAAATCGCCGTTTTCGCCCCATCCCACTCTTCAGAATATCTCGCTAGCAATGCGTGACAGACTCAATATCCTTATTGTGGATATTCGCAGCGAACTCAACTCGAGGGATTACATCGGGAGTGTTATCACTACAACATCTCGGAGACTCGGAATCCTGAACAGGATGCGACGGCATTCACGCCCGGTTAATTGTATCTTATCTACAAGGCACAAGTTCGACCGTGTATGGATTTCTATTCGCATCTCTGGGATGGATCCACAAAATACCTTCTCGATGCTGTGGACAGGTGGCAGACACGGGCTGTTCGCATTGTTAATGATGGAGACGTTACCAAATACATTGAGCCGCTGCAGCTACGCAGGAACATCGCCTCGCTGAGCGTGTTCTATCGTTTGTATCATGGTGTGTGTTCTGAAAAACTATTCAATCAAATACCTTCCTCTCCTTCCACAACAGAACCACACGCGCTGGCCTTCGGAGTCACAGTTATACGGTAAACTCCATCTCTGCATAAACTAAAAAGTTCACTATGACTTATCTATATCGTACCGTGAAACGACCTGGCCAGTGTGATCTGTCCATCTTACGACATTGAGTCCTTGTAGAAATATGAAGAGATATTTATGCAGGCCCAAGTTCGGGAGGGCTTCTACTTCTGACTTACTAAACAAAAATCACTGGCTACTAAGGCTTGTTGAGATTCGTTGCCTAATGTTAGATAGCCTATACTATTCCTCGCGAATCTGGCTATCATATACAAAAACAATTTTTCGAATCCGACTGGTAGTTCCAGAAATGAGAGAGAGAGAGCTTTCCGCTCATAACTCAATTAAAACTACATAGGTACGTATATTAATTTTGTAGTCACGTAACATTTAGAAAGTCATCTAAGAACTTAAAAGGTTTTTAGTGTACGTTCGGTGAGATAAATAAATAGTCTTTTTACGATGGTATAGTTGCTTTCTCACACAGAATTACGTAAGTATCATGTACTAGTACTTAATTTTTAACCGACTTCTAATCGACACGTACGTATGTAAATTATTGGAACTGCAAAATATTCACATATTATGAATGTATGCATGTATGCTTCCAAATAAATATACAAAATTTTATAGGTACCTACATTAACCTATGTATGTTTGTGCACGTATTTGTCCGAAACGATCAATCTGATTTTGACAGTTTCCTTTTTTTAAACCGAATTCAAAAAAGGAGGAGGTTTTTCAATTTCAATGTATTCATTTTTTTTATGGATTATCTGCCATAACTTCTTTGTTTATGGAACGATTTGGATGAATCTTTTTTCAACTTCGAAGATAAACAGATTGGTTTTATTTTTTGTTTCAAATTGTGTTGTTATTGGCTTACATTTACTTCAACTTAGGAAACAGTCTAAGGCTAACAACCTATAGAGCGTACTCAGACTTTGCTCAGACTCATCTCAGCCTTAAGTTCCGAAATTCAAATTTATGGTCGCAAACTTAGCATTTGCTCAGCTCTGCCTGAGTAAACTTCAAGTCTTCGAATTCGACGACTTAACGGAAAACTTGGGTATTATACGATTAAAAAAATAGTATAGCACAATAGTGACGCTTATCAGTGATTTTATATACTTTTTAAATTATCTACTAGCCTACTCGTTAATATGTATTTGCTATCAGAAATTACGTTCTGGCAATGGCGCTTTACTTTTATTATGATTTTATTAGACATAGAAATTATTAATTTTAAATTTTGTAATAGGTATAGTTAATCTATATATTAAATACGTGAAGCAAAAGCTTTCTACACCTTTTTAAGCGTATTGCTTACACTAAAGACTGTGAGGTTTGGCATGTTTAAAGTTTATATGGAGGAGTGCAGAAAGCTAATATTTATCTATAATATCTGTTACTAATTTATTAAAATAAATAAATTAATACAGCGTATCCTGTCCCGACCAGTGCCATTAAACTTAGACCCCCCAAAATATTGACATTGTCACTCAATGAAAAGAGACAGCAAGTGATGTAGATAATACTCATTGTTTAGGTTCATGAATACTGCAAATGTTAAACAGAAAATAGTGTATGATCAAAAAGTCGCTGTTCGAATTTCGATCTTAGGGCGATAACTAGTTTTTATAATTGTTCTATGCTGGAAGTATACTTAGGGTAATATTTATTTTACCTTATAGCTAGCTATCTAATAAGAAAATCCAACATAATATTCTTAAATAATAAAATACTGAAGACCAACTCATGGACAGCGCACTGCTTAAACCGTTGCCGCAGTATGTCTAGGTCTAGTAGCATTAAATTTTGCCCTTAGTTACCAACTTGTATAACGTAAATCGGAAGTGAGCAATGAAAAAGGGTTTTTGAGCATGGTGTTCAGAATAGGATGAATCTTGACATGTTGCCGATGGGAAAAACGGATGGGAGCAAAACTTCTTAAATTATAACTTTTACAACTTAACTAAAAATCTAAGGTATCTTTTATCTCTCTGCAAGCTTTTGCCCGCGACTTCGTCTGCGTGGACTTCAGAATTGGGCCTATATATTGGGCAATAAAGTATCCTATCAGTTAATGACATGTATTAAAACAATGTTTTCTTATAATAAATATATAATACTAATGACCCGTCGCAGCTTCGTACGGGTGCAATTTACAAAGTGGTGTCATTTACCTACGTTTAAAAAAGCACGTTCGATTTATTAGACATGTTTATCGCTTTGGTATTAATCATTACGAAAAGTGCGCTTACGAATTAAGCCCGTTGAACATTCCTGGTTTCGTTCCTTTATACAACGGACCTCCTAGTTTTGTGCGTTTATAAAGAAATCGTAAAATAACGGACTATGATTGTTTTAACAATTTTTACTCAATGTGGTATAGAAATAGGCTGGAGAATCTAAATGTTGTCGCATAAAACTCGTTTTTGGATTTTATGTGACATTTTCCTTGTTTTTCTCCTGCACCCTTAATATAGTTAACACAATTAATACCGAATTAGAGAAAATAGCTTCGCAAATTATTATTTTGAAGATAAAAATGGTTATTGTGAGTTAACTTTAGGAGATAGACATATCAGACATATGCCATCTTAGACTTTTCTCAAGGCTTTTTGAAGAACTACAATTAACACTATATACTATTTATATCTATACAAATAAATAAAATTGAAGTGTCTGTTTGTAATAATATCAAAATAACATCTTTTTACTAAATGCATATGAAATCTCCGAAACAGTTGGACCGATTTTGACGGAACTTTCACTGGCAGATAGCTGATGTTATAAGGAGTAAGTAACGTATGTGTTGTATATTATCTTGATAATATGAAGGTGGTTGCATCCACTCCTATATACGTAATGTCGCTTGACAAATAAACTCAGTGTGCTACCCACATACAACATTACACACGTATGAACATACACACGTGCACACCACACAGGTACATGGGTTCTGTAAGGGACCTTTTTTTTCTCTTTATGCGCTAGTTAGTGTAGAAAAACCATTCCGATCACTAAATACACATACGCATGGTTCCGTCCTTCCTCCCAGGAGGAGGGGAACGTGCATATGAGTATATGTTAGTCAGCTCGAATTTTCTTAAGATTAGGGAATTAGATAGATCGCGACCTTGTCGCATTCGCGACGACCGCCCGAGCCTAGGCTCGGCCACTCTGGCACCCTCGTGCGAGTCGTCCAAAACTTTCGTGGCTGAGTGCCCTAAGCGCTCGCTCCCAAGTTCGGTGAAGCTGTAAAAGCCGCAGCGGCTCTGTTTTTGGATAGGGCCCCTAAGGCTAACAGTGTAGTCAGTTCGAAAAAAAAAAAAAAACGAAGAGTAAGTCAAGAGATATAAACAAATTAATTTACTACATAATCGTAGATCTTAAAAAGACTTAAAAATATGTCAGCGAGAGTAAGCAAATGTCTATCTTCTAAGGATCATCCGCAATAAGCATTTTTCGTCTTTAAAATGCCCAAAAGGGGGGGTAGCACGATTCGCGCGTGTCCAATCGACGTCATTCTGTACTCTACAAGAGCGTAGTCGCGGCCACTGCTGGTTAAATAATAATAAATAATTATACATGTATTGTACAAATTTGTAACCTTTTCTATGTATTTCTTTCTCGACAAGAGGTGTAATTATGTCACTATGTGTGTACCGGCAGCTGTAATAACTTGAAAGCCGCTCCTCCTACTAGGCTTAGTGTATTTACCATCTTGGGTTACATCGTCAGTGAGATTGTGGCCAAACGCTAAAACCTCGCCGATAGTCTGCGTTGTCATACCGAACTTCAAAAACCACGATAAGTTTGTCTTAACTATTTTTATTAACTCTCAAGTGTAGCCGCCGGAATACAAGTATAGGTGCTCGCTCGGTGACAGATACTCGAGGGATACCTAGTAGCTATCCAGGCAGGCATTCGAAAACGATTCCTACTTTGAACACTAAACATCATTTTAAGATAACTATATAGATACTCGCATATATTTCATACGTACCTATAAATCTATGGATACCGGCTCATGCAATTAGCTAAACAGTCTTCGAAGTCTCGTAAAAAGTCATAGGTTCGATCTAACATTATAGCAATAATTTGTCTAGTCAAGTTAAAGATTAATAATGAAACATACACTTAAATATTAAACATTTCCATTATAAATTATCACTTGATTTTTTCCGACATTTGAAGTTTAAGGGAGGCGTATCGCTTAGAGTGACAAAAGGTTTGTCTTTCGCAGCACATCAATTTTGCAAAAAAAAAACTCGGATATTTTTTATATTTTTCTTACGATAAAATGTAATTACTGTCATATTTGTAAATATTTTTTCATATATATTTCTATCATTAAGGGCTTATTAATAGCTTGCTATATTTACTCAAGTTTCTTTTTTTTGTTATTTGTTTTTTACGTCGGCGTTAACGTTGTTGTCCGTCACAATAAATTTTTTATTACTTATTTCAAATTATAAATATTTAATAATATCTCAATTCGTGTAAGTATTATTAATTGCCATATATTATATCATGTACGAGGTGATCTATCATTCGTAACGCAATATTGATAAGGAGGGGATCGCAGAAACTGTGACATAGCGTGACGAAGATGGGGGGGACAAAAAAGAAAAATTTTGCGTGAATTTTTATGAACGGCCCCTATCCACATACTCGATAGTACGATCATGAAAGAAGACCTAAATATATCCGGTTCACACTGACCATAGTTAGCCAATCATTGTACCAGAGAACTCTCATTTTAATTTGATAATATATTTGAATGTAAGGTTGTCGTACAATTCAAACGAAGTTACAAACTGCGGCTAAACGTAGGTGAATCTTATTTTATAGTTTATTTACTTATTCTGCTTGCCCAACTACCCAAAGTAAGTTATGACTTTCACAACGATAGATTACCTCTTTTCTCGGTGTAGTTTTCCTCCGGTTGATAATCTCTCGTAGATCCGACAACGGCCGTATTAAAAAGATGCACCTATATCTAAATTGTTATTATGACAACAATGATGACAAGGCTTTAACAAATTCTATCTACCTACGTTTGTATACGGAAGTTTCCTTAAACCTTCAAACACGGAACAAATTATAGAATATTAATGCATACGAAGAGGATATAATTATATTATAATATAGAAATGAAGGATTCTGTGGGAGATACAATTATTTTACACATATTGCACAGTAGGTTTATTGAAAAACTTAAGAACTAAAGCAAGAAGCTTTGAGGTTTTATAAAAGTAGGTATACGGGTATTTTATATAATCGTGTGCTTTGTGTCACTCACAACATGCAAATCAGTCATACATAACATTGTTTTCTTAAAGTACAAGTAGCTAAATCGTAATAATTTATCTACTATACGTATCTTTCAAAATAAGTAGAGGTTTTCTTTAATCATTTTTTTTTCATTTTTGCGATATGCGTGAACCTCATGTCGTAAAAACTGGGCGACTTACTAGCCATGGGCGTTATCAGCTATTTTTGGCAACGGCTATCTAGCCGATATTTGGTTTCAATACCGGTATTGATATCCGTTGCCAAATATCGATACCAAAGCAAATTTTCAACTATCTAATACGCGCATTGTTTTCATTTGTAACCGATAATGTAAATATGCTACCTGCCGTATCGATACTGTCAGTCTAACTAAACTACTAAAGTACCTCACGACCATACCAATCACGACCTTATGTCTATCGCTACAAAGTTTAACAATATAACCTTTCATAGGTCAAACTTTAATTAACGGGTTTCGTCGACATAATTGACCATTATAGTTTGATCTTTCAAACCTTATTACAGTCATGCCTTAGCGTTATAGAAA
Source organism: Saturnia japonica (assembly GCA_033032175.1). Lineage (NCBI taxonomy): Eukaryota > Metazoa > Arthropoda > Insecta > Lepidoptera > Saturniidae > Saturnia > Saturnia japonica. Next base: position 11,712,873 of record CM065314.1, read on the forward strand.
TTAGGTCGTCTTTGGTTTATATTAATATTAGTAAAATTTTACTGGATTTGAACCGCTAGCCAATATTAGCTCCTTCTTTGTTTTGCACGTAAGGAATCGCTTAGAAAGTGAGAGAAGGCATAATTATTTTGGTTATTATGGATATTATTGTTCGTTTGGTTACCAACATAGCGAAACGAGAATCGCTGAAATAACCAGCTATTGTGATAATGTAAGTTGGTTGACAGCGTCGCGTCATATTCAGTTGTTAGTACTTAGATATCTGATAGCCGTTGTTAGATATATTAATACCGATACGGTACGTTAGATGCATGTCAACCGTTTTCAGTTACGTTTGGCTATAGCGGACACATGCTTACGACTTACATTACAATGGGACTTCATTACGATATTGTATTTTATTTATGAAGTAGAGAAAAAACCGCTTCCAAGACAAAAACTGTCACAAATTCAAGTAACCTCAGCCTAAATATTACTAACGGTACCACGGAGATACTATGTACATAGGTATAGGTATATTTAGACTGTTCTGCAAAATGTTAAAGTTAACGTATAAATTATAATGAAAATAAATACTAGGTAAGCAAGGTTTCTAATTCTAATACCTAGAGTAATATTTTTGTGCAGCAATACACCGTAATTATCGTAAGAGGTACCTTCCTACATAAATTAAATAGAAAAGGGAAGTCATACTTAACATACTTAAATACTTTTATCTACAGGTGGCGATAAATATACTATGTACTTTAATCAACATTGAACTCTATTTCGTGTCGAAAAAGAATAAAATTTAGTAAAGAAATCGATTACAGAATAAAATCTTTAGATTACTTTTTTCCGAGTAGACGGATACGTGGCTGATTTGTGCGGAAAATTACATTTGATATCCGTTGACCTAATAAAGCACTGTTTCATATGTAGACATACGTACCATCACGCCTGTATTCCCCGAAGGTTAGGCAGAGGTGTACTAATGTACACCCACAATTCACCGAGTATGTTTTTAGGTCCTATGTAATAGGGGGCGAGCCTATGGCCATTAATCGGGCACGAAGCCAAACTCCGAGCTGCTACTGAGAATTTCGTAGGAAAAACACAATAACACTTTTTTGCTCGACCTAGGGATCGAACCCAGGACCTCGATCATAACAGTCGCGCTTACGACCACTAAGCTAACGAGGCAGACACACGGCAGAAAGAAACACTAAAAACACTTCAGAAAATAGTACAATTATAAGGGAAATAATTCTTCTGAACAGCGTCCACTAATAGACGGCGTTGAGCAGCTTTTCAAAAAGTAACGATATCCCAACAAAAACCTTAAATGTGAAAAGGGGGTCAAGTTCGGTAGAAACAACGCGGCGACGGTAGGTAGTCGTTTTCACCGATAAAAGAGCTGAAATATAACGGGTGCCAATTTCCATTTGCAGTTCTGTTAATTTTAGTTGTTTCTATTTTAGAAAATTTTGATTATCAATAAATATTTACGTTAATTTCTAATTAAAGGAGCCAAATTTTTTTTTCATGTACTTATTAACAATTTAGAATTGCCAGGTTACTCAAGATCAAAAAAATTAATAATAACAAGTTACTAGTTAGGGGTATTACACTTGTATGAGGAAAGGATGGTTAAAAGGATACGTTTAACAAATAATTTCCACGTAATCCAGTACGACGATGGTGTGCGTATAATGCACACGAAGTACACAACCTACAAAGTGAATGTTGTTTATAAGGCCTTCGCACGGCTTCGCCCGATTCGACACAAGCGAAAGAATAATAAGTTACCTTTAAAATGTACAGACATGAACTTATACTTACCTATACTTATAACTACATTATAGGAATATTTCTTAATTTTGCTGACGCCTAGTGAGGTAATCAAAGTCCAATGTTATATTTAACATAAATAAATAATAATAAATTTATTTGACCTCACATTTAGCATCTTATATATATTTATACAATATTGTTTATACACAAAAATACGAACATAAATTTTATACAACAGTAGGTATTGATGATAGTTACATTTAATGTGAGGTCTGGAGTCTGAAAAAGGTACCAAGACCTGAACTACAGATCTCCAGACCCTCGTTCTCTAATTTTACCTATATTATCATCGTTTTATGCACAACAATTTAGATTAATCATAGTTCTTATGAAACAAAAGAAAAAAAAAATCTGTATTACTGTATGAAAGTGTTAATAACCAATTGTAAATAGTACGTTTTGCTCTTTGTTTAGATAAATAATAAATATGAAGAATAGGGTTAATCTTATTATATATATGAGGACCTAAAAAACAAGAATTTATGCGAAATTTGCTGATGGAGTGAAAACGTCTCACATACATGATGCTTACGTCTTTTATTGTAGTGAATGTTAGGATCATATATTTATCGACCGTGCATAGTAAGAATAGTTTTTAGGATAAAAAGTTGTCTTACAGTAAGGACTTTTGATATATTATATAGTTGAACTGTAGGAAATTTATACGGCAGAAACGAGCTTACTTTTAAAACTGCTCTTTGAGCACGCTTTAATTTTATTAATGTAGTTTTAGCGGCCCCATCCCAGGATATGATGCAATATTCAATAATTGACTGACAAATAACAAAATACTTAATACACAGATTTTAGGATTGTTCATTCTCGGATCTGTCGTAAATTATATACATAATATTCTATGATTTGAAATATTGGTCTAAATATCACCTTCTATTTTTTAAATAACTAGTTATGTTCGCCGTTCTGCACGCCTAAACAACAAAATTATTTGTATAAATAAACATTACTTTGTAATAATGCTTAATATTCTTTAAAATATATTTTATCTTAATTGCTCTTTTCCGTCACACTGTTGACATTTCATTTAAACCCTGAAATCAGGAAATAAAATAATTTACCACACATTTCAAATTTTATTATTAATTATAATGGGTCGTGTTGCTGGTTTACTTTGACAAGGATTAATGTTTTACGGGTCATAAGTCCACGCAAACACAATCTAAGAAAAAGTTGAAAAGAGAAAATCGAATGACCAAAAGAAATGTATGACTCGGTAGGTACTTATCTATTTTCTCCATCAGGTAGGTAAAATTTCCTTCTGTATCTATAGAAAATAAGAATTAATAAAAAAAAATTATCATGGTAATTGCGTTTTCGAGTAATTATGTAAAATGTATGTATGTAAAATTTTGGAATGTAGTTAAATAATGTTATTAAATTTGGCATACACATTAAATTATTCCGATATAAAATGCCACTTCTATTGATTAATAGCTCTATGCCACGCTGCACAGCGTTGGAGTTCATTTCGATAAAAAAAATCAACATAACCACAAAGATGTTGTAAGTAATAGGTAGGTTCTCGTGCAGTTTTAGTTGGACTGTGAGTGTTGGCTTACGGCGCCGTGTTGAAATAAATAAACAAAACATTTTACAGACAAATATGAGTTACGCGTTTATAATTGTTGTGTCTGTTGCTATCACATTGAAATTATTGTTTCTTAGTTTCTCATTATATTTCACATTGAAAAATGCAAAACAACAACAGGTGAGTTTTAAAATTCAAATTAAAGTGATGTGACGTCATTTTGCTGTAGTTAGTATTTGGAAGCAGTTTTACCGGATTTGCGTGAGTTAAGTATAAATTTAAAGGAACATTTTGTTTTATTTGTTGTAATTCAAAAAGTGAGTCATAACTTTTTTTTTATTTGCGAGCATATTTTACGCCACGGATTTCTATTTAATAGGTAATGGAAAATAGAGTAGATATCATGTTTTTATGCTTAATAATTGAAGCCTTAATATCGTGTATCTACTTAAGTAGAAACGTGTAAATTTTGCTTGCATGGTTAATAAAGCCCTTAAAAATAACTATACGTGAAATAAAATAAGATATATCATAATGTAGGTATACAACTGTTATATTTTTTAAGTATGGTAAAATCATTGTCACCTTAGATAATATAATATTTCAAATCAGCTCATTAATCTAATCACTGGGTAAATAATCCAGTTATCTATTCTGTTCGGAAGATGTTTCGATACAAGTTAGTGCTACTCGTGGTCTATATTGAGAACTTACTAGCAAGAGGGTGAACGAGCATAAAGTGAACAAACTGTTGTTATGTTATAGAACTTTTATCACTTTGTCAGCACCGCCGCAACATATTTTTCTATCTCGAAGCAGCGGCTCACACGTTGGCACATAATGCATTCAGACTTCATTCTCAGGTGCAAAAATGCAATACAGTCTACAAAAACCGTAAAAATTCAATGTCGGCGCGGCATCGAGCGTCAGTCTGCGCAAAAATCAATCAAAAACATAGATTAGACTGGACTGTAGACATATCATGGGAAGATGTCTTTTGACCTTACAGATGTCCAGTGTCAAGGGAATAAGATTGTTAAAACATTGCAATATTGACGTGGCGCTGTCGCCGAACTTACGACTCAAGTATGTCTAAACTAAGCGTTACAATATGACTCATTCATACAATGAGCGAAGCATTATAATATAATTATTAGATATGAAACGAAGACGATGCTTCGACCTTGTGAAAAAAACAGTTAATTCAATGCGATACAAAACTATTGGCACGCAGGAGGTGAACATATAAAAAACTGTTTTTTGTAATGATACCTAATATTAAATTTGATATACATGTATAAATGTACCTATCGTCAATGGGTACATAAAAAAGTTAAATTCACAAATGCATGAACTTCTTACTGATGCTTCGCACCGACAGCTGTCCAAATATTCGAAAAAAATTGTAAAAACTGGTTCTAATAAAGGTCGTGTCTTCTAAGGTCATTGAGTAAATTTTAATTGGTTTGAATCATCGTTACATTTTAAACCAAAAGAAATGTACCTCGACTAAGTAAACACATACCTACTTATTGTCGTTACGGTTAAATTCACGGCGATACCTGACCTGTAAGTATAAAGCAATTCACGTGCGACTCTCACAGTTCATTAATCTTCAATAACCTCTGTGTGTAGGTTATTTAGGCGATCAGTTTTTCCCATAAATCTTCCGTCCTTTAACCAGAAGGCCTATAGCCCAAAAGTAGTTTCGAAGATAAATAAAAAAAAAAGAAACACAGGAATCGTTTCTAAAACGTACGTAATAACGTAGATGACCTGGAAATATTCGTCACAATGGGCAACTAAAGTACTTTTCTCGAACATGCATGGAAATATTGTCATTATTTTCGAAAAAAGAACACGCGAAGTATCGAATTTACGGACAAAGAAAATCAAATCCATTGCAGGAACGTTTTTTTAATATGGAACATTACAAGTTACAACGCTTCAGCAATGTTGTATGAAACGGCGTGCTGGGGTTATTAAATACTCTTTGATTGGATCTCTTTTATCATTCTTGGCATACCAAAGTAAGTCTCTTTGCTTAATACAAATTGCGTTCACGTGGCTGTATAGCCATAAATGCGGTGGCCTTTCGGCACAGATGATAAATAGAAAATTGGCGGCAAAGCTGAAAATTCGTCTTGATTTGTTATTTACGTACAACTTAATAAATATAAATTTAATAATTAAAATGAGTTCCAACGGTTCAGAGAGTGGAATGGAGATTGATTGTACTCCGCCAGATTTAAGATCAGAAGCCAAATTGACAATGGAAAACCTGCTTCCAGCAAAGTCATATACATGAAAGTATATGAAAATTTTATGAGTTGGAAAAACGAGAAAAAAGTGAACATTTTCTCCGAAACAGTATTTTTGGCGTATTTTAATGAGATTGCTAAAACTAAAAAGCCATCTACATTATGGGCAATTTATTCCATTCCGAAATGTAGGTACAGTTCATGTTAAAAACGGCATTAACTTGAAAAATTATGGAAATTTAGTTAAAGTTAAGAAAAGTAGTTACTTTTCTTAAACAACAATCGACTAGATTCAAAAGCAATTTATTTCCATGCATGTTTGAGAAAAGCACCATGTATGCCTCGGCGGAAATTGCCTGTCTCGTATTAGTGAAGTCCTTGCCTACGGCTCGGCCTTAAAACTCATACTCCACCTGCAATTGCCTATTTTACGGCCTTTGCAATAATGTACTTGGTGTAGCAGACATCCCACTATCTAGCTAGCCTATGTATATAACTTAGGGATGACGTTTGGCAGCACTGCTTGCGGGCATTTTTTGCAGTCGCAAACTGATCGCCGACCGCCGCGTGCGCACAATTACTGCTGCGCTGAATTAAATTTCATATAATATTGACACCAAGACGAACGCTACAGTGCTGAAGGATTACGAGCCGCAGCCAGAAGCGTATTGGTAAATGAATGCTTAATTTGACCACTGGCTTTGATGTTGAATGATACCCTCAGGATTTTACATAGGCTAGAATAGACCAAGTTTGACCGACACGCCTCCACGTATTAGTCGTAAAGGTTCTCGTCCCGCTACAGGAGCACGGCTATTTACACGCCTGCCCCTACATCTATAACTATTACTATGCACCAAGCGAACCTACAAGGTTAAAGCCTACAAAGTGTTGTTAATTCTGGATCTATTACTAATAGAACTATGGTTCTGAGAAAGGAAGATAGATAATTTTAAACTATATCACTTTGCATTAAAAAGTTGAAATCGACCAACTGAGGGTTAATGCTTTTCCAGGTAAAGGACGGCAGAAATATGCACAACTGATACACGGCAGTGTGTCAGCCAAATTCGGAACGGGTGACACCAGCGCCACCACTTACACGAACCGTTTCGAACTACTTTTGACCCCTCCATAAGTTAAAAACGATTTAACCTACACACATGAACTTTCGTATGTTTAATAAACCTCCCTGAACTGGAACCCCAAATTTCACGAGTTAGTAGGGTCTAAAAGGGTGCATTTTATCACTCACCCATCAAAACCCTAGACCACTTCCTTGTCTAAAAATATGTAAAGTCCGTAACTCGACGAACATAAGAACTCACAAAAACACAATAAGCTTGAAACTTAGCATCAAGATAGATCATTATGCATATACTACTACGGATGAAACGAATAGTGGTTTGGCCGGTAGCCGGATATCCGGCCCTTTATTGCGTTACATGACGCGATCAGCTTGATTTGAATATTGGCGCGGTGAACGAAATTGGAAATAAACTAAACCGAAAATAAAACCATAAGGAAATACCTATGTTTAGATCTTGTTATATATGGAAGATAAGTGTTTTAATAAAATAGATATATGTATTTGAATGCTATATTAGTGCATTTAAAGATTCATACGACGAAGTATTTTATGAACTTGTATATATATATATATATTTTTTTTAGTATTTGGCTCTTTTTTATATAATAATAACAATAATAACTTTATTTAACCATAATAAGATCCAAAAATATGAGGCTTATTTCTAGGAAATGCAATAGTTTTGTTCTTAATTAATGAAACCTAGCGCCTGAACTAGGCCGAGCCTGTATCTCAAACGCTAGTCTCTTTCCGTGACATATTAATACAAAGTAGGTACCTACATATGACATACCTAGTATTAAACTGTTGTATCTCGTCTACTTCGAGCCAAACGAGCCTATTGAGCCGTACATTGAAAAACTCGAGGGAGTCTGTGCCAAATTAGGGGTACAGAACCTGGTGGTCGGCGGTGACGTTAATGCCAAAAGCGTATGGTGGGGGTGTCGTACCTTCGACCATCGGGGTGAGGCCTACTGCTCGTTTCTAGACGCGGCGGGGCTGGAGATTCTTAATGTGGGCGAAAAACCTACCTTTCAGGTCGTCAGGGGGGGCAGCTTGTGTACAAGCATTGTGGACGTTACAGTCGGCAGCCCCACCCTTCTTGGCAGGATCTATGATTGGAAAGTTGACGAGAACTTAATTACTTCAGACCACAGTGCTATCACCTTCTCGATCCGGGTGGGTGGGAAGCTTCAATGCTTTAAACCGTCCACTACCCGGATCTATAATACCAAGAAGGTGAAATGGTCGGAGTTCTCGTCAACTCTACAGGAGAGACTGTCCGAGAGGGGCCTAACGGCTGGAAGGGTAGAGCGTGTAGCCGACATTGGGGATCTGGAGTCAGCCGTGTCCGAATACCTCTCCTGCATCAAGGACACCTGTGATCGGGTGATCCCGAAGGTAGGTGGGGTGAAAAGGGTGGCTCGCCCCCCCTGGTGGACGGGGGACTTGGATGCCCTCAAACGGGAGGTTGCGCGGAGGAAGAGGAGGATCCGTTGCGCCGCCCCTCGCCGGAGGCCTTACGTTGTTGCCGACAACCTTGATGCCCTTGAGGACTTCAAGAGGGAGGTATCGAGCGCTCAAACCAAGAGTTGGAAGGAGTTTTGTTCGACGCAGTAGCACGAGAGTATGTGGGACGGCATCTACAGAGTCTTGCGGAGGACTGAGCGGAGGCGGGACGAGGTCCTTTTAGCGGGCCCTAGCGGAGTTATTTTAAACCCGCAGGGCTCGGCTGACCTACTCGCCAGTACGCTGTTCCCTGCAGATGATGTGGATGCTGATACCGAGGCTCAGAGGGTCATTAGGACAGCGACTGAGGGGCGCCTCCCCGGCTAGCAACGGGGACTGTCGGCCGCGGACCCACCCTTTACCCAGGAGGAGATTGAGCGGGTGTGTAAAGAGATTCACCCGCGAAAAGCTCCTGGGGGGGATGGGTTCACGGCTGACATATGTACACATGCGGTTTTGGGGGAGGGGAGAATGGCACTTTTTCAGGCACTGGTTAATAAGTGCCTGGAATTGGGCCATTTCCCCGTCCCTGGAAGACTGCAATTGTGCGCATTCTCCGGAAGCCAGCTAGGGAGGATTACACATCGCCGAAATCCTACCGTCCTATTGGCCTTTTGCCGGTGTTGGGCAAGCTTCTGGAAAAGCTCTTGGTTCGACGTTTACGCTGGCACTTGTTACCTAAACTCAGCGTGCGGCAATATGGGTTCATGCCACAGCGCAGCACGGAAGATGCTCTCTATGATCTGGTGGCGTACGTACGATTGAAGGTAGAGGCGAAGGAGATCGTCGTCTTGGTGTCGCTGGACATAGAGGGCGCGTTCGATAACGCGTGGTGGCCGGCGCTGAAGTCCCAGCTCGTGGCTAAAAGGTGCCCTGAAAATTTGTACGATATGGTTCTGTCATATCTTGAGGGTCGTCGTATTGAGCTAAGTTATGCCGGTTGTCAGGTGAGTCGAGAGTCTTCGAAGGGTTGTGTCCAGGGATCTATCGCTGGGCCGACCTTTTGGAACCTTATACTCGATTCCCTGTTGGTGGAGCTCGAGGTCGCGGGAGTGTACTGCCAGGCTTTTGCAGACGACGTCGTCCTGGTTTTCTCTGGGAGTAAGGTCGGGCCCATGCAGGAGGTCGCGTGCCGGACCCCGCAGACCGTGATGGACTGGGGCGTCAAAAATAAGCTATCCTTTGCTCCGCAAAAAACAAAGGCGATGCTGCTTACAAGGAAGCTTAAGTTTGACGCTCCAGCCTTGTTCATGGGAGGAGTCCGATTACCGTTGGAGAAGGAGTTCCGCCTGCTGGGCCTGATTTTGGACAGAAAGCTCACCTTTGAGGCACACGCCGCTGTTGCCTGCAAGAAGGCGGCAGATATTTACAAGCAGCTGGCGTGTGCAGCTCGGGTGAGCTGGGGCCTAAACCCGGAGATTGTCAGGACGATTTACGTCGCCGTGATAGAACCTATTGTTCTGTATGCAGCTAATGTGTGGGGCCCCTCTGCGGCGAAGATCTCGATTAGGAACAGATTAGACTCGCTGCAGAGGGGTTTCGCGCTTAAGATCTGTAGGGCATATAGGACCGTTTCTTTAACGGCTGCATTGGTTCTGGCAGACTTGCTTCCGCTTGACCTCCGCGCCCAAGAGGTTTACAGACTATATCGTGCAAAGAGAGGTTTGCAACTGGACGAGATCGTGGTTGACCGTGTGTTGGAGCGGCCGGTAAGCTTCACTGACTATCCGCACCCAGTGCATTGTGTTGGGGAAGCGTACGAGAGCCTGGAAGTCCTCCCTGAGTTTGGCGGCTCCGGGATCTTCACCGACGGCAGTAAGATCGACAGTAGAGTGGGAGCCGCTGTGACTTGGTTTAAGGAAGGACGTGAGACCAGGTTCTCCACGTTTCGCCTAGAGTCCTTCTGCTCTGTTTTTCAAGCCGAACTGTTTGCGTTGCACAGAGCGGTACAGATGGTCCATAAGGCTGGTGACGGGGAGGTCAGTATTTACAGTGACTCTAAGTCATCGCTGGAGATGCTGGCTAACCCAGTCCCGCCTCACCGTCTGGCTCTCGCGACGCAGACGGAAATTCGTGCAATAAGGGCGGAGGGACGTGTGTTGCACTTGTACTGGGTGCGGGCTCACATCGGCACGGTCGGAAACGAACGTGCTGATGTGTTGGCGAAGAGGGCCGCCCACAAGAAGACCGCGGCCGACTACGATCAGTATCCGGTGTCATATGCAAAGAAAATCATACGAGAGGAGACTGTCCTTAAGTGGCAGGAGCGCTACGAGTCCTCAGACACGGGTGAGGTGACGCGGGCCTTCTTCCCCAATGTGGCAGACGCCCATCGGGTGTTGAGGAAGGTCGATCTGTTACCCGCCTATGTCCAAGCCCTTACGGGCCATGGAGGATTTGCGGCGTACCTGTACCGCTTCAAGATCAAGGATAGTCCCGCGTGTGAATGCGACCCGGATACGGCCGAGACAATCTTTCACCTCATTATAGATTGTCCGCGTTTCGGCTCGTCCAGGTTTGACCTTGAGTCCAGGCTAGGTTGCAGGATTGAGAGGGATTTTCTGCACACCATGATGGTAGAAGATGATGTGAGGGGCATATTTTTAAAATTCTTAGAAAAAATTACAAAGATAGCATGTAAACGTAACAAATAGATAGGTAAAATTTTTGTTAAGTTTGTTACTGAAAAATTTATGACTGTTAAATTAAATTGATTATATGTAAATTATTAAATAGATAGTAAGGAATTGTTATTTATATAGACAAACGATGTTAATTTTATTATTATTTTAATTAGTATTGTTATTTTTAAACATGTGAGTTAATTTTGTAATATATTGTTGTAAGTTTTGTTTTTAATAAAGGAATAAAAAGGGAAATTAGGTTTAGGGAATAAAAGTTAGTGTAGAGAAAGAAAAGGGTCATAGTTAATAAATAGAAATGGGTAACTAGGAGTAGGGACCAGCTTAAATAGTCGTAGGAGAGAATGTGGGGGTTTTATAGAATAAGAGTACTGTAATAAGTAATTAGATATCTTTCTCTGATCATGTTAGAGACTTTTTTTTCGGGGGGTGGGGTTCATTAACCCACCCAAATAAAAAAAAAAAAAAAAAAAAAAAAACTGTTGTGTCTTATTAACATGATCACAAATCTATAATTTTAAAAGAGAAAACACAAGGTACTTTGTAATTTATTTTGGTTCCTTTTTATCCTACCGTAACATACCTACATATTTTCATAACGTAGAAAGTTAGACTACAATATTGTGAACTTAACTCAAAAAACTGGTACACACACAAATGTAGACATGAGGTTGCGTTTCTTGTTTATGTATAAAAAAATATATATTTATAATTTTGATATTATTGATAGTTTGAAGTGATTTTTTTTAAATTTAATTTGGCTGTACTATTTGGATTGTTATTTGTGATAGCAATAGCAACTCGTATTGTTTATTACTAGATATTGTGGAACTAATTTTAGTTTGTGTGTTTCATTTTTTCTTGTAAATTTGCAATAAGGAATCGTAACTGTTTGTTTCCCTTGTAATAAATAAATAAACTAATTAATAAAACAAATATTTTTGACGTGCGATCATAAAAATAAACGGTGTCCATAACCTATTGTGGTATGTTTTGCCTTGTGTAAAATAATGAGAATTTTTTGAATTTTACTATCCGGAATCCGGTCGGATACTGAATTACTATCCGGTATCTGGCCAGATAGTTACCGGATATCCGTTTCATCTCTAGTAATGATATCCCAACAAAACAAAGTGAAAAGGGACTACATTCGGGAGAAGAAATGACGGTAGTCGTTTTCATCGATAAAAGAGCTGAAATCTAACGGGTGCCAAGTACCATTTGCAGTTCCGTTAATTTTAGCTGTAGGGATGTACGTATCTCAATTCATTTACAAATCAATTTTTTACTTCCTTAGATATGAGATTTCTAATCCTATTATAATTTCTAATTTAAGGAGTTAATTTTTTTAATATAATTTATTGACAATTTAGAATCGTGTTTATGTTTTTGTTGAGATACAATTCGTGTTAACACCCCTGGCGCAGTAAACTGAGTTGGCGCAATTACGCGGCGTAGTGCAATGTTACCCATGGCTAATTGTGACACTGATGAATGATGATCAGTGATGATTCTTCCGACTGATGATTTGTGAAATGTATTATTTCGAAGCCTATGGTTAAGGATGAGAAAACAGTAACCCGCTGCCTTATTAAGTATTTCGCAAGAGCAAAGCCATAGCAATAATCGCTAAATATTTACTTCGAAAACGCAAATTTGTATTATGTCACACGGGTCACACCTATTAAAGATGTTACATTTGGTGCATTATATTAATGTACCAAATACAATAGTAATTTCAATTTGCCATTTCCATTTAATTTTTGCTATTGCGAAATAGGTATGTAATATAGGGGCCAGCATCATTGGGCAAACTTATAAATACCTATTATATTCCACTGATGTTTTTGCTAAATTTTATTTAAAGCAGGCAGCTCTTGTGGGGGACCATTTTTAAACTAGGATTAATACGATTTGCTAACAATACATTTAATAACATGTAACTTTTTCATTGTATAAAAAACAATATTGTTTTTTTAAGTTTTCAGAATTACGTTAAAGTAAGTTTCGGTACCTTTCTTTATCTTCGTCTTAGGTTGGCAACTAAAAGACCATTACTGCCAGTATATAGTGAATAAAGAGTGTCCTCTCCTATGATTAATTCAGTATCATAATTAACAAGATGGTAGCTCCCTTGTTAGAACTTTCTAGGGAGTTTTTGTGGAATCTCAAAATTCATGGTCCATATTATTATTAAGTGCAGTGGTCACATGTGCACAATACCCAAGGTTTATTATGCAAAATGACACCTGTAATTATATAGGGTTTATACAAATCATAATTTTAGTGTTGCTAGTACATACAGATTGTGTAATTTTTATTGGGTACATCTATTTTTTTCTAAAGTAAAATAGATAAGCTTTAAGTTACTGGTATTGACGATCAAAAGTTCTATCTAAATCAAGTAATTCCATTGTTTCAGGGTAACCAGACCACTAAGGATCATGGAAAATCATTGCTAATATCTTGGAAGAAAGTTCCTAGTCTATTCCTGCCTAAATCATTGTATTGCCCTGATTTAAATAATAAAAACAACAACAATAAATCATAATAGTAATAATAGTTAATGTATAGCAAAATTGTCAGTCAGTGATGAGTATTTGTAATTAAAAACAAAAAAAAAACTATATAATATATTGTAATAAATTGTAAAAATATATTGCTGAAAATATTACTGTTACATTTACTTTGTAAATACATATAAAATTTATGGTAATCACGATTTGTATTGACATGGCTCGCTAGTTAAAATCTTCAACCATTAAAAAATTCATTTCTCGTACGAATTTTGACCACTTAACAGTACGCTTTTGGATATCGAGTTTTATATTTCTATTTTTATATTCGAGTGCCTTTTTGACGACAAGTCTATTAAATTCGTGCACATGAGGATGGTTGGTGTATTCTTCAACTTTCATCCATACACAATCTTTTACTTCTCTTTGAGATAAGACAATTTTGTCAGATAAGGCTTCCATCATAAGAAGAATGTAAATGTCAGAATTCCCAAACATCATATTATGTGTGTGTCTGAATGTTACCAATGACTGAAATGCTGCTTCTATGCCAGTCTCCTCTCTAACTTCTCTGACAGCTGCTTCAATAATATCTTCTCCTAAAAATACAAAAAGCCAAACAATAAGTTCATCATTACACCATTTACTGGCAGAAATAAAATAAAGTGTTTATTAGACAGAGACAATTTATTATTTTTTTATTTGTTATTACAACCAGTAAATGTCAAGTAAGTACGCAAGTTGAATATAGAGCTATTTTTATGTCAACATCATTGTTATATTCCAAAATATTTTCTATTAAAAGTTCATTAAGTAAATTGTAAACTTAAGTGCTACATTTTTAAAATAATTAAAGTGATAAAAGAAACATTACAATTTTAATCAAAAAATGTTTACCTCTCTCAACATATCCTCCAGGTAGTTTCCAATGTGGGTACTCATAGTGTTTTTCTGAAATAGCAAGCATCTGACCCTTTTCATTGAATACCATGGCTCCAACACCCAAGTTTGTATGACATGCTGGAGGCAAATTTGACTCCCGATTTTTTGGTAGCCATTTATACATCATCACAAAGTCTTCTCTGGCATGATGAAAATTAAAGCCTTTCTAAGAATAATCAACTGTTTTTGAAAAATAAAATAAATACTAAAATGTATCATAATTACAATCGATGAATATTATTTGAGTGACTTTCTCAATGCTAAACTAGAATTACCTGTGCTAAAGCAGGAACAAGAAATGCATTCTTTATATCTACTTTAAACCAAACACACCCTCTGCCCTCAGATGTCCACACTTTCAAGGAATCTACAATAAATAATATTGATAAGTCATTACTTAGCCATTTTTATTTAAACATTCTGAAATATGAATATTTATTCTTTATAGGTTTAGCATTTAGCCACTATCTCAGATAAGTTAAGTGACTATGTAGCCCAAAATGGTGCATGCTAAATGAGGGGATTGGCTCTCAAGTGCAGCTGCCAGAAGACCCCTATAATTGCTTGGTGACAGATTTACAACTTTACGATGGTAGCTAACTAGCCAGCCAGGCTGTAGAATATGCCTTTCCAACATGGTTTCATCACAATGTTTTTTTAACCTAAAACTCAGGCTCATTTCAGGGATTAAATCTCATATCGATTGATGCAGTGTCTGTACACACATCCATTGAGCCACCATTATAAATCATAAATGAACAATATTAAATTAAATACTTATGTTCACTAAATAAAACAAATCTATACAATTAATAAAATTTGAAGTGTCTGTTTGTAATGTCAAAATATCCATTTTTTACTAAATGCATATAAAAGTATATACATTAAATATAACAAAACACCAAATTTTTTAATTTTTGCCTGTCTGTCTGTTTGTTCCGGGTAATCTCTGAAATGGTTAGACCAATTTTGGTGGAACTTTCATTGATAGATAGCTGATATTATAGGGAATAACTTAGGCTACTTTTATTTTAGAAAAAGAATTAGGGTTCCACACAAATAAAAAAGATTGGTCATGGTGAATCAATTCGAGCGCTTAATTGGCTTACGCTGAGTAAACCATAACATAAGAGATATAGCAAATTAATGTTCTAAACAATTGTAGACATTCAAAAAAGTCAGCGAGAGTATATATCTATCTTCTAAAGAACACCCACAATAAGCATTCTTGTCTTAAAAATAGCGGGAAGCAGGGGAGCAATATTCACGCGGGCATTCTGCAGTCCACGTGAGCCAAACCATGGTAACAGCTAGTTGTAAATAAAAGTAGTTTTTTTTATTATTATTTATTTATTCATTTTTACTAATAAGAATTTTTAAATAAAGTTTTTTTATAGGCATCCTATTAAACCTACTAAGCATGCCATGACCTCAGAGCCATAACTAGGGCAGTGCCAGCAGTGCGCAGGCATAGGGTACAGACTCTGGAGGGTGCAGAAATGACCAGACCAGGACCACAAACAATATCTATAATAAAAAACTACAAGGGCACAGTTATAGAAGCTTGCACTGGGCAATAAAAGTCTAGTTAAAGCACTGCATGGCCTGTGGTTTGTTTTACATACATTTAACTATGTTCGTGACACTCTATATCAGTTAAATACAGGCTATTTGCAAAACAAATGTAAATGTATTCTCTAGCCTAAGAATTATAATTATAATATTATAATTATGGGTGTCAACACAATATAGTAATGAGATTAGCAACTCTGACAAAATCAAACACCATTCTATCTTCTTATGAGAAAGCTATCAAAAGAAAATAGTGATTGTGATGTGCATAGTAAAGATGTATAAATAAATATATGGAAGGAATTCAAAGGATATAGTGTGTATAATGAGATTAATGAGTCATTATTTATTTTCAAATATTGTGATTTTATAAGGTGAGAATACCTTGAGATTACAAATTACATTATTTATCATTATAAATGTAACAAATATATAGGTATAGGGTTTAATAACAATGCTGAAATTAGACAGCAACTACTCACCATCCAATATGCTATTGAAGTTCTTCTCAGTAAAACTCTCTTTTACAGAATCAACTGTGATACCGTTATATCTATCTACTTCACCTTTGAACATTGGTTTTGTTATTATAGCACTTGAACATTTTCTAATTACATTTATTCTAAAACGAGAATAAAAATATAGTACATATGTGTACATAATACAACAATATACTTAATTGAAACTTTATATAAACGAAATTTTGGTTTAGTAATAAAAAATTTACCTGTTAAAACAAATTTGATACATAGTTATTAATTTACTGAGATATGAGTTTTATTCACAGACTATTATATGTACAAGGTTTTATTTACACGAACTAAAAAAAAATAGCTGACGTATTTCTATTTACTCTGTAATCGGCTTGACTATCAATTTTTCAATAGTGCAAATTACTCATAATTTTCGATGTTTAAAAAATTATATGATAAAAGTTCATTTTTTTGGCAAAAGTAGTTTTAATAATCTGTGCAGTATGTAAACGTTCATGATAAAAAAAATTAAATCAGTCATGACTGCCGACAGAAGTTAAAAGTTAAAACTTTAAACATGAAACATTTTTCCTAAAGTTCAAATGATAGAATTAATACTATTAAAAGTTTAATAATAGGATTAAGAAAATACAAATATAATTTGAACTAAGAAATACTAACTTTGTAAAATATTTATAAGAAAATATTTTGAAGTGAAACTTCTTTGAGCTCGAAGTGTAAAAATTTTATGGATGAAACGCATCAGGCGTCACAGAATAAGGAATACTTCTTTAATCCGTGAAACGCGTCACGAAGATGTGAAACGTTTTGAGAGAGAGAGGAAGAGAACGTTTAAGAGAGTGAGAAAGGGCGAACGTAGCATGAAGCATGAAGCACGTAGCCATGGAGATAATGTGTAAACAGTGAGTTAAATTTATAAATAAACATTTTTTGATACAATTGTAAATCGTCCTTTAATAAGCAGTTGGTCAGAGTAAGTAATATATTTGTTATCTTTTTGTAATTAAACAATTTTTTATGTTAATTCGTTTAATATTTACAAATAACATCTGGCATTTTAATTTGCCACTCGTCATTTTTCATTAAAAAAATTAAGAATATCCTTCTTAATCACTTTTTCTTAATTTAAAAATTGATTGTGCTGTTGGGTGGGATGCCATACCTGCTTTATTGATTAAAATAGCCAGACATATTCTTGTTTGTCACGTATTAAATCTTTGCATTTCAACAGGCGTCTGTCCCTCAGTTTTTAAAAAAGCGGTAGTACATCCGATATATAAAAGTGGGGACAAAAGCATTGCCTCTTCGACCTCTCTCGAGGCCTCTCCGATGCCGACCTGCAGGTGGTCGACCAGGGAATCGATCGCGAGATCTACATCCGCAACGGACCCCAATACGTCCGGGATCCTATCTAAGCTGGACGAGGACGGCCTGTCCGCAAGATAATGTTTTAGCTTGGCATAGTCAACCACTTGGAGCGAAGGAGGGCTAGAGTCGTCTGGTTGACCTAGCTGCATGATGACCGGACGGTGGTCGGAGTCGAGCTCGTGTACGACCCGAATGAGTCGTAACCGAAGCGCGATACCTTTAATGAGAGCTACATCAAGCACTGTCGGCATACAGTTGTCTTGAAAGTGGGTGGGAGTGGGTGGCGCTATGACATCAAAGTTTAGCACGTTCGTTAGCTCTTCGAGTTTAACCCCATTACTGGAGTCTCTCCAATTGCCAAACGAAGTGTGTCCACAATTGAGATCACCCGCTATAATGACCGATTCACCGAGCGAAAGTAGCTTTTCTAGGTCAGACCTGAGAGGCTCTTTCCTCGGCGAGAGATAAACTGAAACTAACGTTATGGACGGGTGGTCGGTCATTCCTAGTCTACACACGGATACTTCCATATTGGTAAGTATCGGAGGATCTACCGGCGTACAATATAACGATCGTTTGTAATAAATGAGAGTGCCGCCCCCGCGGCCGGCCCGGTCATTTCTTACAATATTGTAGTTCGCGATTTTTGGATCACGTTTAACACGCTTTAAGAGCGTCTCCTGCACTAAAAGAACATCTACTTGGTGATCTTTAAGAAAGGTCGCGACGAGATCACGCTGCGGATATAAGTTTCGTGCGTTAAAAAACAAAAGATTTAACGCTTTCGGTTTAAACTTAGCCATTGAAAGGCCCTTATTTATTGTTACTCGCCTCACGGTCGAGACGTTGTAGCGTCTCTACGAGGCGGGGGAACGCGCAAGCGGTCTTGATGAGACCGAAGCGCTCCAAATGATCATTGTACTCAATGAGCTCGCGGATATCGTGCTCGCGAGTGAGCAGTATCATTAAGTCGTTACTATTAACGACAGCGTTGGCGGGCGCGCGGGGCGCGGGAATACCCATAGCCATAAGGGGCTGTGGATTGGGGCGACGGGGGCCCCATGCGTTCTGCGATGAACGCACGGGTTGCGGTTGCACCGCGCGGGGTGCGGAGGGGCCGGCGGCGGCCGGGAGCTGGCGCGGGACTGGCAGCGCGGGAAATTCCCCTGACGCCAGCAGGGTTGCGCTTTGATGGCTGAGGCGGGGGGCGCCGCCGGGGGGCCGCCTGCCTCTGTGTACGTGGCCGCGTGGTACGCGGGGCCTTGGGGCAACCGCGATAATTCGCGGGATGCCCCTCATCCCCGCATAACACGCAGCTCGGGGGGACGACGGAGTCACGCTCGCGCGTGCACTCCGGGTGGGGTGGTCCTCTCGGCACTTTACGCACCGCGGACGAGAGTGACAGTTACGGGCAGCGTGCCCGTACAGCTGGCAGTTGTGGCACTGCGCAGGCTGGTGGTTTTTGTATGGGGGCTCCACGTTAATCCCGGAGAGCCCGCACACCGTCTCTAGCTGAAAAATGGCCTTTCCCTCGGGGGAAAGGTCCAATATGGCCACTACCATTTGTAGTGGCCGCTTATCCTTACTGTACATCCGGTGTACTTCCCGGATGGGATAACTTTGCTCCTTGAGCGAGGAGCACACCTCCGACGGGTCGAGCTCCACCGGAATGCGGCGGATGACCACTCGGAGGATGCGCTCCTCCGCGAGAGAATAGGTGTAGAATTGCAGACCTTTCTGCCGGAGGAGGGTGGTGAGTTTACGGTGAGTTTCCGAAGAACTCACCGAAATGGAAATCCCGTTGACTATGTTTCTAGCCTTGTAATACTCGAGTTTGAGTCTGCGCATTTCATTGCAGACTCCCATCCAGGCCGCCTTGTCCCGGATTATAATTGGAGGTGGGGCACGCTCTTTTTTCCCGCCAGCGGGCGCGGGGAGCTGGGAGGACGCGGGGGCGACGGCGCCCCTGACTACTGCATTAACTTTAACTTTAGGCGCCGGTTGAGCAGTCGGACTGCTACGCGCCGTTCGCTTACGCGACGCGACGACGGTGAAGCCGTCATTCTCAGTATCCATCTCCGGAGATGCATCCGGACCCGCGGGCGAAACTAATTCGACCGGAAGGGCCGAAAAAGAATTAGTGGTTTTTACCGCGGTTTCCGTGGATCGCGCGGGACGGACGTACGGGCTATTTTTAGCAACCCTAGATTGTGACTGCGAATTACGCGGCCCTCGCCTGACGGAGGCGGGGCTTGACCCGCGCGATTGGCTAGTCGGGACAGGGTGCGTGGCCGTAGGCGTGGCCACGGCCCCGGATGACGCGGCGGACGGGCGCGCAACGCTGCGCGCGGGACGTTTGGGCGCGACGCCGACTGGCGCGGCGCCAGTCGGTATAACGGTCGCGGCCGTGACGTCATCGGCCGCCTTGCTACCTGAAGCGGCCGCCTCGCTACCTGTAGGGGCCTGACGGGTCGCTGTCGCAGCGGTGCGACGCGCGGCGGGAGCGTTATTATTATTTTTGAATTCCTCAATGATAGAGGGATTACGAACAAGGACGAAGTTTTGGAATTTGAGATTTTCGAACTCCATGGACTTTATTTTGGCCTGCAACCCGTTAACGCAGGCGACCAAATCATTAATTGTTTTTGCCATCTTGGCGGCATTGAGTGGGGTTTGGGACATGATTTTAAATTAAAGGCCTCCCTGCCTTAGGGGCAGGGGGGTGCGCCAAAATTTATAACGACTATCCGAGTCGGGCAAAAGTCCTGTGGTCGAGGTGCAATGACACACAGGAAGGACCTATCAACCCTAAGGAGCCCTAACAAGCCCGGGGCCGAGGACGCAGACCGGTAATTAAACCGGGCTAGGCCCAAACAGGTTCCCGGGATGGAGTGTGCAGGATCGAAGGTTTGGCAGGAGACACCTGGGGCAAGACTATGCGATAACCGCAAAGGCCTAGATTCCCAGGCCCGTCCGAGTCTGGCTGTTTGCCTCTGAAGGAGACAACCAGCGGGCTGCTCGGGTCACGCCCCGCTCACTTTAGTTAGCACCGTCAGGTATCCAGTGAGCGACCACAAAACCGTGGATTTTACACAAAAAAAAGACAGCAAGTCGCACCGAAAAGTGCGGTTTACCGCGAGCGTTCGACACTTGTTGATGTACGATGATTATTACGAGAATATATTTGAAATAAAATTTCAAAGATACGATCGCAATAGTATGGTCACGTGATGGTCGAGAGCACAAACGGAGACACGTCAGTTATCTAAATACTCAAAAAATTATCGCTGAAAACCAATATGGTTTTCGTGCTGGTAAAAGTACTGAAGATGCCGTTTTATTGTTAACTGAAGTTGTGAGTAAAAATCTTGACAGACATAAAACTTTAGCTATCTTTTTGGACTTGTCTAAGGCATTCGACATTGTATCTGTCCCTATTCTACTAAATAAACTTGAAAGGATTGGTGTAAGGGGTCAAGTTCTTGATATATTTAAAAGCTATTTAAGTGATCGCTCACAGATCGTCAAAATTAATAACTTAATGAGTGAAGATGCATTTCTTACCTACGGGGTACCTACCTAACCTACCCTATTTTTAATTTATATAAATGATCTATGTATGCTATCTTTTAATAGTGCTAAAATCATAACTTATGCTGACGATATCGTAATTATTGTTCGAGGTGAGAATTGGTCTGAAACTCGTACACATGCTGAACATTCATAAAATTTAGTTATGAAATGGCTGTCCGCTAACTTATTAACGCTGAACCTAGACAAAACTAAGTTTATTACATCTGCTCCTAGAGTTACATCCCAGCCTATCTCCTCTTATAATTTAACAGCTCATAAATCTTGTTCGTTAGATAATTCAACATGTAGCTGTCCTATAATATTGAGAGTATCCATACCATCAAATATCGTGGTGTATTGATTGATAGCACTTTGACATGGGATAAACAAGTAGATTCACTTATATGTAGGGTCAGAAAACTAATATTTGTGTTTAAATCGTTAAGAATCTCTGCGGACTCTGATATCATGAAAACAGTACACTTCGCCTTAGCTCATTCAATTGTAACCTATTGTATTACGGCTTGGGGTGGATCTGGAAAGAGCTTATTTCTTCGACTAGAAAGAGCCCAGAGGGCTATATTAAAATTCATGGCATATAAGCCAATACGATTCCATAGGAATGAATTCTATACTTTGTGGCAAATTCCCACAGTTAGGCAATCCTTTCTCCTAAATGCTGTTCTCCGTCAACACTGAACTCTAACTTTTGATCCAAAAACATATAATCAGAATCGCAGAACTGACAGAGTGTGTAAAAACGATCTTTCCAGTCTCGCTGTAGTTAGAAGACAATTTTATTTTCTGAGTCCAGTTTAATATAACAGAAAACTAAACATTTTTCCACTTACCTACCGTAATTGCAAAATGCGCATCGCTCATTAGCTTCTCACACTTAGTTAGGAGGAAACGGAAGATATAATTAAAACTTATTTTTAAATTCTCTTCAAATTTACCCTATTGTTATGCTGTCTGGAAGTGGGCGCTATTGGCTGAGACACAGTCTTCACTATAGTGGCTAATATCGTGCATTTTGTTTTTGTTATGACATGATTTTTAGTTCCAATAAATTATTATTATTATTATTCGGCAACACCACACGTGACCATGTTCATTACGACTTACATAAGTTTACTCCCTATTCAAATCGTCTTAACGAAGTTTTCAGTACAAAAATATATTGTTACACCCGTGGGTAATAAAAATGCCGATGATTGACGTGAAGAAGTTTTATTCGAACTTCACACAGTTACAAATTTCACGAACTCTCAACACTGATATTTATTTCACTGTGGTTTCGCTCCTTTTATCACTCGTTGTTATCGCTTTGTAATTCCAAACTGAACTACTCCGACGCCGCACCTCTGCCGCTTAAATACCTACTCTAAACGATCGCAGAAAAATCGTGAATCATCGCTAACTTTCTCGACATTTAGTTGCTATGCCTACTTGATGACGTAATCGAGGCGATAAGCCCTACACATGTGTGTGTAAACTGCGATGTTTACACAAACATGCTCCGCGGATGTTTACGACGAGAGAAGGTTGTTGTTGCTTCGAGATATTTCGGGAACAAGATTTTTCTATCTTTTTAATCGGGTTGTAACAAGTCGGAAAAATATATTGAAGACGACTAAGTCATCCATGTCCCGTGTCTAATCAACCTAACACATTTCCTACGATGCGACGCAAAGAATATATTGCGACCTATTCGGCCGAATACCGAATCAAGAAAAAAAAAATATTACTCCAAAATCAATATGTTTTACCAACAAAACATTGCAATTATTACTTAAAATTAACAGTGGTAAGTTGTGATACATGAAAACAATTTTTTCAGCATTTGTTGACACTTGACAGCAAACGATTGCGATTTTCTTCATGAATTGCACTAGATTTTGAATACTGCCTCTCAATGGAGACTCTACTACCGGGCGATGATATGTAAACCTTCGCGAATTGTATCAGATTTGGATACTGTTGTAAGTTTGCTAACCACCACTTGTAAGGGTCTGCTGTTCGCTCTAGAGCATAGAACCATGGGCGAACACAATCTGACGTAACACAATCAGCCATAACAAATAATACGTATCGTGACACGATCAACTCGTAAATGCAACAAATACGCGTCCTACACCACCACTGCTTGCAGTGCAAAAATATACGTAGGTAACTTTTCACCCGGGCCGAATATTAGGCGACCGAATGTTCGGCGTTTCGGCCAAGAATATGGGTGAATATTCGGTATTCGGCAAAATAACTATTGATGGCATCTCTAATAATAACTATTAAATAAATGGTACGTCACCTACAGTGATGCCAAGTCGGAGGTTTTATAGATAGAGTTAGCCATAAATCGCCTTCATCGGCTACAAAAAAATCAATCTAGCTATTAGGCTATTTTTATTTACAATTTTAACTATCTTTTCTCATTTTTATAAAAATAGCCACAAACGACTAATGAAATAGAACCGTGTCTGTTCATTTATCGTCTATGGTAAGGACTACGGCATGGTCAAAATAATAGCCAAAACCTCTGGCCAAAACTATTAATGGAGTTACTTGTACATCTAATAGTCTGTGAGTGGAGTTTCTGACGGGATCTTGAAGTGACATGTTGTGGTTTTTACTTTTAATTCATTAACTTAGGGTTTTGACCCTGTATTATGTAATATTGGTGGCGTTTTGCGTGATATAGTTTGGTTTTTGTGCTTAATTGAAGTGTATTATAAATATAAGCTGAAAGTATTCATTCTGAGGCCCCACAAAATCTTCCTAGAAAGTTCTAACAAAAGAGCCACCATCTTGTTAGCATACTGAATCGTCATAGCACATGACACTATAATTCACTCGATAATGGCAGTAATGGTCTTCATTAAAGAGGACCGGTTGCCAAGTTAAGAAGAAGAAGAAAACTATTAATGGCCATCATATGGACCAATATTTAAGGACATTGTATTTACGTACTGTTAACCATTACTGCAGTGAACACGGTTATAGCACTTGGGAAACACTTTCACTTCTGTACTACAACAAAGATCTATATCTAAGGCTAGTTAAGAGATGTAGCCTAATATTAGGTCGTAGTCTGGCTATCTTAAACAAAAATTATAAAAGGAACAGAATTATGCACTTACAAACTTTTGCTAAGGTAAAATGAATTCTGTGTCGTCAACATAAAGTGTTCTTTCATAAACCTTCACGAAACGGATTAACGAGTCGAAAGATATGCTGTGTGATGTGCCCTTGTCTAATGTGTTGTGATTGGTAGTGGTCTATGATTGGTAGTTTGAAGGAGGGTATCCATGTTATCGAATTAAATTGTATATAATCATTATTGACGCTGGCAAATGCTTCTGCGACGCCAAAACAAGAAGAAGAAGAATCATTACATAATTCAAACAAAATGTCGCCTCATTTGTTGCAAATGATATAAGGTATTCATTTATCGCAGGTGACATAGCAGCGATAAAAAGTATAATTTCATAGCTGTTACAATTATTTTTAAATAACAGTAGGGACGCTTCGATTCCGTCTTTTGATCGATACCAAGTACTCATTCAGGTATCGAATCAAAGTATCGACATTCGATACCACTTCAAAAACTCGATTCTTTTGAGTACTGAAATCATTTTTAAGGCTAAATGACCTTCTTTTGTCTTTTTTCCTTTCAACTAGGCTCTGGTAGATTTAAGTAGATTTTTAAAGTTGCCGAAGTAGATTGATGAATTAAAATGTGGTCACACTGGAATCCATATCGTCCTAGTTTAGTTAACGAATCAAAGTACTCAAGGATCATCCCCTTGAACTCTTCGGTAATCCGATCCCCTGGGTAAAGGAGACCAAATATCTAGGTGTAACCCTAGATAGTAGACTCTCCTTTATACGCCACATCACTCTGGTTAGGAAAAGGGCCGCCTGCACCCTCGCCCGATTGCATCCTCTGTTATGTGCTGCAAGCAAAATGTCTACGAGACACAAGCTTACGCTCTACAAGATGTGTATCCGACCGATTATGACATATAGCTGCGTTGTGTTCGCACATATGCCAAAATATAATTGGGATCGTTTACAAACCATCCAGAATAGGTTTCTTCACCGCCTTACCGGCGCCCCTTGGTATGTTCGTATGGAAGATCTCCATAGAGATATGGACCTTTCCTTCGACACATGCTTATGCCAAACACCTTTCTCGCTCTTATTTCGACACCACGTTGAACCACGCGAATCCCTTAATCAAAGCGGCAGCTTCATATATTCCCGACCCCAATGCCTGCCGGAGTAAACGCCGGCCGCGTAATATCTTCACTGACCCGCTCGACCAAATTGAAACAGCAAACGCGTTCTATGCCACCGTCTCTCCAAACAGAGCGTGCCACCGCCCACGCCCGTGTAACCACCGTTCTCTCAGCAGAGGACGGGCGGTTAACTTCGCTCCCGCACACCCGTCACGTCCACCCTCTCTAGCGGCAACCCAAGCCTAGGTCCGTTCCTGGTGTGAAGTCCTTGGGTCAGGCAGCCGCCCGCGCGATACAAGTGACACTATACGTGCAACACTTAGCTACCCACATACAACATTACACACGTATGAACACACACACATGTGCACACCACACAGGTACATAGGTTCTGTAAGGGACCTATTTTTTCTTTTTTTGCGCTAGTTAGACTAATGCGCTGGTTAGTGTAGAAAAACCATTCCGATTACTAAATACACATACGCATGGTTCCGTCCTTCCTCCCAGGAGGAGGGGAACGTGCATATGAGTATATGTTAGTCAGCTCGAATTTTCTTAAGATTAGGGAATTAGATAGATCGCGACCTTGTCGCATTCGCGACGACCGCCCGAGCCGAGGTTCGGCCACTCTGGCACCCTCGTGCGGGTCGTCACAAACTTTCGCGGCTGAGTGCCCTAAGCGCTCGCCCCCAAGTCCGGTGAAGCTGTAAAAGCCGCAGCGGCTCTGTTTTTGGATAGGGCCCCTAAGGTTAACAGTGTAGTCAGTACAAAAAAAAAAAAAACACTTAAAGTTTGCTTATCAATAAATGCATATTAGAGCTGGAGAACAAAATACAAGCCACGTTTTCGAATTTAGTAATTTTATTAAAAATTTAATGAGCACTGACCATTATCGAAACTTTGAAGTACGAACGTTGTATGCTGAAATAAAGCAAATCAAGAGCAAACACGAGCTTCGTCAGCTTTATTTGTTCCGACATTTTCAACAAGCATCGTCATATTTAAACCAATTTAGATAAAACCTCATTGAATTTTTCCTTGTTTTGTTTTATGATATAGCTTTAATAACAATTACAATCGATTTTACACAAAACGATAATTATCATTCAAATATCACCGCCTGCTCACCCACCCCGCACCGCTATTAATTATCACACCCGCCAGCTGGCCAAGGGCCCAGGGCGGAGCGGTAATGTGATGTCAATTGAATCGCAGTGATGTACAAGATACCCTATACAAAGTATCTGGAATACAAAATCCTAGATACTTTTAAATTAAGTATCTCATATACCAGATACAAAATACTTTCTGGAATGGTATCTGAAATGCTAGATACAAAATACGTATCTTTCAAATACTTTTAAAAGATAAAATACTTTTGTAAGAAAACATTTTATTAAATAGAATTTTTTTACGTGAATTATATGTTTTAATTGAGATTTAAGTAAAACCTGTTCTTCAAACATTTTATCACTCATTTTTCTTCGATGGGGTCTCATTATCATACCCCCAAAAGAGAACAATTGCTCCACAGAAGCAGAACTTGGCAAACAGGTGTTATATTTGAAAAATATTTTTTTTATTGTAGGATAAGCATTTAAGATTTTTAAGTTGGTATCTTTATTATTTAGATAATGCAGTGTTTCTAAGTCAGCAGTGTTGCCAGCGGACCCTGTGTTTTCGCCACTTGCAATAGAGAAATCGGAATTTTCTAAAAACATGTAATAAGATTCATCTTTAGACTTTTTTTATATCACCTTCAATATTGTCTAAAGCCTCCGATTTTTGTTTTTCAGATCGATTAATATTTCGTGTGTCAGATAAGATAAGTTCTTATACATATTGTTTCCGCGCTTTTGGTACCCATTTCAATTTAAAGAACGGATGTGACACTGAGGCTAATATTGCATCATTAGCTGCAGGCTCTAACTGCAAAAACTTTTTAAAACGTCTGTTTAGGTTTTCTTCAATGACATCTAGCAGAGAGCTGCAGTATTTTGGATTTTCCATCCTAAGACATTTGATTATATACTGAATTCTTATTAGCTCAGGTAACAGACATCCATAATAAGTGTCTTTTTCTCCTTGCAGGCTTTGAATAGCTTCTGCTATTGGCTTCGGTTTGTGTTGGCATATTCACTTAAAAAGTGATTTTCATTTTCCTTCAACTGAGGTATTTTTTACATTTTCATAGTTTC
Source organism: Saturnia japonica (assembly GCA_033032175.1). Taxonomy (NCBI): domain Eukaryota; kingdom Metazoa; phylum Arthropoda; class Insecta; order Lepidoptera; family Saturniidae; genus Saturnia; species Saturnia japonica. The sequence goes on from CM065314.1 coordinate 11,740,655, forward strand.
ACTAAGACGGTTCTGCACAGCTAAAATATCTTGTATGGAATTATAATAAGAGTTCCATCGAGTTGCGCATGAAAAAGTTGGTGACTTTCCGGTCATCTCCAAATATGTTTCACATGCTTTTGGTGATCTAGAACATAAATTCCAGAGTGCTTGGCACTTTGCTAAGGCCGCGTCATACAATTTCTTATAAAAAGTATTTTTCAATCTTGTGTTTGGGCCAAATAGTGCGCGGTTGTCAGGGTTTCCTATCCTGGTAGAAGTTGGCTATGAGCTCGCTCAAATGACGCGCATCCAGTTGTATCAGTCATCAGTATGCGTGCGCGTGAGAACGCCGGCGGCGCGCTCCGCTGTTTGAAGCCACTACTAATCGTCGTGTAGTTGAGTTCACTGCTGCCGCCATTTTTTTGTTTGTGGTGTTATAATAAGAAACTGTGCTTTTAGTTATTATTAAGGTTAATTGTGCGATAAAACACGGTGTAAAAGAATTATATACCAGAGAAGCGTCGGGATAAACATTCTCGAGTGTGGGTTACGAGTGAAAGAGATTCACCGGCCGGCTACGTGACTACCTACTTGGTGCAGTGCTAAAAAACCTCCAGGTGAGTGGGCTTTACTGCTACATTTTTGCTGGGGTAAGTGAATCCGCAACCACGCATAAAACAGTGCACTCAGAACCCCAGGCGTCTGAACTGGGAATATTTTACCCATCCGGATATCGGAAGTTTTAGCCGGTGGCCGGTACACTTGCTTGTTTGAAATCTGTACTGGCAATCAAATGCAAAGTGTGAGTAGCGCATCTTTCATGTCCGGGCAATAGGCAATCACTTTCTGAGTCTGATGAAGCATCTGGGAAAGCTTGTAGTACTAGCAGTGAATCGTCATCTTCATTACCTTTATCGTGTGATGTTTCTTCAAGGTCATCTTCATATGCATGCGAAACATGTTCATTTTGAACTGTATCTGAATCAGACTTCCCAAATACATCAAAAGCCTTAACCATATTTGAACCATTATCTGTAACTGTTTTAACAATTTTTGATGGTTTTAGGTCAAGGTCTGAATGTATATCAGCTATCATTTCTGCAACATTATCATATGTGTGAGCCCCTTTGAATCTTCTGCAAGCAATGGCAGCACTTTTCCTCTCAAAAGTCTCACTTTCAATCCAATGGACTGTATCCCCAAATAACTACTTTTAGAGGAAGACCAAATGTCAGCTGTACTGCACACAAATTCGACAGTGTTCAACTTTATCTTAATTTTTTTCTTAAATTCATTGTACTCATCAAAACATATATTTTTAGCTGTACGACGGCACATAAGTTTTGGAGGCTTTGTTAGTTGCTGTGCACCTTCAATCAAAGCTTTAAAAGACTTATACTCTACTATCGATATTGGTGACATGGTTTCAACAATAAATTTTACAATCAACTTGTCCAAATTGACAGATCTTGAACCACTTGCAGCATCTTTAATTTTTTACATATTACTGCTGATAGTACTGATTCTGAACCGCTGCTACTAATCTCACTATGATTTCTTTTTTTATGGGTTGTATTTTTAACTTTTTCATAATCTTGCAATAGATCTGTGTGGCCTTTTCTTTGTAATAAAATAAAAAAGTTGATTATTACATTCAAAAAGAAAAAAAATCGAGAAATTCATTAATTCTCATGACAAAATCCTAATAAAATAAAAATTAATGGAGTAAGTATACAATTGTAATATTGATCTTATCTCATACAAATGCATCTGTATAAAAATTCTACCTTTAAATGCTGCAGGAAATTTGTAGTAGAAGTAACACTACCCTTTATAACTTTCGAACATACATTGCATATTGCAGATACATTCACCTCACTTCCATCAACTTGTCTAATATCTTTAAAACAATGCTTTAAAATTATTGGTATATTCAAATTATTCTCTTTCCCCCTGAAAACACAAAACAAACTTTGTTAAGAAAAAAAAAATGAAATTTTATAAAGGTACGTAAAAGTAACGGGCGGAATACCTAACAGAACGAACACTCCGATTCGACTCAAACGTATAAATTTAATATTAATCAATTTAATCATAAATATATATTATTTATAAATTTAATAACATTGATTAACTTAAACTAAATTGCACACAAATGCGTAAAAATCATTGATGATCTGTCTGTTGTTATTCTAACCTCTTCCCGTTCTGTTCGAGAGTTACATACACACATCTGTCGTGTATGAAATCTAATCTAAATAAATAAATATATACTTAGAAAAATAAAATAAAACTTTTCGCCAAGCTAGCTCAGTATTATAAATAATATAGTCGGCAGATCGTTGAAATGTTTATTCAACCACCACAATGTATTACACATTCGTAAGTTAGGCTATTAAATAAAATAATCAGAAAACACGACAGTCATTTTAAAAGACCTCAAACGACTCGCTAGCTAGAGCTCTTCTTTTTATTCTCTGTCAAATTCAAGAATAGAACTAACAACAACCGATGCATATACAACCTACGTAGAGTAATCATAGTACCTAGACGGGAGACGTATATCACGGCGTCTAGAAGTACTAGGGACGGGTTGTCTTATTATAAACTTACGTTTCCATGTTCGCGTTCTCTAATCTCACAAAGGCGAATTTGTTGATTTGATACCACACAAAAAACACGGAATAATATTTATGATTGACACGGGCCAGGGCAAAGAATATACTACTCTCTACCTCTTTGGGTCAGGGGCAGGGTAGAGTCTTCAGATTGAATTTACGAAATTTCCCCAAGGCGGCTAAACAATTTCCCCAAAATAATACGATTTCAGCAACTTTCAGCAAGTAAAGGTATTTACTTACATTGCTTGCTTATTCGCAGGTTGCAATAACGCCAGCCGACTATTGCCATTGTTAACGACATTAAAGGATAGCCGCCAATAGAATAATAGTGTCTTTAATAATTTGTTACACATTGCGTAGGAATAATGCATTACATTACTGGATGTTGTAATAATTACCATCTTTAAACCAGGGACGCTAATAGAAAGTTAATTTGAAGAGAAGGAGTATGTCATCCAACGGAGACAGTACAGTCAATTTGTCGAACTATTGTAAAAAAACTAGTAAAGATTTTCAAAAACGAGTATGTGAAGATTAAATTAAAATATCAGAGATGGCATTAGCAAAAGCAGGGTTTACAACCGTACGTGTACTTATCGTACATTACGACAATTGCATGCCCTCGTACGATACCAAATTATACGAAAATACGTTAATTTTAACAATATAAGAATTCAAGAAATAGGTCCTCTGGAGCAGAAATTAATGAAGTATGATAGTTTTGGTCCAATATAGGAAAAAACGATAATTTCAAAGTTGCTGGTACGATAACTGCCACGCTTTAGGTTGTGAAACCTGAGTAGAAATAGAAGTTAATATTACGGCTATGCACATAAAGTTCTTCCCCAAATTTCTCCGGTGCCAAAATTTTCTTCCCTAAAAATTTCCCCAGCGACCTTATTTTTTCCCAAAATGGGAAAACCCCCAATCTAGAGACCATGGTTAGGGGGGTCTTCATAGACATAGACGATGACATTTGTAGAGAGAAAGAGTTGCCATTTATCAATTTGGTCCCACAATAAAGTTTCAAAGGCGCGTTCAGTTTACACAACATTTAAAATTAATGTCAGGATAGAATCTCATCAGAATTTGCGAATAAATGCATAGATAACTGTTACTAAAATTTTTTTTTTTGACTGACTACACTGTTAGCCTTAGGCGCCCTATCCAAAAAACAGAGCCGCTGCGGCTTTTACAGCTTCACCGAACTTGGGGGCGAGCGCTTAGGGCACTCAGCCGCGAAAGTTTTTGACGACTCGCACGAGGGTGCCAGAGAGGCCGAACCTGGGCTCGGGCGGTCGTCGCGAATGCGAAAAGGTCGCGATCTGTCTAATTCCCTACTCCTACAAATTCGAGCTAACTAACATATACTCATATACACGTTCCCCTCCTCCTGGGAGGAAGGAGGGGGCCATTCGTATGTGTATTTAGTGATCGGAATGGTTTTTCTACACTAACTAGCGCATTAGTCTAACTAGCGCAAAAAAAGAAAAAAAAAGGTCCCTTACAGAACCTATGTATCCGTGTGGTGTGCACGTGTGTGTGTTCATACGTGTGTAATGTTGTATGTGGATAGCTAAATGTTGCACGTATAGGGTCACTTGTATCGTGCGGGCGGCTGTCTGACCCAAGGGCTTCACACCGAGGAACGGACCTAGGCTTGGGTTGCCGCTAGAGAAGGTGGACGTGACGGGTGTGCGGGAGCGACTATTCGGTAGTTTTTTTTTTTTTTAGGACTGACTACACTGTTAGCCTTAGGGGCCCTATCCAAAAACAGAGCCGCTGCGGCTTTTACAGCTTCACCGGACTTGGGGGCGAGCGCAGAGGGCACTCAGCCGCGAAAGTTGTATGGACGACTCGCACGAGGGTGCCAAAGTGGCCGGACCTCGGCTCGGGCGGTCGTCGCGTTCGCAAATAAGTCGCGATCTAATTGAATCCCTACACCTACGATTCGAGCTGACTAATTATACACATAGGCACGTTCCCTTCCTCCTGAGAGGAAGGAAGGAACCATGCATGTGTGTATTTAGAAATCGGAAATGTTTTCTACACTAACTAGTGCTAACTAACTAGAGAAAAAAAAGAAAAAAAAAGGTCCCTCACAGAACCTATGTACCTGTGTGGTGTGCACGTGTGTAGTGTTGTATGTATGTTCATATGTGTGTAGTGTTGAATGTAGGTAGCTAAGTGATGCACGTACAGTGTCACTTGTATGTTCATATGTTTGTAGTGTTGAATGTAGGTAGCTAAGTGATGCACGTACAGTGTCACTTGTATCGCGCGGGCGGTTGCTTGACCCAAGGGCTTCACGCCGAGGAAACGGACCTAGGCTTGAGTTACCGCTAGAGAGGGTGGACGTGGGGGGTGTGCGGGAGCGAAATTCACCGCCCGTCCTCTGTGGAGAGAACGGTGGTTACGCGGGCGTGGGCGCTGGCACGCTCTGGGCGCTGGCACGCTCTGTTTGGAGAGACGGTTGAGTAGTATAACTCGGTAGTATCGAATCGTTCCTTAAATAGCAGTAATTTCCACAGAGTACAATATCCATTTCTTTATTTTCTCGATGACAGTTCTAATTTGATAGTTGTAGTGTTGTGACCAAATAAATAATGATATCGATCGAGCTCATCGAGTGACAGTGACGATTCATCAGATTTTGATTAAAATAAATAAATAAAGATTACCTGTCGTTATAATTATTTCATTTCATTGTGGAGTACCTACCTATACCTACTTATTTTACAACAGCTTCGAAAATTTTTAAGAAGTTGGCATTATCAATCAAGAATTAATACGTGTAACATCTTGTAATGAAATATATTATTAGTTAATAAATTTGTATAAAAGTATCCAAAAGTAGTTTAGTTTCTTACATTTTTTTTAAAATATCGGGTCTGTTATCGTGTTACGTTTATCGATATAGCTCCATCCCTATCAGTTTTTCCGACTCTGGTTTAACCTTGTACGTGTGTAAAAGTCATATATTTATATATTAATCCATACATTATGTAAAAAAGACGCTCGTTCAAGTTTTCACAGGAGCTGTCATCGAGAAAATAAGGAAATGGTATATTCCATAGATTAATATGAATATTAATATGAATATACGGAAATAGATGGGTATGTCAAAAATGTTTTTATTTTGAGTTCCTCCATCTCGTGGATATACTTAAAATAAGTGTACATAAATGAACGTAGATTAGTTAAATATTTATTTTTATTTAAAGGGTATTTACTCTAATTAAAACAATTTTATTTCATGAGAATAGTAATATATTTATTGTAATAATATAAACATAAGACGTACATACTTATGGAGTCCTGACTCAAATTCTAACCTAACCTAACACTAATAACAGTTCTTAAGTTCGGACGAAAGATAACTTAATTCAACGCCAATAACACAAACACTTTCTGTAAAGTTTTTAAAACCTCAACTACTGCTCAAATCACTGATAATAATCTACATGAAAAAATGCTTATGCGCATCCAAACAGGTACCTAGACATTTTTTAAATGTTGCCAAAGAAAGAAATGGGTAATCACTAACCTAAGCTACAAATTCCCCAAATTTTGAGATTTAGATATAAAATCATCCAAAATAGTATGGTCATTTACAATATTATTTGTTACTACGTACTTTACTATGCTAAAAACCCTGTTACCTTTGTTATATTTTATAACCTCATAATTTATCTCCATATGTATTTAAAGATTTTCTCTAAACTCTTTAATAATCTTATAATATGGAGGAAATGTCCTGATCTGGTAAAAGTGGTAAAAATATTTTTTAAGTGTAACACAGAACTTTATAATTGTTATCTTATAACTTTTTTCTATTTATGTAGTAGTAAAGTGAAGAAATAAAGTTCTATTAATAAAGTAGTAATTAATAGGTTCGTGGTTCCTACTGTTAATATTATGAACCCTTTTTACTACTGGTAACAATGTAATGAAAATATGTCGTAGATATATCAATTATCTTCGCAAGATGTCGCTAAATAATAATAAAAACGTTGTTCGAAGATACCACAGCAGTATATTGAGTATATTCGAACTAAACTTCATGTTCGTTGTTCACGTTTATTTTCATTGATAAATTTGTGAGGTAACAAGTTACTAACTATAACTTTTATAGAAATGGCGCATAAAATCTTTCGAGGTATTTTAGATAGATACAATGGGGTTACAATAGATTCTATTCAAGAACCATGTGACGATAATACAAATTTCAATAATATGTTGTCAGGTAATTAATAACCATTCATAAACTATGTACATACCATTAAAAGTGCATGAAAATAAATGTTATAATATTTCTATTCCGTAAATATTTTAGATTATTTTTATATTAAATTATTTTTCAGATTCCCTGAAAAAATGGACTGATGAAAAGAAGAGATGTATATGGTTCAAAGTTCATATTAAAGATGCATCCTGGGTTCCTGTGCTTGCTAATGTAAATATTTATTGCAATATTTAACGCTTAGAAATTAAGTGCTATAATGTTTGTTCCACAAGTTAGTTCTCTTCTAAGACTTAGTTCTTTAGCGTATAGTTTGAAGAAAATATAGATAGTGTAATCAACCACTATTTAATAATCTTAGACTATATATTTGAAAGCTTTCGATCAACAGATTGAATATGACAATATTACCACCATTATTGATGAAGATTAGTCATGAATCTGATGTAAATTACTTTTATGATATCTATCTATACTAATATAATAAAGAGGAAAAGTTTTTTGGCTTGCATGTTTGTTTGTTCTCTGAAACTACCAGTCAGATTCGAAAAATTCTTTGTATCTGTTAGCCAGACTCACAAGGAATAGTATATGCACTATAGGCTATCTAACTTTAGGTTACAACTCTTAGCTAGCCTTAAATATTGAATTTTATTATGTAAGTTGGAAGTCGAGGCCCTCCCTAACTGCTTTATGCATGTGTGCTGGTGTTATTGTTAATGATACAAAGATATAATATAGTACAAAAATATTGGTCCTTAGTATAACCAAAAAAAATTCGGGATAGCTTATAATCGCCCATTTCAAATGGTTAATATAAAGATTATGATTGATATTTTTTTCAGTAATAGCCTGTTTTATATGACTATGATGTCTCCAAATTTCATTCAATTCGGCAAAAACGTTAGAAAAAAAATTGTTTTTTTTATTTATTCAAAAACCAAAGTAGATAAAGATCTGAATCTTGGTGGATCAAAGTACTTTATTATTACCAACATACTCTTGATGATGATCCAGATATCCTTCTGGGGCCGATGCAGTATGCTTATCGCCCTATGGCCTTTAGGATAAATTATTGGGATAGCTTTGCCTGCTAATGTATGTTGCCAGCCACACTTTGGACTGGAACACAGCAGTGAGGGCTACTGCACAAGTAAGTGAGGTTGTGTTGCCCTCACAGTTAAACTTTGTATGGTTCTATTAACTGCTGAATAAGTGTAGCATATTGTATATAATGTATTTACAACTTTTATATTGTTAACATGTAATAATTTATAAAATTTATTTACTTCAGGAAGGTTTCAACTTCCATCATTCCAGAGACAGTTTTGTGATGATGTACAAATGGTTACCAACTGAGACTTCATCAAATTTACCACCAGCCTGTCACACAAACCTTGGTGTAGGAGGAATGGTGTTTAATGAAAATAATCAAATATTAGTTGTAACTGAACAACATACAGAGTTCTTTCATTGGAAATTACCTGGTGGCTATGTTGAACGAGGTAAAAGTGTGATACTTTTCTTTATTTATTCATAAACTGAGATTTAAACACAACTTGATGTTAAATAATAATGTAGCTGAACACATGAAGCAATGATGGCTCAGTGGTAGTGTGTACTAAATATAAGTAACTCAGCAAAATTTCTTGCGCTAACTCCATAACTCAAGTGCAGCGTACTGCGCTGGTGCATTGAGTTAACTCAAATTTGCGCCATGGCGCAGCAAAATAATAAGCGAGGCAAGCGAGTTAGAAAAATTTATGAGTCAGATTATTGGCACAACGGCGCAGCTTGGCGTTGTGCCGTAGCCGGCTCGCTGCCCTAAAGTGTGCTGTGCGCCAACAAATTTGTAATTTAAGTGTGTTAACACATCTGTCGCAGTTAACTGTGTTGGCGCAATTGCGCGGCGTAGCGCAGTGTTACCCATGTCTAGTCTGTATGGACATTGGATTAATTAACATGAGCTCAAATTCCTGCAATGAGCCTGAGCTTTCGTGAAGGAAAACATCATAATTAAGCTATAGCTTGACGAAAGGGTATTTTCTAATGCCTACTTGGCTATCTACCATCCTCAAGTTGAAAATCAGTCACTAAGCAGCTATAGGTATGTTCCGGCAGCTACACTTTAGAGCCAGTTTCCTCACAAGGCTTAGGGTGTCATCATCTTGAACCACGTCATCACTTATCATCAGATTAGATTGTGGCCATAATGCTAAAGCTATAAATATAAACAATTTAAAAAAACACATGCATTATGACAGATTTTCCAAGTAAATGGTAGCTCACTAGGCAGGCATTAGGTAATTATCTAACACCATAATATAATGAACATTTTATTTTAAAGTAAATTTATCTTCAAGGTGAGGATATAAAAGATGCTGCAGTAAGAGAGGTAAAAGAAGAAACAGGCATTGATGCAACTTTTGAAGTCCATGGTCACATTGAGACAAACCCACAATATGATGTTTGGAAACTCTGACATTTATGTGGTTGTATTGCTAAGAGCAACTTCTGAAGCTATAACTAAATCCGACATTGAAATAGCTGCATGCAAGTGGATGGATGTGGAGGAATATCTCACTCATCCACATGTCCATGAGTTTAATCGATTCATTGTTAACCAAGCTTTGGATTTAAAGAAGAGAAAAATTAAATTGACCCTTCATAAGAATACAGTGAATGTAGGAAAATGGTCAAGGGAAATGTCATCTCTTGTGCTAGAGGATGCATTATGATGGAAAATAACATCTAATATTATGCAATTTTTGAGAACATTTAGACCAGGGCTGAATTAAGGCTTTGAAAATGATAAAAAAATGAAAAAAAAAATATTTACGGTCAATCTCAAGTCGGGAAGCGGGCTTTAAGGGTAAAAAACAGTTTATTTCGATTTCCGGCAAAACTACAAGTCCTATGGAGAAAAGTTACATGGCAAAGTTGTAGGTAATAAAAAGATCTACAAAAATTTATGCCAATAATTCAAATAATCAAGTTTTAGGCTTTTTATTTTTATCTTTTACAAAAAAAAAAAAAATGTTTTTCACGAAATTTGGTGAAAACTTTCATTTGCTCTTAATTTTTCTGTATAACGCAGTTTCACTTACTAGTGAAAGAGAAAGTAATAAGAGACTGATTCTATCCGTTTTATCCTCTACGTAATTAACAAACATGTGACGTCACGTTGTTAGAGATAGCGTTTTGGCGGCTTATTCAAATAGTGAAGTTACATTTTCTATTATTTGAAGAAATACACAAAATAAATAGTTTTTGGGGCTCAGCAAACCTCGCTAAATAGTCTGAAACGGTTTCGAAAAACCAGTCAAATAGCCTATTTTCAATAAATTCTCATGTTTCTTTGCATTTTCTGAGAACATTTACCATATTAATGTATTTTTTTATACCATCAGAAACTAGAGATTTCAACGAACAAAAAACCCGCCGACTTTTTTTAAAAAGTTGATATTTTGACGTGAGAATTTTCGATTGAAAATTAGGGTGCTTTTTCGATATTAAGTCAAAATAAGGTGAAATAATAAATATTTTAAATAAAAACAAATACCGTGTGTTTGGGACATAAAAGGCAATTTTTTCACCAAATTTTGTGATTTTTTTAAAATAAAATAATAAAAAACCAAAAACTTCATTATTTCAATTTTTCATATAAATTTTGAGGTTAAGTGAAATAAATGTAAATACAAAAGTTTACCTACAACTTTCCTATTTAACTTTTTTCTGTAGGACTTGTAGTTTTGCCGGAAATCAAGATAAACCGTTTTTTACCCTTAAAAACTCCCCCCCTTCCACTTCCCGACCTCAGATCGCCCGTAAATTATTTTCATTTTTGTTATATTCTATTCCTTTTCCAATGGGTTTCATCCTACTATTTTTTTTTTGTTTCAAACATTATCGATCCTGGTCTAATTAGACAAATTTATTTTTTACCATTGTCACTCGAAAAAGAGCATTTTATTCATTGATAACAGAGACACAACACAAGAGAATAAAAACTTTTTAAATATAGAACAACCATGAAACATAAATTATGTAGGTAAATATTAAAAAATAACACATATACGTAATAGAGAAATAAAAATCATGATAGGTTTATTGCTATGTGTATATTGGTCTTGATTTATATCATCTTTATCTTTAATTTTTAGTGTTCAATGTACCTGTTAATTTTCTTTGTAAAAACTGTGTGCCTGTAATTTCAGGCAATAAATGTATTTATTTTCTTTCTAACCTGTTTCATTACCACATTTACATGAATGTTCGACTCAGTCACTCGAATTAAATTGCTTCTTTTTTCACTTGTTGTGTGATCTACTATTTTTACTTATTTATTACTTACTATTTTTATCACTGGGGTCTGTGATATTTTTAATTTATTTTGTGAAGCACTTTTTATGATACCATTTTTTTTATAATTATCTGGTCATAATTTGTCAAGCTACAATACACAATTTACACTAAGTTGTGTAATTTTGCTAAAGAATAAAAATAATATTGATTAATAAATTGTTAATATAATACTAAATATCTTTTCTTATGTAATTTTGATAATTTATCAATGTAAAACTTGTAAACTTATCTAAGCATACTTGAAAATATTTAATGTTATGTAAATAATTGTGAATTATCTTTACTTTATGGGTATAGATTTAAATTGGTTAATGAGTTTCTTAACAAATAAATATGTGAAACAGTACATATCTTTTAATCCATAAACCAGTAAAAATGCAAAAAAGATACACATGGATAAGTAACCAATGAAATAATAATTTACATCCATTGTCCTAATGAATTATAACCCATGCTGTGTTTCTGTTATAATTTTTTACGTAATATTAACATCTTGGTATATTAAAAAAAATATAAGAGCCAAATCATATACTTGAGTGAAGTAGAAATAACTATGCCTTTATTGATTTGAGGAGTTACTTCAGATTTTAAAAGGAAATTCGCACCCATATTAATTTAGTAGCAAAATTTTGTAGGACAAATTCTAGAATTTGTAGTAAAATTAATATAAGTTATATGAATGTAAAAGTGGCTCCTCAATCTAAACATCTGAAATGAGGAGCCACCTGTAACTTTGTAAGTAATCAATGAATATTCTTGAAAAATTTGGTAGTAATTGTGTGTACCTACTAAAAATTTCGGTTAGGTACTGCTGAAATTCAAGAAAATACAGTACTTTTAGTATGGCTGTTCATTCTATATACAAGAGTGTGAATTTCCATAAAAGTTACTGGTCAATAAGTATTTTTACTTAATGATCATTTAGTAATAGTTGCGTTCGATTTTGTAACAGGAATAAAGTAGTAAGACTAACACCCATATTCTAAGACGTCTTTGACGTCGAATTAATCGAGGTTACCTTATAGAATCCTCGAAATAAATCGGGCTTGTCTTGAGGAAATTTGGAGGATCCTCGATTGAGGTTGAGTCGAGGAAAAACGTCCTTTAATCATACACTTTGGTTTTTGTCTATGATCACTCAAACGGCGGTCGGTTCTGTTGTTTACGTTTGAATTCTTCATTCGTTGTTTATCTAGTTTTAAATTCGTTATTGTATCGTATAATATAGACTAGGCACCATTGTTTCTCTATATATATTTGAGAAATAAATATTTATATTCCCTCTTTGAGTTAGGGGGAGTTCAAGCAACGCACTAGCACTAGTATAGTATTACAAGCGACCATAGGCTACGGTAGCCGTACGCTTGTTTACTATCTTAGTTGAATTAAAAAATAAAAATGTCAGTCAGTCAGAGTAGTTGGGTCTCCAAGAATTAACTGTAAAATGTATATAATAAATATATGTAATTTAAAGTATCCGGAAACGGAGGAACAAATTCGCGCGTATGTACGATCGATGGCTTTCTATTGAACACGCGGACACAGCTAGTAAATAATATAATATAAAATTTGATAGGCAAGACAGTAGTAGGTTTTCTGCATCTCGTAAATAGATACGTTGTATTATACTGACCATTCAAAGGTAGGAAATCCATTGCAAGCACCAACAGAAAAATAATTAAAGTAATAACTGAAGCTGTTTCCAAGCCAAGGTGAAACAATAAAAAAATAATGTCTTAAATATTTCTTGAGTAGTATTATTAGTACATAGTAATATTGAGTAGATCCCCATGTACCTTGAGTTAGACAGTTGTTTCCTCGATTTAAGTGACGTCAAGTGGAGGAGACTTTTGCAACTGTGAATACCGATTTCCTTGAATTAGGTTGTGTAGTCGAGGAAGTTTTGAGGAAACGTCTTAGAACATGGGTGTAAGCGAATTTAGTAAATAAACGCATTTTATTTGGCTCCTCAATCTTGTCGGAGTGCTTATAAATAATAGACTGTACCTATTATAAACATGGTATTAATAATTATCGAAATAAATACGATATTCATCACAAGTATTTCATTTTGAATAAAATTGCCATTTACATCAATTAATATGTTAGATATCAGTTTTAAAATAACTCGGCAGCAAAATAATGATAAAATACCACGTGCGCATTTTTATTATGCGAAATGATGTGAGAGGCGAGCGGTAATGTGAGCAGAGGAGGACGAATGGTGCTGAAATGGTTCGTAGATAAAACAAAAAAACTTTCAGCTCCTTTAGAATTGTATTATAGGTGCCTACGACCCACTCTATCTTATGTGACGCAGACGAAGTTACGCGGGTCAGCTAGTATACTCATATCTCAAACAGCAGAATGCCAACTCATTTATAGTGATTTTTTACCATAATTAAAGAAACAAATAGGAGTACACATTGTGTAACCGAAAAAATACTGCAAATTAGAAAGAATAGTAGAATGAAATTTATTATGGGTTAAATGCGTAATTATAGTGTATAATACTGGTCAATAAATGCGATATAATGTTTATGAGCTACAATGCACTTTAACTCGTCACAAAAAATAGTTTTGATATTATATTTATTGGAGGTAATGCACTGATAAATTAAACTGTTGTTAATTTATATCAGGTGGAGCATTTTTTTATACTACTAAGGTGGCAAACAAGCATACGGCCTGCTTGATGGTAAGTGGCTACCATAGCCTAAAGACGCTTGTAATACTATAGGTATGGCTAGCGTTTTGCCGACCTTGAAACCCTCTACCTCTTGGAGCTGTGGACACCCTACTCACCGCAAGAACACAACATGAACTTATTTGGCAGCAATCTTCTGTAGAGTGTAGGTATCCCACCAGTCGGAGTGCCCCAAGTAGAAAGAAACCTCCCATGATACATGGCATCATGCCCTATTAGCGAATGTATAGTTAACAAACATCCTTATCTAGATTATATACATCGCATCAGTATTGTCTATTGTTCGCTTTTTTTCGACAAATCGACTCTGATGATGACACAGGTTTCCAATCTCATCTACCACAAGCTTGAATATAAATTTCTTTCAACGTCTTTATACAAAGAAAATGACTCTGAACCACAATTTTTCGAGAATTTTTGTGACTAAGTTTATGTATGGACAGACTCCAAATTCATCATGGCCCTCTTTCTTTTGCTCTTAATTATTTTGTACATCGCAGTTTAGTATAGTAGTGAAAAAGAAAGTAATGACTGATTCTATTAGCTTTTTCCTCTACATTATTAACTAACACGTGACGTCACTTTGCTAAAGATAGCGTTTTGGCGGCTTTTTGAAATAGTGAAGTTTTATTTAGTATTATTTGAAGAAATACACAAAATAAATAAAAATAAGTTACTGATTTTGGGCTCGACAAAGCCTACTAAATAATCTGAAACGATTTCCAGAAACCAGTCAAATAGCCTATTCGATATTGTGTATATTCGGTATCTGGAAAAAAAATTACTTTTCGATGTTCTATAACAATTCAGTAACAAAGTTAACCATATCATAACGTGTCATGATGTATTAATTTTTTTATCCTGGTTTCATTCATATAATATGGTCTCCCTTGTCAGCGAATTGTTATGGAACATCGAAAAGTATTATTTTTCTAGATACCGAATTTATACAATATTGAATTTTACATATATATATATATATATATAGTAGTAGTAATTTCTACTAATTCCGTTTGATTCCGTTGTGACCTCACGTAGGAACAGTCAATTATTTATATGCAGAACGTCAGGATAGAGGAGCCAAATAAAATGCGTTTATTTTCCATATTGGCTGTCTTACTACTTCATTTGAACACTACTACTAAATGATCATTAATTCGAAATTGACAGATAACTTTCATGGAAATTCACGCTCTTATATATAGATTGAGGAGTCACTTTTACATTCTTATAACTTTTGTTACATTTTACTACAAATTCCAGAATTTAACCTACAACATTTTGCTACTAAATAAAGGTGCGAGTTTCCTTTTAAAATCCGCAGTGGCTCTTCAATGGATACGGACAT
Source organism: Saturnia japonica (assembly GCA_033032175.1). Taxonomy (NCBI): domain Eukaryota; kingdom Metazoa; phylum Arthropoda; class Insecta; order Lepidoptera; family Saturniidae; genus Saturnia; species Saturnia japonica. The sequence continues at coordinate 11,755,921 of CM065314.1, forward strand.
GAAATAACTTCCAAAAATGTACACTATAACACATAATATAGTTCAAAAGTGTATTACAATACACAAATTATATACAGTCTTTACATTTGGACTTAACAAGAGTTCGATTCACCAGTTAACTACAGCACAAAATTATCATTATTTAAATTTAGTCCATATATTAATTATTACAAAAGATGTACGTAACTGATTTTTACAATAATATCTTTCTATTAAATTACCACTGAATAAATAATGTTACTCTTTTTTACTTATTTAAATTGACATAATGTTACAGAGTTGTGAACAACAAAGTCAGAGTTGTTGGTACAATTCACTATGATAGTTCTATGGTTATACATTTTTAAATGAAATAAAAACAAAAAATATTTATGTTATTAAAAGAAATTAATTCAACATGAAATATATAAAAACATTTGTTATATCATTTTTAATCAAAAACTTAGATGAGTTTGCTTTTGGTGTGCAAGGTAAGCTGATGTTACGGTAATAATAATAATAAAAAATGACTATTCTACAACATGCATCTCAATCTAAGTCAGGAGTGGAAGAACTGTGATGCAACATTTCTCCGTCTTCATCTGAACTGTCCACATCACCAATAATAGACTTCAGGAATCCTCCAAATAGAGGATTTTGGTTATGTTTCTTTTGTGGTATTTCTATACCAAACCAAATTCGTCCAATATTATCTAAATAGACTGAATAATTTGGATCCCTTTTTATACTAATGGCATACCACTTCTTAAGTATCTTGAATTGAGCAGCATGTCTTCTGGAATTATACATGTAAGTTGTTTAAATTACATTATGTAGTAAATAATAATAGTCGAAACATAATTATAAAGAGTAGTTTCATTAAAAAAAAAATTGATATGCTTGCATAGCTATATAACTTAAACATGGGTAACACTGCGCTATGCCATGCAATTGCGCTAACTTAGTTTACTGCTCCAGGTGTGTTATCACACTTATTCCAAATGTGTTAGTGCATAACGCACTTCAGCACAGCAAGCTGGCTACGGCACAGAAACGTGTTGAACCGCTTCGCAGGTCAGCCAACAAATTTATTTCTCTAACTAGCTTGCCTCGAGTACCATTCTGCTGCGCCAAGGCGCAGTAACCTACTCTTGAGTTTTTGAGTTGGTGCAAGGAATTTCGCTGAGTTACCCATGTCCAAATAATAGTGCTAAAAAGTTGTTTCTTTTGTCTTCTTATTTAACGCCGCAAAAAGCACTTGCCAGTGTCATTGTGTTTAAGTCTTTCCAATATTCAAAGTAGAGGTGAGCGATTACGAATGATAACTGAATTGAGCTATGTACTAATTACAAATATAAACTGGAAAGCTAAAAAAAAAGGTCGCGCACATTCTTTCTTCATATATACCAATGAGTTAAAAAAAATCATTCGGTCATAATAATGACTAATTCTATCAAATTAGTAACTACTAATATTAGTAACCTAGCATTAGTAATTACTAATCATACTTTATATTATGAATGATCACTCATTATGAAATATCTAATAATATTAGTAATTACTAATGTCCATAATAGAATGATTACATTAGTATATCTCATAATCGCCCATCGCTAACTCAAAGTGGGTCCAACAAGATGGTGGCTCCCTTGTTATAACTCTCTAGGTAGTTTTTGTGGCATGTGTCATTTATTACATAATATAGGATCGAATAACCAAAGTTAATGAATTAAAACAAAAATATATCAATATAGATCTAAAACATCTAAAGATCCCACCAAAAACTCCAGTTGTTTCTTTATATACTAGCTCTGAAAAGTGACTGCTCTATATTGCTATTATAGTGTAATTCAAGACAATGTTAATCAGCAGAATATGAATCCATCAAATTGTGAATATGGCATTACCATTATACTGTCCTTGATGCAAAAAGCAATACATATAGGTAACAGGATATACACTGGTTAATCAGTATTAATCACAAAACATGACAATCTGAACCAAGTCACAATGTTAGGTTTTTTACTATGTACCAGTATATAATATTTTATGTTGGATATAAATGCCAATTTAAAAAAAATTGTGTAATTAATTACCTAACCTAAGACCCCAACTTTCTAAAGCCTTGAATTTTTTTTTAACTTATATTTAACAAGACTTTATAATATTGTAATTCAAAGTGATGATAGCTGCATGGTAAGTGATCTCTGTGCTTGGACATTGCGTCGATAGACGTAGGTTCAAATCTTGCAATGAGCCTGAGATTCTGGTTAAGGAAAACATCATAAAATTCCATTTAACACGGTGGCAGCACATTTTTTAATGTTGGGCTGGCCTGGCTAGTTATCACCCTCAAGTTGAGCATCTGTTACCAAGCACCTAAAGGGGTGTTTCGGCAGCTGCACTTAAGAACCAACCCCCCTCTAAAATGTTAACACTTTTGGCCTCATTGTTAAAAGAGGTTAAACTAGTGTAGGTAAAACATTGATTAATCTTTAAGCACTTTTGATTAATCAATAATTGATGTTTAAACTATCAATAATGTATATGATTACATTTTAAGATAGATATCAATAAAGATTTCAATGAATGGGCTTTTTTAGTTCTTCCAGTTACCAAGCTATGCAAGCTGTGGAACACACAAATGCTCTTCTTTTTCACTGTTACCAGTTCAATTTAATAATATGGCATTGAAATCACCATACACTGGGAATTTTAATAACAATGTAAAAAATAGGGTAATTAATTAATTTTAGATCTAATAATAAATAAACGTCACAAGGGGTTCTTTGGAAGGGAATTGTACTTTTAAATGCAATTGTCTTATCTTTAATCTGAACCTCACTAATAAGATGCTCACTAAACCTCACTAAAAAATCTTTTTATTAAATTGAACTGAAACAAAGTGTAGCAATCTAAGAAATAAATATGAAAAATTATAAGCATAATATAAAGTGCATAATATGTTATAGAATTGTTTCCACTTACTGCTCTATTGCACGTAACAAGAACCACAAAAAATTTAATAAGGGATATAAATATGGTGGGCCTTTATTATTGTTAATTGTGGGATGTTTGCCAGTATATGTATCAAAAGTGTCTGTTGCCATTTGTATGTTTCTTAAACACAAGAACTGCAACACAGCTTGTGCAATAAACAGGTCTATCTCAGACTTAAGTCCCCTTGTTGTATGCAGTTCTATCAACATGTTAGCATATGCAGAACCATCACTCGAATGTAAGAAATGTCTATGGGCTGCTGTGTATTTTTTCTCTTTCCAATAAACTTCTGCAATTTTCTATAAAGAATAAATTGTGTATTAATAATTCAATCATTTTTGTGTAATATAGATTACAAAATCGATTATAATAATAATCTCTTTTATATAAATTTTCTTGTCAGGTAGACGAAAGAATAGAATTTAGTATGCCAACAAAATGTGTGATATACTTTACTCATGCTTAACAAAGATAGTTTTTTTCATGCAGGGAAATTTGGGTAATTGAATTTTAATGCACCAATTTCAAATTTCATATATTAGCTTCTTTTCAATGAAATTGTCAATTACTGTACTTATAACAGATTTGATACTGAATGAACTGTTGTTTATTGATACAGGTTTAACAATTTATAACTCAAGCCAATATTCAATTAATAACTTTTTAAATTAACAACAAAATAAAAAAATATAAATTACTTTAAATATAAATGAAATAAGCTATAGTTTTTAATGAATATATTACATAGTTTCCAATTTAAGAAAATAATAATTTGGATTACATACTTGATTTAAATTTGTTTTATTTAAATATTACATATAACTTAATAATTAATAACAACTACTATGGTCAGGAGACCTGGCCAAATCCTGTCCCAATACAAATGTTGACTCAGATAAAGATGCTCTGGTGAGTATGATGATTTCCTGCTGGTGTCATACACTACAGCTTCTTAAGATCTGGCCAGATGATAACAACAATTGCAAAACATGATGGAAAAGCTAGCCCTTAAAAACTAAGAGTAGTCAATCTCTCTAGCCCACTGCTGCTTCAGGACAATGTTAGACCCCATACTTCAAAACAGATGGTCACTAACTTAGACAATCTGCAGTTGGAATGTCTTCGACACCCACAATACTCCCCAGACCTTGCTCCAACAGATTACCACTTCTATCAGAATTTGAACAATTTCTTGCAAGGAAAAAAATTCAATTCTGATGAGGGCTGTCCAAACCAACTTCAAAGATTGAAGAATTGAAAAGATTGAAAATTGATTCTCTCTCCCACAATTTTTTCAGCAATGGAATAAATGAACTACCCATAAAATGGCGAAAGTGCATAGATAATAATGGTACATACTTCGATTGATCAAATGTATAATTTCATGTTTTTATAATTTTACTTTTACCTTAACACTGATTTAATATGTAAGGACCTGATATTAGCTTTGAATATTGTTTCTTTTAATGATATTGTACTAATTACCTTATGTAAAACTGGATGCCCTTTTTTATTACTATCCATTGACCATTTCACAGCATTAGTCAGAAATGCTTCTCTCTCAGGAATACTCGAATTAATTAATTCGAATAATTTCGCTATCTTATCAAACCATTCTTCACAAGGTTTGGTTTCAGATTTTGTTAGGACATCTACAAGAAGTATGGCCAGGTCAGCGCCGCTACCTTGTTGATCGCGTTGTAGAAGCAAGGTAGACCCTTTGTGTAATAAATTTAATAACTCTGGATATTTTTTCTGACTCAGGTATCTGGAAATTTGCGAGATAAGCTAATGAATATATCAAAAATGCGAATATCTAATGGAAAATTATAATTAATATGATAAAATTACCTGAAATAAAGCGTTCTATACATTTGATGTGCCTCATAATATTGACCAGAATTAACCGAAGCTTCTAATTTATCTAGCACTCTTATTATTCCTCTCTCTCCGCGTGCAGCCATTATACCTTTTCCAGAAGGATCTGTTTTCTATTTCGTGTTCACACAAAACCAATTTACGCCATTGTGGCACATTGACAAATGTCAAATAAATCAAATATGTCTACAACTGACAAAATAATACTACAAACATTGTTGTCAAAAACGTCAAACTAGTTTTCTCTGTCATTCATCTATGCCGCGCCGCACCATAAGTTATAAGTTAAATAGACTTTTTTTGGTATAGTTCAGAGATAAATAACAATTCCGTAGAAAGAGCATAGCTGTTCTTCCCTTTCTTCGTCAAAGGAAAGGCAAAGGTATCTAGACCATATAGCCATTCAGATGTTGATTTTATAATCTCTTTATTTGTCACTTATAGGCCGAAGCCATGTCCTTTGTTTTTTCTTGTTCTTCTTGTTTTTTCCAGTGTGAATGTTTTTAAGCCTTCATAGTCTTTTCTAATCATGCAGCCAAGTCATATGTTATCTTTATAAAGTCAGATGTTATCGTTGCCAAGTAACGAAGAAGAAGAACATGATACCTGATTAGTAAATTATTTAATTTTGTTATAAGCACTATCGTTAAGTTAAGACAGATATCGGCTTCCCTCTTATTTATCCAAGTTAGAGGATATGGATATATGTATTATATTATGTAGATGCGAAAAACTATAGGTTATAAAAAAAGTAAGGACAAAAGGTTACATTTTATTGTTAAAGGTCTATCTTTAGTAACTGTAACAACGAATAGATAGGTTATTGAAAACGGCCGTAAGTCTTCGTCGTTTTTTCTTATCTTCAACATGAATTCAAAATTTCAAACAAGATGTTGGCTCCCTTGTTTGAACTATATAGAGGGATTTTCTGACAACTCCAAATGCATATTTCCAATTTATATTTATAATCCATTTCACTTAGGCACAACAACCAAAATATATCACGCAAAATACATAATATAGGGTCAAAAAACATAAGTTAGTGATTTCAAAATAAAAACCACAACATATCACTTTATGATCTCGCCAAAAACCACATTTAACCTAGGCTTGGGCAATTTAAATCCTACATACATACAGTATCTGATAACTAACTAATATCTATCTATATATAACTATATATATAGTGTATTGGATTTCCAAATACCGCGAGCCGTAACGTATACACATAGTTATTCGTATCTGTTCGTGTCGCTGTACTACGGTACAAACATGGTATATCCATGACAAAACTTAATTACTAGATTTCTTCGGTTTCGAAATTGTTTATTATTGGCTTCGAATTATTAGGTACTTTTGTTTTTGGGGCTAGGTTCCGGGGCGTTGCGGAGAAGCACCCTAGTCGGAAAAACTTTTGTAATAGCGTAAGATTTTTTAGCTGTAGCATATTTTCAATAAGTTTTATAGACGCGCTCGTAACCCAGAGGTCGTGAACGTGACCGCTGTGGCCAAAGTTCTAGGTTAGAATCCAACCTCGCCCAACCTTTTTTAAATTTTGCTTTTTAATAACTGTTTAAAGATAATTTTGTAAAGTGTTTATGTTGATTTTTATCGTAGAACTTGAAAATATTTTATAGTTTTCTTTTTTTTTGTTTGTTTGAAGTTTAGTTAAAATAATTTAAATGTTTAATTTGCGTTGTGTTAATAATAGTGTGTAAACTGTATATAAATATCATGACGTGGCTCATAATCAAACCCAAATTGTCAATACCAAGATCCATACAACATAGGCTGCAGTAATCGTTTACTATCAAGCGGATCACATGCTTGTTTGCTACCATCGTCTGTTGGGTACGCGTCACTTCCCCCTTGCGTGAGGGAGGGTGACGTTTCCCCGGTTTGAACGGGCGTTTTGTTGCGCCGGATGCCAGTCGGATGCGATGTTAGTAGTGAGGGGGTCCGGGGGGTGCAATAATGCACGACCGCTTGAGGTGCCGGGTCTTCAATGAAAGTCGAAATCTTGTTTGTTGATTGTTCGCAGGACGACCAAAGCTTTCTTCTTGTTGTTACTTGTACTCGTTGACTCGTTGAATTCATGAATTGCACCTTGCCCAATACGGCCCCTCTTCGATCTTAAGTAGTTCGGAGAATGACCGTAAAGAGAGCCCCGCTTTATTTCGTGTTTTAATTTCAATTTTCGCTTTGGTTGCCCTGTTAATCTCTCTATATATCTGTCATTATATATCTTATGTACACATGTCATAGATCAAAATGTTCCTTATCGTATTACCTATCCATTACATATTCATATATAATATACATCAAGTATATAATCCGTGCATAAGCCAAAAACAATGTAATTTACGGGCGGCATTACTGTTTTCCGTTCGTAAAGTTTCTATAATATTTGATATCCTTACTCTATTGGCTTACTCTATGCATTAATCTATTCTATATTAGTTGTATTCTCATATATGTAACACACAATACATAATCGTTTATATACATCTTAATATATAACATGCAACTTATAATGTAGCGTAGTCGCTAAATTTCTCTATAATATTGTCTGTATCAATCTATTTTATCGTAACACATAGTACATAACACGTAAACACAATAATATCACATAATAACCTAACAAGAAACACGAAAATGACTGTTCCCAACATCCTCCTCCTCGTGCGCAGCACCAATCTCCAGTCATGGCGATGCTGTCATAGTCTGCCTGGATCCATCGTCCCGTCGCTCGTAGCTCGTTGCAGGAACCAGCAGCACTACTTTGGAGCTCGGCCTCTTCAATGTTCCGCCGGCGGTGTGCACCTCTATCACTCGGATGCGGCCATCTGGTCCGGGGTGCATTTGAGTGATTACGCCCCGAGGCCATGTGTTTCGTGGCATTGTGGAGTCAATTATTAGGACAGTGTCTCCACACTGCAGGTCTTTTGTGCTTTCGTCCATCGACCTTCCTGGTAAGCAGGGTGGGTAAGTATTCTTTCAGCCACCTGCTCCAGAAATGGTCGGCCATGCGCTGCGACACCTTCCAGGTCCGTCGCCCGATGAGGTCTTCATCTGTGAAGGTTCCAATCCTTGGAGACCCGCAGGATCTCCCAATAAGGAAGTGATTGGGAGTCAGGGCCTCTTCACCTTCATTTTCCTCCGTGGTGACGAGCGGTCTTGAATTTACTATGTGTTCCACTTCCAAAAGAAGAGTGTGTAAGGTCTCTTCTTGCCGACACCTTTCCTTTAATGTCGCCGCTAGTGCCGTTTTGATTGAACGGACTAGGCGTTCCCACGCACCTCCCATATTTTGAGCCCCAGGTGGTATGAATTTCCACCGGATGTCCATCTTCTCTGCTGCGGTGGTGAGATCTTCCTTCTGCAATCCCTTGACTGCTTCTTCTAGCTCTTTACTGGCTCCGACGAAGTTGGTTCCGTTATCACTGTATATTGTGCTAGGTGTTCCTCACCTAGCTACCATGCGTCGAAGTGCCAGTATCATCGAATCCGTCGATAGAGACGCCGCCAACTCTATATGTACTGCCCTCGTGGTGAGACACGTAAACAGCGCTCCCATCTTTTCTCGTGGCGTCGTCCTATCGCGATCGTCATTGGCCCAAGGTAGTCCACAGCGGTGCAGGTGAATGGCAGCTCGCCGAATCGTAACCGCTCCTTTGGTAAGTTTCCGGTGGGTGGTCTAGATGGTGCGCTTCTGTATACTTTGCACCATTGGCACTGGTATGCCACCGTCCGTACTGTCGATCGCAGGCCCGAAACCCAGTAGCGTTGTCTTATCTCGTTCATCACGGTTGCATGGTTCCCGTGGTTGTACGCTACATGGTAATGTCGTATGAGCAACTTCGTGATCTTGTTCTTGCCATTCAAGACTACGGGTCGTCGATATGTTCTTTCCATAAACGTAGCCGCGTCGATCCTTCCTTTGACTCGTAACAGTCCATCTTCTTCGATGATGTCAAGCTTCTTCAACTTGCTGTGTCCATCGGAGTCTCTTGATGCCGTAGGTTTCCCGAAACTTTCTTCTTGACTTCTCATCAGCAACATTTTCTCAGCTTTTTCCAAGTGAGCCTTATCCAGAAGAAGGAACTTCTTTGCTTCTTTTGGTATTGCTGCCTTCGTCACGTCCTTGAGCTTCCTTTTCTTTGCTCTTCTCCAAGTCGGGTCTTGCTTTTCCATCTTACGGGAAACGAGAGTGTGCTCCTTTCGCTTGCGACACAGGTCAATAAATTGAAGCACCCTTGCCGTCGCTCTCCATAGCCTCGTCCAGCTCGAGAATCGTCCAGGTTCTGGTGTAGGCGGCTGATCTCTTGAGATCCTTGTGGTGGCAACAGTGTGCTTCTCTTTCTCTTCTTCCGTTGGTTTTGACTTAAATGAACGAGGTTCAGGCCAACTGGTCTCTTCTTGGCTAAGGAACGCGGGTCCATTAAACCAACGGTGGTTCTGTCCGAAGTCTCGCGGCACCCCTCTGGTTGCGTCGTCCGCTGGGTTCTGACTGGTCGGTACCCAACGCCACTCTTGAGGTTTTGAGAGGTCCTCTATTTCCGCGAGTCGATGCGCCATGAACGGTTTGAATGTCCTTGGATCTGATCTTATCCACGAAAGGACTGTGCTTGAATCAGTCCAGTAGACTCGTCTCTTAATCTTCAGATCCAGTTCTTCTTCCACCGCTCGTGTCATCCGAGTGCCTAACAGCGCAGCTTGCATCTCTAGCCGCGGGATGGATACTGGCTTGAGGGGAGTCACTCTTGCCTTTGGCTGCTAGTAGTGCGACTTGATAGCCTCCTTGTCCTTTGCTCGCTCTGTAGTATACTGCGCAAGCGTAGGCTGTCTCGCTGGCGTCGGTGAACGCGTGCAGCTCCCCCTCGTCGCTTGAGTCCGTGAAGCATCTCGGGATACGCAGATCTACCAGGATCTGTACGCTGGTGAAGTATTCCTTCCAGGCTTCTTGATCTTTCGGAGTGATTTCCTCATCCCAATCGACGCCGCTTCTCCATATGTTTTGTCTGAGTACCTTCCCTTGTATGAGAACCGGTGATGCCACTCCCATAGGATCGAAGGTGGCCATGACCGCATTCGTTACTTCTCTCTTGGTAGGTCCTCTTCTTATCGCGACGTCCTCCTTGAGTTTGCGAAGGCACGTTCTGAAACCCAGTTCGTCATCTCCCGTGCACTATCGCAAGCCCAGGGTCTTCTCTTCACTCGGTCCGATGTTGATCTCTTTTTGCCCGGTCTCTTTAGTGAGGCTTCTTAACACAGAGTGATTGTTGGACGCCCATCCTCTCAATTCGAACTTGGCTTTCCTGTGGATGGTGTCCACATCACTGGCTATCTTGATTGCCTCCTCTTCCGTGTCGAAACTCTGCAAGTAGTCGTCCATATAGTGATTATGTTCTATTGCACTAGCAGCTTCCGGGAACTGATCTTGATATTCTGCTGCATTCTTGTTCTTCACGAAGATTGCAGCACTAGGAGAGCAGGCGGCCCCAAATATGACTGATGTCATTCTGTATTCCTTGATGGGTCCTTCTGCTTGATCCCCCTTCCATAAGAACCTTAAGCTGTCACGGTCCTCTTCTCGTATCCATATTTGAAGAAACATCTCTTTGATGTCTGCTACCACTGCGATCGGTTTCTGGCGGAAGCGTAGCAGGACACCAAAGAGTGACTGCAGCAGGTCCGGGCCGGGTAAGAGCAGGTCGTTCAGACTCTTCCCTCCTGACTTGGCAGCAGCGTCGAACACCAGGCGTTTCTTCTTCTTGGTGGGATGCGTGACGGCAAAATGTGGCAAGTACCATTTCCTCCTTGAAGTGGATTCTCCTTCGGATTCTTCAGAGTATCTACTCTTTAATAGGTTCTCCATTTGGTTCTCGTATTCTATTTTCAGCTCCGGATCTTTCTGTAGCTCCTTCATAATCCCTTTCAGTCTTACTTCTGCGGCTTTGAAGTTGTCTGGCAACTCCTCGACATCATTCTTCCACAGAAGCCCGACTTCGAATCGTCCATCTTCCAAGCGTTGACAGGTTCTCTCCAATATGTCCATTGCTCTCTTTTCCTGGTCTGTGCTTGGTCTCTTAGGTAGAACCCCCAATGATTCCACCGCGAAATGATCCTTCATCAACTTCTCCAATGCTTCTTCACGTGCTGATACGTGTGCGCATGTGGTGAAGTTGACTGGTTTTGACGCGCCTCCATCGAACCCATGCAACACCCAACCAAGTTCTGTGAAGGATGCTACTGGTTGGTTCTTCTTTCCTTTGCGCGTTTCTCTTGAGATGATGAATTCCCAATTGTCTTGCCCTATTAACAACTTGGGAGAACCCTCTTCGTAATGCAGTTGATTCACCAGCTTCCTTAGGTGTGCGCAGTTCTCTATTGTGCTCCTCTCCAGTCTTTGAGGAGTCAGATGCATGTCGTCAATGGTGCGCACCCCGGTGACTGTTCGCTTCTTGGACTGGTGTAATCCCCTTATCTGCATGTTGAGCTTCATTAAATCCTTGTTTACCATGGATTTTCCTCCCACGGTCTCCAAATGAAGCGTCTCCTTAGGTCCGTTGAGGCCAACCTGTACCGCTAACCGTCGAGCCCAGGAGTGTAACTGTGAACCCCTCACCCAGCAGTGCCAGGACTTCAGCTGCTCCTGCTGGTCCATAGATCTCGACGGGAAGCATCTTCAAGTAAGCTCTTGATGACCTGGTGCAATTCACTGGTAGCCTCACGTTGTTGGCTACTTCTTTCCATCTTCTTGCTTGGACTCTTCTCTATCCTCATGAAGCAAGTCGTGATGCCATCGTTTGCAGGTTGAGCATGAAGGTTCTCTTTCCAATGCCTTCTGCTCAGGCACTTGTAGCATAATCGCGATTCCTTCGCGATACTCCATCTTTACTTTACAGGTGCTTGACGGAACCTTGGAAATTCCCGCAGGTAATGTCCCTCGTGGCAATGTGGGCATGCTGCTTTGTCTCTTCCTTCTCTTTCGATCTCCCGCTTCTCTCTATTTGGCCTCTCTTGGTCTATGTCTTAGAAAAACTCAATAACACTTTGCTTTACCTGGGAATCGAACCCAGGAAATCGAGCATAGCAGTCACGTTTAGGACCACTAGGCTAATGAGGCGTACACAAAGAGGCCTTGATATAAATAAAATTTATGTAAACTTGAAATATATGTATGTCTAAATTAAAAAAAAGAAATGTTAATTATATGTTCTCTTAATTTATGTAAAATTATACTTAACTTTATAAATAAAAACTAAACAATAATTTTGTAGTATATGCAAGCGCAGACGCGGGCACAGGTAGTGATTTCATAAAGATACCTTTGCCAAAGTCACTAAAATGAAAAGTAACCGCTCTAGCACATTCAATGAATTCGTTTATCTTAAAGTAATTATACGAAATGGATCAACAAAACATAAATATTAGTACTGTAAACCAATACGTTAAAAAATCATATCTCTACTGTGTGCACCGCACCGTAGGGGTAGAGTACATCGTTTCAAAATACATAGTTATATCGAGTTCTGTCTAATCAACCAATATCTATGGTATTAAAAAACATAGTTACGATACTAGATATTCAAAACCAGTATATCGATACGGTACGGTATGAGCTAAAAGCGTTATTATTTATTACCCATGGCTAAATTTTAATCATAAACTTTTTTTGGTATAGTTTTTTTCCTTTCTTCGTGGACTATTTAGCATAGTTTTAAAATCCTTGCTCAACTTAAAAGGCATGTAATATGTGACATTTTTAAACAGGCTAAAGCCATTTGTTTTCATCTTTCATTTTCCGCGCCTTTTCTCAACAATGGTGAATTGAAAACAAATGAGACGTCTATTTTATTTCTGCGAACATGTTCCCTTCTTATTCTCTTTATTTAGTAGCAACTGTGTTCTTGCAAAATCATACCAAAGTCACTTTTATAGAGTTCATTTTTTCAATTATCATGCAGCCAAGTCAGATGTTGTTTTTATAGTCCATAATTACCTTAAAAAGCTAAAGACATGTCATAAACATAAACGTCATTTACATAAAGGCCGAAGTCATGTCCTTTGTTTTTTCTTCTTCTTCTTCTTGTTTTTCTTTCCAGTGTCAATGTTTTAAGCCTTCGAAGTCTTTTCTAATCTTCAAAGTGAGTTCAAACATGATGGTGGCATCCTTGTTAAAATTATCTTGTGTTTTACTAGTCTTACAATAGGATTTTTTTTGTGCGTGTGTTATTGGAATACCGAAATATCATACATTTTCACGTATTGTCATTCAATTTTAAGAAATACCGGGTTACACTTTAGTATTCGTCATCGCAACTATCGCAAGCACTGCGCTTAGCGCATCGCAATTATATCGTGATGGCAAAGTGTTCACAAATATTTTTATACTGTAATTGTAATATTATTACGCTACGGTTCTATTTATTTAAATTAAGGATTAAAATATTAACGAGGATTCACATGTTTCTCAATTCTCTTTATTTTTCTAACAACAACTGTTGCCAACGCAACCACTTCAAAAAACGAATACATTCGGATTTCACAACATCCTCCGCACACCGAAACAAAGTATATATCCGAATGTTATATTACTGAAGTACAATTATATTATATAAAAATTTAACAATTTACAACTTTCCTCGAAGCTCTATCACAATATGAAAAAATTACAACCATTGCCATTATTAATTATAATAATAGTTTTACAATTATAAATTAATATAATGTATCATATTTGTCTGACAGATAATTAGTAACAAAAAATAAACTAAATATGGAGATTGCTATAAAAGACAGTTTAGAATAAAGAATTTAAACATATAACTTATACTCACTTGGCAGTTTTACCACCCTACCGCTGCGAGTCTTCAACTGTGGTTTCTCAGGACTCATTGATCTTTGTTGATCTGCTGAATTAGAGTTTAATAAACTATCATTACCTGTTGGGCTATTTTGATCATCAGAATCTGTCTTCAAAAAACTAAAATCAGTACATGTGATTTCTAGTTTGTACAGTCTTTGAAAAGGACGAACCTTGTACCCTACAGATGTTCTCACGCGTGCAGATCTGCTAATACCATCTCTTCCAGGGTAAATTTCTTCGATTAATCCTAAAGGCCACTTTATCCTTTTATCTCCGGTTTCAATTAAAACAATATCTCCTACTTTCAGACTATCAGCCTTTTCTCTTCCTCTTTGCACTAACATTGTTAAATATTCAGTTTTGAATCTATGTCTAAATTGCTCTCGAAGATTTTGTAAGTATCTTAGACGTTTATTCATGCCTTTTGCGTCAATCTGATCAATATCAGTTACATCTGTGTTGCTCAAAGGCTGTATGAAATGTGCTGGTGTCAATGGCTCCAATGCTTCAGCTTTATCGTTGTTAACATATGTCAATGGACGGCCATTCATTGTGGCTTCACAGTCACAAAGAATAGTTTGAAGCTCATCGTATGATACAGATGATTTTCCTAAGACACGACGCAGTAAATCTTTCATTATTCTTATCAGACGCTCCCAATACCCTCCCCACCAAGCAGCAGAAGGTACATTCATTTTCCACGTTATGCGTTCTATCATCGAGCGTCTTTGGATTTCATCCCAATCTAACAAGGTAAGTAGATGTTTAATTCCTTGAAAATTAGTGCCTTGGTCTGACATAAGCGTGTCGATGCGACCACGTCGTGCTATAAATCTCCTTAATGTCATTATAAATGATTCTGTGGACAAGGACTTAGTCAATTCTAGATGTACTGCACGATAGACAGCACAAGTGTAAAGCACAATCCAGCATTTCTCTCCATTTTTCAAATAAAGAGGTCCAGCGAGATCAACTCCTGTTGTTTGAAACGGTGCTGAACATGTTACACGTTCTGTAGGTAATGGAGCAGTCGGTGCTTGTACTGGTTTTGATCTATGTCTTATACATATGATGCATTTAGATATAACTGATCTCACTAGGCGACGAATTCCTATTATCCAGAATCTAGACCGGATGTCTGCAATTAGCTGATTGGTGCCTGCATGTTGTAGCTGTACATGTCTTTGTCTCACTAGTGCAGTCACAATAGGATTATTCGCTAAAAGTAGGTAAGGAGTTTTTATTTGTTCAGGAAAATCTGATAGCAGCAATTTTGTTTTAACTCTTAATATTCCTTCTTTATCATAAAACTGTGTCAGACTTCCACTCTTCTTTTCAATCAACTCCATATTTTCATGTTGTATAAATTTTATTATATGCTTTTCAGCCTCGTTAAATTCACTGTATGCTATTTCACCAATCCTCTTATTATTTTTATTACGTATATTATATATAAATCTCATTACCCAGGCCAACGTTCTTACAATCTTTGTATATTTACTGAAATAGTTTTCCAATTGTTTTAATATACTCTCATTTAAACTAATGTTTATATTGCATACAGTTTTCTTAAGTTCGACATGTGCCTCTTTTTCCTCAATCAGCAACTCCGACTTAGGCCACTGATCAGGTTCCAAGTGCAACCACTCTGGACCCTCCCACCAATGCATTTCGGCGAGAACTTTTGCATTGCATCCTCTGGAAGCTATGTCGGCCCAATTCTGCTGACCTGGAATATGATGCCAATTATGTGAATTAGTATTTTCTCTAATTTCCTTTACTCTGTTTCCTACAAATGTGTTCCACGCTAGTTCTCTTTTTATCCAGTATAGAACTACACAAGAATCTGACCAGCAATATATATCATACTCAGTAAGCTGGAGACTTTTTTGTACATTTGTAAGTAATCTTGTCCCTATCAAAGCAGCAGTTAACTCCAATCTGGGGATAGTCATATTCTTTGGTGGTGATACTCTAGCCTTCGCGGCTACTAATTGTACTGATATTTTATTATTTTTCTGCGCCCTCAAAAAAACACAAGCTCCATATCCATCTTTACTAGCATCGCAAAACATGTGTAGACCCAGCTTGCATTCTTTAATTAATTCAGTAGTCAAACGTCGAGGAATTTTACAAATATTAAGGTATGTTATATATTTATACCAATCTTGAAATTTATTCAACAAATCTGTGGGTAATATTTCATCCCACACAAGCTCCCGACGCCAAGTTTCTTTTAGTATCAACTTAGGCGTTAACATAGCTGGACATATGAATCCAATAGGATCAAATATTTTCTGAGTTATTGACAATAGATGTCTCTTTGTGATATTTTTGATATCTTCATATGTAGGCAGATCTTGTGTATTACAGCAAAGTTTGTCTGAAACAGTATCCCACACAAGACCGAGTACTGATATTTCAGATTCATTTGTTTCATTAATATGCATTGGTGCTGTAACCCACTGTCTTAACTCAAACTTAACCTTATTCATGATTTGTTTAGAGTCATATATAAATTTACATACCTCCGATTTATAGTCTAAGCTGGTTACACAATTATCTACATAGAATGACTTTTTCAGTAATTGTGCTGACTCTGTATATTCATCTGTTACCTGCCTCAAGTGATGCTGAATAGTTGCAGACAATAAAAATGGGCTACATGTTAGTCCAAATACAACTCTGCAATGTCTGTAAGTTAAAACTTCAGTCCTTTTATTATCTTTCCATCACAAAAATCTTAAACACTCTCTATCACTGGGCATAACAACAATTTGTAAAAATGCTTTTGCTATATCAGCTGTTATACCTATGGCTCTTTTTCTGAACTGTGCAATTAATGTAGGAATTTGCTCTAGAAAATTCATCCCTTTCTCTAAACAAGAGTTTAATGACCTTCCGTTAATATCACATGCAGAAGCATCAAATACTGGTCTTATTGTTGTTGTTAAACTCGAGTCTTTAAACACTGGCTTGTGGGGTAAGTAATGTGATTGACTTTTATTCCTTTCAGAATTTAACACAAGCTCAACTATACCTGATTCTTGCCAATTCTTTATTATAGCATCATAACTATCAAAAGTACCATTAGATACTAATTTCTTAGTCATTGACTCTAATCTTTTAAATGCTAAATCATAATTATTTAATAAATTATCATGACCTGGTTTCCAAGGAAGCTGAACTTCATACCTGTTTTCAGAATTAACTTTTATGCTTTCTTCAAACCTCATAATCACCTCGGCCTCTATTTCACTGTTAGATTTTACTTCAACAGGATCTCGAATACCTAATGTCTCCAACAACCAATAACCTGTTAAATCGTTTTTATTATTAATACAGAATAAAGTTGTAGTTATAATATTATTTAATGTAGAACTCACCTGTATTCCTTGTAAAGTCCAACCTAGTTTAGTTTTTATACCTGTCATACCATTCTCCAATTGTATTACATTTGGTGTCATTAAAACACCTGAAAAATCTGAACCTATCAATAGGCCAATCTCTGTTGAACATTCTACATTATCTGTCAGAGTTATACCATGTTGTTGTAACATATTATAAATCTGTGTGTCACACTTATTGACCCTTGGAATATATTTACAAATACAAGATTGGCTTAAGGCTGTTATATTAAATATAAATGTACTGTCCAAATTCTCAACATTAAAACTATACACTCTGTGTTCCTTAGTGTTAACAGTCACTCCACCAAATAAAGAATGAGTTAAGAACTCCTTACTGATAGCTGAAATTTTCAGTTCTTGTACCACATCTTGTAGTATGTATGATCTCTGAGACCCATTGTCCAAGAGTGCTCTTACTGTTTTCTTCTTTCCATTGTATACAATGTTGACAGTAACAGTTTGTAGTAAAGTCTCCTTTTGTCCTGACTGACTCTGTGCTGACAATGATGTTGATAAATCATTATTCTCAGTTTTAGATCTGGTCTTTTGTGTGTAGCATAACACTGATGAGTGTCTTTTTCCACATATAAAACATTTTACAAAAGATTTACATACTTTTGCATAATGTCCAACTTTCAGACAAATGAGACATGCTTTCTTCTTTCTTAGATGTTCCTCTCTTTGTTCAACAGACATTTTCGTCATCTTGTAGCATTCCATATTTGAGTGTGTTTCCTTATCACACCATATACAACTCTTTGATTTCTTCACTGGTGTTTTAGACTGTGCTATTAAACAACTAGCTGTTGGTTCAGAATTATTATTTGTTTCTGTACTAAAGGTGTTCTTGGCCATAGCAATTCTTTGTTCACTTTCCACTTCTTTCTTGAGAAATGATAATAGATTTGTCAACTCTTCCTCCATATTTATAGTATGTGTTGTAGAACGTTCCCACGCTTTTAGTATGTCATGTGGCAATGAAGATTCAACCATTGGTAAAATAAATGCAGAATACTTCTCTTTTGTAACACCTAACATCTCAAGAGCTCTAAGCTGTGCATTCAGCTTGTCATATAATGTTGTAAGATCTAATTTACCTCCTTCAACTTTGAGCAAGATCAGTGACAACAACTCTCTGACATATACTTGTATTAATAGCTCATCTCGGGCATATCTAGATTTTAATTGGGCCATACACTCCTTATAATTATCACCATATGGTGGGTAACTTTCTACTAATGCACGAACCTCTGTATTGGGTGTGATAGATTGCAGTAGATAATAAAATTTGTCATCATTATCCATTGATAGGTCCTCGTCTATCTTTTTAAATTGACCCCAAAAGGATAACCAATTTTTCACATTGCCATCGAATTTCTTTAACTCAATGGGAGGCAATTTTAATTGTTTGATGTTACCTTTCATTTTTATACTGCTGTTATTATAATCCTCGTATTTAGCGTTTAGCCATCTCGTCTGATATTTTTCACAGTCTTCCTCTTCTGACTCTAAATCACTTTCTTTCCAATCTTGTGTAGACAAAAGTAATTTTCTTATTTCTTCATTTTGACACTGAAGCCTCTCATATAATTCTTTTAATTTTATCCAGTGCATTCTCATCTCACACTGTTCCGGTTTTTCTTTATTTGTCTCATAATGCCGGCTCAATGTGGAATCCATATTATTCGCTGCCTTCGTGAATAATCTACGCGTCACAGTTCTCTCCTTAATTTTTGACTCCATATTTAGTATCGTAAATTACCATAGTCACGGTCGCTACAATGTAATATTATTACGCTACGGTTCTATTTATTTAAATTAAGGATTAAAATATTAACGAGGATTCACATGTTTCTCAATTCTCTTTATTTTTCTAACAACAACTGTTGCCAACGCAACCACTTCAAAAAACGAATACATTCGGATTTCACAACAGTAATAAATAATATAATCTCAATTATATACAAAATGTACTCTGTGTGTACATTTAGCTTATGGAGGGTAGACGGACGTAGACATAGAGATCTGGGAGCCTAGCCAAGTTGCAAACATTATTATCTACTCCCTTTCTATATTCTCTAACGCCTTAGCTTAAGCAACTTTAAGTTGCTAGGCAAGTTTACGTGATTGTGTCGAGCGATCATTCTCTAATGCCGATCCATAAAAAATTGTTTTTAGTATATGGTAAACGTTCGTTCGTCAGTCACAAATGTGCTCGAGATTTATAAACTACAATAACGCTTCGTTCGCGCTTGTAAAGAGAGCAACATGGCTACTTTGGCTAGGTAATGTGTGGGGCATAGCGATCGGCATGAAAGAAACGATTAATTTGTATTATATCATTTTGATTGAATAAATAAACATGTACACTTGGCTACGGTTTTTCTATTCGTCTTCTTCCTAACTTGGCAACCGGTCCTCTTTAATGAAGACCATTACTGCCATTATCGAGTGAATTATAGTATCATGTGTTATGACGTTTTAGTATCGTAACAAGATGGTGGCTCCCATGTTAGAACTTTCTACGAAATTTTTGTGGGATCTCGGAATGAATGCTTTCAGCTTACTCCACCTCACTTTGCACAAAAACCAAACTATATCACGCAAAACGCCACCAATATTATATAATATAGGGTCAAAAACCTAAGTTATAGAATTAAAAATAAAAACCATAACATGTCACTTCAAGATCCGGCCAAAAACTCCTTCTATTCGTCTGTTTCGATCACGTGTTTTAACGTGTAAATATGTCAATTCCATACATTTTTTTAGTTTTATCTAAGTGTTAACAATAACTGTAGAAAGGCAACTTGGCTAAGCCCTCTGAGATAGTATAGCCACACCACATACGTAATGGTATGATATCTAATAACTACGTCTGTGGCATGATGGAGCCACGCAAAGAGTAACGCAATACATGGAGCCACATATCCTATTACGATAAAAACTAAACGGACGCTCTATATTTAATGGCGGCAAAATTCGTTATCGAATTCCCTAATATCGGCTACGCCTCGTATATTTTTGCTAATAAACTCTTAATTTTCCTATTATTGCAATTATTGTCAATGCCGTATCGCAATTACACGTCGTATAAACTAATTTAAGACGAGACTTTCGCTATGCTCAATAACATCCTGTGTGTGCGCTTCGACCTGCGAGGGTTTATCAACAGCGGAGGAAAGTGAGACAAGTGAGTCCGAAGTGCCCGATGTATTCTCGAAGGGTTGGCTTTTATAGATAGGTATATATTATATTGCGATACCGCGATTAATTCTATTCGCATTATCGTGAGCGCGGTGACTGCAGTCGAGGCATCTGTCTATAGTTTCTAATATAAAAATTAATAAATAATAAAATTAATAATAATAAAATTAAAGTGTCTGTTTGTAATGTCAAAACAACTGTTTTTTACTAAATGGATGTGAAGGTATATAAGTACCTACTTATTACACAAAAACAATTTTTGAAATATTTTCTGTCTGTCGGTTTGTTCCAGATAATCTCCGCAACGGTTGGACCGATTTTGAAGAGAAATTCACTGGCAGATAGCTGATGTTATAAGGAGTAACTTGGACTACTTTTATTTTAGAAAAATAATTAGGGTTCTGCGCAAATAATAAAAAGAACTGGTTATGGTAAATCAATTCGGGCGCTTAAATTGCTTACGCTGAGTAAACCTTAGGAGATATTTCAAATTAATATAGTACATAATTGTAGATATTTAAAAGACCTACAAAAAAGTCAGGGAGAGTATACCTCTATCTTCTAAGGAACACCCACAATAAGCATTATGTCTTTAAAATAACCGGGAGCGAGGATAGCACGATTTGCGTGTGTGCCCGACTGACAGCATTCTGTAGTCCACGCGAGCGCAGCCGCAGGCACAGCTAGTTTAATATAAAATATTAATAAGTTCTATGGATCATTTACAATAAGCATATAACCGGGAGCGGGGGTAGCATGATTCACGCGTGTACCTACCCGACTGACAGTATTATATAGTCCACGCGAATGCGGCAGCGGGCAATGCTAGCCTATCTATATAAATACAATGATAAAGGTTTGTCGTTATACGCGTATCAAACAAAAACTACTGGATAGATTTTGATCATTTTTTTTGTTTTACTCCTTATATACATACTTGGTCTTTATATCAACAAGACAATTTCTAACAAAAAATAAAACCATCTTCAATGATTTTGGAATATTCCTTGGCGTAACTTAGAACTTGAAGTTGAAGTATCCCCTACCCTATCTACCAAAAAAAGAATTATTCAAATTGGTTCATAAACAAAGAAGTTATGACTGAGCATCCAATAAAAAAACATTTCAATTGAATAATCTCCATCTTTTATGAATTCGGTTTAAAAAAATCGATATCTTCGTTCAATAAACAGTTATTAAAGTTTTAAGAAAGTACGATTTTTATTAGCAGTACGCGTTCAGTGATGTGTTCCTCCGAAGACGAAGTCGCGGTTATCAGCTAGTCAGAAATATGTGTGGCGATGGTTCTTCCGCAGTCCACCCTTGCACATGTTCTATATATAATAGTATTCTTAATTACATTCTCTATATTTATATATCATAAAATATCGATACGGATCCGTGTATTTAGTTTTATACATTGTATGTAGTGGAGAAATACACTACATATATCAATCGCATACCGCACTTCCAGCAATGATGTAAGTACAGTCATTTTTCCAAACTAGTATTAATTTTTTTTTTATTTTACTATATGTAATTTCTTTATCGGTCACGGCTTCAATAATTTGGATGAAATTTTGTGTTTAGTACATGTCAGCCTCATAGCAGAAGTCAATAGGTATATCAGATGATTTTTTTAATGCTTATTAAATTTAGGAATAAACGAGACAAATTTATAAATTATTTTGGCCGCATTACAATAATTTAATTTACCAATATATTAATATAGGTGGCTTCTTTTTCATACATTTTTTTAAGACTCTGAATGAAGCTGGTCGCCCCGGTACGGATTGCTTTATAAAGAAAATTCTTTATAACTTTTATTTTATATGTCTCACAGTATATCGAAGTAAATTATTAATACCTTAAAGATATACATGGTAGCAAAGAAACGACATTGTTCCAGTAGGTAGGTAAGACATCGGGCCTCTAGCAAAGAGTTTATTTTATTCATGGTAGAGAGTTCAGTACCTACGTGAGCAGCTTTGTAAAGAAATAATATAAGGTAAATAACCAAATGCTAACCTAAAACCGAAATTACCTACCGCAGAATTACGTTATACTCGAATGCAATTTAGATTCCTAATTATCTTAATAGAATTAACATAGAAACAGTTTATCGTTTAATAGCACTTTGCTAATCGTACAAGCCACACTCACAGGTAAGTAATCAAGCAATATACTGCAGTACATAATTAGAATATGCAATACTGGCGACCCGCCCCATTTTCACACGGGAGTTTATCGCTTTGGTATTGGTAGTTCATAACTTCATAGTTACGAAAAGTGCGCTTAACTTGCGACCCGTAATTCATCATAGGTGCGGTGTGCCGGCCAACCGTTTCTTTGGTTGCGCGTAATTTTGAATCCATGATATCTTCTACGGTTTTCATTTAAATGATATAATGTAATGATCAGTTTTAATCTACATTAAATACACAAGTTAATTAACGCATTTATCTGGATAAGAATTAATACTGGATTAAGAAAAAAACATGGCAAAAAACCTAACATGTTTAATTTTTATTTTGAAGATAACCATGGTCACTGTATTTATATCCTATCTATACATATGCCATAACGGCCTTTTCTCTAGGTTTTTTAAATAACTAAAATTCTTTATTACATTATTTTGATGTATCGCTTAACGTTTAGCCAGCGTAAGCTATGTAAACACCCGAAAATCGACTTATTGACGACTTGGTTACAAAACAATGGATTTTCTCTAATAAACAAAAACTTTATTGCAATGTAGTGTTTAAAGAAAACCTTCCATAAAAATTCTCTAAATGACAGTGAAAACAATATAAAAATCTATTGCGCGATTTAGAAGTAGTAAGCGGACATACAGACAGACGTGGATAGCAACTTTATTTTATACTATGTATTGATTTATAATAAGGTTGTTGCTGATGTAAGGTCTTTCATACATCAGCGGATGCTGATGCTGATTTTATTTATTTACTTTAAAAATTTAGAAAAATGTACTGATCCGTATGAATTTACTATTAAAAGATACTTATTTCCATTACTATTCATTAAAAGATATCTTAATAATTTTGGATGTTAACGTTAAAAAAATCCAAATTGTACATGAAGACACCCTTTCTAAGTCTCTACCAATCAATAATAAAATTCGAGTATAATTAATCATATCAGAATATATCAGTGGGTAGTTGTATCTTAAAAACAACAAATGAGCCATCTTTTCGGATTGAAGTCTGTAACTGTTTGTGTGTGATTAAATAGCTTGTGAATTATTCCAGCACTGCTGACTAGCGTTCGCTAGGAACACTCGCCAAATCTTTGAGCCAGCCTGGAAAGTTCCTTATGTCTTCTGTCTGTGTTATGTCTATTAATTTTCCACCAACCAAGTGGTTTTTTTTACCCAGTAAGCTTTTCTTCCTTACAATATTTTTTAATTGTTTTTATAATCGTCTCCAGAGGGTGGTATTTTTTAGCACAATATAGATCAACTTTCACTCTCGATTCTCACGATAGTGTGTTTTGTTTTACTATTAAAAATAAAATAATCAAAGGTCAAATAAGCTATGATTGGTCAAAAGTGGTAAGGTTGTGCTGTGAAGGATATGGTCCTTTGAACGTATTGCGACTTGAATATCAGCATCGATCAATGCGAATGCCGATGCTGATATCAAAACAGTACTGATCATCCGCGGATGCTGATACTCATATCAAAACGATGCTGATCATCCACGGATGCTGATGCAGATATTCGCAACAACCCTAATTTATAACTACACTATGAATTTTCTTTTTAAAGTATTTGAATATATTGTGTAGGAGGTAATATCTTATATTAGTGATCCGATTCAAAAAAGATCACTGATAGAAAACTAAGTTCAGGGTGTATAGACTATGTTTCATTGTTATTATGTATTATATTGTAACTAGCTGTGCCCCACGGTTTCACCCGTATAAATTTTATCCGACAAACACCACGCCGCGCCGCCAACGCTCCCCTGTAGCCTATTATCTATACATGTATACTATGTAAGTATAAAAAGAAGTCGCTTCCCGCTATCTGTCCCCTATGTACACCTAGTTCTAAACTACGCAACGAATTTTAATGCGGTTTTCAATAACATTTAGAGATTTTTTTACGCAAGGTTTCCATTTAGTTTTTTGTATAGTAGAGAAAATTCAGTTATTTGTAATCAAGTCGTCAAAAAATTATTTTTGGACGCTTACATGGCGTACGCCGGCTAAATCTTATGAGATATATCAAAATAATGTTATAAAGAATTATAGTTTTTCAAAAAGCCTAGAGAAGATTCCGCGATGGCATATGTTTATTTCCTAAAGTTGACTCACAGTAACCATTTTTATCGACAACATAATAATTTAAAATATTATGTTATTTCCGAAGCTATTTTCTCCAATTCAGTATTTATCTTGATCCAGATAAGTTTGTTAGTTAACTTGGGCATTTAATGTAGATTAAGATTGTCCTTTACAGTTTTCCATTAAAATTAATACCATAGAAGATATCACAAATTCAAAATTATTCGTTGTAAACTGTATCCGTGCAAAGCTGGGGCGGGTCGCTAATGTTTTATAAAATACAATTTATGTTTAGCAAAACTATGCACAGATGACGTGCCTTAACAACTTCCCCTACGATATAATTCAAACCGGATACACCACAGATCTCTTGGGATACACCGACTGATAACGGAAGTCGTTTATTAGTTAATAAGTTTTGTATGAAGCCAACAGTTGACGTTAGGTAACTGTTACTATGTGAATTACGATTTTATACTTCGTGTGCTATCTAAGAATCTATACAGCCATTTTGTGTAATTTCTAATATCTACTTACAGAAACTATATAAAAAGTTCATGTTTTTGTTAGAATAATATTCAATAAAAGCGTTATCTGTTGTTTATACCGTACAACAGATTATAATTTCTTTATTTAATTTGATATGTCGAAACTTTGGCTCATTGTTTGTAATTTTTTAAAGAAGTTTGTTAGTAAATATAAACATGATCAGTACTTTTTGTTTTAATTTTTACCCTTTCATAATATCAATATTAAAAGTACAACATATCCAAATAATGTATAGTTTACATGCTATATCCGTGGATATTTGTATCAGACTGCATTTACTCTTTTTTCCCAACGACAACAAAGAGAAGGTGGGTGCGTGCTACTTTAACCCACCCGTTTAAGTTATCATTTCTGTCGAGCGTCCCGAGACGCACACGGCTTTTTTTTCTATACATTATTTTATTCGTTTTTAAATGATTATTGTGTTTGTTTACGTCAAATACGACCTACTTTAACATTTTGTGCCGTTTTTCGTTTCGAGTGAGAGATATTTTCATTTTTTCCTTTGTGGTTATATAATTGGTTAGGTTAGGTTTGAATCGTGAACATGCCAAAAATAAATAATTTTTCGTTGAAAATACATAATATACTATTCCTAGATAGAGACATAACCTCAAAATTGAAAAAAAAAAATTCTCAAAATCTATTTGTTTCTGAACTTTTTCCCTTAGAGGGGATTACTTCTAATCCTCCTCTCCCTCCTCCGCCGTTCACAGCATCAAATTCAGTGGTAGACCACCGAGACATGAAGAATCCTTAGATAGTCACCGCTGTCATACCAGCGCACTCCGTAAACGGTAACTGGATATGCACTTGCTGATTCCGAAACGCGATGCGCACTGAATCACTATATCACAGTACATACACAATAGCGCCGTTATAGCTCTACCGTCCAACTATCGAACTTTCCTCGTTCGTTACTCAGAAGGTTACAACCCGTGCTGGTGATGTTGACTTGGGTGTCTCTAGTCTTAAGATGGTAGACATCTTTTATCCTCAAGTAGCATTTATAAATAAACATCTTTCAGTATGTTGGAGTCCTGACTAAGGAGACTGTTCTTATTTAGACTAATCGATTTCAACATTTCAAATAGTAATCTTATATTTTACTAGCAGTGCCCCACAGTTTCACCCGTGTTAATTTTATCCGACAAACACCGCGCCGCTAACGCAAGTACAAATTATTTTAATTTTTCATTATCACCTAAACTATGTCTCCAAATGACATACTATTAAGAACAAAATTTAACTTCATAAAATTGTCCTTTATTATGAAGTAACTTTTGTTCGTAAGGATTAATACGCCATTTCTAAAAATAATGCTTATAAATCACTTTTTAATTTTTAACAAATCTTTGTCACAAAATACCTTATTATGGCTTATGTATAAGATATAGGTATATGCTATCGCTGACTTTTTTTTAGATATACTAAAGACCGATATTTCTGTACAACATCATATTTTCGAATCATTAACGATAACGCTAGCGCTCGCGGATAAAGCAGTTCAGGTGGGCCTCGACTATCAACTTACGTAACAAAAATCAATATTTAAGACTAGCTGAGACTTGTAATCTAATTTTAGATAGCCTATACTATTCCTCGTGAGTCTGGCTAATAGCTAAAAAAAGAATTTTTTGAATACGACCGGTAGTTCCAGAGATTAGTGTGTTTAAACAAACAAACAAAAACAAAAAACTTTTCCGCTTTATTATATTATAGTATCGATACCTACATAGTAGGCATAGTAGGCAGCCCGATTGGTGCAACACCTCCACCATATACAAGGTGTCCAGAAAGGGTATCGGGTATTTGTAAGTTCAATGAAACAAAAATTATTTGTATGCAAAAAAAAAGTTTATTGTTTATTATTAGCATATGAATTGGAGAATTATTTGGAAAAGATGATGTTATCCAAATGATGACCGTTACGTTGCTGGCACTCTTCTAAACGGAAACGAAGATTGGCGATAACACGTTGACACATAGCTATCGATATTGCTGCCATTTCTGACCTGATGTTTTGCTTTAACTGGGTTAGATTTGTCGGATTGTTTTGATAAACCTTACTTTTAAGGTATCCCCATGCAAAATAGTCAAGCGGGCTAAGGTCGGGGCTTCTGGGAGGCCAGTTGATGTTACCCCTTCGCGAAATGACTTTATTAGGGAATAATTCGTTAACAACTTCCATTGAGTCATTTGAGGTATGGCAAGTGGCCCCATCTTGCTGGAACCACGTTCTTGAGTTGAAACCTGCAAACTCCTGCAACTCTGGGACCAAAAAATTTCGCAACATATCCCAATAACGGTCACTATTCACATTAATTGCTCGGCCTCGTTGATCTTCATGAAAATAAGGACCAATTATGCCTTTAGCAGACATAGCGGCCCAAACAACGACCTTTGGGCTATGCAGGAGGGGTCGTTCATGCGTTCGTCTCGGATTCTCCACTGCCCAGTACCGACAATTCTGCTTATTAACATGACCATTCAGGTGATTTTTGCTTCGTCACTGAACAGTATGTTGTTAAAGTTGTTAAATCGCTGCAGCATTTCGTTCGCAAAATTCAGTCGATTAGCATAGTCCGTATCCTTCAATTCTTGAACCAATTGAATTTTATAGGCTTTTAGATGTAAGTCTTTCTTTAAAATCGAATGTAAAGACGATTTTTTGATGTTCAACGCTTGGCTTCGCTTTCGGATGGATAAAGACGGATTTTGACGAACTGACGCCTCAACTTCTTCAATTGTTTCTTCATCGCGAACTGAACGAGGACGACCAGAGTTTTGAATTTTAACTGTCGCACCTGTATTCTCGAACATCCTGATCCATTTCCTAATGCTATCGTCACTTGGCGCGTGGCGTATTCGATATTCCGCACGATAGAGACGTTGAGCAGTCACTATTGAATCACCATTACGATAATACGCTCGTACGCAAAATGCGCGATGCGTCCCCGAGTACTCTTCCATCGTGACTAAAACTCCACAAAATGGCGGACGCCACGAACCCCTCCCCGCACCCTTTAGACGCCCCGTTTCGAATATGGCGTGAAAACAAATACCCGATACCCTTTCTGGACACCTTGTAGAAGGTCGCATCCAAATAATGTTATGTTGTGTGCCTGCGGTGAGTAGTAGAGTAGGGATCAAGGTCGGCAGAGCACTAGAGATACCTACGGTGTTACACATGTCCATAGGCTACGGTAACCGCTACAATCAATTGTTTGCCACCGTTGTGGTATAAAATAAAAAGTTTTTGTTAAGAAATGTCTATGCGGTAGGTCAGGCCGGCTGTTGCGATGGTGACGAACAGTGAGCTAGGATTTGAAAAATAGAGAAAATTCGGAAGTCAGAATTTCGATCTCATTTTTGTTTATAGGGACTAAGGTCATAATTGCAGTATACCTGTAATCAAGCGGAGTGGTAGGGGTCGCGACCACCATACACATAGTAATAAAATAAACCCCTTCACAGTGATTTTCTTTTGGTTTGCTGCGTTTCGGTATCACCCGGTGCATATCCAGTAATCAATTTTTTGATTAATATACCATTTTTGTGTTATGTCATTATTATTTACTTTGACAAACCATCCTTACATGCAAATTTTCTATTAAAAACAGTTTCGATGTCGATTGTATTTTGTAATTTTCTGCAATGAGATATACATTGGCTGATTTTAAAACGCGACAAATCAAAAGGGAGCCACTATGACGGACAGCCAACATGTGTGTGTTGGCTGCGACTCAATCAGACTGCCTCGACATATCTTCATTAATTGTTCAAAAGGTACTTTTTTTATTTTCACCAAATAGTCCACTGGCCATAGTCAGAGACTACATTTTTAACAGGCTTAAAAAAAGAGGGTGGTGGTTCTCAATTTGAATGTATTTTGTTATGGATGTTGTTCAGTCGTAACTTCTTTCTTTATGGACCGATATGGATAATTGTTTTTTCTTGGAAAGCGGATACCTCAAGAGTGATCCTATTTTAATCTCATTAGCATTGGACCTTCAACTTCGCAGATACACCAGCTAACTCTTCAAAATCATTGAAGTTGGTGCTACTCTTCTTCAATTGACTTCAACAAAAGGCGGAGGTTACAAATTTTAATGTTATTTTAATGTATCTTCAGCCATAACTTCTTTCTTTATGGACCGATATGGATAATTGTTTTTTCTTGGAAAGCGGATACCTCAAGATTGGTCCTATTTTAATCTCATTAGCATTGGACCTTCAACTTCGCAGATACACCAGCTAACTCTTCAAAATCATTGAAGTTGGTGCTACTCTTCTTCAATTGACTTCAACAAAAGGCGGAGGTTACAAATTTTAATGTTATTTTAATGTATCTTCAGCCATAACTTCTTTCTTTATGGACCGATATGGATAATTGTTTTTTCTTGGAAAGCGGATACCTCAAGAGTGATCCTATTTTAATCTCATTAGCATTGGACCTTCAACTTCGCAGATACACCAGCTAACTCTTCAAAATCATTGAAGTTGGTGCTACTCTTCTTCAATTGACTTCAACAAAAGGCGGAGGTTACAAATTTTAATGTTATTTTAATGTATCTTCAGCCATAACTTCTTTCTTTATGGACCGATATGGATAATTGTTTTTTCTTGGAAAGCGGATACCTCAAGATTGGTCCTATTTTAATCTCATTAGCATTGGACCTTCAACTTCGCAGATACACCAGCTAACTCTTTAAAATCATTGAAGTTGGTGCTACTCTTCTTCAATTGACTTCAACAAAAGGCGGAGGTTACAAATTTTAATGTTATTTTAATGTATCTTCAGCCATAACTTCTTTCTTTATGGACCGATATGGATAATTGTTTTTTCTTGGAAAGCGGATACCTCAAGATTGGTCCTATTTTAATCTCATTAGCATTGGACCTTCAACTTCGCAGATACACCAGCTAACTCTTTAAAATCATTGAAGTTGGTGCTACTCTTCTTCAATTGACTTCAACAAAAGGCGGAGGTTACAAATTTTAATGTTATTTTAATGTATCTTCAGCCATAACTTCTTTGTTTATGAACCGATTTGGATGATTTTTTCATTGGATTGGAGATACCTAAAGGGTGATTTAATTTTAATTTCATTGGCGGTGGGGCTTCAACTTTGAAGATACACAAAGGAACTCTTAATTTTCTTTTTCGTTAAAAATTGTCTTGTAGAAAGACGGTTAGGGCAACCTCCCTAAGTGGAAGTAGAATCACCACAATACCGACATTCTGTATTTCACGAAGGCAGAACTGTGGGCACAGCAAGCAATATATAGGTAGTTATGATTTATTAATTTGAATGAAGAAACAAATCGTTTTTAATATTGAAATTTTAAATGGAAATAATGTTTATTCATACAAATTTAAATTACTATGAAACAAAAAAATAATAATAAAAGTCAGTAAAATTAATATTATTAGTAATGTCATCATGTCGTTGTCACGCTGCAGGCGGAATATTTTTTTACTTAAATATTTTTATTTTCTTACACGGAAAAACTATCACTTCTTAGAGCGTATACAATAGTATACGATATACAATAGAATACAATAGTAAGTACTTTTTTTTCAGTTACATCAAAATTGGAAGCGAGGTCTAGAACGTCTCTTATCCTAAAGATGGAAGGCATGTAGTCGCAGCGGGACCTTTCAGCTGGACTTCAGTTCTCCCCGAAGGGGACAAAATTTGATGAAATGGTCTCCCTACTAAGTCCAAAACATTCATGCATACCAGAGAGAGAGAGAGAGAGAGCTACCACCAGTGATACTCCACACAAGCAAGCGAAGGTGTGTGAGAAGTTAGCTGATATACTAACCCGTTCCTCTACTTCCAAAGTGGCTAAAAGGAAGATGGAGGACAGAGTTCGCAAACCGCGTCAGAAAATAAATGAATCGGAGAAATAAGAGGCCATTTTTTTAAGAATTTCATTGTAGATCGACCCGAAGTTTTTAGCTTAGTCAAGCGCTTTCCAAACGATTATCAGCCTACGTCTTCTTTCGAAGCATAAAAGATTGTTTCTTCTGTTATTTATTTTATCCATCACTCAATTAACTATAATCATGACATTTTCCTACTAGGTTTGACAGAAAGGATTACTTTGGTATATTTTTTTTTGTTTCGAAAGCTCATGGAGAGGTTTTTTTTAATTTATTTTCCGAATTACCAACAATCATGCCATTTTCCTACTGGGGTTAACAGAAAGGATTACTAAGGTATATGTTATTTTGTTTAGAAAGCTCATGGAGCGGTTTTTTTAAACTTATTTTACGAATTACCAACAATCATGCCATTTCCCTACTGGGGTTGACAAAAATAATTACTTTGGTTTGTTTTATTTTATTTTGTAAAACATTACTTTCTTAATTATCTTTTATACAAATTCATAGTTCATTATGTAATATTATGTTAAATAAAGGTTAACGTATTTTGCAGTATGGTTTATATTTTAATTTAAATATAATAGATTCTAATATGATGTCTTTATAGTTTGAGAAAATTGTATGTTAACTGATTTTTTTCTGTGTAAAAGAATTAAAAGTCGCTGTGGCCGAGTTGTTTAGACCAGCGGAAGACCAATGTTATGTCCGTAGGTTCAACGAATTTTTCAGAATTCATTTACAACAAATTCAAATTGGTAACAGTATCGGCTGACGGTGCAAGAAAACGTCGCGTCGTGAGGAAACTTGAATGCTTGAGCAATATTCTTAAGACAATAAATGATCTTTGTTGTTATTATTTGGAAAATCGGTAATGTGCTTAGGAAGTTGATTGTGAAACTTAACACCATTACCTAAAAAGCTTTTATTAAGTTTAGTAAGGGGAAAAGGTGGGATAATTATTTTAATGGCCAGTACTGAAATTGTGCCTGTCGTTTACAAATTCATAGTTACTGATTTTTTTTTAAACATATCATAGAAAGCAGGGTCATCTATATACATAGTATAAAATGAAGTCGCTTCCCGCTGTATGATCCATATGTACGTTTAGATCTTTTAAACAATGCAACGGATTTCAATGCGGTTTTCACTAATATTTAGAGAATTGTTTTACGGACGGTTAATGTATACAATACATTCCAATTAAGTATTTGTATAGTTGATAAAATTCAATTATTTATTTCGTCAAAATCAAATAAGTTGTATGTAATCACAATAATTATTTAACGCACATTAAATGATTACAAATAGTTAAGCTTTTGTTATTGTGAAGTTGCCAAAAACTTTGTATCCTCTGAACATGAGTTCTTTTTTACTTCGCATCTAAAAATTGCAATTCAGCATCTTGCAAAATAATTGTAATAAATCCTCATTCCTATTTATACATATCAGCGGAAACAATTCCGATGTTGTACGTTAGTGTACTGTGTATCTATATTAAATATTTATTGAGACAACACGGAAAGGTCGCAGTTAAGTAAAGCGGCTGAGTCCACCCGAAGCCTAAAGCGCTGCGGTTAGCGGCGTCCCAGTGTCCCACCGTAAAGTGTTTCACATAAATAACATTCGGGTGTTATTTATTTAATTATTCTTTTTATTATATTGCTTATTTACACAGGTTCTACTGAAAAATAAATCGTATAAGTTTTGGCATACTATGTAGATACATCTAACTTGATATGTTTATAAAGTAACTAGTTGATACTGGTTAGTTTAGGTAAATTAGATTAGATTAGATGATTATGATTTTAACAGCACGACAACAAAAAGAAAACACATTGCTGAACGCGTAGTGCTTATACAAATCTTAGTTTCTTATAACTCTAATAATAACATTTTTATTCAATGAAAATATAGTGATAATTTTTTTACATATTAGGGACCAAGTATCCAAGGTGTAAAACAAAAAAAAAAATCAAAATGTATTCCGTACATTTTGCGTAATGCGCTCACAACGGCAAACCTCTATCATTTTATTGCTATAGATACTAGCTGATACCCGCGACTTCGTCTGCGTATTATTCGATGTACACCGACTGATCTCGGAACACGACAAACCAAAAGAAAAATATTGATAGGTTTATCACTATGTGTACGGTGGTGGCGATTCCTACCAGTCTGTTATATTACTGCACATACACTGACTGACCCCGTAACGCGATCAATATGTGTATGGTATTGTAATTATATGCCAGTATGAATCCAACACATTAATACCGATCCAATAAAACTCAAAAATAATTGAAATCATCTCTAATTGTAAAATCATACCTTATTGTACCGCCTTGCGGGATGATTAAACAAAAAAATGCGAAACCCTCTTATTTCTTACCAAAAGCTTAAAAATGTCCTTCTCCAAGGTTTAATAATAGGTCTTTACCTATGAAATTGCCGTTCTGCAGTACTGGCCATTTCAAATCAAAATAATTTTTGTTTGGCTAAGAATTCTAATTTCAAATTAATTTTATTTTAAAAACATGGAATTCTTTTTCCAAAAGTAGTCATTTGTTTATTGATTAGTGTTACATTTTCATCGCATTTCAATCTTTTTTGTCATCATGGATACGTTAAAAATTCGAGTAATTATGGAATATGAGTACCGTCGTGGCAGCAACGCAGCACAAGCGGCACGCAACATCAACGACGTTTACGGAGCTAACACTACAAACCAACGCACCACCTGTTATTGGTTTGCTCGCTTCCTTTCTGGGAATTTCGACCTGAAAAATGAATCTCGCGGTCGTCCGAAGACTTTGGTCGACAATGATGAATTAAAGGCGATTGTGGAAGCTGATGTAATACAATCTACGGCTGAATTAGCAGCCGCTTTCGACGTTAGCGTCAAAACAATATTGATCCATTTGCGTCAAATTGGCAAGGTAAAAAAGCTTGACAAATGGGTGCCCCACGAACTCAATGATCGCCAGCGCGAAGTACACGTCGAGATGTGCCTTGCACTGCTCAACAGACACACAAATGAAGGAATTTTGAACCGCATTATTACCTGCGATGAAAAATGGATTCTGTTTGATAACTGCAAGCGCTCAGCAAGTTGGTTGGATCCTGGTTCAGCACCTAAACAATGGCCTAAACGAAAACTTACCCCTAGAAAAGTGATGGTCACTGTTTGGTGGGCTAGCGCCGGTGTGATTCATCACAGCTTCTTACCAAACGGGGTAAGCATTACTGCAGATGTGTACTGTGAAGAACTGAACACAATGATGGAGAAGCTGGCACATCTCCAACCAGCATTGGTCAATCGCTCGTCTCCGCTGCTCCTGCACGACAACGCGTGACCTCATACTGCACAGCAGACGGTCTCCAAGTTGCAAGAACTGGGGTTGGAAGTTCTCCGTCATCCGCCCTACTCACCAGACCTTGCGCCTACAGACTACTACTTTTTCCAGAATTTGGATAACTCCTTGGCGGGGAAAAAATTCAATACCCGAGAGGCAGTACAAAATGTCTTTGAAGAATTTGTTGCCTCCCGTCCAGCTGATTTATTTAAGAAGGGCATCAATAAACTGCCACTGCGCTGACAAAGATGCATTGATTGCATGGGTGATTACTTCGATTAATACAAATAAAAAATACATGAAAAAAAATCGTTTAATTTTTTCCATACAAAACGGCAATTTCATAGTTAAAGACCTAATATCTCTATACTAAAATTCACCAAAACTGGTTGATCGCCTATTTCACCGTTTAAGTTTTATTTTCGCGACAAAAGGTAGCCTATGTCCTTTCCAAAGGTCCAATCTATCCCTATACCAAAATTGGTTCAGCGACTTAGGTGTGAAAACGTAACAGACTGACAGAGTCACTTTCGCATTTATAATATTATAAGTAAATATGTAAGTACATATAAGTATTGATTATAGTCGCTTGAATACTTGGTAGGTATCATTCTTTAATATTAATGCTGATTTTCATTGTTTTTTTTTTCATTGAATTAGATACAATCTATGACATCATGAATATATAAGAAAAATTAAAATCTTCTTCATTTTAATTATTAATGGCAACTGTGTTTATTCAAAAATCTATCAACGTTAGTTGAATAGAATAGTTATTATTCTAGTAATCTTTAAACATAGCTCCAACAAGATGGCGGCTCTCTTGTTAAAACTGTCCAGGGAGTTTTTGTAGCAACATAAAATGCATGTTCAAATCCACTTCACGTGTATAAAACAACCAACCTACATCACTTAAAATGCCGTCAAAATTACATCATAGGGCCAAATAACAAAACATGTGATGGAATAAAATAAAAACCACCACATGCCTAATTCAATATCCAAATTTAAAATTCTGTTTCGACTTTCATTATAAAATGAAAAATAAATCTATCTACCATAATATAATAAAGCGAAAGAGTTTTTGTTTGTTTAAACACGCGATAGCATATGCCTATCTCTTATACATAAACCTCATTAAGGTATTTTGTGACAAAGATTTGTTGAACATAAAGAAGTGATTTATAAGCATTATTTTAGGCATGGCATATTAATCTTTATGAATGAAAGTTGTTTCACCTTCAACACACTTTTATGAAGATAAACCTTGGCCTTTAGAGCATGTTATTTATACTCATAGTTTGGGAGATAGGTAATGGAAAATTAAAATAATTCAACACTCGGTTCGGGTCTACGAAAAGTAGTAAGTGGCACGAACGAGCCGAATGAGTGTGAACCATAAACGTCGACATTCCCGATAAAAATATAGTCTATGCCTACTGAAGTAAAATGATAAATCACTTATTACTTTTAAATTATACGCGAGTGAAACCGCGGGGCACAGCTAGTATATAAATAAAACGCAAAATATTTAGAGGTGTACTAATGTACACCCACAGTTTGCTGGGCATGTTTTTAGATCCCATGTAATAGGGGGCCATATTATTATCATTAATCGGGCACAAAGCCAAACTCCGAGCAGCTACTGAGAATTTCATAGAAAAACCCAATAACACTTTGCTCGACCTGGGAATCGAACCCAAGTCCTCGAGCTTAGCAATCGCGCTTACGACCACTAGGCTAATGAGATGCTAATGCGGCTAATGAAGAAATTACACGCGGCGGATTATTATATACGTGGATTCATATACCTTACCTGTGAATGGTAAATTTGTACCTACTAATTTTTATCCAAAAACTTTCTTAGTATTATATACCTGTATTATAGTACCAATTTATTAAGAAGAATTAGGGTTATAGCCACGGTAATAAAATATGACTCAGGTGGTAATTTGGTCCGCAGTTTATCGATTCTGTAGGTTCGAATAATTCGGGGACTGCAGAGAAAAGGTATTGATATAAACGAGCTTAGAGTTCTAATAGTTTTTTTTTTTTCGATTTGATCTTACTGTTAGCCTGAGGTGCCCTATCCCAAAAAAACAGAACCGCTGATGGATTTTACAGCTTTACCTGGCTTGGGGGCGAGCGCCAGCCGCGAAAGCGTGGGCAACAAGCGCGCAAGGGTACCAAAGTGGCCGGACCTCGGCTTGGGCTGTTGCCGCGTTTGCAAAGAAGTCGCGATCGACTAATTCCCTATTCGTAAAATTTGAGCTAAACTAACATATACATATACACACGTCCCTGCCTTCTGGGAGGAAGGAAGGAAATTGTGTATATGTATTTAGTGATCTGAAAATTCTGTATTCAATTTTCGATAGGTATACTATATATAGGACACTGGTCACGAATATGCGCTTCATTTTTTATGTTTGTTTGTCTGAAACGGCTTGACTAATTCTTATGAAATTCTGTATACGGGAAGTTTATTTCATTGGTCAATTGATAGGCGGCTATAATGATTATCAATATGAGGTACTTTTAGAAATAAGCAGTAAAAAAGAAGTTATAAAACAATATTTTTTTATTAATTCTTGACCGCTTTTGATTAACTAAATTTCATTATTATAACATTCAGGAATTATAAATTATTTCATAGTTGATGAGCTATAACAATTTTCAATATTAATTATAGAAATCGCAATAAAAAGCAGAATAAAAAAAAAACATCAATTCACACCCGATTCCTATGTAATCTTGTAGACAGGAAGCATACGTCATTCCTTAATTGATGTTGTGAAAAACCGTTATTTTTGATGTTTAATCGGTTTAAAGCAAAAGTAAGTTGTACACTTACGCCATTCTTGCAGTCAGGATAATTCAAAACCATTATTTGTAAAAATTATTACTACTTCAGTCATATGCAAGATAATTCTTCATAGTACCTTACGTTAATTTCAGTTTACTTTGTAAATCAATTTCTCTCCATACAATATAAAATTTCTGCACATGATAGAAATCTTGTCTTTCTATATAATGATGCTTGCTAGTTACAGCATTTTAAAGGTATTTAAAAAAATTATTTGCTGTAACAAGAGGACGGAATCAACATAGAAATAAAGACCATTATGGATACATAATATAGAAAATTAAAAATATGTTTTTAAATTCATGTTTCTACAAGTTATAGTTTTGAAGTAATTTTTTTTCCTTTTCAGAAAAGTTTTTTGGCTCTGCTGAAAAGTTGGTATTTTGTGGGTTACAGCCAATATGTTTTCTTGTGTCAATATAGTAAGATTATATATATTATTCATCAACCGTAATTAACGACTGTTAAAAACTAGATTCTATATTTTAAACGATAAATAGAATGAACGGTCAAACAGTGCATACGCAGCCAGATCATATCTCGTAACCTAATGCTTTGTTGTTCAAAATTATTAATATTCACACATAGATTAATGATTGGTTTCCGCGTTGCTGAAAACAACACACTAAACTAGAATAAGATTTGTTTACATTTGGTGTAAAATAAAACAAAACAAACACTATAAAACCTGTGATCTGGAGACTAACGATATTTATGATGTTGGCATTTATGGCAATTTGGGACCCCTTTTTCAGAAATACACATTTGATTTCTTGTTTGTATTAATTTATTTATTATAAATATATGTATTTATAATGATCAGAATCGTTTCCGTTTCCGAACGGAAATCGTTTAATGTACACAAGTAATTCTATAAAATAATTAATTTCTACTTAAACTATTTATTTAAGGTATGAAATGATTCATTGTGGACGTAGAACATTTTAACAATGAAATGAAGAATTATGGGTTTAAAATTGTTTAAAACATTCATCATTATTCTGTCCCAGATATCGAGTATAATTTAAAGTTCAAACTAAAGCGCTCGACAGAGCTTTACTGGGAGTTCGCTCTGAATTGAAGTCAAATTGAATTGATCATATCTCAAACAAAAGAACATAATATTATTATTTCCTACTTTGCATTACAATTTTAAATGGCCTTTGGATATTTCATTCAAACTGTCTTTTGTGTTACTTTTATCAGTATTCGAGGAATGAATATCACTTTACAATAATAACATGATTTCGTTATCAAAGGAACTAAAACGTTTTTATAGTTTATCTTGAAAACATAATAAGAAAAACCTCACTTTAAAACAAAATCTCCATGTGAATAATATACACGCCTATTATAGGTAGTTGTTTTTTTATATTAGAAAGACTTTATAAACGTTATTTTTTTGCAAATAATTTTTTAGTGAAATGTAAACAGAAAATTGAATTATTTTAGTTTATAGTTTATGGTAACATAATCTTTGTATCGAAACTTTTACAGCTTTTGGGATAATTTCTGTAAAATTTGAAAGCAATTGCAGTTATTATTTTGCTATTATCTATATATTTTACTCCTTCTTAAATAAATCTTTTTTTTTTTCTTTCATATTTCGCATATTAACAACTGAAATAATCTGAAGATTTAAATCTTTCCGAACAAATATTTAATTACTTATTACTGAGTATCGAATAATTTCATAACTTGAGCAAACGGAATCGAAGTACTACTTTCGTTCACAAGTCTGATAGTAGATTCGTACTATGTTCTCTATTATTAATCTCTTGCACTATAACAAACGCCGACATCTTTGTAGTTGAAATTCTGAGAGAGTATAATTATTGTATACTTATGTATACTGGAAATTCAGGCGGCTATGCACGTCATTCGTGCATGGTTAAGCGAAGTCTAACGCCCATTAATTTTGAACCAACGACGAGGAGCGCTGAGCTACACGGATATGGTTGAACATAAATTGTTTTGTTTCAAATAGAATCACGCATATGTATGTATCTATACCAATATTATAAAGAGGAAAGATTAGATTTTTTTTTGGGTAATGGATAAACTCAAAAACTACTGGACTGATTTTTAAATTCTTTCACCAATATAAAGCTACAGTCTCAGCGAGTAACATAGGCTATATTATAATCTGAAAATTTATTTATTCCTCATAAAAATGGCAATAGTTTTACACAAAGTATAAAAAATTGCCTACACAGGTGCGTTGACGATGTTTGTCGTATAAAATTAACACGGGTGAAACCGTAGGGCACAGCTAGTATTTAAATAAATGAAAAAGTTGACATGACTAACTAATTTTGTATTATGATTTTTTTAATTGTCTATAGGTTATTGTATTTGGCCACAATCTCACGTGATATTAAGTGACGACGTGACTCAAAATGCTAACACGTCCAGCCTAGTGGGGCAACTGGCTCTAAAGTCCAGCTGACGGAACACACCTATAGGAGCTTGACAACAGATTTTCAACTTGAGTGTGGTAATTAACGGGTAATAGAAAATGCCCTACCACCATATTATGGTTTGATCACGATGTTTTCTCACACCGAAATCTCAGGCTTACTGCAGGGATTCGAACTCACGTCGATCGACACAGTGTCCGTGTACGCCACTTACAACTGAGCCATCATTGTTTGACAAAACAAATTGTTTCAACCAGGAAAACTAAAACATAGTTTTTTAACTACTATACGAAATTAAACGAAACAAAGATAAAGTATGTACAGACAGATTAATAACAAACATTTTGGCAAACCACTTTTGGCATCCGATAAACGTATGTACCAATTGTCTGGTTAGCTAAATTGTATGCGATTAAAACAATATTATTTTGCAAATACGGAATTCCATAACATAACATAATTTTGAAATGATTAGAATCGTTTTTATCAAGTAGTATGCTTAAAGTCAAGAAAAGTTTTTTAGAAAAAGTTGTATTTATTTCTTCTTCAAAATATCACTTAAAATATAGTCTAGGACGTGAACACAATCGATGTCGATCAATACGATTTGACAACACATCATTGTATCCACTAATAATAAAACTACAACAAAAAATAACATTTTTTTAAATTGGAGAACTTCAAATTTAAAAACTGGTTAATTTATTTGTAGACCGAGGTGTTTGTGCTTATACAACTATTCATTATTTATTCCGAACGATCATAACTTTTTTGATCAACGCCTGTGGTTCATGTCAGAGTAACAACATACGGTTACAATGAACCAAACATAAATAAAAGTGACGTAAAAATTAATTGACCAAATGTTATGTAACTTAATCTATACATAGTTTAAAGTAAAGTGATTTCCCGCTGTCTGTCCCTATGTACACTTAAATATTTTAAACTACATCACAGATTTTAATGCTGTTTTCACTATCATTCATTCATTCATTGTATAGTAGAGAATGTTAATTATTTTTAATCATGTCGAAGGTTGATTCACAGTAATCATTTTTATCTTCAACATAATAATTAAAAATATTACGTTATATGCAAAGCTATTTTCACCAATTCATTATTAAATCTTTATGTAGATAAATTTGTTAATTACTTTCGGTATTAAATATAGATTAAAATTGTCCTTCAGAGTTTTCGATTTAAATGCATATCGTAGAAGATATTACGAATTCAAAATTACGCTCAATCTAAGAAATCCCTCTCAGCAAAACGGTTGCGATCGGTTAGCTGGTACTCCGCACCTATTAGGTCGGGGAAAAAGTGTTTTCGCATAACGTAGGTATAAACTTGTTATAAAATTTCTTTGGCTGTACTATTTGTATCTGACTGGTTTTGACAACTTTAAAAATGTTACATTAAAAAAAAATTAAAATAAAGTTGTTTCCCGCTAATTTTCTTTTGTTTTTCTTTCTGTAGAAATTAGTGAATCTAATGAAGAAATTCGATACACTTTAAAATATTATTACAAAAAGGGCAAAAATGCATCTCAAGCAGCGAAAAAAATTTGTGATGTTTATGGGCCTGATGCAGTGTCAGTAAGAGTAGCACTAAGTTGGTTCAAACGTTTTCAGTCCCTGTTATGAATAAAATGGGCGCCATTTTTGAAAAAGTGGGAGCAAGACCGGCATATCAGTAGTTACGATGTAGCTGAAGAACTGGAAATTGACCACAAAACAGTTTTAACCCATTTGAAGAAAGCTGGCTATACCAAAATGATCGATATTTGGGTGCCACACGAGCTCACTGAAAGAAAGCTAATGAACCGTGTACTCATTTGTGATTCATTATTGAAACGTAATGAAACTGAGCCGTTTTTGAAGAGATTTATAACTGGCGATGAAAAATGGATCACGTACGACAAGAACGTGGGAAAAAGGTCGGCCAGGCTTTACAGACTGTGGCTAAACCTGGGCTAACTCGAAATAAGGTGATGCTATGTGTATGGTGGGACTGGAAGGGCATTGTTCATTATGAGCTTTTACCGCAAGGCAAAACTATCGATTCGGATCTCTACTGCCAACAACTGATGTGATTAAAGGAAGCAGTTAAGAAAAAGTGGACGGAATTGATCAACGCTAGACCACACACATCTTTAGCCACTCTGCAAGAATTAAGAGAGTTTGGCTGGGAGGTGTTAGTGCATCCACCATATAGCCCTGACCTTGCAACTTCAGATTTTTACCTGTTTCGGTCTCTTCAGAATTCTTTAGGTTCTGTAAGGTTAACATCAAGAGAGGACTGCCAAAACTATTTGTACCATTTTTTTATCAGAAGTTCCAAAGTTTCTACAGCAACGGGATCATGTCTCTACCTACAAAATCGCGGAAAGTCTTCGAACAAAACGGCACATATATACTGTAAATAAAAGTAAATAAACTTTGAAAAAAATGTCTTGAGTTTTTCATAGAAAAATGCGAAGAAACTTTTTCCTTTTTATAATAAAGTACGCATCGCGAGCTGAGCGCACTATGCGTAACTTTGAAGCTACATAATATACCATCACGCCTGTATCCTGAAGTGTTAGGCAGAGGTGTACACCCAACGTTCGCCGGCTATGTTTTAGGTCATCAGTTATGATTCATCAATATTAAAGCGATAATCTCTATATCGGGCTTTTTAAACATAAAATACACCACTTTAAAAATGTACCCGTTCGAAGTTGGAGCGGGTCGCTAGTATATTATGTAAAAGGGTAAAA
The DNA here is from genome assembly GCA_033032175.1 of Saturnia japonica. Taxonomy (NCBI): domain Eukaryota; kingdom Metazoa; phylum Arthropoda; class Insecta; order Lepidoptera; family Saturniidae; genus Saturnia; species Saturnia japonica. Next base: position 11,798,417 of record CM065314.1, read on the forward strand.
AAATATTCCTAACAACGTCTTACTCTTCTCTCTGGAAAGTTCTAAAATTATTTTATTCCATTTTTTTAAATTACTTATATTTAGCGAGAATTAACAAGAATTAATATAATTAATATAACAACAACATATAATACAATTAATAATTAACAACTACATAATTGTATATTTCATAATTATTTATCACAACTAATATCCCCAAAAACGTATACTTTAGACTTTACGGACTTAAGAATTGCGTTTTTACTGGGATGAAAGTGTGCTATAACATAACCAGCCAGGTTATAAACTATCTGAGCATTAAATTTTATCCACACTCGTTCAGTTGTTTTTGTGTGATTAAGGGACAAACATACAAACTTTTATGTATGAAACACTACCATAGTTCATAATATATTATTATGTTACATCCATATCCAAGAAAGTTGTAATTTCCATTATAATCTGCGTTTTATAAGCTCATAGTTAATATTCGTACCATATGTGTAGTAAGTATTAAGTCTTCTGACAAAGGTTAAAGTTAATTAACTGAAGTTTAACATTTGTTAAACTCTTTAAATTACTTTATACTCGTCTCCAGTAAATTTACTTTATTAAAGTATATTTTAATTGTTGATTAGAAGCTTCACTTTCATTTCATGTCTTAGACATTTTTCGGGTAAACACTCTTATTATGGTAAATACACAAAATATTGTAGGTAGGTGCTTCTGTGACAAATATTTACTGTCTCTTATATAGTATCTAAAAAAAAACAAATTTTGCTTTACCTTGACTTGATAATAGCAGAGATCTGGTAGTAATACAATTACTACTTGACATAACAAATTTAGAGAGGTACGGCACAGAGAAAATTGTCTTTGGAGATTTGGGGCAGTCCGACTGGTGGAATACGTCCACCCTACAGAAGATCGCAGCTAAATAAATTTGTGTTGTGTTCTTGCGCCGAGTCTGATTTCTTGAACTCCTTGGGGTTGGGGGTTCAAGATCGCGCTTGCGATATCTATGTTATTACAAGGGTCCATAGGTTACAGTATCCGCTTACCTACTATCAGGCGGGTCGTATGCTTGTTACTGCAAATAATTAATGTAGCTAATTGAAGTTTTACTCTTTGCTTAAATCGACGTTACATATATATGTCGACGCAAACGCTTTAACTTCCGCCAAAAATACCACAACTTCCGTCAAATGGCTTCGTTCACATACACTCGACTACTATCGCAAAAATCCACATGAGAACGACCGACATTTGAGGTAAAGGAGATTCTCGCTTGAGCCCGCGTCGGATCGTGAAGACCTCAGTTAATATAGTATCGTGAGATTACTCGAGGCTGCTAAAATAACCGGTATCGAAGATTGGAAGGATAAGAAAGATGGAGCTGCTAAAGATCACTGTTATTCAGGTTCATAGGCCGCCTTGATTCAAAGACCGCTCTAGTTCAAAAAAGCCTTATTATGTATTGAGGTTTAAATTTATTTATTTCATGAAATAATCCTAAAAAAAATAATCTAAAACAATTATGTAATATATTTTATTACGTTAATGCATATTTTGTAACTAAATATACATGTATTTACATTATTTTATATAAGTTAAACTTTAACCGTGAACGTCTTTTAGAACCAGTACATTTAGCGAAAAATTATAAGACCTTTTGTGTAGAGCGTTACATTTTCTATAGAAATATGTATTTAATATCGCTGATTTATATTCACCAACGACATATTATCCCCAAGAGACTGCTAGAAATACGGATTAAACTATCTTGGAGTTGATGATAAAAGATAAAAAACTCAAATTTTCAAGAATTTTTTCATTAATTTGGAAGCGTTTAAGCCCTTAGGAGCATATGAATTCGAAAACACTTCTGTTAAAGAGCACTCTAAATTGTATATATAGGCGTATCATCAGCAATCGTCAAGTACAAATGAATAAATAAAGTATGTACCATAAACGTACCTACCCACTCCGACATTTTATTTATTTCATTCAATCAAAATAAATTAATACAAAATTAAACTAATTAGAGAAAAAACAAATGTCAAAAATCTATACAATAAAAGAAAAAAAGAATGTCAAATGAATTACTGGTTTAACAATATACTACACGTCGCCGCGTCCCTAATGACCAACAAAGTTAATTTAATTAAGTTATTTTTGTCTCTCAACAGTTCCATAACATTAGACCTGAAAACCGAAAGAGAATCTTTATATTATACATATATTATATCAATATTTTCACCCAGAGTATTATACAATTTGCATGCAAGGTGTGGAAGATTCGTCCTTGCAAGGGGTATATGTATGTAGCAAATCATCGTAATTACTTGGGTTATTTACGAGGTACCCTTAACTTAATCTTCTTCGGTAATTTAGACTTATCGATAATACCCTGAAGAAGTTTAGATAGGAAGACAGAATCAAGAACATGCCTGCGGAGTTCCAAGGAGTCCATACTATAATAGATTAAGTTGTCAACGCAATGAAACTTGCGACTGTTGCGATGGGAATACGATGAAAGATGACGCACGAATTTTTTTTGCGTTCTTTCAATGCGTAGCTGGTGAGCTTTGTATGTAAGGGAACAGACTACGCTACAGTAGTCCAGAACACTTCTAACATACGCATTCCGACGACATCGCGACATTGAAATAGGAATTTCGGAAATAGGAATATGTATCCGTTTGCAATTATTTTCTTCTTTTTTTTGTTATGAAGAACATTAATTTTCTAAAGACAGGCTAAAAAAGGTCAAGTATAAATTGTAAATATTACTTACCCCAAAACATCAGTGGGTTTAGAACGGGCTATCATTAATCAGTAAATGTCTAAAAAGGTTAAATTCGATTCGACATAAATGTGGTCCCATATACATTGTTAAATGTCTGCGTTATTAATAGGTGAAAACCTCTAATAAAAGGTCATAGTTCTCTCAACGTGATACGGTAGGTACGGATATACCTAGACGCCTCGCTCCGCCGATATAGGACAGAGCGTTTATAGCCCGATTTGGTAAAGATTACACTTCGACCTTTATTTTAAGACATTTCTCGTAAATTAAAAAACGACTTATTAACAGACCATAATAAAAAATTTACTCTGACCTTGACAACAATAGTGTAGACATTTTTTAAATTATCCTGTGACTTGTTTTTAACTCTCGACGCAAACAGAGGGATGTTATAAGTTTAAATATGTATTTGTCTGTAGCTGTAACATCGTAGCTCCCAAACGGATGAACTAATTTTGATTTTTCTTTTTGTTTGAGAAGTTTTTTTATTAAGGGTGTTCTTAGCTATGATCTGTTTACTCCATCAGCTCTTTTCTATTTGATAAAGGGATGTGATTAACTGTCATTGGTTTGATCAATTCGAAATGTGGTATGCTGTTACTTCAATTATAATGCAAGGCATGGTAACCTTGATTTAATGCTGCACCATTATTTTGAGTCTGCAGGAACCCAATTGCATACCAAATTACAGCAGAGATATCGTGTTCGGGCTCATTGGAATGGTCTTAATGAACATATTATTTCTGTTGGAAGTTTTTGTTTAATTAGCTTGTTATATAATTATAATCTTTTACATATGTGTTAGGTACTCATGGCTAAGTTTTGTACAAGCAATCAACAGTTGCAACCGTCCGTATTAGTTTTTGAAACGATGTACTAAAATCTTTAGTATAGTAAGATTTTGTCTACTTCATTGAGCTGACTTAGTTGCGATCAAAAGACGCCAGTGAGTTTTTCTTGACGAATTGCTCAACTGGTATAATAAAAAATAAAAGTACTCGTTAAGAGACGGCCACTCTCAGTGTTGACACTTCGTTTCTCGTTCAGAGCAGTTCGCTCAAGACTCTTCAGTAGACAAGAAAGCTTAATGAAAACACGTACCTTCGTTGTAAATTAGCATCTACATTCTCTTTTCAAATAAAGCCTTTAGCTTTCTGAACACAGTATTTAGATTAAAGTATAAAGGTTTGTTATATATTCGTTTTCTTATTACATAAGTTGTTAGTTACTGATTAAGGAATCTAGGGATTCTGCTGATATGAAACTTATTTATTTAAAGTAGTATATAATTACATAGATAAAACTAATATATCACTATCAATCATGAAACTGAAACAATTTTGAAATGCAGTCATAATTAGGTTTTAAATCCTATGTTTTAATAATACGAAGTAGTAAACAAGCATGCAGTCAGCCTGATATTAAGTGATCACATGTACAGCCAATTTCAAATGATCGCAGGCCATTCATAATATAATAGACTGCTGCTTGCCCTTGAGGACTGAGTTGAAACGCTTCGTGTGTATTGTGGCAGAAATACATTTGATGACAGTGCTTCCACAATCAAAAAGCATAGGTAACAAATAAATGTAGCTATCTATATAACTAAAATGATTGAGGTTTGCCGTTGTGCGCGTATCACGTAAAAACTACTGGATAGATTTTGATTTTTTTTGTTGTTTAACTCATTATATACTAGGTTTTTATTAAAAAAAAACTATCACTATATCTTCATAAATAATAATTCTGTAGTTAACGCATGCGGAGTCGCGGGTATGGCTAGTATAATATATAACAATTACTTTTTTTAATGTTTATGTTGATGATTCTATTTTCATTTAAAGCTATTATTAAATTTTATTTTTATTTGATTACTCTTAAACTGTGACCTATAAATGTAACAGAAAAGTAGAGAAACTTAACTAGTAGGACAGTCAAGTAACTTTAGAAAATTCTAAGTTACACATTATATTTTAACGAGTTTTCGATATCTTCACTGTTTCTCCTTTTTTATATTCCTAAGAGATCCTTATTGGATTGTACTTTTAGGAACCTGTATCTTTATATTTTAATAGTAAATAACAGACAATTTTTTTTAATGAATACAAAACAAAAACTTACTAAATATATTTAGTATGTTTTAATAAAGTGAAAGGATAACACGTAATTGAATACATTTCAAATTACTTTTTTCCTAAAGGATTTCATGGCTAAGGTAAGGTAAGGTTTTCCCTCGTTCCGTGTAAGTTGTTAGGTTGTTCAGGTATAAGAAAAGTACAAATAAAACCTATTCAAAATACATTTTTTTAAATAGCAAGTAAAGCTACCTTTAGAGAATAGTTTAGTGATATTATAATGTAATTATTGCAATTTACTAACACGTATGGATTATTTAGTAAAAGGATTTAATACGAAATATACATACAGAATATGGAAAACACAACAGACAAAAATAAAAATAAAAATTGAAGAAATGAAACAATAAAAAGTAGGTAAAATTAAAAGTAAACTGTATAATACAAAAAAGGAAAGTTTTCGGTAAGATTAAAATATTTAATAAAAACTATATGTATACATGTAGGCAGGCAGGCCGTCAATTTAGAATACCTACGCCTAACTATCCTCCACGTAATTTAAACATTTAACTTTGCAAGTGCGTGGCCACGGAGATTTCAAAGATATATAATATTTGACACGATAATAAATCATTTGGCAAGATCCATGAATTTTTTTTATATATACTTACCTTTTATATATTTTGGACATTTATATATAATTTACATACATTAATATTAAACTGAACTTGTAAACCCTGTGTAATATAATATGCGAATATTCGATAAAAAGGGATACAAACTAAAAATTTAATGTTATCTATTTTTGATTTATCTAATTGATTTTTGTTTGAATTATATTTTTTATATTTTCTTTCGTAATTAGAAGCAAATCATTCCTATGATAAATATTATTTAAAAAAATAACTTATTACTAGTGAAAAATACGCAGCTATGAAAATAAAAACCTTTTTATTTAATTTATTTAATCCAATGTGACTAAAGAACTAACTTCAGCAAAAAGAACTAATAAAACCTTTAGTTTCGATACAAATTAAACTACATATTATATATAGTATAAAACAAAACAACAGGCTTCGATACTAATCCTACCAATATAGTTCATTGAAGAGTAGGTAGGTATAAATCCATACTTCAAATAAAATACATAGTAAAGATTCCAAATCTGTATATTGAAGATATTTGAGAAAAAAAATACTACTAGGGAGGGAGCGTTGTTTAGAATCATGGACAGAACACATTTCGATAGTTTTTGAAATTTTTGTTTGTCTGTCAGTCTGTATATTTTTGTAATGACATTTGGTATTATTGTAGTTTATAAAGGCACATTTAGGATGCACATTTACACTATGGACATTTGTATCGCCTATAAATTGCGTTTAGGTTATGTACATATAAAAAAGGAATGTATCTATGTGTAATTTTGTAATATATTTAAGACTAGCGTTATGCCCGCGGCTCCGCATGGATTTGTTGCTACGCAATAATTATTTAAATCCCCTTATTTTTACTCATATTGTTGACAATTCATATGCCGTGTCAATTGAGGAGTGGTATGTATTTCCCGTGTACAATTTTCATCAAAATTGGTTGAAAACTATTATTCTAATATTCAATTTCTAATGCATTATTAATTCTTATAGCCTCTCAATTGTAATTATAGTGGGTATGATCTATGTTTCCCGTCTAAAAAATTTGATCAGAATCGGTTGAGAATTGATACAAATTAAACTTTTTGTATTATTATTTTTTTATTCTAGAAGTAATATTGTCAATTCTTATAACTCATTAATTATGTAAATAGTTAGACTTCTTGCGTATAAAATTTCATCAAAATCAGTTAAGAATTAATGAATTTTTTTTTTTTTTTTTAATAATTTTTTTTACGGTTCCTAAAAGTAATATTGGAAATTCTCATGGAATGACATAGGCTTCCCGTGTACATAACTGAATTAACGAAAATATTTTTTTTTTATTTTTTTTTACCTTGTCTAAAAGTAATATTGAAATTTCTTATACCCTATCAACTGACCGATGATATAAGCATCCTGTGTACAAAATTTCATAAGAAGCGGTCAAGCCGTTTTTGAGTTTAATCAAACAACTGGACATAAAAACAGACAAACTGACAGACAAAAAAAAATTAATGGCATATTTGTCATCAAGATCGTTCATATAATATGAATATCTGGAAATTTTGGAAAAATATTAAAAGTACAGACAGGACTACAGATTTATTAATATAGATAGCTATATTTATATAATACCAAAAAAAAAAACAAAAAAAAATCATAGATGGGTTTATCACTATGTGTATTGTGGTCGCAATCCCTACCACCCCGCTATATTACTGCATATGCACCGGCTGAACACGACAAACCAAAAGAAAATTATAGATAGGATTATTACTGTTTGTATGGTATTGATATTATATTCCAATATGAATCCAACACATTAACCGTCCCAATAAAACTTCAAAAAAATTAAAATTATGTCTTATTGTACCGGCCTACGAAGAGGTTTTTTGAAAAACGTGAAACCCCTTTTATTCCTTTCTTACCAAAAGTGTAAATATGAATGGGGTCTTCATACAAACTTTCACCCAAGTTTTATTTTCACCTCATGTGGAATAGCAGAATTAAAAAATCACTTGTTTGTATAATCCAGATATTTACAATGGCTATATCGCGTAGAATAAATAAACTTCCGCGAGCCGTGATTGATAGCGCACGTCATATTCCTATCATAAAATAAAACAGTAAATATGCCGTATTGCGTTGTTAAACAGTTTAAAAACACTTCAGCCAATCTTAAAAAGAATACTGGACTTCCATTTATAGGTAATTATTAGAAATACAATACATTTCTTATTAAGTATAACAATATCAATCAGTCAACAAACCAGATTGACAATAAACAAACTGGTTGGTATGGCAGCCGATGTCATTTCACCATTATCGCGCAGGCGCATTTGGTGTTCCCATATTTTGTTCATAGAAACTTTCATCGCCTATTTTCTACCCTTATAATTTTATTTTCGCTACAAAAAGTACCCTATGTCCTTTCCCAAGTTCCAATCTATCTCTATACCAAAATTCATCAAAATTGGTTCAGCGGTTTAGGCGTGAAAACGTAACAGACAGACAGACAGAGTTACTTTTGCATTTATAATATTAGTATGGATATTGAGTGAAATAAAGTGAAAAGATAAAAAAGCACTACCACCAACCATGCTATGATTTAATCACGATGTTTTCTTTCACCGAAAGCTCATTAACGGTTTATAAAAATAAAGTTATTAAATAAACTTATATTTTCGTAAAGGATTGCAAAACTTAAGATTTTAGTATGCCTATATGTCTTTTTGATAATATATTATGTTAACATTTAAAATGATTTTAGCTAAGTGTTCTCAAAGCTTATACCGGTCAAATACCGTAAGGTGAGACTGAGGTGAGGTAAGGTTTTTATTTAGTTGCTGTTTTTTAATCATGAAATATACCACGCGGACGAAGTCGCGGGCACAGCTAGTTTATAATAAAGTAAACAAGATCGAACTCCCTGATGTATCTATAAACATTGTAAAAATATTCAAGAATAAGGAATTATACCTACTTGTTCGGATGAGTGAAATTAAAGTTTCTTTAACTGCATAATGAAGGTTCTTTTGTTAATATAGTATGATGATTCTCAGTAGCACAAACGTACAAGAATGTCAAACGAAAAAGCCTTTCTGTGTCATCTCATCACTGCGTCGCGACGCGGCGACGTGAGGAAAGCGCGCGCCCTGCCCTATATTTTCCATTCAGTCAGTCATAACAGTTGGCATGCTAAAAGTCCCTTTACGTACATTTTCTTAACGAGACCGAGTATATCCTCTTTGTACGAGCTAATGATATCATAACATCTTGAAGATAATATCTTATATAAGCATCTACTGTGAAGCATTTATAAGGTTAAAATAATGAAAATTCTTTACAGGTTAACTTAAAATTTATTTTTATTTATTTGTGACAAATGACAACTTACATTATTACTATATTACAGCTAACATTTTGAGCTAATGTTTTCTCTCAATTCCTAAATCAGCCAAGCCAACAAGACTTTGGTACGAGGGAAATCCATTAAAAAATCACTTGTTTACAAAAATTTTGACAAGTCAAAGTTTATTAAATATTATAATAGTTCTATCATAATTTATATATGAATATAACAATCGTGCAACATGGAAATAACATTTGGCATTTTTTAAATATTATAATAAAAAATTGCAAAGTAGAAAATTTAAAATTTATACATTAAATAATGAATGTTACCTATCACACCATAAATAATTTTCAGTATAAATTTACCCACGTATAAAAAATTATAACAATGAAAAACTGTTATTAACTTTTTAATAAAAATAATCAGTAAATCGAAATTTTACACACAAAATATAAGGAATATTTAATACTATAATTTGTAGAAAAAACGGAGATAACGCATTGAAGCAGAAGACTTATATCGGTATAATAACATAAAATAAAAATTAAATTCCGTTTATATCATAAAATCATATAAATGTATGATTTTAATGTAGGTATATTGCTGGCTTAAAACGTATTATAATATCTGCTCATAAAAAGTTTAATATTATCATTTAAGTTTTTACAAATTTTTGTAAAAAATGTGATATAGGATATTTATTTTCAGTTCTTTCAAGCTTTCGTTATGTTACACTTTTCAAGAAAATGTCATGTTATCGTATCTACATTCATCTACGGACTAACTATCATTTACACAATGCTTATAAATTTTGACTATTCAGTCGGGTTCCTTAACGTTACAATGTATATTCTATTTCAATGCTATATTTATCGCACGACTTAAAATTATATTATTTAAATAAATAATATGCAAAAACTATAAATATTTAATTATACTTTTATCATAACATACAAAAAGTAGTTGCTAAAACTGCAATAATTTTAAAAAAGCTTAAATAACTCAGCTGTCTATAAGCCTTCACGACATTTCGAAGTACTGCCTTTAAAATCGCTACATATCAAATTATTAGACATTTATTCGTATATCGAAAAAAAATTAAGATCATTTCAAAGCTATTTTACCATTAATAAACGTGGATTTATATAATTAAAACTCTAAATATATTTTGCTTGACAATATTGTGCACTTCCGTAGGATATCGAAGAATTAACGTTATTATTTAAGCTTAATAATTATTTAAAGAAAAAAATATAAAGCTATTACAATACATATATTATTTTGGCCCTTCGCAAATTAATGGTAAACGAACGCCATTTAACTTTAGTATAATTATATTCGTAGTACAAGTGTGGTAAAAGGGTGGCTGACAAAATTTCAAACAAATAATATCATACACGTTTTGTTCAGGAAGCTGGGTAATTCATACGAACTTAAATTTAAATTAATAAGTACAGTTCGAGATCAACTTGATATTTTAAATAATATTTATAATTTTGTCATGTTGGCGCAACACGAGACTCCAATTTCGCAGAATATATCATAAGCAGGGTGTTTATATCAAGAAAGGTTTGTTAAATACATTGTAAATGTTGCAATATTTTAACTTCACTATAGAACGTTATAGATATAGCAAACATTTATAAGTACCGTTATCAGTTTGTTTCAATAATGTACAAATACAATTTTCTAAGGTTGTTCTTAATATTTGTAACAGATCAACTACAGTGATTGAACTTACCTGATAAGTTGGAAAACATCGTATATTTATCATTGAATACTATATTCAATTTACTTAGATTTCCTGTCATCGTAAGCCTATAGAATAAACAGAGCATTTAATGTTTCTCCAGTAATGATTTAAGTTCTAATAACAATAATTACTTTTAGCACTTATTTATATTGTATAATTAATTTGCCAAATATTATCAAAACCCTACTTTAATTATAAACCCATGTCGTTGTCTCACAAAGTTGTTTCTTATCCTATTGCAGTGGCTATTTCGAAAGTTTTATAAAATTTCAATTGACGAACGTTTTTTGGTCCTAGCTCACTTTCCTCTATTATTTACTGCTTGTTAAATAGTATAAAATAACAAAAGAAGCAGGATACATTAAAAAAGCATAAAATGATTCGTTGGTGGGTAGTCCTCAGAGCAGAGGAGCGCACTTTTTAAAATCTATTGTTAATTACGTCCCTCTCAAAGTCTATAGAACGGTAAAAGGCACGGTTATGATGTGTATTGCACTTATAGGATTACTTGTCTGTAAAACAGACAGAGAGAAGAAATCTTTCTCTAAACGGTTCAAAACATGCTTTAAACTACGTGTCAAGTCGAGGAAAGCGTTACAAGGCACATACTTTTAGAAACAATAGTAAAATGGAACGGCGAAAATAGTCCGCACCACACGAAGGGTTTCGTCGGATAACTTCAAACTACAGCAACCGCTAAAAGCGTGACCTATATGATTCAGTAGCACAAAGAACTATAGGTATTCGACTTCAAATACCAGATACGTCGTGCTGTTTTATTACTTACATTACGTACAACATCAATTACACGCATACATATATAGATAATAATTATGACATTATTTATAAGTACATAAATATCTAAATCAAAGCTCTTACAGTTCACTAAACCATTTACCTGTTTATTATCACTGTTTTCACTAGTAAGAAGTTCAAATCATTTTCCAAATACCACAACCACAGCACAAGAACAAAGTGAACATCTGATATTATTAATAGTTTCAATTATCGCACACTCCTCCATTTGCCACTGTGGAAATGTGATTTCCGTTAGTTTTTTCGTGGACAAGACACGAGTGGTGCGTCGACTCTGGTCAAAACACTGATGGCCGGTGTCGTCCGTCACAAGGGAAACCGAGGCAGCCCCCACGACAGAGGTGTCTCGCTGCAGCATGCAAAAGAGCTGGGGCACGCGCAGGAGGAGGCGGTAGCACCGGCGACAGTGAGCCTTCCCCTGAGAGGCTCTCTCTGTCGGCGGGCACGGACGGCGGGCGCTAGACATGCGTGCACGCGCCCGCCGCTACGGGTCAGCCTCCCGCCAGAGCGTCTTCCGGCTCTGGCGACCAGCAATTGTCTGATAGCCAGCACCCTACCACTACTGTCACGAATCCAATCAGTAGCGCAAGTATAATATATACTTCCGCGTTACCTGTGTACATAAGCAAGCAATAAAAAATATTTATATAATTATCGGATGCACTGGTTCTTTTTAATTGAATCTGAAGTTACTGAAATATTTTTCTTAATTTGTGCACAACAACATTGGTAAAGGACAGGATTAATATAGGACTCACCCAATGTGCGCTCGCGTCGTGTAGGAGGAGGCCTGCTCGTCTTCCACGGTACACAATGCACATAAAGTTGGCGAAACACACTCAGTATAATTTATATATTAAATATACTATGTATTTAGGAAGAAACGTCCAGTCGTCGATCTGCCACTAGTTTCACTCCATGTGTAATATGTAATGACACTGGATGATAGGGGGCGAAGAAGAGAAGTACAAGTACAATGAGCTTTAAGGATGGGCTTGCCGCTGTGCACATTTCTAGCCTAAACAATAAATATATGATGCTTTAAAAATACAATGTATAAAATCTTAACATCTGGAGGGCTGAGCTGTGCTCTTAAAACTTTAAATGTAAAACATTATCTAAATCCTTGGAGCCGTTTCCGAGAAACCAATTACATATATACAAAAATTGCTTACTTAATAGTATTGGATATAATATGAGTTGTTTTTATATAAAATCAAACCAAAATGTATATATAAGTGATTATCAATCTAACCTAGTTGTTTCCTTATTCCGAGGGGCTGTCGGCTGCGCCAGAGGGAGTTAATGAGAGTAGGATCTCCGCGCGTGCGCCAATCACGGTACCCTCGCCCTCTGGAATGTTGGCCGAATCTGTGTACAAATACGAACACATTACAAATACCTTAATTCTTATTCATATCATCGAGTGCTGTTATCAACTCTGAGAATTATCACCTCATATAACACATAATAACCAAGGACTACGATGAGAATATAATGTCACGCCAATGCTTATAATGAGACAGCGATTCTGCCAAAGATACTTTGATCATAACATCTGGCATGAAGCCAAGCTTTCGATGCTGAGGCTCTTCGTCCTTACAAATTGGACCTTGACACATTCTATAGCAAAAAAGCGAAATTGAATTGTTACCATTCTCCGTCCTTAGGATATTATTTTTCGTGCAAATAAGTGATTCATGCGAATGCAAAAACAACTACCGTGATAAGGGAGGGATATATACATAATAAAGCGAACCGAATTTCGTAAAAATTCAAGCTAAAAGGCATAATCCAATAAATCATTGTATAAGTATGGATTTAAGAGTTAACGCAACTTATTACACCTACTTTTACTTACGAATGAATAATGTTTTGTATGTGTTTTATTCAAAACAATTCAATTTCGCAGTATTTCTTATCGAGTTAAATAATACTTATATAGAGAAAATTATATAAGATAATACTTTAAAAATATTAGAATTTATATTCATCAATATCCGTTACGTTTTAATGAAATATTAAATATAATAGTAGGATCAAATGTATTTTGAGCATGTATGCAGTAAGTACCTATATAATAATTATTTTTAGCACTCTATATTCGATCAGAAACACTACAAGTGAACGAAACGTGCATAGATAAGTTATTTATGTAATGTTACTATCATGCAGAGCCTGTCTATTCATCTGACACAGAAGATGACTTAAAACTGAATCTTTCCTTGACTTTTTAGCTATATAAAAATATTATTCTTATAATACAATATTTTTTAAATAACAAATTACTTACATCATCTCGTCGCACCGGTTATGTTGCGGATAATAAAATGGTATAAATGTTATCTCCAATCTTTTCTAGTAAATTATTAACAATCGAGACAAAATTTTGAATTCATAAAAAGTGTAGTTTATTATTTAAAATTAAAATAATTTATAATTAACTTACAGAAATATATTATATAAAAATATAAATATTGCGTTTAATCTCAAGTTTAATTGTTATGCTTATCAGAAATTGTATACACATAATATATACAACAGTATACTTTACTTTGTTACTTTCTTGTAAGACTATATCAGTTCTCATTAGGAACTAGTAGATTTTCCGTCCGTCACGTCACGCTGTCTTCTCAGCCTAATATAATGTTGAGCTCTTGAAGCATCTCGCTATTTATTCTTACTTGGAGAGGTAAATTTAACTATGTATACACGATTGGGATGGACACGATAATTATAAACAGAAATTTATTTCATTGTTATAAAAGACAACCAACATCTTTATACTGTTATAGAACCTTAGTCGCACAGTAAACAAAGTGACATAAAATAATGTTTGTCAATCTAATTACATACTTTTAATTATTAATGAAAATGATTCTAATGCTCGCTAGGCTTTCACTTAGGCTGAAATCTATAGAGCGTACTCAGATTATGCTTAGACTTATCTCAGTCTTAAGTTCCGAAATTGAAAATTGTAGTGGCATGCTTAGCATTTGCTCAGCTTTACCTAGGTATAGTTCAAGTCATTGAATTCGACGACTTACGGAAAACTTGGGTATTATACGGATAAAAAAATAGTATGGTATATTAGTGACGTAACAGTCATTTTATATACTTTTTAAATTATCTGTATTACTTAATTCCTATTTTCTTATACTACATAGAAATGTTTCAAGCCCGGTGAAGCTGTAAAAGCCGTCAGAGGCTCCAAAGCCCCTAAGGCTAACAGTACAGTTAGTTCTAAAAAAAATCGGTTGTCTGTAAGGTCGGTTTACTGACGATATTTGAACGTGACAACGTCATAAGAAAATACTGATGGAATGGTATCATTTTTCAAAAGAAAATTTTAATTTTATTTGTTTTATAGATATTTTGTATGGATATAGAGAAGGAGGTAAATGGAAATGACAATTGAATTGATCAAGTTACATTTATTTGTACGCATAAATACAATTATGTCAATTTTTTTTTTTTTACAACGTACATAGTTTTTACAAGTATGAATGTGCTTTGAGCAATTGTTTTACAACTTTATACATGTGTGATATTTAACTTCTTACATTTGTGTTATTTTGTTGAGAATAGGACGATGATAGGAAAAGTAGGAAATGAAAGGGCCGAACGCGGAGGCCGATTGTGCCTCATTGTCGCTTGTTCCGCGCTCTCGCTTGCACTTCAAGCCTTAAATGGAACGCCTCAGAGCGAGTTAACGCCGCATGAGTCATGTTTTTTCGTGCGTGCAGCCGGCTCCATCGAATTATAAGACGTTGTCACATCAAAAAATAAAAGCTGTTTTTATTACGTACACGTTTTGTTAGTCTTGTTGTTTGCAATTGTTTCTCGTTGTTGGTTTGAAACTTTAATCTTTTTATTTTATGTACGAATAAACTGTCATTTTTAATTTAACGCAAGTTGAGAATATTATACAATTACACAATTTAAATTCTATTTTAAATAGCTTTTTAATTTTCTAAACATAATTCGTGGTTAATTTATTTGTTTGAGTTGAAGAAATTTACCAGTCGCGATGCGGTATCGAAACGTTAATTGACATTTACCAGACACTTAGGCTAAAATCTATAGAGCGTACTCAGTCTTCACTCAGACTTAACTCAGCTTTAAGTTCCGAAATTCAAATTTATAGTCGTAAGCTTAGCATTAGCTCAGCTCTGCCTGAGTAAAGTTCAAGTCATCGACTGCGACGACTTACGGAAAACTTGGGTATTATACGACAAAAAAAAAACAGTATAGCATAATAGTTTTTATTTTTATTTTGACTGACTATACTGTTAGCCTTAGGGGCGCTATCCAAAAACAGAGCCGCTGATGGCTTTTACAGCTTCATCGGACTTACAGCATAATAGTGACCTAACAGTGATTTTATACACTTTTTAAATTATCTGTATTGCTTGATTCTTATTGGCTACTACATACAAATTACTGTTTTTACAACGTACACGTTTTGTTATTCCTGTTGTTTGCAGTTGTTTCTCTGTTTGTTGTTATTGGTTTGAAACTTTAATCTTCATATTAAAGTTTACGTACGAATAATCTGTCATTTTTACTTTAAAGCAAGTTGAATATGACTCAATTACACAATTTAAATTCTATTTTAAATAGCTTTTTAATTTTCTTAATTAATTAATTTATTTGTTTGAGTTGAAGAAATTTAACAGTTCAGATGCGATATCGAAACCATAATTGACAGTTACCAGACACTTCCTCAGCTAGAGCTAAGCTTAAGCTTAGCGTAACTCGACTATAAATTCGAAAGCTAAGATTGCGCTGAGTAAATACTTAGCGAAGTTTGAGCTAATCTAAGACTGAGTACGCTCTATAGATATCAGCCTTAGTTAAAGCTAAACCTAAACTTAGCGTAACTCAATTATAAATTCGAAACCTCAGATTGCGTTGAGTAAATACTTAGCGAAGTTTGAGCTAAGCTAAGGTTGAGCTAAGGCTGACACTCTATAGATTTACCCATAGTCTGAAAATTTAAGGTTCTTGTGTGAGTGTGGCGGATAGCGAGCCCACCCTAGCCAAATAGTGCAATGTGCAACAAAATACGGAAATACTTATGCTCGTAATTAAAGAAATAATTTAGTATGTGTTATTATAACATTTTAGAACTCAGACTAAATACGCCATCTTTCAAAGTCACTTGCGAATAAAAGCGTGATACTTTCATTTTTCAGTACAGTCAGCTAAAGTTGGGCAATGTAATAATTTTGAGTTATATTTATAAGATGGACAAGAAGGGTGATTTTTTTTTAAACTGAGGTTATTTTATTTTAATTTTAGACTATAATTTACAAAAGGATTATAAAGGAACAAATTACGAAAAATAAAGATTTATAGTCATAGTAATACAAAGATCATCACGGACTCGACTTTATCGACTTTTTAAAATTTTACAAGTTCAAGAATGATTTTGATTTATTTTGTTGATTGCTGTCACCACGTGTGCTAATAATATCCATTTCCGACTTAAAATCGATTTATGGGACGGGACACCTGTATAGTTCAACCTACAATTTAGATGTACAGTTAGAAACTAATTTTCTCATAACTAGTGCATAATATGAAATTAGAACATTAAAAAAATAAAAACACCAAATATGATGATGATGTGATTTATATTTTACTTTTGATTTATTTCTCAGTCTACTGAAAATAATAAATGCGTGTATGTATAATAAAATTTTATATATGATTTTTAAAGTGTTTTTGAATTATAAAACATAATTTGGAAGCCATATACTTAGGTACCTACCTACTTTAAACAAAATTCATGATTGATACATTCGTACCTAGTTTTATGTCTTGGTATTGGCAATGTAACGGTATAAGAGGCACACCTGCGATACATGTAAAACTCTAAATGTAACCCTCGTAACCTCTACAACTTATTTCCATAAACAAAGTGAAGAATTTGTTTCATTGCAAAATGTTCTTTCTGACACACAATATTATACTTGCATTAAAACACGTGACAGCCATAACATGTGTAGAATACGCACGTTGCGTATTGTGTAGAAAATAAAGTAAGTATAAAAATTATTGTTTGTCAACACGAATTCTTAGGAATCATATTCGTTTAAATTACTTTTACACTCTATTCGTTTAGTAGGTAATTCTATTAACTCCTTTTTTTACATTTAATGATATATTTCAACTCGTAAGCTAAAGAACCTGGGTTTTCTTACTTATTATCAATATGTTTACCAATTTAGTTTCTGAGCTACTTAAGAAATTGAACCTACATTGTAGTCAACAATGTAAGTAATAATATTTATATAAAATGTTCCGATATAACTAAAAATAAAAATAGCTAAGCAATAATTAATGTGTACTTTAATATACAATAACACAAGATTTTCGTAATGTAAAATAAATTATTTTATTGTTAAATAGTTAATAATCCTTTTTGTATTTATATAGTCATTAAAAGTGGCAATAATTGTAAAAACTATTTTTATAAGCATTTTTAGAAATTAATTAATAACACGTATTTTCTTAAGCCGTGTTTTTATTTTATTTCATTGTCTACGGGACAGGTAAGTGCATTTATCTTTAGTACGTTTGATTTACATTCATTACACTTTATCAACATAATGACGCTTCTGAAAAGTTCATATTTGCATGAACTTTCATCGACGCCGAACCTACATGTAGCTCGGTAAATTGTCGGTACTGTCGCTGTTGTTAATAAAGTGCAGTACAATGCAAACACAGCTGCGACCACCGACAGACCGGCAATTCATCGGCGGTCATACCTGCATAAATATTTCTTCACGTTACGCTTGAAAGATCCAATGTCGTAAGAAGGAGGGAATACACTGGCTGAGAGATGGTTCTACAGGTTCACGGTAAGACAAAGATAAGACATTGAGAACTTTTTAGTTCTAAGATGGAGGTTACCGTGAAACTGTTATTCCGAAGCCAAGCGCACTGTATCATTGTTCGTTATTCATATTTTAATAGGTAGTAAAAAGGATAAGTAGGATATAACTTGACGTACCTCCGAATGCCGCCGACGCCGGCGGGAGGCGCTGTGGAGTGGGGCACTCCGGGTGGGACCTGGGCGCCGCCTTGCACGCCGCCCTGCACACTGCCTTGCGGCGCGCTCATACAACACCCTGTATACAAATCACGTATGTCCTTTAAGGGCTCTTAGTGGGCCGCAAAATTGAAATTTTTAATATTTTCCGTAATATCTAAACAGATTTGAGGCAGAATATTGTTGTTTGAGTATAATGTAGGTAATGTTTGTAAGTTTATCGTAATCACTGGAACTACTGATCCGATTTTAAAATTTATTTCATAGTAAAAAGATTTTTTTTAATTCATTCTTAATAAATTTAGCGTTTAGGCCTCAATCTCACCTGTTGTTAAATGACGATGTGGCTACATTTTTCCTGAGTGTTTGCTATTTATTTTATGGTTATTTGTTATTTTTATTATTTCCTAGAATTGTATATCGTAATTAATGCAAATAAAGTTACGGATAATTGGTAGTTTAACATAAAAATTTCAAAACAAAATGCAGGGACGGAAAAGAGAAAATTGGTATTTCTAATTGATTATCCAATTAATTAATTTCATTTTCACACGTAAATAGACAGTAACTTGAACATTGTTTTTGTTTCTCAAATTAATATTTTTTTAAATTTCGTTTTGATTTTTCAAATTTTGCATTTTGATAAATAACAATATAGTTTGCGGTCAAAATGACAGTAATTCCCTTAAACTTTTCTTGGTATTTTATACACTCAATCAATAACGTAGGTAGGTAGGTACACCCGATTACTATTGAACACCGCCTTCATATAAATAAAACTCAACACGATAATATTGCCAACCCAAAAGAAATTGATCTGTTAATCCTAGGTAACATTTTCTCAGTAAATCATGATCATAAATAAGTAAAAAATAATACTCGTATATCGACTACCTAATCAACGAAGGCTTGTAACTCGGCACATAATTAAATATCAGAGAAAAAATAGTAATAATATATATAACTACCAGCACTGTCACAGCGTAACCAAGTGACCCTATATTGGATAAATTATAGGGAAATATCCTTTGTTAAGTTGTTAGTCTATAATCATTTTAAATGTATCAAAGTCTTAAGTTACAAAAACTCTAAGAGAAACAGTGATCAATCATTAACAACTTGGTAAGGTTCAGTTGGATAATGCGGTGTATTTATTAAAGGTGACATTGAAAAAACTTCATATCGGTATTTTTTTGTCATATTCCGTAACTACTTAACTGAACCGAAATATATAAATAGAAATAAAGTGACACTGTAATTATGTCTGCGTTTCGAAGTATTTTAAGTATATTCGAAGAAAAAAGTTCTCAATTACTCATATCTTTACCGTACTGTGAAGTTATCTCTCAGCCAGAGTATTTGCCATTTGAGGAGGCTGGCATGTCAGCGACGACTGACGTTGGATTTTAAATCCCACGGTAGTCACCGATGTTGTTGGATTTCTCAGTACTAATGTACTGTGAAATCCAAAGTAGTATTAGTAAGCACAAAAGTATACATAAAGTTATCAACTTTCTTCCACGGTTTTTAATCAAGTAATTGAGTTTTCGTGAAAAGTTCTAAATATTTGGATGAAGTTTGTATTTAGATAATTTTTATTTTCCAAGTTTATCTAGATAAATTTACTTTCAAGACAACAAACGAAAAAAATATACATTTATATATAATGATATTTTAAGACGAGAAGACTTGATAATGAACGCAGGAAGAAATACTGACAAAACAATGACAGTTTTCCAAGCCGTCTTTCTAACAAAGTTAGCGCAGTTGCCATTGTTTTCATCAGCGTCACTAAACATTTAATAGAATTCAATAAAACAGTCTATAACTAATATAAAAATGAAAATATCTTAGGTAAGTAAATAACTCCATTTATGCTTTTTACAACAAACGATTTATGGAATAACTTTTCATGCTAAGTTTGGGCTGGTAATTATAACAGTATGCATTCGGTCGCAGTAAATCGACGTGAAAATACTATTCTTTTACACAGTTACTAACTACAAAAATAAATAAAATAAACTGTGATTTTGATTTTGAAATAAATGATTTTTATTATGTTCATATTAGCTGTTTTGTACGGTTTCACCCGTGTAAAATAAAGTCGACCAACTCTTCATCACGCCGTCGCTCCACCAACACTACCATGTTGCCTATCATTGTTTTCACTTCTCGTACTTGCCTAAAGCTTGCCAGTTGCTTTATGTTCATGGTTATTGCGCCGCTTCTTAGTGTAGTAGCGTGAAGTTATATAGCCTATAACTTTCCTCAATATATAAATCCCTATATATTTATAATAGTAAAAATTCTTTTTTTTTTGGTACCTATTGAAACAGATATTTTAGTAATTTTGTGATATGTCACAATATATATTAACAACAAAAAATAATCTTAAACATACATGAAGTAACTTACTATAATGATTTTCAAACTCACAATAATGTTTGCCTCTGAAATGGATCTTCATTGAGGTATTTGTAAGTCCTTTGCTTGAATAATACGTAAATTGCAGTTTGAAGAATCTTGATTAACTAATTTGAAATACTTCCATATACGTATCACTTGTAAGGAAGGCGTATATTTTTATAGCACATACACAAACTTATAACATAAACTTTAATTCTCGAGTCTCGTGCTATTAAGTATGTTTGTTTTACTAGTAAACACAAAAATTTAAATGTCGGAGACGCTATGATTGGTGATGATGATCTCGAGTCAGCTGTATCTGAACATCTCCCCTGCATAAAGGACACCTGTGACCAGGTGATCCCGAGAGTAGGTAGGGTGAAGAGAGTGGCTTGCCCTCCTTGGTGATCTAAGGACTTTGACACCCTCAAACGGGAGGTTGCGCGGAAAAAGAAGAGGATCCGTTGCGCCGCCGCCCCAAGACGTAGTCATTACGTTGTCGTCGATTACCTTGATGCACTTAAGGAATTCAAGAGAAGGATAGCGGATGAACAAACTAAGAGCTGGAAGGAGTTTTGCTCGGCACTGGTTCGGGAAAGCATATGAGACATGAGTGGAGACGTATGATGTAATGGAACTCAACTATCGATTGTTTTATGGCAACAATCGATTCAATCGATAGAGCTTATGGCTGTCCTTCCGTGAAACTGCTACTATTCTGATTAGACCTTCTCATATGGATTTATGTCACAACTGAAATGTATTGGATACACAAAGTATAGTTTACCAGCGAGTGCTGCGACAGCTGCCAGTGTAAGGAGGGCGGAGCGGCTTCGCGCCATGTCAGCGAGGCATGCCGCGCGCGCGCGCCGCCAGCCCCGTCATCACCGCGACATGCCTCAGCGACCCGACAGTGACTCCACAGCAACAGCGACAGCGACTTCGTTACCTGTACTTCCCACCTTTATGTCACCGACACCTGTATTAACACATTTATATTAAAGCTCTTCTCGAAAAAAAAAAAAAAATAGAAGGCAATAAATACAGTATCACTGGTTCGGAAAACATCCCACTCACTGAGATAAGCCGGCAAGTAATTCAAACAGGATTATAAACAGTTTTTAGAATAATTACGTGTTACAGTTATTATCAAATTGAGTGGATGTACAGAGAGAGAATCACATTCATACATCACCATCATTCACGTAATGATCCACCCTATAATAACCCTTTCGACAATAAACATATAACATCCCACTGTAGAAAACCTTAAGCATAAATATAGCAAAGTGGTAAGGGTCATTAATTTTCTAATGCTCGTTTGGTTAGCTACCAACCTCAAGTTGAAAATCTGTCGCCAAGCACCACTTACAGGTGTGTTCCGGCAGCTTCACTTGAGAGCCAATTCCCCCACTGAGCTGGGCGTGTTACCATCTTGGCCACATCAGCACTTGACTTCAGGTTAGTTTTTAATAATAACGCTAAACCTATAAAGAATAAAATATATGCCTGAGTGCGCTAAAGATAAACAACTACATACATCTGACCATAAAAATGTTTAAACTGTCCATTGCGACAAAAAACAAGTTGGCCGTCACGGGACACCCGGTAGACATGAAACATCATAATGAATATTTAAAAAAAGTAGTAAAAAGGAACAAAATATTAAAAAAATAGTGGGTTATTACGAAACTAGACAAACCAAGAGAAAGTCACTGTAAAGATGTTTATTAAGATGTTTATTTTATTATTATGTGTTTGGTGCTCGTGACCGTTACCACCGTTACCCGTTACATATACACCGGGGATCCCGAAACACGACAAACCAAAAGAAAGTCACTGAAAATGTTTATTTCATTACAATGTGTATGGTGATCGCGATCCCTACCAACCGCTTTTAATCTATCCATGCTTTAACATAAAACGTTGAAATGATACAGTCTGTCTATAATAAAAAACGAACTCGGCTCTACACCGCCAACGTGGGGTCCAAAGCGTCGCCACGCCAACAGCCGCCAACATTGGGACCAACAAACGGTCTGACTCGCCGCATTAGATGTTTCACAATAGAAGATAACTAATTTCCAGGAAATTCTTAGAAAAGAAAATGACACGGTACTGACACAAACAGTACGGAACATAAAACATCACAGAATGGAATCACCCACGTACACATAATATAAACAACTTATTCTTAATGAGGAAAGGGAATAATAGAAATTCTGGATAAGGTCACAACAGGTGGTCTATATTTAATTATTACTACTCGGGCCAAATTAATTAATCTATCTTTGACCGCGTTGCGGAACTAGTTGGAATAGTAAGGAGGCGCCATTGGACCGGCCGCATATCTTTCCTCGGTGGCAGTCGGCCGAGTTCGTCGGTCGGAACTTTTGATAAGGGTCATGCTTGCCAAACAGCTGTTCGAATGATATCCGGAGAATTTCCCTGTTGTAGGTCTATTCGCTGCGCAAATCTGTCTTGTTTTTCGACAGAACATAAATGCGGGTCTTGTTGCAAACTTCGTTAAAGAAACTCATTGATGCTGATAAATAATCTGTTGTCTAATCTATATTCTATATATTAATATTTTTCCAAAAATTCCCAGTAGGAACACTATAAGAACGATACTGATATCGAATATGTCATTAAAAAAAATTTGTCTGTCTGTTTGTATGACCGGATTTAACTCAAAAACGGCTTGACCGATTCTTATGAAATTTTGTACACGGGATGCTTATGTCATGATCAATTGATAGGGTTTAAGAAATTTCAATATTACTTCTAGAAATCGTAAAAAATTATCATTTCCAAAACAATTTATTTTCGTTAATCTTGGCCGATTTTGATGAAATTTTGTACACGGGAAGTATAAACAACGTTTTGCTTAAACTCTAAATATTAGATTTAGATAAATCATAATATTTAAAATAGATATGCTAGATATATTCTAACTAAAATTAAACACAAATGAAATTAAGGATTTATGATTAGTAAAAAGAAAACAGAAGCAAAAAAACAAACAAAACTTGATGTAACAATAAAATTCCGAGAAATGGGGGTAGAAATTATAAAAGAGCGTCGTCACGGATTTGAGATATCGTTACCATTGATCTTGAATCATAAGAAAGGTTTATTCTCTTTTAGAAAAATATTTCACAAATGTTACCTCATCGTCATAACAATTTCATTATTAAGTAGTAATGATAATGAATCGAGCCCAAATCTATGAGGAATAATGAAAAAGGCGCATAGGTGAATAGCTAATGGCGAAAACTGAGAAAGTTTTACATGACCTGGGTATAATGACTATCCAACAATAGTAAGAGATTAGGTATTATAAACCATAGCATGCTGGTAGGACATTTTCTAATCACCCCCAAATTAAAAATCTGTCGCCAAGCACTTATAATTTTATTGTGGTTTGGCAGCTGCACTTGAGAGCCAGTTCCTCCACTAGGTTTAGCGTGTTACCACCTAACACGTTCATCAGGTGAGTTTATGGTAATAACGCAAAACCTATAAAAAATTCAAAAAATATCTAATGACAGTTGCCCACGACATGCCGGCTAGTGAATACCTCACTGAAAGCCACTAAGATAGGCACTTGTCAATGTTGAAGCATGAAGCACTATATTTAAGCATTTTGATCACTATCCATTCTCACGTATGTCTAAAGAGTTTTTTTTAAATTATATGCTTCTGAAATCAGACTTCACACCGATAAAAATTACACATATTTATGACAGTAAAAAAAAACAAACAATATGATGTGTGCCTTAAAAAACATGGAGCAATTTATGCTTCAAAACACGACTTAAGCTTATTTTTTAGTGAAGGCAAAGATCAAGAAAAAATATCAATAAGGTAACTTATACTGTTATATCCAGTAAACATTCGATACAACGGAGAGTGTTGTCTTACTTTAGTCCTGCAATGAGGAGTCGTGAAAGTTTTCCTGTTATTTAAGCGACTGCCCGGACGTAGTACAACAAAATTAATTTGATTAGGTACGTTCTCGCAGTCAACCTAACCGTGGATCAATTTGTAAAGCAAAGCAATATTTGCTGACTTCCGTCTACCACATAACGCTTGCATTTTAAAATATATAAGTCTAGACTCATAAGATTTAAAAAAAATATTTATTCTTTAAATAAGCTAGTTGATAAACGAATCGCTTTTACACGCCCTCAATTCTATTTGAGTGTACATCATAACAAGGAATAACAAGTCAAGTGTGGAAGGGCTTCCATATTCCAAAATGCGACGTATTAGGGAGTTGTAGGTATACGGTTATAATAAATCTTGGGCTTTGGATCTCCAAAAGATCTGAGCTGTCTAGAGATAAAACCTGATAATCGAGAAGCTTTCCGAATTATCCCGTCAATGTGAAAACGAAAACTTAGCTGACTATCGACAATCACTCCCAAGTCACGCATACTAGATACTTCATTTAATAGAACCTTTTCAATATAATAAATTGTTGGGATAGGAATTCTCTTTTTGGAAAATTTCATAAAATATCATTTTTTAGAATTAGAAACATGTTATTTTGGTTGAACAATTTGAAACTTCGTTAATTTGAGTTTTTAATATTTCGATGTCTTAGTAAAGTTTCAAATCATCAGCATATTTAAGGAATTTGCAGTTAATTAAGTTAGCCAGATCATTAAGTGCCGGATTAATAGGAAAATAGATAATTGGTCTAAGGGTACGGACACTGACTGGAAAAAAAATAGGACACTACCACCCGAAAGGAAGTTTATTTGTTGGCGAAAGATACTTTCCGCACGTCTCTTTTAACCCTCAATCGTCAAATCGTCAATTCTTATTGGAAGGATCTGTTTTAAAGTAAATTATTTTGAGCGTGAAATTCCTTAATCCGCCATTGAATACAGAGTGAATTCATATTTTTTTTATGTGTATCTATAAAAAAGAATGTTGCTAATATCTAACCTCTAATATCAAAGATTTAAAAATGGGTTCATACTGTGATTTAAGTACAATAGGTACGTTACATATACACCAATAAATCTGTACAAGTGTCTGTATTGTTTTTGTATTTTCAAATAGACGTTTATTTAAAGGACACTGATCATGATATAACTGCAATGATTTTGAAGAGTTCCCTTGTGTATCTTCGAAGTTGAAATCGGATCATAAACAAAGCAAATGTTCAGCCATCCATAAAAAATATACATTCGAATTGAGTCTTTTGTTGAATTCGGTTAAAAAAGAATATTCATTTCAATAAGAAAATAGAATTGTTTAATTTAATACTAAAAAGTTGGCCGTTACTGGACGTCCGCGCCCAGCAAATTTGAAAATAAACATCTTAGTGAACATTAAAAAAAAATTAAAAAGTTTATTTTATTACTATGTGTATGATGATCGCGAGCCTACCAACTGCTTTTAATCTACCCATGTTTTAACATGAAACTGAAATGATCCAGTCTGTCTATTATAAAAAATAAACTCGGTTCCACACTGCCAACGTTTGTATGTTTGAATTTGTAGACGGGAAGCATAAACGTAATTCCGTACTTGATAGGCTTTAAGAATTATCAGCAACACTATAGAAATCTTTAAAAAAAAACAATTATCTTTTATGAAATTTTGTACTCGGGAAGTAAGTATATGTAATTTCTTAATTGATCGATTGTAAGTATTGTCATTAGTATGAATTAAAATAACATAAAGAAACAAAAATATTATACATAAATACTGTGCAATAATCGCGTGCGGAGCTGCGGCGCACAGCTAGTACGTATATAACTATGGTTGAAATTCAAATAATTGATACCATAATAGTTGCATTTTATTTACTCGTATATGTAATATACCTACCAGCGCTTTGGCAGCGGCTTCGCTTGCGTCTTAATTGAATTATATCTAGGGTTGACATAACTGGCTAGGCTCTCGTAGGGACGGAAAGAGAAAAAATAAAGAATAGGTATTTAATTATTGACAAATTCTAATCTATGCCGGGTTAGACGTAGCTTGGTCTTATTTTTCAGAAGGTTTAACTTTTTTAAATCACTCTTTGTACCCTTTTATACGATTATAAAATCCGTAAAATTCATATTTTGGCAAGGCGATAGCACTCAACACTCTGTACAGACTTCCGTAGCAGGCGATTTTTTGCATCAGTCCACAGGTTCGATATTAATTATTAAAAATATATGAATTAAGTACGTCTCTACTACACAATTTTTGGCTTTCCACTCCTCAAAGACAACTTATTCCCTCAATTTTTATTGTTATAAGAAATTATTGGTCAAAATATCCATATTTTAGTCTTTCCACAGCGCGGCCAAGTTTTTGAAATGTCGTAACCGCGGAGAAAATCGAGCGTAATAGTGGTTCATCGGCACAGTAAAAACCGTAACATTCCCAATGTATCGGGACGAATGGCAACCCTAGTTATCCTACCTTTTTTAAACTTTCTAACTAAATTCAAAGATTTTCATACAAACTTTCATCCCCCTTTTCACCACCTTAGGCATTGAATTTTTAAAAATCCTTCCTTAGTGCTCACCTACAGAGTAAATGTGGAACCGCATTAGAGCGGCGCTGCATGTTACTTGAGTGTACATTTCGCACAGTAGCCGGACAGCATCACAGCGGCAACACGCGGCACAAAGCGTCAAAATATTATTTGAATCATTTTGTATGGTGAATGTCGCATCAGAGGGGTGCTGTACTGCGCGTAGAGCTGCACGTCGCATCGCGGCATTGTTGCCTCCCAAAAATATTTACAGCAAACGGTATGTCGCTCCTGCCATCTTACAACTGTAGTGAAGCAAATTTCTATGCCCATTCGTGTGCCAGAAACGTAAAAAAAGATTGGATGACAATGATGAGGATTTCGTTATCATTTCTGCGTTGTGTACAGAAGAAGAAAGAATTATGGAAGGGGAAAAAAGGATTGCTGACATACCAAGGTCACGCTATGAAGAAGGAGAATACCATTATTAGTTTCCTCGGCTTATTAATGACACTGCAACAATTCACACTTACAACTAAAATAACTCTAATAAATAAAATAATCACTCGTCGACATATCCCATATTCCTCTTATTTCAATTTCTGTTATAAATCTTTTAGTATCGAAATGATTGTGGCGAAACATCGTATTGTAGTCCATTCACCCCATGTGGACTAAGGAATGCATACTCGCCTTACGGCGATGTGACCGATACCGGCCGCAATGCGCAGTGCGTACTGACAAAATTCAAATAAATGCACTGAACTCGACGGCCACGGGCGGCGCGGCGCGGCTGGCCGCTGACCGCGTGTGTGTCGCTCAAAGATCTCGCTGGCCATTTGCCGTCAGGTGCGTGCGGTATCTAAAATTAACGTACAATAGCTAGATCTCACTTGCCGCTGCGACCTGGCCGCCGCGACTTGGTCGCCTAATGCGTTCGTACTCTCACCATACAAAATTATTCAAATATGTTAACGCTTTGGGCCGCGACGTACAGCGCTGCGCCGCTCTAATGCGGTCCGACCTTAAAACCCGCATGCAAATTTTCACGGTCCTAACCCTAGTAGTTTAAGCTGTGCGGTGGTATGTCTGCCAGGCAGTTAGTTATGCTTATATACATTGATATATCCACTCTCGACAGATACGATGGTAGAAGCAGAGACAGAATAATTTGAATTCGATACGAGCAAATTAAAATGTCACTGTCATCAATGCCGTTTAATTAACAACATGACAACGCTTGAAATCAGGATAATTGGATATACTTACATATATTACGTCTTACGTATTTGTTTGTATCTATTTGTATTATATATTTTCTCTATACCTACAGTGTTTGCTCTCGCTTCACCAAATAACTATTCTGCACACAAAACAGTTACGGACTGAATACTTAATAATATAATCAAGTTTTTGGCGGGATCTTGAGCTGTCATGTTGTGGATTTTATTTTAGTTCATAATCTTAAGTTAGTTAGACCAATAATATTATGTAAATATTGGTGTAATTTTGCATGATAATGTTTTTTTTCATAATAGCTCGGCATATTGACGGTACTGTCTCTGATGATAAGCACAGAACATTCGAAACACAACGGCGACCACCGAGTGATGTAAATCCTACGGCGGTTACCACTGTCATGCTGATCTGCATAAATATTTAAACACCCAATGCCGTAAGAAGAAGGAGACACACTGGTCGGAAGAAGGTTCCACAGCTTCACGCTACAACAAAGATAAGTCATAAAGAACTTTTTAGTTCGTGCCGAGATGTAGGTTACCATAAAACTGTGACTCCGAAGCCCGGCGCGTCTGGTTCTGTTGTGGAAAGGAGAGGAGGATATTAGATGTACGTACCGATTAATGAAGTGAATTTTAAATAATAATTAGGAACAAGAATTTAAGTTGCCACAAAAACTCCCCGGACATTTTTAACAAGGGAGCCACCGTCTTTTTAATGCGTTGTTAGAACAGTGAAGATTATAAAAAATTTTAAATCCACGTGAAATCGTCATACTTGCGTATAAAAAGTTTGGCATTAATTAAGAAGAAACAGAACAATACAATCCAATAATAAATAACTCGAAACATATTCTTGCAAATTCATCGTAATCAAGAAGGCTTGTACAATAATAACAAGAAAACCCTGTACCTAAGGTGCCTTTATGCACCGAAACGAATGACGGTAATGTGTTTTTCGTTATTCAATCGAAACCGAATACGTTAACAAGTCGTTTCAAGTTCAAATTAAATAAATTTACATAGGTTTAGACATCGATGCTGCAATTTCCATTTATTTGTGGACTCTCATAACTCATAAGTTGTCCTTCGCTCTTTGAGATACAAGTAATCTTTACTTCTTCATTTCTTCTATAGAACATTTACACATCTCATTTTTCCTTCCCCTATTATAGTTACACAGTTTATCAGTGATTTTTATTATACTAGCTACGCCGGAGGCTTCCTGTGTATTGTTACGTAGTTACTATTTTTGTCTTGTCATTTTATACTTATACTATATTTTATAATTTCTGAAAGGATTATTTATAATTGTATAGTGTAGTCAGACCAGTAAAAGTCAGACCCAAAATTCGTGTCGTCCGGTGTAATCACCTAAATGTTCTAAGTACAAAAAATAATAGATTATCTTTTTTGATATCCGGTATGAATTATAAAACATGCTAACTTTAATAACACAATGGTTTGGCCCAACGTAAATGTTGTAAATTATTTTACTTTTAATTAATATTTTATTTGTAATTTTTTTATGTTGTGAAAGATTATATTAACTTTCTTTAAAACATCGTTTACTTAGTTGAAGGGAGCAGTATTTCAATATTAATCCCAACCGCGCTTCGCTGAAATTTTAATAACGAACAATAAGATATTAATATTCTTTAAAATGGAAACAGGAATAAGTTCTTAATAAGTTAATTAAATATATATTTTTTATCGTTTATAGGTTTTAGCGTTGTTGCTACAATCTCACCTGATCTTAAGTGACTATATGGCCCAATATGATAGGACGCTAAACCTAGAAGGAATACTGGCACTGGCTCTCAAGTGCAGCTGCCGGAACAATACCAATTGGTATTGGTAAAAAGCCTTATCACCATGCAAAAATATTTTTTTTATATATGAAATGAATTTAGAAAGGTAATGAATTTAATTCATCTGCTTTTATATGTGTATATTGATCATATCTCTAGTATCTTACTGTGATCATATTACGATAAATGTAAATGTAATCACATTTTAAAACCTGCAAAATTAATTTTCTCGAGGTACCAAAGTACCTAAATCATCTTCTGTCTATAATAAAACATGAATTTATATATTAGGTCTTTACCTATGAAATTGCCGTTTTGTATGAAAAAATCTAAACGAATTTTTTTCATGTATTTTTTATTTGTATTAATCGAAGTAATCACCCATGCAATCAATGCATCTTTGTCAGCGCAGTGGCAGTCTATTGATGCCC
This sequence comes from Saturnia japonica, assembly GCA_033032175.1. Taxonomy (NCBI): domain Eukaryota; kingdom Metazoa; phylum Arthropoda; class Insecta; order Lepidoptera; family Saturniidae; genus Saturnia; species Saturnia japonica. The sequence continues at coordinate 11,829,272 of CM065314.1, forward strand.
TTCTTAAATAAATCAGCTGGACGGGAGGCAACAAATTCTTCAAAGGCATTTTGTACTACCTCTCGGGTATTGAATTTTTTTCCCGCCAAGGAGTTATCCAAATTCTGGAAAAAGTAGTGGTCTGTAGGCGCAAGGTCTGGTGAGTAGGGTGGATGACGGAGAACTTCCAACCCCAGTTCTTGCAACTTGGAGACCGTCTGCTGTGCAGTATGAGGTCGCGCGTTGTCGTGCAGTAGCAGCGGAGACGAGCAATTTACCAATGCTGGTTGGAGATGTGCCAGCTTCTCCATCATTGTGTTCAATTTTTCACAGTACACATCTGCAGTAATGCCCACCCCGTTTGATAAGAAACTGTGATGAATCACACCGTCGGTGGACCACCAAACAGTGACCATCACTTTTCTAGAGGTAAGTTTTCGTTTAGGGTATTGTTTAGGTGCTGAACCAGGATCTAACCAACTTGCTGAGTGCTTACGGTTATCAAACAGAATCCATTTTTCATCGCAAGTAACAATGCGGTTCAAAATTCCTTCATTTGTGTGTCTGTGGAGCAGTGCAAGGCACGTCTCGACGCCTACTTCGCGCTGGCGATGATTGAGTTCGTGGGGAACCCATTTGTCAAGCTTTTTTACCTTGCCAATTTGACGCAAATGGACCAATATTGTTTTGACGCTAACGTCGAAAGCTGCTGCTAATTCAGCCGTAGATTGTGTATCATCAGCTTCCACAATCGCCTTTAATTCGTCATTGTCGACCAAAGTCTTCTGACGACCGCGAGGTTCATTTTTCAGGTCGAAATTCCCAGAACGGAAGCGAGCAAACCAATAACAGGTAGTGCGTTGGTTTGTAGTGTTAGCTCCGTAAACGTTGTTGATGTTGCGTGCCGCTTGTGCCGCGTTGCTGCCACGACGGTACTCACATTCCATAATTACTCGAATTTTTAATGTATCCATGATGACAAAAAAGATTGAAATGAGATGAAAATGTAACACTAATCAATAAACAAATGACAACTTTTGGAAGAAGAATTCCATGTTTTTAAAATAAAATTAATTTGAAATTAGAATTCTTAGCCAAACAAAAATTATTTTGATTTGAAATGGTCAGTACTGCTGAACGGCAATTTCAAAAAAAATTCAATAAATTCAATTTCAATTTCAATAGGTAAAGACCTATTATATAATAGGTCGGGGAAAAAGTTTCTTCGCATTTTTATATGAAAACTCAAGACATTTTTTCCAAAGTTTATTTACATTTATTTACAATATATATGTGCCGTTTTGTTCTATGACTTTCTGCCATTTTGTAGGTAGAGACATGATCCCGTTGCTGTAGAAACTTTGGGATTTCTGATCAAAAAAACGCGACAAATAGTTTTGGCAGTCCTCTCTTGATGTTAACCTTACAGAACCTAAAGAAATTTGAAGAGACCGAAACAGGTGAAAATCTGAATGTGCAAGGTCAGGGCTTTAAGGTGGATGCACTAACACCTCCCAGCCAAACTCTCTTAATTTTTGCTGAGTGGCTAAAAATGTGTGTGGTTTAATGTTATCGTGATGAAAGACCACACCCTTCCTGTTGATCAATTCCAGCCGCTTTCTCTCAACGGCTTCCTTTAATCTCATCAGTTGTTGGCAGTAAAGATCCGAATCGATGGTTTTGCCGGGCGATAAAAGTTCATAATGAACAATGCCCTTCCAGTACCACCATACACACGGCATCACCTTATTGCTAGTTAGCCCAGGTTTAGCCACAGTCTGTGAAACCTGGCCAACCCTAGACCACGAACTTTTTCTCACGTTCTTTTCGTACGTGATCCACTTTTCATCGCCAGTTATCAAACTCTTCAAAAAAAGCTTGTTTTCATTACGTTTCAATAATGAATCCCAAATACTACACGGTTCATTAGGTTTCTTTCAGTGAGCTCGTGTGGCACCCAAATATCGAGCTTTTTCGTATAGCCAGCTTTCTTCAAATGGGTTAAAACTGTTTTTTGGCCAATTTCCAGTTCTTCAGCTACATCATAACTACTGATATGCCGATCTTGCTCCACTTTTTCAAAAATGGCGTTAATTTTATTCGTAACAGGGCGACAAGAGCGAGGTGCATCTTTAACATCAAAATTTCCTGACTGAAAAAGTTTGAACCAACTTTGTGCTACTCTTACTGACACAGCATTAGGTCCGCAAACAGTACAAATTTTTTTCGCTGCCTGAGTTGCATTTTTGCCTTTTTGTAATAATATTTTAAAATGTATCGAATTTCTTCATTAGATTAAGTCATTTTTACGGAAAGAAAAACAAATGAAAAATAGCGAGAAACAACTTTTTATTTTTAATTTAAAACTTTTTTAATGTTATCAAATCAGCCAGATACAAATAGTACAGCCAAATAAATTTTATAACAAGTTTATACCTAAGTTAAGCGAAAACACTTTTTCCCCGACCCAATATTATTAGTAAGCGTTGGCTAATGAATAAAAATTATTACAACAATAGTAAATATTTTAGCAAAAGTAAACCTTATGAAATTAAATTGTGAATATTTTTTTACGTTATTTATAGTGACAATCTCTGATTATAGATGTCATATAATCAAAGGTGATCATATAACTAGTGACTACCTAAAATCATAAGACAGTTAAGTATTGTGTTTTGGAATATAAATCAGCTTTAAATGTCTACTTTTTTTTGTATATGTGTTTTAATTGGATATTTTAATGTCCAAGAAGTTTAGTGGCTTTACCTAAATACTACGTATTTTAATAGTTGAACAAACAAGGAAATAGCTACGTTAAATAATACATCCCTGTTAGATAATATTCTGATATTGTTCTACAATTTTTAGTTAGCTACCATTAAGGTACTAGTACTACTATACTAATAGACGATAAACTAATCGCTTATAATTAACTAAGCTATAAAGAAACTGAGTGCTATAATATAGTAGTAGTAATAAAACAAACGACACTTATTTGTAAATAGAATTAAATCAATGTATATCAATTATTTATCAATCTGGATATGTCATTAGGTATAGTGGTATGAATGGTATATACTTTATACTATGTCGAGATTTTTAAGTTGCATTAGGCCACGATTGTTTAAACGATACTTCGTATTACTATACGGACATAACTAAACGATGCGATAATATAAGTATTCAACATTATAATATATGTTTTACATTTGTGAAATAAATTTCAAGTGTATCCTAAGGTTACACACACAAATGGCCAAATTCCCCGGATGGTTATCAACACTTTACCTAATTAATAATTGGGTGACGTGACTCTAGTAGTTATTCATTATACTTGGTTGTTTCCCACCTGAGAGTTCTCGATAATGAGGTATCTACGTCGGCATTTCATTTTGAGTGTCAAACGCTGTTTTAGTTCTCTTCTTGTTATTCGTTGATTAGCATTAAAACTCATGATTTAATAAAAAAATCCCCACGTACAAAGCTGTTCGTTGAAATTTTTCTATGAATACTCAATGAGATGTTACAATATGCACATTGCTTATATGGTTTTTTTTTTCTTATAATTAGTATTTTCCTGATGACAATGTATCTATTTTCGTGTAAAAACTAAAATAAAGTTAAGTACCTATCTAATTTATGAACATATTTATGTTCGTAAATATTTAATTTGTTCAATGTTATACTCGTAAATGCCCTAATAAATACTAATAATGCAGCAGAAATATATACGATATTCAATCGTTATTAGGTTACAGAAATATTACGATATAATTTGTTTCACGTTAGTACTTACAGAGTTTCTGCAAATAACGTAAATTTCAAAATCTTGTACAGTTTCCCAGCATTTTTTAAACATATCCACATTCAACATATAGCAATCACTTTTCGTTGATAAACGTTAATTCGTGCTAATGCACTGCACTGTAGGTAATGAAGAGATTAACAAAAATATTAAAGTTCCGTGTTAAAGCCGGCCGTATTAAATTTATTGTGGCTAGGCTGCGTGCAAGTAAAGGCAGGCTAGCAGCAGATCGCGCAGGCGGCGGGCGTCGGCGCCGCTGAGCGCCACCTGTCGCTGTCGGCGCGGCGGTGACAGCAGGCGCGTAGGCGAGCGTAGCGGTGGTACGGCGCGGGCGGGCGGGCGGTGGCACGAGCCGGGCGGCGCGGTGCCACGACGTAGACGGCGGCGGGCGGCTCACCAGCGACTAAATTGCCCGGGCGGCGGACGCGTCGCCGGGCACGTGGCGCTGCCGAATGCCGGGTGGCGGCCGCCGCCCAGGTGCACCTGCACCCTCGCACAAGCCCCGTGCACACCCTCCCAGACGCACTTCGCGACATACCACAAGAGTCACCCCGTTTATACTTCAGTGCTTACATTCTGTATATTCACAAGTACTTTAGAATATGCTATTCACAATTGTCTTTTTTCGAAATATATAAAGTATGTTAAACGTATTTTAGGTTTCAGTTTAAGATTTAAGTTAATAATATAAAAATTGAAAATATATTTTTATTTTCATATAATATTAGTTACTACAATAGAACCAGTAATTCTGTCATATACCTTAATTTTCAAATTCCATACATCAGCCATAAGTATGCCGACTGCTGCAATTTAAACAATACTGTTACTTAAGCGGTCCCTGTACTGACTGAATATGGACAAGTTTCAGCGCCTCTGCATCGTTTGCATGTTTTCAGTGAGCAGAAATGTTGTTTAAAAGTTTAACACCTTTTCCTAGCTGCGAAAAATATCTCTTCAACTTATATCAGACAATACTATCGCTACATTTCTATACAGCGAACAGATTATTTATAAAATTGTATTGGAATTAAATGAACTCAACTTGTTCGAATTCATCCATTATAAATTTTATTATCTTACAGAAAGGAGTATATTTTTATTAGGTATCTAGTCAAATTTGAAAATATTTTATAAGACATTTATTATAACGATAGCTATGTTTACAAAACGAGATATAGGAAAATATTTCTTATTAACTATTTAAATAGTCATGCTTATTAATGAAATTAATAACTTCATAATTTGTACTGGTATTTACACACAGACAGACATAAATTTCAATAATTGGTTTTTTGTTACAAGTGCTGTACATAATTATGTACTTTTTGCTATTCGAATTTAAAACTATACTATCAGGTATCGAAACATATGTCTTAACTAGCTGTGCCCCTCGGTTTCACCCGAGTTTTATCCAACAAATACCGCGCCGTCAACGCGACAGACCCGTGTAGTCTATCATAATTGATATCACTTCCCGCAAGTACAAATTATTTTAATTTTTCATTTTCTCCTGAACTATGTGTCCTAATTACATACTATAAAAAGAAAAATTTAAATTGTCTGTATAATGAAATAAATTTGTTCGTAAGGATTAATATGATAAGCCTAAAAATAATCCTCAAAATAAATTTTTAATCTTCAACATAAAAACTCGCAAAATACTTTATTGTGGCTTATGCTATTAAGAAATAGGCATATGTTATCAGAGACTTTTTTAGATATACTAAAGAACAATATTTTTGTAGACTATTATATTTACGTATCACTAACCATTACGCCAGCGCATGCGGATAAAGTAGTTCGGGAAGACTTTCACTTCGACTTACTTAAACAAAAATCAATATTTAAGGCTAGCTGAGAGGTTTAGCTTAGTTCCAGATAGCTTATACTATTCTTCGTGAATCTGGCTATCATATAAAAAAATAATTTTTCGAATCCGACTGCTACCAGTTGTCCAGAGATTACCATGTTTAAACAAACAGACAAAAAAAAACTCGTCCGCTTTACTAAATAATTAATAGTATCTATACACGGACTGACCTCGGAACACGACAAACCAACAGAAAGTCATACATGTGTTTAACACTATGTGTATGATGGTCGCGATCCCTACCACCCCGCTATATTACTACTGTATATACACTGACTAATCTCTGAACACGATAAACCAAAAGAAAATTATACATGGTTTTTTTCTTTTTCACTGACTATACTGTTAGCCTAAGGGGCCCTAAAGAAATAGAGCCACTTATGGCTTTGACAGCTTCACCAGGCTTGGGGGCGAACGCTTAAGGCATTCAGCCGCGAAAACGTGAGCAACATGCGCACAAGGGTGCCAAAGTGGCCGGATGTCGGCTTGGGCTATTACCGCGATTGTGAAAAGGTCGCGAACTGACTAATTCCTTATCTGTAGAAAATTCGAGCTAAACTAACGCATACATATAACATGTCCCTGCCTCCTGGGAGAAAGGAATGAACATGTGTATATGTATTTAGTATTCTGGAAACATGATCGAAAGTAACTATCGTAAAAAAAGAAAAATAAGGTCCCTTACAGAATACATACATACATACATATTGTGTGTAATGATGTGTCGCACCTGTATCGCGCGAGCGGCTGCATGACCCAAGGGTTCTACACCGAGGGAACGGACCTAGACTTGAGTTGCCGTAAGAGAGGGAGGACATGACGGGTTTGCAGGAGCGAAATTAGCCGCCCGTCCCCTGCGGAGGTAACGGTGGTTTCGCGGGCGTGGGCGCGAGCACGCTTTGTTTGGAGAGACGGTGGGGTAGTATTTGTTTATTTCCTCGATCTTATAAACGGGGTCGGTGAAGATATTCGCGACCGGAGTTGTTCGCGTGGGATGTTCGGGTTTGGGGTTTAAGTCGCGGCAGCTTTCACCAACAGATTCATGTGATTCGAAGCAGTGTCGAAGTACGATCGCATAAGATATTTAATATACGATTCGACCAACGTACCAAGGGGCTTTGTTAATTTTACGTAAGAATCGGGTTTGGAGGATTTGGAATTTATTAATGTTGATCTTTGACGTATGTGCGAATGTAGCGCAGCTTATATGTCTTGATAGGACGGACATATGTTTTGTATAATGTAAGCTTATGTCTCAGGTACATTTTGCTTAGTATCAAGGAGTGCGGTCTATGTGTATTGTGAATCACCCTAATTTTTTAAAACACGAAACACTCTTATTTCTTCCTAAAAGCATAAATATGAATTTTCATAACCCTAAATTCAGAAATAGTGGGTTCTTCATACAATCTTTCATCCCCTATTTCACCTCTTAAAGTTTTATTTTCACGACATAAGATAAGCCAATGTCTTTCGTCAAGGTCCAATTTATCTCTATACCAAAATTCATCAAATTTGGTTTGATGCGTTCTTCGTACAAACCTTCATCGTCTATTTCAGGGCGTGAAATGCAACAGACAGGACAGACAGAGTTACTTTCGCATTTATAATATTAGTATGGATTATTCATTTCATTATGCTGTCGTTCTCTATGGTGTCAGTAAATTACCCAATAGCAGAATAACGACAATAGTTTATAATAATAAATTTTTGAAATTAATTCTCTCTCTCTCTCTATACCTTTGTTTGTTTCTCTTTAACTGATACTTTAGCATGGTAAAAATAGCAAAAGATCGATTGTTGTGGTGTTCTTTTTGTTTTCTATAATAGGAATTTTTATATTGTTAACACTAATCTGAAAAGTGAATAAAAGAAGGTCGATTTTTTTGAGTGATCGATTTTTTAGACCTCGATTTATTGTGAATCGATACATCAGAGTTTGATTCGAATCGATCTTTTTCGGAATGAATTGCCTAGCAGCGATGCGGCACTCGACTTGTTTGCGTGGTTATATCCAACCTAGGGTGACAACTTATTAATATGATTTATTATATAGATGTAAGGTCAATTCATATGGGAAAGTTCCAAATTCTCTGAAACTGTACATTTTTTAACTTTATGTAAACTTTCAATAATCATCATTTTACAAACCAGTTTCAAAGTTTCAGCCAATACAACTGAAGAGCTATTTTATAGCACTTTTATCGAACAAATGTTCGACGTGATTTTACAGAAAAATTCTAACAATCATTGTTTTGGGTCCTGCTGCGTTGACAAAGGCCCCCAATAATAGTTTTTCTCATATATATTTTATGTTCAGACATCGATCAGTTACGCTTTTAGTATATGTATAGATGTAGATATGGTGGTCGCGATCCCTACCACTCCACTATATTATTACATATACACTGACTGATCTCTGAACACGATGAACCAAAAGAAGCTCATAGATGGGTTTATCGCTATTTGTACGGTGGTCGCGATACCTACCACCCCTCTATATTAATGCATAAATACTGACTGATCTCTAAACATGACAAAGCAATAGAAAATCATAGATGGATTTATCACTCTATGTGTAGGGTATTGTAAATCATCCCTTATTGTACCACCCTGCCGATTCATTTTTCAAAAACTCGAAACCCTTTTATTTCTTACTTAAATCATAAAAATGAATTTTCATATCCCTAAATTGAGAAATAGTGGGTTCTTCATACAAAATTTCATCCCCTATTTGACCCCTTCAAGTTTTATCTTTGCGCCATAAGGTACCCTATGTCCGCCTCCAAGGTCCAATATATCTCTATTCATCAAAATTGGTTTAACGGGTTCTTCTTACAAACCTTCATCCCCTATTTCACCCATTAAAGTTTTATTTTCACCACATAAGGTAGCCAAAGTCTTTCTCCAAATTCCTACATATCTCTATATCAAAATTAGATTCTTTATACGAACTTTCACCCCCCATTTCACCCCTTCCAATTTTATTTCCAAAAGTAGCCTATGACCTTTCTCAACCAAAGTTCTTCAAAATTGGTTCAGCGGTCTAGGCTTGAAAATGCAAAAGACGGGACAGACAGAATTACTTTCCCATCTAAAATATTAGTAGGTATGGATTATTCAATTAATTATGCAGTCATTTTCTATGGTGTCATTTACCAATTAAAATACTAACGGTAAATTATTACCCAACAGCAAAATAACGACAACAGTTCATAATAATAAATTTTTGAAATGAATTCTCTTTCCCTATATACCTGTAATAAATTCTCTCTCTCTATATATTTCTATGTTTCTCTATAATAACTGATACTTTAGTAAGGTAAAAATTACAAAAGATCGACTGTTGTGGTTCCCTTTTAATTTTCTATTTTAGGAATTGTTATCTATACATATAATAAAAACGTAACTGTTCGATGTCTGTACATAGAAGATATATGAGAAAAACTATTATTGGGGGTCTCTATAAACGCAGGAGAACCCAAAACAATGATTGTTAGAATTTTTGTCTGTTTGTCTGTTTGCCAACTTTTGTGCGCGCTAATCTCAAAAACGGCATAACCGATTTGGAAACGGTTTTCACTAATATGTTCTGGTAAGGTTCACTTAACATTTAGTGTTTGTTTTACTTCAATAAGTTCATAAATAAAAAAGTTATATTAATTTAAAAAATCACGTCGAACATTTTTTTGATAAAAATGCTATAAAATTCAGTTGAATTGACTGAAAAATCGATGTCTAAGATTGATCACTCAAAAATTGATCTTTTTTCGATTTACTTTCGCATTTGTATTAACAATATAAAAATCCCTAAAATAGAAAATTAAAAGGGAACCACAACAGTCGATCTTTTGTAATTTTTACCTTACTAAAGTATCAGTTATTATAGAGAAACATAGAAAGGTATAGAGAGAGAGAATTTATTACAGGTATATAGTGAAAGAGAATTCATTTAAAAAATTAATTATTATAAACTGCTTTCGTTAATTTTGTGTTGGGTAATAATTTACTGTTAGTATTGTAATTGGTAAATGACACTATAGAAAATGACTGCATAATGAATTGAATAATCCATACCTACTAATATTATAAATGCGAAAGTAATTCTTTCTGTCCCGTCTGTTGCATTTTCAAGCCTAGACCGCTGAACCAATTTTGAAGAACTTTGGTTGAGAAAGGTCATTGGCTACTTTTGGAAATAAAATTAGAAAGGGTGAAATGGGGGGAGGGGGGAGGGGGGGTGAAAGTTCGTATAAAGAACTTAATTTTGATGAATTTTGATATAGAGATATGTAGGAATTTGGAGGAAGACTTTGGCTACCTTATGTGGTGAAAATAAAACTTTAATGGGTGAAATAGGGGACGAAGGTTTCTACGAAGAACCCGTTAAACCAATTTTGATGAATAGAGATATATTGGACCTTGGAGACGGACATAGGGTACCTTATGGCGCAAAGATAAAACATGAAGGGGTCAAATAGGGGATGAAAAATTGTATGAAGAACCCACTATTTCTTAATTTAGGGATATGAAAATTCATATTTATGATTTTAGGAAGAAATAAAAGGGTTTCGCGTTTTTGAAAAATAAATCGGCAGGGTGGTACAATAAGGGTGATTTACAATACACATAGACTGCAACCTTGATACTAAGAAAAATGTTCCTGAGAAATAAGCTTACATTATACAAGACATATGTCCGTCCTATCATGACATATAAGCTGCGTTACATTCGCTCATACGTCAAAGATCAACATTAATAAATTCCAATTCCTCTAAACCCGATTCTTACGTAAAATTAACAAGGCCCCTTGGTACGTTGGTCGAATCGTAAATTGAATATCTTACGCGATCGTACTTCGACACTGCTTCGAATCACGTGAATCTGTTGGTGAAAGCTGCCGCGACTTAAACCCCAAAACTGAACATCCCCCGCGATCAACTCCGGCCGCGAATATCTTCACCGATCCCGTTTATAAGATCGAGGAAATAAACAAATACTACTCCACCGTCTCTCCAAACAAAGCGTGCTCGCGCCCACGCCCGCGATTCCACCGTTCTCTCCACAGGTGATGGACGGCTAATTTCGCTCCCGCAAACCCGTCACGTCCTCCCTCTCTTACGTCAACTCTCTTAGGTCAACGGACCTAGGTCCGTTCCCTCGGTGTAGGACCCTTGAGTCATGCAGCCACTCGCGCGATACTGGTGACACTGCACTTGCAATCACGTAGCTACCCACACACATCATTACACACAATATGTACATACATACGTGCACACCACATAAGTACATAGATCCTGTAAGGGATCTTTTTTTCTTCTTTTTTTACGATAGTTACTTTCGATCATGTTTCCAGGATACTAAACACATATTCATTCCTTTCTCCTAGAGGCAGGGGCATGTTATATGTATGTGTTAGTTTAGCTCAAATTTTCTACAGATAGGGAATTAGTCAGTTCGCGACCTTTTCACAATCGCGGTAACAGCCCAAGCCGACGTCCGGCCACTTTGGCACCTTTGTGCGCATGTTGCTCACGCTTTCGCGGCTGAATGCCTTAAGCGTTCGCCCCCAAGCCTGGTGAAGCTGTCAAAGCCATCAGTGGCTCTATTTCTTTAGGGCCCCTTAGGCTAACAGTATAGTCACTGAGAAAGAAAAAAACAACTATAATTTTCTTTTGGTTTATCGTGTTCAGAGATTAGTCAGTGTATATACAGTAGTAATATAGCGGGGTGGTAGGGATCGCGACCATCATACACATAGTGTTAAACACATGTATGACTTTCTGTTGGTTTGTCGTGTTCCGAGGTCAGTCCGTGTATAGATACTATTAATTATTTAGTAAAGCGGACGAGTTTTTTTTTGTCTGTTTGTTTAAACATGGTAATCTCTGGACAACTGGTAGCAGTCGGATTCGAAAAATTATTTTTTTATATGATAGCCAGATTCACGAAGAATAGTATAAGCTATCTGGAACTAAGCTAAACCTCTCAGCTAGCCTTAAATATTGATTTTTGTTTAAGTAAGTCGAAGTGAAAGTCTTCCCGAACTACTTTATCCGCATGCGCTGGCGTAATGGTTAGTGATACGTAAATATAATAGTCTACAAAAATATTGTTCTTTAGTATATCTAACAAAAGTCTCCGGTAACATATGCCTATTTCATAATAGCATAAGCCACAATAAGGTATTTTGCGTGTTTTTATGTTGAAAATTAAAGATTGATTTTGAGCTTTATTTTTAGGCTTATTATATTAATCCTTACGAACCAAAGTTATTTCATCATAAAGACAATTTAATTTTTTTTTCATAGTATGTAATTAGGACACATAGTTTAAGAGAAAATTAAAAATTAAAATACATAATTTGTACTTGCGAGAAGTGATAACAATTAAGATTACACGGGACCGTCGCGTTGGCGGCGCGGTATTTGTTGGATAAAAACTCGGGGGAAACCGAGGGGCACAGCTAGTATTGTTAATACAAATGCGAAAGTGAATCGAAAAAAATCAATTTTTGAGAGATCAATCTTTTAGACATCGATATTTTTTGGGAATTGATTCATAAGATTTCGATTTGAATCAATCTTTTTCGAAATGAATTGACATCCCTAGCAGCGGCACAGGTATATTAAACTGACAAATATCCAGCATATGCTGACCCCCTTTTAATATGATTTATCACATAGATCTGAGGTCAACTTATATTGCAAATTGCAATTTTTAAACTCTTCATTTTTTAACTTTATGAAAGGTTTCGATCATCATCGTTTTACAAATCATAATATACAGATAACTAAAATTTCAGTCAATTCAACTGAAGAGCTATTTTATAGCATTTTTATCAAAAAAATGTTCGACGTGATTTTTTAAATTGATATAACTTTTTTATTTTTGAACTTATTGAAGTAAAACAAACACTAAATGTTAAGTGAACCTTACCAGAATATATTAGTGAAAACCGTTTCCAAATCGGTTATGCCGTTTCTGAGTTTAGCGCGCACAAAAGTTGGCAAACAGACAAACAGACAAACAGACAAAATTTTTAACAATCATTGTTTTGGGTTCTCCTACGTTGATAGAGACCCCCAATAATAGTTTTTCTGAAATATCTTCTATGTACAGACATCGATCAGTTACGTTTTTATTATATGTATAGATTGTTGATATACAACCTTGTTAAAAAAAACTAAAACATTAATTATAAATTTTTTTAGTGCGCATGATCTAAAACTATCAATAACAGAACATCTTTGTCAAACCTAAATGTAAATAAACAATCTGAAATGTAATTAAAATTATACATAGTATTCAATGCTAATAGGAAACCTAAAAAGATCGTAGAATAATAGTTATTTGAACAAATAAATTGATAAAATACAAAAACCTAACCAAAGCCCTTGAAATATATATATAAATAAGGAGAATATAATAAAAGAACTAAAGGTAAATATAATATTATACTATAATATATATTGAAAATGATTGCCAAGACCGTTAATCAAAGAACTTTCATATGCATTTAGTAAAAAAACTTTTATTTTGACATTACAAACAGACACTTAAATTTTATTAATTGTATAGATTAAAAAAGTGTAAACTTAAATGTTAATTAACTTAAAGTACTAATAATAAGTACCAATTTGTTACGACAAAGTGTTAGTAGTACTATGCCTGATGTCTAAAAACAACGGTAACCACCGAGGGATCGGTAATTCATCACTGGTCGTCTTTGTGATACCGACCTTCGAGCCTCTCGGTAGCTGGATATACACTGGAAGAACCCGAAACGCGACAACCCTAATTTAATCACTATAACGGGTATGGTTGCCAACCATACTTTATAATAAAGTATTCTAATTTATTTTCGGTAAATATACTTTATACTTTGCATAATAATAAAATATGCGAAAATACTTCATTTCTAGTCTTTACTGTAGTACGTAAAACAAAACACTTGTATGAGTAATTACTGAAATATATATCGATACTTATAAGTAAAAAAATCTACTAAAAATTATAAAGAACTGTCAGACAAATATATTGTCGGCAAACGGCAATATTTACATACTTAAAAATGCATCTGATAACTTAGCAATGTAAAATAATAATATATATTTCTTATTTAGTCTCTGTTGCCGCTACTTCAGCTTACACTAAGAGAGTTTTAGAGAGTTTTAAAATAAATTTTAAAAAATACAAGTTTTATTTGTTTCAGGGAACAATAACAAAGATTTTAGAAATACTTTTTTATGTACCAAATACTTTTTGCCCTATTCCAAGAATTTGATGTTATTTATCTCAAGAAAAGTTGGCAACCCTAATGACAGGTTTATTATCATGTACACCATTGCAATTCAGCCGGGTACAGATCCTTACCTAATCCTGGAACATGCCACGATGCAACTACGCCAAGCGTGCCACGACAGCGCAGATATTATCTGGCATCATGATGGTCGCAATCCAGTCTGACATAATTGTCGTGTAACACCCAGCAAATTCCAAACAAATAAAACAGCTAACAGAGAGAACTGTAAAATTTACCTCGGCTAAGCTTTTGCAAGCTCGGGAAAACCCGTCACTCGTTATATTCTTTTACGTTTATGTAAACGGAGGAATACAATTTACATGCTTTCATGCACCACCCGCATTTTTTGCGCAAAAATATTTTCGCGAAGAAAACGTTTAGATATTTAACATCAATAAGCGGAACATATTACAAATATAATAATGTGTTCTTCTTATTTATACAATTAATAAAATTAAAATGTCTATTTGTAATGTCAAAATAATAGCTTTTATAAATTTATCAAAATAGCCAGTACCTATGCCAAAACAAAAATTTTTGTCCGTGTGTCTGTTTGTTCCGGGTAATCTCCGGAACGGTTTGACCGATTTTGACGGGATTCTCACTGGTAGATAGCTGATGTTATAAGGAGTAATTTGGCTACTTTTGTTTTAGAAAAAGATTTAGGGTTCTACACAAATAAAAAAAACTGCTCATGATGAATCAATTCAAGGGCTATATTAAAAAGATCTACAAAAAAGTGTGTGCGAACATTTTTTTTTTTTCTAAGGATCAGCCACAATATGCATTTTTATGTTTAAAGTAACCGGGAGCGGGTAGCGGGTTCACGTGAGTGCCCGATCGACGGCATTACATTAATTTGATATAATTACTTTTGGTTTACTCAGCGTAAGCCATTTAAACGCCCCAAAATCGTCGTTTTTCCGAAGTGATTTTAATTTACGCGGAACCCTAATTGTTATTCCAATAAAAAGTAGGCTAAGTTTCTCCTTATAACATCACCTATCTGCCAGTGAATGCCTCGTCAACCGTTTCGGAGATTACCCGGGACAAACAGACAAAGAAAAGGCATTTTGTTATATGTACCGTATATACTTTCATATTCATTTAGGAAAAAGCTTGAAACTTCAAATAGATACTTGTACCGGCCACCGGTTAAAAGTACCGATATCCGGATGGGTAAAATTTTCCCAGTTCAGACGCCTGGGGTTCTGAGTGCACTGTTTTATGCGTGGTTGCGGATTCACCTACCCCAACAAAAATGTAGCAGTAAAGCCCACTCACCTGAAGGTTTTTTAGCGCTGCACCTAGTAGGTAGTCATGTAGCTGGCCGGCGAATCTCTTTCACTCGTAACCCACACCCGAAAACGTTTATCCCGACGTTTCTCTGGTATATAATTCTTTTACACCGTGTTTTATCGCACAATTAACCTTAATAATAACTAAAAGCACAGTTTTTCTTATTATAACACCACGAACAAAAATGGCGGCAGCAGTGAACTCGACTACACGACGATTAGTAGTGGCTTCAAAAACAGCGGCGCGTGCCGCCGGGGTTCTCACGCGCACGCGTACTGATGACTTACACAACTGGATGCGCTTCATTTGAGCGAGCTCATAGCCAACTTCTACCAGGATAGGAAACCCTGACAACCACGCACTATTTGGCCCAAACAATACTTCAATTTTATTTATTTGTATAGAATCTTCTATACAACTGTCTTCTATTTATACTAAAGATAATTCACTTCACTTCTTCTTCTTCCTAACTTGGCAACCGGCCCTCTTTAATGAATACCATTACTGCCATTATCGAGTGAATTATAGCGTCATGTGTTATGACGATTCAGTATCCTAACAAGATGGTGGCTCCCTTGTTACAACTTTCTAGGAAGACTTTGTGGGATCTCAGAATGAATGCTTTCTGCTTATATTTATAATCCAATTCACTTATGCACAAAAACCAAACTATATCACGCAAAACGCCACCAATATTACATAATATAGGCTCCAAAAATCTAAGTTAATGAATTAAAAATAAAAATCACAACATGGACTGTATCCATAGGTCGCTGGTTCAAATCCGGCTCGAAGGACCAATTGTTATCGCGAATCTCCTAGAAAAACTAAATCAAACAAGGATGGCTTGGTTACCCCAATCCAGGTGTTTTCTTAAAACCATATGAAGTAAATACTAACCGTGATCGCAGCGACTTCTTCTTGCGATGCACCGCTATACTGCCCACACACTCGTACACACACACGTACTAAAGTTAAACTGTAATGTTTTGTCGTTTATTTCCTGGATTTCTATTTATATATCAATAAAATAATACACTGCGTCGCCAAGTCCGGTGAAGCTGTAAAAGCTGCAGCGGCTCTGTTTTTGGATAGGGCCCCTAAGGCTAACAGTGTAGTCAGTTCTAAAAAATCTAAGTTAATGAATTAAAAATAAAAATCACAACATGGACTGTATCCATAGGTCGCTGGTTCAAATCCGGCTCGAAGGACCAATTGTTATCGCGAATCTCCTAGAAAAACTAAATCAAACAAGGATGGCTTGGTTACCCCAATCCAGGTGTTTTCTTAAAACCATATGAAGTAAATACTAACCGTGATCGCAGCGACTTCTTCTTGCGATGCACCGCTATACTGCCCACACACTCGTACACACACACGTACTAAAGTTAAACTGTAATGTTTTGTCGTTTATTTCCTGGATTTCTATTTATATATCAATAAAATAATACACTGCGTCGCCAAGTCCGGTGAAGCTGTAAAAGCTGCAGCGGCTCTGTTTTTGGATAGGGCCCCTAAGGCTAACAGTGTAGTCAGTTCTAAAAAATCTAAGTTAATGAATTAAAAATAAAAATACAACATGGACTGTATCCATAGGTCGCTGGTTCAAATCCGGCTCGAAGGACCAATTGTTATCGCGAATCTCCTAGAAAAACTAAATCAAACAAAGATGGCTTGGTTACCCCAATCCAGGTGTTTTCTTAAAACCATATGAAGTAAATACTAACCGTGATCGCAGCGACTTCTTCTTGCGATGCACCGCTATACTGCCCACACACTCGTACACACACACGTACTAAAGTTAAACTGTAATGTTTTGTCGTTTATTTCCTGGATTTCTATTTATATATCAATAAAATAATACACTGCGTCGCCAAGTCCGGTGAAGCTGTAAAAGCTGCAGCGGCTCTGTTTTTGGATAGGGCCCCTAAGGCTAACAGTGTAGTCAGTTCTAAAAAAAAAAAAAAAATACACTGCGTCGTCCGCTCTCGAACCGTAATTAGTTTTTTTTGTACTACCTGCACTACTCAGGAGGAACTGAAGTAATAGTTTTATTTTAAATACAACTGGACTGATCCACCCGAGTGGGTCATATAACCATGCAACCATTGATTAAATATGTCGTCGGTAACCGTATCAGTTACTAACGGTGGTTTTAACCTATAAGTGAAACAGTCCGACACCGGATCCCATTCAATACCTAACATCTTAATGAAACCATATCCGTCCGTCTCGTCAAAGGTTCGTGGAGTCTCCAAATGATCTAAAGGTAAGCCGTCCAGCAGCGCGGGAGTATTAGAAGACCACTTTCGCAATTCATAACCGGCCGTACTCATGAGTAAGATCAACTCCGCTTTCAATTCGCGAACCTCAGAAAGGGTGTCAGTCCCACCGTTTAAGTCATCGACACATGAATTTTGTATAAGAAGCTTTGCAGCCCGAGGGTATTTATTCATTTCATCGTGAGCTAATTGATGTAGACAACGTATTGCAATGAATGGACTGGACTTTAACCCGTAAGTGTTCGTCGCTAACTCATAAACGAGTAATGGTTCTGAGGGTGATGATCTGCAGAAGACAAGTTGGTACCACCTGTCCTCAGGATGGACCCAAGTCTACCGAAACATCATCTTTACATCCGTCATGAAAACTATGTATGGCCACCGAAAATTTTAAATTATTTCCGTTCATTTTGCAGCCGTTCTCCCGAATATAAACAATCGTTAAGAGAAACATCACTGCTCGTTTGTACGCTACCGTCGAAAACCACCCGTATCTTATTAGTGTCTCCCGATTTCTTAAAGACACCATGATGCGCGAGAAAGTAATTTTCACTATCAGATTTTATGTCAAAATCATAAACCAGCATGTGACCGAGCTCGATATACTTTCACATAAATTCCACGTATTTATCTCCAAATTCTGGCTGTTGTTTCATACGCCTCTCGATAGTCAAAAAACGCCTTATAGCCGTTTGCTTTGAGTCACCCAACTTTGCGTGTTCGGGAATGATAGGCAACCGCACCGTGTATTTACCGTCAGTACCACGTGACGTCGTCGAAGTAAAAAGAAATTCGCATTCTGTCTCCTTCGGATTTTTATTTTTGATGAGAGGAGGTTCCTCAGTCCTCCAAAATCTTTCGACCGCTTCAACAAGTGTCAAACCCGTAACATAACTACAACTATTATTATTTGACCTCGAGTTATTAATAAAATTATCTGAAATTGGTCCTTTGAGCCGGCGGCAGGTCTTCTGGATTTCGGGAATAATAACTATAATAAATTCGGTCTGTGAGGTTCTACTATAACGGTTACTACAATCTACAATATACTACGGTCTACTATAACAAGTTGAGAATTCTACTAAAACTTATCGATCAAAACGGAAGTTGGTACAAAATAAAATATTATAATAATTGTTTAATCTACCATAAATATTGATTTTGTTATTAACTTGTATTTTTAGAATATGTCTAGATTTTCATATTGTTTATTATATTTAATTCTTAGTAGCTCCGTTTTGACTTCCGATAGTTGAGAGGAAATATCGTTTATTTACTCAGTTGAGTATTTTTTTACTTTTATGTTTCAACAAGAAAGGATATGGACAGTCAGCTTTGAACTACGAAGTAAGTTGGTTGTGCTAATAAAATAAAGTGGTTTTATAATGAAAACAGACTTTGAAGTTAAATAAGAAAAATCTAACAACAGAATCATATACATTGCAACATTACAACAAAGTGCAAGACATACGTAGTTATCTGATTTCATCATTAATCTATCAGCTTCCTCATTTAGTAAATGTAATAACTTTGAAATAAAAAATTAAAAATTTTAACATTTTTATTTTCCAACCACACACTAATAAAAGTTGCAACAAAATATAAAGATTTTCATTAAAGTTTTTCTTTAAAACAATGAAGCTTTTGCTCTGGCAGTAGTGAAACGATAAAATTTTATATCTACTGAAACTTTTATAGACTTGTATACAAACTTATATTCTCAAGAGAATCCTCTCAAACATTAAAGTTTTAATACATTGATGAAATACATTTAATAGCTCTAAAATTGTGGTTAATTATGTGTGTGTAAAAAAATTTAAAGGTGACAAAGTACCCTATGTATATTTAAAAAAAGGTTTCGTAAATGAGACTACTCAGTGGAGAAAAATAATTTCTTCTACATAATTTATAGATACCTACCACAAACAAGCGGTAGGCCAATTATATTTTATAAGTAGATACGGCATTGAAGCTCTTTATATGCAATTATGAATGGTGGGCAATTGCCTTCAGTTCACTTTCGACTTGATACCGGAGCGGCACAGCGCTTCATTAAAAACGCGCGTCATCAGCTCGTTCGGAAAACGTCTTGTGCATAGTCTCTAATACCGGTCAAATACCGTAAGGTGACATTGAGGTGAGGGGAGGTTTTTATTTAGTTGCAGTTATACCAAACGGGTGAAGTCACAGGCACATATAATATAATAATATACATATATCAAAATTATAAAGAGAAAAGTTTTTTGTTTTTTTTTCCTTTGTAATCGATACATTCAAAAACTACTGAAACGACTTTGAAATAATTTGAAGAAAAAAAATTCCTCATAAAAATGTCGATAGTTAAACACTAAGTATAAAAAATTACCTATACGGGTGCGTTGGCGGCGCAATGTTTGTCGTATAAAATTAACACGGGTGAAATCGTGGGGCACAGATAGTTTAATATAATCACTCATGTTTCTAATACTGCCTCCCGCGTAAATTCTAATTCTAATATATATTAATACGTGAAGCAAAAGCTTTCTACCCCTATTTAAGCGTATTGCGTGCACGGAAAACTAAGATTTGGCATGGTTAAAGTTTTATGGAGAAGGGGTGCAGAAAGCTAAAATTTATCTATAATATCTGTTACTAATATATTAAATCAAATAAATGAATACTGTGAATCCGAACACGACCAGTGCCATTGAAATTAGACCCCGCAAAATATTGACATTGTCACGCAATAAAAAGTGACAAGTGATATAATATTCATTGTTTAGGTTCATACTGCAAATTTCAAACAGAAAATAGTCTATGATTAAAAAGTCGCTGGTTGAATTTCGATCATTGGGCGACCGCGCGACCCCTAGTTTTTTTACCCGACTACGGCGAAGCGAAAAGGAGGGTAATGTGTTTCACCGTTATGTATGTACATATGTTTATCTGTACGCGATTTTCTTCTACTCCACGTAACATAATTTGATGAATAAAATATCGTTAGAAGCGTTTTGATTGTCCACTGGTTATAGGATATATAATTTCACACTAAATTCAATATGACGCCCTCTAGAGGACATGAAGTCCTGCATTTAAAAAAATATATTTTTGAATTGTATCGTGTAGGGTATCTAATATTAATAGCAAAACATATTAATAGCTGTTGCCTGCAGCTTTGCTTGCATTAACTCGATAAATTTAATGTGTATAATATGTATAATTTATAAAATCACGTCTCTGATGTTCGCTTAGGCTATAATAAAAGTTCATAATTTCAGTTATGTGTGTTTTGTAAGAGTTGGAAGCTGTCCTCTCTGCCTTCCCTGCTTCCCACCAGAGGCGCTAGCGCGCCTAATGATACTAGATGTTGGAATCTCCAATTTGACTTTTTAACACTCTGACCAGAGGGTAGGTAGTGGACCTTCCGCTGTCTCTGTTCTTTCACGTACCTACCTAACGATTCCAAATTTCACGTTTTGACATTTAATGGTACTTTATAATCCCTACATGTCCCAGTACTCGTCAGTGTTAATATTGTTGTAATTATTCGTATTAATAATATTATTAACGTTAGCGTTATTGTGCACGTAACATTGACATTGTAATTTTAAATATTTGACAGCTTATGAAATACATATATTATATTATAATTAAATAAAAAATTAAAAAAATGTTTTTCCTTTTAACAAAAGCGTTTTGATTTGTTGTTTCACGTTTTGCGTGACAAGGTTTTTTATATCCAGACTTATGATTTTATAGGGTTGCGGTTTTATTTGTTTTTATTCTTTATAAGATAAGCGTTTGGCTACAGTCTCATCTGATATTAAGCGACGATGTGGCTCAAGGTGGTAACACAATAAGCCTAATGGGAAGCCTGGCTCTCAAGTGGAGCTACTGAAACATACCTTTAGGTTCTTGGTAAAAGATTTTCAACTTGAGGGTGGTAGCTAGTTAGGCGGGCATTAAAAAATGCCCAGCATCTATGCTGTGGTTTCATGTTAATAGTTTCCTCTATCTAAAGCGCAGGTTCATTGCAGTGATTCGAAATCAAGTCGATCGACGGTGTGTCCATACACGCTAACACTGAGCCATAACATAACAGAACAATAGTACAGTTGTAGGGCATTTTCAATTAACTGCCTGGCATAAGCTATCACCTTGAAGTTGTAATGCACCTATAGGCGTGTTCCAGCAGCTACACTTGAGATACAAGCTTCTTACTAGGCTTAACATATTACTATCTTGGCACACATCGTCACTTAATATCAGGTGAGATTGAGGACAAACGCACTACAAAGGATAAAAAAGCTTTACCTGTACTGATTTACCTTAGTTTAATCTACGTAAAAGTTATGTTTATAGGAAATTATGGCCAAGAAGGAATACACGACAGATGCAATGTTAAACGCTATGGAGTCTGTAGTACGAGGGGCGTCCGCGCGCGTCCACTTTTTCTGCTGCAAGATAATTTCAGGTGCTACGGACAGCTTTACTGGACAAAATTAATGGTTAAGGTTAGTTGACTGCTCAGAAAGACCACCTACTATTTTGGCGGAAAAAGAGTTTGGCAAAAAACTGACTAATTTTTACGGCAAATAATTATTTTCCTGAAACTACTAAAACTGTTAAAGGATACGTCAGTATGCTGATGAAAAAACCGGGGTCGCAAAAATCCTTTTAAGAATGACACACGAGGTTGTCACTGGTTCGAGGCATTTGTGAAGTGCCATCCAAAAGTTGGGCAACGGGTTACTCAAAATTTAACACAAATTCGTGTTCTAGTGATCCACGCACAACCCAACCCAAACTTAATATATTCCTTTACAAAAACTTCTACAGATACAAAAATCATATCGTACCAGAGTCGAGAGTAATACTGAAGCCATACATCTACTTAAGAAATATTATTGGGATCTTATTATACCAATACCTTTCAAGGGCGTTTTCTTTTGGCCAGAAGCTCCTTCTTGCCCGAACCACAAATTGAGAATAAAGATACTAAGCGTTATTTCTTCTGATAGGTGGCAAATTTTTGCACATAAAAAGAACAAAGAAAAGATAATTAAAGAAACAATAAATACTGAAGCAAAGGAACGAAAAGGAAAAGAAACTATAAAACCGTCCACAAGAGGATACAAAATATTACAATCCTTAACAAAACTAGTACTGGAACTCAAACAAGACAATCTTAAACAAAAATGGCAACCAATTTTAATGATTTTGAGGAGTTCCCTGCCGTATCTTCGAAGTCCACGGTTCAATGGGATTAAAATTGAAATTGGACCATCCTTATCCACTTTCTAACGAAAAAAAGATCATCTAAATCGGTTCATAAACGAAGAAGTTACGGCTGAACATCCATAAATAATAAATTATATACAATCGCATTGAGAACACGCCTCCTTTTTTTGAAGCCGGTTAAAATTATATCTATGACTAGCTGTGGCCCACGGTTTCACCTGTGTTTATTTTATATAATAAACACCGCGACGCCAACGCACCTGTGTAGTCTATCATAATTAGTGTTCTTGTCGCAAGTACAAATTATTTGCATTTTTTATGATTTCCCAAACTATGTGTCAAAATAACTTACTATAATGACAAAACTTAACTTTATACAGTTTTCTTCATGACGAAGAAACTTTTATTCGTAACCATTAATATGCCATGCCTAAGAAGAATGTTCATAAATCACTTTTTAATTTTTAACAATTGTTTGTTACAAAATAGCTTTTTGAGGCTTATGTAAAGATATAGTCATATGCTATCGCGAACTTTTAAAATGAAATATTACAACAGCGCAAGCGGATAAAGCAACTCGGAAGTGCTTCCATCTCTGACTTAAGAAAAATCAATATTTAAGGATTTCTGAGAGTTGTAGCCTAATGGTAGAGAGCCTATACTATTTGTCCAGGCGGTTTTTATAATATCATATGTGGGTAGATCGCGATATCGGGGTTGGCGGCAAGGTGAGACTTTTTTTGTGACGACCGTCAGTAAAAATTATTCACGGTTCGAGAGCGGACGACGCAGTGTGTTGTTTTATTGATTTATATAGAAATCCTGGAAATAAAGGACAAAACCTTACAGTTTGACTTTAGTACATGTGTGTGTACGAGTGTGTGGCAGTATAGCGGTGCACCGCAAGCAGAAGTCGCTACGATCAAGGTTAGTGGTTTGCTTCATATGGTTTTATGAAAACACCTGGATTGGGGAAACCAAGCCATCCTGGTTGGATTTAGTTTTTCTAGGAGATTCGCGACAACACTATTCGTCGTGAGTATACAAAAAGATTTTTTAGAATCCGACTGGGGTAGTTCCAGAGACTATTAGCATATTTAAACAAACAAATAAAAATCTCTTCCGCTTTATTATATTAGTATAGATAATATATAAATACACCGACTTATCTCGGAACACGATATACCAAAAGGAAATCATACATGTGTTTATCACTATGTGTGTTGTGGTCGCGATCCCTGTCACTCCGTTATATTACCGTATATAAAATTAATGATCTTGGAACACGACAAACCAAAAGGAAATCATAGATGAGTTTATCACTCTATGTGTATGGTATTGTAAATCATCGCTTATTGTACCACCTTGCGGATTAATTTTTCAAAAACGCGAAACCCCTTTATTTCTTCCTAAAAGCATAAATATGAATTTTCATATCCCCAAATTGAGAAATAGTGGGTTCTTCATACAAAATTTCATCCTCTATTTGACCCCTTAATGTTTTATCTTTGCGCCATAAGGTGCCCTATGTCCGTCTCCAAGGTCCAATATATATCTATTCATCAAAATTGCTTTGATGGGTTCTTCGTACAAAACTTCATCGCCTATTTCACCTATTAAAGTTTTATATTCACCACTTAAGGTAGCCAAAGTCTTTTCCAAAGTCCAGCATAATTATCTCTATACCAAAATTCATCAAAATTGGTTCAGCGGTTTAGGCGTGAAAATGCAACACACGGGATAGACAGAATTACTTTCGCATTAATAATATTAGTAGGTATGGATTATTCATTTCGTTATGCTGCCATTTTCTATGGTGTCATTTACCAATTACAATACTAACAGTAAATTATCACCCAACAGCATAATAACGACAAAAGTTTATAATAATAAATTTTTGAAATTAATTTTCTCTCTCTATACGTTTCTATGTTTCTTAATAATAAGTGATACTTTGGTAACGTAAAAATGACAAAAAATCGGTTATCGTGTTGTCCTTTTAATTTTATATTTTAGGGATTTTTATATTGTTAATACAAATCCGAAAGTGAATAGAAAAAAGATCGATTTTTGAGAGATTGATTTTTTTGTGAATCGATTCATAAGAGTTCGATTCGAATCGATATTTTTCGAAATCAGTTGCCATCCCTAGAAGCGGCGTGGCCATATTCAACCGACAAATATCCAGTCTATGCTGACCCCCTTTTAATATAACTTATCACAAAGATCTAAAGGTCAACTTATACTCGAAATTAATTTTCTCTCTCTATACGTTTCTATGTTTCTTAATAATAAGTGATACTTTGGTAACGTAAAAATGACAAAAAATCGGTTATCGTGTTGTCCTTTTAATTTTATATTTTAGGGATTTTTATATTGTTAATACAAATCCGAAAGTGAATAGAAAAAAGATCGATTTTTGAGAGATTGATTTTTTTGTGAATCGATTCATAAGAGTTCGATTCGAATTGATATTTTTCGAAATCAGTTGCCATCCCTAGAAGCGGCGTGGCCATATTCTACCGACAAATATCCAGTCTATGCTGACCCCCTTTTAATATAACTTATCACAAAGATCAACTTATACTCAAATTTTAAAATTTTTGAAACTCTTCATTTTTTAACTTTATGAAAAGTTTCAATCATTATCGCTTTACAAACCATCACAATTCAACTGAAGAATTATTTTATAGCATTTTATCGAACAAACGTTCCACGTGATTTTTTAAATTGATATAACTTTTTTATTACAGTAAAACAAACACTAAATGTCAAGTGAACCTTACCACAATATATTAGTGAAAACCGTTTCCAAATCGATTAAACCATTTCTGAGATTAGCGCGCACAAACGTTGGCAAACAGACAAACAGACAAAATTCGAACAATCATTAATTTGGATTCTGCCCCTAATAATTGTGTTTCTCATACATCTGCTATGTGCAGACATCGATCAGTTACGTTTTTATTATATGTATAGATATAGATATATTATATGTATAGATATAGATTAAAATACTGAAACAAAGAGGGAATATTCGTGCTGTCAATTATCTCAAACGTGCTCAAAACTATACGATATAAAATGTCTAAGTTGTAAAGTATGTTATCACAACTTCATGCGCAGAAGTTAAGGCAACTGAATTGTCTAATTATAAGAAATATGTATAAACTAGGTATTTACGTAGAAGTATTGCATGTAAATGTTTTTTAAGAATGTTGATCACATAATTTTGTAAACTAATAAAAAATAAATATATACTTAATAAATACCTAGCCGTAGTTTTTGTATTATTTGACATGGACATGTGATTTGGTAATTTAATTTCACTTTAAGGGACTTCATCGCGAAAAATTAGTATGGTAATGAAAAAATAAGAGCTTACAGTATAAGTCATAGAGTTCATATTAGTGTGAAAACTGTCGAGTTCTGGGACATATTGACGATAACTACCACAAATCTGTCGGGTACTGGTACAAATAGCTTTCTTTTGATTTTTTCAGATATTTAATTAGCTTTTTGTTTCTAATTTGTAAAAATAATATATTCATTGAAAAGAGTAATAAACTATTTACATCGTCATAGAGTTTAATTTAAAAAAAGTTAACTAATTATGAAATGGGCGAGCTGTAAAGACAGCCAAGTTCAGAATCTGACGAGTAATGGGACGTTTACCTTGCATGGTTACTTTTAAGTATTCTAAATTTAATATGGCGGACTCCGAGAGATGGCGGATCCGTTTTTTTTTTCGTGCTCCGCCATGGTATGGGTGTCAAATGGAAGGTTTGCTGAGAAGAATAAGAAAAACAATAATAAAAAAGCTTTTGAAAAACAAGCTCTTAATCAATATTTCAATAATTATAATAAAAGTCTGTAGCCGAAATAAAAACGGTAGGAATAAATTTACTTGCGCGTTAGAAGCTTCTAAAATTTTTGAAATATTGAATAAAAGTTTATTTTTGAAAAGTTTTTTATCTTTTTCCTTCACCGATTGGTTCAGGCTCTCTATAGAGATTTGAACACACATCGATCGACGCGGTGTACATACAAGCTACCAGCCAGACCATCATTACTTTAATGTAGTGTTTAATAAAGTGACGGAATTATTTATCCGCTATCCGGTATTTCAATGTCAGATTTAGAGTCCAAAACGTAACCAAGTATTTACTTATTTACATGACTGTGTTATTTGAAGGTGATTAAGAGTATACTTTTTGTTCACTGACTTATTTTAGGCTATTAGAAGAACTAAATTTTACTGAAACTAAAAAAGGAAAATTATAAAAACAGATTTTATTTGCAAATTTTTTAAAATGTTAAATTAGACCGAATTGCTAAACAGGATTCCATTTCCATTCTATGATCAAACAAATGGAACAAAACACTCGCAATTAACTGATATAGTTTGCGGTTATAATGTGGCTTGGAACAAGAAAAGCCGCAACCAGTCGAGAGCAGTTCATCTGGCAGCCCGCCCGCATGGGGGAAATTGAAAAGTTCCGACACTAACGTCATTTCTAAGTAATTGACCACAAGCAAGTTTTTTTTATATATTAGGGGTAACAAGGTAAAGTGAATGTACTGAAGATGATATTGATACAGAGGTAAGGCACAGAAAAAAATCTTTGGAGATTACTTTCTACTTGAGCAGTCCGACTGGTGGAATACCTCCGCCCTACAAAAGGTCGTAGCCAAATAACCTTGTGTGTCTTCCTGCAGTGTGTAGGGTTTTCAGAGCTCCTTGGTGAAAATGGGTTCAATGTCGGCAACGACGTTACAAGCGTCCATATGCCATGGTAGTTGCTTACGAGCAGACCTGCCGTATGCTTGTTTGCCAGTTTAGTAGTATAAATTAAATACAGTACAAAAACAAAAGCTACCACTGATGTAACGTGATAGTTGTCTACACTACTGCAATAATATTATAAAAAGGTAATGTTTGTGAATAATATGTGAAGGTAAACTCTGGAACAACTGTTTCCGCCCTAAAAATTATTTCACTGACAAAAAACTACATTCAGACCAATAGTTATAGGCTATGTTGTTTTATGTTATAATTAACGCGTACAAAGTTGCGTCACTTGCCATCTACATTGTACACTATAACAAACTTTTAGTAAAAAATTGCATCTAATTTGAAGAATCACAATCAGAATATTTTGTTAAATTAAGTGGAAATACAATCTTAGTAAAAATTTGCATTTAATTTGAAGTATTGCAGTCAGAATATTAAGTTAAATTAAGTGGAAATACTGTCAATTGTGAATAAAAAGGGATTCCGGACAATCAGATATTAAAAAGAACGCAACTACAGCGTGAAATCCTTTGGCTAGATTCCAAAGCGTAGCAATGGTGCTGCAGCCAATCGCGACATCAATAGAAATTCAGTGATTTATATGAAAGTAAACGCGTTTGTATAAAAATGTTAGTGATAGCATTATTTGCATAAGTAAATAATTAATATAACAATTATGTCGATAATGTTGAAATCAGTAGGTACTCAATATTCACACACATTATTTTAAAGTTTATGCGGATATTGACAAAAAATAGACAAATACATTAAAATTGTAAAGACCGTGGAATTACGATCTTGACTTGGTCGATAAATTATACAAAAATATTATATAATGAGTTTATTGCTTCACACGTCAAATACGAAATATTTGCACTGCTCAACTGGTAATAATAAAAATTGTAAATTCGATAGTTACTTTTAGTCTTAATACACCTTCAAAGTGTTACGTCCACTTTCATAATTTTAAGTAACTATATCGTGAACAAAACGACTGTAAGATATTAAATAACACACAAGATCCGAGTAGACTATCTTCACAGTAGTACTGAAATCCATTAAACGGCCAATAGTATTTTCGAACTAACTGAATTGGAGTAATGCCAGTGTTCTTTCAAGTGCCTGCAATATAAATAATAACTATGTGTGGTTATGTAGTTTATTTTGATTTTTTCTTTATTTATTAAAAAAATATCTTGGCATATAATATGAATTCATTTCTTCTTTTTGTATTTCATATGTAGTTATAAATTTTAATAACTAATGTGTATTTAATCTGGTCTAAATATAAGTACTATGATACTATTACAAAGTCAAACTCACCTAGTTATTTTTAATGAAATAATATGAATTAGTAACAACTGCAATAGAATAAAACATTAAACATAAATATCAATTTTGAAAGTTCCGAGGGTTTTCCATATTATAACAAAGGAAACTGCTAAAATAAAAACATTGCATACCTACTTCTTTACACTTTTACCTAAAAACTCCGTGTATCTACTAAAATAATGCACAAATTAAGCGTCTTAGTCACGACGCAGACATAATAAAAAATCTAACCTAGTAAATGTCTTTTAAAAACACAAACTGTTGTAGTTTCAATTCGTTTTTGAATACAAAACACAAATAAATGGACATAATTGTAATTATTTGTTAGATATAATCACCATTATATTTAGTATATTTTGTTATAACACGTGTTTATTCATAACATTGTATTATTATTGTGTAGCCAAGCGTCACAATGAAATAATAATTGCGTTGAGGGAAGGATCCAAGCCATATTGTAACAAAACCCGGGTTCATTTGTACTTAATTATCCACACCATTCTAGTTGATAAATGTGTCTGATGATTTCTTTTTTTTGTGCTCTGATATTAGGTCCTTCATTATGAAATTGGCGTTTTGTTGAACTGGCCATTTTGATCTCTAATATCTGGCGTATGATTAGGAATTCCAAATTCAAATTTATTTCAAGTTACTTTAGGCTTGTGTATGTACTTGTTTTTCGAATTTAGTGATTCATTTGTTTTCGCAACATTTGATTTTCCTTTGACATCGTTCTTTTCATATAATGGAAAACTTAAAATATCGCGTTATTTACGAACTGTAAAAGAAAGCACGGGACGTTTTTGTTTCCTACGTTTCATTCTGGAAATTTTGACCTACGAAACAAACCCTGTAGACTGCAGAAGAACCCAGTTGATAATGAAGAATTAAAGGTGATCATGGAAGCAGATCCAAGTTTTAATTCACTTGAAACAAATTGAAAAAGTGAAAAAGCTCTAATAATAAATACCGCATGAATTGACTGGAGCACATCAGCAAACACGCATGGAGTGCTGTGTTACATTACTTAACCGTTATAATAACGAGGGAATTTTTAATCGTATTGTTACTTTTGACGAAAAATGGATCCTTTACAACAATCTGAAACGCTCATCACAGTGCTTGTACCCAGGAGAACCGGCCAAATCCTGTCTCAAGCGAAAGTTGACTCAGGAAAAGGTACTGGTGAGTGTTTGGTAGACCAGTGCTGGTGTCATACACTACAGCTTCGTAAGATCTGTCCAGACGATAACGGCAGATCTGTATTGTCAATAATTGCAAACCATGATGGAAAAGCTAAACGTTAAACAACCGAGACTGGTCAATATCTCTAGCTCACGGCTGCTTCAGGACAACGCAATATCCCATATTTCACGACAGTCGGACGCTAAATTAGAGGAACTGCGGTTGCCCACCATACTCCCAGGAGCTTGCTCCAACAAATTACTACTTTTTTGGAATTTGGACAATTTCTTGCAAGGAAAAAAAATCTATTCCGATGAGGCTGTCCAAACTGCCTTCAAAGATTTTATTGAATCTAGCTCACACAATTTTTTCAGCAATGGAATTAATGAGCTACCTATAAAATGGCGTAAGTGCATAGATAATAATGGTACATACTTTGATTGATTAAATGTATAATTTCATAATATTTTTCGTTTTACTTTTTCCATATAAAACGCTAATTTCATATGTAAGGGACCTATTATTATAATAATGATATTTATCATTTCTAAACTAATAAAATGTGGAATCACTACATAAAATAGGAAACAATTTTCACTTTTATGATATCTCTAATATTGGCACTATTACGATCTGTTTAAAAATATGCATTATTTTTGAACACTACAAAATATCCGGAAAAGTGTAGGAGTCACTAAACACCCATATTCTAAGTAGTTTCCTCGAAACTTCTTTAACCTCCACTCAATCAAGGTTACCTTAAGGATTACCTCAAGGAATCCTAGAAATCGGTATTCTTATCAAGTGTAAATTTATAGGTAACACACACACATGGAACCTCATGGTATCGATTACGTAATCAAACAAAAAAAATATAAAAATAGTCTGCCTAGAAGATTGTAACCCTTCTTTTCAATGTTATCGGTTAAAATAAACGCTTTCTTTCTGTTAAATCTTTTTGATGACGTGATGTGAAACATGAGTACCTACCTAAAATAAATTAAAAGCTCAAAGCAAATTAAATAGATCATTTTTTTTCTATTTTCATTAATTAAGTTTATTATCATTATTTGATTTACCGAACTGGCTACTGAACTCCGCTCATTTTTATAGAAAATAATATTCGATATGCGACGTAATTGCAGGGGGAAATTAACGATGCGTAAAATGTAACCCGCTTGATTTACCTGCTCCATCAGTCAGTATTAAGGTTTGCGTACATCAGCAACCGCATATTGTAAGCCCGTGTTAAAATTACCTGCTATTTAGTACGGTCCTTGGTATAAATGATATAAATTAACAAAGTTTAATGCTTTCCCAGAATGTTTTTCAAATAGAATAGATTTTTTGAAACTAGTGTTCGAAATTCGTCCAATGAAAATTAAAATGATGAATAGTTGAAAATTTGAGGAAAACATGAAAATATGTATTTTTTACTCGTATATATTCTTTGTATATCTTTGTATTCGTTCTTTGTATATCGGAAAATATACTCTTTTATATTATGTACTTAACTATATCCAATCCAAAAAACCGGTGAGAAAAAGTACTGAACTGTTTTGTTTTTGCCTATTTATATATAAATATTTTATATACATAGTATTCTTGGAGTAGTTATTTACATCTAGTACCGAAGTTTACCGTTTTAATAAACCATTCGCATCATCAGAGCTAAAAATTATTGACGTTCATAATCATCAGGGCATTGGTCGTGTAACGTCATAATTTTTATGATTAGGCTATTTAACATTTAAAATGGTTATAAAAATAATTGAATACTTTTAAATCGTAATACATAGACTAAAATTCTAGTCTTTAGTCTGAGATCTTAACCAACGTTATGAAATAGCCTTTATATAACATTTACTCACATTACTGTGGCTCCCACAAAAGTGGTAATTTATTCGATGAATATGTATTAAGTCAATGTTGTTAAGTTAGCTACGAGATGTTCTTCGAAACGAAGCGACTTTGACCTCACCTAGTCATAAATTGTAACACTTCAAATTGCTTTTATCGTTATATTCGGTACTTTATAGTGTTACTAGCTGTGACCCACGGTTTCACCCATTGGATGTTAAATTTGTTCGA
The DNA here is from genome assembly GCA_033032175.1 of Saturnia japonica. NCBI lineage: Eukaryota > Metazoa > Arthropoda > Insecta > Lepidoptera > Saturniidae > Saturnia > Saturnia japonica. The sequence continues at coordinate 11,861,438 of CM065314.1, forward strand.
CTACCGCATCGCGCCGTATAAGCTTATCATTGTTCTCATTTCCTGTACTTGCCTTAAGCTCTATTGGTTGACGTTCATGGTTACTTCTCCTCTCCTTTGAATCGTAGTTTGAAGTTATAGCATATAACCATCTTCAATAAAATAGGCAATAAAATGCATATAGAATTTTTCATATCTGACTGATAGTTCCAGAGATTAGTGCGTTCAAACAAGAACGGAACCACCCTCTTAGCTTTATACAGGCATGGAGCCTCTCCGGCTAATAGTTGGCGATCATTTCCTCATATTCTGACCTATCCAGAGTGAGCGTGATACGATGTAGTATTCCAAACTCTTCTCATACACAGGTGTCTAGCGTAGGGCGGACAACAGGGTCATATAAAATAATTATTTACCATTACGCTCCTAACTGATATTTTAAAGTAGAATATAACAAATCAACTAAATTAATTGCATACTGAACATTTATCAATTGTCAAAATTAAAGCTAGCGAGGTACTTTACAGCCTAATATCAATAATAATATTTTTTCATAGTTATGTTCTTTTTTAATATATTTATTATACTAATGTTAATGTTATATATATTCTGATTAATTATTATAATACTCATATAATATATTGACATGTTGATCATACTTTATTAATATTCTATATTAATAAAGTATAATATCAGATTATAATAAAGGATAAATATGTTATAATTTCGTCAAATTACGACAATAAATAATAGCTTTACCTATGAAATTGCCGTTCTGTAGTACTGGCCATTTCAAAACAAAATAATTATTGTTTGGCTAAGAATTCTAATTTCAAAAGTAGTTATTTGTTTATTGATTAGTGTTACATTTTCATCGCATTTCAATCTTTTTTGTCATCATGGATACGTTAAAAATTCGAGTAATTATGGAATATGAGAACCGTCGTGGCAGCAACACGGCACAAGCGGCTCGCAACATCAACGACGTTTACGGAGCTAACACTACTAACCAACGCACCACCTGTTATTGGTTTGCTCGCTTCCGTTCTGGGAATTTCGGCCTGAAAAATGAACCTCGCGGTCGTCCGAAGACTTTGGTCGACAATGACGAATTAAAGGCGATTGTGGAAGCTGATGATAGACAATCTACGGCTGAATTAGCAGCAGCTTTCGACATTAGCGTCAAAACAATATTGGTCCATTTGCGTCAAATTGGCAAGGTAAAAAAGCTTGACAAATGGGTGCCCCACGAACTCAATGATCGCCAGCGCGAAGTACGCGTCGAGACGTGCCCTTGCACTGCTCAACAGACACACAAATGAAGGAATTTTGAACCGCATTGTTACCTGCGATGAAAAGTGGATTCCGTTTGATATCCGCAAGCGCTCAACAAGTTGGTTGGATCCTGGTTCAGCACCTAAACAATGCCCTAAACGAAAACTTACCCCTAGAAAAGTGATAGTCACTGTTTGGTAGTCTAGCGCCGGTGTGATTCATCACAGCTTCTTACCAAATGGGGTGAGCATTACTGCAGATGTGTACTGTGAAGAACTGAACACAATGATGGAGAAGCTGGCACATCTCCAACTAGCATTGGTCAATCGCTCGTCTCCGCTGCTCCTGCACGACAACACGCGACCTCATACCGCACAGCAGGCGGTCTCCAAGTTGCAAGAACTGGGGTTGGAAGTTCTCCGTCATCCGCCCTACTTACCAGACCTTGCGCCTACAGACCACTACTTTTTCCAGAATTTGGATAACTCCTTGGCGGGAAAAAAATTCAATACCCGAGAGGCAGTACAAAATGCCTTTGAAGAATTTGTTGCCTCCCGTCCAGCTGATTTCTTTAAGAAGGGCATCAATAAACTGCCACTGCGCTGGCAAAGATGCATTGATTGCATGGGTGATTACTTCGATTAATACAAATAAAAAATACATTTAAAAAATTCGTTTAAATTTTTTCGTACAAAACGGCAATTTCATAGGTAAAGACCTAATATAAGTATAAGTTTCCGGCCTAAGCAACAATAAATCTAGTCAATTTAACTCGACAACAAACAAAGACATTTAATATTCTCATTATTTCTTGCAAGCATGGGTCATATCATCAACAAGGAAATACTGGAGCGATGTCATTCTCAAGGGAAATTTTTTCATACCAAGAATAAATCTACATTTTATATTCCAAATAAAATATCCGGTGACGTGTCCATTGTCCATTTAATTAAAGAACTACCGGAAAAAACATTCCTATCATTTCCATATCTTAAATTAGACAAACTTCGAATAAGAGATAATCTCTAGAGAGAGAAATATTCATAACACAAAGGTTAATAAGATTTTAGTTTTACTGGTCAGTGTAGAAAAAACAGTAATAAATAAAATCAATACTATAACCACAGATTTGAGAAAGAATGTTACGTACAAGATATTATTGACAGTTACCTCTGACATATTAACGCTCAGCCCAAACTAATGAGGTTAGGATCGTGAAAATTTGTATGCAGTTTCCCTTTACACTGTAAGTCAGCACTAAGGATATAAGTATTTTCAAGATTTTCAAAAGGGTGATAAAAATAATTTGTATGGAAATCTGTCATTTTTTACAATAAAAAGTAAAAAAATGGACCATAACTTTAAGCATTAGTTCATATGATGTTCTGTGTATTTTTTAATATTTATAGTAGTGGTTTAGTGGTTTAGACCGGCAGAATATCGATTCAATGTCCACAGGGTCAAACTCCGGCATGTACAGAATGGGCCAGAAAGGCGTACGATCTTAAAAATACCCTTGCGTTTGAACCTTATGAGCGGGGGCTGCGCGTGTGGTGGGGATGAGAAGCTCGGTTTTCGAAAATTTAGTGGCGGTGGATCGCTTCACCGGAGTGCAGCGTGCATTCTGCGTTAAACATTATTATAAAAATGGCGATTCGTACGCTATTGTTCGATGTTTATTTCGGCGTGGGTTTTGATTACTTGACGTAAATCAGTGTCCGAAGGAAAGTGTGATTCGATCGTGGGTCAGAAAGTTCGAAGCTACAGGTGCGACTCTCAAATAGAATCCTGTGGGACGCCCAAGGTCAACAAGAACGGAAGACACAATTGAACAAGTTAGAACTTCAGTTCAACGTAATCCTGGTCTATCGACTCGCAAGCGATCAGCTGAACTTTTGGTGTCCAGAACATCTTTGCGTCGAATTTTGTTGAAAGATTTGAATTTGCACCCGTATAAAATTCAACTTGTGCAGGAATTACTGCCAAATGACCCAATTTTACGACGAGCTTTTGTTGAAACAATGATGGAACGCTTTCAGAGTTTCAACAATATTCTGTTCTCCGACGAAGCCCATTTTCACTTAAATGGGCATGTCAATAAACAGAATTGCCGTTACTGGGCTGCAGAGAACCCACGTGCAAAACATCAAAAGCCTCTGCATTCGCCGAAAGTAACCGTTTAGGCGGCCACATCAGCATAAGGAATTATCAGACCCTATTTCTTTGAAAATCAACAAAGGCAATCTGTCACTGTAAATTCCGACCGATACATAGCCATGTTAAGGGATTTTTTCTTTCCGCTACTGCAATAATTTGAAGCCTGTTATCGTGCGACGTGGTTTCAACATGATGGTGCGACATGCCATACATCTAATGCTTCGTTGGCGGCCGTAAACGAGATGTTTGCTGGGAAACTTATATCGCGCAGAAGTGACAATGCATGGCCGCCTAGAAGTCCGGATCTAACGCCACCGGACTTTTTCATGTGGGGATACCTGAAAAGTAGAGTCTACTCCAATAACCCAGCCACGATTAACCAGTTGAAGATAAATATCCGAGAAGAAATACCAGCTATTCCTCGCGCAATGTGTCAGCGAATTTTTACCAATTTGAGGTTCAGATTCGAGGGATGTTTGTAGCGGGATAGTGCACATCTGAATGATGTAATTTTTAAGAAATAAATTTCCCAGATGTCTATTTTAATCAAAATAAAGATGTGTATATGTATTGTATTTACTTTTTTTATTATTTTTTAAAATCAGCAAATCTTTCTGGCCCAACCTGTACTTACCAACGAATTTTTCGGAATTCGCGTACATTTACTAATTCAAATTGGTAACACTATCGGCTGATGGTGAAGGAAACATTATGAGGAAACATGAATGCTTGAGAAATGTTATGGGCTGGCGTGGTGACTAACCTTTCCCACTGTGGGACACTTACAAGATGATATTGTTATTATGATTATTTATGTACTTCAATTAAAAACTCTGACGCTTAGCTGAAAACTAAGCGGCAGGAGCACCTCCAACTAAAGTAATCAATCGGCTGTAGTTCAGTGTGGTACAGACAGAAACCGCCAAGGCCGAACAATCCTGGCATTGTCGAGCTGGATAGGACATAGAAGCCTTGCTGTTGTCAGTCTTCCATGTAATCCCAATCTCTTTAGATGTTCCTTGCGATTGACTGGAATTAGCCGGTTAACAGATATCATTATCGAGATAATGCCGTAGTCAATGCCGTATCTACTTATAAAATATCATTGGATTTCGATAAATATTGTACATTTATAAAAGGATATTCTTATTACTTTTGACTTGACGATAGTCGTAACCTTTTTATAGAGGACCACGTCCATCGTATAAATATTATACCTATATACAAGCTTATGTAGCCAAATACAGTTTTGGTCAATGGGTATCCTTTTTATTTACCACCAACCCAACCTCACTAACTCGTCGTACTTTATAGATGTTTCATTTTTAAGATCTTCATAAAACACTTGTTAGATCCGCTTTAACGTTTTGACCTACTTTTATAACGATCAAATGAAGTCACTTCTTATAAAATTAACTATATTGTGAACTATACATAACTATGTCATTAAAGAATAAATATTAAATTTGTCCGTCTTGATTTACCATTATCATTACTTACTGTTTACTTACATATCCAAATAACTTATTTATAATCTTAAAATATAATTATTTCTGGAGTTATAAGTACAAAATAGAAGTATAAAAGTTGAAGGCAATTAAAGTTCTTTCTTATAAATCTTCACATCTTTCGTCCTCTAAGAACGAAGTAAGGAAAAATTTGCTCGAAAGAAATTGTAGGTGGACGTTAAGACGACTATTTTAAAATAACAAATGTTAAATATATGATTATATGTTACTAGCGGTGTGCCTGCGGCTCCGTACGCGTTTATAGTTTTACGCAGTAGTTATTTACATCCCGTAACTTTAATTTTACCCATATTGTTGACAATTCATATGCTGCATCAATTGAGGAATGGCGTGTATTTCCCGTGTACAATTTTCATCAAATAATTATTTTTATTTCTTTCTTACCAAAAGCATAAATATGAATATCCCTAATTTGAGACATGACGGGTTTTTCATACAAACTTTCACCCAAGTTTTATTTTCACCATATGTGGAATAACGCAATGAAATAATTCACTTGTAGCAAAACTGTATAATCCCGATAATTTACAATAGGTATATCACTTAGAATAAATAAATTCCCGCGAGCCGCGATTGACAGCGCACGTCACATTTCTATCATAAAATAAAACAGTTATTATGCCATGCTGCGTAGTTAAACAGCCTAAAAACACGTCAGCCAATCTTAAAAAGAATACTGGACTATCATTTAATAGGTAATTATTAGAAATACAATACATTTCTTATTAACTATAACAATGTCAATTAAACAACAAACCAGATTGGCAATCAACAAACTGGTTGGTATGGCAGCCGATGTCATTTCACCATTATCGTGCATGCGCATTTGGTGTTCCCATATTTTGTTCATAGAAATATTTATCCTCTATTTTCTACCCTTAAAGTTTTATTTTCACTACAAAAAGTACCCTATGTCCTTTCCCAAGTTTCAATGTATCTCTATACCAAAATTTATCAAAATTGGTTCAGCGGTCTAGGCGTGAAAACGTAACAGACACACACGGACAGAGTTACTTTCGCATTTATAATATTAGTATGGAGTGTTGTTGGTTATTCCTCATTCAATTCACGTCACCAGTACTGACAATTAATATTCGAATGCAAAGTAATATTTTATGCAAATTATTTCAAATGTCAAATGAAAATATCTATCGAAATTCGATCACCGAAAAAGAGGATAAGTGGATCAATTTATCAATGTCAGCGCGGTTTATCTACACCTGCACTAGATAAGATTTAAATAAGCTATGACCTAAGATATGGACCAAAATGCTGTTAGCTTAAACGTCTGACCTAGAAATAAGGATAACGAAGTCTACATTGTAATAACAATGACAAATATTCGCCAGTGAAATTATTTCGAGCCCCTAGGTGTAATTTGTTTAAATTGTCAAAGGTTCAAAAGGTATTTTACAACGAAAACCAAACACGCTATGGATGGCTATTTATTGTCACTGTCCCTTTGAACAGTTATTCTATTACTTATAGTCAATTAGTAATGTTGCCTCTAAGTGAATCCGTCACTGTTACGAAGGCTGGTGTAACAAATACAACTAGCGATGGATTCTGGTTAACGTCGTTCAAAAATTTTCTTTGATTGTAGTGTATGTACTTACTATCAAAATATAAAATTAGTTTATTAAACTATTAATTAAGAGTAATTAGATCCAGTTGCGATTTAACCGCCACACCTATTTCTGCCACAAAGCGGCAGTGTTTGCGCTGCCGTGTACCACTGCGAAGGGTGTGGTTGACAACGCACACTTGTAACAACTCGGTCCTCAGAAGTAGTAACCCACTATTACTATCTAAATGAATACTACGGTCCTTTAGAGGTTGGGTTTGATTGCAGTGGCAACATAAAATAAGGTTTACTGAATTATAACTGAATATAATATTTTGTTCCATAAGCAAGACTTACGGTTGTTAGCTAGTATTGACGAAGCAGTGCATGATGTAGCTCTAAAAATGTTTATTTGTAGGTCATCACTGCATACAGTAACAAAATGAGATTCTAATATTAAAATGTTCTTATATTATATTCGAGAATAGTATAGCCAAAATGAATAGTTCTCTTACTTTACTTAGAAATCCTCAGAGTTGATTAACATTTTATCGTTACAAAACATAATCATGTATATTTTTATACATCCCAGCTTCCTGCTTAAGAATATAATATACTATGTATTTATATTTCATCCAAATAGCCTTAATGTAGAGGTCGAGGTGTGTAATCTGTGCCGAAGCAAGTAATAAAAACGTTGGGCAATATTGGCGCGCTATATCCGTCCCACATCACGACGAGGAAACGACTTTATATACCATGGCAACACTGAATTACAAAAGACTGATTTTATTCAAGTATACTTACTTGCTTACTTACTTATTTACTTACTTACGGTATCTTGATCTGACAGGTATAGTTTTATTTTAATTCATAAAGTTACTTTATTTGTCTAGAGGTTATATTATGTAATATTAGTGGCATTTTACGTGATATATTTTGGTTATTGTGCTCAAGTGACGTGAACTATAAATAATAACTAGAAGCATGATTTTTAAGTTACCACAAAAACTCCCTGGACAGTTTTAACAAAAAAGAAACCATCGCGTTAAAGCGATATTTCGCCTCTGAACTTTATGAAATTTGTATACCTAAACTTAGAATTTTAAAAGTTATATTTATATAAGTTATATTTAGTAGGTATTTACTACTTACACCTCTTCTCAGCCAAGCCCCGTGAAGCTGTAAAAGCCGTCTGAGGCTCCAGGGTTACAGTATAGTCAGTTTAAAAAAAGCCTCGTCTCAGTGACTAAAGATACCCTACTCCTGTAACTTTATTCATTAAAAATTACCTATTATATACTCTTTAGTTCGATAATTTATTAAAAAAGCTTGTTATTTAAAAAGGTTGTTTATAATATTTTATTTTATACTTTTTATTATCAGAATTCATTCAATGATCGATATGTCGCAGGGAGATATAAAAAAACGGAAACTCGATCAAATCCTTAAGCTAGATGATCAAATCACGGAAGATTTAAAAAAACAACTCAGTGGCGTGATTTCCCTAAAGAATGTAAATCAAATCCCTCAACTGCTTTAATGAAAAGATGAAAACACAATTGTTATTATTTTTATCATTTATTAATTATTTTATTAGTAAAATGACATTTTATGTATCATGCGCGTTCAATATTATTAGTATCTGGCGCTCGCCGGCCGCTTTCCAAACTTAACCTAACCAGGCCACATCTTCCGTGAATTGATTATCTAGCAAAAGGATTTGATCAAATCTCCGCTTTCATCATCTCCATGCGACATAATATATACTTTAACTTTCCCATTTAAGTATCTGTATATATTACGATTTCTCAAAGATGTTTTTTAAGCAACACCATATCTCCTTTAATTCTTTATAAAAATTAATGATTTCAACATCATTTTAAAGCTTATGTTCCACACTATTGGTAATACATAGATAAATAGTTTAAAACTAACACGCGCGTGTGCCATCTATTAACAAACTGTTTAACTAACATGAAAGCCATTAGATTGTTTACATTATATAATATCAGACCCATATCATCATGTGTAATCGAAGATACTCATGAGAACAAAACAAACAACAAGCCCATTTGCCATCAAGGAGTTCCAGTGACGATCGTCTGTCTCCATCTTCAGACCCTTGTCATCATATGTAAAAACCCAAAGAATCGATTGCTACTTTTTTCTGGGATCGTAGATGTAAACCTGTCACTATGTCCCGCACCAAATTTTCACGAGTTCAATTTATGGTAACGTAAAGACGCAATATTTAAAACGGTGCCAAAATCTAAGAAAACAAGTGTCAAAATAGATAAAAAAACTGCATTTGAAAGCCAAAGAGTCCCATTTACAAATGTCGTAATTAATTTTTAAATATTCTTAATATAGGCGCATGTGCCCAGTTCCGAAATTTTTTAGTGAGCCCCTATGTATTACTAAGAAAACGTAAGTACATATTATTCTGTACTTACAAAGTAAATCAATATAAAAATTAAGGGTTTTGCAATCCTTGAGGAAAAGATAAGATAAGTAAGATAAGAGATTAAGATAAGATTATAAGATAAAGATTGAGTAATCTTGAGTAAGATTATTTAATTATTAACCGGTAATGTTCAGGGAATAATGGCGCATATAATAAGTCTGATTGAATACAATTTAATAAAAATCTCGACAGCGCAAAAAACACTCAACAACGATGTTTATTGTAGAATTTACAAACAAAATCACAATCAAGCTACTTTATTTCTATTGAAAATTACGTGAAGATAAAATAATTTGGATAAATTTCGTATAACTTCACATCATTTCACTATGCAATTTTTATTTTATTATAGCACAGTAGATTGACGGTACTGTCTCTAATGGTAAGCACAGTACAATCCTAACACAACGGCGACCACCGAGTGATCGTAATCCATTGACAAATTTAACTGGATATGAACAGGCTGACCTCGAAACGCGCCTCGCAAAAGCGAGTCACTATTAAGGACTTTTCACCTATCGCCTTGTCCTCGTTCGTTGTTTATCAGGGCTCAGTATATTTTTAATATATTACAGTACTTACATAATATACACATAGTACTTTTTATATATACATAACTTAAACGCAATTTATAAACCACAGAAATATCCAAATGCGTAAAAATGCATCCCATACTTATGTTACTATAGACCATAAACTACATTCATACTAAATTTTATCAAAATCGGTCCAATAGTTTCTTCGTAAAATAGATTTGTTTATAATTTATTCACTATACAATTTTCTTATAAAGTTTCTTTAAATTTAAAACATTCCCTTTCATAACATTATTTTGTATATATACTCTAAAAGTAAAACAAAAACTTTAATGAGCTTTTTATTTATTCATGTGGTATTTTGATAATGACAAAGTTTCTTCTCGCTTAATTTTATGTCCACGGGTTTTATGTCGTAAGAGTTTTAATACAGGGAACGCCGAACAAAGTATTTTAATTTTATAATAAACCCAACAGTTACTGTGCATAGATAATACACTACTTTGCAAAAAAAACGAACACCTATGTAAATTTACGTTGTAAGGTCGATATCAGTTAATTAAATTGAAGTTAATTGTTTGACGTACTAATATGAATTAATATGCTTGAAGGGAATTCTGGCATTTTTTTCATTAATATTCGATGATTTTCATAAAACCGATGTACACGTCCAAACAATAAAAAGTGGTCAGCAATAAAGACAAGATTTTTTTTTATTAAATCAAGTTAGTAATGTAGAAACCTAATTACAAGTGTGACCTCTTGCCAAAATCAAGACTTGAATACTTTTGGGCATACTTTCCACAATATTTTTAATAACATTTTGAGGAATACGTGCCCACTCTTCTGTAATGGCTTTTTTTAGTTCCCTAATGTTTTGTGGAGCAGGTTGCACTGATCTTACGCAGTAATTATTTACATCCCGTAATTTTATTTTACTCGTTTGAAAATTCCTTTAGCCTATCAATTGACCAATATCATAAGGTTTCCGTGTACAAAATTTCATAAGAATCGGTGAAGCAATGTTTGAGTTAAATCCAGATATACAAACAGACAGACAAACACACATAAAAATGTTAAGGGCATTTTCGTAAACGGTGTTCTTTATATTATTATAGGATGCCTATAGGGAAATATGGAAAAATATTACACATATTACAGATTTAATAATCTAATACTATAATATAATAAATCGGAAAAGATTATTGTTTGTTTAAACACGCTAATCTCTGGAACTACCAGTCCGATACGAAAAATTCTTTTTATAGTGAGGCTAGCTAGTCTTCGGAAGTGGAAGCCCTCCCGAACTGCTTTATCCGTGTGCGTGACGTAATGGTTAATGATACGTAAATAAAATGTTCTACAAAAATATTGATCTTTAATATTAAAAAAAAAGTCCGTGATAAAAGTCTGTTTTTTATACATAAGTCACAATAAGGCATTTTACGACATTTTTTGTTGTAGATTAAAAATAGATTTATGAAAATTATTTTTAAGCATAGCATATTAATCTTTACGAACGAAAATTATATCATCATATAGACAATTCTATGAAGTTAAATTTTGCCCTTTATTGCATGTTATTTGGACTCATAGTTTAGTATATAATAAAAAATTAAAATAATTTGTAGTTGCATGAAGTGAGAATAATTATGATAGGCTACAAGACTACATTGGTTGCGCGGTATTTGTCAGATAACATTAACACGGGTGAAACCGTGAGGCACAGCTGGTATAGAAGATATGCAATACTGCCAAAATCTCACTCTATACAAAACATGTATACATAATAATGCAATGATATTTGTAAACGTTGATGGATGGATGGATCTAGCGAAACACTGTAATTTTAAGCAAACGGACAAGACAGTACCCATACCTTTTAAGTTACGAAATGTTTGAAAAGACGTGGCTGGTATAGCAGAAACTTCAATATTCCAGTCACGTTTCGAAAGAAGATAAATATAGAAACGGCAACCACTAATATTTCAAGTACGTGTGTGAAAACTACCGGAATTGGAGTGTTCGTCCTTAACGACGCGACGCGACGCGACGCAGCGTCTCAGACCCGACACCACAGAGAAATCTAATCAACAACAGGGCTATAAATAGAATAAAAGGAACAGAACGAATTTAGTTGAAACTTAATTGATATTTTTTTAACGTAGCTGAAATTTTCTGCATTAAAAGTTTTCATACAAATATTTATAGATAAGTATCAAAAAATCAATGAAGTAAGTAATACATTTTATTAGGTAAGTACGCAATGAACCTGCTAGATTTAAAAAGTTTAATGCATCTACTTAACATACAGATGAAATTTTGAGATGGGTAGAAAGGGTCAAGTTATTCATTTTTATCTAAGAATGGCAGTCACATAATTAACTACTGTAAATTTTGATTTTCAAAGTTAATTCGGTAGTTCGTCTTTTTTTTACTTTTGTCCAGAATTATTTGCAGTGCCTAATCTATTCATAATAAAAAGTTTTGTTTATTTGTTGTTTTTGTATCTACCCTTACTGCCCTATCTTAAAAATCCGGTCTATCGATAAATTAGAAAAAAAATACATGTATAGATAAAATTACAGATTTATTAATATAGATTCGAGATTAATAAATTCCAAACCATTTGTTCGATTACCACGAAAGTTGGCAGATATAAGTGTTCATGGAGGAGGTATTTATGCTACCCCTGAACGCTATCCCTTTTGTCGAGTTATTGACTACTGGAAAAGACAGAGCGTGTGCGGGGCGAGCTCGTTCTTATATAAATACCTAGTTGTGCCCACGGATTCTCCCGTGTTAACTTTATCCGACAAACACTGCACCGCCAACGTACCCGTATTTTTGCACCCGTATGCACCCGTATAATTGTTCTCACTTCTCGTACTTGCCTACAGCTTTACAGATTGCTTGACATTCATAGTTACTGCTCGACTTATTAGAGTCTTAGCGTGAAGTTGTGAAGGTTCTCGGCGGGCAGCTTCAGGGTTTGAGTCAAACGACTCATTCGCGCCACTAGTAGCCACCACTACTACAGTACTATTATCTAATCATAAACCCGAGCCGAGTGTTATAGTCTATGTGTGATACAATTTTTAATATCTTCGCCTTCATTGCCCACAAAATCGGATTATGGAAAACTTCTTAAGTACGTTTTGTGTAAGTAATAAATTCCGTTTGAGCATAATGTTATTGCTCTCACAGCTGATATTGCCTCATTTAGGTGCATGAATGACTCTCATAAAATGCTACGACAGAAAGCAAACAATATTAAGTAATAATCTCTTATTACAAAAAAACTTTTATCAACACACCATGTTTAAGTAAGAACTGAATTGGTTTTAGATGACGTCTTATAAATTAAAAAGCTTATTCTATTCGTAACTTCTTACACAAAAACAACACATACACTTAAATGTAAGTTAATTATTTACATCCCGTAATTTCATTTTTACACATATTGTTGACAATTCGTATATCGTATCAATTGACGAATGGCATGTATTTCCCGTGTACAATTTTCATCAAATCGGCTGAAAATTATTATCCTGTTGTACGATATTAAAAATTACCGAATGAAAATAATTACTACGTAATAAACGCGTGCGGAGCCGCGGCCACCCCGCTAGTATATACAGTGGTGGTCATTTAATTATGAACGCTTATTTAAAGAGACGATTTTTTCAAACTAAGAAATAACTAATTACATGTATTTTTTTTGTATTTCTCTCGGTATCGCAAAACTTTTTCATACTAGCGGTACATTCGTTGATACACGTGATTGGCTAAAAAATCAAAAGATAAACTTTATACATTAGATCTACATCTAGTATTACTACATACCGGCTGGTCACATAATTAAGAACGCTGAATAATAATTTTTTTTATTGAAATTTAAATAGAGAACGCTCTGTGGCTCTGTGGTTGTAGGTCACTTATTCGTATAATTTTGGCTCAATTTAGTGCTGTAAAAGTTCTAAAGGTGATTGCTTCATATGAAAACAATGGAGAAAAATAAAAGTGTAATAAATCTAAAAGGGAAGTAATAATAAAACTTTGCGAGAACAATTGGTTGTATAAAATGATAGCCGACCATCTGCAATGATCAAAAATGATGGTTTTCCACGATATGAAGCATTTTGCCACGTATCAAACTACTTCAAATGTTCAGCGTGTACCTAAACAGAGAAAGTCATCTCATCGAGATGATGGAAATATCATTCGTTTGGCAAAACAAAATCCTTTTAAAGAGTCTCATTAACTTAGAAAAGAATATTTTGGTGAAAACAGTCCTTCAGCAATCTCAGCACGCACTGTTCGAAGGCGTTTGCTAGATGAAAACTTGCAAGGAAAAAGGATAGCAAGAAAGGTGCCCATATTGAAACCGTGCCATAGGCAAGCCCGGCTTACATTTGCAAGAAGGTATGAAAAGTGGACAGTTAGACAGTGAAAATATGTTCTTTTTTCTGACGAGACAATAATAAACCGGGTATGTTCTGATGGAAAACGATATGTACGACACCCTCCGAATAAAGCACCCGACCCTAAGTACACAAATTGACATTAAGGCATGGCGGGGGAAATGTGAAATTTTTGGACATTCCAGCACGACATTGATCCAAAGCATAATGCACGCACCGTTAAGGAATTTCTCACATCGCAATCAGTTCCTGTTTTAGATTGGCCAGCTAACAGCCCAGATCTCTACCCAATAGAGCATCTTTGGTGCGAAGTCAAGAAAGGTTTCAAATCTATAGTATGGCAATTTAAGAGAGCTGTACGACGTTTTCTTAGAAGAATGGAATTGTATTTGCCTTGCAAAATAACCAAAATTTATAGATTCATAGCCTCGCCGGTATAAAGCAGTAATTAAAAGCTTTGGACATGCTACTAACTATTAATTTTAATTTAAAATGTATTAAATTGCTTTTTTTCTTTACGCACTTCACATTAATGTGATTTATTTAATCTAAGTTTCATATAAAGCAACTCTGGAGCAGTTTAATAAATCGTTCTCATTTGTCCAGCTTCATTACTATTTGAATTTGTTGTTATAGAGAATAAATAAGATTTGTAAAAAAAATAGTTAGCGATTTTATTCTATATTCCTAACTAATTCTTCATCGAAATTGATGATTCAAACATAATTGTAAAGCTTGTGTTCCCCTCTATGAGGAAATATAGACAAATACTTAGTTTAAACTTTTTTTTTCGATATAAAACATTAATCCTTGGCTCTCTTACGTTACAAAAATATACGTAAAATTGGCTTATATGACATTCCCCGGCACGGAGTTATAAAAACCTATTTCAGTAGAAATGCCATCTTTTCAAACTAATGAAAATATATTCTAGGCACCATCTATTAACAGTCTATTTAAATAATATGTGAACTGTAAACTAGATTGTTTGCATTCTATAATATTCGAAATATTCGTTCGGTTCAGCTAGTCTATTAAATATTTATCGACTAATATTTTTTCATTTTAAAAAATGTTTATGAAAACTATACCTTACAAAATCAAACTATTTATTACTACATAGGTAGTTTTAATAAAACTTGCTTAATACTTTGGCATTGCTTTGGTCATTAATTCATGTATTAGAATGTTCATACAGTTAAATATTATAAAAAGTACTTACTCTAAATGAGAATGGGAATAAAAGTAAGTATATTAAAAGTTCCATTATATTAATTAATTCGATATACGTTAAGATATCAATAGTTACCTAGTGTAGTGATAATAATTGAATAAACTTTATAAGTATCTATACACTCGACAAATTAATTTATTATTTACACAATTATCTAGAAAGTGTTATTACATCTAAGCTGTTTTATATTTATGCGTTACTATCTCTTCCCATATAAGTTACAAACTACACTTATGTTTAAATTTTTAGACTGCATACATTCTAACGAAAGAACTTACTATTTATTTCACGAATTAAAATAAAATATTTACTTATCTGATTCCTTTGTGACCGAGATGTATCCTTCAATAGAAGCCTACACGTAAAACACTCGAGGTCAACATTTAAATAGGTAATGGGTGCGGCATGGCAGTCCTTGTAGGAATGTTTGTTCAGGCGAATGTGAGTAGTAGGTATTTGTGACGAAGAATAGATTAATAGCTAACATTTTTGTGTTATATTTTTGTTTGACAATTACAATAAGTTTGTAAATTTATTGATAAATTATTTTTATGTTGAACCGCATTTTTTTTATATTACCGAACTTGTGGTAACTTTGCTGTCGTAGACGTCCAATTGACCATAAATTAAATTTACAATACTTATTTTTAATGATCAAAAACCGGTCAAATGCACGTCGGTCCACGCGGAGTGTGGGGTTCCGTAGTTGTCTTAGGAATTATTATTATTATTAGGGATGTTATAATTTTACTCTTACCATTCATAAACTTATATTTACTAAATGTTTTACACAACTAATAACTCCATTAAGGTAATTTTCAATGGAGTTTATACAAAATTTTCTTCTTCGAGTACATTTTGTACATTTGTCGACTATTACTCATTAACTTCTAAAGCCTACTTAGGCGCGATTTTTGGGTTTGTATATAGTATATTCGTCCCTCCGAGGTCGAAGTAGGTCTATACGCTGACTATACAGTCATTTACGCATCTAATAGGCACAGACTTATCTCAGACACACTGTCCAACGTGCCGTTACCACTCTCGGTAAATGATATCGTAAATGGCGCATAGCCATCAACCCCTCCAAGAGAGCCGCGATTATCTTCGACCCTAGCAAAAAAAGATCCCGAGGGTATCAAACCTCTCAAACTCTTTAAGGACAAGATCCCCTGGGCCACCGAGACTAAATATCTCGGTGTGACCCTCGATAAGAAGCTCACTTTCGACTCCCATGTCCGTACCGTAAGGAACAGAGCCGCAATGGTCATAGATCGACTACAGCCCCTGACTTTAAGTAAAATCTCTCTGAGACACAAACTTACTCTATACAAGACGTGTAACCGCCCGATTATAACTTATAGTTTCGCCGCATTCGCACATATGTTAAAATCCAATATCCATATATTCCAAGTCCTCCAAACGCGATTCTTACGTAAAATCAACAAACCCCTCGACACGTTCGACAGGTAGACCTCCATAGAGATATGGACTCAGTCGAATCGTACATGAAATACCTCTCGAGATCATATTATTTCGACGCCGCACCGCGACGAACCAAGCAAATCCGTTGATCAAAGCTGCAGCGACTTACGTTTTTTTATTTTTTACACTAGTTAGTGTAGACCATATTTCAGATCACTAAATACATACACATGCTCCTTCCTTCTTCCTAGGAGGCAGGGACATGTTTATTTGTATATTTTAGTTTAGCTCGAATTTTACGGATAGGGAATTAGTCAGATCGCGACTTCTTTGTAATCGCAGCAACAGCCCAAGCCGAGGTCGGGCCACTTTAGCACCCTTGCGCGCTTGTTGTCCACGCTTTCGCGGCTGAATGCCTAAGCGCTCCGGAACGCTCGGCGCTTAACGAAAAAGATCTGCAAAGATGAAGGACTTCATTTACATCATCCGAAGTAAGCAGTATATTTTAACAACTCATTCATGAGTTATACAAGTCATTCTCGGTTTCAAGAGAGCCATTGACAAGAGTGGTCTTCAAGTAAGTGCGTGCCTAGGCTGTGATACACTTACATACACTACAGTAGAAAACTCGGGGATTTACCATTAAGTTATTTGTATAACTGAAATAACTATACCGCTTAGGAGCAAACATAGTAAATAAAAGATTCCGCGAAGCGAAATACCAAGTGCAGAGGGCATATACTAGCTTAGTAGTAAGTAAATAATTTGTAAATGCATAGTAAAGTCGCAACAACCGCTCTGCTACGAACCGTGTAGCATTCTCACGTAGATCTTGCTACGCAAACAGAAAATAATAGTAAGTTTTAGAGACAAACATTATACAATGCAGACTACCATAATTTATTAACATACTAGCGATGTGTCCGCGGCTCCGCACGCGTTTGTTACTACGAAATAATTATTTAAATCCCTTTATTTTTACTCATATTCTTTACAATTCATATGCCGTATCAACTGAGGAGTGGTTTGTATTTCCCGTGTACAATTTTCATCAAAATCGGTTGAAAACTATTATTTTAATTTACAATTTCTAATGCATTATTAACAATTCTCATAGCCTCTCAATTATAGTATGATGATGTATGTTTCCTGTCTACAAAATTTGATCAGAATCGGTTGAGAATTGATGAAAATTAAACTTTTTATATTATTATTTTTTAATCCTAGAAGTAATGTTGACTATTCTTATAGCCCATTAATTATGTAAATAGTTAGACTTCCCGTGTATAAAATTTCATCAAAATCGGTTAAGAATTAATAAAATTTTAAATTTATGAAATTTTTTTTTTTTACGATTCCCAAAAGTGTTATTGAAAATTCTCATTACTAATATCATTTATGGAATTACTTATACATAACTCTTGTACATAATTGAATTAACGAATATATATATATTACATTATCTAAAAGTAATATTGAAATTTCTTATACCCTATCAAACTGACCGATGATATAAGCATCCCGTGTATAAAATTTCATAAGAATCGGTCAAGCCGTTTTGACTTAAATTCGGACATACAGACGGACAAAAATTTTTAATGGCATATTCGTGATCAGTATCGTTCATATCATAGGCGTATCGGGAAATTTTGGAAAAATATTAAAAGTACAGACAGGACTACACATTTATTAATATAGATAGCTTTATTAATTCCAAAATATATAGATGGGTACATAGATGGGTTTATCACTATGTGTATTGTGGTCGCAATCCTTACTATATTACAGCTATATTACTGCATATGCACCGGGTGATTTCGGAACACGACAACCCAAAAGAAAATCATAGATGGGATTATTACTGTTTGTATGGTATTATCAATATATGCCAATATTAATCCAACACATTAACCATCCCAATAAAACTTCAAAAATAATTAAAATCATTCCTTATTGTAACCACAGCCTACGAGAAGGTTTTTTTTAAAAACGTGAAACCCCTTTTATTCCTTTTTTACCAAAAGCATAAATACGAATGGGTTCTTCATACAAACTTTCAACCAAGTTTTATTTTCACCAAATGTTGAATTACACAATGAAATAATTGACTTGTCGTTTTGTTACTATTGTCGTTTAAACTCTTGCCGTTATTTTGCTATTGGGTAATAATTTACTGTTAGTATTGTAATTGGTAAATGACACCATAGAAAATGGCAGCATAACGAAATGAATAATCCATACCTACTAATATTATAAATGCGAAAGTAATTCTGTCTGTCCCGTGTGTTGCATTTTCACGCCTAGACCGCTAAACCAATTTTGATGAATTTGGTTGAGAAAGGACATAGGATACTTTTGGAAATAAAATTGAAAGGGTTAAGTAACAAGGGATAAGTAACCCTTAAGGGTTAAGGGTTAGGGATAAGTTCGTATGGAGAACCCAGTTTTGATGAATTTTGGTATAGAGATATGTTGGACTTTGGAGAAAGACTTTGGCTACCTTATGTGGTGAAAATAAAACTTTAATGGGTGAAATAGGGGATGAAGGTTTGTACGAAGTACCCATCATACCCATTTTGATGAATAGAGAGAGATATATTGGACCTTGTAGACGGACATAGGGTACCTTATGGCGCAAAGATAAAACATGAAGGGTCAAATAGGGAATGAATTTTTGTATGAAGAACCCACTATTTCTCAATTTAGGGATATGAAAATTCATATTTATGTTTTAGAAAGATAACAAAGGGTTTCGCGTTTGTCAAAAATTTATCCGCAAGGTGGTACAATAAGGGATGATTTACAATACCATACACACAGAGTGATAAATCTATCTATGGGTTTCTTTTGGTTCATAGTTTTCAGAGATCACTCGGTGTATATGCAATAATATAGCGGGGAGGTAGGGATCGTGATTACAATACAAATATTGATAAACACATGTATAATTTACTTTCGGTGTGTCGTGTTCCGAGATCATTAATTTATATACAGTATTAGCTGTGCCCGTGGGGCTTCGCTCACCTGGACTACAGAATGCCCGCGGGAATCTTGCTCCCCCGCTCCCGGCTATTTTAAAGACAAAATTGCTCATTGTGGATGTTCCTTAGTGTTAGATATAGTTATGTATAAGTACGGCCTTGAAAGAGTGATGTACGCGTAGCGAGTCAGTTGGAATAAACCTTGTTATTGAATGCACGTCCGTATTTTATTTCTCGTAACTAACACTTAGAAGATAGATACATACTCTCCCGGACTTTTTTGTAGGTCTTTTTAATGCCTATAGTAATGTAATACATTAATTTGATATATCTCTTATGGTTCACTCAGCATAAGTCATTTAAGCGCCTGAATTGATTCACCAAGACTAGATTTTTTTTATTTGTTCGGAACCCTAATTCTTTTTCTAAAATAAAAGTAGCCTAAGTTACTCCGTATATTATCAGCTATCTATCAGTGAAAGTCCTGTCAAAATCTGTCCAACCGTTTCGGAGATTACCCTGAACAAACAGACAGACAAAATTTTTAAAAATGGGCTTTTTGTTATAGGTATCGTAATACTTTCATATGCATTTAGTAAAAAACTATTATTTTGACATTACAAACAGACAATTTAATTTTATTAATTGTATAGATTATAACGGGGTGTTAGGGATCGTGGCCACCATACACATAGTGATAAACACAAGAATGATTTTCTTTTGGTTTGTCATATTCCGAGATCAATCAGTGTATATGCAGTAATATAGCGGCGTGGTCGAGATCGCGACCACCATACACATAGTGATAAACACATGTATGATTTTCTTTTGGTATGTCGTGTTCCGAGATCATTCATTTAATATAGAGTAATATAACGGGGTGATGGGATCGCGACCACAATACACATAGTGATAAACACATATATGATTTCCTTTTGGTATGTCGTGTTCCGAGATCAGTCGGTGTATTACTATACTATCTATACTGATATAATAAAACGGAAGAGTTTTTTGTTTGTTTGTTTAAACAACCTAATCTCTGGAATTACCCCAGTTGGATTCTAAAAAATGTTTTTGTATATGATAGCCAGACTCACGACGAATAGTATAGGTTATCTAACATTAGGCTATAACTCTCAGCAATCCTTAAATATTGATTTTTGTTAAGTCGGAGGTGGAAGCCCATCCGAGCTGTTTTATCCGCTTGCGCTGTCGTAATGGTTAATGATACGTAAATACAATTTGCTACAAAAATACTGATCCTTAATATATATAAAAAAGGTCGCGATAGCATATGACTATCTCCTATACATAAGCCTCAAAAAGCTAATTGTAACATAAAATTGTTAAAAATTAAAAAGTTATTTATGTACATTATTTTTAAGCATCGCAAATTCATTCTTACGACAAAAGTTTCTTCGTCATGAAGAAAATTTTATAAAGTTAAGTTGTGCTCATTATATGTAGTATGTTATTTTGACACATAGTTTAGGAGATAATAAAAAATTCAAATAATTTTTACTTGCGACAATCTTTATTATGATAGACTACACAGGTGCGTTGGCGTTGCGGTGTTTATTGTATAAAATTAACACGGGTAAAACCGTAGGGCTAAGCTAGTTATAACTATATATCTTGTCTTGTATTGTATTTACTACGAAACAATTTTATTGTTTATTAGGTATCTACAATATATTTGTGATATTATTAAGGTGTACGTACATAAGTTCACAGAGAACTGTGTTAAAATACATTGTTATATTAATCTGCTACTGTTAATTTAAAAAATAGGTCTTACAACTTAAAATAAGTCTCTTACATTTCAGTTCCATAAATAGCAAATTCTGTTTTGAGGAATAGCAACCTATTATGACTGGCCCCAGTACTACTGTCGTTTTGATGTTGGCTTATAGTCTGTGTACATCGGGTGGGTTGCATTGCTGTTTAAAAAGAAAAACACTTGTAACTTATAAAAAATCATAATATCGACTACTAAAATATTTTTTTTTTCATTTAACTCCTCATATTTTATTACAAGGGCCCAGGTCTTTAAAAATTAAAACATTACAACATTAAAACCGCACGTACAGTTTTCTTAATACTTTAAATGTATATATATAAATACTAAATAATACATGATATGTATGCATAAAAGTTAAAAAGAAATTAGATGTTTCATGGCTCATTTTTCAATCAAAAAAACATGTTGAATAATTTTTAAATTTCAACAGTATGCATAATGTATGAATGTATGCATTATCAGTTAAATCGACAAAATTATTTGACAATTAAAGATACTCTACTTTTGAATAATCGGCCAAAAGTATAACAATAATGACAAAACTTGTAATAATTATGTTCATGAAAGTTGATAAATTTAAATATGTTTCATGGAGAAGGTTTATACGATTTTCATGAACATGATAAGTAGACACTGTGACCAAAGGGTCGAGTAACGTGTGCTGGGCCAGCGAGTACATTATAAAAATCCATGGTAAGTAAATAATCAATAACATGGAAAAATTTAAAGTTGAAAACAAAAAGATATAATAATATGTATTATTTGTTACGTAAATTACTAGAATAAAGTTAATAAGCATCTATAGTAACCAATGATATTATAAATAAGGAATAACATTGATAGTAAAACATAATAAGTAGCTGGAGCCATACAAAAATTTCATCAGTAAATATTCCACTGGTTAAATCAACGTAACCTTATCATAGAGTGCCCGCAGAACAGTCTTTAACAAACCTTTCACCTACTCAAAATGTAACGGGTGTGTAAAACTATATACTGGACCCAACAGAGGTAAACATTGCCTCAGGATAAAAGTTTCCTTACTTCGTTCCGTTTACGTGCGCCCTCGAAAAAATGTTTATCTCGGAAAAGTATCCGTAGCTATAAATGTAATGATTACTCAACAAATTAAACAACAATATAGGTAGATACATAACTACATACATCAATATTTATGAAACATGTAGCTATTAGGTTTTTAATTAATTTTTTTAAAACATGAATCAGTTCTGGAATAAACTAAAACTGAATTGACACTATTTATAACGGATAGTACAGCCCGGTCAACTGGTATTCCCATCTGCTGTCGTTTGATAGCCATGGCCCAAATAGTTTTCATCACCGAACAATATATTACCAAGAGAGTTACGTACAAAATATAATGCTAAGTAGGCATGATGCGACTCCTACGATTAGGAACTATAAATGAAATCCCAAAGCGAGTGGCAGCCCTAGAAATTGCGGGAGAGCTTAACAAAATTATTTATTATTTTGGTTACGAATGCGAAAATTGCTCATACAATTTAAAATTTAATAGAAGACTAATTTGTTGGAAGTTGAAAATAAGAATATCACCGTTTGTTTACAAGGGCCGGGCGGCGCGCTCGCGGTAGACGACTACCAACACGTGATATTAAATAACATACTAATTAATATTAATATGTCGAAGAATCGTCGATGTGATTTTGATGAAATACGTAATACTGACTTAGTATCCGTACTATTGACCAATAGGCTGGGAGTGATAGCAACACATGTACTCTGTAGCCGCACCCACTTTATAAGCAGGAAACGGCTAGCTTGAGGGCGATTCTCGCTTCAGACCGTCGTCAAACGTGAAAGGGTACCCCAGTAACATTCTCGTTCGGGCTATTTGGATCGTGAAGAGGTCAGTTAATAAGTCAACTACAATAAACAATGTTCCTGTGAGTTCTATGTCGCTGCAGGTCTCGGCTACGTTATGATTCTATATATAGCACGTTATCTAAATTTAATGATAAACAAAATTTTGAGTTTGTGATCACCGCGAAAAATGAAACGTAGCGAAAATATGATTAAAATCACCGCTCGTAACCGTAATTATACAACAACAAAAAACATGAAGTTGTTAAAACATGTTCGGCCAACTGTTTCTTACGTTTTCGAATAATAGCTTGGCACATTGACGGTATTGTTTCTGATGGTAAGCACAGTACAATTCAAACACAACGTCGACCACCGAGAGAACTAAGTTCTTCAGCGGTCGCCGCTGTCTTGCCGTCCTGTATAAATATCACTTCTTGTTACGCTTAAAGGACCCGATGTCGTAGGAAGGAGGGAACATACTGGCCGGGAAAAGGTTCTTCAGTTTTACGGTACGACAAAGATAAGTCATAGCGAACTTTTTAGTTTATAAAACTGTTACTCCGACGCCCAACCCGTGTGATTCTGTTTTGGAAAGGAGAGAGGGGTATTAGATTAAAGAGCTCTTCAGAACACTCACCATGATACAGACGATAGAACACCCTCGGCGAGGTAATATTCCTGTGCAGCTGAAGCGGCCCAATGTATTTGATAACGTCTGCATCATTACAAAGGAAGAGCATCAAGGAGGTATTTTGTTTCCATCCCAGATCCTTTCTTAAGTTTCTAAAGTTCCTAAGTTCAGGAACCAGACAATGTAGTTGATGTTGAATACATTTGTGTTAAATAGAGACAGTTTTTACTTCGTTACTAACTCCTTCCCAATTTCGTGAATAATGAAACTGCAGT
Organism: Saturnia japonica; assembly: GCA_033032175.1. Taxonomy (NCBI): domain Eukaryota; kingdom Metazoa; phylum Arthropoda; class Insecta; order Lepidoptera; family Saturniidae; genus Saturnia; species Saturnia japonica. The sequence continues at coordinate 11,885,561 of CM065314.1, forward strand.
AAACATTTGATGCAAATACTATTTCAATTTTGAGCCAGCAAATTATGATCACTGAGTTCATTTGTATAAAGGAGAATTATGATCATAAAATAAAATTAACTTCACACTATGATTAGAGTCTAACGAGAATAAAGACTGCAAAATCGTGGCTAATTTAAAAAATATACGCATGGTAACTCCAAAAGTTTTAATGAATACTTGAAAAAATCTAATTTGATACTTTAAAATTGTGTTAATTTTACAATGCAACATTATTTAGGTACTACAACAACCGACGCTAAAATAACCATGTAAATTGGGTAAAACGCTGAATTCTAATTTTGAAAGATAGATATTCGGTAAAGGGAACAGATAAATACCCAGCAATATGGTATACAAAATTTTCCTCTACCATCATATCATCCTAAAACCCATAAAATATATTTGGAGAATTAGAAGTATTGATTGCTTTACTCGACGTTACGAAGGCGACGTTATCTCTCCTAAACTATTCACCGCTGTACTGGAAGATATTTTCAAGGTTCTGGACTGGGAAGAACTAGGCATCAATATAAACGGCGAATGCATCGCTCACCTTCGTTTTGCCGACGACATACTAGTCTTGGCTGAGATCATGGAGGACCTCCGTACAATACTCAATGACCTCAGTAAAGCCTCTGAACGAGTGAGTTGATCTTAGAATGAACATGCACAAGACAAAGATCATGTCAAACATCTATGTAGCGCCAACTTCCGTAAAGGTCAGAGACTATATGCTAGGAATTCTTGATGATTATGTTTACTTGGGACAAACTATCCTATTTGGAGAGAAATATCAATCAGCATTTGGGACGCTACGTAACATCTTTTCGTCTAAGACACCGCAGTTTCTCAAGACGAAATTCTTTTACCAGTGTATGTTGCCAGTGATTACATATGGTGCTGAGACGTGGTCGCTAACTATGGGCCTGATAAGAAAGCTCAAGGTCACTCAAAGGGCTATGCTCGGGGTTTCTCTGCGTGATCGAATCAGAAATAAGGAGATCCGCAGGAGAACCAAGGTCACATAGTCCTGAGGATAGCTAGACTTAAGAGGCAGCGGGTGGGCAACGTAGCTCTTAGAACGGATGGCCGATAGAAGACGCAGCATAAGCAGACTCGCCACAAGGTGGTCCGAAGACCTGGTAAAGTTGCGGGAAGCCTCTGGATGCGGGCGCGAATGGTCGGTCGTTGTGGCGATTTTTGGGGGAGGCCTATATCCAACAGTGAACTTCTTTAGGCTGAAATGATGATAACGATGATTGCTTTTCATAACATTGAACAGAACGAGATGGAAATTATGAAATTAATAGCAAGTTCTATTTGGTATTTCTAGTGGAAGTGATAAGTAATAATATGTTCATTAAACATGCATTTACCTGATTGAGCTGTTGATTTTCTTCACATTTTGAAGAAATAAGATGTAAAAAATGTTGACATAACACTAATAGAATTCTCTTGTGTATTTATTTGACTGTACCGCTTGACTCGGCATGCAGTCACTGTATCTATTCACGATTTACGCACACACAGGGCCGCGCACCCAAAAACATTGAAATGTCTATACCAGTTTTTTTTATCAATACCAACTTTTAGCGACCTCTGTACCAGGATTATTGGGCCCCTATCAATCATTCCTGAAGACTAGTGAAGTCCCTGAACTAGGGATGGGCAATATTAAAGAAACATCGATATTGACACCAAAGTTAGCATTGTTAAGTAAACATCAAAGTCCAATAAATATCTAAACAAAAACATCGATGTTTTAGTGCTAGCCAAGTGGGCTAGGTTTTTTTGGGTGACAAATCGGAACCCTGAACATTATTTTACATAACACAAATTTGCAAACAACAATGGTCGATGTTTTCTTCCTAACAAAGATGTTTTGATACTATCCAAGTGAACGAGCTTTTTCTTTTGTTGGGCACCACATCAGATCCTCGAACCCTATGGAAACATCAATGTTCGATGTTTTTTGCACAAATCTTGTATCGATGTTTTGGAGATCCTAACATCAATGTTTAAAGCTCAATATCGATGTTTCGATAACATCGAACATCTCTACCGGAACTGAAGTATTGGAATCAGCGTGACCACATGTGGTAGTTTTCTACTTTTTTGGTAGTTTTAAGGGTTTTTGGACATGGTTTTCATAGTGAAAATGTTTTCGGTAGATTTTGATAGCTTTTGAATCCATTAAATGGCAACGTTCTATTTACTGCAGCCTTCGAGGTTTCCCCGTCTACAAGTAATTTAACATAACATGACATCTGTATCCTTGAAGTGTTAGGCAGAGGTGTACACCCACAATTCGCTGAATATGTTTCAGGTCCCAAGTAACAAAGGGCGAGCCTATTGCCATTAATCGGGCATAAAGTCAAATTCCCAACTGCTACTGAGATTTCATAGAAAACCTCAATAACACTTTGCTCGCCCTGGGAATCGAACCCAGGACCTCGAGCAAAGCAGTAATAAAGTACAAGAAGTAATCTCTTTTATTTTTAGCTTAAATTTACATAACTCTCTCTCTATATCACAAAAGGAGTTTTACAAATAAACGCGAAAGAAAATAATTATTTAAGCAGATAAGTGCATTCAGAGTTGGATAATGAGGTGTAAGGTGAGGTATTAGATTATTAGATATATATACGTATTGCATTGCATTTTATTACTGAATTTATCCCAATGAAAAGAATATACGAAACTTGCTTAGTGAAATAAGAACCTTTTATTTTTGAAGTGGTTGACTAAAGAAACAGAAGATTACACTGCTTTTTATATGGCCTGCAATCAAGTGCAGATACCCCAACAACAAAGACACATCAAAAGTTTAAAAAGGAGTTTTTGGCGGGATCTTGAAGTAACATGTTGTGGTTGTTATTTTTAATTCTTTTACTTAGGTTTTTGACCCTATATTATGTAATATTGGTGGCGTTTTGCGTGATATAGTTTGGTTTTTGTGCATAAATGAGGTGGATTATAAATATAAGCTGAAAGCATTAATTCCGAGATCCCACAAAAATTTCCTAGAAAGTTCTAACAAGGAAGTCACCATCTTGTTAGGAGACTGAATCGTCATAACACTTGACAATATAATTCACTCGATAATGGCAGTAATGGTCTTCATTAAAGAGGACCGGTTGCCAAGTTAGGAAAAAGAAGAAGTTTAAAAAAAATAAAGTTTTTTTTTAACTGCATAAAATTTTTAGAAGTATTTATGTTTTGGTACCGAAAAAAGCACTTGCCAACGTCATTGATTTCAAGTCTTCTTAGTAGTAAGTATTTTATTAAAAGTGGCGTTTAACAAGGTGGTGGCTCCCTTGTTAGAACGATCTAGGGAGTTTTCAAAACATTTCAAAATGCATGCTTTCAGTTAATATTTAAAATTCACTTCACTTTATGCACAAAAACCAAACTACATATATCATGCAAAACACCACCAATATTGCATAATATAGGGTCAAAAACCTAAGTTAATGAATTATAAATACAAACCACAACATTTTACTTCAAGATCGCGCAAAAAACTCCCATTTTTCAAGTCTTTCATGTCTTCAACTCTTTCAATCAGACATGTATTGTATATAATGTCTATCAATATCTATGATGAAAGTGAGAAAAATAAAACTATAGAAGATTTAAAAAAATTGCATAAATAAATACTTAGGTACTTGTATTCGTTACGTAAAGTAATTAAAAGTAGTCAAAGTTACATGAATTTTATTTCAATAATAACTTTTTGTTTGTATGGTAGAAACAGTAGATTTTCAATTATATGTGTAGTATATATTTTGGTAGTTTTAGCTGACATTTTTAGTAGAATCCCGGAAAAAAATGTGGTCACGCTGTCTCGTCTCACACTTGTAATGTAAATATATTTGGTTATACTCAAGTTTCCATGTGCCACATTTTGGTGTTTTTGAAGTATATTTTGCTACCTACTGTTTTATAATTGAACTAAATTGAATCTTCAGAAAAAATGTCTTCCACGAAAATAAAAATCAAGAAAGAAAAAAAGTTGAAAAGTAAGGTCTTAAAAAATAAGAAAAAGACTGTAAACATTATAGTTAAAGCAAAACCCAAAAGTGAAAATGAAAATAAATCCATATCTCAAGAAAAAAATGAAAGCATAGTTGAAAATGTTAAATTTTTAATGCCAACAAAGAGCATCACCGATGAGCTTGTTAATTCTTGTCTCAGCGCTTTGGAAGAGCTAGCTGTACATCAAAACAAAAAAAAGACGTTGCTTGAAGACGAAACGCTTATTTTTGCCGAAATTCGCTGTATTAAAATACAAAGTTTGCCGGGGAATATTAAGTTGTAAGTATAACATATAAATGTTAAGTTGATTCTCCAGTAAACACAAGCCTATTCTTGAAAATAAGTAGGTACAAAATATTTATACAAGATCTCACTTTATAGGTATTTATCTGCCATATCTGTAAACATCCATCCCTCGTAATTACAGATTACATTTATTCAAGTGTATTTTTGTCTTCTTTTTGTTGGATATGTTCATTCTTTTTCTCATTTACAGTACATGCTCTATTAGTGTTACACATTTACCCAGTTTTGTTTTTCCATCATCCTATTCTTCCTCTTCTTAACATTGGCTTCTTTCATTTAATCTGCCACAGTAAAGTATAGCTTTTTCTGAGCTCTTCTGGACAATGTAATTTACCTTTATTGTTTTAATGTTTAATTTCCCTCACCATAGCTCCCTCTTTTGACAACCTTTTAATTACTATAAGACATGTTATAAGGATTTTGTCAATTTGGTATAAATTCACAGTATTGTTCAATATTTGATATCTTCCAATGTCTTGATCCATATTTGAGCAACACAGAACTTGTAACTGATTGAACAATTGAGTCAAATCTTGCTTGCCTTCATAAGCATAAGTTTTCCAACTGCAACAATAACCTTTCCTACTTTTATAGCTTTTTCGTCCAAGTGTTTATCATACTTTTTTTTATCCAGACAAATTCTGAGATTCCAATTTACCTTTTATTTTCACTCATGGTCCTTCAACTACATATCTAAGTATCATATTTACCCATTTAATATAATCTCTTCAGTTTTTCAGGGCTGGGGGCTGTAGAAGTGTAAGGTTTTACAACAAGGTTCTTAATCACATTACTTATTTGTAAGACAATATGTTCAAGGACTATGTCAAGCCGGTTTTATTTTAAAAGGTTATTATAGTATGGTTCACTACCTGAATAATAGTGGTGACTACAAATGACTTCCTCTCTGAACATGCATCCACTAAAAATTATATAATAATCCATAGTAATATTATAAATGCGAAAATAACTCTTATCTGTCTGTTACATTTTCACACCTAAACTGCCGAACCAACTTTAATGAATTTTGATATAGAGATAGATTAGACCTCAGGAAAGGACATAGGCTACCTTTTGTCGTAAAAATAAAACTTGAAGGGATGAAATAGAGGATAAAAGTTTGTATGAAAACCCGTCATTTCTCAAATTAGGGATATGAAAATTCATTTAAAAATTAATGAATGATTGTAAGCATAAATGCTTTTTGTAAGAAATAAGAGGGTTTTGCTTTTTTTTTTAATCATCCTAAGAGGCTGTTACAATAAGGGATAATTTTAAAATAAGTGATGATTTCATTTATTTTTCAGTTTTATTGGGTTGGTTAATGTGTTGGATTCATACGCATATAATTACAATACCATACACATATTGATCGCGTTTAGGGGTCAGTCAGTGTACATGCAGTAATATAGCGGGGAGTAGAAATCACTACCACCATACACATAGTGATAAACCCATCTATGTTTTTGTTTTAGTTTTAGTTTGTCATGTTCTGAGATCAGTTAGTCTACATCCAATAATACACACACGAAGTCGTGAGTACCAGCTAGTCTTATATATAAATATAATGATAGAAGGATTGCCATTGTGCGTGCATTAGCCAAAAAACTATTTGTTAGATTTTGATTTAAAAAAAAATTGTTTATTTATTTATAATACTTAGTCCTTATCCAGAAAAAGAATTATAACAAAATTAGATGTAACCTTAAAGAAATAAATATGCTACCTACTTAAAATAATTATTCTATACAGACAAAGTCGCGGGTGCAAGCTGGTTAACAACAAAAATATTTGCACAGTAAAAAAAATTTAGTGTGAATTCACACACAAACTGGTATCTCTTTGTATATATTTTGAGTACAGAATAGACGAAGGATAGGGAACTATATAAAAACATTCTATCTCATTCTTTCACAGCCTAAAACCCATGTATACATTTACAGCTATCTCTTTTTCGTTTCATAAAATTCCATTCACATGGTCCTAAAAGATGTTTCACTTCAAAAATGACAAAACTGTGGTAAAGTTTCCAAACTAATGGTAGTATTTTAACATACATACTGCCTTTTCAGGGCCTAAATTCAATAAAATGTTGATTTACTTTTTTGAACTTTGTTTTTATCCATTGACTTTATTTGTGTATCAGCATTCTTGGTTCTCATTAGCAGTGTCATATCATCAGTAAAACCACATTGACCAACTGGCTTATTTATTTAGTTGTGAGAATTAGGTTTAAATATGACTATGGGATGTATTGTGTTACCTGAATTCACAATAAATCAATCCTAAAAAACATATTATATAAGCTTAGCCTTGTATTGCAAGTTATAAAATATATTAATAGCATTGCAGTATATTAACATAATATAATTATATACTCCTGTAAGTTTCTTTAAAATAATAACTTTACTTATATCCTTAATGGTTGTAATTTAAAAAAGTATCCTGTATAACTGTTTAATTTATATATTTATAGTGTCTTACCACATAGCACTGCTGCATCTACTGGGGAAATATGCTTGGTTATACCCGACTTGAAGAAAGGAAAAAAAGTTGACCATGAACCAACTATTGATCACTGGGAAGAAAAATTAAGGAAAGCAGGAGTTACTAATGTTAGTTTTAACATTAAGTACACATAAATAAATAGTTACTGTTCTGTGAAAATAAAACAAAATGGTACTGGTGAATCAATTCGGCCACTTAAATGGCTTACGCTGAGTAAACCATAAGAGATATATCAATTGAATGTAGTACATAATTGAAGATAAAAAAAGTCTTTCAAAAAATTCGACAGGAGTATATGTCTATCTTCTAAGAATCATCCGCAATAAGCATTTTTGTCTAAGTGTACTAAATTATATTGTTGCAATGTTCCAAATTGAGCTAGCAGCTTTATTTATATCAATTCTGTATAGGGTGCCCGCGGCATCGTACTCTTTGTTAGTACGCAGTAATTATTTATATCCCGTAATTTTATTTTTACTCATATTGTTGACAATATAGCCAAACAATTAACATCTTGTATTAGTACAAGGTTTTATCATTTGGTTAACGAGAGTGGACCCCTACCCCTTCCCTGCACCAAATGAGATCTTCATCGAAGATAGTACTCATATCTACATATTATTACACTTGTTTGTTTACAGTAAAAGGATTTATTCATACCAAATAAAAGAAAAACAAATAGAACAATCTATTCAGGTGTTCTTAGTCGCAGTTGTAGTTAACAGAAATAACTTAGTATACTACACTGTGCTTGTAATTACATATTCTGTGGCTTACACTACTCTGGTTGTAATCCTTTTTTAGATATCTTCCTTGTATTCGCTTGGTTGACAAAACGTAACTGTTCGTCGGAATATGGTTTGCTTATAAATCCTATAAAAAATAAGGATTGAAATTTTTGCTATTTTAAGAAATTGTTTGCTCGTGTTATCGGACCACCAAGACTATACCTAATGTGTTTGTGGTCCGCGATGTTGTTTTTGTTCAACGAATTTATAACCGATGTTCTATGAATTTTAGACTTTTCCAGATATTTCTTCAATGTTCAACAATATGAAAATTATAACGTGAAGTGAGATTATGATTACTTATTAAAATCTTTTTTACGTATAAATTAGTCAAGGAGAATATTAAAAGTCTTCAAAATGCAAATTATAACAGCAACACTATGGAAAACATGGAATTGTTTATACTTAGAAATAAAAGTTTTAATGGTGACAACCCTAACCTATAACTTCATTAATTAAAATTCGGAGATCCCGCCGTTTACGCATTTGATATTTGGTACAATAATAATACCTAGTGTAAGGTTACTTTTAACCCTTAATATGACTACGGAATTTGCAGGAAACTCGAAAAAAAATTATTTTCACAAAAATGTTAAAAAATCGTTTATAAATGTTTGTAATGGAATTGTCCGTATTTCCCAATAGAATATGATATCTTAAAAAGAAAACAGAGGAGCATTATCGCGTAAAAGCGTTTCTATAGGTTCCAGAAAAACTTAATATCTCCTAAATTATCCAAAAGAATTTTGTCGGAGTTCTTTTCTGGGCTTTTAATTTACCCATTCTATCTACTAAAAATGAAAACAGGCATGACCGCAGCTCGGCCAAAATTTAAGACTTTGCATCGGTTTACAATACTTAGGTACAAAGTAGCAGCAGCATTCTGATGTTTACCTCTTTAGCGAAAGTTGTTTTGAGGATAATTGAAATATTAATCTCCTTATTGTTATTGATTTACTCGGTTAACTTGTAAACTGAATTCAAAGCTAATTTACTAATCGTAAATAACATTTATTTTCAGTATGTGTATTTGCTACATGGTTTCAACTGTGATAATGAGCCTATCTTTTTTAGTTCAGTCATTACTAAACCATACCAAGTCACATATAATTAGGTATGCCTTTTACAATCAATGCAAACTGCATACATAATACTATTTTTTTCTTTTTAGGTGAAAACAATACTTCCTCTAAGACAAATAAGAGTAGAATATGACCAATTTGAATTAAAACGCAGGCTTTTAACACAACATGATTTCATAATGGTCGATACAAGAATTTTGAATCAGACATCACACGTACTAGGGAAGATGTTTTTTAAAAAACATAATATGCTGATTCCCGTAAGAATGAATGATTCTGATATAAAAAAATCTATTGATAAAGGATTACGAACAGTTATGCTGCGCCTGAGTGAGGGTGAAACATCAACTATAGTTGTGGGTCACACTGGGATGGTGCAGAATGAAGTCAAGGAAAATGTTATTTCATTCATTAGCCAACTACAAACCAAGTATCCTGGTGGAGAAGCAAATATCAGATCCATTTCTTTAAAACTACCTCTATCATTATCTTTGCCATTATACATTACTTTACGTGAGTACATGGATATTATTATTAAACATATATATTTATAAGTAGCTTGTGATAAGGTTCCCAATGGTTTGGTTGTTCTATGAAGGTTTAAGATTATAAGAAGATGCAATGCAGTCATTTTAGTATACATGCTGGAAAAAACGAATGGGACATGGAGAAAAAGTATGTTAAATATTTAATATTTTATAATATTTTCAAATAATAATAACTACATTATGTTACCTGTACCGGGAATCGAACCAACTAATAATGCATAAAACTGCACTACGTTATTTCACCAATCGATAGGGTCCATGATAAGGGAAAAACTTTTGATAAACGTTGTATCTTACAATACAGGAGACCATGAAATTTAACAATTCGTACATATCGAACGAACATGAAAGCTTTATAACTAAAGAATATATAAATTAAAATCATTATTTTCGTATATTTTTTAAATTTACATTTAAATAAATACATTGAAATTTATGGATAAGTTGTTCGAATTTAGATCCATTTTCTTTTATGCAGAGATTATGACTGCATTATATTTTATTGTACACTAGTATTATGAGCGGTGCTTAACTCTTCAGAAGCTCAGATGCATGAACACTTACAGTATGCCATTATATCAAAGAGAGAGGTAGTGCACAGAGAAATTTATTTCAAGATTTCTTTCTACTTGGGGCAGTGCAAATGTTGGAATGCTTCCACCCTACTGAAGATCACAGCCAAATAACCCAATGTTATGTTCCTGCGGTGTGGATAGGGTTTCTAGAAATCTTTGGAGAAAAGGGGGTATCAAGCGTCAAAAACTACGACGCGGTAGCTGCTTACAATCAAGCGGGCCGTATGTTTGTTGGCAACCTTGTTGTATAAAAAACAAACAAGCCGTATGTCTATCCGGATATCTCTCACTAATTAAATTTGAGACTTTGTGGTTTTAAAAGCAATCTTCTAAGTAATCAAACAATTCCTCATAATCATAAATCATTATAAATGACTTTTAAAAAATAGCGGTAAAATGAATACAAACAGCAAAGAAACAAAGAAATAACAAGAGATTATCGAGATGTTCCTTCCAGCTTCAAAATTACAGCCCCACTCATAAAAAATGTCTCTAAATTTAATTTGAAATGTATTGCTATGTTAATATGTCGTTTAATTAATAAAAATTAAAAGGTAGGTAACAATAATCTTGCCAATTAATTACTTTATGTACAAATGATTTTAGCTGATAACTTTTTTACAGATTCTTCACACATTATCTTTTCTTTTAATTAAGTTAAATTGTTAAATTTCATGGTCTCCTTTAATTGTAAGATACAATGTTTATTCTAGAGATTTTATTCTTATCATAGGCCCTATTGATTGGTGCAATAACATAGTGAATCTCAGTTTAAGTCTTTTTTTATCTTCAAACCTTCAATGTACTTTTTCTCCATGTCCCACTCGTTTTTTCCACATCTATAGTGTATAATTTTATTTACAAACCAAGGTATGAAGAATGCAATAAATGTGGAAAGCATATGTATAATAACCACTCCTTTCCACCTTCAATATGCATTTCATACAAGCTTACCAAAATATCTAAACTCAACCTGATGGTAAATAAATCACAGATCTACTGCCGGGAGATAAAAAAGAGAAGTGACTCAGTATGCAAATTTCTGTCCATTTGTATGGTAGTCCCAATCCAGTTAGGCACATGTGCTGATGTGGTTCACTTTGTTCTCTATGCTGTTTGTTACATATTTGGATACTTTTTATCTTTTATAATAATAGTAATTAAGGACTAAATCATGTGTACTTTTTAGGACCATCAAATACAATAAGTGCTCCTAAACTTAGGCAAAAGAAACCAAAAAATTTCACTGTATTAGAAGATGATTTATCCACTATACCTGGTAGCAGAGTTAAGGTAGCTCCTGATGGAACTGTGCATTTGATGAAAGTAAAGGAAGCTGACAGGTGAATAAATGTTTATAGAATATTATAGATGTTTGATATCAGAGTAATTTTTAAAATATTTATTTTTGTCAACTATTTAAGATTAATGCGTTACAAGAATATTCCGTTTTTTTTTTAATTTTAGCTAACTGTTCAATGGAAACGTAGATAATTCAACCACAGGCATGGTGCGGGAAATAAGAATCCTAAGGTTAATTGACTAACATGCAACATGGTCAATTAGCTTTTTCTCAGTAAATATGGTGTAGTTAGGTAGTGACTATATAGGAAATAATTTTTAATTATGATTTCTCTTTATTTTCATATTAATGTAATATAGGTAGAGATTGTATATATTGATTTATTATTTATAATATAACACTAAGTCACTAAAATTTCTAATGTAAAATTACATATTTGGTAATTTTTAGTGACGCTCCTGAGGATTCTGAGAATGAAGAAACAAATAGCAAGCTATCAGATCAAGAAGATGACTTGGAATAAGTGATAGAAACTTTATAAAATAAATGCAATGATTTATGTAGAAATATTTTATTTAAAAATGTAACATTATTTGATGATGTGCACATATGACTATCAAAAAATTATTTATTTCCTTCAATATTATGATTAACCACTGAACTTTTGTTATTATCTTCAACAACATTCTTCAATGGTTTAGGTACTATTACAGTACCATACATTTTTAAAGGCCATATTTTTTTAAACTTCTTGAAATTTCTATTTTGTGGACTTTGTTCTTCTATTTCAATGACTTCTTTCTTAATAATTAAATCCTTTCTTACTGTCACAATGGTAGACCCCAAGTTGAGTTCATTCATTTTTCTGTCTAACTCATTAAATTCTTTTTTTATAGTGGGAACATTAGACTCCCAGTTTGACTTGTTCATTAATTCTTGTAATTTGATACCTCTCATTGCTGATATATCATTGATTTTGTCATTATCAGTTACTTTGCTTTGAAGCTGCTTGCTTGCAACTCTTGTATTATTGGCAGTTTCTTTAGAATTGTCATTCAACTGAATAAAATTAAATAGATCATCATCATTTTCAACTTCAGCTTTTCTTTTTATTGGTTTTGATAGGTTTAGTTTCTTTTCTGTTTGTTTGATTTCACTGTCAACAGGGTTTATAAAATTAAAATAGTCTTGACTTTCTGTATTACTTTGATCCATAGCAAGTTTTTTATTAGGATTGTCTAAGGTGGCATCATCCTCATTGAATTTTCTTTTGTTCATACCTCCGGTATCGGTATTGGCAGCAACAATAGCTAATTTTTTATTAGCATTAGTTTCAATATCACCAGAAGCTTCACTTAACTTCCTTTTACCAGACATGGTGCCTGCTTCAAATGATGTCAAACTTTCATTGATTACAATATTTTCTTTTTTATCCATAATATTTGGCTCCTGAGATTCCTGTGCCAATATATTCAACATTTTTTTTTCACTTTGCTTAGTTACTTCATTTGATAAATTAAAATCGGGGTTACAATATTTATCAGTAGAACAAAATAAAATCGCTAAACCAATTTCAGATTCTGCCACAGCTCTTTTCTCCTTGCTTTTTAAATAGGAAATAATATCATTAATCTGATTTCTTTGAGCTTGTGTATCTTGGCTTAAATTAGAGATATTGTATTGTATAACCACTACATCATTTTTGCAAAGCATTGATTTTGTTAACTTTGAGTCACTTAATAACAGAGGTTCAGCAGAAGTCTTTATCAAAACTTGTTTATACATTTCAAATTGTCTTTTAGAAAAGAATACAAACTTTTTATTTATGAATATAACCTTTCTATTCTGGTTAGGTAAGAAAGACACCATTTCTTTGTTTAAAGTAGATTCTACAACTTCAGGAGTATAATGCTCAGGGTCAGGTAATTTACGATGATTATTCACAGCTTCAAGGCACTTATTCCAAAATTCTATAGTTACTATATGTGATCCTTGTACCAAAGCTAGCACTACTTTGATGGTCAAGGTTATCACTGGCATAGTTAAATATAAACAAGAATCATCCCAATCACTTTTTACAATCCCTCCTAGTTTTTGCAGAATTGCCCTGAGATTTTTGAGATTTTCTCCTTTTAATGTGGATGTACATGTATTCAGGCTAACTTTATGTACTCTCCACTCCCAATTTAATCTGCCAAATTTCACGACATCGTTATCATTCAGCTGAGCCATTTGATCACCATCTAATTTTTCAGTAGATTCATTAATATACGTACCATATCTGGAACCTAAGTCTTGTACAAATAATCCCTCGTCAGATAATGTCAAAGATGCATGTTGTCTGCTGATTGAACGGTCTTCAACGTTCGCAAAGATTTTACCTTCCGCATCGGGGCTTCTTCCTAGAATTATTTTGCTGTTCTGAGGCACAACGTAAAGCACTCTAAGATCATGATCAGATATTAGAAACCACATTTTGCTTTACAATTGAAAATTGATCTTCAGATTACTTCATATCCAACAAAACCAATCACCGTGAATCAAAAAATATCGTAGGAACCTTTATTATAAACAATATATGTCAACAAAAGAACGATTAATTAAAAGAAAATGTAGAAATAATATGTCTAAACAATTTCCAACACAGCTCAAGCAAGCCGATATGCAGATAGGCGGGATAGGTATAAGCATAGTAGAGGTGGGCGATTATGTGATAAACTAATGTAATCATTCTTTACAATTATGTAGATAAATCGAGACATCTCGATTATAAACATAGGTAAATATTAATATTAGTAGTTCAATTATGAGTGATAATTCATAATCGAATTACGAATAATGATCAGTCATAATGGAATCTTTATGTGTTACCCAAAGATGGGCGAGAGTGGAAAGCTAAAAAAAAGTCACGCAGTTGTAATCGTCAAGAAAGGTTTATACAAGAACAAGCAATCACCTAAAAAAAAGTGTTTCGGTCATAATATTCGATTATGAATGATAACTCATAATCCAAGTACCTAGGTTACTAAATAACTCGTACGACCTTTTTTTAGCTTTCCACTTTTGCCCACCTCTGGGTAATACATCAAAGACTCGATTATTAACGATCATTCAAGTTCCTTATTCGATTATGATTAATCAATCATATTCATAATTCAAGAATTAGCACTCATAATTGAAATAACTCAATAATATAAATCATTCCTAGATTATATAAATCATTCATTATCGCCCACCTCTAAAACATAGCAACGGTTATTTGTTTAAGATAGCAACGTTGTCATTTGTCAATGTCCGAATTCCCAACATTGGGGAAGACCAAAGTCCTGATTCCCTACAAATTCCTCACATATTTTTCTCAAGAAAAAATATACTTCAATAAAAAAATATTATAGTAAAACTTTTATTACGTGTTACTAATAGATATCTGAATACATTCGTTAGAATATAATTCATTAATTTAAAATGGTAATGCACAATAACAGGCATTCTAATACTGTTACTTACCACCCGTAAAAAATAATTAAACGTAAATTCAGGAAAAAATGCAGGTATAAATTTAAATAATTAATAATAATTATTAATATTTTTTTTTTTGGATGGTTCGGGAATCACCTTTGTCAATTGTTATTGTTTTTTTTTGTTTTGATTTCATTACGAAGGTTCTCTTCTTATGTATATGGCACAGTCTGTAGAAGGTTGTCAGAGTGGGCATTTGACAGGCTGACAGAGGTGTAATAAAGTATATAAGTAGAGCTACAGAAACAAAGTCATAAGCACAGATAAGGCCACTAAAACTAGACAAGACCCGTCTCATTGGATGGAGATTGGACACTGTATGTGGCACGACAACTTCTTTAAAAGAATAGACGAAGCTTTTTCCAACAAGTGAAGGATAAATTGAGAGTTACGTCATATTAAGAGGTTAAAAAAAGCTGATCATAGAGAACAGTGGCAACTGTTCCACTGATAAGAGCTGAGCTCTGAAATTAAAGGAGAATAAGTGCATACTTGTTGTGTCTTAAAATAAATTCTTTCATCGCAATACATGGCAATTTTATACTCTACTATATGAACCTGTAGTGATATCTATTTCGCCACATACGAACTAACTGACGTATCCTACATCGCGATTTAAAAGTTATCATATAAACATACATATATACAAGAACCCGACAACAACCGTTGGGCTGTAGCCCACCAGACAAAACACTCGTCTGGTTGGAGGATCCTCCCTTTTCAATGGTGGATGAGGAACTTTACACCCTGTTCCTCACATACCACCTACAAACCTCTATACACATGAATATTTTTTTATTTCATTGGTTGATGTATAGTTTGAACACGTTACCACTGAGCCATCATCGACACTGAGCTATCATGGCTACAGTAAGTTATCAATGACTTTTTTATAGATACATTTTCAAATGGCAACACAAACACCAGGCAAATGGCAATTTTTAAATTTTAGAACCTCATTGCACTTACATAAGCGCTTTTTAAGCCATAGTAACTATTGGCTACACAATATAATTCAGGGATATGTGATGTTATAAAATAAAAAAAATTGTGCGTCTCAGGACGCTCGACAGAAGTGATAACTTAAACTAATCAAAAGAAAAAAGACCAAACGAAAGAGAGAAAGAGAAGCCTGCGAGGATTCGAACGTAAGACCTCGGCCATAGCAGTCATGCTTACGACCGCTAGGCTACGAGCATGTTGTTAGAATTGACTGAAACTATGCTACTACGATACAAAGCGGTTTACCCTCCCATAAGACGTTATCACTTCAAAAGTGTCTTTTCCTTCATCGTGAGGTTTTAATTAGTATCATACTATCAGGATATCATTCATAGACGAGTTTTACCTGAAATAAAACGCATATTAAAATACTTCCCTTCTTAATATTGAGAGCAACACATCAGTGTTGCTGTTGATTTCTTTTTCTACCTTATACCTAAACCAACCATCTCCATAGCCATCTTTTTCGCACCTCCAACAGGTGTCACCAGGCGGCGCGGTAAGGCCGTAGCCATGGTAATAGGTGCTGCGAATTTTTTCGTCATTGTGTCGAAATTTTCACCTGGTAGGGTTAAAAATTAAGCTTCTAATATAGAAAGTATTTTAATTTGCGTTTTATTTCAAGTAAATCGCGTCTATTAAATTACTAACTATTATTAGAAGCTTAATATTGAGACCTGTTTGTTATCGCCTGGTGAAGTTGCCAATGTGATATGCCATAGTAGGTAAATATCTATATGCCAATGTGATACGTATATGCTCTCCGACTAGCATTACAGGCAATAAAAATCTATAATTTCCATTTCGCTTATTCTGATTAATACTATCTTTATTTTACTTAAATTATTTTGTATTTTCTAACAAAATAATATTGAACGCTTTTATAACATAGACGCAAAGATTTGTTCGTAAGTAAATTTCTCATGGCACAGTGTGGTAATAAACCGTACTATTGAGCAGAGAGGTCGCGGGTTCGATTTCCTCACATGATTTAAATTTGTTCGTCGTGCCTAATTGTCAGCTGTGTGTTTGGGTGTTAAATATCTATATACGTATGTATGATATTAGTGGTTTAGTAACCGTAATACATGCTTTGTTTAGTTTGGAATTAATCAGCCGTATGTGCGGTCTATATTCATATTGTTCACCTATTTATATTAGTATGTCCTCATATATTAGTATCCTACATATATATATAAAGTTTTATACACCCTTTAGAAAAATTACGTTAGTGCGAGTAGTAACCACTGCAACTTACTTTACATTTATCGCAGTCCCCTCGATTCGCACTTCAACAACTCGGTTGCGATGATCGAGGTCGAAGCGAAGCTATGAAACTTAATTTATACCAAAGCAAAGTGGTTATAGCAGAGCGCTATGCGATATAATGTGATAGTCAAAAAATCATCACGAGTCATAACGACTTAATACGTTGGCTATTCAGCTCGGTTTCGTACTTCACGTAGCTATACCACGTGTGCAAATAATTCTAA
This sequence comes from Saturnia japonica, assembly GCA_033032175.1. Classification (NCBI taxonomy): domain Eukaryota; kingdom Metazoa; phylum Arthropoda; class Insecta; order Lepidoptera; family Saturniidae; genus Saturnia; species Saturnia japonica. The sequence continues at coordinate 11,902,744 of CM065314.1, forward strand.
TGGCATAATATCCCCAATTATTTATCTAAGTGGTTGCAGGTTTGATTCTGCGGTAATTGCATCTGGATATTAAATGTATTTATATTTTATTTGTGAATAAAACTCAAATTAGAGGTAGTCGGGAAAACATATAGAGGTATACTTTCTCGAAGAAAGACATTTTAAGCATGTCAAGCATTTTGAGTAACTTCAGTAGTCTTATCACGCATAAAACACATTGCATTTTGGTTGTTAAGTACACGTGTATTCCTTAGAGTATATAATATAAGTACACAGGTCAATTATTTAAATTTATAGGTTTATCGGTAGTGGTACAATAAGGCTTATCCAAACTTGCTTGAAATTTGAACGAAAAGCATATAAACAAACTTCGCGAGAGTTTCTATGTATCGTTAATGAACGTGGCTCTCATATAATTAAGGCTTATCCAAACTTGCTCGAAATTTGCATGAAAATCATATAGGCAAACTACGCGAGAGGTGCTATGTATCGGTAATAAACGATGCTCGCATATAATTAAGGCTTATCCAATAATAAAACTCTGCGAGGGTTGGTATGCATCGTTAATGAACGTTGCTTCTAAAAGTTCTTATCTGCCTATGGGTAGTCGAGCATTTCATATATTTAAAACAAAAAACGCATTCGAAACATACCCCGCGAGGGTAGTTTGCATTTTTAATAAACGTTAGCAGCTCAAAATCTCCAGGTGAACACGATAAACCCGGAACGAAAGGAAGTTAACTATTACGGTGTATCATCCTGTGTGTGATGGACATAATCCAGTCTTAATATTCACTATATCACTAGTTCAAGAACTCAGTTCAGAACAAATATTTACTTGCTTTAAAATTCACTTCAAAAAAATTTACCATTCTATATCAAATTCTGACCTGTGGAAGTTTAAGCCTATTTCCTACCACATGTATGACAAATATAAAATGAAAAACTGGTAATTTTTAAAGTAGAAAGCAAAATTATTTTTGAAATTAATTATTCTTAAATAACTGGCAGATTTAAGGCAAGTACAATAATTTAAAAGAAATAAAACTTTCAATAACATTCAATACTTAAAGTCGAATGGTTAACCGTTAAAAATAATATATTTATGAATATAGGTACATATAGAACTTAGTATTTGTAGTTTGAACACAATACTTAATTTTAAAGTAACCAAGAAGGCCATTTGAAGCACTTTAAAAATATTTGTATATTATACTTTGTGCAACTTACGTGTTTGTGGTTTGAACAAGACACTAAAACTTTTTAATACAAACTGCCCGTTCGAGACACGTTTGTAGAACACAAGTTGTTCGAACGGAAATCATCACGCCAATGACAAACAAATTCGCCACATCCTATTACAACGGCTACGGCCCGCGGCCTCCCACGCCGCCTGGTGACACCTGTTGGGAGGTGCGAAAGAGATGGCTATATAAATAGTGTTGAGTTCGCGTCACTTCCCCTCTGCGTGAGAACACAATTTTAAAGTTTCTAAATTCAGGACATCCAGGCACTTCGGCTATTAGGACACTTGCACGCTTCTATGTTTGGTGGCCATCTATTGAAGAAGATATTGATTTATATATTAAACGCTGTAGTAAGTGTCAAGAAAATAGACCAAATATTTCTGAGCTACCAATTTACTCTTGGTCTATTCTTGATAAAGTATGGGAAAGGTTTCACGTTGACTTCGCTAGTCCTTTCGAGGGAAAACATTGGCTTGTTCTTGCTGATGCATTATCAAAATGGATAGAAGTTAAACCCATGGTTAAAATTACTTCAGTTAAGTCTCGTGCGTACATTTGAGACCTGAATGTCCTCGAGTACTAATGACAAGTTCAGACTTAAACAACAACTTGACAAATTTCTGTTCTCATACTGGAATACATAGCACTACTGGCAAGTCTCCATCAGAAATGATATTCGGCCACCGTCTGGCTTTTGTTTTGGATAATGTAAAACCAGATGTAAAGAGAGCACGTGCATATGCCGAAATACAAGCAAATATCAACAACAAGAAACGTGTACCTAATTTTGGACAAGGGGATGATGTCTTTAGCCAGCGATAGTCAACCGTCGTACACATAAATATTCATATGTTGTTACCACTCCTTATGGTGAGAGAAGGTAACATGCCGATCAGATGCGCCGTCGCTATGAATCTGTTGAACAACTATCACCGAGTATCGACCGACCTTCAGTATCAACAACTCTCGTACCAACGCACGAAGAGCTATTTTCATGTCAAGAAAAAACTGATGAGCAAACACAAAAGGAGGCACCACCAAAAACACAAACACCACCTGCATGCTCAACCTTGCTTAGAAGCCGACGCAACATTCACCCGCCAAGGGGTTTAATAGAGGAAATAAATTAAAACTTTTAAGAGTGGACGAATATAGTGTAAATATTTATTATTGTAGATTAAAACCGGTTTAGTTTAGTTTAGCTTACTACTATTATAAAAAGAATTTAATGTTTTGTTATTATGTTGAATGATATAAATTGTCTTTCTTTTGGGATGACATAATTTTATTAAAACTATGTATCAAATTATTTTTTATTTATAACAATTCATACTAATTCCATTTCTTTATTTTCTCGATGACAGCTCCTGTGAAAGCTTGATAATCAATTTTTGGTTGCGCTTGCTCTGCTTTGGGATGAATCGATATCGTCCTCATTCATGTATCAAAATAGAATTCGATTTCACTTCAAAGTTTCGATACTTGTAGGTAATAGGTTTCTTTCTTTTTTACGCCACATATGTATTGTTATAAATTATAATTATTGATAAATATCTCTGGTTCACAGCTTGCATTACTCTATGGTAGTATTACATTTGCCATCAAACTTCCTCCCGAGGAAAGTTACTTCACTATGAACAGGCAAACTAGACTGATTTATGGTTAGATTAACATCAGGAATTGTTTTTATACGAGCAAATATAGTACTTTTGATAACAGAAAGAGAAAGATTATGATCAGATAATCACTGTGACAATTTGTCTAGTGATTGCTCCACAATTTGTGCCGCTAAATCTATTTAATTGTTGGATGAATATACAACTACATCATCCGCAAATATTGAAGAATGGAGCTGGGAGGCAAGATAAAGGAGTCTAATTCAGATGAGTAAACATCATAGAGTAACGGGTTCAGAACTGACCCTTGCGATACCCCTCTCCAGAGCGTTCTAGTAGGGCTACCCCCTCCAGGAATCCTTAAGGTTATGCTTCTCCCAGAAAAAAGATTGAAAATAAAATGTCAAAATTTTGTTGGAACATTAAGTCTTTGCAATTATTATTTTTATATTACAAGTTCAACATTATCGTAAGCAGCTTCAATATTCAGTAATGCAGCTACAGTTAACTCATTTTTGCTAAGGGCGATTTGAATATCAGTTGAGAATATTGAATGATTGTCCGTAACACTCTAAGAACCATTCTAACCTATTTTTAATTAGGCGTTCAGCTAATTTGGATTATTTTGGAAACAAACGTCAGAAATCAATTTGATTTTCTCTTCCACAGCTAGACTAAAGGAATCCCAGTCACAATTTGCTAGCTTATATTTCAGCAATGGAGGTAAAGTTGTTACATTGAAATTTGAGGAAGGCTTTGAAATAACAATGGGAAAGTGATCACTACCATGTGTTAATGAAAGACATGTTAACATGGAATGTTAGATGAGAAGAGACGGATGAAGAACAAAGAGAAATGTCCAAGTAACTAAGAGATTGATCTGGCATACCACGGCGAGTCACTGAGCCATCATTTAAAACACATAAACCTAATTGATCTACCAATTCAGCGAGTTGAATGCCTAACCTATCGTCATTAGGGGCGCCCCATAGAGAATGATGCGTACTAAAGTCTCCTAATATGATAACAGGCAAAGGCAAAGATGCAATAATTAATTTTAGTATAGGAATAACTAAAGTATCTTTTCGAAAATGTATATGGAAAGGAATGACATATTATCAACCTTAGCCGCAACTGCATTTAACTTTTCATTGCTATAGGAAAAAATACTTATTTTTTATAAGGAGAGCAGAGCCTCCATATCCGTCTATTCTATCACCTCTGAGAATGGAATTACCCGGTACTTTAAACAGAGTACCCGGCTCAAGCCATGTCTCAGAGATAGCCAGACATATAGATTAAATTTATTTATCAAATAGTGAACATATATTCGTTTTGATACAACACTCCTACAATTCCACTGTAGGATCTGTTCCATGTGTGAAAGAGTTAAAAAGAGTAACTGATATGTTCTGAATCAGTGTAACAGTAACGTGGTCAGGTAGCGAGGAATTTGAGATGATATTTATCAGTGAACATATCAAGTCATTTGTCTTTTTTTTCAATAGTAGAATCTTTCTTTTTAATTAAGGTACATCCGTTAACAGAAGGGATAGCATAATTTTATTTATTAAATCATCATGTGTCTTTTTATCATAAGCCTTGGTTAAAGGAGAATGAGATTTTGGTTTTTATAGTACAGTTTTTTTGTATGAAACAGTCCTTTTTTCATTAGAAGAGCCAGCATAAATAGGGATAAAGTTTGTCTGTATTGGAGCTGACAAAGCTTCTACATAAGATTTTCTTACAGCGGGAATTTTTTCCAGCCTCCTGATAAGACACTGCAAAAATAAACATGATGCTTTATCTCCCTCTGACGTACAAACTCTGGACAATTTTTATCAGTTGCTTTGTGATAACCAGAACGGTTAATACAGGAGTATATTACACTATGATTCACCGTGATTATGATTGCATTTGTAGCAACGAGGTTCACTTCTACATTGTGTGCGAGTGTGACCGAAACGGCAACAATTAAAACACTGTACCGTTGGATAAATATACTGTTCTACAGGCAAGGATGTGTAACAAGCATATACTTGTGGAGGCAGAGCCTGTCCATCAAAGGTCAATATTATCGTCTGTGTAGAAACCCATACAGGGCCATCCGGATTAACGATTTTCCTACTCAACCTACGGCTACGTATAATAGGGCCGAAACCTTCAGGTATCCTCAAATTTTCAAGAATATCTTCATGTGACCATTCTATGGGTATATCACGAACTATATCCATCTTACAAACACTGTACAGTGGAATATAGACCTTGTAATTGCTTTGAACATGCATTGGATATTTCACATATGAATTTGCAGCTATAGCAGTTCTAAATTGGACTGACAAACGATTTCGTCCTGTTTTTTTGATACCATCCTCCATAACATTTTGCATATTATTTATGTATAAAAAATTCCCAAATTTAAGGGGATCTAACGAGGCCCTTATTGAGGATTATCAGACATAAATTCCACATTGAAAGTGTAAGGCCTCGGGTTCGATTCATTGTATAACTGTCTGAAAGTGACTGAAGAGGGTACCTCTGAGTCTGTGTTAGTCCTAGTGTGCGCGGACCACCACGCACATTGGGAAACAGCCACCGGATTTTATTTGAAGGCTGTTAGCGCTTAAGAATCTGTCGCCCCTATGACAGGAATTCTTACCTTTAGCCACGTACGCTCGTTCGTGCAGCCAATGGGAACGTTCTGGATGTGGTGTGATGAGCTGGAGTACGTAACGCACGCAGGTTTTCCCGATGCACTTTTACTGGTAGCTCAAGAATCGCACGATGTCTGATTGTTTGTATTTTGTAATTACATAGGTATTTCCCGTAATCCCCTCGAATCGCACGCAGTTGCATGCACCGGCGAAGCTCGACACTTTCTCACTGACGCCATTTACAACGGCGCCACGAAGACGTTGTGATTGGACGGGAACGTATGAGCGCTTCACAACGCTCTGCTATTGGTTGAATCCCATCATATTAAGCGACAGATTCAATACCCGTTATGGTTACGAAACACCTAGTATGAGTTACATCAGTGAGGTTGATGCTGTGAGTAGGTGAGTTCAGTGTAGAAGCAAAGTCTTCTGTCAACTCCTATTTATTACTACGAAAAGATGGTTTATATGATTGAGTCAACTTTTTTTTCAGATTTTTTTCCCACATTTAACCTAACAGTTTCAAAGGCCCCAACTGATGGTACAACACTTGCATTATTGGCGAGGAATCCATCTGCTTCCAATAGCGTCAAAAGAGGGTGGTTGACTGGAGGAGGATCAGGATCCGGAACAGGCTCTATATTCATGTTGCTAAAAACACCAAAAAAACACTTATCACTGTATGCTGCTACTATTTTACACAAATAAACAACTTATCTATTTACAAACACTTTTATATACAGAAATATATAAATAAATTAAATATATAAGAAAAGAAAAATTTTATTGCCGCCCTTTTCGAAAACCCGCCAAAAAGTCCTGTTCACACAATTGTTATTTATCTATTGTTCACACGTTCACAGATAACGTGGTAGAAGTATACATCTGTGGCAGTCTGTGGTATACATAGTCTGTGGCACGGTTGCCTAGCAATCGGTGCCGGTTTTTGCAAACATGTAAATAAAAAAGAAGTCTCAGAGATATACCTCTGTATACTTAAAACAGAGTCAGCAACAATCTTCCTAGCTTAATCTCTAAAAATAATGACTTTATACATCGATACAAAGCTTAACTTTTTAAATGGTAACGTTGTTTCAACGTTAGGTTCATGGCACCCTTCTCTACCACTTTTAGCCGTAGGATCTTATAATCAAGAAAAAGGGGGCTTTGTAACGATATTTCAGGAAACTGTAAGTTTTTATAATTTTACAATATTATATGAGACGTTCGACTGTAATTGCAATTTCGAATTTATATGCAGATAAATTAAATTACAGGGTTTGCCTTTAGAAGGATGTGAATGGCCTGTACTATTTTCTAACCAAGTGACTGCCTTAGCGTGGCACCCTACAAGACGACTGCTGGTAATTGGATGGGATGGAGGGGAACTCTACATTTGGCTAGAATACTCATGGGCTCGATTAGAAGCACCTCACAATGCTGCTCTCACTACTATTACCTTCAGTCTTGGAGGAGGCAGACTCCTGGCATCTGATGCTGCTGGTTCCCTTTCTGGTTGGCAGTCTGGTTCAGGTGCTCCTCTCACTTCCTTTCATCACCAACTTGGTGATGTTATAACAAATATAACATTCTGTACCCCAAGGCCAAATACTGAAACTTCAATTAGAGGCTTAGCACGAGCTGCAGTTGCAGGAGATGAAACTGCTTTAGACGCTCTGGCTGCTTGGAGACCTCGAACAACAGCAAGAGTGAGGGAAGGTATACAACCAGATAATCATTCCTGCTATGCAGCACAAGATAATGGAGTTATATTGTTTATTGATTCTACTGGAGCATGTTCTGAGGTGCTCAATGCACCAGGTAATATTATCTTTATGGGTATAATAAGTAACATTTATCTCCTTGTTGCTTGGGAGTCTGGTGGTGCTCTTAGTTTAACCAGATTTATAACATCTGATGATGGATCTTTAACAAATGATACACATGTAAGAATGGCAGCACGAAATGGGCAATGCATTGTCCTTGCAGGAAATTTTTATGTAGCTGTTATTACTGGAGATAATGTCATAAGAATCTGGGATAGTGATAATGGTGATAATGATGTGTTACCAAATGACACAGATGAGATTACAGCTGGAGACATATTTACTAGCATCAGCTATTGTGATTTAAGTGATACTCTGTGCTGTGGAACTGCACATGGTCATTTATACCTTTGGAGGCGTGACCATAGAAATAAATGGAAATTAATAAGTAGTACATCCATCAAAGGTACAGTGAAAGAAGTAAGTTGGGGTTCAGAGGGTTTAATGAACCCCTTGTTACATGTAAATTGCATAACAAGTGCATTTGTCCTGCGAGAGCAACCAATATGTTGGGGATACTCCCCCAATATATTCATGGTGCAAAAATCGGCAAATGAAATAGCTGTAACAAACAACAATCATATAACTTCAAACATAAATAGTACAATAACTATCAGAGCTTTTGCATTCAAAGACCAGTATATTGCTATAGGAGATGGTAAAGAAGTTCAGGTAGGTAATTAAGTATCTAAATTAAATGTTTTTAACAAGTATCAATTTTATTGTATAGTTTTTTATTTATATATTGTTTTCACAGATTTGGGTATGTAACAAAGATAGTGACTCAACATTTAATTTATTGCGCACCTTCTCATGGAAAACTGATGTTCTAATCATTCATAATGATGTGCTAGTTGGGGTAGTTAATCCTCACATTGAATGTTATTCTACAATGGGAACAAAATTAGGAATTTTACCTAGCACTGAAGGAGAAGGAGAACCTATAGGCATCACAAATACTAATAAGTTTTTAATTATCATTACTATGGATGGCACCATTAAATTAGCAGAAATAACTAAAAAGGGATTGAAGATGCCATATCCTCCAAAGAACTGTTACCAAGCCATTGAAGATTTTGGAGAAGTAATGAGGGCATCAGTTAATTGTGTTGGACGGTTTCTATGTCTCAGTATTGCAAATTCGGGATTGGCACCTGACCCTAGACTTTATTTATGGGATGTTGCCAATGATGTTATAACTAATAAACTTTTAGTTGAAAATGCAACACCACCATACCAAAGTGTACCAATAACAATATTATGGGACTGCAATGATCCCAGAATTGTTGCTGTTCATATGAGGTCTGCTGATTTAGATCAAATTCATTTATTTTTCTGTCATGAAGGTAAACTCCATGAATACACCAATTGGTGTCCAGCATCAGAGGATTATTCTACTACAGATTTTATGTTATGTTCCTTATACACTCCCTATGTTGTAATTTTGTCACAACAATGCATCAAAAAAATTCTGATACATAATTGTGAAAATATTAATGAACACGACCCCAGTAACGTAAAACAAGTCCTGGATTTTCTTTATTATATGACATCAGGATACCTAGAAAAAGCTGTTGTGATAGGCACAAGTATATTGGGAGGTGGTAGTTCTGTTATTTGGAATAGCTTAGCAAAAACATGCGTTACTCTTAAACGAGCTGATGTTGGAACTATATGTCTAGGCAAAATGGGTAACATAAAAGGTGCTTTGATGATGCGTAAAGTAATGAACGACAGCAATATGGATGAGGCGTGTAAAGTTGGTGTGCTTGCGGTCAATCTTGGTATGATTGACAGAGCAGAGAAAATATTCCATAATGCTCAACGACCAGATCTTTTAACTCGCCTATTATCTGCAAAAAATGGTGGATTAGTTGAGATTACTAATGGAACAAAAGAAGGGGAAAATATTCTTCTTGTAAAAAGCGCTCAGCATAAGTTAGCTAAAGTATTATGGTATAATGGTGAAACTGAATCTGCATTAAAACTATTCGAAAGTGCAGGTACATTGGTACCACACATTCCCAGAATGCTAATAAGCCAAGGTCAAGCACCAGTATTAGCTCAATATGTAGCTAATTCTAATGATTCTAATTTATTGACATGGTGGGGTCATTATCTTGAAAGTATCGGTGACCTTGATGGGGCTCTTGAAGCGTACGCACGTTCTAACAACCATGGTGAAGAAACCCGCTTACTTTGCCACATGGATAGAATAGACGAAGCAGAAAAATTATGTCATAAGAATAAAGCCTCTTTGTATCAAATGGCTCGTTACTTCGAGGTGCAATCTGACAAAACAGAAAAGGCTGTAAAAGTGAGTCATAGATTAAATAAATTTTAAATATTCCTTAGTCCTTTATGTTTTAATAAATTAATAAGTACCTATTATTTTCAGTTATATATTAAATGCGGCGCTGTATCATCCGCTATACGTGTGGCAGCCGAAGCAAGCGCTTGGAATCTTGTGTGGAGAGCAGGTTCAACTTCTCCAATACATGCTTTACATGCTGCATCAATTCTAGAAAATGCAGGGCAAACCGAACAAGCAATTTCTCTTTACCAGAAAGCAGGTAACAATTAATATTCTTTACTAGCGAGTAATACAGTGGTTTTAAAATTGACCCTTAAAACTTTCTCCAAAATCGCTATAGTCGTACAAGTTCGTAGATGTTGGCGGGGACGAGGTAGCACGCCACTACACTACACATTACACTAAAGTATACAGTAAGTTATCTCGTCAGTGTTCTTGAAATAATTACCTGCAGCCACTCGGTAGATAAAAACGGACTAGGGCTGCCCTCTGACTGTGTTCCTTGGGTTGGGTTGTCATGATTTTCTTTCCACCAAAATATATTAGGTACAGCTATTGTAAGTTTTATAAAAAAAAACCTAAGTTCTTGCGTTTATAATATACAAGTACAGAAACTTATAATAAATGTTGGGGAGAGCACATCGAGTGACAGTGACAATTCATCAGATTTTGATTAAAATAAATAAATAAAGATTACCTATCGTTATAATTATTTAGTTTCATTGTCGAGTATCTACCTATACCTACTTATTTTACAACAGCTTCGAAAATTTTGAAGAAGTTGGCATTATCAATCAAGAATTAATACGTGTAACATCTTGTACTGAAATATAATATTAGTTAATAAATTTGTACAAATGTATCCGGCAGTAGTTTAGTATCTTACATTTTGTAAAAAAATATCGGGTCTGTTGTCGTGTTACGTTTATCGATATAGCTCCATCCCTATCAGTTTCTCCGACTCTGGTATAACCTTGTACGTGTGTAAACGTCATATTTTTATAAAATAATGTATACATAATGTAAAAAAGACGCTCTTCAAGTTTTCACAGGAGTTGTCATCGAGAACATAAAGAAATGGAAATGGTATAGTGGAGATTTAAAAACAAATATGTAACTTCCCAGACTACTATTTATACATGTATTATAAATTGTGTTCGAAACGAACTCACACTTTTAGAGGCTTTAGAGTATTTCATTGAAGTTCACATGTCTTAGACTTCACCATCAAACATGCTTCAAAGAATTTCCACAATAATATTTTTGCCTTTTATGGCAAATAAATACCACAGTTTTCTGGCTATCTATTACCAACTTTAATCCACAGTGCAAAAATCTATTTGATTTCTAAATAATAATGAATTTATCTAAAGGGAAAGTTCACATGGCACTCAAACTGGCTATGAGCTCTGGTGACACCAACGCAATTATCGCAGCTGTTGAATCCTTGGGTGACCGTGTAGATCCTGAAGTAGCGTACGCCCTCGCAGCTCATTTAAGAAAAACAAATCATCATTCTCACGCAGCCGCTTTATTAGCTACAGCTGGGAAAGTAAGAGAGTTATATTTCGCTAATAACTAAACTTGTTTCTGTTTATATCTATTTATAGTTTAAAATATCGACGCTTACTTGATATCAGCATTATATCGATGTTATCTGGATAACTTGAATAATTTTCTTATAAAGCATAGGTTAGAGTAAGATCCTACTTGTTTAATAAAATATCTTAAATTTTCTTTAGTATGAAGAGGCAATAGAAATAGTGGAAGAATCTTCAGCACCACTCTCAGAGGAACTGAGCGAGCGGCTTGCAGCGCCAGCAGGAACGATCGGCCGCGATGTGTTGTTAAGACGTTTAGCTGATGTACTTGGTGCAAGGGGTCTCTATCATCAAGCTGCAAAGCGACTTGCTCACGCCGGAGATAAGGTACTAACCATTTTATATAAATAAAGTAAAGGGCTAATAAAAAAGGAGTTATTTTTTCACAAGACGTTAATTTTTTTATCTAATTTAAAATATTCGGCATGAAAATTAGATTTAAAAAATCTAATAAAGTTACAAAAGATCGAACTAAACTTCCGCTTACCGTTTGTTCAACTAGATAAGTAATCACCGCACCTGTGCCTTGGTAAGCACTAGTGTGTTTCTTTACTTAAGTTACTTTCCCGCAATACACCTCAACATGCTAATCTACACCAACCTACTTTATATCGTTTTTATCGTATTTATGCAGACAGTTTCGTTTGATTGTTTTGATTTCAAGTAAATGTATACAAAATGAAATTGTTTTTGCTTACATTATGTTATATATCTCGGTATATGTAAATAATATATTTTTTTTTATAATATGTAAATATTATCCAAAAAGTATTGGAAATAGGCAGGTGCAATACGCTGGCTAATGCGTTCTGGGGACGCGGATCGTATCGCAACATTTGCGGCGGCAACACGCGATCGCAACGCACAACTTATGGCGGCGGACTATCTACGTCGGAGAGCCGACTGGCGAACTCGACCGGACTTAATGCGACATATTCTCAGTTTCTACACAAAAGCCAGGGCATTTGGTAAACTGGCTGGTTTCTATGCCGAATGTGCTAAAATGGAAGTTGACGAGTACGAAGTAAGTTGAAATAGTTAGTACATATTAAAAATGGAGGAATACTTATATGCGCGACAGAGTTTGTTTAAAAAAACACAACTAAGGTAAATGTGAAGTAAACTTTATTTAATACAACATTTCATTCAAATAAATAAGCCAGCTCCAAGAAACCTATTAAATATACATATGTAAATATTTCATTTAAATATTAAAGCCAGTTCTTAAAAACCAATTAAATCTACATATGTATCACATTATTTATGTATATACATTTTATGTGCTTGCGTCTCCATGTTTTTCGTACTCTGTGCTTCTCCAGATCCCAGGTTACCTCTATGCCAAGTTTTTATTGCCATCAATTCAAAGGTTTAATCATGAAAAGGTAACCAACAGACAGGCAAAGTTGATTTTGCAATTAATTTTTTTATTCTGATATTCACAAGAATTGATCATTTATTAGTATTAAATGTAATAATAACATATTATTATTTGATATTCCATAAAGTCCAAGCAAATGGGGCGTGACGTTGCTTTCTTTCTCGATGGTAGTATTTAGAAATACCAGATACTGGCCAAGAAGCCTTTCCCCAGCTGCTATATTGAAATCCCAGTGAACACATGACATGTATTTGACGTCACTTCATGTAAAAATTAGTCACGTGTTCACTAGGAATAATCATAATTTGTAACCCCATACCTTATCAATCAACTTACCTGAATAATAACCGATATTGTTTTTTTTTAATAACGGTGAAACCACCAAAATGTACACAAATTAAAGCTAAAACCAGAAAATAAACTATCGAACTATGTGAGAGAGATAGGGAATAAAGAAATTTATTCGTAGATTTCTTTCTACTTGAGGCATTTTGACTAGTGGAATACCTCAACCCTACAGAAGATCGCAGCCAAATAATCTTGTGTTGTGTTCCTGCAGTGAGTAGGGTTTCCAGAGCTCCTTGTGGTAGAGTGGTTCAAGGTCGGCATCACGCTAGTAATATCTAGGCTATAGTAGACGCTTACCAATAGTCAGGCCGTAAGCTAGTTTGCCACCTTTATTGTATAAAAAATGTTTCATGGAATCTTGTCGAGACGCCTTAGGGGCCATTCATAAATTACGTCACACGAATTTTATGATTTTTTGACCCCTCCCCCGTCCTTGTCACAGCTGGTCACATTTGTGAGACCCCCCCTACCTAGTGTGATGTCACATATTTTGCAATTTTATAATTAGAAATTTATGATATTAAAACAGCAGTGTTCGGAAATTATTTTAATTTCCTTTTAAATTATTTTTCAATAAAATCGACATCAAATCAAACAGAGGTATAAAGGTAATAAGTTTCAAATAATCGAGTGGTAAAAGTTGTTAAATAAAACATTGCTATGTTCGAGATACAGAAGTCCAATTTAATTTTTTCTCTGATTATTTTGACTAGAGGGTTGAGATTTAGTGCAACGGAGGTTTGGGGCTTGAATGGAAGGGAACACATTCTTTCGAGTTTGGGAGGTTTTCGACTTAAAGAAGTTCTAATGTACTTAGATATAAAATATTATATTTTTAAAAAATGTGATGTCAAAATTTGGGATCCCTCCCCGCCCCTTGTCACACAATGTCACACTTCGTCGACCCCCTCCCTCCCCCTAAACGTGTGACGTAATTTATGGATGGCCCCTTATAATCCTATTGTATTTTTTAACAACACGACCTTTGCTCAGTATTTTTTTTTCTATAGAACTATGAAAAATCTTTAGATGCACTAAAAGAAGCTATAAAATGTTTGGCAAAGTCATCAGACACTGATACGGGTAAGATATAATTTTTAGTTGAAATATTTTATACTAAGCTAAGATTTAACATAATATTATTTTTTTTATTATTTTTTATATTAGGTGTCCAGACCATGGCGCTACAAGAACAAAGTACGTTGGTGAAACGCTATTTAGACGTAAAAAAGACTTTGGAAGCTGGGGAAATGAATACAGGTATAAATACATTTTACAATAACAGTGAAAATATCTCCTTTGTGCTAGGTTCAGTCTGATTTTTTGACGACCACCATGCATATGGTGAGAAGCCAGTCATTGCGATTCGCTTATGTGCTCCGCGTTTCGGGTTCAGCCGATGCGTATCCAGTTTATATAATATGTACGCAGGCCGCCATGACAGCGGTGACCATTGTTTTTCGATTGTGCTAATGCACCCGGACAACTTTTCAAAAAATATTATAATCAATCATTTTGAATTTATAAAGCTAGGAAAAATATAATTTCACATAAATAACGCATTAAAAGTACTTGAAATAAAGTCTAAACATATCCATTTTTCAATTGTCGCGCAAACGATACCGCAAGTCGCCTTACGTCATACGTGGAGGCAGTATGTACTAAATAAACGCAGAAAATTATAACGAAACAACAGATGTCAGTTCAACGCACCAATTGGATAACGTTCGCTTACACACGAATGATGTCATGCGCTGTTACTGGTGTTTCGTTTGACATACGAACAGCACAAAATAATCGATGTTATTTATTAATTTAAACATATAAATGAACATTAATTCATTAAAAAATGTTTGAATTATGATTATAATAATAGGAAGATTATTTTCAACTATATTTTATATTTTTTTGTGATTACTGTCCGGTTATCTCTATAAACAATAAAAACAATGATATTATAAGTAAAAAGGCCTAGATATGTTACTCTCATAATAGCTTCACAAAAAAAAGTGGCACGCTAATGCACACATGAATATCATTAGGTGATACGAGGAAGTAGGACGGAATGTTTTTAATATCGGCAGCGAAAATGAGATAAGTATATTTTCCTGTGTTTCGAATCGTGTAGTATAAACAAAATAGAATAATCAACCAGATAGGACATTTTGCCTTACAATGATTTATGCCTGAAAGGAGTTCACTTATGAATTTATGTGGTATTAAAGTAATGAGGAGTAAAACGCATATTTAGGGTAGGTAAATGAAAGTATAATTAATTTTATAAGAAAAATAATAATAAATAGTTAAATTGAACGGTCTGTTTGTAGTTCCAGAGTACAGTTTTTTAAGATTTATCAAAACCCAAACATGCGTTTTTAAATTTTTTGTCTGTCTGTTTATTGAAACAAAACGACAACCGATTTTCACGGGGCTTCTGTTAACCTCTAAAAGATATTTATATACAGAATATTGTTAAGTGTTTTTATTATAACGTTTTTCCATAGGTGCTAATCAGTAATGATAAGTATACAATATAAAAGAGTAAATTAATTATTACAAATAAAAGATCCAATTAAAACAGCTTGCATAGATACTAAGTTTTCAATCTGGGTAGTAACCTTCAAACTTAAGCCAGTACATCATTACGTTATTCCTGATAGCTGCAGTGCAGGTTACAGTGAGCAGTAATGATAAAAGTAGAATATTAAAAAATGAAATCGAAATAAAATTTGAATTAGAAGTTAGCATGAGTTATGGAGTAATATTATAAACTATAATACAATATGCAATTCCTTGGCATGGCCAAAAATATACAATTAAAAAGTAACCTCCTAACGATCTTAGTTTAAAGATGTAATAATAACATGAACAAAACAACATTAAAATTTTCCTTACAGAAGCTGACTAGGAACAATGAAATATACAAAAAAAAATGTGAATAAAAATCATAAAATTTAACAGAGGTTACCTAAAAAACGCTAAAAGAATGACTACAATTAATTCAGATATAACACAACTTTACACGTAATTCCCTTGAAGCACCAAAAGCGTTTCACGAGAACGAAAAACAATATCCACCCTGTGTATGCGCCATTTTAAACACATTTGGTCAAAAAATTCATTTACGAGGCCTGTAGGTATATATAGGTACATTGTTCAAAAGTTAAAAATTACGCACGATACAACGGAGTGTGCGGTTAAATAGGTACTCTCATCTGAGTACCTGTTTTAACGTAATCTCTGTTGCATAGCACCGTGCTAATTTACGTTTTTTTTTTCATAAAAAATATATAAGAATTCCGCCAAAGTCTTTCACAATATAAGAATAAATAAGCTGAATGATCGAACCTCCTTGGAAGCGCTTTTAATGAATACATTTTTGTACATTTTGTTGCGATATCCGACTGATATTTATAAAGAAAATAATAATCTAACTTCAAGAATTGCGTGTAAAATGTTGTACTGTTTACTCGCAAATGTGTTGAAAAACGTTGTAGTACACGCGTGCGGATGTTGGTTTTTACAAACTCGTGACTATGGTAAGCCCGACGACGTGGTCTAGGGTTGACGTTTGTAAATACCAATTTACCGCACTGGTATCATAAATAACTATTACCTTTGTACTGTGAGGCAGGACTGTTTCCTCTGTTTTTAGATATCATTTAATTCTTTAGTCGGTTAATATATCTGTCTCTATTCTACTCGTTCATGGGGGAGTATTCTTTTTTGCACATATCATAACTATTAATGTAAATAGTTAATGCTTATGAATGATTTGTGATCCCTTGAGTTAAGTTTTGCTTCTGTAGTCTGTATAGTACCGCATATCACACGACGGCATTTTCAGTGGATTTGGGCACTTGATTATACAATCCATACCCAACACGCTTTCTTTGATGCCAGTGTATATTGATATTAATCTATGGGTGTGACACTGAAGTATGGGTTTGCTAATTAGTATAGTTTCAACGTGCCACGGAAGAAGCGCATATAAATTATCTACGCCTTTTTACTTATAATATCATTGCATAAAAATATATATTTCAGGTGTGATAAGTGGTCAGCAGTTACTGCGCGCAGTTAGTGGTAAATCTGGTCTCGTGACTGAAGAGAAAGTGCTCAGATTATTGCTCCATCATGCTCCCAATCATATCGACGCGTCACGTAAGTTTTGTGTCTTGGAACAGGACACCTATCATATTTTGATCGTTACTTACAGTGAAATAATACAAGAAGAATTTTACCTTTCGACCTTAATATGTTACATAGAAGCTGTTTAATTTATTCGACCAACTGTGCACGGTAACCGCGCCGCTGCCAACGCACTGAACGCACCCGTTGTTATCACTTCCCATAATTACCAACAGCTTTCCAGATTACTTGACGTTCATTGTTAATGTTACTGCTCTACTTCTTAAAGTCGTAGCGTGAAGTTATATAGCCTTTATAGCTTTCCTTAATAAATAGGCTATAAAATGCAAATAGAATTTTTTAAATCTGATTGGTAGTTCTAGAAACGTGTTATCGATAGCACTATATCTGTTCCTGTTAGTATAACTTATTGCGCTGGGCGTATAAATAAATAGTATAAAATATATTATAATATTCTAATAGAGATATATAGTTTGAATAACGAAGAAAACGGAGACTTTGTGGCTTTAAAACCTAAAAATTAAGAACATCATTTTTTTTAATACCCACATTTGCTATGCGTATTTTATAGTAATTTAGGAGTTATTTTACTAACGTTGTTGGGTACGCGTCACTTCCCGTCTGCGTGAGGGAGGGGGGGGGGGTGTGACGTTTCCTCAGTTTGGACGTGCGTTTTGTTGCGCCGGATGCCCGTCTCGTAGACGCCGTACGGATGCCAGTGGGACGCGATGTTAGTAGTGAGGGGGTCCGGGGGGTGCAATAATGCACGACCGCTTGAGGTGCCGGGTCCTCAATGAAAGTCGAAATCTTCAATTAATTGTTCGCATTACGACCAAAGCTTTCTTCTTGTTGTTACTTGTACTCGTTGAATTGCACCGTGCCCCATACGGCGCCTCTTCGAGCTTAAGTAGTTCGGAGAGTGACCGTAAAGAGAGCCCCGCTTTATTTCGTGTTTTAATTTTAGTTTTCACTTTGGTTGCCCTGTTAATCTCTCTATATTTCTTTCATTATATATCTTATGTATGTATACATGTTATATATCAAAATATTCCTTGTTGTATTACCTATCCATTACACATTCACATATTATATACATTAAGTATATATTCCATACATAAGCCAAAAACAATGCAATTTACGGGCGGCATCACCGTTTTCCGTTCGTAAAGTTTCTATAACATTGAATATCCTTACTCTATTGACTTATTCTATGCTTTTATCTATTCTATATTAGTTCTATTTCCATATATGTGACACAATACATAATCATTTATATACAACTTAATACATAACATGCAACTTATAATGTAGCGTAGTCGCTAACATTTCTCTATAATATTATCCATATCGATCTATTTTATCATAACACATAAACACAATAATATAACATAATAACCTAACACAAGACACGAAAATATCAGTTCTGTCGCCAACAAACGTAATAAAACAAATTTGATGTGTGAAAAAGTTTTGATTTACAAGTTTTAATTTAAGATCAAACAATTAATTAGGATATCCATAAAATAAATAACAACTGTTTGTTTATAGTTTTAAGTTTTCACTTCTGTCGGCAGTCCTCATGACTGCTTCGTCTTTTATTGTTATTTTTTTTTTAGATACTTACCTTTATGTAATTATCAATAAATATATGAGTATAAGTTCAAATAAAAATTCAATTGGTACTGACCTTTTTAGGAAATAAGCTAACCGTCCATGGGCTCTCTTATAAACGTTGGCTAAATATAAGAAATGCTTATCATTCGCTCAGCAGGCAAATGTATCTATTCCCTTTATTATCGAATATTTAAAAACCTGTATCACAGTAACATTTAATCCAACTGCTCTTACTCTAATGTGGGCTTAAAGTGATCTGATTGAAGAATTTAATAACTGAAATTTATCTCTAGGATTTGAACATCAATTGACATTATTGCAACAGAAACCTGTAGATGACGACCAAAATACAAGTTCACCAGATCAAAGTATAGAAGAAAATATTTGAAGTGATTTAACAGGTAATCAGTTTGGTAAATTAACCGTCCATCTATATTTATTAAGATTTAAGCAAATATAATGCAATCTTGTAACATTTAGGTACCTAATGTAATGAGTAAGACTACATAAATGTAAATGTCATTCTTAAAATAAAAAGATCTTAATTATATGAATTCTTCTTTATATTCTTCCTAATTTGGCAACTAGTCCTCTTTAATGAAGGCCATTACTGTCATTATTAAGTAAATATATTGTCCTGTCTTATGACACTTCAGTACTCTAACAAGATGGTGTCTTCCTTGTTAGAACTTTCTAGGGAGTTATTGTGGGATCCCAGAATGCATGTTTTTATTTTATATTTATATTCCACTTCACTTATGAACAAAAACTAAACTATATCACGCAAACGCCACCAATATTACATAATATAGGGTCAAAAACCTAAGTGAAAGAATTAAAAATAAAAAACATTACCATACTGGCATTATCTTTGGATTATCTAATAAAATACGCTGCTTATCAACGTGAAAGTGTTGTCGGAATGAGACACGAGTACGCCAACTGCGGCGTGATTTTGATAGCCGGTTTGATATAGTACTCCGACGGCATCTAGTTGTAGCGCAAGCTATGACCAATAATAATATGACTATAAAATATTTATTATCGTCATTTGGGTAAAATGAATTTTGAATAATTACAGAGCACTAATTTGGTATTTAGTGTTTTAGTGAGAAGTGCTAGGTTACCCAGTAAAATCGTTTTATACCTTAATTTAACATCACACACATATCATACGTGGACCAAATCATTTTCATAATAAACAATACATTTGACATTAAGCTAACATGATTATTGTTCTTAAAGTTATGTAATGTTTTGTGATATTGATATAGCATCATACTGATGTAAAATATTATTTGAATGTGAGGTAAAGCAATTATCTGTATGGTACGTCCTTCTGATGATATAAGATTAATATCATGCAGTTGTAGTTACGTAAAATAAGTTTTTTTTACAACTGACATAACTACAAAAACGTACCTTTACATTTTATTTGTATAGTTCTTCTTTTTCTTCGTGAAAGAATAAGGCAAAGGTGTCTAAGACTATGCAGTGAAGTTGTGACTATGTATCATGCGGATTTAATGGGTGTGCGTTCCTAGCAGTGGCGTAGCAAGGTAACCAAAGGCCCTGGGGCAAAAAATAAACTGGGAGCCCCCACTAAACTATTTAAAATCGTTTGTTCCGTATTTGTCGTTTTTCGAATTCTCAAAACATTCAAACAAAAAACAAATTCTCGAAAACTGACGAGATCGTTGGTTTTTCCGCTATTACCTGTGCCACGCAGAATATTGTCGTCGTTGCTGTGATCAGCGACATCCTCCCTGTTGGTAGTATTTTTAACTGCAATAATTGTCAGATCTTCAGTAGGCTTCTCAGCCTGCACTACAGTAGACACAATCACATTATCCAAAATATTTGGGCTAAAACTGCTTGTAGACGGCTGACTAAGAAATGTGTCAATTTTAGGTAATTTTTGTCTAGTATCGTCTCTTCCCGGACGTTGTTTGCGCTTAAACGCACCGCTAGGTTTCTTCTTTCCATCCATTATTTAAGTTCTCTTATTTTTGCAAACTTATTATAGCATAATCAACAAGAAACGTAATTGATATATACCGTCACGTTGTTGGGGAATCCCCGGACTCACCGGTAAACATTTTATATCGATCGACAGATGGCACTAGTAAACCTATATTATAATACTGCGACTACACTTCTATATATGCGGCACGAAGCTTCGCGAATTTGTCTATTTGCCTCTTGCCCACACTAGAAATTAAAAACGAAACAAATGCTTCCGTTTCCGGAAACATTCGTACGAATACTTTCATACAAGTGTGGTAGGAGTGTCATGTACTAAAGAATAGCGTTTCGTATTTCAAGTAATAATTAAACGAAAAAAAAAAATTAAAAAGAGAAAAAGTTTATAGGTTTTTTGTTGCAATAAAGTTTTAATTTACTTAACAGATTACTTTTAGAGACCGTTTATTATAATTGTGTTTATTTTCACGGCATTCCGTGTGCGACCACATAAATAATGACTTATTGAAAGTGAGCGTATAATATCGTTTTTAAAATCAATCTACTATAAGTACCACCGCATTGTCTCGTACAATATAAGGCTAGTTTCACAGTCGAGCCGTCTCGACGCGCGCGCTTGTAAATTCACTAGTAGCGTTTTATTGTAACGCTGTTGAAGCGCGCCGCGTTTCTCATAGGTCCGCCTTGCGTTAAGCGCGTGCTGTTGAAACGCGCTGTTCGACAGTGTGGACTGTGAAACCAGCCTAAGAATACAGGGAGTTCCCCGCAAGTTTCAAACAAAGATGTTCGAGACTTGTTGGGAATTCCTCTGTATTATTTCAAATAAGTTTCCATTATTAAAGTCGCGCTTATTTATATTCCGAACGTGGCAGAAATTTTCACTAGTTCAATTTATATTTGTAAGTCAGAGTCTGAGAGGTTCCCTGTGTTTGGGAGCCCCGGGGAACTACCCCGTCTATCCCTCCGGTAGCTACGCCACTGGTTCCTAGTATGTGGCACACTATGCCACAAATAACGCAACACAACCGCGCAGAGCAGACAGTGTCTTTTTTACAACACGAAAAATTACGACACTTACCAAACCGAAATCGTCTATGTTTATTAACTATTTTAAAAAGTAGGCTTGTTTAATTTAATTAGCGCTACTTGAAGCACTTCCTTTTTTCGTATTTGTTTTTATACTGAATCATCATTGGTTGTTTGATTTGTTTTGGTTATAAGGTATGATAGCGAATATTTAAGATTTTAACGTTGATTAGGTACTTAGTATGAAAAATAAATAATACTGACTTTGAAAGATATTCGTCTGTAAATGGATATTTCTTTAAAATCAGTCAATGTATGGCTTATGGATATTTGAGGTTGCAATTACGCTACCTAATTGAATACCTAATCATTATCTAATCGACAAGACGACGAACCAAAATGTACCTAGTATTTTTGGGAAGTTGATAGCTTTTAAAATTTTCTGCCTACCCTGTTTAAAAATTGCTCGCTGCTGGATGTATTTATAATTATTCATGCTTAGACCTTTGATTATATACATGTCTAGATTCCAAGTTCGGCATTTCAAAGGACTATTTTTCATAAACATGAAAACTAGATGTTTTCTCTAAAACCACTTTCAGTACATTTAGCGCATTACAGAGTATAGATGTATCTTTGCTCTCGCAATTATAATTAAGAATGGAGTTTTGTGAAATTAAACTTTGCAAAAACTACTTCCTAAAAAAAGAAAAGGATAAGAAGTTTACATTCCATTATTAATTAACTGATTTCTTCAAAAATAAGTTACATACATTCATTTTTTAATGAAATTATTTTATAAGAGTGAAGACGTCATTTCTTGTCAGTATTGCTGTTATAAATTCTTTGGAATTCCCTCTGACGGTTGTTAAAATTATAACAATATAAAATAATTGTTATTATGCGCAATATAAATACTATTCCAATATAAGTTTCAAATATATCTACTATTACAGTTCCACTATTGTATGACACGTATTGGTCGGATCACATGCTGATACAATTACCTATAATTGTGACACCCAAACTGAGCAAAAATGTTGTAATATGGGATGAAAGGGACTCTAGTCAAATAAACAAATACAAAGAAAGTTGTCGAAGTAAGTTAAGGGAAATTCATTTCCCGATAGAATTTATAGATGTGTTAATGGGTGTTGTGCAGATGCTAATCACAAATTATAGATAATTAATAATAAACTAATAATAATCTAATAGTATTAGATAACATTGTATGTATACTTACAGAGGTTACCCAATGTTCCAATATTATGTGGATGCCGGAGGGAGTAGAAGGGGTAAACGTAAATGTATTATCGCGTGGAATAGGCATGTTCAGCAGGCTCACGCGGACGCTAGGCTTGCTTTTCAAGACTGGTATATCTGGTAAACCGACTTCTGATTCTGTGTATAAACATATGTATGACACTAGAAAAGTCTTTAACCCTAAGGTTAGATGGTATCAGAACAATCAAAATAAAATAAAAATAGATATAATAGCTGAAAATCATAAATGTTAAGATTTTTCAATATTTTGAAAAAATACGAATAGGTTGAATCCAAGGCCGGGCGTCCCCGTGAGCGTAGCAGGACAACATAAGCCTACTGCTATCGCCAATTTGTTTGTGAAACATTTTAAAGTTGAATCTCCTCTTGGTTCAGCATCGCAGACGGTCGTTGCTGAGAATTTCAGGAAAGATTTAAATGGCCGATTCTCAGCCAAAGAGGTTATTGCTATTATAAAAAGTATTGTTATAGGCAAATCGGCGGGGCATAACTACCTCAGCATCGAGCACCTACAGCATCCAGGAGTTCACCTACCTAGGATGCTGGCAATGTTCTACTCGCTCTGTTTGAGCCATGCTCACCTGTCCAGCGACCTGATGAAAACTGTGGTTGTGCTTGTTGTGAAGGATAAGACTGACGATACATGAGATCTTGCGAACTACAGTCCCATATCGTCTGCTACTATCATTGCAAAGGTGCTGGATGTTTTGCTTGACAGACATATGGGGACTCACATCGAATTACATGATGTGCAGTTTGGGTTCAAACTTAGTTTTCTACCGAAAGTGCCATACTGTCTGTCAAGCATACTGTACAATATTATACGTCTAGGAAAACACCCGTTAACTCGTGTTTCCTGGACCTTCCTAAAGCGTTTGATCTTGTGTCATACGATTTGCTGTGGAAGAAACTGCGAAATGATACTTCGGTGGATAGGGAAGTTATATCCACTTTCTCAATCCTAGGTTCTGCACCTGATTGGACTATCTTAGTGGACACGTATGAAAAACATTATAAAATCCCAGAGGATGTGTTTGTTTCGTCATTCAGACCAGAAATATTTCTTTATTCTCGAGAAATCAAGCGTATAGTACTTGTAGAGATTACTGTACCGTGGGAAAGTAATATACCTAAAGACCACGCAATAAAAATGAATAAATATTACGATCAATGTAACGAGTTAACCAAGAACGGCTATGCGATGGAAGTGGGATCGAGAGGTATTCCAGCGAAATCTCTATAACTTGTTAAAAGACCTCGGCCTGTCGAGAACTGCAGTAAGTTCTATATTAGAACGGGTATCTAAAGCAACATTAACAGGCTCTTACCAAATCTGGCTTGGCAGGGAGGGTATCGCGGGCAGTCAAGGTGAGCGCTGATGTGCATCATAAGGGGGCCCCTTAAATCTACACCTGGGTCGCATAAGTCCCGGGGACTACTCGTGTTCCCTGTCTGCTACACGATGGACCCGGCACCCGCACGGGGAATCCATGGAATGCTAAGATGTTTGTCTCACTACAGTAGTGGTATAACAATCAGATAAACTGTGTAAGGTGGGTTGGATCGCTCTCGGATGTATATAGGCCGGAGTGCGGTGTGAGGCAAGGCGGCCTCAGCTCTCCTCGTCTCTTTAGTCTGTACATAAACCGGTTGATCGTTGAGCTCAGCAATACTTATCTAGGTTTTATATACACGAAATATGCGTCAACGTGTGAGAACTATGCGGAGGAGGACCATGGGCTCAGATACAATGTTAAGAAAAGTGAGGTAAGTACTATTCATTAAAGCAGGAACTAAAACCTACCCGATTGCTCCACTGTTAAAACTGTGCGGTTGTGCCTTAAAGCAAGTCGGTAGTTTCAAGTATGTGGGCCACTGGGTTTCCGATGACTTAAAAAATAGCTATAATATGTTGGCTCGCAGATTTGGTAAATGCTCGACTGCCGTGAAGGTTATACTGTTTACAGCGTATTATCGGTTGTTCTACACAAGCAGTCTGTGGGTCAACTACACACAGAGTGCATACGGCGCTCTGCGCATACAATACAGCCAAGCATTCAGGGTGCTGATGGGGTTGCCGCGCTACTGCAGCGCGTCGAGTATGTTCGCAGAGGCGAGAATTGATGGATTTCACGCCAACATGGGCAAGCGATGTGCCTCACTCATGCGCAGGGTACGCGCCAGCCCCAACAGCATCCTGAAAGCTATAGCAGACACTAGACAGGTGGGACAGTCCCGTATATCTTCAAAGTGAATTTAAAGCAAAATGGTGGCCTTCTTTGAACTATCTGAGTAGTTTTTGAAACAACTAAAAATTCGTGTTTCCAATTTATATTTATAATCCACTTCACATAAGCACAAAAACCAAACTATATCACGCAAAATTCCACGAATATTACACCTTATAAGGTCAAAAAAGTAAGTTAATGAATTAAAAATAAAAACTACAAGATAATTTTTTTTTGACACCTGCAAACATAATAATAAAAGCAGACTTTTTTAATATCTATATACATATATTATAAAGCTGAAGTGTTTGTTTGTTTGGTTGAAGACGATAATCTCAGGAATTACTGGTTCGAATGAAATGATATTTGAAATGTAATGACCCACTCTCTTTCTCTCTCTTATGTGACGCAGACGAAGTGGCGCGGGTCAGCTAGGTTACTTTATAATGCTAGCACCAGGCCGCTCGACACCATAGATTTAAAACTTTTTACGTATCCAACGATAAGAGATTGTTAGCGCGGCGGCTAAACTATATAGCCGAGCGCGTCAACAACGGCGGGATGGTCGCTGATAAAAGAAACTGACTGACCTGTAGCTCCTTGACCGGCGCAGACCGGGAATACGCTACGCCACCTCGTTGATGGTCTTCAGGTTGTACAGCGCGTTCCTTGATAGGTTTTAGTGGACTGTATAGCGGGTAAATATAACTCACGACGACGTTCATGCGCCGTCCGGGCGCACGTGCACTTGATATAGCGGGGTTGTAATGTAATGCGCGATGTCAATACGCGCGCGCGGGTAAGCGTAGACTGTTGGTAATTACAAACAGCTTCCCAATCAGCGACGGAAAGGGGACGACAAGAAGCCGTTGAAGCGGATTGGTAAATATAAAAGAAGTGCCAATCCAGTGGCGCGAACAAAGATTATACTTAGTGGTGACTTGAGTCCACTTTTACTCGAGAGAATTTAGAAAAAATATTGAATCGAGTTCACTCGGACTTGAGTCACTATTTTTTTTCTGACTGACTATACTATTAGCCTTAGGGGCCCTGGAGCCTCTGACGGCTTTTACAGCTTCACCGAACTTGCCGCCGAGGTAACAGGTTTATACTTTATAAATTTATAAGTTTGTATTTGTAAATCAGTGACACGATCAACTGAATGCATTCGGTCGCTATGTAAAAATGCAGATATTATCGCTCTACAGGAGACATGGTTATTACCGCATGACAATAGGATATTCGAATAATATTGATGACAATTTTAGCTATACTGGTAAGTTGGCGGTTGTTACTTCGAGCGGAATACTAAAGGGCAGGCCTTACGGAGACGTTGCAATACTATGGCGGAAGTCTTCGTTCAACGCAGTAGTGTACGGTATAACTGCGATAAATGTGAGCACTCAAGGTCGCTCGATTTTGCTGTTCTCAGCCCACTGACTCATCGGAAAATAGTTTAGATATTACCCAGTGCCTGAAAGAAATTACTGCTATAGTTGAAAATTGCAATATTGAATCTGTTTATATATCATCCTTTAGAACCATTTGGTAATGAACTTATAGAATTTTTCAATGACAACAATTGACGTTGTGCTGATATGGAGTCACTACCATCGGATACGTATACATATATAATTGAGTCGCATGGTTGTAGAAGGTGGCTGGATCACTGTGTAGTTACTAAAGCTGCATGGCAATCAATTATTGAAATTAAAATTCTCTATAACACAGTTTGGTCTGACCATTTTCCTATATTATTTGTAATTTACAAATTACACAAGTTAACATAAGTCAAAAATGTCAGGTGTATAGTAAAGTTATATTGGGATGAAAGCAGCTTGTCAAATTAAAAAACATTATGAAATGTGTAATGAAACGCTAAAACATATTGATTTTCACTTAGAATTATGGGAATGTTGTGATAATTTCTGTAATAATTAAAAGCATTTTCGTATAATCAATAACACGTATAATGACGTTGTATGTATATTAAAGGAATCTGCAGCTCTATCAACATCCAAATGTATAAGAGGAAGGAGGACTGTTATTGGATGGAACAGGCATGTTAGAGATGCTCACAGGAAGGCTCGACTTTCATTCCTGTCTTGGATAGCATTTGGTAAACCCTCTGAGGGACCCATATTTATACAAATGACCAAAAATAGAAGAGAGTTTAAATCAAAGTTAAAATGGTGCCAGAATAATCAAGAACAAATAAATATAATAGCTTCTCAGCATACTAATAAACACTTTAGTAAATTCTGGAAATCAACTAATAAACTAAACAAAAGACCGAGCCTCCCTGTCTGTGTTGATGGCTGTAGTGAACCGAAAGTCGTAGCTAATATATTTCAAAAACAATTTGTAATCAATCCTTCCCCTTTGTCACATACGGAGATCCTATTCAGGTCTAATAGTCATTCATGTATTAACATCCGTCCACACATCTAAGTGTATTTCGTATATCATCAAAAATATGAGCAGAGGTAGATCATCAGGCCATGATAGCCTTAGTATAGAGCACCTGCAGTATGCTGGGTGTCATTTACCGAGGGTACCGTCCATGTTTCTTAATTATTGTATTTGGCATGCTTTTCTGCCTGTTAACCTCATGAAAACACTTGTCATACCTATTATAAAAAATAAAACCGGCGACACTGCAGATAAAAATAACTACAGGCCTATGTCTTTAGCTACTATCATAGCGAAGGTCCTTGACAGTGTGCTTGATCGTATTCTGTATGAGCACATACAGTTACATGATGTACAGTATGGCTTTAAGGCTGGTTTATCCACTGAAACAGCTGTATTGTGTTTAAGAAGCATTGTAAGATACTATACTGAGAGAAAGACACCTGTGTATGCATGCTTCCTAGATCTTTCTAAGGGTTTCGATACAGTGTCTTATGACATACTATGGCATAAATTGATTAAGCACACAGACTTACTTAAAGAAATCAGTAATTAATATTTTTAGATTCTGGTACGCTGAAAAAAACAATTATGTTACATGGGCAGCGAGCTATCTAATATGTACAAATTGAAATGTAGTGTTAGACAGGGTGGATTAACTTCACCTAAACTTTTTAATTTCTATATTAATGACCGGATTGAGAAGCTAAGCAGCACCATAGTCGGTTGTTCATTAGACGGTACGACAGTTAATAATATTAGTTATGCAGATGACATGGTGCTCTTGTGTCCATCAATCAGTGCAATCCGAAAGTTGTTAGTTATTTGTGAAGAGTATGAGGTGGCTTATAGTCTCGAGTATAAAGCAAGTTAGAGTGAACTCTTGAATTTTGAGGCGCGTAGTAAACACTTTGGCGAGATACCAGCAATAAATCTCAAAGGGTGTCTCCTTAAAACGTGTTTTTGCTTTTAAATACTTGGGGCATTGGGTTACCGCAGATGTCTGACAATATGGATATCGAACGAGAACGTAGAACGATGGCTGCCCGAAGCATTATGATGGCTCACAGGTTTGCACGATGTTCTTGGCCAGTAAAATTTATCTTTTTATAGCTTACTGCCAGACGCTGTATACATGCAGCCTGTGGGCATGTGCTGTGGGCAACAGGCTCGTAAAACTCAAAAAAATTTTATGTCCCAATTTCCTTAATTATCTATCTCATTTATACCTGACAATAATCCATAATCGTATTAGTCCTGTACTTTAATCTTTCTTTCGCACACGTTATAATTTACACATGGAAAGGTACATACTCATTGGTTGTTTAAGTTTAAAAATTCATTCATATTTAGCTGTCATTGCTGTCAAACAGACTAAATTTGTAAATTACAACAAAGCTGTTTCGAAGCTAGCCGCCATTGTTTTTCACTTTTTTCTTGTGGATTGTGGAGAAATTCTTGTGGCGACGTTTCTGTGACAGCGTGGACGCAACAATTTACAATTTTATAATATTTTTATTTTTCATATAATTACTTAATTGTGTACTATAGATGTTTTCGTCAATATTCGAAATTTTGTGTGTTTATCAGTTGATCGTGTTATTTTTTGATAAGTAAGTATTGACTTAAAATTATGGTTTTCAATTGTGTTGTTCCTGGTTGCCGTAGTCGGCGTCCGAATATTAAGCATTTTTGTGTACCTTTTACAAACAAAGTAAGATGGAATAAGTGGTTGAAGGCATGCCCGTTCTTACGACGGTATCGGGTTACTCAACTAGAAAATGTTCGTATTTGTATTTTACATTTCATCCCTGAACATATTAATGAGAGACAAAAGTTAAGTATTGATGCAATTCCTTCACTGAACTTAAGTAATGTGCAAGACCATACATTAAACAAACACCAAGCTTATTTAGAAATTATTTCTTCTACTAATACCCCTAGTACCAAAGAACCTTATATATTTTAGAGTAGTCCGGCCGTTTCTCCATACCAATAACCCCTCTGTAGAACAAATAAAACTTACTGGCATGCAAACAGATAATTTGAGCTGCGACTTAAATATGGCTGCACATTCATCTCATACCAAGTTTCATTTACCTACTAACACTTTTCAACCAACTTATGAATATGAACCAACAAATATGCCCTCATCCACTTCTTCCAATAAGGCAATATGTTCTTTACAAACATCACCTGTTTGTTTTATTAATAGAAACATCAGAAACAGCAGCCAGGTTAATTTAACTAGAAAGGTTCGTATAGAACCAAAGCAGATTACTCCACATAAACAAATATTACGTAGTAATAATAGGATTTTAAAACGTAAATTACGCCTTTTGCAATTAAGATATAATAAATTAAAGATTAAATCAGTAGTAAATGCTCCAAAAACGAAGATGTATTTTAAAAAATACAACATATTAAGCACTTTTGGTAAATTATTGGTAGATTCACAGTTACGTTTGACTGGTATTTCACCTAAAGGTCGGCGTTTTACAAATGAGGAGAAAATCTTTTCACTGTCTCTATATAAATTGAGCCCTAAGTGCTATAGATTTTTACGAAAACATTTAGCATTACCATCTAAATCTACTATTAATTCTATTCTTAGTAATATACCCTTGCGGCCAGGTATTAATGACTTCATATTTCAACATTTGTCAGATGCAGCTAAAGATAAACCTGCTTTATACAAACAATGTACATTATTGTTCGATGAGATGTCTATATACAAAAACTTGTATTTTAACTTTCATACGGGTGTTATTAAGGGCTTTGAGGATTTAGGTTCTGGAAAACGCACTAACAATGTAGCAGATAAAGCTCTTGTGTTTATGTTGCGTGGTTTATTTGCTCCATGGAAAATACCAATTGCCTTTTATTTTGCTCGAGATGGCGTAAAAACACTTATATTAAAAAACATTATAAAAGAAGTAACTTCTGCCATTTTTAATACTGGCTTCATAGTCAGAGCTACAGTCAGTGACCAAGGTTCTGCAAATGTTGCAACTATTAAATCATTATTATGTGACTCAAATATAAATCTGTTACACAGCGATACCTGTAGGGATGGGAATATTTATTATTGCATTGGTAATAACCTTTTATATCATATTTATGATGTACCACATTTATTAAAAGGTTTCCGAAACAATTTTCAGAAAAAACATCTTCTCAGTGGTGATCAGCGGGCACAATGGCAGTTCATTGAAATGCTTCATAAAGTAGATGGCATTGGTGGAAGAGCAAGAAGCACTAAACTCACAGATAAACATATAAAACCAAGTACATATGATAAAATGAAGGTAATTAATAATTGTAAACTTACCCAGTTTATGTTAGGGATTTTTTATGAAGATTGATTTAATTATCAAGAATAACATATCATAACACATTAATGTAAATAGTAACTTGTAGGACACATAAGTTTAAATGGTTTCCTTCTCTTATTTATTAGCAGTTATCTTTTTATAATTTTACTTATAAAAGTGTCTGTTTCTTAGAAAGTACATACATTTTTAAGATAATCCAATGTTTGTGTAATGTTGCACAGGCCATGTAGTACATATTTTTATTAATAATTTTTTTTTAGATCAAAGTAAGTATTAATAATAATATCATCCTGTTCAGTTAAAAGTTTAAATCTGCATTCATTTATGTTTTAAAAACAAAGTATTTATATATATTCTTATGAAAAGATATATATGTATATGTTTTAAGCAATGATAGTTTAGTGGTAGCAATTTCGGAAATTGTATCGGTCATTATAGGTTTCAAAACTATAATGAATACATGAATACTTGGGTACTTACTTACCTTAACTATAAGGTCAGCCTTTTAGTTTAGAAAAACATCGTGATGAAACCATGGCATGTAACATACATGATTTTCATGCCTATATTCATCGTGGAATTGGCATAGCAGTGTAACGACCGGACTTGTACGAACTGTTTTATTGAGGTATAAACGTCATTTATATCATTTCCTACGCATTCTATTGAGACTGTGGCATTCGCCAACTGCTGACAAGGTTGGCTCGCTAGTACTTGTTCACAAGTACAACCTAATCTAACCGAGCATCATTGGTATTTTGTAACGTACATATATAGAATACCTAGGCAAAGTATGTAGTCATTCTCTTTATTTCTTTCATTCCCACTCACTCAAATTCCGACATTTCATATATTGCCAATAACATATCTATATTAATAAATCTGTAGTTCTGTCTGAACATGTAATTTCTTTCAAAATTTTCTGTTACACATTACTATATGAACGATACTGACCACGAATGTAGCATAAAAAATTATTTTGTCTGTATGTCTATCTGTTTGTATGTCCGGAGATAACACAAAATGGTTTAGTGGTAAGGGTTATGACTACCATACACATTGTTACAAAATAAACAATTTCATGGTGACTTTCTGTTGGTTTGTTGTTTCGGTATTAGCCGGTTTATATCCAGTGATCAAGTTGAGTGGTAGGGGTCACGACAGCCATACATATAGTGATAAAATAAGCATCTTCACAGGGACTTTCCTTTGGTTTGTCATATTTCGGGATCACCCGTCGTATTTTTTCAAATATCCACTAAGATGTTTCACATCTGCCTGGTACCCTTGCAGGGTCAACTTTTTTTTTATTTGATGACTTATTACTTGGCTACTTTATTTATTATATTATTGTATATATTCTTCCAGGTCAAACTTGCAGCTCAGGTTTTCAGCCGACAAGTGTCCAAAACTGTGTCATATATTGCTGGTTCTATTTGTCATTACTTAATACCAAATTTGCAATGTAAAGAATGCAAGAATTGTAAAAAAGCCGTTGTCTGAGAAGGAACCTTGTCATTCTTTGATAGAATTAAGGGAGTATAGTTCTAATGTTGACAGATTATTTTATCCATCCAAAAACTTAAGTTTAATTGTGTGGCAAAGTATATATATTATTGATAGAATGCTACCATCAATTTGTAGTGTTTATATTTACTCTGAGTTAATAATACATTCATTGGAACAAACAGTTGATATGAAATGGTATAATTGTGTAACACACAAAGCAGACTTTATGAAAGTTTTTTGGTTGTTTGTTATTAGAATGCAAGTTAAGCAATGGTGCATAAATTTCAATAGACGAGTCCATAATGTTGATTCAAGGCCTAAACATGCAGAAATGGAAACTTTAATTAGAACAAGTGTTACTAAAGGATTTGGTTATAGATCAGTAAGGAGGCGAAGTACATAATTGTTTCATTTTTATATCGTTTATATTAGTGCACTTATTAATTGTGAGTAAATTACAATCCAAGAAAAACCCAGATGTATACACATGGAGATATTTTATTTAAGCGATCATTTGTCCAGCAGTTATTTTTCACTTAACTGTATTTTCAACCTCAACCAATTTAATACCTCATTAATTAAAAACACTGTGCTATATGTATAATATAATGTGACGCCTTCTAGTTCATTTTTATGTTCATTTGATTACTGAGCATTATACTATGAGACTTTGTTACTCTTCTTATTATGTTCAGTTGTAAATGTTTTGTTTTCCAATTAATAATAATCCCTTACATAAGTTTTACTAAGTACATATTATTTTCATAAATCAAGGTACATTGTATAACTTTTGTATATAATTTTGTAGTTCATAAAACAATATTACATCAGTAATGTTATTATTATAGTATAATTTTGTAAATACATAGCAAAATGTATCATGCTTTGTTCCAAATACAATAGGGCTATTCTATATTATTTTAAATTAAAGTACATCACTTTTTTTTGCAATTTAAGAGATGTTGAAAGAGATATTTTTAAAGTAAATGTAAATTAGGACTTAGTCTTTTATACCATGTTTTAAAGTTACCAGTATGTTATTTAAAAAAAAAAAAAAAAATAACATATATAATGTAAGACAAATATTGTTAAACCAGAAATATTATTATAATTTTGTAAATACATAACAAAATTTATCATGTCGTGTTCGAAACACATAAGGGCTATTCTATATTATTTTAAATGAAGGTACATCACATTATTTTTGCAATTTAAGAGATGTTGAAAGAGATATTTTTAAAGTAAATGTAAATTAGGACTTAGTTTTTTATACCATATTTTAAAGTTACCAGTATGTTATTTTTGAAAAAAAAAAATAACATATAAAATGTAAGACAAATATTGTTAAACCAGTAATATTATTATAATTTTGTAAATATATCATGTCTTGTTCCAAACACATAAGGGCTATTCTATATTATTTTAAATTAAAGTACATCACATTATTTTTGCAATTTACGAGATGTTGAAAGAGATATTTTTAAAGTAAATGTAAATTAGGACTTCGTTTTTTATACAATGTTTTAATGTTACCAGTATGTTATTTTTGAAATAAATAAATAACATATATAATGTAATAAAAATATTGTTAAACCAGAAAAATTATTATAATTTTGTAAATACATAAAAAAAAATTTATCATGCCTTGTTCCAAACACTTAAGGGCTATTCTATATTATTGTAAATGAAGGTACATCACTTTCTTTTACAATTTAAGACTTGTTGAAAGAATTATTTTTATAGTAAATGTAAGTTGGGATTTAGTTTTTATATCATGTTTTAAAGTTATCAGTATGTTATTTTTTTATAAATAAATAATATATTTATATAATGTAAGACAATAATGTCAAATCAGTAATATTATAATTTTATAAACGCATTTTTTTTTTTCATGCATTGGTTCTAATGCATTTTATTTTAATAATTCCAGTCTTAAGAAATTGTAAAATATTTTGTAACCTAAAGGCTGTTGAAAGGAATGGTTTTATAAATGTAGATTAGGATTTAGTTTCTTATGCAATATTTTGAAGTAATCTGTATGTTATTTATAAGTAATTAAATTACATAGTAATGTGATATAATATTACATCAATAGTATTATTATGTCATAGTTTTGTAAATACATAATAATAATTATGATGCATTGGTTTAAATACTTAAGTTCTTTATACTGTATATGATTTTTGTATATAAGTAAATTACATATAGGTAAATATAATGTAAAACAATATTGTTACACCAGTAATATTATTATAGTATAATTTTTTAAATTCATAACAAAATTATCATGCCTATTGTATAATATACAATTTAATAAATCAAACTACATCAATATTTTTTGCTATTTAAGATATGTTTAAGAAATATTTTTATAGTAAATGTAGATTAAGTCTTCATTTTTTTTTATCATGCCTTGGTTCAAATACATAAGTTCTATCTAGTTTATATTATTTTAATAATTCTAGGTTTTAAGTTTATTTTTATATAAATAAATATCATTTAATGTGAAACAATATTGTTATATCATTAATACTATTATTATAATATATATAATTTTGTAAATGCATGACACACATAAGTCAAAATCTGTATAGAACCTAATAATGTTTATTGTAATATTTAAAAGCCTAGCGGAATTTCCTTTGTAATTGTTTGGTGTGAAGTACATTGGCTTATTATTTATATATAGCAATTTCTTTAATTTGTTAATTACTTGTATATTGTTAGATAAATATTTATTTTTTATACTGCTAATATTTGTCTAATTCGTATTGATTCTCTAGGAATTAACAAACACGCAGTCTTCTTTTTAAATACACCTTCATGCATTTTATCATCCTATAATACAATACATACGGTTCTGAAAACGAATGCATAAAGTCGGTCCTAAGTCCGTAAAGTATGAAGGAAAAGTTGATTTGCGTGTAACAATTAATCATTTTATTTGTTCAACTTTAACCATTTTTGATTACCTACTCGACATTCTTATAAACAATCATCTATGACTAATATTACGAAAAGGTTCAATTTCAATTACGGATTTGATTCTAAACATTATTTCACTATAGTGTATTATATTACATATTATATTATGTATATTATATTGTATTTTAATACAATATAGCTACTTTTTCGATGAGTACCGTATTTTAATACTATATTTTATTGTAATTAAAGCGTAAGAATTGGCTGTCGATTGCTAATTGTTACAAAATCTAATGAAACTTTTAATATCCATTATGCTATGTATATATTGTAATTGTAATAAAAATAATTAATGAGTTCTTATATGTGCAGTTTTATTTTATTGTGAGTAAATACATGAAAATAAATTCTAAAAGAACTTTAATAAGAACCGGTAAAATCATTCAAAAATAAATCGTAAATACCCCACTAGTTTACCGATTCAACAAAACGTTATCGGTACGTATTCCAGTTTTACACCACTATTCGAAACTACATATTCATATAATAAGTTCCGAAAGAAAAGGATGCAATAGGGGTTATATATACGACTTGCACAAGAGTAAAAGAGACGGTGGTATTAATTATGAATGAAATATATAGATATAAAGATTATTTCACAACCACAGACAAACCTTCACTATCGTGTTAAATAATTAGTATGAAGATTGCCATCTCAATTTGTTATTTATCTCTGCTGTGGGCTATTTCCATTTGTTTATTTTCTCGATGACAGTTCTAATTTGATAGTTGTAGTGTTGTGACCAAATAAGTAATTATTATTATACTAGCGGTTGGCGATTATGCTATATACTAATATGATCATGCTTTTATGTAGATGTCTCGATTTTAGCCATTAGTAATTAATTACTAATTTCATAGGATTAGTATTTATTAGGACCGAACGACCTTTTACGACTAAGCCTGGAAAGTATGAAGGAGAATCAAAATATTCCTAATATTCGTCCGTGTATGCGTACGGTATATAGTACAGTAGTACTGAACTAATAGTACTAAAAATCTGTACTAGTACAGTTGAAAGATTGCACTAGTACGGAGCGCTCCTTTTAATGTCCGAGCAAGAACATACACTGCATCTCTTCTTCTTCTTTACATAATGGCAACGTATGTGTAAACACAATTCCGTCAATGTCACGTATATAGAACCATAAACGAAGGAGATTTATCGTAAACGATGGCCTGTTTATTAATTTAAAATGTATCCAGTTCGGGCTATCCAAAAACAAACATAAAGACAACACAAAACAATACACATAATAAACAATCCTACAACATTTATTACATAACTATAGTCTATAGAATGAGATTACAAACATGCACGAAATGACTTTACCATCTACAGTTTAATTTTGTTAATTGTGATAAATTTTGACAAGAATTCTACTATGTAAGGGTTATCGAGGACAAGCGTTAGAAGGCACATAAGGTTAGTAGGACGGGGAATACAAGGAGGTAAAGCATCATAAAGGGAGAATCTATTCCTGGTACAGTTAAAAAATATGCACTGCATCTCTAGTTTTGACTTTTAAATTTGACACTTGTCAGTTTTGACACTTCAATGTTTAATTTGAGGTTAAAAATGTAAAACGGAAAAACTTAAATATTTGTTTTAGCCTAAAATATCATAATGGGGAAAATAGTAAATATTTTCAAACAAACACATTTACACTCTTCTATTACTGGATTTCAGTCCAAGTATGCAATAAGCTCTGTAAATTTTATAAAACTTTAATATTATGAGATATCCAAAACTCAAGTTTATGTATCTAATATGTATTCAGATATTTATTCCGGCGAATGAGCAGTTCCGAAGCAAGTTCAAAAATAAACGTAAAGAAGATAAGAAATTTCAGTATTGTGGCGCATGTAGATCATGGCAAAAGCACTTTAGCTGACAGATTATTGGAAATTACTGGAGTTATAAAACCTGGAGCCGAACATGCACAAGTTTTAGATCAATTGCAGGTTTACTTTATGAATTAATCCGTCTTCCATTTTGTACACATTCTTTCTTATTTAGCGTTAAATATATTTAATTGTTCTTAAAATCAACATAATATTTTTGAAATAATACTTCTTTTGGCATGTTTAATTGAAGGTAAAATTGAGAGCTGTGCGTGAACCATGTGATGGAAGTGTGACATTATGAAGCTAACCATCAATTACAACAATAATAATTAATTTTACTTGCTTTTATTTTTAAAATCAAATTGATTATTTCAGGTAGAACGTGAAAGAGGCATTACTGTAAAAGCAGTTACAGCATCATTAAATTATTCCTATAATAATGAAAAATATCTTCTAAATCTCATAGACACACCAGGACATGTGGATTTCTCTAATGAGGTAAAAAGTTTTTTCAGATGATTGTTGATATTAGGTGTATACATATGAAATTGGTGTTTTGTTGAACTGGCCACCTTGATTTTAAATATCTATTCAATTAAATGTTTTAAATCTGTTTGTATCAAATAATGGTTTAAAAAATAAAGTTTTAAATAAACTTAGCTTTTTGTAAAGGATTGCAAAACTTAACATTTTTTTTGTCTTTATGTAGGTATATATCTATACCATCCTTTTGTATTCCCTGAAAGTGTTAGGTAGAGATGTACTACTGTACACCCACAGTTAGACGGGTATGAGTTTAGGGGCCAGCCTATTGCCATTAATTGGTTATAAATCCAAACTCTGAGTTGCTACTGACAATTTCAGAGAAAACCCTATAACATTTTGGTCAACCTGCAAATCAAACCCAGGACCTCAAGCATAGCAGTCAGTCTTTATGTCTTTTAGATAATATCGGATTGTTAAATTTTGAAATCAGTTAACATTCAAAATAATTTTAGTTGGATATTGTCAAAGTTATTAGGGTCAAATTCAAATACCGTAGGATGAGATTGAGGTGATGTGAGGTTTTTATTTAGTTGCTGTTTTTCATTTACGAAATATACCATGAGGATGAAGTTGCGAGCACTCATCCATTACTCAGCACTTACTCATTAATCCGAAAGTTGACAACTTTTCGAAAATTGTTTTAAACACTTCTAACAAAACAATGCATTATGGTCCCGTGTCATCATCATTCATGTTATATGTTATTTTGTATGATAACATTGTCAAGTATGTCAACTAACACAAGAGTCTAATGTTCATATTTCCGGAATCATGACATCACATTTTCTAATCGGCGTTTCAAATCACGTGACTCGCAAACAAAAACATTTATTTTCCGAAGGAAAAATTAAATAAATAAACAGGCATCAAACCACTCAACCACCATGACTTTTTCTTCATTAATTACTTAGACGTAATTCTAATGAAAAATTAATTACCACATAACTCTATTTTAGGTAGCTAGAAGTGTGTCAGCAAGTCAAGGAGTCATCATGTTAGTTGATGCTAATGAAGGAGTTCAAGCTCAAACGGTAGCTGTACATTCACTGGCCAAAAGAAACAATTTAATACTAATACCGACATTGAATAAAGTAGATCTACCTAGAGCAGACCCTGATAAAGTTAAAAAACAATTAAAATCAATTTTCAATATAGAACCAGAAACAGTTTTAAGCATATCAGCTAAAAAAGGTTGGGGAATAGGAGAGTTATTAGAGGCAGTAATAAAAAGAATTCCTGCACCTAATGTTGACATAGAGGGTCATTTTAAAGCTCACATTATAGACACATGGCATGACAAGTATAGAGGAGTACTGTGCTTGGCTTATATCCATTCTGGCAAAGTTCATGTAGGTCAAGCAGTCAAATGGCAATCTGATTTAAAACAGCAAGCAGTAAAATACTTGGCTTTATTGAGACCTAATGAGGAACCAATAACTGAAGCAATAGCGGGTCAAGTTGTAATGATTGGTAAGTAAACACTGAAAGAAGCTTTTACAATAGGCAAATGGACAGTATCACAAAAAAAATAGTTGAAAATAATCTTCCTAGTATAATCATCATTCAATCAATTTTTTTGTGTAATTATACTGTTTTTTTAAAATTCAATTTCAATTTTTCAATCATTAATGATTAAGTAAAATCGATTATTTTGTACTGTTCTGCATGACAAACGAAACACCAATAACAGCGCATGACGTCATTCGTATGTAAGCAAATGTTACCCATTTAGTGTGTTGTGCTGCCGGTCGTCAGTTATTACCTTTTTATCTTGAAGTTTTAAGATTCTACGTGGAAAATTCTTGAAGACTTATTATAGGTACATCACACAATTTATAGAGCTGGGGAACACTGCCAGTTTCACAGGTCTTGTTTTAACAATGAAATAAAATTCTCTATTATAAATCTAGTCCAATTACTACCCCTCCCCTACTGGTACATATTTACCCTTTTGTTTTTATAAACACTAAAAATATTGTTCACCATATTTTTTTACCACAATTATAACTTTTTTACGTCACTTACCGCAATACTTTTCTATACTATTTCCATTTCTTTATGTTCTTGATGAAAATGAATGAAATAAGTAATGATATCGATCGTATATGTCGATGTCGATAACGATTCATCAGATTTTGATTAAAATAAATAAATAAAGATTACCTGTCGTTATAATTATTTCTTTCAATGTTGAGTACCTACCTATACCTACCTATTTTACAACAGCTTCGAAAATTTTGAAGAAGTTGGCATTATCAATCAAGAATTAATACGTGTAACATCTTGTAATGAAATATAATATTAGTTAATACATTTGTACTAAAGTATCCAGCAGTAGTTTAGTTTCTTACATTTTGTAAAAAAATATCGGGTCTCTTATCGTGTTACGTTTATCAATATAGCTCCATCCCTATCAGTTTCTCCGACTCTGGTATAACCTTGTACGTGTGTAAACGTCATATTTTTATAAAAATAATGCATACATAATGTAAAAAGACGCTCGTTCAAGTTTTCACAGGAGCTTTCATCGAGAAAATAAAGAAATGGAAATGGTATATGTATTTAATATGAACATTTCAACAACATATTTTGTGTTAATGTACACATAATAAATTATAGGTTGCGGCCCAAAAGGTGGAGGGCGTGTTGGTGACCAATTATTGTCAAGGGAAGCGGCAGATAATTCTGATGCTAGCACAGTACCTCCTGTAAAGCACATGGTCTATGCTGGTATTTTCCCAGCAGATCAGTCACAGCATACGGTACTCAGTGATGCAATAAAGAAATTGGCTTTGAATGATTCCGCTGTATCCGTTGTAGCAGATTCCAGGTTCGTATTTTGTTTTCAATAGCAAATTTTTAAACATCAAACTATCTACATTGTGATTTTTATGTAAAAGAAAACTGAAAATCATTTAATAATTAATAATGCTTGTTTGTTTGTTTATTTACACATAATACCATACCAATTTTAATCAGCCTTACATTAGGCTGATTTTTTAAAGGTACCTATTACACAAATTTTAACTAAGTCATTCAAACGAAAGTAAATAAATAAAACACTGCTATCCAAAAACAACGGCGAATACCGATCGCCAGTGGCCTCTATCTTGCCGGCCTGTGAACTTCTAGGTAGCTTGTCATACACTGGCTGATCCTGAAACGCAACAAACCAAATGAGAATCACTATGACGTCATGACGATTTTATCAACATGATGGTACTGTGCTTACTACCACCATATACAGTCCATGTAAAGTGACAACTTTGCCGTGCTATTATAATAAGGGAATTAATATACGAAACAAAAAAAACTACAGTTATTTCCTTTTTAGACGTAAATATTATAAAAGTTTTATAATTTACTTTGATATAAATATATTAATATTTAATCAACTTTCAGTCCTGCTTTGGGCCAAGGATGGCGAGTCGGTTTCCTAGGACTGTTACATTTAGAAGTATTCACTCAAAGGTTACTGCAAGAGTACAAAGCAGAAGCAATATTAACAGCACCTTCAGTACCATTCAAAATAAAGTTTGTACTATCACTTTTTATATTTCATGCCAATAATTTACAACTTATTCATATTTTATATTAAACTAGCTGTGGTCTACAGAATGCTGTCGATCGGGCGCACACGCAAACCGTGCTATCCTCGCTCCCGGTTATTTTAAAGACAAAAATGCTTATTGTGGATGATCCTTACAAGATAGACATTTTATGCTCTCGTTAATTTTTTGTAGGTCTTTTTAAAATCTACAATTATTTACAACATTAAATTTAATGTACCTTAGCCGCTTTAGCAACCCAAAATCGTAGTTTACCGAATTGATTTTTATTCGCACGGAATCCAAATTCTTTTTCTAAAATAAAAGTAGCCTTAGTAAGGTTGCCTGCCCACTGATGCGGAGCGAGGTTGCGGAACTGTGTTACGGACTGCGTTTGTCTATTGAAACCGAGCGAAGCTGCGGAGCTGTGTTGCGAGTTATTGAAAGTGGGTCAGGATTCGCAAAATAGGGGCATAGGCCTCCAAAGTCGAAGTTTCAATCTGAATTTTGTTATAAATATAGATCGATCATAATTCAAATCATTTTTATTCTTAGATAAATTTTGATACATAGTCAAAATAGTATTGGAGAAAAAATAATCAAATTCATTCTTCTATGGAAAAATTCAAGTCTTTATTGCATTACTCGAAAAGTTATAACTTGAGCAGCTTCTAGTGTATATTTTGTTGTTGATTAAGGTGTTCTGAATATCAAATAATAACAAACATGTCCGCCGCCCTTCGAGTTCTTTAGGTGCAAAGTGGCTAATATTTCCGAGGTGCAAACAAAGAATAACTTAATAACCTGTGATATTAGATAAATTTAGATACAGTCAATAGTTTTTGAGAAAAAAAAAGTTTCTTTTTTCACCAGTTGGACAAAGTGCTTTTTTTATTTTTTTACATAAAACGGTTTCAGTTGAGGGGGTCTAAGATGTATAATGTATTTATTAGCATAAAAGAATATATTCTGAATTTTAACACGTGCCCAATCATTTGACGCCGCAACCTCGTGCACTTATTTATTTTTATTTGAATTTCGCAGTAGCCTAATCTGCAACAGCAAGTGCTCTTACATCAACTAAAAGTCGATAAAGTATAACAAAATCATTGAATAAACCTCGCAAGCCCATGTCCACTGATGTGAAGCTGAGATTTTTATGCAATACTATTGGTCGACAAAACTCCGCTTTAGTGGATT
This sequence comes from Saturnia japonica, assembly GCA_033032175.1. Taxonomy (NCBI): domain Eukaryota; kingdom Metazoa; phylum Arthropoda; class Insecta; order Lepidoptera; family Saturniidae; genus Saturnia; species Saturnia japonica. The sequence continues at coordinate 11,945,404 of CM065314.1, forward strand.
GGCAACCTTAATCCTTATATCAGCAGCTATCTTCCAGTAAAAGTCCCGTCAAAATCAGTCCAACCGGTTCGGAGATTAGCCGGAACAAACAGACAGACATAGATGAAAAATTTAAAAATTGCTTTTTTATTATAAATACTTTCATATGCATTTAGAAAAAAGCTGTTATTTTGTCATTAATAACAGACACTTCAACTTTATTTATTTGTGTAGATAATAGTTTCCACTTTCAGAGTGAAAGGAGCAAAACTCATAAAACAGTTTAGAGGAGAAGAAGTTATAATAACAAATCCCGTAATGTTACCTGATCCAAATAATATAGAAGAATATTATGAACCATTTGTAATAGGTATAATAGTTTACTTTATTTACTTACTATAAAATAAAAATTCTAAAATCTATAGATATGGCTGAAACACTATTATGATGCAAAAAAGCATCAACCTGTAGAGAAAGCGTCTAAAGATTGATATTTTCCCACCCTCCTCCCTCCGTTTAGGTCCAGGCTTGAGGGTACACGACAATTGTGTCCAACTGGACCGCAACCACCATACACTAGGTGTGACACTGGTCATAGGAATGTGCTTAAGCTTGTCACGTTCCGGGATCAAATTGTCTATATCTATCAAGCAGTGTGGAAGGGAGCTATACCCGACAGGGTTCTGACCATCAAGCATATGGTGATAAACCGGTCACAGTGACTTTCTTTGGGTTGTAGTGATTCTGGGCCAACCAGTACATAAATCGCTACTTGACCCATATCAAATTTGGCGCAATAAATAAATATATTTCAGATATTTAAAAGTGTAAGAAGGCTACATATTTTAAAATGAATTAATTTTTTTCTTATTCTGAAAACGCTGTCGGCCAAGTTGTAAACGTCATAGGACTCTATGCAAATTTCAGGTCGAATCATAAACGAGTGAAATTCGCTATGTAGTCTGGGCTGTGACTGACATTAATAACATAAAAAGTATCGAGATTTTCTTTTATCGAGATGAACATTTGCTAAATGTTAAATGTTTGTTTTCGACCCGTATGACGTCACAGCAGAGATTATATATATAGACTAATATGACTGACAGCGTTTTCGCCTGTTTACGAAATGTTTTGCGGTTTTCTAGGTCCTAAAAAAATACAATATTTGTTTCCCCTCTAATCGGAGAGTAATTCATAATTTAAAACTTATTTAAAAAAAGAGTCAACTAGCCTATTATTCAGCTGCCAAAGAGCTTACAAAGCCATCATGACAACAACCACAGGCGACAGATTGCTGACCTCTCGGTGGTCGGCGTGGCGTTGTGTTTAAATCGTACAGTACTTACTTTAGTACTTTGCCGTGCTATATAAAGAAAAAAAAAACACTGTCAAGTTGAAAATCTGTCGCCGAGCTCTCCTATAAGTGTGTTCTGGCAGCTGCACATGAGACTCTTGAAAGCGTGTTACCATCAGCTTTAGTTTTTAAATATCTTATGAGATTGTGATAAACCCCAAAACCTGTAAAGTATTTTTCTCAAATGTGAATGGAAATATTGTCATTATTTTCGAAAAAAGAACACGCGAAATATTGAATTTATGGACATGCCAAGAATGATAAAAGAGATCTAATAAAAGAGTATTTAATAACCTCAGCACGCCGTTTCATACAACATTACTGGAGCGTTGTAATGTTCCAAATTCAAAGAACGCTTCTGCAATGGATTTGATTTTCTTATTCCGTAAATTCGATACTTCGTGTGTTCTTTTTTCGAAAACAATGACAATATTTCCATGCATGTTTGAGAAAAGCACTATACATGCCTCGGCCGAAATGGCAATTGCTTGCCTCGATCTGCAATTGTCTATTTCACGGCCTTTGCAATAATGTACTATAAAAGAAATTGATTCTTTCTAGGTACTATAATAACACCAGTGGAATACCTCGGGTCAGTAACAACGCTTTGCATAGATCGACGCGGTGTGCCGTTACCTTCCAGCGCGGTAGATGAGAATATGACTATGTTACAGTTTGTTCTACCATTGTCAGAAATCGTTATAGACTTTCATGATACACTTAAAAGTATTACCTCAGGATTCGCAAGCTTCGATTACCATGATCACGGATTTCATTCGAGTTCATTGACGAGGGTAAGTTTTACTACTACACTAGATGTGTACCAGGGTTTCAACTGTGTGTTATTTATTTGATAAACTCTTCACCGCACCACTGCCATCTCACTTCTATTTGCCAACAGCTGTTCATCGTTACTGTTTCACTCATTAGGGTCCGTAGCGTGAAGTTTTATAGCCTATAAACCTTCCTCAAAAAATAGGAATGCAATAAAAAGATCAGATTGGTAGTTCCAGAAATTAGCGTGATCAAACAAATAAACAAACAATCTTTCGAGCTTTATAATATTAAGTATTCATTGTAAAATAACCATTTTTTTTTATGCTACAAAGGTAGCAATCAAGAATACGGCCCGCCTGATGGTAAGCGGCTACCGTACCCTATTGATGCTTGTAATACCATAGGTATTACTAGCGCGTTGTTGACCTTGATCCTTCCTACCTCAAGGAGTTCTGGAAACCCTACTCACTGCAGAAACACAACACAAAGTTATTTGGCTGCAATCTTATATAGTTGCTGACCTTGAACCTTTCTACCTCAAGCAGTTCTGGAAACCCTACTCACCGCAGAAATACAACACAAAGTTATTTGGCTGCAATCTTATGTAGTTGCTGACCTTGAACCTTTCTACCTCAAGGAGTTCTGGAAACCCTACTCACTGCAGAAACACAACACAAAGTTTTTTGGCTGCAATCTTATGTAGTTGCTGACCTTGAACCTTTCTACCTCAAGGAGTTCTGGAAACCCTACTCACCGCAGAAACACAACACAAAGTTTTTTGGCCTCAATTGTATGTAGTTGCTGACCTTGAAACTTCCTACCTCAAGGAGTTCTGGAAACCCTACCCTACTCACTGCAGAAACACAACACAAAGTTATTTGGCTGCAATCTTATGTAGAGTGGAGATATTCCACCAGTCGGACTGCCCAAAATAGAGAAAAATATCCAATGAAATTGCTCTGTGTCCAACCTCACTTTAATACTAGTATTAGTATTTTATTTCTATCTATAACTAGTCCACTTATAGGTCATATTATCAACGATACTTATCTTCCTATAAAGGGAAATAGGCTAGTCGCTGTGTGATTGGAGTTAACGCAATAAATACTAATTTTTCAGATGGACATTTTGATTAATGGCGTATTGGTTGACGAGTTGTCCACGATTGTGCACACCAGTCGTTTGCAATATAATGCAAGAAGATTAACGGAAAAGTTAAAAGAAATGATACCAAGGCAAATGGTTCAGGTAACTTACGATAACATGTTAACACCATGTAGGCATGCAATTTTCTTTATTATTATTATTAATTACTACGTTTTATAGGTCGCCATCCAAGCGGTGGCGTCTGGTAAAGTTCTCGCCAGAGAAACTTTAAAAGCATACAGAAAAGACGTAACAGCGAAGCTGGTGAGTTTTAAATAAGAGGAATCTTCTTAAACACTTGCTTTTTAGTATCGATTTAATTTCACCTATGGATTTATCTACTTATTTATTCATTCATTGATTTTTTTTCATTCAGAATAACTTATGCAGACCAGCATCGAATGACAAAAACAAAAATTATGCTTAACGAGGAATACTCACAATATATAAAAATAATATTTTACACCATACTTTTTTCAGTATGGCGGCGACGTCACACGAAGGAAAAAATTACTGAAACAGCAAGCCGAAGGGAAGAAGAAAATGCGCAGTGTAGCTAATATCAAAATTCCAAGAAATACTTTCATTGATGTATTAAAAAGATAGCATAAATTAATCACAATTAATTAAATTAGTTAAAACGATTGTTTTTATTTTTATAGTATGTGAACTTGGACAATGAATTTCTTTGAGAAATGGTACTACATGTTAATTCTAATTCAAAATATTGTTACCAACAAACACAACAGTTGTTTTAGTTACCGACGCAACGCCGCAATGTTCTCTCTTAATACTTTAGTCTTACGAAGTTTTTCTGTTCATAATATTTTTTGGCGATTTCTCTCTACTTGGGGCAGCCCTACTGGTGGAATACCTTCACCCTACAGAAGATCGCAGCCAAATAACTTTGTGTTGTTCCTGCGGTGTGTCGGATTTCCAGAGCTCCGGGTTAGGGGGATCGAAGGTCAGCAACGCGCTAGTGATGTCTATAGTATTACAAGCGTCCATAGGCTACGGTAATCGCTTACCACCAGGCGGCTCGTATGCATAGAGTAGAGTAATACATAGGGAATAGTAATAGTATACTATTGAGTGAATAATAAGACAATTATAAATATATATATTTATTTCAAAGAAAATATTGATTACATCAAATGGTTATAACATAAAAAGTAATTATAAAAATATAACAAATAATGTGAATGATACAAATGTTCATTGGGAATAAATAGCAATTACAAATAACGCTAAACTACATACATGATAGGGAAGGAGAAACTATTCATAGCGATTGTCCTTTAATTTAAAAGTTTCCCACCTCATCAGCAGATACACTAAGGTAAGGCATTTTTTATTTAAAGAAATCAAATTTCACTTAGTTCAATACCCAATAGCAATAAAGTTAAAAATGATTTGTTTAAACTAGAAAACCCTTTAACGCCCGATTTACAATAGAGATATGATAATTTAGTTGAGATCACGTTTACGTAGTAAAAAGTAAATAATGATCTGTAAGCTTTGGTATATTTAATTAGATACATTAAAGATTTATGTTATAAATTTTTTTGTGGCGAAACAATCTTCCTAAGCAAAAGTCTCATTCATATAGACGCACAAAGATCAGTCATCTCCGAGTGTTAAATTTATAGAAATTCTTGCTAAAAAAGAACGACTAGGTACTTCAATTATTCCGATTTGGATTATTCCAGGCAAAACGTATTGCACGAACTAGTTAAATTTTGGTTACCACAATACAAATGAACATGAATGGCTCATGTTCATTCGCATTACCTTCAACAAAACTTGCGTATTCTGTGCTAAAAGTACCTCGATCTAGGACGCAATAGACTATGTTACATTATAACGGCTTGGGCCGAACCGAGCCTGGGATACAATGCAACCTAATAGGGGCAGCAAAATAAAATAACTTAGGGAGGAAAAAGGGGTGAATAAAGAGTAGAAAATGCTATTAATATAGTTTTATGTATTTGTCTTTTTCATTGTTTTAAAATTGCCTAGGCCTGAATTCTTTAAAGTTGAATTCATTGATTTTACTACATTTTTATTTATCCCTGTGTCTGACATTTTAAGGTAACTTAACACAAAAAGAATTGCATTAAATTGGGCAAGCATGCATTTTATCGAGGAAATATGCAGAGATTCAGAATTAACATTAAGTAGATATATCTATGGTCTATATAGTGGTGTCAAATTTCATCTATTTTCACCCGGGTGGTTAATATCATTGCCTCGTTCCTGATAACTGTGTAGAGAACTTCTCAAATTTTCTTTGGTAACTCAGCATATTGGAATGCACTCACTTGGATGACTGAGTTCTATTTGGTTATTGCCAATGATCATCCGCTACAATTTCTAAGGCTTGTTTTCTTCTCACGCTGACCGTTAATGCTGATAGTTCAATATGTATGAATTACAATAAAACGTTTTCTTTTCGTGCAGAACGCACGTGCACAGTATACATACTTCCTACTGATCTTTAGAAGCGGCCTTAATATGTACGCGTGAGCTTGTAAACATACAGTTTTTTATTTGCGTGTCAGTGACGCGGCAGTCGTCTTCCTGATCGGAATACGTGTTTTTATCGCTTTGTTTTACGGGTACAAGTCGGTAATAATATCTGGTTAGCCAACGAGAAAATGTTTTATCTAACCAGTAGTTGTGCTTGATAATGCGTCAGTACCACGAAGATCAAAATATTATAACACTAAATTCTAATTTTAAAAAGATAGAAATTCAGCTATGTGTAGCAGAAAAATACTCAACAATATGCTATATATATTCTTCGGCGCCAAGGATCAGTGTGAGAAGAAAACCAGCCTAACATATTAATGTATATGTAGATAGTAGATTAGAATATTACTTGCAATCTTCGAACTGTAACGCATTTCACATCGTAACCTTAGAAATGATATCGCAGTACTTCACTGTCTAAACCAAATTCCATTAGCATTCCCGCGTATTTTGAAAATACAATCGCGATTATCTCGGCTTAAGTATAATACATAAACAAATCTATGTAAATAAAAGTAAAGACTAGCCTCAATATGGTATATACAATAAATAAATAACCATATAAATGAATATTATCTTCCTGATTATATCTATATGTGAATATATCGGCATTCGATATGATTGTAATTTTACAAACCATTTAATTAATATCAATAAAACAAATAAAAAATCTCAATAATTTTCATAAAAACCTGATCTTAACTTTTCGATCGCCAATACAACTAGGTAAACACACATTTTGGAGAAACCAATTAATGTTATTATTCATATCAAATAAGGTTACAGCGTTTAATGCATATAAAAATCCACTAGCTAATGAAATCCTTAAACTTGGGTTTCAACCATAAGATGTTGGGATGAGGCCAAAGATTCTGTTATGCTAAACTTATAAAAACGCTGGAATACACCGTGCTCAATGACAGATATTCTTTTTAGATTTAGCATTTGTTAACAATTTCACCTGACGATGTAGTACAATATGGTAAAACACTCAGTCTAGTCGGGGAACTGGCTCTCAAGTGCAGTACCGGAACACCTATTCGTGTTTGGTAACAGATTTTCAACTTGAGGGGGGTAGCCTGCCAGACAGGCAATTAGAAAATACCCTACTACCATGCTATTGTTTCATCGCGATGTTTTCCTTCATCACAAGCATAGGTTCGTTGTAGGGATTCAAAATCATGTCGATCGACTGAGCTATCATTGTTTCAAAACTACTGCTTGCTATAAAGATAAAGACGAGAGCTAACTAGAAAGAACCCGAAAATATTCCACCCACATACTGCATCAAGAATTTGTGCTTCAACAAAAGCTAAAATTCATTTAAACATAGTGGATGAGTGTGCAAGCTTCCGAGTCATCTCCTCTTCATTTGTTTTATAATACATTTTTATGTTTTACATGATATACTATCTTGAAATTTGAAATATTGTTATTTGGTCATAATCAATATATTGATAGGACAGATAATATATATAAGTAGATATCAAAAACATTTAGTCTTATCAGAGACTAGTAACACAAGAAGACTGCCAATAGCCATCCAAAAAATGTTATTCGATAATCGTTATCTTCTAGGACACTAGATGTCGCTAAGTGCTTCAAATCATATATAAATTTGTCTTTAACTGGCGTCACATATCTTTACGATGCTATAAGAAGACTTAGATGGCGCTGTTTTCAATTTGCCAAATTATTTTTAATAATTGCGTTGCTGTAGGCTCTGGATATAAAACGCGGCGACATTGCCGCTCTGTTAGTCAGCTCGTGCTTCGATTTAGGTACCTACGCGACGTTGCCCGCTCAACTTCTTCGACTTTTGTATTAAATTTGATGCAAAATTTGTAATTTTTATCAGTGTTACCAGGCCACGTAGATTTTCTTGAAAATAGAATTGTATAAGTGTTTTATAAAAAATTAAATTACCATACACTTTTGATTTAAGCGCCATCTCGTAATACAACGATGCGATACTTCATAAAGTTTGCCTAAGCTTTGTATCCAATACGCCATCCGTTGCGCGTCATACAAATGGTGGTAAATAATCAATATTTTTGAGTGTGATTCAAAATCTTCGAGGAAAAGTTTTTATACAATAAAATATATTTAAAAAAATTATTACAACTTTGTTCATTTTAGCTAAAAGGTAATATAAATTTGTTGTTTTTAATTGCTAATATTAATTTTAGCAGATAAAAGTCAGCGCCGCGCAGGTGTTTACAGTATTTTATATGGCTATTGGCAGTCTTCTTGTTTTATTCTAGTCTCTAGTCTTATTAAAACCAGTGCTGTTACATTGCACTATACATAATTAATGTCACTAGTATCTTAATTTTATTTTCATTTACCAACAAAAGAAAATACAAGCTTTATCTGCTACAATACCAATACAATATGAAAAACTCGTGTTAACTATATAAAATTTACTTTAATATTAAACTGATATAGTTATACTATTAGATAATCTAATTTTTATAAATGACTAGCTGTGCCCGTGGCTTCGCTCACGTGGACTACAGAATGCCCGCGCGAATTTTGCTCCCCGCTCCCGGCTATTTTAAGGAGAAGAATGCTTATTGTGGATGTTCCTTAGATAAATGTATACTCTCCTGGACTTTTTTGTAGGTCTTTTTAATACCTATAATTATGTACTACATTAATTTGCTATATCTTTTCTAAAATAAAAGTAGCCTAAGTTACTCCCTATATCATCAGTGAAAGTCCCGTCAAAATCGGTCTAACCGTTTCGGAGGTTACACGGAACAAACAGACAGACAGACAGACAAAAATTTAAAAAATGGGCGTTTTGTTATAGGTATCGTATATACTTTCATATGCATTTAGTAAAAAAACTGTTATTTTGACATTACAAACAGACACTTCAATTTTATTAATTGTATAGATTTTAACTGTAATGAGTGATGAGCGAGTGATCTAGTTCCAATAATTCACTTTTTTTTTTGAACCTACTAATTTTCCTTAAGCTTTTAGAGGCTTTGACAGTTTCACAGGCGCGGAAGGCACTCAGCTGCGAAATCGAGGCAATAAGCTCAAGGTGTCAAAGTGGCCGAATCTCAACTTGGGCTGTTGCCGTACATGCAAGTAAGTCGCGATATGACTAATTCCCCATCCTTATTCAACCATTACAAAAATGTATATGATATGATTCCTCGGCTGTTATGTATATAAATAATTTAAAATCGCAAATATTCATGAACATTAATAACAAAATTGTCACAATAAAAACATAATAATACAATATAAAAGATATTTATCATGGTTTCTCTGTAATTACACAAATATAAATGGCGCCAAACTCTATGGCCGGTCTGAACTAAACAGCCAAGTTTGAACTTGCGCATGGTACAAATGAATAAATAATACTTTGAACACTATGGTTATCTTCCTTTTACATATATAATTATTATTCAATATAATTTATTAAATTATCTGTAAGTACGTACTGTAACCCGCTAGTTGAAAATAAGTTTCAAAATTTTAATTAATGTTTAATCATATTGGTCTATTAATAAATTGGATAAAAAATACAAATCTGGAAAAAAAAATGCATTTTTTGTCTGCGAGTCACGTGATTAGAAGCACCAATCAGAAAACGTGACGTCATCTTTCAATGAATATACAGAGTTGAGTGTCATTCTTATTAAGTTATCTTGTAATAAAAATCTGAAATGTCTACAAGTATGAAAATACATTTAGAATGATATAGGTACTGAACGAATTACATAACTGAAATTCTAATAAAATCAGCTTTACTTATAACTTCTTTAACCTTAGTTTTATTTGTTGCGCGATGTCACGCGTACTCGCATGATTATAATACCGCGTTTTTGTGATTATATGGTATATAAATTAAAAATGATTTGTATATTCTTTTTAAAGGTGCAATAATTAATAAATATTATTTTAAGGGTATAATTTTATGTAAAGTGTTTACAACAATTTTTTTAAATGTTTTCTACTCTCGGGTTGTAATAACTGTACCTTTTGTGTTCCAGTCAGCCTAACGCGCCTATGTTTACAGCGATCATAAAGTTTGGTGCCAGATATACCTACTCTATTTATAATTTATCACATGTATACTCTATGATGCATTTAGCACTCATTAATCATTCCACATCCCATATAGTACACATATAAAAGTATAATATGGGGAGACAACCTTAATTTACACATCACATTGTATCCAAACCTTTACGAGTGACGTTTATCTATCTTCAGAAGTTTCCAAAAACTGAGCATATACATCTCTTGTACATTCACCTTTTTCATTGAATTTATATTTGTAGTATGATCCGTCAGCACAAATAACTATAAAAATATTTTTCAAAGTCAGCAAATTAAATAAAAACCAGGATGTTGAGTAGTTTAGACATCATAATCACAAAAATGACAGGTACAGAAAGCCAGCTCCATACAACGGTAACGGAACACACACATAAACGCATACGAACTAGGATTTCAGATAAAGTCGCCTAACAGGGAAGTCAACTTTGTACTTTTTTCCTAAATTAAAGAAGAAAAATTAACACAGGAAGTTTTTTATAGGGTCAATTTTTTGGGAATACCTTTGGAGATTCAATTTTATAATTTTTTTTTTTAATAATTTTAATGAAATAATATTATTAAACCTTTATTTTAACATGTTTGATTATTTATAAAAAAAACGAGCGCTCGCATCTTAGTTATCTCTCATATTTTTTACTGTCTAATTGAATTGCTAAATACCATTTTTCATAGATCTATCTTCAAAAATGACGGATTTTCTATGTATATACACATCTCATTAAAGAATTCGAAACACCGCTGGTAGTTTGGTTTTGAATGAGTCTTATGATTATTCAGGCGGAATTTATATAAAAAAGGATATCATTAAAAAAATACTCCACTAGCAGTTTAGTCTACATAATTTTCGAATTTTCATCAAATAAATGACTGTGGAGCTCAATTTTTAGATTGTTTTCAATGTGTATTCCGTCGGAATTTCTGCATTTGATCACAATTTTTTGCAATAATATCGTTTTTTTTTAAATAATGAATGGTTAAAACTAAAAAAGCTTTGTTACATCCTACCAAAGAGATTGTTTTCCTAGCAAATATGGATACCTCGGCCACGGAAGCCGCCCAAGTCGTGGCGTTGCTGAATTCAAGGCTACTGTTAACCTGTTGTAGCCGCACAATGGCATCTTAGCCTCTCTGCTGATAATAGAGTGTATCAGTGTTATCGGGAAACTGGTATGTTTACTCGCCGTCCAGGATCTGGTAGAGATCGAGTCACGTCTCAACGGGATGACTAAAATATGTGTCAGTTTTTCTAAGAAATCGTCGATTTAATTCTATTCAAATGCAGCAGCGGCTCCGTGTGAGTCGAGGATTGACTGTGAGCGATTCTACCATTATGTATTAAGTTGCGCGCCATACTCGCCAAACTTTCTATTATAAAGCGCAATGTGCCATATAGAATTCTCTTGCAAATGTACATACCTCTTGTTGAATCTGTTATTTCGTATGGTCTTACCAGCTATGGACGCACATTTAAAACTTACCTCGATAAGATAAAGAATCTGCAAATTCGTTGCTTAAACTTAATAGTACCAAGTAATATAAAAAACAAATACTACGATAACTATATCGGTTTATTCAAATATTGTAAGGTGTTAACCTGTTCATGTTCGCGCTGAGTACTTGTTATTAATAGAACAATTTGAGAATTCCGACATAAAAATACCAGTTAAATATAAAATTAATACACAACAGGCATTAACAAAACCTTTAAAAATATCACGTAAAAATAACTTCTATGGCAGGCGTACAATATCTTACACGATACCTGACATTATTAATAAAATACGACTGGACGTTAGGGATTTAATAAATAGTAAAAACATTAAATACAAATTTCAAGATTACTACATCAACTCTATTGTATAAATATAGTAAATTATAATCTTTTAACAGAACGTTAGGTTTAATACTATACATATGTATAATAAGAACAGCAACGCGTTGAACAAAACCTCAGGCCATGGCATGCTAAGACAAACCCCAGAGGTTTTATGGGATGCCTATAACAATAACTTTTATGTAAATTTTTGTGAAATAAATAAAATAAATAAATAAGAAGATTGGCGGAGCGTGGGCTGAAACCTCATAAACCAGCTAATGGCCCAAAATTGACGGTAAGCCACCCAAGAGCGCGCCTTAACTTTGCACGTAAGCACTTAAATTGGTCACACCTTCAATGAAGCAAAGTTTTATTTTCTGACGAGTGTATATGTCCTGTTAAAACTTTTTCCGATGTAGTTCGTATTCAATATGATTTAGATAAGTTTCAAAATTATTGTACTCTCAATAAATTAGATTTAAATGTCACGAAATGTCAAGTTATAACATATACCCGTAAACTCAATCCGATTCTGCACAATTACTTTCTTAAAAATACTAAATTATCACGAGTTAATGCTGTTAGAGATTTAGGTGTTATTTTTGACTCCAAACTAATATTTGATAAGCATATTGATAATGTTGTCAAAAAAGCTTCTAAAGCATTAGGGTTTGTATTTCGATTATCCAATGAATTTAAATGTGTTAAAACTTTAAAAATTCTTTATTGTTCTTTTGTTCAAATCCATCTTGAATACGCATCTCAAGTCTGGAACCCCAATTATAATATATATATCACACGCAATGAGAAAATACAAAAGCGGTTTCTTCGTTTCCTAGTTTAAATCTGAAATAATTGTACCAGATTACACATCGCGCTGTAAAAAATTTCATATGCTCCTGCTGTATACACGAAGAGAAATAGCTGATGTATCATATCTTTTGTGTATACTCAATGGCCTAGTTGACTGTTCGGAGATACTGAGCAAAATTAACCTACGTGTACCGGCAGCATCTTTTAGAAACCCTAACATACTTTATAGTCCTATAGTTAGAACTACCTACAGACAAAATTCCTATTTCATTCGAGTAAGCAGCAGTATGAATAAATTAGTTAGTGATTTAGACATTGATATATTTGATACAACTGTGCAGAAGTTGAAAGCTCTTTTGAATTCTTATTTCTTTTGTTAATATTTTTGTGTTCTTCCATCTACTTTATTTTTTTTTTATATAAGTACATAATTATATGTGAGAACTTGTAAATGGCCTTCATTAATTTATACATGTAACTTAAATAAGTACTTAGCTGTAAGTTTTCTTAAAATATTAAAAATAAAAAATAAAATAAAATAAAATGCTGTATGGTAACGACGGAAGAAAGAATGTGTATCGAAGCTGCACTGAACAAAGATCAGTTATGGTGGCGGTTCATGAACGGTTTGGAGAGGCATAGGCGCCGATGGAGAGGCATAGGCGCCGATGGAGAGGCATAGGCGCCGATGGAAAAACAAGACTTGCTTTTGTATCTGGACCTCGTTTAAAGTCATTAAATTTGCCACGTTACATTGAAGAGTGTCTGGAGCCTCATGTGGTACCTTCCGTACATTTTATTCGCGAAAAGTTCATTTTTATGCAGGGCTCATACTGGAGGCATTGTATATGTATATCTGAACGAAATCGGTATTACGGTTATGGACTGGCCAGCAAAAAGCCCGGATATAAGTCCCATAGAATACCAATGGGATGAGTTGACGAAAAAGTAAGAGCAAGAGATCCTGCTCCAGAGGCGCCTGGCCAGCTTAAAACAGTTATACGAGAAGAATAGAATAACACCCCACAAAACAAGATTGTGACTCTCATCCTTCCATGAGGAACCGCATGAAAGCCGTTATTAGAGCCCGGGGAGGTAATATGAGATACTGAATAAAATTTTTTTAAACATTTTCTTGTCTTTGTAACATTTTACAAATTCTTCTTAAGGAGTAAAAACATACCTATTGAACAAAACACACTAGCTAAAGAAATTTAATTTTAATTTTGAACATCAATGTTTGTCAACGGATAAATTATAATATCTACAACTAACTGGCATTATTTATTTCGTTTATTTTAGCGTAAAAAAAATCATAAGGCTCATTCAAAACCAAACTTTAGTGGTGATTTTTACTGTTCTAGCCCCAATAGTCTGGGCTGTGCATTGATTTCTTGATATGTCAGTAACTCAGTCAGATGGTGACTTATTCCAAAGTTACGAAGTTATGGTTTCAATTTAGTGGGTTTTGAAAATGCTTTAATTGAAATTGTTTTTTACAGTTGTTGACACTGTTGGTCGAACACCAGTCGCGAATGGCCGCTCTTTGCTAAATACGTGTATTATCATTTTGTGTGTGATACTAGGTTCTGAATTGACAATGAACAAAGGATCTAAATTGTTGTGTATTTGCTTGTATATTTAAAATTGAAATAAATTCTCCATTTTTAATCAATGGTTTTAATGTTTTTCAGTAACCAATTTAAGTATAGATTTTATTGATTAGAAATAAATACGCTTCCATAATTTAGAATATATTTTTTAATTTCAAATTCCTAAAAGGAATTTTTAATACAACATTGTAGAACCTAACCCTAGTGCTGCAATCAGGCCTAGGTAACTAAATTCAAGGTCGGCCTGAGCATCTTTCTGTAACCATCTATTTTGTGTTGTCATGGTAAATTACTTATGCGATTATGGTAACTAAGGAACTAGTGAGAGAGATAGGGCACAGAGAAATTTCTTTCGAGTAGGATTTCCAGAGCTTATTGGGGAAGTGGGTTCAAGGTCTGCAACGCTCTATTGATTTAATCAAGTTATGGTATTATAAACGACGCCGCTTACCATCAGGTGAGCTGTATGCTTGTTTGCCACCTTTGTTGTATAAAAACAAATTGTGGAATAAATAATGCTACATTTTATTCTGATTCTGATAGAGAATTTTTATTGTAAAAAAAAGGTAACATCAGATATATTACTTACCAATTATGGAACTTTTATCCACTCCAAATGCACAAATACAAGGTGGACCATTTGGTATAGTAAATTTGCAAAAACTCCAATTGCTTGAAAAATATTTTGGCAAAAAATTAACAGTCGCCAGGCTCGACTGCTTATTTAATTTATCATCTTCAAGGCTAAATACATGTACTGTCCCATGATCAGATGTTACGCAGAGATTTGTACTAGTATGATTGAAATTTATACAGTATATTGTTGCCTGTAAATTAAATTAAATTAATTTTAAAATCATAAAAACATTTATTTTTAGACTTAATCTAAAGCTTTTTCATAACCAAATTTTAAATCATAATAGATTAATTATTTAGTGAAAATAACATATCAGGTAGCCAAGTTTGCCAAACCTGCATATAATATATATCATAATATACTGAACAGCAATAGAAGAATTGGTAAAACAATTCACTAGTAATGTAATCAACAACTCAACCCAATTAAATTAACAACACATAGAAATCATGTATATATTATACATTTGTAATCTTGGTGTGCAGAGAAAAGCATTTTCTTGAATTTTATGTTACTATGCATTCATATTTCATATACAATAGAATGTGTTACCTGATGAGCTCCTCTTCTTAACTCAGCCAGTTTCTGACCTGTGGATGTGTCAAATACTCTAATAAGTGTCCCTTTGGTAGAAGCTGTTGCTAATCTTGTGCCACCCACATTAAGTGCCAGGCAACTGACAGGAGCTTCATGTGCTGAGATAAGATGTCCTTCAGGAGCTGTACTGGGACCAGCATGACTGCTCAGCTCTACTAACTGTTAAAGTATAAAACATAATTATAGCTCTAAACAAAAAAGTTGTGCTAAAAGCACAGAAAAAGATTCAATTCTGAACTTTACTTTATGAGCAAACTGTTTCATAAACAATGATAATGATGAAGTAAAAACACAAAAGGAGCATCATAACATATCATAATATATGAATATTTTTTTAAAAACAGACAAGATAACATATAGTATATTATTCATTGTAATTTCTATGGATATAAGACTGTAAATCATATTCAACATAAATTTTGATCTAGATGTATATCCATAAAATTTCAAAGCTGATGACATAATTAATAGTTTGTGGGAATTTTTGTAAAACTTTGTAATGGCATACATGTTTGTGTATGTGAACATCATATTACATTTTATTTTTCTAAATATATGATTGTATGTTCTGTTTATACTAATAAAAGTAATAAGTAATTTATTATCTATCATACATTATAACCATATCATATATCATTACATACCTACATGATAAATACAATTGTAACTTATTATATTCTTATTAGTTGTTTATTTTACATTATAAAATCAAATTACTTAAATATATAAATAACTAGCAGGCAGAGCCCCCTTCACAAAAAAATGTAAGTATTAGATGTTCTGTTCCATAACATAATACAATTCTTTGCTAAATTTCATCTGAACCGATCCAATTGTTTAAGCATGATTAACACAAACATTCAAAGAAACATTGTTTCACATGAAAAATATATTATATTAGATAATATGGACCTGGAAATCAACCCAGCATGTAACATAATTGTTTGCATTTTTCTATGTTATTCATTTGAAGTATTTTAATAAAATTACTACATTAAACCCAAGAAAACATTATATTTCGTAAACTTACTTGAACATGGCCAGTTTTACGACTAGGATAAGCCAAGAGGGCATTATTACTGTTTGGGCAGACTACACATAGACCTCG
This sequence comes from Saturnia japonica, assembly GCA_033032175.1. NCBI lineage: Eukaryota > Metazoa > Arthropoda > Insecta > Lepidoptera > Saturniidae > Saturnia > Saturnia japonica. Next base: position 11,961,862 of record CM065314.1, read on the forward strand.
CAAATTGTGACAAGTCTCAAACACATGCAGCAACTGAGGCTGTGCAGTAAATGTGTACACTTTGATTAAATTTTCTAGAAAAATAAATAAAATACACTTTAATCTTCTGTACAAAAATCTAAAATAACAAGTAAGTTTATACTAAGATATTGAGATAATATGTAAGAACATTATGATTGAGAAATATTACCCAAAACAACAACTATTCTATCTCTTCTCAATTTCACTGCCTTTACTGGGCTGTTAAAGTCCAAGGATATCGCTGAATCTTTCTTTAAATCATCCCAAATTATAACTCTATTCGGCGGATATACGGGCGTTTTTCCTCCACCGACTAAGGCCATGTAATTACATCGGAACAACATCTCAACGTAGGATAAGCCGCCTTCAGCAAAATTCTGACGTTCCTTCTCTTTAAGTGGGTCACTATTAAAGACACGAAATCCATTCTCTGTTCCGCAAGCAAAGCAACCTAGAAAGTTCAAATACAGAAATATTATTGTCAATATACTGTAAAGTAACATTAGATAAAAACATTAGGCTAACAACAACTACCTTGATCCTGATTAAATCCAACGTATAAGAGTCCATTACCAAAAGAATTGTCTTCAGATAAGTTCATAATGTATATTTATCGCATGTATTCATGTAAAAGCTAAACAACAAAATTACAAAAATATATTACATATAATAATATATGCACAAATATTAGTGTTGCTAAAACATGGGTGCACAATCAATTAATCGACAATCATTAGGCAGCACTATCGAACATTCAAATATTAATTTTCCAGTACATAATACTAGGTACTTTTGTAATTCCAAAGAATATATTTTTCCTTTTTCGAAGTGAAAACTTCTTTAGCTGCGTTTAGCAATAGTTGGTAGGGACAAAACTCATGCGTTCGCGTCACCGACATGTTAATGTGACGTGTTGTGCCACAGGGCAGAATGTTGATAAAATATCGATAAATTGAAATTATTAATTACAGTTATCGATATTTAAAACTAATATTATTTAGGACGATAAATCGATAGTTCAATATTGTATGGATAATAAATAATGATAGTAAAAAAATTGTTTAAATTATTTTTAATTTTTTTTCGTAATTTATATAATCTACAAAACCAACGTAAACTTGATCTACCGTATTTCATTTACACTATATTATGTCTTTTCTGTAATCCTAGTTTACTTAATTACATAATATCTTAAAACGAAATGTAATTTTGTATAGATATACCTCTGTGGTAAAAAAATTACTATATTCTATGATATGGAGTATCCCCTAACAATTGTTGATTGTTGTCACTGTCAGCGTTATCAGCTTAGCATAGTTATTAGCTATGGGTAATATCGCTTTTAGCCGTCGTAGATACCGTACCGTATCTATATATTGGTTTTGAATATCAGATCTAATATCGTAACTATGTATTTTAATACCTTAGATATTGCTTGATTAGACACAACCGACATAACGATGTATTTTGAAACCGGTACACTGTACGGTGCACACGGTACAGATATGATTTTTTACTTTAAATTTTAATGACTTTGGCAAAGGTTTTTTTTTAATCACTAGGTACCTAAAATATAATTTTACATAATATTTCAAGTTTACATAAATTTTATTTATATCAAGGCCTCTTTGTGTACGGCTCATTAGCCTAGTGGGCCTAAGCGCGACTGCTGTGCTCGAGATCCTGGGTTCGATTCCCAGGTCAAGCAAAGTGTTATTGAGTTTTTGTATGAAATTCTCAGTTACAGCTCGGAGTTTGGCTTTGTATCTGATTCATGGCAATAGGTTCGCCCTATTACATGCGACCTAAAACTTGCCTGGCGAACTGTGGGTGTACATTAGTATGCCTCTGACTAACCCTGCATGGTATACAGGCGTGATGGTATTTTATGTTATGTTTTGTTGTGTACGAAATTGCTTGATTTTTTATTGGTATAAGTATACAAATTGCTACTGCAATAGAGACGCGAATTTCCTTTCATAAACTAACTTTTTCTGCTTATTATCTGTACAAAATAATTTCGATGTTTCATATCCGCTAGGCGTGCCGCGATGGCTCATTTTGAATTAAAACTTCTTATGTGATCAGACTTAGGTTCTATTTTAGATGACATACTCGTACATATCACGGACAACTTGTGGCAGTAAAAACAAAGCTTGGATGGACATTACAAGGACCAATTAAATTGTCACATAGAATGTATAGTAGTATAGTCAACACGAACTTTGTAAAAGATATACAGAATCTGGAAAATTAATTAGAATTATTATGGAATATTGAAACATTAGGAATTGAAGTTCCATAAACAATAAAGAGAATGACACCTTTCATGACATTACAGTGAATGACGAAGGGCACTACGAAGTCAACACCAGAGATAAATAACAATTGTCAACACGTTGTGGAAGGAAAGCCCACAGCTAGAAACCAACTATAGACAAGCAGAAAAAAGATTATGGTCTACTACGAAAAATTTGGAAAGTATGAAAATACTAAAAGATTATCATAATGTACTTAAGGACTAGGAAAAAGAAGGCTTTAAATGGAAAAACAAAAAATGGCCAAAATCTATGATTAATTATACCAGAAAAGAAGAAGAAATTATTAGTAGTGAGCAAAAGCAGAACATAGTAGTTAAAGTGGAAATAATTATAGAAAACTTTAGTAACAAGCTTCAACCAATACATCAAAATAGTAAGATTAGTAGCGAGACTACTACGACTAAGTGTTGCACGTATAGTGTCACTTGTATCGCGCGGGCGGCTGCCTGACCCAAGGGCTTCACACCGAGGAACGGACCTAGGCTTGGGTTGCCGCTAGAGAGGGTGGACGTGACGGGTGTGCGGGAGCGAAGTTGACCGTCCGTCCTCTGCGGAGAGAACAGTGGTTACGCGGGCGTGGGCGGTGGCACGCTCTGTTTGGAGAGGCGGTGGAGTAGAACGCGTTTGCTATTTCGATTTGGTCGAGCGGGTCAGTGAAGATATTACTCGGCCGGCGTTTAATCCGGCAGGCATTGGGGTCGGGAACATACGAAGCTGCCGCTTTGATTAAGGGATTCGCGTGGTTCGACGCGGTTTCGAAATAAGAGCGAGAAAGGTGTTTGGCATAAGCATGTATCGAAGGAAGGTCCATATCTCTATGGAGATCTTCCATACGAACATACCAAGGGGCGCCGGTAAGGCGGTGAAGAAACCTATTCTAGATGGTTTGTAAACGATCCCAGTTATATCTTGGCATATGTGCGAACACAACGCAGCTATATGTCATAATCGGTCGGATACACATCTTGTAGAGCGTAAGCTTGTGTCTCGTAGACATTTTGCTTGCAGCACATAACACAGGATGCAATCGGGCGAGGGTCCAGGCGGCCCTTTTCCTAACCAGAGTGATGTGGCGTATAAAGGAGAGTCTACTATCTAGGGTTACACCTAGATATTTGGTCTCCTTTACCCAGGGGATCGGATTACCGAAGAGTTCAAGGGGATGATCCTTGAGTTTTTTCGGTATCTGTGAGGCGGTTTGGTCGAAGAGCACCGCTACGCTCTTCGTGGGGTTGATGGCTATTCGCCAGTCGTTAAACCACTCCCCGAGAGTGGTCACGGCTCTTTGGATTCTACATTTGAGATTGATCTTTTGCCTTTGAGAGGAGTATATGACTGTATCGTCAGCTATAACCCTACTTCAACTTTCGCGAGAAGTTTTGGTAGGTCACTGACGTACAGATTGAAGAGGCTAGGAGCCAGGATGGAACCTTGGGGGACGCCTGAGCATATAGGGTGGGGTATGGATAGTTCACCTTCCACTCTGTAGCGAAAGGTGCGGTCTTTGAGGTAATCGCGGATGATTTTAACTAATCTATCGGGGACTTCGCGGGAGTACAGCTTATAGACTAATACTTCGTGCCAGACCTTATCAAAGGCCTTGGCTACGTCGAAAAAGACTGCCAGTGTACGACGGGGTTTATATAACTCCGAAAAGTTAAACAAAATGTGCTCCGTGAGGCGGTGCACTTGATGAGTGCAAGAATGTCTAGCACGAAAACCGAATTGTTCAGGCGGATAGAGGTTTTTCTCCTCTATTACGGACTTCAGACGGTTCAGAAGGAACCGCTCATAGATTTTACCTAGGGTATTGAGAAGACTGATAGGGCGGTAGCTGTCGGGAAGCGACGCGCTCTTGCCGGGCTTGTGAATATCTATGACAATGGCCGTTTTCCAGACGGCTGGAAAATGGCAGTTGGCTATGGCTACATTGAAGATGCAGACCAATAGAGCTATGAGGTGATCGGGAAGAAGTTTGAGTACTTCGTTCCTGATCCCGTCGGGACCTGGTGACTTTTTAAGCTTAAGGCTTTTGAGTATGGCACAGACCTCCTCAGAAGTGACTGGGGACAGGGATTCTGATGCGGGGAGCTTATTCAGCTCCCCCACGCGGGCTTCGATATCTTTGACTCGGTCGGTATTTGCGTTGACGCTGTTCGGGGAGCACTGGCTCTCCAAACAAGCGGCAAGACACTCCGCCTTGTCGATGGTATCGAACGCGGGTGTAGTGCCGGGACCCCTTTCGAGAGGGGGCATGCGAGGTTGGGGATCTATTTTAAGAGCGTGGGCTACTTTCCAGTAAGTCAGACGTGACGGCCTTAGCCCTTCGACTAAGGTATCCCATCTGTGACTTCTGAACTCGATCCCCCGACTGTTGTAGTCGTGTTCTTATATATATACTCAACGATAGAGCTAATTTCTATAGCGCGATGTAGGATAGTAGGATGCGTCTTATGTGGCTCGATAGATGTCGCTATGTGTCGCTACGTAGTTGTGTCGATGCGTTGATGCGTCATTTGTGGCGAGAAATTTCGCTACACAGGTATTTAAAACAATTACGTGAAGATTTTAGAAAAAGATTCAAGGATGAATATCTATCACTCCTAATAAGTAAAGGAAAAGAGTTTTAATAGAATCAGAAGGAAACAGATTACATTGGCCTTTGGGAATAGTTAGAGAAACATATACAGGTATAGACGGTTTTAGCCGAGTAACAAGAGTTAAACTGCATCAGGAATAAAAGTATTATATCAAAAATTATATCCACTTGAACTTTACGCAGTATCTCAAGATTGGCTAGACCACATACCTCTATCCAACGCTGCTGATCTGCCACAAAAAGGTAATCAACAGTACTCTACAGTACCTGTTCCTTTAGCTACATCTACAAGGTCTGGACGTAAAATAAAAATACCATTTCATTTTATAGATTAACTTTATCGTTTTTGAGGATTTCCGATGTTTTCTTAATATTTATTGTATGATGCTCTATAGGTTGTACGTAAATATAATATTAGGTGCTTACATATGAAATTGGCGTTTTGTCGAAATGGTCACTTTGATCTCAAATATCTGGCGTCTGGTTAGAAATTCCAAATTCTAATTTATTCCAAATTTAGGCTTGTGTATTTGTTTCGAATCTAGTAATTCATTTGTTTTTGCACCATTATATTTTTCTTTCACATAGTTATTTTCACAAAATAGAAAATTTAAAATTTGGCCTAATTTAGGAATATAAGTTCCATTGTGGCATCAGCGATGCAGAATCAGCTCGAAGGATTAATGATGTGTATGGGAAAGCTATTGTAAAAGAAAACATAGTACGTTTTTGGTTCCAACGTTTTCAGTCTGGAAATTTTGACCTATGAAACAAACCCCGTAGACGGCCGGAGATCCTAGTTGAAAATGAAGAATCAAAGGTGATCGTTGAAGCGGATTGTTCGCAAACCACATCAGAGTTAGCAGCAGGCTTCGGTGTGAGTGATAAAAAAAATTATTCACTTGAAACAAACAGGAAAAGTGAAAAAGCTCGAGAAATGGGTACCGCATGAATTGACTGAAGCACGCCAACAAACACCTATTGAGTTCTGCATAACATTAGTCAACCGTCACAATAACGAGGGATTTTTGAATCGTATTGTTACTTGTAACGAAAAATGGATCCTTTACGATAATCGGAAACGCTCATCACAGTGGTTGAACCCAGGAAAACCGGCCAAATCTTGTTCCAAGCGAAAGTCGTCTCAGAAAAAGGTACTGGTGAGTGTTTGGTGGACCAGTGCTGGTGTCATACACTACAGCTTCGTAAGATCTGTCTAGGCGATAACGACAGATCTGTATTGTCAACAATTGCAAACCATAATGGAAAATCTAGCCGTTAAACAACCGAGACTAGTCAATATCTCAAGCCCACTGCTTCAGAACAAGCACGTAGGCATTATATTTGCGCGGGAATCTAACGGGTCATATCCCGGCAATGGGGCCCGCTTGGTTTGCAACAATAGGTTTTAAGATCTAGTCCCACAGTATGGCTGATATATTGGCTTCTTCATTCAAAGTCTCGACCGGATCGAAGATTTTTTCTACAGTCCACTAATGCTAAGTAAAGAGGCACTCTTCGGTGTTTTATATAGCTTACCGTAGCGTATGTTGGTGGTCTACGGTATTGAAATATTTTCGGAAACCGGCTTGTTCGGAAGGTTGAAAATCATTAAACCTGTGCGCGAGAACGTTCGTAATAACTCTCGACACCTTCTTGTAAATGGCTCAAAAGTGGCCTATAATCTTTCAGCGGAGCTTTATCGCCTTTTTTTAAAAAAAGCACCATAACACTTCTGGTCCTGCTCCTTCGTAAATTAAGTCTAAAGGGCCCGAAGTACTGGTTTACTAACCGCCTTCACAAGTTCGGCTGTGATTGTCATCACTAGCAGCTTTGTTTTTTTAACCTCTTTGAGGGCCATACTAATCTCGCACAAGCTCCAGTATATCTTGGGTATAGTTTCCTACACGGGTTAATCTACATCATATATGGGCAGCAACCGGCCAGCGAGACATTTTGAAAAAACCCAATTAAAAAAATTTTACATTAGGTACTTATACTCACGGGAGTGACAGTGAGATGATTTGATGTTTGCCACCTCACTCTTTGATAATCACCGCCCCTCGGCTAGCTCGATCAAATTCTTTGAGGGTTGCCGCCTCACGGGACACGTCAAAAGATTTATTGCTTCTCAATTATTCTAAACTAGTATATTCCAGATTATTTCTTCATTTTGCCTATATAAGCGTGTGGATGGTACGAACGTTAGTGGCCAAGTCCGGTGAAGCTGTAAAAGCCGCAGCGGCTTCAGGGCCTCTAAGGCTAACAGTATAGTCAGATCAAAAAAAAAAGAAAACCGAATATTAGTTCAGTTCTATTTAAGCTACCGAGGTGATAACTTGAACAAGTGATATCCTAGCGAACTGCTCGAGTTTAATCTTTAATCACATCTTTAATCTTTGAACCATGACGAGATACAGTAGGAAACGGTCCTTCTTTGTTCTGGAAATGTTCACTGCCCTTTTTTATTATGTCAATGCGAACATTATCAGGTACCGGTAAACTCCAATGTGAAACATCTCTCAAGTGTTGAACTGATTCTTCGAAGCAAATGCTATCTCCGAAAGTAGCATTAACGGCGTCATTTTCATTATTTATTTTGATTCCGTCAAGGTCCTGGGTCGCCTTCATTGATTCTGTATTGTCGATGTTGCTATCTGAATGTGAGTCTCCAAGATGTGAATCATAAGTTTCGTCAGCAGGAGACTCGGGTACTTTACTTGAACTTTGGCCGCTATCTGCTTTTGTGACATATTTGAAAAGAGAACCGGACATGATCTGAATTTCATCCATTTTAGCCTTTTTGACTTTTCTCTGTTGAAACCCGCTTTCTCTTTTCGAAGTATGAATTCTTCGAGGCATATTTCGTTCTGGGTATTCTGAAATATATTTTTAGTTAGTAAGTGATACGTTGATTTTATAAACTAACTATAACAGTAAATAAACACCTACACGTTACGTAACTAGCTTTGTGAAATATATTTTTATATAAATAAACAATCCTGCGTCTGGGTGTAAATATGTATTTAAGTATTATTAGAAAAATACTAGTTAAATACTCCACCTTGATTGTGATATCCGTGCCACGAGTGCTCGAGCTACTCATCTCGGAGCCAAATCAACGTACGCGAAGTTGTATGATATGATTATGATTACTTTCAATCAAAAATCTAAACTTAATATATTCCGTTTTTGTAAACAAATCCCATTGCTATTAGATCGGAAAATAATAAGTAAGTAAATAATAAATAAGTATATTATTTACAATTAAACATTATTACCTAAAGTAATATCGTAAAACGTGTAGAAATATAAATAAAATCTTTTTACGCCAGCAAACCCTTTATAACCTATTTTAATAAATAAATACCTTTAGTAGATAGTAATACTTGCCCAAGCTAAACAAAAAAATATTACTGCAATCCGTCTAAAATACCTTCTGTAGGTACTTATTTATCATCTAGGATGGCTCAATAATATAGTTTTAAAATACACAGTAATTAAAAGAGAATAAAATAATTGAAGGGTTTTTCAAAATAATCTAAGATACTGCTATTAGATACTAAATGAATTAAAAATGTAAGTATTACCTGTAATAACAAAAATACTTCACTTACCTTGTTTATTTTCTTCAAGAATCGACTATACTAAATCGGTTTTTATACAAAAAATGTTGTTTATAATATCTAATACTTAACAAATACTTTGCACTAGACAGTAGACGTTCACAGAGAATATTGAAATGAATGCGGTCGGAAACAAAAGAAATGGCCCAATCCACAATACAAGTGACGAGCGCTATATCGAGGGAATCTGCTGACTAGCGTTGGTTATGCGCGAACAGGGTATTAAATTTTGGGGGAATCCCAGATAGATTGACAGTGTGCACATTGTTTTTTTTCTAAATATCAATTTATTATGCTCGTGGTACGATATCATAGTTACCTAGATAATTTTATTAGTGGCGGTTATGCTCTCTACCATAGATTTACGATTTTTTATAGGTAGAAAGAACTACAACTGATTGTCATAGTCGGGCTTGGGTGTCACGCCAGTCGCCACTGCAAAATGTAATGTACAAAATGCTCCAATACACTTACAAATGGAGTTCATCGAGATTCAAGAAGACAATTTTCCAGGGCTTAGAAAATTCGCAAAAAGATTGATTTGTGCCTTTGGCAGTACTTATCAATGCGAACAGTTCTTTTCATTGATGAAAGTTAATAAATCAACACATCGTACAAGACTGACTGACGATAATTTGGAAAATTCTTTACGTTTTTGTATCAGTGGAATTAATCCAAATATCGATGGATTAGTTTCCCAAATTCAAGCTCAAGTGTCTCATTGATTTCGGTGTATTTAACTTTCGTAGTTTGCAACAATTGCAAATTTAACGATTTAATTATAATGTACCATTTTTTTTTATTTCTTGTTGTTATTTTAATAAATTGTACTATAATAACATTGTCGTATTATTTCATGTCTAATATCTATCGCAAAAAATATTATCACTACTTTAAAATGCACTAAGTACTTTTAAACGCGGCCCGCGAACGTATTTGCACGCTAAAATTTGGCCCTCAACCTGTCAAAGGTTGCCCATACCGTATCTAGATTTTGGCTCTTTAGGTAGATTCGTAACGGGCTTCTGCGTTCCCGTCCATAGATCTCTGTCAAAAGTTCAGGTTTGTATGATAAGATCATGCTGTCGTCTGTCTTCAGCGTTGTTAGCTGGCTTTCTTTAATAAATAGAATTCTTGCTAACACTTTGAAACCTTTGTTACGTTCTACTAGCTTTGATAGGATCGCTTTTTAATTGGCGTGCGTCACCATTCAATGACTCACGAGATGCGCATATAGAGCTTATACGTACACACATCACCTGAAGATTGCAGAAACATTTCACGCCTCTCCTCCATGTGTTTAAGATTACAATCAGAGAGTTTTTGGTCCTGTTTATACATTGGATCTTATAGAACTTTTCGATAAATTTTTTGATATTCCTACTATTGGGGTCACTCGCTCCGCGAATGCGGCAAAAGTGAACTCGCATTGCAGGTCACTGGCACTGAATGGCATAAGCTAGGTTAAAGTATATAATACTCAGTATTCAAGTAATAATTCAGTGGAACTAATAAATTAACGTGGAGTAAAGTTTAGTTTTTGTATACGTTAGCACTTAATAAGTTTAAGAGTCAATGTCAAAGTCAGTGTTAAAATATCGTTTTAAATTCTCATTCGTATTTTATAAAACCAGCGAGTGTAGCTGGCGCAACAAAATTTTGTAATTAATTTAATAAATAGTTTTATTTTTAATCAAAGTAAAAGAGTTATTTGTGGTTACAAGCGATTTTTTGCCCCTACACAACACACGCATCATATGATTCTACGGAACGGATCTTACACAACACTCAGACTTAGTAGTTATTTAAAAAAATTATTGCTTACCAATAAGATTTAACAAACTTAATGAATCGAAATTAAGTAATTTGGTAAAATAAAATGCAGTTTAGGTAGCTACTACTCATGATTAGTAAGAAAATTCAAGAAATATACGTAATTTGTTATGCAGATTAAAAAAAAAAGAATAAATATTTCGATCTATGTAAAGAGTTAACCTCTTTTTTTTTTTTTGATATGACTAAACTGTTAGCCTTTGGGGCCCTATCCAAAAACAGAGCCGCTGCGGCTTTTACAGCTTCACCGAGTAGTTAACCAAGAACGGCTATGCGGTTAACTTATAGGCGGTGGAAGTGGGAGCGAGAGGTACTCCAGCGAAATCTCTCTTTAACTTGTTAAAAGACCACGGTCTGTCGAGAACTGCAGTATGTTCTATTTTAGAACGTATCTAAAGCTGCATTAACAGGTTCTTACCAAATCTGGCTTGGCAGGGAGGGTATCGCGGGCAGTCAAGGTGAGCGCTGATGTGCGTCATAACCCTTAAACCTACACCTGGGTCCCAAGTCCCGGGGACTGCTCGTGTTCCCTCTATCTGCTACATGATGGACCCGGCAACCCACATGGTGAATCCATGGAATGCTAAGATGTTTATCTCATATTATCATTATATCATTGGCTCACTAACTGCCTCATTAGCAACTGCTATGCTGGAGGTCCTGGGTTCAATTCCCAGGTTGAGCCAAGTGTTATTGGGTTTTTCCTATGAAATTCTCAGTAGTAGCTTAGAGTTTGGCTTTTTGCCTGATTAATGGCAATAGGCTTGCCCCCTATTACATGGGACCTAAAAACACTCTGTGAACTGTGGGTGTTCATTAGTACACCTCCGCCTAACCCTTCAGGGAATACAGGCGTAATGGTATGATGGTGATATAATTTCATTAATATGAAATTATGTTTGTGTACTTTGATAGGATATATTTGACTTCCTCTTTATAATTCTGACTACTTTTTGATACTGATATTTATGACAAAATTTATACACAATGTTAATACATTGTATAATATAAAATGGTTTGTTATTATATTATGGTCGATGAGGAAATACAGTTGTTGATAAACATAGATAACAGAAGAGGAAAGATAATTGGACACTTGATAAAGCACAAAAGTTTTATAAAACAATTTTGGAAGGAAGATTTGAAGGAAAGCAAGGATGAGGAAGACCTTGATGACACTTTTTCCAAAAGTGAAGGATAATATGGGAAATCATGTCATATCAAGAGGTCAAAAGAAAGGCAGAGGATAGGAAACAATGGCAACAGCTTCACCAACAAGACAGAGTTTTTTAATTAAAGCATGATACAAAATTAGATAACTAGTTTGCTCCGACAATATTTAAGTAAGAATAAATACACCTTGTAAGTAATTAATTTAACAGCATGTTAACAGATTTTAGTTCCATTTTAATAATATTTCAACATAGTATTTTTCTTTTTAGGAAATTAACATTTGTTCAGATTAATGATATTATATTAAACATTTTCTGCTCCTGTAAAAGCGCTACAAATTACAGACTATTGAAAAAATGAAATACATTCATCATCAGACTTATGAACTGGCAACCTGTTTCAGAGGTCCTTCTAAATACTGAGCTATAGCATTAATTTTTTCCTTCAATATACCAAAACCTACACTTTCTTTGGCATAAAGACAAAGTAACAAGTTGGCTACTTGTGTTATTGCGATCTTTCCGTTCATACAATCAACTAATATCAAATGAAGTTTGTCTTCTTTGAAAACATTTCGACCGTGTTTCTCATATGCTGACCAAACATTACTTGCGATTGCTGCAGTCACTCTAGCGTCCTTATCGTTATAACCAGAATAAGCTAGAAGTGCGCCCTGATGATTCAGCAACCTAAAAGAGAGTTATTATTAGAACTTACTTTCAAATAATATACATACAACAAAATTCTGAATATATTACAGTGTGTTCTCTACACCCCCAGTGTTCGCTTGGCTTAAAACCTGCGTTAGTGCTTTTGGCTTCAACATCTTTATTCATTTATCTTGAATATGTTTTTCAACGCCAACGTATACAAACTTTAATAGGTATAATTATTACCTACTATAGAAGATTTATTAGATTAATAGAATACTCAATACAGTGATTGATATTCTTTTCTAATTATTTTTGTTGATTATTATAAAAAATAGAGAAATTGACGAACGTGTGACAATCAGCAGGGTGACCGTTTCAAAATTAGGTAATGTACTAGCAAAATGTGTGGCCAGTACTAAAATATACTAAATGAGAAATATTATTGTAATAAAAATCAACTAACATGTTAGGGTCATTATTGTAATTTAATTATTTTAGGAGACAAAGTTTACGGTATAAATAAGACTTGTTTCGTCACTTCAGCTGTTGCGTCAGAGTTATACCTATTATACTTTTTGGGGTTATAAAATAATAATAAAAAACATTACATTATTGAAACTATTTATTCTAAATCAATCATTATTACTAATTTTATTACAATAAATCATAACTGGTGAAGGGTCAAAAGAAGTGCAACATTTTTTTTTTTTTTTTGTTAACGTGGAGTGGAAAACCCGTCATGGGTACACACTCGCCCGGGGGAACGAGTGGTTATGTGAGACTCCTACTCACTAAAAAACTCCACGGTGCACCGTCCGCCGCCATGCTGGGGCGACGCGGGCACTGCGCTGGCATCCAGCCGCGCCGCCCCGGCGGCAAGGCCCGGAAGGGCCGCCCGTTGACGGAGACAGCCCGGTGACGAACTGTCTCCCCGTCCGCCAAACCAGTGCAATGGGAAGACAGGCCCCCCGACCCATCTCCCCTTGGTTCGGCCTGGCAGGAGAAGGAGGCGGATGAACCACCACCTGTCCCCCACCCACCCGTCGTTGGGTTTTTTATAGAGGTTTTCTCCTCTGTCCCTGCCATAATGTTTGGCATATGGCGGGGGTAAGGGGCGAATGAACGCACCCCCACCCCGCTAGCCCGGCCCAGTTAAGCTTGTTTAACATGTAATAAGAAAGAAATGTTCTTGGTTAAAAATCTATTTCTATATTTCGTCCTAATGAAATTAACTTGCGAAAAAATTCTTTTACACTCAGCATTAGTAATCGGTACACACATACACTTTACAAAATTTGTGATATTTTTAAATTTTGGGTGGCATCTCTATAAGAATTCTTACTTACACCAATGTTAACTGACTGGCTTCTTTGCTGAGAAATTTATTTTGCAACATTGATACCTAAGTATAAATCATTTAGCTCCACAAAATTTACAGTACTATTTGGATCAACATCTTCAATAGCAATAGATCGCACATAGCTACTTCTCATGTAACAACTAATTGTTCTGAGCATATCAGATATGTCTCGGTGAATAGTATTAACTACGCAAAGATTTCCTTGGAAAATTATATTAAATATTTTTATAATAAGTAAAATTTAATCTAAAAACAAAAAATATAGGTATATTTGTTTGTTTTCGTAACTTTCATGTAGGAAAACTGCTGAATGATTGTGTTGTGAGAGATGCTCTTGTAGAAAATATTACTTAAAGGCATTCCACTGCTCTACTATACGATTGACAAGAGCATGTAGAGATAACCAACGTATTTCATAGTGACGCAAAATATTATTTCGTTCTGAACCTAAAAATCTTGAAATTCTATAAATTCTCTTTGACGTTTGGAACTGTAGCTAAAATAATTATGCGTTTCTTTGACAACTTGATCTAGAGCTCTTGGTAATTTCTTGCAAGCGAAGCTTACTGCTAAGGCACACGAATGACATACACATTTAACAAAAATGCAATTCGGACTGACAGACTTAATTTTCGACACAATAGTATTACTTTTTCCGAACATCACATTTGTTGTGTCAGCTGCAAATCCTATCATATCTCTTAAATTCAAATTTAATTCATTTAAAGCCTTACACAATGATTGAAAAATGTCATCCGCTGTCTCACCTGAAAGCATAAAAACTTCGTTTTTAGTTTTTTATCATTGACTCTATAAAACTTAATTGCTACAGCAATTATTTTTTCAGTTGTAATGTCGGTCTGATAGACTAGGAGTATTCTTGATGTCTGATAATAATTGCTTCTCAAATGACGGTGCCATTACGTAATAAATTAACTGTGCAGGCTTTGTGGGTTTGCAGGTAAAACCTTTTGCAATTTCCGAGTCAAGAAACATTTTTCCAAACAGTTCACTAAGATGATCCATCGCTCGAAACGAAATATTATGTTCTGCTAAAGCGGCGCAAAATGTAAGCTCTACTTTTCTAATCTCTTGAGATAATGTACCTTTGCTTTTTAATAATTTATCGATCTGCAACAAAAAGTAATATGTATTAAATTTACTAAAAATAACAATGCCTAGAATAATATGTCTATGTTCCCTTTAAAACTATACCTTGTTCATCTTACGAAGAAGAAGAAGAATAAATTTAACTACAGTCAAACCTGGATAAGCGAGAGCTCAAGGGAGCACAATCTCATTCTCGCTTGTACATGCAGGTACATGGGTAGCGTTTCTCTTTTATAGAGGTACGCAGCAATAACAAGTCACAGCAACTTTATAAGAGTAGGTATCAAGATCCTTACGAAAAAAAAAAAAAAATTCATGCACTATGTAATTTTATTTTATTTAGAACTTATTTACACTTTAAAAAATCCGTCAATTTCGTTTGGGTTTCTGTTTTTGTATTTTAAATGTTTTTCTCTGACTAATAAATTTTGTCGAATATTACTTGATCAACAACCGCCGCGTATTCAAAGTACTGATGGACCGTCTCCAACGCATTTAAAGCTAGCTTCATTGGAATGATCTTTATTTCTGTTTCCGGAATCTGTGCCTCATTTTCACTGTCATTTCCAGCAATACAGGTGTTCACACAATTCTTAACGATATCGTCGTCGGTTTGTTCTCCAACGGTAGTTACGTCGTCGACAATTTGAACGAAATCTTCGAAGCTCGGCATTAACATATTGGATTCGTGAGACACAAGCTTAGTCCATTCCTCGTTGCTAGGTCCAACTTCAACATCATTTTCCTCTGGCAAGTCTTGCTCATCTGTACTTTTCCAAAACCCAGCTTTCTTGAAGCAGTTTTTGACAGTAACGCAGTAAGTACCATGCTTTTCTAGCAAATTTCATAGATAGAAGTACGTTAATATATGAGCTACTGTTTTCTATCAGACTCGTAAGAATATGTTTAACGACTTCTCTGCGATAAAAGCGTTTAAAAGTATGAATGATGCCTTGATCTAATGGTTGAAGTTTACTAGTGGTGTTAGCAGGTAAAAACATTACTTTTACTTTTGAAAGTGTTGGTAAGCCCGTATGGGCAGTACAGTTGTCAATAAATAGCAGAATTTTTTCTCAGTTTATCTTCATTTGTTTGTTAACTTTTTTCAACCAATCTATAAATAATATCTTGGTCATCCAAGCCTTTGTATTATTGGTATAGTCACCGGGTAGAGTCTTGACACCTTTAAAACATCTAGGTCGCTTTGATTTTCCGATAATGAGAAGTGGGAGTTTGTCCGTACCACTTATGTTTACACACTGGATAAGTGTAAGGCGTTCCTTGCTTTGTTTTCCTCCATGATATTTTTCGCCTTTAAACGTTTTCCGGATAAATGTTTTATCCGGAAGGCACTTGAAAAACAAAGCAGTTTCATATCCGCGTTGTAAATATCGTCTGGTTCATAGGTACCCTTCGAAAAGATTTGGCAGATCTTCAGTCCAGTGGTTGCACACACCTTGGTCCACAGATTTACTTTCCCCAGCTGCTTTTTTGAAAGCTATATCATGACGCCTTTTAAAACCCTCTAACCAGCCGTTGCTAGCAGAATAGTTCTGGATTCCCAGTTTTATAGCAAACTCTTTTGATTAGTCTTTCAACAAAGGTCCATCTATGGGAATGTTCTTATCGAGAGTTTGTTTTATCCATTCCAAAAGGCACTTTTCGATATTGGGAAATTCAGAAACTCTAGTCCTCTTAATATTTCCATGTCCAACACAGCACTCAGACTTTATAAGAGTCTTTTGATTTTATAATAGGTGGATTCTGGTAAATTAAACTCCCTCTGAACTTCATTTCGCGATTTTCCGGATTCAAACGCATTCACTATTTTAAGTTTATCACTTAATGACAGTACATTAATTTTCATTCTGACATGATGCAGAACAGAACTTTCCTTCGCAAGTGATTAACGATAAACTGAGTAAGTTCGACAAACAGGACGGTACATAGGCACACGTGTCCATTCGAAAAGAATGCGATAAAATAACAACGTTATTAAGTTCCACGAAATTGAATAGGTACAATATTGACGAGAAAACAATACAAAAACAATGGTAGGAAGTTCCACGAAAGTTAAGAATGAGTCATGAAATAACAGATGTTAAATTTGTAATTTGTTTTGTCATTTATTCCTCCTAAATAATATAAATAAATAAAACTCGACTGTCGCTTATAGAGGTATAGATAAGTAGCAGTCTCACTTACGGAGGTCCATGATGGAAAAACGAATCTCTCTTACAAAAGTTTCTATTTCTCGCTAATAGAGGTTTTGGGAGCTTAAAATGACGGGTCCTGGCTATTACTCTCACTTATCCAGTTCTCACTTACCCAGGTTTGTCTGTATTACATTGTGCAAATTATGACATAACTTAAAAACAAGCATTTCGACTATCAAAATTATCATTATAAAATATTTTGCACAACAAAATCCTAAATATTCGTAACTTCCTCTTCAAAATAATTTTTGTGAATTTTCGTTTTTTTTTCTTACCACGTGCGCATTATTTTTTGTTACTTATAAATAACTAAAACAGTAAAACTAAGGAACTGACAGTTAATCGTAGGAATTGAATTGATTGATTGGTGTAAAGCGTGTACTTTAATTTATTACTTCCTTTTTTAATTTCGAATAAAAATGTATAGTATTTTTGTTATTGTTACAAACTCGCCAAACCAACATTTTTACTGCAATTAAAAAAATGAATCTTGTTGTTTGTTTTAAATTGTTATTATAGTTCTTTATTGTTATTTCATTTCCAAAGCTTACACACCTCTCAATTGTCGATTATCGATTATATATAACTCTAAAATAATTTATAATCGAAAAACAACTACCAATTTAAGAAAAACTACATCTCTAAAATAAATATTTGACATGTATTATAAATATGTATGTACATTGTAATAGATGAGACATGCGCAAAACAGTACTCTATGAAGTAATGCCATATGGCATGACATTTCGTGCTGCGTAATATGGCATTAGAGCAGTACTCAGTACTCTAAACATGACCCGTCCGAAATAACGCAATGCTTAGACATACATATAGCCCGCTAACAATTACGTATGTGCTATTGTACTGAATGTTCTGATGTCATAAATAGACCTTTTATTATTGCCTATTTGTATAGTTTACTTGTACGAGTGACGACACGGCGTTATGAAAACGCAAGCTTTATTGAAAAAGTTGATTTTCCTTCAAACTTAACCATTATGAGATTATGAAATATTTCTAATAGTGGTGGGCGATTATGAGATAGTAATGTTATCATTCGATAACAACGATAACTCGATTTATTTTAAACATTACAATACACTTCAGTACCTACGTACAGTACTTAGAACGCGACGGACCTATCCTATAACCTCTTGCTATGGAACGTCATGTTTAGAATTATGTGACATGCTAAATTTTGTTGGGTTATAGGTACTGTTACAGTACGCGGTCGTGACATATTACGCGTAATACATGACTCGCAGTACTTACACATGTCTATAATAGATAAACTTATACATTGTTGTTAGCGACGCATAGGCCTGAGCGTGATGATAAAAAATAGTAATTGTAAATATAAGTTGTAGGGATTAATAAATTGTATGAACAATCATCAATCTAATGTTTTGAATGTAATATTACGACTTGTAGGTATATAAGAATAGTAAATAAGTTATAAAAATGTTTATAATGTCATAGAAATAGTCACTTAAAGTATTGAACTCATGTATCGTCAATAATCCGTGTTATATATAGAAGTTATATGTAATGTTTAATGTCGTATAGGTTAATTAGCCTACTATGTATGTTTTTACAATGTTTATAACGTTGAATAGTGTATACATAACGTGTTTCAAGCCATTTAAAGTTGTAATGTTTAACGCTCTATATTTACAATGTTTATCAACCTATAATGTTGCAATTAGTGTTTTTATATAGGTATTTATGTGTGCAATGACATAAAACAGTTTTTATAGTAATTCAATAAGTGTGTTTAGAAATATTAGCAATTTATTAGACATTGCATACAAATAATAATAATAATGTAGATAGGGACAGCAATAGAGAAGCCGCGACGCGTCACCGCGGTTAACGGGCCTTGACCATGTTTGGTAATGCGAGAGCAGTACAGAGAGAGACGCCATCGCTCCGTCTCGCTCTCCGGCAGCAAGATAAAAGGCGAGCCACCGGGGCCTACCGGCCCCTCGCCCGACTGCATCCTCTGTTATGTGCTGCAAGCAAAATGTCCACGAGACACAAGCTTACGCTCTACAAGATGTGTATCCGTCCGATCATGACATATAGCTGCGTTGCGTTCGCACATATGCCAAGTTATAACTGGGAACGCTTACAAGCTATCCAGAACAAATTTCTTCACCGCCTTACCGGTGCCCCCTGGTTTGTTCGTATGGAGGATCTCCATAGAGATATGGACCTTCCCTCGATACATGCATATGCCAAACACCTTTCTCGCTCGTATTTCGACACCGCGTCGAACCACGCGAACCCCTTAATAAAAGCGGCAGCTTCTTATGTTCCCGACCCCAACGCCTGCCGGAGAAAACGCCGGCCGCGTAATATATTCACTGACCCGCCCGACCAAACCGAAAAAGCTAACGCGTTCTACGCCGACACCGTCTCTCCAAACAGAGCGTGCCACCGCCCACGCCCGCGTAACCACCGTTCTCTCCGCAGAGGACGGGCGGTCAACTTCGCTCCCGCACACCCGTCACGTCCACCCTCTCTAGCGGCAACCCAAGCCTAGGTCCGTTCCTCGGTGTGAAGCCCTTGGGTCAGGCAGCCGCCCGCGCGATACAAAGTGACACTATACGTGCAACACTTAGTTACCCACACACAACATTACACACGTATGAACACACACACGTGCACACCACACAGGTACATAGGTTCTGTAAGGGACCTTTTTTTTCTTTTTTTGCGCTAGTTAGACTATTGCGCTAGTTAGTGTAGAAAAACCATTCCGATTACTGAATACACATACGCACGGTTCCTTCCTTCCTCCCAGGAGGAGGGGAACGTGCATATGAGTATATATTAGTTAGCTCGAATTCTCATAAGATTAGGGAATTAGTTAGACCGCGACTTTTTCGCATTCGCGACGACCGCCCGAGCCGAGGTTCGGCCACTCTGGCACCCTCGTGCGGGTCGTCACAAACTTTCGCGGCTGAGTGCCCTAAGCGCTCGCCCCCAAGTCCGGTGAAGCTGTAAAAGCCGCAGCGGCTCTGTTTGACGATAGGGCCCCTAAGGCTAACAGTGTAGTCAGTTCTAAAAAAAAAAAAAAAAAAAAAAAAAAAAAAAAAAAAAAAAAAAAAAAAAAAAAAAAAAAAAAAAAAAAAAGGCCTACCGGCACCTCCGGTGAAGCTGTAAAAGCCGCAGCGGCTCTGTTTTAGGATAGGGCCCCTAAGGCTAAAAGTGTAGTCAGTTCAAAAAAAAAAAGAAAAAAAAAAAAGGCCTACCGGCACACACAGGTGCCACAAGCTGAAGACTCAAGACTCAAGAAACAAGACTGGAAGAAACAGTACCCAGAAGATAGTACTAAGAAATTTTATATTGAGAAAAAGTTATTGTGTCTTGTATAATACAGCGAAATTTATTGTGGTATCTGTGTGTCATTGCATCTTCACAAGTTCAACCCGCCAGCGATCCAGTCCTCTCCGCTTCCGTGCTACGTCAGCGCCGCGCCTACCAGCAGGCACCTCACTGCGTGTGTGTACCTAAATGTTTCGCCCTCTTCACGCCCAGTAGTTTCGGGTATGAGCAGAGTCGGTCGCACGTAGTGAGAGGGGCTCGCACGCACTGGTTTCCAGACAGCTGGTTACCGTAGCGTGTCATCCGCCGTCGGTCATACAGAGTACGAGGGAATCGTTTCTGTCGCGTTCGCGCCCTTGGTGCGCGGTCCCGCTCTGTATTGGTTGACGTAGCACATTTGTAACGGGCAGACGCACGCCCATTTTAATTGTACATAACATGATATTAATTATTAACATGTATTTATGGAAAACATAGTTATGAATATAATATAAAATGTTCTATGTTATCTTTCTATTTTATATTATAACGTCTAAAATACTTTTAATAAACTTACCTTAGATTGCCCACCATAATGAATAATGTTCTTTCGATGTTTTTCAGAGTCTGCGTGATTCTTAACTGTTGCGTCTCTCGCAATTCTACTCAAAAAAGATACTCCACAAGCTTTACAAAAAGCAGTTAATCCGTTCAAATGTCAAACAATTGTAATAGGGATCTCTCGTATGATTACTAGAATAGACTTCAGCTCGCTGCCTCAGATTATATTCAGTGATCTTGTCATACCGTTTAGTACGGATGTAAAGGACCTTGGTTTACACATTGATGCCAAATTGGATTGGAGAACTCATATTTCCAAGGATAGTCAGAAAGTGATCGGTACTCTAAAGTCTTTTTATCGCCTGAAAAATTTTCTCCCAGTTAAAACGAAAACCATGCTAGTGCAATCTATAATATTTCCTATAATTGACTATGGTGATGTGTGCTTTTACGATCTGAATGGTGACCTTCTTAACAAACTTGACAGATTACTCAACAATTGCATTCGATTTGTTTTGATTGATTGTATATGTGTAGTATATATGTAGTATTTTGGTGTTGATATTTTATTTATATATTGTGATATTAAATAGGTTAAACATAATTTCATAAAAACCTCACCTGTTACACCTACCAACATTTATCTCTGCATCACCTAATGGTTGACTGGCAGAGAATGCCTTAGGCATTAAGTCCGCCATTACGTATTTAACGCATAATGTGTAAATAAATAAATTATCACTGTGTTTATCCTTTGTCAACCAAGAAGCGAAATTAGGATTTTGTTCCCATTGTACTTTGTATTTTTGTTCGTATTTACGTTTCATCTTCGCACTAAGTTTCGTTACATGTCAAAAGCAAATAAATAAAAAAAACCGAAAAGACGGGTGAAATCGGGAGATTTTTATTCGGAATAAAACAAAAGTATATTATGTTAATAGTACATTCAGTTATTTAATTATAATCATCTAATTAGGTACATACAAACATTTATTCGAGATTGAAGATTAATATATTGTACTTACGTTGAATCATTTCCGTCTTCATAGCTATTTTTGTAAACATTTCATGTATATTGAAATTGTAACAATTTTGATTATTTTCTCCTATACATCTTTTTGTGTGTAGAAAGCCTATAATTGACTCGGTGGACAGCTTATTCCGTTTTTTAATTTCATCGAATTCATGGATGAAAATAATCTTTCCACATTAGCTGATGAGTGCGGCAAACTGAAAACTATGTAAACAAAAGAACAAACGTTTTCAAACATTCGTGAGCCATCACCACATTTCATACTACTCACGCTTGTCCAAAACTCTTCTGTTTTTTCACTGAGTGACTCAATTTCTCTAGTATTACGAAGCAAACGCCACTCTGTGTCAATTTTTTGATAATCATTGATCTCTAAGAAATTGGGAAATTGTTTACATATGTATTGGTACTATTAACGAAAGTTCATCTTTTTTGTCATTTTCCGGATTGAAAGCCCCTAAACAAAGCTATTTTCACTAGACAATGATAAACTTTACTTCAAGCTGTTTCAGTGGAGTTTGCTTTAACATACCGTCACGTTGAATGACCGTATTCGACGTGGTACGAGGAATTTTGTGAAGTCCCCGTGCATTGATCTTGTGTCACTGGTTGTTGTTGTTGTTTTTAATTGTTAAGGCCCGTCCTATAAGCCTAACTTCGCAATTTTTAAACTTAGCTCTAACAAGAGCCGCTCCCTTTTAAAACTCTCCAGGAACTTTTTTTAGCATCTCAAAATGAATGTAACTAGTTTTTATTTATAATTCACCTCACTTGTGTACAACAACCAAACTATATTACGTAAATTGTTTTCGTCAAAATTACGTATTATTTGGCTAAATAACATAAGTCTATGAAATAAAACAAACACACGACTACATGGCACTTCAAGATCCCGCCAAAAAACTGTTGACAATCTGTGTGTTACAGGATTCTTGTAGTGTTGCAGTATTAAAAATATTATTTTCAATTTTTAACAATAAATATTATTTTACATTATTTGAAAATTCAAAAATTTGGGTCATAGCGTTGCTAAATCGGAATATCTGGACAAAATGACCAAAATCAGTATACCTCCCGATAAATCGGGAGCATTTGTAACTATGCCTGAAGTCTGAATACCTCTGAAGTCTGGTGAATTTAGGTTATTTATATAATATAGAGAGCATAGACTTATAATACAAAGACGAAACGAAAACGAAAAGACGGCAAAAGTTAAATACCAAAATCACGAATCATTTCAATTATATACAGGTGTCCGGTAATGAATGGATAACCTTGAAATGGCATATAGCAGAACTTATGGCCGTTCAGAAAAAAATGCGAAACAAAAACATCCTAGGTAGTACCCAAGATATAATTTTTTTAAATAAAAAACTACAAATTTTTACCTAGTTTTAAATTCTTGTACACTGCGACCACAAATGACTGAATTCTATCGGTTTTTTGTTGTTCTATTATTATACGCTAACTATGCCAATCGATAAGCAGTAAATAATTTGACTAGCTATGGTAATATTTAAAAAAAACTAGTATAAATTTTTCAGTGAAAAATTTGCTAAAATATTTTTTTTTACAAAGTTTAAGCATCTTGGCTATATTTTTTTTTTAGAAAACATTAGTGACCAATAACTTTAAAATAATGTCGGGTTTGAGTAGATTTCATAATGGTATAATTCATTATTATATCTTATGTAAATAGTGAATTATTGCTATTATTGTAGAAAAGGAGCAAATTTCACTAAATACCAAAATATTTATTAAGGTAATATTTTTTACATTAAATTGTACCTGACCATTAAGGTTTATTAAAAATCATCACTAGATATTAATAATGAATAAAATTAGCATATAAGAGTCCACGGTTGTTACTCAGAAGAATACTGGATACTAATAATACCCACTGGAAGAATAGCTCGTGCTGATCTAGATGTGGTACTGGAGGAAATCGAGCTTGATCCTTCGACCTCTACGCGAGCAATAGCTCGACGCACAGGCATTGGAAAATCGACCGTGCACGACATTTAAAAAAATAATAATTTGCACCCATTTCATGTGACACTTGTTCAAACTCTTCAATTAAGAGATTATGATTATATAAGTTAAATTAAATTTTGCCTCAGCATTTTTTTAAAACATTTTGATCAGTTAAAATTTAAATTACACGTATAAATTAACCAATGAACAAATAAACCGAAATCTAAAATAACAACCGAATAAAGATATATTCCTCGAAATAAACAATAACACGATACGAAAAATCAAAAGAAAAAAATAATAATAATAAAGTGTACAAGATGCCTAAACTATTTAAATCTCTTATGAAGCAAGCCTTATTTTTATACCTAATAAATCCGGCTGAAGGACCAAAAAAAATGTGGTGGCAACCACCACTCACACACTGGGTGTGATATTCTATCCCTGTAGATTAAGTGGACTGTATATTTTTAAACTGGTTGGAAGTAGATATCACACAAAATAACTGCCGAATATGGTATACTATAACCGGGATGAAGGCTCACTTACTTTTCCGCCGATGATATTAATCCAAGAGATCCAGGCTCCAAATGCGTTTACTCCAAGCCGAAATATGCACAGCACCTTTAGGTATGCACTATACCGCCGAAACAATTACAAGTGTGTCGTGAGATGTTAGACGCCGCACCGGTATCCGTCCGAGTCCCACGAGCAAGTGACCAGTCATCTTCGATTTTTATTGTAGGGGGTAATTTAAGAACAAAAATAATTTTGCATACCCCAATCAATTTATTAGCCCGAACAAGCAGGTTGAATATTTCCTTCTTTTACACTCAAAATTAACCAGAAAACACATAAATAGCAGACACTATCAACAGTCGAAGAAAAGTTACAAATTTGCCATCATAGAAATTTTGAAATGGCGGCTTCTGATTGGTTGACTGTGACAGAAGCGGATTTGCTCCTAACAAATTTTGTATCAAAGAGGTTTTGCATTTGAACGCCACTTTTAAAGTACATTTTGTCTTGGATTAAGGTGTATTTGCTTTTTCATGTTTTTAATATAGTGTTGCTGCTTTCGAATACTACAATTTGATATACTCAGTTATAAAATTAACAATATTAGACTGAAGCGGTTTTGCTTTTAAACCTCTCAAATGTTTTGTCATTTTTGCCGTTTGCGGTTGTTTTTTTAATTCAACTACACACTCAACGAAACTATTTCAAGCGTACCGACGTTTCAAACACAAATTGCGTTAGAAACTAGAATGATCATGTTGCTAAACAAAGATTTTATTTGCATGGCTGATATGGGTAAAAAACGGTGAGTTATTGGTTTCTAACTTCAATTTTTTATTTTATGTACGAATAATCTGTCATTTTTATTTTAAAGCAAGTACTATATTATACAATTACGCAATTGAAATTCTATTTTAAATATCTTTTTAATTTTCAATACATCATTAGTGATTAATTTATTGGTTGGAGTTGAAGAAATTTTACAGTCCCGATGTGGTATTGAAACTTTAATTGACAGTTACCAGACACTTCCTCAGTTAGAGCTATGTTTATGCCTAGTGTAACTCTACTATAAATTTGAAACCTAAGATTGCGCTGCGTAAATTTTAAAAACGCTTCCCAGGCAAGGCGGCAACTAAAAAGATTATAATTATCTTCGCACAGATTATTTTTCACCAAATGTACAACCATGTTAAGTCTTTATATGTCTCCCAATCTTTTAAAATAACGATGGTTTCATGAATTTTCAAATCTTCTTTCAATAACGGTACCTACTTCTCACAATCTAATATCTCCTATGTTACCCCTTAGGATTAATATAATAAAATTTTTTTTTACCTGATAACTATTTTAATTATGTTTAATGAAACACCTTTTTCTCAAATCTTTGGTGTTTTTCAGTGATTTTAATTTCTATGTATGGTGAAACATGAATCTTTAACTTCAGTGATTTTAATTTCCATGTATTGATGATAAGGTTTACAACCTTTTCACAAGACAATGTTTTAAAATCCTTATGGTAATGTCCATCAGACAAGGCATGCCAATGAGATATACTAATGCAATCATTTGATCATAAATATATCTTGATTATAACCATTAGTAATTACTAATTTAACATAATGAATGCAGTTTCACAGTAAATATGTATGTATGTATTCTTAAATGAACTATTATATATCATACACCCATAAATGTACAGTATGAGACTTAATGTAATTTGGCTCAACCTACATTACTTAAGTTGTACAAAATTTCAAGATACTGTATATTTGTATAAATAGATTAATTTATTGATTGCATAGTCTAGTCTTATTAACATCATACAATCAAGTAGTTCAATTTAGTAATACAGCTGTTATTTAGATGAGTTTATTACATATAAGCATTTATCAGCATGATTAACAAATTTTTATCAAGACCTAGCGCATTTTCTTTTGTTTGATCAAATAATTTCTAAATGCAACTTGTTTATCTTTGAAGGATCTCTTTATTTTTCCTTTGGCTTTATGTTTGACCATTTGATAACTTTTAGTTTTCCTTTTTTCTCTATTTGTCTTAGAGCAATGTATATTTTTTCTGCGATCTTTATACCCAAATTTATCTCTATCTTCTCTACCTTTTAAAACAGATTCTAATCTTGCATTCTTGTCATGCTTTTTCTTCTTGTAAATGTTTTCTATAGCTGATAGTTGGACTAATTCCCCAGTTTCTTCTTCTTGTTCTTCCAAGACATTAGATTTCCTTTTAACACCTGTAATTTTCTTCTTTATCTGGGCTACTTCAATGCGTTTAAAATCTTCATCTGTAAATATTGTTTCCATGGCAATTTCTCGAGCATTTTTAATTCTGTCTTCTTTAATCAACTTATGTTTTAGTTTTAATATATTTGAGCTCTCACCCTTTTGAGTTTCTGGATGGTTCAGTTTATTACCTTCATGTTTTTCGTCATCTTCTTCAGCTTCACTGTCTTCACTTTCAGAAGTTATTTCAATTTCAGAGTCATCTGAATCAACATCAACCCATTCATCACTATCAGATTCATCTTTTTTTTTTGTTTTATTTCGTTTTTTATCATTATCTTTTTCCTCTTTTTTTTCCAATAACACTTCTGATCCTGGTATATAGTCTTTAGTGTTAACTTCTCCATACTTCTTTGCTTTCAATTCTATTGATTCTTCTGTTGGTCTTCCTCTATCTTTCTTATGTAACAATTCAGGCATAGAATGTCTATATAATTGTATTAAAGATCTAGCAGCCATCATTACTGACTTTTCTTTGTAACTTTTATACTGGACTAAATCTCTAAGTAAGTCTTCACTTATTGCAAGTGGACATCTTGCACAGATTTCACGTATTGCATTTAAACCAACTGCCATAACATCAGTAGAATTTCTTTCAGTTATAAAATTGTTTGTTATAGCTTTCATAACTGGTTCCATCACTTCAGGTGGTACCAATTCATGTGAACCCTGCGCTGCAAACTGGAGAATACGGGTTACTTCTCTCTGGTGTGGTAATAATAATCTTGCAATAAATGGATAATAATTAAATAAAAACAAGTTGTGCAGACCAATCAATCTAGATATTACATCTAATGTCATCAGTTTCACTTCAAATCTCTCATTTGATAACTCCATCTGTTTAAATAATCTTTCTGCAAATCCCTGAGGATTATTAATGAGATGAAGGGCTGAAAAATTAAAGGAAGGAGCCTTTTGTTTCTTTTTCTTCATCTTCTTTGCTATTTTCTTGACCTTATCCACCATTTTCTCTCTTTTTCTAGTTTTTTTGTTAAATTTATTTGCCATCATGGTTTGTTTTGGGTCAATTTCTTCATCGCTGTCTGAATTTTCTTCTTTCTCTTCTTCATCTCTTCCTAAGAAGAATTTAAGTGATGCAACCATAACTTTGGTCACTTTAGAGAAACATCCAATGTCAGCAATTATATTTACAGTTTTGTGGTCATTCCAAATGTTTTTGTGATACAAGTCAATTAAAATGTCAACAGATAACTTTGCAACTTTAGCGCTCGAATCTTGTAACATTGCAAAAATAAAATTTTGCAATGTGGAATTTAACTTCATATCCTTATGTTTCATGTTCATATTTTTGATATCAGTTATGATATGAGTTTTTAAAAAATCTCTCAGATATTTATCTTGACATTTTAGCAATGTGAAAAATAATTCAAGTAAATCAAATGGTGTGATAAAATTTTTATTCCTGAGCAAAATCAAACATTTGCACAAAGCCAGTCTCATCTCATTATGTAAAATTGAGTTGTGAGTTTTTAGAACATCTATGATTTTTTGTGGAAAAAACTTCATTTCATTCAAATAACATTGAGCAACTTGTGCCAAAAACATAGCTTGTTCATCTAACTTTTTATTGTATTGAGTAGGGTTAAGGTTGAAAATTTCCAATGTTGTTTCAAAGTGAGCAAGTTGTTGATGGAACTCCTCTTTATAAGAATCAGGATCTCGTTTGATTAGGTTTTGTAACTGAGTCAAGTTGTTAGGTAACTGATTATTTTGTCGAACCATTTTTATGTCTTAACACCACAAATATATCACAAGGTATAGTTAATCTTGTAGCACTGTGTTATTACAAAAATAACTCTCGTTTTAAAGAAATGTACATAACCAATAAAAAGCACACTTCCACATATCACAGAACACCATAAAGAATACCATAGAACATTTACTACCGGGGGAAGAATACTATTACTAGAGATGCTCGCTAAGAGTAATACGAGTACATACTTGATACTTATCATTCAATACCATGTAATTTTGGTATCGATACTTTAAATCAAGTAGGTATCAGTGAAATGTACTCCGTCGTACCTCTTTAGAATTTCACTAATTTTCGCATCTTTTTCTATTAATCAGTGGCATTTTTGTACTCATTATGCGTGCGATGTATACATATGATTTAACTTTTGAACAATCTGTGGTTGGTGGAAGAAATTTACCTATTATTTTTGTAGTACCGTATAAGACGTGATGACGTCATGTCACAGTTGCACATTATAATTTTTGATCCTATTTGAATAATGGTAAGAAATCAATGCTATAGAAACAAGTTTTATATATCATTTGCACATTATCAAATCGTTTATTATAATCGTTTTCAATTACAATTCAATATTTAAAAACGATCACTTCTTCAGAAAAATATTTATTAGAAAATAATTGTTTTTGAAGAGCACTTCGAAATCAGAATTTATAATAAAGGACAATTATGTTAGTAATGTTGTTTTTACTTGACTATAATCAATAGAAAAATAACGATATGAGTAAGTACCGTGCTTTTAATTGATTCTGAGAAGGCACTAAAACAGCCGCGGCATTGAGTAGAAAAGTGGAATCTTTCTTAAGATTAAAGTCACCAGATTACGGGGACGGTTTTAAAAGCTGCGGGGGAAATTTAGTAAGAAAAAATATATAGGAGCACCTATTTACTAGGTGAAAAAAGAAGCAGAGAGGATTAGGGTTTTTGAAGGGATAGCTTCTTATGGGAAGGTAAGCCGCTTCGTAACGTAACGCGTTATGGCGCCATTAATAGTAACACAGTTTCAGTTAATCCTAACAACACGCTCGTAGCCTAGCGGTCGTAAGCGTGAGCGCTATGGCCGAAGTTCTGGGTTCGAATTCTCGCCGGCTTCCTTTTCTCTCTTTCGTTCGACCTTTTTTTCTTCTTAATTAGTTTAAGTCATCGCTTTTGTCGAGCGTCCCGAGACGCACAATTTTTTTGTATAATAATAATAATAAAGTATGTAGTAACAGATAATATTTTAAATGAGCAGGATATGTGGTATCAAACCATGACGTTAACGTGGTGGGCGAGGCTTGAGTTGTTGAGATCTTACTATTTCTAAGATATTTTAACAATAATATAATAAATACGAATTGCAGTGTCCCAAGAAGTAGTGATAAGCGGAAGTCCAGAAGTAGAGCACCCTCAAATAATATATTCTGCGACTTTTCATAGTTTTCCAGTTATAAACATTTGTGTAATTTTATTTCCATGTTTTATTTACAAGATGTTTTTGGTCACAGAGATATGAATTATTAAGGTTTATGATTGATTGTTTTCTGAATAAGATGAATAGTATGCATTAAATATCCAAAATCAATTGTGGTCTGATCTGACACCACTACGCCATAAAAAAATGTTAAAATCCAAATATAAATGTGCACACATTTTTGAGAATGATTTAAAATAAGTATCATACTTAAAATTCGGTCCAAGGCATAATGAGTCTAAAGTCTGGCAAATGAAAGTAGACCGAAAAAGCGCGGCAAATTTAAAAAATATCGGTATAGCACCCCAAAATTAGTATGCCATACCTGGAATAAACTAATTTGATACTTTATAATATAAAATAATTTATTTTTGCTGATTAACAGTATTATTTGTACACTACTGCTTTACTGCATGTGGACAGGTCCAAAAATAGGAATAAGTCTACGAAATAAATCAATACTGCGGTTGTAGCAGCTACTAACCTACCTAGGTAACCTCTTATCACAAGAAACTTACCACAAAGTTTTTGATAATTACAATTGCTATAATTTTAAGTTCCCAGAAGGATTCGGGGGAGGCCTTTGCCCAGCAGTAGTTTAGGTTAGGCTAAGTTAAAAATAATAATATTAAAATGGCTAGCGCTAATCGCGTAAAATCAAATTTCTATTCAGATATAGTATACTGAAGTTTCGAGATGTAAACACACTACCTATATTGATCCAAATCAAAGAAACACGTGACATTTGGAAAAATCAGTTTACTACGTCTGAATGAAAAATAAGACTAGGTATTATGTAGCAATCTGATTAAAAAAACAATAATAATCTATAATAATTTTGGTTTATTCACTTTCATAATCAAAATTTGAATCTAAAACTTCCATGTGAAAAGATTCATTAGAGTCACTGGAATCACTGTTTCCTACATTAATAATAAAACTTTCTAAGTTATTTTCTGTAATTCTGTCCCTTTCTTTATATTTATTTTCAACATAGTATGACATGATCAGTCATTTTATTCCACTACTCTGGAGTTATGGTTTAAACGATTCTTTTATAGCCCCCTCTAACTCCACTGCGGCCAGAGCAATATTTTTAATTGCCACTTTACGTTCAGCCAAACTCCATACCAGCTCAATGGCGTTTGGTTCGCAGTGGTAGGGGGGAAGTCGTAATACCTCATGCCCATTCTGATTCAGAAGTTCATCAGCTTCATATACTAGTTCTGGTGTGTTTCGTTTTACAAAACATAGGAGTTCTGCTTTTGTGTGATATTCTTCAAACGGAATATCATTCAATACTTTGTAAGCCATTCTCTTATGTCATTTTTGCGATTTTGTGATGTAGGAACTTTATTTACAATGATTGAATGGTAACTAGCGTCATCCATAACTATTACACTTGGCTCATTTAATTTGGGTATAAGCTTTTCTCTTAGCCATTTATTAAAGTTTACAGCATTGTCGAGGTGGTAGTCCGCCATTTTGGATTTAGTACTAAAGACTAATAATGAGTTTGGCACAGGGCCTTTCTCTGATCCAGAATGTACAGTTATGTACCTTTTCCCTGTCGAAACATTTTCAATTGGACCACTTGTAGATGGACCTTGCCAAGACTTCTCGGGCTTGTAGTTTTTATGAACATAGGTCTCGTCTAATTAAATTATTGACTTTCCTTTTCTAGGTTTGAAAGCCATGGTTCTTAAAAACCGATGTCTCCAGGCAGATATGTCATAACTTCATAAGTGTCATAATATTCAATTAACAATGAACGCTCATTCTTATTTTTCTTAAATTCATAGCCATTGGACAATAACAAGTGGCCAAGAGTTTCCCTGCAATGCTTTTTCTTAATTCCACTAACAGTGTTCTCAACTTAGGAACTTAACGATGTAAAATTCGTTAATTTTGTTATGAATAGCATCTATGTCGAAACTATCTAGGTCGGACACTGTGGGCTTATGTGGCCGTTTTTTCCCTGGGGTATTCCAGACACCTTCATTTACCATACCTTCCTTTTCTATTCTTTTTAATGTTTTAACATTCACTTCTGTAAAGAATGATGAAACAGAATGATTAGGTGCTGCATTTATAATAGCAAATCATTTATTAGATAATATCTTTATTAAACTTATGTACTTAGGAAAAACTTATCCTTATCCTATTATCCTATTATTATATATATATATCTATATATATATATTATTATCCTATTTATATCCTATCCTATTTATTTTATTATTGGATCTGGGTTATTATCCCGTCTTTTTGCTCCAAATCAGTCAGTTTATCAATAGTTTTCACTATTTCATCAACCCCTGCTACATCCATCAGATTTTCTGTAAAGAAAACAAGTTGTATTAAAATTACAATGTAACATTTATTAAGGTATGTTAGATAACCATAATGCATTATTATGAAGCTATTAATCGTAATATAATCTGAATGTGGATCAAAATAGAGAAATAGTTTTGTAAAAATATAAATTATAATTACGATTTCAAACAAGTATTAACTTCTAAGCGTCATATTAACCTAAGAAATTCAATACCACACGTAAACAATCTTGTTTCAGTTTGAATTTAGCGTCTTTCTCCTGTTGTTTTTCTTCAATTTTAGAAATCATGCGAAAAAATATCTCCCTCACTCCACTTTTAATAGTTTTATTAATTTTTGAGTTAGAAAAATTCTCAACAAGGTCACAACAAATTACCAACAACATGCCATCTTTTTTTGACAAATTGAATTTGACATTTTGTCTAACATTGCCATATAAAAAGTCTGCAAAAAAATTCGAGACTCTACTTTCGTTTGCCAGACTATAAAAATGTTACAAATAGGACTTGTTTTTCGGTAAAAATTAGTGGTATTGCACAAAATTAAATGGCACACAAGAAATTATAAAACAACAGATAAAAATCACTACTGAAAAAAAAACTTTTTAAGAAGCTATAAGATTTGCACTGAGAAAGGTGGTCAACATTTTAAAAACTTTTTGTAATCACTTTCGTCTTATTGTTTTTGCTTCATCAATTTTGAGCTCTTCTTCTTACCTTTGAATCTAATAAATTAATAATACACAATGAAAAATATGACTTATTTAACTAACTCTTTTTAAACCCGCATCCTCTTGTACTCCAGAATTGACTATATTTTAAGAGATAGCTCACTGAAATTTACAGAATAAACAGATGATAAAGTTGGCAAGTTTAAAAAAATATTTAGGTGAAATTTATTCAGTGTCTTTCTTTTAAATCACTCTCAAAAATTAGAACCATTTAAATTCTTGGCCAACTATAGATATCAACATATTTCATGGCACTGTGGTTTCAGTTGGAACCACAATTGATTTTGGATCTGTGAGGATTATTATTATATTATTATTCACCTTATTCAGAAAAAAACAGCATATACCTTAATGATTCATATCTAAATGTCTTGTAAATCAAAGATCGAGAAAAATATAGGAAAAAAAATTAATAACTGAAAACTATGAAAAATTGCAGAACATATTATATAGGGTGAATTGGGTACTTCTATAGGTGATGTGAATTGCCTTCACAGCGAGACATACGAAAATACAAACGTAAACCTTATAAGTTTTAGCGTTATGTCTGCGGCTTTCTTTAACAATGAAGGGAGCCGTAAAATCTATACCTACGTTCTGGAAGCAACGTGAAGGCTGTACTCTGGACGGAGGAAGATCACCCATCAAAGGCTGTTGTAAAGTCGGTTTGGTTTTGAAACAAGGTACGCATTTTGATAAACGAGATTGAATTAAGCTACGAATACCTAATATCCAAAAACGTTTTTGGATATGTAATTGTAAAGTTCGAGGATCGCAATGTAAATAAAGAATATGATAATAGTCAATTAAAAGTTTCGACAGCGGCGAATCCTTTGGAAGTAAGAAAGGATGTGTCGCAGACTGTGGTAAGTTAGCGTTTTTTAGACGTCCCCCCACTCGAAGCAACCCTGCTTCATCGACAAAAAGTTTCAACTTTTGAATGTTACGAGAGCAGTTTTGATATGATTGTATAACTGCGATCTCGTTCGAGAATGAGGTAGTCTGAACATGTCGAACTAAAGTATTCAGTGAATACTCGAGTTCACTGACCGTAAGACCAGATTTGAGCCTGTACTCGGATTTTTGTTTTAAATTATTAATGAATCGGACACACCAGTCCAATACACGCTGGGTCCGGGAAAAGGAAGAATATTTATTCAAAACATGAGATACGACATCCTTGCTGGTATGGTCACTAACACTAATTACGTGGGAAATGTGAATAGGTTTTAGTTGGGGAACGGAATCTAGCTGTTCGACCGTGTGATTTATAGGCCACGTTGATGTCTCTTTTGAGAGCCAGTTCGGGCCTGACCACCAGGAGGGGAAGCAGTGAGTTGAAAACAGCTGAGCCCTCGACTGCAGTGATCAGCCGGATTGTCATGTGTTGACACATGATGCCAATTCTCAACACAGACGTTGACCGTGATTTTAACAACACGATGTGCCACGAATGTTTTTAGTTTATGTGGTTCAGTATGGAGCCACGACAAAACGGTTTTACTATCAGTAAAAGCTATCATACAAGTTAGATCTATATGACCGCGGAGAAGATTCCACATGTGCTTTAAAATCCGTGACAGTAAGACGACACCACAAAGCTCAAGTCGGTTGACGGTAAGTGGTTTTAAAGGTGCTACCTTCAACTTGGCAATAAGTGACTGAACAGGATAGCCTTTACTACCAAGCGCTCGTATGTAGACACTCCAACCGTAAGTTTTGTGGATCCATCGCAAAGACCTATCAACTCGTAATGAATGGCCGTGGAGCTCGAGACTCAGCGTGGATGTTGAAGTTCTTTGAGATGAATTAGTTCCTTCACAAAGTCTTCTTCTTCATTCTTGAGCTACCATAATCGTGGGCAACCTGTTGAAGAGTTCTAATTGCAAGAAACGGAGAACTGCTTACGCCATATGTGACGGAGTTTAGCTGAAACTCTGTGACGGGATCGTTTGGAGACTCCCTCCATAAGATATGCTGCCAACAACGATCTTCATTTCGAAGTTCAACGTTACGATATATTTTAGTGATATCCGCTGTAAACAAAACAGCGTGAAAACGGAATTTCGAAATATTAAATCGGTTTATAAAAAAATATTGTTTATAATATCTAATAATTAACAAACACTTTGCACTAGACGTTCACACGTTCACGTAAGAGAATATTGAAATGAATGCGGTCGGAAACAAAAGAAATGACCCAATCCACAATACAAGTGACGAGCGCTATATCGCGGGAATACCCTGACTAGCGTTGGTTATGCGCGAACGGGGTATTAAATTTTGGGGGAATCCCAGATCGATTGACAGTGTGCACATTGTTTTTTTTTTCTAAATATCAATTTATTATGCTCGTGGTACGATATCATAGTTACCTAGATAATTTTATTAGAGGCGGTTATGCTCTCTGTCATAGATTTACGATTTTTTGTAGGTATAAAGAACTACAACTGATGGTCATAGTCGGGCTCGGGTGTCACTCCTAAACGGGTGACACCCGGGGCGGGCCACCCCCGCCCACCCTTAGCTACGCCACTGATTCAAATCGTTTGTCAGTATCTTGGTCCAAAGTACGGGACGCTAAATAAAATAAAATATACTCGCCAAGATTATCAATATTTATCGCCTTATGGGTATTTACAGACTCATATAATACCCTAGTGAATATACGTAACTCATTTAAATTGCCACTTTTTAAAGAAGGATAGTTGCATATTTTGTCAAGATAGATAACAGACAAGATTCTTTTGTTTTCAAAACGATCGATTAATGCATCAAATACAACCTGATAATTATCAGATGTTACTGGAACGCCTTTAGCGACAGATAACGCGGAACCTGACAGACACGATATCAAATAATGAAATTATTCAATATTACTAATGTTATCATTGTTATGAATTAAACACGTAAAAGTGTCATAAAATGTTTGCCAACACTCAATGCTTCCGTCAAACTTAGGCAGTTCAATTTTAGTCAACCGCGCTTGACCAACTGGCTTAGAGGTATTGGGCGTAATGTTTGATAACTCGGGAACTCTGATAACAGAATACGTATCGACGACAGCATAGTACAAGTCGTCAAACGCCGCAACAGCTTAATTCTCAATGTTTGAGTCGGGCATTAGCTTTAATTTCAAAGTATTTATTTCGTTCGTTAATGTAACGTATTCATGTCGTAAAGATTCAACTTGTGCGTACCTAGCTTTAAATTGACTGAGTTTAGAGCGATCGATTTGTATTTGTTTAGTTAGATCAAAAAGAATTTGTATGTCTCTAAAAACATATTCACGTTGGGACGCCAACAATTTAATTTGTTGTTCGTTACTCATTATGACAGATAAATATAATATTATGTACATAAAACTTAAAGATATTTGATAAAAGTTAAAGTGATTTCCGATGTAGGTAGATATGACAAAACGGTCGACAAATTATTCAGTTACGCTTAAAGTAAAGATTTGTTTACTATATAGAAAAAGTAAGAAGTAGCTACGTGTACTTTATTCCTATATAAGTAAAACTTTACTTATACTGTACTTATACCTATACTTATACTTAGCTAAGTATAAGTTTGATTTCGAATCAAACGCATAAGAATTTTACATAAAAAAAGTAAATAAGTACGTACGTGCACTTATAATTTTATGTAAAATAGGTACGTAGGTAAGTATTTAGATAGGTAAAAGCTAATAAAACAGTAAATTTTAGTTACCACAGGATATTTGACTCGTTTGGACCACTTAATATATGTATTGTTTTAGATATTTTCTCCCTAGCATGCGGGGTAGGAATTTGGATAGGTATGATGCCAGCCACTCACCTCGGGCGTGCCTATGTTGATTTTCGTGGCTTCTATACACTGCACATCACGCACTGTTGAAGCACTATTGAACTCCGGGGATTGACTATTATTTGATTTATTCTTTTAATTTGCGACGGAGACGCAATAGTTTCATGCGCTCTGTTAGGCGACAAGTTTTTGTCTTCTTTTTGCAACTGTCACTCGTCGCACGTGAGTTTTTGTTTTTGTTTGTAGATGGCGCTACTTGTGGCCGAGGTAGGAAAAGTTATGAAAGAATATGCTTGCTCTGACAGTGTATATTTAATTTTAGTAAACTAGTATAGTAGTCGATGTTAGAAGCAGTAAGTAGGCGTAGCGTCAACCTTAATTGAAAGCATATCTTCATGTCAATCCCATAATGATGAAGTTATTTCTTTTTCTCCGCGTGGAGAAGCGCCTACTGTTGGTGAACACTTGCTTTAACCGCTACATAACAATAAAACAGTAATTTTTCGTAACCTCTCTTTTCAACTTCGCTCAATGTTAACCACAGACTAAACTAAATAGAGCCTAGAGGTAGAAATGCTAACTATGCTAAGCTGTTAACGCTCACAGTGATAACAAACGACAATTATTGTAAGTAAAGTAGACATACATATATGTATATATATACAGGGTATTAGTAGACCGCTCCCGAAAA
Source organism: Saturnia japonica (assembly GCA_033032175.1). Lineage (NCBI taxonomy): Eukaryota > Metazoa > Arthropoda > Insecta > Lepidoptera > Saturniidae > Saturnia > Saturnia japonica. The sequence continues at coordinate 11,999,250 of CM065314.1, forward strand.
TGAAGACAGACGATAGTACTAATGACACCTTTGATGATGGGATGGAAAAAAAATTGATCCTGATTAAAAAAAATCATATTTTTAAACTTTTTATTAGCATTATTTACGCTCCATCATGTTAGTACAACTTAATGAAACGAGAATTTTACAAAAAAATACAATACTTTACTAAAAAAAAAACCAGCAATGAACACCAAATTAAATACAGCTGATTGCTCGGGTCAAATAACGCGCAGGCGCGGCGCGTTGTGGCGCCAGTCCAGCGCGAGCGCGGCGCGGTGCCATTCTCGCGCGGCCCGCAGCTGGCGATCGCACAAATACTTATTTACAATATTGTCTAAATACCTAACTTATCTACTTTGCCACTGTGCTAGTGTCTACCTGGCCACTTTCATTCGAATTCTCCCGTTGAATTAAAAAAGTAACGGGTTCGATTCCCCGCGAATGAAAAAAATACTTAAATAAAATTTTAACAAGCATTGAGCCATGTTTTTTAATCCATCGTGTAAGAATGTTTATTATTCTGATGTATTCAGTTATGTACCTATTCATATCAGTTCAGTACTAAGTTATTTATAAAAAATGTAGGTATGAAACAGCTTACCGATCTAAAGCTTCCGTGGTCTTATGAGATGCGGCTCAAATTGTGCCCCATTCATTTCGAGGCAGATTTGGGCTCGGCGTTGCGTATCCTCATGCAGGCATCATCGTGGAGTCCTCGACCCAGTCCGCACGTAGTTTGTCGAAAACATCCGCGGTCCTTTGGTGCATTTCTTTGGCACTAACACACTTACAATTAAAAGCACATTCTCTCACATACCCCTACAGAAAGAAGACTAACGGGGTCAGATCGGGTGACAGAGGTGGCCAAGAGTATGGTTCTAGTCTGCCGATCCAGCGATCATCAAATAGCTCAGTGAGGCGCTCACGGACGAATCTGAGGATGTGGGGGTGCACCATCATGCTGAAACCATTTTCGGCGATATTCAGCTAATGATAAATCGTCTAAAATGTCCTCCGACTGTTCATTTATGAGGTTTAAATATCGCTGTCCGTCAAGTCGCTGTGGCAGAAATACTGGCCCTAGTATGTGATCCTTAACTTTAGTATTTAAATTTAGTATTTTTAGTTTTTGAGACAGTTTCATTTAGACTTTCATGCGCGCATGAGCGACAGATATTCGTTCAATCGTATTGATATTTAAATTCTTGTTAATATTTTATTGTTACATTTTGTGTATCTTATTAAGTTTGTGTTGTTTTTATTATTGTTCTGTTTTAATAATGCCTAACGCGTACGTTTATAGTGCTTGTGAATACGGTAACATGTTAATGTGCCTTGGAGAAGCTCGCGGGAATGCTTCGCGTGCATTGCGAATTTACCGAGAGAGATTCCCGACAGCTCGACATCCGGCTGACTCTCGTCTGATAACAGCAGCTATTCAGCGAGTGTTGGAAAATCGACCCATTGCTCCAGTAGCGACAGGAGGTGGAAGTCAAGTGGCAGTTCAGGCCGAGGAGCGCATTTTAGATGTCGTTCGCCGGTATCCGAACTTAGGTACACGAACTATTGCTAAATTGTTAAGGTGTCGGAATGGAACAAGTGTGTCGTACTGGACAGTTCATAAGGTGTTAAAGCGTAACCGAATGCGGCCATACAAAGTGCACAAAGTGCAAGCTTTGGTACCCGGCGATCACGACCGCCGGCGAGTTTTCTGCCGTTGGTTATTATACCAGCAACAACGTGTCCCTGATTTCATTGAACACGTCATCTGGACGGACGAGTCAACATTTACCAGAAACGGGTTGTGGAACCGAAGAAATACACACGTGTATTCCGAGGTGAACCCGCACGCAGTTCTTCAAACCGGGCACCAAACCCGATGGTCGGTTAATGTATGGGCAGGTTTATTTAAGGATCGCATACTAGGGCCAGTATTTCTGCCACAGCGACTTGACGGACAGCGATATTTAAACATTATAAATGAACAAATAGTGGACATTTTAGACGACCTATCATTGACTGAATATCGCCGCACATGGTTTCAGCATGATGGTGCACCTCCACATGTGGCAAGGTTCGTCCGTGAGCGCCTCACCGAGCTGTTTGATGATCGCTGGATCGGCAGACTAGGACCACACGCTTGGCCACCTCGGTCACCCGATCTGACCCCGTTAGACTTCTTTCTGTGGGGGTATGTAAAAGAAAGGGTTTTTAATCGTGAGTGTGATAGTGCTAACCAAATGCGCCAAAGGATCGTGAATGTTTTCGACAAACTACGTGCGGACTGTGTCGAAGACCCCACGATGATGCCCCGACTGCATAAAGAGACGCAACGCCGAGCTCAAATCTGCCTCGAAATGAATGGGGCACAATTTGAGCCGCATCTCATAAGGCCACGGAGGATTTAGATCGGTAAGCTGTTTCAAACCAATTTTTTTTTATAACTTCTTTTTGAACTGATCTGAGTAGATCGTACATAACTGAATACATCAGAGTAATAAACATAATTACACGACTGATTAAAAAGCATAAATCTATCCTTTTTTAAATTTCATTCAAGTATTTTTTTCATAAGCGGGGAATCGAACCCGGTACTTAGCTTATTCAACCGGTGAATTCGAAAGAAAGTGGCTAGGTAAAGACTAGCACAGTGGCAAAGTAGATAAGTTAGTAATTTAGACAAATGTTGTAAATAAGTATTTATTTGATTGTTAGTTGCGTGCAGCGCAAGATTGACGCTGCGCCCGGGCGTTCGTTGATCCGAGCATCAGCTGTTTTTGATTTTGTGTTTCATTGCTGGTTTTTTTTTTAGTAAAGTAATGTATTTTTTATGAAATTATCGTTTCATTTAGCTGTACTAACACGATGGAGCGTAAATAATGCTAATAAAAAGTTTAAATAATATGTTTTTTTTTTATCAGGATCAATTTTTTTTCCATCCCATCATCAAAGGTGTCATTAGTACTATCGTCTGTCTTCATTTTCGGGAGCGGTCTACTAATACCCTGTATACAAAATTACAGTTCGTTTTAAGACACTGTTACACCCGTGGGTAATAAAAATGCCGATGATTGACGTGAAGAAGTTTTATTCGAACTCTACACAGTTATAATTTTTTCACTGTTTTAATTTCACTGTGGTTTCGCTTCTTTTATTGCTCGATGTTATCGCTTTGGAATTCCAAGCTGAACTGCTCCGGCGCTTTTTTTTTTTTAGAACTGACTACACTGTTAGCCTTAGGGGCCCTATCCTAAAACAGAGCCGCTGCGGCTTTTACAGCTTCACCAGACTTGGGGACGAGCGCTTAGGCCACTCAGCCGCTACTCCGGCGCCGCTCCTGAGCCGCTTAAATACCTACACTAAACGATCGTAGAAAAATCGTGAATCATCGCTATCTTTCTCGACGTTTAGTTGCTATGTCTACTCGACGACGTAATCGAGGCGACAAACCCTATACATTTGTGTGTAAACTGTATTGTTTACACAAACATGCGCCGCGGTTGTTTTATGACGCGAACATTATTTCGAAGTATTGAGAAGTATGTAGTTGCTTTGAGATATTTCTAAAACAGAATTTTCTCTCTTTTTAATCGGGTTGTAACAGGTCGTAACAATAGTAATTATAATTATCGATATTCTGAAATTATAGTATCGATTTTTCGTTATATCATTTTTTTGCATCATTTCTAGGCCGTAATCGTGTTCTAACACTTTAACATGTAGTATACTCTCAGTAGTCTGTGACTATGACAGAGTGGCCATTTGAAAATCGTTTTACGTAATGCTATTAAATCGTCTAACATGGTTTATTCTTCAGTTTTAGAGTGTAAAAACGATGTAGAAATAATAATCTTCTAAGTGGAGGTATTATATATAATAGGAGAATAACATCTCTATGTTAATTAAATAAAATCATATTTAAAGAAAAATAAATGGTGGTATAAAACTTCACTAATAACAAACAACCTTAACGTCGTACAGACAAAGTTTATTTTAATCTGGCAGAATACGTGTTATTCAACTAGCGATTTGTTGCTACTCAATTAGAGCTGGATGAATCGCTTACTAGTATTATCGACATCGATAAAAATAGAATATTATATTACGTAACTACGATCAAGCTCTATACCTATTCTTCTTTTTTTAATGTGCCAATAATTTTTCTTAAATAAATGCCATATACAGGTTGAAAAAACGGACGCGATATGGAGGAAAAGTATGTTAAATTTTGACGATATCAAATATTACTCAAAGAAAACATACTTTTATTTCTTGGAAGTAATATCTGCATTCAGCAATTTTCTAAAAAAACGCTCGAACCAATAAAAAAAAAACAAAAAATTCGACATTCACTATGTTATAGCACTTATAGATATGGTATATGATAAGGATAAAAGTCGAATGGATTGTAAAAATCTGGTCTGGTTGTATAGTGTGATTTGAGTGCAGGGGCAGCAGGCAGAGGTGATACACAATCAAGATACGGATGAGAAAACATGAACAGATAGAGCGCGACGAGGGAGATGAGCACCGTCATGTTGCTGCGTCTCCTGTGACGTAATGCGATACGATGCATTATTAGATGACACGACACCTTCCATTGTTCGAAGTACCACAAATAGTCAGGTAGCAGACAAGCGCTGCGCAGTGCTGCAGCCAGCTGTGACCTTCCTTATAGAGTCATCACATCTCAGTCCTGGATGCCAGGCTCCACGATGTGAAGAGTGATCGCCATTGCAGTAGCGTGAAGTAGAGCCACAATTAAGGTGGCAAATTAAACTTTTAGGTCACCAAAACGCTGTCACGGGTCATCATCACACAAATGCGATAATACGCTCTGAGGTGGGAGCCTCGGAACCTGGAAGGTTGCGCTATCATTGCGGTCACCAAATAAAGACTGTTTGACCCATATCACAGTTGTAAATTTGTTTAAATATAAATTCAAAGCCAAATGATAAATCGCCTTGTATTTCTTAAAAATTGTCAAAACTCAAAAAAAGTTTGGACTTAAAAAGTATGAACGCCACATATGCATGTAGGTAAGCTGGTTTTTTACATTTTTTTGTTTTTATTTTAATTACAAACAGACACTTCAATTTTATTAATTGTATAGATACCAACATTTACTTTTACCATAATTATATATGTTCTCCAATTTAGGCGCAAAATATTGTAAATTATAATCTTTAAAAATTTCATGATTTGAAAACGAATGTTATGACCTAAATAGTCATCGATAAGTAATTCTTGTAAGAAATTGTCGCTACATCCCTATTCGAATAGCATTGCTTTTAACTAGCCTTTTTGAATCAACCGTAATACAAAGCAACTAGATGATCTATGATGAATAAAATGTTTTATAGTGATATCTAACGTCGAGTAGGGGTACTTGTTGCTAATTTCAACATTGCTAGAGTCTCGAATAAAAAAGGTTTTTTATGATTGTATACAAATAAAGTTAACCCTTATTTTTAGAAGAGAATATTATTTTGAATATAAATTTTAGGTCTAACGCCTTTTGCATTGATATTACTTTTGAATTGTGATTGGTGTTGATGAAACAGTGAACCTACTTGTTCGTGCTATGATAGGCACTACCGTCCAGCAAATATAGGGAAGAACAGGGAAATATGATTGTACGCATAATTGTTGCGAAATTAGAATCAGTAACACATTAGGGTAGGTTTACTAACGTTAGCAAATAATAAAAAACGATATCCCAGAACATACTATTAATCTAATTTAACATAACTACATGTCTACAAATAACTATTCTTTAAATATATTCTTTAAATCAGCTTCAGCTAAAACTTGAGCCGTGACTGAATCTGGATTTTTCACACTCATTTTCTCAACTTTCGGGACTTCTGTCTGTCTTTCAACTGCCACCATTTCTACAGATTTCTCGAATAGTTCATTTTCTGGAACATTTTCCGATTTTAACTTTTCGTACTGTTCTAAAAGTCGCTTTGTTTGTGTGTCTCTATTTTGATTAAGTAGGTTAACCGCGCCCAAGCCAAAGCCATTCGAATGAAATTTCCTGTAAAATACAATAGAATTTTAAAGTTTCATAAAAAAATTAGGTACTTAGATGTTTTTAACAAAAGTTATTTGACTTTTAACGCCTGCATGTACAATCAGTTAAACCATTGTTTTTCATTGTTTTCATTGTTACCTACACGTTATGTACAAGAAATATTTGGTAATTTAAAAGTTCAGTTCATATATTACAGTACCGCATTAGTCAGTTATAGAGAATTGCATTTCGATTGATAACTCAACGCAACGCAACGCAAATCCGGTGAAGCTGTAAAATCCGACAGAGGCTCCAGGGCCCCTAAGGATAACAGTATAGTCAGTCAGAAAAAAAGAAAAAAAAACCTGACGCGACGCGGAGAGGAAAGGACAGAACTATTACTATTAACCGAGATAGACAGATGAGCGCGACGCGAAGAGAGCGACGCACGGTGGATCGTTCCCATACAAAAGCGGTTTGACATAGAAGACTTAAAAATTCAAAATCGTCATTTAACAAAACTTAATGCACCATTCGATTGCTATATTAATTAATTGCCAACGCATATGTGTAAGATGACTTTTTTCGTTGGACTCATAGTTTTGGAGTAAATCGAGAAAAACCGTTTTTAATGTATATGCTACGGCTACCCATAAATATGAATTTCTCGTATGTCTGGCCGCTTTTCATTCTAAAATTTTTACTCTAGTGTCTAGTAATTGTATAACATATTTTCTCCAAAGACACATGATGCTAGTTTTGTGCAGATTTACGGATATAAATAAAAATATATAAAATATTTTGCAAAAACTGATCGAAGTTAATAGTTGTAGATGTTTATACTAGCCACCCACTAAAAAATTAAATATAAGTGGTCATAAGCTATAATTAACCAAAACTTACCCAGACAGTATATCAGAACACGTTGTTAACTTAAATAACCAAGGAACGGTCATAAAAAACGTGCACCTACGTTTACCCCACAACAAGTGGGGCTTCGATGGAGCATCAAGTCAAAGCGTCTACCAACAAAAGACTTCAGAAGATTTTTCGACGGTATCTATGGCAAGTCTCGTACCCCTAAAACTAATGGATCAGACTGGAAATATCTTGTAGCAAAATAACCGACCCTCATCGACCAATATCGTTTAAATTAATGAAAGAAACAGAATCAGATGTCAAATCAGAACTAGCAGCCTTTAAGTCCGAGATCTCAAACCTCTCTCCAACTGAACTCGGAAATACTATGGTGACACATAACCTCATGTTAACCATGACACATGGGAAAGTTCATTCCTATATTTTAGAAACCTCCTCTGCTGTATGTGACCTATGCTAGGCTCATCCCACTGAAATGAATAAATTGGAAGTAGTGAGAGCTAAAGTAGTGGAACAAGACCTATACAAATATGGGTTGAGTTCACTGCATGCTTGGATTCGGTCCATGGAGTGTTTGATGCACATTTTCTATAAAATTGATTTAAAGTTATGGCAGGCAAAAGGCGCGGAGATGAAGCAACAAGTGCAAAATAGAAAAGAGGTCATACAAGAAGCTTTTCGTAAAACAACTGGCTTAATTTTAGATGTGGTGAAGCGGGGCAGTGGCAACACTAATACCGGCAATGTTGCTAGGAGATTTTTTGCTGATACGGAAACAACAGCCCGTATCACAGGTCTAAATGTTAAACTGATTAGAAGCATTGCAGTTGTACTGCAATGTATTTCTCCAGGACAGCAAACCACAATAAGCAAGTTTAGGGAGTACTGCAATGCGACAGCAAACTTCTAGGTGGAATTGTATCCATGGTACTATGTGCCCTCAAGCGTCCACAAGCTTCTCATCCATGGACCTGAAATAGTGAAATATTTTTCCATAGTTCCTATTGGATTCCTATCTGAAGAAGCATCAGAAGCCAGGAATAAGGATTTTAGGAAATTCAGGTCAGAACACACGAAAATGTAGTGATATTGCAACAAATGAAGATATTTTACACAACCTTCTTTTATCTTCGAATCCTATGCTAAGTAACATTCGTCGGAAGGTGAACAAGAAAGTGAAGTGTTTATTCAGCGAAGTCGAAGATTTTCTAATGTGCATGAAATCGAATTCATTGATATCCACTAAAACCTGAAGTAGATTCTGACTATAGTAGGAGTGATGACGAGTCGGATGATGATGGAAACTTAGCTTATTTTATTCATTTATTTTAATTAGACTTTTTATTTAAATCTATGAAATTGTAAATTAATATATATGTTGCACTACAATGTGCCGAAAAAGAAAAAAATAGATCTGCCACCTAAATCTATATTTTAATTATATCTCAAAAAGTGTGATAAACAAACAACTCTTCAATGGTATTATTCATTAGGTGGGTAATAAACGTATGTGCATGAGTTTTATGACCGTTCCTGTGGTTATTACAAATGCTAAAAGTTCACCCAATGGGAGCTCAATTTTTTTATTTTTTTACTTTGGACTAGTTGCTTGCGCATGTTTCAAAAAACTGTACAATGTAATACAATTTTCAACACACGCTCCTCTATATCGGTCACTCCGGTAGACCGGAGCGTGTGTAGCTGGCTCAAGGATCTATAAACGATGATCGAGATTCTAGAAAATAACGTTTATGCTAGTGGAGGGCGATCATGAATGATTTACATTTACATAATCGAGACATTTACTTATTACTCTTGTTGATTAGTACCTAATTAGAATTAATAATATTAGTAACTACTATTTTTTATAATCGATTATAACATTACTAATTAGTATTATTACCTACTAATTATCTTTTGTCCTAAACGAAGTTAAAACTTTTTTAAGACCAGCTAAAAAAAGGTCGTTCAGTCGTAAACGAAAAGGTTCTATAGAAGAACTTGTATACTGATGACCTTAAAAAAATAAACCATTCTCCCGAGTTCGACTACCACACCAAATTTGCAAGTTTGAAGTTAGTTACTGATTTTAGTAATTACTAATGGTTATAATCTTCATAATTGAATGATTGCATTAGTAGGTACCTATAACTCATAATCGTCCACCGCTAGTTTATACGTTTATTTTCATTCGCTACACGCCCACTTACGCTGAGTATGATCATAGCTGTTAATACCTACTTAAATAGTCGTGCCTATACAGGCATTCAATGCGTAAGTATTAGGTGAAGGTATATAAAATAAAATACAAGTAAATTATCATACTCACACTCTGATAGAATCTTCTTTGTAAAGTATCTGTCTGATATGTTTGATTTCAGGCTTTGGCTTAGCGAATTTAGGCTCTGTTATAGGTGGGAATGCTTTATATATGTCAAACCATAAAGGTCTATCATCTGGTCTCATCGCTCCTCGAGTCAAAAGACCTTCAACTCTGTAACAAAAAAAAATACAATGTATATTTTATACACTTTATGTACATTTATTGCTTAACACCTCAGCTCCCTTGGATGGCGAATTCGGCAATTTCACGAACATTTCTGTTAAATAGGGGAGCCAATGTTTGTAAAAATTTTAACCTAAATCCATAAAATAGATTTTAAATTTAATCCGTTCATGCGTCCCACGTATATATAAATTTAAACAATATTTTTTACAGGTTATATTAGATCCTTATATATGAAAATGGCGTTTTGTTAACCTGGCTACTTTGATCTCAAATATCTGGCATTTGATTGGGGATTCCAAATTCATATTTATTTCAAATTTAGGCTTGTGTATATGTGTTTCGAATTTAGTGATTCATTTGTTTTCGCACCATTTGATTTTTATTTGACATCGTACTTTTCACAAAATGGAAGACAAATAATCGCGCTGTTTACGAATATCAGTTCCACCATGGCAGCGCTGCAGACACAGCTCAAAGGATCAATGATGTGTAAGAGGAAGCTACTGAAAAAGAAAGCACGGTACGTTTTTGGTTCTAACGTTTTCGTTCTGGAAATTTAGACCTACGAAACGAACCCTGTAGCCGGCCGGAGATCCTAGTTGATAATGAAGAAATGAATAAAGGTGATCGTGGAAGCGGATTCATCGCAAACCACGTAGAGTTAGCGGCAGGCTTCGGTGTGAGTGAAAAAACAATTTTAATTCACTTGAAACTTGAAAAGTGAATGTGAAATGGGTACCGCATGAATTGACTGAAGCACACAAACAAACACGCATTGAGTGCTGCGTTCCATTACTCAACGGCTACAATAACGAGCGAATTTTGAATCGTATTATTGTAACGAAAATGAATCCTTTACGACAATCGGAAACGCTCATCACAGTGGTAGAACCCAGGAGAAACAGCCAAATCCTGTCCCAAGCAAAAGTTTATCAGACAAAGATACTGGTGAGTGTTTGGTGAACCTGTGCTGGTGTTCATACACTACAGCTTCCTAAGATCTGGCCAGACGATAACGGCAGATCTGTATTGTCAACAATTGCAAACCATGGTGGAAAAGCTAGACGTTAAACAACCGAGACTAGTCAAACTCTCTAGCCCACTGCTACTTCAGGCCAACGCTAGACCCCATACTTCACGACAGACAGTCGCTAAATTAGAGGAACTGCGGTTGGAATGTCTTCGATATCCACCATACTCTATGGACCTTGCTCCAACAGATCAACACTTTTTTTTGGAATTTGAACAATTTCTTGCAAGGAAAAAAAATCTATTCTCATGAGGCTATCCAAACCGCCTTAAAATATTTTATTGATTCTCGCTCCCACCAAATTTTCAGCAATTGAATTAATGAACTACCTATAAAATAGCGAAAGTGCTTATATAATAATGGTACATACTTCGATTGATTAAATGTATAATTTTATAATATATTTTTTGTTTTATATTTTCCATATAAAACGCTAATTTCATATGTAAGGACCTAATATATCTATACTAATACTATAAAGCTGAAGAGTTTGTTTGTTTGTTTGGTTGAACACGCTAATCTCAGGAACTACTGGTTCAAATGGAAAAAATGTTTCAGTGTTAGATGACCCATTTATTGAGGATCACGCTATGATCAATAGGAGCGGAGCATCAATGAAAAATGTTGCAAAAAATGCAGAAAATTTATTCCTTCGAAAGTATCCATTGCGTGCGCTGCATAAATGGTTAAAGTTATGGAACATTGAAGTGTGTGTTCTAAAAAAAGTCCGCGATAGAATATGTCTATCTTTTAAGGTTGACGTAATATAACCTTTTTTATGGTAATAAAATTTGTTCTAAAATAACGCATTATTTGCGAAGGTGTTTTTATAAACATGGTATTAATCCTTATCGAAAGAAATACGTTATTCATCACAAGTATTTAATTTTGGACAAAATTGCCCTTTACATCAGTTGATTTCAATGAATATCTTAGATTTCACAGTTTTAAAATAACTCCGCAGTAAAATAATAATCAAGTACCGCGCGTGCATTTCAGCAGAATGATGTAGGAGGGGGGCGGCACCTATATAATTGTATTGTATATGCCTACGACAATTGTTATTAGTCTCTGCCTACGTCCCACTCTCTCTAACCCTCTCTGTCTTATGTGACGCAGACGTAGTTGCGCGGGTCAGCTAGTGGATTATATAATTATAAAGGGTGAAAAAATTGGTTTTTTAAAGGGAGATGGAGTAAAAGTATATTAAATATTGAAGATATCAAATTTTACTCAAAGGATTTTTTTTTTAATTTTTTGAAACAATAATATCTGCACTCACAGATTTTCTAAAAAAGCTTACCTATGTTGGGAATCGAACCAACAAAAAATGCAAAAAACAAACAATAGTGTTTAATTCTTCAGCAGCTCAGCAGCATGACCACTCAAAGTATATGAACATATTTAACTCAAAAGCGGAGTTGTCTCTAAATTTACTCGCTTTGGACGTTGTACGCGTCTCTTGAGACTTCAACATTTACCAAATTTTCTATCATTCAAACAACATCAAAGAGAGGTAGTACACAGAAAAATTTATTTAAAAATGTCTCTCTTGGGCTGGTCGAATACCTCCTCCCTATATAAGATCGCAGCCAAGTTACCCATTAGGAACGCGCTAGTGATACCATAGTATTACAAGCGTCAAGCGGACAGTATGCTTGTTGGCTACCTTTGTTGTATTAAAAAAAAACAGGCAGTTTTTGTCTATCGGAATTAATAGGTACCTCTCACTAATAATTTGAGACTTTATAGTTTCGAAAGTAAGCTTCCAAGTCATCAAATTATTTCTTCAAATGACTAAATTATGAAATATCAGTAAAATAAACACAAACAGCAAACAAATAAAAAAAATGTAACAAGAGATTATCGAGATATTCGTTCCAGTTTCAAAATTACAGCCCCACACAGATAGTCAAAAAAGGGTCTCTAAATTTAATCTTAAATTTTTTTTTTAAAAGTATCTCGTCTATAAAATAAACTTTCAAATGTAGGTCCATGTATTAATACATGTTAGCGACAGAACTGTTATTTTCGTGTTTCGTGTTAGGTTATTATGTGATATTATTGTGTTTATGTGTTATGATAAAATAGATTGATACAGACAAAATTATAGAGAAATGTTAGCGACTACGCTACATTATAAGTTGCATGTTATATATTAAGTTGTATATAAATGATTTTGTATTGTGTGTCACATATATGGAAATAGAACTAATATAGAATAGATAAATGCATAGAGTAAGTCAATAGAGTAAGGATATCCAATGTTATAGAAACTTTACGAACGTAAAACACTGATGCCGCTCGTAAATTGCATTGTTTTTGGCTTATGTACGGAATATATACTTAATGTATATAATATGTGAATATGTAATGGATAGGTAATGCAACAAGGAATATTTTGATATATAACATGTATACACAAGATATATAATGAAAGAAATATAGATCGATTAACAGGGCGACCAAATTGAAAACTAAAATTAAAACACGAAATAAAGCGGGGCTCTCTTTACGGTCATGCTCCGAACTACTTTAAGCTCGAAGAGGCGCCGTATGGCGCACGGTGCAATTCAACGAGTACAAGTAACAACAAGAAGAAAGCTTTGGTCGTCCTGCGAACAATTAATTGAAGATTTCGACTTTTATTGAAGACCCGGCACTTCAAGCGGTCGTGCATTATTGCACCCCCCGGACCCCCTCACTACTAACATCGCGTCCCACTGGCATCCGGCGCAACAAGACGCCCGTCCAAACCGGGGAAACGTCACACACCCCCCCTCCCTCACACAGAGGGGAAGTGACGCGTACCCAACAATACATACTAATATATCAAGCTAATGGGTTCGTAAATATAAAAATCCTTTCCAAATTGTCATCGTTGAATTCCAGCATTTGTAGCATTAATAAATTCAAAGAACACATTTTACACCACGAAAACCCTTGTTGTATCCATACATTTTTCAAGTTAAACTCTTAACTAAATAAATTGCTAAAGCAACGAGTAGATTGATAGGATCTTGTCAACGTTCCTGTGCCGGACGAACTTCGCCGGAGGGCCGGAGCCCGGGGCGGCGAAACCTAAAGAAGACCTTCGGCACTGCAGCTAAATGACCGTGTATGGCTTTTCTCCTGAATGTAACAAATTTGAAATAAAAACATACCTACTTAAAAAAGGGCTTTTTTATCTTAGATATAGCACTGAGAACAGAAATGTAAAGTTTAGGTGGTTTAAAGGTCTCCCAAGCAGACAGACAAGCTTTTTCAATTTTTTGGTAAAAAGTTGTCTCTATATTTTGTCTTAGTACAAGGGGCTTAAAATGCCATACCGCCTGTTATTTAATGAATATATTTTAACCTTGTTTAGAATTTTTCTGACAATAGTCTGGCCTTGAGAGGCCTCCAAACCCGCGAACGGATTTCTGAATAGAGGCCGGCCGCCCAAGACCCATAGGATCGAGATAGGCCAGACGCACCCCCTACGTCCCTCACTTGTGGGCCACTCATCGAGCAATAGCTACTAAAGTTGTTATTCATTTTGTGTTTAGATCACTCATACTCACATCCAGAGTAGTTCAACTCTGATGATGACGATGGTATTTATAGTAAATAATGGTACTCAATCAATCAATGGTACAAATCAATAGTAAGTCAAAATGTCACTCTTCACAATTGTTATGAATATATTATGAGATTGTCTATATGATAATTACTAAATACTTAAAACTGGTTCAACTAATCTCAATTTGTCTTAAGGACCACCAAGATGTTGCAACATGTCTGGTATGTTTCCGGATGCTCACAATAATGACTTCGACGTGTATGCACTGTAAAAAGTGTGCACCTGCAATACTGGGGCATCCTAGCAGTACTAACATAGTCCTGTCTGTGTGCAATGGCCAATAAGTTTAAAAGAATTCTTAAAGCACTGAATTAAATTACAATCAAACGTTTTACTAATTAAATTAGTTAGTTTTTGGCGGGATCTTGAAGTGACATGTTGTGGTTGTTATTTTAAATTCATTTACTTAGGTTTTTGACATTATATTATTATAATATTGGTGGCGTTTTGCGTGATATAGTTTGGTTTTTGTGCAAAGTGAGGTGGAGTAAGCTGAAAGCATTCATTCCGAGATCCCACAAAAAATTTCTAGAAAGTTCAAACAAAGGAGCCACCATCTTGTGAGGATACTGAATCGTCATAACACTTGACAATATAATTCACTCGATAATGGCAGTAATGGTCTTCATTAAAGAGGACCGGTTGACAAATTAGGAAGAAGAAGAAGAATTAAATTAGTTTGTACTGATGAAGTTGATGCTTACAAAATAAAGCTCACTGGTTTAAATTAAAAGATTTTTCTTTAAATATTGAATTTATTAAAAGTTATTTTTACGTAATTTAGGGCCGAATCTTCAATTAACAGATAACTTAATTTGAGAAATTATTTTAAAATTTAGACCTGTTTTCCATTAATTATCGACCAAAACAAAGTAAGTTGTGCACATATGTCATAGGGTACTCTACATTTCAATAGCTATTTAGAGTTAAGTTATTATTATTAATATTATTTTTTGGTCTCTTACCTGAATTTGTGTCTCATGAAATAAAATTTCAAAATTATTCCTCAAATAAAGTTATCTGATGATGGAAAAATCGACCCTAAGATGATAAAAAGTATATTAGGTAAGTAATTTATAAAATGCTTAATCCTAAGATCTATGAATAAGAACATACATACATACCTACTTAATAATTAGGTATTTATATTGTAAATTACCAGTCATATTAAAATTTTATTATAGAGCTGTTAAAATTAAAATAGAAAAAATAATTAAACAATTAATTAAATAGGTAATTAGTTATAGCTATTTTATGAAATGAATAATGGTTAAATTATAATGAAAAATAAATTTGTCAATCATAGTAATATTCAATCAATCCAAATCCACACTTAAATTTTATAGAATTAGATATTCATTTAATTTAAAGTAATTAATAAAAACATTATTGAATTAAATTGAAAATCCATTTTGTATGGCATGAAAGATAGTTTTGCGCATTTCCTCATATCCACTGCGTTTTGCATCGGCAATAAGTTTATCTTGCAATTTATTAATGTCATCATTTAATTCTTTAGTTACTAGCTTCTTCTGAGATTTTTCCTCTGAATACATATCTTCAAATCTACAACATTTATAATAATTTATTTTAAGACAATATATTAATTTGCAATCCAAGTCACTGAAAAATAACCTACATTGTTTTATATGTCCTCTGAATTACTTCTAGTTTTTCCAATTTCTGTTTACGGGCAAGTGCTGATTTTTCTATAGACATCATAAGAGCTTCTGTAAGTTGTTCCAAGTTTTTTTCATTTTCTGTCATTACATAATCATCAGCCTTTATTTCTGACAAAATATCTGATAGGGAAGTTAGTAAATTGTCATTGCTTTTCTTCCTGAAATTATATCCATATAGTAGTGATATGTGAAATACTTAAAAAAATTATAAAATAAAAAATTAAAATTTAAATCATACTAGCAATAGTATATTTTAATGAATAATAATCTAAAATCTGCATGACTGAACGTTGCTTGGTATCTTAAGAAAAGAAAGGAAAACATTTATCTAGGCAAACTTAGCACACTATCAAAATACAAAATTTCATCCAATTGTTGGAACCATTTCCGATAAACTAATTACATATATATAATATATACACAAGAACACTAGAAGAATTACATTATATATGTACACAATAATTGTCCACTTAATATCATTAGATATTATATAGAAAATAGTCTGTTTAATGAGTTTATTTTTAAGTTTTTCAGAATATTTCAGTACTGTCTATACCCGTAACATCGCCTGTGCTACCTATCCTCGCCTAATTTCATATAAGTAGAGTTTTCAAAATATGTTTAGGACAGGCCACGCATAAAACTGCTAACATTGTAAAAATATGATAGAGCTAGCAGTGGAAGCCTTAAAAAACAAGACATTGTCCTCTTACGATGCAGGCAAAATTTATGGCCCCACCTTATTGGATAGGTTACATAATAAACACCCTAATACCATAATAAGAACATAATAATAATACACCATAATAAGAGTTCAGGATGCCCAACTATGCTAACCAATGAGGAGGAAACTAGTATATTAAAAGTGTTAATTGTAGCCGCTGACTATGGTAGTCCTTTCAGTTTGTGTTTTCTTTTTATAGCATTTTTAATATTAATTTGAATTTGGTTATTTTAGAAATTTGTTTAAATAAACCAAGTAAATTTTTTAAATCAATGTCCATTGAGCTTACGCGGTAGCCTCACTGGTTGAGAGTTAAGACTGATTTAATGACTTAACTATTGATGTAAGTGGATTTAAGGTTATAACCTTCCAAATATCCAATATTGTCTAATTTAATGAGAAAAAGTATTAATTTAAGCGAATTTAAGATTATAAGTCAAATATTGTTCCTTAGTTTTTTTAAATGAAACATTTACTTATCTCTACTATAATTATGCTAGGAACCAATTACTACCAAAACACATATTTGTCTTTAAGTATGAATGACCTAGTTGAATCTGATTGAATGATTAAGAAGTATTGATGTAAGTGAATTTACTTTTTTTCTTCATAAATGTTTATTATTCTGTTATAACAATTTTTCTTAACCAATTACCCCCCATTATTTCACAATAAGGTAAGTAAACATGAATTTTGGCAGCCCCATCAACATTATAGCAAATGTATGAAACCATCTTCAAACTGATACCTATCTTCGTCTACTACACATTTTCTAAAGAAAATATGGATCTATCGTGCTATAAGGTTCATATTTTTTTGTCACATTTTATATTGCTTAGACTGGAGTAAATCAAAAAACTGCAGCATAATGTAGGCAAAATTAGGGATTAATACCCATACTTCTCCTACTACATTTGGGGGCTATTTTTAGCCCATTATGCAATGAAATTCAAAGAGTTAATTCTATACAACGCTAGCCAGAGATAAGTAAAATCGTTTTTTATTCATTACAATTCAGAACACTTTGAAATCTGAAGTCATTATTCAAAAAAGCGTCAAAACCCAGACGAAGTAACGGATTGCGACGGTACTAATTAGATTATATAGTAAAAAGATGTTGAGATGAAAAAAATGTTGATTATTCATACAAATCATGAATATTTTGAGTATTATTTTTTTATTTCTGATGGGTTTTTGGTTGAGATAAGTGAAATACTAAGCTAACATCTTCTGTTTTGTTATTGTTAGGATTTGTGATGTTTGACCTGTTACTAAACAAAGATTTTTGTATCTTTGAAATAGGGTAATAATTTGTTATACACATTTTAATTTTATTTGTTTGAACCAAAAACATTTCATACATAGTAATGGTGATAAAGATAATGCTTTACCCAAACAAGAAGCCATTGACCAGTAATGAGATATTTTCAGGCTGATATTACCATTATGTTAAGAAAATGTCAGGAATCAAAGAAAGAGTGGCGAATGAGGCGCCACAAAAGTGTTTTCTAATACAAAAAAATAGTTTGGATCCAAGTGTAAAGTATATGGTACTCTTGCAGAAAAATAACTAGTGTATGTTAAACCATTCACTCATAAATTATTGTTACTAATTACTAATGCAGAATGTATTATTATGATTAAAATAAAAAATAAGATTTACCCATATTATGTACATACCTTTTTGTCAATTGTTCATCCATAACATTCAATACCTTCTGAGTAGCTTCGAAATATGGTTTAGCTCTATTTTTCTGAGGAACTCGTTCTGTTTTGATTCTACTTTCATCTTCCAAAGTTACACTATGTGTTAGCTTCTCTTTTTTTTTGTCCATTGGCGAATTAATAAATTGTGAAGTATTTAATAATTCATTTACGTCCTCAAAGATACAGTTTGATTTACCAGACTTTCTTTTTAAAGCCATAATTACAAATTGATTCTTGAGATATCAACCACTGTGTTGTCGAAATGAGCGGCAAAAAAACTATTTCCTAAGGATGTAAAAAAAATCGATTTAAAAAATAATCGATTTTTGAATAATCGTTTTTTTTTCACTGTCGATTTTTTTTTTTTTGGTGAATCAAATGTCCTTTTTTGTGAATGTAGGTATTTAATAACCCTTCTGTACTTTTAAAACAGCGTTAAATTTAAGTGATCAAACCTTGCAATATAACATTATGACGTCAATATTTTAAATGGAGTAATCAATCAAAAGTATTTATTTTTTATTATTTAGTAATTAGATATTTATGGAAATCCCTTGTAAATTGAGTCAAATCAATCTTTGTTTTTAATATGCTAGATTTAGTACATCAATACCAGCAAATGTTGTTTTTAAACAAAAACCTGGTTCCAGAAACATTTGTTAAACTTAAACATTACCTTAAAACTAGACATGCACCAATACGATTGTCAGTTAAAAAAAGGCAATTTTTATTTTATTATGCATGACTCTTTAGATTTATTCCACATTTTTTCATAATACAATTAGAAATAGTATTTATACATGGTGCAAACAAACAAACAATGGAAATACGAGCATTTAGTGCTATGTAGTTGCGCTTATGGTATAGTCATTACCACAGTGTATCACATCAAAAACTTACAATAAAACAGATTTATATTACGTATTTATTCAATGTATACACAATATGATACAAAACATTATCGAGTTAAAATAAATATGGATTGAATTAAGTAGAATATAGATCTAATGAAATAAAACCCGTTATTTAACATTAATGAGTTGCTTTATCACATATCCTTACAACACTGTTTAGTTATTTACTTTTACATTTTGCGGCGTTGCCTGAATTACATGACGTGTGTCCTATTTTCTGTTCATCATTCGTCGCTTGTCCCTACATCGATCGCCATTGTTGATCGTTCACTTACGTTAGACAATAGACGGCATGTGGATATACATACAAACCGGAAGAAGATATTTTAGAAATATATACAATCATACATATTAAATATTTGGAAATTGTATAAACTACGATTTATTAATTATCACGCTATTTCTAATTTTATCTAGTCGATAATATGTATATAGCTTAATTATATTAAACTCAAAAGAATAACTTTTATCATTATAATATTACAAACATTTAAACTCAATACATATCATTGATATTTGTGAATAAAACATCTATATTATATAATTATATATATATATAATATATTTAAATAGCCCGAACATTAAGTATTTTTATTTGTGTTAAAACTATAATATTACCAATAAATAACGGAAAGTACCGCCAGGCGCCTATTGAAATATTTACGCAGAGTATGACAAATAGAATACTTTTAAAATTTTAAAGAATAGTCCTACATAGCAAACCATATTCCAAAAACAAAAGGTCATAAAATAATATGAACAAATTAGTTTACTTTTTATTATAGCTTAATGTATGCACATTATAAATTTTGGTACAAAAATGGTTATTCTCCGTTAGTAACAAAAAATAAATTATTAATTAATTTTTATTGAAATATGCTTAAATTCTCGTATCTGCTGCCAAAAACAATATCAATATTTTATTGAGTTTTTAACTTCAAAATAGGTACTACGTAATATGGATTATTCGAGTATTTATCTCTCATATTTAAAAAAAAAGTACGTGTAAAGATTGATCATAATATTCAATTTTGAACTACTTAATATTACTTACGCGACGCGGTGACGCGCAACGTTCATTATCAGACTAGAATTCGATTTTTGATACATCATTTCTTTTGTCGTAATAAAAGTATTAATTGCGGTATAAGTTGATTATAAGTTTATGATAAGAACAATGTCTGTCAAGAGACCAAAAAGTAATTGGAGGCAGTATTTTGATTGTAATATCAAATAATGTAGTGCGAAATGTAAATATTGCCCAAAAATTTTAAAAACTTGCAGCAATAATACAAATTTAAAACAGCACATTGAACGGAAACATTCTGCTATTATCAACAGTAGTACAATTAATAATGAGGTAAGTCCTTATATTTATTTATTAATTCAAATAATAATTTCCATTTGATTTCACTTTACCCACTCGTTTAAACCCCGTTTTTAGACTGTTATATACCTAGTTACACCTTAGTATTATAATGTTAATGTAAAATGTAGATAAATATAACTCGCACCAAAATTTATGGCCAGTTTGAATTCTTTGAACACAGCGACGCGCGACTTGCACATTGTACAGCCGATTAAATTCAATATTTAGAACCCCATAAAAAAATAGGTATACTTGCTTTTAGATAATAATTAACCTATAAATAATTGTTATTAAATATAATTTACTTTTTTAAATTTAAATATGTATTTGTATTAATTGCACCTAAATTTGTGTTCTGTGCTAACAATTAACACGCCTAAACTATAATATCATTAAAATTTTAAATGTTAGTCTATAGTGTTCTAGTCTCGCTCAGCTCGTCGCAAGTTTATAGGTATTATAATTTACCTCCGCGAGCATATAATATAGCATGGCGAATAGCGAATGGTGATTCAAGCGATCGGCAGCCTCGACTGGCTTGAGTAAACAATGATAATCAAAAATCGCGTCTTGGTGATTTAAAGAGACTTGATCATACAGATTAATTACACGGTGAATCAAAATATATTTTATTCAATTTAGGCCCTAAGAAGGTACTTATGAATGTCAAAACACTACCACCGGTTCGGAAAACATCCCAGACATCGAGATGAACCGACAAGAACAAGAATAGTGTTGTTAACCAGTAAAGTAGTTAATTATGTAACTGACGTAGTCTTTTATAACCCCACGCAAAAATAAGGGATGTTAAGTTTTTGTCTCTGGTATCGTAGTACCAAAACAGATGATCTGGTTTCAATCCGTTTTTTCATATTTTGGTATTTATATGGTGGTTTTACCCATAATTAATAAGAACTAGATTTCCGAGTCCTAAATTCCGTTTATGGAGGGATCTCGGCTAATAATAATGATAGAAATTTCTAGCTTAAACTAAAATGTCTAGTTTCATTGGAAGATTGGCATATCCTTATGATGGTCAGGATACTAACAGCCGCAACTGAATCTCGACCCCTATTTTAGCCAGAGTTTCGTTGGGCAGTTCGCATACATGTAAACTCGAGGACGTAAAGACATGACAGTACTAAAAACGGGTTCACAGCCCCTATTTCAATTTATAATTTAAGATCTTTTTTAATTTGAGTTGGTGTAAGGCACATAAAACCACAGGCTTAATATCAGAAAACCAACGTAACGTCTTTATACGTCTATGCCTTATACGATTAACGATACTGTTTTATAACACAATTTATTTTTAGCAAAACTATGCACAGAAGGCGTTTAGGAACAATTTCCGCTACAATATAATTTAAACCGGATACATCGATAGTTAACGGAAGTTCGTTTTATATTTAATAAATTTTGTATGAAACCAAAATTGCTTTAATACAATTTTTACATTAAATATATATTGTCATAAGATCATACAGCCAGATCGCAAATGAATTCACAGCAACAGTCAATTGCAACTATATCTGTCCTGCCATCTGCATCCACATATTCTGCCCCGCTATGCAAAAAATCTATGAGGTCAACTGCTACCATATTTGAGGATTCGTCTACAGGGTCATTAACCCCAAAACGGCCAAAAACAGGCATAGAAGCTTCATTCTCGAAAATACTAGAATACGGATCTGGTGGCGCTAAACACAAGCAAATTACAAACGCTATAGCAGAAATGATATATCGCGATAATCTCCCTTTTAGCGTGGTCGAAGGGGAAGGTTTTATAAAATTAATTAAATTGCTTGCACCATTATATAAAGTTCCGTGTCGAAAAACAATGAGAAATATCATCGATGAGAAATACGAGGAAAAAAGAGCTATTGTACTCAAGAAGTTACAGTCCGTTAGGAAAGATATGCAAATGAAGAGCTATCTGGGAACGACCATTCACTTTATCATAAACTTTAAAGTTCTTTCTTTTAATATAGCTTGTGAGCCACTATCAGAAAGACACACCGCCGAATATCTATCAATCACTATCATAAATATTTGTAGAAACTGGAATATACCCGATGAAAAGATTGTAGCCATCACAACTGACAATAGTGCGAATAATGTCAAAGCAATTGAATTGACATTTGGACGAGAAAAGCATATTCGATGAATAGCCCATACAATGAACCTCGTTGTACAAAATTCAGTAACAGTCCCTGAAATAAAAAAATTAATTGAAAAAGTTCGTAAAATTGTTACGTGGTTCCATCAAAGCGGACTTGGTGCAGAGGAACTAAGGCATTCTCAAAAGGAAAAAAATGTTCCAGAAGGAAAAATTAAGCACCTCATAGGAGATATATGTACGCGGTGGAATTCTCAATTGCACATGCTGGAAAGGTTTTTAGCAATGAGTGCGACTGTGGGTGGCATTTTGGTGAATCATCCTAATGCTCCACCTATGATTCTAGCCACTGAAATAGCAGAGATCAAAGAAATTACAAATATGCTTAAACCGTTTGAGAAGGTAACTGAAGAAATGAGCAGTGAAAAATACGTAAGTAGTAGTAAAGCTATTCCAATAATAAAGTGCCTCAAAGCCTGCTTAGAGACCACAGATGTATCACATGCGCTAGCCATTCAATTAAAAAGTTCATTCATAAATGAAATGCAGAAAAGGTTTGAGAACATCCAAAAAGTTCATTTATTGTCAACGGCGACGTTTTTGGATCATAGATTTAAAAAATTACATCTTGATGATGGAGCTGCCCTAGCAAAAACTATTTCCTATATTAAACGATGCATTCAAGACACACGGGAATGCGAATCTTCACCGTCGGCAGCTTCAACTGCAGATGATGATGATAATGACATTTGGAAAACACACAAAATGCTGTTGGCGGTGACCTCGAACACCACAAGGGCCAGCGAAAGTCAAATTCATTGACAATTAGACCTCTACATAGCGGCACCTGTAATAGATTTGAAAGAAGATGCCTTAGAGATCTGGAGGAGCTATGAGGGAGCTTATCCTAAGCTAACGCAGTTGGCGTGTAAGCACCTTCTGGTGCCGGCTTCTTCAGCTCCTGCGGAAAGATTATTCACGAAAGCAGGCAGAATAATAACTAAAACCAGGAGTCGAATACTTTCAAAGCGCTTACCAAAACTGCTATTTCTAAATTCTTTGCCCACAGAGATGTGGTAATTTGTTTTTAAATATTTGTATACTTAATTGTTGTTGATTTTATTACTGACTGATGATTATTAATGTGATAAACATTGATTATTTCATTAATAAAGTGATGATTTTCAGTATTTCAAGCGTATAATTCAATTTCTTAACAATTTATGAAGAAAATCGATTATTTTTAAATCGATTCTATTTCTTGACAAAATAATCTAGTTTAAAAAAAAATTCACATCCCTACTATTTCCCGCCTATAATTACAAAGTATGCGTCTTCTTGTGTCAAATTTGATTTCCGAATTAAATATTTTTAAATGGGCGTACACTTACCTTGTGAAGATGGTTCCAATTCTTTCCAGCCTGCTGCTTGCCATATTATTTTTCGACAATTAAATATTATATATATAGAAATAATTGTAATTTTAAAAATAGGTAAACGATTCCTATTTTTTATCCTAATAGTTTTATAAAACCATTGGCAAATATATTTTTCCTAATGACTGTTGACTAAAGGCATTAGACATTAGACAATTGACTTTGACAGTAGGAGCAGTTTTGCCAGTGCCTGATAACGAAAAGTTACCATAGTCTGCTCAAAAAGTAACAAAATGTTACTACAAAAGTAACGCATTTTCATAATTTTCGGAAAAATGCATTTTTATCTTTATTTATGCATTAAATTAGTATTTTCCTGCATTTCTTTATATAACTTGACAACTATTAAAGTCTATTACCATGTACCTATTTATTCACCTAGTTTTATTTACCCCTCAGCTCAGTTAAACAAGATCAAAATTAACTACGGTAGACAAAGTTTACAAACTACAAACAAACAAACAGACAAACTTGCTGTTTGCAGTGACAGTGCATGGTTTAGCGGAGGTGAGGAACAGAGAGTAAAGTTCCTCATCCGCCATAGAAAAGGGAGGATCCTCCGACCAGACGGGTGTTATGTCTGGCGGGCAGCTGCCCAACGGTTGTTGTCGGGTTCTTGTATATATACTCAATTGTTGAGTTAATTTTTATAACGCGATGTAGGATGCGTCGTATGTGGCTCGATAGATGTCGTTGATGTCGCTATGTAGGATGCGTCAGTTGTGGCGAGAGATGTCGCCATATCACTCCTCTCCGAGACCGGAGGTCGATAGCAGGTTGAGTCGTCCATACATCTAGTGATGCTTGCCGGGCCAGTGGAATGTTCCAGTGAGTCGGAACCAGATGTCGCATAGTTCACGGTGAGTCGGAACTGTCTGCGGTGATTGCCCCAGTGAGTCGGGGTGATGCTGCAAGAATGCTCCAGTGAGTCGGAGTGTTGTAGTGCTGCGTGATGGCGTAGTGGCTGGCTGCTGCGTCGACCAGGAGAGAAGTGCGTCTCTGCTTGCTGACCGGCCGAAGTGCAGTGTGCTGTGCCAAAGTCGCTGAGAAGGCTGTGGGTGATGACCAGGAATGCGCGTCCGCTGCATGCTGATGGTCAGGATACCCGTAGTAGCCGTGGATGCTGGCTGGCTCTGACTAGCAGCTCGAAAGCTTGAGGAAGTGATAATGACGTCTCGCTGACGTAGCTTTGCGAAAAAGGTTGCGCTGACGTTCATGCTCGGGGTCACCACTTTATTGAAAGTGAGGGTAGCCATAGAAAAGGGAGGATCCTCCGACCAGACGGGTGTTATGTCTGGCGGGCAGCTGCCCAACGGTTGTAGTCGGATTTTTGTATATATACTCAATTGTTGAGTTAATTTCTATAACGCGATGTAGGATGCGTCGTATGTGGCGAGAAATGTCACCACACATGGTTTGGGCTTTTCTACGTAAAAGTCACTTGTTGCCCTTTCCTTTTACCATGAGTGGCGGGAGTAAGAGAGCGAGCTATAAGACCAGATAAAATTTTACGAAAATATGGAGGCCACCACGAAATATACCGACATAAACAATAAAAATACCGTTTTTCATAAAACCCAAGCCCCGAAGTAAATTTCGGTATTTGATCCCACTTTTCTAAATAGAGTTACTGAAACTAGACAATGTGTCTAAACGGAAACGTCAAGCGGAATAAAATCAAAGAAAAAAAAATATGCCTGTATTTAGGTACCTATATTACGACAAAAATGTACTTACTAAATTTTGGGAAATTTTCGAAATATCGTAAGAACCTCAAGTATTATAATTCGAGTACCTATATAAAAAAAGTCATCATATGTATACAAACAACTTGATTTGATACTAAAGTAGTTCATACACAAAAGTAAATAGTTTATACATAATATTTACAATATTTACATATCGCACTACCCTAATTGATATTACAATCAAAATACTACCTCCAATTACTTTTTGGTCTCTTGACAGACATTGTTCTTATCATAAACTTATAATCAACTTATACCGCAATTAATACTTTTATTACGACAAAAGAAATGATGTATCAAAAATCGAATTCTAGTCTGATAATGAACGTTGCGCGTCACCGCGTCGCGTAAGTAATATTATGTAGTTCAAAATTGAATATTATGATCAATCTTTACACGTACTTTTTATTAAATATGAGAGATAAATACTCGAATAATCCATATTACGTAGTACCTATTTTGAAGTTAAAAACTCATATTGATATTGTTTTTGGCAGCAGATACGAGAATTTAAGCATATTTCAATAAAAATTAATTAATAATTTATTTTTTGTTTCTAACGGAGAATAACCATTTTTGTACCAAAATTTATAATGTACATACATTAAGCTATAATAAAAAGTAAACTAATTTGTTCATATTATTTTATGACCTTTTGTTTTTGGAATGTGGTTTGCTATGTAGGAATATTCTTTAAAATTTTAAAAGTATTATAATTGTCATACTCTGCCTAAATATTTCAATAGGTGCCTGGCGGTACTTTCCGTTATTTATTGGTAATATTACAGTTTTGAACACAAATAAAAATACTTAATGTTCGGGCTATTTAAATATATTATATATATATAATTATATAATATAGATGTTTTATTCAGAAATATCAATGATATGTATTTAGTTTAAATGTTTGTAATATTATAATGATAAAAGTTATTCTTTTGAGTTTAATTTAATTAAGCTCTATACATATTATCGACTAGATAAAATTAGAAATAGCGTGATAATTAATAAATCGTAGTTTATACAATTTCCAAATATTTAATATGTATGATTGTATATATTTCTAAAATATCTTCTTCCGGTTTGTATGTATATCCACATGCCGTCTATTGTCTAACGTAAGTGAACGATCAACAATGGCGATCGATGTAGGGACAAGCGACGAACGATGAACAGAAAATAGGACACACGTCATGTAATTCAGGCAACGCCGCAAAATGTAAAAGTAAATAACTAAACAGTGTTGTAAGGATATGTGATAAAGCAACTCATTAATGTTAAACAACGGGTTTTATTTCATTAGATCTATATTCTACTTAATTCAATCCATATTTATTTTAACTCGATAATGTTTTGTATCATATTGTGTATACATTGAATAAATACGTAATATAAATCTGTTTTATTGTAAGTTTTTGATGTGATACACTGTGGTAATGACTATACCATAAGCGCAACTACATAGCACTAAATTCTCGTATTTCCATTGTTATTGATATTGATGTAAATTTCGAAATCGTCACTGAACCTTTCTCGAGATTCTGTATTTTAAGAAAAAAGAAATCCTTATAAAAATTGGTAACTGTACTGAATGAATTCATTCACTAACTCTCGTGAAAGTTTTCTTTAGGCTACGTCATTATTATCAGAATTTTCCGTATACATACTGATAAAAAAAATTAAAATCCTGATGAAAAATGTAATTTAATCTTATGAAAACAATGTTATTATAAAAATCGTTTCTCAATTACTCTCTAGATTCCATATATAAAATCGAAAAAATAATTTCCTTACAATAACTGGTGGCAATACATAATGAAATTACTTATTAGTTCTTTTATATTTTTTTGAGACTTTGTATCAGAGTTTTGCCTAAAACATTTTTAAACCCTCTATTGCTAAGAGAAAATAATTGTAAAAGAATTTTCGAGGTTTTTTATGGACAAATGCAGATCGCTTTCTCATAACCAATTTTTTTATGAGAATTTATGAGACCGTTTCCACAGGGTGGCTTAGTAGACCAGACCGCGTGGTTCTGAAGTGGAAAGGAGATGATGGGAAATGTTAAAAAATTCTTCAGAACATTCACTATGATACGTACGATAAAACACTCTCAGAGAAACAATGAGAGAAATGCTGCAAATCTGAGCTTTATAAAGATGGTTCAGTTGGATGGGCGTGAAATAGCGTCGTACTCTATACATGATGCCCAATCTTCTGGATATTGCGAATATAACACTTCCAATGTGATCCCGGAGATTGAGATCACAACGAATATCCATTCCAAGGATACTGAGGGTATCACGGTGTGTGAGTGAGACATTCTGAATAGTAGAGAGATAGGAGAACAGAGATTTTTTCAAGAAAACGCGCAGTCATTGGTTTTTTGACACTGAACTCAATCAAGTTGCTTATACCTCAATGAAGATAAGAGGTCTAAGAACTGGTTGAGCTCAATAACAAGATCTGCCCGCATCCTCTCTGTTCAACTAATCTGTTTTAATTTATATATAGTTTTAGTTAGTACAAATTGATTTTCTAGAAATAAATAGCATGGTAGTCATAAATGCACTATCTTTGAGTTTGTACGTTTATTGTTATCAATTTCTATTGTTATTAATGACGAAGTGTTTAGATTCAGCTTCAAGTTCAACGCATCAATTTGAGTTAATGTTCTAGTAATAAGAGGGCTTAGGGCTTACCTCACTGTACATATATTATATTGAGCATGTAGTATCCTGTACAGACGTCAAGACTAATGATTAAAAGTTAGTGAAATTATTCTCTTCGGTTTAGATTTTTTATTATGGTGTTTGATTAGAAAAACTTTAATAACGAAGTTGGCTTGAAAAACTTATATCCGGAGGCCCTAACAATAAAAGAAATATGTCAAATATGTCATGTCAACGAGCCACGTCATTTTTGCTTGAATTATAAACGCGGCGTTAATTCTAGTTAGCGTTGCAAAAATATACAGATACAATGAATATATTCCGTTTGCTTGGAGATTTATCTCACCTTTTAGCAATAATTATTCTTCTACTGAAGATTTGGAAAACAAGATCATGTGCAGGTAAACAGACAAATTATTCTTTATAACCGGCATGTTTCTTCAATATTTAGATAATTTTACAATTTATTTTTCATTGCAGGCATCTCCGGCAAGTCGCAAATTCTATTCTCTATAGTGTACACGGCGAGATACTTGGACTTGATTACTACTTTTGTATCCCCTTATAATACTGTAATGAAATTGGTGTTCATAGTGGCATCGTATGCAACTGTTTATTTGATGTATGTTAAGTTCAAAGCAACCTACGACCACAACCACGACACCTTCAGGATCGAATTTTTACTGATCCCTTGTCTAGTTCTTGCTTTACTGATAAACCATGATTTTACTGTGATGGAGGTTGGTAAATTGACTAAAATGTATATGTTAAATAAAGTCACTAATGGTATACTCAAGTAATACACTATTTTTGTAAATTAAATGATTACTGTCTCTTATACAAATAGCATACTAATAAACATACATACATACTATATATATATATATATACACATATACAACATAATATATTTTATTATGCTAGTGAAGTGCTATGTTAGTATATATATATATATATATATACTAATAACATTTGTGTTGGTCTAATTATTATATCAAATATGTGATCTCATAAATTTATTTTATTTTATATGAACATGGGGATGTAATCCTGCA
The DNA here is from genome assembly GCA_033032175.1 of Saturnia japonica. Lineage (NCBI taxonomy): Eukaryota > Metazoa > Arthropoda > Insecta > Lepidoptera > Saturniidae > Saturnia > Saturnia japonica. Next base: position 12,028,735 of record CM065314.1, read on the forward strand.
AAAATAATACAAATATAAAATTTATTTTAATTTGCAATTTGATGATTTATAATAATTTTCTTTCAGGTTTTGTGGACTTTTTCAATTTATTTGGAAGCTGTTGCTATATTACCCCAACTATTCCTTGTATCAAAAACTGGAGAGGCTGAGAGTATTACATCACATTATTTATTTGCTCTTGGATCTTACAGGGCTCTGTACCTGTTAAACTGGGTAAAGTATATTTTTATAAATAATATGTTTTTCAACTTTAGTATTAGCTTTGACATTTTTATTTTCTATACAGTGGTTATATTTGTGATGATCTTAAACTTGTGTCTCTCTGTCTGTCTGACCATTTATATTCTCTACACGCAAAAACCACTTATTTAAATGCTTTTTATTTTTATTCATAGCTATGTTATCTGGTCAGGCTATAGGATATATTTTATTAGATAAAGTGACATACAAAATAAGTAGTGACAACAATAATGAAACAATTCGAAAAGTAGATGCTTTTGGGAAGCTGGAGCTTATGCTATATAGACCATAAGAGAGATATATCAACTTGAAAGTAGTACATAATTATTGTAGATCTAAAAATGACCTACAAAAAAGTTGGCAATAGCAGATGTCTATTTTCTAAGGATCACCCACAATAAAAATGACTGATGGGAGACCTGGCTAAGAGTGATGCAGCTCAATGCATGCACAGATGCATGTATGGGATGCATGCAGCCATGGGTACAGCCAGTTTCATATGTATAGTTATTACCCGCCCACTTCTCTGGGTGTAAATTAATCCTTAGTAATAGTTGATTAGAAGTATCCTATGCACACCAACTCTGCCACATAACTAATAAACATTATTGTGGTTTTTAAGTAAAATAATAATATTATGTATTTCTTTGTCAGGACTAATAAGAGATAAAGTGTTATTGGTAATAGTAATCAAGTAATAGATAATTATATGAAGTCAATTGATAACTTTTGTTAAACATGTAAAAGCATTTTAAGTACACATGATAAAAACCAATTTGTTACAAATGAGTTTTCATATATAATCACAATTTTATTTTAATAACAATATTGTCAGTCTTTATAATTTTACTGTATTTAGTTTTATTTCAATTATTAGTTAATGCTTTACACAGAATATCTGAAAACATGAAATATTTGGAGAAATTGCAGATAATAATCTTACTTGGTTCCAGGTTTATCGCTATGTGACTGAGGATCACTATGAGAAGATTGCGATTATAGCTGGCATTGTACAGACAGTGCTATATTGTGATTTCTTCTACCTCTACATAACAAAAGGTATATACATTTTGTATTTTTATTTAAACAGGTGCATCCATTATTGATTTAAGGTAAAGAGGTCCATTTTTATATAATTCAATTATCTACTCATTGAAATACTGTGATAATCAATGGTCTGGGTTATTTGTTTTCTATTTTCTGATATTCTTTATAGGTTTTGGTGTCTTGACCACAATGTGACATGATGTTAAGTGAAGATGTGGCCCGAGATGGTAATATGCTAAGCCTAGTTGGGGGATTGGCTTAACCATAACCATACCATGGTCTCATCATGTTGTTTTCCTTGAGCTCGGGCTCATTTTAGAGTTTCGAACCTACGCCAATCAATGCTGTGTCCCTTACACATATAACATTTACAATAAAAACCAAGATAAAATTTTGGTTATTTCTATCTTTCATGCATTAATTAAGTTACACAGTTAAGCAATATGGAAGTAGACAGTATGTTTTTCTTCTGATGAAAATAAATGCTTGCTGAGTAAGTGTTTTGTTAAATTCAATAACTAAGAAAGGTAGTATCGTTTTTTAATAGTAAAACACCAATAGAGGAATTACTTTTCATGTTCCTTTTTAAATTAAATTAATAATATTGGTATATTTTTATTACAAACCAAGAAATACATATTTTAGTAGAGCTTTTGGAAAATCAATTGAATCAAGAGAGGAATCTCAATGTTTAACGCAATTTTTTCTATATCTTTTTTCCATATCAGAAAACTTTTATACAGTTAAAGGTCTTTTTGATCATTTTACTTCTATCAGGAGAGCATGCAATGTGATAAGAACAATTTTAAACTTAGAAATAATAAAGAGAATATTAATAACTTGACAATATCTTAATTACATTTTCTGTTTTATTCTAGTGTTGAAAGGGAAGAAACTGCAATTGCCAGCATAAGCACGAAAAGTTAGATTGTGAAAACAACCTGACAAAGTAATTATATCTGTGAAGATTTTTGTGTGAGCCAATAAATTACCTAAGATCTAGTTTGTACAAACTTTGTCTGTGCTGTAATTTTGTGAAAATGTTAATTAACTAATGATAATTATGTGTGATGATGATGATTATACAACAACTGCTATTAACCCTTTGGCTCCCTTACGTCACAAAAATGTACGTAAAATTAGGATAAGCATATATGTGTCAAGACATTTCAAATACGCCTAAGTCACAGAAAAACTACTTTTGAGAAAATGAGGTTATTGCTTTATGACTCATTATTTTAACAAATAGTTGGTATTATTAATAAACTTTCGTAAGGGATACCAAGGGCGAGACTACGTAAAAGAAAAAGGTTTAAAAACCATGTAGAATTGACGAAAAACTGGTTTACAGTTCGGACTTGGGCATGTTTGATAACAACTATCATGATTTAGGTTAGTTTGAAAAAATCATGTTGCAATTTCTTACGTTTTTCATTAGTTTTTATCATAGGCTTCTTTTCTGCTATTTTTGAACTCGTAACACTTATTCTATCATACATAATTCTATAAAAAACTTGAACGCAAGATTCAAACATCATGAGCTAGAGACAGCAATGGCAGCCATGATACTGCACAGTACTGTTTGTGAGTGGCCAGATTGGACTTTAGTGAATTTGATTTACACTGGTGTTGAAACTTGCGACACTACTGCAATAAAATTGAATATTCTGACCCATATTTCTACGTGAATTGATTGACTTTTTTATATTCAATAAATACCATGTCATTAAATATGATAAACGTAAATAGACAGTACAAAAATATCAAAAATGTATTATACTGGACTTAAGCTCATTTGATATGAAGCAACACATATGCCATCCCCAGAAGTAGAGTTATTAGTATAATTGATTATTTGTAATCTGTTGTGAATAGGTATGATGATTTAAAATCAAACATATTTGCTACAAAAAAGTTTTAAAATTGATAATATGTTCATCCCAAATTACAGATTTTTAAACTTATTAAAATGCTATATGCGTTAGCTGTAATTCCCTTTCTAACTTGTCTATACAATACTTACACGGGTGCCGTCAGAATTACTGCCAGGAAAGTCTATCAGCAATCACACATTATAGTATTAAAAAAAATAAAAAAATTATAGATAATTGTACAAAGGAGACGGGGATATCTGGGCCCAATTGTAATATGTTGAGATATGGTTTAAAAAAGCGGAATATTTCTGTTTCAAAATTTAAATAATCACCTCAATTCACAATCTGGGAGACGAGATATCTTAAAAATAATTTTATTGCACTGATGAAATAGAGTATCGATTACTATAATCGATTATAGTGAATAATTTCAACAATTGAACATATAAACACCTGCACCGGATGATTGATTCAGACAAAGTGAATAAATACATTATTCTCGTTTACAGATTGATTTATTACTTATGTTTGTCAAATGTATTTAATCTGTGCTAACAGTGAGAGCTCCCCCACTTTCAATCTGTGATTATTAATTACTCTGTGAATCACTCATCTCGTATCGTTTAGTCACTAATTTAGTGCGTAAACTAAACTTTATTGACAAAATCCCCAGTTTCATAATATATAAGCTTTTAATTGACACCTCTCTCATCTTTTTACATCTAGGCCCAAGAATGCATGAAAGCGTATCCGTCTCCTATGGACAGCAACCTAGACACACCTTAAGTTTTTATTCAATCAGAAATTTAATTTAAAAATTAAATAAAAATTATGTGTGCAATTCACATGTGGTAGAAGTGAAACCTTCACATCTATGTTTTTTTAATTCAAAAATGATCAAATACTAACTAATTTAAAGTTTATGGAAATGTACATACAAGTACTCACAATATCATTTTCAATTATTGCACATTTGAAATATCCATGGTAACCTAACACAATATCAATCAGTAATACAATGTCATAAGTGTTGACTAAAAAGTTTCTGATTCGTGCCTTTTTAGTGAGGTAATAAAATTCATTATTGCGTGGCAACAAACCTCTTTTGTACCATTGCCTAAAACTTTCTTATCTCATTTTCTCCCACATTAAATGTTATGTATTTATGTGTCTCTCTCGTTTTACTGTCGATTTCGCTTTTTCATTTCATCGACTTTCAAATCACAACGATGCTAAAAAAGTTTTCACTTGAAAAAAAAAACTTTGATTTTTTATTCCCGATAAGGTGGTGCAAGTGCATCCCCTTCCACCATGCTGCCAGCGTCCATGAGTACTTTATATTTTTGTTTTATCTCCGTTGTTTATCTTTTTACGTGTGACACCTATCATTACCTATTTGTAAAATTTGTTAAAGGCGATTTTAAAATATTTTTTAGGAGTCCACACAAGATTTATAATTTGGAAATATAATGTTCATTGGCGAAAGGTAGTTAATGGTAAAGGTAACGGAAGCATGTTATATCGGTTTTATTTGATATCTGATTTATTACCTAAAGGTATCTTTCTTGTCTTTGTTGTATGATCATCAGCTCCTTAAAAACCAATGCACCAATAGTCTTTTAAAACTAGATTAAATACTATGCAATCTTTTATATCCTGCGAAGGTATTCTTTATAACAGTTTGCACTAATTAAAAAAGAATATTTTCCAATTATATTGTAAAAGTACCAGTGTTATAGGATGATTAAAATGTAAATGAAATTGTTTATTTTTATGACAATAATTGATATCTAATTTTTGAAATTACAACAGACTTTGAACAAATAACAATGATTTAGAATGCCATGACGGAGTTCTGTGAGTAAAGTGTCTATTTAATTAAATTCAATTTAATTATAGATAATATTTAATGCCCTATGTTATTAAAGTTTAAACGTTTCTAAAACAGCTCAACAGATCATTATTAAGTTGTGACTGTACACTGTGTACATTATGTAGAATAATTTTAACTGTAATTAATTTTTTTACAACAATTGAGCAGTTAAATTATCATATTAGCCTTGACTTAAAGAAAGACGAATAAATAAATATATTTGATAAAGTTTCAGGCGTGTGTCGGTAAAATATCTTAAAATGAAGTTAGTATTACATTTCTGTATGTATTTAATTACGTAATTTTGTGTGCAGCGCACATTACATTATTACGTGGGCGTGTTGTATCAATGTATAGGATGGTAAATTTTGAATATTTACATAACCTTCTATACATTGTCAAACAGTAAATAGTAAAGTAATATATTAACGTGTGTATGTTTTATGCAATTAAAAATTAATATTACCATCACAGGCTGACTTAATTCGACTTTGAATATGTGTTCTATTACTTTTGGGAATATTTCGATTTTTAAATTTTGTTAATAAAAAGTAGTAAAATGTAACTTTAGTTACCTATCTGACCCTACCGAGATCTAATCTTATGTATAAATAATCGTAATACAATACTTGGTTATTATAAAAATAATGTAAATTTCTATTTGGCAAAGTTTAATGGTAATCAGTACTTTATTTGTTATGTTTAACATTTCATTTTTACATGTTAGTGATAAGAACTTAATGTAACTTCTTCGCATAAGTATCTGAATAAATAGATTCAGTCGAAGTATATTGTTATTATTTCAAGTAACAATACAGTTTTCTTATTATATTAAGATTTGAACAGTGTCACAGCATATTCATCGAAATCTGATACATGAACTTCTTCCTGAAAGAATATGGAGATATATTAAAAAAAATTATGTGTCTTTATGTATAAAAGTAAGAAGTTATACTTCTTTATCATCACAGAAAAAAACTTGCGACACAACATGATGAATTTAGCCATCAATAAAAATAATGTGAATTAATTTTACAGACTTTTATTTTTTTATACTACTGATGGCTTACTTCGTCATGTCGCAATTCCGTCACATAATGCAATTTCTCAATATTACCGTCAACAAAACACTCCAAAAAAAGTATAACTTCAAATTTTTTATCAACATGTTTAAAATAAATATTCATTTATATAGAAAACAACAGAATACCTTTAACATAGTACTACAATTTAATAAATATAATATTCCATTCTGAAGGGTACTTTCTTCTAAAATAGCTGTGTAAGTCGCACCCATATGCAAATTCTCTTTTATCTGAAAAGTAAGTTGTTTATACTTTTTTATATTATCTATAATTACCTTTTTTTAAACTGACTACACTGTTAGCCTGAGTGGGCCTATCCGAAAATAGAGCTGTTGATGCCTTTTACAGCTTGAAATAAAATCTACACTAACTAGCGTAAAAACTTTTGCTTTGATCAACGGATTTGCGTGATATGACGCGGCGTCAAAATTGTTGATTGAAATTGAAGTATTTGATGTACGATTCGACTGAGGGAAGTTCTATATCTCTATGGAGGTCTTGCTTTCGAACGTACCAAGGGATCTACTTTCCTAGGTGTGTTTGCCGAGTGGTATAGGTAGGTCTCGACAACTGTGTCAGACTAACAGTTACCTTTTCTGTTTTAGCCACCCTGAAAAGTGCGATTTGTTTACCTTTTCTGCTCTAGCCACCCTGGTGCTACACATGCTAGCTACTCCACTAGATATATGTATATATGGTCAAATAAAAGTGAGTTTACCTGTGAAGTATAAGCAATAGTAAAATCAGGTAGCCAGGCTAATATGTTTTTTGAATCCAGTTTTTGATATAATAAAGTAGCAAGGTCACTCATATCCCTCTTACGGTCTGTAAGGTAAATCATCATATTATGAAGAAAAATAGAACACTTGTACAAATATGATAAGCAATGTACCTTTATAGTTTAATGCAAAAGACATTTTAAAAGGTGCTATTTTTCTGTGAAGTCTCAGGTATTCTTCTCTAGAATTATTAGTGAATCCATCCAGTAATAAAATAAATAATGCATGCTCTAATGACATTGAGCAACACATATGTGAAGTATTTTTTGTAGTCTGCAATATAATTATTGTGATTATTAAATTAATTGATACATAATAAATAATAGAAAAGGTTTAGCTGAAAAAGGTAAAAATTAAATTATAAGAATTAAAATTATTCCTTTATGTAAGTATCATCTTATCAATTTGATTATCTACCTCAAAATTTTCTTTAATTACATAGTGAAATTATATATAAGTAAAATAAATTCATTTTTGTTATTTTAACATAAAATAAGTTTAAATAGGACAATTTCCTATGAATGATTTAAAACATACATGATTAGTAATAATTTTTATTCGCTCAACAGGTTGTGGACCCCAAGAGAATTGGGCTATGATATCAGCATTGGCCCTCATATCATCATAATTTACATTATCAACGGTAAATAAACTTGGTGTTGTGGTTATCTGTAAAATAAACACATGCATTAATAATCTATTTTACCACTTTCTAATGATAAGAACACACATTAAACATCATTGATGAAAACTAATTGGTAAAATATTGTTTTGATTTTCATTCCGCTATATAGTACCTAATTAACTTTTTTTTAGAAAATATATTTAAAAATAGTGAGAATTTAAAAAAAGAAGAACAAATATAGAATTTAAAGGAAAATTGAGTAGTATTTAGATATAATAGTACTTACAGAACTCCACCAATATTTTCTATATCTTTGCCACTGAATAAAATTTTGCATAATATCTTCCTTTGGCAATATAAGATTAAATTCACATACCGATTGATATTCTGGATCAAAGCTTAGTAACTCGAGTGTCTGTATAATTTTCTCATCAAATATTGGAAAATTTCCTTTAATATACCCAAAATGTGACTTTATATTAGAAAATTGATCACAAGATTTATTGAGGAAAAGTGGTATTCCTTTATTCTGAGTTTTACTAAGTAAAAATCTTAGCCAATTTACATAGAAATTTTTCATTAATATAATGCTGGGTTTTTTTAGACTATAGATTATGCTGTTCTCTGTGGAATTAATTATTTTAAAAAAGTGTTTCAATTGTAAAATTTTAAGCAGTTCACTTTTCATTATCATTCAATATAGATGATTCTTTTTCAGTTATATCAACCTCATGCAATGGTATATTGCCCAATGGTGCAACAAAATAGTCATCTTCGGTCACATGTGCATTTTTAAGAATTTCTTTCTGACAACTCCCCTGTGTTATTTTATCTTTTCTCAGGCTTAAGTCTCTGCAACGAAACAAAAAAAAAATTGTAATCGGGGATCAAAACTCTCTCAAGTGAATTAGCGGAAAACGAAAAATCCACCAATAGTAAGCACACAAGTTGAATGCTGAGATGAAGAGAGGGAGCATTTCCCCCCGCTGTTCGCACGCCTCATTTCATGCGCCTTCCTGTTGTTGTGAACAATTATGTTGTCTTAAGTTGCGGCCCGTGTTATTTTTTGTTTTTATTCATCGCGAAGCACACACAGGAATTAGCGAAAATTGAATATGATGTAATTAAATTTCAGATATTTATTTTTTCAGTTTGATAAATTTTTAAAAAAGTTCGATAAACTATTACCTTGTGTTTTCATAATATTAACCAAGATGTAGATATTAAATTTAAAACAACATTGAAATTTACCGACAGCAATAATATAATTAGGTAAGGTAATAATAGTATTATCGAATTCCTTAGTTCTGCAGTCAACTGGCGCGCTTACCATACATTATATTGATTTTACTTACTCGTCTTCTAATACAGAGTACAACGGTTGTACATTATTTGTATTCAGATGAAGAATATTATCTGCAAAAGCGATGGAATCCTCCAATATTCTGATACCCTCAGGCGTGTCGTACTTCACCAGTGAAAGTCTTTCTAGTAGTGCTAAAGTATTTTTGTCAATTTGAGTTCTGGTGTTATTTTCTTTTACTAACGTTTCAACTGGCGTCAAAGGTATTTTAGTACAAAGATCTTTGGTAAATATATTCTTAAATTTACTATAGCTACATAAAATTGATCTGTATTTCATCATTAGTATATTTTACGATTTTATAATCCCTTGCTAAGATCACGTATGACCAAAGAGAAAATCGTATGACGTATTATATAAAATGACAATATGATAAATGCCATAGAGTTGAGTAATACATAGGGAATAGAGAACCAACTCATGCGTTTTTCATGCCAACATGTTGAACGTAACTCAATCTGTTAATCTTGTTCCGAAACTTTTTATAAATACGTACGCCTATCTAGCCAGTTACTTGCGTAAATTAATATGGAAAATAAATCTAAAGAACATAATAAAACGCACAGAATTATTTATTGTATTTATTATGTTTATGTGTAATAACGTAGCTTAACATAGTTTTTCACTTCAACATCAGCATCATAATTAAATTTCACATAACTTAAAAATGATTGATATATAACCCACAAATTATACTAGTGTCAACTATAATCACAGACTATTAGATGTACAAGTACAGACTGGAAACTCGAAGGCGAGGGGTAAAACGTTAGGAATGAGGTACGGGGGGTAGGACTGATACACTAGCCAACGCCATTTTTAAATGATACCATTCGAAAATATACTTCCGGCCTGTTTTATAAACTAGCAACATTATTAAACGGATGTAGAGATAGGGTCACTTATATAAATATTTATCGATAAAAGAAATGAATCTGGCTATTATATCTCTGAGCAATAAAAATTTGACATATTTACGAAACTTGCACATTAACAAATTTTATTATACAAAAAGATAATCTTTACACTGAAATTTTTTTTTGACCGTGTCCAAGTGTATAATTGACCAGTTTTTTATTGCTGCAATGTTATAGCACGGCCAGACTCTGTTTAAAAGTTAAGTTACACTAAAATATTTGAATTTTTGTCAGGAAATATATACCGGCTATAAGCGAAATATTAATCAGCTATTTTTATAGTAATATTTAATGTTATATAAACACATAAATCACAACATAAAATAAACAAAAAACATGACTTGAAAATAACACCAGCGACAATTGTATAGTACTTTACGATAACCATTAATCGACTATAATTAAGGAGTGTTAAAAAAAATATAACTTAAATACATGAAACGTCTCTTAATCACATAACTACATAACGATCTCCTGAAATACCCCTATAAAGTAAATAGTATAGTGGTTGTCAGGTGCAATTTTCCGTTAAGTAGAAATTATTTTATTTACATCATTTAATTTTACAGTATAAAAATTAATTGTTTTTGATTATTATTTAATCTTACGTTTGTATCTTTTTTTGAATTTTTTTAACGCCATTTTTTGCATATAAGGTAAAGTATTTGATAAGCTATGGATATCGATTCTTTTAAGTATTCTATTGATACCTGTGGTCCAATTATGAATTTGTATTTTTATTGTTAAAGCCATAAACGTGACATTTTACATTTGACGTGTTTTTTTAATATCTTTCTTGTTACATATCCCGCAGTAAATGACTTAGCATTTGTTTTAATATTTTCTTTTATGGCGTTTGACTTTGTTAAATTAGGATTTGTATCTGGTAAGCTGTTTTGCCTTTTAGCATTGAAAATTTCTTTGATATTGATATCGGAGTCTACAGTGGTATGTTTATTAAAAAGACAATATAAATTTAAGGGAACTGTGACATCTTCCTCGCAATTAAAATTTTGTGAATGATCACTGACAACATCGGATAAAAACAAAGATTTAAATGAATTTGTAAATGTATTACAGCTTGGATTTATATTTCTGTAATTATGTGCTCATATTCTACCAAAAAAAATTTCAACAGGATCTTGATTAAAATTGCGAGCATAAAAACGATAAATGCCTTTAGTACTTAAAAAAGTCCAAATATTCTGGAAACTTCTTATCGTAGTTTTCCAATTTATGACTGATGGCATTGAATAAGGAGTGCCATCTCTTAAAAACTTTATTGTACACAAAGTTTTCAATGCTTCTCTCCAAAACTGATGATGAACGCTATCCATTTTAACAGCACATCGCAGTGGTTTTCGTCTATTATATGATCCACCATTACAACTGTCGAAAATAAAATAAAAAGGGAGTGTCTGTAATTGAGCACAAATTAAAATTAACTTTTTTTTATAACTATTAAAACTAGAATATTAAGGCATTCATAAAAAATCCTTTCAATAACATCTAGAGACCAACAAAAAACAACATAAACTTACACAATATGTACCACATGACCTTCGTAAAATAAACTATCATGTACAGAAGATACTTTATTAAAATAATTCTGCTTCTGTTATACTTTTAAACATGGTCCACTTCCATTTATGAAAATAGCAAACAAATTAATAAATTTTCATTATCGATAGTCACAGTAAATCTCTAATATGTCTCAGCACTATTACAATATAAATATCAACATAACATAACTTTAAAAAATTATATTGTGAACTTACCGATTTCGTTTCTATTCGGTATGCCACTTTCGATTTCCTGTTCAGAAAAGAAAGAAGGATAGGCATCAGGAGTCAGAACAAACCGAATTCCTTTAGCCAGTTTTTGTCGAATAAACTTGGCTTCAAAATGTTTTCGGCAAACTCTTCGTCGTGATATGATCTCGCTCTTATTAAGTTTCACTAAAGCAGGATCATTTATAGATTTTAACCATGTTTGAAATCTTTTCTCACTTCTTGGAAAAGCGTGAAGATAAACTTCAGGCTTAGAGCTGATGCAGTTGTAAACGCAGCACTTATCCGACATGTTTACAAACAATAAGTTTTATCTTAAAAATAAACACAATTCACTCTATTTTCACTACAAAGTAAACCCTGTAAACTTTTAATTAACAAAATTATACTTGTACAAAAGTTTGAAATGAACGTATGTACTCTGTTACTAATTTCAGACAATTCAATTTTCAACAACAAGGATAGATGACAAAGAGATAGAGACGACGAACTCTAGTGTGTCAATTGACATTACGTAGCGTTATTATTTTTTGTATGAAGATTACTTGGCATGAATTAGTCTGTGGAGTTGTCATCAAGGATTGAAGGATGAAGGAACTTAGTATACTCGCGGGCTCGCCCATATTCGCTTTACGTTGTCATAGTTTGTGAGTGTTATCGAAATAATTGTTTCTTTTAATTGTTATAAACATAAAAATGCTTTAATAAAATTATTTCAAGATATATCAGTTAATGTTATTATTTGCAGTTGGCGCATTATAGTCATGCCAAGTAATCTTCATACAAAAAATAATAACGCTACGTAATGTCAATTGACACACTAGAGTTCGTCGTCTCTATCTCTTTGTCATCTATCCTTGTCGTTGAAAATTGAATTGTCTGAAATCAGTAACAGAGTACATACGTTCATTTCAAACTTTTGTACAAGTATAATTTTGTTAATTAAAAGTTTACAGAGTTTACTTTGTAGTGAAAATAGAGTGAATTGTGTTAATGTTTAACATAAAACTTATTGTTTGTAAACATGTCGGATAAGTGCTGCGTTTACAACTGCATCAGCTCTAAGCCTGAAGTTTATCTTCACGCTTTTCCAAGAAGTGAGAAAAGATTTCAAACATGGTTAAAATCTATAAATGATCCTGCTTTAGTGAAACTTAATAAGAGCGAGATCATATCACGACGAAGAGTTTGCCGAAAACATTTTGAAGCCAAGTTTATTCGACAAAAACTGGCTAAAGGAATTCGGTTAGTTCTGACTCCTGATGCATATCCTTCTTTATTTTCTGAACAGGAAATCGAAAGTGGCATACCGAATAGAAACGAAATCGGTAAGTTCACAATATAATTTTTTAAAGTTATGTTATGTTGATATTTATATTGTAATAGTGCTGAGACATATTAGAGATTTACTGTGACTATCGATAATGAAAATTTATTAATTTGTTTGCTATTTTCATAAATGGAAGTGGACCATGTTTAAAAGTATAACAGAAGCAGAATTATTGTTAATAAAGTATCTTCTGTACATGATAGTTTATTTTACGAAGGTCATGTGGTACATATTGTGTAAGTTTATGTTGTTTTTTGTTGGTCTCTAGATGTTATTGAAAGGATTTTTTATGAATGCCTTAATATTCTAGTTTTAATAGTTATAAAAAAAAGTTAATTTTAATTTGTGCTCAATTACAAACACTCCCTTTTTATTTTATTTTCGACAGTTGTAATGGTGGATCATATAATAGAGGAAAACCACTGCAATGTGCTGTTAAAATGGATAGCGTTCATCATCAGTTTTGGAGAGAAGCATTGAAAACTTTATGCACAATAAAGTTTTTAAGAGATGGCACTCCTTATTCAGTGCCATCACTCATAAATTGGAAAACTACGATAAGAAGTTTTCAGAATATTTGGACTTTTTTAAGTACTAAAGGCATTTATCGTTTTTATGCTCGCAATTTTAATCAAGATCCTGTTGAAATTTTTTTTGGTAGAATAAGAGCACACAATTACAGAAATATAAATCCAAGCTGTAATACATTTACAAATTCATTTAAATCTTTGTTTTTATCCGAAGTTGTCAGTGATCATTCACAAAATTTTAATTGCGAGGAAGATGTCACAGTTCCCTTAAATTTATATTGTCTTTTTAATAAACATACCACTGTAAACTCCGATATCAATATCAAAGAAATTTTCAATGCTAAAAGGCAAAACAGCTTACCAGATACAAATACTAGCTTAACAAAGTCAAACGCCATAAAAGAAAATATTAAAACAAATGCTAAGTCATTTACTGCGGGATTTGTAACAAGAAAGATATTAAAAAACACGTCAAATGTAAAATGTCACGTTTATGGCTTTATCAATAAAAATACAAATTCATAATTGGACCACAGGTATCAATAGAATACTTAAAGGAATCGATATCCATAGCTTATCAAAAACTTTACCTTATATGCAAAAAATGGCGTTAGAAAAATTCAAAAAAAGATACAAACGTAAGATTAAATAATAATCAAAAACAATTAATTTTTATACTGTAAAATTAAATGATGTAAATAAAATAATTTCTACTTAACGGAAAATCGCACCTGACAACCACTATATTATTTACTTTATAGGGGTATTTCAGGAGATCGTTATGTATTTATGTGATTAAGAGACGTTTCATGTATTTAAGTTATATATTTTTAATACTACTTAATTATAGTCGATTAATGGTTATCGTGAAGTACTATACAATCGTCGCTGGTGTTATTTTCAAGTCATGTTTTTTGTTAATTATATGTTGTGATTTATGTGTTTATATAACATTAAATATTACTGTAAAAATAGCTGATTATTATTTCGCTTATAGCCGGTATATATTTCCTGACAAAAATTCAAATATTTTAGTGTAACTTAACTTTTAAACAGAGTCTGGCCATGCTATAACATTGCAACAATAAAAAACTGGTCAATTATAACCTTGCACGCGGTAAAAAAAAATTGTAAGTGTAAAGATTATCTTTTTGTATTATAAAATTTGTTAATGTGCAAGTTTCGTAAATATATCAAATTTTTATTGCTCAGAGATATGATAGATAGTCAGATTCATTTCTTTTATCGATAAATATTTATATAAGTGACCCTATCTCTACATCCGTTTAATAATGTTGCTAGTTTACAAAACAGGTCGGAAGTATATTTTCGAATGGTATCATTTAAAAATGGCGTTGGCTAGTGTATCAGTCCTGCCCCCCGTACCTCATTCCTAACGTTATACCCCTCGCATTCGAGTTTCCCGTCTGTACTTGTACATCTCATAGTCTGTGGACTAATTAAAGGAACAACTCTCCAGTACATACTATATTTATCTATGATGACAACTGACATTGACTAGGGATGGATCGTATAATACACGAACATACTAGATACTTTTATTTCAATACCAAGTATTTTTGACATCATTATATTGTAACCGAGTATCGAGTAAAAATCGGTGAAAAGTACTTGGATCGGTACTTGCTTAAAGCAGATTTGAATTTCATATTTGTGAATAATTTTCAATTCTTGAAGGATTTTATATTATGCAGTGAAAATATGATTGGAAGTTTTAACAACCTCTGGTTTTAAGTAAAAGTTTACATTACAGCATGTGATGTCATATTGCATTTGTTCATTATTATTACCTATTAGGAAGTTGGGAATGGGATGGAATATATTAAAATCAAATCCCACGATATAGAAACAGGCGCCAGTCAAGTTCTGTACATAGTTTCCACCTTTGTACTTAATAAGAGGTTGTTTTGAAATGCTACCAAAAAGGTCACAAGAAATTATTTGTGGAGAAAATATTTTATAAGTATGTAATTGTTTTTGAAAATCACTACCTACTAAATCAGAATTTCTTTAAAAAAATACAGTTTTGTAAGCAATGTTGTTCTTGCTCTAAACCAGGTATGGGCGGGCAACCTTTGACATGTTGAGGGCCAAACTTTAGCGTGTAAATACGTTCGCGGGCCGCGTTTAAAAGTACTTAGGGCATTTTAAAGTAGTGATAATATTTTTTGCGATAGATATTAGACATTAAATAATACGACAATGTTAATATAGTACAATTTATTAAAACAACAATGAAATTTTAAAAAATGGTACATTATAATTAAATCGTTAAATTTGCAATTGTTACAAACTAAGAAAGTTATATACACCAAAACCAATGAGCCACTTGAGCCTGAATTTGAGAAAGTAATCCATCGATATTTGGATTAATTCCACTGATACAAAGACGTAAAGAATTTCAGTCACGTCTTGTATGATGTATTGATTTATTAACTTTCATTAATGAAAAGAACTGTTCGCATTGATAGGTACTGCCAAAGGCACAAATCAATCTTCTTGCGAATTTTCTAAGCCCCGGAAAATTATCTTCTTCTAGGTATTTTTTGTAGAAATCGCACATCTCTACGTCTTCAAATTTGGATTTTAGGAGTGAGTTTTCTTGAATCTTGATTAACTCCATTTGTAAGTGTATTGGAGCATTTTGTAGGAGTAGCAAATAAACTGAAACAGTCTTCCATGTTTTTGAAGCCGCTAAATCTGTTTGAAAATTGTTCCGACAGTAACTTGAGTTCTTCAGTATATTGAGCATAAGTAATATTTTTATACGCAGAGAGCGTATTGAAATGGTAACTGTTACCAGACAGCATCTGTGACTCCCACAAGCGTAGTTTGATCTGAAACGCTTTCAAATGGCTGTACAAATCATTTACTAACTGTCCTAGTTTTTGAAGTTTCAAATTTAAATCATTGAAATAGCCTGTAAGATCGACCAGAAATGCTAAGTCACATATCCATTTTGGGTCACTTAATTCAGATAGCGGTTTATCTTTTATTTTTATAAAGTCTGCTAACTCATTTCTGAGCTCGTAAAACCGTTTCAACATTGTTCCTTTGCTCAGCCATCTGACTTCAAAATAATATGTTACGTCATTATATTTAGCTAATATTTCATCGTCGGTGGATAATGCAATGAAGGACTATCAAGTCATCTTATTGCACATTTAATTCTGTTGCTTTTTCATTCAAAATTCCGATGAAACCTTTACGTAAGCCGACCATACAAGGTGTACCATCAGTGCATAAACCAATGAATTTTGACCATGGCAAGCCAAAACTTGTGAATTCCTTTTGAACTTCAATAAAAATTCCTCTCCTGTAGTGGATCCCTTTAGCGGCTGTAAAGCAAGCAATTCCTCAGTAACAGTGAACTCCTTATCAACACCTCGAATAAATATAGCCAGGTGAGCTGTGTCAGACAAATCGGTGCTCTCGTCTAATGCTACGGAAAATGATTCAAAACCGGCATTACGGTCAGTCAATGTTGTTTTTATATTATTACTCATTAGCTATCATTTCTAAACGTCGAAAGTTAGGAGAGATATAGAAAATTAATATACTACATAATTGTAGGCATCAAAAATACCTACAAAAAAGTCCAGGAGAGTATATATCTATCTTCTAAGGAACATCCACAATAAGCATTTTTGTCTTTAAAATAGCCGGGAACGGGGGGAGCAAGATTCGCGCGGGCATTATGTAGTCCACGTGAGTTAAGCCACGGGCACAGCTAGTTTTTAATAAAAGCAAATGGAAACGTATGTATTTTATTTTCAAGGAGTATTCAAAGATGGAGCTATACAACTTGGTTTAAATTATCGTGAAATTGGTTTGATATTTATCGTCACACTAAAGTTAATATTCAGTAAGAACTTATATTAATTATTTAAGGCCAGGCTTTTATTATTATTTTTAAATGTTTTTGGATAGATTTTAGTGTTATTGTTAGAAATTTAATTATTGAATATAGGCAGGCGAAGTCATGCGCTTTGCATTTGTTAATCTTTTTCTTCATTAAAGGTAGATAGGATTAAAAAAAATTATGGCCTGCGTTCGCTCGATAGTTTCATATAAATAGTCTTGCAAATCTACCGCGACGGGTGGTTCGTATTAAATTCCTTTTGAAATCTTGAGTGCTTCTCGGATTCTTTTAGACAGTAATCTACGTAAAGGTGATGATGTTAATGACAATTTTAACCTACATTAAACGCCCAAGTTATTTGACATATTTATCTGGATGAAAATTAATACTGAATTGGAGAAAATAGCTTCGCAAATAACGTAATATATTCAATTAATATGTTGAAGATAAAAATGGTTACTGTGCGTCAACCTTAGCAAATAAATATATGCCATCGCGGACTCTTCTCTAGGTTATTTGAAGAACTACAATTCTTTAGAACATTATTTTGGTTTGCCTTTTTCAGGTTTAACCAGAGTAAGCCACGTAAGCGCCCGATTTTTTTTTTTATAACTTGATTACTATAAAGAGATTTCAGCTTACACTATTTCAGAAACTAGATTAGATCTTTTAAATGATAGCATTAAACAGCAATAACTAGAGAGGTTGTGATAACACAAAACTAGGAAATTTTAGTTAGAAAAAAGAAAAATTTGATATAATACAATAATTGAGAAATGATAAATGACGTCATTCGCTTTGATTGGTGTTTAACAAAACATGAGGATTGATTATATTTTTACGGATGTATGCTTATTTGGCTTTTAATATAATTATAAATTTAAAAAAATGAGTCTGTTTAACTTATTTCAAAATTTAAAATGAATATTTCAATGATTCTTTGTTAAAATCATCATGCCCATTAGTTCCGATTGGTGACATCACTATTATAAAAACACAATAAACTAGGAACACATGAAATATTATTTCACTCCGTGGAAATAAGAAACGCACTATGTATAGGGTATATGAGCTAATAATTGAAGATAGCGCGGTATCTAGTTAAAGTTAAAGCTCCGCGTCATGCTAGCGGAACCAATCATTTATCTTTATCACCTTTATAATATTAGTGTAGTAAACACTATTTTTTCAAAATGTACCTGTTTGTAGTGGCATTTTAATGAAAATATTATTTTTTAAACTATTTTATTTGTTTTTCTTAAATTACATATATCTTAAGCAATAAAACAGTCGTTTTGGTGAGATTTCAGTATTACTACTATTGGGTTTTTATTAATTATGTAATTTAAAGTACCTACCAAATATGAAGAATGCACAATTTTTACTTATGTAGTATATTATGAACTACAAGATGTTCTATTACTAAAAATTGTTCAAATTTAATGAATACTTGGTTTAATATTAGAAAACAGTTATTAGAGTAATTTTAAATAAGTTTTATAACAAAATCTTTAACACAAATCATTGAAGTTCTAATTATCATCATTTGAGGATACTTCATTCGTTTCTTCAGCTGTGTCATCTGCTGTGCTGACATCATTTACATCAATACCAGTGTCATCATTAGTGCTGTTAGAAGCTAGTTCCTCCTGTAAATTGTAAATATTATAACCAAATTACAATCACATTACCAATATTTACAACAGTTATAATTATTTTATTTATTCAAATCTTTAGTCACCACATTTACAGTTTTACTACTCCATTCTAAAATGAAGTTCCTCAATGCGGCTTATGGTATGAGTTGACTTGTACAAATCGTCACGTAAGGAAAAGCGATATGCCCCTCACATGTGGCTTTCTTTATCTATCTTTATATTATATACGAATGCATGTGTGCGTGCTAGTATCGAGATTCGAGCACACTAGCATAGTGCGCAGTCGGTTATATAACCCTCTCTCAGGCGGCCGCCAAATTACAAAATATTATAGGTACTTGGGGCGAGACTTCTCAGGGTGGCCTTCGCGAATTAGCCGGGCGTTTAGTAATTCAATGGTTTATCAGTTATTTTCTATAGTATCTACATATTGTATTTATATAAAACTTACATCGATTTGTTCTTTATGATCTAGGCTTGCCTTTGACAATAATCATACAACATATTATTACTTCTGGAATAAGTTTAGAAGGGTATGGCTCTGTCATACCCATAAGTGCTTATAGACATATTTTTAACTTTCAGGGTGATATTGCTAGCTCACCTAGAATTAGAATACTCTGACACTATATTTTCCAATCACAATGTTTTCCTTTAACTATAGGTCAGGTTCATTGTAGAATTTCAACCTATATACCACGCGTCGTTTGAGTAAGTTACTAGTTTTGAGTGGAAGTTCAAAGTTTTACAATTTTATTAATATAATGTTACTAAAAAATTTAAAACTGTCCAAAATGTACAGATTTTACAATACTAGGTTGGACTTAAGGTTAATGTTTTGTTGTGTTGTAAAATTTATAATGCGACGCTTAAACAACATGTACCTACCTACATCGAAATATTAGAAGATCTGTTATAATTCCTACATTAAATATTGGGTGAAGACAATCCAAATGTCTTTCCAACAAGATGGAACACCGACACACAATAGGCTAATCACAATGGTCTTCTTAAATGATAACTTCTAAAAAGATCAATTAGTATAAACTAAGTCAGCAGATTTAACTACACTAGACTATTTCTTATGTGGTTACGTTAAGACTGAAAGTTTATAACACCAGCCACGAAAACTTGAAAGGTCTAATAGCGGCTATAAAGACCATTTCAAAAAAAACTAACCCTTAAAACTATAAACACACAAAAGAGTTGACTACTATTGTATCCAAGAAAATGGCTTTTATTTTGAACATTTCACAACAAAATAATTAAATTCAGCATCGTCTTTTAATTTTAGACATAGGGTTTCCTATAGTTTTAGAGTTCCTCTCCCTGACCAATGTAAATATTTTCCTATTTCAATGTATGGATGACAAGCTAATTTCGTCCAAATCGTTAAAGAGTAAATTCCGAGAAACTAATTAACAATTAGTTGTGTAATATTTACAGGTACTGGAATTAAAAATATTTTTTTTAACTAATTGGATATTTAAAAATCTTGAGTTTCCTTTTACAAAAAATTCTATCACATTGATTTTTTGTGAGGATTCTTAAAGTCTATTAATATTACATTTTTTTTTGAGTAACTTATTTTATTTCCGTGTTAATTGTTATAGTTGAATAGAAACACAAATCTTTAACAAATGTTACTAAGTTACAATGAAATATTTTTATTAAAGTAAAGTTAAAGATCTAACTAATTAGAAACCAAAACGAGTCATAATAGTACTTAAGTATTTTTTGACAACAGTTTGAAAATACTGAAAGAAATAGTGATATGGTTCCAAAACGTTAATTATAGAGACAATATACAATACTGGACAATATAGTGCCACATATAAAAATGGGTAATCCAAGATAGACACCAAAATCGTTTACGATATCAGATCTATTAGGGATAGGTGTGGTTTGTTGAAATAAAATCCATAGAGGAAAGGCAACAAAAAATAATTTTTAATAGAAAAATCAACATGGCGGGATTATAATGAAAGCTATAAGTTTTCTGTTATTTTGATACAGTTGAAAATTGGTATATAAAGGTAATTGGGATCCTTGATTTCAAATTGCAAAATCAGTTTTCGGAACGACAGATAGACCAACACTTACACTGGTGGAGTGGTAATAAAAATAGAAGAACTTTGCAGACACACTGACATACATAATATATTTCTATTTATTTTTTCATATAACGATGTTGTCAAACAAGCATATAACCCGCCTGATGGTAAGCGGCTATCGTAGCCTATGGGCGCTTATAATAGGTATCTCTAGCACATTGCCGACCTCGAATCCCCTTAACCCAAAGAGCTCTGGAAACCCTACTCACAGCAGGAACACAACACAAGGTTATTTGGCTATGATCTTCTGTAGGATGGGGAGGTATTATTCCACCAGTCAGAATGCCCCAAGTAGAGAGAAATTGCCAAAGAAATTTCTCTGAGCCCTAACTCTTTTCTCTAGTGTTCTCAAATACACATAGCTAAATGCAGATCCCACATTCTACAAGTTTCTTTCTGCCTTCTTAAATAGGTCACAAAATGTAAACAAAATAATAATAATTCTAATTGATACAAAAGAAGAAGATAATATATACCTTGACTATTTCCACAAAGCTATTAGCTTCATTCACCATTTGTTTGAGCATGGCATTTTCTTTTTTGAAGTCTTCTATTATTTCATGAAGCTTTTCATTTTTCTCCAAAACTTCTTGCAAAGCAATTCTGATTATTTTTTAAATAAAATTGTTGAGAAATTATACATTTAAAATTATATTATGAATAATTATTACTAAGATAAAAGTACCAATTCTGAATACTACTGGTTACTAAATTTAAATTTTAGTTAATAACAATTACCTCTTGAGACCACATAAAAAAAATTAATAAATTATAATTTAAAAAAAAATCTACTTAAAAACTTTACAAATATTAGTACATAGACTCAATATTTATTTGCAATTACTAAGTAAAATTTTTATGAAAAGGTTGTTGAGTAATTTTGTATGTATTATATTTTTAATAAACAATTTATTTTTCTTTTCAATGAAACTGATATATTAATAACTGTTTACTTACTGTCGCTTTTCAGCAAGTTTTTGCCAATATTTTCCTGATGCTTCATCAGGATTGATGAGGTCTTCCTCTGTGATATTTCCCTCAAGGTTTGCTTGAGTCTCCTTGCTGGCTACATTCTTTTTCTTCACCTCAATTGGTTCACTTTGACATTAATACAAAAAAGTAAATTTATGAGTAAATCTTTCAGTGGATCAGAGTTTATTACAATAATATAATATTACAATAGCATTTTTTCAAATGATATAATTAAAACTAAAAATCAGCCATGATTGTATTTTCTACTCACATATTAGTATAACTTGTAAAATCAAGTCATAAAGAGTTGATTAATTGCATTGCAATAGAAAAAGTAATAATTTAATAATATGTGGAGACAATATCACACAAAATTTTTTGATTCCAAGCTAAGCATTGCTTATACTTGATAGTTAAACAGATGATGTACATACTTACACACAAAAAATTTGTATTCACATATTTAGTACCTAAACTACATATTTAATACCCAAACTTAGAATTGACATTCAGCCATATCACCTGTGATCAGAATAGATATTGTTGTTTTACATTCAAATCTGCTATTGTGTAAAAAACTACCTAAAATTGAGTTATTTAGCAAATAATAAAGTATGCAATATAATCAAATCAGTGCTTTGGGTCTCCTGTAAAGTGACTTATGTTAGATTCACATACTGAATGCCGAACGATGATATGATAAAGTAAGTTTAATTACTTAAGCTTTGAGAAAGTAAATAACCTATAATGGATACTGTATCTACCATAAATCCATAATACACATTGCTCATTGGCTACTCACAATTAGCTAAGAGGAAATTTGACGAAATATTTATTACTTATATTCACATACATTTTTTGCAGAAAAATAGATTCTTTTGTTCCCTCTTTGAAAAACACACTTTCTAGACAACAAGAACATGCATACACACACAACAAACACATGCAAATACACATATAAACACACAATATGATATAACAACTATCAACAACTACAACTCTAAATATTGCAAATTTTATGGATAAATGTTATTTGTTCTGGTTCTTTTGTTGTATTTCTCATTATATTATGGAATGCAGACCCTACTGTTATATTATAGCCTGGAAGTGGTCGCTATTAACTACGACACAGTCTAAACTAATGTAGGTAATATCATACATTTTTGATATTGTTGTAACATGATTTATGGTTCAAATCCTCTAAAATCCTGGAATTATATGCAACAATAAAATCCTTGGCAAAAATTATTTATTACACTTTGATTACCTTTGAAATCTATATACATTCATGACAAACTATTATGATGAATCTGACCAGTGTAATTTATAAATCAAGCAGCATTATTCATAACAAAAGACAATAAGGTTACCTACCTATTTTCTTGAGAAATTTGATGCTTAAACCTTTTAGATGGTCTACCAACTAAATTCTTACTGTCAGCTGTGGTAGGTTGTACAGTTTTCAGAGACCTTGTAATCCTGGTTGTTTCCTGAAATTAAATAATTTAAACTAATTATTAATATTCTTACTTATGTTCTTGAGAAATTTGATGTTTAAGGCTTTTGGTTCTACCCACTAAATTCTTGCCGTCAGTTGCGGTAGGTTGTACAGTTTTCAGAGACCTTGTAATCCTGGCCGATACCTGAAATTAAATAATTTTAATGAATTTATTATTATATGCATGTATAGGTTATGATGTAAGTAATATATTGTGTAACCTGTGTATCTTGACCGCTCATCGTGTATTGTAATGAATGACTACCCTCAATGAATATTGAATTGTAATCTATTCTAGTTGTGTTTTCAATGGTAATAAATTTAGACAAATTAACCTTCAAAGTCTTCAAATACACAACAACTACTAAAGCACAACAAAACTACGTAAAATGAGAAGGTGCACATAAAAATCCACAAACAAAACAATTATGAAATAGTGCAACACCTGGACACAGGGAGGGACAGTGTGACCGTTTCAAAATTATGTAATGTACTAACAAAATGTCTGGCCAGTACTAAAATATACTAAATGAAAAATATAATTGTACTAAAAATCAACTAACATGTTAGGGTCATTATTTTAAGTTATTTTTCGAGACAAAATTTATGCTATATAAGACTTGTTTCGTCGCTTCAGCAGTCAAGGTTTTGTGTCATTGTAATGTTTAAACTGTTTATTCCAAATCGATGCCATAATCATTATTAGCAATTTTTTTACAATATTAATCATATCTGGTGAGGTGACAAAAGAAGTACAACCTTAAGTCAAAGCTTGCTTAACGTGTACTTAATATGCAAGGAATGTTCTTGGTTAAAAACCTATTTCTGCATTTAATCTTAATGATAATAACTAGCGAGAAAGTTATTTCAAATGAATGATATTTTTATACCTTGGGTCCTTTTTCGTGTCAACAATATTGCTCAACATGGTTCGAAGGTGCTGTTGGCCCAAAACTGCTTTACATTATTACCTTTTTTTTGATAAAAAGGGGGCAAACGGGCAGGTGGCATACCTGATAGAAAGTGATCACCGCCGCCCACAAACATCCGCAACACCAGAGAGCTCACAGATGCGTTGCCGGCCTTTTAGGGAAGAATAAGTTCTCTTCTTGAAGGACACCATGTCATAACGGCTTGGAAAGACCTCAGGCGACAGCTGGTTCCACAGAGTGGTTGTGCGAGGCAGAAAGTGCCTTAAGAAGCGCACTGTTGTGGAAAGCTGGACATCGATTTAGTATGGATGGAATTTACGATTCTGTCGCGATGTCCGATGGTGAAATTCAGCAGCCGGTATTAGTCCAAACAATGCCTCGGAACACTCCCCATGATAAATGTGGTAGAAGATGCTGAGTGAACCAACATTTATACGCAGAGCCAATGGATCAAGCCGATCAGAATGAGCTTGGTCGTCAATAACTCGAGCCGCCCTACGCTGAATGCGGTCAAAAGGAAGTAGCTGGTACTGGGGGGCTCCTGCCCAGAGATGAGAACTATAGTCCATGTGGAATCGAATTTGCTCCTTATAAAGATTTACGTGATGAGCTGACGTGAATTACCGTCTCGCCTTACTAAGTACACCAAGCTTCTTTGAGGCCAATTTGGTCTTACTTTCGAACTGAGCGCGGACCTGGACGTCACTCGAAATGACGACGCCAAGGATTTCGATACTGGTTGTGGCAGACAGAGGAGTGTTCTCAAAACGAGGAGTTGCGGCAAATGGTGACTTTTTAGCGATGAACGCGCAAACTTGTGTCTTTTTAGGGTTGAACTGACCCCAGTCCGAGACTTTAGTTAAAAAAGACCCGACTTCAGACACAAGTTTGGTCCGGCTCACATCGACGTATTCCTGAGAGATATTAGCACGGCCAGTGTACAAGACATCGACAGTGCGATAGCAATGAATGTTGCTGATTTGCAACAAGCCACTGACATGCAGAAGAAAGAAAGTAGGGCAGTACACAGCCTTGTGAGACCCCAGCATTGAGAAATTTAGGATCAGAACATGCACTGTCGACGACAACCTTGATGCTATGATCGGCCAAAAAGCTGGTGATCCAATTGCATAAATTCTCGGGGAGCCCATAGGAAGGTAGATTTGAAGAAGCGGATTGTGCCAAACCCGATCAAAGGCCTTCGCTAAGTCTAGACTGACTGCAAGCACCTCTCCCTTGGTCTCAACTGCTTCTGCCCATCTATGTGTCAGGTAATCTAGAAGATCCCAGACCAAGCGACCCCGACGAAAGCCGTACTGGCGGTCGATAATCAGCCGGTGCTCCTCCAGGTACCGCAGGATCTGGCAGTTGATAACGGATTCCATTATCTTGGAGAACAAGGAAGTGATGGCTATACGCCTGTAATTGGACGGATCCGAGCGGTAGCCTTTTTTAGGGATCGGATGCACTAAAGCGGCCTTCCAGGATTTCGGGACTACGCCTAATGCATAGGAGTACCGAAAAAGACGCGTTAAAACCGGTGCCAACTCCGGAGCACATATCTGCGGCATGTTCGGGGAGATGCCATCAGGTCCACTCGAATTATGAATATCCAAATAAAGAAGTGCTTTGCGAACTGCACTTTGCCGGAACTTAGCCTCCAGCATCGTAGTATTGCACCGCGGGATTTATGGTGGAGAATTTCCCTGATCATCCAGAGTCGAGTTGGATGCAAAGAGAGAGCTCAGAAGATCGGCTTTCAACTTCGCGGCATGCGCCATAGAGTCATCCTCCATGTGCAGGGGTGGAAAAGAAGGCTGACAGAAATTTCCTAAGACAGCTTTGGCGAGAGACCAAAACGCACGTGATACCGACGGGTGTTGTGCCAGCTTCTCGCCAATTCTGCCAATATGCTCCGACTTGCAAACAAGGCCGCGTTGAACGCGTAACAGGCACTGTACTCCGGATAAGGCAGTGGTCTGACGAACCAAGAGGAGGATCGACACAAACCAGGTTGCCGTCCGGATGAGAGGTTAACAGAAGGTCCAACAGGGAAGGTGTATGATCCTCCACATCTGGGATTCGCGTTGGCGTGTTGACCAGAAGTGACTGATCATATGCTAGTGCGAAATCGCAAATAGATCTCCCCGCATGATTGGTGGTGTGTAACCTAAGCCACACGAATCTGTAGCCATTTGCATGTGCTCAACTAGTCGATCAGTTTCAGAATTACCACTATGGAATCTATACATGCACGAAGATATCTGCGTCTCGGACTTCGCTGCCTCAAGATGTGGCCACTTGTTGCCTGCTCTGTTTAGCCCGAACAGGCGTTGAGAGCGCAAAATTGCCTAGTCTCATACATAATATGTAACCAATATTAAAACTTTCGTATTTTTTTTCTACCTATAGTTGAAAAGTGATAAAAATGAGTTTGCCAAGTGCGAGTAGAAATCATGACCTGAGGATTCCGTACAAGATTAATAAAATAATCCTTATTAGAATAAATATTTGCGATTGCAGTGCAATTTATTCGTTAAATGTCAGTAATACTGATAATTATATCTTCTTTTTCTTCAAATTGTATTTTGAGCTATCTTTTAAGCACAAAAACCAAACTATATCACGCAAAACGCCACCAATATTACATAATATAGGATCAAAAACCTAAGTAAATGAATTAAAAATAAAATCCACAACACGTCACTTCAAGATCCCGTCTAAAACTTAGGAATGTTGATATTTTTTTATATATCTAATTTTCGATACATCGATATTTTAAATATATCAATTTCGGGTTTCGACTATAAGAAAAATAATAACAATATATCGATAAATTGACTTTATTTAAAAAAATCCTAAGTCAGGTCAAAAATGATTATACAGTTTATAGTCCAGTATATTTAATAACAAATAAGATTAAAAAATGTATATAATTGTTAGGTTATAGTTCGTATACCATTTCCATTTCTTTAGTTTCTCGATGACAGCTCCTGTGAAAACTTGAACGAGCGTCTTTTTTACATTATGTATGCATTAATTATTAAAAATATGACATTTACACACGTAGGTACAAGGTTATATCAGAGTCGGAGAAACTGATAGGGATGGAGCTATATCGATAAACGTAACACTATAACAGACCCGATATTTTTTTACAAAATGTAAGAAACTAAATTACTGCCGGATACTTTTGTACAAATTTATTAACTAATATTACATTTCATTATAAGATGTTACACGTATTAATTCTTGATTGATAATACCAACTTCTTCAAAATTTTCGAAGCTGTTGTAAAATAAGTAGGTATAGGTAGGAACTCGACAATGAAACAAAATAATTATAACGACAGGTAATCTTTATTTATTTATTTTAATGATAATCTGATGAATCGTCACTATCACGATATATGCAATCGATATCATTACTTATTTGGTCACAACACTACAACTATTAAATTAGAACTTTCATCGAGAAAATAAAGAAATGGAAATCGTTTAACTATGCTAAGCTGATAACGCTGACAGTGACAACAAACAACAATTATTGTAAGTAACTTAGATACTCCTTAACATAGATTATAGTAGTTTTTTTACAACAGAGGTATATATATGTATATACAAAATTACATTTCATTTCAGACGATAATAAATAATTAAGTAAACTAGGTATACAGAAAAACAATATCGTGTAAATGAAATACGGTACATTATGTTTACGATGGTTTTGTAGATAAAAAATAAAAACAGAAAAATTAAAATTATAAAATAAAAAAAAATATCGACCATTGATATCTACATTTCATTATTGAACCATTGCTAAATCGTCCAAAAAATATTATAATATATATCGATATTTTGATATAATGATATTGATTTTTATTTTATCGATATTTTATCAACAGTCCTAGCCTCCTAGGCCATGCCCGACGGTTTGTGAATTGTGGTCGGATTTGGAGATAATATTTTTGTATTTGAGAAATTATTGCTTATTTCAAATTATCAGGTACTTACCTATTTAACGAATGTCTGTTTAACATGTCATAAACTTATCTTTCAAATTTATAATAAAATATTTGGTGCTGTTTTAATTAATTTGGTCATTTCAGTCATTAAACCCTTCTGCTCTTTTTTTCACAATAACCAACATAATAATAGATTCTAAAATACTGTTATCAGTTGCTTTTTAGCTTATTTGTTTATCACCACAATCAAAAGGTACAGGAACAATAATTTTAGGAGGTCATTTACAATAGAGTTATGTATGTCATTAATTTGTTAAACAAACCCTAATAAGAAATGTATTGTATTTCTATTACCTATTAAATAATAGTCCAGTACTCTTTTTAAGATTGGCTGAAGTGTTTTTAATTATGTTGTAGGTTTCTAGAAAATTATTTTTAGGGGTTGAATTTAGAAAATCTTAATAATGAAGACTGTTTTGGTTCTGTCCCTAAACTATTTTATCTAGTTAATAAAATTCTAGGTTGGATTTAGAGTAGTTTGGCACAAATGATTCCTGAAATATTAAGAAATACTATCTGACATATCAAAGGTCCCTCCTATGTATAAAGAGAACATGTCAAAGATTGCAAAAGAAAGATTTTGCATTAATTGATTTAGTTTATCAAGACAAATATTACACTGTTTTTTAAAATTGAAAATTTAATTTAAAATATTTTAATGTACTGCAGGACCACAACACAATATTATTTGGCTGAGATCTTCTGTAAGGTGGAGGTGTTTCACCAGTCCGACTGCCCCAAGTAGAGAGAAATCTCCAAAGAAATTTCTCTATGCCCTATCTTTTTAAGGCCCACTGTTTTGACCCATAGTTAATCAATGATCATATTTTTATAACAATTGGTTAAAATCATGGCTGATGTGATTTTTTAATAGTTTATGCCTTCAATTGTCAAATAAGTGACATTTGTTAGAAAATTTAACCATTTTGCTTGGACTATATATAACCATTCTTTACAATTTTATCTACAGTTCATCTAAGTACTAGTTATCATAACTTTTACTGTGGATCAAAAAATTGGCCCTTAAATACTTAATACTTTAATTATAATGAATGAATGTTTTCTTTTCAGATAATATGAAGAAATATGCTCGAAATATGATCTATGACAAGCTTCATAGAGGTGGAGTGCTTGTATGTATTGGTTTGACTTTGTATGGCTCAGTTTTGCTTGGAGATCACTTTTACAAATATTTCAAGTATGTTCGACCACAGATAGAAGCAACAAAGATGGCTGCAGAACGTGAACTTTTACAAGAAGGATCATCAGATAATATATTACTAAAAGAATAATTATCAATTGATGTTAGATTATAGATATAAACTGTAAATGTATTTATTTGCTAGTGTTATTTAATTAGGATTAAATCTTGTTAAATTAATATGCAGTTTTATTTAAATAACTGGAAAGGAGATTAAATATATGGTTAATACTCTTCTGTTATGTATAATTTTATCTACAATATGTATATAATAATACATTATGAGGTTATATACTATATGTGATTCAATACATACCTATTTAACTAAAACTATAGAATTATGTAAAAAAAAAAATTGTGTTGTATATTAAGTATTGTATGTATTTGTATATGGCCACGTTCTCACCTGTTTTTAAAATGAGGATGTGGTCGAAAATGGTGAGGTTTAAATTAAAGTTATAAAAACATTTTGGTGATCTGAGCAATGCAAATGATAGAAGTTGGCTCAAGCTTATCAAAATGAACAATTTTGTCACAAACCCTCATGGGAAATATTGTAAATGTGGGTGGGGGGGGAGATATTGATATATTTTTATGGTGTATACCTGTTTTATTTATTAGTCTTTAAAGTTTTAAATGTATTCATTCATAGATATACATTAAATTATACAGGAAAGCAAGGACGTCGCAAGCCGATGGTTAATTTTGAATTTTTTTTGGGGGGCGAGGTAAGGGAGTTGATACATATATCAAACCTGGGAAAAGTATGAATTGTAGGTATAGTCAAAGGCATATGAAGCTTGCACTGCACTGGTACTGGCACTTGCTTGCACTGGTAGTGCTAGTCTTACCTCTACGGCGATTGTAATAAGACCGTTACAAAGTGTAATCTAATGTATATAGGTACATGAAGCTTTTAACTGTATCTATACTCTATGGGGGGTACTAGCTACAGACCAGGAGAGAAAAAGCGCCAAACCACGGAAGCAAGTCCGTAAGTTTTAAAAAAAGCGCCAAAAGTTATAATTTTTTATATTCGCCCACTTGAACAACTTTACATTCCACAAATTTTTCTCCTTAATAATAATAACTATTTGACCATAACAAGATACAAAAATATAAGGCTTATTTCTAGGAAATACAATAGTTTTGTTCTTAATTAATGAACCCTAGTGCCTGAACTAGGCCGAGCCTGTATCTCAAACGCTAGTCTCTTCCCGTGATATATTATTACATAGTAGGTACCTACATATGACATACCTAGTATAACACTGTCGTATCTTATTAACATTATCACAAATCTATAATTTTAAAAGAAAAAACAAGGTACCTACTTTGTGATTTTTTTTGTTCCTTTTTTACCTTACATTCATAATGTAGCAAGTTAGACTACATTATTGTGAACTTAAATAAAAAATGGTACACACACTAATGTAGACGCGAGGTTGCGTTTCTTGTTTATGTATAAAAAAATATATATTTGTTATATGTGAAATACAGTATTTGGAACAACCATGACAATTCTATTACTTTACTTTAATTTAAGATTACAAACAATTTTACTATATCTTCATAGTTCTGTGTTTTTAGCCAGGATATTACTAATTCATTACATTTATGATTATTAAGAGAATATATGTCAAGAATTTTAATTAGTTTATTGTAATAGGTAAGGGCCAAGATAGCACTGAAATTTATTTACAAAAAATGTTTTGTATTGGTTAGTCGCACAAACCGTATTTTTCCGTCTACTTGTTAATAAATCAGGTCTATAAGGAACTTTATGGTGTTGTTCATGTATGACATATTTAATAAATAGTTTTCTGACTGATAAGGCATCCCATTCAGTGTATAAATTAATTGTAAGGAATCGGAATGGTTTGAATGCCATTACTCATAGTAATATTCGTTGGGCTCTTTCCAGTTTAAATAGATGGGTCTTTTTTGCTCAACCCCATAACGTAACACAATAAGATAGGATAGACTGCGGTAATGCAAAGTATACCATTTTCATATAAGTCATGATCTGCCACACGTCGTAACTTCCTAAATTATGTTCAATTCTTTTTTAAAGTTTTGCAACAGTAAATATAACAGCTTCAAGAGAAAAACATCATTCCCTCTTACTCCACTAGCGCCATTTTGTAGGTAAATGGCTGCTTACTGACAGCTGGACACTTTTTCAATTGGTCCCCCATTTATGATGGTTCTCCTTACCTCTAACCCTTCATAATCTATACAAAAAATATAATTGAAGTGTCTTTCTGTAAGGTCAAAATAAGAGCTTTTTACTAAATAAATGCTAATGCAAGTACTTGCTGTGTCCGTGGCTGCGTTCGCGTGGATTTCAGAATAGCATCGATCGGGCACACGCGCTATTCATTCTACCCTCGCTTCCGGTTATTTTAAAGACAAAATGCTTATTGTGGGTGATCCTTAGAAGACAAATATATGTTTTAGCTGAATTTTTTGGAGGTCTTTTTAAGATCTACAATTATGTACTACAATAAGCCATTTAAGTGCCCCAAAATCGTTGATTTTCCGAAATGATTTTTATTTTACCTTAAAAAGTCAAAAACGTCATCAAGAGCCATAATATGTCTATCTTCGAAGGATTACCCAAAATAAGCGTATTTGACTTTAAAATTTTCGGGAACGGGGGTAGAACGACTTGCGCGTGTTCACGATCAACGGCATCTTGTAATCTACGCGAGCGCAGCCGCCGCCACAGCGACTAATAAACAACGTTTGTAAATAAAGATTTTTATCTTTTATCTATTAAATAATAAAAAAATTTGGGTAAAAATATAGAATAATAGAATGAAAGGAATTTGTAGGCTACAAATGGTCAATTGACAATTACAAGTTTTTAATAATAAAGTGATTGAGTGAGACCCTTTTTTGATTAATGTTATTAAAACACAATTTTCGAGGGTTTTTTCAAAACTTCTCAAATACTCTGTTATGAAAATCTTGTAAGTTTTTATTAATAGGTTTTCTGTGCACACTGATCATAGCCATATCATTGAGGTGATTTTCCCCAACGAAATGATATCTATACTATCTACACCAATATTATAAAGAGGAAAGATTTGATTTTTTATTTGTAATGGATAAACTCATAATCTACTCAACCGACTTTAAAAATTCTTTCACCAATATATAGCTACAGTATCAGCGAGTAACATACGCTATAGTATTTAGATAATGTAGTATAAATTGAAAAATTAATTTATTCCTCATAAAAATGTCGGTAGTTTTACACAAAACATAAAAAATTGCCTATACGGGTGCGTTGGCGAGATTTGTCGTATAAAATTAACGCGGGTGCAACCGTAGGGCACAGCTAGTTTTTTATAAAGCTATAAATAAAAGTTTGTATTTTGTAATCCTTACATATTTTACAATGAAGTTTTTATGGTCTGTAGAGTCGTCAAGAAAGCTTGGCAGATAAAACATCGAAATTGTTCATTAACTATGTCTAATGTCTACTCATAGATGTATTATTGTACATTGAGACATTATGTACAATAATTAACAACTTAGTACGGAGATTGAGCAATAGTTGGCGTTAAAACAAATCGGACTGTTACCATAATCGTGTGACCCCGTAGGCCGTGACGGCATGAACAATCTGATTTTACCTCAACCGCGCTACGTTTTACTAAAAACAACGGTTTTTGAAAAAAATCCGCGGTTTCAGAAATTCGCTAATGTTAAAAAGTATTAATCCGATCAAGCTTTTCAGTTTCTGATGTAACGTTTTGATAATTCACAATATCTGTGTTTTGTTTTCTACAGAAAAAAGGTCACCGTGCTTTATGCGTGGTTTACAGGAATTTAAAAATTTTCTGGCTTATATAATATTTATAATTTTTTTAAATTCTATTTTTATCTTTGGGTCTTGGCTTCGAAAAGAAAATGTCAGCCCCATACTTAAACTAAAACATAAAACATAAAACTAGTTTGTAGTAATATTAGGTACCTATTACAAAGGTCTTATCTTAGTATGCGTTGAATGCGCTTCCCTATTTATCAGTTGAAAATGTGCAAAGATTGCCTTTAGTTCTTGCGGGAAAGGGCAATATCCGGGAAAACATTCTCTACGTGCGATTCCGTCCCATGTCTGGGTGGCGTGACTGCTATACGGATAAGATCTATTTAATTTCGGTCCTTATATACTCATCCGTTTCTCTAAGAGATAACTTCCTTGTTCTGGAGGTCGGTCAAAGTAACCATACATACTTATTAAAAAAAACAGTTAACAATCATCAGTTGTAAATGCTTATATTTATTTTACAGTATCGTTAGAAACAATATTTGATTCTTAGATTAATGATTAGTTTCCAAACCGTTTCAAGTTTATGATATAATCTTATTATAATGAGTAATTCTTGTGTATATATATATTTATGTAATTGGTTTCTCGAAAACGGCTCCAACGATTTGGATGAAACTTTGTATTTAGATAATGTTTTACATTCCAAGTATACCTATATAGGTCTTTTTTTTTGTAAGATACCGAGCAAAGCTCTGTCGCCCAGATATTAAAGTTATAATCCATACTAGTATTATAAATGCGAAACTAACCCTTGAATTTTTACGCCTATACCGCTAAACCAATTTCGATGAATTTTGGTATAGAGGTAGATTGGACCTAGGGAAAGGACATAGGGTACTTTTTGTAGCGAAAATAAATCTTTAAGGTACAAAATAGATGATGAAATTTTCTAAGAACAAGATATGGGAACACCGAATACGCATGCCCGATAATGGTGGAATTACAACGGCTGCAGTACCAACCGCATTGTTGGTTTACTATGCGCATGTGCAGTAATTATGAAATGACAGCGCTGTCAATGTCAACAAGTTTGTTATAACATTGTGTTGAAGCAAAGAGGCTTTGTTGTAAAACTAGTATAATCTCTTTGCATATCATTGTATGTTTTTTTCTTTATAAAAAATAATGTTTTAAATGTCTTGTCAACTGAGAATGCCAAGTGAGAAAATATAATATATTGTTTGAGATACAAATGTATATTTTCTAACATATTGTGATATAATTAGCTAATATTGTTACCTATTCCAAAGTGTATACTATTTGCTATAACTACAAATAATGAAATATAATATTCATACGATTCCTGGCTAAAACTGTGTTTTCATATAAGACTCTGCTTATGGTGTGAACAAACACATTAGATTGCTACATCGGTAATACTAACAGGTTATGTATGCCCAGAATTTATGGAAAACGATGAATAATGACAGATTTTGGAAATGGCAATAATGTAAACACAGTTATCGTGAATGAAAAATTAGACGCTTTCCAAGGAGGTAACATGAGTTCGAGCCTACCAACAATGGAGAAGCTTGATGGTAGTACTGATTATAACACGTGGAAGTTCATGATGGAACTTTACTTAATCCATGAAGATTTGTGGGAGTATACGGTGACAACACCGGTTGCAAGTGATATCTCAGGATGTAAAAGGGATCAAAAGGCCAGAGCAAAAATCTGCTTGATGGTGAAGGCACATTGTTTGGTCCACGTTCGCCATGCGAAGTTTGCAAAGGAGGCATGGGATGCTCTAAAGGCTGCTTTCGAGGATAAGGGCCTGAATAATCGATGCAAACTGCTTTCGAAATTGGTGAACCTGAAATTGGAGCAATTTTCTACAGTAAGAGACTACGTAACGGCCATGATGACTGTAGCACAGCAGCTTCGTGATCTTGGCAAGGAAGTAGATGATGAACTACTTGCAACCTTGATGCTACAGGGATTAACGGAGACATTCCAACCCATGAGACTAGCAATAGAAAACACAAACATAGAATTAACCACTGATTACGTAAAAGCTAAGTTGTTTCAAATGGAGGACGCCTATCAAGCAGGTTCGAGTACTGCGACAAATGCTTTGCAAGCTAAAAACAAAAGTAAAAATAATAAGCAACAGAAGTGGAGTGCGACCAAACTTCGTACGATAAAATGCTTCATCTGTGATGGGCGTCACAAAGCGAAAGATTGTCCAAAGAACCCAAAGTCGAAGAAGGATGCTTTGACGTCATTGGCGATGGCGACTACAGGAAAAC
The DNA here is from genome assembly GCA_033032175.1 of Saturnia japonica. Taxonomy (NCBI): domain Eukaryota; kingdom Metazoa; phylum Arthropoda; class Insecta; order Lepidoptera; family Saturniidae; genus Saturnia; species Saturnia japonica. Next base: position 12,064,564 of record CM065314.1, read on the forward strand.
AAAGATCTGGATATTGGATACTTGACTCTGGAGCCTCTAACCATATGACGAACAGAAGAGAATGGTTAACGGACTTTAAAAAATTAGACAAAGAAGTAGAGGTAGCTTGTGCAAATGGAGAAACGGTATTTGGTAAGGCAGTTGGTAATGTGGTTAATGAGAAGATGGGTGTTTCAATAAGAGGTGTAATGTATGTACCTGGGTTAGCAGCTAACCTACTGAGTGTGAGCACAATCGTTAGTAGAAACCTTGTTCTAGTATTCGATAAAACTGGCTTTAAGATTATGAAAGGAGATGGATGTAAGGTTACTGGTGAAGTTTCGCATGCAGGTATTGTAGAGAATGGTGTTTATAAGATAAAATATTGTTCACAGGAAGTAGCTATGGCTTCAACAGATTGTGATCAAATGAAATTATGGCACAGGCGAATGGGACACCTAAGGGTACGAAATTTTACATTACTTATGGATAAGATGGCGCAAGGAGTAAGTTTTTCCAAGACTATTTGTAAGCTAGAGTGTGAAGCATGTGTTATGGGAAAACAGACAAAGCAGCCATTCAAGAAAACTGGTGCCAGCAGGGCAAAGGAAGTATTGGGTTTAATTCACACTGACGTGTGTGGACCTGTGAGTGAGAAGTCATCCGGAGGGTATCGATATTTTCTCACATTCATTGATGACTTCACTAGGAAAACGTTTGTTTATTTCTTGAGAAATAAAGGAGAGGTATTTGAGAAGTTTTCTGAATTCGTAAAATAACGAAGCGTCAAACTGGAAAAAAGTTGAAAATGATTAGATCCGATAATGGAAAGGAGTTTGTAAACAGGCGGATGGATGAGTTTTGTAAAGCAAGGGGAATACGTCATCAACTCACAGTGGAATATACACCCGAACATAATGGAGTTGCCGAACGAGCTAACAAAACCATCACTGAGAAAGCTAGAACTATGCTGGAAGAAGCTGGTTTAGGTAGACAGCTGTGGGCTGAAGCAGTTAATACTGCAGTGTATTTGAAAAACCGATCACCAACTGTAGCTGTGAAAAATATGACGCCAGAAGAGGCGTGGACTGGAAGTAAGGTAGATCTGAGCTTCCTCAGAGTATTTGGGTGCAAGGCTTACCTTCATATTCCAGACCAAAAACGAAAAAAATGGGACCGTAAAAGCAAAAAATTGATTCATGTTGGATACTGAAGAAACAAAAGGTTACCGTTTAGTTGATCCAGGGACGGGTGAGCTGCATAAGGGCAGAGATGTTGTGTTCTTCGAGAATCAAAAATACGGGAGCAAAAGAGAAGTACCTATAGAGCAAGATGTTCAACTGACAGAGGCTATACTCGAACCAGAGGATGTTCCAGAAACTACTGAAAAGGAAGAAGTTCAGGACATTAGTGTCCTACAGGAACGAGATGGAAATGATGCAAAGACGAAGCAAACGGTTTCTAAAAACGAAATTATTGAGATTGAGGATGACGAGTGGGCAACTTCTGATGAAAGAGAGGAATCAGATGATGAGGATATCTCGTCACATCTAGACAATGAGGTGTCAGATAGGAGATACCCATTGCAGGAAAGGAATGCAAAACAGTTTCCAGATTTTGTAACTTATCAAGCTGCTACTGCATTTCAAAACCCTTTAACCGTTCAGGAAGCACTTTCCCGAGAGGATGCAGCTAACTGGAAGGTTGCAATTGAGAAGGAGCTAGAGGCTCTTAAGAAAAACAAAACTTGGATACTTGTGAAACCACCGTGATCGTGTAACATAGTTGATTCGAAATGGTTATTTCGAATTAAAGAAGAGGCGGGGGAAAGACTCGTTATAAGGCACGACTCGTTGCGAGAGGTTTTAGTCAACGCAGAGGCTTTGACTACTTTGAAACTTTTTCACCTGTGGTAAGACACGGTTCGTTAAGAGTTTTAATAGCTTTAGCAGTTAATATGAATCTAAAAATAGAACAAATGGATGTTAAATCGGCTTTCCTGAAAGAAGATCTAAGAGAAACTGTATACATGAAACAACCGGAGGGGTCTGAGATAGATGGCAAGGAGGATTGTGTCTGTCTTTTACAAAAGCCACTATACGGTCTGAAGCAGGCTCCACGTACGTGGAATATGAAGCTTCATTCTGCATTAATAAGATTGAAATTCAGACGGTCTGAAAATGAGCCATGTGTTTACATGCAGTCACAAGGTGGTAATATGATAATTATTGCTGTGTATGTTGATGACATCCTGATTTTTTGGAACAATGAGCAGGAAATGCTCAAAGTTAAGAGAGAATTGGAGTCCAGCTTTGAAATGAAAGACCTTAGGTAAGGCTGAATTAATGTTAGGAATTCATATTGTACAAAATGTCAACGGGATTAAGCTGAATCAGAATAATTATGTGGAGAAGCTGTTAAAAACGTACAATATGGAGGATTGCAAATCTGTTGTCACACCAGCTGTACCCGGCCAAAGACTAGAAAAATCTAGACATGCCTGGAAACCAAATGAGAAGATCCATATCGAGCTTTAATAGGATCACTTATCTATTTGGCTATTTGTACACGGTCTGATATAGCTCATATGGTGAATTATTTGAGCCAGTTCTTTGAGAGCTACGAGGAGCAACATTGGATTGCAGCTAAAAGGGTACTCCGGTATCTAAAAGGTACCAAGACTCTTGGCTTGAGATACATAAAAGAGAAACGCCAAGAGATTCTTTTAGGTTATGCTGATGCTGATTACGTAGGAGATAGCGATCGCCGTTCGTATTCGGGCTCAGTGTTCCTTATTCAAAGAGGAGCTATTTCGTAGCAGAGCACTAAACAACGTACAGTTGCTCTAAGTACGGCTGAGGCAGAATACGTCTCATTATCGGAGGCAACTAAGGAAGCTGTATTCTTAATGCGATTTATAGCAGAGATTACTGGTCAAAAGGACCAAAAAGCTATAACAATTTTTTCAGACAGCCAATCAGCAATAGCCATAGCAAACAATCCAGTGCATCATCAGCGTACTAAACATGTAGACATCAGATATCATTTTGTACGCAATGCGATTGAGTCTGATATTATAAAATTAGAATATCGAGAAACAAACAAGATGATTGCAGATGGCTGAACCAAACCTCTATCTAGAGGTAAATTTGAATGGTGTGCGAATGGTATGGGATTGTGTGTATGAAACCATATGAGTGTTGTTCTTAGCATTTAAGTATGTATGCATAAGATTAAGGAGTGTTGAAGCAAAGAGGCTTTGTTGTAAAACTAGTATAATCTCTTTACATATCATTGTATGTTTTTTTTCTTTATAAAAAATAATGTTTTAAATGTCTTGTCAACTGAGAATGTCAAGTGAGAAAATATAATATATTGTTTGAGATACAAATATATATTTTCTAACATATTGTGATATAATTAGCTAATATTGTTACCTATTCCAAAGTGTATACTATTTGCTATAACTACAAATAATGAAATATAATATTCATACGATTCCTGGCTAAAACTGTGTTTTCATACAAGGCTCTGCTTATGGTGTGAACAAACACATTAGATTGCTACATCGGCAATACTAACACATTGTTATAAACATATTGACTAAAAGAAATATATTGCATTTTTAATAATTACCTATTAAATGATAGTCCAGTATTCTTTTTAAGATTGGCTGAAGTGTTTTTAAACTGTTTAATTATATAGTACGGCATAATTAAGGTTTTATTTTATGTCAACCGCGGCTCGCGGGATTTTATATAATCTAAGCAATATACCTATTGTAAATGATTCAAGTGAATTATTTCATTGTGTTATTCTACAAGAGGTGAAAATAAAACTTGGACGAAAGTTTGTATGAAGAACCCATCATGTCTCAAATTAAGGATATGAAAATTTATATTTATGCTATTGGTAGGAAAGAAAAAAAATGGGTAAAAAGTCATAGTAAATTTCATGTATATATAAAATACTTTTTTATACGTCCATGGTAAATGTATATATTCCAAAGATGTAGTAGATATATAATATATTCTGTGTTTATAAGTCGTACGTAGTATAAATATAATTTAATTGTTTACATATAATACATATTTAGATGTAAAATATATTAAAATTAATATTCGTAGGTACTAAAAAAAATTAACGGAAACCTGTTTTAATCTAACGGTGTTTTTATCTGTTTTAACCTGCTTGGGGTGGATCTGGAAAGAGCTTATTTCTTCAACTAGAGAGAGCCCAGAGGGCTGTATTAAAAGTCATGGCATATAAGCCAATATGTTTCCCTACGAATGAATTATATGCCCTGTGGCGAATTCCTACAGTTAGGCAATCCTTTCTTCTAAATGCTCACTCCGTCAATACACTACCCTCACTTTTGATCTAAATACATATAATCGGAAACGCAGAACTGACATAGTTTGTAAAATCGATCCTTCCAGTCTCGCTGTAGTTAGAAGACAATTTCATTTTCTAAGTCCAGTTTTATATAATAGACTTAACAAAGAGCTAAAGATTTTCCCCCTTACCTATCATAAATGTAAAATGCGCATCGCTCATTGGCTTCTCACACTTAGCTATGAGGAAACCGAAGAAATTATTAAACCTTAACATCAATTTCGTTTCAAACACCCACAACCACCCATTCAAGCAACAATTCACCCGCCTACACACCTACACACACACACACACACGCATGCACGCACATACACAATACATATACATAAATACACGTATACACTATACAACTCTGAATATTGTTAGTTTAATTGAAAAATGTAAAAAATTGTTGTATTTTTAGTTGTATTTACATTGTATTATGGAACGCAGACCCCACTGTTGTATTGCCTGGAAGTGGGCGCTGTTGGCTGCGACACAGTTTTCACTAATGTGGCTATTATCGTACATTTTTGTTATTTGTGAGATGATTTATGGTTCCAATAAATTATTATTATTAATTTTAAAGAAATAAAAACTTTGATTATATGAGGGCAGATGTCGTTGCATAAAGTAAATACATCAGGAATATATACATAATACATTATCTATACAATTAATAAAATTGAAGTGTCTGTTTGTAATATCAAAATAACAGCTTTTTACTAAATGCATATGAAAGTATATACGATACCTATGACAAAAAAACAATTTTTAAAACTTTTGTCTGTCTGTCGGTCTGTTTGTTCCGGGTAATCTCCGAAACGGTTGGATCGCTTTTGACGTGTCTCTCACTGATAGATAGCTGATGTTATAGGGAGAAACTTTGGCCACTTTTATTTTAGAAAAAGAATTAGGGTTCCGCACAAATAAAGAAAACTGGTTTGGTGAATCAATTCGGGCGCTTAAATGACTTACGCTGAGTAAACAATAAGAGATGTAGCAAATTTATGTACTAAGGAACACCCACAATAAGTTTTTTTTAATATCCGGGAGCGGGGGAGCACGATTCGCGCGGGTATTCTGTAGTCCACGTGAGTGAAGCCACGGGTACAGCTAGTATAATATAAATGTGATAAAATAGGTATTTTATTAATTTAACTGTATACTTTTAAAGTAAATTCATAATACTTTCAAATGAAGTCAACACAGATTTAGTCATTTGCGATAAAATGATTTGGGAGTGGGGGGGGGGGGGGGTGGTTGTCCAGAGAACTGTGGAAATTATTAGTGATGAATTATAAAAGTTTCTCTAAGTAGATAATGATCCAACTGTAACATCTTTTTCCTTATTTGCAACGGCTTTTATTCATTTTTCACTAAGGACTGTCAGGATAAGATGTTGAGCTCTTTAAAAGTAAAACTTAAAATAATGTTATAATTTTTTTAAAGATTAACAGGAACAAATTTGTTTTGTTTATTGAAACGATGAATATTTTGAAAAAAAAAAACTAAAATGAAAGGTTCGTGAAGTAGGTATGTTCATTTTTGTTTAATTCTTAAATTTAGAGGATTTTATGCAATTCGTATATGTTAGCCTCATAGTATCATATCCCTAGTATCCTTGCATCGTAGCATGTATAATGTTTATTAGGTATATATTTAATAATGAGATAGAATTTATTTGAACAAACTAGCCGCCTCGTCAGCAGATGTATCACCTAAATATTCTTGAACTTCTAGTGTGTTCAAACCAAAGTTTGTCCATATGTCTGTTTTATCCATTTGTAGTTGATGTTTCATTTATTCGCACAAAAGGCTTTGCATCTTAGTTCATTATGCGAACCATATGTGTTTTTCCTGACTCATATAGCATAGTGGTCATAAAAAGAAGAGTGAATCAGTTTTTAACTCGATTCGTATGTATATATTGTTACAACCCGATTAAAAAGATAGAAAAAATCCTGTTTTTACACACACATGTATAAAGCTTATCGCCTCGATTACGTCATCGAGCAGGCATTGAAAGTAAACATCAATGAAAAGTTCGCGACGCTTCACGATGTTTTTGCGGTCGTTTAGTGTAGGCATATAAGCGACACAGGCGCGGCGCCGGGCAGTTCAGTTTTGAATTACAAAGCGATAACAACGAGCGATAAAAGGAAGTGAAATCACAGTGTAATTAATAACAGTGTTGTGAATTCGTGTAATTTGTAACTGTGTGGAATTCAAATAAATCTTCTTCACGTTAATCATCTGCATTTTTAATACCTATAGGTGTAACAATATTTTTGTTATGGATAACCATAAAAACACCACAACTCCATAACTTCTTTGTTTATGAACCGATTTGGACGATTCTCTTTTTGTTTGACATGGGATAGACAATACACCTTCAGCTTCGAAGATATACCATGGAACTCTTCAAAATCATTGAAGTTGGTTTTCTTTTTTGTTAAAAATTGTCTTGTTACGCCATCCTCGGCGTCGTTTTCGCTTTACATCAGATGTGACTGAAACCAAGCATCGAGCAGTATATTATTAAAAAAAAACCTAATAAAATCATGGATAATAATGCAATTAAGTACTTGCAAACAAAGCTGAATGAGTGAGCAGGTAATAAATAAAAGATACATAGCTACTACGAAGGGAGTCGGGGATAACTATGTAAATAATTTTACGTATTTGTTATGAGTAAACATTTTTTTTAAGATGCAAAGATTGCTAGCCGTAATCTGCCATACGGACCCGTTCCATGTTGTTTGTTCTGTCTATTTTTTGCCTGGTTTAGTGAAAGCTCGAGTAAGACTACAACTAGGCTACAGACTACCTACAAATGTAATTCAACAAACCAAATTAACGACTCTGGTAGGTAAAGTTAAATACTGAACTATGTAAAGCTGTTTTAGCTATAATTGCAGACACATATAAAATAGCGTTTTTTATTCCCACGGAGTGAATTGACAATCACTAAAGGCAAACTTAAAAATAATGTTGCCACATTTTTTTTTTTTTTTGTTGTGCTACCGTATATTTTACGGTACAATTATTTGAATAGCAAGATTTTAAATACTGAATTAATGGTTTTTATTTATTAATTGAAATGTTATGTGTCATTCAACATACCCGTTCATTTACTACTATCATTACATAATATATTAAAATGGCGATTGTTTGACCTACTCGAAGACGTGCCTTTGGCTACAAGGCAAAACATGATATACCAGCAAGACGGATGTCCTGCACATTTTGTGTCAATGTTAGGCAATGGCTCGATAGCCATTTTCCTAATCGTTGGATAGGGTGAGGAGGACCCATTCCGTGGCCTGCGAGGAGTCCGGACTTATCGCCGGTTGATTTCTATATCTGGGGTCACATGAAATCCCTAATTTACGACGTCTCGCCTGTGTCGTCCGCGGAAGAACTCAATACAAGAATTATAAACGCAGCAAATGCGATGCGGAATAATTTGACTAAGTACTTCGGTAGTTAAGTCACAATTCAGAAAAAGAATGTGAACTTTAATTAGGCTGAATTACAAAATGTCTTAATTGTTATGTACTTATTATTACTACTAAACTGTTACTGGTTCTAAATTTTATTTTATATTTGCAGTTTTTGGGTTATTTATATTGGTTATTGTTTTAAAATAATTTTATGGAAATTTTAAAGAACGACCTTAAGTTTAGTTCGAATACGAATTTCGAATCTGATTTTGTTTTAATAATATCGTTTTTAGTCTCGCATTTTCAAATTTGGACCGATAATTGTTGTTTTAATATTGATAATTAACCAATGTTAAAAGATCAAGAAGAAAAAATTACATTAAAATTTTTTAATTTAAATTTTGACTTATTTTGAAAAAACCTAAAAAAGTGATAACTCTAAAATGGTTCACTTTTGCATAACGCATATGGGGTTAAAATTATCGCAAATAGTTACCCCTTTCACCTCCAAACGGGAATACGTCGAATTACCAATAACTAGGGTTGCTCGAATTGCCCGCTTTTGTAGTATGACATAGTAATTATTAGAAAGGAGACTATAGATTTAATTTACTTGGAAGTAGTAAGGGGGGGGGGGAGTGTTGGCGGCCACTTCCCACCAAACAAAACTCATAGCCCACCCTAGAAAAATCGACAGTATCGAAGGAATATAGCGTTATTATTTTTTTCGTTTTAAGAAGTAAAAAATTGGCTTATAGTAGATGATCAGCTAGATGGCTGCACCCCCCAGGTAAATTCGCTAACTATGCCAATGTTAATTTATCTATTTTATAACATAATCTATACGTAATAAGTTAATTCACTAATAACTGATGACATATTTAACTTCAGAGGAAAAAGGATAAATGTAAATAATCTACATTTATAAAAACATGAACGCAAATAATTAAAGAAATAAAAGATTTTGATAGAGCTGTGAGGTTTTAAACTCTAAATTTATAGCGGGTCTAATGACATGTATGCAAACCGATGAGTATCCACTCGTCAGGAGAAACTTACGGTAAAATTAATAAATTCAAATATTTCCTCTCGAATTTAAAGCGAACTTTGGGAGTGTTCTGAATATTAATACATGGGTCCGAGTGAAATTAATTTCTACGAACCGAAAGATCTCTGTTTTACTGAAAATGTCCATTTCGAAATTCCATCCGCATTCGAAATTGAAATCACGATCAATGGGTTTTTTCATATCTAGTTACAAAGGCAGTACGATTAAAGCGGAATATTTTATTCAAAATCTGAATAGGTACCTATACATATATATAAAAATAGCTGTGCCCACGGTTTTACCTGTGTTTTTATCTGACAAACGCCGCACCGACAACGCAACCGTGTAGCCTATCATAATTGTTTTCAATTCCCGCAAATACAAATTATTTTAATTTTTCATTATCTCCTAAACTGTGTCTAAATACCATTCTAAAAAAGGCAAAATTTAACTTCATAAAATAGTCTTTATGATGAAGTAACTTTTGTTCGTAGGGATTAATATGCCATGCTTAAAAATAATGCTCAAAAATAAATTTTTAATCTTCAACAAAAAAAAAAATCGCGATATAACTTATTGTGACTTATGTATAAGAGACTTTTCTTTAGCTATACCTACTTATTTTTGTAGAACATTGTATTTAGGTATCAATAACCAATATGCTAGCGCACGCGGATAAATCAGTTCGGGAACACTTCCACTTCCGACTTACTTAACAAAAATCGGTATTTAAGGCCAGCTGAGAGTAGTAGCTTATGTAATGTTAGATAGATATTAAAAACAAATTTTTTGTTGAAATACCCTCTATATCTATACAAGAACATAATAAAGCAGAAAAGTTTTCAGAAATGTTAATTTTAATTTTAGAAATTAGCGTGTTTAAACAAACAAACACACAAACATAAAAACCTTTCCACGTTATTATATTTTAGTATAGATATAAAGGATTTTTCAAAAAGAACTTTGTTTTTAATAATATGCAGGCATATTATTTCTAGTGGATCTGGCTATCATATACAAAAAGATTTTTTTCAATCCGACTGGTCGTTCCAGAGATTAGCGTGTTTAAACAAACAAAAAACTTTTCCCCTTTATTATATTAATAATAGTATAGAAATAAAAAAGGTTTCAAAAAGAACTTTGTTTTTTAATAGGGGCAAATCTGAACAAATGACAACTTCGACATTTAATTTTTTGACATATCAGTAGTAGAAGCTTCGGCAATTGTTACAATTTTGCTTGAAAATCACATTAAAATAATAAAAATCCACTATGAAAATGGTGGATCTGTAATAGTTACATTTTCTAAGATTCGTGATATTTTCGGTCACGTAATCGTCCTTCTGAGACTGCTATTAAGAATTTGGTCGATAAATTTGAGTCAACAGTCTCGGTACATAATGTGGCAACACCAATGCGTGTTCGACCGGTTCGTTCAAGTGAAAATATCAAAGCTGTGAGCCACAGTGTTAAAGAAGATCCGAATTTTTCAATTCTTCGATGTTCTAAACAATTGGGATTATCCAAAACAACCACATAGCAAATTTTGCGTATGGATTTAGCTTTGAAGCCTTACAAGGTGCAACTGGTATAAGAAATGAAGTCGGCCAATGATTCACGTCACCGTAGATTCGTTGAATTCATTCAAAAATAACCCGCTGATTTAACTGAAAAAAAAAAAATTTTTTTCAGACGAAGCCCTTTTTCATTTGTCTAGATACGTCAACAAGCAATTTTGCCGCAACTGGGGTTCCCAAAATCCAAAAGCGATTGTTGAGAAGTCTTTGCATGCTCAACGTGTCACTGTAGGGTGCGCTATGTGGTCTGGAGGCGTGATTGGGCCGTTTTTTTAATAAAAAATTCGGTTGGAAATGTGATCACGGTCAATGGATTACGCTATAGAGAGATGTTAATAACTCAATTTTGGCTTTTTATTGATGACATGGATATCACTGACATGTGGTTTCAAAAGGATGGTGTCACAAGTCACACTGACACTCAAACAGTGAATTTATTGCGAACCAAATATCCCGATCGCATGATTTCACGAAATTCAGCTGTTATGTGGCCGGCCTGAACATGTGATGTAACTAACACTACTGGGTTATTTTTTGTAGGGGCTATGATAAGGACAGAATTTGCATGGAGCCAATCGAATCGATTGTGCCTTAGAACTTAAAATCCGTGACGTGATTAATGAAATAAACAGCTATTTTGCGGAAAAGTGATTGGAAATTTTAATGAAAAATCGACATCTGTAAGCGTGGGATCATGGTGGACATTTGTCCGATATAATTTATTATTATAATTTATTACCAAGACGTTTATATAACAAAGGCTTTCTAATACAATAACAATTTGAATAATTTTCATCTCAATTATTTTTTTGAAACAAAGTTATTGTTGAAAAACCGATTACTAGCTTTGCCCCACAGTTCCAGTGACTCTAGCTCTCTTCGGGTTTAGTCCTATACAAAAACTACATTCAAATTGGTGATTCAAGTGACTACTTAGTGATTGAGTGAACTACGTACCACCTAAAATGGATTTGGTTGTAACTCTTTGAGATTATGAATTCTTGATTTGAGATTCTTCATAAGTAAATAATTCTGTTGTTCATGTGAGCGGAGCCGCGGGAACAGTTAGTATTATATATGATACATATTTTTCATGAGTTCAAAAATGTTTAAAGCTATAAGACACGTGGTCTCATAGCTCGAGTGGTCGTAAGTCCAAGTCATCTACGACTTACGTCGCTTCTACCTATGGCATGTTCACGAAATCGCACGAATGTTTGGTTTGCCCGCGCCATCCACCGTGCAATGCCGTGCCACGTCTAGCTGAACTGACAATGATTCTGGGATCGTGTAATGACTTTCTGTATGGTCGCGTATGCTTAGATTCTTCGATGGGCTCACTCGTCATGTTAGTGTGCAAATTATGATACGAATAACATAGAGAACACTATCGATAACCAAGTATCTACTTTATGCGTTATATTGCCTGATCCAATAGTCGAGAAGCTGAAGTAAATCACAACGATGAGCTTTTATAATGTATATAGTTGTTGCTGTGGAGCGATGGAAATAAATGCCGATGTGAAAGTCCTTTAAACGAAAGGTATTAGTTTCCAGTTGAATTTCTTTGTCGCTTACGAAATTATACACTATTTCGTCCGATTTTACATGTAACTATGTTGTTATAGTCAAAATCATGGTTACGTAAGAGAAGCCTCGAAAATTGCCCTGTTAAATTAAAATAGTCCGTGTATAAACCCTTCATTGGTTTTTAACGTGGCGAGGGTATTGTATAATGTATTTTAATGTCTCATATAATCGATCATAAATAACTACACGATACAACTACACAATAATATTCTATGAATAATTCTATAGATTTCCTATTCCTATTGTTTCGTATTGTTTGTCATTCGTACTGTTCTCAGAAAGATACTTGTGCTTGTTTTAAATTTTACGTTTTTTTATTCATTTTCGTGTTCGAAGCTAAACTTCTTCTATAATTACAATGATTGGTCGAGAGTAAAATTTCAAGGACGCGTAACGTTTAGGCACATTTCGTTACATGAGAGGGGGAAAAGATATAACATAGAGAGAAGGAGAAAAGTAACTATATCGAATACACAGTTTATGCTATCCGCTTCTCCTTTTATAAGAAGTTTACCTTCCATCACATGTACTGTGCTGCACGTGCAATTTTTTAAATATAAATTAAATTGACAGAGGATAAATATTTTATAGGGATTGGTCAAAGTATGTACGATTAAATTGTGTTTTTACTGACTTTGGTTGTTGGCCTCGCCCACGTTTTTGTTTGTAATTTCATATTTGAAATTGAGGGCCAATACAGACTTTCAAATGTTTTATGTTTTATTCCCACAATGTTTAAGTAATACAATATTGTCTTGAAAAACTGAATTTTACAAAATAACCAATATAGAATTTAACATTATTAAACTCCAAGGTTTCACATGGAGAGTGAATAGGCATCTGATAGGTAATCAAGATCCTTCATCGGCTTCAGGTAAGATCGAGGCCAAGCCAATACCTATAATTCCATTATAAAAAAAAACTAAATCCTTATTTTGTTGGTCTTTTGAGTGTTTGGAGGGATGTTATCATTATGTTGTGGTTTTTGTTTTAATCCGTGAATTTGGGTTTTTTACCCTATATTATGTAATATTGGTGGTATTTTGCGTGATATAGTCTGGTTGTTATACAAAATTGAAGTGGATTATAAACATAAAGAACTGGAAACATGCATTTTGAGATGCCACAAAACCTCCCTAGATAGTTCTAACAAGCGTTAGTGCTTTTTTTGGCGTCAAATCAAGAAGAAGAAGAAGAAGATTATAATATTTTCCAATTAACTATCGTTCATTTACAAAAGTCATTTTATTTGTACTTATATCAAAAATTATATTATTTCCCAAAGGTGTTTTTATCTGGTAACACTATATATCCGTTAATTCTTCATTAAAATTCACACCCACCGCCACGACCTCCCTCTCTCGTGGCAATTCAAGCCTAGGTCCGTTCCTCGGTGTGAAGCCCTTGAGTCTGGAAACTGCCCGCGCCGATACAAGTGACACTGCACTTGCAATCACTTAGCTACCCACACACATCATTATACACAATATGTTCATACATACGTGCACACCACATAGGTACATAGGTTCTGTAAGGAACCTTTTTTTCTTTTTTTACGGTAGTTAGTGTAGATTATATTTTCAGATCACTAAATACATATACAAATGTTTCTTCCTATCTCCCAGGAGGCAGGGTCATGTATATATTAGTTTAGCTCGAATTTTACGGATAGGGAATTAGTCAGATCGCGACTTAATTGCAATCGCGGCAACAGCCTAAGCCGAGGTCCGGCTACTTTGGTACCCTTGCGCGCTTGTTGCCCACGCTTTCGAGGCTGAGTGCCATAAGCGATCGCCCCGAAGCCAGGTAATTCTGTAAAAGTCATCAGCGGCTCTGTTTTTGGATAAGGCCCCTCAGACAAACAGTGTAGTCAGTAAAAAAAAAAAAAAATGGCTATCCTTGCTGTTGACGAAATATAGACAAATAGTTTAAAATTTATGTATTTGTTAAAAAACATGATTAAAGAACTGTTTCATTAAGAATGCTATCTTTTGATGCTAATGAAAATGAAAAATGATTCCATCTATTAAAAATTTACAGAGCCTGTTAGATTGTTTGCATTCTATAACGTGTGATATTTTTGCACCGATCAGATTTTATGATATTGATAATTTTCATCGTATATTTTGAACTTTTAAGGAACCAAAAAAATTTACTCAATCAAGAGCAATTTAATTACCCATAAAGACATAAAACAAAATGCCTGAATATAAAAAGATTCATTGATCGTGACGCGGATGAAATTTCGAAGTAGTAACTTTCAGTAAAAGAGAGATCGTTCGGTGTGTACAAAATAATTTGGCCTGACCCGTAGGTATGTTAATATTCAGAGCACTCCAATTGTTCGATTTAACTGTTAGTAGGATTACTCGAATTTATTAATTTCATCATCATTTTTCCTAACAATAGATAAAGGCGAACTTGTCGTTAGGGCCGATAAAAAGTACTTACTTTGTTGGCTTTACGACCTAAAGTAAATCATAGCCGTAGAAACGAGAGGCCGCCATTTAAAAATTACAATCGGATATTAAAGCGATGTTTTACGGTATTTCGGAATGAAATTTAATTTACCTTTATCTTATTATAATAATGAGTAATTCTTTTATATATATATATATGTAATTGGTTTCACAGAAGCGGCTCAAACGATTTCGATGGAACTTTGTATTTAGATAATGTTTTACATTACAAGTATTCCTGGATAGGTGTTTTTTCTAAGACACCGAACCAGGCACGGTCGCCCAGATATTTATATTTATTTATTTTCCGTAAAGAAAAGAGCTTTAATAGGTAGTTCTGACCGTGTCTTTTTTTCTAGGTTTTGCGCTAGATAGCTATTGTATAGGCCACTGATATCGAATTGGACATTTAGAAAAAAAATAGTATAAAAAATATAAAAGTTACACTTTTTTGGCTTCAAAGACTGCCTCATTAGCCTAGTGGTCCTAAACGCGACTGATATGTTCGACGTCCTGGGTTCGATTCTCAGATCGAGCAAAGTGCTATTGGGTTTTTCTATGAAATTCTCAGTAGTTTAGTGTTTGTGCCTGATTAATATTACATTGGACCTAAATACATATCCGGCGATCTGTGGGTGTACATTAGTACACCTCTGCCTAACCATTCGGGGTACAGGCGTGATGGTATGTTAGAATAAATATAAGTAATGAAATTGAAATCATGTTTATTAGTACAACGCGTACACTATTTAAAAGTCCGTATAATATTAAACGTAACTTCAACATTTCGCAATTCCGTAACATGATGCGCGCGCAGCGCTCCCCCTTTACTTAACGTGCCAGAAAAAGTATAACTTAAAAATATTGTCTGTATGTCTGTCTGCGTATAATAAAAATTTTGTGTCTGAATTTAATTTTATGTAACGTACCTACGTCACTAATTTCAATAAAATGTCGTACACGGGAAGAATAAAATCTAATATGTCATTTCTCAATTGATAGGCTATGAAAATGATCAGAAATACTTATGATTTAATATGAGTAAAAATGAAATTACAAGATTTAAATAATTACCGCGCAATGAACGCGTGCAGAGCCGAAGGCACAGCTAGTATAATTATATTAGTCGTCTGCTTTATCTATAAACTAATTAAAGTTTGTCGTCGTCGACCATTATTACATCACAGCTATCGGTACTAAGGTCAAAACCTAATTACAATATAATTATTTTGAATGTTGTAACTATAGGTACTTAGCTAATTTATTGTCACATCTTCATATATTAATAAATTTGTAGTCTCATGTCTGTAAACGTAATTTTTTTTTAAATTTCCCGATAAATACACCTGATTACGAATATGCCCTTAAAAACTTTTGTCTGTCTGTCTGTTTGTATGTCTGGATTTTACTCAAAAACGGCTTGTCCGACTTTTATGAAATTTTGTGCACGAAGGCTTATGTTATTGGTCAATTGATAGGCTATAGGAATTGTTAGAAATAGTAAAATCTCAAAAAACCCTAACTGATTTTGATGAAATTTTGTACAAGGGAAGAATACATTATTCCATAATTGATGGTATATTACTTTTAGAGATTGCAAAAAAAGAATTTCAAAAATTTTAATTTTATTAATTCTCAACCGATTTTTATTTTATTTTGTAGACGGGAAGCTTACTTTATTCCATAATTAATAGGCTATGAGAATCGTCAACCATACATTTAACCATTGTAAGAAAAAGTAGTAAAAGATTTTGATGAAATTTTGTACACAGGAAATGTAACACATCATTCCTGAATTGATAAACTATATGAATTGTCAATAACATAAGTAAAAATAAAATTAGTGATGTAAATAACTGCTGCGTAATAAAAAACGTGTACGGAGCCGCAGGCTTACCGCTAGTTTGTATATATGGGCCTTGAGGGTCTGTATCCCTCTTTTTCGCGGCTGAGTGCCTTAAGCGCTCGCCCCCAAGTTCGGTGAAGCTGTAAAAGCCGCAGCGGCTTTAGAGCCCTTAAGGCAAACAGTAAAATCAAAATACCAGATCAGAAATGTCAGATCTAAAAAAAAACTGTACCCCCTTCTTATGCGATACGTTAGGTAATTTTCGCCGAATCTTTTGTATCTGCAAAAATAGCATACGGTAAAAAAAAAACTGTTTGTGTTCGGATCATAAGTTGTTTTATTTTAAATCGATTTTTCTATTGGCACTTACTGTTCTTTCTCCTTATGGCGTGGAAGTGACGGGCCCAAAGATATATGCTACGCCGATAAATTTAATATTCGCTAGTATATTACTGATCGTAAGAATTACGCCATCAGCTCATTACAAACATTGCAAAATGTAAGTATTTTTATTATAAAACTTAAATGAAAAAACACCTTTGTCAATTCAAAGTTAGTAAAATAATACGACTTGTGGATTAGGTACCAAATTAAAAGTAGATCCATACAACCCTTCCGTTTCAAACTCGGCTTCGTTTCAACTTTTATATTGGGCTCATATTTTTGGAAAAATGGTTACTTCCATACTATGCTTTGTTAAATAAATACATTAAGTACGATTACATTTACTTTGCGATTTTTTAGATAGTCCGCTGTTGACAAATTACCAGAGACGGTGGAAAAGCAAGGCGATATTACAGCACTGGTTCATTATTTGTTCGTAGAAACTTTAACAATCCATCACTGGTAATTGCCCCGGAATTGTGAGGTCCATCTCATTGATATATTTTTTAATTTAAACGTAAAAATATCCCGATGATAAAATACTCAAATTTAAAAGCCAGTGATTTGGCCTTACTACCGGAAAATATTAGAAGGTTTCATTGTATGTAATGTCATGGAATAAAATGTATAAATTGTTCTCAATATTCATTGTTCTCTAGCCAAAAATAAACATCGCGTATCTTAGTTGCAAGATTATGAAAACATTGAACGAATACAATTGAAGGCTTACATAGATAAAAAAAATAAAGTAGTAAAAATATTGTTTACGAAATTTAGAAATCGACTATATATATATACGTATATATTAAATATATGAAGCCTAGCTACCCCGTTCTAAACTTTTTTTATAAGCCCATCTATTTCTAAAATCTGTTAGGTCAATAGAGAATTATTATTATTCATGGTTTCAATTGAAGAAAATGATGAAGTTGAGTTTTTTTGCGGGATCTCGCGGTTTTCATTTTAATTCATAAACTTAAGTTGGGCTTCGTATTTTATGAAATTTGGTGAGTGTGACATATTGCGTGGTATAGTTTGGTTATTTTGCGCAAGTGAAGTGAATTATCTATACTAATATTATATCCTTACATATGAAATTGGTGTTTTTTAAACTGGCCACTTTGAGCTAAAATATCTGGTGTTTGGTTAGGAATTCCAAATTCAAATTTATTTCTAATTCAGGCTTTTATATTTGTGTTCCGAATATAGTAATTTATTTGTTTTCGCACCATAACACAAATAAAACTTATCTATTATTATTTGATTTTTTTGACATCGTTCTTTTCATAAAACGGAAAACTTAATATTGCATTATTTACGAATATGAGTTCCACCGTGGCATCAGCGCCGAAGAAACAGCTCGAAGGATTAATGATGTGTATGCGGAAGCTACTGTAAAAGAAACCACGGCTAGTTTTTAGTTTCAATATTTTCGTTCTAGATATTTTGACCTACGAAACAAACCCCGTGGATGGCCGGAGACCCTAGTTGATAATGAAGAATTAAAGATGATCGTGGAAGCGAATCCATCGCAAATCACTTCAGAGTTAGCGGCTGGCTTCGGTGTGAGTGATAAAACAATTTTAATTTACTTTAAACAAATTGGAAAAGTGAAAAAGATCGAGAAAGGGGTACTGCATGAATTGACTGAAGCACACCAAATAACACGCATTGACCGCTGCGTTACAATACTCAACCGTCACAATAATGTGGGAATTTTGAAAACCGTCACAATAATGAGGGAATTTTGAATTGTTACTTGTTACGAAAAATGGATCCTTTACGACAATTGCAAACGCTCATCACAGTGGTTGCATCCAGGAGAACCGGCCAAATCCTGTCCCAAGCGAAAGTGGACTGCGACAGCGAAAAGGTACTGGTGAGTGTTTGGTGAACCAGTGCTGGTGTCATACACTACTGCTTCCTAAGATCTGGGCAGACGATAACGGCAGATCTGTATTGTCAACAATTGCAAACCATGATGGAAAAGCAAGCCGTTAAATATCCGAAACGTGTCCATCTCTCTAGGCCACTATTGCTTCAGGACAACGCTAGACCCCATACTTCACGACAGACGGTCGCTAAATTAGAGGAACTGTGGTTGGAATGTCTCCAACACCTAACATGTTCCCTGGACCATGTTCCAACAGATACCACTTTTTCGGAATTTGGACAATTTCTTGCATGAAAAAAAAATTCATATCCGATGCGGCTATCCAAACCGCATTCAATGAGTGTATTGATTCTCGCTCCCACAATTTTTTCAGCAGTGGATTCAATGAACTACCTATAAAATGGCGAAAGTGCATAGATAATAATGATAATAATTTTTTTTTTCCAAAAAGCTAAAATCAAAAATTATTGCAGCGATAGTACGTCCCACAATTAATAAGAACGTAAAACTACATAAATATACCAGAAATCTTGCTGTTTGAACTCACATTTACCGTCATGCTTACTAATGTAAATTCTAATGAGCCATTCGTTAAAAAGATTATGATTATTGGTTATATTATAGTTTTATGCATTTCTTAAAGAAGTTTTAATCCATTTACATATATGTATATTAAAAAAAAATCATTTTTTTCCATTTATAACGCTTTTTTAATATGTAAAGACCTATTATTATAAATGTGAAAGTATCTCTGTGATAAAGCAGACAGTCATTACACCATGTATGATTTTTTTGGTTTGTCGTGCTCCGAAATTAGTCAGTATATATGCAGTAATATAGCGGGGTGGTAGAGATTCTGACCATCATATACATCGTGTTAAACCCATCTTTGATTTTTTTTGGTTGTCCTGTTCCATAATTATCTGGTGTATATGCAGTAATATAGCGGGGTGGTAGGAACTGCGACTACTGTACACAGTGTTAAACCCATTTATGATTTTCTTTTGCTTTGTCGTGTTCCAAGATCAGTCTGTGTATATCCAATAATACGCAGACGAAGTCGCGGGTACTAACTAATAAATAATAATTAGAAGAATGAATTTTAAGTTGCCATAAAAACTCCCTGGACAGTTTTAATATGAGATTCACGAATTTTGTTAAAGTTGTTGTTTGAACTTTGAAGACTAGAAAAACTCCTTTCCTCAACAGAACCATACTCACTCTGCTTCGGAAACACAGTTTTATGGTCATCTCCTTCTCGGCACGAACTAAAAAGTTCTCTATGACTTATCTTTGTCGTAACGTGAAGAAATATTTATGTAGGCAGGCATACCAGCAACAACCGCCAATGGATTTAGATTTTCCGGTGGTCGCCGTTGTTTGGATTGTACTGTGCTTACCTTCAGGGAAAGTAACGTCAATATGCCAAACTATTATTAAAAAAATGTATCCACGTGACACGTGGCATAGTTGTCAATAAATACAAGTTATCATTAACAAATTATAAGAAAAAATTACATACTTAGGTTTTTCAATGATGAATTTAGTTACATTTCAGTAAAATTTTTGATAAATCATAAAGAGAGATTTTGAGCACAGACTGAGAGTGAATACATACAAACTTTGCACGGCAACTGTAACCAAATTCACTAACGAGTATGTGCACGAATGACGAGGCATTGGGCGCTCGCACCCTCTTCGCTTTATGCCAAGTTACTTCATAAAATAAAATTATGGATGACGTCATGCACGTTTAGATACTATTTTTCTGATATTGCTCATCTAACCGCATGCCAACGTATTTGTTTTCTAGGCCATCAGGATAAAGAAATTATGAAATATTATAATATTTAAGTAGATTAAAAATTATTTTATATCAATGTAGGTAAACCTTAATTAATAGTTAGTTTTTTTCAATTACAGATTAATAATGTAAGAAATAATCTATTTGCGAAAAATGAGTATGTATTTTCAGCATATTTTTGGTATTGGAAATATAAATTTTAATAGTGGAGTATTATCTAATATTAATAAATCTATAATTCTGTCTGTACATGTATTTTTTTACTATTTTTCAGTTACACGATCACGATTATGCTCTTAAAATTTTTTTGGCTGTCTGTCTCATCATATTATGTCCGAGTTTAACTCAAAAATAGCTTCATAGATTTTGATGAAATTTGGCACACGGAAGTATAAGTAAAATTGTAAAAAAGGAACTGCAGAATTTTTTTATTTCTAATAATTCTCAACAGATTTTGATGAAATGTTGTGCACTTATTATATCAATGCTGAAATGATAGGTTATAAGAATTGTCAATAGTATTTTTAAAAATTGTAAAAAGACATTTCAATGTGATATGTCTTTATTAATTTTTAACCAATTTTGGTAAAAGTATATAGGAAGTATTTAATTATGAGATGCATAATTAAAAAGTTAATCGTCAATATATTTGGAAATTGCAGAAAATAATAGTATATTTCAACAGATTTTCATGAAAATCGTACCTGAGCAATAATAATAATAAATTTATTTATTTGACCTCACATTTAGCATCTTATTGACATACAATATTGTGTATTCCTACACAAAAAATACGAACATAATTTTTATACAACAGTAGGTAATGATGATAGTTACATTTAATGTGAGGTCTGGAGTCTGAAAAAGGTACCAAGACCTGAACTACAGATCTCCAGACCCTCGTTCTCTAATTTTACTTATATTATAATCGTTTTATATACACCAATTTTGAATGAGCATAGTTCTTATGAAACAATAGGTAATAAATTTTCTGTATTACTCTATGAAAGCGTTAATAACTAATTGTAAATAGTACGTTTTGCTCTTTGTTTAGATAAATGATAAATTTGAAGAATAGGGTTAATCTGATTATATATATGAGGACCTAAAACAAAAGAATTTATGTGAAATTTGCAGATGGAGTGAAAGCGTCTCACATAGATGATGCTTACGTCTTTTATTGTAGTGAGTGTTAGAGTCATACATTAATCGACAGTGCGCAGTGAGAATAGTTTTTAAGATAGAAAGTGGTCTTATAGTAAGGACTTTTGATATATTATATAGTTTAACTGTGGGAAATCTATACGGCAGAAACTAGCTTACTTTTAAAATTGCTCTTTGAGCATGATCTAATTTTATTAATATAATTTTAACGATCCCATGTCATTCTTCAAATGTTACGCTATATGAATTGTCAATAAAGTAAGTAAAAATAAAATTACAGGATATTATTGAATAGTAACAAAACGCGTGCGGAGCCGCGGGATACCGCACCGCTACTTTATACAAAGTGTTAGCAGAATTATATTTAAAAAATCTTCTTTTTTCATGAAATAGCAAAGAGAATATGTTTCTTATAATGAAAGATCGATAACTATTGTAAAAGTTTAAACACCCTTTAGAACGTCTCGCTAGCAATACATGACAACATCAATATCTTAGGTGTGGATATTAGCAGCCACTTCAACTCCAGGTAATTACAATTAATTCCACTACATCTCGGAGACTCGGAATCCTGAACAAGGTGCTACAATTTTTTACGCCCGCTCAACTATATTTTCTTTACAAAGCATAAGTTCGACCGTGTTTGAAATACTGTTTGCATCTCTGGGGTGGATCCGCAAAATACCACCTCGATACTCTTGACAGGTTGCAGTCACGGGCTGTCTGCATTGTTAATGACATTACCAAATACATCGAGCCGCTTCAGCTGAACATTGAACATTGCCTAGATGAGCGTGTTCTACTGTCTGTACCAAAATCAAAAAAATATTTATTCATTTTAGGCCCTAAGAAGGCACTTATGGACGTCAAAACACTACTGAGTATTGTCATGAACGTTTATTAAATGACACCGAGAGATGGCGGTAGTCTACACGATTCGCGCATAAATAGGAAAACATTCACGGTACATACCTACTGTGTGTGAGAAAAAATAAACTGAATGTTATCGTAGCTTAATCGTGTTCTTTGATCAGAAATTGTGAAATTTAATTGGGAATTGCGGGCGACACGGGGTAAGTGATAGTATAAGAAATAACTTTCATTATAAATGAATTATATCTTTGGGATTATTTAAGGACGTAAATTTTATTGCAGTTTACGGAAACGCCCATCACCCTTGGGGCGTCCCTGGTCACTTTACGGGATAACTTAATCCACTCTATCGGCATTAAGCTCACCTTCACTCCTCATATTTGGAACTGCCTTACTAAGAACAGGCACCAAGTTCTATTCATAAATGCCCTTGAGGTGATCATCATTAGTGATTGTGATTGCATTTTATGTTATACTTTTAAATGTTAGAATAAGGCTAATTATTATAGTTGTATGTCGAAACTCTAATGGTCTCGGTAATGTTTTATAGACCATAATATTGTTTATTGTTCGTTATTAAAAGGTATGTTTAAAACAGGTCTGAACATCTTTTTTTTCCTCCACACACGAACCCGATTCATTACAGTATTCTAAAGAGCTGTTCAATCTGATTACCTCCTTTCTTTTCCACAACAAAATAACACGCGCTGGGCTTCGCAATCACAGATTTATGGTAACCTACATCGCGGCATGAACTAAAAAGTTATCTGTGTCTTTTTTTTGTCGTACCGTGAAACTATAGAACTATCTTCCGGCTAATGTGTTCTCCCTCCTTCTTTCGACATCGGGTCCTTCAAGCGTGACGTGAAGAGATATTTATATAGGCCGACATGACAGCTACGATCGCTGATGAATTGCCGATTTCTCGGTGGTCGACGTTGTGTTTGGATTGGACTGTGCTGGAAACCGTCAATTCGCAGAACTACTATTAAAAAAAATTGAAATAACTGAGAAAAATAATTCATTTTTAACGGTTTCGTTTTGCCATGATATATGAATAATTGATCGCTCCCAATAAAATAAAAGCCAGGGAAACCAAAACGTGATAGCAAATTTTACATCTACACTTATCTATTGTCACCTGGAGCGCTTGATCATGAATGCAATGCACGTATCCAATAATTTATAATCTTCGCAAATCCCAATGACGCGTTATCGAGTGCACGCAGGTGGCAGGGATTAGGACTTAAAGAATTATCGAGCCTATGTCAATGGTGGCATGGAAGTCGATTGCGAATTGAGAATAATGGTGTGCAGAATTTATAATCACGTTCGTAACCGAATACTCGATGATAGTGTTCATGAAAGTTTTATTGTTAGAAAATATGATAATATCGATTGTTTTGTAAAAAAGTGATCGGTAATTAATAACATTTGATGTGTAATGAAAATTAGTCGACGAGGCGCGATGTGTTGCTTGATCCATTCGACATTAATGAACCTTATGGAATCAAAAGATCCTTAGTTTTGAAGACACATTTAAATTAAGTACCTACTTTAATTGTGTAACTATGTATTTATATTAATAATAATACAATTTACATAGATAAAGCATAAATGATAGCAACTACTAGTTGTTGACTGTGTTGTAGTTACTATCGTCCTTCTCCATTCTGTAAACACTAAAGGAGAAAGTCAAATGTATGTATTTAAAACTTCTTAGCATGTGTAGTTGTTTGTATATGTCATCTATTGTTGTGTGTGTTTGTGTGCGTTTGTGCGAATATGAAATGTATAACATATTCATATTAGACAATGCGAGTTCGAGCATTATAATATTATGACAAGCGAAACCTTCACGGTTCTCAGGGTTAAAGGCCTCACCTTTAGCACTCCTCCGCCACAAAATAAATGAAGCGAAGCCGCTATAAGTTTTGCTTAGCGAAACATCATCAGCGAATCGAGTAGCGGCACATCACGCAAGCGCAGTTAGCAGCGCTGCTTATACACGTAGTTTGAAAACATATCTTTATTACCTACACATAATGAGCAGGCAAAGAATTACTCTTTCTAATATCTCGGATGCTTTTCTGTGAAATTAACAACCATTTTAAGGAATTGATGCTAATTTTGCAACTAAAAACTGTCGATTCCGGCAGATCTTTTGCGAAACGGACGTGAAACTATGACAAGGTGATACCTACATCAAATGTGGAGATGTGACCGGCGCGACGCGGCGCGGCGTCACACCGAATTCTTCGAATGTGCATGGGAACGAGATAATTTTTTTATTTAAGTCTCTGTGTTAGAACATGCAATTTCGCTTGTGTTTCGCATGTCATACAACGGACAAGTCATGGTTTCGGGGCGAAATTGTACTATAGTCCTAAGAGAAAATTTAAAACATACATTATATTAACTTTGCTCTTCTATTACATTTTATAAAACAAAATTACCATCCGGGAAACCTAAATAAATTTAAACTTATCATGGACTGGCAAATCATTAATTCTATTAACAGATGTTTATAATATGACAATAGTTCCTAAATTCAGACAGAGTGCAATAAAACAGTTAACAATTAGTTTTTGTGTTAAGCTTCAAAAAATGTTATCGATTTTTCAGATAAATTCAATAATTCTCAAACTTTAAGTCACTTCAGTAATCAAAATATGGTTCTATTAACATTCATCGACTGAACTATTAAACTACGACAGTCGCATTTAAAATATTTATATCAATACACGATATATATATAAATTATATATGTAATTACAATGATTTTTGATTGACCAACCAACTATTTTTTTTGAATACATAACATTCCTTTTTATTACTTTAAAATTAATACAAAACTAAATCCACTTAAATAAAGTAAATTTAACTAATAACTTACTTCATCTTAATTAAAACTCAAGCTAGTTCGTCGCATTTTATCTTAACTTACTTACTATAAATAATTGCTTAGAAAGTAGCTTATGCAAGCGTTAGTTTTCTTCTTTTATGCCGACAGTGATATATTCAAATAAAAAGAACCCTGAGTGTACAATACCGTAATTTTTTTTTTTATGTTACTTTGTTTTGTTGTTAGATACTTGAAAAATAAAGCTATCTCAATTTCAAGACAGATTTACTCAGAGCTTAGGATAATTTAAGAAAAAGCAATGTGTTACTGTGATATTAAAGATCGTCATTCACTTATCAACTCGGCACCGCATCGCATCGTGAGGTTCAGATTTCTTTGTAAGGAGTTCAATATAACTCACTTGTGAACTCCGTAACGTCAACGTATCGAATCCCACTAAGCAGTCCATATGCGGACGGTGAGTGAACTGCGAGTTGTCAAAGCAAGAATGATATGTCTTTCGCACGGCGCGACACCACGGACGCTCCAATGAAAATCGCTCACTAACTACACGTCAATACGTTGGAATGAGATGTTGCCTAGTTGGCCACGCGGTATTAGCCCTTCGACAACGAGTGGACCTCGAGCGAGGAGGCGGTGCTGGGTTGTTAAGTGAGTAACGAACTTAACTTGTAAATTCTTCAGTTGGTAAAGTGAGTGGGTAAAGTATTAGGCTGCGTAGCCACCATAGAAGTGCGCGGTAGCTAGGCGGTACGAGGATGCTTAGCGGAATCTTTTCGTTGACTGAGATGTAAGTGGCGGCATCTCTTTCGGACACATTTCTTGCTTACATCTCTTGGTTTTTTGTATGACAAACACCTAGTTCCTCTAGCCCTTTTCTTCCAAAGCTAAGCAAAACTCTAGGAAAATAAAATAATCCCTTTGGTGGTTTTTTCCTCGATCACCGCCTAGTACAAATTCGCCACCTCATACATCTCCGGTGGATAGGCAGCCTTAGCGCAGTAGTTATAAGTGATTCAATATTTTAACTAATTTCATATGAGCCATCCATCAATATGCCTTTGTCTGCTATAAATATATTATAGTTTTCTTTTGTCAGTATGAGTTGAGTGTGAAATCCATGTTAAGTCCATGGGCTATTTTTTTTTTTTTTAACGTGGAGATACCCATCGTGGGTACACACCCGTCCGGGGGGACGAGTGATTATGTGAGACTCCTACTCACTAAAACTCCACGGTGTACCATCCGCCGCCATACTGAGGCGACGCGGGCACTGCGCTGGCGTACAGCCGCGCCGCCCCGGCTAAACCGGGCCCCGGCCTAAGTAGGAGACGGCTCAGTACACCCTAGCCGTCTCTTCCGTCCGCCGAACTTGTGCAATGAGGGGACGGCCCCCCCCACCCGTCTCCTCTGGTTCGGCTAGGGTGGCGGGAGTTGGCGGATAAACCGCCTCCTCCTGCCTGCCGTTCGTCTTTGGCGGAGAGGGCCGCTCAGGGGACCCCCTCACGAACCCTCTCCGCGGCCTCCTTCTGCGAGATGATGTCCTCGCAAAAGGAGGCCATCGCCGTCCATGCCCACTCGCTGCCAAGCATGGCTCTCACCACACTCGGCAGCGAGAGATCTTCACCAATAACTGCGGCCAGAGTGCGGCAAGAGTGTGCTGCGCCGTATCCTCCGCAGCCCCGCACTCATGGCACACAGTGGAGGGCTCCCTCCTGGCTATTTTGTGCAGGTACCATCCGAAGTATCCATGTCCGGACAGTACCTGCACAAGCCTAAACGTCAGGGAGCCCTGCTCCCTGCTACACTACTGCAGGAAGACCGGTCGGACGGAGTCTATGGTATAACGTCCAATGCGCGCGTCCGCCAGGTCCTCCTCCCACCTCCTCAATACGTCCTCGCGGACTTCCCGCCTAACCATTGCAACTTCTTCGGGAGCCGGAGGCTCTCCTGACTCTCTCCTCGACGCCGTGAAACTGTACACGGCGGCGAGCACCTCCGCCTCCAACTCCCACGGCGGGGAGCCGGTGAGCACACAGGCCGCCCCCGTGGACACCGACCGGTATCCACGAACAACTCTCAGCAACGCGACACGCTGCGCAGCACGCAGCACGTGTCTGTTTGTGGCGCTGAGAGCATCCACCCAGATCGGTGCCCCATAGACGGCCATGCTCCGCACAACCCCCGCAAATAGTAGGCGACAACTCGCGCCCGGTCCTCCCGAGTTCGGGAGGAGGCGATCGAGAGCTGCCGCCGCTCCCACAATGCGCGGTTCGAGCCCCTTAAAATGGGACTCGAACCGCCATCTCCCGTCCAGGACAAGGCCCAGATACTTCATCTGGGCCCTAACCCGGACCCTTACTTCTTCTACGTAGATGTGGGCCCCAGGAGGCGGCCCACACCGAGGCCCATGAAAAAGTAGGGCCTCGGTTTTCCCCGCCGCCACCCTAAAGCCCAACGCTTTGATGCGCCTGACCACGAGGGCCGTACCATCTGTGGCCAGGCGCGCCACCTCGACATAACTGCCCCCCCGGGCTACGACCAGGGTATCGTCCTCGTAGCAAATTACGCGGACTCCTTCCGGGAGTGCTACGCGAAGCACCCAGTCGTAGCCCATGTTCCACAGGAGCGGTCCCAACACCGACCCCTGTGGAAAACCACACCCAACGTGGCGCCGGGCCACAATCCCCCGGCCGTCCGTGAAGACGACCTCTCTCTCTTGGAGGTAGTCCTCCAACAGCCGCCGCAGGTACGAAGGCACCCCGAAAAACCGGAGTGCCTCCCGAATGACATTATGCGGCAGACTGTTGAAGACGTTGGCGATGTTAATCGACACCGCCAACAACCTACCTCCCTCCCGGGTCGCCTCCGTGGACCACGTCTTCAGGGTGGAGAGGGCGTCCAAAGTGGAGCGCCCTCTCCGGAAGCCGAACTGCTAGTCAGAGAGGACCGGCCCCACCTCCTCCATGTGCCGGATGACACAGGAGGCTATTATTCTTTTCAACATCTTTCCCGTGTCATCCAGCAACACCAGGGGCCGGTATGAGGACAGGCAGTCCTGAAGCCGACCCTCCTTCACCAGCAGGCAGAGTCGCCCCAACTTCCAGAGCTTCGGGAACCGTTCGGCCAGCAAACAGCGGTTGAACAGCTCCCGAAGCTCTCCCCCAATGTGGCCTAGCGCCACTCCTAATACTTGGCCCGGAACTCCATCCAGGCCAGGTGCCTTCCGCTTCTTGCGGAGGCGCTGCACCACCCGCCCCATCTCATCGTCGGTGACAGTATGGGACGGTGCTAGCTCCTCCAGAGTGAGGTCCCCATTAATCATGGGAGGCGGGAGGAGCACCGGAGGGTCGGGCAACAGTGTGGCCACGACCCTCGTTA
Organism: Saturnia japonica; assembly: GCA_033032175.1. Taxonomy (NCBI): domain Eukaryota; kingdom Metazoa; phylum Arthropoda; class Insecta; order Lepidoptera; family Saturniidae; genus Saturnia; species Saturnia japonica. The sequence continues at coordinate 12,093,249 of CM065314.1, forward strand.
GGGCCTCTGGATCTATTGTTTCCGTTAAAGGGGGCGCCTGCCCCCGGAACTTTTTCCTTACCATCCGGTAAGGGCACCCCCATAGATCCCGATCCAGGGTCCTAAGAAGCTCTTCCTATCTCTCATCCTTGGCCCGGCCTATGGCCGCCTGCAGGGAATTACGGCATTCCCTGTAGGCAGCAAGCAACCGAGCCTCGTCCCCAATCTGCCGAACTCGCCGCCGGCGGCAGCGTTGTAGCTGCCGCCTCGCCACAGTGCAGGCCACCCGGAGATCGGCAATCTCCGGGGACCACCAATACACCGCCCGCCTGTTTTGCGGACGGTTGTTGCCACGCAGTATCGACGCGTCGCAAACCGCCGTAAGGGCCCAACGGAAGTCCCCACGGGGACGGTGCACCAGCTCCCCTGGGGAGGTGCAGACCTTGAACCGAATATACCGGTGATCGGAAAAGGTCTCCACCTCCTCCAGCACCCTCCAATCCTCCACACGGAGCGCGACAGACGGCGTGGCAAAGGAGACGTTCACCACGGACCCCCCGTTATGCCGCACGCACGTGTGGACAGACCCTCTATTGAGGAGGGACAGTCCAACTTGAACTGTCCACTCCTCCACTAGCTCCCCCCGGGGTCCGTTGCCACCGATCCCCATCCCCGCGACTTGGCGTTAAAATCACCAAGAAGGATAATGGAGAGCGGTGAGAGCCACCTAATCGCCGGCCCCAGGGAGTCGAGAAACGCCTCGAACTCCCTCAAGGGCCGGTTTGGGGAGAAATAAATCCCCACAATACCGTAACCTCCCTAGGCGGCTGCCACGAACCCTGACCCCATCTCCTTAATGGAGAGGGGTGACGCCGTACTATGAATGGCTACGGAGCCGTCAAGGTCACCTGCCCAGTAAGGTTGAGCAAGGACACAATACGGCTCCGCAGCCACCGCAACACTAATGTTCCACTCCACCATCGATTGCACAAATAAGTCTTGTGCAGTGGCGGAGTGGTTTAAGTTCCCTTGGAGGTAATTAGTATGGCCGTGCTGCATTATTGAGCCATACTAATCACCCAAGATCCTGGTCCTCCAAAACGTGCCCCGCACCTGAAACACAGGGCACCCCAGTCGGCCAGCGTCTCACACGTTGTGCGAGTGTGGCCTAAGCCCATGCACTTAAAGCAGCGCATGGGCTTCTCTGCCAGTGGCCGTATACGGGCCACACTCCAGCCGACCAGGAGACGCCCTGCATCAGCCAACTTCCATGGCCCCGCCACTGGGATTGACACGAATACTACTCCCCCCCCAGTCATGTCGGATGAAGCCAATCCTAATCTGGTCTGGCTCACATCCGGCTGCAGTGGCTATTGCCGATCTGAGCTCCGTCTTGTCGACGGAGTCATCAATTCCGACGACCCGAACCTCCGCACGTTTGACCGGCCTGGTAATGTCAGCTAGCTACCCCCGCGAGTGCGGCTTGCAGCTGTGAAGCCATGCCAGCCGCCTTCTTCTCACCATCGGAGCCTTTAATCTCAATGATTTTGTTTCCTGTGGCCGTCGTGCGGAGCTTCGGGTCATCGATCCCCAGCTCAGCCAGCTTTACTACTTCCCGCGCCTTGAGGACCGCAACCGAGTACGTCACTCCTCTGGCCACCGTCTCATGCTGCAACGTGATGACAACTGCCGCAGAGCGCGGCACAACGGGTATCTTCGCCTGGGTCCTCTTATTACCAGCCTTTGTTTAGGCGCGGGAGCAGCTGCCGGTGCAGCTGGGGTTTAGCCTTTTCCAGCCGCCGGACCACAGTGGTCCAAGCCTCGCCGGCCTCAGAAGGCGCCCCAGAAACGGAGGGCCCCGGGAGGGCAGGCCACTCCACATTAGATGGAGTGGACGCAGCCGCCCCCTTGGACCTTGCCCGGGACATCGACCGGGGCCTTTTGGCCCTGGCGGGCTTGGGTCCAGCGATAGGTCTTTTGGCTGCAGCGGGACTTTTGTCGCCCGCTAACGGTGGGCGTAGTACCTTTTTCGGAAGGAGCCGACCATCCACTTCCAAGCTGTCGAATCGGGCGCTAATAACCTCTCCGACAGTGGAGCAAATGGACCGCTCCAACCCACTCACTGCATCCGCCAAGGCCTTCTCCCAGGCCTGGGGTGGCACCTCACCCCGCACTGGCTGTAGAGGAGGAGGAGGAGGAGAAGGCGGCATCACCTGCCGTGCACTAGCCTCCCGCCGCCAAACCAACACCTCCTTTTTGAGGTCCTCGACCTGCCGGCGGAGAACCCTCGTTTCCCTGCCGAGGCGGGCCATCTCCTCGTTGGCTGTACGCTCCAGGAGCATATCCACCACCTCCCTTAGGCTATTTGCCGCACCTTTAAGGGACTTGATACAAGTCCCTTTTAGATTTCCTGACATACGGCAAACTTCCAGAATAGTGGCCACTCCGCTTTCTGTGCGGGCCCTCAGAGTCTCCGCATCCTGTACTTCCGCAGCCCACCCCGCATCGCCGACGCCTCCGACGACTACCACTTCGTCCTCTGCCGGAACTACCTTGGAAGCTGCCTCCTTTAAGAAGGGTTGGATCGAAGTCGTTCCTCCTATCCTCACTGGGCGTCCAACGCTCCGAGAGCGGCCCGATCCGCGAAGCGCCCCCCTGTGAGCCGTCGTTACCTTCGCGGCCACAACTGAGATCAGTCCTGCGTCAAGCGGCTCCCCAGCCCGCTTCGTACCCCCCCCCCCCCCCCCCCACTACCATCTTCGCTATCAATCCTACCTAACCTACTTAATCTAACATTTAAAATTTTTTGGTTTTGAAAGTTCATTTTTATTCCCACGAGTATGGGGGAAAAAAACGGTCAACCCAGGGTAAGCCTAGCGTAACCCGTCAGGGAGTCGGCCGGTTCTCTGACGGGGGTCGCACTAACAACTGATCAACCCATCAGCCATGCACCCTCTCGCGGTGCGCCGCCGCTTAGAATTGGGGTAATTTTTTATAGAGGTTTTCTCCCTCGCGGTCCGGGCGGTTAAGCCAAGAACCTCGGTCCCATGCGAAGCCGCGAGACATTACCACGACACTCCGATGGGATTACGAGCACGACGTTGGCAGGTAGGACAAGATGCCCTACCTACCTTCTCGACGGCAGGGTTAGTGCACGCCGAGTCCGCCCGCACAACGTCCGTTGCTTCCTCTGTAGGGCAGAGGAATGCTGGACGAAGCCTCCGTGTCAAGGGTATCAGCCGCCGGCCAGAAGGGCCGACGTTGCCCGGGGTGCACCGCGTGGAGGTTCCCTTACATCGCACCCCAGTGGGCTAATTAAGTTAAGTTATGTTAAGTCTACGCTACAATGAAAAAAATTTTTACTTAAATATTTATGTTGGAATTATGTTATAGTAGATACGTGTGATTTTATATAATAAATTAATATATTAAAAAATACACTCATCAAAAAAGTCTAAGCAACATGTACTAATTTAAATTTTAGGATGGTTCTTCACATTATAACGTTGTACATATTTTATTTTTAAAATAATATCTTTTGGGTTCTATGATGTAAAAATAACAGCTGTTGAAACTGAAATGAACAATATTAGAATATACTGTAGAAACTAAGATACATAACAAACGAAACTTTTTTCTTACAAAATGAAATTTCTAAAGAAAATGTATTTATTGTGAAAGAATAGAACAATTTAATACAAAGTATGGGCTCCTCTGCTATTCAGAATTTGTCGGCAACGATTATTCATTGAATTAATGAGACTGTTTATGTCATCTTGCGGTATTCGCTCCCAATGGAATTGTAGCAAATCCTTCAGCTGTTGGGTTGTTGTCGCTCCGTCCAAGTCCTTCAAAACACGTCTCTCGAGCATGTCCCATGCGTGCTCGATGGGGTTGAGATCTGGCGATAATGCAGGCCAGGGCAATACCCGGATGTTCTCCGTTGCAAAGTATTCACTGGTTCGCCGAGCTATATGTAAACGCGCATTGTCATGCATTAATCTAAAATCGGAGCCAAAGGTTTTGCAAATGGGTAGACATAAGGTTTGAGAATATCCTCAATGTAATTTTCAGCATTCATGTTTCCATTTACAAAAACGAGCTCAGTTCGCCTGTTCTTCATAATACCCGCCCATAACATAACTGTTGAGCCGCTGTATGGATGAACTTCCTGAACGCACCTGAGCCTTTCAGTATTTCCGGGCCGACGATACACTCGCACCCTTCTTGTATCAGGCTTAAACCCGAATCGCGACTCATCGGAAAACATAATTTTATCCCATTGTTCCTGGGTCCATGTTAGGCGTTCTCTACACCATTCATATCGACGAGCGCGATTCCCGTGACGTATCGGTGGGCACCTGATTGGGCGCCGAGCTCGTAGGCCGTACTCATGCAGTCGATTTCGCACAGTTTGAGGACTTACATCAACACCACTTGAAATTTGTAGCCTCAAACTTATCCCTCGAGCGGTTAACATCGGCTGGCGTCTTGCAGTCAGTTGTATGTTTCGGTCTTGCCGAGTGGTTGTACTCCTTTTACGGCCTGGATGCTGTTCAGCGGGTTCTCCTGTATTATTGTAGCGATGCCAAAGACGACAAATAACACTTCTATGAATGCCAAAATGTCGAGATACCTGAGATTGATTACTTCCCGCTTGCAACATCCCTACAGTTCTTTGCATTTCATCTGCCATCAAATGACGTCGCTTCATGACGTAAAGAATATCTAACAATTCAATTTTGTCGCTAACTTTATTTAAATGGTTGGTAAAATTATAAAATCAAGACTAAACGTAGCAATTAAAACGCACTTAAATTCAAACAAATTCGCAGTCATTTCAATTTTATGAAAAAACAAAACATAATCAATTTTTTTTACAACCAGCCAGTATGTCATCAATAACAAAAAAGTTTACTTACCTACGCACTTTGTTTGAGTAAATATTTAGAAATTAATTAATATAAATGGAAAAAATTGTAATATCACGCATGTTGCTTAGACTTTTTTGATATGTGTATATTAATTCTGTTTAGATCTTTGCACGTATCCTTAGGATGGTTACCAGCTAATACATAATAATGTGTATTAAATAATTTACAGTAAAGGTATATGAGTTCATTGGATCATTTTATATACCGTCTTAAATTATAAATAATAATATGTTACATTTAGTTTTTGGTGAGACGTCTAGGGTATGGCCGGATATTACATGCTCCACACAGACTGAGAGCTTCTTTACATGACCCTCCATCGCCGAAAACGTGAATAGAATTGGAAACCTAACGATATATCCTTTATATCCGATGTTCTAAACCGTTAAAACCTACTCGTAGGTACTTTTATTTATACACTTGAAAATGACATGGAAAGGCTCCTAGCATTTTGGCGACGTTGCCAAGTATCTCAACTAAAATATTTAAGAAATTCCTGAGCATTTGTCTTTGTTAACGATTTTTATAAGTAAGTAATATTTATTTTTGTGGCTTTAAAAGTTATGTTGTTGAATTACCTGCTGGTAATGTATATGGGTTTATCGCTATGTGTATAGTGGTCGCGATCCTCACCACCTCGCTATATTACTGCATATATTACGACTGATTTCGGAATACGTTAAACTAAATAATCACAGATGGGTTTCTCGCTTATTATGTATGGTATTGTAATTATATGCCATTATGAATCCAACACATTAATTACCGTTCCAATAAAACTTCAAACATAATTTAATTCATCCCTTATTGTACCGGCTTGCGGAAAGGTTTTTTGAAAAATATGAAACCCCTTTTATTTTTTACCAAAAGCATAAATACGAATTTTCTTAACCCTAATTTGTTTCATGACGAATTCTTCATACAAACTTTTATCCCCTACGGCAGCCCTTCAAGTTTTATTTTCATGACATAAGGTACCCTATGTCTAATATATATCTCTACCAAGGTCTATTATACATATATCTCTACCAAAATTGGTTTGATGTGTTTTCATACAAATTTTCATCACCTACATTTTTGATCCCTTTAAGTTTTATATTTACTACAAAATGTAGCTTATGTCCTTCACCAAGGTCCAATCTATCCCTATACCCAAATTCATGAAAATTAGTTTGATGGGTTCTTCATACAAATAAAGTTTTATTTTTGTGACAAATAGTAGCCTATGTTCTTTCCCAAGGACTAATCTATCTCTATCTAAAATTCAGCAAAATTATGCAAAATATAAGTTACACAGAATTGAATTAATTAAAAATTCATTAAACATTTGTTGAAAAAAAACCTTTGCTATAGTAAATTTTTATAACACTTCCAATAAAGATTTGTTAGAATTATGCTAACCTAAGTTCACAAATCAGATGTTCTTGAACGAGACTAGATTTTTAATGTCAAGAGTCGTCCATATTTTTCGCTTGCCGTAAAGATGTCATAAAGTTTCCTTTCGGAGGTAGATAAGAAAGTTTATACGCACAGTACGACCCTCAGGGCCCGGCCACGCTGCCGCATCGAACTCTCACTATCCATCACAAGTAATTGCAGTACTTCCTTCAGTGTTCACAAGAAGCACAAATGGGGCCACCACCTGGACGTGACCACCCCTATCTACTCATTCATTATAATCACGTTTCGCCTTAAAGATATCGCACGCGCTTTAACGTAACCATTTGTTAGGATGATTTATAATGCGTCCCTGAGTATAGTTTATTTTCATAAGTGCTTATTGTTACCAAAATCGAACTGACTAAACAATTATTGTACGGTCGTATCGAAATGATCGGTCACATAAATATAGGTACCTATACGTATAGGTAGGAATGTTAAGACCGAGGACAATCCGCGTCGAGTTGTAGAGAGCAGATGCTGTGTTCAACTTCTATAATTATTTTATTGAAAACTTTGTTGGGTTTAATTTAATAGTGTTAAAGTTTTAAATTATAATATTGTATGAAAAAATTTATTAATGTTATTATTGTACATATACTGATATTGTATAACTATGTCAAAAAACTAGGTCTCAATTATTCATTGTAAAATATTATATGCTTAGTTATTTTCAAAAGGCTGATATTTTGGTGATATTTTCTGTCACCAATGTTTATATTTGTCACCAAAACATTCCGACTTCTATGTAGAACCTCTAGCTTGTCCTAATAATTTTATGCCTATCTTTGATTTTATCGTCTCCACCCTTGGAGATATCTAAACAAATATTTGAACATGTAAGAACATGACAAGTGGCATATTTTATTTATTGTTCATATTCAATTTTTTTATTATTATTATTTGTACGTTTATCGTGTAACCACAATCTTACCTGATGATAAGTGACGATTGTGACCTAAGATGGTAACTTGTTAACCCTATTGACGCAAGGACTGGCTCTCAAGTGCGGCTGCCAAAACACACCTATAGTTCTTTGACCACGGAATTACAACTTGAGAATAGTTAAGCGGGCATTAGGAAATACCCTAACACAATGACACAAATTTAGACGAGCTTTCATCATGATGCCGACTGCACGAGCAGCTGACAATTGGCACATGGGATATTTGTCTGTACAAAGTATATATAAATGTCTTCATTGTTTTACTATGCTTTTACCGTCAAGAGAAGAGCAATCGTCTTGCCGACCATTGATTAAAAAAAATAGATACTTACGTTATGATAATCGTTAACAACCTCCTTATATCGATATGAAACTTCTTTTTCTTTTTCGCAAGCAAACTAATTACCTTTTGGTTAGGTTATGACATAACTAATACTGTTTTTATAACGTTATTCCACTAATAACAGTGTTCTAGAATTAACTGTGCGGGCTCATTATACATTCGTAAATAGTGGTTTCCATATTTATTAAAGGAAACTCTATTATATATCAAGTTAATCTAATATCTATATCCGGGATTAACAATAAATCCGGGATAATATATATGTTTAATAAGTATTATTATACATACATATTAGGTCACCGGATAATTGTACGAACCATTAGTTTATAAATGATCTAACGGTTACATCCTCATAGATTTATAAACTAACTGAATTGGTTAGGTAAGTTTGAAATTGTGCTCATCACGCACGAGCCGAACGAGCGTAGCGAATGGGCCATGGCAGCTGTCTGCGAGCGCCAGAAAGAAATTAGCTGTTGAAATTTCACACTTTTCCAGTTCTAGTATCATAGTTTTGCTTATTTAGTAGACATAACCTGAAAAATTCTAAATTATTTGTGTTGAATGAAATAATTTCTTCGATTTTTTTAGCTACTTCCGCCTGCATCAGTTTTACAGTAGGTAGTTTTCGTCTTCCTACAACATAATCCTATCCTATGTTCTAGATTTTTTAGAATTATGTTTTAGGAAGATGAAAACTGTTGTTAATCTGTTGCAGGCGGAGGAAGTAGCTAAGAAATTTCGGATCGATGGATTTCCGCAAAAAAAAAAAAAAAACGCCTTCATCAATCAAATTTATTAGTGTTCGTTCACAGTCTACCAACAGTTTACAATGTCATTAGAATGCTTATAAACTAACGGTTCATATAAAAGTATCCGGTGACATATTATTTATATTAATGCTCGCAACTTCATAGAAGACATTGTACGTATTTTAAAAGAAAAGATTATTTCATAAGATAAAGAGGTAAATTCGGCATCGAAGAGCCTTATGGGAACCGAGAGCGGTAATTGACAGTGGTTGTATAAGCGCTGCAAACTTTTTATGATATCATAAACACGAGATGAAATTATATCCTAACGACCCAATAAACGGAAAAAACTCGTCTCAGCTACCAGTTATTACACGCGCGGTATGGTTCGAAGAGTATTTACCAAGAGCCGATGCACGTATTTACGTATTATATCTATTTACGTGTTTTATATTGAGTTTAACTTTTTTTCAAGTAATTATAGGCGTGTACATCTTCTTATTAAGTGTAGATACTCTAGATTTTCTATTGGTTTAAAAAAAAAATGTGGACTTAATTAATAAATTTCTTTTTTACATGTTTCTCAATATACTTATATGACGATTAACAATGTGATAAATTTGAAGAGTATTTCAGTGCAACTTTGTCGGCTCTTGGGGTTGTAATCTACCATGCCAGATATTTAAAATGTGCATCAATTTCCTTTTCTAATTAGTGGAACTAGTTGTTACTTTGCTTTGCTTTGTTCTGCTTTGAGTACATAATTTTAATATGTTTTGAAAAGATATTTCTTCATTCCTAAAGGTATAAGTAATAAAAAAAAATGTGTACTTATTCGCAGGTAAGAAGTTATTTACATCTACACATCTTCAGCGTAACAAAACAAACATAACTCCAAAAATTTTATGCCGTATGTCAACATCATGATGAAATGAGCCATCACTAATAATAATGTAAATTTTACTTTGATTTTTTAAAATGTGTCATCTTACTAATATAATAAATGTGAAAAGTGTATGTTTGGATGTTTGTTACTCAAACACGCAAAAACGGCTCCACGGTTTCGGATGAGATTTAGCTCACAGATAGTCTATAAACCTAAATTAATACATAGGGTACTATTTATCCTGATAAAGTATTATTCCAAAATTATAATAAATGTGAAAGTATATATGTTTGTTATTCAATCACGCAAAAACGGCTGAATGGATTTAGATGAAATTTGTCACACAGATAATCTATGATAACAATCTGGAACAACACATAGGGTACCCCGCAGGTTATCCCGGTAAAAGTCATAGCCTAACCAGTGTTATGTTGCAAATATAATAAAGGATTTTTTTTTTATTTTTGTTACTCAATTACGAAAAAACAACTGAACGGATTTGAATGAAATATATCACACAGGTAATCTATAACCTGGACACATATACACATGGAGGTTACCCCTCACCCTCCCATATGCTTTCACATCATCAAATTCAGCGGCATGTTTTCAATAGCGCAATCTCTTTTAGTTTGTTTAACGATTATCGTGTAGTTTACGTCAGCTAAATCTAAATTTAAGCCTAAGCCTAAACCTAATCCTAATCATAATCCCAAACCTGAACCCAAGCCCAAACCTATACTTAAACTTCAACCCAAACCTAAACCTAAACGCAAACCTGAACCCAATCCTAAACCTAAACCCAAAACCAAATTCATACTTAAACCCAAACCTAAACCCAAACCTAAACCTCAACCTAAACCCAAACCAAAACCCACTCCGCGGTGTACAGCCGCCCCATAATGGGGCGACGCGGGCACTGCGCTGGCATTCTGCCGCGCCGCCCCAGAGGCCGGCCCGGCTAACCGGGCCCCGGCCTAATTAGGAGACAGCTATGTACACGATAGCTGTCTCCTCCACCTGCCGAACCAGTGCAATGAGGAGAACGGCCCCCCCCAACCCGTCTCCTCTGGTTCGGCTAGGGTGGCGGGAAGTCACGGTTAAACCGCCTCCTCCGGCCACCCCCTCGTCGTTGGCGGAGAGGGCCGCTCAAGGGATCCCCCTCGCGTACCCTCTCCGCAGCCTCCTTCTGCGAGATGACCTCCTCACAAAAGGAGGCCATTTCCGTCCATGCCGTCTCGCTGCCGACCATGGCTTTAACCACGCTCGGCAGCGAGAGGTCTCCTCCTCCAACAGCTACGGCCAGAGTGCGGCGCTGCTCCACCCACGCAGCACACTCAGACAGAGTATGCTGCGCCGTGTCCTCTGCAGCCCCGCACTCGTGGCACGTAGTGTTTGGCTCCCTCCGTGCTATCTTGTGCAGGTACCATCCGAAACAACCATGTCCGGATAGCACCTGCACAAGTCTAAACGTCAGGGAGCCCCGCTCCCTGGCGCACCACTCCCGGAGGACCGGGCGGACGGCGTCTATGGTATATCGTCCATAGCGCGCGTCCGCCAGGTCCTCCTCCCCCCTCCTGAAGACCACTTCCCGGGTCTCCCGTCGGACCCGTTCTACCTCGGTGGGAGCTGAAGGCTCTCCTATCTCTCTCCTCGCCGCCGTGAATTCATACACGGCGGTGAGCACCTCCGCCTCCAGCTCCCACGGCGGGGAGCCGGCAAGAACCATGGCCGCCCCCGCGGACACCGACTTTTACCCGCGGATTACTCTCAGTGCCACGACACGCTGCGTAGCACGCAGTACGCGTCTGTTCGTGGCGCTGAGGGCATCTGCCCAGATCGGTGCCCCGTAGACGGCCATGCTCTTGACAACTCCCGCGAACAAACGGCGACAGCTCGCGCCCGGCCCCCCCGAATTCGGGAGAAGCCGGCCGAGAGCCGCCGCCGTTCCCACTATCCGCGGTTCGAGTCCCTTAAAGTGGGACTCGAACCGCCAACGACCGTCCAGGTTGAGGCTCAGATATTTCATCTGGGCCCCAACCCGAACCCTAACGCCCTCCACATATATGTGGGCCCCAGGAGGCGGCCCACACCGAGGCCCATGAAAGAGCAGGGCCTCGGTCTTCTCGGCCGCCACCCTGAGGCCCAACGCCTTTATGCGCCCGACCATGAGGGCAGTGCCCTCTGTGGCCAGGCGCGCCACCTCTTCAAACGTCCCCCCCTGGGCCACGACTAGAGTGTCGTCCGCGTAGCACAGCACGCGAATCCCCGAAGGGAGCGCTACGCGGAGCACCCAGTCGTGCCCATGTTCCACAGGAGCGGCCCCAACACCGACCCCTGTGGAACACCGCACCCCACGTGCCGCCGAACCACATTGCCCCTCCCGTCTACGAAGGCGACCTCCCTCCCCTGGAGGTAGTCCCCCAACAGCCGCCGCAGGTACGAGGGCACTCCGAAAAACCGGAGCGCCTCCCGTATAACACCATGCGGCAGACTGTTGAAGGCGTTGGCGATGTCTATCGACACCACCAACAACCTACCTCCACCCCCAGTCGCCTCCGCAGACCACGCCTTCAGGGTGGAGAGGGCGTCCAGCGTCGAACGCCCTCTCCGGAATCCGAACTGCCGGTCCGAAAGTACCGGCCCAACTTCCGCCATGTGCTGGACGACACGAGATGCCAGAATACGCTCCAGCATCTTCCCCGTGTCGTCCAGCAGCACCAGGGGCCGGTACGAGGACGGGCAGTCCGGGGGGCGACCCTCCTTCCCCAGAAGGCAGAGTCGCCCCGTCTTCCAGAGCTTCGGGAACCGTCCAACCGACAAACATCGGTTGAACAGCTCCCGAAGCTCTACCCCCATGTGGTTCAGCGCCACACCTAACACCCGGCTCGGAACTCCGTCCGGGCCTGGCGCCCTCCGCTTGATGCGGAGGCGCTCCACCACCGACCCCATCTCCTCCTCAGTGACGGGGGGGGGGGGGGGGTGGTAACAGCTCCTCCACAACAGCGCTCCCATCTAACATGGGAGGCGGGAGGAGCTCCGGAGGGTCGGGCATCAATGTGGCCACGACCCTCGCTAGGACCGGGCTCCGGGGGGGGCTAACTTCCCCCGATGGGTGGTGAGCCGCCTCAATCGGCAGCTTGCTGAAGAGGCGGCCATCGTCCAGAGCTGGCGTGCGCCCGCTCCCAGTGAGGAAGATATCGACGCGATCGCGGGCCGTTTCCGTAAGGCCCTTACGGCGGTCTGCGACGCGTCGATGCCGCGGAGCAAAAACCGCCCGCAAGGCAGGCGGGCGGTGTATTGGTGGACTCCGGAGATTGCCGATCTCCGGGTGGCCTGCTCCGCGGCGCGGCGGCAGCTTCAGCGCTGCCGCCGGCGGCAAACTCGTATAGAAGGGGAGGAGGCCCGGCTGCTTGGCCACTACAGGGAAGCTAGGAAGTCCCTGCAGGTGGCCATCAGCCGGGCAAAGGATGAGCAGTGGGAGGAGCTCCTCAGGACCCTGGACAGGGACCCGTGGGGGCGCCCGTTTTATTGGCCTGGTAACCACAGCTACACCGGCCAATGCAGCTCGTAGCTGTGTCACCAGGCCGTCCGCCTTCAATTCACCATCGGGGCCATTAATTTCTATAATCTTGGCCCCCGTGGCCGTCGTACGGAGCTTCGAGTCGCTGATTCCAAGCTCCCCCAGCTTAACATGCTCCCGCGCCTTCAGTACCGCCGCCGCGTACGTAACACCCCTGGCCACAGCCTCAGGCTGCAGTGTTATAACAACTGCAGCCGAGCGTGGCACGGAGGGCATCTTCGGCCCAGCCACCTTTTTAGGCGCGGGAGCTGCAGGCACGGTTTGTGCCTTCGTCTTTTTTCTGCGCCTCCGAACCACTTCTGTCCATGACTCCCCCCCTCCTCCAGAAAGAGCCTGGGAAGCCACCTGTGAGTTAGGCGCCCCCGGTAGAGCAGCCCACTCCACGCCGAGTGGGGCTGCGGGTGCCGACGGCGCAGCCACTCCCTCCGACCTAGCCCGAGACACGGACCGGGGCCTCTTCGCACCAGTCCCCCCCGCACTGGTACCCGTACGTCGAGCAGGTCCAGGTCCAGCGGCAGGCCCCTCTTTCCTAGCCGGCTCAGGCCTATTGTCACCCGCTAGAGGCGGGCGCATGACCTTTTTGGGCAGGAGCCGCCCATCGACCTCCAAGCTGTCGAAGCGCGCATCAATCACGCTTCCGACAGTGGTGCGGATGGACAGCTCCAATCTGCCCACCGTTTCCTCCAGCACTTTCTCCCACCCCATGGGGGGCGCTTCTGCTTGGACCGGCCGCGGTGGTGGCGGTGGAGGAGGAGGCATGATCCTCCTCTCGCTTGCTTCCCTGCGCCACGCAAGCACTTCCTCCTTTTAGTCCTTCACCTGCTGGCGAAGGACTTTAGCCTCGCGGCCCAAGCGGGCCGTCTCTTCATTGGAGGTGCGCAGGAGCAGAACCTCCACCACCTTCTTCAATGAGTTGGCTGCCTCCTTGAGGGACTTAATGCAAGTCCCTTTTAAGTTGCCTGAAATGCGACAAACTTCAAGGATGGCAGCCACTCCATCCTCCGTTCGGGTCCTCAGTGACCCAGCGTCAAGCACATCAGTGCTGCAGGACCCCTCCGCATCACTCTCACCTCCCACGAACACCACCTCATCATCCTCAGTGGCACCAGCGCCACTTTTATCCTTTAAAAAGGAGCTCATCACACCCTTTTTGGCCCAAATTGAGCGCTCCACGCTTTTGGAGCGCCCCAATCCGCGAACCGACCCCCTTCTTGCGGTTCCGCGCTTTGGAGCCTGTACTCCATCTCGCTCCGCTTCCAACCCCGTCATGGGCGACCCCAACGGGCATTTCCCCACCCTTCCAGACACCTCGGAATCACTCCCGGACGCCATCGGTTTGCCCCTCTGGGCCGTCGTAACCTTCGGTGCCACAACCGGATCGGTATCTAAGTCCAGCGGATCTCTTGTCCGCTTTTGACACCCTGCACTTCCCTCGTCACTCAACGCTGCACCAATTCTGGCGCTACTACTACCTTCCTTAAACCTAAGAGTTTAAATTTTTTTGGTTGGATGGATCACTCATTTTTATTCCCACGAGAATGGGGAAGTGTAGGTCCACCCAGGCAGTGCCCCCTGTGCCTGTGTAAGCCTAGTGTAACCCGTCAGAGAGTCGGCCGGTTCTCTGACGGGGGTCGCACTCGTGACTGGACTCCCCCCAGCCACGCATCCCCTCGCGGTGCGCCGCCGCTTGGGATTGGGGTGATTTTTTATAGAGGTTTTCTTCTTCGCGGTCCGGGCGGTGAAGCCGAGACCCTCGGTCCCATCGAAGCCGCGAGACATGACCACGACACTTCGATGGGATTACGAGAATGACGGAGGCAGTGAGTCACCCCACTCGCCTGCCCGACGGCAGGGTAAGTGCACGCCAGCCCACCATCGCCCCGTCAAGTCACTCCCTCTGCTAATCAGAGGGATGTAACCACGGAGGAAACCCCAGAGAAAAAAAAAAAAAAAAAGAAAAAAAAACCCCGTGAAGCGGCCGACGTTGCCCGGGACACACCACGCGGAGGTTCCTGACTCGTGCCCCAAACCAAAACCCAAACCTAACCCCAAACTTAAACCCAATTCTAAATCCATACCTAAATCCAAACCTAAACCCAAACCCAAACCTAAATCCATACCTAAACCCAAACCTAAATCCAAACCTAACCCCAAACATAAACCTAAACCTAAATTCATACCTAAACCCAAACCTAAATCCATACGTAAACCCAAACCTAAACCCAATCATAAACCCAATCCTAAGCCCAAACCTAAACCCAAACCAAAACCAAAATCTAAATCTAAACCTACATAAGGCACGCCAACTGGTTTGCTAAATTCATACGTAAACCCAAACCTAAACCCAATCATAAACACAATCCTAAATCTAAACCTAACCCCAAACATAAACACAAACTAAATTCATACCTAAACCCAAACATAAAACCACACGTAAACCCAAACCTAAACCCAATCATAATCCCAATCCTAAACCCAAACCTAAACCTAAACCCAAACGTAAACCCAAACCTAAACCCATACCTAAACCAAAACCCAAACCTAACCCCAAACCTAAACCCGAACCTAAATCCATACCTAAACCTAAACCCAAGCCTAAATCTAAACCTAACCCCATACATAAACCCAAACCAAAACCAAAATCTAAATCTAAACCTACATAAGGCACGCCAACTGGTTTGTTACATAAGGCACGCCAACTGGTTTGTTGATTTATTGATATTGATATACCTGCCCATTGTAAATTATCTGGATTATAAAGTTTTGCTAAGAGTGAATTCTTTCATTGTGTTATCCCACATGTGGTGACCCCGACTTGATATGAACACGCAACCGTCTGACTTTTTGACAAACTTCATACCAATTGTAATGAATGTAGGTAAAGAGATGACCATGGAGAAGTACATACACTACCTTATGTAAACTTGATGAAATTAATGACGGAATGAAATAGAGGATGAAAGTTCTTATGAAGAACCCATATTGTCTCAAATTAAGGAGGTGACAATTCATATTTATGCTTTTGGTCAGAAATAAAAGGGGTTTCACCTTTTTCAAAAATCCTTCTCGTAAGCCGATACTACAAGGGTGAGTTTAATTTTTTTTTTTTTTGAAGTTTTATTGGGACGGTTATTGTTTGGATTCATATCGGCATGTAATTACAATAGGACACACAATGACGAACCTATCTATGATTTTCTTTTAGTCTATCGTGTTCCGAGATCAGCCGGTGTATATGCAGGAATATAGCGGGGTGGTAGGGATCACGTCCACCATACACATAGTGACAAACCCATCTATGATTTTCTTTTTGTTTGCCGTGTTCTGAGATCAATCTGTGTATATCCAATAATATGCAGACGAAGTCGTGGGTATCAGCTAGTTAATAATAACTTAATGGTGTATAAAAAATAATATTTTTATGACATTAAAATGTCTACTATTAAAATCATATTAAAATAATATTTTGTTTAAACAGCGTTAAATTATTTTCACACAATAATTATTGATGGCTGACTTTATGATCTCGCACTTCCCTCACATGCCGCTATTTTTTAGAACTGTCTATACTGTTAGTCATAAGGGCCCTGAAGCCTACCAGACGGGCGCAACTCTAAATTTTATCCTAAACGCATCAAAAGAAGTAGTACTCCAGAAATCAAATACGAAATCTAGTTTAATATTTTTTTTGTTGTTAAAATTTCGTTCTGATGTTGTATAATAGTTGAATATATTTTGCGCTTCATTACGGCTTATTGCTCAATACCGTTGCGCAACTGAACGACACGATCGAATCCATCCCCCGGCTCCTGTTGAATCTCCCAATTAGCATTTAATTTAGTTTTTATCCCTCATTTCATTTCGATGCTGACTAACACCGAGCGACCCTCGTCAAGAAGGCTTTCACAAGAAAATAAAAAGAGACCTTGTTTATTTTCTTTATCTTCGCCGAGAGAAATGCACCGTCTAACAACGATTACATTCTACAAATAAAAACTCGATTACAATAAGCACTTTCCTTCCCATTTCAATTATATATCTACTACTTTCCTTTTAGCATTGTAAATGACTAAAGAATGTTGATTTAATTTATTTGTTTAATTTTTGAAGAATTTAACTATATTTAGTCATTTACAATCAAGTGATTTATTGTTAAAGGTTCGAATTCTTAAATCACGTTGTACATTATTTATAAATCTTTAAAAATTATAATTTTTTGCATACTCGTTCATTTTGGTTTTTATTATTTTACTAGCTCAGCCCACGGCTCCACTCCCGTGGACTATAGAATGCCGTCGGTAAAGATAAAATTAAAGCGTCTGTTTGTAATGTTAAAATAACAGCTTTTTACTAAATACATAATATGAAAGTATATAGGGTAAACCATGCAGTAACTGGCCACTTAAGCACTTTAGCCAGTTTGAGTCGTTACATTTCCAATACGCGCCATTCAAATTTAACTTGTAGGCTATTGCTAGATAGAGGAAAAGTCGTTATTTAATAGGGAAATAATAATTAAATCGTAGTACAGTTATCATAGTTTTAAAGTTTAATTAATTACATCTGATCAAATTATACCAATAACTGGCCATCATTATCAGTAATTGGCAATTTGTCTGTTAGTTCCTAGCCACGATATTACTTGGTTAAAACATAATAAAATAGGTAACAAAATTTAAATATAAAAGAAATCAACAGTAACTTAAAATATCTTTTTGGATAAAAATTAACTGAAAAAAAATTACTTAGACTTAAATATTTCACGTAATAATAGGAAATTTATTAACATTAGCTTTGGTGCATAAATAATACTATCAGTTGTAAAAAATCCCTTGCTTAGATGCTTTTTTGCGAATTATATCATAAAGGTTGGTCTCAGATGAATCTGAGTTGCATACTCTTTAACAGTTATGATACAAGAAACTATAGCCTTCATCGGTAGGAATGTTAATTTGGTAATAACCTGGAATTCGACTATTATGAAATTGTTTAAAACATTCACTACGTTCGATCAGTTTTTGAAGAATATAACCGAAACTTGCGGTCGATCATTATCTTCGGTATTTTTTGCAATTGCTTCAATTCTTTGTTTACCAGAAAAAGAACCATAGTAGGCAAGTAAGGATCCACTTGCAATAGTTACTATTTTAACAGACGCACATCCATTTTTTGTTGTCTTAGCTTGTCTGATAACAAAAATATTATCTATCAGTAACTGGCCACGTAACTAGCCACCTATGCCAGTTACTAAAAGGACTTAAAAAAAACACCGTATTTGGACATACTATACTAAACCCTATAACCTTTTAGATTACGTCCCAAATTTGCAAAAAAGGGGTAAATGTAATTTTGTTAGTTACTGGCATAGATGGACAGTAACTAAAAATAGCTTATTTTTATTTCAGTTACTATCCACCACATTATAAGAGGTTAAATAGAAAGAAATTAATGAAAATATTGACGTGACAACGTCTTATAAATTGGTTTGCCGGGTGACACTTCAAGAAACTGCGTTACGCTCCGCTCACGTTATGCGCTCACAATGAGAGCGAGTGAGAGGCACGCGTCCCTTCCACTCGGGCATGGTTAGCCCGCCTAAGAGCGAGAGAGACAGACATAAAGTCGTTGTCACGTAAAACTTTCGCCCGTATATTGACTTTACAGGCAACCAATTTTTTTTATATTATTAATACCTATTTAACAAAAACTAAGCCTTGATCATTTACTATAAAGCTAGTAAGTAAAAAACATGTTTAACTGATAATTTAAATATCCATTAATCTTACATTTTTGTTAAGCGACCACACAAGAAAAATCTCTCTCACCGACTGTCAGATAATGATGATAATTTTGGCACTATTTTAGAAGTATGGTGGTACAATTGTGAACTAAAATGAGACCCGGTATTGTAAGTAATATTAATAAATTATAATAGATGGCATTTGATGAGCCTGTAGCTTATTTTTTACAGTTATAGAGAAACCTGGCCAGTTACTGCAGGTGGCCAGTTATACCTTGTTTTACCCTACTTAGGGTACTTATAACAAAACAACAATTTTTTAAATTTATCTCTGTATGTTACGGATAATCTTCAAAACAGTCGGACCGATATTGACAAAACTTTCACTGGCAGATACCTAGTGTTATAAGGAATTGTAGCTTAAGCTACTTTTATTTTATAAAAAAAGAGTTGGGGCTCCACCATAGAGCAAGTGAAATAAGACAAAGTGCTCCACGCACACGTTATCCTTCACCTCGGCGAGGCGTATCGTTGCGCGTCGACTCGCCGCATACAAAATTCCATGTGGATGACGTCCTAGGCATACATTATAATAAATGAAGTCACAATACAAATCAATAAAAAAATCTTAATATGTGTAATTGTAATATAACACATAATTATGTAGGTAATAATTATATACGTATGTATTATTTAGATTCTTACAAATATTGATGATTACAGAAAAAAGCACTATATATGGTCGAAAATAATGTCGGTATATTTAAATTAATTGAAAAAAGACATTTCATTTCTGAAAGTAAATGTTGTAGTGTTTAGTTTATAAACTTTTACGTACTAATTTCCTATAGATACCATTGTTACCGACACCAAATGATCAGCATAATAAGCCAAGCCTTCATCGAAAGCTGACCTGAATGGTCCAGATAGTGACAAAATTATTATATTTTTCCTAATAACGTATATTCACATATCAAAATCGTTTAAGGATACGTTTAAATCACTTGTCTGGGATTTGTTACCCCGCCCGCCATATTCACCAGACTAGGCGCCTTTAGATTACCATTTATTTTCATCAATGAGACACGCACTTAAAGAGCGGTACTTCAAAACATCCCAAGAAGTCGAAAAGGGGTCTCTTCAATACTCGAACATTTTTTTATCGTTATTACCAGAGAGATGTAACCAGCGATTTAAAAAAAAAACTATTTTTAATTTAGAGACCTGTGTTAAAAAAGAACTGGTCGGTCCCATCATAAACTAAACATAGCATCACTCAACTATCTTAGTCCACCAATGACAAACTTCCGCAAAATCTTGGCCTCCTCACTTGCAGGTGTAGCCAAGATCCCGTGAAAGATGCCTTGCTCCCTAACATTCAATTTAAACTGGCTTATAACATATTTCCGTTGAAGATTGTTCCGGTCACATTCTGTCAACAAGTGTTGCACGTCTTCAATTGATCCACAGGTCTCACAATTTGGTGAATTTACTTTTCTCATAAGGAAAGCAAACTTGTTGAGATGCATATGTCCGGAACGCACTCTGTGAGCAGTAACAATGAGGGATCTACTTAAACCACTGTTAGCAAACCATGGTTTACGAAGCGGCTAACTTTGTAGTGTTTTATACCAAATGCTTTTATCTTTTGATCTTAGATTGAAATATTCTCTCTATAATTCATATTGTTGCGGACAGCGAGCGGGGCGAGCGAATAACGATAGTCTAATAGTATAAAATGAACAAGTAAATGAAATAATACGTGTTAGGAATAAGGTTTATAAATACGTGTTAGGAATAGATATAATAATATGAACTGAATATGTGTGAATATGTGTATTTTAAAACGATTAGAATAAGAATATAGCTAGTTGTAAGTTTAAATGTATAAATTTCACTAGTTGTAAGGATGAACCATGCCAGACTCGGAACATCTGGCATGGTGACTCATGGTACTGCCGAGAGCGCGCACACAGGGCGTGCGCGCTCATTGGCTGAGCGACGCCCCGCACGGAATCCATCGCACTACCGGTTGCGAGGCAAAGGGCGAGGTTAAATATAGCGGAGAGGGCGGCAGTACTGCGATCAGTTCGAGAAACACCACAACATCAGCAACAGCAAGCAGCGAATCTACAAGCAAACTACAGTCAAGAACGTTATTAAGAAACCACATTGTTACTACGAACTACTGTAACTTTGTAAGAAACAAGAATAAAACAAGCGCTATTAATTTAGCACACATTAAAATATTGTGGACGTTTTTTATTCACAATATTATCTGGTCCTTCGGAAGCCGGATCGGAAGAAAAAAGAACAGAACATTTCGCCGATCTACAACAACGCTTGAAGAAGAAACGACGTGTTATCAAGACATCTGTATCCACGAACGGCGTACCCAGATCAATGGTTGTTACGAGTAGCCAGGGAGACGCAATGGAATCACAAAACAGAAATAACACAGTCCGAGTATTCGAAGAATCGCCGCTATCGCCAGACACACAGAGGGCTGAGGGCACACCCCGACCGGAGGGAACACCCTCTGTACCTGTTACTCGCACTGACGTCAGAACAGGCCACGTTTCACCGCCACGCTCACACAGATCGACGACGAGTGCGACTATGCGATCACGCCTCGCCGAGCTACAAGCGGAAGAGAAACTAGCCGCAATTCGCCGTGAAGAACTCCGTATGGAGGCGGAATTAATAAAGAAACGCCTCGCCGTCGAGTTAACGTCGATACGGGATGAAGCAGAGGACGTACGTGAGCAAACGAACGAGGAGCCAGATGAACGTATTCACCGAGTGGATGACTGGCTCCGCTCACAGCTCGAAGCTACACGGGGGGAACAATTACCGTGTACCCGTAACGACGCGCGGCAACAAGACGAACGCAGGCCTGAACGACGTGCCCGTTCGCAATCACCGTCGCAATCGAGCAGTGATATTAAACAGCTCGCCGCGATACTAGAAAAGATGACGCATACTCATCCACCCCCACGCCAAGCCGCCGACTTACCTGTATTCACTGGAGCGATCAACGAGTGGCTGCCATTCAAAGCAGCTATGAGGGACTCCACGCAGCTGTATCGTTTCTCGCCGATAGAAAACATAGCGCGCCTACGTAACAGCCTGCGTGGGGACGCCCGCGACGCAGTGGCAACGCTACTACACACCGCGAACAATCCAGATGAAATCATGCGGACACTGGAACAATGTTTTGGCAGGTCGGAAGTAATTATAGACAAGGCACTGGATGATATGCGGAAATTACCACGACCGGGAGCTACCGCAAGCGAACTGAACACGTTCGCAGTAAAACTACAAAACATAGTCTGTGTTTTACTAAATCTCGACAAGCGGAGCTACCTGTACAACCCGATGCTGGCTCGGGAAGTATTAGAAAAACTTAGCCCACACCTGAAGTCCCGGTGGTGCGACTATGCGGAAGAGAACGAGGGAACAACGGATCCAGAGGTCGTTGTATTATCACG
Organism: Saturnia japonica; assembly: GCA_033032175.1. NCBI lineage: Eukaryota > Metazoa > Arthropoda > Insecta > Lepidoptera > Saturniidae > Saturnia > Saturnia japonica. The sequence continues at coordinate 12,115,343 of CM065314.1, forward strand.
CTTCCTAATGCGTGAAGCGAGCCGTGCGTTAAAACACACATATGCGCCCGCCACCGCTTCGACAGCGACCTTTAGACGCGAAGTATTGAAGCCTGCCGCACCGCAAGTCGCCGCCAGAAAGAGACAGAACGTCTTTGCTACGGTGGACACAGAAACCGAACATCTGTGTCCTAGCTGCGATAAGCCCCATCCGTTGTCTCGGTGCCCGCAATACAAGGCACTGAACGTCGAGCAACGGTGGGAGCTAGTGAAGAGCAAAGGCGTCTGTTTCAAATGTATTGACAAACGCCATCGTCGTGTGTACTGCAAAGGAAAGCCGTGCGGTATTAACTCCTGTCGTCGTCCGCATCACTCGTCGCTTCACAACGACAGACCAAGCGATAGCGAAGAGCAAGCTCAGAACAACGTGACACCGTCAACGAGCGAGACGGTAATGGCTGTCGCAACAACTATAGAACCGAGACAGATTATACTAAAAATCTGTCCGGTGACTATATCGGGCCCCAAAGGAGCAGTGAACACGTACGCTCTGTTGGACGAGGGCTCGACTATATCGCTAATCGACGAGGACTTGGCCAAGGACATCGGAGCACATGGACCGTCACATCCACTGCAACTACAAGGCGTCAATATGGGCAAAGAGTACACGAATAGCCAAATTGTACAAGCGAAGTTGTACGAACCGGGCGGCAACAAGAAGCACGAGTTCCGAGCTCGAACGATAAAAGGACTCCGACTGCGCGAACAAACAGTGTCTCTAAGCACACTCCAACACGCTCACTTGCGCAATTTGAAAGTGAAGCAGGTGTGCTATGAGAAGGCGAGACCGCGTATATTGATAGGTACGGACCACTGGGAGATGATCGCATCCAGAGAGCTACGCGTCGGCAAACCGAACCAGCCGGCGGCGTCGAAAACTCAACTGGGTTGGGTGGTGCACGGAACCGCACCACACGTGATCATCGGCCACAGCGAAGACCTGCTACACATATACGCACCTGAACGCAACACTGGCAGCGAGATCCGGAACGAAAGTCTACACGAGCTCGTAGAACGGCACTTCAAAACAGACGCGCTCGGCGTAGCCCGCGAACCGAGAATCAGCGACGCCGACAAGCGCGTGACGGGAATACTCGACGGAACGATCCAACAACGCAGTGAAGGCTACGAAGTAGGTCTACCGTGGCGCCGCGACGACGTAGTACTACCTAATAGCTACAATATGGCGCTACGACGACTTCACTCGATAGAAAAGAAAATGGATCGTTCCACAGAGTTTGCGGCTGCGTATACAAGTCAGATCAAAAACTTGTTTAAGAAGGGCTACGCCGTACGCTGCGAGGGACACGTACAGACTAGCAACATCAGCTGGTTTTTACCTCACTTCGCTGTATTCAACCCGAACAAACCCGGCAAGCTACGAGTAGTATTCGATGCCGCGGCACGCAGTGGAACTACGAGTTTAAACGACGAGTTATTAGAGGGACCGGACCTGCTACGATCGCTGCAGGGGATTTTATTCCGGTTCAGAGAGAAGCCCGTCGCCGTCACTGCTGATATAGAGGAAATGTTTCTGAGAATACGAATACGCGAAGCGGACCAGCCGGCACAACAATTTCTGTGGCGAGGCAACGACCGGAACAAGCCGCCACAGAAATATAAAATGAGATCGTTGATATTCGGCGTAGCAAGCTCACCGTTCATAGCACACAGTGTACGCGACCGCAACGCTGAAAAGCATGCACGAACGCATCCAGACGCGTTCAAGGCAATAACGCAGAGCCACTACATGGACGATCTGGTGGATAGCTACGACGATGAAGAAACAGCTATCAACACTATAAGGGAAATACAAGAAGTCCACGCAGTAGCCGGCTTTACGTTACGCGGATGGAGCAGCAACCGAGCGAGCGTACTCAGTGGAACACCGGACGAGCTACGCGCACGATCGCCCGCACAACTTGGCGGGCATGAACAAGAAAAGATCCTGGGCCTATACTGGAATGCAGCTACGGATGAACTAGGGTTTAACACGTCCATGCATCGGGTACCAGCCGATGTACGCGCACGCAAGCGGGCACCTACAAAGCGAGAAGCTCTGAGTGCGGTTATGTCAATCTATGACCCACTCGGCTTACTCAGCCACTACACGATACGCGCGAAAATAATCCTGCAGAACCTGTGGCGCTTACAGATCGGCTGGGACGACGAGATACCCGAAGAGGACGCAAGTTCATTCGACGACTGGCTACAACAGTTAGAACATGTAGCAAACCTGCGCTTGCCGCGATACTACAATTTGGCATCGACGGGGATAACAGAATTGCATATACTGTGCGACGCGAGTGAACAAGCATATGCGACGACGGCGTATTGGCGAACGATATACGGTGACGGCTACATCGACGTAGCACTTGTAGCTGCAAAATCTAAAGTAGCCCCGAGACGCGTACAAACAATACCGCGTCTCGAATTACAAGCCGCCGTCATCGGAGCACGCCTGAGCGACACTATACGTCGTGAACATCGCATAAATATCGTCCGCACAGTATACTGGACCGATTCAACAACTGTCGTGCACTGGATACGGAACGACAAGCGCAGATATACACCCTATGTCTCGCACCGCCTAAGTGAAATAGCTGAGCTCACCGAAGCAGAACAATGGAGATGGCTACCGACGTATTGTAACGTAGCCGACGACGCGACACGAACATCGAGCGCAGCGATTACTGCAGACGAACGGTGGTTCACGGGACCGAGCTTCCTGAGGTGCAAAGAGAACGAGTGGCCCGCAGAACCATTGGGGCCACAAGAAAACTCTGAGGAAGCTACCGTGAACCATACAGTCGAGCAATCGCAGCCCGACGTATTACCGGACGCGACGCGGTTCTCAACTTATGAACGACTAGTGAGAACGGTCGCTACAATGTTCGCGTTCGCAGACATATGTCGACGCCAGGCGTCGCGTGTCGAAAAGCGGCACCTAGAACGCGCGGAGAGTATGTTACTACGGCAAGCACACGGAAACCACGAGCGCGTAATAAACGACCTGGGACAGCGATACTGGATTTTGAAACTACGACCCGCAGTGCGTAGCGTGGAGCGGGAATGTGCGATGTGCCGGGTACGCAAAGCCGTGCCTCGCGCGCCGGCGACCGGAGACTTACCGGCCGCGCGCCTTGACCCGTTTCATCGACCGTTTACGAACTGCGGGGTGGATTACTGCGGACCGATGCAAGTAACTATAGGACGGCGAAGAGAAAAGAGGTGGATCGCCTTGTTCACTTGTCTAACGACAAGGGCGATTCACCTAGAGATCGTGGGATCGCTGTCTACCGACTCGGCGATAATGGCACTACGACGGATGGCAGCGAGAAGAGGTTGGACCGCACTGATGTACAGCGATAACGCGACCAACTTCCGTGGGGCGGACACTGAGCTACGCGCCGCCTACGCCGAATGGGCACCTGCGCTACGGGGGGAGGGGCTACGGCACAGCGTCGAGTGGCGCTACATCCCGCCCGGCGCGCCTAACCAGGGAGGTGCATGGGAGTGGCTGGTGCGGTCGGTAAAAACCGCGCTCGCCGCCACTTTGAACGAGCGTGCGCCTAAAGAAGAGGTGCTCCAAACCGTGCTCGCGGAGGCCGAGCATTCGATTAACGCGCGGCCTCTAACGCACGTGAGCGTCGACACGCGGGACCCAGAGGCGATCACTCCCAACCATTTTCTGCTTGGGAGTTCGACGGGTATGCCTACGACGAGGACCTGCGACACGGCGGACCGGCGTACCTGGCGAGCAACCCAGGCGCACGCCGATCATTTCTGGCGGCGCTGGGTTAAGGAGTACCTCCCTACACTGGTGCCACGCGGGAACTCAGCTGACAGCACGCGCCCTCTGAACGTCGGGGACTTGGTCGTGGTTGTCGACTCCGCCTTGCCACGCAACACCTGGCCACGCGGAATCGTCACGAGAACCTACACCGGACCAGATGGAGGAGTGCGGAGCGCCGACGTGAAGACGAGGAGCGGTGTGTTCCGGCGCCCGACGACGAAGCTCGCCGTCCTGAGAGGAGAGTGAGGCTGCGCAGGCTACGCCGGGGGGAGAACTGTTGCGGACAGCGAGCGGGGCGAGCGAATAACGATAGTCTAATAGTATAAAATGAACAAGTAAATGAAATAATACGTGTTAGGAATAAGGTTTATAAATACGTGTTAGGAATAGATATAATAATATGAACTGAATATGTGTGAATATGTGTATTTTAAAACGATTAGAATAAGAATATAACTAGTTGTAAGTTTAAATGTATAAATTTCACTAGTTGTAAGGATGAACCATGCCAGACTCGGAACATCTGGCATGGTGACTCATGGTACTGCCGAGAGCGCACACAGGGCGTGCGCGCTCATTGGCTGAGCGACGCCCCGCACGGAATCCATCGCACTACCGGTTGCGAGGCAAAGGGCGAGGTTAAATATAGCGGAGAGGGCGGCAGTACTGCGATCAGTTCGAGAAACACCACAACATCAGCAACAGCAAGCAGCGAATCTACAAGCAAACTACAGTCAAGAACGTTATTAAGAAACCACATTGTTACTACAAACTACTGTAACTTTGTAAGAAACAAGAATAAAACAAGCGCTATTAATTTAGCACACATTAAAATATTGTGGACGTTTTTTATTCACAATACATATAATATGTAAATTTTGACACAATTTCTATATGATCCGGTCTAATGGTAACATTTGATCCGTTTGAGATAGCCTCTCTTGCTAAACAGTCAGCTTCCTCGTTACCACACAATCCAATGTGTGATGGAACCCATTGCATTCTTAAATTTACTCCTTTTTCCCACAAAATTTTCAATTTCTCGTAGTATAGCATAAGCTGTCGATACACATCTTTTTGTATTTACTCTTAAAATATTTTAATCACCTAAATACCTGAGAGACTGTATCATTAAACATATTTAAAGGAAGATAAAATATATATTGAAAGAATAAATGTATTTTAAGTTATTAGATTTCTATTTCTTTTTTTATTCTATTTACGTAGGTACTTCTTTTTCCTTACAAAGGTATGTAAATATTTTGCAATCAATGAACATATCTCTATTTCCTTTTTAAATCACTGGATATTTTAAGATTTTTATACTATAACAAATTTAATACCCTTGATATTCTAAGCGAAGTATGTTCTTTTGAGTAATACAATTATTTAAACCGATTTTTTTCGCTATAAACGGTCGTAAATGTAAAAATTGCTAGTTATTGTATAAAACAAACAACAACTAGAGATTTAATTAGTAGAAACGGTGTACGGCCTCTTCAATAAGACGCTGTTCATTTAAAGAGTTGTGTAACTGCCTGGCTCCGTGGAAGTTCGTCTCAACGAGAGGCGACAGACTGCGAAATGTGTAACTCGCAACATTGCCCCAACGATATTATTCTTTTCGAAATATCTTAATGCCATCTTATTATTACATAAGATTTCAACGTACCTACAACAAATATACTTTCACAATTATAATATTATTAGGATTCAAATTATATCATAATATATTAAAAAATAAGGTAATATTATCAAACCACATAAGATTTTGAGATTCGTTCTTACCTAACTACCTACGTCGTTTAATTAGTGATGTAAATTATGATTTAATATAACGTTACCAATTTTCGTAGTACCTTAATATCTTAGTGTGTACAAACAGGTTGACATCTCGTGTGGTTTTATACAAATTAACATGTTTAACGACATTTAACTAAAATAATTGCTATAACACGGAATGGTAAAAATAAACCTATAATATCTTTGGACATAGCACGTGATTTTTCGTTTAATTATTCTATTTTCTTTATTTGTTATAATATCACTTTATAGCACATTTAATATTACATAATATTACGTTTGTTATGTTTAACAGTCAAGCTCATAGTTACGAAGTGATCATTATAACATTTTACTTGTCATGAAGCTGTTATAAATTTATATACAAAATAGATATTGTTACGTCTGTGGGTAAAGGAAATGCCACTATATTTTGCGTAAATAATTTATTCGCACTCAGTTAAACAAAATTCAAACAAACTCACTATACAGATCTTCACTATACTTGTGGTTCACTATGGTTGTACTTACAATATTTCTCTCTATGGTCCTCTTGCAGATTTATTCCTTTTTCTTGCTTGTTGTTTCCACTTCGTTGTCCAAAACAGAACTGTCTTGACTTAAGAACACGGCTCGCTTATATACCAAAATAGATCGAATCTCGCAATCACTAGAAAGCTCTTTACGTCACTGTTTAGAAGGGGTAGTGTTCTATTTTTTTTAGACTATAGTTTATTGGATGACGCAGTCGAAGCGTTTATTGCTTTGAATATGTGAGTGAACTATAATGCTTTATAGTACCTACAAAAAGATACGCTATGTTGTGAATAGTAAAAATTTTCTAGTTTTACTCGATCGTAACAATGTAATTTGCGTACATTTTAAGACAGTGGTGTATACGATGCGTGTTCTTATATCGGAATATAAGTGTGAGTGTATAGGTGATTTATGGTTTTGTATTATAGTAATTTTAAAATACTTTGAATATATCATATTATCCAAATAAATTAAAATAATTTACGCCACGAAAAGCAATTTGAACACTCAACCGCAGCACAATACTCGTCAGGAAAAGCTTCGGTCGACAATGCTTGGGAGGCAAACGTTGCACATTTCCACAATAAATTCAATTCAATGGGATTTTTGTTACAAAATTAATTTCTTTTTATCGTTTTATGTGGTTGGAGGATGTCCGTATTTTTAAGATAAAATTATACGGAGGTTAATTTTTAACTAGCTTTATTTAGCACTTACTACTTAGCTTTGGCCATACTGCATACTAGGATCAATGATGCATAGTTTTCAATGGTATTATCATGTACTCGTAAGTATTTTATTTACATTGTATGAACAATGGTTCAAAAAATATTAATATAGTAGACCTTGACGTGGTACATTTTTTTTAAATTAAATTTTTATGGTACTTTATTATTATGTTCAGCTAAATATCATATCAGCAAAAACCTTTAACATTTAAATTTACGTTTTAACCCAAAACCATATAAACAGGAAAAATGTAGACGGAACGAATTTATGACCGGTTTTATATCTTAATACAAGTTTCTTGAATTTTTGTTACAAAAGGTAATAAAACGGGAACATTGGACCGATTGGAAAATTGTAAAACTATTTGACAGTTGCGATGTGTTAAATGAAATTGCTAAACATTGATTGTTTATTTTTTAAATAGCACAATAGTATATTTTTTGTGAGAAAATTTTTATTGTTAGACACCATATTAAGTAAACTTAGTCTAATATTTTAGCTAAAAAAACAAAAGTATATATACGTAAGTATATTCAAATAAGCACCCACTAACTCCAGAATCAAAAATATTTTAACTTACATCTAAAAAGCATTTATGTAACATGTACCTGTCAATCCTAGTCAAGATATCAGATAATTGATTTGTTTGAGATTGGCTCACTTTGAATAGGAATGAATTTCCTCTATAAAATGTAAATATAATTAATACACGCGTATTAATTATCTATTTTAAATATTTTTAAATGAATTTAATTGAAATTCTTAATGGTAGTAACCAACATGCAAGAGCTAGACACTGCTATTTAACGCGAGGCAGTTATTTCCTACCGAAGTGACACGAGATGAGGGTAAACATCTTGACGTGATTAATAGTAATCCCCCCTAGTATAATAGTGTTTAATAATTTGGTTACATAGATAATATTATTGCGCACAAAGAGATTTGAAATGGTAAGTGTATATATGTAATTTAAAACTAGCTTGATTATTGTGAGAATGACAAAATAAAACATTCTTAAATATCTATTATAGTTATACTATAAAGCTACAGAGACTGCATCTTTGTTTGTTTTAAAGCGCTAATCTTTGAAATTACCAGTCAGATATGGAAAATTCGTTTTGCATTTTATAATCTATTTATTACGGAAGGTTATATATAGGCTGCATAACTTCATGCTACCACGCTGAGGAGCGGAACAGTAATCATTAACGTCAAGTTATCTGGCAAACTGCCGTCATTTTTTTAGTGTTAAAAAAAACTTCATCGGTTCAACAGTAAGGCTAATAGTTAAATCAGTAGTACTTATGGTTAATGTTTCAATTTCAATAAAGAAAGCGGAATTGAAAGAGAGAAGGCCCCGATGTCTGAATGTAATTGTCTACTTTCGAAACAAATCGATTCTTATTGCATATTGTCTTCGAGAGTTTTCTTGCAATTTTCATTAATTCTACTACATAACAACTTAGGATATATATAATATTAAGTTTTTAAAAATCAAAATAAATAATAAAATATTACATGATCAATATTATTTTTCTTTATAGTAGCTCAACAAATTCACGCTACTGTCTATGATGGTAAGGACGGTACAATCCAAACACAACGGTGACCATCGTGACACCGGCAATCCACCAGCGGTTGCCGCTGTCTTGCCGGCCAGCAACGGATTTATTTATTTCTACTTGGGTTATATTGATGTACGATTCCTTCACAAGCCTTTAATATAATATTAACTATGAATATTTGACTTACCGTACCAACCATAAGCATAATAAGGTTTTGAATAAAATTTTCATATAAAAAGAGAACTAACCAATTTGATTTATGGTTCTTTCACCGAGTTTCACATAATTTGGTTTTTATATATCGCGGTACGAATTAATCATCTTATATACGAGTTGGTTGCATAATAAATATAATGGTAAACCTGTTAATATTTAAGAAAGTTTATTGTTGTTGTTTTATAAGATTTTTCTATTTTAAAAGTTAGACGCTTAGGTGGTTAGTTGTTGCACAGTCTTTAAGACTTAGAGTAAGTAGACTTTCCTTTCCGTTTCGCTATAAACTGACGTTGCGAAAATCAGTACGAAATGAACGTCGAATGACTTTCGTTTTCTTATAATTATTTCTATTGTTCTGCGGAGAAAACATTGTAGCACTTGACTGAATACTGAATATAACGGTGAACTTTCTTTTTTCCCTTTTCTTGTATCGAAAATATATCTTACCATAAAATATCGTAGCGAAATTGCACCTATATATTAAATATTTTATGCAGAAAGTAATAGGAACATAAAATATTAGAAATATAAGGAAAACGGAAGCTTATTACAGTCGCGTGTAGATGAGAAAAAAATAGTAAAGACACATAAGGTCACAAGGCACAAGAGGGGTAACTTATACCCCAAAGTCCACAACCACTCTGCTGATTATCCAATGAGGAAATAGTTGGGATGAAATCATGCATGTAATATTAATCGTTCGAGTCGAATAAGACCAATTATTATCGCTTAGCTATATAAATACAAATAAAATGCTGTTCGTTAGTAAGCGCATCACTTGAGAGCGGCTGGACCATTTTTGCTATTTTTTGTTTTAAAATGTTCGTAATAGTCCGAATTAGGTTTTATGGTAAGAAAAATAGGAAAACTTTCCCGAAAAATTTACCAAATTCGGTAAAATCTGAATTTCCTTTTTTGTATGAACTCAATCAATCAATGAGTCTTGGTGAAGAAGAATGCCACGGACACCGCTCCTTGGCCGCTAGCTATTCAACTCCCCGAAAGCTTGAGGCAGACAAACTTCGCAATACCATTCACTAGTGACTGTTCTACGATCTTCTAGCGGAATTACTACTACTTATCCACTGGGTCGATACAAAACCGCTATCATTTTTTTATTAACACTCCAACCGCGAATAATTTTTGTGGGCAACTCGTCTTCTTCAAACACTCATTGCGTAATTGTTGCTTCGTGAGACGATCGTAGCTGTAGATCCAAGTTGCATCAGTTGTATGGTTGTAGAATACGTTTTGCGAAGTTCCTCCTTCAAACCTTTCTAGCATAAATTTGCACCGAAAAACACGATGGGATGAGATGTTACGCAGGATGGCGGAAGCTACCCGTGATCCAATCTTCAGTTCAGTGTGAATCTCTCGATGTGTAATGTGTATATTCTCCCGCAATAACCACTCTACCCTGATGATATTTTAATGAGTTACTGCAGTTGTAGGTCGGTCGAGTCTGGGGTCATCGTTAAGATTCTCTCGACCACGTTTAAATACATGAAACCAATAAGTAACTATTGCTAAAGCAGGAGCAGAGTCCACAAATGTAGCTTGTAAATTTTCGTGAGATTCCTTGAAGGGTAACCCTCGTTTATAATCATAGCACGAAAAGCTCCCTGCAAAACGTCCATTGTTGCAAACAAACGAGGAGTGACATATAATCTTTAAAAGTATTTAAAAAAAAAAAAATCATACCTATGTTTCTGGCCACCTGGCCAATGAGTTCTACCAAAGAGATTTATATTGAAATTAGCTATAAAACTATAAAATAAAATTACTCGTTTTTTTACATACACCTCATACACTTGACTGTTTATGAGATTTCACTACTTTTTATAGACAAACCATCTGAATCGAACCTTGGCTCGTTTTTTACAGCATATTTTTCTTAGAATATGAATAACATTCATGTTTCTATACCATAATAATATAATTTCGTGTGCGGTACTGTTAGTATGAGCTCGGAGTATTATTATTCAGCGGGTGAGTACTAAAGCTACACGACGCGACGGCGTGGTGCAGGCCCGGATTAGAACCATCGTTTACATACACCTGCGAGCACAGAGATGAATTTAGACAGCCGACGCCAGCGACACCTGTCTGACATGAGATAATACGTTACTCATTCGCTGGTGAAATATGAAACTCTTCGCGGAGGATTATCAAGATAAATAGAAAGTAGTATTTATACAAGAACGCGGCTTATATGTATATATATCTTTACATGTTCAAAACGATAAACGTAGGATTGTTTTAATCCTTACCGTGTAAAAGGAACCCGCATGCAAATTTTTACGGTCCTAGCGCCAGTAGTTTAGCTGTGCTTTTTGATATGCCAGTCAGACAGTTATCCTCTCATAGATAGATAACATAAATTAAAGCCTGTGACAATAGTTTTAAGTATCAAAAGATATAATTTACACTAATCTTTTCTGTAACAATCATTTAAAAATAGGTTATTTTATAACGAAAACATCCTTGCATTGATTAGCTCCAGCTATTTACTTCATACTTCAAGTGTTTTGTAACATATGAAGCTGTAGAATGAACTTCATCAAAAACACTTATAATAATAAGTAGTGTTTAATAGTGGTATTTTTTTAGACTCGGGCAGCTTCGCCTGTTACGATATTTAAAGCTTGCGTTATAATTTAACTTCAATTAGGTTACGTGCACCAAAAAAGTTAATTTTAGTTTTAGCTTAAATTCAACTTAATTATGTCAAAAAGTATGCAACTGTCAATCTTAAATTTGGTTTAACAATTTGAATATGATTTAAGGTTTTGATGCAAGCCACCTTTACGTAATAATTACGGTTGTCGAGTTTTGAGCTTTATACATTACGTATTATATACAAATATCTTTCTAAGAATTTCTTACTCTCTTGGACTGCTGAAAACTGTTATCAAAGGTTCTTTAATAATTATTTAGTAAGTACTAGCTGTGCCTACGGCTCTGCTCGCGTGGACTGCAGAATACCGTCGATATATCACAATACACACAACACCACAGACTCCGCTTCCATTCGCGGCGGCCGCCCGCCGGCTTATTAAAGATAAAAGTGTTTATTTTTTAATTTTTGCGTAAAATCTTTTTCTAAAATATGGATATCCTTAGTTACTCCTTATAATATAAACTATCTGCCCGTAAAAAACCCGTAAATATCGGTCAAACAGTTTTGGAAATTAGCCGGAACAAACAGACACACGAAAATTTTAATTTTAATACTTTTAGCATTTAGTAAAAAGCTGCTATTTTGACATTACAAACGGACACATCAATTTTATTTATTTGTAAATCTATGTAACTATGTATAAGTCAATTGAGACTTTTTTTTAAAACGATCCATTCCTCAAACTTATCCGACGAAACGACTTGTTTTTTTTAAATGCAGTGTGTACAGGAGCTGTATTAACACGATGCTTCAAAACTAGTAAAACATTATCAAGTTACATCCTTACAATCTCTGAAGTAAACATGCGTTGCGGAGACCATTGCTAACAATCTTAACAACTTAGCCCGGGAAAGCTTTACTAACTTTCGCCGGAGGATTAATTTTAAGCAGAATTCCCCCAGTGTGTAAAACTTTGATTATAAGTAAATATTAGTTGAAACGAAACTACCTATATTTTGCTTATCATTGTTTGGTTTATATAAAGCGAATTAACAAATAATAATAATGAAAGACATAAATGGACGTTAAATATAATATATGAATTAAACTAAATTCTATTAACCTTATGTAAATCTGCAATGTAATATTGTGCAATATAATATTGTCTTCTTATCTACGCAAATAAATCAGTTTTCAAAATCAGATCAACGATGTACAACAAAACTTGGTATAATATCTAACAAAAGTTCAAGATTTGAAATGACTAAGTCGCGTCTATAATACTGCTTTGAAATCCTTAAATTAGTTAATAAATTGTAGTTAGTGAAAACAGTAAAACGAGATAAAGTAATTGTTACAAGTTCTTGGTCTGACAATCTCTTGGAGCTAATAACATTGTTACATGACAAAACTTTTGGGTCGGAAGAAGTTTCTTAGAGTTCCTTAGATGGCTTTAACCTTTGTTGATACTTTTAAAATATTTTTCAAGTACATGATACGTAAACTAATTCATTCAATATCGACACTTCGGATTACAAAGGACGTAATCGATAAAATACGACCTTTCAAGAGGAGCAAAAAACTAAATTTTAAAATGTTTTTAGGGTATAATAATAAGGTAATAGTTGCTACGAGAATTTATTTAAAGAAGAGGTTTCTTAAAATGTCACGATTTATATTGCCGTCAAGACCATTGTAGTATTAACCAGAGTCAATAGTTTCAAAAATAAATGTCTCATATGCCTTAAAAAAAAGTTGCCATTGTCTTTTACAAGCCGATATTTCAATAATACATACTTTAAAAGATAAAATTTTTCATGAGACTTACATCCATGTTTCACGTGGCGCAGTTGTATCCTACACCCTTAAAATTGGATAAGTTTTGAAATGATTTTCTCATGTACCCATTTTGGTTTTTCTATATTAGTAGCGCGTCCTATTAATTTGAACATTTATATTTGAGAATTAAAAAAACCGTGGATCGTATATGATACTTTTTAGCGATTTTAAGGGCGTAAAAAACTGGGTATGATACTATTATAAAGCCATTTTCGCCAAAATGTATTTCTACGCTATTTGTAATCCAAAGTTTCGATATGTTCTTTAAACTTTAAGTTAAGTTTTTAAACTTTTTTTGTATACGTTGTGATGAAAATTAGATTTTTCTTTTCGTATGTATTAATAAGTTATTATTTAATTACATATAGCACAAAAAATGGAGTTATAACCAATATTTCAATAATGTCGTATACATATAATATTTATTAGTTTAATTATAATAACTATAAGGTCAGATTGGCTAGTGGCATCTACAAAACCATTTATTGCAATCAAGATCTCTGTACGTTTTTTTTACCAGCAATACCAGCAAATACCAGCAAAGGTTGTTAATTTACCAGCAAAGCAGATTTTATCGTTGTATTTCGTAATTAATTTCGATTAAATATTATTTCCTAATAGAAATAATAATCTTTAATAATAATACAACGTACCTATATATGTATAATAAAATATACGTGCTGTTGAGGTATTTTGAGAGCTTGTTTCTTCTTCAACTAAATTGCATAAATGTTCTTCGTGAACCGGGAAAACTGATGACAAAAGACCACTGTTTGTATAATATGCTCGTCATCATTATCACAGCCTAAAGACGTCCATTGCTGGACATAGACCTCCTTAAATAATCGTAATAATGATCGGTTCTGTGCTGTTTCCATCCCGCGGGTTCCGCAACCTTCACCGCGTTGTCGGTCTACGTCGTCGTCGCATTGGTGACTTTTCCGGATCGCTCGCTTAAGGTCAATTTATTTTAGAAAAGTTGTAAAGGTCTGAGAAAGTCGGCTAGTTTCAGTTTAGTCAACGTTAATAAAATCATAGTTGTAGAATATCAACATATTTATTCCCATCATGAAAAGGATGCAAGCAGGGAGATGAATCGTTTTTAGACAAATACCAAATAAAAATAACAGTACTGTATGTAAATAATTCAATTTTATAATTAATTTTAATAACATCACTGGAAGGCTTCGTACTCATCATTCAATTTTGGCCGTTGATTTATTTCATGGGTATATTCATCGAGAAGGTATGAAGCCAATTAATCGTTATGGCTGATAAGATTATATTTTGTTCAATTGGTCGTGACGAATTTAGCAAGAAGTTTGACTCGGAAAACCTGACACTGGAATTTAATTAATCCGATTTTGTCTTTTGTTTCGACAGTATCGAAACGAAACCTTGTCTGGCTGTATTTATCTACACGGTATTCAGTTTATTGAGCTTAGCGAAGTTAATAGCTATTGGCGATGATTTTTGAGAACTGCCCGAAAAGAAGATAAAATTATTTAAAATGTCATCATGTAAAGGTGTAATTAATTATCTGTGTGTTAGTCAAGTTCTGGAAAGAAAACCATTTATTACGTCAGTAAATATTAATTTCTAATTAAAAAGTAAAATTTTTTGATCGTAATTTATTGACAATTAAGACTTGTCAATTTAGAAATATCATATCAAAGAAGGTGACGAATTAATTTGTAAATTAATTAAAGAACTTACATTCCTACAGCTATAATTAGAGGAACTGCTATGGAAATTAGCACCCGTTAGATATAAGCTCTTTTATCGGTGACAGGTGGTACCCCGTACGTTTTTTTTACCGAAGATAACACTTTTTCACATTTATGTTTTTGTTGGGATATGTTATTTTACAAAAGTTGGAGTACACGGTCAGTAACCTAATGAGTAGTTAATATAAAAATTGTCCTAGTTTAAAGACAGGTCATTTTCACAATTGCAAATAAATGGCCCCGAAGTACGAATTTGCCGAGCAATTTGGTAAACATTAATAGACCGCGAACATTAACTTAGAACAAAGCAACAATGTCATAAAAACAAGATTGTATACCGTTCGTAATGATAAAATATTATAATCTTGATTTATGAGCAAGCCAAAGGGAGTTTGGGACCGAAATTGTTATGAATTTATTTCTTAAATAGATTATGACTATATTAGTTAATAAAAAGCTAGAGATTTTGAGATTGTATTTTTTGAAGAGAATTCTCTTAGAGAACTTTGAAATAAAACTAATTCAATCATGATACCAATATAATATTAATGGTTTTGTTGTTTGTTAATTAAGAGTCACGTAATAAATGTGTGTCACATTTTGCATTTTAAGACAAATCTTTGGGCGAAGGAGCTTTGCTCGATGTATTGAAAAAAAATACACCTACATAATTAAACTTGGGTTGTAAAACAAATTCTAAATACAAAATTTCATTCAAATCGTTACAACCGTTTCTGAGAAACCAATTTCATAGAATATACAAGAATTACTCACTTAATTAATATTAGATTCATAATCACGAATAGGGAAGGCGTGCTAGGTAACGTTAAACGCCTGTTAAGAGGTCAATGAAGTAAGTGTGTATTAGATCGCAAGGTGGTTCGTAAAATGCCTATTAGGTTCTCATTACAAAGCCTGCAGTTACTTTACACTTCGTTAAAATAATAGCTCGCTAGCAAATTCTTTACAATATTTTGGCAATTTATCAACGATTCTAATACTAGTATTTTTTTAAAATTCTTTAAAGGGTTTAGCCTTTGGCAACAATTTCACCTGATGTTAAGTGACAATGTGGGCTAAGATGGAGACACGTTAAGTCTAGTGGAGGGACTGGATCTCAAGTGCAGCTGCCGGAACACACCCGTAGGTGCTTGGCGACAGATTTTCAATTTGAGGGTGGTAGCTAGTGAAACGACCATTAGAAAAATGGCCTACCGCAATTTTATAGTTTCATGGGGATGTTTTCCGTCACCGAAAGCCCAGGCCCATTATAGGGATTCGAACTCACGTCGATCGACGCCTTGTCGTTACATGCTACCACTGAGTTATCATTGCGTCAATGGTTAATTATTTGTTTGTGATTTGAGATATTATGTAGGTATGTAATTGGCATTGATTGTCCTCTGTTGCTACAAATTGCAATTGCTTTAAAGGAAATGAAATTGTTGCATTTTAAGTATTACTAATAGTTGTATGTAATATTAGTATACACGTAATTTGCAGAAGTAACCAAATAGTAATCTGATATACTAAATTATTATTATAATGTTTAATAATAAAGAATATACTAATTTATAAGTTGTATAAATATTATAATAATTTACAGGATGAAAAAACCACCGGGACATGGAGGAAAAGTATATTCAATATTGAAATTAGCAAATTTTACTTTAAGGAAACATTCTTTAATTTTTTTAAATAATAATTACTGCATTCAAAGATTTTTTTAAATAAAGCTTAACTGTACCGGGAGTCGAACCAACTAAAAAAGCAAAAAACGATGTTACTGCACCAATCGATAGTATCTATGATAAGGATAAAATCTCTCCAATAAATATTGTATCCTACGATTAGAGGACACCATGAAAATTTAACAATTTAACTGTAATATTACCTAACCTAGACTACTTAAAAAAATTAAGGTAATTTTAATTTTCTTAAATTCCACGATCAGAAGATGTACCTAAATAAATAAAAAAGATATCGTGTGAAGTACGAGTATCTGTAAAAAAGTTATCAGCTAAATCATTTCTTCCTAAAGTAATTGCCAAGATTATTGTTACCTAGCTTTAAACGTTTATATCTATTAGAAGAGATATTATGAAAAAAAAGTTAAAATTTAATGTACATACCTTTTTGGGCTACCTATGAGGGGGGGGGGGGGGGAAGGGCAGCTTTAATTTTGAAACTGAAAATTTTGATAACCTCTTGTTATTTTTTGTTTGTTTGTTGTTTGTGTTCGTTTTACCGCTATTTCATAATAAGCCCCTGCAATGAGCTTGAGGCTTTAAATGTTAGTTCGATATATACCAGTTGTTAAATTTCACGGTCTCCTTTCATTGTAAGACACAATGTTTATTGGAGAGGTTTTATCCTCTCAATTGGTGCAATAACATACTGCATGTCTGTTTTTTGAATTTTTAGTTGGTAATTTTTACAGGTAAGCTGTAAAAAAAGCTGTGAATGCACTGCAGTAATTAGTAAGTATTTCAAAAAATAAACTAATGTTTTCTTTAAGCAATATTTGCTATTTTCAATATTTAATATATTTTTCCTCCATGTCCCGTACGTTTTTTTTCACCTGTATATTAATGTATAAATTATAATTTAAAGTAAAGTAATTTATATGTAAAGTAAATTTAGCATGGTATTGTTATGCATATTATACAAACAGGACAAAACTATTAATAAATTTAAGGATTCACATAAATGCTATCTATCAGTTATTTCTGTTATTGAAGTCATAATAATATGTATAATAATTATTGTAGTCATGTTTTCTTATCAATAAAACACTACAACTAAATTGTACACAATATTTCAGAACATAGAAATAACAAAAACGATAAAATTTCGTAGTGAGATGAGAAGTTTGTACGTGTTTTTGTATTATATTTTCTTTGTTGCATTTGTGCCGGGAGAGCATAGCACTGTGCACAGAAATGCTGCCACCTACGCGCTACGGAATAGAGAGCAGGTGCAGACATCCATACGACATTATAATATTATATGTTTACCGTTACAATACGATATATGGAAATGTAAATCTCAAGACGTCTGTTCGAAATATTTAATTCAAACCAATATTTCAGTTTCATGACTTACCAAACTTTATAACATGGAATATTTTAAAATAAACAAAAGTTATCGTACTAATTTGTGAACACTAAGTTTTTTTTGGCAAATTAGTCGTACAGTTCTATAATATCAGTAATGAGTAGGAACAAAATAGGTAAGTTAGAAAAACTTACATTTGATAATTATTTTTTTCCATTACTATTCAAATACATTGTATGTATTCAGTTTAAATAATTCCGTTTTATTCAAGTACTGTCTTTAACTTAAATCAATTGTATTAACTACTAGCGACTCGCCTCAACTTCGCAAAGGTACTATTTACAAAATTGTGTATTTTATATTTTAAAAAGGGTGATTTAGAGTTTATTGTTTTAATGTTGAACATCATAACTTCATAACTGCCTCTAGTCTAGTGGTCTTAAACGCGGCTGCTATGCTAGAGGTATTAGGTTCGATTCCCAGGTTAGTATGTATGAATAAAGAATGTTAGTAAGAAATAATGTTAATTATTAGAAGTATTTAATGGAGAACAGAGAAACAATCTTAATATTATTTATAAAATTAAATTAATATTAAACGATAATTACGAATGTTTGTGACTCAAATATAACTAAGCGAGTGTAAATAGATGGTCATTAGTCAATAACTCGGCCAGCTTCATCCCGAGAGAATCGTCAGGGGCCGTGACCGTGCCCGTGCTACGTAATAATTGGTTAAGTAACGAGCTGGGACTATTGATTGAATACACCATTTTACCATTCCCACGCGTGTTGTCTTTAATGTCTCTTACGTGACAGGTGTACGTTCAAGTGCTATTATTATTTCATATTAAAGTAATTAACGTTTTACGTAAGAGCCTAAATGACCCATCGTATTTTAAGTAGTAATTTAATTATTAATTGTATGTTGTAACATGTATGTATTTTTGTCTTTAAGTATGTTAAAAACCAACCAACTAACTTTATCTTTGACCATTGAATATATTCATCGTTATATTTTGTTTATTATAATTTACTAGCTGTGCCCCATGGTTTCACCCAAGTTAAATTTGTTCTCACTTCCCTTACTGGCATACAGTTTGTTAGATTATATGATGTTCATGGTTACTGCTCCGCTTCCTAGGGCTGCAGCGTGAAGTTATATAGCCTCAATAAAGAGGCGATAAAATTCTTAAATATTTCTTCAATTCTGATTGGTAGTTCCACAGATTATCGCGTTCAAACAAACGCACAATTTCTTGAGTTTTATAATATAATTATTATTACTATAGAATACCAGAAAATACTGCAAGGATTGTAATTAAAGGCACAGTAAACTATAGGGACCCATATAAAAATATTAGTTACTTAATGACGTCAGCATTTTGAATCGCTATTTACACAAAATACCTTTGAGATTGTGAGCAAATACAAAGTCACATCCATTATCGGGCTAGGTAATGATTTGTCGCGGAAGCTGATTCATTAGGCGAACATTCATCTCGGTAAGCGTGGGTCTGAATACCGATACGAAATATATACTTAGTCATACGTCTTATGTATGTACGCTTTCCAATTCGATTTTCAATAAAAATGTCTTTGAGAAATCTTTAGTTATTCTTCTGTTTGCATGTTGGGGTTTTAAATGATTTTCAGGAGCTCGATGCACGGTAGCTAACCGATGCAATTTTTCTTGTTATAGCGCATGAACGTGAGGTTTTATTGCTGCTTTTGACATCTTGTAATGTTATAAACATAGATTTATTATAAGTTTTAATTGTATGGCTATAAATATATATAATTGTTGCTACAAGTACAACACAACATTGTTATTATTCTCTTAAATTTGTTGTTAATAACTTGGCTACCGGGCATGACATGGGAATGCCATGAAACTTTGCTGAATTATCATGGGTACGTACACCCGTGAAGGTGTTTCAATTATCTATTCTACTTTCTACAAATTAATGTATATTGTATAATCTTGCGGTAGTGTGTTTTCGGTGTATTACTGTGCACTACTGAGAGTTATTTTATAGTAATAAATTGGAGATCACGCGAACGAAGTCGGGAGCAATAGCTATAGTTATATAAAATTGTCATAGACAAGGCGGATTAATGTAACTTTAATTAATTTTATTATAATTATTCGCATATAGTAGAAATAAGACTCTACACCTGACTATAGTTTTCTATAGATCATGCAATGCTATCATTAGTTGAGTCTCGGGCTCTATTCCTGAGCGATGAAGCGATGAGCGAAACAATATTGATATTGGATAATGGAAAAATAGCGTGCTAGAAACGTATTATTACAGAGGAAAACTCTAATTTCCTTTTCATTTTAAATATATTATTCACGTTTATATTAAGTTACATTGCATGTTATAGATTGGTGTTGATCTTAATATTTGTCTAAATAATGTTCCGTATAATAATAAATAGTGGTTGTGTGCTATTAATTATGTTTAATTCTAATTATTTGTCTCTGTATACGATAGTAAAAAAGATAAGTACGTTACGTACGCTTATTAAAGGACACCTACAAAATGGGCCCGATCTATGTAGGAGCTAATTTACTAATGAATGATATATAAAAAGGTTTTTGTCCACATTTGTCTTTCGTAGTTGGTCCATTTTCCAGAAACTATACATAACATACGGTGCTTTATATTATTCTGCCTGTTTGGCATTTTGTAACGTACGAAGGGTAATCGTCCTACGGTCACGGGTATGCGTAACTACGTACTATTATTGTATGTACATAGCTCCTTATTCTCGGGGTATAAATTCCATAATGATACTAGGAATACAGAAAACGTGATTTCGAAATGGTTGTTTGTGTGTGAACATACGGGATGCGTACCAATGTAAGAAAATGAGATAAAAATTAAAGTGATTTAATGAGAGATATAAAATATTAATAAATGTTTTTTTTATAAACCAAAGGTTTTATTGTTTTTTAGCTTTTAAATGGCTTTTTATTTCTGGTTGGTGAATACCAAAGAGCCAGCAATAGAACTAGCTGAAAAGCTGTGGCATTAACAGTTTGCCGCTTAAAAATAAGATTTCGTTCCGTTACTAGTTGGATATTTTTTTAATTAGAAATCACACAGCTTTTGTTAAAGTACTTTAGGTTCCGGCCGTGAATGCAGGCAGTGGTCAGATTTTTTAATCTGCGAATAACGGAGCCGTGAATATGGAGCTTTTACTGTATTGTATACGTATTGGCTCAAACGTTTACACTCTTTACAGTGTTATTTAAATCTAAATCTTAAAAGACTACCATTGTAATATAATAATAAATTATTGGATATTAAGGTATAGGTATTAAATTTAGATAATAAATTTGATTAAGTAAGTATGCGAATAAATATAGAAATAACCCCACATGATAAATAAACTCACTGGTCGAATACAGATTTATATCCGTATATGTACAATGTACTAATTCGCTGACGCTGGGATTATGGAGAACACCTGCTGATCCCCAAAAGGTAACTTGTTTTAAGAGGATACGTACTATTTTTTTACTAGATAGGAATTTTTTCAAAATGTAATATGGGTTTCATAATATAGATGAATAAATATAGACATAAATAGAAATATAGTTAAAGAGAATATATATGTTTATGAAATCTATCCTATAACGTTTTTCACTTAGTTTGCTAACAGGTACATTGTGATATACCTGCATTAATTTGTCCAAAGTCTTGCCAATCCCAGAACAATGATACATTAAATAAGTGTTTAGTAGAACTCGGAAGTGTTTATGGAAGCAGCAATATTCATCAGACACTTTGACCTACCTGATCGCTAGTCGAAGAAGGTGGTACTGTAAAATACTTTTTTTTTTCGAATACTGAGGACATCAAAAAGCGGTCCTGAACATAACTCATACACAGTATTAATCTTTTATATCTTGAAAGTGATAACTTCTTGGTTGATAAATATTTAATAAAAGAAAATATCCCTATTGAATATTATTTTATCCGAGTTTAAAAATATTTCTTTTTGCATAGAGTGAAATTGGACTTGATCCTGTCGCGGCGATAAAAACACAATGTAAAAAAACTGTATTCTATAAAACACTAATTAATAATTATGAAAAAGATACCCGTTCACAATAAATCAAAGTTGCTTTAAGTTTAAGTTGCTTTCTTGCTTTAAGACAAACAAAGCCTTATCTCAGTTTTCTTATTCATTGAGTCGGTGACTTTCGTCAATGGACAGACACCTCGTTCAGATGTTTTAATAGTCGTACTTGTTAGAACACCTCCAGTATGAGACGTCCGCGAATGATTGAAGGAGGTAAAACATATAATATAAACTTGAGATGAAACTAATGGAGGTGTTTTTATCATGATATCGAACTGTCATTTGGTGGCTTTTATTTTAATTTTATTTGTATTTGTTATACAACAAAGGTGGCAAATAGGCATACGACCCGCCTGATGGTAAGCGGCTACTGTAGCCTATGGGAGCTTTTATCATAGTTATCACTAGCGCGATGCCGACCTTGAACCCCCCCTACCACAAAGAGTTACACAGCACAGCACTAGGTTATTTGGCTGCGATCTTCTGTAGGGTATTCCACCAATCAGACTGCTCCAAAAAGTGAGAAATCTCCAAAGAAATTGAAACCTATCTTTAATTCATTCATGTTATTTAATCCTACAAAAAATAATTTTCAGCATTTTGCGTGATGTAGTTTAGTTAATGTACACAAGTTAAGTGGATAATTAATAATAACTAGGAGCATGCTTTTTAAGTTACCATGAAAACTCTCTGGACAGTTTTAAGAAGGGAGCCGCCATCTTGTTAGAGCTATGTCACCTATAACTGAAGGTTGTGAGAATAATTAGAAAATATTTTAATCACGAGACGTTTGTAAAATAATTATGGATGACATTGCTACATTGCTATTGCATACGTTGCTATAAAATAAAAATAAGAAGGAGAAATTAATGGAAGATAAAATTAATTCTATACCTATTGGCATTTATTAAAAACCGTTAAATGAACTCTTTAAAGCCAGCATTTAGGAAACCAATTTAAAATGTTCACTGTGACTCAGTGAAATTCCAGTAACTCAGTAGAGTTACAGTAGACAGTAGTCTGCCTCTTTTTATGGAATTATGAAAATGTTAGCTTTAGGAAGTAAGTGGTATAATTATTATTAAAACAGTGTCGCCGTACATCACAAAGTTGATTTAGTGTAATGGAGATTTAACGGGAGCTTGTGAAACGCTAAAGCAGGAAACAAAGTGACGTAGCCCGTTAATTCAAACTCCCGACGAGCTTCTAAACTGTTAAGAGTGAGGTAATTAAGTATGATGGATATTCTGAGTTTATCGCGGGCCGCAGGACGTAACGCGGACACTTGCTACTTTCTTATCACATTTTGAAGGAACTTTACGACATCTTTGTGCCGACATTGTGCCCTTGTTCTTTAATATTGTGTGTTTCGTAATTTATAACTACATTTATTTCGTAAAAAGAACTTTTGATATGCTGAACTGAAATATTAAATTTATAAATAGATATAATAAATGTCATCATCATCATTATATTAATACGTGAAGCAATAACTTTCTACCCCTCTTAAAGCGTATTGCGTGCACGGAAGACTATGAGATTTGGCATGGTTAATGTTTATATGGCGAAGGAGTGCAGGAAGCTAAAATTTATCTATAATATCTGATACTAATATATTAAATAATAGTACATTATGGTACAAGTGTGTAATGTTGGTGATTACCGCTGAGGCGCCATTGAGACCCGAGCCGTTAGGTGAGGGTCTTAAGAGAGCCGAGGACGGTAATCACCAATACACACGTGTATCATACGACGTTTTTCAACACACTTGTGAAGAAAATAATAATAAAAAATCATTTTTCCTTGGAGTTTTCAGGTAGTAAACTTTGCATAACGTTAAGGGTCACATGTTATATCGGGCGGTGTACAACATAAATCATTTTCTTTATAACTAGTACTTGTAGACATTTTAATTAATAAATAACTAAAATTTCAACAGTGACAACGAGTTGTGAATTTTTTTTCGCTATGGCGGGAAAAATTAATCATTTTGCGCGCGCATCTAACAATGGCGATCGGTCATAGACTAAAGGAATGAGGTTTCTTTTTTTTTGGCTTTCCGCAGATAGCGTTTTAGCCACGTATAAAATGGGGAATTTAAAGTTTTCTTTATTACAGAGAAAACAAAAGTTATATTTGAGTGAAAGTTTTATTTATTAAACACGTACAAGTTGAAATTATCTATTTAAATACGAAGTTGTATGAAATGAGCAAGCAATAGGTACATTAATTTATTTGTTCTATTGATCATTATCTTTTTTGTATCGAAACTTTTTTAAGAACAAAGCAACTCGACCAATAAAAAAAAAAAAAAAACTCTATAACTCACTTGTGAATAATAGCAATGAAAAAGTCACAGTTTGATTACAGGTGTCATTATGTGCCTAATTGCGGTGATATTAGAGCCACTTTATGAGCAAGTGTGTTGAAAAATAAATTAATACTGCGAATCCTAACCCGACCAGTGCCATTGAATTTAGATCCCCAAAATATTGACATTGTCACTCAATGAAAAGTGACAGCAAGTGATATAATATTCATTGTTTAGGTTCATACTGCAAATGTCAAACAGAAAATAGTCTTTGATTAAAAAGTCCCTGGTCGAATTTCGATCATTGGACGACGGCTACTTAGTATAAATATGCTTGAAGAATTAAATATATCTATATTAATAAATTTGTAGTTCTGTCTGTACAGTTATATTTTGTCCAAATTTCCTGATAGGCATACTATATGAACGACAGTGATCATAAATATGCCATTTAAGAAATTTTTATCTGTCTGTCTGTTTGTACGTCCGAATTTAACTGAAAAACGGCTTGACCTAGTCCTATGAATTTTTATACACAGGATGCTTATGTTATTTGTCAATTGATAGGGTACAACAAATTTCAATATGACTTTTAAAAATTGTAAAAAAAAACCCCATTATTTTTTATTTTCTTTAATTCTTATTTGATTTTGATGAAATATTGTGTGGGGAAAGTATAAGTCATTCCATGAATGACTTATGACATGAGGTTATGAGAATTTTCAATAACACTTTTACGAATCGTAAAAAAAAGAAATTCCAAAAATTACAAATTTATTTAATTTTTAACCGATTTTGATAAAATTTTGTAAAGGGAAGCATCATACATCATACCATAATTGAGAGGCTATAAGAATCTTCAATAATACATTAGAAATCGTGGAATAAAAAATAATTGTTAACCGTTTTTGATAAAAAAATTACATGTGAAATACATGCCACTCCTCAATTGATAAGGCATATAAATTGTCAACTAGTGGAGTAAAAATAAAATAACTACTACGTAGTAATAAACGCTTGCGGGACCGCGGGCACACCGCTAGTTTTGTTATATAATTAGATTGATATATTTTTAAAGATATGCAAACAAATATTAATTTAAAAATGATTTATAAATATACTTATTTAGGTCGACGTTGTCCTGCCCTTTCCGGTAGTTAATGGTCCGACGACAACTCCACATATCGGATACTAACATATCTATCAACCATCGTCTAGATAAAACAAAGATATTATATAATAGTGATAAACCATCTATGATTTTTTTGGTTTTTCGTGTTCCGAAATCAGTCGGTGTATATCCAATAATACGCAGACGAAGTCGCGAGTACCAGTTAGTAATATATAAATATGAGCTCAATCGGTTAATTCGATCAGAAGTTCACTAACGTCATTATCTAATTAAGTAATGGTTATGAAATAATTATTCTATCCATATAATAATATATTCTTATTACATTATCCTGAATATGGTGGAGTGAATATGAATTTCTGAATTACCTACTTAATTATATAAAGTTATTCCTAGCAATGCTCGCATTTATTAATTGTAACTTACAAGTTTACGTTCTGCCTGAACGAATAATGAATAAATGAACCATAGCAGATATAACTTACTGACTATTAGAAAGTGTCAGTATTATCGTAATATTAATCACATGGATAGTCATTCGTATAGTCATTTTGGTTTGAAATTAGTCCATGAATTAATTTGGTGGATGATTTTGGTAATACAAATTTTCAGTAAAATCTTACTAGTGTTACAAGAGCCGGCCTCCTTTACCAACATATCATATTAAATAACATATTATTTAATATTAATATGTCGAAGTACCGTCGATGTGATTATGAAATACGTACTAATGACTTAGTATTCGTACCATTGACTCGCACTTTATTGGCTGGGCGCGTTAGCAACAGGTGTAATTTGTGACCGAACGCACTTTATAAGCAGGAAACTACTAGCTTGTTGGGGATTCTCGCTTCAGACGTTAAAGGGTACACTCTCGCTTGAGCGGTAGAATAAGTACATACATACATGTTCCCTGACTCCTGGGAGGAAGGAAAAGAACATGTGTATATATATGTATTTTGTGATCTGAAAGTATTTTTCCACTAGCTAGCGTAAAAAAAAGAAAAAGAGGTCCCTTACAGAAAGTATGTACCTGTGTGGTTTGCACGTATGTATGTACATATGTGTGTAATGTTGTATGTGGGTAGCTAAGTGATGCACGTGCAGTGTCACTCAGAAGGCGGTCTTAGGGGGTAGCGAACAGGGCAATCGCCCGGGGCCTCGCTCTTGCAGGGGCCTCGCGTCAAAAAATACAATTTTTTTAAACTATATTTTAAAAAATTTTAAACTTTTGATTTTGATGCTTAATTATTTATTAAGGTTATAACATAGCGGTAAATTAAAATAAAGTTAATTAACTAATTCATTCATACAAATCATAATTGATAAATTTATTTTGTAGTACATGAATATCGTGCCTCGAAACACAAGATCGGTTTTTTAAACGCATAGCACTCGGGACTAGTATAGTAGTATTATATAGTCTGTGACTCGGGAGTCGGGACATAATGTTCTGCTCGTTTATCGCTCGGGGAATCCTCGTCGCTAGAGGAATTCCCTTGTTTCATTTTGTTCGTCAACTTTTGTCACCTTGGAATTATTTTGCTTGCAGTATGAGCTACAAAATCGTTGCTGTACCGTACATATCTTATTATATTTAATATTACGCTCTTATAGTGTTTCAAGTATTGAGTGAGCTGGAAAAGTGTAAATTATAGTATGTTAGGTATTGAGTAAGCTGATAAAGTGTAAAAAAACTGTGTGACACCGACTTAAAAATTATTTCTGACTATTTGTGCGAAACAAAACAAGATTTAAGAAATGAGTTCGCGTGATCGTGATACCGGTAAAAAATTTGAGTCAGGTAGTTCAAAAAGGAAACGAGCTATCAAAAGAAAGCAGGTACAAGAAAATCTACGTGGATCTTTATATAAATATACAAAAAGTGATGATCAAGAAACCTATACGAAACATTTATTGATTGAAAGTGACTTTAATCCTGATTCAGCTGAAAACATTCCTTCCACATCATCATGGGTGCCGCCGCCGTCATCAAGTAACAACAGCGAGGATGATTATGATTTAACTACATCATTGTCTCTTAGGTCACAGGTGCCGTCGTCAACGCTATCCAGTCAAGAACACTAAACTGAGCCCGAGTCTATGTCTATATCCATGACTTCTGGAATGGAAAATCTGAATCCTCAAAATGACCCTGGTTTGTGACCCATAACAATTATGATGTAGACCGAACTGAGATTGTATTAAGAGGTCCAATCCGGATTAAAGTTGAGTTATTTCCCGTAAATGATAATGGACGGCGATTCAGTGAATATCATTATAATAAGATATTAGTTAACGGTGAAAAGCTTGACAGGCGCTGGATGATATATTCACAAACAAAGGATGCCGTTTATTGCTTTCCGTGTCGAATATTCGGGCTAGAAAATACAAAGATTGGATCAAGTGAAGGAGTGTATGATTGGAAACATTTGGGTGATTACCTAAAGTTACACGAATCTAGTCGACATCACAAAGATTGTATGCTGAAATGGATTAATTTAGAGAATGGTTTAAAAAGCTGTTCCACTATTGACTCCTTGGCTCAGTCACAAATTGAACAAGAAAGGCAACCTTGTAGAGATATTTTAGAACGATTGCTCGCAAATATAAATTTTTTAGCATCTCACAATTTGGCCTTCAGGGGTTATCTCTAAAGAGAAGTTAACATCTGACTCAGGCTCAAGTGAGACAAGCGGCAACTTTATAGATTTAGTAAAGTTAATAGCCCGATTTGATCACGTGTTGAGATTTTACTTACAACAAGGCCGTTAAATACCAACTCAGCGATATATGTGATGCTTTAAAGGATTTAGCAGAAAATACAAGAGATTGTCAGTTGCTCAGTGAATGCCATTCTATAGAAAAGGCAATAATTATCTACGAATTTGTAGTTTCACTTGTCATATGGTATGACATTCTTACAAAGATAAATGTTATCAGTAAAATGTGGCAAAGCGAAAACATCCACTTAGATGTGGCTATACAACACCTAGACGCATTCACAAACTATTTTTATGTTATTATCGACAATTTGCGCGCAAGCTGCCATCCTAGGTTTGAGGCACTTAAACATCATGAGAGCATATTTGGTTTCATGTATAATATAAAAACATTAAAGGAATGCAGAATGCAAATATCTATGATAGTAAGAGAATCATGTGATATTGATGAACATGAATTGTACGAAGAACTGAATATGTTCATCCGTGTGTATGAAGGAAACGATGACATAATCTCGGTGCTGAAATACATAATAGAAAAAAAATTAACTCAAGTTTACCCCACTATCAAAATAGTTTTGAGAATTATTGCCACCACACCTGTTACGGTTGCGACTGCTGAAAGGAGTTTTTCGAGGCTTAAAATTATTAAAACATATTTGAGGAATTCGATGACACAGGATCGGCTTTCAGCCCTTGCTATTCTTTCAATCGAAAATAACGTAGCTCATTCGATAGATTATTGTGCTTTAATTAAAGATTTTAGTCTTAGTAAAAGTCGCAAACATCAATTTTAAAATTTATCATCTCTGTATTTGTTAATTTTGTAAATCTTTCAATGTAAGTAAAATATTTTAAAACTCAAATTTTATTTATTTGTATAACTTTATCATTTCTCGTCAAACATAACGAATACCTACCAAGCAACCAGACCTACTTTCGCATCACATAGGTACTTTTCCGTAGGATAAAAGGCCTCGCAAAAACCTGCCACCCGGAGCCTCGCAACGGGTAAGGCCGCCGCTGGTGTCATTTGTATCGCGCAGGCGGCTGCCAGACTCAAGGGCTTCACACCGAGGAACGGGCCTAGGCTTGAGTTGCCGTCAGAGAGGGTGGACGTGGGAGGGGGAGGGGGTGCGGGAGCGATATTGACCGCCTGTACTCTGCGGAGAGAACGGTGTGTAAGAATCGCGTTTGGGGGAATCACCTTACTGAATCTATACACGAACTGCCGCTTGCCATGATATCCCACTATCACCTTATAAACTATTTTCTAAGACACGTTATACCTAATTTCTTTCGTGAGGTTGGAATAGTTCAACATTCGCGCTTGAGCAATCGGATCGTGAAGATCTCAGTTAATAAGCACAGAGACTGCAATAATAAACAATGTTCCGGAGTACTGTCTCGTTGTAAGTCTCTGCTTCGCTAAACATTATATTACACTAGCTGATCCGTTCGAGTATTTCGCATATTATAGACTATGAGCATTTTAACAGATGTCATGTTAAACATATTGTTAATAGATGAATATTAAAAAAATACATTAAAATATAGTTTTAATAATTTCAATTTCATGAAGAATTAATGGAGATATCGAGTGTAAGGAAAAACTCCAACAAGAAACAATATAGATACCTGCTCCTATATAATAAGTAGAAATTAATACTATTTCGTGATTTTATTCTAATGTTAGTATATACTACTCAACATGATTATATTGGTGAATTTGAGACACAAACTTATGTTTTCATTTAGGCCAGGAAAGAAATCAACCTATTGTAACGTCTCTTATTATCTGTGAATTAAATCCATCATGTACTGAGAAGTGAAAGTTTTTCATGACATTAGTAGTAAGTTATGTAGATAACTGGTATTGCCGGCGGGCAACCCTTGTCACAGGAGATTTGTAAACGAAAAAGCCTCTAATTTGGGTATGCGTTTTGACAACTCGTCTGGAGGTATACATGTAGGTACATTTACACTCGGATAAAGGTACCTTGTCGGCTTTAGTTCAGTTAGCGATAGCTGTATATTAAGTACAGCTTGTAAAATAAATTCCAGGATTTCGGCCGGCATACATACTCGTATTACATAACAAAGTTGTGGCTTTGTATACTTCATAATCCTAAAAACAACTGCGATTGTTTTGGACTAAAAATTGTGTTTAATTGAAATGCTCTACTACAATTAAACTTTACATTTTGAAAATTTAAAGCGTTCTTCTTTGAAGTGAAAACTTTTTTTACCGCGGTACGCATATTTTTAGATGAGATAAAATCTCTGGACTCGCGACACCGTTACGAGACGCAGCTATAGTATGTGCATATATGCATATACATATAGCAGACCGCGAACGTGTCTTTCATAAAAGAATATTAAATGTATTTTAAAGTTTCTAATAATTAATAAAATACAATTCATAAATAAACGCAATTCATAACCCAATAACCACGTTTTCACTTCCGTCGGCACTCCCGGAGTACAACTCGGTATTTTTTTTTCCACCGTTTTTATTAGTTTTAGCTCCACTTTTCTAGCTCATGATATATCTACAAATGATAAAATACAAGACAATCTATATAAATAAAATGATTGAGGTTTGCCGTCGTGCGCGCATGGCGTAATATCTACAGGATAGATGTAGACCAATATATTCTTTTACTGCTTAGATAATTGGTCCTTATTAAAAGGAAAAATTATCACGATATCTTCGTTCAATAAAAAGTTATTAGAATTTTAAGAAAGTACGATTCTTATAAGCACTATATCGTCCATGAGAGTGGAACCGCGGGCACAGCTAGTTTTTAATAAAAAAGAAAACCAACTCTAAGACATTTTAAAATGTCATTGAACCAACTTTAATGATTTTGAATTTAGTAACCTCCGTCTTTTTTTGAAGATGGTTAAAAACAAAAACTAACAAGCTATTTACTACTTACTGCGATATATCTGATGAATGTGTAAGTTTGTACATTAGTTTAAGACTTGTAAAGTCAAAATTGAATTTTTATGAAACGCGGATTTTAATGTTAACACATTTTAAATAATTTAAAGTAAATAATTTCATGAAAACTACAAGGACTCCATATGAAAATATGAAAAGTATATATAAAAATAAACCCGAATATCTACATTATATTATTGTATCCATAAAAACAGAAGTCAGCTACACAATGACCTTACTTTTCACTGGCCGCGTATCTTGATCAGGTGACGCAACAAAACGTAAAAACCAAATTGTACATCTTTTTTACAGTTAACAAATCCGTCTTGACGAGGGTCCCCTTTTTTCTCTAAAAGTAGAAATAAGAATAATGTAACAACAAATCTTGCTTGATCACCGTAGTAAGGATTTCGATTTTTTCTGGATTTAATAGAACAATACATATGCTGTAATATAAATATTTTATTGTATTTATTTTGTAAATAAAATTTTACGCTTACTGGCTATAATCTAGCATGGAGTGGGGTTGTTGATCTTATTATGATATTATAATGTCCAGTGAAAATTAAAAAAGTGTAATAAAACTGTTCCAAAGAAAATGTAGTGGGCTTCAGCAGTAATTAAGTGTATTAATTAATAAACAGAGTTTTGGTGTTTATAGCACAAATTAGAGAAAACGGCCGAAATCTGTGGTTTATAGTATTTACATTTTATTTGAGAATATGCAAACAATTTTCCCCATTTTGAATATGCGTTCTAATTGCTTTAAAAATAATTTGAAATAAAGCAAATTAAGTGCAGTTTAACTGTTCCATTACATATTTGTTTACTGTTTCATACATTAATATGTATATGTTATACTTTATCAAAGTTGTAAAGAAGAATATAATATAACAATAGAGCTTTTGGCGGAATCATGATCTGTCATGTTGTGATTTCTACTTTAGTTTAAAACTTATTTTATTTGGCCTAATACCTACTATAATATGAAATATTGTTAGCATTTTGAGTAATATCGTTTGGTTATTGTGGTCAAGTCGAGCAAATTATAAATAATACCTGGGTGACCGAGCTTTGCTCAGTGTCTTACAAAAAACATCTATCTAGGTATACTTGGAATGTAAAACATTTCTAAATACAAAGTTTCATCCAAATTGTTGTAGCCGTTTCCAAGAAACCAATTACATATATGTATATATATATATATATATTATATATAATTGAATTGCTCACTTATTATAATAAGAATAATTAGAAGCATAAATTTTATGTTACCACAGAAACTCCTTGGACATTTTAAACAAGATAGCCATAAATTTGTTAAGGCGTTGCTTCAACTTTAAAGATTAAGAAAATATTATATCCACATGATAGAGGCATAATTATGTATAAATATATAAAAATACGAACAACAACAAGGATATAGCAACATTACAGTTAATATTTTATGTATTAAAATCTAAATAATATCTTAAAATAATTAAAATATCTAACAAAAGGACACTTTTGCAACATAGCTTAAAACAGTGCCATTTATTAACATATATACTTCTGACATTAGGGTTGTTTGTTGGTTTAACGTACACTGTGGACTAACATTAACCTCGCTAATGAGTTAAAAACAAAGGGCACTTGCTAATACGCTGTGTCCCTAATTTACAAAGCAGGTCGAAAACCACGAGTACGGTGCTGAAACAATATTATGTGGTCACCTAAGATATTTTATTGACACCAGTGCTTTCTTCCTGTGGTTTTATATGCGTCGTACGTCACTATCAATACAAATAACAAAATGCGTTTTTTTGTAAGATATTTTTAGTTATAACAGTTTTTTACTAAATGCATATGTAAGTATATACAGTACTTATAACAAAAAACATGTTTTTAAATTTTCTTTGTGTATTTGTTCCGGCTAATCTCCGAAATAGTTGGACCGGTTTTGACAAGACTCACTGGTAGAAAGTTTATTTTATAAGGAGTAACTTAGACTTTATTTTTTTATAAATAATTAGGGTTTCGCCTAAATAAAATAAACTGAAGTAGCAATGTCCAGCACCACACGTGCACCATGCGCATGTTTCCCTTCGCCGCTGTCGCGTTGTCGCATATAAAATTCTATGCGGTCGCAGGCACAATTAGTTATTGACTTAAAATACAGTCATAGGTTTTCTAATATATTCTAAACGTAGGGGGAAAGAAAGAATAAAGTGTTTAAACAGCCTTATACTGACGAAAAATCGTCATTAGCATGATGACCATTTATTGTTCAATAAATAGGATATAAATGTAAGTTTGAGTGGAACTTCCAGATATAAGCACGTTCAAATAAATAAGCAAGCCCTTGAAATTTGTAATATTGAATATATTTTAATGATACAATCTTGGTAGTTAACTAGACCAAATGCACAATAAAAACATTAATCAAAATGCGATTAGAATTTTACATGTTAGAATATACAAGTCGTATGTAATGAAAGATTTTATCTTACAAAAAAAAAAGTTTTATACATATGTTTATTTAGATTGCGTGTAAATAAACTTGGAACTCAAATTTACTCTTTTTTTAATATAAATGTACGTAAGTCGCTGTACGAATTTAGATCATCATTGTGACATATTGGGCAGGAGCTGCTTTTGCGTAAAATAATAGAACTTGCTTAAATAGACTAAAAATATGTTCCGACGATATTTTTAAAATTGAAAAACAGAAAAGAAAAAAATGTTACTGTATTTTATAGGCATTAGATAATTACGAGTATGATAAATGTCAAATATGTAATCTTATACTACTACTAGGTACTCACGCACCTTTTTCTGTATTTGTTCATAGATTGAAACATTCAGAAGTTTAATTTTTTTTTGTCAATTAACAACATTTCAGATTACTCATAGCTATAGCAAATACCTCCTTTAAAAAATACAAAACAGAAAATTGACACGCTTCGATAACTGTATATTTTCCTGTTATACCACAGAGAGTTTCTTCACAAAGTGGTATGTATCATTAACGCTGAGTAGAGGTGCAGGAAAACTGGAAGATTAAATAATACCCTAGCCACAATCTTGAGATTAATCTGAACTTCCATGCAGTTTAATTGTACTTACTAGTCTCGCCACAACTTAAGATGCAAGATTGCTAATATTAAGAAGATCCGTATATGTAGGTAATTTATAGGTAGTAGTGGTCGTCCAGTGGTCGAAATTCGGCACTGATTAATTAGATTTAATTTTTAAATAAGTTGTATTTTATTGAGGATCTTTTTTTCAACGAATATACCAACACTGAGATCACACAAAATTCACAGGTCAAAAAAGTCAGTCCATTAGTAATTATTTTTAAAGTCTTTGGCAACAATATCTACTCTATCTTGACTATTTTGTCATTTTACAGTATGAACGTAAGCAATGAATAAATGGATATTTTATTTTATTTGCAACACGTACCTAATATTATATACAAATTGTAGCTTTCTGCACTCCTTCTCCATAATATATAAACATTACATATATTATCTTACATCTACATTATAATTATCAAACACTCCACCGCACGCGCAGTCTGCTTAAAAAGGAGTCCTAAGTTTTTTCTTCATGTTTTAATAAACAGTATTAATATAATATATTATAGATTGATTGATACTGCTAAGATTTCTATCTATTGTATTGTCACTCTAGTGTGTAATGTTGTACATATAATTCTTGTATTTTTTTATTGATAAAACAATGTGGGCTGGGATGATAAGTTAGGGAATGTACTTCAGTGGTGGTTTACCGGACCGATACTTATGACTGTTAAAAAATGTATGATAAAACTAGCTGAGCCCGCGGGCGGCGCTCGCGTGGACTACAGTTTAGAGAAAGCCGATGATAGGACACACACGTGAAGCGTGCTACCACACTGTCGGTTATTTTAAACATTATATAGATAGGGTAAGTAGATCATTACGCGAATAACGGTGATGTAGTGAAATGATTCACTCTCTGTATATCCACTAAAATGATAATAACTGTAAACAATACGTCTCTCTCTATATTAAAAATAAATAAATATAGAAAATGATGATTAATCCAAAATCGAAAAAGGTGGTAGTGTGTTGACATTCATAAGTGCTTTCTTAGGGCCTAAATTGTATAAAATCTTTTTGATTTTCATAACTTAACACAATCGCTCGCTATACATTTAGAAATTGGAATACAATTATTTTTGATAATAATAATGTTATTGTCGATAACAAGTTCTGAAATTGTTGATAATTTAATATGTTGGGTATATATTCAATATGTTTCCGCTGGTGGTTCAAATGAAGTCTGTATTATTCACATAATATATACAAGCTGATCCAAGCCGCGGTGAGTTTGTCTGCCCGCAAAGCAGTTGCGGTTGTCATACGCATCCCTGGTACTCTCTGAGGTCAGTAAAAGCCTCAAAATTCAATTACAAAATTTAAGTGCTCAGAGCTTTGCGTACATTGCACATGGATGTATTTTTACTATAATCAAAAACCATCAGAATAAGCGTTTAAGGCATATTTTCTTTTCGTTTCAAATGTACGAATGTATCTTAACATCGTACTAATTAATAAATAAATATAAAGAAAGCGATTAATTAGGAATTAATTAATTTATTATTTAACGAAAACAATTTACTTTTACTATTTGTATAATAGCGGGGAATATAAGCTTTAAAATGATTTTTGAATCATAGATTTCGATAAAGAAGTAACGGAGATAAGGCTTTGCCAGAAAAAACACCTTTGAGAAATAATTCATCATCATCATGTTCTATTTATTTCTTGGGACGGAAAAAAGGCGCCGCTGAAAAAATAAATTGCTCTAAAACCACGCGGTAAATCGTAAATCTGTATTATGTATTTATAGTAAATAGTTACTTTGAATATCTTGATTTAAAAAGCGATTGAAGATTTTACTTTCAAATATGTTATAAGATTTTTATATCTTTCTACTAAATTTTTATCAAAAGTTCACTTGAAACCGAGTTCAAAGTGTAAGTGCCACTTTATTCACCGACGATCCAAACAGTTACGTTCTCTATATTTTAGGAAGGTACGAAAAAAGAACTAGTAAATAAACAAGTGGGATCTGTTTGGGTGTACAGTTTTATTACGTGCAAAACGTCCAGTCGTATCGGTGTAAACGTACTACCTTACGACTATGATAATATTTTTTACTACATACCTCATGTATATATAAAAGAACACATTCTGTTTGACGAGAGATCAACGCTGAGCCAGAAATTGTAGCAAAATATATTATGGAATTTACGAGTACTTCCTTTTGTGACGTTGGAGCTTTAACAAATATTTTTTGAACTGGAATATATTTTTGGATTGGAAAAGTATTGGATGAAAATAAGCAAAAAGAATTTGTACAAGTCATTGGTAAATAGGATATAGACATTTTAGAAATTTTTATTAATTAAATTTTGAATTTTTATTAATGAAATCATTGATTAATGATTGATTTTCGCTGGCGCTTCAACTAGATACCGCGCTATCTACAAATAATAGCTCCTAGAACACAGCTACATAATATCGTAGTGTGACTATTTGTAATGAAGCTTGTCAATGTGACAGTATTGTCGGTATTACACTGATTCGAGTACGCCAATCCGGCGTAGTTTTCAATACCGCTTTTTTATAGTACGTCGACGGTTTCTACTTCTAGTTGAAACGGCGCTGAAACGAATTAATAATCTATGGTCACACTATTATCCAAATAACTATTAAGTTTGACTTTGCCTAAATTGAATTACAAATACATGCGTTAATGAAAAAATATATAATGAAATTAATAGTCACGCTTTTTACCTTTACATTTATTAGATTAGAATTATTTTTTATTACAACGGTGCCAATTATTATATTATTTATTTCTAAAAAGGTAGTACAGGTTATGTTTTTGATAACATTAAGTTTATTTTTATTGCAGTCAAATAAACTTTTGATTATTTAAGTGTAATTTGAAATGTATATTTTTAACCGAATTTATAAAAAGACGGAGGTTACTCAATTCGAATGTATTTTTTTTTATGTATGTTCAGGCATAACTTCTTTGTTTATGAACCTTTTTGGATGATTCGTTTTTCGTTGGAAACGGGGTACTCCAAGGGAGGTCCAATTTGAGTTTCATTGGCATCGGATCTTGAATTTCGAAGATACACCGTAAAAGTCTTCAAAATGATGGAACTTGGTTTTTATTTTTTTTAAAGTGAAACTTTTATTAGATCGTCTCAAAATTTTTGGTCTGTGTGTTGCATGTCGCGTGACGGTCGGCCGCGGAGTAGGGATGGCGGCGACTATAGTTCGCAGCAACTGACCGGGTAGTGTATAGACTATTACTCATTTGTGAATTTTTAGTTAAATGTCTATAATGTGAAAAAAAGTTTCACTTTTACCGTGGTTTCATAAAACCACACAATCAATTTTTTGTTAAAAATTGTCTTTTAAATGTATATGAAACAAACGTAATACAGTAAAAAATATATCGAAACGAAAATAAACATCATAACTACCACTCTGCGACATAGTCATCCGTTACTATTTTTTACCATCTTTATCAACCCTTATTGTGCTATTGCTCGATATTACGCTAGATTTAAGGTTTTAATGGTTTTTTTTAAATTCTTTATATGTCTAGCGTTTGGTCACAAATCACCTGCGGCACAAGATGGGAGCACACCAGGGAGGATTAGATTTCAAGTGAAGCTGCCGGAACATACCTTCAGGTGTTTGGCAACAGATTTTCAACTCAAGGGTGGTAGCTAATCTGGTGAGCATTAGAAAAAGCTATGGTTTCATCACGATGTTTTCCTTCACCAAAAAGTTGCGTTCATTGCAGGGATTCAAACTCACTTTGATTGATGCGGTGTTCGTACACGCTACTACTATACCACTATAGAGTACACATTGATTATTGATGATATTATTCAAATAATATAATTCCTCATATAATCTGTAACAAGTTTACATATAAATACGTTATATGTAGCCGTACACATCCTTTGTACACCGGAGCAAATTACCGACCTCGTTGTTTTAGATAATAATATTCAAACAACTAAATCCTGCACTATTAAACTAGTGGGGATTACTATTAATCACGTCAAGATGTTTACCCTCATCTCGCATTACTTCGGCGGGAAATACCTGCCTCGCGATAAATGGCAGTCTTACGCGTTCTCGTGTTGTAGTTCACTATAATGTGGAATAATAATAGGGAAAGTTCATAATGTTTTTTTTTTAATTTTGGCTTTCTGTCTATGTAGGAAATTTTGCCAATATGAAGTGAGACAAATACACGTTATAGAATTTAGTTGCCAAATGTTTAATAACGTTTTCTTCTTCAGTTTCATTTTATATTTAAAAACAAGGTAAATTGAAAATTTAATAAACCCCCTACATAAGTAACCTATTCATTGAGACCATTTCAATGAGCCCAAATACGATATCTCTGCTGTAAGTTGGCGAGAAGTATCAGTTATCTTACATAACCCAGGTAACGCTGCAGCATCAGGTCAAGTTTTTACTGATATCATTGAACTAACAGAATACCAAATCTGGACTCGATCAGACCTGTGAAAGATGCTCACATCTATTTATCAACTAGAAAAGAAAGAAGAAAGAGAAATCCGTTCAGGTGTTTGTGAACTACGATGCCACAGACAGACACACAGATAAACAGATACACACGCTAAACTTATAACACCCCTCTTTTTGTATCAGGGGCTAAAAAAAGAATTTGCTTTCATTAAGAAAGCTTTGAATTAAATTAAAATAACTTCCATTTTTATTAATTTTATGTTATGTATTTTGTGTAATTTATTATGGTATATATTTTTTTCAATCTGTAAAGACTTAAATGAACCAAATACAAATTTGACGGCTCTTACAATAAATGTTAACATCCGACTTCGGCGACTTTAAAGAAACACTAATAATTACTTCGAGATGACAAAGCATGTGATATTGACAAAATGACTTTTTTACATAATTTAAATAATATTATTGTTACTAAATAAACTTGGACTGATTATATAATTGATTAGATTACAATTAACAATAAGAGAACACTGGAAGACACGTAATGGCCGTATTATAGGTTTGCAAGCAGAGAGCGCTGTTGAGACAGTGTTGCAAGGTCATAATTTATATTTTTCCAACAATTATATTTTAAACACATTTCACACGTGTAACATTTTCAGTGTATTCTTGAATTTATAAAAGGCCTATAACAAAGTGATGAGGAATGAGTTGTGGTTGGCATTGTCTAGGCACGAGGTTGGCGGGGATCTGATACAAGCATTGAAATCTCTTTATGAGGATTCCAGTGCTTGTGTTAGAATAAATGGAGCATACACTGAATGGTTTGATATCCAAAAGGGTGTCAGACAGGGATGTGTAGCGTCTCCATGGCTGTTCAACCTATTCATGGATAATTGTCTAACAGATTTGAAAGAGAGTGATTGTGGACTTATAATTAACGAGTTACTTGTCAAACG
The DNA here is from genome assembly GCA_033032175.1 of Saturnia japonica. Taxonomy (NCBI): domain Eukaryota; kingdom Metazoa; phylum Arthropoda; class Insecta; order Lepidoptera; family Saturniidae; genus Saturnia; species Saturnia japonica. The sequence goes on from CM065314.1 coordinate 12,154,978, forward strand.
TCTTCTTTACGCTGATGATCAAGTTTTACTTGCATCGTCGGCTAATGATTTGCAAGCGATGATGACTATTATGAATGACTCTTTGGAAAGAAAGGGAATGAAAGTAAACGCAAAGAAGACGAAAATTTTGATGTTTGAAAAGGAAGAAAACATGACAGAAGTATGTGTCCTGATTGATGAGGATGAACTGGAGCAAGTAAGTTAGTTTGTATACTTGGGATCGATGTTTACCAGGGATGGAAAGTGTGAGAGTGATATTAGGAAGGAGAGTAAATGCCGGAAATACGGTGAATGATGTGTTACACTCCTTTATGAGCAGCCAGAGAATTTCTATGAAAGCTCGTTTGGCTGTGCATAGAGGAGTGTTGGTTCCAACACTCATGTACGGAAGTGAAAGCTGGGTGTGGCAGAAAAATCATGAAAGTAAAATAAATGCAGTAGAAATGAGAGCGCTAAGAGGTATGTTAGGAGTTAAATTGAGTGACAAGATAAGAAATAGTGTGATAAGAGAGCTTTTTGGTGTGAAAGAAGATATAGTCACACGGATTGAGAAAGGGATGCTTAGATGGTTTGGGCATGTTGAGAGGATGAATGAAAGAAGAATGACTAAACAAATTTATGATGCGAGTATGAAAGGAATCGTTGGAAGAGGAAGACGAACATTTATCGATCAAATCGGAGATGTTCTGAAGAATGGTAAGGGCAAGAGTACTCTAAATCGACGAGCATGCAAGAAAAGATTAATGAATGTCAAAGAAGCGAAAGAGATATGTCAGGATCGTAGCAGGTGGAAGGACGTGGTCTCTGCCTACCCCGTTGGGAAATAGGCGTGATTTATGTACATATGTATGTAACATTTTTCAATACTTTACAGGTTTTATAAAACTACATCGATAACGATTCGATTTTCTATGAAAGTTTTGATATGTTGTCAAAACCGTTCAAAATTCCTAATGGTCATGTAATGTAATGTAATGCCTAAATTCAGTAATGTATAAATTTTGAAGTCTTGCTTTTGGTCACATCATAATCATTGATCCTCTGACTCACTTGGTTTCATATCTCATACCAGTCTTGTGTTTGAGCATAATAAGTATCATAGGAAAATTATACGTATAAGTTATTATAGGAATATTTTACAAGAGCCCTAGATAATGAACTGTATAACAATAACTTTCTACAATATATACTTACAGCATAAAGAATGCATATTAACAAGTCATAAGTTTAAATATATTGCTTAAACAAAAGCGGTTATAAATCTGCTCCGTAAATATATCATTCCTGTTTGTTTATGATCGGCATTAGAGGACATTACGAAGGTTCAAGGTTTTTGTTTCGATGAAAAAATTATGTATAAAAACATAAGCCACGGCGAGTAAAATTTATTTTTCATTTAAATGATTAACGTAAAAAATATCAGGAATTTAAAAGTATGCTCGTCCAAAGAAATCGCTATTAGCAAAACAGTTATGGTCTGTTGGCCTGCCATCTTCATCTATGTGGCCAGCACTCCGCGCCTATAATGAGCGAGATAAGCGCATTATTCGTTACTATGAAGTTACATAACAGCATCACGTCTATATCTCCGAAGTGTTAGGCAGAGGTGTACACCCACAGTTCGCCGGGTATGTTTTAGGTTCTATGTAATATGGGTCGAGCTTATTGCCATTAATCTAGCACAAAGCCAAACTCCGAGGTGCCACTAAGAATTTCATAGAAAAACCCAATAGCACTTTGCTCGACCTGAGAATCGAACCCAGAACCTCGAGCATAGCAGTCGCGTTTAGGACCACTAGGGTAATGAGGCAATTATGAAGTTATGAAATACCAATATTAAAGTGATAAACTCTAAATCAGGCTTCTTTAAAACATAAAATACTACACTTTGTAAATTGTACCCGTGCGAAGCTGGGGCGGGTCGCTAGTTTGAAATAAAATAAAGCCTCAATCACTTATAATAACAATTAGTTATTTATCATGATTTTCTTGAAAAGTTTCAATGTAGCGAAACTATCTTGATTCTTGTGCATAAACCCTATAACAGCTTAATCTATATTCAATTGAATAGTTCAATTACATTCATGATAATAATTATTATTTATTATACTTATTACTTACGGTTTGTATATTCACGTTATTTATTTAGGATACGTATAAAGAAATACCACTCATTATAACAGAAAAAAAATCAATTTTATAGCAATAACATTGGAAAAATTATTTTACCGAGGAAATGTGCAACGTTTACCACCTCGACCAGATATTGCAGACCGATGCTGTATCTGACGGGTATTGAACTGCGGCGAACTCTGTAAATTGCTTTTCGTAACGATAAATATTTTCATCTGATTGCTGGTCACTAACCAATTAAGCTTGGCTCAAACTTCAACTGAAAAGGGTTGGGTTTTTCGTTAGATAACATATGATTGTAAGCTTCACGGACCCTTTCGTACGGGCTTAACTAGGCTTTGTGGCTTTTTTTATTGTTCTTATATTATGTTTATGATTCAAATGTCGTTCATAGATTTTAGATAGATCAGTGGCCGTAAGCCTGTTAAGGTCATCATCATTGCGCTAAACTCGCATTTCGTCATTCTCTGTTATCAATCTATCGTAATTTAAATGAGGAATAAATAGTAATTGATAATTATTTTTGTATTATTATCAAAACGATAGAAGCTATTCATCAATTATTAGTATTTATTTACAGCGTCGATCGAGTCCAATGGACAGGTAATCTAAAACGAAAATACTTAAAATTGAGCAATTTTACGGTTGAAGGTGTGCTGGGGACGTACAGGGGCGCAGTGCTCCGGTAAATATGGGATCTCAATTTCTACTAAAGGAGATATGAGTCAATGCTATGTATGTAACCTACATAAGAGATATTTCTTAGCTTATAATAAAATTAGAATGTCCTTATTTTTTTATAATAGCTTAGAAATGCACCGCGGATGAGAATTAGCAGGCTTCTTAACTTGGTTCCGCTTCTATTTATCTTAATATCTTCATACCCTTATTTACTTTGTATTTCATGTATTATTTTCGTGTATATTATGTAATTGTTTATTGTCAAATTTCCAGGGCATCGGTTAGGTTAATGTATTCGTCTGTTCAGATATAATTTAAAATACGATCCTTTTAGTATAATATAGAATGTTTCATATAGTTTTATCATATTTTATTATAATACATTGTTTGTTTACTTTTGAAGACTGTCAACATATAAATTTCTGTTACATCTGATAGTTTTAGGGCATGCGCTGTTAGGAGTTAAAGATAATGTTTTTCTATCAAGGTTTTATTTAATCAAATAAAATCTATAGGTAGTTCGAAGTCTGAAATTATTTAAAAAAATTTAAAATAATGTATGCGGGTTCGAGTGTTTGAAAATGATAGAGAAAACGATTGTCATTTTACGATAGACTATGGAATAGTAAAGATTTGTTTTTATAAATATTTAAAAAAATAAGACAAATTTTGTAAGACTCCAGTTGAATTTATAATAATTATTTTTAAAAGTTAATATAACATTGGCATAAAAATATTCAATGTAAATTATTGAAATAAACTGAAGACTGATCTAAAATCACGCAAGAAACCTCATATCGGAATTTTGTATTAATATTCTACTATTTCCATTTCATAATGACGAAAATCTCGATGGTCGAGATTATTACGCTGAGCCGGCTATTACAGGCGACGGTTCTTGCTTCGAGTCTGCATTCAGCCGTTCCACCGAAACCAAGAAATACTGGTTCGAGATCCCGACGCAGAACTATCTGTTGCTGACAATTCTACTAATTGTGTCATTTGTGAGATAGACATTCAGGAGACTTTATACGGACAATATTTTCTGTTTAATTTAACTATGGTATTTATAAATCTAGTATTAATATTTTTTAATAGTAAAGGAATATCAAAATTGTTATTATACTATATAAATTTAATTAATTCGTGTAAATGTCCTGGAATTATATCTATATTACATTTTATTTTTCTTACACTCCATATTTCCTTTTGGCTCTATAATTCTCTTATATACTAATTTAAAATAACTATATATCATAAAAATTGGTAACATTATCATAAATCTTTTGTAATATTTTCTTTTGTGTTGTACCAAATACTTTTGATTTCTATTTTTACCTTATTTATTTGTCACGCAAAGTTTATAGTTAATTTTTGGTGTCTATACTATCAATTATTGTGATTACGAATAAGTGTATTCAATATATCGTGTATCTTTTATTTGGCTAACACTTGGATGACGCGTATTAATGGATTTCAGTCATGTACGAGTATCACCTATACGTTACACAATAGCCTGTTCAAAAGTACTGAAATATGAAATACATCATGGTTTGAGGGAGCTCATTGTATTCGTAGAGTTAGATAGAGACACAAAAATAGTGTATAACGAAATACAAGCTTCCATTTGGGTAGCAGCAGGTGTTCCTCGCAATCCTATCTTCAGCGGATTACTCTATTGTGCCCGAGGATAGGGTTCTTTACCTCTATTCTTTTTCAATTGATAATATCCCAGAAACAGCGAGAATAAAAGTGATTGTTGTTAAATAATAAAGAATCTGATTTCCGAATTTACTGTGATAGATTATTGGATGGCTCAGTGGTAGCGTGTACGAACATAGTGTCGATCGACGTGAGTTCGAATCCCTGCAATGAGCCTGAGCTTTCGGTGAAGGAAAATATCGTGATGAAACCATAGCATGGTGGTAGGGCATTTTCTATTGGCCGCCTGGCTAGCTACCACCCTCAAGATGATAATCTATTGCCAAGTAGGTGTGATCCGTCAGCTGCATTTGAGAGCCCAGCCACATTGTCAGTTAACATCAGGTGAGACACGATAAAACTTATAAAGAATTTAAAAAAAAGTATGAAGGTGTAATTCGTAACGCAATTATGTTACTGTCATAAGACTGTTGGCAAATTATATTTATCTGACAGTACGCAGCTGTGGACGAGCGGTGGTTTAATCCCCTCACATGACGCGCAGTGTTTCGTGCTCGGTTTGTACTAGGGTATCGGCACAGGAAAATGTGAATAATGACAGTGACTTACCGTGTCAACTCAGGTTTACCTACGCACGTTAACTGTGATCCGTATGAGCTTAAACTGAAAAGATCCGCCAGTAATTATCGTTATATATTATAACGTTATTGGACTGTGAAGTCATTTAGTATACACACTGTAGCGGAGCTGCTTAATAATTTATTTTTATTTGATGAAATTAATAATTGCTATGACTTTAAATATTGCATATAAGTAAAATGATGAAGGTTTGCCGTAGTGCGCAGATGACATAAAAACTATTGGATATATTTTGATCAAACTTTTTGTTTTACTACTTAGATACTTGGTTCTTAAGAAACTTTAATTTTTATAAGCACTACGCGTTCAGTGATGTGGTTTTTTGTAATAGAGATGTGGGGATTATAATATTAGTATAGATAAACTCGAAAGGAAGGGCGGTTGCTAGTGTCAAATAAAAATATGAATCTCTAGTCTGATTAATACAGATAATGGCGTAGATTAATGATTCGTCTCCACTTAGCTCATCAACAATCTAAGGGTATTGGTTAACTTTTATTGTCTTATTAAATATGTAAAATAATTACACAAATACCATTCTGATTAAATAATTGCTTGTCCTTTTACAAGTACATCAGATATAAAAAAAATAATAGAAGCAAATATTTTTTTACTATAAATATAGATACAATTTTGACTCGTTCACTCTTGACACTTTTTTGTGTGGTACATTTATATATTTTATCAGAGATTTTATTTTTTGCTTTGTTAGTAACTCCATTTTCTCGTTTTGTGAAATAAAGCCAAGTAGAGCTTTTCGTTGTAGTCTAGGCTTTTGGTCTCGCAAAACTAGATCCGTATCATGTTCAAAGCTATAATATTATAATAAAATAATATATAATTTATAATAAAACATATAAATTTGAATTTTAAAATAAAATATATTCACCAATTAATATACATCCATACTATTATTATAAAACCGGAGAGTTTAAACGAGCTTTTTCTTAGAAACTAACTATCAGTCCGATAAAAAAACTGTGTTAGATAATCCGTTCTTAGGAAGGTGTCTGGGTTAGATATATCATTACACGGTAGAACTCTTAGAAAAGGAATATAAATTTTTCGGAGGCGAAATCACGTGGTACAGCTGTAATAAAAAACTGATTTAATAATGAATGCTGTTTTATATGACAATAAGTTAGATTCATTATCAGGTTTACATGTACCTGATTTTTGCAACTTAATATGTATATTTTGCATTAATCTTACCATTTTTGTGTAGTTTAGGTAGCGGTTTTTATATAGAAAATAATTTAAAGCAACTTACAAAGTTTTATAAAAACTATTCTCGTTTATATATTTCAATAACTAAAAGAATTAACTTTAATAGCAGACTGATTGCATGTACAATCAATTATTCAGACATCATAAAAAAATCTTTTTATTACATGCTAGCTGTGCCGTGATTGTTTTTTTTTAGATAAGGACCAAGTACCTAATTTTTAAAAACAAAAAAAAAACAAAATTTATTACGTAGTTCTTGCGTAGTGCGCGTACAACGGCAAACCCCTTTATTTCATTTATATATAATTAACAATAATAATGTGAAAGGAAAGATAACTACTAAATTAACTACATAAAACCATATTTAGACAAATATAATAGAGATTCCAAATACCATTTATTTTATTGAATACTTATACATAGTGCATGTTGTATTTGCCTATTTAATTAGTTTGTTCATTTAAGATATTTAGTAAAATTTTGTAGTATGTTAGAAGGGGAAAAAAAGAAAGAAGAGCAAAAGACAAAAATAACAATAAGGTTAAAAAAAAGATTATTATCAATGTTTACACGGAAAGTAGGTAACTTTTAATCATATGAAACAAAATTGTCTTTCCCTGAAACCATCTGACCATCGATTATATGTCCTACAAGAGTTATGAGCCTTTAAATCATACTTAATGGTGAATACGCATATTCTCGTATTAAATTTATTGCGTGATAGTAGAATATATATCATATATTCGGCATCGTAGGTAATAGTTTGTAAGTGCTTAGAGGTATGTCACGCGATATATGTTTATCTTAAGCTTAACCCAGAATACTGAATACAGAATAAGAAAAATACGTATGTTATATAACTACTAAAATAATGTTTTTTTTTAATATTTAGTGAGCGCATCATATATATTGTACGAATACACGAAACTGTCTGTTAAGAGGTTCTCAGATGGAAAACGAAAAGGAAATAACATTTTCCTCTTTAGTTATTCCTTTTTAGCACGCCATTTTTCCATTATACAATATAAATATTGTTTTGTCTTCATCATTCAGAAATAAAAGTTGGAGACCACATTAATGATAGCATTGCATGTTGTATTCTAAACAAGCTGCAAAATAAATTATGTTATATGTACTGTGTATATATAATTTCATATGACAAAATTATATGAGAAATTTGATCGCGATATGATTGCTTTGTACTTAGCAACTTTTTTCTGGCGATTATAGTATTTTTAAGAATAAGCCATGAAATGTATTATATTGTTACTGATTTAAAATATTTTTTTATAAAAACTAGTACTATGCACTTTTTGTATAATTGCTTTTTTTGTTTACAATAAAAGTGTGATATAAGTCTATGGGTCTACCCAACTAAAATATTGTATTTTAGCTTTATATTTCAGTATGTACTACGAATATACTAAATGTAGTATAATACTATAAATTAATAATAATACGATTGGCAACCCTAGTCAATGTCGGCTGAAGTGTGCATAAAATGAAAATCACTACGAACGCTTCGTAGTTTTATCTTTAGTCGTAGTAGTACATTAGCTTCGTAGCTAGACTACGAAAATAGCTACAGTTCTACAGCGTAGCAGTTACAGAGTTTCATTTATTTACTGATCTATGTACGTATTATAATTCTATAGATTATTGAGGAAGTTTCTAGGTTATATGACTTCAGGCTACCACTCCAAGGAGCGAAGCAGTAACCACGAATGTCAAGCAATCTGGCAAGCTATAGGTAAGTGCGGGAAGTGTAACGACAGGCTACACGGGTGCATTAGTGGCGGCACGGTAGACATTTGGTCGAATAAATTTAACACGAGTGAAGCCGTGGGGCACAACTAATATATAAATAAGAAGTATTTTCGTTCGGTATCGTAAACATATTTCAAAGATTGATGTATGCTAAATGAATAAGCTATTGTGATAAATCAGTAGCAACATGTAGCGAAGAGGCTTTATATTCCCTGCCGAGCTTCATAAGTTATTTCGAATACTATGTACTGTGTAGAACTCTCACATGTACTCCAGTAATATACTATATAGAATTATAAACCTACACCTAACTAAATACGAACTTACTGAAGAAGATTTTTCACGAGCAGCTTTCAAAGAATTCCTTATTGAAATGAAATGTAATTAGAAAACGATGTATTACATGTAACATGATTCTTTCAGTTTATCTTGTTATAAGATAAAGCTGGAAAATGTTTATATATTCTTGTTTATTTAAAAAAAATACAACTTTCTTTCCTTTAGTCTGCAGTGATATGAACTTTTGTACAGGTTTTTCCACGATATCTGTGAATAGATCTTATGGTAAGAAGTGCGTGTATTACGGAAAAAATCGTATTTGGGTCCCTAAGAGGAAAACATAACGTTCTGTAGTCGTTGTCATTTATAGAGCCTCTAGCTATTATCTGAAAATCCGGCATACTGTTTTGTATAAAATATTTTAAAAGAGACAAGTAAAAAAGTTAATGTTTTTTATTGTTTAAATGGATCACTGAAAGCCTATTTAAAATACGAGTTCGAAATGGTATTTTCTGATCTGTAATAAGTTTAGTATAAATAAATAATAAACATACACTTTTTCTAAATAGCAAGTAAGCAATTAATAATTGATATTGTAAAGACGTTTTAAATAATCTAAACAGTAATCAACTTGAAGGTCTGTAATTACCTACATAACATGTTGTAATAGACAGCGGAACGATATTTCGATAGATTGTCGAGTTCTTGTGGCTGACAGCTTATCTCAAACCAACAGAGATGGGTTAATAACGTTCTACAAAGAGATTATTATTGTTCCAGAATTTATAAAATGAGTATATAGGTATAAAAGGATCAAAACTGGGACCATTATTGTTTTTAATTTTTATAAACGACCTCTTAGATTCCCTAAATTGTGATTGCCTAGCCTATGCGGATGATATAAAAATATATATTCGGGTAACAAACCTAAGTGACTGTATTAAGTTACAGAGTGACCTTAACACTCTCGAGTTATGGTGTATCATCAACAAAATGGCTCTTAATGTGAAAAAGTATCAATACATAACTTTTACCAATAAAATAAATTATATTGATTTTACCTATCAGCTTGGAGGTATAAGCTTAGAGAGAGTATCCGTTGTTCGTGATTTGGGTGTCATGTTTGACTCTTCTTTTTCTTTTCGATCACATATACTTAATATTGTACCCAGAGCCAAAAAAGTGCTTGGATTTGTTATGCGTACTTCACGACCATTTCGCAATAACGAGAGTGTTATCTTGCTCTATAACACCTTAGTTAGAAGTATTCTTGAATATTGTTCTGCCATATGGTCACCTCACTATACCACCTACGTAGAGCTTATAGAATCTGTCCAAGCTCGTCTTGTTAGATGCCTGAGCATAAGAAATGGTATTCGTAAATCTATCCCTAATTATGTTAATAGACTAAAATATTTTAACATGATAAGCCTAAAAGAGAGGCGAAATATAGCTGACTTACTCATCCTTTACAAAATTATAAATGGTTCAATAGATGCGTTCCTTATTAATTACTTTTATTTTAGATCGTATACCCGTGCGGTGCGCAACCCATATATATTTTACATTCCGACTACAACACTGAATACTGCTTTTAATAGCCCTTTTGTGCGTATGACAAGGTTATACAACGAGAGATCAAGCACGATGGATAACTCAATAGATATCTTTTCTCAGTCAATCAGTTCATACAAGCACTCCTTGTTTAATAATTAAAATATAATTTAATATTAATTTTATGTGTAATGTTTCATAACATAGTAGTTATCCTTATTATTTATGTGTTTAAATGTCAGGCATGGCCTATTATCTGAGCGATTGCATTGTTTTTATTATGTGGAAATGATAACATGTAATTTTTCCTTTTTTGTAATTGCTCTGTTGGCATGCTAAATATATATATAAAAAAAAAAAAAAAAAAAAAAAAAGTTGATAGTATTACAATATAATTTATATACATATACATTCACTAATCTAGGTACATTCGTCAGGCTAGTAATGAAAGTAACTCGCGTGGGACTGGTATATTCAATCAATAGTCCCAGTTCGTTACCTATTCGATTGTAACGAGGCAGGAAAACGGCCTCTGAAAATTCTCATGGGATTATCTTGGTAAAGACTATCTCTGTTCATTCAGGTATACTTGTGATAAATGAAAAATGTTTTTGATAAATAATAAATAACCTCTTCATATATTAATCATTGTAAATGTAAATTATAATGGTACAATATATTAATTTTACATTGATAACATACCGATACCCAATATGAATAATATCGTAACTCATTTAGCCATGGTTTTCAGACGAGATGTTTAAAAAAATCAACATCATGATGATTCAAATATAATACGTATGATACGTATTTTTAATGGTTTTCGACTAAATATGAATTGTGAATTGTAACTTTTAATGATAAAGTTAAGGCTATGGTATGTACAGGTTTTCCTGAATTTACTTAACGTATTGTTGTATTTGTAACGAGATGTGCAGCGAGACGGCACTTACGAACAGTGGTTATTGTAGTCCGCCAACAACAAAAATCAACGGTTCGACGATCAAAATGAGAATGTCCTCTCTTCGGGTTCCGACATAGTAAAATGCGTAGCCCTCAAACAATATTTACAGAGGTTCTCACGATGCGATAGCTCTACCGAGATGATTCTCGCTATGATGCCCTCGCCACCGTACACCTTTTAAGACGTCCAGTAAATAGTGCGGGTCAATTGGCAAGTCAATAAGTAGCTCTCGCTTAGTAAATAATACGAACAATAGATCATTAGTGCGGTTTCAGTAGTCACGCTGGCTTATATGTTAAATAATCATATTTAAATGACGTATTGGTAGGGGAAGTCGATCCTTGTAACGATTTTGTTGTAATTAAAGTTACAATGTTATTCATATTGGGTGTTGATGTAATTACTACTTTGTGAGAATACGATAGCTATACAATTATTTAATACTTATGGAAAATCTTAAGAGGTTGGGTGGCCTTTAATTATACATTTTACGAACAGAAGCCAGTTGTTTCAGAATAGCACAACTACAGAGCTATGAATAATTAAATAGGTAAATAAATAATTAAAGCAATTCTAATACGATCATTCGTATATTGTATTATATAAATTTTAGTGTAATACGCAGCGAGATGGGTTTTGAGACGGCACTTAGGAAAAGTATTTATTGCAGCCATTATAATTAACTGAGGTCTTCACAACCCCACACCTCAAGCGAGAGTGTCTTCACGCTGGTAGTTGCTTAGATGCCTGCTTATAAAGTGCGTACGGTCACAGAGCGCAACTGTTGCTATCGCACCCAGTCAATAGGGCGGGTCAATAGTACAAATACTAAGGCATTAGTACGGATTCTATAATAAAATTGACACAATTCTTCGAAATATCTATATTAAATTGTATCTTATTTAATATGACGTGTTTGTAGAAGAAGCCGGTCCTCTTGGTCCAGCTATTTTTAACTATGCCCTGAGTAAAAGGAAGGATAAAGTAGGATATTAGGGATAAATTGAGAAGAGAGAATAAATATAGATAGAGTCAGTAACAGCTATTTTATTGGCTTACCACATAAGCTATATTATTTACAGAAACCACAGATAAAATTAAATAATATAAAGTTTTCACTCATACAGAGCAGTGGTCATACCTATTACAATATGATTTTAAATTTTTCTAATGAATAATTCTTTGGTAGCTTAATTGCATCAAAATTCAGCTTTGTATATAACTTTACGTCAGTAAGTTCAATTAAACCTACAACTCTTATCAGTCCATTTTGTACAGTTCCATAGTATTTATAAAGCTGACGGAAAACGAGCTTAACAATCGTTCGTTTCATCCCACTTGCGTTTTCGTTTTTTATCAGTATTTACAGCCACGTACGCTCAAAAAGACAGCTAGCAGATTTACGATTTGAATGTCTACACATTGAGTTATGTAGTCGTTATGCATATTAATAAATCTGTAGTCCTGTTAGTACTTTTAATATTTTTACATAATTTTCCGATAGACACACTATAGTAATTATATAAACGTATCGTATCACGAATATGCCATTAATTTTTTTTTACTGTCTGTTATTCATAGGGTAAAAGAAATTTCAATATTACTTTTAAAAAAGGTAAAAGAAAAAATTTCTCAAAAAATTTAAAATTCTTAATGGATTTAGATGAAATTTTGTGTGCGGGAAGTATAAGGCATTACATAATTGATAGGTTATAAGAATTGTCAAAAAAAACCTAATGTATACAATTTTATGTATACTAATTCTCAATCACTTTTGACACAATTTCGTAGACGGGATGCATACGTGATTTCATAATTGATAGGCTATAAATATCGTCAACAATAAGTGTCAAAAATATGTAAAAAAAAAAAAACTTTGATAATTCTCAACCAATTTTGATAAAAATTGTACACGAGAAGTACATGTCATTCCTCAATTGATAGGATAATAATAATTGCTAATATATCACGGGAAGAGATTAGCGTTTGAGATACAGGCTCGGCCTAGTTCAGGCGCTAGGTTTCATTAATTGAGAATAAAACTATTGTATTTCCTAGAAATAAGCCTCATATTTTTGTATCTTGTTATGGTCAAATAAAGTTATTATTATTATTATATAAATTGTCAATAATACGAGTAAAAATAAAATTACGAGATGAAAATAATTTCTGCGTAACAACAAACACGTGTGGAGCCACGGGCACACCGCTAGTAATATTACGAAGCTCAAGAGATTGTTCTTTTTTGATCGCGCTATATCGGCAATCACCAGTCAGATTAGAAAAAATATTTTTTTACCTTTTATAGGCTTTTTATGGAGGAAAGTTAAAGGCTATATAACTTTACGCTACGACCCTAAGGATCAGAGCAGTAATTATGAATATGAAGCAATCTGGCAACCTGTAGGCAAGTACGAGAAGTGAGAACAACGATAGGCTACACATGTGCGTTGGCCTTAAGCGCTCGCCCCCAAGCCCGGTAAAGCTGTAAAAGCCATCAGCGGCTTTGTTTTTGGATAGGGCTCCTCAGGTTAACAGTAAGGTCAGATAAAAAAAAAGGTGCACTGGCCGCGGCGCGGTGGAGAGTTGGTCGAATAAATTTAACACGGAGGAAATCGTGCGGCAGGCTAGAAATAAATAAAATAATTCGATACTAAATATATGACGCTCAGACTTTTGTATAGTTTTCGCAACTCGACGTGACGTCTCTATGCGTTTATATTGCGTAACAAAATGTTTAAAAAAAAACTATAAATAAATGCGCGTCTGGCTTGTATTGAAAATAGATTTTCTTATTCTTAAGTACTAATTTTTTTAGGTAGGTAATGAAAAAACTAAATATAAACTTAAAAATTTCAGAATACCTATAATCTTTAAAATATAGGTTTACAATGTTGAATAATAATCATATAATACTCAATTGTTTACATATTATACGATAATCTTTCTTTATTTAATTAACTAGTTAGGAGTTAGTTAAGAAAGTTCTTGAAAAATTTTTTTTTTCGCAATGTAACATCAAGACGTAAAGTCCTGCATTTGAATTGATTTTTCACAGATGAAAAACATAATCATAATACCATATTATTATGTGTCACTATGTTATGTTACTTCATGAACATCTTTCGGTGTGTTTTTTTAGATTCCCTCGAAAGTAATTTACCCACTATCTAAGCTTGACGTGTGTTTATCCATAATATTATTCAATTTATGAGTAGGTACACCCTACAACTGAGACGATATAAACTGTGAAAGATTTTATCATATAAAACGACTGTGAATGGATCACCTGATTGTTAATATTTATTTGATATGTTTTTCGTAATCGACTAACGTAATGGTTGAATAGGTACATAGAATTTAGTATACTTCGGCAATAAGTTGAAAAAAACGAGAACAAAAAAGGAAATACACTAGTGTGCTTATTATTATGTTGATTATACGAGTTGTATTCAGTTACTGTACACGTAACTACAATTAGTCACGTCTACTAAATATTAAATTACACTTAAAACCTCAGATTTTGCAAAAATAACCGGGATTTATTTTGGTCACAATTTACGTAGGCTGATGATAGCACATACGAAAATTGTCTCGTATCGCTTTCTCGTTCTAGCACAAACGTATATAAATGATGCATATGCTCTTTCTCTTTCGAGTTGCCGATGTTAATAATTATTTTAATTTTTTGATTAAACGTAATATATTTTAAAATGTATACACACTGAGGGCGGCTTGAGCCAAATCCTTAAATCATGGTTAAATCGTTAAGTCCATATATATTTACACAGATTTAAGATTGGCATTTATTTTGACACTACTAAAGTAAGTTTTAGTTAAAACTGAATTAAATTTTTTTTGGCGCTAGTCGCCCTGAAAATACAGTGATATGTATTGTTGTAAGCACACGATCGTTCTGCCATCCAATATAAAGTAACGAGGATATTTCTAGTCAGATTTGTAATGTTGTGTGAAACCATAACACTACTCGTTCAAAGGTATTGCATAATTTCCGCTGACTTTCGAAGTTACTTGCGTTAGTTTTAACGATATACAATTTATACAACACTGTCTAATATATTAGCAAAGAAAGTGCATCGATTTCTGTTGATTTATTGAATCTTATTTACTTTAGTATACTTTGAAGTAGGTATATTAATGTAACAAAATATTTATAATATTTCAGTGCTTATGACGACGAAATTAATGTATTAAGTTTATTATTTATTTATTATTAAGGTCATCATAAGTCGTTCTGAAACAACCTAGTTAAATTTCGGGAGCACTGCCGAGGGTTTTTAAAAAGTCTAAGACAAGACTGATTCTCAAGAAGCTTTATTAAGAATGCTTTTATTTGTTACAAATGTCTCTTTTATAAACTCTTATTCTATAAACACAAAGTGGGGCTGTTTACTATGAAATAATGAGAAATATGTCGCAATACATTCAGTCAAAACACCAGGTGTCTATCAGTAGTTTGCAGACATAATATGGGTTAAAAACGTAACATCAGCATTTCTAACGTATGTACCAATTAACAAGACGTAATAAGAGAGGGTACAGACTGCATAACTCCTCCCCCCTCAAGTTCGAAATTATCAGAGGGATGATTATCACTATGATTATTTTGATAGCAATAATTTTTACAAAAACTGAGCTTATATACTAAGAATACAAGAATTAATAGAAATATAATCACATATAACAATAAAGTTCCGGCACTAACACTTTTTACATTAATAATTCTTTCACTTGATGTTTTTAGTTCACTTTCACTGATTTTTAAAAGATTATTTAAATGTTGAAGATTTATTAATTCACTGTTATCCAAATTGATGGGTTCACGTTGCAATTGTTGCTCAGTAATTGTTATTTCGGGAAGATTAATAATCGGTAATTTTGACATCTTCAAATTACTCGTAGTAATATGGTGAGCTTTTAGCGTAATTTCACCAATTTTAACATCGCAATGGTCATCTAGGACGAGGAAGTATGTCCCTTCTATATTTTCTTTCGTTATTTCGTCGTTACAAATTTTTGATAATATATTCTCAGCGTTACTATGAAGAATCCATCTCTCTTTTCCAATTGGTTGTATCTTAATGGTCTTGATTTCAACTGGTACTGGATGACAAGAACTCGTATTCGAAGAAAATTGAATTAATGCTGTTATGCAAGTGTCTTCTGAAGTTGTTCGAGAATCATCCTCGTGACACAGGAACATTTCGTCGTGAAGTTCATTACAAGGTAAAGTGAGCGAGACAAATTTAGACCCTTTTACTAATAGGTAAGGAAATTTAGGAATAATGATGGTGGTATGATTATAAGGATTGGTCATAGGTATTGGAATTGCTCTGTAGTATGTATAAATTTCATCTCTAATTATTGGTATATCTAAAATGAATGTTATTTGACTTCCTTTTGTATAAGCTTTAAGCTCTATACATTGCTCTATTTTAACTAAATTGTCATAACTTACTGGATACACAAGTTTGTAGAATTTCTCTATCTTTTTTAACAATTCTAATAATTCATTTGAGTTTATAAGAGATTGGTGTAATATTTTTAATTTACTGAATGCCAGAGAAGTTTCAATTTCATTCAACCGAATGTAGAGTAGTTGAAAATTATGGAAAAATAAATTATAAACATTAATAAAATTATGGGTAGTTATATCAATATTAGTTTGATTTATTAATTTTTTTATTTCTCGTAACTCTTTATCTATTCGAATGAAATTGTCCTTCGTGAAATTTGTTATCTTTATCATTGATTCAGAAATATCTGATATTAAGGTTACCTTTTTAATGAGTGTATTTTGGCGTGTCGTTAGAGAATCAATCATATTTTCATATCTTAAAGCATCATTATGATCTAAGTTACCAGTTATAAGCTTAATAATAGATCCAAGAGGATTGAGAAGTCCACGTTTAATTCTAGTTGATGGAGATAACTGTTCTAATTTTTGAATACTAATATTCATTACATAATTCGTTTGAAGCTTTACATTAAAAAGTTGAACATTAGATGTTTCATTATCAAAATGTGTTTTTAAATATTGATTAAATTTAGTATATCTTTTTATATTGAATTCTAAATCCTCACGTATCAGACTTAAATCTAAAATCTTAATTATTGTCCACTTATCATAACTTACACTAGCTTGACCTTGTTTCACAAGGACTATACCGGGATTTTTATCGATTCTGTGAAGTTGAAGGGCGTGAATCCTGATGATCAGAGCCAGGAGCCCGAGGAGGTACCTGCGAAGGTCGTTTTATATCCTTAATAGGCACGTTTGTTTTTCGAGTTTTCATTTTTACAGGACAGATATTTCTGTCAATTTTACCATATACTTGTGCTTTTTGATAACGCGGTTTATCTTTACTTCGCCTTGTATTAACACCTTTTACAAATATAGTGTCCTCTTCTTGAATATCAAATGATGTTTCACCACCACGTTTTGTTTTAATCTTTTCTTTATTTTCAATTACTTTGTCTGTTAAATATTTATAAAGATATTTCGTTCGTTTCATATGATCGTTTACTAATTGTTGCGTATATTGTTTGTTAAAGTTTACTTCAAAAGTACTATTAGAATCAGTGTGTCCAAAAACTACTTCAAATGGTGTAAGACCAGTCGTTGAGTGAATGGTTTGATTGTATGACATAATTGCATAAGTCATAACGTTAGCCGCGTCAGTTATTTTATGTTCATATTTAGCGATACGATATATTTCTAAAATAGTTGAATGGAATCTTTCAATTAAACCCATAGAATTAGGATTATGTGGAGTGCTTATGTGTAATTCTATTTTATAAAATTGTAATGTTTCTTTTAAAAGTGTATTGTTGAATTCAGTACCAGAATCAGCACTGATCTTATTTGGTACGCCATAAAATGAGAAAAATTTAATTAAGGCACGAACTACTTCAGGTGTAGAGCGATTGGATATTTCAAAAGCCTGACCTAGTTTACTGAAAGCATCTATTATGGTAAGGAAGTAGCTTCCTTCTATAGAGAATATATCTATAAATATTTCAGCAAAAGGTTTTGTTTGAGTTTGCGTTAACATTAATTCTGGTTTTAAAGGTTTGCGATCATATTTTAGAGTTTTACAAGTTTCACAAGAATTGATTACAGAAGCGACTGTTATATCCATATTTGTCCAAAAATAATTACGCTTTAATTTCATAAGAGTTTCTTTGATTCCACGGTGACTTGTTTTACCTTGATGATAAGCAAGTATAGTGGCACGTTGCTCTTTTTCATCACCTAAGTATATAACTCTTTTAGTACATTCATATATTTTGACGGTATCTTTTTTAAATAGTTTTATCACGGCATTTGTAAATTGTTTACGGTGAATTTCGCTCTCAAAGTAAAAGAAATATTTAATTTTAGGTTTTATATATTCTAAAAGAAATTTCTTAACAAGGTTAGTGTTGTTTACAGGTAAATGTACTTCCAAAATTTTTTGTTTTTCATGTGATAAGTCTTTTATTGATAATTGGTTTCTGTTCCAAGTAAAAATAAGGATTTGATTAGGTTTTGTGTCGATGGCTTCTTCAATAATGGGAATACCATTCGTATCAATATCTTCAGCAGAATGTATGGTTTCCGGTAATGAACAGGCAGTAATAGTACTGGATGAAGGAGAACGAATTGGGTGAGTTAAAGTCTTATCGGAATCTGAAGGAATAGTTAACGTTTCTGATGAGTCTGAAATTAGTATTGGACTCTCAGATCGTTCAGTGTCACTCACGTTTACTCGTAAGGACATATCGTCCTTTAATATATTTAATTTAATTCGTGATAGAGCATCAGCATTACTATTTTGTTTACCGTTCTTGTATATTATGCCAAAATCGAACTCAGCTAGTCTCAATTTCCATCTAGTAAGTTTACTATTAGGTTCTTTCAGTGAATTTAACCATGCTAAAGGTCTGTGGTCAGTAAATATTGTGAATTTGCGTCCATACAGGTAAGGACGGAAGTGTTTTACTGCCCAAACGATGGCTAACAGTTCCTTTTCTATTGTACTGTAACGTGTTTCTGCATCATTAAGAGTACGACTTGCATATGCGATAGGTTTTTCATTTCCAACTGATCCTTGTGAAAGGACAGCGCCTAAAGCGTAGTTTGACGCGTCTGTTGTTAAAATGAAGGGTTTAGAAAAATCAGGAAACTGTAATATAGGAGCATTCACAAGTAGCTCTTTACATTTTTGAAAAGCTTGAACATATGATTCATTAATTTCAATTTTATTTTTCTTTTTCAAACACGATGTAAGGGGTTGTGTAATTTTTGAAAAATCCTTTATGAATTTTCGGTAGTAGCCTATCAGGCCAAGAAAACTTTTAATTTCAGTGGATGTTCTGGGAAGTGGGAAGGCAAGTACTGCCCTGATTTTATCATCATTTGGTTGTAAACCATGCTTCGTAATTTTGTGTCCTAAGTAGAGTACATCTTTTTTAAAAAACTCACATTTATCGAGAGTTACTTTAAGATTGGTTTGTTTGAGACGATCGAACACTTTTCTTAGCTTCTCTACATGTTCTTGTATACTACTAGAATAAATGATGATGTCATCTAAATATACTAAGCAATGTATACCTTGCAACCCACGTAACACGTTATCCATTGCGCGTTGAAATGTTGCAGGTGCTGTTTTAAGTCCAAATGGCATCCGTGTAAATTCAAAATGTCCCATTGGTGTAGTGAATGCAGTTTTGGGTCTATCTTGTTCATCAACTTCAATTTGGTGGTACCCACTTGCTAAATCCAATGTACTGAAGTAAGTAGATTTCCCTAACTTGTCGAATAAATCATTAATATTTGGTAAAGGATACTTATCATCAGTAGTAATATCATTTATACGTCGATAGTCTACAACCATTCTAAATTTCTGTTCACCGGAGGCGTCCATCTTTTTTGGAACTAGGTGTACGGGTGCACTCCATGGTGAAAACGATTCTTGTATAACATTATCTTTTAGTAATTTTTCAACTTGTTTCTGTATTTCATCGTTTTGCGATGGTGGAAGTCGGTATTGCCGTATGAAAATTGGATCTTCATTTTTAGTCCGGATTCGATGTTTTACTTGATTAGAAAATGTAAGAGGCAGTTTATCACAATAGAATATATCCCTGTATTCAAAACAAAGTTTTTCTATTGCTTCTCGTTCTTCTTGATTAGCATGATCTAATCGGAGTTTCGATAAATTTTGTGTAAGTAATTCATCAATCTCAAAATCATTTAATTGTTGCCCGGTTGATAGATTTATTTTGCAAGTATTATTATTAAGGCTGGTTATATTCAATGGTTCGTTAAAAGTTAAAGTCACACTATCTTGCGAAGCATTCTGCATGACTGTTGTTGCAAATGAATCTTTGCAAGTAACTATAGCGCTAGGCATACGTACTTCATTTCCAAAATTTTTAAAATTAATTATTGCTTCACCATTAATTAAATTTGTAGGCACCTTAACACGGGTTTCAGTGCGTGGTTCTAGCGTTATTTCCCACGGGGGACTATAAATTATTGGAATTTCTGTATTTTGTGTCCGTAAAATTAAATTTTTCATGTCTATAGTCGCGTTCAATATTTTTAATAAGTTAGAACCTATTAATCCGTCATATCTTCCATCTACATTATATATATAAAATTTATGATTCATCGGACTTTTAAAACTTTCCAATAAAGGTATATCTATAACTTCGTCATGTAGGCTACGTCCATGTGTACTAATAACTTCAAAAGGATCAATATATTTATAATCTGAAAAATATTCATCAGCTTTAGCGGGACTAATAAAACTTCTGGTACTTCCGGTATCAATCATTAAACGAGCATCAATTTCAGGAATATAAATATGCGGTAGTTTATTTATGCCGTCATAATTTAAGTGTACTATTTCTGGGGGTCGCTCTTGGAGGCTTTTATAGGAAAATTTACGCATTCATTTTCAGCTTCTTCAGTTTCAACAGGTTCTATGTTTTCATGATAATCGTCATAAGCAGTTTGTTGATTATCGTCAATGAAATAATGATTTTCATATTCTGTATAATCAGGTTGATAGTCTTGGTATTCAATTTCAGGGTCGTTCATTTCTAAAAACTCTATCATATTTTGTCTAATAGGACGAGCTGTGCGCATTGACACATCGCTTGCCTGAAATTGAGGTGGATTACGTTGAGGTTGATTTTGTGGTGGTATACCAAATTTAAATTGTTGATTTGGCATGTTGAAATTAGGTCGGTTTTGTGTATTGTTAAATTGTGGTTTGAACCCTTGTTGATTAGGAATACCGAATTTAAAATTATTATTTCCAAAATTTGGTTTATATCCTTGTTGGTTTAGGTTAGGTCTGAATTGTACATTTTGATTTGGAATACCGAATTTAAAATTATTATTATACGGTTTAAAATTATTTTGTGTTTGGTATGGAATTCCGAATTTAAAATTTTGTTGTCCGGAATTAAATGTATTTGGCACAAATGCAGGTTGAGGTTTGAAATTATTATTAAAATTATTTGTTAAAGTAGGCGTGAAAAATTGTTGAACTGGTTTAATATTAGATTTATTTTTATTTTTAGAATTGTACTGATATTGAAAATTGACCTCCTCCATGACAACACTTAGTGCGTTTTCTAAAACGGTACAACCTTTAAGTCGCACAATTCGAATTAAATCCTCTGGTAAATTATATAAAAATACATTCAAGCACATATTATTATAGATAATCATTTTAGCGGCTTTGAGGCCTTCATCAGTTAATAAATTGACCTTGGAGAAGAGGGTGCAGCGTGTTTGTTGTATCCTGTTACAAAATTGCGTATATGTTTCACCAACTTTAATTTTTAAATTTTCCAACTCAATTGCCACACACTCTTCCGATCTAGGATCACCAAAATGTTGAATCAAAACAGCTCTTAATTGTTCCCAAGTTGTTATGTCTTCTCTTTCACTTAGTAGAGCAGCGGCTTTACCACATAATCTACTAGTTATAGCATGAAACACATATGTAGTTTGAACAACATTGTTTGATCCGCTAAAATTTCTGATTATATATTCACTTTTTTTAATAAATAAATTTAAAGTATTTTGATCACCATCGTACTTGGGAATTAAACTTAAAAGTTCTTTTGATACTAATTGAATTGTTGATTCATTGTTGCGTTGCATTTTGAATTGTATTTATTTAATTAAACACACACAAAGTAAAATTCACAAAATTAAAATTCACAAAATAATATTTTCAAAATAAAATTCACAAAATAAATCTTATAACAAAATTATCAAAATCAAAATTCTCAAAATTAAAATTATCGAAATTAAAATTATCAAATTAAAATTCTCAAAATTAATATTTATTATTAATATTTCTCAATATCTTATAATCTATGAAGTCAAATAACTTTCGACGATTTTTATTCGAAAATTATGAAAAATAATTTTCAACGATGTTTGTTTGAAAATTATAAAAATTTGTTAAATAATTTTCAACGATTTTTGTTTGAAAATTATAACAATGTCCAACGAAAAATACAACCACAGAAAATAACAAGGACGAGACAAGGATTGTAAAAATGGTCACTTACAGTCTGCTCGTTCCCATGTCTTGCCGTATAGCTGCTTTCGCTTTTAGGACAGGATCTCTCGGAAATAGATGTGGAACCCGACGTTAACTTATTTATTGGTTCGTAGATACTCAAAATCTGCACATGAGACCGATTTGTAAGACTCGAACACAGACTTTTATTGTTGATTGAGTATCCTACCGGCTGCGCCAGTTAAATTTCGGGAGCACTGCCGAGGGTTTTTAAAAAGTCTAAGACAAGACTGATTCTCAAGAAGCTTTATTAAGAATGCTTTTATTTGTTACAAATGTCTCTTTTATAAACTCTTATTCTATAAACACAAAGTGGGGCTGTTTACTATGAAATAATGAGAAATATGTCGCAATACATTCAGTCAAAACACCAGGTGTCTATCAGTAGTTTGCAGACATAATATGGGTTAAAAACGTAACATCAGCATTTCTAACGTATGTACCAATTAACAAGACGTAATAAGAGAGGGTACAGACTGCATAACTACCTACACAATTTATTTTGTAGCAAAAATACTGTCAGTGTCTCTATAATATAAAACTTTGTTATAACGTAGAATTATTTTCAAAGTTATATTATATTGTTCTATATTCAATGGCTAAGGCAGATTTTTGAAATGGAATGTACTGTTAGCTATTTTGAACAGTTTTATACGTTTTTAAACAAATTTAGCTGCCTCCAGAATGTACATGCAGGGCAAATTCAGTAAACGTAGGTTTTTAAACAAGGGCCTGCATGACTCCTATGGGGGTATACCACCATAACACATTTTTTCTGTGTGATGAAGGCACTCTGAACATCAGTAGAGTTTCCCCATAGTATTAGACCATAGCTTAATATGGAGGCAACGTATCTGTGGTACGCTGCCAATAGGTTTTTTGAGTACAAGTTTTTACTAATTTGTACAACACAAAAACAAAACTTTGAATTTTGCAACATATACTTTTTCAATGTGTGCTTTCCAGATCACAGAGAGAAATTCCGGTTTGTAATATATAAGGATGAAAGTAATATTGTTATTTTATTGTGAGTGGTTGCCGATGAATAGTAACATAGTGGAACATCGCTTCGATAATATTTTTACGCAAACTATAAACTTTTTATATTTTTTTACGATCTATGTTTCCATTTCCATTTTAGCTTGTTACAATAAATTGATTTTCTGCGAATTCTACTTTTATTAATCCTTCATTCGTACCTTTTACTGTTAACATAACTATTTATCTGAAATGATTAAACAAACGATGAATGCGTTATTTTAAAATATTAACAACCACATCAAGTAAAATTATTATGTACAATACGTTGCGGTGTGTTGTTAATAAATATATCGGTAAGACCACGCCTTGATGATATCAAAACAAAAGCGTAAATTTGGGTTAATTAAATTCCAGTGTTAGACTTTCGAAGCCCAACGTCTCGCAGAATTCGTCACGGCTTCTTGAACAAAGTAAAGCCTTATCAGCCATGTTGGTTGGTTAGATCCCTCCTCCTCGAAGATTAATGTTCGTCTAATGAATCAGCTACCATGACAAATCAGGCCTCGGTAATGGATAAGGCTTTCCTGATCTTATGGCTAACTAAATTATGTAACAGCTTTATTTTTATTTAAAGATAACTTTTAACGCTAAAGCGTCATGATAATCTTCATTTATCATTTGAATTTACGTTTTAGTATACACATAGTTATAAAAAGGTTAAATTTTTATTTTACTAGATGACCCGTGCGAATATATCGCACATTATAAAAATTTAATCAATCTAACAGCTTTTTTATACTACAAAGATGAAAAACAAGTATACGACCCCTTTGATGGTTAGCGACTACCGTAGCTTATAGATTCTTGTCATTGGCATCACTAGACCGTTACCGATCTTAAACCTCCCTACCCAAAGGAGCTCTAGAAACCCTATTTACCGCAGGAATATAACGCACGGTTATTTCGTCGTTGCAATCTTCTGTAGGGTGGAGGCTGTAATTTGTGTTTTTACTATATTATTGATTCCTTGCCGATTTAGGCACCGGTAACTGCCCTTTTTGTCCGGCAATTCATTTCCGAAGATTAGCTTTAAACTATTTGTATATGTTTCGTTAATAGCGGGAAAATAAGTTTTAAAATGATGATTTAATCATTAATTTCGGTGACGAATTGAAGGAAAGCTAGCGTTGCCAGGAATAAACAGATATGATGAGAAATACTATATAGAAATATGAGTGCAATGCTATAGAATAAATAGGATGCAATTTTTTATCGTCAAAATCTCAGGAATATTCTATTTTTAACACCTTGTTTAACCCCTCTACGTCGTGAATTTTTAATAATCATTTCTTAGTACTCACCTACATTTTATTATAAGAAACTTCAGTGCATAATTTCATGCTTTTAGACCCGCCGGTTAAAGTTGTGCGTTGTTTGGAAGTCATTTCATTACTTAAGTATATACTACAAAAATTGATTGACTACAGCATATAATAATCATAATGTTAATTAAAAGTAAATTTATGGTTGTCTTAAAATCGATAAAAAGTGAATAAAATTATTTGATTATAAAGTTAATACTCAAATCTTGCATGATCTTATATTACTCCTGGCAAACTAAGTTAACCTATATAGATTAATGTTTAGTCTTCACTGTGCTTCAACTAGATACCGCGCTACCTACAAGCAATAGCTCCTTGAATACGGCAACTTAATATCGTAGTGTGTAGTGAGTATTTGAAATTAAGCTTGTCAAAGTGATAGTATTGTAGGTATGATACTGTCTCGAGTACGCTGGTGCGGCGTAGTTTGGATTGCCGCTTTTTTATAGTACTCTGACGATATCTAGTTAGAGCATTGCGAAAACCAATTATTAATCTATGCATTTTGATCATGATATACAAAAAGAACCGAAAAGAAATGAACAAAATCGTTACTAAATAAATAAATCAGGTTTCTTTGAAGTATCTAAAATCCACTCTAACAAAAATGATTCGCGTAACCTTAAATAGAAAAGACTGCGAGCAAGTTAAATTCGTCTATTTCAATTAGAAACAGAATGTCTCGAGACTGTCGTTAGCTAGTCTCAGATGCAATCTGTACGAACATTATCCGAGTCGAGTGTTTACACAAAAGCTACAAAGTGCATTTGGCATGTTATAGCAATGAACTTACTTTGAATATTTCTCTTTATAAGTATATTGGCAAATAGTTTAGATTAAAAATTTTATGAGTTTAAAAGAAGAAATTATATTATATATTACCAGCGGTGCCCCGCAGCGCCACACGCGTTTAGTATGCAGTGATATTTTTGTATTATAAAAGACAATTTTTACACCCATCAATTAAGGATTGACATACATCCCGTTTACAAAACTTCATCAAAATCAATTGAGCATTTATATATTTTTTTTACTATTATAAAAGTGTTATTTACAATCCTTACAGCTTATCGATTGATTATCAATTGACATAAGCTTCTCGTGTACAAGATTTAATAAGAATCGGTCAAGCCGTTTTTGAGATATATTCGGACCACACTACTGACCACATATTCGTGATCAGTATCTTCCTTTTTTATAGGATGTCTATTGGAAAATTTAGAAAGAAATTTACATGTACCTACTAACATTACTACAGATTTATAAATATATGTGATTTGAATTTACTAATTTATTGGCTAAGAAGAAACAGTGAAATTTTTGCAATAAAACATTTTCAAAAAAATACTTATTAAAGACGAAAATACCATGAGTCACTGAACAGTAATTTAGGAATGGCTTCGGCTTGTCAATTTCATCGAGATATGAATTAACGAGTTAGGGATGTATCATTTATACCAATAGGTATTATAAAGAGGAAAGATTTAATTTTTTCTTTGTAATGGATAAACTCAAAAACTACTTCACCGATTTTAAAAATTCTTTCACCATATAAATCTACAGTATCAGGGAGTAACATAGGCAATATTATAATTAGAAAAATTTATTTATTCCTCATAAAAATATCGATAGTTTTACACAAAGTATAAAGAATTGCCTACACGGGTGCGTTGGCGAGGTTTATTGTATAAAATTAATATGGATGAAACCGTGGGGCACAGCTAATATTATATAATTTTCAAAAGATATCACTAAAATATTTGTATTTTTAGGGTGGCTTGAACCAAATCCTCAAAATCATATTTAAATCGTTAAATCAGATTTAAGATTGACAGTTGCATACTTTTACACAAATAAACTGAATTTAAGCTAAAACGGAATTATTATTTTTTGACACAAGCAGCCCTTAGCCATAGCCCTTAAAATAAACTGTTTCAAAAATGGAAGGTCCTGTGTTTCCCTACTCTAGCATTTCTTTGAATAGTAGTATGGTAAAGAAACGGTACTGTGCCTGGTGGTAAATACAGCACAATACAAAGCCATCGACAACAATCTAGCGCCGGTGTTACCGTTAATGCCGGCGTGCGAGCAGCCGGCAACTGAATATAACATTTATTGATTCCGAAGCACGACAAATCAAAGAGAGTAACAGTGTTGGGGTTATCACCAGATATATGATGGTCGCAACCACGGGTCAGATATCTGCCACCCCGCATATGTTTGTACCTGCGTGATTTTTTCAGAAACTAAACCATTGATTTTCACGATTTCTTACTGGAGTAATCCATATAGGTGATTATTGGAAAGTTTTAGTACACAAAAATATTAAGGCCCCGTTATTATGTGCAGACTTATAGATATAAAAAGTATTTTTATTCTTATAATAGATATTTTTTACCTTAACTTATCAAGTTTTCTATCTAATAAATAATTAAGCAAATTATAAAATGCACAATTTACTTACATACTAATATGCGAGTAAATACAAATATGAACCGAAGGTTTGTCCTTATAAAGATATATACTATATATTATATTCTGTATCTTGTAGTCGTTTTCATTTACCATTTACCGGAGATTGGTAGTCAGCTCTATGTGTTATGTGTCATAAAGAGTATATCTACGCCCGAGGTGAAAATAGGTCGACATATGAAAATCCTCTTTCCTATCATTTTTCGAAGCAGAAAACGGTTTTTTATACTATACAAGTTACAATATATGTAAACGTTTACTCCATGCTTTGGGATGAACGACGAAGAGTAGAGACACTACCAATAAGTATATCTATACAAATAAATAAAACTGAAGTGCCTGTTTGTAATGTCAAAATAACTGTTTTTTACTATATGTATATGAAAGTATATACGGTAATTATGACTAAAACAAAAACATTTTATTTTATTTTTGTCTGTCTGGTTGTACCTAATTTGACAGAACTCTCTCTGGTAGATAACTGATATTATTAAGAGTAACTTAGGCTACTTTTATTTTAGAAAAAGAATTAGGGTTGTTACCGAACGAATAAAATAATCTGGTAATGATGAATGAATAAATTCGGCCGCTTAAATGGCTTATGCTGAGTAAACCATAAGGGATATATCAACTAAATATAGTACATAATTGTAGATCTTAAAAAAAACTACAAAAAAGCCAGCGAGAGCGTATGCCTATCTTCTAAGAATAACACACTATAAGCATTTTTGTCTTTAAAATAACCGGGAGCAGAAGTAGCACGATTCTCACGTGTGTCCGATCGACGGCATTCTCTAGACCACGCGAACGTAGCTGCGAGCACAGTTAGTAATAATATAAGTTATAGTGTAATTTAGATCTTATATTATCAACCACGAAGTATGTATACGTACATAAAAATCCTTATAAAGAAAGTTATCCGAGAATATAAATACCAGTAACTCACAAGATATATTACAATATTTTCAACCATATTTTCTGTTCTTAAATTACTATATAGAACAAAACATCATCCTCGGTTTCGAGTAAATAATAGAGTCGACGTATCGATTTTCACCAAAATAAAGTGAATGTAGCATGTACATGGCTCAAATGTGAGCGCGTTATCCAGTACCGCTGTCCCCAAGGAGTCGGAGTTCCACCGGCACGGCACACCTGTATTACATTCCGCATACGCTCCCGGAATCAGCAACAAAGGTACATTCCCACCCAGGAATGACTGTCATAAAGTTAATACTCATATCGAATAAAATTTAGTAACAACGACGATACATTTTCCTCGCCTATTTATTTTCTTTATTACAATACCGCGGGGTATTGTTTTCTTTTAGAAGAAACAACATTGCAACGTTTTATTTATATTTCATTTTATTTTATCCACTACGGACGATTAAAACGATTCTTTTGAAGATTCTTTACATACTTTGTTTTATATTATTACTCATCTTTCGTGTTTAAAGTGAAGAAAGAAAATGTTTCTTTATAAAAATAAGGATAAAAATTTCCCGAGACATTTTTTTAATTTTAAATCATCCTTTTAATTAATTTTTATACAAGCTTGAAGCAACTGAGACTGAACTACACGAATCAAATAACCGTAGGACTGTTGGAAAAATAAGATGCACTTGGATTTGGAGTAACCCTGTGAAGGGATTCATCGACGTTGAAAGAAGCGTAAGTGGTTTTCATAAAAACAGAAGTAGCGCTTCATTCTTTGACATACCAGACGGGTATGACGAATAAATGTTGTAATAATATTTTTAATTTATTAAAAACATTATTAATTTAATAATATTTTTCATACGTTCTAATAACTTACTCGTACTTCACTTTATTTTATTTTTTAAATTACATTTGCATTATTTTTTTTATCAATGTAGTGGGCGCCTATAATAGGTTCGCACATCTGTATTAGACTTAGTATGAATTGTAAAAATGGCTCAAGTATAATAAGCGCGCTGTTGGTGCTTCTTTAATAATTAAACAGGTATAGTTAGGGCACTTAGAGTGTAGCTTGAGAGGTAGGTAGTGACAGAGACCTCTCTTTGGAAATTTCTTTCTACTTGGGGTACCTCCACTCTACAGAAGATCATGTCCAAATAACCTTGTGCTGTGTTCGTACGGTGAGTAGGATTTCCAGAGCTCCATGGGTAAAGGGGGTTCGATTTCAGCAACGCTCGATTCATAATTCTGGTGTTACGAGCGCCCATATGCCACGTTAACCGCTTCGTTGTTTAAAAAAGTATAAACACATGAAAATAAACATGAGTAGAAATCTGTAATTAAAAGAAGAAGGAAAAGCTGTGGAACATACTGCTATTAGGTAAGTATATATAACATAGTTAAAATGGTTTTAATATATATAAACATGGATGTACAAAACTTTAATAAGAAAAGTGGAACATAATGCTATTATACACATACTAGTACATATATTCGGAGTATATTAATTGTACTAAACTTATGCAAATGAAATCAACGTAGTAACACTAACTAAAACCACTTCACAAATAGAGAAATGGGAAATTTCAACAAAGATACTACGCGGTAGGTCGGTGTATAGGTAGTAAGATTTTATGGTAGGTATATCTATGTATAGTTAATCGCTCAGGTATGTCCTAGTTAAATCCACAGTATATACCTAATCGGTTCCATTCCATTAAAGAAATGTGAATTGAAAGAAGGATCGTCCCGAAGCCCGAATGTAATTGTCCGTGTTCGAAGCAAACCGATTTCTATTGCTTATTGGCTCCGAGGGGTTCCTTGCAATTTTCTTAATGTTACTCTCTGACAACTGAATTTTATGACACTGTTTTAGGACAGCGAATGGTATTTGAAAGAATCAAATCTTGGCCAAAAATCGGATTCCATTTATCCCATTTTACTGGTACATTTTTATACTTTCTCTAATGTGATTTATATTATTAATATGTTTATTAAAAGTTTGAGTTGCATGCATTCATTATATACACCCGTAGTTCCTTACTGAAAAGTGTATAGCAAATAACAGATACAATGATCGGCTTCCCCTACCGACACGTCCTATTAAAAAAGATGCTATATAATATAAATCAGAGAATCGTGTCGATATGATTAAGGAGTCCATATTAATGACTTAGTGTTCGTACTATTGACGTATCTATTGACTGGGCGTGATAGTAACAGGCGTGGGAGCTCTGTGACTGTACGCACTTTATATGCAGGTAGCGCCCGGCTTGAAAAAATTCTCGACTGAGCTGTGAGATACTGAAGACCTCAGTTAATAAGTCTACTTACACTACAATAAACACTGTTGCGAAGTGTCGCCGTGCCGCGCCGCGCCTCTCGCTGCTCATCTCGCTGCGTATAAGATAACATCCAATTGCAGTAACTTCTAACAGTCATTACCTACCACTACCAGTAAATACACAAAAAGAAAATTAAAGTTAACAGAGTTAATCTTAAGATATGTTCAACGCTGCAATAAAGAAATTACTAGTAGTTCGTTCTCATATAATCGTTGATAAAATTAATTATTAAATCACCCTAATGCGCGTACTATTTATTACTAAGCTCTATGAATTTCTTGCCGAGTGTTTGTTGTATACTATAACTCGTTACCCATAAATTACTGGTTGGTCATCTATATTAATAAATACATATTTATTTAGGACAGGACCGTGGTCCTGTCCGTACTTTTAATATTTTGCCAAAATTTCCCGATAGGTACATTTATATATAACGTTACTGATCACGAATATACCATTAAAAACATTTTTGTCTGTTTGTATGCCCAGATTTAACTCAAAAAGGGCTTGACCGATCCTTATGAAATTTTGTACACGGGATGCTTATGTCATCGGTCAATTGATACGGTATAAGATTTGTCAATAGGTATTACTTTTAGAAATCGTAAAAAAATAATTTCCAGAAATTTTAAATTTCATTAATTCTTCGCGGATTTTGTGCACGGGAAGTATACGTAATTGAATAATTGATGAGCTATAACAATTGTCAATATTACTTGTAGAAACAGTACAAAAAAGAATTTCACAATATTAAAATTTCATCAATCCTCAACCGATTCTCATTACATCTTGTAGACGGGAACCATACATCATACTATACATCATAAGAATCGTTAATAATGCATTAGAAATTGTAAATTAGAATAATAGTTTTCAATCGATTTTCATGAGAATTGTACACGGGAAATACATGCTACTCCTCAGTTGATACGGCATATGAATTGTCAACAATATAAATAAATATAAAATTTCGGGATATAAATACCTACTGTGTAGTAACAAACGCGTACGGAGCAGCGGGCACACCGCTAGTCTGTTATAATTTTTTTGATAAAACAAGTAATTGTTAGTTAAAATTAAAACTGGGACCGCAACCTGTTTTTATGAAAATGAAAAAAAAAAAGAATACCAACGTCATGACCGCCATGAGTAACAGGTATACTAGCAACCGCCTGCGACTTCGTTCCTGTTAATTAAAATGAATAAAATATAGCCTGTCACTCAGGAGAATGTAGCATTATATCAGTGATTAAGTTAATTCTTACAAATAAACAAACAAACTTTATGTATTTATTATTATATAATTAACTATTATTATTATAACTATTGGTATAGTTTCGTACTCCGTAATGGTAGTTATTATTAATGGTAATAAATTAACATAAACCTACAAAAACATATATCCACGTATCGAATTATTATTAATGGCTTAAGTTTACAGCTTGAAAATTGTCAACTAATGGGGCAATGTAAGAGAAACAGTGATTGTATTATAATTTCTCTTTGAAAAACAAGAACATAATTTATGAGTAAAAGCTGTTGTGGGCTTCTAAGTTTCTACATTAAGAAACTCTTTAAAACATGAAAGAATTTATTTTATTAAAGTATTATAATAGCCATAATTTTTTACTGTTTATTAAAGTTCTAAGAAACTACGATTTTTATAAGAACTACGCGATCAGCGATGTGTTTTTTGCCGTGGAGTTATCGGGATTATAATATTAGTATAGATTAACAAGAACAAAGTCACGAGCGGTTCCTAGTCATAAATATGTTAAATCAGCAACACCAGATTAGAAGTCTATCTTTCTTAAAAAATATATCTAAATAATATTTTATTTAATGTAAACAAATAGCAATTGTAAAGTATTTTATAGTTCGTTTTAATTTGGAAACAGCATAACCTTGTTTTTACAGTTACTATATTTAGTATGACGATTAATAATTTTACTTATTATCAAAATTACCCATTAATAGTAATTACATCCGAAAGATTAAACCTATGAAACCTTATACCTATGTTATTATTTCTACTTTGATTTAAATATATTGTTATTTTTAAGTTAATAAAAATATAGAAAAATCGTTTTCGACAGGGCATGAAAGTGATAACCTTTTTACAAGAGCCTAAGTATTTGAAATAAACAAATAACTAGGCAATTTAGAAAGTTTTATAAATTACTACTCATCAAAACTCGAATGTCTTACGAAAGAATACGCAGATTAATTTAGTTTTGTACAAAGACAAAGTAAATACAAAAGACAAAATAAATTTGCCTTTTACTATTTTATTTAGTTGTGCCTTTGATCGTGTTAGTATCGCATCACAGTAAATAATTTAAAAAACTCGTTGTTACAAATATTTTCAATTATTTTTAGTAATAAAAAATAATCAATACGAACGATTAGGTATCTGTCTGAACTATCGGACTCGTAATACCTTCTCCTTTCGTTTCCCCTATAAACTGACGTTGCGGAAACAGGACGAAATGAACGACCAATGACTTTCGTTTTCTTATAATTCTTTGTATTGTTCTGAACAAAATACAGTGCCACTTGACTGAATATCTAATATAACGGCAACTTCCTATTCCTCTTATTCTTATTTGTTATATAACTATAGTATCGATTTCCTTCAACAGAATACAGGTAAAATGTACTTTGCGGAAAAACGAAACTAAACTATCGTTTCAATACACTTCTTAAATCATTATAATAATTACACAACAATAGATTTAGTGGTCAATCTAAGTACTATATTTCCTGCTTTGTGTAGGTATTATTATTACAAATTGCAAAAGATATTAGAAGATATAAAGATAATCTTATATTGTATGAATATCTTGGGTGCGTCTGTTAGGGTTTCCATATCTTCTGATCGACTTGACTGATTGAGTTTATTGCTGATTATATATAAGAGAAATACCACTCACTTACTGACTCACTCATTACAAGATCCGATTGACTTGAAATTTGGTATTTTTATTCCTTTTGCGATTGTAGAAGCTCACCAAGAACGGGTTATACGCAAATTCTATCCAAAATTTTAACACAGGTGAAACTGTCGTGTCCCTCTAGTAACAATATTATGTTTTTTTAACGAGACGATGGTTTGTAGATATGTTAGGATCCGATCGGTGGCGCTGTGATCGAGTCATTAACGAGCCATTAACTACCAGAAAGGGCAGAAAAATGTCTACCGTCCCAGCTAGTTTTAAATAATAAATAGCTTGTTAAAATATAGCTAATTTAAAGACATTGCTTTACAGCTTATTTTCGACCTTTCGCACTAAAGATTACTCTCTAAAACTTTTACATCACATTTAGATTCTATATGAAGTCACGACTGAAAAAAGAACGACCTTTACTACTAGGTATATAGCAACTTATAAACATTAAATAAACAAAGGATAAGCAATATGATTCTTAATTGGTTTCTATAAAAACATATATTTATAATTAGTGTCATTTTTCTTATTTGCTAATTAATATGTGAACACGTTGTTAGGTATCGGTATGGCTTTGTTTAACACGGACTATGGATCTTTAATGTACGTATATTTTTGTATCGTTTTTAATTGGTGCTCGTTTTATTTCCCTAATGAAATAAAAATTACACATTTTTCAGTTCAATGGTAAATAATGAAAGAAATCATTTCTTTACACAATTATAGGTAATGTACAGATTAACAAATACATTTTTGAATTTACTATTATATAGCGCTGGTAACACTCTGTATCTAAAATAATGATATATATTGATAAACCCACTTACCTATATTTATATTAATTTGAAGAAAACTGAAAACTGATAAACATTCAAACTTCATTAATTCGCTACAATGGATCATAAAGTGTCTTATTACTGTTAGTATTGCAAAAAATATTATTATTTGTATGTAAGGAAACAATTTTTTCCGCTGTATTCGGAATATCCTTGAGTCCTACTATCTTCAGTATCAATTGTTACGTGAGTACACAAACACAGCGTATCAAAAACATGAACAAATAATGGTCATACATCTCTGCCAAGATAACGTATTCCCCAGGTAGGTACGACGATCACCGGTTTTTGTTTGGCGTGTGAAAAAGAGGAAATTGATAATTCACCTGGAAGTGTCGCCGAGTGGTGTTTGAAGAAGCAATTTATTTTATTGCCCTTTCTCTCAAATCACATTTCATAAAGCTTCTCATTATGTAATAACTTTATTTCCACATAGAAGATTATCTATATAAATAAAAATCATTTGCTGCATGTATGAAATATCACCACTTGAGAACAGCTCGATCGATTTGTTTTATTATCAAAATAAGGTTTGTATGAATGAAACATTTGGAAAATTTACCAGGAAACGTCGGAAATTTGGATTTTTCCCAATTTTTTGTTTGAACTCAAAGAAATATTCCACTGGGTGAATCCCCTTTTCAACGAACTGATTGATTGAAAATCAACGCACATCTAAATCAATAGAGATGGGAGACATGTTATAAAATAAACATATTGTTTTGTTAAGCGCACTTTTGATTTTCCTCATTTGATAGTAAATTGTACCCGTGCGAAGCAGGGGTGGATCGCTAGTTTATAATAAAGATAAAGCCTTTTATTAAAAACTTGTATAATATATGTATTGTGTTAAAGTAAGTCTATCTGCAGTTGTGATAATATAAGCCGTGTGTATTATTAAGCAGGTGAATGTAGAAACGGAGTTAGGCTGGAATTAGATCCGTGGTTTGCATACACCTAAAGCATAAATGAAACTAGGTAGTAGCGTAAGTGTCATCTGTCTGATAACACATAACATACTCATACATTCATAGTTGAAAGTATTTTCGGTGCAAAAATATTTATAAAATAATTTTAATTTCAAATTACATGATTCTTATACTCATTGTCCGGTAAATTGTTAATGCGCTTAGGAAGATTAATATAGAACCTAACGTCATTAATGAAACAATTTTTTTTCTTACTAAGTCTTTAAGATGGGATTTATGTACACTTTATACATAAATATTATTTGTATGTTATTCTTATATTGTCCAACGTCGCTGAAGGATGATGTTACATACCTAACGGGATCGGAAAATCAAGATACCCAAAATTTGTTTATGTGACGTACTTTCATTTTGCGGAATATATTGCCATACGGAATTTGAAAAATATTGTTTTCTGATTATTCCATAACTTGTTTCAAAAACCTCATAAAAGAACATCTGAGTTTATTCAGATAATACAGGTTGAGCTAGTTAGCGTGGTTTTGCAAATTCTAAATTGACAAATGTAAAGTTGAGCTCACAAACAGGACTGGCAACGTAAACTTTTCCTTTTGTAAGGTATGTGTTAAGCTTTAACCGTATGGCCAGAGTTATACTACTCAATATCCGTCAGAAAGCGTACATAGCGTGAGTATTCAGGCGCTAGCGCTAACGGAACAGTGGCACACGCCTCGCGATTGTGTCGTAACTCGGACTTAGATAACGAAAGCT
The DNA here is from genome assembly GCA_033032175.1 of Saturnia japonica. Classification (NCBI taxonomy): domain Eukaryota; kingdom Metazoa; phylum Arthropoda; class Insecta; order Lepidoptera; family Saturniidae; genus Saturnia; species Saturnia japonica. The sequence goes on from CM065314.1 coordinate 12,191,105, forward strand.
ATGTTCCACTGTGCTCACTGACTGGAATGTTTTGTATTCGTTATGAATAGAGATATTAATTACCACTATTATTTAACTTAACTCCAAACAAATGTTATTCTTTACAAAATTAAATATTTTCAGAAGCGCTTTATTCCTAAATGCGGAATGACATAGGACTTTTAGGGAGTAAGCTCGTTAAGCTGTAGTGTATACTCAGAAGGCAGTGTTTGCGTATCGCCTCAAATCAGCAAAACAGTTTCAAGTTACACACTCACACACACAATCTCTGAAATAAGCGTGCGTCGTGACGACTATCGCAAACAACCTTGGCAACTTAGCCCGCGAAAGCTTTACTAACTCCGGCCACGGGTTTAATCCCAAGCAAGATTTCCCCAGTGTGTGTAATTTTAATTACAATAATATAGCAATTACAACTTTCTCTTAGATCATGTATTAGAGAAATATTTTTGGAAATTCTTCAACTTTCACTATGAATAGATCTGGTTTTTGCCACAACTACAAATTTAAAATGTATTAAAAAAAAAATTAATAATAAATTTATTAAAAAAAACTTTTATTTATAAATTATCAAAGTAAAAAGTAAATGATAAGATAATTTTCAATTAATAAAGTTATAGGAGAAGACTATCTTTGGTCACTGATCAGAGGCGTAGAGAGTATATAATAAATTAAATTTATATAAACTTAGAAGTAATTTTTTTTAAATGTCTTTAAAAGCTTGATTGAAGCTTCAGTTTAAGTGAAATGACGGTATACGCCTCAAGCTTTTTAAAAAATGTCATTGCAATTATAGAACTTTTCACGAAGTTATTTATTATACACTCCAAAATGGACATTAAATGAATAACAACTAACAAAAACAACATTTCGAAAGAAATTTAAATCTTGCAAAGTGAGCAGCACTTTATCAGTTACGAATACACATCTGCGGTTCATAAATTTAAATAAAATCTATATCAGGTAGGCAGGGGTCTAGAAAACAATTTGGGAACCTCTGGTCTTTAGTGATTTCAAACCTTCAGACCGCAAGAACGAGGCTCTTGAAAAACCTAGAACCTGGCGAGGAAGGTACAGAAATGCTTGATTAGACCGTCGTAATTGAATCAAGGTGATATTTTTTTTTAGGAAAGTATCTATAAGGAATGATAAAAGGTTTTTTACCTTCGACAAAAAAAACTGTAAGCACAGAAACACGTTGAAATATTAAGTACTAATTTTTAGCCTTCCGACACGTAAATGCTTTGTCCTGAATGTCTAACGGATCAACGCACAGCCTAAACCGCTGATCGTAGAGACCTGAAACTTGGAGGGTGTGTTCTTTGTATAACGTAGGCATCCGATAAGAAAGAATTTTCCGAAATTCTAACACTTAGGGGGTGAAAAAGGGCGGCAAAATTTTTAAGGGACAAAGTGATTAAATAATAATTATTAAAAAATAAAATAGAAAACTTAAAACCACTGGCTCAGGAAAAGCAGGTTGTATACAGTAATGACATATAGCGTTTACAAGCTGATTTACAAATAAAGGAAATTTTATAACAGCAATTATTTCTGAAAATGAATGTTTACAAAAAAACCTACGTGAACATATGGTCTCAGCGGGTGAGTTGAGGGAGTTAGTTGCGGGAAATGTGGAGGGGATGCAATCGCTCAACAATTGTATGTTGTGTGATTGTGTTCGCTCTAGGTCCTCTGTATGGCACACAACCACTGATAAAAAATTTGACTCAGGGATCAGTTGCCGGGCACGCTATGTCCTCTGAAGTTGTTCATATTCTTCCTGAATCAGCTACACCAGTCTTTACAATATGTCCAGGTTTAAATTGGAATAAATCAAGTATTACTAATAATTATCTAAGCCATGGAGGTGCTAATGTCAATGATGTATCGAAAACTATAGTTTTTAGTGACAGAATAGGTAAGGGTTATAGGGTCGATGTTGGCCCAGAAGTTGAAAGGAAAAATGATTAATTATTGTATGCCAGGTGAAAGACTGTTGAAGAAAAACTATTGAAATTGGATGTGGTTGAATTGGTTGAAATTGCATGTCGTCACAGTGACAAATATAATTTAAATAATATAAAATTTAAAGACCGAAAAGATATATGTAGTCTCTCAATAGACCGTATTTGTGAAGTGGCTTGTGCCGAGATGGATGGATTAATTGTATTATGTGTTTACAGACCTCCATTACCAATAAATTACTATTTTTAGAAACTATGGAGGAAATATTATCGAGAATATTTAATATCAATAAGTCAGTTTTGGTCTGTGGTGACTTTAATATAGATATTTAAAATTCGTTGCCGGAGGTCACTGCATTCACATCGCTATTTAAGTCGTTTACCTTTGATCCGCTTTTTAATGAACCAACCAGAACCACGTCCCAAACTACATCTGGTATAGACAACATTTTTAGTAACTTCAAAATTATTAGTAATGACATTATTACTGGGATACGGTCTGACTATAAAGGCTAACTTGTTGAAATAAACTGTTGTAGACCTAGCAGTGATTGTAAGAGAACGGTGAGACTTATTTCAGAAACTAGATTAGATCGTTTAAATGATAGCATTAAACCGCAATTATGTACAGAGGTTTTAGACGATATAGATCCAAATACTAACTACGGCTGCTTGTTTAACATTATAAGCACTGAATTTAGTAAACATTGTCCATCAAAAGTTATTAGTGTTAGGAAAAAAATGGTTTTTAGTGAATGGGCAACCAAAGGAATTATTAAAAGTAGATACCGACTATATGATTTATATTATAGGAAATCATTGACAACTAGTGATTCATTTCATGCTTATGTTAGAGATTATTGTAAAATATTTATACGAGTTTGTGGTGCTACAAAAGCGATATTTTTAAGAAATAAAGTTCTTAAATCTAGTATTAGGACAAAAACAGTTTGGCATATAATAAATAAAGAAACAGGAAAAGATAGGAAAAATGATAATTCGTGCTTCGAGGGAGTACATAATTCAAACAGTTCAGAGGTAGCAACTGTTTTCCAGGATTATTTCACAAATATAAGCTTAGCAGTAACAAAAAATATAATATCATCACCCCAGGGCGCTGCACCACTTTTGGATAATCTTATTACACTTGTGGATTCTAAATTTTCTTTTAGATCTGTTAGTGCAGGTGAAATAATGAGGACTTTTAAACAATTAAACTTTTAAAATACTGAAGATATTTGGGGTATGTCAGTAATCGTAGTTCAGTACTAAATTGTCAATATTTCACCATATCTGGCTAATATATTTAATCAGTGCATAGAAACAGGGACTTACTCTAATTTATTGAAAATAAGTAAAGTAGTTCCTCTGTTTGAATCAGGTTGTAGATAGAAGTAATCTTGGAAATTATAGACCAATTTCTGTACTTCCGTCGAGTATTAAGATTTTCGAGAAAATTATGCTCAAGCAGTTAGAACAATATTTCAAAGCACAAGAGATTTTGAATGGTCGGCAGTATGGTTTCACAAAATCTAAATCAACCACTGACGCTGGTGCAACGCTGCTAAGTCATATATATATGGGCTTGGGAGGAGTCGCAGGATGCAATCGGTGTGTTCTGCGATCTCTCAAAGTCCTTCGACTGCGTTGACCACAGTACGCTTATACTTAAGCTAAAACACTATGGCGTGCGTGAAACTTCTCTCGACCTCAATTCCTTATTTAACAGAACGCTGTCAGAAAACGGTCGAAAACGGTGCTGGCATGGTTCTTTTTGCAGACGACACTTCACTTATAATAATAGGTCTTTACCTATGAAATTGCCGTTCTGCAGTACTGGCTATTTCAAATCAAAATAATTTTTTTTTTTAGCTAAGAATTCTAATTTCAAATTAATTTTATTTTAAAAACATGGAATTCTTTTTCCTAAAGTAGTCATTTGTTTATTGATTAGTGTTACATTTTCATCGCATTTCAATCTTTTTTGTCATCATGGATACGTTAAAAATTCGAGTAATTATGGAATATAAGTACCGTCGTGGCAGCAACGCGGCACTAGCGGCACGCAACATGAACGACGTTTACGGAGCTAACACTACAAACCAACGCACCACCTGTTATTGTTTTGCTCATTTCCGTTCTGGTAATTTCGACCTGAAAAATGAAACTCGCGGTCGTCCGAAGACTTTGGTCGACAATGACGAATTAAAGGCGATTGTGGAAGCTGATGATACACAATCTACGGCTGAATTAGCATCAGCTTTCGACGTTAGCGTCAAAACAATATTGGTCCATTTGCGTCAAATTGGCAAGGTAAAAAAGCTTGACAAATGAGTGCCCCACGAACTCAATAATCGACAACGCGAAGTACGCGTCAAGACGTGCCTTGCACTGCTCAACAGACACACAAATGAAAAAAATTTTGAACCGTATTGTTATCTGCAATGAAAAATGGATTCTGTTTGATAACCGCAAGCGCTCAGCAAGTTGGTTGGATCCTGGTTCAGCACCTAAACAATGCCATAAACGAAAACTTACCCCTAGAAAAGTGATGGTCACTGTTTGGTGGTCTAGCACCGGTGTGATCCATCATAGCTTCTTACCAAACGGGGTGAGCATTACTGCAGATGTGTACTGTGAAGAACTGAACACAATGATGGAGAAGCTGGCATATCTCGAACCAGCATTGGTCAATCGCTCGTAACCGCTGCTCCTGCACGACAACACGCGACCTCATACTGCACAGCAGACGGTTTCCAAGTTGCAAAAACTGGGGTTGGAAGTTCTCCATCATCCGCCCTATTCACCAGACCTTGCGCCTACAGACTACTACTTTTTCTAGAATTTGGATAACTCCTTGGTGGGAAAAAAATTCAATACACGAGAGGCAGTACAAAATGCCTTTGAAGAATTTGTTGCCTCCCGTCTAGCTGATTTCTTTAAGAAGGGCATCAATAAACTGCCACTGCGCTGGCAAAGATGCGTTGATTGCGTGGGTGATTACTTCGATTAATACAAATAAAAAATACATGAAAAAAAAACGTTTAATTTTTTTCATACAAAACGGCAATTTCATAGGTAAATACCTAATATTTAAAGGGAAAAGAATAGATTCGGAGCGTAAGCAATTAAACAACACCTTAGTTAAAATCTCTGAATAGTTTGCTTTAAATCATTTACTACTAAATGCTAACAAAACCAAATGTATGAGATATGTATTGCCCAATGTTCGGCGTGTTGATAGTAGTATCAAGATAGAAGGGAATTTAGTAGGCTTAGTTGATAGTATTGTCTTCTTGGGCATTACCCTTGATTCAAAATTACAGTGGGGTCCGCATATTAAAACTTTGGCGGGAAGATTAAGTTCTGCTCCATTCGCAGTACGCAAGATTCACCAGTTAACAGATATTGCCACCGCTAGGTTAGTCTACTTCGCTTACTTTCATAGCTTAATGTCTTACGGTATTTTGCTGTGGGGTTCAGCAGCTGAGGTAGATACCATATTTATATTACAAAAGCGGGCAGTTCAAGCAATATTAGAGTTCGAGAAATATGAGACCCCGCGAATCACTAAAGAACAAGTTCCAGGAATTTAGTATTTTAACTTTGCCTTCCCAATACATCTTTGATAACTTAGTGTATGTCCGTAAAAACTTAGACAATCTGGATTTTGTCAAAGATCAGCACAATGTAAATACTAGAAATAGAAATAAATTAGTGGTACCGTGTTTTAGACTTAGTAAGACTAATAAAAGTTTTTTAGGTAATAGTGTTAGGTTCTGTAACAAAATCCCGAAGCACTTTACTGATTTGCCGGACAACAAGTTCAAGGACCATGTCAAGCGGGCTTTACTGTCAAAAGGTTATTATAGGGTGGATCATTATGTGAATGATAGTGATGTCTGGAAGTGACTCCCTCTCTGTCCATCCACTAAATTATTATTATTGTACCTGTTATATTAACATTTGTACAGTTAAAAAAAAAAAGAGATAAACTCGATCGAGTTTCTTACCGGTTATTCTCGATATCTGGGATATTTTCCGAACCTTCAGTAGTGTTTTGACGTTCTTAAGTGCCTTCTTAGGGCCTAAATTGAATAAAGATTATTTTGATTTGATTTGATTTGATTCTTTGGTCCAATCTACTTCAAATTTTGCATAAACTTTTTTTAACAGAATTGATGGAAGTTGTGTTTCGTATTTTATTGAAATTCATGCCCAAACGGGGTTAAAAAGGAATAGCAAGTTTTGGCGGTGATTTGCTTCGAAGTTGATATCAAATACTCCTTAGTGCTTTTGATTTAAATTACATTTTATTTTGAAACATGTTTGAAAACTCAATCCCATTTTATTCAAAAAAGGTTGAACTCACTTAAAAATAAGTAAATACTCTTTAAAATTGGAATGTCTCAAAAGTCACCGTACTATATTAGTAACTCATTTGAAGGTTTCTAAGCTTAAAGAGGTTATGCACTTTTAGGACATGGCCTCATAGGAACGTAGAGTTCGAAATTTGGCTATAATACATTTTGGTTATAAGTTATACGAATCATTTCATACTAAAAAAAACATGTAAAATCTATACTAATACTAATAATACAATAAAGCGGAAAAGTTTTTTGTTTGTTTGTTTAAACATGCTCATCTCTGGAACTACCAATCGGATTAGAAAAATTCTTTTTTTATATGATTACCAGACTCACGAGGAATAGTATAGGTTATATAACATTAGGCTACAGTTTCTAGCTAGCCTTAAATATTGAATAAATATTATGAAGTGATGTAAACTTGCGCTGCTGTGCGAGCCGCGAGCGCGCACTAACTTATTAGCAAATACTCCAATTCCAAGGGGCATACGCACAGTGAATCTTCTGTCTCAGGTAAGTGATATTTTTAGTGATAGTTTGACGAAACTCAAAGAACTTGCGGATATATTAGTGACTAGTTTAAACTAGCAATTTTGTAATTGTATAAGCATATAATATGTTTTGGTTTATTTCTTAATATTGTATTACGTGTGTCTATGAATTAAATAAATAAAACAAAATAAAATAAATATATGAATAAATAAAATGTCTATGGCAGATCCTAACTCCTAAGTATACTATAGAATATTTATTAATAGCTTTTACATGTCAATCTTTAATTATTATATTGACGAGATAAATAGTATTGACTGTGCTACAGTCAAAAACGGTTTCCATACTAAATTGTAAGACTAAATAAAATAAGATAAGGTTGAAGAAAAAATAAATATAATATAAATTAGAAAAAATTAAGAAAAATATTATTACATTAATATAATTAGATTAAATTAGATTTCGGGGGTTTTTTTTCTGGCTGACTACACTGTTACCCATAAGGGCCTTGAAGCCTCAGACGACTATTTCAGCTTCACCGTGACTTGGGAATTTCGTGACTGTGTGTTTGTGTATATATATATATTATATGGATGTGAAAATTAAGTATTTATTTGTATAAGATTCTACAATTTCAATACAACATGCGATGCTACAAAAAACATTAATATCCATCGACACGACGCAAATTGAAGCATTTGGAGCTCAGAAAACAAGGTTTTTAATTGTGATAAGTGGGAAAAGTAAAGCGAGATAAAGAATTTGTTACAAATTGAGGTCCGACAAACTCCCGGGTCTAATTACATTGTTATATGACAAAACTTTTGGGTCGGCTGAAGTTACTTGACTTTCCTTAGTCGGCTTTAACATTTGTCGATACTATTAAAATCACTTTTACATCAGAACTTAACAACAATAAAGTTTTAGCTGGAAAGACAATAATTATTATTATTAGTCTGCATTGGTGCACTGATGGGTTTAAGTCCCTTCAGAAGTTCGACAGTGAACTCGATCTTCGGACCTTTGTGGTCAGTGATGGCCCGCTAATTTGCGTAATTCTTTATCCATCTTACAGGACGCATACCACATAAGTAAACTATGAAACATATTTTAAGTATGCTCACCTAAAATGAACTCAATGAAAAAAAAATTAAAAAGTCCCTCAAGAATATGTTTAAATTTTTTTATCGTCGTGTAATTATGGTTTACGGTTGACATTAGTATTCTGAAATTGTTTAGTGGATATTTTGTTTTATAAAGATCACTCACGATTTTTTTGGCGTTATTAATGTAGTGTAAAGATGTTTTTGAGCGACCTGTAATATTACATAATTATTTATATTTACATAAAAATGTATGTTGAAATACAAATATGAGGTTAAGAATGGATTTCTTAAAATTAAGCCCCTAAAGGTTTGACGGTGTGTGGAAAAGTTTGCATGGAATATAAAAAAATTCGGTTCTTTATTTGATACTTGGCATGAATACTTTCGACAGAATTAATGAAACATGCATTTTAGGGTCCTTTATTAAATTCAACCCCTTAACAAAGGGTGTAACAAAATACACCCCGTATTTTATGTTAGGCCTTTGAGTCAGTTCTGACAGAAGTCTAGTAATTTTAGTACCGAATAGTTACAAACACAAGTGTGATATATAAAGATTTGAGCTTCATTGCAGTCTAGTGTTTTGTCTGCGGGTTGTTCACGTAAACTAGGTACACTGTTTGTACAGTTTTTTATTTATTTATACATGAACAATAGACAATTATAAGTGCAATTGAAATCAAATAACTTTAAAAATCTTACAGTCTACGCGAGCGACGTTGTTGGCGAAATCTTAGTAAGTATGTATTAAAGTGTGCGTTTTCAATTTGTAATACCTATACGATATCAAAAGTCTAGGTTTATTACGAAAGGATCCCTATTAAGCTGTGTTATATTAAACAGCTGATCAATTCGTTTCTCCCTTTTTGTATGATTCGACATTTTATAATATCGCGAGATACAAAAAAGTGTGGTTAAAGTGGATACTTTATAATTTTCTTGTGATATGTGTACATAGTACTTTATATTATTATTTTTACATAGCCGTTACACGAATGGAGGACACTGTGGTCTGAAGGACCTTGACAGCTTCACCGGAATTTGGGGTGAGTGCAGAGGGTATACTCAGCCGAAGAAATGCTAACAAAGGTGCCAAATAGCCAAAGTCTAACTATCCAAAATTCGATCTAAGAACTACACAAACATACATATATACATACTGAAAGTTGGCGTAATGCGTAGCGTTAATAGTACATTATTGCAAAGGTCGTGAAATAGTCTCGTATTAGTGAAGTCCTCGCCTACGGCTCAGCCTTCAAACTCATACTCGATCTGCAATTGCCATTTCCGCCGAGGCATATATAATGCTTTTCTCAAACATGAATGGAAATAAAATATACTTTTTGTATTATACACTATATTTAATTATTATTAAAAGTTACATTAGTCATATTGGGGAGTTACTAAATTTATATTTATTAAGTATGTAAATAACAAATCAAGACGAATTTTCAGCTTTGCCGCCAATTTTCTATTTATCATCTGTGCCGAAAGGCAAGCGCTTTTATGGCTATACAGCCACGTGAGTGCAATTTGTACTAAGCAAAGAAGCTTACTTCGGTGTGCCAAGAATGATAAAAGAGATCCAATCAAAGAGTATTTAATAACCCCAGCACGCCGTTTCATACAATATTGTTGGAGCGTTGTAATCTTCCAAATTGAAAAAACGCTCCTGCAATGGATTTGATTTTCTTTGTAAGTAAATTCGATACTTCTCGTCTTTTTTTTTTTCGAAACTAACGACAATATTTCCATGCATTTTTGAGAAAATGTATTTAGTTTATGTTTTCTAAATTTACTCAAAAAAAGAAAAAATAAGGGTCATTTACAAAAGCTATGCACTTCTACTCTTTCTCTCTCTCTCTCTCTTCAGAACTCTTCAGAAGCTACAGTGTGCTGGCGTGAAATGCGGTGTAGTGTTTGTTATAGTGTAACTGTATCATGCCAGTGGCTGGCTCGAGGACTCCATGCCGAAGTATTGAACCTGGGATATACCTTTTCGAATGGAGTAAAATAGAATACAATTTCGAATCCTTTATTGTATATGTCGGCGCTTGCAGGCAGTCTAAAAATAAATGTTTCAAATATACCGCCGCCTACGACGCGTCGTCGTCCCGTTCGCGACAAGTAGGCGCCTCGCCTCGCTGCGCCGCTTCCGCTCGTGCTATGTAAAGTGCGCGGATGCGTTGTATGTTTCTATTATTGTGATAAGTTTGATAATAAAATGTGCCGTCGTAATGTTGGTGCCATCCATAATGGAGGGTGGTTCATGGAACGCCCTAGTTCAAAAGACCGCCCTAGTTCAAAAGCCCGCCCTAGTTCACCTGCCGCCCTGGTTCATGTGTCACCCTAGTGCAAAACGGCCTTGGCTCATCCAGCACTCTAACATAAAAGACCGCTGAAAGGGCGGCCCCATGAATCGAAATACCTGTATTGTACCTGCTCCGTTATATACTTGTATATAGGTATGTCTACTTTAAAAAAAATTATGTGTGTGTGTACCAGAGTACACAGGTAAGAAGTGAAACTTCTTTATGACATATCATTTTTCTACTATTTGCAATTTTACGAAAATGGGGTAGTTATGGTAAAGCTTGTAACGCGCCGAGTACGTCCCAGTGTTGCGTGTGCGCCTCCCTCTCTGCTTGCACGATAGCGTCACCCAGTCAGTCGCTCGCAGCCGCGGTAGAGAGTGCCCGCCGCCGGCCCGATAGCGCACGCGTACATATATATCGTAGTTTACGACGATTAAAGTGGCTCCCAACGTACTGGCCGTGAATCCAGCGACAATTTTTTTGTGAATACCTACATATACGCAATTAAAAAAATGCCGCCGAGAAAAGTTCGTAACGACAAAGATAATGACAAAGAATCAAGTTCAAGTGAAGAATCAGTGAAATCGGTGCAAGTCACGCCTATAGCACCTGTGCTCATGTCCGGAGACCAACTGTCCTCGCTCGTGGCCGCCTTTTCTAAGGCACAGGCCGAGGCGAACCAGAAGCTGGTAGAATCTCTATTGACATCGCACTCAGGAAGGCTACCAGGTGTGGATTCTGCTGCCACTGTTATGTCATTGTCTCAATTGTCATCACATACTCCAGGTAACCTGTCTAAGTGCACCGCACGCTTCGATGGTTCATCACAACATCCCGAAGCCGTGGAAGCATTTATAGACGCGGTCGAAATATATAAGGACTGTGCAGCAGTCAGCGATGATATGGCTCTTCGTGGACTTCCGATGCTACTTCACGGTGAAGCAGCAGTATGGTGGTGTGGAATACGAAATGAAATATTATCGTGGTCGGATGCTGTGAAACACTTACGTTCGATGTACGGAATACCTCGCCCTGCATATAAGTTGTACCGAGATATTTTTGCTGCTGAGCATGGTTTGGAACGTGCTGATATATTTATTGTAAGAATAAGAGCTTTGCTAGCGAAACTACCATATCAACTACCAGAAGAGGCGCGATTGGATATGATATATGGTTTACTACATAGGAGGATTAGGAAACGTTTGCCCAGAGATCTCGTGAGTGACATTGAATCTCTGATAGAAAGGGCACGAGCTATAGAGGAATCGCTCTCGGAAAATGTCCAGAGTCATCAGTCAGTGTCGTCACCTAAGGATATCGAATATCCTACGCCGCAGCTGTCAAGTACGATGTCTACGATGCCCAGTGAAGGTGCCTCGGGTTCGAGTTCGATATGAGTGAAAGTGATAGAAAACTATTTGGCGTTTACTGTAAATCGCGAGGACACAACCGCGACTCATGTGATAAGCTAAGTAAAAAGTCTTCATTTGTTACAGATATATTTTGTTATGGCTGTGGGGAGAAAGGACATATAAGAACCAATTGTTCTAAATATAAACAAAGTAACAGTGAGAATAACAATGTTAAAGTAGAAAACGCTTTCTCATCTATATGTATTAACAATAATACACAGGGTCGGCCTATCTTGCAAGTAAGTATAAGGGGGTTCACGGGAACTGCATTATTGGATACCGCCGCGCGTCGGAGTATAGCGAGTAGTTCACTTTATCTCTTATTAAAACGTAGAGGGTTAAACTTTCGCACCGAGACTATGTCAATAAAACTTGCAGATGGTACGGTTAGAAATACTAGGGTACTATTAACTATCGTAGACGTTCATCTTGCTTCATTAATGGTACCTATCGAGTTTATTATTTTACCCGACGCGGTTAACAATGAAATGTTGTTAGGTATCGATTTTATTATTAAGGCCAAGATGATTATCGATTTTTTTAGTTATACTTGGTACTCAGCTGACCGGCCCCGGATCTTACACCCTTTGACGTGCGAAACCCCACAAGACCCATTTGAATGCGCTTCTGTGAACGTGTTACGTGAAGATGAAGGCATAACACTATCCGAGTCGGAGCGGTCTGGTTTGGAAAATTTGCTAAGTGAGTATTCTGATATTTTTAATGTAGTGGGAGAGCCCACACCATTTGCAGAGCACCACATAGATACTGGCGATCATCCGCCTATTGCCGTGCCTCCGTATCGCGTCACGCCCGCGAAGAAGGAAATAATGCGCGTCGAGTTAGACCGAATGTTAGCGGAGGATGTGATTGAGGAGTGCGAGTCCGCATGGGCGGCGCCATGTGTGTTAGTGCCGAAACCTAACAATAAGTATAGGTTTTGTGTAGATTATCGCAAGCTAAATTCGATTACCAAGACGGATGCATATCCTATGCCACGCATCGATGAGCTATTGCAGTCGACCAAGAAGGGTTGTGTAATGAGCTCGTTGGATCTCCGTAGCGGTTATTGGCAGGTGAGTACGGCCGATCGTGATAAAACTGCATTTGTTACGCCTTTTGGTATGTATCGTTTTAAACGTATGCCTTTCGGGCTTAAAAATGCGCCGGCGACGTTTCAACGACTCATTGACCGATTTAGGTCTGGCCATACCCTTTGTGGTATAACTATTTTAGGATATATTGATGATTTACTGGTGGTCTCGGAAAACTACGAAACTCATATTTCAGACTTACGTGCGGTATTTGAACGCCTACGTATTTTCAAGTTGCGGGCGAACCGTGAAAAGTGTTCTTTTGCCAGAGAGCGGCTCAAATACCTTGGACACGTGATATCACGAGATGGTATATCTCCGGACGAAGATAAGGTACGTGCTGTTCTGGAAATGAAGGAGCCAACTGGCCTCCAACAACTTCGTACCTTCCTTCAGACTTGTTCCTGGTTTAGAAAATTTATACCGGAGTTTGCAAAGACGGCTGAGCCTCTTACCCGCCTTACCAAAAAGACGCAGACCTGGAGGTGGGAAAAGGAGCATGCCAGTGCTTTTAAGCAGCTGAAGACGCTTCTCGCTTCACCCCCTATCCTGGTCCAACCTCATTATTCGAAACCCTTCGTCCTTAGAACGGACGCAAGTCATTTTGCTCTAGGGGCAGCTTTACTTCAGGGGGAGTCTCCTAACGATGAACATCCACTTGAGTATGCAAGCCGTCTCCTCACCCCAGCCGAGCGCAACTACTCCACTACCGAGAGGGAGGCGTTGGCCGTTGTCTGGGCTGTGGAGAGATTCCGTGGGTATATTGATGGTCATCAGATATACGTTAGGAGTGATCATCAACCCCTGAAATGGCTATTTTCACTCAAGTCGCCGAGTGGCAGGCTTGCTTGTTGGGCTCTGAAACTGCAATCTTTCGATTTACAAATTGAATACACTCCGGGTAAGGCTAATGTGCTAGCTGACACGCTTAGTCGCCCTGTCACAGACCATACGCCATCTGAATGCGGTGTCTGTCCGGTAACTGTGGATGTTCCGCACTGGGATGCTACATCAAACCGTGCAGCTCAGCTGGCTGACCCGGAAGTGGCCAAAATTATGAATGACCTAGAAAGTTCCAATGAGCTGTCAGTTCATCGATGGACGGAGAGGGGCTACCTCTTAAATCAAGGAGTGTTGTATAGGTTCGTAGATGACTCGGATTCTGAGGAACCTCAGTTGGTCGTACCGGAGAGCTTGCGGGGAAAAATCATGTATGAATGTCATGATTCGCCGACCGCCGCTCATGGAGGTATTCAGCGCACGATGCATCGCATATCCCAGCGATTTTATTTTTCTGGTATGAGGCGCTGTATTACCGAATATCTGAAGACATGTACTGAGTGTCAACGGTACAAACCTTCCAATACGAAACCACCTGGGTTGATACAAACTCCCGTACCGGCTCAACACTTCGAGGTTATCGCCGTCGATCTCTTGGGGCCATTACCAAAGGGGTCCCAGGGACATAGGTGGATTTTGATAGTGGAAGATACTGCTAGTAAATGGATTGAGCTCTTTGCTCTCACGGAGGCCACGGCTGAGATCTGCGCAAAAACTCTAGTCAATGAATTGTTTATGAGGTTTGGACTTCCAAAGCGTATGATTTCCGATAACGGCGTTCAATTTGTTGCCGACGTGATGCAGAAGGCCTTGTTTGTTTTAGGGGTGGAACAGAATCTGGTTCCTCTCTATCACCCTGAGGTCAACCCGGTAGAACGCAAAAATCGTGATTTGAAAGCTCAACTTGCCATTCTTCTTGAGGGAAATCATAACCAATGGCCCGAGATGTTGCCGTTCATCCGATTTGCTTTTAACAGCTCCCTAACCATTCCTACGGGATATACTCCCGCTTTCCTGACATTCGGTCGAGAGTTACGCTCTCCTTTATCAGTTCAATCAGATTTACGGGCAGTCATTGAATCTGAAAATTTTATCCCTCAGATTACGCCTTACCTTGTTAAGCTCGAAGAGGCCATTTCTAGTGCTAAGGAGAGCATCGAACATCAACAAGATGTTCGAAAGGTATGGGCCGATGCAAGACGCCGCGAAGCGGCCCCGTCCGAAGAAGGTGATCTAGTATTGATGAAGACCCACATACTGAGTAATACTGCGAAAAGTGTTACATCCAAGTTCGTCCCGAAACAGGATGGTCCATATGTCATCTCGAAGAAGGTGAGTCCAACTACCTACCTTCTATCTTCGCAGCACTCGGGAGAAATCGTCGGGAAGTATCATATGTCTGATCTGCGTAAATATCATGACAGAGGTGGTGAGTATCCGGAGCCGATCGCCCCAAAGAGTCGTAGAGGTCGTCCGCGTAAAATCCGTTGTTAGGGCGTTTCCTTTATAGTTTGACCAGTCGGAGGGGTCTCCTCTTGGTCAAAAGGGGGAGTATGTAACGCGCCGAGTACGGCTCTGTTCACTGAGTACGTCCCAGTGTTGCGTGTGCGCCTCCCTCTCTGCTTGCACGATAGCGTCACCCAGTCAGTCGCTCGCAGCCGCGGTAGAGAGTGCCCGCTGCCGGCCCGATAGCGCACGCCTACATATATATTGTAGTTTACGACGATTAAAAGCTATTTTATTATTATAGACATGCATACAATTAATGAGTAATTTATTTTATCATTGTTCTTATTATAATATCATTGCTATTGTTATATTTCATCAATAATGATAGCATCATTATTACTATTTTTGTCATTATTAAATATTTTTGTAATTATTGGCTTGTGGTAGCTAAAATATGAAATATATGTTTTACATTCTACACATTAATATTTATTTCATAACTTAATAAAAATAATTCAAAGCAGATATTTAATGACTTAATCAATTACACAAGTTATGAATAAATAATTGGAATTATCTTTTCAAAGTAATACAATTATATGATGACAGTTAATCTTGTAGAAATGCAACGATTTTATAAAATTAAAAATGAATAAATAAATCATTAAAAACGAATAATTAAAAAAGATGTACGTATACATATTTTTATTTTCCAATCGTGTTTCGTTTTATTTTGAAATTATTATTTAATTTATATTTTTTATTGTTTTTAGAATTAATAATGTTCACTAGATTTACAGTCATATTTATTAATACTTGCTAATTTTATCAGATTTATATACATTCAGTGATACTTACAACCAAAAAGTGAGGTTAACCTCAAATAAATATTAAAATCATGCTCATACGTGTTGAATTTATAAAACGAAATATATAATCACTCTCACTTTTCTTGTAAATTCACTTAAATTTGAATAAGTCTTTTTATTTTATCACTTTCAAATTAATATATTGTTATTATTATTTCAAACCAAACTTCAAAACTAATATATTGTTGTTATTATTATAATATATTACATTATATTCTTTACGTCACTACACTAAACTTTGATAAAAAAGATGACGCGTAACGGAAAAATGTCACGCGTAACTAAAAAATGTTACACTAAATTTTTTTCCAACCCCGATAAAGAAGTTTCACTTCAAAAAATTAAAGACTCCTATAAGAACTTAAGAACATTAAATTTTAAGTTCTATTGAAAATAAACAAATTTTGATCATAAATATGTATTTCTTCTACCTTACTATGTGTCTGTATGTTATAAGTCCCCAAGTCTGTATCAGGTAATAGAGTATTGCGTGTAAATTAATCGAATAATAGCTTAACAGTGGTCCGTGTAATAAACAGCAGTCGAGGGCACCCATGATAATTTCGTTTCGTGCTGAATATAATATATGGACGGAATTTCGGAACAATAGTAAAATAGAAATGAAGGTGGAATTAGTTTTGTATTATCTGATGTTGGAATATAAATCTACGTAATAAAGACGGTAGGGATTATTTAATTTAAGTTTTAATATCAGCGGAAACTCATTTTTTCTTCTGTATGAATTCTTTATTCTGTACAAAGCGAGTTTTAATGGTAGTATGACTTTACTATCACCAAATAAATGTACGTTCACGCCACATCTTCCGTGAATTGATCATGTAGCTTAAGGATTTAATCAAATCTTCGTTTTTATCATCTTTCTTTGGAGATGACAAAACTATTTCTTGAGAATAGATAATATAATTAGGGGATAGGTACATCAATATGAGAAATATAAACTTTGATGACAGAAAATATTAGTTCTGTTTTAAAATATATAGTTTATTGTGTAGGTATGTCTAGTGTTCGCAGTTGCTATTAAATAAGATCTTTGTGGTTTTTGTCTCTTATATGGCCGGGCCATTACAAAGACTCGACGAGCCGCAGGTTGAGTATGGACGCTCCATATATACTAATATTATAAAGTACTTTTATTATAATACTAGCTTGGTGCCCGAGCTCTGCACGCGTTTGTTACGCAGTAATTATTTACATCCCGTAATTTTATTTTTATTCATATTATTGAAAGAACTTTGACAGAAAATACATATACTTCCCGTGTACATACATAATTTCATACAAATCGGTTGAGAACTATCTTTTAACGATTTCTAAATGTATTGGTGATTATTTCAAAAAGTAGTATTGAAAATTCTTATACCTTATTACTTGACCACTGATATAAACTTCCTTTGTACAAAATTTCATAAGAATCGTTCAAGCTGTTTTTGAGTTAAATCCGGACATACAAACAGACAGATAAAAAATATTTAAGAGCATATTCGTGATCAGTATCCTTTATATAGTATATCTATCGGGAAATTTGGAAAAAATATTACATGTATAAACATGACTACAGATTTATTGATTTTTTTTTTACATTGTAAGCTCTCTTTATTGTTTATATGAATAAACGCGCTAATCTCTGGATGTATAAATTCGTTTTGCAATATATAGCATAGTTTGAAAAAGGTTGAGGTTATATAACTTCACGCTACGACTCTAAGGAGCGGAGTAGTAACCATGAATGTCAAGCAATCTGGCAAGCTGTCGGCAAGTACGGTAAGTGAGAACGACAGGCTACACAAATGCGTTGCCGGTGGCGCCGTAGAGAGTTGGTTAATGAATTTCACACGGGTAAAACCGTGTTGTTAGTGTTACTATAACTGATATAACAGGGGTCAGGTTGTAGAATAATTAGTCAATCATTTTGTTGCAATTTAACAAACAAACAGTTACAGTTAACAAAATTTTAACATAATTAAAAAAAAAAAAGTATATAGGTGTTTTTTTGCCTAACTTGGCAACTAGTCCTCTTTATTGAAGACCATTACTGCCATTATCGAGTGAATATAGTGTCCAGTCTTATAACGATTTCAGTATCCTAACAAGATGGTGGCTCCCTTGTTAGAACTTCCTAGGGAGTTTTTGTGGCATTCCAGAATTGATGGTCCATGATATTTTTTCCTATCCACTTAACTTGTGCACAATAACATAACATACCATCACGCCTGTATTCCCCGAAGGGTTAGGCAAAGGTGTACTAATGTACACCCACAGTTCGCAGAGTATGTTTTTAGGTCCCATGTAGTAGGGGGCGAACCTATTGCTATTGCCTATTGTGCACAATAACCAAGGTTTTATATGCAAAATGCCACCTTTATTACACAATATAGGGTTTAACAACACAAATTTATGAGTAAAAAATAAAAACCACTACATGACAGTTTGAGATCCCGTCAAAAACTCCCAATATAGAATTTATAAGTAAATATACGAGTAAGTATATAAGATATTAATAATTCAGAGCTGTCATCGTTTTTTCTCAATTAACTTGAAATTGGCTTGTTGGCACAGTTTACTTGATATTCTTAAATTTCATTTATCGGATGAAACAAAGTTTATTGGAAGTCACTTAATGACATTCCACTATCACGGGTTCAGAAAATATTTCTGTCGTCGAAATAACCTGGCGAAGATAATTCTTTGGGTAATTCCCCTGACCCATTAAAACTTTAAAATAAATGTGAAATTTTACTACATATAACTTATTTCCAATCTTATTTTGGGTATATATGGATTTATTTTTTACCCGACTGCGAAGATGGAGGGTTATGTTTTTCGTGCATATGTAGTATGTCATGTCTATTTCTCAGACACGCTCTATAGCTAACTTGTCATTGAACTTAACCAATCTTTGCACCGTGTGTCTACATGGGGAGCAAGTAACTTGGTTGAGTTTAATGCCAAGAAAACTCAGGTGTGCGCATTTTCTTCGTAGAAATCTCCGTTTTCTCCCCTTCCCACTCTTCAGAATATCTCGCTAGCAATGCGTGACAGCCTCAGTATCCTAGGTGTAGATATTAGCAGCGACCTCAACTCGAAAGATTACATTCACTCCCGTGTTATCTGTACTAAATCTCGGAGACTCAGAAACCTGAACAGGGTGCGAAAGTATTTCACGCCCGGACAACTGTATCTTTTTTACAAAACACAAGCTCGGCCGTGTATGGAATACTGGTCACATCTCTGAGATGGATCCGCAAAATACCTTCTCGACAGGACAATTTGCAGGACAGGTTGCAGAAACGGGCTGTTCG
Organism: Saturnia japonica; assembly: GCA_033032175.1. Classification (NCBI taxonomy): domain Eukaryota; kingdom Metazoa; phylum Arthropoda; class Insecta; order Lepidoptera; family Saturniidae; genus Saturnia; species Saturnia japonica. The sequence continues at coordinate 12,210,336 of CM065314.1, forward strand.
AATTGTTAATGGTGCAGACGTTACTAAATACATTGAGCCGGTTCAGCTGCGCAGGAACATCGCCTCGCTGCACTTTTTAAACCGTCTGCATCATAGTGAGTGTTCTGAAGAGCTATTCAATCTAATTCCCTCCTCTCCTTTCCACAACAGAACTACTCGCGCTGGGCTACGGAGTCAAAGTTTTACAGTAATCCCCATCTCGTTACGAACTAAAAAGTTCTCTATGACTTATCTTTGTCGTACCGTGAAGCTGTGGAACCTTCTCCCGGCCAGTGTGTTCCCTCCTTCTTATGACATCGGGTTCTTTAAGTGAAACATGAAGAGATATTAATGCAGGCTGGCATGACAGCGGCGGCCACCGATGGATTTAGATCTCTCGGTGGTCACCGTTGTGTTTGGATTGTGCTGTGCTTACCACCAGGGACAGTACCGTAGACACGTGTCGTTAGATTCGTCTTAATTGTTGGAGTGACATAGGCTGTATCATATTTATGCGACGTCTGGGCGTCAAATAAAAAGCAAAAATAGAAAAATATATATTTTTAGTCCAGTGTTTTTATTTGCAGCCTGATTTTTTGTTTCCTTTTTTAATAATTTTTTGTTTCTATTTATATTTAAAAAATACTTTCAAAACTAGTAATAATAATAATTTATTCCATTTATAATATTTTGTAATAATTGATACGTAATAGAGAAGAGTCAATAGTTGGTCAGGTTTATTGATTTTGGAAATAAAATAATATGATAATAATAAAATCTTATAAAATTTGTTGATTATCCACAGAGAAGACAATTCTAGATCATGTTATATTATGTGTCTAAATGTTATATGACATTGTTTTAAGCATGCAATTATTCAAGCCATAGATTGATGGAAAGTTTATAATATCTAGTGTTATTTCGTCGACTGGAGAGAGTCCGGAGAGCTGTATTAAAAGTCATGGCATATAAGCCAATACGATTCCCTACAAATTCATTATATGCTCTGTGGCAAATTGCCACAGTTAGGCAATCCTCTCTTCTTAATGCTGTTTTCCGCCAACATTCAGCTATCACTTTTCATCCGACAACATAATATGATTAGAAACGAAGAGCTGACAGAGTGTGTAAAAATGCATTTTCCAGTGTCGCTGTAGTTCTTTTTCTTCTTCTTAACTTGGCAACTGGTTAAAATAAATAAATAATAATAAATAAATAAATAGTAATAAAAAATAAATAAATAATAAATGTTAATTTCTCTAGTTCTTTTGTTGTATTTTTCACTATGTTATTGAACGCAGACTACTGTTATACTAATTTCCCAAATGTAGCTAAAAGCATACATTGCTTTTGTTGTAACATGATTTATGGTTTAAATAAAATATTATACTTATTATTATTATTACTAAATTATATTTTTGTTGTTATCTTAGTTTAATGATTAGTCTCCAGTATTGAAGCGTAGCGGTAACCAATCATTAATCCAAGTTTGTTATAATTTATAAATTTTCTATTTTACTCCATTGTTGTAATTTATGACAATGAAAAGGGATAAATAGAAAATTAGTACAGTCTGAAAGGCTGATATATTCAAAATCAGTCTGTTTGTTAGAAGCTGGAAGCATGATATTCGAAAAGAAATATCAGCAATGATATCAGTGGTAAATAACCGCCGGATCGGCTCGTTGAATGTCGGAAGGAATGCGAGCGTATTTAATCCTCGTGTATTTAGGGATAAGGTGCGAACCGATGTCGCAGTCGTGCTATCACATGCTCTGATTGCGAATATTACATATAATACTAAGTTTATCCATCTGCAGATGCCGTGGGCTAAGTTGTGTGTGTTTCTGAGAAAAGATCGTTCCGATTTTATAGAAAAAAAAAAAAAAAATATTAGACGAACAATTTCTTCGCCTTTCGAAAGTAGTGACATATAAATAAGGATACAATTTGATTTATTATCTCCCTGCTATTTAATAGTGGCAGGTGTATATTATAATGATTTATTTTTACAGTGATTTTCTTTTAGGCTCCGTTGGTTCGGCAAGCCTTGGCACTACCGAAGACGAACGAGAAAGGAGGGAGACCCCTAAGCCAACATGGTGGTAGCCCGCGAATTGGAACGAGCCCAACTTACAGAACAAACTATCCTGGCGCATCAAATGAGAAGAGCGTATCCTAAATAATGAGACGAGGCAAAGAGAAAGAAGTGATTTTATTTTGCTTATAGGATCTGCTGTGATTAATATGATTATATTTTTTAAATCAAACAAAAAACTTGTAAATTTTTTTATATAGACTTCGGAATTTTCGGTAAATTACAAAGTATATTATTAATGGAGACGTATAAAATAATAAAATTGATATTATTCAAAAGGTAATGTATCAGAGATATACAGAAAATAAAAACCGTTTGTGTATGTGGTCGTTGAGACAGGTAAAATAAGATCAAGGCGGCGAACACGACTTTGTTCAACATGGACCCTCTTTTTCGAAGTTTAAGCTTACTAGTATATGTTTTGAAAGGCAGGTACTGTGCCATAGTTGTGCACAAAAAATTGTGTTTGTATGTGGCCCTAAAACCGGTAAAGTAAGAAAACATAAGGTCATGATTTTCACATTCAAAACGCTTTTACCAATTAAATGAAAGCATTTCGATCACGTTTAAGGTCTTATGAGCTTATATATTGTTGTTTTTACTGCACGTGAGATAATAAATAAAAATACAATCGTTTTTATCACCCCCGTTTATGTTTATATTCCCTCGCATCGTTCAACAGCATAGCAATACCATATTCTTGTTTTTACTTTTATTCAAAGGCAATATGTGTTTGTACACAATTTTGTTAAGTAACGTAAAAGAACATATTTCTATATCTTAAAAGTTCTTAATCATAAAAGTTCAAATAACGCTCTAACAAGATGATGATTGGTGATTACCTTGTTAGAAATGTTCAGGGAGTTTTTGTGGCAACTGAAAATGCTGCTAGTTATTATGTATTATCCACATCAATTATGCATAATAAACAAATTAAATCAACTAAAATTCCATTACTATCACCTAATATACGGTTAAATGTAATAAATTTATGAATTAAAATTTAAACTACCAAAAGGTAAAATTTTTTTATGAAATTACTGTGTTTTAATTGGGAAATGTATGCAATTACGATTGCACTTAATTAAAAAAAAAAACCTTTGAATATATTTGTGTTATGCTTCGAAGAAGATCGCCGATGGGACGTATTAAAGGACAAAAGAATAATGAGGGATATTTTTGAGTCAAAATAAATATATGAATATACTGCGAAATAGAAAAGCATAATTAGAAATTGATAATGCTTAATTTATTGTTGTTTTTGCATGTGAATTGAATAGCTGAATCATTTGTTTTTACATAATTTATTAATTTTAAATTTTTGTCATTAAATTCCCCCATATATATTCTTTTTTCCACTCTTTTTCTCAATGTAGTATCAAGTGTAATACGCAGCGAGACAGCACGCACACGGGAACAGTGTTTATTGTAGTCGACTTATAACTTAAGTCTTCACTATCCCACAGCTCAAGCGAGAATGACTTCAAGCCGGTCGTTGCCTACTTATCAATATGAGCACATCTGTTGCTATCGCGTCCAGTCAATAGTGCGAGTCAATAGTATGAATACTAAGCCATTAGCACGAATTCCATAACCGGTCCTTGTCTTTTTTTTTAGTTATAGGTTTGGCGTTGTGGTCGTAATGTCACCTGATCTTAAGTGACGATATGGCCTAAGATGGTAGCACGCTAAACCTACTCGTGTTTGGCGACAGATTTTCAATTTGAGGGTGGTAGCTAACCAGACGGGTATTAAAAAAAGCCCTACCACGATGCAAATACATTCCAACTAATTATATTATGAGAAGAAAATTGAATTTTAATATTTTACTTACAGAGCTGGTCGGATTTAGCCCACTGCAATAAGTATAATTTATAATAAGCTAGAGACAGTTACGACAGTTATAACACAAGTAATTTTTATGTGTATGTCTTTAATGGATGTGTTTGGCTTATTAAATGAGTCCCTGTTGTAGCATTTTCCTTATTCATTTATTTCCTTATGTTTCCTACCTATGGGTTTATTAGTTTATCTAATATAGCCTAACAAAAGTATGTAGGCGATTTTCCTCTACTTTAATAGTATCTGCATATTATTTTTAATTTTTTTAGAACTGACTATACTGTTAGCCTTAGGGGCCCTGAAGCCTCTGATGGCTTTTACAGCTTCACCGGACTTGTGCTGCATATTATGTTAATTATACCCATTATAGCATAATTCTCTACTAGCTGTGCCTGCGACTTCGACATTGTGGTATATTTCTTGAACGAAAAATAATAACTAACAAAAAAAAAACCTCACCTCACCTTACAGTATTTGAGCGCTATGGCTTAGTGAATACCCAACTAAAATAATTTAAAATATTGATAGATATTATATCCACAAGGTAAATTGAAAATTTAATAAATCCTCGATACAAGAAACCAATTTTTTGAGATCTTTCTTCCAATGAGCCCAAATATGATACTCTGCTATAAGTTGATGAGAAGTTAAGTATCAGGTCAAGGTTTTACTAATATCATTGAACTAACAGAATGTCGACTTAATCAGACCTGTGGAAGATACTCACATCTATTTATCAACTATAAAAGAGCTAATAATTTTAAAATGGATGAATAGATTTTCTTGAATCATAAGAAAATTCTCAATCAAGTCACATTTCAAACAAAAAAAAACCTAGAACAAAATCGGTTCTGTCGTTTGTGAGCTACGATGTCACAAACATACACACAGATAAAAAATACGTTAAACTTATTATATCCATGTTTTGTGCCAAAGGTTAAAAAATCATAAAGGCATCCAAAATTATTAAGTTTTGCAATCCTTTACGAAAGCTACGTTTATTTAATAACTTTATTTTATTAATCGTTAATATACAGTGAAAAATAACGCATTACAGTATGTCTGTTCGGTGTAATTTAATAAAAACCTCGATAACTTAAAAACACTTAACAACGACATCTATCGTAGAAATTTATATCAAAATAGACCCAACTATAAAATGAGTGATATTCTTAGTTAATTTAAACGTTTAAAAACAATATTAAAATATGTTAAATGAATAAGCTCAGTCTTATATTATTAATACACGTGCTTACAGGAAATATACTTATGTGTGACAATAAATATCAAGCCAATTTCGTAATAACTTAGACCAAGCCGTATAGCGCCATCTATTAATACTCCTGAAAAATAAAATACATACGTTTTAGTTTATGTTTTTTATTTAAAATTACGTAAAGATAAAATAACTTTGATTAATTTCGCAAAATATATACATACACACATTCTTTTATTATATCTACATAACCTAAACGCAATTTATAGACCATACCAATGTCCATACGTATAAAAATGCATACTAAATGTATCACCGCACTATAAATTACAGTCATGACAAATTTCATCAAATTCGATTTAGTAGTTTCTGCGTGATTGAATAGACAGACCAAAATTTTAAAAACAGTCGTAAAGTGTATAACACTTTTCTATACCCTCCTGTAGTATTTTTCACGAATATTTTTAATGTACCGATTTCGATTATTTTACTTATAACAATAAGTATAAATTAAATTTTAGAATAATTTATATGAGTAAAATAACAAATTTATTATATTAATTTAGCTATAGAAAATCATTCAATCATTTAACATCAAGAGTAATTTATATCAACCAATCACCGCCATTATGGTGTAAGTGTGTATCCGCAGTTGAAAAAATGTATCAAATTGCAAATGTCATCACGGTCCACAAAACAGCATATTTACGTTTCGCATCGCTCCATATAGTTTAAAACGATTATCTTAAATAATTAAGAAGACTGTGAATGAACTTAAAAAGTGTAGCGTAATGATTAGATACACTCATCATTAATCCCTAATCTTTAAAGCTCACGATTAATTATTCACGGCTGCATAACTTGGAACGTGAAGTGTATGGTAAAAATATTAATTTATAAATCAGATAAAACGTGTGTTAGTTGTGACTAAGTTTGATTTAATTTTTAATATAAAAATAATCTTATACTTTACAGGGAACCATTTTTTAATTTAGTATTTGCCCATCAAATGAACTTTTCTTTATCTCTTTACGATTTTATACATTGAAGATATTTTTCTACATATAGGACAAAATGATTCATAATAAATATTTCAGTAGGTGTTTTTATTTTTGAAATCGAATAATAAACGAACGGAATTCTTTTCGGCCAATGAAATTAATTCCGATGCATTAGTAGAACCGAAATAACTGCTGAATCGATACCGAGTCAAATCTAGTACGGAAATGAAGTGTATTCATTCCCGATGTTTTGATTTAGGTATTTCCGTCGCTACATTAAATTACCGCCATTTCATTTACATTACCGATTCAGTCTCATACTATAAATTACTCTTTATAAATTTGTATTTTTTCCATTAATATATATAAATGAAGTTCACAATCTATCTATATAAAAATTTTGTGTGTCTGTTTGTGATCGTGCAACTTCGGAACGACTTCACAGATTAAGCTCATATTCACAATATAATTATGTTGGTTTAGTTTTTTTTTATCGATTAAGTTTCAATTTAGCTTTATGGCGACAACCTCACCTGATCTTATGTATCGATATGGCCCAAGACGATAACACGCTAAGTTTAGTGGAAGACTGGCTCTTAACTACAGCTGCCGGAACACACCTATAGGTGTTTGGCGACGGATTTTAAATTTGAGGATTGTAGCTAGCCATGTGTGATTGGATAAAGCCATGCTATGGTTTCATCCCGATATTTTTCTTAACCGAAAAGCTCAGGCTCATTGCAGGGATTTGAACTCACGTCAATCGATGCGTTGTCCTTATACTCTGCCGCTGAGACATCATTGCTTCAAAATCTGCTTTAGTTTCAAAAACAAAAATCACAAAATCTGGACCTGGTAGATGAAACTGTAAAAAGGCAGAACGAATCTAGCTAGTATAATCAATACTTATAATAAAAGAGTAAAGAGTCGAAATACGGGATGGTTTAGAATCATGGGCAGAACACATTTCGATAGTTTTTTAAATTTTTGTCTGTCTGTCGGTATGTTTTGAACACCAATCACGCAAAAACTACTGGACCGAATTTAATGAAATTTTGTATGATTGTAGCTTATAGTTTGAAGGTACATTTTTACACGTATGAACATTGTATGGCCTATAAATTGTGTTTAGGTTATGTACATATAAAAAGGAATGTATGTGTATGTAACTCTGTAATATATTGAAAATATTTACTGAAATGAAGTGAAAAGATACCAAATTATTTTATGTATATAATTTTCAGTAAATCAATAAATGGAAAAGTAAATATTTTTATTTTCCAACAGTATTCATAGATTGCGCTGTACGGCGGCTTGGTTTAAATCACGTATATGTTTTCTGCAAGTACGTATATTAATAATTTAAGAATGGGTTTTTATTATTGTTTTTAAATATTCTTAGATCAATTTCAATGTTTGTTTTTAAATATTTAAATAAGTAAAAATATCAATCTATGTTGATTTCTACGATACAGGTCGTTGTTTAGTATTTTTGTGAAATTATGAATTATATTAAATTACACTAAACAGACTTACTTTATTGCGTTATTATTTCCTGGGAAATAGCGGTTTATAAATTTAATCAAAATTAAATTAACTTATATTTTCGTGTAAAGGATTGCAAAATTGAACATTTATGTATGTATGCCTTTATGTGTTTATAGGGTGGAAAGGACGAACGGGGCATGGAGGAAAATTATGTTAAATATTGAAGATATCATATTATACTCAAAGGAAACATTCTTTTATTTCAAATAATAATAATAACTGCATTCACAGATTTTATAAAACAGCTTACCTATAGCGGGAATCGAACCAACAAAAAAAATATGCAAAAATCCGACATACAATATGTTGTTGCACTAACCGATAGAGACTGGACTAGACGATTAAAGGAGACAATAAAATTTAACAATTTTTATATGTAAAAGTTGTTTTAATTTTCTTAGAATTCAACGATGCGTGTAGGTACCCAAATAAAAGAAAAGATAATGTGTGAAGTATCTGTTAAAAGTTCTCAAGTAAATCATTTCTACATAAAGTAATTAGCAAAATTATCACTTCATATAATCCTATCTATCATTATCTTACTAATTATACGTTTTTATGCTGTAGGAAGACGAAAACTGCTGTTGTTCTATTGCAAGCGAAAGTTGCTAAGAAATTTCAGATAAGTTATTAACGATGGATTTTCGCAAAGTAACGCCGTCGTCAATCAAATAACAAAGATTAATATATCCGTAAAAATAGATGGAATAAAAAATAAAATAGATAATTAAAAGCCTCCGCATTTGAGAAGGTTCATAGTCATTTATTTATTTAATATACTTCACTATTTAATATACATTTTCTCCATGTCCCGTTTTTTCCCCCTTTATATATATATCTACCATCACGACTGTATTCGCTGAAGGATTAGGCAGAAGTATAGTAATGTACACCCACAGTTCGTCGCGAATATTTTAGGTCCCATATAACAGGAGGCGAGCCTATTGCCCTTAATCGGGCACAAAGCCAAACCCCGAGCGGCTACTGAAAAGTTCATAGAAAAACCCAATAATACTTTGCTCGACCTGGATATCCTGGATAACCTCGATCATAGCAGTCAGTCTTTACGTTTTTTAGGTAATATCTGTATGACTGTTAACTGTGATATCGGTTATCATTTAAAATGATTTCAGTTGGGTATTATCAAAGCTTACACGGGTCAAATACCATAAGGTGAGATTGAGGTGAGGTGAGGTGAGGTTTTTATTTAGTTGCTGTTTTTCATTCACGAAATACGCCACGTGGACGAAGTCGCGGGTACAGCTTGTCATAAATATAATAATTATCAAATCGTTTTCGTGTATTTTGTGTATACGGTTCGATTTGAATATTTATAGTGCCCTCGTATGAAGATGTACAAAACAACCATTATTTAAATCAAGCACTACAGTAAAATTCTCGTTTCTAATTTCTTTACTTTCTAATGAATTAGATAAATAAATAAATTTCGAAAAAAAAGTAAAAATAAAATAAGTAAATACATTTACCTATTTACAACTTCAAAGTTTAATATATTCAGAATATGTATATTATATAATATATCAAAAACATTTAATATAATATGTATTATGTAATGATTTCATTCAATTGTATCTTTTTGTGTATTTGATCTCTTGTTTTATTACATTTTATTTTTTTATCGATATCTCTTTGTATTAATTAGAGTTAAACGTATTTACAATATTTTATATTAACTCATATTACCAAAGTAGGCTTGTGCTCATATTTATTAAATACTCATGTGTTATAATGTCATCGAAATATAATATTATCAAAAGAAAAACGTATTTACTTTGGAAAAATATTTACTTTTGTACATATTTACAAGTGAAAATAAAAATACTCGTATGTAAACTTGTTCATAGTATTTTTGTTAACATTTCGACATACTACTAACAGTTATAATCAACTTCATTGAATCGAATATGCTATCAATGTGTTTATTGTTAAAATATATGGGTATACAAACATTATTTTTCAATCATTGTACGTAAAACAATTTTTTTCTAATCACAAACTTTACCTACTTATTCAAAGTAACAATTGTTTTGTTATATTTTCTTACTGATGTCTCTATAAAATTTTAAAATTAATATAATAAAGTGTAGTATTTAAATATAGAAGTTGGTTTGAACTACATTTTAATTCAATTTGGAAAATAAATACAAGAATGAAATTTATTTACAATTTGGTACACTACCCAGTATGCATGCTAGAGTTTATTTAAGATCATTACGGACATCATCTGAATAGTAAGGTCCATGTAACAATAACAAGAGTATACACGATGTTTGTGTAATTAGGCTGGGCGTCGCTTGAGAGAGCACTCGCATGACACTCAGCCTCGTCAGCTCTAAGTTGCATGAGTTGCACACGCCGCCCCAATTGGTCCATGCATGTGGCACTACGAACAGCCCTCTGTAACTCGGCACCCGCTTCATTTTCTTGAAGCCATCGTCGTAGCCAAGCGCCTAGCCACGTCAACTCACATTCACACCGCAGCGGATTGCCCGTCAAGATTAGACCACCTGATAACCACAAGAATTGTAAAAAAATAGGAGCAAATTTGTTAATTATACTTAACTAGAGAACTTTCGAGTGGTATATTAAGAATTAAAACTCATTACATTGTGTTACAGGGTGTATTCCTTGCGGAGAGAGGTTTGGTAAATTTTAATAAAATCCCGAAATTACTGACCGCCCCTTCCTGCGGCCTATAAATTTTTAATAAAGTATCTAGCAAATTTTACTAATATCGTTGCGCTCATTACAGCAACCGTAACACAGTATTATAATAGTTTGTTAATATTTAACATCTCATGAATTCTTATAAATCAAAGGTTCATTTATTTTAATAGTTTATTCGATCACTACTGCTAGAACTTGTTTTGAAAATAAATAATATCAAAATTACATATACTTGTAAGTTAAACTTATGCGTTATAAATTGCTTTTTCAATATTATATTGTACCAAATTTGTTATTGATGTTCTAAATAAATTATAAATTTACATAAAATAGCTGCGAAATTCTATTCAATAAGATGTTGCTAGTTTACCTATTATTTATATTATAATAACTTTGATATCTTTAAGGTTTTAAAGTAGATAACTTATATATTTTAATTATTTTTCTTACACTAACTTGAAATTTAAAAGGTAGGTACCTGAAAGTAATTTGGTAGCCACATGACTCCAACTCGTAAAATTTGGGTAGAATATTGCTGGATTTAGTGTTTCAAGTTGATTATGGCTTATATCAACTCCCAATTGCGGTATTTGACTCAAATGTCTCATAAACGCTGTCGGTAACTTTTTCAGAGACGTCATACTAATTTTTAAAAACAATTCTTGACTATCGGCGAATGATCGAAATGCATCGCCAGATATTCTTTGTAGATTCAATCCTCTAATTTCCAAATATCGCATGTTTTTTACATTGATTCCATGAAGCTGTGAGGATAAATCACCATCTGTCCAGTGAATAACTAACTTGTAAAGAGATGGAATGGAGGATGTAATGTTAGAAATTTGGAATGTCGAATGATTTATCGTAGACCATGATTGTATGTGCAGGGACCGCAATGATATAAGAGGACGGAAAGAATCTTGATCAACTAAATCCAAGAATTTCAAACCATTTAAATCTAAATGGGATAAACTACTCAACCATTTGAAACTATTTGGTGTTATTCTAACTATGGGATTATAAGAAACATCCAGAGTGTTTAAACAATTAAAGTTAACCCACATCTTTGGCACTAGGGATGTAAAACGATTGTGACTTAAATCTAGACGACGAAGATTTACTAGATGTCTAACATCAGTCTCTCTAAAACTGTTAAGATAATTTGAAGACAAATTAAGACTAGTTAAGTTGGTCAGAGGTAGATAAGGCACTGACTTTAAGCTTAAATTTGCAAGATTCAAACGCTTCAAGTTCGGGAGGTTAAGAAACACTTCCTTAAAGTTTGCCTTTATAAAGTTAAAGCTAAGGTCCAGTTGACGCAGTCCACTAAGACTCGAAAACGTATTATCAGATAATACAGTTAACAAGTTATGAGCTAAATTCAAATTCAATAGAAACTGCGTATTTCGAAATATATTACTGTCTAAGTACTCTATATGATTATGTGATAAATCGAGGTATCTTAGAGTGAAACCAATTTGTGAGAGTGCTGTGACTGGAAATATTGATATATCATTATAACCTAAATCCAAATGCTCTACAATTGTATTTTTAAATGCATCTCTTGGCAAAAGTCTTAAATTATTGTGATCTAATTTTATATATCTTAGTTTGTGTAAATTATGAAATTGTTCAACAGATAATTGCGATATGGTATTAAAAGATAAATCTAGTATTTGCAAAGATACAAGGTTTATAAATGACTTTCTTTTTATACTATTAATATTATTTTTATGTAAATCTAAAATTTCTAATCGTGTCGCTTCTCTAAAGATTTCGTTTGGTACTTGTGTAATTTTATTATATGACATAATTGATTTGTCGAATTGACGACTCTATGGCAATAAAAAAATTGTTTGGCAATTCCGTTAAAAAGTTATGTGAACAATCAAGTATACCCACATGTATTAAAATATCGCTATCGATATATCTTATGCGGTTTCTGCTAATGTTTAAAGTTAAACTCGCATCTAAATATGAAACATTGTAGAATGAGACCAGTGATAAATATGTCAAGTTGTTTTCTTGGAGGTCCAATATTTCCAGTTTTGGTAAATTAACAAAAGTGTCTGCTTCAATCGATTCTATTATATTTCCTGCGAGAGATAAATATTTCAAGTTCGGTAGGTTTATGAAACTATATTTAGTTAAGTTGGTGATTCTGTTATAAGATAAATCTAAGCTTGTTAAATCTTGTATATCGGAGAATGTTCTGCTATGTAAAATGTTTAAGAAATTATAAGCCAGCCTTATACTACTAAGAGACAGAGATAAGTTATGGTTCTCTACAACAATTTCTATTATTCTATTGTATTCTAAATTCAAATATTTTAGATTTGGAAACGATGTTATGTCAGATAATCTTAATATATGGAAATCATTATTATCGAAGGAGACCCAATTTAAATTTTCCAAACCATCCTGTATGTCAAAAGGGAAGTGTCCACTGAATAGTGTGGAAGAGGATTCTAAAATATGTAGAGAACCAGTCACATTCGAGAAAGACTGTGGATGTACGTAGTACAAGTCGTTAAAACTCAAATTTATTTCTTTAACCGGCAGTTTGATGGGAAAACATTCTGGTAAATCTGCGCTATCCTATTACCTCTTAAGTTAATGGTTCCCAGGGAATTAGACCATTCTGCGAATTCGTTAGGTAATAAATTAGATATCTTGTTGTAACTTAAATCGAGATAACGGATTGAACCGGGTTCTAACGCTCGAAGTGCAGAGGGTACTGAAGTTAAAAAGTTGCCAGCTATGGACAGTGTCTGAATCCGAGAAGGGAGGGAGGGGGAGTCCTCCAGTTGGTTGTAGGCTAAAGATAAATGACGAAGTCGCGCGACCTGACTCAGACTGTCCGGTAAGTGGAACAATTTGTTGTGTTCCAATTCCAGATGCTCCAGTGAGTTTTTCAACGACAAAAATAGATCCCGACTTATAGAATGTAGCCTGTTATAAGATACAGATAATCTTTCAATTCTATTATTTGCGGATAAAAGCTGCGTTAATGTAGTTAATACGTTTAGATCTAAGATAATTTGTCTAAACTGGACTTCTTTAAATTGTGGTAACTCAGATAAGTCATTAATATTATTGTTACTCAAATCTAATTTCTCAATTTTTTTACTTTTATTATTAGAACAACCGGTGCTATTTTCAAAAGCGACGAAGTTGTGCCGCAAATATATTGATTGAATTCTTGGTAGGTTAAAAATTAAGTCACATGATAATTCGTGTAAGAAATTATTTGACAATTTTAAGAGTGTCAATGAAGAAGGCAAGGAATCTGAACTTATAGTTCGTAAATGATTCCCTTCTAAATTTAATTGTAGAAGATGATGTAAAGATGTCAATGCTTGTGACATCAAATTAGTTATTTGGTTGTTACTCAGCGATAAGCTTGTTAGAGTGTCTTCCAGATGATTCCATTCTATTTCAGGCCCAAGGTGAACTATATTGTTGCTAAAATAAATATTAATAAAATTAATCGACTTCTCTATGTAAAAGTTAAATAATTCTTATCTTGAAAACTTGTGCTTACTTTTGCAAATTTAACCAGTTTAAAACTTTCAGATCTTTTAAGCCTTGCTGCGGTATTTCAGAGAATTCGTTGTAACTGAGATCTAAAGACGCTAAAGTTACTGCCATTGAACTGGAAAAAATAATTTATATTTAAGATAGCTGAATATATAATGTTTGGTTTTACTTTAAAATGTAATAAATTAAAGTTATACCTAAATGCATGTTGTTCAATGTGATGTAATTTGTTGGCAACTAAAACTAAAGTCTGTAGTTTTAATCCATCCAGAGCACTTTCTGAGAGAACCTCTAAATTAGACATACTTATATCTAAGTGCTGTAACTCTATACGTGGCCAATCTGAAAGAAGACATGATATTTTCTTACATAAATCAAATGCTCACAAAGGTCAAGTGTAAAAAAAATTCTTCGTTTGCAAGCCAAAGTATTATGATTATTTAATTATTATTATTATTTTATTATTATTTAATTATGATTTTTTTTTTGTGAAATAGATCGTAATAACAACTTAATGTTACTTACTATCTCGTTGTGATGTAGATCACTTGTAAGTAAATATATGTATACATAAATCATTTTCATAAATATGGTATATTATATTAGGTTTTACCTGGAAACCTGTGTAATGGGACTGCGATGCAGGACATGTGGGCTGATCGGCATGAGCAGAGCGGGCTACCAGCGCAAGGTTCCAGTCTCTCCGGTACCAGGGGGCCGACCAGCAAGCACACCACGAGCGCCGCTCTCTGCAGCGCCCATCGCGCGCAATCATGCCCTAACACCATCACTGCAAAACGTGGTAATATTAACTTTTTTATACCACAAAAGTGACCGTAGCCTATAAACGCTTGTAATACTATTGGTACCACTAACACGTGGTCGAATTTGAACCCTCCTACCCTAATGAGCTCTGGAAACTCTACTTACCGCAGAAACACAACACTAGGTTATTTGGCTGCGATTTTCTGTAGGACTGCCTCAACTAGAAAGAAGTCTCTAAAGAAATTTCTCTGTGTCCTACCTCTCTGGAACTTGCGACTTACTATATGTGTAATGTATGTACACATATGTGACGGATTTTCTTTAATAAAATCTTACTTGGTTCTTGGTAGTTTAGTTCTGTCTGTATATGTAATTTATGTTCCAAATTTCATTATATACGTCTATTACAAAAGAGAATGATCACGAATATGACATAAAGAAATTGTTGTCTGTCTGTTTGTATATCTGGATTTAAATAAAAAACAGCTTGATCTATTTTAATGAAATATTCTCCACTAGAATCTTATGTTATTGCTAAATTGATGGACGATAAGAATTGTTAAGAACAATTTTGGAAATAAAGAAAGTAATTTTTAAAAGTTCTTAACAGATCCTGTTGAAATTTTGTTGACGAGAAGCATAATATGTCATTCCTTATTTGATAGGATATATGAATTGCCAATAATATGATTAAAATAAATTTACGAGATGAAAGTAATTACCGCGTAATAGGGTCAAGCAACTATTTTAGCACGTTTTTCTGAACCTGACATGTTATTACTAATTGATAATAGTCATACACAAAAGTAATATCACAACAGGAAATTTTATTACGTTCTCAATAATCTTTTGTTTCTATGAAATCACATGGTGACCACTACCTACTTATGGTACTTATGTGGAAGACCACATTAGCTTTTAAACTTTCATTAAAAATTAACCTTTACTTGTCACTTGAGGTTAATTTTTATTATAGAACAAGGCAACATAAGACATGACATAGTATATCGTGTGTATCTAATACAGAAAAGCAAGAAGAAAAAGTACTGTTACAAAAAAAAACTTATTTTTGTCCCTGGAAAAATTCGTATACCGAGTTACCTTCTGGAATTTTTCGCCGTAAGTAGTTGCGATTCTGTTTTACTTAACTTGCACGGGCGCGACGTTGTCCTCATAAAGGGCCATAAAGTAACATTTATTTTTGGAAAAAATCGTTATCTAACCTTTCCTAAGTGTGAGTATATTAGTTAATTGACCCAACAAACGCGTGCGGAGCCACGGGGCACTGCTAGTTATTTTTATAAAATTAAATTTATTTGGTAATCACTATCATAATCATCTATATAATACCTACGTCGTCATAAGGATCTTATTTAATGCAATCATCATATTTAATTGAAAAAAAAAAAATCTACTGGGTTTTTTGCACTTTGCGTAAACTTAGAAGTGTGACATAGCTAAAAAACCCTAAATAAAGAATTTTCGTAGTCAGCAATTTAAAGATTGATGGCTGCCGTGAATTAGTGATAAGAGTGTTTAGTTTGTTTAACTATCGTGAAGGTCATGGGGCCAATTCCCGTTGTAGATGGTTGCAGACTGATCGAAACCTTGCATGCCGATAAAAAAATTAACAATTCATCATTTACAATGAGTTCGCATATTGGACTATACTGTTTATTTATAGTTTTATAGTACAGTTCACCTTTAATCATTTTGTGCTGTAAGTGTTCAAGAAAAATTAGTAAAAATATTAATAAAGAAAATTAAATATTTTTTGTAGTTTATTATGTCGTTGAATTATAAATTTAACTTAATTTGGTGTAGGTATATTTAAGCATGTACTTTGGGGTAAAATTTTATTATTTCATTGCTTCACGCGACAAATTGATAGAGTAGAGTAATTAATACATTGGGAACAAATCGATCAACTCCACTTTCAAAGTTTTATTCAATTTAAATATCAACACACTTTAGGTACACATATAGAGATATTCAAGACAATTTAACGCAACCTAAATCGTTTATTTGAATTTGTAGCTTAAAAGAAATAAATAAAAAAACCAATAATATGCATACTATTTTCTAATTTTTGTCAACCATTTATTTTATGGAGTCAATCGATTTAGCAAATAAAGCATTCATTTTATATGACTTTCGAATACATTTATAATGTAAATACGTTTTGATATCGGCTAGTTATGGCTTTATTTTCTGACAATCTTTTAATAAATACCAATAATTTTGTAAAGCTTGATAATACACTAAATATATTAAGATACAATTGATTTCTAGTGCTGGCGTGGCAAGCTAACATTCACAGTGAGAAATCTGTCATTCAGCATCTATGTATGTGTTTCAATAGTACCTATCCTATGTGTAGACTTAGCACGTTATCTTCTGCGGCCACATCGTTATTGAACAGCAGATGAGACTCCTGTCTAACTTCTTTAGAAGTATTATGGCTCAGTGGTAGCGTCTAAGGAACGTCACGTCGACTGACGTAACTTCGAAGCAATGCAATGAACCTGAGCTTTTGGTGAAGGAAAGCATCGTGATGAAACCATAGCATGGTTTGAGGGTTTTTTCAGCTGCCCTTTGAGCCAGTCTTCCCACTAGGCTTAGCGAGTTATTATCGTGTTACTTAATATCAAGTAATATTGTGACCACACGTTAAACCTAGAACGAATAAAAAAAAAAATCAAACGCGATCTTGTAATTTTATCATAGTATTACGTTATGTTTATACTTACAAGATGTTTTTATTAAATCTATATATTACTACGTGAAGAGAAAAAATAGTACCCCTTTTTAAAGTGTAGCGGACGGGCGTTGGTCCAAATTGCTTACTTTGACAATAAGTAAAAAACAAAAAAAAAACTTTGTTACATAACTCTTTTGTTTTTATACTTAGTTTGCTAAAGTTTATATATAGAATGTGTTGTATATTTTATTTAAAAAAACACAACTAAAGACCGTGAAAAAGAGCGTATCAAAAACTTAATTTGCCCAAAATGGTCTATACGCACTTTCTACCGGAGAGAGTCGATATTGATATCGCGACATTAAAAAAATCATTTTCGACATAGAGCATACCTTTTATTTTTAGGTTTGAGATATTATATCGACGGTAAAAAGGCTAATTGACTAATATGTAAAGCTTACAATACACGTTAGTCAAATAGCTTTATATTGTCGATATTATTTTGAAACTTAAAAAGATGCATTTTACAAAGTCAAAATATAAAATTAAGAATATGTGATTATAAAAACTAATTAGCTAATTAGTAAAAAAATATATAAGTGTGCAAACAGCAATGATAGGATATTCATAGCGTCGGAGTTAATGTTAACAGTTTCCCATATAATTTCTTTGAATCAGCCGCAGAAAATTATTTGCATCAGCGACATTAAAAACATTTAAGTGTCAATATAACATTCATTTTACAGACTCTCAACGTTTGAGTTCAAGCAAAACAAGACTGAATTCTAAGTATATTTTAAAAACTTCCTTTGGAATCTTTATTCAGAATTCCTAAAAGTAATTTGATTTTTTACACAAGAACTCTCAAAGGGAATTTGTTTGACAGCAAAAGTTGTTGGGTTATTTATGTTAGGTGAAGGTGCTTTATGTTAGCTGGGAAAGTAAAGATTGGAGTAACGCCAAGGGTTGGCGGTTGGAAATATACGAATTGTGTACAAGTATGGTTTTAAATTAGATTGCTAATGTAGAACTGTGGAAGAGTGCGGTTTCTTCTGTACAAATCTTAATTTAATTGAAGACATTCATATCGAATAAACTTAGCAATTAGTTGTTTATTTCGAGTATTATTTTTCTATTAAAGTTAATTATATGGTTGTATGTTTGCATTTACATTTATAGCGGTAAGCGGTAAGACCATTAAATAATTTGAATATAATTCGATATGTTATTAGTATCTTTAATTTATACCTAACATTCAATGTTGACCTTGTGAACCTTTGTATTAGTAAACAAGAAAAGTAGTTACATAATTAATAATTATATAAAAAAATAAATTTTCGTAATTATTTTTGTTCTAAATTTATCAAAACATCACTAATTTACATTGTAGATTGATGTAGGTTTTCAGCAAGTGCAGTTAGACGAAAAACTATATACATATATTTAATATAGGTACAAAATAATATCAAAACAAAGAAACCTTAACAAAGTGCTCGAAAGAAAAAATGTAAGTACAAAAAATAATGTATTATATGTTTAATTGATGTATTATAAACTTTTGAAAAGGTTTTCATGTTAAATGGTGTTCTGAGAAATTTTCAAGTGCTTTAACAGGATTAGCCGTCACCTAAGTAGGTGAGTTCGTGAATCCTTTTAGAATATATTATATTAAATTTTATGTTTGATTCTGAGAAAAAAATGAACTTCGCAATTATTCTTAATGGTATCAAATAATAATGAAATTATAGTTATACTTTTATAAGAAATCGTGTTTTGATTATGAAATAAAAGCATAGATGAAAATTATGGATGAGAAATCTTGAAATAATTATTGATGTAGGCAATGTGGAAAATATCATGCTAACCCAAAATTTGATTAGATTGGAATTTATGTATATACGTTTGCTAAAAGTAACATAAAATATACCGTGTCGTACTATATAAGTACATATGTACTTCGTATATTAAATCGTTCGTGACTTCGAGACGTGCTGATTACCCAAAATTTTCTTTTCGACTATTTTCATATGATTTCTTCACGGATGGTCTCTCTTTGGTACCGAAGTATAGAATTATCGATAAGCCGCGGCCGATGCAAGTTTCAGCTTGTAAATTTTGGGGTCCAACCGTAAGCAATTTTTTAAAGTTATTTAGTAGAGGATAAAATTGAGGGTTGCGCGCGCATTGTGTAACGGAAGTGCGACTTGATGAAGTTAGCCACCAATGATAATAATGAGAATTCATTTTACTGAGTACTATATTATAATTATTTTAATAAAATTAAAATAATGTTTACTTATACACCAATTATTTAACTTTAAGCAATGAAAATAAAAATAAAATGAATTAACATTATTATTAAAATAATGTATATTTATACACCTTTAAATTGATTTTATATTTTTATCATTGGTGGCTAACTTCATTTTGTTGTTTGCACGAAGGATACGATTGCTGGAGTTATTTTAGTATTGTTATACCAATGAAATATAAGTAACTGCTTACGTGCGTACACATACACGGAATTATTATTTTAAATTTGATTCATATTATATTTTTTCACTGATGTTAAAACTGACTTTTAATTCTTTTATCTTACTTATTATTCTGCACTTGCTAGATTAATATATTTTATGTTTAGTCGCGATTCACGCTTGAAATATTTTTATTGATATTTATTACCAAATAACAATTTAACAAGAAGCATGAATTTGTCTTCGCATACCAACGCTTCTTAAAATATCAATGTTTCATGTATTATGAAGGTGGCGAAAGCCTTTCGCATTGTACTAAAGTTCGAAGTTTCGAAGCTTACCGATGGACATTTTTTTGAAACGGTTTCTTTTCTGAAAATTTTCACTTTTTGACACTGTTGCCTACTTAAGTATTTTTTGTAAAGTGTTTATGTCGAGGTAAAAACTTCCAACATATATAACTTTTGAGAAGAATAATTATGATATATAAAACATCATACAATTTAAGAGCAGTAGTGCTCTTGTCGGTGGAGCAATCTCCAGCTCTCCCTACATTGTGCCATCCTCTTGACATCGTGATACGACACGACGCTTATTTTTCCTTCACTTGCTGAATGTATGGCCTCCTTGGTCTTCCTCTCTTCCTTCTTACCTTCAATTTTTTCTTCTATCATTGTTTTTAATAGGTCGTCGTGTCGAATGAAATGCCCTACCAAATAATAATAATCCAGTAATATCCTACTCTCCCCTACTATGTTTAATAATTGTATATATAGTAATAATTGTTTTTCTTACTAAACAAAAAATAAAATTACAAATACAAGTTTATGTAAAGCCACAAAAGCTGAATGGTAAGCATGTAAGTACAATGCAAGTCGAAGGGTGTAACTTCGAGCTCTAAAATAAAACAGATTTTGGTGAAGAACTATATTATATAGTGATGCAACTATATGATGGTAGCAGGAAATTTCCATACTCACTTGTCAATGAATTATCTATCAATCTTAAGTTCACATTTAATACGTTACGTATCCTTTCATAATATTTTTCCACCTGATATTTTTTGTGCAAAAATTCGCGCCGGTTTAACAAATGCAAATAAATGAAAGTTTTTTATAAATCTGAGGGAATCTGAGAGAAAAAGTTTTACAAGATTTCACCTTTTTACTTACTTCAGTAGGAATATAGCATGGTAAAATTGTATACTATTAAAAGCAAAAGAAAGTAGTAGATTATATTTTAAAAGATAAGTTCAACCGCGACATTTGGTTGACCATAAATGGCCGGATTTTTCTAACTCAAGAAGAACAATGAATTTTCATTGTTCCAAAATAATTATTCTAAATTAGACTTCATTGGGACTTACAATGCGATTTTATTTATAAGTAGCTGTGCCCGCGGTTTCGCTCACGTGGACTACAGAATGCCCGCGAGAATCTTGCTGCCCCGCGCCCGGCTATTTTAAAAACAATAATGCTTATTGTGGGTGTTCCTTGGAAGAAAGACGTATACTCTCCCTGACTTCTTTGTAGGTGTTTTTAATTTCTACAATTATGTCCTACATTATACTCATCGTAAGCCATTTAAGCGCCCGAATTGATTCACCATGACCAGTTTTTTTTATTTGCACGAGACCCTAATTCTTTTCTAACATAAAAGCAGCCTAAGTTACTCCCTATAAAATAAGCTATATACCAGTGAAAGTCCCGTCAAAATAGGTCCAACCGTTTTGGATATTACCCGGAAAACAGAGAGACGGACAGACAGACAAACAGACAAAAATTTTAAAAGTGTTTTTGTGTTTTTTGTCATAGGTCATCACTTTGTCATCACTTTAATTTTATTAATAATATAGATTTATTCTGGTTATTTTAAAGTAAACTGATTTTTTAAAGAAAAAAAATTTACGTGGTTTTAAGTTTTGTATTTTTTAATCAAATTATGTGTCTAGATGCAACAAAACCAATAACGTAAGTAATTTATTGTATTTGAGATGACAAATTTATAATTGCTTAGAAATTTTCTGGAAATACATTATTGAAAACAACTGAATTGTAAAAAAAAATATTTAGCAATAATAATAGAAAAAGCTCGTAAAACAACTAACAAACGTATCTAATCTCCGAGACTATAAAATAATTGCGTAGTAGTGAGGCATTGACTGCAAATACACAGTAAAATATCTATAAATATTTTTCTCGTAAAGATAAAGAACTATGAGAAATTAGAGAACAATTTGTGCTATAAATATTTTATATTTGTGCAAAGTTTCAGGGAGTTATGTTTAATACGATTTAAAATAGATTAATATAACTTTGTTTTTGTTAAAGAATTTAAATCACAGACAGTTTCGGTGATTGTACAAAAAAAAATTTCAGCTAATCATTTTATAAACGTATGGGTATATATACAAGGAGGCGCTTTCACTTTTATCTTGTCAGTATAATAACTAAAATATTACTTTAATTAAATTATAATTTTTATTTTTATATTAATATGATATAATTTAAAAAAATATGATTTTATGAATGTCTCTCATTAACTACCTCATAACATCATTAGCATAATGTGCATTGCGGTTTCCTTGCACATACGTATGTATATATAGGTATAGTTAGTGTAGATATAATTAACAATTTCATAACGTGTACTTACGAATTCTTAGTAATTTAAGTCACATCACAAAATAGTTACAACTTAAATTCTTAAATACATTTTACTTGAAAATGTACTGACAAGTTATTTTTATTCTTCACTTCACCATCAAGTGTTTATATCACAAAAACCTTACGATCCATTTTAGTCGAAGCACTGTTTCGAATTTATATGCTACAGTATTAGATATGGTGCTCCACAACACTGCCTTCCTTCACGACAGCTGGCTGCTTACTGAATTTTGGCTGAAATACAGAATGTGGTGCGTCGTGCGTCGGACCCCGTGGGCGGCGCAATCAGCGCTCGACGTACACCTTTACAGGTACCTACGGCCTACACAACCTTCAACCCAGGCTATAGTCTTAAATTCGTCAACTATTTCATTACTAATTCATTCAGTACAATTGGAAGTATTCGTGTCGACGGACGATCAATGTGTGGCATATTTCACCTAATTTCACTTAGTTGAACGCTTATGTTTAGGTAAATGTTAAGTATAGGTTATGTATAGACTTTTAAGTGTATATCCGGTTAAATATATATTTTCCAAACTTAATAACTTGATTTAAATATGAATATTAAATATTATAAAATTTTCAATCCCTGAGTATCTATCTACAATATTTGTACGATATCAGATGGCAAGTTAAAATGAATTATCTGTACCCCGTTGGTTAAAAAATAGGATTATATTTTAAAAACAAAATAAATATATACAAAAAGTAATCAAATTATTTATGGTGCTAAAAAATCTGAACTCAAACTATTTTCTAAAGTGTTTGTTATGTAGACAAAGTATGAGTAATTACTTGTTTCCTTTAGAATTTCCAGTTGAAACAACATCCCCTCATCTCACGTCCGGAAACAATAAAAGTCTAGACGCATTGAGCACAGAATCACTTACTCATTTTATTATACTAGTAAAAATAAGCACATACACTGGGTATAGTTTATGAAACTATGATATTTTTGTATGTACGGCCAAGTGAAGTCACGCGGTATAATAAAAAAAACCGATGACTGCAAACGCGACGAACCAAAAGAGAGAAACGTGCTTATCGCGTGACGGGCTTATCGCCATGTGCATGGTGCGCGCAACAAAGTCTGGTACGGATTCCTTGCCAGCCCGCTTGCTTACTGAATATAAGCCGCATAAACGCACCACTGAGGGGACTGTTACACCTTGTGTAGGATGATCGCGATCCAGTAGGACACAATTGTTTTTGTTTAATTAATTGGTGAGCCAATTAATCTGAACTAACTCGTTTAAAAATCAATGACATTATAATAATAAGTAATAAACAGGTATGCAGTCGACCTAGTGTTAACTGGTCACTGCAGCCTTTAGCTATGTGTAACCGACTTCAAAAAGGCTGTATTCCTGAGAGGCCAGGCGTAATAGGTTGCTACTCCTGAGGACTGAGTTGAAACACCTCGTACCTGGCGAGTGTTGCCAATCACACCCTTCGGATTGTAATACAGCAGCGCAAGCACTGATGCTTTTTGGCAGAAATAGTTTTGGCGATAGAGCTTCCACAGTCGAACCTTACATAGGTTTTACAACTCATTACTTCTTTGAAGTGAAAACTTCCTTAGCACTGCTGTGATTTGAAACTCGATAAAACGAAAAAGTAACACTAAAAAGAGATAAACACATGCCTGCCTGCGAGAGAATGGAATACAATACATAATGTTTGCATTGTTTCCTATTATCTTTGTCACCTCTTTTTGTGTATGTGTCTATGTATTACGAAGCCTTAATAAAAGGCGCCATAGCCAGCGTGGTGCATTGTTCACGTGTATCGTTTATGTGAATATTTTAATGTTTTTTGAAGGTTTCACTTGTATCGTATGTGAAATGCATACATGTTTTTTTTATAGTAGCTCAGCAAATTAATGGTACTAAGCACAGTAGGTACAATGCAAACTCAATGACAATTACCGATACTAGGTACTTTACTATTTTACATAAATTACTCTTTACTACGTATTTAATTGTACATCATGGTGTATCTAAGGGCAGGGTAGTGCCCCCGCCAAGTCGAGCATAAGGCATGGCCGTAACATACTTTCTGGAAGCGACTTACGGCACTTTTAACCCCCCTGTAACTGTTGTGTTTATAGCAAGATTTTTGAATTTTTAGAGATCAAGAGGACATACTATAACTGGCTAAATTGCCGATATACCTAATAATTATACTTTATAGTTTATGAATTATTGCTAGTCAAAGTTCTTTAATTTTTTCACTAACACACTTACAGATCATCAAAATGTAAGGTACTTCTAGTAGTATTACAAACTTCAAATTTTGATTTTTAGTTAGCTTTTAGCCTATATAGGAAAGTAAAAATGAAAAATCTCGAAATCGAATCCCATCCCAAGTCGAGTGCAAGGTGCGGCCGTACATACCATCTTTACTAGAAGCGTTTCGACGTATTTTCACGACACTGTTTAGCAGCACTTGATTATTGTAGAAAGCTGATATACTGGTATTTGTCGGAGCAATATCCTACTTATTAATATTAATATCCGGGTGACCGGAGCTGTTCTCGGTGTCTTATAAACAAAAAAAAGAAAAACACCTATCAAGGAAAATTTGAAATGTAAAATATCTAAATGCAAAGTTTCATCGAAATCGTTGTAGCCGGGATATTGTGAAAATGATAATTCTAATCTTCATCAAGTTAAGCAGTTGTGATTTTGGACATAATATTGTGAAAAACTTTATTATTAGTCATGGGAAATTTGCATATTAAGTGACTTTAATTAAGTAAAATATGTAATGAATTAAATCTAAATAAGGTTTCTTCATAACTAAGCTGTCAGAAACGATAATATTATGATTATTTTTAACAGCCGTCGGCATACCAACCAGTACCAGAAGCCAAGTGTGTGGTGCCTAACATAACAGTTGAAGTACCGAACCCTCCACAAGAACATGTTCACTGCACTTATGCTCCATATGAACCAGAAAGAGCAGTTCAGTCAGCTATCGTAAGTAAATAATATGTCATTTTACAAGGTTTTTCTAATTTACAGCTTCATTCGTTTGGAAGTTATAGGGACGCAAATTACGAAAATTCGATACTAAGTTACTCATGATCATCAAAATAGAAGTAGTACTTTCCCAATACCTACAGAGCTGAAATTTAGTACACAGATAGAGTTTAATACCCAACGTAGAGGAAACAACATCAAAATTTGGATTTTCAAAAATTTGACCTTGACGTGAAACCAAAGAGCCCAGCTAAACTATTAGATATATCGAAATACCGTTTTAGAAAAATTAATTAATAATCTGATGAGCGTTTCCTAATGACACATAAAAATAGAAAGTCCGGAGTACCTGATGTGGAATCTTAAGAACCCTGTCAAACTATAAGAGCTATCGAAATGCCGCCTAAATAAAAATTATTTAATAACCTGATGAGCGTTTCCTAATGACACATAAAAATCTAAGATCTGGAGTAACTCATGTGGAACCTAAAAGCCTAGCCAAAGTGTAAAAGATATTCAAAAAATGCCGCTTTACTGTAAATGAGTTCGGTGGTACATGAAGCCCCCGTTCAGATAAATTGTTTTCTAAGCGCAGCGGGCGCGTGTTCATTTGAACTGTTTATGTTAATATTACAAGGTCTAGGTGCGCGTTGTTAAACCGCGTGCTGACGCGCGTTCATATAAATGGGTCCTAGGGGCAAACATTAAGAGCAATAAAGTCAATCAACATGATAGGCCTTTTGCGTATCGATTTTAGGAAATTCTAGTATCTGATTTAGAAACTTCATAATAAACTACAAAAAGAAGTGTAATCCGAAGGAAAAACATACTGTAAAAAACGGACCAAGTCTCGATTGACATGGTTTGTCTATAAAAATAATGAAATCTCATAAACGGCCAAGTATAGGAGATGGATATAAATAAATGAGTAATTTTGGCTAAAATCTGACCTATCTTTTACACATTAAATTCCACTCTTTAAAATGTACTGTTCCTAATTATATGAGCCTACAACATTTTAATTAGTGCCAAGACAATAAGGTAAACCATATTCTTGTTACATGTCGTGGAACTGTATATAACTCGTGCTGTTGAAAATATTGTAGGAGTCATTGTTATTATTACGTATTTGTGTTTTCTTGAGCGTGAGTTTATAGAAACAACGGCCAAGTCATATAGAATAATATATTACCATTATTGTCTTTTCATTAATTAAAGTGTTTTAGGCTCATATAATTAGGAAGAGTTGATTCTAAATAATGGAATTTAACGTATAAAAGATAGGCCAGATTTTAGCCAAAATTACTCGATTATTAAAACATATCCACCCCCTACACTTGGCTCTTTATGAGATTTCACTACTTTTTGTAGACAAACCATCTCAATCGAGACTTGGCCCATTTTTTACCCGACTGCGAAAAAGGAGGGTTATGTTTTTCGAGCGTATATATGTCTATTTCTTTGGCACGCTCTGTAGCCTAAACTTCTTAATGGATTTTAGCATATTAGGTATTGCAAGATTCGTCTTATTTGTGGAAGTGACATAGGCTATATGATATTTAACTACGACGTCTGGGAATCAAATGAAAAGCAATCATATTAAAAGAATGTTTTTGTTGCAGTCGGGTTTTTGGTTTCCT
Source organism: Saturnia japonica (assembly GCA_033032175.1). NCBI lineage: Eukaryota > Metazoa > Arthropoda > Insecta > Lepidoptera > Saturniidae > Saturnia > Saturnia japonica. Next base: position 12,237,481 of record CM065314.1, read on the forward strand.
TATTAATAATTTAGCTTGTTACAGGATGTTTTTCTTGGGATTTCTATTACGAGATAATATTATGGGTTTATTTGATTTGTTTAATCAATTAAAAATGAACTGTGATCAAATGAATCCTCATATGAAACAATAAAGTGTTATAGAGATTCAAAAGTCAAAGCGAAATAAATTTTTATTCAATTTAGCGCTGAGAAGATATTTGAAGACGTCAAAGTTGCTACCGGTTTGGAAATTATTCCTGTCAGAGAACAACCGATTATAAAACTCGATGGGGCTTCTGATTAATCTTTGAGATATAGAAGTAAATATTAATTGCGAACATTTTATAAATTAAAGAACATAATCAAAAATACTTTATTCAATTTGGCTTATTTTTGAATTTATGAACGCCAACACACTAACACCGGTTCGGGAAACAGTAATTGAGAAAAGCCAACAAGAAACTCGATCAGGTTTGTAATTTATTTTTACTGTGTAAATAATTTTTACATTTATGGAATAATTATATTTTAGTGGATGTACAGAGATGCAGTCAATTTCATAGATTATTATCATATAATAAAGAGTTCAAGATACATAACATATTATGTAACAAGATACATATCATAAGAACTTTATGTATATCTCTCCATAAATATATAATGTATTTACATTACCAATTTTATACTTTCTTTCGCTACAATTTTCCATCTGCGACAAAACGAAATAGAGAACAAAAAATAAGAAAGCTTAGAACAAATCCACCCAATTCCACAGAACATTATATTATCTCTATATAAAAAAGTATTACTTACAGTAATAGCTGACTGTTGCGTTAGTATTCTGGTGTTTTAGCTACGATTCAAATTTTCTCGGCATCTACTCGTTTTTGCTAGGTTGAATTGAATTGAAATTACATGTTAATATAAGATAACTGGAAAATTCGGGACTCTCATATATTTTGTTGTAAATTTAACACAGCACGGCCTGGTACTACTGTACTGTGCATTATAGGTATACATATGAAATAATAAGTTAATCCATAAATAAATATTCAGTAAATAAATATCTGTTATATGTCGGAATACAATGCAGTGTTTTCTTAATTACGTCTGGTAGCAATTTAATCAACTCAAGGGATTTATAAAAGGGCCTAACGACGCCTCGAGGAGCGAAATAAGATTCACGGAGAGTACAAAGTTTTTCATTGTATCTGTAACTTATAATAAAATAAAGCAAATAAAATTGAATAACGAGCTTTTATGTCCCATTTATTTATTTTTAAGCCTTTTTCTATGCCAGTTCCACAAAATATTTGCACTTCAACGGACTGTAGGTAAAGTACAGTTTAATTATAGTGGTGATCACCGACGTATGTGTACCATAACGAAAGTCACAATAAGACAACTCTTTGGCGGATTCCGAAAAAAAGACATGAATCTCTTTGTTCCATTGATGAGTTTCTTTTTATTCTAATTTTTTCTGGTAAACGTTGGGATAATTTTGGGCAAAGTGCGACGAAACACTTGGTTACGAAAACGCTGTCGTGAAAACGGAATTGTATGGTTTAAAATAGAGGTTCTCAAACCTTATTTTCTCGTAGACCACTTGCCATGATTTTCTGTTTAGGGGAGACCCTCTGACCTGGTCGCCCGACCTTTTGTTCAACTGACATTGATTTTTTCACAGCTGATATAGTGCTACTTACTCACTTTGAAAGATTTAAATGTCTAACTGTAGTGAAGTGTAGTGTAAATATAAATAGGTCCTATAAAATTCAAATCCAAATAAACCACATTAAAATTTTATGTCTGTTACATAAAATAACTAAGAAAAAGTAAATGCTTTTAGAAGCTACAACTTACCAAAGGAAAGTCCTGTTTTTTATAAAATAAAATCTTCCACACAGTAAAATTAAAAACATACGCAGACGGAGCTATGGGCAACAACTAGCTTATAATAGTTCTTAAAGAGTTTCATATATCAGATTTTTTTTTTACTTTATAGGTAGTTTAATCTCGTGCAGGTAGATGATATGTAGAGACATTTTAAGATATTATATTATTATGGTAATATTATTTAAGTAAATAAGTACTATCTATGTAAATGGATTATTCCATTCATGGAAAGACAAAATTTAATTCACGACCAGTTAAATGAGATCAACTCTCGTTGACCCCATTTACATCTTGTGGGTCCCCATTTTTTTCCTGTGATATGGACCCCTTGCAGGTATTTGTTGACCCCTGGGACTCAATATAGTCTATTTTGGGAATCACTTGTCCATACTAATATTATAAATGCGAAAGTAACTCTGTCTGTCTGTCTGTTAGGTTTTCACGCTTAGACCGCTTAACCAACTTTGATGAATTTTGGTACAGAGATTGATTGGACCTTGGGAAAGGACATGGGGTACTTTTTGTAGCGAAAATAAAACTTTAAGGGTAAAAAAATAGGAGATGAAAGTATGTAAGAGGGAAATATTAGCTTCCATGACAACCAGTTTGTTGATTTGAAATGACAGCATTGTCAATGTTGATTTATTGACCGTGCTATACTTAATAAAAAATGTATTTTATTTCTAATAATTAACTATTAAATGATAGTCCAGTATTCTTTTTAAGATTGACTGAAGTGTTTTTAAACTTTTTAACTGCATAAAGACTGTTTTATTTTATGACGCTGTCAAACCGCGGACTCGCAGGAGTTTATACATTTTAAGCGATATACCTATTGTAAATTATCTGGATTAGTTATACAGTTTTGCTACAAATGAATTATTTCATTGTGTTATTCCACATGTGGTGAAAATAAAACTTGGGTGAAAGTTTGTATGAAGAGCCCATTCATATTTATGATTTTGGTAAGAAAGGAATAAAAGGGGTTTCACGTTTTTAAAAACCTTTTCGTAGGCCGGCACAATAAGTTATGATTTTAATTATTTTTGAAATTCTATTGGGACGGTTAATGTGTTTGATTCATATTGGCATATAATGATAATACCATAGAAACAGTAATAATCCCATCTATGATTTTCTTTTTTTTTTTTTTTTTTGTATTATATAAATATATATATCTATATTAATAAATCTGTAGTACAATTTGTACTTTTAATAGTTTTCCAAAATTTCCCGATACGCATATTATATGAACGATACTGATCATAAATATGCCATTAAATTTTTTATATCCGCCAGTCTGTCTGTTTGTATGTCCGGATTTAACTAAAAAACGTATTGACCGATTCTCATAAAATTTTGTACACGGGATGCTTATATCATCGGTCTATTGATAGGGTATAAGAAATTTCAATATTACTTTTAGATAATGTAAAAAAATAATTCGTTAATTCAATTAAACATAATTAAATAAATATAAGTCATTCCATGAATAATAAGTAATGAGAATTTTCAATAACACTTTTGGGGACAGTAAAAAAATGAATTCTAATTATTTACATATTTAATGAGTTATAAGAATAGTCAATATTAATTCTAAAACTTTATTAACAATATGAGTAAAAATAAAGGGATTTAAATAATTATTGAGTACTAACAAACGCGTGCGGAGCCGCGGGCACACAGCTAGTCTAGAATATATAACATTAAATGTTACATTTCATTATGTTAACTATTTCTTCTGTAACTAGATCTTGCTGTTATATTATTCTAATAATATTAACATATTATAATATGTTGGTTTCGATGGTGAAATTGATAAATTGATATACTATTTCCATTTCTTTATTTTCTCGATGACAGTTCTAATTTGACAGTTGTAGTGTTGTGACCAAATAAGTAATGATATCGATTTGAATGAATATCGATATGAAATAAGTAGTGACGATTCATCAGATTTTGAATAAAAGAAATAAATAAAGATTACCTGTCGTTATAATTATTTCGTTTCATTGTTGAGTACCTACCTATACCTACTTATTTTACAACAGCTTCGAAAATTTTGAAGAAGTTGGCATTATCAATCAAGAATTAATACGTGTAACATCTTATAATGAAATATATTAGTTATAAAGTTTGTACAAAAGTATCCGGCAGTAGTTTAGTTTCTTACATTTTGTAAAAAAATATCGGGTCTGTTATCGTGTTACGTTTATCGATATAGCTCCATCCCTATCAGTTTCTCCGACTCTGGTATAACCTTGTACGTGTGTAAACGTCATATTTTTATAAAATAATACAAACATAATGTAAAAAAGACGCTCGTTCAAGTTTTCACGGGAGCTATCATCGAGAAAATAAAAAAATGGAAATGTTATAACTTGATTCAATAAGGGTATACTGCAATGGTGGCGCCGAAGAAACAAAGTGTAGTGTTACATACTCATTTATTTTTTAAATTTTGAAGTAAATCAACTTTATGTGGAGTTTCAGTAAATTATATTAATTATAAAAATACACTATATTTTCAAATGCTCTCAAAGGTTACATAATTTTTTTTACGTGAGTAAGCATTTTTAAAGCAGGAAGCATTAATTTCTCCTGTAATTATAAGTAAACTAGTAACATCCCGCGACTTCGTGCGCGTTAATTAACAGTACTTAAACGAAAAATATATTTGGTATTTGGTATATGCCATTAAATATTCAGAAAAATAGGTATCTCCGTGGTGTAATACACAATTTTATTTACAAATTTATGCTACTTGGACGTAAGTCGTTTCTAGAAATGTGTGAGTTTTCGGTGTTTTAAATGTAAGTTTTCACGACGGAATCCGAAGAAAGATCTATACTACATAGCATTCGCTGTTCTGTCTTACAGACTAAGCAGTCTTACTTATTAAAAAAAAATTGTTTGTGTGATCATGTCCTACGCGTTCAAGCTCCGTTCTTTCAATTGAGTTGAAACTTTATGCAAGTAAATTTAGTAAACATCGAATATAAAATGTGGTTAATTATTTTCTTAAATTGGACGAAAGATTTTTTATACAATCTACATGATTGTAAAAACGTTGGTTACGTAAAAGTAAAACTTGATGGTTATGAAGTCTATGTAAACATTTATTTGATACCGAATAAAATAATTTTACTCAAACTGCTCTAGAGAATTTTGTTATTAAATGTTTTTTTTTTAACTAAAAGCGGTTCTATTGGGATTTATTAAAGTATACATATCAGGGTGTATTTTTGAGATGGGATTTTATGGCCAAATCAAAAACTATGAGAAATAGAGAAAAGTGGTGTATGGAGTCATGAGCACAATTTATGACAAAAAAATGCATATTTACTCCTTTATCTCTTACCTGAGAAGGAATCAAACGGATTGTTTAAAAAAATATATGACACTTGTATTTGTTATGCATTTTGCTACTAATAAGGATCAATACTTACAATTTAAGTGGAAATTACTTTTTTATATTTTAACGAAGTACCTACGAACGACGAAGTAAGGAAGTAGTAACTGCTGGCTAAAGCTATTGGCTCTAAAACATTAAGATATGTTTTCTTAAAGATATGTATTATATAATCATTTACCTCGTTCAATATCCCAATATGGCTTATCCTCGATAAGATGTCTACTAATGAGCTTTGTAAACTCTCATTTGTATCGTAACGGGTTTTATAAATTTAATTGTTAATATTATCTCCTATATAAAAGAGTCGAAAAGAGTAAGTAGCATTCGGTGATCTTGTCGGCCCGCTCACAGGGCAGGACCATGAGTTCCGATCAATTTATTACCAAAATGTGCTTACTCGTAAGCTCGTAAGCAGCTAAGTACAAGTTTCGTATTCTGGTTACTTACACGTAATCATTTTCCTTAAAACATAAAATTTCCATGTTACTTGGGGATTTTCACTTCATTATTACATTAATGATAATTTTTGCAGCTGTATATTCCGTTTTTGAAAATATTTATATATTATTTGATTTTTGGATAATGTTTTGGACGTTTTTTCTTTAAATAAATAAATGTAATTTCACATACGACCATCTAATTCCAAACTAACTATAGCTTGTATTATGGTAACTAAATAGCTGATATATTATACATATATAGTATAACCTAACCAGATGACAATTTTGCTCATCCACACAAAATGTCAGTCATATGCGAGGATCGAACCCGTGAACCTTTCTTTCGGCTCAATAGTTAGGGCTTATTACTACTGCACCATAGCAATGGCTTGCTACTCTAGTTAAGGCAGATAATTTTCGCCAAAAAGTATTACTGTTAACTGATATTTGACGTTTGGTTATTGTAATTATGTAGGAAAGAAATATATAAAATTAATATATAAAAATTAGCTACATATTCCCTTTCACTTTAATTTTCATATAATTATATCAATAAATTTGGTTAGCGTACGTCGATATAGCAGCGAAACGGCATATTTTTCCGACTTGGTGTACAAATATACCCCCATATTCATTAAAATAAAACTATATAAAAATAAAATAAAGCCTTCACCTATCAAGAAGAACGTAGCTTTCGAATTTTAAGAATCAGATCAGTAGTTACAGAGATTACCCCTTACAGATAAACTCATACATAAACTATACCTCTTTATAATAGTGTTATTGATAAATTACAAAACTGACTAGGCCTAGACGCTAAAACTTAAACACTTTTTAATTTAATATTTAATAATCGATAACATTTTGAATGACATTTGCTATAATATAATATTTAATTACTATTTTTTATTCTGTGAATTAAAAATATAAAGCTAGAGTTGTAGAAACTAACTGACCGTAATAAATAGTTCACTTGAAAACCGCGTTCCAATTTGGTATCTATTTGTGCTGGCCAGCGGCGCACTCTACGGTTTTATTTAATGGCTCAATCGCTTCTTTGCTTGTATAAAATACAGCAATGTTTAACTTAAAGTGTTTTGTATGAAGTAGTATATTATATTTTTAAGAAATTATTTAAAACTAGCTGTGTGCCCGGGTCTCCGCGAGCGTTTGTTATTACATTATTTCCATCCCGTCATTTTATTGTTACTTATATTATAGACTATTTTCTAGCAATTGAGAAATGACATAATATATTATAATTCCCCCAATTATATTTAAAGGAAGTAAAATGGCCTTTTACTTATATTATTATTGACTTCCCCCGTATAAAATTTAATCAAAACTTTTTACTACATTTTTTTACTATGCCTAAATGTATTGTTAACGTTTCTTATAGTCTATCAATTATGGAATGACGTAAGCTTTCCGTCTACAAAATTAGACCAGAATCGGTTGAGAATTGATGAAAATTTAAAATTTTGAATTCCTTAATTTGCAATGTCTAAAAATAATATTTAAAATTGTTATAGCCCAGCAATTATGGAATAACCTTATACTTCCTGTGTACAATATTTCATGGAAATAGGTTAAGATATTTTTTTGTTACTATTTCTCAAAAGATATTATTGAAAATTCTTATAGCATATCACAAAGATTTAAGAAAAAGGCAGATGGAGCCGGTCAGAATACGAAAATGTCCCATATTAGTATTGAAATATGTCAATTTTGAAAGGATATGTCATGCAATGTCAGCATCCCGGGAGCTTTATTATTGTTATTTTAAAAATATTATGCCGTCTTGAGTCTAATAGTAATAAAAATTCTTCGCTAAAACAATAAAAGGAAGACAGAGTACTGTTTCATTGGTAACAAAGCATATTTTGATAGTATTTTCCGTGTTATTTTGTTATTGAAAATAAATTTTCAAAAATGTTGTAAGCTTAACCAATGATATAAGGTTCTTGTGTACACAATTTCATAAGGATTGGTCAAGCCGTTTTTGAGTTTAATCCGGACATACAAACAGACACACAGTGAAAAATGTATCGAGATCAGTGTCCGTTATAAAATAGTAACGCTTATCGGGAAATTTGAAAAAATATTACATGTACAGACATTATCAATATAGATATATACGTTGACCACTTTGACAACAATCATATTTGATGTTAATAAAATGAGGATTTGTTAAGAGACCATAGAAAGGACACTAGAAATTAAGGAAAACTGCGGGAAATACCCATACACTACTAGTGTTTGAAGACAAATGTATAACTAACAATATGTCCTATTATTAATCATTTTTATAGAAATAATCATACATGTAGTATATATGTATATAAATCTATAGAAATAATGTAATCTTTGCGGGCTCTTGGTCTACAGCTTTTTATGCGCAACTTTATTTGTTTTACATGTGTTAAAAATTGCTTAAAGATAGTGTATAGGTAGGTATACTACAAGCAGCTTCACTAAAAGTAATAACGTAGTGGGCTAATTTTTTGTTTTTTCCCTTTCATTTTTATTATATTATATTTTTTCTTTTATATGTAGTATTGTTCTTATTTCTTTTTATCATGTTACGACTGAATTATTACGTAAATATTGGAGTGAAACCAATTGAGAAGTCGCTCGAGAAAAGCTCGGAGTACGTCTAGATAGCAAGCGCGAAGCACCTTCAAATAAAGTGCACGTAATTGTCAAGGCAAGTAGTGTGGGGTAAATTCGTAATTATTTAGCGGCGAGACATAGGGGAATGAAGAGGCCTTGAGCCACCGCCAAGAGCGCTCGCCGCCATTCACCACGACTGTGTTAAGAACTACCTGTTTCTATGTATTTATAAGGTTTTATGTATGCTTCAGTTCTTCACATTTTATATTTTAATCTTGACAACTGCGATTAAAAAAAATCTATATATGTCAGTCCTGCTAGGTGATTAATAAAGACCAATTACATATATAAAACAAATCACACATAGAAGGTCATAAGAATGTGAAAAAATCCATAAAACTTTAAAGGGCACAGAGGTTTTATATTTTTTTTAGCTTCTTTATTAGATAATATTATTTATTAGGCTTCGATCATATGAAGCCCAACTATTAAGACTGGTTTTCAATTCTTAAAATTTATCAGCGGAGCTTCCCACAATAGGTTTATTTAATCGTCGTTTCCTTTCAATTTTCGTCTCGTTGTAGAAATAGTCACGAAAATTTATTGTTGGAATTCGAAAAAATATAATTTAACTGACCGTACAATTAATTCAAAGTACCGTTACGCTAGATTACGATATCTTAATAGCAATAAATTCTAAAACCCTTCACACCCTTTCGGTCTAAATCCTTTAAAACGATGAAAAGCCATTCCAAGTTTCATATTCCTAGCAATTAATTATCGAAGTTTTGTGGCGGCTAACTTTTCAATAGATTTCTTCAATTTTATGTATATTATGTGATGCTTTGTAATATAGATATTAAGGAAAATAAATAACGTATTATTTATGTTAGAAAACTCAAAAAGATTTTATATTTTAGATATAGAATGCAAAAAGATTTTATATATACTGCGTTATTTATTCCCACGGAGTGAAATGACATTCCATGTGTTGCTAGTATATTGTATTTTTAAAATAGTGATGTCACCAATCGGAACTAATCGTAAAACCGTAGGAAATATTACACCTCTTGAAAAGTTTTTTTCAATAAAAATAAAATTGAATGAATATGTGATACCCGCCGAATAGGGGAGACCAATTCGCATCTTTCCTGGGTCAACCAAAGCGTTCTTTTTTAGTATTATTTTTTCAGTTGTTCACCATATTATATTCATTTTATAGTTTCTTGAATTATGTAATGATAATAGTAAGTGATCGGGTATGTTGAATAACAAAAAACATTTAAATTAAAAATACATTGAAATGGACTATAGAAGCAATTGTGGTTTAGTTGAAGCTTGTACGGACATCGCGTCGATTGACGTGAGTTCGAATCCCTGCAATGAGCCTGAGCTTTTGGTGAAGAAAAACATCGTGATGAAATCGTAACATGGTGATAGGACTTTTCTAATGCCCGCCTGGCTAGCTACCCTCAAGTTGAAAAGGCTATTAGAATTCTAAAAAATAATTTCTCAAATGGTAAAAAAATATTCATTATTATTTCTTAACGAATTTTTACGAATTTTTTGTACAACGGAAATTATACGATATTCTATAATTGATGAGTTATAAGAACTGTCAATAGTTATTTTAGAAATCGTAAAAATAGGATAATAAATGGAAATATATGTAATCTCTCAAATGATAGACTATATAAATTGTACATAATATGAGTAAAAAAAAATTAAGGGATTATAACTACTGCATAATAAAACGCATGCGGAGCCGCGGGCACACCGATAGTATATTTATATATATGAACTTGTACATACTCATCTCCTCAACGTGTACTTGTTTGTTTGTAAAAAAAATCAAGGGGATTAAAAATACTTTGTAATAATACCTTGAAGCGTTTTGTTTTAAAGTTCTTTATGTCTTACTCCTTTCTTTTCGTAAAAGATCCGAAATGGCTCGCGCTAAGAAGGTTCCAAGTAGTAAAGACGGAACTTTTACGATATGTAACTTTGTAATAGGTACAGGGACACTTTATCAGACAACTTGTAAATAGTCTTATTGAAAGTTTGATGTTCATTTTTAAAGGACATGTTTTTTATTTAGGTATTTTCTAAAATGTATTAAATAGTTATTTAATATAAACACTGAACTTATATTACTAAAATATTTAATTATTTTTTTCTGTACGGCGAATAACTACATAATTTTTACTTAATTATGTAAGCATTCTATTATAATTGTAAGTTAGTATAACGTTGAAGTTCGTAATAAATTTTCGCATTTCTGATTGCTCATAGACACCTAACAGCCCTCAATGCGTCCAACTTTTATATTCCGATGGTTTTAAAAGGATGTCACTAACTTGCTGCATGACTTCCTTATCAAACTTTGTGACCACAAGGTTATAATATCTACCTTCATTTTAATAAAGATACATGACATGTTGATCTCTTTTCGATTATGACTTCTCTAGTGTTAGAATGATATTTATTTGTTAGCGAGAACTGAAGCGCTTCCATATATTATATTATTAATTATTAACCTTTGCATCTATCTGGCGCTCATATGTATTTTAATTTATTTATTTGCGGCCCGATATGGCTAATAAAATAATGAAAGCATTGATATATTGCATTCAAGTCAAACTTGCATCCTGAATGATAAAACAGATTTTAATAATAATTAATAAACGGAGTTCGTTCAGTCTAATTCCTACTTTTCGGAGTGTTTCCCATTAGGTAGTAGACAATTTCGAGCTTCTTCGGATCCAACTAACATCTGATCTCAACTTTGGGTACTCGATTGAGTTAAAAGCAAGAATAGCTGCCAATAAATTGGTGATGCTCTTCAAGGTTAGACGGTACGGCGGTAATGTTAGCTTATATCTAGCACAAGTCATGTGTGGAATACGGCTGTCACCTTTGGAATGAATCAGTCAAATATAGGTTGACAGCTCTTGAATATCTTGAACGCCGATCTCGTCGACTTGTTGGCGAAGAAGTACTGATGATGATGTAGAATGCTCAGTCGATACGTAAGGTAGCTTGCCTCACACTGTTTTACAGGTTACACTTTGGAGAGTTTGCATAGGAATTGCAGAACTTAATTCCGCCCAACCCGTTACACCGTAGGATAGATGGACTCTGTGAAAGTTTCCATCTTTATGTGGTGGACATTCCCCTAATTCGTATGAACCGTTTCGCTTCGTTGATCATTATGCGAAGAACTAAGGAGTATAAATGACTCCCGGCGTCTGTCTTCTCGCCCACCTGTAACTTGGGAGTCGTCGAGTGAAGTGAATAGGCATTTGATAGGTAGGTAGGTGCAATCCACCGTTGGCCGTACAAGCAGGTAAGATCGAGGCCAAGCACATAAAACCACCCATACATAAAAAACAACTCTCATAGCTTTGGCACTCATCCGGAAGTTTCATAGGGTGGTAGTAATAACAATTCAATTAGAATAAGCATTTTTCATACTATTATGTTTATTTTAATTGTTTAGTTAATTATATATACGGTTTTTCTTAGATTTTTATATAACTATATAATTATATACTTATATTTTCATACTAGAATTCAATTTTAGACGTGATATGACTTTTCGAACTCGACCAACTGTACCTATACTTTGTTCATCATAAGAAGGCTTGCATGACACTTATCATGTGTTTATTTCACTGATGTAGCAAAACTTAATTTGGAAGTTGATAGTTTTTACACCAAATTATTCTTTTTTACAGCTAAATATAATCGATAATACGATTATGCTTTGAATCAGTTGAAGGATGTGTATGTTATAGAAATTAAATAACTAAAATATACTATAACCAAAATAGATATCGTAATCTGGTACATTATAATTATTGAATACGTGACGCTAAACAACAAGATTAATTCTTCCAGACAATATTCTTCGTTGCGTGATGCTGCAGAAAAAATGTAGGAATTACGTAAATATGTATTTGTATTCGAAATTAAAAAAGAAACTAATGAATTAAATGTACAACAGCATTCGGTCAATTCAATTAATTTTCGATTCATACAATTGATACGATTAATTTTTACGGTTTTACTATTCACACGTGGTAGAAGTGAAACCTTTACATCTGTTTTTTAAATTCAGAAAATGATCAAATACACAGTAATTTAAAGTTTATGGAAACGTACGTACAAGTACTCACAATATCATTTTCAATTAATGCACATTTGAAATATCCATGGTAAACTAACACAATATCAATCAGTAACAGAATGCCATAAGTGTTGTCTAAAAAGGTTTTGTTTCGTGCCTTTTTGCTGAGGTATTATAATAAAATTCGATTTGAAATATCCATGGTAACCTAACACAGTATCAATTTTTGTACCATTTTACCATTGCCTAAAACTTTCCTATCTCATTTTCTCCCACGTTAAATCTTATGAATGTACGTATCTGTCTCTTTTTACTGTTGCTTTCGCTTTTTCGTTTCATCGACTTTCAAATCACAACGATGCTAAAGAAGTTTTTACATCAAAAATCATTGTTTAGAGGAAGTTATTTAGAATTATGTCATGTTAAATATTTTTATAATATATGTTTATATTATTAATAAAAAAAAAAGATAATTGATACTTGAAATGCATGTTGTAGGTTATGTCATAATGTGCACAACTTAACAATGTACGTTCTGTGGATATGTCATGCAAGCCTTCTTAGAATGAACACAGTATAATAATAGGGCTGTGACTAAATTACTATTATAAAACTCAAGAACGCTTCTTTGAACGCTTTTTCTTGTTAGAACGCTTTAATCTCTGAAATTAGATATCAGATTTGAAAAATCCTTTTGCATTTTATAGCCCATTTATTGAGCGAGTCTAAATAACTTCATTGTACTAATGATTAGGAGTAGTAACCATGAACGCCAATTAATTTGGAAAGCTGTAGGCAAGTACGGCAAGTGTTTGCGGGGGCTCGGTGGAGAGTTGGTCGAATAAATTTAACACGGGTGTAACCGACGGGCACATCTAGTTAATAATAAATAAGTTAGCGAAAGATATAATATACCGAAAGAAGAATAAGTTTTTTTTTTTATAAAATATGAAAACCAACTTCCATTATTTTAAAGAGTTCCCTAATGTACCTTTGAAATCGAAGGTGCAATGCCAGTGAAGTTGAAATGGGACCACCCTTGAGGTATCCCCTATCCAAAAAATCATCTAAATAGGTTCATAAACAACGAAGTTATGGCTCAACATCTGTAAAAAAATAAACTTTCGAATTGGGAATCTCCTCCTTTTTTTGAAGTCGGTTAAAAACCTAAACCTTTTCCACTATTTCTACAATGAGGTTCGCTGTAATGATAATTCTAGACGGTATCATCAAATTATTGGAATAATTTTTAGCATTTCTAATTTGAGGTTAATTATTGTTTTTGTTACAGTATTTTTAATTTTTTTACAACCCACTAGTAAGGATTGGTAACTAGCTGTGTCTCTATGTATGTTACTTATTTTTGTTGTTCTTCTTCTTCTTCGTAACTTGGCAACCGGTCCTCTTTAATGAAGACCATTACTGCCATTATCGAGTGAATTATATTGTCACGTGTTATGACGATTCAGTATCCTAACAAGATGGTGGCTCCCTTGTTAGAACTTTCTAGGAAGTTTTTGTGGGATCTCGGAATGAATGCTTTCAGCTTATATTTATAATCCACCTCACTTATGCACAAAAACCAAATATATCACGCAAAACGCCACCAATTATTACATAATATAGGGTCAAAAATCTAAGTAAATAGTTATTTTTGTTAATTAAAAATAAATATAATAAAAAAAGTGCTAACATTACATATTTATTTATGTTATATCATAAATTGACATTAAAATAAAATGTTTAAAATTGATTCTAGAATAATTATACTTTTTGGTAGAGTACCATGTTTTATCAAAGATAATTAAGTTTTCATTTCTAAAGTTGCTTAAAGTAGCGAGTATGATAATTTATATGATTTTTAACAAATTGGACGCATAGAGCATTTATTACTTTGGCTCCCGGACGTCACAAAAATGTACGTAAAATTGGAATATATACCATTTCTGGGAGCAGAGTTATTAATTAAACTGATGGAAGATAAAGAGGTTGCTTGAATTTCTATCTCTCCTGTCAGTTTCTTCTAGAAGTGATGTTTCATTGTTTTGTAGTAGGTACCTAATATAGACATAGGTCGTTATGACACAGATTAATTCGACTAAGTAGTGATTAGAGTTTTTGGCGGGATCTTGATCTGTCATGTGTTACTTATATTTTTATTCATAAACATATATTTTTTGTCCCTATGTTATTTAATATTGGTGGCATTTTACGTAATATAGTTTGTGTTTTTAAAACAGTGATGTCACAAATCGGTACTAATTGAATCCATATGAAATGATATTATACTTATAGATAAGTTTTATTCAAAAAATATTGAACTATTCAAATATGAAGTCCGAATAAGGGAGACAAATTCGCATCTCTCGTCGATCAACCAAACGTTCGTTTTTTAATTATTTTTTTTTGCCATCGTTCTTCATTATAATGATCTTTTTATAGTTTCTTGAATTTTTTCAAATGTTGTACTTTAAATAATTGTATCGTAATATATACAGTAACACAACAATACTACAAAAATAAAATGTGATATTATTTTTAAGTTTGATATTTGTGATTGTCAATTCATTTCGTGGAAATAAAAAACGCAGTATAGGAGACCATGACGTAGGTATTTTAAGTTGTTACAAAAACTCCCTGGAAAGTTTTAACAAGGGAGCAACCATTATCTTAAAGCTGAGTTTAGTAATAGTTTAGTAAATATTCTATTTAGGTGATGATGATAGAATTATGAATGAATACATTTGATCTGAAATAAAAAAAGAAGAATTTAGTGATTATGCTAGCACCAAGATTATTCAATAAATCAAAGAGATTATAAGAAACTTGTTATCAAAATATTAATCTCCCTATAAAGTTAATTGGTGTAATACCTGATTTGCTGTAAGTTATTTAAACTTGATGTTATAAAAGCGACTAATAGCAAAACAGGTAAAGATTGTATTTCAGATTGTCGTGAGCATAGCAGATTCATAACTATCAATTTTATAATATTTTATTCTATTTTTTTAATATATTTTTTAGTGTTCTAAGTTTAGCATTGTGGCCACAATCTAACCTGGTCTTACGTGAAGATACGGCCCAAGATTAGAAGCACGCTAAGCCTAGTGAAAAAACTGGCTCTCAAGTGCAGATGCAACGCCTATTGGTGTTTGCGGGCAGATTTTCAACATGAGGGTCGTAGCTAGCCAGGCAGCATCAGAAAAAGCCCTACCACCATGCTATGGTTTCAACACGATGTTTTCCTTCACCTAAAGCTAAAGCTCATTGCAGGGATTTGAACTGACGTCGATCGTCGCGGAGTCCGTACACGCTACCAACTGAGCCATCATTGCTTCAATGAATGGTAATTGTTTAAACTAAACTCAAATTACAATTCAACAGATGCCCACAATGACGGCCATCAACTGCTCTACGCGACAATACAGATTGACGAATAAACTTCGGTACAATTCCCTTTATTCTACGAAATTAAACATTCAAACCTCAATTATCGGCCGAGAGCCCAATTTTAAATGCAATTTACGGTTAATTAGACTCTTAAGTACAGAAGCTTCAGTCCCGTGTAGTTATGAGCCACAGTGGAAGTTTGAAATAGCCGCGTTAATGCCGCTAGCGACTGTGCCCGTGGCGCGGGCGTTACGGTAAGACTCTCGCTGGACTACGATTCTAATGTGCAATAACCGACACTGTTTTGCGTTTTAAAGTACGTACTAAGTTTTTTAATGAAACTATCAAGTTGGATTGTAATTTCTATCATATTCTTACAATTTCCCGTCTGCTGGTTAACTGTCTGTATGCTTACGTTTTTATCTTTTTATTATAAAACTACCTGTGATCCGTGGGTCCGCTCGCGTGGACGAGTGAAGTACGCGTGGTGTTTATAAAAGTTATAAAAATCGTACTTTTTAAAACTTTAATAACTTTTTACTGAATTGAGGAGATATCGTGGTAATTTTTTTTATAATATAAGGACCAAGTAGCTTAAAAGTAAAAGGAAAAAAATTATCAAAATCTATCCGGCAGTTTTTGCGTAATACACACACATTATGTTCATATAGATCTACTTTATATGCTGACGAACGTTTCAATAAGTATTTACTTTCTCAAGCTGATTAATAATTGTAAAGCATTATCTGCGTGATATAAAAACACCTACTTTCTAAACGAGTTTTATCTATATTTACTTACGAATGTCTTTTCAATATTTATTTCTAAATGTTATTTATTAATCAAATATAAAAAATATTATAACGTACCTATAATATCAAAAGAATATAAAGAAATCAAGTTAACATAAAACAGTGCCTAAATAAAACTTGTAATTGGATGTTCAGATAAAGCCTTCTACTTATATTATATTAAGAATTTCTCATTCACTCTCTTTACTTATTCAAATATCCGCAATGATCAAAACCAAAAGTTAAAATAATATTTTCAGGAAATTACTTCGTTCAAAAGATTCGGCTACATTGACGTTAAAAGCATTCCAGAGCTTCTTTATAAACCGTCAACGAATATTAATTTAATTTGTTAAAAGTTTTTATAACTTTTAAGTAAAAAGGTAACGACAAAAAAACGTGATGGTGTAACCAAAACCGTAAAAGTTACTCGAAGCTTTGAGAAATACTTTTGAAGACATTTATTTTCTTTGCTAATTAATTAGTACGACCTCAGACTTCTTCCTACTTATAATCATTAAGATGTTTTATCACATCGACTCTTTCAGCTACAAATAACTTGACTTTGACTTTGAATTGACTTTTGGTTTCACTCTTACATGATTTTTCACGCTTTTTCGTTCTGTGCTTTTAAATTACACAAAAATATAAGAAAATCCTCATTACTATTAAAAATTTCTTAAAGCTAAAAACCACTTTCCTTCGAAATCAGGTCTTAAAACATTTTTTTTCGTTATGAAAGCAAACTTTTGTAAAACAAAGTATACAATACATCTTGAACAAAAAAAACAAAAGAGTTTAACAAAGGAAACATTTTAATTTTTTTACACATTTCCTTAAGTATACATTTGGAATTACGTCCTTTTTAGTGGAAATAATCGATATTGTGTGCATAACACGAGTGTAAATGGTTTGATCGTTTATTTATTTGTGTTTTTCAACCAACAATAGAATCGCGCTAATTCTTTAACTCACTACAGTATAGAGAAAAACAATTCTAAAACATTTTTTTGTGTGTACTTTACATTATAAGACAATGCACGTTAAAGAACTTAACTAGTTCGGAAAATAAAAGTAAGTGATTTAAAATAATAATGAAAAGTGAAAAGTATATCCTTTTTTATTTATTTATTTAAGTATAAATTATATAAATCATTATAAAATTAATAAACACATTCTTTCAAATTACCGAAAATTAATATATACATAATATTTTAGTAGGTACGTAAACTGTAGTACAGCCAGAGTTATAGACAATATACATTCTTATTTTCAATATTATAATTAACTAATTTATCAAGAATTTCATTAAAAAGATCATTAAATATTTTATATGTACGATGTGCTGCGTAGTTTGTTGATACAAACAAGTCTGAAATAATATAAAGTATTCAATTTTTTATTACATTATAAATATCTCCGAGTAGTAAGTACTTTTTTTGATGGTATATGTGTTTATGATGATTAAATAAAATCCAATACTATCGTGAAAAAAAAGATTTTTTTGTGACGTGTCATATTTTTTATAAGTTATGTAGTTCTATTTATTGTGCTACGTATTTAGTGTATCAGTATAAAGTTATGTTTATATCTCTTATAATAAAAAAATAATCACTGCTTATCTTTTCCATTTAAAGCAGAAACTAAGGTTTCGAATATATATACTGTAAGCTTCCAACTATACTCCATTGGTTTGTGCCTTCTTGTTGTGCCTATTTGTCGTAATTCTTACCTTAACGCTAACTGGGCGCGACAAACGCCGCGCGCCGCTCCGTAGCCGTGTGGGAAGTTGCCAAGTGCTACGCCAAGCGACAAATTTCAGAAGCCTAGATAGAGCTCTTGGCTTATTGAATGTTTTAAGCAATACATCGTTGCCGATAAAGATATTTCTTTTTATAGTTCTACATTTTAATAATTTGGATTTTTAGAAAGTGTTGCAAATTTATTTATAAAGACCACCAGTGGCCAGTGTAATAAACACAGTCACATAAAAAAAAAACAATTTGAAAAATAAAATACACTTGGTGTTTTAAGGCAATCACAACATGCACCGTGTAGACAAAAATATATGAAAAGAATACAAATCAAAAAAAGAAAAATGGTTATAACAGGATTATTAGAAATTAAGTCAAATAACTACACACAAATTAATACAATAAGGAGAAAAAAAAAGTATCTATGTCAGCTATACAATAATACAATAAATTTTTTTTTTGTAAATAACTAAATGTCAATATATAAAAAGCAAAAAAGAAAAATAAATGTTTAAATCATCATTAATCTGAATAACTCACAAGATTAAACTTTTGCAAGAACTTATTTCTCTCTTAACCACTCTGCTATATTTTTCCTGAATACCGGATGAGAATCCCTGAATATATCACAACTGTCACCAAGAGCGTTGCAAGATCTGCATACCCTGCTTACTAAGGAGTGATTTGGAAGATTAGTCCTTGAGAAAGGAACCTGAAGCAAAGCACCAGGATATCTCTGTGGGACCCTTAAACCAAACTTCTCCAGTAACTTAGGGCTATCGATATTACCGTTGAGAACTTTGTGCAGGAATTAATTTAATTTAAATAATTGGACAAGCTTTACAAATATCGCAATATATTTTGATTTTATTTATACTACAAATGTGGCAAACAAGCATACGGCCGTGAGGGTTCGTGTTATTTCAAGACTTAGCGTATATTGGCCACATCATTTTTGAGCACCAGGTAAGTTTGTGGTTAAAAGTTAACATATAAAAACGTATAATAAATAAACAAGTTTTGTAAAATATTTTATTTTATTTAATTTATTTAGGCACACATTACAGATTATAAACAACATAAGAATAAATTTAAAATTTTACATGTTTCAACTAGCATATAATCCAATGTTTATTTGTGCACATAAAGTATACCAGTTGTAGTTATTTCATAACAATTTGCCACTTGTATGCAGAATTACATTATATAGGATATATTAAAATAAGGTTAAGTATTTTTGAATTATATATCGGAATCGATTTAGATTTAAGTGGATGATGACAATAGTAACCATATTAAGAGCATTATAATGTTTCATATTATTGTATGAGCGACACATACTTGCTATTCGACAGTTGACACAGACATTATTTTTATAAAAAGGGCTATGAAATAATTTTGTGCTTCTACTACGGATATTGATGTTGAAGCTTGTTGTTGATGTTAAAGGTATTGTTTCCACTTTTATCAGAGTCTAAGGTTAAAATGAGGTCAAGCGGCGCGACCGCATCGAGCGTTGCCGCCCGCAGTCCCGCCGCCCAATGTCGGTAGAGGAGGCGTTGTTCTCAAAATAACGCGCGGCGCGGCCGGCGAACTATATCTGAAGTGTCTCACTACTTGAATAAATTATAACTTTAGCTCGTTTTGGAGTGCATCGTTCTCACGTGCCAAAGCCTGTATGTACTCTGCACTTTAACTTTTGATGAAACTAAGTGTGAGAATAAATAGAGAATAAAGCTGTCTGGCATGGCATGACTTTATATCTTACTGTTGCATACCGTAATTAAATAAAATTTCAGTTCTGTAACACAAAATTAATATAATATTGTATTTAAATAAAACTACAAGTATTGAATGTCACCCAACACGTCCGTAGAAAGAAACGTACCCAGAAGGCTGACCGAGGTATTAAGCAGGTCCTTGTTCGCGAGACGCGTCAACCTATCGATGCGCGAGTTATTTGAAAAGGCTGCGTGCACTCCGACCCCACGGATTTCGACAGAAAATGGCACAAATATATAGTCTCCTCTGCTCAGGGCCGTATAACTTGGGTCGCTTGAGGTACTCCGCTGAGGTAGCTGCTACGCCAACCCTCAAGGAAGTAAATGTAGCTCGGTAAACTGACGATGCTGTCCCTGATGGTAAGAACAATACAATCCACAACGGTGACCATCGAGAGATCGGCAATCCATAGGTGATCGTCACTGTCATGCCAGCCTGCATAAATATAAAATTTAATTTATTTACAGGAATTTCAGTACCTAGAAATGCTATTGCCTTTGGAAGAATAAACCTCTTTTATTCTTCTAGCTTCTAGCTCTGCAACCATAGCCTTAAAATCCCATTACGGGTACGGTTTATCCAGTATTTCATCTTGCCAATGCTTCTATAAAGATATGAGGTCTAAACTATTAGATAATATCTCCGAAAATATATATATAAGTACACCAAATGTGGAGATATAGACGCATGATGTCTATATCCTGGACTAATAATATCACCAATGAGGAAGTTCTACTTCGGATTTGCTAGAAACGCAAGCTTTTGCAAACTATCAAATAGCGTAAAGTTCTATAGCTTGGATATGCTCTCAGAGATGACAGATATGAACTACTTGAACTAGTAATGACAGATAAAGGAAAACCGGTCCCAGAACAAATTCATGGCTGCGTAATATCCGAGAATGGTCTGAAATCTATAGCCAAGCATATGCTTGATATAAGTGACATAAGACTAACCAGTATTCATAAACGAAATATATGAACGTATAGCGTCGCTCAGTTCCTCAAATGAAAAATGTTGTATGGTGTTTCTGCACCTTGAACATTTGAACGAACTAAGAGACTCCATACGAACCAACCGAATACGGATGTTAGACACTTATAGATATGTGCCAACAGTTGTACTTGAGAGCCAGTCAATTAACTAGGGTTTAACAGTTTAACAACCATAAATACCATTTTATAAAGTGAAACTATGACTAAATTGAAAAAAAAAGGATTATTATGACGGCAGAAGTCTATCGCCTTGTCAAAGACATAGACAAAACGAAATATGCCGATCTGACTACCAACCTTTACTAGTTGGAGAGGCATTCTAAAAAGAAGAAAAAATAGAAAAAAGTCTCAAAAGTTTGGACGCTTCTGTTTACTAAAATATTTATCGGTATTTTATCACAATTTGGTAAATAATTTTAAATTTGTTTGATAAATTTTAAGCCTATTCTCTTTTTGAATTAAAACTTATTTATCAATTTGTAAAATAAGCAAATATTTGATAAATAAGGTAATCATATCTGTTTTCGTTTACGTTGATATTAATACTGATAAAGTAAAGAGTAGTTAATATATTAGAACGAGATTTATAACTAATAAAGAAAATTAAGGCTTTTAAAAATTCTTTCTTAAATATAGTCCTTTTTTTGGATAAAATAATAAAACCCTTAAATAATTTAACACTGCCAAAAAATGAGGCTAGAATAATTTTGCATAAAGTATTTAAAATCGAGGATAATAAATGGCGTGCCAGGATTCCACTGTAAAATGGGCTTACGGAAATATTTTTTCCGTTCTTAAATATAATTTTTAAAATTTTTTAAAGGTCACTGAATGAGTTTAGTTCATGTTTCTATCAGGATTATGAAGTGACATGTGATTTTTATTATTAATTCATTTACTTAGATTTTTGACCCTATATTTTGTAATATTGGTGGCGTTTTGGGTGATATAGTTTGGTTTTTGTGCATAACTGAAGTGGATTATAGATATAATCTGAAATCATTCATTCCGGGAAACCACAAAAACTTCTCCTACAAAATTCTAACAAGGGAGTCACCATCTTGTTAAGCTACTGAAGTCGTCATAAGACAGAACACTTTATTAACTTGATAATGGTCTTCATTAAAGAGGACTAGTTGCCAAGTTAGGAAGAAGAAGGATGGTAGAAGAGAACAATTTTTATGAATTATCTAAACTTGGACTTAAAAACTAAGGAAATGTTTAAATTTTATTTACATATATATTTTTAAAACTTGATCATAAATTTTGCGGGACAACGATTCAGTTTTTACGCACATCTCATAATCCATTGAAATTGATTTTATTAGTATGACAATCACTAACAGTAGATCGACAGTGCTTTAAGGCGAAATTATAATACTAAGTACAATTATAATAGGTCTTTACCTATGCAATTGCCGTTCTGCAGTACTGGCCATTTCATATCAAAATAATTTTTGTTTGGCTAAGAATTCTAATTTCAAATTAATTTTATTTTAAAAACATGGATTTTTTTTCCAAAAGTAATCATTTGTTTATTGATTAGTGTTATATTTTCATCGCACTTCAATCTTTTTTGTCATCATGGATACGTTAAAAATTCGAGTAATTATGGAATATGAGTACCGTCGTGGCAGCAACGCGGCACAAGCGGCACGCAACATCAACAACGTTTACGGAGCTAACGCTACAAATCAACGCACCACCTATTATTGGTTTGCTCACTTCCGTTCTGGGAATTTCGACCTGAAAAATGAACCTAGTGGTCGTCCGAAGACTTTGGTTGACAATGACGAATTAAAGGCGATTGTGGAAGCTGATGATACACAATCTACGGCTGAATTAGCAGCAGCTTTCGACGTTAGCGTCAAAACAATATTGGTCCATTTGCGTCAAATTAGCAAGGTAAAAAAGCTTGACAAATGGGTGCCCCACGAACTCAATGATCGCCAGCGCGAAGTACGCGTCGAGACGTGCCTTGCACTGCTCAACAGACACACAAATGAAGGAATTTTGAACCGCATTGTTACCTGCGATGAAAAATTGATTCTGTTTGATAACCGCAAGCGCTCAGCAAGTTGGTTGGATTCTAGTTCAGCACCTAAAGAATGCCCTAAACGAAAACTTACCCCTAGAAAAGTGATGGTCATTGTTTGGTGGTCTAGCGCCGGTGTGATTCATCACAGCTTCTTACCAAACGGAGTGAGCATTACTGCAGATGTGTACTGTGAAGAACTGAACACAATGATGGGGAAGCTGGCACATCTCCAACGAGCATTGGTCAATCGCTCGTCTCCGCTGCTCCTGCATGACAACGTGCAACCTCATACTGCACAGCAGACGGTCTCCTAGTTGCAAGAACTGGGGTTGGAAGTTCTCCGTCATCCGCCCTACTCACCAGACCTTGCGCCTACAGACTACTACTTTTTCCAGAATTTGGATAACTCCTTGGAGGGAAAAAAATTCAATACCCGAGAGGCAGTACAAAATGCCTTTGAAGAATTTGTTGCCTCCCGTCCAGCTGATTTCTTTAAGAAGGGCATCAATAAACTGCCACTGCGCTGGCAAAGATGCATTGATTGCATGGGAGATTACTTCGATTAATACAAATAAAAAATACATGAAAAAAATTCGTTTAAATTTTTTCATACAAAACGGCAATTTCATAGGTAAATAATCAATACATATAATAAAATCGTAACTGATCGATGTCTGAACATAGAATATATATGAGAAAACTATTATTGGGGGCCTTTATCAACGCAGCAGAACCCAAAACAATGATTGTTAGAATTTTTGTGTTTGTCTGTTTGTCTTGTTGCCAACGTTGGTGCGTGCTAATCTCAGAAACGGCTTAACTGACTTGGAAACGGTTTCAACTAATATATTTTGAAGGTTCACTTAACATTTAGTGTTGGTTTTACTTCAATAAATTCATAAATAAAAAAGTTATATCAATTTAAAAAATCCTACGTCGAATATTTGTTCGATAAAAGTGCTATAAAATAGCTCTTCAGTTGTATTGGCTGAAACTTTGAAACTGGTTTGTAAAATGATGATTATTGAAAGTTTACATAAAGTTAAAAAATGTACACTTTCAGAGAATTTGAAACTTTCCAATATGAGTTGACCTTACATCTATATAATAAATCACATTAATAAGTGGTCTCCCTAGGTTGGATATAACCACGCAAGCAAGTCGAGTGCCGCATCGCTGCTAGGCAATTCATTCCGAAAAAGATCGATTCGAATCAAACTCTGATGTATCGATTTACAATAAATCGAGGTCTAAAAGATCGATCTCTCCAAAAAATTGCCCTTCTTTTATTCACTTTTCAGATTTGTGTTAACAATATAAAAATCCCTATTATAGAAAACAAAAAGGACACCACAACAATCAATCCTTTGCTATTTTTACCATACTAAAGTATCAGTTAAAGAGAAACAAAGAAAGGTATAGAGAGAGAGAGAATTAATTTCAAAAATTTATTATAATAAACTGTTGTCGTTATTCTGCTATTGGGTAATTTACTGACACCATAGAGAACGACAGCATAATGAAATGAATAATCCATACTAATATTATAAATGCGAAAGTAACTCTGTCTGTCCTGTCTGTTGCATTTCACGCCTTGAAATAGACGATGAAGGTTTGTACGAAGAACGCATCTAACCAAATTTGATGAATTTTGGTATAGAGATAAATTGGACCTTGAAGAAAGACATTGGCTTATCTTATGTCGTGAAAATAAAACTTTAAGAGGTGAAATAGGGGATGAAAGATTGTATGAAGAACCCTCTATTTCTAAAATTAGGGTTATGAAAATTCATATTTATGCTTTTAGGAAGAAATAACAGTGTTTCGTGTTTTAAAAAATAAGGGTGATTTACAATACACATAGACTGCACTCCTTGATACTAAGCAAAATGTTCCTGAGACATAAGCTTACATTATACAAAACATATGTCCGTCCTATCATGACATATAAGCTGCGCTACATTCGCACATACGTCAAAAATCAACATTAACAAATTCCAAATCCTCCAAACCCGATTTTTACGTAAAATTAACAAAGCCCCTTGGTACGTTGGTCGAATCGTATATTAAATATCTTACGCGATCGTACTTCGACACTGCTTCGAATCACATGAATCTGTTGGTGACAGCTGCCGCGACTTAAACCCCAAAACCAAACATACCACGCGAACAACTCCGGTCGCGAATATCTTCACCGAGCCCGTTTATAAGATCGAGGAAATAAACAAATACTACTCCACCGTCTCTACAAACAAAGCGTGTTCGCGCCCACGCCCGCGAAACCACCGTTCCCTCCGCAGGGGACGGGCGGCTAATTTCGTCATGTCCTCCCTCTCTTACGGCAACTCAAGCTTAGGTCCGTTCCCTCGGTGTAGAGCCCTTGAGTCATACAGCCACTCGCGCGATACAGGTGACACAGCACTTGCAATCACGTAGCTACCCTCACACATCATTACACACAATATGTACATACATACGTGCACACCACATAAGTACATAGATTCTGTAAGGATTTTTTTTTTTTTTTTACTATAGTTACTTTCGATCATATTTCCAGAATACTAAATACATGTACACATGTTCATTCCTTTCTCCCAGGAGGCAGGGACATGTTTTATGTATGCGTTAGTTTAGCTCGAATTTTCTACAGATAGGGAATTAGTCAGTTCGCGACCTTTTCACAATCGCGGTAATAGCCCAAGCCGACGTCCGGCCACTTTGGCACCTTTGTGCGCATGTTGCTCACGCTTTCGCGGCTGAATGCCTTAAGCGTTCGCCTCCAAGCCTGGTGAAACTGTCAAAGCCATAAGTGGCTCTATTTCTTTAGGGCCCCTTAGGCTAACAGTATAGTCAGTGAGAAAGAAAAAAACCATCTATAATTTTCTTTTGGTTTATCGTGTTCAGAGATTAGTCAGTGTATATACAGTAATATAGCGGGGTGGTAGGGATCGCAACCATCATACACATAGTGTTAAACACATGTATGATTTTCTTTTGGTTTGTCGTGTTCCGAGGTCAGTCCGTGTATAGATACTATTAATAATTTAGTAAAGCGGACGAGTTTTTTTTGTCTGTTTGTTTAAACATGATTATCTCTGGACAATTGGTAGCAGTCGGATTCGAAAAATTATTTTTGTATATGATAGCCAGATTCACGAAGAATAGTATAGGCTATCTGGAACTAAGCTAAACGTCTCAGCTAGCCTTAAATATTGATTTTTGTTTAAGTAAGTCGAAGTGAAAGTCTTCCCAAACTACTTTATCCGCATGCGCTGGCGTAATGGTTAGTGATACGTAAATATAATATTCTATAAAAATATTGTTCTTTAGTATATCTAAAAAAGTATCCGATAACATATGCCTATTTCTTAATAGCATAAGCCATAATAAGGTATTTTGCGTGTTTTTATGTTGAAGATTAAAAATTGATTTTAAGCTTTATTTTTAGGCTTATCATATTAGTCCTTACGAACAAAGTTATTTCATCATAAAGACAATTAAAAAAATTCTTTTTATAGTATGTAATTAGGACATAGTTCAGGAGAAAATGAAAAATTAAAATAATTTGTACTTGCGGGAAGTGATATCAATTATGATAGACTACACGGGTCCGTCGCGTTAGCGGCGCGGTATTTGTTGGATAAAAACTCGGGTGAAACCGAGGGGCACAGCTAGTACCTAATATATACATACATACATCTAATCGTGTTTGTTGAGTGAGTAGACCGGCGAAATATCTATACGATGCAGCAATTCGGCATTCAATGTACTAAATAATTCTTCGGAATCAGCGTAGATTCATTAATTTTAATTGGCAACACTATCGACTGACTGCGAAGGAAATCTGAACTCTTGAGATATGCTCTTGTAGCAAAAAATTAAAACTATGGATTTCTCGGCGCTTAAATAAGCTAATTAGTCCATGGACTAACGTAGTAAATAAGATCGTGCGTTTCCTTGGGAATAAGCCTTTGCCTAATAGTGATACATTTATAAGCTGCATTATAATATGTATACAATTAAGTTATATTGTCTATCTTCAAGGCCAGTCAAGGAAACTGACAATGATTACATTACTAGGGGAACATGTGTTGTTAGGGTAATATAATTAGTAATTTGCGTGACGAAGATAATTACCACTTGCGTATGAATTTGAAACAACATATGCGACCGCGAGTTTACGCTAATTGTCCAATTACATCGTTTATAACACATGGATATCATGTCTACAGCCTCGTGAGTTATGTGGAAGTTACGAAACCATTTGTTAGCTTCTGCTAAATCAAGTGGCTCTCAAAGCGATTGAATTGAATGTCAGTTATTTGCGGTTTGTATAGTCTCCTTTTAATTTTCACGAAAAGAGATATTTTCTAGAGCAGCTTGTTAACTGTTTTCAGAGTAAGTCATTTTCTGAATGGCAAGTATTATAGTTTTATGTATTCACTTTGTTTGTTATTTTTATTACTGTTAAATGAGTTTATGTTGAATATCGTTATTGTTATTAAAAAAAAAATTCAATTCACTTATTGTGAGGTCTAATGTAGGATGAATTCTCTTAGGAAATTGTATATCATTCTTCGATAATTTCGCTATTTATAAATAATTTTTTTTCAAAGATTTTAAAAGTTTATAGTTAGTTCCTACAGAATAAAATACAAGGTATAATTTCTTGTTCTATAATAGTTATACAATTAAAGTTATTACTATTTTTTTAATAATTATTTTTATATAATTCATGTCTTGCTACTTCTTGCACTTCTTTATTCTATTGTGGTCTACTGCAGTATAGCATTACTACAAGGATGTACATTAGTGTACACCTCTGCCTAACCCTTCGGGGAATACAGGGGTGATGGTATGATGGTATGATAAGCGGCGAACCAGAAAGCTTGAACGATAACTATATCCATAAATGGGCTTATACAGACTGATAATGATGCCCGACATCAAGGTAGACACTCCAGTAGAATACAGAGGGCGCTCATAATATATTATTTCTTACATTCTTATTTACATGAGAAGGCCCACATCCAAAAATGTAAAGCAAAAAGTGTTAAGATAAACCTTACTCAAAACAATACTTCAAAAATTTGGCAAAATTTTTAGGTATGAAATTGGTTGTTAAAATTTATGATTGATAAATCTCAACTAACCATAGGGTAGGAGGCGTCAGAAAGTACATAAAATTTCGCTTCGATACGACGTTATATTATGACATAAATCGCTTCGTCGATCCCTCGCGGGGTGCTGAGCCGGTAAATAGGGGATATAAATTTGTCTTAAACAAATTCTTCTTCGTTGACGATGGGAACACGATCAAGAGGAAAATTACGAAATAAAACGTCGACGTTACAGAAACCATGTTTTGTTTAAATACCGTATTTATTATTTGAGTCAGTGATTCATAACATTTTGTTCATATGAATTTAGCGGACAATAATAAATTTATTAGATAGTATTTTTTATCAAATTTTAACATGATCTTTTATTTCGTCAGTACTATTTAATTGTATCAAGTTTTAAAATGAAGTGGTTAATAAACTAATATTTTGAATAGTAAAATTACAAATGGAATCTATTCGCTTACAGTTTTTCAGAGAAAATATCTTTTCATTTTTAATAAATCTGTCTGAAGAGGATCGGGTTGTGGAATCTTTCACGACTGATTATGCGTTTTCTTCTTAGACTTACAAAAATGTAGAGAATGAGCATCTCCCACCTGAGATGCCAGTGAACTTGGTGGAGTCCTTTCTTATTCCACAAAAAATAATCGCGTTCGATTTACAACCATTGATTTATTTGATAATTTTAACAATAAGAGAGTGTACTTGATATTTTTATTTTATTTGTTCCCCAAATTCTCTACATCCCATCAAAATACGTATCAGAACGTTAAAAACTAAAAAAAAAAGTAAAAATCGTTGTTAATATATTTATACTTTTAGTCTTGGGCTTTGGCGTTATATTATGTATAAGGAAATCAAGTTTGTGGCTATTATACAGTCTCTAAATGTTTATAAAAACAGGTAGATACTTTGTAATCTAGTTTAAAAGAACTTGGTTGGCCAACGATACAAGTTCATGAGTAACCAAGTCAAATTTCTAAACACGAAAAAGTTTGTGTAACAATGTGCGCCGGCGGTCTTCCCCGAGGACGCAGCCACAACAAATTACTGGCAAACAACTTCGAAATAAATTAACTCTCAACTTTAAAACGTTTTACTTTCTTTTTGTTTGAAGAAAAAACAATTTCCTTTGTATTTTATTTACTTTTTGTAACGCGTTTCAGAGACGAAGCTGCTTGGAAGAATAAATATATTTTTAAATATTACCGAAAATATTTACCAAACATTTTTTATTTAAGTCTTCTCTGACCTATTTCGTCAAATAAGTAATCATAAAATCGGTACTAAATTAAATGTTTTCAATAAGTCTAGTTATTTTCTTTTTGATTTCATAAAATAATATTTTAAAAATTAATTTCGGGCTCCGTATTAGGCGGCACTTCAAGGTGTGTTCCTATATTATGTTTAATACAATTCAACAAGAGTTCCTCAGTTATAAATATAGAACTTAACAAAAAATGATTTGTGTTTGGTGAAAATTTAAAATTTGAAATGTTATGTTCAGTGTTATGTTTTGAAATTTTCATCTTAATCATAATCAGTTTTTTATATCATTTAAGAATATGTAAAAAACACAATTTTTTTCTTAATCATACCTACTTTTGTATCTAATGTTTATATTATTTTAGTGATAATACAAATATGGATGTTAGAAGGTAAGTAATATGTTTAATTTTAAAACAGAAATTTCAACTGGAATTGTAAAAACTTTGTTCGTCGCCGTTTCGAGATAGCAAACGTTGATCGTTTCGTAGATACAGACTGTCACATAAATTACTACACAATTTTCCTTTATTCAACAATATAAGCCATTTAGAACTCAATTCTCGGACAAGAGCCCAATTTTAAATGCAATTTACGGCTAATTAGGCTCTTAAATACAGAGGCTTCGGGTCCTTCAAAGTAAGTACGGAGTCCCAGATGAAGTTAGGAATGGCCGCGTTAATGCTGAAGATGACTACGCGAACGAACTTCGAAAGTAAAAACCAATATTTGAGTAGCTATTTACATTTAATTATTTAGTTGCTGCAATCATCGAAATCCAAAGTCAGCATAATTTTACCGTATAAGTACGTATTTTGTTATGAGAATATTGAACTGGGTAATCTAACAAAGAGTGTATGATGGTTAATAATATCATTTTGGTGATATAAAGTTCTACATATTCTTTGTTAAGCACATAAATATTTAATTTGATTCAAAGCTTATCAGGGACAACTTGTATGTTCAATATACAGGCAAGGCAAATACAATTTTGTTATCTTCATCGCTCGTAAGTATCATATTGAATGCGGTTGAATATAAGTTTTATCAAGGATATAATATCGTACATATTTAATTATGGTTAGTTAGATAGACATATAAATAAAAAATGTGTATCAGAAACCGAGAGTGAAATCAAGAATATTTAGAATGTGTGTTTAACAGACGCAAAATGCAACACTGTAAAATTAGATTTCATATATATATATTTCAAGTAGCAGGGAAAAGTAACGGAGTGGTGACTGATTTTAAGCATACTTACATTGTTAAAACAGTGGCGGCCACTAAGAGATAAACTATCTAACGCCAGTCACCGCTGTCATGCAGGCTTGAGTAAAAAGAAACTGGATATAAACGCGATACGGATACTCACTATGACGAACTTTCCACCATAGTTATTTATTTAGCGATACAAGGTGATTTTACAGCTAATAAATTATATATAAAGAAATAACATACAGAAGACCATTTAAAAGTTCACACAGATATACAGTAATATAAGTAATTAAATGAATTTGGTTGGTAAAATTAGGTAAACTGGTAAAATATATGGTGGTTGCGACCCAGTCGAGTACTCCCTCTCTAATCTTCGTACGTACGTATATACACTCATCAAAAAAGTCTAAGCAACATGTACTAATTTAAATTTTAGGATGGTTCTTCACATTATAACATTCTATTTTATTTTTAAAATAATATCTTTAGGGTTCTATGATGTAAAAATAACAGCTGTTGTCTTTATAAGTTCTTTTAATAACAGAAATGAACAATATTAGAATATACTATAGAAACTAAGATACATAAGAAACTAAACTTTTTTCTTACAAAATGAAATTTCTATAGAAAATGTATTTATTGTGATAGAATAGAACAATTTAATACAAAGTATGGGCTCCTCTGCTATTCAGAAATTGTCGGCAACGATTATTCATTGAATTAATGAGACTGTTTATGTCATCTTGCGGTATTCGCTCCCAATGGAATTGTAGCAAATCCTTCTTCAGCTGTTGGGTTGTTGTCGCTCCGTCCAAGTTCTTGAAAATACGTCTCTGGAGCATGTCTCATGCGTGCTCGTTGGGGTTAAGATCTGGCGATTGTGCAGGCCAGGGCAATACCCGGATGTTCTCCGTTGCAAAGTATTCACTGGTTCGCCGAGCTGTATGTGAACGCGCATTGTCATGCATTAACCTAAAATCGGAGCCAAAGGTTTGTGCAAATGGGTAGACATAAGGTCTGAGAATATCCTCAATGTAATTTTCAGCATTCATGTTTCCATTTACAAAAACGAGCTCAGTTCGCCTGTTCTTCATAATATCCGCCCATAACATAACTGTTGAGCCGCTGTATGGATGAACTTCCTGAACGCACCTGAGCCTTTCAGTATTTCCGGGCCAACGATACACTCGCACCCTTCTTGTATCAAGGCTTAAACCCGAATCGCGACTCATCGGAAAACATAATTTTATCCCATTGTTCCTGGGTCCATGTTATGCGTTCTCTACACCATTCATATCGACGAGCGCGATTCCCGTGACGTATCGGTGGGCACCTGATTGGGTGTCGAGCTCGTAGGCCGTACTCATGCAGTCGATTTCGCACAGTTTGAGGACTTACATCAACACCACTTGAAATTTGTAGCCTCAAACTTATCTCTCGAGCGGTTAACATCGGCTGGCGTCTTGCAGTCAGTTGTATGTACCGGTCTTGCTGAGTGGTTGTACTCCTTTTACGGCCTGGATGCTGTTCAGCGGGTTCTCCTGTATTATTGTAGCGCTGCCAAAGACGACAAATAACACTTCTATGAATGCCAAAATGTCGAGATACCTGAGATTGATTACTTCCCGCTTGCAACATCCTTACAGCTCTTTGCATTTCATCTGCTATCAAATGAAGTCGCTTCATGACGTAAAGAATATCTAACAATTCAATTTTGTCGCTAACTTTATTTAAATGGTTGGTAAAATTATAAAATCAAGACTAAACGTAGCAATTAAAACGCACTTAAATTCAAACAAAATCGTAGTAATTTGAATTTTATAAAAAAACAAAACATAATCAAATTTTTTTTTTTACATCCAGCCAGTATGTCTTCAATAACAAAAAAGTTTACTTACCTACGCACTTTGTTTGAGTAAATATTTAGAAATTAATTAATATAAATGGAAAAATTTGTAATATCACGCATGTTGCTTAGACTTTTTTGATGTGTGTAGTAGGCTTGTCGGGAGTACAGCCCTACCACTCCACAAAAACTTAGTAGTTACAGCTTAGCTTATTATTTTTACATGAAATTTTTATTACACTTATTATTTATTTAAGCGTTTTTAAGCGGCTAAATAAATGAAGCTAATTTAGCAAGAGACTCGACGGTAGGTATGACGTTTATGGTCCTGAGGATTTTTTAATACAATAAAGGTGGCTCTCAGGAATACGACCAGCCTGAAGGTAAGGGGCTACTGTAGCCTATGGACGCTTGTAATACCATAAATATTGCTAGCGCTTTGCCGACCATGAACCCTCTAACCAAAGAGCTCTGGAAACCCAACTCATCGTAGGAATACAAGATTAGGCTATTTGGCTGCGACCTTCTGTAGGGTGGAGGTATTCCACCTGCCAGATTACTCTAAGTAGAGAGAAATATCCTACCTCTATTTGAACCTCCCCCTACCCCAAGGAGCTCTGGAAACGCTGCTCACAGTAGAAACACAATACTATTAACACTATGTTATTTGACTACGATCTTCTCTAGGGTGGAGGTATTACACCATTCGAACTGCCCTTGATATGGGATACTTTTTTTTTTTTTTTTTTTTTTTTTTTTTTGAACTGACTACACTGTTAGCCTTAGGGGCCCTAAAGCCGCTGCGGCTTTTACAGCTTCACCGGACTTGGGGGCGAGCGCAGAGGGCACTCAGCCGCGAAAGTTTTGTGGACGACTCGCACGAGGGTGCCAAAGTGGCCGGACCGCGGCTCGGGCGGTCGTCGCGTTCGCAAATAGGTCGCGATCTATTCGAATCCCTACACCTACGATTCGAGCTAACTAAATATACACATAGGCACGTTCCCTTTCTCCTGGGAGGAAGGAAGGAACCGTGCGTATGTGTATTCAGTAATCGGAATGTTTCTACACTAACTAGCGCTAACTAACTAGCGTAAAAAAAAGAAAAAAAAAGGTCCCTCACAGAACCTATGTACCTGTGTGGTGTGCACGTGTGTATGTTCATACGTGTGTAGTGTTGTATGTAGGTAGCTAAGTGATGCACGTACAGTGTCACTTGTATCGCGCGGGCGGTTGCCTGACCCAAGGGTTTCACACCGAGGAACGGACCTAGGCTTGGGTTACCGCTAGAGAGGGTGGACGTGACGGGTGTGCTGGAGCGAAATTGACCGCCCGCCCTCTGCGGAGAGAACGGTGGTTACGCGGGCGTGGGCGCTGGCACGCTCTGTTTGGAGAGACGGATGTGTAATATTTATTCGAATTTTCGATGTGATCGTCGGGATCAATAAAAATATTGCGCGGCCGGCGTTTGCACCGGATGTCCGTGGGTGCCGGAACATAAGTGGCGGCTGTTTTTATTAACGGATTCGCGTGGTTCGACGCGGTGTCGAAATACGAACGGGAGAGCTTTTAACGTAGGCATGTATCGAAGGAAGCTCCATATCTCTATGGAGATCTACGCTTCGAACATACCACGGGGCCCCGGTGAGACGATAGAGGAACCTATTCTGTATCGATTGTAACCGTTTGAAACTCGACTCGGACATATGTGCGAACACGGCGCAACTGTATGTCAAAATTGGTCGAATACACGTCTTGTAGAGCGTGAGCTTATGTCGCGTGGACATTTTACTCACCGAACACAACAGAGGATGCAACCGGTCCAGGACCCACGCGGCCCTGTTCCTAACCTTACGGATGTGGGGTCTAAAGGAGAGCCTACTATCTAGGGTTACCCCTAGATATTTGGTCTCTCTTACATACGGAATCGGATTATCGTAGAGCTTAACAGGTTTAAGCTTCCACGGTATCTGTGACGAATCCGCATCGAAGAGCATCGCGGCGCTCTTCGAGGGATTAACGGCTATACGCCACTCGTTAAACCACTTCCCGAGAGTGGTCACGGCGCGTTGGACTTTGTGTCTGAGGTGGGATCTATTCCTATCTGAGGCATATAAGACTGTATCGTCAGCGTATAGCCCTACCTCGACCTCCGGGAGTCGAGGTAGGTCACTGACGTACAGGTTAAATAGGCTAGGAGCCAGGATCGAACCTTGGGGAACGCCTGAGCGTATTGGACGGGGCGTGGACAATTCACCTTCCACTCTATAGCGGAAGGTGCGATCTGTTAAATAGTCGCGAATTATTTTAATTAGCCTATCGGGGACTTCAAAGCGGTACAACTTGTAAATCAATCCCTCGTGCCAGACCTTATCAAAGGCCTTGGCCACGTCGAAAAAGACCGCAAGTGTACGGCGGGGTTTATAAAGTTCAGCAAAATTAAATGCAACGTGCTCCGTGAGGCGGTGCACTTGATGAGTGCAAGAATATCTAGCACGGAAACCGAATTGCTCAGGCGGATAGAGGTCTTTCTCCTCTATTATTGGCTTGAGACGGTTCAGAAGGATCCGCTCGTAAATTTTCCCTAACGTATTTAGGAGACTGATCGGGCGATAGCTGTCGGGAAGCGACGCGCTCTTGCCGGGCTTACGGATACCTATGACTATTGCCTTTTTCCAGGCGGCTGGAAAATGGCAGTGGACTATGGCTACATTGAAGATGCAGATCAATAGAGCTATGAGGCGATCAGGAAGAAGCCTAAGTACTTCATTCCTGATCCCGTCGGGACCTGGTGCTTTTCTGAGCTTAAGGCTTTTTATAATGGAAAGAACCTCCTCAGACGTGACTGGGGACAGGGAGGCTGTCGCGGGGAGCTTATCCAGCTCCCGCACGCATCCATCGATACCCTCGACCCGGTCGGTATTTGCATCGACACTGTTCGGAGAGCACTGGCTCTCCAAACAAGTGGCGAGGCACTCCGCCTTGTCGCTTCTATCGAAGGCGAGCGGTATACCGGGACCCCTCTCGAGGGGGGGCATAAGATAAGAAGCCTCTATTTTGAGGCTGCGAGCTAGTTTCCAGTAAGCCAGATGCGACGGCCTTAGCCCTTCGACGAGGGCGTCCCATCTGTGACTCCTGAGTTTTAATATGCGGGCTCTAACCGCTCTCTGAAGCGCGCGTAAGCGTGCGCGGTTTTCCTCGGTCGGATAGTGGTCGTGCGCACGAGTCGCCGCGTTCTTTTCCGTCAACAACGCCCGCACGTCGGCAGGGAGTACGAAGCGGCGATCGCTCGCCTCTTCGACCTCTCTCGAGGCCTCTCCGATGCCGACCTGCAGGTGGTCGACCAGGGAATCGATCGCGAGATCTACATCCGCAACGGACCCCAATACGTCCGGGATCCTATCTAAGCTGGACGAGGACGGCCTGTCCGCAAGATAATGTTTTAGCTTAGCATAGTCAACCACTTGGACCGAAGGAGGGCTAGAGTCGTCTGGTTGACCTAGCTGCATGATGACCGGACGGTGGTCGGAGTCGAGCTCGTGTACGACCCGAATGAGTCGTAACCGAAGCGCGATACCTTTAATGAGAGCTACATCAAGCACTGTCGGCATACAGTTGTCTTGAAAGTGGGTGGGAGTGGGTGGCGCTATGACATCAAAGTTTAGCACGTTCGTTAGCTCTTCGAGTTTAACCCCATTACTGGAGTCTCTCCAATTGCCAAACGAAGTGTGTCCACAATTGAGGTCACCCGCTATAATGACCGATTCACCGAGCGAAAGTAGCTTTTCTAGGTCAGACCTGAGAGGCTCTTTCCTCGGCGAGAGATAAACTGAAACTAACGTTATGGACGGGTGGTCGGTCATTCCTAGTCTACACACGGATACTTCCATATTGGTAAGTATCGGAGGATCTACCGGCGTACAATATAACGATCGTTTGTAATAAATGAGAGTGCCGCCCCCGCGGCCGGCCCGGTCATTTCTTACAATATTGTAGTTCGCGATTTTCGGATCACGTTTAGCACGCTTTAAGAGCGTCTCCTGCACTAAAAGAACATCTACTTGGTGATCTTTAAGAAAGGTCGCGACGAGATCACGCTGCGGTAGTAGGCTTCGCGCGTTAAAAAAATAAAGATTTAACGCTTTCGGCTTAAACTTTGCCATTGAAAGGCCCTAAGTTATTATTACACGCCTCACGGTCGAGACGTTGTAGTGTCTCTGAGAGGCGGGGGAACGCGCAAGCGGTCTTGATGAGACCGAAGCGCTCCAGATGGTCATTGTAGTCAATGAGCTCGCGGATATCGTGCTCGCGAAGGAGCAGTATCATTAAGTCGTTACTATTAACGACAACGTTAGCGGGCGCGCGGGGCGCGGGAATATCCATAGCATATATGGGATACCACGTGCGTGGATGATTTAGCCCTGTCCCATGCCCAGTTACTTCACTGAGAATTGCCTTAGCAGATGCCTCTGTGGATGACCTCCTCAAGCGGCGCAGGTATGTAACTCTTGATAGGGGCTAAATGTTCTAAATTTACCTAGCCGAAACTCGGTGACCGTAGGGTCCGAGAGTGCGTAGCGTATTTAAGAAACTCGCGAGTCAACCGCAACTGGTAGAATCGAATACTTCGGTCAGCGTTTGCCATACAGCGTGACAATGTGGCCAGCCTTCTGAGTACGTTTCCTACTGACGGCGAGTTAGATGGCATCCAATACTTTTAGTTTTTTATTATCATTTTTTAATTACTATTTTAAAGATTGTAACAATAAAATTATTAATTATGTATTCAATAAATATCCTTATTTTGAAATTGTGTATATATTCATATAAAATTTAAATATTCACATTTATTCAAAGTAAAAGAGACGTCTCGAAGGACAGATATATTTGAAATGACTGAGTGGCTTATATAATAACACTGATAAAGCCTGTTGAATAAATAACAAAATATTCGCTAGAGAAATTATACCTACCGACTCGGGTAATGTTCCACTTTTTTAAATTTGTCTTTTACGTGCAGTTTCATCTGTATGAAATTGCTATGCCGCGGTTAAATTAATATGATCACGAACGAAAAGCTAAGTGTCAAGGTTAAAGATATCAATCAATAAAGCAAAGTTGAGCGAAGGCTCAGAGCACCCTTTTAGTTACAATATAAAGTTATTAAATTAGTCGAATGGTTGAGCCTCACCCAATATTAATTGATTTTTATGGGGATTTAGTGTTAATAATGAAAGTTATGGAATCAATATTTTTATGCTTACCTATCCGTTATTTGTAACAATATTTTGCTATCAAAAAATCATTGTTTTGAATTATGTATGTTTTATTCAGTGTTTATATTCCTCTTGTTCTTATCTTATTATATTAAGTGAGCAATTCTTGTATATATATATGTAATTAGTTTCTCAGAAACGGCTCCAACGATTTGGATGAAACTTTGTATTTAGATAATGTTTTACATTCCAAGTTTACCTAGATAGGTGTTTTTTAGACACTAAGCAAAGTTCGGTCGCCCAGGTATTACGATATAATAGTTCAAATGTTTATCACAAAATTCACAAAATCTTTAATAATACTACAAAACATCTTTACATATTTTACACTAATTATTTTTTTTAGCATTTAAAAAAAATGTGTTATCAATGTTTTATTACAAACATATTTTTTAAATTATTGACAAAGTTAACTTACTATGAAAATGCTTTATTAATATTTAATGGTAGGTATTTCAAGTGCCTACGACGTTATGGAGCTCAGTGATTTCACAATTAAGTACTGACTGTAATATAATTTCCACGTCTGCGCTAATGAACGTGTATTTTGTTTCATCTGCCGTCGAGTCGGTAAAATATTATAAAACGCGCGACGAAAATCAACATTTCATTTGGAGTGAGCAACGTTGTCGCGAGCTCGGCTCGCTTTAATATAAAATTTATGTCAATTTCATTTAACCTTACTATGATATGAAATTACTTTATAAAACAAGTAGCTCACTATGTATATTGTATAGATCATATTTTGTCCTGTATATGATGTAATTTAGTACTTTATTAGATTGAACAGAAACAGTGAGTGGTTTATCGACAATTAATTATAGTTTAATTATTTCATTATTTTGTATTACAAATTGCCCTAAGCTAAATAATATCATAAACCACGTTCAATTTAATAGTGGTTAATACAAGTTAATCGAATAGTAGATACTAAATTAACTTATATTATGGTATTAAAAATAAAAAAATTATAAATTACTAGTCGTGCCCAAAAAACTCACCCGTGTTTTTATTCGACCAATGCATCCCTTTTCATACTTCTCGTACTTACCTACATCTTGCCAGATCTTTTTCAGAATATTTACCATCAATGCTAGTGAACACAAAAAAGGACACAGTGTTTTCGACAATTGAAACAGTTTGTTGTTCCGAATCGATAAAATATAGAGATTAGATTTTACTAAGTAGTTGGTTGTTTTAGACATTTTGTTACGGTTTGTGACGTAAAAAAACCTAACAGTGTAATATTGTAGTCTTGGCAAAATAACTGTTTTACTTGATGGTAATTATGTTTTAATGAACAAACAACGGCCATCAAGAGGTAAACTGACATGTAAATATTATGTGAAAACTACATATTTACAGTCCGATGTTGAAACGAGTTAAACTGAGGAGTGGTTTTTCACTAAATGTTTTGTTATTGAGTTCATTATTCATATTGAAAAATTATTTCATTCGTGTGCTTCGTGTCTATCCATATTTTGTGTTAATTAAATAATGTAATTCTTTATTCATAGGTACGTTGACACCTTGAAGTCAATATCATAAACTTATTCGGAAAACAGACATAGAAACTTGATAAAGACATTGATGGTTAAAAGTTTGTATAAGAAAAAAGAGTAGGTATCAATGTTAAGTAAATCGTAAGTATTCTGATTTTAAGAATTTCTATGATATTTACAAGATATTTTGTTTAAACTGATATGAAACAATGACAAGCATATGCAAATGGTATGGTACAGTCAGGAAGATGTTTGCGTTTTGATATAATTGTCAACTGCAACTGTATGTACTGATGAATGATAATAATGCATGGCTGATGATTTTTTGAAATATATTAACATTTTTTTTGAGGGGAACTTTATTCCGTGGAATATACGAGTCTCATTGTACTCTATTATTTCTAGAATCAAATCAGGGTAGTCGCTGATGAGTTAGCACTACTAGGTCTACATATAATAGCATCATCCGGACAAGGTTCTGCCAAAACGCTATGAAAAGCACCTATATTTTGACAGTTTAAATTAATACTATTCATCAGCGACTCTTATATATTCTTTATTGCACAAAAAAAAAAAGTACAAATGGAGGACTTAATGCTAAAAAGCATTCTCTGCCAGTCTTCCAAGGGAGCAAGGGAAAGGTATATGCAAGGTGTGCATAATGTTAAGTAAAAAAGAAAAAGTTTATAACGATTATTAAGATTATATATTATTAAGAAGTATTCAATTGCTCCAAGTAAAACCTACGTAGCGAATACTTGAAGGAATTTCGAGAGTTGGCCTGTTGGATATTGATAGGAAGCGAATTCCACAGTCGTGCTGCTGTAACGGCGAAGGATTGGTCGCGGAAATTAGTATGATGACTTGGTATACTGAGAATTAAAGAATCAGAAGACCTTAGCTGTCTATTATGCGTATCCGCGAGAGATTGAAAAAGTGTTTTTAAATATTTAGGGGATTTGGGATTATTAAGTACGGAGAAAAGAAGACAAAGTATTCTTATATTCCTACGTTGCCGAATAGGTAGCCATTTCAACCTGGCTCGGTATTCAGAAACATGATCAAACTTCCGAAGACGGAAGATGAAACGGATACAGTTATTGAGTAGACGATCAAATTTATTTAAGAGATCTTCTGAGAGGTCCAAGTAAGCAACGTCTGCATAATCCAGAAGTGGAAGAAGAAGAGTATTCACTAGGGAAATCTTAGTATTAACAGGAAGAAAGTTTATCAAACGCATGAGAGAATGAAGAGAAGCATAAAATTTTCTACTAACTTCCTTGACCTGGTCTGCCCAGCATAATTTAGTATCGAAGATGATTCCAAGATTTTTCACCGTAGTTGAGTAAGGTATGGTACATTTATTGTACTCTTACGGTCTTGTTATTGGCTACATAAAATTAATCTTGGTGTAAATATATTGGCGGTCTTATATATCATATAGGTAAACATTTGAAGGTGCGAAAGTGAGGAAGCATTGCGGCTCGCGTCGGTGGGTTCTGTCAAAGAGTCGCCGAGATAAATCGCCGGGCGACGTGTCGCGGCGAGCGGTGCGATGTATTGAGCACGTATCTAATAGAATTGGCGCAGACAACTTGCGTGAGGCTATTTTCTCCCCTCAAGGGCCTCATAAATTTTCTCCTTATAAATTAGATTAAACATAATACGCTCACGGGTGGTTACTATTAATCTTGTGTGTATTGATACATTGAAAACATTTTCCCTGTGTATTTTGATTTGATTTTATTTTATTGTATCATGGAATTCAATATTCATCAGATCGGATCGCATCACAAATCGGATTCAATTTACAAAGTGGTATATTTTATGTTTAATCAGACAAAGCCAAATTCCGAGCTGCTACTGCGAATGTCATAGCAAACCCCAATAATAACACTTTGCTCGACCGGGGCATCGAACCCAGGACCTCGAGCATAGCATTCGCGCATACGACCACTAGGCTAATGAGGCAGTTAGAATTCACATTATTATCATTGCTGGCCTTCTTCGTATCGCACTTACGTCACATAATGCGTACGCAGCTCTCAATTTTACTATCTACTAAACGCGTTAAAAGAAGAATAACTTCAAAAAACATAATATATGTCTTTTACTAAACTTTTCAAATATATATTACATTTTATAAAATTTCAATTTGCAAACAATTCATGCAATGAGTCTGAGCTTTCGGTGAAGGAAAAAACATCATGATAAAACCGTAGCATAGTGGTAGGGTATTTTCGTATGTAATTCGTGCCACGCGGTCTTTTTTTTTACGCAAAACTATCGATGTGCCCACGGCTCCTCACGCGGTTGTACTACGCAGTAATTATTAACATCCCGTAATTTTATTTTTACTCATATCATTGACAGTTCATATAGTCTACCAATTAAGAAATGACATATTACACTTCCTGCCTTCTAAATTTCATAAAAATATGGTAAAACCAATGACATTTTATATGTAGACGCGTCATACGCTAAAATCAGTGCTTATCAGCGTAATTAAACTATACATTCACACTATAAATAATGCTTCCAGTTAAATAATACGCAAAAAAAGGAAAGAATATGAAAGACATTAAATGATATTTTTGATGTTAGAACGAAATGAATATATATTTTGAGTTGTATTTATGTGCAACCGCGACACTGGATAATACGTGACTAGGAGAATGTCAGGCAATTACCTGACTTTAATATTGCCAAAAAAGACTGCGGGTAACGCATCTACACTTATAAAAACATTTTAGTTAAAATTATTTTTTTACGATTCCTAAATATATTGTTAACGATCCTTATATCCTATCAATTATGGAATGACGTATGCTTTCCAAATACAAAATTTGATCAGAAACAGTGGAGAATTCATTAAAATTCTTTTTTATCGATTTCTTTGTTATTATTGACAATTTTTATAACCCATCATTCATGGAATGACTTATACTTCCAGTGGACAAAATTTCATCAAAATCACTCAAGAATTAACGAATTTTTTTTACGACTTTCTAAAAGTAACATAACCAAAAATGACTACAACCGGAAACAAATATTTTTTACCTGTCCGCTTGGCGTGGAAACCCCATAAGTTACTCCTTAAAACACCAACTATCTGCCAGTAAATGTCCCATTAAAATCGGTCCAACCCTTTCGAAAATTAGCCATAACATACAGGTGACAAAAATTTAAAAATTAGTTTTTGTTAGAAGGGTCGTATATACTTTCATATACATTAAGCAAAAAGTTGTTATTTTGAAATTGCGCCCAATGCTTATTGCGGGGGTTCCTTAGAAGGTAGATATATAGTCCCGCTGACTTTTTTGTAGGTCTGCAATTATGTAGTACATTAATTTGATATATTATATCTTAAAGTTTACTCAACGTAAGCTATTTAAGCGTCCGTATTGATTAACTATGACCTGTTTTTTTTATTTGCGTGGCACCGAATTTTTTTTTCTAAAATAAAAGTAACTTATGCTACTCTTTATAACATCAGCTATCTGCCAGTGAAAGTCCCGTCAAAGTCGGTCCAACCGTTTCGGAGATTACCCGGAACAAACGACAGACAGACGGACAAAGAGACAAAAATCATAAAAATGGGTTTTTTGTTTTTTATGTTATATCCCTGATTATTATACTAGCCTCATAGTAGAAATCAACTTAATAGATATAGTTTTAAATGTTATGTAAATAATGTATAGGAGCAAATGAGACAAATTTATAAATTACTTATATGCATTTAGTAAAAAGCTGTTATTTTGACACTACAAACAGACACTTCAATTTTATTATTTGTATAGATGTTATGCGGACCTCGCAGACATTTTTTGCTCTCTCTAGTATTCAATAACCCGATCACAGTTGCCACCTATCGTGTTCAGGATAAAAAAATCTATAAAAAAATACTTAGATTTAACAACTACTGGAGTATCGATAATAGGTTTGAAAGCAGTTCAATTATCTATTTTTAAATAATTGTATATGGCGTGTTACATAATCACTACTTATTGCTAGTTAACTATAAATATTATATTGATCGAATAGCGTCATTCCTTTGTATAAAGTTTTTTACCCTTCAAACAAACCTTCTGTTTATAAATAGAGTATATAACCTTCTACGAAGTATTCATATAACTTGACTATCTGGGTTGTAGTAAACTCAGGAAACTGGGTTATAACTATAAAGGTCTCGGTTTTCATACATTTCATAAAATAATATATTTTCATGATTATTTCTACGACAATATTTTTTAAAGTACCAAAATGACAATAAGCATAAACTGAAATAAAATTTCTACTCTAAGCTTTGCAATATCTTTTATTGAATA
This sequence comes from Saturnia japonica, assembly GCA_033032175.1. Lineage (NCBI taxonomy): Eukaryota > Metazoa > Arthropoda > Insecta > Lepidoptera > Saturniidae > Saturnia > Saturnia japonica. The sequence continues at coordinate 12,281,258 of CM065314.1, forward strand.
TTTGTATCACTGGTTATATAATTTACCAATAGGGCCTTTTTACTTATAATATCATTACTAAAAGAGTACTAAAAATTCCATAAAAGTTTACAGCTTAATATTATCTCGGTCTTTCATTCCAGCCGGTATAAATATTTATAATCCAGTACGCAGTAATGGTTGGCGAGGAAACTAAACCATTTTTAAAATAACGAGGCTTCAGTACATCCCTGATTATTATACCAGCCCCATAGTAGAAATCTACATAATAGATATAGTTTTAAATGTTATGTAAATTATGTATAGGAGTCAATGAGACAAATTTATAAATTATCTGAAACTAAATTCTGTATTGAAATGGTGAGCTAAATAGTTACGTCGCGCGGTATAACATTATTTTCACAAGCGCTCTTGCGGGCAACAACAACAACAATGAGCTTGAATAACGAGCTTTTCAGCGATGGAAAACATTGTGATAAAACCACAACATAGGAGTCGGATTTTTCTATTATTCTGCTAACTACATACCAAGGAAGGAAAAAGTTTCTCCTCGCCTGCCTGACACGTCTAACGGATATGCCCGGGTGACTGCACGTCAAATCCACCCTTGCTTCATCTTTTCTCTCCTGTGATAATCAGTGAAGTACTGGGAGGAACGCCATCGGTCAGTACTTATAGATCTCAAAATATAAACAAATAAAAAAAAAAAATTTTTATTTGAATAAAAGCGAAATATCTACGTAGCAGAAAGTCACGTTAAAGTCAAAATGAATATTTTAAACAACGGCCCATTCAGTAGAATTTATTGTTGAAATATAAAACAAGGCTACAGTAGGTGAATAAAAATAAAAACAGAATGTGCTAGTTTAATAGGTGTACCCGTCCTCAATATTATTACGGTCACGTCCCACTAATAATCGAGTTCACAGTCGCAATACTGAACCGTTGTCTGGAATAGCATTTGTTATGAAAATTGAACAATTTTGATTCAATTATACTATTATGGTTATAGTCTCTCTTACAAGGATTCAGTTAACATTTTTATAGAGAACTTCCTGTTCTCACATATTTCATTAAACATATACTCGTATAAGAAATATAGGGTACAGAGTTTCTTTAGAGATTTCCTTCTACTTGGGGAAGTCTAACCAATAACCATGTGTTGTTTTCTTATGGCGAGTAAGAATAAATAATGGCTAACTTAAAAATAGATGTTTAAAATAAAATCTGTGTCATTACTCATCCAAATAAAGCCCAAAATTGTATACTTAAATTTATAGTTTAATCCCTCAAGATAATCATAAAATTACGAGAAAAACAGGTATTGTTTTTATTACATTTGATTATATAATTTAGGGACATTAAGTTTTTTTAAATCTTCTAAGACTTTCGGTATCAGGCTAATATGTCCGGAGAGATATCACCTTAAACATGACACTTTGAGTCCCTTCTAAAGGTAGAGAGGCGATTTTCCTAGTTTCTCTCGAAGATGGGATTAGTAAGATAGTAGTTATTAACACAATGCTAAGTATATGATTGTCATAATGTTTTTGTTTCCTGTTTGTTCATAGGTGAGTTGATATCATATTATGTTTTCCTTGAGTTTGCCTTCAGTGAAAGAAAAAGTTTTCATGCAGCCATATTGGCATGTGTGTAAGGGGTTTTTCCAATACCCCTTGACTAATTACCTGAACTTGAACATAAATCGCCAAGCAACTATAGATGTGTTCTGACAGCTACACTTCAGAAACAGACCCCCAGTAGATATAGCGTGTTACCATCTTGGAGCACATATTCATTCAACATTAGCTGAGATTGTAGCCAAACAGTAAAACCCATAAATAATATTTAAAAAAATGAAATGACAAATTGTATGATCCATAATTACCCAGGTACTTTATGTTTGTACTATCATTAAGGCTGGGCAGAGCTTTGGTTGCTGAACACGAATTGTAATTACAGTTAATGATAAATCTACTGAGCATATCTTCAAATTCTTTTGTTTTCTAAATAACATAGCATAACATATAATGAAGCATACATTTTTTCCTTACCTAACAGCTTGGGTCACGCTTTCCTGTGTATTTAACCTGGAAGATAAAGAAGACCTGTTGTGGCTTGCAATCAAATAACTATAATACCTACATGAATATTTATATTAAATTATTTACTTTCAATTAAGAAGCATTATGAAAATGAATTTATAAAGCATAACTGATTAGGTGCAACGTAAATCAAGAATAATGTAAGTTCAACAATGAAAAAACAATATAAGTCAAAGACGGTTTCTTCGTAGCGCGTTTTACATAGGTTTGAATAATACAATAAGTAGTGGTATATGATGGTAGGGCATTTACTAGACCTTGCCTGACTAAGTACTAACTAACTTATAGTTGAAGATCTGTCGCCAAGCACCTATCAGTCTGTTCCAGATATCGGACTTGAGAATCAGCCAATTATCAGTAAACTTAGTTAAAGTACTAAATACTAAATCTCATAAACATAGCATTCAGTATGTTCAATTTCCTTGTAATTGTAGCGGTCGCGCAAACTGGGAAACAGGACTTAATTTAAGCCTATACTTAATTGTGAGATTATTAACCTAACTTGGGTTACTTATCGCATTTGCCGCGATCAAGTCCCCGGGGCGACGTTCTGCTTTCCTATTAATACAAATAACACTTCGCAAGTTCGCAACTTTGTAGATGATTAAATAATTTTAAGTATACACTTTATTCTGTATTTATAAAATCGATGTAAGAAACATATTAAAACAATTTTAATAAGATATATATTTTATGTTCATTTCGTGTAACAACAATTTTTGTATCAAAAAAATAATATTATCCTGGAATAGACAACTTTTTTTAAAGTTGTTTTAAGTACTGCCCTACTAGTGTATTGAAAATAATACCCGTATTTATTTTTATTACACCTTTACTATACATTTTTTAATTTAATGCAAAATATGCCACAAAAATGCTGCATTATGTTCATGTGACTGCGCGTGATGTCAAAATTCAATAAATAAAATAAGCATTATATTGTGCAATGTTGAGTTTACAACAAGACAATTTTTAACAAAAAAGAAAACCAATGATTTTGAAGAGTTTCCTGGTATATCTTTGAAGTTGAAGATCCAATGTGAATCAAATTAAAATGGGACTACTCTTGAGGTATCACCTATCCAACAAAAAAGAATTATCCAAATCATTAACCGATTAACCAAAGAAGTTATGACTGAACATCTATAAAAAAAAATACATTCGAATTGGGTTAACTCCGTCTTTTTTTAAAGTCGGTTAAGAATATCAATTGAAAGTTATGAATTTCTTCAGCATCTTTATAATTTTTAAGTCACTATTTCTACACATAGTAATAATTTAAGACTCACACGTCACAAGATAACTTTGTATATATACTGTGCATATATTTATTGTACGATGATGACAGGTTTTTTTATTGGCGTCCCAGACGAAAACTTTTAATTTTCCGAAGGAAAAATTAAATCAGTGTATAATGTTTTTTCCAGATTTATGTTTTTTAGGCTTTTCATCAATAAACCAATATTATTAAATAATTAAGTTTAATTTTAAAACATACTGTCATCTCACGTCAATTGACTGCATTATAATAAATCTATATAATACACTACTTAGACGCCATTTATGTATATTTACAACTACGTAGTATCTATTTTAATCAACCTTCGTCTAAATACTCTTTATTACAGGTGTTGCTATTCCATTACTTGGAATTTTATGTAGTATTTGTCCAAGTAAATTTGTGTAGAAAGGTAGAGTCACTGAAATTTTTCAATTTTCAAATAACAGTATATAAAGCTGTAAGGTATTTCATTAAATTTCACTTCTAACGTCAGTGATTATTGAAAATACTCAAGAATTCTCCGACCAATTTTCCCGTCTCAATATGTACTTACTTCCAATTTTTTTCTTTTCATTTTCTTGATGTAAAATGGTCCCCTATTTCTGTTGTATCATTTTATTTTGATTATGTGTGTATTATATATTACAGTTAATATGAATAGATTTTTATATGATGTTATGTCGCATTTTATCTGCTATATTCCAGGTAGTATTAGATAAAATAAAATTGTTGAATTATTTAAATAGCGTGCCTTAAAACAAATTGCTCACTTTATTTTAATAACACTCGAAGTGAGTTATCTGTAATAGGAAAAAACAGAAACTTAGTAAGGTTTTAGTGACTAAACATTTTATAATATTTGCACTATATCACAATAATATCAATATATAAACAACGTAAACAATATCTGTAATAAATGCTCTGTTGTATGTTTTCGTAATACCACTCAAGGGTGTTAATGACATTACTTTAGTATACATTCCGAAAAGTCAAGCAAAAAGCAAACAGACAGTTGGAGAATTCGATAAATATAGAAATGTAAGGTTTTTAAACAAATATTAAAATAAGTTCCGTATTTAAAAAAAATTGTCGCCCGTTCAGCAAACTCGTTTGAACAACAACTTCATTTCATTAAGAACATAATAATGTTGAAGTTAATACCTAAATGTCGTGTTTCACATTGTAGGTTCAAAATATTAAATATTTTTCTTCTATCTGCATTTTCTTAAATAGCCTAGTTAGCGTATCTACTATCTAAACAAGTTCCTTTCATTGGTTGTTGTAAAGATACCATAAAAACTCGATTTAATAAAGTTCAATAAGTTTGTGCTACGATTGTTCCTAGTGTGTCGGAATATATTTACACAAAAACATTATTTTGAAATATACAGGATGTTTGTTAGTCTGTAAATTTAGATTTTTGTCACGCTTGCATAAAGTACATATTGGACGTTATTTATTTTAACCTTGAAATGAAAAATCATTGATTACAATGATGGCTCAGTGGTAGCGTGTACAGACATCGTATCGATCGACGTGAGTTCGAATTCCTGCAGTGAGCTTGAGTTTTCGGTGAAGAAAAACATCATGATGATAACATGGGGTAAGGGTATTTACTAATGCCCGCCCGGTTAGCTACCACGACCCACGCACCCATACGTGTGTTGAGAGACAACACACTCCCCATAGATGTTATAATACTACATCTATAGTTTTCCCACTAAGCTTAGCGTGTTACCATCTTGGACCACATCGTTTTTTATTACCAGGTGAGATTTTTGGCCAAACGCTTACTCTTGGGATAAAAAAAACTATGGCCGTTCGAGGTAAATGCGTGGGAGGACTCATCGGCAGAAGTTAGTGTATACATAATAAAAAATGAAGGTGTAATAACGAGAGACATAAATTATATCAAACTTAAAGATAGGCGTTCGTACACCAGGGATCCCCATATTAAAAATTACGTCGGCGTCACGGTAAGCGGCGGCCGACACTAATGTGTGAGTCGGTGACATGAAACATGAAACAGAATCCGTACGATGCGATGCACGCTGACTTAATCCCAGGTAATGGGACGGTAATAAAATGTAAGAGGGCAGGGGTAACGGCACACGTGTGCGCGTGACCTCTCTTATCTTTGGCTTTTAGACTACTTAAGGGAACACAAATTCTTGTTTTGTCGCTCACGAGTTTGCGGGTTAAATACGTTTTAGTAAATTAGAGCGAGCGAGCAAGGGCATATTTTGTTGGGATTGTTGGAATAAACGTTAACAGATATGAGGATATATACACATCTAAAGTATTAATGTATAAAATTATTTGTATAGATGTATTTTTAAAATAATGATTAGTTTCAGCTACGAAGCTATATATACTTCAATGGATTTTATTCAACCTCGTTTACAAATTTTAATGAAGCTGTTTTAAAATATGCCAGAGTTCACTAATCAATTTGCAACAATGATGAAACGACAAGTAAATCATATACATACAATATTTCGCCTTCCTATTGGATCATTAAATAAGTAACAAGAAAACCAATGGACAAGAAAGGAAAAAAAATCCTTTACTTTTAATAAATACTTTCGTTTGTATATATAGAGTATAAAGTTGATTCAATATTACGTGAAATAAATAAAACTGAAAAATACAAGTCACATGTATAAAATCTTTGACTAAAGTCAAATAGTCAAACAATACTAACTTCCAAATGTCTTATTATTGGTTCAAAGCCTCTTGTCTAATGAAAATATAGGCTAAATAAATACGCAAATGTACAATATATTGGTAATTTAATATCATGTGATTAAATTAGAATGTAGTGCCCAAATTCCGAGCGATTTCGTTGAAATGCTGTCAGGCTTAACCTAGATTATATAGGATCAACAATCCATTGCCGTCATCATTCGAATACTATGACTTTTTTCACTTAACAATATTGCATTGTTGATGAAATACTCATGGCTCAAATAATTCCGTCTGCAATAAAGTATTAGCACTCAATCGACAAATTGCTTTTCCGAATAGAGCTATAACGGTCTCGTGTGAATTTTCTAACTTTTTCTTTATGACATCGCCGTTTGACAAATGAACACGTCAGCACGAGATACGCGGCACGTCTCCGGTACGCTCATCAATATCGACACGGCCACCATTACTCAATATCACTCAAGGGGAACTGCCCAATTTACAGCTACATTTAACTGATTTGATTTGAATCTGCTAAAAGTATTCACAGTCGTATTAGTGCACTATGTAAACGATATTGCTTTTACATCCTTCTTCATTGTGTAAGAATATCTTCTAATTCGCATATTTGTAGAAAGTAAAGAAAGTTTGTTATTGGTATATCATATTTTCTTAATATTTCATTATTTTAGAGATTAAATACTATCGAATTTAGATTAAGCAATAAATCACAGAGGATATAGTGTCTATACATAATATTATAAAGCTAAAGAGATTGTTTGTTTGAACGCGATTAATCTCTGCGATTACCAGTCAGGTTTGAAACATTTTTTTGCAATTTATAGCCTATTTATTGAAGAAGGTTATAGGTTATATAACTTCATGCTACGACCCTAAGGATTGAAGCAGGAACAATGAATGTCAAGCAATCTGGAAAGCTGTAGGCAAGTACGGGAAGCGAGAACAATGATTAGGCTGCTAGGTCGAATAAATTTACCACGGGTGAAACAGCTGGGCACAGCTAGTAATTTATATTTCTATATTTAAAAAATGTTAAACGAGAGAATATACATTTATATTTCTAAATATTAACTTTATCAGTTTCACATTCACTTAAAAAGTATTATTTAAATTTAATCAATTATAAACTTCTTATTCTTTTGAAGATAAAAAGAAAATGTATGAGACCAGAAGTAGGATACAAAGAATACTATTATTAATCTTATTCATTAAAAAAAACATGGCTAACGAAAGTATTGAAATTGTCGGAGACCAAAGTTCTAAGTGCCTTAGTGAAACTGTAATGAAATTCATATAGCGTTATTGCAAAATTAAACAAAGTGTGTATTTAGGAACTCAGAGAGTCACGAGAACCGTATGAATACTAAGATGTACCTAGCTATATGGAAGTCGAGCCGACTTTGATGTAGCGCTTGTTGTTGGACCCTGAATATTTACGAGCTGGAGGCCCGTGCCGTTCCGGGATCACCTCGCATCACTGACACAGGCGCGCTTTAGACGTCCCGTTTTATACACGGATATAACTATAATAAGTTACCAACAGATGTAATTCACGAGGAGGTTAGTTTACACGATAAAAGCATTGTATACGGGTAATATCTTTGTCATCTTTATGTAAAGTTATGAGATAACGTTAAGTAAACGAGCTCTCAGGATGTGACTGAGGACATCTTGTAAGTCAAATCAGTATTCGTATTTCATGTCATGTTTTTTAGGCCTTTTAATATGGGATTGCATATACATAAAAAGTAAAGTCCTGACTGAGTCAACGTTGCCTAGCCCAAAGTATAAAGAATAGAAATGGTTTAATTCGGAGGAGATGTGTAAATTATATGATAGGTATGGTATAGTTTAAGGATGGATTTATAGAAATTTAACCCATAAGGGGATGAAAGGGTGGATACAAAGTTTGTATAGAAAATGTATATTTTAGTGTTAGATTTATTTGAAATTTAGTAATAATACTTCATCGGTACAAATAATGAAATACGTATTTTAGTGTTTTTTTTCAAAAAGTACTCTTTCTCGGATCAAATTTATAAACAAACAACGTAATAAATTCAAGTACAAAAAAAACTGCATGACTCTTATAATTTATACCGGGAAGCTATAGTAGAAGAATATAATATACTGGCAACGCCATCTGTATGTTTATAATGTTATCTATACTTTTCTATCTATCTTTTTTTTTCTGTCTGACCTTGCTGTTAGCCTTAGGGGCCCTATCCAAAAACAGAGCCGCTGCGGCTTTTACAACTTTACCGGGCTTGGCGGCGAGCGCTTAAGGCACTCAGCCGCGAAAGCGTGGGCAACCAGCGCGCAAGGGTGCCAAAGTGGCCGGACTTCGGCTTGGGCTGTTGCTGCGATTGCAATGAGGTCGCGATCGTTCTAATTCCCTATCCGTAGAATCGAGCTAAACTAACATATACAGATATACATGTTCCTTCCTCCTGGGAGGAAGGAAGGAACATGTGTATGTATGTGCATTTAGTGCTCTGAAATATTTTCTACACTAACTAGTGCAAAAAAAAAGGTTCCTTACAGAACCTATGTACCTGTGAGGTGTGCACGTATGTACATATGTGTGTGTGTGATGTTTGTATGTGGGTAGAGAAGTGTTGTACGTAAAGTGTCACTTGAATCGCGCGGGCGGCTGCCAGACTCAAGGGTTTCACCCCGAGGACCGGACCTAGGCTTGAGTTGCCGCGGGAGAGGGAGGTCGCGGCGGTGGGTGTGCGAAAGCGAAATTAGCCGCCCGTCCCTTATGGAGGGAACGGTGGTTACGCGGGCGTGGGCGCGAACACGCTCTGTTTAGAGAGACGGTTAAGTAGTACGCGATTTGTTTCTCGATTTCGTCATCGAGATCGGTGAAGATGTTACGAGGTCGGCGCTGTAAGCTGGTAGCGTTTGGGACTAGAAAGTAATTCGCGGCGGCTTTGATCAACGGATTCGCGTGATTCGACGCGGTGTCAAAGTAAGATCGTGAGAGCTATTTGATGTAAGATTCGATCGAGAGGAGTTTCATATCTCTATGAAGGTCTACCTGTCGAACGAACCAGGGGGTGTTATTGATTTTATGTAGAACTCGAGATTGAAGGACTTGGAATCTGTGTATGTTCAACTTTGACATATGTGCGATTGCGGCGCAGCTATATGTCATAATCGGATGGATACACATTTTGTAGAGAGTAAGCTTACGTCTCAGGGACATTTTACTTATGATCAGGGGCTGTAATCGAACTTCTGACCATTGCGGCTGTTTTACAAACGGCACAGACATGAGAGTCGAAGGTAAGTTTTCTATCGAGGGTCACACCGAGATATGTAGTCTCGGTGGCACAGGGGATGTTGTCTTTGAAGAGTTTGAGAGTGTTGACACTCTCAGGGAGCTCTTCTTGACTAGGATCAAAGATAATCGCGGCGCTCTTTGAGGGGTTGACGGCTATGCGCCATTTGGTGTACCATTCACCGAGAGTGGTGACTGCGCGTTGGACTCTGTGTCTGAGCCTAAGTCTGTTCCTATCCGACGCATAGATGACTGTGCCGTCAGCGTATAGACCTACCTGGACCTTAGGAGGACGAGGTAGGTCACTGGCGTACAGATTGAAAAGACAAGGTGCCAGAATGGAGCCTTGCGGGACGCCCGAGCGTATGGGGTGGGGTGTGGATAGTACACTTTCCGCTCATTAGCGGAAGGTGCGGTCGGTGAGGTTCTATCTATCTATACTTCACATGCTATATATAAATCTATGTAGTTTATGCTACCCCTTCCCTTTTCAAAAAGAACGGAACGCACAACCGCCATCCCCACTCTCTCGAAAACTGACCGCTACGCATCGCACGCTAATATTTTAATCTACTTATAAAAAAAGTGTATCAGTTATATTGATAAAACCTTACCAGGATTTAAAGTGTGTTTTTAAAGAACTACTCAAATTAAAAATTGTGGTGGAATCAGAATCGCGAACCACCAAGATAAATAGCGCGAGTTCCTGGTAAGTTCCGTTCTCTTTCCTTTCAAAATATTTCCACCACATACTATACCTAAATTTACATCGTGCCATATATTTAGGTCTATGCTTCGCGCAAATGTTCACTCTTAAAAATAATAGTTTAATTTTAAATGTTCATAAGTCAACTCAGTACATCGTCTTTAGGTATGTTAGTAAAACACAATAAATTATAAGATAAAAACTAGATGTTAATTATGGTGTAATCCACGAACAAATGCGAAGGTCGGCGACACAGATTTCATCGGCAGTCGACGATGTTATCACGACTTGCTGAAATGCCTCTTCACGCATTGTTTTAAAGAATAAGTATAGGAGAAGCACTGAATATCAATAATTTTCTTTTCAATGCAGGAGAATCTAAAAGTCCTCGCTGAATCTGACAAGATAAAAATAATACACACATTCCCGTTCCAAATTTAAAATAAATTGTTATTATTAGGTTTTTACTTATTACGATAACTAGCTGTGCCCCACGGTTTCACCCGTGTTTTTATCCGACAAATACCGCGCCGCCAACGATACGCACCCGTGTGTGCCGTGCCTATCATAACTATTGTTCTCACTTCCCGCAAGTACAAATGTGTCCAAATAACATACTATAGTGAGCAAAATATAACTTCATAAAATTGTCTTTGTGATGAAGTAACTTTCGCTCGTAAGGATTAATATGCCTAGCCTAATAACTTTTTATTTTTTAACAAATGTTTGTCACAAAATACCTTATTGTGGCTTATGTATAATAGATATGCATATGCTATCGCAGAATTTTTTGGATATACTAAAGGCCAATATTTTTGTAAACCATTGTACTTACGTATCACTTACGTATCGCAGCACACGCGAATAAATCAATTTGGGATCGCTTTGTGTTCCGACTTACTTAACAAAAATCAATATTTAAGGCTAGCTGAGAGTGGTGGTCGCGATCCCTACCACCCCGCTATATTACAGTATATCATCATCATCATCATTTCAGCCGCAGGACGTCCACTGCTGAACATAGGCCTCCTCCATAGATCTCCAGAGCGACCGATCTTGTGCGGCCTGCACCCAACGGCTCCCAGCGACCTTTATTATGTCGTCTTTCCATCTATTGGGAGGCCGTCCTACGCTGCGCTTTCCGGTGCGTGGTCTCCACTCGAGAACCTTTCTACCCCAACGGCCGTCAGTTCTCCGAACTATGTGCCCCGCCCACTGTCACTTCGACTTGCTAATCCTTTTGGCTATGTCGGTTACCTTAGTTTGTCTACGGATCTCCTCATTCCTGATTTGATCTCGTAGAGAAACACCAAGCATAGCCCTCTCCATAGCTCGCTGAGCGACCTTGAGCTTTCTTATGAGGCCCACAGTGAGCGACCACGTCTCTGTGCCGTATATACACAGTATATACAGTATATACAGTATATACACTGACTAATCTCTGAACACGATAAACCAAAAGAAAATCATAGATGGTTTTTTTCTGACTGACTACACTGTTAGCCTAATGGGCCCTAAACGTATAGAGCCACTGATGGCTTTGACAGCTTCACCAGGCTTGGGGCCAAGCACTTAAAGCATTTAGCCACGAAAGCGTGTGCAAAATGTGCACAAGGGTGCCAAAGTAACCGGACCTCGGCTTGGGCTGTTAGGCTGTTACCGCGACTGTGAAAAGGTCGCAAACTGACTAATTCCCTATCCGTAGATAATTCGAGCTAAACTAACGCATACATATATACATTTGCCTGCTTTCTGGGAGAAAGGGATGAACATGTGTATATGTATTTAGTATTCTTGAAACATGATCGAAAGTAATTATAGTAAAAAAGCAAAAAAGGTCCCTTACAGAACCTATTTACTTATGTGGTGTGCACGTATGTATGTACACATTGTGTGTAATTAAGTGTGTGGGAGCTACGTGATTGCAAGTGCAGTGTCACCTGTATCACGCGAGCGGCTACATGACTCAAGGGTTCTACACCGAGGGAACGGACCTAGACTTGAGTAGCCGCAAGAGAGGAAGGACGTGACGGGTGTGCGGGAGCGAAATTAGCCGCCCGTTCCTTGCAGAGGGAACGCTGGTTTCGCGGGCTTGGGCGCGAGCACGCTTTTGTTGGAAAGACGGTGGAGTAGTATTGGTTTATTTCCTCGATCTTATAAACGGGATCGGTGAAGATATTCGCGGCCGGAGTTGTTCGCGGGGGATGTTCGGTTTTGGGGTTTAAGTCGCGGCGGCTTTCACCAACAGATTCGCGTGATTCAACGCAGTGTCAAAGTATGATCGCGTAAGGTATCTAATATGATTCGACCGAGGGAAGTTCCATATCTTTGGTTTGTTTGGAGGATTTGGAATTTGTTAATGTTGATCTTTGACGTATGTGCGAATGTGGCGCAACTATATGTCATGATAGGACGGAGACATGGCTTGTATAATGTAAGCTTATGTCTCAGGGACATTTTGCTTAGTATCAGGGAGTGCAGTCTATGTGTATGGTAATGTAAATCATCCCTTATTGTTTAAAACGCGAAACACTGTTATTTCTACATAAAAGCATAAATATGAATGTCCATATCCATAAATTTAGAAATAGTGGGTTCTTCGTACAATCTTTCATCCCCTATTCAATTCTTATTTCACGACATAAGGTAAGCCAATGTCTTTCTTCAAGGTCCAATTTATCTCTATACCAAAATTTATCAAATTTGGTTTGATGGTTTTTTTCGCACAAACCTTCATCGCCTATTTCAGGGTGTGAAATGCAACAGACAGGACAAACAGAGTTACTTTTGCATTTATAATATTAGTATGGATTATCCATTTCATTATGCTGTCATTTACCAATTAAAATGCGAGTCATAACAGTAAATTACCCAAAAGCAGAATAACGACAACAGCTTATAATAATACATTTTTTTAATGAATTCTCCCTCTCTATAACTTTCTCTGTTTCTCTTTAACTGTTACTTTAGAATGGTAAAAATAGCAAAAGATCGATTGTTGTGGTGTCCTTTTTATTTTCTTTATTAGGGATTTTTATATTGTTAACACAAATCTGAAAAGTGAATCAAAAAAGGTCGGTTTTTGAGAGATCGATCTTTTAGACCTGGATTTTTTGTGAATCGATACATAAGAGTTTGATTCGAATCGATCTTGAACGATCGATCGAACAAATGTTTTACGTGATTTTAATTTTATATAAATATATATATATATATATATATATATATATATATAACTTTTTTATTTATGAACTTATTGAAGTAAAACAAACACCAAATGTTAAGTGAACCTTACCACTATATATTAGGGAAAATCGCTACCAAATCGGTTAAGCCGTTTCTGAGATTAGTGCGCACAAACTTTGGCAAACAGACAAACCGACAAACAGACAAAAATTCTAACAATCATTGTTTTAGGTTCTGCTGCGTTGATAAAGGCCCCCAATAATCATTTTTCTCATATATCTTCTATGTACAGACATCGATCAGTTACGTTTTTATTATATGTATAGATATAATTCTAAATATTTAAAAACTGTAATTGTTAAAAAAGGTCAAATAGGTACTAATCAGAATCGAACGCTCCTCTGTATTTTGATTCGCACATAATCTATATTAATAAATCTATAGTTCTGTGTGTACAGCTAATTTCTTGATAGGCATACTATATGAACGATACTAATCAAGAATATGCTCTTAAATTTTTTTTGTCTTTCTGTCTGTCTTCTTATGTGTCAGGATTTAACTCAAAAACGGCTACTAACTAACTAAACTAAATAACTACTGCATAGTAACAAACGCGTGCGGAGAAGCGGGCACACCGCTAGTTATAAAATAAATAAAAATATATTTTAAACAATTAAAACCCTTATTGTTAAAAAAGGACAATTTAATAGTGATCCGAACCAAAACGCTCCTTTATTATAATTCGCATAAAGATTTCACAAAAATTTAAGTAATCATGAGTCTGGCTTTTTCTCAAAATTCAACAATGAAGAAATGTTTATAATATATTCCAGTATTATTATAAATAATGACTTATTTCGATTAATTTACATTTAAAATATACAACGGAAATACTGTATTGTGCTTTGATCTGCATTAAATTTTAATTCACAAAGTAAAAATGTATTGAAAAAAAGTGAAGCAGGCAGCTACAATTTCTGTTGTAGACATTTTGTTTTTCTTCATTGGTTATATTTATCAAAGTGGGCGCCTGGGACAGTGAATAAATAACTCGTTTATTGTACTTCTTTATGATTAAACATGTTTTTAAACTATTATCAATATAAATCAAGTTTTCTTTTTTAATGCAAATTTTATATATATCTATATTAATAAAACTGTAGTCCTGTCTGTACTTTCAATGTTTTTCCAAAAATTCTCGATAGGCACACTATATGAAAGATACTGATCATGAATATGCCATTAAAAAAATGATGTCTGCCTGTCTGTCTGTTTGTATGTCCAGTTTTAATTTAAAAACGGCTTGGCCGATTTTTATGAAATTTTGTAAATTATGCCTATTTCATTGGTCAATTGATGGGGTATAAGAAATTTTAATATTACTAGAAATAAAAAAAAAGAACTTCCAAAAATTTAATTTTCATCAACTCTCAACCGATTCTGTTGAAATTTTGTAGACGGGAAGCATATATAATACTATAATTAGGAGGCTATAGGAATAGTTAATAATGTATTAGAAATTGTAGATTAGAATAATAATTTCCAACTGATTTGGATGAAATTGTACACGGGAAATGCATGCCACTCCTCAATTGATACGGCATATGAGTTGTCAACAATATGTGTAAAAATAACATTACGGGATGGAAATAACTACTGCGTAGTAACAAACTGGTGTGTACGTTTTATTGAAAAAGAAATCGTTTTCTTCTCAACTAACTCTTTTATTTGATACTTATATCGTGGGGGTACATAAAAAATAATTGGTCTACCATCTTTGGTAGTCCGCCATATTGGTATACGAGTATCTTGTTACTTGGCTAACCATGCATTGTCATCTAAACTAAACGTGTATCTAAAATTTCAGGTCAATCGGTTGGGGATAACTCTTTTAAAATTAAGTTTTAAGATTTGACCTATATTAACAAGGCAAGTTAATAAAAGCTTGTAAATATATTTACAAATATGGTAAATTATTGAGTAACTCCTGTATGCCTCTTAATTGAAGAATTATTGAAGACTTATATTTTAATTTTATCTTTCATAATAGCTAGCTCACTTCAGTTAATTCAGGACGTTTTAAGGAATAATTAAGTATCTGACGCTTCTTCTATCTAACATCATAATTACATAAAAGCAAAAACCTAACAAAATTGAAAAAAAAAACTTTTTTCTTTTTCGGGATGAAAAGTTCACTTTTAGTCCCTGTCACGCGAGAGAAAAGTACCCGATTCTCTCCCGGTGAGATGGCAAATGTGCGCATGCGCGTACTTTACTTTATCTCCCGGTAACCTAGCAACTGCGTGTTTATACATAAAATATATAAACTTTTATAAAAACTTTTCATCCCGGAGGAGAAAAAAATTGTAAACGCACCTAGGGAGCAAAGTAGGACATCCCCACCCGCGATTGTCACCCGAGCCGAAGGCGAGCGGAAACCATACGCGCGGGCGTGAATGTCCTACTTTTCTCCCTAGGTGCGTAATATACTATTTACAAAGCATAATCTATTGATTTATGATGATGGATAAAAAATTCACATGCATTCATTCACAAGTGTTGTAACTTTTCCGAATCGATATTATAGTCTACATCTTAGCACAACTTACACGAAAATCTTCAATCATATTTAAATCGTTAAACCAGATTAAAGATTGACAGTTGCATACATTTTGACATAACTAAACTGGATTTAAGCTAAACCTGAATTTAACTTTTTTTTGTACAAGTCTTTGCATGGAGAACTCCGGGTTTGTCCATATTACCATATAAATATATTTTTTATCGTTTATAATTTTAGCGTTATTGCTACAATCTCACCTGATTTTAAGGGGCGATGTGGCCTAAGATGGTAACACGCTAAGCCTAGTGGAGAATCTGACTCTCAAATGCCACTGCCGGAAAACACCTATAAGTACTTGACGACAGATTTTCAACTTCAAAGTTCAGGCTCATTGCATGGATTCGAACTCACGCCGATCGACGTGGTTTCCGGAACGCTACCACTGAGACATCATTGCTTCAATGAAGGGTTCGTTGAAATAATTATGAAAGACCAAAATATTTGTACAAACTAAGTTTGTTGTTCACTACCATAACTCACGCAAGTTTTAAATTTATGACTGCAGAAAATTACTCATTGTCCTGAGAAAAAACAGTTTAAATAAAAATACTTCACGACTAGAATCCTAAAAGTTACTTGTAAGTTACGCCAAAAAGAATGTATGTAGGTACCTACTATATGTTTATTTTATATCTACTCTGAAGTAAGTCAACTTACAGTTCGCGAAACTAAAACTTTGTACTAACTGTTCAAGATCCAATATCTCCAAACTGCATAGACATCATAATCATCACTATTGTAGTGTAGTCTTCATTGAATGAGTACAAATCTTCTGTAAACTGTCCTATTTTCTTATATAAAGTTGTCACGATGAGTACTTAGTTTTTATAAATGGTGATGCCATGTTACGAAGTTATGTTCCTTACTTAACTTATTACGGCACAACTGCATAAGGCCTTTTTACATTATATCCATATATATTTATCACCACCCTCAAGTTGAAAATCTGTAGCCAAACACCAATAGATGGTTCCGGCAGCTGCACTTGAGAGCCAGTCTTCCTCTAGGCTTAGCGAGCTACCATCTTGGGCCACATCGTCACTTAAGATCAGGTGAGATTGTGGCCACAACGCTAAACCTACAACGATAAAAAATATCTGCCAATGAAATGCGACGTCATATTTTTTAGATCACTTGATTCGACACCAAATAATCCCACAATTGAAAGTTCTGTTCTTTTTTATTTCAGTTGGCTCTCATAATATCATGAGATAGTTGAAACGATATGTGATTTTAGTATGTTTTATGTGAGTTGGGTATGGAATTCAAACCAGTGATCCTTATGTCACAGATATCCTTCGATGGCCTACTTAAGTTTTTACGGTTTTGACTAGAGTCATTTAATCTTTGAGTGTTTTTGTAAAAAACATAGTTTTATTTAGTATATATATTATATATACTCGCCTTATTGTTTCAAACTCTTTTTAAATAATAGCTTATTTAAAACCAAACTTATAATATTAATACGACTACAATTCTAAATGTTATATTGCAAATTGTAGTATCCGTTCATAATCTAACGACAGCTTAAAATCTGGCTAGACTCTGCCTTTAAACTATTGATTTACACAATTATCCAGATGCATATCTAATTCTGATATTCCATGTTTGGTGTTTTAAATAGCGAGTAGCCCAAATAGGTATCGTAAGCTCTATTGATCAGAAACTTTACAAAATAAATTAATAAATCAATAAACAAGTGAGTAAAAATACAACAGTATTGTAGGAAATAGAAGGGTTTTAAATAAATCTATTTTAAATTGGGGACCTAAGGATCCAAATAGAACTAGTCAGTCTCATCATAATTTAAATTTTGCATTTACACAACTATCTTAGTGCACTAATGACAAACTAAGATAAGCCGCCTTAATTTATACTAATGATATAATTTCCACTTCATTTCAGATAGAGTGATAATTTTTTTCAGATAAGAACCCAATTACTTACCTATAAAGTAAACCAAAAAAAAAAAGATCAAAATATATCTAGTTGTTTTTACGTGATGCGCGCACAGCGGCGAACCTCTACTATTTTATTTATGTGCATGGATGTATGTGAAAATACGAACTTTCAGTTTACTACATAAGAGTGAAAGCATAACAACAACAGCTTTTTAAAACAGTACACCGCTGTTAAAATAACTTTGTTCCATTAGTAATTATAAAAAGTTTGAAATATGTGCTTATGTACCTATCTTAAGTTTCTCTCTAAGCAAAGTTTAATGCTTAACAGAAATGCAAGTTAGTCACAAAGAATAACTTCGAAACTAACTAAAAGCTATTTCAATTGGACGCTAGTGAATGCGAGTCGTAATGAAGCCTTAATATTTCTTGCAACTTGCGCCTGCATTACAATATAAATGTATTTTTCGAACTAACTATTTTATGTTGTTTACTTTATTTTTGTTTGACTTTTTCAATCTCCGTTGTTAAGTTTTTCGAGAATTGTTAATTTTACTCATTAAATGGCACAAAAGTTGAACCATTCCGTAGATTAATTTTATTTTGAAATTCACGTGGAGTATTATTATTGTTTATATAATTTTAGATTCAAACTGCTTAAAGACATATAGGTACACTACAGATAGTAACCGAAAACTTATTTTACACCGGACTCAGCATTGAAATATTGAATTGTATTATTTTTCTCAAGTAAAAGGTCTTTTTATAAGCTGTATAGATCTAGTGGAATGACCTTGATGAACTTAGTGGAAAAAAATAAACGAAAACATACGGAAGATATATCTACGCATAGATTGTGTGTCTAATAAATATACCTAGTAGGGAAGTATTATTAATATAATATAATGTTTTCTTTTAAATTTATTTTACGTACCTATTTATTTATATTGGGTATAGCAGGCGGGGTGTAGCAGTGGACATAATCTTGGCGATTTCTTTTTTGTATTACATACTTTTGTTTTGGATAAACGATAAAATTTTCTATATCGTCCGTTAAAATAGATTCTATACTCATAAAAGTTAACAAAACTTGCTGGAGACATGTTTGCAACACAATAACATAAGCATATTGACCGTCAGCTTTGTCTAGTGGTCGAGTCGTAGATACTGGTTTTTATTTATTTTGTGGTCTAAGCACGTGTCTAAGGCTCGGAATTTTGTAAGTACAAATATATATGTTATCGATCTTATTATTGAGAAGAATTACCAAATTTATATCTTGCATCATTGATTTACTATAGAAGTTAGACTTACAATTTGCATTTATACCGCATGGTGGATTATTGTCATTACTCTTCTCAATATCTGAAGTAGATAAGCTTCTTTTAAGAAAAACGTCATAGGTTTTAGAAATACTGACTTAGTGGTCGCGTCTGCGGACACAGTATCGAATGACATGAGCCACCTATTCGAACTACTGCAATGAGGCTGAGCTCTCGGTGAAGTAAAACATCGTGATAACACCATAGTATGGTATTAGAGTATTTCCTAATGCCCACGTGGCTTGATACCATCCAATTTGAATACAATACAATTTGATTGAAAATCTGTCGCCAAGCACCTATTCGGCAGCAGCACTTGTAAACTAGTCCTCCCGTTAAGCTTAGTGTGTTGCCATTTTGAGCCATATCATTATTTATCATCAGGTGAGGTTCTGATTGAGAGGTATGATTGCAAACGAAGTGTGGGATGCCCCCCTGTAAGGTTGAGCGACCACCTGCGAAGTGTGGCTGGATTCGACTGGATGCGAACGACCGAAAATAAAGTCCAGTGGTGATCCTTGTGTGGCCAAACGCTGAACTTATAAATAATAATTAAAAAGGTATGTCGTATGATTTATTTTTCAATTATTAACGACCGGCCACCTTTTCATTAAATCATCTGTTAAATTGAGCGAATGTTATTGGGTTTTCGTGCCGAGCGAACCGTTGGACGAAGGCATAAAACCACATCAGTCAGTTTAACATTTTTAATATACATGCTTATAGTATATCACATATTATGTAAAGTATTGATTAAAACAATAGCCTTGGAAAAAACTACTTGAGTATCATAAGGTTGTGAAAGAACTAGATATCATTAATAATATAACTAGTGATTCCAGTTCGTAGTATCTTGCATGTTCATTAGTGATATTCTAACCCAACCTAGCGTTTCTGTTGGTCTATTAGTCATTTTAGTTAAATATTGCTAGGTAGTTTAAAAAACTATATAGTATCAATTGTTCTTACTGCTTTGCGGCAGAAATAAATGTGGAGGTGTGGGAGGATGGTGCTACCAGAATTTAACCTTGCATTGCATAGGTTCCACCAATCTTAAATAATTAACAGCTTTTAAACAAAACACTAAGGGCGACGTGCACAAAAAGACAACCAGCTTTAGCTTAGATTCAGTTTAGTTAAAAATCGCTCTAAAAATCTATTTACTTTCGAGTTCATTAAATTTATTTTGCATATTTTAGATACGAATTTTTATAGATACCTACTATGACATATATTTTTTATAATTGTGCTCTGGGATGTGAGACCCAACTGCGCGGATAGAGTAAAAAGAGGAGGCACCCAGATATAATTTAATGGCGAATGCACGATACCTTTTCACTGGAAATATTTTTGCTTTTACGTGGAAAACCACCGTGATAATTTTATAGGTTTTCAACTTTTTGTTGTTCAGTATGTACTCGGAAAAAATCTTGTTTACATCAGGTTTAAAATGGTATATTTTGGAGCATAGCTAAAGACGATCATACACGTAACATATTGGTCGGGGGAAAAGCATTTTCGTATAACGTAGGTATAAATTTGTTATAAAATTTCTTTGGATGTACTATTTGTATCAGGATGGTTTTGGTAACATTAAAAAGTTTGCGTACAAAGTTGGTACAAACGTTTTCAGTCCGGAAATTTTGATGTTAAAGATGCACCTCGCTCTGGTCGCCCTGTTACGAATAAAATGGACGCCATTTTTGAAAAAGTTGAGCAAGATCGGCATATCAATATTTACAATGTAGCTGAAGAACTGGAAATTGACCACAAAACAGTTTTGACTCATTTGAAGAAAGCTGGTTATACCAAAAAGCTCGATATTTGTGTGCCACATGAGCTCATTGAAAGAAACCTAATGCACCGTCGACTCATTTGCGATTCATTGTTGAGACGTAATGAAACCTAGCCGTTTTTGAAGAGATTGATAACAGGCGATGAGAAGTGGATCACGTACGATAAGAACGAGCGAAAAAGGTCTTGGTCTAAGGTCAGCCAGGCTTCACAGACTGTGGCTAAACCTGGGCTAACTCGAAATATTATTATTATTATTTGGTAAGACACACTAGCAGCTAATTAGCTGATGCGTGCGTATCAAATAGCTTGGAGATATCTTCCTTGTCCAATCTGCTCTTAAAGGAAGTTATGGTAGGAGCCATCACAACTTTATCTGGAAGTTTGTTCTATGCTGTGACCACTCTGGTAGTCAAGAAATGCTTCATTGGGTTTCTTTTTGCTGGGAATTCCCAAAGTTTCAAGGGATGACCTCGTAGGTGTTTATTTTCATTTGACTTAAACATATCTTTAAGGCTGGGCACATCGTAATAATTAGTGAGGATTTTACAAGTTTCGATTAACCTGCCTCTTTGTCTACGCTGTTCTAGTGTGGTAAGGCCAAGGTTTATGAGGCGCTGTTCATAGGGTAAGTTACGCATTGCATACACCATCTTAGTAGCCTTTCTCTGTACATTATCAATGAGCTTAATGTCTTTTTTGAAGTAGGGATCCCAGATAATATAAGCATGTTCAAGAAGTGGTCTTATATAGGTCTTGTATAACTTTATAAAAGTTTTAGCTGTTAGGAATTTAAATGCCTTGCGAATGATATAAAGGATCGAATTAGTTTTCTTCACAACCCCAAGCACATGAGTTCCCTATTTAAGATCTTTGGATACTGTAACTCCCAAGTCCCTTTATGTTTCAACTGCGGTTAATTGCTCACCACTAAGATAGTATACCTGACAAGGATTATTACTACCAATGTGTAGCACGGAGCACTTATTCACATTTAAAGTTAGAAGCCAGTCATGAGTCCACTTAAAAATCGCATTAAGGTCATTCTGTATAGCTTGCCAGTTGCTTCGAGGGTTAGCAAAAAATTTGGTATCATCAGCAAAAAGCGAAAAAGGTAGTTGCAGAGTATTTTTCAAGTCTGAGAGGTACAAGATAAAGAGCAATGGACCAAGCACCGAAACTTGAGGAACGCCACTGAGGACACTTCGCGGATCGGACATGACTTCGCCAATGCGCACCCGAAATGTTCTACCAGAAAGGAAGTCGCATATCCAGGCTAAAATGCTCCCACGTATGCCAAGGTGTTCCAATTTGTGTATGAGGCGTTTCAGAGGAACACGGTCGAATGCCTTCTCATAATCCAAGTAAACGATATCTGTTGGCTGTCCATTACTATGGTTCCGTGTCCACTCGTTTAAGCAATTTAGTAAATTGGTTGTAACAGATCGTTTTGGGATGAAACCATTCTGCTCATCCAGGGTAATCTTTTCATGTATTAGAAATTCTCTTATGTGGCAAGCTATCATCTTCTCCATGGTTTTGCACAATACACTGGTCAATCTTATGGGCCTATAGTTGACAGGCAGTAATTTATTTCCTTTTTTATAAATCGGTACTACATTTGCCGTTTTCCAGTCAGCTGGCACTACTCCATCCTTCAGAGATTTGTTCATCATTTTCGCTATTTCGTCGCTTAGAGCTCCTGAGCATTTTTTTAATACCACTGAGGGTATGTCGTCTGGTCCTGATGCTGTAGTATCACTGAAGCTAGATAACTTCTTTCTTACTAAGTCTCCAGTAATACTTAAGTCTTGAATAGCGTTTATGACTCTAGGAACGTTGATATTTGGCATCGGTCCATCAGGCTCGTTGACGAAGTTCAATTTAAACTGATCAGCGAAGGCTTCGGCAATTTGTTCAGGCTTCATAACAAGTTCATTTGAGGCATTTTTTATTACGTTAGGGATGCAGATTTTAGAGTTCAGTTGTTTTCTTATGTAACTGTAAAAAGCCTTAGGACCTGAGTCTATAATAGTTGATTCGAAAGTGGTTCTTCTGTTTCTAGATAGACTAATAATTTTGTTATTGACCTTTCTATATTCTTTATATGAGTGTTCATTTTGATCAATTCTATAATTATTCCACAGTACTTTTTTCAGTTTAGTTAACTTGACTATATCTTTGTTAATCCATGGTTTGTTGGTGCAACGTTTATTATATATTTTCTTTTTTGGTATAATATTATCTACTGCGTAAAGGAATTGGTATTTAAAAGTGAACCACACATCGTCTACAGATTCTTCTACTATATTCAAATTATTTGCTAGATACAGAGATAATTTATCGTAGTCTGCTTTGAAGTAGTCGTATTGAATGGTACTTCGATTTTCATTAGTTTTAGTGCTGGTACTGATTACTTGCATTGTAGCAGTGATAAAAAAATGATCACTTTTACCTATCGGAGGGTGATATTCAATATCACATATTAATGAGTCATCATTGCATAATATAAGGTCCAAAAGTGACTCTTCTTGGTTTCGTTTCTTGGTAATTTGCGATATAAGTTGGTTTAGGTTGCTGTTCGAATACATACTAACAAAATTTTCGCAGAGACTGCCATAACCATGAGTTTTATAAAGAGGCCATTTTATCATTGGTAAGTTAAAGTCTCCTGCAATGACTATAGTATTTTCAGATGCAGCTTTTCCAATGGTATTAAAAAGAATTTCATCCAATTCAGAAAGAGACCCTGAGGGCGGCCTGTATACACAAGCCATAAGTAAGGTAAGTTCTCTGTATTGAATATCAAGCCATAGTGCTTCGACCATATTATTTTGATATGTGCTATTAACTTTAGATATAATAGTTGATCCATTTATTATATTAGCAACATATATAGCTACACCTCCACATTTTTTATTATCCCTGTCTAAGCGATAGAGTATGTAACCAGGTATGTTAATAATACTGTTTGGTATTGAGGAGTGTAAATGTATTTCGATTACTAGAATAAAAGCAGGCTTAAAGCTGTTAACCTTAAGAAGAAATAAATCGAATTTAGCCGTTAGGGATGCCAGGTTTGTATAAAAAAGGAGCAGTTCAGAGACCACAACACTGTTTAGTTTTTTGTGGTACTCACAATCCTGGGAACTTTGTTTATATATTTAATTGTCAGGTCTTTCTCACCTTTCTCAACCCTCTCAGCCAACTCGTCACGAAGTGTCTTAAGTTGGTCTCTTTGATAGGGCGTCATATCCGACTGGGCGCTGATTGTTTTAGGTAGTTTACTTTTATTATTCAGAACATTAATAGCACCATGTTTATTAGCTAGTACCACCTTGAGTGGACGAGGCTTACCATTGTTGGATGAAGGTTTGCCTAAGCGAAACGTTGAAACTATCTCTGGTTCTTGTATAAGGAGTGGAGCCAATGTATTAGTTACTGAGAGTTTATCGTGTTGCTTTCTGTCTACTGAGGAAGTCGAACTAGACTCTGGTAATCCATACATGATAACATTGCGGCTACGATTATTGCGATCCTCAATTTCATTAATCACCATGTCCAGGTTTATAGCATTTGAGCGTTGTTTACTGAGCTCTTGCACTTGATGTTGGAGTTCGGTGACCAACTTGCGTAACTCTGGTACCTGTCTCAATCCTTCCTCACATTCATCACACAAGTACGATAGCTTAGGATTTTGCAGCCCAAACACACGTAGTTCAGTTGCAGTTAATCCACTACACTTGACACATACTGCCCTCCCGGTACTGGTAATAATGCAGCCTTTGCATGTTATTTTAGAATTCTTATCATCTTGAATTTTTACATCACACTTAAAGCATTGAGCCATGTTTTATTCAATTGAATTCAAATAGTGTGATGTTGTGTGTATAGTGGGGCTGGAAGGACATTGTTCATTATGAGCTTTTACTGCCCGACAAAACCATCGATTCGGATCTCTATTTCCAACAATTGATGAGATTAAAGGAAGCAGTTGAGAGAAAGCGGCCGGAATTGATCAACAGGAAGGGTGTGGTCTTTCATGACGATAACGCTAGACCACACACATCTTTAGCAACTCAGTAAAAATTAAGAGAGTTTGGCTGGGAGGTGTTAGTGCATTCACCACATAGCCCTGACCTTCAGATTTTCACCTGTTTCGGTCTCTTCAGAATTCTTTAGGTTCTGTAAGGTTAACATCAAGAGAGGACTGCCAAAACTATTTGTCGCCTTTTTTTGCTCAGAAGTCCCAAAGTTTCTACAGCAACTGGATCTACCATCAAACCATCTACTACGGACCTACAAAATGGCAGAAAGTCATCGAACAAAATGGCACATATTTACTGTAAATGTAAATAAACTTTGTGAAAAAATGTCTTGAGTTTTCATATAAAAATGCGAAGAAACTTTTTCTCCGACCTATTATATCATAAATAAAACGGTCATATCTATATAATCCAAAACCCTTATGTATAATATCATGTTAGCTTCATACATATTTACATTTTTATTAAAACTTTTTGATTAGTGTGATCACGAACATGACATTAAATATCGTATGTCCAGAGTTAACACAAAAACGTTTAGACCGACTCTTATGAAATTTTGAAATTGATTTTGGGATGCTTATGTTATTAGTCAATAACACTAAGAGATGAAAATTATCACTACTTAATAAAAACGCTTTGAGTTACGGGTCATCGCTAATCGTATTATAAAGCATTGTTGGATCATGATAAGAGTTAGTGTTGTAAAAGCAATACAAATGTAAAAATGATACGATGTATCTCTAGTATCTCGCCTACGGTAGCTTTCTGCTATCAGTCATGTTAATTTATAAGGTTCACAGCAGTAAAAATGATCTTACATACAATACTTATATTAATTTAGCAGAGTTACAGTAATTCAACGTGTCAGTACTGATTTGGAAAGAAGAATGATCCCAATATCAATACACAAAATAATAAATACTAACTCAGTAGGAAGTCATAACTATCAACTATGTCTAATAAATTTAAATACAAAGCTCCTTATTTTTAAAGGAAATATTATTTATGACATATTTCTTATTATTATTTATAAAAAGGTAATAAATTGATAGATGGCGCCTAAGAGTCCACGTATTATATTATGTTTTTGTATCATAAATTCATACGTGTACGTTTATTTTATTCTTATGCATGTCGATGGATGTACCTAGATAATATTATTTCGTTTGAAACATGCCCCCCACCTTGCTCCGAGAATATTGTCAGTATAGTGGATGTAAAACATTGAAACATCTGAATATTTTCATGCGAAACAACGCTGAGTCTGAACAAAATCTATGATTAAATAACACTTGTATGAAAAAATTGACCAATACGTGAACACTGTAGTTTTATAAATGCTTTAGCTACAAGTATGTATAGTGAATACAAAGTTTCCACTGGAGTTTTTAAATAAAAACTTTTTGGTTGGTTAAAATGACGGCGATATCTGCAGAATCCTAATTTTTATCCCTGCTACAAATTACCACATAATGACCAAATGACTACACTTTTTTTGGTGGTAAGTAAAAGACAGTCGATTGACTCAAAACTAAAACCACTGTAGCTTTTTGATTTCATATGATCGGTGCTAGGTACTTTAATTTTCATTACATAGATGGATAAAAAGGATGTTTGATGAAAGATAGATTTTATTATGATTTCATATTTTTCATATTAAATAAAAAGTTTATTTTTATTTTTCTCTACATTTATTGAATGATATATTTTAGAATTTATAATGTTTAGAATTTTTTATAGTATTCATAAAAGTTACGTCTGCGACATTATACATAAAAGTATGTAAACGGATGGTTGCATATTAGTAAGTTAATACGTATTATGTTATGTAATTTAAACATGAATACAGTAATAACTTGACATGAAAAATTTAAGAGTTCCTCAGATACAGCGGTACTAAAATTTTCAAGAGCGGGACGCAGGCGCCTCTGCTGAAGTATCACGAGTTCATAAATTAGTTAGTTTACGAGGCAAAGGTCGCATACCCGTAGCCCGGGTCCTGTGTATAATTTTCATTTAAACACGAGCAGCCACAGGTCTGCGCTGTAAATCAGCACACCGCCTCACCGGTCACCCTTCGAGTCCCCATGACACGGACGTAGGTAGCCGCACACATCGGCTCTCGCGTTCGCCGACACGCGACCTCCAACCTCCGCAACAATGTAAAGACATTTCCATTGTACCGTAATAGGGCATTGTTTGTGACGTAAATTTTACTGCTGAATATGCAAATTTCGTTTTGTGTCGACCTCCAGCGAGAAATATTGCAAAAGTTTAGCGAAAATTAAAATCACGAATCGGGAGCAAGTTTTTAATAACAAAGGTTTAACGTTCACAAAAATAAATCCGTGCGACTCTGACATCGGCTGAGTCCGGTTGTAGTTTTCTATTATGTTGTATATGAATTTTCATATTTTTAAAATTAGATACTTATGTAATATTTTGTTTTTATAAATTATATTTCAATTACATTTACGTTTGCGTCTTCACTCGCATAAAATATAAGTTTTATAGGATTTATTTGATTTTAATAGTAATTATATTTTACAACTCTTTCCTTTCATTAGAGGTAAAGTTTTGACAAACGTAGAAGTATGTGTTTACTAAGTTGTATAGAAGAGTAATTATACAATGCAATAAATAAATCTTACTCTGATTTTTTTTTTGTAATTAATTTAACGCCCTCTTTCATTCTCTTAGATATTCAATTTTGTATTTAAGAACACACCGAAAATCGTGTTTCATTACTTGTTTTGAAAAGTGTTGATACCAATTTTCAAATAAATCTTACCTAAGAAATGTTATTTCTCATACAAAATTTGCTATTCCTCTACTTAGAGGTATAATTTCGAAGATTATTAATACCAAATTTAAATAAAGAAAAATACCCATACAAACTTTATCATCTCTTTTCACCGTCTTAAACTTTGAATTTCGAGAAATCCTTTTTAAATGATGACTACAATATAAGATTACCATCCTCTCCATATTTAAAATTCATGTATTTAGTGGTATGGGCTGGATGATGGTATGTCAATTGACTCAAGAGACAATCAGTCGGGACTTGGCGTTAAAAGTCTATACACAGATTTGAGAAAAAGCACATGGAGCTTCCAGGACAACAAATGTGTGACATGCATTTATCTCTGTATCCTTGACAACCTTAAAACAACATTGTATAAATATGTGCGACCGGGAGTCATTACTCAAAATTACGTAGTCAGAGTAGTTAAAATAAATTGCAGTGTTTTTTAAAATTCATATTGCATAATATACTTCTCCTGCAGTATAGTCATCGATCCGATGGTCTGTCATCAAAAATCTGATTTTGTTTTTGAAATTAACCTATGACTCTGTTTCTATACCTAAATACTGTTCTTATCATCATAAAGAAATATTTATAGACATAAAGAAGAAAATGCTGAGTTCTACAAAAGTAGTCTTTACGCTGGAATTCGGAAAACCTCGCATTTTGTTAACCGACTTTAAAAAAAGACTGAGGTTAGTCAATTCGGATGTACCTATATATCTTTTTTTATGTATGTTCAGGCATAACTTCTTTGTTTATAAACTGATTCGGATGATTCTTTTTTTGTTGGATAGAAGATACCTCAAGGGTGATCCAATTTTAATTTCATTGGCATTGAGCCTTCATCTTCAGAGATATACAAGGGAAATCTTGAAAATAATTGAAGTTGGTTTTCTTTTTTGTTAAAAATTGTCTTGTATAAATAACGATATAGATAAATGATAATGATAAATATGAAAATCTTGTTTGAGTCTTATAGTGATCATGTAACTTCGGAACGACTCGAACTCACTCAACCACTCATATTCTCATATTATATTTATTTACTCGAGACGATGGTTCATAGCTATGATAAGATCATAACCAAATTCTATGCTTATAGGATAAAAGTGACTCCTATTCGCAGTATAATATTATGTTGATTTAAAGCTAAAAAAGAATCAAAATCTATACCGATACTTAGGTCGCGAGCGCGGTTACCAAAGGCAGGTCTGTCGGGCCAGTTTATATCTATATGAAATCCATTCCAATAGATGTAGAAAAGAAATGGCAGAAAATATTTTGTATACAAATTGATTACCTACAAAATCATATCCTGGATCTTTGTTTTATTAATTATATTTGTTGAGTTATGAAATAAAATGGGTATTAAATATTTTTTGTATAGGAAATCTTCTTTAAGCGAACGTTCTAATTAAATTATAGTTCTAATATTAGTACATACTAAATTTTTTAAGTTACAGAAAAAAAAGCGGATTTTTATGGAACAATATATGTATATATTGTATATGTATTGAATTACTGATAATTTCTTAAATTAAATAAACCTATTGAGTGCTCTGCTTATGAACAAGGATCATGAATATTCAAATCAAGGGTTCTCGCGCATCTGTCATATATATGTACGTTGTTGGACTTTATGTATGTTTTATAAAAATTAAATTACGTGACGGAAAAATGGTAAATTTGTATTCACACGTCAATCTATGGAATATAAAAATAATAATTCAATGCGCTTCATTATCAATATGACGGTGATTAATTTAAGTACTGGAAGGTCCATTGTAGAAATCAAACAAGATAGAAAAATCAATCTATCTATACAAATAAACAAAATTGTAGAAGTATACCTGTTTGTAATGTGAAAATAACAGCTTTTTACTACGTATAAATGCATATGAAAGCATAAACGGTACATATAACAAAAAACAATTTTTTTTTTTACGGGACTTTCACTCTATACAAATAAACAAAATTGTAGAAGTATACCTGTTTGTAATGTGAAAATAACAGCTTTTTACTACGTATAAATGCATATGAAAGCATAAACGGTACATATAACAAAAAACAATTTTTTTTACGGGACTTTCACTGACTTTATAAGGAGTAAGTTAGGCTACTTGTATTTTAGAAAATAAATTAGGGTTCCGCTCAACTAACAATCAATTCAGAAAAACGACGATTTTGGAGCACTTAAATGGTTGAGTAAACTATAAGAGATATGTATATCAAATTAAAGTGAATCATAATTATTGTTCGTAAAAACAACAAAATGTCAGCGACAGCTTATGTCTATATTCTAAGGATGAGTAACACAATAAGCACTTTTGTCTTTAAAATAACCGGGAGCGGGGGTAGCACAATTTGCGCATGTACCCGATCGACAGCATTTTGACGTCCATGCGAGCGGAGTCGCTGGCACAGCTAGTCTTGTTATAATTATATGAAATCTTGTGTACGTGTTAGTGACCGTGCAGCTTTTGAATTAATTGACCGATTGAGCTCATATTTACATATTTGTTTTCTCGAGACGATGATTTGTAAATATGTTAAATATGTTAGGATCATCGGTTCATCTACCGAAAAGGGCAAAATTTCGTCTACCGGCCTAGCTAACATATATCCTGAATCACTCATCGTCGCCTAGCCCAAATCGCTAAGGATATAAATTTCTAATTTAGAGAATATTGTAGGCATCGTTTGAGAAAGGATTTTTTGAAATTTATGTGTGGGATATATATGGGAATGGTAAAGTTTGAATGGAACATATATTTTTTTATTACATTTATTTGAAACTTGCTATTAATATTCTTCAACACAATGAATAAAACAGGTATTTCAACGTTTTCAAGATTCAATCTCTAAGGGGCCTCAACCTTAACCTGTAAGGGGCTAGCAAAATTTTGGAAAACAAGATTTTTCGGGTCAGATTAATACTATGTGACCTGTTATAGAGTCAGTTCCATTAGCAGTCTGGTGATTTTAGCACCAGACAGATGTATTTAAAGGAGTTCGCTTTATTGAATTGTAACTTTCTGTCGGCAGCTCTTATCGCATAATTTAACTACTTTGTTAATAGAATTTGTTGATTTATATATCATTGATATAACTTTTGTATTTATGAACTGATTGAAATAAAACAAACACTAAATTTTAAGTGAAGCTTACCAAAATATATTAGTGAAAACCGTATCGAAATCCGTTAAGACATTTCTGAAAGTAGCGCGCACAAACGCAAAGGCAAACAGACAAAAATACTAAACAATCATTGTTTTGGGTTCTATTGCGTTGATAAAGTCCCCCAATAATAGTTTTTCTCTTATATCTTTCATGTACAGACAGCGATCAATTATTTTTTTATTACATGTATAGACATAAATATATATCATAAAAACATATAAATCCAATTACAATAAAGACAATTCTAAGAGCAATGCCGCAGACGGAAAGAAGTTAGATATGAATAACGAAACATTTTTATAAATTGAAAGTTGATTGTAATTAGATACATTAAAATAATTTACCTATAAATTGATTTAAATTTAATTGAAATTTTATTTGGAGCAGTCTGCATTGTCGATTGCTCCTTTCACAAGAAATGCCCTTTGTTAAGATTCAGCATGAGTCATAAAATGAAATTTACCTTAGGATCACGAACTAATTCAAATATTGGTTGAACGTGTCCTCGGGGATAGCAACAGAGATTTTCTTGGTCGTGCATTAGAACACCTATCACGGACCTTGGCACTTGCTTTTGAAAGTTTATAAATACTTATAACTTTCTAATGAATTTAATATAAGTAAATATAATTACAAAATACGAGGGAATTGGGTGCAAAAAGAAAATGGTAGTCTCATCGTAACCTAATCTTAACATTTACTCAGATAACTTTACTAAGAACAAATTTCGATAAAATCTTAACTTCCTCATTTGCGAGTGTTGTCAAGATTTTATGAAACGTGCCATAATATATTACATTGAGGTTAAACGGCAACGAATTTTCGTTAAAGGTTGTTCGGGCTACATTC
Source organism: Saturnia japonica (assembly GCA_033032175.1). Taxonomy (NCBI): domain Eukaryota; kingdom Metazoa; phylum Arthropoda; class Insecta; order Lepidoptera; family Saturniidae; genus Saturnia; species Saturnia japonica. The sequence continues at coordinate 12,313,038 of CM065314.1, forward strand.
CGTCAATACGTGTTTCTCAACTTCAATCGATCCACAAGTCTTGGAATTTGGTGAATTTTTGAAATGAAAACTTCTTTATGAAGGTTTGGATAGGGAGTAAATTCATGTAAGTCGTCTTCGTACATGGTCACGTATGATGCTAACGATTATTAAAAAAAAATTCTTATGTTATGTAATGTAATCGAATCAGAAATGAGGAGATCCGTAGACAAACTAAGGTAACCGACATAGCCAAAAGGATTAGCAAGTTGAAGTGGCAGTGGGCGGGGCACATAGTTCGGAGAACTGACGGCCGTTGGGGCAGAAAAGGTTCTCGAGTGGAGACCACGCACCGGAAAGCGCAGCGTAGGATGGCCCCCCACTAGATGGAAAGACGACATAATAAAGGTGGCTGGGAGCCGTTGGGTGCAGGCCGCACAAGATCGGTAGCTCTGGAGATCTATGGGGGAGGCCTATGTTCAGCAGTGGACGTCCTGCGGCTGAAATGATGATGATGTGTTACACAATTATATTTTACAAAGTTAAAATTTCTTGTTTCAAATTATATTTGTATTTTCTTAATTCTATTGTCAATAATTAATAATAGTTACTCATATTATTATTAATCATTTGAAGTTTGGGAAATATGTTTATAGTTTTAGGTTTTCACTTCTGTCGGCAGTCGTCATGACTGCTTTGAATTTTTTTTTTAAAGTAAAGCAAGCTTCTTGAGAGGCGTAGTATGCCCAAGCAAGTATGTTTGAGTAATGAGTAAAGTAATGAACAATAAAAATGAGGGATATATTTAAACCACTGTGAGCTAACCATGGTAACTATTATAGACGGCTTGCACTGATAGATCTTAAGATACTTAAAAAAATCTTGTTTACATTTTATGATATAATTATTTATCTATAAGTTATATATCTTCATAGCAGGACTCTAGCTCTAGCGGATCAGTAATCATGAATATAAAGCAGTCTGACAAGCTGTAGGCAAGTACGGGAATTGAGAATAATGATAGGCTACGACATATATGTAGTGTTATAAATTATAATACTACATCTATGGGCTACAATGGGTGCGTTAGCAGCAGCGGGCGCGGCGCGGTGGAGAGTTGTTCGAATAAATTTAACACGCGTGAAACCGTGGGGTACAGCTAGTACAGAATATAATAATACATTTCATAGCAACTTTCATAATTTATAACATTTTATATATAATATTTACCACCCCTAAACCGGTACAAGGTTAGTTTTATTATAATAATAATCTTTACCTATCTAAGTATTACATTACCATTAAAATTGATTAATTCACGAAAAGTTATCCTTCTATTAGCTTAAAAGCCCTATGAACAACGCAAACCAAACAAATACATTAATACGCCATCCTTCAATATTAATATGCATGAGTCGGTATTAAGTAAACGAAAGAGTTTATAAGTTAAACTTTAATTTAAAATTATTTCGTTTCATCAGGTTATTTAAAAACCACAGTAATAAAAGTAATGGGTAAATATAACATATTTAAATAATAATATGTAGATTCTTAATTTCTTTTTTTAGCTTGATGTTTACAATATTCTTATTTAAAACCAAGAACAAGAAAAAATATCCAGATTAAACGAGCGAGCTGATTGAGTGTATTACAGAGAGTTAAACGGTAAAATTTGTGCTATTTTTTAAAATAAACCTATATGATTCTACTAGCTGTTCCAGCGACTTCGTTCGCGTGGAATTTCGTGTAAAAGAACAACGGAGATTTTAAAAACATCATATCGACGTATTGAAATTGAACATCGGTAATTTAACCGTGTATCGTGGTTTGTGAATGTGTCGAATTCCTGAGAAGCAGCGTGGTACTCACAGTTAGCAATCAGCTTTGTCTCACATTCACTACTTTTGATCGATCGATATTTTGCCATAAGTACGTCTACGCTATGACTTTAACCTTTAATTTTAACCTTAAACCTAAAACCTTATTACTTTGATACGTTGTTCTCTACAGGTTAATTGGGCGCATAATTTTTTCTTAGTTTCTCGTTCAGCAGAAAGTTGCACTTGATGGTATTACCCAGTTTCCTGTGAACGTACGGATCTCACTTAAAAAAAAAACAATCCCATTCACTTTCTATCAGGCATTTTAATCTAAAGCGTAACACAGCAAATCCCTTTGAGAATAACCATATAAAATAGTTTTAGAAATCACCTGATAATATACGGAAGGCATAAGAACTGAGTAGATCAATATAAAAATATTAAGGGTTTGTAATCCTTTAGGAAAACCTAAGTTCATTTAATAATTTTATATTTATTCCCATTAATATCCCACGAACAATGGCGTATTATAACTAGTATATCTATTTATTGTTGTTGTCTGTTGATAGCGTAAACAACTCCAAATAACAACATCTATTGTAACTAGAGCAAAATAGAAAATCAAGCCAAATTTACTCATTATAATTTTAATTCAAGATAAACATACCAAAAATAGAATAAAGCATAGACTCGTATGCGTAGATACAGTATAGTGCAATAAAATAAATTCAATATACCTATTGTTGAATATATTAGATCGAATTAAATTACTATTCTAGAATAGTCACAAATATCTCATTAATAAATTTACTATTATTGACTTTTGAATGGCAAATTGTATTTTAGACAAATATTTTGTTAATTTTTAAAATGTTTTTTCCCACCAAAATTTTTTCGGCACACCAGAGGTTGTACAGAACAATAATTTTAATATATTTTTTACATGCGATATAAAAGGTTCGTCAGGTCTGGTTTATATAAATAGCTTTTTAGCTTTGTTGTACTACCACTGCGTCGTAAACTAATTTATAGACTAGAGATACTTCAGGAAAGGAATGTGCTTACGCTTTGCCCTTGAAATTTTAAGCATCACTGTTAATCACGAAATGTAGAATTTTATATGAAAGTATTTCTACTTAGATCTATTCGTATATATAATTTATTCAAAATAATTTCTTTATCATGTTATGGAAGTATACATTAAATTTATTTAGCAGATATTTCGTGTGTTAAATGTTTGATTTTATATTATATATATTTACATCCCAGTTCCATTTCAGCGTCCCCCCAATTTACATCAGTTTTGCGTCCATGTGTTTCAATAACATTTGTCTTTATATCTTTGCATATACTGCTTTATAATCCTATAAAATATTGTGTGATGAATTTAAAATTACAAGATTATAGTTATACATCAATATTCAATTTCTGTTCATTCTGGTACCTATTGAGACCCACGTTCATATCTACGCCTATAAGCCGTCATCGTATGTTTCGACTATTCCCCCTTCTTTTATGTACAATTGACGTCTTTGCTGTGCATACATACTTTGTTGCGTGCTGTTATGAAACGTTATATTTTTTAATCATATTAAAAACAAGTGGAGGTTCTCAATTCGTCTGTAATTGTATTGTTTTACTAGCATCGGCTTCGCTCACGCCACATTTGATTCCCGCCTTCAATTAAAAATAAGGGTTTTATTTGATTTGTACGGAACCCTAATTATTTTCCGGAAATTAAGCCTATAGTAGCCTATATTACGCAAGTCTATCTGCCAGCAAAAGTCCCGTCAAAATCGGCCCAGCCGTTTCAGAGATTACCCGGAACAAACAGACAGGCAGACAAAAATTCTAAAAAAGGTTATTTTGGTATATTTATCGTGTATACATACATACCTATGTACTTATTAAAAAAGATTATTTTAATATTACAAATAGACATTATTTTTACATTTATCTCTATAGAAGATGTATGTTAACTCTGAACTTTTGATTGGGACCTGATTTGAACCGATTTTGTTAATTCTTTTTTTACTTGAAAGTTGGTGTTCGTGTGGTCTCATTTCAATTTGGTCTAATTTTGAAAATGGTATCTGTGACAAAACCATATAAGTCTTAAATTTGAATTACGTATGTGAGCGATAAATGGACGAATAATTCAATATCTCGCGAACTAATATTAATTATTATTTTTTTATTGGAAAGGATGTACCTACTATAAGGATATCTATACTATAGGCAACTCTTGATGGAGTGTGGTGAGTGTCTAGTCGACTTTTACGCCAACAAAACACAGATTTGCGCTTTCAGAGCATAAATCTCTGTTCCTTCTCTTGCCCTCTTTTCAGAGCACTCCGCTACCACTACAGGATAGCCAGGGAATCCTGGACATTTGGCATTGCGTGAATATGATCGTATGATACTCAGGGACAATGTACCTCTCTAATGGTGAAACAATGTTAAAAATCGTTTCGGAACATATCAAATATTTCCTGTTTATAATAATAGTTTAAACAATAACATTTTAATACACTCGTTGCTAAAATACTTTGTAATGATATTCGTTTGGAATGTACAGAGTTACCCATCCTAACATTAGTTGCTATCTAACAAGTCTTGGTGAGACAACACCCAAAGTAACACCCAAACACAAGTAATTATTGCTTAATATTTTTTTTTAATATGGCGTGTAATGAAGAAGGATGTTGTGCTCCTCCTAATTCACTGAATCTCTCGGACAAAACGGAGCAATTAGGTGAGTAAACTAATTTTAATACAATTATTTTATTTATAGAATAGAATAGAAAAAAATGCAGTTTAACTACGGATAAACTTATTCATTTAAATGATTTTGGAATTAATACTTTTGAAAAAAATGGACAATGTCAATAAGCAAATCTTTACTAGCTCTAGAAGTGTGCCCTAATTAAAAGCTATTAACTTTGTTTCACAGGCACAAGCAGCGTAAGCATTAATTGCCACCGGTCGCCATCATACGTGGAAATGATGCCAGAGCCCGAATCGAAGCCCCTGACGATTCAAACCCAGCATCTACCACCCAGCAGAACAGTGGTGACGCAGGAGGCGGTGGGCCAGAGCCAGCTAATACACTCATAAACACAGTGACTATAGGACTCCAGCGCATTGTATTATTATTCATTATTTCTAATTTGACAATTTCATTATTACAATTTGGATTAATAATTTTGATGATAATAATCAATATAAAACAATAGTTCAATGTTAGTTTTTTAAGTTCAATACTGTTTTTAACGATTTTTTGATGATGACAACCTTGTTACAAGATTTATATTTATAATAATATTCTTTTGCGTTGCATTAATAGTGTATAACTAGAATTACTATTAGCATCCTCTATTTCAAGCCGTTATAGTTTATATATACGTTAAAGTGAACGGAAACCTGTTATTGGCTCTATTATGGTCATACGAAAATGTAATATAAAAAATTATCGCTGTTGGTTTTTTTAATAAATAAATCAATATATAAGTTTGTTTTATATAATAGCAAGTAAAATGTAATAGTTTTAAGAAAATTGTTTCAAAAAACTAACGATTTTGCTTATTCTTGATTTATTATGTGGTATAACTTTATACCACGTTTATTAGTAAGGCCGTAAATAAAAGTAGTTTTCCACCGGGGTGGTAAACGGCTCGAGTATATTAGTACATAACTTCCAGCCACAACCTCGGTGGAAAGCTCGAAGGGCCGATGGGAATAAAGGGAATTATATTATGGTATGGCACAGTCGCCATCAAAAGTAGCTGAACAAATCCAGATTTTCAGAACTTCTATACACCGTATTGTAAGACCGAACTATAATTATAACAGCATAGTAACATTATGAAGGGTTCAACATTTTTGAGCACTAGTTGTTATAAGCTACTTGAGGTATATTATGGTGTATAGAGGCTTTGAAAATTTGGATTTGTTCAGCTACTTTTGATGGCGACTGTACAAGGTAACGTAACAAAATATATTGAAATATCTTAATTGATATTTTAAATTGGAAAAAGAGACAAACACACTTATTGATTCGGAAAAGGGATGTTACGCAGTTCAACCCTTTGGTAATTTTTATATGTAGTGATAAAATAAAACTATTAATACGATATTAAACCATATATTTATTTTTGAAAAGGTAAAAAGACAACTACAAGCTGACATAATATCATACCACGACCACCCTGTCAAGAGTGTAGCATACAAATGTTACAAATATAAGTAAAAAAACATTTCAACTATAAGAATATTAAACAAATTTCAGGTTCTACTAATAATTATACAAGCTGAGAAATAATATAAGCTTCATAATGAACAGAAAAAATAAATAGTTGGTCGCTCATTTTTCAGATATCAGCTTTTAAAAGTGACAATCTGGAAATGTGGAAATTTTACCTATTGATAAAAAAAATGAGTGTACTTAAACTGCATAAATAAAATAAAAAAAGTTTAAGTAATAAAAGTAAACGATAATTTTGTTGTAAATTTGTCGTATCCTCTTCTTTTCATCCCCTTCCTTGTCATCGGTGGAAAGACCTTTAGTTTGTTTGTTTTCGGTAGCTTCATCGTGTATTTCAAATGAAACCTAAAAGAAAAAAATATATTAATCAATGGATAATAGGTAGGTAATGTTTTTATTCTATTATATTTCACATAATGGTCGTATGTGGGTGCTCAGTTATTCTTGTCTAGGTTATAGGTTAAGTTTAACTTTTTTATTTTTATTGATTATTTTTATGATAGTACAAATTTATAAAATTTTCTGGGTCCTTGATAAGTATAAAAATTTCAAATGAATCCGACGTTTTGCAGTTCTTGAAAAACGATTTTAAAGATTACGTTACATACACAAAAAAAACAAGCTAATACAATCGCGATAAAACTACAATCAGACACTACTGTACTTATTACTTTCGAAAACCATCCGTCATGACATTAAAACAAAGCAACTCGCTCGATTGGCGAAATACAACACATATGTTGTATTTGGTTTCGGTGAGCGAAAGTGCCAGAGGCCTATTTTCCCCCAAGTCGCACTAATAATTTAGAACAAATTAGTGTTTTTATGTAATTGATTTACTTACTTGATGATTCTGCCTCAAGTTGCTGGTAATTGAGGTCTCATCACAAATATCTGAGTCATTATCAGATTCGTCAGTGGTTTCTGGTACATAAAGGTTATCGCTTGTATCCCAAAAGTCAGCATCGTCATCGCTTTCCGGCACATTAAAAGATGTTCTTTGATCTTCTTCGGTGTTTACACAACTTTCAGGACTATCTGTAGTATCAATAGTATCATTATTTTTAGTAACTACGTGATTGATATCTTTATCAAAAACGGCACTATTTATGGTACTATTTTCACGTCGATATTCGGCGCTAACGTGGACTGTGTTGTTAGTTGAAGCTACGTATAATGCCGTTCCTTTTTCTGCAAATTGTTCCTAAAAAACATGAATTTAAAAATAAAATAAAATCCGATCTAGTTAGAAAACCATCTACGTCTAAAAAAATAACCATCTTGGGTGCACTTGAACTGAATAATGACTGTAAGTAGAGACAACTGAGTGCTGAATGTTTGTCGGATATTTTGATGATGCTTATTTTAAAAGCCTACGCATAAGATTGTATTGAAATCTTATTAGGTTTCGAAGCAATCTTAGACAATCTTAGACTGTGCACATTATTTTGAAACCTAAATAAGATTGCTTCGAAACCTAATAAGATTTCAATACAATCTTATTTATGCGTAGGCTTTTAAAATAAGTATCATCAAAATATCCGACAAACATTCAGCACTCAGTTGTCTCTACTTACAGTCATTATTCAGTTCAAGTGCACCCAAGATGGTTATTTTTTTAGACGTAGATGGTTTTCTAACTAGATCGGATTTTATTTTATTTTTAAATTCATGTTTTTTAGGAACAATTTGCAGAAAAAGGAACGGCATTATACGTAGCTTCAACTAACAACACAGTCCACGTTAGCGCCGAATATCGACGTGAAAATAGTACCATAAATAGTGCCGTTTTTGATAAAGATATCAATCACGTAGTTACTAAAAATAATGATACTATTGATACTACAGATAGTCCTGAAAGTTGTGTAAACACCGAAGAAGATCAAAGAACATCTTTTAATGTGCCGGAAAGCGATGACGATGCTGACTTTTGGGATACAAGCGATAACCTTTATGTACCAGAAACCACTGACGAATCTGATAATGACTCAGATATTTGTGATGAGACCTCAATTACCAGCAACTTGAGGCAGAATCATCAAGTAAGTAAATCAATTACATAAAAACACTAATTTGTTCTAAATTATTAGTGCGACTTGGGGGAAAATAGGCCTCTGGCACTTTCGCTCACCGAAACCAAATACAACATATGTGTTGTATTTCGCCAATCGAGCGAGTTGCTTTGTTTTAATGTCATGACGGATGGTTTTCGAAAGTAATAAGTACAGTAGTGTCTGATTGTAGTTTTATCGCGATTGTATTAGCTTGTTTTTTTTGTGTATGTAACGTAATCTTTAAAATCGTTTTTCAAGAACTGCAAAACGTCGGATTCATTTGAAATTTTTATACTTATCAAGGACCCAGAAAATTTTATAAATTTGTACTATCATAAAAATAATCAATAAAAATAAAAAAGTTAAACTTAACCTATAACCTAGACAAGAATAACTGAGCACCCACATACGACCATTATGTGAAATATAATAGAATAAAAACATTACCTACCTATTATCCATTGATTAATATATTTTTTTCTTTTAGGTTTCATTTGAAATACACGATGAAGCTACCGAAAACAAACAAACTAAAGGTCTTTCCACCGATGACAAGGAAGGGGATGAAAAGAAGAGGATACGACAAATTTACAACAAAATTATCGTTTACTTTTATTACTTAAACTTTTTTTATTTTATTTATGCAGTTTAAGTACACTCATTTTTTTTATCAATAGGTAAAATTTCCACATTTCCAGATTGTCACTTTTAAAAGCTGATATCTGAAAAATGAGCGACCAACTATTTATTTTTTCTGTTCATTATGAAGCTTATATTATTTCTCAGCTTGTATAATTATTAGTAGAACCTGAAATTTGTTTAATATTCTTATAGTTGAAATGTTTTTTTACTTATATTTGTAACATTTGTATGCTACACTCTTGACAGGGTGGTCGTGGTATGATATTATGTCAGCTTGTAGTTGTCTTTTTACCTTTTCAAAAATAAATATATGGTTTAATATCGTATTAATAGTTTTATTTTATCACTACATATAAAAATTACCAAAGGGTTGAACTGCGTAACATCCCTTTTCCGAATCAATAAGTGTGTTTGTCTCTTTTTCCAATTTAAAATATCAATTAAGATATTTCAATATATTTTGTTACGTTACCTTGTACAGTCGCCATCAAAAGTAGCTGAACAAATCCAAATTTTCAAAGCCTCTATACACCATAATATACCTCAAGTAGCTTATAACAACTAGTGCTCAAAAATGTTGAACCCTTCATAATGTTACTATGCTGTTATAATTATAGTTCGGTCTTACAATACGGTGTATAGAAGTTCTGAAAATCTGGATTTGTTCAGCTACTTTTGATGGCGACTGTGCCATACCATAATATAATTCCCTTTATTCCCATCGGCCCTTCGAGCTTTCCACCGAGGTTGTGGCTGGAAGTTATGTACTAATATACTCGAGCCGTTTACCACCCCGGTGGAAAACTACTTTTATTTACGGCCTTACTAATAAACGTGGTATAAAGTTATACCACATAATAAATCAAGAATAAGCAAAATCGTTAGTTTTTTGAAACAATTTTCTTAAAACTATTACATTTTACTTGCTATTATATAAAACAAACTTATATATTGATTTATTTATTAAAAAAACCAACAGCGATAATTTTTTATATTACATTTTCGTATGACCATAATAGAGCCAATAACAGGTTTCCGTTCACTTTAACGTATATATAAACTATAACGGCTTGAAATAGAGGATGCTAATAGTAATTCTAGTTATACACTATTAATGCAACGCAAAAGAATATTATTATAAATATAAATCTTGTAACAAGGTTGTCATCATCAAAAAATCGTTAAAAACAGTATTGAACTTAAAAAACTAACATTGAACTATTGTTTTATATTGATTATTATCATCAAAATTATTAATCCAAATTGTAATAATGAAATTGTCAAATTAGAAATAATGAATAATAATACAATGCGCTGGAGTCCTATAGTCACTGTGTTTATGAGTGTATTAGCTGGCTCTGGCCCACCGCCTCCTGCGTCACCACTGTTCTGCTGGGTGGTAGATGCTGGGTTTGAATCGTCAGGGGCTTCGATTCGGGCTCTGGCATCATTTCCACGTATGATGGCGACCGGTGGCAATTAATGCTTACGCTGCTTGTGCCTGTGAAACAAAGTTAATAGCTTTTAATTAGGGCACACTTCTAGAGCTAGTAAAGATTTGCTTATTGACATTGTCCATTTTTTTCAAAAGTATTAATTCCAAAATCATTTAAATGAATAAGTTTATCCGTAGTTAAACTGCATTTTTTTCTATTCTATTCTATAAATAAAATAATTGTATTAAAATTAGTTTACTCACCTAATTGCTCCGTTTTGTCCGAGAGATTCAGTGAATTAGGAGGAGCACAACATCCTTCTTCATTACACGCCATATTTAAAAAAAATATTAAGCAATAATTACTTGTGTTTGGGTGTTACTTTGGGTGTTGTCTCACCAAGACTTGTTAGATAGCAACTAATGTTAGGATGGGTAACTCTGTACATTCCAAACGAATATCATTACAAAGTATTTTAGCAACGAGTGTATTAAAATGTTATTGTTTAAACTATTATTATAAACAGGAAATATTTGATATGTTCCGAAACGATTTTTAACATTGTTTCACCATTAGAGAGGTACATTGTCCCTGAGTATCATACGACCATATTCACGCAATGCCAAATGTCCAGGATTCCCTGGCTATCCTGTAGTGGTAGCGGAGTGCTCTGAAAAGAGGGCAAGAGAAGGAACAGAGATTTATGCTCTGAAAGCGCAAATCTGTGTTTTGTTGGCGTAAAAGTCGACTAGACACTCACCACACTCCATCAAGAGTTGCCTATAGTATAGATATCCTTATAGTAGGTACATCCTTTCCAATAAAAAAATAATAATTAATATTAGTTCGCGAGATATTGAATTATTCGTCCATTTATCGCTCACATACGTAATTCAAATTTAAGACTTATATGGTTTTGTCATGGATACCATTTTCAAAATTAGACCAAATTGAAATGAGACCACACGAGCACCAACTTTCAAGTAAAAAAAGAATTAACAAAATCGGTCCACCCAATCAAAAGTTCAGAGTTAACATACATCTTCTATAGAGATAAATGTAAAAATAATGTCTATTTGTAATATTAAAATAATCTTTTTTAATAAGTACATAGGTATGTATGTATACACGATAAATATACCAAAATAACCTTTTTTAGAATTTTTGTCTGCCTGTCTGTTTGTTCCTGGTAATCTCTGAAACGGCTGGGCCGATTTTGACGGGACTTTTGCTGGCAGATAGACTTGCGTAATATAGGCTACTATAGGCTTAATTTCCGGAAAATAATTAGGGTTCCGTACAAATCAAATAAAACCCTTATTTTTAATTGAAGGCGGGAATCAAATGTGGCGTGAGCGAAGCCGATGCTAGTAAAACAATACAATTACAGACGAATTGAGAACCTCCACTTGTTTTTAATATGATTAAAAAATATAACGTTTCATAACAGCACGCAACAAAGTATGTATGCACAGCAAGGACGTCAATTGTACATAAAAGAAGGGGGAATAGTCGAAATATACGATGACGGCATAAAGGCGTAGATATGAACGTGGGTGTCAATAGGTACCAGAATGAACAGAAATTGAATATTGATGTATAACTATAATCTTGTAATTTTAAATTCATCACACAATATTTTATAGGATTATAAAGCAGTATATGCAAAGATATAAAGACAAATGTTATTGAAACACATGGACGCAAAACTGATGTAAATTGGGGGGACGCTGAAATGGAACTGGGATGTAAATATAAATATATATATATATATATGTAAGCTTCGCGAGTATATTCAAGTATACTGGTAAGAAACCGTCTTGTGTCGATCACAGTAGATACTCGACACGATCCTTATGATAGAGAGAGACAGATAGAAAACACATTGTCGAGCATTGACTCAAGAGATAGAACTTTATAAAACATAGTCTTTATTTAAGATAAGTAAGATTGGTAAAAGTTAGTCAGAATTGTTATAATCAATTGTGAGTTTGTGAAATATTATTAGACTTTGTGATTGTTGAGAAATCCGTTAAGCAATAGTCTTGATTGTTGATTCTCTTATTTTTAGGTGAGTAAAAAATGTGCTTAGTTGTAATTAATAATAATAATAAACTCTTATTTTTAGACGAATCTTATCGCTGGCTCAACTGATTTATTGCGTATCTTATAATATCCTTCAATTAATGTTTACATCAAAGATAAAAAATATTAGGATAAATGTTCATATAATATAATAAAATTACCTTTATATTAATTAAATCATAACACAACATCTTTTTACAATTAAATAACTAGCCGTGCCCGCGAGTTCGCCCGGGTGGCATATTTTGTGTATGAAAAACTGCAACTAAATAAAAACCTCTCCTCACCACAATATTACCTTACGGTATTTTACCGGTATAAGCTTTGAGAATACCCAACTAAAATCATTTTAAATGTTAACCGTTCTTTACCAAAAACTAATTTTATTTAATAACTTTATTTTTATAAACCGTTATAATCCAGTGATATTAAATCTTGATAGCGCAAATACAAAACAACGACATCTATCTTAGAAAATTTAGTATATATCTTTAATTATTTTAACATTTAAAAACAACGTTAAAATCTATTTAAAACATTTAAAAATAATAAAAAAGCCCAGCTTTAAATTATTACGTGTTTACAGAAAAATATACTTTGTGACAATAAATATCAAATCAATTTCATGATAATTTTAACCAAGCCGTACAGCACCATCTATGAATACTCCTGGAAAAGAAAACGTACATTTCCATTTCTTTGAAAATTATCTATACTGTAATCTATACTTATATATTAGGTCTTTACCTATGAAATTGCCGTTTTGTATGAAAAAATTGAAACGAATTTTTTTCATGTATTTTTTAATTGTATTAATCGAAGTAATCACCCATGCAATCAATGCATCTTTGCCAGCGCAGTGGCTGTTTATTGATGCCCTTCTTAAAGAAATCAGCTGGACGGGAGGCAACAAATTCTTCAAAGGCATTTTGTACTGCCTCTCGGGTATTGAATTTTTTTCCCGCCAAGGAGTTATCAAAATTCAGGAAAAAGTAGTAGCCTGTAGGCGCAAGATCTGGTGAGTAGGGCGGATGACGGAGAACTTCCAACCCTAGTTCTTGCAACTTGGAGACCGTTTGCTGTGCAGTATGAGGTCGCGCGTTGTCGTGCAGGAGCAGCGGAGACGAGCGATTGACCAATGCTGGTTGGAGATGTGCAAGCTTCTCCATCATTGTGTTCAGTTCTTCACAGTACACATCTGCAGTAATGCTCACCCCGTTAGGTAAGAAGCTGTGATGAATCACACCGGCGCTAGACAACCAAACAGTGTCCATCACTTTTCTAGGGGTAAGTTTTCGTTTAGGGCATTGTTTAGGTGCTGAACCAGGATCCAACCAACTTGCTGAGTGCTTGCGGTTATCAAACGGAATCCATTTTTCATCGCAGGTAACAATGCGGTTCAAAATTCCTTCATTTGTGTGTCTGTTGAGCAGTGCAAGGCACGTCTCGACGCGTACTTCGCGCTGGCGATCATTGAGTTCGTGGGGCACCCATTTGTCAAGCTTTTTTACCTTGCCAATTTGACGCAAATGGACCAATATTGCTTTGACGCTAACGTCGAAAGCTGCTGCTAATTTAGCCGTAGATTGTGTATCATGAGCTTCCACAATCGCCTTTAATTCGTCATTGTTGACCAAAGTCTTCGGACAACCGCGAGGTTCATTTTTCAGGTCGAAATTCCCAGAACGGAAGCGAGCAAACCAATAACAGGTGGTGCGTTGGTTTGTAGTGTTAGCCCCGTAAACATCTTTGATGTTGCGTGCCTCTTGTGCCGCGTTGCTGCCACGACGGTACTCATATTCCATAATTACTCGAATTTTTAACGTATCCATGATGGCAAAAAAGATTGAAATGCGATGAAAATGTAACACTAATCAATAAACAAATGACTACTTTTGGAAAAAGAATTCCATGTTTTTAAAATAAAATTAATTTGAAATTAGAATTCTTAGCCAAACAAAAATTATTTTGATTTGAAATGGCCAGTACTGCAGAACGGCAATTTCATAGGTAAAGACCTATATAATAAAAGAGTAAAGAGTCAGAGTAAAGAGAGAATACAAAAAAAGTATAAAAATATAAAATAAATCTGGGCTGTATGGAGAATGGGGTAACATTTGTACCCCCGAAGTATTCAAATTGTCTATAGTTCTAGCAGTTGTGTGAGCGGGTGCGTTTTCTTGGTGAAAAGAATGCCACGGGCACCGGTCCTTCGTCGCTCGCTATTCAACTCCCCGAAAGCTTGAGGCAGACAAACTACGCTCATTCACTTGTAAATGTTCTACGATCTTCTAGCGAAATTACTGCTACCGGTTCACTGAGTCATAAAATAACCGCTATAATTTTTTTATTAACGCTCCGACCGCGAACAACTTTTGTGGGCAAATCATCTTCTTCAGACACCCATTGCATGGGTTGTTGCTTCATGAGATGATCGTAGCTGTAGATCCAAGTTTCGTCAGTTGTAGGGATGTAAGACACGTTTTACGAAGTTCATCATTCAAACTTTTGTAGCATAAATTTGCACCAATTAACACGACGGGATTTATGCTCTTCGGTAAGAAAATGAGGTATCCATCGCGAAGCAAGCTTCCTAACTTTGAGGTGTTCATGCAGGATGGTGGCAACTGCCCGTGATCTAATCTTCAGTTCAGCGTGAATCTCTCGGTGTGTAATGTGTCTATTCTCCTGCAATAGCCATTCTACCCTGATTACATTTTCATGAGTTACCGAAATTGTAGGTTGGCCGGGTCTGGGTTCATCGTTAAGGTTCTCTCGACCACGTTTAAATTCACAAAACCAATAAGTAACTGTTGTAAATGCAGGAGCAAACTCCCCAAATGCAACTTGTAAATATTCTTGAGATTCCTTGAAGGGTAGCCCTCGTTTATAATCATAAAAAATCATAGCATGAAAAGCTTCCCGCGAGACGACTATTGCGGCAAACAAAAGAAGAGTGGACATAATTTTTTTTTTAATATTTTTTAAATTAACTACACATAGGTGGCCATTGTTTTTCACCAAAGAGATTTGTATTGAAATTAGCTATCCATTAAAAATAGTAAAAAAAGGGATTGTATTTATTCAGTGGCTAGCAATTTTCGGAACAACATAGGTGTAAAACCTCTGGTATAACTAACGAAAGGTTTTTGTGGTGCTTTAATTCAAGATCTTAATATTTATATAATGTTTTTTCTGAAGTATTTAATAAATATTGTTAATAATCACCATGTTTAGGTTGTAATTAATTTGCCATCAATGTTAACTCGCACAAGATATTATATTTTCAAGACTACGCAAACAACTAATTAAACTTTACAAACAGAGTAATGTGCGTAGGTGGCGAGATAGGGAAAAGGAGTAATAATTTATGCGATGTAAAGTACAAGTCGTTATAAGATCTAATACGTTAATTGGTATACATATTGAGTTTGACCCGGAATTTTAATTAAACGTAAACTAGATTATGCACAGGGTAAATTGAGACCCGTTTCTTAAACTACTAACAGTTGATAGTGTTTGCCTCAAACTTGGGGGTTAGTTATTTGTTTGGCAACATTGGCTATTAGAGTTATAGGGTATTATAGAACTTTGCGTATATCTGAATACGAACTACTATGTAAGTTTCGTCCTCTAAATATGTAAATATTAAATTTGTTCTTGATTTATTCTTTATAATTTATCAATACTAATATTATAAAGCTCAAGAGATATTTTTTGTTTCTTTGTTTGAAAGGGCTTTAGCAAGCAAAGCATTCTAATCTCTTGAACTACCAGTAAGATTAGAATGTTTAATTTGCATCGTGTAACCTATTTATTGAGGAAGGTTATAGGATGTATAACTTCAGGCTACAACTCTAAGGAGCGAAGCAGTGACCATGAACGTCAAGCAATCTGGCAAGCTGTAGGCAAGTACAGAAAGTTAGAACAACGATAGGCTACATGGATGCGTTGGTGATGCAGTGGAGCGTTGAAAATTGTATGAATAAAAAAACTAATCCTAATAGTTCGTTTTTATCGTATTCTTACGAGTATTCAAGAAACCGGTCAACTTCGGAGCGCTGTAAAACCAAGATAAATTAATGAAATTAAATGAATTTGTAAACGAAATTATTCGTTTAAAAAACCCTCTATAAGATTTTTCTGGTGTCATTTTATTGTAAAATGATCACAAAGAAAGTTATAACGCCCAAAAGAAAATTTGTTCAAAAATTTTCAGTTATTTTTGTTTATAGCTTTATTACTTTCCATTTTACGATAAAAAGTAATAAAAATAAAGTTGTAGACAACTTAATTTGGTACAAATAATGTCTTATAAATTTTTTGTAGGGTTTCTAGTTTACGAGATACAGCGCTAAACCCCTTTGCACCCTTTTTTTCATAATGGCGACCAGGGGACAATAGTGGCGACCTCAAAAACTTGAACTTAAGCTTATACTAACCCTTACAAATGAAAAAAATAAAATTGGGTTCTCTGAAAAATACAACCCTGAATGTAACTTTTCAATGGACCATCATAATGTAGTTGTAAGTATAGCCTCATAATTATTTTATTATGAGCGTCTCTCTAAATCAGTGTTTTCCGAACAAAGTTCCTTAATGCGGCTTGCGGTAAGAGATGACTTATAGAAATCTTCACGTAAGGAAAAGGCGTTATGCCTCCTCCATGCGGCTTTCTCTCTCTCTCTCTCTGTCTCTGTCTTTCGTCTTTATGTGTATATAAGTATGTGTTCGTGAGAGTATCGAGATTCGAGCGGACGAGCATAGTACGCGGCTGGTTATGTAACCCTTCCTCAGGCGACCGCCAAAATGCAGAACATTGCCCTTCGGACGTTGCCCCTCAGGATGATCTCGTGAAATAGGCGCGAGTTCAGTAATTCAATGGTTTATCAGTTATTTTGTATGGTTTATATGTGTATAAAACTTACATTGAGTGCTATTTATGAATTGGACTAAGTCGTTTTTATAAATAATGTTACACCCGTGGATATTAAAAATGCCGATGTTTGACGTGAAGAAGATTTATTCGAATTCCATACAGTTACAAATTTCACGAACTCACAACACTGTTATTTATTTCACTGTGGTTTCGCTTCCTTTTATCGCTCGTTGTAATCGCTTTATAATTCAAAACTGAACTGCCTCGGCGCCGCGCCTGTGTTGCTTAAATACCTACACTATACGATCGCAGAAAAATCGTGAATCATCGCTAACTTTCTTGACGTTTAGTTTCTATGCCTACTCGATGACGTAATCGAGGCGATAAGTCGTATACATGTGTTTGTAAACTGCGATGTTTACACAAATATGCGCCGCGGTTGTTTACGACGCGTACATTATTTCTAAGTCCTGAGAAGTTTGTAGTTGCTTCGAGATATTTCGAGAACAATTTTCTCTATCTTTTTAATCGGGTTGTTACAGATCGTAACAATAATATATTACTTATTTTATTTTTTAGCTACTTCGTTCCTGACGAGGGTCTAAGAAACTACTGAATATTTAAAAGATCTCTTTTATTTTATGGACATCTAATGTAAGGTACATTAAATGATAATAAGTGAAAAATCAGATCATTTGAAATAAAGTTTGAAAATAAAATTTGTAACTGTATAATTATCTAACGGGCAAAAACTACAACTGTCCAGTGACAAATTTGATTCACGGAACTAAATTTAGAAATCGCTTCTCTAGAAAACCAGTAAATAGTCACTTACATTAAAGCAAGATAGTGATCAACACTTTAAAGAATAAAAATAGTCGTGAAATTTATGGTGGTGGAAAAAAAATTGTGTTTTGACGTTCACAAGTGCCTTTTTAGGGCCTAAATTGAATAAAGACTTTTTTGATTTTGTTTGTGATAGATTAAATCTTAAAATTTATTGCAAGCGAAATAATCATAGAAAAAATGAAAACTACCTTTTTCGCTGTTTTCTTCATCAGCTCATAAGTGCACATTAGTTTTTAAACCCCAACTCAAACGTTTCATTATTCTTTCATCGTGTCCTGTCAGGTCAACATGAAAGCGACGAAGACCGATGGATTTAGAGCTGTCGGTGGTCGCCGTTGTGTTTGGATTGTGCTGTGCATAGCATCAGGGACAATACCGTCAATCAATGGGCCAAGCTATTGTGAGAAAAAACCGGCTGAATCGATTTTAATTTCGTTCTTTTTTTTGTTTGAAATGTGACTTGATCAAGAGAGTAACGGTTACATCAATTAAATATCTTCCACAGGTTTGATCAAGTCGAAACTTGATATTATATTACTTCAATGATATTAAAAAAGCATGGCAACCTTGACCGGATGCTCCAGCATCATCGGAAATCTACATGATACTTAACTCCTCACTAATGTACAGCAGAGGGTTTTAAATTTTGAAGTTAAATTGTAGTTTTTATGGACGCGTTAGTGATCAGTTCTTTAATATTTTTTTGTCAAATAGAGTACTGTAATTCGAACAGTGTAACTATAATCTATCCTCAGACAAGTACCGTAAATTTTTTAATTTTCACCTATGAATAAGTATAATTATTAAGTGAGCTAAGTACTACATTACAATAACTATTGGATAGATTTTTATGTATTACTGGTATGTTTGAAAAGCGAAGGTTCCCTACATTATATTGCAGTGTCTCTATAAAATAGAAGGTCTGGGCTTCCGTTCCACATCCCATAATAATAAATGAATGTTGATCTTGCGAGTGGGTGGTATATTTACTCAGCGAGCGCTTGTACAGCGACAAAGGGTCGTATCGCCCATCACAGACCGAAAATTGTATTTGTTCAAAGCTAGAATTTAATTACTCACTCTCTCTCTTCATCTAACAGTTGGATCACATGACTGAATTGTAATTTAGGTTTTGGACCATTGGTCAAGGGTTTAGAATGATAGTTTAATTAAACTCAATAAAACTACAGTCCTAACTTGACAATAACACTTTTACTCATACTTCTAGGTAAAAATACACCACTATTGATTTACAATAAATAAGGTACTTACAAAATAGCTGTTTTATAGGGACGAATTTAAAAACGTAATACTGAAACTGAAGTAAATAGATAACGGGGAAATGATGTTTTTGTGTACAATTATAATTACTATCACAACAACTAGTTATTAGCTTAACCATGTGGTAGCTACTCTTTGATATATATGTATATGTGTTTAGGGCTTTCAATTAAAAACTACTGGATTTGTTTTTGATATATTTTTTTTTTGGATATTTGAACATAATTTTTTTTTTAATCAGGATATCTTCATATGCAATAGTTCTGTAGTTCATGCTAGCGAAGCCGCGGGCACAACTAGTTTAACATAAAACAAAAACACATTTATTATTTGAAATTCTGTTATATATATAATATTAGCTTTTTTTAAAGCTTAATCTTTGGCATTTTAAATAATTCATTGATCAAAGAGACGAAGCCACAAATTGTCAAAGATCTAAAAATTAATTTATCACGTGTCATTAATCATACAGAGGTGTCATTATATCAAAAAGAGGTGGATAATTGGACTTCTCGTATTCATGTTACTTACTATACGAAGCCGAGGTGGTCAATTGAACGATTCAGTATTCCATAAAGAGTGCCAATGTATAAGCTTTCGAAAAAAGATAATTTATAGTTAAGTATATAAAAGAGTAAATACATTGAAGATATTTGAGAAAAAATAATACAGAAGCACTATTTGGCCCAAACATAAGTAGGTATATCTATTCTATCTAGATTTCTAAGATACATGTCATTGTTTGGTGTTTTTGCGCAATTATGATTTTTATTAAATTACTCTAAACAGACTTACTATAAAAAGGTTTATAAAAATAACGTTAGTAAATAAACTTAGCTTTTCGTAAACGATTGCAAAACTGAACATGTTTGTATACCTTTTATCATCACACCTATATTCCCCGAAGGGATTAGGCAGAGGTGTACATTACCCACACTTCGCCGAGTATGTTTTTAAGTCCCATGTAACAGGAGGCGAGCCGATTGCCATTATTCGGGTATAAAGTCAAACTCCGAGCTGCTACCGAGAATTTCATAGAAAAACCACATAACATTTTGTTCGAACTGGGAATCGAACCCAGGACCTCGAGCATAGCAGTCAGTATTTATGTCCATTAGATAATATCTGTATGATTGTTAAACTGTTATATCAGCTAACATTTAAAATGATTTTAGTTGGGATTTTTTAACTTATACGAGTCAAATACCGTAAGGTGAGGTGAGATGAGGTTTTTAATTAGTTCGCCGTTTGTAATTCACGATATATTATATAACACGTGGACGAAGTCGCAGGCACAGCTAGTATCATAAATTGTAAAATAAATATTAATATTTAATTTTATATTTGTATATAAATAAATATATTTAATTGTAAGCTATTAATGTTTTTATTTTATTTTAAATATACCCGGTTCCTACTAAAACGGCTTTGAACGTTTTCGCGTATTGCTCTTCACACGTATTATATATATTTCTGGTAGGCTGCGGCCACTGTACGTCGTCCGATATTTCCTGCTCCCACGACGACAATAATTTGTCGGTCCGTCGTGCCTCGCTTCGTGTATTGCTGGCCATTTATCTCCTTCAGCTGTACAGTCTAATCGTATTGGATATGAACGATCATCGCCACTGCCCATTTGGGAGTACCATATAAAAAGAAAATTTTGTTTGAATTCTCGTTTCAAGTTAGATTATATTATCATTACTGCATATTTTAACGTTAAGAATTAGATCATAATTAAATATTTATGGTGTTTCTCTGTATTTACATAATGAAATAATAATTATAATGCATTAATTGCGTCTTTGCAAAATAATAATGTACTAGATAACATTAAAAACTAAAACTCGATTACGGATAACATCGCACTAAAGAGAGAGATATATATTTTTGAAATGTGCTAATTAATCCTATCTTTTTTTACAAAACACGGCGCATTACAAAAAAAAAATACAGGACTTTATGTACTCTAGAGGGCGCCATAATGAATTCAGTGTGACATCACATAGCCTATAATCAGCTGGAGATCAAGACGATTCTAACGATATCTCATTTCTCAAACTATGATAGGTGGTTTAGAAGATATAAAAGAACAGATGAAGTCACAACACTTCTTTTGGTTTCGTCGTAGTTGGGTAAAAAGAGTTGTGAATTTATATCTTACTAGGTACCTTATTTAGCTAGTCTCTGGTAAAAATAACTATGTAGCACTTTTTTTACTACTAACACCTCCTTGTATTTTATTGAACTTATTTGTTTACTATGATTTGGTAAATGAAATCGAAGTTTTATACTTACATTATCCATAGCTATCCATACATATCATATATATTTCTAATGCACTTTGTACCAAATCTCTGTTAGTGCCCCTGAGACCACGTTCGACTAATATTTGAGCGCGCTCATGTTCGTAAAGCTGTATGATTTACGAGTATAGCATTATTCAAACATAACTAGCATACTGAGTTTATGTACCTGTCATTACAGTCGTTAAAATTCGATCAACTTGTTTGTGTTTTGATTATTTTTATGTTAAATATATTGACTGTTCCAACGAAGGACAGCAACATTAATTATTATAATATGTCATACTTGTTTGTAATTTATGTTACTACAATCGTTACAGAATATATTTTGTAAGTTAATTTGAATGTAACATTTATTATCATTGTTCGACTGCTTAAATAAATGGTATTTTCTATTTTGTAAGTATAAATACACATGTATAGAATTGAAAGGGCATACGTTCGTACCAATATGATGAACATTTAAATTCTAATTCGATAATATACTGTAAAAGGTGATAATTAAGCCTAAGGCGGATTAAAATTCAAACGTAATAAAATAAGTCAGTAGTGTTCTTTGTAAAATAACCTAATTGTAACCGATTTTAATATCTGTAATAATGTTTGAAAAATTGTAAATAAACGATATTAACAATACTATCTTATCATCGTTTGTGGTTTCGACGTCAATAAGACTTCGTAATTTAGAGAATTATTTATCTACTGTAAAGGGAACACTGAATACTATTGCATATTTGTTAATGATTTTTAGATTAGCGTCGTCGGAAGACGTCTTTGTAAAGTACACATTGCCAATCCTAATAAGACTTTAACATATTATGAAAATACTGAAGTAGATATTATAAATAAAAACATATCTGTAGTCTTTTTCTTATAAATCTTAGTAAAATAATGTGTATTTTCTGATATAAATAATCCTAAATTAAATAATTAAATACAATAATTCCTTTCAAAATACACTTTGACCAAAATATTATATTATAGCAATAATACACCAGAACCACACCCCTGTAAATCATAACCTCCAAATTTCTCTTAAATTCTATGTTGTTTATGTCTTTACTCTGTAATTTTATCCGAAATTTGCGTTAAAAGCTTCTCAAATCTCATCAGAGGCCAGGTTATTTTAGGTTTTAGCGTAAAATTGGGGCACGCTTGGGCTTTAAAGAAATCTTCTTTTAAAATTGTGATTTTTCGATGTTCGCTAAACATTTCAAAGTAGTGAAATAGTATAATATAACTTCATAAATAAAATATAAATACCATGTTACACAGAAAAATAAACGTAGATTTTTGAACATGAAAAATACAAATCCAAATGTTCTGATTATTACTTCAAATTTACTAAATTAAACAGGATTGTCATTCTGAGCTAATAATAGAACAGTAATCATAAAACAACTAAACCATAGTAAGATTTGCCAAAATGTATAACTATACTATACGTTTAAACTAGTACAAAGGCTCCAGAACCATAGCTTTACGGTAACCTCCATCTCGGCACGAAATAGAAGTGTCTACGTCTCATATCTTTGCCATATTGTGAAGTAATAAAATAACTCGCGGACAATATGTTCCCTCCTTTCTACAACATGGTCAACACGGAGTTCTTCGAGCATAACTTGAAGAGATATTTGCGCTGGCCGAAATGACAGCGACGACCGGCTATGGATTTTAGAACCTTCAGTGGTTGCCGATGTTGTTTGATTGCACTGTGTTTACCATCAGATACGATGCCGTGCTACGAGGAAAAAAAATAATTTGAATGCATATTTTCACTGAAATTATAAAATATCTCATTCAAGTCAGTGGTGAGCATCATACTAACTCAGTAATGAATTTTTTTCAGTTCAAACATTAAGCGAGGCATGTCTGTTTGCGGCTGCGAGTGGCGTCTACTCAAACATGTGGTTGTGAAGCTAATAGCACATTAGAGCAGCCATCTCGGCGCAGCTTTAAATATTAACGCGCGGGGTACGCGTTCCATCGCGGCCGTCTACTGGAAAAGGCTTTTTATTTGTGAATAACGAGATGATGCACCTCTACTGTATAATAAAGTTTCTTATTTCCCGCTAATGAGTTTTATATACACTGCTGATACGTACACTTTCACAGCTCTTATCATGGTTAGTAATGTAAGGTCTTAATTTTAGTATGTTATTTTATTTTTATATAACCGTAAATAAGTTCGTACTTACCGTAATGTAATGAGTATTGTCTCATACTAGGAATTGAATATTGTAAGAGGAATAGCATCAAATACCTTAGTAGTTAGTAGTCAACAAAATGATACGCCAAAAAAATGTCATTGGTCAATGAAATCATGCTAATATTAATAAAATTGGCAAACCTATGAAGAATATAATTTAATCATCAATTTGAATATTGAAGACAACGGTAAGTATTAGTAACCTACACGAAAGAACAAAGTTAGGCTAATGCCAAATAAAGTATTAGAATTAAAATTGAAGTAACAGAAAAAAATAACAATGATGAACAACATTTAAACAAAATTTGTTATAAACTACCATAGATGTAGTATAATATAAACTACAGTTACACGCCAAAAATACATTACAACTCACACAAAATATACATCACTAACTGGCACAAGTGATGATAATATTTAATAAACATATCTAATAGTTATTAGACATCGATTCTTCGTAATTGTTTTTATTATTTATTGTGAGGCATACTTGCATTACACAATATTAATAGGAAAAGAAATGTCTTTGCAATGTGTTCTGAAAGTTGATGTTGGTGAACTTCAGCCGGGTTCAGCTCAATCAGCTAACTCCTAGAGGAAAATTTAAATAATAGTTTATCTTATTTAATATTTTTAAGCAAATCTCTGTATTCCTAAAGTTGTACCGACGACTATGTAAATTATACAGCTTGGTTTAATCAACAAATACAAGAAGACTGAAACTTCTATAATATTTGCTTAAACGACCTTACGTGAACCCGTGAACGTAAAGCTTTCAAGCATGAATATTCATGATTCCATACTCTGTAAGTACTTCTCGATAAGTAGTTTTATTTATCAACAATAAACAATTGTTTGAATTATTCATTTTTAATATGAAATGATAATTATCGTTAGTAATCGTTGAACAAAAACATAAAAATATTTATCTAATATTTAGTACTTTATATACAATTTACAGCTAGTATAATATAAAATACTAGATATATCCACTGCTCGGCTTACATGGTTCTACCCTTTTTATAGTAAATGACTCGATCACAGCGCCACTTATCGGATCCTAACATAGCTATGAACCATCGTCTCAATAAACAACAAATATATGAAGTGAATAATGGGCTCAATCGGTCAAGTCGTTCAAAAGTTACAGGATCACTAACAAATGAGACAAGAATTTTATATTTATAAGACTTGCGGTGCGCACGCGTTTGTTAGTACGCAGTACGCGGTAGTTATCTAAATATTTTAATTTTATTTATACTCTAATTGTTGACAATTCATATAATCTATCAATTGAGAAATTGCATACTTCCCGTTAACATAATTTGATGTTTTTCTTAAGATTCCTAAATTTATTATGAACGAAACAATAGCCTATCAATTAAGGATTTACTTAATATGCTTCATGTCTATAAAATGTTATCAGAGTCGGTTGTTTTTTACTTTTTCTAAAAGTGTTAGTGACAATTCTTAAAGCCCATCAATCATGAAATGACTAATACTCTCCGTATACTAAATTTCATCAAAATTGGTCAAGAATAAATAAAAACTATTTTTTTAAGAAAAAATATTACCATTTTAAAAAGTTCTTAATTGTGATAAGTGTCCTTATGTCTATCGGAAAATTTGGAAATAATGTCATGTACATACAGAACAACAGATTTATTAATATAGATAAGACGGTTAATTTTAGAACGGCTGTTTATTTATTGATCATTGTGTTATTAAACTAAGTTTATTTACCGAATCTGAATTAAACATTAAATAAATTACGTAAAATGTAAGCAGCAAACTTAATAAAAGTTATTTGATTAAAAAATATAACGGTTTCATTCAGTGATAAAATTTATGTCACAAACAATGCCCTATTACGGTACAATAGAAATATCTTTACATTGTTGTGGAGGTTGGAGGTCGGCTGTCGTGGTCGATGCTGGCGACAACAGTGTCGCACCGCGACGCGGCTCAGCGCGGCGCCGCGCCGGCCCGACCAATCGAGACCGTTTGTTATTTTTTTTTCTTAATTTATTCACATTTTGTTTATGCGACATCGTTTATTTTCGTAAAGCAATAAAGTTTAATATTTTCATAGAAAGGCACGTTAAAGCTTTGTTGAATGTTTAGGAAGGTTTCCAGAAATTTAAATTATTGACCACATAGACCGTCAGTTGCTTATAATTTGAGAAATTTAACTGAACTTAAGACTTAAACTAGATTTAATTTTTTGGCGCAAGAGGCTCTAAATAATATAATAACTGGTTTTATAGTTCTGAGATAATTTTAGTGCAGATAGCTACATACCTGGAATGTAATAGAACTTTTTTATTAGTAATCGAATTATATGGAAGAGTATTATTTAGAATCTTTTTAAGAACCAAATACATTATATAAAAAACACTTTCTAATAAAAGTAATGTATTGATCTTTTAGATGTAAGTTTATATATATCTATTTTTTTATTATCTAGAGATACGAGTTGATTGGTAGTGCTTCGAAGAATCTCATGCATTGTATATTCTATTGCAAACCTGCGCACGTAGTAATATTTTAACGTCCATAGAATGAATATTTATGGGATTGTACCGCGAGCTGCCAATCTGAGCACATACAAACCTGTGTAAACCTCGAAGGCTCCTCAGAGAGTCGCATCTAAACAATTTTGCATAATTAACGGCTAAAATATGCTACAATTTATGTAAATAAAGGCTTGTTGGCATCCTGCAAAGTATTTAATACATTTTCCAAGTCAACACTTCATGGAACGTGTCTTTGTTTAATTTTAAAAATAATTTATCTACGATAAAATGGGACTAAAGATACTTTGGAAGCAACGATGGCTCAGTGATAGCTTGTACCTACGAATACCTCGTCGATCGATGTGAGTTCGAATCCCTATAATAAGCCTGAGCTATCGATGAAGTAAATCATCGTGATGAAACCATGGTGTTAAGGATATTTCTAATGCCCGCCTGACTAACTATCACTCTCAATAAAAACCAAACATCTTTAAGTGTGTTCCGACAACTGCCCTTGAGAGCCAGTTTCCCCACGAGGCTTAGCGTGTCACCATATTGAGCCATATCGTCACTTAACATAAAATGGGATTGTGGACATAACGCTAAACCTATAATCGATAAAAAAAGGATATTTTAAAAAGGATTTTATAATCTACAAACTAATTTAAATTTTTTAAATCACTTGAAAACGCTTACATGGTTACTTGTTTGTAATATCATTTATTTTTACACTAGCGACTTCCCCAGCTTCGCACGGGTAAAATTTACAAAGTGCTATATTTTACGTTTAAAAAAATCTGGTTTAGGGTTTACCGCTTTAATATTAATAGTTCATAACTTCCTCATTAGTCTAGTGGTCCTAAACGTGACTGCTATGCTCAAGGTCATAGGTTCGATTCCCGGTCAGGATAAGTATTATTGGGGGTTTCTATGAAATTCTCAGTAGCAGTTCGGAGTTTGGCTTTGTGCTCGATTAATAGCAATAGGCCTCCCCTATTACATGAGACCTAAAACATACCCGACCAACTGTGGGTGTACACCTCTGCCTCTCCTCTTCACTCTCCACTTCGAGGATACAGGCGTGATGGTATGTTATGCAACTTCATATTTACGAATAGTGCTCTTAGCTCACGGCGCGCAGTTCATAATAGCTGAGGAGCGCCAGCGATCGGTTTTGCTAAGAGGGCTTTCTTAGCTCACGCGTAGTTTTGAATTTGTTACCAATTCTACGGTATTCATTTAAACTTCGCAAATAACGTGATATTTTGAACATAAAAATGGTTACGCGACTTTTCTCTAGCCTTTTTGAAGAACTATAATTTTTTAGAAAATTGTTTTGATGTATCTCAAAATGTTTAGCAAGCGTAAGCCATGTAAGCGCTCAAAGATAATTTTTTGACGATTTGATTACAAATAAATGAATTTTCTCTACCATACAAAAATTTATAAAAACTACATAAAAATCCGTTGCGTAGTTTAAAAGATCTATGCGTACATAAGGACAGACAGCGGGAAGCGACTTTACTTTATACTATGTATATAGATAGATATACTAGATGAATGTAAAATTTTATTTATCCTTTTGAATTGTTACCATTTATTTATACATTCCTTCAAAATAGAATGTGTACAACTCGAATTTTTATTTTGAATTTGAGTGCATGGGTTTTTGGAAGAAACGACTTCCCCTACCAATACGTCATATTAAATAAGATACTATTTAACATAAGTCGGAGAATCGATGTAATTCGTACTAATGACTTAGTAATCGTACTATTGTCCCGTTCTATTGGCTGGTCGTGTTAGCTACAGATGTGATCTGTGACTACAAACACTTTATAAGCAGGCAACGGCCGGCTTAAAGACATTCTCGCTCGAGATATTGGATAGTGAAGACCTCAGAGTTAACATTATATTTAATACTAGCAAACCCGGCCACGTGTTTCTGTGCCATTTTGGAGTCCATGGGAATTAAAGGATCAAACTCTGGTCTAATATGAAGATTGTCTGAAAATTTCATCAAAATCGCTCCCGCCGTTTCGGAGTCCATAGAGAACATTTTCGATTTTTATACATAAGAAGAAGAAAGAAGTTTTATTGATATGATAGTCTTCTAGAATAGATGTTATTATATTTTATTGGAAGGGAAACTAAATTAATTAATTATAAACTTTAAGTTCGCAATGTAATTTATACACGGTGCAATTTGCTAAGCCGCTAAATCGTAACGGTGGTTATCCGCGCTGAGATGAGAATATCTCCAGCGGGCAGGCATCGCGGCGCTCGCCATTAAATCCTGCCAGCAGCGCCTCTCTCACCTCTTTCCACACGATTTGAACAAAGGGGAGTGCACCCTACACCTCTTATGCAAATTATTCACAAAGTATGCGTGTAACGTATGCCTAAACTGACCGTGTATTTGTTGCGACAACGTGTAAAACAAATAGAATCCGCCATATTGGATTTAGAATTACGTCACTTAACTAACCGTGCAATGTCATCCAAATTAAACGTGTATGCAAAATTTAAGCTTGATTGCAGTTGGTTGATTGGGATTATTATAAAATTCAGTTGTAAGATTTGACACATACTAACAAGGCAAGATAAATAAAAGCAAGTAAAAATACTTATGTTTTATTAATATTTGTCAAATACCCTGTTATAAGTGATAAATCGATAAATAATATTTGTTACATAGTATAGAAAAGTGTTTCTTAATAAGTATAAGTAAAGAGTCGAAAAATTTAGGAAAGGATTAGGATAAAGCTTAGTACTCAAAAATAATTTTATGATTTTTACCCACGCGTTATATTCATAAATCAAGTAGTTCCGAGCGCCCTTTGAATTTCCGCACAACGATGATATACTGCATGTGTGACAATGCCAGTCCTTACTCGCTTCTGCTTCAATATAATATTTTTACAAAATGATACAAGAAATTATAATAGAATAAGCGCTAATTTTCATTTTCCTTGATAAATCAGTAATACGTTCCACGTATTTCTCGGTTGAAATAAAGGGTGCACAGAAACAAAAGCTGCTGGCCCATTGAGAAGCAAGTATTCTACAAGAAATGTTAATGAGGTAACCGCAGACATCGTGTTCAGATATATATTTCTGGTAGGTCGCTGCTAGCTGGCAACATGCAGCAAAATGCACGTTCTGTCCGATATTTTGTGCTTCTACTAAAACAGTAATTTGTCGGTTTTTCGTAAAATACTTAGTGTATTACTGCTCCTATACAAGTAATTCAACATTTATAATTATAATAAGTCCCCACCTTTTTGGGAAATCTATAAAACAGAATTGTTCTGTTTTCACAAAAGACTGGTCTCAACATGTAATATACATTTTTTTTGTTACCAGGAATAGCGTAACGATAACCATAACGGTAGCGAACAGAATATTATAATCCGGTCGAATTGAGGAATTTACATTTTTGTTGACGCCACATATACACTAGTATAGCTGCGATGCCTATGACGTTATGGGATGCTAGCGATAGTGATGCGCCCGCGATTGTAGTGACACTGCCGTCATGTGTATTTTGAAGTTATTTCTCAATATATTTAATAAAAATTGCATCTATTGAGACGTTTACCGAAGACAAAAATTATATATTTAGCCATTGGCGTATTAGCACCCATTACTTTATAATTTAAGCATGGAAAGTTACAAGATTGTAATATATAAAAGCTCTTTTTAAACTGGAAGTTTCGAAATAAAAGATCATCATCTACGATCTCCTCTTTAAGCAATTCAAGTAGATACAATTTATGATTTCACAAGAGCTATGGTGAAGGTGATACCACTGTACTTTTGACGCGGATATTCAAAGTCACTAGAGTATCTCTAACGCCGCTTCACTGATAAAGCGTTGGTGACATTGTTGATGCCGTTTCTGTGACGCTCAACTCGAAAGTGTACACCGATATGGTTGAATAGTTATTTACCATATTCTTTTAGTGGTAGAAATTACTTAGGTTCATCGAAGTGTTTCATCCAATGAGAATCGCAGTCTTATCAATGCGGCATATCTACATGGTCTTCATATAAAATGAGTTGATAATAATTGAATTGGAAAACCGTTGGAAGAATCTTCAGAAGAAGAAGAGTCAACTCTTTCAATTCCAAATATATTCTACGAGAGAGGGTATCCACTTGCTCTAAAATATGTAGTTGTAGGTGTTTCTTGAAAAGTTGAAAATCATGGAGATATCTGTCTATGTCAAAGAGCACCCTTTAAGTCGATTATAACAACTACGTTAATACAATCAAATAATTGTATGAACGACAAAGTTGCAGATATAGCTCAGCATTATACATAATTGAAATATTTTCGTTAGTTTTACTTTATTGCTAAAATATATAAATAATTTTATTCATGCAGTTTTATTGCAATCATTTAGCCAACATAACTTTAAGAGATAAGACAAAAGTCAAAATATTATAATCAAGTTATTCTTTTTAGTTTATATTTATGTAAATTTTAAATTTATAACGTGACTTGGTTCACGAAGATAAAATAGTTTTTTTTTTCAGTTTATCTCAAAGAGAATTTTTACTTTTTATCGTATTAATATCTATAACTTTGATCTTATAGCAAAGCACAGTGTATCCTAATAGGTATGACACAGTATGTATTACACTCATAGCTAAGCCCCGTTAAGAGGAAGAAAAGAAAAGATATCAAGAGTTACTTTATAACAATTCTATTTGATAATTATATAGATAGTGTTAAGTTTATCTCGTCGCTTGTTGTTATATACTGATATCCTCTTGTAGTTAATAGAGAGCCCGCATAATCCGCTATGTTGGTTTAGTGTGTGATAGTTCCCTTTAAAAGAGGCAACCTTCCTTTGATTTATATCCATATATTATTATTGTAAAAAGTAAAATAATAAATATATGAATATCTTTTAAAATTTCTACAAAAAAATCTCAGATAAACGGATAGTACCTAGGTATGATCCTTTGCTATTTAACCTTGTAAATATTTTTATGTCACTAAAGTTTACTAACTTTAAATTTTGAAAATGAACCCTTCATCCTCAAGGAACTCTGGAAACCCTTCTCACCGCAAGAAGACTACACATGGTTATTTGGCTGCGATCTTCTGTATTGTGGAGGTATTTCACCAGTCGGGTTGCCTTAAAGAAATCTCGAAAGAGATTAAAATAAAATATGATACATACCTACGATATTGTTTTTATATAAATAATCACGCCTCTTTCCCATAGGCAGAGACCACGTCCTTTCACTTGCTAGTATCCAGGCATACATCTTTCGCTTCTTTAATATTCATGAATCTTTTCATGTATGCTCGACAGTTTAGAGTACACTTGATTAACTTTTCCTCAAAACGTCCCCGATTTTATCGTGGAACGTTCCTCTAGGGTGTTCTAGGCTTTCCTGCCTTTCTTATAGATCTGTGTAGTCCATTCTTCTTTCATTCATCCTTTCTACATTCCCAAAACCATTTAATCATCCCATTCTCAACAGATGTGACTATATCTTCCTTCACACCATAACGTTCTCTTATCACACCATTTTATATAATTTTTACATACAATTGTTGTTATAAACAGTTTCACAATAATTAATCAATTGATACAATATCACTATAAATACTAATAATACTTGTTGATGATTTACTGAAAACAAAAACAGCAAAATTAATAGCGAGAGAGTCCATTATCCTGCATTAAGCACTCAGTGAAGCAAATGGAACATAATGGATCGTCGCGTTCAGCGTAGGCCCTTTTATGTTTCCTAATAAAAATGTCACCACTATCGAATAAACATTGTCTACTTACTTGATTTGATTTGTAAACATCATGGGAAAATGTTACATTCTACAATGTATACACGGTAAAATATTAATTAGACAAAATATATCTTTTGAAATGTTTTGTGTGTAAACGTAATATTTACAACCGTAACATATGTCGTCATAACATATCAGCTGTGAAAATACATCTGTAGAATAACACACCGAACATGATTTCTTTTTAGGAGATTATTAACATTTCTGAGGTTTATGAGGGTTTATCGTTTGTATCGAGTCTTTTTATGCCTAGTCAATTGTGGGTAAAGATATGCTCTTCATTTGTTACTTCTCAGGGGAGATAGATTTTGCGGAATAGTTTGTTTTGCTGGCCACTTCTTTCCTATATTCTGTAATATTATATCATTGCTGTTATGTATTTAGAACAACTACTTAATACTTTGTTTACCATAGCGTTTTGACCGTGTCATAGTTAAATTTGTACTTCGCTTAGATATTGAATTTGAAAAAACTATGAAACATGTCTTTTTACTTTCAGTCAAGCCTTTTTTGAGGTAAATCCGGACATACAAATAAATGGAATATTGGTGATCAACTTCGTTCATATAGCATGTCTATCGGAAAATGTGGGTAAAAAATAACTGTACATACAGGATTACAGATTTATTAATATGGATTATAGACTGCATTTTTAAGTAAGACTTTTTCATATTTTGTAGCTTATAGCATGTATTTTAGTTATGAATTTATTTTTTTTATTTTGCAATTTCGAATTATGTAATATCCTTTTTGAAACGGAAAAAAAATTATTTGTGATGATGTAGTGGTTAGGATAATGACCTAATGATATGAAAAAATGTTAGACATGTGTTTTCAGATGGTAATTTCGAGATAAAAGAAAATAATGATGCTCGCTTTCACAAAATATGTATATGTACTCAGATGTTTGTTTACTTGTATTTCAAATAAAAAATGATTCATATTATTATAGGAAAAGGTCGAGCTGTCGTTGCTTTCCGTTGTTTACCCATTCCGGTAGTTAAAGGTTCGATCACAGCGCCACCTTTCGGATCCTAACATGTCTATAAATTAGCGCTTCGATAAAACAATTATAGGTATTATTTAAATATGAGCTCAATTGGTGAAGTCGTTCAAAAGTTCAAATCAGACGCACAATTTTATATATAAAGAGCCCCACTGATTAACAGTTGACTTAAGACTAGAGATGCACCCGCGGCTCCACACGTATTTATTACGCAGTAATTATTTTCATCCCTAATTTGATATTTAAAAAGAAAATTATTATAGACTATGAATTGACCAATTACAAGCTTCTCGTGTACAAAATATCTACGAAACAGTAAAGCCGTTTTTGAACTAATTCCGGACACAAACAGATACACAGACAAAAATCGTTTAAAGGTATATTCTTTTTTTTTTTTTTTTGTTTTTTTTTTTTTTTTTTTTTTTTTTTTTTTTTTTTTTTTTTTTTTTTTTTTAGAACTGACTACACTGTTAGCCTTAGGGGCCCTAAAGCCGCTGCGGCTTTTACAGCTTCACCGGACTTGGGGGCGAGCGCAGAGGGCACTCAGCCGCGAAAGTTTTGTGGACGACTCGCACGAGGGTGCCAAAGTGGCCGGACCTCGGCTCGGGCGGTCGTCGCGTTCGCAAATAGGTCGCGATCTATTCGAATCCCTACACCTACGATTCGAGCTAACTAAATATACACATAGGCACGTTCCCTTCCTCCTGGGAGGAAGGAAGGAACCGTGTGTATGTGTATTCAGTAATCAGAATGTTTCTACACTAACTAGCGCTAACTAACTAGCGTAAAAAAAGAAAAAAAAAAGGTCCCTCACAGAACCTATGTACCTGTGTGGTGTGCACGTGTGTATGTTCATACGTGTGTAGTGTTGTATGTAGGTAGCTAAGTGATGCACGTACAGTGTCACTTGTATCGCGCGGGCGGTTGCCTGACCCAAGGGTTTCACACCGAGGAACGGACCTAGGCTTGGGTTACCGCTAGAGAGGGTGGACGTGACGGGTAGGTATATTCGTGATCAGTGTCCTTTATATAGTATTAGCTGAGACCGTGGCTGCGCTCGCGTGGACTACAGTACGCCATAGATCGGGCACACACGCGAAGTGTGCTACCCTCGCTCCCGGTCATTTTGAAGATAAAATACTTATTGTGGATGATCCTTGATGCCTGATGTTGCTTCTTTTTTTTAAAAGTCTTTTAAGATCTACAATTTTGTAGTTCATTAATATGGTACATCAGTTATGTTTTTTTAACGTTGTAGGTTTAGCGTTGTGGCCACAATCTCACATGATCTTAAGTGATGATGTGACCGAAAATGATGGCACGCTAAGCCTAATGGAAGACTAGCCCTCAAGTACAGCTGCTGGAACACGCCTACTGGTGTTCACATGCATGCACATGCATATAAATGCCTAACGAGAAATTTCATAAAGCTCATAAACACTGCATCTCTACAGGCTATCCATTGTCATCGGTCTTTTAATTTCCAAATGAATGAATGAAAATATTTTTATAGGGGAGTTAACACAATATAACTTTATCCAACTTTTTGTTTTATCTTTTACGCCAAGCCGCAATGAGAGGCTACAGTGGATGGAACTTTAATTACAGATAGATGTAGATTGATGTTCCGTCATTTAATTAGTGGGCAGATATAAAATTCGGCAAAGGAAGTAAAACGAAATGAAGTCTAGATGGAGTGCGCATCGTGAAAATAGAAAGCTTTTGCTTTTCATCATCTTTGACCCACAAAAGGAATGTATATTATCTTTAATAACGTAAAGGGTTTCTGTCATTTTATTATGGTTATATGTTTATTCCGATGAACCTCCTCCCTTATTATATAATAATAGCAGTGCCCCGCGGTTCCACACGTATTTGTTACACAAAATTATTTTTATTCCATACTTTTATTTTTATTTTCATATTATTGACAATTCATATAGCGTACACGTATCTTCTTTCACAATACCTATAAATAAAATACCACTGGACGTTAGAGATTTAATAAATAGTAAAAACATAAAATACAAATTTAAATATTACTATGTTAACTGAATTGTATAAGTTATATTATATTATAATAAACTATAACAGCTCAAGCCATGGCATGCTAAGGCAAACCCCAGAGGCTTAATGGGATGCCTTTAACAAAAGTTTTTAAATAAATTTATTACTGAAATAAATGAATAAAATAATTATTTGATGACTGACATGTTCTGTAATTCTTATATTATAGCCTATCAAGTATGTAATGAGGTATGATTCCCGTGTACAAAGTTTCATCAAAATCGGTTGAGAATAAACACAAACTTTTATAATTATTTTTACAATTTGTAAAAGTATTGTTGACAAATCCTATAGCCCACAAGTTTACCAAAAACATAAGCTTCTCGTGTACAACATTTTTTACATGCCGTTTTTTGCGTTAAATCTGGGTAATACAAAAAAATATTTAAGGGCGTATTCATGGTCAATAGGTATCCTTTGTACAGGATGTCTATCGGGAAACTTGAAAAAAAATACATGCCCAGACATAACTACTTTAATAATATAAATATTGCAATCACTTCGAAAAAATTAACGGTTATACACTGTCACAGTTATAGCTGGCTTGGATTTTTAATTAATTATTTTTACAAGAAAATAATTACTCGGTTTTAAATTTAATTTAGTTTCCAATTGTATATACATAACTTCATTTCATATATTTAGCAATCGATTTCTCCGTAACTATAACAGTATTTCCAAAAGAATTCCCAGATCTTCTTTCGAATAGTCAATACATAGTTAAACATCGTTTGAGAAATCGAATATGAATTGTTTTTGCATTAAATAAATATGAAAATATCACATACATATTACCGAAATTATTTACGTCAAATAAATTTCCTTCCCATAATAATACTTCAAACGTTTATGGGTAAAGATGAATAAGCAAATTTTAATCAATACAGTAATTCACCTAAAGGGGGTCAGTCCGTCGAGAGTCCCCTCGGGGTAACCCAAGATAATTTTCATAATAAAACATCCCTTTTCTCAGGCACTTTGCTGTAAATCAAGTTTTCCGGCCACCCTTTCAATTTCCTGACCGCAACACAGTTTCGTCCAAATGAGATTTTCATTAGACGTTCAAATACATTCAGTCAAAGACAATATTTTCATTGTATGATTAACATTTAGTTTATCTTGATGTAGACGACATTACCGACTATCGCAAAAACCACACTGGAGTTTCATTATGGCATTTGAGATCTTTTTGAGATTTCGCAAGCTTTAAATGCATAAACATTTTTTTCAATAAAAAAAGAAATGAAAAGTAAAACGCGAAAACCATTAAAAAATAAAACTTAATACTTATTGATTTAGAAATACATAATCTATGCATTTAAGGACTAAATATCTTTTAAACAAATCCATGTAGTAATACTTGCGGTGTGCCCACGGCTCCGCACGCGTTTATTACTACGCAGTATTTATTTACATCCCGTAATTTGTTCAATAATTAAGATAAAAACTATCTTATCTTTTAAGTTATATCAAATTACAAATGGTTACGAAATTTGATCATAATCGGTTCAGTAGTTTCGGAGTTTTTTCCTAACATACCTCGTGACACGAGATTTTTATATTTTTAATATAAGATGTCGTGTATGTATTGGTACAGTTTATTATTAATTTATCAGTGCAGTACATGTACCTAAATATTATATGCATTAAATGTGTATATTAGATAAACCTCATATAACGTAAAGTAAAAGTGAATATAAGTAATATTTTAGGTTTCTCACTAATTAAGTTAATAAGTAAAATTAACGATATGAGCTACTCCTAACAAGTCGTGATTTGAATGAATGATTGATTTTGACAGACTTAGAATAATATTTTAAAGCTTATTTACATGACTTGAATGAAAAATATTAGCACCTACCAACTTGCAGTAAGTACCTATACCAAATTTCGAATCGATCAGACCTTTAGATGTTTAAAATAAGCGCGGACCCGAAGCGGAGCCGGCCGCCTATTATACAATGTGCTACGTCAATCTATACAGAGCGGGACCGCGCACCGAGGGCGCGAACGCGACGGAAACGATTCCCTCGTACTCTGTATATAACCGACGGCGGATAACACGCTACGGTAACCAGCTGTCTGGAAACCAGTGCGTGCGAGCCCCTCTCACTACGTGCGACCAACCCTGTTCACACCCGAAACTACTAGGCGTGAAGAGGGCGAAACATCAAGGTACACACACGCAGTGAGGTGCCTGCTGGTAGGCGCGGCGATGACGTAGCACGGAGCGGAATGGACTGGGTCGCTGGCGGGTTGAACTTAGTGAAGATGCGAAGAAATGACACACAGGCACCACAATAAAATTTGCTGTATTCTTCAAGACAATACACTTTGTTAATACTATATCTTCTGGGTACGGTTACTTCCAGTTTCTTGAGTCTTGAGTCTTGAGTATTGATTCTTCAATTTGTGGTACCCGTGTGCGCTCGTTTGCCCTGGCAGAACGCCTTTTATATGGTTTGCCGGAGAGCGAGACGGACGATGGCGTCTCTATCCGTACTGCTCATTACCAAACTTGGGTGTGGTCCGTTAACCGCGGTAATGCGCAGTGGTTGCAATATTGCTGTCTCTGTCTATTATTATTATTACTTGTATACAGAATACAATAAATTGTTAATATCTCTAATTACAGTTATTCAATTACAATAAAAACTATTTCACATCAATGTAGACACAAATACCTATTCAAAAACACTAACTTTAACATTATAGGTTAATAAACACGGGAGATATAAAGCATTAAACATTGCAACCTTAAAACGTCTTGTGACTCGTTATATACGCACTATTCGAGCTTACAAACATTATGAAACACATACAGAAGGCTATTTTACTTATATAACACAAAACATTACGTATAACTTTTACAAAATATGAATTATTGACAATATATGATTTTAGTACTTTAAGTGATTATTTTTATTAGATTACACACATTTTCATGACTTATATATTGTTCTTACATACCTACACGCTATAGTAACATATTCAAAACATTAGAAACATTTAATTATTGATCGTTTGTGCAAATTATTCATCCTTACAACTTATATTTACAAATGTTATTCTTATATCATTACGCTTAGGCTTATGCGTCGCTAACAATGTTGTTCACATCCTTTCATCACATAGAAAAAAGCTGAAGGACTGCAAACGACTGAATAGATTTTTTGAAATCATAGTTAAGAACACTCTCGATA
Organism: Saturnia japonica; assembly: GCA_033032175.1. Lineage (NCBI taxonomy): Eukaryota > Metazoa > Arthropoda > Insecta > Lepidoptera > Saturniidae > Saturnia > Saturnia japonica. Next base: position 12,351,461 of record CM065314.1, read on the forward strand.
AAAAACCTTTCAAGCAAAAAAAAAAACTAAATCAAAATATACGCTTGGGGGTACGATGAGACAGATAGGTACATTAGATACTTAATATGTTTACTGAATAATTTTGGGGAGTGGAGGTTTAAAAATGTAATTTTTTTTCTATTTTAGAACTAGCTATGCCCACGGTTCCGCTTATGTGGACTGGAGAATGCCGTCGCTATTGTGGTGAGCCGCTTCCACCAACGACGGTCGCCCGCCGGTTATTTGAAAAAAAAATGCTTATTGTTTTATATATGCGAAATTCTGCTTCTTTTTCTATAATAAAAATAGCCTAAGTTACTTCTTATAACCTCAGCTATCTGCCAGTGAAAGTCCCGTCAAAATCGGGCAAACCGTTTCGAAGACTAGCCGGAACAAAGAGACATGCAGACCGACAACTATTACAAAACTTTTTTCTTTTGTTATAAATACCGTATATACTTTCCTATGTATTTAGTAAAAAGCTGTTATTTTGACATCACAGACAGACACTTTAATTTTATTTATTTGTACCTATAGATCAATACTATATCCCTTTAAATAATATTCCAATATTGAGAAGAGGGAATTACGTAGGTCTGTAAATATCATAAATGTATACAAATATCCAGGTTCCCGGGCGCGCAAAATTTGTATTATCCCAACAAATCCATTCCGAATTTGTTTGAGAAATTTAAATGAATAAATTGAGCGTATTTGAGTGTGAGGTTATTTAGACAATATAATATAATGTTTGATTATTTGAATGAGCGTACTGCGGTTAAGATTATGAACGTAATTTGCGAGTGTTTGGACTGAGTGTTATCAAAGGCTATACAGGCCGGTCGTGATCCTGAGGGGGGGGGGGGGGGGGGGGTTCATTACACCGAATTAACAGTTGTTGTTTCTGTTTTTTTAGATATCATATTTCTGTAAAAAAATCCTATAAGATTTACAAACTTAAAACACTATAGGTACTATTGTTGTATTTGATATATTCATGTAGGCTACCTTAAAACGTATTCAACGCTGAACATTTGAAAAACCTGATCATAAGCTCAAAGACAGATGATACAAATAGTACGTATAAGTCACAAACGAGAAATTTTATTTACCCTATAATTATGTTTAGGACACATGTCCACTGTATAGTGATTTACCGCCATTCTCAATAACCTATCAATCGGTTGATTCAGTTAATAAAAATAGACAAATATAACTTTTGCCACTACTTTTTTTTTCAATAACCTATCAATGGATAGTTTTTCGTATCGACATAATATATAACCATATCCTATAGCTTGAATAGATAAGAAGGAAGCCGTTATCGGTCTTAATTAAGTTAAAGATAGTACTTATTACAAATATGTACTAATCGGGGATAGTAAACTCAGATATTTTATTGATAACGGCCGTTACTAGTATTACTAGTATGTAATGTAGGTTCAATATTAGATTTTAGATATGTAAAACTTACACAAGGAAACCTTGTAGGGTGTCGTGTCCTATACAAAAACTCTTTAGTTCTCATATCCTATAAAATTGAGGCCATGAGAACTAAAGTGACCTATGGTCATTTTACGATAAATTGACCCATTAAAATTAATAAACATAGGTATTCATAATCTAAAAATGTGCTTTTACAACACCACAATGGCCAGTTATTCATGTGATACTAGAGTATATGGCAGCACGAATTTAATAACTTTAGGCCATTGTGGTTTTGTGAATGCACATTTTTAGATTATGAATATGTTAATGGGTCAATTTATCGAAAAAAGCACTTTAATTCTCTTGTCCTCAATTATGTCCGACTGGATCGCGACTGCCATATAGTTGGTGTAACATCCACCATCCCCATAAACCTGACAAACTCATTCATCAACAACTTAACAAGCCTTAATAGAATATAAATAGTTTTTACAAATTCTATTTCTGTTACCGATACTATTATTCTGTTTCTCAGTGTGTATACTTTTCTACCATGTTCGTGTATGATGGGTTCGCGTCACTTCCCCTCTGTGTAAGGGGGGGGGGGGAGGCGTGACACTTCCCGGTTTGGACGGGAGATTTTATTTAACCGTATGCACGTCTCGTAGACACCGTACAGATGCCAGTTGGGCGAGGTGGTGGTGAGCGGCCCGGGAGGTGCAATAATGCACGATCGCTTGGGCTCTGGGTCTTCAATAAAACCATCGATGACTCGAACCGTACCTTATTTTTTTTTTAGAACTGAAGCCGCTGCGGCTTTTACAGCTTCACCAAACTTGGATACCCGATTTATTAATTTTTTTAAACTGACTATACTGTTAGCCTTAGGGGCCCTGGAGCCTCTGATGGCTTTTATAGCTCCACCGGACTTGGGGGCGAGCGCTTAGGGCACTCAGCCGCGAAAGTTTTAGACAACTCGCACACAAGGATGCCAAAGTGGCCGAACCTCGGCTTGGGCGGTTTTCGCTATTGCAAATAAGTCGCGATCTGACTAATTCCCTATTCGTAAATTGGAGCTAAATTATATATACTCATATGCATGTTCCTTTCCTCCTGTGCGTATTGTGTTTGGTGATCGGAATGTTTTTCTAGACTAACTAGCGCAAAAAAAGAAAAAAAAGTTCCTTACAGAACCTATGTACCTGTGAGGTGTGCACGTATGTAACATATGAGTGTGATGTTTGTGTGTGGGCAGCTAAGTGTTGCACATATAGTGTCACTTGTATAGCGCGAGCGGCTGCCAGACCTAAGGATTTCACACCTAGGAACGAACCTAGGCTTGGGTTGCCGCTAGAGAGGGCGGACGTGGCGGGTAGGTACCCGATACGATTTCTCCGAGCTTAAGTAGTCCGGAGAGTTAACGTATAGAGAGCCTCTATTTTTATTCTATTTTTTATATCTATTTTTAATTTAGTCGCCCTGTTTACCGCTCTATAGTTATTTCTCCATATAAGTTCTGTATACAAGTTATACATCAAATTGTTCCTTATTGTAATTCCTATCTATTAAATATTATCACATTATATGCTCTTATCACATATTCCGTACACAGGCAAAAACAATAGAATTTATGACGGTTTCACCGTGTTTCGTTCGTACATTAAACGTGATTTCGTTCATTTTTTCCATATAAACTTATTCTATACATTTTATCCATTTTGTCGTAATTATAATCATATACATGTTATACATAATACATAAGCACCTATATAATACGTAATATATGATACGTAATTCGCAATGTAGCATAGTTGCTAACATTTTCTCTATAAATCTATTTCGTTTCTCTATAGTAATGTTACCTAACTATTCTTATATACAAACACGCGACATATTACAATTTATAAATAATAATACCCAATTCAGTCGCCAACAGTGTATTTACCATAGATATAAGTTTATTATTTATTGTATTTTGATGTAACATTCAATGTCCAGCGACATCATCAACCAATTATCATCTATTCATTATTATTCATCATCAATCATTCCACAGTCGCAGTTTATAATTGTATCAAATCGCAAACATCTTCCCGACTGTGCCGCACCATTTACTACTTGTCATTGCTTCATATTATTTTAATCGTAACATCTTGAACAACAAAGAAACTGATGAAAAACGCAACAAAGTAAAAATAGTGGCACGTTTAGGTGTATCGCGTTCCAGGATCGGCTGGAGTATATCCAGTAATCAAGCGGGGTGGTAGAGATTGGTACCTGACTGTGTCGTCATCACCATGAACATGGCGATAAGCTCACAGTGACTATTTTGGTGTATCGCGTTTCGAGATCAGTCAGTATATCCAGCTACCGAGAAATTTACAGGCCGGTATGACACGAAGAACTGGCAATGGAATATAGAATTCTCGATTGTCGTCGTTCTTCTTCTTCCTAACTTGTCAACTAGTCATCTTTAATGAAGACCATTACTACCATTATCAAGTGAATATTATGTCCTGTGTTATAGCGATTTTAGTATACTAACAAGATGGTGGTTCCCTTGTTAGAACTTTGTCGAGAGTTTTTGTGGGATCCCAGAATGCATGCTTTTAGTTAATATTTATAATCCAATTCACTTATGCACTAAAACCAAACTATATCACGCATAACACCACCAATATTAGATAATATAGGGTCCAAAAACCTAGGTAAATGAATTAAAAATGAAAACCACAACATGTCACTTCAATATCCCGCCAAAAACTCGATTGTCGTCGTTGTTTCTGAATCGCGCTGTGTTACCATGAGGCATAGCGCTATCAGTTCGTCCTACTACTAAAAAAACCTAACTTTTTCATGCACAACTTGTCAATAGCTTTAAAAGTTACAAAAATATCATAGAAATCTTTCGAGACTAGTTGCGCAAACCTTTTGAATAATTTAACAACACAAGGTACGGCGCAAAGTTATCACAAAAGCCTGCTATGTAAAAAGATATAACTGATGTTTTCAGACAAGAGAAAATTGAAAATGAAGGGGTGCGTAGTAAACAATAAAGTGTTTTCCTTCATGTCTGTTATCCGACCTCTATGTTATTATAGCTGACAGTTGAGCGGAAAATTGGCGAGATGGTATTATGCAAGATAGATAAATTTTGTACGTATTTTAACTGATTGCTCGGTTTACATAACGAGATCTTTAGGCATTCAAGATTTACATAAATTTATCAATGTGAGGTTCACAAACATATTACCTATATATCATAACATACCATTACGACTGTATCCCCGAAGGGTTAGACAGAGGTGTATTAATGTACACCCACAGCTCGCCGGGTATGTTTTCAGGTCCTATGTAATAGGGGGCGAGCCTATTGCTATTAATCGGGCACGAAACCAAACTCCGAACTGTTACTGAGAATTTCATAGAAAAAAAACAATAACACGTTACTCGACCTGGGAATCAAACGCTTGAAGGAGGGAGCACACTGGATGTATGTATCATGATTATATGATGAATCACTCGCCAGGTCTACTAGGAACACATTATATTTTTTACATTTAATTATTTTACAGCACGGTTGAAAATTCTCCAGTACAAAACAGAATCTGACGGTAATACGAAGGGACATATAATTCATATGACAAAGTAATTCAATGAAGAGCCCATAAAACTGGCACAAAACAATTGCCATTATTCTTCGTTATTACAGTTCAGGTGTGCACGAGTGATATATTGGCACATATCGTTTTTGTGGCGACGGTACAACTTCGGTAAATGTTTAGACGTGTTGGAAAGGGCTCGTTAAAAGGTGCGAAATGCGGCACCTTTAAACAAACTATTTGTTAAATAAGAATTGATTTTGACTACTGTGTTAGTTGAAATAAACATTTGAATTAAAGTTATTTATAATTAAAAAGACTTCACAATTGTATGATCTTTACTTTCCCACATTTACAGTCGACATGTAAATTAACTCAAAAATAGGTTTCCTATATTTGTAACAATATAATTTCGCATTTTTATCGTTATCTATTTTATAAATTAAATACATTTTCAAGTTAATGGCTTATAAAGGACTACCGCTTTTCCAGCGGCTTCGTTCGCGTCATGGTTCAATTATGTCCTATCTTTTTTACTTTCGAACTAGATCCTCCACTGAGTGAAACTTAATTCTTCTACAAACGTTCATCCCCTTTTTCAATCCGAATGCAAATTTTCACGGTTATGATTCTAGTAATTTGGGTTCTGCATTGATATGTCAGTCAATCAGTCAGCCAAGCCCGGTGAAGCTGCCAAAGCTGCTATAATGGCTCCAGGACCCTCAAAGATAATAATATTGTCAGTTCGAAAAAAAAAGTTAAATACTAGGAAATGATGATGTCTTAACTGACGGTAATATCAACGTTGGACAACAACAATTCGGTACGAGTACTTATAATATACACGGTGTGCTGTTGTTTCGTTGATTCAAAATAGCGTATTTGAGTGTTTTATAAACAAAGAACAAATTCAAAATTATTTAAACAAAAACAATATATATAATTTAATAAATCTTTACCTCAAAATAATTGTTCATAAAGTGAAACTTTAAAGTTTTACAATTGTACATAATAATGATTTTACTCAAATGAAATATCAAAAATAACAAGTTGAGTAATGATGGCAAGTGATTAGAAGTACTGCTTTAATGTGAACAATAAAAAAGTATACACCTCCAATGCGGACAGATACCTTGTAACAGTGATTTCAAGTTTTACGACGTGCTACATAAGGTGTCGGGAGCTTGGAGAGGACGTTTTTCACCTAAGCCTATTGCTAGTAAGTACTTTGGTGTGGTTTTGCGCCTATTACGCGCAGCAGGCGCTGAGCTCAATACAAACAATATATTGTGTTGATATTGATCTATAGACCCATCTTCGGTAACATATTGGATCTAAAAACTGTCCGTAACAAATTGCTACAATTCTTAAGAGAAATGGAAGCTTGTATTACTAAACAACAACTAAATTGGAAATGATTTCTCACGATGTTTCTTTTTTAAGCGACTTCAAAAAGGGAGAAGGTTCTCAATTCGAATGTATATTATGTACAATATACATTTTCTATGGATGTTCAACCATAACTTGGATGATAATTATTTTTCGAAAGGTTGACTTCATTTTAACTTCATTAGCATTGGTCATTAGATTTTGTTAATATACCAGAGAACTTTTCAAAATCATTAAAGTTAGTTTTCTTTTTTCTTAAAAATTATCTTGTTGTATAGGTACACTGTTTTTTTTATTTGTTTGTTTTTTATTCTTCATTTAATCGACTTTTAGAGCGCCACAAAATGAAGAAAATATTAAATAATGCTATGCATGTAATATATAATTTTATAAGAATAAAGAGAAAATTATAATTGAACGAAAAACATCTATTATATACTTATAATTTTTTTTTATTATATGCTGTTGGCTTGAGCTATTTTGACAGCTTCACCGAGCTTTGTAGTAAGCGCAGTAAGTAAGCACTCATCCGAAATGGCAACAAGCGCAAGGGTGCCAAATAGGGCGAACCGAGGGTGATGTGGGCTGTTGCCGTGCATGCCAATTCCACAATCAAGCTAACTATCCGCTAGCGCTTTTCCCGCGCCTTCGCTCGCATCATTACATGTTTTTAAATCCCATTGTTACTGAATTGCTAAATACCAATTTTCATAAATATATCTTCAAAAATGAGACGTATTTTCATACAATCTATTGTCCCGTTTTTCACCACCTCAGGGGCTGAACTTCCTAAAATCTTTTCTTAGTGCTCACCTACAGTGTAAAAGGACCTACATACAAATTTTTACAGTCCTAGTTCCAGTAGTTTGGACTGTGGGTTGATATTTTGATTAGTCAGTTCTCTTTTCTAAGTGTAAGTACTAGAACATTCTGTGAATCTATAAATAAATTATTATGTAAATCGTAAAAGTAAATGAAAGACTTAATACACTGTGTGTTTCCAACTAAACTATTAAGGTAAACGATAATTATTTGCGAACACTAAGATAACCCACATTGTGTTAATTATTCTAGAGATGTAACGGCTATTATTAATAACAATGCAAATCGTTGAAGTGTAACTAGAAACGGAGAGGTTGCATACTGTAGCCTTCCGACTGGCGGAAGGCAGTGATGTATAGTGAGAAATCCGATTAATTTGCGAAACCTGTTAGTGGGACAATAACGTTTAAACACATTCCCGGATCTACGTTGTCTCTTGATCACCTTCAACCTATTCGCAATTAGTTTATGTAGCGTGTAAGCTGCTACAAAGATAATTGAAAATAGTAGTGTACATGCGCATTGAGCCTTGAATTAATTTAATAACGTTATTCAATTATGTAGTATTTGCTAGTATAATTTAATATACCCGAGTGAAATAATAAGAAACATACTCAGGAAATGAAAACACAAAAAAAAAATTAGATTTTTTAATAAAATTAATTTGATATTGTTAAACATTAATTTAAAAGTGAATTTATTATAATTCTCTTATATTGATTTTAATATTCAATAGGTATAAAACGTGATGTTAAAAAAATCGCTATTACATAATGTGCGATTAATTTGAAACCTAGCAAGTCGGTTTACAATTTTCTTGACAAGCGTTCAAGAAACCCAAAAGTTTGATATATGTCCATTTATATTATATGAATGCGAAAGTGATCCGTCAAACTCGGCCAAAGGTCAAGAGTAGCATGGGATTATAGAGAACGGCAATCTCCAGTTCCTCAAGGAGAGTATGGACACATAATAGGGATGCCCACAAATAAAATCTCTCAACCGTTAAGTTTTATCGTTAAATATGCCATTTTAATGAAAGAATAATTGCTCTTACAGTAGTTAGAATCTGTATTCAAGCAATTGAATACCATTTAAGTCAAACGCCACAAAAGTTTTCGCTCACATACAAAACTCGTTCCAACAAAAGCCGAGAGGGTTAGGTGAAGTACGCCACAGTGGGACCGCAGCCAGTGATTGCGGCTGCAAATGTGGTGCTATGATTACTGCAACCACATTCATTTTATTGTGGCCTCACTGAACACTGCTTAGTGTGGCTCTACTATCCGACCTTGTAGACAATTGCACTGATTTAGTAGAAAGGGACTGCAATGAAGCGGTATCTGACACAAAGGCAATTGTGATTCGAGAAACTTATATGTATTCTGTACGGTTTTATCAAATTTAAATAAAGAGATATATTTGTGTTAGCTTCCTTTGCTTTTGTTATTTCACTTTTTGATATTGTTAATGGTATTCGTTCAAAGCCTTCCAGTTTAATACAGATTTTAAAGACGGATAGAGCTAAACAGGTTTTTTAACAATTCCCATACCCCATCGCGATAGCAAAATGCTTTGTATGAATAAATAAAATATCAACTGAGCTCGGTTGGAAAACTCTTTACGTCTGAACGGTGGCGGTGGAATCAAACCGTGTATCCTTGCGTATACTCAGCATTGTGCAACTGATAAAACACACTAAGGCAAGTGAACTATTTTCTATTAAATAGCTACAAATAATACGGTTTTAACTAAGTTATAAAAGTTTTGCTGGACCGATATTCACTTTATAAGAAATCGATAAGCACCTACTGTAAACTTCTTGTATAAAACAAAGGCCTTGCTTTATCAAAACTTTTTAACTTATAAATAAATAGTTAAAATGAATTATTACTACCATGTGATATTGACCCCGTAAGCCAGAGAATTTTGTATGATAAAAATTTTGTTTAAGAAAGAAAGGAAAAATGCGTACCGACCGATAATATAATAAATTACCTATCTATTCCGTTTATGGTTAAAGCCTTTCATTTGGCTGCGGTTAGCCACACAGCATTTCTCCAGTTATTTAAAAAATCCAAAAACTTCCCGTTTTCTGTTTAAAATACACAATGTTCTATATTGAAGTTTATGTAACTTTTTATTGATAGATAGTTATAAATATTACATATCTATTAGGTATATTAGGTACATAACATCAGTACATATTCACTGATCTCATGGTAACATAAACTAAGGTAGGTTTTCTTTTTCAATTAAGAGATACTGTGCAAATGTCTACACGTAAATTCCGTTTAATGATTATAGACATTAACCTCTCTATATGTAGATAGAAAATATGATTACGCTGGTATATTATCCGGTATTTTGTGAGACCAGATGCTTTGTACCGGATATCCAAAGCCCCAATTTTAAGTTAGACGGGGGCGCGCGGTGAAAGTAAATTGATAGCCATCTCAAAACGCGTTAATACAGTCCGTTGAACGAGCAAACAACAAAGCATTGCGCTAGTTAAACCGAAATGAATCACGAACAAAGCGAACCCGAAGTTCCACACAATAACTGAGACTACCTGTGTATGAATATTGCTTTCAAAACCTAAACGTTCGTGATTATGTGCAGATGTTTGCAACGTACAATATTAAGGTAAGTTATGAATTTGTTTTTACTACAGTCGCAGTTGGTCTCAAAAGCTTGCTTTACAACTTCGTGTAGTTTTATGTTTAGGGTTGTCACAACCACTATCCCACGCATTTCTCCCCATAACGTAGAAAGCTTTCACATTTTACTATAAAATATGCTTATACTAATCCCTTGCAGGAATATGTATTTATTAAGCATATCGATGGCTTAACATGCAAATTGGTTAATTCCACTTTTGACCAAAAATCATTTTTGATGTCATCGAATACGCGGATTTGTCCGTTACAGTATGCAAAATTAAACAACTCCTAGCTTTAAAAGTTTCCGAGAAAATCGAGTGCACGTAAATCAGGCAACTCCCAACACTTACAAAGCAACACGTCAAAGCGGCTAACTCCAGTGGCAACCGCCATTTTTGTATTGGACGCCGTGCTTAAAAGAACAGTGCTCGAGACCTGAGTTATTTTTTTTGTCAATGTGCGTAAATAATAGATAAAAAACAGTACATGGAGTTAATGATAAGTTACTTTTTTAAATAATGTGTAATTGCTATGAATATTTAAATTAAATACCAAGATTTAACCTGAAAAAGTGCGATGATGGAGTTTGTCATTTTTCATTGTGACTATTTGTTATTTATTAGGGAGTTACCAGTTTTGTGTTTTTAAGTAAATTAATATTGTTAAAAATGTTTGTATGGTTCTTTAATGGGATTATTATTACTTATAGACTAAGAAAATATCGAGGGCAAAAAATGTTTGCTGCTTGCATCAGAAACCATCAAAATGACATAATATATCTCACAAAAGAATCAATTGAAAATATGCCTGTTATATTGGGTGCTGGTTCGTCAATATCTGATGCTGTTTCAGAAGTGATCACTGACATTCAGCCACCAGCTGATAGGGCGTTAACATCTGATGCGCTTAAAGAGGTCACCACGGGAATAATACCAATAGCCGATGATTCGTCTCTGTATTCCGGCCCGTTAACTTTGATTAATGAGGAATGCATGGAATCATCCGGAACAGCTACAACTTCACAGCCTACATTATGTCATCATAACAATGATACCTATATTGACTATTATATAAGTGATGATAGTGACTACAATAATAAACAACTTGTACCCTATTCTGAACACTCAAATTCTAACAGTGAAGAAGTACCGAGGGGAGTTAACAGAAGAAAAAGGTGTCAGGTTAACAAAGCAACATGGAATGAATATAAAAACAAGCTTAATCGGGAAAAGGGGAGGCAGTATATAGGGCGTAAAAAAGTTGACGGGAAATGGGAAAAAACACTAAAGAAGGAACGAGTGCTTAAACCTCGATCTAAATGTAAGACAAATGATAAAACTATTTTTAAATGCTGTGAAATTACAGAAGATGTTACCAGAATGGAAATAAAAAAGAGCCCTGTACAAATTCTACGAAAAATACTGGTGTATGACAGTTTATAAATTGAAAACATATCACTATTTAAGCCGAAAAAAGATGAGTGTGAAAAATGCCTTTCCCATAATCTCGGAAATATACCTGATACAGAACATAAGGAGCACAGAAGAAAAAAATTGAACTCCGAATCGAATAAGAAAATGATAAAAAGTCAGAACAACTCGTATTTACGATGGACACACAAGCTGTGTTACTTGTACCTAAATCTAATGTTTCATCTCTGTATTATAAAACCTAGCTATGCACACATAACTTCTGTTTATTTAAAATTAAAAACCGTAAGTTCCAAGATCTCCAGGAGTTAAAATCTACCATACCGGTGGACTACAGGGATTTCTACGATAACATTCCACATGAATAAATACTTATTAAATAATAAAACTTAAGTGACCTAAATAATGTTTTATTTTCTCTTTTTACCCAAATTCGATACATTTATCTAAATTCACCATTCACAGAAAAGTGGGCAACTCCCATATTTTTTTATTTGACCAACTCCAAAAATCTATTAAATATGTATCTGATCAATATTTTTTTTAATATATTTTAGTTAAATCCGTGAGCAAAATAAAAAAGCACGAAATAGAATTTTGTTATGTCGATATCGTAAATATTTTATTTTTTATTGACTTTTTTTGCCTTCCTGTAAAATTGTATAAAACGGAGTTGGCCGATTTGCAGATTAAGCCATCGATATGTAAATTTAAGTTAGTAGTTTTTGGGTTGAATTTATGCATATCTAAGCGAAATACAACTCACTCGCTCATCACAACTTCTCCAAAATTAAAGGTCTGACTGGCTTAAAATTTAGCATAGTTTACACCTTTCGCCATATTAACAACGGACTTTAAGCATACCCTATACAAAATTTTAACACGGGTGAAAGTTGCTGTGAAGTTTGTAACGCCATAAAGATATTTTATCATTACAATCGATTTTGGTATCTTATTCTTTACCAAGAAACTGTCTATAGTGTACCTACATTTTCTAACGGTTTAGTTAATCTATAAGCTTAGATTGTGAGTTTTATAAATAAACTAACTGTGGGCCAGCAGATGTTGTTTTGCCTTATCCGGTAGTTAATGGCTCAACCACAGTGCCACCTATCGAATTGCAATATAACTATAAACCATCGTTTCGTTAAAACAAGTGGTTAAACGATTTAAATATGAGCTCAATTGGTCTAGTCGCTCAGAAGTTACACGATGACTAACAAACACAGACGACATTTTTGTTTATAAGAACAGTAGCTCAAAAATAATAAACAATTTTATTTTATTGTAAGGTTGTTGGTATAAATACCTAAAATTACTCGATGCTCAAGTTAACAAAACCGTTTACTTATTGATTTGCTTAAGAAATAAAATCTGTTAATATTATCATGATAATCTTTTTAAAACCACACCAGGATGTAGAACCATAGCAACCCTGCATAAGACTGAGAAGATAAGAAGTTTTTTTTTCTGGCAACGCCGTATTTCCGATAATTTTTCATCAAAATGAATGATTTATACGTCACGTTAAAGTTTATGTTCTCCGCTATTGTCGAAATATACAAATATTTTAAAATTTAGTTTTAGTTCAAAAATGATGATTCAATTTTTTATTGGGGATGCTAATGAAAATATATTCAAGGCGCTATCTATTAACAGTCTCTTTAACTAATGTGACAGCTATTAGATTTTTTTTTTTTTTTAGAACTTACTACACTGTTAGCCTTAGGGGCCCTAAAGCCGCTGCGGCTTTTACAGCTTTACCGGACTTGGGGGCGAGCGCAGAGGGCACTCAGCCGCGAAAGTTTTGTGGACGACTCGCACGAGGGTGCCAAAGTGGCCGGACCTCGGCTCGGGCGGTCGTCGCGTTCGCAAATGGGTCGCGATCTAATCGAATCCCTACACCTACGATTCGAGCTAACTAAATATACACATAGGCATGTTCCCTTCCTCCTGGGAGGAAGGAAGGAACCATGCGTATGTGTATTCAGTAATCGGAATGTTTCTACACTAACTAGCGCTAACTAACTAGCGTAAAAAAAGAAAAAAAAAAGGTCCCTCAAAGAACCTATGTACCTGTGTGGTGTGCACGTGTGTATGTTCATACGTGTGTAGTGTTGTATGTAGGTAGCTAAGTAATGCACGTACAGTGTCACTTGTATCGCGCGGGCGGTTGCCTGACCCAAGGGTTTCACACCGAGGAACGGACCTAGGCTTGGGTTACCGCTAGAGAGGGTGGACGTGACGGGTGTGCTGGAGCGAAATTGACCGCCCGCCCTCTGCGGAGAGAACGGTGGTTACGCGGGCGTGGGCGCTGGCACGCTCTGTTTGGAGAGACGGATGTGTAATATTTATTCGAATTTTCGATGTGATCGTCGGGATCAATAAAAATATTGCGCGGCCGGCGTTTGCACCGGATGTCCGTGGGTGCCGGAACATAAGTGGCGGCTGTTTTTATTAACGGATTCGCGTGGTTCGACACGGTGTCGAAATACGAACGGGAGAGCTGTTTAACGTAGGCATGTATCGAAGGAAGCTCCATATCTCTATGGAGATCTACGCTTCGAACATACCACGGGGCCCCGGTGAGACGATAGAGGAACCTATTCTGTATCGATTGTAACCGTTTGAAACTCGACTCGGACATATGTGCGAACACAGCGCAACTGTATGTCAAAATTGGTCGAATACACGTCTTGTAGAGCGTGAGCTTATGTCGCGTGGACATTTTACTCACCGAACACAACAGAGGATGCAACCGGCCCAGGACCCACGCGGCCCTGTTCCTAACCTTACGGATGTGGGGTCTAAAAGAGAGCCTACTATCTAGGGTTACCCCTAGATATTTGGTCTCTCTTACATAAGGAATCGGATTATCGTAGAGCTTAACAGGTTTAAGCTTCCACGGTATCTGTGACGAATCCGCATCGAAGAGCATAGCGGCGCTCTTCGAGGGATTAACGGCTATTCGCCACTCGTTAAACCACTTCCCGAGAGTGGTCACGGCGCGTTGGACTTTGTGTCTGAGGTTGGATCTATTCCTATCTGAGGCATATATGACTGTATCGTCAGCGTATAGCCCTACCTCGACCTCCGGGAGTCGAGGTAGGTCACTGACGTACAGGTTAAATAGGCTAGGAGCCAGGATCGAACCTTGGGGAACGCCTGAGCGTATTGGACGGGGCGTGGACAATTCACCTTCCACTCTATAGCGGAAGGTGCGATCTGCTAGATAATCGCGAATTATTTTGATTAACCTATCGGGGACTTCAAAGCGGTACAACTTGTAAATCAATCCCTCGTGCCAGACCTTATCAAAGGCCTTGGCCACGTCGAAAAAGACCGCAAGTGTACGACAGGGTTTATATAGTTCAGCAAAATTAAATGCAACGTGCTCCGTGAGGCGGTGCACTTGATGAGTGCAAGAATATCTAGCACGGAAACCGAATTGCTTAGGCGGATAGAGGTCTTTCTCCTCTATTACTGGCTTGAGACGGTTCAGAAGGATCCGCTCGTAAATTTTCCCTAACGTATTTAGGAGACTGATCGGGCGATAGCTGTCGGGAAGCGACGCGCTCTTGCCGGGCTTACGGATACCTATGACTATGGCCTTTTTCCAGGCGGCTGGAAAATGGCAGTGGGCTATGGCTACATTGAAGATGCAGACCAATAGAGCTATGAGGCGATCAGGAAGAAGCCTAAGTACTTCATTCCTGATCCCGTCGCGACCTGGTGCTTTTCTAAGCTTAAGGCTTTTTATAATGGAAAGAACCTCCTCAAGACGTGACTGGGGACAGGGAGTCTGTCGCGGGGAGCTTATCCAGCTCCCGCACGCATCCATCGATACCCTCGACCCGGTCGGTATTTGCATCGACACTGTTCGGAGAGCACTGGCTCTCCAAACAAGTGGCGAGGCACTCCGCCTTGTCGCTGCTATCGAAGGCGAGTGGTATACCGGGACCCCTCTCGAGGGGGGGCATAAGATAAGAAGCCTCTATTTTGAGGCTGTGAGCTAGTTTCCAGTAAGCCAGATGCGACGGCCTTAGCCCTTCGACGAGGGCGTCCCATCTGTGACTTCTGAGTTCTAATATGCGGGCTCTAACCGCTCTCTGAAGCGCGCGTAAGCGTGCGCGGTTTTCCTCGGTCGGATAGTGGTCGTGCGCACGAGTCGCCGCGTTCTTTTCCGTCAACAACGCCCGCACGTCGGCAGGGAGTACGAAGCGGCGATCGCTCGCCTCTTCGACCTCTCTCGAGGCCTCTCCGATGCCGACTTGCAGGTGGTCGACCAGGGAATCGATCGCGAGATCTACATCCGCAACGGACCCCAATACGTCCGGGATCCTATCTAAACTGGACGAGGACGGCCTGTCCGCAAGATAATGTTTTAACTTAGCATAGTCAACCACTTGGACCGAAAGAGGGCTAGAGTCGTCTGGTTGACCTAGATGCATGATGACCGGACGGTGGTCGGAGTCGAGCTCGTGTACGACTCGAATGAGTCGTAACCGAAGCGCGATACCTTTAATGAGAGCTACATCAAGCACTGTCGGCATACAGTTGTCTTGAAAGTGGGTGGGAGTGGGTGGCGCTATGACATCAAAGTTTAGCACGTTCGTTAACTCTTCGAGTTTAACCCCATTACTGGAGTCTCTCCAATTGTTAAACGAAGTGTGTCCACAATTGAGGTCACCCGCTATAATGACCGATTCACCGAGCGAAAGTAGCTTTTCTAGGTCAGACCTGAGAGGCTCTTTCCTCGGCGAGAGATAAACTGAAACTAACGTTATGGACGGGTGGTCGGTCATTCCTAGTCTACACACGGATACTTCCATATTGGTAAGTATCGGAGGATCTACCGGCGTACAATATAACGATCTTTTGTAATAAATGAGAGTGCCGCCCCCGCGACCGGCCCGGTCATTTCTTACAATATTGTAGTTCGCGATTTTTGGATCACGTTTAGCACGCTTTAAGAGCATCTCCTGCACTAAAAGAACATCTACTTGGTGATCTTTAAGAAAGGTCGCGACGAGATCACGCTGCGGAAGTAGGCTTCGCGCGTTAAAAAATGAAAGATTTAACGCTTTCGGTTTAAACTTAGCCATTGTAAGGCCCTAATTTTTATTACTCGCCTCGCGGTCGAGACGTTGTAGTGTCTCTACGAGGCGGGGGAACGCGCAAGCGGTCTTGATGAGACCGAAGCGCTCCAAATGGTCATTGTAATCGATGAGCTCGCGGATATCGTGCTCGCGGGTGAGCAGTATCATTAAGTCGTTACTATTAACGACAGTGTTAGCGGGCGCGCGGGGCGCGGGAATATCCATAGCCATAAGGGGCTGTGGATTGGGGCGGCGGGGGCCCCATGCGTTCTGCGATGAACGCACGGGTTGCGGTTGCACCGCGCGGGGTGCGGAGGGGCCGGTGGCGGCCGGGAGCTGGCGCGGGACCGGCAGCGCGGGAAATTCCCCTGACGCCAGCAGGGGTTGCGCTTTGATGGCTGAGGCGGGGGGCGCCGCCCGGGGGGCCGCCTGCCTCTGTGTGCGTGGCCGCGTGGTACACGGGGCCTTGGGGCAACCGCGATAATTCGCGGGATGCCCCTCCTCCCCGCATAACACGCAGCTCGGGGGGACGACGGAGTCACGCTCGCGCGTGCACTCCCGGGTGGGGTGGTCCTCTCGACACTTTACGCACCGCGGACGAGAATGACAATTACGGGCAGCGTGCCCGTACAGCTGGCAGTTGTGGCACTGCGCAGGCTGGTGATTTTTGTATGGGGGCTCCACGTTTATGCCGGAGAGCCCACACACTGATTCGAGTTGGAAAATGGCCTTTCTCTCGGGGGAAAGGTCCACTATGGCCACTACCATTTGCAGTGGCCTCTTATCCTTGCTGTACATCCGGTGTACTTCCCGGATAGGATAACTTTGCTCCTTGAGCGAGGAGCACACCTCCGACGGGTCGAGCTCCACCGGAATGCGGCGGATGACCACTCGGAGGACGCGCTCCTCCGCGAGAGAGTAGGTGTAGAATTGCAGACCTTTCTGCCGGAGGAGGGTGGTGAGTTTACGGTGAGTTTCCGAAGAACTCACCGAAATGGAAATCCCGTTTACTATATTCCGGGCCTTATGATATTCAGCTATTAGATTGTTTACATTCTATTAATATGCGATGTATTCGCATAGTTCTGTTATTATTTTCTATTAAACATAGTTTTCAATTAATTTTCTTTATTATATTCACAATTTATTACAAAACTGAATTGTGTATGCTGTTATTTACAACATTTCAGATAAACCTATCTATTCATCATCTGATAAAGGAGGTTAAACTAATTACTCCGTCGCGTCGGCTCAGCTCGGCTCGACTCACTGAAAGCGACTGTGGCTGTATCTAACTACTGAAACGGATAGGAGATGAATGACTTAATATCCATCAATGTTTAGCGATGATGCCTTTGTGTTCTAAAATAATATTCATGAACGCGCTTTATAATATCTTGTATACACCGGGCGCGTCGATCAATTAAATGTAGTACACAAATTCATTTATAATAATAATTTTGTAGTCATGTCTGTACATGTTTATATCTCTGGTCAATAATTGATGATAGGCTATAAGAATTTTTAACAATAAATTTACAAATTATGAAAAAAACTTCTTTTTTTTCTAAAACTTCTTAACCGATTTTAATGAAATATACTCGGGAAGTACAAGTATATTTTAGTGGTAGCGTGTATGGACTCTACCGCGTCGATCGACATGATTTCGAATGCTTTCACTGTGCTTCAGCTTTTGGTCAAGAAAAACATCACGATGAAACCATAGGCATGATGGTAAGGTACTTTGTGACTGGCTAACACCCTCAAGTTAAAAATCTGTCGCCAAGCGCCTATAGGTGTGTACCGGTAGCAGCATTTGAGAACTAGTTTCCCCACTAGGCTTATCTTGGGCTACAAAGTCACTGAACATCAGATGAGATAGTTAGCCATAACGCTAAACCTATAAACGATATAAATCAAGAAGTTTATAAGCACCACTAAAACTTTTAATGTTACGGTTTGTTAAAAAGTTTGTAATAGGTATATTATGTTTCGAATTTAATATGTACATTGTGAATCATAAATTATCCTAAGCTAAATCAAATACAAGAATTATTATAATATAACAATGCGCTTAATGGTTCAACAAACAATCCTCTCGAGCACTGAAACAGGCTTTGCTGATTGCAAATTGTGCTTACAGTCGAATACAAATTGTAAGCGAATTTCCTCCTAAGTTGATTCACGAACGACGAATTGACCTTAAATAGATAATTTTTGTCAGAAATTCTAAGCTTTCCCCTTTATTAAAATATTCAGATGTTTAAGCAAAAAGATTCGACGGCCGGAATGCGAAGTTGAAATTAGCGCGTCCTTTTGAGATTTATGATCTTATTATTATTTTAAGGCAACAATATTTTCTGTCATCAAAGTATAAATTCGTTATAAATATAACATCAAATAATTAATTATAACATCAATCCAAACAAATATTTTAATCATCATATCAAGATCATCTAAACGGAGATTTGAAAAAAAGCTAGATGTTCAATTCACGGAAGATTGAAAATGTGGCTGGGTTAGGTTAAGATTGACTTTTGTTGCGGGGGTGAGGAGGGGGGAGGGTGGAGCCCACATGATCAGGCGCATAAAGTTCTTGAGCCTCAAGTGGCGGCTGAGAAAATAGAGGTTTAATTATTTCATGGGCCTCGATGTGGGCCGCCCCCTGGGGCGCATATTATTGTAGAGGGTGTAGAAATAAAACAGCAGAGCTAGAAGCTTTAGTTTTATAGTTAAGTATATTAAAATCCAACAGTAACACTTTATTATACGCAACGCGAGCAAACAAGAACAAGGAGTATCTATGCCAGTGTGAATGTAACATTTGTACGATAGGTGGCGCTAACCGGCTTATGTTTATTTCTTTACTACATCCTCCCTTAAACATAAGCCCATTTTTCTAGAGAAGTAGTCTAGCTTGATCTGTGGAGTCGCTTTGGTGAGGACGTCAGCAACCATCTCTCCAGTGTTGACATATTGTACCTCAATCTCCTTTTTACATATGTTCTGCCGGATAAAATGGTGCCGGACATCTATATGCTTGGTTCTGAAATTATAAACATCGTTTCCTGAAAGATTAATACAACTTTGATTGTCGCAATAAATACGTATAGTATGATGCTTGAGATGTGGCCAAAACTGTTCTTGCAGTTGTTTTAGCCATAGTGCTTCTTGGGTGCAGGCTGATAAAGACATGTATTCCGCCTCTGTTGTTGACAGTGCAACAGTAGGTTGTCGCTTTGAGCTCCAAGATATAGATCCTCCCTGAAATATAAAAGTGTATCCTGTGCAGGACCTTCTGTCATCTTCAGAGTTAGCCCAATCGGCGTCACAATAGGCATGAACGATTTCTTCTTCTGCACATTGTTTGTAAGACAAACTGTAGTTTTCGGTGCCTCGTAGATATTTCATTAATCGTTTTAAAGTTACCCAATGTTTCATTTCTGGTTTATTGTTATATTTGCTTAGGTAATTAACTACATAGCTGATATCTGGTCTCGTCCCTTGAGATAAATATAACATACATCCAATTACTTCTTGGTAAGGAATATTTCTCAATATTGCATTTTCTTCACCAGTTGAATGTAACTTTGTAAGTGGATCTATTGGTGTCTTGACAGGTTTACAGTCTGACATACCATATTTCTGTAGTACTTCCTGTATGTATTTCTTTTGGTTAATATACATAATACCATTTTTCCTGTCTCTCGTTACATGAAGTCCAATACAGTATTTTAATTCTCCCATGTCTTTCATGCAGAACTTCTCACATAACTTTTGTTTTACATGGTTTTTTGTATATTTTGAATTTGTGAATAAAATCAAATCGTCAACATAAATTGCTAAAAATAAAATATCTTTCTCACTGGATATTTTATAATAAATACATGGGTCCATACTTGAACGATTCAGACCTATTTCTCTGAGTGTAACATCTAGTTTTTTATTCCAATTACGGCTGGCTTGTTTCAGTCCATATAACGATTTTTTTAATAGACAGACATCTGTGTCATTGCCATTTTCATACATAGGTGCCTGTACCATATATAACTCTTCTTCAACGTCGCCTTGTAAGAATGCTGAAACAGCGTCCATTTGATCTATGTCCATGTCATATTTCGTAGCTAGTGCCAGTAGGTAACGGAGCGAGGTGTATCTTATAACAGGTGAGTAAACTTCATCATAGTCAATACCTTTTTTCTGAGCACATCCTTTCACAACTAACCGTGCTTTGTACTTGACTATGGTTCCATTCTCATCTTTCTTAGTCTTGTACACCCATTTACACGGTATTGCTTTCTTACCAGGTGGCAGTTTAGCTAATATCCAAGTTTTATTTTCAATTAATGACTTATATTCTACTTCCATGGCTTGTAACCATTGCTGTGAATTTGTGCAAGATAAAGCTTCTTCTAAACTCATCGGATCATTGCATATAGCCAGATTTGCATAACATAACTTGTCATCAGATTTCTTTGTCATTTTGTGTTTTTGTACACGCTTCTGGTTCTGTGGTCTTAGTGTAACATTGGAAAAATCATGTTCAAATGAACTGTTATCGGCTATCTCTCCACTGCTAGGTATATAAATAGAGTCATTTGCATCTGAAAAAGATAAAGATAAACTACTTTCTGAAGTAGGATTTTCAGAGTCTTGGTTAAGTGTCTGATCATATGTTTTGTTTTCCAAACTAGATTCATCCGGAGTTGGTACTTCTAATTCTGTACTCTGTGTACTTACACCCAACGTTAATGAAACTGGTTCTATGTTTGGTTTTGTCATAGTAAGTGTTGATTTTAAGTTTTCTTGACTTTCTTCTATAAATATAACATCTCTACTCTTCAAAATTATTCTTTTTTTTATGTCTAATAATCTGTATCCTTTTGTATTTTCACAATAGCCAACAAACCTCATTTCAGTAGATTTTGAGTCCCATTTTTGCCTCTGTTGTTTCGGTACATGAACCATGGCTTTACATCCAAATATTTTCATGTGACAAATATTAGGTTTTGTTCTTGACCACTTTTCTTCTGGTGTTATGTCATTAAGAACTCGAGATGGGGATCTATTTATAATGTAGGCCGCTGTTGACACAGCCTCGGCCCAACAGGTTTTTGGTAATTTTGCATCACTGAGCATGCACTTGGCGCGTTCTACTAGAGATCGGTTCTTTCTCTCACTCAAACCGTTCTGTTCAGGTGTGTAAGGCGTCGTAGTTTGATGCTTGATGCCGGAGTCTGAAAGATATTTCGAAAAAACTTTATTACAATATTCAGTGCCATTATCTGTCCGGATAATTTTTATCTTTTGATTCAACTCATTTTCCACTTCACATTTGAAGTTATGGAAAACTGAAGTTATATTTGATTTGTCCTTTAAAAAGTATACAAACACTTTTCTAGAAAGATCATCAATAAATGTTATAAAATATTTTGCCCCTCCCATTGATGGAGATTCCATGGGGCCACAGAGGTCTGAGTGAATAACCTCAAGAAGTGATGTTGCTCTTGATCCTTCATTTTTAAATGGTAATCTAGTTTGTTTCCCTTGTATACATGGAATACATGATTTACTATCATTTTTTGTAATTTTCATCCCTTCAGTACAAGTTTCTAACTTTTTTACATCAACATAATTGAGGTGTCCCATTCTACGGTGCCATACATCTAAACTCTCAATGCTATCAGTGGCAGTAAGAAATGCGCCTCCTCCTACAGTATTCAATTTATACATGTTGTTGGTTAGTCTCGCCGTTGCTACTAATCTTTTTTCTTTGTTGTAAATATTGCAGCCACAACTATGGAAATTAACTTGACATCCATTTTTAACTAACTGGCTAACTGACAATAAGTTAGTACTCAGTTCTGGTATAAACAAAATGTCTCTTACCTGGATTTGGTTTACTTTACCATCACTACAGCAGAGATTGAGATCCAAATTTCCCATCTTCTGTACGGTAACTGAAGAATTATTGGCCACCTTTATACTTTGTATCGGAGGTGTCTTTGTTTCATATAACCAATCAGATCTTCTTGTCATGTGCATGGATGCACCAGAATCCACGTACCAATTATAATCGTCCATTGCTGTGCAAGCTGAAAAAACTGCAGCATAATTTTTATTAGTACTAGAACTTTCCTTTTTGTTGGCAAAACAGTTCTTACTCAGATGCCCATATCTATTACAATTGTAGCAACGGGGACCACGGGGTTTATTTTGATTATTCTGGGAACTATAATTTTTCTTTATTGGGTATCTATGCTTTGTGTACAATGCAGTAGTATCAGATTCCTTTTTCACTTCTTGTAGCAACTTAGTTTTGATAAAATCTGCACTTATTACAACACCAGAGCTTTCTATTCCCATTATCATTGGTTTGTACTGATCTGGCAAACCTGCTAACATTAAAGTACCCAACCATTCATCGTCAATTTTGAAGCTTATATTTCTCAGCTTATGAGCGGTAGTTACTAGTTTATTTACATAATCCTCAATATCGGTACAACTATCTAGGTTTGTATTAATAAGATCACGTAATAAAGCTACTTTCCTGCTCAATCCGGAGTCTTCGAACGCAGACTTAAGTTTGACCCACACATCCCGGGCACTCACAGCTTGTTCTATGTGGTGGTAATTATTTGGGTCAACCAGGAGAATAATCTTGCTTTTGGCCTTTACATCCTTGGTAGCGTCAATGGTTTCCTGTTTGTCAGGATTCACACACGACCACAAATCTTCGTGCTCTAAGTAGGCTTTTACAGCGAATTTCCACGTATTGTAATTGTCCCTTCCGGTCAGTTTATCAATATGCACGGTGTTTATCGACATTGCTTCGGAAACTGATAGGTTTTTATATAAAATACGCTGCAAAAATTAATAACCGGAGTCGGCTACTTAACCTCACTTTTTATTACACGCGGTACTTTACTTTTCGGAACTAAACTTGTAACTTTTTACTAAATACTGTTTCTAATTATTATGAGATAGGCCCATAACCTGTAGAAATAAAACAGCAGAGCTAGAAGCTTTAGTTTTATAGT
Source organism: Saturnia japonica (assembly GCA_033032175.1). Lineage (NCBI taxonomy): Eukaryota > Metazoa > Arthropoda > Insecta > Lepidoptera > Saturniidae > Saturnia > Saturnia japonica. The sequence goes on from CM065314.1 coordinate 12,374,934, forward strand.
TAAGTATATTAAAATCCAACAGTAACACTTTATTATACGCAACGCGAGCAAACAAGAACAAGGAGTATCTATGCCAGTGTGAATGTAACATTTGTACGATAGGTGGCGCTAACCGGCTTATGTTTATTTCTTTACTACAGAGGGGCACAGGGTCCAGGTTGGGCCCCACATAAAATATCTGGGCTTCACCTTGAACGGACGATGGTGGTTCGAGTACCATTTCAAGGGACTCGGGCCGGGGATTGTGGGAGCGGCGGTGGCTTTCGGCCCTCTTCTCCCAAACTCGGGAAGCCCGGGTGCGAGCTGCCGACGACTTTATACGGGGTCGTGCGGAGAATGGCCGTCTACGGAGCACCGATCTGGGTGGATGCCTTTAGCACCCACAATAAAAGTGTACTGCTTGCGACGCAGCGTGGTGTGGCGCTAAGTGTGATCCGTGGATACCGATCGGTGTCTGCAGAGGCGGCCTTCGTGCTCGCCAACTCACCGCCATGGAAACTGGAAGCAGAGATGCTCGCCGCCATGCATTAGTTTACGGTGGCGAGGAAAGAAATAAGAGAGCTTCCGACTCCCACAGAGGTTGAAAGAAGAGAGGTTGAGAGAAGAACGCAAAAGGGACAAGAAGAGGCGTTGTGGGGGAGGACCTGGTGGATGCTCGCTATAGTCGCTATACTATAGACGCCATCCACCCGGTCCTCGACATAAGGTGCAAAAGGATGCAGGGCTCCTTGACGTTTCGACTAGTACAGGTGCTATTCGGGCATGGTTGCTTCAGATGTACCGGATCGCGCGCAAGGAGCCCACTACAGTGTGTCATGAGTGCGATGCGGCTGAGCAGTGTGGGAGAGGCAGCGCCGTGCTCTAACCTCAGTTGTAGGAGGGGACCTCTCAATGCCGAGTGCGGTGAATGCCATACTCGGCAGTGAGGTGGCATGGTTGACAATGGAGGATCCTCTGAGCAGCCCTCTCCAGCGTAGACGAACGGCCTCTAGAAGAAGGGGTTTCGTTCGCCTTCTTCGTTGTTCATTGTTATAATCATCAGCTATAATACTGTCTACAGGATTCATTAATAAATCTGCGTAAAACAAAAGCACATTTTTAAATATAAATATGTGGGCACAGTTACACACACAGCCTTTACACTAAGCATAGCTTGTATTATAGTAACTAAGAAGCTGATATACATACAAATATAGATATTTAACACTCAGAATCAGAACTGGCAATTATGCTGATCACACATTATGTATATAGTGTTGTATATGATATTCTGATTCACAAGGAATAGTATAGGCTGTCTAACATTAGGCTATACCTCTCAGCTAGCCTTATATATTGATTTTTGGTAAGTATGTCGAAAGTGGAAGTGTTCCCGAACTGCTTTATCCGCGAGCGCTGACGTAATGGCTAATGATACGTTATTACAATGTTTTACAAAAATATTTGTCCTTAATATAACTAAAAAAATTCTGCCATAGTATATTCATATCTCTTATACATAAGCCACAATAAGGTATTTTGTAACAAAAATTTGTTGAATGTTAAAAAGTTATTTATGAGCATTATTTTTAGACATTGCATATTAATCCTTACGAACAAAAGTCATCTTCATTATAAATACAATTTTATGGAGTTAATTAAACTTTGCCCTCTATAGTATGTTATTGAAACAATAGTTTAGGAGATAATAGAAAATTAAAATTATTTGTACTTGCGGGAAGTAAGAACAATTATGATAGGCCGGCGCGACAGCGGCGCGGCGCGGTATTTGTCGGATAAAACTAACACGGGTGAAACCGTAGGGCACAGCTAGTAAATTATATGTAATAAAATTGCTATCGAAACAAGATACGGCTTTTATTACGAACTTGTTCTTATAAGTTAGCCGTCTCCTGAGGGATCTCCCTTAGGAGATGGCTAACCTAACATCTGTTAGGTTAACAATTTACTTTCGGACCGAATTACAAGGTACATATATATACTCTGTACCAACAATATGTCTAATCTAAGTCATAATATAACCTCAAACCATTTTCATGACTCGATAGTATTAGAATACTAGCTGGCCCAGCAGACATTGTTCTACACTTTTCAATAGTTAATATTTCATCCACATACATTTGTTTTTTTCCCTCAAATATTTTCCACTTCCTTATCGAACAAACCAAAAAAGAATTACGCATGTCCATCGTTCGAATCGTGAGCTATGGTCTTGAGTTTCTAAAAAAAAACAATAGCAAAGAGGAATGACTAATTTTCCAGAATTGTTGCAAATGATTCCGGGTAACTGTTACAATTTTTTTCTCCTAAAAACCTTATTCGAATATTACCAGCATTTTAAAATAATAATTAGAAAATTTTGCTGGCTCTACTCGATGATTGAGATTTTTTCCGAAGCGTTAGTGTTTTTTTGAAATTCATGAGTTTAAATTGTATAACATATTTTTACTTCGATTTTGTCTCCGTAGTTTTGTTCGCATAAGTTAGATAGTTGGTACACTGCCTGCATTATTTGTTGATTTTTATATGACCAACAGATATAAAAACATATAACTTCAATTTAAATTAAATAACTACATAACTCTTTTAAGAGTCTTTAATCTACGCGAGCCAAGCCGCGGGCGGAAAGCTAGTAGTAACAAAAGATAATAGAACATATCACAAGTGTATTATCACTAATACGGTAACGGTGGTATAGTTAATTTTCAAGTATTTAGAAATAAAATTAATAGTATAAGAACTTTACTTAAGTTAGTTACTTTAAACAGTTGTCAGCATGAAACAAAAAAGTGGTTACATAGTTTTTTCTATTTTTATGGTTGTCTGTATCTTATTCAGTCTGTACGTGTATTAACAGTATATAAATATTATTGTATTTCACTACGCAGCTTTAACAATGTAAACTTAATCTGAATTGTTTAAAATTGTAATTATGTATATTAGATTAGACTCTGTCTGATTCAGTAAACAATTATTATGCATTTGAATTTGATCAACAGTTTGCTAATTTGATAATGGGCATAATCAATCACACAGCGGTGACGACTAATTAAATTACTAATAAACAGTCATGTACCTATAAAAAGGCGGTCGTAGTTTCGCTAAGACAAAAGTGAAGCACAGCAATGGCGGACACGTGTGTGGGAGTTTTTGGAGCATTACCATGAGAAGAAAATTTCCTCATTTTTTTAAATAAAAGTCCGAAAAGTTCCAAATTCTCTTTACTACACATGACGGAATTTGTACATATTTTACTAAACACGTCAAAGCCGTCACTCGGGCAAGGTCTGGGATCATAATGGCGGGCGACCGACTTACTATGCTGTAAAAGTGTGCGTGCGTGCTCGTATGTATAAGCAAACTGACTTACTATGAGTGGTTCGCCGCTATTTTAGTGTACATTACGTCTGCCGTTTTTATACGTTCATGTAAACAGTAGAATCTGATAAATGTTTACTATCATCACAAAATAGATAGGATTTTGTTTTCTTTTTTTTTTGTCTACAGACGTGTTTGTGGATTTTATTGAAAAAAATGTATATTATATTCTGGGCTTTTAAAGTATTGATAATGTGTGTGTGTCATCCTGGTCGATTTCGGTTACAGCGCCTTTTGATTTCCTAGATATGTACAAAATAACTTAATCAGAACATTGCTGTTCTGCCCTTTGATGTGCTTTGTATTGACTACTGTACCCAATTTTGTTGATGAAGGTACGAGTGCATTTTTGGCATGCTACAACTCCACCAACATAACTGTAAGGTTCCACCACAGATGGTCTGGTCTTCAAATCGTCTCGTCTCTTATAGAGGTTATCACAGCGTTGAGTATCAAAGGCGTGTGCCTGTAGCTGAACAAGGTGTCTACATTAATTGCGCTGTGCTACTTTTGTCTCCCTCTGAGAGGGCTCTATTTTGCATCGGTTCATGTGTCTTTTTAGGACATCCTTATATCTGAGGTACTGTCCACCGCGCTTACGCTTACCCTACTGGAGTTCTGAAAAGAAGATGCGCTTCGCCACTCTACTTTCCGGCATACGAGACACATGTCCGCACCAACGTAGCTGTTGTCGCATCAGATACATTTCAATGCCGCCGACGTTTGCACGCCTCAGTATATTCGAGTTCCGAGCTCGCTCCGGCCATCTGATGTTCATGATATCCCGTAGGTATTTAAGATGAAATCTGTCAAGTAATCGAATGTATTTCCGGTAGAAAACCCACATATCAGGGGAGTAGAGGAGATTTGGTAATATAGTGGCCATATACACACTGATCTTAATGGATAGTTTGAGGTCATTCGAACGAAATAACTTTAACCACAATTTACCAAAAGTTGCAGAGGCAGCTCCTATTCTGTTGTTTATTTCGTTGCCTAAGTCACACTTAGATATTATTGTGCTACGTAGGTACTTAAACTTCTCCACTAATTTCAGAATTTCCCCACCAATTGTTATAATGGGGACCACGCTGCTATAAGCATTCACTGTCATTACTTCCGTCTTCTTGACGTTTATCTTAAGGCTAAACATAACACATATTTCGTCTAGACCTGAGATAAGGCTTTGCAAACCTTCCAACGTATCATCAACAAAGCACAAATCATCCGCATACATAATATCTGTAATATTGCTATAAGAAACCTTTGTGAGGGATTTCAACCTTGCAATATTGAAAACTCCGCCATCCATACGGAAACGAATTCGTATTCCCTCTGATGATCTTTCTAAGGTTTTTTGAATTACAGCAGCGAAGTATAATGCAAAAAAAGTCGGTGCAAGGACGCAGTCTTGTTTGACACCACAGGAGACAGGAAAAACTCTGACTGTTCACCATTACTAAATATGCAACACGCCATGTTATCATGTAGAAGTCGTAATACTCTCACAAATTTATCAGGGCAGTCAATTTTAGACAAAACAACCCACAGCGCTTCACGAGGGACACTATCAAACCCTTTTTCAAGGTCAACAAAACATAGGAACAATGGCCAATCTTGTTCTCTGCTCTTCTCAATTATTTGGCGAACTGAGAAGATGGCTTCACATGTCCCTCTTTCTGGTCGAAACCCAAACTGAGTTTCGGGTAAAATTGCTTCCGTTATTGGTAGTAAGCGTTTTAGGAGAATTTTCGCAAAAACTTTTCCCGGCGTCGATAGAAGAGATATGCCTCGATAAGCATTACAGTCAGAGCGATCCCCTTTATTTTTGTATAACGTGCAAATACGAGATATTTTGAAACATTCTGATACTCGCTCCTCATTCCACATACGCGTATATAACTTCCACAGAGTGTTATGCAAGGCATCTCCACCGTATTTCAATAACTCATTGAAAGTTAATATAATATATGTTATATCATTATCAATACTAATTAATAATAGTAGTAAGGCAAAGTAACGGCAGTGCACGAGGATATGCATACTACAATTCAAATACAACGGTAACTACCGAAACTTCAACAACCACTCGCTTTCGTCGCTACCATGCCGACCTGCAAGCTCCTGCGGGATAACATGTCGCGTAGCAAATTAATTTAAATTTAGATAAGAAAGGAATAAAAGGCAATGAAATTAAAAATCAAAATTAAATAAATACATATATACTCTCTAAGGCAACTTTACAAATTCAAAGATTTAAAACTAATTTAGAACTGTTTAAATTTAAAAGTAACTAAAATAAAATATAAGTCGATACCAAGAATTAACGTTTCAATTACACATTCAAATCACATGAATTTCGTTTTCCTTTTGAAAATAAGTCTCCGTTTAAAATTGACCTTCTCTGTCAAGTCACAAGTAAATAAGCCTGTTGTATATCTCGAACAGGCGAAGAAATCCCTCGAAGGTCTGCGGTCCTCACGATATATGAAAGTAGAAAATGAAATTATATAAGTAATGATCCTTTATTTAAGACGAGTAATTTGTCGAATATTCATCTACTTTTGAGGATTCCAAATTATCAAATCTCAATTATTTCAATTTATTCCATATAATATAATACATATATAATATTATATTAATTCTTTAGTGGGATTCCAATATAACTTTTGATAACCAAAATAACTTTATAGATGATAAAATTATTTTTATACTTTTCTCATCATAATAGAAGATTGCATAACAAGATAGTTATAATTCCTTCATACTTAATAAAATATAGAACTGCACTGATAGAATATATCTGCTATCACACTTCTTTTCATTTCAGACGCCTCCTGTTGAATAACCAGAAAATTTCGTTTGTCACAAAATTCAAAACGTTCTTCCAGCCATACAGCAGCTTTCATACCATGTCAAGCGGGCTTTACTGTCAAAAGGTTATTATAGGGTGGATCATTATCTGAATGATAGTGATGTCTGGAAGTGACTCCCTCTCTGTCCATCCACTAAATTATTATTATTGTACCTGTTATAATAACATTTGTACAGTTGACAAAAAAAGATAAACCCGATCGAGTTTCTTACCGGTTCTTTTTGATGTGTGGGACAGTTTTCGAACCGGCAGTAGTGTTTTGACGTCCATAAGTGCCTTCTAATGGCCTAAATTGAATAAAGATTCTTTTGATTTTGATTTTTTAATTTCACCTCAGAGCTGATATTACGGCATTCATAATAAACAAGCAATCTCCTTATGATGTCATGCGTTAAAAAATTCTATAGAACTCTATGAGTATTTGACAACAGACTTCACAGAGAGAATAATAAACAATAATTCCAAATACTAATAGAAACCTTCGGGTTTACTTTACGAAATATATAAATATGAAATGATCAAATATTAATACTTTATCGAAATAAAATAAATTGGTTTAAAGCCAGTCATCACAAACACAGGCTGATACATACAATCAACAAACCAAAAGAGAATCACTGTGAAGGGTTTACGATAATGTGCATGGTGGTTGCGACTCTTATCATCCAGTAGAGTATACAGTACATGCACTGCCATTCTGCTTGACTACTGCATTCCACTTGGCGTGTGTGGCACCTGGTGTTTGATAGTCCCGATCCAGTTGAACATAATTGTCCTACCCCCCAACAAAACAAAGGGAAGCGAAATTGCTAATTACTTAATAAAATTCTTTTGACTGACTGACAGGCATAACACAGTTTATACTGGTGGTTTTAGAATCTAGTTGCTTGAGGTTTTGCACAGGAGTTCATTATATAACGTACTTGAGCACTAAGAAAGTATTTTTGAAAATGTGTCCTCTAAGGTTAAATTTTGAGATGAAGATAAGCAATCCCATCGGGCACACAACTTAAATAAAAACCTAATTATGACTAACTGGCTGACTCGTGTTTATAAAACGCATATAATCTAACAGATGTTCGTTAATTAAGTAGATTATTAATATATGGCGCCTCGTACATTTTACTTGAATTCATTTTCATTATGAATGTAATATTTTAATCATTTTTAAAAAATAATACAAATAGAGATAGCAAAACAATTGAATAGAAATTTTTAATCATTTTATTTAACGAAATCACCTTCTGGAACCATCCTTTTAAGCGCGTATTGTACTCTACTTGTTAGCCTTTCAAAAGTTCAAATGAAATACTTATAAACATTTAGCGGTGAATTTTAGTAATTAAGAAACAATTGCAGTTAAATTTGCGGTGAAACGAAATAACGCGAACCACCAAACTCAAGATTGAACCCGGTAAATTCCTTTCTCTCCCGCCATTTTTTTTTTAGCAAGGAATATGCGGTCCACGTGGTTCTTTTAAATCGTAGCACGACAACGGCTCCACGGTTCAACGGCTGCACAGTACGATAAAAAAAGACGAAGAGAACTTTTTTGGTCGTGTCGCGATGGAGGTTACCGTAAAGCTATGGCTCTGGTGGTTGTGGTTGGTGGTGGAGAGGAGGGAATTCGGTTAGGTCTTTAGAATACTCGCCATGATAAAGAAGAAAGAGCACGCCCAGCGGGGCAATGATATAAAGTAATAGTGTAATCAAGTAGTCACTGAAATCTAAGCTATATATAACCAACCTCAAATAAAATCGCAGTCTCAACAAGGCTATTTAATGATAGAAATCTGTGGAATATGTTTGAACACCTAAACAAACCCTTCAGATCGGAAAAGAGCAGTGCGAGTGCATTTGCGTCAGAAATAGGTTACGATGGTTAAATAACCGGCTCGACAAGTGGAATATCATTTAATAACATAATATTGCTGCGTGAAATACAGAATTGTAGATTTCTCGGCATTTGGAATTGTCAATGCGTAGTGGGTTGACGCCGTGATTGACCCCGTGCATTCCCTCGGGGATACCTTTGCCGGTTGCCCAGCAGGAATAATTACATTTTAGTATTATATTTAGTTTCAGTATATTTCATCTATATTAATAAATCCGTAGTTCCGTCTGTACAAGTAATTTTTTCCAAATTTTCTGATACATGCCCTATATATAGAACACTGATCTCGAATATAACATTAATATATATTTGTATGTATGTGACGTTTGTTTGTTTGTCCGTTTATAACTATACAATGGCTTAAGCGATTTTTATGAAGTTTTGTAGAAGCTTAATGATATATCATTACATAATTTATAGGTTAACAATAATACTTTTAGAAATCGTAAAAAAATAATGAATTAGAAAATAAAATTTTGTTTTAATTCCCACCCGATTTTGATTAAATTTTGTAAGCGGATATTATATATTATTCCTCATATGAGAGGCTACTTATTAATAACTAGCGGTGCTCTCACTAATTAATTATTTACGTAGATTTATATTGACTCTTATTTCTGACAATTCATATAGCCTCTCATATGAGGAGTAATATTATATATATATTTATCGAACTCTGTTATTATTAATATGCGAGCTTTAATTTTTTATCGAACTGCTTTTAAATACTATTGAGTTTTAATTAAATTAGAATTTCTGGTAAATATATTGACGGTTAATAAAATAATAGTAGACGCTTAAAGTTATGATGTTCATAAACTAAATAAAGCATCGGCAAATATTCTCACATCTCTTTATCCTTTGTGTCCGAACTCGCTTGACTATCGTCCCATGTATAATGCATCCGATTCGTGCAAACTGATGCTTTTAATGGATTGTGCTTTACTCATGCACAAAAGTCCTAAGTGGTTTTGAATGTACGAATTAATTGTAAAGGTAAATTATAAAAACATTGCTAAGCCTGTACATTTAAGGAAATGTTTTATTGTCTTTGTTAAATCTATACAATTAATAAAATCGTATATACTTTGTACATACTACGATAACTATATCAAAAAACAAATTTATTTTTAAATTCTCTGGCTGTTTGTTTGTTTGTTAGTTCCGGGTAATCTCCGAAAAGGTTGGACTGATTTTAACGGAACTTTCACTGGCAGATAGCTTATATTTTATGAAGTAACTTATGCTTAGGCAAATTAAAAAAATCTGGTCATGGTGAATTAATTCGGGTGCTTAAACGGCTTACGCTGAGGAAACCATAAGACATGTTTCAAATGTATACAATACTATACAATTATAGATATTAAAATGACCTACAAAAAAGTCAACGAGAGCGTAATATGTCTATCTTCTATGGATCACCCACAATAAGCATCTTTATCTTTAAAATAACCGTGACCGGAGGTAGCACTACTCGCGCGTGTGCTCGACCTACGACATTCTGTATTCCACGCGAGCGCAGCCGCGGGCACAGCTAGTATAATTGCTTTTACATGCTATGTATCGTATCGCGTTAGTGTAATGAGTATATAACGTGTAAAAACAATTTATTGATATCTAGTGCTTATTATTCCAAGGCGGAACAACGCTTCCAGTATCCTGTGTACAATACCAATATCTGTGGGCGCAATGACCTACGAGGTTGTTTAATTTTATGGAAATTATATACTACTTGATAATTTTCGATAGAATATTGAAGTAGGTAATATCTAAATTCTCAGTAATAATAAATAAACATAATTATAATTATTACCGAACCATCAAACCACAACGGAATGATTTTACATTCGCATAATAAAAATAATAACCATAATTTTAAATGAGTCCTGACGGACGGTTCCTTCGCCATCTTATTTGAAATTATAAACAGTGAGCTCATGAAATATGTACAAGTAAACAGTTTGTTAGATTCTGTTCATCTGCATACTTAGAAATATAAATTCAAGCAAATTTACAACAATAAGAAATTAAAACGACTGTTTGGTATGACTACTTAATTCAACAATTTGTAACAATTCAATTTCAACAATTTTATTGTAGATATTTATAATTTTATTGTTACGTTGTTTTTTTATCGTGGCACGTTAAATTGTCTAGACTGTACCTGATGGTAAGCACAGTGTAATTCAAAATAACATTCAATTGAGATAATAAATAGGAAAATATTTACTTAACTATAATAATTTATGTGATATAAAATAATATGTGGGTGCCCAAGCTTGCGCTCGGTAGGTATCTTGCATGAAAACCCCTATCCAGATATCCTTGGAAAGCAAAACATTATCTAAATTAAAAATAAACACCCAAAGTGTAAGTGCCGTTTTCGAGAAACCAGTTACATATGTATTTATATACAAGAATTACCTATTTAATTGTATTAAATATAATTAAATAGTATATATTAAGTTAAATGCTTCAGGGCTATCTTTAATAATTCCTAGTAATTTTATGGATTTATTCAACAATTTTATTTTTAAACTGAACTTTTCCTAAGATAGTATAGAATAAAGAGGATGCAATATACATTGAAGTTGCGTTTGAATTGTTAATATAAATTTTTTAAGTATCTCTATTAAATAATAAATAAATTGAAATTAAAAGAAGAGTGTGTAATAATATAGACTTTTAGGTACTCGTTCAGGTAAACTCGTTAAAACTAAACAATATGTATAGACGCCCCTCCAGCACAATGGATCTAAATTTATAACAGGAAAACTCATCAGATGTACATAAATACGTAAATACGTATTTACTCTCAAATGGGAGTTAGATTTATTGTTACTTTTTTCGTCTGAATACAAATGTTTCCAAAAGTATTCAAGCATTAATTTCACTTCACAAATGGAGCCTTAGCGGAAATAGTGTTAGTGCTAATGTGGCACGAGTGGAGCGGAAAGGCGCTAACGTCGAAGTCGACTATGCCCCGTTCAATATTCATGAGATAACTTCAACGGTCAACCCTTGAAGTAAGGGTATTTAAACTCGCCACATTAAATTGCCAACGTGTTGAGTTTGCCATAAATTATTTCATGAGTATCAATATAAAATCAAACCTTTCACACGGTCTATCACTTGATTGGTGTAATAAAATACCATTTATAGGCCTCTTGTCACTTTTATTATGCATTGTAAAAACATTTTTTGAATTTTATTTCGATTTTAATCTATACGAACATGGAAGCTCTGAATGAAATTTGGAATATTTATCTTAATTTATTTAATGTGGTCTGAATATTAAGATTTATTGAAATAATGTGAGTTTTTATGTTTATTCTAATTTTTTTTTAAACATGGATACCTATGTACAGATATTAAAAATTAATCTAATTAGGTTTATATTAATAAAATTATTAATTATAAATATTATGAACTGATAAAGCAATTGTTCAGTCTAAGCAGTGTTATTTACTTTTTAACGTATTGAAATCTGCTACAATTCTTAAAATGGTAGGTATCTATCTACATATTTCCAAAGATTGGACGGTATAACAATATATACAATTAAAATAAAGAAATATTTCATATCAATACGATCGCTAGTTTCCAAGCTCCAACGTGTTGCTGTATTGACACCATTATACTAAGCATTTAAAATAACCGTTACTAGAATAGCATCTGCATTGCTGACTATAGTGTCGCAATTGCGTTTCATTGCTAACAACAAAATTAACGTATTTATTGCTCTTGCATGTATACGTGTTCCCAAGTGTAATGTCACGATTATTTGCAAAAGGATGCAACAAGGGTTTAGATAAGTCATATGTGTCTATATTCATTTATTGTTATTTTTATGTTTAAACCCTTCGGCCCTCAAAGTCACACAAATGCACGTAAAAAATTAGCTTATATGACATCCACGGGAGCAGAGTTTTAATGTACTGTAATATATCTAATAATAATAATATATACTTAATATGTAAGTTTAAGACTTTGTTTGTTTGAATGCGCTTACCTCTGGAACTACCAGTCAGAATTGAAAAAAAACTACCGTATCACAAGTGATCGTATGTTATCACGTGCTATGCTGTACGATAGCGGCGTTACCGCCGAGAAGAGTCACTTAAGAGTCTTCTAAGGTGTAGTTAATTGTAACAACAATAAGCATAATTGTTTGACATCAGAACAAAATAAGATAAAGAAGAAATATTCAAAAAAGTATGTTAAGCACAGCGCAGGTAGTATTTTTAAACAAGTATTTTGTTGTAAGACAGTGAGGCCTAGGTATATAAGAAGAAGTATGAAATTAAGATGAACGCAATAGAATGACGACCTCTCAAATTCACTGTGGAGTTACACTAGCAGATTGTGTTAAGAAACAATGGATATATAGAACAGCTTGTCTGAAAAAGAGTGTCACAACAGTGTGAGAACAGAATGTAGTAAATTGGGGCTCTATTCGATTTACGTAACATAATAGAAATGTGACGTTATCATAGATAAATACATCAATATGTTACCCATGCCATATAAATTTCAATTTTAATTGCATATAATCTGTTAACATTAAGCTGTCTCCTTCTTTGGCAAGAGGTCTGAAAGTGACAGAAACGATATTTCAAATGAAGATTGCCGGAATAATAATAGAAAGACGCTAGACGGGTAATTAGTGCCGCTGCCAATTACCAGAAAGTGATACAGAACCACGCGATTTAACAATGTAGGTATTTATTTAGAAACTTGCGCCAAACTGTTGTACCGATGTTAAATTAAATTGTTTGAACAAACTTAGATTGTCTGTACACGATAAAATGATTGTTAAAAAGTGGTTAGAAAAAGTAATTTCAAGTTATATTGAATACTTTCCGAATACTCGGCAGTTGTACGAGTATACTCGAAAGCCGAGAAGGTACTATGTGCTTCACTTCCACACGTGCCAAGACTGAATCTTCGTAAATCAATCCTTATGCCATTTTATTCCCCTCACTCTCTGATTGTACCTACATTTGTGAAACATATCTACCTACTCTTTTTTTATATTGTCTTTCTGATAAGGCGATAGATAATATACACTAATATTATAAAGCTTAATGGAATTGTTTTTTTTTGTATGCTGTAAGGGGTGTCGAATTACATCTTCAAAGCTGAAACGCCCAAATCAACCCTACCTGCACGTGGTGCGCCCTATTGATTAACGAACGAGAAAATGACGATAGCAGGGTGGTAGAGCTGTACAGTCCATCTGGGTCGCGACCACCATGTATGTGGTGAACAGTAAGTCATAGTGACTCACTTTCGCGTATCGGGTTTCGAGATCAGCCTCTCCATATACAGTTAAATTATTGCAGGACAGCGTGATAGCGGCAGTCGTCGATTGATTATGATCTCTCGGTGGTCTTCATTGTGTTAGGATTGTAATTAAATACTGTCAATTAGCCGTGATTAAAAAATATATTTTTGCTTCATATAGCTTATTTATTAAGGAAGGCTATAGGTTACATACTTAGCATCACGTTACGATACTGAGAAACAGAGCAGTAACCATGAAAGTCAAACAATCTGGTAAGCTGTAGGCAAATACGGGAACTGAGAATAAACGATATGTTACACGAATTGTCGGTGACGTTGTGGAGAGTTGATCGAATAAATTTAACACGGGTGAGATAGTGGAACAACGCTAGTTATTTTATATAAATAAAAGAGCAAGACGATTATATGAAAGTAATGTAAATTAATTAATAATATTTTGATTGTTGTATCGAGATTAATTTTTCCTCGAGTGTCCTCTAACAAATTGAGAAATATTAAGAAATAACAAATTGAACACTTTAAGAAAACTAGATCAACGATCAAAGTAATATTATTTTATTAATATTTGCTAATATAAATACTTGGAGATATTTCTAAGAAATCTTGTTTGGAGCTCAGATTAAGGCTTTTAGGCAACCTTTTGAAATTGAATGAACTTTAAAACTAAAAAAAAAAAAAAAACCACACGATTAAACGTCATTATGGTACTTAATAATTTTATTTTATTAGTAGGTACTAAGATTTCAAATCTGAAATTCGATTAGCTTTAAAATAACAAATAATAAAGATTTTGGTTTACACGCCCTAAAACATGAAATGGTATGAAATTGTTTAGATTTTAAAATGTTTAAGAAGGTATTTTAGGCTTATCTCAACAACAAAACAAAAAACAGCATCAAATGTAAAGTTACGTTGACATGTTATTGCCTAACACTGAATCATGTAAAAGTTGATGTAACAATGTTACAAAAGCTGGTAGCTAGCCGTGTGTCAGTCCCGAGAGAGTTGGACGGACGTCAATGGCTTGTGAAACATCCGTAGAGCAATCTCGTACGCTTCTCACATGCAATTCAGTTGCAAATGCGTCTGCATCTACCTACGAATATGTAATATATTCGATGAAAATTTGATTTCTTAGTGTAAACTAATCTTTGGTATAATTTATACTTAATACTAGCTGTGCCCGTGGCTTCGCTCACGTGGGCTACAGAATGCCCGCGCGAATCTTGCACGTCCGCTCCCGGTTATTTTAAAGATAAAAATGCTTATTGTGTGTGTTCCTTAGAAGATACATGTATACTCTCCCGGACTTTTTGTAGCTCTTTTTAATGCCTATGATTATGTAGTACATTAATTTGCTATATCTCTTATGGTTTACTCAGCATAAACTATTTAAGTGCCCGAATTGCTTCACCATGACCAGTTTAATTTTATTTGTGCGGAACCCTAATTCTTTTTATAAAATAAAAGTATCCTAAGTTACTCCCTATATCATCAGCTATCTATCAGTGAAAGTCCCGTCAAAATCGGTCCAATCGTTTCGGAAATTACCCGGAACAAACAGACAGACAGAAAGACAGACAAACAAAAATTTTTAAAATGGGCTTTTTGTTATAGGTATCGTTATACACTTTCATATGCATTTAGTAAAAAACTGTTATTTTGACATTACAGACTTCAGTCTTTTTCTTTGTTTGATCGTGCTAATTAATCTAAAACTACAAGGCAGATTTTAATTTTGGTTGCAGTTTTTGCATTTTGTAGATTGTATAATGAAGGTTATAGATTATATAAATTCATCGTATAACTCTATGGAATGGAGAAGTTACCATGAACATCAAGTCCTCTGGCAAGCTGTAAGCAAGTAAGGAAGGTCAGAAAGATAGAACTTTTTAATTAGTAACGAAATAGTCTTTATAGAAATTCATGAGACATTGTTTTTCAAATTTACAATAGTATCTACTTAATTTAAACATATTACATTTATTTTGTTTTTATGTACTAGGTCGTTTACACTTATAATAGGTTCACAAGTCTGAATTACATTTGCATGAATATTAAAATAATTAGCGCGCTATAAATATGTAATTATATAAATATTATTAATGTCTTATTTTAGAAGTACCTTCATATTTCATTTATGAAACCGTTCACTTCCAACGTAACAAAATATAATAACAGAAAATTCTAATCAATGCCCCTAAAATAGAAGAAAAATGATTTGCTTCGCGTTAAGAATACAAATGAAGCAGTAAAACAATACGGTCAAAAGTAATCAAACGTTGATGTTCGGATATTTTATAAATTATAACAAGTAAAGAATCAAGTAAAATTTTAATTGTTAAGGTGACTTCCAGGTTTGAGCAAACGTCTAAACAGCAAAAGCAAAATGAATTACTAAGCATTGTAAAATAAAAAAAATATTGAGATTAAAAAGCTACAGATACATTTTTAATTATCGTTGTAATACTGTTTTTATTATTAAAATGGGTGTTAAACCGCCCAAAAGAAGATGAAGTGTCGTGAGCTTAGAACCGACGGCTATTCAATATTCATGACGCCTCTCCGTTCCATCCTACGTCCGTCTTGAGATTCTCGCTAAATTACTCAATAATAGTAAGTAACTACATGAATTAATTTGTAAGTAAATTATCTTCAAACTAATTTTTTACTAGAAGTCTGGTTTAAATTGCATGTATACAGTCAAAATCTGTATAAAACGGAACGAAACGCACGTTTCAAAATGGGCCAATTTGATTTTAATGAATCGCCTACCTGTTCCAACTATCTCTCTCGGAGGCGAACCAGAACGAATACTATTTACAAAATAAATTGATAATAAAAACCAACAACTGTGAATGTGGCAGTTTCCAAGTGTCCTGACCCTGACCTCATCAAAATTGGCGAGTGATTGTGGGTCACTGGATATGGGTTATCGCAACCAATGACCGTTTATAATCAATCATTAGTCATTAATAAAAAATATTTCCTGAATGGTAAATTGGTACACATGTTGTGGTTTACAAAAACACCCATCAGACCAGCACATAACAGCACTCGTACTACTACTTTATGATGGAAAAAAGGTGAGACGGGGATGGCTTAGTAGTAATATCTTGGACAAATTTATCTCACCTTTATTTCAGTATAAAAAATACATCGATCCTAATAATAATATTATCTACATTTTAGCACGACCTTTGTCTTTTAATTCTTAGAGCAAGATGTAGGATTGTTACTATAACAATGTATTATTTTAACAAACGGGTAAGTTGTAGGTAATAAATATAACACGATACCCACTATATTAAAACCATATATTTTTAGTAACAATGAAAACTTTATTTTATTTTATACAAAAAAGGTAACAAACAAGCATATGACCTGCTTAATGGTAAGTGGCTACTGATGCCTATAGACGCTAGTAATTTCAGGAATCACTAGCGCGTTACCGACTTGACCCCCCTTCCCCAAGGAGCTCTGGAAACCCTACTCACCGCGGGAACAATCTTCTGTAAGGTGGAGGTATACCAATAGTCGGACTGCCACAAGTAGAGAGAAATCCCCAAAGAAATTTATCTATGCCCTACCTCTCTTTAAATTACTGAAACTGAAATATGTATTTAGTTCCTCCTATTATTACTTAATGGCCAAGTTTGTTTATATATGATTATGCTGATGTCACGTGGGTAGAATATTTTTCTAATTTTCAGAATTCAAGAAACGCTTTAACAAGATGCCGGCTCTTTTGTTAAAACTGTACAGTGAGTTTTTTTGGCAACATAAAACTTATGTTCTAGCTATTAGTTATAATTCACTTCAATTGTGCACAATAACCAAATGATATCACGCAAATGCCATCAATATGCAGTCAAATAACGCTAATTTATGAATTTTAAATGAAAACATCTGTCTTGTTGTTAATTTAAAAGCTTATTTGTTATTCCAGTAAATTATTTATTTTCATAAACATGGTAGTTCCGTTTCTGTTGCCAGGAAATTAATCAGCTCCAAATTATTTTAAAGTAATAAAATTTTGGTAAGCATTAACGTTTTTGTTATTAAAATCAGTAGGTACTGTGAGTATTAATTAGCTATGAAGTGAATATTCACTTTAATGTAGATACTAAAGGTAAAATTTAGGACAAATAATGTTGATTTTAATAGCTGTAAAATTTAGAACGATTCTATAAAAGGTACACAGTTATTATTTATGTAAATAATTAATTGAAAATACACTTTTACATAATATTGAATAATGATATTATTGAATAATTTAATATTATTAACATCGATGACGAAATAACCAGTACAAATTTAATTTAATTCCAAATCAACAATAAAATTGTACTCATAAATTAATAGTTTCATTGGCTTTTAGTTATCTATTGTGGTATTTATTACTTGTCTATTTTATTGTAATTTTTGTTTGTAAGCGTTCCTAAAATTGTAAAATCCATTAAAATTATGAATGCGAAAGTAACTCTGTCTGTCTGTATATTTGTTACGTTTTCACGCCTATATCACTGCACCAATTTTGCTGAATTTTGGTATAAAGATAGATTGCACCTTGGAGAAGGGCATAAGCTATATTTTGTCGTAAAAATAAAACTTGAAATTATCAAAATAGGAAATGAAAATATGCATATGATCCACATCAAACAAATTTTGATAATAGTCCTTAGAGAAGGATATTTGGTTGATGTAGGCATTACTTTGCGGAAATCCGCATCCAGTTAATCGTTTCAGTAACTAACATCTCTCTTTTAGATTTTTTTTATTTTCCACTATTAGTTTCAAGTTTATCATTTTCAGGTTCAACTCAATAATTAATAGCAAACCATTTTTGTTGCAGAAAGACGAAATTACCATTTTATCATACAGGCGGAAGTGGCAAAGAATATCGGAATAAAGTAATTACTTACAGAAGGACATAGGTCGCCTTATGTTACGAAAATAAAACTTGAAGAGCTGAAATAGGGGATGAAAGTTTGTATGAAGGACCCATTATGTGTCAAATTAGGGATATGAAAATTCGTAGTTATGCTTTGAGTCAGAAATAAAAGTGGTTTCACATTTTTCAAAAATCCTTCCAGCAAGCCGGTACAATAAGGGATGATTTTAATTATTTTTTAAAACAAGGATAAAAGTTACTTTTTGCTCACGCCGGTACAAGTCGAAAGTGAACTGATGGCAATTCCATTCACGATGCCACGTAAAGAGCGTCAATGACGTAGATATCTACTTATAAAATATCACTGGGTTAATGTATTGGATTCATATTAGCATATAATTACAATACCATACACATGTGATAAACCCATCTATGATTTTTTTATTTGTCATGTTCCGAAATTAGTCGGTTTATATGCAGTAATATAGCGAGGTGGTAGAAATTGCGACCACCATACCCTTAGCTATAAACCCATCTATATTGTATTTGATTTTTCGTGTTTCAAATCAGTAAGGTTATATATCCAATAATACGAAGACGAAGTCGCAGATACCAGCTAGTAAAAAAAGAAATTTAAAATAGGGTAACATTTAACTTAAAAACTTTTATATTCTGTACACGTTATATCAAAAAATCTTACTATGGTAATGCCAAGATATACGAAATAGGACTCACTACTAAACGGAGATATTGTACATACAATAATAATAAAAATCGTGATTAAATTACATAAATACTGTTCTAATTTTCTTAGTAACAGCAATATTAAGTAATACAGTACAAGTACAGTAATTTAAACTCACCACCACAATAACAAAGTTCTTAGATAGTCAGTTTCGGAAACTCCGATTACCTCCTAATCGCTTAGGCTGCCGCTACTATCGCCACAAGCGATTTAGCTAGTACTTATCATGGATGAACTTCGAATTTAATCATGCAAATTTATTATACGATTTATCGATTAAGTACATTAAATTTAATAGGAAAGAGACTTCGATTCCTTTCTAGGAAAACTTTATTGGTTTTTTTGTTACATTTTATAGAGCTCCTAAGTCTAGCTTATCTTCGGACTAATCAGTTAATTTACGTTAATCATAAATAAAAAAATGTGTACATGATAGTTTTTACTTCTCCAATTTTATTTTTTAAAGTCTTTTTAAATATAACCATCTGTGTTTGGCGGTCTAATTATTACATATTATTTTGATTTCGGAATGAACAACATTGCATTTTATTCGTATTTTATTTTACACAAGTTAGCAAAATGACTTGATTGTATCTGTCTATAAATACTGACCAAGAGAATAGAGATGACTGTTAAGAGGGTAAGATTTCTCAACATTGTAGTCATGATGTCAGATCGTGAAACGACCGTGAAATTACTATCCAACTAATCAGTATATTGACCAGAATATCTACTTCAACGATTAACAGATTTACTTTTATTTCCCGATGTGTACATAATCAAAATTCCGGACATAATACGAGCGGCGGTACGACAAGAAGTCATAAAATAAGTGGCATTACAATCGACGTAGCGAGAGTAAATTAATTGAGTGTCCTTTAATTTGGCTATGAAACGTGTTGCTAGTTTGTGTCCTAGCACGTAACTAATGTTGACATATCTTTAGATACGAGCACTTATAATAAATAGTACAATTAAATATTAGTATTGTAGAAGAACTATTGCAAAGGGAGGATCCTCCGACCAGACGGGTGTTATGTCTGGCGGGCAGCTACCCAACTTTTTTTTTTTTGAACTGACTACACTGTTAGCCTTAGGGGCCCTATCCAAAACCAGAGCCGCTGCGGCTTTTACAGCTTCACCGTACTTGGGGGCGAGCGCTTAGGGCACTCAGCCGCGAAAGTTTGTGACGACCCGCACGAGGGTGCCAGAGTGGCCGAACCTCGGCTCAGGCGGTCGTCGCGAATGCGAAAAGGTCCGCGATCTATCTAATTCCCTAATCCTAAGAGAATTCGAACTAACATATACTTATATGCACGTCCTCCTCCTCCTGGGAGGAAGGAGGGGACCATGCGTATTTGTATTTAGTAATCGGAATGGTGCCCCCAACGGTTGTAGTCGGGTTCTTGTATATATACTCAATTGAAGAGTTAATTTCTATAGCGCGATGTAGGGGATGCGTCGTATGTGGCTCGATAGATGTCGCTATGTAGATGTCGCTACAGTTATGATATTATTGTTAATTATTAGATAATTGATATATATATACTTATATATATATTGATATATATATATTAATATTTAGAATAATATGTTTTGGTTTTTGTAATTCATATATTTTTTACGCTTACCTTTTTGAAGTTGGTATTATTGAGTTTTTCTAAAGTGGCAACACTAGATAACTGTCAATGAAGATTTTACGATATACGGTGTTTATTTTTTCGTGCAGTATTAATTAAAGAAATATCAACAAGTTCCAAGTCATTTCACTCGCCAATATCCCACATATATTAATATTATATATTAATTATTATTATAATAGCGGCGGACGCGCACGGTGACATCGAATTTCAAAAACGTCGATCATTGTCAAACTTGTCAGGGTTGCCAGTCTGTAGACGATAGAAACTGCTAAAATGGAGGGACAATTCAAATTACTTTTCGACCAAATGAAAATCGAGAAAAAACAAATATTATATTTGAAAAAATAAATTTATAGCTAGATCCGTTGATAAAAGGAAACAAAGTTATGAAATGTAAAATCGAGGTTTTAGAAAGGAAGATCGTATATTTAGAGAAGGAAAAGAAAAAAATAACATTCTTGTTTTCGGTTTGGAAGAAAAAGAAAAATCTCTTACGGAGTTATTGCAAGTAGTGCAAGATACTAAGCAGACTTAAAAATTACTTTGGAACCAAACGATATATCAAAGATTTATCGCATTGGAGCCATTAAAGAAAATTAAATACGACCGGTGCTTATTGCTTTTCTAATCAGTTAGAAGAAAAACTAGATATCTAAGTTGAAAAGAAACTTAAAACAGATATACGTCACTGAAGATTTGCCAAAAGAAGTCCTAGATAAACGAAGAGAATTGCAACCAAAATTTTAAGGGGAACGTGTGAAGGGAAACTTTGGGTACATAAAATACGATCAATTGATTGTTAAGGAAGGAAATTTAAATAAAGAAAAAACGAAGAGAGATGAGTCGACGTCACCAGAAAATCTAAACTATGTTAAGAAGCCAGTGAGCAACATTTTGTCAGTTAAAGATAACAGAAAGAATGTTTTCGATATGAAAGATATAATCAAATCATGAACAAAAAAAGGAAATAGAAATAAGTTAGGAGATGAAACAATAAAATTAATGGAAGATAGAAATAAATTGTTAGAAAGACGAAAAGATAATCGCAAAAACATAGCGGACATCAGTGAAAAGATTCAGGTATCAATAAGAATACACAGAAAGGAAAGAACGGTTGAATATATTAAAGGAACAAATAGAGAAAACAGGCGGAATGAAATTGGGTCTAAAACAACTTAAGAAATATATACAATGAATACCTAACATAAAAAAAAAAATTAAGAACACTAGACCGCTGAGTACAAAAAGATCTTCGATAGCTAAAGATGCTATAGAATTCTATAAAGAACTTTATACTAAGAGGGATAAAACAATATGTACAGAAGCAAACAGAGACTTCATTGATGAAGAAATACCATGTATAGTAGAAGCAGAGGCTGTGAGAGCTATCCAAACTCAAAAAAGTGGCAAAGCACCTGAAGACGATAAACTCTCAAATGAGCTATTGAAAGAAATAATAACGAAGTAAGCTATCGATATGTAGTCTAGCGAAGTATTCTAAATATAAGGTTAAAAGACCGGTGGACCATTTCAAGAATAAGGAAAAGAACAAAGGTAAGCGATGTTTATAAAAAAATTAAGAAATTGAAGTGGAATTGGACTGGACACATCATGAGAACAAACAGAGAGAAATGGACGAAAGACATCATAGAATGGTACCCAAGAAACGGGAAAAGACAAAGAGGACGTCAAATAAAGAGATGGGATAGGCTTATGTCGGAGTGACATCCTGACAAACAAACTAGTTGCTGAAAATATATGCTTTCATTATTTACTTTAGTTTATAAGTCGTTTATTAACATTATTTATGTTATGTTACCTATGGTCAGCGAATAAAGGCTTTATCTATCTATCTATGATCATATCAATATAAGGGTTACAATATATATAGTTATAAATGTCCGCCCCTGCACACGAGTGAAGGCAGTGACGAGTATTCTTTTGTATATATAATTTCCCTACCAATACCAATTGATCTTCAAATGTCCAATCTACATCAACCATAATCCTAATATTGGTAAGAATGTAATACCTCTAAAATACTTTTACAATTATTTAATACGTTATGTCAAACTGGTTTATATGACATAAGATGTATGACGAACCACTATTTTAGTATTTTCGGGATATGAAGTGGGGCGAATATCTGCAAAATAAATAAATATGCGTAACATTTTTTAGGAAATGAAAGTGAGTCGTTATGATATTCCAACATATTTAAGGCAACTGTGTAAGGTAGGCCGGATCGTTGTCGGATGTGTATAGGCTGGAGTGCGGTGTGAGGCAGGGCGGCCTCACGTCTCCTCACTTCTTTAGTCTGTACATAAACCGGTTGATCGTTGAGCTCAGCAACATTTATCTAGGTTGTTATGTAGACGGAATATGCGTCAACATTATTAGTTATACTGATGATATGGTGTTGCAGAGCCCATCGATTAACGCTATCATAAGGCTACTTACGATGTTTGAGAAGTATGCAAAGATCCTTGGGCTCAGGTACAATGTTAAGAAAAGTGAGGTCCTAGTCTATAAGACAGGCACTAAAACCTACCTGATTGCACCACAGTTGAAAATGTGCGGATGTCTCTTAAAGCAAATCGCGTATTGTCGGTCATTCTACACATGCAGACTGTGGCTCAATTACACGCAGAGGGCATACAACGCTCTGTTACACTATACAACGCTGTCGTTATAGAACAAAAGGATTTTAACTTTTTAACTTAATAAACAATTAAGACTCTAATCAAACGGTCTGACCGTTTTAGGAGTGGTCATATTTATTTTTAATTTTGCAGTTATAATATTTTATCTTAGGCTGTATTATTCAAGATATGATATTGATAGTTCAACTGTGTAAGTGATGAACGCGAAGGGGCAGATAGTTCGAACACTGCGTCGAATGACGTAGATTCGAATTCTGCAATAAGTTTTATCGTTTGACACAGGAATACATTTTGATGGTATTAAGCATTCATAATTTGAGAATCAAATCTATTGATTCCCTGTGAGTAAAATCCATTACGACATCAGAAATAATAATTTTTTTTTTATGTTTTAATCATTATTAAATCAAGAATTTAATAGTTCTTAGTGTACCACTTACCAATAAAAGAGGTGATTATGGAGATGATGTAAAAAATATACTAATAAAATTAAGTTTTAAAATAATAACAAATAAAAACTAATCCATTATTTATTAACCGTAACTTCATTCATAAACAATATAAGTTAAGTCGTAACGACGCAAATCGATGTTCCAATAATAACAAAACGCCAACAAAAACGTTGTTGCTCTTGTAAAAGCGCTTGTAAAGGCGTCTTTCGTTATTCTTCTGAGCTTTTTGCTTTTAAACTTCTGAACAAATTTCAGAGAGCTGCGCTACTGTCCTAAGTAAAAAGTTGTTTGAATATAAGTATTCTTTTGTAAATCTACGCCGCTGATGCCAAGTTGTAACTAATTTATTAGCTCGGAGTAGCTTTATCTTCTTATATTGAGTTTTTTTTAATTTAAAAACTAAAAATTTACTTAGAACTTAAATCATACTCTTGTCGGTAAACTAAATAGTATTTTAAAAATCAGTGACTGAAAAGCGCAGCCAACCAACCAACTTACATATAAAATTAAATTCTCTGGAGATTCAATAACATCTTCAATTATGAAATCTTTTTCAACTATGTTGTAACTAAAATCACAACCATAGTAATATACTTATATACACGCTAACTCTGTTGCAATGATTAGGATTGATTTCCTGTAATCTTAAACTATTTTCGAGAAATTGTTTCTCTCACCGAACGTTATTAAGACAACAGCAATGAAATGTATCTTGCTATACAGTATTCTGTTGTTTTTTTTTTCAATTTCAGTATAAATTTGTATTATAATTTTGACCTTTTAATGAAATAATTTATATGAATAAATTTGTTTTGTAATCGAAAGGTCAAAGTTTTTATACCCAAAAAAGTGAAATTACTATATAAGGTAAATTTGAATATTTATTCTGAGAGAATTGTGGTGGGCTAGAAACGTGATGCCTTGGCTTCAAGATTATCTTATGGAAATACTAAATGAAATAATACAAGTTTTAACTTACTATCACTCATTTTCTTCAATATACACTGTACTCCTTATCAACTACTGACCGAAAATGAACTCTACTAACCAATCATTTAATCCTGAATTAAATATTATATTTGTGTTTGTAATCTTATTCGAAAACGGGCTATTCTTAGCCAACGGCTTAATAAATTTCTCTGTTGTTTATATATGTACATACCTATATCAACTTAAGAATCCGATTGAAACTGTTATAAATAGTTTTCTTGAGAGATATAATAGGTGATAGTTATATAAACATTAAGTAGTGATTGGTGGCTGTACGGCTACATAAGTACCTACGTTATTTTACCTCGTTAGCCTAGTGGTCGTAAGCGCGACTGCTATGATCAAGGTCCTGGGTTCGATTCCCAGGGCGAGCAAAGTGTTATTGGGTTTCTCTATGAAATTCTCAGTAACAGCTCGGAGTTTGACTTTGTGCCCGATTAATGGTACTAGGCTCGCCCCCTATTACATGGGACCTAAAAACATACACGGCGAACTGTGGGTGGACGTTAGTACACCTCTGTCTAACTCTTCGGGGATACAGGCGTGGCGGTATATTATGTTATGTTATTTTGTAATTCATTAGTGTCATCGACACCAGACATAGCTATATCTGCGATTCAGCATGAGCACAATCGTGTGATTGTTATAATTTATATTGTTAGTTGCAATAGTTCACTCAGTAAGGTAACAAAACATTTTTGTAACATGATAATAAAACAGTTTTCGCTAACATAACACTTTATCTCCAATAAACATGCTACGATACATTTGTAAGAACATGACTTACTCTTTACCACAGTACCACTCTACAGTGCTATTAATAATGTTAATTTGTAAAAAATAAAATATATTAAAAGCGGAATTATTTGAATCAGTATTACAATAATGAGTCCATAAAGTATAGCCTGTGTGTACCTGTTCTGTGTAGCAATTAGCATGGTGCAGCTTATAATGCGCCGCAGTAATTACACTTGCGCAGCCACGCCGCGCCGCCGCGCCGCGCCGCGCTACTGCCACACTGGAGCACCAACTACCGACAATTACGAGCATCGTCTACTGTGCTCTCCAGTATAAAACCTTCGAACTTGCATTTTAAATTAAATTACGTGAAAAATGTGACTTTATTTGTTATTCTAAAATAACAACATAAGCAACTTAATTCTCACAAACTGTCTCAACATGAAAATGTAATAATAGACGTAATAAGATAATTTTTCATAATACATGTTTTGCTATGTTGCTTTAGTACTAGATGTGCCCCATAGTTTCAACCGTGTCTTTACATCACGCCGTGTCGCTACAACCGCGTCTCCGCCAATGCACCCGTCTTGTACCCGTGTAGCTTATCCTTTTTCTTACTTCCTCTACTTATCTACAGATTTCCTAAATTGCTTGTCGTTCATTGTTAGTGCTGTTCTCCTTAGAGTGTTTGCGTGAAGTGTATACTATGTTTCGTCAATAAATAGACCTACATAAGGGCAAAATATTTTTTTATATCTGACTGGTAGTTCCAGAGACTAGCGTGTTTAAACAAATAAACAAAGAAAAAATAATAGTTTAAAAAAATTTAAAAAAACACGCTTTCATAAAAAATCCAACTGAAAAACAGAAAATAAATTTAATAAATTTGATTAAGTACAGTGTAAAAAAAATGAATGTACATTATTGTAAAAAAAGCGTGGGGTGTATTCAAAGCGCTTTTTAAGATATTATATTATCGAAGTGATAATTCTTCTACTCATTATCTGTCAATAAAATGTTTATAATTATTGACACTATGCACCCCACGCTTTTTTTTACAATAATGTACATTCATTTTTTTTTACACTGTACTTAATTAAATTTTATTTTCTGTTTTTCAGTTTGATTTTTTATGAAAGCGTGTTTTTTTAAGTTTTTTTAAACTATTATTTATTTTGAACTTTTTAGTTAAATTTTTTAAACTATAAATTATTTAGTTCGATTTGCTAACTATCAACCGCCCTTAATGTGTACAAATGTGTTCCGATTGTATCTTGGTTAAGAACACATATTCAAAGATTTCTATGATGCCAATATAAACAGCGAGACACATAGAGGTGCAACCTTATTTACATATACAGTCAGTCACATTAATGCTTTAGTATGGAATTTTCAATCCGTAATCACTCTACAAAATATTATAATCATAGGAGCGAATCTGTTGGCGGCACTGAGAATGAGGATGAGTGTAAATTTTCACTCTGTGACTGATTGTAGATTTTATGGTTTATCTCCTAATCGAATCATTTCATTCAATGCTTCACTGTTACATGTGGAGTTCTTCCTGTTAATTTTGAGCAATCAAGTTCTTCAATTCGTATACCGTCCAAGGATCTTCCACGACTAAGTGCCACATAAGTTTGTCCAGCAGCAAACAATCGCGGACCCAAATAAATGACTGCATGATCAACTGTACAACCTTGCATGCCCGAAAGAGTAAGTGTGGAACTGCACCCATGCGTAGTTCGCGCACTAACTCTATCTCTCTTACTCGCATGCAAAGAATGCGGAAAGAAATGAATTAATCCTGGCGATTCTAATTAGGATAATCGGATGCTTTGATCGGATTATTGCATTGTCATCGACTTTTGACAGGTGTGCAAAGTTTGAATGAAATCTGATCATTCAAAGTAGGACAAAATCGAGCTCAAAGGGGTCGGTTACATACATACATACAGGTGAAGCTAATAAAAGCGTGTTAAAAAAACAGTCATTTGAGCTTTATAATATTACTATAATTATCATAAATGTGATTTTATATGTAACCAGAAAAAGGGCATTGGAAATCCGGGACACAAAATTTTTATCCGGATCCAATGAACCTGTTTAATAAATATTACTATTAATATTCAATGGGAAGTAAATTTCGCTATTGCTCTCAACTAACGGCCGTTTTCCATAAACTATCTATCCGTTGTTTCAGTTGCTAAAGATAGTCAATAAAAATCTTTTGTCCTTACTTTTTTCAATAACCTAGCAATGGATAGTTTTTCGTATCTACATAATATATATCCTTATCCTATAGCTTGAATATATAATAGGAAAGTCAATATCTTTCTTAAGTTAAAAACAGTACTTATTACAAATATGTACTAATCGGCGATAATAAACTCTGATATATTATTAAAAACGGCCGTTAGACTACACAAAATTAATAAATATCATTAACCACCATTCACTACTATACAATTATTAGTTATAATGCTAGACTAACTTATGTATCTATAGTATACAAATACAGAGCCAGCCAAAACGATATATTCCTTTATAAATTTAAAACCACATAGACTGATACAAAATACAAAATTTTCTCAAGCGTAAAGAATGCATGCAGCATGCCCACGCTTCGCTATCTTAAGGCCCGTCTTCGTTGTCACGATGCATCCAGCCAAACTGCCTTCAATAAAGCGTTGTTGCCAACGCAAATGTATACAGATGTTCTCCTGCACTTTCATGCATTTTAAACACGCATTTTGGTAGGTACAAAACACATTATTTTAATATAAACTGAGTTCCATCGTGCAAAGTAAACTGTACGAGAATTGCTTGCCGAATTGAGTTCCTTATCACGGGATGTGAGCTACACGGGAAAAAGTGTTCGACCGACACTAAAAAGAAATAAACACATACATCTATAGGATTTATTCTGCGAGAGAATGAGATAGAACATGCACGGTTAATTCAAGTCTTTATTTACACGACTACGATTTTCACATCGTCGAATGGGCCTAGCTGTGACCAGACTAAACTTGTACGCACTGTTGTACGTAAAGTATGACTGGTAGAAAGTTCGAGTCCTGCTGACTTAGAATTTTTATATAAACTTATTTTTCTTTAGTTTTTGTTTACAAAGTTATGAAAATAAATATTTTATTATTAATTACTAGATGTACCCGCGGTTTCACTCGCGTGGACTACAGAACTGTTGGTTATGATGATTAAGAAGATATCTTTTTAGATACCTAAGTAACAAGTATCTAAGGAGTAAATAAAATGGTCAATATCTACCAGTAGTTTTTGCGTGATGCAGGAACTACGGCAAATCTCAATCTTTTTATTTATAAATATAGATTATTATAAAAATATAGACAGATTATACCATAAACTTAATCAATACATTCAATTTATTGTGTCCCCCAACAGCCCTCGAGTTTTTTTAAATGTGATTCTTTCTGATATTCTTTCTATCCCTTTGAAAATAAACAACACAATATGCGACAACCTCATTTTTAAGAAAGATTAAAATGTCTTTCACTTTGATTTTTTTTTACGAAAGCTTATATATATATATATATAACTTTCTTGGTAAAAGTAATTATAATACTTAGCAATGAAGATATATACACAAATTAACTTGTGGATTTGAATTATTATTTTTATATTTCTCATATTTCTGTGTAATTATTATTTCTTAAAGGTGTTTTTGTGCCAATATCTTATCTCTCTTAATTATTTATGAAAATTAACGATTGAAACAAAACAACAACAAAGAAATGATTAAAATATCTGTTGCATCTGATATATTATTTATATACACATAATATTGTGCAAAATAATCTTACGAGTCAGCTAATCTTTTCATAATTAGCTAAACAAACTATTCTATTATTGTGACCATAAGAAAGACAGAATTTTAAAAATCCGAAGTTTCATAAAAACTTTATAATTGTGTCCATGGTGTCTGTCATTACTTATATAATTTATTTTGAACTCAAAATATTGGATTAATTTCTGTGAAATGAGCTTCATTTCGAGTCAATCTACATTGCTACTCACATCTTGGCAATCCCACAGGAAATGCTTTGTAATTTCGATTCACTTCTCGCATTTGAGCAGTGCAATTACGTAAAAAACCTCACTGTCAATGCATAATATATATGTGAAAAACATACAGTTTAACTACAAAAACAAAAAGGAATTATTTTTCCCAAACGAGTAATTCATCCAACAGTTAAAGAAAAATAGTTTTTATTTAACAATTGAGCGCCGCTATTTGCGCGTCTGTCGCTTTACTTTCGCCATGTGACTCTTTTTACACAAAACTTGATTTCGATTCGCGTGCCAGAGCGATGTTTACGAAGTAAGATAGCTTTTTGTTTTCGAGTTAACTCTCTGTCTTTGTATCTCCATTTACACCAAATATTGCTACTTCAAAGACAGTTTTAAGACAGTTTAAAACCTAATGTGATGTAAATGGTTTTTTAATGATACCTAACCCCATATTATATTTTTTCTCAAAGGGTTGTGTGTGTGTATGTCTATGGCAACGTCATATTTTTCCTAATTCTTCAGCAAAATTAATGATTCCAACATCATTTTAAAGTTTATTTTTGACGAAACATAGACAGATAGTTTAGCATTAAAATTATCAATATGATATAATTTTAAAATATATTATAACCTTTAACCACCTAGTACTTAAATATGAAAATAAAATGTTACAATTACTTTATCCAAATTTTCGTTGGTACTTCCGCCTGAATAGATAAACGGTTGTTTCGTCTTTCTGCAACAAAAAAACGCTTGTTATTAATTGTTAAGATGAATCTGGAAATGTTAAATGTGAAACTAATCAACAACAACAACAACCTCAACAATTAATAAAAAACGTTTTTTGTTGCAGAAAGACGAAACACCCGTTTATCTTTTTTAATGCTGAAGTAGCAAAGAAAATTTGGATGGGTAATATAATTACGATGGATTTCCGCAAAGTAATGCCTACATCAATCAAATATAAAATATTAAATTGAAAGCCAGTTTTATAACGTACTGTGAAAATTTACCATTTTTTATTTTATTAATGTGCTGAACTTTTCAAATAGCTGGCTGGTAACAGCGACGAAGCGCCTCTATTTGCTTGTGTGTATGCTTCACTTCTTCCACCACGAGACTTTATTTACCCACTGTTCAAGACTGTGTCTGAAAACGATGTGTTCACATCCTGATTATCTTATTTCCAGTCAACGCGCACTTTGTTACAGAATCGTAAGCTTGATTTTTAATGAATTTTAGATTACATTTGCGCAATACAGTGATAGAAATACTTTTAAAGTGAAACTTTGTAGGTGGCGATTCGATATCAATTAGACGAAAATTGGTAGTGAAATTTCAGGACGAGTTACGTTTTGCCACATTTCGTTACACGAGAGAAAAGAAAGATATAACGTAAAGAGAAGGAGAAAGAGAGTTACACATTGCATTTTAAGAAGTTTCACTTCTATGGCGTGTACAGTTTTATTATTTATTACACTCAATTATTAATAAAACCGTTATGTATGTATCTTTCGTTATTAAAACTAGCGCGATACAGTGACACTGCACTTGCAATTACTAGCTACCAACAGAAATTTGCACTGCACTCCATACAGGTACATAGGTTCTGTAATGGAGATTTTTTTGGCTAGTTAGATTGCCAGATTACAAAATGCATATACGCATGTTTCTTCCTTCCTCCCAGAAGGCAGGAACACATATATATGTATAGTTAGTTAGATCGAATTTTACGGATAGGGAATTAGTTGGATCGCGACTTATTTGCATGTACGGTAACAGCCCAAGCCGAAGTTCAGCCACTTTGGCACCCTTGAGCTTGTTACCTCGCTTTCGCGGCTGAGTACCTTCCGCGCTCTTCCCCAAACCCGGTGAAGCTGTCAAAGCCTCTAATGGTTCCACGTCTTTTAATAGAACCAGTAAAGTCAGTTTGAAAAAAAAATATTGCTCTTAATCTTCATCATTAGTGAAATCAAATTCTACTTCGATATTTAAAAAAAATATAAATACGTTTAAAACATAACACTATTGGCCGATTTTTAATATTTAAATTATAGCTTCATTTTTTATTTCTCAAAAATTAGGTAGATTAATTAAAAATATATTAAGTAAAAAGGCAATTTTTTATTATATAATTTAAATATCTTAAAATACTTTGTCCTCAGTACGATGCTTTTTTTCTTTTCAAAGATGAAAATGGTATTTTTGTTAAGGCATTTACGAATAGTTAGATTTTATGAATGAATCATAGTAAAATATAATGTAGGCATTAAATAAAAAATACTGTGTAAACCGGTCAACTGTAACTTAAGATATAAACGTATAAACAACAAAACTTTATTTTTCCAATAAAACAAGCCGGGAAACTAATATAAAATTAATTAGAAAGTCAAAGTTTCAATACGTTTGTCTTCCTATTAGGTGGAGGTTCGTTTTATGTTGGATTTGCCAACATTTGTCGAACGTGTTTCAACTTATAAGGTCGGATTTATGTTACAATAGTAAATTTTTGGGTGAAGAGAATCAACTTTATTCTGAAGACTCAAGGAATAAAAATATCCGTTTAGAGTAAGAACCTTGTTCGATATTTTATTACGTAACTACCTATATACGCCTATACCTTTAGTTGTGTGCATACACTTTTGAATTCAATTCAACACAATATATTAAATTTTGTGCGTAACAAAGGAGAAATAAAATAATTATATCTTTATAACGATTAAAATGTAACAACTACATCAATTTTTTAAACAAAAATAAGTAAACATAAAACCGCTGTTAGATTGTGAACAGACCCTAATAATTTTGAATTTTTGAGGTTGTATCTATTATGAAAGCAAACTCATGATATAATAGGACTGGACTAATTTGTTTCTGGAATCGTTATGATCCCAGTCTCAACCTGACCTAATTTTAGGGTTAGTTTACAATCTACGGACAGCTTACAATCTGACTTGATTATTCATACCCTAATGATTGGTACAATTATCCGGTGACATAAATATTATTATCACTATATTCATTGCATAAGAACTTATTGAGAGGGGTTCAAGATGATATTGATTTTAGTTAAAACTAACAAAGGCTTCTACCAAAATTGACGGGTGTAGACATTTCACCGAATATGTACCACGAGGCTAAAGACAAGACGTTATCGGCATCGTTATTCAAAAGAGCTGTATTGATGTAGAGGACAGCCACTTATACCCATATACTGTCGGCTCGTACAAACTCCAATACATGAACGCTTAAAGGATTGTCAAGGAGACGCCGGCCGACGTTTTCGCCCCTTGTTAATATTCCAACTGACATCACCGGGATCTACTGTCTCACGAATCTTGAATAGAAGGCTCTGCGCAACAAAAGGCTTCCTGAATTTTGAGTAGTTGACGTAAAGACAAGGACGAAACGGAAAACAACCCTCAGCATAATAAAAGTAACTCTACCTCCTTTGTGCTTTAAGTAACGTTCTTCGTAAGCGAGAAACTATGATGTTATCTTTGCAAATAATTTAAAGAATTTTCTTTTACAATTCTTTGCGTTGTGCGATGTGTTGTTCCGTGGCGCCTTAGTTGATTAAGTAATCAATCCGTCTAAACACAGATCTTTTAGCGGTGCGCTGGAAACCGCGCTGAGCTTGCGCATTTATACACGATATACACCACCAGTAACACAATTAATTCGGCTCACTAATTACGTACATACGTTTATTTAGTGAGGAAAATCTAATCAATATTATTGCAAAGAGGTGTTTTTTTCCTCGAAACTCCACATCTCTGTTAGTTATTCGTCAAAATTAATTATAGAAACATCATTTCAAAGTTAATATTTATAGCTATGGACTAAACATAGACAAATGGTTTAAAATTAATGTTTTCTTTAAATGAATTTATACTTTTTCATTGGGAGTATTTGGAGTATTTGGGAGCATGAAAATATATTCAAGGCGCCATCTATTAACAATCTGTTCTAACATGACAGCTGTTAGTAGGATCAGAGTATTTTTTTATTTATCCGATTAAAAGCATTGGTAATGAATTGATTGGTGTTCAAATGTCCATTGATACTTACGTCTAACATAAACACGGATTTTTTTTTACTATTTCTAACTCGCACATGTCAGCTTGTTTTTTTATTATTATTCTTTATAGGATTACTTGATGTTAAGTGACGAAACCCGATATGGTAAAACGCTAAATCAAATAAGAGGGCTGGCTCTCAAGTATAGCTGCCGGCAACAGTTCACATTAAAAAGTCAACATGCCTTACAATTTCATTGGCCCGGTATACTAAATTCCGAGCATTGGTAAAATTAACCAGGTGATTATTTATTAAAGTGACTTACTAATCATAAGCTTTTGTGATTTAGTAAGGATAAATGAGTTTACCTTTGCTTAATTTACCGATTCGGAAGGGAAAGCAACGTTGAATGAAATAGGCGGTTGGTGCCGGCGGGTGTTGTCCCGGCACATAATGACGCCAATTAGTCCGTGTCGCTGTGTTTAATTTATATTGAGATTGGCAAAACTTCCTCTTAACTCTAAGCTACCGACTATAGCACTATAAAGGAAATAACTTTTTAATTTTCACACTTCCATTATTTATTTTGTGTCACATTAGTTGTATAAAAACAGAACAAAAATTTTAAGGTTTAAGCCTATTATTTTTTCAAAAATGGTCCAAATCTCAGTGTTAATGTTAGACATAAGTATCAATGGACAAAAGAACACCAATCAATTCATTGCCAACGCTTTTAATCGGATAAATAAAAAAAAAAAAAATATCCTTAAGAAAATATTAATATATAATTATTACTATGTAATTATTTTAATGTTATGTAATTATGTTTTTATGTTATCCTTATTGTTATTATAATTTATTTTGTCTTCACATCCGAGCACATCTTCTCTTTTATTGGATTTTGCGTTATTACATAGAGCAAGCAGTAAAGCTTTTGATCAAATCAATTAAGTGATGCGAAAGCCTCAAGCTTGAGATAGAAGCGAGGGTATTTCCTTTATATTCCCGGTTAAAAGAATTCAATTAAATCAATAGATATCCAAAAATATATTTAAAAAAAATTTAAGTAAAGAATACTTAAATTTTATTTCATAAAGCTAACAATAAATTGTTGTGAGATATTTTTTTACTTTTTATAATAATTGATTTTTATTTACGTTGAATTCGAATTCAACATTTGATCTAAACTAATCCGTTTTAAATTAATAAAATACCAAAGAAACTTAATGAAAATGATGGAACCGTTGCTCATAACTGTTTTTAGTTATGACAATTAGTCTTTTTTTTTTAAATTGACTACACTGTTAGCTTTAAAGGCCCTGAAACCTCAGAAGGCTTTGACAGTTTCAACAGGTTTGGGGGCAAGCGCTGAAGAAACTAAGACGCTGTTGTTATCGCGCTTTGTCAATAATACAGGTTGATAGTACAAACAACTGGTCATTAGCACGGTTTTAATATTCATATTGACAAATATCCAATAAGTATAGCATCGGTGATATTGCAAAACTCACTATTAAGTAATTTTACAGGCAAAAGAGAACTTTTTTATTCAATTTTCTAGATGTTTATACATATCAATCCCGAATGTGGATCTAACGTGAAAATAACTTAGACATTTTTATAATTTTTTGCAAAGAATAATTGAAACAGAGTCTTTTGAAATACTCCTAGAACATATAGCAGTATCACAGATGATTAAGTAAAGTATAAGTATATACATAGGTTTTAATGAAACTATAATATTTTTTAAATTAAATCTTATAATTATAAAAATAATGGAATGAAATTGGAATGAAAATAAAGTGTTTCCGTAAACACTTTTCGCCAAACTAATTATACGGAAAGAGAAACTGGGATAATAAAGACATACCAATCTAATTAAAATTGTAATTAAGTACCCCACAGTACATTATTGTAACTTAATCTTGTTTGCTGTGTTCAATAATAAACTGTATTTCAGCTACGGTAAGGTTCTTTTTCTCAAACGGGAAATGCGGGTGCGGATACCACTTTGCCGGTGTTCTAAGCCTGTAGTTACTATTAAACTGTGATAATTTTGCGACTTCATCTTGTGCAAGACTGAAATCTAAAATATCTATGTTCTGTCTGATTCGTTCCTTGTTCGTTGATCGTGGTATTGGTACTATGTTACGATCCAGCTGGAAAGAAAACCATTATTTTATTTAGAACATAGTATTCTTAAATGACCACTATAGTTATTACTAGAGAAAGAATCCAAATACACTACCGGCAATGAAAGATGTAAAGTATAAGAAATAACAAAATTAATGTTCACAAAGACGTAAAAACCTGTGAAAGATTGCAAAATATAACATAACATACCATCACGCCTGTATCCCCGAAGGGTTAGGCAGATGTGTACTTAATGTACACCCACAGTTCGACGGGGGTGTGACAAGTTAGGCGAAGCTGTAAAAGCCGCAGCAGCTCCAGGGCCTTTAAGGCTAACAGAATAGTCAGATCTAAAAAAAGACTAAAAAAACATGCATTTTCAGCTGCTACAAAAACGCTCTAGGCAATATTTTTTGTCAAGGGAGCTGCCATCTCGTAAATAAAAAGAAAAATAATAACATTATAAAACAAAATATAGGCATAATTTTTAAATGAAAACAGTACAAACCAGATATCTCAGCACTATTTGAGGCACGGTTTTGTTATATTTCCGAGATAGCTCATGTAACAGTGGATGATCCAGTCGCGGCGGGGGTGCGTCTTTTTTACGACCAAGTATAGCCCCAAAAGGAGTGTAAGCCGTAACAACAACGCCACGTTTCCGGCACCAATCTACTAGCTCGTCCTGAGTTATCGTTGGATTTACCTGTTAAAGTATTTAGTTGTGATTTGACTATATTAATTTAAATCGCACGTGGAAATAAATAAATAAATTGAAAAGCAAAAAATTCTAAAATCGTGTGACGGATTGAGCTTTAAAATTTTTCGTAGTGCGAGTCTATCCAGCTTTTCACTGAATGTATCATCGTAATAAACAAGTGTTGGTTATCTTTAATGGGTTATATTGGTCCTGGTTGGTAGGTCAAGACAATTATTTCCAACTGGATCGTGACCACCATACACCGGTGTAATACGCCAGAGTGGCACGCTTAGACGTTTCGTGTTCCGGGATCAGCTGGTGTATATCGAGTATCCAGTAAAATGGAATCTACTTAATGATGAAATCTAAATGCTTTTCATGCACGCAAAAAAGTACAAGGTGTCCAGAAAGGGTATCGGGTATTTGTTTTCGCGCCATATTCGAAACGGGGCGTCTAAAGGGTGCGGGGAGGGGTTCGTGGTGTCCGCCATTTTGTGGAGTTTTAGTCACGATGGAACAGTACTCGGGGACGCATCGCGCATTTTGCGTACGAGCGTATTATCGTAATGGTAATTCAATAGTGACTGCTCAACGACTCTATCGTGCGGAATATCGTACACGCCACGCGCCAAGTGACGATAGCATTAGGAAATGGATCTGGATGTTCCAGAATACAGGTGCGACAGTTAAAATTCAAAACTCTGGTCGTCCTCGTTCAGTTCGCGATGAAGAAACAATTGAAGAAGTTTAGGCGTCGGTTCGTCAAAATCCGTCTTTATCCATCCGAAAGCGAAGCCAAGCGTTGAACATCAAAAAATCGTCTTTACATTCGATTTTAAAGAAAGACTTACATCTAAAAGCCTATAAAATTCAATTGGTTCAAGAATTGAAGGATACGGACTATGCTAATCGACTGAATTTTGCGAACGAAATGCTGCAGCGATTTAACAACTTTAACAACATACTGTTCAGTGACGAAGCAAATTTTTACCTGAATGGTCATGTTAATAAGCAGAATTGTCGGTACTGGGCAGTGGAGAATCCGAGACGAAAGCATGAACGACCCCTGCATAGCCCAAAGGTCGTTGTTTGGGCCGCTATGTCTGCTAAAGGCATAATTGGTCCTTATTTTCATGAAGATCAACGAGGCCGAGCAATTAATGTGAATAGTGACCGTTATTGCGATATGTTGCGAAATTTTTTGGTCCCAGAGTTGCAGGAGTTTGCAGGTTTCAACTCAAGAACGTGGTTCCAGCAAGATGGGGCCACTTGCCATACCTCAAATGACTCAATAGAAGTTGTTAACGAATTATTCCCTAATAAAGTCATTTCGCGAAGGGGTAACATCAACTGGCCTCCCAGAAGCCCCGACCTTAGCCCGCTTGACTATTTTGCATGGGGATACCTTAAAAGTAAGGTTTATCAAAACAATCCGACGAATCTAACCCAGTTAAAGCAAAACATCAGGTCAGAAATGGCAGCAATATCGATAGCTATGTGTCAACGTATTATCGCCAATCTTCGTTTCCGTTTAGAAGAGTGCCAGCAACGTAACAGTCATCATTTGGATAACATCATATTTTCCAAATAATTCTCCAATTCATATGCTAATAATAAACAATAAACTTTTTTATTGCATACAAATAATTTTTGTTTCATTGAACTTACAAATACCCGATACCCTTTCTGGACTCCTTGTAGAATAGAATATTATACTTAATGATTAAATTCAAATGTTTTTGGTAGAGTTATTCTAATTGTGAAACAAACCTCAATTTGCAAAACTGCTGGTTTAATTACGGAATTATCCCACAACCGCTGCATTTGTGTTATGTTAAAATTGGATACTCCAATAGATCTGGTAAGGTTTAACCTCTTAGCTTCCTCCATTCCCTTCCATGTTACCAGATAATCAGTGTCGCTGATACTACCGTCTTTCTATAAAATGTAGTAATAATATTTAAAATTATAATATATTATTAATAATATTTATTTATCGTGTACATGGCTAAATTGTTCTTAAATAAGTAATATATTCAAAAGCAAATTGTCATTACATAATATTTTTACATGTCAAAATATATTACTATAGTATTCTTACCACATACTAAACAAATTTCTATAGTTATAAAAAGTTATTTGTAACTACGAGCTGCTCACGCCCGCTTATCTAGGTGTCAATTAAGGTTTGTTAAAAAGTAATAACTGAGAAACGTATCCTTATGTCCTATTCTACGCATAATAGATTTCTATCTTGAATTTCATTAAAATCCGTTCAGACGTTTAGAACGTGATTATTGCACAAACATCCCAATAAACGTGGTTACGTATTTATAACATTGCTACGATCTCAGTAAAAATAGAAACATTTCACTATTCTCAAAATATCTGAAATCGTCTAGAATGTACTCGGAACATCGAGTATGTAGTCGTAGGTTCGAAATAGTAGATTACACAACAAGAGAAAAAAATAATTAATTCGAGGGACTGAGTTGGAACCCGACAGCAGCGAAGCAGCTAAAGTACAAGCCTGAGCAAAGCGAGGGATACAAGGCACGAGATTAAAAATTTTTTCACGAGTTATGTACTCTACTTTTTACCACTGACCGCGAGAAAACTTCATAGGCAGTGATACTTTTGGTTTGTCACGCTTAGAGATTAGTCAGTGTAAGTGCGGTAATGAAACGGGTTATAAAGAGAGAAAAAATGAAAGAAGGAACGAAAGAAGAAGAAAGGAAGATAGATAGAAAGAAAGAAAGAAAATACATTTATCGTCATGAGAATGCGGGCACACAGTTTTTACAAAGAAAATTAACATTCGATTGAACACTAAAGGTTAAATAAAAAAAGTTAAGATACAGATGATAAAGATCGCGACCACCAATAGTAATAATACTATACATAGTAATAAACTCATCACTGATTTTTATTTCAAGAAGTTTCACTTCTATCACGTATACGTGCAATTTTTTAATACATAACTTATACAATTTAAAATGTTTTTATTCTCTAGTCAGTAAAAGAGTGTTTTATCCACTGTCATCGATGAATAAAATGCCCTTTTTCGAGTGACAGTGCTAAACAAAGCATTTAATTTACTAGCACAATCAAAAGCTTATCACTCCGATTATGTAATGTAAAAAACAATACTATAAAAATAAAAGAATTCCCCTTTTAATCGATGAAGTAAATTCCGAGGCATTTCTAGTGATTTTGACAAATCTTATCTTCTTCTGTTTTGTACAAACAAGTGAAAACAAAAAGCGATAATAAGGAAGAAACCTGCAAGAGGATCAAAGAGAGAGATTTTGTATGTACTATCACGATATATTGAATATAAGTATAGTGAGTTTGTTTGATTTTTGTTTCACTTCAATTATTTACGTAAAATTTAACGGCATTTTCACTACACACGGATATAACCATATAGTAGATGTGTGAGATCGCGTTAATACAAAAAAAAAAAACATTTAAATCTACCAACTTTAATGGTGATCAGTCAAACTGTATTGAAGTTTATAGGTACATCTCATAAACCAAACATTCACTTTTATATAGTGTAGAAAAGATTAGATTACGTAAATTAGATAAGATTATTAATTTACTTTTCGTAAAAGTAAAATAACAAAAAGCGATTAACGAGCAATTTGTTTTTGTTTTGTTATCACAACAGAATTTAAAACTTTGATTACTTAGATATTTTAAGGATCAAGTTGCTTAACTCTAACGTATATATTTAATTTTATAATTAATTTAGTTTTGCGAGTGCGAGCTTTGATTATACATGTAATAAGAAAACTCCATTATAGCAAGTAACATAGACTTATAAATTTTAATATGGTCAAACAGTTGTTAACTTTTCTGAAGTGAACGATAAAATTTCTTTACAATAGAATAATTTAAAACAACTGGCTAACTACTGACTTATCTAAATATGTTTGAAGTTTTTAAATATTTTATTCAGACTTCTCACCTTATACGCCATTGGATAGTGCATTAGATATGAATCCAAATAAGTTAGCTGAAGATGTTGTAAAGATTTTGTTAGCGCAGGAACAACTTCGTCTAATTCATGAGCGTCATTCCATAGCTGTAAACAACACATAGTTCACGAGTATTAAATTAATAATGCAACAGTTTATAGAATTAATATAATATTATTATACAAAACTGGTATCGAAAGAAATATATTCCTTCAAGATTTTTTCTTCTGCAACGATTATCCTAAGACTGCTAAGAAGTTATATTTGGCGCAATAATACAAAAATAACTTGAATAAATAAATCCTGCGTGCCAAGAATATCATGAAGCTAGCCAGCCATCAATGATAATAATGTGAATTCATTTCAGTGACTAATTTTTTAATTAATTAAAATAATGTTTAGTAAATCTATACACACGGTAGTGTGTCAGCCAGGTTCGGAACGGGCGGGTAATTTTGACCCCCCCCCCATAAGGTAAATGGATGGACAATTAAGACTTGCCAAGTTAGAAATCCCATGTCAAAGAATGTTACATATTGTTTTGTAAATTATTTACGTACATTCCTACAGCTATAATTAACGGAACAGCTATGTAACTTGGCACCCGTTAGATCTATCGTTATCGGTGACAACGACTACTCCAAACGTCGTTTCTAATATTTTTGTTGGTTATTTTTACACAAACAAATCAGTAAAACGAATTAATATTTCATTGATGGCCTAACTTCATCATGTTGCACTTCACTCACGCGCAGCTCTCAAATTTACCCTCTGCTAGACGAGTAGAAAGAAGTAGAACAAAAAAAAAATCAGTGAAGGTATTTTATATTAAGCATCGTTTAAAAGTCCTAGAAATATTGTATACAGTACATAAAATGGAAATTTACTTTACTAGTGACGTATATGCTACTCCGAGGTACGCCGGTATCTCTCATGTAGTTCTGAACTCCAAGGCCCACGTCGTCCTCGACAAGGTACAAAGCTGCAGTGTCTATGTGCCTGTACCCGGCTTCTAACGCCCATTGTACAGCGCGCGCTAGTGAGTGGTTCGTAGACAATATTCTTGTACCCTGTTAACCAACAACGTTTCTGAATATTGTAGCTTTGGGACCGAATGCTACAATTTTTATTAATGTTATAAAATGTAATGTTTAAGTGGACGTTAGGCTTAGGAAGGGAGTACAATTTTTTCTTACTTTTGCTGACAAAGTGAGCGAGGGTAGTATTTAAATCTTACGCACGATAAAAAAGCAAAGTTATGGAAATATATTAAGTCGAAACAATATTTATAGTTTTAATTAATATTACTATTAATACCGAATTTCTTTTCATATTTATTACTAAAGATAAATGACTGTTACTATTTATAGGGTTTTCTTAAATGCACATGTTCAAGTGGGCAAATTTCCGACGTACTAGGACGGCTTGAAGTAAATAAATATAATTCTATTTATTACATATTTAAAAGCTTAGAAAAATTCTTGCCTCTTACCATTTAGGGGAGAAAGTTGATAATTTTGTTATTTTTGCTTCAGGTGAGAATGGTTTAAGATTATTTAAAGTTTCCTTACATAACACTTGAACTTGGATATCATATAACTTTATTGTTTACTATCTGTGCCCGCAGCTGCGTTCGCATGGAGAACAGAACGCCGTCGATACGCGCAAATCACACTACACCTCGCTCCCGATTATTTGAAAGATACAAACTGTTTATTGTGGGTGATCCTTAGAAAATAGGTATAGCTGGCCGCATTAATTCACCATGACAAGCATTTATTTTTGCGCTGAACTCTTTCTTTTTCTAAAATAATTATTTTATTATTTTAAAGACAAAAAGTTTATGGAGGGTGTTCTTTGGAAGATAGACATATACATTTAGTGATTTTTTTGTAGGTCTTTTTAATATCTACAATTATGTGGTACATTAATTTTATATATCTCTTATGGTTTACTCAGCGTAAGCCATTTAAGCGCCGGAATTGATTCACCGTGACCAGATTTTTTTGTGCGGTACCCTAGTTTTTTTTCTAAAATAAAAGTAGCCTAAGTTACTCCATACAACATCAGCTATCTGCCAGTGAAAGTCTCGTCAAAATCGGTCCAAGCGTTTCGGAGATTACCCGGAACGAACAGACCGAATAACAATTTTTTTTAATCTTCGATTTTATTGTTTAAATGACAAAAAAGAAAACCAACTTTAATGATTTTAATAATAATTAATAAATATGGGGACAGAATTTCACACACGGCCATTTAATTCCAAACTAAGCAAAGTAACTAAACAGCTGATAAACATACATATATATAGATATTTAACACCCAGACACACAACTGACATTTATGCTCATCACACAAAGTCAGTCATGGGCGGGGATCGAACCCGCGACCTCTCGGCTCAATAGTAGCGTTTACTACCACTGCACCACGAGGCCTGTTTGAGGAGTTCCCTGGTGTATCTTTGAAGTCGAATGTCAAATACCACTGAAATTTTAATGGGGCTACCCTTGAGGTATCCCCTTTTCAACGAAGAAGGAATCATCTAAATCGGTTCATAAACAAGGAAGTTATGGCAGAACATCCATAAACAATATACATTCGAACTGAGAACCTCCTTCTTTTTACCTGACTGCGAAAAAGGTGGGTTATGTTTTTCGAGCGAAATATATATATATACATATCTATGTCTATTTCTTTGGCACGCTCTGTAGCCTAAACAGCTTGATGGAATTTAGCACACGAGATATAATGACATGGTGAATGAATCTAATGAGATTCCTCTTAATTGTGGGAGTGACATAGGTTATATAATATTTAAGTACGACGTCTGGGAATCAAATAAAAAGCACAAATAGAAAAAAAAATTCTGTGTGCAAATCACACGTGATAGAAGTGAAACCTTCACATCTATGTTTTTCTTAATTCAGAAAATTATCAAATACACACTAATTTAAAGTTTATGAAAATGTACATACAAGTACGCACAATCATTATTCACAATATCATTTTCAATAAATGCACATTTGAAATATCCATGGTAA
Organism: Saturnia japonica; assembly: GCA_033032175.1. NCBI lineage: Eukaryota > Metazoa > Arthropoda > Insecta > Lepidoptera > Saturniidae > Saturnia > Saturnia japonica. The sequence goes on from CM065314.1 coordinate 12,418,443, forward strand.
CCTAATACAATATCAATCAGTAACAGAATGTCATAAGTGTTGTCTAAAAAGTATTTGTTTTGGTGCCTTTTTGGTGTGGTAATAAAATTCATTATTGCGTTTATTGTGATATTGTTGCAGTCGGGTTTTTTGTTCCCTTTTTATTAATTCTGAAGTATATCTTATGATTAATATAAATAATGTGTGTCTGAAAATATCGTAAATCGTAATTAATAATACGGCAATTTTTTTTAAACGAAACCATACTTAAATAAATAAAATAAACAGTAAAATCTACATATAAAGAATTATTTGTTGAAGCATATTTGTTAAAGCTTATCAGCAAATACATTCGATGAAGAAAATGTGTATTTTTCCAGCAGAACTTTTTGTTCAACGTTTTGCTATTAAGAACTCTTTAGTGCATACTGTTCTATTTATGTGGAACTTATACCTTTTATCCTTATGTGAAGAATCTTTCAATAGAAGTCCTCGAAAAAAAATAATAGATTTCGTATATATGTGATTAGGTTTCTTTATATTTACATATAGATACATATTAATATGCTTTTGTAATATGATACGTACATCAGCCCGATGTCCTAGACTGGTACCTAAAGCGACAGCTGGCATCTTATTACCATCATTCAATATGAACGATATTTCTGAGCAATTAATCTGGAAAATAAAGCACAAAGAGCATTTATAATATTTCCAGTCTTCATCAGCATGTTCAAATAAGTCAAGTGTATATCTTAATAAATTAAGTGAGCAATTCTTATATAAATACATAGATAGATGATAAAGACGATTTTATAGTTATAATTTATAATAACTTCCAATTCAAACATTTTTTATATGATACAATGTCAGAACAAGATGAAGCGGGTTTTTATGTAGCAAAACAAAACTGATTTAATTCTTACCAAAGCATGGCTGAGTGAAGCAAACAATAGAAATCGAACCGACCAACAGACGCCGGCGTCCATTTTCCCCGGTTAAATCTCGCAGACTATTCACGTATGCACATAAATACAGAAGAATAAAACACTATATTATATTTTAAAATATAACTAGTAATTGATACCTTATTAGATAATAAAAAATAACATATGGCAGTCAAATATTGTATCATGTTATGTAATATAATATTTTAAAAAACTCGCTTCACCAGATGTTTCATTATGATAATAAAGCGATGCCCAATCTATGTCCATCTGAGTAACAACTGCGATTTCCTTGTATGCTAATTCAATTTTTACTTCGCATATCTATATAATTTTAATAAATCTATCTCATTCATAATGACATAGGGTTTTAAGCATTGAATAATTATGTTTTCTATTTGGCCGAAGTAATTGTTCAAAGACTTTAAAACTAGGTATATTAGGGTATTGGGTTGCTATTGTCCTTCATTGTAATATCAGGTATTTCAAGAATATAACAACAGATAACAATTTTCATGTGGTGCAGTTGTATCTTACACCCCTAAAATTGGATATGTTTTGAAGGGCATTTTTCTCATACATCTGTTTTATTTTTTCTATTTTATCATAGTGTACTTTATGTTTTATCAGTCTGAAAATTCATATTTGAGAACAAAAAAAATGTAGGTTGCATATGAAATTTTTGAATGAATATCACAACGGGTAAGACGGATAAAAAGAGCGTGAAAAACTTAGTACGATACCATTATAAAGTCATTTTTTTCAAAATGTCCTTTACACCCTGTGGCTGTATTATTCGGAACATTTCCAAACGCTGCTGTTACTCGTTCGGTGTCTAGACCGTGAGTGAGTTAGCGCCTAAGCTTTTTTTTCTGTCTGACTACACTGTTAGCCATAAAGGTCCTGAAGCCTTAAACGGTTTATAACACCGTCAACGTAACTTGTTACGCCTGAGCGCCGAGCGGCGAGCTGTTTCTCCCCACTCCCCCACCACCACACACTTCATTAGTATGGGTATTATATTTACTACGTAAGTATACGCTACTAGCCCATTGTAATCCAAAGTGTCGATATATACTTTACTTAATTTAGGTACCTACTCATGAACCTCAACTCGCTCAAATACGAGTAGCTTTGGAATAGATAGACACTCTTCAATTTTTTTAATTTAGTGTATTAAAATAAAAAATTTAAAAATCTAAACTTAATTTAAATTATGGTCATGATGTAAAAAACTTAGAACATTTATTCAAAAGTACGAAAACAAGAAAGAGGTCAGCCGTGTGTTCGTCAGAAAATTCCTTTCACATCTATACATAACATTTTTCTTGGCGGAAATTTATACTCACGCACCCCCTGTATCTTTTATACGCAACGACAAAGAGGACCCTTCTTGTTTTCATGTCGCGTGGTTTCTTCCTCCCTATTAAATCTTATCAACGTCGCTTTCGTACATCAAAACTATATTGAAGGTAGCTATAATTACAAACCTCGATAATATAGTTTATCCGTTTACTCAAATGAAACGCACAGAATTAATGCGAATTGGTTTGTTATAATACCTTTTGTTATTCATATAACAACAATAACTTCGTTTGAGTGTTTATAAGAATTTTTTATTTCCCGAAATTCACTCTGATAAATAAATTCGTCGTTCGGTTCCAGCGAAATAATATGAGTCAACGCAGAAAATCAACAATGCGGAACAAGTGAAACGTTCCAATAATATAAAAGGTAAAACGGATCGCCTGGCCCGATTTTCAATATCGTTTTGCAGGTAAACGAGGGTGCTATTCATATGCTAAACAGAGCTTTCCCGTACATGTCTAAAACCTGTCTTAATGTTAACTTCGAGATATTCAATAATTTAGTTATTTTTAAACTTCTTAATTAATGGCAACTGTGGTTTATATACAATTAAGCCAATGTCACCTGGGTAGAATATTTTTATAATTCTCAGAGTTCAAATACTGCTTAAAAAGGTGGTAAAACTATCCAGGGAGTTTTTGTGGCAACTCAGGATTCATGCTTCTAGTTATTATTAATAATTCACTTCACGTGTGTATAATAACCAAACTATATCACACAAAAATGCCACCAATATTACATAATATAAGGAAAAAAATGTAAGTTTATGAATTAAAATTAAAACGACAACATGACATATCGAGATCCTGCCAAAAACTCAGTTTTAAATTAATTGCTTTATAGTATTAAGTGTACATTGTAAAATTTTAGTTACATGTAGTAACAAAACAAAAGATAAAACTAAATTAGCCTAAACGTTTGATTTTTATTATATATTTACTGTATTATTAGCATGTATAAAATTTAAAGTCACAAGTAGATAAAAGAAATAGCACACATTTTTAAATCTATGATTACTATAATACAATTTTAACTTCTTCATTTTCAATACAAAATTGATCAAATGAAATAAAACGTACATTTAAATTTTAAAAAATTTAGTCAGGTATAAAATTTTGAACTTACTGAATCGTAAAATTACTACTGTTAGTACTGACCTGTCCAATAAATTGGAAAGCTACTAGCTTGGCCTTTACGAACGATTTATCTCTAAAGAAATTGGCCATATTTTCAGCGCATTTAGACAGCTCGAGGCAAGACCGGAAATTATAAAAATATGAGGGACGCGCTTGTGGATTCAACCACATCGAACGAGAATATATGTACCTAAAATATTTTAAAATAATTTCAAAAGTTAATTTATACAATGGATCATGAGAGAATTTTTAATATAAATATTTTCACATAAAAATATTCAAGAGAATCCTTTTCGAATGAAACGTAAACGTTATATTTCACAGTCAAGCAAATACAGATGGCAATAAGTATCTACTTTGTGCTTTTTATCTTTAGTAATTAGTAACCCTTTCATTTTACATGTTTTATCTCAATTCATTCAATTTAACGAAATAAAATTTTAATTATTGGGTCCTTACATATGAAATTAGCGTTCTGTCGTACTGACCATTTTGATCTGAAATATCTCATCTTTGGTTAAGAATTCCAAATTCAAATTTAAAAATCCATTTAGCTGGTAAATTTGAGTTTTGAAAACAGTCACTCATTTGTTTTTTCCTCATTATTTTTTTCTTTGGCGTCGCTTATTACCGCACAATGGAAAACATGAAATATCGGTATATTTACGAGTACGAGTTCTACCGTGGCACCAGTGTTGAAGAAACAGCTCGAAGGATTAATGATGTGTACGGCGCTGGTGTCGCAAAAGAAAGCACGGTACGTTTTTGGTTTCAACGTTTTCGTTCTGGAAATTTCGACCTTCAGAACTAACCCCGTGGACGGCCGGAGACCAAAGTGGAAAATGAAGAATTACAGGCGATTGTGGAAGCGGATCCATCATAAAGCACTTTAAAGATAGCTGCAGGCTTCGGGATAAGTGACAAAACTGTATTAATCCACTTGAAGCAAATCGGGAAAGTAAAAATACTTGAACGATGGGTACCTCATGAATTGAGTGAATCGAACTTGCAAACACGCGTTGACTGCTGTTACTTTGGTCAACCGAAACAATAATGAAGGGATTTTAAATCGAATCATTACTTGTGATGAAAAGTGGATACTGTACGATAATCGGAAACGCATGTCGCAATGGCTGAACCCTGGAGACCCAGCCAAATCCTGCCCTAAACGAAAATTGACTGAGAAAAAGTTACTTGTGAGTGTTTGGCGGACTAGGGCCGGCGTCGTTCACTAAAGCTTTCTAAAATATGGCCAAACGATTACGACAGATATCTATTGCTAGCAACTGCAAAACCATGAAGGAAGAACTAGCTGCTAAACAACCGAGATTAACCAATCGCTCTCTAGGCCACTGCTGCTTCACGACAACGCAAGACCACACACTGCACAACAAACAACCACTAAGTTAAACTAGCTACAATTGGAATGTCTGTGACATCCACCGTACTCCCCGGACCTTGTTCCAACAGATTACCATTTTTTCGGAATTTGGACAACTTCTTACAAGGAAAAAAATTCAATTCCGATACAGCAGTCCAAAACGCCTTCAAAGAGTTTATTGATTCTCGCCCCCATGGTTTTTTTAGTAAAGGGATCAATGAACTACCTATGAGATGGCAAAAGTGCATAGATAACAACGGTGCATATTTTGATTAATTAAATATATTTAAAAAAAAAATTGACTTTATATTCCTCTCGTACAAAACGCAAATTTCATGTAAGGACCTATTATTTAAATGAATAAATAATTTGTTGTTTATTTACTAACATTAATAACTCGGGTTGAATACAAATCATACTAAATTATACTTTAGTCGACTTCATAATTTATCGTTCAGTCTCCTTCATTTATAACTCTACCTACCATAGAAGATATACATTGCTATCTAAGGGCATTGGCAAAATTATGTTATTTACACATGGTGCCATAAGTAAAAAATGTATACGTACAACTTTCTAATTAAAAAAAAAAATATTTCAGAGCAATCAACGAAGTTAAACTGTTTATTTTTTGAGTGGCGTAAAGCTGCTTTATCATAGAAATTAATATTTTAACATGATTTTGCATCCGAAGTATTGAAAATATTTACAATCGGCAAGCAGAAAGAATTGTAAGAGCTAAAACGACAAAGGCAATGTCTGCGGCTTTGTCGCTGGCAAAACTTTGTCCATAACGAAGGCCTTTACGATTAAAGTAATATCCTTTCGAGACAAGTTTTAGTTCGCACCGGTTCCAGCTTCAACGGCAACGTATTACAAAGCCTTATATGTACATGCAAAATTTACTTAGCTCACACTGCCACTTCATTCTCCTAAGTAGAGCAAACTCTTCACAATTGTATTGTTCTATCATACGGTAATATACTTTGGCACCCGATAAATAAAAGCTTTATTACAGATCGTAAAGTACAAAGGTCAATGTAAATGAAGGTAGGTATACCGTCGCGTCTACCGTACAACCTAAAATATCAGGCCAATTTGACAACGTAACCCGTTTCAGTCAAACGTTCCACAATGCGGAACAAGTGAAATGTTGCCAATAAAAAAGGTCAAACGAATAGCCCCAGGCTCGGTTTTCAATATCTCACGGCAGTCGTAGGTAGAGGGTGGATTTTAGGGAGAACCTGTCAGGTACATCCTCATTTTACCTGTCAATCGCCCGTTTTCTCCCGGCGCGAATTAATCTAAAGTATTTTCAAGTATGTTGGTAGGTACATCGATAATTCCTCGCAAATTAATATTTCGATTTATAAAGTTTAATATTATTTCTTCAATTCTCCAATTATTTAAAATAAATTCTTATAGATAACGTAAACTAATGTATCGTTCAATAATATTCGGTTATTTTCCCAATGATTATATAATGTGCGAATATCATATTATAGTTTCAATCTAAGACAACGTAGCTCGGTTGACACTCGTTCGCGGCACCAATCTTAGGGTTGGATTTTCAACCGAACAATGCACAATCTGAGTGTGATTACTGCTTGCCCGAACGAAAAGGTGTTAAACCGGGCATCAGTGCAGTCCCTATGAGACAACGGTTAAAAATCAATCGTAAACCTTATTGGAACAACTAAACCAGCATTAAGCAGCGAGCAGTACATCAGTATTATTGGTAAGTCGTGCATTATATTGTTTGTTGTGTGTTCGTGAACCTGGTGTCAATCAAAAGATCTAAAATCGTTGACCCAAAAGTGTGTCTCTAGGCGGTTTGTTCTGCACACTGAAATATTCTGCAATTTAACAAGCAAAAGAAACAAAAATACACTATGTTTTGTAAAGCGGGTGATAAAGACGCAAGGGAAACCGTAATCCCTAAAATCAAAGTTTATCAACCTAATTACAGGTCCGGCGAGGATTTTAATCCGGAGTCCTCAACACGAAAGGTAATTATCACCTAACGTTAACAAGCCAATTATACAATTATAGAATCAGTGTTTGATGTTTATCTGTTTTTTAAGATGTGTGTATCAATTTCTTCTTGCATATTTTTATGTTCTCTGTCATTCATTAAATATATTGTATACACATAGATTAATTATTGGTTTCCACGTTGCCGTTGTAGTTCGAGCTACCACCTATTATTAATCTATGGGTATGCAATAGTAGGGCCAATTTAATAGATCACATTTGGAATCTGTCTGTGTTGGAAATCTGTTTGTCAAATTAAATTTTAAATGAATTATGGTCGAATTTCCACAAGGCAACCTCTAGTTACAATAAATATGTATTTTTAACTGAAAGAGGTTAAGCAATCATCCAGTTCTAACTTAGAAAAAATAAATAATAGGTATCGTGTGCCCTCCGTTACAAGGTTACGTTGTTGAATTTTGATGACGTGTCAAGTTTAATATATTAAATTGAGACTACTATAAATATGACCCATGGTTTCACTCGCATTATTATTCGACCAACTCTTCACCGCGCCGCTCCGCGCTGCAGCGCCTCGCCGCCAACGCACGCGTTTTTCAAACAACGTATAGTAGTTCTCACTTCTCGTACTTGCCTACAACAGATTGCGTGACGTCTATGGTTATTGCGCCATTGCCTAGGCTCGCAGAGTGAATTTCAATAAACAAGCTATATAAACAAAAAGAGTTTTAAAAATATTCGTGGTAGTTCCAGAAAGTAGCAAGTTCAAATAAATATTTTCTTTCGCTTTTTATTATTAATATAATTTATATAAATTTATTAAGTTTTATAGGTTTCATAAAAAAATACTACCTGATTTTAAGAAACGTTAGCAATAACACGATAGATAAGACGTAGGACTTGAACCTATTTCAATAGGCTCGGTGTTCGAACACGCTACCATTAAACCAATACCGATTTAATCATCTTATCATATCTGTGCTACCTGTGATATAGGAAATTCACAACGGACGAAGACCTATACAGTGAATTATTCATCTAAGCAGTGGATGCTAAGCTAACGTCTAATTCGATTGAAAGGCTATCCGCACACAAAGCTTGAAGTATCAACAGATCTCGAAGCTACGATGTGTATCGAAGTTCGTTATATTCATCTTCATCGTAAACTGTCTACAAATAGCCAGAGCTTGCAATATCTCTTTATATCGCATAGGGTGAATTAAGCGATAGAGGTTTGCAATAATAAACATAAATTAATATATAAAGAGAAATGTATTTTTATTCTTACCCAATAAAGACACCACATGTTATACACATATATAAAATAACTAAACTGCTATAAACGAATGTAAAATGTAACAATTTGTATTTTAATGATTTATTAATTATTACTTTATTTTTATACATAGTTACATAAGTATTAGTAGCTTACGGTACATTACTATCTATGCTAGGTGGGGTTAGGGGTGTCGAAATTACATCTTTAAAGCCGAGACACCCAAGTCAACCTCACCTGTACGTGGTGCACCCTACTGAGTAACGAACGAGGAAATGGAAATGGAGGAAACGAGGAAATTTTTGCGTGTCGCGTTTCGGGATCATCCTGTGCATATACAGTTAATTATTATGATCTCTCGGTGGTCACCATTGTGCTTGTATTGTACTGTGCTTACCACCAGGGACAATATCAGCAATGTGCCGTGTTACTATAAAAAAAGATAATAGATACACTGAGTATCTAATGTTTTAAATATAAAATCATATGTACAAAAATTATCTTAAATATACTTATTTTATTTGATTTGTAATTTGAAAACAAAACTCTAAATATAATTTTGAGGGACCTGTAAAGGAAGGGAGCTCTTAATTAATTAATATTAAGTGTTTATTAATAAAATATGACAAACTCTTCAACAAATATATTTTTATGCTCTATTTATGTATAGATGTTTCTGAGAATTTGTAAAATACTGTATTAGATAGGATTACACTAACTATGGTATACAGATGTAATTATTCATTACTTCTACTGGGAAAGCAAAACATATCCTACGTTATAAACTCTTAATTTACGTAATGTGAAATTTTACAATCCGGCAATAAATACGTACAGTGATTCAGAGAATTCGACTCTCAGTGGTAACTGGTAGGTGTAATTGCATCGGTGCAGTCAAGTGCGACATCAGTAATTGCTCGGCGGATAACAGTGACAGTGCCTGATGAATGGATCTAGTGGAAAATTCTCTACCCAGAAAAACTTTAGACATTTCTGTAAATTAAAATTTCAACTTGGTGTCTGGGTTTATAACGCTTAGTGGCTTGATTGCAGAAACAATTAACGTCAAAACGTCGAGTTTTAAAGTTTTATTAATTGAGAAAGATTTTATTGTACGACTAGCTGTTACCCGCGACTTCGTCTACGTATTATTGGATGTACACAGATTGATCTCGGAACACGACAAACCAAAAAAATCGCCGTTTTTGCGTGATTGAGTAACAAGCATAGAAACTTTCCATTTAATATATTTGTAAGATAACACAGGTTAAAGTATGACTTTTACCGGGATAAAAAGTACTCTATGTGTTATTCCAGGTCATAGACTATCTGTGTGCCAAATTTAATTAAGATCTGTTCAGCCGGTTTAGCGTGATTGAGTAACAAACATCCAAACACATTTATTATATTATTATAGTAGGATAATTATGATGATGATTTAATATTAAAACAATAAATATGACATAACCTTTTAGACGACTTGTAAAGAGTCTATGAAGTCTATATAGATTCTACGATTGTAGGTGAATTGAGCGTCTTACAAGATAATTAATAGTTTCCTACAACGTCTATGAAAAGGAAGGCCAATGTAAGTAAAATATTTTAGATACTATTAAGGAATTATTTCATGGACTCTGTTCTTATTTTATTCTTTTTAAATAAATCTAATTATCGGGTACCTGCAGTGCACGTTTGGGAGCTTAGTGACAATCAATTAATAGTTTTTTTTTCAAAAGCGGCTTGTCAAATGGTACCAAAATTTTCAAAGGAATTTTGTATTATTGCCTCTCAAGTATTGAATTATTTACCGGATATGTAAGCCGTGTAAGATATGATGAATATGGTGAAAGGCCCTTTCCAGCCCTAGGCTATTACGTTTGGAGACCGATAATAGTGCAGTGTGCGCTGGCGTGTTTTTAAATAAAATTTATTTCAAATTAGAGTTGTCAGGACGGTAACAGCCAAAACGATAACTTTATAGACAAATATATATTATTAGGTACTGCTGGAGGTGAAATAAAAAATCTTAATACTTTATTTAACTTTAGATATCCAAAAAGCCTTATTAAAAAATAGTTATGTGTGGGTTTTATTGCAAGTTTTGTTTTAACCCATCTCACTTTTCATAAGATTTCTTCACCTTTCCGCTTGAAACGCTTCTATATATATATATATATATATTTATGAAAAACAACAATAACTTTCTTTGTATTTAAAAAGTAGTTAAGGTCGTTTTGAAACCTCAAATACATTTAAAAAAATCATCGTAAACAAAATCGTTTATTCTCAAGCGCTTTCGGTGCTTGATACATTACCGTCCGATGTTCCGGGGCTTAACCACGTAAAGGGTCCATGTGTAATAATTTATTACTGGTCCGCCACATATGGACGTAGGTACCTACATAATCAACTCGCACTGATTTTTAAAAAAATCATGCAACGTAGTTTTAATCATTGAAATATAATTATTATAACTAGAAGTAGGATATCTGGAGAAATATTATGAAAAAGATTACCTAGGTATTAAACTAGAAAATAGGTTTCATTATAAAAATATGGTTGAAAATATTTTAGAGTCGTAACACTTTTGAAAAATTTGCCGACTGTCTGTTTATACCACAAAAACACTAGCGCTCGTGCTGCTGTGTAAGCTGTGTTCTAGTCTGATTAGAAGATAGATAACTCTAGATATTTTGGCTTTTAAAAAACGGCGTACTAAAGCAAGTTGGTATGATACTTTTTCGTCGATCAAATAAGGGCACAAGTGACCCTCCATTTCGTAAAAAAACACGAAGATTGTTATCAAATGCCTAATGCACCCATAAGTAGGTACCTATTAAATTTACCGAAGTTCAGTGCTGTTGTCGTAATGTTCACCGCAAAGGCGGTTCTTACATTGTAAATCAATTACAGACTTGGTAACTTACCTATCATACATATCATTTCTCAAAGCGTATATATATATCTTTGATAATTATTCATCAAAATTAATGATTCAAACATAATTTTAAAGCTTATATTCGCCGCTATTGGCGAAACTAAAACAAATAGTTTAATAATAATGTGTTCGTTAATTAAATTGATTAAAATTCCTATTGAATTGCATTACTACCTATGTACATTAAATCTCAAAGTTGTTTTAAAAAATTCTTTAAAAGTTGGTATTCCTAATGAAAGTATATTCTACTTAGATGTACGAGGCGCCATCACTTACCTGCCTGTTTAACTAACTTGATAGCTGTTAGATTGTGTGCATTCTATAATCTGCAAAATATTTGCATGGGTCAGGTAGTATTTTAGTTTTATAGGGCTATTACAATTATAATTCAAATATATTCAAATATTTATGGTTACGAGAAAACTGCGAATATGATTTCCATTTATCTTTTATTTTCAGTATAATTCAAAGTATGTATGTTGCAAAGCTTTCTAAGACATGGAAATGCTAGTGTCTGGTATCTTCAACATCATAAGAATATTAGCATAAAGCAAACATATATATACATGTAAGCGTCACGATAGTTCAATGCTTGAACCAGAAACAAAATACGTTTCTCTAAGAACTCATCTTATGTTTACAATAATCCTATATTCCCTATATTGTACAAAATTTACAATAAATTTATTATAATATATAATAGTAATGTTATCTTAGTCGAGTTTCATACGCTGTTAATGAAAATGTCACTAGAAAATTATAAAATAACATTATAAAAAACATACATTTCTATTTTGTTTAATTTCATTCCTTGACTTATACGTGATCGTTAACGTAATTTTTTGTTCTACTACGTAATTATAATTGTAATGTTTTTTTTTTCAAACGTAACAAAGTCAATTAAACTTTGAAATCGATAACTTCTTGTAAAATTATTAAATTTTACAAACGTTCTATAACATAGAAAGCCTTTGTCCTTAGTTTGTAGTCTGTTTTTTTACACTGTCTGTGGTATTTACTATTTAATCTATAACCTAGGTGTATGAGTATAATTAAAATAGCTATCTGAAGTTGTTCTACCCTTTCCAGTGTTTAATGGCTCGACTACGTCGCCACCTATGGGATCCTATTCTTCTTGTTTTGGCGCCGTAAAAGCACTTGCCAGTGTCAATATTTGTAAGCCTTCATAGTTTTTAAAGTAGAGTCTAACAAGATGATAGCCCTTGCTAGAACTAACCAGCACTTCTTGTGATATATCAAAGCTCATGTTCATATTTGCAATCTACACGCACATATACTACAATCACAAATACATACACTTCAGGTATGTCTCAATAACTAAATGCCACCAATATTATATAATATAGGATCAAAGTTCTTAAGTAAATGAATGAAAATAAAAATCAGATCATGGCAACTCAAGATCACGTCAAAAACTCTGGATCCTTACCCATCTATAAACCAACTTCTTGATAAAATAAATATAATATGGTCAAGTCATTCAGAAATTATAGAATCACTAATTGATGCTTACAATATTTTTATATATGTGATGATTAAAAAAATAACTTAAAAAATAATCGTTACGTATAAGTATAAAATGTAATTTATGTACTATTTCATAATTGGCAGTTTCGAATTATATTCTAATTATTTTGTTTTATAAATATGTCGTGAAGTTTGTATATCTTTAATAAATAAATAAACCAGTTTTGATATTCATTTATACTTGTAAAGTACATAGTCATTGTACTATAATATTAAGATATTACAGTGTTATGTTCTGAAGATTTAGTGCTAAACATGAAAATACCCTATCAAAGAGTACCTAAAGAATAAATGCCATGCTGGCGGGTGCGTCACGTCACCATGAAGCGTCACGGTACCGCGCCGCGGCGGGTTGACGTGGAGCAGCGACTCTGTTTTCGTTCCCTATTATTTGCCTTTACTCAGATAAGAAAATTGAATAAAAGGTTTTTTGTGTTTATTGGATTTTACTCCTTTAGACTCGATTTCAGTCAATCAACCAAACAATCAGTTAGTCAGTCAGTCAGTCAATCAATCAATCAATCATCAAAAATTATTCATGTGCTATATCTTTACAATTAATAAAATTGAAGTGTCTGTTTGTAATGTCAAAATAACATTTTTTTACTAAATGCATATGAAAGCATATACGATAAATAATTTTACAAAAAGCATATTTTTTAAAATTGTTGTCTGTCTGTTTGTTCCGGGTAATCTCCGAAACGGTTGGACCGATTTTGACGGGACTTTCACTGACAGCTGATGATACAGGAAGTAACTAATGCTACTTTTATTTTAGGGTTATTTTACATTAGGGTTCCGCACAAATAAAATTAAACTGGTCATGGTGAAGCAATTCGGGCACTTAAATAGCTTATGCTGAGTAAACCATAAGAGATATAGCAAATTAACTACTACATAATCATAGACATTAAAAAAAGCTACAAAAAGTCCGGGAGAGTATACATGTATCTTCTAAGGAACACCCACAATAAGCATTTTTGTCTATAAAATAGACGGGAGCGGGGAAGCAAGATTCGTGCGGGCATTCTGTAGTCCACGTGAGCGAAGCCACGGGCACAGCTATATATTTACTAGCGGTGTGCCCGTAGCTCCACACGCGTTTGTTACTACGCAGTAGTTAAGTATTTAAATACCTTAATGTTATATTTTTACTCATATTGTTGACAATTGAGAAAAGGCGCATGTATTTACCGTTTGTAATTTTTATCAAAATCGGTTGATTATTATTATTCTATTATACGATTTGTAATGTATTATTAATTGATCTTGTAGCATCTCAACTATGCGTATGCTTACGTATGCTTCCCGTCTACAAAAATCAGTTGAAGATTGATGAAAATTTGATTTTTTGACAATTGTTACAGCCCTTGAATAATGTAATTAGTAGCAATTACTTATACTTCCCGTGTACAAAATTTCATGGTCGGTCGAGCTGTTTTTGAGTTAAATCTGGACATACAAACAGACAGACAGACAGATTTTTTTATGGCATATTCGTTATCAGTATCGTTCATATATGTCTATCGGGAAATATGGACAAAAAATTATTAGTAGATATCAATATATGTATTTTTTAGCTATTTTAAATTAAAATAGCGAAATATATTTAGTTTTTACCCCGACTGCGAAAAAGGAGGGTATTGTTTTGTGAGCGTATGCATGTATGTCTATTTCTTTGGCGCGCTCTGCAGCCTAACGGCTTATTACGGCTGTTTTCAATAACCTATCTATCCTTTGTTTCAGTTACTAAAGGTAGACAAATATAACCTATTTTCCTTACTTTTTTCAATAAACTATCAATGGACAGTTTTTCGTATCTACATAATATATATTTTATATATCCTATAACTTGAATAGATAAGAGGGAAGCCGATATCTGTCATAAGTTAAAGATAGTATTTATTACAAATATGATTTATTCAGGAATGGTAAACTCTATGTTATTGAAAACAGCCGCAAGTGAATTTTAGCATACGAGGTATCGTTTGATTCGTCTTAATAATTGTGAGAGTGCTATAGGCTATATAATATTTACGTACGACGTCTGGGATTCAAATACGTTCGCGGCTGAGTGCCCTAAGCGCTCGCCCCCAAGTCCGGTGAAGCTGTAAAAGCCGTCACAGGCTCCAAGGCCCCTAAGGCTAACAGTATAGTGAGTTCTTAAAAAAAAAAAGATTCAAATAAAAATAACAAAGAGAAAAAAAAATTTTTAAGTGAAAACTTCTTTTAGCGCTGTACGCATATTTTCGATGAGATAAAATCTCTGGACTCGTGACACCGTTACGAGACGCAGCTATAGTGTGTGCATATATGGATGTACATATAGCAGACCGCGAACGCGATCTAGATAAATAAAAAAAACATTTTATTGCCATAAAATTTATAACAACTGTTTTGCCTTGTGTTTAAGCAACCGATAATACAACAATTGTTAACTCCCGATTAATAAATATTTTTTTAAAGAAATCTAATGTTACGATATCACAGCAACATATACCGAGTATAGACGTTTAGTTTGGGGTTTCGCCGTCGGGATCAAGTTTTCACTTCTGTCGATACTCCCGGAGTGCACAACCCGTAATTTTTTTAATTGTTTTTTTTTGCTGCTATCGGTTTTTAGTTTATTTATTTTTTATTTATTTAGCGTGATAGTATTGCAGGTTAGCATTTCAGAACAAGCTCACTGATGCTTGGTAGAGATGTTGATTTTGTAATGGCACGTAAGTGCATATGCCTGAAAAAAAAACGAACTGTGATTGGCGACACAAATTTGGAGTTTTGATATTTTTGAAGATATGTAACTACTTTTGGCATATTTAGTAGAGAGCAAAATTGATAGCTATGCGCGCATCATGAGACGGAATTGCAACATATTTAAGTTGGCCATCAGTGTTAATAATGTGAATAAATTTTACTAAATTATTGTTTTAATTTTGTAAAAACAATTTAACGTTGTATAAATAAACATTATTTTTTTGTATAAAAATTTTTAACTATTATAATTCATTGATTTTAAATAATTAAAGATATTAATTTCAAACAGTAAAATGAATTTACATTATTTTCATTAGTGGGTAACTACATCATGTTGTTGAGGTTGACCACAGGAACTATTTTTGTTTTCTTGCGCCAAAGAGGTATAAATTCTTACAGACAATATTTTTGTTTATTATAATTTTCTGATACTTTTATGATTTTCTCTACAGAGTTAAGGCTACTGAGTTGTTGTATAATAGATTAGACTGCTAGTCATAATCCATAATACGGTTCTCTGCAGAATAAAGGATGTTCGTTTTCATAACGTCTAATTAATGGTACATGAATGAGTTGCTTATTTAAAAAACTTTTCATTTATTCCTCGTCGATAAAGGTAATACTAACTCATCTAATCTAGACGCTCAAAAATTAAACTCACTAGTACCGTTAATAAACGAAAAAATAATAATACGAGTAGATTTTGTTTAGACTTTGTTTAAAACTATCGACATATTTATGAGGAATATTTTTTAAATAGTAATATAACCTATGTTACTCGCTAATACTGTAGCTTTATAATGGTGGAAGAATTTTTCAAATCGGTCCAGTACTTTTTGATTTTATCCGTTACAAACAAAAAAAAAACAAATCTTTCCTCTTTATAATAGTGGTAAGTATAGATTATTTCAATAAAGAAAATACATGAAGCCTTCAAATTGAATTTACTGTATAACGAAAAGAAATCTTTGATGTTTTTTCCCTGTTTATATAGTAGACGTCATAGTTACGGAACAGTGCCTGATGTTAAGCACCTGCGTAAATAGAAACTAGATATACACCGGCTGAACCTGAAACGCGAATCACTATGGCGGAATTTTTATTATATAATGCACTAGATGTGCGCCACGGCTTCACCTCTGTTTAGTTTATCCGACAAACCAGCGCACCCGTGTAGCCTATCATAATTGTTCCCACTCCCGCAAGTACAATTTATTTTTATTTTTCATTAACTCCTAAACTATGTGTCCGAATAACATGCTATAAAGGAGAAAACTTGACATTTTTAAATTTTCTTTTTTGTCGTTTTTGTTCGTAAAGATTAATATGCCATGCCTAAAAATAACTCTCATAAATAAATATTTAATCATCAACAAAAAAAAAAAATTGCAAAATAATTAATTGTGCCTTATTTATAAAAGATGGGCATATGCTATCCTGGATTTTTTTTTTGATATACTAAGGATTCATATTTTTGTAGAACATTGTATTTACGTATCATTAACTATTACGCCAGCGCACGCTGATAAAGCAGTTCGGGAGGGCTTCCACTGCCGACTTACTTAATAAAAGTTAATATTTAAGGCTAGCTGAGAATTGTAGCCTAATGTTAGATAGCCTATACTATTTCTCGTGAATTTGGCTAGCATATACAAAAAGAATTTTTCGAATCTGACTGGTAGTTCCAGAGCTTAGCGTGCTTAAACAAACTTATCCGCTTTATTATATTAAATAGCGGTATTCCAATCAGGATGTACAGTCATACTAACCCGTTAATTTGAACTAAAACTTAATTTTGCCAAATAAAGAGTATTACTATTAAAAAAAATTGGTGCTGTCGATACTAAGCTTCAAACTTCAAATGAATCGAGAACATAGCGGATCAGAAAACCGTTTCCAATAATTAAATAGCTACCTACCTTATCTATCTCAAAGGAGTTGTGTTGTTAGCCTTTTTAATCTCCGTAGTATTATGTAATTGAATTCTTTTAACCGCGAATATAAAGGAAAGACTTTTACTTTTATCTGGGCCTCAAGGCTTTCGGATCACCTAATTGATTTGATCGTAGGCTTTGTTGCTTTATATGAGTACATGAAACGACTAAACTAATGTAATGTGAGAAACATAATATCCACATCCGCCTAAATTTTGTTTAAACGTATATTTACTCACTGGAAATATAGACTTTTATCTTTATTAATAAATCCGTAGTTCTGTTTGTATCTGTATTTTTTCCATTCCCGGTAGACGTCACTGGGGGAAACTGATGACGAATATAATTACAATTTTTTTTCTCTATCTGTTTGTATCTATGAATTTAACTCAGAAATGGCTTGACCGATTTTTATGAAATTTTGGACACGGGTAACTAATGTCATTGCTCAAATGACAGGCTATAAGAATTTCCGATAATACTTTTAAAAATGGTAAAAAAAATTAATTATTTTTTATTATTAGTTCTTAACCAATTTCGACAAAAATTGTACACGAGAAGTACATGTAATTTCGCAGTGGATTGGCTATATGGATTGTCAATAACAGAGTAAAAGTAAACTTACGGGATATAAATACTAAACGCGTGTGGATCCGCGGGACACTGCTAGTTTATAAAGTTTTATTAAATTCAGCATAATACTGACCTTTAAATGCCCCACTCCTAACTAAGTAAGACCACTACAATCTTTTTTAAAAAGCTTATATACACATACAGCGTCCACATAAACTGTCTATAGTGTGTTACTAGTCAAATGCCTACTAATCTGTTTTACGCTAATACCAAAAGTCATGCCACATATTATTATCATAGGATTTAAAATGAAATAATATTACAATTATTCTCTGTTTTATGTCACAAGTAATATAGCTTGAGGTCATATTGTATATTAGTTATTAGAAGACAAAATTAATTAATTAATGTCGGCCTTCATTATTGACTATGTAAGTAGGTTTTTTTGTACTTTTCTTATTTCCCGGCGCGTTGTATTCCTAAACTATTCATTCGATTGCGATAAAACTTATAATGAATAGTTTGTATTAGTTAAAACATTTTTCAATAGGCGGCGCGTCGGTCATTTCACTTTATTTTGTTTCAAAGTCGTGGGCAAATGCTAATGATAAATAAAATAAAAATATAAATTATTTGGTATATGAAAGATATATAAGTGACTAGCAGTGTGCTCGTGGCTCCGCGGTGGTTATTTTCATTCCGTAATTTTATTTTTATTCATATTGTTGGCAATTCATGTACTGTATCAACTGAAGAATTAAATTAAATGTATTTCCCGTGTACAGTTGTCATGAAAATCGGTTGAAAATTATTATTCTTCTCTACGATTCCTAATGTATTATAAACGATTCTTATAGCCTCTCAATTATGGAATGACTTATACTTACGGTGTAAATTTTTTTGTGAAATAAATTTTTTTGCTATTTTTTTACCATTTCTAACAGTTTTATTGAAATTTCTTATAGCCTACCTATCGACTTAAATTCATGTCTTAATAAATTTTCCTTGAAAAGAGAAACATAGGAATCGCCTAATTATATAAAACTTAATTAAGATAATAAAGTTCCTCGTCGATCATACAGTCGTTCTCAAGTTTTTGTCAGTATTTTATTTATGAGAATAGTTAAAGGGAGGCGTGTCCTGGGTATAAATAAAACACGGCAACACCGCCTATTTTGCCTAACGTTGCTTTCCTTTCCGAATCGGTAAATTAAGGTATGATTAGCAAGTCACCTTAATGTATCTTTACATTATATAATACGGTGCTAAATCTCATGAATGCTCTGAATTTTGTTATCATTTAAATATAAAGGCCCGTTAACTGCTTAATACGGATTAATTAAACGTTTCTTGTGAATGACTAACGGTAGGCAGTTAAGCGATGGGGTTTTCGTCGGCTAAATAAATTAATGGTAACGATAGTGAGCCGGATAAATACCCCGACGGGCTGTGTGCGTTATATAAATGTGGAGCTCAGTGCGGTCTAGACTACGGATACGAGTTTATAGGTATAAAAATATGTAGACACTTCCGCCTAAAACAGATTAACAGCTATTTTTATTAATTGTTACGGTGAAGATTTTGAAAATGTTAAATCTGAAACTAATCGTGGAAAAAAAGGAAAATTGAAATGTAAGTAACTGAAATGATAGAAGAGATGCGATCAAGCCGTAGACGCAATAGTTATTAACCTATATGGAATAAATGTGTTAAAGAAATAATAACTATTAATACTACAAAATATGTTGCAGATAAAAGGCAGCTACTACATTACTACATTTAACTTTTTGTTTTTTTCTCTGTTCCACGATTAGTTTCATATTTAACCTTTATCACGTTCAGGTCAGCAATTAATTACAAACGTTATTTTATTGCAGAAAGACGACAGAAAGGGAAGAGCAAAAACAGCTGTTAAACTGTTTCAGATGGAATTAGCACAGAAATTTCGGCTAAATTATCTATAATGGATTTCTCTAAAGTAACGCCTTCATCATTCAAATATATGCTTGTTTTTGAGTGTAGAATAATCAAACAATAATGTTAGCAATTTACGTAACAATTGTCTTTAATTTAATGACGTAATTCTACTTTTTCTCTTTTTTAGGAATGAGTTATATCAACGGCTGTATAAAAATAACACCCAATGAAGTTGAGAATTAATAAGTTAGCGTAATATGGATATGTCATGAGAAGAGATGAAAGTCCTTTAACTAGACTCTTCGAACGAAGTATAAACGTGAACGAAGAGGAAGAGAAAGGCGTAGACAAATTGGGGAAGTTCCGAAGAAAGGTCAGTTTAAGAGTAATCTAAGCCGACGAGCATGCGTGAAAAGATAGATGAATGTTGAAGAAGCGGAAGGTGTTATATGCCAGGATCATAGCAAGTGGAAGGACGTGGTCTTTACTTACCCTATTGAGGCGTGATGTATATATGTATGTGAATGGATATAGGAGTAGAGAAAACCCGATGAATGCATGGATGGCTTGTGTGAGGAATTATATATGTATAAAAGGTGTGAATACTGAGATGACAGATGATGTAGACGAGTGGAAGAGGAAAGAAAACATGTTATGCCGACCCTACTTAAATGGGATGAGAGGGTATGATGAAAATTGTTAAAAATTCACGTAATAAGTATCGTATGTTTAATGAGATAAATTTTATGCTCGCTCAGCTTAGGTTAGTTATGATACCATGTGAGCCCGCTTTATGTTGGTAGAGTCTATTATTTATCAGAATTTCACCAAATTTCAAAATGTCAGGATTTTCAAAACCATGTTCGGTTTTGCAAGTCACATCTGTATATATTTTAAGAAAACGAAAACTTCGGAAATTTACAGAATGTTGCTGTCGACGGATACGTCTAGGAGACTTTCACCATTTGTAAGCTTATTTGCTGGTGCATACCAAGAGAAGATAAACTATAAATTTGGACCGATCTAAAATAATTTGAACGAGTAAAGTTTCAGTCCGAATCCGTATCCGAATCGATTCGAATACGATTGATATTGAACATTTATAGTATAATGTGTTACAAAGCGAAGGAAGCATTACAGTAGTTGGTACAGGAAGCTTTACCACTCCAAGCGATCTACTGGCGCGACACGACCTGAACTGTTTTTCAACAAACCCCATCTGACTAATATAAGGAACAGTACAAGTTATCGCTTGCACATAGATCTTATGAGCTAAAAATTCAATACCGTGTCTTTTTTTAGAATAAATATATCACTAATTTACCAATAGCCCTGTATATCTGTGTACCAAACTCAGCAGCCTATCTAAGAATGCGTGTTAATTATTTGACTGTAGAGATTTGTGACTCTTTTAAATATAAGTATGTTTTAATATTTGCAATAAATGAGTATTTCAGTTTAAGATATGTTTTAGTTATATATCTAAAGACTAATAAGTGAGCTTCTTCCGCATAAGTATACGAGTAATATGTATACCTGTAATTGGTTTCTCAGAAGTGCTAACGATTTAGATAAAATGTTGTATATACATATATAGATAAAGTTTCAATTTCCAAGTTTACCTAGATAAGTGTTTTACAAGAAAACGAGCGACGCTCTGTCACCTAGTTTTTAGTTTTAAAATTTCAAAACAATAATACTATATTTCTTAAAGTTGTGACAAAATATTACTAAATCAGCGCTTTCAATTATCTGCGTTGGTCCTAAGCATTATTAAAAGTATTTTTGTTTTCCTATCGAAGCCTAATTATTAGTACATTATCTCACACCTGATAGTTTGCCAAAAAGCACGGCGATAAAGCAGAAAAGGCCTCTTCACGCTTCGTTTGATGATGGATTGAACCGACATTATAGGAAAAGGAGGACACGTTGAGCCCCAGCTCTATAGCGATATGAAAATATGATGAGTCTGCGAATTTATTTATTATATTATATATTTTTTCCAATTAATCATAACCATAACGTCAATTATAATCATAATGTATGTCATAATGTATCTTATTTATAATTTAAGTACATGCAAGACCTGACTAGAATGTAAATCAAACTCGCAAAAGTACAAATATTGTTGTCACCTGTACTTTGTAATAAAGTACTTATTGTATGTTATTTCGAGCAATTATAGGTGCATTTTATACTTTATGTGAGCAATTAGATACTTGAAATTACATAATTTCATGTAAGTTGATTTTTCTAATATTCTTTAACATAAATCATAAAATTTCTAAATAGTTGAATGTAAATTAAGATCTACTTACTCTCCTCACCCTTGTATCCACTTTATATCGTGCGACCTACTAGTATATTTTAATTTTTTGATTCAATGCAATTTTTTCTTATCTTTAACAATATAATTTATTTGCTCAAGTAATAGGTAGCAACCCTAGTTTCGAGACTGATTCGGCAATAACCGTTTCGTTGCCGTCTGAATGGTCCCTTTAGATGTAGATAACTACCGGATGCACACCGCAATTCGCAATTTGATATATCTAGATGACGTGTATTCGTAGTATGCAAATAAGTAATATGCACAATATTTTGGTGATTAGAAAGTAATTAAAATCAATAGTTAGTTAATAATTACATTTACGTGTACCTATAAAAAAAAAGATTTATTTCACAGGTTTTATTTTCCAAAAAAAAACATGGCTTACACGGCTTCCAAACTTATTAAATTGTGTTTAGCTAATCACATTGCGATTCTAAACCTCTCCCTAATTTCTGCTCTAAATTTTGACGTTGCAGTTATTTATTCTTCTTCTATCGAGTCAGCCAACATTTTTTTGTAAGTGAAGGAAGTGGCATTGAGTTTTGCATTCCACGTATACTTTATCGACCACTGCAGCCCATGGCGGCTGTCACCAGGCTTAAACTGAATTTCAGTCTAACGTCACCGATAGATTGCTAATCCATAGGAAAAAATTGTAATGCTTTGTGTGTTAGTTTATTTTGTTAACCGTACTCTACTCTTCACATCGAAACCAACAACAAGCAACCTACGAGCAATAGTGCTTTGAGGCATAAATAATAATTTATACAGAATGTTTTGAAATAAGTATCCAAATGACACATTTATAGATACAAAAAAAAAATAAGAAAAAGTTATACCTCGTGAGAAGTTTACTTAATTTTTGGCGTAAAAAAGTAAAAAATAACTCTAAACATTTTATCCCGCGTTCCCTCAACACAGTGAATTTGACCATCAATGATAATAATGTGAATATATTTTACAGACTTTTTTTAAATGTCACGGTGTACAAATATACATTTTTTTTTGATAAAAAAAGCTAACTTCATCGTGTCGCACTTCCGTCACATGATGCCGCGTAACTCTCAATGTTACCCTTTACTAAACACGTAAAAGAGTGCAACTTTAAAAATATTTATCTTATTAATTATTAAAGAATAAAGTTTATCTTAGGTTCAAAAGAAACACAAAATCTTCTCATGACTATAATAATCTGTTACACGCACTGAGGAGAGCAAGACGATATCTGTGTAGTCTGCAGCATTCAGTCAATTCGACTGAAGTAACCTTGGTAATCAATTCGGTTTGAACAGTTTCAGTAGCTTCGAAATGTGTATAGAAGCCCATCAGATTGATCGAAATCGAACTAGAACAGTCGATTCTGGAGATTGCAACGTCCATTTCCAATATCGATGCATACTCAACAAACAGTTCATTGACATGAGTTTGTTGCACTAAATCAGTGATTTCCAAAGTGGTATCCACAGGGATCGATGAACACCTCCAAGGGGTCCATGTCAGTGAAAAAAACAGGGTACCAAAATTTCTTTAAGTTAACCGTATAAATTATATACGTTTTTTTTTTTTGATATATTAACCATTTGCTCTCTGTAAATGATATAGACAACCTTACAGTGATGAAACTAAAGGAAGTGAATTTCTTTTAGAAGGAAAATTGTTATTTCAAATGCATATGCACCAATATTTTTAATTTTTGTCTGTCTGCCTGTTTGTTACCGGTAATCTCCGAAACGGTTAGACAGATTTTGGCTGAACTTTCACTGGTTCTTATAAGGAGTAACTTTAACTACTATTATTTTGGTAAAAGAATTGGCATTCTGTGCAAATAAAAGAAATGTGGTCATAGAGAATCAATTCGGGTGCTTAAATGGTTTACGCTGAGGAAACCATAAGGGATATTTCAAATTAATGTCTCGTAAAGACCTACAAAAAGTCAGCGAGTTCATATATCTAACTTCTAAGGATCACCCACAATAAGCGTTATACCGGGAGCGGGGCAGCACGATTCGCGGGTGTGCCCGATCGACGGCATTCTGTAGTCCACGCGAGCGGAGCCACGGGCACAGCTAGTTACTGAAATAATTTTTGAAATCGAATCAGTAGTTCCTGAGATTGCCTTTTAAAAATATACATACTACCTGTTTGTAATATTAGTAGGTATATATTGTATAGAAGTCTAGTTCAACATGACTAATTTGTATATTACGACTATTTTATACAAATCCACATTATTTTTAAATATGTTAAAATAATAATAGATGCAAGAAGACTGTGTATGTACATAACATAGATGTATTTTATATTAAATCTATGGTACATACTATGATCGTTCGAGCTGATTTCAGATACAGGGACCAGACTGCGTATAAGTGCTAAGGTCCTTAACCCGTAAATGAATAACTTACTCGATGTTCACTGTGAATATTCAAGCAGACCTTAGGGTAACATTTACAAAGTTGTACTGTGTATTCGTAGCCAGTTTATATTTCACATGATCAGACTTGTTATTTAGAAGTGTATTTTTTTTAACTCTGATCAGTCAATTTGTGTTTGTGTATTGAAATTTGTTTCCTTTCGAGCTTATTAATTAATACATAGCTGATAGTGATTTGAGGCGAGGAAATTAATGATTTTTAGTTCAACAGTGGATGATACAAATGATATGCATAGCCAACAGGATAGCGGCGACCGCAGATGTATTACCGATATTTATGTGCCTAGTCGCATATGCTTACATCAGGGACAGTGTGTGCATGTTAAATGTAAAAGTCCACTTTTCTTTGATACTGTTATATACTGATATTCACGAAAAAAATTATTAACGCGAAAATGTTAAGGTAAACCAACCATCAAGTAAAACAAACAAAATGGAAAATGGTCTAGACGCCGTCCGAAAAATATTTATTTTTAATCCAAGTTAACGAAAAAGTAAACAAGGCTTGCCACGGCCGGGGCCAAAACCAGAGAGTTAATTACGGACATTAGTCATACGTCGGGCCGCGACCGAAGCACCACTGCGGCACCGACGCCGGCGCCAAACGTTATCTTGCATGATTGGTGACGCCTCCTAAATATACCTTACCTAATTTATACACACACTAAATACATCATTATGTAAGTGCTGTTAGATGTATATATAGGAAAGTTTTCAACATTTTTCTTTCTAAAGCAAGTAATTTATGAGAATAGAAAATAGAACTGTTGTCAAGAACATACTAATGCCAATCAAATAAAAAAATTCTTTATTCAATTCAAGCCCTAAGAAGGTACTTATGAACGTCAAAACACTACTGCCGGTTCGGAATCTAGTATGTCCTAAGTTTTTACGAACATACATTAAGTTATCAAAGATGTATTGGGAGAACAAAGTTAAAATACTAAATTCCTGGAACTTGTTCTTTAGTGATTCGTGGGGTCTCATAATGTAGATTGCTTGAACTACCCACATTTGTAATATAAAACCAGTAACACATTTCTGGAACGAAGTTCCTTGATGCGGCATGCGGTAAGAGTTGACTTGTGGATCTATCAGGTCAACGCGGTGGCGTGTATACGTGATCCCGTGTCGCCCCATAACGGCGGCGGATGGTACACCGCTAGATTTTAGTCAATGGATTCTGACATACCTCTCTGGCTCCTCCAAGGCCATGAAGGATTTGCCAGCGTAACGTAGCGTTTGTCACTTAAGGAAAAATCGTTATGCCCCCTTCATGCGACTTTCTCTTTCTCTCTGTTTCTTTCTATAATATATGAGTGGGTGTGTACGTGCGAAAATCGAGATTCGAGCAGCGAACATCGCGGGCAGCCTGTTGTATAACCCTTCCTCAGGTGGCCGCCAAATTACAAAACATCCTCCTTAGGTTGGTCTCACGAAATAGTCGAGCGTTAAGTAATTCAATAGTTTCTCAGTTATTTTTATAGTAGATACATAGGGTTAAAATATAAAATTGCCGATTTTTAATACTGACTAGTGTATACTTTCTACTTAAAGTTGCAAAGGCATATTAATTTTATAATATAGCTATGACATATGTTTTCCGTCTTTCGATTTTTCTTTGATATCGCTGTTTCTTTGACCGTGAAAAAATCAAATTTGTGCGTTGCTTACGAATACGAGTTCCATCGTGGCAACAACGCAACACAGATGGCACGCAATATAAACGACGTGTTTGGACCAACTAGCGCAAGTAAACGCACAATACGTTTTTAGTTTTGGAAATTTTGATATCAATATTGTTTCCCGTGGCCAACCGGAAACGAAAGTCGATAACGATTATTTGAAAGCCGTAATAGCAATAGATTCATCTCAACCCAAGTCGGTATTAGCAGCAAGCAGCCTTCAATATAATTGATAAAACAATACTGCTTCGTTTACGTCAAATTGAAAAGATAAAAGACTTAAAATAGGTATCGTATGAACTCATTGAACAACAACAAAACAAAAAGTGGATCCTGTATGATAATCGAAAACGTCCGTTGCACTGCTTGGACACTGGGGAGAAAGCCAAATCAGATCCTAAACGTATATTGAGTCACAAGAAGCTGATTGTTAGTGTATGGTGGACTTGTGCCAGCATTGTTCATTACAACATCTTGAGACCTGGCATGAAAATTTTATTATTAAAGAGGTTGTACTCTGAAGAATTGTAAATGATGATGGACAAACTCTATGTCAAACAACCAATACTTGTTAATTGTTCTAGTTTCACATGTAACACAACGGACAATCCCAAAACTACAGTAGTTATGACTGGAAGCTCTTCGTCACCTACCACACTCACCAATCCTTGCTACAACATATTTCTATTTTTTCCGAATTTGGATAGTTTGATATAGGGAGAATATTTCAAATCCGATGAAGCGGCTAAACTCTTTTAAAGATTTCATCGATTCCGGTCTCCAGGATTTCTATATCAGATTTCTGATTCGATCACGCAGAGAAACTCCGAGCATAGCCATCTCCATAGCCCTTTGAGTAACCTTAAACTATCTTATGAAGCCCATAGTTAACGACCTTATCTCAGCACTATAATTAAGTAATCACTGGCAACACACACTGGTCAAAGACTATCATCTTGAGACACTGCGGTAAATCTTGAACGAGAAGATGTTACATAGTTTTCCAAATGCTGTCCAACTGAGATGGATGGATTCTTTCTCGAAATTGGATCTACCTAACTGGATAGTGTTTCAGATAAACATAATCATCACCAATTTCAAATAGACATTCGACATGATCTTCGTCTTGTCCATATTCATTCTAGGTCCAATTTGTTCAGAGACTTAACATACACGCGTTACGGCAGGTTATACAGAAGACTGAAGAATATAACTTGCCTCTTTGCTTAGCGTTTGTGGATTATGTGAAGAAAACCTTCGATTCGATTGCCAGCACTACGACTTATTATATATATATTACTTTTCATGAAAAAATGTTTGATCTTTTCATCATTATATATACATTAACCCCTATAGGTATTATTAGAATGAATGATTGGATTTTTTTTAAGACAGAATTGCATAGTATTTGCTTAAGGTTTGGTCAAAAATAATCAATAAAAATACATCAAAGACAATATATTCTTTTATTTTAAAAAAGACGTTTTCAACATTCGCCTAACAAATCACATTCTCGTAATATGAACAAATATTACATCTCATTTCTAAAATAGACATCACAGATAAAACATAGACACAAAATAAAAAAATTTGCCACTAACATTTTTATCGATTACCTATCAAACGGGGTTAGCTTTTAGTTTTTTTTTTTAAGTTATCCTCTATTTTAACTCAATTGTCTATTTTTATTATAAAATATTCGAATAATATAATTAATTAAAACTGTACGGCCCGTACCCGATTAATAATGGTATTATTAAATTGTTATTACAAATATAATGTGCCTATTAATGAGACAGATTTGCGTTTTCTCATATATAGGTACGAATATAACATAATTTTAAAGGAAAGACAATAAAGTATTACATATTGCCTATCTAGAAACTATAGTAAGTATTATATAAACTTAATAACACCAAGATTTCTAGGTACATAGAAAAATACATATGTACACACAATTAATTTAAACTTCGACTCCAATATTTTGGCCTTGATTAGTCTATCTTTATGACAATCGACGTCTTGAAAAGTGATTAGGTAAAATGTTGAAGAATTTTAAACAATAACTACGTTTGATATAATTAAAACCGATTAAAGAAACTTATGTTTTACAAAACTTTACATTGGCTATTGTGGCGAAAGGACTTTTCATCAGACTAGCAATTATATACCAACTAAAGGATTATCGGAATGCATCTTGTAGAGCGATGAACAGGGCCCCTAAGAAAGCGATTTCCATCAAGTTACTTTTGAGGAATTAAAACGTATATTTTTGTTCTAAAATACATCCACTTCACCACTGCTGGACATTGAATGATGCCTGTACTGACAAATGCTTTCCAACAATAGCACGGACACAAGCGAATTGTAAAGAAGCATGAATTAATTATCTTTGTAACATTTACCTTATTTATTACTAAACATTTTTACAGTTTTTTAAACTTGTAAATAATAATGATACAAAAAAAATTAAAATGAATTAAATTAGCTTAAATTTTGTTAAAAATAAAATCCAATGTAAAAATATCGCTTGAAATTAATAATATACCTAATTATCAAGCGTCGCAACCAATATACACAGTACCTACCTCCCTTCATATTTAGATAACAATGCTTTTTCTATTATTTGCCTTCGAAAATTTATTTTCTGATATCATGTACCAAACTTTATCATGATTTTAGTATTATTAAAGCACAAGATAAAAACTAAATACTTTTATAATTGTTCGAAAAATAAACAGTCCATTTCTATCATCTTAATCCATAGATATATTTACTCTGTAACAGCTACCTACGTAGGAATAACATAATAGACAATAAATTCAATATTTTACTATAATCGTAGTTTAGAGTACTAAAAAGTGGGTATCAAGTACACAGACAATACTCACTGACACATAAGACGCGAGAAGAGATCTCCGTGCTAAGAATTATGGCAACGTTGCAGTTAACAAAATTGAATACTCTTGCGTGTTACAAGTAAAACTTATTATACCAACTCGTATTACTACCACGGCAAGAGTAAATGCTACACGCTGCACGAACTAACACGTAAATTACTACCACGGCAAGAGTAAATGCTACACGCTGCACGCACTAACACGTAAAGTAGTACAGTAGAGTGCAGACACATTTCACGGTGATAATAGAATCGATTTTTCTACTCTTTTATTTCAACTGCCAACTGAAGTCCAAGAGGAGGAAGCAAATTATTTATCTTCTGATCCATGACAATTTGTCCTACCGCGCCTAAAGAAGAGTCTCTTCAAAAACATAATGCTAGCTCTATACATTCGTACAACAGCCGAACTCCGATTTTTAACTCTGAACTTGAGCGAACTTGACCGATTTTCAAACCGGCCTTCCCACATATCGACAGTGAATTTAAAATTTCATAATCATTGCAGACGTCGAAGAGATAGCAGTGATCTCTCTACATAGTATTAGTGCATATTATTGTTTTATTATTCTGCCATTATCGAACAACATTGCGAAAAATATTTAATCAAACATAAATTATAGTCGTACAAGATCGTGCGCGATATAATAATCCTATGTTTCCGGTAGACGTTGGCGGGGGCGAGGTACTAAGACGATAGCGGGGAAAGGAATCGAGTGCAATTGCGTGACGTAGGCGCGCACTCACAGTACACTAAAGCAGGGACTCCCAAACTGGGTTCCGCGGAACCTTGGGGTTCCGTAGAATAGTCATCAGAATTCCGCGAAAATTATTTATTATTAGATATAACATACTACCACGGTACATACAATTGCCGGACATAATAACGAACTATAAAACAATTATTCATAAAACAGTAAAACAATTTAATTATTCACATTAAAACTTTAAGTTAAAAATAATGTGTTTCAATTAAACTAAACGTTTCTTTAAAAAAATATTTTCTTATATAAATTTCAGTGTTCATTTGTAATCATTTGATATGGGGTTCTATAAAATAAAAGGTATTTGGTTGGTGATCCGATATCTTTAAAGTTTAGGAATCCCTGCACTAAAGTAAACAATATTACATCTTCACGGCCGAAACGAAATCTAGGTAAACTTCAGTACACAATAGTCGTGAGTACGCAATTTATAACTAACTAAAATTAAGAAGGATCATTACGTAATATAGATAACTCTGTACTCTACTGGTTTATGTGTCGCACGCCAATAAAGCTCCCAGACGGCATGATTTTTTTTCGACATCTTAAACAATCATCGTTATATTTCTGTTGAAGCAAAGAGGCTTTGTTATAAAACTAGTATAATCTCTTTGCATATCATTGTATGTTTTTTCTTTATAAAAAATAATGTTTTAAATGTCTTGTCAACTGGAGAATGCCAAGTGAGAAATATAATATATTGTTTGAGATACAAATTTATTTTCTAACATAACGTGATATAATTAGTTAATATTGTTGTATTTGTTGTAACTACAAATAATGAAATGTAATATTCATACGATTCCTTGCTAAAACTGTGTTTTTCATATAAGACTCTGCTTATGGTGTGAACAAACACACTAGATTGCTACATCGGCAATACTAAAAATTTCAGCCAATTTACATAGATCCTTAATCATTTAAACACCTAAAGCTTCGTCACGAATCACTCCGTTCGTTGACGAAAACTATATGAAAATCCATTCGGTAGTTTTGGAGTTTCTCCTGTACAGACAGGCAAATAGACGTGGCAGACCGACTCTGTTTTATAATATAGTAAGAAAAGCATGATTTAAAGTTTGTCGCTTTAGTATTTATAGTTCATAGCTTCATAGGTACGAAAAGTGCGCTTACTTTGCGACGCGCAATTCATCATAGATGCAGAGTGCCGGTGACCCATTTCGTTGCAAGTGATTTCTTTGGTTGTGCATAATTTTGAACCGTGATATCTTCTTCGGTATATAATTATTTAAATTATATAATGTGACGGACGATTTTAATCTACATTCCAAAATCAATTCAAACAATCATTAAATGCCCAAGTTAACTAACATATATATCTGGATAAAGACTAATACAGAATTGGAGAAATATTTTAAAAACACTAATGAGATGTCATACTGTATTCTTTATGGTCATGTGTAGTGTAGTGGCGTGCTACCTCGTCCCCGCCAACGTCTAAAACATAGGACGGTCGCGCACGACCTTGTACGGACTATAATTACAAGATTGGTAGCCTCGCACATTATGATGTGTGAAGTATTAGTTTGTGCGAGTTCGGCAACGCATTCGGAAACTTTTGATTCGGGACCGATTTACCGCTAGGTATTGCTACCGGAGCGACCTCAGGCCAACTCTATCAAAATTCTGCCAACGCACCCGAACCACCCCTCCACATATCGACGGTTGAACGATCAGTTCGAGTGTTGGATGACTGTGTAGTGCCAGCAATGATATTATAAGTAAAAAGACGTAGATATGTTATATGCTCTCCTTCTGTGGAGCGTTGGAACTATGCTAGTTAGCATACCCAGACACCAGACTTCTGTGACGCGCCGTCGCGCGTCGCGTCGTCCAAGTGTGTTGTGTACGGAAGTACGAATTGTTTAATTAAGTGCCCAAAACAATTGAAAATGCTTTCGTGTGTTATGCGATACTGTACAAACTATACAGGCAACACTTCTAATACCTAGGGATGATATATCATTTGTAAGTATTACTATTTACATGAATAATTTAACATTTAGATAAAACCAAACATTGTACTACTCGTGCGCGATAAGTTGAGACCCGCGCGAAATACGACTCCCCACCCGCTTCCCCGGTGCCACCCGCGTTGTACAGCGCGCAACGCCATTATTTAATATAGGTATTTTTAATCTCTTACTATACTAAGCAAGTTGTGTTCTGTTTTTGTTCACTGTACCAAGACCCGACAATGACGTCACCGCGCTCAGGTCTCAACTTATCGCGCACGAGTAGTCCCGTAAAGTCCACAAAAGAATGTCCCCATGAACGAGTAGAAAAGAGACAGATATATTAACCGACCAAAGATTAAAATGATATATAAAAACAGAGGAGTCAGTCCTGCCTAATATAACAAAGGTAAAATAAATTTATAATGCAGATTTTTATGTTTATTTATTTATGTTGTAGAGCAGAGTAAATTAAATAAATTATACTAAATTGCAAAAGTTTGTGTATGGTATCATATTATTATTTAATTCCTATAATTTCATTTAATTTCACAAATACAATATTAAATAAACTGTTTCTAGGTTTTCATCAAATGAACTAAGGCGCATCCAGTAGGTGGATATTGTTCTTCGTTCTTGTGAAAATGGTTTTGGTGCTTCAAGAGAACTACGTGTAAACTTGTGTTATACCTGAATTAATTGTAGCCATTCTTTTAGCGTTTTTTAGGTAACCTCTGTTAAATTTTATGATTTTTATTCACCATTTTTTTTCTATATTTCATCGTTCCTAGTCAGCTTCTGTAAGGAAATTTTTTACGTTGTTTGTATAAGTTATTATTTAGACTTTAAACTAAGATCGTATAGATGTTACTTTTTGCGTGCTTTTTTTTACCCGACTACGAAAAGGAGGGTTATGTTTTTCGAGCGTATTTATGTAAGTATGTATGTCTATGTCTTTGGCACGCTCTGTAGCCTAAACGGCTTGGTGGATTTTAGTATACAAGGTGTCGTTACATTCCTCTTAATTGTGTGAATGACATAGCCTATATAATATTTAAGTACGATGTCTGGGAATCAAATAAAAATTAAACATAGAAAATATATTTTTTTACTCAGTGTTTTTGTTGTAGCCGGGTTTTTGGTTACTTTTTAATCATTTAGCTTATTTTATAGATTACATTATTACTCGTAACTCAAGCTTAGCACTGATCCAACACTTGAAGTTCCAAGTGGTAGTGGCGCTACGTCAACTGAAGTTTCTTCAGTATCTCCAAGTGCAGATACTTTGATCGTTGTGGCAAGTGAATTAAAGGAAGAAGCCGAAGATGTCCCACAAGTATCAGGAGTGCAGCCCAATCCGGACCAGGAGCTGTGCAAAATCAGCGACGATCCAGCCCAATGGACAATCGACGAGTTCATGCGTGATTACATTTGTAAGAATGGAGTCAATCAAAACATCCAAAACGATTTTCCTAAGAGTGATCGAATTTACAAAGATAAGGTGCGACAGTTGTCAAAAAATTAATTCGAACGCCAGTTTTTAAACGGCGGAAAAGTTCCGCGAAAGTGACTAATTTATTCTGAAAGTACTGAATGTGTTTTTTGTGGACTTTGTCTTCTTTTTAATGGTGAGGAGAGTCAGTTCGACAAAAAGCAAGGTTTCGGTCATTGGAAAAATTCTTATTATCGTGTATCAACTCATGAAAATTCGCCGACTCACAAATTATCTTTCCTGCATATGAATGAACGAAGCAACACGTTAGGTCGCATTGACTACGCATTAACAATGCAATTAGATGAAAAATAAATTACTGGAAAAACATTTTGAATAGAGTAGTCGCATGTCTAAAAGCGCTTGCAGCACGTGGAGTTCGGTGAAGCTGTAAAAGCCGCAGCGACTTCAGGGCCCCTAAGGCTAACAGTATAGCCAGATCAAAGAAAAAAAAAGTGGTTTGCCTTTCAGAGGACTCGACGAGAAATTTGTTTCATTTCACAATGGAAATTATTTGATGTACTTAGAGCTTATTGCTGAGTTCGATCCGTTCTTAGCAAAACACATTACATTTTATGGGAATCCAGGCTCAGGTTATTCGAGTTATCTTTCTTCAACAACATGCGAAGAATTCATTCAGCTCATGGGAAAAAAGTTTTAATGACAATTGTAATGGAAATATTAAAAACGAAACATTTTTCTCTGATCATTGACTCGACGCCGGATATATCTCACGTATACCAGCTCACTTATGTAATCAGATATGTCCTGCCTAATGGATCACCTGTAGAACGTTTCCTCAAGTTCATTCCAAACACCGGCCATAAATCACAACAAATGACAAATGCTGTTATGCAACAAATGACAACGCAGCTAACATGTCAGGCATTTACAACGGCCTACAAGCTGAAATAAAGGAAATTTCTCCCCTTGCCGTGTATGTTCCCTGTTCAGCACACTCGCTCAATTTAGTAGGTAAATGTGCAGCTGAAAGCAGCAAAGAGGCTTGCTTTAAATATTTTAATTAAATGTGCAATTATCCCTGAAACCTCGGAAAATATAACAAACTAGCAGATATTAATAGTTAACTAAATTTCTGTATCGATTTCGATAAAAGTTGGCAAAAAGTAAATTCATTATGTACTCAATATGCTGGGTGCTGAGAAAGGGGTGGCTGGTACTTACTACATGGCCTGGGGCCTAGGGCGGCCAAGACTGCAAATCCGCTACTGCTCCTTATTACTTTAATACCACTTAATAGTACATAAATTTATAAGGGAACTCCTTTTAGGCATAAATCACTGTAAGGCAAGATGCCCTATCTGGTTAATTATTCTATTTTTTTCATACTAGACGACTCCAAGCACAGGAATATATACATGTCTCCTTTTCGCTGCCGATATTAAAAACATTCCGTCCTACTTCCTTGTATCATCTAATGATATGTATGTGTGCATTAGCGTGCCATTTATTTTGTGAAGCTATCATGAAGGTAACGTATCTACGCCTTTTTACGTATAATATCATTGAGTGCCAGCATTACTACAGTTTGAAGAAATGTACTTTTTTATGTTTACATAATTACATTAATAATCGAATAAATACAAAGAGTTCATGTGTAACATACATTAAATTGAATGCAGCAAATAGTTAAACAACATTTCATAGAACAAAACAAGAAAGTACCTATATTGACATGCGAGCTTAGTTTTATCACAAAATAAGGAAGAGTACAATAAATAAATAATAATAAAAAATAGTACAATAAACTGAGATACCAAATTTCCCGTCATATCCCAACAATAAAAAAAAAATAACCAGGAGACTAAAATTGCCACCTAGTTTTAATTAACAAGCTTAAAAGTTGTTAACATTTCGATTTATAAATATTATTTAAAAGGTGTAGATAACAGTCACGGACGTAGTAGGTCCGTGATAACAACGTAATCTTTAGCTGTAACAGAGGCTATAATAATCAGTGTGATTAACCGATGTCTTCTGGTTGGGGATTTGGATTGTAGAAACGATTTTCATTTTGCGTATTTCGTAGAAATATGCGTACAAATTTAATTAAAAACGAAGTGAACAAAAAATTTAACACTGTTTTAGTAATAAACACACGGCGTTTAAATTCGCCAATACGCCGTGTACTTACGTATTATTTAAGCTCAAACCAAGGCAAGCCTTGGGAAAAAGTCTTTCTCCAACACTGGAACATTCTAGCTGGTATTATTATTATTATTATTGTATTTGAGCTTAGTATTATCCTATTCCTTAAGTTTTCAAAAAGAATTTACTGGCTCTTTCTTATTTTGTGCTGATATGTTTAAGAAGGTACAATATTTACAAGGTGATCCCCTATTATTATATACATGTATGTATTTATTATTTAAAACAAACTTAAATGATGTGTAGAAACACTTGTTTATATTGCTACCTGAATTCATTTTATTGTGGAAATTACAACTCTTTAGATTCGTTTAAAGGTAATCTGAATTTGAACATTTCTATTTGTAATCAAAATTTATGACTCTAGTGTTGTGTAGTGTTTTGTTTTATTTACAGACGAAGTTGAATTTTTGAAATACTTATGACTTTTTGACGTTAATACTGACCCGATTATTGAGCAATTCAATGTTACACAAATACAACACAATGGCACAATTCATTTAAGCACATAATCGTTTACAAATATAATAAAAACCTTAAATTACTTTTGAGTTATCAAAACATTTAAAAAAATGTAAATAAGTTACTTTATAATTCAAATTGTACTTGTTTATTTCAAAAGATTAAAAAGCAATTTAATGGTCCTTCGTAATTATTATGGTTTAACATTATGGCTTTTTTTATTTTGGGGCACAATTTATATTAATTAATGTACCTAAAAACAATAGTTACATAGGTATATAATGTAAACATAGCAGTAAAAAAACTAACCACAAATATCAAGATCTTGAAGTGATTCTTCAATATGTACTCAACTAAATAAATATTAATAGAAAGTTAAAGACAACACTTT
The DNA here is from genome assembly GCA_033032175.1 of Saturnia japonica. Lineage (NCBI taxonomy): Eukaryota > Metazoa > Arthropoda > Insecta > Lepidoptera > Saturniidae > Saturnia > Saturnia japonica. The sequence continues at coordinate 12,454,793 of CM065314.1, forward strand.
TATCTCAATAGAAATAATTTCATAGTAAATTTACATTTTTAAATGTAAAATATTACCTACTCATAAAATTATACTGTTATGTTACGCCATTTAAAACATTGCAAAAAATTTATGTTTAATATGTGCATCATAATTTAAAGAGTATTTTGAACTTTTAGTTTAAATTTTTAGAATATTTTTTTTATATTACAATAATTTAACTTTTTTTATAGTATGTAGATGTAGATACATTTTTTGCAAATGATGATAAATCAGTGCGGTTACTGGTTTGATAGTACCTAACTCCAACCCAAGGGCCACAAGTCCCCATGTATTACTTTACTCAATGGCCACGAGCCGGACGTTCCTAGCGAAATCGCTCTAAGCTGCGAGCGTCAGTGTCTAGCGATTTTAAACTGTCAAAAAAGGGCCACGAAGTATTGTAATTCGCTGATAGCATCTAGGGCTTAAACGCTTGTTAAGAACAAATTTCACGCTAGTGCAGGAGTCTCTATGCCTTTTTATATGGTTTCATTGTCAACATTTTGTAGTAATTAATTTAGAAAATGTATTCATTTTTTATAATGTATATTTATACATACAAACTTAACTCACGTCAAAAAAAAAAAACAGTCATAATAATGACTGTTGTATAAATTAGGCTAGAGAGAGATAAATTCTTCAGTATTCATTAAGAATTATTTACAAAATAACAGCGAATATGTATAAACAACAGCGAATTTCGCTACGACTGAGGCTGCAACTTTCACCACTGTTTTGTGACCGCGTAGTTATGAAATAATATACCTACTACTATTTGAAACTGAAGCTGAACGCAGACACTTGCAGCTTATAGTAAATTCGTTAGAATTGTTGCAGCTCGTGGTCCTTACATAAAAGAGTAAAATTTTATTATGAACGATCAAAGATTTAAAAAAGTTTTAAAAACTGAATTCCAAATTTGACTAGCATTCCACAAATGTTGCTAGTTATTCCTAACAACAAAATTTTTAAATTCGGACCTATTTATACAAAGTCTGACCCGCATTAAATGTAACTGTTTTTGCCTCAGCCTGAGCTTATTCCTTCAATGTTTAAAGACAATGTAAAAAAAAGTGAACAACACTGTCATACGAATTAAAATACATATTGAATTTGAATTCAATACGAATACTGTATAATCGTTCATATTCACATGAAATAATTTATTTATTTGTTTACCTTAATTATATACAGCTAAATAGTAGCAAATATACAGCGCCTAGATCTAACCGGTTTTAAAGAGCTGATTCGTAATAATAATGATCATTTCTTATCGACCACTGTTCATTATTACTTTATAAGTGTACTTCCAAAAATACGAGTATTTTTACCGTTTTGCCTATATCATTGGATCTACCCAACGCGATATCCTTTGGATACCTCTAATATCGCAATTTTTGTTGGATATTGTTCTTTTTTCACAATAAAGAACAGATTAACGCAATTTCAAAAATTGAGTTTGAGTGTATAAAAAAATGGCCGATTCCTAGCTGTAGACTTTTTTTATTTAATATTATTTACAGGCTTTTATATTCATGTATATATCAGTCCCGTAGTACTCTTAACTTAACGAATAAACTAAATAATATGAAAATAAAATGAAACTAAAAATAAAAGAAAAATGTAATAAATAAAGTAAAAAATAAAATAAAATCAAAATACAACTAAAAATTGCAGTGAAAAGTCGAGATTTATAAACTACAACACGATAGATCCGATGCCCGACAGTAACCTATTATCATCAATTCTAACCAGGTTGCAGCTTTGGTTGTTTTAGTCGTAACAATAACAATACTATATAGTAACTATAAAATTTATCTACACGACTTCTAACAGATTCCTAACAACGGATTGGTACGGAGTAAAGAAAATATTTCTCTGCTACATGACTTCTAATCTATTCGAGAGAAGGGTCGGTTTACGCTGAACACGCGGCTGCAGCATTTTTCTTTTCGACGACAACACGCTGCATAAGTTCCTCGGTCCACCGATGTGCCGTGCGGTCCACTGTCGACGGTACCGTTAGACAGTTCATACCGCCGTACTCGCACGCGATCTGGAACACAAATCGTCACTGTGCAAATAATACAATAAGCAGTGTCCGGCTAACATTGTAAAACTGGTTTGTCGATTCAATATGAAATACTAAAACTTTGTATTATAAGTAGATTCTTTCAACCACTCCGTTTAATTGCAAGATAGTGTTTTTTTAATATACTTTATATATATTTATCGCTTTAGAAGCTATAAAAACTACAGATCTAAAGATTGTTTATAAATAGCTAACTATTTTTTTGTTAAACGATTATTCATGCCCAGAAAACTTGCTACGTTAAAATGGTTTTAAAGGGACAATCACTGTATAGGTCCGTTCCTCGGTGTGAAGCCCTTGGGTCAGGCAGCCGCCCGCGCGATACAAAGTGACACTATACGTGCAACACTTAGTTACCCACACACAACATTACACACGTATGAACACACACACGTGCACACCACACAGGTACATAGGTTCTGTAAGGGACCTTTTTTTTTTCTTTTTTTGCGCTAGTTAGACTATTGCGCTAGTTAGTGTAGAAAAACCATTCCGATTATTAAATACACATACGCATGGTCCACTCCTTCCTCCCAGGAGGAGGGGAACGTGCATATGAGTATATATTAGTTAGCTCGAATTCTCATAAGATTAGGGAATTAGTTAGATCGCGACGACCGCCCGAGCCGAGGTTCGGCCACTCTGGCACCCTCGTGCGGGTCGTCACAAACTTTCGCGGCTGAGTGCCCTAAGCGCTCGCCCCCAAGTCCGGTGAAGCTGTAAAAGCCGCAGCGGCTCTGTTTGACGATAGGGCCCCTAAGGCTAACAGTGTAGTCAGTTCTAAAAAAAAAAAAAAAAAAAAAAAAAAAAACCAATCACTGTAATTGCAAACTGTTAGATAGACAATAGATGTTCTAATAATTGTAATAATGAAGGGTTCCCTAAACTAGGGTCAGCGGATAGAGTTAGAATAAAAGTGAAAGTTACGAAAGATAAATTATTAATATAAATTTCAAGCTTTCGTAACATTTACAAAGTGGCGTCCAACAATATGGTGGCCGCTTTGTTATAACGAGCTAGGGATTTTTTGTGGGATCCCAGAATGCATGCTCTGGGTTAATATTTATAATCCACTTCACTTATGCACAAAAACCAAACATTACATAAAATAAAGTCAAAACCCTAAATGAATTAAAAATAAAAACCACAATATGTCACTTCAAGATCCCGCCAAAAACTGAGTGCTTTTCTCAAACATGCATGGAAATATTATCATTATTTTCAAAAAAAGAACACGCAAAATATCGAATTTACGGACAAAGAAAATCAAATCCATTGCAGGAGCGTTTTTTGAATTTGGAACATTATAACGTTCCAGCAATGTTGTTTGAAACGGCGTGCTGGGGTTATTAAATACTCTTTGATTGGATCTCTTTTATCATTCTTGGCATGTCCGTAAATTCAATACTTCACGTGTTCTTTTTTCGAAAATAATGACATTATTTCCATGCATGTTTGAGAAAATATTATTAAGGTCAAGTTATTGTTTTTTTAAATTTATAGTCTATTTACAAGCGAAGGCCAATATAACGATACAACCCTTACGAGCGGAGAAATCCTCATACAAAGTGTAGATAAGTAAGTATGCTAAGCGAGAATTAAGTAAGTAATAACACCGTGTGGCGCGGTGCACGATTTCGGTCGGACCGAGTTTTACCGAGAAAGGCCAAAATGTGAATGTCTAAACTAAAAGTACTGTATACACCCAAGTACTGTAAGTAATTCGAAATATCAAAAATTGAAGTGAAGAAAGAAGTTGAGTGAAGAAATCAGCAAGTGAAACCGCGGGGTTATTATTCATCTATTCCAATATTATAAAGAGGAAAGATTTGATTTTTTTTTTTTTTGTTTGTAATGGATAAACTCGAAAACTACTGGACTGATTTTAAAAATTCTTTCACCAATATAAATCTACAGTATCAGCGAGTAAGTAACATAGGCTGCTTTATTATAATTAAAAAAAATGTATTCCTCATAAAAATGTCGATAGTTTTACACTAAGTATAAAAAATTGCGTACATGGGTTCGTTGGCGATATTTGTCGTATATAATTGGCACGGGTGAAACCGTGGAGTACAGTTAGTATATTATACAAATGTTAGATAAGTAAATAAAAATAATTACTCTGTAGTGGTGCAGCAGCGCACGGTCTGTTGGCACTCCGACGGAACTGGCGCCAGACGCTAGCTCCCACACGAAGTGGTTGCCGAGCTCAACTGCCTCGCGCGGTCGCAACGCATATTTACTGCGGTTTTTAAGCGCATGCGGTGTTGCCCAGCGTCTCGTCTTACGAGACGTCACCAGCGGCGCTTTCGCTTCCGGGTCATCCTGAAATAAAATAAAATTGAATTCAGTGACCGATAAAAACTTCTGCATCTCCTAGTGGTCGTAAGCGCGACTGCTATGTTCGAGGTCCTGGGTTCGATTCCCGGGTCGAGCACAGTGTTATTGGGGGGTTTTCTATGAAATTCTACATAGCAGCTCGAAGTTTGGCTTTTTGCCCGATTAATGGCAACAGGCTCGCCCCCCTATTAGATAGGGTACCTAAAAACCAATTTTCAAACATAGCTTTAACAAGATGGCGATGGCTCCCTTGTTAAAATTGTCCACTGTACTAGGAAATTTTCGTGGCAATTTAAAATGCATGTTCCTAGTTATTATTTATAATCTACTTTACTAGTGCAAAATAACCAAACGTAACATGCCGCCAAAATTACATACTATATAGCCAAATAACATGACAGATCAAGATTACCCGTCACTAATGTTATTTTCATGTTCTATACATAACTAAATAAGCTAAATTATTAAAAAAGTAAACAACAAACACGGCTGCCACAACAACAACAACAAAAATGCTTTTTATTTGATTCCCAGACATCATACTTAAATATTATATAGCTTATGTCACTTCTACAATTAAGACGAGTCTAATGACACGTTTAGGCAACGGACAGAGCGTGAAAAGAAATAGACATACATACATACGTTTGAAAACATAACACTCATTTTTCGCAGTCGGGTAAGATCAAGAAATACACTACATTTGCATATTATCATCAAGATTATGAAAAATGATTATGAAAAAAAGAAAAGAGAATGAGGACATTCGACAGGAGTTCTAATATCATCAGTAATACATATTGCTATCAACACTCTTCCAGTTTTATTATGGATTAATTAACGTGAAACCCTTTATTACAGTTCTTATGAAGTCATTGTGTTTTTAATTTATGATTTTTTATTTGTACCTCATTTTATACGGCTTTTCATGAAATGCAATAGAGCAATTACACACATTCTCTTTTAAGATTTCAGATATAAAACCGTTTATTTTTTCGAATCCTCTTTGTTTTTACTGTTAAATACAAACAATGGATTTTATTGTAAGTACAAAGACATCAAATATTTAACTTTCTAGAGTAATGGACTGATCTATTATTAATATGTAATTGTTATTACCATAGATGAAGCATACCTCCCACCGCAAGTAGAAGAAGGCGTTCCGAAAAAGAAAAGCAGCCGGTGCTTTTGAAGGAGGGTTGTAAGAAGCACGAAGCGCCGTAAGCAACGCCGGCAGCGTGCGCTCCCGCCGCGGCATTATCACCTCGTCAACATCGATCACTAACAACCAGCCAGCACTTGCCATCGACCGGTATAAGCAATCATTGAACGCTGCGAACTGCCCCTCAGTTCTGTAGAAAAAATATTAAGTAGTAAGTAACCACGTAGCTAATGGTTTTCTTAGACAACTTTTATCGTCCGAACGATACTAAGGTAGAAAAAGTGACTAATATGAAAATGAGTTGCTCAAAAACCTTTTAAAAATAAGTTTGCTTTCTGTATCTTTGTGAAGGCTAAACATATAATATACCAAAATTATCATGGGATCCTAAAACCTATTCCATCTGAAACGACGAATAAAGCCAATAATTAAAAAAAACTTTTATCATGATACATATAATTTATTAAATGTACACTGAAATATTATAATACATACAAAATTATTTCTGTGCCTTGAAATAAACTCATCAAAAAAGTCTAAGCAACATGTACAAATTTATATTAGGTTCTTCACATTATAACGTTGTATTTTATTTTTCAAATAATAACTTTAGGGTTCTATGATGTAAAAATAACAGCTGTTGTCTTTATAAGTTTTTTTAATAACAGAAATGAACAATATTAGAATATACTGTAGAAACTAAGATACATAAGAAACTAAACTTTTTTTCTTACAAAATGAAATTTCTAAAAAAATGTATTTATTGTGAAAGAATAGAACAATTTAATACAAAGTATGGGCTCCTCTGCTATTCAGAACTTGTCGGCAACGATTATTCATTGAATTAATGAGACTGTTTATGTCATCTTGCGGTATTCGCTCCCAATGGAATTGTAGCAAATCCTTCAGCTGTTGGGTTGTTGTCGCTCCGTCCAAGTCCTTCAAAACACGTCTCTGGAGTATGTCCCATGCGTGCTCGATGGGGTTGAGATCTGGCGATTGTGCAGGCCAGGGCAATACCCGGATGTTCTCCGTTGCAAAGTATTCACTGGTTCGCCGAGCTGTATGTGAACGCGCATTGTCATGCATTAACCTAAAATCGGAGCCAAAGGTTTGTGCAAATGGGTAGACATAAGGTCTGAGAATATCCTCAATGTAATTTTCAGCATTCATGTTTCCATTTACAAAAACGAGCTCTGTTCGCCTGTTCTTCATAATACCCGCCCATAACATAACTGTTGAGCCGCTGTATGGATGAACTTCCTGAACGCACCTGAGCCTTTCAGTATTTCCGGGCCGACGATACACTCGCACCCTTCTTGTATCAGGCTTAAACCCGAATCGCGACTCATCGGAAAACATAATTTTATCCCATTGTTCCTGGGTCCATGTTATGCGTTCTCTACACCATTCATATCGACGAGCGCGATTCCCGTGACGTATCGGTGGGCACCTGATTGGGCGTCGAGCTCGTAGGCCGTACTCATGCAGTCGATTTCGCACAGTTTGAGGACTTACATCAACACCACTTGAAATCTGTAGCTTCAAACTTATCTCTCGAGCGGTTAACATCGGCTGGCGTCTTGCAGTCAGTTGTATGTACCGGTCTTGCCGAGTGGTTGTACTCCTTTTACGGCCTGGATGCTGTTCAGCGGGTTCTCCTGTATTATTGTAGCGCTGCCAAAGACGACAAATAACACTTCTATGAATGCCAAAATGTCGAGATACCTGAGATTGATTACTTCCCGCTTGCAACATCCTTACAGCTCTTTGCATTTCATCTGCCATCAAATGAAGTCGCTTCATGACGTAAAGAATATCTAACAATTCAATTTTGTCGCTAACTTTATTTAAATGGTTGATAAAATTATAAAATCAAGACTAAACGTAGCAATTAAAACGCACTTAAATTCAAACAAAATCGTAGTAATTTGAATTTTATAAAAAAACAAAACATAATCAAATTTTTTTTTTTTTACATCCAGCCAGTATGTCTTCAATAACAAAAAAGTTTACTTACCTACGCACTTTGTTTGAGTAAATATTTAGAAATTAATTAATATAAATGGAAAAATTTGTAATATCACGCATGTTGCTTAGACTTTTTTGATGTGTGTATATTGGTCTAGATTAGAAATCAAACAAAAATTCATTTCATATTCCAGACCTAGTGCAAATTGAATGGCAGTTGAATTTAAATGTAAAGTTAGGTTAGAAGAAAAACTATCGTACAAGGCCCGCGAGTTGTGAAATTTACTAAACACGTTAATCCCTAAAAACTACACTGAGAATAAGCTCAATTATAATTAAAAGTAATTAATTAAGATAATATTATAGAAACATTGATATGATAACTCACCTGATCTCAACTTTGGATATAATAGGCAACTTCCACGGTAGTAGCGTTACTAGCCCTTGCTTGCGGTAGTGGTCGACCAAGCATCCGACATTGGCACTCAACGATTCATTGTACATGTAGAAATGACTGGCACCGAGCAATCGATTCATCTCGAACCATTCCACTAGCCATTCGTCACGAGAGTACGAGAAGTGAAATGGCTTAACGCATATATGCAGCGTGTCCTGGAATATAGCTTTATTAAGTTTTCGATACTGGTTATGCATAAGCTATGACAACTGTAGGCTATCATCATGACGTAACAAATAGATAGACTCCACATGTATAATATAATGTAACTTTGGTGATATAAAAGGTGAACACTTTGGTGACTTACGTTTCAAATGGTTCAAAACAAGAAATTTAATCCATACTAATATTTTAAATGCGAATGTAACTCCGTTTGACCGTCTGTTACGTTTTCACGCCTTAACCGCTTAACCAATTTGGATGAATTTCGGTATAGAGATAGATTGGACCCTGGGAAAGGACAAAGGGTACTCTTTGGAGCGAAAATAAAACTTTAAGGGTGCAAAATAGAGGATGAAAGTTTCTAAGAACAAGATATGGGAACACCAAATACGCATGCACGATAATGGTGGAATGACATCTGCTGCCATACCAACCGGATTGTTGATTTACTATGCGCATGTGCAGTAATTATGAAATGACAGCGTTGTCAACGTCAACAAGTTTGTTGATTTATTGACATTGTTATACTTAATAAGAAATATATAGAATTTCTAATAATTACCTATTAAATGATAGTCCAGTATTCTTTTTAAGATTGGCTGAAGTGTTTTTAAACTGTTTAACTACGCAATACGGCATAATTACAGTTTTATTTTATGTCAACCACGGCTCGCGAGAGTTTATATGTTCTAAGCAATATACCTATTGTAAATTATCTGGATTATACAGTTTAGCTACAAGTGTAGCTGTACAAAGATATTAAAATATATATTTATGCTTTTGGTAAGAAAGAAATAAAAGGGGTAAAAACTCATAGTAAATTTCATGTATGTATAAAATACTTTTTTATACGTCCATGGTAAATGTATATATTCCATAGCAAGAATAATAATAATAATATTTCCGAGAACTGGATATATTTATGATCAGATGTGTGAAAGTAGGAAAATATTTAAGTCTAAATTGAAGTGGTGTCAAGTTCATGAAGACCAGATTAAAATGGACATATTAGCCTCCCATCACTCGACAAAAAATTTAAGCAGTTTTGGAAATTTACAAACAAATTAAATCCAAGACTTGATCAGCCTGTGAGCATTGAGGGAATTAGTGAATCAAAAAACATAGCAGAACTCTTTAAGGATTATTTTAGAATAGAATCACCAGAGGAAATAACACCTTAAATTAATAATAGTAGCCCCCGTCAAAGCGAGAAGCTTGTAAGTTTCTCAGCTAAAGAAGTTTGTCGAGTAATTAAAAATATAACCAGAGGCAAATCTCCTGGCCATAATAGCCTTAGTGTTGAAACACCTACAGTATGCTGGAGTTCACTTGCCGAGAGTAGTAGGCATGTTTTTCTCTTTGTGTATAGGGCATGGTTATCTTCCTCAAGATATAATGAAAACTATTGTTGTACCAATTATCAAAAATAAGACTGGTGACATATCTTTGTTGAGCAATTATAGGCCCATATCACTGGCAACTATAATGGCAAAGGTGTTGGATTGTCTGCTTAGGTCACACTTAAACGATTATGTTAATCTTGAGGATACCCAGTTTGGTTTCAGGACTGGTTTATCTACTGAAAGTGCTATTTTCACTTTAAAACAAGTTGTGAAATATTACACAGATAGGAGTACGCCGGTGTTTGCATGTTTCTTGTATTTATCAAAAGCTTTTGATATGATCAAATATCAAGCTTTGTGGCAAAAATACGGAGCACAGGAATACCGAATGAAATTTCATCAGTTTTTGAGTATTGGTATACCAATCAGATTAATCATATCAGATGGACTGGAACTCTTTCTGAAGCATATAAGCTTGAATGTGGGGTAAGACAGGAGGGCCTAACATCACCTAGCTTATTTAATCTGTACATAAATGAATTGATCGTGAGACTTAGTAGCATACATGTCGGTCGCTATATCGATGGAGTATGTGTTAATAATATAAGTTATGCTGACGACATGGTGATTTTAAGTCCTTCGATCAGTGGTCTCAGGAAATTACTGAAAACATGTGAAGTTTACGCTAATATGTTTGGCCTTGAATATAATGTTAATAAGAGTAAATATATGATATTTAATCCTCGCGGAAACGCTATTACCTGTAACTTATCTGTGAGTCTTAGCAGCACCAGTTTGGTAAGAGTTTCGCAGTTTAAATATTTCGGGCACTACGTTACGGATAATATGAAAGATGACAGAGACATAGAGAGAGAGCGCAGGGCGTTGTTGGTGAGGGGTAATATGCTGGTTCGCAGGTTTGCCCATTGTACATCCAGCGTAAAAATATTGCTATGCAAAGCCTACTGTCAGTGCTTCTATACCAGCAACCTCTGGACCACATATACTCAGCTTGCCTACAATGCTCTGCGTATACAGTACAATAATGTGTTCAGAGCATTGTTGGGACTGCTTCGGTACTGTAGCGCATCAGGGATGTTTGCTGAGGCGCGCGTTCAAGATTTTTACGCGATTATTAGTAAAAAAGCATGCTCCATGATGAATCGACTGTGTGGTAGCTCTAATGGTGTCCTGAAGATATTATCGAATAGACCGGATAGTTTGTTTCTTCACCATTGGACTGAATTAATTAAAAGCGTGTGTACCTTTGTAAATTACTGATTTTGCTTGTGTGTGTAAATATTTGTAAAATGTGTTTTTGTCCTTACTAACAATATTGGATGTAAATCTGAAATAAATAAAAATAATAATAATAATAGCAGTAGTAGGTATAATATATTCTGTGTTTATAAGTCGTACGTAGTATAAATATAATTGAATTGTTTACATATAATACATATTTAGAAGTAAAATATATTAAAATTAATATGCGTAGGTACCTAATAAATTTAACTGAAACCTCTCTTAATTTTATAGAAATAAAAACTTCGATAATGTGAGGCAGATGTCGTTGCATAGAGTAAAGTAATAACATCGGGAATAATACATTATCTATACAATTAATAAAATTGAAGTATCTGTTTGTAATTTCAAAATAACAGCTTTTTATTAAATGCATATATGCATAGGTATCGTATATTATAATATACGATAGCTATAAAACACATTTTTAAAATTTTTGCCTGTCTGTCAGTTTGTTTGTTCCGGATAATCTCCGAAACGGTTGGACCTATTTGGACCGGTCTTACACTGATAGATAGCTGATATTACAGGGAGTAACTTTGGTTACTATTATTTTAGAAAAAAAATTAGGATTCCGCACAAATAAAAAAACTGGTTATGGTGAATCAATTTGGGAGCTTAAATGGCTTACGCTGAGTAAACAATAAGAGATATAGCAAATTAAAGTACCACATAATTGTAGGTATTAAAAAGACCTACAAAAAACTCTGGAAGAGTATACGTCTATCTTCTAAGGAACACCCACAATATTTTTTTTTTAAATAGCCGGGAGCGGGGGAGCAAGATTCGCGCGGGCATTCTGTAGTCCACGTGAGAGAAGCCACGGGCACAGCTACTTAATAAAAATCCTTTCTAGACTGTCTATAATCGCACATTCACAGTATTTTTATGTAATAGGTCCTAGGTTCTATTGCTGAAAAAATTGTGGAAGCGAGAAATAATAAAATTATTTGAAGGCGGTTTGGATAACCTCATTGGAATTGAATCGGCATTTCCGATTGTCGTAAAGGATCCATTTTTCGTCACAAGTAACAATACGATTTAAAATCCCCTCGATACTGTGTCGGTTGAGTAATATAACGCAGTGTTTGTTGGTGTGCTTCAGTCAATTTATGCGGTACCCATTTCTCGAGCCTTTTCACTTTTTCAATTAGTTTCAAGTGAATTAAAAATGTTTTATCACTCACACCGAAGCCTGCCGCTAACTCTGACGTGGTTTGAGATGGATTCGCTTCCACGGTCACCTTTAATTCTTTACTATCAACTAGTGTCTCCGGCTGTCCACGGGGTTAGTTTCGTAGGTCAAAATTTCCAGAACTAAAAACGTTGGAGCCAAAAACGTACCGTGCTTTCTTTTATAGTAGCTTCCCCAGGCACATCATTAATCCTTCGAGCTTTTTCTGCAGCGCTGATGCCACGGTAGAACTCATATTCGTAAATAAGGCGATATTTTCAGTTTTCCATTTTGTGAAAATAACGATGACAAAGAAAAATCAAATGGTGCGAAAACCAATTAATCTCTAAATTCCGAAACACAAATATACAAGACCAAATTTGAATTTGGAATTCCTAACCAAACCCCATATATTTGAGATCAAAGTGGCCAGCCAATTCAACAAAACACCAATTTCATAATATGTAAGGCTTTATACAGAGTGATAAGTGAAAGCGAAAGCAACAATTCTGTCTTATAAGCTGGTAGTTTCAGAGATTAGTGTGCTTAAACAAACAAACAAAAAAAACTCTTCTGCTTTATTAATTATCATCATTATAATTAATACGTGAAGCAAAAACTTTGTACCCCTTTTTAAGCGTATTGCGTGCACGAAAGACTGTGAGATTTGACATGGTTAAAGTTTATATGGAGAAGGAGTGCAGAAAACTAAAATGCATCTAAAATATCTGTTACTAATATATTAAATTAAATAAATGAATACTGCGAATCCTAGCCAGACCAGTGCCATTGAACTTAGACCCCCCCCAAAATAATGACATTGTCACTCAATGAAAAGTGACAGCAAGTGATATAATTAATATTCATTGTTTAGGTTCATACTGCAAATGTCAAACAGAAAATAGTCTATGACTAAAATGTCGCTGGGCGCTGGAATTTCGATCATTGGTCGACCGCTATAAGTATTAATTTACAACTATGGGTATGTCATAATCATAAAAATGTATACTTGCTCTCTTAGACTAGCAAAAGTACTTAATAATGTTTATAAAACAAATTATATATAGTTTGTAAGTGATATTAAATCACCATAATATGTGTTAATATATATGACAGTGAATCAAGATCTCTTTAATTATTAATTAATTTAACGACCAAGCTGTTAGCAGCTACGATTTTCACAGCGTCATTTGCCCCTACAGTCATAGCTATATCATGACTCATGGCTTACTTCAATGCCACTCTTGGGTTCAGTATCGAGCACGGTGAGCAGGTTGGTCGGCGGTCGTTTCGGAGCATTGCTGGATACCACCGATATCGAAGCCCCTACTGTGTCTTGTGGCTCCACACCAGAATTGCGTAAGAGGCATAGTACATAAGTCGCACTGTATTTAAGGTTCCAATTCTCACGTATCGCCTGAAAAAAGTAACAATAGTAAATAATAGATTTTTATCGATGTGTTAATATGTCAATAATAGTACATTATGGTACAAGTGTGTAATGTTGGTGATTACCGCTGAGGCGCCATTGAGACCTGAGCCGTTAGGTGAGGGTCTTAAGAGAGCTGAGGACGGTAATCACCAATACACACGTGTATCATACGACGTTTTTCAACACACTTGTGAAGAAAATAATAATAAAAAATCATTTTTTTTTCGCTATGGCGGGAAAAATTAATCAGTTTGCGCGTGCATCTAACAATGGCGATCGGCCATAGACTAAAGGAATGAGGTTTCTTTTTTTGGCTTTCCGCAGATAGCGTTTTAGCCACGTATAAAATGGGGATTTAAAGTTTTCTTTATTACAGAGAAAACAAAAGTTATATTTGAGTGAAAGTTTTATTTATTAAACACGTACAAGTTGAAATTATCTATTTAAATACGAAGTTGTATGAAATGAGCAAGCAATAGGTACATTAATTTATTTGTTCTATTGATCATTATCTTTTTTGTATCGAAACTTTTTTAAGAACAAAGCAACTCGACCAATAAAATTAAAAAAAAAAAACTCTATAACTCACTTGTGAATAATAGCAATGAAAAAGTCACAGTTTGATTACAGGTGTCATTATGTGCCTAATTGCGGTGATATTAGAGCCACTTTATGAGCAAGTGTATTGAAAAAGCAGTTATTTATTTTGTACAATATCTATTCAATTATACGTTACTTATAGAAGCGATTACGTGATACGTTAAGTATTAGGTTAGTGTTTACATCTCCGCTCTATAATTTTGTCGGTTCGGACAAAAAAACCAAATCGCCGACGTTTTCATATATCATGAAATAAAGTTAATTTATATTTTGGCTACGGTAAACTATTATATATTTGAGTAAAGAGGTATAAAAGCATTGGATTTAAATAATTGCGAAGGCAGCGGGTTATATGCCTATTGGGGGGGGGGGGGGGGGTTTCAGGGTGTAATAGTAGGTAATTAAATAGATATATCTATCATGTACTATTGTGTTGTATTTTTACTCAAATTGCCTGACTTGGTATTTGCAACAAATAAAATAATGAAAAATTCACTATATCGACGGTGGTATAAACTGATTGACTATCGTGCTTTTATCAAATTTTATACGTGAGGCAATTAGCTTTTCCACAATCGATATAAAATTGATTAATATTGGACGTCATGAAGATGGAATACGGAACGAGGAGGCCCTCGCTAATAAAAGACTGAAGAAACAACAAAGAAATTATCAAAAACTTAGAATACAAAAAGGCACTTATAAGAATTACCGTAATTGCTAGCCTCGATATATAACTGACTTGTAATGACAGACACTAACCTTGACCCTGGCCTTGAGAGTAACCGTCCGATTGTCTGGAAGCCATAATCGACATATAACCGAGTCAGCGCCGCGCGTCTTCGTCGCTGCTATTATACGGACTGCAGCCACTGTCCGTCTTTCAACAAAAGCCGAATATACGTAGAATCTAAACCTGAAAACCGGTAAAATATAGATAATATATTATTTGAAACGATACAGAAAATTAAACATTTACTAGGTTCATTAAAAATTTTTTAAACCCTCGACATAAATAACATGTTGAACAATGAGCGCAGACACAATAACTCTGCTGTAAGGTGTTGAGGAGCTGGGTATCTTGCAGATATCCGATTATGCTGCAGCATCAGGTCAAAGCTACCATGTTAATGCAATATAATTGAAGTAATAGGATACTAAATTTCTAATCAATCAGACCTTTCAGCTAATGACCTGCAAACGGCTGAATATATTTGAATCATAGCTAAGAATACTCTCGATCAAGAAATAAAAAAAAACTAGTCAAAATTGGTTCATCAATTTAAAGCTACGATGCCACAGAAATACACGGATACATGTTTTAAACTTATACGGGCTGTTTGTGTTAGGGGTTAATAATGTTTTATCACAAATTACTTATTATAAATTATAGGAGTCCTTATTAAGCTTACTATATAGTATACTAGCTGCACCCGCGGCTCCGAGTGAGTTTTTGCGCAATAATTGCTTTCGTCTCGTAATTTTATTTTTGCTAGTATTTTATGGTTTTTCAAATATTATTTATAATTACTATAAGCTATCTATCTTGGTATTGATCAATCTACACCCTGTATACAAAATGTCATAAAAGTCTGTTAATAATAGTTAATAAGATAAAAAATTTCAATATTTTTTTACGATTTCTAATAGTATGATTAGTAATTTTCAGGTCATATAAAGTTTGGAATGTGATATACTCCTCGTGTACAAAATTTCAATAAAATTGTCCCAGCAGATTTTAGTGAAATTCAGACATACAAATATATAGATATTTTTTTCATATTTGTTATCAGCGTTTTATAATAGATCTATCTTTATACTTATCTAACAGGAAATTGAAAAAAAAATACATGTAAATGTAGATAAATTGTACAGCAAGGGTATTAGAGAATCCATCATTAAATAATATAATATACAGGATTATTGGTAATTCGCCTTATTCCCTTTAGAATGTGATAGGGGTGACTATTTGCGATAATTTTGATCTCCATATGCATTATGCATTATTGAACCATTTTTGAGTTATCATTAAATGATATGAATTTAAACAAAATAAAAACGTTGTGAAACTTGGCTTGCAGATTATTTTAAAAACATAACCGTTTTCTTAGCTCTCCAACAATGCATAATAACTAGGAACTTATTTCAAAGAAACTGAAAAAAATTGATCACAAAGGAAGCAGGCGGAAATTCGTATTCGAAGTAAACTTAAGGTCGTTCTTTAAAATTTCCATAAAATTAATTGAAAACAGATCCAATGTAAATAAAAGAAAAATACAAATTGAAAACAAAATTTAGAACCATTAACAGTTTAGTGGTAATAACAAGTAAAAATTAAGACAATTTGTAATTTTGCCTAATTAAAGTTCTTGCATATCATATGGTTGAAATCTCATCTGGCGAGATTCCTACTGTTGTGGTGGTTCTTGGTTCGAGCCTGCATAACACTATATCCAGGCGGACCCAATACTACGCCGATAACCCGGGTGCAGCTCACATTGATCCGGTGTCTGGATGGTGTCAAATCTTACTGTGAGTTGCCGTGGACCGATCAACCGAGATCACGAGACTCTAGCTCGTGATCCTGACACTGAATTACCTATTGTTGGAATCTTATCAAATTTGGATGTTGTGAAGGGGATTGTAAAAATGGATAAGGACTATGTTTTTTTTTTAATACAACTTTTATAATGGTAATTTTAATTAGATTTTATACTGCGCAAATTTATTACATTCCTTTGATGTCCTGGAATTATATTTATATTAGATTTTATTTTTCTTTAATTTCATATTCCTTTTTGGCTCTATAATTCTCTTATATCATAATTTAAAATAACTATATATCATAACAATATATGGAAACTATTTTTACATAGATTTTATTTCATGTATTTATATTATTACATTCACTTTTTTTTTTTTTTTTTTTTAGAACTGACTACACTGTTAGCCTTAGGGGCCCTAAAGCCGCTGCGGCTTTTACAGCTTCACCGGACTTGCTTTATTACATTCACTATACCATGACTCGTTTATGTAAGTACTTGATGTCACCGTGTAACGGTTTCTCCCTTAGGTGGCTGTCCTATTTTATTTCGACCTAAAAATAGCTGTAGCGGAAAATTTACACGTTATGAGTTATGAAAAATATTTCATTCGCCCTACAAGACTCAAGTCTCTTGAGGGCTAAGTAATTTACTAAGATCTCCACTTTTTAGAAGATAATATCATTATTTTATAAAGTAGGTACCTCCTATATTTCATGCACAAATAATACTGTAAAGTGGCTTAATATAATTTACTTTTCTTCTATTAAGAAATAAGGTTTTAGAAAACTTTATATCTCTATATAAATTTTCTCGCTTTGCGCTACTTTCGTATCTATAAAAGATAAACTAGCTTATATTCGTTGTGTGATACTATCAGCTAATGCTATTCATAATTCCGGAAATTCATAATTCCAGTAAACTCTGGAAATCATCTAATAAATTAAACACAAGACCGAGCCTCCCTGCCAGCGTTGATGGCTGTAGTGAACCGAAAGTCATAGCTAATATATTTCAAAAACAAATTATAATTAATCCTTCCCCTTTGTCACATACGGAGATCCTATTCAGGTCTAATAGTCATTCGTGTATTAACATCCGTCCAGCCACATACATTACATCTAAGTATATTTCATATATCATTAAAAATATGAGCAGAGGTAGATCACCAGGCCATGATAGCCTTAGTATAGAGCACCTGCAGTATGCTGGGTGTCATTTACCGAGGGTACTGTCCATGTTGCTTAATTTTTGTATTCGGCATTCTTTTCTGCCTGTTGACCTCATGAAAACACTTGTCGTCGTACCCTTCATAAAAAATAAAACCGGCGACACTGCAGATAAAAGTAACTACAGGCCTATATGATTAGCTACTATCATAGCAAAGGTCCTTGACGGTGTGCTTGATCGTATTCTGTATGAGCACATACAGTTACATGATGTACAGTATGGCTTTAAGGCTGGTTTATCCACTGAAACAGCAGTATTGTGTTCAAAAAGCAATGTAAGATACTATACTGACAGAAAGACACCCGTGTATGCGTGCTTCCTAGATCTATCTAAGGGTTTCGATACAGTATCTTATGACATACTATGGCATAAACTGATTAAGCACACAGATTTACCTATAGAAATAATTAATAGTTTTAGGTTCTGGTACGCTGAACAAATAATTATGTTAAATGGGCAGCGAGCTATCTGATATGTACAAATTGAAATGTGAAGTTAGACAGGGCGGATTAACTTCGCCTAAACTTTTTAATTTCTATATTAATGGCCTGGTTGAGAAGCTAAGCAGCACCATAGTCGGTTGTTCATGAGACGGTACGACAGTTAATAATATTAGTTATTGCAGTTGTGTCCATCAATCAGTGCAATCCGAAAGTTGTTAGTTATTTGTGAAGAGTATGCGGTGGCTCATAGCCTCAAGTATAATGCAAGTTAGAGTCAACTCTTGGTATTTGAGGCGCGTAGTAAACACATTGGTGAGATACCAGCAATAAAACTCAACGGGTGTCTCCTTAAACGTGTTTTTGCTTTTAAATACTTGGGGAATTTGGTTACCGCAGATCTGTCTGACAATATGAATATTGAACGAGAACGTAGAACGATGGCTGCCCGAAGCAATATGTTGGCTCGCAAGTTTGCACGATGTTCTTGGCCAGTGAAATTTATCTTTTTAAAGCTTACTGCCAGACGCCTGTATACATGCAACATGTGTGTCAACTATTCGCAGAAGACTATAAATACCTTAACAGTATCATATATAATAACGCTTTCAGAGTGCTGTTGGAGCTGGCTCGGCACTGTAGTGCATCACAGATGTTTGTCAATAATGTCACAGATGACTTTCATGCAATTGTGAGTAAACGAATTGCATCTGTGATGACTCGTTTGAGGACCAGTACCAGCAGCATCCTACAGATGATCGCAAATAGAGTCGACTGTCCGATATTGCAGCACTGGGTTAGGATACATGTTATTATTATTATCCATTATTTAAAACTATTTTTTATTAATTAAGGACTCTTAAAATTATTATTATTATAATTAACTTGGATATATTATTACGTGAATAAATAACTTATTATATTATAAACTTATAATATTAAGTGAGCAATTCTTGTATATATGTATTTAATTGCTTTTTCGGAAATGGCTCCAATGATTTCAATGAAACTTTGCATTTTGTTAACGTTTTACATTCCAAGTTTACCTAGATAGGTGTTTTTGTTTTTTTGTTTATAAGATACCGAACACAGTTCAGTCGCCCGGATCTCGTATGATTAAATACCGTTCAGACACATGACTACCTATTTTTAGAATTTAGAACCGCTTCAGCTGCGAAAAGACGTTGCCTCGCTAAACGTGATTCAAGGTGAACGATTCAAATTGTTGTTTGACCTTATCCTATCGTCTCCCTTATATCATAGAACCACGCGGACTGGTCTACGAAACCAAGCTACGGTAGGTAAGCCATAGGTAATACTCATTACGACACGAATGAAGAAGTTCGCAAAATCTTATCTTTGCCGTACGTATAATTTATAATTTTCCTATAAAAAAGGTTTATAATAACAGTATTTAGGGAAATGAGTAAAACCAAGACTGAATACGCAAGACTGTTCTTGCTTTGCTCATCACTACCCAAGATAGTATCACGCTAAGCCTCGTGAGGGGACTGACTCTCAACCGCAGCTGCCGGAATACCCTTACCTATAGGTACTTGGCGACAGATTTTCAACTTGAGTGTGGTCATGGTAGCTAGTAAAGTGGGTATTAGAACCACCAAGCTATGGCTTCATCACGATGTTTTCCTTCACCGAAAGCTGAGGGTCATTGTAAGGATTCGGACTAATTTCGATCGACGCCATATCCGTTCACGCTACCACTGACTGACTCATCATTGTTTCATTAATTTATTTTTAAATTGATTTTTTGAGATTATACAGGCTCGAATTCTGGTAACTTTAATGTCTGTACTCTCCAAAAATCCAAAAAATTAATTCCGTTATGGAAACTTATTAATTAAAAGGCTAACAAAAAAACTTTGTCTACGAGTGAAGTTACACAAGAAGCTAGTTACTTTTTTATTATATCCATTATATCCAACCATATTATATGCATTTAAACTGTATCATATTTTTCCCTGAGGGTGAATTTTGTGCTCGTCTTTATTTGTAATAATACCTACAAGCTTTTCTACTCAGTGTAACATGACCACGGAACCCTTCGGGTACACTGCACCCCTGAATATATGCTTGGTATTCATGTTGTATTTTTATCCTTTATGTCATAAAACATTTATTGTATTTATTCAACCTTTTAATTATAATCCACCTATATTTTCAGAACAAAAAAAATTAAATTTCAAATTGTCTAGTACCTATGAGTGTTATAAAAAAGTTAATCTAAGTAATAATCCAATGTAATTAATTACAATACTTTATATAGTATATTTATGTAACAAACAAACAGAATTGCAACCCACCTGACGTAAAGTATGTACTGTAGCGATTTATAACCAAAATTAAAAAGATCGGAGTCTATTTGAGGAGGCGCTGCGTTGGTGCTTCTGAAGACTTATAAAATGTATCTGGCTGTACCCGCGACTTCATTCGCGTGAATACCGGAAAACAAAATAAATTGATGAAAGTCATTGAGCCATTTCATTTACCGGGATTAAAAGTAAAAATCAAATTTCATCCAAATCCGTTCGGCCGTAGGTATGGTAGGAATAAATGCCCTTTCTTGTAGTCAATAGTTAGACCACCGCTCCCCCTATCGCGTTCTGGGATAGAATAAAATTATCAATGAAAAACACTTAAATCTACCCACGGGCGCCACCAGGAATACTTTCAGAGCGGTGCATCATCATTTACACACTATACTATTAACTAATAATAAAAAAAATTATAGATAATTATACAGGTATTGTGACAAAGCACAGTAACTTAGACGGCTTAAGTTTTTATTAAAACAGTAAATTTTTTTTTTTTTTAAATCAATCTTTTCTATGTATTTTCTTTCGCGACGCCTACGACTTCTGCCGGCGCCCACAGATCTACCAACTTTGATGATGATCGGACATTCGGACAAATCAATATGATATATATTATTATACATACATACCATATATTATTATAGCCCACATATAATATACCAACATTTTGTACATATATCTATATAGATAACTACATAAAATATATTGTTAGAGAAGGTTCGCGAAATATGTGCTGGACCCTTAATTCAATTAATCACGAATCAATCCCTCTCGAAGCCATTGCTGCGATACGCAGTAATTATTGTGATAACAAACAAAGAGACTTACCTCATCAGGAGCGGGCGGGCGGTGACCTTGAGCTTGCCCTGTCGACCTGGACTGCAGATTGTGAAGTATTTGTGTTTGAGGAGTGAACTGTATGTATGTGTGTGTGGCAGTCTCAAATGGTAGGACACTATCACTTAAGCAATCAGTTCATCAAAACCTCCTGGTACACCAACTCAAAGTTATACAATGCAAAAACATCAACCACCGTAAAACACATATGACATAATGACGTAGCGCGTACAAAACAAACAAAAGCGAGTTCATGGCCAAAGCACGAAGCAGACTGTGCCTACGTGCGAGGCGTGCAAGCAGAGCCATGGACGAAGAGCGGGGCGGCCGACCGATGCACCTGCAAGGCAATTCGCCAATCACGGCGATCGTGGCGTCGTATGACGCGGCAAGTGAGTTTGTATTCCAAACATATATTTAAAATACTCTAATGAGAATTATTTTTATTTTACTAAGACTACAGTAATTTCCGAACATATTATTATTTCAGACAAGATGCGTTTATAAACTCTCTCGTATTCATAGGCAATAAATAGGTAAGTAAGTACAGTGTTTCTCTTAAAGTAAAATTACCTTGAATACCATATAGCATAACTCTAGTTCATCATTATTTGTTGTATCAAAATTATTTTACTACGTCAACACACTTGTTCTATAAAAAATAAATTGGTTATTTATTCTTGCAAAACAAAGACAATTTACTTTTTTAATTTAACTTAATTTTGTAAACCTTAATTAACAACGACATTGTTAACAACAATATTTTTTCTTTTTCTAACTAAAGGTTTCCCAGTACAATACATTTAAAGTCATACTCCTTTCAGCACATCACACTAGTTGAAGATGCTGTAATATTTTATCTTGAGATAAAATATCGCTCGCCATACTATCCAAAGGACTATCACACACAGCGAAAATAATACATATTTTCATTTTACAGGTATAGTTCTAGATATGGTTACTTTATCTTAAGATAACATGTTGTAACGATGAATGTTTCTATTGCCTCTTTAAAATATGCTTCAAACTTTATCGATGAGAGAACTTTGTAAAGATTAAATTCTCTGTGGAGTTTTCAGTGTTTTATATGATTTTCTATCAAATTGATTGCGTTTTAGAATGCCCTAATACAATTTTCATATTCAATTCAAAAGAAATAGTAAAGCCGTGTCACTCATACTTGAATTATTATGTAAATGAATTCGGACAAAAAATATGTGTGATTCCTAAGCAGAATTTCAAGAGAGAGAAATGATTTCATATATTTACGTATTTTACCGGTTTGTAATTAATACCTTAAGATGCTATGATATTTTAATCTCAAGATATCGTAACATTAAATATTATAGTATCTTTATCGTGTGTGAAGAGCTTTAGGAACGTTATGAAAAAATAATGAATGTTTAATAATAAATAATGAATTTATACGATGAGCTAGCACAATGTAACAAGACGTTACTTGCTAAACCTCTTGTTTTATTTTAGTGAAGATAGCAACACTTGATGTTTTATGTGACTATGAGATGACTTCTAACGCGCGTACATAAGACATGCTTTCAATTTTTTATGCTTATCTTTTTTTTTTTTTTTTTTTTTTTCCAAAATACATAATACATAATATATTATTTTCTAAAATCGCCAAACTGAAAAACAGTTTGTTGTTTTATCTTTAATACCTACGTTATAAAAGAGTTATAAAAATAAAGTCTGTATGTCTGAACCATTGACCTGGTGCATCCGATGCGCTTCACACAAAAATACCTAAGAATAATAAGAGGGATGGAGCACAGAGAACTTTCTTTCTTTCTAGCTACTTGGGGCAGTTCTACTAGTGGAACACCTCCACTCTCCAGAAGATCACAGCCAAATAACCTTGTGGTGTGTTCCTGTAGTGAGTAATATTTTCAGAACTCCTTGTGGTAGGGGCGGTTCAAGGTCAGCAACGCGCCAGTGATACCTATGATATTACAAGCGAACATAGGCAACAGTTGCCGCTTACCATCAGGCGAGCCGTATACTTGTTTGTCAGTTTAGTTGTATAAAAAACATAACAAATTTTGATGGAGCTTTTCATTAGATTATAATTTGAAATCCTAGGAATGATATATTTCATAAGACTGACTGTTTCTTTCAGGGACTAAACAATAGTGATTAATTATATATACCAAAACTACGAGCAAAGGTTTAAAACTAAGGATAAGCGTGCACGCTGCACGTACTTTTTGCGCTCGTAACGAAAAGTTTACATTTGTTTATAACTATTCACCTTGATATCGCATCATGGAATGTCAAAAGTGTAAAAAAGTTTTGTCTAAAAAAGGATCACACTTTGTATGTCAAGGAACGTGCCAAGGAACATTTCATAGGAACTGCGTAAAGGGATTAGCGGCGGACCTAAAAGTTGGAATAAACAGGATTTACTGTAACAACTGTGAAGATGAGGGTTCAGACGAGGATAAGACTGTAGAGGAGGCACAAGACAATGGAAAAATATTAAAAGATATTCAGAAAAAGGTCAGTGCCATACCCGCATTAAAAAAGCACTTAGATACAATTCAACAAAGTATTAGCCTGCTTTCCGATAAATATGATACACTGTTAGCTGAACACGAGCAAGCCAAAGGTAAAATAACTAAATTGGAGAAATCAGTGGTCAGTGTTAACAACAAATGTGTATATTTAGAGAAATGTAACCTTGCCCTTGAACAACAAATACAAGATATTGAACAATCACAACGTAAATATAATTTAGAAATAGTAGGAGTCGAGTACCTACCCGGTGAAAATGTTAAGGAATTAGTATCTAAAATCGGTAATAAAATTGGTGTAAGCAGTGACGGAATTGAGTGGGCACGAAGAATTCACCCACCGAAAAAGGGATTGAAGCCAGCTTCCATTCTAGTAGGATTTAAGACTACATGTAGTGTATCCAGAGACGATTGGTTGGAGAAACGTCATAAAGTACCCGAAACAATAAGCAGTTGTATTACAGGCGGGTCGTCGACTAGCAAAATATTCATTAATGAGGACTTGGCTAAGACAACAAGAACACTACTATGGAATGCTAAAACACAACTTCGTGGTATTTACAAATACATTTGGGTGTCAAATGGAAGAATACTTGTGAAGAAAGAAGACGGCGATAAAACAATATGGCTCAGATCAGAAGGCGAATTAAGAGATCTTGTAAAAGTTTAGTAAGTTTAATGTTAATTTCCCAAAAAAAATTTGTTTAAGGTACCTGTATAATTTACTTTATTAAAATTCGCAGACATAAACAATATTAATATTATAAATAACAGCGAAGTTAAATATGTTTGTGTTAATAACATAAATACATGGACAAGTACCTTAGTAAACAAAAAAGTACTAAGCATATTACATATAAATATAAGATCTTTAAATAAAAATTTTAATGAGTTACTTGTAATCATTCACAATAGTTTAGTTCAATTGGATATAATAGTCTTAAGCGAACCTAATATTGATTACTCAATGTTGTCTTTATTCAAAATAAGTGGGTATGATACAAATAAATTTACACGATTGGGCCGTAGAGGTGGAGGTGTGTTGGTATATACGCGCGAGGAGCTCGCCGCTCGAATTTACGAACCGATTGTATCGGCAGGGATACGAGCGGCAGAATGCGTTTCCATTACACTTAACTATCTTAATGAAACTATATACTTAATAGCAATTTATAGGCCACCAAGAGTTAACAATAAGGTATTATTAGAAGAGTTCATTCTCGAAATTCGTAACATTTTAGACTATTTCCCACAAAATTCTACTATAATTTTTTGTGGCGATATCAATATCAATCTACTCAATATTAACGACAAACATGTAATCTCTTATGAAAATATTCTAGCTGAAAATGGATTTACAAAATGTATCGATGATATAACTCGCAAAGAAATTCTTATGGGAAAAATAGTAACATCTTGTATAGATCATCTTTATATAAGGGTAAGCAAGGCATCTATTTATTCGGCCATAATTAAACACAAAATATCAGACCATTACTTTATATCTGCAGCTATAGAATGGAAACGCACTCCGTCGAAGTGTTTGCCGTCCGGGCGTGCGCGACCACCACACATACACCAATAACTACTAAGCGTATGTTAGACAATAATATGGTTAGAGAAAAGTTGCTAAATTTAAATTTTGATAAATTATTGACCATTGATTGTCCTATAGAATTATATAAGTCGTTCCATCAATTATTTATTGATGTATATAACCAATGCTATATAACTAAGAATATCTATGTAAGTAACAGAAACAATAAAATATGGATTAACAAAAACTTAAAGAAAATGATAGAGGAAAAAGATAGGCTATTTGATATATGGAGCAATGATCCAAAGAATATGCTTAAGCGTCTAAATTATACGAAATATAGAAACAAATGCCAAAAAGCAATCAATAAAAGTAAAAATAAATACTATAGAGAAAGTATATTAGAATGTAATAAAAACATAAAAAAGTTATGGGAAAAAATTAATACTATGTTAGGAGTTACTAAAAAATCAGTGGATTCATCAATATTAACTAGTATGGAGGGGCAGGGCAGTACCTTAGACATTTGTAACAAATTTGCAACCACGTTTAAGAACGAAATTGAACATATTAAACACACATGTACTGAAAAATGGTTAGATAGGAATTCATATGTAAAACTTTCAGACATGAACATGAGATGGCAACCCGTGAATAGTAAATACATAAAAAACATTATTAAAAATATGAATAGTAATAAATCCCCGGGTGGCGATCTAATTCGTATGTCTGACCTTAAATTTATTGTAGATAAATTTAGTCCTGTAATGGCGAAACTTGTTAATTTATCAGTAAAACACTTTCAATTTCCCAGCAAATTAAAAGAATCAATAGTCCGACCGATTTATAAAAAAGGAGATCGTAAGAACTATTCTAATTATAGACCTATATCTATTTTATCTAGTATAGATAAAGTTATAGAAAAATGTGTATTAAATCAAGTAGGTGATTACCTTCAAAAGCATCAAATTATTAACAATTGTCAACATGGTTTCTTGAAAGGGAAAAGTACAAATACCCTACTTGCCAAGTTCAAAGACGAGGTTAACAGTTATTTGGAGGATAAAAAATTTGTGATTGCTGTATTTTTCGATTTTAGGAAAGCATTTGATACCCTGGAAACAGACACGCTTATTAATGCGATGAATGAGTGCGGTGTGGGAGAACCTCTGAACCTATGGTTCCGCGATTACCTCACGTCACGCTCCTACCGTGTTAGATTGAGTAACTCATTCAGTGATAGGACGGATGTGATATGTGGTGTTCCGCAGGGGTTTGGCTGTGGACCACTCTGCTACCTGATGCATGTTAATAGCCTATGTGGTGTACTGCAGTATTGCTCTGCATACATGTTCGCGGATGATTTGTGCACATTGCTTGCTGGAATTGACATTGTAAAAACTTGTAGGCTGGTACAGCATGACATTGACGCTGTTGTAAAATGGTCTCATGATAACGGCATTGTATTGAATTCGGACAAAACAAAATTATTAATTATCCACTCGCCGTACTTGCGTCCATCAGGCTCACATCCGCCCTTATACACTCACGAATTTTCATGTACCCATAATAACTCAATCAACTGTAATTGTAAATCCATCGAAAAGGTTAAATGTATAACCTACCTTGGTTTAAAAATAGATGAATGTTTTTCTTGGTCCCAACATATAGATTATTTATGTAGTAAGTTAAGAATATTATTAGGTAAACTTTATCATCTTAGTTTTAAAGTACCCATTAGCACGTTAAGATTGTTGTATATGTCTTTAGTTGATTCTATTTTTAGTTATGCACTGGACAGCTACGGCTTAACATCTAAAACAAATATAGACAAACTAGAAACTTTACAAATAAGGTTCCTCAAACTGCTAGTAAGTAAGAAAACAAAAAATGACTGTAAAGGTGATTATAGAAAATTATTTAATATGTGCAAGATTTTACCAATTAGT
This sequence comes from Saturnia japonica, assembly GCA_033032175.1. Lineage (NCBI taxonomy): Eukaryota > Metazoa > Arthropoda > Insecta > Lepidoptera > Saturniidae > Saturnia > Saturnia japonica. Next base: position 12,482,249 of record CM065314.1, read on the forward strand.
TTAAAACATAAATTTCTTTTGGCTGTAAACCATCATGGCAGTGAAGAGCATAAAAACCTATCCAGTGTGATTAATAGTTATTGTACTCGATCTATGACCGCCGGCAAATATAATGTACCTAAAGTATCTAATTACTTTGGTGATAGAACTATAAAAAAACGTTTACCATACGTACTTAACAGTCTGCCGGCGGAAATTAAACACGAAACGGACAAAGCTATTTTTAAAAAAATGATAAAAAAATATTTGTTATCCACGCTGAGCTAATCATGGGTGCAGGCAACGTAATAGTGGCGTTCAATGAGTGAATAATATTGTAATGTGTAAATACAACATAAGACTCCGTTTGATCCCACAGTCAAACCGATCACACGGTTTTGTGGGACTATTTTTTAGAAATAAGATTATTATTTTACAAATAAATAAATTAAAAAAAAAAAAAAAAAAAAAAAAAAAGTTCGTAAAATTAGAGTGACTGTATAATTTCCAAGGGTACTCGTATTTTCAGACGATACTACGCGACGTAATCAAATTTGCAATTCGTAGTAGGCTGTCTGCGCTTCATGATTTAGATATTTCTTTAGACACTTTTCCAAAAATTAAGTTTTATTTATTCTGTAAGAATTTAATAATTTCAGGTATGATGTTTGAATTTAAACGTTACGTAATTGTAGATGAATCGAATGTACTTTATTATCGAAAATAATTCAAAGAAAATTACATATCCGTTAACGAAACAAACCATATTATTTATACCTAGTGGCTATATTGAAAAACGGAATTATATCATTAGATTTTTTTTAATTAGCTGGGCTGGCAAACGTTGTTTTGCCCTTTCCGGTAGCTAATGGCCCGACGGCAGCACCTATCGGATACTAACATATCTATAAACCACCATTTCGATAAAACAAATATAAGCTCAATCGGTCAACTCGTTAAGATCTTCAAATGTTATAGAATCACTAACAGACGCACACAAGGTTTTTTTATATAAAATTATCTACGAGTATTTTGTATTCATGACATTAGCATTAACAAGAACGTATTCATAACTCCAAAGTAGTGTATATATTTACAATCGTTTATACACTAGTACACAAATCCGTTTCTTTGTTTTATATATTAGAACATTTAGAAATAAATAAAATAAAATGGTAACGTCTTAAAATATGTACAGAATCTAACTACCTACTTCGAAAAACAAGTGATTTTACCAACGCTCATACGTTCACTTTCGGTTGCTTTTCATACATAGACAAGGACGCGGCTAATCTGACAAGTATGCATAGGATTTTTTATCGAAGCCCACTAAGAACAAAATTGTGGTTTATGTTTTTTTTAATTGTCTACGTAAATCACAAAGTATTTATTGAAAACAAGCTACAATGTTTTTGTTGCCCAGTCTATTACATAATTTAATGCTAAATCATTACAGGATTTATTTTAAATAATTATTTTAATTGTAGGAGCGCTTTGATCACAATACTTATTTCCCAAACAATGATGTCTAATTTGAAGCCTTAAGTTAACTGATATTTATTTTAATTACGATAACGAAATTAAAATGCCCGTCGCCCGACACTGACTGAACTGTATACTGTACTATACTAGGTAAGAAAGTTAAGGAAAAAAAAAAGAAAAGTCAATAAATTCCTTGACATTTACTTAAAAATTAGATAGGTAATATAACATATTATATATAAAAGTACGAGCCTTTCTAAAATCAAATTATTTATACGTTGCTTAGCTTTGTATCCACAGTTATTTTGTTAAAATTGTAATTTCCACGCAAACATTGGCGTCTTTGGTTTGCTAAGGTTTCCTGACTTCGAATAGGCAACCCTAAAACTGCTTTCGTGACAATTGTACTGTTATGTTGAAAATGGGTCACTGTTTGAAGGTTTTGTGTAATTATTTGTATTATAATCGTAGTTCCTATGAACAAATGTATGTTGATGAAACAATTTATGTTAGGTATGTTTTTTGATTTGTATATTGTGGCATTACAAGTCGTTACAAATTATTGCCTAATAACGAATATTTACATTGTTAGTCTTTGTAAAACTACATTGTAATAAATTAAATTATTGTAATACTTTTATATACTAACTGGTACCCGGGACTTCGTTCACATGAGCATCCTTTGATGTTCCAGGGGAAATACGTATCTTATCTGGATCAACATTGGAATATGTTTACGCTGGTTTTCTTCTCACGCTGGCTACGTAGACGCGTAAGCAAGTTGGCAAGCAGTCGGCTCGAGTCGTTTTAGTGTCGTGCTGATTGCTGCGATGTATAGTAGTATAGACGCAAACAATATCTAGCACAATATAAATAAAAATCGGTAGGTAGTTCCAGAGATTAGCGCGCTCAAACAAACGAACAAAAAACAATCTCTTGACCCTTTATAATTTAACTAGCTGTGCCCCACGGTTTCACCCTTGTTAATTTTATCCGACAAACATCGCGCCGCCATTGCAACCATGTTATTCTATCATAATTTTATTGTTCTTCCCTCGAGTACAAATTATTTTAATTTTTCATTATCTCCTAAACTATGTGTCCAAATAGTAGGTATACTCTAAACTTATTAACTTCATAAAATTGTCTTTATGATGAAGTAACTTTTGTTTGTAAGCATTAATGTGCCATGTCTAAAAATAATGCTTATAAATCACTTTAATTTTCAACCAATCTTTGTCTCAAAATACCTGGTTTATGTCGCTGACTTTTTGCTAGATATACTAAGGACCAATATTATTGTAGAACTTTATATTTCCATATCATTAACGATTAACAAGCACACGCGGTTAAAGCTATTTGGGAGGGCATCGACTTCTGACTTACGTAACAAAAATCTATTTAGAGGCTATCTGAAATTGTAACATAATCTTAAATAGTATTATATGCTATTTCTCGAGAGCCTGGCTATCATATAAAAAATATTTTTTTTAATCCGACTGGTAGTTCTAGAGATTAACGTGTATAAACAAATAAAAAAAAACTTTTCCACTTTATTATATTAGTATAGATAAATAATAATATTAGTATAGATGATTTAATTCATGTTAATTTAAATAAAATTAGCAACATAATTGTGCCAAGTGTACTCATAATTAATGCGACGCATGTGTGCGCTCATTATGCGAATCCTAAATTAGTCCTCGATGAGTTTGAGGCGACATGACAGTCCCAAACAAGCTTCCACTATCATGAATAAAGGACAACGTACTTAGAAGTCGGAATGTAAAAACATGTTACGCCTCGTTAATTACCCACCTATTATATGAAGTGTAATTAATATAGAGTGAAATTTCAATTACATTATTCAAATTAAGTAACTTCTAAAAAGTTTACTGAACCCTAAAAACATTATTTGTTTTCGTTTTCTAAATATAATACTAGATTTTTATACAATAGGTACTTATTTAATAGTTTTAATATACCTATTGTATTAATAAGCCAAGTTTAAATGTAATACCTAATCGATATGTGTTATTGAGCTTTATTTGCCTATTATTTTTTAAATGCCGATAAGTATTATTATTATCTCTTTCTTTGATTTAAGTTTTGTAACACATGGTAGAGTGAAACGATGTCGAGTTTGAAAACATCCATGTCAACATTTATTTGCAGTTGTAAATGTAGTTCGAGATTCTGTACGTAACCAAAATATAAACAGAAACACAAGTTTTCCTAATAAAGCCTACCAAGTGCGAGTCGGACTCGCGCACCGAGGGTTCCGTAATTGTACAGCCACATTCAGGAAAATAATTAGGTAACATTACTGAAGAAAGCACCGAACAATTATAACAAAAAGATAAACTATAATATTAAGGGACAAACTTAAGTAAGCCGTTAGAAAACTGTTGTCCCCATATATCAACATATGTCGCGGTCAGTTTAACAACTGCAAATAAGTTTATTAATCACAAAATATTTTTCTGTTGTGATGTAACTACAAATTTACGGTTTATGGATTTTTTCTTTTACCTGTGTTATAAGACATTACTTATTGCCAAATTTCATGATTCTAGGACAACTGGAAGTACCCTATAGGTTTTCATTCCCTTTGCGAGTATTGCAATATGTTAAACAGTCGTTATCTTGTGATAGCGTTGCAATAGAAGTTTGACTTTTTCACAGGTCCAAGGAATTGCTGACCTAAGTATTTGATATTCATTTCAACTTGATAGCTCCACGCACTTCTGAGAAAAAGAGACTTGACAGACAGATAAACAAACGAACAACGAAGTGTATAAGGGTTCCTTTTTTCCTTTTGAGGTACGGAACCGTAAAAAAGAAAATAATGGTACTCAACTCTAGATGGTTAGCCTTTGATTTCTTTCGATATTTATCGGACATCGATGTTTACTTATTGATATTGACATCGATATTATTCTAATATCGTTTGCCTATCCCTAACATATGGCGAGACGATTAAATTTATCCGGTACATGCAGATGACGTCATTCGGATTATCAGTTTATTTCGATCCCTGATCTGTTGACACTATTGAAAGATACTAGAGAGTTTGGATAGACACATTCCGGTGTCCTCTCCCAGCGCCTTATTTTGAGGGTTTCAATACTTGCAATGTTATCGACTTTCAAGAAAGAAAATTTTATGAATATTTCCATGAGATGTTTTTAATTGTTTATTTAAATTAGAACGTCCAGTGGCCAATACGCGCCAGTACATTGAGTCTTAATTTATTATAGAGATACAGTTTTAAGTGCTTGTACCTTCGAAGACTGCCACAGGATGAGTCCACCAGAGATGTGATGTATTTGATGAAGAAAGTTATCTGCCGGTATTCTGGCGATTTTTTGACTTCTGATAATGCTAATTTTCAAAAAGCGATTAATTACAAAATTTTATTTTTCAATGATTCTATTATAATTAAAGTTTTCTATTTCATCGTATAATAATTTAATTCTATATATAGATTCATTAATGTAATACTTAACTAATTCAGTATAATAATGACCTCTCCAAAAAGATTACTGCTTCTAATGACTTCCATTTTACCTGACAACTTTGCGCTGTACTACTAAAAGTGTACACACCCTGGTTACAATCACAAAGTCACCAAAACTGAAATAGTTGCTTGTGTTTAAGCGACACGAAAGCTTTCCTGTTTTGTTGACACAATTACCACAGATTTTGGTACTCGTAATGTTTGGACCACATGATTAAATCCCTCAAGATTTTATTCATAACTTGATAAGGAAGGGTATGCCAAGGAGACTGGAAGCAGTTCGAAGAGCTAGAGTTTGCAACACTAAGGACAGATTATAGTTCACACTATAGTCTTTGCTAAGCATTATTAAAAATAAAAAATAAATGAAAATCCGTCAACGGACGCCCGCTCCTGGCAGAAGTGAACCATCGAAATTATTTTGTATAAGTTATATGCATAAAAGAACAGATTACGACACGAATCAGATATGGCATAATCAAAAGATAAAGCATTACAAATTTGTTCCATAAAATAATGACCGTTTATTACATAAATATTCATTTTTATTAAATATTAAATACAAATATTACGACCGCTAGGCTACGAGGTGGTTTTAAGAAAGTGCTGAAAATATGCTTCTGTTCACATATTCTATCATATAGCATGGCAAGGCATCGCCACGGCCTTTATCGCCACGCCAACAATCAAGTTTGCCCCTCGCCTATAGACGTTTCATATCAAAATTATTAAGTACATTTTTTTTTATTTTCTGTAAATTTTTGTTTTGTTTTTCATTTGTTAATTTTTGTTATTTGATCGTTTGTTTTTTCGACGTTTCAAATTTGAAATTAACTAATATTAAGCAAAATCTAATAAACTTAATTGTACTGTGTAAATATATCCATGATAATATTTTGTTTTATACTACTTTTTTTTTGTGTTCCTCTAAATTTGTCGATGAGTGTTTATCGTAAGTAAAAAATATACGGATATTTTACTATATTCGTTTTACTTACTCTTGACTAGAATTATGTTAGGGCCGCGAATTTATCACCACACCATTTATCATTTATGTTCGCGGCCACCACGACTTGTGTTTCAATTTCGTTTGAAACGTTTTAGTTTTTGTTTTGATGTTAAGGGTTTTAGTTTAAAATCGCTATTGTAATATAGATTTTTATAAAATATTCTTTATAGCTTTAGCTTTCGGAATGGCTGTCAGGTGCAGCTGGCGGATATGCCTATAGGTACTTGGCGACAGATTTTTAATTTAAAGGTTTTAGTTAGTTATGCTATGACACCATCACGATGTTTTCCTTCACCGGGCGCTCAGACTCATTGCAGGGATTCAAACTAACGTCGATCGACGCGGAGTCCTTACTACACACTACCACTGAGTCATTATTGTTTCAACAAAGTTGCAAAGTTATTGGATTGTCACTACGAGTATTTAATCAAAATGTTACAAATCAAATTGCAAATGGAAGTCTCGTCGGCAATCCGAATACTGCGGATTTAATGGATTAACTATGCTTATCGAATCAATTTGATGTAATCCGTCCGAAGCCTCGATGCATACGTTGCTGACATATAGACAAGTAAATACCTCTATGTATTTGACAATGTAATCAAAAGAACCAGTTGCCTGATGTCATTCATTAAGGCGAATTATATTTTATATATACATGAATTTCATTTATTAAAGTGGAACATCCGTTTAGGTTACTATTACATAGTCATGTGCAATAAAATATTATTGCCTGGAATTATAGATAACTTAAATTTTGATTTTTTTAGATCTCCTAGGCCTTGTTACTTTTTAATATTAATCTAGATAATATACGTTAATAAATTATAATTTAATCATGCTAATATTATTATTGTAAAAAATTGGTATTCTTTATTTATTGTGTATTTCCTTTTCCCTTTTAGATCTTTTTTAATATGTCTTCCATTTCTTACGTAATTTGAAAACCATATGAACTTAATATTGACAATTTAAAACGAAATTTTATGTCTAGAAAAAAATGTACAAAATATAAAAGGATGTCTAAGCAAACCAGGAGGAGAAGTTTGCTATCACAAAATATATTTAAAGTAAATCTCCAGTTAGAATTCTGGGAGATGATGAAAACTGTTTTACCTAAAGAAATATTCTTTGCGTGACAAATGTAATGAATTTTATTTCCAACTTAAAACGTCCTCTCGTGAAAATTAATCGTGGAATTAAAGTAATCACTTTACCTACATACGTAATTATACAAACATATTACTGTCATTAAAAATCTAACTTACCCACACTACATACATACTAATACAGTACCTACTACCTAAGATCTAATATTTTAATGTTATAAAAATTCATAGCATTTTTTTATTTTGCTTTTTTTGTGCTTACGTTTTTTACCCGACTGCAAAAAGAAGGGTTATGTTTTTCGAGAGTACGTAAGTATGTACTATACATATATGTATGTATGTCTATACCCTATACACCGTACCTGTTGTTAAGCATAGAACAAACTAGAAATAACAGCGACTATTGACCCCGGCAATCCATCACCGTTTGTCACTGTCATGCCGGCCTGCAAGTCTACCGGTAGCTGAATACATACTGGCCGATCCCGAAACCAAAACAGAGTCACCAAGTCACCAAGTCATCATAGTGGTCACTACCCAATTCGAACTATCCCGGTAGAATTACAGGTAATGATCCCTGCAACCCCACTTGATTACTGGATATACAGCGGCTGTTCCCGAAACGCTACATGCTTAAGTGTGCCACTATAGTGTCACAATTGTCGTGTTCTATAACCCAGCCATAACGCGTTTAAGTCTTAAATTTTAATAATGTAAGCAACTACGTGATACTATCTTATTGTAAGTAATATAACTGTTGATGTTCTTAACGTTTAATAGCTACATTTTGTCACGTTACTATATCGCTAAAATATGTAAAGTTACACTAAGTTGTGGCTAAACAATAAAATAGATAGAACTATAAGTAGATCATGTTCGTGACACAAAACTCCTTGTTTTACGTGGATCGAACACGCTAAACAATATAGCATTTACAAATAAACGGTTTAAATGATTAAAGCCATGTTAGCTAAAAGATTAAATGACTTTAATAACTGAATTATACGTTCAATAATGGTTTACTAATTATTAATTTTATACACACAAGTAAAAATGCCATATATAATGTTAGGTACCTATATTATTAAGCTGTTTCGTTGTGCAACTACGGATAAATGATGATCTTTGCATTATATTATAATAACAACCGGCCACGGCTTTGTTAGCTTTATATACAATACAAAATTTAATAACAAAACAAATAAAAATCTATATCATTCGGAAATAATGTAGCTTCGTAGTAGTAAAAGAATTTTTGGAATCAAGGTAGTAGTGCCACCAATTAATTACCTTACTTCCTACAATCATACAAACTTTAGATACCTTTAGATTTAGATAGTATAAATGACACTGTTAATTATAAAGATTTTTGTTCTCTTTACTTAATATAACTTAAATTTTTGTATTAACTAAAGATGCCCATCAATTCGCCCGCGTTCAATTTATTCGACCAACCCTCCACCGCGTCCGCGTCGCTTCTAGTCGCCTACAGGTTAAGACTTTAATATTCATTATTCTGAAGTGAAAACTTTTCTTATACCGTTGTGATTTCAAACGCAATGAAACGAAAAAAAAACGACACTAAAAAGAGACAAACTCATGGGATATGATTTACAATAGGATTTCACCTGCGAGATAATGAGACAGACATACATTATACACGGTTAATGCAAGTCCTGATCGTCGTCGAATTGGCCTAGCGGTGTGACGACCAGACATTTACGAACGTATGTATGTACTTTTGTACAGTACGAGTGGTCGATAGTTAGAGTTCCGCTGATTTAGAATTTTTGAAAAAAGATTTTAAAGAAGAGATTTTTATGTTTTCTGCGTGTGAACTGCAAGCAATTTTCTTTATCTGATTGTTATTTCCAAAAATCAGCGCGTTCAATAAAATTGTGCTAATGTAAAAACTATATAGCGAAAGCACTCAATTTTATTAAACATATTATATAGACTCTTCTATGTCCTTTAGATGCATGTCAATAAATAATTAATAAATCGATTCGATTGTATGACGGTTGAACTGAGTATAATATCCATTAAATATACAATTTGAAACACCGGTGCGCTATTTTTGTTCCGAGCAGGGTACGCTAGCAAATATTTCCATCCGGTTGGCATTATTTATTAAAAGGTCGCGGTCACATTCACTAGGGGCTTCCTGTCCAAGAGGCAAGAGGCACCAGCTGTCCATTATGCGGTCTGTTATTTCAATCTGTGCACTGGATTCTGTGTGCTAAAAACTTGAATAAGCTTTTTAACGACGATAATTTGATAAAAATATTAGTTTTATATATTCTATGGGTAATTTGTTTAAAGTTAACTGGAAAAAATGCCCTAGGTGTGGAGCAGATATTTTATTTTGAACATTGGAGCTATTTCCCAGAAACTGAAATTCTTACTAAATCGCAAACTTATCTAACGTAGCTGTACAAACTTATATAATTATTGTAACCAAATAATAAGTTTAAACGTGCCAGTTAAAAATAGATATTACTAGTAACCGCTAGTAGCTAGTACTTCGTCTGCCTAGAATAATTATTTTGAGTAGCTTATTTGTTTCTCCAATGTTTCATCTAATTTTTCGTGATAATTTTTTTTAGATGAGGGCCAATTATCTAAGTCCTTTGATGTGTTCTTCATACAAACTTTCATTCTCTATTTCACCTTTTCAAGCTATATTCTTGCAACAAAAAGTAGCCATGTCCTTTCACAAAGTCCAATTTATATCTATACCAATATTCATCAAAATTGGTTCAGCGGTAAACGTCCTAAAGGCGTAAAAACGTAACATACAGACAAGAGATACTTTCGCATTTATATTAGTATGGATATAGACTAATAAATATATATATTAAAGTATGGATTTTTTATTTTAAACCCACGTGTATAAAACATGTTCAAAAGTGCTTCACTCTCCCATACTTATGTAGGTATAGTAATTGGTTACACGGAAACGGCTATAACGATTTGTATTAATATTAAGTTTATATGTAGATAATATTTTTTACATCTAATAAATGTACTTCCTTTCTTTACTTTCCAAAATTAAGATATGTAATAATTCATACACCGAGGACAGCTTGCTCGCTCAAATATTGCTATATTTATAATGTGCCTACTCGCAAAAATACTATTACATTGTGTAATAATATTTGAGCGAATAAAATAAAAGTAGCCAAAATTACACAAGTAAAAACAATAATAGTCCACAAGGATTTAAATAAAATTATAAAATATTAAAAAATATAGTTATAATTATAAAAAACCAGTTTACTTACTTTATTCTAATAATACTAGCGATCGACCTAAGGTCGAAATTCGACCAGCGACTTTTTGATCATTTTCTGTTTAACATTTACTTTCTGTTTGACATTTACAGTATTCATAAACAATGAGTATTATCTACATCACTTGCTGTCACTTTTCGTTGAGTGACAATGTAAATATTTTGGGGTGTCTAAGTTCAATGGCACTGGTATCATAGCACTGTAAATGTGTTAGTATAGGCCTAAAGGTTTGCACATGTTTAAAATGTACAAACACATAAATAACGTAATCGAATACTTGGTAGGTATAAAACGTGCAAGTCCATTGCATTTGCTGCCTCATCAATTCCATTGTTAATTAAAAACAAAACTACCGATCCCTTCCGGTATTTGCGTACCTAATATTTACTAGGGAAGTCAGGACAATACAATTAATCATAGACATCCGCTAAATATATTCACAAATGACGTACCTCGATATCGTAAAACTGTTAAAAATAATCGTCTAGCGGCAGTGAGACAATTTGGAGGCGTTAAGGTTAACCTTGGAAATGAGTTATGATGCCAACTCTGATGTAGTTTAAAGAAGATTATTTCAGTAGCTTATTTTCCCTGAATCGGGTGTGATGATGATAGGTCTAGAATCCCATTTTTAAAATCATAATCATTAAATTCTTTATTCAATTTGGGCCCTAAGAAGGCACTTATGTACCTACGTCAAAACACTACTGCCGGTTTGGAAAATATTCCAGTAATCGAGAAGAACCGGTGAGAAACTCGATCGGGTTTACCTTTTTTTCAACTGTACAAGTGTTAATATATTATACTATTACCATTTCTTTATTTCCTCGATGACAGTTCTAATTTGATAGTTGTAGAGTTGTGACCAAATAAGTAATGATATCGATCGCATATATTTATTCATCAGATTTTGATTAAAATAAATAAATAAAGATTACCTGTCATTATAATTATTTCGTTTCATTGTCGGGTACCTACCTATACCTACATATTTTACAACAGCTTCCAAAATTTTGAAGAGGTTGCCATTATCAATCAAGAATGAATACGTGTAACATCTTGTAATGAAATATAATATTAGATAATAAATTTGTACAAAAGTATCCTGCAGTAGTTTAGTTTCTTACATTTTGTAAAAAAATATCGGGTCTGTTATCGTGTTACGTTTATCGATATAGCTCCATCCCTATCAGTTTATCCGACTCTTGTATAACCTTGTACTTGTGTAAACATGATATTTTTATAAAATAATGCATACATAATGTAAAAAAGACGCTCGTTCAAGTTTTCACAGAAGCTGTCATCGAGAAAATAAAGAAATGGAAATGGTATAGGTACAATACAATAATAATAATTTAGTGGTTACACAGAGACGGAGACATTACTATCATTCACATAATGATCCACCCTATGATAATCTTGTGACAGTAAAACCGGCTGATAGCAGTAAAACCTCACGATTGTCTATAGTTATACATACTTATTAATATGATAAAGCTCAAGATATTTTTTTTTTGTTTGAACGCGCTAATCTTTAGTACTACTAATCAGATCTGAAAAATATTTCTGCATTTTATAGACTATTGATTTAGGAAGGTTATGGGCTATATATCTTCACGGTACAACCATAAGGAGCGTAGCTGTAACTATGAGCGTCAAGTTATCTAGCAAGTTGTAAGCAAGTATGGGAAGTTAGAACAACAATACGCTACACAGGTGCGCTAACGGGTGACGCGGCGGCGTGGTGAAGAGTAAGGTATGAATAATTGACTATTCAACCATCCCTAAGTAGATAATATAAATAATATGGTCCAATTATTTTTCGATGATGCCTTTTAAGATTATACATGTTTTATGTATGCAAATTTTTAGTAAATAACCATTTTCAAAATAAGAATTCTAAAAAGTTTACAAAATGACAAGTATCTGTCATCTATAGGACAAAATTAACGATATATTATTATCAAGAATATCTGGATTATACTTTGCCAGGTATCTTTCGCCAGGAATAATATCTGCTAGATAAATTTAAAGTAATTTAGTAGTAAGCTGAACAGAGCTGCGGTTGGTGCAGAAATCTACATCGAATGCGTTAACTACATTAAGTTCGGGCTGAACATGCTATTAGGGTAATTATACTACACGATCTACCACGATTTTTTTCAATATCTAGTGTAGTAGTAGTAAAAATCGGATGCGATAAATGCAGGATGCGATCAAGGGTGAATTGTCAATCCGATCGCCTGCAACGCAATGATCGTGTAGTTTAGCTTTAGTCGCCGCGCGACGAGTTCGGAGAGCAGACTGAGCAGTCATATGCGTAATGTTAGCCGTTCGTATAGTAAGCCCTACTATTGAGCCGAAAGGTCACGGGTTCAATCCCCGCACATGACTTATATATTTTTTACTTGTATTCATTAAACATCGATTACTTTTTACACATCTTTTATTATTATTTTAAGTTTTGTAAAAATCGAAATTAACTGATTTTTAAACAATCGGTTCCTATTATAGTACAATTTTTTGCAATCATAATGTATTCAATCAAAGCGAAATATTACCTATAGACAAAAACACTTTTGTGACTGCTGCTGTCACAACAAAAAATATTTTTTTGTAGTTTCGACACTGCAGGCGCCATGATAACGTACGTACGCATCTCTCGACGTTCGTTTTTCAACTGAGATAGCAGTATGATACTAAATCTATGGTATAATATTGTAACTTTGTAAGATAGGGGCAGTGTAATTTAATAGCGAGGCACGATCCTGCGGTCATGCTTCCGCCCGAAAATCGATTGTGGAAGATCGTGAAATGTAATAACCCTTATGTCTGAGTTTTTGTTTGTGTCGAAGTTTCTTGTTACTATGCTGGTGCTTGCATGTGTGGAAGTGGGTGAAAATTTAATAAAATATAAGTGTAATTAGTAATAAAAATTGTGCTAATAATAATATTTTTATTGGTAAGTTATAATTATTAATAATATTAGTATTATTATTAAGATTGAATTATATTTTTATTGTTATAAATACAACAAGTTAGACCATAGATCCTACCGATATTATGTAATGTGAAAGTTTGGATATTTGTTAGTCAATCACGCAAAAACGGCAGAATGAATTTAGATGTAATTTGGCATACAAATAGTTTATAACCTGGATTAAAACATAAGATACTTTTTACTTTTATATCCGGATTTAACTCAAAGACCGATTCTTATGAAATGTTGTACACGGGATACTTATGTCATCGGTCAATTGATAGGTATAAGAAATTTCAATATTACTTCTAGAAACTACTAGTTGCCAAGTTAGGAAAAAGAAGAATAAGTATAATTTTTGCACACTAAATTGTTAAGTTAAATATATTATATATTTGTAGATATATATTAGATTATATATTTTTAGATACCGATATATGAACGTAGGTAGGTAATATTAATGAGTTAATGTTGTATATATTATGTAATGAAAACGAAAGCAAAATGGAAAAATTCAATTGCACGTAAAACTTCAAAGGTTAATCCTATACCAAATTGTTTCAAAATGATTTCAGGGAATAGGTTCTATTTGCGTTAAAGCGTGACTTGGTAAACTTGCCTTTGATCCGCTTTAAGTAATCCGAAAGTGTTTTCATGGAACTTTTTTGCCAAAACAAACACTCCATTTACCATTTTAATTAAATTGTAAGTAATACGCGAATCCCATTAAAATCTGTGTAGAAAAGGAAAAGAAAAGGGCAACAAAATTATTATAGTTAGGTATTATTAGATCTTATATACATATTATACAATAATGCACTTTTAACCGTCACAATGATATTATAGGATAGATCATTTACGTGAATGAAAGTGAAGTGATGTCTGAAAATGACTGTACATCTACGAAATGTAATTTTTAATTGTAAACAATAATTAGACAGTTAAAAGTATACTTACAAGTACATATATAAAATAATTGATAAGCCTGATCCAGTTTCTTGCTGGTCTTTTCGATGAATGGGTTGTTTTTCGAACCGGTGGTAATGTTCAAGACGTTCATAAGTCCCTTCCGAATTTAATATAGTACATATTTTGATTTTACTCAAAAAAATATTCAAAATGGCTTCTGCCTACGTAAGAAATTTTGCCAATATCGAGTTTGTCAAATACATGTTTTAGCGATTAGTTACCAATTGTCAATAATAGACAGTAAAACGTTATATGTCTACATTATTAAAAAAAAGTTTAATGTATATTCCACAGATTTGATGTTTGGTACAATCTAAACAAAAAATGTTGTAGCTTAAGCCAAATGTTTCTTCCTATTCTTCTTTTGATGAGACCAGCAGTAAACTTATTAGGGGACAAAAGTAATGAATATAAAAAAGGGGAACCTCACTAAAATTATTTATTTTTAGGGTTCCGTAACACGTAATGAGAAAAGAAACAGAACCCTAATAGGATCACTTTGTTATCTGTCTGGCTAGCTGTCTATTCGTTCGTGTCAAGACAATTTCTCTCGAAAACGACTTGAGGTATAAAGTTGAAATTAATATCATATACTGAGGCCTATGGCCTCATGCTGCTGGAAATTTTCTAGGCTAACGTATTAAAGACATACGGCACGTCATATTTAAAATAGCGCTTACGAACCGATTATCAAGACCTATAGGGTACTTACTTCCTACAGACCTTACAGCCTAGAATTTTGGCACTAAGAGAGGGCTTCTAACAAATGTTTACGAATGAACCCAAAAATAAGGAATTTCTAATCCCGTGTCAATTCATATGTAACGAAAATGTATTCAGTTTTATTTTCTATCTTGAAAAGGGCTTACGGCTATAGTTCAAGTATCTAGGTTAACACAATAAAAAGATACAGCCCTTCATAATAAAAGTCTAAAAGTCGCACTCGGTTATCAATTATCTAACCTACAGGGTATCTACTATCTAACTACATACAGTTTCGTAAGCCATCCTACAAATTATTCATATTATGTTACCCATATCATAAATTGTAGACAATGATTCGGATCGCCTTTTTAGGCATAAAATTCATTTATTATTATTTCACGTATATTTTTTACATATAACTTTAACTTATCGTAGTTAAAATATGAAAGTTACTTGTAGTGTATAAGGTGTATCAGACTTTTTTAAGATCTTTCTAGTTTACATAGATGTCTAGTATATTTTACAAGAAGATTTCTTTATCACCTATATTTGTATTGTTTCTATTGTCCTATGTTTAACGAATTTGGCAGCGTTTTCGAAGTGTGCTGGTAATGGTTTTTTCCGAGTTGGTTTTTTATCGTTTCAGAACAAAACATAACCGAAATTCGTTAAGTAATTCTTGAATTATAAGCGCACTAACGGACAGACAGCTCGAGATATATTAAAGAATGTAATGTAACAAAAATTTATGTAAAATACGGTACAACAATGTACGGTATGTAGTGTAATCACTTCGGAACACTCAGAGCGCAAGTTCTACCCGCTACTTCTCCGATTATTTCGTTACCGGTAGCCTTAGCCTAAGCCTATAAACTGTGGTCTAAATGTGTAAAGTTTAGATTATTTTATATACCAAAACAAGCGCGGTCTTGACAGTCATCTAATACTATTAAGTGAGCACTTCTTGTATACGTATATGTATACATATATATAAGGGAGCAGGCACAGTCAGAGCGTATTTTGATGCATGATATAGCCACTTACGGCGGGCTTTTGAATTAGGGCAGCCCATGAACCAGGGTGGTCTTTGAGCTAGGGCGGCTCCATTATAGACGACACCATCTTCATTATCCTTCACTGGATTGACCGTTATTAATATCAGAGCGAGAGCGCCTTTTAAAGGGTTACCTCCTCATTTGCCTATAATCACGTTTCATGAACTCAAGCGAGAATCCCCCTTGCTTTAGATGTCGGTCGTATTTATGTGGATTTCTCCAACAGTAGGCGTTATTGTAGGCAAAGCTTTGTTTAAATCGAACATGAAATTTATTCATGTATACATATAATATTATAGCCAAACCATTGATACACTGTCTTCGCCGTGCACCTGTTCATTTTCTTAGGCCTACAAGTTGCACGTTCAAGTGCAGCTCAATGTTTTTATTTCCAGTTGATTTTTACTCTCACCCGCATTTTTTCACATTTCATGGACAAACAATTTGTACGCGGTTGCGTCGTGACTAAAAAACTACAAATCCTAGTAACAATATCCAAAATTCAAGATTAAAGCTGTTTTGTGAAGATTACGAGGTTTTCATTGTAAAACTTCCATATGTCTACCACTATTGGACAACATATTTTATCGAATAGTCCAGATTCATATAGATCTAGATAGCTGTACAATAAAGATCTGTGAGTTTATCGCTTAAAATAAAGCGAACCATTACGAAGGCACATCCGACGACCATCCTCGTTACGGTGCGGCAGGGAGGCAGTGACAATTAAGATTTTACATTTTTAGTAGTTATATTCTTGAATATCATTCTTCTATCCTTTTTTCTACTGCAGCTTAAGTTCCGAAGGTTTATATCTAATAGAGCCATCATTATAACGTTTGCCGTACAATAATTATGATCATTTTAAAACTTTTATTCTGTAACTCTGCAAGGCTCTACGGTCTAAACGATTTTTCTCTGTCGTCTATTATTTTAGAATTAGATTTAGAAAAAAAAATTGTTTACAACTATGTACAAGATCCAATACATACTATATGTTACCTTTAAATAAAGGCAAAAACGATTGAATCTAATTCTTACTATATGCAAGTGATTTAGTCACAAGAATGAGTATTGAAATTTACTATATCGATTGTTCATTGACATGGGTCAAACTAAAGCTAGCCTACCCATTATAATCATATACAGTTACTCAAATCAATAGCTGAAGGAGTGCGGAGGGATATTTTATTAAAATTCATATCAGCACATATCAAACGATGCCGCGCGCCCATCGATCTACACACGCGACGAAATTACTTTACAAAATATATTTGTTTGGTGTTTCAGGTATATAATAGGATTAATAAGCTTGCAAACCTTTATATTGTATAACAAAAAGTGATTTTTCAAGCTGAAAAAGATTTTACAGTAGCGAATATCTTAACTTACATAAGTTGGAAAAGGAAGATTATGATTAAAAATTTAATTTTAAGGCAATTTACACTCGATCTTGTTGTTGTTGAAAGGTCGGGCTTTTTAATTGAATAGTCACATAATACCTATTATATTCTTAACATTTAGGTACCTATCCAACGTTATACCATCACTCTTGTAAACATTTTGTTTTTCCCCATACGTGAATGTACCTTCTAAGACGAAACTTTATCATTATTGAAAGTTCGCTGCAAATACATTTCATGTATTGACGTCTTCATTATTATAACGACCTTGACAAGCAATATACAAGTTATTCAATTTCATAAACAAAGCAATACTAAACATTACATAATCACATTGCGAACTCTGAAAGTTATACTTTATGTAATTAAATAATAATATTTTCGTGGAATCGTCAACCTGCAAATATGACGAAAAGAGTTTGTGGGGCGACATTCAACACGGAGGAAGCGGGCGACAAATTCAAAGTGAATCCACGTCGTTACCGCTCGAAAACGGCCCACCTTCATCAGCAAGTTTTAATTCACATTCCGAGACACTAATTAAATTCAGTCAAACTGTGAACGTATCCTTTCACTTACAAATTTCTCGCTTGCAAAAGGGAGAAATAAACGATAATTTAAAATGTTATATAATTATTCTCATGTAATTTTTTTATAATATAGAATATAAAATATATCTGTATGACGCCGTATTTATTCATTACTAGCTTCTACTCGGGACTTCGTCTGCATGAATTTTAGAATTGTGTCCAGAGAGAAATTAAAATATGTCATTCGAAGTCATAAAAATCGGTTGTCTGTAAAGTCGGTTTACTGACGATAGTTGAACGTGACAACGTCATAAGAAAATACTGATGGAATGGTATCATTTTTCAAAAGAAATTTTTAATTTTATTTATAGTTTTGTCAATTATAGCATAACCTACAATCGCTGCACTAGCGGACCGATGCTATTTATTTTAATGACGAAAGCACGAATATTCGGCAATATATCACTGAACATATATTTAATATCGAAAGAATCATTACCTTTATCGCCGCAATTATCGTTGCTATAAACAATTGACACCACATTCACTTTTCACTGCACTTCATACTTGACGAAAACATGTAAATGTATTATTGTATAGCAGCTGTCCACGCGGACGCATCGCTCACTCAAGTAGGAGAGAGACAGATGTCGAACGCTGCCGAACGCGGAGGCCGATTGTGCCTCTTTGTCGCTCGTTCCGCGCTCTCGCTTGCACTTCAAGCCTTAAATGGAACGCCTCAGAGAGAGGTAACGCCGCAAGAGTCATGTTTTTTCGTGCGTGCAGCCGGCTCCACCGAATTATAAGACGTTGTCACGTCAAAAGTATCCTATTTGTTCATCCAAGCTATAAACTATCTATGTGCCAAATTTCATCCAAACCTGTTGCGCCGCTTTCGTGTGATTGAGTAGCAAACATCCAAATATACAAACTTTTACAATTACCACATATATAATATTATTATAATTTTACGATAGGACGACTTTATGATAGGTACCTCTATCTATACAGGCTGGCCAAAAAGTCGTGGATCAAACGCAACTATGGGTTAGATGGGGCCATCAGCTGCAAAAAATTGTTCTACGGGAGGTCCTTAAGGTCAACCCATGAAGAGTTATAATTTGTTTTGTGATTTTATGAGAAAATCGTCTTTTTTTACTAATTCTCATTAAAATTTGAAAAAATCCACACCCCGTATCTTTTTTATAATTTTCACTAGATTGGTACTGATGCGTCCTTGAGTTAGACATGCTATTTATGGTAGTTTATTGGGTGTGTTGAAGATAATATTAAGTTTTACGAAAAAAAAAATTCTCAAATCATCTTTTTATTTACTTCGGACCTTACTGTGAAAAAAAATACTCTACCGAAAAGTGACCCTTTATTTCAAGTTTTGGCGCATATAATATGGATTCTAAAAAGGTTATTACACATAGCTATGCGTGGCTTTAATATCTTTCGAGGACGATATATTAAATAAAATAAATTAATACTGCGAATCCTAACCTGACCGGTGCCATTAATTTAGACCCCCCAAAATGCTGACATTGTCACTCAACGAAAAGTGACAGCAAGTGATTTAGATAATATTCATTGTTTATGAATACTGTACATATCAAACAGAAAATTGTCTATGATCAAAAAGTCGCTGGTCGAATTTCGACCTTAGGGCGATCGCTAGTTATAATTAATGTACAAAATATTATTAGGTTTTACATATAACTATGTAAAGAAATAATAGAGTTGTTATCAGTTATATCCCAAATAAATAAAACCTTATATTCTGTATAACTCATTTCTGAATTCTATTCAAAACTTTCTGTGTGAAAAAAAAAAACAGGTATATTAGGTAAATTTTATTTGGAAAGTATAATATTATATCAATGGAATTAATGGAGTTTCCTAGAAAAAGTAAAAAGATACTAAAACTAAAAACATACTATATGTTATTAGATTAGATAAATAGTATAAAATTATTAAAAAATGTTTTCAATAACAACAAATAGATATCTCATACAGAAATAGATCGTAATCTAATATATGAACCTATATGAGACAGAACTAACCACAATAATGGAACGTAATCCAATAGCAATAGCCTTCAGAAACTTGATACAATTTGCGAAATAATATTATCCCTAGCTAAATTTTTCCTGTCGCGTTGTAGCTACGACAAGGACAGCCGGAGCGCTAGGAGCTTAAAATTCGAAACATTTATTACGTTTATGTAATCGTCATCGCCACTGAATTCATACATTGAATAGAACTTACCAATAGTTTGAGCTTCTGCCAATAAACATAATTCTTACTTTGCGAGCTTTCATTCTGATAATAGCTAAAAAAAATTATATTACTTTCGGATTATTAAATTTATTAATGGTTTCTTCCAAAAAATGCAATATAAAGGTGCATAATGTCTCTAACATATTCGTCTGTCTTATCCCTGAATAATGGCACTAGATCAAATATTTTATACACAATCTGCCATGTGCCTGTGATTTGATTTTTTCAACAAATTAATTATTATATAGAACTAAGAGCCTACTTCTAAAATGCTAAAAATCGCCCAGTTACACCGGCTATAGCAGACATCCAGCAAACATTGATGAATAGAAAAACAGCCAAAGTCGTTCTAATTTTATTCTACAAAAAAAAGATCCACTTTTGGAGAAGGAAACCGGGGAATACGAAATTATGAATTCGTCTATTTAACATAGATATAATCGGTCCAAGCTGCAGTTGTATCTAGCGATAGCAAATGATTTCTGTTTAAACGTATTCTTCAAAGGCCTTGCTGTCAGCCATTCCTCTTAACTGAAATTAAGACAATTACTATGTAACAATGTACACAACTACTGGTCTGTATTGGTCTGGTATTCCAACAGAGAACCTTGTTTTAAGTCACTCTCTCGTTTACAACATTGTTTTTACTTTAACATGTTTATAGTACAGATTTATTGTGAGTATGATAAGCAAATTACTTTCGATTTATTTGTTGTTGTTTTTTTCATCTGAATACCTAATTATCTTGTTTATAAAATCACACAAATAAATTAGATTTTCCGTTACAATTTTAAAACAATTTTCAAAATGTTAATACGATATAGTCAATATATTTCACATAAAAGCTAATAACTGGTGCTAGAAACAAATATTATTTAAATTTATCGTAAATTTGTAGAACATTATTATATACATTAAGTAAACACATAAGCAAATTAAGTTTTACAACATAATGGTAACATTGGAAACCTTTTCATTCATTCAAGAGACAATTGCTATTTACTAGATATGACCTCGCTACCAGTAAATTAATACTGTCGTTTATATCCATTATCAAAGTAACTATACAATATTTTCAAAGATGTAAAAAAGTATTTAAACGCCAGTATTGATACCATGCTACTATGGACTGGGTGATTGTACTATAGACCTAGTGTTTGTACTTTTGACTAATCATTCTTAAAAGCTAGATAATGTATTTTTCGGCTGAGTGCCTTTTGCGCTAGCCACAAAAGACGCTGAAGCTGTCAAACCTCCTCAGGTCAACCGCTCTAACCAGTTTGAAAAAGAAAACAAAGATTTTCGCTGTGAACGCCGGGCCGTTCACATTCCTCAAGGTCAACACAGCCAAGGATAATAAAGATGGCGCCGCCCTTGCCCTTCATGTAAACATTCGCCTTGACAACTCCGTCATGTATTACCCTATTATTAAAACTTATAAAATTACTAGCTGTGCTTGCGGCTCCGTTCGCGTGGACTACACAGCATGCCGTCGCTTCCCCCGCCCGGTCTCCCGCCTCGACCGGTTATTTGAAAGATAAAAATGATTATTATTTCATTTTCACGTAACTCTAATTATTTAAATAAAATAAAAGTAACCTAATGTATTCCTTATGACATCAGCTATCTGCCAGTGAAAGTGCCGTCAAAATCTGTCCAACCGTTTTGAATATTAGCCGAATCAAACAAATAGACAGACAGTGAAAAATGTTAAAACTTTTTGTTAAAGTACCGTATATAATTTCATATGCATGTAGTAAAAAGCTGTTATTTTAGCATTGCAAACAGACACTTCAATTTTATTATCTGTAGTATAGATATATTAAAAATTGTTAAAATTTACAGTCTTAGAATATTGATACAAAAATTAAAATAGCTCGTATCATGGTGAAGATTGGCCAGTCAGCGAAGTTGGAATCTGGAATAAGTAACCAGAGTGCGCTGGACGTACTCGGGTATCGTCAATAACAATTAATATTACTTACTTAATTAATATTATTTATACCAAGTCCAGAGTCTACTTATGAATGCTGCTCATCTTTCACAATGTCTATAATGGCTTGAAAATTGTATAAAATATGATGCAACAGCTCTAGTTTTAAGAACTGGAATCCTGACGCAACTATCTCGCAGTGGCTATTTTAAAATTCACAGAAAACTATCTATCTTCTATATTTTTATCAGGCGGCCAGATGGTCACATCGCGGCATCGCACGAATTGTTCGCGCCATTACTACTATAGACATTAGCCCGAGCCGAGTGTTGAATTATTTTAATTTTGCATTATCTCTCAAACTATGCGTCTAAATAACGTGCTGTAAAAGACATAGTTTATCTTCATTAAAATGTCTTTATGATAAAGTAACTTTTGTTCGTAAGGATTCATATGCCATGCTTAAGAATAATGCTCATAAAATAATTTTTAATCTTCAACAAAAAAATTATTCAAATTACCTTATTGTGGCTTATATAAGAGATAGATATATGCTATCGCTGACTTTTTTTATATATACTCATGAGCAATATTTTTCTAGAACATTTTATTTACCTACAGTCCATTGAAATGTTACATTTTTTAGGCCTTACATTGCATTTTTTAGAGGACGCAATTTTATTTTTTTGATGTGTAGGGGGGGTCAGTGTAAAGCTAAAACCAAGTTTGTGGGGTCGCCACCCTTGTCCCACGGCCGCCATCTTGAAAATAGGGGTTGAAATGATTTTTACGATATATCTCTTAAACTATTTATCTGAAAAAAAAAATTTGTTAACATTTTTTGTTGCAAATTAAATTCTCTACAACTTTGATCCCGTAACTTTTTGTCGCAGAACAATAAATAAAAAAGTTATAAGCGAAAATGTTCAGAAATTCCCCGTCACCGCCCCCAGGTCTCAACTTAATGCACACGGGTAGTACTTAAATTTCTTTTTCTTTTTTTCACTTGAATCGATTTATGTGCATCGTAAACACATTAATTATTATCAGGACAATTATATTTAATTTATCTAAGCTCTGTCTCGTCTCATTGCAGTATATACTAACGAACCGTACCAGCTTTGCACGGGTACAATTTACAAAGTGCGGAATTTTATGTTTAGAAAAGGCTGATTTAGAGTTTAACGCTTTAATAATAGTTCATAACTGCCTCATTAGCCTAGTGGTCCTTAATAGGAATGCTATGCTCGAGGTCCTAGGTTGGATTCCCAGATCGAGCAAAGTGTCATTCATTGGGTTTTACTATGAAATTTTCAGTAGCAACTCAGAGTTCGGCTTTGTGCCTGATTAATGGCAATAGGCTCACCCCCTAATACATGGGACCTAAAACATACCCGGCGAACTGTGGGTATACGTACACCTCTACCTTACGCTTCGGGAATACAGGCGTGATGGTATGATACGTAACTTCATATTTACGAATAGTGCGCTTAGTTTGCGACGCGCAATTCATTATAGGTGGGAGTTCCGGTCATCCAACCATGACCGGCTTTGCTGAGAGGAATTTCTTAGATCGCGCCTAATTTTTAAATCGTGATATCTTCTCACCTATTAATTAAAATGGAAAACTGTAAATGACAATTTTAAGCTACATTAAATGCCCGTTAACTAGCAAACTTATCTGGATAAAGATTAATATCGAACCAAGTACCGCGCGTGCATTTTATCGAAATGATGTGGCAGGCGGGCGGCACCTATAAATTGTATTGTAGGTGTCTACGACAATTGCTATCTGTCCCTGCCTACGTCCCTCTCCCTCTCTCTCTCATGTGGCGCAGACGAAGTTGCATGGGTCAGCTTATATATATATATATATATATATATATATATATGTATATATTTTACTTTTACAGCTTTTACCGGCAAACTCTCGTATACTTACACTTTTTTAATAAATTATATTTCATTTAAGCCTTTTCTATTTAATAGTCATCGATAAATTATGTAATAAATTACATTATCTATAATCTAAAATTAATAGCGTAATTTATGCTACCTCAGTTCGGAAATTAATTCCGCACTATCTATAGCAATTACATTATTCTTCCATTAGAGCAATTCAAGGCCTCATTCTTCTATAATGACTGAACAATATATAATATTATATTATTACTTCGGTAATTCTGCTTTATTCTCAGTTTATTAATTTAGAGTAATTATTAAAAAACTGACAATATATTAATTTTAATGTATAATACAAAATTACACGGCATAATAGGTAATTACACTTTGTGATAATAAAAAATTCATTGTGCTTCTTCATAAACAATTTAAAAAATTTCTATTTTAATTAATGGTTGTTCAGAGAGTTTTAATTTACTGCAACATTAAACACTATGTTACTAAAATATACAAAGTGATGACTTAATCTATACAATGAATACAACTGAAGTGTCAGTTTGAAATGACAAAATACCAGCTTTTTACTAAATGCATATGAAAATATAGACAATACATATAACAAAAAAGTCATTTTTAAAATTTTTGTCTATCTGTCTGTTTGTTCCAGGTAATCTCCGAAACTGGTGAACTGATTTTGATGGGACTTTCACTAGGAGATAGCTAATGATATAAGGAGTAACTTAGCCTACTTTAATTTTAAAAACAGAATTAAGATTCTGCGAAAATAAAATAAAAACGGATCATGGTGAATCAATTCGGAGGCTTAAATGGCTTACGCTGAGTAAACCATAAGAGGTTTATCAAATTAATGTAATAAATAATATTAGATATTAAAAATCCTTCAAAAAAAGTTAGTAAGAGTATACAGAGGTGGTCATATAATTAGAAACACTTCTTATGAATAATGAAAGTATAACTTCAACGTACAAATATTCATGAAAAATATACACATTCAATAATTAATAATCATGCAATAATATAGCCACTCAAATAAAAACTCATTAAATGCATGAAATATAAAACATATCTTACTTTTAACTACAAAATGAGTCTTACACATGTAGGAGTTTATTTTCTGCTACTGGCCGCTTGGACGCCTAATTAGAAACAAAAGCATCCACAGCTCGTTCTTTTTTTGAAATAGGTAAATAACATTTATTTTTAGCTTTTTCTATTATTTTGGCGGCAATTCAAAATTTAAGCTGAATTTTATTTTGTTCAAAATTGGCAAAAATAAAAGTTGTTACGGTCAACTAGGCAAATAATTGTTAATTTACATATAGATCATAAGTGGGCGTACAGAAGAATAGGTGAGTATTTAAATTGTTCTGTTAAGAAAGTTTTTAATGCAATTGATCATTATAAAACAAATGGAACTGTTGAAAATGTTCTTAGAAAGGCCCGCCAAGAAAAACCTCTCCCAGAGAAGATACGCTAATCGTTCGTGTTGCTAAAAAGACCCAAGTACCCAGATTAAAAATGAAGTTTTTTCTCCTGATGACCCGAGAAACATCTTGTCAAGACTGATACGCCGAAGATTAGTGGAAGCTAAATTGTTTGGAAGAATCTTTCGAAAGGTACCGCTTCTTACCAAAAAATATGTTAATTGGACAGTACGAGAATGGAAAAAGTGTTATTTTCAGATGAAACAAAAATAAATATGGTAAATTCCGATGGAAAGCGCTATATTAGCACGGTGGCGGTAACATTAAAGTTTGGGGGTGTTTTTTCCGGATGTGGAGTTGGACCCGTTCGGAAGATTGAAGGTACAATGGATCAATGGCAATACAAAAATATCGAGCACACAATGATTCCCTACTCGGACGGTCATTTGCCTGTAATCTGGATCTTTCAGCATAACAATGACCCTAAACACACGGCCAATAGCGTCAAATGTTTCTTTCCTTAGCGAACAGCGTATATCTGTTTTAGACTGGCCAACAAATATCCGGATTTAAACCCGATAGAAACTCCCTGGTATATTGTTAAAAAGAAAGTCTCAAAGAAACGTAACACCAGTCAAAACGAACTATATGAAGTATTTGTTGAAGCATGGAATTCAATCCCCCTAGAAAAATGTATGAAATTGATTGAATCAATGCCACGTCCGCGTCGTTGCAGTGCTGTTATTGAAAATAAGGGATACGCCACTAAATATTAATTAAACTATTGGTAGGCTGTGGATAGTTGCTATTTCGTAAATAACAATACTAATTACTAATACTTAAAAAAATATTGTTTTTTACACTTTTTTGTTGTTGTTTCTAATTAGTTGACCATTAATGTTCCTACCTTAAAACTGATTTAAATGTTTGTCCGTAATGTAATATTGAAACTGCACTTGTGTAATGGGATTTACATTGTTTTTCTAATAAATGATAAATCGTTGAACATATTGTTGTCCTATTTATTGTTTAATTTCAAAATAAAAACGATTGCGGTGAAGTATCTTACATAATGTCAAGGACCGTTGGTAGTGTTTCTAATTGTACGACCACCACTGTATGTCTATCTCCTACGGATCACCGGCAATAAACATTTTTGTCTTTAAAATAACCGGTAGCGGGGGGTAGTAAGAAACACGCGTGTCCGATCGACGGCATTCTGTAGTCCACGCGAACGGAGCCGCGGGCACAGCTAGTAAAAACATAAAGCTCATTCTTTAATCCATTAAAGATTAAGAATATCCACTCCAGTGTTCCAGAAACTTGTCAATAAGTTTATCATCGTTTATAATTATAATAGAATGTTTTTTTAATAATACAATAATTTTCTAGGTATGTAAATTTAATTCTAATTATATCCATTAATTTATTGATTTCATGCATGCTGAGATTGTCTGTAATTAGTTGTTCATTGATCTTATTACTTATTGACTATTATTTATGTATTTTTAATGAATGACTATTGTCAATCCAAATAAATAAATAAATCGTCAGAACCAAAATCGGATGCTTCCAAAATGCTGTGTAGTTCTTTTATATTTTAATTATTTACATACTCTTGTTTATATGTTTATATTTCTTGGTTTAAGATATTATGGCTCTGGGATATAAAGTGATAAAAATCCATAAATAGAATTTACATAAACAACAAAAAGTTAATCACCTCCTTTGTTCGAATAGTTTGTTTACGATAGCTTTAAAGATAATAAGATCAAAGTATATGACCAAATAAATTTACAATTTATGTGAACATCATAAATTCGCACAAAGGAATAGCAAACAACTAACACAACATTTGCATTCCGGCTTCATAGACTCATAGTATAAGTAGTACGTATCTACAGAGCGCTAACGCTAACCCCGTTCGAAGCGTTGTTTCCTTACTGAAATATGAAAGCTTCCGAATGAAGCAGCCAGCACGTAATCAAATATTAATTCATCAAAAACACAATAACACGTACACACACTACAAGAATAATGTAAGTTTGGTTTATTTTGTAATTTAAATCAAAGAGGGCGTTCAAGTATTACATGAGCAGGTGTTACAAGAAACAGCTTCCTCTACCAACACTTCATAATAAATAAGATACTAATCATACTATATTATAAAACAAAGTCCCCCGCCGCGTCTGTCTCTCTTGATTCATGAGAGAGCCTTAGGTGTATAATTCATTAAAATTTTATGTAAATTGGCTGAAATATGACGATGAATGTTGGGAAAAAATCATACCGACTGGGAGCGTTACTGGCGTGCGTCACGTAAACCAATAGAGTTGTATGTATTATTCAGGTACCCACGTGAAGCCGAGGTTGGTTGCTAGTTTATTATATGTCTAAGAATCGTATCGATGTGATCATGGAATCCATAATAATAACTTAGTATTTGTCGCAACGTCGCATCATAAAGCTTTTATCCTGCCCAAACGCTCTGTCCGATCTTAACATACAATTGCAAACTTTGCAAAATCGTTTTATACGCAAAATAGTCAATTTCCCATGGTTCGATCGAAACGTAGACCTCCATAAAGATATGGAACTTCCTTCGATCGAAGCTGACATCAAAATTTTCGCAAGGAGCTATTTTGACAGAGCGTCAAACCATGTAAACCTGTTAGTGGCAACCGTTCCAACTAACACCTAAATCCTAGACGTCAAATCAAGCGTGCTTTAACCCACGCCTGTGATACCACCGTTCCCTCCGCATGGGGGCGGCGGTTAACTTCGGTCGCGCACACCCGACACGACAGCCTCTCCAGCGGCAACTCAAGCCTATGTCTGTTCTTTGATCCAGCAGCAGCTATCGACATACAAACATGTACTGACCTTCACATATGCACATAGGTTCTTTTTGTTGTTTTAGGGACTTTTATTCTATCGAATATAATATAATATCAGTCCCATTGTACCCAATCCATACTAGCATCGAATCAGGACAGTCACTGATGAGACAGTACTACCAGATCATTCAAACATCTTGGCCTCATCCGATCAAGGTTGTAAGGGACCTTTTTTTCTTTTTTGGCTAGTTAGATTTAGACCAAATTGCCAGATTACCAAATGCATATACGCATGTAAAATATTATTAACATTTCAAACTGATTTGTCTGTATATAAAAAAAAACAATGATTTTAAAATACACAAAGCCTGTACATAGTGAATATACATTAAAAACTCCCAAATCTGTAGTAAAAGATAATATTATAATCAATATTTTAGTAAGAATGAATTTTATCTAAATTATTGGACCGTAGCGTATATGAAAGAGTTCACAGATGAGGTATTGTTAGCCCGAACGAGGACCCTCATTCTCACCAGATGATACTCATCGAACCCTCTTAACTCAATTCGTGAGTGCAATTGCTTCCGTCAAACTCTAGTGGAAAAACAATTTTTTTCTCATTCTGCTAGTATATGACATGAATATCGAAGGTTCACTAGAACCAGTGAGGCATATCAGTTTTATCTAAATTATTATAAAGAAATGATAAAAGAAAAATCCAATATATCTCATTTATTTCATAAATTACTTTTTCACCCATTTATACTAGCTGAAGGGTTATTTATACAAAAAATCTGTATATGTATGTAGGTACATAAAATATATGCAAATGTTTCGTATTTCCACTCTGGCATTGACATTTCCACTTATTTCCATGTTATTTGTAATGGTAAGTTTTTGTAAGATAATTAATAACTAATTAACAAATAAAATTGTTTGATAATTATTTTATTCATTATATTTGAAGTGTTAAGTTTAATAAACTGTAATAATTAAATGACTTACATATAAATTATGACAATTCACTATCTTTAGGTTGATTTTGAGGAAAACACTGAAACGTGTATCCTTATGATCAAAAATCAAAGTATGTACCTATCAATTTTCAAGACTCCCGTTTCATATTTTCTATTGATATTCAAATAACAAAGAATCACATTTTGAAACATTTCTAATGGACTATCACTTTCAAACTTTCATTTTCTAACAGCTTTCACCCCTCAAAGGCGGAAACTTTTGTATAATACATACATACCTATTTATAAACAAAATAACTAAGCATAATGCAGATAACGGAATAATAATACGTATCTAATGCAAGTACAAGGTCGAATGTCGTTAATGTATATCGATGAATGAAAGAATATCGAAATACTACTGAATGTGTTTTCCAGATATACCTCCAAAATGTATAGAAACACTCTGTATATTATGTCATATATATATATCAGTATATATATGAAATATATGGAAACACTAATAAACGAGGTCGACGCGACGCTGAGTTTTATAACAGCGTCTACAGATGGCTCGTTCATTCACAAAACACATAATAGTGCCTATTTTTAACCTTTACAACATGGTACTTATTTCCCGTTGAATATAGAGAGAGCACTGGTGATTCAATTTAAAATACTAAAATATATCCAACATTCATCTCAACAAACAGAAAACCAAAATCGCTATGAAAATCGACAAATTATATAATGAAGAATAATATACATCTTAAGACTTAAGACAATCAAATATACTAACTAGCACAAGAAAACTAAAGTTAGTTGGGTTTTTTTAAGACTAACTTAAATCAATCATTTTCCACAATCAATAACTTAAGATTATTTAAGCTTTAAGTTATTCTACACACTATGGCGGCAGCACGCCATGACACCAAAATGAAAATGAGGAAAAAAAACAAGCCACCGGGGTATGCTGGCGGGTTATACGGGATGCAGGCGTCAATTCACTCCCAGCATACCTGTGTTAGTGTTGTGTGGTACATTCAACTGAAATAATGTTATGTGGTTTACGGCGGATTTCTGCAGCATATGCCGGCGGCATACCCGTACGGTAAAGACCCGCCAGCCGTGCCACCACCATAGTTTGTAAGAGCCTTAATGTCGTTGGCGTGATCTTCAATTTATTGCTGCTAAGCAATATTTTTTTATACCACGTCGGTGGAAAACTAGCGTGCGGGCCGCCTGATGGTAAGCGGTCAACGCAGCCTATGGATGCTTGGAATATCAGAAGTAAAACGTGTGCGTTGCCGACCCTTTAAAAACTTGTTCACTCCTCTCTTGACAAACCCCATATTATAGTCCAATGAAAGAGCCTCAGTAGGTCCTCATTCTACGTCCGAAACGTTCGTGGATGGAAATTTCTCTGAAACCGGACTGTCCGACAACTATTTACCATAAAGTGTGAGGATGAACTCTCTGCCTATTGCGAGCGGTGCGATAGTGGAATATAGCCGCCAGCATTATACCAAACAAATTCTTCGGAACACAGCCCATTGTACGAACGATCTCTCTTTACGGCTCTCCTTAGACTTAGAGGTTCGATACCGCTTGTGAGGTTGCGCTCGTTAACAATTTTCACAGATCGTTTTTGAGCCGAGTTAAAATAAGAATAAATGATTTATTGAAACGAATAGTTGGGCTAATTTAGAAACCTTTACGGGCTTACATCTAACATACATCTACTTGCTTACATCTATGCTTACATCTATACAAAGTTTCATCTGAGTGAGATTAATGGGATAAAGGAATGCATAGAAGACAAACTAAGAAACGTTCATTTTTAGACTTCCGTACCTCATAATAAATAAACGGAATCCATAAGGGCCACAAAGGGTCCTATTTTATAAAAGATCACTTTGTTGGCCATCTGTCTGTGGGTCTGTCCGAAAACGATGAAGTTCAAATTAATATCATAATATTAGGTCCTTACATATGAAATTAGCGTTTTGTTAAACTGGCTACTTTGATATCAAACATCTGGCGTTTGGTTAGGTATTCCAAATTGAAATTAATTTCAAATTTAGGCTTGTGTACTTGGGTTTCGAATTTAGTCATTCATTTGGTTTCGCACCATTTGATTTTTCTTTGACATCGTTCTTTTCATAAAATGGAAATCTTAAAATATCGCGTTATTTACGAATATGAGTTCCACCGTGTCCTCAGCGCTGCAGAAACAGCTCGAAGAATTAATTAGGTGTATGGGAAAGCTACTGTAAAAGAAAGACCGGTACGTTTTTGGTGTCAACGTTTTTGTTCTGGAAATTTTGACCTACGAAACAAATCGCGTGGACTACCGGAGACCCTAGAAGATAATGAAGAATTAAAGGTGATCGTGGAAGCGAATCCATCGCAAACCACGTCAGAGTTAGCAGCCAGCTTCGGTTTGAGTTATAAAACTATTTTAATTCACTTGAAACAAATTGGAAAAGTGAAAAGTCTCGAGAAGTGGGTACCGCATGAATTGACTGAAGTAAACCAACAAACAAGCTTGAGTACTCTACGTTACATTACTTAACCGTCGCAATATGTCCTTACATATGAAATTAGCGTTTTATATAGAAAAAGTAAAACGAAAAAAATATTATGAAATTATACATTTAAACAACCGAAGTATGTACGCTTTGCATGCATATGCATTATATGTGTATGCATTATTATCTATGCACTTTCGCCATTTTATAGATAGTTTATTCATACCTTTCCTGAAAAAATTGTGGGAGCGAGAATCAATAAAAACTTATATTAAGGTCTATGAACTCATACTACTGCAAAAAAAACAAGTTTGTAAGTTAACGCAATAAAGAGATAAAATAAGTTCAAAGGTCACACTCACTGATTGATTATCAAAATCTATAGAGTACTTCCAAACTACATACAGTTTTGAAACGGTGAAACAACTTTTAAAAGTTATGCATATAAATGTTATCCATATAATAGAAAACAATGATCCGGGTCGCCCTCTTGAAAATACATTATTTTGAGCATTTCTTTCGTAACATTAAATTACCCACTATCAGCAATGACATTTTACATATAGACGCGTCATACGCCAACATCAGTGCACTAATAAACAGAGTAATTAAACTATACATATAACCTATAAATAATGCTTCCAGTTATATAATACGCAAAAAAAGGAAAAAATATAAAAGACATTAATATCTTATTTTTGATGTTAGAACGAAATGAATATATATTTTGAGTTGTATTTATGTGCAACCATGAACTGGATAATACGTGACTAGGAGAATATCAGGCAATTACCTGACTTTAATACTGCCAAAACATATTAGACTATAAGTGGGTTAAATAATATAGAGTTACTTATATAAGGTGTAGTAAAACTCAGTAAAACCCAGTAATTAAAACTAAAATATGAAACCTGCATGCTTAAACAAACCAAAGGCATTTTAATGTAAACTATTCAACACAAATAAACACGCGTACATAACATGTTGGCATATGCGTTTACATATTCCAGTACTGCGCGGCGCGGGGACTGACTTGCAAAACAAAAGTTCAAACGCGGAGTAACTTAAGCAGAGCACTCAGCGTATACAACCCATGCAATTACTTAGGTACCGTGCTTTACGAACTTAAACTTGTTTTCTTATATACCAGCATTAATGTTATACAATTATAAATACATCCCTACATTGCTATAATTAAATTTACTTATCTCACATTGAAATATGTTGAAAATATACAGTTTTTCTTGTTAATTCTTTTTAATAATTTATACTTCTATTAATTAATTTATTCTATTAATACTCCACCGGACCCGTGTAGCTTATTATTGTTCTCACTTATGCAAATGCTAGTTGCACATTCAGCTACGAATATGGGAGGTTTGTTATCAGTACCGGCAGATTTAAGTACTTTGTTTTGTAAATTGGTTCAAAGAATTTTAATAGAACCTCGGCTTATTGGAAAAAGACTTGTGAATGGATTTTGAGCCGTCTATAGTAGTTGAAAAATTATAAGTATTTCACAGAAAAGTGGAATGAAAATATTCAGCAAACGTGTTACTTAAGACCTCACGACATGCGTAACAAAAAATCCATATTAATTTCACAAATGGATAAGCGTTGAATGGGTTTTATCTTTTCATTTAAGACCAGAACGCCTTGGGATATTTCCAGGTACTATTTTCAAATTGAGAAATTTAATTGAGAAACATCTTTTTCCATATCTGTAGTATATTAAATATGTAATGAATACCAATAATTGATTTGTTATGCGAAAGTACTACTACTATTGCTCTGTACAATGGAATAAATGTTTTTAATTTTCTATTTTGAGACGGTTGCAGTCAAATGAAAGTCTGCTATTGCTAATGTATCATCCTTTTAATTTATTTAGTGTTTGTAAATACTTAAATTAAACCATCATACATGTTGTATATGTTAACATAATTATATCAATTTCAATCACAAAGAAACAAACACTCACAACACTCAAAATATCATCCTTTTCACACCCTAATCACCAACAACTTAACAATAATATAGAAAATAATAATTCGTTTACGAATATTTCCTTATACTAAAAACGTTTCCCGGTCAGAATATATAAAGAACCGGGTGAACTTGCACCTAAATAATCATCAGTAAAATCCACACAATGTTCTATTTCATCGACTGTTGGTTAAATATATGTTTTTATAGCCATTTAATGAGTCTGATACCTAGCAGGTGAAAAAATCTAATCTCTACCTGACCTAGGAATTTCGCTAAATAAACGTTAAATAAAAAATATATATATTAAAGTACTAACTTTAATAGTAGAAATTTTAAATGTAATTGAAATATATTTTTGAAAATTCTTATTAGGTTAAGTTTCGATTACAATTTTAATTTTGATTGACGATGTGACTTGTGATGGCCACATAGTAATTACTAAGCCTAGTGTGAAAGAACTGACTTTCAAATGCAGTTGCCGGAAAACACCTATAAGTGCTTGGCGACAGATTTTCAACTAGATGGTGGTAGATAGCCAGGTGGGCATAAAAAATGCTGTACCACTATGTTCCATCACGATGTTTTCCTTCATCGAAAGCTCAGGCTTTTAGCAGGGATTCGAACTCACATCGAACGATGCGGTGTCCGTACACGCCACCACTGAGCTACCATTGTTTCAAAAATTAATATTGCTCTTAAAATCAAATTAATAACTTAAGGAATGATACCAATTACAGCATCAAAACTAGTCATAAGCCTTATTATTATCAAATTCAATTATAAAATGTATAAAGTGAAGACTATTATTGTTTACGAAGACAATCATTAACACTATGGTTCGTTACATTATAATATCGTTAGAATTTTAATTTTACTTAAAACTAATTTATAACGGAGTAGGGTGGGAAAGTATGGTCGTGTAGACCAGTTTTCCGCAAACTTTATAAGTATACACCTAAGACATTTGAAAAAAAAAAACTACCTAGGTATAGGTATAACTTAATTAATGTTGTATTATCTACCTGTACAGTAATATCTATAAAAAGTTAAATTTAATTTAATTTAATTATGGTAATGTTTATCAAACAAATTTCTACGTGTGAGTTCACTGGATCCAGATAAAAATGATGTAATATCCTGGATTTTAATATTAATGCTATTTAAATTAACTATAACAAACGAAGTATATTATATATAAATGTATTTCCCCACCCCTCCACGTGAAAATACGCGCGCGATACTTGATCATTATTTTGCTGTGGAGTTATTTTAAAACTGTGATATCTCCTAAGACATTAATTGGAATCAAATAATGTAAAGGGCAATTGTGTTCAACATTAAATACTTGTGATGAATAACATATTTATTTCGATAAGGATTAATACCGTGTTTATAAAAACACCTTCGCAAATAATTCATTATTTTAGAATTAAATTATATTTATACTACTTACGTACGACTTATAAACACAGAATATATACATTTACCATTGACGTATAAAAAAAGTATTTTATACATTCATGACATTTACTATGAGTTTCGTAAAGTTTCCATCTAGTGACTGCTTATTGAACTACTTTTTTAATAGATAGCTCTCTAACAGTCATAAATGTATGCAGAAACACATGATGAAATAAACTTTGTTTATGCTACAGTTATCTTTATGGAATCAATAGCTAATGAGTAGTTATTTAGTTATTACTGCATATACACCTTTAACTGTTGCCGAAACCCGACAAACCAAAAGAAAATCATACATGTGTTTATCACTATGTGTATGGTGGTCGCAATCCTTACCATCCCGCTATATTACTGGACATACACCGGCTGATTTCGGAACACGACAAACCAAAAGAAAATCATAGATGGGTGGATCATACTGTGTGTATGATATTGTCATTATATGCCACTAAGAATCCATCGCATTAACCGTCCCAATAAAACTTCAAAAATAATAAAATCACCCTTATAGTTGCGAGAAGGTTTCTTGAAAAACGTGAAGCCCTTTTTGTTTCTTTCTTACCAAAAGCATAAATATTAATTTTCATATTCCTAATTTGAGACATGATGGGTTCTTCATACAAACTGTCACCCAAGTTTTATGGTCACCACACGTGGAATAACACAATGAAATAATTAGAACTGTATAATCCCGATAACTTACAATAGGTATATTGCTTAGAATAGATATACTCCCGCGAGCCGCAGTTTGATAGCACACGTCACATTTCATCAAAAAATAAAACAGTAATTATGTGGTACTACGTAGATAAAGAGTTTAAAAATACTTCAGCTAATCTTAAAAAAAATACTGGACTATAATTTATTAGGTAAGTATTAGAAATACAATACATTGCTTATTAAGTATAACATTGTCAATAAATCAACAAACCAGTTGCGGTTGACAACGCTGTTATTTCATAATTAATCCAAATTCGCATAATAAATCAACAAACCGGTTGTCGTGTAAGTTGATGTCATTTCACCATAACCGAGCATGTGTGTTGGTGTTCCCATATTTCCCTCTTACATAATTTCTACCCTTAAAGTTTTACTTTCGCTACAAAAAGTACTCTATGTCCTTTCCCAAGGTCCAATCTATCAATATACCAAATTTCATTATAATTGGTTAAGCGGTTTGGGCGTGAAAACATAACAGATAGACAGAGTTAAATTCGCATATATAATATTAGTATGGATGTTATAGTCCTTAACATTTCAAGTTTCGAACTCTACGTCCCTAAGCTTAGAAACCTTCAAATGAGGTACTAATATAGTACGATACCATTCGAGATATTCCAATTTTAAAGAGTATTTAGCGGAAGTGAGGAACAGAGTGTAAAGTTCCTCATCCGCCATAGAAAAGGGAGGATCTTCCGACCAGACGGGTGTTATGTCTGGCGGGCAGCTGCCCAACGGTTGTTGTCGGGTTCTTGTATATATAAATTGTTGAGTTAATTTCTATAGCGCGATGTAGGATGCGTCGTATGTGGCTCGATAGATGTCGCTGATGTTGCTACGTAGGTTGCGTCAGTTGTGGCGAGAGATGTCGCCACAAGTATTTGCTTATGTTTTTAAGTTCAACCTTTTTTGAATAAAATCGGATTGAGTTTTCAAACATGTGTCTAAATAAAATGTAATTTAAATCAAAAGCACTAAGGAGTATTTGATATCAACTTCGAAGC
The DNA here is from genome assembly GCA_033032175.1 of Saturnia japonica. Classification (NCBI taxonomy): domain Eukaryota; kingdom Metazoa; phylum Arthropoda; class Insecta; order Lepidoptera; family Saturniidae; genus Saturnia; species Saturnia japonica. The sequence goes on from CM065314.1 coordinate 12,519,347, forward strand.
AATTCACCGCCAAAATAATTTGCCACTCCTTTTTAACCCCGTTAGGGGAAGAATTTCAATAAAATACGACACACGTCTTCCATCAATTCTTTTAATAAAGGTTTATGCAAAATTTGAAGTAGATTGGACCAAGGAATCACGTTGTCCCATACAAACTTTGCCTTTTTTTTCACCCCCTTAGGGGTAAAATTACCGAAAATCCTTTCTTATCGGATGCCTACGTTATACAAAGAACACACCCTCCAAGTTTCAGGTCTCTACGATCAGCGGTTTAGGATGTGCGTTGTTATTAAGGACAAAGCATTTTATATGTATAGATTACTATTAATTTAATTTAATAATCTTTCATAGCTGTAAATAAGTCAAAGGTAATGATGAACATTCAAACATTTTTATGTTTAACTGAGTTGTATTTAACGTGATACACCTATTAATTCCTACGGCACATAAATGTGACTTATATGTAACGCGGCACAACTTTTGTGGAACACTGATCTAGACTAGTCTAGAGCATCAATTAATAATTTAAAAATATATATCTTATAGAAACCGTACTTTCATTTCTAAATATATTAATATTATCTTCTTACAAATAACAACGAACTTTAAACAATATTGATAGGTACCTATACGTAATTCAATATTATTATAATCTGATAAAATTAGATCACTTCAACGTCCCCTAACCAGTATTGTATATGTTTATGCTTTTGACAGTTTTCGCATCAACTCACCTAGTGCCAGCGACGGGCTGCCAAACGGCGTCCAGTGGCAAATGTGCCGGTGGCGGAGGCTCACTTTCACTGCCACCTGACTCGACTCTACCGTCCCATCCCTGTATAGAAACATGGCATTATAGTAAATTTTAATATGTATTAATATTACAGGCATACTGGAAAATGCAATTCGCAACCTGTGTGAATGTGCGAGGAACGAGTAAGCGAGGGTTGTGCACAGGTTGGGACTTGACTTCTTGTATCGTGGTATAACTCGCAAAATGTATTAATCCAGCAAAATAGTATGTGGTCACTGTTGGGACTAGGGTTCGAGTTCTTCTAATTTTTTTTTTTTTTTTTTTTTTTTGAACTGACTACACTGTTAGCCTTAGGGGCCCTAAAGCCGCTGCGGCTTTTACAGCTTCACCGGAATTGGGGGCGAGCGCAGAGGGCACTCAGCCGCGAAAGTTTTGTGGACGACTCGCACGAGGGTGCCAAAGTGGCCGGACCTCGGCTCGGGCGGTCGTCGCGTTCGCAAATAGGTCGCGATCTATTCGAATCTCTACACCTACGATTCGAGCTAACTAAATATACACATAGGCACGTTCCCTTTCTCCTGGGAGGAAGGAAGGAACCGTGCGTATGTGTATTTAGTAATCGGAATGTTTCTACACTAACTAGCGTTAACTAACTAGCGTAAAAAAGAAAAAAAAAAAAAAGGTCCCTCACAGAACCTATGTACCTGTGTGGTGTGCACGTGTGTATGTTCATACGTGTGTAGTGTTGTATGTAGGTAGCTAAGTGATGCACGTACAGTGTCACTTGTATCGCGCGGGCGGTTGCCTGACCCAAGGGTTTCACACCGAGGAACGGACCTAGGCTTGGGTTACCGCTAGAGAGGGTGGACGTGACGGGTGTGCTGGAGCGAAATTGACCGCCCGCCCTCTGCGGAGAGAACGGTGGTTACGCGGGCGTGGGCGCTGGCACGCTCTGTTTGGAGAGACGGATGTGTAATATTTATTCGAATTTTCGATGTGATCGTCGGGATCAATAAAAATATTGCGCGGCCGGCGTTTGCACCGGATGTCCGTGGGTGCCGGAACATAAGTGGCGGCTGTTTTTATTAACGGATTCGCGTGGTTCGACGCGGTGTCGAAATACGAACGGGAGAGCTGTTTAACGTAGGCATGTATCGAAGGAAGCTCCATATCTCTATGGAGATCTACGCTTCGAACATACCACGGGGCCCCGGTGAGACGATAGAGGAACCTATTCTGTATCGATTGTAACCGTTTGAAACTCGACTCGGACATATGTGCGAACACGGCGCAACTGTATGTCAAAATTGGTCGAATACACGTCTTGTAGAGCGTGAGCTTATGTCGCGTGGACATTTTACTCACCGAACACAACAGAGGATGCAACCGGCCCAGGACCCACGCGGCCCTGTTCCTAACCTTACGGATGTGGGGTCTAAAGGAGAGCCTACTATCTAGGGTTACCCCTAGATATTTGGTCTCTCTTACATACGGAATCGGATTATCGTAGAGCTTAACAGGTTTAAGCTTCCACGGTATCTGTGACGAATCCGCATCGAAGAGCATCGCGGCGCTCTTCGAGGGATTAACGGCTATACGCCACTCGTTAAACCACTTCCCGAGAGTGGTCACGGAGCGTTGGACTTTGTGTCTGAGGTGGGATCTATTCCTATCTGAGGCATATAAGACTGTATCGTCAGCGTATAGCCCTACCTCGACCTCCGGGAGTCGAGGTAGGTCACTGACGTACAGGTTAAATAGGCTAGGAGCCAGGATCGAACCTTGGGGAACGCCTGAGCGTATTGGACGGGGCGTGGACAATTCACCTTCCACTCTATAGCGGAAGGTGCGATCTGTTAAATAGTCGCGAATTATTTTAATTAGCCTATCGGGGACTTCAAAGCGGTACAACTTGTAAATCAATCCCTCGTGCCAGACCTTATCAAAGGCCTTGGCCACGTCGAAAAAGACCGCAAGTGTACGGCGGGGTTTATAAAGTTCAGCAAAATTAAATGCAACGTGCTCCGTGAGGCGGTGCACTTGATGAGTGCAAGAATATCTAGCACGGAAACCGAATTGCTCAGGCGGATAGAGGTCTTTCTCCTCTATTATTGGCTTGAGACGGTTCAGAAGGATCCGCTCGTAAATTTTCCCTAACGTATTTAGGAGACTGATCGGGCGATAGCTGTCGGGAAGCGACGCGCTCTTGCCGGGCTTACGAGTTCTTCTAATAAATTATACGCTTAATATGCTCGAGGATTACAATACACAAGCCGTACCCCATGGTCTCTACCGTGTTTTTATTCGGCCGACACTCCACCGCGTCGCTCCGCCAACGCTCCCGTGTAGCCTATCGTTGTTCTCACTTCTCATACTTGCCTGCAGTAAGCCAGATTACTTTGTCGTTCATGACTACTGCTCAACTCTTTAGGGTCATAGCGTGAAGTTATATAGCCTATTACTTTCCTCAAGAAGACCATAAAATGCAAAATAAAGATAAAGTATGACTAATAGTTCCAGAGATTAGCACGTTAAATTAAAATGTCTTGAGCTTTATAATATTATTTATAAAAAATCTTGTGAGTCTATTAGTAATTTTATAACTTCTAAACGACTTGACTGACTGAGCTCTTATTTACATGATAATTTGATTTCCAACTACGATCTCGATATGAATTGTTAGGATCCGATAGGTAGCGCTTTGATCGAGCTGTTAACTACCAAAAAGCAGAAAACATTGTCTGTCGGCCCAACTAGTATTAGCATAGATTTTAAATAATTCACAAATATATGGTCAGCAGTTAAATTATAGAAACATAAAGATAGAATACTGTGTAGATTTCATCAAATCAAAATAGGTGGAACGCAGTCGACCGAGTTGACTGTAGTCATTAAGGCTAATAGAAACATATTCTAGTTTCATCCCTTATGATTAAAAGGTAAGCTCGAGGAATGTTTATTCGTTGTTGGATCTTGCATAATATTACGATGGTTTTTCACATGTAGAATAGCAAAAATAGAGTTAAACGCAGGTAAGCATAAGAGGTCACCGATATAGAAAATTAAAGAGGGAAGGCGCCAGAATGGAGCCTTGTTGGGCAATTAAGCGAAACGACCTTTAACTTCTCTGAACTATATTCAAGGTAACGCAGTAATTTTTTTTAATCCCATTAAACTACCATTAGGTATTTAAAAATAATTACTTATCCACTTTTTACCCGACTGCAAAAAAGGGTTTTATGTTTTTCGAGTGTATGTATTTAATTATGAATATTTCTTTGGAACGAAGTAACCTAAACGTCTTGATGGATTTAGCATACGAGGTGTCTTTAAATTCGTATAGGTATATTGTAGGGGTGACATAGGCTATATAATATTTAAGTGCGACGTCTGAAAATAAAATAAAAAGTAAAAGTAGAAAAATGTATTTTTTAGTCAAGTGTTTTTGTTGCAGTCGGAACTTTTGTTTCCTTTTTAATAATTGAATTATTGGTCTTTTCATTTAACTGATTTATGCTTTTTTTACCTACATTATTTAGATGTATTTTATGTCTCAGATCAGTCATTATAAAAGACGATAATTTCGTTTTTTCAATTTCGTAAATTTAAAGAACTGTTTAAATACTTTCGATTTCAAATCTTAAATGGTTTCCAAGTTATGATGCTATTTTGATTTAACCCCTAATTTATTATAAACACGAGTGGAGAGAGTAAGTAGTGCAACAAATCTAAACATTATGGAACTCTCAAACGAACCCTCATTCTATTTAGTTTTGCATATCAATAATTTCCTTAATTTAGGTATTACCCAAATAAATACCACATATGAATCATGTGAATTTTAAAGCAATAATGGATAACTTTAGATCAGATGACATCATTGAAGCCCGTTTTAGTTGTTAAGAATTATTGTTCTTCTTTCCCACGAACCCTCGTCCCGTTATAAAGCAATGATGCATTTTTTGTTTCCTCCACTATTCGCCATTGTATATAAACCATCTCCTAATAATTCATAACAAATTCATTTTATCGCATTATTCATAAATAAAGTATTAATTTATGACTGCAAACTTGTATCGCCTAATCTCTGCGTGCAACGATAAATCGAGAAACGCATGATGCGGGTCTAACCACTACAATTCATGATAAAAATGACTTTAAATAATGAATTCGTGAAGTACCTATAACTGTTATTCGGACGTATGAAGTTTTGAAACGTTCATTAAGTTGTTGCTATGTGTGTATAATATTATTATATATACGCCAAATAATGCATTTAAATAGATCACCATTTTACGGAATAAAACTGTTTTTCTTTACAAGAGCGAAAAAAAATTGTTTTACAAATTAATTTGAAGTCCTAAGAATTCCTAGTAGACAGCAAACGTGAGATAACAAGAAAATGTTTAACAAAAAATAAAACCAACCAACTCTTTTCTTTTTTTTTTAAATATTATCTGGTTACTAATTCATTGATTTCATTTTACTTGCGGATTTATTTACTCTCCAAGCGAGGTCTAATTCGAATTAATTGTAATTAACGTTTGCTCTTAAACGGATATTATTACTGTTTGTAAAAATAGTTATACAAAAAGTCTTTATTTGGCTACGATCTACGAAAGCTCTCTGTGCCCTACCTCTGTGCTCTTCTGCAACTGGAACCTTCAGTTATGCTTTTTTTGATAGCTAAGATTTTAAACAAAATAATATGTACCTATTTCGAATTAATTATTTTTTACACGAAATTTATCGTATTGCATTAATTTCTTCATTTTTTATATTTCGAAGAAAATCTGTGAGATATATTTTATAACGCTCGATACATACACGGAATAAAAAAACTGCCACGTGGATAATACATACCTACTTCTTTATTCCAGAAAGGGTACGACTTATTTTATCTGGACTTCTTAACATTTTGTTTGTGCAACTATTATTAGCTGTGTGGTAGGTAGCTTACTTTAGCAAAATTAAAATCAAGACAAAAGACACACAAGAGTTTATTTGCTAACACAAAAGATTACAGCACAGTATGTATTGAAATATGAAGGAGTACAGTTTATAGTGGATAACGGAGAACACGAACATAAACTTTTACGACAACCGTATGTATGAGCCGCAACGTTTACGTAACAGTAGGGTCGCGGCGGCGCGTGATGCGATATAATTATGCAGCGAGTGTAACTAGCCCGGTGCGCGGGCGGACTGCCTTATCCGAGGCGCGAGCGCCGTCCATTGTCCTCCGGCCTCCCACTCCGGCGACGAGAGTCAGCTGCATGAAACAATGGACAGTCCGATGCCGTGCGCCGGCCTGTTCGTAAAAGTAAATGTATTTATTTGTACGGGCGGCAGTTAATGAAAACATGCGAAGTATTACACGCTACATCACCCCCCCCTTGAGACCGTCACTACGGGCGATAATAGTCAGGGAAATGAACCCTTCGGCCTGAACGAGTAGTTCTGATGCTGTCTCCTTTAGCTTCAGGTAACTTGGTGGTGGATGGTAATTTTTGTGGTTCAAATGTGTTTGTATGTGTTTTGGTTTGCATGTTGTTGCCGCTTTCAATTTTAGCGTCGTTTAGGATATAGGCTGGCTTGAGTCGATCTATCGAGACTGTGACGGACTTCCCATTTATAAGTAGTTTAAAATTTTTATCCCCCCTTTGGAGGACTTTGTGTGGTCCCGTATAAGCGGGCTTGAAAGTTCCAGACGTTTCATCCCTAAGAAATACGTGACTGGTTAATTTTAGGTCCTTAAATACGAATATCGTCCTGCTGCCATGTCGAGACGCTGGAGATGGTTTGAGTCGTTTCGCGAACTTCTTCAAGCGTGCTACATAATCAGTCATTTCGATGGTATCATTGATGCTCGGTTGTAGTATGTCTCCTGGTAGCCTGAGAGTTTCTCCGTATAGTAATTCGGCTGGAGTAGCTCCCAAGTCTTCCTTGTACGCGTTCCTAATCCCTAAGAGTACTAAGGGAAGTGCTTCTACCCAGTTCTCTTTTGCATGGCAAGTGATGGCGGTTTTTAAATGCCTGTGAAATCTTTCTACAAGGCCGTTGCATGCAGGGTGATATGCAGTTGTGCGTTTGTGGTGGAAACCAATAATTTCTGCCAGATGTTTAAAGAGCGTCGACTCAAACTGCCGACCACGATCGGTCACGATATCGATGGGACATCCGAATCGAGAAATCCATCCTGTTAATAAGCTTTTGGCCACCGTTTCAGCCGTAATATCCTCTAGAGGTATAGCTTCAGGCCAACGTGAGAATCGATCGATGGCAGTGAGGCAGTATCGATATCCTTGATTCAATGGCAAAGGGCCTATGAGATCGATGTGGATATACATAAATCTGGCTTTAGGGATATTGAATATTCCCGGTGGAGAGTAGACATGCCGAGTAACTTTAGATCGTTGGCATGCCACGCAAGAGCGACTCCATTGTCGGCAATCTTTTTTTATTCCGGGCCAAACGTATCTCTCTGCAACCAGTTTGATCGTAGCGTTCGCACCAGGGTGGCTTAGTGAATGGAGACTATGAAATATTTGATGGCGAAACTCCTTGGGTACATACGGTCGTAATATCTTGCTACTTTCATCACAATACAGTTCAATTTGCGATTCCGGCAGCTTTACCTTAGTCAAATGCAACGACGTTTCGCCAGCGAGTAGTTGGCTGAGCTCGATATCATCCTTTTGGCTTTGTGCCAATTTATCCAAGTCTATCGGTTGAACTATTTCCTCGATTCGTGAAAGGGTGTCGGCTACAATGTTGTCTCTGCCAGAAATATGCCGAATATCTGTAGTGAACTGCGAGATATAATCCAAATGTCTGAATTGTCTTGGTGAGCAGTTCTCCTTTCGCGAGTAAAAAGCAAAACAAATAGGCTTGTGATCTGTGTAGACTACAAAATTCCGAGCTTCCACCATGTGCCTGAAATGTTTTATTGCCTCATAGATTGCGAGTAGCTCCCTGTCATAGGGAGAGTATTTCTTTTGTGAAGGGCTCAATGAGCGGGAGTAGAATGCCAGTGGTTGCCAAGGTTCTCCATTTCTGCATTGCTGCAAAACCGCACCTATTGCCGAGTCTGAGGCGTCCGTTACTAACGCAAGCTTAGCCTCGCAGTCGGGATGTGCGATCATCGCGGCCCCACATAGGCTTTCCTTGCAAGCTGTGAAAGCTTCTGTTTCTTGTCTTGTAAAGTGCACTGGGTGGGAACCTTTTACTGAGCCGGATAGTAGAGCGTTTAGAGGCGCTTGGTGTTGGGCTGCTTTAGGTATAAACCGCCTGTAAAAGTTCACCATACCTAGGAATCTTCTAAGCTCTCGAACGGTTTTCGGTATCGGATACCTAGCTATTGCTTCCACTTTCTCGGGCAATGGCTTAGTACCTTCGGCTGAGATGTGGTAGCCAAGGAACGTGACCTCACTTGCGCCAAAGACGCACTTACCGGTATTGATTACCATACCATAGTTTTGAAGTCGTGTAAAGAGCTGGTGTAAATGGTCCTCATGGGATTTACGATCCTTGGAAAATACCAGGAAGTCATCCAAATAAGGGTAGCAGAAATCTAAGCCTCGAACCACTTCGTCGACAAATCGTTGAAAGGTCTGTCCTGCGTTACGAAGCCCAAACGTCATGTAAGGGAATTCGTAGAGGCCAAATGGGGTGGTGATTGCGGTTTTTGGGATATCTTCGGGACTAACAGGTACCTGGTTGTACGCTTTAACTAAGTCGATTGTACTAAACACTGAACACTTGGATAGACTGTGTGCAAAGTCATGAATATGCTTAATAGGATATTTATCTGGCACCGTTCGGGCGTTCAACATGCGATAGTCGCCGCAGGGACGCCATCCGTTCTTCTTAGGGGCTAGATGCAATGGTGATGCCCATGGGGATTTAGAGGGTCTAGCTGTTCCATTTTTCAGCATAGCGTGAAACTCTTCTTTCGCAATTTTCAATTTATCAGGAGCCAACCTGCGTGGTGTGCATGAAACTGGCGGGCCAGGTGTAGTATGTATGTAATGGACTGTATTATGTTTAGGCGCACGGTGTATACCAGGTGGACGAGTGATATCAGAGTATTCGCGTAGTATGTGATGGTATGTGGACTCACCCAGAATTACCTTAACCGAGGAGATGGCATCAGACGGTCGCGCGAGTGAAGCCGGGGTCGTGAGCGTTGTACTTTTGTCAATGAGACGTTTGTTTCTGCAATCAACAACTAAATCGTAAAATACTAAAAAATCTACGCCTATTATTGCCTTTGTGACATCTGCTATGACAAACTGCCAAATGAAGTCACGGCGCAACCCTAAATTTAGAGTTATGTTAATATAACCGTAAGTATTGATCGTCGTACCGTTGGCTGCACATAGTTCGTAGTTTGTTCTCGAACGTCGTTGTCCTGTCACCGCTGATCGGGGGAAAACGCAGAGGTCACTACCTGTGTCCACTAAGAACTGCATTTTTGACGTAAAATCGGTGACGAATAAGCGACCGGTATTCGGACAATCATCGGTCGCCATCACAGATTGCCCCTTGGGTTTTCCACCATGCGGTAATCGCACGGTTTGACGCACCTTTTCGCCTGATCCCCAAACCTTTGGTGATACCAACATTGCGGGTACCGTTCGTAGCTGGAACGCGATCTTATGGGACTAGAATAGCGAGTACGGCTCCTGGATCGTCCCCGAGGTCGAGACAACCTTTCTACTCTTTCAGTTAATTTTTCCACTTGCTTGGTTAGTGCCGCGATTTCGGAGTTCATGTTTTGTCCGGACAAATTAGAAGACGTTGTGGCAATGGAGGAAGTTGATGGTAATTGTATACCAATGACGTCATGTATTCTGTCTGCTAAGTCTGTTAGTTCCTCTATGTCAGTCTTGTGTTGCGACGCGACAATAGCCTGTGTATTGCTAGGCAGCCGGCTTGTCCATAAAGTTCGCAAAAATTCCCCGGGAACGCCTGGTCCGGCCAGATTCTGTAAATGGCGGTAAAATTGTGAAGGCTTACGGTCGCCTAGTTCCTCGTGCATGAGGAGCTGCTTTATCTTCCTTTCCTGGCTCGCCGAAAGTCTTTTTACTAGCTCGGATTTCAGCTTCTCGTATTTGTTCGATTCCGGGGGGTAGGTGATAACATCTTCCACCTCCATTGCGTATTGCGGGTCTAGGTTTCCTATTACATAATAAAATTTAGTCTCATCAGTTTTAATATTGGAGAGAATAAACTGTGCTTCCATTTGGGAAAACCATAGCGCGGGCTTCTCCGGATAGAACGGCGGTATTCGAACACCAACACGGAATGATTCGGCCGTTTTGTCGCTGCTATCTTTCACGGTTGTGGCCTGATACTTATCGTTATCCTCCGACATCCTCGTATTCTTCTACGGGGTCACCAGTGTGGTAGGTAGCTTACTTTAGCAAAATTAAAATCAAGACAAAAGACACACAAGAGTTTATTTGCTAACACAAAAGATTACAGCACAGTATGTATTGAAATATGAAGGAGTACAGTTTATAGTGGATAACGGAGAACACGAACATAAACTTTTACGACAACCGTATGTATGAGCCGCAACGTTTACGTAACAGTAGGGTCGCGGCGGCGCGTGATGCGATATAATTATGCAGCGAGTGTAACTAGCCCGGTGCGCGGGCGGACTGCCTTATCCGAGGCGCGAGCGCCGTCCATTGTCCTCCGGCCTCCCACTCCGGCGACGAGAGTCAGCTGCATGAAACAATGGACAGTCCGATGCCGTGCGCCGGCCTGTTCGTAAAAGTAAATGTATTTATTTGTACGGGCGGCAGTTAATGAAAACATGCGAAGTATTACACGCTACAGCTGTACTAATATCCATATGTTACTCGTATGATGTCTAATTTCCTCTCCCGATACATTTTATATTATAACCACGATTGCTGTGCTTGATAATATTTTTAAATTTATGAGAAAATAAATTACGGCTTAGTTTACGACTCGTTATATCTAACTAATATTCTTAAAGAGTTAGATACCTTATTTAACACTGTTATATTGAAATACCACTACCCTACAGTAGATCGAAGAATAATAAAGAAGAATAGAAAGAAGAAGAATAACCTTGTCTTCGTGCGGCAATTAGGGGAAGAGACATTCAAGGTTGTGAACGTTCTAGTGATCCCTCTAGTGTTACAAGCTTCTTTACAAGCAGGCCGTACTCTTGCTTGCTACCATAAATCAAGCTTTATATAGATCGTTGTTTTTAAATCGCACGTGAGTATTTATTAATTATATCATTATGTGTCAGTTTGCTTAAAATAGTTCTATCTAGATTAGATTTCGATGAGATTATTCGATAGAAAATCTAGCAAATATAATCTGTCTGACTATAGATTTGTATAAAATACTATGTCCTGACCGACTCATCATAGCTCAGCCCAAACAAAGAAAAACTAAAAGAATAGGATGTAAAACTTGGAAAGAATTTTTTATTTTATATCGTATATAGACATCGTTTAAGAAAGGATTTCTTGAAATTCAACGTGAAAGTGGATACCAAAGTTCCTGTGGGATATTTTTCGGCTCCAATTTATTTGAAATTTGGTATTAATAATCTTCAAGACATTTAAAGAAACAGGCATATCAGTAATTTTCAAAATTCAACCCCCAAATTTAGGAGGTAAAAAGAAGTATTGGGAATATTAGGTCCTTGCATAATATGAAATTGGCGTTTTGTTGAACTGGCCACTTTGATCGCAAATATCTGGGGCGTTTAATTAGGAATTCCAAATTCATATTTATTTCAAATTTAGGCTTGTGTATTTGTGTTTCGAATTTACCTAATGATTCATTTGTTTTCGCACCATTTGATTTTTCTTTTACAGCGTTCTTTTCACAAAATGAAAAAATTAAATCTTTTACAACAATCAGAAACGCCTATCAAAGTGATTGGACCCCAGGAGAATCGGCAAAATCCTGTTCCAAGCGAAAGTTGACTCAGAAAAAGATATTGGTGAGTGTTTGGTGGACCATTGCTGGTGTCATAAGCTTCAGCTCCCTAAGATCTAGCCAAACGATAACGGCAGATTTGTATTGTCAACAATTGCAAACCATGATGGAAAAGCTAGCCGTTAAACAACCGAGACTGGTCCATCTCTCTAGCCCACTGCTGCTTCAGGACAGCACTAAATCCTATGGGGTTGTAAGTATGCTTCACGACAGATGGTCGCTAAATTAGAGGAACTTTTTATTCAACTTTTTTCGGAATTTGGACAATTTCTTGCAAGGAAAAAAATTCAATTCCGATTCAATTATTCTTTATCCCAGTATAGAACTTACATGCAGTAAACAGCTGATTGGTACTTATTTACTGTGATGTGATTACTTCGACGTCCCTTTTAAGTGCTTCGCTAAACAGCAATGCTGGCGAATCGTGGCGCAAGACCGTGCATAGCCCATTGTGCCTTTATACACTAGCCTCTATTATTCTGTAACGCTATACAGGGCTGGCAAGGCCATCAGTAAATGTTACTTTGAAAGAAAAAGTTATAAAACATTTATTTATTTATTTCACTAATAAATTTATTTACATTTTGTTAAAAGGATATAAATAACCTATTATACCTAAGTTCCTATTATACCTCTGGGGCTTATCTTAGCATGCAATGGCCTGAGGTTTTAACGATAAAAAAAAAAAAAAAAAACGTAACTGATCGATGTCTGTACATAGAATATATATGAGAAAAAATATTATTGGGGGCCTATATCAACGCAGCAGAAACCAAAACAATGATTTTTAGAATTTTTGTCTGTTTGTCTGTTTGCCAACGTTTGTGCGCGCTAATCTCAGAAACGGCTTAACTGATTTGGACATGGTTTTCACAAATATGTATATTGTGGTAAGGTTCACTTTACATTTAGTATTCTTTTACTTCAATAAGTTCATAAATAAAAAAGTTATATCAATTAAAAAAATCACGTCGGACATTTCTTCGATAAAAATGCAATAAAATAGCTCTTCAGTTGAATTGGCTGAAACTTTGAAAGTAGTTTATAAAATGATGATTATTGAAAGTTCACATTTTTTTTTTTTTGTTTTTTTTTGTTTCATATATCTGCAATCAGTTCAACTATTAGCAAATGTGTTGATAGTAAATATAGCTTTGTGGGTGAACCCTCCACTGAGAGTTTCTCCCCCTACAAGTCCAACTAGCCAAGGACATCACTCAATTTGATAATGTCCTTTCTTTTTAGTCTTTTGTTGTAGCTGCGACCGGTCAGCTGTGTTGCTAGTTTATTTGGGTGGTTTTCTAAGCGATCCCGGTATTTTAGAGAGGTATCTCGGATTTCCTCCCTCACCGTGTTCATGTGCAAGTATTTATGGATTTCTACATTTGTGACGCACCATGGTACATTGGCTATATTGCGCAAGATAATGTTTTGCATTCTTTGTAATATAGAAATATTGGAGTCACAGGCACTTCCCCAGAGTTGTATACCGTACATCCATACCGGCTTAAGTATTGTTTTATATATTAGTAACTTATTATCTGTTGATAGTTTGGTGTTTCGTCCAACCAGCCAGTACAGATTTCTGTATCTCAGGTTTAGTTCCTCTCTTTTTGTCTTTATGTGATGTTTCTATGTTAAACGCCGATCTAGATGTAGACCTAAATATTTTACACATTCGCTATGTGGGAGTATAGAGTTCTCAAGTTGAACAGGTGGGCAGTTTCCTTTCCTCAATGTAAAGGTCGCGTGGACCGACTTTGAGGCGCTGACTTGAATTCGCCACATTTGTAGCCAGTTTGTTATTCGGTCGAGGCCATGCTGTAGGGCTAGTGATGCTTTACCACGATCGCTGTCGCTAGCCAAAATTGCAGTATCGTCAGCATATGTAGCAGTACTAACACCTGATACTTCGGGGAGATCTGCAGTGTACAGTGTGTACAGGACTGGGCCTAAGACAGACCCTTGTGGTACACCTGCTTTTATTTCATAGAAGGTTGATGTTGCATCTGCTTCTTTCACTTGAAAGATCCGTGTTGTTAGGTAGGACTTTAATAAGGGAAAATAGCTGTGTGGGAGGTTTTTCCTAATTTTATACAAGAGCCCCTTGTACCAGACACGGTCAAAAGCCTGCTGTATATCCAAAAACGCAGATGAACAGTACTCTTTGTCTTCTAGTGTTTTCCTTATCTTATCGCATACTCTGTGTGCTTGCTCGACTGTCGAGTGTTGCTTTCTAAATCCGAACTGATGGTCAGGTATTGTGTTGTTTTCTGTTAATATTGGAAGGATTCTTCTCAGTAGGACCTTTTCAAAAAGTTTCGATATAGTGGGCAGTAGACTAATTGGCCTATAGGAGGTCACTACGTTTTCTGGCTTACCCATTTTATGTATCATGGTTATTTGAGAAATTTTCCATAGATCTGGGTAGTGTTGAGTCCTCAATATACCATTAAATAGGGTGGTAAGAAGAATGATAGCCTTCTTAGGCAACTCTCTTAGTATTTCTTTTGTGATTAAATCAAAGCCAGGAGCTTTTTTATCTTTTAGATCTCTAATAAGTCTCCAGATCTCCCGCGCAGTTGTTGGCTTTGGTGGTGGAGAGAGCTGGTATACTTGCTCTAGTGTCAATTGTATTGTATCTTCAAAGCCATTGGGATTTTTTGGTGCGTTTGGAGTGAAGACTTCTGCCAGATGTTGGGCAAATGTGTTACACTTTTCTTGTGCTGTTCTAGCCCAGCTGTTGTCACTTTTTCTTATTGGAAGCTTTGCTTCTTGTGGTCTGTTGTAGCCTTTAGTGAATTTCCAAAAAGAGTAGCCTGTAGATGCAGTAGCTGTGAGGGATTCCAATTTGGTCTCTAGGGTAGTTTCACGCCATTTTTGTAGAGATTCCCTTAGTTCCGAGGCAGCCTTCTGAAGTCTATTTTTGTCCTACTTTAGTCTATTTTGGTGCCACACTCGACGTAATCTTCTTTTCTGAAGTACTTTTTGTTTTATGAGTACAGGTTGGTTATTGGTTTTAGGTATATTTTTAATGTCAGGAGTGTTTTTCCAACATGCTTTTTGTATGAGCACAGTTATATGTTTTGTTACGTTATCAATATCTTCTGGGGTTTTAAAGGACATTTTAAGTTGGATGTTGTTTTCTATGAAATCACGGAATGATTCCCAGTCAGTGTATTTATTATAGAGTCTATCTTGTACTTCACAATTAATCACCATTGTACTGATTGTCAAGAGTACTGGAGTATGGTCGGAAGAGCTATCCCAGCATGGGTCAACTTGAAGATAGTGCCCTGACATACCCTTCACTATAATGAAATCTAATAAGTCTGGATTTTTTTTTGGGTCTGTTGGCCAATACGTTGGTTCTGAAGAAGACAGTGGCATTAGGTTGTTTTTATCTATGCTTAGTTTTAACTGTCTTCCTCGAGTCGTTGTGAGGCGTGATCCCCAATGTGTGTGCTTTGAGTTCCAGTCGCCTCCAGCTACAAACCGGTGTCCTAAAGATTTAAACAGTTGAGTGAACATATGTTCCGATATTGTATGTCGAGGTGGGCAATAAATAACAGAAAGATTCAAGTGTCCACAATTATCTTCGATTGCCACTGTGCTAGCCTGAATATAATCTGTTCGGAATTCTTGTAATACATGGTGTTTAATTGTATTTTTGACTATCACTGCTGTTCCAGCATGGCCCGTTCCATCAGGGTGATTTGTCATGTAAGTGTGGTATCCTCGTATTTTAATATTTGAAGAGCTGGTACAGTGTGTCTCTGATACTAAGACAGCGTCAAGCTGGTGTTCTCTTATTAACTGTTCAATTTCATTTTCATTTGGGGCTAGTCCGTTGGTTTTCCAAGTCGCTATCCTTAATGAAGCCATTAAGCAAGCTTGTTAATTAGTTTCACCATGAGATCCATCATGGAGCTCATTTGTTGAATGACTTGGTCGAATTTTATGGACTGATTTATGAGTATTTCTTTTAATGTTAGTTCTGTTGTGTGTGACATATCTTTTTCTGTATTGGTTTTGTTTGTGCATTTTTCTGTTTCAGCATAAGTTTTGTTAACTGTTTGTGCGGAATTTCCGTACTGAGCTCTTTTAAGTGGTTGCGTGATTAGCGTGCCTATATCAGGAACTGGCCGCATGCAATAATTTTTCGTATGTCCGTATTGTTGGCATCTATGACATTGTACTAAAGAACGTTTTTTTCTTGGGTTTTCAATTATTATTGCTTGGTGGTATATATATTTTAGTTCTTTAACACTTTTGTTCTTCGGCCCTGGCATAAGATTGACAAAGAAAGTAGATGTCGGTCTCTTATCTTTTCCAAATTTAGCATTTATAATTTCTCCTGTTACAATATTACCAGTATTTTCGATTTCTTCTCTTATATTCTGTATAGGGGTGGACGGGTGTAGGTTTCGTATTACTATTCTAAAACAACGCTCTTCTTTCCTGTTGAATGTGTGACCTATGAGATTTTTCTCTCTGACTATAGCAATAACTTTTTTATACGTTTCTATGTCCGTACAGCTGGTTCTTGTTTACAGTTCTATATGTAAATTCAGTTCTTTCTGTAACAGTTTCGAGAAGTTCTGTTAGTTTGCTAACGTCATCTATGCCATACAAAACAGTAGGGGGAGGTTTGTAGGATTTCTTATTTTCATATTTTGCATTGTCCTCACACATGTCAACGCTTAGTTCAGTAAATCTGTTTGAGGTCTTAATTTCTTCTGGAGAGGGGCTCTTTAGCATTTTCCTTTTCTTTGAATTCCTATGGACAGGTACTCTCAGCCATGATGGGCATGTTAAATCTTCGAGGTATTCTTCATCTCGCTTTTCAGCCTGGTTGGTTGGTTTTACAATACTTTTTGAACAAATAGTTAGGCTTTGTTTAGGCATCGAGTTACTTCTAACACGTGAGAGAAACATCGAGGGGTGAAATGTCTGTTGAACAAGTTTTTTGTCTGTTATTTTGTTACCAGTAGCAGTACCACTCACAGTCGCCTGGTCACGCACTTCTGTGAGGTATTCATGAGTGAGCAAAATTTCGCCCCCCCCCCCCCCCCAGATACGACGGGGCTGCCTGAGTTTTGCTGTAAGTTCTGCTCAGAGAAGGATTCTCCAGTATAACTGTTACCTTCCTGGGGTAGTCTGTTTTTGAATCTTGCTTCCATATTTTTATTTTTTGCATGCTTCTTGGGCATGCGGCCTAGCCTTTGATGAACCAACACCTACGTACAAGGCAGCACGTTTGGTTTACTCTCGGAGTACCTTCTCCTAGACCAATAGCCCTCCAAGGCTAACGAGATTGGTCTTCCCGGGTCCGAGCTTTGATTAGAGTGGCGGCTCCTACTCGCCACTGCCATCCTACTATCATAAGGTTCGTGCCTTTTTGTAGAGATTGTCCGCCATAGACAGTCCCAGCACCCTTCAAGTTGGACCGCCCAATTGTCCGCGGCTGTAAGCAGCTAGCAACTATATCTAGAAGCCGTTTCGTTATCCGCAACCTGCGACACGTGTGGTGGCACAGGGCAAGTGCCTCTGGAAAGTGTCACCCAGAACCACAAAAGTTAAAAAGTTCACATAAAGTTAAAAAATGTAGTTTCAGAGAATTTGGGCCTTTCCAATATGAGTTGACCTTACATCTATATAATAAATTATATTGATAAGGGGTCACCCTAGGTTGAATATAACCAGGCAAGCGAGTCGAGTGTCGCATCGCTGCTAGGCAACTCATTCCGAAAAAGATCGACTCGAATCAAACTCTGATGTATCGATTCACAAAAAATCGGGGTACAAAAGATCGATCTCTCCAAAAAATCGACGTCTTATTCACTTTTCACATTTGTGTTAACAATATAAAAATCCCTATTATAGAAAACAAAAAGGACCCCACAACAATCGATCTTTTGGTATTTTTACCATGCTAAAGTATCAGTTAAAGAAAAACAAAGAAAGGTATAGAAGAGAGAGAATTAATTTCAAAAAAATATTATTATAAACTGTTATACTATGAACGGTAATTTACTGACATGACAGCATAATGAAATGGATAATCCATACTAATATTATAAATGCGAAAGTAACTCTGTCTGTCCTGTCTGTTGCATTTCACGCCCTGAAATAGGCGATGAAGGTTTGAACGAAGAACCCATCAAACCAAATTTGATGAATTTTGGTATAGAAATATATTGGACCTTGAAGAAAGACTGAAAGACATTGGCTTTACCTTATGTCTTGAAAATAAAACTTTAAGAGGTGAAATAGAGGATGAAAGATTGTATGAAGAACCCTACTATTTCTAAATTTAGGGATATGAAAATTCATATTTATGCTTTTATGAAGAAATGACATTGTTCCACGTTTTAAAAAATAAGGGATGATTACAATACACATAGACTGCATCCCTTGATACTACGCAAAATGTCCCTGAGACATAAGCTTACATTATACAAGACATGTGCCCGTCCTATCATGACATATAAGCTGCGCCACATTCGCACATACGTCAAAGATCAACATTAACAAATTCCAAATTCTCCAAACCCGATTCTTACGTAAAATTAACAAAGCCACTTGGTACGTTGGTCGAATCGTATAGCAGATATCTTACGCGATCGTACTTTGACACTGCTTCGAATCACGTGAATCCGTTGGTAAAAGCTGCCGCGACTTAAACCCCAAAACCGAACATCCCCGCGAACAACTCCGGCCGCGAATATCTTCACCGATCCTGTTTATAAGATAGAGGAAATAAACAAATACTACTCCACCGTCTCTCCAAACAAAGCGTGTTCGCGCCCAGGCCCGCGAAACCATTGTTCCCTCCGCAGGGGACGGGCGGCTAATTTTGCTCCCACAAGCTTGTCACGTCCTCCCTCTCTTGCGGCAATTCAAGCCTAGGTCCGTTCCCTCGGTGTAGAACCCTTGAGTCATGTAGCCGCTCGCGCGATGCAGGTGACACTGCACTTGCAATCACGTAGCAACCCACACACATCATTACACACATTATGTACTTACATACGTGCACACCACATAAGTACGTAGGTTCTGTAAGGGACCTTTTTTTTTACGATAGTTACTTTCGGTCATGTTTCCAGAATACTAAATGCATATACACATGTTCATTCCTTTCTCCCAGGAGGCAGGGACATGTATATATGTATGCGTTAGTTTAGCTCGAATTTTCTACGGATAGAGAATTAGTCAGTTCGCGACCTTTTCACAATCGCGGTAACAGGCCAAGCCGACGTCCGGCCACTTTGGCACCCTTGTACGCATGTTACTCACGCTTTCGCGGCTGAATGTCTTAAGTGCTCGCCCCCAAGCCTGGTGAAGCTGTCAAAGCCTTTCTAAAGTGTTTCTATTTCTTTAGGGCCCCTTAGGCTAACAGTATAGTCAGTGAGAAAGAAAAAAACCATCTATGATTTTCTTTTGGTTTATCATGTTCAGAGATTAGTCAATGTATATATAGTAATATAGCAGGGTGGTAGGGATCGCGACCACCATACACATAGTGATAAACACATGTATGATTTTCTTTTGGTTTGTCGTGTTCCGAGATCAGTCCGTGTATATCTATACTATTAATAATTTTGTAAAGCGGACGAGTTTTTTTTGTTTGTTTGTTTTAAACACGGTAATCTCTGGACAGTCGGGTTCGAAAAATTATTTTTGTATATGATAGCCAGATTCACGAAGAATAGTATAGGCTATCTGGAACTAAGCTAAACCTCTCAGCTAGCCTTAAATATTGATTTTTGTTTAAGTAAGTCGAAGTGAAAGTATTCCCGAACTGCTTTATCCGCATGCACTGCCGTAATGATTAGTGATACGTAAATATAATATTCTACAAAAATATTGTTCCTTAGTATATTTATCTAAAAAAAGTCTCCAATAACATATGCCTATTTCTTAATAGCATTTATTATTTTTTAGGGTATTTTGCGAGTTTTTTTTTGTTGAAGATTAAAAATTGATTTTGAGCATTATTTTTAGGCTTATCCTATTAATCCTTACGAACAAAAATTATTTTATGAAGTTAAATTTTTTCCTTTATAGTATGTTATTTGGACACATAGTTTAGGAGATAATGAAAAATTAAACTAATTTGTACTTGCGGGAAGTGATAACAATTATGATAGACTACACGAGTCCGTAGCGTTGGCAGCGCGGTATTTGTCGGATAAAAACACGGGTGAAACCGAGGGGCACAGCCAGAAATTTAATATACTAATACAATTGTGTTGATGTAGTAATCTTTAAGTTTGTATTTAATTTTTGTACTATTTATTGAATCTCTAACGTCCAGTGGTATTTTATTTACAGGTATTGTGAAAGATATTGTACGCCTGCCACAGAAGTTATTTTTACATGGTATTTTTAATGATTTTGTTAATGCCTGTCGTGTATTAACTTCATATTTAACTGGTATTTGTATATCGGTATTCTCAAATTGTTATATTAATAACAAGTACTCAGCGCGAAGATGAACAGGTAACAATATGAACAATAGCCTTACAATATTTGAATAAACCGAAATAGTTATCACAGTATTTGTTTTTTATATAGTTTGGTACTATTAATTAAAAAAAAAAAACGAATTTGTGGGTTCTTTTTCTTATCGAGGTAAGTTTTAAATGTGCGTCCATAGCTGGTTAGACCATACGAAATAACAGATTCAATAAGAGCTATGTACATTTGCAAGAGAATTCTCTATGTCACATTGCTCTTTATAATGGATAGTTTGGCTAGTATGGCACGCAACTTAATACATACAAATTCTACGTGATAACTCCATTTAAAGCGGCCATCCACTATTAGTCCCAGTTAGGTATGACATGATACTTATTCTATTGGGGCACAGCTGTTACAAGTTCGGCACATTTTTATGCAAGCAGTCATGACTATGAGCTTTAATTAAAAAGGGATGAAAAGTATTTATATGACTTGAGTGAACATGTATTACTTTTGTTTTTTGTGAGTTCAATACAAGTCCCATGTCATGAGCCCGTTTCGTCACAGAAGTGAAATCTATCTGCAAGGACTCTACAGCTTTTTTAAGGTCTTTGTTGGCCGACAGTATACAGGTGTCATCTGCATATTAATAAAGTGAACAGTGCTTTATATAATATTTTCTAAGTCATTGACGTAAGCCAAGTGTTTAAACTAAAGCCAATCTTGACGTAATAACTAACTAGATAGATATTCTTCACACCAATCAAATAGTTAACCTTTTACACCCGAGTTATTCAATGTTTTTAATATTGTATTGTGTCCAAGTGTGTCAAATGCCTTGCTAAAATCAATGAATATTTGTATCACATGCTGCTTGTTATCTAAATAACTATTGACTTCATCTGTAAATTTGGAAGTAGTAATAATGTAGATTTTTACGTTAAAAAAACCCTATTCTGCTTTAGATATGATATCGTTGTTCAGATAAAATGAATGTATTTGATTACAATAATTTTTTCTATTATTTTATTTATGGCTGGTAATATAGTTATCGGTCTATAATTGACTAAACCATTACATTTTCCTTTTTTATGTATGGGTTATATAACTATATCTGTTTTCAATTCAGATGGATATTTTCCTTGTTGAATACTGTTGTTTTTAGTTTTACTATTGCATTGACTATTTTTCTAGTGGTCGTTAGCGCGGCTGCTATGAACGAGGTCCTGGGTTCGAATCCCAGGTCGAGCGAAGTGTTATTTATTGGGTTTTTCCTATGAAATTCTCAGTAGCAGCTTGGAGTTTGGTTTCGTGCCCGATTAATGGCAATAGGCTCGCCCCCTATTACATGGGACCTAAAAACATACTCGGCGAATTGTGGGTGTACATTAGTACACCTCTACCTAACCCTTCGGGGAATACAGGCGTGATGGTATGTTATGTTATTTTTGTATTCTATATATATTTTATATTCTAATGGTATAGGAACCAGCTGATTTATTAACATTTAAATTATTAATGATTTTACTTATTTTATCTTTTGTAGTATTTTTAAATAACATTGACATGTCTTGTTTTATCATATAACTATATAGTTTCATCCAGCAATGGTCTGAGACACAAGGGCACAATATTTTTTACACTTGTTTCGAATTCCGTTGTAAAGTCATTAACAATGAATAATTCACTATTCTTTTCATTTAAAAAGGCATTAGTTACCACTTTATCTACTGATTGAACTTTTTTACCGGTAAGTTTGCTTAATATATTACAACTTTTTCAAATTATTTTTATTTTCTGCTATTTCTTTTCTGTAATAATTATTTCTCGTATTGTGTATTATTTTATTTCATTTATTTCTAGCTTTATTATAATAATAGACTATGGTCTAGTTTAAGTGTTTTTATATTTGAATCATTTTCCAATTAATAAATAGTTTATTTTATTAGCACAACCAAGCCTAATTCTATTATTTATCCATTTTTCGCTATTTCTTTTACTACAATTATTTACCTTTTTTGTGTATTTGCATGAATTATACCACCTAATAAAAATTTATTATAAGTATATGCTTATATAAATCATTGGCGCATTCAAACAAATCTATAGTATTCCACTCTGTATTTACCAATGGTGTATTTAGCTTTTTATTATCTATAGATACAATGCACTTTGGAGGTTCACTAAATTTTTCCATGGATGCAAACGTGATAATCGTCATGCGATGGTCTGCCAAGACAGTTCCCAGAGCTGCCGAATAAATGTCAGGTGACCGAGATCTCACGAATATATGATCTATACAACTTTTAGTCACAATATTATATTTATTTTCTACTCGTGTATAATCTGAGATCGCGCACTCAAGACCACACTCAGCCAATTTGTTCAAATAATAATTGTTTATATTATTAGTAGTTTTTAAGTCTATATTAACATCTCCTAATACAATCAGATCACTTGTCTTAACATAATTAACATTTATTATATTATACATTTCGGCAATAAATAAATGCTTACTCTCTTTAGGTGGTCTATAAACTGCATACAGATAATTAAAATGATTATTTTGTGTTATTAATTTTCCTAGTATGCACTCACAATGCCTTGTTTGCAGCTTTAGCGGTCGAATTTTATGCTTATTGTTCACATAGATCAATCCACCTTTCCTACTTTTACGCAAGATCCTGTGCAGTGTGAGTACCAAAATATCAACTATAATTTTAACCAAATTTAAACAAGTAATTAAAAGAGCCTAATTTTTATGATCGATCTAATGTTTACGTGTATTATATTAAGATTACAAGTATTTTTGGTAGTTTACTAATATAACTTGGTAAATCTATACAATTAAACAATGTCATAATGTATCTATCTACCTATGTTTATTTAACCGCTTTATTCTATATTAGCTATGCCCCATGGTTTCACCCGTGTCGGTCCAGCAGCTTTTGAGTTTATTCATTACAAACAAAAAAAAAAAACAAACAAGAAATCAAATCTTTCCTCTTTATAATATTGGTATAAATTGCTTCCCAATCCCACGAAAGAAGATCTACTCACATGCATCACCCTGTTAAAAAAAAAAAAAAACAGAAAAAAATTTAGCTTTTTTTATTATGTTATCATATGAATAAAAACTCACGGGGTCTACGTTGCTGGGCAAATTTTTACAATACTTTACTATAATCATCAATAAATTATATTTTATTAGTAATAATAATGTGTAAACACTGATGAACCTTACTGAAAACAATCCTGGCGGCGCCCATGTCTACTCTGCAATAGTATGATTATTAATTTATGTAATTATCAATTGAAATTCATTGCAATATATGCAAATTACACTGAGTGTTATCTAATAAAGTTTGTAGCACTTTTGTGATAACAAAATATCAATTATTAAATTTCCTTTATTATACATATTCCCAAACAATGCGGTTTTTATTCATTTCAATGATATAATTATTTATTTAAACCCAAAATAATATCCCTAAATCTACAAATCAACGACTGTAAAATAACCTCGTAATGTAAAATGTGCATGAAATGATATGATTTGTGAGTATTACGTAAAATTAACCTCCTAAAATATACACAAATGCTCTAAATAATAATATAAACACATATGTAATAAGAATATACACATATGTACCTAATCTAAAGTTGTAAACAATATGCTACCGGTAGCTTTAGCTTTAATTACAATAGTAACGAATAACTCGTGTTAAAAGGATAAAAACACAATTATTTATTTAAAAATAAATGAATGCAAGCTTATTGACGACCTGACCTGCAGATCTTCATTATAACGCGAGCGCGCCGATCCAGCCACGTTAGGCCGCTCCAATAGGAATAATTCTGTCAACACTATAACTCCAAACACGGCAAAGAACATAATTACGATGAAGAAACTGATATTCGCTCTTTCTTTGGCACGGGAAGTGAGCGCGCGTGCCCGCCACTTCATCGTGCCGGCAGAGTACTCGCATGAGCACAGAAAATATAGCGGCCGCAAGCCCGCGCGCCACGCTACTGAGCTACTGAGTCATCAGAGGCAGGGGCCGAAGCGCCATTCCGTCGTTTTCCCTGCCTCGACTCGACACAATACAACACGACGCTTCTTAACACTTACGTACCAGTACCATACAATACCGGATTGACATAACACTAAATTTGCCCTCACACTTCGGGTTGCAAGGTCACGTTGAACTTCCTTCTGTAATACAAGTTTATTGTAAGTCTATGTTTTTACCTATTTGGACATTTTAATAATAGGCTGGATACTTTCCTAAACGATTCTTAATCTTAATAATATCGTAATTGGATCTTTGTACTCGTATTACAAACAAACTACCTAGATATATTTTTCACTCTTTTATATATCACACTAAAAAATTACTTATATTTAAAGGATTCTTCCGGCCAAATAACCACTAAAGAAGCGTGGTTAGAAATCTAGCAACCCAAACGGTAGCTTTACAGAGCGCATGCGTGCCTCCGCCCTTCGCTCAATGAAAGGTGCATGTAGTTTAAATCATATTAATTTAATATTAAGCCTATAGATTAATTATTACTAGTGGTTGCCCAAAGATCGAAATTCGACCAGTGACTTTTTAATCATAGACTATTTTCTGTTTGACATTTGCAGTATGAACCTAAACAATGAATAATAAATCAGTTGCTGTCACTTTTCATTGAGTGACAATGTCAATATTTTGGGGAGTCTAAGTTCAATGGCAAAGGTCTGGTTAGTATAGAACGCCACAATAGTACGCAAGACACAAAACCTGATTTAGAAAAAAAAGGATTTTGTCGATTCATATTTTTGTCTTACTGTCAACATGTGGAAACGCCTTTAGGCCAGGATGTTCTCTCCCTTTCATGATATCGGCCTCCTTATTAAGTATTTCGCAATAGCAAAGCGATAGCAGAAATCGCTGAATGTTTGCTTACAAATCGCAAATGTGTATTATCTAACACATATAATGTACCATACACAATCTAATTTTGCCATTTCGAAGCAAATATTTAGCGATTTCTGCTATCGCTTTGCTATTGCGAAATACGTAATAAGGGTGCGGGTCTTTATAATGAGGCATGAAGAAGCATTTTTGCAGTCCGGCATGACAGCGAGTCTGCCCATGGAATTTTTCACCGAAAGTCACAGTTGTTTCTAGACTGTCAGTACCGAACTTTCCATAAGGTACTTACTGTGCAATCATTCTGCCGAGCTAATATAAAACAAAATAAAATTATTTCAATAATGATATATAATAAGTAAATACAAATATAATAAATAGTTCAGAGGAAGCGCTATATGATATCGTATCCAAGGTTTCGAATGATTCTTCTACAATAAGCCTAAAATTTCGATAACTGCAAAACATTCTAAAGGAACAATAGTATCAAGCATGAGACATTCTAAAGCTCACTCATTAAACTTGTGTTGTTACATTTTAATAAAATTGTCATCATATACCTATTGGTCAAGTTTTATTCAGTATTCACACTCTAAAGATAACTCTCCTCCCATCCCTCCATTACCATTTTCCTTTCATTTTCATTTACTTACCATCATCTAAGGTGGTGTGGTGAAAACAAAATAATTTCCTTTTTTTACCACAAATTGCTATACCTGGTTGGTAGGAAAAAACAATTGTGTTCGACTGAATCGCGACTACCATACATAGTGTAACACCTACCAGAGTTACACGCATAAGCGTCTCACGTTCCGAGGTCAGCTGATATATTATCCAACTAGCTGGGCCCGTGGCTTCGCTCACGTGGACTACAGAATGCCCGCGAGAAACTTGCTGCCCCGCTCCCGGCTATTTTAAAGACAAAAATGCATATTGTGGATGCTCCTCAGAAGATAGACGTATACTCTCCATGACTTTTTTGTAGGTCCTTTTAATGCCTACAATTATGTACTACATTAATTTGCTATTTCTCTTATGGTTTACTCAGCGTAAGCTATTTAAGCGCCCGAATTGATTCACCATGACCAGATTTTTTCATTTCTGCAAAACCCTAATTCTTTTTCTAAAATAAAAGTAGCTTAAAGTTACTACCTATAAAATCAGCTATCTACCAGTGACAGTCCCGTCAAAATCGGTCCAACCGTTTCGGAGATTACCCGGAACAAACAGAGAGATAAAAATTTTAAAAATGGCTTTTTTGTTACAGGTATCTTAAATAATTTCATATGCATTTGGTAAAAAGCTGTTATTTTAACATTACAAACAGACACTTCAATTTTATAAATTGTATTGATATAGATAACCAATTGGGGTGATAAGGTATTTCTACCTGACTGGATCGCGACCAGAATGCCCATGGTGATAAGTCCTTCACGGTGATTCTCTTTTGATTTATCTCGTTCCAGTATCAGCTAGTGTATATCCAGCTGTCGAGAGGCTTGCAGGCTGGCATGACACGCCGATCTCTCGGTGGTCGCCTTTGTTTTTAGATTGTGCTGTGTTTACACGATCAGGCACAGTGTCGTCACTATACCGCGCTACTAGGAAAAAAACATGAGCAGGCCAATCACAGTGAATTTAATGTTACGCATTTAATGTTCTTCCGCTTAGTCCCACGCGACTCTTTCTCGTTTCGTATGGTACTTTAGAAGAATGTAGTTAATAGAGTAGAAAAAATTACTGACTGGACACTCTTGTGTTGCCAAAATTGAATTTATTTTATTATTTATTTTTTCTTTATCATTATGTTTTAGCGTTTGGTCATAATCTCACGTGATGCTATGTAACGATGTGGCCCAAGATAATAAACAAGCAAAGCCTAGTGGCGGAACTAGGTTTCAAGTGCAACTGCCAAAACAGTACCTATCGGTGCTTGGAAAAAGATTTTCCACCTGAGGGTGGTAGCTAGCCAGGCGGCCATAAGAAAAAACCTTACCATAATGCTATGGTTTTATTACGATGTTTTCTTTCACCGAAAGTTAAGACTCATTACTGGCATTCGAAGTCACGTCTATCGAAAAAATAGGAACCTTCTGCTATGGTAATATTTTTCATCAAATCTACCCTACACCGTATTTTAAACCGAACTTTTGGCCTAATGTGTTCATGCGGATACACAACGTTACCAAAGGGAAAGCTTATGTGTATTTTCATGAATACATCGATTGTTATTTATAAGTTTAATATATAAATTAGTTAGATGAGACCTACACTACAAATATTACCCTATAAATTTTTTATGTGTTTTTAATCAACTGTAGCCTTATTCTAGAGTCCAATCTCATGATGTTCGATGGTTCAAGGAATCTTCCAAAGTTTCATATTGGTGAGGAGCTAGTAAGTAATTTACTGACGCTAATCAGAGCCGTCTTTAGCCCATGTAGCGTCCGGATGCAAGAATTACCCTGGTGACCCTTATTCTCGGAAGAGCCCAATTTCCACTATGTTGGAGACCTTGCAGCGCTTCTAATTAGCCATATTAGATAGCATATATAATATATTATACAATAAACCTGGCACCACAGTACACGCATGAGGTAGAAACGGCTCTGTACATAGAGTTATTGCTCTGCACATACTATATACTTTTTTGCGCTTGTAGGTACACATACGTGAATTTGACACTGAACTCCTATTAAGTATGTATTCTTCACTTTTATATAAATTCTGTTGTATATGTAGGTATATTGCTAATTCACAGTACTAGACTTTAATAGAGTACAATTACTATTCGTATTCAAATGATATCTAAATAATATTAATAAGAATATACATTTATATAAATGGAACCTGACCCGTATTAAATACTTATTTTAAGGTTGTTCTATGTTATAATAGAGTTGAGTCATAGATGAGTTCTTATTTCCCATTAAATGTTTTTATGACCCATCCTGACCGAATTGCTAAATATGAATTTTTCTAGATCCAACTTCAAAAATAACGTATTTTCATACAAACTTTCATCCCCTTTTTCAACAGCTTAGGCTTTGAACTTCCAAAAGCTCTCCTTAGTGCTCACCTACAGTATAAAAGGAACCCGTATGCAAATTTTCACGATCCTAGCCCCAGCAGTTTGGGTTGTGCATTGATGTCAGTCAGTCAGTCCTCGTATATACCTATAGATTTGAATTTTCAAACGTATTTTTAGTATGAAAATCCCTCATTTTTTAGGATGAAAATAAGTATTTGGCAATTCATTTCCAAAGTAAAAAAGATGGGGCAAATCTATGACGCGAGCAAAGCCGCGGGAAAAGTACCTACTAGTAAGTTTATATTATTATAATAATAACATCATAAACGCAAAGAGTTTCTAGTGTGCACATGAGTGGCTATTTTTCTCCAAATTTTAAATGAAATGGCCAGTAATTTAAAAAGCATAATACAAAAGAATCGTGATATATCATAAAACTTTATGTAAATTTTAACAAAAGAGCCAGTTTTTGATAGAATACGAATTAATATAGAATTACTTCAGGGACGTGTATCTAAAGGTTTTAATACAATAAAATCAACAAATGATATTACTATTTCCATTTCTTTATTTTCTCGATGACTTCTTCTTCTTCTTCTTCTTCCTAACTTGGCAACCGGTCCTCTTTAATGAAGACCATTACTGCCATTATCGAGTGAATTATATTTCAAGTGTTATGACGATTCAGTATCCTAACAAGATGGTGGCTCCCTTGTTAGAACTTTCTAGGGAATTTTTGTGTGATCTCGGAATGAATGCTTTCAGCTTATATTTATAATCCACTTCACTTATGCACAAAAACCAAACTATATCACGCAAAACGCCACAAATATTACTTAATATAGGGTCAAAAACGTAAGTAAATGAATTAAAAATAAAAATCACAACATGTCTCTTCAAGATCCCGCCAAAAACTCTTTCTCGATGACAGTTCTAATTTGATATTTGTAGTGTATAGACCAAATAAGTAATGACATCGATAATTCATCGAGTGACAGTGACGATTCATCAGATTTTGATTAAAATAAATAAATAAAGATTAAGTACCTGTAGTTATAATTATTTCGTTCATTGTCGAGTACCTACCTATACCTACTTATTTTACAACAGCTTCGAAAATTTTGAAGAAATTGGCATTATCAATCAAGAATTAATACGTGTAACATCTTGTAATGAAATATAATAGTAGTTAATAAATTTGTACAAAAATATCCGGCAGTAGTTTAGTTTGTTATATTTTGTAAAAAAATATCGGGTCTGTTATCGTGTTACGTTTGTCGATATAGCTCCATCCCTATTAGTTTCTCCGACTCTGGCATAACTTTGTACGTGTGTAAACGTCATATATTTATAAAATAATACATAAATAATGTAAAAAAGACGCT
Organism: Saturnia japonica; assembly: GCA_033032175.1. Lineage (NCBI taxonomy): Eukaryota > Metazoa > Arthropoda > Insecta > Lepidoptera > Saturniidae > Saturnia > Saturnia japonica. The sequence continues at coordinate 12,548,897 of CM065314.1, forward strand.
CATTCAAGTTTTCACAGGAGCTGTCATCGACAAAATAAAGAAATGGAAATGGTATAGCTTATTGTGCTAAAAATAGACATAGATAACTTAGCAAAATTCCTTGAGTCAACTCAATAATTCAGGAGCAGCTTATTGAACTGGCACATCTAGTTAACTCAAATATGCCTTTTTTGACTATATACTACTCATAGCGTCATCTATTACCACTATTAAACTTTTTAATTTCAAGTTTTATTTATTATGATGAATAAGGCTTTTTGTCAAGGTAATTGTAAACGAAAAATGTTATATAACAAAAGATTTAAGAATGAACTTTATTACAAGGAGCATAAAGTTTTTTACAACAATAAAAATAAAAACTCAGCGAACGGTGACTGTTGTCATCAGCTGATGCGACCGGCGCACAGTGGGCTGAAATCGGAGCCTCCCTTTCATAGGATTTTAGAAAAATTAAATATGTTATTTCATAGTTTTAAGTATACAGTTTTATCAAAACAGTCATATCATTGTATAATTTAGCAATTTTAAGCTTTATTTTTACCTTCTACACCATATAATATGGACTTGTAAATTTCAAATGTATGAAAATGGATTTTCTTTGAAAGGGAGGCTCCGATTTCAGCCCACTATATGGCACAGCGGTACGTTTGATCGTTTGACAGTACCCTAAGCCGCGCCGCCTGTATTGCCATGTAAGTTTCCTCATTTAACTAATTTTTTTATTAGGGGTAATTTTTTTAATGTATAATCTGAGATAGATAACATAAACAGAATATAATCTTGATACCTAATAACGCCTTCACGGATCCGACGGGGTTTTTAATATACACTGTATATATTAAATATATATTAGGAATATGATTTAATCACGTCTGAAAGGGTTAAAAGAACTATCTTAAATTTTACTGTTTGCCTAAGCGCCTTTTAAAATACTCCACATAACTTAAAGTCTGTGAGTAGTGACAATAAGATTCAATATATAATTTCATTCGATAGATTTACTCTTTCTTTCTATGGCATATATTGCTGCAATGTTTGTCTCTTTCGCACCCGTAGCTTTGTCACTACACGATGGAAAAATCAAAGAAGTGAAGTGATTTAATGAAATAAGTGATAAACCTGTGATATTGCGATTTCTGCTATTTGATATCCAGTGAAATGAATGAACGAGAAAAATGATAAAACTACGCTATTACGATTTTTGCTATTTACTATTCAGTGAAGTGAAATTATATGATGGTACGATATACTACGGGCGCGTGAATTTTGCAATTTGTAATTCTCTGAAGTGGTTTTATATGATTGTACGATATATGCTAGGTGTATAAATTTTGAGATTTGTACTGGAGTGATTTAGATGATGGTGCGATATATGGTAAGAGTGTAAATTTTGTAATTTGTAATTCAGTGAAATGAATTAATGTTATTTGCGTTCTGCAATACATATATACGAATTCTACGACTTGTATTTAAATCAAGTGAGCTCATATTTCATTTACATATGAATGTAGCAGGTATTTTGGTTTCAATATAACAGGTGACTATTTTTTTTTATGTTAAAAATAGCAGTGGTGCATTAAATTTTCTATGCCTATTCTGAACGCAAGCTGCACACTTTGGCTGAGCGATAGCTCAACCGACTCCATGCATGAGAAATGAATGAGTTGGCTAACCGGCATGGTGCAGCGTGATACGCTGAAGTGCGCTATTTTTTTTTTTTTTAGAACTGAGTACACTATTAGCCTTAGGGGCCCTATCCAAAAATAGAGCCGCTGCGGCTTTTACAGCTTCACCGGACTTGGGGGCGAGCGCTTAGGGCACTTAGCCGCGAAAGTTTGTGACGACCCGCACGAGGGTGCCAGAGTGGCCGAACCTCGGCTCGGGCAGTCGTCGCGAATGCAAAAGGTCGGTATCTATCTAATTCCCTAATCTTAAGAAAATTCGAGCTAACTAACATATACTCATATGCACGTTCCCCTCCTCCTGGGAGGAAGGAGGGAACCATGCGTGTGTGTATTTAGTAATCGGAATGGTTTTTCTACACTAACTAGCGCATTAGTCTAACTAGTGCAAAAAAAAGAAGAAAAAAGGTCCCTTACAGAACCTATGTACCTGTGTGGTGTGCACGTGTGTGTGTTCATACGTGTGTAATGCTGTATGTAGGTAGCGAAGTGTTGCACGTATAGTGTCACTTGTATCGCGCGGGCGGCTGCCTGACCCAAGGGCTTCACACCGAGGAACGGACCTAGGCTTGGATTGCTGCTAGAGAGGGTGGACGTGACGGGTGTGCGGGAGCGAAGTTGACCGCCGGTCCTCTGCGGAGAGAACGGTGGTTACGCGGGCGTGGGCGGTGGCACGCTCTGTTTGGAGAGGCGGTGGAGTAGAACGCTTTGAAGTGCGCTATGTTGATGCGCGAATACATTTGGAATAAATGTGTTGGTCACACATCCCGCGCAGTAAAGTAAACTGAGTTGGCGCATGTCTAGTTCTGACGGTCCTGGGCGAAGCTTTGACTTGACAGTTGTGACAGCTTTTGGTAAATTTTGATTGATTTTGATTACTCTTCTCTATGATTTTGACTACACCTATCACCTACAATAAATTTAGAATTTTTAAAAATGCCAGAGGAAAATTGTCCTCCAGACAATAATTTATTTAGAGCATTTATTAGTGCACTTTATAACACAGTAGACACGCCGGTGACATGGTTTCGTGGTAAGATACTAGTGTATATAAATTAGTTTGTTATGTAAGTTATGTAGATATTTGATTTTTCTTGATCGTGTGGTCTAGAGAAAGTAGTGGAACCGAATCAGACAAAATATCCGTGGTACCATCAGAAATATCGCCGTGTGCCTACTATCGATCAATGCTACGATGACGACGTTGTATGCGATTTTGAAGCAAATACGCAATTCAAGCGTGACAGGTTAGTTGTGATTGTTATACAATTTATTTATTATTATAAAGAAATCCAATCAGTTTTCATCCAAGTGTATGTATAATATTCATATTGTAAAAAATATATTGGTATAATCACAATAAATTCAAAGACTAATACTGAGAATCCAATTCTTATCAAGCTACTTAAATACCATACATATACTGTTACATGAATATAACGCATTAAACTTATAAATTATAATTAAAAAGTAATATAGTGGTGTTATTTTTAAAAGCATTAAAAATAACATGAACTCTATTATATTTTGGTTTTAGAGCTGTGGATTCAGAAATTTTAACCATTTTACGTCAACGCTATGAAGACTGCATGATGTATGAGACTCCAGACCACCTAACACCCTGCAAACCATTATGGGATAAATACAAGGATGCTGAAGAAGCATGGTTCATAAAATGTAACTGACTTTTTTATTAATAACATTTCAAATATATTCCAATTTATATACAGTTATTAACTAATATGATAATATTATGTTAAACCTAGAAAAGATACATAGGCTTACAAGTGCAGTTTGCAAATATCACTGATAAGAGGTTTATGATACTTTCAACAAAATGGTAAGCTAGCTAGTGTCATCACAATGTTCCCTTTAGCAAGACAATTTTTAACAAAACAGAAAACTAACTTCAATCATTTTGGAGTGTTCCCGGGTGTAAGTTCAAAAGTGAATGTCCAATGACAATGAAATTAAAATGGGACCACCCTTGAGGTATCCCCTATACAATTATCCATTAAAAATGTCTTGTATTATTATTATATTCAGTGTATCTACTTCTAGAAAAGAAAAGAGCTCTGCTAATCTCTGTTCCAAATTGGTTCATAAACAAAGAAGTTATGGCTGAACATCTATAAAAAAGGATATATACATTCAAATTGAGTAATCTCGTCTTTTATTGAAGTTAGTTAATAGCTGAATTGTATTGTTGAATACAAACAATTATTTTTTGACACCGTTCCTGAGCCCACTACTATTCACCATTATAGCTTCAGGCATTGCTGCAGGTTCACAAGGTGATCATCCTTTTCAGCCCATATCCATCTACTCCCAAGCTTAGGCCACTCTTCCTATTCCTGAACTGATTAGATTTTACCCAGGTCTAACCTGCAATTTTAACTATTGTCAACCAAACAAGTAGGTGAATGTCCAACATCTCATCTAACTCATATGTGGCCACTAATTCATCAAAGTTTTACTCCTTTAAACCTGACTAGCAATTTTTCTTGCCCTATTCCATCCATATCACGCAATATAATGCACATATGGATGTTGAGTGCAGATAATAAGACTGAGTAAACCTGTAACCTGCCTTATTCCATTTCAGTTTTATGATCAAAGTCTATGGAACTTAGTGTGATGTAGATCTCGATAGTTTCATACTGAGCAAGATATTTCATGGCTCTATGTGGCACTTGTATTTTGGTTCAGTCTCAACTGTGTACGTCCATAACTAAATATCACAAGATGATGGAAAAGTACTATAATTCATACTTTTTGAGATATATTAACGGAATTTGTTATTAATGTTTAGATGGCGATCTAGGTGCATATGCTGATGCCAGAAAAGCATACATGAAACAGAAACATCGCATGATTTGGGAGCGACGCCATGGACCTCTCTCTGACCTCACTAAGTGATTTATTCATAAACCTGAATTTATGTAATTAAAATGTAGTTGTTGTTAATAATTAAAGAACTTAATTCTTACTTTTGATATAGCTTTTACTTTAATTCATATTCAAACTATTTTAACAAATTATTTTCATTTTATTGGAAGATATTATTTCAGTTATGGCCGGTAATTCCATGTACAGATAACTTAATTTGAGGAATAATTTATCAAATATGACAAGTTTTCTATACGTTATCCATCAAAATTATTCCATAAAGAAAGTTTTCTTATGATTGAAAAATTGGCCAATACAACTTACTTAAAAAAATCCTGGGTAAAAAGTAGAATTATTTAACTTATTGTAGTAATGCCATATTGTACGTTGATGCATCAAAAACGATAGTTATTTACTATTAAATGTATCAGCGACATTCATTGTTTATCGATGCATCGATTTATTTCTTTTGATGCAATAGGAATAATTTTAAAGCAAAATAAAGACAGGAAATTTATCAGCAAGAATTGTTAATAATATTTTTGGAAATCGTAAAAAAAAATCACAATCAATTTTGATGAATATTGCACACTGGAAATTAATGTAATGTTCCTCAATTGATATGAGTAAAATAAAATTACAGAATGTAAACAACTACTGCATAGTAACAAACGAGTGCAGAGCCACAGGCACACTCACTGCTACTTTATATATAGCAATGACATAATAAAGATCTATGTATTTTTGCACGAACATTTACGAACAGATTACTACGATATATTGATTTATACAAATTCTAAGGAACTCGGAAAACATTCCTAATAAGTGAATAAGGACACAATAAAAAAAATAACATTTATTTTCCAACACTACACATTCAGTTTCCATGCAAATACTGAAAAGACTACTTACTTCCTTACATACATTGATTTATCAAATGAGAATAAAACAAGACATAATTGATCACAGAATTAAAAATGAACATTACCATAAAATACCACTAGGAAATCTTTTATACTTTCATTTATGTACTTCAAGTAGGTGCATAATACTATAAATATTATTGTTACACATTTTAACATTATTTGTTAGTCACGTGAATAAAATGATCCAGTCGACAGGTAAGAAATAAGTCATAACTGCAAACGTATACAGTTAGGAAGTGACACAATAATACATATTATCTACAAAATAATTTTTTCACTTATTTTTGCTGTTCTAATCTTACACAATAATAATTGTAATTGGTCAAAATAATAAAATGTATAGTAAACGCTAATAGAACACTTAAAGCGGACTCTGAATATTATATACATATATTGGACAGAAAGTGTTTCAAATAAGAACATACAAATTAGTCGTTTTTAATATATGTGGACAAATAGTTTCGAGTTCGCTGCAGAATTAACATTGTAAAAATAATTATAATTTTTATATTACTTACAATATTAATCAAAACTGTCCTAAGATAAAAAAAAAGTATATAATGCAAGGGCCCGCTTACATAAAATTCTCATACAATCAAACAAATACAACTATATAGTTTTATTCATTTTATTACAAATATGTTCCACATTAATAGCATCGATCGAAATAATATATTAATTCCTTATACTTTGTACTAATTGTTCAATTGTAATGAATTATCTACACTATATACATATATATTATGTTTTTAATAATAATTAATACGCTTCAAAATTGTATAAATGTTGCTCCCCTTATTTAATGCTTACAATGCAAATTATAATGGAAAGTGTAACACACTTACAATGCAAAGTGCCGTGTAAAGTGTAACACACAAAGTGTAGTGCAAAGCGTTAAAAATGTGTAGCTAATCAAATGACCATAATTTTTTAGTTATTTAAAATTGGTTTTCAAACGGGAGATATGTTTAGCTGGTAGCAATCATTTTAAACTTTTGCTACATGTAACCTTTCTCTTTTTCAATATGACGATATAAATTAATGCATATCACATGAAATTTGATAAAGAAATAATTCAATATTATTTAGTACCCAGTATCTATCACAGTAATAATTACTTTATTACAAATGTATATTAAAAAAAACTCTTAAAACAACCAAATCCTTGTAAGCCCTTTATGTTGGCAGTCTTTTTTTAACATATTTCAGACATACCACATATGCCGACTACATAAAAAGAACTCAATTCTAAATAAATAAATATATATATATATACATACAAAAAAAGAGAAAATTATTATTATATTAATGTGGAACAACGAAATATTAAATAACATAATATCGTAAATAAAACATTGCACTTCGGGCACACCAAGCATAAACTTACTTATAATCTATATACCTTAGTGCACTTATTTCTCTTCTAAGATTTGAACGCTTGTAATTGACATAACATTTACATTTGGTGAGTTACTTAAACAAGTTGAGAAAATGTTTAATGACAATCTTATGACATTTCCGTAGTGGAAATAATGTTTCAAAAACATTCGAAGAATGTAAATGCTATATAAAATTATATAAATTCAAAAGATAATCCTATTACTGAGAGATCAATATGTCTGTACAATAATAATCACCCGATTACAACATTTGTTAATTATAAAACAATAAACACACAAAGCCAAATGCATTACAATATCAAAGATTACACAGTTCGACCACTGCGAGAATGCGTTTTTCTGGTAAAAAAAATGGCAACCCCAAATCGCGCTATGGGCCGCCATTTTGTGACGCTAAAACCAGTCGTCTGTTGTGACAGACATCAGAAACGCATTTTCTAATTCTCTTAGCAGCCGAACTGTAGAGAGATCACCACCCTTCTAATGATAAAATACTTTATACAAAAATCAACAGATTGTATGATTATTGTACTTTAATTTGGCATTCGAAAAATGTTACAAGTATGCAATAACATAGTTTTTATATAAACCATATTCACTTAAAAACTATACCTAACGCAACTTTGAGCCTCAATCGTAAAATGATATGTTTACCTTTAAGTTATAGTATATCTAAGAATGATAATGAATTCTAACATTATGTGTGTATATTAAAATTTTATTTCTTAACACATTTGTACCAATGAACAGTACTATAATATAAATATTACAAATTATACCATTCCTCGATTAACATGAAATATTTGTTTCAGTCCTTGGTTACGTGTTTAAAACTAATAAAATAAATTGTCAAATAATAAAAAAAACAATAATGATAAAATTTATGGTCTGTACATAATTATTGATCCTAATCATTATTAAAGCATAAAAATTAGCGAGAATGAAAAAAACCAATAACATAAATTAAATGTAGTACAGTATGATCATAAAACTAAAAATTGTAGTCATATAAACTAAAATATAATATTTGTAAAATTATAACATATACAATAGTCAAACAGTCACATCCAGTCTATTGTATATCCCTCGATTAATATAATTATAGATCTTTAACTATGTATGAACATTTGTAAATAATGCGCTCAATAACATTTTACGAATGCTCAAGGATTCTTAATCTAAATAAACACACAAAAAATATAGACATTCTAAAACATTATTGTTACAGACATCACATATATAGGACACTTATTAGTCTAGACCCTGGGCTCAAGTAAGTTTCGATAAGCATTAAACACTTGAAATTTTTTATTAAATTCAGGCTCTATTAGGATTACGCCAGACATAATAGTTTTGTGTTACAAAGGAATGTTATTTTTCCTGTGGTACATACAGGTGGAAATGAATTTACGACGCGTCGAACTGCGCCGCTAAACGTACCCGTTTAGTCTGTTGGACCTGACCTGTTGGAAATATATGTTATTAATTCATTCAAAAGTCCTTAATTCATACAATATAAATTGCCAAGTCTATTAACTCGCATAAAATAATTAGTTGAGAAAATAGTATGTATTAAGTTATACACAGCTAGGAGTCCTGTTTTTACATTAACATTTATCAAAATTCAGAAATTGACGTAAATCGATTTGGCAATCTATTATAGACTTAAATACCAACATAAGAAGATAAATAAACAATTAGTAATATTTAAAAAGGGTAATATTCTTTACCGTTCATATGCATAATGGTATAATAGATTTTAGTTAATGAATGAAATGGATAGGTAATCACTATGCATTAAAATTTCATATTTTAGTAATTGCGTTGATCAAATAAGAAGATGACTCAGAGTTCAGGACACGAAGTCGATTGACGTAAACCTCGGCTTTCAGTGAAGGAAAACATCGTGATGAAATCGTGGTGGCTAACACTTTCGAGTTTGAAAATCTGTCATCAAGTACCTACAGGTATATATATATATATATATAGGTTCCGACAGATACACATGAAAGCTAGTCCCACTCAACACTTGGCTATCTTTAGCTGTCACATCAGATACAATCGTGATTTAAAGGCTAAACCTACAAAGTATTTTTTTTAAATCGTATAGCTGCCCGCACAAACACAGTATTATTCTTAATGCTAGATTACAATATCTAACACTGGACAATTTAAACAGTCCGCATACTACACAATAGATTTGTAAATTTTTCAGAATAGAAACTGACTTAGTAACGCATTGTAGTTAAAATGGATAGAAAGAAATGGTTGCATTCAAAAAAAGGCATTCAAAAATAAACTTCGAATTAAAGATTGGACGAGAAGAAAACACTGAATTAACGAATCTAATAAATTAAGTATGATTTACGTAAAATTATTTTATTTACATGAGAATGAAAGATAACAAAAAAAATGTAATTATTTTATTGTCTGGTGACATGTTTAAATAACCAATATACCAAAACAGTACAGACATAAAATCAATTGACGAACACACGCAAGCATGCAAGCAGATTGAGGCTGTGCTCATGACTCGTAATGTTTAATACCAAATGTGGCAAACAAGCGCACCTTTATACCATAGGTATCACTAGTGTGTTGCCAACTTTGAACCCTCATCCCAAAGAGTTCTGGAATCCCTACTCACTGCTCTGAACACATCACTTAGGTTATTTAGCAGTGATCTCCTATAAGGTGGAGGTTTTCCACTAGTCGGACAGCCCCAAGTAGAGAGAAAGCTCCACAGAAATTTATTTGTGTCCTATCTTCTCTTAAAAAGTATTATTTTGATGAAGAAAAAGTAAATAACTTACGTTTATTATCTTGGGCGATCAACGCCGTAGGAGCTGGCAGTGCACTTGCTGGTGGGGAACACCAGATATTTGTCTTGGGAGAATCGAATACGCGAGATCCCTGTTGAAAATGAAATTATGTTATCACATATAAATTATTTTGGATTACAGTGCGCTGAACCGGGATGGTTATGAAACTGTGGGATATCCGAAACCATAAACTATATCTCATAATATTTACGTTTCACATAATTTCAAAATAGATGACACAACCTAATAATTATGTCGCACATTTTAGAATGTAAGCAATTTCTCTATAAGCCACAGTGTAACATTCCACAAAAATTGAAAATGACGCAACTTGTGGCAAGACTCGTGCAGCAAAACAGCACATTGCGGGCATTTAACCCGATGTCGCACTTTTATCCAGACCCGATGGATTCCGTACGATATTTAAGCCTCGTTTATGCCAAAGCAACAGCATACGGTAGATATGGAATGCGGCAATCTATTTTACACCGAAGCAACATCATGCCACAGTGTTTGATTATTTTACTTGTAATATGTTATTTGTAAATCCAGAACCGTTTTTTTATTGTTAATACGATAGTGTTGCCTATCAAATGCATCATCTTTTCAGATCATATTTTATTGAATGACTGACTTCGCGAATGTTGAGCGACTGTTTTGTTCTATTTATAATTAAAAAAAACCCTGAAAGAGAAATAAATTCTACACAGACACTCTACAAACATTGTGTAACATACCTACTAAAAGATTATATGAAAAAAGTGGGTAACCTAGCTGTGAACATTTAAACTTAAATAAATAAATAAATTCTTCTGTAGATCAGTTTTCAATTTACATATTTTTAATCTTCAAAAATCTACTGAACTTGAATGATATGGTAAGGTAGGTAGATCTAACGAAATTACATTTTAAAGCCCACCAATTTTTGGCACGTCATCAACGGATTTTCTGAAATAGATGTTGGCAGCCCTGTTGAAGCCGAGTTGTTGTAGACACGCGGCAAACATTCATGACTCGCGACGAATCGATGCGATCACACGGCAAATCGTCACGGGACACAACGATACGCAGGCAGAAAAATAATCGTCTCGTGGAGATCACCCGGCTATAGCAGCATGGAAACAAGGCGATACACTCGCTCGTGGAGGTGACGCTTAAGGTTAGGTTATGTAATAAACAAAACGTAATGAGCCCTTTAGTGATTACCTTTTGCCCCGGTGGTGTATCGTGTACTGAGTAATCTACGTAGGCATGCGCGCTTGGCAAGTCGCGGCATTTGGCCACAGTTACTCCAGCAGAGATCTCCCACCGACCCATTATCTCTGTGAATATTTCCCGATACTGACGAAGGAAGTCGAATACGCCGTCCAAACCTTAAGAAGACAAAAAAAAGTAAATGCTTGTATAAATGTATTAGACTTCTATGTTGGTAAAATGTTATTTTCTTTGTTATTAATGTTCCGAATATGCTGTAAATTCTAGTATTATTAGAATTGCCACTGTATAATAATACTCAGCTAATTCAAAACTAATTGAAATTAATTTATTAATGTATACAACATTTTTTGACAATATGAATTAATTATTTTAATTAAAGAACTAAACAAGATGTCAAGTCACCTGTTTTTAAATGGTAATATATGTAGTAAGTTTTATTTATCGAAATAAAAAAAATCTAATAGACAAATAAATACCGGAACTTTAGTTTATTTGTTAGTTGCAAAGAAAATGGTTGCATCGACAAATCTGTAATATATAATTTAATCAAGCTACAGTAAATAGTAGTATGAGATTAGTTAAGTTTAGGAATATTTAAAAAAGGACAGAGGTAATAAAATAAAATCATAAACAATATATATCGCCTGTAAGTGGAGTACTACATAATTATTGAGATGTGTTCGTATGACTAAAATATAATCATGTATCATATGATGTGGCTCTGTTGGCGCGCCAAATAAATAAATAAATAAATAAATACTTACCATTGTCAGAGGCAGGGAAGACGGGTTCGTAACGGCACGTATACTCGCGAAGAATCTCGAGAGGGGTGAGAAGTACCGCGCGCTCGGCAAGTATCTGTGCTACACGCCACACAATCCGCCACTCCTGAGCGAGAAATATTCGTCGATCGGATAACTCGACCACGCCCGCCATCGTCAGCCGGCGAAGGTCAGGTTCGGCGCCCAGGCGGTGACACGCGATACGCACGTACTCCACGGTAGAACTCCTCGCGATGCTACGATCCCCGCAAAGCACAGCGCATACCGCTAAAATAGTGGAGACCCAGCCTGGAGCGTGTCCCGGAGCAAGGACCATGCCATCTTCTACGTAACCGCCCGACGCGTACACGAGCGCTTCGAGTGACCCCACCTCCAGCGCCTCCGGCTAACAGTTTACCAAGTTAGATGAATATAAGTATTAAAAGTAGTAACATATGAGACGTCATGTCCTTTATAGTGTTATCAATTTCTCATGTCACCAGTTATGGATTAAACGAGCTAAATTATTCTAAAGGAAACAAAATACCCGACTGCAATCAAAACACCATTTATATTTTTGTTATTTTATAATTTTTATTTGATTTCCAGACATCAAAAAGACGTCGTACTAAAATATTATAATCTATGTCACTCCCACAATTAAGACGAATCTAACGACACCCAGTTTGCAAAAATATCTCAAGCCGTTGAAACTACAGGGCGTGTCAAAGAAATAGACATACATAATTATTAATTACATACATATACGCCCCAAAAACAGCCCTCGTTTATCGCAGTCAGGTAAATATCCATTTATCGAATTTATACCTAACAGAAATTGTAGTTTAGTGGCTATGTTTGTTGGGAATTTACTTAATTTGGCTCGCTCGCTAAATTGTCTTACGAAGGCAAGGACGACGGAAGGATTTGAGTGCGGAGGTGCGGCTGCGCATGCGTGCAGCGTGCCCACGGACGAGCGCCGGCGCTTTCTGTCATTAGTCCGGTGTTAATCCTCTCCGTGAGTGTCCGTGTATTTGTTTGAGCGCTCTGCGTCGGTTTTGCGTGCCACATATATTACGCATTCGAAATTGTTAAGTTGATATTTAATTTGTGTTTCTTTGACCTTGAGTTTGTACCTCGTGAGAGTTAGCTGAATTGTGCTTCTTGTGCAAGTACCATGAAAGGTTCGTGATCCTATGCGATTGATGCAGTCACATTCACTTACAATTTAGTCCACACACATAACTAAGTATACATTCACATAGTCTAGGTCGATGGGGTTCCGGCCAAGACAACGCATCAAAATGTAGTATTTTTGGTAAGCTAATATTTTCTGCCTGTACTGTCTAAAAACTCTGTTCATGTCACTGGTAATAATGTTATGATTTCTGTTTTAACAATCATTTTCAATATATATAATATTATATTTACCTTTAGTTCTTATATTATATTCTCTTTATTTATATATTTGTAATACATAAATTTCAACGGCATCGGGTAGGTTGTTGTGTTTTATAATTTTTTTGTTCAATTATCTGTTATTTTAAGATCCGTTTAGGTTTCCTATCGGCATTGATTTTATTTTATTTATATTTCAGTTTGTTATCTATTTACATTTAGGTTTGACTAGGATGACATTCTCAGTTTTTTAGCAAGGTTGTATATCTGCAATTAAGATCTATGGTTCGATGACCGTGAGAATATGTAGTTTTATATTTAAATAAAGTGTGCGTCTTGGGACGCTCGACAGAAGTGATAACTTAAACTAATTCAAAAGAAAAAAAACCAAACGAAAGAGAGAAAAGGAAACCGGCGAGGATTCGAACCTAGGACCCCGGCCATAGCAGTCACGCTTACGACCACTAGGCTACGAGCGTGTTAGGATTGACTGAAACTATGCTACCATTAATGGCGCCGTAACGCGTTACGTTACAAAGCGGTTTACCCTCCCATAAGAAGTTATCACTTCAAAAAAATGCCAATAGCAAATATAAATTTGGAAATGTAAATAAATGTCAGAGAGAAATTGATTCATGACACGAAGGGTTATCTATTACTAAGAACGAAAAGTATATTTATATTCTGGATAATATATAATTTAATGTCATAAAAATAATATTTATGTCTCACTAAGCTATATGAGAAATATTTTTAAAGTATTTGAAAGACCAGAAGTCTAATTAATATTTGAAATATCTTTATCGTCAGAGATGAATAAAATCTCAAGAAGGATCTACAGTAATTTAATTATTTTACAATACTCTACATATTGTAATAACTTTAGATTATGCGCACTAAAATATGTAATATACTTTTTAGCAAGGTCGTATATCAGTAATTAAGACCTATGATTCGATGACTGATAGAATAGTTTTTAAATTTAAGATTTCGAATAGGGTATAGGGAATTCAAAAGAAAATATGTTAGATATAAATTTTCAATATAGAGGAAATTTTTCAAAGACTTCGGCCGAGATTATAAAAGTCTATTTATTTTATATAAAATTAGTTTTAAAGAAATATATTATATCTCATATTGTGTATAGGTGAAATACCTAATATATAATCATAAAAATATTGAAGACTAAAAACTAAAAGTTGACTTGACCTATAACATAAACGAGAAACCTCTCATATTTATATTATGTAAAAAAATTACATATCAATTTTCACTGAATTTTCATGTCATCACGAGAATCTCAATTCTCGTGATTCTGTGCTGAGCCAACTACTTGAGACGACGAGCTCCTGGTTCAAGATTCTACGCTGAGCCAACTACTCGAGACCACGAGATCCAGGTTCGTGGTTCTGACGCGGAACCGACTGTCGCTGTGGACCTTGTAAAATTGTGTCGCTGTACTGTGGACCTTCAGGAGGCCTGTCAGTCTTTATTTACTAAACTATTTGTTTAGAACAGTATCACATTTTTATTGATTTTAAAAATGTCTATAGAAAATGTTAATCACAATTACCATTACAGTCCACATAATTTAAATTATAAATTGTAAGATGCCTTTTGAAATATATGTTTATTTAGTTTATGTTACTTTTATTTCATATCCCTTTTAGGCATATATCTCTTCCTAATATTGTTATTGTCTACACACGACAATACGTAAATACAATGTTCTATTAAAATATTGGTCCTTAGTGTATCTAATAAGCCATATGCCTATCTCTTATAAATTATACGCCGGTGAAACCGCGAGGCACTTCTCTAGTAACAAAAATAAACTATAACTATTATGATTGCAAACCGGAACACTTGGCATACACGGCTTTCGTACGCGTTTTCAATATCTGACGCTAAAAATCAAGATGGTGGTTCATTAAAATAATCGGTATCGGTTTTGCTGATTATTCACTATAATAATCGGTATCGGGTCTGCAAAATTATGTATCGTTACATCCCTATTTATAAGTTAGTATTGTTAAACAAAATTAGATATAAATGGTAAGAAAATTTTCATATACCAGTGGAGGTGCTCCAAACTGTTGCGCGTATTGTGTTGGTAAAGCTGCTAACGTTACAGGGCTGATAGCTCGAAAGCGCTGCGCAATGATAGGTCTCGCGGCGCGCGCGGTGAGTCGCACGGAACGCTCGCCACTCGACTCGGTGTATACGCACACCACGTCAGATATCAGCTCGAACAGCTCTACGAGCTTGATGCAACCGTAATGGGCGACGCGGAGTTGCCGTCCGAAATGCGCGTGGTAAGCGGGCACGAAGCGCGGAAACTCCATCCTCAAGTTAGGGGTGGAACATAAAAGTTCCACGGCCTGTGGACATTGTAAAAAATTATGCATTTGGGTGCGCCACCTGCCAGTATGCCCCCTTTTTAACATATAAAAAAAATGTTCTAAGACAATGCCAAAAGATTTGATCTCAATTATTCATTGAAAAATCTTCCACATTAAAGATGTATAAAATTATATTGATTTTACTATACAATTTCCATTTCTTTATTTTCTTGATGACAGCTCCTGTGAAAACTTGAACGACACGAACATTACGTATGCATTATTTTATAAAAATATGACGTTTACACACGTAGAAGGTTATACCAGAGTCGGAAAAACTGATAGGGATGGAGCTATATCGATAAACGTAACACGATAACAGACTCGATATTTTTTTTACAAAATGTAAGAAATTAAACTACTGCCGAATACTTTTGTACAAATTTATCATATTAACTATTATTATATTTCTTTACAAGATCTTACACGTATTAATTTTTGATTGATAATGCCAACTTCTTCAAAATTTTCGAAGCTGTTGTAAAATAAGTAGGTATAGGTGAGGTACTCGACAATGAAACGAAATAATTATAACGACAGGTAATCTTTATTTATTTATTTTAATCAAAATCTGATGAATCTTCACCACTGTCACTCGATATAATAAATATATGCGATCGATATCATAACTTATTTGGTCACAACACTACAACTATCCAATTAGAACTGTCATTGAGAGTATAAAGAAATGGAAACAGTTTAATTATATAATACCAGAATATGCATATCATAAACTTAGTGAATAGTTAAAAAAAAATCCAACCAAACAAAAGCAGTTAAGAAATAAAATTTTATTTTTTTTGTATATAATTTTTTCTATAATTTCTAAAACTATTATTGACAACTTTATAGCCTATCATTTGAGCAATGACACAAGCATCCCGTGTACAAAGTTTCATAAAAATCGGTAAAGCCGTTTTGAATGAAATCCAGACAACAGACAGGGTCAAAAAAAATTCAATAGTATTTTCGTAATCAGTGTCTTTCATATTATAAGATATCTATCAAGAAATTAAAAAAAAATCCTGTACACATTTATTAATAAAGATTTATTGAGAAAGGTTATAGACAATATAACTTCACGCTTCAACTCTAAAGAATGGAGAATTAACCAACCATAAACGTCAAGCTATCTGTTTCTTTTTTTTATATCTGACTATACTGTTAACCTTAAGGGCCCTGAAGCCTCAAAAAAATTTTACACTTTCACTAAGTTTGGAGGCACTTAGCCGCGAAAGCGTGGCAACAAACGAGGGTGCCAAAGTGGCCGAACCTCGGCTAGGGCTGTTGCCTTAATTGGAAGAAACATGCATATATGTATTCAGTAATCTGGCAATTTGGTCTAAAACGAACTAGCCAAAAAAAAAGATCCCTTACAGAACCTATGCAACCTGGAAAGCTGTAGACAAGTCTGACAAGTGAGAACATGAGTGTGTTGGCGGCGGCACACCGGTGAGTGTAATGTACTAATTAATTTGAAAAAGATATATACCTGACCAGTAAAAATCACAATACGGCTCCTCTCCTCGGCCGTAGGCTGGCGTCTAGGCAGGGACACAGACCCATCGGCGGAGAAAATAACAGCCTGCGGGCTTACACGTTGCATAAGCTCTGACACCGTACACACACCATAATCGACGGGAGTAAACGCACGACCGAACGTAGACTGATAGAGGTCGGGAATGTCGCTTGTGAATACCGAACGTCCTGGAGCTGCCTTCAGGAGTTTCACTAAATCGGATGTCCAACGACGACTTTGTGCAGTCGCCGAAATCGTTATCATTCGAGAAGAACCTGATCCCAGTACCTACAAAAAAAAAAGAAACTTACGATTGTTTTCGCCTTTATTTATTTGTCTCTATAATATTATTTTTCAATTGTGTTTTTTTGTTGGAATGTCATACCTATCTCCCTTAATTCTACATAAAAATTAATGATTCAAACATCATTTAAAGGCTTATTATATTACCCGGTATTGACAAATCATTTAATATACAAATAATTTACATTTAAAGTTTTCGTTCGAAAATATGAAGCACTTTTGTGTTAGGAATGCCATCATCTATTGATGTATTTTTTTATTCCTTCATTTTAGAGGTTTTTATGCGATTGGGAATTTCATTTTTTTAAATTAGGTCTACGGCTGATAACTATAGAGCATACTCAGCTTTAACTTAGCTCAAACTTCGTTAAGTATTTACTCAGTGCAAACTTAAGTTTCAAATTTATAGTCGAAATTTATAGTTTAACTGAGGAAGTGTCTAGTAATATTCAACTTGCTTTAAAGTAAAAATTAAATAGAAATTGAAAAATAATGAGTGAAATAAAAAAGATATACCCATTGCAGGACGAACAATGCAATAGGAATTCTTTGCAAGTTTATATAGGCATGACGATCAAATAAATATAATGATTAAATAATAATCAATGAAATAAGTAATAATATAATAACCACGATAGTGTTGCTTAGAGCAGAGAGCAAATCTGGAAGCTTGGTGAACCCGTAATCAGCCACACGGCATTGCCGACCGAAGTGATGATGAAATGATGGTATCAGTCTGTAATTTTAAATATTGTAAGTGTAATCAATTATTACAAGCGTATCATTTGAGCTGCCTAACAGAGGAAAGGCTTTGGGTACTCCGAGTAAACAAAAAAATTTACAATATAATTAGTTCCATATCCTGGCCAAAGAGCTCCTATAATATTGGGATTTTGAGTATAATTTCAAGATATATTAAAAAGGCCGGCATAATATTAACAACTAATAATTCAATACACTTATGAAGAAGATTCCAAAATAAATCACTGAAAACGTTACATTATATTTAAAATCGTGTTCCAGAAACCCATTTTTTGGCCTTTTCGTTTCTACTTTTGCCTTCTTTTATCATAAACAGCTACTGTTTTTTTTAATGTTTACTGAAGTTCGTCTAAAGCTTAAAACCATAAAGAACGATGAGAAATAGAGACTCATAAAAATATATACGAATATTAATGTTGGAAGTAATTTCAAAAAGCAAACTCTTCAATTTACGAAACGGTTTTTAACGGCCGTGCGAATGGGGCCTTCTGCCTATGATGATACTTTAACTGAATTCAACGCGAAAGTAAGAGAGTGGCCTAAATATAATTACAGTATTAATGTGTTATACAAGTTACTGTAGTAAACAATTGTAATAAGTACCAAAGCAGTGGTTATTATTAGTTTACTAGCAACCCGTCAGCAACTTCGATGGCGATAATCTATACTAATATTATAATCCCCGCTTCTCCACGGCAAGAGAATACATCGATGAACGCGTAGTGCTTATAAAAATCGTAGTTTCTTAAAACTTTAATAACTCTTTATTTAATTAATATATCGTAATATTTATTTTAGATAAGGACCAAGTATCTAAGGAGTAAAACAAAAAAAAAATGATCAAAATATTATATACAATAGTTTTCATCATTTTATATATTAACTATAGATTACAGTTAAAAAAATCAGCTTCGACTTACTTGCTGAATGGAATGGAACATCGTGGTGCGGTACGTAGCAGGTCGATTAATTCACGCTGGAATAGCGCCAATATTGGCTCCAACACTGGCGCTGTACGTCCGTGCTCACGTTCCACAAAGCTCTGAGAGCATTCGCCTATAAGTAATAAAAAAAAAATTCATACCAGCACGGCAAAGTGACCTACAACGCTACACTACAACGGCGAACAACGAGAGGTCAATAATCCATTGTCAATCGCTTGTCATTCCGGTCGGCAAACCTCTTGGTAGCTGGAGATATATACTGGCTAATCCCGAAACGTGACGACCAACAGAGTCACTGTGGGGGGGTTCATCACCATGTGTATGTATATTGATTAGTACCAGGTCAGGTACACAACCTACCACTCCGATTGATTAAGTACTAGTATACCAGGTGATTCATCCAAACGTGGAGTTTACGGGCCATTCACACATTGACGATTCGTTGTATTTCCGGGTCGTGATTAAATATTATTAATTCGTTTTTATTTCTCCAGTGGTATATAATCTTCTATGACGATCTTCACACGCTCACGAAATGTAAAAAATCACGAATACGTCTTTCTGTGATTCTGCATGGTATCTATAAAAATTGGTATTTCGCAATTCATCTATAAAGTAAAAAAGATGGGACATAACTATGACGCAAGCGAAGCTAATTTTATAATAAAAATAAAATGCTGTTCTTTCGTAAGCGAGAATGGCTTGACTGATTTGGATTTATATGTTATCACAAATACCATTTCCTTTTCTTTATTTCCTCGATGACAGCTCCTGTGAAAACTTTAACGAGCCTCTTTTTTACATTATGTATGCATTATTTTATAAAAATATGACGTTTACACACGTACAAGGTTATACCAGAGTCGGAGAAACTGATAGGGATGGAGCTATATCGATAAACGTAACACGATAACAGACCCGATATTTTTTTACAAAATGTAAGAAACTACACTACTGCCGGATACTTTTGTACAAATTTAATAACTTATATTATATTTCATTACAAGATGTTACACGTATTAATTGTATCACGTTTCGAAACTGTTGTAAAATAAGTAGGTATAGGTAGGTATTCGACAATGAAACGAAATAATTATAACGACAGTAATCTTTATTTATTTATTTTAATCAAAGTCTGATGAATCGTCACTGTCATTCGATGGTTATTACTTATTTGGTCGCAACACTACAACTATCAAATTAGAACTGTCATCGAGAAAATAAAGAAATGAAAATAGTATAGTAGTTCGTATAAAATTTTGAAGGAAAGAAAAATTTTATGTCACCCAGAAATTTGAAAAACTGAAATTATTTAGAAATTGAATTTTTTAATGAACTAAACATAACTCACGACTCGAACAATGAATAGGCGTTATTTGGTTTTGTGCGTTATGTTCCTAAAAGAATTTACAAGAAAAATTGTGATAGGTTATCGACTATTATAAAGGACAGAAAAACGTCTGCAACGTCAACTAGTAAAAAAATTAAAATACACTCACCTTGAATAGTATGTTCTGGAGGCGTTTCTAGTGTGGGCGTGCGCCAAGTGAGGTGCCGAGATGGCATATCTTTTACTTCAAACTCCGGAGCGCTACGAAGAAGCAACTCAAGAGCAACGCCATTACGTGCATCGCTCACCAGCGGCGGAAACGTAGCCTCATAACATTCCACGAAACTCAACAACGGCAAAATCCCGCCATGGTTCTCCAGGAGTATCTTTACATTTTGGGTCAGAGTTGCAATCTCCATGTAAACAGGTTGCAGAATACGACTACCGTCCTCTTGGCCGGTGTTCAAAATAGCATGTATGTGACATTTCCAAGGCGCCTCCTCCATTTCCGAGCTCGAAACTGGTGTCAAATCTATCAGCTGAACCGTTCTACCGATGCCCTCGTGGATGATGACAGTATCCTTGACTTTAGCTATATCAGAAGTTGTGAGTGCGCAACAATGGCGGCTTGCGTACGCATCGCGCAAACGAAGCAGGGGCATGATGTGATGTTTTTGGTCCAGAAGGATAGCTCGAAGCCGTGCCTTTAACACATCCACATTAGGTGCAGGAGACGGCCTTCCCAAGGAGAGCTCGAGCCTGCGGCCATTCCATTGGTTATCCAAACGTCGCTTGTGAATCCGCGCGATCGCTATACGCGCATCCGACTCACCACGCAGAGTGATTGTAGCTAGCGGCCCGTCGCCACCAGTCCATGTTGACACGCGAACCACTGGCACATGCTGACTAAATAATTGCATTAACATTTCCTGTCGACAAAGAAGATAACTCTTTTGAAGACGACAATTTGTTAATAGATCGCGCCTCCTACATGTTAGCTGAATTATATTTTCATGAGGAATGCCATCAAAAGAAAAAAATTGAAATAAGAACGTATCCTATATTGTTTATTTTACTCTCCGTTTAAAGAAAACTCGATAATGCACTTTACACTGTAGAAATAAAATTTCAAGTGATATGATTCTCGGTTCCCATTTCCCAAAGAGTTTCGTTCAAGTTCTTAATAAGAAATGGTGATAAATTGTACTTCCATAGGGATATTCTTAGGCTACATTACTTGTTCATTTAAACTGGCCAAGGCTGACAAGAAAGATGGGATAACTAGGAACTCCATAAGTTTTAGTCAATTGCATAAATATTTAAAATAACCATAGCATATAATATACTATGCGTTTCAAGTACTATTATTTTTATGATAGTACATTTTTTACTGAAGTTGCAAACGAAATACGAAAAAATATGGCGGTTTAACAGTTTTCTCTTTATTTGAAACGCATAATACAAATTTATCAGAATTTAATTAAGATTAATAAGTATATTATAAATATTATACTATAGATAAATTAAGATAATTAAGTTTTATTTATGTCTGACATGAAAGCTAAATAAGTAGGGAGATAAATATTGTCAAATAAATATTTATATAATAAAAAAACTATTAATATTAATAAATGGTCATTTACTTTTGATATTGTATTTAAAAAATGTATTTTTCGCTAAAGGTTGATAAAAGCCAAAAATTATTTATGTTTGTACAATAGTCACCTGTAACATAGTCGGTTCGTAAGGAGGCAAGTTGGTGACGGTGAGTTCAGACGTGGCTTCAGGTTCGCCATCGCTCTGCTCACTGAAACTGGCTGAGGAGTTCCACGGAGACATGGCTCGGGTCTGACTGATGTCTCTGAGGAGGCTGTCGTCGCCACTGTTGCTCGATGAACGACCCGATTGGTCTAAACTTACAGAGCCTGAAAAAAAATTATTACAGAATGGTATTTAAATACTCTCCAAGATCGGCAACATAACAAGTGTTTCGACAACTCACCATGGGTGCCCCTGATCTTACGTGGCTTCGGTGCAGGCGGTGGGCAAAAGTCCAATGGAGCCGGAGTAGGCGTGGGAAGATGTTGCAGAGCAAGCGCCCATTCACGGGATAAGGCCCCACTACCGATGCTGCTCAAGTCTTGTGACAACGAGCAAGCCTATAAATGACAAGAAAGAAAACCAACTTCATTTCAAGTCCGGTGAAGCTGTAAAAGCCGCAGCGGCTCTGTTTTAGGATAGGGCCCCTAAGGCTAACAGTGTATCAGTTTATTAAAAAAAAAAAAAAAAAAAAAAAAAAAAAAAAAAAAAACCAACTTCAATTATTTTGAGAAGTTCCCTGGTGTATCTTCGAAGACGCAGGTCCAATGCGAATGAAATTAAAATGGGACCACCTTTCGAGGTATCCCCTTTCCAACAAAAAAAGAATTATCTAAACAGGTTCATAAATAAACAAAGAAGTTATACCTGAACATACATTAAAAAAAATATACAGTGGATTGAGAACCACCATAAAAACAGTAATGTTAATTGATGAAAGATTCGGGCAAGATTTTATTTTAATAATATTACAAGTATAAAATGCTTTTTTCTATCCTGTGTATTATTTTATTTGAAAAAAAATAATTATTTTAACTAATATTTCCCTATATAGTGCGTAACCACGAAAAAGGGATCGGTCGATCGATGTGGGTTCAAATCCTACAATGAGTGTGAACTTGGTGAAGGAACACAGCGATAAAACTATAGCATGCTTCTTGTAGGGTAGTTTATGTTGAAAGAGAAGGAAAAAAAATACAAAAAACGATGTTCAAATAATTACTACACTATACTTGGTACTTGTTTTGTTTGCTTAAATTTATTAAAAGTATTCAAAGTTATATGAATTTTATTTATTAAGCTTTTGTAAATCTGTGGTAAGAACAAAGTAGATTTTCAATTGGATGTTGGTAGATTTTGTAGAAATCAGCTATATTTTTGTAGAATCTCGTAAAAAAAGTTGTCACGCTCTAGCCCTACCAACGTGTTTTCCTTCACCATAGCTCAAGTTAATTGCAGGGGTTCCAACTCAGGTCGATCGACGCAATGTCAATTCACGCTATCACTGTATAATATTACCTGATGAGCTGGCGGTACAAGAGTTCCCTTTTGTTGAGGGAGCGTTGCAGTCGCGGTGCCATAACCCTCGTCGCTGGAATAAGTTGGCTGCAGCGTCGACCGAGCGTACCGGGTACTAATTTTACGACCGAACACATCTTCGCCGTCCATACGTTTTAGAGCTCTGTAATATAATAAATAAAGTTATTACAAAAACGGGCAATTCGAGCAGTCTACAACATGAGACCACGCGAATCACCAAAGAATAACTTTCAGGGATTTATTATTTTAACTTCAACTGCCCTCGCAATACATTCTTAACTGTTTAATGTATTTCGCAAAAACTTAAAAAAAAGCTAGGGTTTGTAAATGAACGGCATTGTTTTAGTACCTACTAGGAATAAATACAAATTAGTCATCCCGTGTTTTAGACTTAGACCAAGAAGTTTTTTTAGGTAATAGTGTTAAGTACTATATATAAGATAAACATATTACTGAAATACCGGCCATCAAGTTCAAGGACCATGTCTAGTAGATTTTACTGTCATAAGTTACGTTGCAAGAATGATAATAACGTAATGTTGTCTGGAAATAATCCCCTCTCTGTACATCTACTAATATAGTTATAGTTTACATTATTTACCCAGTAAAAAAAACCGATCGAGTTTCTTGCTTGCTCTTCTCAGTGACTGCAATTATTTTGGAACCGCGGTGGTAAGTGTCTTAATGTTAAAAAGTACCCTCTCGGGGACTAAAATGGATTAACGTTTTTATTTTTATTTTGATTAAACTCTCTCTTGTCTAACTATTATAACAGTTATAAAAATTGCCAAGCTCAACCTATTACTTATATCGCAATGTTAATACTACCTACAATTGAAAAAAATAAAATCAACGGAACATTTGCAATAAATAAAAAATATAAATAAATAATATCCCATTTGTAAATTAAAAGTAATAGGATATTTAGTAGCACACAATATTTAAGGGAATGAAATGTTAACAGTTATTAAAACAGACTGATTAAATTATAATGAAATGAATTATTAATAGTTGTTTCCCGCATTTTGATTATGAAAAAATTACGTGAATATTCTAAGTCGAAGGTCTAATGAAATTAAAATGGAACTAACCTTGAGGAAGCTCCTATCCAACGAAAAAGAATCATCTAAATCGGTTCATAAAAATCATAAAAGCATGTTAAATTATGCTTGAACATATATTATAAAAAAAAAAAAAAATTGAGAACCACCTTCTTTTTTTGTAGTCTGTTAAAAAATAAATTTTATAGATTACAAATTTTATTTACTTACTACTACTAACCAACAATTTCAAACTTAGGGGAAAACCCATTAAAATAAACGTTTAGTCTCAGATAAACTAAAGATAACGGATCCTGAACATTTTGCTATTTTCAATATAGGTAGGCGTGAACCATATTCAAAGGATTTTCTTCATCACAAAGTGATGTTAAAGTAAATCGTCAAAATAGCTAATAAAATATATTTAGTATATAACTATCTGTATACAAGGGAAGTATAGAAAACAGAAAGTAGCAAAATAATGTTCCGCATCAGTCTTCAAGCTTGTGAAGTGAAACTTTGCTAACAACCGTTACAAATTATCCAAACTGAAGCAACAAAAAAAATTTCAATGTCGCTACATATAAATAGAATCAGTGATTTAAATTACAATGATTAACAAACATAATAGGATTTCATAAAAATCATTACGAAAACGAACTTATAAATGTAACATAATTATAAGTCTACAACGCAGAAATCAGTATGTACCAAAATTTCGTAAAAATCTATTAATACTTACCCAGATGATAACATTTTAAATCACGTTATTGCGTCTATAACAAACATTAATTACTATAAAGGAACAAAAACTCTTTTAAAAAAAAGTCTTTAAAAATTTGAATCACGAATTAACACAATTCAGCGTGTCCAGCGAGCACCTAGCGAACTAATGAATTTAAGATATTGCAACTGTCATTTCGTTAGAAACACCTAGTAATGTATGTGGGTACATTTAAAAATGTTCAACTATAACGTAAATGTTTAGTCACGTAGCACCAAAGTAGGCCAAGAGCTAGTAATGTTATTTTTATTAAAATCTACTTTGATAAAGTAATCTATTGTACTAAAATTATAATGCTCAAGAAATTGTTTTCTTGTTTGTTTCAACGCACTAATATCTGGAATTACCAGTTACATTTGGATGATTCTTTTTGCCTATGTATATATAGCCTATAAATATAGCATATTTATTGAATAATGCTATAAGCTATCTAAAACATCACGCTGAGACCGATAGGGGTGGAGCAATTACCGTACAAACTGTAATTCGGAAAGTACACTAAGTGAGCGCGAAGTCATTGTGGCCAAGTAAGGGTTGGCCGCATGGCGACAACCGAACATATTAAACGCGAGTGAAACTTTATTAAAGTCAACGTAAATTGAAATGCTTCATAGGATTGATGAATAAATTTATACTTTGAAATATATTACATATGAATTTGATTAAGTAACAAAATTAATATAAAAATACGTATATACGTAGATATGTATAATAGTAAGTCCAATCCATACTAATAATTTCAATGCGAAAGTAACTGTCTGTCTGTTACGTTTTCAGGCCTAGACCACTGAACCAATTTTGATGGATTTTGGTATAGAGATAAATTGGACCTTGGGAAAGAACATAGGGTACTCTTTGTACCGAAAATAAAACTTTAAGGGTAGTAAATAGGGGATGAAAGTTTCTATGTACAACATATGAGAACACCAAATACGCATGCGCGATAATGGTGAAACGACATTGGCTGCCATATCAACTAGTTTGTTGATTGTCAATCTGGTTTGTTGATTTAATGACATTGTTATAGGTACTTAATAAGAACTGTATTGTATTTGTAATAATTACCTATTAAATGATAGTCCAGTATTATTTTTAAGATTGGCTTTAAACTGTTTTTAACCATGTTTTTAAACTGTTTAACTACGCAGTACGGCATAATTACTGTTTTATTTTATGATAGAAATATGACGTGCGCTGTAAATCGTGGCTCGCGGGAGGTTATATATTCTAAGCGATATACCTATTGTAAATTATAGGAATTATACAGTTTTTCTACAAGTGAATTATTTCATTGTGTTTTTCCACATACGGTGAAAATAAAACTTGGGTGAAAGTTTGTATGAATAACCAGTCATGTCTCAAATTAGGCATATTCATATTTATGCTTTTGGTAAGAAAGAAATAAAAAGAATTATTTGATGAAAAATGTACACGGGAAATACACGCCATTCCTCAATTGATACGGTATATGAATTGTCAACAATATGGGTAAACATAAAGTTACGGGATGTAAATAATTACTGCGTAACTATAAACGCGTGCGGAGACGCGGGCACATCACTAGTCAATTATAATTAAGCTAACGTTGTGAAAACGCAGGACCACGTCATGTAAAAAAAATATCTAAATTTTGTTATGTTCGTCTTATATAAATATTTAATATAAGAGTAACGGATGTGTAAATGGATTGTAGTGTTTTATATTACACCGGTTTTTTAAAGTCATAATTGCAATTTTATTTACCATATAAAATAACAGATCTCAAGTTTTATTAAATGATTATTTCGGAGATGTCGTATCTTACGGTTGTCAAGCTCTTAAAGTATAAAGGAAACTACCCTTTAATTATAAAAATTGTGAAATAACATTCGTTCAGAAACGAAAACTTTTGATAAAATGAAGATTTACGAACTGTTTAAACTTAGTATTTGAGGAAAACATAAATTATATATTCACCATTATTTGAATTATTTAATGGATTATCATAATTGATTGTGAATTTATCTCGTTTACTGTGAGGTACCAACAGTTTTATGCGAAAAATCGACAGAGTGGAAGACGAATATCTGAAAAATATTCTTTATTACTTATATTAATAGCATAGTTGTCAACCAGAGAAAAAAATTTTTTTAATTAAAAAAGAATGTTATTTTTTTCATTTTAGTTATGTTTTGAAATGTTGAGATTTTTGCAAGTTTCAAATATTTTGATGTCGACAGCTAGAGGTCACAGCTAACCGTACCGTTGATTTATTATCATGATCGTTAAGTAACACAAACGGTACATGAAATTGCGATACTATACTGAGAGGTATGGCAGAAAAATTTATTTGGAGATTTCTATCTACTTGGGGCATTCCGACTGGTGGAATATCTGCACCGTAAAGAAGATCGCAGCCAAATATCTTTGTGTTGTGTTCCTACGATAAGTAGGGTTTTCAAAGATCCTTGAGGTTGGGGGGTTCAACGTAGGCAAGGCGCTAGTGATATATATGGTATTACAAGCGTCCATAAGCTACGGTAGCCGCTTACAATCAGGTGGGCCGCATGCTTGTTTGTCACCTTAGTTGTATTAAAAAGCACACAAACACAGGAAAACTGTCTTAAATAATAGTTTCGATTTGATACAGTTTCTGTATAAAAAATATAAATATACCAAAACTTTAATAAAATAAATCACCTAAGATTTCCAGGGCGATCTCTGTTAGTCCAGTCAAATTAGGCTAAAAAATCGGAGAAGTAGCGAGTAGAACTCGCACCCTGAGGGTTCCGAACTAATTATATTACTTACCGTACATTATCATCATCATTATTATTATATACTATCCTTATAATTATCTATTTCAGTCTTTACTTTAAAGGTTTTTTATGCTATGTTTTGTAACGTTATGTAACAAAACATAAGGAAAAACAAGTAATAGTAATATAAAATCAACTCAAAAAAAAATCATCACTAGCACGCTTTCTTGGAATACCTACCTACGCTGCCAAAACCGTTATACATAGAAAAAAAAGAATACAAATAGGTGCTGAATAAAAATAATCTTGTAAAATATACTAGACATCTGTGTTAATTATAAAGATGTAAAACCAATATAAATAACTTTAATATTCAAACCACGATAAGTAATTTAATGTTATTGTAGACAGAAGAAATCAAACGTATTTGTTATCTATACTTATATCTATACTTATAATAAAAGAGTAAATAGTCGAAATCTGTACATTGAAGATATTTGAGAAAAAAATATATGGGGGGGCTTAGAATCATGGACAGAACACATTTCGATAGTTTTTAAAATTTTTGTCTGTCTGTCTGTCGGATTGTTTGAACACCAATCACGCAAAAACTACTGGACCGAATTTAATGAAATTTGGTATGATTGTAACTTATAGTCTAAAGGTACATTTAGGATACATTTTTATACGTATGAACATTTGCATGGTCTATAAATTGCGTTTAGGTTTTATGTACATGAAACATTGTAATGCATGTGCATGTAATACTACAAATATTTCAAGTACATAGTGAAATGAAGCTTAATAATATGAAATGCATCCAAATTATTTTATCGTCATTTAAAAGAAAAAAAAACGTACAATAGTAGTAAAATAAACTGGCTTAATTTTTTTTGAAAATTCTACGATAGATGTCGTTGTTTATTTTTTGTGCTATGAAGGCTATGTAGATTAAACAATGTAATTGATGTATATGTAATACTATAATATATTTCAAGTACATAGTGAAATGAAGTTTAATTGAATGAAATTTATCCAAATTATTTTATCTTCAAATATTAGAAAAAAAACGTTCAATAGAAATTAACTGGCTTAATTTTGTTCTAAAATTTTTCGATAGATGTCGTTGTTTGTTTTTTGTTTTATGAAGGCTGTGTAGATTAAACAATGTAATTTATGTTTATGTATTACTACAATATATTTCAAGTATATAGTGAAATAAAGTTTAATTGAATGAAATTTATCCAAATTATTTTATCTTCAAATATTAGAAAAAAAAACGTTCAATAGAAATTAACTGGCTTATTTTTGATCTAAATATTTTCGATAGATGTCGTTGTTTGTTTTTTTTTGCTATGAAGGCTATGTAGATTACACAATGTAATTTATTTATATGTAATACTATAATATATTTCAAGTATATAGTGAAATGAAGTTTAATTGAAATAAATTTATCCAAATTATTTTATCTTCAAATATTGGAAAAAAAAAATGTTCAATAGAAATTAATTGGCTTAATTTTGATCTAAAATTTTTCGATAGATGTCGTTGTTTGTTTTTTGCACTAAGAAGATTTTTATTTTACCCATATTATGACGCCACACATATCGTTTTAGTTCATTTACACGTTTAAAACTTGGAAAATAATAACACCATAACATCATTTTTGTTATATTTATCCCGAATTCAAATTAAAACTATTAGTTACCACTTTGTGCATTATTAATATTAATTTTGAATCGTTTGTCTATTTCTCTGTTAATCTGTATGCCAATCACGCAGAAGGTACCTTTTTGAAGCCTATGATAAGTAGCACATAGGATGAATTTTTTACACGTATGGATATTTGTGTGGTGTATAAATAGCATTTTTTTTTAATAATCAAAAGTAAAAAAAAAGGATTTTATGTAATAAAAAATGAAATATGTAATATAAATTATTTAATTTTCACGTCATTTTAAATAAATATAGGTACCTACTTACTGTAAACAAAGATGTAGGTATACCATTTACTACTTATCTATTTATTATTTCATGTATGGCGCAGTCATTTTTAGAGATTTTAGATTGAAAAACAAATTAAACAATGTTTAAGAAAATATTTATATAGGAAGTTCAATTTATTTCGTTCTAAAATTCTACGATAGATGTAGCTCTTCGGGACATGTGAGTTTGTAGATCGCACTGTCAAGAAATGTTCTTGAATTAGTAAAGTAAGTAAGTAAGTAAGCAAAATGTCCACGAGACACAAGCTTACGCTCTACAAGATGTGTATCCGTCCGATCATGACATATAGCTGCGTTGCGTTCGCACATATGCCAAGTTATAACTGGGAACGCTTACAAGCTATCCAGAACAAATTTCTTCACCGCCTTACCGGTGCCCCCTGGTTTGTTCGTATGGAGGATCTCCATAGAGATATGGACCTTCCCTCGATACATGCATATGCCAAACACCTTTCTCGCTCGTATTTCGACACCGCGTCGAACCACGCGAACCCCTTAATAAAAGCGGCAGCTTCTTATGTTCCCGACCCCAACGCCTGCCGGAGAAAACGCCGGCCGCGTAATATATTCACTGACCCGCCCGACCAAACCGAAAAAGCTAACGCGTTCTACGCCGACACCGTCTCTCCAAACAGAGCGTGCCACCGCCCACGCCCGCGTAACCACCGTTCTCTCCGCAGAGGACGGGCGGTCAACTTCGCTCCCGCACACCCGTCACGTCCACCCTCTCTAGCGGCAACCCAAGCCTAGGTCCGTTCCTCGGTGTGAAGCCCTTGGGTCAGGCAGCCGCCCGCGCGATACAAAGTGACACTATACGTGCAACACTTAGTTACCCACACACAACATTACACACGTATGAACACACACACGTGCACACCACACAGGTACATAGGTTCTGTAAGGGACCTTTTTTTTTTCTTTTTTTGCGCTAGTTAGACTATTGCGCTAGTTAGTGTAGAAAAACCATTCCGATTATTAAATACACATACGCATGGTCCACTCCTTCCTCCCAGGAGGAGGGGAACGTGCATATGAGTATATATTAGTTAGCTCGAATTCTCCTAAGATTAGGGAATTAGTTAGATCGCGACTTTTTCGCATTCGCGACGACCGCCCGAGCCGAGGTTCGGCCACTCTGGCACCCTCGTGCGGGTCGTCACAAACTTTCGCGGCTGAGTGCCCTAAGCGCTCGCCCCCAAGTCCGGTGAAGCTGTAAAAGCCGCAGCGGCTCTGTTTGACGATAGGGCCCCTAAGGCTAACAGTGTAGTCAGTTCTAAAAAAAAAAAAAAAAAAAAAAAAAAAAAAAAAAAAAAAAAAAAAAAAAAAACCATTCTGCATTGTTCATTACGTCTTTTGAATACTAACGATTAACGATAAATAGATTTCAAACACAAAAAATAAACTTGGCTATTTCCTAAAGGATTTTTGATTAATTGCGTTACGGATTGGAATTTGTACTTTTATTTATTGACCTTGGCTATTATTAAAGGATTTCGTTTTATTGTATTGCGGATTCGAGGTAACTTGAATTTTGCAATTGGACTACTGATTTTGACCTTTACTTTATATTATTGTCGTTTAGATTTAGGTAAAATGCCTGGTAGAAAAAGAACGAGTCTATCTCAGTATACTAGCAATCGAAAAAGGTTGAGAAATATTCGATCTCAAGAAACTGAGGAAGACTATCAGATAAGACTTGCAACTGAACGAGAGCGTCAGGCCAATGTACGCGCTTCAGAAACCGATCGCGAACGATTTGAGCGATTAAATTCAAATCGTAGGCGTATAGCTGCTTCTCGATCGATAGAAAGTAGCGAAGAGCGCGAGGCGCGGCTGACTGCTGACCGCGAGTACCACGCCACGTCGCGAGAGTCAGAAACATTCACAGAGCGTGAGGCACGGCTAACTGCTGACCGTGATTACCACGCTATGTCTCGTGAGTCTGAAACATTCACAGAGCGTGAGGCACGACTAACTGCTGACCATGAGT
Organism: Saturnia japonica; assembly: GCA_033032175.1. NCBI lineage: Eukaryota > Metazoa > Arthropoda > Insecta > Lepidoptera > Saturniidae > Saturnia > Saturnia japonica. The sequence continues at coordinate 12,580,949 of CM065314.1, forward strand.
ACCACGCTATGTCTCGTGAGTCTGAAACATTCACAGAGCGTGAGGCACGGCTAACTGCTGACCGTGAGTATCATACAATGTCCCGTGAATCAGAAACATTCACAGAGCGTGAGACAAGGCTGACTGTTGATCGTGAGTATCATATCGCATCTCGCAACACAGAAACGTTTGCGCAGCGTGATACACGACTGACTGCTGATCGCGAGCGTCACGCAACTAACAGATCTCTCGAAACTGAAGAGCAACATCAGCAGCGGCTCGAAACAAGTCATGAGAACTACCAACAAGCTCGGGAAGTGCAATATATTCATAGATCTCTCGAGAGGAATAGGATTGAAGAAATCCGAGATTTAGAGACCACAGATGAACGTGAAGCTCGCATAGCCGAAGATCGGGTGCGACATGCTTTAAATAGGATGTCATTATCATCACAAAGTGATGATGCCCAGGAAGAATATGTGAGTAACGAAGTTCTTCCGTGGAGCAATAAGGAACGCAGTGGTTTCTTTTATAATCCAAAAATAAATTATGGTCTATTCTCTAATATCGGTGCAATGATAAACATTTGCGCCCACTGCCAAGCACTTAAATGGCAGAGAGAAAGTCTTGGATTTTGTTGCTCAGCCGGAAAAGTGTTTCTGAATATTCTTCAGGATTCTCCTCCAGAGTCTTTGAAGTCACTGCTGATTGGAGAACATTCACAATCTAAGGAGTTCGTGGACTCGATTAGATCCTACAACAGTGCATTTCAAATGACTTCATTTGGTGCTAAAGAAATACGTGAAGGTTCATTTATGCCCACGTTTAAAATCCAAGGGCAGGTATATCATGCCATTGGTTCGTTATTGCCTGAGACCGAACCAAAATTTTTACAAATATATTTTGTATCAGATTATATTGAACAAGCAAATATTAGAAGGCAAAATTTTCCAAATTTAAACCAGAATTTAATAATTTAACTACAAAATATGCTACACACAGTCAACCCCTACGTGCATAGCTTTAAAGCCGCTATCGAGTCCGTTTCGGAGAGTCAAAGTAATGAGTATAAATTTGTTATTAACGCAGAGAGGAGACCGGCTCACGAGAACCGTGGCCGATATAATGCTCCAAATGTCAACGAAGTTGCGGCAGTTTTAGTCGATCAGGAATGTGATCGACGCGACATCATTCTACGTTCACGAGATAATAGACTTCAGCGTGTTAACGAGACTCATCGTGCCTATGATGCTCTACAATACCCACTAATTTACTGTCATGGTGAAAATGGATATAACTTTAGCGTATTCAATGTCGATCCAAATACCGGTGCACTGAACTACAACAAAAAGACGTCAGCTATGCAATTCTATGCTTATCTCTTGCAAGTGAGACGCGGCCGGTTTATTTACTTACACCGGTTTCGGGGACTATTTAACCAGTTTGTTGTTGACATGTACGCTAAAATTGAAACCGAACGATTAATTTATATTCGAACTAATCAAAGAAGATTACGTGCGGAAAATTATGTTGATCTACAGGATGCTATACAACATGACACAGACGTGAATAATTTGGGTCGCTTAGTAATTTTGCCTTCAAGCTTTACCGGCGGTCCCCGTTACATGCACAAACGCATACAAGACGGCTTTTCTTACGTCAGAAAATACCGAAGACCCGACCTATTCTTAACATTTACCACAAATCCAAAATGGTTTGAGATCACATCTGAACTCCTACCTGGACAAGTATCACATGATCGCCATGATATTGTAGCAAGAGTTTTTCACTTGAAACTGAAACTGTTGATCGAGTTACTAACAAAAGAAAAAGTCTTTGGGCAAGCTTTATGCTTTATGTACAGCGTCGAGTGGCAGAAACGTGGTTTGCCACATGCCCACATTCTTCTGTGGTTGCAGGAAAAACTTCGTCCAAATGATGTTGATATTTTGATAAGTGCCGAAATTCCAAATCCCGAAGAAGATCCTGTCCTGTATGACATAATAAAAACGCACATGATACATGGTCCATGCGGCACTTTAAATATGAACTCTCCCTGCATGAAAAATGGTAATTGCACTAAGAGATATCCAAAAGCATTGACTGGAGTGACAATAACAGGTGAAGATGGATATCCAAAGTACCGGCGTCGTGGACTACAGGAAGGAGGTCACACTACCAATATAAGATGCCGAGGCCAGCAGATAACCCTGGACAATAGATGGGTCGTGCCATATTCACCTGTTTTATCTAAAACATTTTAAACGCACCTTAATATTGAAATGTGTAATAGTGTACAGAGTATCAAGTATATATTAAAATATATACATAAAGGGGACGATCAGGCCACAATTGGGGTATCCAATGAACGCGATGAAGTCACAAGATTTCAATCTGGTCGCTATATTAGCTCTTCCGAAGCCGTATGGCGGATTTTAAACTTCTCGATACATGAACATTATCCACCTGTAATGCACCTGGACGTACATCTCGAAGGAGGACAGCGAGTATATTTTGACGCTGATAATGTAAGACAACAGTTGGAAAATCCACGACAAACCACTTTGTTAGCGTTCTTTAATCTTTGTGCAATGGATCACTACGCTAAAACTCTCCTGTACGATGAAGTGCCGTCCTACTACACATACAACAGTCAGCGCGGAAGTTTCAATCGTCGGAGAAGAGGTCTTGCTGTGGAAGGTTCACCTGGTATATTTAAGGAGCACATTATCGGACGTGTATATACCGTGCACCCAAATAATGCCGAGTGTTATTATCTGCGCATGCTTCTGCATGTGGTTCGCGGGCCTACTTCGTTCGACGACTTAAAGATTGTAGATAGCATCCAGCACCTGACTTTCCAAGCTGCATGTCGAGCGCGAGGAATATTGGATGACGATCAACATTGGGATGACGCTTTGGCTGAAGCTTCCATCAGTGATAGTCCACGCCGCTTGCGTCATTTATATGCTGTTATGTTGGTATTCTGTGCTCTATCAGATGCAGCACAATTGTGGCAAAAATATCAGGATCAGTTGGCACAAGACTTTTTCAGAGAAGTACAGGGTAGCAATAATTGCGACACTATAAATGATGCGCTGCGTGATAACATACTAAATCGCTGTTTTAATGCTATCCAAGACATTGTGATATCTATCGGTGGTAAATGTTTAACGCATTACGGTTTATCTGAACCAACTTTACAAGGTAACCGCGATAATAGAGAATATTCTGCCGAGATTCGCTATGATCCTTTGGAATTAGCTGAAACTCTACGAGATGGAGTTCCAAAGCTTACAGCAGAACAAAGGGGAGTTTTCGAACGAGTTTGTCATAGTGTAAACAATGATTTGGGTCAAATATTTTTTTTGGATGCCCCTGGTGGCACTGGGAAAACATTTCTCACCAAAATTATTTTAGCAAAACTTCGCAGTGAGGGAAAAATTGCAATAGCTGTAGCATCGTCTGGTATAGCAGCTACCTTACTACCTGGAGGAAAGACCGCACATGCTATGTTTAAAATCCCAATACAATTAGATTTCAGTGACTTCCCGTTGTGTGATATTTCACGAAATAGTGATAAAGCACACGTGTTACGAAACTGCAATATAATTGTATGGGACGAGTGTACCATGGCACATCGCAAAGCGGTTGAAGCTGTCAGCAGGACATTACAAGATATCAGGCATTGTGAACAGCCAATGGGAGGTATAACAATACTGTTTTGTGGTGACTTTCGGCAGACTTTACCAGTTGTGCCACGTGGCACACGGGCCGACGAGGTAAACGCTTGCTTGAAGAGTTCAAATCTATGGGTCAATATTCTTCGAGTTAACTTGACCGTAAATATGAGAGTGCAGACAGGAGGCACCCTGTATGCTGAACGATTTTCCAGCCTGTTATTACAAATAGGTGAAGGTACATACCCTGCAGAAACAGGCAAAATTAAATTGTCAGATACATTATGTCACACAGTTATATCAATAGAGGAACTGATCTCTTCAGTGTATGATGATCCAGCGTTGATAACGAGTTTTAGTAATAGTTGGCTATGCGAGCGAACTATTTTAACTCCTCGAAATGACCAAGCTGCTGGTATCAATATAACCATACTAGACCGCATACCTGGACTGAGTGTTGAATACACGTCCATAAATAGAGTCATTGACGAAGTGGAATCCACACATTACCCGGTCGAATTTTTAGATTCCTTAGATGCTCCAGGACTTCCATTGCATAAAATATTGGTAAAAGTTGGTGTTCCAATTATTTTACTCCGAAACTTAAGCCCACCAAAATTATGTAACGGTACACACCTTAGAGTTACATCTCTGCAAAGGAACATAATAGAAGCGGAGGTGCTGACAGGGTGTGCTGTAGGTGAGCGCGTTTTCATTCCCCGCATACCACTGATCCCTAATAACTTCCCGTTCCGATGCAAACGCGTTCAATTTCCAATCAGTGTCTGTTTTGCGATGACAATTAACAAAGCGCAAGGACAAACTTTGCAAACAGCTGGCGTGGACCTTCGCACCTCTTGCTTCTCTCACGGTCAGCTCTATGTCGCTCTTTCCCGAGTGAGCGACGCAAACCATTTGTATGTGCATGCCCGGGAAACGTTACTGACAATGTAGTTTATAGAGAAGCTCTATAGGTACATGTATGTAGGTATTAGACGTTTTTTCCTGGTAAAATTTCAGTTTTCTCAAAATTTTTGACCCCTTTAAGAATTTTGTTTTACATAAAAGTGTTTGTTCCGTTATCGGTAACTGAGTCCTATAAACTATTTTTCATAAACATAGCTTTAAAACTGGAGTAAATCCCATGCAGATATTTATAAACCTTGCAGTATCTTTTTCAAAAATGTTGAAACATACCATTATTACTAGCTTCGTATGTATACTTTAGTAGGTATACGTTCACATATGAAAATATTTGATATTATGTACCTACTAAGACTATTCTTTCAAGGAAAATAAAACATTATTATGATATTGAAATTGTATTAAACTACCTACCTTATCTTTTTCAAAAATGTCGAATTAAGCACGTGTTTTTTTAAAATTTACTATCGAAAGGAAAAAAACTCATATCTCTGAATTTAAGCCTGACTTTGCATGTAGGCTGTTTTCACCCACTTAAATGTTGTTTAAAAAAGATTTTTCTTAATACGTTCCGATGTTACAAAATTAAAAACTACTCTCCAAATTGATAGTTTCTATATTAAATAAAATGTTGTTCCTTAAGTCAGATGTTTTTATTATAGTAAGAACCGTAAGTAAACATTTGTGACATTATATTAATACTGAGCCCCTTCCCACAAATTTTCAGTTCTAATTTTTAATTAACGTGCTTTCCATAAAAAGCCGTAATCCTTATTTTGACCAAATTAGGGTATGTTTTTCGAAAGGTTGCTTAAATCACTGTTTACCATATACCGAATTCAACGCGGACGGAGTCGCGGGCACAGCTAGTATTAGAAATATAGGGGAACAATAAGAAATGAGTTTTATGCTTAAAAAGACGACCCAGATCATTCTTCACTATTAGTGGATAACATTATATTCATAACTTGCAGGGGGCTTTCAAAATTGTATGTACCTTGGAAGTACCCTGTAGGATTTGAAAATCGGTCACTGATTGTGAATTTTAGGCTTTTTTTATGAAGGGCTGAACTGGCTGTATTTTTTTATTGTATTAACCCAGAAACTTGATTTTTTCTACAGCAATGTAAGGTCATAAATCTTAGTATTCGGTATTTACTTGAACTGTATACCTTAAGCCCTTTTCGAGAAAAACAAATAAATCTTAAAATAACTTTGTTGCATTATAATTTCACACTAGATTATGAATTTATTATTTCATGATTATGGTCTGCGGGAAGTATCCTATAGGTTTTGATAATCGGTTCGTGAGCGGTATTTTAACTACGAAGTGCCGTATCTCTTTAATTTGTTAACTTAGAAAAAATTTTTACTGCAGCATGGGGCGACATTAATTTCAACTTTATAGATAAGTCGTTTTCGAGAAAAAGTGTCTTGACACACGGACTGACAGATAGCTAGCCAGCCAGTCAGCCAGCCCGACAGACAGACAGACAATAAAGTGATAACATAAGGTTCAATTATTTTTTTCATTAGGAGTTACGGAACCCTAAAAAGTGGTCAAACTCGGAATGAAACGGAATAAGGTGAATATTTGTATAAAACTTTATTTTGGCATTTTAAATGTTGTACCAAAATTTATACTTATATAATAATAATAATAATAGAGATATTAGAGAAGTATCAGTTTTTGTTTATAAATCCGGCTCAAAGTTCTGAATATTGTTATGATAGTAACTAATATATTGACTTTGCATATTTGTTTTCTATATCACTACGCTGGCAAACATGCATGGGGTCCGCCTGGTGGTCAGAGGTTGCCGTAGCCTATTCACTCTGTAATTAATTGAAAATATATATATATATATATATATATATATATATATATATATATATTAGTGAGATTACGATGATGTTTTACATGTAAATATTGAAGGTTTGCATGTCTAACTTCAAACTATAAAAGTAGCAACGTATAAGGTGTTTTAGTCATTTGAAGTTACTTGTCGATTTTAATTAAAAATAGGTACACAAAATTATGAAGAAAAACACTATATTACTTTTAACAAACATTATTCTAGTACTTTAACCGTTGTAGCTACAAGAAAACTTTTAGATGAAAACCTATCCTTAACTTTTCGAAACGATTTGACCGGTATTTACAGTTTTTTTTAAAGAGTACAGTCAGTAAGGTAATGGGCAATTTACACAAAACATTTTTTTTATTCCAATCGATCCTGTTTCTTACAAGGATTAATAAACTCCACGGAACCAACTGTGGTTAGAGTACTAAAAATGTCAGAAATCGCAAAAAAACTTATCCCATACATTTCGTAGGAAATCATCGTGTCTTCAATAACCTTTTGCAAGAAAATATTAATTTTTATCCTTGACTACTTTTTTAATATGGATAGTTTAGACGCAACAAAGAAGACTGGACAAAAATAAAGAAAGAAAAAATGTTCTATTTTCGAAAGAAACGTGTCCTTATAACTTTGAAAACAAAAATCTACATAGTTTGTTGCTTGTAACTTCTGACATTCTTAGACAAAAATGACCTCAAATTCATAACGTTTAGACTTACCAGAAGCTTATTATTTACAAAATAAAAATAAGACAGCTGCTTTGGAGTACAGAAAACCACGTACCCAATGAGTCTAGTGTCAACAAATCTTTTAAAGTTATTTTTTTAAAGATAATAAAATAATGACATGTGTTCATTCGAATTTTTTTTTTCTTTAAGTATTTTTCTTCAGTCTTCTTTGTAGCACCCAGACTATCCATAGTAAAAAAATAATGTTAAAGAAAGAAATGAGTTGAAGTCTCTTTTTTTGAAAAAAAGTCATCGAAGCCACGAAGTTTTCGTATAAAATGTATGGGTAAAGTTTTTTGCGATTTCTAACTTTTTTAATACTCTAACCTCAGTTAGATCTCTAGCGTTTGTTGGTCCTTATTAAGAAACAGGATCGACTGGCATGAAATTTTTTTAAATGCAAATTGCCTATTACCTTTTTGACTGTATACTTTTTGAATTGAAAAAAATTGTTAATGCCGGTCAAAATATCTCAAAAAGTTAAGGACAGTCTCTTTAGAAAGTTTTCGTTTAGCTACAACGGATAAGATATGATTGCGTTGACAAAGAAATTTGATTTTTTTACAGCTCCAAGGGATTGTAGACATGAGTACTTTTTATTAATTTCAACTTGATACCTCCACGCGTTCTTGAGAAATAGGTTCTTGACAGACAGACGGACAACGAACTGATCCTATAAGAGTTCCCTTTTTTCTCTTGAGGTACGGAACCCTAAAAACATTGTATACGGCTCAATAATTTAACAATAATTAAGATTATATGATCGCGTTGATGAAAAGGCTAACTCACTAACTTGCATTGGAAATACTATATAAACACTTTGGTCAATAAGCCTTCCCCCGTCATCGATATATTATCTATACTATAATATAATATACTATAATATAATAACGCGGAAAAGTTTTGTTTGTTTGTTTATACACGCTAATCTCTGGAACTACCAGTCGGAATGGAAGAATTCTTTTTTTATATGTTAGTCAGACTCACGAGGAATAGTATAGGCTATATAACATCAGGCTACAACTCTCAGCTAGCCTAAAATATTGATTTTATTACGTAAAGTCGGAAGTCGAAGCCCTCGCGAACTGCATATACCGCATACAATGGCGTAATGGTTATTGATACCTTGGCCTATAGTATATCAAAAAAAAGTCCGCGATAGCATATGTCTATCTATAAACATAAGCCACATTAAGATTTTTGCAATTTCTTTTTGTTTAAGATTAAAAAATCGATTTATGAGCATTATTTTTAAGCATGGCATATTAATCCTTACGAACAAAAGTTACTTCAACATAAAGACAATTTTATAAAAATAAACTTTGCCTTTTACAGCATGTTATTTGGACGCATAGTTTGAGAGATAATGCAAAATTAAAATAATTCAACAATCGGCTCGGGTCTATGTCTATAGTGTAGTGGCGCAAACGAGCCATGCAATGCCGTGATGTAACCATCTGGCCGCCCGATAAAAATGTTGTCTATACTGAAGTATTAGGTCCTTACATATGAAATCAGCGATATATGTCAAAAGAAAAAGGAAAAAAATATAATGTAATTATACATTTAGTCAGTCAATCCAAGTATGTAATCATTATTATCTATGCACTTTCGCCATTTTACAGGTAGTTCATTGATTCCATTGCAGAAAAAATTATGGGAGCGAGAATCAAGAAAAAATTTTCTTCGTCTAGAAGGAGAAATACGGTTGGGACAGCCCCTTAGGTATTAAAAAATTTTTCCTTGCAAGAAATTGCCTAAATTCCGAGAAAAAGTAGTAATCTGTTCGAGCAAGGTCCGGGGAGCATATTGGGTGTCGGAGACATTCCAACCGCAGTTTCTCTAATTTAGCGACTATTTGTCGTGAAGTATGGGGTCTAGCGTTGTCCTGATGCAGCAGAGGGCCAGAGAGATTGACTAGTCTCGGTTGTTTAACGGCTAGCTTTTCCATCATGGTTTGCTATTGTTGACATTATAGATGTCCCATTATCGTCTGAGCAATCTTAGGAAGCTGTAGTGTATGACCACTGGTCCACCAAACACTCACGAGTACCTTTTTCTGAGTCAACTTTTGCTTGGGACAGGATTTGGCCGGTTCTCATGGCTTCAACCACTGTGATGAGAGTTTCCGATTGTCATTAAGGATCCATTTTTCGTCACAAGTAATAATACGATTAAAAATTCCCTCGTTATTGTGACGGATAATTAATGTGTTTTTTGGTGTGTTTCAGTCAATTCATGCGGTACCCATTTCACATTTTTCACTTTTTCAATTTGTTTCAAGTAAATTAAAATTGATTTATCACTCACACCGAAGCCTGCTGCTAACTCTGACGTGGTTTACGGTGGATCCGCTTCCACGATCACCTTTTATTCTTCATTGTCAACTAGGAATTTGTTTCATAGGTCATAATTTCCAGAACGAAAACGTACAGTGCTTTCTTTTACAGTAGCTTCCGCATACTCATCAGTAATCATACGAGCTGTTTCTGCAGCGCTGATGCCACGGTGGAACTCATATTCGTAAATAACGCGATATTTTAAGTTTTCCATTTTGTGAAAAGAACGATGTCAAGGAAAAATCAAATGAAGCAAAAACAAATAAGTCACTAAATTCGAAACACAAATACACAAGCCTAAAGAAATTAATTTGAATTTGGAATTCCTAACCAAACGCCATATTTGAGATCAAAGTGACCAGTTATAAAAAAACGCCAATTTCATATGTACGGACGTATTATTTTATAAATCATCAATCAGCAATTTCTTCTAAATTATAACGGGGTGGGGTATGCGGGGCCACAGCTAGTATTTTTATATAAATTAATTTAATGGTCAAATTATACTAATATATCTATCACAAAGTAATATTTACATATATATTTATACTAGCTGTGCCCGCGGCTTCGCTCATGTAGACTACAGAATGCCATCGTTCGGAGAGTACACGCGCGCTTCTTGCTCCCCCGCTCCCGACTATTTTAAAGATAAATGCTTGTAGTGGGTGTTCCTTAGAAGATAGAAATATACTCTCGCTTACTTTTTAGTAGGTCTTTTTAATTTTTACAATTATGTAGTACGTTTAAGCCTCCGAATTGATTCACCATGACCAGTTTTTTTATATTTGTGCACAACTCTAATTCTTTTTAAAGTAGCCTAAGTTACTCCCTGTAAGATCAGCTATCTATCAGTGAAAGTCTCGTCAAAATCAGTCCAACCGTTTCAGAGATTAACCGGGACAAACAGACAGACAGACCAACAGACAAAAATTTTAAAAATGGGTTTTTTGTTGTATGTATAGTATATACTTTCATATGCATTTAGTAAAAAGCTGTTATTTTGACATTACAAATAAACATTAATTGTATAGATGTCTTTTGAATGAAAAGTAGACAAATAAAGAAATGATTTCCAATTGATAAATTTCAGTATTACCGCACACTTCTCGAATTTGAAAGCTAGATTTAGATAAGGTTTATGCGTTTTCAACACTAAAATCAATGTCCATGTTCATTTGTCTATTTTTTTTTGTTAAGTCCAATTTTAATTTAATATTTTAATGACTCATACCTGGAAGCATGATCAGGCGTCGGAAATCTCAGCAATGCAGTTGGGGCTGTCACTTTGAGCACCTTTCCTCCACAATTGTCGGCAAGTCTACGCAATCTTCGTGAAACTCTTTCAGTAGGTTGGTCCCCGGGTAAATTCATCACTTCCATTTCACAAGTTGGTTCTTCATCTTCTTCATTGGATTGGCTTAATCTCTGTTTATATTTTTTATATTCAATAAATCTTTTAGAGTTTTAACAAAACTGTTTTAGTTTAAAAAAATTGTAATAAGTAAAGGTATGCTCAAACTAAGGCGTCCAATCTGCGTTCACGGTGGCGGCTGCGGTGGCGATTTACTTGAGTAACGTCATACACACCAATGCGTTTACTTTGTCTGCGTCTGGCGAAAAATGTACGACGGGCTCGTGACGTAATGGTAGTAAATCTTAACTACTATTGAGCCAAGAGGTCCGTGGTACGATACCCACATAAGATATGTGACGAGAATAAATAATTGTCAGTTGTATGTTTGGATGTTAAGGTATGTATAGTATACCAGCAGCTTAGTTACCATAATACAAGGTTTGCTTAGATTGCAGTCAAATGACCGTATGTGAAATATGTCTCTACAATTATGTAATAATTATTACTAGCGGTCGCCTTAAGATCGAAATTTGACCAGCGACTGTTTGGTCTTAGACTATTTTCTGTTTGACATTTGCAATATTCATGAACCTAAACAATGACTATTATCTACATCACTTGCTGTCACTTTTCGTTGAGTGACAATGTCAATATTTTAGGGGGGTCTAAGTTCAATGGCATTGGTCGGGTTAGGATTCGGAGTATTAATTTAATATATTACTAACAGATAATATAGATAAATTTTAGGTTTCTGCACTCATTCTCCATATAAACATTAACCATACCAAATCTCAGTCTTCCGTGCACGCAATACGCTTAAAAAGGGTTACAAAGTTTTTACTTCACATATTAATATTATGATTTTATGTTGAAAATGGAAGATAATAATAATTAAAGTATAGTTTCGATCATTTTTGTAATATGGGTGTGATGTATCTTATAATATTTAATATTTTTGCACTTCAGCAATGGTTTTTTTTTACTCCGACATTGTAGACATCCGTAAACCACTAGAACTTATTTGCGTGCAACGTTCAAATCGTGTCGATATCAAATGATCGCGGGAAATGTCTTATCGCGCGTGCGAACGCCGTCCGATCGCCACATCCAGGCGGTAAGACTCGTTTGGGAACACGCTTATACAAATACAATAGTAGTATGTGATCACTACCTTGCATATTACCGCGGCCGCAAGATGAACGCGTTGGTTTGGTCTTCCCTTAATAATTGATATATTATGAATCATATTTAATAAATGATGTTACTATAAGTTCGAAGCTTTTAAATAGTCTTTTCTTAACATACCTTTGGATTCCTTGGCAGGTCAGCGGTTAATTCATTATAACAATAATGAGAAGAAGCACATGTTATTAAAGCTGATGAAGTATTCTGTTTATGTACCAATATCACTTCCATATTTTTCCTGAGAAATAAATACAATCAAAAATTTTTACGTAAAATACATATAAAAGAAAACTACCGAATGGTTCTTTATATAGCCATCAGTAAAAAAGAATCAGTAAGCCAACACCAATAATGTATTAGAAGATATATAAAAAACTTTTATACGATGTTTTTAAATAAATTTTTTTTAACTCACATGCTCACTAAACAAAATATATAGTATATACAGAAATATCAAAAGTAATGTTTAGAATATTTTTTACTCTTTTTTTCTGAATGACAATACTGTTAGCCTTAGGGTTAGGAGGAGCCTTAGAAACTAGAGCCTCTGATGGCTTTTACAGCTTAACCGAGCGCTTAAGCCACTCAGTCACAAAAGCGTGGGCAACATGCGCGCAAGGGTGCTAAAGTGGCCGGATCTCGGCTTGGGCTGTTGTGTCGATTGCACTGCGGTCGCGATCTGACTAATTCCCTATCCTTAGAAAATTCGAGCTAAACTAACATATACATATATACATGTTCCTGCATCCTGGGAGGAAGGAAGGAACATGTGTGTATGTATTTAGTAATCTGAAATTATGGTCTACATTACTAGCGTAAAAAAAGAGTCCCTTCAAAACCTATGTACCTGTTGGTTGTGCACTGTTATAATAACCCTTATTTCTATGCACACACAGAGCACTCAGCGCCTTAGCATATGACGCTGTTTTATCACATGTGCAATTAAGCACTTTACAATTTTTACTTTAGTTATTAAAATTTTCCTTCAAGTCAGTCAGTATTAAGACATCGCGGACCACGGTCCTAACCGCTCAACACAATTCGGGAGTCAGTGTGTCAGTATGTTATATCATATAAAATATATTTATAAGTTGTGTAAAAATGTAGTTTTTTTAAAAAGACAAACAGGGACAGCCTCCTAGCAGCACGTATGTATGAACATATTGTATGTAATATGATTTATGTGGGTAGCGCTAGTGATTGCAAGTGCAGTGTCACCTGTATCGCTCCAGCGGCTGCAAAACTCAGCCTCCTAACAGCACGTATGTATGAACATATTGTGTGTAATGCTTTATGTGGGTAGCGCTAGTGACTGCAAGTGCAGTGTCACCTGTAACGCTTGAACTGCTGCAAGACTCAAGGGTTTCACACCGAGGGAACAGACCTAGACTTAAGTTGTCACAAGAGATGGAGAATGTGACAGTTAAGCTGGAGCGAAGTTAGCCGCCCGTCCCCCGAGACGGAACGGTGGTTTCGCGGGCGTGGGATTTTTTACTCTAACTTAACAAAATATATGGTACAGTCCAACAACAACCAAGTGACAGATTCCATCTTCGGTCAAATAAAATCATCCTTGAGTAAGGTAAATAGTTAAGTAAAAAAATGAACTCACCTGTGCCTAAAGTCAGACAAATCTGCAGCAAAATTAATATCCCCTGATATTAACAATAATGATGCAGGAGTTGAATGTAGCTCACCAAATCTCCTCATGCACTGTCTTAGCTTTTCATCAGCTGCATTTTTTTGAGTTCCACAAACATGAATTAGGCTCACCTGTTTATAAATAAACATCATATGATAGTTTTCTGATAAAATATTACAGTATTTAAATTTAAATATAGAGTGATTAAATAATATTTTTTAAGAGATTTTTTAAAAAAGTAGGAAAATTTAGAAATTTCTTTGGAGATTATTCTCTACTTGAGTCAGTTCAACTGGTGGACTAGCTCCACCCAAAAGAGGATTGCAGCTAAATAGGCTTGTGTTGTGTTCCAGTGAAGAGCAGGGTCTCCAGAGCTCTTTGGGGTAGTAAGGTTGAACATCAGCAAAAAGCTAGTGAAACTTATGGTATTACAATTGTCCATAGGCTACAGTAATCGCTTATCATCAGGCGGACCGTATGCTTGTTTGCCACCTTAGTTGTATAAAAAATACATATTTAAACATGTCCACCCTATTATTTCTTATTATTTTTTCCTTACTTAGTAGGGAGCTACTTGTTTCTTATCATAAATAGTAACTAATGCACTCTCTGGCATACATACAATGCGCAAATTTAAGACCATCATCAATTTTTTTAACAAGATTGCAGTTACAGTATTGTTACTGCACTTTACTATACTGCTAGCTTCGGTGTATGAGATGTACTTGTTACACCCAATAACTTTTTTATAATCTAAATATTAGGTCTTTACATATGAAATTGGCGTTTTGTTGAACTGGCCACTTTGAACCCAAATATCTGGCGTTTGGTTAAAAATTCCAAATTCAAATTTATTTCTAATTTACGCTTTTGTATTTGTGTTTCGAATTTAGTGATTCATATGTTTTCTCACCTTTTGATTTTTCTTTGACATCGCATTTTTTTTTTCATAAAATGGAAATGGATTACAACTTATTTCGGAATTTGGAAAATTTCTTGCAAGGAAAAAAATTCAATTCTAATGAGGTTGTCCGAACCGCCTTCAAAGATAAAATTGATTCTCACTCCCACAATTTTTTGCTGCTATAGAATCAATGAACTACCTATAATTATTATAATGGCGAAAGTGCATAGATAATAATAGTACATACTTTGATTGATTACATGTATAATTTCATAGTATTTTTTTCGTTTTAATTTTTCCATATAAAACGCTAATTTCATATGTAAGAACCTAATATATATAAAAGGAAACCGTGAATGACTGATTGACTGATCTATGAATAGGTAGGTGAAACCACTTAATGGATTAGGCTGAAATTTGGAACACAGATAGTTATTATGAGGCAGGCATAGGCTAAGACGGATTTTTGAAAATTCAACTCCTAAAAGGGTGTAACAGGTGTTCAAAATTTATACGGAGGAATCATATAAGAATTATATTTTTCAAACTTGGCTCAAGTGAAGTCACAGGTGAAATCTAGTTGAATTATAAATACTTCTACAAAATACTTATCAGACTATTCAATCTTACTTGAGCATCATTGAGTTCCTGTAGTCTAATAACAGACTCCTTGCGCACATCACATACAACAACAAAATCAGCCTCCCTTCGCCCTGGCAGAAATTTGGCACGGATTGCTGTGACTACATCTATTGCAGAACATCCACGAGGAACCTAAAACAAATGAGATAAATTTATATCCATATAATACCTAAAAAATTATAAGTTAATCATAATAATTTTACTTTACTAAATTATTAAATACATTAACATATTAATATACAGTTGAGTATTACCTGACAGTTCTCAATATCCCAGAATATGCCAATAGGTACATTAACTATCCTTTGCTTGTGATGTCGGAAACGAGATCGAACTTTAGGCCGTTCTACAGTTAATAATCCATCTTCTCTGACAGAGTTATCAACATCATCTGATGATTCATCTTCTACATCTAATTTTATAAGAATAAAGGGGTTCAAAATATTATATTAGGTAACATTGGTCATAAAACAGTATTAATTAAGATTACCCAAATTACTATTACATTAAAAACGACTACTAATTATTTATACAAACATATAAATGAAGGAGAGTGCATTTCCACAAAATTACCATGAGTAAATAGTGTGTACAAGTAAATGATAAAGTAGCTATTTTAATATTTTACAGACACTAAAACCCTGGTTACTTCATTAAAGTTAAAATCATTTCAAATATAACATTACTCACATATTATGATGAAATCATGGAATATCTCCAATATAATCAGATTTAAATGAAATAGTCTGGTTAGAGAGGTAAGCATTGTTATTTAAACATGAATAT
Source organism: Saturnia japonica (assembly GCA_033032175.1). Classification (NCBI taxonomy): domain Eukaryota; kingdom Metazoa; phylum Arthropoda; class Insecta; order Lepidoptera; family Saturniidae; genus Saturnia; species Saturnia japonica. The sequence continues at coordinate 12,596,977 of CM065314.1, forward strand.
AAATGAAACAAGGTTTAACTTGATAAATAATAAATGAAGAAAAAATTTGAGATTCTGAATTTCATTTATATACACTGGACTGCAAAGAAAGCGGTATAAAAAATGTGATAACTTTCAAAATATATGAGCAATCCATTTAAAATAAAAACTAAACTAAAGTTTATTTCATTGCAAATATAGAAAAAATAAAACCTTTTCATTTCTTTTTGGTGATTGAATTAAAAATCATAAATAAAAAAAAAACAATTTTTTAAAATTTAAATTAAACAAAATTAAAATTTTTGTTTTACTTTCGTTTCAGTTATATCATATAAATATGGCATTTCTTGTGCAGAAATTCATTATTCTGATGACTTCAATTAAAAACATGGCACTAAGCCCTGAACAGTGTAGCAGAATTCTGACAATGCTTGAAGAGGGGCGCAGTCAGCGTTATACAATGAGAATTGTTGGTGTGTCACTATTAACCGTTCACAGAGTGCTCCAGTGATTTAAATAGACTGGATCTAATATTTGCAGAACAGGAACAGGCCGAACAAAGTGCACGACAGCACGAGAGGAACAATATATGGTGACAACAATGTAGATAAATCAATTTCAAATGGTTGTTGAAGTTAAAACACACCTACATGCTGGAGGGAGCAATCCGAGCATGTGTACAGTGAGGCGGCGTCTTGCTGAAGCAAACTTGAAGCCATTTAAACCCGCAGTTGGTCCAAAACTCGTAAGGCAGCATCGAAATTCAAGGCTGAGTTATGCTAGAGAACACATGAATAGGACTCTGGAAGACTGGTCAACAGTAATGTTTTCGGACGAGTTGAGGTTCATGCTATGCACGCACGATGGGAGGCAAAGAGTCTAGAAGACCAGGAGAGTGCTATAACCAAGCTTGCATTGAAGAGAAAGCACCATACGGTGAAGGCTCCATACACATGTGGGCTGGAATTTCTTCTGAAACCTGCACCGAGCTAGTGGTGATAGAAGCATGCAGCCCAGAATTGAACCTCATCAAACATGCCTGAGATGAAACTGAAAGAAGCTCTGATAGAGGAATAGGAGAATACTCCTCAGCATTGGCTCAGAAATCCACCGGAAAGCATGCCAAACCATATGACAACTGTATTAAGGGCTCATATGGTGGCAATACAAAATATTAAAATATGTAAAATTTTCATATTTGATACCATACCACATTTTTCGAAATGTACTGAAAAAATATCATTTTTACATAACTTACTCTTATTCAAAATACACTTCATAATCTTGAACTGGTATGAGTTTTATTTAATCACTATAAGATTGTCTATAATACAGTCTTTATTTCATAAGCTAGCTCCAATAATTTGGAAGTTATTGAGAATTTTGTTACCAACCCCCCTTTCTTTTCTGCACTTGCTGACCCAGCTTCCTGTGCCTCACATAAGAAAGAGGGTTATAGATAGTGGAACGTAGGCAGAGGACCAATAACAATTATCACAGGCACCTACAATACAATTTACAGGTGCCGCTTGCCTGCCACATCATTCCGCTAAAATGCATGTGTGGTACTTGATTATTATTTTACTTCAGAGTTATTTTAAAACTATGATATCTCCTAAAATATAATCCTAATAAATTTTCCTTGTTTCTGCAACATTTTTCATTGATGCTCCAATCCTATTAGTCATAGCGTGATGTTATATACCCTTATAGCCTTCCTCGATAAATGGGCTATCCAACACTGAAACATTTTCACAATTCAAACCAGTAGTTCCTGAGATTAGCATGTTCAACCAAACAAACCAATAAACTCTTCAGCTTTATAATATTAGTATAGATATATGTTTACCAGTACACACTAATTAGATGTACTGGCTTTTCTAGACTGAATTATTTGATTTTTTAAATGTGTGAAATGTACATACATTTACATAAATGTAGTGTGTAAATGATTTCATCTTAACACATAATACAAGAAGTTGCATCTTCGGTAAGACAAGAGCTTAACTGTAATTTTTCATAATAGACATTTCTTCTGCTAATATTGCTCTAAATTGTAAATCCTTCAGAATTGAATATCTCCATTATGTAAATCATTCATAATCACCCACCTCTAATATACTTTCACATGCATTTACCAAAAAGCTGTTATTTTGAAATTACAGACACTTCAATTTTATTTATTGTATAGATAAATAACAAAATTAATTTGTTTAGTGTATGTATGTGTATGCATTCTTTATCATTAGTACATATGTAGAATTGCACTCCCCTGATTATATGTTCCATTTATATGAGAAATATTCAAGAAAAAATATAATATAATAAATATAATATAATAAAGTACACATGGCTAACCAATACCTTGGTCAATGAATAAGCATTGTTATACAATGAGGTAATGCAGCCAGCCTTTTTGGTACTTTTCCTTCTGGTGGGGAGTTAGATGGTACCTAATACTTATAGTTGTATTTTAGTTTTTATTCAATAACAAGTAGTGTTGAAGTTATTAGATCATATTTTTAAGTATTGGCACAAAAGAGAATATTTTTGTACAGTGAACTTTATTAAATTTATTAATTAAAATTTAGTACAATTTAAAACCAGTTCTAAATCATCATTGATCAAATGTACTGATAGTGTGCATCAATGGATAAGAATTAAGTAGGTAATATAATAGGTAATTATATTTGAAATTTATTATTTACATGTTACTGATAACGAATTTGATTCACTATAGTAACTTTAGATGACTAGGTAAACATAATTATGACATAAAACCAAATCATTATAACATGAAACAATTTGTAATATGCAAAGATTGAGTTTTTGACATGGTATTTATAATATTTACCTGTGATCCACATTCGAGGAGGCAACGGTATTTTCATTGCAGGACTAATTAAAGCCGTCGCAAGACCTTGGGCTGAATGACTTCTAGTTCCTTTGCTACCAAAAGACACTGGAACTTCGGAATTAGTGGAACCCATTTTTAATATTTATGCAGGATTTCGGATGAATATAAATGTAACCCAACATATGTTGGTAAAAACAAAGAAAACAATTTGACTATTATACAATAGTAGTACCATTTACACTTGAATATTTTAGTCATAAGTATAACATGAATTGCTTGAATCTTGTAAGATTCGCGTCATAAATGAAACTAATCAAATAGAAAACGTAAATATATATTTTATTCCACTACGCCATTTTTGTCACAGAGAGTCACACAGCTCCCGTACTGCTCCCGTATTAGTATATTATCTATGACACAGCAGTTGACACAGTGGCAGTGTTGCCAACACTGTATTTAGAAAGAAAGCTAGAAGATCTCTGGCTAGAAGGTTATGAAAAAGGAGCTAAAAAGAGCTAATTATTTTAGTTAAAAAGAGCTAAATAAAAAAGTATATGGAAATAACATTTTAATCAATTGCTTATACTGGCACATAAGACGAACAAAGATCAAAGATCCTAACATATACGATAATGTCTAATAATCTTAAAAGAGAATGCTAAGAATTTTTAGACAGTATCAGTTTCTAAGTTCTAAGACAGTAGGTATTTAAAAGTTAGCAAATATCAGATAAAATATGATTAATTATCATCATCAGAACAATCATTTAATAAATTTATAAATGCTATTCCACTTGTGGTTGGTTCTTCTTCATTCGCCCTTGAGTTTTCGTAAGTTGCTATTGTACCTATTTTTTTAATACATCTTTCGGCAATTTGTAGCTGTGACAACATTTTTTGACTCGTCGTAATCCTGACCCAATAGTCAGAATTGCATTGGTGAAGTCATTTTGAAGTTTGTTTCGGGATTTGTTCTTGATACTATTCAATTGACTAAATACCCTTTCAACTTTAGCGTTAGACCAGGGAAAAGAAATCATTGAAGGAGCGAAAAAACACAATTCTTTGAAAGGATCCATGTTAGCCACATCTTTGCATAGTAAGGATGTAGATATCGGTGAAATAAATTAAAATTAAATTTATAATGTGTATTAATTTTCGACACTTTTATTATTTTAACGACAATTAAATTCATTAAATTCCTAACATATATTCCTTTTTCCCTTCCTCTAAGTCTTGGAAATGTAAAGCTTTAGATTAGTGTAAAGAACGAGATAGTATAAATATAAACGAGATTTAAAAATTAGTTTGCCAAAGAAGTTCACTTTTGACATGCGTACTTGTAAACTCGCACATTTTTTTAAATTTTGTTTCTTCGTAAAGTCCATTATTTATACTAGCTTTAAAAATGGTATGATTAAATGTAAGCTATAAAATAGTGTTTTAAATTTATTTTTTAAGTTAGTAAAATAATAGTATTACTTTAGCATTTTTCGGTACATATTGTTTGGCGGAAATAGGGAGAAATTTGACCAAAGATCATTATTATTTTATGTCTTACGAAAGTTATAGTCATTAGAGCACAGAGCAATATACTCTCTAACGTCTCTGTGGTCAAATGACGATTGAAATCACAGATGTCACTTGCTTGTCACTTTATCGTGATTCGTGAATTTCGTGAGTTTGCATTTGTGTAAATTGTAGCTTTCTTGTAGTTACTTGGAAGGAAATTATTTTTCATAAATGTAAAGATTATTCTCTTGACTATACGCTTATTAGTTATAGTTACTTATTGATAAAAATATATTTTTTGCAGTTTGAAAATGAGTACAAGTGGAGATATTAGCGGCATCGATGCCAGTGGAAAAGTAGTAAAAATGGAAGTTAGTGTTTGTTACTAATTAAATAACCAAACTTACTTTTAAACTGTGTAAAATGCATTATAATACTATTTTAGGCATAGGAAACTTCTTATTATGTACCCGTTGTTTTTCAATCCCTTGCTTTGGTTTCTACTTATGTCCACAATATTCTTCCAAAAAATTACCTTTTATTTTGATAGGTTGACTACAGTGCTACTTGTGATGAAAAGATTCCATTATGGACGTCTTGGGCAGCCAAAGGCCGGGTCCAAGAAGCAATCGACCAACTATTGGCACTTGAAAAACAAACCAGAACTGTAAGTGGCTTCAAGTTGTTTTCATATTTTATATTTCTTATTCTGTATTTTTAAGTTTAATGTTACCATGGATATATAATTTTAAAACATTTCCTTCTCTAATTTATGAACTATGTAAAGTTTTTATTTGAATTAAGGTGTTGAAACATAGCCATCAGTGAAATTTATTTAAGTAGGTTAATAACTTTATCTGTTTAAAACAAACATTTTAAGTCTTATTTTAAAGAGGCAAATTGCTAATGCCACTGCTGAATATCAGTCTGAATTAAAGGAACTTTTAAAACTACCAAGCAAGAAAAAATTACAAAATTCTTTAAACCATTGCCTAAGCCTGAAGATAATAATTAATCAATATGGTCAAAAACTTAAATTAAATTAATTTTTTTATATACTTGTTTTTTTTATTATTTAGTCATCTAGAAACATATCCCTTATAATCCCATATAAATTACCATTCCATATTCACGGTTTCTGTATTCGCAGCTTATTTCTGGAACATATACCCTGCAAATAAAGAGCTTTTACTGTATATGACATCTGTTCTCATAATCTTTAATTCTAAATAAATTAAATTATGTTTGCACAAATAAGCCAAAATAATGATGTTATATTACTTATACATATAAGCCTGTATTAAGTGTACATTAATTATTTGTATTTCATTTATACTCTTAAAGTGGTAAATTTGAGATTACTTTTTGTTGGTGGTAGTCCCTGGAACTGCTGATCTGATTTTCAAAATTATTTCACTGATAGAAAACAATTTTATCACTCAATGATATGGGCCATATTTAGTCTTATTTAATTATGTATTGTAATTAATATGAAAGAAGTTGTAGTTGTGGTTAGTTTGAAGTATATGAAAAAAAAAAACATTTTCTTTTCAGGGTGCTGACATGGCATCTACTGCTAGAATTCTTGTAACAATTGTCAAAATTTGTTTTGAAGCTAAAAATTGGTCAGCTCTTAATGACCATATTATTCTCCTTTCCAAAAGAAGGTAAGGAAAAATCCGCTGTATTACGCTGTTCTGTAGGCGCTAAGCAGTCTTATATATAAAAATTATGTTTGTGTGTTCATGTCCCACGCGTTTGTGCGTAGTTCGTCCGACTGAGTTGAAACTTTACAGTTGTAGTTGACCCGCCGCGTAAAGATTTCTAGCATAGTACGATCAATGTATAAATAGGTGACGCGGAACTTATAAAAGGTGTATAATTATATGGTAAGTAAATTTTTAACACTAGCTGTTAAATTTTTTGTCATTAAATCGTTTTTTATTAATAAAATCGATTATATCAGGACTTATATAAAATGTACATAATTATATACTGTTACAGACCGTTTTGTAGATCTTTTATGGTAGAATAATAATGTGATTTTCAAAAACTTTGAATTGTTCGGACAAAGGAGCCAAGCAGCATTTAAATTACCATAACTAAATTTATTGGGATTTCTATAAAATATATACATTTATACTGTGTCAGACTTTTATGTAAACCCTTTATTCTTGAACAAAATTGTAATACCCTATTTTCAATTATTACAAAATGTTTTATCAGCGCATGCGGATAAAGTGGTCAAATGACATATTAATAACTAAAATATTTTTTATTCTGATTTCTATAAAAGTTACACATATACTATGATAAACTGTTTTGTAGATGTTTTAGCGCAGAACAATGTCGTAGTACATTATTTTCTAGATGAATAATTTTCTTGATTAACCCATCAAGCCGTTTTTGAGTTAAATCTGGACATAAAAACGAGGCAGTCGAAAGTGGAAGCCCTCCCGAACTGCTTTTATCCGCATGCGTATAAATACAATGTTCTACAAAAATATTGGTCCTAAGTGTATCTAAAAAAAGTCCGCGATAGCATATGCCTATCTCTTATACATAAACCACCACAATAAGGTATTTTGCGATTTGTTTTTGTTGAATTTTAAAAATTTGATTTTTGAGCATTATTTTTAGGCATGGCATATTAATTCTTATGAACAAAAGTTACTTCATTATAAAGACAATTTTATGAAGTCAAATTTTGCCCTATATAGCATATTATTTGGGAACAGTAGGAGATAATGAAAAATTAAAATAAATACATATGAAAACAATAATATGTAGCCCCAGGTGTGTTTGCGGCGCGATGTTTGTCGGATAAAAACACGGGTGAAACTGTGGGGCAGAGCTAGTTTCATAATATTTAGTTATAAATTGAATAACTGTTTTAGTTATTTCAATAATATTATTTCAATGTAGGATATCTTAAACACAGTAATTGACAGAATAATCAATCATAATTTAAAAAAAAAAAAAACAATTTATTTAAAGGTCACAACTGAAACAGGCTGTTGTAAAAATGGTGCAAGAATGCTGTACTTATATTGATAAAACTCCTGATAAAGAAACAAAAATCAAGCTTATTGAAAGCCTTAGATCAATAAGTGAGGGCAAAATTTATGTTGAAGTAGAAAGAGCAAGATTAACTCATATACTAGCAAAAATAAGAGAAGAAGAAGGTAACACCGCTGAGGCAGCAAAGATTATTCAAGAATTACAGGTGGAAACTTATGGGTCTATGGATAAACAAGAAAAAGTAGAGCTGATTCTGGAACAAATGAGACTATGTTTAGCTATTAAGGATTATGTCCGCACTCAAATCATTTCCAAAAAAATTAATACAAAGTTCTTTGAAGATGAAAAAACAAAGGTGAGAATAAGGTGAAATTAGAGAATTCTAGATTTGAAGTTGTTAAAACAAAATCTATATTGCTATTAACTGCCACAAGTAAGTAGTAGTAAGGGTGTGAAAACGAAGCCTTTAAGTATTTATTTAGATTTTCCATGTTATGTACAATCAAGGTACTATTTTGTAAAGTCAATATTATTTTACAATAGAGGAAATAATTTAAAACCATGTTTTATTGTCATTGTGGTGATGTTGAAGCAATTGAAACCAAATTTTTTTTTGAAGTTTCTAGTCTGTTATCGGTGTAATAGCACATTTATATATTAATTATCATTTTTTTTAGATAAAAGTTTGATAAAATTAAAAAATTGGACATGTGATTTTAAATGAAAACATTTCCTTCTCTAATTTATGAAACTATGTAAAGTTTTTATTGTGAATTAAGGTGTTGAAACATAGCCATCAGTGAAATTTATTTAAGTAGGTTAATAACTTTATCTGTTTAAAACAAACATTTTAAGTCTTATTTTAAAGAGGCAAATTGCTAATGCCACTGCTGAATATCAGTCTGAATTAAAGGAACTTTTAAAACTACCAAGCAAGAAAAAATTACAAAATTCTTTAAACCATTGCCTAAGCCTGAAGATAATAATTAATCAATATGGTCAAAAACTTAAATTAAATTAATTTTTTTATATACTTGTTTTTTTTATTATTTAGTCATCTAGAAACATATCCCTTATAATCCCATATAAATTACCATTCCATATTCACGGTTTCTGTATTCGCAGCTTATTTCTGGAACATATACCCTGCAAATAAAGAGCTTTTACTGTATATGACATCTGTTCTCATAATCTTTAATTCTAAATAAATTAAATTATGTTTGCACAAATAAGCCAAAATAATGATGTTATATTACTTATACATATAAGCCTGTATTAAGTGTACATTAATTATTTGTATTTCATTTATACTCTTAAAGTGGTAAATTTGAGATTACTTTTTGTTGGTGGTAGTCCCTGGAACTGCTGATCTGATTTTCAAAATTATTTCACTGATAGAAAACAATTTTATCACTCAATGATATGGGCCATATTTAGTCTTATTTAATTATGTATTGTAATTAATATGAAAGAAGTTGTAGTTGTGGTTAGTTTGAAGTATATGAAAAAAAAAAACATTTTCTTTTCAGGGTGCTGACATGGCATCTACTGCTAGAATTCTTGTAACAATTGTCAAAATTTGTTTTGAAGCTAAAAATTGGTCAGCTCTTAATGACCATATTATTCTCCTTTCCAAAAGAAGGTAAGGAAAAATCCGCTGTATTACGCTGTTCTGTAGGCGCTAAGCAGTCTTATATATAAAAATTATGTTTGTGTGTTCATGTCCCACGCGTTTGTGCGTAGTTCGTCCGACTGAGTTGAAACTTTACAGTTGTAGTTGACCCGCCGCGTAAAGATTTCTAGCATAGTACGATCAATGTATAAATAGGTGACGCGGAACTTATAAAAGGTGTATAATTATATGGTAAGTAAATTTTTAACACTAGCTGTTAAATTTTTTGTCATTAAATCGTTTTTTATTAATAAAATCGATTATATCAGGACTTATATAAAATGTACATAATTATATACTGTTACAGACCGTTTTGTAGATCTTTTATGGTAGAATAATAATGTGATTTTCAAAAACTTTGAATTGTTCGGACAAAGGAGCCAAGCAGCATTTAAATTACCATAACTAAATTTATTGGGATTTCTATAAAATATATACATTTATACTGTGTCAGACTTTTATGTAAACCCTTTATTCTTGAACAAAATTGTAATACCCTATTTTCAATTATTACAAAATGTTTTATCAGCGCATGCGGATAAAGTGGTCAAATGACATATTAATAACTAAAATATTTTTTATTCTGATTTCTATAAAAGTTACACATATACTATGATAAACTGTTTTGTAGATGTTTTAGCGCAGAACAATGTCGTAGTACATTATTTTCTAGATGAATAATTTTCTTGATTAACCCATCAAGCCGTTTTTGAGTTAAATCTGGACATAAAAACGAGGCAGTCGAAAGTGGAAGCCCTCCCGAACTGCTTTTATCCGCATGCGTATAAATACAATGTTCTACAAAAATATTGGTCCTAAGTGTATCTAAAAAAAGTCCGCGATAGCATATGCCTATCTCTTATACATAAACCACCACAATAAGGTATTTTGCGATTTGTTTTTGTTGAATTTTAAAAATTTGATTTTTGAGCATTATTTTTAGGCATGGCATATTAATTCTTATGAACAAAAGTTACTTCATTATAAAGACAATTTTATGAAGTCAAATTTTGCCCTATATAGCATATTATTTGGGAACAGTAGGAGATAATGAAAAATTAAAATAAATACATATGAAAACAATAATATGTAGCCCCAGGTGTGTTTGCGGCGCGATGTTTGTCGGATAAAAACACGGGTGAAACTGTGGGGCAGAGCTAGTTTCATAATATTTAGTTATAAATTGAATAACTGTTTTAGTTATTTCAATAATATTATTTCAATGTAGGATATCTTAAACACAGTAATTGACAGAATAATCAATCATAATTTAAAAAAAAAAAAAACAATTTATTTAAAGGTCACAACTGAAACAGGCTGTTGTAAAAATGGTGCAAGAATGCTGTACTTATATTGATAAAACTCCTGATAAAGAAACAAAAATCAAGCTTATTGAAAGCCTTAGATCAATAAGTGAGGGCAAAATTTATGTTGAAGTAGAAAGAGCAAGATTAACTCATATACTAGCAAAAATAAGAGAAGAAGAAGGTAACACCGCTGAGGCAGCAAAGATTATTCAAGAATTACAGGTGGAAACTTATGGGTCTATGGATAAACAAGAAAAAGTAGAGCTGATTCTGGAACAAATGAGACTATGTTTAGCTATTAAGGATTATGTCCGCACTCAAATCATTTCCAAAAAAATTAATACAAAGTTCTTTGAAGATGAAAAAACAAAGGTGAGAATAAGGTGAAATTAGAGAATTCTAGATTTGAAGTTGTTAAAACAAAATCTATATTGCTATTAACTGCCACAAGTAAGTAGTAGTAAGGGTGTGAAAACGAAGCCTTTAAGTATTTATTTAGATTTTCCATGTTATGTACAATCAAGGTACTATTTTGTAAAGTCAATATTATTTTACAATAGAGGAAATAATTTAAAACCATGTTTTATTGTCATTGTGGTGATGTTGAAGCAATTGAAACCAAATTTTTTTTTGAAGTTTCTAGTCTGTTATCGGTGTAATAGCACATTTATATATTAATTATCATTTTTTTTAGATAATATCCATTAATATATATAATACATAAAGTTACTTATGTAATTTTTGTTAGGCATAATTTAGAATGTCTATTTAATTTAATCATTACAGAATATTTTAAAATGTTTTCCATATATTTTCATTAAGTATTCTTATTTTACTATACTGCAAATTTTTATTAATTTTTTTACTCTTATAGGAAATTTCTAGTAAATTTTATATTTTTCAGAGATTTTAAAAATAATCATCTGTGGAGTATATTGTATAGAAATGAAAAGTTATATTATCATATTATGTAGTATGTACAATGGTCTATTGTGAAAAATATGGTGATAAACCTGTACAGTGACTGTCTTTTGGTTAATCGTGTTTTAGGAGCTGCTGAGAGACTTACACATACTATAGCGATGACCGATGATGGATTGCTGATTTCTCGATAGTGGCCATTGTTTTTAAATCTTACTATGTTTACCATCAGATTTCTCGTCACTTTGCTGTGATACTATAAATAAGAAAACTAAGTTTTGCAAACTTTCAGGAGCTAAAAGAGAAGTTCTATCGCTTGATGATAGCTGTAGATCAGCACAATGGACAGTACTTATCTGTGTGTCGTCATTTTCGTGCTCTTGGTACAGATAGTTCAGAGTCTCTAATTGGAAGTGTAGTTTTCCTCATCCTGGCTCCTTATGACAATGAACAAGCTGACCTGACTCATAGATTGAATGAAGATAAAGAATTAGAGAAACTACCTGAATATAAGTATGTTTGATTATTTATATTATTAACCTATGTTACAGTATTTAAAACAAAGTTTTTCCTAGTCACTTTTGTTTGGATGGGACATGATGGTGTTTAAAAAAGTATATTTAATAATGTTTGAATTGTGTCAATATTAAAAAAGACATGAGGTAAAATTAGTGAGTGTAATCTCTGGAACTTATTGGGGTGTAAGGGGGTTGAAATAAAATCTTAATACTTGGATGCCCAAGCAAACCTTATGTGCATGTGGTGCACTCTACTGAGTTATTTCATTGATTGATTAAACGAGAAAATAGCTATAGCGGGATGGTAGGGCTGTACAGCCCGACTATGTCATGATTATAGTGAAATACCTATTGTGAATAAAAAGACGTTCACAATATTTAATGTGTGCTAAATTAATAGCGCTTGTTTTATTCTTGTTTCGTTTTACAAAGTTACATTAGTGCGTGGTAACAATGTTGATTCTTAATATCGTTCTTGACTGTAGTTTGCTTGGTGATTCGCTGCTTGCTGTTGTTGTAGTGTTTCTCGAACTGATCGTAGTACTGCCGCCCTCTCCGCTATATTTAACCTCGCTCTTTGCCTCGCAACCGGTCGTGCGATGGATTCCGTGCGGGGCGTCGCTCAGCCAATGAGCGCGCACGCCCTGTGTGCGCGCTCTCCGCAGAGCGAGGCTAACCGTGGGAAAGGGACGGCAGTACCATGAGTCACCATGCCAGATGTTCCGAGTCTGGCATGGTTCATCCTTACAAATAGTGAAATTTATACATTTAAACTTACAACTAGCTATATTCTTATTCTAATCGTTTTAAAATACACATATTCACACATATTCAGTTCATATTATTATATCTATTCCTAACACGTATTTATAAACCTTATTCCTAACACGTATTATTTCATTTATTTGTTCATTCTATACTATTAGACTATCGTTATTCGCTCGCCCCGCTCGCTGTCCGCAACAGTACCTGTTATAGTGATTCGCTCATATGGGTTGCATTTTAGGATCAGCCAGTACATATCCAGTTTTTATTTATACAGGTCAGTATGACAGCATCGACTGGTGATGGGTCTTAGGGATCTCAGTGGTAACCACTGTTTATTAGGATGTACTGTGCTTACTATCAGGGGCATTACTGTTAGTACTCCATGATACTGTAAAAAAATTTACTGATCCAATTCTGAATGATATCTGAATCTGAATATTTCATTAATACAATATCTCTGATATTATAATTAACGCATGAAAAGCCGCGGTAGGTTGATATTTTTTTAGAATCCATAAAAATAAATAAATATGATTAACAAATATTTTTCAAGAAAAAAAAAATGATCGTTTTCTTTTTCAGGCAGTTACTAGGTCTTTTCATCAACCCAGAAATTATTAGATGGAACACTCTGTGTACTACATATGAGAAAATGTTACGCGCGACACCGTACTTCAATCCTTCTGAAGAGAAAGGTCAAGAGCGCTGGAATGATTTAAAAAATAGAGTTGTTGAACATGTAAGTACTAAGAATACAGAGGAATATATTTATCATTTAATGTTTAGATATCAATAGATGCTGTTGTAGGAGAAAACTATAATGGAGACATTTTAATAGATCACATTAGACACTAATTGAACAGTTTAAAATCTATAGGATCTAAGTTTCCCAATTTTTCAAACCGACACATGCGCTGAGAGTTTTGAAGTGCAGGCACACTGCCACTGTCTAACATCATCTTTTTGCACATAAAAAGAGCATGGCAGGTAGACTATTTTTATATAAATGTAATTGATTTGGCACATAGACCATGTAGACTGAAATACTCTATATAGGGAAAATTGCTTTTGATAAAATTTAAAAATGTATATCGTATTATTAAGAATCTTAAGTTTTTTAGTTTCAGTTGCAGTTTCACTGTGCTTAGATTTTATAATAAATAAGACGGAATCATGGTAGTTAGCCAAAAACACTGATTATACTTAAGGCTTTGTAATATGTAACAAGACCAATGATGTGTAAAAGATTTTTTCCTTGCATGCAAAATATCTTTCTATACTCTTATTTTATTTTTATTATCTGTTTTGTAGCTAAATGTGCTATTTGTTAGGAACTATGTTTTCTAAAAACCTTCTGAGAGGTTTGTAATGGGTTTTTGTTCTTGAATGGGGAAATTAAAAAATTGGGTAACCTCCAAATCCGGGTTGTATGAAGTATATATTTTGTTACAGAACATTCGTATCATGTCAATGTACTATACTCGCATTACATTGAAAAGAATGAGTGAACTCCTGGGTCTGAGTGATACAGAAACGGAAGATGCTCTTAGTCAGCTTGTTGTGAGTGGAGTTGTGCGTTCGAAGATTGACCGACCTGCTGGAGTCGTTCATTTCAGGTACATACTATAAATATCCAATGGTAGCTGAAGTCAATTGTAGGTACATACTATAAATATACAATGTTATCTCATGTCAATTGGTACTACATACTATAATTATCCAAGGGTAGCTGAAGTCAATTGTAGGTACATACTATAAATATACAGTGGTAGCTCAAGGCAATTGTAGGTACATACTATAAATATCCAATGGTAGCTCAAGGCAATTGTAGATATATAATGCTAGCTCAAGTCAGTTGTAGGTACCTACATACTATAAATAACAAAAGCATCAATTTACATATCTTTCTATAATAGCGAGAACATAAGCTTTTTTGAAATTATGTTTGTATCATTAATTTTGATGAAAAATTATAGGAGATATGGTGATGCTAAAAAAACACCTTTGAGGAATATTATATAAAGATAATAAATATTTGTTTTCAGTTTGAATATGGACGCATCAGACCGCCTCAACGAATGGTCGAACAATTTGAATACTCTAATGCAATTGGTCAATAAAACTACGCATCTTATTAATAAAGAAGAATGCGTACATAAACATCTTTTAGCGACAGCAGAATAAACACATATATAGATTTTACTTATATATTAACATATTTTCTTTACAAGATGGAAAAATTGTAAAATTGATTATTAATGTTCCAATAAATGTGTGTACTTTTAACCTTTATAAATTATTTTATGAACTTGAATCCCATGGAATAATTATTATGCCTATATATTTTTAAGCCAGAAACAGTGTGCTCATGTTGCCGTGTTCCACTTTTAAGGATACGAGGCATTCCAACTAAGTTGCATCTTTTTTACTTACATAAAACCCTCTAAAGGCTCGCACACACTACGTCCGTGGCGGGCCGCAGAGCGTCGCATTGCAAAATTTTGCCAAAGCACACTAGAAGTCGCGCCAAGCCGCACCGCAACGCAATAATTGAGTCAGTCAGCTCTTCGCATTGACCGTGTCCAGTCGAATGCAATTGATAGTTCCGACGAAGAGCTGTATTAATTCAATCTTTTGTTTGACGAAGATTTAGTGTTATGGCCATAATCTCTCCCGAGGTTAAGTGGCGATGGCTGCCCCGCCAGACATAGCACCCGTCTGGCCGGAGGATCCTCCCTTTTATATGGCGGATGAGGAACTTTATTCTCTGTTCCTCACCCCCACTAAATGCATAAAGTTACAATTCTTTCAGATAAATGGGTCGAAAAATGGTACCAAATGGAATTTTTCAAAGCTTAGTTTTTATTACTTTAAGTTATTGTAAGGTAAATTTAACAGAGAATAATATGGAAAACTATATAATAACACAAACAATTACTTAAAAAACGAATAAAAATTTATTTTGAAGGAGTATCTTATTAATAAATTACCCAAGTTTACTATTTATAATAAGGTCTCTTTACCTACGAAATTTCCGTTCTGCAGTACTGGCCATTTCAAATCAAAATAATTTTTGTTTGGCAAAGAATTCTAATTTCAAATTAATTTTATTTTAAAAACATGGAATTATTTTTCCAAAAGTGGTCATTTGTTTATTGATTAGTGTTACATTTTCATCGCATTTCAATCTTTTTTGTCATCATGGATACGTTAAAGATTCGAGTAATTATGGAATATGCGAACCGTCGTGGCAGCAACGCGGCACAGGCGGCACGCAACATCAACGACGTTTACGGAGCTAACACTACAAACCAACGCACCACCTGTTATTGGTTTGCTCGCTTCCATTCTGGGAATTTCGAACTGAAAAATGAACCTCGCGGTCGTCCGAAGACTGGTCGACAATGACGAATTAAAGGCGATTGTGGAAGCTGATGATACACAATCTACGGCTGAATTAGCAGCAGCTTTCGACGTTAGCGTCAAAACAATATTGGTCCATTTGCGTCAAATTGGCAACGTAAAAAAGCTTGACAAATGGGTGCCCCACGAACTCAAAGATCGCCAGCGCGAAGTACGCGTCGAGACGTGCCTTGCACTGCTCAACAGACACACAAATGAAGGAATTTTGAACCGCATTGTTACCTGCGATGAAAAATGGATTCTGTTTGATAACCGCAAGCGCTCAGCAAGTTGGTTGGATCCTGGTTCAGCACCTAAACAATGCCCTAAACGAAAACTTACCCCGAGAAAAGTGATGATCACTGTTTGGTGGTCTAGTGCCGGTGTGATTCATCTCAGCTTCTTACCAAACGGGGTGAGCATTATTGCAGATGTGTACTGTGAAGAACTGAACACAATGATGGAGAAGCTAGCACATCTCCAACCAGCATTGGTCAATCGCTCGTCTCCGCTGCTCCTGCACGACAACACGCGACCTCATACTGCACAGCAGACGGTTTCCAAGTTGCAAAAACTGGGGTTGGAAGTTCTCCATCATCCGCCCTACTCACCAGACCTTGCGCCTACAGACTACTACTTTTTCTAGAATTTGGATAACTCCTTGGTGGGAAAAAAATTCAATACACGAGAGGCAGTACAAAATGCCTTTGAAGAATTTGTTGCCTCCCGTCTAGCTGATTTCTTTAAGAAGGGCATCAATAAACTGCCACTGCGCTGGCAAAGATGCATTGATTGCATGGGTGATTACTTCGATTAATACAAATAAAAAATACATGAAAAAAATTCGTTTAAATTTTTTCATACAAAACGGCAATTTCATAGGTAAAGACCTAATATTAATAAATCTGTAGTCCTGTCTGTACTTTTATTATTTTTCCAAAATTTCCCGATATGCATATTATATGAACGATACTGATCACGAATATGCCATTATTATTTTTTTGTCCGTCAGTCTGTCTGTTTGTTTGTCCTGATTTAACACTAAAACGGCTTGACCTATCCTTATGAAATTTTGTACACGGGATGCTTATATCATCGGTCAGTTGATAGGGTATAAGAAATTTCAATATTACTTTTAGATAATGTAAAAAAAAAATTTTTTTTCTTAATTCAATTATGTACTCGTTAACTATAAGTCACTCCATGAATGATAAGTAACAAGAATTTTCAATAACACTTTCGAGCAGGCTACAATAAAGAATTATTTTTTATTGAAATAAGTATACATACTAGGTCCTTAAAAAAATTGCGTTTTTTTATGGGTAGAGTTAAACCGGAAAAATATGAAATTATACATATTTTATTCAATCGATGTAGGTATGTACCATTATTATCTATGCACTTTCACTATTTGACAGGTAGTTCATTGATTCCATAGCTAAAAAATTGTGGGAGCGAGAATCAATAGAATCTTTGAAGGCGGTTTGGACAGCCTCATCGGAATTAAATTTATTTTTTTGCATGAAATTGTCCAAATTCTGAAAAAAGTGGTAATCTGTTGGAGCTAGGTCTAGGGAGTATGATGGATGGGTGTCGGCGTGTCGAAGACATTCCAATCGCAGTTACTCTAATTTTACGACCGTTTGTCGTGAAGTATGGGGTCTACCGTTGTCCTGAAGCAGTAGTTGGCTAGAGAGATTGACCAGTCTCGGTTGTTTAACGGCTAGCTTTTCCATCATGGTTTGCAATTGTTGACAATACAGGTCTGCCGTTATCGTCTGACCAGATCTTAGGAAACTGTAGTGTATGACACCAGTACTGATCCACCAAACACTTGCCAGTACATTTTTCTGAGTCAACTTTCGCTTGGGTCAGGTTTTGGCCGGTTCTCCGGGGTTCAACCACTGTGATCAGCATTTCCGACTGTCGTAAAGGATCAGTTTTTCGTCACAAGTCACAATACTCCTCGTTATACGTAATACACTTTCCTCGTTATTGTGAAGGTTGAGTTATGTAACAAAACATTTAATGCGTGTTTATTGGTGAGCTTCATTCAATTCATGCGGTACCAGTTTCTCGTACTTTTCCACTTTGTTTCAAGTGAATTAAAATTGTTAGCCTGCCACTAACTCTGACGTGGTTTGTGATGGATCCGCTTTCACGATCACCTTTAATTCTTCATTAAAAACGGGTCTCCGGCCGTCCACTGGGTTTGTTTCGTATAGTACATATAGATCAAAATTTCCAGAACGAAAACGTTAGAATCAAAAAGTGTCGTGCTTTCTTTTACAGTAGTTTCCCCATACACATTAGATATTAATCCTTCGAGCTGATTCTCCAGCGCTGATGCCACGGTGGAACTTACATTCGTAATTTAGCGATATTTTAAGTTTTCCATTTTGTGAAAAGTACGATGTCAAAAAAAGTCAAATGGTGCGAAAACAAATGAATTACTAAATTCGAAATGCAAATATACAAAACTAAATTTCAATTTAGCATTCTTAAAACTAAACGACAGATATTTGATATCAAAGTGGCCAGTTCAACAAAACGCCTATTAAACCACTTTAGTTGTAATTAATTTACTACATTCAAGTCTTTCGTGAATAAGTTATCTATGAAAAAGATAAGATACGGTTAAACGCTCCAAATTATTAGGACATTAGTACCTACCCATTTGATAACCACGTTACTAAATTATTCCAAACAAATAATAATTGTGCACCTGTCTTTAAAAGACAATACTTTATTTCATCGAACAAAATGTTAACATTTTTTATATCTACGTTGATTCCTTTAAGTTTAGTTTTAATGTTTAGGTTAATAAACAGGAGACATAAACCTCCTATTTACGGCGTTTACCAACAGAGAAACAAATATTACTGGTTAAAATTTATGTTGATGTACGTGTTCCTTACAGCAAGACAGGTATGCCCTTCTAAATATATAATGTTTATTTATGAATATGCTTAACATACCTAAACCATAAACCGTGTTAACTTCTTTTATTTGTAATATTATAATACATATATTCATTTTAAATGATTATATTTGGGGAAAACAGTCTCTCATTTGATTATGTCCCAGTAAAAACATTTATGTCACTGTGGTATATTAATGACATCGAGCAATATCAACCGTTATGTACGAAATGACTCAGTAATGAGTATATTTGACTCTGTGCTACACGTTTTTATGTCATGTGCTTATGTAACAATAACTTTGACGTTATATTTTACATCCGTTTAATATGGAAAATGGGAAATTACAACTGTGAAATAATTTTGATAAAAATATTGGCGGTCAAAATATTGTCACGACCTGTTACAACCTGATTAAAAAGATAAAGAAAATCCTGTTCCCGAAATATCTCTAAGCAACTACAAACTTCTCAGGACTTCGAAATAATGTTCGCGTCGTAAACAACCGACCATTTAAGCGACCCAGGCGCGGCGCCGAGGCAGTTCTGTTTTGAATTACAAAGCGATAACAACGAGCGATAAAAGGAAGCGAAACCACAGTGTAATTTGTAACTGTGTGGAATTGAAATAAATCTTCTTCACGTCAATCAACGGCATTTTTAATACGCACGGGTGTAACAATATTATTATCTTTATATCACCTTAATTTTCAAGTTACTGTTGAAGTAAGACACCTACAGAAGTAACTAAAGAAAATTCGTATATACCTACTTACCTATCTACTTTCATATGTATTTACTAAAAAGCTGTTATTTTGATATTACAAACAGAGTATTCAATTTATTAATTGTATAGATTATATTTATGTGTAAAATTATTATGTGAATGTAATTTGAAACTAAGTTAACTAATTGTTCACTGGAGTTCCCAGGGTATGCGCAAAATGTACTCACGGTGACTGATTTTGTGCACCTCAATGGGACATTTAAAAAAATGGTATTAATATTATTATTGCTGAATAAAAGTTTTTCCTATGTGAATATCGAAATGGTGACTGACCGGTTCAAGAGTAGGTACCTAATATATTTTATCATTGTGTCACGAGGCCAGTCATCCACATTTATACTCATCGATGACTTAAGCTAAATTTATTATTTTAGTTTGTAAATTATTTGAAACGACTCCATGCTGTGGAAGTAGGTAAAAGTGACGATGGTACAATTCACATACATCGGCAGGATGAACATTTGGAGCAGATTTATTATCTTGGAGATTATCCTACGGTAAGGAACACCTGTGCGTTATCAATATTTAATCAATATGTACCTACTACCAATAACCACACTAAAAATAAATCTGTATAGGTACCTAATGTACCTACGAAAAGTTATAGGTGCATTGATTTTTTTAAATAAAATTGAAATCTACAAATATTAGATACTTACCTAACAAGATTTTGCTTTGAAGATGTTAATTAAAATAGATTATGATTTAAATAGGTACCCAACTAACATTTTTTTTTAAATATATTTAGCTAAAATTCAACTGGTAATAGTAGGTATGATTAATTATTAATTACATGAAGAAATTTATATTTAAATATAATATTACCTATTCAAAACTCAATAAAGATTTGGTTTTCCAGTCTATTGACGCAGTTTACTTCAATGGAATGTCTAGTAAAGGTGATGCAGTTATATGTGGGTTAGCACGTCGGCCAAACAACGAATGTGATGCATTTATGATCTTGAAGGTGAGATTTTAAACTTTTAACATTAGATGCATGGGCTTAGTAAGGAGGGGAGGGGCAGGGTAGTCACCGCCCGCTCTATAAAATTCATTGCCTACCTTAGATAAATCGACAGTATTAAAGGAATATACCGTTTTTCTTTTCATCTTGAGAAAAAGAAATTGGCTTTGACTGGAGAAAAACAAGCTAGCTGGCTGCCCTTCCTAGGAAAATTCGCTAGCTACGATGATTATATGCATAATGCTCAGCGCGGGAAAGTAGTTACTTACCTATTTTATATTTTGAAGAGTTTTAAAGTTTACGCTATTTGTCTACATAATTTGAGAATTTTATAAGTTAACGAATGAATACTTTCAGTGTTAGATACATATACACACAGAATATATACAGTTTAATCTACATTTGAAGTCCTTCAGATAAAATTTTAAAATCATGTGAAACGCAGAAGTATCACGACACACATAATTAATTCTATCAAACCCTTAAATTTAATTAACTATGTTATACCAAATCTTATTTTTTATTATGGTTTCAGATAAATAATGAAGAATTATATCTAAGTCCCCAACTACCTGATACGTATTTACAGCAAAATTCACAGGAACAAGGGAAATATAAAATCCAAGGTATCGAAATTAACAATTTCATACCAATGCGAACTTGGCAGTTGTCTTATAACGGAGAAATGAAGTAAATCTACCTACCTACCTATCTACCTACGTTATTTTATAGTTTTAGTGAACTTATCTATAGATAAGCCTTTAATTGGATTTGAAAGTCAATTTCTTTGTATGCTGATAATTAAGTAAACATTGTAATAAATAATTATTAGCACACGTCAATTTGGTTTGAATATGCCGAAGAGAGAGAGAGAAACATCAGGATAGACTATCGGAGTCACCGGGATTTTCCTTGATATCTTCATTACGGAATCACAGATCTTGTAGGCGTAATGAGGATTAATTGCAAGCAATGTAGAGAAATGCACGGTTCGAAGATCCAAGATAAGATTTGTGTTTATTTGGGGTTGCCCCCAGTGGCCTCCTTCCTCCTCTAAATATGTTGGCGATGTCCGTAGGGGACTTACGCCCGGTTTCCGAAAGGTTGATCATCACAAAAATTAACTAATCAACTGTGAAATCTCTTGTTAAGTGTATATTGAGTTGCTAAAAGCATGGTTAACTACTTTAATTTGATCAACAGTTCAGTTGACAGATATGTCAAAATTTAGACTAAAATCGCTTGTCAAACGCCATTTTGGGTTTCTCGAAAGCTAGTTAAGTCATGATCATAGATTAATGTACTGTCAAACGCGTTGTCAAGTAATCAGTGCTCCTTAACGAGTTAACTATTGATTTAAGTTTATTTAAAACTAAAATTTTGTTATAAAACGATCATGTCTCTCACGGTTGCCAGCTTGAGCATTTCTAGCAGTGAAGGTATTTAACTGTTTCTTAGTTCTTGGCACTTAAGCGGTACTATTAAACTCTAACGCAATTACCTCCCAAGTTTCGTTTTTTTTGTTGTTGTAAAAACTGCATTAGTGCTCTTATTTTCTATAACATCTTTGTACCTGCAAACAAAGTCTATTGTAATATAAACGCACAACATACTGTATCTACATAAACAAAACAAATATTTTCAATTATCAAGCCGTCAAACCTTTGTACAGTTATTCCATATGTAGGAACTTACCTTTGACTTAGTTCCAAAAGCTTACACTTTTCTTTTTCGGTGAAATTTTTTCCCCGTGAACTCATTTTATAATTTTTGTAGTAAAATCGCAATAATATAAACAAAGAATAGTAGGTATGTAATACTCCTAGCGTGTAATAAAAGCGGTAATCGTACTCGTCTGGACGCACAACTCATAAACAGCTGTATCATAAATATCAATGTCAAATCAAAATGATCATAGATTAGTAAATTTAACACTAATCAACGTTTCAGAAACTCGAACTAATTTGACAACGATGTTAAGTTGACAGCTGTGTCAGTTGAACGATAGTTTGATCAACCTTTCAGAAACCGGGTGATAGTAACTGATCTTGAACGTCCACCGATCCGACAAGCTCCAGCCAGAACGGTCTTTTCTTTGGGTTCCGACTCAGTGGGTTGCCTCGAACAATCTTGATATAATATTAATGGTCTGCACGGTGGGATGCGACTCCAGTAAGAACCGTCCTTCAAGCCAGTCGTTGTAAGCTTATGTAGCTGCATGGGCCACAGAGCACAACTGTTGTTGCTAGCGCACGGCGTCTCTACTTTCTTTCAATTTATTTTATTTTCCACGTACTGGTATGACACATGTTTCTTTTTAAATAATCACATAGAAGTAATTCTATGATCATTATAATATGTTATTTTGTATACCTAACTAGGTATCTCTGAATTATTTGAACATATAATTAAAATTTGAGGTAGGTACTTATCTAGTAACAATAGTACCTACTACAAACCTACAGTATAAGGTCTACTATATAGTAGAAAATGCCGTAGAAATATGGTTTTAAAAACGGTTACGAAATAAAAACAAATTTTACTCTTTTTTTATTACAGACCTAAAAATAATACAGAAAAAAAAGCTACAGTAAAACTCTCACTGACGTGGAGTGCAGTTTGGGCGCCATTTAACTATGACTCACAGATGTCGCCGTGGAGTATGGCTAATGATATGGCCCGAGAACCTTGGTCCCGTGACTACTTTCAATTACTGAAAAAGTAAGATTAATAACTTTAATTTTCAAGTCGTTTCATTTTGAAGATAACGGGAACAAAGTCGCAGGCAAAAACTAGAGTTCCATTAAATAGGAAAATTTTCGATCAAAAGCTAGACGTCGCGTCGTGGTTGGCATTTTTATTTGACTAGCTGCATGGTCCACGGTTTCATCAGTGTTATGTTTATTTGACTTCAATGCCCACCGCCAACGTACTCGTATTCTCACCTCCCTTCTTTTCTTACACCTTGCCAGATTGCGTGACGTTCATGGTTATAGCTCCGATCGGCAGAGTAGTACGTGAAGTTATATAGACTATTACCATCCTCAAGAAATAACCTATAAAATGTAAAAAGAATATTTGAAATCTGACTGGTAGATCCAGAGATTAGTACCTTCAAACAAACAACCTCTTGACCATTACAATAGGTATTGTAAGGTGTAGATGATAATCAAGTATGTAGCTGTGTTCACAGCTGTTTCATCTTTAATGTTACCTATATTAACAGTAACGTCACATTCAATTGTATCTGAATTAACTGTACAAGGAATTAACTGTATTATTTTGCTGTAAACATGTAAAATAAGTAGGTAGGTATATATAAATTGACATTGTAGTATACATCTATCACGTCATCGTCTCGTTTTACCGAGATATCTGGAAACTCACCGTAGGAACACAACACAAGGTTATTTGACTGCGATATTGTGTAGGGTGCAGGTATTTACCAGTCAGACTGGCCCGAGTAATAGAGAGAAATCTCCAAAGAAATATTTATCTGTGCCCTACCTCTCTTACTTTTCCAGATTACACCAAACACATTACGAGCAAATGGGCTTATTAAAAGGATCTGTTGTGCTTGACGGAAAAGAGTACGCTCTTAATATGCCGTGTATGAGGGATCACAGTTTCGGTAAAAACCCATTTTATATACCTATACAATTAGATAGCTAATTATACATTGAAACATCTTAAATCGTTCGTTTAATACAGGTCCTTATCGAAACTGGCGAACGTTCCATCGATATGTGTACCATTTTATATTCCTTGAAAATGGTGACTGCATGGCTATAGGCAGCGTATCTCAACCAGCTATTTTATCGCAGTAAGTATTTTATTTAAGGGATAACCTCACACGCAAATTGATTCTAATAAAAAATAATAACTTGTCCTGGACCATGGTAGTTTCTGATTTTTCTAAATATCTTCTGGATAGTGGCTGGCTCGTGGCATATGTAATAGGAGTTGTGCGATATGTGGTAACCATATTGTGCATATAGATTTTGTAGTTGCTGTAGAAGCTACGATGTTTACCAAATGCTGAAAATCGTGTAAACACAGGGGCGTACCTACCTAGAGTGGAGTAGGCCCTGAGATTTGGTGTTATGTTCTTCAAATAAAGAGTAAAAAATATGTAAAAAAAAATTGTATGGCAAAGATGGGCATTTGTCATGGCATCAGTATAATTAGATGATTTTTTCAGTCTTACTATCGGTTATTTATGTCGTAAATCAGACCAGGCAGTTTTTCCAGTGGACTTCTGCGATTTCCAACTTTACCAGCACGGTGAAAACCAGATATTACCCAAGGACTACGGTTTCATTTTTAGAGCAGGTAAAAACATTTTCAATAATTATAAAAATATTAGTAAATAAAACGTCAATATATGTTACTATAGGTAGGTATAATCTAGGTACCTATTTGATACAGGTGGTGATTTCAAAATTATTTTACAGGTGGTCAATCATACACAGTGAAAGTAAAGGTTAACGAAGAAGAAATATTCTATATAGGCAAAGAGCGTATAGCCAAACTCTACGAGCGTTGGTCCACTGTTGAAATTAATGATATCAAAGGATGGGCTTGTGTGGAGTGGCATTATAATAATGTTCAAGGAAAAAATAATTAAATTCTATCAAGCATTAATGTTCTATTTTTAATTGTATGACTATTTCGATTTAATTTAAGAGTTTGTCGTATTATTTCAAAGTGTTTGTGAAAATACAATAAAGTCTCGAAATTTCCAGAACAGGTAATAGCGTGGAAAATCACTGGCCAATATTAATCAGTTTGGTCCTTAATTGTAACTGTAGGTACCTACCACTTACTATATTTTTGAACTAAACTTACATATATAGGTATGTATATAAATGGGAGAGGAGAAAAAGGAGACAAACACACACCTAGCACTTACTCAAACATTTGGGAAAATATAACAGTACAACTAATTTTAGTTATATATATGCATCTCAATAAAAACATAAATGTGAAAAAGGGCCCAAATTCGGTAGAAACGACTTTTGAGGTAGTCGCTGTCACCGATAAAAGACCTGAGATCTAAAGTGAGCCAAGTTCCATAGCTGTTCCTTTAATTATAGCTGTAGGAACGTAACGTCAATTTTTCATTCATTCTTTAATTCATTTACAAAACAATTCGTGAGGTACTTTCTTTGATATGGGAAAATTAACTTGACAAGTGTTAATTATCAATAAACGATAAAAAAATTGACTCCTTTAATTAAAAACTAACGTAAAGTGTACATATTGACTTATGGAGAGGTCGAAAGTAGTTCGTAATAGTTCGTGTAAATGTTAACAGAGGGCCCCGGTGTGGGCCGCCTCCTGGGGCACACATTTTAGTCGAAGGACCCAGGTTCCGAGTTGGCAGATGAGGTATCTGGGCCTCATCCTGGACGGAAGATGGCGGTTCGAGTCCCATTTTGTGGGACTCGGACCGCGTATAATGGGAGAGGCTGCGGCTCTTGGTCGGCTCTTCCCGAACTCGGTAGGGCCGGGCACGAGCTGCCGACGCCTTTATGCGGGAGTCGTGAGGAGCATGGCCGTCTATGGGGCACCGATTTGGGTGGATGCTCTCGGCGCCACAAGCAGACGTGTGCTGCGTGCTGCACAGCGTGTTGTGGCGCTGAGAGCCGTCCGTGGATACAGATCGGTGTCCGCGGGGGTGGCTTTCGTGCTCACCGGGTCCCCGCCTTGGGAGCTGTAGGCGGAAGTGCTCGCTGCCGTTTACAGAACACCACCGCGAGGAGAAATATGGGGGAGCATCCAGCTCCTATAGAAGTGGAAAGGCTGCGACGTGAGGCCCGTCAGGAGATGATAAGGAGATAGGGGGAGGACCTGGCGGATGCGCGCTATGGGCGATACACCATAGACGCCGTCCGCCCGGTCCTCGAACGGTGGATAAATAGGGACCGGGGCTCCCTGACGTTTAGGCTTGTGCAGGTGCTATCCGGACATGGCTGCTTCGGATGGTACCTGCACAAAATAGCCCGCAGAGAGCCCACCACCGCGTGTCACGAGTGCGGTGCGGTGGAAGACACGGCGCAGCATACTCTTTCTGAGTGTGCTGTGTGGGACGAGCAGCGCCGCGCTCTAACCGCGGTGGTAGGAGGGGACCTCTCGCTGCCGAGTGTGGTGAGAGTCTATGCTCGACAGTGAGGGGTCGTGGCATACGATGGTTTCCTTCTGCGAGGACATCATCTCGCAAGAGGCCGCGGAGAGGGTCCGCGAGGGGGATCCCCTAAGCGTCCCTCTCCGACAAAGAAGACCGGGTGGTCGGAGGAGGCGATTCATTCGCGAACTCCCGCCACCATAGCCGAACTAGGGGAGACGGATCGGGGGCCCGTGTTTCCCATTGCGCAGGTACGGTGGACGGAGGAGACAGCTAGGGTGTACTATGCTACCTGCAGGTCCCGGGTCGCCCCATCGTGGCGGCGGATGGAGTGAGTAGGAGTCTCACATAACCACTCGTCCCCCCGGGCGGGTGTGTACCCATGACGGGTTCCTCCACATTTAAAAAAAATAAAAATGTTAACACTGGCCGGTGTATCGCACTTTTCTTTTCCGAAATTGGCTGCGCGCTAATCTTTAGTCTGTTATTCTTTACGTCCTCTATAATCAGTACTATCAGCAGAGTAACAAAAAATACATTAAAAAAAATATAACACAATAACCTTCCTCAATAAATAAGCTTGAAAATGGTATAAAATTTTTTCAACCGATAGGTAGTT
This sequence comes from Saturnia japonica, assembly GCA_033032175.1. Taxonomy (NCBI): domain Eukaryota; kingdom Metazoa; phylum Arthropoda; class Insecta; order Lepidoptera; family Saturniidae; genus Saturnia; species Saturnia japonica. Next base: position 12,624,350 of record CM065314.1, read on the forward strand.
TCAAGAAGTAGTTCCATCAAACAAAACAAACAATCTTTTGAGCTTTAATATAAAAGGAAGTCGCGGATTGTTTAAACTGTGTATTAGATATTGTCTTTCTTCTTCTCTCTAACTTATATCTTTTTTCTCTCTCATGTAATGAAATGTACCTAAACGTGACGCACCCATAAAATTTCACTGTTCTCGTCCAAAAAAAAAAATGTTTACAAATTATGTTTAAAAATAAAACCTGCGCATCATTAAGTAGGTACTTACAATTTTTTTGCATTTTAACTTTAACTTTAGTGACAAAATTGATATAAGTGCATCATTATTAGTATTATTACTTGAAAAACACTTAGGTATACTTACTACACGACATCCAGTGGGTACAAAAGGTGTATAAATAATAAGTACGATATACTGAAGAAAAAGCTATATTTAGTAACAATTAATTACGAAATTTATCCAATATTTAGTTTGTATATAAAATATGGACTAGAAAATGTTGGTTTAAATTATTGGTAGGTACATTACAATTTTTGTGCTTTCTTTCTACATCGAGAAAATATATTGTAATAAATGCCAATAAAATGTACGATGCCCTATTTCATTGAATAGATATCTATAATAATTTCTTTATTATGACTTTTGTTTCCAATTAATCTTTTTTATTACTTACCTACAAGTTGATTTTATTATCTTGTACCTATACCGTAAATAGGTATAAATACACAAATTTGAGAACATCTCAAAAATAAATAAAACAAAATGTTTTTATACTGATTTAATACGATATAGATAAAAAATTTATATAATTACTAAATATTCGGGTGACTAAAGGAGACCTTGTACTTATTTCAGCTTACTATAAGACCTTTAGGTTAATACGACAACAAACTTTCCAGAAAGTTTATTCTTTTAGGATGAAATGAAGAATAGTATATTGCGTAAAAGCGTTTTTAAATAAAGCGAACGCGGTATAATTTACTAAGCCCTTAAAATAAGACTTAAATGAGATGTAATTCCAATAAATACTTATTGCAGTCAATTAGGTTCTCTTACATGAAATGAACATCGACAATGAGATACAAGTTATGGAAGACAACTTTATTTACTGAAATTTTGTATAAATGAAACTTTAATTTGGTTCAATTTGAATAAATTATCGAACTATTTTTTACATCATACTCTATACTGCATTTTTTATTCCCACGGAGTGAATTGACAAACACTAATGTCAAATTTGAAAATAATGTTGTCACATTTATTTTAGTAGTGTTGTGCTACCCTATATTTTACGGTACAAATAATAGAATTGTAAGTTAAATATTTTGTGTTAAACAACATAAGTGATCACTTACTATTTATCATTAAATAATTCAAGAACTTATAAAATGGCAATCAACCGAAAAAAAGGAAAAAAGAACACTTTGGTTGACCCACGAATACGAGAGATGCGAATTTGTCTCCCTTATTCGGGCTTCACATATGATGGGTTCAATGTTTTTTGTAAAAAACTTATCAGGTGACATCACTATTTTAAAAATACAATAAACAAACAGCACATGAAATGTCATTCCACTCCGTGGTAACAAAAAACACATAAATTTTAAATTGGTTTACATTTTAATCTAGACAGACAATTGACAGCCATTTTTAGATAAGTCTAGACTACCTAAACAATCGACGTCTATTAATATATTGTTTTTGAAAAAATAGTAATTTTTACGTTTATCATCAATTTTTATTATTTATATTAAACTACGCAATCTCTATATAATCCTAATACAATCAAAGGATTATCCATTCTTCATTTAAACAACTGTCTTCGGTTTCTAAAATTAGCCTAACCACACGTTTTGAAGTCCACTTCCATATTAAAACAAGTCACGTCTAGACACTTCAAAAGTTACAATAATATCAAGAGAATTATAACAATTACCTACTTAGGTATAGACTTTTAGAATTTGGTCATTACAATCAAGAAAATCCTTCGAATATTCATAATAGTAGGTGTTATGAAATATGATACTTTCAAGTATTTGAATGGATATTTTAATAATACTCGATTATAATTCTCTAACTTCCTTGTTAATTTATGAATAGAGAGTTATATCCGATTATTACATGATACATGTCATTACTGATTTTTTTTTTAATAATTTTCTTGATATGATTTACCTAGGTACCTACTTATACAGTAATAATTATATTGGGATATCTAGTTTTAAGTTGTCCTAGTTCCATGACCTATCGGAAGGATCTAACAGAAATGCACAGATTTGAAGAAAAAAATGAAATCTCCTAAAATAGTTCTTAAAAAAACTTAGGTATCTATTTTATTTTATTTAGTATTCGAAAAGCTGTTCTTGAACAATGTTTTTTCTTGTCTATAATATGACCTATTGACGTACCTTCGAGAATAAAATTTTGTGTAGGGAAATTAAAATCAGTACTTAGGTAGGTAGGTACTTATTAACTTATTCAGACGATAATTTACTTTTGACTTGTAAGTTTTGTGTTTAAATTGAGAATTTAAAAAATGGTGTTTAATTTAAAAACGTCGATATTAGAGAAGCTTACCTACATCCTCCGAATAAGCCATGGAGTACTCCATCAATGGTTTTTGTTTAGATCACTTGTTTAAATTTCCGATGTTATTATACATAATTAAACATACATTAGTGTACGTAGACAAACACTAATTTGTGAAGCAAGTCTAAAATTATTCAAGTATAATATTACTTTAATCGAACATATACTGGTGAACTTATAAACCATATTTTGTACTTTGTTATACAATTAGTATTATTTTCCGAATTCTACATAATCTAACTTTATTTATTGGCATTCACTTGGAGATACTAAAATGTAGATCTTTAATTAGATCAACATTACATATGTATTATTGGAATGGATAATAGACTAGAGTTATTACTGATCACAGCACCTATATAACATAAATATCTCCTTTATAATAAAATGTTCATAACATTTTACATCGAGACGGTTATGGTTACACGTAGTAAGGCAGAAAACATTTATTTTATTTTATTAAATACTGTTTTTAAAACATCACAACTTATTACTATGAAATTGAAAGCTCATTTGGCTGAATTGGACTTACCTTTGTATTATTGTAATTAATAATTCACAGCTAACACATAAATAATAATGTACATAGAAGTAGTATGTAAATAATCTATGACTAAATATATTTCACATAATAGAATTATAATACTTATAAATAATATAATACTTTCGGTAGTAAATTCAATTATGTGCACAATTAAAGCAATAAAATTAAACTAACTTTCTTAAAAGTAAATAATTATGAATAGTGATATTTTGCGCGTATTTGGATTTTGACTAGATTTCTTTTTTTTTACATACAAAACAATATCAACGAGTAACTATGAATTATATTTAAGTTTTACGTTTGACCATAAATATGTAATAAACTGTTCAAAGATCTAAAATAAGAATTGTGTCTTTATTCGCTTTTACTGCAACATTTCGCTTAAGCTCTAAAAATATATAACAAAATCAAAGACATTAAACATAATATTGTCTTTAAACAAAATAAAGGCTTTCTTTAAATTAAATTAAATATACTGTAAATTAACAAATAAATCATATTATCTTTTAATGTCATAATGAAAAACATATTAATTTATCTTTTTGGGTGAATTTAGACTTAAAAACACTTAAATTAGATATAAAAACAAGGATCCTTCTTATCGTGCCACATTACCAATGTTTAACTACAACGCAGCAACGTGTATTTAAGACTTTTATGTAAGAATATTTTTCAGTATGGCAACAAATTTTATAGAAATTAGTTGTCAACAATTGTCAATTTAAAAATAATTTTAATTTGTTTAAAAATAAATAACTTTGTTAATGCATAGTCAATTAACTTAGACAGCACTAAACATAAATATAAAACACAAATTATTACCAGTGTCTGTACTCAAAATATGTATGCATCTTAATACTTAAAAGACACATCTTTGATTTTCTTTTCACAATAACTTATTACATCTCATAAAAACTAAAAAAAAAAAACAAGAGTCAATAAATAAAATACTTAATGTAGAAATCACAACGAAACTAAAGCGATGTGTAAATAAATATCGCAAATAAAATAACATAGTGGAATCAAGGATCAGTAAAACATACTGAACTATGTATGAAATTGTACTGAGTACTGAGAAAGCAATCCGTTTATAATAAACACATAAAAATAGCATTTATGAGATTTCATATATAGAAATATAAAATTCAATTCCAGAAATGTATGCTAAAAATACTGAAATCGCTTTAAAGCATTTGCATTTTATTTGATTGGTTATTGGAGATTACAAACTGCAGAAGTACCTGGCGCATGGTCTAGCTGGGCGCGACGTCGCTTGATTCCTTCAAGATATACCTCACGGTTGAACAGACCGGCCGCTAAAGGTACTCTGTTGGTAAATATTTTTAGCAATAATTACATTATACTTAACCTATCTTTGTACAAAATATTTCGATAGGTTTGGATAATATAGTAAAACAGTATGTGTCCAAACGAGAATATAGTGATTTTTATGAAATCTCTAAATAACGATTCCAATATATCAAAACAATTCTTGAAGAAAACATCGTTTATTTCATCATCACAAAAAAAAATTATGTTATAGTGGTTTTACAGCCGACTGGCTAAATCCCCCCCCCCCCCCCCCCCCCAACATCGATGTCAAAACAATGATGTTTTCGAACTCAACATTGATATTTCAGACACATAGATGAATATGGATCATCCCTAAAACAAGGTTTTATTGTTTGCATGAAATATTTCTTAAAAATACGTATAAAGCTAATAAAAATACGGAACCGACGGTGACTCAATGGTCACGTCCCCACTAGCCCATCAGAGGAAAACATCGTGACGAAACCATGGTATGGTGGTAATACACACACGGCTGGCTACCACCATCAAGTTGAAAATCTGTGTTGCCAGCTGCTTACCCAGACCGTAGTCCTTAGCGTGTTTCTTTCGGCTAAATCTTCACTTAAAAAAAACCTTTTACAAATGAAATAACTTACACGTCTGTGCCCGGCCGCAAAGTACTTGAGAACAACGCCCAGACTGGTTTGTGATCACTAGTACAAACAGATTGTACAGAATTGTACGCGAGGCATTTCAGTCCTGTCGTAACCGGAACTGTACTGATACGACGGAGCCCTAGTATACAAATAATTTATATGACATGAACATTTAATAAAATACAGTAATTAAGCGAGATGTCTGCTCCGGACTGCACTTATTGGGGGGCGGCAAAATATCACAATATGTATATTAAACAATGACTTACAAAATTCAACTTAAATTTAAAACCTATTTCATTTAATATTTTTCTCACACCTACCATTCGGATGGATTTAAAATGAACACAGAACTGATTATTATATTTTCATCTATGATGGAGCCGGGGAATCCCCTTTTTGTTTGTTATCTTGTTTGTTTTAACAAATGGCAACCGCCTGTTTACAAATCAGTGGCCCTGTTTTATTTTGTTCTCTGATCGTTAATGAATATTATAAACTTTTAATGTTAAACCTATACAAAATAATAAAAGTATTGTTCTTAAGATTTTTATATTTACCGGAAAATGCTGATGATGAACCTAGTGGCATAGACCTTGCCTTAAATAGTATCCTGTCCGTGTACGCTGGTGCTCTTTGTTTACTGGATGTATCAAATTGTTGGCTTCCTGGATCATACTGTTAAATATTTGAAATTAATATAGACTTTTTTAACAAGATTACAAATATAATTGAAAGTGTTAATACCTTATATGTAGGAGGGAATGTGATAGGGGCTTCTCGAAAATCCCTAAAAGCTGCACCGTCTTCTAATATCGCTGTTAACTGGTCGGCGTGAAGTAATCCATGAGGCAAATGTGGAGGTAGGGGAAACTGAAAACCAAAACATCACCATGTATCTCACAGAACAGTGTTGTAATTCTATGCAATATTATATGAATAGACGATAAACTGTAGATTCACAGTATAAATAATAGTTTATAAAAAAAAAACTAAAAAACACGCTTTTATAGAGAATCCAACTAAAAAATAGAAAATAAATTTTAATAAATTTGAATTAAGAAAAGTGTAATTTTTTTTTATAAATATAAATTAAAAATAGTGTAAATAAGAAAAAAAAATTAAAGTAAAAAAGCGAGGTAAAAGGCTTGAAACTCCGGTGCAGTAACTAAGTATTTTTACATAACAAATATCATCGATTCCTGAACCGGAATCGTGAAACTCACTTTTGTTTGTTCAATCCACCGTAGCACTGCAGCTCTTGGTTCACCCAGTCTGAAGTTAAGGTCACCACACCAAAATACATAATCAAAATTGTTTGTAACATCTGTAAAATAAATACAGAACAAGATAATAATAAAAAAATGGTTTATGTAAGTAGATGTTTATAATGTACTAGCGGTGTGCCCGCGGCTCTGCGCGCGTTTATTACTACGCAGTAGTTATTTACATTCCGTAATTAAATTTTTACTCATATTGTTGACAATTCATATGCCATATCAATTGAGGAATGGCATGTATTTCCCATGTACAATTGCCATCAAAATTGGTTGAACATTATTATTCTATTGTGCGATTTCTAATGTATTATTAACTGATCTTGTATCATCAAAATCGGCAAAGAATCAAAGATTTTTTCTTTTTTTTTAAGATTCCTAAAAGTCTTTTTAAAAATTCTTATAGCCCATAATTTATAGAATAACTTAATAAACTTCCTTGTACAAACTTTCATCAAAATCGGTCAAGAATTAACGAAAATAGTTTTTTTACGATTTTTAAAAGTAATATTGAAATTTTTTATACCCTATAAATTGACCAATTACATATTCAGCTCGCGTACAAAATTTCATAAGGGCCGGTCAAGCCATTTTTGAGTTAAATTAGGACAAACAAACAGATAGACAAAAAAAATTTAATGGCATATTCCTGATCAATATTGTTCATATATTATGTCTATTGGGAAATTTGGACGAAAAAATCGCAGATTTCTGTAACTAATGAATTTGAAGTACAAGATAAAGTTTTGCGATAGTAAAATGATGGAATTCTCCATTCTTTCTGCTTTCCCTAACAAAAGCATTCTGCACCTAATGAAAGGCTGAAATGAACTTAAATTGGTAAAACTTAATGAAATTATTTTAAAACCCCAGTTTCAATAATAACAAAATTACCTTTATTTTTATGCCTGCAAGGTAAATTCTTAGGCAAGTCTATAGCCCTTATTATTCTTTTAATGTCAGATACTCTTTCTTTAACTTTTTCCTGGTGAGCTGTCAAATGCGCCGTGACGAATAGAAACGTGGAACCGAATAGAGCAAAAGATATCGCCACCGCGCCTTTTGTGCGAAACGCGGTACCCGGCCGGACGGAGAGACTGGCATCTTCAGGTAAGGAGCAAAACCAGATCAGATCTCTTCTTATGAATACAGTAAGGTGGAGAGTGCCTGCAATTATTCATTTAATCTTAATATCAAATTAGAAATAAAGTTTCATGCTTCATCAGTTTCATCAAGATTAATTAATGATGCCCAAAATTAGGAAATAAAATATATGAGGGCAAAAATTGTCTGATAATATTGCATTACTTAACAGTCCTAGTAGCTTAACTTAAGTGATAAATTTTCTTATCAGTCCTGGTAACTGACTACAATTTTCTATTTAAATTCAAATTGAAATCTTAGGTCTCCATATTAAAGGCATAGCACAGTTTGTGTAACCTTAATTAAAAGTAAAATGTTAAATAATAATATTTGTTAATAAAAATATTTGTTTATTAAAAAAATTGTGGTTTAGTTTTCTTGAAGCTCACTCATTACTGTATAAAATTATTGAGTTACAATGGACACTTGACATACAATTTACTTACCTAAATAGTAAGAATGTAACAATAAATGTGATGGTCCCAAAACTTCTTGTATAGTAATTTCCCATTCTGTTCTTTCTGAATATGACTCCTGAGTGCCGATTGCAAATATATCCGGCACATGTTTTACTTGGTCAGGAAATATGAAATCAGCTAATTCTCTGTAAATATGATTTTTTTTACCATTGTAGACTCATTAAAGAAAAATGTGTACTCTTTTACTCTAAAATTCAGCTTTCAAAAATAATTTATCTATTTATTAATTATTAAAATAATGTCTAAATTTATATATCTTTAAATTGCTGTGCAAATGATCCCGCAGAACACGTGATGTCATATGTTGGATGAGTAATAAATGAATCCAGAAAATTATGAGCAACAACATAATGTCAGCTCAATGCACCAATTGGGTATAGTTTGCTTATACACAAATAACGTCATTCGTTGGTAATGGTTTTTCGTTCGACATTAAGAAGAGCACAAAATATTCAATCTCATTTATTAATTTATAAAAATTATTTCACAAAAAAATGATTGAATGATGATTATAATATTTTATAGTATTTTGTGAATACTGTTAAGTTGCCTATTGTAATTTTATTTATACAGATTGTAACTGGCTCATTACTACATCTATATCAATATTATAAAGAGGAAAGATTAGATTTTTTGTTTGTAATGGATAAACTCAAAAATGACTGAAAAGATTTAAAAAATTCTTTCAGTATCTATATTATAATTTGAAAAATCAATCTATTCCTCATAAAAATGTTGATAGTTTTACACAAAGAAAAAAAAATTGCCTACATGGGTACATTGGTGAGGTTTGTCACATAAAATTAACACGGGTGAAACTCTGTGGCACAGCTATCTTAAATAGTAGCATCATGAAGAACAACATTTGTCAGACCATTTTTCGATTTTTCCCACAGTGATGTAATGCAGAAATAGAGACACTGAATTTACAACTGTTTAACAAATTGGAATGAAGTTCCTGAGTGAGCTATGGAAAGACCTACATTTGATGTTATTAAACACTGTAAAATTTCCAGTTAATAACATCCACCAGAGAACAGAGTTGTTAACATACCTGTAGACAGACAGGTGAGATTTCCTGAATAAATAGAATGACAATCTCAAGAGGGCAAATCGAAGAAATTGTTTACAGAAGGCTTAGGGTAATATTTATATGTAAAGCAATAAGTTTTACCTGGGTGGGGCTTGTCCATTCATATTCCATGTCCCAATAAATATCTTAACCTCTCTGTCTGGAAACACGTGCTCTAACTCAGCAGCTCCTAACAGAGAATGAGATGCAAGTCTGCCATAAAGATAGTTTCTGAAACAATATTTTAAATAAAATAATATTAACTTAGGTTCACAGAAATATAAAAACTAAAAGTATTAAATAGGCCTAGTAGGTAAGCTAATGAGTTTAAATTAAAATTATGGATTTAAATCTTATACTTTCCAGATTTACTACTATACACAATACTATTATTTATTTTTCCTATTTATTTAACATGTACTTATTTGCCATATACAAATTATTATTAATATTTTTTTATCATTAATAATTAAGAATTATTTAAACTATAAAGATAATAAATAACACCACACAACAAAAGTGAAAACTTCATCAAAGCAAGGTTAATAATATGAAACGCAATTTGTCTCAAGCTGACTTTAGCCAAACGAGCATTACATAGCTGAGTGTGACGGCTAAGTCTCATTCAATACCCACAAAATAAATTGCTCAGCACTTCTAAAGAAGTTTTCACTTCAATAACTTTTATTAATAAAACAAAATTTAAGCAATCATGATTGTGATGTAATATGAATTGACTTCATTTAATTAAATTACAATGTATAGTAGTAACCTTTCTCGTGCCTCCTGTGTAGGAATGAGACGGAGAACTTGTGCAGCAAGGAGTGAATTACGGGCTAAGCTATCTGTGCTGCCAGCTCGTGAAGACCGAGTGATTGTTGATTTTGACCTAAGTGAATTTTAAAAGAGAAATTTCATTTTTTTAAATGAAATATGAAATGAAAGTTTAAATATACAATTTAGGTACTTACCTCTTCTTTCGATCTAGAGAACTACTTCTATCACTTTCGGGGGATGAAGATCTATACAAAGACTTAGCATCTGTTGAAATTAAATGATCAGCTGATAATCTTTTAACAAAAAGTTTATTTTTTGTTTTAATTCCTTCAAATGAACCAGAATGTTCAAAACACTTTTTCGTATCATCGTTTTTATGCAATTTTATTGCAGCTTTAGTTATTTCATCAGATTTTGATTGAGTACATGACATTGTTTGATCACTTAGGCTGTTAACAGAGTTTGTTACTGGACTGCAGGGCGTAGATTGTTCATCTTTAGAAGGTGGCCCATCAACTAAACTTTTAGGACGAGATCTTCTGAAGAACGTTCGGCAGCACTTGGGATTATTGTCTTCGTCATTTTGAAGACGTTCTGAACTTTGATTTACGTTATGACAAACTGTGTCAGTGCTGGAATTTTTCTGGTTATCTGAAGTATCCAAGTTACCGTCATAGTTTAAAGCACTATGAGCTAAAAAAGGATCAGCAGGAGATATTGGACGAGACGTAGATTGAGAAAATTCATCATTAGAATCTGTGTCTACATAGCAACCAACTTTTGGCGACTTCTTGACAAACAAACGCTTTCTCAATGACAGTTTTTGCTTTGCTCTCGTGGGTGAGGTTGTCATCTTTAATTTACAGAAGTAAAACTACAAATTTTAAGTTATGATTACATTTTTACTAAATAAAGACAACATAACCTTTCATATTTTATATCTGACATCTGACAAAGTTGTCAATTTAGAAGTTTAGTTTTTTATGACGTAGAAATACACTGCATAAAGTAAATTAGCACAAACAGCCGAAATCATAGAACATTAAAAAAAATAGAATGATAAAATAATACTCAATAAACACATAAGTGTGTTACATGTAATTTGTTTGTTGTTTAATTTCCATTAACCATGACAACCATTGTAATAAACATAAGTAGGAATAAATTCAATTTTACAGAAAGTGCGCCGGAACCAGTTCCAGGAACGAGAAGGTTTAGTCCATTGTATTCAGGGGTTGGCGATAAGTTTCCGCCGACGACAGATTGAATTCCGTTTCCTGTAAATAAAAATATATATATTTTTTAATATACCACGATGGTGGAAAACAAGCATGCGGTCCGCCTGATGGTAAGCAATCACCGCTGCCTATGGACGCTTGCAACACCAGAAGCATCAGATGCGCGTTACCGACCCTTTAAAAACCTGCTCACCCCCCTTTTGAAGCCCATAATGTAGTCCCCTGGGAATAAAAATAATAGTAAATAAAAAATAGTAAGTTAAATTTTTGCATTATACCTACTCATGGGCGTAATTATTACGGTGTGTTCTCTGAACATCCTACAAAACTCCATTGTGCACCGTAGTACAACGTAAAAAAACGACAGTATTGAAGGAATATACCCTTTTTAACCCCCCGACACATACAGAGACGTGTTATAAGTTTAATATTCATTACATCTTGAGAAAAAAAAAATTGGCATAAAGTGGCTGATCAGATGGATGACTAGGCCCTAGAAAAATTCGCTAGCTACGCCAATGATTACTTAGTCTTGCCATAAATATTGTTACAAGGAAAAAAAATTTTTTTTTCTATTGCATGAATCATTTATTACTGTAATATGTGTTATTTTATACATTTTATTAACAATAAAAAAATATGAAGTTACTTTCAAAATGATCGCCATTGGCTTTAATACACTCTTTCAAACGTTGAGGCCAGTTATCAATGGAAACACGCACTTTCTCCATGGGGAAATTCTTCACTGCCAATCTTATGGATTATTTTAGGGACTCCAAATTATCATGGCGTTTAGAGCATGCCATACTCACTAAAACTGACCATAAATCATAATCCAGCGGATTAAGATCGGGACTAGATGACGGCCAGTCTTCAGCTCTGATGGAGTCCGAAACGTTCTTTTCCAACCACGCTTGAGTAACGCTTTATGACCCGGTGCTGAGTATTGCTGAAAGGACCATTATTGGTTATGGAACATGGTGTTGTTAAGAAGCTTAACCACCTTCTCAAGAATCGTATCTTGATAACCTTGTGCCGATGTTTTGATACCTTTTTCACAAAAATATGGCTCAGTCACTCCTTGTTAGATAACACCTCAACAAACCATCACTGAATTTGGATAATGTCCACGTTTTAGTCTGCTGATTAATTGGAAAGCTTCTGTAGAGCTTCGAGCATAAACTCGGTCATTCTACTTGTTAAAACATTGCTCAATAGTAAAAAATTTCTATGACCTCCCTTTGCGTACCCCTTAAGATGTTTCTTTGATTTTACCACCCTATTTATTTTTAAATTGTCAGTTAAATGATGACCAGTGCCTCTCCTTTAGGCTGCAAGTTCAAAGTCATCTTTTAAAATACGCGACATGGTTCTAGGTGCTATATTCATTTCCCGAGATAAAATCTTTTGCTTTCGGACAGGATTTCTTCGAATTCTTTCCTTTACTGCTTTGATCGCCTTTTTTGTACGAATACTACGTGGACGGCCAGATCTTTTTATGTCACAAGCAGAGGAGGTTTCATTGTACCTATCAATAGCCCGGTATACAAACATTCGACTAACACTAAGAGGATGTAGAGTTTCAATAATTGCATTTGTCTCCCTACCTACTTTGTGTAATGCTATCACAGCAATTCGGTACTCTTTATCACCCTACTCTATTTTAACTTCACAAAAATATTTAATACCGATTGGCGCAAAAATGAGGAAACACAATGAATATTCATATAAGAATAACAGATTCCAAATTCAAATGTAGTATTATGTTTTTTTTTTATTGTAACAGTATTTATGGCCAGACTATGTATACTCATAAAATTAATCTTTGTACCTATACATTTTTATAAATACTGTGAGTACAGTGTGTACTGTGAGTATGAGTGAGGTGTGTGTTATAATAAGAGGTTGTTCTTTGAAATTAAGGAACATATTTCTGTAAATGAAGGTACATACATTCCACAACATACAAGTATTAAAATCTTTATACTTATGTTTAAGCAATAATTTATTATTGTACGTGTGTTTGTTTGTTGTTGAAAATTTATTGTGTCTGTTTCCGTTGGTTCCTTGGAAAATTTTATTTCATAATTGGCCACGGTAGGTGGCAAAAAAATATTTCGAAATTAAAATGAAAATAAATTTTTTTGTTAATTTGAAAATACAAATGAACATGACAGATAACGATTGGACTGATGGCAATTAGATCTTTTTTAAAGCGCTTTTTTACCTATTGGTATGTGATTCTTCTGATTGAAACTTTTATTAATGTAATTTTAACTCAATGGGTTAATGTAAACAATTATTTGAAAAACCTCTATTGTAAATAATAAATCTGATTCTTGGTTACATGGACGCCGGCCGCAGAGTGCAAGAGGATGCTCGACTACAATTTTTTTATGGATCTTCAAGCGTAACTTCTTTGTTTATAAACCGATTTAGATGATTCTTTTTTATTGGAAGGGGGATACCTCAGGCGTGGTCCCATTTTAATTTCATTGCCATTTCACCTTCGACTCCGAAGATACTCCAGGGTATTTTTCAAAATCATTAAAGTTGGGTTTCTTTTATTTTAAAGATTGTCTTGTTTCCATTAAGTTACTGTTTGAATAGAGTTTACTGTTCAAAGTGCAATATATAATTATATTTCATTAGTTAATAGTACCTATAATGTGTAGATGCTGATGCACCTCCCTGAAAGTAATCCTGGTGGCGCCTATGATAGATTACAATAGTTTGTTCTCATTTATGGCCTTTGTACCCTTTTGTTGTTATGGTACAGAAACATAAGTAGGTATGTGGCAAAAAATCTTTGCTTCAATATAAGAAAAAAGAAATATTGAGATAAATGTTTAGATCAGATTGATATTCATTTTATAGCTAACCTAATTTGAAAAGCCTTTGAAAAAAAATATAGCAAAGAGGATGGTTTACTCACCGATATTGCACAAATCGCTCGTACACGCTCGATAAAAAGTTCTGAAAGTAGGGTCCACTATATCATGGTTAAGATAATCTGGCTCTTGCTCGCAACCACGTGTAAAGCTAGAAACAACTCCTATGGGGTCCTAGAAAATAATTACAAGGAAGCTTAAGTGTAATTTTTTTTTTATTCGACACACAATTTCACACGTCCATTTAATTCCGAATTAAACAAAGCTTGTATTATTGTATCTAAACAGATGATATACTATATACTTATATATATTTAACATCTAGACATACAACTGACGATTGTGCTCATCACACAAAGGTCAGTCATGAGCGAGGATCGAACTCGCGACCTCTCGACTAATCACAGGTCTGTAGGTGCCATGTAGGTGTATGGTGTATAATCTTTCTATTACATATTATATTTCCTTAATTCACTTTGACCTTATATAATTTATGTACCTACTTAATAAATATCCTTTAGGAACATCCAGAAAATTTCTACGAAAACTCGTCTGGCTGTAAGTAGAGCAGTGTTAATTCCAACACTGGAAGTGAAAGCTGAGTGTGGCAGAAAAAGCATGAAAGTAGAATAAATGCAGTAGAAATGAGCACGCTAAGAGGTATGTTAGGAGTGAAATTGAGTGACAGGATAAGAAATAGTGTGATAAGAGAGCTTTCTGGTGTGAGAGAAGATATAGTCACACCGATTGAAGAAAGGGATGCTTACATGGTTTGGGCATGAAGAGAGGATGAATGAAAGACGAATGACTAAACAATATAAGGCGAGTGTGAATCAAATGGGGACGTTTTGAAGAAAGGTTAGATCAAGAGTAGGTACCTACTCTCAACCGAGTGTACTTGAAAACATTGATGAATGTTGAAGAAGCGAAAGATATGTGCCAGGATCTTAGAAAGTGGAAAGACGTGGTCTGTGCCTATCCCACTGGGAGATAGGTGTGATGTAAGTATCCAGGCGAGCACGATTTGTTTGGGGTCTTGAAGATAAGAAACATCTCATACAAAATTCCATCCAAATCGTTATAGCAGTTTTCGTAAAACTAAATATAAATATATATATATACTACTGCTCTATTGATTTGGATGGAATTTTGTATGAGATGATTTTTTCTTATAATTTAAAAGAAATGTTCACCTAATGATATTAGATATACCTATAATCCATTAACCTTTATAGTCTAGGTATATGCTAGCATACCTAATCATATTGTAGGAAGTAATTATAATTATCATAGCAACGATAGTTTAGTCGGACGGTTAAAACAAGTACTCAATATTGATCGAATTTATAGTTTCATTTCAATAACAAATTTCATAATATCATGAACACGTTGTGCCCCACGGATTCACCCCGCCACCTGTGTTTTTCTCACTTCCCGTACTTGCCTACTGCTTTCCAGATTGCTTGACCTTCGTGGTTACTTCTCCATTCTTTAGGGTCGTGTACCAAGAATTATATGGTCTATAACCTTCCTCAATAAAATTGGCTATAAAATGTAAAAATATGAAATCCGACTGAAAGTTATGTACAGAGATTGTATACTGTACTACAGAATGCCCGCGCGAATCTTGCTCCCCCGCTCCCGGCTATTTTATAGACAAAAATGCTTATTGTGGGTGCTCCTTAAAAGATAGATAATACTCCGGACTTTTTTGTAGGTCTTTTTAATGCCTATATATATGAAGTACATTAAATTGCTATATCTCTTATGGTTTACACAGAATAAGCCATTTAAGCACCCGAATTGATTCACGATGACCAGTCTTTTTTTAATTGTGAGGAACTCTAATTCTTTTTCTAAAATAAAAGTAGCCTAAGTTATTCTCTATACCATCAGCTATCAATCAGTGAAAGTCCCGTCAAAATCGATTCAACCGTTTGGTAGATTACCCGGAACAAACAGACAGACAGACAAAACTTTTAAAATGGCTTTTTGTTATAGGTATCGTTTATACTTTCGAATGAATTTTGTAAAAAATTGTTATTTTGACATTACAAACAGACACTTCAGTTTTATTAATTGTATGGATATAGTACATCTAGATATCAACATCTACGTTGAACATTGAATTAGCACAGTGGCGTGGCTAGCATGGGTACTCTAAGAGCGGTAAATTCCGCTTCTCTAGAGCAGAAAAGGTAAAATATGTTTTGTACTTAAAGGTAGGCGAATGTTTTTGTAAAAAAATAATTGTGGTAGTATGTGTAAGTTTTGATTTTTCTACGGTTGTGTGTCACCCCCAAACAGGCGGCACTTGGGGCAGGCTGCCCCCGTCACCACTCCACCTAGCTAAGCCGCTGAATCATTAAGAACTTTATTAAATTTAATTTTTTGTACTGTTCTAAAATTCAGGGTCCAGGTGTCAATATTTATTTATCACTGATACTCACTATGAATTCTTGTCTCATGATTGTGCAATAAGTATGAGGACAGGCCACAGTGTGTGTGGAATTGCTGATTGTTAAACAAGATTGATCGGCGTCCACAGAAGAGAAACTGCATGCGTAACATCGTAACTGACCTATGAAAAACATTTTATTTGACTAAACTCCTGTTTTATATGTGACTTAAATTGTTTCGGCTAATATTGAACCTTTATTGGTTATTGGCAGACTTTACCCGATAGATTAAAGATAGTGCGAAATGCGACATGAAAAACTTTTATATAGAGGCTAAATAGCAGAAAATCGTAACGCATGGGAAAAAAGAAGTTACTGATAGCATGTCCATGACACCATCTGGCTTAAAAACTCTCTGAGCAGCGGATCTCATGGAATGAACAGTCTGCAAGGATTGACAAATAATTTGTTTAGGTTTAGCAAATATGACCGTAGCCTGCTACTCCCGTATCGGTTTGTTGAGTCACCTAAAGTTCTTCAGTGATGCCGCCTAAAGCATCTTAATTAATCAACGAACGAACTTTGAGAGGTAAATGGATGGACCAATTTTTTAAATTTACTAATTGTCAACATTATGACTAAAAATATTAATTGACACAAGCAATGATGGCTCAGTTGGTGGCGTGTACGGACTCGCCGTCGATTGACGTGAGTTCGAATCTCTACAATGAGCCTGAGCTTTCGGTGAAGGAAGACATCGTGATGAAACCATACCATGGTGGTAGGGTTTTTTCAAATGCCCGCATGGCTAGCTACCAACCTCAAGTTGAAATCTGTCGCCAGACATCAATAGTTGTGTTCCGGTAGCTGCACTTGAGAGCCAGTCTTCCACTAGGTTTAGCGTGCTACCATTTTAGGCCACATCGTCACTTAAGATCAGGTGAGATTGTGGCCACAAAGCTAAACCTATCACGATAAAAAAAACCTCGTTAGCACTCGCTACAAATTTAGGTGTAAGGTTAGTACAGTCTCTTTAGTAAGAGAAGTGATCCGACGCTTTTCGCAGCTATTTCTAAAATTTAACTTCAAAACACTTGTTACACTTGATCACTAAACCTATCCATTTAACATTGCTAAGAAGATATGTATCCAAGTAAAATTAAAAGATTAATAAGTCTGACGCATTAATTACATTCTTAGACGGTGTAAAAAAACATATCGTAAAATTTTAACCCATTTTTACTTTGAGACTTACCAAGAGTTACTCCCAGTAGAGTAGAAAACACCACTATAATTATTTTAAAATACATGTTCACGAGTAAAATATATCCTTTGTCGTTGAAAACTAAATAAATCGTATGTGAATTCCTCGTATCATTGTCATAATCAAGGTATTCTGTTTTATCTTATCCAGTATTTCACATTAAAAATAACAATTTAAATCAAAGATTGCTATCAGTCAACGTCTTTGGAAATATTATCCAGTATTCATTTATTAATGTTTTTATTGTAATCGACATTTTGCTTAGAAATAAATCTAGATTTATAAATAGTTGTGTGAATTATTAAAGAAGTGAAATGTTGAACCGATTCTGTTTCTCTGTCTGGTTTCCTACCTTGAAGAGTACAAAGTTTTTGGAACTGGGGTGCCTTCGTACATTTGTTCATTTATATTATAGGCAAAACCGCTACTTCGTTCCCGTTGTCTCCAAAATGAAAGAATTAACGTGCCACCTAATAAACAATGGTTGTATTAATTTAGAAACCTTCACAGCTACTTATGTCTCTAAGTATATATTTATACAGTCTTATCGAAATGAAATGAAAAATGAATGGTGATAGAACGCACATAGCGCGCACAATGACACATTCATTTATGTACTGTTAGATATTCATCCCTACCCTCATACTTGGGCTGTGGAAACCTATAAAAAGCGTAGCATCCAAGAGATACTCATTGATTACAATGACCACCTAGAGCGCTACGGTCTCGTCAAGACCATATGCGCCTTCCCCCGCCTCGTTGAGACGTTACACCGTCTCGACTCCGAAACACGCGACCACCCGGCATAAACACCGGCCGCGCAAAAAGTTTTATTCTCATATGTACAATAAAATATATCGATTCGTCTCTCCAAACAGAGCGTGACAGCGCCCACGCCCGCGTAACCACCGTTCTCTCCGCAGAGGACGGGCGGTCAAATTCGCTCACGCACACACTCCATACGTTCACCCTCCTTAGCGGGTGACCCAAGCCTAGGTCCGTTCCTCGGTATGAAACCCTTGGGTCAGGCATCCGCCCGCGCGATACAAGTGACACTATACGTGCAGCACTTAGTTACCCACATACAACATTACACACGTATGAACAAACACACGTGCACACCACACAGGTACATAGGTTCTGTGAGAGACCTTTTTTTTTCTTTTTTTACGCTAGTTAGTTAGCGCTAGTTAGTGTAGAAAACATTCCGATTACTGAATACACATACGCACGGTTCCTTCCTTCCTCCCAGGAGGAAGGGAACGTGCCTATGTGTATAATTTAGTTAGCTCGAATCGTAGGTGTAGGGATTCAGTTAGTTCGCGACTTATTTGCGTACGCGACGACCGCCCGAGCCGAGGTCCGGCCACTCTGGCGCCCTCGTGCGAGTCGTCCTTATAACTTTCGTGGCTGAGTGCTCTCCGCGCTCGCCCCCAAGTCCGGTGAAGCTGTAAAAGCCGCAGCGGCTTTAGGGCCCCTAAGGCTAACAGTGTAGTCAGATCTAACTTTAGGACCCCTAAGGCTAGCAGTGTAGTCAGATCTAAAAAAAAAAAAAAGATACGCCCGTAGTTGCGGGCGGTGAAGAAAGTCACCGGAGGGTCCAGCCCTGAAGCGGTTTCCCCACACACATAAATGCGAGAGGATTAGTTACTTAAGCGGGGCATTCTCGCATTTCTTGTAACGTTGGACCGCTCACATTGAGTTACTTATATTCGTAACAGTCGAGACATATATAATCTAAAAGTATATATACGTAGATGATATATCAATTATATACTTTTTTATAGTAGCTCAGCATATTAACGATACTGTCCTTGATGAGCACAAACACAATGGCGATCACAGGGAGATCGGTAGTTGATCAGCGGCCACTGCTGTTATGCCGGCCTACATAAATATCTCTTCACCTTACGCTTGTAGGACCCGACGTCGTAAGAAGGAGGGATCACATTGGCCGGGAGATAGTTCCCCAGTTTTAAGGTACAATAAACATAAGATATAGAGAGCTGATTAGTTTGATAGCATTATCGGTTTACTACGAAGGAAACTATTGATACGACCTGTTACAACCCGATTAAAAAGATAGAGAAAATCCTGTTCCCGAAATATCTCGAAGCAACTACAAACTTCTCAGGACTTCGAAATAATGTTCGCGTCGTAAACAACCGCGGCGCATGTTTCTGTAAACATCGCAGTTTACACACACATGTATAGGGCTTATCGCCTCGATTACGTCATCGAGTAAGCATAGAAACTAAACATTAAGAAAGTTAGCGACGATTCACGATTATTCTGCTATCATTTAGTATAGGTATTTAAGCGACTCAGGTGCGGCGCCGAGTGCAGTTCAGTTTTGAATTACAAAGCGATAACAACAAGCGATAAAAGAAGCAATGTTATGTGTTCGTGAAATTTGTAACTGTGTGGAATTCGAATAAAACTTCTTCACGTCAATCATCGGCATTTTTAATACCCACAGGTGTAACACTATCATGAGTATCTAGTTGCTCTTTGTAGTTCAGCTATCTAGCGAGAAAACTTAGAGCATTATAGTTTTTAGTGTTTGAACGTCATCAGTGTCATCAGTACGTAACGAAACCGCGTCGCATCGTGGTGTGGTGTAGTCCATGCCTATTATTGGGAATGTCTTTTATCTTTTATAACCCTTGAAACCCAAAAATACGGTATTCCAACTTTTAAACGTATTTAATAATAATCGAAATCGAATAGTAGGTAAAGTTGAAAAATATTGACTGGATACCATTTACCGGGTATAATGAAATAATAATATAATTCGTCCTTATTCTTCTTTTTATATAAAAATTGATGTTTTTATGTATATTCCCTATGGACTCCAAAACGGCACGGCAATGCGTGGCCAGGTTTGCTAGCAAATAATCCATACTAATATTATTAATGCGAAAGTAAGTCTGTTCTTCTGTCTGCTACTTTTCCACGCCTAAACCGCCGAACCAATTTTGATAAATTTTAGTATAAAGATAGTTTGGACCTTGGGAAAGGACATCGGTTATTTTTTGTAGAGAAAAGAAAACTTTAAGGAAAGAACATAAGGGAAGGATGTTTGTAAGAAAAAAATATAGGAACAGCAATGTGCTTGCGTTGTAATGATGAAATGACATCGGTTTCTACGCCAACCGTTCTATTATCCGTATGTGCAGTAATAGTGAAATGACATCCGTTTCCACGCCAACTGGTTTGTTGATTTATTGACATTGATAAATTTAATAAGAAATGTATTGTATTTCTAATACTTACCAATGAAATCATAGGTAATCAATCTTTTTAAGATTGGCTGAAGTGTTTTTAAACTCTTTAACTACGCAGTAATAACTGTTTTATTATATGATCGACATCGCACGTTGTAAATTATCTGGATTATATAGTTTTGCTACAAGCGAATTATTCTATTGTATTAACCCCACATGTAGTGAAAATAAAACTTATATAGTTTATATGAAGAACCTATCATGTCTCAAATTACAGATATGAAAATTTATATTTACGCTTTTGGTAAGAAATAAAAGGGGTTTCAGTTTTTCAAAAAATCTTCCTGCAGCCCTGTAAGAGATGATTTTAATTACTAATGAAAGTTTATTTGGACGGTCATTGTGCTGGATTCATACTGGCATATACTTACAATACCATACACACCAATGATATTATAAGTAAAAACGCGTTATGCTTGATAAACCCATCTATAATTTTCTTTTGGTTTGTCGTGTTCCGAAATCAGCCGGAGCATAAACAGTAACATAGCGGGGTGGTAAGGATCGCGATTACCATACACATAGTGATAAACCCATCGATGATTTTTATTGTTTTTTGTGTTCCGAAATTAGCCAGTGTATATGGAGTAATATGACGGGATGTAGGGATGCGACCATTACACAGTGATAAACACAACTTAGGTTTTTTTTTGTGTCTCGTTTTTCTAAATCAGCCGGTGTACATGGAGTAATATTGCGGGGTTTAGGGATCGCGACCACTATACATAGTGATAAATCCACCTATGAATTTTTTTTGTTTGTCGTGTTCCGAAATCAGTCGCTGTATATGAAGTAATATAGCGGGTTGGGGATCGCGACTATTATACACATAGTGATAAACCCATCTATGAATTTTTGGTTCTTTGTATTCCGAGATCAGTTTGTGTATATCCAATAATACGCAGACGAAGTCGCGGGCACCAGCTAGTATCTAATAATTTTGTAGAATATGTTGGAAAAATTGTGAAATTGAAAAACATACAATGTAGTAAATAAATGGGAACTACTATAGAATCCAGTTCTATACAGATGGTGAGGCCACTGTCCGGTGGTTACCTTAATTGCCATTTCACTGGTCGTACATCACTATCCGAGATATCCAGTTAGCTGGTAATCGATTCCCATGTAATTACTGGTTTCTAGACACCGATATAACTGGTTAAGGTGAAGCGGGAGCCGTAGACTGTCTGGCTACCGGACATCAAGTGGTAACATAAATATACCTAGCCATCTATACATACATATATTAAAAACTGGTTACTTGGAAATCTTTACGTGGTTTTAATTCAGTACTTTTTTTCTCGTTTTTAAACATATTCTTACTTTTTAAAAGTAATCTCTTAGTTTTTGTGAACGCAGGAAATTTTCAAATGGACGATCAAATACAACAAATGGCCAGTATAGTACATTCATACAGTTTCAGAAGTAACAGAATAAGTAACTCGTTAATTTTTTATACCCTCAGCACAAAGTGACTATTCCATAACTTTGTAAGTCTTACAACCATCAGTGTAAAACCATTCACTTTTTTCGAAGTTATTAACATAACTAGCAGTGCCCGCGGCTCGGCTCGCGTGTACCAAAAATGCTGTACCAGGATAAAAGTATCCTATGTCTTAATCCGGGTTATAAGCTACCTGTATGCCAAATTTCATCCAAATCCGTTTGCTATTTTTGCGTGATTGAGTGACAAACAAACACACTTTCGCCTTTATAACATTATTTTTAATATTATGTTAGAATTGTTTACAATACCTATAAATTAAGTTATGAAAATATGTGCCACCTATAAATAAAAAAAACATTTAGTTTGTAAGTTACCTTGTTGTATAAATGTATAAAAGCTTTAATGTGTGCCTACCTTGTTTTTTTTTAAACGTATTTAATCAGTTTTATTAATAGTTTAAGTGTTCCTGTTATTATATGTATGTTTCCATGAATATATGTGTATAGTTTTGTTATTGCAATAATTATTGTGAAAAATTATACCCACTACCTACTTCCATTTCCTATTACGAAATGATTAAAAAAAACAGGTGCCTATATCTTACTTATTTCTAATCAATTGCTTTTAATACAATCTTACTTCATGTATTGCCAAGGTAATATTCCTAGTCGAAAAAACAAACTCGAATTTTTATTGTGGTTTCTTATTAATTTGACGACAACTTTGCCGCTTGCCTCCAGTACACTAGTAGCTCTACGATTAGTATTAATGTAGCAGCAGTCGCACCATAAGCAAGCAGCAACAGTAATGGATAAAAGTCAATCATATTCACAGATCCGAAAGTACCACTCCCACCGGTGCAAACAGGTTTTTTTGTGTAAAGAAGACGGTTTTCCCGACTGATCAAGCCGTGCTCCTGTATTCTGAAGAACCTGTAAAATGTTAAGACGTTATTTTTAATAAATATTTAGTTATCTTTGTACATTTAATTTTTTTGTCTGTCGGTTTTTTTCTATGTCCTAATTTAACACAAAAAAAACGGCTTGACCGATTGTTATGAAATTTTGTACATTAGAAAGTTAATGTCATTGTTCATATTTTCGATAATAGCCTTAGGAATTGTAAACAATTATATTTATTGTTATTTATTAACCGATTTTGTAGAAAGTTCATACACCAGTAGTAAAATACATCTCGTGATAATGAGCTATAAAAATTTCAATATTACTTTTAAAAATAATTTAAAAAAATCAGTTAAAATTTTCATACATTCTGATTTTGACCAAAATTTTGTAGACTTAGAGTAAAAGTTATTCCTTAATTGATAAACTATATGAATTGTTAATAACATGAGTAAAAATTACAGAATGGAAACTAAGTTATTTATAATATCCTTTTTCACAGTCGGATAAAAAGGAAACGAAAAACCCGACTGCAATAAAAAATTAATGATTTTATATTTTTGCTTTTTATTTGATTCCCAGATGTCGTACTTAAATATTATACAGCCTATGCCACTCCCACAATTAAGACGTATCTAACGACACCTCGTATGCTAAAATCCATCAACCCGTTTAGGCTACATAGCGTGCCATAGAAATAAACATGCAAACGCCTCCTTTTTCACATTCGGGTAAAGAGAAATGTGATTTACTTATCTTTTTGAATTGTACACAAAAGTTTGACAAGGGGTCTTGTATTAGTTACTCTTAAAACTATGTTCTATTTCCGCATAACTCTATTATAAGTTAAATATTAAATATTATTCAAATGAAAGCTTACCCTATTTTATAAATCTCCGCGAAGGGAGAACCTTTCCGACAACTTAACCATGGCTTACCAAGTTGAAAATATTCAATTTCCCGGAGGCCACATTTTTCATGTTCGTGAAAATATTTCTCTACAATTTTATATCCTACGACGGTGTTCATATGAAAAGCAAATGGCTTCTGGAAAATAAATTACTTTTAAAATATACCTACTGTGTATTTTATGAATTTTCTGAATTAGGTACCTAACTCAATTCAATTTAGATTTATAATTATTATGTGGAGATTATTTAATTTAGGATTGACAACAGTCATTCATTAAAAGTACACAAATGATAGAAAATAAAATTAATAAGATTAATAAAAAACTATTTACAGACAATCTCATCATACATAAAATCAATAAATTAATTATTAAAATTAAAATTAAATTTACATACCTAAAAATTTTATTAATTTTAAAGATACAAAAATTTTATATCTGCATGCAGAGGTTATACCATATAATAGGGACACAATATAGATAGTGATAACATAACTACATATAACAGGGTTAAGTTTAGATTTGTTTCATTATCTTTATAGGTAGGTATCTATCATATATGACAGGTATGGGCAACTTTTGACATGTTGAGGGTGAAACTTTAGCGTGCAAATACGTTTGCGGGCCGCGTTTAAAAGTACTTAGTGCATTTTAAATTAATGATAATATTTTTTGCGATAGATATTAGACATGAAATAATACGACAATGTTATTATAGTACAATTTATTAATATAATTAAATGAAATTAAAAAAATGGTACATTATAATAAATTCGCTAAATTTGCAATTGTTACAAACTACGAAAGTTAAATACACCGAAATCAATGAGACACTTGAGCTTGAATTTGGGAAACTAATCGATATTTGGATTAATTCCACTGATACAAAGACGTAAAGAATTTTCCAAACTATCGTCAGTCAGTCTTGTACGATGTTTTGATTTATTAACTTTCATCAATGAAAAGAACTGAAACACCTGAACAAAGAAATTTATAAGTAGTGCCAAACGCTCAAATCAATCTTCTTTCAAATTTTCTAAGCTGCGGAAAATTGTCTTCTTCTAGGTAATTTTTCTAGAAATCGCACATCTCTACAACTTCAAATTTGGATTTTAGGAGTGAGTTTTCTTCAATCTCGATCAACTACATTTACAGACAACAGCATTTTTTACATTACATTGGAGCATTTTGTAGGAGTAGCAAATAAACTGAAACAGTCTTCCATGTTTTTAAAGTAGCTAAATCTGTTCGAAAATTGTTCCGACAGTAACTTGAGTTTTTCAGCATATTGAGCATAAGCAATATTTTCATACGCAGAGAGCGTGTTGAAATGATAACTGTTACCAGACAGCATCTAAGACTCCCACAAGCGTAGTTTGATCTGAAACGCTTTCAAATGGCTGTACAAATCATTTACTAACTGGCTTTGTTTTTGAAGTTTCAAATTTAAATCATTCAAATAGCCTGTAAGATCGACCAGAAATGCTAAGTCACATATCCATTTTGGGTCACTTAATTCAGATAGCGCTTTATCTTTTATTTTCAGAAAGTCGCTATCTCATTTCTAAGCTCGTAAAACCGTTTCAACATTTTTCCTTTGCTCAGCCATCGACTTCACAATAATATGTTACGTCGTTATATTCAGCTGATATTTCATCCAAAAACGCCTTGAACTGACGATGGTTCCTCGGAATCGAATAAAGTTGATGGTTTTTACTACCACATTCATATCATTGTGGAGTCGAATGGACTTAGATCACAAGTTCTGTTGGAGGATAATGCAATGAAGGACTATCAAATCATCTTTTTGCACATTTAATTCTGTTCTTTTTCATTTAAAATTCCGATGAAACCTTTACGTAAGCCGACCATAGAAGGTTCACCATCAGTACATACTCCAATTAATTTTGACCATGGCAAGCCAAAACTTGTGAATACCTTTTGAACTTCAATAAAAATACCCTCTCCTGTAGTGGTTCCTTTTAGCGGTTGTAAAGCAAGCCATTCCTCAGTAACAGTGAACTCCTTATCAACACCTCGAATAAATATAGCCAGTTGAGCTGTGTCAGACAAATCGGTACTCTCGTATAATGCTATGGAAAATGATTCAAAACCAGCCATACGGTCAGTTAAATGTTGTTTTTATATCATTAGCCATCATTTCTTTACGTCAAACAACAGTTCGTCTTGACAAACTATTTTTCTTTTCAGGACACAAAATACTGCAAACTTCTATAATACACTGTTGATAAATGATAAATTCCCCCTTGGCTTTAATGCCTTTGCCAATTTTGAGCTAACTATAAAACTAGCTTTCACAACATTATCAAGTTGTGTTCTTTGTTTGTGAAACATTTGTTGCAGTTTATCCAAATTTGCTTAGCTTACTAAGCTTCTGGATTTTGTCTGTTCTTAATGGTCCTGTCCGTGAATGCAGCGTAGCCTCTTTATATTGAATTCTTTCATTACTGAAATTGATTCATTACACAGCAAAGAAATATGCTTACTATTGTGCAAGATAAAAAAGAATTATTCAATCCATTTTTCTTGAAACTGACGACCCACTGTATCTACTTTTAGTTTCTTTCCACGAGACATCATTTTGTTTACTTTTCGTTCAATAAGCTTAATAACAAACTATAGTTAGTAACCACTCAAGATGCACAAAAAGTCACAAAGCAAGTTGACGGCTCGAGCAGTTCGCTAGGATATCGCTTGTCCAAATTTTTTTTTTAGATCTTTCTACACTGTTAGCCTTAGGGGCACTGAAGCCGCTGCGGCTTTTACAGCTTCACCGAACTTGGAATTGTCCAAGTTATCACCTCGGTAGCTCAAATAGAACTGAACTAACGTTCGGGCCATCCACTCGCTTATATAGGCAAAATGAAGGAATAATCTGGAATAAACTAGTTTAGAATAATTGAGAAGCAATAAATTTTGTGATGTGTCGCCCGTGAGGCGGCAAACCTCAAAGAATTTGATCGAGCAAGCCGAGTGGCGGCGATTATCAAAGAGTGAGGCGATGATCAAACATCAAATCCTTCCCATCACATCACTCCCATGAGTATAAGTACCTAATGTAATATTTTTTAAATTGGTTTTTTTTTCAAAATGTCTCGCGGGCCGGTTGTTAGTCATATATGATATAGGGGTATAATAATGACAGCCACAGTTAGAAAGAGATAGGGCACAGAGAAATTTCTTTAGAGATTTCTCTCTACTTGGGCCAGTCCGATGGGTGGAATACATCCACCCTACATCACAGCCAAATAAAAATAACCTTGTGTTGTGTTCCTGCGGTGAGTAAGGTTTTCAGAGCTCTTTTGGGAAGGGGGGTTCAAGGTCGGCAATGCGCTAGTATTACAAGCGTCCATAGGCTACGGTAGCCGCTTATCATCAGGCGGGCCGTATGTTTTTTTGCCACATTTGTTGTGTTTAAAAAAACTAAATGTTTTCAACTGTAAAATGAATAGTTTATAAAAAGCACTTTGGAACTTCCCAGAGGCTATTTAAATAGAATGTTTCATTTTTAAAACATATAATAATGTCCGTGGAATTAATAACTTTTTACAAAATAATAATACTAATAGTATGTAGATGGTTTTGTATTAGTAATAACATCGGATCAGTAATTGTAATGGTTGTAGATCGGAATAGGTAGAGTGTATTTACGTAAACTTCGAGGAAAAAGTACCATAGCATGGATATTAACTACCTCTCTCTAAAAATCCAAAATTATAAGTAATAGTCACATTTTCTTTCTGGAATTTTAGAAGTTATAAATTATTTATTTTAATTTTAATACGTTTAGGCAGGTTTTTGGGTTTATTTTTTACATAAAAAAATATACAACATTTTATGGCCACTTTTTATTGAATGAAGATATGGTAATTTTTTTTCTAAGGAGCAAATATTATCTAAGGACAAAAACAAAAAAAAAACTGATCAAAATCCATCCAGTAGTTTTTGCATGATGCGCGCACAAAGCAAACCTTAATAGTTTTATTTATATAGATAGTTAAACTATCTTTCTCAAATTATGCAGAAGTTTTTTTGTCTGTATTAGAAACAATGCACTTCAATTTAACAGCTGTAGTAATAATAATAATTCCTTCTATGGTACTTCTATCCTCGAAGGTTAGGTAGATATACTCCACTTATTCCGATCTGTGATAATAGGTGACTAATATTATAAAACTAGGTACATTCTGTTTAATATCTAAACAAATTTCCTTAGTAAGAAATGCTGCCTTAATATATAGAAATACTCAAATCTAATGTGAAATACACATACATTTTGTATTTCCTTCACACCTTCCTCAAGACTCATAAAATTCTGTTTAGGACCTTTTGTCTTCATTTTGGTTTCGTAGATAGCTCTTTTAATAGGATTAGTAGCCGTCTTAAATAATAAATATGAAACTTTAGTAGCAATAAACTATTCTCTTATTAAATTATATTCTTTATTAATTGTAGTAGAAATAGAAATAAAAGCAATGAGTACAATATTTGTAAACAATTGTTTATAAAACAAATTAGTACGTTTAGTGAAACAAAAGCAAAAAACGTTTAGAAAGAAGTAGGTATTTACTGTAAAATAATATCTGTTGTAAGCCACATC
Source organism: Saturnia japonica (assembly GCA_033032175.1). Classification (NCBI taxonomy): domain Eukaryota; kingdom Metazoa; phylum Arthropoda; class Insecta; order Lepidoptera; family Saturniidae; genus Saturnia; species Saturnia japonica. The sequence continues at coordinate 12,653,127 of CM065314.1, forward strand.
TTCAGCACCGACTTCTATCTTGGAATTTAGAAGGTCATTTAAAGTGTTAACTTGATTTGAAGTCGATTGCAGTAGTGCCATAATATTAGCAGAATACGAAGTGTATAGAAACAAAAATATAAGATATAGTAGGAATATCACGACACGACCCAGAGTACCTAAAACAATTTTATAATTTGTAAATTCAGACACACCTCGCGACATCCTTTAAGACCACAGCCGCGTTGCCATGCCGCCATGAACACAAGCGCGTAAGATTGCGCAAACACAAACTTACGTACAAATATTACAGATATTTTAATAAATCATATTTAATTACAAATATAAAAAGGTAATGATTTATCTAAAAGCAAGATAATATTATATTATTATGGCGTTCTAAGTATTTTTTATTCGACTATACCAAGGTCGAAATCGCGACCTGTTGCTGTGTTATGATGGGCCATAAAGTTTGGCGCGAGTTAGAGCGGCCACATACAGTCGAAATTCCTTACATATTTCACACACATACGTTTATTTCCGTTCGGAATAACAAGGCTCAGTAATATTTAATAATCTATGGTTGAGAGGCGACGACCATTGAGTTCAGACGTTTTAACAGCGATGGACGATGATTTTTTCTACTTGCGATTGCATTGTTGCTATATCTTGCTAAGAAGAAGAAAATATGTCGCCGTTACTGAGTACATTTATTTATGAATTTGGATTGACAACAGTCATTCATTAAAAATACATAAATAATACAAATAAATAAAAACATTAATGAACAACTAATTACAGACAATCTCAGTATGCTTGAAATCAATAAATTAATGGTTAAAATTAGAATTAAATTTACCTACCTAGAAAATTATTGCATTATTAAAAAACATGCTTTTTTAAACATAAAATATACCATTTTGTAAATTACACCCGTGCAAAGCTGGGGGCGGGCGGCTTGCTAGTTTTAGATAAAATATACAAACTTAATATGTCATAATTATAAAGAAACGTAATAAATTCTTAAAAATATAATTATTATTAAAGAATGAAAAAATAAGATTTAAGATTTTAAAAAGTATATACATACCTAAAATACAATTGAAATTATTGAATAAAAAAATACAATAAAAGCTCACTCAACATAATCATTAAAATAAAATAAAAAATCATTAAACTAATAGAGCAAGAGCCCACGAGGGCCAGACCTTCGTTATTTTATAAAAGCTGAAAGTTCATCTGTGCATGTCACCTATACAGGTAAGAACGACCAGGGACTATATAGTTTGGGTTGTGGTTACTTGGGCAGGTAACCGGTAGTAAAGGTGTATAAAATAGTACCTTACATTCGTTAACGAATAAAGCTCAATTTTTTTATATTTTGTTAAAGATAACATTAGAACTCTCGTCGTCCATTGTCGGACACTTATGACAGTTGCTACCCCCTGCCAGACACCCCTAAACTTTAATAAATTATAATTATATTTTGTTATAGTATAAAAGCTAAATTTTATATATGTTACTTGGGGACATATGAAAAGACGTTACCTCAATAGCCAGACAGTTTTAATGGTTTTTACGTCTTGCCAGACACATCGAAAGTCCGCTGTAAGTGCGAGCGCGAGGTAACAACTGTTCAAGCGGGTGCGAGTGAGATAGGGCGCTTAGTCGACTGCGATCTTTTACTGCGCATCATTTGTCTTTTAGTGATGTATTGAACAAGTATGTGCTTTTTTTTTTTTTTAACTGACTACACTGTTAGCCTTAGGGGCCCTATCCTAAAACAGAGCCGCTGCGGCTTTTACAGCTTCACCGGACTTGGGGGCGAGCGCTTAGGGCACTCAGCCGCGAAAGTTTGTTACGACCCGCACGAGGGTGCCAGAGTGGCCGAACCTCGGCTCGGGTGGTCGTCGCGAATGCGAAAAGGTCGCGATCTAACTAATTCCCTGATCCTACGAGAATTCGAACTAACTAACATATACTCATATGCACGTTCCCCTCCTCCTGGGAGGAAGGAGTGGACCATGCGTATGTGTATTTAATAATCGGAATGGTTTTTCTACACTAACTAGCGCATTAGTCTAACTAGCGCAAAAAAAAGAAAAAAGAAGGTCCCTTACAGAACCTATGTACCTGTGTGGTGTGCACGTGTGTGTGTTCATACGTGTGTAATGTTGTGTGTGGGTAACTAAGTGTTGCACGTATAGTGTCACTTTGTATCGCGCGGGCGGCTGCCTGACCCAAGGGTTTCACACCGAGGAACGGACCTAGGCTTAGGTTGCCGCTAGAGAGGGTGGACGTGACGGGTGTGCGGGAGCTAAGTTAACCGCCCGTCCTCTGCGGAGAGAACGGTGGTTACGCGGGCGTGGGCGGTGGCACGCTCTGTTTGGAGAGACGGTGGCGTAGAACACGTTAGCTGTTTCGGTTTGGTCGGGCGGGTCAGTGAATATATTACGCGGCCGGCGTTTTCTCCGGTAGGCGTTGGGGTCGGGAACATATGAAGCTGCCGCTTTTATTAGGGGATTCGCGTGGTTCGATGCGGTGTCGAAATAAGAGCGAGAAAGGTGTTTGACATAGGCATGTATCGAAGGAAGGTCCATATCTCTATGGAGATCGTCCATACGAACATACCTAGGGGCGCCGGTAAGGCGGTGAAGAAACCTATTCTGGATGGCTTGTAAGCGTTTCCAATTATATCTTGACATATGTGCGAACACAACGCAGCTATATGTCATAATCGGTCGGATACACATCTTGTAGAGCGTAAGCTTGTGTCTCGTGGACATTTTGCTTGCAGCACATAACAGAGGATGCAATCGGGCGAGGGTCCAGGCGGCCCTTTTCCTAACCAGAGTGATGTGGCGTATAAAGGAGAGTCTACTATCTAGGGTTACACCTAGATATTTGGTCTCCTTTACCCAGGGGATCGGATTACCGAAGAGTTCAAGGGGATGATCCTTGTGTTTTTTCGGTATCTGTGAGGCGGTTTGGTCGAAGAGCACTGCTGCGCTCTTCGTGGGGTTTATGGCTATTCGCCAGACAAGTATGTGCAGATGCAACCACGTTTTATAATCGAAATTTGTGCAGTTTTGTTGTGAAATAAAAGTGTAATTTTAGTAAAAAGCGTTATCATGGGAGACACATTAATTTGTTTCGTTTGTAATAAAAGTGATGGTAAAATAATATTGTTCTCGGAGGAAACTCTAAAAAAATGTAAAACTGTTTTGAAAATCAGCAGTCTCCGATGTAAACGAAGCTTTTGACTGAAAGAAGTTGCGAAATTTTGACGCTAGCAATCTACCACCTTGCAAAAGCGAGCTATTGCAGCAATTTTTGTGAGCAAATTATGTATGTCCCATTTGGAATAATGCTCATCTGAAAAATAACCACATATCAACCGGACAATAACGGCTGGGTATAGAAAGATGACAAATACCAGTTCAAATGGTTTGAAGGGGATCAGCTACCAAGTTATGTAAGTGATTCGCTCAAAACTCAATCAGGTATGTAATTATTATGACAAACTATTGTACATAATTTTTTAATTATTCCTAATTGTATAAACTTGCTTTTTTTTAGAAACTGACGATTATGACATCGACTGGAAGAGTAGTGACGAAGAAAATGAAAATATCGACGACAATGATGAAATTTATTAAAACAATTGGATTTTTTTTTACATGTAATAAACTAATAATATTTTTCTTTTATATTTTATAATATTAAAATGATATTTTTTACTTTCTATAACATAGCTATAAATGTAATAAAATTATTTTTTTATTAGATATCTTAACAGATCGTAATCGACTAAGCCCTCGCGCTTGCACTTACAGCGGACTTTCGATGTGCCTGGCAAGATGTAAAAACCATTAAAACTGTCTGGCTATTGAGGTAACGTCTTTTCATAGGTCCCCAAGTAACATATATAAAATTTAGCTTTTATACTAGAACAAAAGTATAATTATAATTTATTAAAGTTTAGGGGTGTCTGGCAGGGGGTAGCAACTGTCATAAGTGTCTGGCAATAGACGACAAGATTTCTAAAGTTATCTTTAACAAAATATAAAAAAATTGAGCTTTATACGTTAACGAATGTAAGGTACTATTTTATACACCTTTACTACCGGTTACCTGCCCAAGTAACCACAACCCAAACTATATAGTCCCTGGTCGTTATTACCTGTATAGGGGACATGCACAGATGAACTTTCAGCTTTTATAAAATAACGAAGGTCTGGCCCTCGTGGGCTTAGTCTATAACAAAGAATATTATTTTATTTTAAACTGAGAAGGTGAATTGACAAATATATCAATGGTGTCATCTTTTTTATCCAGCTCGTTATATTGACGTGATAAACTAGCAACTTTTAAGTAGTGTCTTAGATTGGTTCCATAGCATTTATGACCAAATAAAGGGACTGGATATCTAGGTAACCTGAGAGGTACATTAATGTTCTGAATCACCAATGAGGTTATTAAAAAGTTTATATAAATAAATAATGTTAAGCGTACATGCATTTAACACTCAAAGGTTGCAAGACAGTCAATATTATATAAAATATAATAAATGGATATATAATTATACGTTACATAATATTATATACCTTACGGAATTAACGAATGGTTGATGCGACTCGTACATAATCTATGAAAGAGATGCATTCGAAAATGTTTTTTGGCGTGCGAGATACCGGACCGGACGCCCAGGCTACCATGCGGAATTTCGAATCGGAGGAAACTGCGAAGGGAAACTACTGTATGTGTGTGATAGGTCCATAGATTTGTATGGATTTACTGCGTTCGAAATCCCGATTCGATAATTCGCTCTTATACTTTGAGTTAATATTTTATGACATTGAATTTTTACAACGCACGCGCACATAGTAACAAAAATCTATTCTATGAAGTTGTGTACATAACATCATATAAAACTATTAAAAGAAGACAAAACGTATAACTTAAAGCGAGTATAAGTACCTACACCCATTCTCTTTTTAATTACTAATACATTTAAAAATTTTTCATTAAAGCAATAAGTATATACCACAGACCTTTTAGTTCCTTACTGCATCCCTGTTGGGAAATAGCACTAACAACTAAAACTGAAATATCACTTAAATCTGGTCTTAACGCAGTAGCGTCTTCTTTCTCCTGAAAAATACATTAAGTGGTATCAATTGACTTATATCTACTTTTAAAGTGTAGAACATAGGTTCTCAAACTTATTTGACCAACCACCCACTTTCCGATGAAAATATTTTCAAGCGACCCAATAACCCAATTATCGAATTGTTAGAACTTGATTGCTACTGACATGGTACGCAGCCACGCAACGTGACGTCGCATACGAGCTAAGAAAGCCATGATAAATAAAACAAAAATAGTGTGAAATGAATGATGCAATACTATAATTAACTACTTATAGTTTTGAATGATGTTTGAAATACGGGGATTTTATAATAATTTCATAGAACTATCGAAATACATATTAGGAAAACATGATTTTTAGCCATTTTTAATATGTCAATTTCTGTCTAGACCGCTTTAACGGCCTTTAATTTACCTCGAAGTTCTCTACTGCCACCCTGAAAACTTCCAAACACACGGGGGCGTTATCGCCCACTTTGAGAAAGTTGGCTTTAAAAGTATTATTTTATTAAGATAAAAGCTTATTAGGTATTCTATTTTTATAAGCATTAATTAGCTATACCTACTTACCATTATACATTTACTACGTTTTTTTGTTTCCCATTTAGCATTGACATATAAAATAGCTGTCAAGAAAACAGCAAACGCAGCAGTGCAATACCAAACAAGTGGTTTAAAGGGTAGTAGATATAAATTGTTTGTGTATGATAGCGGTGGACTTCGGAACACAAAGCATATTTTATAAGCCGTCGGATAGATTAAGTAATTTAGAATTCCCAGTCTTTCCTTTGTAATAAACGCTACGCATCCTGTATGTTTTAAAATATATTAGTTACAATAAAAATGTTATTTATGATTCCAATTTATTATAATAAACAAATGTATTGCATACCCCCAAGCTCAGCTGTTCCTCTATTTATGTGCCCAATCATGCCATTCCATGTCCCATTCTCATTATATCCCCATTTGTCCGTGTATATAACATGTATTGTGGCGTTCATAAAGTAATACAAAGGTTTTATAATGCGAAAGCTGATTTTAGTCTGAGTATCCACCAAGATATTACTGTAACTAAAGTAGAAATCTTAATAATTTAAGTAAATCTTAAACAGTTATAATAGAAAATAATAAAGTCTTACCTTAAATCTTCCAGTAGATTTTTAGTTTTGTTATCACTTATAATGGTAGAAATAACAATGGTAAGACCATTTAAGTTCTTTCGCCTCATTGCTATTGGGATAGCCATTTCTTTTGATCTGTTTAATCCTTTAATTTTGCTCCACGACCCATAATTTTCTGTATACCATGCATTTTTTGAACCTGTTTTATAAACTAAAATATTTCTACGAAATTAACATTTCTAATAGGTACTTTAGTCTAATGCTTTGACGAAAATGTTGCATTACTTACTAGACAATATAATAAAATCATCATTGCATATTCTCCTGCGATAAGGACTTCAGAATCGACTAAGATATCCAAATCAGCGAATTCAGATAAAATATTATGTTTCTCTTTCTTTGTTGTCTCCAGTATTAGCCATCTATAAGGTTTCTTGAACTTATCTCTTAGGAATGGCTAAAAATATTTGGTATACATAATTTAATTTTTATTATAAATAATTGAATTAGATTAAACCGTAGAAAATCATACCTGGGTAAGAAAACGTTTACTGCTTTCACATTTCATATCAACGACAAAAAGGTCGTTCCCAACGGGCATAAAATTTTCTAAACCGTTATCATAATTGACAAAATTAACGACTTTTGGTATTTCCATACTCGATAACTTTTGCATGAATGTTAATTTTAAGGCTAAAATAAGTAAGGGAGTAAATGTTAAAAATAATATTTTGTTGGTACTAAAAACAAATTCATTAATTTACCTGAATTCCAGCATACTTTGGCTACAACTGAAGTAGGTGTCTCATATGATTGTATTACATCCGTAATCATTTTAATGTCATCATTTAATTTTAATAAGGAAAGAACAAAACCCAGATATGAGTTTAAAAGGAACAAATAAAGTCGCATTGTAATAAAGTCGAAGGATGTTTAAAGCAGTGTCCATAAGTCTAGTATTTAATTTCTAGAATAGCTAAAAGTAATTGCTACTTAAGGTGAAAGAGGGGGAAATTATGGGGGTGTGTCATGTAATTATCTTGTATGTAAAATAATACAGGCGTATTTATTCCTTGATTTAATCACGCAAGTAGCTTTATGATACAAAGTGGACTATGATGAGAAATAATATGTTTTACTCTACTTTTTGATGTTCTATAGGTACATTTAGTCTTTTATTGGACTTTCTGAAATCTGATTTTACAGAATAATAATTTTTATAAGTACACGTCTGTGATACCATAAATTTTCAAAGGTCAGAATTAAAATAGCAATGAAAGTTCCGTATGATAACACTAATAAAGCCGGATAACAGTCCACCATGCTCACAGACACAAAATTAGATTCTCTTCCCGAGCATTTGGGTCGCTTTTCGTAGAAACGACGATTTTCTCTGCTCTGCAAACCGTGCTCTTGTATGCGTTTCAGTCTATAAGAAAGATTACTGAATCTATTAACAAGTATAATTTACAGCTTGTAAATCATTATTTATCGGTTCAAATAAAGGCGTAAATTCGAGACGTTACACGTACCCAATCTTGTACATTTCTTTGTAAGGCGTATTTTTTCTAACGGCTAACCATGGATCAATAACTTGCAGATACTGTATTTCCTTGAGACCGCATTTTTCACCCTCATTAAAATATTTTCCTACAAATTTATAACCCACACCGGTTTCCATGTGAAACGCAAATAAACCCTGAAAATGTATTATTCTAAATGTATTTTGTATACTTTTTAAATGCAAAATTTAAAAGTTATTTTAGAAAACCTAGGTGTAATAATTAATATCTTGAGCAAAAAAGCTAAAAATAAATACAAATAATCGTGGTTACTTAAATCATAAATAAATCCTCATAATTAAAGAATTATACAGAAAAGTTTGCTTGATTCGTCTTAGATATAGGAGTGACATATGCTATAAAATATTATATTTAAGTACGACGTCTGGGAATCAAATCAAAATAAAAATATCAAGTATTTTAATCGCAGTCAAGTCTTTTGTTTCCTATTGAATAATAATTATCACTTGTTCTAGTAGAGCACATAAACATAAGATCACGGAATTGAAGTAAAACGTACCTTTTGTAATTTCTTTACACCCTCATCTATTGGCATAAAACGTGGTTCAACACCAGGTGGTGCTACCTTTTTCTCATAAATTGCTTTTCTGATAGGTTCTGTTGTGGTCTGTGCCATAAAATAGATAAATAATTAGATATATGATTAAGCAATGATGGCTCACTTGGTAGCGTGAACGGACTCTGCGTCGATCGACGTGAGTTCGAATGTCTGCAACGAGCCTGAGCTTTAGGTGAAGGTAAAACATCGTGATGAAACCACAGCACGATGGTAGGGCTTTTTCTATGCTCGCCTCGCTAGCTACCACCCTCAAGATGAAAATCTGTAGTCACACCAATAGGTGTGTTCCTGGCAGCTACACTTCAGCCAGTCTTTCAATAGGATTAGCGTTCTGCCATCTTGCGCTATATCGTCACATAAAATCAGGTGAGATTGTAGTCACAACGCTAATCCTATAATGATAAAATGTAAGAATTTACCTATATCCATAAACTAAATAAAAACAAAATTATATTTACGACCTTATTAGTACAATTGCTAAATTTCAAATCAGATTAACGAGAAATATAAAATTCTTACAGGAAACAGTGTAGCAAAAGTTTTATTCAATTGTGTAAAGCCAATGAATATGAAGAAATAATTGTTGGTTTAATTTATTGGAGTTAGCATTTTTTGTAATTACGTCAAGATAACGAATATCTATTATGTTTTTTTTTAGTATAATAATTCTGCGTTCGTGCGGAAAGTCAAGGCCGTACGTAGGCTTTCGCGCTACGGTTGGTAATCGTAATTATGGGTGCTAAAGAAATACTTCAATAAATTCTGAATTCTTTACTTTGTTGACTTAATATCAAATATTTTCCCAATACAATGTACAAGTTATTAATTACCGTGTATTCATGATTTATAACGTCAAGAAATGTCATATTTGTTAACATAGAAAAATAACATAGAAGTGCTTACAGAAAAGTAATATCTGTTGAAGACGGTATCATGTACGCCGAACTTTAGTCTTGAGTGAAGCATGTCATCAAGAGTTTTTATTTGCGAGGAACTAGATTGAAGAAGAGCCACAATGTTGGCGGAGTATGAGGTGTACAAAAACATCAATGTAAGGAACAGGATGAACATAACAGCACGGCCTAACATACCTAAAACAGTGATTTGTTAACAATATATTTGATTTTTTTTTTAAAGATAGTTCAAATGTTTTTAATTCTATAAAAATAGGTATAAATTTCATGAGGAATAATTTATTTGCTTGTGAAACCCTTCAAATTAGCGTACGGAAACTTTACTAGAGAAGAACAGCTGTTTCGGAGGAACCTGTCCCACTTAGCTTGTTCAAGCTAAATTTATTCAAATAATCTTTAAAAACACCTTTCTGAGAATCAATCGATATTAGAGAAAATTTGGTTACATTATTATGAATTCATCCTCTACAGTTGTCGTATATTCAAAAACTTTTTAACACTGTACTGTGATACTATTTAACTTTAATGTATTTATTTATTAATCTATTACAAAATTACAACATTCTTTTTCTTGCCTTTGTAAGGTCGGCACAGCATTTTGTCCTCTTTCACTCAGAAGAGGACTATCAGCTGTTGTCTAATCATATTATAAAATATATTTCCATAATATATATAAAATATATTAAATATAATATAAAAATATATTTCCAAATATAGTTCGTGTTGAGTTCCACTAGATGGTGTTGCTTTGAGAATTTTAGTTTTATATCGCACTCTGCTAGGTCTGCATCGCGATATGGCTTGTTACTCGTATTTATATATAAGTTAAAATTATTCAATATTAGAAAGTTTTGTTTCAGTTTCGTTTCATTTAACCTTATAGTAGTTCTCCTGAGTACCAGTTTATAGAGTAAACATCTCAACATTGACATATTTTATACATAAGTACATCATTCCTCACATAATCAATCCGTACTTTTTTCGGCACAGCATGTTCTCTATCCTTCATACTAAACAGTCTTATTCTCTTTCTAACTAGTACCTAGCTCTCTTGTTTTTATTATTCTTCTATTTTCTGATCTGATCTGAATCTGATCACGTGTTGCTGTACTGTTTTGGAGTCTATGGTCTATGGTCTAACATATATACAAACATCGATTTTTATATATGAGAAGAAGAAGCAGATCATTAACATGAAGAAGAAAAAGATGACTTTCATTCCTCCTCATGACACGCTTATACCATAGCAACCTATTATTCCTCAAGTTATTATTCTGCCACTGGTACTATTTTAATATTTTGATACATTAAAAGCATTGTAGCCTTTAGATCCTTACCTTACCTACTTACCTTTAAGCTCTACAGGACTACCTTGTTGACATGTAGCTCCAAAAATTAAAACTGCAATATCTGTGATACTTGGTCTCAATACACTGCCATTTGTTTCCATCTGTTAAATGAATCATATTATATAATCGTTGGTTAGTTAGAAAGCTTATTAGTTAACATAATTATAGTTTTGAAAGCAATGATGACTCAATGGTAGCGTGTACGGACATCAGGTCGATCGTGGTGAGTTCGAATCCCTGCAATGAGCCTGAGCTTTCGGTGAAGGAAAACATCGTCATGAAACCGTAGCACGGTGGAAGGGTTTTTTCTGACGCTAAGGTGTGTTCCGGCACTGCACTTGAGAGCAGTCTTCTCACTAGGCTTAGCGTATTACGATCTTGAGTCACATTGGCACTTAACATCAGGTAAAACGCTAAAACCAATAAAGAATTAAAAAAATAATATATAGGTTTACAAGCCTCCAAGTCTGTGGTGTAAATTTATATCCAATAAATACCAAAATTTTATTTAAAATTTATGTTGTAAGTCAATTTTTTTTAAAGGATACTGAAAACAAAAGATTAAATTAATATAAAAGTTATAACAACAGTGTATCGGATAACGAAACTAACCGTATGTACTTCTTTTATTTTTTTCCACTCCCACACAGCGACAATAAGAAGAACGAGAAATATTAAGAATACTAATGCTAAAGAGCTATACCATACACTTGTACGAAACGATAATAAAAATAAGTTGTTTTCATATGACAACTTTGGTTCTTGAAAGACAAACTTTGATCTAGTTGGCGTTGGACTTGCTATGTAGCTCACTAAAGATATACGCTCTGAAGTGAAAAACATGGGTGATCCTGTAATTAAAAAATATGTTAATATAACAATCTTTCTGTCAGCTCTTATTCTCAGTCTACAGTCTGTCAGCACGGTTGTCTATACCGGCATAGATAAAAAAAATGAATACTTTTTATTCTACTGTCTTTGTTTACTCTTTCACTTATTTAATTGATCATCTCTTTATGTTATCGCGCCGATGTCGTGCTGTCCTAAGTTTAATTTTTTTTTTTCATTTGTTTATTTAAAGGTAGGTCTATATCGGCCCTAGCTTCTATTTTCAATTGTCCACATATTCATTTTCATTACGTTAAAAAACAAAATCGCGGATAAATAATGGATCAACTTTCTGTATTTGCGACTGAGTTTATCATTTGCGGATTCGAAACGAATATTAATGAAGTTTTTAAAAGAAAACTGGAGAATTTAAAAATATACGTATCTAATCATTTAATATCTGAAATGCAATAGGATATGTTTTTATTAAGGACTTTAAAGAGTAACAATGTTAAAAAAAGTAAAAAGTGCATAAGTAAGCAAAGTTAAAAATGATCAATGGAAATCTATCAAATCTCCATGTTGAGGATATTTTAGTTATTGAAAATTTTGTTAAAAATTTGTTATTCTTTTAAAGGAACATTAAACAATAATTAAAGAAAAAATTATACTTTCACCTCCAATCTCAACTTCATCACGAACTAAATATCCTGTCATACCATTCCAAGTTCCGTTGATGTTATAACCCCATGTGTTCGCATAAACATATTTTCTAGAAGCATTAACAAAATCAAGTAAATGATTTGTGGTTGGGAAATTTACTTTTGTAATAGTGTCAATATAGTCGTTCCTAAAAATGAGAAAATTTATTATAAAACTATAACTTTTTAAATTAAACAATGCACATTAATAAAAGTCAATGCACAACGGTGGAAGTACCTAAGCGAAATGATGATTCAAATTTCATTAACTGCTTATTTCCTTTTTAACAATATTATCCAAGTGTATAAATAGTAAGTAGACAGTCTTGAAATACATTAAATAGATATAAACTGTTCTTACATTCCATCGGTTAAATGATAAATACTATCATTATCTGTCAAGACGTAACAAATTTTTATTTCATATCCATTTAAATCAAGTATACTCGCTGTAGTCGATTCTATCAGATTAATTGGTTTATTTAATCTATTAGTTATACTCCAAAAACCGCGAAATTCTGAACGCCAAATACTATCAGCGGCAATTTTGTAAACTGAAAATAATAATTGTCCATATAAAATATTGCATTAAATACACGGAAGAATAATCAATAACCACAAGTATTATAGGGGTTTTTGAATGGAATGTTTTACAGTAACTACAGTAGTTGTGGTGGTCGAATGGTTGAGTCTAACAGAATATCGATTGGATGTTCGCAGGTTCGAGTTACGGCTTTTACAAACGAATATTTCGTTTACATTTACTAATTTAAATTAATATCACTATCACCTGACGGTGAAAGACAAATATCTTGAGGAAACTTTAACTCTTGAGAAATATTCTTCTAGTACCACCATATGTGGGAAAAATAAAGAACTGTCGATTTCTCCGTGTTTGAAATCGCCAAAACGTAGTGGGCTGACGTAGTGATTTTAAGTCCGTGCTTTCCTTCAGGCTTTGCCTAGAAGTGGGACCCTTACAGATATCAACGTGATCAACGCATTATTTATATATAAATGTATGTCACCTATAAAATACAAAATGATCATTTAAATTAATAATACACGTATAAAATTGCTAGTAACAAGATATTTCATTGACGTAAAAGAAATTGTAAGACCATGGTACATACAAGGTGTCCAGAAAGGGTATCGGGTATTTGTAAGTTCAATGAAACAAAAATTATTTGTATGCAATAAAAAAGTTTATTGTTTATTATTAGCATATGAATTGGAGAATTATTTGGAAAAGACGATGTTATCCAAATGATGACCGTTACGTTGCTGGCACTCTTCTAAACGGAAACGAAGATTGGCGATAACACGTTGACACATAGCTATCGATATTGCTGCCATTTCTGACCTGATGTTTTGCTTTAACTGGGTTAGATTCATCGGATTGTTTTGATAAACCTTACTTTTAAGGTATCCCCATGCAAAATAGTCAAGCGGGCTAAGGTCGGGGCTTCTGGGAGGCCAGTTGATGTTACCCCTTCGCGAAATGACTTTATTAGGGAATAATTCGTTAACAACTTCCATTGAGTCATTTGAGGTATGGCAAGTAGCCCCATCTTGCTGGAACCACGTTCTTGAGTTGAAACCTGCAAACTCCTGCAACTCTGGGACCAAAAAATTTCGCAACATATCGCAATAACGGTCACTATTCACATTAATTGCTCGGCCTCGTTGATCTTCATGAAAATAAGGACCAATTATGCCTTTAGCAGACATAGCGGCCCAAACAACGACCTTTGGGCTATGCAGGGGTCGTTCATGCTTTCGTCTCGGATTCTCCACTGCCCAGTACCGACAATTCTGCTTATTAACATGACCATTCAGGTGAAAATTTGCTTCGTCACTGAACAGTATGTTGTTAAAGTTGTTAAATCGCTGCAGCATTTCGTTCGCAAAATTCAGTCGATTAGCATAGTCCGTATCCTTCAATTCTTGAACCAATTGAATTTTATAGGCTTTTAAATGTAAGTATTTCTTTAAAATCGAATGTAAAGACGATTTTTTGATGTTCAACGCTTGGTTTCGCTTTCGGATGGATAAAGACGGATTTTGACGAACCGACGCCTCAACTTCTTCAATTGTTTCTTCATCGCGAACTGAACGAGGACGACCAGAGTTTTGAATTTTAACTGTCGCACCTGTATTCTCGAACATCCTGATCCATTTCCTAATGCTATCGTCACTTGGCGCGTGGCGTGTACGATATTCCGCACGATAGAGACGTTGAGCAGTTACTATTCAATCACCATTACGATAATACGCTCGTACGCAAAATGCGCGATGCGTCCCCGAGTACTGTTCCATCGTGACTAAAACTCCACAAAATGGCGGACGCCACGAACCCCTCCCCGCACCCTTTAGACGCCCCGTTTCGAATATGGTGCGAAAACAAATACCCGATACCCTTTCTGGACACCTTGTACATATATATTTACTTACTTAGATGTACATCATACAGTCCCACGTCAACATAACGGACAACCACTACCTTCGAATCTGGTAAAATGTCAAAATGTAATATAGCTTCGGGTATGACGTTTTTGGTGATATTTGTAGAATTATCGACGAGAATCCAACGGAATGGAGATCTGAAGTACTTTTGTGCTTGACCCTAAGCAATAATTTAAATTTAATTTCAAAATGGAAAAATACGTATATACAGGCAAAAACCACAATAGTTTAATATAATTTGATTGGTTTGCTACTCGTATACCGCATAAGATAAATCAATACGATTTTAACACTTAGTTTATTTAACTCAAAAAATGAATAAACATTACTCACTGCTTCAAGGAATTTATTGACGTTAGGACATTGCATATCTATTAAAAATACTCCATGTTGTTCATTATATTTGAATCTTAAGGTATCATTTGATTTAAAAAGTTTGAACATATTAATTTGAGTTACATGTTCTGTGCGTAACGAAGAATACATTTTAATTTCATCGCCTGGAATAGGAAATTCCTTTTTTTAACTTGTGTTAACTAAATATATTGTATATTAACAAGTTTTGTCGTGAATTCAAAATAAAAACTTACTTAAAGACCAGCAAAGCGTAGATATAATATAGAATGGTTTGTTCCAACTCTGTATAATATCAGAAATCATGGTTGGTAACAAATTTGATTGCACATGCCCAAAAATGAGAGGCAGTGTAAAAAGGAAGCTAATAATCATACCTACTTTTACTTTTTAATTGAACTTCAAGGGGACAACTGCACACCCTGACGGAATAGCAGCAAATGTTTGGGAAATTGATCCGTTGACGAAAATGAAAGTTTCATAATATAGAGCATGTGCAATATTATACAATCAAATATATAGTAGGTATATAATTGTATCCTTGTTCAAAAATTTATGGTATATGGTTGCAAAAATGCTTGTTCAATACAATTTATTTGTTTAGTATTTTTTAAATAATACTGTACGACTTCGATTGCAGCATGTTCAGTATAAATAAATGATGGTATGTAATCGGGTCAAAGAAATTTACTTTCAAAAATTTCCGATATTGTTCCTGTGGGTAATTTGATAAGCTGATAAAAGGACTATGAACTTAGAAGGCAATTACATAGGTAGGATTCAAAAACAAATGAAACAATGTGTATGTATTGACAGTTTGTGTTGTAGTATTTATCTATTTTATCTGTGTCAAGTAATTTAGCTATCCATATATTTGTTTATTTTCACAGGCCGTTATAGGTGATAAGAATTTTTCCATAATATTTATTATCAGCATAGTGTTGATAGGCAGTTGATAAGCATTGCAAGCTGGCGATCAGTTTTGATATAGCGAAGGATTTCGATAGGCTCTAGCACCGTAGACTTCTCTCCAAACTTTCTGAACAAACCCGACAACCTCTGCAACTGGATCTCTGGCTTTCTACACGAACGCAGAATTCGTGTCCTTGTTGACGGATGTAATTCACATCACAATTCATGTTGTTAAACGCTGAAGTTGCTCAAGGCCCCGAGCTTTGGCACACTCTGTTTCTTCTGTATATCAATGAAATGTTATCTTTAGATGCAGATGACAGAACCATTAATGAGTGCTATTATAGCAAGCCTTCATGTGGTCGGGAAGAAACAGAAAAGAGACGGAAGGAACTTATCATTGAGCTTAACCAATCCTTGCGCCGCGTGTCTACATGAGGAGTAAGTAACTTGATTGAGTTGAATGCCAAGAAAATTCATGTATGCACGTATACTTCAAAGAAATCTCCGTTTCCTCCCTTCCCTACTCATTAGATGTCTTGCTTGTAATGCGTGATAGCCTCAACACCCTAGGTGTGGATATTCACAGCGACCTCAAATCGGGGGATTACATTGGGACTATCATCTTTACTACATCTCGAGGACTCGAAATCCTGAACAGGGTGCGACGGTTTTTCACGCCCGCTCAACTGTACCTTCTTTACAAGGCACAAGTTCGGCCTTCTATGAAATACTGTTCGCATCTCTGGGATGGATTCGCAAAATAACTCCTCGATGCTTTTGACAGGTTGTAGAGACGGTTTGTTCGCATTGTTAATTATGTAGACGTTACTAAATACATCAAGCCGCTTCACCTGCGCAGAAATATCGCCTCGCTGAGCGTGTTGTATCGTTTGTATCATGGTGAGTGTTCTGAAGAGCTATTCAATCTAATACCCTCCTCTCCCTTCCACGACAGAACCACACGCGCTAGGCTTGGAGTCACAGTTTTACGGTAACCTCCATCTCGGTACGAACTAAAAAGTTGTTTCTATTACTTGTCTATGTCGTAACGTGAAACTGTGGAACCATATCTCGGCCAATGTGTTCTCTCCTTTTTACGTGAAGAGATTTTTATGCAAGCGGGCATTACAGCGGCGACCGCCGATGGATTTTGATCTCTCGGTAGTCGCCGTTGTGTTTGGATTGTGTTGTGCTTACCATCAGGGACAGCATCGTCAATGTGCCGAGCTATTATAAAAACATGCTAACATTCAGAATGGTTTTTTTTGACTACAAATCATCAATTTATTAAATCACAGCATTTAACTTATAAAATATAATGAAATTGGCATCGAAATTTAGATTTGCACAATTTTACATTAACTTAAGCCATATCTTAATAGATAATTACTTAGCTGTATTGAATTGTGTGAAAACTTATTTTTTGTAGTTTATCAAATAGCAAACATATTTTGCCCATCCTTAATTAGGGTCCTTGGGATGGGTACATAAAATAAATAATTAGATAAAATAACAAATGTATGTGGGAATACGATTATCACCAGTATATAAATGGTCACACACACTTTTTTATCGGCGATATTAATTACTAGCTGACCCACGCAACTTCGTCTGCGTCATATAAGAGAGAGAGAGGGTTAGAGAGACTGGGTTGTAGGCAGAAAGAAAGACAGTATAATATAATACAATTATAGGTGTTGCCCGACTCCCACATCATTCCGCTAAAATTGTACGCGCGGTACTTGATTATTATTTTGCTGCGGAGTTATTTTAAAATTGTGATATCTCCTAAAATATTCATTGAAATCAATTGATGTAAAGAGCAATTTTGTCCAAAATTAAATACTTGTGATGAATAACGTATTTATTTCGAAAAGGATTAATACCATGTTTGTAAAAAAAACGTGTGGTATCGTGGGAAACACGATAGGAACGAAGTTCCTTAATATAAAATATTAATTTCAAGTTCTATTCGAGGTATAAAGAAAATAATTGTTCGGGTATACATTTTTTATTATGATTTTTTTATCGATAAAAATCAAAATAACTACTTTACAAAATTATCTTAACACCTTTATTTTATTTACAATGATTTATAAAAATATGTAATAAAATAATAACAGTCATCACATAGACTATACATTATTAGACACTGTATAGCCATCATACATAGACTATACATAAAAATCTTACGCTTTTTTTTAACGTTACGGAAGTTTTTTGCCGGTTGGGTACCCCTCCTCAACGCCTCTTAAGGAACTTCGTTGCAAAAACATCTTCGCATATTATGTATTATTTTAGAACAAATTTAATACCATACAAAAATTATATTGAGTAAACCTTAAAAGAGAGACATATGCTATCGCGGACTTTTTTATACAACTTTTCAAGAGAAACAATTCCGTCACACATTATTGTTACGTAACTTTATCCATTTACGCAGCGCACGCAATGTAAACTCTCAAAAGGAATAATTTTCCCCGTTCTTGCAACATTTTTCATTTAGGCTCCGCTCCTATTGCTTTTTTTTTTTTATTGCTACACTGGTAGCCTTAGGGGCCCTATCCAAAAACAGAGCCGCTGCGGCTTTTACAGCTTCACCGAACTTAGGGGCGAGCGCTTAGGCCACTCAGCCGAGAAACTCAGCTCACTCCTATTGCTCGTAACGTGATGTTATATAGCCTTCCTCGATAAATGCGCTATCCAACACTAAAATAACTTTTCCATTCGAACCGGTAGTTCATTAGCAAGTTCAACCAAACAAACAAACAAACTCTTCAGCTTTATAATATTAGTATAGATTAACTTGGATAACTGACCGGGAATTCAACAGTTGCACTTGAACCTTGGTCAAATGTGAACCGTTTAACAATATAGTGGTACTAAAACAAATTTGTATTTTGAATAATTTTTTTATGACAAATATGTTAAATTTTAATTTATTTGCAAGATTGTTTCCTGTCGGGAATAATATAGATTTATATCGCAGCCCGAAAGAATTTCAGTCGGAAAGGACACCGTTACTGAGATCAAATTCGACTTTACCTCAGAAAGGTGAGTATAATTCTTTAATTTATTTATGCAGAGTATAATGCTGCTAGATTTCTTAAGTGAACTTATCATGTGTAAAATTGATGTGATTAACATAACGTAGTTAATGAAAATGACCGAGTGTAATTTCTTTTTCGATTATTGTAATAATTGTTTATTTTTCTCGACATCTACAAGGTTATTGATAATTCGCCGTATTCCCGTTAGGAGGTGATAGGGGTGACTATTTGGGATAATTTTAACCCCTATATGCATTATGCAAAAGTGAACCATTTTTGAGTTATCATATTTTTTAGCTTTTTCCAAAATAAGTCAAAAATGCACCATCAAAAATTTATTTAAAAAAAAGTATCAATTTAAATCAAAATAAAATCAAATAACTAGGAAATCACTTCGAGCAAGAACTTTAATTAGGCTAAACTACAAAATGTCTTAATTGTTACTTATTATTAATTGTTAATTGTTATTACTACTAAATTGTTACTGGTTCTAAATTTTATTTTAAACCTGAAAATAATTATTAAAATTAGAATTAATTTTTTAATATGGATTATGGTATAAACATACCGTTTGGGGTAGGTACTGAAAACAAGTGCTGTGTGGTAAATAGTAAATACCACGCCACACAGCATCAGCTGACTGGGTCCTATTATCAAATTATGTATTTAGGCTTATATAACGTGTAAAATGTATTTTGCATAAGACTTTCTTTCTACTAAATCATTAAAATATTTTTTTTGTTGAAACTTTTTATAGTAAGATAAAATAAAGAATAACGTAAGGTTCTTTATTAGCGTCAGTTATTTATTAAGAAATATTTTACAGCGAAGTAACTGGAATATCTTCAGAACATGTCATTAAAATGTTATTTACCTACTTGTTTTATAATGAACTATTAATTATTTGATTATATTTATTAAAAATACTTAAGATAAACTACTTAAGGGTTTGCTTAATATTGTGAGTAAATTTCTTAGGACTGCGTATCATTTTTATTATTTATATACTTCTATTTACATTTATGTTCATGTAGGTAGGAGAATGCAAATATTTCTCATTTCTCTTAATATTATTTCGGCTTGTTTCACTCTCGTATACTAGTCATCTCACGTTACTACGATCAATTCAAATCACTCTAAACATCCAGGTAATTTACAGAGTAGTTGACAATTACCATGCTTCGGTACTACATACGCGGAGATAAAATATCCAGCGAGTGCAAGTGGGACACGGGAAAATTTCCACTTCATTTGTTAAGCGGCATCAACTCACGTCAAAGTAAAAACAGTTTTCAACGTTTGGATATATTTAATTACTATTAAAACGGTATTAAAATATTGAACAGAATCAAAGTCGTTTTAACTGAATAGACTTTTGTTACATCTATACCAATGTTATAAAGAGGAAAGATTTGATTTTTTGTTTGTAATGGATAAACTCAAAAACTACTGAACCGATTTTAAAAATTCTTTCACCAATATAAATCTACAGTATCAGCGAGTAACATAGGGTAATATTTAATTTGAAAAATTAAAGTAATTAAATTAAATTATAAAAAATTGCCTAAATGGGTGCGTTGGCGACGTTTGTCGTATAAAATTAACACCGATGAAACCGCGGGGCAAAGCTAGTCGTATATATACGGACGATGACAAAAAATTTAGTCAGCTTGCAAGTGTGGTAGCAATTGGTACAGGAGTGTTTCTCAATTTAGCGGCGATATATTTGTTTTAAACTAGCTGTGTCCCACGACGTGTAGTCTATCGTCGTTAACACTTCCCGTACTTGGACACAGCTTGCCAGATTGCTTGATGTTCATGGTTACTGCTTCGCTATTTAGGGTTATAGAATGAAGTTATATTGCCTATATCCTTCCTCCATAAATAGGCTATATGACAAAAGGCTATTTTTCAAATAGGTGCAGTGGTTCCGGAGATTACCCTCCATATATACAAAAGTGTTCCTACACAAACACAAAATTCGCGCTCTTTCTTACAACATTATGTTATTAGTAAGTACCTATTAGTAAAGATGTAATGAGGAACGTCCAATATCTAATAAATGTCATTACTCTATCTCATACACTTTATTTTAATTATTTGATCACTAAAATATATTTTATGTTAGTCTTGCCCTTAACTGATAGTAGCTAACTAGAAGCGATAAGGTAATGTTAATGCACTTTCATCGAGTCATTACTTAGACTCGTAGAGAGAAAAAATGTTAATGTGAAGATATTAATTCTTTATTATTTATTTATTGTTTATTTGAAACAGTATAGACATAACTTACCGGCCCCCTAATTGCGTATTTCGCAAAAGCAAAGCGATAGCAGAAATAGCTAACTATCACCTTGAAAACTGTAAATGTATCATATGTACCAGCCATAATGTACCAAATATAATCAGTTTTTCTAATTTCGAAGCCGATATTTATCGATTTCTGCTATCGCTTTGCTATTACAAGAAACATTTGGAACAGAATAGACTTAACTAACCGGCCCCCTAATTACGTATTTTGCTAAAGTAAAGCGATAGCAGAAACCGTTAAATATCAGTTTGAAAACGGCAAATCCATTCACACATATTATAAAAGTAAACGTCTCTTTGTCTATCTATTCAAATTTTTTTTTTTTACACAAAAACAACTAATCCGATTTACGCCTTTTTTACCTCATTATCTGTCTCATGAGCCTAGTGGTCGTAAGCGCGACTGCTGTGATCGAGGTCCTGGGTTCGATTCCCAGGTCGACCAAAGTGTTATTAGGTTTTTCTTTACATTAATGGCAATAGGCTCGCCCCCTATTATATGGGACCTAAAAAACATACTCGGCGAACTGTGGGTATACATTAGTACACCTCTGTCTAACCCTTCGGGGATACAGGCGTAAAATCAATTAAAAAATGTTTCTAATTGCTATGATTAAATATAAATGACACGATTATTATTATCGGTATTGCGACTGTCTCTAATGAATGATTATGAGCTCCAGAATTAATACACTGCCGATACTAACATTATTGGGATGTACCTAATATCTCGAGACCGACGGCATTCTGTAGTCCACGCGAGCAAAAACCGCTGATACAGCTAGTATAATATACCAGTCAGAATGTACCAATTATAATCTGGTTTTGCTTTTTCAAAGTCGATATTTAGCAATGAGACGTAATTAGAGGACTAATTTTTTAAATGTTATTGGTTTGATTATAATTATATTTAATGTTAATCGTTAAAATATGTTGCGTTTAAAACGGTTCTCAAGTGCAATTGCCGAAATATGCCTGTAGATGACCGACTACAGATTCTATGTTTAAAAGTGGTGAACCAAACGAGTATGGTTTGCATGTTGGTGGGGCATGTTCTAATACTCGTACGGATAGTTAGCATCACAGAGTTGGAAATCAATCGCCAAGCACATATAGCTGTGTACCTTAAGCCACATTGTCACTTAACGTTAGGTTAGATTGTCGTCAACCTTTATGCCTATAAAGTAACAAAGGAGCACTCTAGACAATAATACGTACCATGGTCGTTCTTAGAACGTACTTTCGGTATGCATGTAAAGAATCAAAATATGCTTAAATTGAAATGCTGTATGATAAAGCTAAAGAGCTTATGTGTGTAAGATTGGTTCGTATATCACAGTATACATAAATATGAAAAGTGATTTGTGCCACTGAATATGCAAGAAGTCATGACGAAGGCGACCCGTGGTTGATCTTCTACTGAAACTAAAAACCGATTTAAAAATTAATTTAAAAATGGTAAAGAAGGGATATATTTAAGAAGTAAATCACGTAATATTTTTTTGTGACATATACTCATCATTTTTTTTATATCTTCAAGAATATCTGTAACATATTGGCCACAATTTCAACTGTGGCCTGTGGACTCAAGTGGAGCTGCCGCCTGCAAGTGCACAGTGCAAGTGCAAATTGAAAGTGGTAACTAACCAGGCTAGTGTTAAAAAACGACCCACCATTGTTAAAAGTAAACCAAATATCATGATGTTTACGATAATAATGCAAAATAAGTTGTATTGTACCTACGACCTTCTTCAAGTGTTTTTTAGTGTTTGTTTTATTTATAAACATTTTACCTATCACGGTGGCAGAATGACGACTTACAAAACGACGTTACTTTTTAATTATAAATTAAGGAAATACTTTTTACAATACTGGTACTGCCAATCACTTGAACCTTAATAATAGAATAAATATTGCAACTAGATAACAGTTACTTTTAATAGCATGTTTAATTTATTTTCTTAATTTAACTTTTCCCAATCATGTGACTGGTCAGCTGATAGTTAACAAAACATGACTACATACAAACGAATAACATAATATTATACCTATATATAATCTTATCTGTAGTTCTCTCTGTGCTTGTAGTTTTTTTTTTAATTTCCTGGTGCCAGGCATCTATTATAAAGAACACTGATCACGAATACGACATTAACATTTTTTGTATGTCCGGATTTAGCTCAAAAATCGCTTGATTGATTTCTATGAAATTTTATACACGGGAAGATAGGTTTCATATGATAGGCTATATCATACTATTTTATAAAACAAAGTCCCCGCCGCGTCGGTCTATCCGTCTAAACGCGATAAACTCAAAAACAAATGAAGGGATTTTCATGTGGTTTTCATCAATGAACGGAGTCATTAATGAGGAAGGTATAAATGTATATAATTCATTACGGTTTTGTGTAAATTGGCTGAAATATGACTATGATTGTTGAAGATGTCGGAAAAAATCTTGCCGACTGAGTGCATTACTGGCGTTCGCGGTGCGCCGCGTAAACCAATAGAGTTATAACTGTATTACGGACTTGTTCACTTATTCGTCTTATTCCGGTTTTTTACCGCATACATTTCGGCGAGTGTGCGTTGGAATTGCACAACTTAATTCTCCCATCCTCTTTCCTCCATCGGACGTCAAGAGACACGGCGAAGTGTCATCGATTTATGCTAGATATTCTAACAGTGCCCACAAAGCGTTTTGCTAGCACATTTATCATGCGCACCGCTAAAGAGTAGAACACTTTGCCGTATTTCGTATTTCTCGATAATTATAACCTGGGTATCTTCAAGTCTCGAGTGAATAGGTACCTTCTAGGCAAGCGTGCTCCATCGTAGACCACATCATCACTTACGATCAGGCGAGATAATGATCAAACGCAAGCCTATCCAAAGTAAAAAAAACTCGTGCGAAGCCGGTGCGAGTTGCTAGTGAATTATAAGGATTAATTTTAGAAATCGTAAAAAGAATAATCTCCAAAAATATTTTTTCTTCTCCGGGATAAAAAGTTCACTTTTAGTCCCTGTCACGCGGGAGAAAAGTACCCGATTCTCTGTGAGATGGCAACTGCGTGTTTATATATAAAATATATAAACTTTTCATCGAAGAAAAAAATTTAAACACTAGGAGAAAAGTAGGACATCAGCCATTGTCACAACCATAGGCGTGAATGTCCTACTTTTCTCGCTCGGTGCGTAATATACTATTTTTATTATTATTTGTCAACCGATTATGTTGAAATAATTTTGAAATTTTTTAATTCATTCAAGACAGATTTTTATGAAAATTTAAACACGGTAAGTAAGTATATGCCATTCCTCAATTCATAGGCTATATGAATTTTAAATAAATGTGAGTAAAAAAAAAAATACGTGATGAAAATAAATAGGTAATAAGCGCGTGCAGAATCGCGGAGCAACGCTAGTAACAAAGAAATATAGTATCATATTATATATTCCTCCCTTGTTTAATAATAAGAATTGATAATGTAAAAGGTATTTTTATTTTATACCTACAGGTACGATACATAAATTATAAAGATATTAGCAGTGACGCAGCTGTAAAAAAAAATATTTACTACTTTTTTTATTGTTATTTATTATTATTAATTATATAATATTAATATATATATTTATTTTATTATATTATAAATTAAATAAATCAAAATATGTATATTGAAATAGGTGTTTAATAATGTGTAGTACTGTATAGGGGCTTGTGCACAACAATGTGATATTAATGATACACGATAGATTCGGGTGTGACAAATGAAACTTCCAGAATGCGTGCCGTCGATGCTATATTCAAAGAATCACTGGTGTTTCACTGTTTTATCATAATTATTAAACCCGGTTTATAAGAAACATGATGCGCAGCGTATGCTTACGCTGCAGTTTATACATAAGTTAACTAATACAGTCGCACGGCGCGCGGCGCGTCCCGTGCATTTATTTATTATAAAAAGTTTGTGTGTATGTTTGTAGGAGATTATCTCTAAAACTACTGATCTGATTCTAAAAATTATTTTACTAATAGAAAGCTACATTATCCCTAAGTGTTCTGATCATAATATATTTTATTCTTTAATCTTAATCTTTCTTAAATTTATTTGATGAAATCGCCACCGAGCGTGCTCCCACGCCGCGCCGCGCCGCGCCGCGCCGCGCCGCCAAAGCGACCCACGTAGCCTATGATAGTTGTTCTCACTTCCCGTACTTGGTTACAGTGTTGCCAGATTGCTTGACGTTCATGGTAATTGCTCCGATTCTAATTAGAGTCATAACGTGAAGTTATATAGCCTAAGTATAACCTTCTTCAATAAATATGGTATAAAATAAAAAAATAAAAAAATCCAGAGATTAGAGAGTTCAAATAAACAGTGTCGCTTTATAATTTTACTAGCTGTGCCCCGCCACCACCATAAAAAAATCTTAAAAGTAGCCTATATGTTAATCTAGGGTTTCAGCTACCTTCATAACAAATGTCATCAAAAATTAGTCCATCCGTTTGAGCGCGAAGAAGTAACAAACATATAAACAGTAAGGATATTATAGTAGGACTAGCTATAGATTAACACGAACAGACAAAGCCGCATGTGGTTAATAGTAATATATAATACGGAACCGTTTTTCACTTTGAGGAATTGAAAATGCGAGAAATTCTTTTGAACAAACGTGTCACACTGTAACTTAACGATATTTATGTATATAACCTAGATAAAACTGATATGTTCATAGGTACATTTAATGTATTTTATACGACGCAGTTAGAGACGCATATGTACATAAATGAGTAGATGCAGTTAGGCTCCGGGCTGTCTGTCGCGCGGCGGCCGCGCCTATCGCCATTACTGCACCGGTTCACGTCCACGAACCCTTCAATTACCACAGAATCAATTATGTGGCGCAATTTTATACGGCCTTTGTCATCGTTTTATGTTCCATTTTTAAAGTTACCTATGTGTACTTATTATGGTGCGTTTGGTAGAGGGTAAAATCGAAAGATGCGCACGGAAGATGTGACGGAAGTGCTACATGATGAAGTTAGCCATCAATTTTTATATTGTTTATAGTCTTAGCGTTATGGCCACAATTTTATCTGATATTAAGTGACGATGTGGGCCAAAATGATGATATGTTTCGTGACCAAACTGGCTCTCAATTCCAGCTGTCAGAACACACCTATAACTAGTTACTTAGCGACAGATTTTCAAGTTGAGGGTAGTTAGCAGCTAGCCAGACAGGCATTAGAAAAAGCCCTAACACCATGATATGGTTTCATCACGATGTTTTCCTTTTCTGAAAGCTCCTGCTCATTGCAGGGATTCGAACTTACAACGATCGACGCGGTGTCCGTACACGCTACCAGTTAGCCAACGAATTTCCATTATTATCACTAATGGTTAACTACATTGTTGTTGGCACGCGGGACAAAATGTTAAATCTTTTTTTTTATTACATCGAAGAAGTATAATTTACAATAAGTACAAACTACTAGGCTCGGATCTAATTCTGATTTTAAGAAGACAGTTACTGAGGGTAGGTCCTCGTATATTCATAGTTGAAGTAATGTATAAAATCAAAGTGGTATTGTTTTAATTTTGTATCATATATTTTAAAAAACCTTTATAAATATTAAACGGATTAATTTTGTAAGAAGTGTTACTTTCTTCATTCAAGTAACTGCATAGTTCAACATACTACAAACTGGTAAAGAAAATAGACCGTAATAATTATGTACTCAATGACTCCAACACTAATCACGTTGATAAACTTTTAATTACTCTAACCATTGTATAATTTCACGTTTTATCGTTTATTATTTCTCACATTTTAATACCATTTTGTACTTTATTACCATTAACCATTTCATTACCAGTTTTGTCATTTTTACAGTACAGTGGTGTTACATTCATATTATAAAAATGTTATATTGTATTATTTATTTATTTTTGAAATTGGTACCTAATGTGGTTTAGTTTTAGCATTTTCTTAATTATTTCATTTATTTTACCTGTTTTATTATATCTTTAGAAAAACTACTTGTACTCTTTATCTCAGATAAATTATAGCCGATTGAAACTTTAAACCTTATTTTAAATAACGGTATTAATGAATATCCGATTACTTGGATAGCTTTAGGAAGTATTCTACAGTATAATATAGAGCTAGATCTACAGCTTATTATAATATTTATCGAGATGTTTATAAATTATCCCAAAATTGTAGTCAAAAAAGAAAAATATGCAATACGTAGGTAAGTACTAAGTTAATTTTAAAATTAACATTTATATTGATGACAATAATCTGATAAACATTTATCATGTCCAAGTTGACAGTTGGCGCGCTCTGTCGGTGAACGAGTGAAAGTCGCATTGGAAGGCGCATTTACAAGCGTAATGCTACTAGCTACTTACATACACATAATTATATAAAACGTATATACACAGTAAGACACTTGCCGTTTATTCGAAGCACTCGCTAATTTCTGCAAACGTTTTATGTATACTACTAGATTATTAATATATAAAAAATAGAACCAAATTAAATTAAGCAAAATTATGCATAGTATGAAGTTTCTATTCTTTTTTTTAAAACACTGGAATTCGTTTTACTATTTCATCAATGATTTAATCATTATATTGACGTATCAGCTATTGCATAATAAATGGAAATATGTTAGAATCTCCGAAATTTACCTTATACCTGATCATACTCAAAAATTCCCAATTGAGTTGTGATTTCCCACAAAATCGGAACAAATTGGAAAAACCTGGGTCAAACTTGAGAAAGCGCTAAAGGCAAGTGAATTCGTTCCGAACATTACGATAACGAATGATAATTTCGGCCTAACCTAAATTTCGTTCGGTTATTAAAATTATATATATCTATTATCTATCTATATTAATAAATCTGTACTTATGTCTGTAACAGTCAATTTTTTGTCCAAATTTCCCGATATGCATACTATATGAATGATACTGATCACAAATATGCCATTAAAAATCTTTTATCTGTCTGTCTATCTGTTTTTATGTCCGGATTTAACTCATAAACGGCTCGAACGATTCTTGTGGAATTTTGTACAATGGATGATTATATCATTGGTAAATTGAAAGGATATAAAAATTTTCAATAATATTTTTAGAAATCGTAAAAAATCTTCAATTCTTAACCGGTTCTGATCTAATTTTCTAGACGGGAAGCAAACCCCATTCCATAATTAAGCTTTAAGAAACGTCAACAATACATTTAGACATGATAAAAAAATTTATAGTAAAATATTTTGATTAAATTTTGTACCCGGTAAGTATATTAAATTATATCTCAAACTAGCTGTGCCCATGGCTTCGCTCACGTGAACTACTGAATGCCCGCGCGAATCTTGCTCCCCCGCTCCCGGCTATTTTAAAGACAAAAATGCTTATGGTGGGTGTTCCTTAGAAGATAGATGTATACTCTCCCAAAAATTTTTGTAGATGTTTTTAATGTCTACAATTGTGTAGTAAATTAATTTGCTATATCTCTTATGCTTTACTCAGCGTAAGCCATTTGAGCGCCCGAATTGAATCGCCATGACCAGTTTTTATTTATTTGTGCGGAATCCTAATTATTTTTGTAAAATAAAAGTAGCCTAAGTTACTCCCTATAAAATCTGCTATCTATCAGTGAAAATCCCGTCAAAATCGATCCAACCATTTCAGAGATTACCCGGAACAAACAGACAGAGAGACAGACAAAATTTTAAAAATTATTATTTTGTTATAGGTAATTTATATACTTTCATATGGATTTAGTAAAAAGCTGTTATTTTGACATTACAAATAGACACTTCAATTTTACTAATTGTATAGATAATAGACTATATGAATTGTCAATAATATGATTGACAATAAAATTACGGAATGACAATAATTACTGTGTAACAAACGCGTGCGGAGCCGCGAGTAGACAGCTAGTATTTAATAAAATGATAAAGAGGTTTGCCATTGTGCGCGCATCACACGAAAATTACTGGATAGATTTTGGGCATTTTTTTTTGTTTTAATCCTTAGAGTATCTAAAAAATTATCACGATATCTTCATTCAAATAAAAGTTATTAAACTTTTAAGAAACTACGATTTTTATAAGTAGGTACTACGCTTACGTTTGACCGACCGTGAAAATCGGTACTCATGGAGAAGGTTTCTATGCTATCCCTGAACGTGATAGACGCATCATGGACGAGTTATTGACTACTGGAAATGGTAGAGCAACGTCTGCTGAGATATAAATTAGGCATTAAATCAAAAATGATTGTCACAATGACACATTTCATGGCGGTGTCGTAGTTGGAGTTAGATATCTATAATTCTGCGTCTTACCGTTAGATGGCGATACTATGAAATCCTTTAAAACTCTTTTTGCCGCTAGCTTATGAAGTTATTAACTAATTGAATTCGAATTGGTAAATAAATGCATATAAAATCAAAAATGTGTTTGTATAATTCGTCAGAATCACACTCAAGCCATTATGGTATTTTGTACTACGAAGTATATAATATTGAATGGTTCAAGCTTGAACCAGATGATCTTCATTGGACCACCAAGACTTATATTTAATTTATGTTGAATTCTAATGTTAAATTAATATATCCGGAGTTTTAAAAGGCCATTGTACACTTACTTTAAAGTATAACTAAATTAATATAGTACCTACTTTAAAAATTATAATTATGCTTAACGAAGATGAATCTTACAATATTTTTATATGTACGTGTTGTGGAGGATCGTGGTAGGGTTTTATTTATTAAAATTTATATACTTATAGATATAAACCACATTAGTAAACTAGTTACATTATTAAAAAGGAAACAAGAAACCCGAATGTAGGAAAAAAACTTGAGTATAATAATATTTTTCTTTATTTTTGCTTTTTATTTGATTTCAAGATAACGTACTTATATATTATATAGCCTATGACACTTCCGCAACTAAGACGAATACCACAACACCTCGTATGCTAAAAGCCATACAGTCGTTTAAGCCTGCAGACCGTACCAAAGAAATAAACATAGGTAGGTACATACATACGATCGAAAAATATAACTCTCCTTATTTGCAATCGGGTAAATACGATACCTATACAACTAAATTATTATATTTAATTATTTATTTAAAAAAAATATTATGCAACTCGAAATTTTTTTTTGTGTTTTTTTTTGTATTTGTAGGTTGAATACGCTAATCTCTGGAGCGACCAGTGAAATATGATTTTTTTTTAATTTAGAGCGTATTTATTGAGGAAGATGTAGGCTATATAACTATACACAGGGCTCCAAAGAACGAAGCAATAACAATAACGGTCAAGCAATCTGGCGACAAGCTGTAAACAAATACGCGAAGTAAAAACAACGTTATCCTGTCTTCACGGGTGAATTAGCAGCGCAGTGAAGAGTCGGTCAAATAAAAACACGGATAAATCCGTGTAGCACAACTAGTCACGAGCAAAAAGGAATGAATACAGTAAATACCCAAAGGTCTTTTGAAATATCTATTAGAATCGTGTTTCATAGTTATTATTTTTACGGTGTCCGTAAAAATCGTATAACTGTATTATGTCGCTCTTTTTATGGCGTTCAATTTAAAATCGACCTTGAATCGCAATATTAATTGTAATGCAAGTACATTTTCACACATTTAGACAACTATAAATGGTTTGAGCAAGATAATATGACCAGACCCCATCAAAAGTCTTCGCTATGTCTAGACTGATCGCCAGAGCCTTGCTATGCTTATCAAATGTCACCCTCCAGCAGTGCAGTACATACGCCAGAAGATCACCCGTCACGCCAGCCGGCAAGTCTCTTGGCATCTGGATATATATTTGCTTATTCAGAAATTTGACGGGCTTGTAATCGTGACTACTATGGTCGTGAACCTGAAGGGCGCAGATCCTTACCATCCCGCTTCATTACTGTATATATACTGGATGATTCAAAAACGCGAAACGTCTAAACGAGGCTCTATGGCGGATGATACATACACCCTGTTCATGTGGTCGCGATCCAGTCAAATATTAGTATAAATATCAGTTTCAGAAAACTATAAAATAGACGTTACTTTTTAATATCTGACTTGTACATTACAAATAAAGTTTAATTAAGGGCCAATAATCTATACATATAAAATAATAAAATTGAAGTGTCTGTTTGTAATCTCTGTTTTTTACTAAATGCATATGAAAGTACAAGGTGTCCAGAAAGGGTATCGGGTATTTGTAAGTTCAATGAAACAAAAATTATTTGTATGCAATAAAAAAGTTTATTGTTTATTATTAGCATATGAATTGGAAAATAATTTGGAAAAGATGATGTTATCCAAATGATGACCGTTACGTTGCTGGCACTCTTCTAAACGGAAACGAAGATTGGCGATAACACGTTGACACATAGCTATCGATATTGCTGCCATTTCTGACCTGATGTTTTGCTTTAACTGGGTTAGATTCGTCGGATTGTTTTGATAAACCTTACTTTCAAGGTATCCCCATGCAAAATAGTCAAGCGGGCTAAGGTCGGGGCTTCTGGGAGGCCAGTTGATGTTACCCCTTCGCGAAATGACTTTATTAGGGAATAATTCGTTAACAACTTCCATTGAGTCATTTGAGGTATGGCAAGTGGCCCCATCTTGCTGGAACCACGTTCTTGAGTTGAAACCTGCAAACTCCTGCAACTCTGGGACCAAAAAATTTCGCAACATATCGCAATAACGGTCACTATTCACATTAATTGCTCGGCCTCGTTGATCTTCATGAAAATAAGGACCAATTATGCCTTTAGCAGACATAGCGGCCCAAACAACGACCTTTGGGCTATGCAGGGGTCGTTCATGCTTTCGTCTCGGATTCTCCACTGCCCAGTACCGACAATTCTGCTTATTAACATGACCATTCAGGTAAAAATTTGCTTCGTCACTGAAAAGTATGTTGTTAAAGTTGTTAAATCGCTGCAGCATTTCGTTCGCAAAATTCAGTCGATTAGCATAGTCCGTATCCTTCAATTCTTGAACCAATTGAATTTTATAGGCTTTTAGATGTAAGTCTTTCTTTAAAATCGAATGTAAAGACGATTTTTTGATGTTCAACGCTTGGCTTCGCTTTCGGATGGATAAAGACGGATTTTGACGAACCGACGCCTCAACTTCTTCAATTGTTTCTTCATCGCGAACTGAACTAAGACGACCAGAGTTTTGAATTTTAACTGTCGCACCTGTATTCTCGAACATCCTGATCCATTTCCTAATGCTATCGTCACTTGGCGCGTGGCGTGTACGATATTCCGCACGATAGAGACGTTGAGCAGTCACTATTGAATCACCATTACGATAATACGCTCGTACGCAAAATGCGCGATGCGTCCCCGAGTACTGTTCCATCGTGACTAAAACTCCACAAAATGGCAGACGCCACGAACCCCTCCCCGCACCCTTTAGACGCCCCGTTTCGAATATGGCGCGAAAACAAATACCCGATACCCTTTCTAGACACCTTGTATATACGATACCTATAACAAAAAGCCTATTTTTTTAATTTTTGTCTGTCTGTCTGTCTGTTTGTTCCGGGTAATCTCCGAACGGTTGGACCGATTTTCACGGGACTTTCACTTATAGATAGCTGATGATATAGGAAGTAACTTAGGCTACTTTTATTTTAGAAAAAGAATTAGGGTTCCGCACAAATAATAAAAAAACTGGTCATAGTGAATTAATTCGAGCGCTTAAATGGCTTATGCTGAGTAAACCATAAGAGATATAGCTAATTAATGTACTACATAATCATAGGCATTATAAGGACCTAAAAAAAAGGTCGGCAGAGTATATATCTATCTTCTTAGGAACACCCACAATAAGCATTTTTGTCTTTAAAATAGCCGGGAGTGGGGAAGCAAGATTCGCGCAGGCATTCTGTAGTCCACGTGAGCGAAGCCACGGACACAGCTAGTCTATACATATAAAATGCTTTGTCCTGAATGACTGACTGACGGATCAATGCACAGCCTAAACCG
This sequence comes from Saturnia japonica, assembly GCA_033032175.1. Classification (NCBI taxonomy): domain Eukaryota; kingdom Metazoa; phylum Arthropoda; class Insecta; order Lepidoptera; family Saturniidae; genus Saturnia; species Saturnia japonica. Next base: position 12,686,452 of record CM065314.1, read on the forward strand.
CTGATTTTAGAGATCTGGAACTTGGAGGGTGTGTTCTTTGTATGACTTAGCCATCCGATAAGAAAGGACCCTAGTGGGGTGAAAAAGGGGGGCAAAGTTTATATGGGACAACGTGATTCCTTGGTCTAATCTACTTCAAATTTTGCCTATACCTTTTTTAACAGAATTGATGGAAGACGTGTTTCGTATTTTATTGAAATTCTTTTCGAAATCAGGATTAAGCGACTACAATTAGAGGCAATTCGATTAATATGACTAATTCTTTTTTGTTATTGACACTACTAAAGCAAATCGCTAACGAGTTTTAAATTACTGTGATCAAGTGGTGCTAACTCGTAGAATAGTCGACGGATGTTATTTTATTTACATACAGTCAAGAACAAAAATTATTTAGTAACTTGTATAATTTAGTTTCACCCGTGTGTTAATTTATTAGAGCAACTGTACACCGCTGCGGCCGCCGCGCTTCCAACGCACCTTTGTACTAGCCTACAGCTTTCCAGATTGCTTGACGTTCGTAGTTACTGTTCCGCTACTTAGAGTCGTAACGTGAAACCATATAGCCTAAAATCTACCTCAATAAATAGGCTACAAAATTCATACAGTTTTTCGAAATCTGACTCCAGAAGATAGTGTATTCAAACCAACAATCTCTTGATTTTTATAATAATAATTTTTATTATAAGTAGTATACATTTAATGTTGTTGCAACGGTGTAATTCTCTGAAGCAAATCAAAAAGGTGATTAATATATAAGAGTCAAGAATTATCTAAGAAACAGTGGCTTGGAAATAGTAATGAATTATAGGGTACATTTATTAGATGAAACAAGAAAATGTTAAAGCGGGTCGAATTTAAAAATACGTAGATAGTTCACATGTAACATGCTTACAATATCAATCTTTTATTTTATTTATTTAAAAATAATGGGCTCTTAGTTAAACTGCACATGAAAAAGTGGGTTTTTTATGTGGTAGGTAAGAGCATACAAGAACAAAATTTCCTTAAGTGTATCCTTATCGTGTTCATGTAAACTAATTTAAAAATTCTCATAATATTGAATTAATGCGGCTATTGTCGTCAATTTGTATGAACGAGAACCTTCCGGGTGGTTGGCATAAGGTCATGGCGTAGGCATAGGTATCGGTTATTAAACAATAGAACGTAGATCGATACAAGTTATTAAGGTTCTTCAAATACAGATGTTTTCCGTTAGAGACTATTGTTATGTGTAATTTTAAATATTCTTTGTAGGATTAGTGTTGTGGCCACAATCTCACGTGATGTTTAGTGAAGATGTATTCCGAGTGACACGCTAAACCTTATTGGGGGAACTGGCTTTCAAGTGCCGCTGCCGGGATACACTTATAGGTGCTAGATAGATAGATTTTCAACTTAAAGCTTGTAAGCTAACCAGACGAGCTTTAAAAGATATCCTTCCACTATGATATGGACTCATCACGATGTTTTCCTTCACCGATCGCTTAGGCTCATTGCAGAGCTCATCACTTCATTCACCGATTCACAAATAAACTATGATCATATCGTAGATTAATGACTGGTTTCTGCGCCGCTTCAACTAAATACCGTCGGCATTCTATAAAAAAGCGGCAATAAAAACTACACCGACTCAGCGTACTCAAGTCAGTGTCATACCAACAATACTGTCACACTGACAAGCTTCATTTCAAATAGTTACCACCCTATTTTTAATATAATTAATTAAATATTACTTTTTTTACGATTTCTGAAAGCAATATTGAAAATTCTTATACCCTATCAATTGTCAATTGATACAAGCATCTCGCATTTCATAAGAATCAGTCAAGTTGTTTTGAGTCAAATCCGGACATACAAACAGACAGAGAGTCAAAACTTTTTGTAATGGCATATTCGTGCCCATTATCGTTATTCTTATTATATTATACCTGGCGGGAAATTTAGAAAAAAAGATTAACTGTAAAGTCAGAACTACTGATTTATTAATATAGATATAATCAAAATAAAATGTAATGTACTTGACAGTACACACCCACTTTAATAAAATAATTTATTTAGTAAAATTATTTGCTAAGTTCGTTTGTAGAATAAATAGGATGTAAGCACAGCGTGACCGCAGTTAGTAGTATTACTTATTTATTGTCGTACCTACATGATAAATGATTTGCTTACTGGCAGTAAAAGGAAAAAAAAAACGAATAAGTACCTACCTATTTTAAATGCGTAGCATATACTGTAAAAATATTTAACTTAAACAAGCGTGACACAAAATGTCTAGATATTTATTCGGTATTTAATGTTATTTAACCACTCATTAATTTCTTCGTTTAGTGAACTAGACGTGGTAACAATTAAAATGTGAAATATTTTGAAAGTCGGTTTTTTTTGTTAATAAATAAATTGTTAGTTTTCAACCTACTTGTATTTATCTAAACTTATACATAGATTGATAATGTTATACAAGGTGTCCAGAAAGGGTATCGGGTATTTGTAAGTTCAATGAAACAAAAATTATTTGTATGCAATAAAAAAGTTTATTGTTTATTATTAGCATATGAATTGGAGAATTATTTGGAAAAGATGATGTTATCCAAATGATGACCGTTACGTTGCTGGCACTCTTCTAAACGGAAACGAAGATTGGCGATAACACGTTGACAAATAGCTATCGATATTGCTGCCATTTCTGACCTGATGTTTTGCTTTAACTGGGTTAGATTCGTCGGATTGTTTTGATAAACCTTACTTTTAAGGTATCCCCATGCAAAATAGTCAAGCGGGCTAAGGTCGGGGCTTCTGGGAGGCCAGTTGATGTTACCCCTTCGCGAAATGACTTTATTAGGGAATAATTCGTTAACAACTTCCATTGAGCCATTTGAGGTATGGCAAGTGGCCCCATCTTGCTGGAACCACGTTCTTGAGTTGAAACCTGCAAACTCCTGCAACTCTGGGACCAAAAAATTTCGCAACATATCGCAATAACGGTCACTATTCACATTAATTGCTCGGCCTCGTTGATCTTCATGAAAATAAGGACCAATTATGCCTTTAGCAGACATAGCGGCCCAAACAACGACCTTTGGGCTATGCAGGGGTCGTTCATGCTTTCGTCTCGGATTCTCCACTGCCCAGTACCGACAATTCTGCTTATTAACATGACCATTCAGGTGAAAATTTGCTTCGTCACTGAACAGTATGTTGTTAAAGTTGTTAAATCGCTGCAGCATTTCGTTCGCAAAATTCAGTCGATTATCATAGTCCGTATCCTTCAATTCTTGAACCAATTGAATTTTATAGGCTTTTAGATGTAAGTCTTTCTTTAAAATCGAATGTAAAGACGATTTTTTGATGTTCAACGCTTGGCTTCGCTTTCGGATGGATAAAGACGGATTTTGACGAACCGACGCCTCAACTTCTTCAATTGTTTCTTCATCGCGAACTGACCGAGGACGACCAGAGTTTTGAATTTTAACTGTTGCACCTGTATTCTCGAACATCCTGATCCATTTCCTAATGCTATCGTCACTTGGCGCGTGGCGTGTACGATATTCCGCACGATAGAGACGTTGAGCAGTCACTATTGAATCACCATTACGATAATACGCTCGTACGCAAAATGCGCGATGCGTCCCCGAGTACTGTTCCATCGTGACTAAAACTCCACAAAATGGCAGACGCCACGAACCCCTCCCCGCACCCTATAGACGCCCCGTTTCGAATATGGCGCGAAAACAAATACCCGATACCCTTTCTGGACACCTTGTATAATCATGAAATTTTTATGAATATCTTAGATGGACATTACTATCCTATAATAATAAAGCCATTTTTTTATCTAATATTAAATACCTATGCAATATACATTGCTGTCAGAGTGCAGGCAGAATTTAATATGCCTGCTTAAAAAAGATTATCATTCCATTTAGTTCGAAAATAAGAAATATAATTTCATGTTGTTATTACAAACCACAGATTTGCCCTTTTATCAAATCTGTGATGCAAGCAATGGAATTGATAGTAATAAATATTATTATATTAATAAATCTCTAGTTATGTTTGTACATGTTTTTTTTTTAATATTCTTATAGACACCTATGTAAAGGACGTTCATCGTGAATATGTCATTAAAAAAATTATAGTCGGTTTTAACGATTCTTGTTAGATTTTGTACATAGGATGTATATACTATTTCTTTATTGATAAGCTATATAAATTGTTAATAAACTAATTTAACTAAAAATAAAAATTTAACGGGATGGAAATAATTACATACTGCATAACTTAAACTCGTGCCGAGCCGCCCCCGCTCACTCTAATAGTAATATTATGTTGTTCGTTCATAAAATTACACAATTGTTTTAGAATGATTCATCATCAATTACTGAGTATAATCGGATTACTATCCTTGTCTGTGTTTATGGGCTGTACTTTTTCTTTCAATAGTAAACTTTATACAAAGTACGTTTCGTAGAGAATATTTACAAATATTTGTTCGACGATTTATGTTAAACCTAACAGTGTGCCCGATGGGATTTTCCATCAACGACATCTGAAGAATTTAACCCCTTATTAAGTCCCCTTAGGAGATGAATTTTTAATATACGAGAGGTGTTTAGTCATATTTTTTTCATTTCATCATTCGTTCCTTAATATGTAAATTGTGCGTTGTCTGTCAGTTAGTTAGAATTTTATTATGTTTGTTTTCCTTTTATTAAGATACGTAGAATATAATAAAAGTCTACTCTTTTGTGTTAAATTTCACAACTTGAAGGAAAACACAATTTACCAATCTTTATGTTCAAACAGTACAAAAAGCTCTTTATTGTATCATTTCCTTGTGTTAAAATTACTTCCCGTCATAATACGTAGGTAAGAATATAAATAACACAATAAACACGTTCTCAGTTAATAGGTATTATAGGCTGTAAGAAGTTTCCTGTGTTATGGCCACCATATACATGTAATATAATGAACGGTTTAAAACCAATGGTCTAATGAGCACAATTTCGTTTGCCAACGAATAGGTAGTAACAATATATTTGCACTAGAAATTTATTTTGAACTGCCTTGTTTAGAAAAAGAAAATGACAATATGACGTTAAAATGAATTTAAAAAACTGTTATTACCATTATAAAATACCAAGAAATCTAAAAATAAACTTGAATTTACTATGTCGACGCGATCTTGAGACGCATGAAAATATTTTCCATATCAATAAGAATGCGCTAATGGTTTCAGCATACTCATATTATGTATGTACATTGATACTTTACGGTGATCGACTATTTCATAAGAATTCTAAAGTTCCATAACTTTAGTTCAAATATTTTACTAACCCACATAGTATCATTATCTAAATCGTTAAGACTATTTCTTAGTAAGTTTATCTTTAAATTTTAAATTTTTAGTAAGAAAACAAATTATTTTGTAACTGTATGATTATTTTTATTTAATAAAATACTGCTTATACCAGGAATTATGTTATTACTTTTACAAATAAGTGCCTACCCAGAATGAATTTCAATTAGCAGTAGAAAAATTCCCCGTTTCATTACTAATAATCATATAGGTACTTACATGCATATATGTATAAAACAGTTAGGTTGAAATGTATACCTATGCATTAAATAAGTTCCCAGCCATTGAAAAATCGCAAGAAAGATATGAAATATGTAGTAAACAATTAAATAATACCAAACATCCTAGGTTGCCACAATACTTCTTTATTTTATAGAGATGTGTAGTCACGAAAATCCAAATACAATAAACACTTTTCTGTGTGGTTTTGTTTGAAATGTAACCTCTTGTATTGTTAACATAAAACCTTACTTATTTACATGTGTCTACTTTATTAATCATTTGTGAGAGGTAAAGTTCATTCTAAATCAATATACAGGTACCTACTTTATTAAATTTAGGCCCAAGAACTACTACCGGTTTGAAAACATCCCAATGATCGAGAAGAGCCGATAAGGAACTCAATCAGGTTTATCTTTTTTTTTCAACTGTACAATTAATATTTACAGATACAATTATATAATAATTCAGGGAATGTACAGAGGGAGTGACTTAATGATACACCCTATAATAACATTTTGACAGTAAAACCTGCTTGACTTGGTCCTTCAACTTATTGTCTGGAAAATCAGTAATGTGCTTTGGGGCCTTACTTGCCTATGGTATAGCTATATAATCTAATACTATTATCTAAAAAAGTTTTATTGGTCTTACGGAGTCTAAAACAAGGTATTATGATATGTCTATTTCTAGTATTAAACCGGTCTTTGACAAAATACAGTTTGCCAAAGTTTTTACAAACATATATTAAATTATCAAGAATGTATTGCGAGGTGTACGCGTGCATAACAGATGTACGTATCCATAATTCTCAAAATATTGATCCCAACACAGCGGTTTTATTGTATCATTCGTTTCGTAACTCTCAAGTGGTTGAACTAATTTTTTTAATTCAACGTTTTGTGGCAGCTGTAGTGTCTCGTAAATTGGTCAAATAATTGTTATTTGACCAAATCACTAGTTTTTCTAGCACAATTGATTCGGTGGCGATTATAAAAATTTTGCAACTACCGAATGTCACAACAGTCGGTTAGTGGAATAGCTGATTGTCATTCGATTTCCTTTCAGTAACAGCGCGATACAAGGTTGCGGTGACCCTGGATGGCATCAAATATAAATATTTTACCTTATCTAGCTTGAAAAAATGTATTACACATTTTCTAAATGTATCTTAAGGTTATCAAAATTCTTATGACTAATTTACTGAAGAGTTGAAGGTATCTATATACAAGCTGTTTTCCGAATATTTATGGCCCAGTCATATATAAATATAGCATCCACGACTTATTTTATTTAGATTTATGTATTCAATAATTATTTCTAATTGTAAAAAAGATTGTACATGTAACTTGTAGGCCCACTGGAAAACTTCTTTGACCTTGTAGCAGATACATATTACTAAAATGAAAAAATGTCATGAAAAAATTTACAGTTATTTACACACAAAAAAAAATATAAACATATTTTTGATTTATTAAAATTACATTACATTTATTACATAATAAAATAATTAATAATACAATGATTATTATTAGGTTTAGAATAAAATATTAATTAATTAGGTAGGATTAAGTATATCTTATTATATTAAGTGAGTTTCTCGGAGACGGTTCCAACGATTTCGATGATACTCATTTAGATAACGTTTTACCTTCCAAGTTTACATAGATAAGTGTTTTTCTTTTTTTGCTTCTAAGACACCGAACACAGCTCGGTCACCTAGATGTTAAAGATAAATTGAAATAAAGACCATAGATTTTACTGAATGTTATTTCCATCTGAAAAATGATCAGGCTTACTCTCAAGTCGCGCTTATAGAAGTTTTACTTCAAAAATTAACTAGGTATCCGTTTCCTATTTTTAGTTTTCACATCAAATCTATATTAATCTTTATCTCATAACTGCTCATGTTTATTAGCATTAAATCTACGGTTACACTTACTTTTTCAGTTAGATGAAACGATATTTAAAAATTCAAAAATTGATATTTTTTATGTAATATGGTTAAATGGTTTAGTGATATAATTATCATATTTATAATGGTCATCGACACAAGGTTCGCAATGTCATTCAGAGTGTTGTTGTACCATGAGCTGTGGAAGAGTCCCGCGATCTAGTGCCAGTAGTCCCGGTCAGTGTATTCTCTCTCTCTTGTGACATCGGGTCCTTCAAGCGAAACGTGAAGAGGTATATATAACGCAGACATGGATTTCTTCATTGTAGTGTGCAATTAATAAAATTGAAGTGTCTGTTTGTTATGTTAAAATAACTGTTCTTTACTAAATGCATATGAAAGTACATACGATAGGTGCATATAACAAAACACCAATTTTTAAATTTATTGTTTTGTGTCTGTCTCTCTGTTTGTTCGGGTAATCTCCGAAACGGTTGGACCGATTTTATTGGAACTTTCACTGGAAAATAGCTTATGTTATAAGGATTAAATAGTTAAGGTTCCGAGCAAATAAAACAAATCTGGTCATAGTGAATCAATTTGGGCGCTTAAATGGCTTACGCTGAGTAAACCATAAGTGATATAATAAAAGTAGTGTATTACCTACAGAATTGTAGATCTTAGAAAGACCTACTTACATAAAAGTCAGTGAAGGTATATGTCTACCTTCTAACTATTACCCGCAAAGCATTTTTGTCTTCAAAATGTTCGGGAGTGCGTGGGGGTGGCAACATTCGTGGATGTGCCCGATCGACGTTATTCTGTAATCCACGCGAACGTAGCCACTAATAAAAAGGATATAAGTTCGATGTATTTAACATTTTCTTTTTTGTTGAGGGCATTGTATAAACTGGTAATTTTATAAATATATCAAGTGAAAACTTAATTATGATACAAAAAATATCCTTAAAAAATTTCAATTACCACCTAACATTAATAGTTATCGAGTCGGAATACTCAATATTAAATTTTCTCGGTCAGTTTTCGTTCTACTTTTTTGAACTAGTCACTTATCTACCCGCACCATTACAATATTAGCGGTTTAAATCCGCTATCACTTCAGGCTGTACTTATTAAATTAGATAAAGCGTTTAAGATAAATCTTGAAATGGATGTAGTGATTAGATTGGTGTGTTGGTTTAAGCTCTTATTATTTTTTTGAATAACGATACCCAGATAATAGATAAAGGACTTAATAATGTAATTTTGTATGTAGAACCCATCATGTCACAAATTAGGGATATGAAAAATCATATTTATGCTTTTGGTAATAAATAAAAAGCCTTTCACAGTCATCCTCGCAAGCCGGTACAATATAAAGCTGTAAATCCACTAATGCGGAGTGAAGAAGAGGAACGAGGTTGCGGAGTTTTGTCGACCAATAGTATTGCATAGAAATCTCAGCTCCGCATCAGTGGACATGGGATTCCTAGTTTAAACTTGAACATAAAAACTTTCGTTGGAATAGAAATTCTAATTATAATATTTAAAAAAAAAAACCGTGAAATGAAATCAAATTTTTACTTTCATTTTGTCATACTTTTGCAACTTTTAGTTGATCTACGAGTACTTGCTGTTGCAGATTAGGCTACTGCGAACCAAAATAAATAAATACTACGAATAAAAAAAAATAAGTGCGCTAGGTTGCGGCGGCAAATGATTGGACATGTGTATTTGTATTTAGGATTCAAAATATCTTCTTTTATGCTAATAAAAAAATCTTACACATGTTAGACTCCTCTACTGGAATCATTTTGTGAGAAACAATTAAATGTGCACTTTGCCCAACTGGTGATAAAAGAAACTTTTTTTTTTCAAAAACTATTGACTTTATCGAAATTTATCCAAGATCAAAAGTTATTAAGTTATTCTTTTAAAAAATAATCTCGGAAATATTTGCCACTTTACACCTAAAGAACTTAAACGGCGGCGTACATGTTTATTATTATTTAATATTGAGAACACCTTAATCTACAACAAAATACACATACTCTAGAAGCTGCACAACTGATAACTTTCGATGCTTATGATAGTTTCAGTGGACAAACATAGTTCCGCAGCCTCGCTCCGCATCAGTGGACATACAACTTAAGGGATGACTTTAATTATTTTGAAGTTTTTTTGGGACGGTTAATGTGTTGGATTCATAATGGCTTATATGTAATTACAATACCATACCGTACACACAGTGATAAACCAATCTATGATTTTCTTTTGGTTTGTCGTGTTCCGAGATCAGTCAGTGTATATTCAATTATACGCAGACGAAGTTGCGGGTACAAGCTAGTATTAGCAATTTCAAATTCACATTTCTATATTTTTCTCATATACTAGACAATTTCCTTCCCCTTCAGTGGCGTCAGGCGATATTCTTACCAATTAATTTTAGTAAAAGTACATAGTGGACCAAGCAATTCCGCCATTCTACTCTAAACCGATTGACCATCACGTCTCTATTTGCATTTGGCTTCATAATATTTGCAGTAAATTGATAGACAATAATTTTTAAAAATTGACATGAGTAATTCATTATCTCATATCTCACTCCACCATTTTTCCCGCGGCTTCGCTCCCGACATAGTTATGTCCTATCTTTTAATTTTTTGAATGAATTGCTAAATATCAATTTTCATATAACTATGTATCAAGGGCAAATCCATGATATGTCAGTCAGTCAGTCATCCTTTTATATATCACTAACAGACTAACCCGCGCAACTTTGTCTGCGTCATATAAGAGAGAGAGAGAGAGAAAGAGAAAGGGTTAGAGAGAGTGGGTCGCGGGCACTGTATTATATGTACCGCCCGCCTCCTACATTATTCTGCATAATAAAAATGCTCTCGCGATACTTGATCATTATTTTGCTGCCGAGTTATTTTAAAACTGTGATATCTCCTATCCTCCATTTAAATCGATGTACTGCAATGGGCAATTTTGTTCAAAATTAAACATTTGTGTGTATTACCATAAAAAAGGTTATATTGAGTAAACCTTAAAAGATAGCTATACGCTGTCGCGGACTTTTTTTTAAACTTTTTAAGAGAAACAATTCTGTCACACACTATTATTGCGTAACGTTGACCATTCTCGTAACGCACGCAGTGGTAGCTCTCAAAAGGAATAAATTTCCCACGTTTCTGCAACACAGCCTCCGGGACATGCGACCCAGGTGTAGATTTAAGGGCCCCTCTTATGGTGCACTTAAGCACTCACCTTGACTGCACGCGATACCCTCCCTGCCAAGCCAGATTTGGTAAGAGTCTGCTAATGCTGCTTTAGATACCCGTTCTACAATAGAACTTACTGCAGTTCTTGACAGGCCAACGTCTTTTAGCAAGTTATAGAGAAACTTCGCTGGAACACCTCTCACTCCCACTTCCATCGCATAGCCGTTCTTGGTTAACTCGTTACATTGATCGTAATATTTATTCATTTTTATTGCGTGGTCTTTAGGTATATTAGTTTCCCACGGTACAGTAATCTCTACAAGTACTATACGCTTGATTTCTCGAGAATAAAGAAATATGTACATTTTTTCCATTCGAACCAGTAGTTCCTGAGATTAGCGTGTTCAACCAAACAAACAAACTCTTCAGCTTTATAATATTAGTATAGATATAGATTTGTAACAGAAATGCAAGTTATCATAATTTATTAATGTAATACTTACTTCTCATTATTATTAGTAAAATATAGTTTTGAACAAAATCCATTTTTATAGAAATTTTATTTCACTAAAATACTTCTGATGAAAATGATTTGGTTTTGAGCGTATACAACCCTCATTATTTGCATAATTTATAACAATTAAAACATTTATACGTAAACGAATTATGAAAACACTTTGTTTTTATTTATAAACGCTCCTTTTAAATTACTCACATGTAGTAGTTGAAAAAACAAACGATAAATCATGTATATGGTATGCTTTCTTGGAATACCATTTGAGAATCTATGTTTTCGATAAGTGTTTACTTAACAACGGGTAAATGAAGTGAGCTCAATGTTTGTTTAACATAATAATCTACATACTCTACTTATCTAGCATAGTCCTTATTATGTAGTACCTATACAATGGCGTTTATACAAAATAAGTCCATAACTTCTTACACGATCGTCAACAAAGGAAACTAACCAATACAAATTGTAATACGAGTGGTAGGTTCCTTTGTGACGTATGGGCAAACTATAAATACAAGTAAGAAATAACAAAACATGTGTTATAGAGTTCAAAAAAATTCACCCATTGTAGGGTGAAATTTTTAATTATCCTTCTTTCATTCCCATATAGGGATTGTTATGTTTTTGAACGTGAAGATGTGAAAATTAATATGTAGTAAGAAAGATTAATGCAATAAAAAAAAATACATCTAGTATCTACATAATTACGAAAATGTTGATAGTTACCAGAAAATATAAAATTATGTATTTTGACAACTGTGCCTAAATAATAATTGTATTATTTTTAATATTAGCATTTAGTACTTATCTGTTCACAGAAAAATATTTCTATACTATTGCACTTTTATTTCCAAATTCAAATCAATATATGTTTGGTTATAAAAGAACTATTTATTTTCATTCGATTTCAATAGTTTCATTTAGGATATAATATAAAGTACTTATAAAACTAAAAATTACTATACTCATAGTACTTTTTTCAATAAATTATTTTATATCAATGCTTTTATATCTTAACCACTTAGCACTGTTGTAATTCCCAGTCTTTAATTATTATAAACATTTAGTAAAACATATCAAATTAAATAAACATTATTCTTATCTATTCCTAATACGGAATGACACGCGTTATTGTAGGGAAAACTAACACAAAACAAATATCGGATGACGTTATAACACATGGCCATATACAAAGGTGTGTTAAATTAAAAAGAAAGCACCACGTGACACTTTAATGACACAATTTGAAATCATTGTTTTCATTGAGTGTTGCCTACTGTGAAACTGTTTTTATTATTGTCTAGAAAAGTTTTTCAACGCATTCTACTCGGTTTTGGTCAACAATATACATATTTACCATTATAGTATTTTAAAGTGTTGAAGATTATTATGGAGATTTCTAATAAATAAATATAATAAATGAGAAAGTGTGTATGTTTTGATGTTTGTTACTCAATCACGCTAAAACGGCTGAACAGATCTCAATGAAATTTGGCACACAGATAGTCTATGACCTGGAATACCACATAGTGTACTTTTTATCCCGGTAAAATTCATAGTTTAAATAGGGTTATCTTGCAAATATTATAAATGGAAAGTTTCTATGATTGTTACTTAAACACGCAAAAACGGCGATTTTTGTGGTTTGTCGTGTTCCTTTTTTTTTTTTTTTTTTTTTTTTTTTTTTTTTTTTTTTTTTTTTTTTTTTTTTTTAACAGACTACACTGTTAGCCTTAGGGGCCCTAAAGCCGCTGCGGCTTTTACAGCTTCACCGGACTTGGGGGCGAGCGCAGAGGGCACTCAGCCGCGAAAGTTTTGTGGACGACTCGCACGAGGGTGCCAAAGTGGCCGGACCTCGGCTCGGGCGGTCGTCGCGTTCGCAAATAGGTCGCGATCTATTCGAATCCCTACACCTACGATTCGAGCTAACTAAATATACACATAGGCACGTTCCCTTTCTCCTGGGAGGAAGGAAGGAACCGTGCGTATGTGTATTCAGTAATCGGAATGTTTCTACACTAACTAGCGTAAAAAAGAAAAAAAAAAAAAAAGGTCCCTCACAGAACCTATGTACCTGTGTGGTGTGCACGTGTGTATGTTCATACGTGTGTAGTGTTGTATGTAGGTAGCTAAGTGATGCACGTACAGTGTCACTTGTATCGCGCGGGCGGTTGCCTGACCCAAGGGTTTCACACCGAGGAACGGACCTAGGCTTGGGTTACCGCTAGAGAGGGTGGACGTGACGGGTGTGCTGGAGCGAAATTGACCGCCCGCCCTCTGCGGAGAGAACGGTGGTTACGCGGGCGTGGGCGCTGGCACGCTCTGTTTGGAGAGACGGATGTGTAATATTTATTCGAATTTTCGATGTGATCGTCGGGATCAATAAAAATATTGCGCGGCCGGCGTTTGCACCGGATGTCCGTGGGTGCCGGAACATAAGTGGCGGCTGTTTTTATTAACGGATTCGCGTGGTTCGACGCGGTGTCGAAATACGAACGGAAGAGCTGTTTAACGTAGGCATGTATCGAAGGAAGCTCCATATCTCTATGGAGATCTACGCTTCGAACATACCACGGGTCCCCGGTGAGACGATAGAGGAACCTATTCTGTATCGATTGTAACCGTTTGAAACTCGACTCGGACATATGTGCGAACACGGCGCAACTGTATGTCAAAATTGGTCGAATACACGTCTTGTAGAGCGTGAGCTTATGTCGCGTGGACATTTTACTCACCGAACACAACAGAGGATGCAACCGGCCCAGGACCCACGCGGCCCTGTTCCTAACCTTACGGATGTGGGGTCTAAAGGAGAGCCTACTATCTAGGGTTACCCCTAGATATTTGGTCTCTCTTACATACGGAATCGGATTATCGTAGAGCTTAACAGGTTTAAGCTTCCACGGTATCTGTGACGAATCCCCATCGAAGAGCATCGCGGCGCTCTTCGAGGGATTAACGGCTATACGCCACTCGTTAAACCACTTCCCGAGAGTGGTCACGGAGCGTTGGACTTTGTGTCTGAGGTGGGATCTATTCCTATCTGAGGCATATAAGACTGTATCGTCAGCGTATAGCCCTACCTCGACCTCCGGGAGTCGAGGTAGGTCACTGACGTACAGGTTAAATAGGCTAGGAGCCAGGATCGAACCTTGGGGAACGCCTGAGCGTATTGGACGGGGCGTGGACAATTCACCTTCCACTCTATAGCGGAAGGTGCGATCTGTTAAATAGTCGCGAATTATTTTAATTAGCCTATCGGGGACTTCAAAGCGGTACAACTTGTAAATCAATCTTGTCGTGTTCCGAGATCAGTCTGTGTACATCCAATAATACGCAGACGAAGTCGCGGGTACCAGCTAGTAAGTATATAAATTTATTAAAGTATTTGACAATTTCAAGTGTTCACTTTTGAAATTTCTTTAAAAAATACTGAAATTATCACTTTAAAAAAAAACTATTTCATATTATTATGATATGGCTTGGAGGTCGATAATGAAAGAAACTCGGTCAGAAATTAAACAAAAGCAAAAAAAACCCACTTGAAACCCGTCACAGAGACTATTTTAAATTGTCGCGTTTCGGGATCAGTTAGCGTATATTCAGCTGCCGAGATGCTTGCAGGCCGGCATGATAGGCGGCCGTTTTCAATAACATATCTGAGTTTACTATCCCCGATTAGTACATATTTGTAATAAGTACTATCTTTAACTTAAGACAGATATCGGCTTCCCTCTAATCTATTCAAGCTTATAAGGCTATGGATATGTATTCTGTAGATATGAAATAATAGTATTTCATATGTTATTGAAAAAAGGTAAGGACAAAATGTTATATTTGTCTATTTTAAGTAACTTAAACAACGGATAGATAGGTTATTGAAAACGGCCGAGGGTCGACCGGCGATGGATTGTCGATCTTCTCGTCGCTACTGTTTTTGGGTTGTACTGTGCTTACCATGAATAGTGTCGTTACCATAGATTTAGTATAAACCTACTTAGATCGGCAATGGGTACATTTGGGCGAGCTGAAAAACAAAATACATTATTGAACTTGTAATAGTACTGTACTGACTAGGCCTTAATGTCGATGTGTTAAACATGTCGGTGTATTCACGTCGCTCAATAAATTCGCATTAAGTAAAAGTTTATATACTACAAGCTGCGCCTGCGACTTCGTCCGCTTGAGATTTCATGGAAGAAAAAGAGCGGAAAAAAGTTGTAGGTGTACTGAAATTTAACATTGGCGATTTAACAATGTTTCATGCTTTGATTATTTTCCGATTTCTGAGACACAGCGCCGTACTCAGGCATAGCCTTGCTTCACATTCACTACTTTTGATCGATCGATACCTAATAAAGAGCGAATGAGCCAGATCGCGACTTAATTGCAACTACGCCAAGTTCAAGTCGAGGTTCGACCACTTTGGCACCTTTGAGCATCTTGCCATGCTTTCGGCGCTGAGTGCCTAAAGCGCTCGTCCCGAAGCCACGGTGAAGCTGTAAAATGCGTCAGAGGCTTCAGGGTCCTTATGGCTAACAGTGTAGTCAGTTCTAGGGAAATCTTTTGGGTATATCCTAATTCTTAGTAGGTATATCGTTCAGCAAAAAGACTCACTTGACGTCATTGCTTAGCTTCCTGTGAACGAACGCATCTCACTCCTTTTTCATTTTCATTTTCGGTTTCTTTCTCATCATAGAAATAATATCTGATGTTATCAAAAACGTGGTCGAACCCAGGAGAACCGGCCAAATCCTGTCCCAAGCGAAAGTTGACTCAGAAAAAGGTGAGTGTTTGGTGGACCATTGGTGGTGTCATACACAACAGCTTCCTAAGATTTGGCCAGACGATAACGGAAGATCTGTATTGTCAACAATTGCAAACCATGATGGATTTGCTCACGTGGATTACAGAATGCCATAGACCGTCACACGCGCAAATCTTGCTACCTCGCTCCCGTTTATTTTAAAGACAAAAATGCTTATTGTAGGCGTTCCTTAAAAGATAGATATTGGGTGCAGGCCGCACAAGATCGGTCGCTCTGGAGATCTATGAGGGAGGCCTATGTTCAGCAGTGGACGTCCTGCGGCTGAAATGATGATGATGATGATGATGATATTTTTGCTAAGTTTTTTGTAGATCTTTTCAATGTCTACGATTATCTTGTGCATTAGTTTTATATATCGCTTATGGTTTACTCTGCGTAAGCCATTTAAGCGCCCGAATTGAACCACCATAAACAGTTTTTTTCTTTTTATATTAATTGAAAGCAGTGTTTTAAAAGTAACCTAAGTTACTCCTTATAACATAAGCTATCTGCCAGTGAAATTTCCATGAAAATCGCTCCAAACTTTTCGGAGATTACCCGGAACAAACACATACAAAGATAAAAATTTGAAAAATGTACTTTTTTAAAGGTATCGTGTACTTTCATATACATATAGTAAAAAGCTGTTATTTTGACATTACAGACACTTCAATTTTGTTAACTGTATAGATAATTTTGTTAATGCATGTGTATGTGTATTAATTATTATATCAGGAATAGAATAGGAATCATTAACAATGAAATTGTATTAACCATTTAACATTCAACCATTGTGTTGTGTTTGAAGACGTGCAAAAAAATTAAGTTTATTCTCTTAAGAACACAGTTCGTCAATTTTAATGGGAATTATTAATAGATTTAAAAATGTTCTCGCTAGATGTTATGCCACAGCTTCATATATATAAAAACATATGATACATTCCATTAGAGGATGGATATAAAAAGGAATTGCTTATTAGATTTTCCATCTTTAATACTTTACTCTGTGATGCATTGTAAATATATAGGTATATACTTTGATTATATACATGTCTAACCTATATTACACAAGAATAGAAAGAGTGTTATCATAAAAATATCAACGGCATTATATTAAATGGAAATGACAGACTAAATAGTTAACTTTGTTAAAATATTTATAAACATTATATTTTACTACTTCCGATTAAGAAACAATTCCAGTTAACCATTTTAACTAAATCATAGATACTGAAACCTAAACATTATACCTAAATATTATTATTAACATAATACTTATTACCCAACAACTTTCAGTAGGCGATGGACTTCGATTATATATAAATACATAGTAGTATAATGCTCAAAATATTGTGTTTGAACGCGATAGTTTCGGGAATTACCGTTGGATTCAAAAAATATTTTTTTTATGTCATTGTCTATTATTTATTGATGAAGGTTAAAGTCTATCCAAATTCACGCTACGACTCAAGGAGCGGAACAGCGGTGCTTAGTTGGTCGAATAACTGTAACACATTGGTGAAACCGTGAAGTTGATTCGATGCGTATACAGTTTCTTTTACGGGCTAAATCCTGTAATGGTTTGTAATAAGGTAGAAAACTTTATAACTTGTAAATCTTTATTTAAATGTATACATCAGTGACATTTTATTACGTCCGCAGACCTTATAAAGATGAATTTAAAACGAATTTAATTATCACTTCATGGGCACATATTGCACAAGTACTTTATTGTATTTAGTACGTAATAAAATGAATGAAGATTTAAGGTTACCTTTCCGTAAAATGAAGGGTAAAGAAATTAAAAAAATATGTAACGAAGGGCAAAGGTAATGGATCGGGTATATACCGAACGTGTAATATAAATAGTATTTAAGTGAATATAAATTATCTTATTGTCGGGTACTATATTACGGGTACGGTACGGGTATCGGGTATTTGTTTTCGCACCATATTCGAAACGGGGCGTCTAAAGGGTGCGGGGAGGGGTTCGTGGCGTCCACCATTTTGTGGAGTTTTAGTCACGATGGAACAGTACTCGGGGACGCATCGCGCATTTTGCGTACGAGCGTATTATCGTAATGGTGATTCAATAGTGACTGCTCAACGTCTCTATCGTGCGGAATATCGTACACGCCACGCGCCAACTGACGATAGCATTAGGAAATGGATCACGATTTTCGAGAATACAGGTGCGACAGTTAAAATTCAAAACTCTGGTCGTACTCGTTCAGTTCGCGATGAAGAAACAATTGAAGAAGTTGAGGCGTCGGTTCGTCAAAATCCGTCTTTATCCATCCGAAAGCGAAGCCAAGCGTTGAACATCAAAAAATCGTCTTTACATTCGATTTTAAAGAAAGACTTACATCTAAAAGCTTATAAAATTCAATTGGTTCAAGAATTGAAGGATAAGGACTATGCTAATCCACTGAATTTTGCGAACGAAATGCTGCAGCGATTTAACAACTTTAACAACATACTGTTCAGTGACGAAGCAAATTTTCACCTGAATGGTCATGTTAATAAGCAGAATTGTCGGTACTGGGCAGTGGAGAATCCGAGACGAAAGCATGAACGACCCCTGCATAGCCCAAAGGTCGTTGTTTGAGCCGCTATGTCTGCTAAAGGCATAATTGGTCCTTATTTTCATGAAGATCAACGAGGCCGAGCAATTAATGTGAATAGTGACCGTTATTGCGATATGTTGCGAAATTGTTTGGTCCCAGAGTTGCAGGAGTTTGCAGGTTTCAACTCAAGAACGTGGTTCCAGCAAGATGGGGCCACTTGCCATACCTCAAATGACTCAATGGAAGTTGTTATCGAATTATTCCCTAATAAAGTCATTTCGCGAAGGGGTAACATCAACTGGCCTCCCAGAAGCCCCGACCTTAGCCCGCTTGACTATTTTGCATGGGGATACCTTAAAAGTAAGGTTTATCAAAACAATCCGATGAATCTAACCCAGTTAAAGCAAAACATCAGGTCAGAAATGGCAGCAATATCGATTAGCTATGTGTCAACGTGTTATCGCCAATCTTCGTTTCCGTTTAGAAGAGTGCCAGCAACGTAACGGTCATCATTTGGATAACATCATCTTTTCCAAATAATTCTCCAATTCATATGCTAATAATAAACAATAAACTTTTTTTTTGCATACAAAATAATTTTTGTTTCATTGAACTTACAAATACCCGATACCCTTCTGGACACCTTGTATTTATATCTATTAGACCAGTTCTATGTAAATCTACACGTTGAAGAGAAATACCTACAAGTAGTAATGAATTTTAATGACATCCTTAAGAAGTTACGATGGACAGTTTTATGTAACTTAGGTGATTAATTTAAAACGTAATAATAACCAGATGTATCTCTAATTTATTAAACGCTTATGTAATGATATGTGGAAACCCTACACGCTTCTGTGCCAATTCAGAACCATTATCAATAGGAGCCAAACATGAATTGACCAATAATGGTTATAACAATCACTGGGTTAATTGTAATCGGCTTCACACACAAATAAAATTCAAGTGTAAGAGTAATTTATTAAAAAAATATGCTTTATGCTGCTATTTGTGAAGCTTTAAACAGTATAAACAGTAACTTGCTTTGAAAAAAAAAGAAAATCTATAATATATAAACAATATATATACTAGCTGTGCCCGCGACTGAGCTCGCGTGAACTACAGAATGCGTCAATCGGGCACACCCGCGAATCGTGCTAACTCAACTTCCGTCTATTTTAATGACAAAAATGCTTATTGTGGGTGATCCTTACAAGATAGACATATGATCTCGCTTCCTTTTTTGTAGGTCTTTTTAATATCTACAATTATGTATACACTAATTTGATATACTTTTTATGATTTTCTCAGCGTAAGCCATTTAAGCGCTCCAAAATCGTCATTTTCCCGAATTGTTTTTTTTTGTGCGATACTATAAATCTTTTTCTAAAATGAAAGTAGCCTAAGTTACTTATAAACTACTACTTCAGCTATTTGCCAGTGAAAATCCCATCAAAATCGGTCCAACCGTTTCGAAGATTACCCAAAATAAACAGAAAAAAAAATGTTTTTCATTATATGTAGGTACAGTATATACTTTCATATGAATTCAGTAAAATGATGTTTTTTTTTACATTACAAACAGACACTTCAATTTTATTGATTTGTATAGATAATACATAAATAATATAATGAGAAACTTAACGATTTGCTTATACTCTTTTATTTTTTTAATCTTGCAATGAAAATTCGATTAAAAATATTAGGCGTTAGCGTGGCACCCGTTTTAACTTACGTTAATTTCTATGTTTATTATAGGTACCAACTAAATAATCGTAATCCAGTAAAGTAACCTTGGAGTTTTAGCGGGATCTTGATGATCTTGTTGTCATCTTTATTTGTATTCATAAACTTATGTTATTTGGCTCTTTATTATTCATTATTGGTGGCATTTTGCATGATATAGGTAGTTTGGTTATTGTGCTCAATTGAACTGAATTATAAATAATAACTAGAAACATGAAGTTTAAGTTGACACAAAAACTCTTTTTTATATGAGAGCCACTTAATAATATTATTATTAATGTATTTGTTTTCTTATGTAATGTATATAAATGTAGAAAGGCGAATTTTTCTCTTTATTTAGACTAAAGTTAGATCATAGTCATTAGTTAAGTGATGTAGTTATGTGTTCAAAGATGTTAATTACATACATACCATCTCGCCTGTATTCCCCGAAGGGTTAGGCAGAGGTGTACTAATGTACACCCACAGTTCGCCGAATACGTTTTTAGGTCCCATGTAATTGGGGGCGAGCCTATTGCCATTAATCGGGCACGAAGCCAAACTCCAAGCTGCTACTGAGAATTTCATAGAAAAAACCCAATAACACTTTGCTCGACCTGGGAATCGAACCCATGATGAATTTGAGGATGATATATAACCTAGTAAGCAATTGAATTTGTCTCACCAACCATGCTATAGGATTAAAAGCTGTGGGATACTATCCGTCTGCATTAACATTACACTATATCACAGCATTATAAAAAATAATGAAAAAGGATACATATAATTAAATGTTTAAGATTCGCTTAATATACTTTTGTTTTTATTACCTATTACAGGTTAAGACCTAATAGAGAATGTGACATCCCTGATCCTTTCAGCACTACTTGAATTCACTTTAGACGTGCGTCGGGGGTTTTCTTTAATACTTTTATAATTATATTATTTAAAAATATATATTGGGTGTTAGAAACTTTCAATCGCCGTAGCTGTAGCTAAATTAAAATGAAAAAATTAAAATAAAATATAAAACTAAAGGTTAATTGGATATTTAAGTATACTTGAACGCCATCTATAGTACCCAATATAATAAACCAGAAGAGTTTTTTTGTCGGTTTAAACACGCTAATTTCTGGAACTACCAGTCGGATTTGAATTTTTTTATTGTATATGATAAACACCCACACTCACGAGAAATAGTATAGACTAACTAAAATTAGGCTACAACTCTCAGATAGCCTTAAAAGTTGATTTTTGTTACGTAAGTCGGAAGTCGAGGCCCTCCCGGACTGCTTTATCCGCGAGCGCTGGCGTAATCGTTATTGATACAGAAATACAATGTTCTACAAAAATATTGGTCCTTAGTATATTAAAAAAATCAGCGATAGCATATACCTATCTCTTATACATAAGCCACAATAAACCATTTTGTGACAAAGATTTTTATTTAATTAAATATTAGACGGGTGCGTTGGCGGCGCGGTGCTTGTCTGATAAAATTAACACGGGTGAAACCGTGGGGCCACAGCTAGTAAGAAAATAAGGTAAAATAACTTGCAGTAGGTAATGCGACTAGAGGCCATAATGCCCTGTCTGAAGTAGGTAGAGAGTACCTAATACTGTATTTATCATAGAACCCTTAAATCTACATTACTATGTCTAAAAATGTAGCTTCCGTATGTTTTTGTCCGCAAAACTCGGAAAGTAGAGCTTTAAAATATTTCAAACACTTTTGATTTTACATAATAGGGTATAAAATTGAATGATGTGTTTTGACGATGAATCTAGGTTAACTAGAATACATTTATTAACTACCCTAATAATTAATAACAGACTGAGCCACAGCAAAGTGTGGCCAAGTTTAGTTACTATAGTTTTTAAGTACGAACCATATTATGCGGGTGTTGCGGATCAAGAATGGTATATATCGGCGAGGCTCGTGCGCGGGCGCTTAATTGAAGGCTGTGTTGTCGAGCGCATGACGCCTTTGCGCTATATCCCGCGATAGTGGCGTTCTCGTCGCGTCCTCACAGTATCTCTTTGTGATAAATAGTTCCTATGGATAATATTCAAAGTATCCGTGAAAAGGAAAGTTTTTGAACAAAGTGACAATTAATTGGTGTTTATTTTATAACAAAAAAATTATCAAAATGTTGACCGGTTGGCAGTTAATTTTATCCAAATGTAAGTTATTATATTATAATTATGATATTTATACAGTGATATTTAATATTTTTGTTATAGTAAAAAATCAAACAACACGTCCTATATTAAAAACCAAAATTTTTTTGTTTATTTTACATTACCAGTATGTTTTCATAACAATTTTTTTTTAATAAATACAGCAGAACAAATTGTACTTTCAGAATTTTTTCATATTTATTTAACTACTTATCTTACAGAAAAAATAATTATATATTTGCATTCAAAATAAAATAAAAATAATAGCGTTTATTCTTGTAGGAAAAGAAGACCGGATAATTAAAAAAAAAAAAAAACCTTTTTAAATAGTTTAATAACAGAGAGAGATATGAAAATTTTACATAAAGAGATATTAAAGGTGATGGTAAACATTTACCGGCTTTACCTGCAAGCAGGGTACCTCTGCTGAATAAAGAACTACAACCGGGTAAGAGGGCAACTGGTTTTCGATTCATTGTTAACGTTGTAAAATAAATATGGTATGAAATATAGTATGATATGGTCCATCGTAGTAAGACTCCTAGGAGCCTTTTGGTTCCGAAGAAGCCATTTCCCATAATAAATAGCATACGATGGTATTGGTTTCCATGGGTACGAACACTGTAATATACATATACATAAAAAAATACCAGGCGTATATTATATAGAAGCTGGTACCCGTGACTTTCTTTGCGTGAAAATGTTTTTAATTTTCCATGGGATATATAATATATGAATAAAAATTAGGCTTTTATTTTGATTACTGCAATTTTATGATCGGAAAACGCTTAGTTCCTATGTATAAGCGTGATGATATGAAGCCTTGATGATATAATTTTGAACACTACATTTAAATTGGTCGTTAGTTTTCATTGATAAGCATTATTTTCACAGGGAAAAATGATTTTGTTTTATAATATACATATTAGAACTATTTTATTTTAAAATTCACTTAAAGTTAGTAAAATACATATTATTTAATTTAAATGTTGTGTAAATAATATGGTTTAATATTTTTCGACTTATATTATAAATAATATAAAGATAATGAAAATTTTTATAATATCAAATTTATTCTGCAGATTCCTCAAAGTGATATTCTATGTGATTATCCAAATAGTAGTTATTCATTATATTATCTTACGTTTCATAAAAGTGGGCTACTTTATTAAGTAATTATAAAACGAGTTTAGATTGACAGTTTGTACTTTGTATAAGCTAGATTAGAAGCAAGTCAAACCTAAATTATTATATACTTTTTTAAAGTTATCACACATAAATAATTAATGTTTTTAATCCTTTTTTATATATCCTAATTTTTTTTTAAACTGATTATACTGTTAGCCTTAGGGGCCCTGAAGCCGCTGGGGCTATACAGCTTCACGGAACTTGTTCACATTTGAGGATTTTTATAGTTAACTAGCTGGCCCGGTAGACGTTGTTCTGCCCTTTACGGTAGTTAATGACTCGACACATACACACCTAAGATAGCTAAAAACAATCATACCGATAAAACAGATATTTTAAGTGAATATGAACATAATTTTTTATATATAAGACTATGCATTTATAAATTATTTGATTCTTGTAAATGGAAAGAGGATTCTGCAAGAAACAGATGTTTTCATTTTCATCTATATAAAGCGTGTCTCGCCGCGAAAATAGCCCATAGAATGGAAAAAAAAACAAAGTTCTATTTAAGGATTTTTTAGGAAGTAAAATGGTAATTATAACACTTTTTTTTATTAAACGATTACTTCGTATAATTAAATATGCATTTTATACCTAACGATTCCCTCCATATTTGATTATAATGAAATATGTAAATATGTTATACCTAGTTCATAACTATAATATGGCAATATTACATATATGTACAGTTAGTCATGTATTTGCCTGACTTTTTCAATTTGTTTTCTTTTCTACTATCATTATTTAAATCCTTCTAAAGCAGTCGTTAAGCTAATTGCAAAACATAATTATTTGGGAAGTAAAAACGAGAACAAAGTGATATTTAAAAAAAATATTGCAATAAATTTTAAATGTATACAAAAGGAAATGTAATCAAATATATAGTCATAGGAAGGTCATTTTACGAAAGTTGCAGGCTTTGAGCGATGGACTGTTTTGAATTATAAATTTATGCATAAAAACAGTTCACTTCCTATTATGAAGCCACCGATTCAATGAGCTTACCGAAGTATAAAAATTAACAATACAAGTATTGAAATTATAACGAATACATTTTGATTATGCGATGTAACTTCAAATATTATTTTTTGTTTATGTGGTTGATCCGTAAATCTCTGAAACTGCCATATTATTTAATGTGATAATGACATGACGACGAACCTAAAATACAAGTTCAGGAAAGGGATCAAATGATAAAAAATACATACGACTAAAACAAGTTATTTCAATGACAGCATTACAAACTGCATTTTTTTTAATTACTGATAAGAAACAAAAAATCATCATAGAATTCAAAGACTTGTCGGCTAATCATCTACATTGTACTTGTTTTATTTTACAAGTGTTTTTTTTTTTGGCGAGGAAACATTCTTGAAACCTAATGTAACCAAAACTTATTTTGCAAATTCGTAAGCAACTAAACCAAAAAGATATTCAAATACTTCACATAACTTATTTAAAACTGTTTCTCATTTAGAATTGTTTCCCTCTATGCGTTCCTCTACCGTTAATCCGATTGCGTTGAAACTTTGGAGTTATTGTGTGCACGTTAGTGAATGTTTGTGGGTTCACAATAGGTAGCGCACAAATCGTTTCATTTTGAAGACGAGAACGAATTAGAGAATGCCATTTCTTATATAGCTGCAGTAGAAGGAGAATTAGATAATGACTACACTTTTAAAGAAATTGATTATATTTCTTTGGGGTAAAGTCTAGTAAGCTCCGTCTTTTGGTTTTACCCATGCACTAATTATCTTAGTTCGTTTCAATAATATTAGGATACTAGCTGTATCCGTGACTACAGAATACCGTCGATTGGCACACGCGCAATCGTGCTACCCCCGATCCTGGTTATTTTAAAGTCATAAAATGCATAATTGTTGGAGATCCTTAAAAGATAGACATATGTTCTTGCTGACTTTTTTGTAGGTCTTTTTAAGATCTACAATTATTATTATTCATTGCGGAACCCGATTTCTTATTTTTCTAAAATAAAAGTACCCTAAGTTACCTACTCCTTAACATATGTTCTTGCTGACTTTTTTGTAGGTCTTTTTAAGATCTACAATTATTATTATTCATTGCGGAACCCGATTTCTTATTTTTCTAAAATAAAAGTACCCTAAGTTACCTACTCCTTACAACTTCAACTGTCTACAATGAAAGTTACATATATATGTATATGTTGGTTTAGCTCGAATTTTACGGATAGGAAATTAGTCAGATAGCAACTTCTTTGCAATCGCGGCAACAGACTAAGCCGAGGTCCGGCCACTTTGGTACCCTTACGCGCTTGTTGCCCACACTTTCGCGAATGAGTGCCTTAAGCGCTCGCCCCCGAGTCTGGTAAAGCTGTAAAAGCCATCAGCGGCTCTGTTGTTCGATAGGGCCTAACAGTAAGGTCAGACCGAAAAAAAGACAAACAATGAGAGTCCCGTCAAAATCGTTTAGATTACAGCCAGAGAGATAAAAAAATTAAATTCGTTTTTTGTTATAAGTACCGTATAAAGGTACTTTCATTATGCATTATGTTGTTATTCCGAACAGACACTTAAATTTTATTTATTTGTATAGATAACATGCCCTACCTGAACAGAGAAATTTATTTGGAGATTTCTCTCTACTTGGGGCAACCCGACTGGTACTGGGACTTACTATAGCTTTTGTTGAAAAAAAATCACTAAATCGGCGATTTCTCGCAAATCTGATTTTGTTAGCTAAGTCATTTTGCCGCTTTTTTCTCTACGGTAGCGATATAATTATTAATCTTATATTAAATGAGATGTCCAAAATGACTACAACACTAATTATTTTATAACTAAACTATACTGAAAAAGACTTCATAGTATTAGAAAAATTAATTATAAAAACCAGACATGCGATACTGATTCCGCGAACGCTCTCTATTTTAACCTTCAGCTTGAATCTAGATAGAACTAGTTGACGTAAATCAATTACTACATTATTATTATATTAAACCTTCATTGCGGAGTTAGAATTTAGATCTATTACGCTAATTTATTATCTAAAAAAAATCTGATCGCGCGGATTCGCTACGCAGGTTTCGAAATCGCATCGTTTTGGTAAAATAAAATAATAATTTTGATAGTATTACAATTTACGATACAGTTAATTTTTTAATACAATTGTATATTATCGGACAAATTTAATAAATATTTACAAAATTTATAACTCTGTTGATATGATTGCAGTAATTTATATTTTAAGCGTTTACAATAAATCTGCAAATTAAATATTAAAACTAATGTTAGACGTTTACTAGAAAGGGAGTAAACTAAGTATGAATGAAACAATACTGAAGTAGATGTTTTAACATGTAAACACTAATTATCGAAATTTAAACAAACTTTCATTACCTACGAGATAACCTGCTGCCTGATGTTTCATGAATGGAAAAGATACAGGGAGTCTACCTGATGTCGTCAAATGTACATTGTTACTAATAGGCTGCAAACAACACGTGAGAACTGAGATAGAACGACTTGTGACAAGACGGATTATAACAGAAATAGAATAGCCCAAAAAATAGTACCTACATCATAAACTTTCCACAAAAATTTAAGCCAAGAAATTTTGTAAAAAATAGAAGGCGACGCATTGATTTTTAAATTTAATATCTCTTAGTCGACGCGCCCATCACTTAAGATCTACCAAAAAGATTCTATTCAAGTTTATAATATTATCTGTTAGATAAACAACCAAGAAATGAAATTAGCTTGATTATAGTAAGCTTTTTCTTATGTAAAGTGTATAATATAATTCTTAAATAAAAATGGTGTAATGAATAACAATGAAACTACAAAAAAAAAACAACTTACAAATTTAGAATTTTGTGCTAAATGAAGTTGGTGACATCTGCGGTGTAGATATATGGCAACTTTTCAAGGAAAGTGAATCCTCGAACGTAAACTGGTATTATACAAATTTGCGACGGTTTAAATCTCTAATTGACGCAATCAAATGCTAGTTCTATGTCAGATATTTGTACGTGATGATTTGTGAAGTAAACGAAAAATGATAACAAACGCATGGTATTAATACGTGTCTATCAGTTACTAGTTTTAGTAGTACTGGTTATTTTTAGTATTTTCTATACTAAAATGTAATGTGCGTAACCTAGCAGCGGATACCATGAGAACTAAAGATATGGTATCTTATCACAATCAGTTAGTTATCTACGCATAAAATCATATAATCATCGTTTCTTCAGAAATTGATATTAAAAGTTGGGAAAAGTACTGATTCTATTACGTAAATAGTTTTAGAGGATCTTTAAATCATAGCATCCGACATAAAGTTTGTAGACATAGTACACTGCCGTCTTAACATATCAGATCAACAACCATTTTGATCTCGTGTCTTCGTTAAATTCATATGCACCGCGATACTTATTAAGTTAATTTTCGCAATGATGATACAGTTTAAACAGTAAACTATAGACTGGATGATGTAAAGTATCCGAAAAGTTTGGAAAAGGAAATCAAAGTAAATGCAATATTAATCCGAAAAATAACAATTGTTATTGATGAGAAGTTAGGGAATAATTGTTTAGCGTGCAGAGGGCATGAGATGAACAGGAATTAAAGTCATATAACTAGAAGAGTGTTAAGTATAATGATGGATGGATATAGTAGTAGAAGAAACCCGAAGATGATATGGATGGATTGTGAAGGGAGTTTTATGTGTATAAAAGGTGTGAATATTGAAATGACAGCTGATAAACAAAAGTGAATATTCCTTTTTTTTTTCGATGAAACACTGTAGGACCATGATACTGTCTATTGTTGTCCTTGTTATTCTGTGTTCACAGCTGTTTCATATTCAATGTCATATTGACAGTAACGTCACACTAAATTGTATCTGAATTAAGTGTACAAGGAATTAACTATATTATTATGATGTAAACGTGTAAAATAAGTAATATACAATAAATGAACATTGTAAGATACATCTATCACGTCATCTCGTTTCGCCAGAGTGCTGTTATCCTAGAATAGGTAAATGTCACTCAACCCAAGCCTTTGCGACTTCCTTTGATACACAACAAGCTTTTTAATAGGTACCGTTAGAAAAAAAAACAAGTACGTAATGTTGTAATCTTCACAAGATCACAGTTATTTTAGTCAGTTATGAATAATAATTAAGTAAAACATAAGACTTATAAATCTTACATTTTACATTTATTCTAATACCTAATAATATATAATTTTTATAATTTGAGTTCATAGATTGTTTAGGTATAATACGTTATTGTTAACCTACATTAATTTTTATTTTAGATATGTGCTATCTATGAAATATATATCAAATTACCTACACGTACAATTTCTAAAATTAAATGTATAGCGATAGTGTAGAGAGTAAGTAATTTGATGGGTTAATTCATTATTATTAGTGTGTTTTATAATAAAAACTATAATTAACATTTGTAATATTTTGAAGAAAAAAAAGGTCAACAGTGTGAGTTATTTTGAATATCGATTTGTAAATTATTCATGCATATCTACATACATATCGATATCTTTTTAAAATAATCGTTACACCTACATAAAGTTTTAGTGAGCAATCATTATACTTGGGACGCTTTAAAAGACTGTTGTTAATAGTTTCCAATTGAATTGAATAAATCATTTTCTTTGACGTCAGTTGATAAAGAATAGGTAAGGAAAGAATATAAAATTACGCTCGTCTTGACACTGGTGCATGTTCGTTCATTCGGAATTATTAATAACGATGTTATATATTTCTGCCATCTATTTTTCTAAAATAACATTTGTCTTTAAACATGGAAAAATTACAATAACGCTCCAATAAAAAAAAAATTGGTACATTTTTTTATCGGATTTCATAAAAACATAGTAACATAAATAATTACAACAAAAAAGAAAATATTATTGTATGAATTTATTTTGTTTGTGCTTAAAATATGCACTTTATAGAGTACTAATTTTTGACCGGGAATTAATTTCTGTTATAAATAAATAATACAAGTTCCACACTATATTATTATAAACTGCTTCTACTAATATATAAAACATCGCCCGCGTGCGTACAACTAGTAATAGGATGAATGGTTTAGAAACGCATAAATGTTTTACATCAAATAAAGAAACAGTGCAATTATAAAATGCATTTAAGTATTCTAATTTTGTAAATGCTACATAGAGAACGTATTGTGTCACTCACTATGCAAAACATTATGAACACTCTGTGGCGTGGCTGTGATACGATCAAGTTACAATTTACTAAAAATGTCACTCACTTTGTTATTTTGAATATATACGAGATATTCTACTCTTTCCATGGCCTAAGGATCTTGAAAGTAATAATCGTTAGGAAATATTCAACACGTAGATAATGACAATGACAATTGGTCCTGTGCCTGTACTTTGTGTATATGTGAAAAAAATGAATCGTACATTAAAATCCAGCTCATGCAGTCACGGCTCTACAAAATTATTGTGTAATAAAATGTAGGAATTATCAATATTATCATACTATAAAATTTATATTTTGTCCACAATTTCATCTGGTGTCTAGTGACGATGTCATACAAGATGGTATCATTCTTAAGTAAGTTGCCTTGAAACGTAACTGACTTTCACGTGTATCTACCAGGAAATACATAGGTACTTGTATATTGCTCCGTAACAGATTTTTCAGTTGAGATGCCTAGATGCTAGCTAGCTACTTCATTTAAATACTAATATAATAAAGCGGAAAGATTTGATTTTTATGTTTGTAATGGATAAACACAAAAACTTCTGCACCGATTTTAAAAATTATTTCACCAATATACAGCTACAGTATCAGCGAGTAACTTAGGCTATATTATAATTTGAAAAATTAATTTATTCCTCATAAACACGTCGATAGTTTTACACAAAGTATAAAAAATTGCCTACACGGGTGCGTTGGCCATGTTTGTCGTATAAAATTAACACGGGTGAAACCGTGGCACACAGTTAGTATATTATTAATATTATAAAGCGAAAGAGTTTTTTTGTTAATTTGTTTAAACACGCTAATCTCTGGAACTACCAGTCTGATTTGAAAAATTATTTTTGTATATAATAGTCAGATATTACGTTATATAATTAGTAAAATTAAGCTACAACCTTACAAAGCCTTAAATATTGATTTTTGTTACGAAGTCGGAAGTCGAGGCCCTCCCGGACTGCTTTAATCGCGTGCACTGGCGTAATCGTTAATGCTACAGAAATACAATGTTGTACAATAATATTGCTCCTTAGTATATCTAAAAAAAAGTCGCGATAGCATATGGCTATCTCTTATATATAAGTCACAATAAGGTATTTTGTGTTTTACAAATATTTTGTAGAAAATTAGCAAGTGATTTATATGCATTATTTTTAGACAAGGCATATTAATTCTTGTAAGAAAGAGATACTTAATCATACAGACAATTTTATGAAGTTAAATTTTGCTCTTTAGAGTATACTATTTGGATACATAGTTTACAAGATAATGAAAAATTAAAATAATTTGTACTTGCGGGAAGAACAATTATTATGGATATACTACAGTTGGCGACGCGGTGTTTATCGGATAAAATTAACACGGGTGAAACCGTGGGGCACATCTAGCTTAATTATATCAACGATACATCTAAAATATATTCCAATTTATGTTGTTACTAAATGTTGTTGTTTTCGTAATGATTATTTTTGTAGAATAAAAAAAATACCAACTTTATGAATGAAATATTATATTGCACATGTTTGATTTGTACACTGGTGAGGCAAATTCTACAACGCACTATTATTCAACTAATTAGCAGTAGTATAGAAAAAATATAGTAAGCCTCTCAAAAAGAGAATTAATAAAAAACAAAAATGACTAAATACTAAAAAGTAAATGGATATAATAATAATAAATAAATACCTAATAAATAATGTAATAGAAATTACAAAATAATAATATTAATACCAGCCTGTATGTGTCCCACTAATGGGCAACGAGGCCTCTTCCCTAGGTAAGGCACAGGGCTAATCACCACGTGAGCCCACGACGACGTACTGGCGATTACGATTACAAACGCCGATATATTATATCCACAGGTCTATTTTCCCACGACAGAAATTACATAAAATAGGTATCTAAATTATGTTTACAACTTTATATTGTTTGTAATTTTACCAAACTCGATCAAATCAATTATTATCTACAGACTACAAATTAATATAGGTAAATTGGGTTTTAAAAGTCAAATATGTTAACAATTAGACCATGCCATAGAGTCAATCAATACTCGTTTCAGTTTTGTAATTTTTTTTAATCATCACACTGCAATAATAATAAGCCTGTTGTTTCTGTTCCGTTTTCTTTTCTACTTTTTATTTTTATTGTACAGTGTATGTCTGAAACAATAAAGTATTTTCTATTCTATTCTAAGTGTTTAAATTGCGCCTGATTGTAAGCACAGTACAATCCAAAAACAATTTAGCGACCACCGAGAGATCGGAAATCCATCGACGGTCATAACGGCGTGCCAGCCTTTCGGCAACTGGATAAAAGTTGACAGATCCTGAAACGCAAGCAAATCAAAAGAGAGATACTGCTAGTCGGGTACAGATCCCTACAACGCCACTTGATTTCAAAACGCGACACCTGGGACACGCCTAATCGTGCCAGTATGACGGGTGTTGGTCGCGAACCAATCAGACACAACTGTAGTGTCTTTGTTAAAATGTCATAAATGTGTAAGTAACCACAATAACATGATTTATTACTTTACAACAGATAAACGACATTGTGTATGCAATTTATACAATTACCAAGTAAGTAATGCTCGCAATGCTATGTAAGATATGAGGTTATAAATTGCAAATTGGCACATAATATTATTGTGCCAAGAAATAATTACCGTCACGTTTCGTTTGCGATAGTTAAAGGCACACGTGACAAATTAATTTTGAATTCGCGTTAGGAAATCCACGAGAGAAATGCACCTAGTGTCTAAATATACTTTATTATATACTAATAAGAAACATATATAAAATAATTCTCTTAAAAGTGTATATAGTATGAATTTTTGTAATAATAATGTTGCCTTATAAAAACTAACCGCTGAACCATGAAATTACTTATTCCTGAAATAACATTATCAAAGTATAATAAACAGCGAAATATGCGGAGAATTTGCGAAAACCTTAAAGTATGGCAGATACATAATAATATATGAATATGTATACAATAAAATAGTCACAAAAATAAAGGAAATTTTACCCAATAAATAACTAAATAATTTTAAATACTTTAAAGTGATATCACTTGAAAGGAAGGCTGTTTTCCGTACAGATAAATTAGTTACTACCTACTCGTCTTTTTTTATGTGGAAAGCTACAGACACATTTAGGTATTTAGGTATATTTTCATTCTTGTTACCAACTTCCATGGTACTTTTTATGGCATTTCAGAATTCATGGTCCATGCTATTATTTTCAATCAGTTTTATTTATCCATAGAACCACCTATATAGTACAATATAAGGTAAAATAATACTTTATGAATAACTAGCTGTGGTCTACGATTTCAGGTGTATATTTTATACGACAAACATCGCCAACGCACCCGTGTATGTAATTTTTTATACTTTGTGTAAAACTATCGACATTTTTGTGAGAATAAAATAATTTTTCAAATTATAATAAAACCTATGTTACTCGCCGATACTGTATATTTATATTGGTGAAATCAATTTTAAATTCGGTCCAGTAGTTTTTCAGTTTATCCATTACAAACAAACATAAAAACAAAGAAAGAATCAAATCTTTCCTGTTTATAACATTGATATAGAAAAACAAAAACAAATCACGACAGACTAAAATACCGCCAAAAACTCTTCAACAGTAGTCTCAAGGCCGGAACACTGTTGAGCAAGTACTGTTATCTTGGAGAGGTAATAGATTTCAAATCGATATTGTAAAAATCATTTGAATCATGTTTTCATTATGGATTGTTGATTTCAGTGTGAAATAACATCATCGATGAATTAGATACAGTTCAGCAGTTCAGTGCACAATAGCAACAATATTGAAACATCATACAAAAAGCAGCAGAGAAGCTGTTTGATGTACTCTATCTATAAACGTTTTTACTAATAAGGCAGAAAATATTTGTAAACCATGAAATTAGTTTTCTAGCATTGGCCTGAATTAAGAATGTTGAAGATTTTTGCAATTTTTTACTACATTATCGTTCAGTTGTAATAGACGTTGTTAGTTATAATTTTTCTAACATTAAATTATATAATTTATGTATTTAAATTTAGGTTTTGATTGACTAGGTACGTGGTTTGCTTTTAGATTTTATCTAAGATGTCTAACATTTTACGATGAAATTTTCACGGCATTGCGATCTCTTTCTAAATAATTGTAAATTATTACTCGGTAAAGAAAAACAAGTTCTGCCTAAGTTGCTCATCGATATACATTTTCAACTATAGCATCTTCTTTCTGGATATTTCTTAAGAATATGTTGATGTAACATTATTACTAGCGACCGCTCGCGACTTTCTGTGCGTTAATTACAATGCAAAGAATTAAAAAAAAACAGCATTTGCCCATCAGCCCAAATGTAGATTTAAATATTTTTTTTAAACGGATCAGAAGTTCCAAAAATTACATCCAATAAATATATTCACAAACTTTTCCTCTTTACAATAATATTATAATAATAGTACCATAGATAAGATATTCCGTTTATCACGATCTTGTTTTTTTTTTTATGTATAGCAAATCATTAAAATTGTAATTAAACACAAAATAAAATAGCATACAATTTGTCACATTTACTTGCAGACTCTGGAAAGTTATTGCGAACATGCATTTGAAGTTCGATAAGAAATTTTTAAAGTTTATCATTTACTTTGTAAACCTTTTGGAACATACAGTAATACGTGTCTAACGATGCGAGTGGGTTGATTTAAAGCATTACGGTGAAAGGGAGCCCGTGAGCCTGTCAGACGACTCTCCTGCGCCTCTCGGCTGGCAATTATAAAGTATAACAGTGCTTTAATCTAATACTTTGAAAATTCACCCGAGTTAAATGTATAAACATCTCACCTTTAATACTTTAATAATCAAGTAGAGAGAATTTAAAAAAATATAATTGACAACGTTTTTTAAAATGTTGCACCTTATTTTATGTCTAAAGAAGCCGGCAGGGATTTTCAAGTAATTGCCCGCGGTATTTTTCTTAATGTTATGGTTGCATTTGTTAAAGTCTTATTCTTATTATTTTAATGGCAACGTATGTATACAATTCTGCTAATATCATGTGCATAGTAAATTTTTCAAACCTTCAAAATTCAAAGTTCTAATAAGATGGTGGCTTTCTAGTTAGAATCGCCGAGAAAGTTTTTGTGACAAATCATAATGTGTGTATTTAATTATTATTTACGTGACATTGGCAGAGTTGTATATGTGTAAACACATGTTGCCATTAAAATAAGAATAAGACTTTAAAAAATGCTTCCAGGGTTATAATTCACTTTACATGTGCACAGTAATGAAATAATAATATGATATACGCCACCAATATTAAAAATAATTTTATGGGGTTAAATAATGTAAATTTATTAATTAAAATAAAACCATCAGATGACATATCAAGATTCCACCAAAAAATACTTTCTTAAAGACATAATTCTTGATTTATCAACTTGTTGATAAGTCCTCTGTCCGTACATAAATGAAGAAAATTAAAAAGTGTAAAAATTTATTAATATGAAATTCCTATCTTTATGATTCAATTTCTTCTAAAAGGATGAAACGCATTAAGACCAATACAAAGTATAAAATGCTACAACATTACGTTAATCACGGTATATAATATGGTAAAGAAAATTTATCCCACAACTATTATGGGTTAGTAGTATAAAAGGTGTCTGCATTTTTTGATCTGAAATTAGCTGATTATTTACTTTTGATATCTTATCACGTGCACTATGTAATGTTGTTTTGTTGGGTGGCAATCGGTTGGTTGGCAATTATTGTTCTCGACTGGGCCACTACCACCATGCACTTGGTGTTAAACACGTCACTGTGACTCTCTTATGGATTGCCGCGTTACGGTATCAGCCAATGTATAATGTATATCCAACTACCGAGATTTGCAGTATTATATTTTTTTTAAAACCATTAGACGACTTTCACAATATATGATTTATGTATGACATTTGATAATTCATCCTGATAAATAACTGATATTAACAAGACCTTGTCAGATTGCAAGAATTTCCAAGTGAGTATCCAAGACGTATTACATAGGTATTTATTTAATTAAGCAAGCAATCCTAACAACTCAAATCTGATATAGTTGGTATCTTGATATGATTCTTAGATTCAATGAAGCCCGTGGACTGCTATTATTTAGTTCATATTAATAAAGCTGACAATCAAACAGGTTAATGGGTTTTCACATGTATGAAGAAGTAAGTCTTGTATATAATTGTTATTATCAATCAGGCAGTGACTACAAATTGCTATTATTATAAAACCTTGAGTAAGCCCTAAAATAGCAAATCTACACGTCTTATCCAGTTTCTGTGCCGTTTATCCACGTGACAGAAAATGACAGGTCACATCAGTCTTGTTTACATTGTTTGTATTACATATATTAACTACCCAGTGAACACACGACCTTAGTTTGACGTCACATTTACATCATAAATGTATCATATTTACACAATTTTACACATATGACGTAAGGTTGATATACAATATAGGTAATGTGTTCACTGGATAATTATTAGTTACATAACAGAAAAAGCATTATTATCTAAGGTCACTCTCGGGTAACTTCATTTAATAGTTTCCATTGCAAATAACTAGGTAGGTTAGGTGAGGTTTCAGAGTGATAGTATCCAACCTATTGCTTCTATACTACGTATAAGTACCTACTTTTTTTCTCAATTATAAGTTACGTAACATTATACCATATTATTATATTCATAATTGAAATAAAATATTTCATGATTTGCCAAAGCGCCTATCTTTTCCAAGTTTACTTAAATACTAAATTTTATGCTAATACTTAGGCTAATTGACTAATGTGCATTTCAGATTTTTCGACGATGGTCTAATTAGCCTTTCCACCATCGATCTCAACAATGTTAGATATTAAAATAGTAAGGTACCTACCTATATTACACATTTAAATATCAAGGGGAATGTCATAAAAAATAATATAATTCTGTATAGATACTTGCATTTTACAAAAACACTACGTGAGTAGGGTAATTCAATGCTTAAGGAAATGTACCCATCTATCAAGACACAAGACCGACAGCACATATTACGAGTTTTCTCAGAACGGCAAGTTTATTATACGTTTTAAATTACAAAGGCCCCAACGTTAATGCGAAATAAACGCCAGCCTGTCTGCCGGTGTCGAGCAGAACTCGTTCGTAACAGCTATTGGCCGACGAGGATCGTACCACACCGGAATGTACTACCATTCGTCCAGTTCAATAGAAATCTCTTCGCCGACGATTGTAAAAACGACCACTTCTAAAGAGTTTCTCAATTCCAATACCAAATTAGGCAACCGACTCGGCGGGAGCATGGACAGTGGTTTTGCCCGTATCGGAAAGATTTTTAATGATGTACAATCGTTTGAATAATGTATTCACGTACGTCACGTATTGTGCAATTCGGAGTTTGACGCCTGTCAACGGGAACTTTAACGGGTACGCGTTAACGTTTTGATCTGTATGCGATCAACGGCTAGAAAACGGAAATAATAAAACGTATTTGGTAGCCGTAGAGGAAACAACTAAAAGAGTTTGGGATATTTCTCAATCTTTTACTCTGAACCGAAAGAGAGAGATACAAAAAAAAAGAAGAAATAAAGAAGCTTATGAATTTTCTTTCTCTACCGTTCTAAAGTACTTTATTAGTGCTAAAAGCGCCGCTGTTATCAAAACAGTCGAAATGGAGAGTCTTTCCCCTTTTTTAACGAGTGAATTAACATTTTATTGTACATAGATCTAACGAACAGCGTACAATGGTAAATTTTAAATAAATTGAATAAAATGATAACACCATCGCAGTCGTTATCTGTCTAGTCCTTTCTCTGTCTACGTTGGTAGCTATGTAACATTTTCGTGAGTCATACAATTTTTCCCTTAAAATGTTCTATTGTTTCCTCGGACCGTAGGTACCTACAATATGCAATTGAATAGAAAGTTCATAGCAAATGGCAGGTTAATTCAAATCAGGAGTTTTCGAATGAATGTTTATCCGCAAATTAGCAATCAGTGTGTCAATAGAAACACTACGTTCAATAGAAGTGTTTAATTACTAACACTTAAGTATTCTTCATTTAATTACAGAAAGCTCGTTACTAATCGGTCATGTTCTCAACTTCTTAAACGTTAACAAATATTTGTTCACGACTTCGCACCTTGATTTTACAACATTCGTTGTTATTAAACAACTAAGTACCTACCTATTTAATTTTACAGAACTTAAAAACTATCTGCTATTTTTTATAATAGCACAGCAAAATGAAGGTACACGGCGCGGCGTGTCGAGCCTGCACAGTATAGTACAATTAAAAAAAAGTTTATCTTAGTGAATATTTAAAATAAAATAAAAGTTTGTGTGTGTGTGTTTGTCAGCTCCGACGCACGACTAGAGTTTACTCCTTACAATAAATGAAATTGGCGTTTTGTATAACTGGTCA
This sequence comes from Saturnia japonica, assembly GCA_033032175.1. Taxonomy (NCBI): domain Eukaryota; kingdom Metazoa; phylum Arthropoda; class Insecta; order Lepidoptera; family Saturniidae; genus Saturnia; species Saturnia japonica. The sequence continues at coordinate 12,724,869 of CM065314.1, forward strand.
CTTTGATGTCAAATATCTGGCGTTTAGTTAGAAATTCTAAATTTAAATTATTTAAAATTTAGGCTTCTGTATTTTTGTTTCGAATTTATTTATCCATTTGTTTTCGAACCATTTGATTTTTCTTTGACATCGTTCTTTTCACAAAATGGAAAACTTAAAATATAGTGTTATTTATGACTATGAGTTCCACCATGGCATCAGCGCTGCAGAAATAGCTCGAAGGATTAATGGTGTGTATGAGGAAGCCACTGTAAAAGAAAGCACGATACGTTTTTGGTTCCAACGTTTTCTTTCTGGAGATTTTGACCTTCATCGACTTGTATATGGTGGTCACGACCTAGTCAGATACAGATCTCTACTACCCCACTTGATTACTGAATATACTTTAGCGTTGCCAGACATACCGATTTTTAGCCCAAAATAAATGTACCGCGCGGGACACGCACAATGCCGCCTTTCGGGGAATTAAAGCGCAAAGGAAACTTTAAAAGGAAGTTAAATCTTCGGAAAAATATAAATTATATTTCTCTAAAGACTTAACTATCTTATAGGGTCAACCAGGCGGCTATTGTTATTAGTTCAGTAAAGTAACGTATTTTTGAATATCGATTCGATGTCCGCAACTTTTTGGAATTGGCGCATTTTAGTAGGTACTAATTCAAATTGATAATACTATCGGCTGATGGCGAGGGATCGGAAATTGGAACGCTTGAGAAAAGTTTTTGTAGTACCACTTGTATTCGGGAAAAATATAGAACAGTTGATTTCTCGGCGTTTAAAATCACCAATTCGCCGCGTCGTGGACTGGCGCGAGCGGGCGTGGTGATCAAGCTCGTACCTACTTTCCCTTCGGAAGAGACCTTTACACAGCAGTGGAATACATACAGGTTGATATTATTATTATTATTAGAGGTGAATTATATAATTATAAAATAAATATATATTAATGATCATTCATAATCGAACCCTTTAGCTTAAAAAAGGACGTTCGGTCGTAATAATTACTAATTTTATCAAATTAGTGACTACTACTATTAGCAACCTAGCATACTTAGCAATTACTAATGGCTATATTCGAGATATATTTATAATCGAATGATTAGATTAGTATATCTCATAATCGCCCACCGCTAATTATTATAATATATGTAGGTACTTACATTTTTTATGACTATCTCTCATAATTGTACACTTAATCTGAAACTGAGATAAAAGGAAAAGTAGTAAAAAACTATTGATTATTATGTTTTATTTAATTATGTATGGATGGAAAAAAATTTGGCAACGGTAACAACATAAACAGCTACACTTCTACCCAGACTGCAGCTGATCTCGGAACGCTATGCCAGCTGCCACTATGTCGTATAGTACTTGACAACCGGTGTAAGGTAGTATATTATAAGTCCTAGCAAGTTCTTTAAAATTAAATCGAAATCAGTTATCATCCCAATTAACTATGTAAATTTTTATTAGTTTCCAAATGAGTTCGTTGAACTATAGAATAATCAAAAGGCATTGCACACTAAAAGAGATCAAATAAAAGCAATATTTAAATTAAATTTATACAACAATGTTTCCTACGGTTCAATTCCCGCAATGGTCACGGGCCGGCGCACAACTATGCGACCGACAAAAAGAATCACTTTAATTTATATACTTAGTCATTATAGATATCCTTGAATTTAAAATGCACTATACCTATTATCTACGTGGATTATGCCAAATCATTAACAAATAATTGTTATTTGTCCCTCAGTACTATTCATTAATCTTTCTCAAACCTACATGCTTACATATTTTAAAAACTAACATTTATTTGTATGTCCGTTTGTGTGCTTATAACGCGGGAACCGCAGAACCAATTTACGTGATTCTTTTTTAAAATCATAGATGTATTCTCAGATCAGGTTTTAGTTTATGTTTTGACACATTATGTAATATATGGAACAAGTTATGAGGTTAATAGTAAATAAAGTTGACAAGAATTTACTAGCACGTTGTCTCGTAATACTTTAGGTAAACCATTAAAATAGTATAAACCAATATAAGGCAACGGATAATTCTGCCCTCCAAAAAGAAATGGCAATAATCCTCATTTTTAAGAATTTCTGTTTTTTTTTTCAACGAAAATGAATCAATAGATCGTTAAAGTAAACAATAATTCGTGTTATTATTTACTTTTATAATAACAAAACGTTTAGACTAAAAATATCAGTTAAAGTAGAGGTTTAAAAAAATTATGAAACGAGTTTTTCTTGAAAAAGTTATTTTGCAATTACTGCATTTGGTTGACAGAATTGCTTAGAATAAAAATATTAAAAAAAAATTGTGTGCAATTCACACGTGGTAGAAGTGAAATCTTCACATCTTTGTTTTTTTTTTAATTCAAAAATGATCAAATACACACTAATTTAATGTTTATGAAAATGTACATACAAGTACTCACAATCATTATTCACAATATCATTTTAAATTAATGCACATTAGAAATATCCATGGTAACTTAACACAATATCAATCAGTAACAGAATGTCATAAGTGTTGTCTAAAAAGTTTTTGTTTCGTGCTTTTTCGTGAAATAATAATATTCATTATTGCGTGACAACAAACCTCTTTTGTACCATTTTACCATTGCCTAAAATTTTCTTATCTAATTTTCTCCTACGTTAAATCTCTTTTTATTGTCGCTTTCGCTTTTTCGTTGCGTGGACTTTCAAGTCACAATGATGCTAAAGAAGTTTTCACTTCAAAAATCTATATTTATGTTAATTTAACTATATTTGAATTATAATTAAATCACAAAGACCTATTATTTTACGTGAGACGTGACATTGCATATCAAAAATGTATTTGCAAATATATGCAACCTAGAGATCTGTGATTAAATTTTTATCAAATTAAATTATTTCGCCATCAAAATATTTAAATTCTAGACCTTTACGGTATCCAATTAAGTCTCATTGTTTAAATTATAAATATTATGTACAAAGAGACCTTCTAATAAAATATGATTAGACATTAAAAACCGTATAGGTAATTAGTGTTTAAAAACATTAATGATACTTTAGTTTAGGCGAAGGGAGCCGCGGACATATTAAGTCTTTCAATATGATCGTGTTAATATTAGCATGTGTAACTAACTACCTATGTGAAATAAGATTTTTTGTATGGAAAGTATTTAAAAGGTAGCAGTCGTATCAGGGAGGTAAATAAACAAATTTATTTAACAAACATTTACCTGCCGCACTGTACAGTAGACATGTGTCTGTATATAATCCATGCTAATAATATAAATTCGTAAGTAACTCTGTCTGTCTGTTACGTTTTCACGCCTAAACCGCTGAACCAATTTTGATAAATTTTGGTATAGAGATAGATTGAACCTTGGGAAAGGACATAAAGTCTCTTTGTAGCGAAAATAAAACTTTAAGGGTAGAAAATAGGGGATGAAAGTTTCTATGAACAAATTTTGCGAACACCAAATGCGCATGCGCGATAATGGTGAAATGACATCGGCTGCCATGCCAACCAGTTTGTTGATTGTCAATCTGGGTTGTTACTTTATTGACAAATGTATTGTATTTCTAATAATTACCTAATAAATGATAGTCCAGTATTCTTTTTAAGATTGGCTGAAGTGTATATAAGCTGTTTAACTAAGCAGTACGGCATAATTACTGTTTTATTTTATGATAGCAATAATTATGACATGCGCTGTCAATCGCGGCTTGCGAAAGTTTATATATTCTAAGCGATATACCTGGATTATACAGTTTTGCTACAAGTTAATTATTTCACTGTGTTATTCCACATGTGGTGGAAATAAAACTTGGGTGAAAGTTTGTATGAAGAACCCATTCATATTTATGCTTTTGGTAAGAAAGTAATAAAAGGAGTTTCACGATTTCCAAAAAACCTTCCCGTAGGCCGGTACAATAAGGTATGGTTTTAATTATTTTTGAAGTTTTATTGTGACGGTTAATGTGTTGGATTCATATTGGCATATAATGTAAATACTAAACAAACAGTAATAATCCCATCTATGATTTTCTTTTGGGTTGTCGTGTTCCGAAATCAACTGGTGCATATGCAGTAATATAGCAGGGTGGTAGGGATTACGACCACAATACACATAGTGATAAACCCATCTATGTTTAGTTTTTTTTTTGTATTATATAAATATAGCTATTTAAATTAATAAATCTGTAGTCCTGTCTGTAATTTTAATATTTTTCCATAATATCCCGATACGCATATTATATGAACGATACTGATCACGAATATGTCATTAAATTTTTTTGTCCGTCAGTCTGTCTGTTTGTATGTCCGGATTTAACTCAAAAACGGCTTGACTGATTCTTATGAAATTTTGTACACGGGATGCTTATATCATCGGTTAGTTGATAGAGTATAATATTATAATTATTACTTTTATAATGTAAAAAAAATTCAAATATATTTTCGTTAATTCAATTATGTACACGGGAAGTATAAGTCATTCCATGAATGATAAGTAATAAGAATTTTCAATAACACTTTTGGGAACCGTAAAAAAAATCAAAAAATTAAAATTTCATTAAATCTTGACCGATTTTGATGAAATTTTATACATGGGAAGTCTACCCATTTACATGATTATTAGGCTATAAGAATTGTCAATATTACATCCAGAATAAAAAAAAAAGTAATTCTAAAAGTTTAATTTTCATCATTTCACAGCCGATTCTGATCACATTTTGTAGACGGGAAACATACATCATATCTACTATGATGGAGAGGCTTTATGAATTAATAGTGCATTAGAAATTGTACATTAGAATATTAGTTTTCAACCGATTTTGATAAAAATTGTACACAGGAAATACAGGCCACTCCTCAATTGATACGACATATGAATTGTCAACAATATGAGTAAAAATAAAGGTATTTAAATAATTATCGCGTAGTAACAAACGCGTGCGGAGCCGCGGGCACATATATATTTGGCAAAATTTTAACGTAATTTAATGAATACTATCCGTTCTCTGTTAGTGTATATCTGTCCTTGCTTCAGACTTCAGGAAATCATAGACAAAGGCCATAGATTGTACGTGATCTATGCATGATTATAAGTAAATACTTTTGGTAATAAGTATACATTTAATAAAGTGCAATGTGTCTTGTTGTCCGATCGCTAACAAGGATTGATTTAAATAGAATTATCAGTCGCGTGAATGAATAATACTCTTCGTATTAAGTACTTCCTTCTAAAATAAATATTATGGATGTATTCAAAACTATGATATAATATACAATACAATCTAGATTTTGAAAATGAAAATGACCATCTCAGTCATAGATTTCAGAGCTCACTTTTAATATTAGAAATAAACATAACTTATGCACAGTTTCTGAGGTAACTTACTTTTAACTGTAGCTTATTTGTTTAATAGCGCTATTGGTTCGATATCTCATCAAATTGCGTTTCTGAAGTCACCATAATACGATAAACTTTAGTTAAAGTTGGTCAACTTAACTAACCAAAATGGAGCGTTTCGATAGTTGTTTGAAGTCCGAACTGACAAAAACAAACAATAGACAAATTATAAAAAAATATCGAAGATTTTATTTCATTAAAATTAAAAGGTTTCATTGAATTTCTTTGGTAAGCATATTAATTTTAATATATTACGAATTATTAAAAGTAAACAATTAAATTATATTAATTTATGCTACGTACAATTTATTTTATTCAGTAGCTAAAACCGAATATATAATTATTTACTCTGATTTTCGTAAAGATTCCCTTTTGTGGCAGCTTAATGGACTACATAATAGATAGATAGTTGCTTCATTGAATTAATAGCTAATTAACAGTTAAATAGGAACCTCGGAAACTGGGCATTAGTCAGTTTTTTAGACGTAATTGTTATTTTAGACATGTAAGAACAATAAAAGGTTTTGAGGTATAAGAGTAAGGTTCTTTAATAAGATACTTAAGCACATTACCGATTTGTCGAACTATAAGTTCAACGACTTTGACAAGCCGGTTTTATTGTCAAAAGTTGCGTGGACCCTTATATAACATGATTATATGATTTATAGTGGTGTTTGAAATGTCTCCCTGTCTGTAACTCCAATAAAATAACATAATTGTTAACTGTAAGCCTTATTTACAGGTAAAAAAGTATATAAACCCGATTGAGATTTTTAGAAGATCTCCTTGATGACTGGGTTTTCGTTTTCCGAACCGGTAGTAGTGTTTTAAAGTTCACAGGTGCCTTTTTTGGACCTAACTTCAATAAAGTATTTTAAAAATTTCGATTTTGAATACTAACCCGCATTAGACAGCAACATATATTTATTTCTGTATGTATTAGAAATCTGTATTTCTAATTCAATTACATACCTATATAGTAATAACAACATACATAGTGTTATCCAAGAATGTTACCATCTTCTCGTATCATCGACACTAAAATATAGTGGCCATTTATATTTACTAAATCGTGCAAAATCTGGTTACATTATGTACAAATTAGTAGTTTTATATTTCCATACATAAACGGTAGACATATATTATTATTCAATATAAAAGTAAAGAGAGAAAATGAAAACATGAATTAACAATTTGAAAATATTTTATTATCGCTACAAAAGAGAATTACTACCGTTTATTCTAGTCTCTTTCTTCTTCTTCCTAACTTGGAAACTAGTCCTTTTTAATGAAGACAATTACTGCCATTATCAATTAAAGATAGTGCCCTGTCTTATGACAATTTCAGTTTCCTAACAAGATGGCGGCTCTCTTGTTAGAACTTTCTAGGGTGTTTTTGTGGGATCCCAGAATGCATGCTTTCAGTTTATATTTATAATCGACTTCACTTATGCCCAAAAACCAAACTACATCACGCAAAACGCCACCAATATTACATAATATAACGTCAAAAACTTAAGTAAATGAATTAAAAATAAAAACCACATCAAGATCCCGCCAAAAACGCGTTATTCTAGTCTTAGATATTTTTAAATGTGCGAGATTTGTCAATATTTTGTTCTATAGTCTCAAATATTTTTAACTAGCAGTAGGTACCCGCCGTTTCACTCTCGTTTATTTTTTTCATTTGTTCATTTGTTTTAATATGTTCTCGCTTAGCTCCTATTTCTAAAAGTAAACGACGATAACCTAATATTTCACTAAACCGCCTAACTAAATAAAAAATAATCTTTCAAATCTAAATGTTAGTATGAGAGATTAACGTTTTCAAACAAACAAAATAATGTTTGTGTTTTATAACACTATTTTATATATTACTAACTGAACCCGCGCAACTACGTCAGCGTCACATGAGAGAAGCTCTCAAAAGAAATAATTTTTCCCCTTTTTTGCAACATATTTCATTAATGCTCCGCTCCTATACGTCGTAGCGTAATGTTATATAAAATCCTGCCTCGATAATTAGGATATCCAACACTAAAATATTTTCTCAATTCCAACCGTTAGTTTCTAAGAATGGCGCGCTCAGCCAAACAAACAAACAAACACTTTAGAAAAACTCTATATAAAAGTATATAGGTATTATAATATAGTAGCGGCGTGCCCGCATTCGTTTGTTATTACGCAGTAGATATTTTATTTCTTTTTGTTTTATTTTTGCTCATATTATTGTCAAATATCTGGGCGACGGACCCTTGCTCGGTGTCTTAAAAAAACATCTAAGTATATAGGTATACTTGGAAAGTAAATAAAAAGTTTCATCCAAATCGTTGGAGCTGTTTCCGAGAAACCAATTATATATATATATATATACAAGAATTGCTCACTTAATATAAAATAAGATCATACGTTGTATCAACTGAGGAGTGGCATGGATTTCCCGTGTACAATTTCCATCAAAATCGGGTGAAAATTATTTTTATATTTTACGATTTTTAAATTGTTAGAGCCTCTCAGTTATGATCTATGCTTCCCGTCTACAAAATATGATCAGAATCAGTTGAGAATGAATAAAAATTAAATTTTTGAAGTTCTTTTTTTATTTCTAGAAGTAATATTGACAAGGTTTATAGCCATAAAATAGGTCAAGAATTAATGAAAATACATTTTTTCGGATGTCATTTTTTTACGATTTCTAAAAGTAATATTGAAATTTCTTATACTATATCAATTGATCAATGACTTATGAATCCCGTGTACGAAATTTCATAAGAATAAGAAGCCTTTTTGAGTTAAATCCGGACATACAAACAAATAGACAAAATAAAATTAAAGGCATATTCATGATCAGTATCGTTCATATAGTATGTCCATGGGGAAATTTTGGAAAAATATTAAATGTACGGACAGAACTACAGATATATTAATATAGATTTGTTGAGGTCGAGATAATACATCTGTATACATACCTAACACAAAATTAGTACCTACCAAAAGAATTTAAAAGTTATATTTCAATAAAAAATGTATAATATATAAATTGTCCTTACGTACTTAGTCAATATTTAATATTTGTAGTTAACAAAAGATTTCCATTATTCATTTTCTAAATTGTATTTATTATCTCTATACTAGTTTTGATTTTAAATAAGTAGGTATATATGATAAAAAGTTTCTAGCAGGATTAAAAATTTATTTAATAAAAAAAAAAGTACTTGACGTTATGATGTTTAAAGGCTAATAACTCTTAAAAGTAAACATATCCGGTAAAAGTTTTACGTAGGTACAAACGAGTTAAATTAACTGTTGGTTTTTAGCGTTTACGGTCGGTAAGCCCAAGGTCTAGAGACGGGCTGATTATGTTCTGATTGATGCGTGAAGTATTTAACTTGTGCAATTGACATCGTAAATATAACAAATTAAAAAAATAACAAAAAAAATATTGTACATGTTTCATTCTGTGTAATTACTGTTTGTTTATTTATTAACAAAACATATTTAATATTCATGGACAAACTGATAAATAAGCTTCCGTTGCTTGTCGCGTTTTGTATAAGTCACGATTCCTTCAATGTTGTATTTAGTAAGTAATTCAACGACAAAGATATATTGCACTTCCGAAATGACTTTGTATTAATTAAGTTGTTGAAGTAATGTCACATTTATTTTAATATAAGAAATTAATTAACAAAAACTAGTTGTAATCAACGGTTTTTTACACTTTTTAACAGAAAAAGACGAATATTTAATTATTGACAAATATTCTAATTTGATCTTATTTTGCTGAAGACCTAACTTTTTAAATCATTCTTTCCGTCCTTTTACATGTTTATATAATCCATATTTCATTGTACATTCATCATCAGGAGTTTTTGTTTAACTTAAAAAGCACATCTCTACTACACAATTTTTGGCCATCTACTCATCAGAGTGAACTAATTCTTTCAATTTTTATTGTTAAAAACAATTGTTGCTCAAAATATCCACAATATTTTGCTCCTTCCATAGCTCAGTCAAGTAGTTCAGCGCAAGTAGTTGAAATTACGTGATCGCGCGGAATTCGGCACGTAATAATATTTTGTCGGGACGTCAAAACAAAGGGTGAAATAACAGTGACAGTCCCGATATATTGGGACTAAGTGTGGCGTTTAAAAAACGGTAAAAATTAAATTAAGCGTTACCTTATGTCAGTATTCGGACTTTCTACCACCTATCTTCAAAGAATCTAGATCGCATTTCAACACAGCACAGTGTTGGGATGACACGTTTAATGTTTATATAAGTGCGAAATGGCACATACCGATATATCAATGAATACTTATAACGCGTACTTGTCATTACAAAAGTCAAGGAAGCTTTGGATGCATACCAGAGCAAATGAGGTCAGGTCTTATGTAAGACCTATGGTGAAGTTATTCAAATGCGCTTACAACATTTACTACTGGTGTTTTTGGCGGGAACTTGATCTGTCATGTTATGGTTTTAATTTTTTTTTATTTGTTTTATCTCGTGTGGAATAGTTTGGTTATTATGCACAAGTGAAACGAATTCAGTATAAATGATAAGCAGAAGCATGAATTGTTGCCAAAAAAACTACCTACCGCTCGCTATCTTGTTAAAGCATTGCTTGAACTCCGAAAATAAGAAAAGTATCCACAAGACATTAGCATATTTGCCAGAAGCAAGAAAGAAGATGAACATTTACTATTACAACAGACGAAACTCTAAAATTATTATTTTTTAAATATAAAGGTTACATCATATAGTTTATCGAAATACCTATTTGCCCTTAAGGTTGTTTGAAATATTTATCTTCCGCGAGCAAAATTTATTGTATAAAGTTAAATACAGGTTTTTACGTTAAAACATGGTTTTATCGTGTACAAAGAAGTTAAGGAAAGTGGATTGTTAAAACACATTTTCGTTATGTTCGATTTCAGCTACCAGTTTCGAGATCACAATATTATTAAGTAGGAGGAAGTGGGGGCCGGCAGTTTTATACAGAAAAATTCAATGTCATATTTTATGTATAAAAAATTTGTTAAATATTTACTATTTGGTTTTTTGAATGTTACATTTTATCAATATTATAATACAAGTTATAAGAATCATTAAACTTAAATACCTAATAATGAGAATATAATGATATTAGTAAAAAAAAATTGTATCATTGTATATAGTCCACTTTGGTATGGATATAATAATTAAATTACAAGACTTTAAGGAAATAACGTTTTAACTGTTGAAGATTATAATCCATCTTAAGATTTAAAAAACAAAAATTATCTTTCTCAAAGACTTATTTAAAAAAATCAAAACTATAGAATGGACTTAATTGTTTATTCAATTAAAAAATTTGGTTTACGTACAGTCTTAGGTATCTACATTATTTGCAACAGTTAAGGCATAAACTGAGCTCTTTACAGTAATAACAAGTTCCTAATGAGACCTCAATTTACTCTGGTATTATTACCACCTTAAATTAAATTAAAAAGCATATAAAGACAATGTTCGAGATGCACTCTTTGAAAGATTAGTATCTGCAAGACCACAGATATTACAGTTACAACTGCAAAAGCAACGCTTGCCTTTTCTTCCACAATGGTAACACAAACTTATTAGATCCAGGTTTTTCCGTAGATATAGGGTCGGTTTCAGTTGCGGATATTTTATTTTCTCCACAATTTTCAGCAGTTTTTTTAATTGTACTATAATAATATGAATGAAAACAAAGAATTCCTCATATGCATTTACTGAATTTCGCGCTTTCGTAACGGTTACTGGGACGTGATTAACACGTATCAATGTGCCCCAGCAGACTTTTTTTTAACTAAAAAAATCTATAAAACTATGGAATACGTCATAAAAACTTCTAATGCTGAATACTGAATGGGTTAATTAACGTTTGGCAAGTTTAAATCTGCATGATATCATATAAAACAGCAGAGAAATACTTTTACATAGGTACTTAAGTATTTATTTAGTTGGCCGCACTAAAAACATACGGTCTATTCTGTTCCAACGCCAACAGTTAACAAGAGGTCAGCGTGGTTACAGCTGTGGTGCTAAGACATGTATAAACACGTTTAAATTTTGTTTATTCACTAATAGCGTTGGTTAAAGCAATTCGGAATCCATGGTCTTATTTTAAAATAGTTACAATCGTATTTAGAGCATCGGGTTCAAAAGGTCGTGGTGCACGGGTGTACCTCCGGTCCTTTTTACGCATCATCAGGAGTTCCGCAAGGTTCCCATTTAGGACCATTACTATTTTTAATATTTATTAATGACATCACTTGTTATACCAAACACACTAAATGTTTACTATTTGCGGATGGCTTAAAATTGTATAAGGTAATCAAAAATGTAAATGACTCAGTTCTTATTCAAAGAGATTTGAAATGTATCGAAGACTGGTGCACCGACAACAAAATGGAACTAAACGTAAGCAAGTGTGTACACATTAAATTTACAAAAAATAAAAATATAATTCCTTCTAGTTATTTCATAGGTACTGAAGCTCTACAAGCTAAAACAAAGACTAGAGATTTGGGAATTGAGATAGACAGCAAGTTACAATTTACTGATCACATAAGTATTACGATATCTAAGGCCTGGTAAATGTGTGGGTTTGTTAAGCGCATGTGTAATGAATTTCGTGACATAAAAACAATATTATATCTTTATAAAACCCTGGTTAGGGCATTTTAGAATATGGAACAAGTAATTGGAACCCTCACTATAATATCCATATTGATCGCTTAGAGCGCATTCAACGCAATTTTACAAAATTCCTCGCTCGCAAAGACCAGAAATGCCCTTACCGCGCTGATTATAAAACTCGTTTAAAGCACTTTAATCTTATATCGCTGCAAAATAGACGTAAGATCTTCGACCTTATTCTTTTACATAAGCTTGTTAACGGAGCTATTTTAGTCCCTGAAGAATTACAAGAACTAAATCTAAATGTTCCTAAGAAGATACCAAGATTTCCTATTCAAAGAAACTTTTCTAAAACGCATTTGAGAACGAATATCTGTTCACCTTTGAATAGCCTTAAGGATTTGTATAGCGGTGTTAATAAAAATAATGTTGATATTGACGTCTTCAATTGCTCTTTCTGGAATTTTCGTTCAAAGTTGTATGAATCATTTGGTTTGTAGCTTTCTTCATGTTTGTAATTTATTTGTAAATTGTATTTGTTGGAGTTGTGCTGCGGCTTAATTTAATAAGATGTGCATATCTGTAAAGATACTTCACACAGTCCTTAACTTGTGGTGTATGTGTTATTGTAATATTTTGTGAATGTGTCGTTGATGTGACAATAAATAAATATTCAGATATTATTGGTCTACCAACCACCTGGGACATCGTACACGTTAATCTAAATATTTAAATAACTATCTGGTTCAGCAGATATTTTTCTTACATTTGCGGCAGTTAATGGTTCGACCACAGAACCACCTATCTATAAACCATCATTTCGATACAACAAATAGAGTGTAACCTCTATAAATCGACACTCGGTTTAACGATAAACTCCTTAACATGTCGAAATTACTTGCCTTTGGTTGATTTACCGTATTTTCTAAATAATGATACAGTCTTTATAGCATCACGCTCACTCTAAATATCGATAACAATACGACATTATTGAGCATTAAGCAGTTCTTTATAATTTGCCAAAATTAGTAAGAACTGGAGCTGTGTACGTTCTTTTGTTTGTTGTTTTGTTGCTTTATTATCTAGCACGTTTTCCTCGACTAGAAACTTCTATTAATATGCAGTACATTTTTTTATCAAAAGCTGGAGAAGAAGTGACACAAACAACTGTTCAGCACTCCTTTCGTCATGCTGGACTGTGTACAAGATCAACGAATGATAAACCAGAAGAAAAGCCACAGTTTGAAAGTGAAGATGACCTTCCATTAACAGCGTGGGTTAAATAGTTTGACATGCCAAAAAATTTCATTACAAATCTACATAGAAGTTGACGATAGCCTGGCTACAACAGTATTACTTACTGATGAAGAAATTTGGATTCAGTGAGAAAAACTGAGCAATAAGTGGATGAAGAAGATGAAATAGACGATCCTGAAGCTCCACCAAGCATCAAACAAGCATTTTATGCAGCAAAGTTATTACAAAAAACTTTTTATATAATCAAGTTGATCCCACAGTATCTCAAGATATGAGTAAAATACATAAAAAATACAATTAAACCAATGGAGCAGCAAAAAAAAACGCTAGACGAAGATAACAAAGTATACGCAATAAGCGTTGTTATTAAGTTGCTTTTACTATTGTAAAATTTGTACTATATTAGTAAATTCATATTCGAATAGTAAAGTAGTAATATCAATTTTGATTTCACTCCAATTAACGACAACTCTCTATAACGCCAAAAAATGCACAGACCCTATGTGTCGTTAAATAGAGTTTACACTGTATATATGAGCTCAATCGGTCTAGTTGTTCACGCCGTCGCGTCGTGTTGCGTCGTTCTCACAAGATTTTTATATATAAGATGAATATTTGTTTGTTTGGCCCCTATACATTCCTAAGCCATTCATCCTTTGCGTTGAAACTTTGGTTCGTGCCCACTCACGAGAATGTTCTGTATTAGTACCTAAAACTAATTTCGAGTCGTTTCGTTTCAAAGGTAACATGAATATTGAACAAAGATTCCAGAAACAGCAACATACAATAAAACATGACCATCAGCTCAAACTTGCTTTTTATAAGTTGAAATTTTTTTAGAATCTGATACTACCTTTTACAATTATATTCATAAACGTTATATCTTCACTAAATATTACAGTACTAAGTTCTAAATATGAAATCAATAATAGGCTTACAAAATCAAATCAAAAAATACTTTATTCCATATCAAGGCACGTCATAACACTACTACCGGTTCGGAAAACATTCCAGTCATCGAGAAAAGCCGGCAAGAAACTCTATCGGGTTTATCTTTTCATTTTTTGTAATTTCTTTTAACGGTTTCAAAAGTATTTACAGTTAATAAACATATGGATAATTATATTGTGGATGCACAGAGACGGAGGCTCTTCCAGATGTCACTATCATTGACTTAAGCAATGAATGATCCACCGTTTATTAACCTTTTCACAGTAAAACCTGTCTGAAAGAACATTATGTGTTGTATTAATTACATTTGTAAGAGAGCAGTATGAGAATGTATTAATGTTCTGAAGAAAAATTTACCAATATTTTTTACCAATTTCGAAAAAAGAAGTACCTAGGTTACTCTATTCGAATGTATGTTTTTTATGCATGTTCAGCCGTAACTTCTTTTGTTTATGAACCAATTTTGATGATTCTTTTTTCGTTGGAATGGGGATACCTCAAGGGTGGTCCCATTTTAATTTAATTGGCATTGGACCTTCAACTTCAAAGATACACTAGGGAACTCTTCAAAATCATTGAAATTGGTTTTCTTTATTGTTAAAATTGTCTTGTGAAGTAATGTAATTTAAGTAGCTCTCTAGACTTATGTCTAGCTTTAAATTACCGATTTGCCGAACAGTAAGTTCAAGGACCATATCAAGCAGGTTTTACTGTCATATATGTCAATAGGTATCATTATGTGTATGGTATTAAATACAATTAATTTAAAAAAACGATCGAGTTTCTTGCCGTCTCTTCTCGATGACTGAGATGTTTTAACGTTCTAAAATGCCTTCTTAGGTCTACACTCAATAAAGTATTTTTAATCTGATGTACAATAATTTACCCTGTTACTTGTTAGGCTGAAATTTAATAGGTGGCCTATGAAGTCGATATGAAAAAATAACAAGTCTGACTAATTATTTCAATTAAGCACTTCTGTTTTCTAATTGATATTTATTATTTTCAGTATTCTTGATACCACAACGATGGGTGATGGCGATAATGGGTTTCCTGGCAGTCGCAAACGCCTACACAATGCGAGTTTGTCTCAATATCGCAATCACACAAATGGTACGGCGGCACGCGCCCTCTGCAGAGTATGAAGACGGTTCGTGTCCCGGTGATGTTGAGGAAGTTGTCTCTGATGCCACAGTAAGTTAATAATTAGTTTACAAAAACTACTTTTAAGAATTATATAAATTCATTATAATTTTTATCGTAGCACTGCATAGTGACGGCTCTGTACCTGATGAAAAGTACAGTAAAATCCTTCTTGTTCTTACATCTTCATAACATTTTTCCTCTTGCCTTTTACTCTTTTAACTGTCTTCTCAGTATTGACACCTCTTATACGCATATAATTCTTCACACAACCCCTTATATATACTATACCTTCCTTATATATATTATAACTTCTTCGGTCTTCCTCTACCTATATCCGTGCACATTTATCTTAATATTCTTCTAATTATATCAGTTTTACTAGTGAAATCCATAAACATTTAAACATCCAAAAGCTAATGAATAATAATAACTTAAAAATAATAATAACTTTATTTGACCATAATAAGATACAAAAATATGAGGCGTATTTCTAGGAAATACAATAGTTTTGTTCTTAATTAATGAAATCTAGCGCCTGATCTAGGCCGAGCCTGTATCTCAAACGCTAGTCTCTTCCCGTGATATATTATTACATACATATGACACACCTAGTATTACACTGTTGTATCTTATTAACATTATCACAAATCTATAATTTTAAAAGAGAAAACAATATGGCACTTTGTAAATTTTTTTTGTTCCTTTTTATCCTACCTTACATTCATAAAGTAGCAAGTTAGACTACGATATTGTGAACTTTAATAATAACTTTAATGAATAGGCTTGATCCGTATACCACAGTTACGGCCGTGATTATAAGATCTGCAAAGTTGCACTTAAAAATATAATTTAAGTTTTTAATTTTAAACTGTATATAAAATTACTTTCTTTAAATAATATCTTACCTATTAGTATAGACAATATTACAGAAATAACTGTGCATAACGTGTATTAAATCCACTGAGTCTGTTCAGGTGTTGTCAAACAAATTCCAGAATCAGTCCTTTTTTAATTTAAGGTATAGATACTGTGAACAGTATACAATTATGATATTTGATTACATCTTTTTTAATATTACGGTTTACGAATATTGATCACTGTTTAACACGTTTTCCATTTTCAGGAACTAAGTGGCTTTCGACTGGGATGAAGAAACTCAGGGCATAATCCTCAGTGCATTCTACTATGGCTACATAGTCACACATCTCCCTGGAGGAATGTTAGCCGAACGTTTTGGTGGAAAATATTCTTTAGGATTTGGAGTACTCAGTACAGCTGTATTTACACTACTGACTCCGTGGACGGTCAATGTTGGTGGTGCCACTGGACTTATAGTTTTAAGGGTACTGGAGGGACTCGGAGAAGTAAGTATACTCTTTTAGATTGTTTTTTCTTCATTTATATTTCGTCACTACTTCTAAACTTCAATGGACTTTAGACAAATTTTCAAACAATGATATGATGTAGTTTCTTTTATATTAGATTACTGGAACATACTTTACACGTTCTATAATTTACTAAAATTGAAGTGATGATAACTCAGTGAGCGGACTGTCGAACACTATAACCATCGACTTGGGTTCGATGTTTAAAAGGAGCCGCCTTTATGGCTATAGAGATTTTTTAAGTTTCTAACGTTTCACTTTAGAGTTACTTCACTTTGTAGGCTTAGCGTATCACCATCTTTCGCTACATTTGTCGAAATTATAGTCAAACGCTAAACTTATAGTTCAGTTAAATTCTGTTTATCTGCTTTCATTCCGATAAATTTAAAAATCAAATTTTATTCTGAACGTAAACTTCTAGATCGTAGACAAACTTAACATTATTTAAACTAGACTGTTTATAGGTTTGTTTGAAGTAAAGATATTTAATAATAATAATATCACCATCTAAATTTTCACTACCAAAACTTTTCTGAAGGGATTATCACAGAATGCCAGTCTACGACGAAGATAATGGACGATTTCAAATACCGTGATATTAGTTTTGTATTTTAACCTTTATCCGCTAAGATATGTAAATGGTATTTATAAGAATTTGTATATTTCCAATTGTATATTAACATCATTACAGTTTTTTTATATCAAGAACTTAATGGATTATTTTTTTATATAGAAATGAATTATTTGCCATGTGGCTATAATTTTATGTTAAGTTAAAAAATTTTATTAAAATAGTTACTTTTTTTAATGTTATTTTTAATACTTATTAAAAATGAAAGTCTGCCATGAATCAGCATGAGTCGATTTATTAAATTGATCTTCGAAATTTAAAGAAGAACTGGATTGTTTCAGGGTACAACTTTTCCAGCATTAAACGCGATGCTTGCGCGTTGGGCACCAGTATCGGAAAGAGGTCGCATGGGATCACTAGTCTTCGGTGGTGCTCAAATAGGCAATATAGCTGGTACCTATTTATCAGGCTTGGTGATGCAAGAATCTGGGGATTGGCAGTCAGTGTTTTACCTGTTTGGCATTATCGGAATATTTTGGTTTATACTTTGGGTAAGAACGAAAATTTGTTTTTAAAGTTAGATTTTTAAATAAAACTGGTAATAACATTAAATTTTATTTACGGTTTTAGGCCTTGTTATGTTATAATGATCCGGAATCTCACCCGTTCATATCAGATAAAGAGAAAAAATATTTGGAAGAAGCTATTGGCCGACATAAGACCAGTCAACCATCTGCGATACCGTGGAAAGCCATCTTCATGTCGGTTCCTTTGTGGGCCCTAGTCTGTGCTCAGGTATGAGTGAATATCTATACATATTATTAATATTTAATATTTTGGTAAGTATAGAGATATATTGAACCTTGGAGAAGGACATAGGGTACCTTATGTCACAAAAATAAAACTTCAAGGGATGAAATAGAGGATGAAACTTTATATAAATATACCATTAATTCTCAAATTGAGAAAGAAGAAAGAAAGAAGGAAAATATATTTATTTGTTATACACACAAAACAAAAGAAAATTATAAAATAAAAATAAAAAAAAAATAGTAGAAAGAAAAAAAAACATAATAATTAATGGAATACATGTGTGTGTAGCAAATGGGCCTCGAGTGCCCAGAGAGTTATGTCTTGAGCTGTGTTTAAAATAAATAAATACTATGCATGAAGTATTTTATATCTACTAGTATAAGTTAATAATAATAAATATTTAAAGTAATAATAATAATAATTAGGGATATGAAAATGCATATTCATACATTGGTAAGAGATAAGAGGATTTCGCGTTTTTAAAAATCATTCTGTAAGTCGGTACAATACGGCGGTTATTTTTGAGTTTTATTGGGACGGTTAATGTGTTGAATTCATATTGGCATATAATTACAATACCATACACATATTGATAGCGTTACGGATCAGTCGGTTTATATGCAATAATAAAGTTAAGTGGTAGAGATCGCAACCACATAGGTACACAGTACACACAGTGATAAACCCATCAATGATTTTCTTTTGGTTTGTCATGCTCCGAGGTCAGCTGGTGTACATCCAATAATATGCAGACGAAGACGCGGGTACCAGCTAGTATACATATAATATACTCTATTTGTTTATGTACATGTTTCTTACTTTTTACTTTCAGCCGTATATATGTATATATATGTATTTATTTCAAAATGCAAATATATTAATTAGGTTTACCTTTTTTGGCTTAACTTTTTTATGCTCTATGTACAATATGTACATATATAAGTATGTATATATCAATTTTTCAAAGAACGATTATTCGATTAAAATAAAATTAAGGACAAATAGGAGCACTGGTCTTGGTATCTTTATCTGTTTTTTTAAGTTACGAATTTATCTCACAAAACTTGCTTACATCTTTTATTTTGATATCTATGCCAGCTTCATTTTACATAGTTGGATTAAAATTGTTGTTGGATTGTTGCATTTAAATACTATTGTTATATATTATACCTAATACATTATAATTACATATATCCAGATTGACGAACAAACCCTTTAAAAATTCCACACTTCAATGAATTTCTCATTATCATATATTTACAAGCATATGATTTACAAGTAATTCATTCAAAAATGCCAATTGCACGTAAGTGTATACTTCACAATATAATGATAAATAGCTCTTATATGTGACTTATACCTACCGTTTGATCGCACAAGACGAAAATATTTGCACATTAAATAACGTCCTTTAAGTACATATCAGTAGATAAGCAATAAAATGGCTTTTTATTACTCACAAATAGTTAGTACATCCTGCTTATAATTATCAATGTTATTATGTTCGCTAATAACAATTATCTTAACTTAGTAAACGACCTAATTGATATTCCTAACTTCTGGCGTCCTTTAACTATATCGACACCCAATATGAATAATATCGTAACGCATAAAATCATGGTATTCAGAAAATTCCGTTTAAAAATATTTTTTTATGACATTATATTTTGACTCATTTTTTAAAGGTAAATTGGATGATAACTATTTTTAATACTCAATTTTTGAGAATTGTAAGTAACTAATTAATTATGGATGATATTATAGGTACATGAAATATCTTTTGTTAACTTACAATGACTAGTAGATCTGTGTGAATATTTCACCTAATAAATAGAATGTAAAAAATCTAACAAGTGTCATGTTACTTAAACAGATTGTTTATAGATAGCGTCTTGAAAATATTTTCTTGAACATCAATGGCATCCTAATGAAAAGTAGTAGGTATAATCATCTTTTTTTTAACGAAAACATTTAAACAATTTGTTTATGTTTTGACAATAGCAGGAATATAAGCTTTACAATAATGTTAGAATCATTGATTTTAATTAATAACTTTAAATAACGGATATATGGCGTTGTCAGGGAAAACATATTAAAAGTAGACCGATAGTAATATATAATATAATATACCGATAAAAAACACATTAAAAGTATAGTATAGACATAGTCGTAGAGGAAAAGCTGTAAAACTCAACTACAGAGTTTTTTCTGTATTTGCTTAGTGTACAGTTATTATTTTATTGTAATTAATAAAGTTACGATGTTGTTCACATTGGGTTTCGATATAGGTATTTTAATCCCAAACGTTAATAGTTTATTTGATCCTAAATGAATACTATATGATGTAGCATCTATATAATGCAGGATTCAAACCGTTAAAAATGTTTTAAAGAATCTAATAGAAGTTTTGGACAATTTATAAATAACTGTTTAACAGTTTGTTACAAGTTTAATATTATTCAGTGCAAACACAGTTTCGTATGTGTAGTATTATTATAGCTAATGTAGCAAATATTTGTTCACAGATCGGTCACGACTATGGCTACTTTACAATGGTGACTGACCTTCCAAAGTATATGACCGGAGTGTTGAAGTTCGACATACATCGCACGGGCACGCTTGCAGCCTTGCCTTATGCTGTCATGTGGATTAGCTCGATCACGTTCGGTTGGATGTGCGACAAGATTGTGAAGAGAAACTGGCTGACCGTCACCAATGCTAGGAAGACTTTCACTACCATCGGTAAGGATTGTTATGTCATGTCATTTAAGACTGGTTTAGGTACTTCGCGGTGATATTAATATTACACTTGTAGGTACTCCAGTATTTTGAACTCATTGTTAAAAGGTCTTAAAA
Source organism: Saturnia japonica (assembly GCA_033032175.1). Taxonomy (NCBI): domain Eukaryota; kingdom Metazoa; phylum Arthropoda; class Insecta; order Lepidoptera; family Saturniidae; genus Saturnia; species Saturnia japonica. Next base: position 12,745,927 of record CM065314.1, read on the forward strand.
TCTGTAGGTACCTATAGGTACTTACTTAGTTGTTAATTATGATTATGTTTATTGGCTAACTATTAATTTTGTGTTCACAAATATTAACATCTACATGATGACCTTTATGACATCGGTGATACTTACCTACAGTTAATATTATTCAGTAAACTTAATTATTAGCATATAATAATTAGTTATTAAATAGTAAAAAATTATATTCCATTCTACTATAAGAGATGAGGTGGATGATTTCATCAAAATCCCTATTTTATTTTTATATCTTTTATAAAATATAAATGGTTACCGCAGCTCAGAGACGCTTGCAAAATTAGAAACATAACATGCGTGTTTCCGAAAATTTAAAAACCGGCTCACTCCCTTTCTGTAGAACCCTATACCTACAATTGATCCCTGGGAAAACCTTAGTAGGGAGCTTATTTCACAACCGTAGCGTTCGCGGAAGGAAATCGGACTATCCGCGACCACTTACCTTCCTGTCTACGGCGAACACTGTGGTGGATACACCAAAATACCTACTTTTCATACCTTTATAATCTAGTTCTAGTCATAATCTTCATAGGATAGCTGATGTTATATATCAATTTGTGAATTTTCTTATAGCATCCGTCGGACCCGGCATATGCATGATTCTCGCATCGTATTCAGGCTGCGACACCAATACTGTAGTCATCTTGTTCACCGCCTCGATGGGTCTCATGGGCGCATTTTACCCCGGTATGAAAGTAAACGCACTCGACCTGAGCGGTAACTACGCTGGAACTATTATGGCGATCGTGAATGGCATTGGAGCTATAACTGGGATCATAGCACCGTACTTGGTGGGTCTTCTGACACCTGATGTAAGTATATTGCGCATTGTTTCGTATTGAAGATTACTGTTAAGCGAAATTGAACTGTTTGTTGTAGGATAACCTACTTGCTACTATGATATACCTATTATAATTAACGACTAGGTAATATATTATGACATAGCGCAATTAAACTGTTTCAAGGACATTTTAAAGGCCGTCAAAGGACAAATATATAGACGTAGGTATCTGTAGATGATTGAAACAAATAAAAATGATTAGCTATTGAATTTAAATTATTCAATGCTAACGCAATAATGGACAATCTTCCACTAGGCTTAGCGTGCTAACATCTAGGGCCAAAACATCACTTAAGATCAGATGAGATTCAACGATAGCTCAGGATCATTGTAAGGATTTGATCTCATCTCGATCAAAGGGGTGTCCATACAAGCTACCACCAACACATTCTTGCTTTAAAATTTGCCATCATTGCTCTTATCTGCAGGTACCGGGACATACCACAGCGATTTTCTTTCAACCTGAATGTAATAGTCAAAGAGATGAACTATAATTAAACTAATTAAACCAATCGTACAATTTTAAAATTGTTGATGCATTTTTTATTACAGAGCACTCTGGTACAATGGCGTTTAGTATTCTGGATAACTCTGGCAGTGTTCATTGTGACTAATCTAGTGTTTGTCGCGTGGGCATCTGGTGACGAACAATGGTGGAACAATACTATACATGACCCAAAAAAGCAGCAGGAAGTAGAGGCAACGACTAATCACTCGGTCAACGCTGAAGTGAAACTATGAAGGAATATTATTGAAAATACACAAAATTTAGACGGAAAAGAATTCGATTAGGATAGAGGCTAAAGGCATTTTTCCAATCGCACATATGGTGATAAATCACAAGTGAATTTTGTACATATTAATTTACGACTTAGTTGTTAGTTAATGTTTGTTGTTTAAAGTACTGTTAGTACAAAAATGTATTTCTAAGTTTTTTATTTATATTGTGAAACGGCGATTCAATGAATCCACAGCCAGTGTTATGTGATAGTAACAATATTGTAATTTAGTTAGCAAGTATTGTTAAATTCACTACAGTTCGTTTAAAAATTACTTTGTACAAAAAATTGCCATTTATTTTATAAAAAAATATCAAACTGGATTACTCTTAAAGTCACCTTTGTAGAAGGTGTAAAAACCTATGAGGTAATATATATTTTTATCTGAGATAATCCACTCTCGCTATTAACAGAATTCAAATAATAATCGAGTAAGGGTTTAAAATGTTTAGCATTAAAAAAACCAGTTGTAATCGTCTAGAAGACAAAACTAAATACAGCAGGTAGGTAGGTACCTAAGTAATCCCTTAATTAGGTCACTATAGTAATTTAATATATGTATATTATAATTTAATAATAATTTATTGGTTTGTCTGATTGTCTTTCTATATTTTGAAACTGCCTAAATATTACTTATAACTTATAGCTACGTATAAATTTAGTAAATTACTGTCGAATTTGAAAATAACATTGGTACTCACAAGTATTCATTTGTTATGTTCACATTACGTAAATTGAGAAATTATATAAGAAAGGCTGTGAACATTATTTAATTATTATGCGTATGTATAATATTTCATTAAAAACTTGTGCTATTATCTAATTTCGTGATTATATGGAGCTGTTGTTTTTGCTACAAATTCACTTTATATACTACATGTAGACCGTATATTTCTGATAAATACAATGGGTCAGCCCGAAATCTAGGGCAAACCGGAGTACCTACTTGTCCCGGGCGAAAATTTAAATGGGGCCAAATTTCTGTAAATGCATTCAAGATATACTGAACGTATATTTACTTGAACTACTGATTATTTTGTGTCTATTACACCATAAAAGCAGTCACATTACGGATTATAATTAAAAAATGTATTACCCAAAAATGTGTCAGTACATTTTAAATTTAATTTAGGTACACAGTGTTTGAATTGTAAGTTTGGTGTAATTAAATATTTGTAAGAAAACTTTTGTGACTTACGTTTTCGTGTTTACAAGCAATGTATTTAAACCAATGATATTATATAATATAGAAAAAGCAGATATGTTAAAGGCGTGCGCAAATTAAAGACTCTTAAATATCCTAATTATGACGTTTTGCTATGATAGTTAGCTCTTTCACTTAGGCGGTTTTCGTATACTTTGCGCTACCTATTTATTAGTTCAACTTGTACAATAGCCTGCGCGACCAGATTTTCGACGTCAAATTCAACGGTGGTTAACATATCTGCGTATACATATACCTAATATCAGTTATTTAAGTCGAGAATAAACTTTTATTCCTCAAAAAGTCTTGCATGCTATACTTTGAGTATTAATTAAAGTCAAATATATTTTAATTCATAATATTTTGTCATAATAAAATATATCCATAAGATTCTGAATGCGAAATCTGAGATAATAGATAGTAAATAATTTTTATACAATTATATTGTATTTTGTTAAATAAAACAATTAAAAGTTATTATGCGATTTTATTATTAAAACAACATATACAAAAATCAAACAGAATACACAATAATACACTTACATTTTTTTTATACTTACTCAATCTTATTGTGTATAAGTACTACGTATATTTTTAATCCAAGAAACTTGATTAGATAACTATACCTACTGAGAAAAAAAATCAAAAGGTGAGTTCATTAAACTCATACATTCCACCCAAGGTTTGACCCGAAAGAACAGGTACAATACCAAAAATAGATAAACTTAAGTAGGTACAAATTCAAACACCATACTACATTTTAAAAACAATCTATGAATATTAAAAAGTATTATTTAAATACAGTGAGACCATAAAATGCAATAGTTTCTTGGAATTATATTCCGTTGTCTTTTTTTCTTTAGAACATTAATTTATACTACATCGTAATAACAATAAATAAAAGATTTAGACAAAGAGATACTACTTTACTTTACTAATTACAATAAATACATTTTACTTAATAAGTAATATTAGCAACCGTCAGCGACTTCGTACACGACAATTACAATATAAAAATTTATAACCACCAGCCTGGTCGTAGCTAAGCCGATACACCATTATAAGCTTTACTTTCGGTAATCTAATTAGAAATCATAAATTTTTTGCGCAGGACGAAAAGAAATGTCATGACACACTATATACGATATCGTGATTTATTACCTATTAATTATTTATTCCCGAGATTAAACGAATAAAAACGGTATATTCCTTCAATACTGTCGATTTTTCTCATGTGGGCAATGAGGTTTCTCGGGCGGGATATGAAATTCTTCGGGTGGGCAGTGGCCATCCTTGCCCCCCTCTAGTTTCGCCCCTGAGCATAACCTTCGTTTATATCATTATATTTTCCGTTTATATTAATTTAGCTTAGTAGTCGGTAAGTGCGACAGCTATGATCGAGGTCCTGGTTCGATTCCCAGGTCGAGCAAAATGTTTTTTCTATGAAATTCTCAGTAGCAGCTCGGAGTTTGGCTTTGTGCCCGATTAATGGCAATAGGATCGCCCCCTATTACATGGCATCTAAAAAAATCATACACGGCGAACTGTGGGGGTGTACATTAGTACACCTCTGTCATCTGGCTAGCCCTTCGGGGATATAGGCGTAATGGTATGTTTTTAATTTACCAATTAATACCCGTTCGCTTCGCGGGACGATAAAAAAATGTATCCCATGTCCTATTCCCCGGTTGAATCGACTTCTATGCGCAATTTTATTACAATCTATCCGGCGCGGCTGTTCAAAATCAAAAATCAAAATACAAGGTGTCCAGAAAGGGTATCGGGTATTTGTAAGTTCAATGAAACAAAAATTATTTGTATGCAATAAAAAAGTTTATTGTTTATTATTAGCATATGAATTGGAGAATTATTTGGAAAAGATGATGTTATCCAAATGATGACCGTTACGTTGCTGGCACTCTTCTAAACGGAAACGAAGATTGGCGATAACATGTTGACACATAGCTATCGATATTGCTGCCATTTCTGACCAGATGTTTTGCTTTAACTGGGTTAGATTCGTCGGATTGTTTTGATAAACCTTACTTTTAAGGTATCCCCATGCAAAATAGTCAAGCGGGTCAAGTCAAGTCAAATGACTTTATTAGGGAATAATTCGTTAACAACTTCCATTGAGTCATTTGAGGTATGGCAAGTGGCCCCATCTTGCTGGAACCACGTTCTTGAGTTGAAACCTGCAAACTCCTGCAACTCTGGGACCAAAAAATTTCGCAACATATCGCAATAACGGTCACTATTCACATTAATTGCTCGGCCTCGTTGATCTTCATGAAAATAAGGACCAATTATGCCTTTAGCAGACATAGCGGCCCAAACAACGGACTTTAGGCTATGCAGGGGTCGTTCATGCTTTCGTCTCGGATTCTCCACTGCCCAGTACCGACAATTCTGCTTATTAACATGACCATTCAGGTGAAAATTTGCTTCGTCACTGAACAGTATGTTGTTAAAGTTGTTAAATCGCTGCAGCATTTGGTTCGCAAAATTCAGTCGATTAGCATAGGCCGTATCCTTCAATTCTTGAACCAATTGAATTTTATAGGCTTTTAGATGTAAGTCTTTCTTTAAAATCGAATGTAAAGACGATTTTTTGATGTTCAACGCTTGGCTTCGCTTTCGGATAGATAAAGACGGATTTTGACCAACCGACGCCTCAACTTCTTCAATTGTTTCTTCATCGCGAACTGAACGAGGACGCCCAGAGTTTTGAATTTTAACTGTCGCACCTGTATTCTCGAACATCCTGATCCATTTACTAATGCTATCGTCACTTGGCGCGTGGCGTGTACGATATTCCGCACGATAGAGACGTTGAGCAGTCACTATTGAATCACCATTACGATAATACGCTCGTACGCAAAATGCGCGATGCGTCCCCGAGTACTGTTGCATCGTGACTAAAACTCCACAAAATGGCGGACGCCACGAACCCCTCCCCGCACCCTTTAGACGCCCCGTTTCGAATATGGCGCGAAAACAAATACCCGATACCCTTTCTGGACACCTTGTATCTTTTATTCAATTTAGGCCCCAAGAAGGTCCTTATGAATGTCAAAACATTACGACCGGTTCGGAAAACATCCCAGTCGTCAAGAAGAGCCGACAAGAAACTCGATCGGGTTTATCAACATCTTATCGTTTTTTTAATTGTTTTCAGTAGATGTACAAAGAGGGAATCAAATCCAGACATCACCATCATTCACGTAATCAGCCACCCTATAATAACCCCTTCGACAATAAAACCGGCTTAACATGATTCTTGAACTTATTATCCGGCAAATCAGTAATGTGCTTATGAAGTTTATTAAAGAAACTAACACAATAACATAAAAAACTTATTTGTTAGCTGTGCTCGCGGCTCCGTACGCGTTTATTGCGCAGTAATTATTTGCGTCTTATAATTTTATTGTCAATATAACCTATTACCATTTTTTGTAGTTATAAATTTTTATGGTTATACAATTTCGGAATGACACACTCCCTGTACACATAGAAATCATTAAAATTATTCCCTACACACCACATTATCAATTATCGTAATAAAATAAAATAGGTTTTTTTTTCAAAAATGATTAGGATCGATTCCTGCGTCCCTTAAATAAGATTTATATCTATAAATGCAGTGTTTCTTATTTTTAAAATCGACGTCATGGCTTTTCGAAACATATTTCCCTATCTCTTATACTTTCAGAGTTCCCTTATCTGACTGTATAATATATAATATTTATATATTGTTTATGATTTCTAAAAGTATTATTGTTGATTATAGCCGCCTATCAATTATGGGATGACATATACATTTCCCGTGTGCAAAATTTCACAAAAAACAGTCTAACCGTTTTTTAATTAATCAGAGACGAGACTATAAAATTGAAGACTTCTATAGCAAAAAATTAGAGCATAAAGAAGATAAGATATTAATTACGTACTAAAGATGAACGTCCACACGTCCGCAATGATGGAAACGAACGCATCGAAACAAGTGAGATGGACCCGTTGCGAATGTTAACGCTTACCTCAAATTATATCATCGTCATAGGTCTTTTTAAGGCAATGATGGGTCAGTGGTGCCGTTTATGGACAAGTCGTCGCACGACAATGGTTCGAATTCCTGCAATGAGCCTGCGCTTTCAGTGAAGGAAAACTTCGTGATGAAACCATAGCGTGGTGATAAAGCATTTTTTACATCCTTCAAGTAAAAATATATCGCAACGCGCCTATAACTGTGTTTCGACAGCTTCACTTGGGAACGAATTCCTCTACTAGACTTAACGTGTTACCACCATCTTGGAACGTGTCATACCATAACATCCTGAGGTGTCCAAGCACAAACCTCTAAAAACTATTTTAATGGGACCACCACCCTTGAAGTATCCCATTCCAACGCAAAAAGAATCATCTAAATCGTAAACAAAAAAGTTACGGATGAACATCCATAAAAAAATACAAAATCGAATTAAGAACCTGCTCCTTTAATTGAAGTCGGGTAAAAAGAAGTAAAAAACATTTTGCTTCTTCAAACTTCTCTTTCCAATTCTCAGAACAAATCCATGACCGATGCCGGCTGGTGGATTCGCCGAGATCGGTCCTCTGCTTTAGTATCTGCAACGCTTCTTTGTGGGATATGTTGCGTATGCCTTGCGTGATGAGTGCGTCTTCATTATCAGAGTCGTCAGGATCCTGAGGCTCTTGAGGAGGTTGGTTAATGATGGATGTGCGGAGACGTCGTGCGTCATCGTAGTCCATATTGAGTATCTTACACGCTTCGAGGAGCCTAGATTTTTTTAAATATCCTTAAACATTTTATTTATATTTGATCAACTTACCAATACCTAATTTTTTATAATATTTTATCACCCAATTGATCTCGATTGTTTCGGTGACATATTTTCACTAACTGACGCGTGCTAATATTTCGTAAATTATACAATGTAAGCAATCTAACACTGAATAATAAAATAAGTGACCAAATTTGCATCACTCTATCTATGCTACTGATTCATTCATGAAGCTGCTTAAAAAATTATATACTAATATATATATATATATAAAAGTATATACTCACTTTGGTAACTGATTAATTTCAGAGGCAACCTTATTCGGAGGTGCGAAAGCCGGCACCAGGTTTCTTTTGACATCAAAAGTGAATTGTATCGTACCGCCGGTATTGAAGCAGCTCTGTAAAACTACTTCCTGAAAACCAACAAAAAACGAACCCAAACTCAATATAAAATTACTGATATCTTATATAATGAGTCACAGTCGCCGCGCTTGGAGTCACAGTTTTACGGTAACCTCCATCTTGGCACGAACTAAAAAGTTCTCTATTACTTGTCTATGTCGTAACGTGAAACTGTGGAACCATCTCTCGGCCAATGTGTTCCCTCCTTTTTACGACATTGGGTACTTTAAGCATAACATCCATATTCCTAGTTTTTATTTATACACTATTAGGTATAGTAAATTCGCTGTACCAAATATAGGACTTTTATTTATTTAATGGTAACTCTATTCTTGCACATTTCTGCCAGTCTCCTTCTTCTTCCTCTTATTTTGGGGCCGCAAAAAGCGCTTGCCGTTGTCAATATTTTCCAATATACAAAGTGGGGTCTTCTGACAAGACGGTGGCTCGGTTGTCAGAACTATCTAGAGAGTTTTTGTGACATCTCAAAATGCATGTTTTCCACTTTATAATGATAATCCCTTTCACTTATGCACAAAAACCAAACTATATCACGCAAAATGCCACCAATATTACATAATATAGGGACCAAAAACCTAAGGTAATGAATTGAGAATAAAAATCACAACGTCACTTCAAGATCCCGCCAAAAACTCCTTCTGAATGAGTTACGTACATAAAATATTTTTCCAATTATCTTGTTATCTTCAAACATACCTTTAACAAGATGGCGGCCTCTTCTTAAAACTTTCCAGGGAGTTTTGTGGCAACTTAAAATGCATGTTCCAATGCATTCCACTTTACTTGTGCATAATAACCAAATTACATGACGTAAAATGCCACCAAAATTAGATAATATAGGGCCATATAACACAGGTTTATGAATTAAAACAAAAACCACCATATAATACTTTAAGATTCCGACAGAAATTCCGGGGTTTATTTATAGATATATTATTAATGTAAATAATGAATCGTATAACGTCCTACCTCAAATATGTACTTGTCGACAATATCTGCAAGATGCGCACGAAGTCTAGCTGAGAGTGGGGGGGCAAGAAGTGCGACCGCGGCGCATAAGCGAGCGCACAGGCCCGCCAGCGGCGCACACAACGCTGCCGACACGCTCAGCGCCACCGCTTCCGTCACAGGCAGACTGTGCCATCTGCGCGTCAATGTAAATTACTAAAATCATTCTGTGGCCTCATTGATCATAAATCTTCGATTTCAGTAAACAACAAAGAACAAGAATTTATATAATTAATCGTTGTTTAAAATCTGTAGTATGGCAAAAAATATCGCTCTGTGTGATACATAAAATAAAAATGTTTTTGGAGATTTATTACTAGAAAAGGAATGAAAATAGTACTGCAGCCTTTTTCTATATTATAAAATTTACTGATTATTATGTATAGTTTATTTAGTAGTATGAAATCTTACATCTTATTGGCCATTGAAGGATAACACAGGTTGACTGTATTTGTTGTTAAATTGGCCTACCGGTGTGACAACCAGACTTATATAAACTGTTGTATTGAGATTTACTCGTCATTTATAACATTTCCTAGGCGTTCTATAGAATGTACGTTGTAAAATACCGACGATGCTTGATTAGATTAGGTTGGTTTTTGGGCAAGTATTAGCGAGCGCCACGGTCCCAATGGAATGGGTCTTCTAAACGCTGCATTACTGTCAAAATATATGTCCAAATTTTCAGCTTTCGCATTATATGACTTTGTACACCTTATCAATACTGAATTACGGACATAATTGGTCTTGGTTGTACGTACGTGAAAGGTCTGGGGGTTTACGGATACGTTTAGTTGTTGTCCTTAGACCAATTTGTTTCAACAAACATGAACAATCGATTTTATTGTTCATCAAATTATATAAAAACATCAGATCAGCTACCAAGCGTCTATGTTTCAGGGATAACATATCCAATTCCCGTAAGTTCTCATTTATATCCGCTGATAAAAGCATATAACGACGTCTCTGGACGAATGTTTTGAATTCTATGGCTATGTATGTTATAATAGAGAGTACATATTTGAGATGCAAATTCTAAAATACTTCTTACATAAGCACAAAATAAAACTTTAATAGACGAATTATTTTTACAATGAATTGATAATCTAGTTATGAAGCCCAACACTAAGATTTCTGAGTAATGTATTCATAGTGATCTACATATGATAATTTATGATCCAGATATACTCCCAGATCCCTAACGCATGTTACTCTGGAAACTGTTGTATTATTGAGTCTATAATTATATTTAAGGACATATTTTTTGCGCGTGTATGAAATGCACAGGCATTTGGCCACATTAAGATCCAAAAGGTTAAGTGAGGAGTATTCGCTCAACCTGTTTAAATCTAATTGCAATTTGTTATAATCATCAACAGTACATATTGGCATAAATATTTTATTTTCATCAGAATACATAGAAAAATTTGCATATTGAAAGCAGGAACCAATGTCGCTCACGTATATGTTAAATAATAGTGGTCCAAGATGAGAGCCCTGGGGTACACCAGATGCAATAAATAAGAATCTGTTTAATATACAAAATTATTTTGTTAGAAACTACATTGAGAATCACTTTACGAATTAATATGAATAAAATTATCTAAATCATAAATATATCCTTTTCTTGAAAAATATAAATCATAACTTAATTTTTTCCTCAAAAGTAACACCGTACGACGACGCCACTGTGGGAAATAAAAATATTTAAAAATTAATAAGAAATGTATTGTATTAGTAATATTTACAGACGAAATGATAGTCCAGTATTCTTTTTAAGTATGGCTGAAGTGGTTTACACTCTTTAACTACGCTTTACGGCATTCTTATTTTTTGACTTTATAATTGAAACGTGATGTGCGCTGTCGACCGCGGCTCGTGAACACTGCGTGTGAAATGGAATACCATCGCTATTTGGTATTACTTTTAGGTGGTTTCACTCGCGCGTTCAAAAAACGTACTTTACTTCTTTTAGCGCTAGACTACAGAATTATACGAGTATTCTCAATATTTTGAAAGTATGAGAAGGTTCAACTGCAGAAACTTTTTTGCAGAAACAAGAAAAAAAAACAATTTAACTTACTTTTGACGCTTGTAGTCCCTGAGACCAGCTTTAAATTCGAGTAGGATATGTTCCGCTAGCGCTGTGAGGCCCGCGTCTCGTAAACGCGCAAGTAGTGCGGGCGCCTCGGCGAATACTCCAGCCTCTTCTGCTTCATCATCACCAGACAATGGCTCCGTCACTGCTAAATTCGCTATCGGTGTCGTCTGTAAAATGAAGTACGGGTTTGTACCAGGTTTTGGGAGCTCCCAAAAACCATTAAAGAAAATTTTGAAGAATATTTGCACTATACTTAGTGTTCACTGCACCACATGTGGACTACACAACTGCACTCGATATTAAGTGCTCTTAAAAAAGTAAATAATTATTAACCTTCCTGAAATAAAATTATATGTATCTACAGGCCCATTCGGTTTTTGAAAACTTGTGTCGAGTTTAAAGGTAAAAACATCGTGACGACAACTTTATCTATCGTAAAGCAGAAGTGTTACCACTTGCACTACTTACACCTTCCTAAGTTTTCTTTTAAAGACATCCAACTGTAAATGTAAAAACCGTCAGTTTTGCCGTTAATAAATAGTTGGACACCTAAAAATATGAACATGTATGCCCTCCTTGATTTCTATGAACTGGTAATAAAAACATGGAAGTGATCTTTTGACAATATACCTATATTGGTAACAAATTAATAGAAATAAATACTCACAATATCAAAATTCACTTGCCCATGTATTAACGATTCCCTTCGTGTGATTTCATTAATTGCTAGTTTCTTCGCAGTGTCCTCTACTTGCTTTAAAGATATGGTTTCATCATTTTCATCTTCTTGAAAGGAAAGTATTTATTATTGCCAACCGATATTTGGTTCCTGTACTTTATACGTTACTAACATAACATAAAACACAACACGTAACATAACAAGTTACGGTAAACATAACATAAAAGAAACCGAACATTTTTTGTGCAGAAAAATATTAACTAACTATTCGCTTTAATATAGCATTTCAGCCTGGCATCATCGCATTATTAAAACAAAGACCACGTTGTTGGCTAGGTCACGTAACAAATTTGAACAAAGAATTAACTGTAAAGACAGAACTACACATTTATTAATATAGATTTTTTCCATCTCATTCCACCTGTTTTAGGAGTTTTCTTCGTAACTTCCTCGCTATTGCTTTCATCCTCATCATCGTCTTCTTCATGGTGCTGCTGTTGTGTGAAGTGATGGAACTGACGGCGGTAGTAATGTAACTGTAGATAGTGCTGCAAAAAGATTTTGTATTAATACTTTTCACATTGAGTTCAACAATATTAAGTGATTTTTAAGGGATCTTCCACTGGAGGGCCCATTCACATTGTGTAGTATTAAGATAATTTCTGCTACCAATAGATGTCACTGAACCATTTTTATTCTTACCGCGAGTTAAGATTTACTATGAGTTATTACGATAACTATTGTCGCAACTAGAGGGCGTTATACATTTTAGAAAAGAGGTATTGTTTTGTAGATTTAAATATTAGTGTATCTTTGTAAAATTTATTCTTCCTTGTCGGCTGAGTGCCCTAAGCGCTCGCCCCCAAGTCCGGTGAAGCTGTAAAAGCCGCAGCGGCTCTGTTTGACGATAGGGCCCCTAAGGCTAACAGAGTAGTCAGTTCAAAAAAAAAAAAAAAAAAAAAAAAAAAAAAAAAAAAAAAAAAAAAAAAAAAAAATTCTTCCTTGTCTTATAAATAAAATAGTGGTCATTGAGTGTTGAGTTGTGATTTAACACACATATACATCCGTCATTGACAATACGTTTTAAAACTGATGGACATGCCATACCATACAATATCACGTAGTCGTGATTTTCAACGTGGTTCTGTGTAACTGAAGAAATAAAAAGGAACAGTACCGAATCAAAATTGTAGAATAAAATTTTTGCCCATTTTCAACCAACTATGATGAAATTGTTACACATTATGAAGTACATATCATAATTCAATTGAGATGCTTTATGAATTGTCAATAATATCAGACAAAATAAAATTAATGAGATGACAATAATTAACATAATATAACAAAACATACCATCATGCCTGTATCCCCAAAGGAGGCAGAGGTGTACTAATTGTACACCCACAGTTCGCCGCATATGTTTTAAGGTCCCATGAAATAGGGGGCGAGCCTATTGCCATTAATCGGGTACAAAGCCAAACTCCGAAAGGTTAGGAACAGGGCCGCGTGGGTCCTGGGCCGGTTGCATCCTCTGTTGTGTTCGGTGAGTAAAATGTCCACGCGACATAAGCTCACGCTCTACAAGACGTGTATTCGACCAATTTTGACATACAGTTGCGCCGTGTTCGCACATATGTCCGAGTCGAGTTTCAAACGGTTACAATCGATACAGAATAGGTTCCTCTATCGTCTCACCGGGGCCCCGTGGTATGTTCGAAGCGTAGATCTCCATAGAGATATGGAGCTTCCTTCGATACATGCCTACGTTAAACAGCTCTCCCGTTCGTATTTCGACACCGCGTCGAACCACGCGAATCCGTTAATAAAAACAGCCGCCACTTATGTTCCGGCACCCACGGACATCCGGTGCAAACGCCGGCCGCGCAATATTTTTATTGATCCCGACGATCACATCGAAAATTCGAATAAATATTACACATCCGTCTCTCCAAACAGAGCGTGCCAGCGCCCACGCCCGCGTAACCACCGTTCTCTCCGCAGAGGGCGGGCGGTCAATTTCGCTCCAGCACACCCGTCACGTCCACCCTCTCTAGCGGTAACCCAAGCCTAGGTCCGTTCCTCGGTGTGAAACCCTTGGGTCAGGCAACCGCCCGCGCGATACAAGTGACAATGTACGTGCATCACTTAGCTACCTACATACAACACTACACACGTATGAACATACACACGTGCACACCACACAGGTACATAGGTTCTGTGAGGGACCTTTTTTTTTTTCTTTTTTTACGCTAGTTAGTTAGCGCTAGTTAGTGTAGAAACATTCGATTATTGAATACACATACGCACGGTTCCTTCCTTCCTCCAGGAGGAAGGGAACGTGCCTATGTGTATATTTAGTTAGCTCGAATCGTAGGTGTAGGGATTCGAATAGATCGCGACCTATTTGCGAACGCGACGACCGCCCGAGCCGAGGTCCGGCCACTTTGGCACCCTCGTGCGAGTCGTCCACAAAACTTTCGCGGCTGAGTGCCCTCTGCGCTCGCCCCCAAGTCCGGTGAAGCTGTAAAAGCCACAGCGGCTTTAGGGCCCCTAAGGCTAACAGTGTAGTCAGTTCTAAAAAAAAAAAAAAAAAAAAAAAAAAAAAAAAAAAAAAAAAAAAACCAAACTCCGAGTCGCTACTGAGAATTTTATAGAAAAAAATCGGTTGTGTGTAAAGTCGGTTTACTGACGATAGTTGAACGTGACAACGTCATAAGAAAATACTGATGGAATGGTATCATTTTTCAAAAGAAAATTTTAATTTTATTTGTTTGATAGATATTTTGTATGGATATAGAGAAGGAGGTAAATGGAAATGACAATTGAATTGATCAAGTTACATTTATTTGTACGCATAAATACAATTATGTCAATTTTTTTTTTTTTTTACAATGTACATAGTTTTTACAAGTGTGAATGTGCTTTGAGCAATTGTTTTATAACTTTTAAACATGTGTGATATTTAACTTCTTACAATTTGTGTTGTTCTGTTGAGAATAGGACGATGATAGGAAAAGTAGGAAATGAAAGGGCCGAACGCGGAGGCCGATTATGCCTCTTTGTCGCTCGTTCCGCGCTCTCGCTTGCACTTCAAGCCTTAAATGGAACGCCTCAGAGCGAGGTAACGCCGCATGAGTCATGTTTTTTCGTGCGTGCAGCCGGCTCCATCGAATTATAAGACGTTGTCACGTCAAAAATCTAGTAACACCGTGCTCGACCTCGAAATCGAACCCAAGGCCTCGAGCATAGCAGTCGCGCTTAGGACCTCTAGGCTAATCAGGCACTTACCACGTAACAAATGCGTGCGGAACCTCGGAGCACCGCTAGTTGTAAATATGACCATAAAAGTAAATAATGTAGATACCAGAGAATGCGCCCACTGTAGAAGAACTGTGTAGGTGTAGTGAGCGGCGTTCATTACAGCTGTCAGGGGGTGCGACGAAGGCCCAGGGGAGAGAAAGGTCTCTGCTGTGACTGAATCCAAAGCTGCACTTAGAAGCTGGGTTAAACGCACGCGCCATTCTTCCATAAGCTCCAATTGGAGTTCGAGGAATTGTAACCTGAGGAAGATTTTTTTATATCTATCATGTTAGAATATTTGTAAACTAGTAGGTACCCACGGTTTCACCCATGTAGCCTATCGTTGTTCTCACTTCCCATATTTGCCCACAGTTTTCCAGATTGCTTATGGTCATGTTTACTGCTTAACCCCTTACGAGTTGCAGAGGGAAATGTTATAACCTACAACCTTTCTCAATAAATAGGCTATAAAAAAGCAAAAATAATTTTACGAATGTGGATTATTGCCACCACCATGGTATTTAAACAAAAATTATAGATGCCTAGGTAAAGGAACTAGTCGAAAAACTTAAATGTGAAAATATCATACAGTTAAACTTGATCGTAACGTTGACAAGAAAAACCTTCACACTAAACTTCTTTTTTAAAATACTTTTATGTGTAAAATTTTGGTGCAAAAGAATAATTTTCTTTTACAATGGCCTAATGTTATTTACATAATACGAACATAAATGGCAGCATGAATTTAATAACTTTAGGTCATTGTGGTTATATAAAAACATATTTTTAGATTATGAATAATCTGTTAATTAGGTTTTATCGAAAAAAAAAAACAGTTATGCCACTTGGTTTCCAAGGCCCCAATATTTTGATTGAAAACATAGTGGACTGTGGAACTGACCTGTGTCCCGGTTGCGGCAAGACCGCATATCGGTCCTCAATTGTTTTAAGCAGTGTTATGAACCAATCAGCTGCTCGTGGTACCCAGACCATCGCGCCTGTAGCAGCTTCCACTCCCGCAGCAACTGCCTCACTCCATTGCTCGCTGCCCAATGTCTCATCCATCTTGGAGAGTGCATCTGTATATTTATGATATTTTCTATTTATATACAATCACTTCGCAAGTAATTAATGAACTAGTGGTACACGCGTTTCTTACATAATAATTATTTTCTTCTCGTAATTCTATTTTCACTCATATTATTGACAAGTCTTGTAGCTTATCAATTATGAAATGATAATATATGCTATCCATGTACAAAATTTCACCATAATCAGTTTAGTAAAAATTCTAGTTTTTTAAAGATTCAAATTGAGCAATGACATAAGATTCCCGTGTACAAAATTTCATTAAAAACGGTCTAGCAATTTTTGAGTTAAATCGAGATATACAAAAACAAAGACACAAATTTTTTTATGTCATATTCGTGAACAATGAGCAGACACTCACCTAAAAAATAAAAATATTTACAGACAGAACTATAGATTTATGAATATATATAAATTTTATAATTTATATTAATTAGTTATATTTTTATTTGACAGAGACATTAAGATATAACTTACATTTCTTTTCAACAGCCAACCATCGTACAAAAGTTTCTGCTTTAGTAAGTACTGAGAGCACACTGTTTACGTCTTGGCCCGTTATCGATATTAGTTCTCTATTAAACCCCAAAGTTTCATCGACAGCGTGAGCGAAAGCGGCGTCCATATCAACAATTTCCCCCTTAGCACCTTGTGTGTGATAGATGGCTAAGACTGTGTGTAGTCGTTCCGCTGCCAACGCTACAAGACCGGCAATGAATTCATCCTGAAATATAATTCACCTTTAAATTCAGTTTGAAACATTTTTTTTTTCCAGAAAATATGATACTTTATTTAAAAAACCTTTGCTGTCATTATCCAATTAAACTAACGCACGCAATATTTATGAAGTGAGAAATTCTTTAATACAGTTCCGATTTGAAACTCAATGAATTGAAAAAGCAACAATAAAAAAAGACAAACACATACATTTATAGTATTTAGCCTGCGAGACAATGAGATAGTAGAATAAATATTACATTATACACAGTTAATGCAAGTCCTGATTTTCACGATTATGATCGTCATCGAATTGGCCTAGCGGCGTGACGACCAGAATTGTATGCACTATTGTATGTACAGGACAAATGGTCAATAGTTCGAGTCCTGCAGTTTAGGGTTGTTAAAAAAAGATTTTAATGAAGATAGATATTTTTTATGTTTTTTGAAGTCTTCACTTCTAATTCATGTTCACATGCATGCTCACATGTTTTCTTTATACCTATGATATCATAAAAAAAAAACACGTTTTTATAGAAAATCCAACCAAATAATTTTTAATAAATTTGAATTAAGAATAGTGTATTTTTTTTTAATAAATGTAAATTAAGAATAGTATAAATAATAATAAATATGTATTTTATTGTAAAAAAAAAGCGTGGGTGGTGCATGGTGTCAATAGTTATAATATTTTATTGACAGATATGAGTAGAAGAAGGATTATCATTTTAATAATATCTTAAAAACATCCCACGCTTTAGAAAAAAAAACTTAATTTTTTTTTTATGTGACTGAATGTTTCAAACAAATGTGCGTTCAAACATGTACAAAATTCTCTTAAGCATTAAAATATTAGTATTAGGTTATGAGTTTAGGACTTAATCTATAATTCAGTTAAAAGTTATAGATGACTCAAATTGTTTAAAGTACAATATTAAAATAATACTTACTACAGCTCTAACTTTCCTTAGTTCCAGTTTCTCAGCGACAGGCTGGATATGCAACCGTACAAAAGTCTGGTGGTCCTTAATCCATGTTAGAGTTTGCGTCAGGAACCATTCGGGGCGATCGATGCGCGCGGTTTGCCGAGATCCAGTGAAGTGGAATGTAAACCTTTTTTTCAAAGGACGCAATAATATACGAACCGGCAAGCAAGGGTTATGTTCTGTTTGACAAAGACATGAATAAATCGAAAGCCTCATTTACGCCAAAGCAACATTATGCGGTATTGCCACATGCTACAAATTGTAAAATGCATCTCCTTGTACCCATAGTGCGGCAGATGTTTGAATATTTTTAATTGGTAATGCAATAGTGTTGCTTATGAAATGCATCATCTTTTTAGATCATATTTTGTTGAATGACTGGCATCGCCAATGTTGAGAGACTGTTTTCTTCTATTAATAATATAAAAAACAGCCAGAGAAATAGATTCTGCACAGACACTCTAGAAAGATTGTTGCGTACTGTAACTACTAAAACATTAACTGAAAAACAAAACTGACATCCTAGCCGTGAACATTTAAACTTAAATAAATAAATAGGATCTTCGAGATCAGTTTTTAATTTAGTTATTTTTAATCTTTAAAAATCTATTAGCTTGAGTGATATGGTAGGTAGGTAAATCTACTGAAATTTTTAAATAATCCACATATTGATATATATTATATCATACATTCAATACGCATCTCATCATTGATAACATTTAAATACGCTATTTAATTGTGTATTTCCTACCAAAGAGCAAAAATCTACCTAAATTGAGAAAACACATTAAAAGTATTACATAATAACATAGCTAACACCATCACGCTGTCGCATTACCACTAATGTGCATTATTATATATTATATAAATTTAAGGCATTTAAATGGCATTGGCAACAAAAATTTCTGGTATTAATGCTCAATAACAATTATTTAGCAAATAGTATATAGTATGCAATATACTCAAATCAGTTTTTTGTGTCTCATGTAAAGTGACCCAATTTTACATTCGCGGTACTGAATGCGGAATGACAATATTGATTTTGAAACAAGGGCTTATTATGTGAAGTGGGTAGAAAAAAGCTGTCCATGATAATAGGATATAGATTTAAAACATTACCTTGCCCAAAGTCTGCTGTAATAGGAGTGGGTATTAAGACATCAGGTTCTTGAATAAGAAATAAATGTCTAGTTACATTATTAAATTTGACCATAACTTCTTTGGGTGGAGGAGTGTTCTCCGCTCCACTTGTAAATGGCCACTTTAGAATCTTTAAAATGTCTTCATAATTCCTGAAAAATGTTAATTGGATATTTCAAGTCAAAACCAGACAATAATTATATTTTATTGTGTACCAAAACCTCCAAAAATACATATGATGGTAGTTATCACCATAAGTTAAATAAAAAATATGTTAGTTTTAATTTGTAAAATCACAATATAATTTTCATGTTACATTTAAATTTTAAACTATTAAATATTTTTTATTTGTTCTACATATACGCAAACAAGTAGCTGAAATAATGGTTCCTATGTAAAGTAGTTATAAAATATCACTATATGTATATATATATATGGGCATATCCAGTATTATATTTTTTTCATAGAAAGTCTTTAAAATCAAAATAAGGCACTTATAAATGTCAATACACTACCCCACCAGTTCGGAAAAATCATTCCAGTCATTGAAAAGGACCAGCTAGAAACTTGATCGGGTTTATCAACTTCCTTTTTTAATTGTTTTTTACAGTATTAAAATGTATAGTTATTATAATTTGCAGTAGATGTACAGAGAAAGAATCACAGCCAGACATCACCATTATTCATGTACTAGCCTATAATACCCTTTTGACAAAAAAATCTTGCTTAGTATGATTCTTGAACTTATTATATGACAATTGATAATTGTTGGCGACAGAACTGTTATTTTCGTGTCTTGTGTTAGTTAGGTTATTACGTTATATTATTGTGTTATGTACTAAGTGTCTTAATAGAATAGATTGATATAGACAAAATTAATAATAATAAAAATAATAATAATAATTTATTGGAACCATAAATCATCTCGCAAATAACAAAAATGTACGATATTAGCCACATTAGTGAAAACTGTGTCGCAGCCAATAGCGCCCGCTTCCAGGCAATACAACAGTGGGGTTTGCGTTCCATAATACAATGTAAATACAACTAAAACTACAACAATTTTTTACATTTTTCAATTAAACTAACAATATTTAGAGTTGTAGAGTGTATACGTGTATTCATGTGTATGTGTGTGCATGCGTGTGGGTGTAGGTGTGTGTGTAGGTGTGTGTAGCCGGGTGATTGTTGCTTGAATGGGTGGTTGTGGGTGCTTGAAACGAAATCGATGTTAAGGTTTAATAATTTCTTCGGTTTCCTCATAGCTAAGTGTGAGAAGCCAATGAGCGATGCGCATTTTACATTTATGATAGGTAAGGGGGAAATCTTTAGCTCTTTGTTAACTCTATTATATAAAACTGGACTCAGAAAATGACATTGTCTTCTAACTACAGCGAGACTAGAAAGATCGATTTTACAAACTATGTCAGTTCTGCGTTTCTGCTTATATGTATTTAGATCAAAAGTGAGGGTAGAGTGTTGACGGAGAACAGCATTTAGAAGAAAGGATTGCCTAACTGTAGGAATTCGCCACAGGGCATATAATTCATTCGTAGGAAAACGTATTGGCTCTTTCCAGATCCACCCCAAGCCGTAATACAGTAGGTTAAAATTGAATGAGCTAAGGCAAAATACAATGTTTTCAAGATATCAGAGTCTGCAGAGGTTCTTAATGATTTAAACACAAATATTAGTTTTCTGACCCTAGATATAAGTGAATCTACTTGTTTATCCCATGTCAAAGTGCTATCAATCAAAAGACCAAGATATTTAATGGTATGGATACGTTCAATTATAGGACAGCTACATGTCAAATTGTCTAATGAGGAACATGTATGAGCTGTTAAACTATAACAGGAGGTAGGCTGAGATGTAAATCTAGAAGTAAATGTAATAAATTTAGTTTTGTCTAGGTTCAGTGTTAGTAAGTTAGCGGACAGCCATTTCATAACTAAATTTAAAGAATATTCAGCACGTGTTCGAGTTTCAGACCAATTTTCTCCTCGTACAATAATTACGGTATCGTCAGCATAAGTTATGATTTTAGCATTATTAGGAGATAGCATACAAAGATCATTTATATAAATTAAAAATAAGGTAGGACCTAGTACACTGCCTTGGGGTACTCCATAGGTAAGAAATGCCTCTACACTCATTAAGTTATTAATTTTGACGATCTGTGAGCGATCACTTAAATAGCTTTTAAAGATATCAAGAACTTCAATCCAATCCAAGCTAATCCTTTCAATTTTATTTAGTAGAATAGGAACAGATACAGTGTCGAATGCCTTGGACAAGTCCAAAAAGATACCTAAAGTTTTAAATCTATTGTCAAGGTTTTTACTCACAACTTCAGTTAATAATAAAACGGCATCTTCAGTACTTTTACCAGCACTTTCTAACAATTTTGACAAAACTGATAAAACAGAAATAGGTCTATAATTGTTAACAATGCTTTTGTCTCCACTTTTATATATCGGATGTACTACTGCTTTTTCAAAAACTGAGGGGAAAACGTCTGTTGAAATGCAAAGGTTAAATACGTGACAAATCAATGGAACAAGGACATGTTTGGCTATTTTAATCAACACAGCAGGTATGCAATCCCACCCAACAGCACAATCAATCCTTAAATTAAGAATATAGCGTTCAATCTCCTCATTGGTTGTCAAAAACAAGGCCATAGAAGATGGGATATTTTTTAAGAAAGAGTCTTAGATCAAACCCCTGTCGGACCTGGACAGTAATTTAGATGCCAGATTTACACCTACATTCGCAAAGAACTCATTTATGGCACATTCTGGTTTCCAAGTCCGGTGAAGCTGTAAAAGCCGCAACGGCTCTGTTTTTGGATAGGGCCCCTAAGGCTAACAGTGTAGTCAGTTAAAAAAAAAACACACATTCTGGTTCAATATTAGAGGACAAGAGCTCACTAGCAACAGTTTTCGTAGTATCCAAATTTGCAATTTTTTTAATGAGTTGCCAGGTAGCTTTAGGATTTTTACGATATTTTTCGAATTCGCTACGTTCATATACACGTTTAATTTTCTTGAGTAAGTTATTACAGAAGGATTTGTATCGCATATAAGTTATCTTTATAGTAATGTTATTTGATGATGTTGACATACGGCACAGAGACGTGGTCGCTCACTGTGGGCCTCATAAGAAAGCTCAAGGTCCCTCAGCGAGCTATGGAGAGGGCTATGCTTGGTGTTTCTCTACGAGATCGAATCAGAAATGAGGAGATCCGTAGATAAACTAAGGTAACCGACATAGCCAAAAGGATTAGCAAGTTAAAGTGGCAGTGGGCGGGGCACATAGTTCGGAGAACTGACGTCCGTTGGGGCAGAAAGGTTCTCGAGTGGAGACCACGCACCGGAAAGCGCAGCGTAGGACGGCCCCCCACTAGATGGAAAGACGACATAATAAAGGTCGCTGGTAGCTATTGGGTGCAGGCCGCACAAGATCGGTCGCTCTGGAGATCTATGGGGGAGGCCTATGTTCAGCAGTGGACATCCTGCGGCTGAAATGATGATGATGATGATGAATGTTATTTGGGTTTATTTTTGTCTTTCGATAAAGATTGTCTCGATTACGAATACATCGTAAAAGACCTGGTGTAATCCAGGGTTTAATTATACGTTTTCTACTGGGGACCTTAATATGATGAGTATTAGCCTTGACCACATTAGTAATAGCAGTAACTAGCTCAGTTGCAGCATTGTTAGCATCATTAGATTTAAACACTGTTGAGAAATCTATATTTTCAAGGGCAGTAATACAAGCAGAAAAATTAGTACGCCGTAATAACGATGTAGATTTAAGGGCTGAGATATTTAACCTATACAATATAATCACGGGAGTATGATCAGTTATCACACAATCAAGAATTAAAGTTACAGCATATTTGTTAAAGGTAATCATAACATGATCTAGGCAGCTACCTCCACATGTAGGAAGTACATGTGCGGGCAACATGCCATGTGACGCAACTGTATTAAGGTATAAATCTGAGTTAGCATCATTGCTGTTTGGAGAGATATTGATATTCATATCACCAACTATAATAATGTGCTTAAACGATTTGAGTGAACAGGTTGTGGAATCTAAGCTACTGATGAAGTTACCAACATTCCGATAAGATGGGGAACGATAAAGAGCCACTATAGCTACCACAGAAGAAATTTTTACAATTACACAATTTGCATCAGGAAAGATAGGTATATCAACAGAATATGATATGCCTTGTCTAACATATACTACAACACCATCGTTTTGATTATTCCAGTCCGTTTTATATGAAACAAAACCTGGTAAATTAGGAATGTTGGAACATTTGCATAGCCAACACTCAGACAAAACAATAACATCAAAATGTAAGTTAATTCTATGTAATAAAATTAGTAAGTTATTAAAGTTAACAGTATTGGCAATGCTCCTAATATTCAGGTGAAAAACTTTAACTGAGAAACTATCATCATGTGTATATGAAGTACAGTGTTCCGGAGTGCATATGTAAGATTTAGAGACCGATATTTGATCATTGTGTTCTTGTACCATAGTATCGTCATCCATTATTTGAGTATGAAATTGAACTATTATTCGACAAAACATAGAATTTTATCCAGCTATACGATAGAAAGACTGGCATGATTACATAATAGCTACATACGACCTTAATACACAATTCACCCACAACCACACTCAAAAATACAAAAATAAATTCATGATATTTAACAAATATACACTTCAAACAAAGTCATTTCCTCTCTCTAATTTTATTGAACCGGATTCGTCCTGAATAAGATTTAATGCAGAACCATCCTTTTCTCGTATAAATATTTTCCCATTTGTTACCCAACAATAGCGATATTCATAAGTTTTAGCAAAATCTCTCGCTAAGTAGAACAATCTTTTCATTTTAGGTGATAGGTTTTCAGAAATAAAAACAGGTTTTATTGGTCCCTTGATATGTAGAGTTTCTGTGGTAAGTCTGACATTATCCTTATTATATTTCTTATAGCTCTTCATAATTTTTTCCTTTAATAGGTTGGAAGTGAAATCTACAATGATAGTTTTATTGTTAGGATCTTTACTACCAATTCGGAAAATGTCTTTCACCTCCAATTGTTGTATAGGAACATTTATGAAGCACCTGTTTTTATGTTAGTATCAAGTAAATATTGCTTAGTCTCCGTCTTGTCTGTGGGAATATTTCTAATTACTAGACAAGTCGACCTCGAGGACCGCTCTAGCTTATCTAATCTTTCTTCTAGCGAATGAAGAAACAAGTTACTTTTGTTTCGTTCTACCTCCAATTGATCAATTTGTTTCTTTAATGAGTAATAACTTTGAGATAAAAACGTAATAGACGATTGTATTTCATTGGTTTGACTCATTATCACTTCAACACTTTCGTAAATTTTTTCAAATCTCTCATTTTGTTCCTCCTTAAACTCTATTAACATATTTTTTATTTCATCCATTTACACGGACATATCTTTGGTTCCGTCATCCTTTCTCGTTTAAATAAATTTATTTTTACTACGAGTAGTAACATTGGAGTGTTTACCACCAGACGTGGTAGTTTTTAGCTTGTCTTTTAATTGATCTAAGGACTACAACTAAACATATCCATAAACCCCAGACCTTTCACGTTCGTTCAACCAAGACCAATTATGCCCATAATTCAGTATTGATAAGATGTACACAGTTATATAATGTTATACGTACGTCAAAAAAGTTATGACAAAAGAAAATCCATTTTCATACATTTGAAATTTACAAGTTCATATTATTAAATTATACAATGATATGACTGTTTTGACAAAACTGTATACTTAAAACTATGAAATAACATATTTAATTTTTCTAAAATCCTATGAAGGGGAGGCTCCGATTTCAGCCCACTGTGCGGCGTCTACGAGACGGGCATCCGGCGCAACAAAACGCCCGTCCAAACCGGGGAAACGTCACACACTCCCCCACCCCTCACGTAGAGGGGAAGTGACGCGTACCCAACAATAATGTTCTTAGATAGTTTATTATAGAACTTAGTACAATTATCTAAAAAACTTTTATTTGTTTTACTAAGTCTAAAAGATGAAATGATGTCATGTGTAACTTTCACCCATGACGAATATTTGGACCGAATAGGGGGAATATTTGGACCAAATGTTGATAATCTGGCGACTCCTTTTTATCGCGCAAATAATCTCTATTGAGGCAGTCGCGGGTATAAAAGTTTGTAATTTGTAAGTATAAAATCATTGACAAAAATAAAGTCGGATGTGTGTTTACGAATGAAAGTCTGTGTTTGTAAATTTTCAGTACATACGTCGGACCGTAGAGTAGTAGAACGTGTTTACATAGTAAACAGATTATGCAAATGCAACGTTTGTAGCTTCGTTTGATTAATAACAGTTTGTCGTAACACGGCACTCGTTTATCATTTGTATTGGTTGTCAATCGACCTAGTTAGTTAATAACAAGCATACGGCTCCCCTGATGGTAAGCGGCTACCGTAGACTATGGACGCTTGTAATACATAGGTAACATTAGCTATCCAAGGGGCTCTGGAAACCTTACTCATCCCAGGACAAACACAAGGTTATGTGGCTGCAATCGTCTGCAGGGGAGCAGAGGAGGTATCCCACCAGTCCGGTTGCCTCAAGTAGAGATAAATCTCCAAAGACATTTCTCTGTGTCCTACGTCTCCTAACTACTAATCGCTCTACTTGCTACTACTCTCTGCTAATAGAAAACGGTCAGGCCTGAATTATATTGTATCATTAATATTGATTATACGTATTTTTGTATACTATCAAGAATGTCATCCGTAAATTTCTCATGAATATGAATGAACTCAGTCAATAAAATATATTTCAGTCTTTTGCAGTAAAGACTACTGATTTTTGTATCCCTGAACTTGGTTACTAATTTACGAGACTGGATGTATAATGCAGATTTATTTATGGTAAATTGTATAGTATAATTTAATTTTAGTTTTATTCATAAAAACTTGTATTAGTTAACTTATAGTAAATTTGGTCACATTATAATTTGTATTTTGGTTAATATAAAATGTAAACAGGTAAAGTGAATTTTAAACATTAATATAATATTTAAAGGGAATTACGCGTTGCCGGAAAATCCTCATAAAAAGTGATTAATAAAGTAGTCACACCACGCCTCGCTATTCGGTCTACTCCGTCTACCCAGCAGTCTTCATTTAGTGCGCTTGCGCCTAGTATTATAATGTGCCGTCTAAGTATAAAAATATGGCCGCCTCTTTTGGCGGGGCGGGCCTGTGCTATTTATTCTTAACAAAAAAAATTTGGTAAAAAAGTACAGCATATATAATCCCTATGAGGATTCGCTGATTTAACCTAAGGCGATGTGCCATCTTAGTTTCGAGTATAAACCTTTTTAGTTCTCTTCTTTTTCCGGGGCGTGGCCCCTCGTGTTAGAAATAGAAATGAACTCTAACACATGAATTACTACCCATTCACATGGCTGTTTTCTTTTAAATAAACCCAAAGGATTGAGAAGATATCACGCGATAGATTTTCTTTAACGCGATAAAGTGAGGGAGTGAAGTGGTGAACACGGGCAGCCCGCGGTCGTACTGGGCGGCGCCCTAGCCGTGTCAATCTCCATCGGCCGGACCAGCGGGGCTCATGCAAGGCTAAGCGTGGGTTCCACCACCACCAACATCAGGGCCGGGGAGCGCGGCCCCCATTTAGGCCGCCGGCTATCATCAGTTAAAGCCGGGCGGGCGGAGAAGCCGAGGATCGACGCCAGGTGCCCCTACCTCCTCCCAAGTTATCTTTGTCCTTTCTTTTCAAGTATCAGTTTCTTTTATTAGGTAGGTAGGTACCAAACCTTTACAACCTTAAATGTTCTTTTTTTTCTTTCAACAAGGCACCCTCAAGTTAGCCCCTTAGATTAATTGTTTCCATATGGGATTAATTTTATTAATATTAATATTCCAAATAAATTCAAAAGTATTCATTGTATTCGTTTTCTTTTTATTATTAATAAATTTTTTTTTTACTTGACAATGACTATTTTATGTTTTTTTTGTATTATTGAAATTATGTCTATTATTTACAAGTTCATAATTATCTACATTTTTTTGAACATAAATAATATGATCACATATCACAAATGGCTCCAACTCCCCGTTTTTGTAATGGTATCTACCTGTATGGTATCTAAACTGTGGAAGTAAGCAAAGTAAACCCATCTAGTGATGGTAGTTGAAATGAAAATGTATAGGTACAACCAACAGTTGATTATATACTGTTACATGAAAAGATTCAAATAACATGTAGGATATGTAATAAATCCTTGATATAATATAACAAATAATATAGGAAAGGAACCACAGCATCAAATAAAGCCACATTTCAAAAAATTATGTATCACCCTGTTGGTCAATTTCTATATGAATATTGTAATAGAAAAGTTTAATGAGCTCTTACTTTGAAATCTTATCCTTGAGTACATTATGCCAGTAATGTATATACTCTTTGATATAATTAGCTTGGTGACCTTTTTGATGTAGATTACACATTTCTTTAAGTTCCCCATACAGGAGCACTAACTGTTCATCATCATTTGTCTGTTTCATTTGACCGCTGAAATATTTAAGCATCTCACAACTAATCATCCATATAAAAGCTATCTTTTGGACTTGTTAGTACAAATATTTCAGCTTGTAATTACATGTAACATGATTTGATATGAATGTAGATTAATTAGCAGGTAATCATGAGCAAACATCCATATTATATATAGTATATTATACACTCAAAGCATTTCAATTGGAATTAAAAACAGTCATTAATATTTCTACAAAATTTCAGATGTAAATCAAATTATAAAAGCTTGCAGATGTGGAGAAAACAATAATACTATATATAGGCTTTTAAAGTTTCAAATGTTAAAGAGATGGTTACCTAATTTAGTAGTAGCTATATATAACAGCCTATTCAATGCAATGATGAATTCCATGATGAATCACATCACTATTTAACATCATACAAATACATACACAATACAAAAACACTAGCTCATAAAAGAAATTTTCAAACTTTACAAAAAATATAACAAACCTTAAATCATTAATTTTTTCAAATGATTTCAAGTACATAAGCACTTGTTCCAACTTGTTTATGGCATAAAATCTTTTGCTCAGTTCTAAGCGAAGAGGTTCAGTCCTTTTTAAAAGCTCTTCCACCCTTCCTCTCAGTACATCTGATTTATCTTTGAGATCTTCTATTTGTTTTGAATTCAGCTCTGCTTTTTTTATTGTTGTAGAAAGTTTTGTTGGCACTTTAGTGTTGGCTGTATTAAGCTGTACAAAAATTCATTCAATTATTAATTACCTAATAACAGGAAGTTCATAATTTTGCTCTAAATAGATAAATAATGCATATTCATAACTACAATGAAAACAGATATTTTATAATTAAGATATATAGATTATATTTATATAGAATAAGTATAATTTTATGCACTTAACAAGGTACCCAAGAACATTGTTATTTATAACAAATCTCATAAGATGTACGCTCAGCAGAGGTAAAGAAACAAAGTATAAACGAAGGAAAATTAGTTGTTATTACCTATATCATCTGTGAAACAAGTTCAGTTTTCTCATATAGTTAAATTTTTTATTATGCAACATAAAAATTGGGTTCTAACTGTTAAATAAAACTTACAGATTTGAGTAGATCATTTTTTTTATGCGCAAAAAAACAATCTCGTTCGTAGGCTCCATCCAAATCATTGAGATCACTTCCAATCTTTAAATTGAGATTGTGTATAATAGCTTTTTTATTTTCTTCATCCATGTTCAACGTTTTATAGAACTAGCAACAGGCTGCGACTTCGTACACGTCAATTGCAATATAAAAATTTATACAAATAAAACAGTCTCTAGCCATCAGCCGGAACGTAGCTTTTTATTAATGAAAGAATTTAAACAATTGTATCATTAACCCAGAGGTTATTTTCTTGACACATAGGCAAAAGCTTTAAACCACAATAAATAGGTAGGCACAACTTTATTTGAATTGAATTCCATTTTACGAAATACGAAATTCGTATTACAATTACGAATCAATACTACTTGTACATCTAATAGTCTGTGATCAATACCACACTGACACTTAACAATGAACGATCTAGACATGGGTAATCCGCGCTGCACCGCGCTATTGCGCTAACTCAGTATACTACGCAGAATAAACTGGATGTGTTAGCACACTTTTTCTAAATGTGTTGGCGCACAGCGCACTGCAGTACAGCGAGTCAGGTATGGCACAGCGTCAAGCCGCGCCATTGTACCGGTCATCTGACTCATATATTTCTCTAACTCGCTTGCCTCACGTAATATTTTGCTGCGCCATGGCGCAAATTTAAGTTAACTCTATGCACCGGCACAGTAAGCTGCGCTTGAGTTGGCCCAAGAAATTTTGCTGAGTTACCCGTGTTTAGAACGATCACAGCAAAGTAGAGTAATACACAGGTATAGTGAAAATCACTGTATCAGTTAGGGATCCGCAAAAAGTATCGATACCTGGTAGAATCAATACTTTCGGATCAATACGTAATATTTTTATACTCTTTACTTTTATTCTAGTATTTTACTAGGTATAATTTACCCGAAAACTCATGGCGGATCGGCGTGGTATGGTGCTGCAGTCTTCAGAAGACTATAGATCTCTCGAATAGATCTATTCATAAATCCTTGCGACACGATGTCCGGTCTTACAATACCAAAAGTATTAAAGAGACGATAGAGCGGAATAAAGGCTCCAAAGTGTTCGCAAGGAATGCATCTATTGAGCAGAGCCAGTTGACGAAGCTGAAAATGGATGATGGCAGCGTAGCGTCCACCAAGCCAGAGGTATTAAGGGAGATCGAAAGGTTCTATGGGCAGTTATATACATCGTCAACTAAGCCTGTTACCAGCCCGGCTACAGATCCGAGAGCCGGGCTGACCCGACACTATACCGAAGATATCCCCGACATCACCCTGTACGAGATTAGGATGGCCCTTAAGCAGCTTAAGAACAACAAGGCGCCGGGTGATGACGGAATTACATCAGAGCTTCTTAAAGCGGGTGGAACACCGGTACTTAAGGTCCTGCAGAAGCTCTTTAATTCCGTTATACTCGAGGGTAAAACGCCGGAATCGTGGGGCGGCAGCGTGGTGGTCCTGTTCTTCAAGAAAGGTGATAAGACCTTATTGAAGAACTATCGGCCCATCTCGTTGCTGAGCCATGTTTATAAGCTGTTTTCGAGGGTCATCACGAATCGTCTCGAGCACAAGTTTGATGACTTCCAGCCTCCCGAACAAGCCGGTTTCCGAAAAGGCTTTAGCACCGTAGACCAAATCTATACGCTGCGGCAGATTATACAGAAGACTGAGGAGTATAATCTGCCTCTATGCTTAGCGTTCGTGGACTACGAAAAAGCCTTTGATTCTGTCTAAACCTGGGCAGTGTTGCAGTCTCTCCAGCGGTGCCGTATTAACTATCGATATATCGAAGTGTTGAAGTGCTTGTACAACAACGCCACCATGTCGGTCCGAGTACAGGAGCAGTGCACGAAGGCAATTCCTTTGAGAAGAGGCGTTATACAGGGAGACGTAATATCTCCGAAACTGTTTACCGCCGCTCTAGAGGACGCCTTCAAGCTCTTGGAATGGCAAGGATGCGGCATCAATGTTAATGGCGAGTAAATCACTCACCTTCGATTTGCTGACGACATCGTAGTCATGGCAGAATCGCTGGAAGATCTTGGCACAATGCTCGATGGCCTCGACAAAGTTTCTCAACAGGTGGGCCTTAAAATGAACATGGACAAGACGAAAATCATGTCGAATATCCATCTGGTGCCCACCCCAGTATCAGTAGGGAACTCATGTCTAGAAGTTGTTGAAGAATATGTCTACCTGGGACAAATAGTCCAGTTAGGTAGGTCCAACTTTGAAAAAGAGGTCAGTCGACGAATCCAACTCGGCTGGGCAGCGTTCGGGAAACTGCGCGACGTCTTCTCGTCCAAAATACCTCAGTGCCTCAAGACGAAAGTCTTTGACCAGTGTGTGTTGCCAGTGATGACATACGGCACAGAGACGTGGTCACTCACTGTGGACCTCATAAGAAAGCTCAAGGTCCCTCAGCGAGCTATGGAGAGGGCTATGCTTGGTGTTTCTCTACGAGATCGAATCAGAAATGAGGAGATCCGTAGACAAACTAAGGTAACCGACATAGCCAAAAGGATTAGCAAGTTGAAGTGGCAGTGGGCGGGGCACATAGTTCGGAGAACTGACGGCCGTTGGGGCAGAAAGGTTCTCGAGTGGAGACAACGCACCGGAAAGCACAGCGTAGGACGGCCCCCCACTAGATGGAAAGACGACATAATAAAGGTTGCTGGGAGCCGTTGTGTGCAGGCCGCACAAGATCGGTCGCTCTGGAAATCTATGTGGGAGGCCTATGTTCAGCAGTGGACGTCCTGCGGCTGAAATGATGATGATGAGTGATGATGACTAGGTATCAATACTTTCGCAATTACTCGATACTTTTTTTAGTAAGTACAAAACACGTTGTAATTGTTGTATATTGAAAAATTTTATCATTATTTATTTTTTATTTTTAATGGCGGCAATATTAGCTTTTGTATGGTTAGTTTTAAATGTATAGTTACATAGTAATATCTGTTCGTTGAAGTGCACATATACAGTATATATAAATACGTATATATAAATAGCCAGTGAACATTATATATAAATATGAATAATTACAATACACCTAATTTTGTTCAACGTAGAGTATTCCACATTTATTGTAATGATATTAAATGATTATGTAGATACGACAATGACACTCTTTATACTCCATTGTGTACGGAGGGTAATTGGCATCAGTTCACTTACGGGCGTTTTCAATTACCTAACTCTCCGTACTTTCAGTTACTAAAGATAGTTAAATATAACCTTTGTCTTTACTTTTTTTTCAATAGCCTATCAATTCATAGTTTTTGGTATTTACATAATATATATCTCTATCTAATATCTTGAATAGATAAAGAGGGAAGTCGATATCTGTCTTAAGTTAAAGATAGTACTTATTACAAACATGTACAAATCGGGGATAGTAAGCTCTGATATGATATTGATAACGACCGTTAGTCCGTTACGGTCTCACAACAAAGCCATACATGGTAGTTAGACGTACTGTATTGTACTAAAAACACTAAAAATGTCTTTTACGGTGTTTCAAACATTTACCAATTACACTGAAACTGTAAGAAATAGAATAAATATTGCATTTTATTTGTAAGTATACTAAATACTAACTAAAATATTAATATATATATATATATTTTTTAAAATTTAACATCTGATTGTTAAATTATATTCAACTTGATTGTCCTTTATACCGGCATGAGTGAGAAGAAACTTGTACTTTATGTAATAGGTAAATGATAAGATAGTAGCGACCGGCATGGCGCGGTGGCGGCATGCAGAGCAATACTTAGAGTGCAAATTTAAACAGTAGGTTAATATCACTCTTTTATTCCGTGGGATAAGAGGTAATATTCTTTCAGTGCAATAAATACTTACTTTCTACAGAAGTATTAGGCATACATTGTGCTTATAGAAAAAAAAACTTATAGAAAACCATTTTTCCATTAAAATTTAGAAGGAAATTATTGATCTACTTGTTATTAGTTTACCTAATAATCGTTTTATAATAGAAAATAAGGATTTCAAAAAATCAAAATACAAAGAAGACAAAATAATAATCTTCATCGTTTCTTACTAAAGTTTTTCCAAATCATTTTCTTGTATCTGTTTTATGTGACAAAAAAAAACTAGCTGTGTCCCCGACTTCGTGGATTGTAAGATTTGCTGTTGGCTGGCACAGCGACACCTTCAAAAATATATTTATCCTTTTTGTCAACGGAGTTTCCGCTTTGCACTATGATTTCCTTTCCTTTTTGTTTCAACTACACGAAATTATGTCCAAAGTTGATGATAAGAATATGTTACCGTTTTAAAACTACTTCTACTGAGAGTATAATGCACATATTTATAAAATATCATTGATTTATAGTTCAATTAGTTACAAGTTATAAAGTACTATATTTATAACAAGTTTATAGTTGATATTATCTTGTCATGTAGGTATAACTGAATAAATAGCAATAAATTTTATAGTTCATTGTTTTACTACAAAAATATGAAAAAATGTTTTTTGCAATGCGCATTTTTTGTCTTTACTATAAATAGTAAAAATAGAAGTGAAGTAACTAATCTTGTTTTTACTGACCCAAAAATACTTTGAAATTTTCTACTAGGCAATATAGTATTTTTGCGTCGTTCATACGATAATCAAAACAAGACTGCAGTGACAATACGTAATAAGGTTGTTTATTTTTAATGGTAATGTTGATTTTTTTGCTCAAAAAGAGTTTTAGATACATGGATTATAGTTAATTTAATATTTTGTAACATATGTATGTTTGTGATAATTAAATAAACCATTATTAATTGTTATTTTTTGTCACTTTTAATGTTTTATAAATATTAAACCATACCGAGTAGTATCGTTACCTCCGTTACGATACTTTTATTGGAAAAAATACATTTAAAATTTAGCGTATCAATGAAAAGAATAGAAAATGTAATTGAATTTACTCGTATCGATTAATCGGATGCATTGTTAGTAGGGGTGAGCTATAACAGGTAAAATAAGATACTTGTTACTCTTGTTCCTGTTCCAGAGAAATAGCAGTTTCAGTAACCTGTTTCCAAATAACAGCCTAATACGCTTTAGTAGGTATATAGTATGTAGTATCACTTGTAACCATAGTTAAGTATAGATCGGCAACTCGAAATTGCATGCACTATCGGCCTAACGTATAATAAAATAACGTATAACTCAATCCATCATGTTAAATCACAACACAACACTCAATGGCCACTATTTTATTTATAAGACAAGAAAGAAAAAAGTTTACAAAAATACACTAACATATTCAAATATACAAAACAATACATCTTTTCT
This sequence comes from Saturnia japonica, assembly GCA_033032175.1. NCBI lineage: Eukaryota > Metazoa > Arthropoda > Insecta > Lepidoptera > Saturniidae > Saturnia > Saturnia japonica. The sequence continues at coordinate 12,780,111 of CM065314.1, forward strand.
TTAATGTATAACGCCCTCTAGTGGCGACAATAGTGATCGTCATAATACTCATAGTAAATCATAACTCGCAGTAAAAATAAAAATGGTATAGTAACATGTACCGATAGCGAAAATCATCATAATACTAAACACATGAATCAATCTATCAATCCATCTGTTGGGTACGCGTCACTTCCTCCCTGCGAGATGGAGAGAGAGGGGGGGGGGGGGGTGACGCTTCCCCGGTTTGGACGGGCGTTATTTTGTTATGCCGGATGCCCGTCTCGTAGACGCCGCACATTGGAATGAAATCCGAGCCTCCCTTTCATAGGATTTTAGAAAAATTAAATATGTTATTTCATAGTTTTAAGTATACAGTTTTGTCAAAACAGTCATATAATTGTATAATTTAGCAATTTCTAGCTTTATTTTTAATTTGTACACCATATAATATGGACTTGTAAATTTCAAATGTATGAAAATGGATTTTCTTTTCGTCATAACTTTTTTGTGTTTTGAGTTGTAAAGCTGAAACTTATACATATCGTTACTGGGGTGGTAATGAATCCTTAGCACTCAGGACCCCGGGCATCCCCGTTCAACAGATATTTATTGATGAATATTTCAAACTTTGATGACATTGTATTGAGGTGCTATCATCAATCTGTAGGTTTATTTTCGACCTGAATGCTACAGGTATCGATTAATAAAGTTACCCTTGATTTACCCTACCACTCCGTTTTCATTATCTTTAAAAATACGATTCAGAATTCGTTTTAAAAATTTAATATATCTATTTTTCTTTATTAAAAGTTGTGCATTACCTATAAATTTGGACTATCTACTTAAAATAACAACAATTATCATTAATAAATTACCAATTTAGCAGTTTCAAGCTTTATTTTTACCTTATATACCAAATAATATTGACTTGTAAATTTTATATGTATGAAAATGAACTTGCCTTTTTTCATAACTTTTTTTGTTTTCAATTATAAAGCTAAATTTATACGTAACGTTACCGAGGAGGTAACGAACCCTTAGGCCCTTTGACATTGAGCCCAGGCGTCCTCGTTCAAAAGATATAAATTAATTGTTGAAAGGGGAATTGCTGCATTGCAGCCAACTGCTCTCAATGATACAAATGTGAAACACAGACTTCATATGACCATGATATATGGTAATATAACTTCATATCTTTCAGATATCTCAACAGCAGTATGTGATATTTGTAAAGCGAAGCCGAAAGATATGAATGCCCTCGACTTGATATCGCGAAGAACTCATTCTGAGGATATTTTCAAGTATGGCCTATCTTCCCTCCACGCCTGGATTAAATGCATAGAATGATTATTGCATATTGCGTATCGCCTAGATTTCAAAAAATGGCAAGCCAAAGGAGACGATTTAAAGCAACTAGCAGATAACAAGAAAAATATTATTCAAGAAAAGTTTCGAGATGAAATGGGACTGCTTGTAGATATAGTTAATCAAGTTGCGGGAACGACCAATGATGGGAACACCGCAAGAAGGTTTTTTGCAAATCCTCAAGTAACTGCACGGATCACTGATGATGATGAAGAACTCCTCATGAGATTTGCGGTGATTTTTCAGGCAGTCTCATGTGGAAAGTTTGTTGATGTGGAAAAGATCTGGCAATATTGTTCTAAAACAGCTCATAAATATGTCGAGTTATACCAGTGGTATTATATGCCTTCTAGCATGCATAAATTACCCATGCATGGTGCAGACATAATTGAGCATAATAACTTTATCCCAATTGGCAAACTTTCTGAAGAGGCTTCTGAAGCACCCAATAAAGATTTTAAAAATTTTAGAGTATTCCACTCGAGAAAGATTTGTAGAAATGCAACAAATGATGATATTATCCATAGTTTATAAATAACTTCTGACCCATACCCGTCCAGCATCACACCTAAGATAAGTCAACTTAGCCATAAACCGCTATCAGATGAAGCTAAATTGTTATTGGTAAATTCTACATCAGATAAAGAAAATATATAGTTTGTAGATGTAAGAAATTTGTGTGACTCTGAGTAATGTATGAGTGTAATTAAGTAGGTATCATCGGAACTATATGTATATCATAGTTTATAATATCGTAATTTTGATATAAAATATTTTTGTATATTTGGAATTTACATTTACATCATCTATTTAAAGGTACTGTTGAAATCGATAAGTTAAAATGAATATAAGATCTCATGTTATTTACACTGCTTTCATTTAGAATCCTAATCTAGCCCCAGAAATAACTGTTTAATCTTTTATGACAAACATCAATATCAACGAAACAAATAAACTAATTAGCCTAATTAGCAAAATCAAGACATTTTGGTACAAATGTGGAACAAAAACAATCAAGAATAGTAGCAGGTAATGGATAATTGGTGTTAATTTAAGTAGATAGTGTAAATTTATATGTAATTTACAACTTTTAATAAAGAAAAATAGGTATATTGAAATTTTAAAACGAATTCTGAATCGTATTTTTGAAAAATAATGAAAACGAAGTGGTAGGGTAAATCAGGGGTAATTTTGTTAATCGATACCTGTAGCATTCAGGTCGAAAATAAACCTACAGATTGATGATAACACCTCAATACAATGTCATCAAAGTTTGAAATATTCATCAATAAATATCTGTTGAACGGGGATGCCCGGGGTCAAGGTGAAAAGTGCTAAGGATTCATTACCACCCCAGTAACGATATGTATAAGTTTCAGCTTTACAACTCAAAACACAAACATTTGAAATTTACAAGTCCATATTATATGGTGTACAAATTAAAAATAAAGCTAGAAATTGCTAAATTATACAATGATATGACTGTTTTGACAAAACTGTATACTTAAAACTATGAATTAACATATTTAATTTTTCTAAAATCCTATGAAAGGGAAGCTCCGATTTCAGTCCAATGTGCACCGTACGGATGCCAGTGGGGTGCGATGGTAGTGAGGGGTTCCAAGGGGGTGCAATAATGCACGACCGCTTGAGGTGCCGGGTCTTCAATGAAAGTCGAACTCTTCAATGTACTGCTCGAAGGACGACCAAAGCTTTCTTCTTGTAGTTACTCGTAGTTACTTGTACTCGATGATTTGCGCCGTGCCCCATACGGTTTTTTTTTTTTTTTTTTTTTTTTTTTTTTTTTTTTTTTTTTTTTTTTTTTTTTTTTTTTTTTTTTTAGAACTGACTACACTGTTAGCCTTAGGGGCCCTATCGTCAAACAGAGCCGCTGCGGCTTTTACAGCTTCACCGGACTTGGGGGCGAGCGCTTAGGGCACTCAGCCGCGACCCCATACGGCGCCTCTTCGAGCTTAAGTAGTTCGGAGAGTGACCGTAAGGAGAGCCCCGCTTTAATTCGTATTTTTATTTTAGTTTTCACTTTGGTCGCTCTGTTAATCGCTCTATATTTCTTTCTTTATATATATTGGGTATACATGTTATATATCAAAATATTATTTGTTGTATTACCTATCCAGTAAACATTCACATATTTTATACATTAAGTACATATTCCATACATAAGCCAAAAACCATGCAATTTACGGGCGGCATCACCGCTTTCCGTTCGCAAAGTTACTATAACATTGAATATTACTTTTGTATTGACTTATTCTATGCATTTACCTATTCTATAATAATTCTATTTTCGTATATGTAACACACAATACATAAGCATTTATAAACAACTTAATACGTAACATGCAACTTATAATGTAGCGTAGTCGCTAACATTTCTCTATACTTTTATCTATATCGATCTATTCTATTAAGACATTTAGTACACAACACATAAACTCAATAATATACCATAATAATTAATTACCTAACACAAGACAGAAAATAACAGTTCGGTCACCAACACCATCAACCAATCTATTCATCCATCAATCAATCCATCACGCGAACCATCAATCAATCGATTAATCAATGGATCAATACATCAATCAATGATTTATAATAAACACTAGAACACAGAAAAGCGTTTTCCAAACTGAAATAGTAATACTCTCTGGAACAAGTACGTAAGAACAGCCTGTTCGTTTTAGAGGTAACAGTTACGAGCTGTTACTCAGAAGCACCTGTTTTTGTTGTATCTGTTCCAATAAATACGCCTCACTTGTTTAAGGAACAGCCTAGTGTATTTAGTAACAGCTTCTTCTGATATTACATAACACTTCCAAAACTGTTACTTGTAAATACCTGATATTTTAACCTGTTTCGTTATATACACCTCACTCCTATTTTGGACAGTTCAGTATTGTCTGACCAGAGATAAACTTCTGACTCCCTGATTTCAGTAATAACTAATCTGTAGGGATGTAAATAAAAAAAAAAAAAATTGATTTTTCAAAAATCAATGATTTTAAAAATAATAAAATCGATTAATTAATAATTGCTTTTTGTTCATAAAATAATAGTTTTTTTTAATAATCGTTTTTTCCCTTTTTCCTTAGAAATTTAATTAAAACCTGAAATATTTAGAATCATAATTTTGTTAATCATTTTAAATTAACATATTTAAAAAAAGACAAAAAATATTGTTAATAACGGAGAATGCACATTCTTGTACCAAATTTTGTTGTATAGTAAAATGAACCAATACAATTTTTTTTAAATTGTTTATTTTTTCACGTCCCTATTAAGCAGTAATAACAGATTACTTTAATGTCACTAATCACTCTAATCAGTAATCAGTATTCGGTAGTTTTATCCTTATTCGTTTTTTTATTATTTTAGTGTCGTTTTTAATTATGTATACAACATAATACATTATAATTATATAGTAAACATATGGCGGTTTGCGAAGTTGTTTATTGGAGTTCATTGTTAATGTAACAACAGTGAAAGAGTGTAGTTGTGTATTCTAACAGAAATGTTTTCTTTTCTAGCAAAAAACAAAAATGACATTATATATTTATCCCTTCTACTATTTAGTGTAGCAGTCGGACCATACTATAGACGTATACATGCAACACATGTGAAAAAATGGGCTGGTTCTATTCTCGGGCTTCTCCTGATAATCATTGTATCTGGATACAGTGCGGTACATCCAATTTTCTCTGCAATACTAGGCATAATTGCTATAAAATTGGCAACAGTAAGGTAAGATAATATATGGTGAATATTCTTGAAATTCACATTTTTGAAGATTACTTACTGTAGCGACATCTCTCGCCACAACTGACGCATCGACGCATCTACATAGCGACATCTATCGAGCCACATACGACGCATCCTACATCGCGCTATAGAAATTAACTCAATCGTTGAGTATATATACAAGAACCCGACTACAACATAACACCCGTAACATAGCACCCGTGTGGCCGGAGGATCCTCCCTTTTCTATGGCAGATGAGGAACTTTACTCTCTGTTCCTCACCTCCGCTAAACTTACCATTCACTTAGTTACATAAAACTTCAGTAAGCCTGGGTTCAAAATCATTAATATTTTCCACCAGTGTTGTTGAAGCCAAATCTCTAATTGGAATTGTGTGTTGTGTTGTGTGTGTAGATTGGTGGAATGTTTTAGGTATGATTTTATTATTTGATTTTAGTATTTAGGTCATATGATTTTAAGTTTAGGGTTATATTTTCTATATGTAGGAATTTTCCACAGTATACTAAGAACCAACTTCTGGTTCTCCTGGCAGGCTGTGGAACTTTGTTGTTAGTAGTTATAGTATAAGGGATAGAAGTATGTACACAGTCTTTTTATTTAGTTAATAGTTTTATTTTCTGTAGAACTTCTGTAATTTTGTAGAATTCGAATTTACTCTGATGGGGCTGGCATACACCAACTGTAAAAGCCACATAAATAAACAGAAAAAAAAGGTTTGTCAGAGCTAAATCTTGAATTGCCATGTTCAGTTACTGTAATTACCATGTTTGTATGGAGTATATACCTCTTGATTACCATAGCATAAAAAATTTATTTTAATTAATAAAAAATAATTTAAATTTATTACCTTTACACATTTCTGACAAACAGACAGAAGAATCATATAATTTAAAAACCCCCTAAAACAGTAAAACACTTTCAGTGAAATTTTGAGGAACTATAAAAAATGTATTATAAATTCATGTGAGGCTTAAATGAAAGGTTTTTGACATGCAATTGATTATTATGAAATAACAACCCCAAGAAATACTTTTTCAGGAAAGAAATATTTTAGTGTGCAAAAATATTAGCAAAAGTACTTTTTTATTTTTGATGAGTCTGAAAATAAAATTTGGTTTTTGCACCCTTTGAAAGCAACGTGTCATGTTTTAGAGGGTTTTGCAGCAAATAGGATTTTGAATAAGGATGGTATTATGCCAGGAGTTACATCAAATGGAATTGTAATTACTGACCTTAACTCCTAAATTCATTCAAGGTCCTTCATTTGTCAATAAAAGTTACTAAATAATTAGTTCTTCCATTATTTTGTGCCAAAAATCATTAAAAACCACAATGATATTCTCATGCAATTACAATTTTGGCTAAACTGCTTGTTAAGTTGTATAACCCAAATGGCGAGCTGTCATTGATTCATTAGTTTATAGAGGATTTTGCAACAAACGTCATTTTAGAGTGTTTTGTAAGAAAACTAGGTTTACTTTTTCATTTCTGGGTCACTTATAGTGGGCATTTGAAGGTAAATTATGGGTTTGTTTAGAAAAAAAGAAATTAACAGAGAATTACGATACACAAACTCCCTTTCAAGTGAAACCTGTTTAGCGGGTTTTGAAATTACACCACTCAGATGTGATACTTACTATAAGAGTTCCTTTTTTTCATTTAATGTAGGAAACCCTTATGAATGAGACAAATACCTACATGCAAATAAATAAAATTGTTTTATAAAGAAAAAACAATTTTCCTTAAAAGAATATTAAACATAATAAAATTTCTAATACCTAATTTTATGGCAAATGTTAAATTAATCTCAAAAGTGACATTCACACCAATACCAGACACAGTATCTAGCAGCATAGGCTTACCACTTTTGGACCAGAATGAATTTAAATTGGTAATTTTATCCCATATAAAAATTTCTGTAGATCCTGCTACAGTACTAGAGATGCCACTGTAGCGAGTCACTGGCTAGTCTACTATCTTGAGTAATAGGATAGTAGGCTAGTCCGTTCAAACGCTCCTTAAAGGTTTACGACATAATTATACTCCAATAAGGAACAATAGGCGAAGACACGCCTATTTAAAGATGGCCACATGCTGGCACCTATCATGGAGCCAATCGCGCCGCCATTGCACCCACTCCGGCGCATTATTATTATTAATTGTAATTTTATATTTAAGTAAATGGAATGTAGCAGAGAGATACTCCCCATAGATTAATATGAATATAGGACACTCCCTATGAAATAAATCATTCAGTTAACTTGTTTTTGCTTCCATACCCTCGAAATCAATTATTAATTTAAAGTAGTGTTAGAAGAGTTTCATAGTGAGTACACTAGGTATCAAGCATACTTACTACACCACCTTATGCCCTAGGTTTTTGGTAATATTTGCCTAATTCCCGTTGAACATGGCAATTGCTGTAGCAATAACAACACTGCTTTCCACTAATATGCAGAGTATATATACTGAATTTTGAAGTGTATCCTTTGTAGTTATATAAGCCGGGGGGTTATAAGAAGTCTGAAAATAAAAAGGCTGTTAATGTGATAAAAATAGTACTTGTACCTAAAATGTACTTAGCTTACTTTCACACAAAATGTAAAACAATTCCAACAGAAAATGGTGAACACTGTTTATTTCAACTGGTTATTCTTTTTACATATTATACAAGGGGTTTTAGACATTTTAATTACATTTAAATGTTTTTAATTTGTATTTACACTGGTTTTGTGAGAACATTGTTATTATAAACTATATAGAATTATTAATTCCAAACTGAATTGTTTTGCTGTAGTAATTTAAATTAATATAAAGTAACATCTTATGACTACAATTTTTGTATTTTTTGGTTTGCATTACAAAACAGTATCTGGGTGACTGAAGCTAGCTATACTCCGTATTAAAAAAAAAAAGAAAAAATACCTATCTAGATAAACTTGTTATGCAAAACATTATTTAAATACAAAATTTAATCCAAATCATTGGAGCCTTTTCCGAGAAACCAATTATATATACAAGAATTGCTCACATAATATAATAAGATATAACATCTTTTGTTCTAGATATTGTCATGTAGTGACATTTTTCCTCATGTTTGGATATCTTTTCTTTTTTCGCCTGGCTGACAAGTTTGGATTACCACTATCTTCTGGACAGACCAATCTCATTGAAATGATAATTGTACTTCGAGTGGTTGGAGTAGCTTTTGAGATTAATGGTTCCTGGTTGGCTATAGGCAAAGTAAAGAAGGAAGAAAAATTACAAGAAAAGAAAGCTGTTGAAGAGAGAGATGATGACTTCCTTGAGATTATAAATCCAAATACTTTAGACCTTTTCCATTATTCCTTTAATTATGTTGGTTTACTTACTGGTAATTATTAACGTTTATAATAATTCCTTTATCAGTGTTTTCTTTTACCATTATTGGCTAGCACTTGATTTTATAGCCTCATCTGATCTTAGTGATAATGTGACAGATTAATAATACATTAAACTTAATAAAAAGTTGTCTCTTAAATACAGCTGCCAAATCATACTCATAGTTTATTACCAGACTGCGAAAAAGGTGGATTTTGTTTTTCGAGCGTATGTTTATGTCTATTTGTAGCCTAGATGGCTTGATGGATTTTAGAATACAAGGTGTCATTTGATTCGTCTTAATTGTGGGAGTGACATAGGTTAGGTTATATAATATTAAGTATGACATCTGGGAGTCACATAAAAAGAAAAAATAGATTTTTGTTGTCCAGTATTAATGTTGCAATCGGGTTCTTTGTTTCCTATTTAATAATTTATATTTTTATTACATCTTATAGATATAAACATTAACCATAAATTTTGTATAGTGTAGATCGGCAAGGTTGAATATGACAAGACCAAAACGGAATATACTAGTATACTGGATATTATTTTGTTGATTCTAGTTATACCTAGTTACAGTACACATAATCACAATTAAACACTTTTACTAAACATTAAATTACACTTTAAAACCCAATGCAAAAGTATGCGAGTTTTTTGAATTATAACAATTTACATAGGCCGATATCACTAATGAAAATGGTCTTGTATTCCTATCTCGTTCTAACACAAGCGTATACAAGCTCTTTCTCTTTCGGATTGCTGATCTATTTAATCATATATATCTATGGTAATCTATGGTATTAATATTATATGATACTTGTTATATGAATATGATTATAAATTATTATTATATGAATAAATGGTTTTTAGTTAAGGCAAAATAACTTTTTATTTTTTAGGTCCATATTATAGATATAGAACATTTGATGATTACTTCAATCTACCATTTAACAAGCATGCTGATTGTTTTTTAGCCACAATAAATACATTAAAGATTGTGCCCTTGTATATATCACTATACCTAGGATTTTCTAATATTTGGCCCTTAGAAGTAAGTGTTATGTTTACTTAAAAAATTATTACCATTACTTAATTGTTAAGTACTTTATAAAATTTTATTTTATTATTATAGTAATAGTTTTGGATTTAATTACTAATTGTATCAACTAATACCTATACATATAACTAAAAAACACCATATTAAATAAGTAACATGAGAAAAAACTAAATATTTGTTGTGAATGTTGAGTTATACTTAAATAGAAAGAACAAGTCAATTTAAATAGAGAAACAATAAAGTGAAGGTGCTTATGGAGTTTATAAGTTTTAATATTTTATCTTGCAGTATGTATTCACCAAGGATCATAATAGTAGAAATTTTATCTACCGAATGTTGTACCCGTGGGCTTTATTTGCTGCATTTCGTCAGCGTATTTATGCCGGTATGACATTGGCTGAAAGTGTGTGCACATCTTCAGGATTAGGAGCTTACCCAGTTCAAGGCAAAAACAGATCAGGTCACGGTCCTACAGTGGGATATTTAAAACTGAAGCAAATGTAAACAATTCTTATCCTTATTCATTGAAGAATTCGTTTTTTAGAAGTTTATGTTCAGTATTTTGATTGTCTCAGGTCAGAAGAGGAAGCTAAAAATGCTCAATACAATTTCAACACTGTAGAGTCAATGGATGTTTGGGGGTGCGAAACTGTTGTCACTCTCCGTGATTCCATGAAGGTATGGAATAAAGCCGTTCAATATTGGGTGGCCATGGTTGTTTACAAGAGGTTTCCAGTGAAATCTTTGAAGTGAGTACCTATTTAATAAGTTATATTTGTTCTTATTTTATTTCAGTATCATATAATTAAATTGTTAAGAAATTATATAAGTTTTAATATAATTATTTTGATTTCAATTGGCATATAAACATTGGATTCATATTAATTAATATCAACAATAAGAAATTAAATTATACTTGTTTTTGCTTTTATATAATACAAATACCACATTTTCCAAACAAACATAAAATAAATCTATATTCATAAAAACTAATTTACGTTTTAGAATCCACGCAGCTCTCTTTGTGTCTGTTATTTGGCACGGTTTCCATGCGGGATATTTCTTCTGCATTTACTTTTGTCCATTTTATTTGATGGCGGAAGATATTTACTATAAATTATATTACAAGGATGCTACTGGCAACGTAAGTTGAATGATATTTTTCTAAAAATCCATACTCAATACTTCTACCTGTAAAAATACCCCAAAATTATAATACCTACTACATGCTATCATGAACAGTAGATATTGTAAAGAATTTTCATTGCCACTCGTGGATTGGTATATGTGGCATTTAGCATTGGCTCTCACTTATTTTTATTCCTCAACATAAAAGTGACACTTCTCTGTGTAATCAAGTCGTCTCCCAGTAAACAAAATGAAATTGAAATTAAGAAAGTTTTAAGTTTTTGTTGTCGGCACTATTGTGTGTATGTAATATATATTCATAAAAGCTTGAAAATTCCTTCCAAGGGTTTTCTTGCACACCAATTAGTGAATTAATCTATACAATTAATAAAATTGAAGTGTCCGTTTGTAATGTCAAAATAACAGTTCTTTACTAAATGCATATGTAACTATATACTATAACAAAAAGCCCATTTTTAAAATTTTTTGTCTGTCTGTCTGTTTGTTCCGGGTAATCTCCGAAACGGTTAGACCGATTTTGACCGGATTTTCACTGGTAGATAGCTGAATTTATAGGGAGTAACTTAGGCTACTTTTATTTTAGAAAAACAATTAGGGTTCCACACAAATAAAAAAAAATGGTCATGGTGAATCAATTCGGGCGCTTAAATGGCTTACGCTGAGTAAACCATAAGAGATATAGCAAATTAATGTACTAAAAATTGTAGACATTAAAAAGACCTACAAAAAAGGCTGGGAGAGTATGTGTCTATCTTCTAAGGAACACTCACAATAAGTATTTTGTCTTAAAATAGAAATTATTCTGTAGTCCTGAGAAGCCACGGGACACTAGTTTACTTAATATAAACAATGTTTGATTTAGAAATTTTCCGAGAACGTGAATGTGTTATTTTTAGAAAAAGAAAATCCTGGGATTTGTTATGTGGTTCCTGAGATCGCATTCGGAATCATACCAAGCAGCAGCATTTCTACTTCTTACGTTTGATCGCATTTGGCTCTATTATTCTTCAGTGTACCACTATTGGTATGGAGTATGGTTTGGATTCCTAGTATTAGGTCTTATTTTAAAACAATTGCACGCGCCGAAGAAATCTGAACGAGTTAGAGTAAATAATGATCAAAAGATAATTAGTGAAATTAAAAACGATGTACCTAAGTAAATAAGTTATTTTTATAGTGAAACACTTTGTACCTAAAATAAGTTGGTTATTTAAATGAATACCTACTTATTTCTTTACAAATTTAATACTAGATTTTTATTACTATTATTGGCACAACTGGAAACTATTGAATTATATGAAATTAGTCAATGATATTATACACAGTTCTGTTACCTTCATTGTATTTGACGTCGAAAATCTAGTTGCGCGGTCTATTCCGCCTGTGGTACATGTTAAATAATTAGCGCAAAGTATATGAATAGAGCGTAAGTGAAAGAGATAGCTGTCATTCGGACAATAGCGCTTCAAATGCCTGGAGCGGACGCACCCTTATCGCTCTTTCATCAAAAATGATTCAACCATTGTTTAAAAATAATAGAAATACACAAATAATATGAAAAAAATAGCATACTTTTATGTGGTATGAGGTCCTTTGTATTTTATGAACTTTAGCATCATAATTTCTACACTTGATAAACACACATGACGGCAGTGTTTTTTTAAGTTTTAGAGTTTTCCAATTTGTACGCACCAGTAACATATCTACTTCTTGTCTATAAATGCCTAATATCATTGAGATTAGTAGAGATGTTTAAGTAGCTAAATTATATTTATTATGAAATTTTGAGTGTAATTTAATGGGGGTTTGGTAAGATTATAGAGATATTATTATATTTAATGAAGTTAACTGAAATTACTTATACCTATATGTGTGTGTCAGTTATATTGATTTTTAATTCTACACGTATTTAAATTAAAATATGTATAATATTATGATTTTCTGTATTATAATGAACTTGATACTGATATTATTTGTTATGGAATTAGCAATCGTAACTACCGGATATACGAACCTGCATCCCATATAAATGTTTCGGATAATGGCATACTTGTGTGAGACACTGTCGATTAGGTACTTTAACTAAACAAACTTAAAATTTTACTAATATCTAAAATCAGGTCAATATTGTTCACATACAAAATATATTCAATCATAACCTATTTTCCTTCTAAATACAATTGTTTGTTAAAATCTAATATCCATACTTAATTGACATTATCCCGTATCCGAAACTATCGAATATCTGAATTAATTTCACATTCGTATTCATAGCTAAAACCAACTAAATACCTACTCATTAAGACACCCATATTCGAAATCTCATAACTGTAACATCTCTGATTTGTCTATTAAGAGGTATATAGCGCTAATTCATTTTATTTATTACTAGTATCTGTACATTTAATCTCAAACAAACTACTTACAGTCTGTTATCTCATTATATTATAGGTAAATAAATGATATATTTACGGGATATTATTTTTTATTTTTCCCTTTTAAGTGATTATATTTTCTTGATAGACTTCTTTTATTTAAATTAGTAGAAGTAGTAAGTACTTAAATTACAGTACAAATAATGGTGACCACCGAGAGATCGTTATCCATCGACGTACCGCTGTCACGACAGCCTGCAAACCTTTCGGTAGCTGGATAATACATTGGCTGGTTCAGAAACGTGATAAACCAAAAGAGAATTACTGTGATGGGCTTATTACAATGTTCATCTTGGTTGCGTTCCAGTCGGGTACATTTCCAGAACATGCTTGATTACTGGATATACATTGGCTGATCCCGGTACGTGACTAGCTTAAACGTGCCACTATGGCGGGTATTAAAGCTGTCGCAATCCAGGGGCTGACAGTATAGACAGATCTAAAAAAAGGGGCCCAAGTCTGCTAACAAAATAGTGTGTCGATAGTATCTCAATAGACATTTGTTCACCATTCGGTATTCTCCTATTTGTTTATCATTCTATCGGAAAACCACTGACTCATTTGGTATTCTGTTCTACAATCGCGTCTCAATGATATCTTGATAGTAGTCAAAACAGTATTCTCTTAAATCGTTTTTTTACGTAATCTTACAGATTTATTGATATTTAACAGGGAAAATAGCACCAACAAGTAGTATTGTAAACAATGGTAGTTTCGATTAGCAACACTGAATCCATGGTAGATTTTGATAGGCAAAGCCAACGACGTATCTATCAGATTTATCTATACCGTCCTACTGACTCACTATCACAACGCTTTAAAGAGATTCTATCCAGACAGAAATTAAATTTCAAGAAAATACCAAATTGGTTATAATTTAGATATAATATCAGTAGAGTATCGATTTAATGACAATGGTAGACTCATAAATGTTAAATAGCAGACTTGGATCCCTGTTTGATACAATTATGTCCTATCGCCTAGCCTGGGATTTGGAGATAGTGCCAAAAACTCGAAGTAATATCTGAGTGGTAGCTTGTACAGACACCGCGTAGAACAAATAAGTTCGAAGTCATGCAATGAGCCTGATCTTTCGGTGAAGTAACATCGTGATGAAACCATAGCATGGTGGTAGGACTTTTTATAATGCCAGACTGGCTAGCTATTACCCTTAAGTTGAAAATTTGTTGCTAAGCGCCTCTGTGTTCCGGCAGCTGCAATTAAGCCCAGATTCTCCACTCGATTTAGCGTGTCACCGTCTTGGACCAACCACATTGTCACTTAACATTAGATGAATTTATGGCCATAACGTTAAAACCTATAAACGATGAAAAAACTTGCAGATGAAGTCACGGGAAAAGATATTTATGAAAAAAAATATATGCGTGTACACGCGGTAGAAGCCAAACCTTCAGAAATCAAATATCTATTTAACAATCCCAAATCAACGGGACAGTTTTTGTGTCGCTTTTAATTTCATCGCGTTTCAAATCACAACGGTTCCTATTAAAGAAGTTTCACAGAAGTCACTTCAATAAAAACACAAATACAAATGGCAATTTTTAATTATAATTAACATTCAATAATAATAACATCTAGTTTACAGGTAACCACCATATTATATTGTTAATAACTTTATTACATAGATATACATAGTTATTTTATTTTTATTATAATTTAACGATTACCCACTACACTGTGGATATATTCGTGTATCAGGTACGTCAAGATCATTGATAAACTGAAACGAAAAATACATTTTACGGTATTAATTATGGCACCAATTCGTTCAGAGTTTATATAATAAGTATTTTTTAAAAGTTAATTCAGCTGATGCATATTGTGTATAAGAGTGGCATTATTATTTTATTCGCGATGTGAAAGGAATAATTACAAGCAAAGAGATATTAGAAACGCATAATAAAAAAGATAAAAGTGCTAATAAGCTAAATTATTAGCTAGGTAGCCATTATATTAATATTAAAAAAAAAAAAAAACTTTTATTTAGCTGACTAAAGAGGAATAGAACTATTATAATTTGTGTCATAAAAAAAGAAACAGTGAAAAAGGCGATATGTAGGTTAAATGACAAAATATACTTTTAAGGTATCTATAGTAAGCAGATTACCTATACTAAAAGTGATTTAATATTCCATGTTTTTACTTCAGTGATAATAATGTGAGTATTAAGTGCAGTCTTGATTCCGGCGAAACTGCCAAGTTACGTTAAATAGAGTGTTTTATATCTCAATATAATATGATATTAATGTTTATAGTATCTTCTATAAATTATAGCCTCGATAGCTTAAAAATATACATCTACATATTTGTTTAAAAATTGAGTTGTATTTTAATAAAATGCAAAAAAGTATTTCAATAAATCATCCTTTTAAAATTATGAAATATTACATTATATTTGGGATTCTATCCAATATTTTGATTTTCTTTTTGATTTTCTTTAGTTTAGTAGGTTGGTATGTTGATATTACCAATTTTAAAACTTAAATCTTATGACTTAATTTCGAGTATTTCAGTTTACAGTTGACACTTAATTACATGGAAATTAATAAAAAAAGTTGACAAATGAGTATTTTACAATTAAGATAAAGATATCATTTAAATAATATATTATGTATAATCGATATTATTTACTATAGATCTCTTGTATTATTATGTTAAAAAGAAAGTTAGTATGTAAATGAGTTTTGAACAACTATGCTTGATCAAAATGAATAGTAGGCTATATCTCAGTACATTAAATTTCATGAGTCATAGGTAGCTTTAAAATATACCATCTACATTAATTGGTATTTTAATAAAATGTTACAAAGTTTTCAATAAATTATCCTTTGAGAATGATGAAATCTAACATTATATTTGAGATTCTGTCGAATATTTTAATTTTCTTTAGTTGAATAGGTTGGTATGTCGATATTACCAAATTTAAAACTTAAATCCTATATCTTATTATATTGGTATTCATGTTCACAGTTGTTGAGACTTGTTTACATGTAAGTTATTAAAAAAAAGTTGACAGCGAGTATTTTACCCTTAAGATATTCGTATAATTCAATTTACTTTCCCCAAAGTAATTACTTTTACATATAATTTGTACAATCAATATTCTATAGTATAAATCACTTGTATTATTAAGGAAAAAATACTAAGCATAAACAGGCTGGTTATTTAATGTTAAAAAAGAAAGTTAGTGCATAAATGATGAGCTAAGAATTACTCTACGCTTGTGCAAAAACAATACCAAGCTAAAACCTCAGATATAATAAATTTCTTGAGTCATTTACCTAACATTCCAGCCATAGCTTACGGGTTTACGTGTAGTAGCCCTGTTGTGTTGCGCATTACTTTGCCCGTAACTTTTACTCTGGCTTGGAGTTTGGTACCCTGACGGATAGTTCTGGGGGTTGGAACTTCTCGAGTTCGAACTGTACGATGAATAATTCGGATTCTCCATTATAGGTCTGGTGTTGGTAAAAATGTTGCTCAAGCCATTTTTAGATAAATTGCCGAGAAGATTTCCGAAAATATTTCCAAGACCATTGGAGCCGCTGCCGCCTGAGCTACCTCCACCTCCAGCGTAGTTGCTTAAAGAATTGAAGATAGTGTCTAAGGGACCTTTATTACCTCCATTAGAACTAGGATTGTACGGATTAGATCCACCTCCGTATGGATTTTGGCCGCCTCTGTTAGAGCTATCATAAGGCGAATTACCACCATAAGGGGAGTTACCACCGTAAGGTGAGTTTCCACCGTATGAGGAGCCGCCTGGATTATTGCTTCCACCACCATAGGGCGAGTTTCCTCCGTATGGGGAACCTGCTGGAATATTACTTCCCCCACCGTATGGCGAATTTCCACCCGAGGAATGTCCACCGTAAGGGGAATTATTTCCATAAGGGGAATTACCACCAAAAGAAACGCCATGTGATGGTGGTTCCGGTGGTTTATAGTTAGGGACAGAGTCGAAATTACGAGAAGGAGTTTGTGGTTTGGGTGGTGTTGGCCTGGGTGCTGCTGGCTCCGAGTGTGATCCTGAAAGAAAATCAGTTTATTTTTAAGATACGGAGATTATAAAAAAAAGTTTAAACAACGTAGCGTTTTAAATATCAAAGCTAATGTACAACATTTGAATGTTGATTAAATTAAATAGATTAATGATTTTGTATAGAGAAAAGTGATGTAATATTCATTTAACAGGGCATACATATCTATAGTGGTTATTACACGGCAGGTTGATCGTATCAGATTTTTGGAGCCGTGGTGGGGGGAGGGGCAGTACGGCCGCAGGACCGAGTGTCCCTATTGGCTCGATTCCGCGGTTGTACTCCCCGCACCAAAAAATAGATACGAAAAACCTGCCGTTTATTAATCGCTTAAGAGTGTTTATTGTGTTCCGGAATAAACATATAACAAAATGACTGTCGTCTAATCTGTATAAATATTTATTTAAAAAAATACAATTCAATGTGCATTGAATTTTAAACTCTGTTATCAACAGGTAAAAAGCATAATTAACAATGACGTTTATGATTTCGTGTTTTATTTCGAACACCTTCTACCATTTATCGATTATTTTCCTTTTAACTCCTGTCTACAAAGATTAAAACAGAAAATTTATATTATTTTTCTGAGCAATTCACTTACGATTACGATTCGAAAAAAGAGAGCATTTTTATTATATTATTATGTTAGGTACATACGTACTAATATTTTCCCTGTTGCCGAAATATCTTTCTTGCTAGCGTATTTTCTATAAATATAAATCGGCAATGTAAAACTTACCTTCCACTTGAGACTTCTTTTTACATGTCGGATACGTGCCACAGTCTGAAGCGTGCCCAAATGAGCAAGGATCCTCGGCGAGTACGCACACCTCGCTGTTAAGACATCCTATGTCTTTACACGTGCGTCCGTATTCTGAAAAATAAAAATTGTATTTTTCATGTACGCACGCAAAGTAACACCTACTTCTTTGGCTTAATAAAATAAACCATAAATGAATGGTGGTAGGGCTTCTAATGCCCGCCTGGCTAGCTACCACCCTTAAGTTGTAAATCTGTCGCCAAGCACCATTAAAGGTGTGTTCTGGCAGCTGCACTTGAGAGCCAGTCTTCCACTAAGCTTAGCGTGCTACCATCTTGGGCCACATCGTCACTTAAGATCAGGTGAGATTGTGGCCACAACGTTAAATCTATAAAGATAAAAAAAAAACAAATGTGACGGAAGTGCACCATGATGAAGTCAGTAAAATTAAATTTACATTATTATCATTAATGGCTAACTTCATTATAAGTCGCACTTCCGTCATATGGTGCGAGAGCAGCTCTGTAATTTTACTCCTAAGTATTAAACGTGTCAAAATAAGTACATATAATTTTTTTAGTAGGCAAAATGCACATATGAATCGATTGTGTTATATGGCCATAATCTTCTTAAAGCTAATAATTTTTGTGTATTTGACGAGAAATTTAGACCAGCGGAATATCGATTCGATATATGCAGGTTCTGAAGCCCGGAATGTACCAACTATTAAAAAAATAATCGCGTATGTTTATTAATTCAAATTGGTAACACTATCGGTTAACCGGTGAAGGGAAACATCGTAAGGAAACCTGAATGTTTGAGAAATAGAGAAATATAGAACTGTTGATTTCTCGGTGTTTGAAATCACCAATAAATTGTGGGCTAGCAGCATGCTGATTAACCCAGTACCTTCCCTTGGAAAGAGATCTTTGCCTTACAAACTGATATTAATTTATTTAGAGTTACATACAATCAAGTTACCCTAATTGTTTGGTAATTAATAAGTTATTTAGTTTGTCCTTAATACGTTTCTAATGCATAAACTATGTAGTTGTACAATTTCCTCATACTATTCTTGGTACAAAAGTTCAATAAACATCGATCATAATTATGTATCATCACAATACTTCCTAGAAGTATTTATATTTACAAATGCCACAATATAACAATCGTTTCATGCCAGTTTCACGGTAATCGTAAAAAAGGTTTTACTTAGATAAAGACGTGTTTGAAAATGTAAAAACTCCACAAATATCATATGAATATCAGCCGTGTCTACTGGAATTTTGCCTTTTTATAACCCGATAGGCGTGACCGGGCAGGAATTCGCTTGTAAGGGAATAGGGATCATTTGCATATACAAGATTATATACTTAGATTGGGTGCTCCGTCGTCTTCGAGAGTCAATATCACACGTAATAAAAGCCTACCGAGCCGAGAAACTTTTTGCCGTTGAATTATTTTCCACTACATAGAATTTTTGTGCTTATCTGTCCTGGTATTTATTATTTATATAAAAAAGTTAATATAGCATAAAAATAATGCGGCAAGTTTCTTAAGTAATATAAGTATAAGCTATATTAAGTTAAACGAATCTACTAATCTTGCCATAGCTATCTAAGGTTTCAGACGAATTTGACTTTATTTTATTAGATTCAAGTCATCCCCGTTTTCCTCCTTCCCACTCTTCAGAACATCTGGCTAGCAATGCGTGACAGTCTCAACATCCCAAGTGTGGATATTCGCAGCGACCTCAACTCCAGGGATAATACGGGAGTGTCAACTGCACTACGTCTCAGAGACACAGAATCCAGAACAGGTTGCGACGGTTTTTCACGCCCGATGAACTGTATCTTCTTTACAAGGCACAAGTTCGGCCGTGTATCGAATACTGTTCACATTTCTGGAATGGTTCCACAAAATACCTACTTGATGCTCTGGATAGTTTGCCCGCATTGTTAATTATACAGACGGTACCAAATACATACATCGAGCCGCTTCATGTGCGCAGGAACATTGCCTCTCTGAGCCTGTTCTACTTACTGTCTGTATCATGATGAGTGTTCTGAAAAGCTGCTCAGTCTAATTCACTTCTTCCTTTTCACAACAGAACCTTGCATGCTGGGTTTCGGAGTCACAGTTTCACCGTTACCTTCCTTTCAGTACGAGCTAAAAAGTTCTCTATGTCTTTCTTATCTTTGCCGTATCGTGAAACTGTTGAACCATTTCCCGTTACCTGTGTTTTCCTTCTTACGACATCGGGTTCTTCAAGCATAATATGAAAATATATTTATCTAGGCTGGCATGATAGTAACGACTGCTGATAGATTACCGATTTATCGGTGGTCGCCATTGTTTTTGGATTGTACTGTTCTTACCGTCAGGGATAATGCTGTCGTCAATTTGCCGAGCTACTAAAACTTAATTTCGATGTTACGATTACTAATTTGTTAAAATTTATTATTTAGGTAAACGGCTGAAAAATATTGACAATGGGAAAATATATCTTTAAAGAACGTAAGTAACTAATTATACATTTGTTAAATATTAAAATTTAAAAATAAAGTAAAAATAAATAAATATCCTTTTAACTTTTTTCGAATTACACTCTGGGGCCCTAGCCAAGTTGCTTTTCTACAATTGTTAACGCAAAAGAAAACGAAAAAAATTTATGGGATTGACATAATATCGGCTGATTACGTGAATTAATAATAGGCCAGTTGATCTTCAATCGATAGTTAATGATTATTTTTATTGTAATGTTTTCCAATAACCTTTAGCATTTATAATGCTTTCTTCTAGAGATGGCTAGGTAAATAAGTGGAGCATTCAACTGCGACAAGATAGGTTAAAAAAGTAATTTTACATCTATATATTCAATTTCATTTCAAAGTAAAAAATATTAAATTAAGCAAAATTAAAATTAATTTAATGTAGTCTATAGGCACTTTTACGAAATTGTTAATTGCAGGAAAGTAATAAAAGCATCTTCACTTGGAAGTGAATTAATGATGAATTTTAACGGTCGTTGTAAAACCACTGTTCCTCAATTTACGTCTTCATATTTCTGAGTACAAATGTTATTACAACATTCACGAGTACCACTGTGCCCCAGGGTTGCCTCTAATATTACTTAGCATAAAACCCGTGCCTCGAAAAGGGTTCAAAGCTACTATACTGATGCGCGTTCGTATTAACTTTAAGTAGAGATAAGATTTTATGATTTATATGTAAATAGTAATAAACTAATATGGCAATAATGGTGTGGTGGTGTTTATGGTAGGTAGCTGTGTTTGGAGCGAATATTATATTATATTGCCATACTCATGAATAAAACAGAAAAAAAGTGTAATTAAGACTTATAGAATTTCCTACAGCTAGAAAAAACAATATGTTTGTCATCCTACTCGCAAAACAACGCCGGTTACTCGAACGACGAATAAATAATGAAAAATATTTGTGATTATCGTTGTTATACATAAAAGAGTATGTTATATAAATGTGCTAAAATATTGCTATCTTTATGGATAGCAAGTATCCTATCTAGTAATTAGCCTTGAAGTGCAAAAGCACCAGAAGGTAAAGAGAAGTCAATGATATTAATGTATTAGTTTTGCTTTATGGATAGCAAGTGTGCTATCTATAATAGTATTTGCCTTGAAGTGCAAAAGCAACAGAAGGCACAGAGAAGCCAACGATGTTAATGTACTACTAGTTTTGGACCTTCTTAGTGATATGTTTCGATAGTCCATACAATTATTTATGTAATTTATGTAATCCTAAAGCTACGTTTTACAAATAACTGTTAAGTTTGCAATCAGTTTCTATAGAAATAGGGTTGAAGGGAAACGAGGAAGCTGTTTGTTTAGCAAAGTTAACTTTACAGGAAAATCCACTGATAGAACAATTTTGCATAATACTAGTTGGTTATAATTTAAATGTGTCAGTAATTTTATATTAACTTCTAGCTGCAGACCTAAGATAACACGGATGACCAGCGTCAGTCATAAAACTATACTTAGGTACATCATTAGTTTTAAGTTGTACACTGTTTGGCTTCACAAGCAGATAACTTATATATGTAAAATAACTAATTTGATCTTCACCTAATTTCTTAGCGAATATATTTTTACACGTCTAGATTAGTGATGTATTTTATTATTTAATTCTACATTTATACAGATATAAATAGTTTATTAAGATATTCTCAGCAACGTCGTCACTATCTCTCACAGATTGGATTACTCCTGTAATGCTCATCAACAACTGTCAAACGACTTAACCTAAATCACATATTCTTAATTATCATTAATTAAATTGTTTGTATTAGATCATTTTTGTTCCGACCATATTTGAATTTTATTAATATAACATTATAAAACCGACTTTAGTATTTATTAAATATGTATTATTTCTAACAGGCAACTGGGTTTATGATAATGTTTACTGTTTGTTCTTATGTAATTACATGTAGTAGGGCATAGAGAAATTTCTTTTGAGATCTCTCTACTTGGGGCAGCCCGACTGGTGGAATACTTCCATCCTACAGAAGATCGCGGCTAAATAACCTTGCGTTGTGTTCCTGCTGTGTGTAGGGTTTCCAGAGCTCCATGGGGTAGGAGGGTTCAAGGTCGGCAACGCGCTAGCAATATTTATGGCATTACAAGCTTCCATAGGCTACAGGAGCCACTTACCATCAGGAGGGCTGTATGCATGGCCACCTTTGTAGTATTAAAAAAAACCCATAAAATACATAATTTACGTAATAAAATTCGATATCCAAACAGTATAAGCCAATACCAATCTATACACTGAAAATGTTTTAAGAATACGGAATAAATAAAATTGCAAGTATTCCCGACAACACAATTTTCGAGTCTGTACCGCGACTTTAAGACGTAGTAATAAAAACGAATAAAAAATAACATCGCAAGGATGTATCATAACTCATTGTTTTGCCACTTGTGTTGAGGGTTGGTTTATGTGAGCATTAGTTAATGGATTCAAGCCGTATCTTGCGGCAATCTGTGTAGGTAGGGTGAACGTGCTCCGATGTTGTGATACTTGACGGTAAGTGGAGCGCTGGAGACGGATGGTTTCAAATGGCACGTCAAGTCAGTTCATTCAATTTATTGAGGCACATCAAAATAACAGGAAGTAGCACTGTCATCGTAATAAAGCAGTATACACATAATTGTATTATTATTTTGTGTGCTGTCAAAGAAAATACAATAAATTATATTATATATATTAATAATTAAAATATCTATACTTTTTTTATCGTTATAAGTTTAGCGTTATGGCCACAATTTCACTTGATCTTAAGTGACGATGTGCCCAAGGATGTTAAGATGGCTTTTGAGCCACCACAGTTCATCGGGTATGTTTTTAGGTCCAACTTATGGCGAACTTATTGCCATTAATGGGGCACAATGCCAAACTCCGAGCTGCTACTGAGAATTTCATATAAAAATCCAATAACACTTTGCTCGACCTGGGATTCGAACCCAGGACCTCGATCAAAGCAGTCGCGCAAGACCACTACACTAATGAGACAGTTACTAAAAACCATCTGATACTAAGTGAATACTGCGAACTATAACTATTTATAACCGACCTAAAAAAGGAAGATATACCTAATTGTAGTATGTCAATAATAGCTTGATACTTTGTTATAATTCAAAGTAACTCCTGAGCGCCTTGTGCCAGTATGTGTTGTCAACCACTATCTTCCAACTGGAATATAGCAGTACGAAAATACTGCTTTGCGAAAAACATTAGCGTTAATGATCTTCTGCAGTCGAAACTTGTACAGGTTGTAGGTACCACTCTTATTTACAACATAATTATTTTGAACTTAATCGTACTTTTATTTTGAGATGATTATATGTCATTAGCCACTCACATCAACGATATTTACATACTACGTAATAATTAAATTATTACTATTTCATTCAAATGTTGTCTTGGAAATATAATTATTTTATTTAGATTTTCTTTGGAGGTCATTAAATGAAATGCGTATTTTTTAAATAAAAATTGAATTATATAAGACGAATGGACTTGGATTAATATTTTTTGATAACTAAGAACAGATGTTACTTTAATTTAATTGAATATCCAATAGTAATATCTTATCACAATAATTTAAAAAAAAATCACGTTATCAACAAAGAAATCTATTTTATTTTTTCTCGTGGTCAAAAGCAAATAATACGCATTGGAACGTTATATTATGCTAATTTTTTTTTCCTGAAGCAGTATTTGGTCTGATGCGCCATTCTAAGGGTAAATTTCTATGAGTTAAGTCGACATTTTAACGTCCATATGATCATGGAGTTTTATTCCTAAAACATTTGTACGTATTCTGATAAAAAAATATATCTTCTAAAATTTATTATTATAATAACTGGCTAGCTAGTAGTTGTTATTGATATCTTGCTACTTTTCTATAGAATTGTTAATAGTTTAATCCTGTTAGTAATACAAGTATATAGGTTTAATCACAGGTTATATAACATCAGATATCTTCTCCTACAATGTTCTATTTAATTTAGCATTGTAAAACGGCTTAGTTATATAGACTTTTAGAATAGGGTCTGGATGTGTCTCCCGAGGCCTTTCGACAAATATGCTTTTAATTAAATTCAAGACAACTCACATTGAATTTCTATTTGTCACGAGTTGTTTGCTCAGTTGGATTTGTGGGAATAAGTTATATTTTGGTGAAATATGTAGTTAGTTAGTTACTGATAAATTTCTGGGGTTATATACATTTAGTTGTCTTATATTTATCTATAAGGGTCTTCGAACGTTGGTCATGCATTTTCTTTTACAAGAAATGCCCGTTCCATAATTCATCTTTAGATATTTATGTGTATTAATTTACAATTTTATAATGATTTATACATATATCTACAAAAAGGAGGTAGGTTATAGAAGTAAAGGTTAACGTATAAAGGACTATTACGGATTTGATCAAATAAACATACTAGTAAACTTAACAGCAGGTAGGCAAGAGAATGAAGTGTAAATGTCCCAATACCTTCTTTAGGACGCCGATTTAAAAATTTTGGGGATAGGACGCAAATGTAATTGGTTCAAAAGTTTTGTTTGCACTATGAGATTAGTTAGGACAATTCATTTTCAACTTATAACCTAAAATAATGGGAATAGACAATTTTAACCTATAGATATCATAAGAATACTATATTTTTCACCCCAACGACATACAAAAAAAAAAAATAGCTGTAGGGAAGCGATGACGAGTAGAAATGAAAAGTACCGTTTTCCTAGCTCTGTCAACCGTAATCGAGTGTTTTAACAGCTAAAACAGACAAAATTACTTTTTATTCTTCAAAGTAATGACTACGTAAAAAAAATCAATACTTACTCGTTAATTGTCAAAAGTATAATTATTTCTGGAGATTCTATATTTTCATTGTGTATGTATACAAAAATATACTTACTTGAGAATCCGTCGACGTAGTAGACCAAAGCGAAAGCTATGATAGCTATTTTCCAATCCATTGTTTTATCTGAAAAAGCATTTAATAGAAATTAATTTTTCTAATATAATTTTTTTTTTATTTTCGATAATAAGTGTATAATTGTTACTCATAAACAAAGATAAAATTTATTAATAAATATGTATTAAAAATAAAAGCTTTTAGAACATAATATTGTACTTGTAAGCAAAATATCGATCAAAGACAGAGAATTATGTTTTTTATTCTTGGTTTATGGCCTTTGACCCTTTGTGTTACGTCAGTCTCAGAATTATGTTATATTTGTTAGTTCAACAGATTTGTTTTTGAATAATGATAAGAATATTTTTAAGAGGAATGTTAAATTTAATTACTTACTGAAATTAATTTTATAAGAGTTATTACAAGTTATTACTATTACAGTTTACTATAACTTCCCTATTATTGAGTCGAGAGGTCGCGGGTTCGATCTCACACACATTACTGACTTCATTTTGTGTGTTGGACATTATTGTCAGTTGTGTGTTTGGGTGTTAAATATCCATATATGTATAGCAGAGGTATCATCTGTCTAATTAGAATAATAAAATCTTTCCTTAGTTTGGATTTTAAATGGCTCTGTGTGAATTTGTATCCTAATATTAAAAAAATAAATAAATTAGTAGCTTAAATACATTTTATTAATCATGATGAACTGTGCCGTTTAGGCACTAATCCACTCGAGCTATGAACTCATAATAGGCACTAGTGTAACAAAGTTCCTGCAAAGATGGAATAGCTCGTAGGTATTTCAACACAACACACGTCTGTCCAACAGCTTTGCTCAAACTTTATGACACCCCGCTACATTCCCCGAGCAATTTCGCCCGAAACTGTTTCGTATAACCTCGTTACCAACTACTGCGTTGCCAGTGTTGCCACTATATAAGTAAACGTTCTACAGAAATGACGTGAGTTGTTTCTCTTTATTGAAACAGAAGACGGGTTGCTACTACTGTTAGTCGAAATTGCAAATGTCCAGATATCAAACTTATAAGAGCGCTTTTACTTTTACTCAAAAATATTCATATTCTCCAGTTTTTTGCATTATTTTAAAACTTTATATACTTATTTTCAAATTTGTATAGAAACGTTCGAAAAAAAAGAAAACGTTATAACATTACTACTTGTCGATACCATTGGCCTAAGCAGCCTACTTTATTTGGGTAAAAAAAATACTCGCGCGATCAATGTACACTTGCAGTACCTATTTCGAAAGAAATAAATGAATTTTCAGGGATAGCATCTGTCTTTACATAGATAAAAGAGATTAAAGTTAGACAATTGTACATAAATAAGTACAAAAATTGCACGGCGCTATAAAAAAGAAAAATTGCATCATATGCATTGCATTGCAGCGGTTTAAAATTGGACATCTTTAACACCTCTCTCCCTTGGATGGCAAATTTGCTAATTTCACGTAAATTTCTGTTATGTAAGAGAGCCAAATGGTTCAATAAATACTGGTAGTAAGTACATAAACAATAAAAAAATGGTTTACATAGATATCCGTAAGTCAATAACCACTGAAACTACTGATATAAAATTTTATGGAAAGAAATTAAGGTTAATATAGTTAAATTCGCAAAACAGTCGGTAAAACCACGGGTAAAAAGTAATTATTTCAAAGTTGGTATAGTATGTGCAGTCTTTTTAGTTAACTTTAGGGGTAGTTTCTACATTCTTCAACGATTAATGTTTATTTATTTATTCAAGATTTCCAACAACGAGTACAAAGTAATATTAAAGTGATACTCATGAGTTTTTGCTAATTCATGTGTTCTCTCGATTACAAGTAATCACAGCATGCGATAATCGTAATAACGGAATACGACACAATAAATTAATGATAATGTTTCATTTAAACTATAAGTAAAATGTAAAGTGTAAACTATAACTCATATCTTTGATTATACATGTATATAATCAAAGAGTTTTATATAAAGATTATTTCATTTCATATAATAATGAAATTTTAAACATAATAAAGGTAAATTATCAAGTTGAAAGGAATATTTATAGAATTAAGTAATAAATTTGATAACTAAGTATTAATATATCATTTAAATTTATAATATGAGATAATATTTTGTTTTTCTTTCTAATAACAATGTGTAAACCTGTAAGTCTAACTGAAATAACTAAAGTTAAAGTGATAATACATATTTTAAAATTTATGCAATATTTTATTAGTAGGTACTATTAAGTTTATGCTGTAAGTATTTAAACTTTATAAAAGCAATGCAGAAAAACGTTATTACTTATTTTGTATATATACCATTAATAAAATTGAAGTGTCTGTTTGTAATGTCAAAATTAACTAAATCCATATTAAAGTAAATACGATACCCACAATAAAAATCCCATTTTTCAAATTTATATCTGTCTGTCTGTTTGAGGGTAATCTCCGAAACGGTTGGACTGCTTTTGACGGAACATTCACTGGTACATAGCTGATTATATTATAAGGAGTAACTTAGGCTACTTTTATTTTAGAAAAATGATTAGGGTTCCGGGCAAATAAAAAAGCTGGTCGCGGTGAATGAATTCGGGCGCTTAAATGGCTTACGCTGAGTAAACCTTAAGAGAATATATGAAATTAATGTACTGCATAATTGTAGACATTAAAAAGCCCTACGAAAAAGTCAGCGAGAGTATGTCTATCATCTAAGGAACACCCACAATAAGCATTCTTGTCTTTTAAATAGCCATGACCGAGGGAGCAAGATTCGCGCCGTGTGCCCGATGGTATTATGTAGTCCACGCGAGCGGAGCCGCGGGCACAGCTAGTTATACATAAAAAAGCAGATAAAATTTGTAAAAATGCAAACATAACATAAAAATAATACAACAATGGTCTCCTCCTAAGCCTTCAATTTTCGCTACGCAAAATTAAATCGATAAATAACATTATACAATAGCATGACTGCATGAATGGACGGGCAATCAAATGGTTTGGTTCCGTTGCTCCAGGTACTCCAGAAATAATATCCCACTTGCGTTATTACTACGAAATGGCTATATGAATAGTCTCTACCAATATATTAGTTTGTAATACATTTTTTTATCACTTTAAAGAAATAGCAGCACGATTATAACTCTGTGAACATGACAAACTGTAAAAATGATTATAATTTAAATATTTTTATCCAAAAATATAAAAAATAAGTTCAAATTGAAGTTAAATCAGTGACTGAGCTGAAAGGGCATGGTAAGGTGCGCCCCGATGTCGTAGGTCAATGAAGGTCACGGAGTCAGGGGTAGGGCCAGTCACGCAAGTCAAAGTTTGCTTCACCGGGACATATAACGATCTACTTTTTGTACTTGTCTACAGAAATCGATATTTAGTTCTTTTGGATTGAAGCTGTACTTTTTGCATGATTGAAAAACTTCAACGAACTATTACAGTAGGATACTTATTGTCTTTGTACACTGGCGAGCTTAATGCTACAAGGGATTTTTTGATGTATTTATTGTTCTTGATTTCTTAAAATATATAAGAATTTCAAAATATTATTTTAACTATAATGTTCTGAAAAATAGTTTACTAAGCGCGCCATTATTCTTTTCGATACGAGTCAATGATAAAGTGAGAATTAATGTTCATGATTAAAAAGGATTAGGAACTGAAAGACTCCCCACGGGGATATTACATGCCATGAAGCAGAAATTGGATAGCGATACCAGAGATATATTACCCGACATAAAGCCGTGCTCAGTAACTTTCTACCCATTTCCGGCAGCCCACTCGTGAATCGTATTTCAGAATCCTTTTTATCTTTTTGCGGTTGGAATGCGGCGTCAGAACGTGAAGTGACAGCGGCACCAAGCCACTTCACAGTTCATATATGACTTGAGTCTGTAACGGTCGCTTTAACGGCCAGTCTGTCACCTCCGTGTTCCGACCGTCCACTACCATCTCTCACTTTCTATTGTCTATTTAAAGCCATTCTAATCCTTCACACCTCCACATTTATAAATAAATCATCTAGACACACGGCAGTATTTCAGCCAAATTCGGAAAGAAAAGGGTGACCCACCGGAGCAATGTGTACATGAACCATTTCGAGCTACTTTCGATCCCTCTATATGTCAAAAACTATTCGACCTATACACTTGAAAACATTTTGTAGGTTTCATAAATCTTCCTTGAACACCTAGATTTCCAAATTTCACGAATAAACCTATTATAGTTCTTGGGTTACCTAAAAAAATACTAGTTTAGAAAAATAGTATTGTCATTTTAACATTTCAGCATCAGTTTAAAAAAAATCCCATAGCCATCAATGAAAGATAATAAATTGTTTTGCAAATTAATTGAATAATGTACATTTCTATAGGTATGATTAAAGGAAATGCTATGGAATTTGGCACCTATTATATCTTAGCTCTTTTATTAGTGACGATGACTACCTCGAAAGTCGGTTCTACCGAACTTAAGCCCTTTTTTTACATTTTTGTTTTTGTTGGGTTAACCCTGAACATCTACGAATATCTGATTACCCTTGAACTGGTAAATACCGATAAATTTTAAAGTACAATAAATAGAAACAGCTAATAAGATCAGTTACTAAACTCGACCTTTAGAATCACAAGGAAAATGTAAAGATTTGTTGTAAACGTTAGTCTTGTACACGAGAGCAAGCGTGACTTCGATGTTATTGGTAGTATGTGGCACGTTCAAATTCCGAAGGCGAAAAACAGGGTACCTATCTACAAATCCTTGATTCGCTCGGAGAAATCTGAGAGTGTGTTAGTGTCGCATACGGGGATTTATATCGGCGGAAATCTCCGGTGTGTTCACACTTAATGCTCGTGGGACGGTGGATAATAAAAATACTCTCGATGTGGAATCGTCTGGGGATTCCGCTGATTTACTCTTCCGCTGGAGTAAATTCTCTTTTGCTATGTATGGACTGATTTAAAGTTAAAATCCGGTTGAATTGTGTTGCATCGGTAATATATTTCTGACATAAATCCACAATTATTATATTAGATATAAACAATGTGTGGAAAATCCAAGCAAAATTAATTGCGCAGATAATATATCGGTTAATTGATAATAGAACTAGCCACTGAGTGATACACAGACCGTGGTTATTTGTCTGGTTTGCGAGATGATAATAACGAGTAAATTAGCTAATGATATCATTCATACTTATAGTAGGTAAGTACGTGTATATAAATCGTCAGTGGTATAATGTAAATATATAACACGTAATATAATTAATATTTCCTCACCTATATTTATTATAAAAGAACACTGGAACTAAAATACATAATCCAATAAATTATACGTAAACAAGTTCTTCTTTGTTTTTGTATAAAATAATTGGAAATAAAAATAAATTGTATCTTGAGCTACATTTTGAAATTAATACATTTTTGTACAGAGATTTTGTAATTTTTATCATCCAAAGTTGCTAATAAATTTCTATTATGTAAAGTTGTTTAGTTAAAATTTAAAATGTAAACTCAAAATCATGTGCAAACAGACATTAGCGAGTTAAAAAGATGCCATAAAATTATACGCACCTAACTTTACTTTAAAAATTGATATTTCTTTTTACGTCGATAGACGTCACACGAAGTAACGATAATTTCTGTTATAAAGAACTTCCCATTACATAAATTGAAATTAAGACTGCAATAGCAAAAGGCAAACGTAAAAACAACAAAAATAGTAATCAAAACGTATTAAGGAAAGTGGAATCTAGAAGAATTCTTTGGATACAATACAACTTTCGCAATATTTTATTACGGCGTGTCTTGTGGTGAATATCAAAGGACAAACATAATTTATCTATACAATTAATAAATTGAAGTGTCTGTTTTTAATGTGAAAATAACAGCTTTTTATTACATCTATATGAAAGTATATACGATACCTATAGCAAAAAAACCAATTTTTACAATTTTTGCCTGTCTGTCTGTTTGTTCCGGGCAATCTCCGAAACGGTTGGACCGATTTTGACGGGACTTTCAGTGATAGATAGCTGATGTTATAGGGAGTAACATAGACTACTTTAATTTAAAAAAAATTAGGGTTCCGCACAAATTAAAAAAAAAAAACTGGTCATGGTGAATCAAATCGGGCGCTTAAATGGCTTACATTGAGTAAACCATAAGAGATATAGCAAATTAATGTACTAAACGATAATTGTAGACATAAAAAAAGACCTACAAAAAAGTCTGGGAAAGTATACGTCTATCTTCTAAGGAACACCCTCAATAAGCATTTTTGTCTTTAAAATAGCCGGGAGCGGGAGAGCAAGATTTGTGTGGGCATTCTGTAATCCACGTGAGAGAAGCCACGGGCATAGCTAGTTTTTAATAAAATGAATAAACATAATTTTACACTTTTTCATGTACATATACCCCGTCATAAATAGAATAACAGTGCTCTTTGGCCCCTTGTTATCTTAATTGTATTTTTGTTAATAGTGTCAGTCCCACCATTTTTAAATTGCTTTTATATATTTCTTATTTACTGTAAGGAAGGTTTCTATTACGCTTTATAGGCTCACAAACCAATATCTAACGCCAAAAAGCTTATTTAAGAACAACAACAATAAACTAATCTAAGAGAAAACCGGTTAGATTACTGGTAAGGTGTATTTTAACAACCTTGAGATCGGTCACTCTGGCACCTAGAACGAATGTTTTCTAAGACATTACACAGAAATAAGTCAAAGATAATGTTGGAAACTAGTTTCGCATATGAAAC
Source organism: Saturnia japonica (assembly GCA_033032175.1). NCBI lineage: Eukaryota > Metazoa > Arthropoda > Insecta > Lepidoptera > Saturniidae > Saturnia > Saturnia japonica. The sequence continues at coordinate 12,812,323 of CM065314.1, forward strand.
TTTTAAACTTTATTTTTAAATTACGAAAGTTTTAAATCAATTTAATTCAATAGTAAAATTGACAATGTGGAACAGAATATGTTTCATTTGACTATTTGAAAAGCCAGAGTTTGTTGGGGGAAACTAAATAAATAATAAAGGGGCCTATCAGGTATTCTGCTGTTTTCCACAAAAACGAAAATCATTGTACTACACATAAGTTAAAGTTTGATCCAAGAATATTATTGTAAGAATGTTAAAAAACCAAACAGTAGGTACGCAATAACAAACCAATTGGCTCCAATAGCTTTTTATGTTCGGAGCGTCTTTGCTATAAAGTATAAGAGAATTATCCCACAGATACCATATCCGGTACCGTTTTATAATATCGCTTTGGATTTTGAACATTTTGGTTTAAACGTGATTCATAGGCTAGTATATTCCGATATTAGGAAGCTGACGTTGGCGTAAAGCCATAATAGTACCGCCGGGAATTGAGGCTCTAGCTTCCAAAGGAAACATTCATTCAAAAATTGATTTTTTATGGCCCCCAATATTTTGTGTGTAAAGTACATTTTTGAATTAATATAATGGTACCTAAGGGGTATACGTTTCTTTACATGCCATTTTGAATAAAATAATGAAGAGTAAGTGCTTAATATGGTAAAATATGTACCTCAAATGAGAGCTTGATTTTTCATAACCAATATTGCATTAAGTTAGAAGTTTCACAAAGAAATAAAGATAAAAAAAAATGTTTACCTATTTAATTGTTTTTTTTTCTGGGTTTGTTTGAATGGACTAAACTCCACTAAACTGCCAGTCAGGTTTGAAAAATATTTTTTTCATTTCATGGCCTATTCATTGAGGAAACTCGTAGGCTATATAACTCCACGCTATGACACTAAGGAGCGGAGTAGTATCTATGAACGTCAAGCAATCTGGTAAGCTGTAGAGGTGAGAAAAACGATAGGCTACACGGACGCGTTGGCGGCGCGGTGAAGAGTTGGTCGAATAAATTTAACATGGGTGAAACCGTGGGCCATAACTATTTAATATACCAGTCCAACCCAAGATAATGTCATATTTGTAATTTATATGTTATTTCCGAGTGCCCGATCGCAAAACTGAATAAGTAACAGGAAACGTAACACGAAACATCTATTTCAATTCAAACCAGAGTCTGATTGCAGGTACATCCTTTTTAAATCATTTAGGTATACCTATGCATATGTAAAAGTGGCGCACTGCGCCACTAGGTTAGGGTTATGAAGATATAAGTACCTAAGAACATTTTCATTTTACTCTATAAGCTCACACACGAGTATACATTCAAAACAAATTATTGATATTTGTTTACATGTTAAACTAGCTGTGCCCGCGGCTGCGTCGCGTGGACTACAAAATGTCGTCGATCGGTTTTCCGAATTAATTTTTATTTGCGCGGAACCATAATTCTTTTTGAAAATAAAAGTGGCCTAAGGTACTCCTTATAACATCAGCTATCTGCCAGAGAAAGTCCTGTCAGAATCAGTCCTACCACTTCTGAGATTACCCAGAACATACAGACAAAAATTATAGAAATTGGTTTTCAGTTATTTGGACCTTATGTAAGCATTTAGTAAAAATTTGTTACTTTGAGATTACAAACAGACACTTCTATTTTATGTACATATTTGTATAGGATTTGCATAAATTTTGCACCAAAGTTACAGTTTGGGGTTTCACTCATAAAATCATGACAGATATTTTAAGCAAGTATAATACTAAAACTGTTTTGGATTCAAGGATCAAAACCGCTTGGACGATAATCTAAAGAAGTGTATCAATTTGAACAGCCTATATATTTGGTAACATTAAAAAAAATTGGCTGTTTGTACTATTTTCATCTTTACTGTTTTCAGGGTATTCAATATGACAACAATATTTTTTGTCACTAATATGTAATATATGCCCTAATTATAATATTGATTCCCAACAATTTATTTTTGTCATCATATTAATGAAAACCATCTCCAAAGGGCAATGATAAAAAGAGAGTTTTGATCAAATTCCTATGCCAGATGATCAATTTATAGAATATGTGTCTGGGTTTGGTTAATTGAATTGCGATAAGAAACAGTGGGAATTGATCGACGAGCTCCATATACTAATAATATTGAAGAAGTTTTAGCTAAGCATTTCCATCTTATGTAGTGACTCTATTCTGGTGACACCTTTATTATTTTAGGGACAAATCCAATTAATTAGGTCATTCAATGGACATTTATTTGGCACTAGGTAAAATAATACCCAAAGAAATATTTGGTTCTTTAAAACATTTGACTTTTCTAGTCTCAATCACTCATTAGTCTAATAAGCAGAAATACATATCTTCATTATTTTAAATAATATGATGATATATTATTCGAATACCCAAAAGATATTAAATATATACATATGAAGAAAACTAATATATATGCCTAAAATAACACAGCAATTTGATAATATATTTATTTTTATATGATTTTGTAAAATCTGCAGTAGTCATAGTGAAATAACTTGATTCCCATGAATGGCATTAATGCTAATATCACACCCCCGGTGCGAGACTGTCACTTATGCAAAAATGCAACTTTTCAGGAGAAGCATTTAAAACTTTGACATATCAAAAAATAATGATTATTTCAAGATTTAGACAAGATGAATAGCTTTTACTACAACGTCAACTTTTAACTTACTTTTGAATACATAATGACCACTTAATATTGTAATAAGATACTAAACAACTATTTTAAACCTTCCAACTCCATCAGAAGTGACAGTTATGGCACTAACGAAAAATAATACCTAACTATAATTATGTCACACTGAGTTACTTAGTTTAGTTAGTTTTATTTTAAATCACAAATATGCACTGCTTTTTTCAACAACATACGAAACTTTTGTCTAAGTACCTATGCTCCTAGATCTAGTTACTATCTGAATTCTAAGTTTAATCAGACTTGCGAAGAAATAATGTCACAACTGTATCTTAGGTCCATTATAGCTCCAGAATCAAAAAAATATTATGTCACAATTACCTTAGTAACATTGTAGCTCCAAGATATACTTACACTTGTGGGGGGACCGCGCACAACTGACCAATAAAATGATATTGCTCCCAGCATCGCAGTGATTCATGACAAAACCACAATGACACTCAGGTCCTTATACGGAAACTATGTGTACTACAAAAGTAACATTATCGCACCAAGTAAAGGGGTGCTTTAGGTCATTTATTACATATTTAACTCATTATTGCTGTTTTTGCAAAAGTGACAGTCTCGCACTGGAGGTGCGATATTAAGAACATTTTGTGTGACCCTTAGAACCCAAGGGTTAATATAGTTAAATTGTATTTTTTTTTTATTCAATCCAATTTTATTCTTTTTTATTTACATCATCTAGGAAAATAAGACTGTTTTATATTAATTATGGAAAAATAAAATAATCTTATTTTCTCACCCTTCTAATAACACTGATGAGCACTGTAAAGACACCCTTAGGTGTCTATGTAAATAACTATTTTAGAAGTCCCTTGAATTATTTTACAGGAAGGTGATATAACTTTTTTTATTCTACGTTAAAAAAATCAGACCTCATTATAAATATATAGTATAGTTAAAAAATAATAATCATATATTTATCATAAGTATATTAAGATAAAATTATTATAGATAGGATGCTTTGAGAGTAACTAGAAAAAAATTGTTTACATTGTATTTTAAGAGAATGTATTTTGTTCTGTTGTTAAAGTAATGTTCATAGTATGAATAATATAAAAAAAATTATGAGTCACCTAAACGAGAGTTCAGTTTCCTCTAAAGCTAAGATGAACTAATTCTTAGGATGAATATGTGTAGAAAAAACTAGATGACTATGATGTGTGTCATGGTTTATCACAAATACAAGTTTTAAGTGTGTTTATGACCACAACAAAATTAGGTACCTACTACGATTATTAAATAGATAATACCTATAAATAAGTGCATTGTACATGCATTGGGATAATTATTTTCTTGTAAGGAAATGACCTTGTCATTTTACAAAATGCATACATAAAAATAAAATAATGAGACATACATACCTCGTTTAAACGAAGAATAATATTATGGAGAGCACTAAGTACGGAATTTGTAAATCGACTAAATAAGTTCTTTCTAATAATAATTTACACAAGGTCAATTTTAATCCATGAACGTCGACGAATTGAAGTTTGAAATTTGACGAGTTTCATTTGAAGTTGAAATGTTATTATTGCGTTCCATTGTTAGCAACTACACAATCTGGCATATTATTTTGACAGCAGTGAGCAGGATAGTTTGCTGCGCAAGACACTGTTACAAAAGAGACAACAATACTTTTATGGTCCGAAGTGGTATGTAGTATAAAATATCAGAATAAACAAGGTAATACTGCGCTACGCTGTTCAATTGCGCCAACTCAGTTTACTACGCCAGGTATAACACTTAATTCAAATGTGTTGTTGCATAGCGCACATCAGCGCAGCGAGCGAGGTAAGAGACAGCATTGCGCCTCGCCACTCGCTACGGTTAGTTGACTCAGCTCACTTAGTGACCCGCTTTACTCGCGTACCATTTAGCTGCGCCATGGCGCAAATTTGAGTCAACTCAATGCGCAGGCGCAGTAAGCTGCACTTGAGTTATTGTGTTGGCGCAAGAAATATTGTTGAGTTACCCATGTTTATATTGGAATGAGTTATTTGTATTAATGCCACTTCACAATCACTTTTGGCATATAAATAGGGAGAAGTGGATTGAAGGTAAATATTCTATTCCACCGCCTCTCCAAACAGAGCGTGCCACCGCCCACGCCCGCGTAACCACCGTTCTCTCCGCAGAGGACGGGCGGTCAACTTCGCTCCCGCACACCCGTCACGTCTACCCTCTTTAGTGGCAACCCAAGCTTAGGTCCGTTCCTCGGTGTGAAGCCCTTGGGTCAGGCAGCCGCCCGCGCTATACAAGTGACACTATACGTGCAACACTTAGCTACCCACATACAACATTACACACGTATAAACACACACACGTGCACACCACACAGGTAAATAGGTTCTGTAAGGGACCTTTTTTTTTTTTGCGCTAGTTAGACTAATGCGTTAGTTAGTGTAGAAAAACCATTTCGATCACTAAATACACATACGCATGGCTCCCTCCTTCCTCCCAGGAGGAGGGGAACGTGCATATGAGTATATGTTAGTTAGCTTGAATTTGTAGGAGTAGGGAATTAGTTAGATCGCGAACTTTTCGCATTCGCGACGACCGCCCGCCGAATAACACAAATTATTCTATGTAGATTGGTGGATTGTTGACTTTCGGTGATTTGCAAAAGTGGTTAAAAATGGTAAACAATAAAAGATAAATTTAAGATAAAATAATCCGACTAAATAATTGATGAATGTGAGACATATTGTATTTAGTAACTACGTAGTTGTTACTTTATTTCATACACAAGGAATTTTTTAATAATAAATATCTAGCTATCTCTTTTCTACAGTTACAAATAATAAAATTGAGGTGTTTGGTTGTAATGTTAAAATAACAGCTTTTTTACTAAATGCATATGAAAGTATATACGTTACCTACTTTAAATAAACTGGCTCTGCCTGCAGCTGTGCTCGCGTGGACTAAAGAATGCCGTCGATCGGGCACACGCGCGAATCGTGCTACCCCCGCTCCCGGTTATTTTAAAGACAAAAGTGCTTATTGTGGTATTTAGTTTTGTATAGTGGTATTTAGTATAGTACATAGCTAATTATTTTTATTTTCTACGGACAGGGGCCATCAATTATAGTGTAGGTACTAACGTATATAATCTTAACTACCTTTGATTTCTTATACGTTGAAAACAATTAAACGTCACAGTCAGTCACAACTGTTTCGCAAAAAATCGCTCAATTACGTATATACCTAAAATTCATCTATTATTAAAGAATGGCACAGAGTCTTGGAAGATTTCCCTCTACTTGGAGCAGTCCGACTGGTGGAATACCTCCACTCTACATGACATCGCAACCAAATAAACTCGTGTTGTGTTCCTGCGGTGAGTAGGGTTTCCAGAGCTCCATGGGGTAGGGGAATTCAAGGCTGGCAATGCGCTAGTGATACCTATGCTATTTAGATGTAGCTTCTTAATAGTCAAAGAATAGGATCAGCAGTTTAAAGATGTAGGTACTTCTTTACAACAATAGTATAGATTTAGCAATACCTAGATATTGTTTCTATTGACATTTCAATAGTTTGGATTTTTGTTAGAGAATAAATACTTGGAAAACATGCTTATTGTCAATTAGTGTAATGTTAAATTGATTGTCATTACTGTGATTTGTAATATTCATTGTTTTTGATTCAGAGCTTTTTGAAGATCGTCATTAGGTTTATAGACATGATCGTGAAACTAGTATTTTGTATAGAGCTCAAGATGGAGGAGGTTCTCTTATTGCCGTTTCTAAACGTTTTGTGTCTACACGATTACATAACCTAGAATCTAATTGTGAAGACATTTGGGATAATATACGGATTCCTAAAAAGAACGGTCGTAGTATTGATGTAACTACCTATGTGCTGTTTATTTTTAAGCTCCGATAAAAATTACTGTCTTTGAACACTTTATTGCTAATCTATTTGAATCATTCTCAACTTCATCTTCTTCAATTCATAAACTCTAACGTGATCATGTTCGGTGACTTCAATCAAAGCAAGATTCATTGGAACACCTTACTTAGTTGATAGAAATAATGACACAATTTCAAGTCCCACTATTACAATGCTGTTAGACTTTCTTTCGTCGTAGATAATGACGTTTACAATCACCAAGGTAAAATTCTTATCTTAATCTGTAGCCAAGTTCCAGTTTCCAATTTACAAGGGTGTGATCCCTTGTCTGATATCGATAGTTACCATCCACCATTAACGTTTTCTCTACCATTTTCTGATTATTTAGTGGCTCTAAATTTTAATGAGGATGCAAAATATTGTTTCCTTAAAGGTGATTACGTTAAAATTATCAAAGAGCTAGATGATATATACTGGATTGATGAGTGCTCCTGTTGTGCTAATGTTAACGATTTAGTGTCCGTTTTTTATGATATTACACACAAAATTATTACTAAGTAAGGTAAACTTGCATAAATCGTACTTGTTCTATGATCGTACCATTCGTGTTTTACGAACTTCCACAAAGATATAAGCGCCTCTAGTGACCCAAAAGGGAAGCTTTAGTCGGTAGAGTCCATTCATAGCAAAGGGAGCGCCGGCCGGTGGATTTTACGAAAAATATTTGAAAAGTAAGTTTTTTACATGTTTTTAAATATAATAACGTCATCCTGAGATTTCTCTAAGAGCACCTGAACCGACATCCATGGCACGTTGCAGAGGCTTCAACAAAAAAAATACAAACACACATGACAAATATATCATGAATCATTAATTGATAAAGAGAAATTCACAGCAAGTCAAATTTATAATGTTGATGAAACTGGCCTGAGCACGATTCATAAGCCTGGAAGAGTATTAGCTCAGAAGGGTAAACATCAAATTGGCGCGGTGACGAGCGGAGAGCGAGGGACCAGCACCACAGCTGTGTGTTGCATGAATGCTGTGGGTGAGTTTAATTCACCAATGCTCATTTATAAAAGAAAAAGAATGACAGATGACTTAAAGAGAGAAGGTCCACCCAATACCAAATATACATGTTCTGAAAGCGGTTGGATTGTGTCATCTCTTTTCTTTAAGTGGTAAGAGCTTTTTATTTAGTGCACAAAGCTAGATAAAAGTCAGAAAAAGCAAATTCTTCTTATCCTCGATGGACATTCAACTCACACAACAAATATTGATGCTATTCGTCTTGCACGAGATTATGGGATCGTGATGCTTTCTCTGCCTGACCACACTTCCACAAACTCCAACCACTCGACAAATCGTTCTTTAAGTCCTTAAAACAAAACTTCAATATGGCCTGTGCAAACAGGATGCGTTCGAATCCCAGAAAAGTTATAAAACAATCTAATACCAATATCCGAAATTCTAGAGAAAGCACATCCACGAGCCGTCTGTATGGACACTGCCATGAACGGTTTCGAATCTTGTGGCTTATGACCTTGCAATCGTTACAAAATTAGAGACTTGTGACTGTTTATGAAATAGGCGAACTAATATCAGACACTCGAGCCAGTAATGACACTCAAGATAAACATGTTAAAGAAATTGGTCATTCACCTATGAAAGAGATTTAAATTAAAGCCGCCATAGAAACCATATCACCAAAAAGTTGCATTTCAGTGCCTCAAAGTAGATTAGCTAAAGGTACTACAGCATCTCAAATTTTGACAGACAGTCCCTATAAAACTAATCTTGATGAAAAGATAGCCTTTGCTGAATTGAAATCCACTGTAACAAAGAAAATCAATCTGGACCTTGATAAGACTAAGACTGTGAAAGGAAAAAGGGAGACAATACTATCTAAGAAAATTAAATTGGAGTCAAAAAAGAGAGGTATCCCCAAAAATATGAAGACTATGAAGCAGGAAGATGGTGATTGGTACTGTAAAATTTTCCATGAAACTAGAAAGGAAAAAATGATCCAATTTTGAAGCTATGGTTTCTGGACACATGAATTATGCTCGTCAGCTGATCTTGACACAGTCACCTATGTATGTGACGTATGCAAAGATAAAAAAAATTTAAACCAAAGTACGAATTAAGATTTTTGTTTAATTTGATTAGCTACAATTATGCCTAGATAAATAAAGAACTAATTACCTTATATATTGTTTTTTTTTATGAGCATTAGATTCATCACAAAAAGCAAAGCTTTTGAATTAGTACGACTTAGGCAAGTTTACCCTACGTACCAAAAATAAAATCTACCACAAGCAAGTATCCTAAGTGGTATAAATACGATATATATTTAAAAACGAGAAGTTTAAATACCGAATGAGGATTCGTAAATTTAACCGAAATCCACTGACGTCATTTCATTTGAATAATTAAAGTCTAGATACGATAATCTTCACGAATTGTGTTATAAAACATATAGCAATCGTTTAAAATTAACCCGTAGGGGGTGGGGGGGGGGCTGTATAACCTTGAGCAATCGTTTTGTCGTACTGACCACTTTGATCTGAAATATCTCCTCTTTGGTTAAGAATTCCAAATTCAAATTTATAAATTCATTTAGCTTGTACATTTAAGTTTTTAAAACAGTCATTCATTTGTTTTTTCCTCATTATTTTTTCTTTGGCGTCGCATATAATCGCACAATGGAAAACATGAAATATCGGTTTATTTACGAGTACGAGTTCTACCGTGGCACCAGTGCTGCAGAAATAGCTCGGAGGATTAATGATGTGTACGGCGCTGGGGTCGCAAAAGAAAGCACGGTACGTTTTTGGTTTCAACGTTTTTGTTCTGGAAATTTTAACCTTCAGAACCAACCCCGTGGACAGCCGGAGACCAAAGTGGAAAATGAAGAATTAAAGGCTATTGTGGAAGCGGATCCATCACAAAGCACTTCAGAGATAGCTGCAGGCTTCGGGGTAAGTGATAAAACTGTATTAATCCACTTGAAGCAAATCGGGAAAGTAAAAAACCTTGCACGATGGGTATCTCATGAATTGAGTGAATCGAATTTGCAAACAAGTGTCGACTGCTGTGTTACTTTGCTCAACCGATACAATAATGAAGGGATTTTGAATCGAATCATTACTTGTGATGAAAAGTGGATACTGTACGATAATCGGAAGCGCTCGTCGCGATGGCTGCACCCTGGAGACCCAGTCAAATCCTGACCTAAACGAAAATTGACTCAGAAAAATTACTTGTAAGTGTTTGGTGGACTAGAGCCGGTGTCGTTCACTACAGCTTTCTAAAATCTGGCCAAACGATTACGGCAGATATCTATTGTCAGCAACTGCAAACCATGAAAGAAGAACTAGCTGCTAAACAACCGAGATTGGTCAATCGCTCTAGGCCACTGCTGCTTCACGACAACGCAAGACCACACACTGCACAACACTACCGTACTCCCCGGACCTTGCTCCAACAGATTACCATTTTTTCCGGAATTTGGACAACTTCTTACAAGGAAAAAAATTCAACTCCGATGCGGCAGTCCAAACCGCCTTCAAAGAGTTTATTGATTCTCGCCCTCGTAGCTTTTTTAGTAAAGGTAGCTATGAGATGGCAAAAGTGCATAGATAACAACGGTGCATACTTTGATTAATGAAATATATTTTACAAAAAAAAAAATTGACTTTATATTCCTCCCGTACAAAACGCCCATTTCATAAGTAAGGACCTTATATTTGAAGCAGCTTCGCCTAGCGTTTAAACTATGTACTATTTACAACTGACCCTAAAATCGTCATAGAATGAATATTGATCCGCGAAAACGTAATACTATGCCTAACATTAACATGTCTCTACGAAACTCTCTACAATGAAATTTTAGTGGATAAACAATTATCGATATTAATTTATTGAAACGAGTGATTATGAGTTGAACGATTATAAGATAAAGGATTTTTCAATTCATTTTTATTTTATTCTTATAATACTAAAATAACTGTATATATACAAGGTGTCCAGAAAGGGTATCGGGTATTTGTAAGTTCAATGAAACAAAAATTATTTGTATGCAATAATTTTTTTTATTGTTTATTATTAGCATATGAATTGGAGAATTATTTGGAAAAGATGATGTTATCCAAATGATGACCGTTACGTTGCTGGCACTCTTCTAAACGGAAACGAAGATTGGCGATAACACGTTGACACATAGCTATCGATATTGCTGCCATTTCTGACCTGATGTTTTGCTTTAACTGGGTTAGATTCGTCGGATTGTTTTGATAAACCTTACTTTTAAGGTATCCCCATGCAAAATAGTCAAGCGGGCTAAGGTCGGGGCTTCTGGGAGGCCAGTTGATGTTACCCCTTCGCGAAATGACTTTATTAGGGAATAATTCGTTAACAACTTCCATTGAGTCATTTGAGGTATGGCAAGTGGCCCCATCTTGCTGGAACCACGTTCTTGAGTTGAAACCTGCAAACTCCTGCAACTCTGGGACCAAAAAATTTCGCAACATATCGCAATAACGGTCACTATTCACATTAATTGCTCGGCCTCGTTGATCTTCATGAAAATAAGGACCAATTATGCCTTTAGCAGACATAGCGGCCCAAACAACGACCTTTGGGCTATGCAGGGGTCGTTCATGCTTTCGTCTCGGATTCTCCACTGCCCAGTACTGACAATTCTGCTTATTAACATGACCATTCAGGTGAAAATTTGCTTCGTCACTGAACAGTATGTTGTTAAATCGCTGCAGCATTTCGTTCGCAAAATTCAGTCGATTAGCATAGTCCGTATCCTTCAATTCTTGAACCAATTGAATTTTATAGGCATTTAGATGTAAGTCTTTCTTTAAAATCGAATGTAAAGACGATTTTTTGATGTTCAACGCTTGGCTTCGCTTTCGGATGGTAAAGACGGATTTTGACGATCCGACGCCTCAACTTCTTCAATTGTTTCTTCATCGCGAACTGAACGAGGACGACCAGAGTTTTGAATTTAAACTGTCGCACCTGTATTCTCGAACATCCTGATCCATTTCCTAATGCTATCGTCACTTGGCGCGTGGCGTGTACGATATTCCGCACGATAGAGACGTTGAGCAGTCACTATTGAATCACCATTACGATAATACGCTCGTACGCAAAATGCGCGATGCGTCCCCGAGTACTGTTCCATCGTGACTAAAACTCCACAAAATGGCGGACGCCACGAACCCCTCCCCGCACCCTTTAGACGCCCCGTTTCGAATATGGCGCGAAAACAAATACCCGATACCCTTTCTGGACACCTTGTATAATGTATGCATATATATGTAAATGTATATAAATAGGTAAGTGCATTATAATGTATCAGGGCATAAATGATGTATGTGTATAAATTTAAATATGTGTATTATAATTATAACACTAGTCAATAGTGCTTTTGATTTTTGAGTAGTCTAAAAAAATCTATACTAATATTATAAAGCTAAAGAGTTTGTTTGGTTGAACGTGCTAATCTCAGGAATTACTGGTTCGAATGCAAAGATTGTTGTAATTTTGGATAGAACATTTATCGAGGAAAGTTGTAGACTGTATAACACCACGCTACGACAAATAGGAGCGGAGAATAAATGAAATATGTTGCAAAAACGGGGAAAATTTATTCCTTTTAAGAGCTTACATTGCGTGCGCTGCGTAAATGGTGAAAGTTACGTAACAATAATGTGCCACGGAATTGCTTCTCTTAAAAAGTAAAAAAAAAAATATTCGCGATAGCATATGTCTATCTTATAAGGTTTATTTTATTTTATTTTATTTTATTTTAATATTTTAAGAAAACTTACAGCTAAGTACTTATTTAAGTTACATGTATAAATTAATGAAGGCCATTTACAAGTTCTCACATATAATTATGTACTTATATATAAAAAAAAAAAATAAAGTAGACGGAAGAACACAAAAATATTAACAAAAGAAATAAGAATTCAAAAGAGCTTTCAACTTCTGCACAGTTGTATTAAATATATCAATGTCTAAATCACTAACTAATTTATTCATACTGCTGCTTACTCGAATGAAATAGGAATTTTGTCTGTAGGTAGTTCTAACTATAGGACTATAAAGTATGTTAGGGTTTCTAAAAGATGCTTCCGGTACACGTAGGTTAATTTTGCTCAGTATCTCCGAACAGTCAACTAGGCCATTGAGTATACACAAAAGATATGATACATCAGCTATTTCTCTTCGTGTATACAGCGGGAGCATATGAAATTTTTTACAGCGCGATGTGTAATCTGTGTTATCTGTTACTCAATATAAACTTTTTTATGGTAATAAAATTTGTTCTAAAATAATGTATAATTTACAAAGATGTTTTTATATACATGGTATTAACGCTTATCGAAATAAATACATTATTCATCACAAGTATTTAATTTTCGACAAAATTGCTCTTTACATCAATTCATTTCAATGGATATTTTAGAAGATATCACAGTTTTAAAATAACTCTGCAGCAAAATAATAATCAAGTACCGCGCGTGCATTTTAGCGGAATAATGTGGGAGTCGGACGACACCTATAATTGTATTATATTTGTAGTGTGTATATATGGCAGTAGTGTTTTGACTTTCATAAATGCCTTCTTAGGACCTAAATTGAATAAAGATTTTTTTGTTTTTGATTATATTATACTGTATTTGATTCTGCCTACGACCCACTCTCACTAACAATCTCTCTCTCTCGTATGTGACGCAGACGAAGTTGCGTGGGTCAGATAATTTAATATAAAGGGCAAAGATTTTTTATTATTTGGTGGTTTTTGTATACACTTTTAAAATATGTGACGTGTTCTATGTTTTTCATTGTATAAAGCAAATCTTTTACTATACTACCAGAAATAGTGTCTGGTCTTTATTTAATAATAAGCCCAAAATTTGAAGCTGTCATTAAAGATCGTCGGAATTTCAGCCATTCACTACAATTACTTTGAAGATTTATCAGTCTCACTTTATAGTTTCTTTCCTCGACAGACTTTTTAAAATTTTCCAAGAATAGCGTTTTTATTATTTTTAAATCAATTTCAGGTATATCAGGTTTGAGACTGTTTTCACCATAATGTTTGTCATTATTTAGGGTTTTCAGTGGTATGCGTTTTTTTAATGATGATATTTTTTAAGAAGAACTAATCTTTTCGCTTTTCTGTCATCAAACTATTTCATGCTTCCTTCAGGATTATTTCCTGTAAAGGATCTGTACAAAGTAGAAATGGCTTCCTTGTTATTAAAGGCTATTACTGATGCTGCACATCTTGTGTTATATCCTCGGCGAAGCGAAAAATTCACCCGCTTACCTTCAACAAATTTGGCTACAATAAATACTATGGAATGTGTCTCCATAATATTACTGTCAACGTTATATATGAAACTTCGAGAGTGACTGGCAAAACTGCTCATAATCAAGCACATACGTTGCCATAACGAAATACTATAAAAATCACTTGCTATGGGTTGTTGTTTTACTGGAAAATCACAATAATATTGCAATTGCTATGATCACCGAATGCATGGCGATGCATTAAAAAAATATCTTCATATACCTAATAATGTTTTAAATGCATATGCATACTCTCTCATTGAATAATAATTTATTGCTTTGAATATGCCACATCTTATCGATAGAATTCTATTTTTGGTTACTAACTTTCTATGTCTCATGGGATATTTTGTTTCCGTTTGTAAGATTTGAAGTTTGTTACATAAGTTGCGTAATAAATGGTTTCGATATTCGATTTTTTCTACAGTTAAATTATCATAAGGACGAGCTTCCAAAATTTTGTTATATGTACTCGAATCACCATCAGATATTAATCTGGCATAAGTTATGCCATGTCGTTCTATAGATTCGTTAAATCCTTCCACTATTATTGTTGATTCACAACCCACTTTTGGCCCACTGAAGTTTCTAAAGCATTCATGTTTTTTTTCAACTATTTGTTTTTTCTCCGTCTGTGTACATATACTGCAATATTTATTTTTTATTCCAAGGTACAAAATGTCGTTTGTTTTCTTTCCAATAATGGCTGCTGCGCCAGACAATGCTCAATATTTTTTTATAAGAACGTATGCTCCAGCATCCGTCTACCACCATATCAATAAGTTCTGTCAAGCCAACATTTTCTCTTCCTTGCCAGCCTTTGTCATACAATTATAAGCTTCAGATTCTCATTTGATTGCTACATATTCCTGCTTTTTTCGGAAAAGGGCATCCGTTATAATTGGTAGTTTATTGCTGATGCCAACTCAACTAACTGGGAATTGCAATCAGCCTATTGCAATTGTTCATGTAACTGCTGCATGATTTATATCAAAATTGCGTTAATAGTCACTATTTACAAATACTTACATTATACATTCTGCATAGAAACTGAAATCTTGATTGGAATCCAGTATGTTTCTCTCCAACAAATCTAGACATTGATTATCACATCCCATGTTTGGAAATTTCTTTCAATTGTTGAAAAAAAAAACTAATGTTGACAATACGCCTGGCCACAAGTTCTTATTTAGTTTCGTCTTCTTTTTGGTTTTCCCAGAAAAACATCAGGTGTTTGGGTCACTTTTTGTCGCACTTAAAACAAAGTTAAATAATAATTATCATTAAAAAACAATAAGAACAAAATTATTTTTCACAAAACTTTTTCAAACTAATATAAAAATAAAGAAATAAAGTAACTAACTAATAATAATAATTTTATCAATGTAGATAAAAATCTTACTTTGTACATTCACCCTCTAAATGTTTTGATTTACTAATTCTATTTTGAGTTTGTAGAGTTTGTTTATTCCTGAAAGATAAATAAAATTGTCTTAATTTATATTGATTTGTAATTTTATCCGTTTTTAAATGCAGTGAATAGTAATCGTACAATTCATAGAACAGTCCTAATAATTTAGTTCACGTATTGCTATAAAGGTACATGATGTTTCAACACAGAGGTCAGACTTCTGTGCGACTACCATTATGGCTTAAATATTGTATAATTTATTGGTATGATTTCTGTTGATTACATTATTAATATTTGATAACATTTGTATATACTAGGAGTAGGTGATATGAATCGTATACAGGTACAATGATTATGTACCGGTTTCATTGATTTAGCACAGATTGACTTATAGTTTCAAAATCCGATATCAAACATCAATAGGTGTTATTATATTCGTATAAAATAACGATCGTTTCTTTCATTTAAGAGTTTTCAAACTATTGAATAAATATAAATCTTACAACAATAAAATGATTAAAATTTTAGAATTAACATTGAAAACTTTGGATTCAATTATGGACACTTGATTCTAAATTTCAATTTAATAAGCATATTGATAAAATTGTAAGAAACGCTATTAGAATTTTGGGATTTGTCTTGAGGAATAATAGTAAAGAGTTTAAAAATCCACAGACTACAATTTGTTATATAATGCTCTTGTTAGATCAGGTCTCGAATTCTGTAGTACGGTTTGGAATCCACATTATGATGTCTACACAAAGCGCTTAGAAAGTGTGCAGAAAAGGATCCTGTGGCACCTAACATATAGCAGTAACAAGCTTAAAAGCTATTCAGATCAGTTAAAAAAATGTTTCTGTTTAAGTTGGTGAATGGTATCTTGGTTCTTCGAACTTGGCTTCTTTCGAAAGTTAATATAACCTCACCATCAAGAATACTATGAACAGGGAAACAAATTATTTTGTGAGAAACGATCTCGTACAAATCTGGGTTACTTTTCACCATTATTACATAGACTCGTGAGAAATTACAACGTTACTTCCAAGAGTATATTATAAATGAAGTTGATATCTTCTTTGATACTGTTATTAAAATTAAGAGAGCATATTGTTGTACGTGAGACGAGAACAAAGTTAGTGTACTTTAAACATTATTTGTATATGCTTGCGATTTATTTTAATTTTTATAGTGGTTTGTATCTTTAAATGATTAAAGATATACAATGTAATAGGATTTAAAGTGCATGCCTTCGTTGCCTATAATTAGGGTCGTTTTTAATTAAAATATAGTACTGAATAATTTTTTTATAGATTATAATGTGTGGACGTTGATTCTGTTTGCGACCTAAGTAAATAAATAAATAATTCTTGGTTCTTTTTATGATTTTGTTTTAACTTACCAAATGGTTCCGATGTAAGATTATAAAAAATTTGGGGGCCATATTGGATTTTAGATTTTTGCATGTGAAACTAAATTTTCTAGGGTTCTTTATATTTTGTACTCTGGAACCATGACGATATCTCTTTCAATGTTTGTAAATCGTTGTCAAATAAATAAACTATTAAGTAACAAATATTACCCTAATTTTAGTTTCACGATAGTTAGGTTGTAAATAAAATGATCTTCCAACGATGATACATATATTTTACTATAACTTCCAGGAAAATGTTTAATTGTAACCTGGCAACTTTTTTGTAATTTTGTGATTTATAGCAAAATAACACGGAAAATAATATAAAAATATGTTTTGTTACCTATGAATCGATACACCGTCTTCCATTTTTTTTTGCTAAAAAAATTACAACTTAGTAGCACACATGACGGCATAATAATACTAAACCACGGGGGTGCTGACAATACATGACATATCCTTTCAAAATTGACAATTGAATAGTAGGTAATAGAAGATATTTCCTTGTTCAGACCGGCTCCATCTGCCTTTTTCTTAAATCTAAGAATCTATTCAGAGTACATTATACATTTAATGAGATTCTACTGCAGAGAGCAACCTCAAAACGAAAAATAAAATATTCTGTGTACGTGACTTTAACAGAATTGTGCACGAACACAGTGGTCATTATGCAAAAAAAAAAGAAGATGAAAACGCATTGGAGTGTGCCACTAGTAGGGTTGCCACCCGTACTATATTATATAGTATCGTACTCTATTTTAATCAATTGTAGTATATATTATAGAAAAATAATATAGTACGAAAAATACTATATTTTCATCGGTAATTCAATTGTCACTCTTATTTTATATTCTTTTATTAAATTAAAAAGAAGGGCAAATTATCATTGAAATTTATGTTCATTTTGCCAGTCATATTTTGCATAACGTCTCACAGCCCACAGAATCTTTTCGTCTGAGTTTTGAGTTTGTGAATCTTAGTTGAGTCATGATGTATTCAACAAAACTTGAGGTTTTTTTTTTAAATTTGTTCAGACTTTTTGTTAGTTCTTTTTTTTTTACGATTCCGTAAACTATTATTGAAAGTTCTTATAAGTTATCATTCATGAGATGAATTATACTTCCCTGTGTACAAACTTTTGTCAAAATCGACCAAGAATTAACAAAAATAGATTTTTTGGAAATTATTTTATATACGGTTTCGAAAAGTAATAAGTATTGAAATTTCTTAAACCCTATCAACTGACTGTCGACATAAGCATCCCGTGTACAAAATTTCATAAGAAACGGTCAAGCCGTTCTTGAGTTAAATCTGGGCATACAGAGAGACAAAAAAAAAATTAAATGACATATTCGAAATTAGTATCGTTCATATGGTGTACCTATCGGGAAATTTTAGAAAATATTGAAAGTACAGATAGGATTATAGATTCATTATTACAGATTTTAATAATATAAAATATGAAGTCAGTGGTGTTGTAAGCTCTTATAGTTTCATCCCCACCGATTTACTTGCTTATGATTGGTCGTCGTAGATTCGACAGAATGACCAATCATAAGAAGTACTTCAAATATACAAAGCTTTATAAAAATGATTAGTAATTATTTATCCAATATGATAAATCTCTAACAATCATAAGAAGTACTTTAAAAATACACAGCTTTATAAAAATGAATGATCCATGGTCTTAAATCAGCAAATTTTTATAACTTTTAAGGGTGTCGCTTTCCTGACATCCTTAGCCTAGTCTTAGTGGCACTTTACATTTAGTATTTACTTAATGTTCAAAGACAATTGCTTTACATTACATAAAGATCCATGGCCTTAACCATGCGAGGCACCCGTTACCTGGCACCTCACACATGACCTTAACCAGTGAATTGGTATTTACCGGTCAGTGACATTGACCAGCAAGTATTTCAGACATAAACCCTTACTTTAATTGCTAAAATGCAAGGCACCCGTTACCTGGTACCTCACACCAATTCACCAGTACATGACCTTAACCAGTGATTGTTACTTTAAGCATACATATTAGAAATATAATCAACCACAAACAGTTTAATTAATGTTTTCTACTTTCCAAACTGCTTTCGGAGCGCTTGAATCACCTGTGTTTTCTACTTTCAAAACTGCTTTCGGTTTATCATTGTGGTACGTTTTAGGGCACTCAGTATCCCTATGTCCTAATAAATTGCATTTAGAGCATTGAACCTTTGGTTTCGTGCATCTAAAGAATGGGTGACGGGTTTCTTTACAATTGTAGCAGACCATACTGGATCCACCTTGCTTCTGAAAATAAGGCCCTACTTTGTTATTAAATGTGTTATTTTGTGAGCGCCTATCTCTATCCTTGACCTTGAGCTGCTCGTTTGTGGATCTATCTGGGCCCACCTTTACCGTCTTCAAAAACTTGAGCAACAATTCGGGTTCTGTAAATTCTGCTCCTTGTGCTCCCAATCTCACACCGCGATCATCTATCCCTGCTATAATATAGTCAACCGCACGTTTTCCTGATATTTCACATCTATTTAAAAAAAATCATTTTAATATAGTAGTATATCTCTAAGGACTCCTCATAGCGTACCTTTTTGTTGAGCATTTCCGTTAGTAAATCAGCATAATTGTCCCTAGTCGGAAAAGATTCCTTCAACTTTAATTTCCATTCTGACCAAGTGAATAGAAGTGAGGGCAGACCCTGATACCAAGTTTTAGCTACCCCTGTTAATTTTGGTAAGGCGTGAAGGCGTCAGCGTTCCACGAGAAGTCCATCGCTTATTTATGGAACTGACGGCCTCAAAGATTTGGATTTATTAGTATGATGCCGTTTAATTGGCCTAATTAGCCCCTCGTAAGTCTTTATTTATGAAAGAAAAAAATGTACGACTGCTTAAATGTTAAAACCGTAAGTCTATACGTAACAAAACTTGTCCAACTTTTACTTCGATAATCGCAAACTCATCTAATTAAAGTCAAATAAACACGTTCTTTACACGGACCCACGAAGGCAGTGAAATAAAATAATTAGTAACACACGTTTTATACATTGTTCATCAAATATTTATGCGCATTTCCGATCTTATTGTGGGCGCTAAGTCGCTAATCCCACTTCTGAGATATTAACCGTGTTAGTCATCAACTAGTAGCAGGGACTTTCAAATGCAAAAACATTTTAGGTAGTATTAATTAGGAGATTTATTACAGTAGTTTTAATTTAACCAGTCTACAGAAGATATAACACATGTGTTTGTACTCAATCCAGAATAACGAATGCCCTTTTTTTTTTTTTTTTTTTAGAACTGACTACACTGTTAGCCTTAGGGGCCCTAAAGCCGCTGCGGCTTTTACAGCTTCACCGGACTTGGGGGCGAGCGCAGAGGGCACTCAGCCGCGAAAGTTTTGTGGACGACTCGCACGAGGGTGCCAAAGTGGCCGGACCTCGGCTCGGGCGGTCGTCGCGTTCGCAAATAGGTCGCGATCTATTCGAATCCCTACACCTACGATTCGAGCTAACTAAATATACACATAGGCACGTTCCCTTCCTCCTGGGAGGAAGGAAGGAACCGTGCGTATGTGTATTCAATAATCGGAATGTTTCTACACTAACTAGCGCTAACTAACTAGCGTAAAAAAAGAAAAGAAAAAGGTCCCTCACAGAACCTATGTACCTGTGTGGTGTGCACGTGTGTATGTTCATACGTGTGTAGTGTTGTATGTAGGTAGCTAAGTGATGCACGTACAGTGTCACTTGTATCGCGCGGGCGGTTGCCTGACCCAAGGGTTTCACACCGAGGAACGGACCTAGGCTTGGGTTACCGCTAGAGAGGGTGGACGTGACGGGTGTGCTGGAGCGAAATTGACCGCCCGCCCTCTGCGGAGAGAACGGTGGTTACGCGGGCGTGGGCGCTGGCACGCTCTGTTTGGAGAGACGGATGTGTAATATTTATTCGAATTTTCGATGTGATCGTCGGGATCAATAAAAATATTGCGCGGCCGGCGTTTGCACCGGATGTCCGTGGGTGCCGGAACATAAGTGGCGGCTGTTTTTATTAACGGATTCGCGTGGTTCGACGCGGTGTCGAAATACGAACGGGAGAGCTGTTTAACGTAGGCATGTATCGAAGGAAGCTCCATATCTCTATGGAGATCTACGCTTCGAACATACCACGGGGCCCCGGTGAGACGATAGAGGAACCTATTCTGTATCGATTGTAACCGTTTGAAACTCGACTCGGACATATGTGCGAACACGGCGCAACTGTATGTCAAAATTGGTCGAATACACGTCTTGTAGAGCGTGAGCTTATGTCGCGTGGACATTTTACTCACCGAACACAACAGAGGATGCAACCGGCCCAGGACCCACGCGGCCCTGTTCCTAACCTTACGGATGTGGGGTCTAAAAGAGAGCCTACTATCTAGGGTTACCCCTAGATATTTGGTCTCTCTTACATACGGAATCGGATTATCATAGAGCTTAACAGGTTTAAGCTTCCACGGTATCTGTGATGAATCCGCATCGAAGAGCATCGCGGCGCTCTTCGAGGGATTAACGGCTATACGCCACTCGTTAAACCACTTCCCGAGAGTGGTCACGGAGCGTTGGACTTTGTGTCTGAGGTGGGATCTATTCCTATCTGAGGCATATAAGACTGTATCGTCAGCGTATAGCCCTACCTCGACCTCCGGGAGTCGAGGTAGGTCACTGACGTACAGGTTAAATAGGCTAGGAGCCAGGATCGAACCTTGGGGAACGCCTGAGCGTATTGGACGGGGCGTGGACAATTCACCTTCCACTCTATAGCGAAAGGTGCGATCTGTTAGATAGTCGCGAATTATTTTAATTAGCCTATCGGGGACTTCAAAGTGATACAACTTGTAGATCAATCCCTCGTGCCAGACCTTATCGAAGGCCTTGGCAACGTCGAAAAAGACCGCAAGTGTACGGCGGGGTTTATATAATTCAGCAAAATTAAATGCAACGTGCTCCGTGAGGCGGTGCACTTGATGAGTGCAAGAATATCTAGCACGGAAACCGAATTGCTCAGGCGGATAGAGGTCTTTCTCCTCTATTACTGACTTGAGACGGTTCAGAAGGATCCGCTCGTACATTTTCCCTAAAGTATTTAGGAGACTGATCGGGCGATAGCTGTCGGGAAGCGACGCGCTCTTGCCGGGCTTACGGATACCTATGACTATTGCCTTTTTCCAGGCGGCTGGAAAATGGCAGTGGACTATGGCTACATTGAAGATGCAGACCAATAGAGCTATGAGGCGATCAGGAAGAAGCCTAAGTACTTCATTCCTGATCCCGTCGGGACCTGGTGCTTTTCTGAGCTTAAGGCTTTTTATAATGGAAAGAACCTCCTCAGACGTGACTGGGGACAGGGAGGCTGTCGCGGGGAGCTTATCCAGCTCCCGCACGCATCCATCGATACCCTCGACCCGGTCGGTATTTGCATCGACATTGTTCGGAGAGCACTGGCTCTCCAAACAAGTGGCGAGGCACTCCGCCTTGTCGCTGCTATCGAAGGCGAGCGGTATACCGGGACCCCTCTCGAGGGGGGGCATAAGATAAGAAGCCTCTATTTTGAGGCTGCGAGCTAGTTTCCAGTAAGCCAGATGCGACGGCCTTAGCCCTTCGACGAGGGCGTCCCATCTGTGACTCCTGAGTTCTAATATGCGGGCTCTAACCGCTCTCTGAAGCGCGCGTAAGCGTGCGCGGTTTTCCTCGGTCGGATAGTGGTCGTGCGCACGAGTCGCCGCGTTCTTTTCCGTCAACAACGCCCGCACGTCGGCAGGGAGTACGAAGCGGCGATCGCTCGCCTCTTCGACCTCTCTCGAGGCCTCTCCGATGCCGACCTGCAGGTGGTCGACCAGGGAATCGATCGCGAGATCTACATCCGCAACGGACCCCAATACGTCCGGGATCCTATCTAAGCTGGACGAGGACGGCCTGTCCGCAAGATAATGTTTTAGCTTGGCATAGTCAACCACTTGGACCGAAGGAGGGCTAGAGTCGTCTGGTTGACCTAGCTGCATGATGACCGGACGGTGGTCGGAGTCGAGCTCGTGTACGACCCGAATGAGTCGTAACCGAAGCGCGATACCTTTAATGAGAGCTACATCAAGCACTGTCGGCATACAGTTGTCTTGAAAGTGGGTGGGAGTGGGTGGCGCTATGACATCAAAGTTTAGCACGTTCGTTAGCTCTTCGAGTTTAACCCCATTACTGGAGTCTCTCCAATTGCCAAACGAAGTGTGTCCACAATTGAGGTCACCCGCTATAATGACCGATTCACCGAGCGAAAGTAGCTTTTCTAGGTCAGACCTGAGAGGCTCTTTCCTCGGCGAGAGATAAACTGAAACTAACGTTATGGACGGGTGGTCGGTCATTCCTAGTCTACACACGGATACTTCCATATTGGTAAGTATCGGAGGATCTACCGGCGTACAATATAACGATCGTTTGTAATAAATGAGAGTGCCGCCCCCGCGGCCGGCCCGGTCATTTCTTACAATATTGTAGTTCGCGATTTTCGGATCACGTTTAGCACGCTTTAAGAGCGTCTCCTGCACTAAAAGAACATCTACTTGGTGATCTTTAAGAAAGGTCGCGACGAGATCACGCTGCGGTAGTAGGCTTCGCGCGTTAAAAAAAGAAAGATTTAACGCTTTCGGCTTAAACTTTGCCATTGAAAGGCCCTAAGTTATTATTACACGCCTCACGGTCGAGACGTTGTAGTGTCTCTGAGAGGCGGGGGAACGCGCAAGCGGTCTTGATGAGACCGAAGCGCTCCAGATGGTCATTGTAGTCAATGAGCTCGCGGATATCGTGCTCGCGAAGGAGCAGTATCATTAAGTCGTTACTATTAACGACAACGTTAGCGGGCGCGCGGGGCGCGGGAATATCCATAGCCATAAGGGGCTGTGGATTGGGGCGACGGGGGCCCCATGCGTTCTGCGATGAACGCACGGGTTGCGGTTGCACCGCGCGGGGTGCGGAGAGGCCGGCGGCGGCCGGGGACTGGCGCGGGACCGGCAGCGCGGGAAATTCCCCTGACGCCAGCGGGGGTTGCGCTTTGGTAGCTGAGGCGGGGGGCGCCGCCCGGGGGGCCGCCTGCCTCTGCGTGCGTGGCCGCGTGGTGCGCGGGGCCTTGGGGCAACCGCGATAATTCGCGGGATGCCCCTCCTCCCCGCATAACACGCAGCTCGGGGGGACGACGGAGTCACGCTCGCGCGTGCACTCCCGTGTGGGGTGGTCCTCTCGGCACTTTACGCACCGCGGACGAGAATGACAGTTACGAGCAGCGTGCCCGTACAGCTGGCAGTTGTGGCACTGCGCAGGCTGGTGGTTTTTGTATGGGGGCTCCACGTTAATCCCGGAGAGCCCGCACACCGTCTCTAGCTGGAAGATGGCCTTTCCCTCGGGGGAAAGGTCCAATATGGCCACTACCATTTGTAGTGGCCGCTTATCTTTACTGTACATCCGGTGTACTTCCCGGATGGGATAACTTTGCTCCTTGAGCGAGGAGCACACCTCCGACGGGTCGAGCTCCACCGGAATGCGGCGGATGACCACTCGGAGGACGCGCTCCTCCGCGAGAGAATAGGTGTAGAATTGCAGACCTTTCTGCCGGAGGAGGGTGGTGAGTTTGCGGTGAGTTTCCGAAGAACTCACCGAAATGGAAATCCCGTTGACTATATTCCTAGCCTTGTGATACTCGAGTTTGAGTCTGCGCATTTCATTGCAGACTCCCATCCAGGCCGCCTTGTCCCGGATTATGATTGGAGGTGGGGCACGCTCTTGTTTCCCGCCGGCGGGCGCGGGGAGCTGGGAGGACGCGGGGGCGGCGGCGCCCCTGATTGTTGCCTTAGCTATTACCTTAGGCGCCGGTTGAGCAGTCGGACTGCTACGCGCCGTTCGCTTACGCGACGCCACGACGGTGAAGCCGTCGTTCTCGGTATCCATCTCCGGAGATGGATCCGAACTCGCGGGCGAGTCTTGTTCGACCGGAAGGGCCGAAAACGAATTTTTCGTCTTTAACGCGGTTTCCGTGGATCGCGCGGGACGGACGTACGGGCTATTTTTGGTAACCCTAGATTGTGACCGCGAATTACGCGGCCCTCGCCTGACGGAGGCGGGGCTTGACCCGCGCGATTGGCTAGTCGGGACAGGGGGCGTGGCCGTAGACGTGGCCACGGCCCCGGATGACGCGGCGGACGGACGCGCAGCGCTGCGCGTGAGACGTTTGGGCGCGGCGCCGACTGGCGCGGCGCCAGTCGGTTTAACGGTCGCGGCCGTGACGTCATCGGCCGCCTTGCTACCTGAAGCGGCCGCCTCGCTACCTGAAACGGCCTCATGACGGGTCGCGGTCGCAGCGGTGCGACGCACGCAGGCGTTCTCAGGTAGATTACGGTATTCCTCGTCTAGAGAGGGACACCGTAATACGACGAAATTTTGATAGCGCTGGTATTGAAATTCCAGCGCTTTCATCCTGGCTTGCAACTTGCCTATGCAAGTGGCCAGGTCGGTAACGTTATTTGCCATGACGGCAGAAGAGGGAGGACAATGGGACATTTTTATTTTATTTTAAATTAAAGGCCTCCCTGCCTTAGGGGCAGGGGGGTGCGCCAAAAACTTAAAAAGACTATCGGAGTCGGCAAGAGACCTGTGGTCAAGGTGCAATGACACACAGGAAGGACCTATCAACCCTAAGGAGCCCTAACAAGCCCGGGGCCGAGGACGCAGACCGGTAATTAAACCGGGCTAGGCCCAAACAGGTTCCCGGGGATGGAGTGTGCAGGATCGGAAGGTTTGGCAGGAGACACCTGGGGCAAGACTATGCGATAACCGCAAAGGCCTAGATTCCCAGGCCCGTCCGAGTCTGGCTGTTTGCCTCTGAAGGAGACAACCAGCGGGCTGCTCGGGTCACGCCCCGCTCACTTTAGTTAGCACCGTCAGGTATCCAGTGAGCGACCACAAAACCGTGGATTTATAAAAAACAAGCAAGTCGCACCGAAAAGTGCGGTTTACCACGCGAGCGTTAGACACCAGTTGGTTTACGTCGTTATTGCAACAATATATTCGAATAAATTCCAAATATAAGATCGCAACAATTAAGTCACGTGATGGTCGAGAGCACAAACGGAGCGATACGTCCGTTCGCGATCAAGACCAAATCGGAACTCCGCCCGATATACCCCTGAATGCGCGCTCTTATAGTTTCATCCCCACCGATTTACTTGCTTATGATTGGTCGTCGTAGATTCGACAGAATGACAAATCATAAGAAGTACTTTAAATATAAAACTTCATAATAATGATCAGTAATTATTATACAATATAATAAATAATAATTGATATATTTAGATATTTATAACACTTACTTATGACTGATCGTTGGAGATTGACAGCATCTCCATTAATCATAAGAAGTACTTTATATACAAAGCTTTATAAAAATGATTAGTAATTATTTATCCAATATGATAAATCTCTAACAATCATAAGAAGTACTTTAAAAATACACAGCTTTATAAAAATGAATCAATATACATTTTTATAACAATAGCTAACCTTGATTCGAAGCTCAATACGTTTTGGGTTACAATATTTTACCGAAAAGTAATTTAGGCTAGGCGAAATCGAGGGTTCTTTCATTTCATTAAACATATAATTTTCCCAAAGTCTCATTACTTTGAACCGCGCGGGAACTTGTAACTACGGCGTCTATGTGTAAGCGGCCACCTCGGTCCGAGTTTACGACCAGCCTGCAATATTGTGCGTGGAAACTTAATGAAAAGGAAAAATGCAGGGTAATATTACACATACGCGAGTATAAATCTGCAAAATGGAAAGCCTAAACATACAATAACTTCTACATAGAAATTATATAGAAATCAGACAAAATTTATATTATAATAGGTGTACCTATTATATATACCTTTTTTTCGCTCAAAGAATTTAACAGTATGAAATTAACTTATTATATGATATGTTGGTAAAATACTATGTTCGTAGCGACACAATTTAGGAACTCGGATGTATATTTGCAGATGCGTTCGCGCTAACTGGCGCTACCCGTGACCCCTCGGGGAAACGCCAGTTGTCTTTAAGATTCCTGAGTCTATGACCACACGTGTGTGTACTTTATGCAATAAATTAAGATAAGAAATGAATCGGCAAAATATTTCCGATTTCAAACTACCAGTGTTAGGTAAGTAAGCACCGATAACCACGAAGCCGCAGAAGAGTAATTTATTATTATTATTATAACCTTATTTTTTTAATAGTTACATAATCAAATTTTACGAAATGATTCAGAAGGAGTCTTCTAGTAAGTAGTCTTCGGTAGACCGCATTAGATATTTAAAGAAGAAATGCAGAAAAGGTTTTGAGACTAAACAAACGAATATAATATATGAATTGAAGGCAATAGCGTTGTAAAAAACAAATAAGTCCATTATGTCAATACTTCGTAGATCTTCAGAGATCGTTAAATATTTATTGGAGAAAAATATAATATGTAATTTAGTTTTCCCGAATAACTATCTATTCTATTTTCATTAGGGCGTTTTTTTAAACTGGAAATTGATATCATATATTAATTACACAAACTTTTAAATAGCAGTTATTATTATTTCATTTAGCAAATTACACGAAAATATGGAATCTGTTGAATATTAATAAAGTCAGCGTTTTAGTTTACTTTAAATTACTTTTTACGTTAGTACACCTAAATAACGTAAAATTATTATAAGTATTGGATACCATTCAAATCGCCGCCAGAAGGACAAGCACCAAGAAGGCTAGCTACATTACCTGGTTTTATAGTAATGCTTATTCGTTGACCGAGGTATTGCCCAACCTTCGGTCTCGAGATGTGTCGACTTGCGAGTTGTTTAAAGAGGCTGCGTGTACTTATTACTTATTAACTACCTTTTAATTTATGAAAATAATTAATACCAATGTCGGTTGTGTTGTATTTTAAATGTATTTCATATTAATAATATTTGTAAAGTGTGCGGACTAAGGCTGAAATCTATAGAGCGTACTCAGTCTTAGTTCAGACTTAACTCAGCCTTAAGTTCCGAAATTCAATTTTATAGTCGCAAGCTTAGCATTAGCTCAGCTCTGCCCAATTAGTTATTTTACTCTTTGGCTCTGCCTGAGTAAAGTTTAAGTCATCGAATTCGACGACTTACGGAAAACTTGGGTATTATACAACTAAAAAAATAGTATAGCATAA
The DNA here is from genome assembly GCA_033032175.1 of Saturnia japonica. Lineage (NCBI taxonomy): Eukaryota > Metazoa > Arthropoda > Insecta > Lepidoptera > Saturniidae > Saturnia > Saturnia japonica. The sequence goes on from CM065314.1 coordinate 12,840,349, forward strand.
TAGTGACCTATCAGTGATTTTATACACTTTCATAATTATCTGTATTGCTTGATTCTTATTGGCTACTACAAAGAAATGGCTGTTTTTATTACGTACACGTATTGTATAATTCCTGTTGTTTGCAGTTCTTTCCCGTTATTGGTTTGAAACTTTAATCTTTTATTTTATGTACGAATAATCTGTCATTTGTACTTTAAAGCAAGTTGAATATTATACAATTACACAATTTAAATTCTATTTTAAATAGCTTTTTAATTTTCTATACATAATTCGTGGTTAATTTATTTGTTTGATTTGAAGAAATTTAACAGTCCAGATGCTGTATCGAAACGTTAATTGCCAGTTACCAGACACTTCCTCAGCTAGAGCTAAGCTTAAACTTAGCGTAACTCGACTATAAATCCGAAAGTTAAGATTGCGCTGAGTAAATTTTTAGCGAAGTTTATGCTAAGCTAAGGCTGAGCTAAGACTGAGTACGCTCTATAGATTTCAGCCTTAGAGTCTGCAGCAAAATAAATATATATCGAAAGACAAAGAAAAAAAATTAATATAAGTTAATTATTTTTTATCTGTGTGTAATAAATTATAATCTATTCTACATTTCGAATACTTCACATGTAAACGTAACAATGGATGCTATATATGTTCGCGCTTATTTCAAGCATTAAATCTAAACCTAACCTCCGTTGAGACGGGCGCTTGAATACAAGACGAATTGAGTATATTATCCTCAGTCGCATTCCAGGCTAGTTAGCTCCTTGTCGGTATAGAAACTTATCTACGTCGCTTTCAGAGTGCCAAGAGAGTGTACAGAAGGGGATTTTCAGCTACTACACGGTTCCGCAAATTGTAGCTGAATGCTTTACTCAGAAGACTGATTGCTTAACTTCTAGGTATTTGTGGTGTTTGCTAGCGCAAGTTTATGTAAATAAATATAAGTAAGCAAGATAGAACATGGGTTTGTTTATCTATTAAGGAAAATATTCAATGTTATTACTATAATATATTCTATACTTTAATATTACACCGCTAAGATTTCTTGATTCAATGCGTTAATATCTGGAACTATATAGTCATAAAAAAAAAATTGCAGTTTATAGCCTATTTATTGAGGAAAGTATATATAGGCTCTATATCGTCAAGTTACGATCATAAGGAGCGGAGCAGTAACTATGAATGTCAAGCAATCTGGCAAGTACGACAATGGAGAACAATTTGTTACATGGGTGCGGTGGAGAGTTTGGTCGAATAAATTTAACACGGGTGAAACCGTGAGACACAGCTAGTGGTTTATATTTGCAGTTTTTTTCTCACAAATTTCCGACTACGGCTAACACATCACTTTTTTTTTAATAATCCTTTGTTACTATTTTTAACAACCTTTCCTTAAATATTGACAATAGATGTAGTAGCAATTCAGATTTCTTTCAGCCTTTTCAGATTTATTTGAAAATAATAAATTAAAACTTAATTCTATAATATTCATTGGAAATAAAAAAAAAATCTTATTTAATGCCAACACTGATTTTTTAAACAGTTTTATCTGTTTTTGTTTCTAGACAAAAGCTACCTATGTACTTATTTCTTTTATTGTTATCGTTTTTTTTTCCTTTTCATAATAATTAAATTACTCCTGTAAGGTACGTAATCTATATTATATATTAATTTTCTAATATCTATTAATCAATCAATCAATATCTATCAATATAATTCGGAAGAGTTTTTTTGTTTGTTTAAACACGCTAATCTTTGGAACTACCAGTCGGATTCGAAAAAATATTTTTGTATATGATAGCCAGATTCACGAGGACTAGTACAGGTTACGTAACATTAGGCTACAACTTCTAGATAGCCATAAATATTTATTTTCGTTAAGTAAGTCACAATAAGGTTTTTGGAGAAAAAAAATTGTATATAAAAAAAATGATTTATGAACATTATTTTTAGGTATAGCATAATATGAATCCTTACGAGCTATTTCGCCATAAAGACAATTTTCTGGAGTAAAATTTTGCCCTTTAAGAAATAATGAAAAATTTAAATTATTTGTACTTGCGGGAAGTGGGAAGTCGAATAAAATGAACACGGGTGAAACCGTGGGGCACAGCTAGTGGAATTATAATTTTGAAGTATCTAATTCTACAAACGGAAATTAAGTTTTAAATAGGATATACTAGAATGTTATCAAAGCAAAAATCATCAATAAGTATATTACTTTTCATTTTAATTAATACATAGTATAAAGTTGCTCCCTGCCGTCTGTCCATCTATACGCTTAGATCTTTTAAAGTACGCAATGAATTTTAATGCAGTTTTCACTGTAATTTAGATATTTTTTTACAACATGTTTTTATAATAGAGAAAATTCACTGATTTTTAATCAAGTCTTCAAAAAATAATTTTCGGGCGCTTACATGGCTTTCGCTGGCTAAATATTATAAGATACATCAAAATCATGTATAACAGAATTAAAGTTATTTAAAAGGCCTAGAGAAAAATCTGCGATGACATATTTATATCTCCTTAGGTTGAGTCACAGTGACTATTTTTATCTTCAACATAAAATTAAAAATATTTCGTTTATTTCGAAACTATTTTCTCCAGTTCAATATTAATCTTTATCCAGATAAATTTGTTACATAACTTGGGCATTTTACGTTGATTAAAATTGTCCTTCACATTTTTCCATTTAAATAAATACCGTAGAAGATAAAAATAAGACAAGAATAATAAGATACGAGTTCAAAAGATATCACAAATTTAAAATTACAGGCGACTAAAGAAATCACTCTTAGCAAACTGCTCGCGGATGGTTGGTTGGCCGGCACTCTGCAACTACGATGAACTGTGCGTCCTAAGCTAAGCTAACTATTTATAACTATGAAGTTACATAATATACCATCACGCCTTTATCCCCGAAGGGTTAGGCAGAGGTGTACACCCACAGTTCGCCGGGTATGTTTTAGGTCCCATGTAACAGGGGGCGAGCCTATTGCCATTTATGGGGCACAAGGTCAAACTCGGGGCTGAGAATTTCATAGAAAACCCAATAACACTTTGCATAGCATTCGCGCTTAGGACCACTAGGCTAATGAGGTAGTTGTAAAGTTATGAACTACCAATATAAAAGCGATAAACTCTAAATCTGTTTTTTTAAACATAAAATACACCACTTTGTAAATTGTACCCGTGCGAAGCTGGGGCGCTTGTCACTAGTAAATTATAAATCTTTAAAATTGTTATAAAGGTTCCAAGGTGTATATTAAAAACCATAATACTAAATACAAGATGAATAATAAAAACCGGAAGTTTTATTTTTATATAACTTTAACTTATTACACAGTTGGGACAAACAACTACCTATGTTATATGTCAAAAGAATATGATGTGATTTAGGCCCCTTTTCAAGTTACATTTGTGTGGGTCATGTCGCTTAGTGAGAAATTGTGTTATTCTCTAATAAAAATGTAGTGTAATTTATTTATTAGGTAGAGGAATCCCAATTACTTTGTATTTAATAATTGTGTTTAGCAAAATCATAATTTACACATTTGAATTAAGTATAATAAAAAAAAAAACCTGACTGCAACCAAAAACTCTTTAAAATAATATTTTTTATTCTTTATTTGATTCCCAGACGTCGTATGGTGGAAATTTGTAATAAAAATTGTGGTCACATTATATATGAGTTGGCAACCCGAAAGACTACCTAAAAGAAAAAGATGTCCGTACAAAAGAAATACATAAGAACGTATCGTAAATTTTTTATTTGTTTATGAGGTTAAATAGTAATGTTTTGTGTGTGTTTAATAATATAAATAAAAGAAAAATTAATCTTCATAATTTTATTTACCACGCCAAATTTTAAATTCGAAACACAACATCGTACATAAATATTATTTAGTCTATGTCACTCTCAAAATTGAGACGAATCTAACGCCACCTCATATGCTAAAATCCATCAAGTCGATGACGCTACAGAGCGTGTCAATACATACATACATACATACTTACGCTCGAAAACATAACCCTCCTTTTTTCAGTCGGGTAATAAGGACAATACTCATTGGATGTGTGTATAATAATGATTCTTTGCATAACCCTATAATATACTTATAATGACAACAATACCAACCTGTAAGTGTTCCACTGCAAAGTAAAGGGCCTTTTCCCAATAATATTTTATAATATCTTAAACCTTTTCCCGAGAGAAGGCATGGTTTTAATCATAAAATTCGTAGTTACTTCTTTTTTTCATGATTTTATTAATAATTATGGTTATGTTATTTAACTCAATTAATAGCCTAGTGGTCCTAAACGCAACTGCTATGCTCGAGGTCCTGGGTTCGATTCCCAGGTCAAGCAAAGTGTTATTGGATTTTTTTATGAAACTCTCAGTAGCAGCTCGGAGTATGGCTTTATGCCCAATTAATGGCAATAGGCTCGTCCCCCATTACGTGGGACCTAAAAACATACCCGCTGAACTGTGAACCTAACCCTTCAGGAATACAGGCGCGATAGTATGGTAAGTTATTAATTAATTTAATAAAGATATTTCAGTAACATAATAAAAAGTATTAAAGGAAATTAAAGTATTGATTGTAATTACTTATTTAGCTTTAATTAATACAACAGTAATCACGAAGAATGTTGATGATAAAATAAATGCTACAAATTAAAGACAACGCGACAATTATAGATAATACAATCATGGAAATTGGATATTTAAATTGTTTAGTCAAAAGGTCAAAATGAACGAGTCGAAATATATAGGTCAATAGAGAGTTAGTACCTATCATAATACTGTTTGGCGAAACGATTATCAGAAACAACCGTAATTTATTTTGTGACGTTATTGAATTAAGGAGAAGCTTGCGAGGGATTACATTAGGTATGGAAAGTACAACAATGAAGTCTGAAATGTGCGAAATATTGGAATGGGTCAGCTAGTATTCTTTAAAAATTACACTTACTAATCCTGTGAAGCTCCGGATTATTATTTTCCTTTATAATACTTAGGTACTGGTAATTTTTGCAATTACATCCAGGAAGGAAAAAGTGGAAAACGTTTGTATGGACAAAACCCTGCTCACATTTTCTTTTAAACATATTCTAATTAACGCGAACGTAGTCGCGGGCATTTGCTAGTTTGCAGTAAAGATAAAACAAATTGACTAGGTACTGATGACATCGATTTAGGTATCACTGATGATGATCACATTCGAGTTTTTACATGTCTGGTATCATTTTCTTCTTACCTCTTATCCCACTTAAGTAGAGTCAGCATGACAACCTTTACTCTTCCACTCTACTATATCAATTGTCATTTCAGAATTTTCTCCTTATGTAGGTATATCATTGATCACACTATCCATCTATTCATTCTTTGGTCTTCCTCTACTCCTGTAACCGTCCACCATCATACTTAACATTCTTCTAGATAAATGAAATTCATCCCTCCTCATGATATGCTCCCTATACCTAGTTATCCTATTACCCCACAACTTCTCTGTGACTTATGGTATTTTAAGACTTGTTTTTTCTTAATAGCTCAGCACATTGATGATTATCCCTGATGGTATGCACAGCACAATCCAAACATAACGGCCGACCACCGAGATATCTAAATCCATCAGCAGTCATCACTGTCATGCCGACCTGCCTAAATATCTCTTCACGTAACGTTTAAAGGACCCAATGTCGTAAGAAAGAGGGAACACACTGGCCGGTAGAAGGTTCCACAGCCTCACGGCACGACAAAGATAAGTCATAGAAAACTTTTTAGTTCGTGCAGAGAATAAGGTTACTTTAAAACTGTAACTCCGTAGCCCAGAGCATGTAGTTCTGTTGTGAAAAGGAGAGGAAGGAATTAGATTGAACAGCTCTTTAGAACACTCACCATGATACAGACGGTAAAACACGCTCAGCGAGGCGATGTTCCTGCGCAGCTGAAGCGGCTTAATGTATTTGGTAACGTATGCATCATTAACAATGCGAACAGCCCATCTTTGTAACCTGTCGAGACTCTCTGATATACTATTTATTATACCTATAATCTTTTGGTATTAAAGTCGTTGATGTAATACGTACTACGTACATATTACCTCAATGTTTATAGTAATCAATATTTTCTAGTAGCTAAGCGCCTACAAACTAAAATTATCACAAGCAAATAATACTATATGAATCAAAACAAGATTATCTGAGACCAACATTATATGAACTCTGGGCATCGTAACCATAAACAACAATCGATGATATGTTCAAACTGTGTTCAAAATTATAAATCATCTTGTTTATTAAAATTACCCAATAATAAATGATAATAATACATCCCATAGATGACTAACGTATTATAGAAGATTTTATTATTAAACAGAGAATATAATATGAAAAATGTCTTCTAGGTGATTGAATACTCTAAAGATGCTGCATGTTCATCATGTCTGAAAGCTTCTACGATATTATCTTACATGTACTAATGCAAGGCCGTAGCTCGGTAGTTGGTAACTACCCCGCCCCCTAGCAGAATCTGTGTGCTCTCTCCGAACGAAGAGTAAATAATTTTAATAAATGTTGCATTGTATAATCATTTAAAATTTAATTCACTTTGTGCGTATTTCAACCGTGTACCACACACGGCTATTCGGGCTATTATATGAATATGTGGGCTGTTCCAAAAATTGTTAGTGAAATTAAAAATAGTTACAATATGAATAAAGTTTATTTATAGCATTTCAAAATATTCTCCTTCAACCCAATGCACTAATGCATTCGGGTGAAACAGCTTTCGAAAAATTAAAAAGTGTATGTTGCAGGTGGTGGAAAAAAACAGCTATAATTTTTTATTAACGCTCCGACCGCGAACAAATTTTATGGGTAACTGGTCTACTTAAAAAAGCAATTGCATGGATTGTTGCTTTTTGAGAGTATTGTAGCTGTAGATCCAAATTTCGTCAATTGTCAAGGATGTAGGATACGTTTTGCGAAGTTCCTCCTTTAAAATTTTCTAGTATAAATTTGCAACAATCAACACGACGAAATTTTTGCTCTTCGGCGAAAGAATAAGATTTTTATCGCGAAGCAAGCTTCCTAACTTTAAGGTGTTCATGCGCAGGATGGTGGAAACTGCCTGTGATCCAATCTTCAGCCACTCTACCTTGATGACATTTTCATGAGTTAGTTACTGCAGTTGTAGGTCGGCCGGGTCTGGGCATCTGGGGTCATCGTTAAGATTCTTTCGACTTCATTTAAATTCGCTAACGCAGGAACAGACTCCCCAAATGCACCGACTTCAACAAAATACGAGAGGTTACTCAATTCGAATGTATATATATATATGGATGTTCAGCAATAACTACTATGTTTATGAATCGATTTGGATGATTGTTTTTTTGTTATATTGGGGATACCTCAAGATACACAAGAAAACTCTTCAAAATGTTCAATATCAAATGTTCTTACTCTTCAAGTTGGTTTTCTTTTAGTTAAAATTTTTCTTGTTACTATAAAAACCAAGTAAATGCATCTATCGTAAACAGATAAGTGTACATTCGACTTTAAATCGTAATCGTCGTTATTTGACATCCTGAATAAATAGAAACTATTTGAAATTAGAAAATCAACCAATCTAGTACCTACTTTAGTATTCCCTATCGTGTGTGCGGAACCGGGAACAGCATAGTAGTGTATTTCATGAGATAGAATACGTGACTCAAAGAGATTTATTACAACCCACAGCGGCGTTAATTCAACTAGTCTTCGGACATTTCGTAAAATTAATGTAGTCGAGCTGTTACGGATGGAAAGTTTATGATTTATATAACTAATATAAAAATTTAATGATTCCTGAAATATAATAATTGCCAATTATCAGTTAACAAAAATTTTACTTGAGTAAGAATTTTTTTTATTGAAAAATGGAAATATTTGTTATCGATTGTAAACAAACTGTTCGTTTTACGAATATTACAAATACAAATCTAAAACAACTTTATATTTAAAAGAAAAATCTATTCCATATAAACCCTAAGAATGCACTTATGAAGTTATGAACGTTAAAATACAACCGCCGCGCCAGTTCGGAAAACTTCCTAGTTTTTTAAGAGTTGGCAAGAAACTGGTTTCAGAATTCACTTATATAATAATAACCTTTTGACAGTGAAACCGGCTTGACATGGTTCTTGAACTCATTATCTGGGAAATCGGTAATGTACCTACCATAGAACCTAAGTCTATAAAACTATACCTATATGTATACTTAAAGAGCTTGTTTTACAGGGTCCAAATCTGAAACATGGGGTGACTAATTTGTGTTTATTTCTAGTATGTCGATCGTTTACATCTAAAGTTTTGCGAATATACATTCAAATTGAGGGTAATGTTAGGATATTAAATGTCAACAGTTTTTTATTGTAGACATCTAGACGTCGAACTAGGATCTTCACTTATTTCTACTGGGATACCATAATTCAATGAACTAGGTATTCAACTCGATAACAAAATATAAACAGCCTAATGTTGATAAAATTGTTAACAAATATTTTCCCGCATACTTAGTTCGAGTTCATGTTACAAATTGTGCTTCTCCGCGTTAATTGGTAACGCCTAATTGGTAGTCTCTACAGAAAAATTACTTTCATCAACGAGCGAAGAGTTTCATAATTACTGCAATTAGGACTATTGCGGCGTTTTGTTCAGGCGAGCCGAGTGGCGTCGAACCGCGCAGAACGAACGTGTCGCGTGTACAAATTTATCATTTCCCTGGCTATTCACGTTTGTTATGAATTAATTTCACTTTTGAAACAGACGCCACTTCTATACTTACTCAAATAGTTAAATGATATTTAACAAGGCTGCATAATTCATTTTATAGGTGGATTATAATTTCAATTCTATCTCAACCAATTTGCTATCAATTTGATAAACCTGATATATTTGCAATAATAAAATTAACTTTATATTTAGCCGTGATTATTAGATTATTCAAAATATTTATTTTTTATTTCTGTTTCTATTATAATACCGTCTTAATTGATTCCAATTATTTCATTAATGTTAATGGCCAAACAGGCGATATAAAAACATAACAGGAGCTTTTTCCCAAATAGCCCTAACAATAACGGGGTTGGAGGGCGATGTACTTTTGTAATTTTATAACTACATTAACTGTTAATTTTATTTTCAGAAAATCGGGGTTTCGGATGTAACAACTCTGAAAGAATCTAATGTTGCTTTTGTTGTTTTGGTATGAAACTCTTAGAATTTAATAAATATTTAATAGGCATGTTTCAAATACAAATTGTTAACATTTCTGCTGTAGGCGTTGAAATCCCGCAGGGCTAATTAAAAGAACTGATTATTTAGTTACCTGAGTATTTAGGTTTGATTTCATTGATGACTGTTCCCACCCGAGTATTGTCTGGTGACCAACTCAAAATTTAGCTTCTTCGACTTCATCGGCCATCGCTTTCCAAGGGTCAGGTGCTACCTTTAAAGTAACTAAATCTGCCAATGCACGACTTCGCTTCTGTTGACGACGAATTTTTTATTTTTTATTGTAGCACGTGCATTCTGATTGCACAGTATAATATAAACACTACAGCGACTTTCGAGAGATCATCAAATTTTCGCCGGTCTTCGCTGTCACGGCGGCATGTAAGATTCTCTTGGCAACTGGATATACGTTGGCTGATCACGAAGCGCAATAAACAAAAAAAGAGACAATATGAAGGATTTATCACCGTGAGCATATGGTGGTAACAACTCCATCATTTTATCTTATCCCATCATCTCCATCATTTATCAGTTATATCATCCATTCATCAATTATTTCTCTTTGAATAGATTTTGTTAGAAAACTCGTAATTTTTCTGTAAGAATTCTTTTCCCGCGGTAACGGACTTCATTTGTATAAACATTTTGTAGATAGTTATGCTATTTTTATGAACTGCGTATTAATAATAGAGAGCGTTGTATCGCGGCCACAATACATGGTGTTAGTCCCGCATTGATGGCACTTTCTTGCATCATATTTGTTTATCCAGAGTTTATTTTTGTCATTCAGGCTGGTATGGCTTGAAACCGACAATCACTGTATTCACACACTCACTTCTTGACTGACGCCGTTATATTCCTACCATAGATTGTGTGTCAGTTCCTTTATTAAATTTGTATATTTATAGTAAATACTATAATTATTTGTAATGCAAATTTGAAATGTTATTTGCAATCATTGAGAATTTATTGAAATGGCTAAAGGTACAGATAGACAAAACAATTACAAGCATTTGATACGTAGTGGTGTGTGTCGCGTCGTAACCATTGCTAGTATCGAGCATGCTTGTATAAGCAATTGAAGAGCATGCTAATATATAGCTGAAACAGCTTTTCAATAGCATGTCTATCTGTATCTTTGCTTGCAACATAAAGTTGTCCAACATGTCTCAATCGCATGACACATAAAACCTAGAGATGTGAAAAATTACATTACATTTGTTCGATGTCTGACAACGTGGGTGTTGACAGAGAGAGTTCTTGTTTATCAAACTAAGAATATTTTTCTTACTTGTCATCGTGACTATAGGTCAAATCGGATAAATTAAGGGGAAAGTTAGTTCGTGACTCGACCTCGACGTTGTTCATTGAAGTAATCCCGAGCGAACTGGGAGGCGTTAAATAACTGTCGTAAGAACCTTATCTTTTGATCAGTAGGCGTATAGTGTGCCAGAGAGAGATTAATTTTAATCAGTGTTATTTTCCCACGAGCGCGACAGTTCATGCTAGACTCTGTAATATATTGTCTTTTCAAATAGTGGTCGTTTAGATGTGGTTGATTAATTTTATTTTAAATTTATCTATAAAAACTTTTTTTTTAAATTATCACTAGATAGTACCCGCTACTTCACTTACGTATTATTAGACGTACACAGACTGATTTCGGAACACGATAAACCAAAAGAAAATCATAGATGGTTTGTAACTATGTGTATGGTGGAGGCGATCCCTACCACCCCACTATATTACTGCATATACACCGAATTATCTTGGAACAAGATATACCAAAAGAAAATCATAGATGGGTTTATCAATGTGTGTATGGTATTGTAATTGTATGCCAATATGAATCCAACACATTATAACTGTCTCAATAAAACTTCAATAATAATTAAAATCACCCTTATTGTACCGGCTTGCAGGAATGTTTTTTGAAAAACGTGAAACCTTTTTTATTTCTTACTAAAAGCATAGATATGAATTATCATGTCCCTAATTGAAGACATAATGGATCTTCATATAAACCCGCACTAAAAGGAAGCCTTTGTCCTTCTTCAAAGACCAATATTTCTCTATATCAAAATTAATTAAATTGGGTTAATGAGTTTTTCATGGAAACTTTCATCCCTTTATTTCACCCCTTCAAGTTTTATTTTCACATCATAAGGTAGCCTGTGTCTTTGTCCAAGGTCTAAGATAGCTCCTTACCAAAACTCATTTAAATTAGTTTGAAGTTTGTCAAAAATTCAGAAGGTTGCGTGTTCAAATCACGTCAGGATCGCCACATGTGAGATAATACAATGAAAGAATTCGCTTGTAGCAAAACTGTATAATCCAGATAATTTACAAAAGGTATATCAATGTCAGTAAATCAATAAACAAGTTCGCGTGGAAGCCGATGTAATTTGACCATCCGCACCACCACCAACCACATTTTCTTTTCACAAACTTTCATCCCTTAAAGTTTTATTTTCGCTACAAAAAGTAGCCTATGTTCTTTCCCTAGGTCCAATCTATCTCTATAACAAAATTCATCAAATTTGGTTTATGCGTGGTTATCGCGGCTGATGCGTGAAAACGTATCAGAAATACAGACAGAGATACTTTCGCATTTAAAATATTAATAGTATGGATTTCGAAATATAGAAATGTATTTGGAAACTGTAAAACTGTTGGGAATTATAAGGTCTACAATTTAAAAAAAAAAGGAAAAACTAATAAAATAGTACTACTACATAGACGTATATTCAAAGGAGTGTCACATTATACTTTTTATAAAATTTGTAATTAAATAAAGAATTACAAAGTGAATGGAGTTTACATTTAATAACTAGTAATACAACAAAAACTGTTGGCTGTTTCACTATTTTTTATTTTAATGTATTTTTAATACATATTTTTAAAATATTAGTAGGTAGTGAATTAAATTTGATTTTAACTTTTAAAATGAAGTTAACTCAAATATATTTATTATTTTCAAATAATATTATACCATTTTCCTCACAAAACCAGTTAAATTATGAGAAGTGGTTTGACCAGAAGTAATATATTGAAATAAATAAAAAACAATTTACCATTTCTTAATACAAAGATAAATATACATGTACTTACATAATACACATTTTTCTCGTATCGTTCACTCATTTTAAGTTAACCGTAAAGAATGCCAACATCATGAAATATGAAGAGGCACAGTGAATAATAAATGCGTTCTATATTGGATCCTGCAAACTGTCGTCATCTTGGTTGCGCCATAAGTGGATCGCAGTCAGGGAATACAAAGGGCGGGCAGCGCGATAATGGATTTTAGAATCTGTTTATCCTTCTCTTTCTTGTCAATCTATTAGAGAATTACTGGAGTTGTTTATTACATTCAGGATTCTGCTTGTGTTTTGGACTGAAATAGGTATTACAATACATCTTTAGGTAAAAATTATCTCGAATAAATTATCTGTAATAACAGACAAATGTAGTCGTATATAAATTTCAGTATTTTTAATAAATAAAAAAATATTTCATTTTCCTTTTTAACCCGTATGAAACATTTAAGTGCATTTCCTATAGTGCGGGATAAAAGGCAAATGGATTAGCGGCTTTTAACCGAACGCCGCGCCGCCGCCGGACCGTCGGCCACAGCGGAAATATGGGGAATACGTTCCCAGCGTCCTGGTAATCACGCTCGACTGCTTCTGATGTATTTATGTATTTTATGTTTTCCTTTTTATAATATGTACCTGTCTGTGACTTATTTATTAATCTGATCTGTGAAGGTATAGTTAAAGTATAAAATATCTTGGCGACCGAGATGCACTCGGTGTTTTACAAGAATGTAAAATATTATCTACATACAAAGATTCATCCAAATCATTGAAGCTATTTCCGAGAAACCAATTACATATCAATACATGTTACAAAGTAGTTTCGCTATCCGCGACTTTCTGTATATCCGTTTACTTCTTCTAAACCATACAACAGATTTTCAATGCCATTTTGAGAATTTATTACGCAAGGTTTGCATATATAATACATTCTAACTACATTTTTGTATAGTAGAGAAAATTCAATGTTTTGTAATCAAGTCGTCAAAAAATGATTTTTGGGCGTTTAAATGGCTTACGCTGATTAAACCTTATGAGATAAATCAAAATAATGTTCTAAAGTTCTTCAAAGAGCCTAGACAAAAGTGCGCAATGGCATATGTCTGTCTCCTAAGGTTGACTCACAGTAACCATTTTTATCTTCAACATAATAATTAAACATTAGGTTAGTTGGGAAGCTTTTTCTCCAATTCAGTATTAATCTTTATTCACATAAAAATGCTAGTTAACTTGGACATTTAATGTATATTAAAATCATACCTTTTACATTATATAATTAAAATTAAAATCGTGGAAGATATCAGGGATTCAAAATTACGCGTAACCAAAGAAATCATTTGCAGCAAAACGGATGGCCGGCGCACGCTGTCGCCACCCGCACCGCGTCCTACCTATGTATGGGCTAGGAATTACGCATCACGAGCTAAGTGAATTTTTCTTAACTATTGTGAATACTAAAGCGATACACTCCAGAACAATCGAGCATGCCTTTTCCAACATAAATTACACCACTTTGTAAATTGCAAACGTGCGAAGCTGGGGCGGGTCGCTAATATATATATATATATGTATTACAGGAATTGCTCACTTAATAGTATTAGATGGATTAAATAAATAAAGATTTTTTTAAATAAATAAAGTGTTTTTAAAATATTTACTTTATAGGTTTAGCGATTGACCAAAATCTCATTGATCTCAGATGATGTGGCCTAAGATGATTTTCTAGTTTAGTAATTTATTTTTCGAAAAATTTGAACTACAATAATCGAAACCGAAGTGTGATTTTGGCCCATCTCTAAATCTATTAAGAGTGTATACATAGATAACAAATAGCAAATTGAACTCGCTCTTCTGGGTGGTCGGTTGTACGAGTAGTTATGTAAAAAAAGTCTCATACAACACGAAAATATTTGCATATTAGTGTATCAACTGTTAGAATCTGTTTCTTAAATAATCCTGGTTGGCTTTTGTTATGTCATAAATTAAATTATGTATTACACTGACAACTCGGACAGTGCGATTGCCGGATTTGTAAAGCGGGTGACGGGAGCGACTGAGTTAGCCATCCTAAATTATAATATGAGGATAGGTATTAAGAATCGTAACTTGGTCGTTGTATAATACAATCTCAAAATTAAAGAAAAAGAAGCAACCACAGCCCTTTGTAGCTGAATTGGTGGACTAAGTTCTGTTGTATTTTAAATGTATTTGTTCAAAACGAATATAGTAACAAATCGGCGGGTCACTGATTGAACGAGATCCGCGCCTACATTCACTCGCTACTTCTATTCTATTGTCTTTGAGAATTGTAAACGCTCCATTAAACGAATTTTATATACAAAATAAACGAATTATTGATACGCAAACTCCATAATTAACAGTATTAAATATTAATAACCTATTTTTGTAAAATGTACGGAATAAGATCCTGTAGCAAATAAAAAATTATAACTTTTAAAATAATAGGTACTATAGGTAGGTACCATTGAGGTATTATGTACTACGTACTGGAGAGGACACCTCAGCTGGATTATTTGAAACACGTGTTCGAGTGCATACACTCGCATTCGCAGTCTATGGCAGGCACTTGTTACGATTACACGTTTGAGTGCTAAATTTTACTTTATAAATAAGCCTTCATGGGTACATAAAGAACTCGAGAAATACAAGTAATAGTCGCGATAAGTTGAGACTCGCCTGGAATGCAACCCTCCGCCCGCTATCCCTGTAACTTCCCCTCAAGCTCAAATGTTGTACTGTAGGCAACGCCATTTTTTTATATTTTAGTCTCGTACTGGCTTACGTCACGCAACGACGACGCGTTCCGATTTTATAATCTTATTTGATACTGTTTCGTTAATAGTTATTAGAGTTACTGCTATATTTTATTATTATTTTTTGTGTTAAATTTATTGTTATTATGAAGGGTAAAACTTTATATAGCGGAGATAGAAATCTCGTGTTAAAAGTGTTGGACTTTTTTGAATTTTGTGTGACTTTTTTCCATAAGACCTATAAAAGTGCGAGCGAGAGGTCTGATAAAAATATTTATGACTCAGTTCGCACGCTTGTAATAGTTCAAGTATAATAAAAATAAGGCGGCGTTGTTCCGAGTACAACACTCGCTACATTTAAAAAAATAGCAGAGACGAAGTCGCGGGTGGAAACTTGTTGTGATATTTTTTTGTGCACAGTACAATCATGTGTCTGGGGCATCATCGCCCCCAGGTCTCAACTTATTGCGCACGGGTAGTAAGTTAATTGTATTAATTAGTGCGCGCGTTCACAGCGCGCCGCGCCCCGCGATTTCAAGTTTAGCACAATGTTTGTTCGTAATAGCTGCTATAGTACGTATCACATATTACATAACTAGCGACCCACCCCAGCTTCGCACAGGTACAATTTACAAAATTGTGTATTTTACGTTTAAATAAGCATGATTTAGTTTATCGCTTTAATATTAATTATAACCTCATAACTGCCTCTAGCCTAGAGGTCCTAAACTCGACTGCTATGCACATTGCACAGGTCCTAGGTTCGATTCCCAGGTCGAGCAATGGGTTATTGGGTCTTTCTATGAAATTATCATAAAAATTAAAACATGAGACCTAAAACATACCCGGCAAACTGTAGGTGTACACCTCTGCCTAACACTTCGGAGATACAGGCCTGATGGTACGTTATGTAACTTCATATTTACGAACACTGCGCTTCGCTCGTGACGCGGTATTTATCAATAGCTTTGTTTTAGGTAGGATTTCTTTGATTGCGAATAATTTTGAATTCGTGATATCTTCTACGGTATTCATTTAAATGGAAAACTGTAAAGGACAATATTAATCTAAATTAAATGTTCAAGTTAACTAATGAAGTTATCCCGATAAATATTAATAATAATTTGGAGAAAATAGCTTCGCAAATAACGTAATATTTTTAATTATTAGGATAAAAATAAAAATAGTTACTGTCAGTCAACCTTAGGAGATAGACGTATACCATCGTGATTTTTTTTTTGACTTTTTGAAATTCTTTAGAACATTTAATTTTATGTATTTCATAAGGCTTAGCCTTCGTAAGCCATAAAAGTCTTTATTTTTTGACGACTTGATTACAATTTATTATTTGTTATAGAAAAACTTAATTGGAGTGTATTGTATATATAAACCTTCCGTAAAAAAATTTCGAA
Organism: Saturnia japonica; assembly: GCA_033032175.1. Lineage (NCBI taxonomy): Eukaryota > Metazoa > Arthropoda > Insecta > Lepidoptera > Saturniidae > Saturnia > Saturnia japonica. The sequence continues at coordinate 12,856,909 of CM065314.1, forward strand.
ATGTTAGTAAAAACGCATTAAATTCTGTTGCGTAGGTAGTTCAATAGATTTAAGCGTAAATTCCTCAATGGTACATACCAAGTTTGTAGGTTAGAGACTCCATTTTTTGTGTAATGATGAACCACATACCACATAGGGCAAATGTCAAATAAATGTATTATTACCAGATGGACAATGAAGATTAGGGTGTAAGTACACATGGATGAATTATATACGAAAAATTCTTCACAGCTCTTAATTCCATTTCCTACGAGAGTTTTAAGTTTCATTGAACGGTTCAACACTTGAACTCAGATAATATCTACTTGGCCACATAAATTTTATTCGAAACCTGAACTCAGCTAAAACTTTTTTCTTAGAGTATTATTAGTAAGGAATACCAAAGCTCCCGGTTTAAAAGACTATTTGTGTGGTATATTGACTTTGTTAGTTCACGTAGAAATTATTTCATCATTGTAACAAAGTAGTATAGATATAACAAAGGTCAATGTATCTATATATATATGTATTATAATAAAAAATCACGGTTGAAAAGACAACAATTAAAACCCCATTTCGAAGTAATTTGGTACGAAAGGATATTAATATTAAATTAATGTACCTCTACACATTTATATGAAAGTACCTGACGAACAAACTGCGCTCAGTGTCTTAAAAAAAAAAGAAAAGCCCATATCTAGATAATCTTTAAATGTAAAACATTATCTGAATACAAAGTTTCATCCAAATCGTTTGAGCCGATTCCGAGAAGACAATTATATATATATACAAGAATATGACCAGCATTAAAATCATACGTTTTATTATTTGGAACAAGAAGGCATTTTTAATGTATCTACGAATATGTATTCAATAAAAGTAGCTAAAGTTGCACCTATTTCCAGAACAACAACTTCCATATACAGTAATTTAAGTTTTAGACTCATGCAAAAGTTGCACCCATATGCGCGTAGAAATTAAGAGAGATGTGACTTCGTATAGGTCATTAGGATACCGTGGGTGCAACTCTAATGCAAACTGAAACTAACTTTAGTCTCGTAGTCGTCTGAACCTTGATACAAACTGAACTTTCTTCCATTATAGTAGATTTCACCGAGAGGTGATGGTATTAAAAGCAAAAATAGATAAAACCTTTGTATTGTTTGTCATTGTTGATTCGGTTAAAAAAATACTTAAAAGAATATACTTAACATAATGAGAATAAGTAAACATTGTTATAGTTTACAAATCTTAGAACATCATTTGATTAATAAAGACACAAATAAGTAAAAGTTAATTAGCAATAACACTAAAAGGTATTTTTTAACAATGTCATTATTTTCATATCTATACAATTAAAAAAATTGAAGTGTCTGTTTGTAATGTCAAAATAACAGTTTTTTACTAAGTGCATATGAAAGTATATACGATACCTGTTCGAGAAGGTTCGCGACGTACGATTCGCGTGACGTACGCTGGGCCCTAGAATCGATCTTCACGAATCACGATCCCTTTCGAACCTATTGCTGCGATACGCAGTAACTAATTACAAATAAACAAGACTTGTGTGTGTGTGGAGTGAATTTTATGTACATGGGTGTAACCGCCTCAAATCGCAGGACTCTAGCACCGCAAACAATCAGTTCAACAAAACTCCTGGGACACCAACTTAACGTTATACAATACAAGGCAAAATACAACTAAGACACTACCGAAAATTACTTGTGATGTAGCGCTCTTTAAACCACAAGCAGAAGCGCGGAACTATCTTCTAAGGAACACCCACAATAAGCACACCAAACACTAGGTAAGGTAACAGTCGCCCCACGTATTACTAACACGCTTAGGCTTATCACGTTCCCCATGTTACTTCCTTCCTCCCAGGAGGCAGGAACACGTATATAATATGTATAAGTTAGTTGAGCTCGAATTTCTACGTATAGTTATTTAGCCAGGTTAAGGCTTGATTGCAACTACGCCAATAGCCCAAGACGAGATTCGGCCACTGTGGCACCCTTGAGAATGTTGCCACGATTTTGCCGCACGCCCCCAAGCCACGGTGAAGCTGTAAAAGCCGTCTGAGGCTCCAGGACCCTTATGGCTAACAATATCGTCAGGTCGGTGTATATCTATCGATAGGCTTTTATATGTATTATGATAAGCTCGCCACAGTGACTTTGTTTTGGTTTGTCTTGTTTACAAATCAGCCGGTGTATGTCTGCCGATAAGCTTGCAGGTCGGTATGACGGTGACGATCGTCAATTGTTTTTTGATTGTATTGTACTTACCACTAGGCACTGCGATGTCAATTTGCCGTGCTACTATAAAAGAAAGCATAGAAGGAGTAAATTTCAATAGAAACTTCACAGTATTTTTGTTTTGTTAGGAAATATATTTCGTTTTTAGTTTCATTTTGCTCTGAAGCAATAAAATCTTTAGTTTATGTACCTTTGGAGAACGCAATCAGTGTAGAAATACTGAATTGAGTAACAATTTGCGTAGCGCTGGATGCTCGGTTTTCTCCCTTGTTATTCTGAAGACATTGGAGACAAGTTTCATGATTAAACTAGAACTAACTAGCATGGAATGTACTGTGTATTATGTATCTAATTTATTTTGTATTCAATAAAATGCTTGAGAGCGAGGGAATTGTTAGGTAAAAACTTTGAATAAATGGATAAGTATTACATTTAGTATTATTTAAGTCGATGCTGTATACTGTTACTCTTTATTTATTATCACTTGATTGCTACATTACCCTAAAATTGCTAAGGAATGTATAATATTTAATTTGCATTGTGGGGTCCTAGAGGTATTGTTGAAACGATATTAATTTATATAAAAAAAAAAAACAATTTCAGGATAAAGTTCAAAGATTAAAAATAATAATATTTATTTACGCATTTATAACAATAGGAGGATAATATTATTTCAATAAAGCAAAATGTCCATTATTTGTTATTTTTATTACCGGATTAGAAAAAAAAAGTTGCACTCCGGGAGTGCCAACAGATGTGAAAACTTAGTTATTGGGTTATGAATTCCATTTTATTTATGAATTGTATTTTATTAATTTTTAGAAACTTTAAAATACATTTAATATTCTTTTATGAAAGACGCGTTCGCGGTCTGCTATATGTACATGTATATACACATATATATATATATATATATATATATATATATATATATATATATGTATTATATATATATGCACACAATATAGCTGCGTCTCGTAACGGTGTCGCGAGTCTAGAAATTTTATCTCAACTAAAAATATGCGTACCGCGCTAAAAGAAGTTTTCACTTCAAAAACAGACCAGAAAAAGAAGAAAACCAACTTCAATGATTATGAAGAGTTCCCTGGTGTATCTTCGAAGTTGAAGGTCCAATGATAATGAAATTAAAATGGGACCACCTTTGAGGTATCCCCTATCTAACAAAAATATAATCATTGAAGTCGGTTCATAAACAAATAAGTCAATATACATTCGAATTGAGTATCTAACCTCCGTCTTTTTTTAAGGCGGTTAATAAAACAGAAACAATTTATAGTGTAGCAATTTTTGTTGTAGCGATGTAGAATCAAATCATTTTGAATATACTGTAATTTAAATTTGAACTATAATTCATTTTTTATATCTTAATCATTAGTGAATAATTATATTACTAGCTTTTACAGTTTTTTTTTTTAATTCATTTACTTAGGCTTTTGCCCCAGATTATTCATATTGGTAGCGTTTTTGTGATATAGCTTGGTTTTTGTTCATAAGTGAAGTGGATTATAAATATAAGCTGAAAGCATTCATTCGGGGATCCCACAAAAACTCCCTAGAAAGTTCTAACAAGGGAGCCACCATCTTGTTAGACTGCTGAAGTCGTCATAACACAGGACACTATATTAAACTTGATAATGGCAGTAATGGTCTTCATTAAAGAGGACTAGGAAGTTAGGAAAAAGAAGAAGACCCGAGAGTTTCCTTGTAATATTTTCTCGTTGAGTTTTAGTTTAAGTCTGTATTTCACTTTAAAAGTAAAGATGGTCGGAATATATTTATAATGTTCAATTACTTTTTCAAGTAGGTACTTGAAATATTTTAAATGTAAACAATGACATCGAAACTCTGTTATACCATATTGTGCTATTAGATAGGCAAACTGGTCGTTTGAAAAGTTATCTTCAGTTGAAATTGCGATCTATCGATAGGTATTATTTCCTTTTCCACTCTTAGTGGAAGTGGAGTACATTGTTCGTCGAGTAAACTGAATTAGGAACGTTTTTCTTCATTTTATATCTCTCACCCTCTGAAGAGCGACGAAGCGTTGAATTATTGGACTTACTTTATTTTATAAAACGATTTCGTCTTCAAGACGCTTTTGTTTACTTTACTACAAAACGTTATGCGAGTTTCTGCTTCACTGTTTATTAATATAAAGTGATAGTAAATTGACTTTCATTAGGTAATATATATCCGCGTTACGCTTTCAGAATTTGCTATGTAAAATTTTATTTTTGTGAATTATATAAATCATAGTAAAAATGAAATGTAAGTTTTCGTTAAAATCACCTAAACTGATTTTAATATTCATTAATAAAATTATTTTATTTACTATTAAAATTTTATTATTGGACACCAGAGAAACTACCATTGTTTTAATTTGTGTATTTTGTCTTATGCTTTCTTTTTTCTCACTTTAGTCTGTTCAAAACTTTACTAAATGAACAATCAAATATATAGTTTCTCTTTTATTAATACAAAAGATGGCCAGTATATGTATAGTATAAGCATTTAGATTGAGGTGCTTTGTAGTTACCGTAAATAATAATAAAAAAACTAGCCGTCTTACTTATAAAGTTGACTAAGTTTAAGCAATGCTTATTTTTATCTTTGTTTTCTTTTAACAATATACATTAGACAAAGAATTAAATACTTTAACCAATTATTACATTTTGACAGAATTATTTAAGTAGAGCCGTAGATGTTTCAAATATTGTATTTGAATTTTTCTAGAGTATATCTTCTACGATATCGGGTCCTACAAACGAAGTGTTAAAGGCATCTCTGCAGTCCGGCATAACAGCTATGGCTGCCGATGGCATTTATCATCTGCGATATTTTGCAGAGCTACTATAAAAAAAATTAATTTGACGGATTGCAGGAATACAGATTTTTATCTGCGTGTGTGACGTGCGTACCAAACCCCGTTTCCTTTTCATTAAGTTTCCACGCACAATATTGCACGCTGGTCGTAAACTCCGTCCTAGCGAGGTGGCTACTTACACATAGACTTCGTACTTACAAGTTTCTGTGCCGTCCGAAGTAATGAGACAAGGAAAATAGCGTTTCATTAAATTTCAACCTTGTATAAGGGTTTATTTTTGTTAAAGCGTGATCAAATATTTAAACTAACATTAATAAATCTAAACAATCGACAATCGAGCTTAACGAAGAATTTAGTATACTTACATATAAGTTTTTATTATTTGATCTATATCTAATGGATATCAGAATAAAAATAAGTTTTAGTCATAATCCACAATAAAATGAAAAATACAAAATAAAATATATACACATTAAGGTAGGGGAAAAAGTTTTTTTGCATAACGTAAGTATAAACTTGTTATATAATTTCTTTGGCTGTACTATTTGTATCTGGCTGGTTTTGATAATATCAAAAAAGGTTACATTAAAAATAAATAAGAAAAAAGTTGTTTCTCGCTATTTTTCATTTGTTTTTCTTTGTTTAAAAAAGAATGAATCTAATGAAGAAAATCGGTACATTTTAAAATATTATTACAAAAAGGCAAAAATACAACTCAAGCAGCGAAAAAAATTTGTGATGTTTATGGACCTAATGCAGTGTCAGTAAGAGTAGCACAAAGTTGGTTCAAATGTTTTCAGTACGGAAATTTTGATGTTAAAGATGCATCTCGCTCTGGTCCCGTGTTACGAATTAAATGGACGCCATTTTTGAAAAAGTAGAGCAAGTTCGGCATATCAGTAGTTACGATGTAGCTGAAGAACTGGAAATTGACCACAAAATAAGTTTAACCCATTTGAAGAAAACTGGCTATACCAAAAAGCTCCATATTTGGTGGCCACACGAGCTCACTGAAGGAAACCCAAGAATCGTATACTCATTTGCGATTCATTATTGAGACGTAATGAAAACGAGCGGTTTTTTCAAGGAATTGATAAATGACGATGAAAAGTGGATCACGTACGACAGACAAGTGTGAAAAAGGTCGTGGTCTAAGGTCGGCCAGGCTTCACAGACTGTGGCTAAATCTGGGCTAACTCGAAATAAGGTTATGCTGTGTGTATTGTGGGACTGGAAGGGCATTGTTCATTATGAGCTTTTACCGCCCGGCAAAACCATCGATTGGATCTCTACTTCCAACAACTGATGAGATTAAAGGAAACAGTTGAAAGAAAGTGGCCAGAATTGATCAACAGGAATGGTGTGTTCTTTCATTACGATAACGCTAGACCACACACATCTATAGCCACTCAGCAAAAATTAAGAGAGTTTGGCTGGGAGGTGTTAGTACATCCACCATATATATAGCCTTGACCTTGCACTTTCAGATTTTCACCTGTTTCGGTCTCTTCAGAATTCTTTAGGTTCTGTAAGGTTCACATCAAGAAAGGACTGCCAAAACTATTTTTTTGATCAGAAGTCCCAAAGTTTCTACAGCAACGGGATCATGTCTCTACCTACAAAATGATAGAAAGTCATCGAACAAAACAGTACATAATTATACTGTAAATAAACTTAAAAAAAATCTCTTGAGTTTTCATATAAAAATGCGAAGAAACTTTTTCCCCGACCTATTATAAAAGGTTTTGTCCTGAATGACTGACTGACGGATCAACGCACAGCCTAAACGCTAATCGTAGAGACCTGAAACTTGGCGGGTGTGTTCTATGTATAACGTAGACATTCGATAAGAAAGGATTTTCCAAAGTTCTACCCTAAGGGGCGAAAAAGGGGGCAAAATTTGTATGAGACAACGTGATTCCTTGTCCAATCTACTTCAAATTTTGCATAAACCTTTTTAACAGAATTGATGGAAGACGTGTTTCGTATTTTATTGAAATTCATCCCTAATGGGGTTAAAAAGGGGTAGAAAATTATTTTGGCGATGACTTGCTTTGAAGTTAATATCAATATCCTTAGTGCTTTTGATTTAAATTACATTTTATTTTGACACGTGTTTGAAAACTCAATCAGATTCTATTCAAAAAAGGTTGAACTTAATTAAAAACATAAGCAAATACTCTTTAAAATTGGAATGTCTCGAAAGTCACCATACTATATTAGTACCTCAATTGAAGGTTAAAGGTTAAAGAGGTTATGCACTTTTAGGACACGGCCTCATAGGGATGCAGAGTTCGATATTTGAAATGGTAAGGACTGGAACATTGTGGTTATATATTATAAGAATCATTCCATATTAAAAAAACAAAACATGTAAAACCTATCCCAATACCAACCAATAATATAATAAAGCAGAAAAGTTTTTTGTTACGTAAGTCGGAAGTCGAAACCCTCGCGAACTGCTTTAGCCGCATGCGCTGGCTTAACGGTTAATGATACGTCAATAGAATGTTCTACAAAAATATTGGCCATTAGTATATTTAAAAAAAGTCACAATAAGGTATTTTGCAAAGTTTTTTTGTTGAAGATTAAAAATTAATTTATTATCATTATTTTTAAGCATGGCATATTAATCCTTATGAACAAAATTTACTTCATCATAAGGACAATTTATAATGAAGATAAACTTCGTCTTTTACAAGATGTTATTTGGACGCATAGTTTGAGAGATAATACAAAATTAAAATAATTCAACACTCGGCTCGGGTCTATGTCTTTAGTAGTAGTGGCGCGAACGAGCCGTTCGATGCCGCGATGAGACCACCTGGCCGCCCGATAAAAATATTGTCTTTATTGAAGTACTAGCTGGTACTCGCGATTTCTTCTGCGTATTATTGGATATACACAGACTGATCTCGGAACATAATAAACCAAAAAAATCGCCGTTTTTGCATGATTGAATAACAAACATAGAAACTTTCCATTTATTATATTTGTAGAGTAACACTGGTTTAACCATGACTTTTACCGGGATAAAAAGTACCCTATGTGTTATTCCAGGTCATAGACTATCTGTGTGCCAAATTTCAGCCCTTTTAGCGTGATTGAATAACAAACATTCAAACATACACTTTAAAAGTAAAGATTGTCGGAATATATTTATAATGTTCACTTACTTTTACAAATAGGTACTTGAAATATTTTAAATGTAAACAATGACATCGAAACTCTGTTATACCATATTGTGCTATTAGATAGGCAAACTGGTCGTTTGAAAAGTTATCTTCAGTTGAAATTGCGATCTATCGATAGGTATTATTTCCTTTTCCACTCTTAGTGGAAGTGGAGTACATCGTTCGTCGAGTAAACTGAATTAGGAACGTTTTTCTTCATTTTATATCTCTCACCCTCTGAAGAGCGACGAAGCGTTGAATTATTGGACTTACTTTATTTTATAAAACGATTTCGTCTTCAAGACGCTTTTGTTTACTTTACTACAAAACGTTATGCGAGTTTCTGCTTCACTGTTTATTAATATAAAGTGATAGTAAATTGACTTTCATTAGGTACTATATATCCGCGTTACGCTTTCAGAATTTGCTATGTAAAATTTTATTTTTGTGAATTATATAAATCATAGTAAAAATGAAATGTAAGTTTTCGTTAAAATCACCTAAACTGATTTTAATATTCATTAATAAAATTATTTTATTTACTATTAAAATTTTATTATTGGACATCAGAGAAACTACCATTGTTTTAATTTGTGTATTTTGTCTTATGCTTTCTTTTTTCTCACTTTAGTCTGTTTAAAACTTTACTAAATGAACAATCAAATATATAGTTTCTCTTTTATTAATACAAAAGATGGCCAGTATATGTATAGTATAAGTATTTAGATTGAGGTGCTTTGTGGTTACCGTAAATAATAATAAAAAACTAGCCGTCTTACTTATAAAGTTGACTAAGTTTAAGCAATGCTTATTTTTATCTTTGTTTTCTTTTAACAATATACATTAGACAAAGAATTAAATACTTTAACCAATTATTACATTTTGACAGAATTATTTAAGTAGAGCCGTAGATGTTTCAAATATTGTATTTGAATTTTTCTATAGTATATCTTCTACGATATCGGGTCCTACAAACGAAGTGTTAAAGGCATCTCTGCAGTCCGGCATAACAGCTATGGCTGCCGATGGCATTTATCATCTGCGATATTTTGCAGAGCTACTATAAAAAAAATTAATTTGACGGATTGCAGGAATACAGATTTTTATCTGCGTGTGTGACGTGCGTACCAAACCCCGTTTCCTTTTCATTAAGTTTCCACGCACAATATTGCACGCTGGTCGTAAACTCCGTCCTAGCGAGGTGGCTACTTACACATAGACTTCGTACTTACAAGTTTCTGTGCCGTCCGAAGTAATGAGACAAGGAAAATAGCGTTTCATTAAATTTCAACCTTGTTTAAGGGTTTATTTTTGTTAAAGCGTGATCAAATATTTAAACTAACATTAAGAAATCTAAACAATCGACAATCGAGCTTAACGAAGAATTTAGTATACTTACTTAAAAGTTTTTATTATTTGATCTATATCTAATGGATATCAGAATAAAAATAAGTTTTAGTCATAATCCACAATAAAATGACAAATACAAAATAAAATATATACACATTAAGGTAGGGGAAAAAGTTTTTTTGCATAACGTAAGTATAAACTTGTTATTTAATTTCTTTGGCTGTACTATTTGTATCTGGCTGGTTTTGATAATATCAAAATGTTACATTAAAAATAAATAAGAAAAAAGTTGTTTCTCGCTATTTTTCATTTGTTTTTCTTTGTTTAAAAAAGAATGAATCTAATGAAGAAAATCGGTACATTTTAAAATATTATTACAAAAAAAGGCAAAAATGCAACTCAAGCAGCGAAAAAAATTTGTGATGTTTATGGACCTAATGCAGTGTCAGTAAGAGTAGCACAAAGTTGGTTCAAATGTTTTCAGTACGGAAATTTTGATGTTAAAGATGCATCTCGCTCTGGTCCCGTGTTACGAATTAAATGGACGCCATTTTTGAAAAAGTAGAGCAAGTTCGGCATATCAGTAGTTACGATGTAGCTGAAGAACTGGAAATTGACCACAAAATAAGTTTAACCCATTTGAAGAAAGCTGGCTATACCAAAAAGCTCCATATTTGGTGGCCACACGAGCTCACTGAAGGAAACCCAAGAATCGTATACTCATTTGCGATTCATTATTGAGACGTAATGAAAACGAGCGGTTTTTTCAAGGAATTGATAAATGACGATGAAAAGTGGATCACGTACGACAGACAAGTGTGAAAAAGGTCGTGGTCTAAGGTCGGCCAGGCTTCACAGACTGTGGCTAAATCTGGGCTAACTCGAAATAAGGTTATGCTGTGTGTATTGTGGGACTGGAAGGGCATTGTTCATTATGAGCTTTTACCGCCCGGCAAAACCATCGATTTGGATCTCTACTTCCAACAACTGATGAGATTAAAGGAAACAGTTGAAAGAAAGTGGCCAGAATTGATCAACAGGAATGGTGTGTTCTTTCATTACGATAACGCTAGACCACACACATCTATAGCCACTCAGCAAAAATTAAGAGAGTTTGGCTGGGAGGTGTTAGTACATCCACCATATATATATATATATAGCCTTGACCTTGCACTTTCAGATTTTCACCTGTTTCGGTCTCTTCAGAATTCTTTAGGTTCTGTAAGGTTCACATCAAGAAAGGACTGCCAAAACTATTTTTTTGATCAGAAGTCCCAAAGTTTCTACAGCAACGGGATCATGTCTCTACCTACAAAATGATAGAAAGTCATCGAACAAAACAGTACATAATTATACTGTAAATAAACTTAAAAAAAAAATCTCTTGAGTTTTCATATAAAAATGCGAAGAAACTTTTTCCCCGACCTATTATAAAAGGTTTTGTCCTGAATGACTGACTGACGGATCAACGCACAGCCTAAACCGCTAATCGTAGAGACCTGAAACTTGGCGGGTGTGTTCTATGTATAACGTAGACATTCGATAAGAAAGGATTTTCCAAAGTTCTACCCCTAAGGGGGCGAAAAAGGGGGCAAAATTTGTATGAGACAACGTGATTCCTTGGTCCAATCTACTTCAAATTTTGCATAAACCTTTTTTAACAGAATTGATGGAAGACGTGTTTCGTATTTTATTGAAATTCATCCCCTAATGGGGTTAAAAAGGGGTAGAAAATTATTTTGGCGATGACTTGCTTTGAAGTTAATATCAATACTCCTTAGTGCTTTTGATTTAAATTACATTTTATTTTGACACGTGTTTGAAAACTCAATCAGATTCTATTCAAAAAAGGTTGAACTTAATTAAAAACATAAGCAAATACTCTTTAAAATTGGAATGTCTCGAAAGTCACCATACTATATTAGTACCTCAATTGAAGGTTAAAGGTTAAAGAGGTTATGCACTTTTAGGACACGGCCTCATAGGGATGCAGAGTTCGATATTTGAAATGGTAAGGACTGGAACATTGTGGTTATATATTATAAGAATCATTCCATATTAAAAAAACAAAACATGTAAAACCTATCCCAATACCAACCAATAATATAATAAAGCAGAAAAGTTTTTTGTTACGTAAGTCGGAAGTCGAAACCCTCGCGAACTGCTTTAGCCGCATGCGCTGGCTTAACGGTTAATGATACGTCAATAGAATGTTCTACAAAAATATTGGCCATTAGTATATTTAAAAAAAGTCACAATAAGGTATTTTGCAAAGTTTTTTTGTTGAAGATTAAAAATTAATTTATTATCATTATTTTTAAGCATGGCATATTAATCCTTATGAACAAAATTTACTTCATCATAAGGACAATTTATAATGAAGATAAACTTCGTCTTTTACAAGATGTTATTTGGACGCATAGTTTGAGAGATAATACAAAATTAAAATAATTCAACACTCGGCTCGGGTCTATGTCTTTAGTAGTAGTGGCGCGAACGAGCCGTTCGATGCCGCGATGAGACCACCTGGCCGCCCGATAAAAATATTGTCTTTATTGAAGTACTAGCTGGTACTCGCGATTTCTTCTGCGTATTATTGGATATACACAGACTGATCTCGGAACATAATAAACCAAAAAAATCGCCGTTTTTGCATGATTGAATAACAAACATAGAAACTTTCCATTTATTATATTTGTAGAGTAACACTGGTTTAACCATGACTTTTACCGGGATAAAAAGTACCCTATGTGTTATTCCAGGTCATAGACTATCTGTGTGCCAAATTTCAGCCCTTTTAGCGTGATTGAATAACAAACATTCAAACATACATACTTTCACATTTATTATATTAGTAGGATTATAAATCATCAATCAGTGATTTCTTCTAAATTATATGCGGATGAAACCGCGGGGCACAGCTAGTGTACGATAAAATTCATTGTAGGCATTTACCTAAGATTAGCTTAGAAATAGTAAACAAAAAGGAAGTACAATTAATTGAAATAATGTGAGTGAAAAATTTAAACTTGAAGTTTAGACACAATATAAAGAAACAAAGGTTCGGCAAAGTTGTGTTCGTACATAATGCAGAATTATACCTAACACATCAATGTTGGTTTATTTCAAAGTTAAACACAATCATAATGTTTTAACACGTTTTTATAACGGTTTTAGTAGAAACACCGTACGCGTACCTCAGGTAATACTCGGGAGGAGAGCGAATTAAAACTAATGGAACACTTAATTTCTCGTGAGAATAAAGCTCCGCGCTCAACTCTGACCCACTGATTTTGTTACCTACTGTTTGTGAGTCTCATTTGTGCATATTTTGTAGTTTTTTTTTAAATAATACCTACATATACGAAATAATACATATGAGATCATAAACAAATTGTTGTTGTTGCGGACAGCGAGCGGGGCAAGCGAATAACGATAGTCTAATAGTATAGAATGAACAAATAAATGAAATAATACGTGTTAGGAATAAGGTTTATAAATACGTGTTAGGAATAGATATAATAATATGAACTGAATATGTGTGAATATGTGTATTTTAAAACGATTACAATAAGAATATAGCTAGTTGTAAGTTTAAATGTATAAATTTCACTAGTTGTAAGGATGAACCATGCCAGACTCGGAACATCTGGCATGGCGACTCATGGTACTGCCGTCCCTCTCCCACGGTTAGCCTCGCTCTGTGGAGAGCGCGCACACAGGGCGTGCGCGCTCATTGGCTAAGCGACGCCCCGCACGGAATCCATCGCACGACCGGTTGCGAGGCAAAGGGCGAGGTTAAATATAGCGGAGAGGGCGGCAGTACTACGATCAGTTCGAGAAATACCACAACACCAGCAACAGCAAGCAGCGAATCTACAAGCAAACTACAGTCAAGAACGTTATTAAGAAACCACATTGTTACTACGAACTACTGTAACTTTGTTAGAAACAAGAATAAAACAAGCGCTATTAATTTAGCACACATTAAAATATTGTGGACGTCTTTTATTGACAATAGTTGTTTTGTGTAAGGTTACTCAAAAACATTTCTTTGAAAAAACGTGACTACCTTCCGTTTTGCAGAATGAGTGTGGGTGGTATACAAATATGTTAGCAAGTAACACATAAGCGTCCAGAGATTGTGATTTATAATAATTACTCGCAGCGTTATCCTAGTTATTTACCATTATACATATAATTCATAATTAATAATTTAGTTAATCATCATATAAATTGATATTGTAAACTTATTACTACATAATCTGACTTACGATTAATTTGGTATAAAGCGGGTAGGACAATGATTAATTTTATATAAAGCGGGTAGGACTGCGATTATTTTGATATACAAGCGGGTACGTCAAGCCTTGAAGGATGCATTCGTGAAAGTAACCTCTTAGACAACGATACTCTGTCTGAATAAACCACGAAATATTAAACTATTGGACTATTATTCCACAAGACCCACAAGTTTTAACATCTCAGAAGTGGGATATAATCAAAACCACAATAAAGACCCGTCAAGCATCAGTGTCTAAACGTTCCCGGCCTTGTGACTGGGACATGGAATCGTCGACCAGCAGACCAAACCCTGTTGACGCCGACCACCAATCTGATGGCACAACTACGCCACCTGCAAGGAAAATGTTAAAAACTCTGCTAACAAAAGAAATACATAAGGCCATACAAGCTCTGGATGACCAGCCTCCGAAGAAACACCAAGCTGCATCTTTGATCCCTGAATTTGATCCAGAGAATGAAGATTACACTGTGACAACTTGGCTGAAGAAGATTGCTTGGCGAGATCCACAGTTGGGACGAAAATACGAAATCCTTCCACCTACAAGACAAGCTGAGGGGTCAAGCACGTAAATGGTATAACCGTCTGGAAGAATACGACTACTCATGGGAAGAATGGAAGGAATTGCTAACCCGTACATTCCATAAGCATCGCGATTATGCAACCATTTTGGAAGAAATGCTTAATAGGAAGAAACTGCCTGCTGAGAGCATGACTAAATATTTTCAAGAAAAAATCGCCATGTGCTTCCGTTGTAAACTGTCAAATGCCGCTACAGTATCATGCATTATCCGAGGTCTACCTTCTGCCCTGCAATCCAACGCGAGGGCGTTCCAGTGCAATCGACCCGAGGAATTATATGAAGGATTTCTATCTGCTTTAGATGACTATCGCTCTCCGCATCGAGTCTCGGAATACAATCCCCGCACATCTAAGGAAAATACCCGCCAGGCCGATAAACGAGGGTTAATTGACGAGATGCATCCTTGCCCACGGTGTAAGAGAACTGGTCATTTATTACGGAACTGTCACATGGCCGACCAACGCGTATGTTTTAAATGTGGGGTACAGGGTCACATAGCCCCACGGTGCCCCAATAACCTTAAATCTAACAGCGATGCAACTACCAATGTTAAAGAGATAAAGCTTATACAGAACTACAACATCAAGAAGTCCTCTAAAGTCAACGGAGTCTATGTGAAGTCTTACTTGGACACGGGTAGTCAAGTTAATTTACTCAATAGAGGTGGCTCAAAACTGCTTAACTTGGAGGTTAAGCCAGCATACGTCCCTCTCAAGGGATTCAATGGTGATGTCATCGCGAGCCAAGGGGAAGTTCAATTTAGACTGCAACTTGACGACATTGACATACTTTGCAAAGCTCATCTAACAGATGTGAATATGAACGAATTTGTTGATCGGCCAGCCCATCATAAATAGCGATGGGATATCATTAACTATCAAAAATGGTGCAGCCACACTCCAAACCGTTGAATCAGAATTTCCAGTCTCTGTGGATGCGGCCGAAAGAAACTGCCATTTCAAAGTGGCTACGGCCTGCCAGGAAAGATTACCGCCAGGGACCTCTATCATCAAGGTGCACATACTTGGAAACTACGATAACAACGAGGTGGTTTCGCCAGCCCGACATTATGACTTGCAGGGTGTCTCCTACTCTTTGCCGGCTACACTGCTACGCGGCCGTCAAGGTTACCTGAAGGTTGTGAATACGGGTAGCGAGGACGTCAATTGGGAAGCGGGCACAATCTTATCAAGAGCCGAAAGCTGCGAGCAAGTGCCGATTTGCGAGGTCAGTGTTAATGTAAAGTCTGGTCTAAAGTCTAGCCTAAGCCCTTGCCTATGCCACACTTCAGAATCCATTTTCAGTATAAGTAATAGCCATACCAATTCGTCTAAGTTGGGGTATGATTCTTTAGATATCGGTCCTATAAGTATAAATGAGCGTGCGGAACTAATCTCGTTATTGACTAAATACAGTAACTGTTTTGCACATGACACGAAAGACTTGGGGTGTTCAAATTTAGTTCAAATGCAAATAAAATTAAAAAAAGATCAACCCATTTTCTATAGACCCTATAGAATTTCGTTCAGTGAACAACAAATTGTAAAGTCAAAAATTTCCGAACTATTAGATGCGGGTATCATTAAAGAATCTGAATCAAGCTACGCTTCCCCAATTGTATTGGTTAGGAAGAAAGATGGTGGGAGTAGGTTATGTATTGACTACCGGGCATTAAATGCGACCACAATACGCGATAGATCAACCAGGTGAATTAAAACTAACAGCCGTATCTCAGTTCCCAACTCCTCATAATGTACATGGTATTAGGCAGTTTATAGGTTTATGTAGTTACTTTCGGAAATTCATTTTTAATTTTGCAGTTATTGCGCGCCTCCTTACTGAACTAACTAAGAAAAATGTCCCGTGGGTTTGGAGTGACGAACAAATGCAAAGCTTCAATGAACTTAAAAATAAATTATGTAGTAAGCCGGTTTTAGCCATTTTTGACCTTTTGTTATCGTTAGAAATTCATACGGATGCTTGTAAACTAGGTATAGCCGCGATTTTGATGTAAAAACAAACTGAGGGTATTTTACGCCCTGTAATTTATTTTAGTCGGGTTACAACCCGCGAAGAGTACTTTTATCATAGTTACGAACTTGAAACATTAGCGGTTGTCGAATCATTACGAAGATTTCGTGTTTTATGTCCGGATAGTTACAGATTGTACCGCGGTACGCGCTACGTTGACAAAACGCGATTTAATTCCCCGAATTGCTCGATGGTGGCTTTTGATTCAGGATTATGATTTTGAGATTGATTATAGACCCGGGGAGCGAATGAGACATGTAGACGCATTAAGTCGAAATCCGGTTGAGGGGGGGGCGAATTTCAGACTTGCATAATGGTAATCGCCTAATAGTTCCGCGTGTCGCTCGTTGGAAAATTTTACAAATACACCATGATGATATCGGTCATGTAGGTCTAAAGCGTTGTACAGAGATAATTAAGGCGAATTTCTGGTTCCCAAGAACTACTGAACCAATGAAAATGATACACATTGACCACCTCGGACCCTTCAACTATACGCGTATTGAAGAAGATTTTCTGCCTATTTGGGTTTCCTGCGCGTGTAGTCTCCGACCACGGAAAGGCTTTTACGAGTAGGCACTTCAAGAGTTTCTCGGTTGAAAAACAGTTTAGACACACTTTATGTACAATTGCTTGCCCGCGTGCGAATGGTCAGGTAGAAAGAACAAACCGTACTATCTTAGATGCGTTAAGGGCCACTGAACCTAGTGAGGCGGGAAACAATTGGGATAGCAGCTTGCCTAATATCGTATGGGGTATCAACAATACTATAAATGTATCGACAGGGTATAAACCTTATGATTTGATGTTCGCTCAATCGGGAAGATCTGTATGCGATGTATCTATCCCTGGCCAGGAATGCGAGCCTGTACATGCTAGACGGACTAAGGCCACAGCCCGCAATAAACTAGCCAGTGCTAGGATGAAGAGACAGTATGACAAGAAACGAAAGAGTAGTATAATCTATAAGCTAGGAGATTTTGTGCTGTGGAAGCAGGCTCCAGTCAGTAGTGCTGGCAAAATCAATACTAAATTAGATGATATTTATTCAGGGCCTTATGTAGTTATTAGGGTTATGGGGAATGACGAGTATAAAATTAGAAGCTTAAAGGGAATAAGGGGATACAAGAAATTCTCAGGGCTCGTTTCAGCAGATGCAATTAGGCCTTATATCAGTGTTGCCTCTATGTCCGATAGTGGTAGTAGTACAGACGAACAAGTTGAAACTGAAGACCTTATAGATCTCTTGGAAAGTTAGTTTTTCAATATTAGCAGTAACCTAAACTTTCTTGTTTTGATTGCGGGAGCAATCTTTGCAGGACGGCCGAGTGTAACAACCATCCGGAAGCACATTGTATCGCGCCACGGTACTGCCCACCGGAAGCACTACCGTACGTAATGCCTAGTGCTGCCACCGGAAGTGTCGCCATAAGCTTTTTTTTTTTTTTTTTTAGAACTGACTACACTGTTAGCCTTAGGGGCCCTAAAGCCGCTGCGGCTTTTACAGCTTCACCGGACTTGAACGCCATAAGCCAAGCCAAGCCAAGCCATATAACTACCCCACCCGCCGATAGCGCCATATCGCCACGCCTTACGAGTGGGGTAGGGATAGCCAGCCATAAAAAGCCGTGCGTGCTTCGACTCGTGGCAGTCTTACACTACATCAAAGACTTCCGAATGTAAGGTTAAGGTTACACCTGTTACGTGTATGAGGACATACACGTTGTCAGGATGGTCGAATGTAAGGTTACTCAAAAACATTTCTTTGAAAAAACGTGACTACCTTCCGTTTTGCAGAATGAATGTGGGTGGTATACAAATATGTTAGCAAGTAACACATAAGCGTCCAGAGATTGTGATTTATAATAATTACTCGCAGCGTTATCCTAGTTATTTACCATTATACATATAATTCATAATTAATAATTTAGTTAATCATCATATAAATTGATATTGTAAACTTATTACTACATAATCTGACTTACGATTAATTTGGTATAAAGCGGGTAGGACAATGATTAATTTTATATAAAGCGGGTAGGACTGCGATTATTTTGATATAAAAGCGGGTACGTCAAGCCTTGAAGGATGCATTCGTGAAAGTAACCTCTTAGACAACGATACTCTGTCTGAATAAACCACGAAATATTAAACTATTGGACTATTATTCCACAAGACCCACAAGTTTTAACATTTATATTGACTGTTATAAAACAATGACTGTGTGCCGCAGTTTGTCGCTTGTTTAATTTATTCTACCAAGTCTCCAGTTGTTCTTGCCAGTTTGCTTGACGTTAATTGTCACTGTTTACTACTTAGGGTTGTAGCGTTAAGTTATATATCCTATAAGTTATAAGTAATCTTCGACAATAAATAGGCTAAATGCAAAAAGTATTTTTCATATCTAAGTGGTAGTTTCAGAGATTGGCTCGTTCAAACAAACAAACTTCTCAACAACTCATCTTCATATTAGTTTATACATTATTAGGGCTTTTTCGACGGCTTCGCTCGCATCATAGTTGGGTTATGTCCTATTATATATTTTTATATCCCATTGTAACTGAATTGTTAAATATCAATTTTCATACATCCACCTCTAAAAATGACGGATTTTCATACAATCTTTCATTCCTTTTTTCACCATCTTAGGGGTTGATTTTCCAAAAATCTTTCCTCAGCGTTCACCTACGGTGTTAAAAGGAATCCGCATGCAAATTTTCAGTCTTAGCTCTATTAGTTTAGGCTGTGCGTTGATATATCAATCAGTCAGTCAGTTATCTTTTTATATAATATCAAAATTATTTAGGTAATAAAATATATTTTTGTATAGATAATTTCCATTATGTTAAATACTGTGTTAAATACTTTATTCTGTAATACGAATATATTACACATAAATCCATAATCTGGTATAATACGTGTATTGTAAAGATGAAGCTTATCATCCAAACATCAATGATTCACGGTCAGTGAGTATTTGAAACCGATACATCGAACTCCGGACATCTCCGCTGTGCCTATTCAAACATCTGGACAATGAATATTCATGAACCCGACTCAATAATCGTGTTTCGGATCGTTTTACTAAACAAACTACGCCGAACCATCTCTCGGATATTGTTTTCAATGAAATCGATTGTTGTTTTCGACTATGATTCCCGGAGTTCATATAACGTTGGCTCCAGATTATCTTATTTTGATCCATTGAATGTTGTTTGTTCGTGAGGATTACGTAGTTTGATCGTGTCCTTCACAATATTGCTTTTGTAAATAGGTCTTATGCCGTGACGTAATCAAATTATCTATTTTATCTACTGCTGTAGACGTTTGAATAAAAAGTGGTGCAAAACAATTCATAATAGCACACTATTAGTTTTAATTTTATAAGAAAATCTGTTATGGAAGTTCAGAAGTTTTATTTAAAAAACATC
Source organism: Saturnia japonica (assembly GCA_033032175.1). Lineage (NCBI taxonomy): Eukaryota > Metazoa > Arthropoda > Insecta > Lepidoptera > Saturniidae > Saturnia > Saturnia japonica. The sequence continues at coordinate 12,876,862 of CM065314.1, forward strand.
TTGATATTAATATTATTTTCATAATACTAAATACTTCTTCTTAGTCCTAACTTGGCAACTAGTCCTCTTTATTGAAGACCATTACTGCCATTATCAAGAGTATTTTTTTTTTACATCTGACTACACTGTTAGCCTTAGGGGCCCTGGAGCCGTTGCCGCTTTTACAGCTTCACCGAACTTGTTGATCGAGTGTATGTATAGTGTGTTGTCTTATACCTGTTTCATTGTCCTCACAATATGGTGGCTCCCTTGTTAGAACTTTCTAATACGGATTTTTTGTGGCATCTCAGAATTCATAGTCCATGTTCTTATTTCCAATACACTTAACTTATACACAATAATAAAGTTTTATTATGCAAAATGTTTAATAAATAAATAAAACAAAATAATTAAAATGTATTACAAAATATAGGGTCAACACAAATTTACACATCAAAAATAAAAACACTAGCAGACACTACCTACATGACAGTTTGAAACCCCGACAAAAACTCTACTAAATACATAATACTATAGTCATAGCTAATGAGAGGTTCTGTAGTAGCGCCAGCTTCAATTAATCATTAATCTATGACTAATATATATTATGAATTTTGTACAGCTATCCCAAGCAACTACTCTGTGTCATTACTGTCAACTACAGGGTATATGAAGGTATGTTATGTACAAGGTTTTGCTAAGTATTCATAAAATACAATTTATAAATTTAATATTTGGATTTTTCTATGAAATTCTCAGTAACAGCTCGGAGTTTGGCTTTGTGGCCGATTAATAGCAATAGGCTCGCCCCCTATTACATGGGACCTAAAAAAAATTCGCCTAAAACCTTTGCCTAACCCTTCGGGGATACAGGCGTGATGGTATGTTTATGTATGTTCATAAAATACTTCCATTTACTAAAAGCGAACATTTTTGGAAATAAAATAAGTATTCTGTTCACTGTATAAAGAGTTAGACATAAAAATAATATTTAGTTACTTTGATTTCTAAAACGTTTTATGAGTTACTTTATGCTAAATCGAAGCAAAAAGGCTGACCGTAGCCATAATTATTATTTCAGACTAAATGTTAGGTATTAAATGACTGGTACATAATACGTGTTTGCCATTTAAAGCAAATATCTATTAGCGATTTTTACTAAGGCTTTGCTTTTGCCGTATACGTAATCAACGTATGTCGGTAATATATGTCGGGGTCAAGTTAAAAAAAAAAAAGTCTTAGATCTGCTTTACCGTCCTAATATAACGTATTGCAGTCTCAATAAAAACTTCATGTTATTGTTTTCTTATCGGTGAGAACAATAAACATTAATAAGTTTTTTTTAACTTATAAAGGCATATAAATTAAACTGAGCAAGAAACAATCCAATCACATTGAGAATCTCAGATAGAAGAGGTTTTATCGATAGCAGCTACTATCATGCCTACCTTCTACTTCTTCCTGCCCTTATCCCACACTAGGTGGGGTCGGTGTAGCACATCTTCATTTATTTTACTATTCATTTTCATGCTGTATAATAGTTTTGGCTTAAGTTTTACGACCGGTCGCCTGCCTGACGTCAACCCTACTTGTGAATGCTATTTTTGGCATAAGTTAGTCACCAAAAAGTCTATATGCCCTATGAAAAAATGGGGCAGTCCTATTCTAAGCCAGGAAATACACGACTAAATAATTTTAATATTCATTATAAAATACAAATTTAAGTAAAGTATAAAACAAGTAATACCTAATAAATAGAATTAATACGTTAATACAAGATCATAAAACAAAATAGCAAGATAACTGTGGTTGTCGGAAGCGCAGAATCGTCAATTACAGCAGTAAAACAAAATAGCAAGATAACTGTGGTTGTCGGAAGCGCAGAATCGTCAATTACAGCAGTAAAACAAAATAGCAAGATAACTGTGGTTGTCGGAAGCGCAGAATCGTCAATTACAGCAGTAAAACAAAATAGCAAGATAACTGTGGTTGTCGGAAGCGCAGAATCGTCAATTACAGCAGTAAAACAAAATAGCAAGATAACTGTGGTTGTCGGAAGCGCAGAATCGTCAATTACAGCAGTATAAATCTATCAGGTAATGATCATATTAAAGCTCCTAGTAATATGGGGTTCGATATATATACTATCATGTCTACCATTCAAAGGTTGGTTAGTGGAACTCATAATTACATTACATAATTATACACGAGTACTTAAATTCTCAATGTGAGGTACCGAAGTGAGCCATTGCTCCCGGTCTTTACTATGCTGTAGGTGATCTTAATATTATTTATGAGCAATCATGATCATCGTCATTAGTTGTTTCTAAACGCTTTCATTTACAGCGACCGCTAGGCAGTGACAGTCTATTCCTTCTGACATTTGGTGTTATGATAATTCGGTAGCAGCGCGTGCGAACGTAAGTTAAATACAGTATGATGCTACAGCAGGGGTGTTCAAAGGTTCAAACTTAGAGCGTTGGTGATCTACCACAAAATATTTAGCTAGCAAGTGATCGACAGCCAACCCACAACTTCATTTTTAACACTATAGTTTTGAAATGTTGTTCATTTTGCATATGTGGCTTGAATATAGTTAGCCGCCGCAAAATTTATAGATTATTATGTATTGTATACCTTTCGGATTTCCAGCGGTTGTCTTGAAAAGTTTTCCCGATCGACTTTTTGGCCACCCCTAAGGCATTTATTGCAAATATTCCCGACCATCATACACTTAACATTAGCTGCAATATTGATGTTTAATTGTAGAATTTTAAATGATTTAATAAAGACGATTCATTTCACCGAGCGGTAAGTTGTGACTAAGTGAGGGCGGGAGACAAGTCCTTCGAGGGCAAGCCATTAAGTTAAAACGCTTGTCGTCTCCGTCCTTTTTGCCTTTAATGTAATTTCGCGTAAAGTTCTCACTAATTCGATAATGGTCACAAAATAAACAGTCGACGCGATCGTTCGGATAAGTGTTGTACAATATTGTTTGAAGATAGCAATTTACAATTGGTTTCTTGACTTTATGGTAATTAAATGTTATCGTTTGACAGATCTCGCGGCGGAATCTTGCTAAACTCCTCTATGTGGAGATATATAGATTGCCGAACAGGACCAACTTTTGTGTAATGAGCATGATTTTTAGTTATTTAATAGCTATTATATATAACTAGGTATGTCTCACGTTGCACCCGCGTTAATTTATCTAACCGACTCTCCACCACGCAGAGCCGTGCCGCCGTGCCGCTGGCAATGCACTAGTGTAGCCTAACGTTGTTCTCACTTTCCGTTGTAGCATAAAGCTTGATAGATTGCTTGACGTTTATGGTGAAGTTATATAGCTTATAACCTTCTCAATTAATAGACTATAAAATGCAAAAATAATTTTCCTATTCGACTGATAGTTATAGACTTTATTGTGTTATAAAAAAAACAAAAAAAAAACAATCTGTTGTATTTTGTAATATTAGTAAATTATGTAGGTCAGCTGTTAACGGCCGTTTTCATTATAACTTGTGTATTAAGAAATTTATAATTTGAAAGCTAACGAGACCAATGTTATCTCAGTGGTTTGTAATGAAATGCAAACGTAGGTACTGGGGCTTCCTTATTGGCTTTCATTAATCTTTGGCGGCTTCACTTTTTCAACGGTTCCCACAATTTATCCACTCATTTTTCATGGTTTCCACTTTCGCTCTTGTTTTTCTGTCCGTGTCGTCTGTGAAGATGCTTTTATTCTAATTACTATTTTTGTATATTTTTCCTTATATTATTATACAATACTAATGATAATAATAAAAATCCAAAAAATATGTATATCAATTTGGGTTTAGGCATCTATTATTTGTTAGCAAAATTTTATCCTAGTCGGAAAAATAAATATCCTAATTTCCTATAAATAAACTGCCTCGTTAGCCTAGTAGTCATAGGCGCGACTGTTATAATCGAAGCCCTGGGTTCGATTCCCAAGTCGAGCAAAGTGTTAATGGGTTTTTCCCATGAAATTCTCAGTGGCAGCTCGGAGTTTGGCTTCGTGACCAATTAATGGTAATAGGCTCGCCCCCTATTACATGGGACCTAAAAACATACTCGGCGAACTGTGGGTGTACCTTCGTATACCTCCGCCTAACCCTTCGGGGAATACAGGCGAGATGGTATGATGGTACGGAAAAATAAATATCCACAAATCCTATAAATATTTAAAGCCTTAATTGATTTCTTTCCCATTTAATGTTACATATGTTATAGTAAGTATATGAGTATTAAATGTATAATGTATATTATACAAGGTGGGCCAGAAAGGCTTACGATTTTAAAAACACTCTTGCGTTTGAACCTTGAGCGGGGACTGCGCGGGTGGGTGGTTGGGATGAGAAGCTCGGTTCTCGGAAATTTAGTCGCGAAGGATCGCTTCACCGGAGCGCAGCGTGCATTCTGCGTTAAACATTATTATAAAAATGGCGATTCGTGCTGTTATACCCGAAGTATGTACCCTAAAGTGCCAACCTATCTCTAGTACCACAGAACCATATCCTCCTTAGACCATTCCCAGTATTTAGCGTCAGCACTTTGCCAGTCCTCTCACGATCCCGTAGCCCATGGTCAGTTCCATCTCAGACCCAGCCCGTGACACTCATAGTCCATTTTAATTATAATTCAGTGTTTAATAATTAATATATTATAAATAATTCTGTCTTTTTTTAAAAGGGATTTTTAAAGTCCCTTGTAACAGTGCGCTATTGTTCAACTTTTATTTCGGCGTGAGTTTGGATTACAGGACCTAAATCAGTTTCAGAAGGAAAGTGTGATTCCCAAGGTCAACAAGAACGGAAGACACAAATGAACAAGTTAGAGCTTCAGTTCAACGTAATCATGGTCTATCGACTCGCAAGCGATCAGCTGAACTTGTGGTGTCCAGAACATCTTTGCGTCGCATTTTGTTGAAAGATTTGAATTTGCACCCGTATAAAAAATTCAACTTGTGCAGGAATTACTGCCAAATGACCAAATTTTACGACGAGCTTTTGTTCATACAATGCTGAAACGCTTTCAGAGTTTTAACAATGTTCTGTTCTCCGACGAAGCCCATTTTCACTTAAATGGTCATTTCAATAAACAGAATTGACGTTACTGTGCTGCAGAGAACCCACGTGCAAAACATCAAAAGCCTCTGCATGCGCCGATAGTAACTGTTTGGGTGGTCATATCAGTACACGGAATTATCGGACCCTATTTCTTTGAAAATCAACAAAAGCAATCTGTCACTGTAAATTCCGATCGATACATAGCCATGTTAAGGGATTTTTTCTTTCCGCAACTGCAACAATTTGAAGCCTATAATCGTGCTACGTGGTTTCAACAAGATCGTGCGACATCCCATACATCTAATGCTTCGTTGGCGGCCGTAAACGAGATGTTTGCTGGGAAACTGATATCGCGCCGAGGTGACATTGCATGGCCGCCTAGAAGTCCGGATCTAACGCCACCGTACTTTTTCATGTGGGGATACCTGAAAAGTAGAGTTTACTCCAATAACCCAGCCACGATTAACTAGTTGAAGATAAACCGAGAAGAAATGGCAGCTATTACTCGCGCAATGTGTCAGCGAGTTTTTACCAATTTGAGGTTCAGATTCGAGGAATGTTTGCAGCGGGATGGTGCACACCTGAATGATGTAATTTTTGGGAAATAAATTTCCGTGATGTCTATTTTAATTGAAATAAAGATGTGTATGTGTAATTGTATTTAGTTTTTTTTAATATGTTTTTTTAAAATTCGCAAATCTTTCTGGCCCAACCTATATTATAGTATAAATGAGTAAATACTCAATTTGGTATTTTGTATACCTATGTATATATTAAACTTTAATAAGTTCCAGACAATAAAATCATGGACTATGCCAAGCAGTTTTTACTTTCGAAAGGATATTATAGGGTGGATCATTAAGTTAATGACAGTGATGTCTGAAAGTGACTCTCTCTGACTTTTCTGCACGTACTATAATAATTATCACAAAAATCATTGTAAACATTATTTAAATAGAAAAATTAATGAAACTCGATCGTTTTTCCTGCCGTTTATTTCGTTGACTGCGATGCTTTCCGAACCAGTGGCAGTGTTTTGAAATTCATAAGTGCCTTCATAGGGCCTAAATTGAATAAATTGTTTTTTATTATGATTTTGAAATAATTTACTTCCAAAGTCCCAATAGAAAGTTCTCACTGAGTATAAAATATGGTTTCATTAAAGTGTGGGAGGGCCCAGTTTTGAAAAGGGGCTTGTCGTGACCCAGACAAAGGTATTTTATTGTTGCGAGCTTACCGTTTTCGTTAAAATTAGAGAAATAATGTCAGGATAAGTTTCCGAGTTATTTATATTGCTATATCAAGTAATAAACTATGGCAAATAATAGATAAACATATTTGAATTTTATTTCATCTATTTCGTACGGGGTAAATCTGAAACTAATAAAAATCGTTTATATATGTCATATTTTATTGTATCACAACGAGGTTAAATCAAAAGTTACTTTTTATAGTTTAGACCTTAAGAAGGCACTTATGAACGTCAAAACTTTATTACTACCAGCTCGGAAAGATCCCAGTCGTCGAGAAGAGATGACAAAAAACCCGATCGGGTTTTTCTTTTTCTTCTTTAACTGTATAAATAATATTTACAGTTAATATAATAATCATAAATTTATTTAATTAAATATATTAGTAACATATATTATAGAATTATTACATGTACATACATAACTACAGATTAAAATATATTATGAAAAGGAGTCCCTTTAGGCAAGGTTCCGAAGATACTGGCAGCGTTCCCCCTTTGAATAGCTAGACTAATTCTTTGTCCGAGGTAGCTGCCAGCTCTTCGGTCTCCTGTGATGTCGACTAACCTTTTTACTATTTCCTTAAAAAGCCTTGTAGCGCTAGGACCCCAAGGGTCTCGACGCCGAATGGGACAAAATCATATTCAGAGCCCAGACCCCTATATTTGCATGCCTTAGCTTTTTATATAATTAATAATTAATAAGTTATAATAATTGTAATAATTAATAAGTTAAAGTAATGGCACTAGTATTGATGGTGCGCACAGTTCAATCCAACATCGGTGATCATCAAGGGATCTATAATCGATTAATAATTTTGTCTTGTGGTATCTCGGTCTAAAATGAGTAGGTAAATTTTGCTTATGCATTTCTACTCAGAACTGATTTTAATGTCATCATATCGGATTCGTGTATGAGATTACTTGGGCCATAATTTCTATGACAAGTTTAATTTTGGCGAAGGAAATAGCGAACGAATGGTGGTATGGTATTTTCTAATTCCAATCTGGCTGACTTCCATCCTTTATTTGAAAATCTGTCGTCAAGCTATATCGTCAAGGTATATTTCAGCAGTTTCATTCGAGAACTAGCCTTCCTCTATGCGTAGTTTGTTAATCTTAGGCGACACCGTCATTTAACATCAGTTGAGATTGAAGTCACTAAATTAAAACCGTATACGATTGCCTTTTTATTACTTTTTAGCCGACGTCAAAAAAAGACGGAGGTTACTTAATTCTAATGTTTTTTTAATGAAGGTTCAGCCATAACTTCTATGTTTATGAACCGATTTAAATGATTCTTCTTGTTTGATAGGGGATACCTCAGGGTTGGTCCCATTTTAAATTCATTGGCATTGGACTTTCAATTTAGAAGATACACCACGAAACTCCTGAAAATCATTGAAGTTTGTTTTCTTTTTTGTTATAAATTTTCTTGCTAAAATTCTTTATAGGTTTACCATTTTCCCACAATCTCACCTGATAAGAAGTGACGATATGACCCATGATTATATTACACTAAGCCTAGTGGCAGGACTGGCTCTCAAGTACAGCTGCTGGAACGCACCTATTGGTGCTTGGCGACAGATTTTTTACTTAAGGGTGGTAGCTAGACAGGCGGGCATTATTAGATGCCCTACCAGCATCTATGGTTTCATCACGAAAGTTCAGGCTCATTGCAGGGATTCGAACTCACATCGATCGACGCGGAGTTCGTACACGGTAACTTTAATTATAACTTTATTAATATATAATGAAAAAATGTGGTTGCGATACACCTCGCAGATATATAACATCTATATTATTTTGTACAGATAATATGCATAAAACGATAGTTTATGAAAGTAAATAAATATGGCATAATCAAAAATAAAATATTTAGAGATTTTAAAAAAAAAAAAAGACGATCGTTTATTTAAGTGCATGGCGATTCGTCACTACACCGTATTCAATGATACATACTATCATATAGCGTGGCGACCCATGACCGAGACGCATTAGATGTTTCAGACTTTAAAGTTACATAAAAACCTACACAAGTTACAAGAAGTTACATAAGTTGTGTCATAAAGTTAAATATGAAAGAGATGGTAGCAATAAGCAACAGCGTGTTAGAGAACAAAGAAATTGGGAAAGTTAAACGAGTGCTATTTAATCCGGCATCCCATGGTTATGAGGGCAACAAATTGAGTAATTACACCCGGCTATTGTAGCCTAGATGTGTCGATAATCGCAGCATTGCGTACGACCCGGCTCTATTGTCGCGCGTCGTTCCAACAGAATGGTCTATAAGCTGAAGCGAGCCGGGCGGTATCCGTTCACCCTTGACTTTAATTGAACGGATGCCATTTATCGAAAAACATGGCTAGCGCATTATTCCTAAGCTTATAATGATACTATTAAGAATTGAGTATACCGGTAAATTGTATGTACGTGTTGATTTTTATATGACCTCGCTATTGAAATTTGTTTCTCACAAAGCATTTTCCTCTTATGTTATATTTGTCTCTGTTAAGGAAACTTCAGTGTTAAAAATTGGATAGCTAAAACTTAAATAATTACAAATAATTAAATTAATTAAATCAATCATCCACATCTGAATATTTTGAAGATCTATTCTAGATGAATCTATTGAATTATTATAATATTATAAATGTGAAAGTTTGTTTGTTTGTACGTTTTTCAAAGCTTGATCGACTTTACGCATTACAATAAAATTTTGCAAAAAAAGAGTTGATAATGATGTGGAATAGAACATAGGATACTTTTTATCAATTATAGGCAACCATCTGTGAGCGCGCGCAAGATATCTTATTATCTATACTAACATTATAAATGCGAAAGTAACTTTGTCTCTCTGTCTGTCTGTCTGTTACGTTTTCACGCCTAAACAACTGAACCAATTTTGATGAATAATAGTATAGAGATAGACTGAACTTAATAAATGACATAGGCTACTTTTTGTAGCAAAAATAAAACTTTAAGGGACGAAAATAGGGGATGAAAATTTGTAACAAGAGAATATGGGAACACCAATAAGCATGTGCATTAGTGGTGAAATAAATGGTATCAGTTTCCACGTCAACTGGTTTGTTGATTTATTATGAGCATGTGCAGCAATAGTGAAATGACATCGGCTTCTATGCCAACTGATTTGTTGATTTATTGACATTGATTTACCTTAGATTAAAAAATAATATAGATACCGCGTATGGTACAAACAGAAAGTCTGAGTTAAGCTATCTTTGTGAGTAGTGGTAGTGGCTATATGTATACGTTTGCGATTGTGAGCGTAGTGTTAACTAAATATGGAAACTCCTGACAATTTTTTTTTTAAATTCAAAATATCAACATCTTTTTGTAATTGATACCTATGTCATGATAGTCCAGTATTCTTTTTAAATTCTGTAACTGCGCAGTACGGCATAATTACTGTTTTATTTTATGATTAAAATGTGTCGTACTTTGTCGACCGTGGCACGTAAATACTGCGGGTGAAATGGGTAAAGTGGCACTTAAATATTGCTATTTGGTATTACTTTTAGGTGGCTTCACTCACGCGTTTTAAACGTGGAATATATATATAGTCTAAGCGACATACCTATTGTAAATTATCTCGATTATACAGTTCTGCTAAAAGCGAATTCTTTCATTGCGTTATCCCACATTTGGTAAAAAAAAGCTTGAAGGGGTGAACATTTGTATGAAGAACCAATCATGTCTCAAATTAGGGTTACGAATATTCATATTTATGCTTTTTGTACGAAATAAAAAGGGTTTCACATTTTAAAAAAAACCTTCCCGCAAACCGGTACAATAAGGGATGATTTTAATTATGTTTGAAGTTTAATTGGGACGGTTAATGTGTTGTATTCATATTGGCATATAATTAGAATACCATACATACATTGATAAACCCATCTATGATTTTATTTTGGTTTGTCGTGTTACGAAATCGGCCGGTGCATATTCAGTAATATAGCGATGTGGTTAGGGATCGCGATTACCATACAAATATTTGTAAACCCATCTATGATTTTTTTGGTTTGTCGTATTCCGAAATCAGCCGATGCATAAGCAGTAATATAGCGGGGTGGTAGGATTCGCGGCTACCGTACACATAGGTTGTGAAAATCCATCTATGATTTTCTTTCGATATGTCGTGTTCCGAGACCTGGCTGTGTATATCCAATAATACGCAGACGAAGTCGTGGGTACCAGCTAGTAATACACATTTGTAAATAAAAATCTTTAGATTTATTTTTAGTTAAATGATATAAGAACTCATTTTATTTTTATTTACTTAAACGTAAAAAAGATATTGAAATGTATTTGCAATACAGATTTAAGTATTTAAATTGCTAAATAACCTAAACTAACTCAATTCGTGGGTATTGTGCTCGATGTTTGGAAAATTGAATGCTAATTCAAATGTCATAATCACATACATGTAGCGGTCACATGCAAATTGCAAAATTCGATATCATCATTTCATTTTATTAATCTTATCTGAATGTTTTGGCTTCTGGCATTTTAAAATATAAATTATGAGATATAACGTAACAGCGTATATTTGAAGCTGAATTATTGATTCCACAAATTTTATCGGATTTTTATTTATAAACATTTTTGTCATCGGGACGGGTAATATTTTATTTCAAAGCTCCCACTAAAAAATTTGTGAAATATCAATAATTCTACGAATATGATCATGTTATACCTTAAAATTAACGCAAAGACCTAAGTTAAATAGTGATGCTACTAAAATTATGATTGGTGATTGTGTTTTTAAAATATTGACCTCAATAAAAGTGACAGTTAAAACATTTTTCAATTACTCCATTAAAACAGTGTGCTAACGACATTTGATATTGATAATTGTCACTGAATTCTGTATGATCTAATCCCAACCAATAACACTTTTAATACAAATGGATTACATTACTATTAAAACTGAATTTCCAATGCTGGCGTTCATTGAATTCGGACGTTAATAAATTGTAAAGGAGTTATGAATTGTCAGAATATTTTTACACACAAAAATGTCAGTACATTATAAATTTAAAAGTAAATTGGATCGTCACCTTTGATGGACTCCACATATCTGTAGGAGATTTGAAAGCTTTTATATCTCAGAAAAAGGCTATTGGAAAGACTCAGTTTTTGATATACAAATGATTAAGGCTCAAAATAAAGAAATTTATATGGCTGACAGGGAACTATAAGTGAAAAAGTGCTTATATATTCAAGACAAAATAGTACATAGTTATATTTGTTTTTTTTATTATTCATACTATTTTTTTTTTTTTTTATATTCAGTATGTAGCAGCTTCCTATGATAACCTAGTTCTATTGCAAACAATGAATGCATCAATTGGGAATAATTTTAAATGTCAAATCTGTTCTCAAGACCGGTTTTTCAAGTCAATTAGGGGTTTAAATATCCATATATCTAAGTCACATAAAATAAATCGAACAAAAGTACAGCTTCTAATAAGCCTCACGCATTGCTTCCTCAAACATCACATAAACCTTTTTGGGAACTTTTAAGTTCTTTAAAGAAATCCTCGCCAATTCTGAAACACGTTCCTCGTAGTGCACGCGTATCGATAGCAAATCAACTTTCTTTGGATATTAATGATGTGATTTCATTTAATATAAAAAAATCTTGGGAGCACATATTAACTTTTCCTTACCGAATTTTGCATTTACATCATGATACAAATAATAAAATTTCTATAGCCACAAACAAGACTTTTAATTTTATGATTTCAGGTTATGTACACGATGACTTACGGTGCTCTTTACGGTACTAACCTTATAGCTTTAAAGAAAAAAGACGGTGGTATTAGGCCCATTGCAGTTGGTAGCACATATTTTTTATGAGAAAGTTGTTTTAAAAGTAGACATAAAAACGCATTTAACTCTGTAAATAGAGGGCCTTATTAACACAAATAAAAAAAAAGATTCCTGATACTTTTGATTGTTACAGTTAACTTCTACATTATTGTATAAAAATCAGGTTTTAATGTCGTCCACTGGTTGTCAACAAGGTGATCCTTTAGGGCCAGCAATCTTTAGTTTTGTTTTTCATCCAATTATTCAAAACTTAAATTCAAAATTAAATGTTTAGTATCTTGACGATGGTACTATAGGAGGCGATACGGAAACTGTCTATGAAGACTTATAATTTATGATTACAGAGTTACAGAAAATCGGTTTAGAACTAAATTTCTCCACGAGTGAATTATATATACCGGAAAATTGTCTTTGTAAATTAAATATAAATAAAAAATCTTCCTTTTAGCTTCTAATTTAAAAATTATAAACTAAAATTCTCTTCGTTTGTTAGGGTCCTCCATTCAAGACGTAACATTTAAATCTTTCTTTCATGAAAAAATTTAACAATTTTCCACTATGTCGAATCGATTATCTAACCTTAATCCTCACATGGCTTTTGTCATTAAACGCTGTCTATTCGTTCCACAATTCACATATTTTTTACGATGTTGTCATGTTTGGAAACACTCAGATTTATTACAAAGAATTGATGACATCGTAAAAAATACTCTTACACATATTTTAAACACATATTTAGATGATAGGTCATGGTCTCAAGCTTCGCTACCAGTTAGGCATGGGGGTTCGGGTATCAGAAAAGTATCTTCTGTATCTCTTCCCGACTTCCTCGCTTCAATTTATAGCACAAAAGATATAGTATAAAGGATTTTAGCCCCTTCATTACCACCTGATTTTAATATTAGCTTTTTAATAGAAGCTACCAGTATTTGGGAAAGGACTTACTCGAGTACAAATTTTCCCTCATTACCTTCGTCGCAAAGGCATTGGGACGAGCCGCTCTGTGAACTAGTCCGAAAATTTTTATTAGATACGTCAGCTACTGTAGCTGAGCGTGCTCGTTTTTTGGCCGTGAACACTTGGGAATCGGGTTTATGGCTACACGTTCTCCCTTCTGCAAACATGGGTACACTTTTAGATCCGGCGAGGTTTAGAACTGCTGCCTGCTTGAGGCTGGGAACGGTATGCTGCGTACCACATCGGTACCGCTGCGGTCTCAACGTGGATGAACTCGGTCACCACGGACTCTCTTGTCGTCGGAGCGCTGGCCGACTTTCTCGGAATAGCTGCTTAAATGATGTCATCCGTCATGCTCTTACCAGCGCTGGAACTGTCAGTATTTTAGAACCTACCGGTTTAATACGTGTTGATGGTAAAAGACCTGACGGAATGACTTTGGTTCCTTGGAAGATGGACAGAGCTCTTCTCTGGGATGCAACATGTGTCGATACCTTGGCTCCATCCCATCTTTCAACTACTGCTGTGAAGGCTGGCAATGCAGCTGCTTCGGCGGAAGCCTCCAAGTGGTTCAAATACTTAAAATTACACCATTTATATGTGTTTGAGCCGTTTGGGGTCGAAACATCATGTTCATGGGGGCCGAGTGCACATGCCTTGTTTAATGAAATTGCAGGGCGTTTGTTCGAGTCCATTCGAGACAAAAGTCTGGTTTTTACCTTGCCCAAAAAATCAGCATTACCATACAACGCGGCAATGTTGCTAGTATTTTGGGCACACTACCTAGTAGTCCCGTATTAGATCTTAATTAGATTTTGTTCTTAGATATAACAATATTATTTACAACATTTAAGTAAATTACTGATATGTCAAGCTAATATAGTTAGTACTATTTAACAAAGTAGCTAAATTATTTTTAAACAATCTTTAAGTTTTAAATAAAAATATTATATTAATCTCTTCGCCATTCTCCATAATCCCTATTGTGTCTTTTATTAGTTAGGTCACATGTTAATGATGTTTTTCCAAAACTGAATATTTGTGTTTTATTCTTCTAATTTAAACTATTTAAATAATTGTTGTCTAAAATATATATTACGATCTTTCTCAAATCTAAACAACAATCGAAAGATACTTAATTATTCAGGTTCGTTCTCAGTAATGTTATCGAAACTTTATCCAATGTTTAGTATTTACACGCGTTAATATTTCAACAAGCGTAGAAACCATTGTCTATCTCTTTGTAGGATTTTCCACATAGCTTAATCAAAAGCAAATTTATTTATATATCGTTAATCACTTACAAACTTAACATCAATGGCTCTACTCGTCTCGTAACAATACGAAAGGGAATTCTTTTAATAAAACAAGATTGTCTTTACATCTTGTTGTATAGATCATGTGTGACGATGAGTTCAACGACATGGATTAACCTATTTCAGAGCACTTATCGAGTTTTTTTTGACAGCTGGATTTGAGAGTCAGTCTATTAGCACGAGTATGCCGACGGCATATATGGCAGAAATCTGCAGTAAGCTGCGAGCATCATTTAAGTTACGTGTGACATTAGCCGGCGCGGCGCGGCCTCTCATTTTTTGTGACAAGCCCGCCCGATTAGGCAACCAGCGCGCGTGCCGCCGGCATAGTGAGTAGTAGAGCTTTAGAAAATAATAGAAAACGGTTTCTGACTAGTATTAATTTGATATTTAAAGTTCTCAAATTTTCATAATTTGTGTTAGTTACATCATTATCATATAATCAAGTAAACAATGTTAAATATTGGTATAGCAAAAGAAAAAGAAAAGTGAGTATAGAAAGATAGATGAAAAGTCTAGACAAGCCCTTGGAACGGTCTAGTACCTCTACCTAACATAATGAGATTTCATATCGAGGAAAATTTATTCCCATAAAACTTTCTTAATGTTCGTAATCTTGGTTAAACAGTCGTATAACGCTAAAAAAATGTAGTCACTTTGGATAGGCAGGTATTAAATAATAGTTGTAAAATTCAAGACTCATTTATTAATTGATTAGGCTTGTAACAGTTAGAAATATAATATATTTCACTTTTATATGTCATATTTTTTTATCGTAGCGTGGCAAAGTGCCGAACGAATGCACAATGTAATCTAACAACATCAGCAACCACCGAGGAATCTACAATCCATTGTCAGTCGTCGCGAATTCGCTATTATGCCGGCTAGCTCAATTGTCTCTTTACGTTATGTTTGAAGAGCTCGATTTTTGTAAGGAGGGATTACACTAGCCTACTTAAATATATAATGTAGCGAGTTTATTCGTCAGTTATTTGTCAAGTAATTTAATAGAAATAGTTATTCTTAACTATCTTTGTTCTTATTTAAATACTTTTTTTTAACTGATATCAACTATCATATCCTTCGGTCACTACAAGTAAGCAAACTTTCTCAAGAAAAAGCGTTGACAAAGTTATTACGCAAATATAAATGCATTATATAAGTCAATTAATGATCTCAATGCATAAGATGAGATCGAAGCACTTAACCAAATTTAGATATTCCACAAAATGTAGGTCGCATATCGTTCCTTCACCACACATTTAATTAGCTTGAAAAGAAGTTTGTAAATTTTATTCTATATTCACGAAAACGTGGTTTTTCCGTGCCGGTGTTGTTGCCAAATGTTTATTTAGGTTGGATGCTCATTTTAATCTGGTTATTTTAAATAAAACAGACCACCTACCTAGTTGGTTTCTTTTTGTGGGAGGACATATTAATTTGCGTAATTATGTTTAGGCGAACAAAAATTATTTCTGTAAATAATTTTTTGTACTTTGTCGTTTACATGTTTTATCCCTTTTATGAAGCGGGATGTTATTGTACACCAAAGTATAGAAGGCGAACGGTTTACATGATGTATAAGCCACATACTAATCATCATTATATTAATACGTGTAGCAAAAACTTTCTAACCCATTTTTAAGCGTATTGCGTGCACGGAAGACTGAGTTTTGGCATGGTTAAAGTTTATATGGAGAAGGAGTGCAGAAAGCTAAAATTTATCTATAATATCTGTTACTAATTTATAAATAAAATAAATTAATACTGCGAATCCTAACCCAGCCAGTGCCTTTGAACTTAGACCCCCCAAAATATTGACATTGTCACTCAATGAAAAGTGACAGCAAGTGATATAATATTCATTGTTTAGGTTCATACTGCAAATGTCAAACAGAAAATAGTCTATGATTAAAAAGTCGCTGGTCGAATTTCGGTCATTGGGCGACCGCTAGTTTATATAATTAGGTATTTGCTTTTACTAATACATACAGAATATTTGTGAATTTGTTATTACAATTGAATTTCTCTTGTGTGATATAGAACCTATTTGATGTACGTATGTAAAATAAAAAGACTTGGTTGACACCATATTCGTTTTTTTATCTTTCCCTCTTACACTAATTACAATATATATAAACTATCTCACTTACACACTTCCTGTCATTCTCTTCATTCGTTTACCCTTTCATACTTGCAAAACTTAAATAAACTATCCTTTTCTTAAATAAATACGTTCCATTTCTTTGTACCTTACATGCCCTTTGAAATTGCAATTTTTTTTATATTACCGAATAATAAAAATTTAATTTCACACTACATAACCTTACACGTATACGTGTTATTACCTGTTTACACTTAGAGGCGAAGAATTGTCCTTTAAGGAAGCATATATATTTTCAGATATCAAAAGTGTGTGGATCTTTTTATAAGTAATTGATGTATTTATATATTAACAAATTTGTATTCTAAATAACAAACTGTACAATATATAAGCTGTATGTAATTATTATAGAATCTCAGAAAAATAACATGCAGTGAGAGCCGCCACTATTCTACAGTAGGTAATGTATTCGGGAGCATATTGAGAAAGGATCTGCGTCATCTATCATTTTATGTCATCCTACATCACGTGACAATCTTTCAATCTCGAACCAATAATAATAATTTCTCATGTTATATTTACATTTATTTATATTTTTGTTGTATTTTTGTATGTTTTTTATTTGTATGTTCATATGTATTTGCCTGTATACAAATGTGTTTATTTATTCTAATTTTATTATGTCTGTTTGTAATATCATATCATCATAAATAGACTAAATTCCAAATCATCGTTCGCTGACTGTTATATCAGTAGTTATCCATATTATGGAGAGAATACTACATAGCGATGTTAAGATAAGGTCCTGTGTTAATTTAAAAATTAATTGTAGTAACTATAGAGCCGAGAGATCGCGGTTCGATCTCCACATATGGCTGACTTTTGTGTGAAGAGTATCATTGTCAATTGTGTGTCTCGGTGTTCAGTAGCAATATAAGTATGGTATATTGGACATTTATTTAGCCATAATACAAGCTATGATTAGTTTGAAAATAAACTACCGTTTGCATAATTGCGTCCCTATTTAAAACATAAAAAACCGGACCGGGTTTAGGACCAACTACCTAACAAAATTCATGTTGCATTATAATTTTAAGAGTGTAGGTATGCTAGAAGTATCCGAAAATGAAAAGTTTTAAAAATTGGTCAGTCAGCGTGACTGTTACATTTTTATTATGACTTATTATTATGAAATCTCCGATCGCATACGAACCTGGACCAGTGATTTTCTGAGGGACTGGACAATACAAGTGGTTGTTGATGGCTGCTCGTCTGACCCCAAAGCTATAAATGCTAGGAGTTCCTCAGGGATCTGTACTCTCAGCGACACTATTCTTGCTGCACATCAACGATCTACTAAAACCCGGTATCGTTGGGTACGCAGATGACAGCACTGTAACTTAGAGGTACTTATCCAATCCGCAGGCTAATTTACAGGAAGTCCATAATGAGAGAGAGGCCATGGTCGAATGCTTAAATCTGAACCTTAGGTTCGTATCCGACTGGAGTAATGCGAACTTGGTCAGGTTTAATACTGAAAAAACACAGGCGTGTCTGTTTTCAGCTAAACTGAGTCCGTTTTTTCTAACTCCTACTTTTCGGGGGGCTTCCCTTCAGGTTATTGACAACCTTGAGCTCCTTGGGGCCCAACTAACATCTGATCTCAATTTTGGGCATTCGATCGAGATAAAGGCGAGAATAGCTACCAAGAAATTGGGAATGCTCTTCAAGATTAGGCGGTATTTCACAGCGAACCAGCTTCTTAGCTTGTATCAAGCACAGGTACGCTCTTGTGTAAAATTTTGCTGTCACCTATGGGATGGATCAGCCAAATATCAGTTGGCTGCCCTTGATTCCATTGAGTGCCGAGCTCGTAGACTTGTTGGAGATGAAACACTGATGACGGCAAAAATGGTCAGTCTATAGAGCATCGTCGTAAGGTAGCTTGCTTCTCAGTGTTTTATAGGTTGCACTTTGGAGAGTGTGCACAGCAATTGCACGATTTAATTCCGCCCAATCACTTCCACCATAGGATAACTAGACGCCGTGAAGGATTCCACCCTTATGTCATGGAAATTCCCCTGATTCGCACGAAGCGTTATACGAACGGCAAAGGAGTTGAATTTGCTCCCGTCGTCTGTTTTCCCATCCACCTATAACTTAGGAGTCTTTAAGCGAAGAGTGAGGGGGAGGGAGTGTCCGTCAGGTAAGATCGAAGCCAAGCGCATACCTGCATAGCATAAAAACACTTTAATAAGTTAACCTAGAAACTTGATTTTTTTACAGCAGTTTAAGGTCATAAATCTTAATCTTCGATATTAATTTCATCTATTTACCTCAAGTTGTTTTCGAGAAAAGGGGTCTAGACACACGGGCAGACAGACAGACACACGACCAACAAAGTGATCCTATAGGGGTTTACTTTTTTTATTAGAGGTATGGAACCTATAAAGATTAGAATTGGTTCAGTATCTTAAATTTGATATATCATTAATTCAGTATTAGTAACGCTGTTCAGTAAATGTGGTTCAATAAGACGCGATGCATGATAAAAAACAGACAATAGACAAAAATTTCATAAAATATTATCTTATTGCATTCTGTCACTTATTATTTATTGTCCTCATTATCCATAATAATAATTAAACCAAGCTGTAAATATCCCACGTCGAGGAAAGGTCTCTTCCCGTGCGAACTCACGGGTTATAATCGCCATCGCGGCATGGCGTCAGCCCACGATGTCTTGGTAATTTCAACCTATAAATTCTACAGATCTATATGTTTTTACAAATTATTTCTACGTATTACAAGAAAGTGTTTGTCTAAACTTTAGACAGCCAGTGCCGATAATTAGGTTGTATAATTTCTCAAGCTTTTCTTAATATGTAAAAACAAATGAAACTTTTTATTTACTACGACCTTCATATAATGATACGATACGATCTTTGAGAGATTGATTCATATCTCGAACGATTCCAACGGATTTCGTTCCACTACGATTCAAATAATCAATTAAATTTAAAATATTGGGCATCCCTACATTTAAGTATGGAAGCCAAGGAAAGGGGATTTCAGCGGTTTCGCTCGCTCGATACGGAACTAAAAACGCACAACGCAAAACATCGCTAATCCGAACACTTAATTTGTCGTATGTAAGAAAATACTAAAATGACGTGTTGCCTTTATACAATTAGACGCCTGCTGTAAAAAAAAAAAAAAAGAATAATTTGCCGTATATGATGGCAAATTACCGTATCAATAATATTACTGCACACCGCGGCGCGGTAGTTTTATGTAGAACTTATTTACTCACGCGCTCTCAATTTTTCTTATGGGCGCGAAATTCACAGAGATTTAAAATAAAGTAACACCATATGGACCAACCATAAAAGCGCACAGGTTGAGTATAGCTGGTCTAAAGCGTGTTCAGGTTGTCTTACGATGTATTCGTTCATCGTCAGCTGATAGTGTTACTCAAAATAGTAAAGGTATAAGCATTCCGAAAAAATCAGATCAGTTCAATCAAATCAGTTAGAACATCCAAGGCTCTGGTATAAGTTATGATGGGACTGGCATATCCTTAGTGACAAAAGTCCCTAAACAAAATTGAGATTATAAAAAAAAATCCAAGGCTCCGAACCTGCAGACATCGAATCAATATTCTTCCAGCCTTCACAATATGATGATGATTTTTTTGTCATCACTAATTATTACATATTTCTTTATAATATCTTTATGAATATAGACTAGCAGTGCCCGCGACTTCGTCCACGTAGTATATTTCGTGTATGAAAAACAGCAACTATTAATAAAACCCTCACCTCGCCTCAATCTCATCATACAGTATTTGACCAGTTTAAGCTTTGACAAAAGCCAACTAAAATAATTTTAAATGTCAATCCATATAACAGTTTAACAATCATACTGATATAATCTAAAATACTTTTCGATAAATTGCAATAAGCTCACCCCCTATTACTTACATGAGACCAAAAATATACCCGGCGAACTTTGGGAATACATTAGTACACCTCTGCCTAACCCTTCGAGGAATATATACGCATAAAGGCATACAAAACTGTTGAGTTTTGCAATCCTTTGCGAAAAACTAAGTTTATTTAATAACTTTATTTGTATAAACCATTATTTTTTAGTGTACCTACGCTTTATACTATAGAGTTTAAAGTATGTCTGGTTAGTATAATCTAATATAAATCTTGGTAGACAAAAATACCAAACAACGAGATGTATCGGAGAACTGTAGATAGAATAGATTTTGTTATTAATTTAAATATTTAAAAATATCCTTAATATTGATATAAAAATATTAAAAAAAGCCCAGCCTTAAATTATTATTAAACGTGCTTTCAGAAAATACTTGTCACATCTGGTCACATTTGTGAAAACCCCCCCCACAAAATTTGGGACCCCTCCCCACCCCTTGTCACACAATGTCACACTTCGTCGACCCTCTCCCAACCCCTAAACATGTGACGTAATTTATGGATGGCCCTTAGGTATGTGTGACAATAAATATCAAACCAATTTTGTGCTAATTTAAACCAAGCTATGAAGACTGTTGGAAAAGAAAAAAAGAAAAAGCAGTCATGAGGACTGCCGGCAGAAGTAAAAACTTAAAACTATAAACAAACAGTTGTTATTTATGGATATCCAAATTAATTGTTGGATCTTAAATTAATACTTGTAAATGAAAACTGTTTCACACAACAAATTTATTTGTTAACGTTAGTAAATTAACTACTAAATTACTATGATATACGCATTGCATAGTAATTATAGGTCTTAAAAAATAAATAATGATGTTCTTCATTTTTAGGTTATATTGTAACAAAGACTCCGTTTATCGCTAACACGTCACGTGACCATGTCAAACATTCATAAAGAACTTTTCACTTCAACAAAATCTATATTGATTTTAACTATTATTGATTTTATTGAAATATATGTAAAGATAAAATAAACATACAAATAACACACCCTCCAAGTTTCAGGTCTCTGGGATCAGTGGTTTATGTTGTGCGTTGATCCGTCAGTCATTCAGGACAAAGCATTTTATATGTATAAATTTGGAATATTTACGATTTTATTTATAAGTAAAGATTAGCGGTGCCCGTGACTCCGCTTGCGTGAACTACATAATTATTGATAAGATTGATGATACTGGTTAATATTTAATTATTAAAGTTAAGAAAAAGTGGTGGTAGACATTTTTTGTCAACTTAATTTATTATTATTTTCATAACTTGTTCCATATACCTAGTGTAACAAAACATATACTAAAATCTGGCCTGAGAGTTTATCTATGATTTAGAAAAAGTTAAGTGGTTCCCGAACTATAAGCCCATTGATTGACAGACAAAACAGACAAACTTTTCTAATATGGAAGGAGAAATAGGATTTTATCATCTAATTATGTTACTAAAATAATTATACAAGTCAGTATTAATTAGCAATTTGTTAAGATATGTTATGTTAATAAATAAACAATGGAGAGCTCGATCAGACGTGTTGGAGTTGGAACGATTTGATAAATGAAGTCATTTGAACCATGATATTTTAATTAGTAAATCGGGGTTTCGGTTTCAATGCCGACGTATTTAATATGTTATCGGCTTCCATCGTCGAATAAATATAGGTTTGCTACAGTCTATTATACCTATATAATAATATATATATATACACATTTATACAATATAAGTGGAATTATAGTATACGAGAAACATTGCCACAAAATATTTTATAAAAGTTTTATAGTCTGAGAACATTTCATGTTTTTACTCTTGTTAGAGCATGCATATATTCCTTCATAACTTTTCCTACCTCGGCCACTATTAGCGCCATCTACAAACAAAACCAAAAACTCACGTGCGACGAGTGACAGTTGAAAAAAATAGAAAAGACAAAACGTGTCGCCTAACAGAGCGCATAAAACTATTGCATCTCCGTCACAAATTAAAAGTATAAATCAAATAATAGTTAAGCTCGGACTTCACAAACCCCGGGGTTCCATAGTGCTTCAACAGTGCGTTATGTGCAGTGCATAGAAGCCACGAAAGTCAACATCAGCATGCCCGAGGTAAGTGGCCTGCAAAATACCTATCCAAATTCCTACACCGCATGCTAGGGAGAAAACATCTAAAACAATACACTCTATTTACATCTCATGGTCAGTTACGCTGAAGTGCAGCTTCCGGAACATGCCTATAGGTGCTTGAGGACATATTTTCAACTGGAGGGTGGTAGCCAGCATTAGAAAAAACTTATTCACTTAAAGAATTTATTCACTGCGCTTTTGTTCGACCACTACGTTTCCCTTCACCGAAAGCTCAAGTTCATTGTAAGGATTCAACTTACGTCGATCAACACGGTGTCCGTACAAACTACCACGGTACCTTTATTACTTCCAAATGTTCTAATTTATGAAAATGCTCGTATAAGATTTTTAGAATTACTTACAGACTATCCCCAAAGATGGACTTCTTGCGTTGTTATATTATTACTACTCTTACGGCTTAGTAAAATGCTGTGTACCTACAGCGATTAAAGAACTTATTCTTGCACACGTGGATTAAAAAAAAATTGCACTCTGGGAGTGCTGACAGAAGTGAATACTTATATTGGCGCGTTAGACATTTTTTAGATGGGTTATTGGGTTATGAATTGCATTTTATTTATGAATTGTATTTTATTAATTATTAGAAACTTTAAAATACATTTCATATTCTTTTATGAAAGACGCATTCGCGGTCTGCTATATGTACATGCATATATGCATACACTATAGCTGCATTTCGTAACGGTGTCGCGAGTCCAGAGATTTTATCTCATCTAAAAATATGCGTACCGCGCTAAGTTTTCACTTCAAAAAAGTGTTGTAAAAAAACATATCACACGCGGTAGAATTGAAACCTTCAGAAAACATAATAATATTCACATAAACGATATACGTGAACAATACACCACGCTGGCTATGACGCCTTTTCCCAAGGGTTCGTAATACGTAGATACAGATTCGTACAAAGAGGAAACCGTGGCAATAGGACACACTGTATATCTATCATAGATGTAGTATTAAATCTATGATATCTATCTCATTCTATCGAAGGCTAAATCCTATAGATGTGTGGATTTGCCTCTTCTTAGTGTTGCATTTTCATTTCGTCAAATTTCAAATGATAACGATGCTAAAAGCGTTTTCATAAAAATAATACCTAGTAATGAAACTCTTCACTCTTCTTAGTCGTAGATGTCTCTTCACTCGTATTCTTCATATTGTCGTTTCTAGTATTCGCTTCGATACCTAAACTAGAACCGTCTCTAATACTGTGCTTCGCTTGTATGTACGAGTGTGTGGTAGTCTAGCAGTGTACCACAAGCAAACTGTACAGCAAAATACTTGTAATGTGAAAAAAATCTTTACCCAAAATTGAAGAGTTACTGCTAAAATATACTTAAAGCTGTTTAACAGTATTAACAACTTCAAGGAGATCAACCGAGATAATTCATTCTTTGTTTAGTAACAGAATTATTCAGCTAAAAACATTCTAAAGGCGCTCTTATCCGGATCAAGGGAGCAATACATTTTCATCAGTGTAATCCAGTTTGCAGAAGTCAGCTGCTGTTGCTGGTTCGTTATGACGCTTACAATGCAAAATTTGATATTACCTTCATCATGTATTAGTCTATTTTATACCAATCTTGAACTCAATTTATACATACACTGGCTGTTAATGGTTTCTTTTTTTATAAAGCAATTTTCACACTCGCTAAGCTTCTTAAACATTTTTAAAACCCGTAATATTTTAGATGATGTGAAAGACTGTGCAAACTGCCAATAAATATGAAGTAAAAATAGTTTTTTAAAGAATTAGTGCGCTTAACAGTATTTAAAGTACGTAAAAATATTAACCAATATTTTTTACATCAATGTTAGATGTCGATCAATCAATTTTTACTAGGCACCTTTAATTATTATTATTACTCTATTTAATACCTTACTTAGATTATATCTTAATAGATAAGGTATTTTGCAAAGGATATTGTTTCTGCACAATAATTTTAATTTGTAAAGGTATCATTAACTTATGATCGTTATTGTTTTGGAGTGTAGGTGATTATCGCTGTTAAAAATCAAAACATAAGTGACTATTCATAGCATTACTCAAGCAAGCAAGTTCTGTGCAAACTTTTGAACATTTGCTTCAGTACTACCCCAGATATGATTCGAAGAGATTAAATCAATTGATGCTCTGCGAAATCCTTCGGGTTTCTCTATTAAATCTTTTAGAATTATTAAACAAAGAATCAGCCATGAAATCTTTTGATAATCTTGCAAAGCACATTGTAGCCAATCTTAAGTCGCTCAACATACTTTAATTATGTGACTATTAATTACTCATAATCATCATACCACTCACCTTTGTGCGATATTATTACTTTATCATTCGACGCAGTAACGGGAAGAGAGGTTGATCGTAGCAAATCGCGGCCGCTTCTCTCTCCTATTATTCTGATTCTACATAAGGTAACAGGGCTCTAAAATGTTTTATATATGAGACGTAGTGATGTAGAACATAGAGAGAGATACTGCACACACATACACAACAGAAACACTGCAGAGCCTTGAACATCGGCGTAAAGTTGTAAAGTGTATGTTGGAATTGCACAACCTAATTGTCTCATCCCCTTTTCACCATCGGACGACAAGAGACACAACAAAGCGTCATCGATTTATGGTAGATATTCCACCAGTGCGTACAAAGCGTTTTGCTAGCACATTTATCATGCGCACGGCTAATGTGTGACCCGATAATTATAACCTGGGTATCTTCAAGTCTCCAGTGAATAGATACCTTCTAGACAAGCGTGCTCCATCGTAGACCATATCATCACTTACGATCAGGCGAGGTAGTGATCAAACGCAAGCCTATCCATAGTAAAAAAAAGAATGAATTGCGACCACTTTACCATACCAGGCGTAACACCCACTGTAGTGACATGCTTATTTATGCGTGTCGTGTTCCAGGATAAGCCAGTGTATATTCAGTAATCAAGGTGATAAGGATCTGTACTCGACTAGATCGCGACCATCGTGCACATAGTGCTATATGCATCACATTAACTCTTTTAAAGTTTGTCACGTTCTAGAGACAGCTAGTGGCCAGCGACACTTGCAGGCCAGAGTGACAGCGACGATCGGCGATGGATCGCCACTATTACCATCAGACACAGTGCCTTTTTCTTGCCGTGTCACTATAAACAAAATTAAATAGACAGTGTTTATCTCACTGATATATACCTAAGAAATAGTCATTATTTCTTTGTTTAGTGAGCGCGTAACACGAATTCACGTTTTACGTGAGCTCGGTGTAAGGAATTTATCCTAAAAAAAACCTAACTTAATCTTCTACGTTCCTAGTACAAAGATGTTTGTATTTGTTAGTGTTGGTAAATTACATATCTGCAGATATTTTGTTTCATTTAAATTAATATGAGCATTACAACGTTTTATTTAAATATTCCTTGCATGCTTAATATCAATTACATAATGAAAATTAACTTAGCAAATATTTATAAGGTCGTTTAATACAAATTGGTTGTTATAAGTACGATTAAATTAACTTCATGTTAATTATTGAGATTCTAAGTTTAAATTATATATTAATCTATTTTGTAATCATAATAACTTTATATCAATAAAAACTTCCTTAAGATAAACTTTCTGTGATTTATTTTACAGAATAGTTTATTTTCTTTTTTGTTTGTTCTTTATTTTATTTGTTATATATATATATATATATATATATATATATATATTCCACCTGTATTATATTTTTTGCGTATGGATATAGAATTATATTTGATTGCATCTATTGAAATGAATGAAACATAGCCAACTGCGGACCCATTCAGGCTTTCAATAGAAAATGATACCGTACCCTAGCAACCTATTCATTGAACTCGCCAATTGAATGGTTACTTCGACTAAATGTATTTTCCTGTTTTTCTTAGAATGAGATTATCTTAAAAATGTTTACGATAACGTATTACAGAATACTGACGTAAATATAAATCTGTAGCTCTATCTATAGGTAATGGTAAAATTTATTGGATCTCTGAATTTAGCTCAAAGCCAGATTTTATAGTAGGGAAGGCATTTTGAAGCATCTCTCAATTGATAGGCTATAAGAATTCTTAATAATAATAATGTTTTATTTCAGATTGACATCCAATATTGTTAGCAAATTTAGCTTATGTTAGTTAGTAAGGACAAAAAGCACATTTTGCAAATATATACAATATACATACAAGCAAAATATAGTAAATGCTGAACAGTATTTCAGTTTAAGGAAAGTAATAAATGTATTAACATTTAAAAAGTTTTTCAACACACTTGCTCATAAAGTGGCTCTAATATCACCGCAATTAGGCACATAATGACACCTGTAATCAAACTGCGACTTTTTCATTGCTATTATTCACAAGTCAGTAATAGAGTATCATTCAAAATTATTATATTCATTCGAACAATAATATAAGCGCATAAAAGCTTGAAATTACATAATTTTAGTAACTGCACATTTACTAATTGTTTCTCTAAATAAACCTTTTATGTACTAAATAAAATGATTTTTTATTATTATTTTCTTCACAAGTGTGTTAAAAACGTCGTAAGATACACGTGTGTATTGGTGATTACCGTCCTCGGCTCTCTTAAGACCCTCACCTAACGGCTCGGGTCTCAATGGCGCCTCAGCGGTAATCACCAACATTACACACTCGTACCATAATGTACTATTACTAACTGCACATTTACTAATTGTTTCTCTAAATAAACCTTTTATGTACTAAATAAAATGATTTTTTATTATTATTTTCTTCACAAGTGTGTTGAAAAACGTCGTAAGATACACGTGTGTATTGGTGATTACCGTCCTCGGCTCTCTTAAGACCCTCACCTAACGGCTCGGGTCTCAATGGCGCCTCAGCGGTAATCACCAACATTACACACTCGTACCATAATGTACTATTACTAACTGCACATTTACTAATTGTTTCTCTAAATAAACCTTTTATGTACTAAATCAAACTGCGACTTTTTCATTATTATTTTCTTCACAAGTGTGTTGAATAGACGTATCGTACAGATACACGTGTGTATTGGTGATTACCGTCCTCGGCTCTCTTAAGACTCACCTAACGGCTCGGGTCTCAATGGCGCCTCAGCGGTAATCACCAAGCATTGACACACTCGTACCATAATGTACTATTAGTAACTGCACATTTACTAATTGTTTCTCTAAATAAACCTTTTTATGTACTAAATAAAATGATTTTTTATTATTATTTTCTTCACAAGTGTGTTTAATAACGTCGTATGATACACGTGTGTATTGGTGATTACCGTCCTCGGCTCTCTTAAGACCCTCACCTAACGGCTCAGGTCTCAATGGCGCCTCAAGCGGTAATCACCAACTTTACGCACTTGTATCATAATGTACTATTAATTATTAAAAGCACAAAAAAGACATACGTCAAACTTTCTGTTTTTAATTACTAAACTTTTGTGACCTTTAGCATATGTTATTTCACATTATCATAATAATACATGACCTGCACTATAACCAAGGGAAATATGCTTTGAAAAGAAGAGAAGTCAAATGAAAAGCGAATTCATTTCAACTTTTGATACGATATTTTACTCCGTTTCTTTGTAACACATCGCTCTAAAATGTAATAAATTTATTGGTTTATTTATTCGTACATTTGTTCGTTTAGAATTTTAGATGATATCAAACATAATCGTTAAATTAAAAAAATTCTAAATTTATTTATAGTTTAATAAAGGAACTGATATATAAAGCGTACCTTACAATACATTTTATGAAATATCTTAGGAACTTGGAATATTTTTTAAATTCTTTCTTTTCTTAGTCATTTACTACTTCTTAACGAAAATATATATTCTTTAGAATTTCAAAACGGTGGAGATCGTAAGAGTCCGTTGTATAATTAATTACGAAACAACATAATATGCAGGTATGACTTAAAAATATTCAATTGTTCATGCAGCATCTCTTTGTATATGATTTCAAACGTATCCGTACATTTTTTTATTTTCTGTCACTCGAGTAATTGAATACATTTAGACAACTAGCTATAGTCTACGAAATAAAATACAACTTAACACAAGAAAAGCACTAATATTTGTATAATTTTATTTAAAATAACTCATTATGATCCACATTCCCTATGTAATAAGACGAAAATCCACAGTGTCAGTCCATCCTGAGTCTAATGATAATTATCTTGATTATTCCTAAATTCTATTCAAGAACGTTGATCGTCACTTCATCAATTTCCGAGTTATATGTATTCTTTCGTTCTCACATGCGATTGTAACAGCGAAAAAGAAATAACATTAAAATACATCAAGAATCCACAAAAACATAACATTAAAAGTTTCTCAAAAAATGAATATATTTCACAATAGCATACAAATATTACAATATGTAGAAAATATGTAATCGGATTATTATATGAAAATATCTTATTTTAATGAGTTTAAAGTCATATAAATTATTGCCGACAGTCAAGTATTTATTGTATCCATTAATCTAATATTTATAATATTATGTATTCTATATTTATAACAATATAATTATTGTAAAACTTGAAACAATATATGTATATACTTTTTTCGGGATATCTACGATAATGTATGTATATACTAACCGTTACATAAATCGATTGGCAATTTATTTTTATTGAACCTTGAAGTGCGAGCTACGTTACAAGCGGTAATAAATATTTGATAGTACATTTATCCCATAATTCTCCAAGAGCTTCTAGATTCTCTATTCAATGGAAAAATTTATCGGTAGGTCTATTTTACTTTCATATTCGAATGTTCGTTCACAATATAAAAAGTTTTCACATACGACTAGGTAAGTTTCACGTCAATAAATTCTTTTCTACATCATATTTTCTAGACAGGCTTTCTTTTAGCTATTGTACGTAATATTTTACTTGTAAACAATAAAATTGTAAGTATTTGATTTGCCTTTACAAATAAAACATAAATAGGTAATGTAAATGGTTTTTCAATAGGGACGCGTGAACTTTGACAGCTCATAGGGGCCATCTTGGTAAATCGAAAGCTGTGAAATTTGGCATGAACACATATTTATTAGTGAAATTTCACCACAGAGTACTTTTGTATATGCATTTCACTATGGAACGCTACACGCTTCAACAAAGCGTAGAAATTGTTAAAGTTTATTATAAAAAAAAGTTAGAGTTAGCTTAACCAGTGTTATCCTACAATTATAATAAATGTGAAAGTTTGTATGTTTGTTACTCAATCACCCAAAAACTACAAAACGGTTTTAGATAAAATTTAGCATACAGGTAGTCTATAACCTAGATTAACACATAATGTACTTTTTATCCCGGTAAAAGTCATAGTTTAACCAGTATTATCCTACAAATATAATAAATGTGTAAGTTTGTATGTTTGTTAATCAATCACGCAAAAACGACTAAACGGTTTTTGATGAAATTGAGCACACAGATAGTCTATAGCCTGAAATAATACATAGGGTACTTTTTGTCCTGGTAAAATCATAACTTAACCACTGTTATCATACAAATATAATACCCATCTATGATTTTCTTTTGGTTTCTCGTGTCCCGTGATCAATCTCTGTATATCCAATAATACGCAGACGAAGTTGCGAGTACCAGCTAGTACTATATATTTTAAAGCTCAAGAGGTTATTCTTTTGTTTGAAAACACTAATCTCTGGCACTACCAGATCGATCTGAAAAATTCCGTTCATATTATATAGACTATTTATTGACGAAATGTAACGGAAAGGTAAGGTATAACTTCGCGCTACGATTCTAAGGAGCGGAGCTGTAACCACGAAGGTCAAGCTGTAGGCAAGTACGGGAAGTGAGAACAACCATAGGCTAAACGGGAGTGAAGACGGTGCCGCGGCGCCTCGGCGACACGGTGGTCCAGCTAGTAACGTTATAAAGCGGAAGCGTTTGTATGTTTTATCTCGCCAATCTCTGAACTACTAAAAAATATGAAAAATAGTTTTTGCATATTATGGCCTATTTGTTGAGGAACGTTATATTCCAGGATCACTGAGCTATATAAAATAAAAACTAATTATTAATATGGTAAGTGTTGAATAATATAGTTTATACAGCAAATAATTATCTTTTACTAAATGCAATTTAGAGACTCGTTTAATTGTATTCCTGTAACTTTAGCTTTATTGTTTTGGAAGTCAATTCTACACAATGTCCTCGTAATTGAATCGTTGTCTAAAGCTCCAATTAAATATGTATTGTTAACGAGAAACGATCGGGTCTTGAACATTGTTAATGTGAAACGATTGGGTCTTTGAAAAACATTCGTAAAATTTTCACATTAAAAACTTGTATGGCAAGTGTGTTACGGAATAAAATTATATAGATGGGTCCGCGACTTCGTCCACGTGGTATGTTTCGTAAATGAAAAACAGCAACTAAATAAAAACCTCAATCTCACCATACGGTATTTGAAGCTTTGATAATACTCAACTAAAATCATTTTAAATGTTAACCGATATCACAGTTTAACAATCATACCGATATTATCTAAAAGACATAAATACTTACTGCTATGCTCGAGGTCCTGGGTTCGATTCCCAGATCGATCAAAGTGTTATTGAGGTATTCTATAAAATTCTCAGTAGCAGCTCGGAGTTTGGCTTTGGACCCGATTAATGGCAATAGGCTCACCCCAATTGTATAGGTAATTGTAATTGTATATGTGACCTAAAAACGTACCCGGCGAACTGTGGATGTAGGTACATTAGTACACATCTTCCTAACCCCTTCAGGGGAATAGAGTCAAGATGATATTTATATATGTATACTCAAAAATGTTCAGTTTTGCAATCCTTTACTAAAAGCAAAGTTTATACAATAACTGTAATAATAATGTTATGTAATTTAATTTTTTCTCCTCCGGGATGAAAAGTTCACTTTTAGTCCCTGTCACGCGGGAGAAAAGTACCCGATTCTCTCCCGGTGAGATGGCAAATGTGCGCATGCGCGTACTTTACTTTATCTCCCGGTAACCTAGCAAATGCGTGTTTATATATAAAATATATAAACTTTTCATCCCGGAGGAGAAAAAAATTGTAAACGCACCTAGGGAGAAAAGTAGGACATCCCCACTCGCGATTGTCACCCTCGCCTTCGGCTCGGGTGACAGCAATACGCGCGGGCGTAAATGGCCTACTTTTCTCCCTCGGTGCGTACTATACTATTAATAAAAATCATAATAGTGCAAAACACCAAACAATGACATGTATAGTTGAAATCTAGATAGAAAACGATATTCTTACTTATTTAAACATTTAAAAATAACATTAACATATTATATCTAAAAATATTTAAAAATAATAATAAAAATTCATTCTTGAACTAGTAATATACGTGTTTACATAAAATATACTTAAGGGTGACAATAAAAATTATATAAAACCAATTTCGTGATAATTTAAATTAAGCAGTACAGCGCCATCTATGAATACAGTTGGAAAATAAAAATACTTACGTTTTCGTTTATTAATTTTACTGAAAATTATATAAAGATAAAATAATTTGGTATCTTTTAATTTTATTTCAGTAAATAGTTTAAATATTATACAGAGTTACATACCCATACATATCTTTTTATATGTACATAAGATACATGCGATTTATATACCATACAAATGTCCATACGTATAAAAATGAATCCTAAATGTACCTTCTGACTATTAGCTACAATCATACCAAATTTCATTAAATTCGGTCCAGTAGTTTTTACGTGATTGGCATTCAAATATACCGTCCGACAAAAAAAGAGACAAAAATTTTAAAAGCTATCGAAATGTATCCATGGTTTTAAACCCATATTATATTTTACAAATATTTTTCGAATATTTAATTTAAAAAAAAATCGAATACAGATTTCAACTTTTTTCTCTATGTAATTTCTGTTTCTAAGTTTAAATAATATAAATTGTTCTTAAATAATAATAATAAGTTATGAGTATTGTTGGTATTGCCTCGGTTTTTTACAGTTCATCTGGTATGTTCACTCAAGGAAATGTTGATGATATTTATAGCATCATGCGCCAGTAACCAGCCTCGTTATTATAATGGTTTAAGGAGTCCCAGCAGCGTTCTTACTGTATTATCTTGAAATATAGGTAAAGTAGATCCAACTGTTTTAGCCTCTAGACTTTATTAGTCACTGTTCTAAGGTTTATGCCCGTGAGGACGTACACGTTATAATAATAATAATAATATATTTATTTCTAAGGCAACAAGGGCCCATTACATAGGAGTTTACTAATTAATAAATGGTACCATTGAAACAACGTAAAAGAAACTGAACTACTAAAGTTAGTCCAAATTAATATTTTTCTGGAGTTTTTTTAATCTTTAAAGGTTAGCGTTTATGTTCATAATTTTATCTTAAGTGACGATGTGGCCCATGATACCGGAATACAACTAAAGGCGTTTGGTGATAGATTTTCAATTTGAGGGTGGTAGCTAGCCAAGGTAAGCCTCATTGTACGGACTCAAACTCACGTCGATCGATGCGATGCCTTGTACACACAACTACTGAGCCATCATTCTAAACCAAAAAGTTATCATAAATATTATTATGATCTTCATGAATAGTGATAGAGATGAATGATCCTAACCTTGTGATCTGACCTGAATGACCTTGTATTATGATGAACTAGCAACCAGCCCCGGCTTCGCAGTGGAATCAGAGTAATACTTAAAAGTCTATTTGTTTACGCGACGCACGCCAATGAAGCTCTCAGTCGGCATGATTACTTCCAACATCTTCAACAATCATTGTTGTATTTCAACCACGTTTAAACAAAACTTTAATGAATTATACACCTAAACCTTCCTCATGAATATGATACTGACGTCCACTGATGAAAACCCTATGAAAATCCGTTTAATAGGTTATCGCGTTTAGACAAACGTGTGGGGGGATTTTGTTTTATAATATACTATGATGATGTACCTACTGTACTGTACCTAGATTTTCCAAAATATTTGATTGACAACGATTCCTTTTCTAACTTGAACTTTCAAACATCAAAAATTTTTTATGAGAACAAATTAGGTTATTTTATGGTACCATAACTTTTTTCTATGTAATAAAGACAGTATTGCCCACTGATTTGACATCCAATAGTTAACTATATATAATATATATATGAATCGAGCTTGTTGGTTCATACTGTGTTTGGTATCAGTATGACTTTAGCGTAGCGTTTGTATTCTTTTTATTCTTGCTATCAATTCTTGCTACTGATGTCCTGCGATACATTTATGTTTCCATTCCTTACCTCTACTGTATTTCAAACTTTATGCACATAGTTCTATTATCTTTCAGATAAGTCTTTACTGTATTCTGATATTCTGTGGTTAAGATGTCTTCTTGATTTAATAAGGCTTAAATTTCATACTAAATAGAATCAATATCACAAAATACTACTTTTCTCAATTTAACGAAATTATAAAATTGAAAAAGTATCTGGAACTTTTTCATCATTTTAGATATACATGTAGATAGTAACAGTTTGAATATTGTATAATAAAACAACTTTACTCGTGACCTTTTTACCTCTATTTTGTATAAAACTACCTGAGCTTAAACTACGCTTGTCTGACTCAGTCCAATTACAGTTTTGTTTATGGTCTCCTAAACTTTTTCTTTGACCAGACGAGTCTAAATCGGCCTTCAAACTTCAAGGGACTTTGCAGACATTCGCGTACTTTTACATTACTTTTAATTGATTACGAATATTACTTCTCATTAGAATTTTGACCTTGCAAAATTTATGAATTTCTCGTGAAGAAATTTATTTTATGACTCGTGATATTTTATGTTCATGTTTATTTACGATTCCTTTTACCTTTTATAAGATTTTATGAAAAGGTATATATCAAGAATATTTTTTAATTATAAGTAATTTTCTTGTTTGTAATAATCAGTTGTATTATTAAATAAAGGGTTCTCATACTTGGCGACGACGTCTATATGCACTATTATGCGTATACAGTATGATTGATATTAATTCTCCAAACCGAGTTTCACTAGGAAGTTCATCAACTTTATGATGATCAGAATCCTATGTGTACTAAAATCTTTTTAATTCAAGGAGTTAGTATTTTCATACATACTTAGTTTCGATTCATACAAACCTATATTTATATTTAAATGATTATACTTACATGTTTATATATGAATGAATTTGAGATAGATACATACCTAATTATGTATGAACCCTATATCATCAAAAATCACATATTATGTTCAAATATGATAAGACAGTGGAAGACCCCACAAAGAAAGGAGACAATTAAACGATCTTTGGTGCAAAAGAATTACCAACAAATCAAAATGCAGATAAATAATAATAATAACAAAGCTAACAAGATCATTCTAAAATGTATTATAATGGATTCTGTAATTTGGAAGGCACAGTTATGGTTATGGAATTATAGCCAGACTAACTTCACAGTCAGAGCATTAGTGTGATGATTGTTTCCTGAATCGAGTCGAGATATTCGAGGCAATTCTCGTTGCCCGTGGATCCCTGAATAAATGATCCTAACTGAATGCACCCGCTGTGTCCTTTGTCGAGTGCATTAAGCTTTCTCCTATAACTACGTATTGCCTATAAAATTCACAAAACTAGTAAAGCATACTGGAGTTGTATTCGTAAATGTGACTTTAAGTCTTAAGAAAATCTAATTTTATATTATAACTAGTGGTGCCCCACGGTTCCGCACTACTTACTATATACTTTCCGTGTACACAATATCAGCAAAATCGGTTGACAATCAATATAAATGTTTTTTAATCATTTTTAAATATACTTTTAACAATTTCTTGTAGTGTAAAAATAGTAGTAAATGTCGTAAAGGTATTCCTTAGTTTCCGAAGTTTAATTAAAGTATCTTAATCTTTATTTAGAGCAATGAAATACTGAGAAACTGATTTCTCAGCTGTTTTAGTGAAAGGATGAAAGCACAATTATTTATTATTGTTTTTATAATTTTTTCAGTATGATATAAGTAAATAAAATTATATTTTATGATACTCCTTCAATATTATAAGTACCTGGCGCTCACCGGCCACGTCCGCGGCAAACCTAACCTAACCCACTCTCATCTTCCGTGAATATTTCTCAAAAGTGTTTTTGAAGTGAAAACTTCTTAAGGGGCGCTGAGCACTTTATTTTTTGTAGCAATGCCATGTCCCTTTTAATTCTTCATCAAAATTAATTATTCGAACAGCATTTTTATATGTACATCGATAAATAGTTCAAAACTAATTTGCAAATGCGCCATCTTTTAACAAACGGCTTAACGAACATGACAGCTGTTACATTGTTTATACAAGGTGTCCAGAAAGGGTATCGGGTATTTGTAAGTTCAATGAAACAAAAATTATTTGTATGCAATAAAAAAGTTTATTGTTTATTATTAGCATATGAATTGGAGAATTATTTGGAAAAGATGATGTTATCCAAATGATGACCGTTACGTTGCTGGCACTCTTCTAAACGGAAACGAAGATTGGCGATAACACGTTGACACATAGCTATCGATATTGCTGCCATTTCTGACCTGATGTTTTGCTTTAACTGGGTTAGATTCGTCGGATTGTTTTAATAAACCTTACTTTTAAGATATCCCCATTTAAAATAGTCAAGCGGGCTAAGGTCTGGGAGGCCAGTTGATGTTACCCCTTCGCGAAATGACTTTATTAGGGAATAATTCGTTAACAACTTCCATTGAGTCATTTGAGGTATGGCAAGTGGCCCCATCTTGCTGGAACCACGTTCTTGAGTTGAAACCTGCAAACTCCTGCAACTCTGGGACCAAAAAATTTCGCAACATATCGCAATAACGGTCACTATTCACATTAATTGCTCGGCCTCGTTGATCTTCATGAAAATAAGGACCAATTATGCCTTTAGCAGACATAGCGGCCCAAACAACGACCTTTGGGCTATGCAGGGGTCGTTCATGCTTTCGTCTCGGATTCCCCACTGCCCAGTACCGACAATTCTGCTTATTAAAATGACCATTCAGGTGAAAATTTGCTTCGTCACTGAACAGTATGTTGTTAAAGTTGTTAAATCGCTGCAACATTTCGTTCGCAAAATTCAGTCGATTAGCATAGTCCGTATCCTTCAATTCTTGAACCAATTGAATTTTATAGGCTTTTAGATGTAAGTCTTTCTTTAAAATCGAATGTAAAGACGATTTTTTGATGTTCAACGCTTGGCTTCGCTTTCGGATGGATAAAGACGGATTTTGACGAACCGACGCCTCAACTTCTTCAATTGTTTCTTCATCGCGAACTGAACGAGGACGACCAGAGTTTTGAATTTTAACTGTCGCACCTGTATTATCGAACATCCTGATCCATTTCCTAATGCTATCGTCACTTGGCGCGTGGCGTGTACGATATTCCGCACGATAGAGACGTTGAGCAGTCACTATTGAATCACCATTACGATAATACGCTCGTACGTAAAATGCGCGATGCGTCCCCGAGTACTGTTCCATCGTGACTAAAACTCCACAAAATAGGCGGACGCCACGAACCCCTCCCCGCACCCTTTAGACGCCCCGTTTCGAATATGGCGCGAAAACAAATACCCGATACCCTTTCTGGACACCTTGTATTAAATAATATCAGACCCCTACATTGACACTGGCAAATGCTTCTGCGGCGCCAAAGCAAGAAGAAGAAGAAAACCCTTGTCAATCCAACCTTTGAGTTTTCATCAGGGAGTTCCAGTTTCAATCCTCTGGCTTCATCTTCAGACCCTTATAATTAAGTGTAATAAAAAATCTCATGGTAACAAAACAAACGAGTCCTAATTCGACTGTCCTAATATATAATTGACATCAAGGAGTTCACCATCCCGAATCCATCATCAAATCAGCTACATTGTACCGTAATATTGCATTATCATGGAACTTAAGTACATATGTGAAATTTCATCTCAATCGAATACCTGGAAGTGGTTGTAAAATGGTTTGCAAATTTTGAAATTTGAAGTTACATCTTAAAATTAATAAAATTGAAGTATCTGTTTCAAATGACAAAATAACATCTTTTCACTGAAGGAATATATAAATAAATACATATAAAATTTTTATAAATTTTATATAAATTTTTACCAATGGACCAATTTTGAATGGACTTTCACTCATAGATAGCTGATGTTATGTAGAGTGACTTGGCTACTTTTATTTTAGATAAATAATTAGGGTTCCGCGTTAATAAAAACGCATGTAATGGTGAATCAATTCGGACCCTTAAATGGCTTACGCTGAGTAAACCGTAAGAGATTTATCAAGTCAATGTACCGCATAATTGCAGTTATTATAAGGACCTACAAAAAGTCAGGGAGAGTATTTATCTATCTTCTAAGGATAACCCACAATATGCATTTTTATTTTTAAAATAAAGGGTAGTGGGTGTATAATGTTTCTCGCGTGTGTCCGATCGACGGCATACTACAGTCCACACGAGCGCTGCCGTGGGCACAGTAGGTTAGTACTGAAACATGACCGAAGCAAGTTAAAAAAAAAGCTTGTAAAAATACCAGTAATATGGGAAATGGACTCTTCTGCATATGGAAAGAGAATTTTAAAACGAAGAGTTTGGGAAAAACTTTTTATAATATTTTCGGATAAAGATGATACCGAAAACCTACATAAGTTGCGGCTAAATATACAAACTTTTTGGACAAATCGCGGCTAATTTATTAGGTAATAAATGCATGCAGAGCAGAGGAGAATCCCAGTATTTATGAAATCTATATTTTTTAGGAATGCTCATTTCTATTAAAATGTAATAGATAGATGATAGAATCATAACTGAATATTATAAAAAAGTAAAATAATTACCGATTTTCTATACAATAATTTGCTATTGTTAAAAATAAATCTATTGATAGCCATTTTTGTCGAACTGTAATATTTTTAGGAAATGTAAAAAATAATAAATAATAAACTATTTTATAGGAACACATACAAACTCCTTAGGTATTTCGATACCAACATTATCTCCAATCTCTTTGAAATTTAGGTTGAAATTCGCAAATAATTACCTATTCTATAAAAAAAAATTAAAAAAAAAAATATTGTGTTTAATACGATATTTTTTACATTTATTTCTGTATACAACTTTTATAAACTTTCTAAAACAATGTAGTTTAATTTAATTTAGTATATATTGTTATGTTTAACAATCGGCCTTACATGTGAAATGGATATTTCGGCTATTTTCTTTATGGAAGAGTTACAACAAGGCACTGCACAGGTAACCATAACTGTAATACGTTACGAAACACAAAATTATATTGTAAAACCTTATATTTTACGAAAATAAGCGCTATTTCTTTTCGTCACAATTGACATAGAGCCCCGTGGTGCCTTAGCTTTTAAAAACTAGTGATGTGTCTCTATCTCGTTCTGACATACGCTTTACTATGCCTATACTATGCTATTTCTCTGTCGTATAGCCAATCTATATATAGATATAGATCTATGATGTGACAAACATCTTAACATTCCACGGATTCACCGTGCGGGTGCCGGGTCCATCGTGTAGCAGACAGAGGGAACACGAGCAGCCCCCGGGACTTGCGACCCAGGTGTAAGTTATCTTATGATGCACATCAGCGCTCACCTTGACTGCCCGCGATACCCTCCCTGCCAAGCCAGATTTGGTAAGAGTCTGTTAATACTGCTTTAGATACCCGTTCTACAATAGAACTTACTGCAGTTCTCGACAGGCCAAGACGTTTTAGCTAGTTATATAGAGATTAAGCTGGAATACCTCTCGCTCCCACTTCCGTCGCATAGATAGATCGTAATATTTATTCATTTTTATTGCGTGGTCTTTAGGTATATTAGTTTCCCACGGTACTGTAAGCTCTACAAGTACTATACGCATGATTTCTCGAGAATAAAGAAATATGCCTGGTCTGTAAAAAAAAGTAAAACCGGACGAGATATTATGCGCGTC
The DNA here is from genome assembly GCA_033032175.1 of Saturnia japonica. Taxonomy (NCBI): domain Eukaryota; kingdom Metazoa; phylum Arthropoda; class Insecta; order Lepidoptera; family Saturniidae; genus Saturnia; species Saturnia japonica. Next base: position 12,916,577 of record CM065314.1, read on the forward strand.
ACTACAAAAATGAATGCGGCAATATTATTTTTCAGGTAGATATTAGTGTTTGTCAATTTACCCTGTGGGATTTAAAAAACGCACTATAGTGATGCTTTCAAGATGGCCAATATGGAAACAAACTTTGAATTACGCAACCCTCTATGCACTGTCAATTTCGTTTAAGTACATTATATACTAAATTGTAAAGCGAAGCGTCGAGTACGTTGCGGTGCGGTGTTGAAACGCGAAACATTAATTTTGTTTTAACTTCATTACGAAGTTTAAATCAATACCAAACTCTTGTAGCTGCTATCACGCCGGAGACTTGCCATAAACAACTGAACTGTTACTATATAAATACAAGCTTACAAAGTACGAAGTATCACTGTACAAAGATGGTAACATACGTTATAAAGAAATATTTTTTGTCGATTATTTTTCATACACTTAAACAATATTATAATGTTCTATTAGTTGCATCCGATTTAAAGTTATTTTGAGGTAAAATATATCAGAGGACCATGAATAAATTTTACAACTTATCGCTTAATAGTTAGTTACATTGTAAAAAAGCTTCATTAACCGATACTAAACTTCTAGAAAGAACAGTACATTAATAAAATGGAAACGTTTTATTTATTGTCTAAGACTAAAATTATATTATTATACTAGCTGTGCCAGCGACTTCACCCGCGTGAAATTTCATGTATAAAAATCAGCAATAAATAGAAACTCCCAATGTAGGTGCACTGAATTTCAACATCGGAAATTTAACTGTGTATCGCCCTTTCTAACTGTCTCTTGTTCCTGAGACGCACCATATTACTTACGGTTATTACTATTTAAATACTATATTACTTACCTTGCCTTAAGCTCTGTGAGTGTCTGTGATTCCTAAGACGCAACGTAATTCTCACGATTAGCAGTCAGCTGTGCTATACACTACTTTCGATTGAAAGATATTCTGCCATACGTCTACGCTTTGAATATGACCTAATACATCATTCCCTGCATATTTCTGTGGTGCGTAAATTTTTCTTAGTATCTCATTCAGCAGCAAGTCTCATTTGACGGTATTACCCAGTTTTATGTAAACGAGACGTCTTTTTCAGAGTAACGGAATAATGAGAATAGCCCGTCCACTTTGTACCAAGAACTTTACCAATTTTTATATAATTATAGGTTTAGCGTTGTGGCAACAACCTCACCCGATCTGAAGTGACGATGTGGCCCAAGATGGTAGCACGTTAAGCCTAATGGAAGACTGGCTCTCAAGTTCAGCTGCCGGAATGCACCTATTGGTGTTTGGCGACAGATTTTTAACTCGAGAGTGGTAGCTATCCTGGCGGATATTAGAAAAAACCTTACAACCATGCTATAGTTTCATTACAATGTTTTCCTTCACCGAAAGTTCAGGCTCTCATTGCAGGAATTGAAACTCACTTCGATCGACGCAGAGTCCGTACACGCTACCAACTGAACCATCATTGCTAAAATAAAACAAATATTCAATAAAGTCCGAAATTTAATTCGAATTCAAATCATAACGCATTGAATCAAAAATTCTGTGAGAATAACCAAGTAAACTCATTTTAGCTACTGTATTAACCAATATTATGCAGAAGACATGAGCTGAGTAGTTCAATATAAAACATTTATGTGTTTGTAAATCCTTTGTAATTTGTAATCCAAAAGCTAAATATCTAGTGCGCACTATAGTAGCAAAAACAATAAACAAAGACGACGTAGTCAAGTCGTGCGCGAGCGGAGGACATTAAAAAAAAGATTTTAATTTTTTTGAGAAGCGTTTATTCGCGACCATACATGTCTTAAGACTAACTTAAAAATACTCTTAAAACTACGAAGCAAACACCAGACGCGCCTTACAGGATCAGTTTACTGCAACGTTGCGTCTGGCTTCTCTAGAATACAGACTGCTGAGTAGCGATATTCTATAACTCCTCCCTCCTTAAGTTCGAAGTATCCTGAGTATGAGAACTTCGAATACATAGTTTAAACAATTTAACACGGTACTTATGAACTAGTTTACAGATTATTACAAAAATGAGTACATATAATATAAGAGTCCAAACGCTAACACTTTTCACTTCAATAATTGCCTTTTGGATTTCACTATTTTCACTAGCACTGAAACTTTTCTTGAGGGCGAATGATAGGTACTTTAAATCCATGAGATCGACACCTTCCAGGTTCAATGGACTGGAGGATTCCCTTTCAGCAGGTAAGTGTATATTTGGCAAGTTTACAATTGGGAGTTTGTTGTATGTTATATTTTCATTGTCTTTCAGATGTATTTTCAGCGTTATGTTATGAATTTTTACTTCACAAGGGTCATCCAGGGTGAGTATGTAAGTACCCTTAACCTTAAGACGAAATATTTCGTCGATACAAGTTCTGGTAAGTACTTCTTCATTTTTACTGTAGAGAATCCATTGATTGGGGTACAGCAACTGGACCTTAACTGGCTCGATGTTAACTGGAATCTGGCTGCATGACGTCACATTGTCGGCGTACGTCATCAACTCAACAACGCAAGCGTCATAGGTGTACTGGATCATTTCCTCGTCGAGGCATAGAAAGCTGGACTCGTCGATTTCTTTACAGGCGTGAGTGAGCAGTTTGATCTTCAACCCTTTTGCTAGCAAGTAGGGGTATTTGGGTAGAATTATGACTGTGGAATTACGGGATAGCACAGTTAATGGAATTAATTTATAATAGCTATAAGTATCCTTCCCAATTAGAGGTATTTCTAAAAGGTAAGTGATTCGATTTGCTTTAAAATAGGCTTTTAAAGTTATGGTTTGTTCTATCTTAATTAAATTCTCTGAAGTAGGTGTATATACTAATTTCTCAAACTTATTTATTTCCTGCAGAACACGTAACAACTTATTAGACTCTATGATAGACTGATGTAAAATTCCTAATCTACTTAAAGCAAAGTTAGTTTCAATCTCATTCAACTTAATATGAATCGCCTGAAAGTTGTGAATTAGTAAATTATATGTACTTATAATCTGAATTTCAAAATGTTCTTTTCTTAGTTTGTCGCTTATATTTTTAGATGTTACCGCAATTTCTTTATTAAGTTGAATGATGTTATTGTTAATTGCAAATGTAGAATTTGTTAACACCTCTATTGCTTCTGCAACTATACTTAGTTTCCTATTGGTAGATTTTTGACCAGACTGAACTTCGCTAATTAACTTCTCATATTTGATAGCATCCTCGTGATCGAGATTTCCAGTAATGATTTTAATTATTGAACCTAATGGATTTAATAGTCCACGCCTAATTCTAATCGACGGTGTTATTTGTTCAAATTTATTTATGGCTAATATTTTTATATATTCGACTTGCTTTCTAACATCTTTAAAGTTAATTGTAAAGGTTTCATGAAAATAATTTTTAACTATCTTATCTAATTCAAAAAGACGCGCTATATTAAACTTTAAATCGTCCTGTATAGGTTTAAAATCCAATACCCTTGCTACGATCCATTTATCTGTATTGATTACAGCGACACCATTTCTCACGGGCAAAATTCCGGGGTTCTTATTCAAATCCTGAAGTTGAAGGGCCTGGAGTTGCGTCAGCATGGCTACTGCCAGAAGGACGCGGAGGTGCCTGTGAAGGGCGTTTAACGTTTTTTAAAGGAACTTTTGTGTCTCTATCTTTAATTTTAACAGGGATAACGTTACGCGAAACAGGACCAGTAACCAAAGCTTTGTGAAATTTAGGTTTATCTTTAGACTGCCTTTTATTTGTGACCTTAGAGAAAATGATGTCTCCTAGTTTTAATTGTGGTTGTTCTTCACCTCCTCGCTTTTCCCTAACTTTAACCTTATTATTTCCCGTCTTTTCAGTAAGGAATTTATATAAAACCTGCGTTCGTTTCTTATGGTCTTTAATTAATTGTTGTTTGTAAAATTTATCAAAATTTATATCAAATGTAGAGTTTAACTCGGTATGTCCAAATACAACTTCGAATGGTGAAGGATCCGTTGTACTATGAATAGTATTGTTATAAGCCATAACGGAATATGTCATTAAGTTTACGGCGTCAGTATATTTTCGTTCGTATTTAGCAAGTCTATAGATCTCTATTATTGTGGAATGAAACCGTTCAATTATTCCCATCGAGTTGGGATTATTTGGCGTTCCTATGTGCAATTTTATTTTATATAAGTCTGTTAATTCTTTTAATAGCTCATTATTAAATTCTGTACCAGGGTGGCAACTAATTTTCTGTGGTATACCGTAAAAAGAAAAGTAAGTAATCAATGCCCTAACTACTTCTGGTGTTGAACGCGATGGCACTTGAATTGCTTGCCCTAGCTTACTGAAGGCATCGATTAGAGTAAGATAGTGTGTTGATTCTATTGTGAACATATCAATGAATACTTCCTGGAATGGTGCATTTTGGGTCTGTGTAAGTTGTAGCAACGGTTTGATAGACTTTCGATCGTACTTAGCAGTTTTACACTTTTCACAGGAGTTAATGATTGCGGATACTATTTCATGCATATTTGGCCAATAATAATTCCGTCGTATTCTTTTAATGGTTTCCGTAATTCCTCGATGGCAAGTTTTCCCTTCGTGTAATTTTGTAATAATTATCTTTTTTTCTTCCTCATCCTCTACATAAATCACGCGTTCCGTACATTCATAAAAATTAACATAACCTTTTTTGAATAATTCCAATATAACAATGCTAAATTCTCTCCTGTGTTCGGGGTTTTCAAAATAGATAAAATATTTAATTTTGGGTTTAATATATTTCTTAAGGAACTCCTTTATAATGTCTAAATTTCCAATCGGAAGAAAGACTTTTAGTACTTTCTGATTATTACGGGATAGATCTTTAATCTGAAATTCGTTACGATACCAGTTGAAAACTAATATTTGATTGTGTTTTGTATCAATTGCTTCATGTAAGATTGGGATACCATTAAATTCCATGTCGCGTGCGGAATGTACTGTATGAGTAGAATCAGTTTCGGATCTGACCAAATATTCACGGGGTTCTTCAACTATGACTGTATCTAGTATAGATATGGGGCTAGCTGTAGCGGTTCTCTCAGAATCAGAGATTGTTATTGTTTTAGAGTCGTCCGTAGTTCGACGTCTCGCTATAGCGGCAATGTTTTCAGTTACTTCCTTCAAGTGTTCCTGTAATTTCCTTTCCTTTTCGTCAAATATTATGTTGACTTCCACATCTATCATGTCTACGTCGTGACAGTTAACCCTTTCAGTACTACCTACATATTCAGTAACCTTAAAAGGTTTCGTAATTGTTAAAGCCATTGGTTTGTCTAATGTGTTTTGTATAACCGTAGTGGCATAACCATTGTGACATTGTACAATTGCTGATGGCATTCTAACTCCATCGCAAATTTTTGTACAATTTAAAATAGCTTCTCCTGAAAATTGGTCTGTCGGTAACTTTACACGTTGTTCTGTTCGCGGGTCTAGTATGATTAGATGATTACTTTCGTTAACTATCGGAATCGTAGTAGTTTTCGTTACGAGTTTTGAGTGTTTTAAGTCTATAACAGCTTCTAACTGTATTAAAAGATCATTGCCTATTAACCCATCATATTTGTCATCAACATCGTACACATAAAATTTATGATAGCTATCGTTTTTGAATGATGGCATGAGTGGAATATAGACTACTTCATTATGGTTGCTAGATGCATGTGTGCTAATAACGGTGAATGGTTGTGTACTTGCATAGGACCTATAGAAGTTATGAGCTTTACGCGGACTCATGAATGATCGCATACTACCGGTATCGATCATAAATTTCGCGTCAATTTCTGGTATGTGAATGTACGGTAACTTCAATTTAACATCACAATTTAGATTTACTATTTCGGGTTTGTTTGTGTAATCTCCTATTCGAAAATTTTGAATTTCTTCACTTACACTCTCGTCTTTCACTTTCTTACTTTCGTCATCAGTCGTTTTAGTTTGATTCTCATTTTCGAATTCTTCATAATAATCGCTATTTTCCTGTGGCCAATATTCCTGATCGTAGTAGTCATTATTATCGTAACAGTAATAGTGACCGACTTCGCCTAATTCCAACTCATTAAGGCGAAAGCCTTGGGGTGGTCCCTGACCTTGATGTTTTAACGGTGGTGCAGTACGCATAGTGACGTCGGTATTTTCTAAAGCATTTGTTGGTTGGGGAGGCCTATACCCTAACTGACCTTGGTTAATTTGTGGACGGTATCCAAACTGCTGTCTAGGCATTGAACCGAATTGTGTTGGTTGCATGAATTTTTGTTGCATACTGAATTGCTGAGGGCTTAACTGTGGCTTATATCCGAATTGCGGTGTATAACCTAACTGAGGCTTATATCCGAACTGAGGTTTATGTCCGAATTGGGGTGTATACCCTAACTGAGGCTTATATCCGAACTGAGGTTTATATCCGAACTGCGGCTGCGAACCAAAGGTTTGCGGTAATTTTACTTGACTACCCGGAACACCGAATTTAAATTGAGGTGGATTAGAGGGTTGCAATATTGGCCTAAAACCACTGGCTTGAATGGAACCCTGTACTTCCCGGGGTATGCCAGAGAGATTACTCTGTAAATGCGGGATATTGAACTTCGCTTGTAATGATGTACCTGTTTGTTGCCTGCATAATTTATTTTTAGTATTATATTGTTCATAAAAGTTCACTTCTTCCAATACAAACTCTAAAGCCTTTTCTAACGTTTCTGGCGATTTCAATCTAACTGTTCTTATCAAATGTTCCGGTAAGTTGTACAAGAAAACGTTAAGTGACATATTATTATAAATAATGATCTTTGCATTTTTAATTTCTGTGTTTGTTAACTGATTTACTTTTGATATTAATACTGCTCTAATTGATTGTATACGATTACAAAAATCTGTATAATTTTTACCGTGTTTTATCTTTACATTTTCTAACTCAATCGCAATGCACTCTTCACTCCTAGGATCACCAAAGTGTTGAGTTAATAAGTCTTTAAGTTCAGCCCATGTCTCGATGTCTTCCCTTTCACTTAGTATGGCTGCTGCGTCATCAACTAACCTACTTGTTAATGCGTGCATCACATACAAGTTTTGTTCCTGACTCCCTTTATATTTATTAATTACAAATTCACATTTCCTTAAAAATAAATTTAGATGGCGTTTATCCCCGTTGAACTGCGGTATCAGTTTCATCATTTCGTTTGGGATTATTGTAATGGTTGCCATTTTTGATACACACTAACACAAAATACCACAAAAATAAAATACACACACCAAAAATGAGTCACACAGAATATAATAAAAACCAATAAAATACAAGACACACAAAAATATAAAAGACACGAAATGTAAATTCCTAATTTAGATATAGTGAAAAGATTTTATTTCTAATACAACAATATAACTAAAATAATAAATTTGAGAAATTATATTTGTTACTGCAATTTTTCCTTTTTATATTGTATATTTTAATTTATTACTTATAACTAATGTCTATAGAAAATTCATAAGTGAGTTTTTCGAAGTTTAGAAATACACTCGAATTATTCCAGACACCTATAACTATTTTTTCGAAAAGGATTGGGATATATAGAAAGGAATAGCAAGTTGAGTCTACTCACAAACTGCCCATGTCCCTCGATGAGTCTTAGACGTGTCCTCCAGCTGCTGTGATGATCTTTGACAAATTTGTTTGATTCGAGGATTCCCGATTAAAACGCGTGGAAACGTTCGTCGCGGTACTGATTTTTAAATACTTTTCACGACGCGGAAATCCTACCGGCTGCGCCAGTCAAGTCGTGCGCGAGCGGAGGACTTTAAAAAAAAGATTTTAATTTTTTTGAGAAGCGTTTATTCGCGACCATACATGTCTTAAGACTAACTTAAAAATACTCTTAAAACTACGAAGCAAACACCAGACGCGCCTTACAGGATCAGTTTACTGCAACGTTGCGTCTGGCTTCTCTAGAATACAGACTGCTGAGTAGCGGTATTCATAGAGGGTGATTCTATAACTACGTATATCATAGAAGTTTAGAACAAAATAAACCAAAATGTTGAACAAATAAATAAGAGAGATATTCTTAATACGTCACGACATCGTCACTTAAAATCAGGTGAGAATGTGGCCACAGCGCTAAACTGACAACGATAAAAAAATCATTGCGTTTAAAACCATATTTGTATGGACTTCATAAGAAGTTATTGATTACGAGGGAGAATACGCTCCAAATTCATACATTTTCGCTATAGACGTCTGCGTCTGTAAAGAATATGCGATTAGATGATTTTTAAGAAACACGAAGAATGATATCCGTTTATTTATTTGAATTATATTTACATTTTATTTTCACATTAAAAAAAACTACGTAATCGTCCTCTGTGGTTTACGTCCAAAAAAGGTGGAAATTTATGTTGTTTTGAAGGGTTAAAGAAGACGTGAAATACATAAGAAAAAGGAAATATAAAATTACTTTTAAAATAGTGGTATTTGGATGTATGCAGTTTATTAATGCGCGTCTGGGTGTGAAGGTAAGATAAATAACTAATATCAAGACAAAATGTTGCGTTTTTCGAAATGGGAACTTTTTATTATGTACCTAATGATTACTAAGCAATCAAAGATAAATAACCCCAGTTCTATCAACGAAACAATTTTTCTGTAGTTCACCCTTCAGACCTTCACTACAAAAATGCTATTACCCGTCCCTTTGCCCAACAGCACTTCGCGTAGCCGACGTTTCAATCCAATTGAACGTGCCTCTTCTACGATATAGACCCGCTTTGCGATGAAGGTTCTACAAAAGATACATTTCTTTTTTAGGGTACCAAAGATCTACGATCGAACCTTTGAACGTGTTTATGGGACGTCAATATAAATTTTTCACTATCAAAGACTAATATTAGATTAGCAACTGTTTCGTTTGTTTTCCTATAACGATCTACTTTATGAGACAGAAGCTTTTTCTATTTAAATAAGTAGGGTTACAGATTATTTTTAATTTGGAATGTAGGTGTACATGTACCTATATCTATAGGCTATACTTATTATTCAAAAGAGTTAAAGTTTTTTTATGTTTGTAAGAGGTAATCTTTGGAACTACTGATCCAATTCTAAAAATACCTATAAAATTAGGAAGCTACATTATTCCTGAGTGACATAGGCTATTTTTGGAATGAAGTTTCATAACGCGGCTTGCAGTAGGAGATGATTTGTAGAAATCGTCTCGTAAGTAAAAAGCATAATGTCCTCACCATGCGACTTTCTCTCTGTCCCTGTCTCTTTCATTTTCTCTTTCCTGTTTCTTTTATTATTTTATATACGAGTCCGAGTACCGAGATTCGCAAAATATTACACTTCGGGCGGGGCGCCTCCGGGTGGTCTCCCGAAATAGGCCTAGTACGTAGTTCAATGGTTTTTCATTTTTTCGTAATTCTACGGATCCCATGTATACTAGCGTATAAAGAAAAACCGAATTTGTCCACAAAATGATTTGTGTATTCTATCGCTATTTTATAATTATTGTATAAGCATATAATATGTTTTGGTTTATCTGTTAATATTATATGTGTGTTTATTAACTAAATAAATAAACAAATCTCAATTACGGTTTGAGGGTGTTTCTGGAGCATAAGATTAAAGAGCTAAAGGGCTGGACTTATATCACATGTATAATTTTAAAACCTAATAACGGACGGTTTTCAAATTTATTTTTACATGTACCTATCGTTTTTTATGTATTATCTAGTCGAACTGCATTTTCTTTTTAATAAGTACAATTAATATAGAAATGATTTGACTAAATCTAAGTGAGTTTTATCTAGAAAAAGTACAAATCGGTTCCAAAACAAGGTTAGGAAAATATTTCAAAATCTAGAAAAACTCTATAATCTTCCCATAATCTACCAAAGGCCTTTACTGTACTGATCAGTCCTCCTCGCTAAAAATAATAAAACTATTTTCTAGGTTTAGGAAATAAATTTTTTTGGCGGGATCTTTGTCATAGAGTAATTTTTTTTTAAATTCCTAAAGCGTTATTTGTCTCTATATTAATGTAATATAGGTGGTATTTTGTATAATATAGTTTGGTATTTGTGCACGAGTAGATAAGATTAGAAATAATACTCGTAATATGAACCATGAATTGTGAGATGTTACATAAACACCCGGGAATGTTCTAACAAGGAGACACTATTTTCTTAGAACACTAAAATCATCACAAGACGCTTTGTGAAATAAAATAATTTCTTACTTGATAATGGCGGTAGTGGCAGTATCTTCAATAGTGGGGATTGGTTGCCACGCTGGGAAAAAGAAGAAGTTACTATTTCTTCGAAACGCACTTAGTACGCAATTATTTAAATCTCGATTTAAACTAGAATTACAGTATAATAATCATATAATATTTAATATAATATGTAGATCTGTAACTCGAAAAAGACATACTATATATAGTATACGATTGTGTTAAAAAGAGATAGGAATACGAAACCATTTTCGTATGTTATCAACCTTATCAATATCAAAACAAATCATGATTATTTTTACAAAATTTGAGGTTTCAAAGTATATCTCAATGTTTAATAGACGTGTTTAATTGTGGTTAAATATATTGTAACTGGATGTATAACGTATTACAAAAAAATTAACAAAACAATACGCACACTAATGTATTCCGTTTTTGACCTCGCCTTATTCAACCTTTTGTCGATCTAAATTATACTAAATCTATGATAATAGCACTCTTTACTGTGTAAATCGTTTTCCAATTCTGGCTTTCAATATTGTATAGTTTTTCGTATACGAAAAATAGCGAAATGTAAAAACTACAAACCTCTATTACGCCTATTGTGAAACAAAGCTGAAGCCGCAGAAACTTGTATCTCTAGCGCGTAGCAATCCATTTTTTTGTCCTACATTAGGCAAATCCTCACAAGCCCTATTTAGAAAATTGCCTCCTTTATCTCGACTGTGGCTAACAGAGTTCGGTGCCACCCTGATCTTTGGGGCCCTTTTTTATTTTTTCAGACCCTTACTTTTAGTAGTCGTTTATGAGCAAACGACGCTTAAAACTTTGAACTGTTATTTTAATTTTGTTTCACAAATTTAATATAATGAGATTTTACGCTAAGTTGTTATAAGTAAGAAAGAATAGAAAAATAAGTACCTGCGGCGTTGAAATTTAAATTAGTTTGAGAAAATCATAGACATTATCGAAGTATATGAAGATTGAGTTTTTAAAGGCTTTTTTAATTTTTAACTAAAGAACTTTGTAATGTAAAACACTAAAATATAGTTCACGAGTTGGCTTATTTAAAATGAACACTATGTACATATTATCTGCATTAAGAGAACAACATAAATCAATCTAGGTGGTACTCAAAATAGATCTATAAATTATTATTTAATGAAAAAGCCAACTAAACACGAAATACTTTTGCATATAAATTAATTTTCTTAAAATAACTTAAAATATAATGTATGACATAATGTATTATGAATGTTAAATAATAAATTGTATTGCCTTCTTTATTTACTAATATCCGGTGACTGAGGTGCGCTCGGTGTCTTGCCAAAAAAAGAAGTAAAACACCTATCTATAGAAAGTGCGAGAGTTGAGTGCAATTGGGGGCTGAGATGAAAAGCGGGAGCATCTCCCTCCGCTGCCTGCACGCCTCTCCTCACGCACCCTAACTGTAGTTATTTGACAACTGTCGTACGACGGTACTAATTAGTCTTGTGTCAACCATGATACGCGTCGGCTGCCAAAAGATCATATTAATATTTGTGAAATCAATTAAAGAATTAGATTAATTCTTTAAATCAATTATAGTTTTTTTTAAATCTAATTTCGAGGCTCAATATGTTAGTACGCTTATTGATAGCGTTAATAATCAAGTTGCGGCCCTGTGCTATTTTTTAATTTCAACTTTAACTTAACTTTAACTTTTTAACTTCATCAAATTCTTCAATATAAAACATGTTTTTGTACATCGCCCAGCAGGGGAAATGGCGAAAAATGAATCTGATGATTCGGTATTGTCACCATATACTGCGTACCATGTACTTATGGCTGCATAGACTAACCCTTATGGTTCAGTTAGAGAAGGACAACTTGTAGACGATTACTGGAAACGACAAAACCAGACATGGGTAGCAAAAGTTTGTTTTTCTTTCTTTGTTATAATAATAAATGTTGCTGTACAGCTGTTTTTACAAGTATAGTATTTAAACCTAAAGACGTACATATAATTAAATCATTGCAAATTACAAAACACAAATTATGAAAGAAGACGGTTTCTTATTATATTTTTCATATTAAATTATAAAAAAGCAACAGTTTTATAGGAGTATTCTATAACATAATTGAATGCTTAATTATATCAGACTAGACTGTTCGTAATAGATAATAACTCACTGAAATAATAATTAGTATATGCAAACGATTGCTGCAGTAGGCAATAAATTTATGGCCGTTCGCAGCGCCGCACAGCATTGCCGTCAGCGTATTTTGTTTTGTGATAATATATCGTTGACTTACTATGGGCTTCTCATTAATAACGTTATAATTTATGTATTTATAAAATAATGTCAAGCCTAAACTAAATTCAATGTATAATATACATAATTTATCTACAAATTACCAAATAGATTTATTTTCTTGTGTTATATAATTAATTAATACTTTTAATTCATATATCTATTTTTTTATTAAGAACTGAACTGAATATTAGACAAATTATAATTTTTTAAACTTGGATAAACAGATGTGCACGAAAGTACTCACTTTTGCTTATTAATAAAAACTAAAATAATTAAAAACATGACGCCAATGTTAGTATCATTGCAATTAAATGTGTGTATTGTTTACCATCGCAAAAACAACTTTATTAAAATGCATATCGCATTAAAAATAACTTTTTTTTTTCTTTCTAAAACTCCACTAACTATTTGTATAAAACTTCGAGAGAGCTATAAGTTATTGTAAAAATACATACAAATGTATTTTAATTGTTATTGAAAAATTACATTTCTTGCAAATTTGATTCCCTATACACAAATAGACAACGTAATATCTGGGGTTTGAACTCAAAGTATTTAAGGTAGAATTAGTTTAAGGCTCTGATAAATATTACTATTAAATATTATTAATTAGTTTTAATTATACATGGTAGTTACATTAATAATTTCAATAAAATTATAATCAGTATTTTGCCTACATAGTACACACATATATTTTTACATCTAAGAGATAAATACGTGGTAAAAAATTACATGAAACGGTCTATCTCAATCAAAACGTGAGAAATGAGCTGACAAAGAATCTTTACGAAAGAGAGTGTCGAGTTGCAACTTTGAAAAATAAAAATCGGCGAACGCCGACATCTATCCTCGATTTTATTTCGCGATCTTGCAAAAACGCTTCGAACTTTTGACAACTTAGCTCATGTTTTTCGACGTAGATTGATGTTAACTGTAGCATAAGGAATAAATATTAATCAGAGAATAAGCTTTTACATACAACTTTTATAATTCAAGTCTAATATTTCACGTTTTTTTATAAATTGCACTTTCCTTAAGTTTGTCTCATTGTTTTAAAGTATTTTTTCGAAACTGGGTCCGACAAAATAAGTTTGAAATTTTAAAAAAGGTACTGTATAGTGTATATAACATAGATGAGTCTATTAAATCTATGCTGTATACGTAGGTATAGTGTAAAATATGTTATCGAATGTCAATTATGGACTGTACATATTTTGTTTTGTTTATGAACTGATTTGGATGATTCTTTTTTTGTTGGATATGTGATACCTAAAGTGGTGGTGTGGTGGGTTATCACTGGCATTGGACCTCAACTTCGAAGCTACACCAGAGAACTCTTCAAAATCATTAAAGTTGGTTTTCTTTTTCGTTAAAACTTGTCTTTTGTGTTGAATACGGGAAGTTTGGCCCTCCTAGACAGATCCTAATATTGCAGCCATTTGAACTTGTAATATTTTCACATTTAAACTGCTTTAACGTGAAATTATGGTTATTGTGATTTTGAACCTTGGGTTCGACTTTACATTGTATGTCGCTGAGTTTGATTACGTGACAGGGTGGGGAAGCGTGAGAGCGTGAGAGGTACATCCCCCTGTGAAGGAAAAAGCGCGGAAACAAATAGTTACTGAGAAAGGTTTTTTTTTTTCAATTTTGTTTAAGACTTGTATATGAATTTTCAATGCACAATTATTATTTTTTGGTTTTAATGACAGTCCAAGTCTCACCTAAATAATTTTACCACCACAACGGAAAAATGAAAATATTTTACTCAAAACACAAAACGGCATAAAACGTAAAAGTAGATAATATTGAACGTAAATAACACAATAATCGTTTAAAAAATAACAAAAAAAAAATATATAGAAAATAATAACGATCTTTCTAATTTTTTACCTGTCATTCAAAAGTGAACTTTATGAAAACTTTTTAGAACTGAAATGTGTATTGTCAGATTTACAAAAAATGCGATTTAAAAAAAATCTCAATAACTATTTACTTGTGCATTGTCAAATTATATATTTAGCATTATTATAAAGTGACTTAACTGAAAAAAAAAAATTAAAGTCTCAACTCGAAGGCATGTAATCTAAATCTGAGCCAAACCTTGTAACCTCGCCACGTTGACGAATTCTTTTGAACTTTTCTGGAAGCAGGGGTTGAACATGACTTTTGACTTGACTAATGACTGTTGTCCTTCCTATTACTTGACAATTGACCTGCAGGTCTTATCCCGTCAACATAGACGTCGATATAGACAAGTAAATGGTTTTTAAGTCAGATTATCCCTGTGTATCGCAGGTGCTTTCTGTCCATATCCCAACCGTAGGCTCAGATAGGACTTCCACTGTGCTTTCTCATTATTTCCGAGCGCTTGGTTGGAATATAAAATCGACATTAGAGTTTCTATAAGGTGATTCCATAGATTCAACTAATTTACAATTCTGATCATATTTACAGTATACTTATTTATACTTTACCTACATAAATTGATATAGATCGATTATTATAATAAATAATATGTTAGTACAGACAGAATTATGTATTTTTGAAAGTTTTATATTACCTACATATAATTATAAATTAAATTAAACATACGACATTAACGTCTGGAGACGATAACAAATCTTATATAGATACATAAATTTTTATTCATTGCTGGATATTGAATGAAAATCTTGTGTAGTTTTGTTTTTATTTTATAATTTTCTTAATACACTTTAACAAAGCTTTTTGGAGTTATACTTCTATAGACATGGAAAGAAAAATGATGAGTGTGAAATTTCACAGATTGTAACAAAAAGTCTCTATACCATGAAGTTGCTTGCTACATCTTATTTTGTTATTGTGAAGATAGTCACACTCGAAGTTTTTTTAACGCTGTATCAGTGTCATCTACAAAAATAATGTTTTTTTTTTCAATACTTTTATTTTATTTCAATAAATTAATTACGTGTAAATTAAAAATCACTTTGATCACGTCAAAGAAGTCATTTATTTTTCATAATAGCTCGGCACATTGACTGTATTAACCCTTATGGTAAGCACAGTAAAGTCCAAACACAACGCTTAAAGAACTCGATGTCGTAAGAAGCAGGGAAGACACTGGCCGGAGGAGGTTCCACAGTTTCTCGGTACGACAAGACAAATCATAGATAACTTTTTAGTTCGTGCCGAGATGGAGGTTACCGTAAAACTGGGACTCCGAAGCCTAGAGCGTGTGGTTTCGTTGTGGGAGGAAGAGGAGAGTATTATATTTAACAGCTCTGCAGAACACTCATCATAATACAGACGATAGATAACGCGCAGTGAGGAGATGTTCCTGCGCAGCTGAAGCAGCTCGATGTATTTGGTAATGTCTGTATCATTAATAATGCGAACAGCTTGTCTCTGCAACCTGTCCATAGCATTGAATAGGAATTTTGCGGAACCATCCCAGAGATACAAACAGTATTTGATACACGGCCGAACAAGATACAGTTGACCGGGCGTGAAAAACCGTCGCACCCTGTTCAATATTCCGAGTCTCCAAGATGTAGTACCGATCACACTCCCGATGTAATCCATGAATATTTGTGTGTTTATTTTATAATTTCTAACGTGCACATAAGGACGCTCACCCTTTTTATTATTCTAACCAATACCTATTTGTTGCAATTAATATCGAAAATGCAATAAAACGTCGAAACCAACACATTATATACGGTCGGGTATACATCACCACGTCACCTGGTCTATCTACGTGATCCGTATGTAGGAAAAATATGCTGCCCAATTAATTAGGCACTTTGAATGGATTTTGCCGGGCTGCTGTTATTCGGAGGGAAAATTAAGGGGTGGCGCGATTGATTGTTTCAGTATAGGTAAACGATTATTTAGAACGGCTGTCGGCGATATCTATCGGATACTTAACGTATTACAATTTTTATTGGTTTGTGATTATAATATACTAGCTTACTTACTACCCACGGCTTTGTTAGTGTTAACTTTGAGAGTTGTACTGTTTTGAAGTGATAACTTCTTTGATACCGTTGTGATTTGAAACGCGATGAAACGAAAAAGCGACACGAGAGAGTAACAAACACATAAATCTATAGAATTTAGTTTGCGAGAGAATGAAATAGGACACATTATACACGGTTAATGTAAGTCCTGATTTTCACAACTATGATAGTCGTCGAATTGGCCTAGCGGTGTGACGACCAGACTTGTACGCACTGTCGCCTGTACAGTACGTGTGGTCGATAGTTCGAGTCCCGCTAATTTAGAATTTTAAAAGTGATTTTAAAGAAGGCTTTTTATGTTTTTTGAAGGTTTCATTTTTACCGCCTGTGAACTGTACACATGTCATTTAAAAAAAAATTAATTGTACTTTTTTAATATTCCTATAGATTTAGCCTTTGACCGCAGTCTCGCCTAATGTTAAGTAACGATGTGGTCCAAGAAGGTATAATAACACGCTAAGCCTAGTTGGAAGACTTGCTCTCAAGTCAGCTGCCGTAACACATCTATATGTACTTTGCGATATATTTTCAACTTGAGAGTCGTAGCTAGCCAGGCGGGCATTAGAAAAAGTTCTACCACCATGATAGCATAGTGTAGAAACCATAGGCTTTCAACACGATCTTTTCCTTCACTCAAAATCTAAGGCTTATTGCAGGGGTCCGAACTCACGATGATCGATTGATGTCCATACACGCTGCCACTGAACCATCACTGCTTCTTTGCTTTACTTGCTTTATATGTTTGTATGTAGTTATCTATCTTTCATATTATGAACTGTGAAAACGATATACCAAGTTTATGTAAATAAACTTGTCAACAGAATGTTAATATTTGATGAAGCGCATTTCTTTCTCCATAGTTGTGTCAATTTGGTGCTAAAATTACTAAACTGCTATTGGAACTGACTTTGGTACAGTCCATAGAGAATAAATCTAACCCGATAAATATTATTTCCCGTACAAATATTATCATTCCTTTCACAAATTTAGGGGTTGAATTTTGAAAAAACCGAAAAGAAAAACTAAGTTTTAGATAACTATGACCAGAAAAATATTATTTCCCATAAATACGTGTTCCCGTTTTTCCTATGCTATTGGGTCCTTGAAACATGGCTTATAGAGGAATTTCACCAGACCAGCAAGACATCGACGAAAACTGTTGAAATTTTTGTAAACGTAGATCACCATTGTTTGTGTCTGTACTGTAGGTACCATCAGATACCGTACAGTAATTTTGTGGAGCTAGTAGAAAAAAAGACCTTTTCCCTTTCACACCTTTAAAGAATGAATTTAAAAGAAACCCATGAAAGGTTTTTCATTAATAATAACTAGCTAAGTTTTAATATCGACTTCGGGCAAGTCTGATCCGAACAATATTATTTCCCATATAAATTTAACCACCTCCTTGTACTGCTTTAGGGGTTGAATTTCGATCGCTTATTAAACAATACCTACAACACAAAGTCAAACACTCAATGAATAACTAACTCCTATCTTTGGTAACTTGCGCTGGACGATGATGAGTTAGTCTGACATACGACAAAGTAAATATTACTTACTACACACTATGCCGCTCCGCTCCGGCAACTGTCACAATTCCAATGATGCTCGCGGCTTACTGCCGATTTATGCGGCATATACCGGCGGCTTACCCGCGCGGAAAAGCCTGCAGGATGTGCCGACGGCACGGTGTGTAGTAGCGCTAACATAAATGAAAAACAATTGTAATTATTATAGACTTTTTACTTAAACATATAAACATAAATATAAAACTATTTTCTCCTTTTATTTGGAGTGTTTCTAATTAACTTAGTTAAATAATTTGTTAATTAAAATTATTTTAAATTGTTCACAACTCCCATTTATCTTTTGTTAAGGTTTGGCTAAGGTTACCTATGAAGGTAAGTTAGAGAATAAAAAACTCATTGTTTCGCATTTCGCAGAATCATTAATCTCAGGTCAGGCAGTAAAGTGCACTCAGTTTTTACTTCTATAGGTACGCATTCTTAATTTATATATTACAAGCCCGGTGAAGCTGTCCAAGCCTCTAATGGCTCCAGGCCCCTCAAGGCTAACACTATAGACAGTTCGAAAAAAAAGTATATAATTTTGTAATTTTTATTATTTGTTGTATGTTCATTAATTCTGCTACCAAAACTTTCTATAATATCAGAAAATCGTCCTATTCGTCGTTCCTAATAAAGTCGCCGAATGTAACTAAATCTTTATACCTAAGGAACGCTGAGATCCAATTTCTACTGCATTCATTTTACTTTCCTACTTTTAGTATACTTGGGATTCACGTTACCCTATTTTTAGAAAGCTTTATGTAATTTTAAATTGAAATTTTTATAATCATGATATATAATAATATCAGCGTATATTTTGATGTTATAGCAATGTTATTTTATTGTTAAAATCTTAATTAAATTCGAGTAAAGATAATAATACAGTTTTACTAAACTATTCATTGTAAGTTGCCGAAATTCTCATATAAAATTTTAACAATAATTAGGTACTTTACACATACGTCTATAATGCGTAGGGATGAGAAAAAAGACGATTAAAAAAAAAAACGATTATTTAAAAACGTTTTTTTTTTCGGGTGATTTTTTTATGATGGATCTAATGTAATTTTTTTTGTGACAGTAGGTATTCAATCACCCTTCTTCTTACTAACTTGCCCAACTAGTCCTCTTTATTGAAAACCATTACTGCCATTATCAAGTGAATATAGTGATAAACAAGATAGTGGCTTCCTTGTTAGAACTTTCTAGGGAGTTTTTGTGGCACATCAAAATGTATGCTTCCAGTTTATATTTATACTCCATTTCACATGCACAAGCTATGTCACACAAAACGCTACCAGTATTATATAATATAAAGTCTAAAACCTAAGTTAATGGATCTATACTACTACTATTAAGCTGAACAGTTTCTTTGTTTGGTTGAACGCTCTAATCTCAGGAACTACTTCTTCGAATGGAAAAAAATATTTTTGTTGGATATCCCATTGATCGAAGAAGGCCTATAGGCTATATAACATCACGCTACGACCAATAGAAGCGAAGAACCAATGAAAAATATTGCAGAAACGGGAAAGGATTATTGCTTTTGAGAGCTTCCATTGCGTGCGCTGCGTAAATGCTTAAAGTTACTCAACAATCATGTGTGACGGAATTGTTTCTCTTAGAAAGTTAAAAAAAAAGTCCGTGATAGCATTTGGCTATCTTTCAAAGTTGACTCAATAAACCTTTTTTATGGTAATAAAATTTGTTCTAAAATAATGCAATATTTGCGAAGATGTTTTTATAAACATGGTATTAATCCCTATCAAAAAATACACTATTCATTACAAGTATGTAATTTTAAACAAAATTGTCCTTTACATTAGTCGATTTAAATGAATATGTTAGGAGATATTACAGTTTTAATATAACTCCGCAGTAAAATAATGATCAAGTACCGCACAAGCATTTTTATTAAGCGGAAAGATGTGCGAGGCGGGCGGCACCTATATTACAGTGCCTAGTGCCTACGACCCACTCTCTATAACCCTTTCTCTCTCTCTTTTATATGACGCAAACGAAGTTGCGCGGGTCAGCTAGTATCATATATAAATAAATAACCAGTCTGCTCGAAGAGATTCCCTTCTCATTACTCGACATTTTATTAATATAAATATATTAGGTAACATAGATACACATATGACAAGATAAATTCAAATCTTTAGATATATGTTACTCTACAATTTACTTATGAATTGATTTGGACCCGACAGCCTTTGTGTCGATGTTTCGAAAGGCAGAAACGCACGACGCAATGTATGTTGGACGTAGATATACAAGCCTTTGATATATTATTTGCTACGTTTAATCTTGTCTGTATGCTACATTGGAATTGGGAGACTAATTCAAACGTTATATATACCGCAAAACGTACCGAAATTCCTAACATTACATATTGGTTAGTCACTGTAAAAAACATTCCATTTACTAGTTCGAGTCTGAAACATTGAAATAAAAATAAATGTATACTGTTGTAAAGATTTACATTTATGTAGGTATTCATTTAAGTCAATTATTTTTACAGTATTATATATATTTGATTCAGTATGCATGCTATATATTTTTATTTCACGAAACTGATTATAAATAATTGACATGTTATGATAAGATTTAAATAATTAAATTGATTTTATAATTGTTATGCACGCGAAGTTAAAATAGCATGAGTTTATAATATGTGAGAGATTTACTAGACAATTTTTAACAACAAAAAAACGCGGGCCTTATTGTAACGTCGGATCTTGACATTTCTTACTCGATCTTGTAATTTGATGCCGAGCATAGTATGCTTCATCGGTTTTTTATTCAAAAAATATGGCAAACAAGTATACGGTCTGCCTGATGGTGAGATGCTGCCGTAGCCCAAGGATACTTGTAATACCATAGGTATCACTAGCGTGGTGCCGACCTTGAACCCCCTAATCCAGGGAGCTCTGGAAACACAGGCGATTATTTGGCTGTGACCTTCTGCAGGATGGAAGTATTCCACAAGTCGGACTGCCTCAAGTAGCGAGAAATCCCCCAAAAAAAATCTCTGTGCCTTACCACTTTTTAAAATAGTTCTCTGTGTCACTTGCATTTTATACACTGACTCAGCTATTCAGCTCAGTTTATGTTTCGGCACCATATATAATATCATGGTGGGCAGGAAAAAGTATCTATATATTAATACGTGAGTAGAAAACTTCGAAAACCTTTTTAAGCGTATTGTGTGCACGGAAGACTGTGAGATTTGGCATGGTTAAAGTTTGTACATGAAGAGGGAGTGCAGAAAGCTGAAATACTTACATGAATACTTACATATGACATTGGCGTTTTGTTGAAGTGACAACTTTGTGTTATGTATTTTTAGTAATACCATTCTGATTCTTCATTACGATAAAACGACTCCATCGGCCATATTTTTTATTCACTCCTGTATCAACTGTTTTTCAAAACCATACACTTAAAACTTTTATACAATCATAGACAAAAATCATTATGATGGTCATTGTCTTCCAATACTTAGATCTCAAATATCTGGCGTTTGGTTAGGAAATCCAAACTCAAATTTAGGCTTGTGTATTTGCGTTTCGAATTTGGTGATTTATTGGTTTTTGCACCATTTGACTTTTCTTTGACATCGTTCTTTGACAAAATGAAAAATTTAAAATATCACCTTATTTATGAATATGAGCTTCACCATGGCATCAGCGCTGCAGAAACAGCTCGAAGGATTAATTATGTCTATAGGGAAGCTACTGTAAAAGAAAGCACTGTACGTTTTTGATTCCAACGTTTTCGTTCTGGAAATTCTAACCTACGAAACAAAACCCGTGGACGGCCGGAGACCCTAGCTGATAATGAGGAATTAAAGGGTATTGTGGAAACGGATTCATCGCAAATTACGTCAGAGTTAGCAGTAGACTTCGGTATGAATGACAAAACAATTTTAATTCACTTGAAACAAAATGGAAAAGTTCATAAAGTAGGTACCGCACGAATTGACTGAAGCAAATCAACAAGCACGCATTGAGAGCTGCGTTATATTACGTAACTGTCACAAACACGAGAGAATTTTGAATCGTATTGTTATCACGACAATTGGTAATGCTCATCACAGTGGTTGAATTTAGGAGAACCGGACAAATCCTGTCCCAAGCGTAAGTAGACTCGGAAAAAGGTACTGATGAGTGTTTGATGGATCAGTGCTGGTGTCATACACTACAGCTTCCTAAGATCTGGGCAGACGATAACGGCAGATCTGTATTATTGTCAACAATTGCAAACCATGATGGAAAAGCTAGCCGTTAAACAACCGAGACTAGTCAATATATCTAGCCCACTGCTGCTTCACGACAAAGCTAGACCCCATACTTCACGACAGATGTTGGCTAAATTAGAGGAACTGTGGTTGAAATGTCTCTTACACCCACTATACTCCCCGAACCTTGCTCCTACAGATTACCAATTGTTTCGGAAACATGAACAATTTTTTGCAAGGAAAAAAATTCAATTCAGGTGAGGCTGCCCAAACTGCTTTCAAAGAATTTGTGGAATCTTGCTCCCACAATTTTTTCAGCAATGGAATCAATTAAATACTTATAAAATGGCGAAATTGCATAGGTAATAAAGGTACACAGTTCGATTGTTTAAATGTACAATTTCATAATATTTTTCTCTTTTTACTTTTTCCATAAAAAATGCTAATTCCATATTAAAATTAAATAATACTGCGAATCCTAACCAGTCCAGTGCCATTGAACTTAGACCCCAAAACATCCTAAATTGGCGAAATTGCATACATAGGCAGAAAGCCAAAAAAAAAAAATAGGTTCATCCTGCAAATGTCAAACAGAAAATAGTCTATGAACAAAAAGTCGCTGGACGAATTTCAACCATTAGGCAACCGCTAGTAGAGATTATTAACTTCTAAATACATACGTTCTGAATAATTACGTTAATCTACATTTACTTATACACTATGACTATTCACCATTCTATTATGAGTATTCACTTCGTATTCAATAAAAAAACAATCCATCACACATTTCGTGACTTTAATAAAATTAATAGTACCCACCTTGTGACCAGCGACTGCGGAGGGTTTCTTTATCGTGTCAGTAAATCGACTTGGTACAACTCTATTTGACACCTAAATACTATAAGTCGCAATCCTCGGTCCGGGCCGAAAGTCAGTAAACGCTGAATAAATCCTATAGTAACACTGCGTAATGGCCCTGAGGGGCATAACGAAAAACTTCCTCGGAGCTATTAACTTTCTTTAAGACGTTATAAAACGTTTTCAACGTTATCAGAATCCCTTGAGTCTAGTTTGGTATGTCCTTCGATTATTGGCGACTTGGGATATAACTAATACACAAAAATAACAAAATCTTAAGCTTATGCTTTTTAAATTATGATTTTCCTTTTTTTTGTTCAGTAAATTCATAAAAGAAGTTATTCTGAATCCTAAATACAAATACACATGTCCAGATAATTTATAATAGCTATATCGCTTAGAATATAAATATAATTGCCCACGAGCCACGGTCGATTATGCCGTACTGCATAGTTAAAGAGTTTAAAAAAACTTCACTCAATCTTAAAAAGAATAATGGACTATAATTTCATAGGTAAGTATTACAAATACAATACATTTCTTATTAAGTATAACATTGTCAATAAATCAACAAATCAGTTGGCGTTAACAACGCTGTCATTTCATAATTACTGCACATGCGCATAATTAATCAACATACCGGTTGGCGTTACAGGCGATGTCATTTCACCATTATCGCGCATGCGCATTGGTGTTCCCTTATTTTGTTCTTACATTCTTTACTCCCCTATTTTCTACCCTTAAAGTTTTATTTTCGCTACAAAAAGTTCCCTATGACAAAGTTACTTTACCATTTAGAATATTAGTATAGATATAAAAGATAACACGGGCCATTTGACTAAGTCCAATAAAAGTTTTTTCAGTAATAGTGTCAGGTTTTATAATAAGATCTCGAAGCACATCTAATTTGCCGGACAACAAGTTCAAGGACCATATCAAGCGTATTTTACTGTCAGAAGTTTATTAAAGGTTGGATCATTGTGATGTCTGGAAGTGACTCCCTCTCTGTGCAACCACTAAATTATTATATTATTGTTTTATATTAACACTTTTGTCTATTTAATTGGAAAAGAAGATAAGCCCGATCGAGCTTCTTACCGGTTCTTCTTGATGTCAGGAATATTTCCGAACCGGCAGTAGTGTTTGACGTTTATAAGTGCCTTCCTATAATTATAACAAATAGTAATTATAAAAAAACAGAAATTTTTAAAAATGTTCTCTTTTTGTTTGTTTGTTCTGTGTAATCTCCAAAACGGGTGGACTAATTTTGGCGAGACTTTCACTGGTAGATAGATGATGTTATAAGGAGTAACTCAGGTTACTTTTATTTTAGAAAAAGAATTAGGGTTCCGCAGAAATAAAATAAAAAACTGATCATGATAAATCAATTCGGGGACAAAAATGGCTTACGCTGTACTCGCGTTACAATTTGATATTAAGTAATAACTTTAAGCTATATAAGTATATATAATCAATCTCAAAAGCCCGTGGTCCTGAGGCCAGTTATTATAGGTTGTTACTCTTGCACCATCAGTTGAAAACCCTCATGTACCCAGCACGTGTACTTTGCCAATCAATCTGTTTTAAAGCAGAAATAAATATGGCGGTGCTACACCTCCCGGTCAAACTTTGTACAGTTTTTTTGATAGTACTCTTTAAAGTTTTACGAGTGTACGTAAAATAAGTAGTAGACGGCTTCAGCAAACTGCTTTATGAACTAGATCGACTCGTTGCAATGATCCTGAGCTTTCGGTGAAGAAAACATCGTGATGAAACCATAGCATGTTGGTAGAGTTTTGTAATGCCCGACTGGCTATCTACCACCATCAAGGTGAAAATCTGTCGTCAAGCATCTAGTATAGGTATGTACCGTCAGCTACCTCGAGAGCTAGTTCTCCCACTAGGCTTTGCGTTTTACCATCTTGAGCCACATCATCATTTATCATCAGGTAAGATCATATATGTAGTATTATATAATTATAATAAATCCATGGGTTAGATTGTGGTCTAATGCTCAACATATAAAGAATTAAAAAAACAAATGTTATTATTACGCTAGCCGAGATCGAAGAATATTCTAACCACGTTTTATCAACACTCCAGTGTTTGAATAAAACTTTGGTTGTAAATTGTGTTTTAAATTCGTTTCCTAAAGTTAAACCAGACAACCGGTTTCAGTGTAAATAAAGTAATAATGTAGATTTATATAAACTCGTATTAACTTTAATAAATTTTTCTTCTACAGTAACCATCAAAAGGTATAAACAAAGCTTTTGACCTTTTTTATTACTATCTATCAAGCGATTTCTATTTTAGACGACGAATAGCCGTGAAGATCAATGGAAAAGGACGATCTTAATTCATTTTGTCCCAAATGGGTGACCGGACATGATAGGTACCCGGAAACGATGGAACGTAGAGGAAAATTTAATGCTCACAGGGTGAGGTGACAACAAATGCAAGGAAATGAGGGACTTCCTACTATTGACACTCAACATTCAATTTGCTTTGAACAACCTACATTGTATTGTGTGTCTGGGTGATAAAGTTATTTAATAGGTGTTTATTTATATTTTTTATATTTCGTTACATTTGAGACCTGTCGATTTCTTAATACATATCTGTTTGTTGGTGCATTTTTCATGCCGGTTTTTAAAATAAATTTTATTATTGGAGATGTGTTAAGTAATATTTCGAGACGCCTTATCCAATCTAAGCAGTACCATAGTGGTTACCTTTACTGAACAATAAACGATGAAAGCGTCGGTGTTAGGACGACAAATTGATTATATAACTAAAATATTTCTCTGTATTATTTTTATTTTGATTGTTTTTTATCGTGATGCGTTGAATGGATGAGGGTGGCATGTTCTCTTTGAATAAACCCTTAATGAAAATAAGGAAAGTAAAAAAAAACAACAACGATGAAATGGCTTTAACGGAATATTTTGTGTAAAACGAAGTAAGATGGCATCTAGGAATAATGTTATTTCTTGTCGACTTATTAACTGTGGACTTAACTGTAGTTATGAATATCCATTTATTAATATACTCCACTATATTAAATAGTATGTTATTTAATATGACGTGGTGGTAGAGGGAGTCAGCCTTAGTAACATTAGATAGGTACTGAAGCAATGGTAGCTCAGTGATAGGGTGTATGGACAAGGCGTCGATAGACGTGAGTTGGAATCTCTACAATGATTGTTATGAAACCTTAGTAGGATGGTAGGTCTTTTACCTAACGAATGGCTGACTAACTACCACCCTCAAGTTAAAAATCTGTTGCCAAACACTTATAGGTGTGTTTTGCCAGTTGCACTTAAGAGCCAGTTTCCCTACTAGGAGGCCTAATGTTTTACCATCTCGAGCTACATCGTGACTTTTATATCTGGTAAGATTGTGACCAAATGCCAAAACCAGTAGAGATAAATAAAAACTTGTGCCCGATTTGATTGTTACTTCTTTGTACATTGTGAAATACACGACATAGTGACTTGTGTCATCTGTACACATTGTGAAAGACACGCCATAGTGAATTGTTGCTTTTGTACACATTGTGAATGACACTCCATAGTAACTTCTTACTTCTGTACACATTGCGAAATAGCCGACATAGTGACTTTTTACTTCTGTACACATTGTGAAAGACACGACATAGTGACTTGTTACTTCTGTACACATTGTGAAAGACGCGCCATTTCGACTTGTTACTTCTGTACACATTATGAAAGACACACCATAGTGACTTTACCTTTCTATACCAAGATGATCAAGCAGTATCTATCCTACTTACCAACTTCCTTTCTTTGTGGTTATCATTATACTTACCATCGCATGAAGTGTAGTTTTACGTAACTTAAAAATAAAACCTTAAGTTATCAATATTACAAACCTGTGCTTTGCTCGCGGTTCCGCGTCATAATTATGTCACATTATATGATTTTATGTCTCATTTTTTATGGATTATCACCGTACCTGACGTTACACGTTCATCGACTTTCGTCAAAAACGTAAGATGTTGACATCGTCACGTGACGTCAAAAAATACTGCCTTTGACTAATATAACTATGTCGTTAATTGTACAGTACCAAACCGTTACCTCATCTTTAACACCCTTAAGTATTGAACGTAAAAAAGCTATTAAACACATCTTTTTTACTTGCTAGGTGAATTGCTAAATACCATTTTTCATAGATCTATCTTCAAAAATAACGGATTTTGATATAAACTTTAATACCCGTTTTCACTATCTTAGGGGTTGAATTTCCATAAATGCTTCCTTAGTGCTCATCAAGTGTAAAAAGAACCCGCATGTAAATTTTCTCGATCCTAACCCCAGTAGTTTAGACTCAGCGTTGACGAATCAGTCAGTCACTCAGGACAAGTAATGATATGTATAGATGTCGAAGATACAAATATTATGGTTATACACAATATAATGATCATATTTCAAACAATAAACGCATGTAAACCTATCTAATTTTATAACAATTTGCATAGATTTAATAAATTTTTATCTTTACTACATCCATTCAACAAAAACACTCAAAACTTTATTACTACATTCAATTTTAATTTCCTTCAAACATTCAAAGAAGCCTGTGCAGCTGCGAGCGAGCTTCTGTAAAGTAAACAATCTCACGAGGTAGTCGCGATAGTAAACTTGTAACATCTGCGGATGCAAGTAGCATACTTGTTATACCTAATGTTTAAATTTAACTAAAGTTTGAAAAAGCGTTTTCATGATACCTTACGATAATGTAAAAAAGTAGTCTGTGAGGCAATAGGAGTTGTCTTTATACTTACACACTGTATTTGTAATATAATCTCTTTAGTTAATTCCAAGTTATTTAAACTTCAGGGATGGGATTACACTCATTAATTGGATTCATCGAAGTAAAACTAACGGCACAGATTAATTAATCCTGATGGTAACATTAGTATTAACTGAATTAAAAATTAGTTGTTTAGAAGGCCATACGATTTTTAAATGAAATTGTAATGGAAAAATAATCAATATTTGTTTAGGATTATTATGTGTATTAAATATCTTTATGATTAAATTTTAATTCAACTTGTAAGTATGAAAGCAGAGTGTAATCGACAGAACCATATTAATGCAAATGATCAAAACTTTTCTTCATCAGTACTTTTAAAAAATGTTTATGGAGACTCTTTACAAACTTATCATAAGGTACTTAATTAATTAATTACATATTATTACTAGCTTTGTTCCACTGTTTCACCTGTATTCAATTTATTTGACCAACTGTCCACCGCGCTGCTACTCCATCAACAAACTCTTGTATCGTTGTTCTCACGTCCGTGCTTGCCTTTAGCTTGCCAGTATCCTTGACGTTTATAGTTACTGTTCCGCTCCCTAGGACACTAGCGTGAAGTTATATAACCTATAGTTTTCTTTAAAAAATATACTATGAAATGCAAAAATACTTATTAAAATCTAACTTGAAGTTCCAGATATTATTAGCTAGTCCAAACAAAAAAAAATATTTTCTTGAGTTTTATGTTACTAATATTAAATTACAATACAAATTAGCATTTGTAATATAATGCGATAAAATTGCTTTTAGTAAACTTAAAACTATTTACTAAAGATTAACTATTCGAATAGTTTAGACAACAGTAATGATATTTACCTTTCATTCATAAAACAGTAGCTGGGTTTGTAAGATCACAATTATTTAATTAATTCTCCACTGTTTGCCGCACTGTCTGAAGAAGGGTCGGAATCGTGAAATGATAGGAAATGTTTAGGAATATTAAACTGGGAAGCAGAGTAAGAAAATGTTTAGTATTGTAACTTAAATTTTATTATGGTATTTTCAATGTATATTTATAGACATTACTAAATCTATGGTAATATTATAAAGGGGTCAAGTTTTTTATGTTTGTAGAAAGTAATCTCAAACTATTGTTCCGATTCTAAAAAATATTTTACAAATAGGTAGCCACATTATCCCTGATCGCTATAGGCTATTTTCTATTGTAATACAATTTTGTATAGAAACTGGGGGTGTGTCCGCGGTTCCGCACGCGTTTGTTACTGTGTGGTAGCTATTTACATCCCATTATTTTTGATATTTTATATGCTATATCAATTGAGGAATAGCATTTCTCGTGTACAATTTTCATCAAAATTGGTTAACCATTATTATTCTATTCTACGATTTCTAATGTATTATTGGCGATTCTTATAGCCTCTCAATTATAGTATAAATGTATGCTTCCCGTCTACAAAGTTCGATCAGAATCGTTTGGAAATTGAGGAAAATTTAAAATTTTTGAACTTATTTTTTTACGATTTCTAGAAGTAATAATATTGACGATTGTTTATAGTGCATCAAATATGTAATTACTTATAATTTCTAAATACAAAATTTCATAAAAATTGGTAAAGAATTAACAAATATATATTTCTTTTTAAGATTTCTAAAAGTAATATTGAAATTTCTTAAACCATATCAATTGACCAACGCAATGATATCAGCATCCGGTGTACAAAATTTCCTAAGAATCGGTCAAGCCATTTTTGAGGTAAATCCGGACTTACAAGAAGACAGAAAGACAATTTTTTTGATAATATTCATGATCAGTATCGTTCATATAGTATGTCTATCGGGAAATTTGGATAACAAATTAATTGTAAAGACAGAACTACAGATTTATTAATATAGATTAACGCGAACGAAGTCGCGAAAGAAATTATATTCTTATATTATGTTTGTAAATAAATTACTTAAACTTAGATTTATTAAAATAAAAAGTTCAATACTATAAGTATTGAAACATTACATAAGATGTAAGAATGTGTTATTTTTTTGTTTTTTAAAATAAATTATAGTCTGAATTATTGCTGAGTATGTCGGTGATGCGAAATCACACGATTTTTACCCATCCAAAATGTCAAACGCGCATATGATACAGTTGAATATACAACCCGCGCGAGTGACGCGAACCCATACGTTTTACTACCCCTATAAAAATCGCTCAACGTGACTATAGAAGTTTCGACTCCAAAAAAATATCCATTGATCTTAAATATACCTTTTTTTACCTTTATATACTGTTAAACTTTCGTACCCATAACACAGAACCAGAATAGATACTCCAGAATAAGCTTAAAGTACCTAGTTTAATGTGCTATGAAAATAGTTATACTTGAAGTTTCTCATAAGGACGGGATTGAGACGAACTGTTTAAAGTAAGATCTTGAATTTTCAACTCAACTGAGAAGGCAGAATGTCTTTGTTTCTAACTTTACGTTATACTAGCAGTGTGCCCGCGGCTCAGCACGCGTCTGATATATATTACGTAGTAATTATTTACATCGCGTAATTTTATTTTTATACATATTGACAGTTCATATAGCCTAGCAATTGAGGAACTACATGTACTTACCGTGTACAATTTACATCGAAGTTGGTTGAGGAATAAAAATGTTTCTGAAATTATTGTTGATCATTCATTCTTCTAGCCTATCAATTATGAAATCACGTATGCATCCCGCCCCAAATTTTTACCAAAAGTTGTTGATGATTAATAAAAGTTTAATTTTGTGCGTGTGTTTTTTATTTACTTTTGACAATCATATTATATATATGATATAACCTATCAATTATTAAATGACTTATAAAAAAATATTACTAATAAATGACCTATAAATTTTGATAAAATACTAAAAGTACAGTAAAAGTAATAGTAATAGTAAGTAGAGTATTAACTGCCTCGTTAGCTTAGTGGTCGTAAGCGCGACGGCTATGATCGATCCTGGGTGTTCGAATCCCAGGTCAAGCAAAGTGTTATTGGGGTTATCCTATGAAATTCTCAGTAGCAGCTCGGAGGTTGGCTTCGTACCCGATTAATGGCAATAGGCTCGCCCCCTGTTACATGAGACCTAAAAACATACTCGGCGAACTGTAGGTGTACACCTCTGCCTACTTGCCTTCGGGGAAAACAGGCGTGATGGTATGTGTAAAAGTACAGACAGGACTACAGATTTATTAATATAGATAATCTAGTTATCATTTTTTTAGGAAATTTTCTTACTTTATAAACCTTGAGAATGTTTGTAACATCATAGAAAACAGACTTAACTAGAATTTGAAGTCAATGTAAATCAGCCTTAAGTGTGTTCCAGCAGCTGCACTTAAGAGCCAGTTCCTCTAGGCTTAGCGTGTTAGAGTATAGTCAGAACGAAAAAAAAAATCCTTATTAAGTATAAAAAATGTTAAAATAATGATATGGTATAACAAGAATGATTCTAGAGCACATTCGAGAACTTTCAGCATGATATCATACTGTTCATCTTTATATTGTATTTTGTAATATTCGGGTACACACATTACGTTGAGGAACTCATGACAAGCGCGAAGATATTTTGTCGGCGGCTGTTGATCTTTCGCACCCAATCTCTCCCGTTACGAACTTGTGATATTACAACGAATCATTGTTTGTATTCTCAAAAGTTGTTTGTCATTTAATCTCTCATGTATAATTTAGATCTTATTCGAAAATAATTTGGATAATATTATCGACTACCTATGACCGACGGTTAGATCAGTATTAAAATTTATTTGACCAACTCCTCACCGCTTCGCCGCCAACTTACCCGTGTAGCCTATCTATATTCTTATTTTCCGTACTAACGAAAGATTAGTTTAGTTATAAAGCCTATAAACCTTCCTAAAACTATAAAAGGCAAAAAATCTGAGTGGTAGTTCCAATGATAGGCGTCATCAAACAAAAAAACCATTTCCTTCTTTTTAATAATGATATTAAAATACTATTAGTACAGATTTCCAAGTTTGGACCACATAACGTACCGAATTAACCGAATAGATTGTTAACAGTTTTGCCAAGCGGAGTAGAACGAATTAACGTGTGCAGGAACCTCCTAATGAGTGCCTAATGAAAGTTCTCTGTGAAATATGAACGTTTTAGTGAATTACGGGGTTGTCACACTGTGACCCCGCGATTATCAATTAATTTATTCCGTGCGAAGCGTCGGCGATTATGTATCGCGCCTGAGTGATACTTTGTTGTTCACGGAACAAAGCTTAACAAGTAAATACTTACTCATTTATACGAGGGTGCTTTACAAGAATTTTAATATTTATGACATTTATCCTGTCTTGTTAAGCCTAGCCATTTAATAAGTACATTTGTGGATTATTGTGTTCATTACATTACTTTTATTTTCTTAACCAGATATGAAATATTAAAGTTGTATGAAAAAAAAGAACGTTCTTTGTATGCTATGAGATAAAAGTAAACGGGTTTATAGAAAATTCAGTAAGTTTAACGTTACGAATTTTTTTTGGCTAAGTCAAGGATAACATTTTGCAACATAATTATAAAAAACAATAAATTAAGATTTTTTTTTTTTTTAAATGTAGTCGATGGATTTATTTACCTAAAGGTATACAAAGATAGAGTGAGCGAACCCCTTTTTTGTGTAGTGAAGCGAGCGCCGCGGTGGTAACACGTCGGTACAAGCCATTAGGCAGAATACGCTTTTGAGGCGGGTCAACTTGCCCCAGGCTCAAAGGGCTACTCGCTTCATCGTCTTTTCATCTTAACTCACACGTCATCACACAATTTTGCTACTCACTGTCCGGACGGTCCATGATATGATAATAAATAATTCTAAGCTAAAGTGGTTCCCCAAAAGTTTTCAGATAAGTAAGTTATCCTAGTTGTCGGCTTTGAGTTTCTCCCGTAGTTTATATTGGATTTGAAATTTAACCGATAAACTTTACGATATTGTAAGCCGGTTGTGGATTTTTGGGTTCATCTTAAGTCAAAGCAGCTTAAAAATATATTGTGGTATTTGTTTGATACATACAACGGTTTTATGGTTCTCATTAACTTAAATTTTTATCGTTCTATGTAATAAAATATATATTTAAAAATAATATAAGATTAATTATCATAATGTCCGGGAAGGTGGAAAAATATAAAGGTGTCTTTATTTTCATTCGAATCTATCCTTCGAATTTTATTGACATAATTATTTGGTAAATCTATTAGTGGAATTAAAGAAGCTATAAAAAATGTGAAACTCAATTATACCTCTGAATGTTAAATTAATTCGACGAAAAGCATTGAGTTGAATCAAAAGAAGCGGTCGATAACAAACCCATGGAGGGGTTAGTACCGAAATTAGCAATTTAATTTCGATTCAACGAAAGTTTCCTTAGTGTTCAAGAGTGAATAAGTAATTTGCAACTCAGAAGAACCAAGAACCAACCGAGGGGGCGCGTTATATTAGTGAAAGTTTTGTCAGGCGAAGATTGATTAAAGGGTAATAATATAAATGTTAGTATATCGCTTGGAAATAATTTAGCTAGCATGCAGATCTTTTAGATAGTAATTTCAAAGTTTTTTAAAACTTGGCAATTCAATATAACTCAATAACTTACGAAAAAAAAACAAACAAACTGTTAGTGTAACCTTTACACACACCTTTAATGATTCATTTGGAGATTTTGGCGGGATCTTGAGCTGTCATGTTGTGGTTTATATTCTGATTCCTTAAAATAGGTTCTTTGACCCTATATTGGTGGCATTTTGCATAATATAGTTTGGTTATTGTGCATACGTGAAGTGAATAAATTGGACTGGAAACATGCATTTTGAGTTGTAACAAAAACTCGCTAGATAGTTCTGACAAGGGAGCCACTATCTTGCCAAACCCTACTTTGAACTAATTATTAATTTTTGAGTTTATTATCCAGCAAATCGGTAATGTGCTTAGGAAAGCTTATTATAGATCCTAAAACAACCTAAAAATAGTATTATATATTACGCACCGAGGGAGAAAAATAGAACATTCATGTCCGCGCGTATGGTTGTCACCCGAGCCGTAGGCGAGGGTGACAATCGCGGGTGGGGTGTCATACTTTTCTCCCTAGGTGCGTTTACAATTTTTTTCTCCTCCGGGATGAAAAGCTTATATATTTTATATATAAACACGCAGTTGCTAGGTTACCGGGAGATAAAATAAAGTACGCGCATGCACACATTTGCCATCTCACCGGGAGAGAATCGGGTACTTTTCTCCCGCGTGACAGGGACTAAAAGTGAACTTTTCATCACGGAGGAGAAAAAACTTTGTTTTACTACGTCTAAAAGATGGAATGAATATTTAATACTTATTTTGTAGAATTGAAATTGTGCCTGTTATTTACAAGTTCAAAATTTTCATTAATTTTCCGAACATACAATATATTTTCCAATATGTATTGGGAGGGCAAAGTTAAGATACTAAATTCCTGAAAGTTATTCCTCAATGATTCACAATGTTCTGCTTTGGCACTGCTGTCTATTAAATTTGTAATTTGAGGTGATAATCAATAGGTAAATATCTTATCCAGTATCCAGTAATACGTAATCCTTTTTTCAATTCTTCATTTTCTTATTGTAGTTCCATTCCGCTTACTGTAAATTGGCAAATAACTTTTTATATTGCATGCGTTAACGTTACGATGTAAATAGTTATATTGTTAAATGGGGTATCAGTAGTAATTTCGTTTTATACTTTTTTGTCTTTCTTTTACGATTAACTATAGTTAATCTTCCTGCTGTATACAGCGTGGCATGTAAAACGTATAACAGATTACACTTTTTGGAATATTATAATTATTTATACTAACTATTGTTCGGAATCTAGAATCACGTCTCTTGCCTGTTATATTACCTTTAGAGTGTTAGAGTATCATGGCAAGCAAGCTGAGTTGAATCACAAAGTAAGTTGGTTCCTTTCTAATCTTACTCCTCTATTGTGGTTTCATCACTATTAAATGAAATATAGGTGTTACATAGCGTTCATATAAATGACATTGTAATGTTCTATCGGCTGCACTAACGCATTTCACCCTCTACATTCTATCATAGGACGCCCTATGGACCTTCATCCATACATAATCGATGCTCCTTTTATTCACACGAAGCGATTTGCAGTTTCCTTTACTATTATAACGTTAATGAATGGAACTTGCTACTCGCATCACTTTTTCCTGACTCGTATAATATAGTGTATTTAACTGTAGCGTCAATCAATTATTAATGAGCGAACGCGTACCATCTTCGAACTCTTCACTTTCGGTGTGCTTGAGGTCAAGTGTCGAGCAGTTTATTATTAAAAAACCTGATTAAATTAAGGGTTTACGTAGTGGTGGTTTATTAAAATAATGGGGTAACTAAATTTTACTCTGGATTCGGGAAGTGATCGCTCTAAACTATCAGTAAATATACAATAACGATGCACTAGAAAAAATGTAAATAATGAAAAGTAAAAGTGAATTAATGAGGAATTATAAGAAAGTTTTATTCGCCAATGTCTTGTTATTAATTTAAAAGAAATGTTATTTGATTTTGTTACATAAATATTCCTATACTGTAATGGGATACTACAATGTAATGTCTCGTCGACCGTTTCTACCCTAACATTCACCCCTGGAGGGCTATTGTCCAGCTTTGCTGCATTGAACCCTTTCAACGTAACTATGGTTTATACAACTACAGTAAACGATTTTTCTGAAATATTTTCACTAATGAAGTAATAGGATTTATTACGGTTTTCGTTTTTTTTATTAATCTATACTGCGAAAACATTTCAATTAACTATTATTATCTTAGTCTAGACACTAGAGTAAATAAACATTACTTCATAATTATTTCAATTTTGAATGATATGAAATATATTATTACTATGTACACTTTTATACACATTTGTGGCTGCTCACTAAAAAAAAATTGTATGATGATATAACGGTACGAATCTATTATAATGTTGTATTATAATAGTACTAACATATTATATGTTTTGGTTCTAATATAATAAACTAAAAAAAGTTTTGATCCAAATACTCTACATAATATAATCTATCCATACCGAATATCGAACAATGGTCTTTGTTTCTAAAATCTTTTATAAATCGTATTTTTTTCCGCTATCACACGTAGGCAGACACGCGGTAAGCTCATCGGTCTCGGGGTGAATTCAACCCTAACACTGTTCTCATATCTACAGTAATACTGTGACTCCGGCTTTTTGAATGTTTTTTTTTATTTTAGTTCAGATTCACATTTTTAATTGAAAGTTTAGCTTCTCTGGATTTCAGTTTTGTTCATTTAAATTGTATAATGAAATCTTTTGTGATTTTATAATTTTAATATATTTTGTAGCTTTAAATAAGTTTTCACATACGGTCATACTAGTGTATTATTTTCTATGTACATGTATTTGATTTCAAGCTAATTAAAACTTGGACTGTAGTAACCAAATTGCCAACGCAAAACTGATAAACAAGCGCTTCATAAGAGTCGTTTTCATTAGTTGGTGTTGTTGGCGCGTGTTAATTATAAGGCTTTCAATATTTCCCGCTAAACCTACCACCACATAATCACTCCCCTCCCCCAACAACCCCGCTCGCAAAAATAGTTCATCTCGGAATGCAAGCGCATCGCCATGCGGACAACGCCGCGCGCCATAAATAGTGATGTAACCGTTGAACTTTGTACAAAAGCCGCTAAAAATCTAGCTTGGAAGACCTTCGCCGCGAGTGACTTATAATTTAATTTCAAGAAGCGATATCGTCGAGATAAATTACATACCTACGCAACGAGTCACCATTAACGCAGTGAGTTTCATATTTTACCAGCATCCTGCACCTAATATTTATTTAAGGCCTCTTCGAGCTGATACACTAGGTGTTCCAACTTACGATTTCTTGGTTCAGGGTACATTATTAGGGCTTACTACCGCTGTACCACGAAGTCTCCTGTAATATTATTTTTCACAATTTTAATATTTTGTTCTATGATTATGACAGTAACTGGAAATTATGTAATGCGTTCAAAATAAATGACATTGGTCAGGCCACATATTATGTCGCAGGAATGTTGCAGTTGGAGCAAATCAGTACTGGAGAGGAGTTCCAGAACTAATCATAGAAACGTGGGTAGGTCGTTGATGAAATGAAAAGAAGATCTAGTGAAGGTGGCGGGAATAGTTTGGATGAGGACTGGCGTGAAGAAATATAGAATTGGCGTGCAATGCAAGAGACCAATTTTGGGTGCATTACATGTAAACAGGCTAAAGCAGATGAAAAAGAAGAATGGTGTAATTCTCTCAAATACGAATGCTTTTTAAAATAGAACTTCTCTTAAATCAATTTATTATATTAGAAATCGTGCTATTGTTTACATGTTAAAGTAATTACCGTTAAGTGGATGAGAACCGAATGCGACGAAACTACGACAAGCAGCTGTACCACAAATAAGTTAAACTATAATTAAGCAACAGTTGTATGCGAACTCGGTTTAGATAAATTAGTGACCCTTTTCTAAAATGTCAGCGGCTCGCATTAAGCGAAGTCCTTGAAACGGGTAACGTTAACGGGCATGTTCTTTGATGCGAGGGTTGATAGCCTGTGTATGTATACACCACACCATATCGGGTAACAAAACCTTATTACAAAAGCTTGTATACTCTACTTAGCCTTTTTGAAATTACTTTATGTATTTTTCCCTTTTTTCACACCTCTACGCACTGACCACGTGTAACCGATGTAACATACCATTTATATACTAAATCTCAAGTTAGAATATTAAAACTAACTTTCAACCATTTCTTAGTACCCTAAAGGTAAATCAGTTTGGTGACGTTTTTGCGTTTGTTGTAGTGTAATAATACACACAGTGCCTAAAATCTGAATAAACTAAGTTGCGCTATCTGTCACGTGCCTTGAACTCTAACTTTAAACGTACACTATACTACCTATACGTGTACTGTGTCGTACATTACTACAAACGCAAAAACGTCTCTGAGATGATTTGGCTGTTGCTACTTAGGAAAGGAACCGTCTGCGTTTGTGCAAATTTAGTGTTTGTGTCATCAGTATTTATGAATTTAGGCTTATTATAATATCCTCAAGTAGGATTTTTTTTATCATGTATTTTAGTGGCTTTACACAATCAGGGAATTGATTCATCTTAAAAATATTATACTTGAATTTATTTATTGAGGTGGTGACTCTTTGTTATTAGTGTGACCTTGTACAGTTTATATACCATCACTTGATGGTGAGTACCTAGTCATTCAAATCGTAAAGTAATAAGAATTGAAAAATACTGAGTCAGTCGTTAGTCATTTTTGTACGCATTTACATACTTTATTTTATAGTTTCGTGGTATGACAGCTAGTATTAGTCATGTCATAAATATTAAAATGATTTATAAAGTGACCATTTAAAACAAATCAACGTAGCTTGGATACAAGTAAATAATCCGATATATCAAAAGTTATTAAAAGGCTGATTATATGCGACATGCATGAACGCCTCTAAAATATAAGATTAAAAAAAAGTTATTAAAAATGCACCTTGAGCTTCAAAAAATACATAAAATAAATGATTATGATTATTAGGTAATAATACAAAACAGTACACGGTGAAATTAAGTATAATTACTCAAATATGAAACCCGTGTGTTACTATCTAACTTAATTATTTCTAAATAGAACTTAAAATTGATTTCTTGGTGAACTAACAAATTTATTACTACGAAGAATAAAGTACAGCACTGTGGAAATTAGACGGATTTAACCCTGCGACTAGCTGGTAACTTTCCACCGTAATCTTTCATCTAGTTCTTTATAGGGTTGACAGGAACACATCACTCTCTTCATCAATCTAAGGCACTGGCAAAAAAATAAAATCGTGGACGTGTGGAATTTTTATCAACAGTAAAACGCTCATATTTATAAATGCTATTTACATATTTACTCATGTTACGATAGGTCCCACGATATTATTTTTTTGTCTGACCAGTGCCTTAGATTGATGAGGAGAGTGGTGTGTTGACTGGTATCTAAGATCTAACAAATTATTTGTTGCCATTCGTCATATTCCGAGATCAGTCTGTATATATATGCAAACGAAGTCGCGGGTACAAGCTAGTTCCTATAAATTTTATTGGCTTTTGTATAGCATTAAACTAAACCAGCTCAAAGCTTAGCATGAAAGTTTCATTAAAAAAATATATATTGGCAGCCCTAGAAAAACCGCGGGTGCCTTGCACGACGTCATAAAACTTGGTCCGTGCTCAACTTTTCATTCAAAGGGTAGTGGCGATATCTACGTGTACTATATTTCTAGATCTAGGCGATGACTAACCAGAATTAAAGTTAATGGGATTAAAATAATTGTTGGCTTTTGGTAAGCTGTCATATTATATCAGTGCCGTAAATATTTTAACCAAGTTTTAGTAATTTTATAAAGTGTTAAAACGAACAGGATATTTTTTTTAATATGAAATAATACACATTTGAATGGAAAGATATAAAAAAAGTTTTTTTTTCATTTTCCCCTTATGGTCGTGTAAAAAATAACATAACTATAAAAATAAAAAAGATAAAATAATATATGAATAAAATTTACTTCTGAAATAATTGATAAAATATGAATAGATATTTATGTACATATTTAGAGATGATCTAAGTGCTGTAATGAGTGATAGTGTGTTTGAAATGAGATATTAATATTAACAGTGTGAATTTAATATACTTGTTGCAAAGAATTGAATTGAATGAGCAATATTATAAAAGTCTTTATACAAATTTAAAATTATTTCAACAAGAAATATTATATTAACATTTCTTCGTAGTAGGGACAAGTTTTACAATGCCGTCTTCTAATGCATAGATAATATTACTATCGCTATCAATGGCCACACCGTAAATCGAATCATCTGTAACCGATACAAGCGTTTCCATCTTCCTCAGCTGTTCATTTACAAAGTAAATTCCATTGGGGCTTGAGAAATACAATTTTCCGTTGAGGTCTCTAGCGAAACCGTTCACATTGTAGTCTCCCAGATTGAAAAATGCATTTTTATGCATAGAATAAGCAAAGATTCCAGATGAGTTGGCAAAGAAAATATCATGGTGTTCGCCAACAGCTATTAATCTCGTTTTGGTGTTGGCTAATTCTGTCACTGGTTTAACTTGTCCATCTTTGTATACGAAAGATTTCTCGTCAGGTTTGTATGTCGCAAAGAAAAGTCCATGGACGGGACAGAAAAACATTTGCCATATACTTGAGTTTGTGATACCTAGGTTTGTAGCTTTTTTGGTAGTGTAATCGTACGTGTAGATTCCATCATTGCCTCCGAGGTACACCGTATGACTGATACTGTCCACGGCATTAGCCATGCCACGTTTGATTCCTGAAATTTCACCGTATTCCTTTGTTTTTAAATTTAAGTAAGCGGATTTTAGAACAGTTTTTCCGTCGACTTCAGGAGTGAGACTGAAAAACAGTGTGTTTGTCTGGTAGTCGATTGCTAATTGATAAGGAGCATGTACATCGCTCTTGAGAACTTGTTTTTCATAGTTGTTATTCCGAATAACAATGACGTCACATTTCTGCTTATCTCCGCCTTCCGCGAGTGCAAAAACCCACAGCAGGAAAAGGTACTTCATCTAAAATAAAAATACATAAATTATTTAAAAACTAATAAAAATAAAACAGGGCTTTTAATTTATAAGTAATTTGTCTCTTAGTTGTAAATTATAATTGTAGTATTTGTATCAGGTATCAATAGAATTAGTGAACGTTGAGAAATATTATTGTAAGGAATAGTGAAGAAATAATAATTAATATCTTCAACACTAGAGAATAAGAAAAAATATTAAAAAAAAGTAGAATTTAACGAAGAGAGTGAATAAAAAAAAATTAATAATCATTAATTAAATAGAAATATATATATTTTAATCACTTTAGTTTTTGGGATTATCTACAAAATGCTCTTAAAATGGTAAAACGACATAAATCATGTTGTAACACTATAGTAAGTATTACTAAGTAATATATTACTAGTAAATATAAAAACATAGTAACATAAAATTAGCAATAAAAAAAAGTAATTGTAATATAGATATTTTACATTTATATTTTAATGGAAGCTTGTTATTTTGCACTAAGTTAGCCGTGTAAATTTAAATACTAAGATTAAGTTATGATAGGACTGATGTTATTTTTATACTCAAGTCCCGAAATAAAGAATATATTTTAATAAAATAGGAACAAAATTCTTGGCACTTACTTTAAACAACAGGCTTCCTATACGAACACTGTAGTACTGTAACGTTTGTACCTACATTTCATCGTTTTATATAAAGAATGCAAATAAAAAGGTTATTAATGTTATCGACAAGTATTGTGTCCATTTGACTCATGATTACAGTTATCTTTTACTGTAAATAAAATCGAAGTAAAGATCAATACAAGAGTCTCCAAGTGAGAGTGATAAGAGTTAATCGAAGTTCGTTGAGGACGTTATTTAGACAAGTGTACGTGAGTTGTTACTAAGGAATAAATCAATTTAAATGAACAATTATACGTGTTTGATGATACTTATAAATATGTCATCTATACAATTAATAGAATTGAAGTATCTATTTGTAATGTCAAAATAACAGCTTTTTACTAAACGCATATGAAAGTATGCCTATAACAAAAAGCCCATTGTTAAAATTTTTGTATGTCTGTTTGTTCCGGGTAATCTCCAAAACGGTTGGACCGATTTTGACGGGACATTCTATGATAGATAGCTGATGATATAGGAAGTAACTTAGGCTACTTTTATTGTTCCGCACAAATAAAAAAACGTCATGGTGAATCAATTCGGGTACGTAAATGGCTTATGCTGAGAAAACCATAAGAGATATAACAAATTAATGTACTACATAATCATAGGCATTAAAATACCTACAAAAAGTCCGGGAGAGTTTACATCTATATTCTAAAGAACAGCCACAATAAGCATTTTTGTCTTTAAAATAGCCGGGAGCGGGGGAGCAAGATTCGCGCGGGCATTCTGTAGTCTACGTGAGCGAAGCCACGAGCACAGCTAGTATGTATAATAAAGACTATTAGGGATAACGCTAGGAGGTAGGAGACGACAATAATGTTCGACAGATCGTGATCACCTTCATATAACAGGAGTAGTACGCTTCAGAGTTTTTTAAGGGTAGTAAATAATTTGTCTATAGATATTATGTTATAATTAGGAACGAGTTAATGGCGATAAGGGGGTGGTAAGGTTCTTATGCCCGAATGGGTCGCGACCACCATGCATATGATGATAAGTCCGGCATAGTGACTCGCTTTTGCCTGTCTCGATTCGGAATCAGCCTGTGCATATCCAGTTAATTTTAAGCAGGCCGGTATGACAGCGGCAACCGTCGATTGATTACGATCTCTCGGTGGTCACCGTTGTGTTTGGATTGTACTTGCTTATCATCAGGGATAGTATTGTTAATTACCGTGCTACTAAATAAAAACATTACTTATTTATATGTACTATAACTG
Organism: Saturnia japonica; assembly: GCA_033032175.1. Taxonomy (NCBI): domain Eukaryota; kingdom Metazoa; phylum Arthropoda; class Insecta; order Lepidoptera; family Saturniidae; genus Saturnia; species Saturnia japonica. Next base: position 12,959,204 of record CM065314.1, read on the forward strand.
CGTAAAGACTTGCTCGCGAGGGAATGTACGGTTTAATCACCACGTTGCTCACGACGTATTAACGATATCAAACGCTTAGAAAATTACACTTTACTCAGAGAAAATCACAATCCCACTACTTTGTGGTTATACGAAAATATTTTTCAAGCATTCAGGTTTCCTCTCCTTTTATTTTTACTTTAAATTCAATTTATGCAAGTTGTGAATAATCAGTTGATATATGTCTAAAATAGATCCTAAGAATATCGCATCGATATTTCTTTAACCTCTTAATTCTCTTAACCTTTTGGGTGAAATCCAACTTCTTATGTTGAAAAATCGATGCATAATTAAAACATTTGTTTTACCTAAAGGTTGCTTACCAAATATACAAGCGTAAAAAAATACGTTTAAAATTATTAATAGAATACAGTATTTAATAAAAAACTAAATATGTATTCAATAAATTTAAATTTATTTTGTTTAAAATTAACTTTATTAAAAATCATATATGTTTAATAAGTAGGTATGTATTGTATATATATATATAAATAATATATATATATAAATAAATATTAATACAGTTATGTATCCAAATACAAACAACCATAATTAACAGAAGAATAAAATGTTGTGGAAATGAGAAGTAGACACAGAAAAATTTCCATTGGAGATTTCCCTCCACCCTATAGAAAATCTCAACTAAATAACTTTGCGTTGTGTTCTTTGCAGTAAGTAAGATTTCCAAAGCTTCATGAGTAGGGGTTCCAGTTAGGCAACTTGCTAATGTTAAGTCTTGTGTTACAACTGTGCACAGGTTACGGTAACCAGTTATAATCAGGTAGGCCGTACGCTTGTTTACTTATATTATTTGTATAAAAAAAGTGTAAATCATATTGTTCTATTATAATAAAAAAAATCTTCTTTGGAGCGGACATATCGTGAGAACTAAAGTTTATGTTTTCCCAACGCAAATAACGCTCTATTTATCTTTTCTTTCCACTTGTTCTTATTCGAAAATGAAAATTTATTGTTTGTGTAAGCAGACTTTTCAGTTGACCACAGACAAATGTTTTATAGCTTTACCCCTAAAGCTAAGGGATGAGGGACGCACTGATACACTTTTTATGCCGCGAACTTAGTGACTACCGTGAGTAATATTTTATTGTTGCCTTTCATAATAAAAAATATGACGAAGCATCTAATGGCTGCTTTTTATATCAAGGTTCTTTGTGGGACTTACCTCAAATAAAGGCTTTTAAGCCCTGAAACGTAAAAACCTTTATATAGTTACAAAAGTGTTACGAGTTACGAGTACAATATTGTTTATGAATACGAAAAATATATGTATATAAATTTGAGTAACTTAAAAAAGTTCCTTTACTTTTCATAATGTTATAGTATATCCCAGAGCATAGCAGAAAAAAAACGGACAAATTAAAAATAAATTTATATTCAATTTTATTTAGTCATAGAAGAATGAATTTAATTAAACTTGAGAAATTATATTATTTCATTTATGTTTAAATAAATAATTAAATGTAATTAACGGTTTTATGCGATTATGCGAATTAATTGAGGTGGCTCGTTATCAAGTCACCGACCAACTTCCTCTCCCAATATTTTATTTATACAAAAAGAAAGAGTGCAAGATAACAAAATAAAAAAAAAAAGAAATTGAGTTATAAATTATATTATATTATACATAATTAAATATATATACCATTCCAAAATAATGTACTCTTTTAGTCTAAGTTAAGTAAAATATCTATTCTTTTGTGATTATTATTTGTAAATAGACAAACATAAATATTATAATAAACCTCTGTCAAAAAACTGTTGTGTTTATTTTAATTGATTTCGGTTTAAGTTTACTTTCAATTAAGCAGTGCTTATACTGTAAACCACTCAAAGGGGCAAGATTTAACTAAGTAAATATGCTTTGAAAAACTTCACAAACGAACTTAATGTTTATAGCTGAAGTAATTCGTCATCCTCTAACTTTATCAAGTATTAACATCGGTAACGAGGGCCGGGTACCGGATCTAAAATCTAATTTTTGCTGAAATCATTAAACCTTTTCTATACCCACTTTATATGACTCTACCGAAGAAGTTTTTTTTCGATGATATAACATTATTACGCCATACGTAGATTGTATCATATGTTCTACCCGTTATTATCATGATACAGTAAATTTATTGAGTTCGTTTTTTTAATAACCAAAGGTTTGAATATAATTTTATTATTATTACTTAAATAAAATTGAAAAAAAAAATATGTCAAAATATGAAATCCCATATCTGTCACTTTAATTCAGTATGTTGTTATCTGAAAAAAAAAAATGTTTTAAAATATTGAATGAATTAACAGTCAGTAAAACACATTTTAATTCTGTATTTAATATCATACATAACTTATCGCAAATTAATTTAAAATTCAATGTACAATATTTTATGAGGATTAGTGTTGCCGCAATTGATATCAGCTTTGCAATTCTGAGGGTATCTTAGTTTAGCCTCGAGCGTAGATTACCGGTATACTGTTATAGAGGATTAACTAAGAGTCTTCTCATGTTAGAAACTGATCTCACTTACCCTCTTTATAATTAACTTAAATGATCTCTACAATGTTCGTTAATATTTATAATTATTGAAATTCAATTTCTATAAGAAAATTATAGATTAGATTAAAAATACAAATAAATTAAATAAAAGTAATGAACACAAAACATATTAAATCCATAAATTATTATCTCAATTAGATTGCTAATCCTAGCTAATATTATAAACGCAAAAGATAGTTAATTTGTTTGATAATTAATCACGCAAAAACGGTTACAGGGATTTGAATGAAATTTGGCACACAGATAGCTTAAGAGACATAAGATACTTTTTGATTCAAAAATTACATGTAAATGTGATATTTTACACTTTATATTTTCATATTAAATTTACTATTACACCTGACGCAGTATATCACACTGAGATTGCATGTAATATTTTTTACTTGCGCACAGCCGACAGAATTATAACACTGACAACAAACTTCATCACGAACCCTACTACAACCGGTAAAAATTCCCGTAACGCCTTATAAATTCCAATAAATGTCACACCGCCCGGCTTTTTGAAGTAAACAACAATTTTTAACCAGAATAGCAATACGATGCGCCTTAATCAGCCCTGTATATGTTTTCAGTTCAATCTCATAAATAATTCAAAGGCGTCACAATGCAATGGCGGGATATCGCTGCAGGTTCATATTTCACGAGACAGAACCGTGCGACGTAATTAATGTTCAGTCGAACAGCGCGTTTGAGATTTGTATTAATACTTCACTGAGCCGATCTCTGTCCTTCTCATAAATAATAATTTTGATATTATTCAGATATTTGTTATACTTTATCTCCGTTATGATTTGCGAGTAAACTCAAGCATCATAACTAATAATTTTGTAATTCTTATACTACAACCCCGACTAATATTAGGCTAAGCACTGAAGAAATAATAAGCTCACTTAATTTCTAATTTTAAATGAAGCTGCATGCACACTACATCGTATTTTCAAACAATTTTAAACTCTTTCTTGTTAAGTCTTCATGATAAAATAGTAATCCCAGTCTGCATTGGTCCCAGTCTCTGTATTGTCCTATATACAATTAATAAAATTGAAGTGTCTGTTAGTAATTTCAAAATAGCAGTTTTTACTAAATGCATATGAAAGTATAATACGATATCTATAACAAAAAGCCCATTTTTAAAAATTTTGTCTGTCTGTCCGTTTGTTACAGGTAATCTCCGAAACGGTTGGACAGATTTTGACGGGACTTTCACTGATAGATAGCTGATAATATAGGGAGTAACTTAGGTTACTTTTATTTTAGAAAAATAATTAAGGTTCCACACAAATAAAAAAGAACTGGTCATGATGAATCATTTCGGGTGCTTAAATGGCTTACGCTGAGTAAACCATACGAGATATAGAAAATTAATGTACTATATAATTGTAGACATTAAAAAGACTTACAAAAAAATCAGGGAGAGTATATATCTATCTTATAAGAAACGCCCATAATAAGCATTTTAGTCTTTAAAACAGCCGGGAACGGAAGAGCAAAATTCGCGCGGGCATTCTGTAGTCCACGTGAGCGAAGCCACGAGCACAGCTAGTGCTTAATATGAAATGAAAAGGAAATGACAATAGTCTTAGTGATAAATTTATTGTGAAATTAACCAAAAACTCAGTCTTGAGAACCCTATAATATTAAAATTAATTAATGCTGGCTCATCTACGATTAAAACGTTTCAAATATTTTACATACGATAATATACAAAAGAATGAAAAGGAAGTATTTTTATTAATTAATTTATGATTCTTATTTGATTAAGTCTCTGATTTGCTTTACCATGTTTCAAGGAAATTTTCCTTCAAAACTTTCTTAATGATTGGCGGCAACATGCCAGTCAAGGCCCAAAGTCATGTTTCTCAATGAAAGATTAATACGTAGCTGACGACAAGCCAATGCATTTAAAAGCCTAATCGGGTCACTGGATAGTATTAGGTAAGTAGTAGGACGTGCTTTATTATGTGTTACCTAAAATCAATAATATGTAGGTAATGTATATATCTAAATAATAATAAAATATTTATATATCTTTAATTATTTAAATACCTTAAATACCTACAAAAAAAAAATTCACCTTCAAAGTATTAAAGACATTACAAATACACGTCTTTATTATAAATTGTCTTTATGTTTATTTCTGTATGTCTCGTGCTTATTTCTTTTCTTTGATGTCCATTAAACGTAAAAATTTTTACGTATTATTTTGCAGGTCACTCCAAAACAATCGTAAGCAACACCCATTAAATAAAATATCAACTTAAAAATTTGAAAATTGATTTTTTTTTGAAAATTTTAAAATATATAGAAGATAATTACATGACTAAAGAAAAAAAATGGTTATATTTGGAAATTTATGAAAGTCTTGAGCAACATTTAAATTTCTTTAATGGAGTTGATTTTTGGTGAGCATTATGAAAACTTGTTAAAATTTAATTTTTTGACTTTTTATTTTTTTATATGGTTGAACGAATTAAATGAAAATTTTATCACATTTTTTTAGTTACAAATATATTTTAACCAATGATTTCAACACAAAAACGATTTTCCAAGTACATTTTATATGTTTTTGAATCCCGAATCTTAAGGAAAACTGTGTGCCACGTGTTTTCGCTTTATCTGGCTTCATAAGAAAACTAATAGTGCGATATTTTGTATTACAGCATGTCCGAGTCGTATTTGGAGTTTCCTTCTCCTAACTAATGTTCCACATTAGCCGCAGTTACAGTGATTAAGCGTGTAGCGGGTGTTAGGGGAACTAATAATATATTACATAGGACATTACAAAGATTACATTGTGCGTTCTATATGACCTTGATTCATATTTTTTCATAAGAAATAACAAAATACCATGTTCTTTTAAAGTAGCTCGGTAGATTGACGACATTGTCGATAGATCGGCGATCTGTCGGCAGTCGCCGCTGTTATGCTGACTTGCATAAATATATCTTCACCTTACACTTCAATGACGCAATGTCGTAACATGTTTAAATGGTTTAAACGAAAACGGCACCAATGAGCTTAAAATTGCGCATAACAAACTAATATGTCTAAGTCCGATACACACTGCCTTTATAATAACCACACTCTATTAGGTTTATCATATTTATCTCAAGAGTACTATATATGTACTACTATATAGTACTACGATATGCTTAATATTTACATACATCAAGTTTTTTTTTTTATAATTGTTGTTCCAGCCAGTCATACTAAGTTTATCTAGTGAGTTTCTCAAATTTTTTATTGTATGTAGATTATGAAGGGATCTGTTTCTGACTGGGTTGTGATCACCATATTATACATGTTGATAAACTCGTCACAGTGACTCTTTTTTAGTTTGTCGCGTTTCGGGATCAGCCAGTGTTGTCCAGTTGCCGAGAGGTTTTCAGGGCAGCATGAAAGCGACGACTGGCGATTACCAATCTCTCAATGGTCCCTGTTGTTTCTGGATTATTCTGTGCTTACCATAAGGTTACTAGCAAACCAGGCGAACTCCGTTTCGCCACCAGATGGCTTCGTTTTATGTAACATTTCGTTTGGTGATTAAAAGATGAAGAAATATTTTTTTTTGTTTTTTATTTGAAAAGGAAAATTTTTATTTCATTTCACAACAGTAATGAATTCATTTCGATTACAAAAATAAAGTGTTATTTAGTTGAACTTCTCTAAGTAAATGAAAGTGAATTCAAAGTAAATACTGAATCGAAGCGTTATACGTGTCCGCAAATTATTCGTTTCATTGAAGTCCTCTTTGGTAAACCACATTTTTTGTTTTTTGGTCTGACGTTAACACAAACAAAGCGGATGGTTTCCCAACTCGTGAACACGCAACGTATAACTGCCCATGTGAAAAACAATGATTTTCTAAATTTATCCCGCAAACACTAAGCGATTGGCCTTGCGACTTGTTAATTGTCATTGTGAACGCAAGGCGAACTGGAAATTGCAATCGTTTGAAATCAAACGGAAGATCAGTCGGAATCATTGACATTTTCACCTGCGTACTTTCCGTTAATAATGGTTGCCTCAATCAAATTCGGCATAAGTCTTTTTACCGAAAGTCGAGTACCGTTGCAAAATTGTGGTGGATTCAAATTACACAATATCATAATAACTGTACCAACTTTAATTTGCAAGTTATGTGGTGAAAATCCTGGTAACTCCAGAGAGTTCAAAAACTCCGTTGGATAATTTACTACATCATCGGAATTTGTTATGGAATCAACGGATTTCTATGTCACTAAATCGCCAGCAATTTTTGATTGAATGGTGAAATTTAGTGCGTGTACATCATTATTCCTTGCGGCAAGAATTGCTCGTTGACTTAACCAAGCATAATTCTGATAATTCTCACTAATGTTTGGGAAAACATTTTCAATAAGAGCTAATTGAGAGTCTACAGATCGGCAAAAGTCGTTGGTAAGAGTAATTAATCCAGATGTCGCATCAACTGGGACTTTTCCATTTCCAACAGCTAACAATTGTTTGGAAAATTGTGCAGCACTTTGATCATTTTGAAGTTGAACTCTCATATTAGTGGTTAGCGATAATGTTTTTACGTTATTCCATAAAGGTGATGCATTCAGGCAAGAATTTAATTCATCTGCAGGCGTTCCACGGGGAATTACTGGCAACGTCTGCCTGAAATCGCCTGCCAACAATATCATCAAGCCGCCAAAGATGTTGTTATTTCGCCGAAGATCCTTCAGTGTGAAGTTAAGTGCTTCAAGTGATTTCTTATGTGCCATTGTGCACTCATCCCAAACAATGAGCTTGCATTGCATCAACAGTTTTCCCATTGCACTGGATCGGGAAATATTGCATGTTGGAGTATCAATTGTGTTTAAATTGAGTGGCAACTTAAGCGCAGAATATGCATTACGACCGCCATCTAGAAGAGTCGCCGCAATTCCAGATGATGCTAACGCCAAAGCTATGTCACATCTTGGTAGTGGCCAAAATCAATGAAATGACAAATGTTTTCCTGTTCCTCCAGGTGCGTCCAGGAAGAATAGACCACTAGTATTATTGTCCACCGCTTGCATTAATGTTTCGTATACTTGTTTTTGCTGTTCATTCAGTAACGGCACATTATTTCGAACGAATTCCTGCAATGTATCAACATTGTATTGCAGCTCTCGATTTAATTTTTGGTTGAATGCATCGTGCATTGATCGATTTGGCGCAATCATTCCTACTTCAATCAGTAGTTTGTTTGTAATAGTCAAGCATTGATCCTCAATCAGAATCAATCCTTCATTGTAGATTTCATCGGTTTTTTGGATGTCAGGATTATTCGTTTGAATGCGCAAGCGATGCAAGATAAGATATCTTACATCATACATACATATGTCGTCTTTGTATTTGTTCCATAACTGAATTGGTTGTGAAGGAAAACATGTGGTGATGATAATTGCGAACAGCGTTCGTATTTGGTACACATTTGATGAAATAACTGAATCCGCAAGTGTTAAATCCCAATGAGAATCGTTCCCCAGCAAACCCAATAGTTGACATGCTTCTCGATATGTTTGGCATTGGTGGCCATTCACAGTTTTCAAATGCGCAAATGATTTTGGTCCACGTACATTTACCAACAGCAGTCGCAAATAAAAACATTCATCATTTCTAGGATGAACAGTATACATGCGACCTAGTGCATCAGTGGAAAACACCTGTGGCCAATCTGGAACTGGGGTTCCTTGTTTGCGACGTTGGAATTTCTTTGTTAATTGATTCCAAGTGTAATACTTGGGCATTTCAACGTACATCAGCGTCGCTGCGAATGGAACTGCTTCACACATTGCAAAGAAGCTAGTCAATGTTGTCGATGGTGGTCTCTCAGCTCGTTGTGCCGCATTAGCCTCAGTGAAGTAAACTCTTTGACCATTTTCCAAATGCACTGCTAAATGTACAACTGTGGGATATCTTTCATGAATTTGAAATGACAATAATCGCCACAGTGCTTCATTAGTACTGACGTATCTGCCCATTTGGAAGTTGCTGATTTCGTCATTCGCATTTTCCGATGCAATACCAAACACAGCCATGTCGCTGCCTTTTGTGACGTACTTGCACAAATATTTGATTGATTTGGCCGAATGACAACTCTCAACGTTTGCATGTGTTTCGAAAATTCGTGATAGCAGCGGGCAATATGGTACAATGAATTCATTTCCGATCTCAATCTCTTGATTTTGAACTTTAACTTTGATAGTTCGACCATTATCTTCTTTTGAACGCCGACGATAAACTGGATATCCATCGTTCCCTGTGACGGTTTCAGCAACTAACGGTCGCGGATATCGTTTTGTGCACTTTCCATCAGCCATGCAAGGCGATAATGGATTTAATGCACCGCACGGTCCATGCACCATCTGTGTCGTCACAATGTCGTGTAGATGGGGATCAGTGACTGGATCAGGAATTTCAGCTGATATGATGTCATCCACTTCATTTGAATGTAATTTGTTCAGCAACCAAGTTACAATATGAGCATGCGGTAGTCCACGCTTCTGCCACTCCACCGAGTACATATAACAACGTTTGTCACCAAAAACTCGATACTTAGTAAGCACATCCATCATAACCTTGAGTTTTTGCTGAAATACTCTGGTGATTATGTCATGGCGATCTTGCGGTTTTTGGCCCGGTTCCAACTCACGTTCAATTTCCATCCACTTTGGATTGCATGTGAACGTAATAAATAAATCCGGAGTTCCATAATTTCGCACGTACGTCATAGCGTCTTGAGCGTATTCGTGCATGTGGCGAGGGCTTCCGATATAAGATGATGGGAGAATCGTCAGATCGATTGAATCGGAAGAACGCTATATGTCTCGACTTTGACATACATGTCGACAGAGAATTGCTGGAATAGCCGACGGCACTTCAGAATGACATTCTCCTCATGTGTACGAATCATCATACGATACGCATAGTAATTCATTGCGCTTAGATTTTTATTCGTTGATACGCCTGAAAATGCAAAATTAAATGAATTGTTAATGGAAACCAATAATAGCAATAATAGCAATAATTAGTGTGTGAATATTGTACCTGTAATTGGATCGACCATCTTGCCCTTGCCAATAAATGATTGGATATTGTAACGCATCGTACAAAACGATGTGTCTCGTTTACACGATGCATGATATGGCTTCTTCGCTGAACGACAATGTCTCGCGATTTAGTTGGATCGCCAACAATAATTGCAGCAACATCATTAACGGTGGGTGCATTGAATCTTCGCACATGTTCACCTGTTGGGGTACAATCCGCTCTTATGACAAATTTGTGCTTATCCGATGGCATTCGTTCCAATGCTGTTTTGAACATATTAACCACAGCATTATTAGCGTGAAAAAATGCTTGCAACTGTTCAATAATCCGTCTTTTTAACTGTTGTGTTCCCTGTATATTGCACCGCACATTCAGCTGATCCACCATCGACGAAGTGAAATATATTTGCAGAAATTGATGCGGTTCATCTGGTATTGGCACCATTGAACCTTGCAAATGATATATTTGTCCTTGTATCTGTAATTGCAAACAATCATTTGTTGAAGAATACGGTGTAACTTCTGATCGTGTGATGGATGGTGTAGTGTGGTGTGGTGTATATGTAGTTGTTATGTGTTGCAATTCATTGTGTTGGTGTGAGTGATTGGTTATGTGTGTTGTATCTTTTACCTTGCAAGTTGGCATGAAGCCGCCTTCTCGAATGATATTAGCTCCAAAGGAAGTCATGCGAAAGCAGTTATTGTATTCAAGGATGTGTTGAAGAAAATGGCTGGAATCGGGATCACTTCCATCGAACAATGGTTTCAGTGGCTGTGGTGGTGTAAGTGATGGATCCAGTTTGACTTTTCCACTTGCGCAGCACAATCCAGCCGTTTCTCTTTTGAACTTTAACGCATTGCAATATCGGCATATAGTCGTCATTGGTCCAATATCTAAATTTTCATCCTCACTGTAGTTCGCAGTGGGATCATATTGGGATGCCAAGCGATTGTATGATGCCAATGATCTTCGTGTGCTCACGCGTTGTCTCAATCGGGCATTTTCTCTTATTATATTTTGTCTTTCTTCGCTTAAGTTCTGTGAATACACTTGTTGCTGGCTTGCATGTCTTGTGCGGCGGCCGATGTTCGCACGTCGTCCTCTAGGCATTTTGGACTATGGACAGAGTGGTGAATTTAACCTCAAATGCACGATCCACATAATTTACACAGTTCAACTTACCACCATAAAGACAAATGCCTACTGTTGAAATTAAATAAAAATTTGCACAATACACGTGATTGATTTGATGGTTTCCAATTGAAATGTTAGGAAACGAATAACTTATATTTTTTAATTTTTTTTCACAATTTCACAGTGAACACAATACCGGTTTGTCACATGAAATTAACTGAGCAGAGAACAATGTGTAGCTGTCAAACAATGTATCACGCACCGGCGCCATCTACTTAAAATATTGGTTTGTAGTACATGCTATGTATCAGAGATGGCGCTGTATGTGAAAAATGATTTTCTCGCTTTTTTGTTGAAATTTTTGCTGAATTTTCTTTGCTATAAACCTCACGGAGCCCGAGACCTTTCCAACGAATGAAAAACCGTGGAAATCGGTTCGTGCGTTCTGGAGTTATAGCGTCAGGAAGGAAAACCCGACTTATTTTTATATAGTAGATAGTGCTATTATTTTGCCTTGCTACTTTAAAAAAGAAAGCAAACATACAGGGCACATTAATTTGAGCCCGGTTAATTATTTAAATAAAAGTTCTTGTTCAGATAAAGTCAGTATTACAAGTTACACAATTATATTAATTAAATATCAACATTCTTAGATGCGTCTACATAGACGTCTATAACCAGACTGTCTTGTCTTACTTTATTGTGGAACGGGAAAATGATGGGGAATCGTTTATTTTACAAAACATGTTTTGGAAACTAATATGCAAAACATTTTAGCCAAAATTTTAATCGCGTATTGTAATAATACAAAACAATGTTTGTAAATTTGAAAAGCTTTTCTTCGAAAACTTACAAACGCTTTCGTAAAATTACAACACTTTTTTGTAGGTTTTTTCACATGTTTAGAAAAATTACACGTATAGTATTAAAGTTTTAGATTACCATACATTGTTTTGTAATTTTATTCATATTTTGCTTTGTAAACCGATAGTAATTTTACATTTATTTGACAGTGTAGTTAACCTCAAAAGAATCACAATCCTCAGGTGGGATATAATAGTTTGCTACTCCCAAATACTAAGTTGGAACTGCTCGTATGTCAGTGCGTGTTGACCTGTGTACCCTTAGCCTCGAATGCCTAAGCGACGTGGTCTACTGTGATCCAGCGCAAGAAAAGAAGTAAGCGGCCGAAGGTGGCTTTCTGTGCCAGCTCCTGCCCTTAAGAAGGGTGCACCTCGGCGCTCCAAATCCAAGCTTGCAGTGCAGTGCTTATAACACTGCAGCCTGAAGCAATGGCTCAGGTGGTGAGCTATAAGGCAGACCTTTGAGCAAGGACGAATGTAAACATGTCGGAGTTAGGCATAGACAAATGTGTGCTCCGGGAGACCAAACGGGAGCCAGGATCATCAAGATCGCGGACAAAAAGAGTAAACGTCGGCATCGTTGGCCTGGATGACTCTGTGTCAAAAGAAGAGGTCGTCGCCGCAACGGCATTAAAAAGTGACTGTGAGCCAGACCTCATAAGGGCTGGTGAAATCCGAACTGCGAGAGGTGGAATAACTGGCAACCTCTTGTCTGTGCCTGTCGTAGCGGTTAGGGCCTTAGCTGAGACTGGACGCCTCCTTGTTGGTCGCAGTGCGGCCTGTGTCTACGTTTTGGAATACAAACCCATGCGCTGTTACAAGTGCATTGGTCTGGGCCACACTTGGCCTTTATGCCCATCGACAGCTGACAGGGAGGCACTCCGCTTCCGCTGTGGGAACCCTGACTACAGGGCACAAGTTTGCCAGGCAAAGGCGCTTCACTGCGCTGTTTGTGCCGACACTGGGAGGCCGGCGGCACACTACATGGGAGGCGTCAGCTGTAGGCCGTCCCCATGCAAATGGAGAATTCCTCCCACACCAGCACCTCCTTGGGGTTTTGGGGGTTTGCGTAGACGTTGGGTCGCAAGAGGGTGCGCTTTTCGCCTCCTTCCTCTGCCCTTGCTGAACCAAGAGGAGATGAGTCGGGAGGCCCGTCTTCCCATTGCACTGGATCAGCCGTTTGGGAGACAGTCGGGGTTGTACCAGACTGTCATTCTTTAACGCCGGAGGCCCGACTGGGGCCGGCCGCCGGGGCGATGCGGTAGAATGCTACCTACAGGTCCCGTGTCGTCCCACTATGACGGCCGATGATACACCGTGGAGTTTTAGTGAGTTAGAGTCTCACATAACCACTCGTCCCCCCGGGTGGGTGTGTACCCATTATGGGTTTCTCTACGTTAAAAAAAAAACAATCTAAATGAATTTATTTATAAACTGTTAACTTCATTAATTGTGAAATTGTTTTCTTTTTTTAAATCATACATAAAGAACAACAAAAGAATCCGAGTTGAAAGTTAACTAAATAAACATACATAGCTTAGGTGTTTGTTGGTAAAAATATTTAAAAATATAAAGAAACGTTTTAAAGAACCACATAACAATAAATTCCGTCGTACATATACGAATAGAAACGACATAAAGTTTGAAGCAAGTTTTGTGATCACTTACTAACATATTTGTTTAATTATACTATCTGCTGTCGCTTTGTGTCCCGTACGTTTTGCACTTAATAGAGTACAGATAGATAGTAATATATTAGTTGGACGTTTATATAATCAAAGAGTTTATTCAAGATTAATATATTCGTCCACATCTTCAACACTTTCAATGTGAGATTAGACTAATTTGTCTTCAGTCTACTTCAAGTTCCATGAAATGAGAAATAAAAGTCTCAGATCAGCAAGTTATGTAGAACCCGCAGAGGAGTTACCATCTGGAAATAAACTGCCTTGGCACATTTGGAAAACAATAACCGACTTCGAACTCAAAGGGGCTACTGCGAGTACAATATGGATAAATGGGGGTTTACCGAGTAAAACGAAGCCTTATGCGATTGTGGTGTCACCCAAACCATGGCACTTCTCCTACCGTGCCATCTATGTCCCTATTACTGCACATTCGCTGACCTACCTCTTTAAATGCTTAGAAGGTGGCCGAATACTGGCCAGGCTCATTTTAAAACAACTATTGATACGAAAACGGAAAGAAGAAGAAGAAACAAAAATGCTTAAAAATATAATGAAAATAGCACACAAGTGAATTATTACTATGGAATCAAGTAGATAAATTTTGTAAAAAATATTTATCTAGGTTTTAATTCAGGAACTGCTTTGTTTTAACGTCCCCAAAATAAAATATTTTTTCAATCACACAATCTACTATAACAAATATTGCAACCGTTGATTTTCATAACATCTATAATATTTTTGGGTCCGTATAAATCAGTATATCTGTATGAGCTACTTATCGCGGAGAACCATGAGATGTGTTGTCCCTCGGGTGATATATACTCCGTGCCCTGTGACTTGAACCTCGAGGGACGCTCCTTCCCTTACTTTCATAAAACCGGTATAAAAAATTATTACTTTATTTTAGACGGAAATACACAGACGGGTCGCTTAATTTATGACTTTATTTTTATTAAACAGTTATGTATGGTTTTCTTTTTTGTTTATAGGTATACGTATGTAGGTAGGTAAATGTATGTGTATTTGCGTGTGTAGTCTAGTAGCTGTAGTTGTGTTGTAAATTGTAATATAGTTAAGATCATCTTGTTATTTACTGATCTAAAACTGCCTTCATTGTATTAAGTTAAAAATTTAAACTTTAAAGAGATTAAAAATTAGGACTTCCTAGGAGGAGAAAATCAGTCCTAAGTAGAGAAATACAGAAAATGAAAGCAGAAAAAAGATGTTTTTTGCTGTCATTTTTTTTTTTAAATTTATTTAACATAAAAATACATAAATATTTTATTGAAATGTCCCGAAAAACCAAAACTGGTTTATGCCGAGACAGTGATTCAACTCGTTCTATAATATCGTAGGTACACAAAAATACTCTATACATAAACAAATAAAATAAATTGTTGGTATTTAGATAAAATTATAGCCACCGACTCAAAGCTAAAGATTCTAGCTACTTCGATTGCAAATATGATTCTAATTCTTCTATTTTGTCAAGTTTTCAATATCGCCTTCACACCTGATAATCATAGGTTTATCTTTGTCGCCTTTTCGTGCTAAAACCTTACTGTCCTGGAACCAAACATATTTGTAAGCTGGTCTTAATTGTTGTTGTGCCTTCCACAATAATCCTTTGTAATATTTAGTTAGTGATTTCCTTTTTATGATTTTGGAATTTGTTTCCGTGGCAGGCGCGTTTTTTATCACCGTTCCAACAAGGATATTTTTATTTTTAGCGGCACGTACCCACATATCCGCTTGTTCAGCACTTTTGAATTGCAATTGGGTATGTCCTTCGTGACCTATTTTGCCTTTTATCCGTAATGTACTATTCACTTGATTCTTGTTAAATTTAAGATGATCTGTCAGATTTTCTGCCAAATCTTCAAGTACCTCCACCTTAGGTATTCCGATTACTTCAAGAACGCTTTGCAGACAGTCTTGCTCCATTTTTCGTACTTGCTGCTGCAGTGAATCAATATTCAACTCAAGATGTGTATTTTTATTTGATAAATTAGTGTACTTCTTTTCCATATCTCTTATATTTTTATTTTGCATTTCTAACGCTTCTGAGAGATCTTCTATCTTTTTACAACAGAAATTAGTAGATGTTTCGATTGGCTCTAATTCTTTTTTCATTATTCTTTTCATTTCACTAGTTATATTACGCATGAATTTATTGACGTCTATAGTGCAGTTGGTGCTCAATTCCTTCTCATTTATGTTACTTAATTCTTCTTCCTCATCTTCATCTGGTATAATAAAGGAAGATTTTCTTTTTAGCGAGTCACGTTGGCATTCCTGACAAAACCACTCCAGATTCTCAGAGTTTTTTTAATGCAACGAGTTGTTTTGCAGATAGGCCACTACAAATTTGACTTGCATGCACTATTTTCCCACATTTGCTACATTCCAGACCTGGTGTTCTTTTGGTGATGTTTTTATTACAATTGTTGCACTTAGACATTTTTTTAATTTTTTAATAGCGAATATAGGTAGATATCGCACGTAATTGAACTAGAACCGGCTCAGTCGACAGAACGAGAACGAATAATCGATCGGTGCCTAATTTCTCAGTAACAATATGCCACCTTAATTGGAATTATATTATTCGTAGTTTTGATCAATGGAGCACGAATGCAGAGAGCATACATAAATCACAGCGCATGAGGTCCTTCTGCCACACATATCCGGTTTGCTCTCTCCCTATTCCATCGCTGAAGATTTATGTCAACACAAAAACCATTCCGAAAATTCTAAGGATATTATATATAATTACTACGAATTACTACTGATTATGAAGGATAAAATGAACAGTTATCATTTGTAAAGTTTTCTGGAGTAATAGAATTAGCTGGATAATTATTTGTATTTACAAACTCAATTGGTCAAAGTATCAATTTTGTCAATAGGTTTTTGTCATTATGTAAAGTAAGAGTTAGTTCACTGCTAAAGTGACATGAGCAGTGAACTTCGAACAAACTAAGTTCCAACTTAATGAAGGAGGATTGCAATCACACTGCCGCGTATTCACGTAACATTTCGATAAAATGGCTAATTGATAATGGATAGCCTGTTATTCTAGAAATAACATTAACTAAATATTTGAAACGATGGAAGCTCAGAAACCGCGTGCTTGACTTTTGTGCATTCGAGTTCTATAGATTTTTATTATTCTTATTGTAAGTCTGTTAGCTTCTGAGAGATCATCACACCCTCCTCATAGTGAGGTGGGGGGAAACTGTGCCAAGGTGCTGTACCCTCTTCAATAGGGTTCATCGCACTCAATAAATATGGAGTGGTGCTTTGGTGTTTTTTGCTATATAGACCATAGCAAAGGTGGAGTCCAGTTTTGTCTAATCGCCGACCGAGTCGTCGACGGTCATCAGGTTGCGCGGCGATGACCGTGTTTCGTTGTCCGGAGGACGTGCGTGAAGCGGCGCACTGCCTCTAATAAGAAGGTGACTCGTTGCATCTGCCCTGCGGAACAAGTTGGTGGCTTGCCGTCCGATGAAAGCATCCAGGTTTTCTGTCTCAAGGTCACGCGCGATTGTGATATTCCTGACGTACCGTGGCGCCTTCACTATCGTCTTTAGTGTCAAATTCTGTTGGGCTCGGAGTCTCTTCCGTTGGTATTCCTGGACATACGCGTACCACGCTGAGGCCGCGTATGTCAACCGGTTTATAATTATTATAATTTCCAGATCATTGTCTAGGTGCGCAAATGGAGGAGGGACGTCAGCACCAGCGGTAAGTTCGCTCTGGCCGCCTTCGCCTTTGCGATGGTGGAGTCGATATGCGCATTGAATTTTAGTTTGTTGTCAATTTGGACACCCAAAGGTAATCTACGGCAACCACGGCAGTTCCTGTCCCATGAGCTTGAGTGGAGGCGGGGGATGTGCTTTGGTAATCATTACCTGTGACTTCGCGATGTTTACGGACAACATCAAGTGATCGAGCCAACCGGGAAGCCTGTTAGCTGTTAAGTTATTAGCTTGTAAGCTGTAGATTAAAGATAATGTTTTATAAAATTTTAGGGCATTTTCTAAAGCTCACCTGAGTGGTTTCTATCTAGAAGTGTTACAATCTTCATGATATTTAGTTTGAACATACTGTAAGCATACTTTAACCCTGTTATAGCTTTAAACTACTTAGCTCAAATTACAACAGACAACTGCGTGGTGCATATTTAGTATTTAGCAATGTGGGTAATTCTACTGCTGGAAAATAGTTCACAGTAAATCTACCCCTGAAGGAGTACAAGCTTACGAATAAAACACTCATTTATTATTTGTAAGTAAAACTCGTATCTATGGTAATTTTTGTTGTATATCCTGCCAGTTGAAATGTAAATGTGGGAAAAAGTAATTGTCCTTTGTCTCGGTGATGCTTTATTTTTATTGCCGATGGACGGTCATAGGGTCGCAGTGCCATGTTTTATATTAGTTAGATACAATAGTCCTGATTTCATATATAAATGAATGTAATACAATAAAAACAAAAAAGTCACTAGCGGATTGATAATTACAGTAACCCTGTTTGACTGAATCTTTACAACCAAAGTGTATAAAAAGCAGCATGCTACTGGTTTTGGAACGTAGTTTTTCATGATCAGATACACACAAAACATAACATACCATCACGCCCATATCCCCGAAGGGTTAGGCAGACGTGTACTAATTTACACCCACAGTTCGCCGCGTGTTTTTTTAGGTCCCATGTAATAGGGGGCGAGCCTATTGCCATTCATTGGGCACAAAGCCAAACTCCGAGCTGCTACTGAGAACTTCATAGAAAAACCCAATAACACTTTGCTCAACCTGGAAATCGAACCCAGGACCTCGATCATAGCAGTGGCGCTTTACGACCACTAGGCTAATGTAGCTAGGCTAGTATAAATTTAAATATCTAGATGCAAAGGCTCCGCAGTATTATTTTGCCCGCAGGTTTGATGTCGTCGACAGTCTTTGTATTTTTCTTCGTCTTGTCTTCATCGTAATCGTTGTTCCACTTTTATTATAATTATAATAATAATAAAATAAATAAATGAAATAATAATATAATTATAATTATCACCAGTTTTACCACAGTTCCTTATGGAGCTAGAAGACAAAACAAAAAAGGTAAAACTCTCCTGTGGTAAAAATCAAATTTTATCGTAGTCAAGGCTAACCCCAAATTTTATTTATAAAATTATAAACGGCACTGTGAGTTTTAGCAAGAAATATATAATTATATTTTTTAATCGGAAGAGGTTACTCAATTCGATTTTTTTTAATGGATGTTCAGCCATAACTTCTTTGTTTATAAACCAATTTAGATGATTACTTTTTGTTGGAAAAGGGGTACTCCAAGGGTGGTCCTATTTTTATTTCATTAGCACTGGACCTTCGAATTCGAAGATACACAGCGAAACTCCTTAAAATAATTGAAATTAATTTTCTTTTTAGTCAAAAATTGTCTTGTTTTAAATTCAACTACAAGATTTAAAAAAATGCTGAAAATATTTGTGATGCTCATATTTTGTCACCTATAAATAAAATAGTCAATTTCTAAAGAGCCTTGAGAAAAGGCTGTACTCCTACTAGTAACAGGTCTCGTAAAATTGGACATTCCACGTGTCAAACAGGACTCACGAGCATCTCATGCGAGCAACGGCCTTTGTACCGTAAATTGAATCATGAGCCAGCTTTAATAAATTACACGTTAAGTATACCTGACTACCTTTTAGAGCTCGCTTCACTTGCCTTTTGGGAGAATAATTTGATATTCCTGTATTCATTGCTAATAACTCCAATTAGCAAACTGTGTCGAATTAATCACTCAACCTCCCTCTATCAGGTATCCAGGTGTGACCGATCGATCAACGTGTCCCGAAAGAATTGAAGAAGTGAAACTTTATTAAATTATTGCATTTTCCCTTCGAATTGTTCGTCGTAAAGTAAATGTTTACGTTCGAGATGGAAGCGGGAGTTTTATTGAATACCTAACTTTCGATCAGTTTACCGGTTTCATGTAATTGCTTACATTAACTGTAATTAATTTAAAGTATTGAAATATGGTTAAAGTTTTGTATCTGTATGTTGCTGTCTATTTACGTTTACAAGAAAATTGGATTTTTGATATAAATATACGAGTATATGAAATGCCTTGGTGAATTCGTAGGTATTTTCGACGATATTTATTAAACAAATAGTAAGAAATACAGCACAATTTGGCTTTATGAAATTAAAACTATAACATATCTACCAATATATTTAAAAGTAGTTCTGGCATTGTTATATATTTTAGACGAAGCGCATACACAATACACACGATCACTCGCTTCTGTCTCATTAAAAACTACGCTTGACAGTCGGAAATATACTTTTTCTCTACACCCGTCTGAAAAATATTGTGAAATATACGCTTGTTTTAGGCTGCGTATCTACCAGCGATGTGCGAGGTAGCAAGGCGGTACGAGAGTAAAATACCACCAACAGGATTACTTTAATTTTTCTAGCTTCGATTGGCGTAGTTCTGGTGGAAAAGAAGCTACGTATTTTTACATGCAAAAAAAAAAAACAGATTTAAGCAAGGAATCTGTACGAGGGACACGAGCGAGGAATATATGCTAGAGATGTGTGCAAAATGGTGAAGGACATTAGAACTACTGGATCATTACGCATTCTCGCACCACTCAACTACACAACGTTTCATAGCTTTGCTACGCATCCTCGTACCGCGTAAGCTCCTCGCAAGACTTTGGTGGAAACCATCACGTAGCTACACATCCTTGTACTGTCTAGCTACCATCTCGCAAATCTCTAGTGGCTACGCACCGTTAAACAGAAAGTCATTTGAACGGATGTGTGCGTTAGGTAGTGAAGTTTAGCTTCGAAGGCCTTGGGTTTGAATCTCACACTAAGCTTGAGATTACGATGAATATCACACTATTATGATATATTCCAGTACTATTCTTAACCCTAAAGTTAATAGAAAATATATCGCCTAACACGTATCGATGTGTTGCGGTGCCGTAATTATGTGAAAGCCATTTATCTCGAAATATCACTTTAAGTTTCAGCTTATCAAATATAAATATGTAAATTAATAACCGTGACAGTACCTCGAGAGACTTTAAAAGAGCTCTACTAACGAAATCTTGTTATTTACAGTTCAAGAAGTTTAAATAGATTAACATCGACCTTCATAATTACTTTTCTAACTCGAAATCCGGACCCCTTCATCCATCTCAGTTAAAAAAATGTTTTACGGTTTCTAAGTGTAATTTTGAAGTTGAATTGTGTTCTTGAAGAGTTGAAATGCAAAATACTTTAGGTCTCAGAGTGTTCACTTTTATAAATCGTAATTTTATGTGGCTACTAAAGATGCTCGTTTAACGTATAACATCAAGTGTTGTAAATAATGCAATTCATAACAGAGCCTACAACGTATTATGCATCGTACATTAGTTTGCTGATTTATTTTATACTCTCACTTGCTATGTAAAAAGTGATCTAAACATTAGTTAAGATAACATATTATGATATCTTATTTAGCTGCCTTTATGATTAGCAGAAAATCAAAATAATCGAGTCATTTAAAATGATTAGGGCGGATTCATAACATTACTTAAGGAATAAAGGTTTAAAGACAGACTTTCTATAATTTATCCGTTAAAAGGTTAAAATTATTCTTTAAATGTTATAGATTGAAGATTAAAAATTCTGCTCTTTTAGATTTATTTAGCAACTAGCTGTACCTCACGGGTTCACTCGTGTTAAATTTATTCGACCAAATCTCCATCGCTGTTTCTCGGTGTTTCTCGCCTCCCGTTGTCGCCTACAGCTTGCCATATTGGTTGACGTTTATGGTCCTTAGGGCAGTAGCTCATAGATAGATATGCAATAAAATACTTTTTTTTTTTAATCGGACTGGCAGCTGCAGGGATTACCGCGTTCAAACAAACAAATAAAAAATATCTTGAGCTATACAATATTATATTATATAGGAACTTCAAATAGGAAAATTCAATATCAAGCGTATGAAGCATAATTTGAAAATGCATTTTTAGTATAATATGTATATACTATGCCATCACGTGAATTATGTTGTATTTTAGTATACACTACACACATACTATATACGAACGCACGAGGTCTTTTGGACGAGAAGCTTTTTCACTAGTAAAAAAATAAATTTAAAATATTTACATTCTGTACCATTTTTTCATGTTATGGTACAATTTTAAGTTTTTCAGTCGAAAGAAACAACGTGGATGGAAGAGTAATAACATTTACAGGTTAAACTTTTACAACTATGAAAATTGTTGCCGGAATCGAGTTTGCCTCTCATCGCTTACGTAAAACTGGTGTTACAGGATTTGGACAAGTTTTTTCTTTATTTTTGTTTCAGAGTTTTTAATGTTCTTCATGTTTCGTGATTCTATTTCGCAAAGAAGTTGCCTATTGTTAAAATAAGCTCAACCATAGATACTATGCAACCTTGTTAATGTCTGTTTAAAAAAATCAAAAATAATATTATTCTCTGTCAATGTCTTGTACAACCGATGTTTTATTTAATTGTTTAATCCGAAATAATCTAAGTTCTTTCAATAATTATTAAGAGGTTATGGGCTATTATTGATTTCCAAATAATAAAATTAGTATTCTACCGAAAAAGTTTCGCGATTCGGTGGTATATAATTATACTTTCAATCCGCCGTGTTGTATTTTTTCTTTCAGCCATTTCAGATAATATAAAATAAATCATGGTTTCACAAATATCAATGGGAACTATTGAAAAACTGATTGGCAGGGAAAACTATCCTACATGAAAATTTGCGGTGAAAAATTATTTGGAACATGAGGACTTATGGGAAACAATTGAACCGAGTGCAGACTATGTACAAGACAGTAAAAAGGATATAAAGGCAAGGTCAAAAATAATACTTTTAATTGATCCAATTAACTACGTCCATGTGCATGAGGCGACTACAGCGATACAGGTATGGTCAAAATTAGAAAAAGTATTTGATGACTCCGGGCTCAGTAGAAAAGTAGGTTTATTACGAGATCTGATTTCAACCACTTTGGATAACAGCTCTAGTGTTGAAGATTATATTAACAAAATGATGACAACAGCTCATAAGCTTAGAAATATACATTTTGTAGTAGGAGACGAGTGGCTTGGTACTTTACTGCTCGCTGGCCTCCCTGATGTCTACAAACCGATGATCATGGCTATTGAGAGCTCAGGTGTGTCAGTTACTGCTGATTTTGTTTAAAAAAAGCTGCTACAGGAAGTCAAAGGGACAGATTCTTCAGCCTACTATGTGAAATATAATAAAACTCAAAATATGTCAAAGTCTCATAAAGGTTCACTCGATAAACACCAACAGAAAGGCCCACGATGTTACAATTGTAATAAATACGGTCATTTCAGTAAAAACTGCTATTTTCAGAATAAAAAGAAAATTGATTCAGATAATAACACAAAAACAAATGGATATTATGCTGCTTTCTCAGTTTCAGAAACATTGGACAAAAATAAATAGTATATTGACTCCGGAGCATCACTGCATATGTGTAGAGAGAGAAAGTGGATGTACAATGTTTCTCCGTCAACAATAAATAGCATAAAGGTGGCAGATAACAAGACTGTGGTAGTGGAAGGTCATGGTAGTGTGAATTTGCAAATAAGAGACTCCGAAGGCAGACCTCAGATGATTCAGGTCAGAAATGTGCTGTATGTACCTTCTTTGTCAACAAATTTACTTTCTGTAAGCCAGATGACAAAAAATGGTTGTGAGGTTATATTTGACAAAGATTGCTGTAAAATTTACCAAGATAATAAATTGATTTTGAAAGCTTTGCAATATAATAGTATGTATGCATTAAAAGATTTTTCTGATACACAAGCATTGCTGTCAACAGTAGATAAACATGATATAAATTTATGGCATCTTAGGATGGCTCATCTTAACTTCACAGACTTACAGAAAATAGTGGACAGTGCAGAAGGGGTAGAATTATCCAAAAAAGGTAACCAGATTTGCACAACCTGTTTCGAAGGTAAAATGAATAGACTACCGTTCAAAAATATTGGAACTAGGGCTTGTGAACCTCTCCAATTGATACATACGGATTTATGTGGCCCGATGGAAACTTGTTCTATAGGTGGTGCCAAATACTACGTCACATTTATAGATGATTTCAGTAGAAAAGTGTATGTCTATTTTATGAAGAATAAATCAGATACTTTAGAGAAGTTTAAGGAATTTAAAAACTTAGTAGAAAATGAAACTGATAAAAGAATCAAAGTATTACGATCAGACAACGGTAAAGAATATATAAATAAAGAATTTACATTGTTTTTAGAGAAATTTGGCATACAACATCAAACCACCACTCCGTACAGCCCAGAGCAGAATGGGTTAGCCGAAAGAATGAATCGCACACTTGTAGAAAGAGCTAAATGTTTGATTCTGAATTCTAGGTTGGAAAAAGTTTTTTGGGCTGAAGCAGTATCTACAGCTGCTTACATTATTAACCGGTCACCAACCAGAGCTTTGGACTACAAGACGCCATATGAAATGTGGTCAGGTAAGAAGCCGAATATTAAGAATATGAGGATTTTTGGTTGCCATGCCATGATTCATGTGCCTAAAGAAAAGAGGCAAAAATGGGACTCCAAAGCAGTCAAAATGTTATTTGTTGGTTATTGTGAGTACACAAAAGGGTACCGATTTTATGATAAAAAACAGAGACAAATATACAAAAGTAGAGATGCTATTTTTCTTGAGCACACAGTTAAGAATAACAGCGTAATAGTGCCACTATCAGATATGCAGGAAATTGAAACAGACTTGTCACGAACAGAGCTTAGTTGTAGCGAGTGTCTATCAAGCACACCTGAGATCTCAAGTTTAGAAAACAAAACTCAAACTGAGAATACAAGGAAAGAAGAATTATTTGAGGATGATGATAGTTACCACACTGATGATGCTGATGATGACTACATACCGGATAAAAAAATAAGTGATGTACCATCTCATAAAATGACGCTGAGACCAAGAAATAAACATAATACCTACTTATGTGAAAGTTCAAACAGTTCAAAACAAGCTATAGCTTTATTGGTAAAAGAGCCAGATACCATAGAAGAAGCTCTTTCTGGTCCGAATGCAAAAGAGTGGAAAGATGCTATGAACAATGAATATGAGTCACTCCTGAAAAATAATACATGGACGTTAGTAACTTTACCAGAAAATAAGAGAGCTATTCCTTGTAAATGGGTCTACAAAATAAAAACTGATGCTAATGGCGAGGTTGTACGATATAAAGCAAGACTGGTAATTAAAGGTTTCATACAGAAAAAGGGAACTGAATATAATGAGATATTTGCTCCAGTAGTTCGTCATACTTCAATCAGATATTTATTAGCATTGGCTTGCAAATACAATTTATTTATTGAACAAATGGATGCAGTTACTGCTTTTCTACAAGGGGATATTGACACAGAAATATATATGCTTCAACCACCGTCTTACGAATATGGAGAAGAAGTGTGTAAATTAAATAAATCCATTTATGGACTGAAGCAGGCGAGTCGACAATGGAATTTGAAACTTACATCTGTATTAAAGGAACTTGGAATGAAAAGTACGTCTGTGGATTCATGTATATACCACAAAACTTATGATGGAATCATTCTATTTATACTTATTTATGTCTATTTATTTACGGTCACCAACCAGAGCTTTGGACTACAAGACGCCATATGAAATAATACTTATTCTTATACTTATAATTACTTATTTGTACAATTGAAATGTAAATTTGACATGAAAGAACTTGGTTTTGTACACCATTTTGTTGGCTGGAGGATTAAACAAAACTTATCAAGAAATGAAATTTGCATTGATCAGGCAGCTTATATTGAAAGAATTCTGCAAAGATTCAGAATGAGTGATTGTAATCCAGTTCATTTGCCATGTGACCCTAGTGTTAAATTGATTAGTACAGAAGATAAAAAGAATATACTAACGAACATACCATATCAAGAGGCAATTGGAAGCTTACTATATTTATCCCAAGGAACTAGACCAGACATATGTTTCATAGTGAATAAACTGAGTTGCTTCAATAACAAACCAGAACAGCAACACTGGCTAGCACTTAAAAGAGTGCTACGTTATATAAAAGGAACTAAGGATTATAAATTGATTTTTAGTCAAAACAATGAAGAGAAAAGAGTATTTGGCTACTGTGATTCTGATTGGGCTTCAGATATTAATAGTCGGAGATCTTGCTCTGGATACACTTTTCTGTTTCAGGGTGCAACAATTTCATGGTGTTCTAAACGTCAAAACACTGTTGCTATGCCAACTATGGAAGCAGAATATATGTCACTTGCGACTGCTACTCAAGAAGCAATGTGGCTTAGATATTTGGAGTTTGAATTACACCGTGATGTCGGGACTTCACCCACTGTTATATATTGTGATAATCAAAGTACTATTAAATTCGCAGGTACAGAATCGTACTGTGCCCGCAGCAAGCATATAGATATCAGGTATCATTTTCTTCGAGAGAAGGTTGCTAAAAAGGAGATAGAAGTTACATATGTTGGAACTCAAAATATGATTGCCGATATCCTGACAAAATCTACTTCGCAGATGAAGATTGAAAAATGTTCAAGATCTATGGGTTTGCGCTTAAAGGGAGGATGTGAAAATAAGCTCAACCATAGATACTATGCAACCTTGTTAATGTCTGTTTAAAAAAATTAAAAATAATATTATTCTCTGTCAATGTCTTGTACAACCGATGTTTTATTTAATTGTTTAATCCGAAATAATCTAAGTTCTTTCAATAATTATTAAGACCTATATACTATATAGGCCTAAATATAAATTTGCCTATATATTATATTCGCTATAATTATTTAAATATTTATACAATGTATTATACTTAAATAATCCGGGAGTCAACAAATCTGAAAAAGTGTTTTAAACACTTTATATGTTGAAAAGAATACCTATAGATAATTACTTCTACCCAATAAAAAGTGATTTAAAAACATTATTAAATTTAAATAAAAAATATGCCACAAAAACGCCTAATTATGGTTCTGTGACGTCATCATTCATTTTATATTATGTTATTTTGTATGAAAATTGATAGACAAGCAGTGAAAAATGTGATAACTTACGCAAGAGTCTAATGTTCGTATTTCCTGAATTACGACGTCATGTTTTCTAGTCGTCGCCGCGTCGCGTCGTTTCAAATCACGTGACTCACAGTCAAAAATGCAAATTTTCCAAAGGAATAAAATTAAATAAATAAACAAGTACTTTTTTCAGAATTGTATTGTTTTAGGCTTTTTATCTATAGACCAATATTAGTCAATAATTTAATTTTTTTTAAACATACAGACAGGTCGCGAATTCTACCGATTAAAATACTCTTGATTGTTTATTTGATGTCTTGATTAATAAAATAATTTCATTAGAAATGTAGTAACTTTCACAATATAAGTACATATACCAATTGTTCAGCTGGCGACAGCTGAAAACATAACATTGATATATTTTACTGAAAACCAAATAATTTGAGTTTATATTGAGTTTATTTATGTTATCAGGGTGTGTAATTAGTGACATTACTGAAATTTTATATGGCGCAAATCTTTGTACACTTTCCAAAAAGGATGTTGGTTGGCATTAGGCACATTACAGTGGGCACCACTTACCGTCGTCTCGCTGCCAAACTATGCTGTAAAAGGATAGCTGCTCACCTTGCAAGCTTTTCCAGCCCCTTCTGCTAGGCTTTGGTTCGTGAGGAGGCTGTGAGGTTGCCATCCATTCGGTAACAATTTTATTCAAAATAATTGTAGCAATGTTCTTCTAAAAGTTGATGTAAAGAATTACAGATATATATAACTGTCTCTTGCAATGTTACGGGACTCCTTCCAAATTATTGTGTCGAGGTCAAATGATCTCTTCAACAATTATTTGTCAGAAGGGTGATCCACTTGGTTCACCAATCTTCAGCCTTACTATCTACCCCAACATTCAACATCTTCAATCTAAACTGAACACTTGGTATTTGGATGATGGAACTCTTGGTGGTGATGTAAATACTGTCTTCAGCGATCTTCAACTCCTGATTGTTGATTTTAGTCTCAGCGGCCTCGATCTAAATTTTTCAAAGTGTGAACTTTTTGTTTCAAATTACTATTGAGAAAAATATTTGGCAATACAAAAATTAAATAATTTGGCCCCGAATATCAAAATTTTAGACAATCATTCTCTTCAGCTACTTGGTTCCACTATTTTTTCGTGAGTCTATCCCAAATTGAATTAAAGATAAAATTCAAAATTATATGATTATTATTGACAGACTTCCCAAAATTAAAGCTCATATGACTTTCGCTATAGTCAAATATTTTCTTTTTGTTTCAAAATTTTCATACAATTTTAGTTGTAGTCAGCTATTGCAGCACCGTGACCTCCGTCAACGTTTGGACAGTCATATGTTTAGAAGATTGTTCGTGGCAGCAGGCTTCTTTAGCGGTGCGTATGGGAGGCGTAGGTATCCGTGCCACTACTAATGCGGCCTTGCCAACGTTCCTAGCTTCCGTCTATAGTACAAATGGCTTTATTACTAAAATTTTGGCCAAAAGTTTAGAAAATGCAGAGGTATCTTTTATGAAAGAAGCCAGGGACACATGGCTGTTACAAATCCAAATTACTGATTTGCAGAGTTCCCTCTCATCGCAGAGGTAGTGAGACGGACCGCTCTGCGAGCTAGTATGGAAGAGTATTTTACAAACGTGCACTAGCCCTGCAGATCGCGCCCGCTTTCTAGTCGTCGGTGTCTGGGAATTAGGACTTTGGCTCCAGAAACTCATCTTCTAACACCGGAATACTGATGAATTCTTCGGCTTTCAGAGTCAGGACATGCCTCCGTTTGAGCGTGACTTGTGCACCTTACCAAGGTCTAACTTATGTAAAAAGTAAAAGGATAAAAAGGATCCTTGTGTAAAAGGATTTTATGACATACTAGCCTTAATGTGATCATCCGTCGGGCTTTCGTCAGCTCTAAAATTGCGGCCGTACTTGAACCAAATGGTCTCTTGTGTATTCATGGCAAACACCTGGACGGAAATACACTCATTTCTTGGAAGATGGGACATCCTCTTGTATGGGAAGTGACTTGCACCGTTACATCTTCCAACGTCGAAACATTGGGTCTTTAGGGACCGCCAGCACAAAAAAAATACAAGGATTTGTCAAGTCGCGTTGTAATTGTATCACGTTACCAAAATGCTGGCACATATTTCGCCTATCCTTAGTCCACGAGAAAATTCTAACAGCATTTTGGACACTCTACAAACAACAAGTGGCTTTATTCAATTTGTTAAATTAGTTTTTATTAATATAATGTTTATATTAGGTAGGTAGAACCTTTAATATTAAAATTCAGTTGACAAACTATACAAAGCTAGTTTAAAATTTTAACTTGTTCACGGAACACAAACTTAATGCAAACGAAACATTTTTATAGGTATGGCCGCTGTGGGGTCCCCCACTGCGGTACCAAACTACTGTAAGTAAATTGTTCGCGAAAGAATATCGGTTTTCTCGTTCAAAACAAGTAAAGTTTGCGATACAACCTCCCTACTTATGCATTACA
Source organism: Saturnia japonica (assembly GCA_033032175.1). Taxonomy (NCBI): domain Eukaryota; kingdom Metazoa; phylum Arthropoda; class Insecta; order Lepidoptera; family Saturniidae; genus Saturnia; species Saturnia japonica. The sequence goes on from CM065314.1 coordinate 12,988,236, forward strand.
ATGTAAGTTATAATATATTATATAGGTATATAAAGTCTATCCATCTTACCGGTCCATGGGGAAAAGCCAACGTAGAATATAGAAAATCTTGTATAAAAATATTATTTAAGAGGTACAGCTACGAACAAAAACATTAACACCTTATATTTTGTTATAATTACTGTTTTTAACAACAGACCTCAAAATAAAGACGGTGGTTACTCAATTCGAATGTATTTTTTTTATGGTATGGATGTTCAGCCATAACTTCTTTGTTTATGAACCGATTAAGATGAATCTTTTTTTATTGGATAGGGTTTACATACCTCAACGGTGGTCCCATTTTAATTTCATTGTTATTGGACCTTCAACTTCGAAGATACACGAGGGAACTCTTTAAAATCATTGAAATTGGTTTTATTTTTTGTTAAAAATGGTCTGGTAACAACCAACCACTTCAAACAACAAAATCAAACCTACTTTTCTACTACTTTTTTCAAAGCTTAAAATTTCATCTAATCATCTTCAAATTACTATCCTCAAAGATTTCGTCAACCTCGAAAAAATATAGTAATCATTAGATTCAAGTTCTGGTGAATGGAGGATGCTTAAATATTTCGAAGCTGGCATATTAGATTGCAACTATAGTAAGAGCAGGCTTGTGAGCCGTGGCATTATCTTGATGAAATAAGTTTGAATTTAAAATTAAAATAATAATAAAATAAAATAAAATACCTTGGAGTGTTTCCCTCGCTGTTTTTCGTGGGATTTCGTTGCGCAATGTGGGGTGATCGGACAGGCATCTGCAGTCGACTTGGTCGTGACCACCATGCACATGATCATAAGCTCTTCACAGCGACTCTTTTGGTTTGTCTCGTTTTAGATCACTTAGTGTACGTTCAAATGACGAGATATGTGAGGCGGTACGGTAAATATTGATACCCGACAAGGTCACTAACCACTATCCACATTGTGATAAAGCCTTCACATTAATACTCTTTTGGTTTGCTGTGTTACAGAATCAGCTATGTTTATATCGAGTTGGCAGTATCTCAGCGACGATCGGCCGTTCTTTTCAGATTATACTATGCTTACCATTAGGCACAGTGTCATTCATTCGTATATAATTACATGTGATCACTTCATAAACTTATTATACGTATGATCAAAAATGTCCTCATTGTTATGACAAGTGAATATGATGGGCAATATGCGTGAAACCTATAGTTATGACAAAGACACAATTTATCTATTCAGAAGTATGTGATACCCCATCGATAACGTAGATGGTGCACTATGCACTATGGTGGAGGTTAAAACCTAACACCCAATATTTTTAAACGTATGGCGCAACGTAATTCAGTGGAAGCGTGCTACTCACGCAATGACGAAGAACGGAATAATACATTCAAATGATGTTACTTAATAGCATGGTTGATGAAGCATCTAGTTATCTTAAATAAAACCTTAGAGTTGCGTCTGTTTCCAACTACCTAAATGCGTGCTTAAAACAATGATAATAATATCAAATATCAATATTATTATTCTATTAGCTGTGCCTCACGGTTTTACCCGCGTTAAATTTATTCGATAAACGCTCCACCGCGCCGTCCAGCTCCCATGAAGCCTAACATTCATGACTACTTCTCCTTTCCTTAGAGTCCAAGCTTGAAGTTATATAGCCTAATAATATAATATTCCCCAATAAGTTAGCTATAAAATGGAAAAAAAAAACAAATAGGTGCAGTGGTTAAGGGCATTATCTTCCACCGATAATTATACAAACTCCCAAAAGTTGCATTCTCTATTTTTAATACTATTATTATTATAGTATAGAATTATATATATTACCATTGAGGGCTTCACATAAACATTAATTTTCCTTATATAAGTATTTTATGTCTGAACATTTCTGGCTAAGCATTATAATTTACCTTTTACTCTTTAATGAATAATTCATTACAGCGTTTGTTGTTGGATTAAACGTTGCCGGTTTGCGGCTGTTTGTTTGTTTTTACAATTCACGGAAATTATAATATACAAATCTAGTGACTCAGTTTAAATGAGGTCGTGTTGTAATAAATACTAATATGTATTTTTTGTTACAACAAATTAACATGTCATTATCAATATTCCACGTGGCTCATCATTTATTACGGTGTACATTTGATAAAAATAGATTACATAATGTTTAATTGTTAGTCAAATAGCGTTTCCACTGTTTATAAAATAATAATATTTATTGTTCCATGTCGTTGTGTACATTTTTTACAGCACTCTGCACAAACCATATCACAGGTATCAAAATTTAATATAGGCACGACCCTGATACTTAAGTTAAGTTTTATTTGAATTAACTTATGTACTATTTATTAACTATGTATTAGTAGAATATTATATTAGCAGAAAATCTTACAGCTAATGGAAACAATATTAAAACTAATCGGAAAATTAAAACCAATTGCAAGTTTTCATAAACAAAAATTAGGTACTTAAAAGTTACAAGTTTTAAAATTACTATAGGTTTATACACTTTCATATTTAATTATACAATTAAAGTAAGTACTGATTTGTTTGAAGTGTTCTAATCCAGGTCTTCCCCGTGGTTCTTACGTCATCAGCTTTTATCTAACGGTTCGTATACTGGCTCGTCAAAATAAGCTTTGCACATACATAAAGATAAGTAATCTAAAACCGATGAGCAACGACGTACGTACCTATATTTGTAGTCAGCCGTCGTCATAATGTCAGCCTGAAAAGCCCCAAATAATTGAAAATACATTGAGCCGTTTCGAAAACCTACTGTAACCAGACACAGTTAAGAGGTTTCCACTATGGGGATGGTGGTCATAATCTTTACTCTCTTTACATTTTATGTTTTCTAATGGTAACACTAAATGACAGAGATGTGGTATCTCAGAGCAAATTGGAGCTTCTTTGCGGACGGCGTAAATTCAAATAATCCTTAATAAATAAAACATATAACATACCAGCACGCCTGTATTCCTCGAAGGGTTAGGCAGAGGTGTACTATGGTACACCCACAGTTCGCCGAGTAAATTTTTTAGGTCCCATGTAATAGGGGGCGAGCCTATTGCCATTAAACGGGCACGAAACCAAACTCCGAGCTGCTACTGAGAATTTCATAATAAATACCCAATAACACTTTGCTCGATCGGGATTCGAACCCACGACCTCGCTCATAGCAGTCGCGCTTACGACCACTAGGCTAACGAGGCAGTTAAAAAAATGGTATATAAGTAAGTAAGCGGATAAGAAGAACCTCTTTTGTGTAAAAACTCAGAAGTTATAATAGAAATCATCCCATCATATATGATTAATACCCAAAAATCATATATTCGCCGCCTCCAACGCATCCGTGTAGCCTACCGCTGTTCTCACTTCCCGTACTTGCCTACAGCTTTCCAGTTTGCTTGACGGTCATGTTTACTGCTCCACTCCTTAGAGTCGTAGCGTGAAGTTATATAGCCTATCACCTTCTTCAATAAATAGGCTGAATGTTAGTTCGAGAGATTACCCTCCGCACATACTTATACAAAAACTCGCAAGATTCGCAATCTCTCTATAAAATAGAGCAGATATCGATTTTTCGTTAAACCTGATCTCATCAATGTACCTATATAGTTGCATTATCTAAATTGTAAAGCAATGATTCACAAAGTGGTCTGTAAGGGTCCCTAAGGATTGATTTTTATACGATAGTGGAAAAGTAAAGCTTCAAAATTGAGTGCCTTGAGAGTAGCAGTCAGTGGCCATTTAAGCACACTTAATAAAAGCGTCTTTTTTCCGAATTAATTCCCCTTATTTCGTACTTTACTTAACAAAATTTACAAAATATATCCTATAAGCTGGCCAGATAACATAGTTATGAACTTAGGAATAAAATATGTATATCGTATAAGTAGTTTCCGCGTGAAAAAAACGTAAACGGACAGACAGACAGAGAGATGATAAATTTTATAATATGTATATAGATAGATGATATGTAATGAGTTGTGGAAAGTTAAAAGCTTGGTGTTAAAAGAAGAATTATTAAAAGAGTCGCAAAAAATTCCATTCCTTAAGGTGTACTAAATATAAATGGTGTAGGTTTATATTAAGTTATTCAACATTCCTTAACATTGGAATATTTTATTTTTATAATTATTTTTTTATACTCTCACGACAAAATTACTACATAGTAAGTAGTACATGATTACTTTATACAATTACAAAGTATTATAGAGTTCAATAGTAACGGCGACCACCGGAGACGAAATCCATCTGCAGTCATCGCCGAGATACGGGCCTGCAGAAATGCTTCTGTACACCTCGTTTGAAGGGTCCAATATCGTATAACGAAGGGAACCCTTTTGCTGGGAGGTGGTTAGAAACATTTTTATTTTTACGTTAAAATAATACAAAATTCAACTTTGCACATTATATCAATAATTCAATATATCTACTCGTACGTTATATTATCATTTCGAGTCCCTAATTAAGTTGGTTAATTTATAACCGTACATCGTGTAATTATTCATCAGAAGCTCTTTTTATTTATTGTACATACATGCACAAGATGCAATGTTCTAACATTGTATTATTCAAATGAACGGTTAAGTAATTTTATTATAATAAGCATTTTTAACCGACTTCGAAAAAAGTCGGAGGTTACCTACTCAATTAGAATCTATACATATTATAAAAACGTAACTGATCTATGTCTGTACATAGAAGATATATAACTATAACTATAACTAGCTAGTAACTAGTATTAGTAAGTAATAGTTAACTATATAACTATTTGTGCGCGGACCACCACGCACATTGGGAAACAGCCACTGGATTTGATTTGAAGGCTGTTAGCGCTTAAGAATCTGTCGCCCATATGACAGGAATTCTTACCTTTAGCCACGTACGCTCGTTCGTCCAGCCGATGGGAACGTCCTGGATGATCAGGTCTGATGAGCTGGAGTACGTAACGCACGCAGGTTTGCCCGTTGCACTTTGTAATGGTAACTCAAGAATCGCACGACGTCTGATTGTTTATATTTTGTAATTATGTATTTCCCGTTAATCCCCTCGAATCGCACGCAGTTGCATGCGCTGGCGAAGCTCGACACTTTCTCACTCGGACGCCATTCACAACGGCGCCATGAAGACGTTGTGATTGGACGGGAACGTATGAGCGCTTCACAACGCTCTGCTATTGGTTGAATCCCATCACATTAAGCGACAGATTCATACGATGTTCACAATGTAAACCGATACAGATTAGTGCCCAAATTTAATACCAGTTATGGTTACGAAACACTATTATTGGAAGCCTTTATCAACGCAATAAAACCCAAAATAATGATTGTCAGAATTTTTATCTGTTTGACTATGCGTTTATGCGCGCTAATCTCAGAAACGGTTCAAAGGTTCACTTAAAATTAAGTGTTTGTTTTACTTCAATGAATAAATAAATAAAAGAATTAATTTAAAAAATCACGTCGAGCATTTGTTCGATAAATATGATATAAAATAGCTGTTCAGTTGAATTGGCTGAAATATTAGCTAACTGTATAATTATTATGGTTTGTATAATGATGATGATTGGAAAGTTTACATAAAGTAAAAAAAATTGAGTTTCGGAGATTTTGATATTCCCAATATAAGTTGACCCAAGATCTATATGATAAATGATATTAAAAAGGGGTTGAACATAGCCACGCGAAGCGTCAAGTGCCGCGCCGCTGCTAGGGATGGCAATTCATTTCGAAAAAAAAAAAAAGATTCGAATCGAACTCTGATGAATCGATTCACAAAAAAATCGAGGTCTAAAAGATCGATCTCTGAAAAGTCGATCTTATTTCGATTACATGAATATGAATTTAAAAATCCCTATTGTGCCAATTTAGGAAGAAGAAGAAAAATCCCTATAAAAGAAAACAAAAAAGACACCACGATCTTTTATCATTTTTACCATACTAAAGTATCAGTTATAGAGAAACACAAAAAGGTGTAAAGAGAGAGAGAATTTATTACAAGTATAGGGAAAGAGAATTAAATTGAAATATGTATTATAATTTCAGTTTCAGTTATTCAGTTGTTGGGTAATTTACTGTTATGAATCGTATTTTAATTGGTAAATGACACCATACAGAATGACAGCATAATGAAATGAATAATCAATACTAATATTATAAATGCGAAAGTAACTCTGTCTTTCCTGTTTGTTGCGTTTTCACGCCTATACCGTTGAATCAATTTTGATGAATTTTGGTAAAGAAATAGATTGGATATTGTGAAAGGAAACAGATACTTTTTGTCGCGAAAATAAAACTAAAAGAGGTGAAATGAGGTGTGAAAGTTCGTATGAAGAACCCATTTTTATTATCGGTTGGCTTTTTATTTTAGTGGAAGTATTAATCCCAAAGAAAATACATTTTTTAGGTTTAATCAACCTGTATTTTTATTCTTTGACAGAATGTACTAAAGTGACAGATATAATAAAGATTGGTAGCGTTCGTCTTTTATCATATTATAACATCCATCAAACTAATTTTGATGCATTTTGGTATACAGATATGTATATTGGACATTGGAGAAGAACATAGGCTACCTTATGTTGTGAAAATATAACTTTAAGGGGTGAACTAGGTAATGAAAGTTTGTATGAAGAACCCTCGACGGAACCCAAGGTACCTTAAGGCGTGAAGATAAAACATGAATGGGTCAAATAGGGGATGAAAGTTTGCATGAAGAACCCACTATTTCTCAATTTAGGGTTATTATAATTCACATTTGTGCTTTTAGGAAGAAATAACAGGACTTCGCGTTTTTGAAAAATCAATCCACAATGCGATACAATAAGTGGTGATTTACAAAACAATACACATAGATTGATAAACCCATCTATGATTTTCTTTTAGTTTGTCGTGTTTAGAGTTCAGTCGGTGTATACGCAGTAATATAGCGGGGTGGTAGGGATCGCGACCATCATAGACATAGTGATAAACCCATCTCTAGTTTTTCTTTTGGTTTGTCTTTTCCTTAGATCAGTCAGTGTATATGTAGTAATAAAGCAGCGTGGTAAGGGGCCGTAACCACCATACACATAGTGATAAACTTATGTATGATTTTCTTTTGGTTTGTCGTGTTCCGAGATCAGTCAGTGTATCTATATACTAATATAATAAAGCGGACGAGTTTTTTGTTTAAACATGCTAATCCCTGGAATATTACTTCATCATAAAGAAAATTTTATGAAGTTAAATTTTGCCCTTTAAAGCATGTTGTTTGGAGTTATAGTTTAGGAGATAATGAAAAATTCAAATAATTTGTACTTGCGATGAGAACAATAATTATGATAGACTACACAGGTGCGTTGGCGTTGCGGTGTTTGTCGTGTAAAATTAACACGGATGAAACCGTGGGGGTTTTTTAGATCTGACTATACTGTTAGCCTTAGAGGCCCTTAAGCCGCTGCGACTTTTACAGCTTCACCGAACTTGGGTAACCGTGGGGCACAGCTACTATATATATTAAGGATATTCTGCCATAACTTATTTGCTATTGAACCGGTTTGGATGATTCTTTTTTTGTTGGATAGAGGATACCTCAAGGGTGATCCCATTTTAGTTTCATTGGCATTAGACCTTCAACTTCGAAGATACACCACAGAACTCTTCAAAATCATTGAATTTGGTATTCTTTTTTGCTAAAATTGTCTAAGATAAAACTTAATTTCAATTTAATACTTTAATTTGATAAGTACGAAAAAAAATCAGATTTATAAAAAATGTAGAGGAGCGAATTCTCCAATTTCTATTGGGTAAAATTACTCAAATGCTATTTGAAACCCTTTTTCATTTATCCTATTATTTGTTATATTATCTATCAGTGCCCAAGAACATTTTACAATGAGGACTCTACAATTATTTTAACAATGTTGGAGGAAGACAGACTGTACTAATGGTTCGTTATTTAATTTGGTACTCTTTAGATGTACATCTATTGATGTTAATTTCACGTTCCATTCGTTCTCAGCCTCTTAATTATAATGGAGATATGCACGATATGCCTTAAACTATGAACCTCGTATAATTATCGGCGTATCGCTTCAATTAGTGTCGAATGCCTCTTCGCTTTAATTAATTTGGCAAGATTAAAATTTATTCATTTATATTGTGTAATTAATATAATAAATTATACGTATAAATGTGTAATAAAAATATAACCTCAGGTGTAATAAAGGAGAAACAACATAACGTCTCTATACTTTTATTCCTTCTACCAAACTGCTCTTGGCTCTCTTTTTTTTTAAGCACTGACTATATTGTTAGCCTTAGGGGCCCTGAAGCCGCTGCGGCTTTTACAGCTTCACCGAACTTGGAACCCTTGACTCGATTCAACAATGCTTTATATTATCATTCTAGTTTATCAAAACTATGCACAGATAGCGTGTTCCGCAACAATATAATTCAAACCGGTTATAAATATTTATACCGGAAATCTTTTTATATTTAATAAGCTTTGTATGAAGCCAAAACATGTAATACAAGTGGGCCAGACAGATTTGCGAATTTTTAAAAATAATAAAAAAAAAAACTAAATACAATACTCGTACACATCTTTATTTCAATTAAAATAGACATCTGGGAAATTTATTTCTTAAAAATTACATCATTCAGGTGTGCACCATCCCGCTGCAAACATTCCTCGAATCTCAACCTCAAATTGGTAAAAACTCGCTGACACATTGCGCTAGGAATAGCTGCCATTTCTTCTCGGTTTATCTTCAACTGGTTAATCGTGGCTGGGTTATTAGAGTAGACTCTACTTTTCAGGTATCCCCACATGAAAAAGTACGGTGGCGTTAGATCCGGACTTCTAGGCGGCCATGCAATGTCACCTCGGCGCGATATCAGTTTCCAGCAAACATCTCGTTTACGGCCGCCAACGAAGCATTAGATGTATGGCATGTCGCACCATCTTGTTGTAACAACGTCGCACGATTATAGGCTTCAAATTGTTGCAGTTGCGGAAAAAAAAAACCCTTAACATGGCTATGTATTGCTCGGAATTTACAGCGACAGATTGCCATTGTTGATTTTCAAAGAAGTAGGGCCGATAACTCCGTGTGCTGATATGGCCGCCCAAACGGTTACTTTCGGCGAGAGCAGAGGCTTTTGATGTTTTGCGCGTGGTTTCTCTGCAGCCCAGTAACGGCAATTCTGTTTATTGACATGTCCATTTGAGTGAAAATGGGCTTCGTCGGAGAACAGAATATTGTTGAAACTCTGAAAGCGTGCCAACATTGTTTGAACAAAAGCTCGTCGTAAAATTGGGACATTTGGCAGTAATTCCTGCACAAGTTGAATATTATACGGGTGCAAATTCTAATCTTTCAACAAAATGCGATTCAAAGATGTTTTGGTCACCACAAGTTCAGCTGATCGCTTGCGAGTCGATAGACTAGGATTATGTTAAACTGAAGCTCTAACTTGTTCAATTATGTCTTCCGTTCTTATTGACCTTGGGCATCCCGCAAGCTTCTGTTTGGGAGTCGAACCAGTAGCTTCGAACTTTCTGACCCACGATCGAATCAAACTTTCCTTCGGACACTGATTTACGTCATGTAATCCAAACTCGCGCCGAAATAAACGTTAATAATCGCCATTTTTATAATAATGTTTAACGCAGAATGCGCTCCGAAGAAGCGATCCATCGTGACTAAATTTCCGAGAACCGAGCTTCTCATCCCCACCACCCGCGCAGCCCCCGCTCATAAGGTTCAAACGCAAGTGTTTTTAAAATCGTACGCCTTTCTGGCCCACCCTGTATATTATATGTAAAATATATATGTATGGTCATGTTATCTAATTTATGAAGTGAAAGCTGAGTCTGGCAAAAAAATCATGAAAGTTAAATAAATGCAGTAAAAATGAGAGCACTAAGATATATGTCAGGAGTGAAATTGAGTGACAGGATAAGAAATAGTGTGATAAGAGAACTTTGTGGTCTGACTATATTTACACGGATTGAGAAAAGATTCTTAAATGGTTTAGGCATGTTGAGAGGATGAATGAAAGAGCAATGAGGAAGGATGAGGAAGAGGAAAAGAGGAATATTATTATCTTGTTATACTTATCGAAAATAGTTTTTATATTTCACGAAGGTCGAATGGATTTGATTACATAAATATAATGTTATTATTGACTACTATCTTATATTTACTTCATAAAAGAAAGTAAAATAATCCATAATCTTCATTGTTATCGACGGCTATATTGAGAAGCTTGTGTCAGTAAAAGTTTTACTACAAAGTTAATAAAACAACTAGAAACCGACCCTCACTTCAGGATAAAAGAGAAGATATATAAAAAAGATAGCAAGTATAAGATGAAAGGGTGTTAAGTTGAAAATTTATTCGGAATGATCTGAAATTTAAATGTGAGCTCATCAAAGTTACCTTCAGCGGGTTGTAATATGAGCATGTGATTGCGTTACATCTTAAAAGGGGCCTCGGGACTACCTCGTATCGTGAACGGAAAATTTGCTTGATTGGTTATTACCTGTCTTAATAGCAACTTATTCCAACGGAACCAAATCAACGAAGTACAGATATTATTTGAATGAATAATTTAACATTAAATCCAATAAAATAAGGAGATACTAAAACAGGCAACCAAAATAAATACGTGCGCTACATACAAATATAATATCGCTGTTTCTTATTAACGCGTGCAGTTTGGTTACGTGATAAAATTAATGTTATTTACATCGTGTGAAAAAAACATATGCAGTTCACCCGGGATAAAACTGAAACCTTAAGAAAATATAAACATATGGACATAAACGATACACGTGAATAGTACGCCGCCTGCTGTGAATAATACTTTCTTAAAAGGCTTCGTAAATTTGTAATACGCCAGCGCACGCATACATGACATACAAAGAGGAGATTGACATACTATAAACACTGTATAATGTGTTCTATCTCATTCTCTCACAGGCTATATCCTATAGATGTATGTGTTTGTCTCTTTTTAGTGTCGCTTCTTCGTTTCATTGAGTTTCAAATTACAGCGGTGCTAAAGAAGTTTTCACTTCAAAATTTAGCTCCTTACAAAACGTATTTTTCAAGTCACATTTCTTTGGTTATTCAATTAATTTTTTTTAGTGTAGCTTCTGAAGGTTGCGACTAGTATTGAGAGTGATATTTCAAGGACAAGTCACGTTTAGGCACATTTCGTTACATGAGAGAGAAGAAAGATATAGCTCAGAGAGAATGAAAAAAAGAGCTATATACAATCAGTCAAAAAAGTATCAGGAATGGATGATTTGTTTTTCATTACAAATATTTTTTTGTTTTTAGATTGTCACAACTGTGTTTCATTTTGGTGCGGAGTTTGAGTTGCATCTGTCATTTCGATTAAATAAAGTGATATTTGTAATTAGATCATATCTAGTGAGTATTGCGAATTTCATAATGGATAAAAACATCGAACAAAGAGTTTGTCTTAAATTTTGCATCGCCATGGAATTTCGTGTTCCAAATGTTAAATGTTACAGGAGCCTTACGGTGAATCGACATTATCAAAAACACGTGCTTATGAGTGGTACAAAGCATTCAAAAGCGGTCGAGATATGCTGGAAGATTTGCCTCGCCCTGGTAGGCCATTAATGTCTTCAATTTAAGTTAACATCGCAAAAGTGAAGGAAATAGTGACTTAAAATATTCAATTATTCAAGTTGCAGAGAAATAGCTGCAGAATTTTATGTGTCTCCAAAAACTCAGTCACATATGAGTCGCTGAGGGCATGCTAGAACGAGTTAATTCCGACCCAACATGAAACCACATGAAACGCATTGATACTGGTGACGAGACGTGAATTTACGAGGTTGGCATGCAAACTAGTGAACAAGCTTCGGAGTGGCGCCTTCCAACTGAACCGAAATTGAATAAACCACGCCAAAATCGATCAAAAGTCAAAGTCATGTTGACTGTTTTCTTTAACTATCGCGGTGTAGTGCACTCAGAATTCTTACCGGAAGGTCAAATGGTAAATAAAGTATATTATTTGAGGGTTATGTGGCATTTAAGACAGCAAATTCGACGAATGTTTGACCATAAACTTAACAAATGCCTTCGAGGAATTATCTTATTCACCAGATATGGTGTTATATTAGGTATATGTGGTCCGCTTCTATTTATCTTACTATTTTAATACTCTTAGTAGTTCGTTTAAATAATAAATGCGGGTTCGACTATTTGAAAATGATAGAGAAACGATTGTAATTGTACGACAGACCTAGGAGTCGTAAAGATTGCTTTATTTTGAAAAATATTGAAAAAAATATTTTTTTTAATACATTATAATTGGTAAAATAATACCACAGTCATAAAATTACAAGTTGCTTAAAACAACTTAAGAACCTAATTAAATCTATTTTCATATGGCTCATCTGGCTAGATTCCTACTGTTGTGGTGGTTCCTGCTTCCAGCCAGCATAGCACTATATCCGGGTGGACTCAATACTACGCCGATCACCCAGGTGCGGCCCACATTGATCCGGTGTCTGGATGGTATCAAAACTTGCTGTGAGTTGCCGTGGACCGATCAACCAAGATCACGAGACTCTAGCTCGTGATCCTGACGCTGAATTACCTATACTTGGAACCTTATCAAATTTGGATGTTGTGAAGTGGATTGTTAAAATGAATTAGAACTCTATATATATATATATATTTATTTTTTTAATTACTACTTCTACAACAGTAATGTAAATTAGATTTTATACTACGCAAATTTATTAAATTCCTTTGATGTCCTGGAATTATATTTATATTAGATTTTATTTTTCTTTCATTCCATTTCCCTTTTGGCGCTATTATTCTCTTATATCATAATTTAAAATAACTATATATCACAACAATGGCTCCAGTCTACTTCTTTCTTTTTCCTAAACTCAAATTACCACTTCGTGGCACTCGTTTTCATTCGGTAGATGACATAAAGGAGAATTCGCGACCAGAATTAAACTCAATTCCGGGAAAAGCGTTTAAATAATGTTTTGTGGATTGGAGTATTCGTTGGCACAAGTTTATCGTTTCTGAAGGAGAATATTTTGAAGGCGATAAAATTAATTTGGATGAAGAACTAACATATTGTGTAATATTGATGTTTCCCGGTACTTTTTGGACAGAGTAGTATACATTGCATATATTATAATCCACACTTTAGGATATCTGTATCTCGCTTTCTAAAAAGTTTCTCTTCTACTACGTGATCGGTGCTGTGCGCGCAATTTTTTACGCGTAATTCATGACCTACCCTTGAGTGATACAGATTTTTTTTACTACATATAAAATGGGCTTACGTTTGATCATTACCCCGCTTGATCGTAAGTGATGATGTGGTCTACGATGAAGCAAGCTTGCCTGAAAGGTTAGCTCCCTCGTGACTTGAAGAAATTACTTGAGAATGATTGTTGAATAAGTGTTTTAAGGAAAAGTATTTAGAAATGGTGTATTCGCTTATTATTTAATTTACTACACCTGAGTCTTTTCAAATAATTTATTTTTTATTATTAATTACCTTATAATAATTATTCTGAAGGATCTAAATATCATAATATAATTTACAGACATGAGATTTTTTTGGCTTCATACAAAAGTTATTAAATACTAACGACTTCCGTTATCAGTCGGTGTATCCGGTTTGAATTATATTGTAGCGGAAATAATTTTGGCACGCCATCTGTGCATAGTTTTGGTACATAGGAATTGTAACATAAACCATTGTGAATCATGTTGGAGACTTAGTATTGTACGAGGAATAGAAGTGTGAAGTTACTATGTTTCTCTGATATCAAGCCTGTGGTCATATGTTGTTATAGTATTAATATTGTTGTAAAGAAACTAATTATTTCTTTATTTTGTACATCTTCGTCTCGTAGTTAGAATAGTGATCATGTACTCATGCATTTCATAGATGGCGCTGTAAGTAATAATGGCTAACTCGGTTGAGGAAGTAGTTTAGGTTTGAAACTGACAAGTAACCGTGATTGAGGTATAAAATTTGTATTTGTTTATAAATTAATTGACAATTTAAATAATACACTTTAAATGTCGTTTCTTTGTTTCAGGTAGGATAATATTATTAAGTTTAACAAGTTTAATTAGTTAGTAGTGTGTGTATGTACAAAAATAAAAAAACTTTGTTTCAGAGCAACGCATTAGTTTAATTGTTGTAATTTATAATTTCCTGAAAACTTGAAAATATCGTCTTGTGATAGGTTATCACCATACCCACGGTTTGTGCGACTCAGTCGAGTAAAAACTCCTACACCACCACGCTAGACAATACAAACCAACATCAAAAATATTGTAAGAAGAATGCACTTATGAGTCACTACCACCGCACCGGTTAGAAAAGCGTCCTAGACATTATAGTTCGGGAGCTACGGGCATTTTTGGCTCGTGGAATATACACCATAATTGTTTTACCATAAATAGTTTTCATACTGCTAATATCCATCAGACCCTTGGGAGGCCCTGAGTTGTGATGTAGGAGGCTGACGAAGCTGTAAAAAAATAATTCAAGATTGTAACAGTATACATACTACAAATTATCACATTACTTATTTATTTTGTTAATTAAAAAAAAATTACCGTCCATCTCGATATGCTGGTAAAATCGTCGTCAGTTATGTATAAATAAGTAGTCTTTGGACATAAAGTAGTGTAGTATTGTTTCGTATTTTATTGAAATTCATCCCCTAACGGGGTTAAAAAGGGTAGAAAGTTATTTTGGCGGTGATTTGCTTCGAAGTTGATATCAATACTCCTTAGTGCTTTTGATTTCAATTACATATTATTTTGACACATGTTTGAAAACTCAATCCGATTTTATTCAAAAAAGATTGAACTTTCTTAAAAACATAAGCAAATACTCTTTAAAATTGGAATGTCTCGAAAGTCACCGTACTATATTAGTACCTCATTTAATGGTTTCTAAGGTTAAAGAGGTTGTGCACTTTTAGGACACGGCCTCATAGTAGGGTTGCCAACTTTTCTTGAGAAAAATAACGTATCAAATTCTTGGAATAGGAAAAAAACTATTTGAAAAAAAAAGTGTTTCTAAAATCTATGTTATTGTTCCCTGAAACAATTAAAACTTATGATGATCTGTCACTTCTATCTCTTCTCGCCACTTCAGCATTGTAGAAAAACTCTCTTAGTGTAACCTGAAGTAGTGGTGACAGAGACTAAATATTATAAGAAATATATATTATTTTAAAGTATATAAATGTTTCCGTTATCCAACAATATATTTGTATGAGAGTTCTTTATAATATTTAGTAGATTTTCTTTATTTATAAATATCGATATATAGTTGAGTAATTACCCATACGAGTGTTTCGTTTTACGTATTACAGTAAAGATTGGAAATAAAGTATTTTCGGATACTTTATTCTTATGCAAAAATATAAAGTATATATACCGAAAATAAAAAAGAATTCTTTATTATAAAGTATGGTTGGCAACCCTACCTCATAGAGACGTAGAGCTGGAAATTTAAAATGGACTAGAAAATTTGGTTATAAATTATACGAATCATTCAATATTATACCATTTCCATTTCTTTATTTTCTCGATGACAGTTCCTGTGAAAACTTGAACGAGCGTCTTTTTTACATTATGTATTTGCATTATTTTATAAAAATATGACGTTTAAACACGTACAAGGTTATACCAGAGTCGGAGAAACTGATAGGGATGGAGCTATATCGATAAAAGTAACACGATATCAGACCTGATATTTTTTTACAAAATGTAAAGAAACTAAACTACTGCAGGATACTTTTGTACAAATTTATTAATTAATATTGTATTTCATTACAAGATGTTACACGTATTAATTCATGATTGATAATGCCAACTTCTTCAAAATTTTCGATGCTGTTGTAAATCAAGTAGGTATAGGTAGGTACTCGACAATGAAACGAAATAATTATAACGACAGGTAATCTTTATTTATTTATTTTAATCAAAATCTGATTAATCGTCACTGTCGTAATCGTAATAAATATATGCGATCGATATCATTACTTATTTGGTCTCAACACTACAACTATCAAATTAAAACTGTCATCGAGAAAATAAAGAAATGGAAATAGTATAAAAAAATTATGTAAAATCTATACTAATAATAATAATATAATAAAGCGGAAAAGTTTTTTTGTTGGTTTTTTTGTTTAAACACTCTAATCTCTGGAACTACCAGTTGGATTCGAAAAAATATTTTTTTATTTGATAGCCAGACTCACGAGGAATAGTATATATATACTGTGATAACATTGTGTTATATAAAATTAGGCTACAGTTTCTAGCTAGCCTTAAATATTTTTTTTTTTTTACTTACAATTGGAAGTCGAAGCCCTCGCGAACTGCTTTAGCCGCATGCGCTGGCTAAATGGTTAATGATACTTCAATACAATGTTGTACAAAAATATTGGCCATTAGTATATATATATAAAAGGCAGCGATAGCATAATCTATCTCTTATACATGAGCCACAATAAGGTATTTTGCAATTTTTTTTTGTTGAAGGTTAAAAATTAATTTACGAGTTTATTTTTAAGCATGACATATTTGAAACAAAAGTTACTTCATCATAAAGACAATTTATAATGAAGATAAACTTTGTCTTTTATAGCATGTTATTTGGACGCATAGTTTGAGAGATAATACAAAATTACGGGTCTATGTCTTTTGGTAGTTAGCGGCGCGAACGAGCCGTGCGATGCCGCGATGTGTCCAGATTAAAAATATTGTCTATACTGAAGTATTATAAATCATTAATCAGTGATTTCTTCTAAATTAAATGCGGGTAAAAGCGCGGGGCACAGCTAGTTGTTTATATATTTCTTAATGATAAATCGAGCGTCAGAAGACCTCACTTACTTATAAAAAAACCGTGCGATCTCGATGTGCCGCTACTACGAAACTATTAGCAAAATCATGTCCTATATATATTGCTAATAATGAAAAACGTCCCGTAACTCCCGTACTATTAAGAAGACTCAGCAATAAAGCGCGTGAGTTGAATGCGGTCCGGGCCTGAGGTGAAGAGCGGAAGCATCTTCACCCGAAGTCCGCACCCCACTCCTCACACGCAGTCCGCACCCCACGCCTCACATGCCTTTACTATAGTTATGTGAGTGCTGTCTTGTGAGTGATCGTACGCTTATCGCTTTAATACTCAAGTTGCGATCCCGTTTTATTCTGATCCGAGGCCGTCAAGTTCTGTTACAAAAAAACATGTTTTGATGTGAAAACTTCTTTAGCATCGTTGTGATTTGAAAGTCGATGAAACGAAAAAGCGAAAGCGACAGTATAAAGAGACAGACACATAAATTCATAAGATTTAACGTGTGAGGAAATGAGATAGGAAAGTTTTAGGCAATCGTACAATGATACAAAAGAGGTTTGTTGTCACGCAATAATGAATTTTATAACCTCACCAAAAGGGCACGAAACAAAAGCTTTTTAAACAACACTTATGACATTCTGTTACTAATTAATATTGTGTTAGGTTGCCGTGAATATTTCAAATGTGAATTAATTGAAAATGATATTGTGAAAAATAATAATGAGTACAATTTCATAAACTTTAATTGTTTATTAACAGCAATCATTCTAATTAGGCCACAGCACTAACGAATTCCTTAGCTCTTCATTCAACTCGCGCAGTTACTATATATGTATATTGTTTACTGGATGGGTTATTTATTTGGATACTCGATATACACTGGCTGATTCAGAAGCGCGTTACTCCTAAGCGTGCTAATATGGCCGGTGTTAGGTGTGGTCCTACCTACCAGGTAGCAAACTTATTGAGAAATAAGATTAACAAAAGCTTTATCTAAATTACTCGGAATGAAAATTGAGAATAACTACTGAAATATAAGCGTACAAATCGCTTCACGTAATCTATATATTAATATGTGAAGCAAAAGCTTTCGGTACCTTTTTAATCGTATTGTGTGCACGGAAGACTGAGTTTTGGCATTGTTAAAGTTTATATGGAGAAGGAGTGCAGAAAGCTAAAATGTATCTATAATATCTGTTACTAATATATTAAATGAAATAAATTAATACTGCGAATCCTAACACAACCATGCCATTTAACTTGGACCCCCAAAATATTGACTCATAGTTTAGGTTCATGAATACTGCAAATGTCAAACAGAAAATAGTCTTCTTCTTATTTTTCTCATTTTGGCAACAGAAAATATTCTATTATCAAAAAGTCGCTGGTCGAATTTCGAGCTTAGGGCGATTGCTAGTATTTTTAAAAACGTGATTTAATTTAAATATTTATTAACACCGTTTCACTGGTTTAATCCTCTGCGATATTAGATTTACTGGGATTTGGGAAAATTACATTGAAAAAGGATACTATTGTATATTAATTTGATTTTAACGTTAGCAGTTTGTGTTGTATTTCTGTTGTGTTAGTTTATTATTTTTTATTTTTGTATTTGGAAAGCATTTGCTTTGTAGCACACACTCACAAACATCGAAAACAATTTAAGAAACTTTATTTATGCATAAAAATTATTCTATTTTGACTCAAGATAAAAATTTACTTCGGAGTTCAAATCTATTAATTTTCACATACCTATTAAATATGGAGACACAATGTCAAACACGGTCATATAATTCCAAACTAAGCAAAGGTTGTATTATGGTGACTAAACACCTGATATGCCGTACATTTATATAGATACTAGCTTTTACCCGCGGCTTCGCTCGCATTGAAGCCATTAAATAAGTATAAGGGATCATTATCATAGAAAAGAATCAATATGATAACTCTATGCTATCGCTTAGCTAGGATGATCAATTTTTAAAATTACTACATACAATGAAGTTTAAAAATTTTTAAATAAACTTTATTGAAATCCAACAACAAATTTTAAAATATATTTCTCTATAACAAAAATAAATAATTTTGGATTTAAACAATTTAAATAGATATAAACGCAGAGTATTAATGTAGGATATTTTTGTAGACTATATTAAAAGTTTTTCCATCGGGTGTAAATATATGTAAATTCCGCACATTAGACACACGCGAATAGGCTACATATAGTTGACCATGAGAGAAGCATGGACTTTCTAAATGCACTCCCGCTACCTGTAATGTCTGCCCTTGTGCTTTGTTTATAGTAACAGCAAAGCTAAGCTTGACGGGAAACTGAACCCTTTTGAATTGGAATGGAAGGTCAGAGGGAATAATTGGAATCCGAGGTATGATAACACTTTCTCCCTTACCGACACCTGTTAAAATAGTAGCACCAAGTATATTCTGCCCCAATTTTGTTATCCTAAGCCTTGTTAGGTAACGTAGCGTAGCTTGTCTTTCGGAACGAAGTCGTGCCTGAAGAGGAGTTTCAGATGCTCTCATAACACTTTGTCGCTCTGCTTGCTGTTGTCTTTTCAACTCTACTTGAACCGAAGATTCTTGATTTCGTGCAACTTTTGCCGCACGGGCCCGCGAGGAATTTTTGGATAGATCAGATTTCCGCTTTCGAGGTATTTTTAAAGAAGAACAGAGTAAGAATTGAAACCAAAGAGTAAGATTAAAACTAAATAATAGCATCTAACAACAAAAACGACATTTAACCTCAAAAATTCAGATAGTTTTATACTGCATATATAATGAATTAATGACAGAAAAAAATAACAATAAATATAGAACAATCCCAAACAGGTGAAACTATAGTCAATTGGATTGGATATTGACGTGATCGTCGGTAATACAGTGCGACGGTATTACAGTACTCAGGGTTGGAACTTCATTACTGGACTACTAGATGGCGTTTAAGAAGCTAGATTTTGAGATTTTTTGACAAACAATTTTTTTATTTTTCATAAAATTTTTTTTTTTTTTTTTAATAAAAAGTATCCTATGTTACTTTTAATACTTCCAAGAATATGTATACAAAGTTTCATGATGATCGGTAGAGTAGTTTTCGCGTGAAAGCGTAACAAACAAACTTACATTCACATTTATATATTATTAATTATTAATATAATATAGTAAGGATTTAACACCCAGACACACAACTGTCAATTATACTCATCAAACAAAAATCACTCATGTTTGGAGATCAAACCCGCGACCTCTTGGCTCAGTACTAGTGCTTACTACCACTACGCCACGAGGTTGTCAATCAATCGATTCAATGATGTGCTTTTCAGTTTTAATGAAGGGAATTTAAGTTCGTCACTTACCTATAAACCCGGCACCCGACTAGCACCGCATCCCCTCGTGCGATTGAAATTTTTTTGTATGGAGTTTCATATATATGCACTCACTTATAAACTCCGTAACATCATCGTATCGACTCGCAAGAAAGCAGTCCATATGCGAACGGCAAGTGGACCACGAGTTGTCAACGCAAGGACGATAAGTCGATGGTACGGCACGACGGCGCGACAATACGTATACTCCGATTAAAATAGCTCACTTACTCTCGTTAATTAGTTGACACGCGATGTCGACTAGTTGGCCACGCGGCGTTCACCCGTTAAGAACGAGTGGACGTCGAGCGAAGAGGCGGTGCTATGTGGGTGCCGTGCCGGGTTGATAAGTGAGTGACGAACTTTATTTATAAGGTAGTAGATATTATATTTTTATTCCGTAGATATTGTATTTAATCTATTGATATTTATCTATGTTAAAATATACGGAGAGACAAATTTCTTCATTTCCCATACTTTTCCAACATACACACTGTGGTATATACGTCACATGCTATTTACCGCGAAGTGCGTCCGCATTATAACCCTGTTGAATTCTTGGATCAAGATCTTTTATATAATGACGTTGTCAAAGTGATTCGCTGTAGTCAGATGTTTACTGGCGAACCGCCTGAAGATCACCTGAGGAGCAGCCGTACTTATTATTTGTGTGACCTGAGATGGTCAAGTAAGTGTTGCATTTTTTTAACCTCGTAACTCAACCGATACCACGATTTTCTTTCCTTGTGGTTAAGCATTTCCAAAATATAATTGTCAGTGCAATATATTACAGTACAAGTTATCATAATTCAAAAATACAGTTTAAATATCTCCTATTAAGTTCGCAAAGTTATTATAATGTTTTACCCACTAAATTATTTGCTTGTCGAGCATAAATACGACTAGCAACTGCTCGAATCTTCGTTCGCAATAATTACAATGTAAAACTTAATAACAATAATACAACATACAACAATCAGCCTGAATGTAGCTTTCTACCTATGAAAAAAGTTTTAGAATCACTAATTTTAGAGATTACCAGAGAAAAATATTCACAAACTTAACTTTTTATAATAGTAGTGTGTATTGCAGGATAATTATACAATAGAAGTTATTGCGAGTGCTTAACGGTTAAATCGGGCACCTAAAATAGAATCATGTTGTTATGTAATTCACAATAGAAGTGAATACCTATTCGCATACGGAGGAATTATGCGCACAAAATAAAATATAAATATTAAATCTGATATCTTACTAATGGGATCCTTTGGGATTTCAATCAAAATTTTCATTTTAACGGTTTAGCACCGTCTCTTATTCTTTTAAGGAATACTGCTGTCTGCCAAAGTGAAAAAAATAATAAAGTTTAGATCTTAAATTAAATAATTATAGTTTATTCGAAATGCAAAGTATTCTTCTCATTCAAATTATACTGTTTGAAATAAATTTCAAGAAGTTCAAGATCTTACAACAGAATTAAAAGCAATCTCTAAAAAACGTTCGGACACCGTGTCTATCAACGTGGATTCAAATCCTACAATGAGCCCTGCGCTTTCGATGAAGGAAAAGTTGATTATGAAACCATAGCATAGTTTGGCATAGCTAGCTACCAACATCAAGTTGAAAATCTGTCGTCAAGCACCTATAGGTGTGCTCTGGCAGCTACACTTCAGAGACAGATCCCCACTAGGCTTAGCATGTTACCATCTTGGGCCACATCGTCACTGAAAATCAGGCGAGATTGTAGCAAAAACGCTAAATGTATAAATAATTAAAAACACGATTTAAGTTGAAGTAACTTTTTGAAACAAATCTAATTTGGTAAGAATTTTTTTTAAATTTATTTAACATATAAATACATAAATATTTTATTGAGATATCCCGAAAAACCAGTACTGGTTTATGCCGAGACAGTGATTCAACTCGTTCTATAATATCGTAGGTACACAAAAATAATCTATACATACAAACAAATACAATAAATTTTAGATATAATTATAGCCCGGTGGCTAGTCGGTACTCAAAGTAAGCTAAAGAATCTAGCTACTTAGATTGCAAAACCGGTTTAAAGATTATGGAGTCGAACAACTATACAGGTTGTTGTAAAGTGATGGATATTAAAGGATATTCGTATTTATTAAATAATTAATTAATTGCAGAATTGTATATTTTAGAATTTTTATGCATTTTGCAAATATCGGAAGAGTTTGAATGAAATTGTGACACAAGGAAGAGTAATAAACACCTCATTATAAATCAATCACCTAGAAACATTGCAAGAAAATTTAAGTCTGTTAAATTAATATGAATTCAGCTTTCAGATTAAATGTTAAATAATTTTGTAATCAATAACGATATTAATAAATCTGTGGTTATATTGGTACATATATAATATGTACTTTTTTCCAAATTTCTCGATAAATACACATAGATTATAAAGGACACTCAATACTCATCTGATCAGGAGTATGACTTTTTTTGTATAAGTGTGTGTATGTAAGGAAGTAACTAAAAAAAGGCTTAAAGGTTTCTTAACTTTTTGTCACAGAAAGCTATATGTCATTACTCAATTGAAAAGTTATAAGAATTGGCAAGAATACTTAGAAGAATGGAAAGAAAAAAATTGAATGTTTTTTTTTATTCTCAACCGAGTTTGTTGAAATTTTGTTCATGGTAAGAATATGTCATTTATCAATTGAATTTAAAGAATTGTCAATAATATGAGAAAAAATAAAATTAGAAGCCAAAAAAAAAAACAACTGCGCAAAAAACCCGTGCGGAGCCCCTGGACACCGCTAGTTTATTTAATAAATTTTGGTACATTAATACCAACTCAGTACTTTGAAGTCGTTTCTTGCCTTTAATGAACGACCATCTAAATTCGTTACATTACGAAAATTTACACTGAAAGCAATTCCCTGTGAAGCAACGTTAAAATTGACGGTTTCATAATAAACTCGATAAATAGGACTATTCAACTTCGAGTTGTTATTACGGCTTTGATGGGAGAAAGTTTAGCAATTTTGGCCTCTGACAATAATGGATTTTTAGCGGAAATTAAACGAATTTCTTACGGTTCCATATTTGCATATGTCAAAAGCACATGAATGTCAAGGAAATATTATGCTTAGATTTATATCTGTGGCTTTGTCCGCGTAAAATTAGTTTTCTTCAGTCAAAAAAGTATTTTCAATGTTTCCTCCCTGAACTCATGTTCTGAAAAGTTGATTTACAATAATCCTTATCTGATACGTCTCTTATCACAAAATTAATCTAATGTTCATGCTTTAATTTTTTAGAGTTATATTTTTTCGATATTATTTAACGTTGTTTTCAGCGAAAAAAAAATTTAATTTAACATATCTTTTAATTGTGCATACTGCTGTTTGAACATTTTATATTTTTTATAATGGTTATCACAGATTTAAGAAAAAGGCAGATGGAGCCTTCAGAACAACAAATGCGGGACAAGCATTTAGCTCTGCATCCTTGACAACTAGATAACGATACGTGCGATCGTGTGAATAATGTTGCCAGGGCAGATAACATAAGTTTCCATAATTCGTCATCAAACAACTGCTTTTGTACTTAAAATGCTATCTCTTTATATGTTTGCAGATCGTTATCATACAAACAAACTATTACGTAGCAAATATTACCCTCCTTTTGGTTATGTGGCAGTCAGGTTGGGTATAAAATTATCTTATACATATATACATACATAGATACATATTATATTTTACTTTAACTTCTAGGAAAATATTTCATTGTAACCTAGCAACATTTATGTAATTATGTTTTCAATAACAAAATAACACGGAAAATGCTATCAAAATTTATTTTGTTACCAATGAAACGAAACTCCGTCTTCCTTTTACACACAATACGGCATATTTTTTAAACATTTATAAAGTACACGGGATGCTGACATTGCAGGATATATCTTTTTAAAATTGATACATTTGAATACTAATATGATACATTTTCTTGTTCTGACCTGCTCCAGTTGCCTTTTTCTTTAATCTGTGTTGGTTATCTTATAAATTAAAATTGAAAAAGTCTGGCTGATTGCTTGAATTTGTAGGTGTGTTTTGGCATCTGCATTTCAGAACCAGATTTCTATAGGCCTAGCGTGCCACTTTTAACATTTTGTGAATGTAACTATTTTTATTTTGTACTTATTAGTTGTTAATAAATTTGTGGTATATTATAATTATTAATTGCACTATATTTTTTATCTCCATATCTAAAAGATATTGGATATATATGGATCCATGAAATAAGAGGTTGAACATTGTTTCCAACAACTGTTAAAGATCTTTAAATAAAGAGCAGGTAGCCGTTAAGTGCCTCGAGTGGCGAAATTCATTTATAACTAAAATATTTATATTGAGTTATTATCTAGTATTGTAGGGGTGTAGGGGCCTAAACAAACTTTTCTAATACTAAGTAAACCAACTGAACGAACCCTTCGGGAATTACCTTTACCACGAAAGAAAACTTCGGTAACTATTATTGCCTTTTTCGTCAGCAAGTTCGTGGTAACAAAAAGAGTATATTTGTATATAGTTTTCTCTTATAATGCTATGATCCATTATCATGCATCTTACTTTTATCATAAGTTTGATATTGATTAAAATAACGATCTCAACATATTGTGAGTACTGATTGAATTCGGAATACTAATTACATAAAAAAATAGAATTATCCAAATTAATTCAGGCGTTTTCAATTGATATGCTTACCAACGAACAGCATTTAATTTTTATTTACTTTTCATATCTGTAGTTCAGGTGATTGTTATTGTGTCAGACTCCAGACCTCACATTTAAAGCTTCTTCTTGATAACTAATTTGTATTTTAAAAACTTTTGGGTTTTTAAATATGAAATTAAATCTTTAAAATATATAAAGGGTGAGGTCAAATAAAATTTATATTATTATAGATTTGTAGATATAGAAACACATATAAAAAATTCAAAATTATTGGTTTTAAGAGCACTCAGTGTTGATAAAACATAATTGTATATACAAACATGCAAATAGTCAATAAATGACATGTTCTATGAGCAGCTACATTTCATTACCCGCCAACGCGCGACGTAGGCCTTGAAGGGCGTTGACAAGAGCAATATTGCACGCTCCTAGCTGTCTTTATGGAGCGCTGTAAATCACTTTTACCTACTTGACCCGACCGACCGATAGCACCCTAACATTAAAAGGGGTTTGATTTATACCAGAACTTGGAACATTGTCGCCATCTGTTCAGTACACGCTGTGAAGTAGTTTATTATAAAGGTGGGACTGGACTTTCGCGTTGTATGATGTAGTGCTTTGGAATTTTGCTCATTTACCGTGTTCATTACAAAGTTTGTTGAAATCGGGATCGCTTTGTGTACCTATACCTATTATTTTTTCATTGTGATTTTTGGAGAGAAGGTACCTACAGATTACAAAATATCTGCTTTAGATACTTTCACTTTAACTACATACGTCATTATTGTATAAGCAATTATTAAACAGTAACCCAAACATTTTTTACATTACAAAGTATAAGTATTAATGATTTAATCGCCTTAGTTGAAAGACAGACAATTACGCATTGGATTTTAAAATATAGACATGCATCATGTCGATTGGCGTGAGTTCGAATTCCTGCATGAGCCTCTGCTTTCGATGAAGGTGAAACATTTTTAATGCGGCATTTTATAATGTTCGCCTAGCTAGCTAGTAGCTACAGCCCTCAAGTTGAAAATCTGTTAGTAAGCCATACGTTACCGTACTCCGACAGCTCCACTTGAGAACCTATTTCCCCACTAGACTTAGCATATCACCATCATGGGCCACTTCCTCTCTTAACCATCACGTGAGATTATCGCCATGACGTAAAACCTATAAACAATTAAAAGACAAGTACACCAAGTTTCTATTCATACATTTATAAAATGTTTGGTATAAACTGAAAAAAAAAACTTAAAAAACTATTAATCTTTTTCCTCAATGCAATCTGTTTAAGAACAAGCTCGAAATGTCTAGAATAAACCGGAGACAAAGTTTATAAGGCACTACGCGACACTGTCGGCATTGTTTCCATACTAGATTTGAAACTCTAAAATTCAAGACTACTCGCACCCTTGTGTGACATTACTAAGACTTCGAGTGAATTGAGATTGGCGAAGTTCTAAATTAAAATAGAGAGTTGGGCTTCGTTGCGTTTGTAACTTTCACAACGACTGTAGATACGGAGTAAGTACAAGGTATTATTGCTTGTAATGGAATTTATTTATATCTGCTGGTTGATACTCTTAAAAAGTACCTATTTTATAATTAACGATTTTTATTATAATAGCAAATTGAAAATTTATTTTACGCTTATAATTTACTTAGATTAAATTAACACGTTCACGTGTGACGCGGACGGTATTGGAGACTGCTACTTTGGTTTATATTATTTGAGCGGAACCTTAATTCTTTTTCCAAAATAAATGTAGTCTAAGGTACTCCTTATGACACCTGTCAGTGAAAGTCCAGTCGAAATCGGTTCAACCGTTTCGTATATTAGCCGAAACAAATAGACAGACAAAAATTTTAAAAATAGTTTTTTTAAAGTACCGTATTTACATATGTATTTAGTAAAAAGTTGTTATTTTGACAGGCACTTCAATTTTATTATTTGTTTAGATTTTAGAAAATGCTGAACAATATGTGATTTTTACTGTGTGTGAAATGAATACCTTACATTTTGACATAATGCGGTATTTTACAGCCATAACTATACGATTATGATTTTATGTACCTACCTAACTTTTTTTAAGCAACGAGGCGCAGTGACGCTACTGTCTTATCCCCGATGGTACGTCCAATACAATCCGAAACCAAGCGGCGAGCACCGTTAGATCGGCAACTCATCGCCAGTCGCGGCTGTCATACCAGCTTGCGTCATGAAGAGCACGACCTGATGTCAAGGAGGTATAACACTTTTGCTGGGAGACGGTTCACTGTTTCACGGTACGGCAAAGACAGTTAATTTACGGGTATAACGGAATTAACCTTATCACGTAGCGGTGGGCGGTAATACTAATGGAATGTTTCGATTATGAAGATATCGCGATATATCTCGATTATAGCCATTAGTAATTATTAATATTAGTAGATATTTCGATAAAGAGTGAAAATTCATAATTGAATTACCATGAGTTGAATTATGAATGAATTACTAATGCTAGGTTACTAATATTAGTAGTTACTAATTTGACATAATTAGTAATTATTACGACCGAACCACCTTTTTTTAAGCTTCTTTGTAATGTATGTTCTTGTAAAGAACTTTGTCTACGACTACGCGACCTTTTTTTTAGCTTCTCACTCTACATTTTAAGTAAAAAATCACAATTCAGTCATCATTCATAATTGCCCACCTCTACTTATCAGGTCTCAATAACAATCTTACCTACACAAAACAAATGTGAATCAATGAGAATTAGGTTGTCGTGCTACTCCTAACTAGAGAATTCACGGAGCTCCAGTGATCGAATATTAGCGGTAACACGATCGAAACATCGATCGGTAAAGGCTTTAGAGTGCTGAGAGTAAATTCAATTCCAAGTAAATCAACTCTGAATGAAGAAGGTTCACGTAAGAAACTCACAGCAAATCCCCAGTAACTGATTTAAGATCAAGATGGCTCAGTGGTAGCGTGTTCGAACGTCTTAGCCATTAATGTAAAAACATGATGAAAACGTCATGATAAAATCAACGTTTTGTGTCTACCGCATTGAAGTTGATAAACTGTCTCTAAACATTTATTAACTGTGTTCTGGCAGTCACATTTAAGAGCCATGTTAACATTTTAGACCAAATTGTTACTTAAAGTTACGCGAAATTGTGGCCAAACCTATAAAGTACATAAAATAAAATATCTAGAGAGTATATTTTAAGAATAAGAATTTATAAAACTTACTTTGTGATCTCTTGTGTAAGAACATTTTAATAGATGCAGTTTGGTTCTAATATTTACAACTAGCAGTACTCGCGGTTTCTCTCGCGTGGACGACAGAAGAATGCGTAATTCCTATAAAAATCGTAGTTTCTTAAAACTATTTTTTTATTGAATAAAGATATAGCGATACTGATTTTTAGATTAAAATCTATCCAGGAGTTTTTGCGTGATGTGCGCACAACGGCAAACCTCAATCATTGTATTTATTTAGATTAACGTCCTGGTTACATTTATGAGGTCATTTCCTGAAGCTATTGTGCATTTCGTGTAAAAACATAGTTCGATTCTCACACACGTAAATATTTAAAATTTCATCGATAGTTAAAAATAATGCTTGATTGCATAATGGCGCTATGCTTGATAAAAACACAGTGCTATTCAAAAATAACGGCGACTACCAAGGTATCGGAAATTCATCGAGGACCGCGACTATCATGCAGGCCTGCGAGCTTTTCTACGATGCATACTGCCTGCTTTAGAAACACGACAAACCAATAGAGATTCATTGCGACACAGGTTTTTATCAGCATGTATTGATGGTGGTTGCAGCCCAGTCGAGTAAAATCCCTAAATCCCTACTACTGATGTATGGTGGTCGCGATCCAGTCTAGTAAACTCTCTACCACCCTGTTGGTTTACTAGATATGCACAAACGACGCGCCTATGCTTGCCAATATGGTGGATGGTACACCTGATGTATGGTGGTTGCGATCCAGTCTAGTAAACTCTCTACCACCCTGTTGGTTTACTAGATATGCACAAAAGACGCGCCTATGCATGCCAATATGGTGGATGGTACACCTGATATATGGTAGTCGCGATCCAGTCTAGTAAACTCTCTACCACTCTGTTGGTTTACTAGATATGCACAAACGACGCGCCTATGCATGCCAATATGGTAGATGGTACACCTGATGTATGGTGGTCGCGATCCAGTCTAGTAAACTCTCTACCACCCTGTTGGTTTACTAGATATGCACAAACGACGCGCCTATGCATGCCAATATGGTGGATGGTACACCTGATGTATGGTGGTCGCGATCCAGTCTAGTAAACTCTCTACCACCCTGTTGGTTTACTAGATATGCACAAAAGACGCGCCTATGCATGCCAATATGGTGGATGGTACACCTGATGTATGGTGGTCGCGATCCAGTCTAGTAAACTCTCTACCACCCTGTTGGTTTACTAGATATGCACAAACGACGCGCCTATGCATGCCCATATGGTGGATGTTACACCTGATGTATGGTGGTCGCGATCCAGTCTAGTAAACTCTCTACCACCCTGTTGGTATACTAGATATGCACAAACGACGCGCCTATGCATGCCACTATGGCGGATGTTACATCTGATGTATGGTGGTCGCGATCCAGTCTCGTAAACTCTCTACCACCATGTTGGTTTACTAGATATGCACAAACGACGCGCCTATGCATGCCAATATGGCGGATGTTACACCTGATGTATGGTGGTCGCGATCCAGTCTAGTAAACTCTCTACCACCCTGTTGGTTTACTAGATATGCACAAAAGACGCGCCTATGCATGCCAATATGGTGGATGGTACACCTGATGTATGGTGGTCGCGATCCAGTCTAGTAAACTCTCTACCACCCTGTTGGTTTACTAGATATGCACAAACGACGCGCCTATGCATGCCCATATGGTGGATGTTACACCTGATGTATGGTGGTCGCGATCCAGTCTAGTAAACTCTCTACCACCCTGTTGGTTTACTAGATATGCACAAACGACGCGCCTATGCATGCCAATATGGTGGATGGTACACCTGATGTATGGTGGTCGCGATCCAGTCTAGTAAACTCTCTACCACCCTGTTGGTTTACTAGATATGCACAAACGACGCGCCTATGCATGCCACTATGGTGGATGGTACACCTGATGTATGGTGGTCGCGATCCAGTCTCGTAAACTCTCTACCACCATGTTGGTTTACTAGATATGCACAAACGACGCGCCTATGCATGCCAATATGGCGGATGTTACACCTGATGTATGGTGGTCGCGATCCAGTCTAGTAAACTCTCTACCACCCTGTTGGTTTACTAGATATGCACAAACGACATGCCTATGCATGCCACTATGGCGGCTGTTACACCTGGTGTATAGTAGTCGCGATCCAGGTAGACACAATTGTCGTGTCCTACTGTCAGGAGAATTTGTTTGTTTAGTGTTATATGAATATATTTCAGTGTTAAATAATGGAAAATATAATGTTTTTATTGTTCTCTATTTGGTTTCCACGTATGTATACTAAATGCAGTTTCACAGCTGCAGGTCTCATACTTGTGTATTTACGCTGCGGCAAAGGAGTTCCTTTAATTAAACCTCTAGTACAAGGACGTGGTTGAGACATAGCTAAAGTTTAAACAGCGTTTTAGTGGATAGTAATTTAGTATGTAATGCATAGTCACTAAAACTATGTTCATTATTCTTATGTCCGTGGGTAATGAAAAATCACTTATATTTCACGTAAATATTTTATTCGTACTCAGTGAAATACAAGTCAAATAAAATTTAAAAAAAACTTTTTGATCTTCACTATACTGTTGTCATACTTAGAGTATTACTTCTCTATGGCCCTCTTGCAGATTTCTATTTTTTCTCTTGTTATTGTCAATTAGTTGTTCGAAACAGAACTATTCTGACTCGGGCTCACGGCTCGCGATGTTTGAGTTCAAAGCTAAGATAAATAAGGTGCGCGCGTTTTCTTAAAAAAAATAATCCCATCACCCCCCGCTCTTCAGAACGTCTCGCTAGTAATGCGTGACAGCCTCAATATCCTAAATATCAATATTTGCAGTGACCTCAACTATAGGAACTACCTCGGGAGTATCATCTCTATTACATTACGGAAACTCAGAATCCTGAACAGGGGGCGACGATTTTTTACGCCCGGTCAACTGTGTTTTCATTACAAGGCACAAATTTAGCCGTGTATGGAACACTGTTTGCACTTCTTGGATGCGAACGCAAAATACCTCCACGATGTTGTGGTCACCTTGCAGAGACGAGCTCTCCACCTTGTTAATGATACAGACGTTACCAAATACATCAAGCCGCTTCAGCTGCAGAGGAACATTGCCTCACTTAGCGTGTTTTATCGTCTGTACCAAAAGTCCTGAAGATCTATTTTACCTAATTCTCTGCTTTCCTTTCCATAACAGAACCATACGCGCTGGGTTTTAAAGTCACAGATTTATGGTAACCTCCATCTTGGCACGCCTAAAAAGTTTTCTGTCTATTTTTGTCGTACCATGAAACTGCGGAACCACCTCCCGAACTGTGGGTTCATTCCTTACGACATAGGATCCTTCAAGCGTAACTTAAAAAAATATTTATGCGGTCTGGTATGACAGCGGTGACTTCCGATTGGATTGTACTGTGCTTACCATCAGGGACAATACCGTCAATTTGCCGAGCTAAATAATAATTTAAAAAATATATGAATACATGATTTCATATTATGTTATGTAAGTGTTATTCTGTACAATGAAAATAATTTAACCCCTGAACTAAACCTTATTATATTTGAAAAGATCACGGTTAATTCATTCGATTGATCATTCATTCATTTTTCATTGTTCATGCATCATAGACACCACTCTAAATGATGTGAATTCGTAGTCTACTATTAGAGACTAAACATTCTTCGAATTTAAACTTAGTGAACATCGAAGTGAAATGGTTTTCTGTTTAGTTTTTTTTTCTAGGTGTAGAGTTTTTTTCGATCGACCGTTAACCAGGAGAAAGCGCGAGCCTTGATATAAAAAAGTACAAATATTGAAAACAATTAATCATGCAAACGAGACGCTCTAGTACAATTAATCAATGCCGAAGACAAATGCCGTTAAATAGAAAAATAATTCAGCCACGATGTACAGAGTTGTTTTACTAGGTGTATAAATGTACTGTGGGTTCGTGCGTACTCATTTTGTCGACTGTACATCCATAATGCTCATGTAACATTCATTATAAGCTCCTTTTCGGAGTTAAAGGCGTGTATAAATTTAAATATTACACAGGTGTAATGTTGTCACACATATATTAACATTTTAAACTTTTCCAAGGATTTATGTGTATTACAGTTGATAAAGTTTTAATATTTAATTTGCTTTTGTAATTATTGTTTGCATAGATTAACATTTTATGTTTTTTTTTGGGACGGTATTGTGCCTGATGTGGCAAGCACAGTAAAATTCAAAAACAACGGTGACCACAGAGATATTGCAAATCTATCAACGGTTGTCGCTATTATGCTTGCTTACAAGCATCTCGGTAGCTGTATATACTTTGGTTTATCCCGAAAGGCGACAAACCAAAACTAACCAAAGAAAACTAAGAAACCTAGTGTATAATGGACTCGATCGATTCGGGTAACAGATTCCTACCAGCCTGCGATTTTCTTTCAATTTTATTCAAAAAAATTTAAAAGTATTATTTTTTATTCATTAAGTGCCGATTTTCCAATCGTCAAATAACTATTTGTGGAATAAACTTAACGTTTTGACGGATAATGTATAGAGAACCTGTCAAAATTTTGAAATGATTCATCAAATAAAGTTAACTGTGGATTGAAAAATCGGCCCTGACCACACTAGCGACGTTTTAGACCTATTTCTTAGTAAACTATTTTTTTTTCAGTTACCTATTAGATTTTTACGGTATAAAATTTTATTATGAAAACATTAACAAAGTTTAACTGAATCACTGAAGTATGGCTTCAATAAAACTTAAAATTAGGAACTACTAAATAAAATATCGTATGATATATTTGCTACTCTAACAACAGCATGGGGTAATTTATACCCTCGACATGTTACACATTTATTATCTTTTAACTGAATACGATTACAAAGAAAATAAACCATAAAAAAGGAAAACTGAAAAAGAAAAACCTTTCTAAAGAAGATTTCAATATCATTGAATGGAATTGGTCGACTTACATTCCTAAACAATGCGTTGAACATAATATTTTGGCATATATAGTTTAGACAAAATGCCACACATTTTTATCCGCGAAACAATTTTCGTCATTCCAGACGGGTTCCTCAACATGGTTGGAATAACAATTTTACAATCTTCCGTTGTCACGTGCTCGCCACTCTTTGGACCCCCAAAGGAGAAAAGTAATCATTTCTGGCAATCGGAAATATCTAAATTTATATTCAGTGTACGTCATTTTGAATATTTAGCTTTAGAGGAATTATAATAAATGATAAGCCGCTATTAACACATTTTTAAAGAAGTACTTATTGTCACAAAATCTTTTTTGTAGTCTTTTAATAACTTCTTAGGCGACTATTTGATAATTGGAAAAGAATTGTGAGTGAAATTTCAAGGGCTCGTGTCGTTTAGGCATATTTCGTCATATGAGAGAGAATAAATATAGAACAGAGAGAAAGAAAAAGACAGCTAGTTTTACATTGTATTTCTACTACATAGATTAGGCTTTCCGCGTCTCTCTTTTTAAGAAATTTTACTTCTATCACGTACGCTACGTACGTTCTATCACACGCGCAATTTTTCTCTTTATAAGTTAAAAAGTTGTTAGTGTTGCGAGACTTAATAATTTTAATTTTATCTTAAAACTTCCTGTGACCTACGGTTTCACTCGTGATAAATTAATTCGATCAACCCTCCACCGCGCCGATGTGAACGCTACAGGCTATCGTTGTTCTCGCTACCAGTACTTGCCTACAGTTTTCAATATTACTTGATGTTACTGCTCTACTCTGCTCTTTAGAGTTGTAGTTTTAAGTAATAAAGCGTAAAACCTTCCTAAAATTGGGTATAAAATACAAAAAAAAAACGAAGTGTTGTGGTTCCGGAATTTACCATCCACAACATATACACAAACACAAAATTCGTACTCTTTCTTGATAGTATTTATGAATATTCATATCCAAAAATATTTTGGATAGTTTCTTATTTATGAATTAATTGTTTTTATAGTTAAACTGTAAAACTGGATTAACGATTAAAAATTTTAATTACTTGTACTAATAAAAAATATAAAATAAAGAAATGTCTAGACAGATAAGTAAATTACCAACCATTTCTGAATATTACAGACTTTGAAACTGAACTCTGAAGCGTACAGGTTCCATCAAGAAAATAAATTAGACTACTAAAATTAATTAGATATGAAATAATAATGCCTTAGAGAACTAAAATCTGTAATATGATATATTAGACGCAACAAGCAATAACAAGATGATCAAATAATTCAAAAATGACAAAGCAATGTTATTCCACATGTGGCGAAAATAAAACTTGGGTGAAAGTTCATATGAAGAATCCATTCATATTTGTGCTTTTGGTAAAGGTGTTTCACGTTTTTCAAAAACACCTTTCCGCGGGCCGGAAATAAGGTATGACTTTAATTATTTTACAAGTTTCATTGGGACGGTTAAGGTGTTGGAATCATATTGGCATATAATGAGAATACCAAACAAACAGTGATAAACCTATCTATGATTTTATTTTGGTTTGTCGTGTTCTGAAATCAACCGGTGCATATACAGTAATATAGCGGGATGGTAAGGATTGCGACCACAATACACATAGTGATAAACCCATCAATGATTTACTTTTGTTTTTTTTTTTTTTGGTATTATATAAATGTAGCTATTAATATGAATAAATCTGTAGTTTTGTCTGTTCTTTTAATATTTTTCGAAAATTTCCCGATACGCATATTATATGAATGGTACTGATCACAAATATGCCATTAAATTATTTTTTGTCCGTCTGTCTGTCTGTTTGTATGTCCAGATTTAAGTCAAAAACGGCTTGACCGATTCTTATGAAATTTTGTACACGGGATGCTTATATCATCGGTCAGTTGATAGGGTATAAGAAATTTCAATATTACTTTTAGATAATGTTTAAAAAAAAAATTATCGTTAATTCAATTATGTACACGGGAAGTATAAGTCATTCCATGAATGATAAGTAATGAGAATTTTCCATAACACTTTTGGGAATAAAAAAAAAATAAGTTTCATTAATTCTCAACCGATTCTGATCAAATTTTGTAGACGGGAAACATACATCATCTATCTATAACTATATATATATGTATACATATAATAAAAACGTAACTATTCGATATCTGTACGTAGAATATATTTGCGAAAAACTATTATTGGGTGCCTATATCAACGCAGTAGAACCCAAAACAATGATTGTTAGAATTTTTGTCTGTTTGTCTGTTTGCTAACGTTTGTGCGTGGTAATCTCAGAAACGGCTTAACTAATTTGGAAACGGTTTCCACTAATATATAGTGTTAAGGTTCACTTAACATTTAGTGTTCGTTTTACTTCAAAAGTTCATTAACAAAAAAGTTATTTATATCAATTTAAAAAATTACGTCGTATATTTGTTCGATAAAAATGCTTTAAAATAGCTCTTCAGTTGAATTGACTGAAATTTTAGTTATCTGTATATTATGGTTTGTAAAACCATGATGATTGAAACTTTTCATAAAGTTAAACAAAGAGAGAATAATTTTTTTTTTAAATACAATATAAGTTAACCTTAGATCTATGCGATTAATAATATTAAAAGGGACTCAGCATATCTGTCGGTTGAATATAGCCGTGCCGCTGATAGTGGCAATTCATTTCGAAAAAGATCGATTCGAAACGAACTCTTAGGGGCCATCCATAAATTATGTCACACGTTTAGGGAAGGGAGGGGGTCGACGAAGTGTGACATTGTTTGACTTGGGGAGGGGTCTCAAATTTCATGACTTCACGTTTTTTTTAAATATAATATTTTATATCTAAGTACATTAGAACTTCTTTAAGTCGAAAACCTCCCAAACTCGAAAGAATCGAGGTCTAAAAGATCGATCTCTCAAAATATTTTTGGAAATAAAATTGGAAGGGGTGAAATGGGGGGTGAAAGTTCGTATGAAGAACCCAATTTTAATGAATTTTGGTATAGATATATCTTGTAATTTGGAGAAAGACTTTGGCTACCTTATGTGGTGAAAATAAAACATTAATGGGTGAAATAGGGGATGAAGGTTTGTACAAAGAACCCACTAAACCAATTTTGACGAATAGAGATAAACTGACCTTGGAGACGGACATAGGGTACCTTATGGTGCAAAGATAAAACATGGCTTCAAATAGGGGATAAAATTTTGTATGAATAACCCACTACTTCTCAACTTAGGGATATGAAAATTCATATTTATGATATTAGGAAGAAATAAAAGGTTTTCACGTTTTTGAAAAATTAATCTGCAAGGTGTTACAATAACACATGGTGGCGTATTTTTATACTAATATAACAAATCGGAAGAGTTTTTGAACACGCTAATCTCTGGAACTACCCCAGTCGGATTCTAAAAAATCTTTTTGTATATGATAGCCAGACTCATGACAAATAGTTACAGGTTATCTAACATTAGGCTACAGCTCTCAGCATCCCTTAAATATTGATTTTTGTTAAGTCGGAGGTGGAAGCCCTTCTGAGCAGCTTTATCCGCTTGCGTTGTCGTAATGGTTAATGATACGTAAATACAATTTGCTGCAAAAATATTGATCCTTTATATAAATATAAACAAGTTTGCGATAGCATATGACTATCCTTTATACATAAGCCTCAAAAAGCTATTTTGTAACAAACAATTGTTTAAAATTAAAAATTGATTTATTAACATTATTTTTAGGCATGACATATTAATTCTTACAAATGCAAGTTTCTTCGCCAAGAAGAATATTTTATAAAGTTAAGTTTTGCTCATTATAGTATGTTATTTTGACACATACTTTAGGAGATAATAAAACATTCAAATAATTTTTACTTGTGACAAGAACAATAATTATGATAGACTAAACAGGTGCGTTGGCGTTGCGGTGTTTATTGTATAAAATTAACACGGGTGAAACCGTAGGGCACAGCTAGTACCTACTATAACTGAGAGGCTATAAGAATTAATAATGTATTAGAAATTGTACATTACAATAATAGTTTTCAACCGATTTTGATGAAAATTGTACACGGAAAATACTTAATTCACCTCAATTGATACGGCATATGAATTGTCACCAATATGAGTAAAAATAAAGGGATTTAAATAATTATTGCGTAGTAACTAACGTGTGCCGAACTGCGGGCACACCGCTAGTAAAGAATAAGGAGATTATGTTTTCTCATCTGTTATATATAAGAAAAAAACACCATAATCTCTCTTAACCCTTAATCCAGACATGAAAAGCAAAAACACTTTCTGGAAAAATGCTTTTAATGAATTTCACTTTTCAATTTCGACACAGTGAAATGTACCCGATTGGACCGATACCCTTTGCTTTGAAGTTTTCAGCTGTACAATAGCGATTAATTAAAAAAAAAATCTGCTAAAAGGATGCAATATCAGTCTTTCATTTGTGTTTTATCTTTGTGTTCGCTGTGAAAATAAGCGCGATATACAAATCCTTTTTATAAGGTATTCCAACCAATTTACATTCAAAACCTAATGATATTGTAATATTATTACGCTACGGTTCTATTTATTTAAATTAAGGATTAAAATATTAACGAGGATTCACATTTTCTCAGTTCTTTTTATTTTTCTAACAACAACTGTTGCCAACGCAACCACTTCAAAAAACGAATACATTCGGATTTCACAACATCCTCCGCACACCGAAACAAAGTATATATCCGAATGTTATATTACTGAAGTACAATTATATTATATAAAAATTTAACAATTTACAACTTTCCTCGAAGCTCTATCACAATATGAAAAAATTACAACCATTGCCATTATTAATTACAATAATAGTTTTACAATTATAAATTAATATAATGTATCATATTTGTCTGACAGATAATTAGTAACAAAAAATAAACTAAATATGGAGATTGCTATAAAAGACAGTTTAGAATAAAGAATTTAAACATATAACTTATACTCACTTGGCAGTTTTACCACCCTACCGCTGCGAGTCTTCAACTGTGGTTTCTCAGGACTCATTGATCTTTGTTGATCTGCTGAATTAGAGTTTAATAAACTATCATTACCTGTTGGGCTATTTTGATCATCAGAATCTGTCTTCAAAAAACTAAAATCAGTACATGTGATTTCTAGTTTGTACAGTCTTTGAAAAGGACGAACCTTGTACCCTACAGATGTTCTCACGCGTGCAGATCTGCTAATACCATCTCTTCCAGGGTAAATTTCTTCGATTAATCCTAAAGGCCACTTTATCCTTTTATCTCCGGTTTCAATTAAAACAATATCTCCTACTTTCAGACTATCAGCCTTTTCTCTTCCTCTTTGCACTAACATTGTTAAATATTCAGTCTTGAATCTATGTCTAAATTGCTCTCGAAGATTTTGTAAGTATCTTAGACGTTTATTCATGCCTTTTGCGTCAATCTGATCAATATCAGTTACATCTGTGTTGCTCAAAGGCTGTATGAAATGTGCTGGTGTCAATGGATCCAATGCTTCAGCTTTATCGTTGTTAACATATGTCAATGGACGGCCATTCATTGTGGCTTCACAGTCACAAAGAATAGTTTGAAGCTCATCGTATGATACAGATGATTTTCCTAAGACACGACGCAGTAAATCTTTCATTATTCTTATCAGACCCTCCCAATACCCTCTCCACCAAGCAGCAGAAGGTACATTCATTTTCCACGTTATGCGTTCTATCATCGAGCGTCTTTGGATTTCATCCCAATCTAACAAGGTAAGTAGATGTTTAATTCCTTGAAAATTAGTGCCTTGGTCTGACATAAGCGTGTCGATGCGACCACGTCGTGCTATAAATCTCCTTAATGTCATTATAAATGATTCTGTGGACAAGGACTTAGTCAATTCTAGATGTACTGCACGATAGACAGCACAAGTGTAAAGCACAATCCAGCATTTCTCTCCATTTTTCAAATAAAGAGGTCCAGCGAGATCAACTCCTGTTGTTTGAAACGGTGCTGAACATGTTACACGTTCTGTAGGTAATGGAGCAGTCGGTGCTTGTACTGGTTTTGATCTATGTCTTATACATATGATACGTAAATACAATTTGCTGCAAAAATATTGATCCTTTATATAAATATAAACAAGTTTGCGATAGCATATGACTATCCTTTATACATAAGCCTCAAAAAGCTATTTTGTAACAAACAATTGTTTAAAATTAAAAATTGATTTATTAACATTATTTTTAGGCATGACATATTAATTCTTACAAATGCAAGTTTCTTCGCCAAGAAGAATATTTTATAAAGTTAAGTTTTGCTCATTATAGTATGTTATTTTGACACATAGTTTAGGAGATAATAAAACATTCAAATAATTTTTACTTGTGACAAGAACAATAATTATGATAGACTAAACAGGTGCGTTGGCGTTGCGATGTTTATTGTATAAAATTAACACGGGTGAAACCGTAGG
The DNA here is from genome assembly GCA_033032175.1 of Saturnia japonica. Classification (NCBI taxonomy): domain Eukaryota; kingdom Metazoa; phylum Arthropoda; class Insecta; order Lepidoptera; family Saturniidae; genus Saturnia; species Saturnia japonica. Next base: position 13,027,970 of record CM065314.1, read on the forward strand.
GCACAGCTAGTACCTACTATAACTGAGAGGCTATAAGAATTAATAATGTATTAGAAATTGTACATTACAATAATAGTTTTCAACCGATTTTGATGAAAATTGTACACGGAAAATACTTAATTCACCTCAATTGATACGGCATATGAATTGTCACCAATATGAGTAAAAATAAAGGGATTTAAATAATTATTGCGTAGTAACTAACGTGTGCAGAGCCGCGGGCACACCGCTAGTAAAGAATAAGGAGATTATGTTTTCTCATCTGTTATATATAAGAAAAAAACACCATAATCTCTCTTAACCCTTAATCCAGACATGAAAAGCAAAAACACTTTCTGGAAAAATGCTTTTAATGAATTTCACTTTTCAATTTCGACACAGTGAAATGTACCCGATTGGACCGATACCCTTTGCTTTGAAGTTTTCAGCTGTACAATAGCGATTAATTAAAAAAAAAATCTGCTAAAAGGATGCAATATCAGTCTTTCATTTGTGTTTTATCTTTGTGTTCGCTGTGAAAATAAGCGCGATATACAAATCCTTTTTATAAGGTATTCCAACCAATTTACATTCAAAACCTAATGATATTATGAGGGTACATTTTAATTTTATTATTGTTTATCATGTACATTCGTTATTGAAGCGTATTTAATTGGTGGGGATATGAGAGCAGTAGTTTCCTGGTTATTATAATAAAATAAAATAATAATTGATAGATGGGTTCTTCTTTTAGATACAATTCTAACCATAAGTGACTTACAGAAGAAGGATTCCGACAGGCAGGAATGTGAGAAGCTTCGGGGATCGGTAGTGGCCTGAAACAATATAATGATAATTATGGCCATGGGCGTAGCTAGAGAGAGGAGGAGGCAACGGCGGGTAGTGCTCACCGTACAAAACTCATTACCAACCTTCGAAAAATCAGCAGTATTGAAGGAATATACCGTTTTTATTCTTTTCTTCTTGAGAAAAAATATTGGCTTATAGTGAGAGATCAGCTGGAAAATTCGCTACCTACGCCAATGATCATGTTACTCGTAAGTGGCTAAAGCCTTTTTGAAGAACTGGCTCTCAAGTGGAGCTACTGGAACACACCTATGCTTTTCGACAGATTTTTAATTTGAGGATAGTAAGTAGCCAAGCGGGCATTAGAAAATACCCTTTGACCATGCTATGGTTTCATCACGATGTTTTTCTTCATCGAATTCTCAGGCTCATTGTAGAGATTCGAAATGACGTCGATCGATGCGGTGTACGTACACGCTACTACTGAGCCATCATTGCTTCAATAAAAATTAAATAAATATATAACGAAACTAAATAAGCGATGTACCTTCAATTCGTGCGTGAAAGATTGTAGACGTGATGGCGTAACATCGGACGCCAATACCAGCAATTTTAACTCGCTATTAAATCGCAAAACGCCGGGCCTCCGCGCAATAAAACGCTACTGAATTTCCTTCGACCGTATTTTGTAATGGCTCGAACTCTGTCGGAATGTTTGTTTTGAGATATTTACGTGCTTTTACGTTCACCTTGACTTACGTGACGGCTGGATTTTCTGTATATTCTTTGAACGTATTGCGACTTCGCGAATGAGTTTGGTTTCTAATCGGAGTTTCATAACGTTGGTAAATATTTAAGTAAGGTTGTAAGGCAAAGTTACCGGGAATAACTGTTGGTTATTCCGTGTATTTACATTAGTATTTTTTAAAGAGGCTTGGTGGTAAAATTTATTATTAACTAGCTGTGTCTCATGCTTTCACTCGTGTTAATTTTATACAATAAACACCGCAACGCCAACAAACTTGTCTAGACTATCATAATTATTGTTCTTGTCGCAATTACAATTTATTAGATTTTTTTATTATCTCCTAAACTACGTGTCAAAATAACATACTATAATGAGCAAAACTTAACTTTATAAAATTTTGTTCATGACAAAGAAACTTTTATTCGTAAGAATTAATATGTCATGCCTAAAAATAATGTTCATAAATCACTTTTTAATTTTTAAATATTGTTTATTACAAAATAGCTTTTTGAGGCTTATGTATAAAGGAGCATATGTTATCGCGAACTTATTTATATTTATATAAAGGATCAATATTTTTGCAGCAAATAGTATTTACGTATCATTAACCATTACGACAGCGCAAGCGGATAAAGCTGCTCGGAAGGGCTTCCACCTCCGACTTAACAAAAATCAATATTTAAGGGTTGCTGAGAGCTGTAGCCTAATGTTAGATAACCTGTAACTATTTGACATGAGTCTGGCTATCATATACAAAAAGATTTTTTAGAATCCGACTGGGGTAGTTCTAGAGATTAGCGTGTTCAAAAACTCTTCCGATTTGTTATATTAGTATAGAAATACACCGACTGATCTCGGAACACGACATGCCAAAAGGAAATCATAAATGTGATTATCACTATGTGTATTGTGGTCGCGATTTGTACCACGCCGCTATATTACTGCATATACATCGATTGATCTCGGAATACGACAAACCAAAATTCATCAAAATTGGTTCAGCATTCTAGGCGTGAAAATTCTATTCAATATTCGGGACAATATTAGTTGGTATGGATTATTCATTTCATTACGCTGTCATTTTCTATGGTGTCATTACCTACTTACAGTAAATTATTACCCAACAGCAAAATAACGACAACAGTTTATAATAATAAATTTTTAAAATGAATTATCTTTCCCTATATACCTCCAATAAATTTTGTCTCTCTATACCTTTCTATTTTTCTCTTTATTAATTTATACTGTAGTAAGGTAAAAATTACAAAAGACATTTTTGTGTCAAACTTAACCTTATTTAGGGTTTTTTAGTTCATATATAAATTTACCGCAATTGAATCGAAAAAAGATCGTTTTAGTATCTATCTTTTAACCTCGATTTTTTTGTGAACTGATTCATAATAGTTCGATTCGAATCGATCTTTTTCGAAATGAATTGCCATCCCTAAAGCGGTGTGGCTATATTTACTTAACATACCAGCCTCTGCTGTCCCTCTTTTAAATATGATTTATCTTTTATATCTTGCCAACTTATATTGGAAATTTAAAATTTATCAACTGGCATTATTAACTTTGTGAAAAGTTTTATAATCATCGTTTTACAAACTATGAATACATATATCTGAAACTTGCTCAATTCAATTGAAAATATTTTAAAACATTTTCTTCGAACAAATGTTAGATGTGATTTTTTAAATGAATATCACATTTTATTCAAATTATTGATTAATTATTTAAATTTTAAGTGAAAGCTTGCATATATTTAGTGAAAACCGTGCCGAATCGGTTATTCCGTTACAGAGATTAAGCGCGCTCAGACGTTGGCAATTCTTACAAATTTTATTAATCATTTTTGGTACTTCTGCGTTGGTAAAGGGCACCAATTAATAGTTTTTCTTATATATCTTTTATGTACAAACATCGATTAGTTATTTTTATTATATGTATAGGATAGGATAGGTAGTTATACTTAGTTTTATATATGTTAGAACTTTTAGTATATTAGGTTTAAGACCTAGCCTCTATTTCGAATGTTAAATATTGATAATGGATATTAAATTACGTTTTTACTTATTTTTTACTCTATTACATCCATCTATAACTCGGTTTTTACCTCACTGTATCCGTAACATATTACACATTCTTCGGTAATCGTGTTCATGTCAAAGCCTTCTGAGCCTTTTGGGGTTTAACAGTGTAGTCCATCGAAAAATTAACTTTGGTCATCATCAAAGGCCTTTTCAAATCTAAATGGATTATTTGAATAAGGTCAATTTTAACACTTTATTGCGTTTATAAGAGTGTCAAGTTATACCATGTTGTTGTAACATATTATAAAGTCTGTGTTCACACTTATTGACCCTTGGAATATATTTACAAATACAAGATTGGCTTAAGGCTGTTATATTAAATATAAATGTAACTGTCCAAATTCTCAACATTAAAACTATACACTCTGTGTTCCTTAGTGTTAACAGTCACTCCACCAAATAAAGAATGAGTTAAGAACTCCTTACTGATAGCTGGAATTTTCAGTTCTTGTACCACATCTTGTAGTATGTATGATCTCTGAGACCCATTGTCCAAGAGTGCTCTTACTGTTTTCTTCTTTCCATTGTATACAATGTTGACAGTAACAGTTTGTAGTAAAATCTCCTTTTGTCCTGACTGACTCTGTGCTGACAATGATGTTGATAAATCATTATTCTCAGTTTTAGATCTGGTCTTTTGTGTGTAGCATAACACTGATGAGTGTCTTTTTCCACATATAAAACATTTTACAAAAGATTTACATACTTTTGCATAATGTCCAACTTTCAGACAAATGAGACATGCTTTCTTCTTTCTTAGATGTTCCTCTCTTTGTTCAACAGACATTTTCGTCATCTTGTAGCATTCCATATTTGAGTGTGTTTCCTTATCACACCATATACAACTCTTTGATTTCTTCACTGGTGTTTTAGACTGTGCTATTAAACAACTAGCTGTTGGTTCAGGATTATTATTTGTTTCTGTACTAAAGGTGTTCATGGCCATAGCAATTCTTTGTTCACTTTCCACTTCTTTCTTGAGAAATGATAATAGATTTGTCAACTCTTCCTCCATATTTATAGTATGTGTTGTAGAACGTTCCCACGCTTTTAGTATATCATGTGGCAATGAAGATTCAACCATTGGTAAAATAAATGCTGAATACTTCTCTTTTGTAACACCTAACATCTCAAGAGCTCTAAGCTGTGCATTCAGCTTGTCATATAATGTTGTAAGATCTAATTTACCTCCTTCAACTTTGAGCAAGATCAGTGACAACAACTCTCTGACATATACTTGTATTAATAGCTCATCTCGGGCATATCTAGATTTTAATTGAGCCATACACTCCTTATAATTATCACCATATGGTGGGTAACTTTCTACTAATGCACGAACCTCTGTATTGGGTGTGATAGATTGCAGTAGATAATAAAATTTGTCATCATTATCCATTGATAGGTCCTCGTCTATCTTTTTAAATTGACCCCAAAAGGATAACCAATTTTTCACATTGCCATCGAATTTCTTTAACTCAATGGGAGGCAATTTTAATTGTTTGATGTTACCTTTCATTTTTATACTGCTGTTATTATAATCCTCGTATTTAGCGTTTAGAAGCAGCCATCTCGTCTGATATTTTTCACAGTCTTCCTCTTCTGACTCTAAATCACTTTCTTTCCAATCTTGTGTAGACAAAAGTAATTTTCTTATTTCTTCATTTTGACACTGAAGCCTCTCATATAATTCTTTTAATTTTATCCAGTGCATTCTCATCTCACACTGTTCCGGTTTTTCTTTATTTGTCTCATAATGCCGGCTCAATGTGGATTCCATATTATTCGCTGCCTTCGTGAATAATCTACGCGTCACAGTTCTCTCCTTAATTTTTGACTCCATATTTAGTATCGTAAATTACCACAGTCACGGTCGCCACAATGTAATATTATTACGCTACGGTTCTATTTATTTAAATTAAGGATTAAAATATTAACGAGGATTCACATTTTCTCAGTTCTTTTTATTTTTCTAACAACAACTGTTGCCAACGCAACCACTTCAAAAAACGAATACATTCGGATTTCACAACAGATATTATGAGGGCACATTTTAATTTTATTATTGTTTATCATGTACATTCGTTATTGAAGCGTATTTAATTGGTGGGGATATGAGAGCAGTAACCTTCCTGGTTATTATAATAAAATAAAATAATAATTGATAGATGGGTTCTTCTTTTAGATACAATTCTAACCATAAGTGACTTACAGAAGAAGTATTCCGACAGGCAGGAATATGAGAAGCTTCGGGGATCGGTAGTGGCTTGAAACAATATAATGATAATTATGGCCATGGGCGTAGCTAGAGAGAGGAGGAGGCAACGGCGGGTAGTGCTCACCGTACAAAACTCATTACCAACCTTCGAAAAATCAGCAATATTGAAGGAATATACCGTTTTTATTCTTTTCTTCTTGAGAAAAAATATTGGCTTATAGTGAGAAATCAGCTGGAAAATTCGCTACCTACGCCAATGATCATGTTGCTCGTAAGTGGCTAAAGCCTTTTTGGAGAACTGGCTCTCAAGTGGAGCTACTGGAACACACCTATGCTTTTCGACAGATTTTTAATTTGAGGATAGTAAGTAGCCAAGCGGGCATTAGAAAATACCCTTTGACCATGCTATGGTTTCATCACGATGTTTTTCTTCATCGAATTCTCAGGCTCATTGTAGAGATTCGAAATGACGTCGATCGATGCGGTGTACGTACACGCTACTACTGAGCCATCATTGCTTCAATAAAAATTAAATAAATATATAACGAAACTAAATAAGCGATGTACCTTCAATTCGTGCGTGAAAGATTGTAGACGTGATGGCGTAACATCGGACGCCAATACCAGCAATTTTAACTCGCTATTAAATCGCAAAACGCCGGGCCTCCGCGCAATAAAACGCTACTGAATTTCCTTCGACCGTATTTTGTAATGGCTCGAACTCTGTCGGAATGTTTGTTTTGAGATATTTACGTGCTTTTACGTTCACCTTGACTTACGTGACGGGTGGATTTTCTGTATATTCTTTGAACGTATTGCGACTTCGCGAATGAGTTTGGTTTCTAATCGGAGTTTCATAACGTTGGTAAATATTTAAGTAAGGTTGTAAGGCAAAGTTACCGGGAATAACTGTTGGTTATTCCGTGTATTTACATTAGTATTTTTTAAAGAGGCTTGGTGGTAAAATTTATTATTAACTAGCTGTGTCTCATGCTTTCACTCGTGTTAATTTTATACAATAAACACCGCAACGCCAACAAACTTGTCTAGTCTATCATAATTATTGTTCTTGTCGCAATTACAATTTATTAGATTTTTTTATTATCTCCTAAACTACGTGTCAAAATAACATACTATAATGAGCAAAACTTAACTTTATAAAATTTTGTTCATGACAAAGAAACTTTTATTCGTAAGAATTAATATGTCATGCCTAAAAATAATGTTCATAAATCACTTTTTAATTTTTAAATATTGTTTATTACAAAATAGCTTTTTGAGGCTTATGTATAAAGGAGCATATGTTATCGCGAACTTATTTATATTTATATAAAGGATCAATATTTTTGCAGCAAATAGTATTTACGTATCATTAACCATTACGACAGCGCAAGCGGATAAAGCTGCTCGGAAGGGCTTCCACCTCCGACTTAACAAAAATCAATATTTAAGGGTTGCTGAGAGCTGTAGCCTAATGTTAGATAACCTGTAACTATTTGACATGAGTCTGGCTATCATATACAAAAAGATTTTTTAGAATCCGACTGGGGTAGTTCTAGAGATTAGCGTGTTCAAAAACTCTTCCGATTTGTTATATTAGTATAGAAATACACCGACTGATCTCGGAACACGACATGCCAAAAGGAAATCATAAATGTGATTATCACTATGTGTATTGTGGTCGCGATTTGTACCACGCCGCTATATTACTGCATATACATCGATTGATCTCGGAATACGACAAACCAAAAGAAAATCAAGATGGGTTTATCACTATTTGTATGATGGTCGCGATCTCTACCACCTTTCTATATTACTGCATAAACGCTGACTGATCTCTAAACACGACAAACCAAAAGAAAATCATAGCTAGATTTATCACTCTATGTGTATGGTATTGTAAATCAACCATTATTGTACCACCTTGCGGATTAATTTTTCAAAAAGGCGAAACCCTTTTATTTCTTCCTTAAAGCATAAATATGAATTTTCATATCCCGAAATTCGTTCTAAATCCCGGGTTCGAATCCCAGGTCGAGCAAAGTGTTATTGGGGTTTTCCTATGAAATTCTCAGTAGCAGCTCGGAGTTTGGTTTCGTGTCCGATTAATGGCAATAGGCTCGCCCCCTATTACATGGGACCTAAAAACATACTCGGCGAAATGTGGGTGTACAAATGTACACCTCTGCCTAACCCTTCGGGGAATACAGGCGTGATGGTATGTTATGTTAAATTGAGATATAGTGGGTTCTTCATACAAAATTTCATCCCCTATTTGACCCCTTCATGTTTTATCTTTGCGCCATAAGGTACCCTATGTCCGTCTCCAAGGTTCAATATATCATGTTCTATTCATCAAAATTGGTTTGATGGGTTCTTCGTACAAACCTTCATCCCCTATTTCACCCATTAAAGTTTTGTTTTCACCACATAAGGTAGGCAAAGTCTTTCTCCAAAGTCCAACATATCTCTATACCAAAATTCATCAAAATTGGGTCCTTCATACGAACTTTCACCCCCCATTTCACCCCTTCCCATTTTATTTCCAAAAGTAGCCTATGTCCTTTCTCAACCAAAATTCATCAAAATTGGTTCAGCATTCTAGGCGTGAAAATTCTATTCAATATTCGGGACAATATTAGATGGTATGGATTATTCATTTCATTACGCTGTCATTTTCTATGGTGTCATTACCTACTTACAGTAAATTATTACCCAACAGCAAAATAACGACAACAGTTTATAATAATAAATTTTTAAAATGAATTATCTTTCCCTATATACCTCCAATAAATTTTGTCTCTCTATACCTTTCTATTTTTCTCTTTATTAATTTATACTGTAGTAAGGTAAAAATAACAAAAGATCGATTATTGTGGTGTCCTTTTAATTTTTTATTTTAGGGATTTTTATATTGTTAATATATATCCGAAAGTGAATCGAAAAAAGATCGATTTTTGAGAGATCGATCTTTTAGACCTCGATTTTTTTGTGAACAGATTCATAAGAGTTCGATTCGAATCGATCTTTTTCGAAATGAATTGCCATCCCTAGCAGCGGTGCGGCTATATTCAACCTAAATACCAGCCTATGCTGATCCTCTTTTAATATGATTTATCACATATATCTGAGGCCAACTTATATTGGAAATTTAAAATTTAATAAACTCTCAATTTTTTAACTTTATGAAAAGTTTCAATAATCATCGTTTTACAAACAATAATTTACATATATTTAAAATTTCACTCAATTCAATTGAAGAACTATTTTATAGCATTTTCTTCGAACAAATGTTAGATGTGATTTTTTAAATGAATATAACTTTTTTATTTATGAACTTATTGAAGTAAAACAAGCACTAAATTTTAAGTGAAGCTTACCATAATATATTAGTGAAAACCGCAGCCGAATCGGTTAAGCCGTTACAGAGATTAGCGCGCACAGACGTTGGCAAACATACAAAAATTTTATCAATCATTGTTTTGGGTTCTTCTGCGTTGGTAAAGGGCACCAATAATAGTTTTTCTTATATATCTTCTATGTACAAACATCGATCAGTTACGTTTTTATTATATGTATAGGATAGGATAGGATAGATAGAGTATAGATTTATATATGTTAGAACTTTAAGTATATTAGGTTTTCAAGATATATTTTATATTTAGAATGATAAAGACTGATAATGGATATTAAATTACGTTTTTACTTATTTTTTACACTATTCGCATCCATCTATAACTAGGCATGAACCTCACTGTATCCGTAACATATTACACATTCCTCGGTAAGTCCGGTGATAATGTCAAAGCCTTCTGAGCCTTTTGGACGGTTAACAGTGTAGTCAGATCGAAAAAAAAACATTCCTCATCATCAAAGGCATTTTCAAATCTAAATGGATTATTTGAATAATCTTAATTTTAACACTTTATTGCGTTTATAAGAGTATAAATTATTTATCAGGTCATGTATTTGTACGTATATGTAATACCTTAACTTTGTGCTACTTTTTGTTTTATTTATTGCGAGAGTATCTGAAGGTTGTAATTTAGAAAATGGGTTTGTAAATTGTTAGTATTTGTTCCGAGATTAATTCCACCAACATTAGCAAGCAACCGGGTACGTTTTGATTTGTTTTTCTTTTTTTTTTGTGATGCTCACTATTGTGCCCGAAGAAGCCTAAAGTTCTGAATTCACTACATCTTTTCTTAACTGCTTTTCATCCAATTAGTTCAGTTTTTTCGCTTGTTTTTTGGAATTAAGTTCCTTATCACTGAATGGGAACTAAAGTGGGAAAAGTGTCCGCTGACCCTTAAAAGAGAAAAAATATAATTTGTTTATAACTTTATAAACAAAAACTAAGAAAATATATTTATTAAATACAATTTTATTACCATTCCTTCATTATGCATGTTATTTAATAATACATAAAACATAGCAAAAGGGCCCTCGTTCCTACCGGGTGTCCCACGACACCTCTCGAGTTTTTTTTTTGTAAAATTTGGGAAATATTATCATTTTCAAAATTTTAATAGACCGATGATTATAATTACGAACATAATTATGTCAGTTTAAAATAGCAATTTATCTCATTCAAACCTAAAATTCATGAACTAAATTTAAATTATAAATCGATTGAAGCGTATTTAATTGGTGGGGATATGAGAGCAGTAACCTTCCTGGTTATTATAATAAAATAAAATAATAATTGATAGATGGGTTCTTCTTTTAGATACAATTCTAACCATAAGTGACTTACAGAAGAAGTATTCCGACAGGCAGGAATATGAGAAGCTTCGGGGATCGGTAGTGGCTTGAAACAATATAATGATAATTATGGCCATGGGCGTAGCTAGAGAGAGGAGGAGGCAACGGCGGGTAGTGCTCACCGTACAAAACTCATTACCAACCTTCGAAAAATCAGCAATATTGAAGGAATATACCGTTTTTATTCTTTTCTTCTTGAGAAAAAATATTGGCTTATAGTGAGAAATCAGCTGGAAAATTCGCTACCTACGCCAATGATCATGTTGCTCGTAAGTGGCTAAAGCCTTTTTGGAGAACTGGCTCTCAAGTGGAGCTACTGGAACACACCTATGCTTTTCGACAGATTTTTAATTTGAGGATAGTAAGTAGCCAAGCGGGCATTAGAAAATACCCTTTGACCATGCTATGGTTTCATCACGATGTTTTTCTTCATCGAATTCTCAGGCTCATTGTAGAGATTCGAAATGACGTCGATCGATGCGGTGTACGTACACGCTACTACTGAGCCATCATTGCTTCAATAAAAATTAAATAAATATATAACGAAACTAAATAAGCGATGTACCTTCAATTCGTGCGTGAAAGATTGTAGACGTGATGGCGTAACATCGGACGCCAATACCAGCAATTTTAACTCGCTATTAAATCGCAAAACGCCGGGCCTCCGCGCAATAAAACGCTACTGAATTTCCTTCGACCGTATTTTGTAATGGCTCGAACTCTGTCGGAATGTTTGTTTTGAGATATTTACGTGCTTTTACGTTCACCTTGACTTACGTGACGGGTGGATTTTCTGTATATTCTTTGAACGTATTGCGACTTCGCGAATGAGTTTGGTTTCTAATCGGAGTTTCATAACGTTGGTAAATATTTAAGTAAGGTTGTAAGGCAAAGTTACCGGGAATAACTGTTGGTTATTCCGTGTATTTACATTAGTATTTTTTAAAGAGGCTTGGTGGTAAAATTTATTATTAACTAGCTGTGTCTCATGCTTTCACTCGTGTTAATTTTATACAATAAACACCGCAACGCCAACAAACTTGTCTAGTCTATCATAATTATTGTTCTTGTCGCAATTACAATTTATTAGATTTTTTTATTATCTCCTAAACTACGTGTCAAAATAACATACTATAATGAGCAAAACTTAACTTTATAAAATTTTGTTCATGACAAAGAAACTTTTATTCGTAAGAATTAATATGTCATGCCTAAAAATAATGTTCATAAATCACTTTTTAATTTTTAAATATTGTTTATTACAAAATAGCTTTTTGAGGCTTATGTATAAAGGAGCATATGTTATCGCGAACTTATTTATATTTATATAAAGGATCAATATTTTTGCAGCAAATAGTATTTACGTATCATTAACCATTACGACAGCGCAAGCGGATAAAGCTGCTCGGAAGGGCTTCCACCTCCGACTTAACAAAAATCAATATTTAAGGGTTGCTGAGAGCTGTAGCCTAATGTTAGATAACCTGTAACTATTTGACATGAGTCTGGCTATCATATACAAAAAGATTTTTTAGAATCCGACTGGGGTAGTTCTAGAGATTAGCGTGTTCAAAAACTCTTCCGATTTGTTATATTAGTATAGAAATACACCGACTGATCTCGGAACACGACATGCCAAAAGGAAATCATAAATGTGATTATCACTATGTGTATTGTGGTCGCGATTTGTACCACGCCGCTATATTACTGCATATACATCGATTGATCTCGGAATACGACAAACCAAAAGAAAATCAAGATGGGTTTATCACTATTTGTATGATGGTCGCGATCTCTACCACCTTTCTATATTACTGCATAAACGCTGACTGATCTCTAAACACGACAAACCAAAAGAAAATCATAGCTAGATTTATCACTCTATGTGTATGGTATTGTAAATCAACCATTATTGTACCACCTTGCGGATTAATTTTTCAAAAAGGCGAAACCCTTTTATTTCTTCCTTAAAGCATAAATATGAATTTTCATATCCCGAAATTCGTTCTAAATCCCGGGTTCGAATCCCAGGTCGAGCAAAGTGTTATTGGGGTTTTCCTATGAAATTCTCAGTAGCAGCTCGGAGTTTGGTTTCGTGTCCGATTAATGGCAATAGGCTCGCCCCCTATTACATGGGACCTAAAAACATACTCGGCGAAATGTGGGTGTACAAATGTACACCTCTGCCTAACCCTTCGGGGAATACAGGCGTGATGGTATGTTATGTTAAATTGAGATATAGTGGGTTCTTCATACAAAATTTCATCCCCTATTTGACCCCTTCATGTTTTATCTTTGCGCCATAAGGTACCCTATGTCCGTCTCCAAGGTTCAATATATCATGTTCTATTCATCAAAATTGGTTTGATGGGTTCTTCGTACAAACCTTCATCCCCTATTTCACCCATTAAAGTTTTGTTTTCACCACATAAGGTAGGCAAAGTCTTTCTCCAAAGTCCAACATATCTCTATACCAAAATTCATCAAAATTGGGTCCTTCATACGAACTTTCACCCCCCATTTCACCCCTTCCCATTTTATTTCCAAAAGTAGCCTATGTCCTTTCTCAACCAAAATTCATCAAAATTGGTTCAGCATTCTAGGCGTGAAAATTCTATTCAATATTCGGGACAATATTAGATGGTATGGATTATTCATTTCATTACGCTGTCATTTTCTATGGTGTCATTACCTACTTACAGTAAATTATTACCCAACAGCAAAATAACGACAACAGTTTATAATAATAAATTTTTAAAATGAATTATCTTTCCCTATATACCTCCAATAAATTTTGTCTCTCTATACCTTTCTATTTTTCTCTTTATTAATTTATACTGTAGTAAGGTAAAAATAACAAAAGATCGATTATTGTGGTGTCCTTTTAATTTTTTATTTTAGGGATTTTTATATTGTTAATATATATCCGAAAGTGAATCGAAAAAAGATCGATTTTTGAGAGATCGATCTTTTAGACCTCGATTTTTTTGTGAACAGATTCATAAGAGTTCGATTCGAATCGATCTTTTTCGAAATGAATTGCCATCCCTAGCAGCGGTGTGGCTATATTCAACTTAAATACCAGCCTATGCTGACCCTCTTTTAATATGATTTATCACATATATCTGAGGCCAACTTATATTGGAAATTTAAAATTTAATAAACTCTCAATTTTTTAACTTTATGAAAAGTTTCAATAATCATCGTTTTACAAACAATAATTTACATATATTTAAAATTTCACTCAATTCAATTGAAGAACTATTTTATAGCATTTTCTTCGAACAAATGTTAGATGTGATTTTTTAAATGAATATAACTTTTTTATTTATGAACTTATTGAAGTAAAACAAGCACTAAATTTTAAGTGAAGCTTACCATAATATATTAGTGAAAACCGCAGCCGAATCGGTTAAGCCGTTACAGAGATTAGCGCGCACAGACGTTGGCAAACATACAAAAATTTTATCAATCATTGTTTTGGGTTCTTCTGCGTTGGTAAAGGGCACCAATAATAGTTTTTCTTATATATCTTCTATGTACAAACATCGATCAGTTACGTTTTTATTATATGTATAGGATAGGATAGGATAGATAGAGTATAGATTTATATATGTTAGAACTTTAAGTATATTAGGTTTTCAAGATATATTTTATATTTAGAATGATAAAGACTGATAATGGATATTAAATTACGTTTTTACTTATTTTTTACACTATTCGCATCCATCTATAACTAGGCATGAACCTCACTGTATCCGTAACATATTACACATTCCTCGGTAAGTCCGGTGATAATGTCAAAGCCTTCTGAGCCTTTTGGACGGTTAACAGTGTAGTCAGATCGAAAAAAAAACATTCCTCATCATCAAAGGCATTTTCAAATCTAAATGGATTATTTGAATAATCTTAATTTTAACACTTTATTGCGTTTATAAGAGTATAAATTATTTATCAGGTCATGTATTTGTACGTATATGTAATACCTTAACTTTGTGCTACTTTTTGTTTTATTTATTGCGAGAGTATCTGAAGGTTGTAATTTAGAAAATGGGTTTGTAAATTGTTAGTATTTGTTCCGAGATTAATTCCACCAACATTAGCAAGCAACCGGGTACGTTTTGATTTGTTTTTCTTTTTTTTTGTGATGCTCACTATTGTGCCCGAAGAAGCCTAAAGTTCTGAATTCACTACATCTTTTCTTAACTGCTTTTCATCCAATTAGTTCAGTTTTTTCGCTTGTTTTTTGGAATTAAGTTCCTTATCACTGAATGGGAACTAAAGTGGGAAAAGTGTCCGCTGACCCTTAAAAGAGAAAAAATATAATTTGTTTATAACTTTATAAACAAAAACTAAGAAAATATATTTATTAAATACAATTTTATTACCATTCCTTCATTATGCATGTTATTTAATAATACATAAAACATAGCAAAAGGGCCCTCGTTCCTACCGGGTGTCCCACGACACCTCTCGAGTTTTTTTTTGTAAAATTTGGGAAATATTATCATTTTCAAAATTTTAATAGACCGATGATTATAATTACGAACATAATTATGTCAGTTTAAAATAGCAATTTATCTCATTCAAACCTAAAATTCATGAACTAAATTTAAATTATAAATCGATTGCACTAGATATCGAATATTCCAATCTTATTGTACCATATTACTAAACACGTTATTCAAATTACAAGCGAGCAACAAAGTTATAGGGAGCCATGGGAATGATTTATATTGGTGGGCTAACCCTCGGGGCCGATAGTGTGGGATGTTAACTTATCTCAATGGATGTAAGGACATAATATAGTTTAAGGTGGCGTGTATATTAAGTATAGATTTATAACTAAATTGAAGATTCAACAATTGAACCATTGTTGTAATGGATTGGTAATTTATGTTACAACAACGTGCGTTTTCGAAACTGTATCTGTTAGATTTCTATAAATTATCTGCCAGTTATAAACGGGTTATAAATGGTAACGTTGAGTAAAAAAAAATCCTTGTATATATTACTAGATAATATTATAAAGCTCAAGAGATTGTTGTTTTATTTGTTTGTTCAACGCGCTAATCTTTGAAACTACATGTCTTATTTGAAAAATTCTTTATGCATTTTGTAGTATAAGTATTTATAGAGGAATATTATAAGCTACATACTTTACGCTAAGATACTAACACACTAACACTAACTTACGTATTTCGCAATAGCTAAGCGATAGCAGAAATCGTTGAATATATGCTTAGAAATCGTGATATGTAACATGTATAATGTACCAAACACAATCTGATTTCGATGCTAATATTTAGCGATTTCTGCTAATAATACTGCGGATTCCCTACCCTACAGTGACCAGCAGGACCATATTACTTAGACCTCTCAAAACATTGAAATTGTCAATGAGGGAAAAGTGATACCAAGAATATTCATTGTTTATGTCCGTGGTCAATCAATATTCTATAATCAAAAAGTAGCTGGTCAAGTTTTGACCGCAGGCCGACCGCTAGTTCAAATTAAAAAATAAACAGATTAATTACATTCATATTTTTGTTGAGAAAAGTAAACACGACATCTACGATAATAACATGTTTGCTGATCCTTAGGCGAAGGATTCGGGGAACATTAATTTTAAAGTTTCATTTTGTGCCTATTGTGACTTGTAACAAAGGCGGAAACTTCTCAACATTTGCTGTGGATGAGGGTACTATTTACTATCCATACTTAAATAATTACCACAAGTTTGCTTAATATCTATATCTTGTAAGATTTATTTTGAATTCCCTGGTATATATTCAACGTCGAGGGTCCAATACCAACGAATTTAAAATGAGAATTTCCTTGAGTTATCCCATTTGCAACAAAAAACAGAATCGTCTAAATCGGTCCATAAACAAAAAAAGTTATGCTTGAACATATATCACAAAATACATTCGAATTGAGAACTTACTTCTTTTTTTGAAATCGGTTGAAAAAAGATAACAAACAATTCACTAGTATTTCGCTACGTTATAAAATTTTATTAATCATTAAAAAGCCTACAATAAACCTATAATAAAATATTTGTAGAGAAATACTGTACTAGAATGCGGGACAGACGAGAAAGTTTTAACCCGTGCCTATTATGGAGAGTAACAAAGCCAACGACCCTTAACATTTGCCCGAATTTGATGCGGTTGGTTGCAAAGATCTTGTTAACAGTACACAAACTAATTATATGAATATTCTCTAAGTAAAATAACCACTACAACGATATACATTTTTGTGTATATCTTATTTTTTTATAGTAGTCGCTGAATACATGTCAGTTTAGTCTATCTTTGTACTATTTTCTAATTTTCAAACGTCCATCTATCAACAGGATGGTTCCTTTGTTAGAACTATTCGAGTAGTTTTTATTGCAACTCAAATTGCATGTTTCTAATTATCAATTATTTTTTCATGTATCTTGTGCACAATAATCAAACTCAAGCAAAATGTCAGCAATATTACGTAATATTGGTTCAAATTATGTAGGTAGTTTTATAAATGAGAATATATTAAAATAAAAACCACCACATGACAGGATTAAGTTGTCTTCAAAAATACCTATGTATACCTTAGTACAAGTATAGTAGTCTGACCTGGGTAGAATGAGATAATTAGTGGGTTTTTCCAACAATCTTATTCAATTCACAAAATTGGAAGTGAATCACGGCGTTTTTAAATTAAAGATTTCATTCCTTTCCGTTCCATTTTTTCCGAAATAAATTTTCAACACAGTAATAGTATAATTATTATCCCCGAGTGGTGCGCATTGTATTTATTTACATATTAACCCGCATTTCTAAGGGCTCATCTGTCCAGTTTACTGGTTTGTGCTGTTAATTAGTTTCACAGGTTTCCATCGAAACATAATATGTAACGAAGTAGCATTTTAATTTAATATTTTTTTTGCAGATTTTTATACATAATATGGCTATATAATTCCAAACTAAGTGTAGCTTATACTCTTTGTTTATGTACACGTCTATATAATCAAAGCTTATTTATACCATAATAGTGAAATAGTTGATATAATAGTAGATACAAACAAATGTAGATTAGCGGTGCCCCCACGGCTTCGCACGCATTTGCTACGCAGTAATTATTTTCATTCTATTATTTTATTTTGACTCATATTTTTGACAATTTCTGTAGTCGATAGAAGTTGGTATTGAGAAATAACATGTACACGAGGTACAAATTTCATGAAATTCGGATGGGAAATACTTTTTTATTAATTCTAAAAGTTGACAATTCCTATAGCCAATTGAGTAAGGACATAAGCTTCCTGGGGTGCGATATAAGGGAACCTCCACGCGGTGCACCCCGGGCAACGTCGGCCCTTCGGGCCCGGTGGTCAATGCCCTTGACACGGAGGCTTCGTCCAGTATTCTTCTGCTCTACAGAGGAAGCAACGGACGTTGTGCGGGCGGACTCGGCGTGCACTAATCCTGCTGTCGGACGGGTAGGTAGGGCACCTTGTCTTATCTACCACCGTCGTGCTCGTAATCCCATCGGAATGTCGTGGTCATGTCTCGCGGCTTCGTATGGGACCAAGGATCTTGGCTTAATAGCCCGGACCACGAGGAAAGAAACCTTTATAAAAAATTACCCCAATCCTAAGCGGCGGCGCACCGCGAGAGGATGCATGGCTGATGTGTTGATCCTATTGAAGAATCGCCGGCTCCTATTGAAGAAGATATCGACACGACCGCGGACCGCTTCCGTAGAACCCTTACGGCGGTCTGCGACGCATCGATACCACGGGGGTCAACAACCGCCCGCGAAACAGGCGGGCGATATACTGGTGGTCCCCGGAGATTGCCGATCTCCGGGTGGTATGCTCCGCGGCGCGGTGGCAGGTGCAACACTGCTGTCGGTGGCGAACTCAGGGAGTTGGAGAGGAGGACCGGCTGCATGGTGACTACAGGAAGGTTAGGAAGTCCCTGCAGGTGGCCATCAGCTGGACAAAGGATGAACAACGGAAGGAGCTCCTTGTGACGTTGGATCGGAACCCGTGGGGGCGTTCTTATAGGGTGGCCTGAAAAATTCCGGGGGCAAGTGCCCCAGCTAACGGAATCTCTTGATCCAGAGGTCCTGACGAGGGTCGTGAGAACACTACTCTCCGACCCTCCGGCGCTTCTCCTACCTCCCATGCCTGGTGAGGACTGTGTTGCGGAAGATTTGGTACTGCCCCATATCATCAATGATTAGGAGATGGGGCGAGTGGTACAGCGCCTCCGCAACAAGTGGGGGGCACCTGACCTGGACGGAGTTGTTGGCCAATTGCTCAGTGTGGCGTTGGGCCACATGGGGAGAGAGCTTCGGGAGCTGTATGACCGTTGTTTGTCGGCCGGACGGTTCCCGAAGATCTGGAAGGTGGGGTGACTTTGCCTTCTTCCGAAGGAGGGTCGCCCTCCACACTGCCCTTCTTCATACCCGTCCCTTGTGTTGCTGGATGACACGGGAAAGATGCTGGAACTAATAGTGGCCTCCCGTGTCATCCGGCATATGGAGGAGGTTGGGTCGGAGCTGTCGGTTGGGTAGATCGGCTTCCGGAGGGGTCGTTCAACGTTGGACGCCCTCTCCACCCTGAAGATTTGGTCCGCAGAGTCAACCGAGGAGGGAGGTAGGTTGTTGGCGGTTTCGCTTGACATCGCAAACGCCTTCAACAGTCTGCCGCATGGTGTTATTCGCGAGACCCTTCGGTTTTTCGGAGTACCCTCATACCTGCGGCGGCTGTTGGAGAACTACCTTCAGGATAGGGAGGTCGCCTTTGTGGACAAATGAGGCTTTGTGGCCGTCGGGCGTGGGGTAACACAGGGGTCGGTGCTGGGGCCGCTCCTGTGGAACATGGGTTACGACTGGGTGCTCCGCGTAGCGCTCCCTGAGAGGATTCGACTAATATGCTACGTGGACGACACCTTGGCCGTAGCCCGGGGGGGAAGTTTTGCCGAAGTGGTGCACCTGGCCACGGATGGCACAGCCTTCGTGGTCAGGCGCATCCAGGCGTAGGGTCTTAGGGTGGCGGCGGAGAAAACCGAGGCCCTAATATTTCATGGGCCTTGGTGTGGGCCGCCTCCTGGGACCTACATTATTGTTGAGGGAATTAGGGTCCGGGTTGGGGTCCAAATAAAATATCTGAGTTCATCCTAGACGGACGGATGGTGGTGGTTCGATTCCCACTTCAAGGGACTCGAACTGCGCATAGTGGGAGCGGTGGCGGCCCTCGGTCGGCTCCTTCCAAATTCGGGAGGACCGGGCGTGAGCTGCCGCCCGTTATACGCGGGAGTCGTCCGGAGTATGGCCGTCTACGGGGCACCGATCTGGGTGGATGCTCTGAGCGCTATGAACAGACGCGTGCTGCGTGCTGCACAGCCTGTCGTGGCGCTAAGAGTAATTCGCGGATACCGGTTGGTGTCCGCGGGGCGGCCTTTGTGCTCGCCGGCTCCTCGCCGTGGAAAGGAAAGAGATAGGGGAGCCCCCGGCTCCCACGGAGATTGCGCAACTGCGGCAAGATGGCCGCAGCGTGATAATGAGAAAGTGGGAGGAGGACCTGGTGGACGCGCACTATGGGCGTTACTCCATAGACGCCACCCGCCCGGTCCTCAGAGAGTGGTGCGGAAGGGAGCGGGACTTCCTTACGTTTAGGCTCGTGCAGGTGCTATCCGGATACAATTGCTTTCGGATGGTACTTGCACCGAATAGCCAGAAGGGAGCCGACCACTCCGTGCCATGAGTGCGGGGCTGTGGAGAATACGGCGCAGCACACTCTCTCTGAGTGTGCTGCGTGGGAGGAGCAGTGCCACACTCTGGCAGTGTTTGTTGGAGGGGACCTCTCGCTGCCGAGTGTGGTGAGAACAATGCTTGGTAGCACGTGGCGGGGACGGCGATGTCTCCTTCTGCGAGGACGTTATCTCGCAGAAGAAGGCTGCGGAGAGGGTTCGCGAGGGGGATCCCCTGAGCGGCCCTCTCCGCCAAAGACGAATGGGTGGCCGGAGGAGGCGTTTCATACGCCAACTCCCGCCACCCTAGCCGAACCAGGAGAGAGACGGGTTGGGGGGCCCGTCTTCCTATTGCACAGGTTCGGTGGACGGAGGAGACAGCTAGGATGTACTGAGCTGTCTCCTATTTAGGCTGGGGCCCGGAATTGCCGGGCCAGCCGCCGGAGTGACGCGGTTGTATGATAGCGCAGGTCCCGCGTCGCCCCATCGACGCGACGGATGGTACACCGTGGAGTTTTAGTGAGTAAGAGTCTCACATAACCACTCGTTCTCCCGGGCGGGTGTGTACCCATGACGGGTTTCTCCACGTAACAAAAAGAAAAAAGGACATAAGCTTCCTATCGGTTAACACGGTTATATTGTGTTAAATAATTAATTTTGTATATGCCTCGTGATAAAATTATTATGTACAGATTTACTAATATAGATTTTGTATAACACAGACACAGATCTGAAATTGATGCTCATCATATAAAAACCATTTCTGTACAGAGATCAAACCTGCACATAGAGGCCTGTAAATATCCTTACAAGTTTTAAATTAAAAAGTTGTTTACGTCAATATCAACATTTACATTGTTTATTAATATTTCATGATTGCTTAAGCAACAAAATTTCCTTTTTTATGAGCTGTTTTAACGGCAATTAAAAATTACTTTTCAAATTTAATTTTCCTTTGTAAACGGTCTTAATTTGAACGTTCATTATAAGAAATGTGCGTAATATAAAAATATACGTAATTATGTGTTAGGTATTTAAGGAATGGTTCATAAAATACTTCCTGTATTATTTTTTGTAGTTATAAGTTATTACTTAATACGAATATAAACGATTATATTAACAATGGTGGTAAGGTTTTTTCTAATGCTCGCCTGGCTAGCTACCACCCTCAAATTGAAAATCTGTCGCCAAACACCAATAGGTTTTTTCTTGCAACAGTAATTGAGAGCCAGTCTTCCACTAGGCTTAGCGTGCTTATCATCTTGGGCCAAATCGTCACTTAAGATCTTGTGAGATTGTGGTCACAACGCTAAATATATTACGATAAAAAAATACAGTTACGAAATAACAAGTATTTTTTATTTATGCACTAATCTTCTCCACACGATAAGTCTAGTTGTCGTTGTTATGCCAGTCTATGAATTAACCCACGGGGAAGCCACTAGGTAGCTGGGCGTACACTAGTTAATCTTGAAACATGACGCACCAAAGCGAGACACTGTGGCGGTGTCATCACTATGCTATAATTAGCTGCAATTCGAATGGAGAAAAGTGCCATCTTCCTATTTTTGTATTAGCAAACTGTTTTAGCAGCATGTATATAACGCTGTTTAGGATCTTTCAACACTAATTTTAGCATACCAGCATGTACTTTACCTTAGAAAACCTTTAGAAAACCACCTTCAATGATTTTGAAGAGTTCCCAATGGGAAGTCCTGAAGGTTTCCTTTATTAAATACAAAAAAAAATCACCCAAATCGGTTGATAAGTAAAGAAGTTATGGCTGAACACCCATTAAAAAAATACATTCGTCTTGAGTAACCTCCGTCTTTTATGAAGACGATTATAAAACAAAGATGACCACCGAGAGATCGGCAATCCATTGACGGTCGTCGCTATCAGGTTAGCCTGCAAGCCTCTCGGTAGCTGGATATACACTGGCTGATCCCAAAACGCGACAAAACAAAAGAAAATCTAAAGATGGCCACAGTCGACCCAGTTGAGTACAGATCCCTATAACCCCCCGCTTGATTACTCGATATACACCTGATCCAGGGACGCGAAACACCTAAGCGTTCCACTATGGCGGATGTTACACCTGATGTATGGTGGTCGCGATCCAGTCGGATACGACTGTCGTGTCTTATCACCTGGTAAATATACCTAATATTAAGTAGTAACTGCAACTTCTAAATATCTACAACCTATCTCAAAAATTGTCATAACAGTAGTCAGTTAATGATATTGTTACGATCTGAAAGAAATAGGAAACCATCATTATTCTTGAAATATCTGAAATTTTTTAAAATCTACTCGAAACATCTAGTATGTATTTATTCACACATTCAAAGCCTAACGCTACAATTGCGTAATCCAACAAACAATACTCTAAAAATATAACACTTCCCATTTTAAATGGTGTCTTAAAGATTAACACCGTTTTAGTGATTTCGAATCTCATTTAATTTTGGTAACCAGGACAGTTCAGCTTTGCACAACTAAGTGGAAACAACAGTAATAAGAGGAAGAAATCTGCAATAGAACCATAGTGAGAGATACTGTAAGTACGAGGACAGTTTAGTAAACAACAGTATAGAGGGTTTATTTGAATTTTGTTTCACTGAGTACGAATCAATTATTTACGTAAAATCTAGTGGCATTTTCACTACCCACGGATATAACAATATTTTACCTTTTTAGAGAACTGCTATTTTGTAGCAAAATTAAATATGGCCGTAGTGCTTTCATAGTATCAGTTCCTTGTACAAGTTCTAATGAAAATACCTTATAAAATATTCAAGTAAAATGAAATGTTAGCTTAAAGTCTCTGTGGTGATATAAAGCTACACTTTATTATATTATGAAAACGCTTAATGAAGTTAAGCATGCAGACAGAAGCCAGTTAAACAAGATTACTAAAGTGTATTCTCTAATTTTCTTGCTTGCAATAAATGAAACTAAACCACTGTAGAAAACACTTTTGTGTCTTATATACCCAGAGGATTAATGTGCTGCATTGTGGCAGGGACACAAAATAGGAGTAAATAAAAGCATGATCAGTTCTTTCAACGTAATTAAGCAAGTGTCGAATATATCTTCGTAATTAGA
This sequence comes from Saturnia japonica, assembly GCA_033032175.1. NCBI lineage: Eukaryota > Metazoa > Arthropoda > Insecta > Lepidoptera > Saturniidae > Saturnia > Saturnia japonica. Next base: position 13,051,427 of record CM065314.1, read on the forward strand.
CCTTTCCTCTACCAAGCATTATTATGGAGTTAAACGCATACGATCTTAATTACAAGTAACGAGCTAACAAGGGACTATAAAGCGCGGGTGTGATTAACTTTCGATTGTACTTAACACGGGTTTAGTGCGAACGTTCTTACTGTGATGTCACTCACTGAAGCTGATTAAACGAACAAGATATGCAATGATTGTCAAACGATTACGTCGTGTAGGGTGTTTATTTAGAAATGTTAATACTCAATAATAATACTAATCTTCAAATATTTCATAAATTGGCAAAGTTTTTCCGCGTCATATTTTCTATTACCAAATACTTTTATTATACTTAATCTGTATGCACCTTATTCATGTAAGTTATTATCCATTTAAGTTTGCATTTGCTACTTAAAACCCATTTCTCAAGGACCTATTTCATTATAAGACTTATTTATTTAAAATTTATTGTACACCATTAATTATAGATCTAGTGGAATATTTTAGGTTTAATGTCGTAAGTACAAAGGATAACCTTATTGCCGGAACTTAAAAAAAAAAAGGATTAGTATGAATTTATGCGGTGTAATGAGAATAACATAATACTTATAAACAACAAAAATAAACAATATGACCTTTATCAAAAATATATATATATCAAAAATTTTCCTCGATATTGTCTTTAGTGATCGTATATTTAGTGGGCGTCCGTCATCAGTGTTTAATAGAATCTCAAAGTCAAAAAGCTGAGTATTCTTTGTTCCGTACAATTTAAATGTGGTTCCATAATATATCACTGGTCTACACTACAGATACAACCATAAAATAAATCTGAATATAGTTAAAAATATCTGTAGAGATGTCAACACCCTGGCGATCCAAGTGAAAATGTTTGTGAGCTAGGCGGTCGGTTGTCTTTTAAGGCGTACAGTCAACAGTGTGGATTAATAGTACGAGCAGTAGTTAATTAGTATGGATTCAAAAATGATCACAACGACACAAACCATAATTTACTTTTAGTTTAAATTAATTCAAATATACATTTAATTGTATACATACACCAGAAAATTCAAAGGCATTTTACCTCCAATCGGTCACAATTTTTGGATCATTATTTCACTTCCCTAGAATTCCAATGGTTTCATATTTGAATAAATATTGATTTCTTTGTAAGATTTATGAGTTAACTAGGAATATAATTGGCGTCTAGTGAACTTTGGAATAAAAACGATTTCACATGTTTGTTATGTTTGTTATTTCACAGGTTTTTCATCTGCTCTTAACTGTTTTCAGAAGTAACGAACTCTAAATTGAGCGAGGGCCTTTGCAAATTATTAAACTCATAAATGTTCCAAATTAAATACCAGGTATAATTTTTAGTTTTTTTAACACAGAAATTCTGTTAGTATAAAGTATCCAATCTGTGCTAACTAATTTACCTAGGGTTATAAGTGTCATTTTGTATAAAAACTACGCAGTCATATTTTGGTTGCAAATATACCTATTTCTGTAAAATTACATTCAATTTTAACTACAGTGAACTTTGTGATAAAAGCATAGTGCCGTAATATGGCATTAACTGCCTCATTAGCCTATTGGCGACTGCTATGATCGAGGTTCTGGGTTCGATTCCCAAGTCGAGCAAAGTATTTATTGGTACTGCAGCTTGAATTTTGGCTTTGTGCTCGATTAATGGCAATAGGTTCGCCCCCTATTACATGGGACCTAAAACAAACATACACGGCGAACTGTTGATGTACATTAAAACACCTCTGCCTAACTCTTCGGGGATACAGGCGTGATGGTATGTTTATGTTAAGGTACAGCCTTCAAGATAAAATTGTCTGTGTAAACACGTTCAGTAACAATCAGAATTAAACCTTTGGACAAAGTGACAAATAATATTTGTATAAATTACAAGTATCATAGAATATTTGTGAAAAAAAAAATAAAGGAAAAAGGACCTACACTTCTTGTATCTTAAATTTAGAAAAGTTAAAATTCCAGAACTTTAGTATATCGACGTCTTCCGAGATAGACTCAAGAGAACACACTGAAGCGCTAAACTTTGTTTGTACGTATTTATTTTGTTGTAAATAAATTGAAACAGACATGATAGGAGAATTGTTTACGTAATCCAACCATGTCGATCCTACCAATTATATTCTGCTTAATAATATAAATGTGATAGTTTGGATGTTTGTTACTCAATCACGCAAAACGGCTGAATGGTTTTTGGATAAAATTTTACACACCGATAATTTATTTTATAACCTCGTTTATTACATAGGATACTTTTTATCTCGGTAAATGAAATATTTTTAATTTCTCTCTCGATCCAATTCTGAAGTAGCGACAAGAATTAATAAATTGTATATAAATAATATATTGCATATTGTAACATATTATATATTATATTCATTCTTATCTTACTTTATATTCTTAACCCTTTGGCTCCGTTATATAACAGAAAAGTAGGTACGTGAAATTGGCGAATTCGCCGTCCATGGGAGCAGAGGTATTAAGGTTTATGGTAAGCAAATATTGCAAACTTATATGATTTGAAGTACATAAAACTCTATTACAGATTATATAAATCTAAAAACTGGTTGACGACTTTTTGCTAGATGGATTAAGTTTGGTCTAACATTAAAATTGTTGATAAAATGTGAGAGTATTAACTTTAATAGAAATATTTAATGCTGGGTTTGCAGGTAACGGCAAACGGCAGATTTGATTCCAGGTGTAACACCCATCGCAGTGGCACACTTAAGCGAGTTGCGTTCTGTTATCGGCCACTAAACAAGCAAGGAGGTAGCGATCTATACCGAAATGGGTTGCGTCCGCCATAGACATGGTGATAGTCCCACCACTGATTGTATTTTGGTTTGTCGCGATTCAGGACCAGCCAGTGGACATCCAGTAACCAGCTTGCAAATGGCATGACAGAGTCGACTGGCGAAGGTGTGCCGAGGCCACTTTACACTTCTAAAATAAAATAATAATGGGAATTGTTATTTGTCCAGCATCTAAAAAATAAAGTTCTTAAAAAATATATGGTTCGTTTTACGTACGTTAGGGATACCGTTTTAGATAGAAAAAACACTTAAATTAAGCTAACAAATGTTAAAACGCTGAACGACGATGTTCACCAATGTTTCGGCAGTTCCACCGCGGAATGGGAAAGTTTTGAATTTATTTTTCGCGAAACATTCCCGCGTGTCTAGAATCATTAATCAGGCTTTACTTTGGCACTGACCCAACGTCCTTACTTCCCTCTCATTTGTATTTACTGAAAGAGTTGCTGATCATAAATCATGCCATATTGATAAATGGATTCATACTTTTTTTTTAATCTGAGAGAGAAGGAGAACACGACGAGCTTTAAAATAATTCAGCTATTAAATGCGTTGAGTTATTCAACCGACAATATTTCAGATAAGTTAACGACGTCGTTTATTTTCGTATTAAATTTATTACACCGAGTTCCGTTTCGCAAATTTCAAGCTCTTACTTTAAGGTATCGGTGAAATACAGATCCGCTTAAAAGAAGTAGGTAACCTTAATTAAGTATAGCCAATGGGACATTTTTTTGGATGGTTTATCTTCTTACTTATATTTCTAAGATATTTATAAATAATGAAGAAATTATGTTTACGTTTTACTATTTATAATTTACTGAAATTAGCAAAAAAGCTTAGAAATTTATTTGACCTATCGTCCACTAGTGAATAAAAAATTTCTAGCGCCTCCAAAATCGAGTTGTATAACAAAAAGTTTTTAGAACTTGATTACCACAATTAAAATTAGCGGCGTGACGTAACACACGAGCTAAGAAAGACTATTAAAATATAAATAACGGTAGGAAAATGAAATAAAATTAATGATACAATTATAGTAGATATTTAAATATAGTTTGAAGTACGGAGAATTCTAATTCCATAAAATTAAATCCATTTAAATCTAAATCCAGGAAAATATGATTTTTACAATTTTTTTATTTGTCAACGCCTTCTAGACTGGATTAACAAATAAACTCCAAATATATTATTATAAAGAAATAATAATTAATATAATATAAACAAGTGAATAATCAATAAATTTGGCCATCTGACGAGTATCAAGTCTGGCGAAAGTGAAAATCCTGACAGACAATAAATATAAAAATACGGCTAAAATAATGTCTTTTGTAGAGGTTCACGTATTAACAATTAAAACGGACATCAGTCTAGCACGCAGACATTTTAGGGTCGTAATTGGACGTGGCGTATTTTTAGTAGAGCGTTAATTTTTTTTATAAGAAATGTTCTTGTTCGTTTTCTAATTGTCAAGGACACAAAAAAACGATGATAAAAGTCTAGCGCGTAGTAGTTATGTAGCTGTACCTGAGAACATCAGATTTTTTATATATTACTAGCTCTGCCCCGCAGTTTCGCCTGCATATAATTTACAAGAAATCACTGATTGATGATTAATAAATACTTCAGTATAGACAATATTTTATTGGGCGACCAGATAGTCATATCGCGGTATCACACGGCTCGTTCGCGCAACTACTACTGTAGACATAGACCCGAGCCAGTGTTGAATTATTTTAATTTTGCATTATCTCTCAAACTATACGTCTAAATAACACTCTTAAGAGAACGAAGTTTGTCTTCATTAAATTGTCTTTATGATGAAGTTACTTTTGTTCGTAAGGATTAATAAGCCATGCTTAAAAATAAAGCTCATAAACGAATTTTTAATCATCAACAAAAAAAAATTGAAAAATACCTTATTGTGGCTTATGTATAAGAGATAGATATACGCTACAGCTGACTTTTTTTTAGACATACTAAAGGCCAATATTTATGCTGAATATTATATTTACGTATCATTAACCATTAGGCCAGCGCACGAGGATAAAGTAGATCGCGAGGGCTTCGACTTCCGACTTACGTAATACTAATGCTATATAGCCTATACTAGTTTTTGTGAGTCTGGGTATCATATAAAAAAATAGTTTTTAGAATCCGACTGGTAGTTCCAGAGATTAGCGTGTTTAAAAACAAACAAAAAACTTTTCCGCTTTATTATATTATAAGTATAGATTTGCTTAGGTTTTGAAGTGAGTTCAACCTTTTTTGAATAAAATCGGATTGAATTTTCGTCAAAATAAAATGTAATTTAAATCAAAAGCACTAAAGAGTATTGATATCAACTTTGAAGCAAATCACCGCTAAAATAATCTTCTACCCATTTTTAACCCCGTTAGGGGATGGATTTCATTAAAATACGAAACACGTCTTCCAATAATTCTGTTAGAAAAGGTTTATGCAAAATTTGAAGTAGATTGGACCAAGGAATCACGTCACATACAAATTTTGCTTCCCTTTATTACCCCCTTAGGAGTAGAATTTCGGAAAATCCTTTCTTATCGGATGCCTACGTCATATAAAGAACACACCCTCCAAGTTTCAGGTCTCTACGATCAGCGGTTTAGACTGTGCGTTGATCCGTCAGTCAGTTATTCAGGACAAAGCATTTTATATGTATAGATTTTCTATAAAAATTATCTTTATTTTTACATTTGATCAGAAAGTAACGGTTATATTATGAATCCGAGTCTATATAGATCATTTTAAAATGTAGTAAGACTGCAATTATAGTATACTTTCAATATTACGTTTTAGAAGATTCATTTGTTGCTCCGACTGTAGTAATGGTCTAACTACACTAATATAATAAAGAGCAAAGATTTGATTTGTTGTTTGATTTTTTGTTTGTAATGGACAAACTCAAAAACTACTGGCATGACTTTAAAAATTATTTCACCAATATATAAAGCTACATTGTCAGAGAGTAACATAGGCTGTATTATAATTTGAAAAATTAATTTATTGCTCATAAACATGTCGATAGTTTTACACAAAGTATAAAAAATTGCCTAAAAATATTCTTTCATCGCGTGCGCTTCAAAAACTATTGGTATTACATAAAAAATACTATACATATCTTATTATATTAAGTGCTTTGGATGAAATTTCGTATTTAGATAATGTTTTACACTCCAAGTTTAAGTATAATATAGGTAGAGACTTTTTAAATTCATAAACATAATATATACACAAAATACATTAGATTAATATAATTATTTTATATGTTATTGTAATACAACAGGAACCAAAATTCACAGATAATAATAAAAAAACTTGACTAAAATCGTATCTCGCTACATTTCCGTTCTTTTTAGTAGTAGTGAAATATACGAGTTTGCACGGTTAGAGGAATACATGTGTGTCGATGGGGGATGAATAGGCCATCTCCGGCGTCCAAGGATAGTGCCGGAAGAGTGCGGTCGCAGCTACCGCATAGCCTTTTAGCGCGTCATGTCTTTTTTAATCGACGTCGTGTCGTCCAGAGTGGCGGCGAGATTTCAAAATGTTTTTAGTTTGTAACGTGGTTTCAAAGTTTAATAAAATAGTTTTATACTAATATTGTTGTACTAGCATTGTAACATTGTATTTAGTGAAATAAAACATACTTATTTACAAAATTTTTAATAAATCAATGTATTTTGTGGTCTTTGATTGATGAAGGCGCTAGGTTACTATTTGGAAATCAATTAAGAACAAATTATTTAATATTTCTTTGCAACTTCCCGCTTGTATTGAATCTATGGAGTTGAATTACAACTGTTACGTCTATTTGCAATAAACAACGTTTGTTATTATTAGCTTGATGCATAGGTTTAGTACTTAATATACATCGTTTTATTACCCTTTTTATTATTAGTTTCAGATTTTAAAGCAAAAAATACTCATCTATTTTGTGAACATATGTTATTCATAAATACATAAATCACGTCTCTTTCCCAGCGGGGTAGGCAGAAACCACGTTCTTGCATTTGCTACGATCCTGGCATTTTTCGCTTCTTCAACATTTATCAATCTTTTCATGCATGCTCATCGGTTTAGAATACTATTGACTTGACCTTTCTTCAGAACATTCCCTAGGTATAGGCCTTCCCATTCCAACGTTCCCATTCACATTTGTGTTATAAATTTGTTAAGTCGTTCTTCTTTCATTCATCCTCTCTACATGCCCAAACCATCTGAACATCCCTTTCTCAATCCGTGTGACTATAATAATTATCTTATTTCACACCGCAACGTTCTCTTATTACACTATTTCTTATCCTGTAACTGAATTTAACTCCTAACATACTTCTTGGCGGTTTCATTTCTGCTTTCATACTTTTTCTGTTACGCCCAACTTTCACGCTTTTTCTATCACATCCAAATTTCATACTTTTTTTGTTACGCCCAACTTTCACACTTTTTCTGTCTCATGCAACTTGCACTTTCGTACGCGTGTAAACAAATATTATCTGAAATTTTATTACACAATAAAAAAAGGTAGTAAAATGAATTTATATTATTATCATTGATGGCTATCAACATCTATCATTTTATAACTTAACGTTATATTGTTGGATACGGAATAAATTTTTAGAGCTATTTTCGTTTTGTTACGCCAAAGAAGTACCTATACCTTCCTGCGTGCGTACATAACACATTTTTTCTTCTTATGTAAACAACAATTATTAAAATATAATACAATGTAATAACATCTAATAGATTTTGTTCGCGTGACCGTACACGTAATGCATTTCAGCGAGCATGTTTCAGGTACACAAAGTCTTAGCGGCGCGTCTGGGTTGCTCGTAAATGTCAAAATATAAGTTAACAAGCCGGTTTCTAGCCACGGACCGTAATTTTGGTCGACATTTAATCCCTTGTACTAAAACACCAACTTTGTACGATGTTTGATAAGAATTGGCTTATTAACGTACATAATGTACATAAAATAAGTATGTCAAGTAATTATATAATGCAAAGCTAAGTACCAAGAAAATTTATTAAAATAAAACTAATTTAAAAAGAACAATGCTAGTAAAATACTATAATATCATTACGTCATTAATTAAAAACTGTTGATTAATAAAAAATATAATAAGTATTGTACTCCACACTTTGTTCTTTATAGTTATTATATTATAAAATTATTATACGGAAAACAGAAATGCATTTCAAGTTATAACTCTTTTGTTTGGCAAACTTTGTGTAAACAAGTTCGACAGCCAATCCTTTGTGAGATACTTCAAGAGCTCGGCATAAGAGACCGTGGCTTCTCGCCAGTGACAGAGAGGCGTGGGCGCGGGCGGTGCGGTAGTGCGGCGACCATAACGCCTTCTTCCGGAGTTGGACAATGGATGAGATGAACAATTTATTATTAAGATATAAATCATTTTTAATATTAATAAGTTTTATAATTCATTATACATGAAGTTTCTGCCTCCCTAAATAATTCTTAACTAGCCGTTACAAATATAATACAGTCTTAAATGTTTATAAATTATTATCCATGCCCCGTGGGTTTATACGTGTTTTTTACCCAGTAATTGTTTTTGTCTTGGAATTTTATATTAAATCATATTATTGGCAACTTTTATAGCATATTCATTGAGGAATGACATGTACTTTCCATGTACAAAATTTCAGAAAAATCGATTAAGCCATTTTTGAATGAAATACAAACAGATGGAGAAAAAATTGTTAAAGTCATATTCCTGTTATGTGGTAGTTATTTTTAGAAATCATTTGAACATTATATGAAAACAAAAAACATCGATAGAAATACAGATTATCTTTGGCGTAAATACTTAGTCATAAACGGCGGTGAAATTGTTATCGTAACAATCTAAAACGTATTAGCTGACAAGTTACGACAGCTATAACGTCAGTAGTATATAATGCCCAAATGCCTCTTTACACTTTGTTTGAAGAACCGAATGAAATAGGAAGGAGGGAATAGGCTTGCTAGGAATTATTAACCTTCAAGTTACTTACAAAGGTAAGAATTTGCTGTGCTTTCTTAAACGAGCCCGCATGGTTCAACATGTGAAGGAAGATGCGATATGGTCAAACAAATATGATAGAACACTTTCAGTGGAGCAATGTACCTTTGCAGCTGCAGCAATTTTAAAATCAAGATGTCGTCTGCATCATTTCCAATGTGGACAGATAGTAGCTACAAATTTTTGATGGTATCAAAGAGTTATCAAAGAGAATTAGAAATATAAGCCTTATAAAAATATTCCGGTTGGTTATAAAGACATGGTTATTGTGTATTTTACTGTGTATGTTGACTGCTAAGAAAACATATTTAAAAAAATTAATAGTTCATAATTATCAATTTAAAACTCTTTAGTTTCAAATCTGTAACAATCTACAGAAATTATTTGTGTGCCATATTTGAAATATTAAAAAAAATATAGTACATATTATATTTATTTATAAATTAATTTGCTCTAAGTTTATTTATAAAGTTAATTATTAACGTTAATATTCATACAATTAAGCAAAGGTTAAATACAAGTTTGCTTTCAAAAACAAAATGAAAACTTTCGAAATTACTGACTTCACGTATTCAAATACACGTCATTTAATATTATAATTTAATTAATCGAGTAAGATTAAACCAATATAATTTATAAAGTGGATTGTTAATACTAATAAAGGAAATTTGCTTTGAATACAGATATAATTGTTTAAATTGATAAAATTTTGTACATTTTAGATTCTAGTAATTTCTTTTTCAATGCTTTTTACATACCACTACTGGCATATGATTAAATTGTCGTTACGGTGTTCGGAATTCAGATATGAATACCTAATCACCTATTTCTAATTATTTCCTGTTTTTTATTTAGTAGGTAGGTATTAGGTAGGTTCAGTAGGTGGGTACTCTGTGTGCACGTGAAAATTAATTGAGTGTCTGCGTTGGTATTATATACGTGATATATTATATACGCGTCCATATAATCAAAGATTAACCCACTCATTGCCACATAAATTTTCGAAATATCTCATAGATGGTTTACCTAGGTCATTTTATTGTTTATATTAATATATCTATAAACTCCCAAGAAATAGTACGCACACCGTTTGTGCATTTCACCTCAACTTTTTCAACTTCAAGTATTTTACACTATTAAAGTTTGACAGCTTAAGACACTGACAAACTGCGAGTGTTTTCTTATTTAAAAAAGTATTTAAAATAGTCGACGCTCCCAAAACAGTAAAAAGCTACTATTTTTATTAATTAAATTTAACAGAGCATGGTATCTCAAAAGCAAACGGTGTGTTGGTGGCAGTGAATGGGATCACCGAAAACTTCATCTTTCTTCCGACTCATCTGGAGAAGAGCGCCTACCATAGTTTACTATATTGACACTACCATATTGTTAGAATAACTGTTTTTTGGTTATAGCATGCATGAGACCCGCTTACCAGGCATTAACTAGATTTACATATAAATTCATACGTATTCCTGGAATTCGGGGAAATTGCAGTGAAGTTATTTATGAAATATGTAAAAGGTATATTTTATCTTTTGAACTGTGTGTGGGAATCTTATTAATAGTTGATAAAAATGACCCATGTCCTATTCCATGATATAATCGACATCGATTTCTATGTTGAAACTCCTTACAATCCTTCGAGTTGTTTAAGTGGGATTGAAGGACTGACATTCACATAAATATACTTCCACATTTATAATATACTAGCTGGTAACCGCAACTTTGTCTGCGTAGAATATAGACATTTAATAAGTAGGGAATATTTTTAATATTGTCTATAAATACAATGATTAAAAATAATGCAAACATCCCTATTTTACTGCCTTAAGGGTTGATTTTTCAGCAACGCAGAACAATATTTCTTACCAAACGAATAAATAAAAATTTTCATATCCCTAATTTGAGAAATTAATTTTCCCCATACAAACTTTAATCCCCTATTTCACCCCTTCAAGTTTTATTTTTACGACAATAGGTAGTCTATGTCCTTCTCCAACATCTCATCTATCTCTATACTAAAATTCATCAAAATTGGTTCAGCTGTTTAGGCGTGAAGACAAAACAGACAGACAGAGCTACTTTCGCATTTATAATATTAGTATGAACTAGCAAAGCCCTCGCACTGTGCAGGGTGTAAATTAGGCTTTAGTAAAAATTGGTATAAAGTACCATATATCCTTGTCCACGATATAATCGGTTTTTATGCCAAATTTCTTTAGTATCTTCCGCATCAGCAAGACGTAACAGGACTCGATCATGTGGGTTCTGTGACTTGAAACTGATAACAGTACTTGGCAACCCATAACGAAGCACTAAAATTATGTCAAATTACTTAAATCAAACCCATTTAACATCATTCTTTTACTAAAAGCAATGGAGCGTGAAGCCTCCTCGTATAAATAGTGAAGAAGCCAGTATTCACGAGCCTTAGTTCTCGTAAGGCGTTTCTCACTTATTCTTTTGGGGTTACACCGTCACAGACGCGGCCGTACCGAGCTCATCATTTGCATCCAAATAGCTCCTATAAATTCGCTACCCGAATTTTCACCATTCTCTTCGCTCCTTGGGAGCAATTAAATACTTTTTTCGACCGTAGTTTCGAGACTTTTTCTCGAGTTTTTTTTCTCTGTAAATATACAGAGTCCGGCCAGATTGCAGTCACTGCCGGCAAGCTTCATTAAGTAAATTATTTTGACACATTTTCTGTGTACGACGAGCTTGGCGTTAAGTACGTTTCGCGTTACCAAAAAGACTCGGTTTTACATTTAAATTACTTTTATTACATTTTATTTTCTCGTACATTCTTTCCATATAAGGAAATAATATAAGGCGTTATAAGAGTCCGTTGTATGTCATTGATACAATATAAAATGTCGGAGGATATAAACGTAATTTTTCTACATAGTTTACATAATATATTGACGCCTACACTAGTGCACTTACACTTACTTACATGAGTATGATGTAAGATACTAATCATTTTAAATTAATCATACTACATATTAGGTCACGGAAAAAGTGTTTTCACATAACGTAGGTATAAAATTGTTATAAAATTTCTTTGGCTGTACTATTTGTATTTGGCTGGTTTTGGTAACATTAAAAAGTTTACATAAAAAATAAAAAATTAAATAAATAAAAAAAGTTGCTTCCGCTATTTTACATTTGTTTTTCCTTTGAGTGAATCTAATGAAGAAATTCGATACATTTTAAAATATGATTACAAAAAAGGCAAAAATGCAACTCAAGCAGCAAAAAAAATTGTGATGTTTATGGACGTAATGCAGTGTCAGTAAGAGTAGCACAAAGTTGGATCAAACGTTTCGCCCTGTTACGAATAAAATGGACCCCATTTTTGAAAAAGTGGAGCAAGATCGGCATATCAGTAGTTACAATGTAGCTGAAGAACTGGAAAATATAGCCCTGACCTTGCACCTTCAGATTTTCACCTGTTTCGGTCACTTCAGAATTCTTTAGGTTCTGTAAGGTTAACATCAAGAGAGGACTGCCAAAACTATTTGTCGCGTTTTTTTGATCAGAAGTCTCAAAGTTTCTATAGCAACGGGATCATGTCTCTACCCGCAAAATGGCAGAAAGTCATCGAACAAAACGGCACGTATATACTGTAAACAAATGTAAATAAACTTTGAAAAAAAAAATGTCTACAGTTTTCATATAAAAATGCGAAGAAACTTTTTCCCCAACCTATTATATAGTATTGCAACGTTAACTCGTTACAAGAAAGAGCGCTGGGTGGTAGTAAATGACAATGTTATCCGACTGGACCACGATCACTATGACATACCAGGTATAACCACCGTCATAGAGACACGCTTAAGCGTATCGCTTTCTAGGATCAGCCAGTGTATATGCAATTGCCGAGGGGTTTGCATCCAGATGGGTATGACAGCGACGACTCGCAATAGTTTACCGATTTCTCGGTGATCGCCATTCTTTTTGGATTGTGGGTACCAATATCGTTCAAATATAAAAAGAAGAGTATGAATGGTAGTATAATGTCTAGTGAAGTTTTTAACCTATATAAATAAAACTATTGATGTTTTTTGTTATGCGCGCATCTCGCAAAAATTACTGAATAGATTTTGATTAATTTTGTTTTGGTTTACTCCTTAGGTACTTGATTATTATTTAAAAAAAAATCACAATATCTTCGTTCCATAAAAGGTTATTAACGTTTTACCTTTAACGTTTTTAATTGCGATTTTTATAAGCATTACGGTCTACGCGTTCTTCTGTCGTGCACGAGAGCGAAGTATACTAAATACAAATAAAATAAATATTATTCAAGTTTGTGTATATTACAAAATTTCATGTAGATGTTCAGATGGCATGCAATAAAATATTTTTAAAATAAAGAATCACATTGATGTGTTGTGATATGACGTGGCAGGTTTGTGGTTTGTAGTTGACAATATCGAAAATATTATATTTAGATAGACTCCATAATTTACTTTGAAAGGATAAATAAAAAATAGATATTTTTCGGTTTATTGTATTTGTTTTCTTAACTTAACTTGTACTTCTGTCCACTCATATAAATACATTTTATTTTGTCATACAAAGTATAAACAAACATTTATTTTAATTGGTAAACATTCTTTGAAATACATCATTTTATTTGCAATGAATGATAAAAATGAATTCGTGCTTTGGTAGGTAATACGATTTTGCAAGGTAAGCAGGCAATCGTTTGGAAATAATAAGCGAGTTTAAGAGTTTAAATTTCTTGAGCGGTGTTATTATTGATTTTACTATGGGTTCTACATAATGACATCCTGTTAACTTAAAGTCGTCTATTTCAATTTTTTTTTTTGTGTATAATAATCGATGTTTGTATATATGTTTCCAATAGACTTCAAAACGGCTGGAGCTATTTTGTTAAAATTTTCCGATAACCTTCATATTAACCCAGCGGGTGATCCTGTAAGGCTTGATAACGATCGGACCGATATTCCATATGGACTCCACAACGGTACAGCAACGCGTGGCTGGGTTGGCTAGTTAATAATAAATCTGCAGTTATATCTGTACATTTTATTCAAAATTTGTGACAGATACTGTGTCAACAATAAAGGATATTGACCCTAAAATTACTTAAAAAAACTATATGTCTGTGTGGATTTAACAGAAAAACAGGTTGTCAGATTTTTATTAAGTTTTGTACATAGGAAGTATTCTGTATAAATGTAATTCGTCAATTGATAGGATACAAGAATTGTCAATAAAACACTCTTATGAGTAAAAATAAAAATACAAGACGAAATAATTATTATGTAATAAAAGTGCACAGATACGCACGGGAGATTTGGGAATTATAATATTAGTATAAGTAGCGGGCGGTTGCTACTTATAAATAATAAGACTCGTTTTTTGTACTTACGTTACAAAGACTAATTATAGTAGTCGCTTTAAATATGACATCTGTGGGCTTATTGAAATACCATTAATTAATATGATATAAGAATTAGAAAATAATAAATATTATTATGTCTACAAACATTTATAATTTAGTTCTTTATTATGCAACCGAAAATCAACAAAAAAATATTTTTTGCATAATTATACTTTAATAAAAATACTATAAGAAATAAATACTAATTTTACAGGTTATATACTCAAGATCGACAGTATTAATAACACCGTACCTAAATGTACATAAAAACTTTATGATTTTCGTCTAAATAATAGGTTATAGTCATGAAATTTATGTGTTATCAAAATACCAAATCAATCGGACGTGTGAAAGTGAGTGAAAATTCAATGAAAAAATTCCATTACTTTCATACATGCAGGATAAGATAATAAATAAAATAGTGTTAGTTGATATTTAGAATTTTTTTCAATTATTTTATTTTAATAAATTAATTTCATGCAAATTAAAAATAATTTTAATCCCGCCAAAGAAGTACAACTTCTGACGTACCTACTTTTTTATTATCATAAACTTTCTCCAGTTTAACAAATTCCTAACCAGTGTTTTTTTAATTTTCCTCGATTCCATTTTGGTTCGTTGTCGAAAATATCTTTGACATCGTTTTCATATGAAATTACTTTTATTTATAACCTACGATACGGTACTAACAGCTATACTGTAGTCATTCTAGTGGATATTTACTAAAATATACAGTCCAGATGTCGTGTAAATCTCATTCTGCACGAGTAAATTACAGGATCGGCGCGTCAACCCCTGGCCTGTCGCCAAATAGGAGTAGGTCTCTTCTACGACCGCGATTCAATACGGTTAATTTTTCTACACCGTCTTGATAGTATACACACTGACGTTCTGTTTATATTAGTTCTTGGCCACCTGCTTTGTTGGACGATAACAAAGTATTATAATATGTCTACAAAATTTCTCTAAATTTAATCGCAATCAGATAAAGGGTATTTATTTAATGCTATATAAAAAGTGGATATTTTTCTTACAAATATTTGATTTTTTATTTTGTATTTAATTTTCTCAGGCACGATTATTTAGTTGACTTCTGTAAAAAATATCAATATAACAACAATGAACATATTATAATATGTAACATGATAATATAACGCTATGAAAGCTTCAGAGAATGTACACACTAATTCTTTGTTTGACTAGGTTTTTTTCTTTTTTACGTGTTCAAGCGTCTACATATTTGGCCAATTGTGTCCGACTGCATCGCGACCACCATACACCAGGTCTAACATAGTGGCATTCCTAGGCGTATCATTCTCTAGAACCAGCCGGCTAATATCCAGTAATAAAGCAGTGCGGTTGGGATTTGTACCCTACTGGGTTGCGACCATCATGCACATGGTGAGAAACTCGTCACAGTCACTCTCTTTTGATTTGTCGCGTTTAGGAATCGGTTAATGTAAATCCAGCTGCTGAAAGGCTTGCAGGATGACAACAACGATGACCAGCGCCGAATTTCTCGATCTCTCCATGGTCACTGTTGTTTTTAGATTGCACTGTGCTTATGTTCAGGCACAGTATGTAGGTACCACCACTTTGTTGTGTTACGACAAAAAAGGCGTCTAAAAAGGTAAATATCACGAATATCACGAGTCCGCACGAAAGGACCATTATTATGAGAATGAATGGTTTAAACTATTAATCCGAAATCCATGTGTAACCATTTGTTTCAATCCGACACATAGAAAAGGTTAATAAGGAGATTTTTAAGGGCCATTCGATCAGAACACGTCGCGGCAGCTTGTACCTCGACCTCATGCCGCGTGTTAATAATGTTACTGTCGAAGTGTTTCACGGCTTTGATGTGGGTCAAAAAGGGTACAATAGTGCTTCGCGATCGGGTCCTGCAGCAATATTTCACCTGGCTGCGAGAAAACATACAGCCAATATGTTTTTTATGGCGACGGAAAAGTGAAAACAGAGGAACTAGATTCATGGAATATTCTTTAGCTTTGTGTTCGTGCTATATTTTATTGGTAAGTATCGTTTTTTGAATAAAGTATTTGTAATGCTTTATGAGATTTACTTTTATACATAAGATGGGTTATGAAAAGGTTAGTTGCGTACGTACTATTCTCTGATTATATGGCCAATAAGAATGATTATTGGGTGGTAGATATCGATAATTATGTCTGAATTGATCGCGACAACCACCACCACCAGTTGTAACATCCACTACAGTGGTGTATACTGTATATCTATTAATCAATACCGTCGATGGATCCTGATATTTCGGTGTTCGTTTTTGTTTTTGGATTGTACTGTGCTTACTTACGGACACGATGCAGTCACTTTGCCATGATACTATTAAAAAATATTTCAAGAAGTTAATACACTGCAATTCAAGTTTACAGTAGTATTAATAACTGCTATATGAGTTTTCAAAGCATCTACATAGATATGTCTAATTCAGAAATGTGTGTACTTGGACTAGTATTTATAATATAATATTTAAAAAAAACTATTAGAATAGAAAACAGTTTTCTACAAACGTTATCAGTATAAGTAAGAATGAAAAAGGACTTTACGTAACTTCAAAGATATTTAATATAGTTGGTATGCAGTAGATACTTTAAAAGGAATTTTTTCAATAATTTGAATTCAATTCGCAGCGTCTATAGCGGGCAATAAATACGGTGCAACTGCAAACGAGGCTCGCTGCCTGGAAATAATCCAATTCCCTTGTGTATTCTTTTTTTGTTTGCATCATTACATTGTAGTAAATGGTGTTTTTATCCAATAAAATACTGTGGTTACGTGGATATGTATTTGGAAAATGAAATGGAAATGAATTTGTTTTATTAAGAAAAAATACTAATAACCTTTTCTTTATGGATAGTGAAATGATTTTTTTTATTGAAAATTTCTTATCAAAGTGGACGTGTATAAATTGTAGATATTTATTTATATTTTTATAGATTCCCATATTTCTTTTTGTTGAACAAATGCCTTATAGGAGTAGAGGAAGACCGAATAAGTTATAAATGGATTGTGTTAGGAATGATATGTGTTTAATAGTTGTCAATACTGAGATGATTGTTGATAGAAAGAATGGAAGTGGGATTCTTAGGTGGGATAAGGGAATTTAATAAAAAAAATTAAAAAGTGAGTATCGTTAGTGATATAAATAATTAAATCAATAGACAATTCAGTTTTCATCTTTTCAAGAATGAAACATAAAAGTGTTTGTCAGAGACTTTTTCAAACGAATTTCGAAAATTCATTCGACTTCTCAACCGAGTTTTATTAGAACGCTTTTAAGAGTTAATGACCGTACCCGTATTAGTGTATTATCTATGGACCCTACAGAAATGATTTTGTATCATAGTTAAATGTCAAACAGAAATGTAAACGAAAACGATATATCTCTCCGTGGCGTTATGACGCAACTGAATAAAATTATATCAACAAATACGTACATTTTTTTACTATTACTACTAAGGTGGCAATCAAGCAAATGGTTTGCCTGATGTTAAACGGCTACCGTACCCTAATGGCGCTTGTAATCATAGGTATCAACTAGTGCATTGCTGACATTGAACCTCTCTACCTCAAGAAACTCTGGTAACCCTACTCACCGCGAAATCAAAACACAAGGTTATTTGGCTGTGATCTTCTGTCGAGTGGAGATATTCCATGAGTCAGGTTGCCCCAAGTAAAGATAAATCTTCAAAAAAAATTTATCCGTGCTCTAACTCTCTTTGAAACCACCTTGTCCCCAGGGAGCTCTGGAAACCCTACACACTTAGTTTCTCAACCACGCTTAAATTTTCTCATTCAGGCTATTTCTAATGCCAATTTAATAGTGTTTTCTAATACAGTACAGTTTAGTGACGGTACTATACCTGATGGTAAGCAGATCGAATGTACTACATAACTGTAGGCATTCAAAAGACCTACAAAAAAGTCCGGGAGAGTATACATTTATCATCTAAGGAACGCCTACAATAAGCATCTTTGTCTTTAAAATAGCCGGGAGCGGGGGAGTAAAATTCGCACGGGCTTTCTGTAGTCCACGTGAGCGAAGCCACGGGAACATCTAATATATTACTAAACCTATTACAATTTACAAATAACTATCTTTTATTTTATTTACTTGTTTTGTTTTATATTTGTAAAATAGAAATCTTATTAGTACATGTCACTTGACTACTGCCCAATTCTATTATACTGCATAATTCTATTTTGCATATTTCATTATTCTAGTCTCTTCTACAATACTGTGTTTCCACCAACCAATCATACTTTTTGTTTAAAAATGAAGGAAAGTTAACGTACAGCTATCACAGTTTATACATTGATGTACTTTTGTTCGAAATATGATCGTGTGTTTTCATATCATAAATTTAGTTGTCTCTTTCAACGAGCGTTTCAGATTCACGACGGCCAGACCATAAAATATAAATAAACGTTGAGTCTTCTTTCCCGGAAAATGATTTGATGGTTGCAATCGATGATTTATTTACGTAAACATGTTTAAACAATCCATACGTTACGTCTATCCTAATATTATAAAGCTCCAGAGACTTTTGTTTATTTGCTTTGCTCTCGTTGATTTTTTGGCATTTTGACATTAATTGGATATATCTCTTATGGTTTTACTCAGCGTAAGTCATTTTAGCGCCCAAAAATCGTTGTTTTACCGAATTGATTTTTATTTACACGTAACCTTAATTCTTTTTCAAATAAATGTACCCTTAGTCACTTGTTATAACATAAGTTTATAACAGTGAGAGTCCCGTCAAAATCGGTCTAACAGTTTCGGAGATTACTGGGAACAAACAGACAGAGAACATTTTTTTTACAAGTAGAGTTTATGGTTTCATATGTATTTAGTAAAAAGCTATTATTTTGACATTACAAAAACAGACACTTCAATTTTATTTATTTATATAGATTGTAGGAAGTTGATTTAAAAGAAATGTGCATAATATACCGTCTAACGAATAATTTACAGCAGTTAACTGAGACAAGTTTAATAGGTGTATAGTTAAATTTTATAATAATATTTTTAGGTTGCACGGTTCGATCGCGATAGTATCACATATTGGGGATACAAAATCATCATGATTTTCTTGACAGAAAGCTCATTGTAGATATGAATGATAGAATTTTTGGCGTCGTGTTCGAGCTTGCTATCATATAGTCAACATCGTAAAAATTTACTAAATTTAAATCGATGTTAATATATCGTTCATTAAACAAGCATAAATAGACACATGTGTCGAGACGCAAGCGAGTGTGAAGCACGTAGTAGCCTCATCGTAACGAAACAGCTCGTCTGCTTCACGGCTGATTATCTCCCGGCTATCTCGACTCACTGCCTCGGATATAACACTTTAAAACACCTTGTTAGCGTTATCGCCAATTTTAGTTAATTTACTACCCTTAGCGTTTAATGGGTTCATATTATGGTCTCATTAGAGAACTTACTTGTTGTTGCAGTTTATAAATCTTATATTTAAAATCTTGTGTGCGTTTGTTAGTTAGTTATCATGTAACTTCTGAATGAATTGACCGATTGAGCTCGTATTCACATAATATATTTGTATTATCGAGACGATGGTTTATAGACACATTAGAATTCGATAGGTGGCGCTGTGGTCCAGTCATTAGTTACCGTAAAGGACAGTACAACGCTCGCCGACCCCGCTAGTTACCTATTTAATTTATTAAAATATATGACTTCGTGCTATGTATTAACTACTGTTACTATTATATTTATTTTTGTAATTACAATTTTGTATTCTTGGTTTCTATAAGTTTGTACTAAGCACTATATTTTAAACAACATTTTCTATTTAAGTGGAATACTAGAACTCATTATATCCCTAAGATTTTCATAGCTTATTGCTAATAATTGTTAAAGTCATTTTAAACATTTTTCATTCACAAATACATAATTAATATTTATGTGAAATTGTTAAAAATAACAGTGTTCGAAATAAATGTAACAATTGGACAAAGTAAATTTAAAAATGTGATTCTCGGATAAATGAATATTAAAGATGCAGACTAGTTACAATATTCAATTATCTGAATATATTATAATAACAGAAGTATTTTTATTCTCAATTCAATCATACGAAATCGATTTCTTAAATGTTATAGCACTGGTTGGCTTGCTCGGAGTAAAGAAGGACAATCGAATACTCTAAGCTGCACTGCTGAGAGCAAACACCAAATTGCTCGCTAACTTGAGATTACATGGCGTGTCGTTGCAACTTGAATCCAGGGTTGCCACCATTGTTTTATTTTGTTTTGGTATAGAAACGTTGATTTTTGACACTTGTTAAATGTAATAATGTATAGATAGAGGAAGAGAGGAAGACCAAGAAGGACATACGTTCAGCAAATGAAGGAATGAATGAGTCATAGTGAACATAAATATAGGTAATTAATAGTGATATGAACCGGTTACAATTATCAAAACCCGTTTTCACTGATTAATTTAGAAAAAAAGAACGATTTTTAAGTATTGTTTCGTTTTTATTTTCTTATTATTTAAAAAAAAACAAATTTTTTTAATAATCAATGGCTTAATGAAACGTCTTTGTTTTTATAATTAAAATTTAACCAAGTCATCATTTTGATTGACAGCGTCATCTAGAAGTTTGCTCCCACTGGATGAGAGGACGAGGTTGTTTGTGACAATTGTTACCATATTTTATTAGGATAAAGGATTCCATCAAAACGTAAACAACATAACTTTAATACAAAGAATGATAAATAATCAATAGTACCTAGTTTACCTAGTTTAGTATATGTATAATTTATATTATACTTTAATGCAGAGCTTATAAAGTTATTTTGGTTTTGATGGTTAAGGGATTATTTGGTTCGTTCAGTCGCAAACGACATACATTTTTCATACATAGTATTTTTTGAAAACCAATTTTTTAGGTTTTCCTCGAACCGGTTCACATCTCTGGTAAGTAAGTTAAGTGCAACATTTCGGAGTTCCCACACGTCGCCTGCACAGGATTCGATGCTCGACTGAATTGAAATTTCTTATCAAAACCCAAAGAAGTATAACTACTTACGTACGTCATACATTACACACACTTTTTTAAAATTAATTTTCAAAGTAATATGAAGGAAGTATTTCGTATTACTATATAAAAATAGAATTACAAGTAGCTAGCCCTATGAATATCTCACCTAGCGCTTACACCCAACCCCCGTTGTACGGCCCCAATTCCATTCTCGTGTTCCCAAAGCGTTGGAAAAACTAACGAAACTTGACCGGGCGCGCTCTTAAAGGGATTGTCATCTTGATCTTAGTTGGAGAACGCTGTATCGATTTTCGATCAATGTATTGTCTGATGTTGTCTTGGTTACCTTTCTAACTGGAGTATTATGTGTTGGATAGCCAATATTATATTCTAGGTAAGAGTTACTTATATTTTATTTCATTTTATATGTGGAAAACTTTTATTACAGCTAGATACTTTACTACGATATATTCACGAAAATATTTTAGGCTGGCTTAAGTTTTTTTGCAAACATAATATTTGTTACTGTAGTAATCTTATGACTCTTATTTTTTTATTGTTTATTAGTTTAGCGTTTGACCAGCTGTTGTTAAGTGGCCCCAAAATGGTAACAAGCTAAACCTAGTGGGAGGACTTGGCTTTCAAATGTAGCTGATAGAACACACCTTATTTAGTTTTTAAAATTTAAAATTTTGGTGTACGCTGAAACTATTACAGTCTGTACGTAAATATGGAATTTATAATGTTATTAATAACCCTTTATGGGTGCCCCTATAAAGTTTTAAGTTACTGTCTTGGCACCAGCATTCCATGTTCCCGGTTCAGTGAATATTACGTTTTAGTATAGTGGCTTTTTGAATTTTCATATTATGTTAACAAATATTACATAAGGTACCCCTGCTTTCAATAATAATAATAATAATTTATTAAGCAAAAAGAAAGACAGTAATACATACCATATATAAAATTAAGATACTTAACCTAAACATGTTTGTAACTGTGAAGCACATGCGTGAATAGTGCTTGCATTGAAATCATAGTACTTAAATTATGTTATGAAAATTGTACTGTATACAGTACCTGTACTAGGCCTAGCCTGTACTACTGACTTCCTAAATCCTAGTAGGTAGTAAAGTGCACACGTACTCCGGGTAATAATGAACAGTTGACTAAATCGTACAATTTGACATGAATTATTGCATTATGATAAAAGACATTAAGGACAGAAGCCATTGTGTAACAGCAATTTTTGTTTGTATTGTTAGGTCAAAGAGCTTGTTAATTTTATTATACACGAAAAAAGGACCCAGATAAAACTGAAATTTTCTTAAGAACTTTACAAACGCTCTTTCTACTCAAATTTAGATTTAATTATTATAGAAAGGCTTAGAGTGTTGTCGCATTATGACTTCTTTAATAAAGAGCTGTCTAACCGTCAAGACCTGGCACTCAGAATAACATTATTTTGTAGGAAATCTTTAAGACTTAAATAAAATTAACTTTAATTACCCTTTGCGACGTTTCAAATTTCACATCACATCAAATGTATTTGTATTTTTATTATTGTATTATATTAAATATTTTGTAAAAAAAAAAAAATTGCTTTGGAAATTATAGCAAAAATTTTAAGTCAAGTAAAACGATAAAAAAATTAAACAAATTTGGATAATTCATATAATTAGTTTAAATTTATAGTCTAACTAGTGGTGTGCCCGCGGCTCCGCACGCGTTTGTTGCTACGCAATAATTATTTAAATACCTTTATTACTCATATTGTTGACGATTCAAATGTCGTATAAATTTAGGAGGGGCATGTATTTCCCGTGTAGTGTGCGTTTCCCAATTTTTATCAAAATCGGTTGAAAACTATTACTCTAATGTACGATTTCTAATACATTATTAATTCTTATAGGTCTCTCAATTATAGCAGGTATGATGTATGTTTCCCGTCTACAAAATTTGATTAGAAGCGGTTAAGAATTGATGAAAATTAAATTTTGAATTAATTTGTTTTAAATATAGAAGTAATATTGACAATTCTTATAGTTCATTAATTATGTAAATAGTTATGCTTCCCGTGTATAAAATTTCATCAAAATCGGTTAAGAAATAATGAAATTTGAATTTTTAGAAAATTTCTTTTTTTTCGTTCCCAAAAGTGTTATTGAAAATTTTCATTGTTAATTATGGAGTTTACGAATAAATAATTCGTTTAATTTTCGTATGTAAAATTCGTTTAATAAAAATACGTATACAATTTTCCAAGACAATGAATGAACTAAATGAACGTAGGAGTGGATCTCGTCCAATAGGTAACCCGCCGACGCGTTGCTATATTCGTTATGAACATTCATTACTTATCATTTATGGAATGACTTTATACTTCCCGTGGACATAATTGAATTAATGAAAAAAAAAAAATTTTTTTTTTACTTTATCTAAAAGTAATATTGCAATTTCTTGTATCATATCAACTGACCGATGACGCAAGCATCCCGTGTACAAAATTTCATAAGAATCGGTCAAGCCATTTTTGAGTTAAATCCGGACATAAAAGCAGACAGACTGAAAGACTAAAAAAAATAATATTAAATTCGTGATCAGTATCGTTCATATAATATGCGTATCCGGAAATTTTGGAAAAATATTACAAGTACAGAAAAGACTACAGATTTATTATTAGGTGTAGATAACTATATTTACATAATACCAAAAAAAAAAACGAAAAGAAAATCATAGATGGGTTTATCACTATGTGTATTGTGGTCGCAATCCCTACCATACCGCTATATTACTGCATATGCACCGGCTGAACACGACAAACTAAAAGAAAATCATACATAGGATTATTATTGTTTGTATGGTATTGACATTATATGCAAATATGAATCCAACACATTAACCGTCCCAATAAAACTTTCAAAAATTAAAATTATTATGTTATTGTACCGGCCTACGGGAAGGTTTTTTGAAAAACGTGAAACCACTTTTATTCCTTTTTTACCAAAAGCATAAATATGAATGGGTTCTTCATACAAACTTTCACCCAAGTTTTATTTTCACCATATGTGGAATAACACAATGAAATAATTTACATGTAGCAAAACTATATAATTCAGATAATTTACAATAGGTATATCGCTATAGGTATATATAAACTCTCACGAGCCGCGATTGATAGTGCACGTCATATTCCTATCACAAAATAAAACAGTAATTATGCCGTACTGCGTAGTTAAACAGTTTATATACACTTCAGCAAATCTTAAAAATAATACAGGACTTTATAGTCCTGTATATAATAGGTAATTATTAGAAATACAATACATTTCTTATTAAGTATAACAATATTAATTAAACAACAAACCAGATTGACAATCAACAAACGGGTTGGTATGGCAGCCGATGTCATTCACCATTATCGCGCATGCTCATTTGGTGTTCCCATATTTTATTCATATATACTTTAATCCACTATTTTTTACCCTTCAATTTTCGCTACAAAAAGTACCCTATGTACTTTCCCAAGGTCCAATCTATTTCTATACCAAAATTCATCAAAATTCGTTCAGTGGTTTAGGCGTGAAACAGACATACAGACAAACAGAGTTACTTTCGCATTAATAATATTAGTATGGATATTCAATTATGTTTCTACAGAAATACCAGATACCAGTATTGAATGAAAATAAGCTTATAATAAATAGTCTTAACACAAGTCTTTTGGCTAAAATAATGACGATGAAGCTTATAATTATGGATTATCGTGATCGTGCATCTTATAAAATGGCCTTTTTTGATGTAATACCTTAAGATTTATCTGGTTAGTAACCACAATTTATAATTTCTCTTCATAGATAAAATTTTTGGTAGTATAGGTTGTTTTTTATTGGTGAAGGCAGCACGTGATATCTTCCGACATTTCTAACATATCTTTTATTATTTTATTATAATATTATATTTTCTTAGAGTTCTTTCTCTATTTCCCAGATAACAAAATATTCAAATTATTAAACTTAGAAGTGGAAAGTCTGTTAAAGAATTCAAGTGAAGCAATGCTGAGCTCGGATTAAAGTTTTTTTTAAAGTAATTTAAATTCTATACACAACAGGCTAGCGTTCCGTCGGAAGTTGGGACGCGCCAAATGAACCGAAACTGCATTTCATTACCTCGTCAGACTGTTACTTTAGAAAGGTTATTGAAATTCATTAAATTGAATCGACTTTGACCTAGGTACTTTAAAGTTTACACCTGTTAAGTACGAATATTTGAAACAAAGGTAACTATGATATCAGTAATTAATAATAATAATAATATTTAATGGTCTAAACAATGTTTATAATTATAATTCGTTATGTCGTGTAATTGATTCTGTATGTTACGTATATTATGCATCATTTATCTATACATAACTAGCGTTCTGCTCGCGTAAATTATAACATTTATATAGCTTTTATTTTTGAAGTAAAATCTTCTGTAGGTACCGTTGTGACTTAAAACGCGATGAAACGGAAAAGCGACACTAAAAAGAGATTAGAAAGAGAGCATATAAGAGAATGAGATCGAGCACATTATACACAGTTAATGTAAGACCTTGTGGGGGTGATTATTACCACCACCACATTAAAAGGGAGGATCCTCCGACCAGACGGGTGTTGTGTCTTGCAGGCTACTGCCCAACGGTTGTTTTAGGGTTCTTTTATATATTTCAATTGTTGGGTTAATTTTAATATCGCGATGTAGGATGCGTCAGTTCTTATAGTTCGTAGTTCGTAAGTGGTGAGATACAAGGTGTCCAGAAAGGGTATCGGGTATTTGTTTTCGCGCCATATTCGAAACGGGGCGTCTAAAGGGTGCGGGGAGGGGTTCGTGGCGTCCGCCATTTTGTGGAGTTTTAGTCACGATGGAACAGTACTCGGGGACGCATCGCGCATTTTGCGTACGAGCGTATTATCGTAATGGTGATTCAATAGTGACTGCTCAACGTCTCTATCGTGCGGAATATCGTACACGCCACGCGCCAAGTGACGATAGCATTAGGAAATGGATCAGGATGTTCGATAATACAGGTGTGACAGTTAAAATTCAAAACTCTGGTCGTCCTCGTTCAGTTCGCGATGAAGAAACAATTGAAGAAGTTGAGGCGTCGGTTCGTCAAAATCCGTCTTTATCCTTCCGAAAGCGAAGCCAAGCGTTGAACATCAAAAAATCGTCTTTACATTCGATTTTAAAGAAAGACTTACATCTAAAAGCCTATAAAATTCAATTGGTTCAAGAATTGAAGGATACGGACTATGCTAATCGACTGAATTTTGCGAACGAAATGCTGCAGCGATTTAACAACTTTAACAACATACTGTTCAGTGACGAAGCAAATTTTCACCTGAATGGTCATGTTAATAAGCAGAATTGTCGGTACTGGGCAGTGGAGAATCCGAGACGAAAGCATGAACGACCCCTGCAAAGCCCAAAGGTCGTTGTTTGGGCCGCTATGTCTGCTAAAGGCATAATTGGTCCTTATTTTCATGAAGATCAACGAGGCCGAGCAATTAATGTGAATAGTGACCGTTATTGCGATATGTTGCGAAATTTTTTGGTCCCAGAGTTGCAAGAGTTTGCAGGTTTTAACTCAAGATCGTGGTTCCAGTAAGATGGGGCCACTTGCCATACCTCAAATGACTCAATGGAAGTTGTTAACGAATTATTCCCTAATAAAGTCATTTCGCGAAGGGGTAACATCAACTGGCCTCCCAGAAGCCCCGACCTTAGCCCGCTTGACTATTTTGCATGGGGATACCTTAAAAGTAAGGTTTATCAAAACAATCCGACGAATCTAACCCAGTTAAAGCAAAACATCAGGTCAGAAATGGCAGCAATATCGATAGCTATGTGTCAACGCGTTATCGCCAATCTTCGTTTCCGTTTAGAAGAGTGCCAGCAACGTAACGGTCATCATTTGGATAACATCATCTTTTCCAAATAATTCTCCAATTCATTTGCATACAAATAATTTTTGTTTCATTGAACTTACAAATACCCGATACCTTTTCTGGACACCTTGTATATGTCACTACAATCTGATTTTCTAAATCAATCTGATACAATCTGAATTGGCCTAGCGATGTGACGACCAGACTTGTACGCACTGTTGTGTATACAGTACGAGCGATGGATAGTTCGAGTCTCGCTGATTTAGGAAAGAGGTTTTAAAGTACTTACACATTTTTATGTTTTTAAAATGTACAGTTTATATAAATTGTACAAATTTATCCGAACAAAGCTGTCGGCAGAAAGTTAGAAATCAATAAACCATATTGACATTCACCATACATTGACAGTTGTTATATCTGTTACTAAAATCGCCAGGCTGCAATTGGAACTAACTCTGAAAGTGGCCACACATAGTAAATCTGACTCGAACAATATGTTTATCCTACAAAAGTTTTGTAATGCCCTATCGCTCCTCAGTAGTTGAATGGAAAAAAATGCATCAAAGTGTATTAAAACCAAATTACATATAATTCAATTGAAAAATATTACTTCCTATACACTATAAACTTTACATATTTTGGGATTGAATTTCATATATTCCACATAATTTATAGCTGCTACGAAATTATACATTTGCACAGTTAACTTTCATTCCCGTTTCAAAAGCATTTTTGTATTTGTTTTCTGGTGAACCACGATAACTTGCTTGGATACGAAAAAAAAACAGCGAAATAGGTAAATAAGCTTATTTAGTAAGTTACTGTTTTGATTGTATTTCAGTAATATTTACAAATACTTGTATAATCTGTTACTTTGTAACTATAACAAGATTAAATTGCTTACATATATTTTAGTAAATTCTTTCAAATAAATTTAACGTAGAAATACCCTAACGGAGAACGCTCTATGAGAATTTTTCAAGTAATTTGGATTCTATTCACAACAAGTCGAAATTCAAGGCGTGCCAAGTGTATTGGACTGCGCAGCATTAAAGCAGTTGCAGGGTAATTTTAATGAAATCAACTTTTACCTATTTAGTTATTTGCGGTGAAAATATTTGGACATTTGACGAATCAAAAAATATTAAAGAATATTGAACAATATAGCTTTACGGAAATAAATAATAACGAACAATTAACGTGATATTGAAACAACTTAGGTTACCTTCTTTTTCTTCTTACCTTTATCCTATCTAAGTAGGGTCAGCATAACATGATTTCCTCTTCCATTCTTCTATATCAGCTGTCATCTCATTGTTCGCACCTTTTATATATATATATATATATATTATTCCTCATACAATCCATCCTTACTTTCTTCGGTCTTCCTGTGTTCCTATATTCGTCCACCTTCATACTTAACATACTTAAAACCCCTCCTCATACCACGCTAACCTACTTCTTAAAGACTGGAGCTATTTTCATACTACATTTGGTATATTCATTTCGAATCATATCTATCCTAGTTACACCACATAACCATCATAAATCTGATAGTAAAGAAAACATTATTAACTATCGGCTTATTTCTATTGTTAACCCTATCGAAGGTGTTCGTAAAATTTGTACATAAAACCTTTTATCCCGTATTAGAAAATCAGATATCAGGGTTTGTAAAAAATAAGTCAACTGTTACAAATTTAACATTTTGTACGAGTCAACAGATGCAGGGGAACAAATTGAAGCGGTAAAAAAAACATTCGATAGGGTTGATCGTGTTATACTTTAAAA
Organism: Saturnia japonica; assembly: GCA_033032175.1. NCBI lineage: Eukaryota > Metazoa > Arthropoda > Insecta > Lepidoptera > Saturniidae > Saturnia > Saturnia japonica. The sequence continues at coordinate 13,080,497 of CM065314.1, forward strand.
AAAGTTAACCTATAATGGTACCAAAGGGTCGTTGTTGCTGTGGTTTGCTTCATATATACACAAAAGGAAAACAAAAAGTTGTTATCACTTCTGATGACATCTGGAGTACCTCAAGGTTCTATTCTGGGTCCCTTTTTATTTATTCGTTGCATTAATGATATTAATAACAATATTAAATATTCTAATGTAATCATATATACTGATGATGTAAAATTATTTAAGGTTATCCAGGATTTCCAGGAATCTTGATGCTCTCAGTGAATATTGTATATCAAATAAAACTGTTTGAGTCATTCAAACATTTTTTTTTAATGAAAAAGTTAAGCCCATATATTTTAAGTACTCTATAGATAAGAAGCACCTAGAAACAGTTGACTCTATCTGTGATTTGGTAATCATACTTGAGTCTAAATTACTTATGAAAAAAATGCATTACCAACATAACAAACAGATCCTTTAAGTTACTGCAATTTATTTTTCGAAATATGACAGATTTTAAAAACCCACACTTGCTTTTATACATATACATTATGCTGACCCGTCCTATTGTAGAATATGGCTCCGTAATGTGGGATCTTTTTTATAAAATTTATACAAATATGGTTGAAAGAATCCAAAGAATTTAAAAAATAAATTAATTACAGATATTTTAACAATTATTTTAACTGCTCTCAGTTATGTCATATGTTTCATTGCCTTAGTTTAGATAAACGGCTCATTCAATATGATTTAATATTTTTATTTAAGCTTCTTAACAATTACATTAAATGTCCTGAACTTGTTAGTAAAATAACACTACACACCCTAATTTGTTTTACTAGGTAAAACGATTTGTTTCATATTCCGGTGTCGCCTCCTAAATATTCTATATGGACACGTATATTATTTATAGTCTATCGTATATAAATAGTGTATCACTTGAAATAATATGTTTATTAAATGGAAGACTTTGTCCCAACTAACTCATCATCGTCCAGCCCATTTGGGCTATGGATAGAAATCTTAAATTACGGGTTATTGTACATTTTATTTTGTAAGTATTGTTTAAGAAATAATTTTACGGAATTAGACTTGTAAGGATGTGAAAGTGGTGCTAAAGTTTACAAAGATCTTATACGCTATAGCTACGGCTTGTAGGCCGAACGTAAGTGATATTTTATCGTAGTAGTATCGAAGTATCGTGTGCCTCTACACGGTCGCCGTAGTGGAACTGCGTGTGTGTAGATTTGTACAGACACTAGAGCCTCTTACGACACGGTCGCGGTAATATTATTCAAATATCACTGTACGTCTGTACCATTTATACGGAAACTGTATCTTTATAGAATGGGACAAACAAGGTTTCAATATCTAAGGGGGCCATCCACAAGTTACGTCACACGAATTTCATGATTTTTTTTACCCCCTCCCCCGTCCTTGTCACAGCTGGTCACATTTGTGAGACCCCCCCCCTACCTTACCTAGTGTGATGTCACATATTTTGCAATTTTATAATTATAAATTTATGAAATTAAAACAGCAGTGTTCGGAAATTATTTTAATTTCCATTTAAATTATTTTTCAATAAAATCGACATCAAATCAAACAAAGGTATAAAAATTAACAAAACATAAAAAAATCACTTTATTGAAAGATAAAAACTTAATCCATGACTAACATAACTTATTTTTCTTCGAACTAAAAAGGTAATAAGTTTCAAATAATCGAGTTGTAAAAGTTGTTAAATAAAACATTGCTATGTTCGAGATACAGAAGTCCAATTTAATTTTTTCTCTGATTATTTTGACTAGAGGGTTGAGATTTAGTGCAACGGAGGTTTTGGGGCTTGAATGGAAGGGAACACATTCTTTCGAGTTTGGGAGGTTTTCGACTTAAAAAAGTTCTAATGTACTTAGGTATAAAATATTATATTTTGAAAAAATGTCATGTCAGAAAATTTGGGACCCCTCCCCACCCTTGTCACACAATGTCACACTTCATCGACCCCCTCCCTCCCCCTAAACGTGTGACGTAATTTATGGATGGTCCCTAATAAAGTATTTACTCATTAAAAGCTTTACACTCGGACTTAATTTTTAATATTTTACTAAACCGTTTCTCTTATTTTAATTTTAGTTTTATTATCTAGTGTTTAACATGATATAAATGCAAGAATTATCTATCATATTTTATAATCATGTACTTGGCTACGAACATTAAAGATCATAGTAAAGTCCTACCACAATGATATTATAAGTAAAAAGGTGTATAATATCAATGTCTTACCTAAAAAAACCAGACAAGTGCGGCTTACATTATTTTTATTTGTGTTTGCTGCTAGGGATGGTTATCCGGAAATTGATAAGCGATACATTTTAGGTCGTACGTGATACCTATCCAAATTATCTTATTTTTTTGATGTGGTCGTCATATAGAATAGGATTATATGAATAGAACATATCATAATCGAGCGTCGATTATTTATAATATAGGTACCTAGATATGTGTTGGTTTCGTACAAAACTTAGTATTTGAATACTATAACTATTTCCGATATCAGTCAAAGTATCCAGTGTGAATTATATTGTAAATCGGAAGTTGTTTCGGCACGACATGTGTGCTGGGTTTGATGAACATGAATTGTACTATAAAGCATTGTTTAATCATGTTCTGTACAGTATGGTACAAGAAATAAAAGTGTAAAGAAAATACGCTGTTTTTTGATGCCAAGCCTGCGGCCTATTGCTGCTTATGTGAACGATTTTAATATTATATTTCTCATAGACAAGTAGGTAGAACACCTTAAGAAGTGTAATTTGGATAAATAAACATTAAACAAAATAAAAATAATATTGCTTAGGTTTGGCGTTTGCTTACAATCTTATTTAATTTTAAATGACGATGAGGTTCAAGATGCCAACACTCTGAGCCTAGAGAGAGGCCGGTTTCTCTTAAGTACAGCTGCCCGAAGAAACCTATTTCCGCTTGAAGACAGATTTTTAAATTGCTGCTTGTAACATGCAAGTCGGGCGTTACAAAATGCCTTACCAACACTCTAGTGTTTCATAACAATATTTACTTTCACGCTAAGCTTAGGTTCATTGTTAGATTCAAACCTACGTCAATCAACCAACAAGCTACCACTGAACCATCATTGCTTTAAAAATGTAAGTGATCTTGGTGGTATATATATATCCTTCTATGATGATGAAATTTGATTTTACTTATTCATGTATTGTGACGTAATAGTAAAATATATAGTTGTATTAAAAATAAATATTTAAATATAAATACATATAAAAAATATTTATACATTTTATTTTAAATATTTATTTATATATAAATATATAGTTACCTACGCAAAGATTTCTATCGTAAAGTCGTGCTATACAACAGTCGGCAGTAACGTTTATAAATTCTAAACAACGTGAAAACCTCGAATAATTGCTATCAGGGGATGGTAGAAATGTAAAAATTCTCTGGCACTGTGTCGGTTAAAGTGGAGCTATTTGTATGTTTGCATACGTGGTAGGGTCGCACGCGCACGATAACGTCACGTTGCGGATTTTCGAGGACTCGACGCGGTACTGTTTTGGTTGCCAGCGACAATTAAAGTCTTTTTTGTATCTAAACATATTTTACATGAACACTAAATTTGAACTTTTCAACAGTGTAAGCTGAAGTTTTTGGTGAGATCTGCTATGCTGTGGTTTTTATTTTTAACTGACTTAAAAAAAGGAGGAGGTTCTCAAAACGAATGTAATTTTTTTTATGGATTGTTCAAACATAACTTCTTTGTTTATAAACTGAATTAGATGGTTCTTTTTTTGTTGGAAAGTGGATACCAAATGTGTAATCTCAATTAAATCACTTTGGCATTTGACCTTAAACTTCGAAGATACACCAGAAAACACCTCAAAGTCGTTGAAATTGGTTTTGTTTTTTGTAAAAAATTGTCTTGTTCATAAACTTACACTATTTGACCTTATATTACGTTATATTGACGGTATTGTATGTGATATAGTTTGGTGATCGTGCTTAAGTGAAATGAGATAGTAAACACTATTTAAAGCGTTGCTTGAACTCTGAACATTAGAAAAATACTATATCCACGTATCATTACGATAATTGTGTCCTAATTGTATTGTCATTAATAAAAAGAAGAAGAAGCGTTTAAAGCTAAACTTAGAAATATTTTTTTTTAAATCTAATTGGTGCTATTAATAACTTGTCTCCCTGCGGTGGCATACATGCCAATTTTACGTACATTTCTGTGAAGTCGGGAGCCAAAAGGTTAATCGCATACTAAAGTATTGAATGAATACTTAATTTCAAAAGAAATCGTATTTCGTATTATTTCAGTTGATACCTATTAACATTGAGAGTATTAATTAGTATGATTAATTTATGTAAGAGTTAAATCTATCTTGTTTATATTTACTACTATATTTACTACTATATTTTTGTATTGCGTTCGATCTCCAATATTTATTATTTATTTATTGATTACAATGACAAATAATATGTGTAATAACAGCCTGTAAATGTCCTATCTCTGGGTAAAGGCGTAATCATCACCTATAATCGGTACGAGACAATACCGGTACGAGATAATATAATATTTTTAGCTATTTGTTGGTGTTATAACTGAATCCGTACTATCCGTAATCCGTACCCACTGTTCGTACTATGAACTTGAACAGATTTACTCTGTGACCGCACACAGAGTGTAAGCAGGAGACCAGGAGTTTACAGGAGATCATCTTTATATTGTATGAAAAAGTATCCGTCGGAAAGCGTCAAATTAGCGTGACGCGGACGCCACGGTAGCAAGTGCGTATAAACTTTAAAAATAGTATTTTTAATTTTGACCCACTTGCATAACTTTTTACTCTACAAACTTTTCCCATTATTTATTACTAGCTGGTACCCACGACTTCGTCTGCGTATTATTGGATATCACTATCTGCGTGCTAAATTTCATCTTAAGCCGTTTAGCCGTTTTTGCGTGATTGAGTAACAAGGTTACAAACTTTCCATTTATTATATTTGTAGGATAACACTGGTTAAACTATGACTTTTACCTGGATAAAAAGTAGCGTATATGTTATTCAAAGTCATAGAATATCTATGTGCCAAATTTCATTGAATTAATAAGATTTATCTATTTTCATAAGTTTTACATCAGTAAAAACTATAAGATCACGAAAAAGTATCATTCCCTCTTGAATGCACCCTCTAGCGCCATTTTGTTGGTTTATTTACAGTAATTTACCGAATATAAAACATTTTATCTCTAGAATTATTTTATTTAAACCAATTTTCCTAAAAGTTGAAAGAACCGCAAACATTTTGGCCGTAATAAAAGTTTGTGAAAGGTATAAGGTACAGACATTAACTGAAATCCCAAGTAATAATTTGTATCGGTAAAAGAGAGTTTCGATTGCGAGTAGTCCATCGATGAGCGTAAAAAGAAATACCTACACGGAATTTACTTGTCAAAGTAATATTTCTTTGTAGGAGAAACCCCGGATAATCGTTAATGCTCTGCCCCGGGCGAAATCCCTTGTATAGATTGCGGTATCACCATAAATAACTGAGTAACTGTTTTTATGGAGGAGAAAATTACTCTTTTCACTCACTGCTTTTTTATATACATGAAATTTTTGTTTACGGTTAAGGTCGATTATGCATTGATGTCTTCAAAAAGCTCGGTGGCTACATAAATATATATACCTCGTGAATTGATATGCTATTACAATAAAATAGCTGATGTATATGTTTTCGTATAGTAATAACAATCTTTATCATAATTATTACGTTAAATATAGTACAAATGATAAAATTCATTAAAGACAATAAATAATTATATTTGATAGCTAAATTACAAATGTTAGTTTCTGTATTGTCCAGATCATGCTATACTGATTATGCGCGAGGAAATAAATATAAGGTAATATCCCATGCTAGTAAAGTATGATATAAACCTTTAAACTACGAAAAGATCAGCTCTAATTAATTCCTACCAATTTAAACAAACAACTATCACAGCATTTGATGCATAAAGCATCCTTAATATGCACGCAGCTGTGCAATTTCTATCATAGAAACTGAGCTAAAGCTTATACAATGAACCAATCAAAATCAATATTCATTCGACGTGATTTGTGAATTCTGGAACGTAATTATGAATGCCGTGATTATTAATATCTTATTTAATCTATCTATATTAATAAATTTATTTTCTGTACTTTTAATTTTTTTTCAAAATTTCCCGATAGGTACACTCTATATGAAAGATACTGATTACAAATATTCAATTTTTTTTGTCAGTTTGTGTGTACGGATTTAACTCAAAAACGCGTCACCGATTCTTATGAAATTTTGTAGACAAGATACTTATGACATCGGTCAATTGATAGGGTATAAGAAATTTCAAAATTACTTTAAGAAATCGTAAAAGAAATAGTTTCCAAAAAAATCTATTTTCGTTAATTCTTGACTAATTCTAATGAAATTTTGTACACGGCAAGGATAGACTTATGACATGAATGATAAGTTATGAGAAATTTCATTATCACTTTTTAAGGCTTTTCAACCAATTTTGATAAACATTGTACACGGGAAACTCATGCCGCTCCTCAATTGATACGGCATGGCATATGAATTGTCTGTTGACAATTATAGTTATTATAAGACTTATTGTTATAAGAGTAAAAATAAAATTACAGAATGAAAATATATACTGTGCACGCACCGCTAGTATTACATAAAATTAACACACGGTAGTATTTTTAAGCGTGCTTTTGAGGCTTTGGTACTCATATAGAAGTCACAAAATGTATTACACATTTCTCAGCTATCTTGTTTAAATAAGGTAAACAGGAATTGAAAGTATGTTTACATCGACAGACAGCGTAAAGGAAACATACTTTTCACGTTAAAATTAAAACGAATATTAAAAAAGAAATTTAATATAAAAAAAGAAACGATTTGGATCTTTAATTTTTAAACTATTTTTGGTATTTTTATTTTTATTACATTTACTGACTCATTTATAAGACATATTTATGACGTAGATATTTTATTACTAAGAAATTATGTTTATGTATTTTAGTATTATTTCTAAGTAATCCGTGCAATAAAATATTATTTTAGATATACAGTTTTAAAAATAAAGGCTACTGCTCGAATATTTATTGTATAATACATAAATAAAAGATATCCAAATTTGTTAGAAGCGACTGGTATTTAGTCTATTTCGATTTACACGAGTTTGACCGACGTAGTTCTCTTTGAGGCGACCGATAACCTGATTGCTAATACTCGCACGAGACGTCGAGTGCATGCGTTAGTTATCAACTTGATGTCCCAGCCTGGGGCTTGTGTTGACACGTACATTTATTAGGTTGGAGACTAGACGACTAAAGAAATGGTTCTCTTACTGAGTGAAAACAAACTACTCCTTCCATTGTTATATGATAGGTTTGAATATTTCCAAATCATCGAAGATACCGATTGTAATAACTTTTAGCAATATTTCAATTAGGTATCTATAATTTAGTTATAGTACAATATAGTTATCAAAATTTTACTCGATATTTATCTGTCATATAAAATTCCATGACATGTAGTATAATAATATATTGACCTTATTGATTTTACCCAAATTTACTCGTTTTTTATATCCACTTCCTAGATTTGGCTGTCAATGAAATTTTAGTACTTTTTATAAACTAAAAATAATCTTAATCGAAACTTGACCCTTTTTTACAGCATTTCCGTATTGGGATATTTCTTTACTTAATAACGGTTGTTTTGTATATAGTTACTAATTATATTTATATACTTATATGAAAGGATAACTGGCTGACATGTTGACACTGGCTCATTTATGATATGAGGCACAGCTAGTGTATCGTATTTATAATAAATAATGTGGATATACATACAATTTAAAGTGACTTGGTTATCACTAGAGCATAGTATGTTACATTTTCATGCCCTTTCAACCAAAATACAGCGAATAAACAACAATGTTAACAGTTTCAATTTGGGGTGACAGTAGGATAAGTTGACCACAAACACGCGGCCCACGCAGCAAAAGTGCGTAATAGCATCGCGTGGATCGTTATGCGTTTAACCGATGCTTTTTATGTCATTAAATTAATTTATATCTTTTTAGTTCCTGCAGTTTATTTTATCAACTGGCATTAATAAATCTATATGGATGGGAATATACGTATAGGAAAGAAAATAATAACTTTATTCAACTACTTCCAATAGTAGTAATATTAAATGCGACAGAACTTTCTGATTTTTTTCAATATGTATTGAAAATAAGAAGCAAAACTGTTTCTCATAAAAATTAAAATATCGACTTCACACCTACAGTACACCTACAGTACCTCACAGTATAATAATTTAAAGAAAACTTTGGCACCTATTCTCGTAAAATAAATAGGTAGGTACGCGAACACACCACGCACACTAGATATCTGCAAAAAACGTGTTTTCCGCTTGAATAATTTGTTTCATTCATCGTATTCTGTACGCTATAACCAATTTCTCAGTTGTGTGTTAGAAACAGCGTAGCGCTATGAACAGTCAATCGCAGACCGGTTAATACAAATTAAACTTTTAAAAATGTGATAATATTTCATTTTCATTATTTTCATTCAGTTTCATTATTTAGAGTATTTTTACTGTTTGTTTTTTCAATTTTACTTTGTTTGACTGTTTAACCAAACCTATTCTGATATATAACTATTTGAATTTTGGCCGTAGTTTTTGGATTGTATTGTGCGCTACTTTGCCGCGCTGTAATAAAATATAAAATGTAAATATTTTTTGCCGTATTATTTAACAAAGTTTTTAAATGTTATATTTAGAAATTGCAAGTATTTTAATAGTTGCACGACTGAACAATCACTTACAGTGATCGCATATTATACACAGCCTGTATTGAGAACGCAACATAGGTGTATTCTAAAATAGTACAGTTAATGAGCCCCAATGCGCATCCAGGACACGTGAGGAGCTATCGGGTTAATGAGATGAAAAGTTATGGTCGCCGGACTGTGCTGACCTCTTTCGCACCCTTTGCTCTTACTTTGCTCATTCACATTAAATAAACTCATTGTGGACTTATCTTTAGCTATACCTACAAATATTAACCGCATTTTATAGGCGTTTAGTGCCAGAAAAAATTTAACATGCAAATGTGCGGGCAACGTTTCAAGTGGGTGAGTGTCGCAAAAAATCTTTGCATGTAAAATTTTTATGTTTTTGAAGTGAAAACTTCTATAGGCACGTTGTGCCATTTTTGTATTAGTAAAATTTATAAGTTCGCTTCACCGACACTGACATGTAACAGTATATCTATCTGTAACAATTTGATTTTATATGATGTTATATACTATTATGTTAACTCAACAAATGTGAAAAAATGTATCGTTTATGCGAAAAAAGCTAGTAACACACATAAACACACTCCCACACAAATATTTATCAAAAATACTTTACGTAATTTCAATAAGTCCCTCCTTAAAAGATACCTACAATATAATTAAAGTCGATTCCCCTGACCAAATTTCAGATTTCTGTCCTCAGTGATTTGGGTTGGACAATGATTAGCCATGTGGCGCAGTGTTAGTAAGCCCTACTGTTGAGCCGAGAGGTCACGGGTTCGATTCCTGTATATGCCTGACGTTTGTGTTATGAGCTTAATTGTCAGATGTATTATCTGGGTGTTAAATATCTATATATCATCTGTTTAGTTGCCATAATACCCTGTAACTTTTTGTGCCCCATATAGATATTAATTTAGTATCACATAACTGCATTAATAATATTCATGCACTCCTCTTGCAACTAATATGGTCCAACTATTGACAGGATGCAAACTTTGTTGGTTCACTTCACTTGCTAAATTTGTTAGTGGCCCCTATATTATATAAACTGCATCTTACGTACAATGCTACTACGTGGGAAATACCCGTCAAAGGGCCTCGATTTGGTCCATCATTTTTTGTAGTGGTCATCAATCTAAATATCTTTGAGATACTAAATGGTCAACTTAATGTTACAATGACTGGCTTCCTCTGCCAACACGTTATATTATTTATGAGACTATTTAGTATATGTCGGAGAATCGTGTCGATGTGATAATGGAATTCGTACTATGGACTTTACTATTGACCCGCACTGTTAACTGGTTGCGATAGAAACAGGCTCTGTAGAGATTGCACGCATTTTATAAGCGGGTAACAATCGGATTGAAGACATTCTCGCTTGAGCTGTGGGATAATGAAGACCTCAGCTAACAAGTCGGCTACAATTAACACTATTGCAAGTGCCGGCTCGCTGTACATCTGGCTGCATTACGTTATTGTTAGTTGGAGTCATTTTGCCAACCTCGTACAAATATAACTCATATATTATAATTGATAATTATCTATCACTAATAAAATAATGTGTTTCATACAATTGAATTACAGGCAAAATATAGAAAGCTTACCATAAACAAATAGGTTGAAATTTCAAAAACATCCGTAAATATCTCTCAGATAACAGTCCCCACTTTAATTAATACGTACGAATGTGCATATATGCGCTTTACCGCGTTTCAATACGCTCAAACTATCGTAAGATATAAACTTACTTCAGTCCATATTCGGAGTTCATTAATGTCTCCCGTATAACCACGTAGGTGTAGTATTCCCACACATGTAACAACCTTTTAATATAATATTTTGTTTTGAATTATAATTAATTATATTTATTGTTTTATATTAACCGCAGTAGAAACTCTGCAAGGTTCAACTGGGGAAAAATTACCGCCACTTGCTGCACCGCCTTTACCTGCATTATCGTGCTTGCACTGTCGTGATCCGATTCAAAGTGTGTCGTTATAACTGGTATAAAAGGAGTATCTGATAAATTATTGACTAAACTCATTATAAATTGCTATTGTCTGCAGTGATAATTTAACATTAGATGGACTATAATATGCCTGTTTGTTACTATAATTATAGGCCCTTCTCCCACGAGGCTATTTTCAAGCGACTCGCGTTTGATATGTACATCCTACTGGTTTCTCGTAAGTAGCGGCCATACAATTTCGCTATGTTCTGCACACGACGTGATGCATCGACTACAAATTTGACGTCAGCCGCATGCTAACCTTTTGTCCTGGTCACATGCTACGCAAGTAAAATATGCGTCGCATGAATTTTTACACTTAACAACAGTGCCACATATAAATAAGATTCGTTAGATATTTTATAAAAAGTATGAAATATTTTATCGTAATTTTCATGAAGTTCTACATTAAATATTTCTTTAGAGGTACGGGCGCACCCAAAATCTCCTATTTCTTGTCATCGTACTTTACAGTTCAAGAATTAATGAATATAGGCTAATTTGGGTCGCACTGTGTGCGGAAACCGACTTCATGGAGCAGTCTACCAATAGGCAGCCTATAGTTTGCATCTCAGTCGTGTAGCTTATGAATAGCCTCGTGGGAGAACGGCCACACAATAAAAAATTACGCGAATGACATTTGTGCTCGCCACATGGACTTGCTTAGAGACTCCTAGAACTATATTATTTTATTTCTCTAAAATAATTACAACACTTTTGAGACAAGATGATACAAGGCATGACACAAAAAAGGGATTACAGAATTTTTTTGCCTCTTACAAGCTTTTAAAATTATACCTATATAAATTAATAACATTCAGCACAGCCTTTGTAGAAAATTATTATTTTCATTTTAGTACAAATGAAATATTGAATAAAAGCTTGGTTTTAAAAATAACCATGATTTTTTCGTATTTTTCTGAGCAAACTCATTCATTTCATACCCATATCATGGGGATGAAAAAAAACTAAACCGTCATCTTTGCGACTCCACCACATTGGATTTCGATTGACATCACTTAGCTAAACAAACAAATATAATCAAATATCACCTCAATCCGCTGAGGGTAACTGTTATAAAATTCAGTTGCAAAATTTGACCCACACTAACAAAGCAACTTTAATAAAAGCTTGTAAAAAGAAAAAATGTGTGCGTGTACTAGCGTACACTCTTAAGAAGTGAAACTTCTTTATGACGTTATTTTTCAAAAAATAATTTACTATATGCAACTTTACAGAAATTGGTTAAATAAAGTTAAATTAGATAAAGTTTAATAAAAGGCTTTTATTATCATAGACATAAATACAAATTCTACAATTATTTCATTTTAGCTTATTACTACAAAGATTATTATTGAATTTCATTAATTGTAATAGAATTATTACTATCATTGATGTCGTTATTATATATTTGTGTTATTAATGGCTTATGGTAACTGAAATACGAAATATATTGTTTACATTCCACAAAATTTAGTAACCGAGCGAAAACTCCATCAATTGTAGTTAATTAATTAGTTAGTTAATTAAAACTGAGGTTAATTTTAAATAACGTGGAAAAATAAATACCATAATTACACCTAAGTATTAGAGAAAGAGATGTAATTACTTATTTTTTTTAGAAATTCACTGGAATTAGAATTAAAATAAACTCTTTGATTTTGCTGATCACTTCAATATAACATATATATATATATATATATATATATATATATATATTTATTTATCACGTCACTATAGAGCGTTGGGAATAAATAAGCGTGCAATAGAAAAACGGTCAAGTATAGTGGTAGGAGTAAGTCCGTTAAAACGATATGTTATTGGTAAATGGCAATTGCACGACACCACCTAGTGGTCAAAGTCATCACTACTCAAAGCGGGTCATGGGCTCTTATGGAAGTCGATGCAATCGCCACCTGGATTTCAAAAATGTAACTACTCAAAACGGGCCGCAAAATACATTGGAGACATTTACCAATCCCTACTCCGCTGGAGAAAGTATACTTCGAATCACGCGTGGTAGGGATAAGTAAAAGATGGCGCGTAACGGAAAAATGTGACGCGTAACGAAAAAATGTTACACTAAATTTTTTTCCAACCCCGATAAAGAAGTTTCACTTCAAAAACTTATAGAGAACGTTATAATTTGAAGTAACGGGATAAAATGAGCAGAGTCCATCGACAATGCACATTCTGACTTTGAGCTTTCTCCGAGAGTAAAACTTCATCGTTGTTCGTAAACTATCGGCAAATTTGTTCACTAGTTTCATACTGATTCGCTAAAGCACTAAGCAATTGATGTAAGAAACTACTATCTCTTACTCTGCGATCCTACATTTTGCTTAGATAGTTTATAAGCTCACTTAATTAAATTATTAAAATTAATAATGTCATAATTAATAGAAAATTATTGAATTTATATGAGGAGGGATGACTGAGGAAAACGTGTCGTGCCGATCATACGTCATTAGAATAAGGGTAAGAAGATGAAGATGACATAATTAGTTGTCAGTTTTTTAAGAGGATAAATGCACTTATTAATAGTCGCCTCGGAGTTATTAGTAAATGTGTCACTGTAACAAACGGAAGTTGGAATTACATTTCTGGTAGAGCTAACATAATTTGTAATTGATCTGTCTTGATTAGGAATTAACAATATATTAATTTCTGTTCCATAGACGACAAAAGAGTAATCGTCAACATGACAACTTCCGTCCCAAAAAATCTATGCTTATTAAATAGACATAAAAATGCTGAAAAGAAAAATCATTTTAAGTTTTGTAATCATAAATAATGTAATAGTTAATTGTAAAAGTTTATAATATATAGTTAGCTTTTGACCCCGAACTTACCTAATTTTACCATGATTCATAATCAAACACATATATTATGTATTTGTGACACCATAATTATTACAGTTGGAAGAAAAGTGGTGGTTAAGATAGATGTGTGGTGTAGGTTGAACGAAGAAGATTAGGAATGAAGAATTCGTTCAAATAGTTAGAACATTATTCATTATTAAAATAAGTTCTCAGATCCTATAATATATTTTAATATGTGTAATAATTTTATTTTAAAAAATCCTACATATATAATAGATGATGTTACAAGTTTTTATTCGTATTATCCTTTTTATGTACAGTATCGTACAATGTTTATGCTCAAATCCTGGACCCAATTTCCCGTCCGCTACACTCTGTGCCGTTATTTGCCGCGTGACATTTTAATTCGTCCACAAAAACCTATAGGCATAGACGAATTCAAGGAAAAATACCGTTCAATAAATGTAACATAAACAGAGTTTTTGTATTCAGTTATTTCATAGGATGTTGTATTTTTTTACGGGATTCATAAAAACTTGAAACAATTTCACTTTTAATCGATTTTCTATTTGTAATTTTATCCTTGTTAATTTCTGTTATGTGTAAGTAGGTAACAAATAACACTTTTAAAACGAATACTTAAATGTTTGTAAAGCATGTGAAACTATAGTAAAAACTTCTAAGTAGATATGTAAATAAATATAAAATGGCTGGCCGTAAGTCACCGAAACGAAATGCGAATACGTGTTATTTTGAACTGACTTTTTACCATGTGGTGGTCTCGATATAGATAGACAATTAACAATACATGATGAAAGATAAAAGTATATTGGCAGCTTGCACCGTCAATTCGATCTGCAATTAGGTACCACAGCAGAAGCTTTTAAACTCTCTAGATAATTACGATAACTGGTTTATCCAATAGACTGAATGGTATATGTTATTGACGTTGTACACAGCTTTCCTAAATGATTAATCTATAAAAAATGCAAAATTGAACATCAGCGCTATGAGATCATGGAACTACAAAAAATATACTCTCTCTATTGTTATCCAACTCGACTTTCGCACTGCGCTACCGATTAGATGTCTGTGCTGTTGATAGCACTTAGTGCCACTTAGCGGCTGTTTAATAGCCACTCAAACAATCCCGAGGCGGCTGGATAGAGAGTTTATGACGTATATATTCTATGTATATAACAAGAGGTCTTGAGCAAAAGATGTACAATGTATTCTAGCAGTACTTGTAATAACTATCGTTAAAAATAAAGGAGCTTCTTGATGTAACTCTTTGAATTACTTATAATGTCTTAGTATTATGAGCAAAATACTTTTTGGATGATAATAATGCTGATCCGATAATATCTTTTTACTGCGCAAACAACCTCTTCATAAAAGCACTAGCCCGATCAGAGCGAAAACATAACAAATTAGTCTATGTAGTAACACTAGTAACGCCAGTTTTATATTTTTAAAATTTTCCCCGATAGATGGGAATATTATGGGACAATCATTGACAATAATATTAATAAATTAATTCGAATTCGTAAATTTAAGTAAACTCTAATCGGCTAATATAACTTCGATACAATTGACGTGTTAATCTTTAAATAGGTGTTTAATTGTTTATACTAATAAAAAAATGAAACAACAAAAATAAAGTTCTTTGTTTCCCGAGTAGTTTATGTTTAGATTTGAGCGATTTTTTCATATACTATACAAAATTTAGTACCGATTTTACCGATTTTAGTAATTCTTTTAAACTCAATACACTTATGGGAAAACTTTACTATATAAAATATTAAGCTACTATTCTTATTATCATAACAAAGTCGGTTTGTTGAAAAAAATCTTTAAATCTTATGGATCCCTTTATACATTTTTAACAAACGTTACTAATCACATTTTTTGTGTCTGTAAATCAGTTTGTCAAGAAGTATTGATATTGCAAACCGACTGTAGAATTTATGGTTTACATTTGTCTTTGTTTTTGACGTTAAACAAACCTTAAATAAACAATGAAATATATTCAATTTAAGAGGTATTAATAGCCTCTTGTTATTGAATCCTAAGGAGTAATTAATTGCTCTTTGTTCTTACATTTAAATCAAGTTGAAAATTTGTCCACAAACATTCGTTTCGAAACTGTATTTGGAACAATTATTTTAATTAAGCAATGGTAGTGTTTTATTATTATTACTACTTATATGTAATATAATTCTTTTATTAGAAGATGAGGGTATATAGATCCAGCTCTCAATGTGTCTAATATAATATGAATTGTGGTTTCGATTCACCCTACGGCCAGCTGAATTTGTGGTTAATTGATATTTATTTATTTATAAAGGTACGTCTACAATTGTCTAAACTAATATTACAATAAAATAATGTGACTTATGAACTACGCTAAATGTAACGATTTCTTACAGACACTCGTCGCATGAATATTTTGTTTTACGACAAATCTATTAATGTGTATACATTTTACATACTCCCAATAAATAGATACCAAGATGGAAATCAGTTTAAAAAACCAGTTATACAATACTCATAACAGGTTTTTATACCTACTGCTCGAGTAGATGCATCAATGCTGTTAAAGTGCTACATCAATAATATCACTATAGCTATTTATGATCTTGCAGAACCTACATATAGGTGAACTTGTTGATATGCATTGGATATGCTGGACTTTCCACTTCACTTAGAAGACATCAAGCTGGTATCCCAAGAGCTTGGTTTAATAAATAGAACAACGCTTTTACAGTTGTGTATATCGCAGGTTAGGTTATACAATAACCTTCCTAAGCACATTACCGATTTGCAGGATATAAAGCTCAATAATCATGATAAGCAAGTTTTATTGTCGAAAGAGTGGATCATTAAATGAATGATAGTGATGTCTAGAAGTGATTCCCTCTCTGTATAACAACTAAAAATGATAATAACTGTAAACAATTGAAATACTGTAAAAAACAATAAATTAAAATACTGTGTACCCGATCGTGTTTATTATCGGTTCTTCTCGACGACTGAGAAGTTTTCCGAACCGGTAGTAATGTATTGATATTCATAAGTGCCATTTTAGAGCCTAAATTGAACAAAATATTTTTGATTTTGATATTGTTCAACCAATTATGGAGTATTATTGTCATCTCTGAGCTGGAACGTCCGAATACCAGTTTGGGATATGAGAATTGACTCAAAAACGAGCTGTGAGAATCGTTGCCGATCTCAAACTTACATGCGGTATCGCACCTTTAAGTTTAAGGAGAGAGTTTGCTTCCTTGTGCATATTCTACCATTGGTTGTGTTCCGAGGAATTATTCGACGTGATGCTAACAGCTACCTTCTGCCAACGCACCGCTCATCGTCAGCAGGGAGTTCATTCCCACGCATTGGAACCTAAATAATCGAGGGACAGCTCGATTCAGATGAATTTCCTTTCCCCGAGCGCTTCAGATCTGGAATGAGCTCCCTCCCAAGATTTAGCTGAC
The DNA here is from genome assembly GCA_033032175.1 of Saturnia japonica. NCBI lineage: Eukaryota > Metazoa > Arthropoda > Insecta > Lepidoptera > Saturniidae > Saturnia > Saturnia japonica. Next base: position 13,097,718 of record CM065314.1, read on the forward strand.
TACAATATGGTTTTTTTTCAAAAGGAGGTGTATAGGCTGCGGTGATCGTTAACCATCAGACAGCCCCACGCTTGATTGTCACCATCGTGGTATAAAAAAACCACTGATTGTGATAGAATATGAAACTAGATACAGCGAACATAACCATTGAGCATATAGGTAACCTTGTTTGCTTAGTCTTGGCTTTTTGTAAAGCTGTTAATAGCAGATACTTGTACACTTTGATTTTATTTCAAATACATTAACCTATAGATAATATTATTGGTTGCCTGTAACATAAATTTATGCAGGAATTTTATTCGGAGCGATGAATCTTATTTACTCACTTCAGAATTGAGTGACTGATAAAATGTCTACCAAAAATTAGGGTGATTCAGAAAAAATATACGTAATCAGAACTGAAATGAATATGATTACATAAAATTATGTTTTACATAGAATACAATTTTTCCTTCAAATATTTTGGATATTAGGAAAATATTCCGTTTGTTTCCATATAATGTAACATAATTTAGTCATGGCAGAATCGCTGGAAGATCTTGGCACAATGCTCGATGGCCTCGACAAAGTTTCTCAACAGGTGGGCCTTAAAATGAACATGGACAAGACGAAAATCATGTCGAATATCCATGTGGTGCCCATCCCAGTAGGGAACTCTTGTCTAGAAGTTGTTGAAGAATATGTCTACCTGGGACAAACAGTCCAGTTAGGTAGGTCCAACTTTGAAAAAGAGGTCAGTCGACGAATCCAACTCGGCTGGGCAGCGTTCGGGAAACTGCGCGACGTCTTCTCGTCCAAAATACCTCAGTGCCTCAAGACGAACGTCTTTGACCAGTGTGTGTTGCCAGTGATGACATACGGCACAGAGACGTGGTCACTCACTGTGGGCCTCATAAGAAAGCTCAAGGTCGCTCAGCGAGCTATGCAGAGGGCTATGCTTGGTGTTTCTCTACGAGATTGAATCAGAAATGAGGAGATCCGTAGACAAACTAAGGTAACCGACATAGCCAAAAGGATTAGCAAGTTGAAGTGGCAGTGGGCGGGGCACATAGTTCGGAGAACTGACGGCCGTTGGGGCAGAAAGGTTCTCGAGTGGAGACCACGCACCGGAAAGCGCAGCGTAGGACGGCCCCCCACTAGATGGAAAGACGACATAATAAAGGTCGCTGGGAGCCGTTGGGTGCAGGCCGCACAAGATCGGTCGCTCTGGAGATCTATGGGGGAGGCCTATGTTCAGCAGTGGACGTCCTGCGGCTGAAATTATGATGATGATGATGAATTTTGTTATTAGTCTTTGGTATTGTCTGTCTGTAAGCAACGTCTATTGTAAACTGATATAAGATACTGGGATATAATTTTTTTCTAAAGCGGTGATAGTATTTATAACATTCATTAATATAGTATTTTGTCAGGGTATGAATTAAATAAAGTTTATTTGATTTTGATTATGAATCTCTTCTCTTTCTCTCTCTGATCAAGAAAAGTGTAGGTAATATTATACCAACGCCCATTACGTCTTATTTACATGAATAAAATAAAAATATTATATCGACGTGTTGTTGGAAAGGTTAATTGACAAACGTGTATTTGATGAACTTTACACGTTAGTTAATTAACCTTACCAACGTTGATATTATATTTAATCATTTAATTTTACTTATTAAAAATTACTACGACCTTTTACATCTCTTACTTGAGTATATAAAGCTTCTCAATTATAAATACTAACAAGAAATATTTTATACAGTTCAAGAAGTATAACATTGCGGTTTTTATAAGCCCAAAGTGTAGACATTTAATTTGAAATCATTTTCTCTCAGGCTGTAAGATGTGTATCTGGCAAATATTAGGATTTGCAAACATATTTCATTTGTTAAGTGTGTAGATAATTTTTGTTAAATAGCTTGAAGTACTTTGAGGGATACTTTATACACTAGTAAACACAATAAGTATTAAAATAAATAAAAACGCAAAGCCTAGTGTTGTTGTAATTCTATGTTAACATAAACAAACGTTTGCAGTCGAGTAATGAGTAAACAATCGAAAAGAACTATTAATTCAACTAATCAACAAATAAATTAAATTTTACAGAAACTACAGTACTACTTATGCCTACTTACACGCTATATAAAATTTTATGGGTACATTTTGTGGAATAACAAAGCGTTCACCGTGAAAAAATACTTTTATTAAAATTGAGTAAACAACGCGGTAGTGGAAACAAAAATAACGCGGCAACGGGAGTGCGCCTCGCTTCGCCAATTTCAGCTTCGACACATACTGTGTTATACGTGTGGACATATTCCAACTATTTGCTTGATAAATATTAATTTTATTGACGGTTTCACTCTTTGTAAATCATAAGAGCTGTGACTTATATTATAGTGGTAATACCAGTGAAGTGCGAAATGTTTAACCATACAAGCAGTTCGTATAAAGGCGGAACTCCTTCGTACAGTCGAAGTATACATTTAAAAACGCCAAAAGGTTAGTTAGCATTAATCAATTTAAATAAATAATAATGCTTATTATACAATTTTCATGTTTTATTTAAAAGAATTCAATTTTTCAATTTTCCTCAGTTTATCCTCTTAAGATTATTTCGAATGCTATTAAGGGATTTATAATGCTTAGTATCCGTCAAATACAATACAATATCAATGAAGACAAATTATGAGATACCGCTTATTTCATTACTTGTTCGGAAAAATTTTCGAATCAGTGAACGTAACCGGAGTAACCACAATTCAGTTGAACAGTTGATTTCGAATAAATTGATTTATAATGTTTTTTTTAATTGCATTCGATTGTTGTTAACGTAGCTACTTATTACTTACTTGCTCATCAGAAATGTGTGGCAGTGAAAAGGTTAATCGACTATCGTGTAAAGTTTGCCATACACATGTCAGACAATTAGAATTTCCAAAGTTGATATCACCGAATAAAGTAATCGTTTATACTCACTTCTTCACTTGTGTATACAAAATACAGACCACGACGCTCAGCGAGACAATGTCTCTTCGGTTCTAAATACTTAGTGAGGCTACAATGCGGATAAACCGTCACTGCAATTTATCCATGGCATCAAGAAAGCATTGGGCAGAATCGTCCCAGAGATGCGAACAATATCCAATGCACAGTCCAACTCACGTGAGCCTTATGAAGAAGTTAAAGTTATCCGGGCGTGAAAAAGCATCGTATTCTGTTCAGGTTGCCTAGTCTCCTGGATTTTGCTGAAATAACACATCGAAAATTCGAATTCAAAAGATTTATATAAATCCTATCTACTTCTAAATTCAAAATTGAATTTATAGTATGTGTAGATACAATCCATAGTAGCATACTCTTCGAACGCAGTACACAAGTGTAACAAACTAAGAAGCTTGTGTAAGGTTATTACAAATCGATACATAGTTTGTCAAATTTACGTAAGGGTAGGTACGTAGAACAAACCAATACATAAAGACGGATGGAGTTTACGAAATAGCCACATAAATTATATTGACGCAAAACGATGCAATGAATACGTCAAACTCGAATTACGACTGAACTAAATAGTTATAATGGGATCATTCAACGGTTATTTTATTTAAAGGAATAATTCCTGCAATAGTAGAAGTCTTGGTATCACGTTCTTTGGAATTCATGTGGAATTTATATTATATACACTCAATTCATTTCAAATAGGTACATAAAATCGAGAATATTATTTTCAATAAAGTACATATTAGAGAATTTTTTGAAATATAATTTAATTTAATACTTCTAAGTTATTAGATTTTTTATTTATATATAACGAAATCAACAATCAATTGCTCTGAAAGGGATTTAAATACTAAACGCTAGCCGCCATGCCCGCCGTGCTGCTTTAGTGCGTGACGTCACTAGATAATAAGCAAGTTCTGTCAAAAGTAAACAACATTGTGAGCGTGCTTTAAATCTTCGAAAGAAGAATATAATTTTTACAAGCAGTTGTCGTTTACTATATGATGATGTCACTTAGGAGACAAAAAATATTGCATTTTAATAAACAAAATATTAAAATGATACGTAATTTTACATTTTAAAATTGATATATTTCAATTTCTTAGGGCAACAAGTACCTTTTGTGCTACTTTAGATCATTTGGTCCACATAGTAAAATAAACTATATTATAATATCTTGTTCATTCATTTTAAAATGTAAATTCTGATAATAAGTTTATATAGTAATTTAATATATATAATATACCGTGTAGTAAGCTTCTCAATATTTGTATGCATTTTTAAAGTAAATACAAAAATATATTCGTGGAAGTCTAGAGTCATAATCTGCTAGAAGGATATGGCGCGAAAGATAATATCGCTTTAAAGTAATACGATCTACACAGTTTACAATAGTAATAAGATTTTATAATATGCAGGTGGCGTACCTATCGCGTTTCCTACATTTCTATTAGAGAAGCCAGCGAGAGTTTAATTAAAATAGGATTACTAATTTTGTATCTCTCATAATGATCCCATAAACGCTGTATAGGTTCTGCTGTAGAAATTTTATAACATAATAAGTTTTCTATGTTATCGTGCATTTACTAGCACCATACTACATAGAAAATATAATCAACTAAGATATGTATGTGCCAATTTATCTATAAATATGTAGTTCCTAATTTGTTGTTTATAATATAAATTGAAAGGCAAGTAATAAAAAGAGAAGTTATTGTTAAAATTTCAACTTAATTTATTTTCATTATCCACTATTATAGCCACAAGAATTTATTGGACTGTATTTATACACAACTATGTTTATAATTAAATAATATATGTTGCAGCTTTCGTATTTAACGAAAATAACGTGATCTTGTGTCTTGTGTGTGTACATACTCTCATATAGGTATCTCTAAATGGCGTAATTGTATAATTCTTTTTCAGACACCAACAAACAAATAAAACAACTTACATGAGATAATCTTTCTTCTTTCATTGTAACATCAAAGTAAACAAGCTATTTCGAGATATTATAAAATGAGATTTTATGTTGTTGCATGTTGCCAATGATACAGTATGCAACTATATTTAAAAACATGAATTATTGTCGGTCTATTTATGTATGCCTATACTCGTTTAATGAAATAAATATTAAGATCTGTAAACGTCCTGTAAAATGCTTAATTTAATTCTTATATTGCAGTTAGATGATAAATACTGGAGAAATTAAATCAACGTATTATTTCAGTTTTCATATAGTAATCATAATATTACATAGATATAGCGAACTTACTTATATATTGAGTATCAAGTGCTTGGAATGTACAATATTAGTTTAAGACTATACCGTCACATAATGAAATAGTTTAATAACATTGGCAGAAAAATAAAGCGAAAGTTGTCTTTAGCAAACTTTATTTTTATACGAAATATGGATAATTTTGTTGCTTTAATATTCATAATATACATAGCATCTCATTTATTTTATTGCATCTCATTACTATTCATAAGCATTCTTATCATGGAAAAAGGATGGGTTTAAATGTTCTAAAAATAGTACTTATCTATTATTAAGGAGTCTTAATCACACGTCACGGTCGTTTGACGAATCCTGTTAAAAATACCACACAATATTTTAAAACTTAAAAAATTTTAATATAAATGTACCTAATATTAAACTTTAATAATTTGTATGTGCAATGGTGCATAGATGGTTATATTTTAAGCAAACTTGGCTGGCAGACTACCGGACGTATAGTTGTGCCAATAAATAACATCCGTGTATTTTATTACTCGTGTTTGTCGAGTTGTAAAAACTAAATAAAGCCAGCAATAATGAGTAAATAAAAAATAAAAATCGCCTTGAGAAAGTCGCAAATAAAACATTAAGTCACGGCACACGGCATCTGCATTTAAATATTATTGCACACTCAACTTTTCCACGGATTTTCTTCGCGGGTGCCGGCGCCAGAAAATTATCAGTCGAGCGAGAAATTAAAGTAACCGTGAACGGCATAAAATTAAGTAAGTCTCTTTCAGTCGTTCCCGGTCTGAAGGTCTTAAAGGTGTTGACGGATTTTTCCTCACGACTAACTTACTCCAATTTCATTCTATGCATTCGTATTTGTACAGTTTATGAAATTATAACTTACAATTAATTAACCGTCTTATTTGAATTTACATATAAAATTACTGCATAATGAAGAAAGGGTATTTAGATAACTCGTATCTATTTTTGGCGATACTCAAAATGCAAATACTTTGGAAATATTTCAATAGTGATTCTAATATTTAATTTTATAATTTATATCGTTTCCTAGATTACAAAATGTGTGTCCTCTTGGCCTGTTGCTTCACGAATGCTACTGAATCGATCGCCGTTGCTCACTTACGTCGCAGCGGAAGTGCATAAACAACCAAGCCGGAAGCAGATATTAGAAATATATACATTATATATACATCTATGATACATACATGTTAAATATTTGTATATTGTAAAAACTATGCTTCGTAAATTAACAAGCTATTTCTGTTTCAACTAATCCATAATAATTATAATGCTTAATTATATTAAAACCAAAACAGCAACTTTTAACATTCCAGCAATATACTAACAATAAAACTCAATACAATTCATTAATTGTGAATAAACTATCTAAATTATATAATTAGATATAATATAATATATTTAAATACCCCTAACACTACGTATAAATGCGAGTAGCCAGCAGAATCTTTTTTATAGTAGTACATACAACATAGTTACGTCACTTTGCATGATGGTAAGAGCAGTACAATTCAAGAACAACGGCGTCCATTGACGGCCGTTTTCAATAACATATCTGAGTTTATTATCCCCGATTAGTACTATATTTAACTTAAGACATGAGAGAGGTTAGAGAGGTCTGCAATCTATCGACAGTCGTCACTGGCCAAAATGCGGCAAATCGAAAAAGTGTCATTTTAATGGGTTTATCACATTGTACATGGTTGCCACGATCCAGTCGAGTATAGATCCCTACCACACCGTTCGATTACTGGATGTACACCGGCTGATTCCTGAACGAGACATGCGTAAACGTGAAATTATGACAGGTATTACACCTGGTACATGATGGTGGCGATCCAGTCGGATACTTTTGTCTTATCCTACCACCCAGCAACACCCTCTACATCTTTTGAGTTCAGTAGCCTATTTTATTATATAAGGTTGGTCTAAAAAATATAACATATTACATCCCTTTTACAAGTAAGTTCATTTTCATTAACATTTTCGCTTCCATATTTTTTCAGTTAATTTTAATGAAACTTGTGCATACGATTTTTTTACTTGTTATATACTAATGTATGTTTTCTGACTATTGCAACACTTCAAAAAAGTTTTACTTATTTACATCAGAGTCAAAGCACGGGTTTAATCTACATAAGTATTCAATAGATTTGTCTTAATATTTTACAGTTTCTGATTGAAGGACTGATTCACAAAAACCTATTTTATTAAGTTAAATAATTCACAGGAAACTATTTGAAATAGTATTCTACGTTGAAAACTAGCACGTTTCCTCCTCTTTGTTATCTGTAAAAATGGTTCTAAACGTTTTCATGTCAGGTGAGATTGGAGGGATCTGAACGTAGATTGCAGTGCTTACCTGTCTGGAACGAGACACGCGGTATCCATTATACACGGCTACTAGAATGTTTTGATCACTTCTACAGAATGCACTTTAGATATGCACATATTTTATAATGCTTTATTACAAAACAAAATTAAATAAATTCTAAACCATATTCCACGTGTTTATCGATGTTCTATCGCCATGATTCTGCTGTATTGTAAAATATTAAAATACCTAGAGACACATGCACACTTTAGAGCTAACGTCGAATTTTAATTTCTTTTATTTGTTTAACATTTCTAAAATTTAGTGTCTGAAATAATAGGTGCATTATTATAATATGCACATACTTATATTATTTGAAAACTATAATAAATATCAAAATATGTTTTGAAGCGAAACCAAGCTGCAAAATCATATAAACTTTTACGGTGGCTTAATTTTATTGTTCGAAAATAAATAAACAGTAGGTATATAGTCAAGTCGTGCGCGAGCGGAGGACTTTAAAAAAAGATTTTAATTTTTTAAGAAGCGTTTATTCGCGACCATACATGTCTTAAGACTAACTTAAAGATACTCTTAAAACTACGAAGCAAACACCAGACGCGCCTTACAGGATCAGTTTACTGCAACGTTGCGTCTGGCTTCTCTAGAATACAGACTGCTGAGTAGCGGTATTCATAGAGGGTGATTCTATAACTCCTCCCTCCTTAAGTTCGAAGTTATCCTGAATAGGAGAACTTCGAATACATAATTTAAACAATTTAACACGGTACTTATGAACTAGTTTACAGATTATTACAAAAATGAGTACATATAATATAAGAGTCCAAACGCTAACACTTTTCACTTCAATAATTGCCTTTTGGATTTCACTATTTTCACTAGCACTGAAACTTTTCTTGAGGGTGAATGATAGGAACTTTAAATCCATGAGATCGACATCTTCCAGGTTCAATGGTCTGGAGGATTCTCTTTCAGCAGGTAAGTGTATATTTGGCAAGTTTACAATTGGGAGTTTGCTGTATGTTATATTTTCATTTTCTTTCAGATGTATTTTCAGCGTTATGTTATGAATTTTTACTTCACAAGGGTCATCCAGGGTGAGTATGTAAGTACCCTTAACCTTAAGACGAAATATTTCGTCGATACAAGTTCTGGTAAGTACTTCTTCATTTTTACTGTAGAGAATCCATTGATTGGGGTACAGCAACTGGACCTTAACTGGCTCGATGGTAACTGGAATCTGGCTGCATGACGTCACATTGTCGGCGTACGTCATCAACTCAACAACGCAAGCGTGAGTGAGCAGTTTGATCTTCAACCCTTTTGCTAGCAAGTAGGGGTATTTGGGTAGAATTATGACTGTGGAATTACGGGATAGCACAGGTAATGGAATTAATTTATAATAGCTATAAGTATCCTCCCAATTAGAGGTATTTCTAAAAGATAAGTGATTCGATTTGCTTTAAAATAGGCTTTTAAAGTTATGGTTTGTTCTATCTTAATTAAATTCTCTGAAGTAGGTGTATATACTAATTTCTCAAACTTATTTATTTCCTGCAGAACACGTAACAACTTATTCGACTCTATGATAGATTGATGTAAAATTCCTAATCTACTTAAAGCAAAGTTAGTTTCAATCTCATTCAACTTAATATGAATCGCCTGAAAGTTGTGAATTAGTAAATTATATGTACTTATAATCTGAATTTCAAAATGTTCTTTTCTTAGTTTGTCGCTTATATTTTTAGATGTTACTGCAATTTCTTTATTAAGTTGCATGATGTTATTGTTAATTGCAAATGTAGAATTTGTTAACACCTCTATTGCTTCTGCAACTATACTTAGTTTCCTATTGGTATATTTTTGACCAGACTGAACTTCGCTAATTAACTTCTCATATTTGATAGCATCCTCGTGATCGAGATTTCCAGTAATAATTTTAATTATTGAACCTAATGGATTTAATAGTCCACGCCTAATTCTAATCGACGGTGTTATTTGTTCAAATTTATTTATGGCTAATATTTTTATATATTCGACTTGCTTTCTAACATCTTTAAAGTTACTTGTAAAGGTTTCATGAAAATAATTTTTAACTATCTTATCTAATTCAAAAAGACGCGCTATATTAAACTTTAAATCGTCCTGTATAGGTTTAAAATCCAATACCCTTGCTACGATCCATTTATCTGTATTGATTACAGCGACACCATTTCTCACGGGCAAAATTCCGGGGTTCTTATTCAAATCCTGAAGTTGAAGGGCCTGGAGTTGCGTCAGCATGGCTACTGCCAGAAGGACGTGGAGGTGCCTGTGAAAGGCGTTTAACGTTTTTTAATGGAACTTTTGTGTCTCTATCTTTAATTTTAACAGGGATAACATTACGCGAAACGGGACCAGTAACCAAAGCTTTTTGAAACTTAGGTTTATCTTTAGACTGTCTTTTATTTGTGACTTTAGAGAAAATGATGTCTCCTAATTTTAATTGTGGTTGTTCTTCACCTCCTCGCTTTTCCCTAACTTTAACCTTATTAATTCCCGTCTTTTCAGTAAGGAACTTATATAAAACCTGCGTTCGTTTCTTATGGTCTTTAATTAATTGTTGTTTGTAAAATTTATCAAAATTTATATCAAATGTAGAGTTTAACTCGGTATGTCCAAATACTACTTCGAATGGTGAAAGATCCGTTGTACTATGAATAGTATTGTTATAAGCCATAACGGAATATGTCATTAAGTTTACGGCGTCAGTATATTTTCGTTCGTATTTAGCAAGTCTATAGATCTCTATTATTGTGGAATGAAACCGTTCAATTAATCCCATCGAGTTGGGGTTATTTGGCGTTCCTATGTGCAATTTTATTTTATATAAGTCTGTTAATTCTTTTAATAGCTCATTATTAAATTCTGTACCCGGGTCGCAACTAATTTTCTGTGGTATACCGTAAAAAGAAAAGTAAGTAATCAATGCCCTAACTACTTCTGGTGTTGAACGCGATGGCACTTGAATTGCTTGCCCTAGCTTACTGAAGGCATCGATTAGAGTAAGATAGTGTGTTGATTCTATTGTGAATATATCGATGAATACTTCCTGGAATGGTGCATTTTGGGTTTGTGTAAGTTGTAGCAACGGTTTGATAGGCTTTCGATCGTACTTAGCAGTTTTACACTTTTCACAGGAGTTAATGATTGCGGATACTATTTCATGCATATTTGGCCAATAGTAATTTCGTCGTATTCTTTTAATGGTTTCCGTAATTCCTCGATGACAAGTTTTCCCTTCGTGTAATTTTGTAATAATTATCTTTTGTTCTTCCTCATCCTCTACATAAATCACGCGTTCCGTACATTCATAAAAATTAACATAACCTTTTTTGAATAATTCCAATATAACAATGCTAAATTCTCTCCTGTGTTCGGGGTTTTCAAAATAGATAAAATATTTAATTTTGGGTTTAATATATTTCTTAAGGAACTCTTTTATAATGTCTAAATTTCCAATCGGAAGAAAGACTTCTAGTACTTTCTGATTATTACGGGATAGATCTTTAACCTGAAATTCGTTACGATACCAGTTGAAAACTAATATTTGATTGGGTTTTGTATCAATTGTTTCATGTAAGATTGGGATACCATTAAATTCCATGTCGCGTGCGGAATGTACTGTATGAGTAGAATCAGTTTCGGATCTGACCAAATATTCACGGGGTTCTTCAACTATGACTATATCTGGTATAGATATGGGGCTAGCTGTAGCGGTTCTCTCAGAATCAGAGATTGTTATTGTTTTAGAGTCGTCCGTAGTTCGACGTCTCGCTATAGCGGCAATGTTTTCAGTTACTTCCTTCAAGTATTCCTGTAATTTCCTTTCCTTTTCGTCAATATTAACTACCATTGAAATATCATCTTCAGGCTTACCGTCACCTATTGCATTTATTTTAATACGCGATAACGGATCTGCGTTTGCATTTTGCTTACCATTTCTATGTACTATATCAAAATCATATTCTTGTAAGCGTAGCCGCCAGCGTGTAAGTTTACTGTTAGTTTCTTTGAGACTATTAAGCCAAGCGAGAGGCTTATGGTCGGTAACGATTACAAATTTCTTACCATACAGATATGGGCGGAAATGTTTCACTGCCCAAACTATTGCAAGTAGTTCCTTTTCGGTGACGCTATAGCGGGTTTCAGCGTCATTAAGGGTTCGACTTGCGTAAGCTACAGGTTTATCTTGGCCTATTGTGCCTTGTGAAAGCACGGCTCCGAGAGCAAAATCTGAAGCATCTGTCGTGAGAATAAACGGCTTATCTGGGTCTGGGTAATTTAGTATAGGGGCGTTAACAAGTAATTCCTTACATTTTTGAAAGGCTGTTATATATTTCTGATTATCTAAAGGCATACTTCGTCTCTTTTTTAATCGAGCTGTCATTGGTTGGGTAATTTTAGCAAAATCTTTAATAAATCGTCTGTAGTAGCCTATTAACCCTAAGAAACTTTTAATTTCTGTTGTAGTACGAGGTAAAGGGTAATTTAAAACTGCTTTAATCTTATCATTATTAGGCTTTAATCCTTTACTAGTTATAGTATGTCCTAAGTACAGGACTTCTTTTCTTAGAAATTCGGACTTATCCAGTTGTACCTTTAAATTAGTTTTTCTTAATCTGTCAAAAACGGTTCTTAATTTAGCTATATGATCTTGTAAACTAGAGGAATATATTATTATATCATCTAGATATACTAAGCAGTGTATTCTCTGTAGTCCTCGCAAAACGTTATCAATAGTTCTTTGAAAAGTAGCCGGTGCCGTTTTTAAACCAAATGGCATACGTGTAAATTCGTAATGTCCTGAGCTCGTACTAAACGCCGTTTTCTGTCTATCCTCTTCCGATACTTCTATCTGATGGTAGCCACTTGCCAAATCAAGGGTAGAAAAATAACAGCTACATCCTAATTTATCAAATAAATCTGTAATATTTGGTAAGGGATATTTATCGTCTATTGTGATTTCGTTGAGTTTCCTGTAATCTACTACTAATCTATTTTTTTTTTCATTGCTAGCATCTAATTTCTTAGGCACCAAGTGAACGGGTGCACTCCATGGTGAGTGAGATGGGGTTACAATATTATTTTCTAACAATTTTTCTACTTGTCTATTGATTTCATCGTTAATTACTTGGGGTTGTCTATAGGGTCGAATGAAAATGGGGTCTTCGTTGCGGGTTCTGATGTGATGTTTAACTTCATTAACAAATGTCAAGGGTAGCTTGTCGGAATAAAATATATCTTTATATTCCTTGCATAATTTTGAAATACATGTCTTTTCTTCTTCGTTCATGTGTTCAAGTCGGAGTCTCTTTAAATTTTCGTCTAATATTATGTCGACTTCCACGTCTATCATGTCTACGTCGTGACAGTTAACCCTTTCAGTACTACCTACATATTCAGTAACCTTAAAAGGTTTCGTAATTGTTAAAGCCATTGGTTTGTCTAATGTGTTTTGTATAACCGTAGTGGCATAACCATTGTGACATTGTACAATTGCTGATGGCATTCTAACTCCATCGCAAAATTTTGTAAAATTTAAAATAGCTTCTCCTGAAAATTGGTCTGTCGGTAACTTTACACGTTGTTCTGTTCGCGGGTCTAGTATGATTAGATGATTACTTTCGTTAACTATCGGAATCGTAGTAGTTTTCGTTACAAGTTTTGAGTGTTTTAAGTCTATAACTGCTTCTAACTGAATTAAAAGATCATTGCCTATTAACCCGTCATATTTGTCATCAACATCGTACACATAAAATTTATGATAGCTATCGTTTTTGAATGATGGCATGAGTGGAATATATACCACTTCATTATGGTTGCTAGATGCATGTGTGCTAATAACGGTGAATGGTTCTGTACTTGCATAGGACCTATAGAAGTTATGAGCTTTACGCGGACTCATGAATGATCGCATACTACCGGTATCGATCATAAATTTCGCGTCAATTTCCGGTATATGAATGTACGGTAACTTCAATTTAACATCACAATTTAGATTTATTATTTCGGGTGGTTTGTGTGATCTCCTATTCGAAAATTTTGAATCTCTTCACTTGCACTCTCGTCTTTCACTTTCTTACTTTCGTCCTTAGTCGTTTTAGTTTCATTCTCATTTTCGAATTTTTCATAATAATCGTTATTTTCCTGTGGCCAATATTCCTGATCATCATAGTCATTATTATCGTAACAGTAATAGTGACCGACTTCGCCTAATTCCAACTCATTAAGGCGAAAGCCTTGGGGTGGTCCCTGACCTTGATGTTTTAACGGTGGTGCAGTACGCCTAGTAACGTCGGTATTTTCTAAAGCATTTGTTGGTAGGGGAGGCCTATACCCTAACTGACCTTGGTTAATTTGTGGACGGTATCCAAACTGCTGTCTAGGCATTGAACCGAATTGTGTTGGTTGCATGAATTTTTGTTGCATACCGAATTGCTGAGGGCTTAACTGTGGCTTATATCCGAATTGCGGTGTATAACCTAACTGAGGCTTATATCCGAACTGAGGTTTATATCCGAACTGGGGTGTATACCCTAACTGAGGCTTATATCCGAACTGCGGCTGCGAACCAAAGGTTTGCGGTAATTTTACTTGACTACCCGGAACACCGAATTTAAATTGGGGTGGATTAGAGGGTTGCAATATTGGCCTAAAACCACTGGATTGAATTGAACCCTGTACTTCCCGGGTATGCCAGAGAGATTATCCTGTAAATGCGGGGTATTGAACTTCGCTTGTAATGACGTACCTGTTTGTTGCCTGCATAATTTATTTTTAGTATTATATTGTTCGTAAAAGTTCACTTCTTCCAATACAAACTCTAAAGCCTTTTCTAACGTTTCTGGCGATTTCAATCTAACTGTTCTTATCAATTGTTCCGGTAAGTTGTACAAGAAAACGTTAAGTGACATATTATTATAAATAATGATCTTTGCATTTTTAATTTCTGTGTTTGTTAACTGATTTACTTTTGATATTAATACTGCTCTAATTGATTGTATACGATTACAAAAATCTGTATAATTTTCACCGTGTTTTATCTTTATATTTTCTAACTCTATCGCAATGCACTCTTCACTCCTAGGATCACCAAAGTGTTGAGTTAATAAGTCTTTAAGTTCAGCCCATGTCTCGATGTCTTCCCTTTCACTTAGTAAGGCTGCTGCGTCATCAACTAACCTACTTGTTAATGCGTGCATCACATACAAGTTTTGTTCCTGACACCCTTTATATTTATTAATTACAAATTCACATTTCCTTAAAAATAAATTTAGATGGCGTTTATCCCCGTTGAACTGCGGTATCAGTTTCATCATTTCGTTTGGGATTATTCTAATGGTTGCCATTTTTGATACACACTAACACAAAATACGACAAAAATAAAATACACACACCAAAAATGAGTCACACAGAATATAATAAAAACCAATAAAATACAAGACACAGAAAAATATAAAAGACACGAAATGTAAATTCCTATTTTAAATATAGTGAAAAGATTTTATTTCTAATACAACAATATAACTAAAATAATAAATTTGAGAAATTATATTTGTTACTGCAATTTTTCCTTTTTATATTGTATATTTTAATTTATTACTTATAACTAATGTCTATAGAAAATTCATAAGTGAGTTTTTCGAATTTTAGAAATACACTCGAATTATTCCAGACACCTATAACTATTTTTTCGAAAAGGATTGGGATATATAGAAAGGAATAGCAAGTTGAGTCTACTCACAAACTGCCCATGTCCCTCGATGAGTCTTAGACGTGTCCTCCAGCTGCTGTGATGATCTTTGACAAATTTATTTGGTTCGAGGATTCCCGATTAAAACGCGTGGAAACGTTCGTCGCGGTACTGATTTTAAATACTTTTCACGACGCGGAAATCCTACCGGCTGCGCCAGTCAAGTCGTGCGCGAGCGGAGGACTTTAAAAAAAGATTTTAATTTTTTAAGAAGCGTTTATTCGCGACCATACATGTCTTAAGACTAACTTAAAGATACTCTTAAAACTACGAAGCAAACACCAGACGCGCCTTACAGGATCAGTTTACTGCAACGTTGCGTCTGGCTTCTCTAGAATACAGACTGCTGAGTAGCGGTATTCATAGAGGGTGATTCTATAACTATATATTACATAACAGTAATTGGTTGATGTGAGATTGTTTTTGATATAATAGCGTACTGATTTTCTATAGTGTGATCATAATTTATTAGTCTTAGATCTTGACATACAATAAACAAAACTGATAATTGTGAATTAGTTGCTTTACTTGCCGATGTAAAAGTTTCTGCAAAGTTTTTGAACTTCAGATTGTTTACAACAGTATTTAAAAAACACATTAATATAAGCTTGTTTAATTATTTTTCAAATAAGTGTTCCTTCAAAAAGAACAGTTGTATTAACGATTATCATCATGCAGTTGCTAAAATTATTACTACTATTAGGTCTTAACCGAATAATGATTTTTATTTCATTTTATTGTTAATCTTATTGCATACTCGTCCTTTAAGCCTAACGTTGTAATTTTTCTGATCTACATATTATATTGCTCTCTAAATGTCCAGCAGTTTTTGTGGCAACTCGAAAGTGTAATTTTCTAGTTATGATATAATCCACTTCACATTTTCACAATAACTAAACTATATGTAAAATACCACCTATATTATATAACTAGCGATGTTCCTGCGGCTCCGCTCGCCTTTGTTACTACGTAGCAGTTATTTACATCCCGTAAGTTTATTTTTACTCATATTGTTGACAATTCATATACCGTATCTACGCAATGGCATATACAAGGTGTCCAGAAAGGGTATCGGGTATTTGTAAGTTCAATGAAACAAAAATTATTTGTATGCAATAAAAAAGTTTATTGTTTATTATTAGCATATGAATTGGAGAATTATTTGGAAAAGATTATGTTATCCAAATGATGACCGTTACGTTGCTGGCACTCTTCTAAACGGAAACGAAGATTGGCGATAACACGTTGACACATAGCTATCGATATTGCTGCCATTTCTGACCTGATGTTTTGCTTTAACTGGGTTAGATTTGTCGGATTGTTTTGATAAACCTTACTTTTAAGGTATCCCCATGCAAAATAGTCAAGCGGGCTAAGGTCGGGGCTTCTGGGTGGCCAGTTGATGTTACCCCTTCGCGAAATGACTTTATTAGGGAATAATTCGTTAACAACTTCCATTGAGTCATTTGAGGTATGGCAAGTGGCCCCATCTTGCTGGAACCACGTTCTTGAGTTGAAACCTGCAAACTCCTGCAACTCTGGGACCAAAAAATTTCGCAACATATCGCAATAACGGTCACTATTCACATTAATTGCTCGGCCTCGTTGATCTTCATGAAAATAAGGACCAATTATGCCTTTAGCATACATAGCGGCCCAAACAACGACCTTTGGGCTATGCAGGGGTCGTTCATGCTTTCGTCTCGGATTCTCCACTGCCCAGTACCGACAATTCTGCTTATTAACATGACCATTCAAGTGAAAATTTGCTTCGTCACTGAACAGTATGTTGTTAAAGTTGTTAAATCGCTGCAGCATTTCGTTCGCCAAATTCAGTCGATTAGCATAGTCCGTATCCTTCAATTCTTGAACCAATTGAATTTTATAGGCTTTTAGATGTAAGTCTTTCTTTAAAATCGAATGTAAAGACGATTTTTTGATGTTCAACGCTTGGCTTCGCTTTCGGATGGATAAAGACGGATTTTGACGAACCGACGCCTCAACTTCTTCAATTGTTTCTTCATCGCGAACTGAACGAGGACGACCAGAGTTTTGAATTTTAACTGTCGCACCTGTATTCTCGAACATCCTGATCCATTTCCTAATGCTATCGTCACTTGGCGCGTGGCGTGTACGATATTCCGCACGATAGAGACGTCGAGCAGTCACTATTGAATCACCATTACGATAATACGCTCGTACGCAAAATGCGCGATGCGTCCCCGAGTACTGTTCCATCGTGACTAAAACTCCACAAAATGGCGGACGCCACGAACCCCTCCCCGCACCCTTTAGACGCCCCGTTTCGAATATGGCGCGAAAACAAATACCCGATACCCTTTCTGGACACCTTGTATTTTCTGTGTACATTTTTCATCAAAATTGGTTGATAATTTTTATTGTATTATACGATTTCTAATATATTAATATCGATTCTTATAACCTCTCGATTATAGAATGGTTTATATATCCCGTCTACAAAATTCAATCAGAATCGATTGAGAATTGATGGAAATTTAATTTTATGAAATTCTTTTTTAACGATTTCTAGAAGTAATATGGACAATTATTATAGCCCATTAGTTATGTAATTACTTATATTTCCTGTGTAAAAAAATTGATCAAAATCCAATAAGTAATTAATTAAATTTAGAATTTTTGGATTTTTTTACGATTCATAAAAGTGATAATGAAAATTTCCATAGCCAATCATTCATGGAGTGACATACTTTCCGTGTACAAAATTCATCAAAATCGGTCAAGAATTGAAGATTTTTTTTAAATTTTATTTAGATTTCTAAAAGTTATATGAAAATTTCTTATTATCAATTGACCAATGATATAAGCATCCCGTACACAAAATTTCATACGAATCAGTCAAGCCGTTTTTGAGTTAAAATATGGAAATAAAAATAGACAAACAGACAAACATTTTTAATGGCAGATTCGTGGTCAATTTCGTTCATATAGTGGTATGCCTATCGGGAAATTTTGGAAAAATACTAAAATACACAGACAACTACGTATTTGTTAATATAGAAATATAGGCAAATAATAATTAGGTATGTATATAAAATAAAATAAAAACCATCAAATAATAGAACGAGACTCCGACAAAACTCCCTAAAATTAAATTAAATATAATCAGATTGACGATTTTTAAATTTTATGCAATAATTTCGTTATGAAAAAAGGTTTCAAATACCTGAACTTTAGTCAACAATGTGTTTCACAAAACGGGTTCTTCAGTAAAGGTACATTCGAAAACATCCGTGTGTATGCAGGCTAGCTTCCGTAAGTATATTAAATTCTATGAGCAGGTTACCATACGATGCTCGGTTATGCGATGCGTTGGCTATATGCGCTTTTGAATAACGAAATTGCAAAAATTCTTCCTTAGAGACAATACGTTTTCCCTAACCTTTAAGTGGATAGTTTTATTTTACGAGAAGCTGAAGTTTGCTGAAGTACCTACTTGTGGTATTCAGAGGATCTAGACAAAGGAAGAAGAAAATTTCTACTGATGCTTGTCGATTCAGTTTCATTACAGAGTATTATTATAATACAAAAATTTTGCTGGCCTGCTCGTAAGGAGTTGGTAGTTTAATCTTGTTGCATATTCTGCAGAAAACCTTAGGAAGAAAAGTTACATGTGCTGCTATAGTAAATTTTACTAATAATTGTATTCTGTTACCACGACAGTTTTATAGTAATAAGTTCTAAATTATTATTAAGTTTTATTATGGTATTCTTATCAATACTGCACGAGATTTCGGTCAAGTACTGTTTTCCCTTTATCACTTTCAGTGTTAGGGACCCACGTAGTGGGCCCACTCTTGCTACATTCGCGGGTCTGCGGAGCCAGGCCGCGGGATGGTTTCACTTTTGCCATAATCAACGTGAGTTCACTAGTAAAATGTATGGTGGCATGATATATGACTGATGTGACGTAGATGGAAACTGTAGAGAAGGCGAATAGTTTAAAAAATATTTCCTTAGAACCCGTCTGAGCCTTTTTATATCAGATTTCAGCAATTCTTTAACACAGGTATTTATTATATCATCGAACAAAAAACACGCTGTGGAAGTTAACTTAATTCATAAAATGGTATTTAGCTGTTTAGATATAAATACATAATTACATAACAATATTTTAAAGTATTAGAAACTATATTGCCCATAAAAAGAGAACATGAATGTATTATCAACCATGAATCTACTAGAAACATACTATTAGAAGGTCTTACCAAGAAAACGAAAAATGTTCATTATTAAACTGAGACCTGCGAAAACCTTACGATGTAGAAATGTTGTCTTCCAATTACGGCCAGCATGAAGCCGTTGACTATGTGTTTACGTTTCAAATGGGTGGATCTCCTAAAGAAAGCCTTATCTCGTACCACCCTCTTCCTTCAATGCTCTTTATTGCGACGGAGTCTGAATACTTTGTATAAGATCGCAATTGTCTTCAAACCTAGATAGAGCATCGTTTAAGTTTTAGGCGAATTATTTGTAGTTATAGTATACAAAATCAATAATAATCAAATGTAATCAATATTATGTGTTAGATGAGTATTATAGCTAACAAATTAAAAACATCATATATAATTTAAAACATAATATATTATGTCTATACAAATAAAATGATTGAGGTTTGCCGAAGTGCGCGCATCATGAAAAATGTACTGGATAGATTTTGTTCTTTTTATTACTCCTTAGATACCTTGGTTCTTATCAGAAAAAAGATAATATTTTCATTAAAAAAGGTTGTTGAAGTTTTAAGAAACTATGACTTTTATAAGCATTACGCTTTCTTCTGAAGTCCATGCTAGTGAAGCCGCAAGCACAGACAGCTAGTACATAATATTAAATTTCTCAAAGATGTTTTTCCTTGAATCGCCGTATCAACCGTTAATCCATAATCAAAATGGTTCCTCGCTCCTGATGAAACATAATAGTTTACAATTAATGTTTTTTTTTTCATTACGAATCTGTTAATGCTAATAAAAATAAAGGCACCATTTTTTAACAGTTTGTTTAACTAATATGGCAGCTGTTAGTTAGATGGTTTACATTCTATAATGTGCGAAATACGTCACTGCAGAGGTTTACCGCCATGTGTGGCCATGTGAATGTGTATGGTATAGTGGTCGTGACCCCGTCGGGTACAAATTCTTACCACGCTGCGGGGGTATTTGATATACACCAAAACATGGAACTCTTATCACTTACACCACAACTTAGAGATTTATCACTGGCGTGCTAAGGTGTGCTTGTTATTACAGTTTGTTTGGTACGACTGCAGTCGTTAGTTAGGGGCGCGCGTATTCTTCAAAGCTGGGGTTTATCTGTGCTGATTGTGGACCTTTTTCACAACTTTCAAATTAAGCGTTAACAAGAATGGGGTTTATCTGCATTCTTTGTGAGACAAAAGAGTACGGAGTGGTGTAATTAAGGCTATAGTCACAGTTCTTTGTTGAATGATAAGATATGTTGGTAAATAAATTTTAGTACAAGAAAAAAATATCACAAAGTAATTAATGTCGAAAAAGAGTTCAATGGTTGAATCCAACTCGGCTGGGCAGCGTTTGAGGGGCTCTCCAATATCTTCTCGTCCAAGATATCAAAGTGTCTCAAGTCGTAAAACTTTGACCAGTGTGTGTTTGTTACCAGTGATTACATTTGGTGCTGAGACGTGGTTGTTAACTATGGGCCTCATAAGGAAGTTAGAAAGTAAAAAAAGAAGAAAAGAATTACAGAGGAAGTTATTTACAGGTTAAATTATTTTGCGAAATATCTTCGGGGGATAAAATTTTATAAAATTACATTATGTTTCTTCCGTTCTTATAATTTTTTATCAAATTCTTGACTTTATTAATTTTTTTTCTTGAATTATTTATTAAAAAAAATGGTCTTATTTCACAGTTGGGAAACTTTGGTTTGAATTTGGTGGGATTTGAACAGATTTTAAAATTGTTTTTGAACAGTTTATGACACTAATGACAAGTTCAGAGAATGAAAACGCTCACAAGGAAAAACCCACAGCGTGTTGTGGTTGCTTTAAAAAATTATATCGTGAAATTCTTGCAATGAAATTTTAAAAAAGAACATGGCGCGTTGTGGTACAGAAAAGCCACAGTGAATTTTTGTGTCGTAATGTTTTATGTTATTCGACCACAACTCGATGTGGTAGTGAAGAAAGATCATAACGCGTTCTGAGATGTAGTTGGTGAAACCGAGGTTATTTCTGACCATCTCCTGCCGCTGTTAACATAAACATAAATTATGATTACTTAAAGTTATTCATGTAAGAGGTATTTACAAGTTGACTTCTGATTTCGACATATTTATAAGATACAAGCTTAAAAGTATTTTGTTTGTGTATTCATTAACCACGACATTACCTTTTGCCTCAGTTCGTTTATATCTAAGTTGTTTTTATGACATTTATTATAGTTTTTCTGAGAACTTTTTAACTATTATTTTTTTATTAATGTTTCATGTAAAATCTATACTAATATTATAAAGCTCAAAAGATGGTGTTTTTATTTATTTGAATGCACTAATCCCTGAAAATACCAGGCAGATTTAAAAAATTCTTATCGAATTTTATAAGATTGATATATAGAATATATTGAGAAAGGTTATAGACCACAAAATATTACGCTATAACCCTAAGGAGCGGGGCAGTAACCATGAATGTCAATTAATCTGGCATGTTGTAGGTATGTACTAGAAGTGAGAAAAACGATAGATTACACGGGTACGCTGGGAGCAGCGCGGTAGAAATTCACACAAATAATTGGTGTACATATTAAATATGAATACATTTTTCCTCGAATAGATCCCGATTTCTTTGACTGCGTAACCTCCACCGTATTCGTATTATGATGTAACTGGCCCATTCAAAAATACGGTTAATTAGAGATGTTTTCTGTATAATATTATGACATTCACAAATACCGTTTCCCATTCAAGAAAATAATTCAAATGCCTATTCTTAAATTATTTCTTAATTGCGAATTCCTTTTCTTTACTAATGACGGTTATTTGAAATTTTCAATGAATGCAAAGTCAATTAGTACAAGGTTTCAGATTCGCCTCTTTAAGGTTTTTCATATTTCCGTATCTTTATAAAAAAAAAAATGTTATTTATTTCAATGAAGCTGAAATTTCTATTAATAAACTTTTTATACATAATATATCATGAATAAATTTAATTTCAATGAAGCTGAAATTTGTGTTAATAAACTTTTTAATACATAATATATCGCAAATAAATTTAGTATTACGTAATTAACATAACGTAACATAAATTAGTTGCCTATTAATGATAGGTCCTACAATAAGATTTTAAAGCACATTACCGATTTGTTTGACAATAAGGTCCAAGAATCATGTCAAGCAGGTTTTACTCTCAGAAGATTACTATAGGATGAATCATTACGTGAGTGATAATCATACCTAGAAATGTTTTGCCATTCTGTGTATTCAATAAAATAATATAATTTTTAATTGTAAGCATTACTTGCACAGTAAAAAAACATCACGTATTTTACTAGCTCTTCCGATGACTAGAATGTTTTTAGAACCAGTGGTAGTGTTTTAACGTTTATTCATATTTGACCTTCTCAGATTTGATTATGTAGTATTTTTTATTTTGAATAGTAGTTTTACTCACAATAGTTGAAAATTTATTCTTGCCCGTGATTCAAGCGATATTTTGAATAACATAATTTAACTTTAATCTTTCACTAATTATATTAATAATATTTATAAGTTAAGTTCATAATTAATAATAATTTCTTCATTGATAATCAAGTATAATATTTTTTTATAATATATATTTATTTAACATACTTTACCTAGGTATCTCTGCAGTGGACCGGAATACCTTCATCATTCATGCCAAAAATAAAGTTAAATTCGTGTTCACGTTTTGCTTGACCCATCAAAATGTCGTTTGGCAACAAATCAAGATTTTTATGTATTAAAAGATCTATCTGGACGATCAATACGCATACGAAGAGGACATAAAATAAAATTAGATGTAATAAAACGGGTAATACCAGGTGATGTGGTCGTGGCATATCGTATTCCGAGCCATGAAGTTAGAGCCACAAAAACTGATCTAATCGGAAAATAAGTAATCGTTAATGTTATGAAGACTAAAAAATACATCCAGATGCTATAGTCAATGTTGCATTGTAAGGTGCAAGGTGGTGTACCCGTTAATTTGTTATTACTATTTATATGTATATGATTTAATGAATTGGTAAATTATATAGGTTTTATCTCGGCTATTTAGCCTTTAACCACGGGTTACGTCGGCCTAGTTTTCACGCATATTATTTGAAGTAACTATATAAGTTAAATAGCTATATAGCTATCAAGTTGTATACCGACAGCGTGTCAGTACTGTCAAGTTTGAGGAATTAAGTATTAAGTTACCATGCCAAGTAGACGACTGTTAAATAAGACGTCATTCGTTTCATTCAAGGATTACGAAAAACTACAAATACTAACTACAATTTTTTTTATCAAGTTAAGATGTCCATCCAGTTTAATGTTTGACAACTAATTTAAGATTCGTTAATTCGTATTTATGAATATTCTACTTTGTGTATTGAACTCATTCATTTATCCAAAAGGCTTGGTAAAATTGTAAGTATTTTAAGAAATTAGATTGTTAGAATCAACGTATGGTATAAGTAAAGCGGATACGAAACTATGTAAAAATATATATGTATGAAAAAATTTGTGGCTAGTTATCGGTTTTCGTTTAAACACCTTCATTTTACCATAAAAACAAAGGATTTCAAAAACGATAATTTACTAAGCAAATAAATTTCAATTTTACACTTTAAGTTAATTTAACTTCTTAACGTATATAGGTCAATTTTTACTATTGATTCTCGTTTAGAACTTCCTAGCGCTACAGAGATTGAACAACAAATAATAATTATAATGTTGTTGCATGTGGATACAAAAGGTTCGCCTCTACTTTTATAGTGGACACAGTAAGTGTAGCGTGTCGAATGAGGGTAGACACTAGAAACTGCCCTCACTAACGAAGACTATGCCGCAAAACCAACCATTCGGCTCATGACCACGGTCTATGTAACTGGGTCGACACGTCGAGCTATCAAATAGTAGATGCGTTCTAGACTGGCTTTATGTATATTTTTAATTAAACTAAATAAAAGTTATTAGAAATATTAGTGAATTTAATGAAATTTTTGATATATGAGCCTAAAAGAACAAAAATATTTTTGCCATGAACTTTCGATGATAATTTGAGTTTAAATTCTCATGCGATAAAAAAACATTTTCTATGTCGAGACACAATACAAATATTGTGATTAATAAGTGATATACCGATATTTTCACATAATATATCTATAAGCTATATTTAGACAGTCTGTTTAATGAACAATTGAGACAGTGACTTTATTAATTCAACCCAGTATACGAATCCCTACTATTTTCTTCATGACATATCTTACTCGGTGAATAGACTAAATAACATGAAATAAACAAGGAACTACTGGAAGAGTGTCCACGAGCGTATTGCCTTCTGAACTGTACTGTATAACTTTTTTACCTTTTATTTATTATTATAAATCATCGTTAAATCCAGTTACTGGTATGCTTATAAGACATCGATGTTCGATGAACT
Organism: Saturnia japonica; assembly: GCA_033032175.1. Classification (NCBI taxonomy): domain Eukaryota; kingdom Metazoa; phylum Arthropoda; class Insecta; order Lepidoptera; family Saturniidae; genus Saturnia; species Saturnia japonica. The sequence continues at coordinate 13,122,781 of CM065314.1, forward strand.
ATTAAAATAAAATTGATATTTTTTTAAAATTTGTGTGACTTTTTGTTGGCTCCATACAAAAATTATTAAATAATAAACTGTTTCCGTTATTAATCAGTATATCCGGTTTAAATTATATTGTAGAGGAAGTTGTTATGGCACGCCATCTGTGCATAGTTATGATAATCTGGAATTGTAATATAAAGCAATACAATGCACTTTTAGAATTTTTAATCGAGTTTGTTTTATCTTGAGCATTCTTAATATATGTTAAATTACCATTATTTTCCTGAGAGATAAAAATAAAGCTATTTTTGGGTCACCCTACTATCAATGTTTACTTTTTTTTATATGTTGTAGATTTTCGTGTTTGAATATAATATTACTATTGCTAAGTTAAGTTATCAAATTAACTGCATAAATAGTAAGTATAATACTTACATTAATATTTAACTATACATATAAGACTTCAGAAGGGAACCGGTCCCAGAAAATTACTGCAAAAGCTTGCTTTCTTACAGACTTGTTTTCTGAAAGATTACTAAACGGTATCATGATAATGTACTAAATAACTAAAGACGATTTAGATGAAATGAATAAACGATTAAAGAAAAGGATTAATTTACCAGTCGAACAGAGAAACAAGATATAATAGAAAAGAGGAAATAGGATCGGTAAACGGGTTTCTACTCTTACTGTACTTAGTAGATAGAGTTATTAGATTATTCCCAGTCTGTGTTCTGGTTGTGTATTCGTTGAAGAATTTGCCTGTTTTGTGGCCCGACTTCAAGTGTTAGATGTATACAAACGATGCCGACTATATCGACGGTTCCAGTTTCCAGGTTTATGTCGTTAGGTGCGCATTTGAGCATTATGCCAATATAAGAAATCCGGATGAATCGTTTTATTATGTTGATATGTCTTTTTTAGTTTCCAACGATGCTTAATGTATCGTCTTCAAGCTACTTGAAGTATTGAACATATCTGAAATAAGTCTCTTACATCAGAAACAATGAATAAAATGTTTTTACGTGTCCATTTATACTATTAATATATTATATATATATAATAATTAATAAGGGTACTGTATATTATATTCATGTATCTATTATTAAATGATTATATATAGTTGTTTAATTAATCTTATTATTTAAAAATAAATTTTATTGTATAACTCATCTAAATATATAATGTTATTTGAAAATTTCAAGTGAGGGCAGCTAAAAACCAACAGCTAATAAATATGCACTTGACATCATGTTTTTAACTTAAGGATGGAAGATAAAAAGAGAAAATGTATCCACTTAAACAATTAATGCTCAACTCTGAGAGATGCATGTATGTATAAAAGATATACTAAAACATAAAACTATATAGATTACCCTATTAAAGAAAAACCATAATAGGTCAAATAGTTTAGTTTAAAAAATCGCACACATACAAATATACTAATGAAACAGTTCTCCCTCAAGTTGACAATCTGTCACCGAGATGTGTTTCAGCAGCTGCACTTGAGAGTCAGTTCAGATAGTTAATTTCTGCTTATCCTCTAAAACTAAAAATGTAACCTTACGTATCATAGATGTTGTTTAGATTATGCTCTATATTATTCTGAAGACTAAATAACTTAATTTAACTTTTAACTAAACAAAAATATTTGTATGCCCTCTCTCACTTTAGATCAATAGACGGACAGACATAGCTTGGGCATAATTATGTCATTGCCAATATCACAATCCTTGAAGACTAAAGTCTTCAACCAGTTAGCCCTACTTGCTATGACCTACGGTACCGAGACGTGGTCACTTATGGTGGGGCTCGTCCACAAGTTAAAGTCACCCAGCGAGCTGTAAAAAGAGCTATGTTGTTAGGAGTATCTCTGAAGGATAAAATTTATAATGCAAATATACATACATCAGAGAACCAAAGTAACCGATATATTTAAAAAAGTAAGCAAGCTAAAGTGGCAGTGCTTAGGTTACGTTTGTAGAAGAATTGACAACAGATGGAGTGGAAGAGTTCTTCAGTAGAGACCACGTCTTGGCGAATGTAGTGTAGGAAATTGTCAAAATAGATGGATTGACAACGAAGCGACTGGATTTGGAAAGACGGAGATCGAATCTTAGGAACCTTAGAAGGGATCTAAAATATCCAGCTGTGGACTGGTAAAGCATGATGATGATGATAATGATGTCACATATGTTTCAAAATATATACAAGTTACAGAACGTTACGTTACGCGTTACGTTACGGACGATACGTAATAGTCATTAATGAATACGGTTTAGTGTACAAAATTAAAGAAGTTTCACTTCGCCTGTGTGTAACGGCTACACGCACAATTTAAAAGAAAGTATATATATATCTGTGTATAATAATACCACTATGAAATTTTGGTATTCCAAATATGAACAGTTAAACACTGTACAAAACCATTATCCGTGCCATTCGGTTTGACCATCGCTGTGCCCATTATAGGACGTTAACTAATGAACACAAACGAGCCGAATTTGTTGTTCATTTGTGAACATTAATGCTGGATTATTTTATGTCTAGGGAAATAAAATATTTACTATAGATGTAATATAGAACAATAAAAGCTGACTGGATATATATAGGCCAAGACACTTATTATGGTATTTTTGAATTTTCTATGCAACAATAGGTACTCTTCACGGATATTCAAGTCCCAGAAAGTAGATTCAAATAAAGAAAAAACATATATAAACTTTCTATATTAATATAAAAAAGCAGAAAAGTTTTTTGTTTGTTTGTTTGTTTAAACACGCTAATCTCAGAATCGTAGAAATAACAGTTGGATACCAAAAATTCTTTTTTATATGAAAAATACTCACGAGAAATAGTATAGGCTCTTTAAGATTAGGCTACAACTCTCAGATAGCGTTAAATATTGATTTTTGTTACGTAAGTCGAAAGTCGAGGCCCTCCCGAAATGCTATAACCGCGTGCGCTGGCGTAATCGTTAACAATACGGAAATACAATGTTCTAAAATAATATTGGTCCTTACTATATATAAAAAAATTAATGGATAGTATATACCTAACTTTTATACACAACCCACAACAAGATATTTTGTGACAAAGATTTGTTGAAAATTAAAAAGTGTTGTATACATCTAACACTTGAAGTTGGGCCACAAAACAGGCAAATTCTTCAACGAATACACAACCAGAACACAGACTGGGAATAATCTAATAACTCTAAGCATTATTTTTCGACATGGCATATTAATCTTTATAAATAAAAGTTACTTCATCATAAAGACTATTTTATAAAAATAAATTTGCTCTTTAGAGTATGCTATTTCAACACATAATTTGGGAGATATTGAAAAATTTTAAAAATTTGTACTTTCGGGAAGAAAAATTATGAAAGAGTACATGGGTGCGATGCCGGCGCGGTAATTGCCGTATAAAATTAACACGGGTCAAATTGTGGGGCACAGCTAGTTATGTATAAAGTAATTCTAAACATAGTTTTTTTTCTATTTAAGAGATTAGAAGACGACATTAATGAAAAATTTACACTTTCATAATATTTCAACTGCAATAATTTAAATTCACGTCGTGTAAAGCTCATGTAGCTAGACACAAAAAACCTAAAATTCTAGTGCTAATGATACACAAAAACAAAAAGCACTCCTACACAAGCACCTTAGAATATGATGAACCATCTCTAATAAAAAATCTGCTAATTTAAGTGGTACGCTGTATGTAATGCATCATAAAACTTCTCCATCATGACAAAACAGTGGACTAATAATGAGAAGGGCATCTGTATAGTTTTACGATGTTATTTTTCTAGGCAGAATATACTCGTATTGACGTTCTTATAAGTTAAATGTGATCGACTTGTTTCAAATCTCATAAAAATATGTGAATAAAGTTTTTATATACAACTAATGTTGCAAACAAGCATACGGCTCGCCTGATGATAAGTGGTAACCGTAGCCTATGGACGCTTGTAATACCATCATACCCTGTACCCTATACCTGTACAGTACAGGTACAGGGTAAGTCAGTCAATCAACCAATCACCTCTTTGCCTAATGCATATTCAAAGGCAATCGTACATATGGAGTAAACTCCAGTCGTGCGACGGACCTGACTTACACACACACACAAACTTTTTTTAGATATCTCTAGCGTGTTGCCAACCTTAAACCTCCCCCTACCACAAAGAGCTCTGGAAACCAGACTCACCGCAGGAACACAACACAAGGTAATTTAATTATGACTGCGATCTTCTGTAGGGTGGAGGTATTCCATCAGTCGGGCTGCCCCGAGGGGTTTTCACATACCACGACGGTGGCAAATAAGCGTACAAAGTAGATAGAAATTTCTCTGTACTGTACCTCTCTTAAAATAACCAATGAAATGACATAACATTCCTTTTTGAAAATGCTGAAATATTATCCGTTTATTCCTTATACCGTCATGTCTAGCCTCTGAGACATATTTTTTCTGAGGATATGAAATGAAGTCAAACGTAGACTAAAAGCACTATTCCGTAATTCAAAATTGGTCAATTGTTTTAACATCATGGAATATCACGCAAAAAGTACGTAATTATACATGATGTAACATTGAGATGGGTTACTGAGGGGAACTCTGAAACTATAAGAGTTATATAAACATATTAATATATTTTTTAATAGAAGTCAGTAAAATGAATTCAAATTACTATCATTTAGGCCTAAATTCATTATGTCGCACTTCCGTGACATAATGCGCATGCAGCTATAAATTTTACCCCCTACTAAATGCACCAAACAAGTATAACTTTAAAAATAAATTAATTTTCGACAAAATGATTGAGGTTTAATTATCAACGTTACCTCGTGAAAACCGGAAACGGGGCCAAAGTAATCAAAGTTTCAGATATATTACCAGATTAAATTACTAATAGTGTAACTTTCTTAAACAATTAGGGAAGCTTGGAGTCATGAATCTTTCAAAGTTTACTTTGTATCGAATTATTTATTTATCGGTCACAGTACAGATTAGATAGATATCTACATATAAATATAGACATGATATGGCTATTTTGACAATGTTCAATGTATTATGTGAATCCGTTTGAAATTAATTTTGGTGTACTACTTTTATACCATCCAAGGCTAATCTAGTCTAAGCCCAGTAGTATTAGTGTGGGTCTAGCTGTAAACCAACGCTATGGAATTTTTTGGAGCATATCGCTCATCCAAAACTACAATGACATAATTACAAAAAAACGGAAATTGACATTTTGGTGTCATAAATTCCTGTTACAAAAACTATCTATAGAAAAAATATCACAATTGTTCTTACAATAGTTTATGACAGAGGGAGTGAATGTCGTTAGGAAATTGGCTTAAATTCGCTATTAAATCAATTCGAAGCTTTTAAATGTTTCTACTGAAAAATTAATATTATAATAATACATCTTTATTTATTTCCACACAAATAATATGACTAAAAACTAATTAGAAAATTAGAAGCTATAAAAATATGACAAATTAAAAACTAACGCAAATTATTACATTTAAAATATTATGCATATAATTATGTAGTTTGTGTGGACCCTCTTCGGGTAAAAGTCTCCTCCAAGGTCTTCCACTTTTCTCTGTATGTTGCTGTATCTAACCATCTTCGACCTGCCGTCGCCACCATCTCATCTGCCCATCTGACACAAGGCTGGCCTCTCGCTCTATTACCACATGGCCCAGTCCATTTTACAGATCTTAAAGTCCATCTATTGTCATCATATCTCGCCACGTGACCTGCCCGCTTCCATTTTCTCTGTAGCGAAATGACCAACCACCACAAGACACTGAAAAATTACTTAAATGTAATTTACGTCATTGTAGTTTTGGATGAGCGATATGCTGAGCTGGGGTCTTATTTGATTTTGTATTTATTTGGTAACGTTGCAATGTTATAAATTATGTCCGTGTTTCAACGTCTAATGAATGTGCTTTCTCTCACTTCATGTTTAGACCTTTTTTATATCTCGAGGAGACTGGGTCATAGTCACATTTTCCATCGAATTAACTATTCTGCGTTTTTTATTCCCACGGAGTAAATTGACAATCATTAATGTTAAACTTGAAAATGTTATCACATTTATTTGTGTAGTGTTGTGCTGCCGAATATTTTACGGTACCATTATTAGAATGGTAAGATTTTAAAACGCTCAAGATTTTTATTTATTAATTGAAATAACTGGTGCTATTCAACATACAAGATCATTTATTATTATTATTCGAAATCTCTACTAAAATTAATATAGTAACGCGAACAACGGCAAAAAAAAAACTAAGAAAACGAACGCTTTGTGGTTGATCCATGCAAGATGCGAATTTGTCTCACATATCTTTCACATATGAAGGGTTCAATATTTTATGAAAAAAAAAAACTTATCAATATTTATAATATCTCATAGGGGTTTATGTTTAGTAACGATTGGTGACCTCAGTATTTTAAAAACAATAAACCGTGGAATAGAAAATACACTCATTTGTAACAGCTACCTATAAAAAAACATAATTTGCCATTTAAAAAAAATAAACCAGCTATTCCTTTTCCTCTTGTGAAAATCAGTTTGCAATCAATTTCATACGTTCTCGGCAAACAACGTGCAAGTTGAGCGTATGTTCACTGGTTTATGGAAGGGACAGAGATAACGTTGTACTGTAAACGTAAAAAAGGTAAATGTGTGTGGTCCTAGAATTACTTCCTTTAAACCATAAGACCGCCCTTTCTACTAATTACAAAACTCAAAATGTACAACTATATATTAAGACTAGCAACCGCCCGCGTATTTGTTTACGTTAATAACAATGTGCATTTGTATAATATGTAGTTTCAGATCTGATATGTAGTTCCGAAGATTACATCCTACAAACTTTACCTCCTTAATAGTAGGTATGTATAATGCCGTAGAATACATTTTATTTTATTTTGCGATATGATTTAAAGGACTTATAGCATTTGATGCTGAGTAAAGTTTTTAATCGTTTTTGTTTCCAAAAATAATAATCCTGCGGTACTGCAGTAGTCATTCTGAGTCAGTAGTCATAGGGTACTTTAACGATTAGCTGTATGAACTACAAATATGGTTGAACTTAACGGAAAGTGACTGCTAATATTCAAGATTTAAAATTTGAAGTATTAGTTTTATATTTATTGGAAGAAAGACACAATTGATGATAACGCGAGAAGCTTGAAAAATCTAGAACAATGAAATGATATTTAATCAAAATATCTAAGAAATTAATTCAGCATAAAGCACAATATTCCCGTCTTAAGCAACTTCTAAAATTCTTCAGAATGGGTCTAGTTATAATAGAATTCGTGGCATTTCTCAAAGCATCTAAATAGTGAAATTGTCTGAAGGTAGTTTGGCTTAATAACGGTACCCTTTCCCGAAGCTTTATAATGATAATAAATTCAATATCCACCCATCAAGGCATTAATAACCGAATTCATTGTTTATTATAATTATTATATGTATAACATTATACGATATTACAGTATCGGAGTAAAATTATTATAGGAGCCGTAATAATGCTATCTCCTTTACGGAAATTGATACAAGTTAACGGCGCACCGATGACGCGGAAAATTTGTGGAAATATTTGCTTTGTCGATTGACTTTCTTGGTTCATTATTATTATTACGTACAGTCGATAAGATAAAAGGTTTAATTATTCTGTCACTGTTAAAATGTCTATTTTTTAAGATTGTGATGTAGACCTTTAATTTAATAAATTATACAAATTCAGTTACAATAAAATCCCAATCTAAATTAGCAAATTAACCCTACTATTATCTCTATAGCTGAAAATCCATTTCCTTGTAATTGTACAAATGAGCTATTTTTCTGTATAGATACTATGAGAAAATTAAAAATTTTGATATTAATTGCTTAATTATGTTGTCAGTAAATTTTATGATTTTTATTTTTCCTTATCTATAATCAAAATAGATGTCCAATTAAATTGATTGTGAGGCGATATTAAGCTCATTACTTAGACAACCTTGAATATTTTGTATTGATATACTTCCTAGTGTTTTGCGCACTCTTTGTTATAGGTATATATTGTAAGGGTTAGATTATAAGAAATTTATAAATCTGAAAGCGTGTATATTCTGGGAAAGTTTGAATGTATTTAGATCTGTGATCCTTATATATATATATATTAGTAACTGTGCCCCACGGTTTTATCCGTGTTAATATTTTGGATAGTAACTTCCGCTACACCTCTATAGGGGTTCAATAGAAAAAAAACGATCTTAGCGGATGTCTTCGTCATAATAACTACTTGTATGCCGAAAAGCCGAATCCATTCGGTGTCTTAAGCTCTGTGTTGATAGATCAGTCAGTCAGCCACTGTTTCCTTTTACAATTATTTAGGTTTAGATTATAAGTACGTAAATCGTGTATGTAAAGTGTATACTCACTTTATTTTGTTAAAAGATGTTTTAATACATGTTTTATTAATCAATTAAACTGATTTAATTTATGTTAGTAATTCCTCTTAACATTTTAATTAAAACAATAATGCTACTCTTAAAAACTATAAATATGATACAAACATAAAAAGAACACAGTCTGAATTATTTTTCGTATACAAATTATGAATCGTTGAATGAAAACGAAAATGAAATTGAATTTTAATATTCTAATCTCATAAAAGATTTCTTTTCTTCATGAATACACAATAGAAGTGATGAGGATAGCAAAAATGTAATCCCTAGAACCATGCTTAAAACAAAGAGTTCTCTGGAACTACTCATTTCTCACATTTCATTTTATATCAATCACGTCTTACAAAGACTCGGCTACGATCGGCCATACTCGTGGAACTTCGGAAGTTTAGTTCGCGGCGGCTATACTCCAGTGTAGAGGCTGGGTTACGTAGAGCGCACGTGTCGTAGCTTGGTTCGTAGCTGACGTAGCGTAGGTAGCGTCTACGAAAGCAATACTCGAGAAGTGAAAAGCAACTTTAGTCTAAACGCTTAAAGTGAGAAAATACTTTTGTGTAATTATTGTGATATTATTTAGCTAAAGGATAAACGCTCATATATCAAAGTTTCTAAAATCGTTATATGGTAAGTGTCCTTATATATTTAAAAAAAATATGGCCAATCTTTTTCTTTTGAGAGTATATGAAAAATATTTTTTCAAGAAACATTTATTTGTTGGTGACGTGTGAAGATCTTGTTAAGTTCGTTCGGGTTGACATTTGACAGGACGTTTATTTTCTCGCCTTCCTATTTTACAGTCGCTGTTTTCTACTTCTGCGAAAATCGTACGACCTTCCTTCGTGTGTTCCTTTTAAAAAAAGTTTTTACATAATGAGCTAGGGAGTACATGTTTTATATAATATTGATTTCTGCAAAATAAGTTTTTCTCTTTAATTCAACAATTTGGAGTATTAACTAAAAAAAACAATTTTGTTTTAATTTTTCTCTGATTGCAAATTTGTTTAATTTTTTTGTAGTAAACGCGAACCAGGACGAAAGAAATAATTCTAAAATGTTCCTATAGTTATATTAAAATATAATACGGAGGTATGCGTTGTTCTTGTTTTTTTTTTAAGTGAAACTTTTATTAGATCGTCTCAAAATTTTTGGTCTGTGTGTTGCATGTCGCGTGACGGTCGGCCGCGGAGTAGGGATAAAGTGAAAGGCGCTCGCCAGAGCAGCCAAGGCCAATATGGCGGCGCCTATAGTTCGCAGCAACTGACCGTGTAGTGTATAGACTATTACTCATTTGTGAATTTTTAGTTAAATGTCTATAATGTGAAAAAAGTTTAACCTTCACCGTAGTTTCATAAAACCACACAATCAATTTTTTTTATTATTGTAATGATATTTTTTATACTTGTTAGGTATAAGTTTGATCATAATTTCACTTGATATCAAGTGATGATACGGTTTAAGATGGTAACACGCTAAGTATAGAGGGACTATATTATTATACTGAAGTTTATACAATATGTTTATAATATAAATAAAATATCTCTACATCTAATTACTAAAGTTTTCAATACTTTATTATATTTTGTAGAATTTATGATCTTAATGTAATACGTAATGCAGATTGATTTTACTTTAATGTGATAACAGTTTAGTTATTTATATAAATACTTCCTTATGATATAGGATCAATCAATATACATGAATCATAATATTATATAGTATTATATAATTGCTGTGATAAGCACTTTAATCAGCTTTATATTTCCGCGCCACTTGTTTGGGTCGTAGCGTGAAGCTATCTAGAACCATAAGTGAGCTATCTAACTTAAAAGAGTATTTGAAAAAAAAAACAGGGTAGTTCCTGGGATTAGAGCATTTATATTGTATTTATGTCTAGGGTAGGACGTAAAACAGTTTCTGAGTTTCTGACCGGTAATGGCCACGAATAATTATTTCAATCAAATTTTATTAACTTAAAATGTAAATTTTACAGTTACGAAAGGTCAGATTATAACTGAAATAAGGAATAATGCCTCACTGTTACAACCGACTCAGAAAATGAGGCAACGGCTAATCCGAGAATCCGGGTTTAATATTCAAAGTGTAGCAATATACAATTTTGGAAAGTTGTAAAATCTCAGAAAATTCCCGTAGATTTACATCTGTTTATTAGTTCAACAGAAATATTATAAGTTAAAGAAAATTTTAGTATGATTGATTATTTCTTATCCTGCTATAGTTTTGCTTATAACTATAATCCAATATTAAGTTTAGTGATGTCCTGGTATTAACTTTAATATCATTGAAGCGATGATAGCTTCTTTGTAGTATGTTCGCACATCCTATCAATCGAGGTTGGCTCGAATCTTACTATGAACCTGTGCTTTCGCTGATGGAAAACATCGTGACGAAACTATATCATGGTTGTGGGGTATTTTCTAATGCCCACCTGGCTAGTTACGACGCTTAAGTTATTAATCTATCGCCAAACACCTATAGATGTGTTCCAAAAGTTGCATAACTTATCTATCCGTTGTTTCAGTTACGAAAGATGAATAAATATAACCTTTTGTCCTTACTTTTCTTTCAATAACCTATCCATGGATAGTTTTTCGTATCTTCATAGTATATATCCATATCCTATAGCTTGGATAGATAAGAGGAAATCCGATATCTGTCTTAAGGAAATATAGTACTAATTACAAATATGTACTAATCAGAGATAATAAACTCAGTTATGTTATTGAAAACGGCCGTTAAAGAGCCAGCCCTCCCACTGCCATACGATACAGATACAGAGGTTTAGTATGTTACCATCTTGTGCGACATCATTACTTATCAGGTGAGGCTTGTGAGATTGTGGCCAAATGATAAGCCTATAAAGAATTAAACAAAAATAAACTGTAAAATTAGTAAGGCATTTAGTAGTAAACTATATGAACACTTAGCATCAGGTCGACTGCAGGCAAGTTACTTCATAATAACATGAATATATATTGTATACATATAAATGTATTGTGTAATCTGTATTGAATATGTAAAAAAATATATTTTTATAAAATATATTATACATATAGGTAATTATATTATCTCCAGATTATAATATATCTATAATATCATTTATTTACCTAACTAAATGACTATGTTGATACTCTATGCTCACATGATTTCGAGTATTTCTATAAACGTAAACAATTGAACTAAAGTTTTATTAAAGCCGTAAGCGCTAGTGCAAAGTAGTTTCTGATTGCAACAAAAGCCTATCAGTTTTGGCTTTTACCGTTACAGCGCTTAAGCAGCTAGATTATGTACCGGTATTCAATAAAGTCTTCAACCACAAATGCTAGAATCGTATGACAGTGATAATTATAAAAAAATATAGTAAGCGCACAGCTATTATAAGACAGTTTTTAGTGAAAAACGAAAACCAACTTCTATAATTTTAAACAATTTTCTGGTGCATTTTCGAAGCTCAAGTTCACAGTCTTGACTATTGCCATCTTAAAGTTCACCATTTCATCTCGACGGAACCACCTCGACTGTAACAAGCTCGACTATCACCGTCTTAATGGTCACCATCCTGACGGTCACTATTTTGACGGTCACCAGTTTAACAGTCACTATCTCGATTGAAACCGTCCCGACTAGCACGATCTCAACTGTCACCATCTTTCGTATATTATACGGTAACAAAAACAGGGTGGTAGAGATCGCGATCACCATTGGTACACATAGTGATAAACCCATCACTGATTTTCTTTTGGGTTGTCAATACCAATAATTAACAATCTCAATTATTGGCCCTATTAATTAATCAGAATGACCATAGGATGAATGAGACCAATACTCACTGAATAGTTTAATTACCCCATTTTTGGAGTGCAACTTCAATCACTTGCAATGTCATTCGTGCGTTGTGTTTGTGTTGGGGAGTGTAATTACGTGTCGCTTACGCACACATTTATTTAGTCTTGACTTCAACTTTGAGCGGTACGTTGTATGAAACCATCACTCCTAGTGTAATAACACTATGATTAAAACTATGTGATTTGTAAAATTTTAACACTGCTGAACATGTCGCCCAATATGCAACAGGCGGGTTTTTCTTATGTTGGTCATTGAACTTGCAGATTTCATGGCTGTGAACCCTCATAGCCAAGATAAGAGCGTTTGTCAAAAGACTGCCGAAAATAATGTCCGATCAAACTAATACCTACGTCATCAGATTAACGGGAATATTTAAACACATTTCGAAATTTACCCAACAGTACAATCATATTCAAATTCTTAAACTGCAATGAATACAGTACGTTTTATATTCTCCGTCTTTGTTATGACCAGGCGGTAATATTTCAATTAAAAAGTTTAGAGAACATTTTTCCCGCATCTAACTTTTAGAACAATAAGCATGGTAATCATAATTTCTCATATTTATGTCATGGTAAATAAAATAAGTTTCGCCTTCTTAATTTTTGTTTAAATGGAGAATTTTGTTTTGAACTGTCATAAGGTGTTGGAGAACTTATCCAAGTAATTATAATCAGACGCTTTAGATATTTACTTGTGATAATTATGTCAAGATGGAAATTAAGTGCTCATGAAAATCTTAAGGTTAAATAATATTTAAAAAAAAACTTGTTTCAAGGGTAAATTTTAAGTGACGGTAAACACAGTACAATCCAAAAACAACGGCGAACACCGAGAAATCGGTAATTTATCGCCGTTTGCCCAGGCCATGGCAGTCTGCAAGTCTTTTGGTAGCTAGATATACACTGCTTGATCTTAAAACGCAATAAACTAAAAGAGAGTTACTATGAAGGGCTTATAACTGTGTGCATGATGGCTATTACAAAGCAAGGTAAAAATCGTTACCACTCCCCTTGATTACTGAATATACACCGGCTAAAACCAGAACGCGACACGCTTAACTGTGCCACTATATTATACCTCGTGTATGATGGTTGCAATCCAGTCGAACAATATTATCTTGTCACTATAGAGTAGATTTAGTGTACTTTGTTTTTTATTCCCACGGAGTGAATTGACAATAACATAACAATCTTGAAAATAATGTTGTCACATTTTTTTTGTAGTGTTGTGCTACCGTATGTATTTTATGTTACAATTATTTGAATCGTATGATTTTATATACTGAATCGAGGGTTTTTTATTTAATATTTTAAATATTTTGTGTTGTTTAACATACTCGATCATTTACTATTATCATTACATAATTCAAGAAACTATAAATGAATATATATTGGCGAACAACTGCAAATAAATAATATTAAAAAAAACGCTTTGGTTGACCCACGAGAGATGCGAATTTGTGTCCCATGTTCGGGATTCACAATAATTAAGAAGGTTTCAATGTGTTTCGAAAAAAACTTATCAATAGATTTAATAATATCAAAAACAATAAACTAGCAACACATGAAATGTCATTTCACCACTCGGTTAGAATAAAGAACGCGCTTATAACAATTTTATTAATAAAATATATTTATTTTCCTACAGAACATTTTTTTTGACAACCATTTTTGCGATTTTGCAGTTGGCCTATCCTTTAACTCACAGGTCTTTCTTTGCATTGTCATTTAAAATATTTTTATTATTTATTTATTTTTGTTATCATGGCTGTGTATGGAAATGGAAAATATGCGAACAGAGTTTGCTCATAGAGTTGTCTATGAAGTTACGTCCATTTTAATTCAAAAGTTGAACGTAGAATGTACTTCAACTAACCTCCAAACAATCGACTGATGCGATATCCTTTGTGTCTGTCTACGTTGACTCCCTTGTTACAGTTCTTAAATATTTTAGACGTATAGTTGCAATAATTTCTCTACAAACTACACTTGTAAAATTGTTATTGAGGTAGTATTTATTGTATGTTACAAAAATGGCAAAGTTAATATTAACCCAGTGAAATTAGAAATAGATTCCAAAAAAAATCGACTGTTTGATAGATCATATTTACTTATCAGTTTGATATGATCTTGGATAAAACTTTTAATTCATAGTTTCTAATAATATAATTTTGTGTGTGGGAGTTGTTTATACCATCATGTGTGTAGTAAAAAAAGAATGAGAACATAATTGGTAGCTACAATCCACCAAATAAAATTGGCCATTTTAGAATGAATTCGATTCTATCTCTTTTTGATAGAATTCGACTATTTGTACACCTGAAAAGTTGGTCTTGTCTATATTTCCATTCAAAATTAGATGCCTTAGGCATAAAAAATTGCGTGTCTTTACACATTAAAAAGCTTTACATGTGTTTGATGTAAAAGTGCTTTGACTTTAATAAATCATTTCATTTTGAAATACAATAATAATTAATTAAACGATTATTGTTATTAGTATCAAAATATATGAAAAATAATAAAAACAAATTGGACTATAGATTATACTGAAAGTTAGTTCCGTCCGAAATATGATCTAAGTCACTCAAAAATCGGACCTAAAGTTATTTTACTTAAATAAATTCGAATTAAGGTAAAAAAATAATCCTTATAAAAAACAAGTAGGTATGTAAATCTACAACCACAGCAGTCGAGCAATTAATTACAATTCTACTAACCAGATATCAAATTAAAGCATTAATTAGAAAAATCCTTTGATCAAAGTGACTTGAGTTTGGTAATCACGATATGGGGATTACTTGTTGCAGATAATTACGTAATAAAATATTTCTGAGGTAAATTATATTGTTCATAACTTTTGCACGAACAAAGAGAAAGCGGATTAGCTATACCAACCTCTTAGATGTTCAAATAAAGACTTATTATTTTTGTATATTACCTTTACTCACGTGTCGAATATCAAATAATATAGATTACATGTGTATGTATGCGAAAATGAGGAAAGCTTCAAAGGCAAAATTTTAACCAATATTTCCAATGCTACATAAAATACAAATTTAATCTTTATATATGAGTATTCTTTACATAAAAGGTAATTATTGCTATTTGAAAATATTGAACTTATGCTTCTTATGACGCGTTATGAAAAAATGATGAGAGTGAATTTTTACATATTTTAACAAAAAGTCTATACGTCATGAAGTTGCTTACTAAACATCTTGAGTTGTTTTAAATTAGTTGTAATTTTAATACAGTTGAGATTATTAAAGACTATTTGGACATATTTTTTTGTTATATTTCTTTAAGTGCAATATTGAAATCTACTTCATGAAGTTGCTTGTTAAATATTTTGTTTTGTTTTAAATTAGTTAATAAAGTTAAGATCATTGAAGGCTATTTGCGCGCTGAGTTTTCCGGTACATGGCCGCCTCTCGAGAACTCTTCGGCCCCATCGGCCACCTGTCCTAAGTGCAATTTGCCTCGCCCAGTGCCAGTTATGTCTAGCAATACTAAGAGCTATGTCACTTCCTTTGGTTCCTATGCCGATCTCCTTATTTCTGATTTCATCACACAAAGAAACTTCGAACATAGCCCTTTCGACTGCCCATGGCAACACCATATCTCCGTTAATTCTCACACCATGAATGAAACACCATTTTAATGTTGTATGTTCCCCGCTATTGATGAAATATAGACAAATTTTGTTAAACAAAAATATTCTGTATATTAATATTCTGTATCCCATCTGTTGATGCTAATTTAAACATATTCAAGGCGCCATCTATTAACAGTATGTTTAACTAACATGACAACCGTTATACCATTTCCATTTCTTTATTTTCTCGATGACAGCTCCTGTGAAAACTTGAACGAGCGTCTTTTTTACATTATGTTGCATTATTTTATAAAAATATGACGTTTACACACGTACAAGGTTATACCAGAGTCGTAGAAACTGATAAGGATGGAGCTATATCGATAAACGTAACACGATAACAGACCCGATATTTTTTTACAAAATGTAAGAAACTAAACTACTGCCGGATACTTTTGTACAAATTTGTTAACTAATATTATATTTCATTACAAGATGTTACACGTATTAATTCTTGATTGATAATGCCAACTTCTTCAGAATTTTCGAAGCTGTTGTAAAATAAGTAGGTGCAGGTAGGTACTCGACAATGAAACGAAATAATTATAACGACAGGTAATCTTTATTTATTTATTTTGTTGTATTTCTCTTTGTTCAACATATAATAAATTTATGCGATCGATATCATTACTTATTTGGTCACAACACTACAACTATCAAATTAGAACTGTCATCGAGAAAATAAAGAAATGGAAATAGTATAGTCAGATTGTTTAGATTCTGTAATGTACGAAATATTTGCATGGATTAGCTACATAGTTATTTTAATAGTGCATGTCTACAATATTGTTGAGCTTCTATAAAATAAATAAATATATATATATATATATATATATAAATTAGGTGAATTCTAATAAAGGTTATATTTTTTCTGCCTAAAATATAGTTTTAAGGATTACATCTTTAAGAGAAAAGATAAATGAAGAGATCAGGTGACTATATATACTACTATATAACAATGAAATGAATATTATGGTAAGTATTTACTGCTAACACAAAACAACATTATACTATCATATTAGCTTGAATGTACGTATTGTATTCCCCACAACATGTAAGCAAAATCCCCCGTAGCTATGTAATTTCATTACCTCCGTTCCTGACAATCTCATATTATTTATTGCAAGCGAACTTGAAAACTGGAAGTCGTAAATGAAAACAATATAAAGGGGCTAAAACACAATTGCTATGTAAGTACTTTTTCAAAGACAATAAAACCCCGACTCGGTAAAGGTTGCCGGATAGCAATTTTATAAAGTATTAGCTACCTACGTATTTTATTGACCTTTCTGTATAATTTTTATTAACAATACTTTTATATCTATGTATTTTCTTTGTACCCTGCTATTCGCCTTAATCATTCTACGAGAACGTTTCGAATATGTTTCGTTTGAAACGTATATTCGGTAATTAAATGGTGTTACTGTTGGGATTCAAGTCCTTGTGCGTTGAAGCACAGCGGATACCAATCAGTAATATGTTAATAATTGATCGGTTTAAAAAAAAGTATACCTAAGTAATTACATACATAATTGATGCGCTATAACAATTGTCAATATTATTTCTATAAATCTTAAAAGAAGAAGTTCACAAAATTAAATTTACTTTTAGTCTTAATCTATTTTGATTACATTTTGTATACGGGAAGTATAGATATGTCATTCCTTAATTGAGCAGTTTTAAGAATCATTAATACAAAATTAGAAATCTTAGAATAGAATAAATATAATCAACAAATTTTGATGAAAATTGTACAGGGGAAATACATGCCATTCCTCAATTGTTACGATATATGAATTGTCAACGATATGAGTAAAAATAAAATGACGGGATGTAAATAACTACTGCGTAGTAACAATCGCGTGCGGAGCCGCGGGCACTTCGCTAGTTATATATAAATCTATGATTTCATTCATAAAATATGTGTCAAACGAATATAAATTGTAATTTTCATGACAATACCTCGTTATTACATACTTAATGTTTGAACTGGAGCGTTTCACGGTTTATTCATCTCATTCGTAGTCATGAGTTGCTATTCCATATTTTGTACATAGTTCACAGTTTGTAAACACTTTCGATGGTCTTTTATTTGCTTCGAAACTTGTGATGGAATGTTAAAAGGATGTTTATTGCTTTGTGTTTATTGAATTGTATTAAACATACACTCGAGTGTATTCATTGTTTGAATTAAACTATATTTTATGTAATTTAGGAAATATCATATTTTTAACACTTTGAATACATAACATGAGAAATTTAATAGTATACGTAATATGAGTATTTCTGAAATATATCTATGACGAATCCATATTCCCAGTTCCCGAGACATGATTGTGTTAGTTTAAAATTCATCTAAACCATATGTTAAGAGGTAATATTTGTGAAAATATCTGTAGGAACTTCTGTTCGCATTGTAAAATTTTATTCAATGATGGAAAGCTACGTTCAGGATGATGGCTGAGTTTTACTGTCATTATGTTCTTCTTCTTGCTGTTGTTTGTGGTACCGTTGTTATAAAACTTTACACGGTAACTAAAGCGCTTTGATTATATCTAATTCGTAAGAAGTTGTTTGGGCATGCTGGTATGCATAAGTCATAAGATGATTTTACGAACTGTTATTTTATGAACAATTTGAGTGAGAGAGTGATGAGAGAAAAAATGAGATTATAAACTGTGATTAAAACTTTGGAAACACTTCAGCCATTGGATGTTTTTCAAGTTCTAGTATTATAATTTTATTATATTACACATAACCTCAAATATTCAAAATTAATAATGTATCAGTTTACAAGCGGACTAGATTATTTATAAACTACGTACGGGTCGTACAATTAATATCCGTTGATAAAATATATACTTAAATGATAAAGTAATAATTATATTGCAAATTAATTTTTTTTTATTGTATGCGACAACATTTTAAATATATCATTTAATATGTTTTAATTACCTACAACTTTTGTTATGTACACTTTTACTTTCAATTATAATTATTAATTGAGCCCAACTAATTAAAAAGTGGCGTCGCTTTTGATGTTCTAAATAGGGCAGTCATCAAAGCACAAATTAAAAATAAAACATGATTTTCAATTTGGAGACAACTTCGAAACAAAAGAACAAAATAAACCTTAACATAAACATAACCAGAACCATAGTTTGTAATATACCGTATTATATTACAAGATATATACAGTATGTAAAGTATATAAATATTAATTGTGAATTCATACATTCTCGTATCTTTGCCCAATGAATACTGTAACTTGCAATTAGTGCTGAAACTTACTTATTGTAATTGATTTGTTATTCAAAATTAGATAATAGTTCTGTTGGCTTCGTACAAAACTTATTAAATGTAAATAAAAGTTTCTGATTCTATGACTGTGGTTTTATGTTACTTACAGTATAAAAAAATATAAGGACACAACTTCACACACGGCCATTTAATTCCAAACTAAGCAAAGCTTGTAATATGGTAACTAAACCGCTGATTCATACATATATAGATATTTAACACTCAGACACACAACTGACATTTATGCTCAACACACAAAAGTGAGTCATGGGCGAGGATCGAACCCGCGATCTCTCGGCTCAATAGTAGCGTTTAATACCACTGCGCCACGAGGCGTGTCAAAGGCGAGACGTTCTACAATAATTTTGTTTCTAGTGAAAAGTTTTTGTGCTTTTGATAAAATCCAGGTTCGTAATCCAATTTTTAAAGGTTAACTTAGCTAACTGAATTTAAAAAAATATATTTTGATTTTGTTTTGGATTTGATCCTACAAATGTACCATAATAGCCAATTTGTGGAAGATACAGTTTTTAGTTTAGGTAAAAATATTTTATTAACAATCTTACCAGAGTGCCATATTAGAACCATTTGCATATAATATTAATTATAAAAATCATAGGATTGAGGCCGATGCCACCAATGAATCATAAAAATAGTTACAAAATATTGGACAAAAGATGAACATATTACGAACATGTTGAATATTTTAATTTTATCTGTTATATCTCCTAAATATAAATTAAATAGTATACTTATAATTATTAAACCGAAATGGTTACTACAATATGTTGTGGAGTCCAAATTAGAAAACAGATTATTATATTGGAAAATCGTGCAACGTTAAATACGATATTAAATTCATTGTAATAGTTTCAAAGCGAATATTAATTTTAACGTTTATAATACCCAGTGAATACGGCTTACAGTGGGCGTATTATGTCGCGGTCAAAGATTCAATAAACACTTCATGCAAATGTGCCATGAAGGTAACATGATTCGAATAACATCGTATTATATTGTACGGTGTAGAATAATATTATCCTCTAATAATCGTTTTAACATGTAAAGTTTTATAAAATGATTCACCTATTTAGATAGACTGATGTATGCTATGTTTTTTTATGAGGCTGAAATAGCAAACTGTTCTTATTCCAGGTTAACTCCCGACGTCACAAAAATGTACATAAAATTGCTATATATGCCATCCCCGTGAGCCAAGTTATTAACCACATATAAAAAGAAGAAGATTGCTATAACAGAGGACTAAGAGTCGCTTGTTGTGCAAGTGCGTGTTTGTAAACAACATCCTTCAAAGCCCCTCATTAACCCATAACATTTATTTTTATTTAAACTAAATAAATAATAACCTAATTCTTATAACATCAGTTATCTGTCAGTGAAAGTTCCGTCAAAATCAGTCCAACCGTTTCGGACATTACCCGGAATAAATAAAGAGATTTTTTTCAATTGGGTACTGTATGTACTTTGATATGCACTTGGTAAGTGCGTTATGAAATTTAATAATGATGAGAGGTGAATTTTTACACTTTTTCTTACAAACTCTACATCGTGAATTATTGAGGTGAAGATAATCACACTTAATGTCATTTTTTAAAAGCTTTTTCAGTATCATCTAAAAATAAATATAATATAATAGCTGAACCCGCAGACGCTGTTGTACTGCCTTTTCCAATAGCCAGCAACTCGACCACAGCGTTCACCTATCGCGTTCAGGGATATAAACATTGGGAACACAGCAAAAAAAAAAAAAACAAAAAATGGAAAGCTTACCAGCGTTTAAGTGACTATGACACCTTCCGTGTAACTACGGGAGCATAGAAAGAGTGTTCAGCTTGAATGTTATAATAAGTATATTTCAGATTGCGAACAGAAAATTAAACATTTTTGGTCGTTCGTGAAATCAATCAATTGCCTGATACTATGTATTACGAGGATTCGTCTTCTTCTGATTTTAAGGATTATAGTTATTTTCATTCCTCTTTTATTAATGAGTCATTAAGTGTCACTGGTGATGATATATTTTTTTTTAATAAGACAATGCTACAAGACACAACATTCATTGCATTCAGTAAACTTTTCGGCAGATATAATTTTAAAGTATTTGAAACGTTTAGATATAAATAAAGGTTCTGCACCCGATGGATTGCCTCCAATATTTCTTAAATCATGTCATCGGAGTTTAGTTTATCATGTCTGGAGTTATGCTTGATGTGAGGAAGAGATCATATGTGGTATGTGAGGAAGAGATCATATGTGGTTTCTGTATTTCAATTAAGAGATAGACATAACATTATAAACTACAGACCGATCTCGAAGTTGTGTACAATAGCAAAATTATTTGAAAAAATTATTTATGATACTATTTTTCCTAGTCTTAGAGCTATAATTATTGGCGAACAGCATGGTTTCTTAAATAAAAATCAACTGAGTCAAACTTATGTTAGTTTGTTCACCGAATTGCACTTGCTATCGAACCAGGGTCTCCAGGTGGATGTAGTATATACCGACTATTCCAAGGCTTTTGATAAAATATCCCACTCATTACTTGTTAGTAAAATGGAAGTAGTTGGCATACATGACGATCTCCTTAGGTGGTTACATTCGTATTTGCAAGATAGAAGTCAAGCTGGGGTGATTAAAGGTGTTTGCTCTTCTTTTGTTCCCGTCATATCAGGTGTACCTCAGGGCTCACATCTCAGCCCTATTCTATTTAATTTATTTATAAATGATATTTTTCCTATATTTGTTAACTCAAACATCCTACTATATGCCGATAACATGAAAATATTTAAGATTATTAGGTCACCATCTGATTGCTTGTTACTTCAGAATGATCTTGATTGTCTTCGTTGTTATTGTAGCAAAAATTTTCTTTATCTTATTGTTGACAAGTGTAGTACAATTTCTTTCTCTAGAAGTAATAGACCTTTTTTTATGAATATCACTCAATAACAATATTTTGAAACGAGTGACAGAGGTGCGAGACCTGGGTGTGTATCTTGATCATAAATTGAGTTTTAATAATGACATAAATATTATGGTTGCGAAGGCGTATAGAATGCTTGGCTTCGTTCTCCGGACTGGGAGGGACTTCAAGCATTCATCTACTCTTATCCTTTCGTATAACGCTTTGGTTCGTTCTCTATTGGAACATGACTCAATCGTTTGGAATCCACAGTATGATAAATATATTAGTTAAACAAAGGCATCCAGAGGAGATTTATCAAACACATTATGTTTAGATGTAATTTATTGGAACTACCTGTACCAGTTCTGTTCACACTTGCAAGTCGTCGAAAACAGAGAGATCAACTATTTTTATTTCAAATTACTCCGAAATTATATTGAATCCCCATTCCTTGTTTTTTTTTTTTTTTTTATTTTAACTTAATTTAATTTGGCTGAACTATTGGACTGTTATTTGTGATAGCAAGTGCAATTCGTAGTGTTTATTGCTTGGTTTTGTGGGAACTGATTTTGGTTTGTGTTTTATTTTTTCTTGTAAAGTAATATGGAATTTGTAACTGTTTGTTTCCCTTGAAAAAAAAAAAATTCTTGCGATAACCCAATAACTCAAGCGCAACTTTCTATGCCGGTGCATTGAGCTAACATTATTATTATAGCATTGTGCCATGGCGCAGCAAAATAGTACGCGAGGCAAACGAGTTAAAGAAATGTATGAGTCAGATGACCGGCACAGCGGTTTTTTTTCGATCTGACCTTACTGTTAGCCTGAGGGGCCCTATTCAAAAACTGAGCTGCTGATAGCTTTTACAGATTTACCGAGCTTGGGGCGAGCGCCTAAGGCACTCAGCCGCAAAAGCGTGGGCAACAAGCGCGCAAGGGTGCCAAAGTGACCGGACTTCGGCTTGGGTTGTTGCCGTTATTGCAAAGAAGTCGCAATCTGGCTAATTCCTTATACGTAAAATTCGTGCTAGACTCACATATAAATATATACATGTCTTTGCCTCCTGGGAGGAAGGAAGGAACATGTGTATATGTATTTAATGATCTAAAATATGGTCTACACTAACTAGCGTAAAAAAGAAAAAAAAGGTTCCTTACAGAACCTATGTAGGTACATAGGTTATAGGTATGTTTGTATGTATGAACATATTGTGTGTAAGATATATGTGGGTAGCTAAGAGATCGCAAGTGCAGTGTCACCTGTATCACGCGGGCGGTTGCCAGACTAAAGGGTTTTACACCGAGGAATGGACCTAGACTTGAGTTGCTGCGAGAGAGGGAGGTCGCGGCGGTAGGTGGGCGGGAGCACAGCGGCGCGGCTTGACGCTGTGCCATAGCTGGCTCGCTGCACTGAAGTGTGCTGTGCGCCAACACATATGCAAAAAATGTGTTAACACATATGGCGCGGTAAAGTGTTGTGTGAGAAGGGTCGCGAAATATGTGCTGGGCCCTTATTTTAATGTAATCGCGAATCAATCCCCGCGAACCTATTGCTGCGATACACAGTAAACAAAAGAGACTCACCTCGTCAGGAGCGGGTGGTGACCTTGAGCTTGACCCGTCGACTTGGACTGCAGATTGTGAAGTATTTGTGTTTGTGCAGTGAACTATATGTATGTGTGTGTGGCAGCCTCAAATGATAGGATACTATCACTCAAGCAATCAGTTCATCAAAACCTCCTGGTACACCAACTCAAGTTATTCCATGCAAAATCTTAAATCCACCGTAAATTATAAGTAACTCAGCGCCAACCGAACGTCCGGAATGACGTAGTACGTAACGTAGCTCCACAAGACCGCACGCGGGAGTACTGTCAAGACACAAAGCAGACGCGTGTTCACGGCCAGAGCACGAAGTGTTTGGGGGGCAGCGCCTGCGCAGACCGTTTGCCCCCGCGCATACAATTCGCCAAGCACAGTTATCGCAGCATCGTACGATGCGGCTATTGAAGTTATTCCAAACAAGTGTGTTAACGCAATTGCGTGGCATGGCGCAGTGTTACCCGTGTCTACAGGGATAAGAAAAAACTTCTTAAAAACATTTAGATTTGTTATGGTTTCGGAGTTTATGGATCTGAATGCTGGACAACGAAAAAGACTGATGAAAGAAGATTTCATGTGGCAGAGAATCGAATGTTAAGATGAACGTGTAATCTATTATAGATAAAATCGGGAATGAATGTGTCAGAGGAAGAGTTAAAATAACACCCTGTCACAGAGACGTCGAGGGGTTATAGGTAAGCGTGGTATGGGCATGTAGTGAGGAGGGATAAAAGTCATATATTTATGTAACTATAGAATATTTAATTATGAAGGATGTGAAGTCTGATGGTTTGAGGAGTGGAAGAAGACCGAAAACGGTATTCTGTGTGTAGCGGTTGTGTAAGGAATAATATGCGTTTAAAAGGTGTGAATATTGAGATGACAGTTGACAGAGTACGGTGGAAGAGGAAAGCATGTGCTGACCGCACCTAAGTGGGATAAGGGGTAAGAAGAAAACTTTATTTATTTACAGGGTAATTTAAATATGAATTTAAATTTCTGATCATTATCTTTTAATTATATTTGAAAAATATTGTAAATAGGTTGTTACAAAATTTAAAACATAATCTTATTTTCTATGGTTCGTATTATCATTATTGTAAACTATTCCGTTGTTGATACAATGGGCTCTAAACAACTCCCCGTGAGTGTGTTCCCGTTTTCTAATTAATGCTTCGATCCAATCGAATTTATTAGAGAGCATGTAAATTTATTATACCTATAAGTTTAATAACAACATCGTTAATTAAATTATTGTGGAAGATAATTTATACATAATTCATTATTTGCTTACTCATGTACTCATTGTTCTTTATTTATTCACATAATTTTACGAATTTTTGTTAGAAAATTAAAATATTCAGATATCGTCCTAAGAAAATACGTTGAAAATTATACTTGTAATAACAAATGGATTTACTTCATAGAATGTCGAAAAAGAGAAAAGCCTATGTTAATATAATTTTAACACATTTTTTTTTTTAGGTAAACTAAATTATTTTTAAGTAAATAGGTACCTATTTCTAATAAAAAATATACTATAATTCTAGGGATTCTTTTAGACACATGTACGTACAGAAACACGTCAAACATCAAGAAATGATAACTAATATAATTAAGAAATAAAGATATGATTATACACACAAATGTAGATTGAAGTATTAGGGACTATATAAAAAGAAACACTTTTTTACTATTTTGTACAAAATCTATGCATTGAAATAAATACTAATCATACACAGAACGTCAAGCTACTATACTTTTAGAACATAAGGCGACGTATAAAACATACATTTAACTTAGTAACTACGCTGTATATAAATGCATCACTAACTTTGTAGAATCCTTTTCACACATCTCTTGAAAACTCTACGACACATTTGCACAGACAACTGAAGTTAGCTTGTACCACATTTACATGGGTTTATTTATGGTAAGCTCTCTTCACTTAGTTATCCAACACTGAATAATACACTATTAAATTGTGTTTATATGTGCTTGAGAACAGTAATATATAAAAATTAATTTAATCATAATTGATGCCTAATTTTGAATTTCTATTTTCTTATTAAAACTACATATGGATTTTGTCACTAGACAACTCGGCTGTCTTGTGGAAAATGTAAAAAAACTGAATATGGATGAACGTTCCATACATTATAAGTTTTTGCTAAAGCAAAAAAGTTTTAAAACTTCAGTAAACAGTAAAAATAAATATTTCATTGCATTTAACATTTAAAAAATACAATATTAATAGTTATGTAATAGTTATTAAGTAACAAAAACATTCCAAACTTGGTCCCTTGACGTAAAATTGCCCCACTGTGTTTAGAAAGGCTATGTGGAATTTTTCACACACAATAAAAACGAATAAAAAATATACCAAAATAGATAAAACAGGGGAGAAACAGAGGTCGCGGAAATCGCATTATGTTCCTTATGTCCCGTATTTTCGCTTCGCTGGCATAATTCACATATTATTTGGCGTGTGATTGAAGTGTTATATGTTTTAGTAATATGATGCTTGCTTTATAAAAAATAAGATAAAAAAAAAGCAAATGTAAAAGTTATCTATTATGTAAAACGATTTGCAAAGCTGAAGTGGGGGGTAGGCTGTTGCCCGTAAATACAACTCCTGGTATGAGATAGTACTTGAATGAAGAAAAAAACACACTACATGAAGACCATAAATGCGTTGGCGTTAACAAATTTGTAAAAGCGGCGTCATTGATGTTGATACAGGTGGCACAGAATAGAGAGGAATGGCGTAGAATCATCATCATAGTCATTTCAGACATGGGGTTCCTCCAAATGCAAATACGACGACCAGACTTTCGCTGTTTGCATCCTGTCACTTCATGCAACCTTTATCAGGTCGTCGGTCCACCTTGTTGCGGGTCCACCTGCGCTGCATCTTCCAGTGCGCAGTCGCCACTCAAAAACTCTTTGACTCCATCGGCCTTCCGTTCTACGAGCTACGTTTCCCGCAAACTGCCATTTAAGTATAGCTATTGCTGATATAGCATCGGTGACTTTGATTCTTCTGCAGATCTCATTTCTGATTCTATCACGCAGGGAAACTCCGAGCATAGTCCTTTTTATTGTCCTTTGGTGTAGATTAAACGAAATGGCGTAGAATAAAGGAGCACGTGTTGATGATAGTATTAACTTTGGGCTGGTGGTTATTTGAAGAACAAATGGCTGTAAATTACACCTCCTTTCAGTGTTTAGTGTATCCCAAGCCAACAAAAGGTCTGTAACTAACAACGTAAATCCACTTGCCGTTCTTCTGGAACGTTCAGCTTCCTGTTGGTGGTCTGCGTTAAGGTTGTGGCATGATTAAGAAAAAGTCCCAAGCACTTTTAGTTAGCATGCACGGCCTAAAGACTTCTCCGTTTTATTCTTAGCGGTCAAAAATTTGCGAGCGTAATGATTTGAAGCGTTACGTCGCGTATTTACGTTTTGACCGTTCAGCCGGTTTTAGCCGTAAGGATGTGCCGGACCGCAACTCCTCGGTAGAACTTGTAGTTTTACGGTAACCATCTCGGCGTGAACTAAAAAGTTCTCTATGACTTATCTTTTTCACGGTACGCGTGAAGCTGTAGAAGCCTTTCCCGGCCAGTGTATTCCCTCCTTCTTACGATATAGGGTCTTTTAAGCGTAACGTGAAGAGATATTTATGCAGGCCAGCATGACCGTGGCAACCGCCGTTGGATTTAGATCTCGCAGTGTTCTCCGTTGTGTTGTGGGTTATGCTGTATTTACTATCAGGGACAGTATCGTCAAAGTGCCGAGCTATTATTTAAAAAACTGACTGTTTCTTCAGTTATGTGATAGATGTATGCGATTAGTCACAAACCCTGCATAACCAAGAGTAGAGACAAACACTAAATGGAAGTGATGATCTAAAATAAACAAGAAAAAGAAGACAAAAACTAACTAGTTCGAGCACTTAAGTCCATTAGACTTTAATCTGACCTTCAATGATAGATTTAAATTGTTTGAAACATGAGAATATTGAAATAAGATTAAAAGCTGGTATTAACTTCTTTATTATAAATCACAATTCAAAGACTCAACTTAAAGTAAACTACAAATCTTGTTAAATTATCAAGTAGATTAAGAAGGTAAATTAGATTTTTGATCCAATTTCTAAGCGTATTATTCAAACGATGTTTACTAGTTTATCGAATTAATGATAGTAACGTACATTCTCCTTCATAGTTACAGAGTTCTAAGTAAACCACGGAAGTATTGATATTGATTTTTTTTTGGAGCCCATTTAAGATGGTTAGATCTATAAAAATAGTTTTCTGCATATTAGCATAAAGTCGTGCTGCTCGAGTAGTTTAGACCAGCGAAATATCGATTCGATGTTTGCAGATTTGATTCCCGGCATGTACCAGAGAGTTTTTTAGAATTCGCGTACTTTTACTAATTTGAATTTGGTAACACTATCGGCTGACGGTAAAGCAAACAATACCTCGTGGACTATCGTGGTAATGAGGTAAGCCTTTACTCGCGAAGAGGCCTCTTTAGCACAGCAGTGAGACACATACAGACTGGTATTATTATTATTATATCAGCATTTATAAATCCAGATCATCCACACTGACATATACATACCTACAGTTGTGACATGAGATTGTATGATTAGTATTATAATGAAGCATTTCAGATTTACATAGACCTAAGACATTTTTAAACTTGTAAACACATTAGTTTTTAACAAATGTTTAACTCTGAAAAAATGAATAATATATAGGCCGTACGAATTTACTATATGCGAGTGAATATATTTAAAATATCAGATTTATTTATTAAGAATTGACAACAATCGTTCATTAAAATACATAAATAATAACAAATACAGGTAACAAAATTAATGAACAACTAATTATAGCCAATTTTCGCATTCATAAAATCAAATAAATTGATGATTGATATACTAATAGACTAATAACAAATTTGCTTTGACCTTTCGAACTTCTGCATAACTGGTATGGCTTACAAATATAAAATACTTGCCTAGACAAAAAAAAGAATTTTAAAGATTAATCGAATTTACGTGTCTGTATTTACCTATTAGCTAGATAAAAAAGTCAATTTCACCGTTACTTATTCAAGTACTTTATTTAAATAAGTTAATAACTAAGTAAGTAGGTTGTACAACCTTATGTTGCTTATTAATTTTCTGCATAAAGTGAAGTATGGTTGGGTACTTTGCGTTGCGTCGACTCAATTGCCACTTGTGAAGTTGGGAATGTAAAGTCGGGTGCTAAATTCTAACAAAATCAGTAGGAGTAGCAAAAATACATCTATTATTATACCCAATATTTATAACAAGCTTTAGTTAGTATTTAGTGAATTAATTTTCCTGTTAATTATAAGTATTTTAACTTTCATTGCTTTTACAAATTCATGTTACTATTTTCAGTCATTACATTGTAATTTTTTTACGTATGCACGTAAAAAAAATGCTAGTTAAATAGACAAAATAAAATGTTTATAACTTCAATTTAAACCATCTTAAAATCTCCATATATTTTTCAAAATACCATTAGCTACATATTAAGAATCTAGCGGCAAGCCTTTCTTGGTACTTTGCTTCTGATGACAGGTTGGATGGTATCCAACACTTATAGTAATTATATCCAATTATTACTTTAAAAAATTAATTTAATAATGTCTTGTAATAAAAATCAATTTAAGCTTATTATAAATGAATCGATATTTTAAATTTTGTTTTACTTTTTAGATACAAACACCTTTACTAAGGCCCTTATCTGAAAAAAAAAACAAGATATCCTTCATAAACAATAATTTTGTAGTTAACGCATGCGGAGCCGCGGGCATAGCTGGAACAAAATTAAGTTATGGAACTTCAAAGTTCTATAAAATTAAAATAAAAACCCCCAACTTTGACATGCTTAATCAAAACACATACGAAGGTCTTTCTGAAATCTGAAAATACTGTGATCCATTACTTAATGTTTGGTCCAAGGGTGATGACAAATCAATGAATAATATTTTGCTTATAATCGAGCAAAATCACATGAATTCTATTACATAAAACCTTTACTAACGTGACCTGAATAAAGTATCAATTTTATTGGTAGCAGACAGATTCTAATCTGTCTACATCCTTGACCTTTGTTTTTTTATTGTGTAAGGTAATAATAATCCATAAACCGTAGTATGGAATTCCAAAAGATAATATTAGCAATTTGAGCTAGCTTTAGCAATGATGGGTCAGCGGTAGTGAATACGGACTCCGCGCCGAATGACGTGAGTTTGAATTTCTACAACGAGCCCGAGCTTTCCGTGAGGAAAACATCGTGATGAAACCATACCCTGGTGGTAGTATATTTTCTAATACCCGCCTAGCTAGTTCACCTAACTGTGAAGTGTGTGGGAAAATAGATGTTAACCCGAGTTGGTGGAATGTGTTAGGTATAAAATAAGCAGAAGTCGTTTAATTTTAAGTTTAGCGTTATGTTCTATAGATGTAGGTATTTTCCACAGTATAGGTACTAGCGGAACCGACTTATGGTTCGGTTGGTATGCTGTGGAACTTTATTATTAATAGTTATACTATAAAGGAATAAAAGTATGTCTTATTATTTTTTATTTAGTTAATAGTTTTATTTACTGTAGAAATTTACGTATTTTTGTTGAATTTGGATATGCTCCGATGGGGCTGGGATGCTCCAACTCTAAAAGCCCCTAAATAACAAGAAAAAAAAAATTGAAATCCTGTCGCCAAGCACCTATAAGTGTGTACCCGCAGGTGTACTTGAGATCCAGTGTTCCCACTAGACTTAGCATGCCACCATCTTGGGCCGCATCGTCACTTAACATCAGGTGAGATTGTGACCATAACGCTAAATCTATAAACTATAAAACAAGCTAAATTATTAAAAAGAAAACAAAAAAACCGACTGCAACAAAAACATTACTAAATTTATTTTTGTATTTTTGCTTTTTATTTGATACCGAGACGTCATAAATAAATATTATATTGTATTATATAATACTTATAATATTATATTGTAACTCCCACAATTAAGATGAAGGTAACGAAACCTCTTGTACTAAAATCCATCTTGCCCTTTAGGCTACAGAGCGTGCCAAAAAACATAACCCTCCTTTTTCGCAGTCAGGTAATAATATTAATTCTAAATGTACTTCAGTGTTAGCATATGCATTTGCATTGCTTGCTATTATTCCTATTTAACTCTTGTAATTTTGCGTCCAATTACACATGTGCTATTATAGAGTAAGCATAAGCATTGAACTCAAAATCTGTGACAGGCGTCAGAATTTCGATAAGTCAAGACCATGTATTTTCCAGGGCAGTAGAATTAGTTGTACCAGGATTTGAAGTAATACAATTTCTAGTGAGATATGATATCTTTCTCGTTATCTAATTTTCATTGCAAGGGAAAGTTAATGTGTCGATATATGAATATTTTCATGTTAAGTAGGAAAATAATGTGCTTGTGCTAGGTTTACAACTTAGGTTGTATCTCAGGGATTTTATATAATTCAACTGACATTGAGGCTTACCAAATCAATCATCAAAAATTACTACTAGGTTACGGTTACGGTCCTTTTGAGGTAGGTTAAAAAAAAAACAATAAATGGAATGGAGATATAGGATATTCATACAAATCTAAAGAAATATCGAATCTGTATAGTATTTATACTGCACATCAAAAGATATTGCAAAGTAGGTACCCGTTCCTCGTTGTAACTAAAACAACGCATGGAAATGGTATAGAGACGTATCGTATTTTTTCAACCGGTATGTTACTGAGTGCTCTCCATACTTCTTTCGTATTCGGTTCCCTGTTTCTTATTTGATGCTTTTTGTGGAAGGAAACAATGGCATCCATTTGGAACGTTTCGCATTAAGAGGAATCAGACAGTAGTGCCTGCGAATCGAGTTAGGGGCGTCGTATTGTTTCTACGTACGCCCTTTGAATGGAAGATGTTGAATTTTTTTTTTCGTTTAAAAGAGATATAAATCTTTTAGCCTTGAACGGTAAATTACATTTTCTTGTGATATTTTTACACGTTTTCTTTTTTTATATAAATAGTTGTTATCTCTTTTCCGTATTAGTTACTTTCACATATTCCCTACTAGCAGCTTACTCATTGTTTCGCGCTTTATATGCGACTCACTTTTCCACATCTGCTTATAGGCTGACAAGTTAGCTTGTTTATTAGTATCCTAGCTATATCTTCTAGCTTGAAGGTTTAATGATTTTCAAAAAATAGTTATATAATCTTAATTTCTTTATAATATACATAGGCTGCAATAAAAGTATCGGGAATGGAATATTTCCACTGTTCCTGTCATATTAAAATCTTTTTAATTGAAAACTCATTGGTTTTAAAAATCGAATACAATTTATTTATTTAAAAAAAGATTCTCGGTCTTGTCACAAGGTTTTGTCAAACTTGTTTAGTCGTTGAGAAAATGGAATTGACTAGAGAAAATTCAAGAGCGATGATTTATTGACATTCGAAGTGGTTTAACACAAAAACAGTGTGTTGACCGGATGATTTCTGCATTTGGTGATGAAGCCCCATCCAAAACCACAATTTATACAATATAGTACTAATATTTTTATTAGTTTTTGATTGGTTATCAAACTTTTTTTTGATTTATTATCAATCTTGTAATCTGCATCGTCTGTTACTTGGAATACCTACCTATAATAACTGTGTACTAAATCAGAGTCCTTATACATTCAGTTATGAAACAGCTACGCTGTGAGAATAGATAAACTTAAATTATAATTAATGAAAATCCCAATCTTTTACTAATTAGGAAAGTTAAAAAGATGGAAGACAATCCATCAGGCACAATGGTAACGCTAATATCAAGCGACGGGGTTATTGCCAAGTCACCTTGTACTCAACATTCACCGGGAATAGTCCATATTTCATTTTCATCCGCCACTTGAATACACAATGAGTTTCGGCATCATGAATACTAACTAGACCACAGTTTATTTTGTTAATCGCGTAAACAAGAACTTTCGCTTGTATCGCTTTATCGGATAAATAGTTGTAAGCGGAAATACGTACACAAGGTAAAGCCATTTTTAATGAATAATAATGTCAATTTTAATTTGCTAACATTTAATTTTAATTTCTAAAATAAATACTTACATTATTAATTTACATTTCATGAAAAGAAATTTAGTTTTTATTAACAAGATTTTTTATTGGATTTGTTAGTTAATTGGCTGAAATATAAAATAAAAAAACATAATTTTGTAAGTATGTAATATTTTATGAATGATATATATAATTTTAATTAATTTTTTTAGGTAGGTTACATTCAAACTTCATTTAGTATTATAAATATATATTTTAAATTTAATAGTGAATAATTGAAAACAGTTTTTACTTAATTTAATCACATAGAGTAGAATGGTATTTTTAATGAAACCTCAAGATGCTTAGCTAAAGCCCACGCCTAATAATTATGAGAGCAAAATAGCGTCAATAAAATATATATTCCTTTAGAGTAAAGCTACACTGTAGGAAGATTAAAGGAAACTAATAAAGGTGTAGGAAGAACTATTGCAAAGGGAGGATCCTCCGATCAGACGGGTGTTATGTCTGGCGGGCAGCTGCCCAACGGTTGCAGTCGGGTTCTTGTATATACACTCAATCGAAGA
The DNA here is from genome assembly GCA_033032175.1 of Saturnia japonica. Lineage (NCBI taxonomy): Eukaryota > Metazoa > Arthropoda > Insecta > Lepidoptera > Saturniidae > Saturnia > Saturnia japonica. The sequence continues at coordinate 13,156,302 of CM065314.1, forward strand.
GTTAATTTCTATAGTGCGATGTAGGATGCGTCGTATGTGGCTCGATAGATGTCGCTGTGTGTCGCTATGTAGATGTCGCTACAAAGGTTTATTAGCCTAGTCACTAGTAACTGCCTCATTAGCCTAGTGTTCCTGAGCGCGACTGTTATGCTCGAAGTCCTGGGTTGGATTCCTAGGTCGAGCAAAGTATTATTGGGTTTTCCTATGAAATTCGCAGTAGCAGCTTGGGGTTTGGCTTTGTGCCTGATTAATAGCAACAGGCTCGCTCCCTGTTATATGGGACCTAAAACCATACCCGGCGAACTGTAAGTGTACATTAGTACATCTCTGCCTAACTCTTCGGGGACAAAGTCGTTATGATATTTTATGTTATGTTATAAATAAAAAGTATATATAATATAACAAAAAAATGTGCTTAAGAGTTACTTTATGTATATTTATTAAAAAATCTTCAGAATAACACTAAGATCTTAAATTTCGGTTTCTTTATAATGTATTTAGTTTATGTTTTGAGGAAATGGAGAGATGTCGAAAAAATATAAAAATATAACCCTTCGGCTCTCGAGGTCACACAAAATATGCATAGTATTGGCATCAAACCATTCACGGGAAACAAGTTATTAATTAGAAAATTTTAATACAAAACAATTATTTCTTTATTATTAACACAAAATCAATTCATAAAAAGCTTATTAAAATCTTGGGTGAGTCTAGCGATTTTTCTGAATCGTATTCGATATTTGAGGAAAACAAATAAGCATTTAGGTATTTACCGTAGAAAAGGCGGCCAATTTATATCCTGGCCATCATCATTTATTAGTTTACCTACTTTTAATTGTAAAAGAAAATTTTGTCTGTTTTGATTGATGTATAGTATAATATTTTTACACACACCGTTGTATTTTTGTGCACATCTCTTTATCATACTGAAGTACAGCAATGATCTTCGAAGGTTATTTTAAGTGTTTTTTTTTTTATACAAACCAATAATATTATGATAAATGATGATGTTTATTTACCGTTTTAACATTAGCATTGACATACATAATACACCGTTAAAAAAAATGTAAAATCTATATGCTGTGTATTTGTAATATATTACATTTTATCAATTGTATGGATAGTGGATAATGTGAAGATAACGTATGGACATATCTTAAATAAAAACAGAAAACTGCTAACTCAACTAGTAAATACTTGACATATAAAAAGAAAATGTTGATAACCGGTGTCCCAGTATATTGCACTTTCTGAGCACGTAATAAAATAAGGATGCAATAAAATTTTACTATGTCATGTCCGTAAAAAACTTAATAAGCTTGTCACTAAAAGGCAAGAGGTTTCCGGTATTACGGAATCCTAATTCCAGTGCACAGCAAAAAGTTAAGTTTTGTTCAAGGAATATACGGTATTGGATTTATGTATGGTATTGTTCACATATTTTTCTTGCATAAATTTCAATTGTATTTTATATTAAGCATAGTTTTTAATATTAGCAGATCATTCAATTTCATTGAATAATAATTTAATGTATTCATTAATCAGATAATTTTATTCTTTATCTACTAATAAGAAGTAGATATAATTGGTGTTACATATCATATTAAAACCTCCTTTTGATTTATTTATTTATACTGTCCCAGAAACAGAAAACAAATGAATTATACCCGAAATACACATTAGTAATAATAACTTACAGAACTAAATTTGTTTTCCTGTTATAGTTGGGCACAACATTTTGCAAATATCATAGAAAGAATAAAAAATAAAAAAATAATGTAAGTTACTAAATACGAAATAATTCAATTCATTATATTATAAAAACTACATAATGCATTGCATGCAAATAGCATTTTTATATCATATCAAAACATTATTCAGATCATTGGAAATTCCTGCTTATATTTTCATAAAATATGTCCAATCTCTTGCGTTATCGTTGTATGCTCTGCACATTCTGTATAACGGATTATAGTAAAATACATTATTTGAGCATAATGGAAATTGGAAAATACTTTGAGGTCAGTTACCTTTTGTGATTATTGATATTTGGCTTAACAACTCTATTGTATCCCACTTGGCATTGTTTATTTTATGTAGAACAGAGTAAGAGCTAAAGCTACGCCTGAATGACAGTGTTTTTACCCCAAAGTAATTTAGCCTAGTATCATATGAAGGTAGTTTACGCTACAGTCCAAATTTTGATACTAAATAACGTACAAAACGTCTTTACATAGCTTCGATCCTGTCAGTATGCGTGTGATAGTATGGATTTCATACCACCGAACAATATTCCATGATGCTTTTAACCAATTTCATAAACAAAGTGATTAATGTAGCAAGATTTTTAAATGGTCTTGACCCGTCTTGATATTCTGAATTTAAAACCCATAACTATGATAGCTTTTGATGTGATGTAATCATTAAAGATATCTTTATAGGTATTTTTGGTGCTCCGTTGTATATTGGTAGCTGGATGAGGTGGCACAATTTAATACGAGCCACCTCCCTTCCCATTAATGCTTCACATGATAAAGATATAATATCGCATGAGGATGAGTCATTTGATATCCAATACATTAGCATTCTATAAGTATAAATAAAAAGTATTATTCAATCAAACTACAACATAAAATTTCCGTTACAAAAATCGAAAAAAATATTGGATAGTCCTAAAATCATATCTCAACTACACTCGGGATATATGAAAATTTCATGTCGAAGTCATGTATAATGCAGAAGTAGAACAAACTGTTGGTAATGCGCGTAACGATTTCGTGGCTTTCTTTTTGTTTCCCGTCTAACTTTTTATCGCGCTCGCATCCAAATACTCCCATTGGGAGTGTTTTACGGACGTAAAAGTATGCACAAACAAGCTTAAGACGCTGTTACATGGCCTAAGTATACGAGGATGTCATAAAACCTAGATGGATAATTTATTTTATTGTCGTTTGTTCTGAATCCTAGCCTGATCAGAGAAACTAACCTTTTTTGATCTGAAAACGAATGTATGGCTTCGGAAGATATCCGTCACATAAAAGCTAGACAACAGAACAAGTACTATTTTTGAACAAAATAAATTTATATCTTATAAGATGTTTCATTAAATTATGGTTGATGAGTATATTATAGACTGATACATCTACAATGTTTTTGTGGTCATTTTGTACGTTTGAATGCGTTAATCCCAATAACTGCCAGTCTATTTTAAAAATAGTTTTTGGGTTAGATATCTTGTTTATTAAGAAAGCTTCAAGGTTATATAACTTTAGTCTAAGATTATATAATCTATGGAGAAGAACAGAAATTTAATGCTTGTGCAAATAGCAAAGAACAGTAAGTGTAACATTAAATGTATCTATTTAAACTTTCAGGTTGTAAGATTATGTTAATGTAGTTTTTATTTTATTTTAATGTGAAACATCTAACAGAGTTCTTGGATGGGTTTGAAAGCGTTATGATGGCAAGTCGCGATGCGCCATTCGATGAGTTTTGCATTTTGTCGGTTTTTCCGACTTATAGCTTCAAGGCAGAAACACACTTTTAACAAACCACGCTAACAGACGCGACGTGACGCGTGTTATCAAATCAAAATGTACTGATTTGTATCGCCAGAAATATATTACTAACACCCGACGCGACGCGCGCTCAACTGTCTATCTCGGTTTATACCATAATTCCGTCCTTTTCTCACCGCGTCTGGTAGCGTGGCGTATTTTAAACGATGTTTTCGCCTGTATTTTTTTTATAGATCTTTAAATCATATTTGGAAATGGTATCATCAAATAAATATTTTAGTACTAATAACAATTATCTAACAATAAAATAATGTAATTATCATTTTTGTTTTCATTTAAATATAAAGTACCTTTATGAATATTAAACATAGTGAATTTTAGTTAACAAACTAAAAATTCGTTATACCGAATAAAATTTCGTTGTAGTAAAATATTTTCGTGGGATATTGTGATAACACTCTTACATTGGAGCTTTGGAGTGATGACAGGCTTTACGCAAACCTTTCCTACATTGCTTGTTTTTCGTTCGCGGTCAAAGTGCTTGAAACACCGACCTTTTTTTTCTATTTTTACTGTCAATCTGAAAATAAGTGTGAAATTTGCACGTACCATTTTTAAATTGACAATTTACTCTCCAATGTTTTTATACGTTAACTATAAAATAAATATAATGTATTTTCACACAGAATATGTACAAACACAATTTCCAATGTTTTTATATTACACACCAAAAGTTCAGGCAAAGTATTTTTTTTAAACCGACTTAAAAAAACGACGCAAGTTATAAAATACGAATGTATGTTATTTTTAATGGGATTTCATTGGTATTGGACCTTCAACTTCGAAGATACACCAGGGAACTCTTCAAAATCATTAAAGTTGGTTTTCTTTTTATAAAAAAATATTGACTTTTTATCGTATTCATAGAACACATTGGTGTAATCTATACAATTAATAAAATTGAAGTTTCTGTTTGTATTGTCAAAATAACAGTTTTTTACTTAATGCATATAAAAGTATATATATGATACATATAACAAAAACTACATTTCTTAATTTTTGTCAGTCTGTCTGTCTGTTTGTTCCAGATAATCATCGAAACGGTTGGATCGATTTTGAGGGAACTTTCACTGATAAATAGCTGATAACATAGGGAGTAACTTAGGCTACTTTTAATTTAGAAAAAGAATGAGGGCTCCGCACAAATATAAAAAAAAAGTGGTCATGGACTTAAATGGCGTATGCTGAGTAAACCATAAAATATATAGCAAATTAATGTACTACATAATTGTAGGAATTAAAAAGACCTACAAATAATCAGCAAGGGTATAACATTTATCTTGTAAGGAACACCCACTATAAGCATTTTTGTCTTTAAAATAGCCGGGAGCGGGGAAGCTAGATTCGCCGCCGCATTCTGTGGTCCACGTGAGCTAAGCCACGGGCACAGCTAGTAATTTATAAAATAACACAAGTTTTATAATATGTAGGGCTTTTTCACACCATATTTTCGTATTTAGAGTAAAAGCTTCTTATTCGCGGGGGATGGATTCTATAATTATACCGCGATCACAGAAACCTTGAATACAGAATGAACGAGCATGAATGCGGCTTTTGTAAGAGAACATTAATTAGGTTTGGCCGATGTATGTTCTTTGTGATTTAATTTGATGCCTATCTTTTTTAGTTTCATTAGTAAGTAGTGAATAATACTTTGCATCATTAGTTTTGCGAATACGAAGTGGTTGTATTTTCTTAATCCGCGAATACTTAAATCGTGAAAAACGAAACCGTCAGAGCATTCACTGTAATTAGGTAAAATTATTTTTTACAACTACTTCCAAATTAGTAGGCGTCGCGTAATGAAACTCGAAGAATGTTTTTAAAACGTGAGCTTTAAAAATGTGGATTATTATCTTTAATTGTCGCAAAAGCCTATTTTTATTGAGCTCAACATTTTAATATGCCATCTGCAAATAATCGCTTCATTTGGAAATGGAGCACGACGACCTTATTCTAGTAAAAATTATCATGATTTTATTCTAACAAAGAAATGTTTGCTTCTTTTTTGTTAAAATATCTTACCATGTTATAGAATTAGCTTTTTACTTGAAGTAAACGCAAAAGTTAAAATTTTTATAATTTCTATGTATTCCAATTTAACTCATTGGTAATTTGCCCATTTAAGGTTGGAATTATACGTATACAGGAAGTGTTGCAATGGTAAAGCGAGTCAAATAATATCATTTTGGTTATTCAATAAACTTTCTCTAAAAGATTGAAACACTGTGCTGCGTGGACACAAGACAGACACAGTCGTGGGAGTTTTTGGCGGGATCTTGAAGTGATATGTTGTGGTTTTTATTTTTAATTCATTTACTTTGGTTTTGACCCTACATTATGGAATATTGGTGGCGTTTTGCGTGATATAGTTTGGTTTAGATCCTTAGATCCTTCTAACAAGGCGGCCACCATTTGTTGGACGCCACTTTGTTTACAATGTATATTGATACGAAGGCTTGAAAACATTGACACTGGAAAATTTTAGGAAGACTTAAATACATTGACACTGAAAATCCCACTTTGTATATTGGAAAATGGTATGAAGGCTTAAAAAAATTGACACTGGCAAGTGCTTTTGCGGCGCCAAAACAAGAAGAAGAAGAAGAACAAGACACAGTCGTGGAGGTAAAACACGCCAATTGTGTCTGACTAGTATATACCAGGTGTAACATCAGCCAAAGTGGCTCGCTTAGGTGTGCCACATTCCGAGATCAGCTGGTGTATATCCAGTATTCAAGGGGGTGATAGGGCATCTGTGCCCGACTGGGTCGTGACCACCATGCACTTGCCGATGGTCTCGTCACAGTGACTCTGCTTGGGCTTATCATGTTTTAGGATCAGTCAGCATCCAGGTGCCGAGAGGTTAGTGGAAGTAATGTGCAAGCAGTCCCCGCCTCCCAACTAAATAGGTGAAGAAAGAACTTCGTGGGTAAGGTTTTAGTCGGTAAGAGTCCGACATACTCCTCTCGAGCTTTCCAGCTCCAAAATAAAGGTACCGAGAGGTTGGAAATCCGACAGAACAATGACAAGTGGCGATGTATGTGTTTGGCTTACTTTGTGTGTTATCACCAGTCACAAATAACTCTTCGACAGCTCTTTCAGTAACTAAATTTTATAAGAGGGCTATGTAATGTTTTAACGCGTACTATAATTTGTGTGACAAGATTAAACAAATATATCTTATTAAATTAAGTGAGCAATTCTTGTATAAATATATGTAATTGGTTTCTCGGAAACGGTTCCAACGATTTCGATAAAACTTTGCATAAATAGATAATGTATTATATTCAAAGTTTACCTAGATAGGTGTTTTTCTTTTTTTGTTTATAATTCACCAAGTACAGCTCGGTCACCCGGATATTTGTTTTGTAATATGTACAATGTAAATGAACTATGAACTAAATATGCATATTGCATTGTACAAACATAAACCTGAAATAAGGTAGGTCCGAAATTATTGTTATTATTTATGTGTATTCTTTTGTATTTGCTATAATTGATTGAAGGCTTTGTGGAAATACATCGTAAAGAATTTATCTGAAATTTCTTTGCTCCTTTCGCAAGTAGGTTGGAAGCAATGAAGAAATTTCGAATAGATTGTTCATTATTTTCTAGTTGCGCTACCAACAATTTAATTTTTTTTCACAATACCGCTTGTTAGCCAGAAGAATATGTTTTACGGCAAAATTATTCATTCTCTTGTAATAATGTAAAGGAAAGTTAATAATAATTTTAGGTACGTGAGGATTATTGGGCCGCATCGCTTACATATTAAATCTACATTTATAACATCTTACGTACTTTCATTTTGCAAATTTCTTTACGGGAACGCTCGTCATTGTTATTGTCGAAGTTTCAGCGCTTGATTGATGGAGCGTTTCGCGATCGTTGGGGCACCGCCGTCTATGGGTGACATAAAAATCGCTGTAATCCACAACCAATTGCTTGATTATGGTTCTTAATATTTCACCAAGATGGCAGCTAAGCGTTCAGGCCTTTTTTATCGCCCTTGTTTTATTTCTTTCACTAAAACTGTAGACATTCGTGACTACTTAACGAAATTGAAACGCGATAGTAAACTCTCGTAATACGTCTTCGCACTTTCTTATTGTCCGTTTTAATGACCCATTGTACAAAATTGTTTCTTTGTTTCTCTTTTTACTTAGTGTAATATTTGTGCTGTAGTAGCTACCTACGCATCTTCTAAAGTGCTATAAGTGAAAACAAAAGGCAGACGGTTTGTTATAAAATGATGCAATCATTATTCTGTTTAGTGATCTAAATGATAATAAAAAATATATGTATAATTTACTGAGTTTTAAAAAACTCAGTTTCGGTAATGATTTATTCTTTAACTAGGTGCCTGCAGCTTCGTTGACGTGTTCAAAATTATTGTTTATTTTATCATTTATCAAAATTGTATTTCACTAAATACTATAATTATCAGATCAAAGATTGCCAATGAAAGTCACATCAAAATCGAATTAATCCTTTCTGAGTTTAACCCAGACAGTTATGGCTAAATAACCATATTAGTTTAAGAAAAACCATTTGTTTTGAAATCAGAGGCATATACTTAAATTCTGTTAAATTCTATAGATTTTAATTGATAAAGGTAATGTTTATGGCAGTTTATGACAAAGGCGTAAATATATTTAGATATGTAAAAGAGGGTCGCGCTTGCTTAGGACAGCGGAAATAACACCCATCAAAGTTAGTATTTAATCATCTTACTGATATCCTTAAGAGATACCAAGTTGCTAATTTGGCTGTTATCCACAGACCCAAACGGTTCAACCTCAATGCTCTACTAATGCTGTAGTAGCATTATAATTATTTTCGTTTTCTTAAATATAACGATACAAGTTGTTAATTGTTTCTAATGCATAACAAAATTATTAAGCCAAAAGTATAATGTTATATATTGACTCTAAAGGCAGTAAAGGAAATTTTGGAAAAAATGGCTTTATAATGGTATCATACTGAGTTTTTACGCTCTTTTGATCTGCCTTATACTCGTGATATTCACTAAAAATGTCATATACGAACCACGTTTTTTTTATTCAAAAATATGAATTTTCAAATTAATAGGATATAAAAGCATACTGCTAAATTAGAGAAAATGAAACGGGTTCATGAGAAAAGCATTTCAAAACATATCGAATTTTAGGGGAGTATGGATGTAAGTCGAATGAAATTTTTTATGGCTAATAGTTATATTCTTGAAATATCGGTTCGTAAAGAACGATAGCAACTATTTTCTTAGGGCGTATGAGTCACTTATTTTTGAAACTATTAACCAGACACTTCAATGGTCTGACATTACATGACATACAACAGTACGTAAAAGTCTGGTCGTCACACCGCTTGGCCAATTCGACGATGATCATACCTTGCATTAACCGTGTATAATATAAACTATTTTATTATCTCACAGGCTAAATCCTATAGATTTGTGTTTGTGTCTTTTTATTTTCATCCATATTCAAATTCTGAATCTGATAATTCTGCTAAAGAGGTTTTCACTTCAAAATGAAGATAAAGCTTTTTTTATCATTACAGGTTTAGCATTATGACCACAATCTCGCCTTATCTTAAGTGACGACGTGGCCCATGATGGTAGCACGCTAAGCCTAGTGGAGGACTGGCTTTCAAGTCCAACTGCCGGAACACACTTATTGCTGCTTAGAAATATTACTGCACATTAGAAGAAGCCCTACCACCATGCTATGGTTTCATCACGGTGTTTTCCTTCACCTATAAAGCTCAGGCTTATTGCAGGGATTCGAACTCACGTCGATCGACACGCTACCACTGAGCCATCATTGCTGCAAAATGATTGATTTAAAGTAAATATATGTTCAAGTTTAATTTCCCAATTGTTAAACATTAACTTTGAAATTTCTTTTTTAGATAAAAAATAGAAGAATTGATATTATAAAGTAAATTTTAATATCGGATGACGTAAAATAAAACATAAAATATTTTTTATTGTCTTTCAAGTGGGAGGATAACAGCTGGTACATTTTAAATTCTTTTTTCTTCAAATATTTGTACAGAAATGACGTTCAAGTAACCGAACGGATTTCATTGAAAGGCACAGAAGTTAATTATGTTATGGAATAGGACAAAGAATAGTTTATATAACTTTTAAAAATAACCAGGCCAATTGAAACGGTATGACACAAGTTAAAGCAATAACATATAGATATTAATTTTAAGATTGAACCGAGTAATTGACATTTAAAATGTGTTTCACTTTTTGGTGTGCAAATAAATTCTAAATATGTTTGTAATATTTCTCATACTATAATGATTTTCAGATTTCTGTTATATTTCATTGTGAATTATTGACTATAGAGCCAAAGTAAACAATAAAATAAGTTACATTGATAAAGCTTGAATAAGAGTATCGTTAGTTAAAAAAAATAAAATCTTGTGATATGGTATGATAGCTCTTGGGTTATGTACAATAAAAACATGTATTAACATTTTGTAAAAAAAGATTTTTTAAAGATATGCAAATAAAGCTGAAGTAGTTTTTTAAATAATTATTTTAGAAGATAGAAAGTATTAAACCAATATTTTTTGGAATTCTGTTTCTGCAAAAAATCTTAAATCAGCAATTCACCACTAGTAGAGAACGAATAAGAAATAAAAGAACTCTGTATCAAATGTCTGTTTGGTTTTCATTTAAAATTGGAAAAAATACGAACATTTAATTCTTGCCAATGTTATTTCGTTGTCAATTTGTATGCTTAACGGAGGCTCGACCTTCAGCTGTTTTTGAAACTTTTCAGAATAAGACAAAATCTAATTTTCCTACCACGACTGTTCTGAAAGTAAACTCTTTTTATCAGCTGTAAAGACGGTTGAGAGTTTTACATAGTATGAATATATTAATTTTTTTTTTGGTCTGTAATCAAAACATTTGAATTAATAACTTTGTTCCCGGGGATTATATATTACATACATTTTTATTCCTTAAGAGTTAAATATAATTTTTTTATCGAAGCACTGCAAAATGACGCCTGATGGTAAGAAATTGGAAATCGATCGCACGCCGGTCGTCGCTATCATGCCAGCCTAAAAGTCTCTCGGTAGCTGGATATATACTGGCTGGACCCGAAATGCGACAAACCAAAAGAGAGTCACTTTGACAGATTTATGATCGTGTCAATGGTGGTCGTGACCCAGTTGGATACAGATCCCCATCACCTTGCTTACATCTAGAAGTACTAGCTGACCCGCGTAATATCGTCTGCATTATATAAGAGAGAAAGGGTTAGAGAGAGAGAGTGGGTCGTAGGCACTGTATTATATGTACCGCCCGTCTCCCACAAAATGCGCTCGTGATACTTGATCATTATTTTGCTGCCGAGTTATTTTAAAACTGTGATATCTCCTAAGATATTCATTTAAATCAATTACTGGAAAGGGCAACTTTGTTTAAAATGAAGTATTTGTGATGAACGATGTGTTTATTTCAACAAGGATTAACCATGTATATAAAAACACACTTTCGCAAATAACTCATTGTTATAGAACAATTTCATTACCACAAAAAGGTTATATTGAGTAAACCTTAAAAAATAGCCATATGCTGTCGCGGATTTTTTTCTAGAAATTTTAAGAAAAACAATTCTGTCACATTGTTGCGTAACTTTAACCATTCACGCAGCTATCAAAAGAAATAATTTTCCCCCGTTTTTGCAACATTTTTCATTGATGGTACTGTTCTATTGATTGTAGAGTGATGTTATATAGCCTAATCCTCAATAAATGGGCTATCCAACACTAAAACATTTTTTCCATTCGAACCAGTAGTTCCTGTAATTAGCGTGTTAAACCAAACAAACAAACTCTTCACCTTTATAATATTAGTATATATAGATATAATGAATATTCTGCTTTGGTGGTTTTTGTATCGGTTGTATGATTAGAATATAATCACGTCAATTTAAGTTTATAATACAAAAAGTATTTAAAGAAAGTATGGCCCAAAAATGCTAATGATACATGATTATTTATCTAGTAGATACCAAAAAAAATGTGTGGAGATAATATAGAAAAAATTCAATGTTTAGAGTGAAATACTAATAGAACATAAATTGAATTGGTGTCTCGAGGATCACCAATTTTATAATTTTATTTTGTTTTCAATTTATTTGCACAAATGCTATTAAACCTTCATTCAGCCGGTTGTTATAGCTCTTACAGACGCAGACTGACCAGAGTATCTAACTTTATTAGTTTATACTAGCGGTGTACCCGCGGCTCCGCACGCGTTTGTTACGCAGTAATTATTTTCATCTCATAATTTTTTGTCACTAACATTATTGATAATTCAAATAGGTAGTCTACAAATAGATGAATTATATGTAATTTTTTTTATACAACTGGAATGGCAAACACTACACAAGGTAATTTGGTTGCAATCTTTTTTAGGGTGGACCTATTCCACCAGTTGGACTGCCCCAAGTAGAAAAAAACCTTCAAAATTATATTTTGTACATCTCGTGTAAGTAATTTTTTTTTTTACGATTTCTGCAAGCTTTATTGACGATTCTAATAACTTATGCTTGATATGTGCTTCGTGTCTAGAAACTTATATTTATTGTAGTTTTTACTGATTACTAAAAGTATTTTTTTAAATTATTGTGACCCTTCAATCATGAAATTACTACTTGCCGTGTACAATATTTCATAAGAATCGAGAACAAGAGAGAACAGACAAACAAAATACATGGTTTTTATAATAACGACTAGACTTACTTATACCAAGCGAGTTATTGACTGTATTAAAAATTATTTTTTTCATAAATAAATTTCTTTCTTAATGCTGCATTATGTACTGAACGTATTATTCTACAGTTTTAGCTACGTATTGGTGCGATTCATCCTTTAGTTTGAGTAGGATGTAAGAATCCACAAAGTCTTGGTTCTTAATAGCCATCCTCAAGATGTAGTAGATTAGTGTATAGTAACATTATAAAATGAGAAATTAGTAGTTCAAATTATCATAAAATTAACTAACCTTTTCATATTAAGAACTTTATGATTCTCAATAAAATAATTTATACCGTTATGTATCGAAACAGTAAACTTTTCACTTTAAGTTCGTAAAGTTAAATTTTATGAAATTGTATTTATTATTAAGAAACAAAAACACCAACTTTGTAAATTGAAATATCAATCAATTAGCGTTGGTGAAAATCTCGACGAATCGTACCTCAGAAGTTATGGAATAATTTAATATAAAGAGGCCAAGTTTATCTACTGGAAAGTTATCGAGAAGTTAATCTTTCATGTTATTACTGCAGCGGATGGTTTTGTACTTTTACTACAATTTTAATATAAACCGGTCATCAAACAAATTTTACGAAATTTATTATTATGGCGCGGATGGTTTTTATGACAACAAATTTTTTAAACTAAAATTAGATCGTAATATCGATATATAACCGATATATTAATATTTATCTTCATAAACTATACTTATTATAAAACTTGGTAACCTTTTTTTCGTCTATTTCGTTTTCTTTAGTGATAGTTTTGGTTGGTAGTTTTTCATTCCGATTGTAAAATCGTTAATGTCTTTAATATTTGTGTTATTTATAAAATTATATTCTGTAAACATATCTGTCTAAGGATCCTTGCCACAACTCTAAATACCGAAAAGTTTAATCCATTACAGTACAAAATAAATAAAAAGGGAGTTCTAGAATCCCTACTTACAGGAGGAATACAATACAAGTATATTATTATATACAGTATATTTGGCTGCGATATTCTGTAGGGTGGATGTATATCACCAGTCGAACTGCCCCAAGTAGAGAGAAATCTACAAAGAAATGTCTCTTATGTCCTACATCTCTTTTTAAAACAAAAGTGTTGAGGCACATTTCCAGTAAATTATCGAATAATGACTTTCTATTGGACATTACAATTATTTTATTTATTTTATATCATTATATTATACAACTCACTACAATTAATTGTTTAGTCATCTCATGATTTTGATTTGTGATCAACAGAGACTTTTACTTACATAATAAAATCTAATACAAATGATTAAATTACACATCTTTATATACATTTTTATTGTAATCAAAGTACAATATTATATATTTAGCGTCTTATTTAATTAAAAGTGTTTTCCCTTTCTAAAACTCCTTTTATTTCTTATGGTAGAGCTATTTACAATTTATGATACCGAACTCCGTGTACTCGACTTTACGTGCTAACTCTCAATCCGCCATTTCCTTTTTATATATCTCTTTAGCTCATTAGTTCATCAGTCATTCATTCAATCTGCAGTCTTTCGTTACCTTTCATTCCTATATATATTACAGTATTTCTAGTAAGTAAAATCAATAGTGTGAGAAGTCATTGCGAAAATCACTGAAAACACACGTGTACGCGATTAACTTACAAATGACTCAACGAAACGAAATAATAGCTACATAGGTCGTTAATGATCAATCTAAGGAGCACATGGATCTGGAATGGAGGCGCTTTCTCCTGATTGATTGCTCGACGCTCCAACGCGTTTCCATCCATTATTTTTATAAGGAAATTATAAGAGAGTGTATATCGTTTTGTATTACATTTGCTATACTTGGATACATGTTATTAAATTATAAATATCATATTCTTTATACTACTTATATAATAGATTTAGTATGCCCCTAAAAAGTACTAGTCTAAATGTTTGGTAAAGATTATGGGTATTATAAAATTTGGACATAATTAAAATACAATTATTTTGCTCTTCTTGAATAATATTGCACCGTTTGCGTGCATCATCGTAATTCGAACCTCCTCCAGTTGATAATCTGTCGTCAAACACTTTTGAATTTTAAGCAGAAGCACTTGAGAGACAATTCTCTTTTTGAGCTTAACGTAAAACCATATTGCTCCGTATCTTCACAACAATGGGCGAGATTGTGGTCTAATATAATATAAAAAAGTAGACCTTGTAGAAATGAACCGTTGCCTGCTGTTGTGTTAGTTACAAGTCACGTTGGCAGACATTGCGAGTTATAACATTTGCATTATTATTGCAACTAGTTATATAATATAATAAGAGATAAACAAGAATGGAATGTAGTAATTGATCAATGGGTAAATTTAGATAGGATATATAAATTTAATATACCGACATAAGTTTTAAACGATACTTGAGACTTGTAGAATAGGAAATAAAGAAATCAAAATCAAAAAAATTTAGCCTACTGTACGACTCTGTTTATAAATTTTGAATTAATTTTTAAAATACATTTTATTGTAACATAGATAGATAAAAGTTTCATAAAAAAGGTTCAAGGGAATATTGTGCCAAATGAAAACCAAACATTTGTTACTTTAGACATATTAGTTACATGACTAGTCTGATTCAGTTTACAGAAATCGTTTTAATCTCAATCCCCCAGACTAAACTTGTCTAGTTAGTGTAGCTACCTACTTAAATTCGAGCGAGAACATCATCGATCAAAGTCTATAACATGCCCTATATGCGATTTGGGATCGGGCGATTTTCCCTTCCTACTTCTAATATTTAAGCCGGGCTTATGTCGGATTTTGTGATAATAGGCATGGAATGATTGAGCGCTACGCATCCTCGCTTCTTCTCTTATGTTGAAATTACGAAAATTCGGTTTCCATCTATTCTATAATTTTAAATCGATTTTATCATTTCATAAATCATGCTTCAAGTACACCCTTTAATGTTTTTTCTTCTAAATTTTAAAATTCACTTTTAATAACAAATTACTGGCTTACTTGGGAAAAGTATGAGTTTTGTATTTATGCTAGCCTTCACAGTAAGTAAGTCAGTAAATACCTAAATGGTCAGTAATTCTATATTTTTCAACCATTTCTGGGTGTCAGGACAAGATAGTTGTGCCGTCTATACCATTTCTATTTCTTTATTTTCTCGATGACAACTCCTGTGAAAACTTGACCGAGCGTTTTTTTTTACATTATGTATGCATTATTTTATAAAAATATGACGTTTACACACGTACAAGTTATACCAGAGTCTGATAACTGATAGGACAGAACTGATAGGAATGGAGCTATATCGATAAACGTAACACGATAACAGACCCGATATTTTTTTACAAAATGTAAGAAACTAAACTACTGCCGGATACTTTTGTACAAATTTATATTAACTAATATTATATTTCATTACAAGATGTTACACGTATTAATTCTTGATTGATAATGCCAACTTCTTCAAAATTTTCGAAGCTGTTGTAAAATAAGTAGGTATAGGTAGGTACTCGACAATGAATCGAAATAATTATAACGACAGGTAATCTTTATTTATTTATTTTAATCAGAATCTGATGAATCGTCACTGTCACTAGATGGTTATTACTTATTTGATTACAACGCTACAACTATCAAATTAGAACTGTCTTCGAGAAAATAAAGAAATGGAAATAGTATAGATGAAGACCACCATACACTGGGTATGTCCCGCTATATTATCACAGTTAGGCGTATACAATTTTGGGATTAACCTTCACAAATCCAGTGAGCAAGTGGGATGGTAGGAATCTACCTTACTGAATCACAATCACCAGGGACATGGTACGTTTCGGGATAACCCAGTGTATATCTAGCTACTGAGAGACTTACTTGCCGGCATGACAGCGACATCTGGCGATTCATACCATCATGTACATGTCCATCACTTTACCGTGCTACAATAAAATAAAATAAAAACTATAAACTTGTGCTACGATAACGATCACTTGGTTAAGCGCGATCTATTTATTACATTCGCCTTACAAACTCACTTTTTATTTAAGCTTAATTTTTTTTTTTTTGAACTGTAAACTGAAATATATATTTGAACACTGTTAGCCTTAGGGGCCCTATCCAAAAACAGAGCCGCTGCGGCTTTTACAGCTTCACCGGACTTGGGGGCGAGCGCTTAGGGCACTCAGCCGCGAGCTTAATCTTCCACCACACATAGTATTCATATATTTTATAATTTAAAATGAAGTGAGTTTAAAAGTATAGCCAAATAAGTAAGTAAAATCTGCCTTCAGCGATTTTTTTAAATATATATGGCCAATTGATTTGTAATAAAAAACAAAAAAAAAATCCGAAAATTTCAACTTTTAACCCAAAATATTTACGACATAATGAAAAGACATGTTTTTTTTGCAACTTTTCTACCAGATATTTGTCAAGATTTTTTTTTGGTAAGAGTCATCAATAAAAGATGTAACTCCCTGTAATCTGTAGTGCTATCTGTTGTTGCACCAAATGGATCAAGTTGAAAATTTCACTGTGTAAAGGAGAGCAACAGGAAAATTATAAATTAAAAAGTCGTGAGTCACAACGGAAAAGAACATATGAGAAAAAAGTTCGTTTCAATTTAAAAAAAGCCTTACAAAAAAATTTAAACAAAGCATATTATTTTACATCACTTATTGATAACAAAAAAAAATTGTTGAAAAATATTTAGTAGAAAAGTTGCAAAAAAATTAAAAGGGAAAATCACATTTTTTTAAATTATGTCGTAAATATTTGGGGTAAAAAGTTAACATTTTGAGAACAAAAAACTAAAAAAATTGAAATAAAGCTATATGCCACGTTTTATTTCTAGATCTAACAGAGCATTCAGCTTTATCGAGGCGCACTAATTACATAGTTTACTTTGACTTAGTAAATAAATAAAAAAAACATATATTTATACTAGCTGGAATCATTCTGAATAAATTTTACTAAAGACCGAGTAACTTGAACTTGTAACTTGATCCTAAAAAAAATAGTTCATTCTATAAACAGCCTGTTCTTTTCTTTGCACATAATGGCGTACTAAAAATAAGTGTCGTAATTCCTCCTTAATATATTATGTGCCATAAAAAAGCAATCCAATATTATGGTAACAGTTATGAATGACTTCGATTAGTATTATTTGTTACGTCGGATATATAAATGCGTATTCAATATCTTATCTTAAAATTATTTAACGTTTCCAAACTTTTACATTAAAGGTTTTGAACATATTTTGTATTTAGGTAAATAATGTTGTTTCCAAGAATAAGTATTAATTATTAAAGTTGTAAAATTAAGTGTTCACTTCATACAAAAATCATTAAAAACTTATCGACTCCCGTTATCAGTCGGTGTATCCGGTTATAATTATATTGTAGCGGAAGTTGTTTCGATACGCCGTCTGTGCATAGTTTTGCTATACAGAAATTGTATTATAAAAGCATTGGTTGAATTATGCTAAAAACAGTACATACAAGTCACGGTGAAGCTGTAAAATCTGTTTGAGGCTACAAGACCCTTATGCCTGACAGTGTAGTAAGTTACAAAAAAAGAAGCAGTATGGTACAAGGAATAAAAGTTTAAATACATTACTCTGTTGCTCAGATATGTATAAAGCATGTAGCTTTATGCTTCTTACAAAGGAAAAAAGCGTATGACATATTATTGTTTGTCTGCGTCTTATTAACTTCGTTCATAATAATTACGTTTAACTTTTAATGAATATAAACGATGAAAGATGGTTTAGATATGATATGATCTATATTAATACATAACGAGAAAACTTCCGACACCTTTTTAAGTATATTACGCGCACTGTGTGATTTTGCATGATTACAGTTTATATGAAAGAGTGCAAAATGATAAACGTTATATGTAATATATGAATAATATGATCAAAAAGTAGCTGATGGAATTTCGACCATAGTGTGATCCCTAGATTTTATATAAATAGAACGAGAGAAAAGAAAAATACTGTAGAAACGTTGTAAGATTAGGTAGCTAATAAGAAAATATGTTTAGAACACACTGGTAATATGAAAAGAAAAGTAATACTGCGAAGTAAGTATTATTATATTTGCTGGCGATCAATACAACGGTTTGAAGGACAGCAGGTTCGTAAAAAAGGTCGATGCCTCATAAAAAATATTTTTACAAGTTGCAAGTCCATTAATCATTGTACAGAGTTGGAAGCGAAGAGTTGCTCTTTATATGCGGATTTAAAGTGACGGAATTAATTCGTTCCTTTTATATGTTTATTTTTTTGTATCGATAATAAATTAATAGAATATTATTATTAGCTTAGTGATACTCGATATAAAGGCGATGTAAGCAAACTCGAAGACCATCCGATTTCATTGCACTTCAGATTATACATTAAAATATATTTATTTTATGAATAAAGGTCAATTCAAGTAAATTTCAGTCGAAATCAAGAAAAAAAAAATTAGTCATGCAGGCGTTAGTCAGGCCGATGGTAGAATAAAAAAGACGGAGCTCAACTGCTTTGATCTGACTACACAATAATTTTCTAGATTTAATTAGAAGAAAAGAAAGAAATATTAATAGAATCAACCAAGAAAACAAAGTAAGACTTCTGTTAACATTTTTGCACTTTTTCGTAAATTTACTTTTCTGTGTATATACCTAATAAATTGCTACATATCTAGAAATTCAATATATTAATGTATTGTTGTATTCAGTCAATTATTTAATAGAATTTGGAAGATTATATATACTTAAAAGGGATTAATGTAATGAAATTATGATAAAATTAAATAAATATATATTTCAAGATCATTACATTACGTGTTAATTTATTCGCTATATAATCAATATTCATTAGTTCTTTCAAGAGAATTAAAATAATAAATCTTCTACATTACCAAAAGTTTTTATTAAACATATATGTCCTTATTAGTTATTGTTAAAGTTATTATACCAATACCAAACCCTGTAGCATAAATTAGTTATTAATTTTAAAATTTAGATTCTATCTATTCTAAAATTTCTTTATTTATAGTTGTCCAAATGTAAAACCTATTTTATATTATAAATATTAAAGTAACCCTGTATGTCTGTTACGTTTTCATGCCTAAACTGCTGAACCAATTTTGATGAATTTTCGTACAGAGATAGATTGAACCTATGGATTGGAAAGGACATAGGGCTTAACAAAGTTTGTACAAAGAAAATATGGGAACACACTAATATGCGCATGTTCGGTAATGGTGAAATGACATCGGTTTCCACGCCAATTTATTTGTTGATTTATTATATGCATGTGCGGTAATGGTGAAATGACATCGATTTTCACGCCAATTAGTTTGTTGATTTATTATCCGCATGTGCAGTAAAAGTAAAATGAAATCGGTTTTTGTGTCAACTGATTTTTTTAAATTATGGGCATGTGCGGTAACGGTAAAATGACATCAGTTTCCAGACTAACTGATTTGTTGAATTATTGACATTGATATACCTTATATTAAAAAGTAATATAGATACCGCGCATAATACAAACAGGACAAGCGGACTTAAGCTGTCTGTGTGCACAGCAGTTGTACCTATATGTACAAGTTTGTGATTGTCTGCGTAGTGTTATCAGAATATGCAAAATCCCGACATAACATTTTTTTTAAATTGAAATTTCAGCATCTTTATGTTATCTTACCTATGAAATGATAGTACAGTATTATTTTTAAGATTGGCTGAAGAGTTTTATAACTATTTAACTGTGCAGTACAACATAATTATTGTTTTATTTCATGATTGAAACGTGACGTGCGCTGTCGACCGCAGCTTGCGAATACTGTGGCTGAAATTGAATACCGTAAACCATTGCTATTTGGTATTACTTTTAGGAACCTTCACTCGCGCATTGTAAACGTGGAGTTTATATTATATTCTAAGCGATATACCTATTTTAAATTATTTGCATTAAACTGTTTTGTTACAAGCGAATTCTTTCATTGTGTTATCCCATATATGGTAAAAATAAAACTTGAAGGGATGAAAACTCATATTTATGCTTTTGGTAAGAAATAAAAGGGGTTTCAGGTTTTTTTTAAAACCTCCCGCAAGCCGGTAAAATAAGGGATGATTTTAAAAGTTTAATTTGGATGGTTATTGTGTTAGATTCATATTGGCATATAATTACAATACCATACACACAGTGATAAACGCATCTATGGTTTTCTTTTGGTTTGTAGTGTTCCGAAATCAGTCTGTGTATATCCAATAATACGCAGACGAAGTCGGGGGTACCAGCTAGTATTCTATATATTCTTAGCAAATATTGATCCCATAAAACGCTAGCCAAATTCATAACTATGACTGAACATGGCCATTGTGTATACAACTTATTTACATGTTATGGATGGTAGTTCAACTTTATTTCGACTTTATATATGTAATTTAAAACGGGTGTAAAAATATTATTGTTTTTGTGCGTTAATGAAATTAAGATTTATATTTTAACATTTTTTCATATCTTTCATGAAAGTTTCTTAAGTTTTCTTATTGCTAGAATGGATCATTTTAAGCGGGTCGTATGGTTTATGGCAATCGTATTCCTTTTTTAACTAAACATAAAATTCACTTCTTATGAAATAATATGATTGCTTTTTCAATAATTATAATTCATTTTGTATTTTCAAATTTATCCTCGGTTTTTTACAATATTGAACCATATTTAAAGTTTCATAACTTCAGTAAATACAATGAAAATAGTAAGAAGTGTTAACAATAATATGATAAAATAGTAGTATACCTTTAAATGCAATAAAATTGAAAACGCAGTGGTTTACATTTTGATTGTTCAGCGATTTACGACGCTCGATACCTCAGTAGCACGTCGTAAAAAATATACGTTTATTGACTGCGACAAACTGGAATAAAAGTCTTCATGTTAAATAAACGTTCCGCAAGAACTGTAAAGCACCGTCACTTAATAAAAGATCTCCTCGGGGAAGTGAAGCAAACGGCTCAATAAGATGAGACGGTATCATCATCTCTGGGTAAAAAAAAGTCGTAAAACGTAGGCGGGGCCGCATTAAATAAATTGCAGGCGCCTACCGCCTGCCGCGACATCTGCGTCAACTCGCTAACTTCTAAGATTCAAGAGACAGGAGTTAGGTTCTTTACATTACACTAAAAACAGAATAAACTAAACTGTGATTCGTAGTATTTTTACATACCATTGCATGCATGAAAGTTTTATTAAACAAAAATAAGCTTACATAGGTACACTACATATTGATGTTGGTTTGTTTACATATAAGTAGAACATCATTAACGTATTTAGTAGTAATTAGCCAAAAGCAGAACACTTAAAAAACAAAAATTGTGCGTCTCGGGACGCTCCATAGAAGTGGTAACTTAAACTAATCAAAAAGAAAAAAAAAACAAACGAAAGTGAAAGGGAAGCCGACCGCTGCAAGGCTACGAGCGTGTTGTTAGGATTGACTGAAACTCTGCTACTATTAATGGCGCCGCAACGCGTTACGTTACCCTCCCATAAGAAGTTATCACTTAAAAAATCTAACTATACTGTTTAGCCACAAGGGCCCTGAAGCCTCAGACGGCTTTTACAGCTTCACTGGGCTTGTAGCAGATCACATCACGCTCTAGTTGGCTTTAACGAAATCAAACCTAAAACCTTCGTAATTTTAAATGGATTTTTTGCCTGCTATTACAGTAGCAGCTGGATTTAAATATTGGAAATATTTATCTTTACAAAATATTAATAAATAATTGATAATTTTCTCCAACTTGTATATGTACATTTGTCATAATTTATAGTCGTTTCTTTCTTTTTAATGCTTAATACCTTTGCCCCCGCATATATGTCAATTTCACATACATTTTTGTTAAGTAAGGGAGCCAAAGGGTTATACTATATTATAATAAAATAACTCCCTAAACTTAAAAGAATATCTGAATACGATAATTATTCTTAATATATTATGTTTAGATCATCTCAGAAATCATTTTATTTTTAACCTTCTATTTGACCCGTTTAGAGAATGAATTGTTAAATATCTTTTCTTTATGCTCAGCTACGTTGCCCAGATATTTTATAAATTAAGTATATTGTTATAATGTAAATATATATAACACCAGCTCTCGCACTCTAACATTTTTTTACTGCTTGGCAGAAATCTCGCTCTTCCATATGAATTTTAAACAAGATATCTTATTAAGAACATGAAGTATCGTTAGCTTTTATTTAGCTTTTTTATTATTCCAGATTATGATATTACTTTTTAAGTATCTATAATTATGGGGTTCCAAAATTTAAATACTTCACCGAAAACTTTATTTAACTATCAAGTTATTAGTAATTGTTAAGGTACACAGTATTTATCTAGACATCATTTACATTCTAGATGGTACGACACGAAAATTGTGTCATACTGGATCGCGACGCGGCCATTTTTTGGTTTGTAGTATTTCAAGCCCATCCTGTTCGGGATCAGAAGCCTATGGATTACTAATCCCTCGGTGGTCACTGTTATCTTTGGACTGTACTATTGCAATAAAAAAACAGCCTTTTAGTAAAGCTACAAAATATTGGCAAATATTGTACTGACTCGAACTCCGTTCAATTGGTTAGCTTTCTTCAGATTTACTTGAACTTTCTTGCAGATTGTATATTTCACTCGCTGTTATATACTTTTATAGGTTTCATAATTTCATTATTTATAGCTATTTTATTGCATACATACCACTTGAATTTAAAAACTATAAGATTCAGTCCAACACGCCTGTCCCTGCAGGCAGATTTGAACGCGATTTGGTTATTAAATACAGATTTGCCTTTATACGGAGCGTGTGAAAATAATCACGTCGTTTCGGGAGGAACCTAAACGAGTTTTATAACTTTTATAAGTTGTCCCCGAGATGACTTTTACTCGTCTTTAGTAGGAGCGCCTGTAATTATGTTTGATGATACCGTTTATCGCCGTCATTACTATTAGAAACTTTGTATTCGTCTGTCATTACTCGAACATTTTATGAAAACGACTTGCAATCAGTGTGCTCGCAATTACTTATTATATAGCTAGATATATATTACTAGCTGTTTCCTACTCGCTTCGGTGTGCATAAATTAAAATTGAGTAATAACTGGTAAAAAGTATCCGATATAAACGACTAGTTTTCCATTTTTTTTAATCCATCCAGTCCTTTGAGCGTGAGTGAAGAATATACATTCAAACATATATAGTTTTATATTAATAATATAAATATATATTATATTAAATTAGATATTACATCATGTTTCTAATATGACACAACTTTTATATTCACTACAGTAAATGCAATCAAGAATTAACTATATTCTTATTCTAAACTTTATAGTATGTATCCTTAGATAAACCTTACACTAATCATTAATTTAAGTATGTAACCTATAGATATGAAAGTCGGATAATGCCTGAACATCAATAATTATTACGAGAGTTGAAATAACATACTGAGAATATAAGACATAAGGAATATCGTGAGATTGCTATAATTACTGAGAGCTAAAACACAACAAGTGTACTCGACTGGATTGCGACCACCATACTCCATACGTAACGTCCACCATAGTAGGGGCACTCTTAGGCGTGTCAAGTTCCAGGATAAGCCAGTATTCAGCCAGTAATCAAGTAAGGTAGTAGCGATCTGTAACCGAATGGTTCCCAACTGCCATGCATATGTTAATAAAACTTTTTTTTATGTCCTCCTTCTGTCAAGGACATCGGGAGAACGGTGACTTTCCTTTGTCATTGTGGCAGGGACCTTGGGTTGGCGATCTTCGAAGGATTAGCGATCTCACAGTGATTACTGGTGCTTTTGGATTGTACTGCGTCTTGTAGCATTCAATCTAAATATATATAAAACTTGCGATATGCCCGCGGCTCCGCATGCGTTTATAGTTACGCAGTAGTTACTTACATTCCGTAATTTTATTTTTACCCATATTATTGACAATTCATTATCCGTATCAATTGAGGAATGACGTGTATTTTTTTTAACACGGGTGAAACTAATTCTGCTAGTATACTATATGTGAACTCATATTTGCAATTTTATGTCCTTATTTACCTCGTTAAATATATATTGTTAATAGTAATAAAAAGCGAAGATGGAAATAAGTCATTTCGACTCCCGTTTAAGCTATACTGAGAAACAAAATTTGTAATAAACGCGTATGAAATTCTGCTCACATCATACGAAAAGTTTCAACGTTAGAATAAAATATATGTGTAAGCCAGTAGCTTTAGAGTTAAGCTTAGTGTTAACATATGCAAATATTATAGAGATGTTACCAGTTATATTAACTTTATTTTTTACATGGAAAGGAGTCGAGCTTTAGATTAAAATCGCTTATTGTGTACACTGTACATTTTATTAAATACTACGTCATTTACGTCTGTTGTCATGTTTCTTGTGAACCTTTTTACTATCTAAATTTTAATATAATCTACTTTTAATGTTGAAAAGCTTAAGAAAATGTTGTGTTTATTAGAACATGCTAATCTCTGTAACTAACAGTCAGATTTGAAAAATTCTTTTTGCATTTTATAGCACATTTATTTAGGAAGGTTATAAGTTATATAACTTTACGGAGCAGTAACCATGAACGTAAAGCAATCTGGCAAGTTGCATGTAAGTACGGGAAGTGAGAACAACGATAGGCTACACGGGTACGTTGGTGGCGGTAGGGTGGAGTTTGTCGAATAAATTTAATACGGGTAAAACCGTGAGGTACATATAGTAATATTATAAAGCTCAATAGATAGTTTATTTTTTTGGTTGTTTGTTTGAACGTGTTTATTTCTGGAACTACCAGTGAGATTGAGGAAGGTTATCTTAAGGTTATCTGACATCACGCTATGACCTTTTGGAATGGAACAATCACCGTACAAAATATAGCTCAGTACGCTAAGCGAGAACGAAGTAATGGTCAGCGCAGACTGGCGGATGGCGCGAGATCGGCCTGCGCACACTGCTGATTTGCGATGCCGCCAGCGGCCGCCGCGCCGGCGCATTTCTAGATGTTGTGGCATGCACCCCGTTGCACTGCCTCTCCCCCGCGATAGCATGTTAGTGGAATCTGGCTCATAAAGACGCATGCCTTCGCATCCCGGCGAATACCGTCGAATCTCGCCGCGCTATCTTCTAGCACCTTTTTCTATACTGCAAAGAGAAAACCTCATTGATTCTCCGTGGTCGGTCTTTGAACTTTGAAATCTATATCTTGTTATCATTATCAGATATCAACGAATTTATGCTGGTAAATTTAAAATGCCATGTTCCGGTGTGCGCTGGCCATTAGAGTGCGTGTGGACTATATGGCGCGATGCGGGGTATAGGGGAAGGAGAGGAAAAAATTAAATACAAGTGAAATTACGCAATACGTCTAGTTAGTAATACATATTTCATATGTCCCGTACTTTGACACAAGTTTACATTAAAAAATATATCATTTTCTGAATTTACAAAACCTTGCTTCTTATTTCTCTGATTTGTCATAATTCGTTTTATTTTATACAACAAAGGTGGCGAAAAAGCGTACAGCCCGCTTGATTATAAGTTGCTATCGTACCAAATGGACCCTTGTAATACCATACGTACCACAAATACAGTGCCGACTTTGTACTCCCTACCCTAAAGAGCTTTGGAAACCTTACGTACTAATCGCAAGAACACAACACTAAGTTATTTGGTTTCGATTTTCTGCAGGGTAGAGGTATGTAGGTAGTCGGACTGTCCCAAGTGGAGAGAAATTACCAAAAAAAATTCTCTATAGCTTTGCTCTCTTAGGAGATAGTATATGGCTTATTTAGTTTATAAAATAATTAAATAGGTACCTGGTTATTTAAAAAAGTCTTAAATATTCAGCGAAGTTAATATTTTCAATATTGATATATATTTTAAATTAATTAATGTTAAAGTCTCTTTATACTATACTTTTCCCCATGATATCCCTTGTATACGAATAATAATACTATTTGTAAGCACTTGTACTTACTTCGTGATAAGGCATTTATAGTGTTAGGCCGGAAAAATAACATTCACGTTCGATTTCTTTACGAGCTGAATAAATTTAAGGTCCTTTCGATTTGATTAGGGCACATAAAATACAGATATAGTTAATTTTCTTAATGGAACAATAATACTATTGTGAATAAAAGACGTCCACAATATTTTAATGTGTGCTAAATTAATAGCGCTTGTTTTATTCTTGTTTCTTACAAAGTTACAGTAGTTCGTAGTAACAATGTGGTTTCTTAATAACGTTCTTGACTGTAGTTTGCTTGTAGATTCGCTGCTTGCTGTTGCTGGTGTTGTGGTGTTTCTCGAACTGATCGCAGTACTGCCGCCCTCTCCGCTATATTTAACCTCGCCCTTTGCCTCGCAACCGGTAGTGCGATGGATTCCGTGCGGGGCGTCGCTCAGCCAATGAGCGCGCACGCCCTGTGTGCGCGCTCTCGACAGTACCATGAGTCACCATGCCAGATGTTCCGAGTCTGGCATGGTTCATCCTTACAACTAGTGAAATTTATACATTTAAACTTACATCTAGCTATATTCTTATTCTAATCGTTTTAAAATACACATATTCAGTTCATATTATTATATCTATTCCTAACACGTATTTATAAACCTTATTCCTAACACGTATTATTTCATTTACTTGTTCATTTTATACTATTAGACTATCGTTATTCGCTCGCCCCGCTCGCTGTCCGCAACAGTTCTCCCCCCGGCGTAGCCTGCGCAGCCTCACTCTCCTCTCAGGACGGCGAGCTTCGTCGTCGGGCGCCGGAACACACCGCTCCTCGTCTTCACGTCGGCGCTCCGCACTCCTCCATCTGGTCCGGTGTAGGTTCTCGTGACGATTCCGCGTGGCCAGGTGTTGCGCGGCAAGGCGGAGTCGACAACCACGACCAAGTCCCCGACGTTCAGAGGGCGCGTGCTGTCGGCTGAGTTCCCGCGTGGCACCAGTGTAGGGAGGTACTCCTTAACCCAGCGCCGCCAGAAATGATCGGCGAGCGCCTGGGTTGCTCGCCAGGTACGCCGGTCCGCCGTGTCGCAGGTCCCCGTCGTAGGCATACCCGTCGAACTCCCAAGCAGAAAATGGTTGGGAGTGATCGCCTCTGGGTCCCGCGGGTCGACACTCACTTGCGTTAGAGGCCGCGCGTTAATGGAATGCTCGGCCTCCGCGAGCACGGTTTGGAGCACCTCTTCTTTAGGCGCACGCTCGTTCAAAGTGGCGGCGAGCGCGGTTTTTACCGACCGCACTAGCCGCTCCCATGCACCTCCCTGGTTAGGCGCGCCGGGCGGGATGTAGCGCCACTCGACGCTGTGCCGTAGCCCCTCCCCCCGTAGCGCAGGTGCCCATTCGGCGTAGGCGGCGCGTAGCTCGGTGTCCGCCCCACGGAAGTTGGTCGCGTTATCGCTGTAGTGGCTGAGTAAGTCGAGCGGGTCATAGATTGACATAACCGCACTCAGAGCTTCTCGCTTTGTAGGTGCCCGCTTGCGTGCGCGTACATCGGCTGGTACCCGATGCATGGACGTGTTAAACCCTAGTTCATCCGTAGCTGCATTCCAGTATAGGCCCAGGATCTTTTCTTGTTCATGCCCGCCAAGTTGTGCGGGCGATCGTGCGCGTAGCTCGTCCGGTGTTCCACTGAGTACGCTCGCTCGGTTGCTGCTCCATCCGCGTAACGTAAAGCCGGCTACTGCGTGGACTTCTTGTATTTCCCTTATAGTGTGGATAGCTGTTTCTTCATCGTCGTAGCTATCCACCAGGTCGTCCATGTAGTGGCTCTGCGTTATTGCCTTGAACGCGTCTGGATGCGTTCGTGCATGCTTTTCAGCGTTGCGGTCGCGTACACTATGTGCTATGAACGGTGAGCTTGCTGCGCCGAATATCAACGATCTCATTTTATATTTCTGTGGCGGCTTGTTCCGGTCGTTGCCTCGCCACAGAAATTGTTGTGCCGGCTGGTCCGCTTCGCTTATTCGTATTCTCAGAAACATTTCCTCTATATCAGCAGTGACGGCGACGGGCTTCTCTCTGAACCGGAATAAAATCCCCTGCAGCGATCGTAGCAGGTCCGGTCCCTCTAATAACTCGTCGTTTAAACTCGTAGTTCCACTGCGTGCTGCGGCATCGAATACTACTCGTAGCTTGCCGGCTTTGTTCGGGTTGAATACAGCGAAGTGAGGTAAAAACCAGCTGATGTTGCTAGTCTGTTCGTGTCCCTCGCAGCGTACGGCGTAGCCCTTCTTAAACAAGTTTTTGATCTGACTTGTATACGCCGCCGCAAACTCTGTGGAACGATCCATTTTCTTTTCTATCGAGTGAAGTCGTCGTAGCGCCATATTGTAGCTATTAGGTAGTACTAAGTCGTCGCGGCGCCACGGTAGACCTACTTCGTAGCCTTCACTGCGTTGTTGGATCGTTCCGTCGAGTATTCGCGTCGCGCGCTTGTCGGCGTCGCTGATTCTCGGTTCGCGGGCTACGCCGAGCGCGTCTATTTTAAAGTGCCGTTCTACGAGCTCGTGTAGACTTTCGTTCCGGATCTCGCTGCCAGTGTTGCGTTCAGGTGCGTATATGTGTAGCAGGGCTTCGCTGTGGCCGATGATCACGTGTGGTGCGGTTCCGTGCACCACCCAACCCAGTTGAGTTTTCGACGCCGCCGGCTGGTTCGGTTTGCCGACGCGTAGCTCTCTGGATACGATCAACTCCCAGTGGTCCGTACCTATCAATATACGCGGCCTCGCCTTCTCATAGCACACCTGCTTCACTTTCAAATTGCGCAAGTGAGTGTGTTGGAGTGTGCTTAGAGACACTGTTTGTTCGCGCAGTCGGAGTCCTTTTATCGTTCGAGCTCGGAACTCGTACTTCTTGTTGCCGCCCGGTTCGTACAACTTCGCTTGTACAATTTGGCTATTCGTGTACTCTTTGCCCATATTGACGCCTTGTAGTTGCAGTGGATGTGACGGTCCATGTGCTCCGATGTCCTTGGCCAAGTCCTCGTCGATTAGCGATATAGTCGAGCCCTCGTCCAACAGAGCGTACGTGTTCACCGCTCCTTTGGGGCCCGATATAGTCACCGGACAGATTTTTAGTATAATCTGTCTCGGTTCTATAGTTGTTGCGACAGCCATTACCGTCTCGCTCGTTGACGGTGTCACGTTGTTCTGAGCTTGCTCTTCGCTATCGCTTGGTATGTCGTTGTGAAGCGACGAGTGATGCGGACGACGACAGGAGTTAATACCGCACGGTTTTCCTTTGCAGTACACACGACGATGGCGTTTGTCAATACATTTGAAACAGACGCCTTTGCTCTTCACTAGCTCCCACCGTTGCTCGACGTTCAGTGCCTTGTATTGCGGGCACCGAGACAACGGATGGGGCTTATCGCAGCTAGGACACAGATGTTCGGTTTCTGTGTCCACCGTAGCAAAGACGTTCTGTCTCTTTCTGGCGGCGACTTGCGGTGCGGCAGGCTTCAATACTTCGCGTCTAGAGGTCGCTGTCGAAGCGGTGGCGGGCGCATATGTGTGTTTTAAAGCACGGCTCGCTTCACGCATTAGGAAGCGTGATAATACAACGACCTCTGGATCCGTTGTTCCCTCGTTCTCTTCCGCATAGTCGCACCACCGGGACTTCAGGTGTGGGCTAAGTTTTTCTAATACTTCCCGAGCCAGCATCGGGTTGTACAGGTAGCTCCGCTTGTCGAGATTTAGTAAAACACAGACTATGTTTTGTAGTTTTACTGCGAACGCGTTCAGTTCGCTTGCGGTAGCTCCCGGTCGTGGTAATTTCCGCATATCATCCAGGGCCTTGTCTATAATTACTTCCGGCCTGCCAAAACATTGTTCCAGTGTCCGCATGATTTCATCTGGATTGTTCGCGGTGTGTAGTAGCGCTGCCACTGCGTCGCGGGCGTCCCCACGCAGGCTGTTACGTAGGCGCGCTATGTTTTCTATCGGCGAGAAACGATACAGCTGCGTGGAGTCCCTCATAGCTGCTTTGAATGGCAGCCACTCGTTGATCGCTCCAGTGAATACAGGTAAGTCGGCGGCTTGGCGTGGCGGTGGATGAGTATGCGTCATCTTTTCTAGTATCGCGGCGAGCTGTTTAATATCACTGCTCCATTGCGACGGTGATTGCGAACGGGCACGTCGTTCAGGCCTGCGTTCGTCTTGTTGCCGCGCGTCGTTACGGGTACACGGTAATTGTTCCCCCCGTGTAGCTTCGGGCTGTGAGCGGAGCCAGTCATCCACTCGGTGAATACGTTCACCTGGCTTCTCGTTCGTTTGCTCACGTACGTCCTCTGCTTCATCCCGTATCGACGTTAACTCCACGGCGAGGCGTTTTTTTATTAATTCCGCCTCCATACGGAGTTCTTCACGGCGAATTGCGGCTAGTTTCTCTTCCGCTTGTAGCTCGGCGAGGCGTGATCGCATAGTCGCACTCGTCGTCGATCTGTGTGAGCGTGGCGGTGAAACGTGGCCTGTTCTGACGTCAGTGCGAGTAACAGGTACAGAGGGTGTTCCCTCCGGTCGGGGTGTGCCCTCAGCCCTCTGTGTGTCTGGCGATAGCGGCGATTCTTCGAATACTCGGACTGTGTTATTTCTGTTTTGTGATTCCATTGCGTCTCCCTGGCTTCTCGTAACAACCATTGATCTGGGTACGCCGTTCGTGGATACAGATGTCTTGATAACACGTCGTTTCTTCTTCAAGCGTTGTTGTAGATCGGCGAAATGTTCTGTTCTTTTTTCTTCCGATCCGGCTTCCGAAGGACCAGATAATATTGTGAATAAAAGACGTCCACAATATTTTAATGTGTGCTAAATTAATAGCGCTTGTTTTATTCTTGTTTCTTACAAAGTTACAGTAGTTCGTAGTAACAATGTGGTTTCTTAATAACGTTCTTGACTGTAGTTTGCTTGTAGATTCGCTGCTTGCTGTTGCTGGTGTTGTGGTGTTTCTCGAACTGATCGCAGTACTGCCGCCCTCTCCGCTATATTTAACCTCGCCCTTTGCCTCGCAACCGGTAGTGCGATGGATTCCGTGCGGGGCGTCGCTCAGCCAATGAGCGCGCACGCCCTGTGTGCGCGCTCTCGACAGTACCATGAGTCACCATGCCAGATGTTCCGAGTCTGGCATGGTTCATCCTTACAACTAGTGAAATTTATACATTTAAACTTACATCTAGCTATATTCTTATTCTAATCGTTTTAAAATACACATATTCACACATATTCAGTTCATATTATTATATCTATTCCTAACACGTATTTATAAACCTTATTCCTAACACGTATTATTTCATTTACTTGTTCATTTTATACTATTAGACTATCGTTATTCGCTCGCCCCGCTCGCTGTCCGCAACAAATACCTTAATTTATCTGTCATAAACGCACTCATTACATCTTGTGAGATGTCCAGTTCAATATTGATGAAATACAATAGATACATATCCAAGATGTATCAATAAGTCATGGAACGATTCATTATATGTCATAGGTGATATGACGTTGACTAATGACCTGGCCATCTCCATTCTATCTTATGGTTATGTTTGATTGTTGTATAGTTGACATTGTTGACAATAATTATAAGTATTTGATTGACGAAAGCGATACTTTGTGGAAATCCATCGTAATTAATTTACCCGAATTTTTTTTGCTACTTCTGCCTAAAAAAGTATACAAGTAGCAAAGTTAGGCGAAAGTAGCAAAAAAATCGGATAAATTAATTACTAATAAGTAGGTAACTAGCTACTTAGTTATTAAAAATTCTATATATTATATTGTTTTCGTTCGATTGTACAAAATAACTAATATATGTGATATATACAATTTTAATTGGTACATACTATATATAAAATCTATATAAAATCATACTTTTATGGTTATGTTAGATTATTGTATAGTTGTATTGTAAATGTAAAAATATTTGATGAACGGACATTTCTACAGCTATAATTAAAAGAACAGCTATGGAACTTGGCTCCTGTTAGTTAGATCTCAGCTTTTTATCGGTGACAACGGTTACCCCGAACTTCATTTCAACCGAACTTGGCCCCTTTTTCACATTTGTTAGAATAATACTTTCAAAATCATAACATCACTTTATTAAATACTGTTTAAAAAGTTAATAAGATATTTTATAAACATTTTATGTGAAGCGTTTTATATCAAGATCGTCTTAGTGGCGCTTAGAATGTAGGTAAATTATATTTTATCTTGAATTATATCGTGGGCAATTTGCGTTTATTTACTCCTTCAGTCATTTATTCAGACGGTAGGCAGCCTAGCGAGCTGCTTTGATAACTTAATGAAGCTTAGTTTAAAAATGAACAAAATATTTGTTAGGTGTGGTATTAAGGTTGTTGATATTACGCAAACTATTACCGCTTGTTCAACTTAGTTACAACTATTGAGATATTATAAACATATTAACTGTATTATGTGTATAACTTTTATTTTTTAAAATAAAATGATTGAGGTTTGCCGCTGTGCGCGCATCACGTGAAAAGTACTAGATAGATTTTGATTTATTTTTTTTGAACGAAGTTCCTTATTTTACTGTGCGGACTTGGCGGATAAGGGCTAGGCGAAAAAAAGCGTAAGAGTTTTCCGTCACGACCCTTTCTATAGTGTAGACGGTTATCCATAGCGTGTATGCTATTGGCTGTGCCCAGTCACAGGTGCGCGCTTATTGGTTCAAGGCTACGAACTTCGTTCAAACTGAGTGTTCCACGAAACTCACGATTTTTTTTTTATTTTACTCCTTAGATACTGTGTCGTAATTAATAAAACATATCACGATATCTTCTTAAACAATAATTATGTCCACGTGAATGGAGCCCCGGGAACAACTAGCATTAAATATTTTAACCGAACCAATTCTTAATCGATTTTGATGAAATTTTGTACACGGGAAGTCTAAGCATTTACTTATTTAATGCGCTATAAGAATTGTCAATATTACTTCTAGAAATAAAAAAGATAAGTCCAAAAAATTTAATTTTCCTCAATTCTCAAATAATTCTGATCAAATTTTGTAGACAGGAGGCATGATACATATCATACTATGGTTGAAAGGCTGTAAGAATCGTTAATAATGCATTAGAAATTGAAGATTGCAATAATAATTTTCAAACAATTTTGATGAAAATTGTACACGGTAAATGCATAGCTGCCACTCCACAATTAATACGGTATATGAATTGTCAAAAATATGAGTAAAAATAAAATTACGGGATGTAAATAACTGCTACGTAGTAACAAACACGCGCAGAGCCGCGGGCACACCACTAGTCTTAAATATAATCCTACGGCACCTCCTCCACGATATATTGATAGAATACCGTAACAATAATATAAAATGAAGCGTTCCGAATCGCAACAATAATTTCCGACAGCAGCGGAAAATAATCGAATTTCATTACATATAGGTTTTATTTTAACATTATTACATTGCGGGTTTGGGTAGAGAAATGGTAAGTATAGGAAGAAATTGAACTAACGTTGGTCCAAAAAATTCTCTGCTTGACGTGGGTTACGAAGGCGGAATAACAATGCCAATGTACGAGAATATACGCCTGGAATTCTGTTTGGTTTAGCAACAAAAAGTATAGGGTTTGTTCTCATGCCGACAATTCCGGTGGATATTTTTTTTAATTTGTATAGCATTTCTGAACATACATACACCGTGGTAACTTATAATTGAAAAATGTAGAGTGTAAATATTGAAACGAGTACTATTCAAATTGTTATTAACTTTTTTATACTTTCTTAGATTTCGATAACTAAGCCTCCTTTTTTTTTTTTTTTAACGTGGGGAGAAACCCATCATGGGTACACACCCGCCCGGGGGGACGAGTGGTTATGTGAGACTCCTACTCACTAAAACTCCACGGTGTACCATCCGCCGCCATACTGGGGCGACGCCTCCTCTGGTTCGGCTAGGGTGGCAGGAGTTGGCGGATAAACCGCCTCTTCCTGCCACCCGTTTGTCTTTGGCGGAGAGGGCCGCTTAGGGGATCCCACTCACGAACCCTCTCCGCGGCCTCCTTCTGCGAGATAACGTCCTCGCAAAAGGAGGCCATCGCCGTCCATGCCCTCTCGCTACCGAGCATGGCTCTCACCACACTCGGCAGCGAGAGTTCTTCACCAATAACTGCGGCCAGAGTGCGACGCTGCTCCCCCCAGGCCGCACACTCACCAAGAGTGTGCTGCGCCGTATCCTCCGCAGCCCCGCACTCATGCCACGCAGTGGAGGGCTCCCTCCTGGCTATTTTGTGCAGGTAACATCCGAAGCATCCATGTCCGGAAAGTACCTGCACAAGCCTAAACGTCAGGGAGCCCTGCTCCCTGCTACACCACTGCAGGAGGACCGGGCGGACGGCGTCTATGGTATAACGTCCAAAGCGCGCGTCCACCAGGTCCTCTTCCCACCTCCTCACAGCGTCAGAAACAGCGTAGCGATCTACCATCAATAGAAAAATATGTAAACCATCAGTGTAGCTATAGTATTAATAAAAATATACTGTACTATAAGAGAAACGAAAAATTATTAAAAACATAACTCTCCTTTTTCGCAGTCGGGTAAAAAGAAAAAAAAATATTCCACACAAAAAAAACACGACATAAAAGTATTTTTTTAACATTGGTTATTATTTGATTCCCAGATGTCGTACTTACATATTATATAGCTTATGTCACACCCATAATTAAGACGAATCTAACGACATCTCGTGTGCTAAAATCCATCAAGCCGTTTAGGCTACAGAGCGTCCCAAATAAATAGACATACATACTGTATACATACGCTCGAAAACATAACCGTCCTTTTTCGCAGTCAAGTAGAAATAAATTATTATTTGTATGTTACCTTAAAAAATTGTTATATCAGTTCTTGGATCTTTTTTCTTTAATAAATGCACGGATAGATATACCGTTTTTTTATTTCTATGGGCTTAGCGTTTGACCAAAATCTCTCCCGATTTTAATTGACTATGCGGACCGTGATGGTAACACAATAAGCCTAATGGGGGAATTGGTTCTCAAGTGCAGTTTCCGGAACACATCTATAAGTGTTTGGAAATAGATTTTCAACTTGAGAATAGTAGATAGCCTGGCGGGTGTTGGAAAATGCCCTACCATCACACTATGGTTTCATCATGTTGTTTTCCTTCACCAAAAGCTCAGACACATTACATGGATTTCAACTCACGTTCAAACACGTGTACGTGTCCGTACACGCCACAACACATTTTTATTTTTAACCGACTTAAAAAAAAAAGTACGTTCTCGTTTCTCTAGTGGGTATATATATATTTGCGTGATTTTTTTCAGAAACTACATAACAGACTTTTATCATTTTTTTATTAAGGTAACATTATAATGCGGGTTTCACTAACATTTAGAGATTTTTTTACGAAACGTTTACAATACATTCCAATTAAGTTTGTGTATAGAAGAGAAAATTCAATTACTTTTAATCAAGTCGTAAAAAGAATATTTTCGGACGCTTACACGGGTTGCGCTGGCTAAACCTTATGAGATACGGTCTAAAGAATTGTAGTTCTTCCAAAAGCTCAGAGAAGAGTCTATGATGGTATATGTTAATTTCCTAAGGTTGACTCACAGTAGCCATTTTTATCTTCAACATAATTATTAAAAATATTACGTTCTTACGAAAGCTATTTTCTCCAATTCAGTAATAATCTTTATCCAGATAAGTTCATTAGTTAACTTGGGCATTTAATTTAAATTAAGATTGTCCTTTGCAGTTTTCTATTTAAATGAATACCGTAGAAGAGATCACGAATTCAAAATTATTCGCGACCAAAGAAATCCTACCTAACAAAAAATATGATGAATTGAGTGCCGCGAACAAGTGCACTATTCATAAATATGGAGTTATCATCACGCCTGTATCTCCGAAGTGTTAGGCAGAGGTGTACATTTCGTCGGGTATGTTTTAGGTCTCATGTAATAGGGGACGAGCGTATTACCATTAATTAGAAACAAAGCCAAACTCCGAGCTGCTACTGAGAATTTCATAGAAAAACCCAATAATACTTTGCTCGACCTAGAAATCGAACCTAGGTCCCCGAGCATAGGCGTCGCGTTTAGGACCACTAGGCTAATGAGGCTGTTATGGCGTTATTTACTATCAATATTAAAAGCGATAAACTCGAAATCAGGCTTTTTGAAACATAAAATACATCAATTTGTAAATTGTAGCCGTGCGAAGCTGGAGCGGGTCGCTAGTATATAACATAATAAATTACCATTGTTCTTTTCAGGGGTTTAGGGATTAGCATTTAAGCGTATTGGAAGACTTCGCATCTTAACCCTCGATGGAGTGGAGGGTGACAAACATTAGCCTGCGTTACGCAGGGCTGACAATTTTATAACAAATAATAATATAAATAAACTTACCACTGTCGGCGTCCAAGTTGACATTGACCTTCAAGCAGTCACGCGTGGCCGCAATAGCGGGAAAATATCTCGTCCTGTAGCCTAACAAACGCGTAATAATAAAATGATAACAATTAACAAGGTATGGTACAAATTACATGGCAAGCCGGTCAAAAAATATAACTTCACAAACAATCCAACAGGGCGACGTCATGCGTGAAGTTGACAACGCGAAAGTTAAATAGACAAAATTTTGTATTGCCACACCGCGGTTACAAACAACCATTCTTATATAATAGTTATTGTATTTATTAACTATTTAGTTGTGTTATATCCGAGGCAAGTTGGCTGAGGACCAATAACTATAAAATAACCACGTAGTTCAAGGGTAAAACAGGCGTGGCGTACGTTGTTAAGTATGATTGTCTACTTTAAAAATCATTTTCAATATACAGGATTATTGGTAATTCGACAAATTCCTGTTAGATGGTGATAGGGTTGACTATTTGCGATAATTTTAACTCCCTTGTGCATTATGCAAAAGTGAACCATTTTGAGTTATCATGTTTTTTAGCTTTTTTCAAAATAAGTCAAAAATGCAGTATCAAAAATTTATTTTCAAAAAGTATTTATTTAAATCTCGTTTTTCCTTCTGATTTATAAAAAAGATTAAACACTTGTTATTTATTAATATTGAAAACAATTATCGGTCCAAATTTAAAAATGCGAAACAAAAGACGATATTATGTCAATATTATATTGAGATTTATTTACATATAAATTTTCATATCATCATGAGAATCTCAATTTTCGAGATTATGTGCTGAGCCAACTACTCGATACGACGAGCTCCTGGTTCGAGATTCTACGCTGAGCCAACTACTCGAGACCATGAGATCCAGATTCGTGGGTACTGTCGCGGAACCGACTGTCGCTGTGGACCTTTATAAAATTGTGTCGATGTGCTGTGGACCTTCAGGAGGCCTGTCAAGACAAAGAGTATCGGTGTCAAAGATTTTATTTATTAATCTATTTGTTTAGATCGGTATATTTTTTTTATTTTTTTTTTTAAATATCTACAGAAAGTGTTAATCATAAATTACTATTATAGTCCACAAATATAAAATTATAAAAGTTGTAAGATGCTTTTGAAATATATGTATATTTAATTTATCTTACTTTCATTTCATATCCATTTTAGACATATTATCGTCTTCCAAACTTTTGTTATTTTAATTCTCTACACGACGTTTTAGAAATTAGAGTAAAATTATTAATACTTAATACAATTTCGATACTGAATTTTATACTCTTAAACTAAATATAACAATGAGCTAAAAAGAAATACCCAAAGTAAAAAAAGTATATTATTTATTAATGATCAATATCAAAACTGAACTTTAATTAATAACGGCAAAGATACAATAACATCGTGTAAATAACCGTCCGAATACATAAAGCAGACGCGAATCCTGCAGTAAAATGAGCAACAGTTTTCGATGACTACACAAGAGCCTGTCTGGTTTAATTACACAATAAACAGGAATTGTACACATTCAGTAAATGCCGGGCGTTGCGTTCGGTTTTATTAATTTTGTTAAGATTTATTCGGCCATTTTTTTTTGTGTACGAAGTTATATCATTACGATTATTTTTGTGAGCTAAATTAGTAACTTATAATCATTATCATATGATATAGGCTGGTCAGATTTGAATAATTTCATTACCTATAATATCAGGGTTACCGATATATCTAATAAAGAGACAAACATCTTTCTCTGTAATATACTTAACATAGTAAATAGTGATGATGGTATGTTTTTTAATAATATTTAATAGTGTGTTATTTAAATACCCGGGAGATCAATATAAACTTGGTATCTTGCGAAAATCACACCTATCTTGGGAAACTTAGAACATACCATCTAAATCGTTTGAGACTTTTCCCTTAAACCAATTACTTAGGTATACAAACAATACATTAGTTATATAGATTTATACACATTATATTTGTGTATATGTATCTGAATGTTTTTTTATATTTATTGATGTAATCATTTTATCATTATAAGCTTATTTGTGTATAAAATTAATATTTTCTTACTAAATAAAATACCAGAGTACCAGATTTAATTTCAAATAACGCATACTCCCTTACGCAGTAAGTGTCTGTATAGTACTGTAAGTTGACTATGTAAAAACAATATCACAGTCATAATGAAGTAAATGCTACTGATTTCGTTTTTAATATAATACAATTATTCATGTTATAAAATACGTTATTTACACGTCCTATTATTGAACCCTTTCACAATCAAAAATCAAAATATCTTTTATTCAATTTAGGCCCCAAGAAGGCACTTATGAATGTCAAAACACTACCACAGGTTCGGAAAACATCCCAGCCACTGAGAAGAACCGACAAGAAACTCGATCGGGTTTATCAACATCGTATTATCTTTTTTTTTAATTGGTTTTAGATTATTTTATTTTATATAGTTATTAAATACATATTGAAATTGTGATAGGAATTACAATTTTAATAAAATAAATATTACGCTGATTACAAATGTAGATAACAAATACAATAAAAATTAACGCAAAGAAAAAGACCCATTCATTTCAATACTATGAGTCACATCGTTTATCTTGTTCTCACAGAGAAATGAGACAGGACACTCCAATTTCCGTACCTACATGACAAACGTTTTAAAATTATAACTGGTAATAATTCTGACAATGAATGTCTAGTTGGAAAGAATTTTGATTAATGAATGCTACTTATGTCGAATCAGATTTAATACGCTTTAATCATTTGTATGCGACGACCAGTTTATATATCATAATGTTGAAGATGATTTTACATATTAATTATTTGTTTATTTCTTTGGTTCCAACAGCATTAAGCTAATCTGACAAAGAAAAGGGACGCCAACCTTAATATATTGTAAATCTGCTGTAAATCTACTGACATTGAATATTATGATACATTTAGTGCTACGTAGTACCTAAGCACAAATACGAACTCCTGTTTCCAATTAATTTTGTCCATTAAAATTAGTAAATCTATATTCTGGTATTTTTGACATTAAAAAAAAACTAAACTATATGCGAGTTAAGGTATTATTTACACAGTATAACAGATCAATCTATAACCACGTATAACGAAATTTTAAACAGGAAATTACAAAATATTTTATTTAATACAGACCAATTTGGATGTTTAAAAATTTATAACTCAGATCTAAGCTCGATTCTAAAGTTGGAATTTTCAGATCTTTTTAGGGATACAATAAACCAACTTTCCTCAAAATTTGAAGCACATCAAAGTTCCGAGAAAAAAGTAATAGGATAATTGGACAAGTATCAACAGAATACACACGTAAATTGTCAGCTATTATTTAATCCTCTGATTTAAAAACTGTAGAATTGAGAGCATTTTAAAATTCACAGTTGGAAGCTCTCCACTAACCCGGATATGAGCTTAATAGATATTTATCTATTTTCTCTTTCTTGAAAGTAGAGGATTTACAGAGAAGAATGCCGTCGAACGAAATATTTAAGTTAGATTAGAGAAGCTATGATAATATAAATTTTTGAAAATGCCAAAAAAAATATTTTTTAATTTTCAAAATATTCTCTAGCGGCTGCGCTTGATCGTATCGGGCTCAAATTTTCAGGATGGTTAAGAAACATAACCTTACTGCTCCATCTCAAAAATCCACCTGTATAAACGTGAAAGTATATTTTTTCGAATGTGTGTTCTTCAACAACGCTTGAATGGCTGGACGGATTCTAATGAAATTTAGCATTGAAGTCGATTACCTATTCATTTTTGTTCTCTTGTTTTAATAGTAGAGCAAAGAAGGTGGACTTCAGCTAGTACATAATATGAATATGATTTTTACTTTATAACCAGTAATCGTATATTATAAACCATAAAGTTTTAAAATTGACCACAATATGTTACAGTGAACGTTTAAGTAAACGCACGAAAACTGCTAATTTATGTAGGTCAATAGGGGATATAAGAGATATGAGGGAAACTAAGCAAAACCTTGATTACATTATGTTTCCCGTCCCTTTAATTTAATTGATCTATCGAGTTTTAGTGTGTCATATGTGAAATTTATATGTTCGAATATGTTACTACGTTACCGCCTTAATTGAGTTTAAAGCTGTTCGGTTATTTGATGAGATATTTGATATTACATAAAATATTACTTAAATGCTAAGTTTGAGTGGTGTCTGTACTATTAATTAAATTTCACTATACAATATATATATCATAATATAATCTAATAATTACACCATAATTACAGAAACACAATTTCACACAAGACCATTTATTTCAAAACGAAGCAAAGCTTGTATTTTGGTAACTAAATAGCTGATATGTAACTAAGAATTATGTTCGTCACACAAATGTCAGTCATATGCGAGGACCGAACCCGCGACCTCTCGGTTCAATATTAGGGTTTGCTAGCACTGCCCCACGAGGTCTGCATTAATTACTGTATTGCTTATAAGGGTTACTTGTTTAATAATATTTTTATTGAAATCTGTATTAATTCCACTTATGAATTATTTGGTACTTATCATAATTTTTTGAAAGACGAGTTTAAGAGTATTTTCTTCATTTATATATTACAATAAATTTTCTTATTAATTAAATACTTTTAGTGTATACAAGTGTACTAGAGAGATCACGTGCTTACATTACACATTTTTTGATCAATGGACTGCAATCGAAGAACAGACAATAGTTATTTATGATAGTAGTGCGATAAGTTAGTTTTTAAAAATGAGTAGACGAATGTAAGCCCGAAACCAAGTCGAGGGCTTACCATAGTCATGAAATTGTAAAAACCAACATCCGCACGCGTATCATACAACGTTTTTCAACACATGTGCTAGAAAATAGTACTACATTTTCCACCCTTGAACGCATATTATTATTTTGTATCAAAATATCAGTAGGAAAGTTGCAACCATAGATTTATATATAAATTAAACAGGTACTTAGGTGAGGGTACCTATTTTTGCGCACACTCTGTTGTATTGTGCGTAATTTTAACTTTAGAACAATGTATACAGGCTTCGTAAATGCATTTTTTGAGCAAATATATTGAAAAATAATATTTTGAATTCTTCTGATAGAAAAAATAGTATTAGGTATTTGATTGATACTAAGAGAGCTTAAAGTAACCAAATCTGTCCAGAATTTTTCAAAACCGCTTACCAATAAACAGAATTTTATTTATAGATATGTAATGATATGGTTAACGTATTATTTCAGTAAAACCAAAAGGAGTTATGTGGGGCGGGGGTGCGCAGTGCGTGCACGACTCGCTGCCGCGGGGTGCCCGCGCACAGCCTGCGCCCACACTTAGTGGTGCCATCTCAAGCCGCCGCCCGCCCAGGTACTTCTACATGAAATAATATACAAATATTTCTTCTTTTTGTTGTGAAATATCTAACCGCGCGTTTGGATGGGACTAAAAGCGTTTTGATGGGACGTCGCGTCTTTTTTTAATACTAGCAAGGAATATTGACGGTA
Source organism: Saturnia japonica (assembly GCA_033032175.1). Lineage (NCBI taxonomy): Eukaryota > Metazoa > Arthropoda > Insecta > Lepidoptera > Saturniidae > Saturnia > Saturnia japonica. The sequence goes on from CM065314.1 coordinate 13,198,695, forward strand.
CTATCCCTCATGGTAAGTATAGTACAATCCAAACACAACGGTAACTACCGAGAGATCGTAATCCATTGACGGTTGTTACTGTTATGCTGACCTTCATAAATTCAACTGAATATGCACAGGCTGATCCCGAAACGTGACACGCAAAAGCGAGTCACAATGACGGACTTTACCACATGTATGGTGATCGTGACCCATTCGGGCAAAATTGTGGTAGGGCTACCACACCACTATCGCCATTTCCACGTTCGTTACTCAGCAGGGTGCACCACGTGCAGGTGAGTTTGGCTTGGGTGTCTCTGTATTAAAGATGTAATTTGACATTGAAAATCAGATCACATCATCAAAATATGATATTTCTTTTGTAAATGATTTCATGAAGATACAATAATTAAATAACATTGATATTATACCTATAAATATAAATAACTAAATATCGGTTTTTTTATTTTTATTTAATGACATTTAGATATGATTAAATTTAGATGTTTTACATCTGCCAGACGTTTACTGACGCTTCAATTTTTTTTATCGTTATGGCTACAATCTCACCTGATCTTAAGCGACGATGTGGTCCAAGATTAGGTAGCACGCTAAACCTAGCGGAAGACTGGCTCTCAAGTGCAACTGTCGGAATAAGCCTATTGATGTGCTTGGTGACCGATTTTTAACTTAAGAGTGGTAGCTAGCCAGGCGAGCATTAGAAAAATCCCTACTACCGTGCTATTGTTTCATCACGATGTTTTACCTTCACTAAACTTCAGGCTCATTGCAGGGATTGGAACTCACGTTGATTGACGGGATGTCGGTACAAACTACCACTAAAGCGTCATTGCTTTACTTCAATTGTACTCCATTTTACATATTACTGTGCCCACTATGAGGTACCACGCTTAGCTAGGTAAGCATGGAGTTTCAAAATTTATAAAGTTCATTGTGATTTTTGTTCATTATTCCAGTTGTTCCTATCTAGACAATACACATTATGGAATGTAAACAGTCTAATAGCAGTTATGATAGCTAATCAGATTGGTAATAGATAACGCCTTCTATATGGTACTTGAATATAATTTCATTCGTAATGAAAAAGTTCTTTAATGATTTTTTAACGAAAACATTTTTCTTTACTTTTTTTTTATTAATAGCGAGAAAAATAATCTTTAAAATCATATTTCAATCATTAATATTGATTAAGAATTAAAGTAGACACTGAGTTACCACAAAACACCCTTTGAGAAATAATACAACACATATAAAAGAGATTTCATGAGTTTATGAATTTAATATAGAAAACACACAACACTTGTTATATAGGTCTAAAGATACAATACAGCTAATTAGCGGATTAAATCGCTGTATTTTTTTACATATTAGATTGTTCGAATATTCCGCTGTCTTATATTGAAGGTCTTTCAAAAGGTTTATCGTGTTACACCATAACATGGGTTCGAATAAATACGACATAAAAACGGGTTGTGTTGTATATTTACGAGCGTTGCTCATAAATCACGGAGGTTTAGCTTCGGTTTTTTAAGGGAGTAGGAAATTTTCTACATTGTCATAAGAGTACGCATAGTTGTAAACTCGAGTTGATTATCATGTTAGAATATTATTGTACGTGAACGTGGTGGCGGTCGAGAGGCTTCGACCGGTGGAATATCGATTTGATATCCGCAGGTTGGATTGGAACCCCGGCAAGTACCATTGAATGTTTTGGAATTCGCGTACATTTACTAATTCAAATTGGTAACACTATCGGCCGATGGTGAAGGTAAAACATTGTGAGGAAACCTGAACGCTTGCGAAATGTTCTTTATGTTTTATATTTTTTGTTAATATAGTAATGTCAATATCTCGGCGTTTGAAATCGCCAATATGTTGTGAGCTGGCGTGGTGATTAAACCTTACCCTGTGGTGGAATACTTACAGGCTGATATTATTATATGATTTTTACCATACACACATGTCGCTCCCTTCTTCTCAGGAGGCAGGGTTATGCTAGTTTAGCTCGAATTTTACGGATAGGGAATTAGTCTGATCGCGATTTCTTGGAAATCGCGGTAACAGCCCAAAGTGAGGTTCAGCCAGTTTGGCACTCTTGCGCGCCTTGCGCTCTTGCCTACGCTTTACCACAGATCTAAAAAATAAATAAAAAAATATGAATTTTATCATAAAGATGATGAATGTTTGTAAATATTTCAGGCCCACTCCCCCATCACCGACGTTGGTAGCTCAGATAGACTCCTCAGTCGCCTGTTTGTGGCTGCTAACTCCATTGTCAGCGGGTACAGCAGTGGTAGCCGTCTTAGTCGCTGTATCGACTAACAACTGGCTGCACACAGAAGAAAATATGCTAAACCCTTATTTCAACGGAACTGGAAAACACAACTTGGTCGCTAAGCAAACCGTTTCTGGTCTATGGAGAATATGCCACACTGACCGTAAGTTCTTTTTTTACGAATTAAATATCACTAATTGGGGACAGTTCTATACACGGAAGTTTAGTTTTAAATGAAATACAGTTTGAATTATAGTGATTATATAGCTAATTCCATAAATGTGTATATATATATATATATATATATATATATATATACATTTATAAAATTCTTGTGGTGTCAAGATCAGAGTTATTGCACTAAAATGTAAATATGTATATCACATAAAAAATTAATCTACGATCTCTGGGCTCAAATACTCAAAACTAAGAATACTTCGAAAACATGATGCCTGCAAGATGAACAAGCTTTAAAGTAGCTATATATAATTTTCAACCGCGCCGGCGCCAACGAACCCGGGTAGCCGTTTGATATTCTCACTTTCTACGCTTTCCTACATCAAGCCAGAATGTTTGACGTTCATGGTAACTCCGCTTCTTAGGGTCATACCGTAAAGTTATGTAACCTATAACCATCCTCAATAAATAGGCTATGAAATGAAAAAAAAAACTTTTTTTAAATCTGCTAGTAATCCCAAAAAATAGCGCATTCAAAATGTCAAAAAGTATTCTGAGATTTATAATATTAATGTAAAAAGGTATCTTCTACATGCTAGCGTTTTATGAAGGGCAATAAGTTATGTATGCTACAAGAACTACAACGAAAAAATGACCTATAATATTACATAGTCGTAACCGGCGGCAACCAACACAATAGAGTATGAAACTTCTGTATGTACCACTCGGTTACAATGCGTCCACGTTTCCGCAGAGAGCGCCGCGCGGGAAACGCATTGTGCTCATGGTCCCCGCTCGGCCCACTTCCATTCCATTTACCGAGTCCGGCGTCCGCCCGCCCTGTCCGTCCGTTTATGACTAGTCCATTTCCTTCATTAAATAGCACCGCTTTTGTACAATGACTGTTGTTTTTTGTAGAACATAAACTCTTGTTTTAATTAATTTAAAGCGAATTTTGTTCTAGTTTTTCGTTTGCTTCGCATCTTAATAAGGCTTCTGTTACAATACAATGTATACACATTGTACTATACAGTAAAAGCTTTGAAAGTTTATATAAAAACTAGTTATGGTCCGTGGCTCCACAATCATTTAATATGCTATAATTATTTTCGTCCGGTAATTATATTTTAACTCATATTATTGACAATGTGTATAGTATTTGTCTCAATTAAAGAATGACATATTTTCCGTTCATCGGATAAGAATTAATAAAGTATTTTTTTACTATTTGTAAAAATAGTATAGATAATTCTTTCTATTGAACTATAATGTATGCTTTCCGTATATAAAATTTCGTACAATTCGGTTAAGCCCTTTCTTAGTTAAAGCCGGACGTACAATACGAGAGACAAAACAAATGAAATGTCATATTCGTGACCCGTGTCCTTTATAATAGAGGAGTATCAGAAAGTTTTGGAAAAAAATGACATGTACAGACAGTAATACAGATTATACAAAGGAGTCATTTTTGTACTAAATTTTATTTTTAATGGTAATAGGGCAAAGTGATGGTTCATGACAAGTTTAGTAAAATGCAAAAACAACTACTAACACCGAGATACCGTTATTCACAGATAGTTGTCGCTGTTATACTGACTTTACATCAGTTGGATAAATATTGGCTTATCCCTAAACGTGACGTACTCAAATAGAGTCACTATGACGTATTTGTCACTATATGCATGGTGATCACGACTCAGTTGCGTACAGATGCCTTGCCCTTACCCGCTTGACTCCTTGATTCCTGAATATACATCGGCTGATTCCATATGTACAGAGGATGAATCAAAGAAGAATTACTAGACAGAAGACGAGTGTGAATGAGAACGTTATAACAGAAAGGCCTAGACGAACGTTTAACTAACAATCTAATCGGGAACGTTCTGAAGATGAATCAGGTCAAGAGTACCTACTCTATGCCGACGAACATGCATGAAAAGGTTAATGACTGTTAAAGAAGGGAAAAAAGTACGCCAGGATCGTAGCAAGTTGGAGGGCGTGGTCTCTGCCTACCCCGTTGGGAAAGAGGCGTGATTTATGTATTTATGATTCCGGAACTTGACACGCGTTGGCGTAAACCACTGTGACGGATTTTACACTTGGTATACTTATGGCTGACATAATTGTCGTGGCCTGTCACCTGGCAATTATGAATAATATGCTATTACAGTTACCAATTACAAATGTCAATAAAAATAATAGAAATAATAAGACAAATTGTAACAAAAAAGAAAACCAACTTTAATGATTTATGGAGTTCCCTGGCGTATCTTCGAAGTCAAAGGTCCAATGCCAATGAAATTAAAATGGGAGCAACCTTGAAGTATATAGCGGTTCATAAGTTAAGAAGATATGGCTGAACATCCATCAAAATAAATATATATAGTTATATATATTCGAAAATAAACCTACTCCTTTTTTGAAGTCAGATAAAAAATATATATACTCCCAATTATTATTTCAGCCATTATAGTCGTCCCAAATCAGTTACACAATAGCCTAAAACTTATAGACTTAAAAAAATGCTTAACACTACAAAAAGCCGCGATATTAAATTCTTGCAGAATAGTGAGAAAGTTATAGCATTTATAGGAGAACGAAATAGCTCACAACCAAACTAACATACTTATTACTACCACACTGTGAATTACTTGGCTAATAGCTTATAATTCTAGTTTATACCAGCTTGTTTAAAAGGGCTGAGAAGTGATAATGAAAAATAATAAAATCGAGTTATTTATAATGGGATTTTTTGTAATGTTTCAGCCGGCAGCACGGTATTTCGATGTCTCGATATTCCATACTTTCCACTCGCAAAATACACGCCGGACCCAAGTGACTCAACTAATGCTATACCATGTAAGTTCATTTTTTTTAATTACATAATCGCTTATAATATGCGATTCTATAATATATTTCTGATTATAGTTTTCTGTAGTTCGGACAGAACAATGTTATAACAGTTCTGAAGGCTAGTGGGTATGAATGCCATAAAGTTTTTATACTTGTATCTCGCCAAGTTACAAGTGATCTGCAAGCTTAAGATTTTAAATTCGAATTATAACTGTTTTGTAAAGTAAAGAGGATTCTCAATAAAGACAGCGTTTTCTTAGATTTGTTCTCCAGAAACGTTCGGAACTATTTATTGTCATGTAAAAACTAACAAAACAATTTTCTTCTGTCTTCGAAGTTGAAAGTCCAATGCCAATTATAGTTAAATGGGACCACCGTTAAGTTATCACCTTTCCAACTATAAAATTATCATCTAAATCGGTTCATAAATAAAGTAGTTATGGATGAACATCCATAAAAAAACATTCGAATTGAGAAACTCCTCCTTTTTTGAAGTCTATTAAAATGATTGTAATGGGTGATAAAAGGATTTGTTTTTCGTAGAGCAGTAATGTAGGTAATGCTGTGCTAAATAATTTATTGATAAATAGAAAAACCATTGAGCAAAATACAACAAAGGAATATGGACAAATATATTACTATTCTTATACAAGGTGTCCAGAAAGGGTATCGGGTATTTGTTTTCGCGCCATATTCGAAACGGGGCGTCTAAAGGATGTGGGGAGGGGTTCGTGGCGTCCGCCATTTTGTGGAGTTTTAGTCACGATGGAACAGTACTCGCGGACGCATCGCGCATTTTGCGTACGAGCGTATTATCGTAATGGTGATTCAATAGTGACTGCTCAACGTCTCTATCGTGCGGAATATCGTACACGCCACGCGCCAAGTGACGATAGCATTAGGAAATGGATCAGGATGTTCGAGAATACAGGTGCGACAGTTAAAATTCAAAACTCTGGTCGTCCTCGTTCAGTTCGCGATGAAGAAACAATTGAAGAAGTTGAGGCGTCGGTTCGTCAAAATCCGTCTTTATCCATCCGAAAGCGAAGCCAAGCGTTGAACATCAAAAAATCGTCTTTACATTCGATTTTAAAGAAAGACTTACATCTAAAAGCTTATAAAATTCAATTGGTTCAAGAATTGAAGGATACGGACTATGCTAATCGACTGAATTTTGCGAACGAAATGCTGCAGCGATTTAACAACTTTAACAATATACTGTTCAGTGACGAAGCAAATTTTCACCTGAATGGTCATGTTAATAAGTAGAATTGTCGGTACTGGGCAGTGGAGAATCCGAGACTAAAGCATGAACGACCCCTGCATAGCCCAAAGGTCGTTGTTTGGGCCGCTATGTCTGCTAAAGGCATAATTGGTCCTTATTTTCATGAAGATCAACGAGGCCGAGCAATTAATGTGAATAGTGACCGTTATTGCGATATGTTGCGAAATTTTTTGGTCCCAGAGTTGCAGGAGTTTGCAGGTTTCAACTCAAGAACGTGGTTCCAGCAAGATGGGGCCACTTGCCATACCTCAAATGACTCAATGGAAGTTGTTAACGAATTATTCTCTAATAAAGTCATTTCGCGAAGGGGTAACATCAACTGGCCTCCCAGAAGCCCCGACCTTAGCCCGCTTGACTATTTTGCATGGGGATACCTTAAAAGTAAGGTTTATCAAAACAATCCGACGAATCTAACCCAGTTAAAGCAAAACATCAGGTCAGAAATGGCAGCAATATCGATAGCTATGTGTCAACGTGTTATCGCCAATCTTCGTTTCCGTTTAGAAGAGTGCCAGCAACGTAACGGTCATCATTTGGATAACATCATCTTTTCCAAATAATTCTCCAATTCATATGCTAATAATAAACAATAAACTTTTTTATTGCATACAAATAATTTTTGTTTCATTGAACTTACAAATACCCGATACCCTTTCTGGACACCTTGTATTATAACATGCAAAATAAATTATGTTTACATTCTGACTTCCATGTTGTTAATAAGCATATACATAGAAGAAAATATATGCAAATAGAAAAATTATTTTATAATGAGTAGTACATATTTATCATTAAATTGATTTAAATAATTTAGTACTGTTAATATTGGTTTTGAAATGGATTACAACCGTCTGCATATAAGTGAAAGTTTTCAATTTTTTTTACTTAAGAATATATTGTTATGACCTGTTACAACCCGATTAAAAATATAGAAAAAATCCTGTTCCCGAAATATTTCGAAGCAACTACAAACTTCTCAGAACTTCGAAATAATATTCGCGTCGTAAACAACCGCGGCGCATGTTTGTGTAAACATCGCAGTTTACAGGGCCTTTCGCCTCGATTACGTCATCGAATAGGCATAGAAACTAAACATCAAGAAAGTTAGCGATTATTCACGATTTTTCTGCTATCGTTTAGTGTAGGTATTTAAGTGACTCAGGCGCGGTGCCAAGTGTAATTCAGTTTTGAATTACAAAGCGATTACAATGAGCGATAAAAGAAGCGAAACCACAGTGAAATAAATAACAGTGTTGTGAGTTCGGGTAATTTGTAACTGTGTGGAATTGAAATAAATCTTATTCACGTTAAACATCGGCATTTTTAATATCCACGGGTGTAACAATATAAAAACCATAAATTTAGTAGGTATATTATAGATCGGAAATAGGTTGAATAATACAAGACCAAAAACGGAATACGCTAGCGTGTGTATGTATTATTTTGTCGATTTTCTTTATTATACGAGTTACAACCAGGTACAGTAAATATAGCCACAATTAAACTCGTCTACTAAACTTTAAATTACATATTATGAAAATGGTCTCGTATTCCTATCTCGTTCGTAACACAAGCATATTAGTATGCGTTTTCTCTTTCGATTCGCCGGTCTAGGTAATTATATCAAATGTATGATAAAAACAATATACAACTTCAATATTGACATTAATATTTTAGTGAATTAAAATCTAAGTAATTATTTTTTTTACATTTCAGATGTTGTAACACGTTCGGCAGCTCCATTGCTATTTGCGGTATTCACACAAGCTGTTGGTGCACTCTGTTGTGTTCTCGGGCATTGTGTTAAAGGACGAAGGCTATGTACATTCATTGCAGGGGTTATGTTCATAATTTCTGGTAAGGTTTTACCGAAAATTTTATATTATCGTAATTCCATTCAAATTTAAAATTTGTAATAGGCAATTTAATATACAAAATATATTTAAACAAATCATATACTTATAACTTTAAATGTAATTTTTGGATTCATCTATCATTATCATTCTGTTCTAGGTCTGATCATGTTAACTGGAATAGTGATGTACATATCTGTATTTAAATCTCAATTGGGCCACAAATTGCGCTACATGACTATATTTGATACACCAAGAATGTCTTACAGTTACGGTTATTCATTCGGACTTTACATCGGTGGTTTCGTAGCGGCAGAATTGGCGGGTACTTCAGCCATATTTCTATTTCTCCAATGGTATCAAAAAGACTGGATAACAGAGCTCACGGAGAAAGCGAAAGCCGATTGTCGCGCGTGGGACCGTGAGTACGCGTTCTCCGAGTTCAGAGAACGAGATTCCACTATATTAGAAAGACGGATGATGAAAAGGGACACATATCCTCCTACGGGGTCCTCAGCGGCAACACCTCACGAACGGCGACGCTTCATATTTGATGGTGACGAAGTACCACATTGTTCTATACATAAGAATAGAAGAATAAATTTAAGTTCAGCGTCGTTGAAAGATTTATCATCTTCGACGTTGTATGGATTTCCGGCAGCACCACGACCGACAGCCTGTGACAATTATTTTGATGAGTTTAAAGAGGTGCCTCAAAGTGCAAACACGCTGAGCGGTTTGAGGAGCGCTTCGATATTCCAGTCACAGGCCTCAGTTGCGAGTGGTAGATTTTTGGACACATCAGCTGTTGAGCCTCCACCGTCACGTGAAGAGGAATTGGTAACTTTCGGTGCTGGTACTAGAGGAGGGAACGGCGAACAACATCCACAACGTCACGACCGCGCTGTGGGAACCGATGTTTACCGCAGAACAACACCAGTCTGATCTAGGACAATGGGTTACCCAACCCCCACTATAAAGCATATCGAGGAGTGAAGAGTAAATACTCTGTTTCGCGTGCTATACCCAATTTTATGTATCGGATTTATGTAGCGATACGAGTAACGGTTATGGAGGTGTCTTTCGAATTTATGAACGTAATACGTGAATTGTGTTAATGATTTTGAATTGTTACGAATCCTTTAAAATAAACACTGCCATTTGTCTATTTCGTTTATTTTTTAATTACTCAATTGAAAACTATAATAATTATTTCACTTCTCATCTTCAAGACGCGTCATAAGTTGTCTTTATAAAACAAAAGCATATCAAATTTATATGGTTTGACATTATTGGTACTTTAAAGTTCGCGGTATTAAGTTTAATTTTGGACTCCGTACTATTATTACACCTTTTTAACGTTGCCCCGTTTTTTTTTTTTAAATAAAAGAAATCCGAGACCACCTAGAATTTAATTATTGTAGTGAGTTTTAACTGTAAGGAAAAACAGGTAAAAAAGTCATCAATAAAATATTGATATAATACGATATAGTTATTAGATTGTTTTGTTAAGCAATGGAAGAAAATAGCCCTAGAGAAATAAGTCTAAAAGAAATAAACAGTGAAGAGAAACCTACAGGAACTTCGTAAGTTTTGTTTTAAAATAATAGATTTGGTATGTAATATTGATTTTATTTCTTCAAATATCCATACAATATTTAGAAAAACTTATTTTACTTAAGCCACAATAAAATTTATTTCCATTGCAAAGTTTTGTCATGTTTTTTTTTCTAACATAATAAAAGGACCCACAACAGTAATGAAGACCAACCAGTTTATTTGAAGGAGAAGATTAAACTATTTCTGGGAGCTCATTGGCGTGGCATTTTTCTAATTATCGCTCCGCTATTCCTTATTCCGATGCTTGTTCCTTTCCCACCTCAGGTAAATTAGAGTTTTATATATTATGATACTAGTTTATAACTGTATCATTATTATGCAAAGCCCTCTTCCTGAGAGAAAGCGTGATTGCATTACCATGCATTGGCATAGTGCACGAAGACATTGATAAATTTTAAATTACAATTACTTAATTAATTTATTTTTCTTTACCGTCAAACTATTTCTGTTATACTAATTGATTGTTATATTAATTGATACGTCATTTCCCAAAAGTCTATCGAAAATATCATCATTGAAAAAAAACTATGATATATAATATATTTTCCAAAACATCTAATATCGCGTATACATTGTGTCTCCAAAAGAAAAAAAATGTGAGTTCCAATAACAATACATTGTGCATACCATTCCCAAGTGGAATTTTTAACGTATTTCCAGAAATATCAATGGTGTGCATACACTTTAGTTCTGATGGCTGCTTATTGGGTGACTGAGTGTATACCATTACCTATAACCTCTTTCTTACCACTTGTCATATTTCCTATGACCGGAATTATGAACACAGCTACTACATGCAAATGTTACATGAACGTAAGTAATTATATTTAAATATATCATAAAAATTCCTTACACATACAGTCTAATACACCAACCCAATATTCTAGCTACAGAACTTGTTTAGAAATAATTCCTCTATATCTTTAATTAAACTTCTTCAAACTTATTTAATATATTGACAGTGTAAAGGCCATTTAATAAATTTAAATACTTAATTAAAAAGTCTCCTACACCAAACTGCGAAATATGTGGTGTAGTAGAAGAAGTACATCATGTACTAACAGAATGTGGTCGATTGCAGGCGGATAGACGGACACTGATGAGTACTATCAATTTGAACCCTCATGACATTGGCACGTTTCATGGTTTGCTGTCAAGCCCTATCAGTGAGGAGGCCAAGGCTCCTTTCATATTGACGAGTCTAGCGGCAGAATTGGCGGGTACTTCAGCCATATTTCTATTTCTCCAATGGTATCAAAAAGACTGGATAACAGAGCTCACGGAGAAAGCGAAAGCCGATTGTCGCGCGTGGGACCGTGAGTACGCGTTCTCCGAGTTCAGAGAACGAGATTCCACTATATTAGAAAGACGGATGATGAAAAGGGACACATATCCTCCTACGGGGTCCTCAGCGGCAACACCTCACGAACGGCGACGCTTCATATTTGATGGTGACGAAGTACCACATTGTTCTATACATAAGAATAGAAGAATAAATTTAAGTTCAGCGTCGTTGAAAGATTTATCATCTTCGACGTTGTATGGATTTCCGGCAGCACCACGACCGACAGCCTGTGACAATTATTTTGATGAGTTTAAAGAGGTGCCTCAAAGTGCAAACACGCTGAGCGGTTTGAGGAGCGCTTCGATATTCCAGTCACAGGCCTCAGTTGCGAGTGGTAGATTTTTGGACACATCAGCTGTTGAGCCTCCACCGTCACGTGAAGAGGAATTGGTAACTTTCGGTGCTGGTACTAGAGGAGGGAACGGCGAACAACATCCACAACGTCACGACCGCGCTGTGGGAACCGATGTTTACCGCAGAACAACACCAGTCTGATCTAGGACAATGGGTTACCCAACCCCCACTATAAAGCATATCGAGGAGTGAAGAGTAAATACTCTGTTTCGCGTGCTATACCCAATTTTATGTATCGGATTTATGTAGCGATACGAGTAACGGTTATGGAGCTGTCTTTCGAATTTATGAACGTAATACGTGAATTGTGTTAATGATTTTGAATTGTTATGAATCCTTTAAAATAAACACTGCCATTTGTCTATTTCGTTTATTATTTAATTACTCAATTGAAAACTATAATAATTATTTCACTTCTCATCTTCAAGACGCGTCATAAGTTGTCTTTATAAAACAAAAGCATATCAAATTTATATGGTTTGACATTATTGGTACTTTAAAGTTCACGGTATTAAGTTTAATTTTGGACTCCGTACTATTACACCTTTTTAACGTTGCCCCGTTTTTTTTAAATAAAAGAAATCCGAGACCACCTAGAATTTAATTATTGTAGTGAGTTTTAACTGTAAGGAAAAACAGGTAAAAAAGTCATCAATAAAATATTGATATAATACGATATAGTTATTAGATTGTTTTGTTAAGCAATGGAAGAAAATAGCCCTAGAGAAATAAGTCTAAAAGAAATAAACAGTGAAGAGAAACCTACAGGAACTTCGTAAGTTTTGTTTTAAAATAATAGATTTGGTATGTAATATTGATTTTATTTCTTCAAATATCCATACAATATTTAGAAAAACTTATTTTACTTAAGCCACAATAAAATTTATTTCCATTGCAAAGTTTTGTCATGTTTTTTTTCTAACATAATAAAAGGACCCACAACAGTAATGAAGACCAACCAGTTTATTTGAAGGAGAAGATTAAACTATTTCTGGGAGCTCATTGGCGTGGCATTTTTCTAATTATCGCTCCGCTATTCCTTATTCCGATGCTTGTTCCTTTCCCACCTCAGGTAAATTAGAGTTTTATATATTATGATACTAGTTTATAACTGTATCATTATTATGCAAAGCCCTCTTCCTGAGAGAAAGCGTGATTGCATTACCATGCATTGGCATAGTGCACGAAGACATTGATAAATTTTAAATTACAATTACTTAATTAATTTATTTTTCTTTACCGTCAAACTATTTCTGTTATACTAATTGATTGTTATATTAATTGATACGTCATTTCCCAAAAGTCTATCGAAAATATCATCATTGAAAAAAAACTATGATATATAATATATTTTCCAAAACATCTAATATCGCGTATACATTGTGTCTCCAAAAGAAAAAAAATGTGAGTTCCAATAACAATACATTGTGCATACCATTCCCAAGTGGAATTTTTAACGTATTTCCAGAAATATCAATGGTGTGCATACACTTTAGTTCTGATGGCTGCTTATTGGGTGACTGAGTGTATACCATTACCTATAACCTCTTTCTTACCACTTGTCATATTTCCTATGACCGGAATTATGAACACAGCTACTACATGCAAATGTTACATGAACGTAAGTAATTATATTTAAATATATCATAAAAATTCCTTACACATACAGTCTAATACACCAACCCAATATTCTAGCTACAGAACTTGTTTAGAAATAATTCCTCTATATCTTTAATTAAACTTCTTCAAACTTATTTAATATATTGACAGTGTAAAGGCCATTTAATAAATTTAAATACTTAATTAAAAAGTCTCCTACACCAAACTGCGAAATATGTGGTGTAGTAGAAGAAGTACATCATGTACTAACAGAATGTGGTCGATTGCAGGCGGATAGACGGACACTGATGAGTACTATCAATTTGAACCCTCATGACATTGGCACGTTTCATGGTTTGCTGTCAAGCCCTATCAGTGAGGAGGCCAAGGCTCCTTTCATATTGACGAGTCGTCGTCAGTGAACTTATTTTGTTGTCTTATTTTATTTTTTAATTTATTTCTTCGTATGTTACTTACATTTAATTCTTTTGTCTTCTATTTGTTTTTTTTACTAATAAGTATATGTAATAATTAGATAAGGGTCCTATGTGGCTGATATATACAAAGTATAAAAGCCTCTAAATAAATTTAAAAAAAAGTCTAATTGACTAACTTGCACATGCAAAACTTTACACGATAGTCAATTAGCAATTCCACCATCGATATGATTTCTAACTGAAATAATTTTAGGATACAATTGTTATGTTTATTGGAAGTATGGCGCTCGCATACGCTGTCGAACAATCTGGTCTTCATAAGCGTTTGGCTCTTTGCGCAATCCGTGCCATTGGATACTCACATTACAGGTATACAGCCTTAACAAAATCAAATAACATCAAAAAAATTTTTTTATTCCATTTAGGTAAGAAGACACTTAACGTCAAAACACTATTATCGTTTCGAATGCTTATTTTTTTTCCAATCGTACTAAAGCTCTAATATAATACAATAATAATAATTTAGTGGATGCACAGAGAGCGAGTCACTTCTAGACATCACTATCATCCACATAATGATCCACCCTATAAAAACTTTTGACCATAAAACCAACTTGACATGGTCTTGCGCATGTTGTCCGGTAAATCAGTAATGCGCTTTGGAATCTAAAAAAATATCGATCCTACTAAGTCTAAAACACGGTACGACTACTTTATCTCTATTTCTATTATTAACATTGTGCTGATCTTTGAAAAAATCTAGCTGACTACATTTTTATGAATCATTAATTTATCAAGGATATGTTGGGAGGGCTTTAGTGACTTATGACCTTATTATATATATTTATATTATTTCTTAAAGAAGTTTTCTTTTGTGGTGACGCCGTGTCTTCGTTAATTCTTCATCAATATTAATGATTCAAACATCAACCCCGTTGTTGACGAAATATAGAAAAATAGTTAAAAGTTAATGCTTCGTTAAAAAATTAATAAAAACGTATGCATTTTGAATGCCATCTGTTGAAGGTAATGGAAATATATTGAAGGTGTTAAGTATTAACAATCTGTATAACTAACATGTCAGGTGTTAGATTTGTTACATTCTACAATTTGCGAAACATTCGCACGGATCAGCTCGTTTTCAAAAAAGTATGCAGTTTCAAAAACTATAAAAAACACGCTAGCTATTGTCATGTACAAAAATTTTAAAATATCTCCTGGCTTCTTAACCAGGCCCAAAACAAATCAAATGAGCTTATGCTCGAGGGGTTTGCTAATAGCAATTGAAGTTCTACTGTTCACCTACTGGCTCCATCATCAGATTAGCTCCAATATACCAAATTACAGTTTTATCATTCAAACTACATATAGGTACTTACAAAGTTTCATGTTAATACGACAATCAGAAGTAGGTTAGAATTTACTTCTAAGATTTGATTACATTGTTTGTTAGTTACAAATTAAGTTAATAAAAGCGTGGTAATTAAAATTAAACCTATAATTTATTACTAAAGTAGATATTAGGGGTTCAAAAGTTATTTGTTGGTTTTATAAGCATCTTTTATGGGCTATGTCAATTTTCTCGTGTACTACAATCTTGTATCCATAATTGTAGAAATTTTATGCTATCTTTTCACATCAATGTTTGTACACCAGCCATAGATCTATTCGCATAATCCAAATTATTAAAGAAAGTATAGAAACGTTCAATTTACCAATTTTTAAACGAATTGTAGTAACAAATCGATGAGCATTTCTTTCATTGTAAAAAAAATGAAATTTTCATTTCACCGTGCATTTTAGTTGTTGCAAAAATCACGGGACGTATAAATAAATGAAATTATATTGTAATCTATTTTGAGTTTAGACTATCTTAGATTTTGATTAAAAAGAAAAAAATTCAATTATTACTTGCACTCGCATCAAAATTTTCAGGTTATTATTTGCAATGTCATTCACAACCATGTTCATATCAATGTGGATCACAAACACGGCGGCGACAACGATGATGGTACCCATAAATTTTGCTGTTCTAAAAGTTTTCGAAGATGTAAGTATGATATCCATACTAATAATTTTATAAGGTTCAAGAGAACATTTTTTTGTTTGTTTATTTTAACGGGCTATGCTCTTTGTTACTACTAGTCAGTTTAGAAAAATTAGCCTATTTATTGATGAAATTCTAGGCTATATAACTTCACGCTGCAGAGCAGAGAAAAAACCATAAGGGTCGAGCAATCTGACAAGCTGTTGGCAAGTATGGGTAATGCCAACAACGATAAGCTACACGGGTGTATCGGCGGCGGCGCGGGGGAGACTTTGACGAATTAATTTAACACGGATGATTGCTATTTGCATAGTAATATTTTTAAATGCCTTAAATTAATTACAGCAAAAGTTACTCTCGATATACGAATTGAATACTGGCGAGGAAAGAATTGCTTCGGATATAACGACGTGCTATTTTTGCGCTGCAACATTTTCAGCAACTATAGGTGAGAAAGCTAATAATAAAAAGTAAGAATTTGGATTTTTTTTTTTTACATTTTATAAATAATACTGAAACAGATAATTGTATTTCTTCAGAAAAGCGAGTAGTTAAAATTGTTATGCCAACATTTGCGTCCAAAGTGTTTCTCAAAACTTCACAATCTGATAGAGAAAAATACAATTAATTGTTGTTTTATTCTTTTTATAGGTGGTATCGGAACTTTAGTTGGAACCGCAACCAATTTAGTTTTAAAAGGGTTATTTCAAAAGTAAGTGTATTTAATAATTCAATAATGAAAATTAACAAAAATAGTTTAATTAATTAATTTAAATCTAATTATTGCAGGGCGTATCCTGAAGCTCCAGAATATTTATCGTTTCTTAATTTCTCTGCTTTTTCCGCTCCCTTAATGCTTATGTTGGAAATAGGAACGTATTTAAATTTATTGATTGTTTACTTCGGTTTTTTAAGGTTTGTTAAATTAGTTTCCATGTCTATATTTGTTTATCCAATGAGGTACTTATAACATAAATATTTGATTTCTAATTGAATTTTCACACTTAACTTTAGGATTAACAAAGCATTTATGCAAGTAGTGTGATAGAAGCCCACCAAAACCAAAACCGATCATTATAAAAGTTGGTATACCTATTTTTTCCATGTAAAAGGTATTTATGTTATCCTTTAGTACAGATAAAGTCAAATAATAAAGTGTACGCCTGCTGACACTATTGTCTTAAAATTTCACTGTTTTTTCTACATTTCTTTAACAGACCGAAAAGTAAAGCTGCGCAGCAATCAAAAATATCCCCAGAGGGAATGAGGGCGGCCAAGAATGCTGTTGATGAACAATGGATACAATTAGGAAAAATAACTTTTTGGGAAATTGTAATAATTATGTTCTTTCGTAATTTGACTACGAGTGTTTGTAAATACATAAATCTCATTTGGTAAAGCTTTAAAGCCAAGTGGCTAAGGTTTGAAAGTTTTACAAAAATATTTAAATGGCAGTCACATTCTTAACAGCGAGTGACAAAATTTATCAAGGTTTACGCTCTAGGTTACAGTATAATATGTACATACATAGACCACCATTAATAGCACCGTAACGTTAATTAAAATTAAACACAATTGTATCTTGCTATTCTGTACTACTTAACGCTACTCTATCCACTAACATAGCAATAATGATAAAGCTCGTGCGTTTGGATATTTGTTATGCAATTATGCAAAACGGCCAAATGGATTTAGATGAAATTTGGCACACTGATATAAGCTGGATTAACACATAAGATACTAAATATTGTTGTTTCCCAATATCCACACGAACGAAGTCGCGGGTACAGTTAGTAAAGATAATAAATTATTTATGTATACATACATATTATATTATGAAACTAAAGTTCTGAAATATTATAATCTTTTCTTTTTAGATGGTAATATTCCTCTTTGGGAGTGCTATCCTCCTGTTTTTCTCTCGTTCACCGCAAATCTTTATTGGCTGGGGAGACATCATAGCGGAACATTTTGGATTAACGAACAAGAAATTGTATGTCATATTTAAAATCAAAATTGAATACAGATTGTTATTTCAATTCAATTTCAAGATTAGCCTGTTCGTCTTATCAACAAAAATGGATTTCGTTTCACCGCATAATAATTCACAATTGTTTTTTTATTTAGTTTTGGATCCTTACCTTGAGTCTTTGATAGTTATATATATTACAGTTTTAAGTTATACCAACAAACACTAAAACACATTTCTTGTATGGGGACCCCGCTTAATATTACATTTTTTATTATTATTATTTCTCAGCTATTAAATACTGTTCATCAGATATAGCTCCGAACAGTTCAATAAGTAGGCTTAGCAATAGGGTTATTTTTTTGACTCAATATCAAATTGTAATAATGGTTTACTTAAATGCTCATTTATTGTTACGTGATCATTCGGGGCTTATGAAATTTATTTAATTCTAATTTGTATCTATCCATAAAAAGTAGATTACTATTTATAAAGTAAATATAAACGAGTTAAGTTTGATTTAGTGTCCAAGATTCGGTAGCTGCAATGTTAATTGTATTTCTGATGTTTCTACTTCCATCAAATTTGAATATGTTTAAAAATTTTACAGCAAAATGTAAGTAACTTTTTTAAAAATGATCATAAACGATATTATTTTAGTAATGAATGTTACTTGTAAAATTTTTAAAAATTTTTTTCAGATCATGGAGAGTTAACCGACAAAACGATCCCTTCTGTTCTTAGTTGGAGAGAAATGAATGAGATTATGCCGTTTAGTTTTATGTTTCTTTTGGGTAAGTGTGATAAAAATATATAGTTTTGTATGTCGATTAAAATTAATTTAGTAAATATGCTTATTTTCTTTGAGCGATTATTTGTATTACCGTTACACTGTTTGCTTTCAATAATTTTATTTATTCAGCATTAGGGAAAATGTTCTATTGCATATAATTATAAGTAAACTTTTATTTTATTTTATAGCCCATAATAATATTTAGGAGCTTTTATTTTGTAATTTATTATGATTTCGTAAAATCTTACATTTGATAAAACATTATGATATGTTGGAAACCGTGTTCTTGAAAGTTCCAATGTTAACAAAATACCTATATAGTTACTAAATGGAAAATTAATTAAATGTTACCTTTTTCTTGTAGTATTATTGATGCATTGATGTTATCATCATTAGTCATGTATAAATACATATTCATTATGATTTAATGCATTTAACTATTTTATTTTATGTACATGTTAATGAATTATTATCATGATGTTTTTTTTGTAATTGTACAATATTTTAATTACCTACAGGTGGTGGGTTTGCACTTTCCCAAGCAGCTAAGAAAGAATACTCTGATTTAAATGGAAAAATAGCAGATATTTTGAGAGAATTGCGATATCTTCCCAATTTTTTAATTATATTTCTCATCATTGTGTTTACAATTTTTGTTACAAACTTTGCCGCGAATGTGGCTGTGTGTAACGTTGTCGCTCCTATAGTGATGCAATTGGTAAGCATAGCATTTCCCATAATTATATCTAAGGCCGCCTCCATACGTTGGCCCCAACGTCCTCAATAAGCAATTTTTTTTATCCCTGACGCAAAAAAGGGGCGTTATAATTTTAACGTGTGCATCTGTGTATCTGTCTGTGGCATTGTAGCTCACAAACAGCTGCACCGATTTTGATCATTTGTTTTTTGTTCGAAAGGCGACTTGATCGAGAGTTATCTTTGTTGCGAGTCAAGAAAATCATTTCAGCTGTTTGAAAATTATCAGCTCTTTTCTAGCTGATAAATAGATGTGAGCATCTTCCACAGGCCTGATTGAGTCGAGATTTGGTATTCTGTTACTTCAATAATATTAGTAAAACCATGACGTATTGCTGCAGCGTCATCTGGAATATGTAGGCTAGGTACGTAACTCATCACCAACTTACAGCAGAGATACCGTATTGGGGTTCATTGAATAGATTACTTATGTCGGAGGTTTATTAAATTTTTTATTTACCTTGTAAACGCATGAAGTTTCCATACGTTGGCACTTGTGCTTAAAAATGGGCGGTATTCCTTGTCAACAGTATATTGTTAGAATCATTTATCTTTCATTTATACAAAAAATAATAAAAATTAATGAATAAATTTTTTTACTAGTCATAATTTAAAAAAAATGATACATAATATTTACAATTTAACGTATATCTTTTTATACATTATCATGTAGCCGTGCCTGACCTTCAAATATATACTCATATTAGCTCGACCACAGAACCTTCTACTGGATCCCAATATACCTATGTACTATCATCTTGATAGAACAAATATATTGATCCGTCAAGTCGTTCAGATATTACACGATCACTAACATACGTACACAAGATTTTTATAGTAATTGCATTCTAGGAAACGGCTTTGTCGATTTCGATGATTTTTTTAAATTTAGATAATATTTTACTTTCTCGACTTCACCCAAATACTTTTTTCCAAAGCACGGATGCTCAGAAACTATTTACTTTTTCAATATAGGCAAAAGAAGTAAACATTAATCCTTTATGGTACAACATAGCAGCAGGATTTACAGCCTCCTTCTGTTTCTGTTTACCTGTCGGGACACCGGGCAACCTGGTAGTGCAAAGTGCAGCTAGTATACCAACTGGAAAATTTGTAAGTTATACTATTTCTAGTAAAGTAACTTTACCTTACAATATAGATTCAATAAAGGTGTTCACCTTTTTTGGACATATTTTACATTAAGTCAAATAGATTTATGAAGCACCAGCCAACATTTTTGTACATGAAGTAGGTTGATGGCTTAAATTTGTCCTGGTAAAAATATATCTACGATGCTGATATGCATATAAGATCTTTAACAGTCAATTGAAATATTGTTTTTTTCAGATTAAAGCTGGTGCTGGTCCCACTCTGATAACAATTTTGATTTCCTGGATTATTATATGCTTTTGGGCACCTGTAATATGGTCTGGCCTACATACGTTTCCAGTCTGGATATTCCTGTGAAATAAACAACGAAAACGAATTTACATTATAAATAAATAAAATAAAAATTCACCGTTTATTGTTTTTTTTATCTGATGATACAATAAATAATAAACACAAAAGACATGAATTAACAGTGAGATAAATGGTTGATTTGAAAGCGTGTCAGCAATATAATGTTTAGTGTATGCTTCGATGCAATAAAGTGGTGTGAGAATAATAAAATATATATGTTTATATTTTTAATATTTTTAGGTTTAGCGACGTGGCCGCAATCTCACCTAATCTTAAGTGACGATGTGGTATAAAATAGTAGCACAATAAGGCTAGTAGACAAAATGCTAATTAATGTGAGGAGTCTACAGGCAGGAGTCGGTAAACCCCGCCGATTCAGAGAGTATTTAAAGTAAGGAGGCCGACCAATCTGTTCAAAGAGTATTAATCGTCAGGAAAATAAGGAGCACTTAGAAGAGTCGTTTATGCATCAAAGATTTTATGAAACTTGAAGCGAAGATGGCTCAATGATAGCTTATTACCGCGTCGAAAGACATTGGTTACACCGAAAATGAGCGAAAGCTTACGGTGAAAATATCATGGTGGTATTGCATTTTGTCCACAGAGTGGCCTCACGTCATTGAAAATCTGTCGACAGAAAATCTTTTATAGAGTTGGCATGGAAGGCAACATCGTAAGTCATTTACAATCAGGTGAGATCGTGTTGTAGGTGGTATTTCTTCCGATTCCAATAGTAGAATAGATTGATGATAGAAAAATAAATTAAAAATACGTCCTTTTATCCATACAATTTATTGAAATAAGAGTTTGAAATTAGTTTTATTAAAATCACAGCAATGTTCAGACACCCTAATAAAGAATCTGCTTACCTGCCGAGACAGTAAATTACAATATACCATTATATTACTCTAAATAAAATTAGTATCTAATTATAACTTAAATAGACATTCATAAGCCCGAATCGCAAAACAAAAATAAAACATCGTTTTGCACTATGGAACCGAGATAATAAAACAGTTTAGCTTAACAGCTTACTGAAGTATAAACCTATAAACAATATATATAATATTATTTTATGTTATCAGTGTATAGTATACTTTAAACTATAGTGTAATACACTATGTACACTAAAACTATGTAATTCGAAAGGCTTCGAGGTCACGATGGAAGGTAAACCTCAAAAATGCAATTTTGATGGCACTACTCGCACTGGCGTCATTCAATTAAACAATGAGCAAACTAGATAAATCAATGATCGAAATTAATATTATGCCATGTATTTTAACGATGCTCATAATTTTACAAAAACAACACGTGGAAAAAATTCAGACTTTTTTTTTTAAATAATTATTGATCTTCTTTTTCTGAGAACATAAATGAAAACACAATCTACATTACCTATATTCTGTTATAAGCTGCGCTAAAAAAAATTTGGACTATTACATTTTATATAAATGGTGGACCATTGAAAATTGTAATATTGAGAAATTTAGGTACTACTATAGTTGTATCGTACTTAAATTAGAACTATTTTATTTTCTGACTGCGTGTCACTTTTGGCGCACCTCGGCACTTGCTGTTATACATATATCGCAAGTTCAATTTGACCTAACCTAATACGTCGACGTAACACTGGATATACCTACAACTGAAATGAAGTGAAGATAACTTCACCATAGTAAATATAACAGATAAAGATAAAACTATATCAATTTCAAAAAATAAGATCGAGTGTAAACTATTCACACTCGATGCTATTTTATAAAATGCTATATCACTGTCATCTATAAATAAATTATATTAATGCTGAAATTTCACGTTACAGTAGAACTTCTAACGCGTGTACATATGTTGGTACATTGTACACATACCCATTTTTTTAATATACTTACTCGAAAAAGGTTACACTAGTTTATTTAGACATTGATCAAGTGAAAGATAATTAAAAAATAGCAACGATAATCTAGTGGGCAGGATAAACAGTTGTGATTTATCATAGGTACCGCCATGCAAGTACATATAAGGCAGGGGATTTTTTTTAATTTATTATAAGAATAATCCCAGTGTGCTACTACGATGAGCTTTTCATCACATGTTTCATAATAAATATTAAATTAACAATAGAAAATATAAAACACATTCTAATATCCTCGACAACACAAAGAGGATAAGTATCAACAGAATATAATGGAGACGTAAGAGATTTCATAAAACTGAATATTGATATCGAAGCTAAGTTGTATAGTGAATAACACTTATGAAAAATAAACAGGATATTCGCAAAACATTCATAATATTTTAACTCAATATATTTTCCACGACGTTTAATATTAAAATATACAACTAAATTGATAACATCCTCCTTTAATTGGTCAGTTAAAAAGTGGTAATTGTTGACTTCGTTTAGACATACATACACACAGCTAGTGAAATGAAACCAATACATGGTTCCTTATAAATTGTTATTAAACGAAAAAATGAATATCACTTTGTAACGTGGTTTCAAAACAAATTTTATTTAATCTCAAAGGACTATGCATACTAGAACGTATCATTCCATGACCGATACAAAAAAAAATAGTTTGTATGAATTGGTATGAGACTATACTAACTAACCAGTTCCGTCATTGAACAAGACCGTAGTGTGTCATGACCGTACATGCAACCAACTCCTGAGAAAACAATTTGCATAATATGCCGGTAGAGTCCATGTATGGCACACAAGATTCCCGAACCGATGTGCGCAAGTGGCCCACCGCGGTGTTCTTGTCGGTTTTACGTCTTTTCTTGGTTTTCTTTTTTCTCGTCCAAAATCATAGCAATATTATCTCATTTTCAACTAGCTACATCAATTTGATTATTAAAAAAAATATACAACAATTTACCAAAATGAAATATTATCTGTTGCTGCACGTTGTTAAATACATTTTGAATTTCTTGGTTTTCTTTTTTCTCGTCCAAAATCATAGCAATATTATCTCATTTTCAACTAGCTACATCAATTTGATTATTTAAAAAATATACAACAATTCACCAAAATGAAATATTATCTGTTGCTGCACATTGTTAAATACATTTTGAACAGGCATAATACGCATTGCAAACGGACGTGATACCCGTTGCATACGGTATACCCGGGCATAGTACGCTATGTTGATTCGTTGCAGTGGGCATAACAATGCGCGTCGTGTTTCTTTACGTGCCTGATACATTCATGGTATGGTCATGGTATGCTCCGGCTATGTGGGCAGACTCCTTTAGACTTTAATCATCTGTTAACACTTATCATTTAGACTCTGTACAAGTAGTCCATCAATATGCGTAATCTTCATAATTATGAGTGTTTTGTGGTTGTGGTGACATTTGCACCTCCTCCTCCTCCTCCTCCTCCTCCTCCTGCTCCTCCTCCTGCTGCAGGTGCGCCAGCCGCCTGCGCTGGTGCAGGTACGGGCATAATACCCTTATCAGAGGGATCCCATAAAAATGGAGCCCAAAATACCAATGATATCCATAATATAATCAAGCAAATAATCGCACTGCCAATAGAGTATTTTGCCTATAACAATAAAAATGCTATATGAGTAATTACAATAGAAAATAGATCTAATTACCGCTTAAACAAGAAGAAATGCTGTTGTACTTACAGTAGTTAATAGAATCAACAATTAATTTATATATATATGTGGGACGCAGACAAGAAAATACATTAATTAACTAGAAAACATCTTTACTTCAGGAATACACAAATAATTCTTAATTTTAAACATAAATCACCATCTTAAACATCGTCTTCACCCAAACGTCATTCCTTCTCATACCTTCTGTCGCCACCTATCTTATTTTTGAAGCGAGTTTCTTTTTTTTTTTTAATTCGGCATTTAGGTCCTTACACATGAAATTGGCGTTTTGTACGGGAGGAATATAAAGTCAATTTTTTTTGTAAAAAATATTAAATTAATCAAAGTATGCACCGTTGTTATCTATGCACTTTTGCCATCTCATAGATAGTTCATTGATCCCTTTACTAAAAAAAACTATGGGGGCAAGAATCAATAAACTCTCTGAAGGCGGTTTGGACTGCCGCATCGGAGTTGAATTTTTTTCCTTGAAATAAGTTGTCCAAATTCCGGAAAAAATGGTAATCTGTTGGAGAAAGGTCCGAGGAGTACGGTGGATGTCGCAGACATTCCAATTGTAGCTCATATAACTTAGTGGTTGTTTGTTGTGCAGTGTGTGGTCTTGCGTTGTCGAGAAACAGCAGTGGCCTAGAGCGATTGACCAATCTCGGTTGTTTAGCTGCTAGTTCTTCCTTCATGGTTTGCAGTTGCTGACAATAGATGTCTGCCGTAATCGTTTCGCCATATTTTAGAAAGCTGTAGTGAACGACACCCACGCTAGTCCACCAAACACTCACAAGTAACTTTTTCTGAGTCAATTTTCGTTTAGGGCAGGATTTGGCAGGGTCTCCAGGGTTCAGCCATTGCGACGAGCGCTTCCTATTATTGTACAGTATCCACTTTTCATCACAAGTAATTATTCGATTTGAAATCCTTTCAATATTGTGGCGGTTGAGCAAATTAACACAGCAGTCGACGCGTGTTTGCAAGTTCGATTCACTCAATTCATGAGGTACTCATTGTTCAAGTTTTTTTTACTTTCCCGATTTGCTTCAAGTGGATTAATATAGTTTTATGACTTATCCCGAAACCTGCAGCTATCTCTGAAGTGCTTTGTGATGGATTCGCTTCCACAAAAGCCTTTAATTTTTCATTTTCCACTTTGGTCTCCGGCCGTCCACAGGGTTGGTTCTGAAGGTCGCAATTTCCAGAACGAAAACGTTGAAACCAAAAACGTACCGTGCTTTCTTTTGCGATACCAGCGCCGTACACATAATTAATCCTTCGAGCTGTTTCTGCAGCACTGGTGCCACGTAGAACTCGTACTCGTAAATATACCGATATTTCATGTTTTCCATTGTGCGGTAATAAGCGACGCCAAAGAAAAAAATAATGAGGAAAAAACAAATGAATGACTGTTTTCAAAACTCAAATGTACAAGCTAAATGAATTTATAAATTTCAATTTGGAATTCTTAACCAAAGAGAAGATATTTCAGATCAAAGTGGTCAGTACGACAAAACGCTAATTTCATATGTAAGGACCTAATATTAATAAGCATGTAGTTCTATCTGTACATGCATTTTTTTTTCAAATTTCCCATAGAAATCCTTCATAAAATTTCATTAAAATCGGCTGAGAACTAATAAAAAAAAAATTGTTTTATTTTTACAATTTAATTAAAGTTATATCGAAAATTCTAATAGCTTATCATTTAAACAATGCCATAAACTTCCCGTGTACAAAATTTCATAAGAATGGGTCAAGCCGTTTTTGAGTAAACGTGGACATACAAACAGACAGATTTTTTTATGGAATATTCATCATCAGTGTCATTTATACACAGGACGTTTATCAGAAAATTTTGAAAAAAAAAAAGCGAAATGTACATACAATACCGATTTATAGGTACTTCTTTACTGAAAAGCTTCGAGTGTGCGTTTTGCATTATAAAAAAAAAGATTAAATTTAATTTATCTATTTGGGTACTTACCATTCGTTTTATCGGTACTTTTCCGGTGTTATGGCAGAAATATGCAGGAGTATACATAAATGGAAACATAAAGCCAAAAGAACTTCCTACTCCAACACCCAGAGCTCCTAAATAGACTTTTGTAGGCCAAACTGTACTTCTGAATAAAAACTTTGGAGCAGCAGGAGCTGGTAATGACTGAAGCAAACACAAAAAAAAAACAGTCCAGAACGGAAGTCGAGGAATACGAAAAATTGTAAAAATTTCATGGTATTTACCTCATGGCATTAAAACTTAAAAAGTAGTTATAGATTAAACTTAAAGATATTTCTAAGGTAAGTTTAACGTCACGCTATTGCTTTATGTTTCGATTAGATTGATTTCTGTTTGCTAGAAATCGATATAATGAAAAAAGTTGCAAGTTGAAATAAAACCTTGAAAAGCAAAACTAATTTTAAAACCTATGTTTTCAAAGAACCTTTTTGATTTGGAATATTGAACATATAGGAGGCGCGATCTATTAAATATCTGCTTATCTAACATGATAGTTGTTAGACTATTTACATTTTATAATGTGCATAACATTCGCATGGGTTAGCTAGTAAATATAAATTTGTTAAGCTATATTTCAAAGCTCACCATATTAATGACAAATGGTAAAAATACAACACAGGCAGCTACTCCAGTCATGGCGTTGGCCAAAATTATTGTAACCAAACATACAAGGAATAACGACGAATTCCATGAATGTTCAGTAAAATGTTTGCCAAAGTGTTCCGATAAAACTTTATTCAGTCCACTTGTCTGTATAGATTTCTGTAAAGCAACACCGGAGCCTAAAAATAAAACAGTTACATTAAATATATTTAATTTTATTATTCTGGCTACATTTTTTTTGTTTAAAAAATTGTATCTTTGATTTAGACATTAAAACTAAACTCGGATTGTCTTGTCAGATTGTTGTCGAACGCTTGCCTATTATATAGAATTGTCACAGTGCAAAATTAGCTTTCTTCAATGCACCACTACACCCAAAATAAACTGAGATGAGATAATCAAACACTATATAAAATTTAAATAAATAAAAACGTACCTAATAAAAACATATATCCGTAGTTCATGTTCTTATCAACAAAACGCCACCATAAAATTGCCGATTCCGGTTTGTTTGGAGGCAAATCACTTTTTTCTGAAAGTATTTTTTTACAGATTGAAATTAACTGCTGAATATTACCTGCTTATCTAATATATTACGGGGTGAGCCAGAAAGGCGTACGATTTTAAAAACACTCTTGCGTTTGAA
The DNA here is from genome assembly GCA_033032175.1 of Saturnia japonica. NCBI lineage: Eukaryota > Metazoa > Arthropoda > Insecta > Lepidoptera > Saturniidae > Saturnia > Saturnia japonica. Next base: position 13,226,411 of record CM065314.1, read on the forward strand.
CCATATGAGCGGGGGCCGCGCGAGTGGTAGGGATGAGAAGCTCGTTTCTCGGAAATTTAGTCGCAATGGATCGCTTCACCGGAGCGCAACGTGCATTCTGCTTTAAACATTATTATAAAAATGGCGATTCGTGCGCTATTGTTCGAGGTTTATATCGGCGTGAGTTTGGATTACATGACATAAATCAGTGTCCGAAGGAAAGTGTGATTCAATCGCGGGTTAGAAAGTTCGAAGCTACTGATTCGACTCTCAAACAAAAGCCTGCGGGACGCCCAGGGTTAACAAGAACGGAAAACACAATTGAACAAGTTAGAGCTTAGACCCAATTTTACGACGAGCTTTTGTTGAAACAATGTTGGAACGCTTTCAGAGTTTCAACAATATTCTGTTCTCCGACGAAGCCCATTTCCACTTAAATGGGCATGTCAATAAACAAAATTGCAGTTACTGGGCTGCAGAAAACCCACGTGCAAAACATCAAAAGCCTCTGTATTCACCGAAAGTAACCGTTTGGGCGGCCATATCAGCACACGGAATTATCGGACCCTATTTCTTTGAAAATCAATAAAGACAATCTTTCACTGTAAATTCCGACCGATACATAGCCATGTTATGGGATTTTTTTCTTTCCGCAACTGCAAGAATTTGAAGCCTATAATCGTGCGATGTAGTTTCAACAAGATGGTGCGACATCCCATACATCTAATGCTTCTTTGGCAGTCGTAAACGAGATGTTTGCTGGGAAACTTATATCGCACCGAGGTGACATTGCATGGCCGCCTAGGAGTCCGGATCTAACGCCACCGGACTTTTTCATGTGGGGATACCTGAAAAGTAGAGTCTACTTCAATAACCCAGCCTCGATTAACCAGTTGAAGATAAATATCCGAGAAAAATGGCAGCTATTCCTCACGCAATGTGTCAGCGAGTTTTTACCAATTTGAGGTTCAGATTCGAGGAATGTTTGCAGCGTGATGGTGCACACCTGAATGATGTAATTTTTAAGAATTTCCCATATGTCTATTTTCATTGAAATAAAGATGTATATGTGTATTGTACTTACTTTTTTTCTATTACTTTTTTTTAAATTCGCAAATATTTCTGGCCCACCTGTATTTATTATCTTAGGAACTTATAAGAAAAAAAAAAAAATACATTTATTAACTTTGTAATATTCAAAATCTTTACTGATTTAATTTAAAAAATGTTATTATTATAATGTACTTCCATCCAAAGATTGGTTTATATTACGGTTCCTATTGTTAAATGTTTTTTTTTTAATCATTATATAAATAGACTAGCTGTGCCTCACGGTTTTACCCATGTTAATTTTATCCTACAAACACCGCATCGCCACGCACCCGTGTATTATGACATATCTATCTCTCTCACTTCACATACTTGCATACAGCTTTTCATATTGACTGACATTTACGGTTACTATTCAATTTCTTAGAGTCTTAGCGTGAAGTAATATAGCCTATAAGCTCTTCCTCAATAAATAGGCTATAAAATACAAAAAGTCATTTTGGCTCAGTTCACGATATGAGAGTGACACGGCTTATTCGCGCCACTAGTACTACTACTCTAAGGACAATATTTTTGTACAACATTCTGTTTACGTATCATTGACCATTACACTAGCGCACGCGGATAAAACAGTTCGGGAGCGCTTTCACTTCCGACTTATTTAACCAAAATCAATATTGAAGGCTAACTGAGAGGTGTAGCCTAAGCTAGATAGCCTATATATCGTATTTAAATAATCAAATAACAAACTCTTCTGCTTTATTATTAATTTAAAATAATAATAATAAAAGATATACTATAAATAGTATAGATAATATGAATAGATTACTTTCAGCGGAGAAAAATTTCATAAATCCAAAACCCTTAGGTAGTAAATGTAAAGCAATGACAAATAGCGCAGCTGTCGTAGCATCTTTAACACTGCAACAATTAATTATCATTTTTTTATATAATTTACACCGGATAACTATACAAACAGTTAGTTTACAATCAATCTGATGAGATTATAAACTATCGATAGGTTGTGAACGAACATTAATAATTTTGAATTTTTCAGAACTTGCAAAATCTGAATTTTTAATGGCTAATTTGTTTCTGGCGTTCTGGAATTGTGTTATGATCGTACTGTGAACCTAACCTAACTTGGTTAGTTTGTATGCTACGAAAATGTAAGCATTAGTTTGACAATTTTAGTGTACTTTCACAATCAATTGACTTTTTTCAACGTCACTAGATTTAATATAACACAACGGTTCGTAGAATTATCCGGTGATATACATATTCATTTACTTGGGTACAATCCACTATTGGATTATAACCAACTTGTAAACAAAATAGTTTATACATTTCATAAAACCTACAATAGGACAATTTCCTGTTGCTTATTCAAACGACGAGATTAAAGATAAATCTTGCTAGAGTAAACCATGCGGATTGGTTATAATTCCTCCACGTTCCAGTCACAAAATTCAATTCTTGGATAACTTATTTATGGGACCACATAAAAAGTATGTTTCTGATGAAATAATACACGTCAGAAACAATACACGTTCACTAACGCAGTATGCTATAACGGAAGTATTTAAACACGTTTTTATGAGTTTAAAGCGGAGAGATCATTGTTAGTGGTTTTTGTGTCAAGCGCGCGGCGCTATCTCATTGACAGGAATGTCTACTTTTTATCGTTATAGGTTTAACGTTGTGGCCACAATATTACCTGAACTTAAGTGATGATGTGACCCAAGACGCTTAGCACGCTAAACCTAGTGGAAGACTGGCTCTCAAGTGCAGCTGTCGGAACACACCTATTGGGGCTCGGCGACAGATTTTCAACTAGAGGGTGATAGCTAGCCAGGCGGGTATTAGAAAAAGCCCTGCCACCCTGCTATGGTTTCATCATGATGTTTTCCTTCACCGAAAAGGTCTTGCTCGTTGTAGGGATTCAGAGTCACGTCGATCGACGCGGATTCCGTACACGCTACCAACTGAGCCATCATTGCTTCAAAAATTTATTGATAACTGATAAGTTCGACGAGTGAGATATTCAATAAAGACCGACTGTTCTTGAATATTTTCAGTTATATTTCAAAAATAGCTTATGATGTGCTATAATATCCAAAACCACTTTAAATAATGAGCATTCGTACCTTATGTATTTGGTACTCGGTCACCTGGTGACAATAATCTACTTACCCTGGTATTTGAGGAGACGTTTTTTCTTTACGAAAATCGCCCCAACCCATATTTAGAAACTTGCTCCATCGAAGGAAGAATATAAGGAGAGAGAATACTGCGAAAAAAACTGTAAGCTGAAAACAAAACAAGCTAAATTAATAAAAATGGAACAAAAACCCGACTACAACAAAAGCACTTGACTAAAAAATATAAATCTTTCTATTTTTACTTTTTATTTGATTCCAAGAGGTCCCACTTAAATATTATATAGCCTACGTCACTCCTACAATTGCTATGTTAAAATCAATCAAACGGCTTAAGCTATGTACAGAGCTTGCCAAAGAAATATAGACCAGGGTCGGTAATTTTTGAAACCAAAAACAATTATACTAGGATGAAACCCATTAGAAAAGGAAGAGAATATAACAAAAATGAAAGGAAAAATAATTAACGGGCGATCTGAGGTCGGGAAGTGAGAAGGGGCGAGTTTTTAAGGGTAAAAAACGGTTTATCTCGATTTCCGGCAAAACTACAAATCTTATGGAAAAAAGTTAAATGTCAAAGTTGTAGGTAATAAAAAGATCTACAACTTTTGTTTTCACACTTTTTTAAATAATCTAAAACGTATGTGACAAATTCCAGTAACAAAATTTTATCTTTTACAAAAGCTTTTTTTTACGAAATTTGGTGAAAACTTACCTTTTTATGTCTCAAACACTCTAATTTTTTTATTTAAAATATTAACTTTTTCATCTTATTTTAACATAAATCGAAAAATCACCTTGATTTTCAATCGAAAATTCTCCAGATCGCCCGTAAATTATTTTTTTGTTATATTCTCTTCCTTTTGTAATGGGTTTCACCCTACTATAATTTTTTTCACTTTTTACCGTTTTCAAAGGCTTGCCTTGGTCTATTATGCATACTTATTACGCTCAAAAAACATATAAGTACCCTTTACCCTTTATCGCAGTCGGGTAATAACAATATTAAATGGTTCTGCACAGTTTCTATGATTTTACAATATTACTATTAAGTATGAATATCGTATAATTAATGGTTTATCTACATGACTGTTGCAGATAATTTTAAATCATTTGTGCGCACTGCCCTATTGGTGCGTAAAGCATGTATGTATGTGCCTACGTGAGCTTGTCAAGAGCTACCTACAGTCAAGTATACAACAGAATATAGTATGTAAGCTATTGTAATAATATTATGGCGAAGTCTTATTTATTTCTTATTTGTTCGAATCTATCGTGAAGTCTTATGAAATATCAATCAGTGATTTATTTTAGATTATGCTCTGGTAAAACCGCGGGATACAGCTAGTTTAAAATAAACCAACAGATCAATTAGGTAAATATACGTTTAATATTATTCCGTATCACTACTATTAGAAATACCAAATATCTTTCTATCAACTTCATCATTTCCGTAAGTCCTGTAAATGTTAAATTCCCCAATTTTTTTCTATAAGATTTAGGATGATATATGGTGGAAGACAAAGAATTTTATAATATATTATTGAGTTTTTTTTTTTTGTTACACATTGTTGAATGTATATCTTTTTTTAATTAGAATTTACAATTTAATATTTTGCACAAGCACAATTACTGGTTATGGTGAAACATTTTCTCCATGACGAACCAGACATTTTTATTACCAACTGTACGTGAAGAATAAAGCGATATAAACATGTGTTGGTCGGAAAACGACTACCGCATTGCAAATACAAAATGCATGCTTACAAGCTCATGCACACATTTATAATTTTTTAATTACTGCAAAGCTACACTCGGGCTGATTGTTATAGACTTTTTACCCGACTGCGAAAAAGGAGGGTTATGTATGTGTCTATTTCTTTGGCACGCTCTGTAGCCTAAATAAACAAACGGCTTGATGGAATTTAGCATACGAGGTGTCGTTAGATTCGTCTTAATTGTGGGAGTCACATATGCAATATAATATTTAAGCACGAGATCAGGAAATCAAATAAAAAGAATAAGTAGAAAAAACGCATTCGCAGTCGGGGTTTTTTTGTTTACTTTTTTATTCTTATAGATATATAATTATTTTATAAACTATGTAAGAAGTAGAGGATTCTACCCCAGTTAATTTTTTTAATCCTCCGAGCCAAGTCGGTCCAAGTTCAAACTAATGAATTCAGCTGGAAAAATAGGATCGCTGACATATTGTCAAGTGAAATTAGTGTATTTCGTGTTATGCAATATTTTTATAATAATTATTTCAATTTTTGTTAACCCGTAAGTCCCGAGATTAGTAAAATTTAATCCCGAAAACTTCGGTACTGAAGTACAACCGAGATCTTTTAATGCCTCTAGTAAGTCACAGGCGGTTGCTAATAATACAAGGTGTCCAGAAAGGGTATCGGGTATTTGTAAGTTCAATGAAACAAAAATTATTTGTATGCAATAAAAAAGTTTATTGTTTTTTATTAGCATATGAATTGGAGAATTATTTGGAAAAGATGATGTTATCCAAATGATGACCGTTACGTTGCTGGCACTCTTCTAAACGGAAACGAAGATTGGCAATAACACGTTGACACATAGCTATCGATATTGCTGCCATTTCTGACCTGATGTTTTGCTTTAACTGGGTTAGATTCGTCGGATTGTTTTGATAAACCTTACTTTTAAGGTATCCCCATGCAAAATAGTCAAGCGGGCTAAGGTCGGGGCTTCTGGGAAGCCAGTTGATGTTACCCCTTCGCGAAATGACTTTATTAGGGAATAATTCGTGAACAACTTCCATTGAGTCATTTGAGGTATGGCAAGTGGCCCCATCTTGCTGGAACCACGTTCTTGAGTTGAAACCTGCAAACTCTTGCAACTCTGGGACCAAAAAATTTCGCAACATATCGCAATAACGGTCACTAATCACATTAATTGCTCGGCCTCGTTGATCTTCATGAAAATAAGGACCAATTATGCCTTTAGCAGACATAGCGGCCCAAACAACGACCTTTGGGCTATGCAGGGGTCGTTCATGCTTTCGTCTCGGATTCTCCACTGCCCAGTACCGACAATTCTGCTTATTAACATGACCATTCAGGTGAAAATTTGCTTCGTCACTGAACAGTATGTTGTTAAAGTTGTTAAATCGCTGCAGCATTTCGTTCGCAAAATTCAGTGGATTAGCATAGTCCGTATCCTTCAATTCTTGAACCAATTGAATTTTATAGGCTTTTAGATGTAAGTCTTTCTTTAAAATCGAATGTAAAGACGATTTTTTGATGTTCAACGCTTGGCTTCGCTTTCGGATGGATAAAGACGGATTTTGACGAACCGACGCCTCAACTTCTTCAATTGTTTCTTCATCGCGAACTGAACGAGTACGACCAGAGTTTTGAATTTTAACTGTTGCACCTGTATTCTCGAACATCCTGATCCATTTCCTAATGCTATCGTCACTTGGCGCGTGGCGTGTACGATATTCCGCACGATAGAGACGTTGAGCAGTCACTATTGAATCACCATTACGATAATACGCTCGTACGCAAAATGCGCGATGCGTCCCCGAGTACTGTTCCATCGTGACTAAAACTCCACAAAATGGCGGACGCCACGAACCCCTCCCCGCGCCCTTTAGACGCTCCGTTTCGAATATGGCGCGAAAACAAATACCCGATACCCTTTCTGGACACCTTGTATAAATAACTTTCTTCTTTTTCCAATTCGACGGCATATTAACAAACTTATCGATGATTCAACCGACAGGATTACTAGGTAAAAAAAAATACGGGTTGCAATACGGGAGTACCGACAGAAATGAAAACTTATTTTGGCGCGTAAGACATTTTTTAGATGGATACTAAGGGTTATTGGGTAATGAATTGCATTTTTTTTTATGAATTGTATTTTAATTATTATTAGAAACTTTAAAATACATTTAATATTATTTTATGAAAAACGCGGTCACGGTCTGCTATATGTACATGCATATATGCACACACTATAGCTGCGTCTTGTAACGGTGTCGCGAGTCCAGAGATTTTATCTCAACTAAAAACATGCGTACCGCGCTAAAAGAAGTTTACACTTCAAAAATTACGACAATACCTTTTCGTGGAGAGTTACTTTAGACGGCAGCGCTCTTTTATGTTTCAGCAAAGCATTTCGCAGCTCTGTCATACTGCTGGCACTCATAGGCTTGCCCACAACTCTGTATTTTTAAATAATATAATATTAATGCGAATCGCAAATAGGGAAAACAATAGCGATTGTAATAATGCAGAATTAAATAAGTGAACCATCCAAACATTCATATATTTTTATACTGGGAAGGTAGCAAACAAGCGTGCGGTCCGTCTGATGGTAAGCGGTCACCGCAGCCTATAAACGCTTGCAATACCGGAAGCATCACATGCACGTTGCCGACCCTTTAAAATTCTTATTCATTCCCATCTTGAAGAACGCCATATTGTATTCCAATGAAAAAACCTCAACAGAAAACTTATTTATTCCACATGAGGAGTGTTCGCGGAAGAAAACTCCTCTAAAAATGGACTGTCTGTGACCATTTAGGCTCCAAAATACGTACTGAATGCATATTTATAGCAATTCTCAACAATAAATATACAAATAATTATTACATACTAAAATTAAACATTAGAGTTACTTGTTGATAAGGATCATGTGGTAACAAAAATTCAAAATAAGCATCAGTAATGCCACAGGGAACGCGAAGGCCGAGTATTGTAAATAATTAAATATATCTGGATACTCAAATCCCGGTGGAGCACTCCTGAAAAGGAAAAATAACGTACCTATAGTAACTTTTTTACAAATTCAAATTTTATTACAAATGGAAAAAATAGTTGACTCTTCTATTAGGATACTTTTTTTTTAATTACCAGTATATTAAACGTGACCATTATAAAATACAAGTTGTAATATACTAAAGAGACCTTGAATGGTGGCAGTCTCGCCAGACATTCGAAATAAAGTCTTTATTCAGTAATGAGTAAAAAATAATTTCTAAGAAATGTTTTGGCATAATTCGCAGTACGAAAGGATGTGACAATTGGGGTTGTCTTAAAAACAGGTTATATATATAATAGGTATATACTTACTCGCACCATATAGTACGAAATGCGAGCGTTGCGTATGCCGAGTGCATTATAGCTGTACTACCTAGAAATAAATTCATTTTACATTTTATCCTTTCTTGTGAATTCTATTAGTGTTTTTGAGATATTTTACACCTTCATTATTTTCTGTCTGTCTTTTTAGTATATTCAAATAAATAAATAAACAATATAAAAGTTTATCCTTTTAAATGTTTATTTTTGAGGAGTGCTGCAGTTCTACTTAAAATAGTTTTATAATTTCAACACAAATTGTTCAGGTATCTAATATAAATGTTATTTCGAAAAGAAAAGAAACCAGAATAATAACCACATGTCATACTTAAAAAGGTTTTATGATATTTTTTATCTATAAAAAAAAAACTTAATAGAATTAACATTTGCCCATAATCTCACATAATGCTAATTGACGATGTGGCTGATGATCCCAAAATGATGAGCATAGTGGGACTGGCTCACAATTGAAACTGCCGGAACACATATAAATGTGTTTGGCGATAGATTTCCAACTTACATATTGTATTATAGTATCTTTACAATGTTTTCCTTCACTGAAGTCTAAGGTCAAATGTAGGATTTAAACCTGCATTGATCGACGCGGTGTCCGAATACACTACCAACGAATCATCACCGCTTGAAAACAATAATTATTATCATCATTCATTGTAAAAATTAATTTATTTTTATAGATAAAATAAAATCATTTACCCAAAAGGTTTTTATATATAAACTAGCTGTGCCCGCGACTTCGTCCACGTGGTATGCTTTTTGAATGAAAAACAGCAATTAAATCAAAACCTCACCTCACTTCAATCTCACCCTACGGTACTTGACCCGTATAAGCTCTGATACCCAAATAAAATCATTTTTAATGTTAACCGATATCACAGTTTAACAATCATACCGATATTGTCTAAAAGACAAATACTGATTGCTATGCTCGAGGTCTTGGATGCGATTCCCAGTTCGAGAAAAGCGTTATAGCGTTAAACTATGAAATTCTCAGTAGCAGCTTGGAATTTGGCTTTGTGCTCGATTAATGGCAATAGGCTCGGCACCTATTTATTACACGGGACCTAAACCTAAAAACATACGCGGCGAACTGTGGGTATACATACCTTTACCTAACCCTTTCGAGCAATACAGGCGTGATAGTGATTTAACATATACTTAAATGCATACAAAAATCATAATTGCGCAATTACACCAAACAACGACAAATAACGTAGAAATGTAGATAGAAGAATATCTATTCTTACTTATTTAAAAATAACATTAAAATCTATTTAAAAATAATAATAAAAGTTCATGACAATAAATATCAAACCAACTTCGTAATAATTTAAATAAAGTCGTACAGCTCCATCTACGAATACTGTTGGTAAATAAAAATACATACGTTTCCATTTCTTGATTTTATGGAAAATAATATTAAGACAAATAATTTAACTTAGTACAGAGTTACATACACATACATTCTTTTTTATGTGTACACAGATAAATGCAATTTATAGATCATAGAAATGTTTATATACAAGTTAATTAATTTGATACATAAGTTTAAAAATGCATCCTAAATGTACATTCGTACTATAAGTAGTAGTTTTGTAGTACACTACAATCATACCAATTACATTAAATTCGGTCCAGTAGTTTTTGCGTGATTGGCGTTCAAACATACAGGCAGACACTCAGACAAAAATTTCAAAGCTATTGAAATATGTTCTGTTCATGATTCTAAACCCCCTGTAGTATTTTTCCCCATAATATATTCTATTTAGTGATTTCGACTCTTTACTTCTTTATTATAAGTATAGATTGTCGGATTATTCTTACCAATCGCAGAAGCTGTTTGGATTGCATTGTTGACAATATAGCGCACTTCATTATAATCTGGTTCTGTAGCTCTGGATTTCGATGTGGACGACTACAATAACAAAATATATTTTTAAATAATTTACAAAGATAACAATTAAAATATTTAACCTAAATATTATAAATGTATCTTGAAAATATAATTGAATTTGGTAAGTTTTTACTGCTATTGCGAAAATTGGGTTATTTTCTTTTAAAAATCTGATATTCAGTAGTGACATGATCAAAGTTTGTAATACAATGAAACCAGAACGTGGATTAGCTATCAAGTACAGCTTGCAAAATACAAAGATAAGTCCTTGGCTACAAATTTTTAACTTCAATCAGCAACCAATCACTAACTAAATAGTAGTGTTGTTAAATCATCAATGAAAACTATCAAATAATCGATAGTGTAAAATATTATCGAATAAGAGATTGTTCATATAAAGTAATCCATTGTTAAATTCAAAGCACGAATGAGCTTTATTTTTAGCTCCTCGAGTTACTAAAGTACGCAAAATGTAACCTTCGCAAGCACTCGACCTTTTTTTTTGCTGTCATCCGTCGATGATCTGATACCAATATTGTATACTACAAAATAATGGACAGTCAAAAATAATCGTATACTATCGATTGACCGTAAAACCGATGTTTTACCTAAACTATTAAACAAGGATTACAAAATTTTGGTTTATGTTAATACTACAGAACATAAATTTCTTTATATTAAGTATCTACTACGTACCTGCAAGTTGACTAAAGCTGGTGTTACATATTGCATAATTGTAGAAACAGTTATTAGTCTGTTACTGAACATAGATAAGAAAAATGCAGCTAAACTACATTTAAATATTATTCTGAAAACAGAGAAGATACATTTTTACCCGTTTGACAAAATGACTGCACTTTATGTTGATGCTAATTAAAATAACATGCAATAATAGCCACGTCAACCAAGTGAATATTTATTGGCTGCCATTAATTATCATACCAGGCTGCCATGGCGAAAGATGATTTATTACTAAATATGCAAAGACTGATCCCGTAATGCATGGTAATGATATGCCAGTTGATTTAAATGTTAGGTTTATATAATCGAATAAGGCACAAGTTTTGGACCAGGCAAACTTTGCTATTTTCTCTCTTGCCTTTTAGTGCGTTTTACCCACGTGCAGTATATCATTGCGTTTTGTGTTATTACCCGACGGCGAAAAGGAGGGTTATGTTTTTGAGCATATGTATGTAGTTATGTTAATATGTTTATATCATTGGCACGCTCTGTAGCCTATACCGCTTGATGGATTTTAGCGTACGAGGTCTCGTTAAATTCGTGGTAATTGTGGGAGTGACATAAGCTACATAATATTTAAGTACGACGTCTGGTAATCAATAAAAAAAAATTGAGAAATATATTTAAAAGTCAAGTGTTTTTGTTGTAGTCGGGTTTTTGTTTCCTTTTTAATAATTTATTAACAATTATTGTTACTTTAAAAATTTTAAATTAGCTTTTAGCTTTTAGTTAAATAATAGAAAAAAAAATTGATAAATTAATTTGTAAGACCTTTATCCTGGTAATTTTAACCAGTCTTGTACATATATATTTTAATATATAGATGAATTTTAATATAGCTAAGCTGATGTGTAAATGATTACAATTAATCCTATTAATTATTTTTGTAAAAGATGGTAAATGTTAAATATCAAAATAAAATTTCAAATTACTCTCATTATAGTAAGATTAATAAGTAAAAGTACTTACCTTTTTGCAGAAAATTGACAAGCATCTCCTGAACACATAAACCACAAAGCAATACGACGATCAGATCCGGAATTATTCAGTAATAAAAGAAGCATATTCGCCAAAATAAACAATGCTATGTTCTCCTGAAAAATTATTAATCTAATTAGGTTTTGTTTACGTTACGGTTTTGGTTTACGGAATATTAATTTCAATTCACTCAAATCAACATTTTCACATTTTTTCTGGCATTTTTCACTTGTATTTGTCTTGTAGGTGGAGGAACTTATGTATCAGTAGCCACTTTGGATAGAACTGAACTCATGTTTGAACTTAAACATGTTGGAGCGCAATTGGGTAAATTGTTAGTTCGATAAAATAATTAACAAAAATTACAATATAGTGTAAACTCTATATAACGACACTTAAGAGACTTTGCATTTTTGGCGTTATAGAGAGTTGTCGTTAATTGGAGTGAAAACAAAATTGATATTATTTTACTATTCTAATTTTAGCAGCTAAATCTAAAGCGTTTTCCAACATCCAACTCCCGCCTCTATTGATCGTATTAACATAACTTTTTCGTCAATACATAAAGATTTTCTTTTACTCGCCATGTTAACAGTTAGAAAGTTTATAAGCAACTCAGATTATGATAACGTATAATAACCTAACGATATCCTAGTGGCCGAGGTAAGCACGTGCAAGTAAATCACAAAACAAACAAAAGAGAGAATTTTTTAGAATTATCGGTACATCAGTCAAGTTAAACACGTGCTAGATAATAAAGCAACAAAAAAACAAACAAAAGAACGTACATAGCTCCAGTTCATACTAATTTTGGCAATTTAGAAAGTACTGCTTAATGCTTAATAATGTTGTATTGTTATCGTTATTTAGAGTGAGTGTGATGCTATTTATAGTGTACTATTTTATATAAAATACGGTAAACCAACCAAAGTCAAGTAATTTCGACGTTTTAAGAAGTTTGTCATTAAATCGAGTGTCGTTATATAGAGTTTACACTGTATTTCACTATGTAAAATGGGTTTCATTAAACTCTCAGAAATAATCAACAATACTTTCTTGAACTTACATTCATATAGCACTCACAAGTGTCCGTAGTAGACAGCACGCCCGTCATGGGTAGTATGAATATCGGTATTAATCCAGAAACTGGTATATTTACTGGTTGAAATAAAAAGAACCAAAACATCCACATCCACATACACTGCACCGTAAGATCGTTCTAAAATTCAAAGTGACAATAGTAATGTTAAATAAAAAAAGAATTTTTTTTAATTAAATTCTATGTTAAGTGATATTATTACAATAAAAGTGCACCATTAAACTTTAAACAAATTTATCGTATCTAATAGAGGTACTTAATTTATATGAAATATTTAGGTCTAAATTTGAGTAAGCTAATTTGACTGAGAGAGACTAAAAGAGAGGCAGCTCACAGAGAAACTTCTTTTGAGATTGCTATCTACATGTGATAGTCAGATCAGAGAAATACCGCTTTCTACAAAAGTTCATAACCAAATAACCTTGTGTTCTTGCGGTGAATAGGGTTATCAGAACTCCTTTGGGGAAGGGGGAATTCAACATCGGCAACGCACTAGTGATGCCTCAGACGGGCTGCACGCCTGTTTGCTACCTTATTTATATAAAACAATATTGATAAATTGGACTCTAATTAAATAATGAAGCAAAAAACAACATGTATGAAAATCTAGAACACCGGAACTGTTCAGGATTTAATGTATTATTGAATTATTTTTAACCTTCAGCATTAGGCCATATATACGAGTCTAGACCGCAGTCTATAAAACTTAAATACTTGTAAACAAAAAAAAAAAAACAAACAAAAATTCAATAAACTCACCCTGCCTTTTTTACCCTGCCAGGTCAATACACATAACGGTACTATCATGCCGATTAATCCACGGTAATGCATTACTACAGTATTTTTAACCCTTGGCATTATACCCTTTACCGGAGTTCTCGGATCTTTACTACGGCTAGAATAGAAATTTAAATTACATGACTTTTTAAAATAAAACTTCGTGTTTGGCATACATCATAGTCGCATTGAACTTACTAAACTTGTCATAGAAACAGGTGTAAATTTTAAAACTATACCTAATAAGACGTGCTTTTACTAAACATGGTTATTGTACCGGTTTGCCTATAAGTATAGTAAAAGTACAAAATATTCATTATAAACGATCAGGTACAAAGTACGACAGTTTAACGTCCGCCATACATGTTACGGTCTGGTCTACCAGAGGATTACCTGTGCAGGTTAATCTGCGCAGGTCGACTTCACATCGTTGTGTGCATGGGCACGTACACACGGACAGATTCAACGTAAGGTATCACTCAAAACAAGAAACCTTTTTGCACCGTTCAGATATTTACAGTAGACAGTAGCGCGTGTGCCCGGCTTAAAACTCTAAATTATTTTATATTTTTTTTTTTCGATTTCACTTATTCCCATCACACACCCCCAACACGAATTTAAAGCTTAGCTTATTGAATACCGTGCTATATATAGTCTGTTGGGTAAAATTTACGTGATACTCGTAGTTTTCTATCCAAAATGTAAGCCAACCCGCTGTACTATGTACAGTCCATCGATTTAGCTTGGAAACCGTGACCACTCGATTAATTTTTTTTTTAATCATCTTCTTCAACGTAAAGTTTACGAATTATAGTTAAAACAGAGTTCAATATTCAATAGAACGCTACAATATATCATAATTGATAGCATAGCCAATTGATATTTAATTTTATTGAACACCTTAAAACAATTTTAGATTCTACTAGTGTGGATAATCTATTTGCATGGAAAAGTACCAATTTGCCTATTTTGGGTAAAACTATGCAGATAAATTCATAAAAATTTAATAATTGGTTTAGTCCCATGAGGTTATTTTGTGCTTTGTTTTTTCGTAGTTTTACAATGTACGGATTGTTCAAGTATTTTCTGTTTCTTTTACAGTATATTCAAATTAATTAAGAATTGTAAGTACTTACAAAAACGACATTATCCTGAAACAATACAATGAAAATCACTTTAATAAATGGTATACGAAAAAGAATATTAAAAAATCCTTCGAGCACATAAACTTAATGTTTAAATAATCTCCACTTAAACTAAATACTATGTATATTGATGTATAAAAATAAATAAAGAGATGGATAGGGATCGTTCAGTTCCAGTTATTTTACTCATCTTATTTTTGACGTTAAATCGCATAATGAGAGCACAGTTAGTAATGTGGTAATTACTAGTAATCATAGATTTGAGAAAAAGGAAATCTGTGCTGGTGATAATATTTTATATACTAGTCCTGACAAAATTATATTATTTGAATGTATACCTAATAAAGTTTTAATATAATACATACGTGTAATACTTGAAAAATAAGATTGCAATTATAATATAAATTACTTAAATAGGCACTTGTTATAGATAGGTTAACAGTTTTGTAAACATAACTTACGTTGCTATGATTCCGCCGCCTTCCTGACCTGGCTTTTTCTTTTTTGAGCCTTTTTTCCCCGGTTGGGGTGATTTCGGAGGCATTTTGTAGGAACTTACGAACAAATTGTTACCTAAAATAAACGTTTACAGGATAATGTGAATGTCAATGTTCAGCACGCGATAGTCATTGTTCGAATATTTTGAATTTAGAAACTTCTATTAAATTCTACCATACAAAAGAGTTTGCAATTAAATTATAAATAATAGTAAGGATGTGAACTATTTCATATTTTAGTTTTTATTAAAACTATAGCTTTTATCAACCCAAAAAACTATCTTTTATTCTATTTCACGGTAAAATTAACTTCTATACCTGACATTATCTACAGACAATCAATCATTCAAAAAAAGGGGCAAATTAAAGTGAAAACAGATTTATTTGTACAGAATGAGCTCATAAAATTTGTTAAATAGAATCAATTAATTAAAATAAAATATTTACACACAAAACCTGTCAAAACGACTTGCATCATTCTGGGCATACGTTTCATTAAATTGTTCATCAAACTTTAGGGCCTTAAGTTCCATTTTTCAACCAATGCAGTTTTGTGCTACCTAATCTAAGGGTTAGGTGGTGCTGGATTTATTTGTTTAATTTATTTTCCCAGTTTATCATAGACCTGTTCTATCGCATTTAGATTGGCGAGTATGCTGGCCACACCAAAACTTGGATTCGAACCTCAGTAAAGTACCGCCGCAACGTCAGGATGCCCATTATTGTGTATTAAAAAAAACTATCCTACATGAATGGGGGCCAAAGGCATCACAATCAGCTCTAAATATCTGTTACGTGTCTTGCCGTTGTCGGGGATCTGTTTTCTACAATCTTGGTACGTGCTCCTAAGCAAATACCACCCCATACCATTACTGACCCTCCACTATATGGCTCTCTTTCATCAATGTTACACTCAGCGTATTTTTGACCCTTCCATTATCTGACATAAGACAGAATCTGGACTCATCAGTAAAGAGTACTTTTTCCTGAAATGCTTAATGTAATGTACGTACACGTATTACGTATAAAAGTAAATGCGAAAGTAACTCTGTTTGTCTGCTACGTTTTCATTGATAAACTTAATAAGAAATATATTGTATCGCTAATACTTACCTATGAAATGCTAGTCCAGTATTCTTTTTAAGATTGGCTGAAGTTTTTTTTAAACTCGTTTAACTACGCATTAAGACCAAATTACTGTTTTATTTTATAATTTTATATATTCTAAGCAATATAGTTATTGTAAATTATCTGGATATACAGTTTTGCTATAAGAAAATTATTTCATTTTATTATCCCACATGTGGTGAAAATATAACTTGGATGAAATTTTGTATGTAGAACCCATCATGTCTCAAATTAGGGATATGAAAATTCATATTTATGCTTTTGGTAATAAATAAAAGCGGTTTCACGTTTTTCAAAAAATCTTCCCGAAAGCCAGTACATTATGGCAAAATTTTAATTATTTATGAAGTTTTATTGGGCCGGTTAATCTGTTGGATTCATATTTACAATACCAATCACACCAATGATATTATAAGTAAAAAGGATTGGTTGTATTTCCGACACCTCCAGCAAGCAGACCACCTCATTGCGGTGTCGTTCTTGTCCACCCGATGCAGGCTGGTTATACCCTGCCCCAGTCCCACTGAGCCCGGCGCGGTGCTCTGTCAATCACGCTGCTGGCCGCCTTCTCGGCGTGCCGTTTAGCTACCTTCAATGCAAACGCTAGCTCCACTGCCTTCTTATAATCCCACGTGGATTCAGCAAACAAAAGAGATCGCATCTTCTTACTTTGTAAACCCGAAACAAATGTCTCGAATATTTTCTTCTAATATTGTACCAAAATTAAATTATCGTATAGTTCGAATTCATGTAACTTTCCATAACTCATGATTATTATTTTTCCTGATTATTTTATTATAGAAAACACAATTACAAAAATGTTGCTAGGTTACAATGAAAATTTTCCTGGAAGTTATAGTAAAACATATGTATGCAACGTTGTAAGATTACTTTATATACAACGTGCCTACCATGAAACCAAAAGGAGGGTAATATTCGTAACGTAATTTGTTTGTTTGATAACGATCTACAAACGTCATTGTTCTAAAGTAAATATTATAAAGAACTCTGGACAATTTAGTGTCAACATCTAAAATCCAAAATAGCCACCAAAAACTTTAAATTCTTATGAAATCGGAACCATTAGGGATATGTATGCTAAGTTAAAACACAACAAATAAAGAGAACCAAGAGTTATTAATTGACAATGAAAAAAACAAGATGACAGATATACGTTAAATGGAAAATTGCCTTGTAAAGGTTCTTGGGGCTCTCTATTTAAAGGACAAAAGCAGTTATTTGGTGACGGATAATAGATTAACGACTACACCGTTGGACTGGAAATAAAAAACAATTATAGCTTATACTAGCGACCTGCCCTAGCTTCGCATGGGTACAATTTGCAAAGTGGTGTATTTTATGTTAAAAAAAGTTTATAGCCTGATTTAGAGGTTATCGCTCTAATAGTGAGAGTTTATAACTGCCCTAATCCTAATGCCCTAAATGCGACTGCTATGCTCGAGGTCCTGGGTTTGATTACCAGGTTAGGTGAAGTTTTATTGGATTTTTCTATGAAATTCTCAGTAGCAGCTCGGAGTTTAGCTTTGTGAACGATTAATGGCAATAGGCTCTTCCCCTATTACATGAGACCTAAAATCATACTCGGCGAACTGTGGGTGTACATTAGTACACCTCTGCCTAACCCTTCGGAGAATACAGGCGTGTTGGTATGTTGTATAACTTCATAGTTACGTCAACCAAACTAAATGATCGCGACCGTTTCGCTGACAGATTATTTTGGTCGCTCGTAATTTTGAATTCGTGATATCTTCTACGTATACATTTAAGTTGAAAACTGTTACGGACAATTTTAATCTACGTTAAATTCCCAAGTTAACTAACAAACTTATGTTATCTGGATAAAGGTTGGAGAAAATAGCTTCGCATATAACGTAATATTTTTAATTATTACGTTTCTAGATAAAAATGGTTACCTTAGGAGACATATGCCATTGCAGACTTTTCTATAGGTTTTTTGAAGAACTATAATTTGGAATATTAATTTGATATAATAATATCTCAAAAGAAGCCGGTGTGAACCATGTAAGCGCCCGAAAATCATTTTTTGACGACTTGATTACAAATAATAGAGTTTTCTCTACTATACAAAAACTTAATTGGCGTGTATTATTTAAATAAACCTTCTATAAAGATTCTCTAAATGTTAGTGAAAACCGCATTAAAATTTGTTTCGTAGTTTAAAGGATCTAAGCGTACATAGGGGACAGACAGCGGAAAGCGACTTCATTTTATACTATGCCAGATTAACTGTCCTAGCAACATTATTCACACGATCGCAAATGTTATCTGGTCGTCAAGGATACATAGCTAAATGCAGGTGTCATAATTTTCGGTTTGAAAATTGTCGATCTTTTTCTCAAATCTGTTTGTTTAGCACTGTATGAAAACATTATATGCAAGGTACTAAGAGCATGTATGTGAATTTTAAGAAATGAAAAATTTTTTTTTATAAAATTTATTAACATAGCATTAATTACTCTACAGGAAATCATCTCGACTTATTATGAATATCAATAAATGAAAATAAAAGTACTAGTTTTCATTGTCAAATCTTAAAAGTTATAGAAAAAAAATAAGACATTCACAAAATCTCTTAAACATAATCCCATAAACCTCGCTTTAAAAATAACTTAAAAGAAACGAAAAAATTAATGAAAAGACCCACAAATAAATATTATAATTATGTACTATTTGAAACTAATTTCAACTATTGTGACGCAGGTGTAGTCACATATTGTTCCTTTGTTATGAAATGTACATGTGTAATCAAATTGATATTAGTTTCAAATGTTAATAAAGGGCTTACCCTTAATATAAGTCTTAAATTAATAGAATATAGTTAATTAAGCTAGATTGCTCAAAGGGATCCACTTTTAACCCAGGCCGGTAATGTATGTAGATCTGGCCATATAACAGGCGCCCAAAAGTAAATAGCTAACCAAGTTAATATAATCGTTGACAGTGTTGGCCCAGCACCAGCTATAATCTGTATGGTAAAAAACGATAAATTTTAAATATATTCGATCTGTTGTAAAAAAAATATTTATTTATTTATTTATTTACATTTTTGATTGAATTGTACATGAAGAATTTTTGACGGAATCTTAACCCGCCATGCAGTGATTTTTTTGTTTTTTTAGTATTTTTGACCATATTTTATGTAATATTAGTGGCATTTTGCATAATTAAATCTTGGTTATAGTGCACAGGTAAAGTGGATTGGAAATAATAAATAACATGAACTATGAATTATGAGATGCCACAAAAACTCCATGGAAAGTTTTAGCCAAAAAGTGAAAGGGAGCCACCATTTTATTAGAATACTAAAATCACAGGCCACTTTTAAACACTTGGCAGTAATGGTCTTGAATAAAGATGACTAGTTGCCAAGTTAGGAAAAGGTAAAAGAAGAAGCTATTGACAAGTAATCTAAATAAATAAAAATATGATGTATGACAGTATCATCGATATTACACAAGCTATGGTTAAAATAACATTGAATGTCTCTAGCAAAAAGCAGGTGTAAGAATACTTGAAAAAAAAACCATAACCAACCATTTTCTTTGTGGGCATGTTAACTGCACTCTGAACTATAAGATTTCCAGGTGTACCTACAGGTATCATAAAGCAATAAGATGCAGTGATACCAGCAGCAATATTATACCACAGTGGATTCTGGTGGATCTCCTTTGCCTGAAATATATAATTATAATAAAAACTCGCATTTTTCATTTAGAAATCAAGACCAATCAAATTCTAATTCAAAGACACGAGGTATTTAAACGAAACTAATTCAGAGAATTGTTTGAATACAAATTTGAGAAAAAGGCAGATGAAGCCTCATAATGTCTCATAATAGTGTTCAGTTATGTCAGTTTTGAAAGGAAACATCATGTAATATCAGCATCCTGTATGTTTTAATGTTATATAAAACATATTCAGTTTGTATGTAATTACACAGTAAAAATTATTTCCAAAAACAAAAAAGGAAGACAGAGTATTATTTTCTGTGCTAGGTTACAAAAAAATATTTGATTAGAAGTTGCAGTAAAATATATGGATGTAGCGTTTTCTACAACGATCTACAAACACTGAAAGAGATAGCGCCATGGTTCCAAAGTTAAAATTATAAAGAATCCGAGATAATTTAGTGTCTCAGTACAAATAAAAAAATCAAAATCGCACCTTCGGTAAGGCAAGGGCATAATTGTTAAAAATATATAAAAGGAGTTAACTTTAAATACATCCTTTTATCTGGAGGAACAAATACGCTTCTAAACAGTGTAAGGAATATTTCACGCAAAGAATAATTACATAACGAGTAATACTAGTAAAATAAATGTTTATTATGAAACATTACAAAAAGTGCAGTTACGCCCTTGTCTTGCAAAGTGCGAAATGCTTACGACACCAGAGTAATAGGTAAATTAAAACAAAAAATATAATGGGTGTTTATATAAATATTAATTTCTAAATAATAAAAAAATCAAGATGGCAGATATACTAAGTGTAGTTGAACTAGGCATATAAAGCTCCTTGGGGTCATTCATTTCAGGAAAAATATCCGTTTTTTAGTGACGGATAATGGATTAAAGACTACACTGCTGGAGAGGTAAAAAAACAGTAAAATTGTATTTAACTACTCGGGCATCATTATTTACTTGGTTGCGCGTGTTGTTATCTGCTCGTCAAGGACACACAGCTAATTGCAGGTCCTACATATGTTGTTCTGAAGGCTCCATCTGCCATTTTCTCAAATGTGTGTTTTGTTTATTACATAGAAATTAAGATATATTTAAGTACGATACAGACAATATTCGTTATGGTACAGTGTAGTCTATGATAGCACTCCCGTTATAACTGACTTATAATTAGAGAAAAAAAATAGAATTTCATAATTAAAATGTGTTGATAATAATGATAGTGTTGAAAATAGCGATGTATTGATAACAAATCTTACCAATTGCATAGAAATAGGAGCAAATACGTTGGCGACAGCTACATTGGACGCAAAGTTTGTGACGAAGCAAACAAATATAATGACAAATAGAAGGATCAAAATGTTTGGCAGTGCTACTAGTACTTGTAAATATTCGCCAATTTTCGCATTCAAACCAGAACTTTTAGCAGCTGTTGAAAGGGCAAAGCCGCCGCCTGTAATTTTCATATCGTTTAATTTACAATTTTTAGTATGATGGTAGTAAATATTATAGTACAAAATATACATTTTTAAACGTTCCGTTATTTGAAGAGTTAAGAATATCGTTATACACTCATGCACATATTTAGAGTAACGCAATTAATAAGGGGCAAATTAAAGTGAACACATTTATTTGTAAAATATAAGCTTTTAAAATTCGTTAAAAACATTTTTCAATAAAAAAAGTTAGAGTAAAAAACAAAAAAAAAAAAAATTAGAGACTGTAAGCTCAGTATTTTAATTGTAATGAATTTTGACCTAACATGATGAAAATTGAATATTGTTGTAAAGATATCCTATCTGGGCATACTTTTTATTAAATTGTCAATTAAACTTTGTGACATTAGGTTCTATTCTTAACCAATGCAGTTTTGAGGTCGCTTAGATTAATTGGTGCTGGATTTTTTAGTTTAATTTATTTTCCCAGTTTATCCCAAACATGTTCTATTGGATTTAGAATTTTTACGCGTGCTGGCAACATCAAAACTTGAATCCCGAACTCAGTTAGGTACTTCAATGCTGCCACTGAAGCGTGAGGACGAAGCATTACCGTGCATTAAAAGAAAATTGTCTTCCTTGAATGGGGCCAAAAGCCTCACAATCTGCTCTAAAAGGTCTGTTACGTATCTGGGCGCAGTCAGGGATACTTTTTCCATGATATGTAGCTCCGTACGTTCTCCTAAGCAAATACCACCCTATACCATTACTGACCCTCCACCATAAGGCTCTCTTCCAACAATGCTACACTCAGCATATCCTTCTCCGCGTCATCTCCATACTTTGACCTTTCCATCATCTGGCTTAAGACAGAATCTAAACTCACCAGTAAAGAGTACTTTTCGTCAAGTGTCACAATTTCGGTGCTAAGAAGCAAAGTTGGACCGTGCTACTCGATGACCTGCAGTGAGCAAAGGTCCTCTGGCGGGCAAGTACGCACCAATACAAACCGCCTTAAGTCTCGTTCTAATCGTTTTGGTCATTTGCCAAACTTCTTGCAGCTTCTTTTGTACTTCGAAAAAAGTCGAAGTGCAGTTTCTGAGGACACTGCTTACAATAAATCTGTTGTCGCTCTTTGTTGTTACTCTTTAGAAACCTTGTCCTTTTAGTCTTGTATACTCTCCAATCTGCCGGTATCGTTTAAAATTGCGAAAAATTACAGACTTAGACACTCGGTAATGTTTGAGTCAACTCATTGTAAGTCTAACTACTCTCAATTAAAGTTGCAGCTTTAGACACCTGAGCATCGCCTTGCACCGGCATTATCAAATTAAATGATAGCCAAGAAAACAAATGAAAGTCAAAGTAAAATTCTATTCAAAGTTTCAAATTACATAATACTGGTATCTATGGCCAGTATGAAATAAGAAAATATTTTCTGATATTCTACCATGTTATTGCGTTCATCTAAATATGCCAATGCGTGTATTTACCTTATAATATTTGTTGAAATAAAGACTATTTTTCTTCAATTACTGAAACTCATTTTAACACAGATTTTATTTAACTTTCTTTGCGGTTAAGTGTAAATTAAATAAATATAAAATTGTAATACAAACCCAATAAAAACATAAAACTATATGGCATATTATTATTGAGTGTCTTCCAATCGAGAACAGATAATACGGAGGACTTTGGCAAGTCTTCATAAACTGAAATGGTTAATATCAAATATGTATTTTATGTATATATGTTAATAACAATATTTTTATTAAAAAAATTAATACTCACATTTCGCTTTACAATTGTCAAAAATAACTAAAGACGATGGCAACAGAAACATAACGAAAGATACCAACATAGCAAGTGCAGAATCTCGAACGCTGCAAATTAAATTTAAAGAAAAAAAATTAGAATAATATTTGACACAGTATCTCTATATGTATATACTAGCTGTGCCCGCGACTTCGTCCACGTAGCATATTCGTGAATGAAAAACTGCAAATAAATAAAAACCTCACCTCACCTCAATGTCACCTTACGGTATTTGACCCGTTTAATAATACCTAACTTAAATCATTTTAAACGTTAACCGACATCAGAGTTTAAGAATCATGCAGATATTATCTAAAACATAAAGACTAACTGCTCTACTCGAGGTCCTGGGTTCTATTCCCAGGTCCAGCAAAGTATTATTGGGTTATTCTATGAAATTTTGAGTAGCCGCTCGGAGTTTGGCTTTGTGCCTGATTAATGAAAATAGGCTTGCCCGCCATTACATGGGACCTAAAAACATACGCAACAAACTCTGGGTTTACATTAGTACACCTCTGCCTAAACCTTCAGCGAATACAGTCATGATGGTATTTAAATATATAAATATACAAGTTGAAAAAATGCATAGGACATGAAGGAAAAGTATATTAAATATTGAAGATAGCAAATTAAACTCAAAGGAAACATTCTTTTATTTTTTTAAATATAATAACAGCAATCACATATTTTCTAAACAAGCTTACCTGTACTTGGAATCGAACAAATTAAAAATGCTAAGAACAGACATGCACTATGTTATTACACCAATCGATAGAGTCTATGATAAAGATAAAATTTCTCGAATAAACATTGCATTTTATAATTACAGGAGACCATAAAATTTAGCAATTCGTACATATCGAACTAACATGAAAGCAAATTTATATCTAAAGGAGATATAAATTAAAATTCCTATTTTCATAAATTTTAACAAATGAACTGTTAAGTTGCTCGAAATGAGATCCATTATCTTTTATGCACAGATTATGATTGCATTGTATTTCATAGTACACGAGCATTACTGGTGTTTAACTCTTCAGCAGCTCAGCAGCTTATTCGCTGTGGCCATTGAACGCGTCTCTTGAGTCTTCAAATGTATACCAAATTTTCTATCATTCGCAACAACATTAAAGAGAGGTAGTGCATAGAGAAATTTATTTGAAGATGTCTCTCTCCTAGGAACAGTCCAAATGGTCGAATACTGGACGTTGGTCGAGCACTCGAGTACAGATTTCGACTCTTTACTATTTTATTATAAGTATAGATATCTAGATATTGTAACTTTACTGAAGAAGTGAAATTATAATCATTTTAATATTTTACGGCTTACAAAAGACACAATTGAATCGTGAACTTTAGACAATTCATGTCCGTCAACTTGACTGCATTGCATTTAGGTTTTTATTCAGGTATATGTTCAGAGCATATTGAGTTTAATTATAAGTAATTTATAAAATAAACTTTTACGAACAATTTGTGATCTATAGCGAAATGTTTCGTAATTTTGTCACCCCAGCCATCAAACATTTGTGGTGAACGACAAAAGAAGGCAAACATCGCTCCACCGAATAGCAATATCACCATCTGTAACAATTAAACATTTTTTTATGCTAATTCTATCGTAAATATAATAATTGTATAACAGCTTTATAAGCTTACGATTTCCCAATACGTAAGTTTTCCCAATCTTTTCCAATCATCGTCAATTGATTTTTTTGCTGCCATTTTTGCATTTTCCGTAATGAAAGCAGCCTTAGCAGCTGCGCTACCAGGCCTAAAATATTTATAATAAGTTAATTTAAGTTCCTAATCAATTCATATATATGAGATTCTCAATGTACATACCTCAAAAATCCAAAATAAACTATAATAAGATACAGATAGCAGAATGCTTCTACTAATATCATGTAAGGTACAGTAAATGCCGAAAACTTTGGAAATGATAAGTACTCTGGTGCGTCAGGGTATGCACTGTAAAATAAAATAGATATCAATTTAAAAAAAAACAGTAAAAAGTGCAAAAAAGTTATGTAAAAGCGATGCAATCATCACCTAGATACAGTCAGTCAAAAAAGGATCGGGAATTAATGATTTGTTTATGGATCCAAATTCAATTTTTTGTTTTTTTTTTTTTGTTGATGTTACAATAGCACAATTGTTTTTCAATTTGGCGTGGAGTTTGAGTTGCAACTGTTATTTAGATTAAATACAGTGCTGTTTTTAGTTAGATCATATCAAGTGTGTATTGCGAATTTCATAATTATTAACAAAAACATCGAACAAAGTGTTTGTCTTAAATTTTGCATCACCAATGGAATTTCGTTTTCGAAGATACTGAAATTTTACAGTGGGCTTACAGTGAATCGAATTTATCAAAAACACGTTCTTATGAGTAGTACAAAGCGTCCAAAGCGGTCGAGATATGCTGGGAGATTTGCGTCGCCCTAGTAGGCCATCAACGTCTTCAACTGAAATTAACATCGCAAAAGTGAAGGAAATAGTGACTAAAAATCTTCATTCTAGTTTAAGAAAGATAGCCACTGAACTTCCTGTGTCTCACGAGTCGATCCATATCATTTTAAATAATCACTTTGTTATAAAACATGCTGCCGCTCGGCTAGTCCTATAAGACCTGAATTTTCTCCAAAAACTCCGCATAAAAGTCACTGAGAATATGCTAGAACGAGTCAATTTCGACCCAACATTCATGAAACGCATTCTTACTGGTGACAAGAAGTGCATTTGGGAGTTTAACATGCAAACTAGTCAACAAGCTTTAGATTGGCGCCTTCTAACTGAACCGAAACCGAAAAAACACGCCAAAGTCCATCAAAAGTCAAAGTTATGTTGATTGTTTTCTTTGACTATCGCGGTGTTGTTCTTTCGGAATTCTTACCGAAAGGTCAAACGGTAAATAAAGTTATTATACCCTTATTTAAGTTATTTAAATTAAATTATACGGCGTTTAAGAGAGCAAATTCGACGAAAAATGCCAGATTTGTGGAAAGAGAATTCTTGGATTTTGCACCACGATAATACGATAATGCGCATCGTGAACGAATTCTTGGCCAAAAACTCAACAAATATCATTTAGCAACCACCTTATTCGTCAGATATGGCTCCAACCGACTTTTTTCCTTTTTCTAAACTCAAATTACCACTTCGTGGTGCCCGTTTTCATTCGGTAGAAGACATAAAAGAATTCGTGGCGAGCACTAAACTCAGTTTCGGAAAATGCGTTTAAAAAGTGTTTCGGTGATTGGATTATTCGTTGGCGTAAGAGTATCGTTTCTGAAGGAGCATAATTTCAAGGCGATAAAATAAATTTGGATTAATAACTAACACTTTGTGTATTAGTGATCTTTTTTTGGTGCTTTTTTTACAGAGTAGTATATAATTAATTCATAAACGTTTCTGATAAAATTATTTAAATAGGAATTATAAGTCATTCTATAATTGACAGGCTATATGAATAGTCATTTACACGTCTAGAAATCGTAAAAAAAATTGCATTCATTTAAAACTGATATTCATGAAATTTTGTACACAGGAAGTATAAGTCATTCCACATAATGATAAGCTTATAAATCGTCAATAATAGAGTAAAATACAATTATGGAATGAAAATAATTATTGCTTAATAAACGCGTCCAGAGCCACGGGGCACCGCTAGTATTATAGAAATTTGTAGTATTATAAAAATTGCGTGTATGTTGAACTATGCGACATGAATACACCGATATGTGTATCGATATCGACATTAAAGCTGAGTCAGTACATAGTGCAGCACTATTACACACACACACTAATGTATTTTGTTTTTCGGCTCGCCCAAATCTACCTATTGTCGATCTATATTATATTATATCTATGTTGTTTACTTTAGTGTAATGGCGTGCTACCTCATCCCCGCTAACGTCTAAAACACGGATGGTCGAGCACGAACTTGTACAACTCTCGTAACCCATTCAGTGCATCAAAATCGACAAAAAAAAACTACCTCATGAACAGTCCTTTGAAGACCAAGTTGGTAGCCGTCCCTACAAGAGTTCCAAGTCCACCTGTAAAGTATAAGTGTAACTATTTTAATCGTAGAATCTTTAGAACACACTTGCCTTATGCTCAAGGCAAATCAAATTCTAAACTTGTTTATATAATATTGTATAACTTATAATCCCCTATAAAAAAAAAAGCTATTTTACAAAAAAAAAGCACTACTGATGAACTTGAAATATGTTATCCACAATATAAAATTAATTTGGTTACCAATTGTTGCTGAAAATGTAGCGGCGCAAAAGTAACAGCTTGTTAGATCACCTGCCACCTTTTCTCCATCAGGACCCTTCTCATACATAGTAAGAATTTTTTGCTGAAAAAAATAGTCAGTACCCAGATAAAATAATTTAGGTACCTACGTTTAAGATTATACCTACAATTACTTTAGTATCATCAGAGGATAAAGCGTGTAGATGAAAAATAAATCGGGCAAGTAGCGAATAGAACTTGGACCCTGAGGGTTCCGAACTGATTACATTACTTATCGTATATTATTGTACTGCCTTTTGTATTGTTTATATATTATTCTTTTATGTATCTCGGTCTGTCTGTCTGTCTATCTATCTGTTAGTGAGTTTATAACTCAAGAACCACTTAGCCGATTTCGGAGACTAATTTTATTATTTTACAGACCTTTTTACTAAAAGGGTTTTTTATTAGGCCACGTTTTGAAACGTTATGTAGTAAAACTTAAAGAACAACAAGTAATCTATACTAATATAATAAGGCGGAATAGTACATTATTGCAAAGGCCGTGAAATAGGCAATTGCAAGGCGAGTGTGAGTTTGAAGGCCATAGGCGAGGACGTCACTAATACGAGACAGGCAATTGCCGTTTCCGCCGAGGCATATATAGTGCTTTTCTCAAACATGCATTGAAATAAAACATACTTTTTATATTATACATTTAATTTAATTAATATAAAAAGTTACATTAGTCATATTGGGGGAATTATTAAATTTATATTTATTAAGTATGTAAATAACACATCGAGACGAATTTAAAGCTTTGCCGCCAATTTTTTATTTATCATCTGTGCCGAAAGGCAAGCGCATTTATGGCTGTACAGCCACTTGAACGCAATTTGTACTAGGCAAAGAGACTTACTTTGGTATGCCAAGAATGATAAAAGAGATCCAATCAAAGATTATTTAATAACCCCAGCACGCCGTTTCATAAAACATTGCAGGAGCGTTAAAATGTTCCAAATCCAAAAAACGCTCCTGTAATGTATTTGATTTTCTTAGTCCGTAAATTCGATACTAAGCGTGTTCTGTTTTCGAAAATAATGACAATATTTCCATGCATGTTTAAGAAAAAGTTTTTTATTGTCTGTTCATTTAGACATGCTAAATTTCTGGAATTACCAGTTGGATTCGATTTTTTTTATTGTATACGATAGACAGATTCACGAGAAATAGTACAGGTATCTAACATTATACACAAGCCTCTCAGATAGGCTTAAATATTGTCTTTGTTTTACGTAAGTCGGAAGTGAAAGCCCACCCGAACTGCTTTATCCGCGTGCGCTGGCGTTATGATAAATAATACGTAAATACAATGTTCCACAAAAATATTAATCCTTAGCATGTCTAAAAAAATATCTCATAAATAAGCTACAATAAGTTATTTTGTGACAAAAATTTGTTGAAAGTTAAAAAATTACTTAAACGTATTATTTTTAGGCTTGTTATATTATTAATCCTTACAAACAAAAGCTACTTCATCAACATTGACAATTTTATAAAGTTAAACTTTGTCCTTTATAACATGTTATTTGGACACATAGCCTAAAGATAATGGAGAATTAAAATAATTTGTACTTCCTGGAAGTAAGAACAATTATAATAGGCTATACGGGTGCGTTGGCGGCACGGTGTTTGTCGTATAAAATTACGACGGGTGAAACCGTGCGACACACCTAATGATAATATAAAATTTGCTCGAAATAAAAAACACCAACAGAACGCTTTCTTGGAATACGCTGCCGAAACCGTTAAACAGACGACAATATAAACCCAATACAAATAGGTGATAAAAAAATCCTGTACAACATATTACACATCTGTGTCAACTAGAGCGATCTAAAAAAGTCCAATACATATTATACATTAGAACTCACTT
Source organism: Saturnia japonica (assembly GCA_033032175.1). Classification (NCBI taxonomy): domain Eukaryota; kingdom Metazoa; phylum Arthropoda; class Insecta; order Lepidoptera; family Saturniidae; genus Saturnia; species Saturnia japonica. The sequence continues at coordinate 13,256,153 of CM065314.1, forward strand.
TAATATTTAAACCACGATAAGTAATTTAATGGTTCATAGGAAATATTTGTTATGTTAAAAATATACGTGAAATAACAATAAATAAACCTGGGTCATTGTATAACATTAAATGCATAACTTTTAGTGAGTGCTTTCAAAATTGAATGTAGCTTGGAATTAATAATCGGTCATTAAGTACGACTTTTAGTATGAAGGGTTATATCTCTTTATTACGTTGACTTAGAATCTTGATTTTTACATTAGTTGAGGTCTTAGATCTTAGTATTCGAAATTAATTGTAACTGTATATACCTTAAGCTTTTTATGAGAAAAAAAAAACTTAATATAATTTTGTTGCATTATAATTTCACACTGGATTAGAAATTCCATAATTCTAATTTTTTCCTTATCTCTTGTTAAAAGATCTCTCTTCGTGTCAAATTTCAAGACTGTAGGCCTGCGGGAAGTACCCTAGTTTTGATAATCGGTTCGTGAGCGTCATTTTAACTATGAAGTGCCGTATCTCTTTAACCTATTTTTTTTTACATCACCATATGCTTTAATATATGATATTAATTTCAACTTTATAGCCAAGTCGTTTTCGAGAAAAAGTGTCTTGACACACGGACATACAACCAGTCAGATAGATAACAAAGTGATCCTATAAGGGTTCCGTTTTTACATTACGAGTTGTGGAACCCTGTAAAAAGAATGTTAATCAATAAAAATAAATGTCTTGCATGTTTTAAAGTTATCAGTGCAAATGGAAAAGAGATTCAATTATTGTTTTCTACAAACGGCGATACATATATTTCTCTATTCCTTTCACAAGTATAAAAATATTCCTGTCTTTTGACTTTTTTAAATTCTGATTTTCAATAAATCCTTTGGGTTTGTGTTATAATAGTAAGTCACTGTTTAATATTTGTGGCAACAGCACGTTTGACTTTTGGGCTGATTTTTTATCTGTTGGGTGCTCAATACCTGTTCTATTATATATAATATTATGTCTATAAATATATAAGCACTTACATCCTCGAAAACCTTTAGTAACGCAAAGTTGATTGGAACCATCATAGTTGTTGCAGCCGTGTTAGTGATCCACATAGACACGAACGTTGTTACAGTGCACATGGCAAATAGCAATCTGGAAGTAAGTATTTGTTTTTACTTTACTCATTGGAAAAGTAAATGTGTACAGAGTGGTTGAATACTAAATGTTACGGAATTTAACTTGTTATTTACAAAATAGATTTCCGAGAAATTTATAATATTTGGCAGTACTTTCACTGGCAGATAGGTAATTTTGTAAGGCTTAGGCTACTTTTATTTTAGAAAAAGAATTAGGGCTTCAAACATGTAAAACAATAAAAAAATTTTTTTCGTTGACCTCCGTGGGTGTAAGCGGGGTCACTACAATACTGACGACAGTCTGTAGTTCACGCGAGTTGAGCCGTGGGCATAGCTAGTAATTTATATAAAACTTACAAAATTTGTACTAATATATTTCGGTGAAAAGATAATCATAATAATTCAATTGGTATTGCATTATCGAATACGTAAGCAAATAACCCAAGAAACACAGTTAGAGGTCAGCGTAGTGCGTGTCTATATACCGAGCGGCTGTAGGTAATTATTTCAAGAACACTGCCGAGATAACATACTGTTTACTATAGTGTAATGTGTAGTGTAGTATCGTGCTACCTCGTCCTCGCCAACGTCTAAAACATAGGATGGTTGAGCAAGAAGTTGTACGACTATAGTAGTAACTGTGTATGGTACCTACTAAAAATTTTGGTTAGGTACTGCTGAAATTTAAGAAAATACATTACTTTAGTATAGCTCGTAAATCTATACACAAAAGCGTGAATTTCCATGAAAATTATCGGTCAATTAGTACTTTAGACTTAATGATCATTTAGTAGTAGTTGTGTTCAAAATTGTAACATAAGATTAAAGTAGCAAAACTAAGTGTATATAGTAAATAAACGCAATATATTTGGCTCCTCAATCCTGACGTTTTGCATAAAAATAATTGACTGTACCTACGCGAGATCACAACGGAATCAAAATCCAAATACACTAACATTTAGTAGAAATTACTACTAAATATCTATGTACAAATCAATATTGTGTATATTCGGTATCTGGAAAAAAAAATACTTTTCGATGTTCTTAACAATTCGCCAACAAGGGTGACGGCACACTATATCTACGATACTGATCACGAATATATCTTTAAAATATATTTTCGTCTGTGTTTGTATTTCCGGATTTAACTCAAAAACAGCTTGACTGATTCTTATAAAATTTTATACTCGGCATGCTATGTCATCAGTTTATTGATAGGGTAGTTGAAATTTGAACTTTAAGTATTTTTAGAAATAGTAATTAATATAACTTCCAAAAAAAACCATTTTCGTTAATTCTGTGTCGATTTTGATTAAATTTTGTTCATGGGAAGTTTAAGTATTTACATTTGATGGGCTATAAGAATTGTCATTATTACTTCTAGAAATAAAAAGGACGCTCAAAAACATTAATTTTAATCAATACTTAATCGATTCTAATCAAATTTTGTAGACGGGAAGCCATACATCACACTTCTTTTTTTTTTTTTTTTTGAACTGGCTACACTGTTAGCCTTAGGGGCCCTATCCAAAAACAGAGCCGCTGCGGCTTTTACAGCTTCACCGGACTTAAAACATCACACTGTAATTGAGAGGCTTTAAGAATCGTTAATAATGCATTAGAAATTGTAGATTAAAATAATAATTTCCAACAGATTTTAATGAAAAGTGTACTCAGGAAATGCAATGCAAGCCTCTCCTCAATTGATGCGACGTAATATGAATTATCAAAAATATGAGTAAAAATAAAATTGCGGGATGTAAATAACTACTGCGTAGTAACAAAATCGTGTGAAACCGCTGGCACACCGCTAGTAATCATTTGAACCTATACTCTGGGTGTTCGCGGTAACTCTTGGGTTGTTTTTTTAGTTATCATATCAAAAATAATTATAGTAATTTTGCTGAACTCGATTAAGAAATGTACAGTTTAAAATCAATTTCGTAAACAGTAACGACTGAAAGTTAAGAAATTTGTATCTAAATTTACTTTGAATATTGTTCTGTCTGTTTGAATTGTTGTTAATTTATAAGTTAAACTTTTATTCATAATTTTTGTGTTTTAATACAATATTGTTTTTATATAGAAAATTGTTTTTTCATGTAGGTACTTAATTAATTTAATATTAGTTTCTGAATATGGCATATAAAACGAATGTTATTTATAAAGAGCTTGTGTGCGTGTGTTAGTGATTCCACAACTTCTAAAAGACTTGACTATTGAACTCATATTTACATAATATATGTTCCGTTAGGTGGCGATGTGGTAGACATATTAAATACTGGAAAGAACAGAACAATGTCTGCCGTCCCAGTTTGTAATTAATAAAAAAAAAACTTGATCTATGAAGACAGATTAGAAAGAACTAAGAAAATTAGATCATATATTATATAAATATATAGTATTCCCTAGGATAACCTAGTAACTTACTTATAATGTGAATAGCCAATGGTACGGATAGCGCAATAAGCTAAACGTTTATGCAAACCAGATTGCTCCACAGCATACGCTAGCATTATACTTCCCAGAAACATCATAACTGAATCCTGCCAAAACAAAAAAAAATGTTAATATTAAAACTGACTTACTGACTAACCCTAAATCTAGCCTTAAATTACTAGATTGAAACTGTTTTATGTGGTGATAAATAATTTTAATAAAATAACAGTAGACATTTGTACAAATAATAAAAAAATCAATAAATATTAAATATACGTTCATAATTTATTGGCTATCTATTTTTAATATGTACATACATTTATGCAATTCGCATTATCATGCAAATGAAGTTATATACATATTTTATCTTAAAATAACGCTTTTTCACTTACATTGACGTAAGCCTTGCATGTTGTTCCAGTATTCGTGACTCCGGCCATTGGAAATATTAATATAGGAATAAAACCTGTCACAGGTAAGGGTATACATTCAGATACCCAAAAGATACCCATGATCAGCAAGGTATAGGCACACCATTGAAATTTCTGTAAGGAATAAAATTGAAACAAAGATTAGTGGGACATAAAAGCTAATTTATTATATTCATATGCTTATTAATTTACATGAAATAATATCAAGAAATATTACTTTCATTTATTTGTTTATATCACTACGTAACTCCAAAAAATATCTTGTTCTTTCATATGTCCCTAGTATATTTTACAAAATAAAAAAATATTTTTTATTACAAACTGGTGTGTTTGCGTGCCTATGCGTAACCAAGAAAAAAAATACCTCAAGATGATTTATTTATGGACAAAGGTCGCTACATCTAGAATATAATATTTTTTAATTAAAACGTCTCATACCAAGCCTTCACCGAGAACGTAATCAAAGGGATTTTTTATCGATTATGTAGTCTTTGGATGTTGTTTATTCGTTTAACTGAATTGTTATTTCCTAAAAAGATTACAAAACACTTACGAGTCCAGGGAACGGAATTAAAACAATTATCAATATGATGGGAGTGAAAACACAAATAACACCTCGCCAATAATATGTCAAAAATAATGACGCTTTCTCTTTCATAGTCAGTGAAGGCTCTTCTTTTCTCCTGTAATAACAATGTCAAATAAGATGAATCTCTAATTATCAGACACCAAGAACCTCCGTGCGTTCATTAGAACGACTAGAACCATAAAGCTACTTTTGGTTTAGACATAAGTATGTGGACTAAGGTTTTTTCTGCGTTGTTATAATTTTTAATTTTTTTTATTTTGGATCTTGTAAATTATCGTATAATTTATTGCAAAAGCTATTTCGTTTGCAATCATTAAAATTTAACAAGTTAAATGTGCTTTTCAAGATTTATTTCCCTCGCAACGTTTTCTTTTAACATTGAGCATGTTGCAATTCCCTTACATGAGGTTGTTGTTAGTCGGTTTTGTTGTTGTTGTTAAATACCACGCTAACCAATTAGTAATAAGATCGCAAAGATTTCCTAAGATATAACTTACAAGAACGTTTCTTAGGCATGGTATGGTTCTGATATTGTCTATCTTTTATCGACATATAAAACCTTTATTACGTTTGCGAAAAACATTTAGTTAGTACTTTGCCGTTTCTGTTGCTAGTCGTCTATTAACCGGATGATTATGATTATTTTTATGATTATTATGATTATGATTATTATGTACTGCGCTTACCATCAGAGACAGTACCTACCGTCAATTTGTCGAGCTACTATAAAAAATTCGATTAGCGGACTAATAAAAGCGTTGGTTTTTTATAGTCACTAGTGGGTTGATATATTTATAAAAAACTGACTTATTTACCAACTGCTATCAAGAGTAAACACATTGTTCATCAAGTTTTTTTTTAATCGTTATAGGTTTAGCATTGTGGTCTTAATCTCACCTGATCTTAAGTGAGACGATGCGGCCCAAGGTGGTAGCACGCTAAGCGTAGTGGAAGACTGGTTTTCTAGTGCAGCTGCCGGAACACACCTATTGGTGTTTGGTGACAGATTTTCAACTTGAGGGTGGTAGCTAGCCGGGTGGGTATTAGAAAAAGCCCTACCACCATGCTATCGTTTCATCACGATGTATTCTTTCAATTAAAGTCCAGGCTCATTGCAGGGGTTTGAACTCGCGTCGGCCGCACACTACCAACTAAACCATCATTGCTTCATGGCATCATTTGCTGTCGGTATTATGAATCTGTCTTCAACACATGTATCTATTATACGCCTCCTCACCGAATCCCGTCTCGCCCACCTAATAGTCAGCATGTGTTGTAAATCATTATACTGTTTATTATAATACAAGATATACTTACATCATTTTCAGCTACTTTTTTTCCACGTACTAGAAGATAAACTGAATTCAATTATTATAGAACTAGAAAAGGCGTTCTTGTTCTATGCCGTCAGATTTTTGACTGAGTCATGTTCTAAGAGAATATACTAAATTCTAATTTTGATATTTAAAATATTTATTCAGCCAGTTATATTTATCTGATCTTTATTTTAAGTTGTCTTTTTAAACATAATACATACGTACCTTTACCTATAAAGGATATTTATTTGAGAGTTGTATTTTATCAATTAAAGTGTAGTTTTTCATAGTCATAGTTTTTCAAAGTCATAATGTTTTGGGCTGTCTTGTGTAATAGTTATGATTTTTAGATTAAAACTAAAAATATATATCCTACAACTGAGTGTCCTGCATAATGAAAATATTTTTTATTTAGCCTTGTCTTTTTTTTATTTTATGAAAGTAGTTATATTTCAAAAATAACCTCTTAATTACAATAGTTCATGTTTATGTAGGATACAACAATATTATAAAGAGAAAAGATTTGATTTTTTGTTTGTAATGAATAAACTCAAAAACTACTGGACCAATTTAAAAAATTCTTTTACAATATAAAGCTACAGTATCAGCGAGTAACATAGGCTAAATTATAATTTGAAAAATTAATTTATTCCTCATAAAAATGTCGATAGTTTTACACAAAGTATAAAAATTGCCTACACCGTTGCGTTGGCGATGTTTGTCGTATAAAATTACATGTATGTAACCGTGGGTACGTTATTTTGGTATCTTGTAATTTTTTATTTAGATACAACTAAGGTAGCAAACACGTTTATGGGCCGCCTATTGGTATGCGGTTACCGTAGCCTATAGACATTTTTAACACCAGAGGTTTCCTTAGGAGGTTGTCGCACTTGAACCCTTCTTGAACTCTCGTAAACCTACTAAATCTAGGAATAAGCAGCACAAGGTTATTTAGCTGTGATCTTCTGTACAATGGAGATATTTTACCAGTCTGGCTGCCCCAAGTAGAGAACAATTCCCAAAGACATTTCTTTGTGTCGTACCACTCTTGAAAGTAGTTAAAAAAACTACCAAAAGTTATCAATCCTTAGAAAGCAAAGTTTATTCGGCGCGTAAAAAAACTTTTGCTAAAGATAAAAACGTACTAGTGACGGTAGCCACGGCGTGCCATTATTGGACGATAGAGCGTATAGCCCGGCAACAGGCGGGCCGCGCAGGCTTGCCTAGTCGCTGGAACGTCGGCCGCGTGCTAAGACTTTTCAGTTTTCACTTCAGTTCCCGCCCGACACTTGGGCGGTACGTCGTTAATAGCACGTTGAGGAGCGCGTCGCGAACGATACACCGCATAAAATACCTATCGAATTGTGTTCTTGTGATAATACCGCGTTAGGAAAAATGTAAACTTATGTCGCTTGTGTTGTCTCGTGAAACTGTTATATTAGTCGGTGTGAAAGATGCTAGGAGTCATTAAATATTCATGATAGCATCTCGACAGTGCCCGGGATCTGGCAGCGATACTAGATTCAATCAACAGGTCATATTTTATTTTATCGCTTACATGATTTACATCAGGTACACGTTATTTAATTTGAATACGGTTTCCGGATTTATTTAATTTATTGATTAACACACTATTAAAGTTATTATTTTATAGAGTGTGGGTATGTATAATAAATCATCCTACAAGATCCTATATAGAAAATTATCCTACAAGAGTCTATCAATATGAAAATGAAATAAGAAACAACGTAAATAAAAATATGAATTGAATTTTAAATTACTTTAATATATTTTTTTTTATAAACTAAGTAGACTGTAAATATAAAGGTAATTTAAAATTAATTTGCTGTAATTTCGGAATGTTCATTATAATTAAGTACAGTTTTTTATACAGATCGCAAAATAATTTTAGCCTTATTCTGATCACTGAGAAATATTTATAATTAAATTTAAATAATCAATCCTTCATCGATAATATTAAAAGTAACTAAACAAGGAAAAAAAAACAGAACACTATATATAATGTAAAAGAAATGTTTGACACTCAAAGATCTCGTTACGTATATTAAATATATGTATGTATTACAGTTTATACGATAAAGAAAACAATTAAAAATAATGATGTGTGGAGACCCCTTAATATTTAAAATTATTTTATATTAGGATTTCCGCCTTAAAACCTCATGGATCCTCTATGGAAATTTTAACCAGCTACTTACTCTTATTAAGGTTAAAAAATATATACCTTTAAAAGTAGGTCGGACAGTGTAGGCTTGGCAATAGGATTTATTTTCTGGTAATGGAATCCCAAAAATTGGTTTATCACAGCTTGAACCAAATATTTATAATCAATGTGACTCGCTTCTTACGAAAAGTGAAAAGTTTGATCTAAAGCAGAATGCTATAAATTATTTGATTGAATTTAAAAAAAAATTGATATGTAACTAACTAACTAACTAGGTGCTAACTGGATCGCGACCACCATACTCCAGGTGTAACAACAGCAAAATTCAAAATCACGTATTATAGTTTAGTACGTAAGCGTTGATGGCTTCGTGTCGATCGACGTGAGTTCGAATCAACTTTATGTTTGAAAATCTATCGCCAAACAACAATAGGTTGGTTCGCAGCTGCACTTGAGACCCATTCTTCCATTAGGCTTTGCATGCTACTACCTTGGGCCACATCGTCACTTAAGACCAGGTGTTATTGTGGTCACAAAGCTAAACATATAATGTTAAAGAAAACTTTCATATTTAAACCACGTAAAAACATGATATATAGAAAACAATTAACTTCTTACTTTGTTTACCCAACGCAGTAAACATAATAATTACCATAAATCCCAGCGTTTGTGACATAAGAAGTCTTTCATTACGTTGTTTACTTTGCAAAGAACAGTAACTCCATTCTTGTAAGTATCATAATTTATAACTCTTGGTTATTTTATTTTTTGTAATGGCTATATCGCTAGCCTTAAGTCCCCTAAAGTTATTAGAGGCGTTGACAGGTCCACCGGGGCTTAGGGAACTCTTGGGGAAACCGTTACGTTTGTACTTTAGTATAAATTAAATTAAAAATGAGACTTTATTTTACATATATCCCGACGTATTACTAAATTGGTATCATAATTATTGCGTATTATAAGTATTGTGTTAACACCTAATTTATTGCTTGACACGTGCGAATATTTGACATAATATTATAGAATGTAAACACTCTAACAGCTGTCATGTTAGTTACATATACACTATACAGATTGTTAAAGCCAAATCTAAATTCACAACATGGTGGAAAGTATTCACCCGTCGTGTGTAAGAAGTAGAAGAAAACATGTTGTGCCGACACCACTTAAGTAGGATAAGGGGTAAGAAGAAGAAGATTGTTAAAAGAAGGCACCTTCTACATCATGTTAGCTGAATATTTTTTATTAGGAATATCAACTGTTGATTTTAATAATTTATTTAACGAAAACATTAGATTAATTTACACTTGTTATTCAGAATTACTTACTGGTCTCTCTCTCTCTCTCTGCCTCTGTCTGTCTTTCTTTTCCATAATATTCATTATAAAATACTAATCCAATCAATACATCTTATTTTAATGTTGATTACTATTTACATTTTATGTATTGTAAATGTAGTGGGTGCTTATAATAGGTTCATATATCTGTATTAGATTTAATGTAATATGTATGAAATAAGTCATGTATAATATGTACGCTGTTGGCACTCCTTTAGTAAATAAAAACCCTAATTTTAAACCAGTTGTCTATTTATAGTCAATAGCGTAGAACATAATCTTTAAATAGATCTAGATATAGCATTGATACAAAAAGCTTCTTTGATATATAGCATATACTGTGTAGATATTGAGAATCTTCATTTAAAAGTAGGCTGAAATTGAGACAGACGTTCGTGATAATCTAGTCGAGTACCCGTTTAAACTATGTTTGTTTAGGACCCTCTGTGTTTGCTATACGAGCCAAGAGACCAACTGATCTCTTTGAATGCAGCTTAAAGCTATCCTCGTAGTGAGTAGACTGAATTGCGGTCAATTATTAATTTTATGAAGTAAAATCATTTGAGAATTTCTATTTTAAAGGTTATTTAGATATATAATGAAAATCTTCTATGAATATTCCATTTTTAGGGTTCTGAAACGCAAAATAAAAAATTACTGAACTCTTATAGCGTCCTGAGTTCCAGACATACTTTTTTTGGAGTTTCTTTATGAAACTTTTGTAGTACAGTTTTATAATGGCTTAGCACTGAAAAAATAATTAAAAAATGGCACAGACGAAAAGAGGTTTAAACTAACATATCATTTGAATAAAAGACAACCTGTTTTTATGATTTATTATTGGCATATTGAGAAATAATAGATAGTAATAAAAAAAAAAAACATACATTTATATTACCTTTAAAGTACAAATATTAGATATAAATTAGTTATTCTTAAGCTAAAGTTTTGTTTAAATTATTCTTCAAAATTCTCATCGGTAAACAACTTTAATTAGGCGTAGAACATAATAAAATACTTGATTTTTTGCAAAATGCAGTAGGATTTTTTTTATCGCAACTATTTTTCTGTAAGATTTTAAACAAATTTTAGTCTTAGTTTAATGAAAAACAATTTGTTCCGATCCATAGCCGTAATAATCAGATTTTTTTAGATAAATAAACGGTTATTTTTTTTTCCTTTACACTACCATGTATAACCATTTTTATTACCAATTATACACAAAGTATATTATTTTAAATTAAACCCCATATACTTTCTGGTTTTCAAACATGTAACCTACTGGCGTAATTTACTTTAATGGTAAAAATACTATCATCTATGTATGGTACCATTCCCATCACTAAGTATCATTCTGAATGTACGTTGTTTGCACTATATTAGTTCTTTCTGACTCCAATCTGTCCAGTCATGTACTCAATTGACTCGAATGTCATCAATATTTTGTCGATTTGTAATAGCTATCTGTCGAATATCTGTCTAGTTCAAGAAGGGTATAAGCGTCTTGGTCTAGTTGATATGCTATAAGAATTGTCAACAATCAGAAATATGTTTAAAAAAAAATTGATAATTCCTATCCAATTTTAGTGAAAATTGTACATGGGAATCACAGCGTAATTACACAATTAATAAGCTATATTAATAGTAAATAATACGAGTAAAAATAAAATTACCTGACGAAAATAACTGCTGTGTAAAAAACGTGTGTGGAGCCGCGGGCACACCGCTAGTTAGATATAACGGCTGATCCCGTATCGTGACAAGCTTAAGCGTGCTATTATTATATAGTACATGTTACACCTGGGTATAGTGTATTACAAGGACTGGCTTCCTCTACCAGCACGTCATCTGTACTAATACTATAAAGCTGAAGAGTTTGTAACAATTTGTTTGAACGCGCTAATCTCAGACACTACTGGATAGAATGGGAAAATTATTTTAGTGTTGGATAGCTTATTTATCGAGTAAGCCTGTAGACTATATAAAATCACGCTACGGTCAATAAGAGCGGAGCATCAATGAGAAATGTAGCACAAACGGGTAAAATTTATTACTTATGAACGCTTAATTTATGTCACCCAGACGTTGTTGCAAGGGTCAGCGAGTATGAAATATAAGGAATCCGTACACTTGACTTTACTATTATTCCGCATGACTGGCTGTGCGCGAAAACAACAGGTGTGCACCAGCAGGTGTGCGCACGCCCTTTAAAAGTATTGAAGGCTTTCTTGCTTGAGCCATGGGGTAGTAACATTCTGGCTTCAGACGTGAAAGGGTAACATTCTTTCTCGAGTTATTAGATCATGAAGAATGTAAGCAGTACAGTTAATAAATCGAGTACAATTAACTATAAATAACTGTCTCTATGCGCTCTCGCTTGCACATCCCGCGGCTACATAATATACTTGTTAGCCCTTTTCTTAAATCTGTGCTTGTGAGTATATTATATTACAGGTGGTCTATGATTATAGGCTTATAATATATAGATGTTCATAGGTTCGAATATCAAAGTATATTTTATTTAAAAAAATGGATTACGAGTAGGTGATTATTTCTTTTATCTTTCTTCATATTTTTATTATTCCATTAAAATGACAGGCACGTTAAAGTAATTGGTTGAACTACATATATAATTATTTTTATCCATAACCCTGACATCGAAGCTTATAGCATAATGAGAGGTGAAATGAAACGTTTATTTTCTAAAAATCATCTGATACAATCCATTAACCTACTTTAATATTCAAAAAGACGAGCAAGTTTTAAAAGCTTTACAATGTTCTCATGAACTTTATTCATGTCCGCATAAAAGCGAGTGTTATGTTAAAAGGTTTACACACAATCGTAGCATATCTAATGCTGGAGAGTGGATCATTGATACCACGATAACGGGCAGAAGGACGCTAAATAAAGTATATTGTGATTCTATTAACAGATTTTACGATATCATTTGACATATTGCTACGTACATTACTTATACTTTTTGATTATATAAATACTAGCTTCTGCCCGGAACTTCGTCTGCGTAGACTTCAGAATTGGGCCTTAAACGGTATAAAAGTGTTAGGTATATGTGTTAACAGCCGTTTTTGCGTGATATAATTCCGACAAATATCGAAACTCTACCAACGGTTTAGTAAGTATAGACTATAAACACAAAGATAAAAAAAATGATATTATTCCTGTTTTATTTTCGCAACAAGAGGTAGCTCATATCCTTCTCCAAGGCCCAATATATCTCTATACCAAAAGTTATCTAAGAGACAGACAGACAGACAGAGTTACTATCGCATTTATTATATTAGTATGGATAGTAAGTATGAATGTATATATCTATCATATTTCATCATACAATTTTCATAATTATAGACTATCGTCAATGCCCTAATACGGAAATTTAACGGTCGATATCAGATTACGCTTATGGGTTAAAAGATATATCTATACAAATACTCGTACTGTAAAGCTCAAGAGATTTTATTTGTTTGATTGTTTGAAAGCGCTAATCTAGTAGCTAGTGTTACCAGTCACTTTAAAAAATTAACTCTTTTGTCACCCTACGACCCTAAGAAGTGTAGCAGCAACCATGAGCGTCAAGCAATCTGGGAAACTGTAAGCAAGTACGGGAAGTGAGGATAGGTAAGGCTACACGGGTGCGTTGGCGGCGGCGTTGCGCTGTATAGATTTGGTCGAATAAATTTAACACTGGTGAAACTGTGAGCCACAGCTAGTACACGATAAGACTAAATAAGCAAAATTAGTCAGGAAAAATAAAACACCCTTGATTTTTCCCCACTAATTTGATTCAAACTAAACTTTTTGTTGTAGTAGAAAATAATTTCGTTGCTGCACATGATCTACTATTTTAGTAATTATTTTTAAAACTATTTTACCGATTACTATCATGCTCTATTTAATTATCGTCGTGTATAAGGTCACTGCTAGACATAGGCATCTCGTAAGGTTCGCTACTTTATCCGGTTAAAATTGTAGAATAAAAAAATATAACTATGTAATATGTACACTACTGATGCTGCCATTAGTAAAAGTTTATTAAACTGTATGCCGACTACAGAAATTAAATATAGTATTTTTCTGTTGCTTGTTATATTTTATTTATATTTGATATAATTGTACTGTAGTTATATTTACGAACTCATAATTATCTCCTCTTTTATTTGACACTCCATTCGATACTATGGCAAAAATCGGACAAGTAGCGAGTAGAACTTACATCCTAATAATTCAGAACTGATTACTTTTTTACATAAATATTGTTTATATACTATTCTGTCTCTCTGTTAGTGCGCTTATAACTCAAGAACCACTCGGTGAATATTTTTTATAATTTTATAGATGTTTTTAACTAAAAAGTAGGCTAGAAAGGATGTTTTGTAACAAAAAAGGAAAAACAAGTAATAATAATACAATATCAACTAGGAAAAAATCGCTACCAGCACAATTTCTTGAATACGCTGCCAAACCCGTTAAACATAGGAACACAATAAAATTAAGTAACAAAAAAAATCTTCTTGTAAAATATGGAACCTTTATAGGATCACTTTGTTGTCACTTGTAAAATTAAAAATTCTTCTAGGATCTATATAATCATATATCATTTACTAAAGCCTATGGCCTTATGCTGCTGCAAAAAAATTAATTTGTTGGTTAAAGCAAACCCATAGAGGGCACTTCCCGCAGAGCTACAGTCTTAAAATTTGAAAAAAGGGGTCTTTTAACAAAAGTTAAGGGAAAAATCATAAAACAGACATCGGGAAGCGACTTTATTCTATGTATAGATTTATCAAATAATCACTAGCATAATGGTTGATATACTAAACTATCACCAGTTATCAAAAATATTTAAAGTTAACCTTAATTTTTTTTTATCTAAAATTATAGTGCGTAAAAATCGTCTTCATTATTATATTATTATTATTATTATTATCTTTATTATATTATGGACATGTAATTATGGTAAGAACATACAATGAGTTAAGAAATCAGTAATCATAATTTTACATTTCTCACAAAATACCTAAACATCTGAATTAGATATAATAATTGACACTGATATATGTTTATTTAATTCAAATGATATTTCCTTTACTTTCCTTTACTTTTTACTTTTTGATATCTTGCTGTATTCAGCATAGTATTAGCGTAGCATAGCATAGCGTATCGTTATTATTTACTCAACGTAAGCCATTTAAGCGCCTAAATTGATTCACCATGACCAGTTTTTTTATTTGCGTGTTACCCTAATTCTTTTTCTATAATAAAAGTAGCCAAGTTACTCCTTATAATATCAGCTATCTACCAATGTAAGTTTCGTCAAAATCGGTCCAAGCGTTTCGGAGATTTTCCGGAACAAACAGACAGAGCAAAATAAAATAAAAATGTTGTTTTGTTATAAGTACCATATATTTCAACAGCATTTTGTAAAAAGCTGTTATTTTGACATTACAAACAGATACTTCCAATTTATTAATTGTAGCGATTTACACTTTATCTTTCAAAATATAGTCTAATACCTGGTCTCAAAACGTAGCTATGAATAAAAATAAAAATATGTGATTCGGAAAAATGGTTTTGCGTGAAAATATATATATATATATATATATATATATATATATATATATATATATGTTTGTTTGTATGTATAGATAATAGTTATATCGGTTTCATATAGTTGATTTCTTATGACTTAGTTCGGCTTGAAAATCTGCCGCTTAGCACTTATAAGTGTCTTCTGTCCTTTGTACTAAAAGCAGTTCCTCGAGGATCTAGGCTTAGCGTGCCACCTTAGCTACATTAGGAAAGATTGTGGCCAAACGCCTAAATAAAACCTAAAGAAAAGAAGAGAAGTAACGAATAAACAAAAAACTTTCCCTTGCATAAATTGGGGCTATATTACCCGTCACGATGGCTCTCTTCTTTTTTGTCATATTTCGGGATCAGCCGGTGTATATCCAGATAGGTTGTCGACCTCTCGGTGGTCACCGTTGTTTTTACCTTTTTGGATTGCACAAGGTTACATTGCCGTGCCGCTATAAAAAATATATTGATTATATTACGCATTTCGATAAATGTATATCCAAATTCACTTGTTGATTACTAGTTAAAATGACATAGCAGTAAACGCTGTGACTAATGTACTGTTACGATATCACGCATTTCAGTACCTACGTTTATTTGGCTAGATTCCATAATTACTTGAAGATGAAGAGTCTAATGAACTCCTTTATAGTTGAATTGTAATAATAGTATCGCTGGATGACTTCATTATTACTCTCATTTACGCCTATTGGCATCATCAAAACGTTATTTCGATTTCTTCAAAACATCTAAACATCTATAAAGAATTTTATACACGTTTTCATAGGGAATATTGTAAATCGGTTTATCAAAGAAATAAATTATACAATTATTAAAATTGAAATGTATGTTTGTAATGTTAAAATAACAGTTTTTTACTAAATGCATATGAAAGTATACGATACCTAGAACCAAAAACCATTTTTAAAAAGTTTGTCTGTCTGTTTGTTCCGGGAAATCACCGAAACGGTTGGACCGATTTTGACGAAAATTACATTGGTAGATAGCTGATATTATAAGGAGTAACTTGGCTACTTTTATTTTAGATAAATAATTAGGGTTCCACGCAAATAAAAAAGACTGGTCGTGGTGAATCAATTTGGGCATTTAAATGGCTTACGTTGAGTAAACCATAAGAGACATATCAAATTAATGTAATACATAATTCTAGACTCATTGACGCTCGTTACACACAATCTCGGATAGTGGGCAATTGCCTTCAGTTCACTTTCGACTTGATACCTATGTGAGCGAGAAGAAACTTTTGACCTTTTTTGGTAACAGAATTTCCGCCTTACGCTGTGCTCTCCTATAGAGTAAGAGCCCGTTGCCGCCAGACATTCGTTATTTTATAAAAGCTGAAAGTTTCTCAGCGCATGCCCCGAGCACAGGTAAGAACGGTGGCTGACTGTGAAATTTAGATTATGGTGGCTTTGGCAGGTAACAAAGGTTTTTAATATACTACGTAAAATTAGTTAAATAATAAAACCCAACTTTTTATATTTTCATCTGTGCAGTAATAGAAAACGATCTAACCCATTGCCAGACAGTTAGTATTGTGGCAACCCCCCGCCAGACACCTTTAAACGTCAATGAAATGTAATTGTACTTTCGTTATAGTATAAAAGCTACTTTTTAGATATTTTTTAACTATTATTATAAAAATGGGTTTCCCCAATTTCCAGACCGTTTGGATGGTTCCAACCCGCCCGAGTCTTGTCAGTAGGTGCGAGTGAGACAGCGAGCTTGGCCTTTCGCGCACTTTCCTGCGTATTCCTCAATACCTCAGTATGTCTAATATATTGTTTTACGTACTTTATAATTGCAAAATAAAAAATTAATCTTACTATAACTATAAGGTAAATTCACATTAATTTTAGGCAGTGTCATTCTTTCTTAGTTAATTCTTCTAATCGCGTAGAATCAAGGGGTGTTGACGATTTATCATGTCCCAAACATGAAGAAACTGACACAAAAATAATCTATCACGCATGTGGAATCAATGATCAAACTATTTAGCTATCAGAAGCGTTGAAACTGACATTACAACCATACTGCTTGGTCATATGCACCACATACAAAATAACTGGAAAGTAGGATATTTTATTATAAATTATATAATAAATGCTTACTTTTAAATCAGCTCTTATAATATAAGAACTTTACGTACGTTTTACGTCTTTAAAATAGTAGTAGATACTCGTAGGTACAGATTAGTTTCATTGTGTACTGTAAAGTGTATATGACATAAAAAATTTGTCATGCCGTGCCAATAGACATGTCGCGCTAATTGTGCATGAAAATAAACCAGCGAAATGCCTACGAGCATCATTAGGATGAAATTATACTCAACAAATATCTGTCTAATATAATTAACATCTATTTTGAGCCTGTCACCACGTGTTTAGATAGAATGTATGGCTTATGGAATTGGTGCAGAAATTACCAAATGATTGCTAATAATTAAATTATTTCGTATTACGCCTTTCCGAATTTATTTGTTACAGCAATAATAGATATACAATATATTTATATATATTTGAAAATATTTAATATACACCTATATTTATACGGAAACATAATTCTTATTAAAAAAATATTAATATAAAACATTTTACATCGAATAATAAACGTGTCAAATGACTTTAGTTTTTTAGTGTTAATTTATAATAAAAAAAAAAATGTTCATAATTATCGATTTAAGAAAATGATATTCAATGTTGAAATTTTAAAAAATGTTGTAATTTCGCCATTGATATTCGATTTGAACTTTGTTAAAGTTTTCTATATAATATTAAACAATAACGTTTTTGCAAGAAAACATAGATGCAAATTAATAGAAAATAATACATTCTTATGTACACAGCTTATATGCCGTACCGGTACATAGCATTTTCAAATTTGGCATCACTGAAACCAAACGCTTTCCATTTTAATTTTTTTTATATTTAATAAACATGGCACGCTCTTATTTATTTTGGTTTCAGGGACGTCTTCGGGGATCCGCAAAATTTATATATTTACTAGCTTGTGCCCCACGATTTCATCCGTATTAATTTTATCCGACAAACACCGCGCCGCCAACGCACCCATGTAGTCTATCATAATTGTTCTTCTCGCAAGTACAAATTATTTTAATATTTCATTCTCTCCTAAACTATTGTCCAAATAGCAAACTCTAAAGAGCAAAATTTAAATTCACAAAATTATCTTTTTGAGGAAGCAACTTTTGTTTATAAGGATTAATATTCCATGTCTAATAATAATGCTTATAAATCACTTTTTAATTTTCAATAAATCTTTGTCACAAAATACATTGTTGAGGCTTATGGTATAAGAGATAGGTATATGGTATTGCTGATTCTATTTAGATATACAAAAGACCAAAATTATTGTACAAATAATTTCCGTATTTTCGTATTATTAACGATTACGCCAGTGCACGCGGTTAAAACAGTTCGGGAGGGCCTGCACTTTCGA
Organism: Saturnia japonica; assembly: GCA_033032175.1. NCBI lineage: Eukaryota > Metazoa > Arthropoda > Insecta > Lepidoptera > Saturniidae > Saturnia > Saturnia japonica. The sequence goes on from CM065314.1 coordinate 13,274,641, forward strand.
CTTACGTAACAAAAATCAATATTTAAGGCTATCTGAGAGTTGTAATCTAATATACTATTAGCTTATACTATTCCTCCAGAGTATGGCTATCATATACGAAAAGAATATTTCGAATCCGACGGGTGGTCCCAGAGATTAGCTAGCGTGTTTAATTTAAAAAAAAAAAAAACTAAAAACTTTTCCTCTTTGTTATACTAGTATACATTAGGTATTTATCAATATTGTAAAACAAATCTTCAAGTAATGACAAAGTTCAAATAGTTAATAACTATCATATGAGAAGTATTTAGATAAGCTATTTCACAATATAGATTAATAAGTACTTACCTACTAAATAAATTTTATAAGTATTTTATAAATAACTTTCTTCGCATTATAATCAATCATAATAAGTGAATTTTTAAACAAATATCTCCAGTATTTAGTTGCGTCTGGAGGGTGGCGAGGCGTCAGGACGCCTGGCGACGCGTTCATTATAAAGACGCCGTACAATGTAAACATTCAGCGCTTATCGTTATCACTGGCTATCGTATGATTAAATGTACCCTTAATTTAACGAGCCATACATAATACTCGACAAATTGACTATCGTGATTTTTATAACCTACCTATATGAAATCCATTTTTATTATGTGGGGCGCACTAAAAATTTTTGCAATTAATAAAAAATAAATACTATGACTGGTCAAAATCAATTTCTTGTTTGACAATAGTTTCAATGCATTTTTTCATACGAATAAATCAATTTTGAAAACATTTATGCAACTCCTCCGTAGTGACCTCGGAAACATGCTTTATTAAACTCTTCAACAGCCTCTTCGGGTTTTGAAAATCTTTGACCCCGTAAATAATTCTTGATTTTCGAAAGCAGGAAGAAACTGTACGGTACCAGGTTGGGACTGTATGCAAAATGACACATAGTATCTACGATTTTCCCTTTCTAAAATTAGTTTGTCTGTCTGGCCGTGAGAGAGCTGGCCTTAGAAGCCGGTATTGTCATGGTGCAAGATGACATTGCGTTTTTTTTAAGGAGTTTTTCAATAACTTTCTGGAAATAAATGGTCGTGTACCAATCGCTATTCACTGTACGACGATTATCTCAAGCGACAGTAGCTACGTCTCCAATTTTATTTTAAAAAGTAGCAATCACTCGCTTTGCGGTAGATCGCGCACTCCTCGCCACTTTGGTTAGTTTCGGCTCACTTGGAAAGACCCAAACAGTCAATAGCTGCTTTGTTTTGGGATCGTAACTGTAAATTCATGTTTCGTCACCTGTCACTATCCCCACGCTAAATTTGACGACCCTTCGATGAATGTGGTAAGCATGGCATGGAATCAAGTGATACGGTTCGTTTATTGAACCTCAGTTAAGTTGTGAAGGATCCATCGGGAACACAGTTTTTCACACTCAAATGTTTTTGTAGGATTAAGCAGTTTGAAGGAGAGCGCCAGTCTGCTAAAGTATCAAACTACACTTAAAATCGTAGTAAATCATAGTACGAAAATTTTTACGAGTTAAATTCATGGTAACGTAGATAAGCAACTTACCGACAATTATATAATACAAACTGCATTTTAAAGCGAAAGAGTTCCGTTTTCAAATGTCATAATTAGTTTTTAAATATTATTAATGTATGTGGCCAGTTCCGGAAGTTTTTAGAGCGCCCTATCTATACTGAAGAGTTTGTTTGGTCTAACGCACTAATCTCAGGAATTACTGGTTCGAATGGAAATATTATTTTAGTATTGGATTTAAACCATCACGCTACAAATAATAGGAGCGGAGCATCAATGAAAAATGTTGCAAAAACGAGGAAAATTTAATCTTTTTGAGAGCTTATTATATTGCGTGCACTGCGTAAATGGTTAAAGTTACATAAAAGTTATGTGTGATGAAATATTTTTTCTTTAAAAGTTCTAAAAAAATGTCTGCGATTGTTTATGTATATATTTTAAGGTTGTCTCAATATAACCTTTTTTATGATAATAAATTTATTTCTAAAATAATACTGCATTATTTGCGAAGGTGTTTTATAAATGTGGTATGAATCTTTATCGAAATAAATACGTAATTCATCACAAGTATTTAATTTTTAACAAAACTGTTCTTTATATCAATTGATTTCAATGAATATCTTTGAATATCTTAAGAGATATCGTAGTTTGAAAATAACTTCGCAGCAAAATAATGATCAAGTACCGCACGCGCATTTTTATTATGCGGAATGATGTTGGAGTCGGGCGGTCATGTACGGAGGCGAGGGTGAATGATGCTCAAACGGTTCGTAGATAAAACAAAAAAGTTTCAGCTTCTTTATAATTGCATTATAGGTGCCTACGAGCCTTCGTAACTGAGCGCCTTAAGCGCTCGCCCCCAAGCCACGGTGAAACTGTAAAAGCCGTCTGAGGCTTCAGGGCCCTTATAGCTAACAGTATAGTCAGTTCTAAAAAGAAGGTGCCTACAACACACTCTTTCTAACCAACTCTAACCAACAGACGAAGTTGCGTTGGTCAGTTAGTATATTATAAAGCACAGACGATTGTTTTATGTTTAATTGTTTGAAAGTTGAACCAGCTAATTCTCTGGAACTACCAGTCTGATTTGAAAAAATATTTTTGCCTTATAGGACCAATTTATTGGGGAAGGTTATAGGCTATATAATTTCAAGCTACAGCCCTAAGCAGCGAAGCAGCTATTATGAACTTAAGCAATCTGGCAATTACGGGAAGTGAGAATAACGATATGTAACACGGGTGCGTTGGCGGCGGTGCTGTAGAGTTATTCGAACAAAGTTAACCCGAGTGAAACCTTGAGGCAAAGTTAGTAATATATAATTATACTGATACTATTTTCAATGATAAATTAGTATAAACAGTTTGTTTTTATCCAAATCGTCTTCAAATGAAGCACTTAAAGGATGATATTGAACTTCGTGGTACTTTAGTTTTTATGATTTCGATACTTCGCACTACGTTTTACGACCGAATGAATATTGCGTTTAAGATTATAGGAACCTTTTTTAGTTACCATTAAAGTCATTTTTTATTAAATCTTTTCGTTTTGTCGTTAAATTCTGGAATATAAATTATATTAAATTAAGTTTCAGTTGTCTTTAAAATATATAAAACAACGCCTAAAATGTTTTGTCACTATTCTTGTTTGTCGATTCACACCTTTAAGCAATTTTGATATATTTATTGCAGTTATAATATTAAATTTTATATTTTTAATATGATATATAACCATTATACATGTACCATATGCATTTATATCGGTAAAAGTAACAGTCGCCATAGTGAAATGCTTAAGCAAGTTAAAAGACACTGAACGTTCTCCGGTATTCTTCACATACTATATTTTCGGCAACAGTCACATAGTGTTAAAATATTATGTAAATTAATGAACAAAAAAGCTATTCATAATAATTATCACGACACAAATGCACTTTAAATAATGGAAAATACTAAAATTTTAATTGTATACGATTATGCGAGTACTTTAAGAGATGTCATTAAAATTGTGCGACAAACCATTAGCGCAAAACAGTAAACACTGTGACGTCACCAGACAGCGATGCGACTGACAAATTCTTGTTTCTTCAAAAATTAGTGCAGATGGTTTGCTTCTTCCAAGTTACTACAATGTAAGAAATGGAACAGGTACTTTTTATTTTAACCCCTAATTGTCATATTTATTAAATTTCTTATGTGCCTACTGAGACAAAGGTCTAGTTTAGGTCTTAAGAGAAGATGCAGTCAGTACTTATTCCATACAAACATATTCCTCCGTTTTATCCCTTGATAATGGCAGAAGAACCATTCATGCCATTCAATCTACCCCTGCTATATTCCTTTGCTTTGATTTTTGTCATTAATTAACTATTATAAGAATTAATATAATATTAAAGTCCTAAGCGCGAATGCTATGCTGAAGATCCTGGGTTCAATAACCAAGGCGAGCAAAGTGTTATTGAGTTTTTCTATGAAATTATCAGTAGCAGCTCGGTGTTTGGCTTCGTACCCAATTAATGGCAATAGGCTCGCCACCTATTACATGAGAACTAAAAACATACCCGGTGAAATGTGGGCGTACATTAGTAAACATTTGCTTAACCCTTCGGGGATACAGGCGTGATGGTATGTTATGTTTTCTAAAATATCAAAAAAAATTGTCTATTATGTTGATTAATTGAGAAATCGATTATGTCGTTTAATAAAGCACAGGATACTTTTTTTATTCATTACTAAAAATTTATTTATATCAAACGAAGCGGGCGAGTTAGCAGCAGATACATAAAAAAGTATTATATGTTATAAATTAAAAGATAATCTACTTTCATTCCAAATTTCATTAGGAATCTGTCCAGTAGTTTGAGCGTAATTGGTAGACAAACATCAATGTATATTCAATATAGGTACAATAAACATTGATTTATTGCAATAGATCGCTAAATAATTATCAAAATTAATTCTCATGTCCACAGTGAAAGATGTGATTATTAGGAAAATCAATAATAATGTCACATTCCTACTCGAATACAAAACTCATGGTAAATATTTCAGTAGTGCCCGTGACATTGAAAAATATCTAAATATAAATGTAATACTTTAGATATTATAAATCTTTTAGGAACATCGAAACGCGTTTCGAAGACAATAAATAATGATCATACAGTCCTTCGGTCGTATATTCAGATTTATTATTTAATAAGAACAGTTTCAAATTTAATACTTTCGGAGTGTTCAACGTGAAAATTCTTATTTTATATTTATGAATATCTTTCATTTGTGTAATTTTATATCAACAGAGTATCATCGCGGCGTCGAAAATACTAAAAATAAAAGTGTTGATAATAGGAGATCAATTTTTAGCCGTTACTCGTATTATGATATAATATGAAAAATAATTTTTAAACTGGTAAAAACCTATAAATGCCCTACCGCTGGGAATAGGATGCTTGCCGAGGGAAGTTCACTGCAAACTACACTATCGATTTAAAACGCCGAGAAGACTGTACTTCCCCAAGTTATGAAAAAAGAACTTCTATGTATTAATAAGTTACCGTATAAATATTAATATCATGCGAGAAAAGCCGCTGGTACAAACTAATAAAAATATAAGACCAAACATACGACGGCAAGATGGTGTAACAAGCTTTATTAATATTAGGTCTTTACCTATGAAATTGCCGTATTGTATGAAAAAATTTAAACGATTTTTTTTCATGTATTTTTTATTTGTATTAATCGAAGTAATCACCCATGCAATCAATGCATCTTTGCTAGCGCAGTGGCAGTTAATTGATGCCCTTCTTAAAGAACTCAGCTGGACGGGAGGCAACAAATTCTTCAAAGGCATTTTGTACTGCCTCTCGGGTATTGAATTTTTTCCCCGCCAAGGAGTTATCCAAATTCTGGAAAAAGTAGTAGTCTGTAGGCGCAAGGTCTGGTGAGTAGGGCGGATGACGCAGAACTTCCAACCCCAGTTCTTGCAACTTGGAAACCGTCTGCTGTGCAGTATGAGGTCGCGCGTTGTCGTGCAGGAGCAGTGGAGACGAACGATTGACCAATGCTGGTTGGAGATGTGCCAGCTTCTCCATCATGGTGTTCAGTTCTTCACAGTACACATCTGCAGTAATGCTCACCCAGTTTGGTAAGAAGCTGTGATGAATCACACCGGCGCTAGACAACCAAACAGTGACCATCACTCTTCTAGGGGTAAGTTTTCGTTTAGGGCATTGTTTAGGTGCTGAACCAGGATCCAACCAACTTGCTGAGCGCTTGCAGTTATCAAACAGAATCCATTTTTCATCGCAGGTAACAATGCGGTTCAAAATTCCTTCATTTGTCTGTCTGTTGAGGAGTGCAAGGCACGTCTCGACGCGTACTTCGCGCTGGCGATCATTGAGTTCGTGGGGCACCCATTTGTCAAGTTTTTTACCTTGCCAATTTGACGCAAATGGACCAATATTGTTTTGACGCTAACGTCGAAAGCTGCTGCTAATTCAGCCGTAGATTGTGTATCATCAGCTTCCACAATCGCCTTTAATTCGTCATTGTCGACCAAAGTCTTCGGACGACCGCGAGGTTCATTTTTCAGGTCGAAATTCCCAGAACGGAAGCGAGCAAACCAATAACAGGTGGTTCGTTGGTTTGTAGTGTTAGCACCGTAAACGTCGTTGATGTTGCGTGCCGCTTGTGCCGTGTTGCTGCCACGACGGTACTCATATTCCATAATTACTCGAATTTTTAACGTATCCATGATAACAAAAAAGATTGAAATCCGATGAAAATGTTACACTAATCAATAAACAAATGAATACTTTTAGAAAAATAGTTCCATGTTTTTAAAATAAAATTAATTTGAAATTAGAATTATTGCCAAACAAAAATTATTTTGATTTGAAATGGCCAGTACAGTAGAAACGGCAATTTCATAGTTAAAGACCTATTATTTCAATAAGACGAATAAGTTTTTATTATTAAATCCTATATTTTATTGCTTAAAGAATTTATTTTGTGAATTATTTTGCTACTAGCTGGTACCCACGACTTCGTCTGCGTATTATTGGATATACACAGATTGATCTCGGAACATGACAAACCAAAAGAAAATCATAGATGGGTTTCTCCACTACGTGTATGGTAGACGTGATCCCTACCACCTCGCTATATTACTGCATATACACCGGCTGATCTCGGAACACGATAAACCAAAAGAAAATCATAGATTGGTTTGTCATTGTGTGTATGGTATTGTAATTATATGGCAATCAGAATCCAATACATTAACCGTCCTAATAAAACTTTTAAAAATATTAAAATCACCCTTAATGTATCGGCTTGCAAGAAGGATTTTTGAAAAACGTGAAACCCCTTTTATTTCTTAACAATAGCATAAATATGAATTTTCACCTCCTTAATTTGAGACAATATGGGTTCTTCATAAGAACTTTCATCTTCTATTTAATTGTGTCATTCCTTTCATAAAGTTTATATAAGGTAGTCTATGGTCCCTCTCCATGGTCCAATGCATCCTTTACCTACATTTCATTACAATTGGTATGAAGTTTGTCAAAAAGTCAGAAGGTTGCGTGTTCATATCAAGTCGGGGTCACCACATGTGGGATAACACAATGAAAGAATTAGAATGAAGGAAACAGAATCTCACCCACTGGCCACTTGCCAACATCTAAGTCCACAGCCATCCACCTCAAAACAGCATATTCAGCCATCTACCAATACATCCCATACCCATCTGCAAACCTCATCAGAAATTCAACAAACAAACATAAATGTACCGGGGAAATCAATAATATTTTCTTTTAGTAATTGCCCTAATATGAATAATGTAACTTTTAATATTAATTAATTAAAGGTGTAATATAAAAAGTACGTTTTATTTCCATGCATGTTTGAGAAAAGCACTATATATACCTCGACGGAAATGGCAATTGCCTGTCTCGTATTAGTGTAGTCCTCGCCTGCGGCTCGGCCTTCAAACTCATACTTGACCTGCAATTGCCTATTTCACGGCCTGTATTATTAAGTATCTGCTTATAATATCAAAATATCAACTTTTTTCTAAATGCATTTCAAACTATATACGATAAAAAACTGAATTTTAATTTTCATTTAAACTGTGTGTCTGTTTGGTACGGGTAATCTCCAAAACGGTTGGACTGATTTTGATGAGCATTTCACTGGCAGATAGCTCTTGTTATAAGAAGTAACTTAGGCTACTTCTATTTTAGAAACAGAATTAGAGTTCCACGCAAATTAAAGTACTGGTCATGGTGAATCGATTTGGGTGATTAAATGGCTTAATCTAAGTAATCCATAAGATATATATGAAATTCATGTATTACATAATTTTAGACATTAAAGAGACCTACAAAAAAGTCAACATGAGGATATTATGTCTATCTTCTAAGAATCACTCACAATAAGCATTTTTTACTGGGAGTGGGGGTAGAACGATTTGCGCGTTTGCCCGATCGATGGCATTATGTAGTCCACGTGAGCACAGCTAGTATTATTATATAAGTATCTGATATATTCTAACCTTCAAAATTGTTGGATATCGTCATTATAGTTCTTATAGTAAAGTCAGTATACAGAGACATTAAAAATAGAAAAGCCGATAAGACACGTTCGGTTGATATAATCTTATAACATCATTTAAAATTGCTCCACATATTATTTTCTTGCTTTCAATTAGATATTTTTTTAGATTGATATTCGCTATTTCTATTTAGTAACTTTTAAATATTTTTTTACTTTTTCCGTACACTTCAATACTTGGCTTCTTTACTTCTTTCGTAACACTTAATTTGGAAACTTCTTGATATATACATTATGATATTATGATTATAAGTTTGACTTGTAACTTTAACTTACATAAAAAGACGTTAAACAGTAACCAAATTAACCAGGTAAATTGCAAATTTAAGAGATCTTCCGACACAAGTAACGCATTGATTGAAACAATTCGGCAATCCAACGAGTCCAAACACGATAACTCTGCTATAAGTTGTTAAGGTGTTCTGCCGATTTCATATAATACTGCGGAATTAGGTCAAAGTTGCTTTATTCTTCTAATATAAATTAATAGTTGTGCCCGCTGCTTCGCTCACATTGACTACAGAATGCCCGCGCGAATCTTGCTCCCCCGCTCCCGGCTATTTTATAGACAAAAATGCTTATTATGGGTGCTCCTTAGAAGATAGATGTATATTTTCGCAGACTTTTTTGTAGGTCTTTTTAATATCTACAATTGTTTGATACATTAATTTGCTTTATCTCTTGATATAGCGCCTGAATGATTCACCATGAACAGTATTTTTAATTTGTGCGGAATCCGAATTCTTTTTCTAAAATAAAAGCCTAAGTTACTCTCTATAAATTCAGCTATCTACCAGTGAAATTCCTGTAATAATCGGTCCAACCGTTTCGGAGATTACCTGGTACAAACAGACAGACAGACAGACAAAAATTTTAAAAATGGCTGTTTTGTTAAAGGTATCGTATAAACTTTCATATGCATTTAGTAAAAAGCTTTTATTTTGACATTACAAACAGATACTTCAATTTTATTAATTTTTATAGATGTAACATAATACCAAATTTCGACTTCATATATCCACTAGAAAAGAGCTGATAATCTTCAAACGGCAAAACAAATTTCTTAAATTATAGCTAAAAACTCTCTCGATCGAATTACCTTTCAAAAAATATAACTGCATCAAAATCTGTTCAGCCGTTTTAGAGTTACGATGCCAAAAACATATACATGGATACAAATATACACGTTAAACTTATAAACATCCCTCTGTTTGCGTCGGAGCTTAAAAAGGTTTTTATGGTAGGAAAGGCACTTTAAAATTTCACAATCTTAAAAACAACTAGATCATTTCGATGCGAAAGAATGATTCATTTTTTAACATTCCTTATTGTGTTATGGGCTGGCTTTTGACTTGTGGTCAATGTTGACTGTGGTCAATCATATCTAGTAATAATTTTATGTGATGCGATATATAGTAAAACAGCTACGTTGACTGGTTTATGGAGCCAAAGCTACACGGAAGCACTTATCACGGCACAAACCAAGAATTTCGCAAGTTCTTATCAATAATGTGGAATATTCTTCAAGCCAACGTGTCTCTTCCTTCCTATGATTTTACACTCTTAAAATGAGGCGTGAAGATGTATATCAGTGGGCCGGTAGGACATCGACAAATGGTCGATATCGCAGTCGGTTTTTTTTTTCTGAACTGCACCGTACTTACAATCGTGCTGTAGAGTTATTTTGCCGAGGTTGTACAAAAAAATCTATTAATGTCAATAACTCTCATCTCCAACTTTCTGGAACTCACCAATTTGTTCTTAGCGATAGAGTTTCAATCCACGTCTATAACGCGGCGCGTCCATGTGCACATCACCGTATTCAAAATGACATACACTGTACTTCAAAATTAAGATTTTGGGATAATGATTCGAGAAGCTGTTGAGAACTCAAAGATAATAAATACGCTATCTAGTTGGATAGTTGATCAACGACTACAATCGATTCAGTTCGACTGTATCTAATTAACTGTAAAATTGAATTTTTGTCACAAGCGTCTATTGTCCAAATTTTATTTAAAATAAAAAAAATTGTATATCAACTGCCCTATTGTGAAAATTACAAGTGTCTTGAATTTTATTTTATATACATTTTAATTTTTACAAAGTTGTTAATTCTGTGTATAAAGATTTTATTATTTGCAGTTTGTCAAAACTTGACATATTTCAGTATAAATAAAAAGATTTAAATATACATAATATGTGGATATTCTAATAATTAATGTTCTATGACACAGTAAATCAATAAAAATCATTCCAAAATTGTAATAAAAAAAGAATATTGATTTTATAGAAATAGAATTTGAATATACAACTTCAGAAAACAAAAATGTTATAATTAAAATATTACTGCAATAAATAATCCAAACTTATAAGTATTCTAGTAATAGTATGAAAAATTTGTATTATAGCACAAATAAATTAATCTACAGTTCCGATCATATGCACAAAACATTCAAAATATTATGTATATTGTTCTCTACAACAGTTATTTATGTGATAGTAAAACAGTTATAATTTGTTGACTCGATTTCACACGAATGAATGAATAAGTTATCTCTATTTCAGATCCTGTCAAATTAACAAGTGGTCTGGCTCCCTCAGAGATCTTGTAATAAATTGAGTGTTTTATTATACCGTTCAAGCTGCATGAGAAAGTTACACAAACAAATATTTCTTCTGGGAAATCTCTTTTTGAGAAAGTTTTATTTATATACTTTGAAATGTGTGCAACGCCATACAGCATCTATAGGTAACAGTTAGAAGATTTAGAAAAATAGTTATACTGAGGATTTTATAACATAACATACTATACCATTACGCCATTAGGCAGAGGTGTACTAATGTGCATGCACATTTTGCCAAGTAGGTATGTTTTTAGATCTCACGTAATAGGGTTCAAGTCTATTACTATTAATCGGGCACAAAGCCAAACTCCGAGTGGCTACTGAGAATCTCATAGAAAAATCCAATAACTCTTTAATAATTTAATAACTTTGCTCGACTTGGGAATCGAACCCAGGGCCTCGAGCATAGCAGTCGCGCTTGGGACAACTAAAAATATGAATTTTAGTTTAGTTAATTAAGATTACTTAAATTGAATTAATTTTAGGTAATCACTAGTGTCTCATTTGACTCCGTACGTAAACTAAATTATTCGTAACATTTATAATATATGAGAGGTTACGGAGTTCCAACATCCCTGTTAAAACAGTTTTTTTTTTTTATATAAATTATTAAATCTATTCAATTATAACTTGAGAATCGTACATGTATTTTTTAACCACGGCTCGTCTATGATGTTGTATATCGTCTGATAGGTACAGTAGAGTCCAATGATAACGGTTGAAATCCATATTCATCATAATGGCACGGCCAAAGACCTCAGACAACTGCTAGCTCTTTGATATTACACTGCTCAACTTCACTGTAATAAGTATATATGTGTCATAAGTGATTTTTTGAGTACTTCTAGTTTATATAAGTGACAAGGTACTCTTACCCGATTGGACCGATTGGATATATAAACTAGAAGTACACAAAAAATCACTAATGACTCATTCACATAAATAAACATAAATAATAAAAAGAACCATTTTCTTTTTAGATTTCAAGAATGGAAACCGACAAAATGTCTACCGCGTCATCGGTGGGAGCTGAGCGCAGACCTTTACTCCAGGCCCTTGTTATCGAGAGGCGGATTTTGTTCGCGTGCACAGTTCTTATAGGGCTTTGCACTTTTATTTGGATAACTGCTGTCTGTACTGAGAAATGGGTGTATATAGATGGAGGAAATGGTAAGGCTTACTCTAATATAATATTTAGCGGTATAAGAACTGAGTTATAATACTTTCTATATAACACAAAGTTTAGGAATATGAGTATAAGTGTACCCCACGGTTTCACCAGTGTTAAATTTATTCGACAAACTCTTCACTGCGCCGCCGCCATCGGATCCATGTAGCCGATAGTTGTTATCATTTCCCGTATTTACCAGATATCTCACGCAGCAACTAAATAATAAGTTAGCTATAATCTTCTTCGATATAGCCATACTATATTATAAATGCGAACGTAACTCTGTCTGTCTTTTATGTTTTCACGCCTAGACCGAGTTATGATAGGCGGTACGAGTTTAAATTAAAAAAAGATTTATTTTAAAAGAATTATAATAGGTGTTTACACTTATGGTTCTTAAACAAGACTAACTTAAAATTAATTAAAGTAATAATCAAGTTGGAGTCACGCCGTCGTTTCCCACGATCGCAATCTGCATGGTCAGCGATCCCACGGTCTGTATCCGCCGGTCCCAAGGCTTATGACGTGGTAACTCCTCCCTCCTTAAAAGGGAAGCGTATCCTGGAGCAGCTTCGGTAGTGCCCTCACTACCTTTAATTTTCATCTGCATTTTCTTCGCCTGTTTCCACGTATATACTTTCCATGCACCAACGCTGACCAGTATGATGTACAGTAACAGTGTTGTCCAACTAGGGACCGCCATCATAATATGCCAACTAGGGGTTTCTCTGAGATACAAGTTGTCAGCTTTGTTGAGTAATTCATGGATACTGTCTAATTGAATATCTTCGATGTTCAGTCTATACTTCACAGCTTCCTCGGGTATAACTGGTTCTTTGAGCAGCGGAATAATTTCATTGGTGATAATAGTACGTGTGTGAGCTTGGAGTGTCCTATTCATAACGGTGACCTCGCATCCCTCAGGTAGTGTGAGTAGAAATGTGCCGGAGATTTTTCTATATTCGTTTTTAGATTTGCAGTTACTTCGCAGGATTTCTTCATCCTGAAGTATAAGCAGCCAGCTGTTTTCGTTGATCTTTTGTATTTTTCCTATGTTAATATTCATTTTGACCTGGGTACAATTCGCTTTCCTATGATGTATAAGCGATGTGACGCAGTCTTCCGCATCTTGAAATCTTCTCATCTCCAGCGTTTTACAGATATGTAAATTGTCGGATATCAGCGAGCATTCCTCGTCTAGGTAGGTATACTCATCGTTTCCAAGTATCAGGTATTTGGATTTCGGAACAATGGTTAAATTATTTTGGTCGGGAATGGAATAGAGGTGTATAAGATCATATATGTTTTTATCAATAGCGGGTATTTCTAATATAAATGTTAAAGTGTGTTCTGTACTGTAAGCTCTAACCTTAATTGACTTTTGGATCAAATGTATGTTACCTATGTCTATTTTGGCTACTGGTGCAAAAGAGTATAATTTCTGTAAATTTCTAATTTCTTCTAGGAGACTTTGCGGGTTGATAATAGAAGGATGCATTACTCCTAATTGAGAGAATGTCATTGCGTCTTCCAAAATCATTAATCGATCTAAAACTAACTGTAAACTAAAATTTATCTGTACGTATAACTCTAAGAAATGTAACTTATTGATTATCGAATTTGTACTACGAGTAATGTTTTGCAAAAATTGTTCTAAATTCTTTTGATTCTTGTTAATTTTATCTAAATGACGACTAAACTCGTTAATTGAACTACGTGCTAACACGAGGCTTTGTCTTTGTGCGCTTTGTGTGTTATCTACTTTATTTCTAATATCAGAGATTTGTTTCTCAAACTCTATTGCGTCCTCGTAGTCTAAATTCCCGGTAATTGCCTTAACTATAGATCCTAAGCCATTAATTATACCACGCCTAATTCTAGTTTTCGGTATGATAGTCATTATTTTCCTACTAATTTTTGATAGTGACAATTCAATTTGCTCTTTGTAAGTTTTATGTAGTTCTACGGAAGCGGTGCTACTTTCGACGACCTTAGTATTTGCGTATAAATCCATAAGTCTTACCGAAGTTGTATATAAATCAGTGATGTTGTAAATGCAAGCAAGGTTAAAGTAATCTATCATTTTGAGAATTTCTCCTTGTTTGAGCAAAAGGATGCCGTTATTTTTATCAATGGGTTGAATTATTATGTCTGCGGTTGCGTTGAGCACGAGGGCTCCTGCGATGATGATCCTGGAACAAGATGAGGCCTACGTAGTAGTTTAAAATGCACTCTAATAGATTTGGAATTTGGATGATTTCCTATTATTTCAGCAACACTATTGGGGTGTAAATGAATTATCTTATACGGACCTTTAAATACTGGCTTCGTTTTATCGCTGCGCGCCGTTTTCGCCACCTGTTTATAAACAACTTCACCTATTTTAAACATTATGTCCTGTGCTTCCTGGTTTCGCTTGGCTATAATCTGCTCCTTATTTTTGGACATATGTGCGGCAACACATTCTTGTACAGCCTCAGCGTTCCTACGATGTCTTATAACATAATCTTGATAAAATTCTTTAGGATAAATAAGTTCTAAAGGATTTCTAGACGCTGTATGGCCAAATAATAGCTCGTGTGGTGTATATCCTGTTGTAGTATGTATTGTATTATTGTATGCTATAACGGAATATTTCATGATGGTTTGTATAGGGTCTTCTTTATTGGTTATCCTTTGTATTCGTATAATTTCACCTATAGTGGAATGGAATCGTTCTATAGGAGAGTTAGAATTTGGGTTGTAGGGCGTTGTAAAGTGTATGTTGATGTCATGTAATGCGCATATGTCTTTTATGACATCATTATCAAATTTGCTATCAGAATCTGTCGTAATTTTTGTAGGTAATCCTAGTGTAGAGAAAGCTTGAATTAATGCATCTGCTACATGAATACTACTAGAGGCATTTAAAGGTATTACTTGAACGTATTTAGAAAAATTATCTATAATGGTCAAAAATGTGGCACCACCTGTGGAATATAGATCCATAAACATATGTTGCATAGGTTTTGTAGGTGTTTCAGTAAGAGCTAACGGGGGTTTTAATGGATTTCTCTCGTATTTACTTTTAAGACAGGTATCACATTGGTTAATAAATCGTTGTATTGTAAGCAGCATATTAGGCCAGTGGTAATTTCTATGTATTTGCTTGTATGTTTCCTGAATGCCGCGATGCATAGTCTTACCTTCATGATACTTCTTAATTAATTCCTGTTGCTCTACTTTATTTTCGATAACTGTAATACGCGATGTACATCTGAATAATTTTGGACCTCTTTCATTAAAAATAGTTGTATATACTCGAGAGAAAGCGAGATACAGATTTTCATCGTAAAAGTAGCAGTGAAAAGTACGATCAGCAATAGTGTGTTCTTTTAAGAACTGAACTATTTCTGATTCTGTGTTATTAATAGGAATAAATACATCTTTTATGACTGTTCTTGTATTTGTTGACCTATCATCTACTCTGTATTTTGTGCCGGGGCTAGACCTTATGTGAAATTGTTTTAGTTGTCTATCTATGGCATCATTTACGATTGGTATACCTTTATTCTCATTATCTGCTTGTGTGTGGTTTGTGGAAGTTAATAGCTCGGGGTCATCTATAGTGGCGTTTTCTGATACCTCATCTCGTTGGGGTGAGAGGATTAGTCCTGATACAATTTCACTGTCTATGTCCATATCACTGCACGAGATCTTGTCCGTCTCAGGTCTGTTGTCAGTATTCGTTGCCGTACGTGTATTGTCAAATATCCTATTTATCATCTCGTCATCTTCATTATCGTCAAGGTTAACAGCTAAAGAATCTATACTATTATGAAAAATTTTTGCTCTTGAAAGGGCGTCAGCGTTGGTATTTTGTTTGCCTTTTTTATAAATTATCTTATAATCATATTCCGCGAGCCTAAGTCTCCAACGCGTTAATTTCGAGTTCGGATCTTTTAATGACATAAGCCATGTTAAAGGTCTGTGGTCGGTGTAAATAGTGAATTTCTGTCCATACAAATAGGGTCGAAAGTATTTTATAGCCCATACAATTGCCAATAACTCTTTCTCAATCGTAGAGTATCGGCTTTCGGTATCCGACAAAGTCCTAGAAGCGTAAGCTACAGGTTTATCTGAACCGATGTCTCCTTGAGAAAGAACTGCACCGAGAGCAACGTCTGAGGCGTCGGTTGTCAGAACAAAAGGCTTATCAAAGTCGGGGTACTGTAATATCGGGGAATTTGTTAATATTTCTTTACATTTATTAAAAGCGTCTAAAAATTCCGGTGAATGTACTACTTTACGATTCTTTTTAAGACAAAGTGTCAAAGGTTTAGTCAGTTTTGCAAAGTCTTTTATAAATTTTCTATAGTATCCGATTAGGCCTAAAAAGGATTTTACGTCTTTGTGAGTACACGGTAAGGGATAGTTAAGTACGGCTTTAATTTTGTCCTTATTCGGTTTTAGTCCTTGGTCCGTTAGTTCGTGTCCTAGAAACTCAACTTGTTTTTGTAAAAATCGAGACTTTTCTAGTTTAATTTTTAAATTGTGGGTTTTAAATCTTTCAAATACTTGTTTTAATTTCTCAACGTGCTCTTGTAGTGACGTAGAAATCACGATGACGTCATCTAAATATGTGAAAACATTTTCAATTCCTCTTAAGATGTGATCCATTAACCTTTGAAATGTACTGGGGGCATTTTTGAGGCCAAATGGCATTCTCAAAAATTCGTAATGCCCGCGTTCCGTTGTAAACGCCGTTTTTTCGATATCGTTAGGGTGCATCTCTAGTTGGTGGTAACCACTAGCTAAGTCAAGGGTCGTAAAGTATTGTGCCCTTCCTAGTCTGTCGAGTATGTCATGGATATTCGGTAAAGGGTATTTGTCCTCAATAATCCTGTCATTTAATCTTCTGAAGTCAATAACAAGTCTCCACGTTACGTTACCAGATGTATCAGGTTTCTTTGGTACTATATGCACTGGGCACGCCCAAGGTGAAATACTTTCCCTAATAATTCCCTGCTTTAACAGATTTTCTACTTGATTTTGAATTTCTTTGCGTTGTTTGGGTGGTTGCCTATAACTTCTTACAAAAATTGGTGTTTCATCATTAAGTCTTAATTCATGCTTTACAGAATGTGTAAATGACAATGGAATATTATCAGAAAAAAATATCTCTCTGTATTGATAACAAATCCTCATTATTTCTCGCCTTTCTTCTTCATTCATGTGATCATTATGAATATTTTTTAAATTTTCACAAAGTTCCTTATCTAAATCTAAATCTGTCCTTAAAAAATTTACTTCGCTATGCTGATTAATCATATTTTCAAAAAATGGTTTAAGCTTATTCGGATATTTATTTAAAATTATTTTCTTTTCATCAGTAAAATTTATAACAGTTGTCTTAAATGCCCCATTCATCACGTCCACTATTGCTGCTGGAGATCTTAACCCCTCAGACCAATAGTGATCATCACATAAATACTGTCCATCAGCGTAGTTAGTTTTAACCACAATAACCTTTTCACACTTTGGTTCTATTCTAATGTTTCTAACTGGGTAGTTTAAGTAAATTGGTATATTTGCATTTGGTGTATGTAATAATCTGTCGCTTAAATTAATTGTGCAGTTAAGCTCTTTTAATAAATCCATACCTATTAAGCCCCTATATTTAGGATCGAAATCGAATAATAAAAATGTGTGTGTTTTATTAATGTTAAATTCCACCGGAAGGGGAAGTGACGCTACAAGGTCGTGTTGAGTGACTGCATGAGCGCTCCTTACCTGAAATGGTTCATGTTCAATGTAATTTTCAAATTCCGTGTTTTTTATAACAGCTGGTGAGATCATGCACCGAGAGGCACCTGTATCCAACAAAAATTTGCCTCCAAATTCATTTAAAATTATATAGGGCAGATGGTCCTTACCGTAATGGTTTACGTTGATTGTTTTAGCTAAGTCTGTTGGTCGTCTTCGACGTCCTGGGTAAAATCCTCCTGGTACGTTTCTTCGTCCACCAAGGCTGGGAGTGACACTTCGTGTTCCTCTGTGCTATTGTTTTCATAATACTCACCTTGCGTGTAGTAGGGTTGCTCGCTAGACGAATAAAACAGTTGTTGTGCATACTGCGGCTTTTCCGGCTTATTCACTGACCTCATAGTGACGTCAGATGTGTCTTTTGGAAAGTTTACCTGTTGATGTGGTATATTCTGTTGTTGGCGTCTAAAGTTTCCAGAAGTCCTAAAGTTTCCTGAACCACTAGGTCTAGAATTCGGCTGACTATTGCCGGGTGATACTTGTTTTCCTGGTGTGTTATATTGTGGTTGTGTATTAAAATGTGTTGGAGTTGTTTTGTATAGTTGTGGTCTAATATCAGGCTGATTTATCTTTGACTTTGCTTGCGAATAAAACTGATTTTGTTTTTTATAATTTATTTTGGCTTCTTCTTGCCGTGCTATTACTATGGCCGACTCAAGTGTCTCCGGTTTCATTATTCTAACGCCTAAAGATACCTGAAAGTCTAAATGGTTCGTATATTGTTCTATCACCATCTCTTCATAATAAGTTTTATCAGTGTGTTTACCTACTGAGTTTAAAGTATCGAGCAACGCCCGAAGTCTCCTACCAAATGTTTCTGCGTCCTCATTTTTAAAACGAAACGTTCGAGTCAGTTCTTGCATTACTTGAATTTCATTTCTAGGTTCCCCTAATCGTTTTTTTAAAGTATCTTTAATAGCAGCCCACGAGGTCAAGGAGTCCTCATATGCAATTGCGTCAGTTGCAGCTCCAGCTAGTCTGGATTTTATTAAACATACTAACGTGGGATGTGCTTGCACATTAATCTCGAAAAGCGTTAATATATTATCTACTTGCCTAATATAATAGTTTAATAATCGGGGATTGCCATCGTATTTGGGTAGTAGTTCCCCAATTACTTTTATCAATTGTGCCGACTCCGTAAGCGACATCATAGCGTGAAGTTTTATATTTTACAAGAATCAAAAGACAATAGCTCGGATATCGGATGACCGCGCTTATCTGTTATGATTCACTGTACGGTGTACGTCTATAGCAATTTTAGCTTACGACAGAAACACTTTAACACAATATGATATATATATTTAAAAAAAAAAATACACAATATAGACAGGAAATATGACAAAAGGAACTTGGATAAACGAGAGTACTCACCAAGCCAGCATTCTGCCTCTCCTGCCGAGTCTTGTTGTAGGTACACCAATTCACCCACACAGGATCTTCAATTTTCAGAAAGTCCTTTCAAAGAGTTCGTACACGCACTTTAAGTTCTTATTATGATCGCGGTAGTAACGACTTAGAAACCGTTCACTTTGCCGAAAATTTTATCCGACGAAAAGTGCCGCGATCCTACCGACTGCGCCAGTTATGATAGGCGGTACGAGTTTAAATTAAAAAAAGATTTATTTTAAAAGAATTATAATAGGTGTTTACACTTATGGTTCTTAAACAAGACTAACTTAAAATTAATTAAAGTAATAATCAAGTTGGAGTCACGCCGTCGTTTCCCACGATCGCAATCTGCATGGTCAGCGATCCCACGGTCTGTATCCGCCGGTCCCAAGGCTTATGACGTGGTAACTACCGCCGAACCAATTTTGATGAATTTTGGTATACAGGTATATATCACGAATATGCCATTAAATTTCTTTGTCCGTCAGTCTGTCTGATTGTATGTCCGGATTTAACTCAAAAACGGCTTGACCGATTCTTATGAAATTTTGTACACGGGACGCCCAAATCATCGGTCAGTTGATAGAGTATAAGAAATTTCAATATATCTTTTAGATAATGAAAAAAACTATATATATTTTCGTTAATTCAATTATGTACACGGGAAGTGTAAGTCATTCCATGAATGATAAGTAATGAAAATTTTCAATAACACTTTTGAAACCAGTAAAAATATAAATTCTCAAAATTTTAAAATTTCCTTAATTCTTAACCTATTTTGATGACATTTTATACACGGGAAGTCTAACTACTTACATAATTAATGGGTTATAAGAATTGTCAATATTATTTCTAGAATTAAAAAAAAAGTAATTCAAACACTTTAATTTTCATCAATTCTCAACCGATTCTGATCAAATTTTGTAGACGGGAAACATACATCATACAATAATTGAGAGAGAAATGCATGCCACTCGTCAATTGATACGCCATATGAATTGTCAACAATATGAGTAAAAATAAAGGGATTTATTGCGTAGTAACAAACGCGTGCTGAGCCGCGGACACACCGCTAGTAGGCTATAAAGTGCGAAAATATATTATAATCTGAATATTTATAATAAAATATACATTTTACACTTCTCGTAGATATAGATAGCACATGTTATGATGTATGTTCATAATTGATTTCGCATCGATGGACACATCCAATCATCCAAGTTGAGTGGAAAATAAACAAAGCATATTGTAGGTGACTTCGCTTGTGTCGAGATGAACAAATTTGTTCTATTGGTGACCAATAAGTTAATGACTTTTTGTTACAATGCTCGCTACTCAAATAAAAAATAGCTCATTGGAAAATAGTAAATAGTTTTTTAAAATATCACACACACTCATAATAATTGCATGGTACAAACTAATTTAAACTGCAATTACTAATTGTACCTAAAATCGCGGTTCCTATCTATACCCAATATCCAAGCTATATCTATCTCCAATTTATATATTAACTAGCAACCGCCCGCAACTTCGTTCGCGTTCATATAAGCTAATATTATAATATCTTTTACTGTAAGAAAACACATCGATAAACGCGTAGTGCTTATAAGAATTGTAGTTTCTTAAAACTTCATAACTTTTTACGGAATGAAGAAATTGTGATATATTTTTTAAATAACCAATAACTTATCTAAGGAGTAAAAAATATATATCAAAATCTATCTAGTAGTTTTTATGTGATGTGTATACAACGGAATACTTCTATCATTTTATTATCATAGAAATACTTACGTACTCTAATGTAAACTACATCTAGTCTAACGAACACACTATTACGATTTTACTTCTATATAAAATCATCGATGTATTTGTAATACTTAATATATTTTAAAACCAGTAAATTTAAATGATATTATTTTCAATATTATTTTCGACATTGATTTTCGAAATTACCATAATGAACTTAATTTTGATATACCGTAAAATCAGTAACTAAATTGACTACAAATTCAAATACTATCAAAGTCATGAAAATAAACAATTATAAAATTCGGGTTGTATCGATTGAGTATAATATTTATTGGCATATCAAACGCATGTCATAAATAACAAGCGATGGTATGGCATTAGCATATGGTGTCTTGTTTATTTTAAGATAACCGAGTGATTTATGAATATATACGAAAACTTACAGCCGGAGGATTATATAATTTAATTTTATATTAATATATTATGAAAGTAGACGTTCTTTAACCATATAATACAGTATTTTTAAATTTATATATTCGATTTTGACATGACTATTTTTTTTTATCAAATGAGATATATTTTCCTTGTATTAAATATCCTACAAATTATTAATTGTAGATGTACAAAGTGAGTCTTATTGAATTAAGTTTAAAAAAAAATTGATCGTCACGGGACGCCTGGCAGATGTATTTAGTGAATATTAAAAAAAGAAATTGAAAAAAAATACCGGGTGATCCCAAAAACACCACAAACCAAAAGAAAGTCACAGTGAATATGCTTATTTTATTTTTATGTGTATTTGGTCGCGATCCCTACCAACCGCTTGTAATAAATCCACGTTTTAACGTGAAGCTTTGAAATGATCCAGTCTGTCTATTAAAAAAAACTCGGCTCCATACCACCAACGTTGGGGTCAAAGCGTCACCACGCTAACAGCCGCCAACATCCACCAACTTTGGAACCAAATTGTCGCCACGCCAAACAACTGGTCTGACCCGCCGCATTATATGGATCACATCAAAATATATTTCCTTATTTTTGTTATCGTTAACTGATCCTGATTTTGAGTGATTTTGGAAATTAGGAATACAAAATCATTTGTAAAACTTGTTATTATGGAAGTAGACTAGATCGATTGTTTCCTTTTGGTATATATAGTGGCTCTGTAAATGAGTGCATGCACTCATGACAAGAATAACGCTAAAATAATGGAGAGATTAAGAAATAGATAAACCTGGACAATCGTCAGGCCTATAAATACAAGGGCAAATTACTCCCAAGTATCTGGATTTACATAGGTTGATTTCGATACACTTTTACTGTCAAAAGGTTATTATTTTATGATAGATCATTACGTGAATTGGTAGTGATGTCTACTAATGACTCCCTCTCTTTACGCCCCCTAAAATAATATAATAATTATTTGTAAATGTTACACAATACAAAATATTGATAAACCCGTTTAAATTTCGATGCCTGTGATATTTTTCGAACCAGTCATAATGTTTTACGAAAGTAAAATGCCTTCTTAGGGCCTAAATTGAATAAAGCCTTTTTTATTTTGAACACAACGCATATAAGCTAACCACCGTGTCAGGTTTTTCTATTTTATATACTTGGCGTGGACGTTTAAAGTACGAATGTCCTCTACAATCCAAACATGCATACATTACGTTAACTTTTTTATGTTAAATCTTTGAAGATTACATTCAAAGTAAACTCAGTGATTACTTTTCAGTAGTACCAAGACGTAGGAAGATCTAAACACTTGATTAAATAAATAAAATAATCCTGTACGACCGTGATTCACTGCTGTATATTTAAGACATTGAACATAGGACACGAACAGTCAAATAAAGATTGAATTTACTTGCGGTGAATTAAAAGAGGAATCAAGAATACTTCCAAAATGAATTTGTTAGGTTGAGTTTGTTTATTTGTAATTTAATAGAAAAGCCACCTTAATTTTATTGTATAATGTATTTTACTCATTATAACAACAATACCCATCCTCCAAACAATAGTACGCGGCTCAAAAATAATTATATTCCTTGTCTTATTTTCTTCTATATATATAGTAATTTGTTTTTATTATAATAACTTTTTGTTACACGTTCATACAATGGCCCCGCAGACTATGTTCTACGCTTTTGATCACAGCGCCCTCTATTGCGTTCAGGGATAGCAAAGAAACCGTCACCATTAAAAAAACTCGCTTTAACTTTCATTGATCGGTTGAACACTGTTCGAGTTTAAATCTCATACACACTATAAATCGCATTTCATACTGGCAATACAAGTTTCTTTTTAAAAACCAATTTTTAAATTAGTAAAAAAAATATATACCTATTAGCAAATATGGATATATCGCGTACAAATACATCTTTTAACTTTTTATAGGAAACGTGGTCCTCCTGATTACTAGTTTATTAATTACGAACATTCAGTAATGGGGTCGGTGGCCGTTGATCTATTTCAGTACTCGAACGTAAGTAGAACGCGTAGATGTATATCGCCGTACACATAGATACGTTGCAGTCCGATGCATTGTTTTTACCTCTGAAATAATGCCAAAATAGGATTATAATATTCCTATTTTGAAAATGTTTCTCCCACGACGTGTTTAATTAAAGTATACTACAGTACACATAATATGTGGTTTTCTTTTTTTTAATTGTGTATTCAGTATTTTACTTTTTTAAATAATTGTGTGTTAAATTCAGTCTATGTAGTGCATGAGCAATGGATAATAATGTTTAGTCATTGTGACTAAACATGAAACAATTTTTACATAGTTTGCATTTTGGACAAATGTACACAGAACAAATTATATAATTTTAAACCATTTTTACTTTATAGTTTATATGAAGTTCTTAGTAATTTCAAAAATTCTTAATAATTTTCTTCGACTAGGAAATATGAACAATTGATAGTAAAATATATTTTTTTATGATGTGACCCTACAAATTACAAATAGAATCAAGAATAGGCTGAGGATTCAAAAAGAAGTTTATATTTTCTATTTTAAACAAATTTGCGAATAAACACTTATCATCTCTTTCCGTGTCCCGTTCTTAACGACTTTTAATTTATTATCAAGACATTCAATACCTATTACCTTGAACTTTGACACAACCGTCTGATAACATGTTAACGATATCATAAAATATTACTTACTATAATTAACAACCATTACGATATATGTAAACTATGTAATAATAATAATTAATGTCATAGATTCGCTAATATTCTCGAAATTTATTTTTATTACATAGGTACACTAGCGACCCACCCCAGCTTCACACGGGTATAATTTAAAAATTGGTTTATTTTATGTTTAAAAAAGCCTGATTTAGAATTTATCGCTATAATATTCATTGATAGTTCATAACTTCATAACTGCCTCATTAGCCTAGTGGTCCTAAACGCGACTGCTATGCTCGAGTTCCTAAGTGCGATTCCCAGGTTGAACAAAGTGTTATTGGGTTTTTCTATGCAATTCTCAGTATCAGTTCGGAGTTTGGCACTTAATAACAAAAAGCTCACCCCTAATTACCATGGGAGCTAAAACATTCTCGGCAAACAGGGTGTACACCTCTAACTAGTCCTTCGGGGGTAAAGGCGTGATGGTATGTACGTACCTATTCACTTAAATGGAAGACTGTAAAGGACAATCTTAATCTACATTAAATGTCCAAATTAACTAACAAACTTATCTGGACTAATAATTAACTGGAGAAAATACCTTCGTAAATAACATTATATTTTAAAATGTTATGTTGAAGATAAAAATGGTTACTGTGAGTGAACCTTAGGAAATAAACATATACCATGACGGATTCTTCTCTAGGCTTTTTGAAGAACTACAATTCTTTAGAACAATATTTTGATGGATCTCATAAGATTTAACCAGAGTTAGTCATGTAAACGCCCGAAAATCATTGTTTGACACCTTGATTACAAATAATTGAATTTTCTCTATTATACAAAAACTTAATTAAAATGTATTGAATATATAAACCTCTTGTAAAAAATCGCTAAATGCTAGTGAAAACCGCAATAAAATCCGTTGTGTAGTTTTAAAGTTCTAAGCGTACATGAGACAGACAGAGGGAAGCGACTTCATTTTATACTATGTATAGAAGATATTAATTAGTCTTTAGAATTTTATTAAAGATTTAGTAGTTTACTCTAGTCTCAAAATTATTATAAAATATATTTAATGTTTTTATTGTAGCCTAAAAGCCTAAAGAACTGAGGGACTATTAAAACTAACGAGTTTAATTTTCATTTCCTTTTTTATGTGTGAAGTACATTTACAATATATGTAGTATGGGTTAAATAATAAATAATTATTTTAAGGTTTGCCTACACTTTGATTTTCAAATTTATGAGTTTGAAAATACCCTAATAAAACGTCCTTATTTTGTACGACGATCGAAAGCAACAACAGGAGCTTATTATTTAAATTTGATATTTTAATTTAGAAGTTTTAGTATTTTTGGTCACATTTCTTGATTATTTATACTATCATACCTGGATATAACAGCCCTCGGATTTTAAATTAAATGCCACTAGTAGGTACCTTAATCGCATGTTTTTCAACCCGAGCTGTGTTGTGTTAGATACTTGAAAATAATTTGGCACGAAGCCAACAGACTGTTATTAACACTGTCAATTGTTTCAGGTATTTACCTGCCTGTCAAAGGTCGGTACCTAATGTGGAGTGACTCGGGTATTTGGGAGATCTGCAGGCATGTGTTCGAGCCGAACGTGACGTCTGCGAAGCATAACGCTTCAGTGGCCACTACACCCAGGCCATATGACATAACCGGCTTGACGGGGAAGTATTACACGAGTAAGTTTCACGCAAAATTATTTTTATTAAATACCACATAATTTTTTATTTAAATTACGTGTCATAAATACGAATTCTGCTATTTTCAACAGTTAAAGGAAAGTCATTTGTAATTATAGTATATTAAGGTTGTGCTCTTAATACCATAGATTTAAGAAAAAGGCAGATAGAGCCGCCGGTGAAAACATGAAAATGTCCCATAATAGTATTGTGTCAATTTTGAAAGTATATGTCATGCAATTGTAAACATTTTAAAATTTCTTCGCAAAAACAAAAAAAGGAAGACAGAGTATCTTTTCATTGCTAACAAAACACACTTTGATAGGATTTTCCGTGTTGTATTGTTATTGAAAACAAAATTACAAAAATGTTGCTAGGGTACTTATTTATTTATTTATTTATTTATTTCAAGAAATCTACAGCTCTTAAATTCTAACTTACATACATAATTAAGCTGACATATTGGCTTAGCCAAAATGATTTCAATCGTATTACAATAAAGATATAACAATTCTATACCCCAACGAAATTATTAATTAAATATTATTTGCATCAAAAAGAACGATGTATAAGCTTCTGGCGTGAATGTGTATTAATACAATGAAATATTTTCCTGAAATTTATAGTAAAATACAATATGTATGTAGCGTTGAAAGATCATTTTATTTACAACCTGACTATCACGAATCCAAAAGAAAGGTAATATTTGTTACGTAATCGTTTATTTGTTTGATAAAGATCTGCAAACTCTGAAAGTTATAGCGATATGGTTTCAAAGTAAAAATTATTGAGAACCCGTAAATTTAGTGTCTCAAGCTAAAACCTAAAATCCAAGATGGCTGCCAAAAAATTCAAATGCTTACGACATCGGAACCATTAAACAATTAGGCCATCCGCCATAGGCCATAACTATTGGACCATTAGGAAACGTAAAGAGAGATAATGAAAAAAATCAAGTTAGCAGAGATATTTTGTTCAGTTGAAAATTGGTATGTAAAGGACCTTCGGGCCCTTCATGACAATTAAAAAAACAGTTGTTTGATGACGGGTAACAGATTAACAACTACTCTATTATAGTGGTAAAACACAGTAAAACATTCATACGATCGAACGTGTCGTTACCTATCTGGTCGACAAGAATGCAGAGCTAAATGCATGTCCCATTTTGTTATTCTGAAGGCTCCATCTGCCTTTTTTTAAATCTATGTATAATATACATTATTTCTATAGACATCTAATAATTAGCATGTAGAATTAGAACATGAATGAAAAAAATAGCTTAACTTTATATAAAAAACTTAATTTAATTTCCAAGTAATTCATATCAAACAAAGACTCCAAGGCAGTAGGAACACGTTGTTTCCACGAATGTCAGACGCGTGACATTCCACAGTTTACCACCATAATGATATTTGATCGAGCTTACGTAAGTAATTTGATTATTCTTAACGTTACTCAGAACATATAATTGCATCTTAGATACCGTCTCGCCTTAATGTTATTCTAAATAATTGGGGAACAAAATTCACACATAACTGTTCAATTATAATGTAAGTACTTTTATGAATTTAAATATTTATAAATTTATTATATTTTAACTTTTTACACAAAGGAATTCTTCTTTTTCTTCTTCTTCCAATAATAAAGTGTGTTTATACACTTTGCCAATATCACGTACATATAACAAACAAGGTGGTAGTTTTTTTATTAGAACTGTCCATGAAGTTTTTGTGGCAATTTTGATTTACGCTTGTCGATATTATTTATGATTCTCTTAAGTTGAACACAATAACCAAACGATATCCCGTTAAATGCCACTAATATTACTGAATATAGGACCAAATAACGTATGCTTGTGAATTGAATTAAAAAAAAATATGACAGTTCAAGATTCCGCCAAAAACTCTAGAAATACGATGGAAACGTGCATATTAGGACAATCTTTAGATGTTGGATATTGAATTAGCCTTTTTACGGTTGATATTAATAACGCTGATTTGTCTTTGAAAGAAGAATAATAATGGTTTTAGTAAATAAAGGCCAATAAATCTTGTCAATGTCACCATTGAGACATCAAATTAGACCTCGACAGATGAAATGAAATGTATGCAGTTTCAACTATGATTATTTTAATATGACGATAGAAAAAATACAAAATTTTGATTGTATACTAAATATTATTTTGAACCAAATTTATGACATAAAATTTTAATTATCAGAAATCGCAAACAAACTTTAAACTAAAAGATGATTTCAAAGTGAAATCTTAACCACTGTCCATTATTAGTCTCGTCTGAATCTTCTAATGGGTCGTAACCTAGTTGTTTTGTTGCGGTGTTGTTTAAGATACTTCAACAGTTTCAACACGTACTCGCTGTGTTCTAAAGTTAATCTCTCTTACACGTGTAAAATGTGTTTTTTATTACTCAACAACTGAAAGATAAAGTTAATTTGTAAATAGCAGAACAATGCTTTCCGGACGAACTCAAGGTGTTAAAAATTGAAAAAAAATACACACACGTATATTATCTAAGAAGATAAGCAGTTTATACCTTGACAGGCGCATATATGTAAACATAAAGATTTTAAAATGTTTGAGAATTTCACGTGAATTCTCACACAATACTAAAACGTTACCAGTTTATTTTGTTCTATGCCACCTTCTGGTTTAGCTCACTCGGTTCGTCCATTAACTCTGGCCGGTTTACTTTACTAACGGGTTGTTTTCTTTTTCCATCAAAACCCGCTAAACATTTAAACTCCTATTAATACTTAAGATTCAGTTGCAGCGTAAAGGTAGTTCGAGATGCGAATAGAATAATTTAAAGTATATAAATCTTTTTCTAATTATTACGATCGTGTTTTGCGTTTACTAATTTGATGAAAACGTAATGAGGATTGATTTCTTAATAAACTAAAAATAAGTTTCTACTATCACTATTTCAAAGAAACGATTTTTTTTTTTTGCAAAATTCTATGGATTACATAATTTCAGTAGATTCTTTTGTTGATTTTCTTTTTTTTTTTTTGTTGTGTTCGTAATTGTCAGGACAAAGTTTTTATGAAAGATTTTTTTTTTTAAATCTACTAGAAATGGTGGAAATTTGGATGGTATGAAAATCTCAATCAAAAAACCCTGACGTTCAGTTTGACAGTGTTTTTTTTTCAATTCACATAAATTCATTGAAATATTTTGTTGAATGAATCCCTTCTCGACGAACATTTCATCACGAACTGACTGACAGACAGACAGACGACGCACAGTATAAACCACTGGAGATAGAGTTAGAGACAAGTCATAAAAAACATGCTTAATTATTTTTTTGCTACCTCACTTCTCATTTTCTTCATTACTAAATTGCATCCGTATAAAGCCCAGGCAGGTCGCTAGTTTTTAATATTATATAGTAACTACTTACTTCATATTATTTCCTACCAGATATTTTATTTTTCCAATAAGGTTATAATTCTAACTTTTGATATTTTTGTAAAAAGGTGAGCTTTTATTCTAATTTTCAACACTGGGTAAATAAAAATGAAACTTATTTTAAGACAGTTTTATAATGCTTGTATAATCTCACGAGCTGTCTTCAACCGTCGCGTCGTTGGTTCCATAAGAATGTGAACTAATTTAGAAACGACGAGGAAAGGAATTTGACTAGGAAATTGGATGAAACAAATTGACTCATCAAAGAGGTGATTATCTTTAAAATGAATGAGCATTTATTTCGATTTGTATTTATATAGGTACAAAATCTTATTGTATTAAATAAGCAATTCTTGTATATATATATATATATATATATATATATATATATGTGTGTGTGTGTGTGTGTGTGTGTGTGTGTGTAATTGGTTTCTCGGAAACGGCTACAACGATTTGGATGAAACTTTGTATTTAGATAATGCTTTACATTCCAAGTATACCTATATCATTATTTTTTATAAGACACCGTGCAAAACTACCAGATATTGTATTTTAATACCGAAAAGCGGTATAGAGAAAACACGTTAACATAGGTTATCCGTAGTTTCATCCTGTATTCTCAGTACTATTGTAAAAAATATTTCATAAAACAGATAATTGAAATGGTTATTACAAAAAATAGCCGAAAGATGTTAGTTTAAGGTATGTTAGTGAAATATAAAATAATAATTTACAACAGTATGCCTAATAAATTGCAGCATTAATTAAAAATGTGGTTGTTATTGGCAGAACATATTCTAAAATATACATATTCTAATATATATATATGTGTACCTATTCATTTGGTTAGTCCCATATATCTCAATGCGGATGCTGGAGATTTAATAAGGGGCACTAAGACGGTTTTAAAGGGGGCGCTGGCAGATTAAAAGAAGCCGAGAAATCATGTTTCCCTGATATGTATTTCGGCAGTTGTACAGATTTAGAATCCTCCGTATTTCAATCTATATTTAAATAATTACTATAATTAATGTACCATCAGTTTAATTATTTATCATTGCTTCCTTAGCTCGTGTGTTACGTCACACCACGTGCTGGGTTTGTATCAATCAACTTCTAACATGTTTTTGTAAAATTACTCGTTATTTGGGAGCGCTATAAATATTTTTACTCGTAAAGTGGGGGTGGACCAAAGTAGTTTGATAACACATGGTTTTAAGCAAAGCTGATGGTTGTTACCTATGATTTCAATTATGGTATATAAGAAATTACGACGATTATACTTTAATGAAAAATGTTAGAAAATTTTTATTAAAATTATTTAATGGTTAATATTTTGTATCAGTTGGATTTTCAAAGTAAAAAGGCTGGATAGAGTGTAATTAATACAAAATATAGTTATTTTTTTGTAAAAAAAAAAACCCCCCAATCCATACCAACAAGTAAACATATTACATAATAGGCCGGGGGAAAAGTTTCTTCGCATTTTTATATGAAAACTCAAGACATTTTTCTCATAGTGTAGTTACATTTATTTACTGTATATATGTGCCGTTTTGTTCAATGACTTTCTGCCATTTTGTAGTTAGAGACATGATCCCGTTGCTGTAGCAACTTTGGGACTTATAATAAAAAAAAACGCGACAAATAGTTTTGGCAGTCAGAGGACTGATGCTACTGACTACTGATGCAAGAGAGCTTGATGTTAACTTTACAGAACCTAAAGATTTCTGAAGAGACCGAAACAGGTGAAAATGTGAAGTTGCAAAGTCAGGGCTATATGGTGGATGGACTGACACCTCCCAGCCAAACTCTCTTAATTTTTGCTGAGTGGCTAAATACGTGTGTGGTCTAGCGTTATCGTGATGAAAGACCACACTCTTCCTGTTGATCCATTCCGGCCGCTTTCTCTCAACTGCTTCCTTTAATCTCATCATTATTGGTAGTAGACATCCGAATCGATGGTTTTGCTGGGCGGTTAAAGCTTATAATGAACAATGCCCTTCCAGTCCCACCATACACACAGCCTTACCTTATTTCGAGTTATTTAAAGTTAGCAAGTCATGCTTGCAAAAGAGGAGGCGGAGAGGGAGAGCGAGCGTAACACCTTGCTCCCCTCTCGCGGTCAACGAGCCAGGCGCCGGAGGCCGCGTGATGATCTCTGGCTGCCTTAAATGGGTCTGCAGGTGGTGGACTTGGGCATGTCCGTCACCGCGTAAATGCAGGCCCTAGATGGAGGAGGCGCACTGGTGTTCGTGCGCCCTCCGAGGCTCGTTGGAGGTGCCGATTGCCTCCGACCATGACTGGGCCCCGGGGTAGGGCCACACCTGCCAGGTCGAACGGATGGCATGCGCAAGCAGTTCCCGCTCCCCAGCCAACACTTGCGAGAAGAACACCGTGGGGTTTTAGTCGGTAAGAGTCCGACATACCCCTCCCTTGAGCGGCCCAGCTCGGGAGGCGGATCCAAGGCAGGATTTCCCCAAGATAAAAAAAAAGAAAGTTTAACCACAGTCTGTGAAGCTTAGCCAACCTTTCTCGCACGTTCTTGATGTACGTGATCCACTTTTCATCGCCAGTTATCAATCTCTTCATAAACGTCTCGGTTTCATGACATCTCAATAACGAATCGCAAATGAGTACACGGTTCATTAGGTTTATTTCAGTGAGCTCGTGTGGCACCCTAATATCGAGCTTTGAGATATAACCAGCTTTCTTCAAATGGGTTAAAACTGTTCTGTGGTCAATTTCCAGTTCTTCAGCTACATCTTAACAACTGACATTCCGATCTTGCTCCATTTTTTCAAAAATGGCGTCCATTTTATTCGTAATAGGGAGACCAGAGCGAGGTGCATCTTTAACATCAAAATTTCCAGACTGAAAACATTTTAACCAACTTTGTGCTACTCTTACTGACACTGCATTAGGTCCATAAACATCACAAATCTTTTTCGCTGCTTGAGTTGCATTTTTTCCTTTTTTGTAATAATATTTAAAATGTGACAAATTTCTTCATTAGATTCACTCATTTTTAGAGAAAGAAAAGCAAATAAAAAATAGCGGGAAACGACTTTTTCTTTTTATTTTTTATTTTTAATGTAACCTTTTTTATGTTACCAAACCAGCCAGATACAAATAGTACAGCCAAAGAAATTTTATAACAAGTTTATACCTACGTTATGCGAAAGCACTTTTTACCCGACCTATTATTACTCATTGGTAAAATATTTGTATTACACAAAAATTAAATGAACGTGAAATCCATTTATTATACCTACGTTAAGTAGTCAAAATGTAATATATTGGGCGGTTGTTCACGGGAACATTGTAAGGTGCAAATCGTATATTTTACTAAAATGACGTGTGTGGGTATAGTGTACCATCGTAAATTTACCGCTGGCGCAAACTCGGGCAGTTAATCGCTCACAATGTGTTTACCTATTATTAACACTAACAGTAACAAGTCTGTCGCTACAAACGTACGCTTTCAATCTACACCGAGAGTAACATCGCGTGAGGCGGACGTAGATAAAATACCCCTCAATATTTCACCGACGGAACAAACGTTCAATAAATAATACTATTAATCGTATAGTTTCAGTTTCTTCTAACATAACATTTAGAAGACTAAAACATATGAATATTTAGGAAATAATGGCGTAACTATTCTTCTGGAAAAAGCTACAAATTACAAGACAATTTTTTACAAAAAAGAAAACCATTTTGAGTAGTCACCTGATGTATCTTGGAAGTCGAATGAAATTAAAATGGAACCATCCTTGAGGTATACCCTTTTCAATTAAATAATTATCATCTAAATCAGTTCATAAACAAAGTAGTTATGGTTGTACATCCACAAAAAACATACTTATATATACCTCATACTTTTTTCGAGGTCTGTTAAAAAATGCATGTTTCAAGACTTTAATATACACATATTTATGGTTTTTGGTGTTTCAGAAAAAAATGCAAACTTTCTTAGGTTGGATTTTTATTATTTTTGGTAATTGTGAAGCTGACTTTGTACATATTAATAACAATTTGTAAGTATATCTTCATTTGTTACATAACATTATTAACATTTTAGTATATTTACAAGCGCTAGATACATTTTCAAGTTACAAACTAACTCATGTAGAAATGTTCTTTAAAAAGATTTCAATAAGCGAAACTTTTTTATTGAATAAATAAAATATTAACATTTGTGAAGGACGCAAGCGCGTAATATTTAGATGTTATTAAATGCCTACTGCAATTTTGCATTGTTCAAAAATGGATTATATATTAACTAACTGTGTCCCACGGTTTCACTCGTGCTAAATCTATATAACCAATTCAACGTACCCGCGCGGCGTAGGCTACAGTAATTATTCTCACTGCCCGTACATGCTCAAAGCTTGCCAGATTGGTTGGAGTTCATGGTTACAGAATCGGTTTCTTAGGTTTAAAGCGTAAAGTAATATAATTAGTCTATAACCCTTCTAAATAAATGTACTATGAAATGCAAAAATATTTTTTCAATACTGACTAGTAGTTGCAGAGATTAACGCGTTGAAACGAACAAAATTCTTGAACTTTATAATATTATAATAGTATATAGTATAGATTGCTTATGAAATCTAATACTAATTATATAATTTCCATTAAGCCAGGGAAAACAAATTCTCCAAAGGGTTACCCAAAATCAAACCCTAATAGTAAATGTAAGAAAGTTCCCAAGTAATATCCAGGACAAAAATGAGGCGCCTCCTTGCGTATGTCGATTTATGTACGCATTCTAGGCGCCTTATTGAATCAGTTAACCCAGACACGTCTCCATACGTTATCATTATTCTCGTAAGTACTTTAACCAGTGTGTCATGGCTTTATTAAAACATATTTTTGTCGTGACATCTCTTATTTCATATGCGGCGTTCATGTGACATGATAATTCTATTTGGATTTTTATTTTTTGCTTATTAACCGAATACGTGATGGGTATGTGAATTATTAAATATTATTCCTAGCAATTATCATATGAGTAAAAGAGAGGACTTTCTGGGCTATTTTACATTTTCAAAATCTTCTTTTAGTTATAATCGTTAGGATATATATCAATATGTACTTACATATTTATCAAAATAAACTTATATAATGTATCCCATTACTTAAATCGCGTAGGCAAGATTTGATGGTACTGTTTTTGATTTTTATTGTATTTATATGTTGTTACATGTATATTATATATTATCAGAGACATAGTAAAACAACCTTACCTTGTTTGTGATATTATGTATAAATATACAAAATATGAATACAGTGTAACTAATTTATGTGAACAAAGATGACGACAAAAAGTTAAAATTCAATAAAGAACACATTGTTATAAGAATTTTGTATAATTTCAGAAGATGTATGAACTATTAATAATGTTTAAGAAATCATCTATACTAATATTATAAAGCAGAAGAGTTTGTTTGTTTGGTTGAACATCTCAGGAACTAAAGACTCGAATGAAAAAAATGTTTCAGTGTTAGATAGCCCATTTATCGAGAAAGACTATAGGCTATATAACATTACGCTATGATGAATAGGAGCGGAGCATCAATGAAAAATGTTGGAAAAACGGGCAAATTTTATTTCTTTTGAGAGCTTCAATTGCGTTCGCTGCATAAATGGTTAAATTTACCCAAAAATTGTGTGCAATAAAATTATTTCTCAAAAATTTCTAAATAAAAAGTTCGTGATAGCATATGGCTATCGTTTAAGCTTTACTCAATATAACCTTTTTTTATGGTAATAAAATTGTTCTAAAATAATGAATTATTTGCGAAGGTGTGTTTAAATACATGGTATTAATCCTTATCGAAATAAATACGTTACTCTTCACAGGTATTTAATTTTGAACAGAATTGCAATTTACAGTAATTAATTTAAATGAATACCTTAGTGGATATGACAGTTTTAATATAACTCGGCAGCAAAAAAATGATCAAGTACTGCGAGCGCATTTTTATATGCAGAATAATGTGGGAGATGGCGGTACCTAATAAAACAGTGCCTACAACCTACTCTCTCTAACCCATTATCTCTCTCTCTCTCTCTCTTTCATGATGCAGACATAGT
The DNA here is from genome assembly GCA_033032175.1 of Saturnia japonica. Taxonomy (NCBI): domain Eukaryota; kingdom Metazoa; phylum Arthropoda; class Insecta; order Lepidoptera; family Saturniidae; genus Saturnia; species Saturnia japonica. The sequence goes on from CM065314.1 coordinate 13,309,896, forward strand.
TGCATGCGTCAGATACATATTTAAATTTAAAGTAAAAATAAAATTATAGGATGCAGATAATTATTATGTAGATTTGCAAGTAAATAGATATTGCTGATTTAAGTATAAAAATGCCTAATACCTAGTAATATGGCGTTTTTTTAATATTAAGTCCTTACATATGAAATTGGCGTTTTGTTGAACTGGCCATTTTGATATCAAATATCTGGTTAGGAATTCTAAATTCAAATATATTTAAAATTTAGGCTTGTGTGTATGTGTTTCGAATTTAGTGATTCATTTGTTTTAGCACCATTAGATTTTTCTTTACATCGTTCTTTTCACAAAATGGAAAACTTAAAATATCACGTTATTTACCAATATGATGTCTACTGTGGCATCAATGCTGCAGAAACAGCTCGAGGTATTAATGATGTGTATGGGTAGCTACTGTAAAACAAAAAAGCACGGTACGTTTTTGGTTCCAACGTTTTCGTTCTGCAAATTTTGACCTACGAAAAAAAAAACCGTGGACTGCTGGAGGCCCTAGTAGATAATAAAGAGTTAAATGTGACCCTGGAAGCGGTTCTATCGCAAACTACGTCAGAGTTAGCGACAAGCTTCGGTTAGAGTCAAAAAACAATTTTAATTCACTTGAAACAAATTGGAAAAGTGAAAAAGCTAGAGAAATGGATAGCGCATGAATTGACTGAAGTACACCAATAAACACGTATTGAGTGCTGTGTTTAATTACTCAACTGTCACAATAATGAGGGAATTTTGAATCGTATTGTTAGTCTTTACGAAAAATTGATCCTTTACGACAATCGGAAATGCTCATCACAGTGGTTGAACCCAGGAGAACCGGCCAAATCCTGTCCCAAGCAAAAGATGACCCAGAAGGTACTGGTGTGTGTTTGGTGGAGCAGTGCTGGTACCATACACTACAGCTTCCTAAGATATGGCCAGACGATAACGGTAGATCTGTATTGTCAACATTTACAAACCATCATGGAAAAACTAGCCGTTAAACAATCAAGACTGGTCAATCTGTCTAGCACACTGCTGCTTCAGGGCAACGCTAGACCCCCATACTTCACGCCAGATGGTCGCTAAAGTAGAGAAATTGCGGTTGGAATACCTCCGACACCAGTCATAGTCCCCGAATCTTTTTCCAACAGATTACCACTTTTTTCGGAATTTGGACAATTTCTTGCAAGGAAAAAAATCAATTCTAATGAGTCTGTCTAAACCGCCTTCAAAGATTTTGTTGGTTCTCGCTCCAAAATTTTTTCAGCAATGGATTCAATGAACTATGTACTTATAAAATTTCCAAAGTTCATAGATAATAATGGTACAAACTTCGATTTATTAAAATATGTATAATTTCATAATATTTTTTTTCGTTTTATTTTCTCCATATAAAACTCTAATTTCATATGTAAGGGCCTATTATAAAGCGGTAGATAATAATGCGTGTAGATCGATATAATGCCACAGCATGACCGCAGCGTGCGACCACTCCCCGTTGAGACGTACATACCCTGTGGGTATTGTATATAGGCCCTAAGGCATGCAGTCGTTAATGGATTGAACTTCGTAGCTTTAATATAATATGTATGTACCTATACTATGACATACTTCATGTGTTGGTATGAACTAGATAATATAAATTATGCTTGAACTAATAATTGTTTTTTTTCCTTTTGATGTTAAAAATCTAATGCGGCGGGTCAGATCGACTGTTGCCGTAGCGACGCGTCTGTTGATATGTCATATAAGCCTTCTTACGATGAACAAGGTATAGATGGTTTAACAAAACAGCTCGTTATGTAAAACAGCTGAATGAAAAGCAGCCGAATTGTCATTGCGCTATGTGTAACAAAATGTTAAGCCATGTTTACATGTTTTGCAGAATGGCTTCTCTGCAGTCACAATATGCGTTTGGTGTTCAACCTTTTTTTTATTTTCATTTTTTAAGCTCGTCTTGTATACTCACTGGCCCGGGGAGACGAGTAGTTATGTGAGACTCCTATGCACTGAAATTCCACAGTGTATCATCCGCCACTTTAATGAGGAAACACGGGATTACCTAGACATTCTACCATGTCATCCCAGTGGCCAGCAATTTTTTTTTATATTTTCGAATTATTTAAATATGTTTTTTTAATGAGACATTGGCCGAAAATAATTATAATGCCTGTTTTTTTATTTCATTACAAATTACAAAAATTATTACTTTGTTAACTTATTATGCTGATTAATCAGACTAGGTTTTTTAAACTTACATTTAAATTTATGTATATTTAACGGTAAATCATAAACTTATATTTATTTACATTGTTATAAGTTAGAGAGTAAGAATTCCACACTTACACCGTATCTGTTTAACGTATATCATCACTTTAAAACTTTATTACAAATAAATTTGATGGATTTACAGTTTACAATAAAGTACACGTACCTCATTTATAAAATAGTATACGAGTCGATGTTAGTAAAACAGCACATGCCGCATTTTACCTTTAAATCATTAACAGGTGAACGATAGAAAATTTACAAAGAAACATAACTGAAATGTATATATACGGGAACCAGTTAAATTTTCACAGAGAATAAACACCGCTTTCTGGTCTGCCCACACAATAAGATTTATATTCAACGATAAAAATACCACATTGGTTCTTTCAAGTCGCCAACTGACCGAATCCACTGGATATCTTTACACTGCGTAACTCGTCGTGTAAATAAATAAACAATGTACTGTAAACTGAACTAAACATCACCAGTGACGGGAATAGATATCGTTTGTTACTCCGCTAACGATGCAGGCATCGCATCATTATATACCGAAATGGTATTTGGCGAAAACTTTTAACTCTCTATGTTTAATTTATAGATCGAACGGTTCGATAGAATTGTTTTGTTTAAAGACGTTTACGGGAATCTATAAGTTTATCTGTTTGATACTCAGTACTCAGTACTCAGTACTGAACAGTAGGATTGAATCATACCAATGTATTTTTTTTAATCGTACTTCATAGATTATCTATAAGATATTGTTTGTTTATTTGAATGTACCAATCTCTGGAACTACCATTTAGATTTAAAAAAATACCTTTGAATTTTATAGCCTGTTTATTGAGGAAGGTTATGGACTATATAATTTTACGCTAAGACCTTAAAAAGCGCAGCAGCAATTATTAATGTCAAGCAATCTGGCAAGATGTAGGCAAATACGAGAAGTGCGCTACACTTACGCACACTTGAGTTGTTATACCTATATATAGTATAAAATGAAGTCGCTTTCCGCTGTCTGTCCCCTATGTACGCTTAGATCTTAAAACTACGTAACGAATTTTAATGCGGTTTTCTCTAAAATTTAGAGAGTTTTTATAGAAGGTTTATTTAAATAATACACGCCAATTAAGTTTTTGTATAGTAGAGAAAACCCAATTATTTGTAAACAAGTCGTCAAAATTGATTTTTGGTCGCTTACATGGCTTACGCTGGCTAAACCTTATAAGATACATCAAAATAATTTTCCAAAGAATAAAATTGTATTTCTTCAAAAAGCCTAGAGAAATATCCGCGATGGAAATGTCTATTTCATAAAAATTAAAAATATTACGTTATTTGCGAAGCTATTTTCTCCAATTGAGTATTAATCTTTATCCGGATAAGTTTGTTAGTTAACTTGGGCCTTTAATGTAGATTAAGATTGTCTTTTACAGTTTTACATTGAAATGAATATCGTAGAAGATATCAGGAATTCAAAATTATTCGCTACCAAAGAAATCCTAGCTAAAAAACCTATGATAAATTATGCGACGCGAGCTAAGCGCTCTATTCGTAACTATGAAGCTACTTAACATACCAGCGCGCCTGTGTTAGTATTAGGCAGAGGTACACACCCACAGTTCGCCAGTAATAGGGGGCGAGCCTATTGCCATTAATCGGGCACAAAACCAAACTCCAAGATGCTACTGAGAATTTAATAGAAAAATAGCACTTTGCTCGACCTGAGAATCGAATAAAGGACCTTGAGCACACCAGACCACTAGACCACCAGGACCACTAGACTAATGAGGTAATTATGAACTGTCTATATTAAAGTGGTATTAGTGTTTATCAGGCTTTTTAAAGCATAAAATACATCACTTTTTAAATTGTACCCGTGCGAAGTTGGGGTCGGTCTCTAGTTTAACTATATAAAAACGAAATAAAATCGACAAATCAGTAAAATCATTATTTTTTATCGTTTGCTGAAAAATTAATAAAAAGGTAATAATTGCGAACGAAGTTAATTCTAAAATCAAAGCTTCTGAGTAAACAGTTAATATAATATGTATAACACATCTAAAAGCGTTGGCATACCATGTGCCGCTTACGAAATGTTATTCAAACAAACATAGAAGTAACAAATGACTGAAACAGATAATTGTCATGTTTATCTTGCTTATTATTAGGAACTAACTATACAGATCAAATGAAATCACATTTAATGATTTACGTGGGACTTTTGTAAGCATCGGTGACAAGGCGAAGCGTCAAGGTTTTTCAATGCTCACCGGGAACTATGTCAACGATATTTATCTAAATTAATTAATTTATAGGATCTGTCTTTACATATAATTTTATTTCCTAATTTTGTGATTTTGAATTTTTTCTCTGTCGATCTGCCAAAAATCTAAAATACCTACTCAACAATACTATAATAATAAACATTTGCCACTTGCACCAATATATTATGTATAGTTTAGTTGTGTCATAATTTGGTTTAACTTCTTAAATATGATTTAAAGGTTTTATTGCAAACCGCCCTTAATGAATAACCTTTATTTTACAAGGAAACTTAAATAAGTTAAAGTAGTGTTCACATAGACTTCGGAAATGTAAAAAATTATTCATCTTTAAAAATGTTTATTTCATCCATATAATTATTGTTCTATAGTGTACAAATGGCATTATAATATTGGTTTTAGACCTGAAGGTTTGGATGGATATCTATTTACTTTTGGTAACTTTTTAAAACTATGAAGGAACAGAGAAATCTCTTTGATAATTTCTCTCTACTTGGGGCAGCTATACTCTAGCAATACCTCTACCCTACAAAGGATCACAGCCAAATATAACTTTAGTTGTATTCCTGCGGTAAAAAGGATTCCCAAAACTCCCGAGGAAAAGAGTTTTTAAGGTCGACAGCGCGCTAGTGATACCTCTGGTATTAGTAATCATTTACCACACTTTTTTGCCAATTTAGGTGTATATAAAAAAAAAGTGAAACTTGGAAGAAAATTACTAATTGAAAACAGTTACAAAGTAATTAATAGATTACCTACTTGTTAAACCGTTGTTCTATAGACAATTTTTTTGCTAAACACATTTCATTAATTTTCGGCATGATAGAGCACTACTTATTAAGTTGCCGACATAATAATTTTTATAAGCCATTAGAAATATATTATAATTACAAAAAAATAAAAATATATTATAAAAATGTAAAAAGAAAACAAATTGACTTCGTTAATATATATCAACAATAAACACACTGTTTATAGCTATAAACTTATACATATAAATGGATCTTAATATTTTTTACATAACACTTTCTTAAAAGTATATAATATATTAACCCAGTAATCATAGCAATTGTAGATATAGTTTGAGATATAATCTTGTACATAGAAACACTAGGGCAGGGATGTTCAAATAGTCTAACGCGTAAGAGCTTTTCGAGTCGATCGCGGGAATTCCCGAGAAGTGTTTACCATGAAATTATCACGTCGGCTATCACCCATGCACTGATACATTGAATATCGTCTTTTTTTGTTTTTAATATAATTTTGGTACGTGAACTATATATTCGAAGAGAAATATAAGCGGTTGAATAAAAAAAAAATCTTCTTAGATAACAGTACTATAAGGATCTACTTATTTGTGCAAGTCACCATTTTCAGAAATGAAATTAATGAAATCTAATAAAAATATGCGTATAATGTGAAAATCATGCATCAAGAGTCCAAAAATAAATTGTGATTATATAGTAAGTGTAACTATTTACTATATTACATTACGTGGTTTTCTGTCGTATTTATAGTAGGTTCGCAGTCGATTTTAGGCAAAATATGTTCTGTGGTACTTAAATCGGTATAAAATATATTCAAACAATCAAATATGTTAAATCACATAATTTTTTTAAATATTTAAACTGACAAAATTACTTCGCACGGACTCGAATATTAGAAAGCATATTGTAATATTGAATATAGTGAAAAAGGAAAAAAAATAAAGAGATAAACTATTCAAACAGTTATAGCAAATTTTCTTCAGGTTGTGTGGTGTCATATTGAGAATGCTAATCGAGATTCGTTATTCAGTTCGCAGGTTTGTCTTTGAGTTTACAATTTATTTTGCTCAGATGTGTAATGAGATAATGTAAATATTGTTATAGTCATTTCATTTCATGCTATGCTTTTTTTGTAAAACCTTAAAAATTGGTATTATGAAGTAAGGGGATGTAGAAAAATATATTCAATCATCCAAGCCGGCGCTGCATGGTGGCGTCTCTCTTACATGTACATTAGGGATTGGACTAAATAGTATAGCAGGGTGTTAGTACTCGATTGAATTGCAACCATATACATAGTGAAATACCTGATATAGATCCACATTTTTTGATCATTCCCTCTTTTATTAACTATATTAATGCTTTGATTAAAAATAGAGTCTACGATAAAGTGCGTACGTAGCGTTCATTTTACATACAAATATATGCATTTATATTCTTAGATATTTATTACTTAAATTATTGTAAACTGATACATTAATAAGTTAACAATCGTTGGGTAATGAATGTAAGAAGACAATGATGTCATCGTTGTTATTCTTCGAAACGTTAAGTAAATATTTACAATAACAATGCATGCAAACATTGATTTTCATATCAAATATTGACATTTATATGGATTATTTTTCTATGGAAATATGAGGTACTTAGATATAAAGTTACCTTGTTGGTTTAGTTTTAGCATATTCTACGAAAACACCATTATCTTTTATGTATCTTCGTTGAGTGACTTTCTGAGAATTCTTGGTTGTAGGAAAGCTCATATTTTTTCACAACATATTGTAGGTTAGGAATAAAATATTAGTTTATATATTATTAGTTGAAGATGCATTACCATTACGCCTGTATTCCCCGAAGGGTTAGGCAGAGGTGTACTAATGTACACCCACAATTCGCCGAGTATGTTTTTAGGTCCCATGTAATAGGGGGCGAGCCTATTGCCATTAATCGGGCACGAAACCAAACTCCGAGCTGCTACTGAGAATTTCATAGGAAAACCCCAATAACACTTTGCTCGACCTGGGATTCGAACCCTGGACCTCGCTCATAGCAGTCGCGCTTACGACCACTAGGTTAACGAGGCAGTTGCATTTCATATTTAGAGATATACAACTAAGTTTTTGATTGGTTTCTCTGTAACGTAAGATCTGATTATACGACTTGTCGTGATGTATGGATTTAAGTACTGGGCTAATTAATAAGGGAATTTGAAGGATAAGGTTAGCGTGGTATGGACATATTACGAGGAGGAATGAAACGCATATTATAACTAGATGGATTTTAGTTATTAAGATGAACAGGTATATAAGTAGAGGAAGATCGAAAAAGGTATAGATGGATTATTAAGTGAGGAATGATATGCAAATAAAAGTGTAAATAATGAAATGACAGTTGATAGATGAGAGTTGTAGAGATAAACATTTTGCGCCAAACCTATTTAAGTGTTAGAATGGTAATATGAAGAAGTTATAGTCCTCTATAAATTTTAATTCTATATTTTTAATCGAATTATTTTCATAATCGAGAATTTTTGACCTTGAGTATATTCGTCAACGACGCTTGTGCAATAAATCCGAACTTTCTAATCAATATAAATCATAGTAAGACTATATTTTAAATTCTAGGGTATTATTTAGAACTAGCAGTGAACAAGGTTTCACGCGTATTAAATCATTTATTCCACCAACTCTCTGCCGCGCCGCCACCTACGCATCCCTGTAGCCTCGCGTCGTTCTCATGTTCCGTACTTGCATACAGCTTGCCAGATTGCTTGAAGTTCATAGTTACTGCTCCGCTCTTTAGAGCCGTAACGTGAAGTTTTATAACCTATAACCATTCAATAATAAAGTATTTCTGAAATCTGACTGGTAATTTAAAAGATTAGCGGATTGATACAAACAAAAAAAAGCAATCTCTCAAGCTTTATAATAATATCACAGATGCACCAATGATTTAATATAATTTATCGTGGAGTTGGATAAACGTGTGTTGTCTTACTGCTTTTCATTTAAATTTCTAACAAAAAGTTCATTTTGTAAAAGTAAATTTTGTAGCTGAAGCTTTGTTTGAAATTAACAGTTTGGGTCCTGTAGTATCTGGCTTTGGCACATCCATTAAATTACTCGTTGAGTAGAATTTCCGTGAAACAAACCTTGCGATCACAATAATGAAAATTATGTTCTTTTAATATTTAAATTATTTTTACTTTTGTTTAAGGTAGTAAATTAAGTATTTGTAAATTAAATAACGTATCAAATAAAACCTTCCTCCTATTTATGAATAGTAAATCCTTTTTTTGCATATTAAATCACGAAATTTTCTATAATAATTGCAAATCGAGGAGCTTCAGGTTCCTCAGAGACTTACGAGTATTTGACTCCAGAGAATGCTGCAATACTTTGGCCATATAGCTCAAAGGTCCTCCAACAATCTGGAGATATTTATATTCACGATAAAGCTGGAAGGAAGGAGACTAAGGGGACGCAACCCCATAAAGTGATCCGACCAAGTGTCCAAACAGCTAAAAACAAAGACCGCAGAAGCACTTAATCACGCTAAAGACCGCGAAAAGTGAAAGCTACATTGTCGTGAGTAGGACCGAGAGCATCACGACCCTCAGCAATGGGGTTTCGAATGGACGAGGAGGGATCTGTGGCCGACTGGATGGCAACCACCATGCACATAGTGATAAACTCCTCATAGTGGCACTTTTTGGTTTGCCATGTTTCTGGACCTACCAGTGTATGTTCAACTGCCTAGAGGGTTGCAGGCCATCATGACAGCAATGACTATCGAAGGATCATAAATCTCTCGGTGGTCGCGTTTCTTTTAGGATTGTACTGTGTTTACCATCATACACAGAGCCATAAATTACTCGTGCAACTATTAAAAAAATCACAGCCTAAACACGGAACCAAAGATGTGTTCTAGAACTAGAACGCGTCAATGAAAACAATTTTTAACAAAAAAGAAAACCAATTTCTATTATTTTCAAGAGTTTCCTGGTGTATCTTTGAATTCGAAGATCCAATACCAATTAAATTATAATGCGACCATCTTTAAGATATCTCCTATCCAACAAAAATATAATCATTGAAATCGGTTCATAAACAAAGAAGTTATAACTGAACATTCATAAAGAAAAATATACATCTAAATTGAGAACCTTCTATTTTTTGAAGTCGGTTAAAAACAGGCTGCCTCTTTCATACAATATTCATAACATACCATCACGCCTGTATTCTCCGAAGGGTTAGACAGAGGTGAACTAATGTACACCCGCAGTTCGCCGAGTATGTTTTTAGGTCCCATGTAATAGGGGGCGAACCTATTGCCATTAACCGGTCACGGAACCAAACTCTGATATGCTACTAAGAATTTCACTGGAAAAACCCAATATCACTATGTTCGACCTGGGATTCGAACCCACGACCTCGCCCACAGCCGTCGCGTAAGCCACTAGGCTAACGAGGCAGTTACAATTAGCTATATACAATATTCGCTTGATGAAAATAAGTTACAGCAAAAATTTTAAGATAAGTCAACACAAGAATAATACGAAAGGAAAGTTAATACGTGCAAGAAACACAAAAGACTAAGGCTAAATCTATAGAGCGTACTCAGTCTTAGCTTAGCTCAAATTTCGCTAAGTATTTACTCAGCGCAATCTTAGGTTTCGAATTTATAGTCGAGTTACGCTAAGCTTATGCTTAGCTTTATCTGAGTGTCTGGTCAATTAACGTTTCAATACCGCATCGAGACTGGTAAATTTCTTTAACAGAAACAAATAATTTAATCACGATTATGTATAGAAAATTAAAAAGCTATTTAAAACATAATTTAAATTGTGTAATTGTATAATAATGTTCGACTTGCTTTAAAGTAAAAATAACAGATTATTTGTATATAAAATAAAAAGATTAAAGTTTCAAACATTATCGAGAAACAACTACAAAAAACAAGAATAACAAAACGTGTACGTAATAAAAACAGTAATTTCTATGTAGTATAAGCCAATGAGAATTAAGCAATACAGATAATTTAAAAAGTATATAAAATGACTGTTACGTCACTATTATTGCTATACTACTTTTTATTCGTATAATACCCAAGTTTTCCGTAAGTCGTCGAATTCGATGACTTCAACTTTACTCTGGTAAAGTTGAGGAAATGCTAAGCTTGCGACTATAAATTTCAATTTCGGAACTTAAGGTTGAGATAAGTTTGAGCATAGTTTAAGTACGATCTACAGATTTCAGGCATAGAGCTTTATGAAAAAAGAAGTGTATATTGCGTTAACGTAACCGTCGACTAACCGTGTTGCTTCACCACGTCCTCAACGATAAACACGATGTAGAAAACGTAAAATGTCCGTATGTAGTAGTTAACAACCGCTTGTGCACATAAAAGTGCCTTGGAATTTAATTATAGAAAAGAGACGCGTTTATAACAATTCATTCAGTTTTGTGCTAAACTGTTTTTTTTTTTTTATAAATTTGAAATTGCTTTCCAAACTTAAAATCTTCGTATTATCTCCGTAGTAATTCTTTTATTTGAAAGCCAAACAAAGAGCATAAAGGTTCCAAAGCGTTTTCAAAATTTTATTATTTGTGCGTACCTGCGTTTAGTTTTATTCAATACTAACGGTGCCCAGCGACTCTGCACGCGTTTGTTACCTACGCTGTAATTAATTTCATCCCGTAATTTTATTGTTATTGTTATTGAAAATTCCTACAGCATATCAATTGATGAATGACATATAATCCCCGTGTACAAAATTTCATCAAAATCATGTGCCAAAACGGCATTTTTTTCGATTTCTATAAGTATTATTGAAAATTTTTATTGTTTAACTTTTATCAGAATCGATCAGATTTGAGATTGATCAGAATCGGTCAAGGCATTTCTGAGTTAAATCCGGACATAAAAATAGGGCATATTTGTGATCTGTGGAAACTGGAAATTTGAAAACTAATTTACATAAACAGATTAAACAACAGATTTATTAATAACTAGCTGTGCCCTTTGTTTCACCTGAGTTTTTATCCAACAAATACCGCGCCGCCAACGCGACGGACCCGTGTAGTCTATCATAATTGATATCACTTCCCGCAAGTACAAATTATTTTAATTTTTCATTTTCTCCTGAACTATGTGTCCTAATTACATACTAAAAAAGAAAAATTTAAATTGTTTTAATGATGAAATAACTTTGTTCGTAGGGATTAATATAATAAGCCTAAAAATAAAGCTCAAAATCAATTTTTAATCTTCAACATAAAAACTCTCAAAATATCTTATTGTGGCTTATGCTATTAAGAAATAGGCATATGTTATAGGAGACTTTTTTAGATATACTAAAGAACAATATTTTTGTAGAATATTATATTTACGTATCACTAACCATTACGCCAGCGCATGCGGATAAAGTAGTTCGGGAAGACTTTCACTTCGACTTTACTTAAACAAAAATCAATATTTAAGGCTAGCTGAGAGGTTTAGCTTAGTTCCAGATAGCCTATACTATTTTTCGTGAATCTGGCTATCATATACAAAAAGAATTTTTCGAATCCGACCATTACCAGTTGTCCAGAGATTACCATGTTTAAACAAACAGACAAAAAAAACTCGTCCGCTTTACTAAATTATTAATAGTATCTTACACGGACTGACCTCGGAACACGACAAACCAAAAGAAAATCATACATGTGTTTAACACTATGTGTATGATGGTCGCGATCCCTACAACCCCGCTATATTACTGTATATACACTGACTAATCTTTGAACACGATAAACCAAAAGAAAATTATAGATGGTTTTTTTCTTTCTCACTGACTATACTGTTAGCCTAAGGGGCCCTAAAGAAATAGAGCCACTTATGGCTTTGACAGCTTCACCAGGCTTGGGGGCGAACGCTTAAGGCATTCAGCCGCGAAAGCGTGAGCAACATGCGCACAAAGGTGCCAAAGTGGCCGGCCGGACATCGGCTTGGGCTATTACCGCGATTGTGAAAAGGTCGCGAACTGACTAATTCCCTATCTGTAGAAAATTCGAGCTACACTAACGCATACATATATACATGTCCCTGCCTCCTGGGAGAAAGGAATGAACATGTATATATGTATTTAGTATTCTGGAAACATTATCGAAAGTAACTATCGTAAAAAATGAAAAAAAGGTCCCTTACAGAATCTATGTACTTATGTGGTGTGCACGTATGTATGTACATATTGTGTGTAATGATATGTGTGGGTAGCTACGTGATTGCAAGTGCAGTGTCACCTGTATCGCGCGAGCGGCTGCATGACTCAAGGGTTCTACACCGAGGGAACGGATCTAGGCTTGAGTTGCCGTAAGAGAGGGAGGACATGACGGGTTTGCGGGAGCGAAATTAGCCGCCCGTCCCCTGAGGAGGGAACGGTGGTTTCGCGTGCGTGGGCGCGAGCACGCTTTGTTTGGAGAGACGGTGGAGTAGTATTTGTTTATTTCCTCGATCTTATAAACGGGCTCGGCGAAGATATTCGCGACCGGAGTTGTTCGCGTGGGATGTTCGGTTTTGGGGGTTAAGTCACGGCAGCTTTGACCAACGGATTCACGTGATTCGAAGCAGTGTAGAAGTACGATCGCGTAAGATATTTAATATACGATTCGACCAACGTACCAAGGGGCTTTGTTAATTTTACGTAAGAATAGGGTTTGGAGGATTTAGAATTCTTTAATGTTGATCTTTGACGTATGTGCGAATGTAGCGCAGCTTATATGTCATGATAGGACGGACATATGTTTTGTATAATGTAAGCTTATGTCTCACGAACAATTTGCTTAGTATCAAGGAGTGAGTCTATGTGTATTGTAAATCACCCTTATTTTTTAAAACAAGAAACACTGTTATTTCTTCCTAATAGCATAAATATGAATTTTCATAACCCTAAATTTAGAAATAGTGGGTTCTTCATACAGTCTTTCATCCCCTATTTCACCTCTTAAAGTTTTATTTTCACTACATAAGGTAAGCCAATGTCTTGCTTCAAGGTCCAATTTATCTCTATACCAAAATTCATCAAATTTGTTTTGATGCGTTCTTCGTACAAACCTTCATCGTCTATTTCAGGGCGTGAAATGCAACAGACAGGACAGACAAAGTTACTTTCGCATTTATAATATTAGTATGGATTATTCATTTCATTATGCTGTCGTTCTCTATGGTGTCAGTAAATTACCCAATAGCAGAATAACGACAACAGTTTATAATAATAAATTTTTGAAATTAATTCTCTCTCTCTCTATACCTTTCTTTGTTTCTCTTTAACTGATACTTTAGCATGGTAAAAATAGCAAAATATCGATAGTTGTGGTGTCCTTTTTGTTTTCTATAATAGGGATTTTTATATTGTTAACACAAATCTGAAAAGTGAATAAAAGAAGGTCGATTTTTTGGAGTGATCGATCTTTTATACCTCGATTTATTGTGAATCGATACATCAGAGTTTGATTCGAATCGTTTTTTTTCGGAATGAATTGCCTAGCAGCGATGCGGCACTCGACTTGCTTGTGTGTTTATATCCAACCTCGGATGACCACTTATTAATATGATTCATTATATAGATGTAAGGTCAACCTCATATTGGAAAGTTCCAAATTCTCTGAAACTGTACATTTTTTAACTTTTTGTAAACTTTCAATAATCATCATTTTACAAACCAGTTTCAAAGTTTCAACCAATACAACTGAAGAGCTATTTTATAGCATTTTTATCAAAAAAATGTTCGACGTGATTTTTTAAATCGATATAATTTTTTTATTTATGAACTTATTGAAGTAAAACAAACACTAAATGTTAAGTGAACCTTACCAGAACATATTAGTGAAAACCGTTTCCAAATCGGTTATGCCGTTTCTGAGATTAGCGCGCACAAAAGTTGGCAAACAGACAAACAGACAAAAATTCTAACAATCATTGTTTTGGGTTCTCCTGCGTTTATAGAGACCCCTAATAATAGTTTTTCTCATATATCTTCTATGTACAGACATCGATCAGATACGTTTTTATTATATGTATAGATATAGAATAGATAGATAGATATAGAAGATAATATAATTTGTTCAGTACATTTACTGATATGGAAGGTAAAAAATATACCTTCCCGAAAACAATATTTTTTTACATAACCCACACAATTTTCCCTTATACATCTTTATGCATAATTTTAAGTGTTCATTTTTGAGGTGAAACATCTAATGCGGCGGAAACTGGTTTTGGTCCCAACATTGGCGGTGTGAAGCTGATTTCGTTTTTCTTTGTAGACAGAACTGCATCATTTCAAAGTGTCATGTTAAAACATGGATATATTGAAAGCGGTTGGTAGGGATCGCGACCACCATACGCATAGTAATAAAATAAACATCTTCCTAGTAGCTTTCGTTTGGTTTGTCGTGTTTCAGGATCAGATGTTTCACATCTGCCGGGCGTCAGGTGATGGCCACCCGTGATAGATTTTTAAATATTGGAACTAGTGTTTGCCCTCTGCTTCGTTTCCGTTGTCTTTGCATTGAAACGACTTGAGCGCAACCTATTGTAAAGTGGTTGTACTAAAAATACTCTCTCTGATATTTCGTCGCAAAGGGATGAATGGCTTAAGAACGCGTTGGAGATAAGCAAACAAACAAAGAAACATTCATTTCTATATCATCTATATTACAATAATGATCATCATCAGTTTGAATTTGTCCTCTGCTGAACATAGCCTCATTCAAGAATTTCCACTGGTTTTGATCTTCGATTCTCTGTATTGAATCCAGTCCATAGAAACCATAGAAAACGAGTTATCTTGAACCTCTTGTCGTGGTAGGTATGCATAGCCCGGAATGATAATAACAAATGTCAATTTATCGTTTTCTTGGATTATAAATTTTTCTTTACGTCGGTATATTTCACTCATTCTGCCGAAACATTATTTTATATGAAAGTTACAAGTATCGTAAATCTGATACGTAATAAACAAATCGTAATTATTACATTTACTGCATGTATTGTAATATTTGATACATCTCTGGATGATTCTAGTTAATGAAACAATATTGCTATATACTAGGTATTTGGCAACGAAATATCATAAAAATAATATTATTTTATGTTGGATAAATCGTTTACCGTAATATGAATTGCATTGTTAGTACTTAAAGAAGAATCGCGATTGATATTTGCAACAAAATTACTCATACCACCATATATTGTTCTAATAATAATAATAACAAAATATGTACCTAATAAATTTTACATTGTTACACAACATACAATAAATTGTAAAGAGCTCTATAGAAATGGTAGATTGCATTGTAGAACCGAGATGTAAGGTTTTATTCCAACACAGGTTTTTTTTTATGTAGCTCACTACACTACTTCACGTAGGAATAATGAAAGTCGCCTATTTAAGTCATGTATAAAATAAACTATACATATATTTTTATTTGCACAAGCCAACAAATATTGAATTGTTTGTATTGTTAAGTGCTACACAATCGAAGCGCTGACAAACGCGGGCTAAATGCAATGAATACAAGACACTTTATAAAAATAAAAAATCATTGAATTTTACGAGTTTTCTGATATATCTTCCAAGTTCGAGGACCGATGCCAATGAAATTGATAGCATCTACCCTTGAACCGGGGATCGATGAAATGAAGGAGACCATCATTGAGGTATATCCCCTTTCCATCAAAAAAGAATCATCTAAATCTGTTCATAAACAAATAACTTAAGGCTGAACATCTATAAACATATATATTTATATTTAATGAAGTCGGTAAAAAACAAATTCCAGTTTAATCCAGTTAAATCCAGTTAAAACTAAATAAGTATTGTCAAACTATTACATTGCGAGCGAATAAATACGTGATTTGTTATTTTTTATTTTTTTAAATAAATTAAATTATCTTTAATATTTTTCATAAAATTCAAATGCTCTTTCTATAATTTGTTATAATATATTTGTCTGTGATTCCAAAACATAACCTTTTTATATTGACTTATCTAGTTTGACTGGTTACATCATAAATAATAACAAAACTGGATTATACTGTAATTGTAAAGAAATATATTTTTTAATATTTACTTTTTGCCATCAGAAGCACCAACAAATTTAGTTATGTCGAAAAATAAGATTGAGATCCCTATTAACGGCCCTCAGATCGCTCTTTTTTTTAAGTCGAAAACATTTAATTTCATACTAAATTGCTTTCGCTTTCGTAATCAAATGTCGGAACGAAAGAATTTTCGAATCGACGCAAATGAATTTAGAGAGCTCTGTTTATGAAATCGCTTTTTTTTTTGTTACTATATTTTTCTGTGAAATTCCAAACGGACGTCAACGTCCATTATGTTTTCCTGCTTTTCAACAGCTCCGATTGAAGTTATGTATGTGTTTACCTGTTTCAGGGACGTGCTTGTAGTTGATCACGTCCGTTGGTGAATTTTTAAATGAACTCTTTGTGAATATTTTTATCTATTCGGATTTAAATAAATAATTTGTACAATAAATAAAAAATATTATAAAATAATTGAAAATGTAATTACTTTGACACTGCCGTTAATCGGGATGAAAAACATATTGCATAAATAAACTCTTAATAATTATGTATTACATTTACATACATATTTACTTTTTAATTTGCGAATCACAATTATAATTAGGTTATAATCTCTTTCAGAGCCTAATTAAATTTGCTTGCAATGTATGTGAAAGTTATGTTTGCTATTATAAAAATGGGATTCCGACAACCTCTCATATAATGTTAATAAAACCTTATTGTAAAAATCACTCGGGTCTGTAATAAATCCGGGGACACGCCAGCATTACCATCATTTGTGGTGAAAGAACTGCGTTTCGAGAATTGTCATTTTTTTACATTTCATGATTTTCACGGGATATAGTATATTAAAGGTAATTCCGACAATATGCTTATAAAATAACAATAAACTTGTCAGAAAATCTATTGTGACGACAAACTTGTGTATCGTTTTTAGAGTACCGAACTCTAATGTGAATGACCAGTTTAAGGTGTTGAGATATACCATTTTTTTAAGTTCGTATTTTATTTGCATATCTAATGTTATAAAAAAATAAGAATATAAACACTACATATATAAATATTATATCTTCTTTTATCTACATAATTGATTAACATTTAGTTTCTCTAAATCAAAATTTCACCTAAAACGAACTTAGAGAGTGTTCAAAACGAATATAGTAACAAATCGGCGGGTCACTGATTGAACGAGATCTGCGCCTACATTCACTCGCTACTTCTATTCCATTGGCTTTGAGAATTGTAAACGCTCTATTAAACGAAATTTATATACAAAATAAACGAATTATTGATACGCAAACTCCATAATTAACATTTGGTCCTTCAAGTCGGATCAAAATCTGCAAGATCAGCACCTAAAGAAATACATCAGCTGAGAAAATCGAAATCACAACGAACAGTTTGAAATCCATACTGGTCAACGGTCAGGTATTCAAAATCCCTTTATTTCCCATCATATTACGGTTTTATTTTGTGTCTAAATTGTGTTTTGTTAGTGATTATTTATCGTTTTTGGATACTAATATCGTGAGTTTAAAATTTACGCCGTTTATTCATATTTTCTAACCGTTTTTATAATCTCTAAAAATGAATTTAAACGAAAATACGTATAAAGAAGGAAGTTCTACGTCTACTTCAATAAGTCAGAAGTCTATGCAGAGCTTATAAAACAAAGAGGCACAATAAAAGGTAGATTAACGTTATTTGAAAAAATTGTTGCAAAAATAAGGAATATCGAATTGTCAAAAACACAAATAGCCGATTTAAATTTACGTATGCAAACAGTGTCTGAACTTTTTAAATCATATAATGCCCTTCAGGATGATATCGATCGAATTACAGACGAGTCAGAATTCATGGATCAGTTACAATATCGTGAAAATGTAGAAGAGTTATATTATACAAATATGGCTATCGCTAAATGCATTTGTGATGAAAATAATTCCAAAAGTTCACGCGAACCTTTATCAAACGGTTCTTCTACGGTACAACTGCCACAAATAAAAATCCCTGCATTTGACGGTTCGTATGATAACTGGCTTGAATTTAAAAATTCGTATGTTCCTATGGTTCACAATCGTACCGATTTAGATTCAATTCAAAAGTTTCATTATTTACGTTCCTCTCTGACCGGGTGTGCGTTACAAGGCATCAGTGCCTTAGAATTCACAGCACAAAATTACTCCCACGCTTGGGACCTGCTAGAAAACAGATTTCACAATAGTCGCCTGTTAATACACAATCACGTGAAGTCTTTATTTACCGCACAACCTATAAGCAAAGGATCGCCATTGCTTATTAGAGATCTAATAGATACCTATTCAAGAAATTTACGCTCACTTCAAACGTTAGGCGAACCTACAGAATCAAGGGATACTCTAATTATATATTTGATAGTCTCAAAGCTTGATTCATTCACGGAACGCGAATGGGAACGTCACAAGAGTTCTCTCTTGCCTACAGATAATTCCGTTACCGCCATAAAAATAAAACTAAACGATTTGATCACTTTCCTAAAAAATCAAGCAGACTCATTAGAAATGGTTTATGTAAACCATATTAAACCAACTCAAAACGTTAAGTATTCTAATATTATCAAAACACCACACTCATACGATCACAAAAAACAGTCGTCATCCTATGCGCAAAATAGTTACAGCTATGTATCTATCTACACTTAATAACAACAGTGCCAACGCGAAACCTACCAACCACTATAAGCGCATACGCGTTTGTATTATGTGTAACTATAATCATCCACTATATACCTGCACTAAATTCATTAATCTTTCAATCCAAGATAGGTTAAAGGTAATAGAACAAAATCAACTTTGCCGAAACTGTTTACGTGCCGGTCATACGTATGTAGAATGCATGTTTGGGTCTTGCAAACACTGTAACAAAAAACATAATACACTGATACACTTAAGTAACAATTTAAATGTACATGGGGCGGCGGAGCGTGCGCCGCTTGTAATGACGCAGGCGCCTGACCAGCTCACCCCTTCCACTTCGAGTGCGATGCATGCTACAGCTCATTCATGCCATTTCACTAATAATTACTCTAAACGAATAGCCACAAAGTCTGTTTTGCTATCAACTGCATTGGTAGATGTCGCGGCCAGCGATAACAGATATTATACGATACCCGCTCTCTTAGACAATGGAAGTCAAAATTGTTTTATTACAGACGATCTATGTAAACGATTAAACGTTCAAATAATACAATCCACTATTCGAATTGTCGGTGTCGGACAGTTCGTCACCGAATCTACTCAGTCATGCGATATCACTATATTATCAAAGTTAAACGATTACACAACTCATCTTCGGTGTGCAGTTTTACCGCGCATTAAATCGTGTTTGCCGCCGATAGACATAAACGCACAATCTATACGTATTCCACAACAAGTTCAGCTTGCCGACCCCGCTTATCATACGTCTTCAGAAATCGATTTATTGATAGGCGCGGATAAATTCTGGGAGTTGTTAGATGAAGGCAGAATAAGACTGTCTAATGGTCCATTCATACAAAACACAAAATTAGGATGGATCATTTCTGGTCCGTTACACACTGATCATATGCGTACTAATAATCAGATTCAGTGTCATTTATCTGTAAATTTAGATGCGAGTTTTAAGTCGTTCTCGAGGCTCGAAGAAATCAAGCCTTCTCGGATACTCGCTGAGGACGAACTTATATGCGAAGATATATTTAATAATAAGAATAAACGTGAAAATAATGGTAGGTTCTCGATTAGGATTCCGTTTTATGAGTCACCAGAGGTGCTTAGTAACTTATACACGTCAACGACAACTCAATTTTTAACATTACAACGGAAACTTAATCGTTATCCTGAATATACGTGGTTATACTATACGGATATCATTTATGACTCTCAATATCTAGGACATATAACACGGGTGGATAATTATAATTTTACTAATTATTTCAGGCCACATAATGGTGTACCTACTTAGAAAACAAAGTTCGACCACAGAATTACATGTTGTAATCTATACGAGTACCATTACAACTTCGAAAAAATCACTAAATGACGTAAAGTTAGGTAATCTACTACCTCGAAACGATATATCTTTTATTTTAGAAACTTTTACTCAAAAGGATCGACGTAAATTAGAATTTATGTCATGGCGACAAGATCAACCAGAACCTTGCGATGGTTATCGTCTCAACATCGTGACCTACGGCCGCGGCTTAACTAGTGCACCAGTCTTAAATCTTCGGTGTCAGAGACAGCTCACGCTAGAGTGTGATGATGACGTCATCGCTCGCTTCAAAAAGAAAACCTTTCATGTAGATGCATCACAAAATGCTTACGGTACGTGTTCATATATACGCACCTATAATAATTCCTCGGTTTCGGTGAAGTCGTTTTGTTCCAAGATTAAAGTGGCTCTGATTAAACCGGTAACCATTCCTCGTCTCGAATTATGCGCGGCTTTAATCGGCACTAGATTATACGGTAGAATAATTAAATCTATGACAATTAAATTTAATCAAGTTTATTTTTGGACCAATTCTACGATCGTAATGGGATGGATCCGTATGTCTCCTCACCTCCTTAAAACTTTTGTGCAGAATCGAGTAATCGAAATAAATGAGTTGACCAAGAAATCTATGTGGCTGCATATAAATAGTGTAAATAATCCCGCTGACTTAGTGTCGCGAGGTATCAAACTTAATGAACTTACAACATGCCAATTATGGTGGCATGGGCCCGCATTCTTAAACGAATGTCATTCGAACTTTTCGAAAGGTTTCTCTTACTATAATTATAACGAATTACCGGAATTGAAATCGCCAGTGGCTAGCATGCTATACACCATGACTTATGGCCCTTTTGACTTCTACGCTTTTTCGTCATTCCAGCGAATGAGGCGAGTTGCTGTATTTCTTCTACGATTCAGTCAAAATACGCGAATTATAGATAAAACTCAACGTCAAACCGGCTGCTTAACAGTGGATGAGCTGCGAGCGTCTCTTACTATGCTCACACGACTCGCACAAATCCAGTCATTCCCTAAAGAGTACACCAATTTACTTAAAAATCAAACACTGCAGCAAAGTAAGAAACTATCTAGTTTAAACACATTCTTGGACTATGATAATATAATTCGAGTAGGCGGTCGATTATGTAATTCATTGCAATTCAATTTTGATACAAGCATATCCGATATTATTGTGCAGTAAACATAAATTTACACGATTTTTTTTTCACGAGAACACGTTAGATTACTTCACGCAGGACCACAACAGTTGTTGTCAACTATACGAGAAATATGGTGGCCTATAGGTGGTAGACAATTGGCTAGGAAAACTTTTTTTGACTGTGTTGCGTGTAGTCGAATGTCAGGGAGGACGTTAACACATGTAATAAGCAACCTATTACTACCAGCTTTATCATTCAAACCTTGCTGGGTTGATTACGCTGTGCCAGTTAACATATTAAATTGCAAAGGCACAGGATCTAACCTTGTAAATATAATGTGTCTATTCGCCTGTTTCAGTATTCGCGCTATACATTTGGAATTAGTTTCTAATCTTATAATACTTCTAATGATTACATATTCGATCTGAAACTTTTTATTTCGCGCAGAGTCAAACCGCCCGAAACATTTTTATACAATAAAATTAAAACAAAATATTATATTAGAGCAATCTATTGACTTACTTACATATCTACTTCATTTTTTTTAAACCAAATTCGACACAATTTTGACACAAATCGGTGCTGTCCTTACTTCCCAACCGGCGTCCTCAATATCCAGAAACCCTAAATCTCCAACTTCTTTGTCCTATCCTTTTTTTCTAATCAACCTACCGTTGACTGCTCCGGCTTATGAAGACCTGACAGAGGTGCCGTATCAACAACTCACACGATATTCTCTACTAGTGGAGAAGATGAGACAACATTTCTGGAAGCGCTGGTCTCAAGAATACGTTTCGAAACTACAGATCAAACCAAATGGAAGACTAAGACCGGTGACATCGCTCGTGATACAATGGTATTGGTGAAAAAAGATACACTTCCTCCACTGAAATGGCGTCTGGGCCGTGTTATACAAACATTTCCTGGCAAGGATGGCGTGTCTCGCTTGGCGGAGATTAAAACTTCTACTGGAACTATACGAAGGGCATCTTCAAAAATTTGTCCGCTACCATTATAACCAAAAGACGATATCACGTCATGAGGTTCCTGTTGGAAGGCGAAGCTTCCAAGGCGGGGTCCATGTTCAAAACGAATATAGTAACAAATCGGTGGGTCACTGATTGAACGAGATCTGCGCCTACATTCACTCGCTACTTCTATTCCATTGTCTTTGAGAATTGTAAACGCTCTATTAAACGAAATTTATATACAAAATAAACGAATTATTGATACGCAAACTCCATAATTAACAGAGAGTTAAAAATAGAGTTAAAAAATAATTTGCCTAATATTAATAATACATATGTAGTTTTATATACTTTAATTTTAGCTCTTGACCACAATTTCCCATGGTGTTATTTGACGATGTGGTCTAAGATGGCAACACGCTAAACCTAGAGGTAGACTAGACCTCGAGTGCAGTTCATCTACCAAAACCATCCATCCATCATCATCCATCAAAACATCCATAGGTGATTGGTGACAGATTTTCGAAGAAATAAACTTGAACTGAATTTAAACCATGCTACGGCATCCATTCACTGATAGCTCAGGCTTATTGTAGGATTTACACTTACGTTTATCGACGATGTGTCTCAACACGCTACTAATAGTCATCATCGCTACTTATTAAATATTTTGTTTTGTTACAGAATGCACAAATTATTTAGCACAGCCTCTTATGGAGAACGGCAAGCCTGCTGATCCAGCTTATGATGTAAATATCGCAAGTAAGTTACATGCCATACGTGCTAACAACTTAAACGACTATTTATAGAAAATTTAATTATAACATTGATTCAAAGTATTGTTTCGATCTGAGTAAAAAAATATATATGAAAAAAAAAATAGTGATACTATTTTCCCAATCTTCTTGATTCTTCTCTCAATATGTAAAAAATGTATTAATAGGTACGAAAAGACATTGCAGTTTACTCATACATACAAAGCTTATCGGTTGGATTGCGTAATCCAACAATTGTCTAAAAATAAAACACTTCCCCTTTTAAACAATGTCGTAAAGTTCAAGGCCTCTCTAGTGATTTCTATCGAATCTCACGGCATTTTCACTATATATATATATAACATTTTTTCTCTGATAAAATACTTTAGCTCGCATTCTGAGATTAGCTGTCAATACACCTACCCATCATCATCATCATCATCATCATTTCAGCCGCAGGACGTCCACTGCTGAACATAGGCCTCCCCCATAGATCTCCAGAGCGACCGATCTTGTGCGGCCTGCACGCAACGGCTCCCAGCGACCTTTATTATGTCGTCTTTCCATCTAGTGGTGGGCCGTCCTACGCTGTGCTTTCCGGTGCGTGGTCTCCACTCGAGAACCTTTCTACCCCAACGGCCGTCAGTTCGCCGAACTATGTGCCCCGCCCACTGCCACTTCAACTTGCTAATCCTTTTGGCTATGTCGGTTACCTTAGTTTGTCTACCTACGGATCTCTTCATTTCTGATTCGATCTCGTAGAGAAACACCAAGCATAGCCCTCTCCATAGCTCGCTGAGACCTTGAGCTTTCTTATGAGGCCCACAGTGAGCGACCACGTCTCAGTGCCGTATGTCATCACTGGCAACACACAATGGTCAAAGACTTTCGTCTTGAGACACTGAGGTATTTTGGACGAGAAGACGTCGCGCAGTTTCCCGAACGCTGCCCAGCCGAGTTGGATTCGTCGACTAACCTCTTTTTCATAGTTTGACCTACCTAACTGGACTGTTTGTCCCAGGTAGACATATTCTTCAACAACTTCTAGACAAGAGTTCCCAACTGATACTGGGGAGGGCACCTACCCAATTGTAGGTAATTAAAATGCCGTCTATTATCAGTAAAATAATAGATGTGTAACTTACTATTTTGGGTCTCCCTGTTGCACTGCACTACTTTGTTCTGTACTCTAGTTGGACCTCTAGGCCTAGTAGATTTCTTATTTTTGTTGTTTTTTTGTATTTGTTTCTTGTATTCGTTTGTATCATCAAAATAGAAAACTATCCTTCGTTGGAGTATGGCTCCCATAAATGTCCGATAAAATTAGGACTCAAAATTTTAAGAGTAACCTTGACGTTTGAAGAAAAGGGGAAGTGTGTTATTTTGGAAATTGTTTGTTTCCTTATTTTCTGGTCTTATTATTATATGCTATTATTTAATGTTCGAGAATAGAATTTTTTTTATACAAATCGTAACAATAATATTATCTACACAATTAATAAAATTGAAGTGTCTCTATGTAATGTCAAAATAACAGCTTTTTACAAAATGCATCTGAAAGTATATACGATACCAATAACAAAATACCCATTTTTAACATTTTTGTCTGTGTGTCCGTCTGTCTGTCTGTTTGTTCCGGGTAATCTCCGAAACTGTTGTACAGATTTTGACGAAAATTTCACTGGTAGATAGCTTATTTTATAGGGAGTAACTTAGGCTACCTTTATTTTAGAAAAAGAATTAGGGTTCTGCATAAATAAAATAAAAACTGGTAATGGTGAATCAATTTTGGAGCTTAAATGGATTTCGCTGAGTAAACCATAAGAGATAGCAAATTGATGTACTAAATAATTGTAGACATTAAAAGTACCTATAAAAAATTCAGGGAGAGTATACGTCTATCTTCTAAGGAACACTCGCAATAAGCATTTTTGTCTTTAAAATAGCCGGGAGCGGGGAGTAAGATTCGTGCGGGCATTCTGTAGTCCATGTGAGCGAAGCCGCAGGCACAGCTAGTAGTTAATAAAACTAAATCTAAATACAGTCTACATTTGCATCGTTTATGAATAATTAGAATATTGTTAACAGATTACGTGCGCACGATGATCTCTTTCGGTATAATCAGTTTGTTTGTAATGGCCATGGGCTGCGGGTTCTCTACCTACACTTTCCGCAACCCACGCTACATGTTTAAGCGCCTAGCTGCAGGCATACACTTCATTAGCAGTGAGTATTGCTCTGTTAAAATAGACTTAACATACTAACGTGCTAAATTCACTACAAAGATGTTTCAGTTAATTAATACTCAAAAGTTTTAATACCGTGAAGTGGAATAATATTTTCTAATAACAAATATAGCCTAGCCCTTTCAATATGACCTATTGACTTAACGTCAACTTTTGCCATAAAGCTGTACCCTACGTTATAAATTCGTAACTTTTTTATTTCTCATACTTATTATGTGAAATTTCATACCGGACTTAAAAATGAAATATTGTATTGCGCATAGATGTCGTATTTATATCTTTGCGTAATACGCAATTTCAAACTTAATCTGCCGTCATAAAATACTTGTAAATACAGTAGGATAGAAAGATGATGAGAATGACTTGTCGCACTTACAGCTCTTCGAATAAACTTGAAAGCTTTCGAATACTTTACAGAAGATTTTTTAAAATGTTTTAAGCCCGTTTATGTGCGATGAAAATTATATAGCTCCAAACCCAGATTTCATCATTTACCTTATTAAATATGTGTATCAAGGAACATTTAAGCAGAAAACTCATGATAGGTCAGATTAAGATTAATTCAAGTTTCATAGAGAAGATCTATATAAATAATTAGAATTAAAAATATTGCAATGAAGACGCTGCATGTATTATTGCAACGAATATTCTGTTTTCTACTGCGGTAAATCATTCATAAACTATTTCATTGAAAACTCTGGTATAGAAGCAAATTAATTATTTTTTTATTCTAGCTTCGTGCACATTTGTGGTTGTACAAGTGATGATGTCTTCAGTAGACCACATGAAGAAGAGTTTGAAGTTTGTATATCCAGATCGTGCATACCATTAGTAAGTTGCTTTCACAGTTACTTTTATGTCCCATTTTTACATTTGCTAAAACATGTGTTTTTGGTATTCAGGAACTTGTAATTATTAAAAATTTTGGATGTATAATATATTTAAATATAAACGTAAGATAGAGTTACAGATCAGTAAGACAAAGAAACTATTGTACTAAAATCATATCAAATGACCATTCATAAAACTATTATTTTGATAGCTAAAAATTATGGACCAAAAAATGTTTGTGAAAAATTATTATTGATTCATATAATATTAGATGGCATTTTGATTGTATAATTGATTATCTCACAATGACCTTAGTTTAGATAAGATGTCAACTTAATTTTTATTATTCATACAGTTATCACATCAGTTTCTTCATGGCTTGGTTTGTGGTGCTCGTCAATCTATTCGCCGCAGCTTCTTTCTTGTGGTATTCACGGAAAAGGAAAGGCGACAAAGCAGCTACTGATGAACTTGCGATGGCTGATGAACCCACAATAATAGGCCGATGACGCTGTAAACTGCCAAATTTAAAGCAACAAATGCAGTTGCTAGAAAACTTCCTAAAGCCTTTACTGAACAGTGCTCAAACGACCAATAGCTGTAACAATATTCAAGTCTTCCATATATTGTACGCGATGAAAAGAGACACGGCTCAGTATAAACTTCCCAGATATTCTTCACTGATTCTATTATCTATAAGCAACAGAAATCAAATCATATAATATTATATTCATACGCCTTGTTTGTTAATCTTATAAGCGATAGGAAAAAAAAAAACAATTTTTATTACCTACCAGCTTGCAATATTTTTTTTATGTATGAACCTATTTAAAAATAATATATTAGCTACTGGCACATAGGGTTAACGAAGATCGTTAATGGACGATGATGTATTAGAAAGGTGTTCCTAATGTTAATTCTTCGTAATATTGTCATTAGTACTTACGTACCCTAAATATACACTATTGCTATATTGCCATCACATTATAAGTGTAATTTGATTCTAGTCATGCGTTGTATTTAAAGGATTGATAGGGATAACTTCCGTAATTAACTAGTTAGTAATACAAACAAATATGATTTCGGGTATTCCTACACCTCTCTGTATTTCTTTTATGGTCGTTATATAGTTATTATAAAAGGCTTAATCAGATGAAACACTAAATAGGACTACTATTCGTAAATAATTAGAAACGTCACCTTTAAGAAAATTTACAAAATGTGATACGTAGTTTCCATTCAGTAGTCTGTTTAATATCAGAGTATGTAGATTTTATCGTTTCTTTTTTAACAAATTTAGGAAAACTGACAATCGTCATTTGTTTAACATGAAAGACTACAAATATTTTTTTAATAAAATTCATTATAAACATACTGTCATGCTTAGATTATCTTGTTGTGTTTGTGATTTTTCGCTCCTCTCGCGAGTTTGTTCATAGTTTAAAACGAATCATTATTTCAAATTATAAAAAGACATGCCAGAGTAATGACGAGATGAAGTTATGCTATTACACATGCCACAACTG
This sequence comes from Saturnia japonica, assembly GCA_033032175.1. Taxonomy (NCBI): domain Eukaryota; kingdom Metazoa; phylum Arthropoda; class Insecta; order Lepidoptera; family Saturniidae; genus Saturnia; species Saturnia japonica. Next base: position 13,337,813 of record CM065314.1, read on the forward strand.
TGCTATTAAAAAAAAAAGCAAAGAAATAAATCGGAATTGCGCTTCTTTTAATAATCTTTATATCTAAGAATTATTTGTCATCTATGCATTAGAAAGGGACCAAAATAACGTTGAAAAACATCATTAAGTATTAACAAATTGTCATGTAGTTAATTGAAACAAATAAATGTAAAATTTTTAACTTTAACATAAAAACACAAACCCAAGATTAAACGCTTACACACTGATACTTAAATGTTATAAAAGAAGTCCAAATGTTGTTGTCTGTCTCTTTTATTATTTTCTTTATTAAAATAATTTAAAATTTAATTTTGTGATTACGAAGCAAGTTATATTTAAAAACAAATTATAAGGATCAAATTCAAATTTTAATTTTACAGTATATTTAAAACAAAATTATTGAAAGTGACGGGTAAATGTCAAAACTTATCTAAGAACAGTTCCGCCGCGAAATCATAGTAGCGAAACAGCTGTAGTTTCGCTTTGACTTGTCCGTTGTACGACATGAGAAACAGAAGCGAATTTGCCTGTTCTAAAGCAGATATATATGATGTAAATGACGCTGGTCTTATCTCCACGTTCGCAATCTTGTTATGATTTCAAATATTGTCAAACAGAGATTGAACCTAACGCGTGGCGAGGCGTTTTTAGTTTGTAATCTCTTGAATCTAGTCGCGTAGAAAAGCGAAAGTGAAATGATTCAATAATTTAGTTCGCCCATATTATCTCTTCTTATTCTGACTCCGATAGTGACGATATTTTATTGAACTGCTAATATACTACTTCGCTCGTGTAATATGCCACTACTCAATTCGTGACGTGGTGTTACGATGTTTCGCTATGCGGAACATGTAGAGGTTCTACATTATTTATTTCACGGCGGAGGTGTTATATAGGTATAAATAGACAAATAAAAACATACTTATAATAGTTGAAAACAGAAATTACGGAATGTACCAATCCTTATGAGTAGTATAAACTGTTTATTCCATTATTATATCTGCATTGTGTGTATTGGTGTTATGTATGTACGTACTTCCTATTTATCTTTTTTAATCAATAAACTCTTGAAAGTATACCGTTACTGTTTTATTTTACTGTGTAACTTATTACAAAAGTAGCTTTTCCCCAAGTTCTTTGCGTGTTTTTCATACTAAGTCAGACAGAGGGTTACTTTGGTATTTATAATATTGGGGTGGATTAACGGTGTGTATGTTATGTGGATTCACTTTTTGCTTTTACTAAAGTAAGTAATTATTGGCTACAGCACGTTGATATGTCTGTATTTCAACCATTTTCTAAAATATAGGTCTAACGGAAATTACTAGAGTAAATGATTTTTTTTAAGAGTAGGTTAGACTCATCAATATTACTATAATATCTAGTACTACTTTTTAGAAGATAGATTATTATAGCATCTTTTGGATACTTAAAAGAGTGAGCACCATATTGAAGTAAGAAGGTTTTGTAACTTTTATCAATTCAGAAAAACTTTCAATTTAGTTTACACGAACAGAAATGAAAGCTGACTGAATAGATAGACAGAAAAAAATTTAATGACATTTTCGTGATCAGTACCTTTCATAACTAAGCCTATGGGGAAATTTGGTTAAGACATTCACTGTATAGACAAAACTAAAAATTTATTAATATAGGTTAAACATAAATAAATAAAGTTTTGCAAAATAAAACAATTCTTGCCGTCGCTTCAAGGCTACAACTGTTAGCAAAAATACTGGTTTAATGATGAGGCACGGTGGTCGACTATCTGTACGTCGATAAACATAATATCATTATTCTGACTGTATTAAATTATATAAAATAAATAGTTATTAATAATTAAAACAGTGCAAAGCAATTGGATAAACCGCCTAGCACAACAAATAAAAAGAGCGAAGTTTTGGAATGTCTCCAGAATCAAGGCGTTAAGGATGATGAATCAATGTTGTAGGTGGAACTGTTTAGGTTTGTTAACGTAAATAAGCCACCCGCTATCAAGTATATTCTTGATGAATTAGCTAAATCTTATGACAATACTGTTCTCCATCTCCCGCCATTTCCTTATCAATACAACATCATACAAATGATATAGGCTCAAATGAAAGGTTTGTATTTTTTCTTCATTTATAAATAACAACTGCAACGAGACCGTGGCCGTTCAATACATAATAATTTTGATGAAATTTGAAATAGAGTTAATTCATAGCTCGGATTAACATATAGGATAATTATTATCCCCTATATTATTTACTATGTGTAACGTATAATTTTCTGTACACACTTAGATGATACAGTTTCAATAATATATATAATAATTGATTTTAGACTATGCTTTTTTATTTGTGGAACGGAAAATTTACGGTATTGTCTATGATGATAAGCACTATATAAACCTAACACAACGGCGACCACAGAGAGATCGTAATCCAGCGACGGTAGCCACTATCAAGCCGGCCTGCATACATTAATTAGATATGCACAGACTGATCCCTAATCTATGGTGGACTTTATACCACACGTCATGACCTAGTAGGGCAAAACAGTCTCACCATTCTGCTATCGCCATTTCCTCGTTCGTTGCTTAGCAGGGTGCTCCAAATGCTGGTAAGATTGCCTTGGGAGTCTCGGCTCTATAGATGTATTTCGACACCCCTTACCCCTTGCTGCATGCAATAATATTACACCGCCCTCGTTTTATTTGAATATATTCTATAGAGTAGTTATAACATTATATTACAATTAATGAAATAAATAAACATTATAAAAAATATATATTAGAGTAATTGGTATTGTTTTTTATTAAGTAACTGATTTTCGATATAGGGGAAAAGGGGGTAATGGGAGTCACTTAAGCAAGAATCAATAAAAATCGAAAGTTATTTATTTCAGCTTTATTAAAACACACATTTTTATTATTATAACTGTTAATTTATAAACCTGAAGCAGTTTTTTAAATTTCGGGATCATTTGGAACCTTTAAAAAAAATACAACTTTGACCACCATTGCCCTGGCATGCGGGTAATGGTAGTAATCATGTTAGATAATGAGAGTCAAAACATCTACAGCACTTGTTGCACACATAGCCTTCTGCTGAATCCATCAGAAGCAGTCGGCGTGTGCCCACCATCCACAAGAAGTGCACCGGCGTGGTAGCATAACTCATTGTTTTTACCAAATTCATCGCCTATCAAGGGCCTATTGTCAGCATCTATTGTATCGTCATTTTCATTGTCATCATATATATTACAGAAACTTGTATGTGACCCTAAGGTCAAGTGATTATCTTGAAGAACACGTCCCTTGGCCTTGTATACAGATATTTGCTTTACTACTTTCTTTTTCTATTCAGTGGAGGCCACCTAGCTCCCATTACCCCAAAATTGATAACAAACTTTAAAAAAATTATTAATTAATCTTTAAATATTTCTTTAAAATGTCTCACAACAAGATTGTTCAGTAATTTACTGAAATACAAAAAAAGTTATGTTTTTAAAAAATATTGAAATAAATACATCACATATTATGTAGTATAAGAAAAAATGACAATGAATTCGCAGCAAACAATAATACACCATTTTCATCCAAACGTCTTGTGCTAATTCAACCGATGATAAGGTGGGAGCAGGGTTTAGTAAGGCCGATCGTTTCACTCGATATTCATTTGTCAACTTCTTTTAGTATTCTTATTATTGTACTGACTACCATTTCCCGCTGACCCCCATTACTCTACTCTCCCCTACTCTTTACACTAGCACATCCCTCCCTGGTCATTACGACCCAAGTTACATTTTACAAAGTATAGTTGTCAAGTTACGAAAAAGAAGAAGAAAGATAATTTCATTTAATGAAAAATATTATAAAATTGCAAAAAGTGAAAGCACCTTTATAAATCAGTGGCAAAAAATGAGAACTTAATTAAAAACACGCTTATGCCAACAACATAAATGCAATTTAAACATCAGTGTTTTCGACAGAGTTGACAAAATGGAGTGACAGTAAAATTTAAACAGATGGCCCGGAATATTTTCTGAGAAGAGTATCAAAGCGTACTGCCGGAACTAATGTACCGTGGTTACGGTCTTTAACATTTTACAACAGAAAAAAATAATCGAATAAGCTTTTCGCCATCGGTTATTTTGAGATGCGCATTGTCGAAAATTTGGCAACGACCCAGAGTCGAGCTGTGACACTGCCAACGTCAACAGAGGTTAGTGTCCTAAAAAAACTGTCGAGGAAAAAGGCTATTCGTACTATTGACCGAGAGAACAATTCGGAAGGGCTTTGCTAATTTTCTCCCTCATATAACTCTTCCTATTTTCTTTTCCTGGTATCTTGGTAACAAGAATTCATTTGATCACAGTTTTATGATTGTTTTTATACATCTATGTTACTGCGTAACAAGTTTATCAATATAACATCCCTTTGTTCAGGATTAGTAATCCGATTTACGTATTATTTTGTAACAGAAAACAAAATTGATATTACTGTTTGGGCTGCTAAAATTGTATTAAGCTCTTATCTTATCTTATTAAATTATGTAAAAATCTTGTCTGCGTACTGCGTTTGTAAGTAAAACTCTAACTTACGAATGATTTCACCGTATATATAATATTCATATAATATAATATCATATTTATATAATACATTTGTTTTATCAAGACGGTTGCATAAAGATTTATTAGGATCGGATAGGTGACGCTGTAGTCACGTCATTAACTACCGGAAAGAGCAGAACAACCTCTGTCGACGCAACTAGTAATGTATATATCCTAGTTTTATGGTACTTTACGCTAAATAAATATACATATAAATTTATACTTACCCAAAATCAATCTAGTAGATTTTTGCTTGATGATAAGTACAGCACAATAAAAAACAGTGGAAATCATCGAGATATCAACGATCCACCGCCAGTCTCCGTGTGAGTCTGAGTAAACAGAAACTGAATATGCACCAGCTAACCCTCAAACGGGAAACAAGTAAGCGAATCCCTATAGCGAAATTTTCGCGATTTAGTTGAACGGTACAGCCCAACCTCTATGCTATCGTGTCGCTATTGTGTGTCTTAAGATTATAATAATCAAGAGTCGTAGTAGCTGAGATTCCTTCGTGGAAGCACCACCACCATGCCTATTTCTGCTGCAACACAGTAGTGCTTGCGCTGCTATGTTCCGATCCAACATCACACATCGGTACACAAGGCGTTTCAACTCAGTCCTCAAAAGTAGAAACCTATGAAGATTAATAATAATGAGACTGCAATCCTTTTGAGGTAGATGAGGAAGCTGTGATTACTTAAAAGGAAATGCATTCGGTAACACACTTGATTACAGGTTTTAATAGAAATCTATACAGAGACAATTTTAACTCAAACTAATTTATACGTATATAAAATAGACGAAATCATAATTTCCTATTTCCCTATTTCCTGCTACAAAACTGGATCGTTATTATAATGTTTTCTCAACTGGAACATAAAAAGTTATTTTCTTTTTCTACTTTTTATATTTATCAAATTTGTTCGCTGATTGTCTGATAACGGTGGCATTACTGGTTCTCAACTGGAACATAAAAAGTTATTTTCTTTTTCAACTTTTTTATATTCATCAAATTTGTTTGCTGGTTGTCTGATAACGGTAGCATTACTGGTTCTCAACTGGAATATAAAAAGTTATTTTCTTTTTCTACTTTTTTTATATTCATCAAATTTGTTTGCTGGTTGTCTGATAACGGTAGCATTACTGGTTCTCAACTGGAACATAAAAAGTTATTTTCTTTTTCTACTTTTTTTATATTCATCAAATTTGTTTGCTGGTTGTCTGATAACGGTGGCATCACTGGGTAACTTTATTAGTTTTACGAGGCTCTTATGGACAAAATCAAAACATATGAAAATTAAAGTTCTACGAAATCAAACGTATTTACTCAAATGCCATTATCCAGGGGATAAAACAGAGGAATACTTTTGCATGGACTAAATGCTGCCCGCGTTTTCTTTTAGTGTCAGGTAGACTGCATACATTTTTGTTATTCCATAGAAAAAATAATCTCTTAATATATGAAAGTTACAGGATTATTTACACTTTGTTTCTCTTACATAAAAGAAATGTATGTAAAATTGGCGAATTTGCCATCCAAGGGAGCTGTGAAGTTAAACAGAATTATTTGATATGAGGTGAGTTTTAAAAATTGACGAAATTTTGCTAGTCTGTATTATAGGTAAAATTTTACAAAATACTTATGTAAAAACTTTTAAATAAGAAAATCTTCATGTTTGCAAATAGAAAACTGGCAGACAAAGCCCCACTTGAAATTTTGCTAGTCTGTATTATAGGTAAAATTTTACAAAATACTTATGTAAAAACTTTTAAATAAGAAAATCTTCATGTTTGCAAATAGAAAACTGGCAGACAAAGCCCCACTTGAAATTTTGCTAGTCTGTATTATAGGTAAAATTTTACAAAATACTTATGTAAAAACTTTTAAATAAGAAAATCTTCATGTTTGCAAATAGAAAACTGGCAGACAAAGCCCCACTTGAAATTTTGCTAGTCTGTATTATAGGTAAAATTTTACAAAATACTTATGTAAAAACTTTTAAATAAGAAAATCTTCATGTTTGCAAATAGAAAACTGGCAGACAAAGCCCCACTTGAAAAAACAAAAACCGCTCGATACATGTTTGTATACAATTTATCCGTAGCCATAGAAACCCGTCCGCAAATTTTGCATGTCGTACCAGAGATTTAATAGAATAAAATAACTTCCGTTGTAACAGATCAATAAAAACAGGGTAATTCAAGGTGATCACGCGATATGGCTGAATCTAAGGTACGCTTTCTGCCCTTTATCTTTTAAGTTAATGTTACTTACCCGACATGCAATTGTGTCATGCCGTAAATGTACGAATATCCTTGAGGCATAGCGTTACTCGTTTGTCTGGGGATTCAAATAGATGAGTGAATACACCTTTGTTTTAGATTCCGTGAGGTCGTTTGCATTTATAATTTTACGGCTACAATAATTTGTCGGAAAGCTTGTCTCGTATAAAAATGCCAGTACAATCACGAAAATAAAGTTGCAGCATCAGGATAATTTTAGTTTATTACTTTTATTATTTTGAGAAAGATGACTTCAAAACCGTTCACACTATTAAACAACAACTTGTTTTGTAAGAACTTGTAAGAACAAGTGAAAGTATAAATCAAAAAAATGTGGTTATATGATTCATAGTCCAGAGCAAATATTTGAGAAAATCTCAAATCTGTGGTCCAGATTATCATTTACATATGCATCCCTTTTTATTAGCATATCACAAACTGTATCTTCTGGAAGTTCTTTATTATATAAACAACACTATTCGTAAGATATTTTCTACAAAAAAAAAAAAAACGTTGCAGTCATATAAGTGCCACAGTATTGCCTGTATTTAAATATTCTTTTAGGATATTTTTGACAATCGAAGTTACGTTTATGAATTTAACCAATAATATTAAATAATTAATTATATCATTTTACATAAAGTAATGTCAAGGTTATTTAAATTTATGTGTATAAAAAAGTTGATATTTAAATAAAAGGTAGTTTGATTCATGAAAAAGACAAATTCTCCAAGGAACATTATACTCAGACTTCCCGTGCGCCCACCTACTGAATAATGCTAGACTTTAAAAATAAACACAAGGTCAATATGTAGTTGGTAAAACATATTAACTAAATACGTTCAATAAACTGTTTACGATGACTGCAACTTTTTTTACTATACAATAGCAAAACACAAAAAAAAAACGTAAACAAAACTATGATAGTGATGTGTTTATTTTAATTTAACACTTCATTATTTTTGATGTATGTATGTGTTAAAATTTTCGATAATAATTTTATTAAATACCTATTACTATAAATTTAAGCCTTGTTTTACACAATTTTATAATACCTACCTTAATTTAATATTTTTGGAGTGAAATTCAATATGCATTTTAGACAGCATTTTTTGTTTGATAACAGTATTATTTGATTTTTCTTTCAGATCATTCATTGAGATCCACATCCTGATTTCAGTTGATTTATTCGTATAAAGAGAAAATCTTTATTTATTATTAACTATCGGTGCCAATCGGCTCCGCACGCATTTATTGCGCAGTAATTATTTTAGTCTCGTAATTTCATTTTAATTATTTTAAAATTGAGAACTCTTATAGCCATACAGCACACCAGCCTTACAACTATATTATTACTTCCTGTGTACAAAATTTCATCAAAACAGTTCGTCAAAGCAAATTTGGGTATGCACAAAGAGAAAAAAAAATTAAGGATATTGTTGTGATCAGCGTCCATGTCTTTACTGTGTCTATCGGAAATTTGGGGAAAAGCATATATGTACAGACAGAACCACAGAATTATTAATAAGACTATTAATAATACACTAAGTTTTGGTGCTCGATTTTCTTTTATTCGTGCTACAAAATATATATAATATATGTATATAATACTAGCCTATAAGTTTCACACTGCTGGGAGAAAGGCACTGGCTTAATTCACCACGCTAGCCCACGACGTATTTGTGATTTCAAACGCTGAGAAATCAACAGTTTTGTGTTTTTCCGCCTCAGTGTTATTCTTATAAGTGAACATAAAAGTATAATAATATGTCATTTATATTGATTTCACATTCAGAAATCAGCGAAAACCACGAAGAATCGGAATAAATCTAAAAAGAAGGGAAATGCTGATAGAGAAAGCTCCAGTGAATCGAGTGGTGAGTAAAATATTTCTGTAAACCTACTGTACATTTTAAAAAATACTCCAAATATTTTCAAGTTCACAAAACGTGGAGAGTTGAGGTAATAAATACTCATCGAAATGTAGGATTAATATTTTAGGGTTCCGAAGTCAACAAGGAACCTTTATAGTTTCGCCATGTCCGTCTATCTGTCCGCGGCTTTGCGCAGAGTTTCTTAGCACAAGAAAGCTTTAATTTGGTATGGATATACATATTAATCAAGCTGATAAAGCAATCAAGCATTTTGTGATGGAATCCTACACTGCGCGTGGCCCGAAATGCACTTAGCAAATTTTAAATAATTATGCTAATTCAAATGAAAATGTTTAATTGAGATCTTTGTGTTCTTATAGTGAACGTTCTTTTTTAGTAAGCGATGCAGAAGAGCAAACCGAAGAAAATGGTCAAATAGGCAAGGGAGTAGGTACAGCCGCTATAACAATTGACCGAGATGAATACTTGCAAGCTCATAGAGATCTCACTTTTGAACGTAATCAACTACAACTAAAGAATAATATTCTTCATCGAAGAATGGCAGAGTATTATAAGTATGTGGAACAATCCATTAAAATTTCTATAATAGGGATTACAGGTATAAAGATTTAAAAAACTCGAAATGTGTCGTGGGACAACCGGTAGGATCGAAGTACACTAAAAATAACAAGCACAGTGTAGGAATGGTAAAGAAATTGGATTTTATTAAATAAACCTATGAAAATAAACATTTTGTTATTAATAAATATTATACAGATACAAACGGTATGCTTCGCACGCGTTTCATATGCAGTAATTATTTACACTCCGTAATTTTATTTTTACTCTTATTATTGCAATTCATATAGGCTATATAATTGACGAATAACATACTACCCGTCTGCAAAATCTCATCAAAAACTTTTACTATAATTTTTTTTACTATGTCTAAATGTATTGTTGACGATTCTTTCAGCCTATCAATTTTATTATGGAGTGACGTATGATGCTTCTCGTCTACAAAAGTAATCAGAATTGGTTGAGAATTTTTGATTACTTTTTTAATATTTTTTGCTATATCTAAAATTAATATTGAAAATTTTTAAAGCTTATCAAGCATAGAATAACTTATTACTAATTTAATACGTATAATTTTCGAAGTTTAACTATTTATAATATAAACAAAAACAAAAAAAGTTTATCTAAAAATCCTAAACCAGCGGGATTCATGCTACTGACTGATCGTACTGTACATAAAACAGTGCGTACAAGTCTGGTCATCACTCAGTTAGACCAATTCGATGACGGTAATAGACTTGAAAATCCTATAGATTTTTATGTTTGTCACTTTTTAGTGTCCGTCACGTCTGTTCAGTTTGGACACTTTTCTTTGTAGCTCCCATCCACCAAACGCTCAATAAGGAACTGCGTTCCAATAATACATGTTTTGCAACATTATGATAGTAGAAAACGATAAATAAGCCTGACTGGATCGCGACTATAGTATTCCAAGAGTGTCGCGTTCTGGGATAAGCCGGTGTATACCTAGCAGTGTACCTATATCCAGCTGCTGAGAAGCTATGAAAACAACGACCGTGGATATATTTCGGATCTCTCGGTGGTAGTCATATTTTTGAATTATACTGTGCATATATTATGTGTAATTATGTGCTACTATAAAAACAACCTATGTATTGGATATGTTACAACATCATATACCACATGGTGCATTATCATGAAAATACACATATGGCTATTTACATTACAATGCATAATATTGAAATTATTTAATTTACCAAAGAACATAAGGCATTCTGGTCTAAAAGAAACTTACGTGGTCAGACCTACGATTATTCCCAACAGCTAACTCATACGAATACCTTGAACGTATATTTTGTACTTAACCTAAAACTGCATTTTCTGAGTAATTAGTAGACTAATTATTTTCGTTGTTTCTTACTATATTACCTACCTAATGTAAGGTACTCAGACTAATGTAAGTAATGTAGGTCACTAAGAAAATGCAGTTACAAGGTAAAATCCAAAATATTTTAAAGGTATTTATATGAGCCAAGCTATTGGAAATAATCCTGGTTCCGGTCACGCAACCTTTCTTTTAGACCAACAATGTATGGAAATTGCCTGATATTCTTGCGTTCTTTTTTTTTCATAATATTGTCATTATAAAACGGCAAATATAAACCAACAATAACCCCACATAATATGTATTCCTGTAACCGTAGCATAGGACGGTACCCACCCTTGCCGAAAAGGCATAACAACAAGCGTAGTGAAATACTTACTTATGTATCATTTCTATCAAATGACCACCTGCGAGTTACAAATTAAGATTGCAAAACCTTTTTATAATCCTTCATAATTAAACTGGCTGGAGCTCATATATATTTTTTTTTTTTTTTTTTGATCTAGTATTTTTTGCTTTAAAGGTGACTTAATCATGAGTGTTCTTAGCTATAATTCAAGAAAATCTGTTCAGCTATTTTAAAATTATCAGCTCTTTTGTAGTTGAAAATAGATGTGAGCATCTTCAACAGGTCTGATTGAGTCGAGATTTGGTATTCTGTTACATCAAATGCCATTAAAAAAACTTGTAGGAAACCTAACTCCTCACCAACTTACAGCAGAAATATCGTGATTATGCTCATTGGAATGGCCTCAGTGAATAATTTTACTTGTGTCGGGGGTTCAATAAATTTTCAATTTATCTTGTATTCATCTTATCTAAGCTCAGTAAAACATATCTAACTATAATAACATTATAAAGTTCAAGAAATTGTTTTTGATTGTTTGTTTGAACACGTTAATCTTTGGAATTACCAGTTGCATTTGAAGAATTATTTTTTTCATATTAAAGCCTATTTTTGATAAAGTTTATTGGTCATATAATTTTACAGTATAACCCTAAGGAGTAGAGCAGTAATCATAAACGTTAAACAATCTAGCAAGCTGTAGACAAATCGGAAAGAGAGAACAGCGAACAACACGGGTGGAGGAGAGTTTGAGGAATAAATTTAAAACGGTTGCGATCGTCGACCACAGCTAGTATCGAAATAAAATTTTTAGATATTTAGTTCTTTGGTCCGTAAAGAAAGGTAGTACCTAAGAACACTCTTCAGATTTTAAAGCATGATAATTTTTTTCCACTATCATGTTATATATAGGGTAGGTTGTTTTAAATGGTAAAATTTCAAAAGTGAATTCTTTATATAAGCCGGTTTAATTTTTTTTAAATATTAAAATCGATTATATTGTCATGTTAAGCTTTAACTAAGTTCTCAAATTATGCTTGTATTATGCTTGCACATACTTTGTACCACGAATATAGGTAACTAACTGTGTCCGCGGCTCAGCTCGCGTGGTTTACAGAATTCCGTATGTCGATGGCACGCGCGATTCTTCCTGCCTCCGCTCCAACTTGTGACAATCGTCCGTCGGTTATATATTTTAAAGGCAAAAATGCTTATTTTGGGTGATTCTAAGAAGATAGGTACATGCTCTTGTTGACTTTTATATTTTATGGGTCTCGTTAAGAACTATAATTATGTAGTACATTTTTACATTGATATATATCTTATGGTTTACTCAGCGTAAGCCATTTAAGCGCCCCAAAAACGTATTTTTTCTTAACTGATTCACCATTATCGTCTCTACTTATTTTGTATATTACTTTATCTACTAAAACATACCATATAACCTGGCCAGAAAACATAGCTATGTATTAAAGAAACCCGTGTAAATTGGATAAGTGGTTTCCACGTGAAAAGAACATAAACGGACAGATATAGATACGTCGAGTTTTATAATATGTATAGATGTAAATAAAAAAATACCTAGATAAAAATTTTAATAGGAACCGAGTTTGTGTTAGTTGATTTTGATTGTAATGCCAACGAAAAATTTCATGTGAAATATAAAACTGATGTTGTATTTATTTTCATAGACCTCGTCGCATTTTTGGCGCAAAACCCTGATGTTGCTCATTTGTGTTGAAAGAAAACAGTCCGTTGTGTAATCGTATTATATAAAAACAACGTGTGTAATGGTTTGGCAGTAACTTTGTTGTTTTGTACTGACATTTCTTTAATTATTTATGTGGTAATATATATTCGAAACTCAAAAGAGGTAATAATTCAGGCGTTACTTTAAAATCTGTATGAATACTTCATAGTAAATGTACTTCTGTCAATGACGCATATAACATCAAAATAAGGAGTTTCCGGCGGGATCTTGAAGTAACATGTTGTTTTTTTTTTTCATTAACTTTGACCCTATATTATGTAATATATGTGGTATTTTGCGTGATATGGTTTGGTTTTTGTGCATAAGTGAAGTGGATTATAAATATAAACTGGAAGCATACTGTTAGAGATATCACAAAAACTCCCTAGAAAGTTCTAACATGAGAGCCATATTCTTGTTAGGATACTGAAATCGTCGTAAGACAGGACAATATATTTAGATGATAATGGCAATAATGGTATTCAATAAAGAGAACTCGTTGGCAAGTTAGGAGGAAAAAGAAAATAAGGTATACTTCTTTCGTCCGTTATGAAAAAAAAAATGATATTAAATAAGTATCTAATATCAGCTGTTAACCTTTTCGATCGTTTGAGTATCATTGCCGTACGAGTTGGTTTCAAATTTTGTATTAGGCATTAAATTTGATTTTACTATATCATATCTTGTAATTAAGGAACTTTCATTTGCAACTACATTTGTAAATTCAGGAAACAAAAAAAGTTTTTCTATGTTAATCTTACTAGTATGTAGATACGTAATTCAAATGTAAAATGTAATTTTAGGAAGCGAAAACTTGAACACGTTCTGAAACCACTTGAAGGAGCAATGGATTTAGAAGAAAAATACCAACAGAAATTGTTTTCTTACGAAGAACTAAAAGAAAAAGAGGAGAGAGAAGTAGCTGATGTAAGAAATTTATTTTTCTAAAGCACTCGATCTTGATATTATGTAATTTTAGTCTAAAAAATTGGCTTACCATAGCATTAAGCCGGCCTCGCATGCTGCGGTCTACCAGAGCGGTCTACATAGACAGGTTCGTCTGTATTATCGTCGTCATGTATCGGAATATAACTGTGCCCTTTTTCTTTTGAAGCTGCGCCGGACAGCGTTGCATGATCGAAAATAAATTTTCTTAAGTGACAGTTAACACCGTACACGCTACATTTGACTTGCGGAAGTACACCTGTGTAGGTAAACCTCCCAAGTAGACCGTAACGTGCATGGCAAGCATAATAATGTTGGTACATTTGCTGACAACTTACAACGTTTATAAATAATTCAAATTATCTTCAGATAAAATCTAAAGTACAAACTGTGGAATTGCAATATACTGTCAAATTAATGAACGCTGAGGAGAAATTCGATGAATTACAAAACCATGAGAAGGCTACTGGGACAGGTTTAATTTACTCTAAAAAAGGGAAACCCATCGCAGATAAAGTAAGTTTACTAAATTATTTTGATGCAATATTATATTATTGTCAATTTATTAATAACTGAATTCATGCTATCATCTACTTTCTATTTTCTTTAGGACATTGTGGATTTGTAACAGCACATTTTTAGAAAACGAATAATTAAGTTAACAGCTCTATTTATCGAAATAGTTCTGGTTCTCGTGGCCTCAATTAATGTTTAAGAACTTTTAATAACTGTCTACTGAAAACAGAAAAAAAAAACATCAACAACCTTATAATTTGTATGCGTTGGAAAATCAAGCTAATAGAAGTGTTTCTTATAGACGGTACAACGATTCCTATTACTACAGAGACAAAAATGTGATCAATCTTCAGCTCTTTGCTTGCGGTTTATCAGAGCCAGGAATGCTGTAGCCGATCTGGATGCTATTGTGAGGAAACTTGAAATGCTAGCTCCAGGCCTTTACGTGGCACAATATGAACAACTTCATATAGATAATCAGAACTATATAACTAAAATTGAAGGTAATTTCACAGTTAAGGTTAGTGACTGAATTAATTTAAAAAAATAACGCAGTAGAAGTAAAACATTTAGAAACAAAAATATTAACATAAAGATAGTGAACGATACACCACACTCTCTAAGACGCCTTTTCCCAAGAATTCATAATACGGAGGCGTACACACACGTACTAAAACACATACAAAAAGGAGATCGAGATTATAAGTAACATTGTTTATTGTATTCTATCTCATTCTATCACAGGCTAAATTTTATAAATGTGTTTGTCTCTTTTTTGTTTCATCGACTTTCAAATCACACCGGTGCTAAAGAATTCTACCCTTAAAAAACACAAATACAAATTAACCAAACTATATACATTATAAGTAAAGGACAATTTTTAACAAAAAATAAAACTAACTTCAACAATACATTTTTCACGCTTGGACTCGTATTATTATTTTGTATAAATAACAGTCTGAAAGTAGCAACAATCTTTGACGTTTCTAATATGAAAATGGCGTGCATTTGCAAATGGCGTAACGTGCGCGTGGTGAAAATTAGAACTACATATTTCGTCTCATTTTCTCTTTAGTATTAAAGTGAGACAAATATATTGATAAAAGCGCTTCCAAAGAGGTTCGATCATTCAGATTATTTATTCTTGTAAAGTGAAACTCCTTTGTGGAATACTTTTATGTTTTTAATGGAAATAAAAAAATACCGTAAAGGATACGCACAGCGCTAATGTGCGTCGCAATACTGCGCAATTTTTGACTTTCGAACAATATATACAGGCTACGTACGTAAATTGCATTTTTTGACCAAATGTATTGTAAAGGTATTTTTGTAGCAACGTCATATCTCCCTTATTATATTATTAAAATTAATGATTCAAAAAAATTTTAAAGCTTATGTTTCTCGCTATTGTCCAAAATAGAGATATAGTTTATATTAATTAATGTTTCCGTGTTTTTTTTTTTTTTTTAATGGACATACTATTTAATAAATATTTCAGCAGTTTACATTCTATAATGTGCGAAATATTCGTACGGTTCAGTTAGTTAATTTATTTTAAAGACACTGTACAAAATAGTAGATTTTATCTCAGGGCCGCAGGGGAGCAAAGTAATATTTTTACGGCGAAGGCACAATTTTGAAGCTAGAGCGTAACGAAGGATTTTATAGGAGAATCCCGGGCGTATTGAAGAATTCAATATAATATGTAGCCCGAGGTAAAAATTTGCAGCCGTGTGATAAACTTTACTTTCGATCCTCCTCTCTAAGAAAAATAAACAAGAGGCTTTTATTTGTAAAACTTAAAAATTTATTTATATAAAATTATATATACCCAGTTACGTGTAACTGTTGTGGCTGTCTGGTTTTTTTCTAAATGTATGTAAAAACACGTATGCAACGTTGTGTCATTTCAACCGGGATTTTTTTTTAATCCGGGCTAAATCAAAAACCCTTTTTAGGAATTGCATTCTATGTTCATCGTATAATATAATAGATTTAAAATATTGAATGATTAAAGATATTTTTCAAAGTAATCCTATGCCCTTTGTTTGACTTTCATAACCTCATCATTAGCGAAGACGTGTTTTCTTTGCCTTGATACCTGAACATTACTGTCAGCTGTCAAATACCAAATGTTGAGCTTGTCTTCTTCTTCTTCCTAACATGGCAACCGGTCTTCTTTAATGAAGACCATTACTGTCATTATCGAGTGAATTATTATATATTGTCATGTGTTATGACGATTCAGTATCCTAACAAGATGGTGGTTCCCTTGTTAGAAGTTTCTAGGAAGTTTTTGTGTTGAGCTTGTCGAAAGAAGCATGCTAACTCATTTTTCCAACCACAGTTATATATTCGTTTTTTTTAACAATATAGTTGGAAACCTTGTTAGTATTGAGACATATTCTACATATTTTAAAATTGAAGGAGGTTTTGTAATCACTTCGCCGCTCTTGTGCCGATTTTTTGCTAAAATTTCAAACTTAGTGTAATTATAACCGTAATATTCTCAGATGTTACGAAAATCGCGTTCAATAAAAAAATACTTACATGTGATACGAAAGGTTAAAAAATTAAAAAAAATGTAACTATTTGGCAACGTCTGTGGTATGATCACAACCACAGAGTATGATAATCGACAAATAACAGTTCTTGTTAAATACCCGTAATGACATGAAAAAAATAAATAATATCTGATGTTTTAAAAAAAACATAAAACCAAGAAATAAGCCATGAAATAGTATAATATTCAAATTACTATCTCAGAATTCTTGATAATATACAAAATAAAAAAGGAAGTGTAAAAAAATTGGACAATGCCCATTGGCGAAGAAAGTACGGAGATATGAGATTTTGAACAAATTCACATTAACATTTTTATATATATAAATGGTTAGAATGTTATTATTTGACAAAGTAACAAAATTTAAGAGGTTGTAATCCTGTTTAAAAGTTTTCATTTGTTTTTTCTATAAACAGCTGGATCACTGAACTATCCCCCAGCTAGCCGGCTGGTAACTTTGGTTTTAGCCTTTATAAGCTTAGCGTTTATCCCCATTCTTACCTGATGGTAAATGACGATGTAGCTGCATATAGTAACACGCTAAGCATAAATGTTTTCAATTGCGATACGTGTATGTGTATATATAATCAATTTTCAGTTTGAAGGTGGTAACCATCCCGGTAGACATTGAGACTTTCAAGGATCATGTTAAGCAAGTTTTATTGTCGAAAGGGTTATTATAGGGTACGTCATTACGTGAATGATGTGATTCCCTCTCTGTACATCTATCTACTGAAAATGATAATAATTGTATACAATTTTGTACTGTTAAAACAATTAACAAAACAGTTTAAAAGAAAACCAACTTCATTGATTTTGAGTAGCTCCCTAGTGTATCTTCGAAGTCAAAGGTCTAATGCAAATGAAATTAAAATGGGACCATCCTTAAGGTACACCCTTTCCAACGAAAAAAAGAATCATTCAAATCGGTTCATAAACAAAGAAGTAATGGTTGAAGAACATCCATAAAAAAATATACATTCGAATTGATAACCACCTTCTTTTTTTGAAATTAGTTATAAAAGAAAATAAGATGTCGGTAAGTCCGATCGAGTTTCTTGCCGGTTCTTCTCGATGACTAGTATTTTTTTTTTCCAACAGGTAGTAGTGTATTGGCATTCTTATGTGCCTTCTTAGGGCCTAAATTGAATAAAATAATATAAATTAAATAATTTCGATGTTTTTTTTTTTTTCAATATAAATTAATCAAGCATGAATATCAGACGTCACTAGTGAGTGAACTTTAATTTGTTGAAATTTCACATATAAGAAGGTTTCGTTTGGTTAATAGTCTTCTTTTTCATTTTATTGAATGTCAACAGTGTTCTCACACAACTCTGCCAAAGTGACATAAATTTTTATCCAATTATTATCATGTTGCACTATTCTTCTTCTTCTTCTTTCTATCCTGGCAACTAGTCCTTTTTAATTAAGACCATTACCGCCATTATCAAGTAAATATAATGCCCTGTCTTATGACGATTTCAGTGTCCTAACAAGATGGTGGCTCCCTTGTGAGAACCCTCTAGGGAGTTTTTGTGGGATCCCAGAACACATGCTTAAAGTTTGTATTTATAATCAACTTCACTTATGCACAAAAACCAAACTATATCACGCAAAACGTCACCGATATTATATAATATAGGGTCAAAACCTAAGTAAATGAGTTAAAAATAAAAACCACAACATGTCACTTTAAGATCCCGCCAAAAACACCAGTCAATAGTCTTGCTTACTTAATCAGTTTTAATGGCATTACGGTTTTTCTACTCCTATTTTTAATGGTAATCGTGTAATTAAAACTTATATGTTGATATTGTATTATACGCTCAAAATCCGTTAATTAAAGAAAAGGTTCGATTTTAATTACATTGTCGTTAATTTTATGATATTTCTCTATGAATTTCTCTGTTAGTGTATTTTAAGTATTATGTAGTAGTATTCTGTTGCATTTCTGTTTGAATAACGAGCATATTAAACAGTTATTAATATCTTGAAGGTATAGATAGGAATATTTATGTGGCGTTTAAAATACGTATTTTCATGTAAATAAGGATTTGTCATAACAAGTATGACATTTTAAAGCTTTATACCAGAAAGCATTTTTTTGTTGGAAACGATACATTATTTCTTACTGTTAATATTGAAAAATGACACCAATTTAAAATTGCTTGTTTTTGTAAAAAAGCATTTTTTCATTTTCTTTGCGCAATTTGTTAAGAATTTACATTGGGCTACATTTCCCTGTCTGTACATATTTTTTAGAGCGTGAAGACGAGCTTATAAAGAATCGTGGTAAATGTACCGAACATAACCAAATATTGGCGCATATCAGAGAGAAGATGCATCATACCGACGAAGTGATCGATTTGGCGGAATGTGATCTTGGAGAAGCTGAAATAGAATTTTTACGTGCTAGAGAAGATCTCGGCCAAGTTAAAGTATGTCTCTTTAAGAACATTGCTGGTGTATTATATAACATAAAACAAAATTAATATATTATTATAATATAAATATACCGGCATGCTGTAAGATTTTCAATTTGTAGTTTCAAACATTTTTGAGTTGCACAGGTAATACTTTTTACGTGATTTCAGCGCTATCGCGATAAACTAAGATGGTCTCTCGAGACTGAAAGACTCAAAGCCGGTTTACTTACCAGAAAGGATTTACTGCGCGACTTTCAAGATGCAAATGATAAAGTAAGTTTTAACAAAATCTTAGTTTCGTTTTAATTATCATCAAGTATTATAATTTATTATAGTGATCACCCTTTCGAAGTCTCTGCACTGCACTAGTAAGTACTATATAATGAAAATGAGGCAGTGATTTCAAAAAGCTGAAAATGAGGCACGGGTCTAAAAGTTCATGATCACTATGCTCCTCCCTCCACAAACTAAATATAACTGTCTATTTTATCATCCTTCAAAATTCTATTTATTTTTCATTTATAAAACGTGTTCAAAGGGAAATCTTCGAGAATCTTCAATCTATTAACTCTTCAAACTTTAAATCTAGAACTGCTTTCGTTTGTAGATGGTCGCTATCGACTTAAATCCAGCTCTAATTTCGTTTGACGGTTCGCTTAAAGTACCCCAAATTACTGAGAGGAATGGGTACGCTGGTTGGTAGACGGTTCTGTTGCTTAAACAAACAAAAAAAATGAAAGTTTGTGTAATATTTTGCTAGCAACGACATGAGCTCTATCATAAAACTAAAATGTAATAAACTAACACAAGTATAAAAATGCACGTATGCAGATTACGTAAAGGTATACACGTTTTTGAGCTTTAAATTATTTATTAGTTGTCCTTTCGATAAAACTAGAGCATAGTCCAACTAAAAACCCGTTGGAGAAGATTTAAAAAACTAACTTTGACACCTTTTTTTAGAAACGAATCTTTTTTATATTCAGAACTAGTTTTACTACGTTGTGAATAAAACCGTTGCTTTGTTTTAGGTGGTAGAGCTACGAGTAATAAAAGCAGAACTCGAAGCGCAGATAGCCAAAACTATCAAAGATGTAAGGGAAGCACGTAAGCGTATGCAAATTCAACACGCGGCAAATCATGATAGTTCAAAATAAAATTTACATTTCAATTTATTTTGAATTTTATTATTGTAAATTGTATTATAAAACATTTTGAAAATTTAGTTCTAGTTTTGTAATGTTATAACAGTTTTACAATAAAGATATTTTCAAGCTAAAATTAGACTAATAATCTAATATATTATATTTATAAGGATAACTCTAAATGACTGACTGGCATTTCAACGCACAACCCATAATACTGGGGCTATGATCTTGAAAATTTGGATGCACTTACTTTTACACTGAAGGTGAGTGTACTAAGGATGGATTTTTGAAAATTAAATGGAAAATATAACGAGATGAAAAGGGGATTAGGCACTAAATGGGTGCTTAGTATTTATAACACTGGTAAAGAAATATGACTGTGTCGTTCTCACTAAAATTATATGTATCTATAATTTGTATTAAATAAGTAAAAAGGCATGCAGTAGGTATATTTAATATTAAGTGCTCAGTGAGCTGCACATTGCCATCTAGGTACATTTATAAGCAAAGTCAAACAGGCGTGTATTTTTTTTTTTTTTTTCTACAACAAGCTGGCAAACAAGCATACGGCCCGTCTGATGGTAAGCGGCTACCGTAGCCTATGGATGTTTGTAATATTATAGGTATCACTAGCGCGTTGCCGACTTTGAAACCCGCTACCTCAAATAGCTCTGGAAACCTTTCTTGCAGCAGGAACACAACACAAGATTATTTGGCTGCGATCTTCTATAGGATAGATGTATTCCAATAGTTGGGCTGCCCCAAGTAAAGAGAAATCTCTAAAGAAGTTTTCTGTGTCCTATCTCTCTTTATCGATATCTCTATGTCTCTATAGATGGTCAGTCACTAATAAGTTGCTGATCCGTAGAAATAAGATATAACGTTCCCTGTACCAATATGTACTATCAGCCTAGCACATAGCAGTATGTAAACTGAATTATTTTAGTTACTGTTATATTTCAACGCCCATATTGCTTTTTACAGCAACACCATCTATACAAAATTTATTATCCAGTCCCAGATTTAATATTTATGATTTTATATTTTCTGAAAGCAGTAATATTATTTTCTTAAATTATGATGTCCATTAATCAATTGCAGTGGTAAGCTTTATTTACCTGCCTGATGTGGTATCGAATACCCGAAACAACTATGATTTTGATTTTAATTTATTTCAAACTTGAGGGTAGGGAAGCAAAAACAAGTAAACTCAACGATTTATTCCAAATTAAGTGTTTGCATATCAAATTACGTCGACTTATATTAATTTTAAATGTTACTACAGGCGAAATATGACGAGACGGCCGCTCATGAGAACCTTCTCATCATCTTGGCGCTGGTCTTGGTATTACATGTCGGCTCATAATGTCGCTCAAGTCCACTTCTGCTTCTGTAATCGAAGTTTTAACTATCCAGGTTGGACACTAAGAAATCCTAACTAAGAACCTCATCCATAAAACGCTGGAAGGTTTAAGCGGCGTCACGAAGTCCAAAAATCATGAATGGAAATTCGTACAGGCCGAAGGGTATAGTTATCGCGGTTTTCGGTATATCTTCTACAGAAATTGGTATTTGATTGTAGGCCTTGATCAGATTCATAGTTGAGTAGATAGTGGTGCCTGACAGCCGATGAGCAATGTCTTGTATATGCTTGACAGGGTACCTATTCGGGATCATGTGTGCGTTCAAAGCTCTGTAATCACCTCAGGGATGCCAACCGTTGTTCTTCTTCCGCGCGAGATGTACTAGCGAAGACCAATCGCTTTCAGATGTGCGCGCTGTGCCACTCTGCACCATCTCCTCAAACTCTTTTGCAATTTTGTGGCACTCTAAGTCTAAGCGACGCGGTCGACTGGATACTGGTGGGCCTTGCGTGGTGCGAATGTGGTTCACTGCATTATGCTTTACCACAGTAATTTTATCAGCTAGGCGAGTGACGTCCGTGTAATCTTAGCAGACGGTGAACAATTGGTGTCGTCCATAGCAGTGAGTAGATACAGAGGAAATCGCTTCCGCAGAGCTCTTACAAATCGCAGTAACCGTCATCGAAGTGACGCCATCTTCTATGCGTTCATAGCGGCAGTCGAGTAGTAAGTTATAATAACTTAAAAAGTCGACTGCCGCAAGTGACTAGCTAGTGACTCGCTACATCATTGCTCATGGTGATAAACTTATCACAGTGACTCTCCTTTGGTTTGCCGTGTTTCGTGATGAACAGTTGCCGAGCCGAGATGATTGCAGGCTGGCGTAATAACGGTGACAATCATTGGATTGCCGATCTCTCGTATTTACCATCAGACATAGTTCCGTAAACTTGCCGTGCTACTTATTATTAAGTTTTAGGTATGTACCTAAAGTCACTACCAGCAGTGGGAGTTTCAAGAGTTGCTTTCAAAATCAATAAAATCTTTATTCAATTATGGCCCTAAAAAGCCAATTAGGAATGTCAAATACTACTACCAATTTAAACTATATTTATTGTGAGTTAAAGAGAATAATTCTCTAAATTGATATTTTAATTTACAGAAACAATGCCATGCGCTATTCTTACTTTGTAAGTTTTCAGGAAATATTACGAAGCCATAATTACCTTTACTATGTAACGTTCTAATATGAAACCTCATAAAATATGGTCTTACGACTTCCGTGAATATATATTATACACATACATAATAAAATATACAATAGAGAATGATTAGTTAGTTATTCATGTCAAAAGACTACTAACTAATTTGTTTTTTTGAAATAGTAAATAATTACTATATTAATAATTATTTAAATAGAGGAAAAAACAACTTTAAATTTATAATTATATAAATAAATAGTGAAATTAATATTTTGGTACTAGCTGTACCCGCGACTTCGTTCGCGTGGATATTTAGTATCTTAAATGTTAAACACGGTTATAAAAACAATCACTATGCCAAATTTCATGCAAATTCGTTTAGCCAATTCTGCGTAATGGTATAAATACCACAGGTAATAAATATACAAACTTTCACATTTATTATAGTAGTAGGATATAATGACAATAACATAGTACGATAGGATAGTAGGAAGTATGATTGATTATATGAGATAACAGCATAAAACTGTATTTTATTTTCATTAAAGTTACTGTGTTACCCATAGTGGAGATCGACGTATATACATTTAATCTAATCCAGAAAGTAAACCTTAATAAATTTGACACTTGGAATGTATATATTAAAGTGAAAACAACAATAAAAAGTATAATTCATAGTTCACTATCGAACATAAACTAACCACAAATATAAATTGATATCAGTGTTTAAACTATGAATTTAACCGGGGTAAAAAGTATTCTATGTGTTAATCCAGGTTGACTGTGTACTAAATTTCGTACAAATTCGTTTAGCGGTTTTTGCGTGATTGAGTAACAAACATCCAAATATAAAACCTTAATTTTTTATACAAGCTCGACACAATAAATACAGTACCTGATGGTAAGTACGATACAGTCCACAAACACCATGACACCGTGATACAATATTCATCGACAGTCATCGATATCATACCGGCCTGCTGAAATGCCTCTTCACGATTCGATTAAAGGACGCAATATCACGAGGAAGAGAATATTCAACATCTGCACAAAAATTAGAGAACTTTTTTATTCGCTCCATGATGGGCACTACCATGTAACTGTGGCTCTGTAGACCAGACTGCATGGTTTTATAGTGAAACAGAGATGATGGGATAAGGTAAAACAACTCTTTAGAATGAACCATGATACAGATTATAAAACACGCTCAGCGAGACAATATCTCTTCGTAGATGAAGCGGTTCTAAATACTTAGTTATGCGGATTCATAATACGGACAGCTTGTCGCTGCAACCTATTTAGGGCTGCGAAAAGTTATAGGGCGGAATCATCTCAGAGATGAGAACAATATTCCATGCACGGCCGAACATGAGCCTTATAAAGCAGGTAGATACAATTCGCTGGGCGTTAAAAAGCATCGTACTATATTCAGGATGCCTAGTCTCCTGGATGTTGCGGTAGATAAAACTTCCAGTGTGGTCCCTGAGATTGAGGTCACAGTATATATCCATTCCTAGGATAATGTGGCTGTAACGGTTCGTGAGTGAGACGTTCTAGAAAGTAGGGAGAGGGGAGAACGGAGACATTTTACAAGAGAACACATAAACCTTGGTTTTCTTGGCATTGAACTCAACCAATTTGCTCTTACCCCATGAAGGTACGAGGTCCGAGAACTGGTTGAGGTCTGTAACAAGAACTGATCACATCCTCTGAGTTTCAACCTGACTACAATTGGGCTTACTGCAATAGCACCTATGAACCGTGCTATCATCTGAGAAGCAATGAATGCAATCACAGGAGTTAGACAGTATCAACGATATGCATAAGAAACAGGGTGGGAGAAAGAACAGATCCTTGTGGAACTTCTGTATCGACTAGCATGAGCTGCGAACTGTGTCCATCAACTAGGACACGAAGTCTGCGTTCATGCAGGAAGCTAGAGATCTACTTGCACTGGTTGTCGGTTATTTTATACTAGTTGTGGCCCACGGTTTCACCCGTGTTATAAAAAAAACATACAAATTTTGAACCCCGTTACATCATTTTGGGGGACAAATTTTCTAAAATCCGTTCTTAGCGGATACCTAATAATACCATCATAATAACTATCTGTGGGGGCAAATTTCACCCCAATCCGTTCAGTGGTTTGAAATGTGTGTTGAAAGATCAATCAGGAACGATGTCCTTTTTTATATATAATATTTAGAAGATTAGCAGGGACTATTTATATTCTTAGTAGTATATGGTGGCTTATTAAGTTCTTTCACCAACTAATGAAGTTTATCATACTTATTTCATAGTACTAAAGCACTTTTTATAAGTTAACCTCTCTTACCATGGATACCTTATATATCCAAAATTCAACTAAGGTAGCACACATATAAATATTAATAGTATAAAACTAAATTCTTATCTATAGACTACATTTAAAAAAATATTTTTATTATATCGAGTAAGATTTCTCTCGAATCCCACAAAAGTTGTAAAATATTATCGAGAATCTTAACGTTGTCATATACCCGGAACATTAATTTCCACTTCTCGATAAAATCGTTACGTAATCGTCGGGGAACAGATGAGTTTTGATACTTGCAAAATAAACTTTCTATCTAAGTTAATCCTCTCCGAACTGATCAAACGGAATTATCTCAGTAAACTTCCAATACGAACAGTTAGTAGACTAACTTAAATCAGGCATCATCTAATACAAATCTATACATATAAAGCAATCTTTTTGCGTTACCTTCTTCATTATTCAGTTCACGTATGGTCATTTTCTATTTAAAACATGTTTTATTATTTAAAGAAAAATTACGTAGTCTGGTTGACTGTTGCTAATATTTTTTAAATGTATTTCTGGTCTTCATGGCAATTTAGTTATGTAAACTATATTGAATAGCACAATAATCATTGTCAACAATAATGTAGAATCGTACAAAAATTAAGTTAGTTTATATTTTTTCTAATAAAATACGTGAATCCACACTAATATTAATAACTCTAACTGTGAAAATATATCTCTCTACTTGTTACTTTTTCGTGTTTAAACCCATAAATCGATCATAATAACCTTTTACATAGAAATATTCGGATATTAGTGCAAAAAACATGCTAAAATGTCCTACAGAAAACATTCAGTAAAGTCTAAAAGTCGTGGGAAAATACATATTATAATAATCACAAAAATATTACATTAGAAAGGAGTAAAAAATAAGTCACTTTTTTTAAAGGTTTTACAAACATTTTAATTCCTTGAGAATTTTACACAACTCTAATAACTACGAGATTTGTTTCAGAATTACTGAACAATCCACTTGTACATATTACGCTTAAAATATAACTATTTATAAAACAAATACAACACATGCACAATATACCAATGTCAAAAGACAAATAAGGCACTTTTCACTACTTGTACTTCAATAATATTATGTGGTCCCATTCATTGACTAGTACAACTGGTATAAATTAATTTAAAATACTAATCATTGAAATTATCCAGTTTTACCATCAGCAAGTCTGATTGATTCTGGTAATTCAGGAGTTTCACGGATCATCGGTCCATGTTTCCAGTTAGGCGGGTAACCGTACTGGCGCACGTCGTCCCACCACTGCTGCTTACCATCAGCCCATATGCAGTACACCACATTGGTACCGACTAGAACAGCGAAGCAGACCCAGAATGCCACACGCCACTGCACTAATGTTGACTGAAAGCAAAATAAAATTATATTAGCTACTGTAATAAAAGGTATAGAGTGTCACGACGACCTTTTTTAATATTGTTTTGTCTTTGATTAATGATTGGTCTAACTAAGTTTTTAGGCCTGTATTCGTAATCTTTTATAAAAACTGTATTATTATAGCTAATTACTCTCCAGTAATTACTACATGTACAGGTTTACAGGTAGGTACTAACTTCTTAGGTACGAGATATTACATATCATTATTGCACTTGGAGAGGCAAATTCTCATCTAGATCTCTAGGTTTTGTCACTAAAGCAATAACACACATTCAAAATTTATTGAAAATAGCCTGTGTTAATCCATAACTCTTTCGATCAACTCATTATTCAACTCTTTCATCTAATGGAAAAGTAACGCAACTCAAAACTATCTTAATTTACTTTATAAAATTCCTTAAAGTACTTGAAAATTGTGAACAACAATTGCCCTATGAATTTAAGATAAGCAGAACATAATCAGTAAGCGTAGATTTTATATAATAGTTGTCATTTATACAATTTGCATTTTTACCTCCAAAACGATATAGCGTGTAATTATGTTATTATAATAAATAATATTTTTTTAATCACCTACTTCAAATATGATAAAATGAAATCAACAATAATCTATTAATGAGATCATGTTTTAAAACCATATTCAATTAAGATGCTAAAAATGGAAACATATATAAAGTTAATCATAACTGGCTAATTGATATAACACGAAGTCCTTTAGGAGGAAGGAATATCAGAAATTGAATTATAAACTTATCAGTCAGCACTGCAGCGAGCTGGGCTCGTAATTAAATATCGTGATATTAATAGTGCCCTGTCTGCAGCAACGATCCTTGAGGTCACTTTGATCTCAATTAATTTCTTATTACGTTTTTAAACAATATAAGATTGTATATACCTGAGTCATAGCTCAATACATCAGACTCATTATATACTGGTAACAAAGAATAAAATGATATATAAATTAAATTTATATTAATAATTCAATTATCTCTCTTATGTTATATACGAGGACAGCAAGGATTTTAGTGCAATATTAAAAATAATTTATTTTTTAATTTAAAAATGCTGTGCTCAGTTGTTTGCTATGTTCGCGTAAGGCGTATGTGTGTAAATGTTATGTTATGTCTATGTATATTGTATTATTTGTAAATTGACTGAGTCGGAATTTAGTTTTCGATCTGACAGAGTTACTTTTGTCCCTAAAGGCCTGTACAGCTCAACCAGACTTTGTAGGTAACGCAGATGGCTTAAGTGCAATAATTGCAATTGTTACCATTTTCGCACAATTGTTTGCCAAAGTCGCAGAATTTTGTGGGCTATTGACGTGCATGCAATTCCTCGAATTGCGTCTATATTATACTTCGATCTAACTATACATTTACAATTATACAAGGAAGATATGGTCACACGGACTGAGAAAGGGAATGCATCTAAGGATGGTTTGCGCATTTTGAGAGGATGAATGAAAGAAGAATGACTAAACAAACTTATAATGCGAGTGGTAAAGGAAACGTTGGAAGAGGAAAGCCTAGACGAACGTTCATCGACCAAATTGGGGGTATTCTGAAGAAAGGTCAAGTCAAGAGTACTATAAACCGACGAGCATGCATGTAAAGATTGATGAATGTTGAAGAAGCGAAAGATGTATACCAGGATGGTAGCAGGTGGAAGGACATGTTCTCTTCCTACTCCGTTGGGAAATATGCGTGATTTATGTATGTATGTATGTATGAACTATACATAATATGTATATACATATTTTAAATCTGTATCTGTGTATTTAAATAGATAATATTATCATCTGATTATGTTGGGAAACGTAAATTGCTTCTGCATTAAAATAAAACAAGAAAATTTTGTATTAAAACTAACTCTAATTTACATTATTCACTTTGGATGTTCATCATTGTAGCTTCATTCATGTTAGTCTTCAGATATGTTTAATCCTTTCTGTCATCTTTCTGAAGATATTCCTAACATATTTAAAGATTAACACAATGCAGCTACAATAAAAAAGGCAAACTACACTTCTCACTTTGTATGATTATTATATAGAATTTAGTACTTCATTGTAAATAAGTAGCACAAAATAGACAGCCGTTAACAGGGCATTGAGTTTTCAAACACTCCCAGTTTCTGACAACGGGCCCTTCTGTGTAACACGAATTTCAGTCATTCTAAACCAATAAAGTTTACGAAATTTACGTGACTATCTCGTATTGATAATATAGGATAAATATTGGCTTGATATAAATAAATAAATACATTTGTAAAAAGTTGTAAAAAGTGGCTATAATGTTTTTAATGAAAACGATTGCTGTGTATTAGTTAATTTTCTTGTCTAGTTTGGGGATCAAAGAAGAGATATTTCATAAAATAATAATAAAATCTTCTATTCAAAATCGATTGTTATGATTAGTTCAATTGATATAAAATATGAATGTTCATGTTTAATATGAATGAATACAAAATCCTTAAAATGTATCGTTTTAACTTACATCGGGTGTTAACAATCCAATGAGGTAGGGCGTAACAATGCCAGCAAAAGTTGATGTCGTGTTGACGAGAGATGTCAAGGAACCAGCGTAGTTTGGCGATAAGTCTAATGCATTCACCTAATTAATAAAGAATAAGTATTATTATTACAAATATGAGGTATTTTCTCGTTTAATTATCTCTACTTGCTTTGTACAACGTATAAATGTAGTTGACCCTTAAAAAAAATTAAGTAATTGGAAATTGTTTTATTAAGGCTTCAATCACCTTGTAGTAAAATAATTCCCAAAAGAATTAACAATGGAAAGTATCAAAAGGGCAAAAACTAATCAGCTTATTCTCTAGTTAACTCCAACTATATAATATGTTATCATGAAATATTGCTTACAGAGAGCTAAATACCACCGCCCGTATCTTAGAAAGCAATACAAAGAGAAGAAGAGCATAAAATTGAGAAAATAACACTAGAAGTATGTACGAGTAACGACAACCACAATAAATCATGACTTTGTATAAATTATAATAATAAAAGATATAATTTTTTTTTATATATATACATACTTTCATACCACTGTAGAAACCTCCCATCAAAGCCATAGACAGAATAAAATAAACCATAGCAGCTGTCCGGTCACACCCAGCATATGAAGCTAAGATGATGCAAATAGCGGGGCCAGTTGCAGCTGAAATCATTGAAGCAATTAAACTCATTGATTCATTAAAATACTTATACGTTATTTCCATTAAAGTGCATCATATTGTGTGTGCATTTCAATAATGTTTGTGATATCACGTGTGAAATGAGTTTATCATACTATTCGGCACCTTTTCACCTGTAGACATTACAAAAATGTACATAGGGTACGCCTTTTTATGACACTTTAATCTGATTGATTTCCACTTTGTTTCAGTTCAACTGGTATAGTTTTTCTCTTAAAATATAAAGGTTTATTGATATCCCAAGTAAATAATATTGTAAAAATTAAAATTATTCTAGAAAAAAAATAATTTCATAAATTGGTTGTGGACTTTATTGTCAGCACAGAATATTATTCAATGAATATTTAAAATATAATACAGTAATTACCATGGAATTCGGTTTAGTAATATAAATTTAATTTTGTTTCCATAAACCAAAGATAAATAATCTCTTCCAAATCATAGTTTCGCAAGAAGCTATATTACTGCATAAATAACACACATCTCTCTACATCTCTTATGTATTAATATTATCTGAAAATTGTTACTCTTACCTATAGTGGTATGAATAATTCTTCCAGTTTTAATCGTATGCCAATTTTTCTTGATACATATATCACAGACTAGTCCAAATAAGAATGAGCTGATCCACATAGCGATATACGGCATAGCTGTGAGGGTGCCAGTTGTTGCAATATTAAACTTAAGTACATCATGTGAATACTTAGGCAGGTCTGTCACCATTGTGTAGTATCCCCAATCGTGTCCAACCTGGGAATTATACAAGTAAATTTTCAAGTGGTGAAATTATTCTTCCAGATAAATTGAAGGTGATATAAAGAAAAATTACAGTTCAAATCAAAGCCAATGAGGTAGGAGATATTCTTAGCATTTCTTACATGTATTTATTTAAACTAGCGGTCGCCATAGACTCTTTTCCGTTTGACGTTTGCAGTATGAACCAAAACAATCAATATTATATCACTTGCTGTTACTTTTCATTGAGTGACAACGTCAATATTTTGGGGAGTCAAGTTCAATGGCACTGTTCGGTTTAGGATTCGCAGTATTAATTAATTTAATTTAATATATTACTAACAGATGTTATAGATAAATTTTAGGTCTCTGCACTCCTTTTTCATATAAACTTTAACCATGCAAAATCTCAGTCTTCCGTGCACGCAATACGCTTAAAAAGGGGTACAACGTTTTTGCTTCACGTATTAATATAATGATAGTAGGCCATCAGAAGTTTGTTCTGCTCTTTCTACCTATCGAGTTCAATCTGTGATACCATAAATTCTTCTCTATGAAAAAAAAACCAAGATATACCAATTTTCATAGTAATCGGTCAAACATCAAATTGTATGCATAATTTATAATTATTATAATACCAATATTAAAGTCAGTAAATGATTCTACATCGATAGAAAATAAATGTATTGAAAATTATACAGTAGTATGGTTGCGGTTTACACCAGTTACCTGCTCCCACTATAGATTGTGGTTTACCCAATACTGCAATTACACTTATTAGGTATACCTATATTGTATAGATACTATATAATTCGCGGAATAATAATTAAATCCCACAATGTACAGTTTATCTCGAAAATTGGGCCAAAGTTAAAATCTAAGTTTTCGTAATACAGATTTGGTAGATATTTTTTATATGAGACTAAGTATTGTAAGTTTACAGTTTACATATAAAATTAAACCAAATGTTGTAGACAATGTAATCTTTTTCTTGTGAAATGTAATAAACAAATAGAAATGTAGGTAACCTAATATATATGAAACTTACACGACAAGGATTTTAGTTTTTCAAGTAATAAAAATAAAATCTAGCATTTATTTTATTTAGTATAAGAAGATATCGTAATAACAAAATACAACAATTGATCTTTATTTATCTATACTACATGCAATATGCTTAATAAGGTACCGAAAGCTTTTGCTTCACGTATTTAATATATAGATTAGTAAACGCAAAAAGACTTCTTTTCAAAATGTGAACATTTATACAAAAACTGCCCAAGTCTAGTCATTGTTTTGCTTTCCTACAATATCTATACTTCCATCATAGATTATATTTTATCAGAGCGTAGAACCGAGGTCACAATATACTTATCATGTTCTTCCTACACTAAAACTATCAATGATCGATTGTTTTAAAATCTTTTGTTAAGATATTTAAAATTAAATGAAATAGAAGTAGCCGTGAAATAAAGAAAAATACTGTGTACAGTAGGAAACATTTTAGAAGTGACTTAGAAAACCGTTGTGAACCTTACTAGTTTCATGGGTTCTTATTTCTTTAGAACTCGATAAACTTATATCGCATCACGATTGCCTACAACAGTGTGTGTAGTGATATGTTTGTTTTTTCTTATCAGATGTACAGTTAAACATTCTTAAAGCCTTATCGATTGAATGAGAAATTATTTTACAAAGACAAAACAAGTGTAAATCAACATAGCAGTTAATGTACAGACATAATAATTACTCATAAAAACTTGAATAGTACAAGCCTTATTCATCTTCCAATAAAAATATATTCGTAACTCTGACATACATTCCAATTATTAGAAAATAATTTTACTCGTCCCTATGATCAAGTATGTTTACGTACATAGTAGAGCTTTATAATTAATATTTAATAAATAATTATCCAAATTATGTGGTCGTGTATTTTAACAGGAAGCGTGGGCGCTGTTTATAGTCTGTTAGTTCTTGTTATGTAATATCATCAAGGTTAAAACACGCATAAATAGCTTAAACTGCGTAAGCGTAATATATATTATCTTCGTTATGCCTGCAAAACGTATTATGTGAAGTCCTTTTATTTCACAAAAAATAAGTACTATTATCCAACAGATAAATTAATTGCAAAATCACTACATAGCAAAAAATCGTTTCAATATTGAATACCAAAAAGGTTTTAATGCATACATAAAAAAATTGCTTTTTAGATTCATGAAAATAAAAAAAATTGTGACGAAAAATAATAATTTTCATAAACAACATTCAAAAAACAAGATCACTTCTATTCTGGTCACTTTACTCACATAAAAATAAATTGAAACATGAAAACTCTATACTAATATTATAAAGCTGAAGAGTTTGTTTGTTTGGTTCAACGCGCGAATCTCAGGAAGTACTTACTGGTTGGAATGGAAAAACTAGTTTAGTGTTGGATAGCCTATTTATCGAGGAAGGTTATAGACCATATAACATTACGCTACGAACAATAGGAGCGGAGCATTATTGAAAAATGTTGCAAAAACGGGGAACATTTATTCCTTTTGAAGGTTTCCATCGCGTGCGCTACGTAGATTAAAGTTACGTAACATAGATGTGCAACAGAATTGTTTCCCATTAAAAAGTTAAAAAAAAAATTACGCGATAGCATATGTCTATCTTTTAAGGTTGACGCAATATAACCTTTTTTATGGTAATAAAATTTGTTCTAAAATAATGAATTATTTGCCAAGATGTTTTTTTATACGTGGTATTAATCCTTATCGAAATAAATACGTTATTCATTGCCCTTTTCATCATTTGATTTCAATGAATATCTTAGGAAATATCACAGTTTTAAAATAACTCCGCAGCAAAATAATAATCAAGTACCGCGCGTGCATTTTAGTGGAATGATGTGGCAGGCGGGCGGCACGCGGCATCTATCAATTTTATTGTAGTTGCATACCACAATTGTTATTTGTCTCTGCCTACGTCCCACTCTCTCTTACCCTCTCTTTGTCTTATATGACGCAGACGATGTTGCACGGGTCAGCTATTATAATATATCAAAAAGTGTGTACATAATGTGTGAACCCATAAGACACATTTTCAAAAAAATTCAAACTAGTAAATGTAATAATTGGCTGAAATTACATTTTTGATATGACCAGAATTTGAATCTATAAATATCGAAAAAGTCAGAGGTATAAATAACCGTACAATATCTTCGAAACTGAGTTATTACGAAGATTATAATATTATAAAACGCAGTTACAAGATTGTTACCTAAAAAAAAAATATTATAATAATTGTAGTAATTTTAAGATCTTGGTCAAACAGCGGACAGAGCGGGACGGCGACGCGACGCTGGTGGGACGTGAAGAGTTGTAAAATGATAATGTAGAATAATATGTCACATAGAGCGGTCGCGCTCGGCGCTCGACTAGCAGTCGCGTAACGTCGCCGCCACGTTCGGCCGTCCGCTGGCAGACCTTAAAACATCTATACATAAAATAATAAAATTTAGCATTTTCTTTTTTAGACACAGGATTTCCCAGCAATATTTATTCTTCACAACCTACACTATCCATTTTCGTAATAAAATAATATACTTATTTTATAAAAGTGATTAGGTTCGATTCCCGACTCGTGTGTAAGTTTTTTTTTGTAAATGTATGTACGCAGTTTGTGTTATCTTTAAAATCGATGTCATGGTTCTTTAGAACATATTTCCCTATCTCTTATAGTTTCAGGGTTCCTCTCACTAACCCACTTAAATGTTACAACCTGTATATAGTGTAAGATGTCAATCATCTACTAATAGAAGAGAGTGAATGTGATAATAAGTTCGATAATACTACTTTTGGTCAAATGAGAGCTTTAGAGAATAGAGTAATTTAAGAATGATAAGAAATTATATATCTAAAGGTAATACGAGAATGTAAAAAGGTTAAACAAAATCGCACAGTAAACTGCTTAAAATTCACTAAATAATAAATTAAAGTAATTTCATATGAATGCCACAAGACTTACTTCCACATATGGTACTCTTATCTAAATGAGTCACGTGTTTATTTTATAATGAACGGTCGTCAGTTCAGTGATACTAGTAACAATGAACAAACTAATAAAACTAGGTTAGCCAAGCTATTTGCAGAAATTATTGTAATGACTAGAGAACAGGAAAAATGTGAAACTTACCGCAGCACAAACTAAAGCCCAAACAGGCGCAGATCGAAGAATTCCTTTCCATGGTACCGGGTCTTTAATATTCGAACTTTCAGCTGTTGTGACACTATTATTTAAATAATTAAGTTCTTTCTTCGAAATGTAAGGATGGCTGTTCGGAGTACTATAGCATAGGAGACTCTAAAACAGTACATTATTAATGAAATATATTTTGAAACATTTAATATTGTAAAGTTATTAGATATTTGAAACATCGCGTTATCTACGTTGGACGTAAATGAACTTTAAAAAGTAAAAATAATATAACTTCCCTTTAATACGTATTCTACGATATAATCGACTTCTATACTAATCTTCATTATAACAGTTCTGATGTTGACGATACTAAGATAGTAAAACGGTAAGTGTTGTGCGGGAACTTGCTCTCAAGTATACGAAAGGAGTACAGCTATAAGTGCTTCGTGATAAATTTTCAAGTTGAGGCTGGTAGCTAGCTATCACGAGTTGAGCATTAAATAATGGCCTACCACCACGTTACAGCTTCATCACGACCTTTTCGTTTATGATATGGACTTGAACTTACGTCAATAAACACCGTGTCCGTACATGCTACCCCTGAGCCTTCATAAGAAAATAATTTGTGAAATAATTTTCAAACTTTTTAAACATTATTAATTCTCAAACACAATAGAAGCGAATTAGACTACCACAAATTAAAAGAAAATACTATTGCTTACCCACAACACAAACCACAAGATACCAAATCCTCCAAAGAAGTAGAACACGTAGGACCAATCTCTTCCATCGGCTAATAATATACCAGACATGAAAGAACCAAAAATATTGCCAATCTGAGCACCGCCGAAAACCAAAGCACCTTGAAACGATCGTTCGTGAGGTGGTACCCATCTTGCTAACATGATCATAAGGGCTGGCATTGTTGGACCCTGAAAATATAATGCATTTTGAAACCTATACTTTATAATAAAATACCACGAAGAAGGCATCATTTAACACCAAGCTTATTAAAACAATGTATAAAAAGTTATAATATTTGTTGTAATATGATAGGTGCTTACTTTATGCTGTTTTCCTAAATTTCCTAATGATATAATGTTTGTTTGTGAAAAATGTACTACATACTGCTTAGTCATCAATATTTAAAGTACGAACAAGTACTTCTCTTACCGAGCTACCCACATCATAGGCAACTCGATTGCGTAAGTAAATAGGTACACTGTACCTACCTATTGTGACTATTTGTGACCATGACGTAACGGCATTTGTCTATACATCATTTTACATATATTTTAACTTCGTATATTAGATTTATGTGAACAAATTATTAACTGAATGTTATTTGTAAAATAATCAGTAATTTATAATTCCTAAGACCGCGGTAACGTATTTAACAGTGCTGACCATTATTAGCAAAACAGTGCGTAAATATGTGTCCAATAAGATGCACGAGTATGAGAATGGAATGTGTAATGGAATTGTTATTATTGATATTTCATTGTATACTTTAACCTTACACTGCTTCATCAACGTCACTGAAATATTTCCTTTTTAATTAACTACACAATTATTAATAAATCGTTAATATTTACCTCACCCATTCCTTGGAGTACTCGAAGAATGAACAAACAAGTACCACCACCAATTCTAGTGACAATTGGTGTAAGAAATGTGAACAGTGCTGTGCTTAACAAACCCAGCCCAAGAGTCCATTTACCACCGAATTTTTCAGCTAAATATCCTCCAGGTACTTGAGTGGCGGCGTAACCGTAATAGAAACCGCTCAAAATCAGACCTTGCGTTTTTTCGTCCCAGTCGAAGATAGCATGCTAAAAATAAATTCAATATTATCAATCATGATTTATGAACTATACTGATTAATTCTAAAAAGGGAAAACTGCACAAGTGATAAATAAAGATTAAGTATTAACATTTTGAAATATACAATGCTAAATATTATACAACACAATTAGTTATTCCGAATGTGATCGTTTATCACTTTAGTTATTTATAAAAGTTTGAATACAAAGGATACATTAACAATTAGCATAGAATCGACAAAATTGCATATCTTTATTATTACGTATAACAATGTGATTATGAAAACAAACTGTTTTTATTAGGTACCTTTAAAGCAATATATTATTGTTTTCAACTAAGTGAGAACATTATCTTTGTTTTACTTTAGTTTTAATAAAATATCTGACATTTTTATGTGTACTGTACATTAACCGAGTGATTTTATTTCACTTGACTTAAAATACGTAGATAACGTTATCGTAATGAAATGACTATACCTACACTATATTACATTTTTAATATTATTTCAAATAATTTCTGAAAACCTTTGCAGCAATACATTTGCATAAGCGTTTCCTAATTAATATTACTAACTTAAATAAATGAGTTTTATTAAAACAAATCAAAGTTAATAATACATGTTCCGTTTTTAATTTGTTAGGTCTTATAATTCAGTAACAGAAATGATATTACGAGTATAAGTAAATTATAACATCATTGAGTAAAAGGGAGAACGCTGGTTTAGTAGGGTGCTACTACGTATGATTAAATCTCTTCGCATACAATATTATACATTAAAGTTTTTTAATGATGTCATCTAATTGCGAGATATGAGTTTATTGTCGCATTGTACTATTTACGTAAAGTGATAAAATAATTGGAGATTTGCCAATTTTATTGTCATGACGATTCACAATTAATGCAAAAGATACAAAACAGAAATTGTTAAAATAGCATGGTCTATTTATTCGTTTTGCTACGTATATTTGTATTGGTTTTAGCTTACACTATTATAATATAAATACTACAAACATGAAAACACATAATATTGCATTGCTAACCGACTTAAAAAAAAAATAGGTTGTCAATTCGAATGTTTTTTTTTTAATGAATGTTTATGTATGTGTATGTAATGAATGTAACTTCTTTGTTTATGAACCTATTTAAATGATTATTTTTTGTTAGACAGAGGATAGAGTATTTTCATTTTAATTTCATTTACATTGTACCTTCGACTTCGAAGATACACCAGGGAAGTATTTAAAACCATTAAAGACGGTTTTCTATTTTGTTAAAAACTGTCTTGTAATAACATCATTTTACTATAAAATTTAAATATTAGTCACTAAATAAATCCAAACGAAGATGGTTCATAAACAAGTGAAAACTGTTAAAAAAATAATACATAATAATCTGTACTAATATTATAAAGGTCAGAAGTTTGATTTTTTGTTAGAACGTGCTAATATCTAAAACTGCCAGTCGCACTTGAAAAATTATATTTCAATTAGTTAGCTCGTTTATTCAGTAAGGTTATAAGCTATAAAACTTCACATTACTACCCTAAGGAGTGGAGCAGTCACCATAAACATTAAGCAATCTGGCAAGCTGTAAGCAACTACGAGAAGTGCGGCCTACAATGACAAGTTACACGGGTACATTCCGACGACATGGTAGAGAGTTAGTTGAATAAATTTAACACGGGTGAACTCGTGAGTCACAGTTAGTAACATTATTTTGAAAGTAAATAGTATTTTTTTTAAAGGAGATTCTAATATCATCTGTGATGAAATTGTGCAATAAAACCTAACAAGTCGGTAGCAGAATATTAATGAGTTAATGTTTATTTCAACATTACGTCATTCTTGGTATAAGTCGTTTCTAAATTTCATATAAATTTTTTGCCTATTTTGTGAATATTATGTATTTTTAAATTATTAAAAGTATTTTTTCGATGATCATCTTCAAAACTGTAACCATGTTTTTAATAACATTTGAAGTAATTAAAAATACAACGAACTTTAAACTTTGACATACTAGGCCCAGCTAGTTTAATTTTTCTCACGTACCCTTAATTAAACTGTAACTTTTAGGCCATGGCCGCTCTAAACGATCTTGAGAGTATACAAATTACCACGGAAGCATGGCATATAATTGCATTTTAAATTATCAAGATGTTTTATGATATTAATAACACACACGTTAATAAATGCGTGTTAAAAATGTAACCAGTTAGTAGATTCATATTTATGCCAAGGAAATATGATCAGCCTAGCGCCAACAATCATATTACCACATCAACGCATATGATTCCAATTACCTTGTTATTTACTGTAATAAGTTATTCATTCAAAGGTATTTCTATGAATTCGTTTGCTTACACTTACATAATTAATTAATTCGTGTAATATGTTATACATTTAAAAAATAAGTAAAATGAAAGTAATGCTGATAAAAATTTAAGACAACCTGTGTGAAGAAGATTTTAAAAATTATTGATTTTATTTTGAACTTAAATACGAGTACGCATAATCCAGCTAGTAGAGAAAAGAGTTCCCTGATGTACCTTCGAAGTTGAAGGTCCAATACCAATGAAAATAAAATGGGACCACCTTGAGGTATCCTCTTTTCCAACGTAAAATAAAATAATATAAATCGGTTCATGAAAAAATAGGTTATGGCTGAACATCCATACAAAAATTACATTCGAATTGAGTGACCTCCGTTTTTTTAAATCGTTTAATAAGGTTTGGGTCACTATAACAACAACTTATATATATTCACGCTGCGTTATGTAAGTATAACAGCATTTAAATACATAACCTTGCATTGAATTTGAACCTGACGTTAGTTATAAGTTATTGGTAAATGAAGAAAAAAACCTGATGAAACCATAGCAAGGTTTAGTTCATTATCTTATATTCGCTTGGTTAGTTTTCAAGTTCCAAGTACTTTTATTTACTAGGTACTTTTTTAAGTGAAAACTTCTTTAGGAAGGTTTGGGATAGGGTGCAAATTCATGTAAGTCGTCATCGACATGATCACGTGACGTGTTAACGATTATCAAACGATATTTTATTACGTTACACAATTATATTTTACAAAGTTATTATTTCTTATTTTAAATTATATTTGTATTATATTAATTATATTATTAACATTAATAATAGTTACTTCTATTATTATTATTAATTCTATCATTTGAAGTTTAGAAATAATGTTTATAGTTTATATGTTTTCACTTCTATCGGCAGTCCTCATGACTGCTTTGAATCTTTTTTTGTATATTTTTTATCGTAGTATGATAAAATTACGACACTGTACCTGATGGTGAACACAGTGTAATCCAATAACATCGCTTACTACCGAGAGAGCTACAATCCATCATAAAACGTCGGTACCATTTCGACCGGCTAATTTCATCTGCTTTAAAAACATAGTATAATATCTAGTAGTCTCTTTAATTTACCATATTTTTAACATAATTATCTTTTAGCCCTTATTCAAGTAGGTTAATAGATTATCGGTAAAATATGTTTTTCTCTTCTACTCTTCTTAATCAACTCTTATATCAACTTTTATACATTTTCTTCACACGATTCGTTCATATCTTCGGTATTCCTGTACGCCTCTATCCGTCAAGTTCCATACATAATATTATTGTTCTAGTTAAATGATAACATACAAGTATATCACAATAAAAATACACTTACAGGCCTAAAAACATTTTCTGTGTCATTACCGACGATCGGGTCACTCGGACACGCATCAGGGTCAACGAAATGCTCTCCGCCGTTTTTCGTCCTATTAACCATTTGAGTTATAGCCAAATTGAGACAGACTCTCATCGTATAAGCATTGCACACGCCAAGTAATCCCATGACACCGAGGATATAACGCTGAGGAATGAAACAATCTGAAAGAGTACAAATGTTAGTTTTATTTGTTAATTAGTATAAATGTGATTAATATTTAAATTATTATAGATGTAGATATCCATTTAATACTTGAATAATTTTGATTTTTACTAATAAAAATGTAATTTTGTACGGCCACCTGGGGTGTTTGTATTGTAACATATTTATTAAATCGTATCTTGGCTTGTTCGAAGTAATTGTATAAAAATGTAATAAAATAAAATACAAATTGAGTAATTTGGTATTGTTACTTTAAATTATTAATAATAAATCTAATCACATCTTCCCCGTTGTATTACATTAGTTTTGTTCTATTATAAATTACTAGCTGTGCCTCATGGTTTCTCCCGTGTTAATTTTATCTGACAAACACCGCGCCGCCAACGAACCCATGTAGTTATCATACTGTTCTTCCCGCAAGTAAAAATTGTTTTAATTTTTCATTATCTCCTAAACTATGTGTCCAAATAGCATACTCTAGAGAGCAAAATGTAACTTCATAAAATTTTCTTTATGATGAACTTGTTTTGTTTGTAAGGATTGTTGCTATGTCTAAAAATAATTCTTATAAATCACTTTTTAATGTTCAACAAATCTTATCACAAAATACCTTATTGTGGATTATGTATGAGACAGGCATATGCTATCGCTAATTTTTTTTTTATACTAAGGATCAATATTCTTGTACAACATTGTACTTTCGTATCATTAACGATTACGCCAGCGCACGCGGTTAAAGCAGTTCGGGATTGCCTCGACTTACGAGACTTACGAAACAAAAATCAATATTTAAGGCTATCTGAGAGTTGTAACTTAATCTTAAATAGCCTCTACTATTCCCCTAGAGTCTGGATATTATATAAAAAAAGAATTTTCGAATCCGACTGGTGATTCCAGAGATTAGCGTATTAAAAATAATAACAAAAAAATAATCCGCTTTATTATATTAGTATAGAGAAAAAAAAGAAGAAAAAAAACTCAACTCAATTTTTTTTGTAAATAACAAGCAAATTTTGTATGCACTTGCTAAATAAAATTCTTCGTGCAGATAGGCAGCTTGCAACGTCAATAACATTATTATATTTCATATTTACGTCACATATCTCCAACAACATACATAGACATTTTTGCGGCTAAAGGAAATAAAACCACAATAATGTGTATATCACAGCATGCATAAGTGATAACAGTGAGCCAATCGATTCTCGTTGCCCTCCTAACACCATTAAATGTCACATAATATTACCATCATAATGGCATTCGAGTTGATAAATACGGTGTTATGTGATAAGATGTAGTCTGGTCGGTGTAACAATGTGTGAGAAAGTTTGTGTGGGAAGTAAGCTAGCGTGTCGTGTAGCTAACTGAACCGCGTCTAGCAAATTAATCATTGTACTTTGAACTTTTGCAGTTATTTAATTGGGATACTATTTTTCCTATATTTTTTTTCCTTTATGTAGTTTAATAAATATTGTAAGTAATAAATAAAATTATATAATCTTGAATTTTATTTTTCAGTCAATATTGTTTTATATTATTTAACTACCTGTGGTGGCGACTCCTCTCGCGTGGACTATATAATATCGTCTGTATTGTGGTGACTCGGCTTCCACCTACAGCAGTCGCTAGCCGATTATTTTAATGATATAAATGCTTATATTTACTCTAAACTCTAGTTGTTTTTCTAAAATAAAAGTAGCCTATGGCATTTCTTATAAAATTAGCTATCTGCCAGTGAAAGTCCTGTCAAAATCGTTCAATTCGTTTCTGAGGTTACCCGGATCAAATAGACAGACAACAAAAATTTTAAAAATTGGTATAAGTATAAAGTTTCATAGTAAACACTGTTATTTTGACGTTACAAACAGATACTAAAAGTAAAATAGTTATACTTATTTCAATATCTAAACTATATACAAAATAAATACGTTTCAAGTGAACCGTTTTCTTCATTATTTTATTATATTACTCTAGCTGTGCCCGCGGCTGCGCTCGCGTGGACTTCAGAACGCTGTGCCGTCGATCGGGCACACACGCGAATTGTGCTACCCTCCGCTCCCGGTTATTTTAAAGACAAAAATGCCTATTGTGGGTGTTTCTTAGAAATTAGACTAAAATCTTGCTAACTTTTTTATAGGTATTTTTAAGATCTACAATTATGTCTAACCTATGTTAATTTGGTATATCACTTATGGTTAACTCAGAGTAAGCCATTTAAGCCCTCGCATGATCAGTTCCATTTTTTGGCAGAACCCTAA
Organism: Saturnia japonica; assembly: GCA_033032175.1. Lineage (NCBI taxonomy): Eukaryota > Metazoa > Arthropoda > Insecta > Lepidoptera > Saturniidae > Saturnia > Saturnia japonica. Next base: position 13,380,619 of record CM065314.1, read on the forward strand.
TTCTTTTTCTAAAATTAAAGAAGCCTATGTTACAGTTATAGCCTAAGTGACGCACGGACAGACAAAATTTTTAAAAAGGGACTTTTTGTTATAGGTATATTGTATATACTTTCATATGCATTTAGTATAATCTGTTATTTTGACATAACAAACAGTCACTTCAGTTTTATTAATTGTATAGATTTATGTCATTTATTATCCTTTCCAGCGGTCGCCTAATGATCGAAATTCGACCAGCGACTTTTTAATCATAGACTATTTTCTTTTTGACATATAAATATTGAATATTATATCATCAATATATATCACTTGCTGTCACTTTTATTTGAGTGACAATGTCAATATTTTGGAGGGGTCTAAGTTCAATGGCACTGGTCGTTTTAGGATTCGCAGTATTAAATTAGTTTAATTTATTATATTAGTAACAGATATTATAGATACATTTTAGCTTTCTGCACTCCTTCTCCATAAAAACGTTAACCATGCCAAATATCAGTCTTCCGTGCACGCAATACGCTTAAAAAGGGGTACAAAGTGTTTGCTTCACGTATTAATATAATAATGATGATGATGGTGGTGTTTTCATATTATAAAAGGCAACGACTGCATATATGTTAGTATTTTTATGCATTCGTTAACTCGCGAACCATTTAACCGACTTACGTTTTTTTTTAAATCATGGATTTAGATAGATCTGGCCAGGTTTCGTATGGTATGGTTTATCACAATAGGAAATAAGTTATGAAGATAAAATACTATAGTATTGTTTACAAATATACTACCTCCTACTTTTCTTAGAATACTTTACCTAAATCTTTAATAAAATTAATAACCAAAATAATGCGGTAGAAAATTGTTTAGAATAGAAATAATTTATTTTTAGTAAGACCAGGTTACTAAACTTTTGTATTTAAACCACAATTAACGCTGTTAAGGGAAAAAGCAAATAAATTGCTTTAAACGCGACTTGCAAAACATTAATCCGTTTTTTTATAACTTCTTAAGTACAATTAAGTTTTTTTACAGCATCGAATTTGGTCTCATTGTTTACAAAATAATAATTATTGTGAACACAAAGACATCCTGCAGTAAAAATTTACATATAAAAATCATGGAATGTTCAAATTAATTATTTAAAAATAAAACCTTTGCCATTGTTTTATAGTTCACTCGAGCGAAACCACGGGCACAACTAGGCTGGCATAATTTTAATAAACCGAATAATACATATCAACCTTTTTTTGACGTATACATCGACGAAGTACCTAGTACTTAGTTAAAGGCAAAATCAATTATAATGAAAGGATTACGAAATGGGCACTATTGATAATTACTACACATATTAACACTAAATAAATGGGCGGCCGAGATTTGCTCGGTGTCTTACACAAAAAAAAAACACCTATCTAGGTATACTCGGAATGTAAAACATTATCTAAATACAAAGTTTCATCCAAATCGTTGGAGCCGTTTCCGAGAAACCAATAACATATAGTATATATATATATATATATATATATATACAAGAATTGCTCACTTAATTTAAGAAAATATGTCATTGACAGACTATGCAGGACTTAGAAAATTGATTTACGATGTCTAATAATGAAATTTAAGTCATCCTTTATAAGCTAAAACTTTTTGTAGCTAAAACGAAAGATAGAGTCAGTAGATCTATAGTTAATTTAGCCAATTATTAATTAGTAAAAAAAATTATACATAAGTTTTTTTTTTTTACTAATAAAAGGTCTGTTCCTTTTTCTCCCTTTACCCTTGTTCCTTCTAAGTAGTGTTTGTACAACTAGATTTCCTTTTCCACTCTATCACCATACCTTTTATGCCCATGTCATTCTTCACATAATCTATCCATACCTTCTTCGGTTTTCCTCTACTCCTAATCATGTTCACCTTCATGTATTTTTCTAGTTATAAGATTTTCATCCCTCCTCATGACATGCCCATACCACGTTAACCTAATTGTTATTAGTTATTATTAGTATTAGTTATTTGTGCCATTTTAAGACTTCCTTTGATATACCCATTCCTGATTTTATCCTCTCTAGTTACACCATGCTTACATCAATTTTAACATTCGCATTTCTGTCCCATATAAGTTATCTTTTATCCGTCTTTTTTGTTGTCCAGTATGCAGATCAACACATGACGATAGGGCCTAAATAATGGTCTTATGTTGTCCTTAACCTTCAGTTCATATGTACTAAAAAATGTATAGTTTATAACCAGCTTTATACTGCCATACATCGAGTTATCACTCTATTTATTTGTTTCGACTTTAAGAAATGGTGTATTTGCCAAAAAAATTATTTGCATAGCCATTAATATAAATTCCAATGAAGTCAATGAACTATCACGATTAAATTATCACAACTAAATGATTTCGTTCGTTGTTTGAATGGAGTTTAATATTATTTTATTTAGACTCTGAGAATGTACTTATTATTTTCATAGCATTATGCTTTATCAATTTTAGTTCCTTAAAAATAGTTTATAGAAAGAAGAGTTTAATAAAAGTACCCCACTTAATTCTTTGATTTGTCAAGTGTTCCTATATTATGTAAATTAATGTAGGGTAACCTGGTATAGTAGGGTATTCATATTAATTATTATTATTTATCTATTTGCATGCATACCTGTATTATATTTCAATATAAGTTCACTTTTAACATTTTATATAACTTGATGATTTTTTTTAAATTTATGAATAGTTATTCAAAACTAACCGTTTCGGTTCATCTGTAATTTGCTAGTACGTACGCTTAGCAAATTAGAACTTTAAATGAGTCGTTGCTATTTGTTGGTGTTCCTATAATGCAAGCTTCTGTTTTACCAAGCATTTAATGTCATTGATTTTTTTTTATACATAATATTGGTTAAAAAATATTAAACATTTGCAAAACGCAACATAATAAATGACGGAGTTTAAGCTTTCCCGTAGAGTGAAAACTGTTATTAATAATACAGAATGTATAATATTATACGTCTTACTTATGTGTCGCATAATACCGTAACTTTTCAGATAAGCTGTTTTAAAAATATTATTGACTTCATGAATATTTTGTGACTTCATGAATCAGGTGTAAATTGGATACCTATTTTTAAAGCTCTTTCGGCTCAATGTTTGTTAATTGTAAATAATTAATTAAGATAGATATTATTACCATAAAATATCATTTCCTAATTTACAGTTATAATATTAGTCGAGACAAATGGACCTATAAGTCGTAAAAAAGGCTGTAAAACTGTTTGGCTGTGGGTTTTTCTATATTTGTTTAACATATATAATAGTCGTACCTATTTTAAATGAAAAATTTACATTAGTTAACTTTCCAACTGCCATACTTACATGATCGTAGTGCCCTTGTCAATGCATTGTCTTTTCTTTTAGGAGTTTGTGTCTTTTGTCCTAGAAGCTTGTGCGCCTGCGCTTGTTCTGCAGTGTCATCCATTTTCGCTGATAAATAATTTTCTGTAATAGAACTTTTTTGTATATATTTATAATTAACATCTGTACTATATATAATTTTTAAAAAATATTATATAGCTCAATAGATTGTTTTTTTTTTTGTTTTGTTTAAACGCGCGAAACTCTGGAACAAACTTTCATATTAGAAAAATTAGTTTTGTATTTTATAAGATAAATTAATTAGGAATTTTATAGGCTATATAACTTCATGTTACCTCCCTAATCAGCGAAGTAGTAACCATGAACGTCAAGCAATTTGGCAAGCTGAATGTAAGTACGGGAAGTGACTTCATCAAAAGCTCAAGAGTGCGTTGCCGGCGAGGTGGAAAGTTAACACATGGTCAAACTGTGGAACATAGTTACTTAATAGATATAAAAGTTATTCTCATATCCTGGCTTACTATTATATTATGTCGGTGCGCAGTTGTTTTTGTGGTCAGTATTTATAATAACTGTCAAGAAACTAAGCTGATAAAGATTAGGGGGAGCACAATTACCAAAGTTTTATTTAACGAAATGTACGAAAGCAAATCAAACTTATTTACAGTCTTTATTCATTAGCTATATTATAAAAATAATATACCATTGCTTTTTTAATCCTTAAAATTAGTATTTATTATTTAATTAACTGTCTGCTGAAAACTAACTAGCTTTTAAGAATAAAAATAATTTTATAAATACACGTGGGATTTTAAAATTAGACAAAGACTTTGTTTTAAGTTATTAATTTAGATGATAAGAAATGTTCTTTTAATAATTTTTATGTATTTTATATAAATGTTAAAAGAATAAATTTGTACATCTTTATATACATATATTCAAAATCAAAATCATCTTTATTCAGTCTAGGCCCTAAGAAGGCGAACGTCAAAACACAACTGCCGGTTCGGAAAACATCCCAGACATCGAGAAGAACCGATAAGAAACTCGATCGGGTTTATCTTTTTTTGTCAACAGTACAAATGTTAATATAACAGGTACAACAATAATAATTTAGTGGATGCACAGAGAGGAAGTCATTTCCAGACATCACTATCATTTACATAATGATCCATTTTATAATAATAATAGGGACAGACAATTTTTAAAATGACATGAAATTTTTTGGAAAAATTTAATTTGCTTTTTTATGAACTCAAGACTGTAACTCACGAATTGAAAGATGCTTAGGAGTAATTCTATTTAATTTTTTTATTGTCACGGTCTTGGACATGTTTTAAGGAAATAAATTTCGGGGTAGGATGTGCGCTGTGTTCGAGTTATTAACTACTGGAAAGAATAGGACGTCTACCGGGCCAGATAGTTTAAAAAAATGCAATTATTGTTAATTGATTTCTATTAAGTATATTATTATCATTTTTTATCGTTATAGGTTTAGCGTTGTAGCCATAATCTCACCTGATCACAAGTGACGATGTGGCTTAATATGGTAGCACGCTAAGCCTAGTGGAAAACTGGGTCTCAAGAGCAGCTGTCGGGACACACCTACTAGTTTCTGGGGCCAGATTTTCAACTTAAGGGTGGTTGCCAGCCAGGCGGGCATTACAAAAAGTCCTACCACGGTGCTATGATTTCATCACGATGTTTTCCTTCACCAAAAGCTCAGACTCATTGCAGGTATTCAAACGCACGTCGATCGACGCGGATTCCCTACACGCTACCAACAGAGTTATCATTGCTTATATATAAAATTAAACTTTTTTTTTTTTAATATAAAAACATAATAGCCACAGTTGTGCTTTAGGCTAAGGCGGCCTATTATTTTGGAAATTAAACTTCTTAATTTATTTTATCAGAGCTCTTACTATGATGTTTAGCTTTAATAAAAAATATAGGTACCATATATCTTCTCTCAAAATTCATACATTAACAACAGTAGGAGTGTCTCAACTCGCGGGATTACGTATTGGGACACCCGGGCTCAGTGCCCTAGTTTGCAACAGCCAACAGGCAACTGCCTTTTAAAAATTTCTACGACAATTGTATATCACAGTTATTTAGTATCATGAGAGTAAAACCCGTTGTAGAACTTGAAATTAGAAGTTAGAGGTAAAACTCTGTCACTCATGAAGGGCCCATCAGAGACCTAGTTGCGGAAAATATTCCGCTCACCAAGTACCAAAAAGTTATTTGTAACAGTTAGCAGGTTCATTACATTTGAAGATAGGTTTGAAAGTAGGTATCTAGCCGTCCTAAATAACAGGGGTTTTAATGCTACATAGAGGGGTACTGTTTTATTTTTCGCCACAGAGAATATATACTTCAGACAACCCTGTTAGCCAAGCGTCATTCTAATAGGAACTTTAAAATATTATTCATATAATTTTTACTATTTCTCTAAATACTAGCAGATGTTCTTCTGTCCTTTCCGTTACTTAGCCAGATTACTAAATAATGTATATTTTTATAGTTACATCGAATTTTCTACGGATAGAGAATTAGTCAGATCGCAATTGTTTTGCATGCACGGCAACAGCCCATGTCACTTCGTTGAGTGCCTTCCGTGCTCGCCACAAAGACCGGTGAAGCGGTCAAATCCACTAATTACTCCAAGTTCTTTAAGCCTAACAGTTCGAAAAAAAAACTTACTTAAACTTACTCGATCACAGCGCTTCCTGTACGATTTTAGCATGCTATGAACTATCGTCTCGATAAAAAAACGTTCAAAACTTAGAAGATATCTAACAGACGAATACAAGATTTTTATTTATTAGATATAATTCTAATCACTAATTTTCTGTTAAAATAATTCAACCCAGACCTCCAGTTCAAGAACCGCGGATAGCGGGGTCAGCATGCTATCAGTCGCAACGGTTTTGTGAATTTAAATTAACCACCTAACAACATATTCTGTTAGTAACAGTTTTACAGCTTGATTATATAAATGAAGTAAGAATAATACTTTGAAACTGCTCAACTACTGCTTAACGATAATTATCATTTTTAAATATTTTAGAAAAACTTCCAAATTAAACCATTTTATTATGTTGCTATAAAAAATATGGTAAGCATTGTATTTTGCACAAGATTTGCTCTGCTAATTCACCTACGTTAAATTTGGATTATACATTCCTGTTACATACATATGATAATTAGTTGTCTATAGATTACCAGTTAGTTGACGTTTATGATCACTATTCTGCTTCTAAGGATCGCAGCGTGTAGTTAGATAGTCTATAACCTGCCTTTTATATGGTTTATAAAATACAATAATATTGTTTTAAATTTGACTGGTAGTTCTAGATATTAACGCATTCAAATACACAAAAAATATATATATAGCATTATTATTACCCTAGAGATTATTTATTATATCAAATATGTCAGTGTTATTGGTTAGATACAACCAAATAACGAATATGAAGAAATATGTCATGAAATTTAACATTAATTTAAAACATTTTAAAACCGTAATAAAATCTTCGTAGGAGGAATATATCGCATCTTTAAACGAGAATCGCAAAATAAAAGATTACCTTTATATTAAACTTAAATTAACTAATAACACAAGCACATAACTTAGAAATATGGAATACGGGCACAAATAATTCAGTGCGAACACTATACAACTAGTGCGAATATGTAAGTGACACGCGCATTTAAATATTGTATTTATCGAAATATTCAAAGCCGACGGAAACGGCTACAACGCGCGAACACTTGGCGAATATTGTCATATGGCGCCAGGCAATCGCCAGTCTCTGTCACAGTAAGTACACGAGGTGGTCGACCTTGAATGTAACCATGCATGAACTGGCAATACCAGTTGGTAGGAAAACCTTTATATTGTTAAGCATTGGATATAGCTTTGTTATTAGCCAAAACTTTTCTAAAAAATTAAAAAGAAATCTAAACAACTTGTTTTATGTAAACAAAATTAATTTGATTATCACATCTTTCTAACTCTAGGAGTTAGATATAGATTAATTCCACTAAAACTATCATTTTGTTTATTATCTCTTCCTAAGATTTGATGAAAAAAATCTGTTTTTCGATGATATTATCTGACCATCGTAATACATCTTATAATGCAACAACATTACTTCAGATATTCTGTTTCAATCAACCTTTGATATCTGCAAAATAGTGTTAAACTAAAATTAATTAAATCATAAAATGACAGGAATTACTTTTGGAATTAGGTATAATTGTGAATGTATTTATTGTGAAAGAATAGAACAATTTAATACAAAAAAATATGGGCTCCTCTGCTATTCAGAACTTGTCGGCAACGATTATTCATTGAATTAATGAGACTGTTTATGTCATCTTGCGGTATTCGCTCCCAATGGAATTGTAGCAAATCCTTCAGCTGTTGGGTTGTTGTCGCTCCGTCCAAGTACTTCAAAACACGTCTCTGGAGCATGTCCCATGCGTGCTCGATGGGGTTGAGATCTGGCGATTGTGCAGGCCAGGGCAATACCCGAATGTTCTCCGTTGCAAAGTATTCACTGGTTCGCCGAGCTGTATGTGAACGCGCATTGTCATGCATTAACCTAAAATCGGAGCCAAAGGTTTGTGCAAAATGGGTAGACATAAGGTCTGAGAATATCCTCAATGTAATTTTCAGCATTCATGTTTCCATTTACAAAAACAAGCTCAGTTCGCCTGTTCTTCATAATACCCGCCCATAAAATAACTGTTGCGCCGCTGTATGGATGAACTTCCTGAACGCACCTGAGCCTTTCAGTATTTCCGGGCCAACGATACACTCGCACCCTTCTTGTATCAAGGCTTAAACCCGAATCGCGACTCATCGGAAAACATAATTTTATCCCATTGTTCCTGGGTCCATGTTATGCGTTCTCTACACCATTCATATCGACGAGCGCGATTCCCGTGACGTATCGGTGGGCACCTGATTGGGCGTCGAGCTCGTAGGCCGTACTCATGCAGTCGATTTCGCACAGTTTGAGGACTTACATCAACACCACTTGAAATTTGTAGCCTCAAACTTATCTCTTGAGCGGTTAACATCGGCTGGCGTCTTGCAGTCAGTTGTATGTACCGGTCTTGCCGAGTGGTTGTACTCCTTTTACGGCCTGGATGCTGTTCAGCGGGTTCTCCTGTATTATTGTAGCGCTGCCAAAGACGACAAATAACACTTCTATGAATGCCAAAATGTCGAAATACCTGAGATTGATTACTTCCCGCTTGCAACATCCCTACAGCTCTTTGCATTTCATCTGCCATCAAATGACGTCGCTTCATGACGTAAAGAATATCTAACAATTCAATTTTGTCGCTAACTTTATTTAAATGGTTGGTAAAATTATAAAATCAAGACTAAACGTAGCAATTAAAACGCACTTAAATTCAAACAAATTCGCAGTCATTTGAATTTTATAAAAAAACAAAAAATAATCAAATTTTTTTTTTATAACCAGCCAGTATGTCATCAACAACAAAAAAGTTTACTTACCTACGCACTTTGTTTGAGTAAATATTTAGAAATTAATTAATATAAATGGAAAAATTTGTAATATCACGCATGTTGCTTAGACTTTTTTGATGTGTGTAGTATGTTCCATTAGATGCACTTGAAAACCATTTCTCCACTAGGTTTACTGTGTTACCATTTTGAGCCACATCGTTACTTAAGATCAGGTGAGGTTGTGGTCATAAAGCTAAAACCTATAATGATAATAAAATAAAATATCGTAAATAAAAACATTACATCAGATCACAGTTAAAATTGAAGGAATTTTATAAAATCGTATTGATAACATCCATTAAATATTGAATCTTATCATAAAGCGATCCAGTCAAACGCAAGTAAGAGCATTTTCTTTATATTATCTACAAAAGATGCTGTAGTTTTTTTTTTAATTTTTTAACTAAGGGTTAGTATATCTATATTATTATTTATGTATGACTATACTTAATTATTATTAACTAATACTTTAGTTAAAATTTCTGAATGATTGGTTCTAAATAATTTACTGTTAAATGCAAACAAAACCAAATGTACGCTAAGTAAGTTCTGCTGCATTCGCAGTAAGTTATTAGTTATCAGATATTGCCACTGCTAGGTTAGTCTACTTCGTTTACTTCCATAGCTTAATATGTTACGGTATTTTGCTGTAAGGTTCGGCGGTTGAGGTAGACACTATATTTATATTACAAAAGCGAGCAGTTATACAAAATGAGACCTTGTGAAATATGGCAGAAAGCCATATTTTTTTTAAAATAAGTTCTATGATTTTTAATGTTTTAACTTTGCCCTCCCAATAAATTACTGATAGTGATAATTTAATTCTAAAAAATATAAATGTGAAAAAAGGGCCAAGTTCAGTAGAAACCACATTCGGGGTAGACGTTGTTATCAATTAAAGAGTTGAAATATAACGAGCGCTAAGTTCCATAGCCCTTCTTTTAATTATAGCTGTAGGAGTATACGTTCATCAAATCATTTACAAAACAATTTGTTACTTTGATATTGAATTTCTACCTTGGAAAATTTTAACTCTCAATAAGTTATATTCAAGAAGGAAAAAATAACGTAAATATTTATTGACACAATAATGACAATAACTCAACAAATAATAAATTAACGTAAATATTTAGTGCCCGAAGAAATTGTCCAAATACAGAAAAAAGTGGTAATCTGTTGGAGCAAGGTCTAGGGAGTATGGTAGGTGTTGGAGACATTCTAACCAAATTTCCTCTAATTTAGCGACCGTCTATCGTCGAGCAAGGGGTCTAGAGAGATTGACCAGTCTCGGTTGTTTAACGGCTAGCTTTTCCATCATGGTTTGCAATTGCTGACAATATAGATCTGTCGTTATCGTCTGGCCAGAACTTAGGAAGCTGTAGCTTATGACAACAGTACTGGTCCACGAAACACTCACCAGTAACTTTTTCTTAGTCATCTTTCGCCTGGGTTTAACCAATGTGTTGAGCGTTTTCGATTATCGTAAAGGATCCATTTTTCGTCACAAGTAACATTACCTCGTTATTGTGACGGTTGAGTAATGTAAAGCAATACTCAATGCGAGTTTGTTGGTGTGGTTCAGTCAATTCATGCGGTATACATTTCTGGGGTTTTTCACTTTTTCAACTTATTTCAAAAGAATTAAAATTATTTTATCACTCACACCGAAGCTTGCCGCTAACTCGGGGTTTGCGATGAACTCGCATTCATGATTACCTTTAATTCTTCATTATAAAATAGGGTCTCCAGCCGTCTACGAGGTTTGTTTCGTAGGTCAAAATTTCTAGAATGAAAACGTTGAAACCAAAAACGTACCGTGCTTTCTTTTAGAGTAGCTTTCACATACACATTATTAATCCTTTGAGTTGTTTCTGCAGCGCTGATGCCACGGTGGAACTCATATTCGTAAATAACACTATATTTTAAGTTTTCCATTATGTGAAAAGAACGATGGTAAATAAAAAGCAAATGATGCGAAAACAAATGAATCACTAAATTCGATACACAAGCCTAAATTTATAATAAATTGAATTTGGTATTCCTAATAAGATATTTGAAATCAAATCAGTTCAACAAAACGCCAATTTCATATGTACCTAATTTTTTTATTTTTTTTTTTAATAATTAATAATTGTATAATATATTTTTTTTTTTTAATTTCCGAGTAACCTAAATGTGCTCTAGGTTGATTGAGTTAATGAGTGACAAAAATGGTACTTTTATTGGTATTTTTTTTTATTCTAGGTCTACAAAGTAAGGTTTATTTACCATACAAACACAATATTTCAAGTGTTGTAAGCTCCAATAGTTTTTTTTTTTTTACTTAAGGAGGTGTCAAAAGTATCTTGAAATGGTTCCGGTAAATATACACACTGCCGTGTGGGCACTCTGGATGTATATTCATAAAAATTTTTGAGTAGCTACCTCTTGTCAAAGACCAGCACAGTTTTAATACTAGAAAAGACATAAATTAACCGTAACGTGTTTTAGACTTAGGTAATACTAATAAAAGATTTTTTACGTAATAGTTTTAGGTTCTCCAATAAGATTCCAAAACACATTATTGATTTACCAGACAATGAGTTCAAGGACCATTTCAAGTAAGTTTTACTGCCAGGTGGTTATTAAAGGGTAGATGGTGAGTGTTCTGAAGAGCTATTCAATCTAATACACTCCTCTCCCTTCTACAAAATAACTAAACCCACTGGGCTTCGGAGTCACAGTTTTACGGTAACCTCCATCTTGGTACGAACTAAAAAGTTCCCTATGTCCTTTCTTTACCGTACCGTGAATCTGTGGAATCATCTTACGGTCAATGTGTTTCCTCCTTCATAGGACATCGAGTGCTTCAAGCGTAATGTGAAAGTATATTTATGCAGGCCCGGCATGATAGTGCCGATGGATTCCAATTTCTTGCTGGTCACCGTTGTGTTTAGATTGTATTATTATATTTACCATCAGGTGCAGTCCCAAGCTATTACAAAAAAGCTTACCTTAATCCTCTTTGCAATTACAACAAACTTGTAATATTATTTAATCTTTACTTTACATATTAATTGAAGGAAATTCTAAAAAAAATTGTAATAAACAGATATTGCGTAATTTTTACATACCATCATCACGATGATTCAATTCATTAATTTAAGCGTATCCCTACGTCAATGGGATATCCGCCTAGGTAGCAATTAATATCCATGATCCCCCCATTGAGTCAGGAATGTGGTAAAAATAGGAAATTGCCTTAAATCAAGTGTTTCCTTCCATTTAAATACTGCAATTTGCTAGTTTTAGGTTATTAAACATAAATGTTATAACTGAAAACTGAACTGAAAACTTTTATGTTTAATACCCTCAAATATCAAATTTTGTAAAACGTTTTAAATAAATCATGTGCATTTAAATATCCGCTTGCGATTTCGTTCTATTTTTGCTCGACTACGAATGTGCATTTATAAAGGACTTCTGATTTTGTTCTATTTTGTAGTCACACAATTGAGTCATTGTCCCTTACTACTTCGTCTTACTTTGCTCGAGATTTAGTATAGACAAGTAAGATGCAATTTCCATTTATATTCTATATAAATATTCTTAGCAGATATCGTTTCTTAGACTACAGCAGATGGTGGCAATACTATTCTTATCATATATTTCTATGACGTAAGTCTTAAGTCTCTCATCGTATTAATTATATACTGTATTCAAGTTTCTGTTAAATTATTCTTAAGTTTACATATCGACTTCATTATAAAATAAATAATCATTGACATTTTATTTTATTCGTAACTATTTGAATAAATTATTCTATTTCTCATTATTTTGATATTATAGGCAATTTTGCAATTTGGCTTATACTATTTATTCGGCACATAGTGGAACAATTTAATATTATTTTTTACATGAATGGTCTGCAGTGGTGATATTCTTACCAAGTTTAGTGATGATGTCATGACGTTCAATTTATTACTTTTTATTACAGCCTTTATTTACTACTCCGAATTAAAGCATTTTAGTATAGTGCTTTAATTTTTTTTTGTACACTTTTAATAATGTGTATATTTAGTGTTTGTGTGTTGTTTAGACAAATAATTTAACAAGGAAAACCTGATAAGATATATATATACTGTGGCAATTATTATCAGCACTCGATGAAGTTATTATTCTTGGAACAGGAATAATTGTTATTTAATCAAACCATATTGTGTATCGTTTCGTTAGTTGTATAATAAGATTTGCTATTTTAAGGGTTTTCCTGTTATAGATACTTATTGTTGTCGAATTGTTGTAAAAATTTTGATTTATAAAAAAATAATGTAAATTAGTTAAAAATGGCAAAAGCTATGCGAGATTCAACTGCAGAAGCACTACTGTCACACTTATTTCTGACAAAAAGCAGCAGTGCTCACGCTGCTGTGTTCCGGTCGGAAAGATGTGGGACTCAATCCACAAAAGGACTACGATTCTTTTGAGGCACATTATATATATTTATAGGCTACAATGACCACTGAATATTATCTGGTTTGCACTGGTCTGCGTGTCAATTTGTTACTTCATACCATTAAAAGAAAATACACGCCCTTAAAATGCCGTTACCTAGTCTTGGTTCTAGAATTATATGTATTTTGTAATCAGTTTTAAAGAGTTAAAAACATCATATAAAACTTTAAAGTTACTTATACTTTTATGTCCCATACTTCGTTAACCTTTTTTAGTCCCCAATACAAACGGTGTGCTTATCTGTGGCATCGTAGATCCCAAACGAATGAACCAATTTTTTTTTGAAAGTTTTATATTTCGAGGTTGTTAATGATTTAAAAAAAAAATAAGTGCGAAATTCACACGTGGTAGATGTGAAACCTTCATATTTATGTTTTTTTTTTTAATTCAGAAAATGAACAAATACACACTAATTTCAAGTTTATGAAAAAGTACATAGAAGTACTCACAATCATTATTCACAATATCATTTTCAATTGAACGCAAATTCGAAATATCCATGGTAACCTAACACAATAACAATCAGTAACAGAATGTCATAAATGTTGTCTAAAAAGTTTTTGTTTCGTGCCTTTTTATTGAGGTTATAAAATTCATTATTGCTTTTTCGTTTCGTTTCATTGACTTTCAAATCACAACGATGCTAAGGAAGTTTTCACTTCAAAAGTAACACAGCCGTTTCCTGATTATTGCACTTTTACTAGATGATGAAGGGATGTGAACAACTGATGGATTAGTTTGGTATCCTGTTATAGATACTTCAATTCATTTGTGAACGTGGTCCCATGTGTGCGTAAAGCGTGTATAGATACAGTGATTACGTGTGCGTCAAGGGGTACAGTCAAGTATACAAGAGAATTATATTACTTGTTTTACTTATATTATGTCGAAATATTTGCATCTTATTTGTTCAAAATTAAAATAAATCAACAGCTCAATTAGGTAAATGCATGTTTATTGAACATATTATTCCATATCACTACTACTAAAAAACCCAAATAATGAATTTTCCATTAATTTCATTATTTTCGTCACTATCTGTTAAATGTTATGTAAATCAAGATGTATTTTTCAATTCTCCAAATAAAATAATTTTTTTCTATAGAGTTTAGGATAATATGGTGGTAGACGAATAATTTTTATAATATATTGTTGTGTATTTTTTCTGTTACCCATTGCTGATTATATATCTTTTTTCAATCAGTATTTAGCGTTTTAATACAGTGTAAACTCTTTATAACGAAACTCAAGGTACTGAGCATTTTTTGTCGTTATAGAGAGTTATCGTTATATGGAGTGAACAAAAAAACAATCAAATTAACAAGAATTTTTAATATGTAAGTCTTAGATAATAAATGCTTTTAAAGTGTTGTTTACACATATAGTCTGATAACTTTGTCTGACGTTTTTTTGCTATGCCAGTACTTGTTTTGTAATTATTTTATGTATTCTATTCATGCGAGCTAGGTGTAATTCGTATATATTCGGATGATATCCAAAATGCCAAAAACTGTGAACTACTTCATTTAAAAATCGAATCACACAATATAAGTACTAATAGAAATCTCCATATAGTTTGTGTCTATTTGTGTCAGGATCTTCACACGACGAGTTGTTAGGAGATCTCAATTCTTATCTGAATAATTGTCGTTCGTTAATTAATAATGATTACTTATTATTGCTAGGCGACTCCAACTTGCCTCATATCAGATGGCACGCTGAAGATATTGATGGTTATTCCTTGGCATTAGGTAATTTTAGCGAAAATCAATTACTATTTACGGAACTATTATCAGAGTGGGAATTGAGTCAATTTAACAGAATAATGAACGACAATTACCGTTTACTAGATTTGGTATTTTGTAATACGGACGTAGAGGTGCGATGTTCTGACTTATCTATATCCTAAGAAGATATGCCCCATCACCCTGCTTTGACATTGAAATTTACTAACATAAATATTAAACTGCTAAAAATTGAAATTAATAGTTACTTAAACTCGTTTCACTGGAAACTCGATTTCAGCAAAGTAACAGTTGAAAGTTCAGTCACGATTCTTTACAATAGATTAGGTACGGTGATTAATACACATGTACCTAAATATAAAAGTTTTCCTAAAAAATTTCCACTATGGTATTCCAGGCCACTAATGAGTTTTGTCAAAGAAAAGGAGAAATTTCATAAGAAATGGAAGAAGTATGGTATACATACGGATTATGATACATTTTCTCTGTTGAGAAGAAGATTTAAAAAAATGCAGATCGCCTGCTGGAATAGGTACGTCATTAAAAGTGAAGTAGCCATCCAAAATAACCCTAAAAGATTCTGGCAGTATGTAAAAAATTTGAAATTTTTGAGTATATTGAGTATGGCTCAAAAACAGCCACTGACGATAAAGCAATATGTAATTTGTTTTCTGATTATTTTCAATCAGTTTTTTCCCACGATATACTGCACGCAAATATTGACAATGCCAGTAATATTAACAAATTGAATAACATAGGTCACTTGAGTATATCCGAAGCAGAGGTGGAAAAATATATTCGTAAAATTGACGGTAATAAAGGAGCTGACTCAGATAAGATACCTCCATACTTCGTAAAAAAGTGCATCAAATCCTTAGTTGTTCCTCTAACGGAAATTTAATAAGTCACTAAAAACAGACGTATTTCCTAGTAAATGGAAAGAAGCATACGTTGTTCCTATACATAAAGCTGGATCCAAGAGTAATGTTGAGAATTACCGGGCAGTATCCCTATTGTCTGTTTTTAGTAAGCTGTTTGAAAAATTGTTGCACGATCAAATATACAGCTCAATTTCTTTGTTTATACCATTGGAACAGCATGGGTTTATGAAACGAAGATCAACACTATCCAATCTAGCAGTATTTTCAGATTACATAGCTACAGCTATGGATCAAGGTTATCAGGTGGATGTCATGTATACCGATTACTCTAAGTGTTTTGATCGTATTAACCATGATATCCTCTTACTGAAGTTTGACAGGATAGGTGTACACGGTGATCTCTTGAGGTGGTTTAAATCCTACATTCACAATAGAAATCAGGCGGTTCGCATTGGGGCATTTCTCTCTGGCTTTCAAACTATTCCTTCAGGTATACCGCAGGGTTCACACCTAGGACCATTGGTTTTTAACATTTATATCTCCTATATATCCTCTTGCTTCACCTCCGCCAGGTACCTTATGTATGCCGATGATACCAAAATTTTCAGCGCTATTCGTACTATTGATGACTGCCACATGTTATAGAATGAACTTTTGCGACTTTGTGATTACTGCAAGTTAAATAAGCTAAATTTAAATGTAAAGAAATATAATATAATAACATATACTAGAAAACATCAACCTATATATTATATCTATATACTTGACATGTTGCCAGTGCATTTCTGTTCTGTCATTCGTGATTTGGGGATGATGATGGATTTCAAACTGCTTTATACGTATCACTATGATTACATACGTCAGAAATCTTTAAAAATGTTTGGATTCATTTGCAGAGTTGCAAGGCCTTTTGTAAACTTAAACTCACTAAAAATATTATATTTTACATACATTAGGAGCTATCTCGTTTATGCTTCGCCAATATGGTCACCAGATTATATCACACATAAGACTAGTCTAGACAACATTCAAAGTAAATTCTTGAGATATCTAAATTATAAATTTAATAACAAGCATAAGTCATACTTAATTGATTTGGACTTTTACAATTTAAATTCTTTATCAAAACGACGATCTATCTTCGACATGAGATTATTATACGATATTTTGAACAACAATATTGATTGCCCCGAATTAGAGAACAGGATTAATTTCAAAAGACATACAAAAATTATTCGAAATCCGCGCTTATTTGCACCACTGCCAGTTAAACACAATTATGCTAAGAACTCTGTTTTACAAAGATGTTTTAACATGTATGACACGAAGTTTAGTCATATTGACTTATTCCAGTCAAATAGGAATGTTTTCTTAAAAGAATTAAAATCGAAAAACACATTGAAAAAGTCATCATGGCTGTGAAACAAGAACACAGAAAGAACTCAGTTTACTCTCTATTGCTTATAACATACATACATATACAATTGACATATGCTTTCACTCAGGAGCATATGATCCCACCACACCTATACACTCTCACGCACACGCACACTACACGCACTAACGCACTAACGCAGAAAACAATGCGTCATACTACACGTGTTCAAGGCAATTAAGGATAACAAAAGCTAGACCGACCTCGGATGTTTCGGAGCTTCAAAGTCTTTTATTACCTGATAACATAACATAGACAATAATACCGATAATAAAAATTTACTGTCTAAAAATACACATAAATACACATTTCTTCGTAATAGAGAATGGCGTATCGCTATAAAGAGTGTTTCAATATGTGGGTTTTAACGCAAACCAACCAAGTTGGGCTCACTTCAACGTTATAGGGAGTTTATCGTTATAAAGGATAACGTTATAAAGAGTTTACACTGTGTTTTGATCATTGTGATACGACCCATTGTAAAGCACAACTACTGGTTAGGTGAAACATTTTCTCCGTGACGAACCAGACATTTTTATTACTGACTGTACCAGTAGAAGAAAGCGATAAGAACACGTGATGATCGGAAGACGACTGTGGCGTCACTGTCATACAAATAAAAACTGCATGTTTATTACCTCACGCACACATAGGACCGACTGCAGAGGTGAGTTGAAGTCTCAATACTTCAATGATATTGCATGAACATGGTAATTTTGATATGATGCTTCAGCATTATTTGGAATCTGCAGAATACCCAACTCCTGACCAACTTACAGCAGAGGTATCATGTTTGAGCTCATTGGAATGATCTCAATGAATAACTTATTTGTGATGGACGTTTTAAATACACCCACATATATAGTATAGTATCGAGTTTGCTTTACAATTCTAGTCAACTTGCAAAAAGACAACATTAATATAATTACGAAATATATGTCACTCGTCTCCCATGCTCGTTTCGCTAACGCAACTATACCACTGGTAACTGTTATCAACATTATTCTTATCAAGTAATAATATATTACAAACTGAAGTGATGCATGCATACGCAGCGGTAGTCTTACTGATGTGTTCACGGGTCTTGCATACGAGGAACTTTTGTGTGACGGATATGATTTTTATGGTTGTATTATCTATACTAATATTATAAGCTCAAGAGTCTGTTTATTTGTCTCTTTGGATGCGCTAATCTTTGGGACCACCCCTCAAATTTGAAAATCTCGTGTTTCATTTTATAGCCATTTTATTGAGAAAGGTTTAATTTATTATAACTTTACGCTATGATCTTAAGAATCGAAGCAGTAACCATGAAAGTCAAGCAATCTGGCAAGTTGCAAGGATGTACAAGAAGTGTGAAGAAGGAAAAGCAAAATGAGTGCATTGAAAGCGATGTTGTGAAGAGTTGGTTAAATAAATTTATCACGTATACGTTTCAAATATTTGCTTAATATCAATGATCAGGTGTGGTGTGGTGACAAATGGCAGATTACTGTACACATACAACATATCGTTTCTTTATATGAGGAAGTAGAAAGTCATGCTTTTAATTACGGCATCGAAAATGAGACAAGTATACAATTAGTTCGAGCCGTGCAATCTGGGTTTGCTAACTAGCATAGTTTTAACGTGCCACTTACGGAGCGCATATAACTTATCTATGCCTTTTTACTTTTAATATCATTGCTTACTATAATATAACACAAGTTGTCCTTAGTTTGTAATCATATAGCTCTTTGCGAAATTGTCACATCTCAAATATCATTATTATGTTCTAAACTCATTCACTACAATAGTAATTATGGCTTTGAGATTATTTTCTAGGTTATTATTAGAAACACTGATAGAACATCATCCACTAGTTCACACGTTCTGTAAAGCCTATATTGTCAAAGAAAAGAAAAATGAAAATGAAATGAAAGAGGCCAATTCGTCAGGCACCGTTATTAATCGGATACAGTTTTATACTTGTCAAATACACTACCAAACCTTCCGTCTTATGTACTGCTAATTGTAGCTACTTCACGTTTTCGTTAGAAACACTTTTAGCAAATTTATGAAATAATACGAAACTCTTGATCGTATTTAAAAATGGCCAATATTCATAAAATACCCTCAGATTAACAACAAATATTATCTCAAAAAATTAATGATCCTGATTTGTTCTCATTCAGGCACCTTTAAAATAATTATTAAACTCTCTATCACATTTAAAATACCGAAGTATTTTTACATTTTATAACTCTGCTCTTTTATAAACTTCTTAGTTTTATTTGATTAATTTTTTTATGGTTTATTATTGTTTAAAACTATTGTTAAAAACACACAAATTTACGTAATTTAAATACCTTCCCACTACACTTATGAATGTTAAAATTTAAATTTCGATACCAATCGCTATGTGGGCTAATAAATATACACATTAACCTAATTTACTTCGTTTTATCGAAATGAATGAATCAAACCGCATGTAACATGCCTATCTGTTCTGTTGTTCTTGAAGGTTTTGACTCGTTAACCTATAAGTCATTGAATAATGATTACGTGTATATAATAGTATACATAGTAATTGTGCTTAAGTTTACGTATGCTATTAAATTTTCAATGACAAACACGTCTTGCGAAAAGTTCGATCAACTCTTAAAACTCATTATTATGCCTACGTGAAATCGTACTCAAAATATAATATTGTGTTATGGAAATCCGAATCCTTTTAGCTACGAAATTTCATACTTGCAGATATTGCAACATTATGTGTTTTGGTTTTTAATTATTGCTAGTTGTGCCTGCGATTTCGTCCGCATCAAATTTCGTGTGTAAGAATCAGCCAAAAAGAAAACAGATATGTAGATGTACTGAAATTCAACATCGACAATTTAACCTTGTTTCGTGCTTTGTAAATGTCTGATATTCCTAAGACACAACAATCATGCCTTAGGCTTTTTACTACTTTGAATCGATCGATATTCTGCTATACGTCCACACCGTGAATTTAACCTAATACGTCGTTCCCTACAGGTTCTGGCGCGTCAATTTTTACTAATATCTCATTCACCAACAAGTCCCACTAGAAGGTATTCTCCAGTTTCCTGTGAACAAACGACTCTCACTCACTCTTTTTCAGAGCAACACTGATAAAATCCCCTCAACTTTCTACGAGGCCTTCTACTGAAATACAAATTAAAATGCAATACAATCTGAAAGTTTAAGTCCATGCGACCGATTAGAATGCGTCTAATAACGGTAGTATAATTGGACAATTTTTGTAGGCTTGTTCTTATAAATTTAATTTATGGAAAAAATAAAAACAGAAATATTGTAGTGGTAGAAAACGATTTAATGATAATAAAAATTGTTCTAGTGCCATTGTCCAGTTTTAAAAGAAAAGAATACGTTTGTAAAGATTAACCGCCGTCCACATTTGCTCTTAAAGTAAAATCATAGAAAGTAAAAAAATAAAATAGAATTAATTACCTATTTTTTTATAGGTATAATTTATATAATAAATACGATGATAAAATAGTTTTTACATAAAAGACGTTATTTTTTGCCCCAAAGACCTCAGTTTTGTGTTTATCGATATCGATAAGCTTGTTCAATAAGCAAATACATATTTTAGGACGCACCCTTTAATTATTTTTATCATGAAATTTGTTAAGTTAATATAAATAACAAATATATTTTTTCACTATAGCGCCATGATTACATGATTCCTTAGCTAGGTATTATAATATATTACTTACCTTATTTTCAGTAAAAAAAATGTGTGTGCTTTTGAAATAATGCAGTGGGAATTTAAATAATTCAGTTTATAAGGAAACTAACTAACATGCCTAATCAGTGTGCAAGAATTTGTATGTTATGTATTTTAAGTTGTTCTAAATCATATTTTTGTTTGTGTTTGATAAATTAGTACTATGCCGTGTATAGTTAGACTTTTAATCATTATATAGTTAAGTAAAATATGAAGGTATTAATTAATATTACCATAAAAATAATAGAGTTTACAAGTGACGCTTTTTTTGTTATTGTTTAACTGCTAGAACTTTAATAACATATCTATGTATAACCGAATATCAACGAACGCACATGGTGATAGAATTTATCGCTCGGGTAATTTGACAGATTTTCATGTGAATAACGATTATTTGTGATGTCGATCTATCGATGGTATTACGCTAGGCTTATTATCAGCTTATTTTGTACTTTTAGCACTTCGAAAGAGGCAAACGATCCTACTATTTATTTAAGGATGATAAACTTGTTACCGTGTACGCAGGATACCAATTTATTACAACCTATCTAAACCGGGCAGTCTTCTTTTTTTATTGGAAATCAAACCCATAACTTTTGACGTCACGTATTTAGGTTTTTGTATCAGTCCAACTGCAAGGAACAACTATACAAGGAAGGTGTCATCTAAAAGCATTTCATTGAAAAATAAAATACTTGGTAGGGACAGCTCACCAAAGCCGATGATGATTTATATGTTTTTCCCGTACTTTCCCTATGTTAGTGTTATTACATCTATAGTTACAGTATTCTATTACCACTATACTACACCTTAAGATTCTTTCATATAAATATTAGTATCCAAGCTTTGCTAAATGACACTTAATTACAAACGAATCAACATCTATCTATTCATTCATAGTCAACGTGTTACACCTAAATTTACATAATTTACAAACAACAAGGCTAAGTGATTGATTACTATTCCATGCACATTCCATAGTGTTAGGTATAAATAGAATAACATCGTGAACATTTTAAATGAACAATTAGATAATTCTGTAAAGCCTACTCTATATGCAAAACGCGCGTTTTCGTTAAGTGATTGATGATGGAATCAGCAAACGGAATTGAATTTTTATTAGTGACCGGATGCGCAGTCGATTGCCTTTATGGTTCCGTGTTCGTCCAGTATCTTACGAAAACCCCTACTTTCATGTTTATGTAATTTTTTTAATACTGCGATGGTGGCAAATTATCGTATGGTCCGCCTGATGGTAAAACGATACAGATTTGCAATACTAGAAGCTTCACAAGTGCGTTGTAGACCTTTTACGAACCTGTTCACTCATCTCTCGAAGAATCATATATGATAGTTCCCTGGAAAAACCTTAGCAGCATACGGAGATTAAGTGGGAGGAGAACCTTCTCTGAAACTGTACTGTCCACGATCATTTAAGGTCCACGGTGTGAGGATGAACTTACTGCCGACGGCGAGCAGTGCGATGGTAGAAAGTAGCCGCTAATATTTTATAGACCATTTTCTCGGAACACAACCAATTGTAAAAACAGTAAAACTCACACAAAGAGGCGAAGTCACCTCCTTAGACTTAAAGTATAGAATATTATATTATTATTTAGAATAGCTATAATTCCAAAACTAATTACAATTTATTTCAATTAAAAACTGGTTATAAGTATGTACCTTCTTATTTATATGATAATACAATTAATTATCTAGGAACCTTTGAAAATGTGCATATACTGGATAATATAATATTCTCAAAAAAAATTGAAGTGATGATAAGCAGGAATAACCCGCTCAATCCGAGTCTAGAGTTCAAATATTACAATTAGACAAGTCTTCCTTAACAGTAGTAGTAGCCGACTGCGAAAGCACCACTGCTATACCTATTTCGCGCAGCTATGTTCCGGTTTGAAGTACAGTGTAAACTCTTTATAACGTTATCCTTTATAACATAACGATAAACTCCCTATAACGTTGAAGTGAGCCCAACTTGGTTGGTTTGCGTTAAAACCCACATATTGAAACACTCTTTATAGCGATACGTCATTCTCTATTACGAAGAAATGTGTTCATATTTTTAGACAGTAAATATTTATTATCGGTATTATTGTTTATTATCAGGTAACAAAAGACTTTGAAGCTCCGAAACATCCTAGGTCGGTCTAGCTTTTGTTATCCATAATTGCCTTGAACACGTGCAGTATGACGCATTGTTTTCTCGGAAGTGATGGTTTTCGACCAAGCATACTGGGTACCTATCGTATTATCAGTCGTAAACCTACTTTGAAACTGTTAACATGACCAGTAAACGGAAAGCGATTAGTGTTGACGAAAAAGTTTGTGTGATACGTGCGATTGAAAAGGGAGAAAATAGAAGTGACGTTGGAAGGCGTTTTGAACTAAATCAATCCACTGTTGCTACCATTTGGAAAAACCAAAAAACAATTCTACAGGCGGCGCTGGAAGGAAACTCTTCTAAAAAATTAAGAAAGCCAAAATTCGAAGACTTAGATCAGGCAATGTTGTCGTGGTTTAACAATCAGCGCCAAAATAATGTACCCATCTCTGGGCCAATTTTAAAAGCTAAGGCTGAAAGTTTGCCAACCAACTTGGCTTGACTTTAAAGCATCTGAAGGTTGGCTCGGAAAATTTAAGCACCGTCACCAAATTACGTACGGTAAAATGAACGGAGAGGCGCGGGATGTCGATATGAATGTGACGATAACATATAACGATAACTCTCTATAACGACAAAAAATGCTCAGTCCCTTGAGTTTCGTTATAAAGAGTTTACACTGTATATAACTGGCAAAATACACTGGTACACGAGGAATGCTATCATAGTCTTTAGGAGTAGTAACTCATGATGACTGACCTCACTACATGCATGTTTGGTACTTTATACTACTTATCACAAAAGAGGCAGAGCTTTCTCCGAAGAAAATCATCGTGATTCAAACAAGATCATCTTCTAGTGTGCTGTTTTTTAGGTTCGTACTTATTATTGAAACTATAAAATTGTTTTTTAAAGTTAGGTAAATTGTGTTTAACAAAAAAACTATGTCTGCAATTTACACGTGGTAGAAGTGAAACCTTCACATCTATGTTTTTTTTAATTCAGAAAATGATCAAATACACACTAATTTAAAGTTTATGAAAATGTACATACAAGTACTCACAATCATTATTTACAATATGATTTTCAATGAATGCACATTTGAAATATCCATGGTAACCTAACATAATACCAATCAGTAAGAGAAAGTTTTTGTTTTGCGCCTTTTTGGTGAGGTAATAAAATTCAATTTGAAATATCCATGGTAACCTAACACAATATCAATCAGTAAGAGAATGTCATAAGTGTTGTCTAAAAAGATTTTGTTTCGTGCCTTTTTGGTGAGGTAATAAAATTCATTATTCCGTGGCAATCTTTTTACTGTTGCATTCGCTTTTTCGTTTCATCAACTTTCAAATCACAACGATGCTAAAAAAGTTTTCACTTCAAAATAACAGTTGTACGGAAAAAGCTGAAAATTAGATATTCAAAAATAGAAAAGGTTTAGACCGCCGGTCCAAAGCAGAGTGGCGTGGAGCTGTGGAAATTTCGACCAATAGAAATACACAAAAATGTAGAGATACAATAGTATTGGTCGAAATTTTCACAGCTCCGCTTCACTCTGTTCCAGTGGACAAGCTTATTGTCTCCAAGTTTCTGTTTGAGCAATTATAATTTAACTCACTACATAATTGTTTTTGTAATTTTTTATTGTTTATTATGAGAATTTTCTACAGAGCAGCTTAACGCATTTTTTCTAACTTATTTTTTTGCACTGGAAAAGATTTCCTCTCATATTTCTAATAGATTTTATAACATACAATCACGCCTGTATTCACCGAAGGGTTAGGCAGAGGTGGACTAATTGTACTTATACTTTCTTGTTTATTGATTTCTTGCTATTAATGATTATGAGACACTATAAGAGTTACAGAGTTATACAGGTCTGTTGTTTTGCAAATAAAATAAAAAGCAATGTTACTATACAATTTATTTTCTCAAACATTTTGTTATATTTTTTGTATTCTAACAAATCTCTCTTAAACAAATAATACTTAAATATACAAAAGCTGTATCACAATCACTGCTTAAATTTATTTTTAATAATATTACGCTTTTATCATTTTTATTAATTTAATAGTTGCATGAAAAGCCACCTTATAATTATTGATATAAGATATTTTATCTCAAACTTTATATTTGCACCTTGCTGTGTAATTAAAGACGAAAACGCGATAGCAGGGTAGTAGGGCTGTACAACCCGAGTAGTTCGCGACCATCAAGCATATGGTGAAAGGCCCGTGTTAGTGATTTGCTTATGCGCGTCGTGTTTAGGGATCAGCCTTGACATATCCAGTTTCTGTTTACACAGGCGATGGACTGTTCAGTTGATCTCTCGATGGTCGACACTATTTTTGGATAGATACTTTCTTCACCATCAGGCACAATTTCATCACTTTGCCGATATACTACAAAAAATAGATTTAAAAACTAATTTACAACTACCTACATATTGTATGAGTAGTTGTTTCATGAAATGAGAAAAATGTATCATGCCATGGCACTTAGCGTCTGACGGTACCTATGATATTACAACAAAATTGTATAAAAATAAAAATGGGTATCATCAACAATGATAGCACTACAATTTAGAAAAACTTTTCGCTATGTAAACAAAATTTGAAAAAATATTTTATAATCATTATACACTTTCTTCCGAGAAAAAATATTTAAAATAAAGAATGTAAAAACACTTTAGGTCTAAATTTATATATATAATAATAATTTCATTGATGCTAATGAAAATATATTCAAGAGGCCCTCTATTATCAATCTGTTAACTAATATGACAGCTGTTACTTAGATTGTTTACATTATTTATAACCTCTAATCCCGCGGATGGTATATATACCAATTTTACGTAAATTTTAGTTCGTATGGGTTAATGGTAAACGGTTAATGTGCGATATTTTCGCACGAATCAAATAATTGTTAAAATAACAAAAAAAAATTCTATAGTCTTGAAAATATATAAAATAACCAACATCACGGGACTAATAATTGAAAGCATGTACTAACGGATTTTTATTTTCACTATCAATAACCGTTTTAAATTTAACTATTAAAGGCATTGGCCAACAGTGAAGAGAAAATATAATAATCAAGGTAAATTAAAAAGAAAAACCCGACACAAATAACCTATTTGCTATCTACCTATCTCGCCATTCCAATAAGCCCAACCGCGATACTTCTACTGTAAGTTGGTGGGGAGTTGGATATTCTACAGACTCTAAATGATGGTGCAGCAGCATATCAAGGTTAACATGTTCTACCAATGTCTTTGAAGTAACGAGATCCTAAATTTCGAATCGATCAGTTCTATGGACGTTGTTCACGTCCATTCATCAACTAGAAAATAGTTTATGATAATTTTATTATAGAAACGGCTGAACAGATTTTTTGAATCATTGAAAAAGTCTTTTAAACAAAAAGAAATCAATATTGGTTCAGCTGTTTGGAAGCAACAACGAATACACAGATACACAAGTTAAAGTGGAGGGTTAAAAAACCTGGACCGCCATCTAGCTGTTAAATATTGAACAATAGATTTACTCAGTATTTATAATCATTACTCGCGGAAAGAGGACATGGGAAATTTGTATTTCCCTAATACGTACAGGTAGTGAAAGTGTATGAGGTTAGTGACTAAGCACGTAGGTAAATATTCTAAGAAAATGACGAAATCATCCGTTGTATCTGAGAGTCGAGGTAAGACAAACACCTATATTTCAAAACTGCCGAGGCATCTGTCGGTAGTTAGAACATTGTTTACGTATTGGACTGATCAACAGCCTGCGCCACGAGCAAAAAGAAAAAGTTGCTTCGCGCCATGCTTGATAAACCAACTTGCAAATTACTTGGGGCACACTTGTGTTTGTGATATAATCAACATACTCCGTCATTCGAAAAATTAAAAAAAAAACTACAAATTTTTATAATTTTTGGTCATTCAAAACATTCTTTAAAAACCATATTTGAGTTTTGAATTTTTAAACGCATAAAATACATACGTTTAAATATAAATAAAATAAAACCACGCTTTGGAGGCGATCTGATATTCACGTCAAAGTATATTTACTAATAAGCCTAATGTAAGCAAATATAAATATAATATAATATAAATATAAATTCAAATTAGCCGATCCTTTTTATTATCAAAGATCTCGCAGGGATATATTATTGGATAATGACATAGTTTCCGATATCATAAAAGATAAGCCGTAGGATGTTGTAATTTGCAATAATTGAATTTAATTAATATAGTTTTCGGTTATGAAATAAAAATGGAGAATATTTGGTTACAATAGTGAAGGTCTATAACAAAGCCGCCACCATCAATGTGTTAAAACGTACTTGGAATCCTTTAACTGATAATTTTATATTTTCGGTAAATACAATTTAGCTTTTATTATAATTAGCTTCCATTTAAGTTCCTTGATGTTTTGTTGCACAATGTACCTTCATCAAAAAATAAGTTATACAGGACTTTTGGAAAGCAGACATAAACTGGGATAAGATGTTGCTGTTAGATATCAACTTTGACTAGGCAAGCTATATAGCAGAACTTCCACCATTAGCGAAAATATACATTACAAACATATCAATGTTGATCCTTAAAAAAATTAAAGGTTTGCTTAATTCCCGCAAATACTAAAATCACAGCGGTTAAGCCTACAACGATTTCATATTTTCAGTTCAGAGGTTCATATCCGCGTAGATATTTATTCTGCTATAGTTTCCTATAATGTTTACATTGGCTACCCGCTACTACAGTACGATTGGTACGATAAGTAGCTCGTCTCAAATTCTTTTAATAAAAAAAAAAATCAAAGAATCTGGTATAAAAAAAATTTGATAACCTATTCACCGGAAAAAAGATGACGGAATAAAGTTTTGCGAACGCATACTTAGCATTTTTTTTTTCTAAATCTACATATAAATATACTAGATATTCTTAAAATTAATATTAAGAATTAAGATGGCAAAGCCAAGGAGCTAATTCTTATAAATGATTTGTTTTATCGACCGTTGAATTAAATAAAGCCCAGAAAAAATCTAAACTTTGAAGTAAAAAGTGCTTCTTGTAACTCAGAAATAGATTAATGTCTCAAGCAATTAAATTTATTCCT
Organism: Saturnia japonica; assembly: GCA_033032175.1. Lineage (NCBI taxonomy): Eukaryota > Metazoa > Arthropoda > Insecta > Lepidoptera > Saturniidae > Saturnia > Saturnia japonica. The sequence continues at coordinate 13,409,097 of CM065314.1, forward strand.
TCTCTAAAAATCTCCTTTCTTATCGAGTTAGACTTTCTCAAAGTAGAGGGTCGTATTTTCCATTTCGCATAATACGAAGCATTTAAGTGCTTCGATCAAAACCATAATTAGGTACATTTCCAAATGATTTACAAATCAACAACAGCTATATTATCTAGATAAAATTATTAATCTACTTATATATAAATAGTTATTAATATCTATACGCGAGCATAAATACAATACGCTAAAATAGTATTTCTCACTCTGTACGTACAACCATTTCATTTCACATTTAAAGTTAATTATAATTTTGCAGTTGCTTCAATTTCCTTGTTTTTTTCTTTATCGCCATCAGACATTCGGAGCGGTCCATGTTTCCATTCAGGTGGGTAGCCGTACTGGCGCACGTCGTCCCACCACTGCTGCTTACCATCAGCCCATATGCAGTACACCACATTGGTGCCGACTAGAACAGCGAAGCACACCCAGAAAGCTACACGCCACTGCACTAATGTTGACTGAAATAAAAACAAAGGTATATTATTTAATTATTGCACTTTTAACATAATAATATTAGCCTAATATTATGTCGATTGCTGGGGTCGTAAGCTGAATATTTGCGGACAAGTTGGAATGAGCTGAGCTGCAGAAACACAGATTGATCTAGTCCGACTGATCTTGAGGAACCATTATAACCTAAGAGGCTCTTAACTCCTAGTGTAATTTCTTAGTACAAAATCATCCCAAAGAACGTGTCAGGCCGTTTAACCAAATAAGAGCTAGAGAAGCTCTGATGCTCAGCAGGAATCAATTAAGGGACTCAGCGATGACACTCACTGTTGTATAAATAATAATATGCGTAACATCCGTGTCAATGGAACAAAAGGTTACAGATTTTCGGATACTGTGGATGAAAAGACAAAGCACGTCTTGTTTCAATATGATCTAAAAAATCCTAAACGCAATCGGATTCAGGACAAGTACGTGCTGCTCTCAGAAGTGGTTAAATTGCACTCTGTCAAACAAGTCCTGCAATATATTATGGTAATGTGAGGCGATCACAATAGATATAATTTGCCGCAGTGACATAAATTTGTATTAGCCTGCATAGCGCTTGATTTTAATAATAATAAGCCAAGTACAAATAAAATATAAATATACTTTCATTCGTGGACTTTAAAATTTATTTACATTAAGGTATTTATAGAATGTCATCTATACATTTTATAAGTCAGGCGGCAGTAAACTTCAAAGACGATAACTTCGTCAACTGCTGTCTAGTTGAAAATATCTCGACGTTTCCTTGACACCGAGATAAAGACGGCTTATCGATAACTGCGTGTTTTTGAGTGACAACCTTACAAAAGCTATTGTGAAGTTACTTTAACTATATTACCCCATTAAATTTTGTTATTGAAGAATGTTTTCAAACCAAGACATTTCTGAGTATTGAAACATTGAATATAAGCAATGCCCAACGGTTTCATTCATGCTAAATTTATTCGACCAACTCTTTAACACACCGCGCCGCAGCCAACACACCCGTGGAGCCTGTCGTTGTTCGCACTTCCCATAATTGCCCACAAATTATCAGATTGCATGACGTTCATGGTTACTGAACTATTCCTTGGAATTGTAGCGTGAAGTTAATTATAGTCTTAAACCTTCCGCAATAAACGTGAGCCCAAGCAAATAAACAAAAAAAAAAATCTTTTGAGCTATATAATCTATACTAATATAATAAATCGGAAGGGTTTTTTTGTCATTTTGTTTGTTTGTTTAAACACACTAATCTCTGAAACCACCAGTCGGATTAAACTCCCAGATAGACTTAAATATTGATTTTTGTTACGTAAATCGGAAGTCGAGGCCCTCCCGAACTGCTTCATCCACGTGCGCTGGCGTAATCGTTAATGATACGGAAATACAATGTTCCACAATAATATTGGCCCTTAGTATATCTAAAAAAGTCAGCGATAACATATGCTTATATCTTATACATAAGCCACAATAAGGAATTTTGTGACAAAAAATTAAAATGATTTATAAGCATTATTTTTAGAAAGGGCATATTAATCCTTAAAAACAAAAGTAACTTCATAATAAAGACAATTTTATGAAGTTACATTTTGCTCTTTAGAGTATGCTATTTGGACACATAGTTTAGGTGATAATATAAAATTAAAATAATTTGTACTTGCGAAGAACAATTTTATTATGATAGACTACATGGGTGCGTTGGTGACGCGGTGTTTGTCGGATAAAATTAACACACATAAAGAATGAACCTATAGTACATATAACTTTTTAAACTTGGGAATATCAGCATAGTAGGTACATTATCAGTAAAACCACAAATCTGCGGTATTGGATATTATTTGCTAACCTTATTACGCTGCAGACTGCGTCAGTACGCAGTAGTTAATTAAAAACCCATCATACACGGTTATTCCTGATTTTTTGTAAGCATATTAAAAAATACTAACGTCAGGTGTCAAGAGTCCAATTAAATATGGCGTGATGATTCCCGAGATCGTTGATGTTCCGTTGATCATCGCAGTCAAGGAACCTGCGTAGTTTGGTGCCAAATCTAAAGCATTCACCTGCAAAAAATAAATAAAATTGTACTTTACACATAATATAGTATTTATTTTATTTGAGAGAATAAAACCACAACAATAATAAAATAGTCATTATACAAATATATTTCATTACCTTATTATGTATTATACCTTTTACGAAGAATGAGTTTATTTTGCAATGAAATAGTGTTGTGACTTTAGCTATGATCAATTTACGAACGCATAAGTTAAGCTATTTCCAATGTAATCATTATTACCTTACCCCCAGACAAAGAACTAGATAAGAAGTAATTCTCCAAGGGCAGTATTGATTGACTTGATAAGATTCTTTTCTCTTGTTTCTTAGTTGTTTCATCTGATTAGCCTTAATTGGGATTACTTGTAAAGTACGTCATGCTTTAACTATTGTACGGCTTTCAAAAGAAATATTTTCGTCTAAGAGATCACCCCTAGGTATTTATTGAACTCAGTAATTAATTCAGTAAAAGACATAAAATATAAATTTAAGATTTTTTAACAACAAACTTTGCCTTGTAATAAAATATAATCAGAAAGTATTCATAAATAATCGTGTATTCCCACACAAATTTCAATGAATTTATTCACGAATATCGAACTATTTACGTAATGAAGTAATTGTGTTTGTAAGTCATGTTATATTACTAATATTACCTTCATGCCGCTATAAAACCCTCCCATGAGAGCCATAGAAGCGATGAAATAACCGACCGCAGCGAAACGGTCACAGCCCGCATATGAAGCCAATATGATACATATTGCAGGCCCTGTAGCAGCTGTGAGCAATAAAATATAACATTGAACTTATGAAATGTATGTGACCTCATACAATTCGATGTAGCTGCAACATAGGTATATATTATACAAAGAACAAATAAGAATATTTTCACGACATATCTACTGAATACGCTTGGACGATATTGTATCAAATTACGTCGTCACAATGGTCGTTAGTCGTCGTAGTTTAGTTTTATGGAATATACAGTAATATCAGTGTGAACTTTGCACTTTGATTTCATCACCAGGAATTTAATAAAAGCGGTATTTATTTCCACATGTTTTTAAATAAAAAACATTGTAACCATTCGTGTTGCATTCTGATAATTAAAAGCACATTAGGACCTGAAGCTTCCTATTGAAATTACTAGAAAAGTAATTTAAAATAGTGTACATAATACTTTATAGTAAAACTAGTAGGTAGTGAATATGTTTGAATAAACATTGTTTAACTAATATCTAAGTTGTTTGTACTTAGGAGGTTAGCGAGATTACTGTCACTATTATTAAGAAGACTTATTATACGGTTATTACCTATTCGAGTAGTTTTGTCAGTAAAAGTGGGCAGGTTTTCAAATTATGAGAACACTGTTCCAAACCAACTATCAGAAATAATATTTTAAAATTTATTGACCATAACTCAGTCGATTAACTATAATAACTTCCTGATTCTCATTATAAAGAAAAGAAAAATGAATAATGTGATTGATTTGAAATATTTACCAATAGTAGTATGTATAATTCGTCCAGTTTTAATAGAGTGCCATTTCTTTGTAACACAAACGTCGCACACCCAACCAAATATAAAAGAGCTAATCCACATCGCGAGATAGGGAATAGCGGTAAGTGTCCCAGTGGTCGCAATGTTAAACTTGAGAACATCAGTCATGTATTTTGGCAGATCTGTGACCATTGTGTAATAGCCCCAATCGTGGCCAACCTGAAGAGGAAATGACATAAATTTTATTCCGGAACTACATCCTGAATCACATTAAACTATGGCAAATGATATTTTTGTTACAAACAAAATATTTGATTGATGTAAGCGTTACTTTGCGGAAATCCATCTTAATTACCTTATCCATATTTTCTTTGCTACTTCCGCCTGTATATTTGGATAATGTAATAACAAACATAACTAAGTAGTAATTTAAATACGTCATTACGTATTCTTGTCTCCTATTAATTTAGACATCGAAAACTCAAGCATAATTTAATAATGACGCTTTTTGAATAATACGGTACTGTTCATAAGTTGCATGCAATATTTAAAATTCAATAACTCAGCATTTTCAGTTTACCTATGAAAATTGTATAAATATTATTGGTTTAAATATATACCTTATTTGTTAACTATGTATTTATTCAAATTTTTTAAATAGCATTCAAATTACTAATTACTAAGCTAAGAACATATAACATTAGTATCTATTTTTAAACGATTCCTTATTGAATATTACGTAAACTGTATTTTCTTTATTATTAAAATGTACTGCATAATTAAAACCATCAACGTATCTTTATCCAAAACCTTAAATCTTTTCATTAGGACTTCGATTCATTGTGTAAGAATATAAACAAATCTCTAGAAATGTTTAATTGCTATTATTAATTTGAACAATAGCGATAATTATGTTTGACGCGAATACTACATAACTCCTTTCTCGTAATGAAGATAACAAATAACTTAGTTATGTAAGATTCTTACGACATAATTTAATACACTTGTATACCTATCTAGAAAATTACGGTACTTTGTGTAATAAAAGGTTGCGAATTCAGAGATTACCTTCGGGTAAAAAGTAATTCACTGTGGTGCTGTAAGGGAACGACTAAAAACTTTACTTATAAATTGGTTACGTGTTGATATGTAAAATTCCCTTATCTATCTATTTTTATTATTTTATATTAATAAATCTGAATGTCTTTCTATAGGAACATGTTTTTTTTTTTTTCAAATATTGTGCTTCGTTGCTATTTTTTTCGCCACTGACCTCAAATTTGTCTTTTTTTTTTTGTTTTTTGTTACATATTGTCTAATAACTAATAAAATATATAACAGATACTGATGATGAATACACCAGTAATTATTTTTTGGCTGTCTGTTCGTTTGTATGTCGGGATTTAATTCAAAAACAGCTATACCGACTTTAACAAAATTTTGTGCACGGGAACTGTGTCATTCCTCAAATAATAAACAATCAAAATAATTAAAAACACTTTCAATAATCTTAAAATTTAAGTAAAAATTAAATTACGAGACGTAAATAATCACTTCATAAGAAATACGCGAGGAGCTGCGGGAGCAGATAGTATATTATATATACATTTTATTAAAATTAGTATATACAGTGCCAAAATGTTGTGCACGTTAATAGTTGTGTAAATGCCATGTTTAGGTTATGACGGAACTGACATGTTCTATTTGAATCCAAGTACCTAAATTAAAACTAAATTTAAAAAAAGATTCATCTGTATATTTATCACTATAACAAATTAAACTTAAGTAAAATTGGTCACATATTGGTGGTATAATTGGGCCGCATGATGGGAAAAGGCTAAGGAGCTCTGGAAAGTTCTCTGAGTCCCGGACTCACCACAGGAACATACCACAAGTTTATTTAGCCCCGATCTTCTGTAGGGTGGAGGGGAGGTATTCCACCAATCGGGCTGCGCCAAGTAGCTAGAAATCTACAAATATTTTTTTCTGTGTCCTAACTCTCTCTTACCTTCTTTCTATTCTTACTATAAGACGAAATAAAATACCTCATATGGACTGAAAAGAAAAATAAGATAACTTACAGCAGCAAATAATAACGCCCAAACAGGAACTGATCTGACAATGGCTTTCCATGGCACTGGATCTCTGACGCTTTTCATATCAGCACTGGTTACTGTTTCGTTCAAGTATTTTAACTCTTCGTCTGATATGTAAGGATGTGTATTCGGAGTACTATAGCATAGCAGGCTCTGTAACATAATATTAATTTCTTAAAATTTTACAACTTTGAATAAATTAGTTTGCTAGAGTACTTTAAATAAATGACAAAATCGTCAATTAATGACTGATTGATTTATTACTCGACTACGGCAAATCCAAAAGGAAGGATTATTTTGTTATCTATATTTTTAGGAGTTTAAGTACGTTTGTTATTACGTATGTTCCACCATATCGGCTAAACTACTTATCCGATTTTAATTAATAGTATATCACCCGATTTGTTATTATGGTCCGAGTTGCATAGACTAAATTTTATACGAACACAATTAATATGACGTTCGCTACATCCAAAAAGTTGTTGGTTTCTTTTTTGATATCGTATGGAGTGTGCTGTCAAATGAAACAGGAAAAAAATCTGAGTTCATAAATATAAATATAGTAAAACTTATTAAATATAAATAAAATATACCAAGCGACAGCAAAACAAATGTATACTATGTGCCTGCGGCTCCTTACGCTAGTTTATTACACCCTTAATTTTATTTTTACTCATATTATTGACAGTTTACATTATAGTCTATTAATTTATTGTGTCATTTTTTTTTAACTATTTCTAACAATGATTTTTAATTGTAATATCATTAATTTCTAAAAGTATTATTGAAAATTCTTATAGCCTATCAACTGACCAATAACATAAGCTTGCCTGATACAATTGTACAATTTCATAAGAATCTGTCGAACAGTTATTGAGTTCAATCCGGACATAATCTACATTAAATGCCCAAATTAATTAACAAATGTATCTGGATGAAGATTAATACTGAATTGGGAAAAATAGCTTCGCATATAACGTCGTAATATTTTTAATTATTATGTTGAAGATAAAAATGGTTACTGTGAGTCAACTTTAGGAGATAGATATATGCCATGGCAGACTTTTCTCTAGGCTTTTTAAGGAAGTACAATACTCTAGAAGGTTATTTTGATGTATCTCATAAGGTTTAGCAAGTGTAAGCCATGTAAACGACTGAAAATCGTGGTTTGACGACTTGATTACAAATAATTGAATTTTCTCTACTAAACACAAACTTAATTGGTATGTATTGTATATATAAACCTTTAAAAAAAAACTCTAAATGGTAGTGACAACAACATTAAAATCCGTTGTGTAGTTTAAAAGATCTTAGCTTACATAGGGACAGACAGCGGGAAGCGACTTTATACTATGCATACTTTTCTATCGGTAAATTTGGATAAAATATTACATGTGCAGACATGACTACAGTTTTATTTATTTATTTATTTACACATTATGCGTTAAAATACACAATGGCGGACTTAATGCCTAAGGCATTCTCTGCCAGTCAACCATCAGGTGATGCAGTGATAAATGTTGGTAGGCGTAAAAGGTAAGGTTTTTATGAAATTATGTTTAACCTATTTAATATCACAATATATAAATAAAATATCAACACCAATATACTACATATATACTACACATATACAATACATACACATAACAGTTTTATTTTATAGATATAATTTCCGTAGTCGAGTTACAGTTTTGAAACTTTTTCTTTTTTTATTATAAAAAAGGTTATTATATTAACCATAACCTTACATCGCATTCCAGCAAACACATAGGTACCTATTATTATTGTAATAATGATATCAACATAGGTAAAAAAATACATAAATTGACCTACTATACCTACCGGACTTAAAAACACGCCAGCTGTCAAAGTACTGGCGATTTCAAAGGATATTTGTTAAGTAATATTCATTGCACCTGGATGTTAGTTTTGTGATAATATTTTTCGAGCTTCTAGGCTTTCTTTCATTATATTCAGTTACTCCATACAATGATATTTCGTATTGAGTTGAAAATGGGAAATGAACGATAATAAAAAGAAATCGTTATACCTAACTACATTTACTACAACTACAAAAATAAAAAATGCCTTTAACTTTGTATACAATGTAAAAAAAATGTTTTCTAAATGAGGGTTATTTATAATGTATTTTCCTACAGTAACATTTATTACGGTTTCCTTTACGCTAAATATCGATTATATATTAGTTTTAAAATAAAAAATTATTTGCAGAATTCTAAAGTACTCATTATATCTTAAATGGCTTATCTACTGTCTGTATTTTATAATACAAAAAAAAAACCGTAGAACCATTAATTGGAGTGAAATCTTTTGTGTAGTTATGAAAAGTGAGTAACATCACAGCAAAATAGTACTCTGTAAGTAATAAAAATATGAATTTATAACGAGAATAAGAATAGATTAAAGACGAATTATTTGCCGTTTCGAAATAGCTATTCTAAAATAAATTTTCTTGAATAGGAAAGTCACTAAAATTTTAACTTTGTTAAAACGTACATAGCAGTTGTGTAGAGTATGTCTACTGATCAGTATAATACTCCAAAATCAATATGGCATAATTATTAGCATAGGATCATAACTGTCGGTGAAGCCGAAGTTCGAATGCTCGCTGTCCGTCCGGTTTTATGATAATATAAAAATACTAGCGGTGTGCCCGCGGCTCCGAACGCCTTTGTTACTATGCAATAATTATTTAAATCCCTTTATTTTTACTCATATTGTTGACAATTCATATGCCGTATCAATTGAAGAGTGGCATGTATTTCCCGTGTACAATTTTCATCAAAATCGGTTGAAAACTATTATTCCAATGTACTATTTCTAATACATTATTGAGAATTCTTATAGCCTCTCAATTATAGTATGCTGCATGTTTCCCGTCTACAAAATTTGGTCAGAATCGATTGAGAACGAATGAAAATTAAACTTTTTGAATTACTTTTTTTTAATTTTAGTATTAATATTGACAATTCTTATAGCCCATTAATTATCTAAATAGTTAGACATCAAAATCAGGGAAGAATTAAAGAAATTTAAAAGTTTTGAATATTCATTTTTATACGATTCCCAAAAATGTTATTGAAAATTCTAATTGCTTATCATTCATGGAATGATTTATACTTCCCGTGCACATAATTAAATTAACGAAAATGATTTTATTAATTGTTTTTTTTTTTAATTATCTAAAAGTAATATTGAAATTTCTTATACCCTATCAACTGACCGACGATATAAGCCTCCTGTGTACAAAATTTCATAAAAATCGGTCAAGCCGTTTTTCAGTTAAATCCGGATATATAAACAGGCAGACAGACGGATGTTTAATGACATATTCGTGATCAGTATCTTTCATAATACGGGTATCGAGAAATTTTGGAAAAATATTAAAAGTACTGACAAGACTACAGATTTATGATATATATTATTATTATTGATTTATTATTATTTTATATATATTTATTTATTTATATAAATTGATTTATATAATACCAAAAAAAAAAAAAAAGAAAAGCATAGATGGGTTTATCACTATTTGTATTGTGGTCGCATTCCCTACCACCCCGCTATATTACTACATATGCACCGGCTGATTTCGGAACACGACAAACCAAAAGAAAATCATAGATGGGTTTATCACTGTTTGTATGATATTGTCATTATATGCCAATATGAATCCAACATATTAACCGTACCAATAAAGATTAAAAAATAATTAAAATCATACCTTATTATACCGGCCTGCGAAAAGATTTTTTGAAATACGTGAAACCCCTTTTATTCCTTTCTTACCAAAAGCATAAATATGAATGGGTTCTTCATACAAACTTTCACCCAAGTTTTATTTTCACCACATGTGGAATAACACAATGAAATAATTCACTTGTAGCAAAACTGTATAATCCAGTTAGTTTAAAATAGGTATATCGCTTAGAATATATAAACTCCAGCAAACCGCGGTATGTTAGTGTCATAAAATAAAACAGTTTAAAAACACTTCAAGCCAAACTTAAAAAGAATACTGGACTATCATTTAATAGGTAATTATTAGAAATACAATATATTTGTTATAAAGTATAACAATGACAATAAATCAACAAACTTGTTAACGTTGACAACGCCGTCATTTCTTAATTACTGCACATGCGCATAATAAATCAACAAACGGGTTGTCGTGGAAGTGATATTTCCCTCTTACATACTTTTAGCTCCTATTTTTTTTACCCATAAAGTTTTATTTTCGCTACAAAAAGTACCCTTTGTCCTTTCCCAAGGTCCAAGCTATCTCTATACCAAAATTCATCAAAATTGATTTAACGGTTTAGGCGTGAAAACGTAAGATACAGACAGAGTTAACTTTCGCATTTATAATATTACTATGGATATCTTGCCATAATTTCAAAGATTTAATGGAAATTATATTTCCCTTACACGTTTACGTGTTGCAATTTGGTATTTTTAATCGCTCCAAATTTATTACTTACCTTCTTACATACTTAAACATTTGTAGAGTTGTGTATATATGTATAAAACGTTGTACGTGTGTATTGTTATATTTATGTTGGGGTTTTGCCTATTTTACCTTGTCTTTTTTTATTCTCTGATGAATAACATAATTATCTTAACCTCAAAAATGTTGAGTCTTAAGTGCTATAACTAATCAGTAACTTAAATTGATTCATAGATCAAATTTGTACACCGTTAAAATATTACAATATTTGATATAACTTACCCAAGCCAAAAACCATAATATACCGAAGCAGCCAAAGAAGTAGAACACATTTGCCCAATCACCGTTTCCAGCCATAAGAAATCCGGACATGAAGGACCCAAATATATTTCCGATCTGAGCCCCACCGAACACTAATGCACCTTGCCGTGATCGTTCGTGAGGCGGCACCCATCGAGCCAACACAATCATCAGAGCCGGCATTGTTGGGCCCTAAAACAAATTATAATTGAACTTTCCATCAGCTTTTTTATGAACGTAAATATTTAAAACCATACATTGAATTTTCAACCCAATAAAATATCATTATCCATGTAAAAGTAACCATGACTATTCATGAACTTCCAAAAAAATTTTCGTAATAGTATTAAGTTTCAATTCTATTTTTAATTTTGAATGAGTCTATAGGATTAATTTTTACACACATTTTGTTAATGAGGGTTAGGTAGCTTTAATTTATATAATAAGTACCTATATACATTAATTATCATTTAAAAAGGGTCAGAATTATTATCATCTTGATTACACATTGTTTCTCTGTGTAATAAAAATATATCTAAGTAGGTATATCTAGGTAGGTATATAATTAATAATATAATATCTAAGTGGCTTACAGGCTTTTATAGCTAGTTTATTCTAGCTTAACATAAAATTATTACTTTATTGATTTCGCACAGTTAATTGTACCACAGAAGGAACAAAATCAAATTGTAAAGTAAGTACATAGTCAGAACCTTGAACATTTGTGAGAGGGAAGAGGCTATATAAACACTGAACAAAGCTAGCTGAATTCTTTCGATTTGATGGTCGAGTAGTTCTTTATCATTTTAATAAGTTTTCATTTATTGTTTAAAAAATTTATATTAACATTATTTTATGTTCTTTTATATATTTTGTTTGGTTTATCTTGAGTAAGCCAAAAGACAATCTAGTTATTTGAATTTTTATGGCGATAAACGTATATACTAATAATATGAGCTCTTTATATTTAATTTCTTTGTGTTTCAAATTATTTTAGTATCCAAGGTAGACAATTTGATAGAAATCTCAAATCATGTTTCTTTTTATTCTAAGTTCTAGTATTTACATTTTGTTACGCTATTTATGCAAACTAGATATTAAAATAAACCGCAAAAATTGATACAAATAGTAGTATACTTTTTGACTTTTCCTTGTAGCAGTAGTTCTTATTTTAAGTAACAAAGTTAGAGTGATGAATTCATAAGAGGAAAATGTTAACGTACATATTATTTCAACTATAATTATTAAAGCATTATAAATTTTCCCACATTTTTTATCTTACATGTATCAAAGTATGTATGGCATGCGAGTAAGAATTTATGTTATACTATAAAAATAGATTTTATTCGTGACCAAATGGAACAAAAAAAGGGCGTTCATAGTAAGCAGTATTAAAGACTTGTTCAGCTTTTTCTCTAAAATTAAGTAGAACAGGAGAATTCTGATAACTAATTATTACAACGTTATACAATATACTGAATACTAGCTAATGATTAATTATTTATTTCTATCATATATTTTGCCGTAGCACAAACTTAACTATTACAAAAGTTTTAATAAAAAACAGCCATGTGTAAACTACTGTGGACATCTAAAGCAAATGATTCAAAGAGACTTAAACACTTTTTTTTAAACACACCTTGTCTAATTCATTGTACAACGCGATAAAAATATTTAAGAAATAATTTGTATATGGTATTTATATGCATCTCAATATCATATAGGACAAAGGTAAACGGCCGGAGTCGAATAAGTTACTTCACAAAGATAACATAAATACCTCGCCCATTCCTTGCAACACTCGTAATATGAAGAGCCATGTCGCACCGCCGGCTTTCACAACAATAGGAGTCATGAGAGTGAAGATTGCAGTACTCAGAAGACCGATACCCAAAGTCCATTTGCCTCCATATCGTTCGGCTAGGTAACCTCCAGGCACATGTGTTATGGCGTATCCATAGTAAAACCCGCTAAGGATCAACCCTTGTGTAGATTCCGACCAATCGAATATCGCGTACTGAAATAATGAAATAGGAATTTTATCTCTTTTACCTTACAGTGGTTACATTTATAGTAAAACTATCTGTAGCCCACGGTTTCACCCGAGTTACATTTATTCGACTAAATCTTCACTGCGCCGCCACGTCGCCAACGCACCCGGTAGCCCATTGAAGTTTATGGTTACTGTTCTACTCCTTGGCGTAACTTGCCTAATTAAAGAAGCTATAAAAAGTAGAAAAAAATGATTTACGTCTGACTGTTAGTTCCAATGATTAGCGCGTTCAAAAAAACAATCTCTTTAATTTTATAATATTAATAAAAAATTATATAGTGTGGATACGTTACATTTTCCTCATGCCATTTAACTTGCAAAGTGAAATATATATGTAGTGATTGCGAGCCTGACAAGCGTGTATAATTTAGCGAAAAACATATTTAGTCATACTTTATACTAAGACCAATATGTTTACAAAGTGAACAAAAATTTGAAAGTATATTATTTATATCTTGGTATTCTAAAGACCAAGAAGCCTAAATAAATCATGAAAATTGTAGGTTTGATTAACGCTAGCACGGAATGAAATGTAATATTTTTGATGTGTGTTCAGAATTTGGCTAAGTGATTCATTCGTGGCCTATATAAACAAGATATATAACAATATGCTAACCGTAATTAACTTATTACCGTACACTTATTTAATATTCTAAGAAAACCGATAACAATCACGGAGATGTAAATATAGTATTGTAACATAGTATTGAAATATAGTGTCGCATTATTTTTAGACTGCCCCACGGTTTCACCCACGATTTTTTTAGTCGACAAACACCGCGGTGCTAACGCCTATTATCATTCAACGCCTATCATATTTGTTCTCATTTCCCGCAAGTACAAATTATTTTTACTTTTCATTATTTATTAATCTATCAGTCTATATAACATACTATGAAGGGCAAAATTTAACTTTATAAAATTATTTTTATGATGAAGTAACTTTAACTAAAAATAATACTCATAAGTATTTTTTTTAAATTAAAAAAAAAAAATTGCAAAATACTTTATTATGTCTTATGTATACGAATAAAAATTAATATTTAAGGCTAACTAAAGTTGTTGCCTAATGTTAGATAGTCTATACTATTCCTCGTGAATCTGGCTATCATATACAAAAAAATTTTTTCGCATTCGACTGGTACTTCCAAAGCTTAGCTAGCGTGTTTAAACGAAGAAACAAGGAAACCAAAAACTCTTCCGCTTTATTTTATTAGTGTAGATTAAAGAAGATTGATAGATTTCATCAACCCAATGACTAAATAACTTTATTACAATATTAAAAATTATTTAAACTCTACCAAAATTTTACTGTATGCTAATTCAAACTAAAAAATATAAAAATGCAGTAAGCAAATGAGAATTAAGATTATCATTTTATATTACTATAATGATTTATAATATTTATATTTATTCCAGAACTTTCATATTTAACATTGTTAGCAAAACTTTTCATAATACTGGATCCAAAGTGTAATAGTTATCTTGTTATAAATAAAGTCAGATAAAGATATTGATTAACATAATTATATCTAATTCTTTCTTCTTCAGTGTTTCTTCACACCCAATATCGAACAGGTAGAAATTATACTACTTGGCAGAACGCATCACACGAAGATTCCAAACTAAGCATGGCTTGTTTTAAAGAAAATTTATTCATATAAAACGAAATTCACTGTAATAATACATGTAAATATAAATCGATATGGCATTATCCATTTGCGAAACCAATGAGATATATTACTATGTATTAGGAAACCCATAATAATAAAATAGTATGTTTGTGTTTGCATTAGTGTTCGCATTAGCGCGTCCGATAGAATTATTTTTAATATATAATTTTATTATTTTTCCTAACGTTCCTTCCGTGGTGGTTCCGGCTTAGAATTGACCCCTCCATCTCTACCCGTGGATGTCGTAAGAGGCGGCTAAGGAAAAAAAAGCTAGGGGATGGGCAGCAGCATCCCCTACTTAAACAACAAAAAGCAATATCTGCGCTCGCCATCCGCATGCCAAGCGTGGCGAGTATGGGCAAATCCCCCCTATGAAAACGACAAGAACGACCAGGCCGCCAGTCCCCGGCTGCCCCGCTATTCCTAGTTTCGGTAGCGGCTATGGTAACGGCGGGGCAGGGGGTGCTAAGAATCCCCGGAAGAGTTCCAGCTACCGACCCCCACGACAACTGGCCCTGGCAACATATAATAATCGCACTCTGAGGACTGACGAGAAGATTGTCGAGCTGGAAGAGGAAATAGACAAGTTACACTGGGATCTTATAGGATTATCAGAAGTCCGAAAAGAGGGTGAGGACACGATAATCATGAAATCCGGTAACTCGTTCTATTACAGGGAGGGCGACCAACAGTCCCTAGATGGTGTCGGGTTTATCGTCCGGAAAAGTCTCTGATTAACAACATCGTGACCATCGACAGTGTGTCGAGCAGGGTAGCGTACCTGATATTTAGAATATCCAAAAGATATTCGTTGAAGGTCATACAGGTTTACGCACCGACCTCGGCACACCCTGATTATGAAGTGGAGGTTTTGTATGAGGACTTTAGTAGGGCCATACATACCTCGAAAACCCACTTCACTGTTGTAATGGGAGACTTTAACGCAAAGCTGGGCAAAAGTGATGGTGATGAGTTGGGAGTGAGGCAATTTGGTTATGGGCAACGGAACCCGAAGGGCCAGAGGTTGGCCGAATTTATGGAGAAAGAGGGACTCTTTATGATGAACTTTTTCTTCCAGAAGCCACCTCCTAGGAAATGGATCTGGATGAGCCCCGATGGTTCCACGAAAAATGAGATGGACTTCATCATGACCACGAAGAGACAAATATTCAATGATGTCACTGTGATCCACAGGGTGAAAACCGGCAGTGATCACCGAATGGTTAGAGGCACTTTGAATATCAATCTAAAAATAGAAAGGTCTCGCCTGATGAAGTCTACGCTCCGACCCTCTAATGCTCAACTCCAAAACCCCGAGAGCTATCAACTCGAATTGAAAAACCAATTCGATTGCCTAGATAGTTGCGTCTCCGTAGATGATATTAGTAATAGGCTGGTAGAAACTGTCCATGCAATTGGGTCCAAGTTCTTTAAAACTCACCGTAGCAATAGGCCTCAAAAGATATCAGATCAAACCCGAAAATTCATGGTTGATTGGCGCGGTATGGCGCTGCAGTCTTCCGATGACGCTAAGTCCTATAGGCAGCTCAATAGATCTATTCATAAATCCTTGCCACATGATGTCCGGTCTTACAATACCAAAAGTATTAAAGAGACAATAGAGCGGAATAAAGGCTCCAAAGTGTTCGCAAGGAATGTATCTATTGGGCAGAGCCAGTTGACAAAGCTGAAAATGAATTATGGCAGTGTAGCGTCCACCAAGCCAGAGGTATTAAGGGAGATCGAAAGGTTCTATGGGCAGTTATATACCTCGTCAACTAAGCCTGTTACCAGCCTGGCTAAAGATCCGAGAGCCGGGCTGACTCGACACTATACCGAAGATATCCTCGACATCAGCCTGTACGGTATTAGGATGGCCCTTAAGCAGCTTAAGAACAACAAGGCGCCGGGTGATGACGGAATTACATCAGAGCTTCTTAAAGCGGGTAGAACACCGGTACTTAAGGTCCCGCAGAAGCTCTTTAATTCCGTTATACTCGAGGGTAAAACGCCGGAAACGTGGGGCGGCAGCATGGTGGTCCTGTTCTTCAAGAAAGGTGATAAAACCTTATTGAAGAACTATCGGCCCATCTCGTTGCTGAGCCATGTTTATAAGCTGTTTTCGAGGGTCATCACGAATCGTCTCGAGCACAAGTTTGATGACTTCCAGCCTCCCGAACAAGCCGGTTTCCGAAAAGGCTTTAGCACCGTAGACCACATCTATACGCTGCGGCAGATTATACAGAAGACTGAGGAGTATAATCTGCCTTTATGCTTAGCGTTCGTGGACTACGAAAAAGCCTTTGATTCGATCGAAACCTGGGCAGTGTTGCAGTCCCTCCAGCGGTGCCGTATTGACTATCGATATATCGAAGTGTTGAAGTGCTTGTACAACAACGCCACAATGTCGGTCCGAGTACAGGAGCAGTGCACGAAGGCAACTCCTTTGAGAAGAGGCGTTAGACAGGGAGACGTAATATCTCCGAAACTGTTTACCGCCGCTCTAGAGGACGCCTTTAAGCTCCTGGAATGGCAAGGACTCGGCATCAATGTCAATGGCGAGTACATCACTCACCTTCGATTTACTGACGACATCGTAGTCATGGCAGAATCGCTGGAAGATCTTGGCACAATGCTCGATGGCCTCGACAAAGTTTCTCAACAGGTGGGCCTTAAAATGAACATGGACAAGACGAAAATCATGTCGAATGTCCATGTGGTGCCCACCCCAGTATCAGTTGGGAACTCTTGTCTAGAAGTTGTTGAAGAATATGTCTACCTGGGACAAACAGTCCAGTTAGGTAGGTCCAACTTTGAAAAAGAGGTCAGTCGACGAATCCAACTCGGCTGGGCAGCGTTCGGGAAACTGCGCGACGTTTTCTCGTCCAAAATACCTCAGTGCCTCAAGACGAAAGTCTTTGACCAGTGTGTGTTGCCAGTGATGACATACGGCACAGAGACGTGGTCGCTCACTGTGGGCCTCATAAGAAAGCTCAAGGTCACTCAGCGAGCTATGGAGAGGGCTATGCATGTTGTTTCTCTACGACATCGAATCAGAAATGAGGAGATCCGTAGACAAACTAAGGTAACCGACATAGCCAAAAGGATTAGCAAGTTGAAGTGGCAGTGGTCGGGGCACATAGATCGGAGAACTGACGGCCGTTGGGGCAGAAAGGTTCCCGAGTGGAGACCACGCACCGGAAAGCGCAGCGTAAGACGGCCCCCCACTAGATGGATAGACGACATAATAAAGATCGCTGGGAGCCGTTGGGTGCAGGCCGCACAAGATCGGTCGCTCTGGAGATCTATGGGGGAGGCCTATGTCCAGCAGTAGACGTCCTGCGGCTAAAATGATGAATGATGATGATGATGATAATTTATAATCATGTTTTCATATGAAAGTCGATTCCGAATGCGCAATATCACAACTCAAAATTACGACCTTAAAAATTAAAAATGACTTATTATTCTAAGACCAAGTAAACAGGATTCAATATAGTTAGATCAATAGTTTTTATTTATTTACAGGATATACTATATTATTCTAGTTTTTAATTGACACAATTGTCTACTATTAAAAATCAAAAGGAAGTACAAATTTTTGGTACAAATTCTTGAACAGCAGATTTTCGCAGCGTGACGTGTATGATAATATTTAAAAATTATGTTACTGCAAATCTACATAATTATGTAGATGAGAATCTTATACCAAGGAAGTTAACTTTAATAACTATTATGAAAGTCTTTACAAGGTAATCATCAATGGCATTATGAATCTTAAAGGCAAAGTAAAATGTGGATCGTTTACAACTAACCACAAATATAATATTATGATAACATTATTTTAAAAATCGACGTGCCTACCAATAATTTCCTTTCTAATGCATTGTTCTTTATATTAACAATTTATGTTCTCTTTACTTTTCAATTATAAATTATGTAAATGCAAACTAGACCACATAATTTAGTTTTTTTTTAAATATATTGACTCTGTAAAATAATTCAATGTAATTAATGGTCAGTTAGAACATTATAACAAAAACAACATCGGGCTATTGAATATCCATCGACAAACATCATCAAAATGACTTGAAAATACAACTGCTAAACGTAAACTAGTTAGATATACAATTAAATGACAAGAAAAAGCAAGCTACCGAACTGAAGTCAAAATCAAAGAGGACCTATGGACTTATGGAGTTCGTTTTTACCAAAAAAAAATTTAATCACTTTTCATTTATTGTATGTACATACCTATAGAACGCTCTACACATATTTTATACGATTAGTCCTTCCCCTCAAAGATGTCTTTTGACAATCACAGTCTAAAAAGTAATGTCTCACATTACCACTAATATAAATGTATAATTATGTCCATATCTAAACTGAAGTGTTAATCAATTTTATAATTAATTGTATATTATTGTACCTAGTTTTGTAATAATTATATTTATAACAAAATTATTGCATTTTAATTTTGATTAATGTTAAATGGAAAGCTTCATTTGCTTAGTGGTCTTAACAGCGACTGCTGTGCTCGAGGTCCTGGGTTTAATTCCCAGGTCGAGCAAAGGTTATTGGGTTTTTCTATGAAATTCTCAGTAGTATATAAAAGTGATAGTGAGTTGACGACGAGGAAAACATGTTGTGTGGATCTTAATTTAAAAGGGTAAGAAGAAGATGTAAATATTTGCTTCGATAAGATAGTAAGAGACGCACGTGTAAGTCGTATCGGTAGTTTCAATACTAAAAAAATATTTTATTTAAAGGGTTATACTCACAGGTTTCAAACTAATTGTTCCATTAGCAATGATTTCACTCTCGTCTGGACAAGCGTTAGGATCGTAGTGTGATTCTTCATTTTTTGTGTTATTAACCATCTGTGTAACAGCGAGGTTGAGACACACACGCATTGTGTAAGCGTTGCAGACGGCCAACAAGCCCATGATACCCAATACGTACCGCTGGGGAATTAGGAACACTGGAGAAAACATCCCGTGTAATAAATAAGTCATTAAACAAAAAATATAAATAATGAATCGATGAAATTATATATATAATTTTCAATGTTATTTTTATAACATTAAAACATATCTCTAAGTATAATGGCTTTATGGTATTCGCTTGTATCTTCAATTTGGACTATCATAAAAATTTATTTACAAAATAATTTTTCTACCACTGTATTCAATAGCTTTCAATGAAATCAAGAGGTCAATGATATGCATTGTTCTGTAGAAAATATTGGTGTCAAGGGTTTAATTACTTATTGTTGTTATTGTGTTCCTTGAGAACTAAACAATTAATTTACCACTTCAGATTCCATATGGAATTGAGAAAACATAATTTGATTTCCTTTTCAATGTAATTAAATTTTCCTTTATAGTATAAATATTAAATATACTTTACTAATAGATTTTAAATATTATCACATAATAATATAAATTAACATGATGTACAGATTTTACAATTATATTTAGTTCGCGTTAATTACAAAATAAAACCTAAGAAAAAAAACCTCCATTTCATAAGGATTATATATATGACTAACTATAGATCTATGATAGAATTTTTCGAATCGAATCAGTTATTCCAGACACTACATCCTACAAACATACCTTTTTATAATAGTAATAATAAAGTATGAATCTATAAATGAATTTATCTAGATATGAATTAAATAATCTTATTGAAATAAAAAAAAAAAACAAATTAAAATATTATTTCAGTCACAGCTTCTGAAGCTTTATTAAATTATCTTTAGTATATAGATATATTAACATAAGTTGAACTAACGATAACTTAAGAAATTTTTTGTATAAGTGACAAATTTTGAAACATCAGATAACTTTATTTGAAGAATATCTATGATCTTTCGACAGATAATGTATGGGAAAGTTAACAAAATCTACAAATTACTCTTTCAAATAAAGTTTTCTCTTGACTGGAAAATCTGCCATAAGTCGTAGATCATTGATATACATTGGTTTCATTGACAAATTCATATCAACAAGGATAAAGGTAAGTAGTATGTGCAATTACAATAGCTGACTGTGATGCAATAAAGATATTGAATTTAATTCAAGTTGACGTGTCTTATTGATTTATTGGTATTTGTATTGGTATATGGCTGGCTTTTTGATAGTATGTATGGTCACCACGTCAGGTTTGAATCCTACCATGAAACTGAGTTTTCGGAAAAAATAAATGAATTATAAGTATAGCTGTACGACATTTTTTAGAGTTAGTCAACAGCTTATATTTGAAAACTATCGCCAAACACCTATCCGTGTTTTTAACTGGCTGCATTTGATTCGATCACCCTTTTGAGCTTAACGTGTAAATATCTTCGCGTTTTCGATCTCTTTGTTTTTGATCTGTCATTACCAAAAACCATCTATAGTTTTGGTTAAATACTTGCTCCTATCATAGTTTATAAGATATAATTATTCAAATACTCACATCTGGATAGTGTTACTCTCCATTGTGGTAACATCGCGGCGCAGATTGTGTCTCGACTGTTTTATTACCTTATTATCTGTAAACAAAGAAGGTAGTATTCAGTATCACTGAGATAAAACTGTTTTATTATTATCTTGAGAGTAGAATCAATTGATAAAAAGATTGTTGATGGTCACTTATCAAGGCATGAAATAACTACATCTGAAGGACCCGTGATTGAGAAATAAATTAATAATGATAAACGTTTATTTTTTCTTTTATATGGTGTCTGCGTAGTTCAAATTTAGTTGGAGCTAAATTTAATTTGGTGTTAAGTATGCATATATATGTTTTTTTATTATTAATAAACAGGTCAATTTAATAAACGCATTTAAAAAACAATGAATAGATGTATAGCTATATATTTTAACAATAAAAATAAACAATTCACAAATGATCACTACAACTATAAATAATGTAATTAAAACTATGCAAAATATAAATATAATTACAATTTTAAATACGACTGAACGTCTTTACAGAGAGTGACAAGTGGATATGTTCCTGCACGTTGCGGTTAAGGAAAACACAAAAGGAAACAAAAAATATACGTGAAACATCTTCAAAATTAACAATTAACCAAATAACAAAACTATAAGGATACAATAAAATATCTAAAATTAACTAATCGAAGTAATGACTTTTTTGCTCATTTACTTTCCATTATAAGGAAAATAGAATTATACCAAATAGTTGACTGCATAAAGGGTAACTGAAACAATATAGTTTGTAAGACATATTTACTATACACAAATTATTTATATCACACTATTGTATACAAAAGATAAATAATAATATTACATAGAAAATTACTTTATACCAAGTATTGTGGTGTAGTTTATTGTCACTACGTCCTCGTCGATGACACCACCAGCGCATATTTAAATAATAATGTAATTTTAATACTTTACTAGTGAGATTAGACTAAATAGACAATTTAGTGGTTTAATTCATTACGATGAATGCAACATTTTTACATCTTGAATGTTATATATAAAAGTCTAAACCTATAAACGATAAAAACAACGTCAAAACGTTATAAGAAAATGAAGCTATTATAGTGAATATTTTATGGCATAATATTCTGTACGCCTAAATTCCCTCGTGATCTCGCTTCATCGTGCATTCTGGATAAGCGTTGCGCAAGTACGCCGAACGACTCTAATCTACCTGCAGCTGTCAATGTAAGGTCGACTACTTTCTTACTATATATTCGTTTTCAAAGTCTATTAACACTGAATCATTCATATTAAATATTTTGTAGAACGGAATATATTTATAACATAACATAACATACCATCACGCCAGTATTCCCCGAAGGGTTAGGCAGAGGTGTACTAAAATACACCCACAGTGCGCCGAGTATGTTTTTAGGTCCCATGTAATAGAGGGCGAGCCTATTGCCATTAATCGGGCACGAAGCCAAACTCCGAGCTGCTACTGTGGAATTCCATAGGAAAAACCCAATAACACTTTGATCGACCTGGGAATCGAACCAAGGACTTCGATCATAGCAGTCGTGCTTATGACAACTAGGCTAACGAAGCAGTTAGAATATATTTATACCTATTTATTTATATTATTTACTGAAATTACATTACAATAAATGTAAATGTTTTTATTAAAATTATAGCTTCTACAAGGTGGCGCAGTAACGTTATAAACTTGTTTTAAACATTGTAACATTATTTATAATAGAATACAACCAAATTGCAATTCTGAGGCAGACTAGCAAATTATATTATATTATCATCCGGTACGAATTCGTAATTTTAATTACTAAGTGTGACTTTAAACTAGTAAAAAGATAATCGTGTGTTTAATTATAGTTCTCTGTATATAATTCCTTGAGAAAAAATTATGAATTTATTGATTAACAGACATTTTACATTTTTGTTTATCACTGGAATGAATTAAAAAAAAAAAACTATTTGAGACACTTTCCATTATACAGTGAATGCGGCAATTAGTTCCAGCAGCTAAAGCGAATGTATCGCTAAGAATTATTTTAAAAATATAAGATATTTTTACTATTTCATCATGATATCATAAATTATTTCGAACTGTCCAAATTAAGATTTATCTCATTTAAATTAAAAGTTGAGTTAAAAAGCAAAAGTTGATACAGTATATGTGATAGCGAAACAAATTAATCTACCTCACTAAAATAAATGTCTTTACGTTATCTACAGAACAGCGTATATACATCATACAAAGCATCACTTATTGTTGTGTGAAATAACAGCCTAATTTTAACTACATTATACATAATATCAAGAATGAAAAATAAATCGGATTTGATAATTGCAGTTTACAACATCTTAATAGCCCAATAAACCTTTCAAATACTAAGGGGTTTTACCGCTTTAATTAGTCCTTAAAATATCTCTACTCAGTGAAACCTCTAATTTTTAAGACGAGTGAACGATAGAGAGAGAAAGAGAGACACTAATAATTTCGTTTTTAAGATTTTACTGTTTATGTTCGTTTATTGCATACATCTCTACAACCTATTAAATGTTACAAACGGTATATAATCTATTTGAAAAGTCATATGAGTCTTCCTGTTCATAATAGTACAGACAGTGTCCGCGACTACACTCCTGTAAACTAGTTTTTTTTTTAGTAAAGCTAAATATTGCATGTTTTATTGCATCTTTGTGTACACAATATTCATTTCCAACACGATGACACTAAATTGGATTAATTAGTGATCAGAAATTATTTAATTTATAAAAGAATAACTTTTTGCATGTTTTTTGTCATTGTTTTGTTTTGTCACGTCAAAACAGTCATTATGCTTTAAAACTACAATTTAGATTTATAGTATACTAGTTAGTTAGATTTATGGTATAATTATTTTCAAATCCTGTCTGTAATTACTAAGTGACATAGTTTTATTTGTGGTTAATTTCACTCAGAGTACGAGCACCTGCAAAATTAAAGTGTGATTAATATGTAATACTACATCTATTTAAACATATATACATCTATATCAATAATACTACATTTATAGTATTAAACATGTAGGTATTAAACCTTAAGGGGCAAGTTTCACTCACTACTTATCCGATGGTTTTTTTTTGTTATTTATTTTCTAAGCAAATGTTAAAGCAAAATGGTGGTAGCTAATTTTAGTCAATTTAATTTATTATAAGCCTCATAACTTGTTCCCTATATTAACATAAGTAACAAAATCTTTACTAAAAACCTGACTAGAAAATACATCTATGATTGATTATGATCCACCGGATTTCGCCAGATAAAACGTTCATGGACCATGTCAAGCAGGTTTTACTGTTAAAAAGTTATTAAAGGGTGAATAAATATTATGTGAATGATAATGGTGTCTGGAAGTAACTTCCTGCGCTAAATAAATATTGTTATGATTATTAACTGTAAATAATTTTGGAATCGTTGGAAAAAAGATAAACGCGATAGAGTTTCTTTCCGGCTCTTCTCGACGACTGGGATGTTTTCAAACTGGTAGTTTTTACGTTCGTAAGTTCCTTCTTAGGGACTAAATTCAATAAAGTATTTTTTATTTTGAATTTGAAACAAAGAATCAGGTAAATTTGGTAAAGGGTTCTCAAGTAATAAGCACATAAACGAACAGAGATATGTTCACTTTTATATAATAATACTAGCTGGCCTAGCAGACGTTCTTTTGCCCTTCCCGGTAGTTAATGACTCGACTATGGCGCCACCCATCAAATACTAACATAACTATTCGACAATATAAAACATCTATACATACGTTTATAAATGTATAAATACATATATCTATACATATTTAAATATAACAAATATAATAAGATGTAAGTAATACTTCTTCTTCCTAACTTGGCAAACGAACCTCTTTAATGAAGACCATTACAGCCATTATCGAGTGAATTATAGTGTTATGTATTATGACGATTTCAGTACCCTAAAAAGATGGTGGCTCCCTTGTTAGAACTTTCTACGTAGTTTTTGTAAGATCCCAGAATTAATGCTCTTAGTATAAATTTATAATCCATTACACTTATGCACAAAAACCAAACTATATCACGCAAAACGCCACCAATATTACATAATATAGGGTCAAAAACCTAAGTTAATGAATTAAAAATAAATACCACAACATTTCACTTCAAGATCCCGCTAAAAGCTCCGTAAGTAATACTTATCAGCTCAATCAGTCAAGTCGTTCAGAAATTATAGAATCACTATTACCACATGCATACAAGGTTTTGTATACATATATACAAATAAATAAAATTGAAGTGTCTGTTTTTAATTTCAAAATAACAGCTTTTTATTAATACTAAATCCGTATGAAAATAATACGGTACTTATATTACAAGAAACCAATTTTTAAACATTTTTATCTGTCTGTTTGATCCAGTTAATCTCCGAAACGGTTTGACTGATTTTGACTGGACTATCACTGGCAGATAACTGATGTTATATGAAGTAATTTAGACTACTTCTATTTACAAAAAAGAATTAGGGTTCCGTGCATATAAAATAAACTAAAGTAGCAGCGTCAAGTGTTCCCCTTCGTCGGTATCACCGCATACGAAACTGCACGCGAACGAAGTTACAGGAATAGCTAGTTATAAATAAGATGTAGGAGTAAGATGGGAATACCCTGTTTAATCTCAGATATTCATTCGTCATTCAAATACATAATAATGTTTACTATTTTGTTTATTAAATAACAATTATTCCGAAAAGGATTTTTTTTAAACTGTGACAACCTGTTATTTTAATGTAGCAACGAGTTACGATAAGCGATTGACCTCGAATTTACAATGTTGTTGAATTGGCGAAAACTAGTTATATTCGCTTTACTGTCATATTGTTACCTTTCCATTTCATGACGCGTGCCACTAAACGCTGTACCAATTATTTTGAACAGCATTTATGTAATCGACGTAATTTAGTTATAAATGTATATTTCTGCTGAGAGAATTTATGAATACAACTTTAAATACAATAGTTTGTAGTTTATGGATAAATAAAATTATACCAATTGAAGGTAAGGTTACTATAATTTTGCTACTTAAAAATACCAGTGTAGGTTAGAACTATTTTATATTAAATAACACCATCATGTTTCTAGCATGCAAAATTTAGGTTATACAAAATAATTTCTATATGCATAGATACACGTAAACTGATTTGGCATTTGTCTGCGGGAAATACCATGTAATTTGTTTGAACCAAATATCGTATCATCTTTTCCTTGATAGATTTTTTTTTAATCCGATATGTAGGTATGTAGTATTGTTATACCTAATATAACTCTTACAAAATAATAATATCAACAGCTATAAAAAAGTTTAAAATAATAAAAATATTTCGCTTCAGACACAATTAAAATTATAATTGAAATTTATAATCATCAGCCTCTCTCTCTATCTCTATTATTTTTTGTTTTATATTCCAGTCGTTCCATTAGTACATTTATTAAATCTTAAAGTTTTTATTAATTTGATTTAATTTCTATTATTATTACATGCATATATCTTAAAATATTGAAATACATCTGAAATTAGTAACGTCCTGACATCTTATAATATTATTATTATTAATTAGCTGACCCTCGCAACTTGGTCTGCGTCACTTCAGAGAGAGAGAGAATGACAGAATGGGTAACATGTGTATGAAAGTATATACGGTACTTATACAAAACTAAAAAAAAAAAAAAAATTTAAAATTTCTGTCTATCTGTTTGTTACGGGTAATCTCCGAAAAGGTTGGACCGATTTTGACGGGACTTTCGCTGGCCGATAATATTATAAGTAGTAACTTAGGCTACTTTATTTTAAAAAAAGAATTAGGGTTCCGAACAAATTGAAAAAAAATCGATTTCGGGGCGCATAAATAAATAGCTTATGCTGAGTAAACCATAGGAGCTATGTCAAATTAATATAGTACATAATTGTACATCTTATAAAGACCTACAAAAGAGTCTGGGAGAGCATATGTGATTATCTGCTAAGGATCACCTACAATAAATGTTTTTATCTTTAAAATACCGGTAGCGGGGGTAGCAGGATACACGCGTGTGCCCGTTCGATGGCAATCTGTAGTACAAGCGAGCGCAGCTGCAGGCACAGCTAGTTATCTTATGAACCATTATCATAAATTATTAACCATTATCGTAAAAAAGAGAATGTTCTGCCAGGAGACTAACCGATATTGTCCTTATATTATGATATTGAAAGAATTATTTACATTTACCTACTGTTTAAGCATTTCTTGTAGATAAGCAATGGAATGATAATATGTACGGCGATGCAATAAATACATACTAAATACCATACATGCCTACTTACAAAAAAGCTTGTGTACTGTTCATATAAAAATCTGTTTTTAAAAAAGCTTAATTCAGCGGAATTCGATCTATCGACGACTCGTACTGTACATACAACAGTGCGTACAAGTCTATCACCCACGCCGCCAAGCCAATTCGACGAAGATCATAATCGTGGAAATTAGAACTTAACCGTGTATAACATTATCTATCTCATTTTCTCGCAAGCTAAATGGCATAGACGTATGTGTTTGTTTCGTTTTTAATCGACATCAACAAAAGACGGGGAGGTTACTCAATTCGAATGTATATATAGATATATATATTTTAATGGATGTTTAGCCATAACTTCTTCGTTTATGAACTGATTTGAATGATACTTTTTTATTGGATAGGAGATACCACAAGGATGGTCCAATTTTAATTTCATTGACATTGAACATTTAACTTTGAAGATACACGAGGGAACTCTTCAAAATTATTTAGGTTGGTTTTCTTTTTTGTTAAATGATGTCTTGTAGTGTTTTTTTTTTTTCGTTTCATCGAGTTTTAAATCATAAAGGAGCTAAAGAAGTTTTCAGTTCAAAAATTTGGTTACACAGTAGATTAAAAATAACGATAGATGGTTTTTATGATGATATTAATGCTTCATCATTTTAACATAAATTGCGATTCATATGGTGTTATGGTACGCTACTGAGCAATATTTCGAATGCATATTTATGTATGTTTTGTGTCAATTTATATTAAGAGAAATTGTAATTTGATCTCAGAATACTGTATAATTTAAAATGCGAAATAGATACGAGAAAATACCGACATGGTCATATTTAAAACCTTATTTCAGTAATATTATGTATATAAATTAATATTATATTGCAAAAGTAACTCTGTCTGTTTGACGTTTGTTATCTTTTCTCGACGACGACCGCAATAAAATTTGACATTAAGGTAGCCTGGAACAGTATAAAATAAATACTATGTAGGATAAATATAATAATACTGAATCGAATAGTCGTTAATAAACAAAAAAATAATTAAATATTTATAATATCAAAATAAGATAATAAATCTGTGGGTACACTACAGAACCACACGGGCTGGGTATTCGAAACCACAGCCACTCAGTGCATCCATTTAAACAAGAACAAATAAGTTTGCCTACTCTTATGTTAGCCGTACTGTGAAGAGTGGAATAGTTTCCCTGTCAAAGTGTTCCCCCCTAACTATTGTATTGGGCCCTTGAAACGAGACGTGAAGAGGCATATCTGCAGAAATTTTACTGAACTACGTTGAGCACTTTATTAACTTTTATTATCATAACAAAAAATATATAAATAAACAAAAATGCGTTACATATTATATTTGGCAGAAATCTACAAGCATTTATTATTATAAAGGTCAATGCCGACTGAGGTGTATTAGGGTATGAGAGGTCGATTGCTTAAGAATAACATTCACGGTTCAATTAAATAGTTTTAACTACAAAATGTTTCAATCAATGAAAAACCAATTTAACAAGGTCTCACAAAAATATTAATTAATGAATACCATAAAATATAATACTTTCTGTTTATTTATAAATAACAAATATTTCTGTTTATTTAAGAGGTATAACTTATATTTAACATTTGATAATCAATAATCAATTTAATATTCCTATTGAATCTAAGCAATTAATAAAATTGAAGTGTCTTCTTTTAATGTCAAAATAACAGTTTTTTACTAAATACATATGAAAGTATATACGATAACTATAACAAAAAGCCCATATTTAAAATTTTTGTCTGTCTGTCTTCCGTTTGTTCCGGGTAATCTCCGAAACGGTTGAACCGATTTTCAGTGATAGATAGCTGATGATATAGAGCGTAATTTAAGCTACTTTTTTTTTAGACAAAGAATTAGGGTTCCGCACAAATAAAAAAAATTGTCATTGTGAATCAATTCTGACGCTTAAATGGCTTATGCTGAGTAAACCATAAGAGATATAGCAAATTAATATACTACATAATTATAGGCATTAAAAAGACCTACAAAAGTGTCCGGGAGAGTGTATATTCTAGTTTGGTGGGCTTAGTGGTATTTATTAGAAGATAGAATGTACATCTATATTCTAAGAAACACCCACAATAAGCATTTTTGTCTTTAAAATAGTTAGAACAGGGGGAGAAAAATTCGCGCGGGCATTCTGTAGTCCACGTGAGCGAAGCCACGGGCACAACTAGTATAATATAAATTTTAAAATAAAATATAGTTTGTGGTAACCGCTTATCATCACAATGACATAGAGCACTTCCTTGTTTGCCATCATCGTGGTAAAATTTACTGTACCTCTTGTATTGCACTGTAACTGTACATCGAGACATAAGTGCGCGCGGTGCAGCTTAGTACTAAAGTATTCTCGTACTAGAACAAACATTTTCATATATTACAATTAATACATAATATCACTGCTGATTGCTATCGTCTTATCTATTCATTCTCTACGTAATATTACTATTATTAAGACTAGAAGCTTTCTAAAATTACCAAAATTATACGGCTACTAGCTGTGCCCCACGGTTTCACCCATGTTAATTTTATCCGACAAACACCGCCCCGCTAACGCACCCGTGTAGCTTACAGTATTATTATCATAGACCAGAACTGAGTATTCAATTATTTTAATTTTGCATTATCTCCTAAACTATAAAGGGCAAATTGTTTTTATGATTAAGTAATTTTTGTTCATAAGGATTAATATGCCATGCACAAAAATAATGTTCATATATCAATTTTTCATTTGTAACAAAAATAATTCGCAAATCTCTTATTGTATCTTATGTATAAAAAATTGGCATCTACTATCGCGGACTTTTTTTAGATATACTAAGGGTCAATATAATTGTGCAACATTGTATTTACGTATCATTAACCATGACGCCAGCTCACACGGATAAAGCAGTTTGAGGGGCTTTCACTTCCGAGTTACTTAACAAAAAATAATATTTAAGGCTAGCTGAGAATTCTAACCTAATATTAGATAGCCTATACTATTTCTCGTGAGTCTGGCTATCATATAAAAAAATTATTATTCGAATCCGACTGGTAGTTCCATAGATTAGCGTGTTTAAACAAACAAATAAACAAAAATCTGCTTTATTATAATTATACCATAGATGGATAGAATACCGCGCGTTGTTATCAAACATCAAACAAATAGAGATCCAAGGTTTTAACAAAAATCTGTATTTTTGTTCATACCTATTCCTCGAATGTCTCGCTGATCACGTTTTCTCTCAACATATAATTGATGTTTACGTTGAATAGCATTGTTTAGCTAAGTAAATAAAGCATAACTCATGAACTAAATAAGTATCCACCACCTTAAAGAAGAAAATATGTCGCTGAATACGTATGGGTAGGTTCGGGCAATTAAACCGTTTAAGCTTACTTACCCACGGATGCATAAACAGATAATTTATGGAGATAACATACTTTTCCTTTACACTGATTAAAATATATTTGTATGATACAAAGGTATAATTCCCATGTAACATTTTGTCATGAGTTTATAGAATAAAAATAATTAAAGGGACAATACTGTTCAAAATTAATTGAAAGTAGTTCTGCGGTGAAGCATAAACGTAATAGTGTGAAGCAATTAATTTTTTTACACTCATGAATGCTCTGGTTCTTGGATATTACGATATGAATGCGTTGAAATGGTTACTTTCATATATACATATAAAGATTAATATTAAAATATTTTTTGCAATGATGATTGATTACGTCATACAGATAAATTTTTGGCCTGAACAGATTATTCAGTTCGTATGTATTCGAATGTAGTCGGCTGCGTTCGCGTGGACTACAAAATTCTTGTTTATGAAGCTATCGTCATTTTTTTTTTAGATAAGTATCAAGTATATAAGGAGTAAAAAAAAATAAAAAATTATCAAAATCCGTCCCGTAGTTTTTGCTTGATGCGCACACAACGGCAAACCTTGATTATTTTATTTATATAGATTTATCTATGCGGTGCGACGATTGATCTGGCATGTGCGAATTGCATAAAAATCCATAAAATATTAGAATTTTAAAAAGGCTGAATTTTATCCAATATTTCATGTTAGAGGCGGTCTATTGATTATTTGTTAGTAAGTATTTGTACGAAAATATTTTATATTTCAGTAGTAAACTATACTCCTTCTTAAGACCTATTTTAGTTGTTAGTAATAATATAATAAAATATGAATTACGTGGTCATTAAACATAAATGCAAAGTATAATGCTATGCGAAAAGTGATAAGCACCATCAACTTTATCATTCTGTTTAAACGTCGCAAATGTGTTTGCATATTTGTTCATTTTAATATCAACTGACACCATAAAGTAGCTTATAGATGCATATTTATTTATTTTTATATAAAATTCAATTATGGTTGTCTGTCTAACCTGCAATTTTTCACATTTGGGATATAAAGGTTTATAAACATCTTAGGTTTCGACATCAGCGTCACCTAGCGCACCCTTTAGAACTACAAATAAATGGTGGGAAAACACATTACCTACTATAGTTGAACGACAACAAAAGTATAAACCATATAAACTGAGACAATTCAAGGCGTTACGGTACTAAACTGGACCTGAAGATATTTAACTATGTATTGAGATAGGTATTTGTATTCCGATATTATACTATACAACGGTAACTATCTATGGATCGTAATCTACTTTACTACATAGATTGTACTATTCTAACTATCAGTATTATTTCGATACGTATTATCGATAATTGGACGCTTTAAAAGCAGCATGATGTACTAGCAATATAAAACGTAGAAAAATCCACAGTCCTATATTTTTCTATGTGAACATTTCTCAAGTATTCATGTTTCCTCACAATGTTTTCCTTGTCCGTCAGATGATAGTGTTACCAATTTAAATTAGTAAGCCTGCGCTAATTCTAAAAAAACCTTGGACATCGAATCTATATTCCGCTGGTCAAAGCGAAACCTCACCCGCGTTATTAATTAGTTTTACGTGGCATCATATATTATTGAAAACCGATTATTTGCCTTAATTACATAGAAATTAGTAACATATTGTAATTTTTTTTTATCGAAAATTAATTAAATATTTAATTATCTAATTAAACTTTGATAAAACCTTGACCTCTCTCTCACGCCATATAAACAGTAAAAACAAACATCTGTTGCTATAAAATTATATACGTATTAATATTAAATGCGAGTCAGATATTATTAATTTTAGATAATTATTTTTAAGTAATAGACAAGTGTCTATTACCAGTATTACAAAGCTCAAGAGATCGCCTTTTGTATGAACCCGTTAATCTGTAGAATTACGAGTCAGATTTTTTCTAAATTTTATAGTATTTTTATTGAGACCTTCCTAAATAAATTTTATTGTACACGAGTATAACTGGTGTTTAACACTTCAGCAGATCAGCAGCAGCAGCAACACTCAAAATATGTCAACATATTTAACTCAAAAGTGGAGTTGTCCAAATTTACTCGCTGTGGACGTTGTACGCCTCTCTTGAGACTTCAACGTTTACCACATTACGTAACATACGTAACAACATCAAAGAGAAGTAGTGCATAGAGAAATCTATTTGAAGAGGCCTCTATCTTAGGGACAGTCCGAATGGTCGAATATCTCCACCTTACAGAAGATTGCAGTCAAATTACCCATTAGCACCGCGCTAGTGATACCATAGTAATGTAAGCATTCGTAGTCTACGGTAACTGTTTACCATCAAGCAGATCGTATGCTTGTTGGTCATGTTTGTTGTATAAAAAAGAACAGGTAGTATTTGTCTTTTCGGATACCTCTTTCTAATAATTTGTGACATTGTGATTTTAAAATCAAAGCTTCTAAATCATCATAAATAAATGACTATGAAGCTTAACAAATGTGGTGACTTTTAATTAGCTATTTTATTATTTATTTCATCTCTTTTTACTGATATATTAATCTTTGTTATTTGATCGACGAAGGTGATACTTTGCGGAAAACCATCGTTAATAATTTATCCGAAAATTCTTAGTAACTTCCGCCTGCAACAGATCAACAGCAGTTTTCGTCTTCCTACAACATAAAAACGTATAATTAGTAAGAAAATGATACATGCGATTATAGGAATAATAAATTTGCCAATTACTTTATGTAGAAATGATTTACTTGAGAACTTTGTACAGATACTTCACACGTTATCTTTTCATTTATGTGGGAACCTACACACATCGTGGAATTGTAAAGAAATTATTGTTTTAATTTTATAAATTGTTAAACTTCATGGTCTCCTTTAACTGTAAGATACAATGATTATTCGAGAGATTTTATCCTTATCATAGACCCTATCGATTATTGCAACAACATAGTGTATGTCGGTTTTTTGCATTTTTTGTTGGTTCGATTCCCGGTATAGGTAAGCTTTTTAGAAAATCTCTGAATGCAGTTATAGTAAGTCTGTTAAGTATCATTTAATAAAAATCATACATAATTGTGCAAAAACACCAAACAACGATATATACTCGTAAGATAGAAATCAAGATAGAATAGTTATTTTTCATATTTAAACATAAAAATATGACATTAAAACTTATCTAAAGATATTTAAAATAGTAATAAAAGCCCATTCTTAAATTATTAAATACGTGCTTAGAGAAAATATAAACGTGATTTAAACCAAGCCGCGCTGTACAGCGCCATCTATGAATAGTATTGGAAAATAAAAATACTTACATTTCCATTTATTGATTTTACTGAAAATGATGTAAAGATAAAATAATTGTGTATTTTTCATTTCATTTCAGTAAATATTTCAATTATATTAGAGAATTACTTACACATACATTCCTTTTTATATGTACATAACCTAAATGCAATTTATATACAGCGTGTAAAAATGCATCCTAAATGTACCTTCAGACTATAAGCTATAATCATACCAAATTTCATTGAATTCGGTCCAGTAGTTTTTGCGTGATTGGCGTGCAAACCCACCGACACACAAACAGACTGACGGACAAACAAAAATTTCAAAAACTATCGAAATGTGTTCTATGATTCTAAATCCCCCCGTATAATTTTTTCTCAAACATCTTCTATGTACAGATTTCGACTTCTTTACTCGTAAGTATTATTAACACTTATAGACTGGTTAATGGGCCCAATGGACCCAGACCTTCGTACTTTGTTTATTGACTTTAAATTTTGACGTTTGCGACGTTGCTGCTATAAGTACCTTTCAACGTTACCTAGAGTAGGACGGAAGATGACGATCTTATAACGCAATTAGCACGCTGCTTTTTTTTTAGATCTGACTATACTGTTAGCCTTAGAAGCCCTGAAGCCGCTGCGACTTTTACAGCTTCACCGAACTTGGTTAGCACGTTACGTGTGAGCTGTGATTTCATACCAAAGTCCATATTTCAATTTTGTTAATTTTCGAAGTTGTTTTTTTTTTTAAATATAAATAATGATTAATACATTCTAGTAGTGTAAGAAAATATAGAAAGAAGATTTTTATTAAAATAAGTACCTAAATACCGAAATTATAACAACTAGCCTCTTTATCTTTTCATAAAAGTATGGTAAAATTCCTTAGATTTTTGTATTAATCATAATGTACTAATTATCATTATAAGAAAGTAAACATACACTTTTATTGAGCAGTTTTGAAATAAATATAAAATTATATGGCAAAATAAAACCGGGTCCAGCGCACCCGGTACCAAGTACCTACTTGTGTTACAAATTAAGACGCCACTACCTAAGTGTTAAGTTCGTGTATAAACTATGAAAAAACAATGTAATTTGACTGTCTCAATAAAAATACAATAATTGTAATAAGCAGGATTATTTGTAATATCACTGTAAATTCCGTAAAAGGATTACATTGCAGAGCCCACAAGTTTGATTTTATAAGCGGACACGAGTGATTGGCATTACCAACGAACCTATCATTAAATCTTTGGAATGTGACATTATGAAACCATGCAATATACTTGTAATTATTCAGAAACCTTTCAACTCGACTAACGAATGTTGAAAGAAAAATACTTAAATAAAGTAATATAAATATATTTCTCAATTATACTATAGTGATTATACATATTATTAAAGTGAAACTTTCAAAGTGAAACTTTTATTAGATCGTCTCAAAAATTTTGGTCTGTGTGTTGCATGTCGCGTGACGGTCGGCCGCGGAATAGGGATGGCGGCGCCTATAGTTCGCAGCAACTGACCGTGTAGTGTGTAGTGAATTTATAGTTAAATGTCTATAATGTGAAAAAAAGTTTCACTTTTACCGTGGTTTCATAAAACCACATAATCAATTTTTTCATATTGTATTTGAATACGTGCACACCACACAGGTATGTGCCTGTAACCTATGTAGGTTCTGCAAGGAACCTTTGTTTATCTTTTTTTACGCTAGTTAGTGCCTCTTTTAGGATAGGGCCTCTCAGGCTAACATTAAAGTCAGATCGAAAAAAAATTCTATTGTAGTTTTTTTTTTGCTTTCTGCCTATGTAGGCAATATTGCCGATGTCAAGTGTGATAAAATATTGTATTAGTATCATCAATACATTTAATAAAATTGATGTGTCTGTTTGTAATGCCCAATTATCAGCTTTTTAATAAATGCATATTATTATAAACGGTACATATAACAAAATACTAGTTATTATCTGTCTGGCTGTCTGTTCCGGGTAATCTCCGAAACGGTTGGACCAATTTTTGAGGGACTTTCACTGGCAGATAGCTGTTGTTATAAGGAGTAACTTAGACTACGTTTATTTTAAATATCTAATTAGAGTTCCTAGAAAAAAAAAACTATTTTGAATAACCGGCGGGCATTCTGTAGTCCACGCGAGGGGAGCCGCGGGCTCAGTTAGTAATATGTACATACATAACTCAAAGATAATCTATATACATACTAGCGAACCCGGCAACACGTTGCTGTGCTGTTTTGGATTCCTTAGGAAACAATAATTAAATTAATATTAATTTAAATTAATTTTTGTTGTACATGAGGTTCTATGTTGTTGTAGTGTAGTTTGTATCAGTGCCCCTATCCACGTGATATAACATAATTATATCGAAGGGTTGTTTTATATACAGACACCTAGGAATATGAGCACTAAGGCAGGATTTTTGGAAATTCAGCCCCCAAGATGAATAGGGGGATGAAAGTTTATATAAAAATCCGTCATTTTTGAAGATAGATCTATGAAAATTGGTATTTAGCCTATTCTGTTAATAATGGGTCATAACACAACGATGACGCGAGGGAAGCCGCCGGCAAAGTGCAGGTATATATGGAGTATTTACAGACTTACATTGTAAAATGAACTACTAACCAAACATACTTATAGTTTCAGAAGTCTGTTAGTATCACAACAGTTTTTCTTTTATAGAGTACTATTATTATCTCTATATTATTCAAATACACTATGTCTATAAAGTACTTAGTTTTATTGTGTATATATGTTATTGTATATATAGGTATATACGTAATAGATGTTTGCAGGAAAAGAAAAGGTCTTTATTGTTTTGTATAAATAATTAAATATATATGAGGACACATTTCACACACGGTCGTTTAATTCCAAACTAAGCAAAGCATGTACTATGGTAACTAAACAGCTAATATTATACATATATAAATATATTAAAACACAGACACAAAACTCACAATTATGCTCAAATTCAAATAATTGTAGTATAATTAATTCATTTAAATATTATTCAGTGTTTGCAAGTGTACAAATATTTATAAGAACGTGATTTATCGTTTTCTTTTAAAATTTCAAGGTTATGAGGTTTTTTGTTTCATCCTAGCTCGGCTAAGTTACGATACAACGTACCTGATGCGTATGTTCTACTAAAAAATAATAGCAACAACCGAAAGACAAGTTTTCACGACTGACGTCATCAATACATACAATGTATTATTTATTACATATGTAGTATAAAAATTAGCCATCCGCGTCTGTCTAGTTGTCCACTCAATTCTTCTAAACCACGCAACCGACATTTATACGGTTTCACTGTAATTTAAATAATTTTCTACGGAAGCTTTATTATAAACAATAAATTCCCATTAAGTTTTGTATAGTAGATAGAGAAAATCCAATGTTTTGTAATCAAGTCGTCAATAAATTGATTTTCGGGTGCTTACATGCCTTACGCTGGCTAAACCTTAAGAGATACTTCAAAATAATGTACTAAAGAATAGTAGTTTTTTAAAAAGCTTACAGAAAATATCTATCTCCTAAACTTAACTAAAACGTCTAAAACCTTCACACGATATCGGGTCCTTCGAACGTAACGTGAAAATATATTTACGAAAGCCGGTATGACAGTGGCGACCCTCGCCGCCGCCGCGCCGGTCGATTGCCGATCTCTCGGCAGTGACCATTGTGTTTGGATTTTATTGTGCTTTACATCAGAGACAGTGCCGTCAATTTACCGAGCTACTACTATAATAGAAAATCTGTATTGTAATTAATGTTGCGCTTACATTGCATTAATTTATTAATGTTATTATTATACAAGCTGGTTCCCATTTGCATCGCTGAGCGTAATTAATTGCTTAATATGTATGTTGTTGTAAAAAGTATCTTATGTCCTACTCCACGATATTATTACACATATGCCAAAGATTAAAATCCGTCCAGTAGTTTTCAGAGCGTGATTTGACAAACATTTAAACAAACGTACGTACACAATTATAATATAATCTATTAGACTAGATAAATGTGGATACAATGAAACTGGCATGTTCTTAGACTCATGTTTTGTAATTTAAGATGCAGGATTAACAAAAACAGTTACTATTATTGTTTACCGGTGACAAAATACTTGGGTGTGTATTAGAAAATTACCAATGTTGAATTTTTTTATTAAAGTCACATTTAATTAATGCTTTGTACCTACAGAACATTAAAATATTATAGAACATGGAAACTAAATTATTTTCATGAATTATGTTTTTGTATAGTAACTGTTTACATATTTATTTGCTTTTTATTATAAGTATTTTAAATGAAATAAAAAAAGAATTATTGAAGTCATATTATATTTTTAAAAAAACAAGTAACGTATACTTTGTATATTGAAAATCAAGTAAATGAAGAGTGGAAATTTCTTACTAAAACATAATTTACTCGTATCTAATTGAATAGAAACTTACCCGTAAGAAATAGCACTATGATAATATCACCTATAATTGTATCGTTTATATAGGTACCAGTTTAAAAATTCCCTCATTTTCCTTACGTTCCTATACAGTATAAACAAAGGCCAGCACCGTCATAAACATGCTTCCTCTTTTATTGTTTGAATTCAAATAAGGTTGTTTACAGGTAAAATTTTCCTTACAACACTTTAGTATTATACTCAGCTAAGATATAATGTACTCGAATACCATTCTTTTATGAGTTCAAAGACATGTGACGTACCTTCTATTGTAATCCTAGAATAAAGTTTATTTTGTTGAACTTTTGTGTGATTGTGTGATAAACATTGTCGTTTATAAATAATTAATACATATAATACGGCCGTTAAATAATACCACCAGTTAACATCACACAATGTATAATATCTCAGTCATTGAGAAGAAACACAATCAGTTTTATCATTCTCATTTCTTTTTTTATTTCATCAAAATTGGTTTGATGGGTTTTTCGTGCAAACTTTCATCCCCTATTTTACCCCTTCAAGTTTTATTTTCTTAACATAGGTAACCCATGTTCTTCTGCAAAGTCCAATAAATCTCTATACCAAAATTAATGAAAATTGGCTTGATGGGTTCTTCATACAAACCTTTATCCTCCATTTCATCCCTTAAAATTAGGCTTTATTTTTGCTATAGAAAGTAGTCTATGTCCTTCTACAAAGTCCAATCTATCTCTATAGCAAACTTCATCATAATTGGTTTGACGGTTTGGCGTGAAAACTTAACAGATAGGGTAGGGTTAATTTCGCATATATAATATCAATATTATATTTAACCATTATAATATTATTAAGATTAATATATTATTATATGAATAAATATTTTCTTGTATTGTATTGTTCTAGAAGTTCATTGTTATACAGATACCACAAGCTTTGTAAATCTATTGTAAAAGACCAAGATTCAGATGACGTGTTAGCTGGACAACTCTTGCAAAAATTGGAGATAAAATTTTGCGTACCGATGAGGTAGTTAAGACCAAATTCAAAGCAACACTATTTGGTAAGTAACTTTGATATAAAATCACTTTTAAATGATGCAATGTTAATTTAGACAAAAACTTATTTACAAATACTGTAAAACTCACAACATAATACAACAAGCTGAATAAATGTATTACGTAGGTAAATAATTAAAAAGATGATCCAACATTCTGTCCTAAAATTCTATAAAACGATGTAGATGGCAAAGTATTTGTGACATTACGAAAAGTTTTTATGGTTGCATTCACATTACTGACAAGATTCATTTGTGAATGTATTATAACTTAACCAAGGCAATATATGACGTAAATGATAGTAAAATTAAAGGAGCATGATTCTGTAATAACATTTATATTTACAAAACCATTGAATAGCATACAAAATACTTTGGTGAGCACCTGCGTTTGGATGCTAAAATGTTACAACTTGATCATAAATATCTAATTTCAACAAAAAATATGTCTCACGTGCTATGATTCTACCAATTTGCAAAACAAGTTGGTCAACTTGATCTAATGCAAGATTCTACTGATTTGAATAATACATTAAAGCTATTCATAAATAACTATTATTAATTTAAAGTTCGCAATTTCTTACGCAATTTAGTATAAATCGATTTAATTAGTTGATTGGTTCGTTGGTTGAAATCAAGTAAAGCTAACTTATTAACTCCTAAAGATAGAATCATTGTGATTTGTAATAATAATAAAAATAAAACATGAAGTTTTTAATACGAAATTATACTGTTATATATTTTTTATTTATTTAAATTTCTCTATTTCTTACGCAAATGAATAAAGTCGTTTAATTACTTCAATTATGAAGTAGCTAAAGTGTCTGTATTAAGTGCTAGAAAATTAAGTATTGTTATGATTTCTTGAGTATTATAATAAAAATAACAATAGAACATGAAGAAACAATGAAACAGTAAAACACCGTAGTAGAAGAATCTATCTTGTAGAACAAGGACAAAGGAATATGACATTCTAATTGAATTAGGTACGTTATTTTTTATGATCACTATAATAATAAAACATAATTCTGTTTTAAAAATGGGCAGTAGGATAGTGAAAACTTAAAGATTTGGAGTAACTGTGTATTTTTTTTATATTTTTAAATTAATTAATAGTATGAATCATTAAAATTTCATAATTAGTAAAATGCAATTATTAATATTAATCTTGTTTTTCAGATCTATTCGCACTCAGAACAATATATAGTAGATAAGTTGAGTAGTCCACGCATGCGATATGATGTATACTGAAATAATGTTCTGTTTCACTCAAATTTTGACTCTCCGTTACGATCACGATCGCCTAAGAACTATTTTATGATTATTTTAATATCCATCGCACATTCCTCATTTGCAAGAAAATTAACTTTAGAACTTCCAAGTAAAACGGTAATGTATAATAAAATGTAGCTATCAATTCAACACATACTTATGGCTACAGATATAATGTTTACATGTCGGTGTCGGTGACGCAAGGTGACGCGAACTCGTAAGATGAGATACAAAAATCTCACAGCGCTCAATCTTGAAAGCAACGAAAGTTCAGGCTCGTTGCAAGGATTCACACTCACGTCGATCGACGCGGTATCCGTACATACTACCAACTGAGCGATCATTGGTTTTTATTTTAATTTGTTAACATAGGTTCTTTGACCCAATATTAAGACGTAATTTTGGTGATATAGTTTAGTTGTTGTGCGTGCATACGTGAAGAGGATTATAAATTTTAATATAAACTGGAAACATCTGTTTTGAGATTCCACGATAACTCCCTAGCCCTAGATAGTTCTGACTAGGGCGCCACTATTTTGCAGACTCCACTTTGAACACTAGAAAATTCTACGAATGCGTAAGAACATTGACACTGATGGCAAGTGATTTTTGCGACGTCAAAACTAGACGAAGAAGATAGTTAGTTCATTGAAATAATTGAAATGATTCTTAAATGACAAAAAATAGTAGTTTATTATAACCTATACAATATATAATTAAATATGTATATACGTATTTGCGGAAATCCGCTTCGATTAATTTTATATGTATTTTATGTTTCCGTGTGTCCTCTTATTGCTTTTTGACAAGCTTTTATTTAGTATCCTGTTATTTTTTAACCTAAATAGTTTCTTTTAATTGACTTGCCAGTTTGTTAAAAAGAGGCCTTAAATAAAATTAAAAAATCTTTAGATGTACACATAGTTTATCTACTAAGTTACACAATATAATTAAATGTAAAAATATTTATAAGAATATATCCTTTCATTATTACGTAGAACACAATCTAATATACAAATAAAATATCTACTGAATAAACAATGAATACGTTACATTTTCACGTACGCCGTGAATATTTTATTTTATTGTTATATTATATCATAAACACTGAAAAGGATCTTAATATGGCATTTATCTCAAGGATTTAAAAGACTTTAACTTTATCATTGTATAAACAAAGCTTATAAACCTACTTATAATTAGGAGGAAATTTAAGTGATGAAATTATTTCTCAAATTATTTATGCTACACTGTTATAAGTGTTATTGACCTTTAAGACTACATAGTAACATTTCCATAATATACTCAACGAATAATAAGTCATCTTTTACAATAATGGGCTTATAGTGTGTTTTTCATTCCACAGAGTAAATTGACAATCATTAATGTCAGACATGAAATAATGTTGCCACATTTATTTGTGTTACCGTAATTTTACTTTACAATTATTTGAATGGTAAGATTTTAAATACTGAATTGAGGGTTTTTATTTATTAATTGTAAGACCTATTCTATGTTATTCAACTTACCCGATAATATACTATTATCATTACATAATTGAGCTAAGTAATATAAGTATATGGCGATCATATTACAAAAAGAACGCTTGTTTTGGCCCCACAAGAGACGTGATTTTGTCTCCCTTAATCGGTACAAATGTTGGTGGTGGTTGGTGATTGGTGAGTTTAATTGTTTTTCAGAAAAACTTATCAATAGGAATAATAATGTCTCGTATGGATTTACGATTACTTCCATCACTATTTTAAAAACACAATTAACTAGCAACACGTGAAATCTCATTTTACTTCGTGGAAATAAATAACGCACTTTAGAAATGTACAATGTCAAACAATATTGTGTCAGAAGCCAAATCAAACTCTGCGAATGGTGGTACATTACCGTATAATAATCGAGGAAATTACGAGAACTGCTTAGTAGGGCCCATGCCCATGTATTCAAAACCACAATACATACGGGGAAAACCCTCTACATTGATAAGCTTCGATGTCACAAGTTTCAAAAGCAGACAAAGTATTCTAGTTGTAAACGGACGTCTAATACTTACATTATATTTACCACTGGATGTACTGCATTTATTTTTCTGATCTAATTTAAGCAAGTTCAGATGTGTATGTATATATTGACTAGCGTTGTAGCCGCAGCTCCGTACGCGTTTTTTACAACGCAGTAGTTATTTAGATTCCGTAATTTTATTTTTACTCATATTGTTGACAATTCATATGCCGTATCAATTGAGGAATGGCATGTATTTCCCGTGTACAAGTTTCATCAAAATTGGTTAAAAATTATTATTCTATCCTACAAATTCTAATGTGTTAATAACGATTTTTATGATATGATGTATGCTTCCCGACAAGAAAATATGATCAGAAACGGTTGAGAATCGATGAAATTTAATATTTTGATATTTTTTTTGTATTTCTAGAAGTAATATTGACAAATCATATAGGCCTTTAATTAAATAATTACTTATACATCCTCGGAAACAAAATTTCATGAAAATCTGTTTAGAATTAAAGAAATTTTAAATTTTTGAAAATCCTTTCTTTATGATTCCTAAAAGTATTATTGAAAATTCTCATAACTTATCATTCATGAAATGCCTTATACTTCTCGTGTACAAAATTTCATCAAAAACAGCCAAGAATTAACGAAAATAGATTTTTAGGAAATTATTTTTTTTACGATTTCTAAAAGTAATATTGAAATATCCTATACCCTATCAAATGACCCGCATCCCGTGTACCAAATTTCATAAGAATAGGTCAAGCCGTTTTTTAGTTAAATCTGGACATATAAACAGACAGACAGACGGTTTTTTAATCGCATATTCGTGATCAGTGTCGTTACTAATTATAGTGTCTATTGGGAAATTTTAGAAAAAAATATTTAAAGTACAGACAGGACTACATATTAGATAGATTGGTTGTGCCCCACAATTTTACGAGTGTTAAATTTATTCGACCAACTCACTCTACAGCACTTCCCGTACTTGCCTGTAACCTGCCAAATTGCTTAACGTTCATGGTTAGTGCTCCGCTCCTTAGGGTGATAGTGTGAAGTTATATAGCTTATAACATTCCTTAATAAACAATTTATACAATGCAAAAATACTTTTTTAAACCTGCTTGGTAGTTCCAGAGCTTAACACGTTCAAACATACAAAAAATCACTGTATTATGTATCTGTAGCTCTATTATATGTAAATATTTGAGAGGCAACATGACACGCGGCTATTTGATTCCATCGTACTTAAATGCCCAATTAACATCCAGACACTGAATTAACAATAATACTTATCACACCAAGATCCTTCCTGTGCTCTGGTCGAACCCGTGATATTTCGATTTAATAGTAAGGCTATATACCTCTGCACAACGATGCCTGTTAATGTCATGCACCCTTATCAAATGTAGTAATAATGACAAAGTAACGACAAAACAAATAAATGAAAATAGATGGAAGGCGATAGCTGTATTTACCCGACTACGAAAAAGGATGGATATGTTTTTCGAGTACATGTATGTATATATATGTCTATTTCTTTGGCACGCTCTGCAGC
This sequence comes from Saturnia japonica, assembly GCA_033032175.1. Taxonomy (NCBI): domain Eukaryota; kingdom Metazoa; phylum Arthropoda; class Insecta; order Lepidoptera; family Saturniidae; genus Saturnia; species Saturnia japonica. The sequence goes on from CM065314.1 coordinate 13,453,677, forward strand.
CTAAACGGTTTGATTAAATTTAGCATACGAGGTGTCGTTAGATTCGTCTTAATTGTGGAAGTGACATAGGCTATATCATATTTAAGTACGACGTCCGGGAATCAAATTTTTTAAAAAGAAAAAAGAATGCATTCAAGTGTTTTTGTTGCAGTCAGGATTTTTGTTTCTTTTTTAATAATTTAGCTTCCTTAATTCAGTACTTGGGTAATCAATATGCGTACATTTATTTTTAATTCAACTATCTGAAACGTGCGTTCTCAAGTTGTCAATGAATTAAGAAAATGAAACAATATCAGACGTCTCTTTCCTATTTAATATTTTTCTTTCAAGAGAATTAATACTTATGTCAAATATGCCAAAACGACCAAAACTATGTAGGTTTATAAAAAAGAAACATATATAATAGCAATATTTATATGGCAGTAGTGACCTTAAAAAATACCACCACAAAAGATCAATTGTTTGATTGTATTTTGTGGTTTGTATTATTTAGAGCAAGACTAATTGATTTAAAATATTTGAATGCCTCACAATTTGACATGTCGTGACTTGAGACTATAATAAAGTTTTGTTTCGGTTTTTCTTCTAACAAGTTGAATAATCACTAGAGCGAATATTCGTTAGTATTTGTGATAACAAAAAATATATGACGGTACAGGTATTAAATGACAACTACTTAATTGATGTCCATATGTTTCACGTAAAGAAAACAAAAAAACATCTGTTTTGGAGTTCACTAAACGTCTACTAGAATAATTTTTAAATATCATTGTAGTGAACGGCGCTTTTTCCAAAAAGCCTTTGTTTCCATTTGCGTATTGATCACATAGAACAAAAAAAACAATTATCATCAAAATAACGCTAATATTAATATATAGTATATGCACTATATTAATACTTATTATACTAATACAACCGGATTCTTAATAAAAATCCTTTACGTTCGCGAGTTGTAACAAATTATACACGGGTAAAAGCTAGATTATAACTAAACTTGCAAGTAACGTTATTGTTTTCTTTTTGTTTGTTATTAAAATATTTAATTTCAAAAAGTATCATGTGTTAAATTGTATTATTGATAAAAATACTTTATGTTTGACGCATCTTGAGTACTTAAATATATATAACAACTTCTTTACAATGATACACGGGTATAGGTGAAAAATTACAACAACACGTATTGAGAGTACAATTATCTTCAATGTACAATGTACTTTTATTATAAGTATAGATATACATTTCTTCTTCATTCTTTACACTTTTCAATTGATTAGTTTCAGATGACTTAAAACAATGTTCTATATTAGTAAATTCCAACGTATGTTTTACTTGAATAACAAATTAATTCAGATAACTAATCTTAACTATATTAATAAACATAATTGGACGATTATGAAGCTCGAGGCAAATTTATAATTAAGGAAAGCCAATAATTAAGAGCCTCTGTATATATATATAGTTAACACAAAAAACATGTTTTTGCTCAGGAAACATATATTTCAAATATAAACAAAAATCACAATTGATAGATAAAAAGGTTTTTTTTTTACAAAATAATTAGCAATTAACTTGTGTTGCATAGAACATCCTTTTTATTTATATTTCAGATTCATTGATAACTTTGAAATCCTTATCAACCATCGAGACGCTTTTATTTGTGAACAGGATACGCTATAAGCTTTATCTTTACTAAGATCTCAGTATAAAAATGGTATACCTCTTGACGTATGAAATTTTTATTTACATGTATATTTAATTTAATATTAAAAACAAAAATCTATAACTACACCTATTAAAAATAAATCCTTATATCGTTAATTTAACAAAACTTTATGATACATGTTAGTTCTTGTTTATATAAACAGACGATTTATTTAAAAAAACACACTTACTGTTTGTCGTGTACGTGTTCGTGGTTTTTTCACTATTTTTTGTTTTCCATTTCCCATTCAACCGATGTTTTTGTAGTGCACTTAATATAAACACGATGCGGAATGAGACGCGGCCTATTGCCGAGAGGTGGCGACTCGACTACCACGTGAAAAGATTTGCGCGGGCGCACCGTGACAAAACACTACACAGATCATATAATATCACAGTTTCGACGCGTACAAACCTTAAACAAATATATTCTGTGTCTACATACTGTTCCTTTCATATATTTTTTATTTTTTAAATTAACCTTAACATCGTTGATCTTACCAATAAAATTTACCAATTTTTTTTATGAATTTTAATTATAGTAAAGCATCAAATCCAGTTCAAATATTTACAAAAAAGGTACCTATATGTCATATTGATTACCAATTCAATACTTTATTTTTTTATTAATATTATTGGTTGTTGAAGCAATGATGTTTGAATGGTAGCCTGTACGACACAGCCTCGATCGACGACAGTTCGAATCCATGCAATGCGCCTGAACTTTTAGTGAAGGCAAATATCATGATGAAACTGTAGGTAGGGCATTTTAAGTTGAAAATCTGTCGCTAAGCACCTATGATTGGGTTCTGGTCGGTGCACTTGACAACTTTATGATTAGGCTTAGCGCGTACTAGGTACTTTTTTCGCAGTTTCTTTTGTATATATATGCTCAAAACTCCATTCTTTACTATTTTACTACACAGTACAATAAGCTTTTCAATGATATTGACATTTTCCACCTAAGTCGAATGCAGTTTGTCAAGTCGGTCTCTAAAAGGTGATTTCAGGAGTAATTACAGAAAACCTAAAACACTAACATAATGATGACACATACACAAACGTATACGCACAAATTTTAATTAACATACTCTCACACATACATTACTTAATAAACATATTTTAGATACATTCACACACACACATTATCGTTAGGTATAATTATAAAATGTAAATTATATTCTAATTATTTTACAATTTTTAAACTGTGCTTTGAAGTTTGTATGTCTTAATTAAATAAATAAATGAAAAAGAAAATTGTTATAATACTATCTCTATTTCTAAGAGTTTATTTGTGTTTTCGCTGTGAGGTCGTTTGTTGGCCGTTGGCTTTTAGGTGTATTAAATTCTCTGACTCTCGTAGACTAAAACCAAAATAGATCCTCCTTTTATCTGGCCTTGGGGCATACAGTAACTAAGACTAATACTACCTTAATATTTACATAATTATATTGTGATAAGACAATTGTAAAGTTTTGAGGATTTCCCTCCTTTATCTTCGTATTCAAAGGTTCAATGCGAATGAAATTAAAAATAAACCACTCCAGAAGTCCTCGTTTTTCAACGAAAAAAGAATCATCTCAATCTGTTCATAAAAAAAAAATTTATGCCTGGACATCCTTCAAAATTTATATATTCTAATTGACAACCTCCATTTTTAAAGTCCGTTTAAAATAATTTTCACTCTGGAGTTTGCCCAATGAATCGACGAATGAAATAATTACTAATTAGTTAATTTACAAAAATAAATAAAGCAAATTAAAGCCCATACGATTATATGGACGTTGTCACTATCCAAACACACGTTTACTAAATTTTTCTCAGACTGTTTGTTTATCGTAGCTAATCTGAGAAGAGGATACCTAAACCGATTTTGACATAACTTTAATTGGCATTTGAGAACTTTACATAAGTAAATTTTACAATAGTACTTGGTGTTTTTAGACTGTACTGTAGTAGACGCGGGTGGAAATGGGAACAGATCAACTTGTATACGTAGCTAATGTTCTTCCAATAAAAAAAACGCTTAGTATTAAAATATTATGTGGCAATAATTTTCTGTGCATTATTAGATTATCTCTTAAGTACATATTTTTAAAATGTGACTTTTATCGAACCTTCATAAGTACCTATATAATATTTATATAGAAATAAAATACCAGGCTATCTTCAAATCCTACTATCTATATAATTATAAAATGATAAAGGTTTGCCGTCCTCATCTAAAAAAAATATATCACGATATCTTCATAACAATAATTCAGTGAAAAACGCATGTACGCTAGTACGTACATACCATATCTATTTATATATTTACTAATTATTTTTATTATGAATATTATAAATGTAAAAGTTTGTATGTTTAGATGTTTGTTACTCAATCAAGCAAAAACGGCTGAACGAATAAAGATGAAATTTGGCACACAGATTATCCGTGTTCATTTTGGCACCTTGATTTAATACTTAAGATTCTTTTTATTCAGGTAAATGAAATATCATCATTTACCTCTGGACTCAATTCTGAAGTCCACGCAGAGGAAGTCATTGGCAGAAGCTAATGATTTCTCTAATTACTTAATATACTTGCAATTTATGTAGTATGAACAATTATAATTAAGTGTGCAGATATATTAATAATTACACTTTCCTTTTGTCGGTTAAGAACTCGAATCAAAATACACTCTGCTTTATAAATATCTTTCTGACATTTTTCAAATAAATTATCATAATAACAATCTAATTTGTCGTCATAATTATAATTATAACTTGTGGATTCAACCATTTCTACGTTCATAAGTATAATGATATCAATCTCTTTCTTGTTACCTTAGAATGTTATATGTACTTATTATACCTTTATCGTTATGTTACATTCACTTATAAACAAATTTTGTTACAATGTGCTCTTATGATTCGCATATTGCTTTGTTATTATGTAAATTACTACAGTTAAGTTTTGAGTCTCAAATGGGGTTGCCATTCGTCCTGTTATATCGGGACGGATATATTCATTACGCGTTCTGTCCGACGTCTCGACAAAGCACCATTGTGTTCCGATTTTCCTTGCAGCCACGGCATTTCAAAGAAGGGCCTTTTGCTATAATCTCTTTTCTCTCTAAAGTGATAAAGCGTGCGATGAACACAAAGCTCCTAAGATACCTAGAATTACATGTTTTGAACAGCTTTAGCTACGGTCGCTCGACTGGTGATCTTCTAGTTTGTGTATCTCACACACCGAAAATGTGGAGTTTTATAAACATGTAAAAAGGCAGAAATAATTACTACGTCTAATACTGCATACATAGAATTTGAAATAGATATTCTTTTTTTTCTCTCTGCGTCCATACGAGAGTCTAGCCATATATGGCAATCCTAGTCTCAAGGCATTTTATCAGGGAATTGACCAACCAAAAAGACAATTTATTATCTAAAAGGTCGCTACTTGCGTGGTGGTAAGGTATCTACACCTGACTGGGTCGTGACCATCATGAATATGGTATCCGTTCACAATCCATCGACAGTTTGTACTCGCAAGATCGGTTCGAACAATTATCCGGTGCATATAGAACTAAATCCAAAAATGTCCATGAGTAAAACAGAGTTATTCAATATTCTTATATACAAACTACATTGTACACCGTTAATAAGATGTTAATTTTTTTTTTCATCGTTATTGCATCCTAATCAGAATAAGCAAACACTAGAACGGTTTTGCTATGACATTGTCTTGTTTGTCACCTCTGCGGCTCTGCTTCGTCCGTTTGGTTTTTTATTTTAAGGAGACGTTGTTTTGTAATTATATCCTGAAATACATAAACAATTTATTATTGTTGATATTTCTTATTTTGTATACTACATAATTGTATATAACTGGCCTTCTTTATTGCTATGTTATTTTAATTAAATGAAGTCCAATTATCATCTTGGACGACATCGTCACTTAACGTCAGGTGAGATTTATTTATAAAGGTTGGTCTATAATTGCTTACGATGATATTACAATAAATTAATATTACTTATGGACTATGTTAAGTGTAACAATTTCTTAAAGACAAACACCACATGAATATTTTGTGTTACGCTGATGTTATTAATTTAGATACATTTTACACATTCCCAAATAGAAATTAGTGAAAACCCCAATTATATAGTATCTATCACAAGCTTGTACCGCTATTATATGGACAAATGCCACACAAAATAAATAAAGATAAAGAAAAAATATATGTATGAAACATAACAAACTCTATCTAGACAATTAATAACATTGAAGTGTCTGTTTGTAATGACAAATAATACACTCATCAAAAAAGTCTAAGCAACATGTACTAATTTAAATTTTAGGATGGTTCTTCACATTATAACGTTGTATTTTATTTTTTAAATAATATCTTTAGGGTTCTATGATGTAAAAATAACAGCTGTTGTCTTTATAAGTTCTTTTAATAACAGAAATGAACAATATTACAATATACTGTAGAAACTAAGATACATAAGAAACTAAACTTTTTTCTTACAAAATGAAATTTCTAAAGAAAATGTATTTATTGTGAACGAATATAACAATTTAATACAAAGTATGGGCTCCTCTGCTATTCAGAACTTGTCGGCAACGATTATTCATTGAATTAATGAGACTGTTTATGTCATCTTGCGGTATTCGCTCCCAATGGAATTGTAGCAAATCCTTCAGCTGTTGGGTTGTTGTCGCTCCGTCCAAGTACTTCAAAACACGTCTCTCGAGCATGTCCCATGCGTGCTCGATGGGGTTGAGATCTGGCGATTGTGCAGGCCAGGGCAATACCCGGATGTTCTCCGTTGCAAAGTATTCACTGGTTCGCCGAGCTGTATGTGAACGCGCATTGTCATGCATTAACCTAAAATCGGAGCCAAAGGTTTGTGCAAATGGGTAGACATAAGGTCTGAGAATATCCTCAATGTAATTTTCAGCATTCATGTTTCCATTTACAAAAACGAGCTCAGTTCGCCTGTTCTTCATAATACCCGCACATAACATAACTGTTGAGCCGCTGTATGGAGGAACTTCCTGAACGCACTTGAGCCTTTCAGTATTTCCGGGCCAACGATATACTCGCACCCTTCTTGTATCAGGCTTAAACCCGAATCGCGACTCATCGGAAAACATAATTTTATCCCATTGTTCCTGGGTCCATGTTATGCGTTCTCTACACCATTCATATCGACGAGCGCGATTCCCGTGACGTATCGGTGGGCACCTGATTGGGCGTCGAGCTCGTAGGCCGTACTCATGCAGTCGATTTCGCACAGTTTGAGGGCTTACATCAACACCACTTGAAATTTGTAGCCTCAAACTTATCTCTCGAGCTGTTAACATCGGCTGGCGTCTTGCAGTCAGTTATATGTACCGGTCTTGCCGAGTGGTTGTACTCCTTTTACGGCCTGGATGCTGTTCAGCGGGTTCTCCTGTATTATTGTAGCGCTGCCAAAGACGACAAATAACACTTCAATGAATGCCAAAATGTCCAGATACCTGAGATTGATTACTTCCCGCTTGCAACATCCCTACAGCTCTTTGCATTTCATCTGCCATCAAATGACGTCGCTTCATGACGTAAAGAATATCTAACAGTTCAATTTTGTCGCTAACTTTATTTAAATGGTTGGTAAAATTATAAAATCAAGACTAAACGTAGCAATTAAAACGCACTTAAATTCAAACAAATTCGCAGTCATTTGAATTTTATGAAAAAACAAAAAATAATCAAATTTTTTTTTACAACCAGCCAGTTTGTCATCAATAACAAAAAAGTTTACTTACCTACGCACTTTGTTTGAGTAAATATTTAGAAATTAATTAATATAAATGGAAAAATTTGTAATATCTCGCATGTTGCTTAGACTTTTTTGATGTGTGTAGTTTTTTACTAGCTATACGGTCTGTTAGTCTGTCTGTTTGTTCCCGGTGATTTCCGAAACGCTTGGACCGATCTTGACAGAACTTTCACTGGCAAATAGCTGATGTTATAAGGAGTACCTTAGGTTACTTTTATTTTAGGAAAATAATTATGGTTCCGCGCAAATATAATAAACTAGTCATAGTAAATCAATTCGGGCGCTTAAATGGCCTAAGCTGAGTAAACCAAAAGAGATATATATCAAATTAATGTACTACATAATTTTAGATCTTAAAAAAACTTACAAAAAAGTCAGCAAGAGCATATTATGTCTATCTTCTAAGAATCATCCGCAATAAGCATTTTCAGCTTAAAGCAACCGGGAGCGGGGGTAGCACGATTCGTGCGTGTCCCCGATCGGCGGCATTCTGTAGTCCACGCGAGCGCAGCCGCGGTCATAGCTAGTACTAAATAAATATATTATGATACTTTATAGGTTACTAAACACATTTGCTAATATTGTATAGATACTAAACGCATTATGCACATAATTTGCTTTACATCAGAACAACGTCAATAAACAGTTATAACTTATGCGTAGTAATTCGTGTTCATTAAATAACTAAGGCCGAACTGGTACTTACTATGTTCATACAAATTATTATAGATGGTATACAAAGTAGACTTTGATTTTTATTTATACGCCCTTTCATCACCAAACAAAGGAAGGTCGAATTACTCCTTCAAAGCTGAGACGCCCAAGTCAACCTCATCTGCACGTGGTGCACCCTGATGATTATCGAACGAGGAAATGTCGATAGCCGGGTGGTAGGGCTGTACAGTCCGTCTGAATCGCGACCACCGTGTATGTGGTGAAATGTTCGTCATAGTGACTCGCTTTTGCGTGTCATGTTTTGGGATCAGCCTATGCATATCCAGTTAAATTAAAGCAGGCTGGTATGACACCTGCGACCGTCGATTGATTACGATCTCTCGGTAGTCACCGTTGTGTTAGGATTAACATCAGGGACAGTAACATCAATTTTCTGTGCTACTATATAAAAAAAATTTGTTACTTTACTATCTACATACTTACGAGTACATTATATTTTAACGTGATATTAATAAATCCACATAGTATTAATAAAATTATTTTTTCACAAATATTGAGTTTCTAAACTATTTCAAGTTTTAGTTTAATTTTAGGACTTGAATCTCTCGGGACTTTGGATATGCTAACATTTAAGTTTAAAATATATTCAAATCTACGAGTACCTGTAATCAATAAAATCAATAAAATCTTGTTTCATAAACTTGCAGGTGCAGATAACATTTTATGATATAGGTATAACTCGATGCATCGATTCTATTAAGTTTAAACTGCTTTATTATGCTCATTAGTTGCAAGTTTGTTCCGGCCGGATTCCAACAACGAGCGCTGCAATTCTATAATAATTGTGACGCGTCTCGCAAATTGCTGAATTAACTCTCCTATACCAATCTTTTCACTTTTGCTTGTATATATATATAGTATGTATGAAATCTCAATTATATTAATTACTTTCACATCTTTTGATTGTAATATTCGAATTCATTTTGACTTAGATTAGACCCAAAAGATCATTATTCTGCTCTCGTGGATGGCAGCATATATACCAATCTTTACGCACATTTGTGTGACCTCGAGAGCCGAATGGCTAATATGTACTTTATTTACGGAAATACAAAAAAAAAACAATTATACCTTACACTTTCAGTACTAGCTGAGAACACATTGATATATAAATTACAATACTTTCTTGACATGAAGTACTCCATATAAAACTTGAATTAAACATACTACATAATACATACTTCATGACTTATTTTTGTTAGTCTTCGTCATACAGTCATTGACTTTCTTGTTACTCAAGCACAATTTTCTCTACTAAATTTGTTTACAATACTATGATGAAACTGTTTCTAATAGTTAAGCACAGTACAATCCAAAAAAATATGCCCCATGAGACAAAAGCAATGCATCGCCGGTCGTCGCTGTGATTTTTCTTATACAATGAAAATGGAAAATAAGCAGACGGCCCGCCTGATTGTAAGTTGCTACCGTAGCTTATGGACGCTTGTAATACCATAGGCCAGTATAAATCCTTTCGGCAGTTGGAAATATACTGGTTGAAGCCAAAACCTAGACAAATCAAATGGGAATTACTGTGACATTTTATCACCATGGTCGCGACTAGCAACCCAGTCGGGTTGAGATTCTTGCCACTCCGCTTGACTGATTTCACATCGGGTAATCTCGAAACGTGACACGAGACACGCCACACGCCTAACCCACGTGATTTGGTGATTGCGATCCAGTTATCGTATACTAGCTAGCAAAATATTCACTCATTTATTTTGTTTATGTACTATTATTACTATAGTACTTATAATCATTTTCATAAATTACATCCATTTAAGAGAAATACCTAATAATAGAAATAATAAAAATATACAGGTAACTAACGACTCGGCCCAGCTTCGCACGGGTATAATTTACAGAGTGGTGTATTTTATGTTTGAAAAAGCCAGATATTTTAGTGTTTATCGCTTTAATATTGATAGATCTTAACAACATCGCTGCCTAGCAGTCGTAAATGCGACTGGTTTGCTCGAGGTTCTAAGTTCAATTTCATGTCGAGCAAAGTGTTACTGGGTTTTTCTATGAAATTATCAGTAGAAACTCGGAGTTTTGTTTTGTGACTGATTAATGGCAATAGACTCGCCCCCTATTACATGAGACCTAAAATATACCTGGCGAACTGTGAGTGTACACCACTGCCTTCGGGGATACAGGCGTGATGATATGTTATGTAACTTCATATTCACGGATAGTGTGCTTAGCTCGCGACGCGCAATTCATTATAGGCGGGGAATGCCTGCCAACCGACAGTGACCGGTTTAGGTGAGAGGGATTTCTTAGATCGCGCGTAATTTTGTATTCGTGATATCTTTTACGGTATTCATTTCAATGAAAAACTGTAAAAGGGTAATTTTAAACTACATTAAATACTCAAGATAACTAACAAACTTATCTGGATAAAGACTAATACTAAAATAAATAAAATATCTTCGCAAATAACATAATTATTATGTTGGTAATAAAAATGGTTACTGTGAGTCAACTATAGGATATAAGCCGTCGTGGACTTTTCCGTAGGTTTTTTGAAGAACTACAATTCTCAGAAATATTTAATTTTGATGTATCTCATATCAATATACAAGGTGTATATTTGTGCTTATTCTTGTTCTATGGTATTTTCTAATAAGAACTCAATATAGACAGACACAATGAAAGCCATGTTGCAAAGACCAAAACTTTAATTTTTTAAACTTTTTATATATATTCACACACCATAGACTAAAACAAAACTTCAGAGAGCATTCACATATTCGCAACATCTCATAAGGTTTATCCAGCGTAAGCCATGTAAGCGCCTGAAAATATATTTTTTACGACTTGATTACAAAATAATTAAATTTTCTGTACAATACAAAAACTTAATTGAAATGTATTGTTTAAACAAACCTTCCGTAAAAAAATATCTAAATGGTAGTGAAAACCGCATTAAAATCCGTTGCGTAGTTTAAAAGGTTTATGCGTAGATAGGGACAGACAGTGGGAAGCGACTTTATTTTATACTATGTACAGATAATGATTGATTGATGTATAGATTGATGATTGATATTCTGTTCAAGACATGTAAATTTTTAAAGAAAATAAGTATCGCACTGCAGTTTGTTCGATTTCTGGTTAATCTAAGATTACGGTCTTTTTTGTCAAGCGATTAAGCCGTACACACCTGTATGGCTAAGTCTATTAACAAAAAAGACCCTAGAAGAAAAAGAAATTCCATATACTCAGTTATTAAAAGTTCAACAATACCATACAAGATCGCGATCTTCAAGAACATCAACAGTTCAAATATAAATAAATATTTAATTAAAACATGAGAGTTATTAGAATATCTAGTTATTAAAAACTTCATAAATATAAATATCGTGGTATAGTAGTAATAAAATTAAATATTTGATGCTTTTGATGATATTCTAACATAAACATAGGTTGTGTATTAGCATTCATGACTTCTATAGTCAACACTATCTATTCTCATATTTCCTTGAAGGTATTTTCCTATAATTAATATTATATTTATTTCCTTATTTATCATGAATTATTATAATTTTATTAATTAAAACCATTACCTATCATAATATTATTATTAGTTATTTAGTTACTCGTGGTATGAATCTAATTTTTATTTAAGCAATACCATTGAAACGCTTTCAATAGGTGTAAGGTTATTGTTAGTGTGAATGTACGTAAGAGACGGATGCTTAAAAAGGTACTTTATATTTTGTATAAATACATTTCATTTAAGTCTTATAGTATTACTATCTGAGCCTATCTTCTATCTTGATATATTTGGCAACGCTTTGGGTATTGGGCAGTGATATATTTTGCACATAATATATATCGAATATTGAATATATTTCATATTCTACATTATTGCATGTATTCAACAATTTGTATTTTAAGCAAACCATTCAAATATTGGGAAAAAAGTAGTATTTAAATGTGTAACCTCTGAATCTTTTATTTTCATTTGGAATTTAAGTGAAGTGTTGTCTGCAATAATAAGCAAGATAGTTAGTATAGTTCATAACCATTACCAGTAGATCATTTATTAATACCAGAAACAAGAAAAGGTAGAAAATCGAACCCTGTAGGACACCGACTCTAGATAATTATCCCAAAGGGGTTGCCCTAAGGCCTAAATATTAGAGCTCTAAAAGTTTCACTTACTTTTCCAGTTTTTAAATAAAATACTAAAATATCGAGGGAAGTTCCACAAGTACAACTGTTAACTATAAACATTATAAGCGTTACGACGTTAACGTTATAACGTTTATAATATAACGGTTATAACGTTATAAGCTATAACTGTTAATAATAAAATATATAACTAAACTACAAGAGTACCTACTGCAACACAAACAACCTCCTGATCACCCAATATTTAAAACTTATATCGTATTTACAAGACGCCATTATATTGCTAAAATCAATAAAATTTTCTGGATAATCTGAAATGACGTATTAAATATTAAGTGAACCTATTTTCATCTATTAATCATACAAACTCAATATTGTAAGAAAAATTATTAGTCTCTTCTGCCATAGAAATCGATTAAATGGTGGAATAGGAAATTTTAATTCAGGAGTAAAGTGAGCGGGTAGTAGCTATATAATCTATATTATATAATATTGTAAAAATTATTTCACTACATAAAAATAAATTTAATAAAATTATAAACTAGAAAAGTTTCATTATTACCTTATTATGTTTATTAAATGATTATATAAATATGTGTATATATTAAGTGGTATCTTAAAAAATTAACAAAAGCTTCTTTTATATTTATCGCACAGGACTAATCGAATTTTAGTAATAATTTCCTAAAATATAATAATAAAATATAAGCAAATCAATAATAAATTATAGCAAAAGTAAATGTAAAGACAATAGTTAAAATCAATTCATATAAAAATATAACAATTTTAAACTAAAGATATCTTACATCTTAGATATATAAGATACATACATACATACATAAATTATGCCTATATCCCAACGGGGTAGGCAGAGACCACGTCCTTCCACCTGCTACGATCCTGGTATACCTCTTTTGCTTCTTCGACATTCATTAATCCTTTCATGCATGCTCGTCGGTTTAGAGTACTCTTGACCTTGCCTTTCTTCAGAACGTCTCCGATTTGATCGATAAGTGTTCGTCTAGGCCTTCCTCTTCCAACGATTCCTTTCATACTCGCAACATAAATTTGTTTATTCATTCTTCTTTCATTCATCCTCTCAACATGCCCAAACCATCTAAGCATCCCTTTCTCAATTCGTGTGACTATATCTTCTTTCACACCACAAAATTCTCTTATTACACTATTTCTTATCCTGTCACTCAATTTCACTCCTAACATACCTCTTAGCGCTCTCATTTCTACTGCATTTACTTTACTTTCATGATTTTTCTGCCACACCAAGCTTTCACTTCCGTACATGAGTGTTGGAACCAACACTCCTCTATGCACAGCCAAACGAGCTTTCATAGAAATACTCTGGCTGCTCATAAAGGAGTGTAACGCCCCATTCACCATATTACCGGCATTTACTCTCTTTCCTATATCTCTCTATATAAGATATCTAAAGAATATAAAGAAATAAAGACACGATCCTAGACTCAGATAACAAAACACTTCCTTCTTTTCACAGTGAATGAAAAATTAAATACTCACATCCGGAGTCAACAATCCAACCAAATAAGGTCGATTGATTCCAGAAACTGTAGCTATACCGTTCACTAAAGCAGAACACGTACCGGTGTAATTCGGAGCTATGTCAATGGTGTTGATCCTAACGCTACTATAGGATGCACCCATGAAAGCCATTGACGCTATAAAGAAACCAACATCCGTCGCACAGTTGCAACTCGAATAAGAGGCCAAAATAATTAAAACAGCCGGCACGGAAGACGATTAAAAGCATAAAAATATCCACACCGTGACTAAATCACGATAACGATCGAGTTAAGTAAAGTCTATTTCATCTAGTTCACGAAGCAAACACGGTAAATAATAATCTCCGTTATAAAAATTCTTACATAATTTTAATTTAAAAAGTATGTTCGTTGATTGGGAGTAATATAGATTTTTTTCATTCATCTCTTATTGGTGTTAAAATAAGCATGCGAGATTGTTTAGTACCATTGAACTTATAATTATGTATTATAAAACTGTTTGTATCTGCTTCTAGAAGGGTGCAATCTATTTAAGTTCTTATTTTATTTTATGAAATAGCAAACAGACTTGCAGTCCACCCGATGTTAAGTGGTCACTGCAACCTTTAATAGCTGGTAATAATCAAACTCAGAAAGACCGTAATTCTTATTGACGCCGTCCTTTAGTGTTACAACTAAAGACTAAGTTGAAACGCCTCGTGTACTGCCAACCAAACCCTTCGAACCAGAACACGTCAACGGAGCACTGGTTTGCTTGGCGTCAGTTGTAGGTTCTATCATTCTTACTTAGGAATCTACATAAGTTGTTAATTTAGTATACAATATTTTAAAGAACTGATGCTTTTAATGAAACAAAACAAGTAGAAACCATGTATGCTTACATCATTTTCTTCTAAAGGGACGTATTTAGAAATGTGCATGTTTAATTATAGTTGCAGGTTCATATTACTACTATAGTAAGTGGTAATTATAGTTTAGTGGTTATAGAATTTGTAAGACAATTCTAATTAACACATTTTATGACACTACTCTATGAAAGAAACAACCAGGATAATAATATATCTTATAAAAACCTGTGCTTATAACATTGTTTAAAATTTTATTTCGGTAAATAAGATTAAATTCAAAATAACTAGAAACAAAAAACTTTAACTATTATTTCATTATTATAAATTAATCAATTGATACAGGTGAATGGTCGTGTTTCGGATAAACAATCTTTTTCTCCTTATCCACAGCCCTTTTCTTCAACGGTCCGTGTTTCCAACCGTCTGGATATCCATATTTGTCTACGTCATCCCACCATTGCTGCTTACCAGAACCCCATATAACATATACAATATTGGTTCCTACCAAAACAATGAACACCGTCCAAAAAGCAATGCGCCATTGTCCAATAGTTTGCTGAAAAGAAACATCAATTTATCAAGTATCCCACAGATTTAAAAAAATAGTTATTTGTCTGATCTCATAAACCGTCAATAATAGCATCGAACACTATGACGGATATGAAGTTTTGTTGACGTGTAAAATGAAAACAAGTAGTAAGTAGTAATTTCATGCAAATATTTAAAATATACAAAACAAATTGGATGTTAAGCGTGAAAGTGTCAATGCTAATGAAGCTTCAAACTTTGCAAGAAGTATTTTAAAATACATAATTTTTATGTCACGAGGTGAAAAAAGTTATGCTGATTTATAATAGTAGCCTGAAACTGTTGCATAGTGAGGTGTATTAAAATACGGCGAGATCTTTAATAATATCACACGAGTGTTTTAATACGTAGTTTTGTGCTGTTTCATACACTACTTTTAGTTGATATTGAATCTACTAAATAAAAGATCAAAGTTAAAAAAGCAAGGAAATAGTTTATTGGTTATTGTTGCGGACAGCGAGCAGGGCGAGCGAATAACGATAGTCTAATAGTATAAAATGAACAAGTAAATGAAATAATACGTGTTAGGAATAAGGTTTATAAATACGTGTTAGGAATAGATATAATAATATGAACTGAATATGTGTGAATATGTGTATTTTAAAACGATTAGAATAAGAATATAGCTAGATGTAAGTTTAAATGTATAAATTTCACTAGTTGTAAGGATGAACCATGCCAGACTCGGAACATCTGGCATGGTGACTCATGGTACTGCCGAGAGCGCGCACACAGGGCGTGCGCGCTCATTGGCTGAGCGACGCCCCGCACGGAATCCATCGCACTACCGGTTGCGAGGCAAAGGGCGAGGTTAAATATAGCGGAGAGGGCGGCAGTACTGCGATCAGTTCGAGAAACACTACAACAACAGCAAGCAGCGAGTCTGCGATCAGTTCGAGAAACACCACAACACCAGCAACAGCAAGCAGCGAATCTACAAGCAAACTACAGTCAAGAACGTTATTAAGAAACCACATTGTTACTACGAACTACTGTAACTTTGTAAGAAACAAGAATAAAACAAGCGCTATTAATTTAGCACACATTAAAATATTGTGGACGTCTTTTATTCACAATAGTTATAATAATTCAGGAGCTTCATTTATGAATTTATTTAATTGTTCCGGTTAAAACGTTTTGACATTCTTCACTGTTAATCCTTGAGTTTTTTTTTTTTTCATAAACGATATTACTTTCAATATTTGTACATATCGACTACGTTATATTATATGCTCAATGTACTCTTTAACATTGAGCATTTATATCATAATGAGGAACACTTGAACTTGTCAGATAATTCTTGAAAATAGGCCAATAGCATGTTTTCACGAATAATGATGGAGAAACTCGCAGCAAAACAGCGATGACTACTCATTCGATTTTTACCATTACTATTCCATGATATCACTAGACTTCATATAGCTCGTGAAACAGTTTAGAGACTACAAGAATTGCAGTTAGAAACCATACATCAACCTCCATACTCGCCGGACCCTGCCCCAGCCGACTACCACTTTTTTAGTGATTTTGCCATTTTTTCACGGAAAAAATTTTCGTATTATGAATTCGTACAAAATGGCTTACTTAACACAATGTATATTCCAGGTCTACATAGTTTTATTGTAAAGGTTTAAATTATTTTCCTATTAAATGGCAGAAATGTATAAACAACTAGGTAAAATACTTTGATTAAATAAACACATTTCATTCTACAAAAAAAAAATGTAATTTTTAATTACGAAACGGCAATTCCTCTAATGTATATAGCAAGTCTAGACGAGCGTATCAAAACGCGTGATCATCTGAACAGAGCTTAGGAAAAGGGATATCAAAAAGTACAAAGTAAACAATATGCTATTCTATCGTAAAAACGCATTGATAATTGTTAGAGTATGAAAATATTGTCACCTGGCCTCGATAATCTTGTTGTTAGATGATTAATTATTAAAAAAACAGATATTAGATGTTTAGGTTAGGAAAAAAATATATAAATGTTAGAATAACCGCATGTAGAGCTATCATCGAAAATTGTTTATTTTTTGTTAGAGTTTAAATACTTACACATCCTATTTAAAAAATGAACAAAATCCTATTCACTCAATTCATTAGCATATCGGCCTAAACTAAATCATTGAACCATTAAAATCCTTCCCCGACCTTGTACATTAACTTGTTACAAAAAATAAATTGTTGTAAAAAGAATGTGAGACGGAAATTGTAATCATGTATTATTTTATATACTTATACATTTTATGAGAACTCATTTTTTTAGAAAAGTAAAACTAATACATTATTTATTTCCCACTGTAATCTATTAAAATGTTTTTTTTTTTTTAATTTATGTTACTGAAGCAATTATTTACACAGCTATTTAAAATTGGAGGTATATGACGATTTCTTTACATACATAGTATAAAACGAAGTCGCTTCCCGCTGTCTGTCCCTATGTACGCTTAGATATTTTAAACTACGTAATGAATTTTAATGCGGTTTTCACAAACATTTAGATATTTTTTTACGGAAGGTTTACGATATTTTAAGTGTTTGTAATAAAATAATAAATAAAACCTATATTTTAATTATTTGTAATCAAGTCGTCAAAAAATTATTTTCGGGCGCTTACATGGCTTACGCTGGCTAAACCTTATGACATATATCAAAATAATGTCCTAAAGAATTGTAGTTCATCAAAAAGCCTAGAGAAATGTTCGCGATTGCATATATTTATTTCCTAAGGTTGACTCACAGTAATCATTTTTATCTTCAACATAATAATTAAACATATTATGTCATTTACGAAGCTATTTTGTCCAATTCAGTATTAATCTTTATCCAGATAAGTTAGTTAGTTAATTTGGGCATTTAGTTTAGATTCAGATTGTTTTTATAGTTTTCCATTTAAATGGATACCGTAGAAGATATCACAAATTCAAAATTATTCTCGAACAAAAAAATCCTACCTAAAAAACCTATGATAAATTACGCGGCGCGAGCTAAGCGCACTATTCGTAACTATATAGTACTCCTGTATCCCCGAAGTGTTAGACAGAGATGTAATGTTTTAGGTCTCATGTAACAGGGGACGAGCATATTGCCATTAATCGGGCACAAAGTCAAACTCCGAGCTGTTACTAATTTCATAGAAAACCCCTATAACACTTTACGCGACCCAGCAATCGAACCTAGAACCTCGAGCATAGCAGTCACGTTTAGGGCTACTAGGCTAATAAGCCAGTTATGAATTATCAATATTATAGTGATAAACTCTAATTCAGGGTTTTTTTCAACGTAAAATACACCACTTTGTAAATTGTACCCATGCGAAGCTGAGGCAGGTAGCTAGAATTATATAATATTATAATTATACAGGGTGTCCTGTAAGGAATAGACCAACGCTATGATGGTGATAGAGGGTGACATGATCTAATAGAAACACTACAATTTATTGTCCTAGGCCTAGTAGTTTTAAAGTTATGAATTTTTTTAATGTTATGTTGAAATTCTCCTTCTATGAAAACAAAATTGAAATTTTAAATAAAAAAAAAAAAAGAAATATAATTTTTTTTTTAAGAGATTTAATTAAACATGTAAGATTATAATCAAAATGTTATTCTTGCGTAATTATCGGTATAAGATAAAAATAAAAGTTAAAACGTATGCAAAAATTAATTGACAAAATATGCCGTACAACGCAATGCCGTACGACACAATGCCGTAGAAACTGTTTTACATAGGTAAGAGGAAATTAATTAAATAGTACTTTAGAGTTTTGTATCGAAAATATTGCATTGCTGTAAAAACAGCTTTATTTCTATTATTGTTTAATTTCGTATTCATGAAGTACGACAAGCCTGCGAAGTATAATTATCAATTTTGTCTCACAGAATTTAAATATTTAGGTAGGCGTTATTTGATTTCAAAGAAGTAGGTAATCTGATACAATAATTTTTTATACCATTTGATTCTGCAATTTTGATACAATAACGAATATTGAAGTACTTCAAATTGAAATAGTATGAACTACCATGTTTTTGTCCCATTTTGAACACCATGATCAGAACAGTGACAACAGTTCAGATATAACTTTTAATAATGTAGAGGAAAATCATGTCGGTAAACTCATGTACCTACCTATATAATTTTTAATTTGAATTTTGTATGATAAATAACACAATATGTAGGTATCCGTAATGTAATAGAAAATAAAATAAATCTACAGATTATCAAATACCTCAAAACTGAAGTTATTGTTCTTTATATTTCGGCTTAAAAACTAAACCATTTTATAGAAAGTAAAATACTTTCTTTCAGTTACTTGAATGCGTTAACAAAATACAAAAAAAAACATCTTAAATACTCACATCCGGTGTCAACAATCCCACCAAATAAGGTGTAATGATTCCAGATACCGCAGCAATACCGTTCACAAAAGCAGAACATGTACCGGCGTAATTCGGGGCTATGTCCATGGCATTGATCTTAACGCTGCTATAGAAACCTCCCATGAAAGCCATTGACGCTATGAAGAGACCAACAGCTGCTGTACGATTACAGCCTGAATACGAGGCCAAAATAATAAAAACGGCCGGCACGGAAGAAGCTAAAAGAAAAAAGAAATAAATCCGTAACCGTGACTAAATCACGATCGAGTTAAGTAAAGTCTTTTTATGAAGTAAAACGGCAAGGGTTATTTTATGAATACTTATTGGATTTTCAATAATACACTTTTATACATATTATATATTAATTTTAAGAGCGGTGGTGCCCTTGTCGGTGGTGCAATCTCAAGCTCTCTCTAAACTTTGCCCTCCTCTTGACATTGTGATACGACACGACGCGACGTCTACTTTTTCCTTCACTTGCTGAATGTATGTCCTTCTTGGTCTTCATCTCTTTCCTTCTAATATTGTTTTTAACAAGTCACCGTGCCCAATCAAATGCCCACCAAATTTCCCCTCCTATTCCTAATGATCTCCAGTAATGAGAAGTATTTTTAATACCTCTTTTATTCGTTTTTCTTTCCATCTAACTAATTCTTTCTATTCTCTTCCATCACCACATTTTGAATACTTCTAATCTTTCTGCGTCTCCCTTTTTCTTTGTCCACGTTTCACAGTCATATAAAACAATGCTCCATACATATATTTTTATTATCTTTTTTTTGACACGCTTTGATATTTTTGCTCTAAATCATTATTTCCTCTCATTAAAAGCCTTCTATGCCATCGCTATTCGGGCTATGATATCAGATGTGCACCTAGAGTCATTTGTAATTATGCTTCCTAAATATTTCAATGTTATAACTTCTTCGATAAGCATATGATAGATGATATGAATTGAAATTTGAAACGTAAGTTACTTTAAGTTTGGTCAGAAATACTTTTTCATTATTCTCTTATTGGTGTGAAAATAAGGATTGTAAGAGAGCAGTATCGAAATCATAAAAGTTAGAAACTTAAAAAACTTGTAAAAGAGAAGAAACTAGATATTTCATAAGTCATAGGTAAAGGACTTGCAATTAAATTGCGTTTTTAATGCCACATTTAGCTGGTACAAGATACTAACCAAAAAGTATACTGTATTTGGTATTAGTGTACGTGCTTCAGTTTTCCCAGAAACTAAATATAATGAAATAGTAATTGTATGTTCTGTTATTATAACAATGTCTGTGTTTGTCCCAAGAAGAGTCTAACGATGTTTATTACCTTTATTTGGAAGAATTGTTTATATTTTCATAACATCTTATCGGTCTTTAAAAAAAAAAAAAAAAAAAAAACAATTAAAAACTAAATATTATTATTTTACTTACAAACTGTTGTGTAAATTTTTCTGCCGGTTCCAATACTGTGCCACTTTTTTCGTATACACAAATCGCATAGCGAAGCAAAAACAAAAGAAAATATGTACATAGCGATATAAGGTAATGCTGACATAAGTCCCGTCTCTTTTATATTAAATTTCAGTACATCTGAGAAGTATTTTGGAAGATCAGTAATCATTGTAAAATAGCCCCAATCGTGACCAACCTGAAATTAAGATATATTTTTTTAGTTGTGCTGTTAGTAAAAGATATATAATTGTATTCACAATATATCTAGCTTTTCAACAAAGAAAATTCAATTATAGGGCTTTGATATCATCGATTTACATCAGTTTGTATACCACGAAAAGCTCAAGCTTCGGTCCAAGGAAAACATCGTTATCAAATAATTACATAATATGGCCTGGGCATGGGCAATAATTCATCTTCTTCAAATTAAAACTCTGTTGCTTACGATTCATCCTGAAATAAACGTTTACCATCTTTTGCAGCATCATCTAATAATCTGTAAATCATTAAAAGATAAAGAAGAAGATAATATAATCAATTAAAAAGGGACCTAAAAACATACTCGGCGAACTGTGGGTATACATTAGTACACCTCTGCCTAACTCTTCGGGGAATACAGGCGTGATGGTATGATTAAAAAGTAAAATCAATGTAGTTCTAACTTACAGTAAATCAGATTTTAGTACTAAGACGAGATTATAACATTATGAACAAACATCCAAAAACCAAGTTATTTAATGCATCTACAATTAGATACGAAAGTACATAATTCAAATTCAAGTATGTGACAAAAGTACAAAGTATCTTATAAAATAAACACTAGGGAGTTAAACTAGAATCTAAAATTGATATTTCACAACAAAAGCTAATTCAATATTTAAACGAATTAAATAGTCGTAAATCATTAATTATTAACAAACATAAAACCTAATAATATATTAGATTAAATCACCTTTTCCGTAACAAACAAAGCTACAATACACAGACCAATAAAAGACAATAATGATATTCCTATATACACATAAAGTCATAAATTCACTTACTGCTGCCAGGATTAGAACCCAAAGAGGACCAGACCTGAGTATTGCTTTAAAAGGCACCGGATCTAACTTTCTGTGTAAGCCTGATGCTACAACGTTTTCATTTAAATAATCACGTTCTTAATCAGAAATAAATGGATGTGAGTTTGGTGTGTTATAGCACAGGATTGTCTGTAATAGGTATAACAATGAAAATATTAAAAATATAAATATTAGTATTGTAAATTTTCAGTAGACAAAGATAATACAAGGTGTCCAGAAAGGGTATCGGGTATTTGTAAGTTCAATGAAACAAAAATTATTTGTATGCAATAAAAAAGTTTATTGTTTATTATTAGCATATGAATTGGAGAATTATTTGGAAAAGATGATGTTATCCAAATGATGACCGTTACGTTGCTGGCACTCTTCTAAACGGAAACGAAGATTGGCGATAACACGTTGACACATAGCTATCGATATTGCTGTCATTTCTGACCTGATGTTTTACTTTAACTGGGTTAGATTCGTCGGATTGTTTTGATAAACCTTACTTTTAAGGTATCCTCATGCAAAATAGTCAAGCGGGCTAAGGTCGGGGATTCTGGGAGGCCAGTTGATGTTACCCCTTCGCGAAATGACTTTATTAGGGAATAATTCGTTAACAACTTCCATTGAGTCATTTGAGGTATGGCAAGTGGCCCCATCTTGCTGGAACCACGTTCTTGAGTTGAAACCTGCAAACTCCTGCAACTCTGGGACCAAAAAATTTCGCAACATATCGCAATAACGGTCACTATTCACATTAATTGCTCGGCCTCGTTGATCTTCATGAAAATAAGGACCAATTATGCCTTTAGCAGACATAGCGGCCCAAACAACGACCTTTGGGCTATGCAGGGGTCGTTCATGCTTTCGTCTCGGATTCTCCACTGCCCAGTACCGACAATTCTGCTTATTAACATGACCATTCAGGTGAAAATTTGCTTCGTCACTGAACAGTATGTTGTTAAAGTTGTTAAATCGCTGCAGCATTTCGTTCGCAAAATTCAGTCGATTAGCATAGTCCGTATCCTTCAATTCTTGAACCAATTGAATTTTATAGGCTTTTAGATGTAAGTCTTTCTTTAAAATCGAATGTAAAGATGATTTTTTGATGTTCAACGCTTGGCTTCGCTTTCGGATGGATAAAGACGGATTTTGACGAACCGACGCCTCAACTTCTTCAATTGTTTCTTCATCGCGATCTGAACGAGGACGACCAGAGTTTTGAATTTTAACTGTCGCATGAATCCGATAGATAACGAAAATTATTTTTGTTGTGTACATTGCAAAAGATTGTATCATGCGTTATGCTTGAACATTACGTCGTCTCAAAGTAAATTAATAGAAGCTTCAAGAAACTTTTGGGAATGTCCTAACTGCAAAAACTCAAAACTGCGTGGCGGTGATAATACCAATACTCCAGTAAGGTCTGTTGGATCCTCCAATCTGGATCACGATGCTATACAAAATGAAGCTATTAGTCGGAACGACACTAACTCACTGGAACTACCAACTAAAGATGATATCAGAATCATTATCCAGGAAGTCTTTAATAGTATGTTTCCGACAATCATTGAGCGCATCAAAACAGAATTACGGACAACAGTAAAAGAGGAATTAAAATGTATGAAGGAAGATCTATGTGCAATGGAAAGGTCGGTTGAGTTTTTGAATGAACAATATGAGCTGAATAAATTAGAATGCAATAAACATATTAACACAGTGCATGAACTGAAATCTGAATGCCAACAACTACAATCAACTATCCAACAATTAACGTCAAAACTAAACAGTATGGAACAACATAGTAGGGCATCAAATGTTGAAATACAATGTGTACCCGAGCACAAGAGCGAAAATTTGATCTCGACCACCATGCAAATAGGGAAAATTGTATCCTGCGCAGTTAGTGAGAATGATATACATCATTGTACTAGAGTAGCTAAGTTAAACACTAATGACAGTAGGCCCCGTTCCATAATAATAAGGTTTGCTACACCAAGAATAAGAGACACCTTTCTAGCCAAAACAATCATGTATAACAAGAGTAATCCAAATGACAAATTGAATACAAAACTGATCGGCATGGCCGGTGACAGCAAGCCCATTTACGTAGCTGAACATCTATCTCAGGCTAACAAATACCTTCATGCAGCGGCTCGTCACAAAGGAAAGGAATTAAGCTACAAATATGTCTGGGTAAAACAAGGACGTGTCTTTATGCGAAAAAATGAAAATTCTAATCATGTTTTTGTAAGGGATATGAGTGTTTTGAATTCTCTGGATTAATATGTTTTTTTTTTTTTTTTTTTCTTTGGTGGTCTATTTTGTATCTTATATTCTTTAAAATTCAATCCCTTGATTATTTATTATCAAAATGTCCGTGGTCTCCGGACAAAGACACATGAGTTCTATTGTAATTTAACAACTTCTAATTATGATATAATAATCCTTACCGAAACGTGGCTAAATGATAAGATAAACAGTAATGAACTATTTGATCATCGTTATGTTGTGTATAGAAGAGACAGGCAGGATTCCGGTTTTCATAGCACCAAAGAAGGTGGTGGAGTACTTGTGGCAGTTTCTCAAAGGTTGAATAGTATAAGACTGAAGCATTTAGAAAGTAAATGTGAAGATATTTTCGTAAATATAGAAATTAATAAATCATATTTTCTTACATTTTGTGCTGTGTACCTGCCGCCTCCTATTGGTCATGAAATTCTCAAAACCTTTATTAACAATATAAATAAGGCTTCTGAACATTTGGATAACTTATGTGTAATGGGTGATTTTAATATGCGACAAATTGATTGGCATAATCTTCGTGACTCGTCTCTCAATCCTAGCTGTAATGGTTTCACGGTATGTCAACTATTTCTTGATTTTGTATGTCTTAACAATCTTACGCAGTATAATGGAGTTTTCAACCACAAAAAGAGAATATTAGACTTGGTGCTCTGTAACAAGGATTTTAATATAAAAGTGTCTCCGGCTAATGATAAATTGGTTAATATTGACCCCTTTCACCCGCCTTTAGAAGTTGCAATGTCTGCAGCAACCCTTGCATTTTTAAAATGTAATAGTATGAAAGTTGAAAATAATTTTTTCAAAGCAGACTATCTCAAAATAATAGAAGCTCTTGATCAAATTAATTGGATTCCTGAACTTACGAATCTTAATAATGTGGATGAAATGTTACAATTATTTTATCAAAAATTGTATACAGTCATCGACAATTTTGTACCAAAGAAACCACTAAAAAACAAAAGAGTCCCAATATGGCACTCTAGAGAACTAACAAGGATCTTGCATCAGAAAAATAGGATACTTCATAAATATAAGACATACGGAAATCCATTGGATAAAATATCCTTGCTAGTTGTCAGTAAGCGTTGCATATCTCTTGCTAAAGAGTGTTACAATAAATATGTTAGAAATATTGAAGTCAAAGTTGGAAGAAACCCTAAATATTTTTGGGCTTTTATTAAATGTAAAAACGGTTCAAATTTTAATTCATATCCCGAAAGAATGTTATATAGAAATATCTCTGCTTCTAATGGTGGTGATGTTTGTAACTTATTTGCATCGCACTTCTCCTCAGTGTTTTGTGACCCAGTCAATTTGAATATCAATTCTGCTGAAGAACATGTTGTACATGAGACCTTTTGCCATTATAGGATCCCAGCCTACAAAATTAAAAAATGTTTAAAGAGACTTGATGTTAATAAAGGATCTGGTCCTGACTGCATTCCCCCTATTTTCATTGTGAAATGCGCACATTCCTTGGAACTGCCATTATTTATAATCTACAACGAATCACTAAAAACAGGAATATTTCCTCAAATGTGGAAAGTTGCCAAGGTTGTTCCTGTCCACAAAAACGGTGATATTAGCATAGTAACCAATTATAGACCAATATCTATACTGTCCACATTTGCAAAAGTATTTTAGGCTCTAGTGCTACCTGCCCTACAAAGTCATACTAGGCATCTACAAACAGAACATCAGCACGGATTTATTAAATCACGATCGACTTGCACAAACCTTGTGAATTACCACAATTTTCTGGTTAATGCGGTGGACAAATGTCGTCAAGTTGATGTGATATACACGGATTTCTCTAAAGCTTTCGACAAAGTGGGTCACCAGATGCTAATCAGCAAGCTAAAGTGCTGTGGCTTTGGGGGGTATTTGATCAGCTGGCTGGAGTCTTACTTAAGCAATAGATCTCAATATGTTGTCGTACGAGGTTTCGCTTCTGGAAGCTACAAAGCTTGCTCTGGGGTTCCTCAAGATTCACATTTGGGTCCATGGCTCTTCAACATTTACATGAATGACATAATAATTCGTATAAAACACAGTTTGATATTCTTATTTGCCGACGATCTCAAATTAGTTAGAACTATTCTAAACAGTAACGATTCTCTTCTTCTACAGGAGGATGTCGATAATTTGAGCAACTGGTGTCGTGATTACGGGATGGATATTAACATATCAAAATGCTCTCACATAAAATTTACTCGAAATTTAAAATTAATTGCTACTAAATACACCATAAATGGCACGGTCTTGGCAGAAAATTGCATAGTGAGGGATTTGGGTGTTTATTTTGATTCGAAGCTAACCTTTTTACCGCAAATGGATGCGATTATTGCTAAAGCATCGAAAATATTGGGATTTGTCATTAGAAATTGTAAGGTGTTCAAAGACCACACAACCAGAATTACGTTGTATAATGCTTACGTTAGGAGTATTCTTGAATATTGTAGCGTGGTTTGGTCTCCTACATACAAAGTTCACCAACTTCGCATTGAGCGAGTTCAAAAAAGATTCGTGCGTCATCTTACATACAACTCCCATCGCAGTAATCGCACATTTCACTACAATGACAACTTAAATTACTATCAAATGGACTCCTTGGAATTCCGTAGACAGGTTCTGGATTTGTCCTTCCTGCACAAAGTTCTCAACGGTAATGTCGATAGCCCTAAGTTACTGGAGAAGTTTGGTTTAAGGGTCCCACAGAGATATCCCAGATATCCTGGTGCTTTGCTTCAGGTTCCTTTCTCAAGGACTAATCTTCCAAATCACTCCTTAGTAAGCAGGGTATGCAGATCTTGCAACGCTCTTGGTGACATTTGTGATATATTCAGGGATTCTTATCCGGTATTCAGGAAAAATATAGCAGAGTGGTTAAGAGAGAAATAATTTCTTGCAAAAGTTTAATCTTGTGAGTTATTCAGAGTAATGATGATTTAAACATTTATTTTTCTTTTTTGCTTTAGTTAGTACATTTAGTTATTTATAAAAAAAATATATTGTATAGCTGACATAGTGTTTTCCTTATTGTATTAATTTGTGTGTAGTTATTTGACTTAATTACAAATAATCCTGTTATAACCATTTTTCTTTTTTTGATTTGTATTCTTTTCATATATTTTTGTTTACACAGTGCATGCTGTGATTGCCTTAAAAGGCCAAGTGTATTTTATTTTTCAAATTGTTTTTTTTTTTTTAATGTGACTGTGTTTATTACACTGACCACTGGCGGTCCTAATAAATAAATAAATAAATAATAAACCTGTATTCTCGAACATCCTGATCCATTTCCTAATGCTATCGTCACTTGGCGCGTGGCGTGTACGATATTCCGCACGATAGAGACGTTGAGCAGTCACTATTGAATCACCATTACGATAATACGCTCGTACGCAAAATGCGCGATGCGTCCCCGAGTACTGTTCCATCGTGACTAAAACTCCACAAAATGGCGGACGCCACGAACCCCTCCCCGCAACCTTTAGACGCCCCGTTTCGAATATGGCGCGAAAACAAATACCCGATACCCTTTCTGGACACCTTGTATTTACAATTACCTCCCTAATTACACATTAATGTGATGCGTGAAGGCAAAATATTTTATTGTGAAATAATATAAAAAATAGACAAAATAATTATTCTCAGAACTCCTAGTTATTTTGTTTACCATTTAGCAGTAATTGTGTTTAACTTTCCATGTTGAGTATTAATTGTATTTAGAATACTTAAGCTAGCCGCACACACGCAATATTTTTGGCAATGATTTAAATATTGACAATATTATTACAGACTTCTGGAAATTTTGATTTCGTTCCATCAATATCGGAGGGAGGCAGGGGTATTGATAATGATATTGACGTGTGCGGATGCGGATGCACTACAATATTTTTATTTTAGTTTAGAAAAAGACGCTAGGGCTGATGGACGCGCGGCTGCGACGCAAAAATTTAGGACGAAAACCGCATCTGCACAGGAAATTGTGTTGAAAAACATTATTTTTAATAGAATTCAATCAATATTGGGAAACATGTCTAGAATTATGGTGTACGTCCATCGACGCATATCACGATCAATTGAAGAAAAATTGTACGATGGATAAGTTGCTCGATATTTAGAAAAAAATTTAAACAGAATAGCGTGAGATAATATGTAAAGAAAAAATTAAATTTACCACGAACAAATTTTCAGAAAGAAGTAATAAAAAAGGTTATAATTAAAATGATATTCTTCTATAAGTTTTAAGTTCGTGAGAGTAAAATTATATAGCTCATTTTTTTTTTCATCTAATCTTTAATCCAGCGTTTCCACCTTGAATGCCTTTTTTATTGGTATAGTAATCAATGCAACTACTTTTTTTTCTATGTGTTAAACACTTGTATACGGATCAAGCTACAACGCGTTTCTGAGTTAATTACATAAATATTGTGTAGTATGAGGGTCGATTCAATTATTCAATATTATTGAAACCTAGCATTCCCAGTATTATTGTGCGTGTACAGGTAGCCTTAAGGCTTATATGTATATATATATATCTCGTAGATTAATAATTGATTTTCGCTGGCACTTCAACTAGATGCCGCGCTATCTACAAGCAATAGCTCTAAGAATATGGCAACTTAATATCGTAGTTGTGTAGTGATTATTTGAAATGAAGGTTTTGAAAGTGACAGTACTGTCGGTATGACACTTTTTTATAGTATGCCGACGCGACGGTATCTAGTTGAAGCAGCACAGAAATCAATCATTAATCTATGGTATTACTGTACTTCTTCTAAATAAATAAATTATATTTTATTTCAGTCCACAAAATAACAAAAAGTTTTTTGACGTGACAACGTCTTATAAATTGGTTTGCCGGGTGACACTTCAAGAAACTGCGTTACGCTCCGCTCACGTTATGCGCTCACAATGAGAGCGAGTGAGAGGCACGCGTCCCTTCCACTCGGGCATGGTTAGCCCGCCTAAGAGCAAGAGAGACAGACATAAAGTCGTTGTCACGTAAAACTTTCGCCCGTATACCGACTTTACAGGCAACCAATTTTTATACAAGTACAGATGCTTCATAATATGGATGTTGTATTGCACTGAAGGAGGTTTTCAATGAACCTATATTATCGGAAATCAGTCGATATTACTCCTCATAATTATATTACTACCGCTTACCCAAAATATAAACCATATGATACCAAGTCCACCAAAGAAGTAGAAAACATTCGCCCAATCACCATTATCAGTTAAAAATAGTCCAGAAATATACGGGCCAAAGATATTGCCAACTTGGGCACCTCCAAATATCATAGCTCCGAATCGAGATCTTTCTGAAGGCAATACCCATCTAGCTAGAAGCAGAACGAAGGCTGGTGTTACTGGACCCTGAAATATTGTACACCAAATTTAAATAAGATAAACATACACAAAGAGAATACCGCTTCCATTTGTTTAAAATAACATCTAACATGTTTTATAATAAATTGACTTATATGTCTTTATTATTAAAAACCAAAGAAAAAATATTACTTTGCTTCTTTTATAACTCAAATATTTTTTTCGTATATATTTACATAATTTACTACAACGGTACCTATTTATTCTTGGATAATAATTATATGATAATTTATATTATTATTTTACAAAAATTCTTCGCCCTGAGCACAGAAATGTCAAAAAAGTGCTTACTTCACCAAATCCTTCAATAACTCTGATAATGAATAGTCCAACTGCACCTCCGTAATCAACAGCCAAAGGCGTCAAAGCAGTGGCGACTGACGTGAGCAGAAGGCCCAGTCCGAGAGTCCATTTCCCTCCAAATTTCTCAGCCAAAAGTCCTCCGGGTAAATGAGTTAACACGTAACCATAGTAAAAGGCGCTCAGCAAAAATCCTTGAGTGGCTTCGTCCCAGTCGTAGCGATCACGCCCCTGATAAATTATTTATTTTCTGAACATAAAAAGTGTAAACAACTTCTACTAATAATATCATAGAAATGTATTTTAATATACAAAATTCGTATTGCTTGTAAATTTTTATATAAATCTCCACAATTGTTAAAGATAAAGATTAGTAAAAGATCATGATATATTACATGAGCAAATTAATAAAAAAAATTGTGGCCTAGTGCCATAATATGACTGCTCTTCACCTGATGCTAATGTAAGTCGAGAACAAAATGACTATCAAAGAACTAAAATAGTATATATTGATGTACATTAGCTGATCCCAATAGGCGACGAACTGATGTGACTCACAATAGTAAATTTTTCACCACATCTACACTAGTTGCAATTCACTCGGCAGGGTGGATCCCTTACGAATACAATCACTACTGACTACTAACTAGCTTATGTATTTCAAGATGACTTTTCCCATTCATTACACACCTTGATATCGTTTACAGCAAAATTAATTATTTCATTTAAGCTATACCTATTGCGTAATGGGTAATTTACTAGTATGTGGGAAGTGAAAAAAATATTTGTGTTTTAATTATATTATTTCGGATCAGTGGAATAATGCTATATCATAATTATTTTTAAATTTAAATATTTGTGTATGATAAGCTCAGGTTTACATATTAAATCGTTACAGTGACAATGGCTTATATTTTGGTTGTATTGCATGCCTAGTAATTAAATATAATCCTTAGTTAAGTCAGTAAGAGTTCTGAGTGCCTTAAACGCTCGCCCCCAAGTCACGGTGAAGCCGTCAAAGCCGTCCGAGGCTTTCGTTAATAGTTAATTATTACACTGGCTTTATCGGAATAAATGTATAAAAACCACATATTTTAATGAGTATTACTGTAAAATTATAGTACTTATAACTATAAATTATAGTGCACCTTGAAATATATAATTTTTATATTACTACTGAAATATATTTGTTACAAAGTCTTATTTGTATACTTACTACATAGCAATGTATTTCAGAAGACTATATTGTGTTTCTTAGAGAACTATTTCTGAAAAGGGGTTTTTCATGAGATACTAATAACATTAGCTTATTTAGAAATACATAGCAATAATTACCGTACCTTGGAGTTGATAAGATCTTAAACTAAACCGAACAAAACTCTTGATATTCAAACGACAGAAGAATAAGAGCAACAAGTATAATTGACAATTGAAATAGGGGTTATTACTATCACTTACTTCGTTGACTATTGTTTCATTGCTAGTTGTATTTGTTGTAGCAGTATTAGTAGACACATCTGGACATGTTTCACCGATTATATGTTCTGTTGACGGGGCTCGAACCACCATCTGTGTAATGGTCATGCTGAGGCACACTCGCATCGTAAATGAATTCGCTAACGCAAATAATCCCATAATACCGAGGACATAACGTTGCGGTATGAAAATAACTGAAATTAAATCGAAAATATCGTGAAACCATTGCATCATAATAAATAGGCTATTTAAAAAACACCAGCACTGGGTGAATACAACTCCATCTTTTAAGCGGAATGTGTTGGTTTAATCCAGGATGCGATTGCAGTATTGTGACGGAAGGTAACTAACTGGCTACAACATGAGAATCCTCTCGGATACTGCGGCATTACTATAGGCCCTAAACAGAAGAGAACATAATTCCGGTCCGGTTAAACCTTCCCCCTCACCAATTACTAAGTGCCAATAGGGTATTTCCTAATGCTCGCCTGCCTAACTATACATTACTTATTATAAATTTGAACATATATTTATCAATTTCAGTGTTAACATATCGGTGATATCGGAGCGGACAATGTGGAAACCCTCTTACGGTAGTTTATGTTTTGGCTCTACCACAAGGTTATGTATACTCACGGCGGACAAAATACGACTACAGTCAGTTACTTACACCTAAGTACCCATCGGAAAAACTCATTGAAAAGGATATTTATAAATTATACACTCGGTATATTTACGTATGTGTACAAACATCTAAAATTATCAACAGTCACAGATTTTGTGGCTTATCAAAACAAAAACAGCTCCAAAAAGTTTTTTTTTTAATCAGAAAAATAAATTCACATTAATATTTATAATTGATGTCGCACTACCGTTACATGATGTGCTCGCAGCTCTCAATTTTACCTTCTACTAAAGGAGCTAAAAGAAGTATTATTTTTTATTTTTTTACAAATACGAATCCTATAACAAAATATTAAAAGAAATTCTTACCTCTGTTTAAAATACGCCTCCATCCCGTTAGCGTCATATTTGCACACTATTTTCTATCAAACGTATACCTATATCTATTGATAAATCAATAATGTTAGTTGCATTTCTTATGTTATTTACAATGAACATAAACGTGACTGGTGAAGTGGTGATGAAAGAACTTACAGTGTACGCCAACCGACAGATAAACGTAATCATACCGCTTCTGATAAGGTGTGATCTTAAACAGTCTTTAGATAAATTGATATGTAAGAATTTGAAGTAGCTAATATTATGAACGCCTTATAACTGCATAGCACGAATACATTGTTTACGAAAATACTGTTTTATTTATTATTTATTATGAGATAGTTATAATAATAATCAATTGAAATTATTATCGGTTACAATCACAGCTTTTGTTTCTTTTAGAAAGTTAGTTTTGTAGTGAACAGTGCAGTAATATTTCAAAGATAATGATTTTTAAGTAAAACTAACACAGAGCATCTATATTGGATTCTTTTTTTATTAACTAGCTGTCCCCGTGGCTTCGCTCACGTGGACTACAGAATGCCCGCACGAATCTTGCTCCCCCGCTCCCGGCTATTTTAAGGACAAAAATGCTTGTTGTGGGTGTTCCTTAAAAGATAGACGTATACTCTACCTGATGTTTTTGTAGTACTTTTTATTGCCTACAATTATGTAGTACATTAACTTGATATATCTCTTATGGTTTATTCAGAGTAAGCCATTTAAGTGCCCGAATTGATTCACCATCACCACTTTTTCTATTTGTTCGGAACCCTAATTCTTTTTATAAAATAAAAGTAGCAAGTTACTCCCTATAACATCAGCTATCTATCAGTGAAAGTCCGGTCAAAATCGGTGCAACCATTTCCGAGAGATTACCCGGAACAAACAAACAGACAGACAGACAAAAATTTAAAAAATTGGTTTTTTATTAATGGTATCGTATATAGTTTCATATGCATTTGGTAAAAAGCTATTATTTTGACATTACAAACAGACACTTCAATTTTAATAATTGTATAGATAATGCATTTCACTTGGTGTTAAAACATGTTCTAGTACCTCTTTGATTAAAACAACTTAAAGTTGAAAATCTGCCTTCTTTTTTTAATCTTAGGGTTTTTACCTATCAACTTGCATAGTCGCTTATAGGATTATCATGTAATATTGTGATCAAAGAGTAGTCTTAAACTCAACAATAGAATATAATTCCTTAATATTATATATTTGCTAAGTGTACTCGTATGCATAAACAAACCGCGAAAAAATTGACACCATATGGATTCCTGTCCACTGAAGCGGAGCAGAGCGGAGTTGTGAAAATTCCAACCAAAAGAATTGCATCTCTAGATGTTTATGCAATTCTATTGGTTAAAATTTGCACAGCTCTGCTTCAGTGGAAAGCCAACCTAAAACATTTGAAACCAGAAGTTGTGAGCTTGTGGAACACACTGCATAGGTACTTCCCTCGTAATTTCGTCTATAAAAATGAAATATAATGGACTAGCTGTGCTACACGGTTTCACCCGTGTTAATTTTATTCGACAAACACCGCGTTGCTCTCGCACCCATGTAGTCTATTATAATTGTTCTTACCCCAAGTACAATTTTTATAAATTTCTCATTATCTCCTAAATTTTGTATCCATATAGCATACTCTAAAAAGCAAAATTTAACTTCATGAAATTGTCTTTATGGTGAAGTGACTTTTGTTTGTAAGGATTAATATGCCATGTATAAAAATAACGCTTATTTATTTACACTTTTTAATTTTCAACAAATCTTTGTCACAAAATACCTTATTATGCTATGTATCAGAGAGAGGTATATGCTATCGCAGACTTTTTTATATATACTAAAGACCAATATTATTGTAGAACATTTTATTTCCATATCGTTAACGACTACGCCAGGGCACGCGTTTAAAGCAGTTCGGGAGGGTCTCGACTTCCGACTTACGTAACAAAAAACAATATTTAAGGCTATTTGAGAGTTGTGGCCTAACCTTAAATAGCCTATATTATTCCTCGAAAGTCTGGCTATTATATACAAAAAGAATTTTTCGAATCCCACTGGTAGTTTCAGTCAGATATTAGGGTGTTTAAGCAAACAAACAAACAAAAAAATCTTTTTTGGATTTTGCACCACGATGATGCGCCTTCGCACAAGACCATCATTTTGAACGAATTTTTGACCAAAATTCAACAAATACCATCGAGCAACTACCTTATTTATCAAATATGGCTCCAGCCAACTTCATTCTTTTACCTAAACTCAGATTACCACTTCATGGCACCCGTTTTCATTCGGTAGAAGACATAAAAGAGAATTCGCGACGAGAACAAAACTCAATTCCGGAAAAACCGTTTAAAAACTGTTTTGATGATTGGATTATTCGTTGACGCAAGTGTATGGTTTCTGAAGGCGATAAAATAAATTTTGATGAAAAAACATTTTGTGTATTATTGATATCTTCCCGGTACTTTTTTGACAGAGTAGTATGACATTGTGAAACTGCTTTATGAAAGTATCAACAATTTATACTTAATATTATAAATTTATTTTTTTAATAGGCTACACGGGTGCTTTGGAGGCGACGCGGTGCAGGGGAGAGTTTCTCAAAAAAAAAAATATTCAAGTGTGAAAGCGTGAGGCACAACTTATTCCATATAAACCCTATTCTTATGTCATTGTATAAAATTTTATTACGTCAAATTAAAATACATACAAAGTATCTAGAAACAAGAAATAGAAGAATACAAGAATTATTATTTTATTGTTATTAATTAGGCAATTGTTACAGGCGTTTGTTCGGGCTTCAGATTAACATCACTTTTCGCTTTACCCTCAGCCCTTTTCTTCAAAGGCCCGTGTTTCCAACCTTCTGGATATCCATATTTATCTACGTCATCCCACCATTGCTGCTTACCAGAACCCCATATACAATATACAATATTGGTTCCTACCAAAACAACAAACACCGTCCAAAAAGCAATGCGCCATTGTCCAATTGTTTGCTGAAAAAAAAAACATAATTTTATTAAATATGAAAAAGCCAAAAAAAAAACTATTTTGTATCTGATCTCATAAACTGTCAATAATAGCATTGAACACTGGTAAACAAAAAGGGTAAAGTAGTATAATAAAATTTAATAAATAGCGGTGTGCCCGCGGTTCCGCACGCGTTTGTTACTACGCAATAATTATTTAAATCCCTTTATTTTTACTCATATTGTTGACAATTCATATGACGTATCAATTAAAGAATGGCATGTATTTCCTGTGTACAATTTTCATTAAAATCAGTTGAAAACTATTATTCTAATGCATTATTAATTCTCATAGCCTCTCAATTATAGTATGGATGTATGTTTCCCGTCTACAAAATTTGATCAGAATCGGTTGAGAATTGATGAAAATTAAACTGTTTGAATTACTTTTTTTTTATTCTAGAAGTAATATTGACAATTCTTATAGCCCATTAATTATATAAATAGTTAAACTTCCCGTGTATAAAATTTCATCAAAATCGGTTAAGAATTCATGAAATTTGAAATTTTTAAAAATCGTTTTTTTAGGTTACCCAAAAGTGTTATTGAAAATTGTCATTATTTATCATTCAAGGAATGCCTTATACTTCCCGTGTACATAACTGAATTAACGAAAATATTTTTTTACATTATCTAAAAGTAATATTGAAATTTCTTATACCCTATCAACTGACCGATGATATATGTATCCCGTGTACAAAATTTCATAAGAATCAAGCCGTTTTTGAGTTAAATTCGGGCATACAAACAGACAGACTGACGGACAATAAAAATACTTAATGGCATATTTCTGATTAGTATCTTTCATATAATATTCGAATCGGGAAATTTTGGAAAAATATTAAAAGTACAGACTGGACTACAGATTTATTAACATAGATAGCTATATTTATAAAATACCAAAAAAAACAAAAGGTAATTATAGATTGGTTTATCACTATGTGTATTGTGGTCGCAATCCCTACCACCCCTCTATATTACTGCATATGCACCGGCTGATTTCGGAACACTACAAACCAAAAGAAAATCATAGATGGGATTATTACTGTTTGTATGATATTGACATTATATGCCAATATGAATCCAGAACATTAAACGTCCCAATAAAACTTCTAAAATAATTAAAATCATACCTTATTGTACCGGCCTACGGGAACGTTTTTTGAAAAACGTGAAACCAGTATTCCTTTCTTACCAAAAACATGTAACAGATCCACCCTAAATACCTAGCTATAAATTTGAAAGGAACTTAAAACTAAATTTTATACAAATAACTCCATCTAATTTAACATTATCAATTGATGTTTTGACAAACGAAGTAATAAATGGTTTGCATAAGTGGCGCCAGACTATAAAATCCATGAAGAAGAGGTTAAAGCTTATCAATTTGAAGGAAATAATTAATTTATTATATACAGGAAACTTTTTAACAAGTATTGTTGGTAATTTTGGATTAATAGTAACTATAACAAAATAGAAATCAATGAATCGATGTTTGACGAACGGAATAGTACATGGTTTGCATAAGTGGCACCAGACTATAAAATCCATGAAGAAGAGGTTAAAGCTTATCAATTTGAAGGAAATAATTAATTTATTATATACAGGAAACTTTTTAACAAGTATTGTTGGTAATTTTGGATTAATAGTAACTATAACAAAATAGAAATCAATGAATCGATGTTTGACGAACGGAATAGTACATGGTTTGCATAAGTGGCACCAGACTATAAAACTCTTGAAAAGAAAGTTAAAACTTATAAATTATAGGGAAATAATTAATTTATTATATGCAGGAATCTTTTTAACAAGTACTGGTGGTACTTTTGCATTAATACCAAACGTTATATTTAGGTAATTCTTGTATATTCAAATTGACCAATCAGAGATTATGTAATGGGGTTTAGTTATGATAACAAAGAAACAGCCGACTGGAGTGGGGGCTATTTTAGGAAACCAAAGGGATATAAGGGCTTGTAACGAGCAGTTCGAGAGATCCTCAAGGTCAAGTCTGGTGAAGCTGTAAAAGTGACGCGTCAGAGGCTCCAGGGTGCCTAAGGCTAACAGTATACTCAGTTTAAAAAAAAATAGTTCGTTCGGTTTTAATAGTGAAATTGGCTAGAGAAAGTTAGGAGTCTTTGACAAAGTTTTGGCACGAAGAGCGACGGACTGCTTTGCGCGATTAGGCGTCTTGTGTATTGAGTTTCATCACATTAAGCGATAATCGATTTAGTTCGTACAAAGATCTCTTCCTGGGTGTAATCAAAATTGATTTAATGACAGTGAGGCTGTTTTTGGATCGCCATTATATTTGCTGTGTGGTTGTTCAGTATTTATGTTGCCTTCATTTGGTATTCGAAGGAGAATTCTTTCTGCCAAAGTGATCCAATAGCAGTAAGTACCTGATATTATATTTAATCTGATGGGTTTTACTTCTATACCCTTCTATTCACAATACTTATTAGGGCGTGATTCATCTTCTATATATCCATGTCTTTCGATCCGTACAGTGGTAGGGAAATAGCTTTATTTTCCTGCACGGGGAGGTCTGGATTAAAGTGAGTTACATATTTTCTCCCTGGTTGATTTTGTCACCTTGGAGCTTTTTTTTTCATCTTGAAGGGTAATAGTTGACCTTTACTGTGCCTACTATTACTACCCATTAGATTCATTTATTATACTTAAATAGGGAACTGGTTCCAGTATCCTTATATCCTGCCTTCTCACCTTTATACTCCTCTAAGAATGCTGGCGGTGGTTGATTGTTGGGTTTCACTATAAAAAATTAGTGCATCTTTTGCTGGCTTGAGGAGGTGGGAAAATGAAGTTAAAAGCTAAAAAAGCCTGTTAATGACTTTCATTTGCAAATAATCATATTTTCTCTAAAGGTGGACATAACTGCAATATAGTGTTAATGTTAAATCTTCATATTAACCTGAATATCATATATTAAAACTTGATTACTACAACTTTATTTAATTCACAGCGTAAGGCCATGATACTAGACGATCACAAATAAGTAACACAGTTAGTTAACATTTAACTAACATTATTTTTATTTTATAAACATTATGTTCGTCATTATGATAAGATGGAAAAGACAGCCCGGAGGGCCGAAGGTGCTAAACATGGGAGGGGGGTTCGTTACCAGCATATATATGAATGGGTTCTTCATTTAAACTTTCAACAATAAATATATTGCTTAGAATGTATAAACTCTCGCGAGCCGCGGTTTGACAGTGTCATAAAATAAAACAGTAATTATGCCTTACTGCGTAGTTAAACAGTTTGAAAACACTTCAGCCAATCTTAAAAATAATACTGGACTAAAATGTAATATGTAATTATTACAAATCTAGATCTAATTAAGTATAACACTGTCAATAAATCAACATCGACAACGCTGTCATTTCAAATCAACAAACTGGTTGTCATGGAAGCTGATATTTCCCTCTTACATATTTTCATCTCCTATTTTGTACCAAAGATTTATTTTCGCTGCAAAAAGTACCCTATATCCTTTTCCAAGGTCCAATCTATCTCTGTACCAAAATTTATCAAAACTGGTTCAGCGGTTTAGGCGTAAAAACGTAACAGACAGACAGAGTTACTTTCGCATTTTTAATATTAGTATGGATATCAGTCAGTAAGTGTCTCACTACTGGGCAAAACGGCTCTTCTCAAAGAAAGTTACCATCTTAATCGTTACGCCAGCCTACGACGTCTTGGCGATTTCAAACACCAAGAACTCAACAGTTCTATATTTATCCTATATCAACAAGTATCATAAAACTATAAATTCTTAAGCATTTAGGTTTCCTCCCGATGTTTTCCATCACCGTCAGCCGATAAGTGTTACCAATGTGAATAAGTAAATTTACGCGAATGCCGAAAAATTCGTTGGTACATGCCGGGATTCAAACTTACAAACATCGTATCCACCACGACAAGTAATTTCATTCAAATATTTAAAATATACAAATTAATGGACGTGGTGTTAAAAAGAATATGCTAATGAAGATTCAAACTTTGCAAGGAGTATTGAAATACATAATTATTATGTCACGCGCTGAAAAAAAAATTTATAGTTGCTAACAGTTTTGTTTCATGTTCATTATTTACGTAAATATTGGTCCGTACATAAGAAATTGGCGTTTTGTACGGGAGGAATATAAAGTCAATTTTTATTTTGTAAAATATATTTAATTAATCAAAGTATGTACCATTGTTATTATATGCACTTTTGCCATCTCATAGGTAGTTAATTGATCCTTTTACTAAAAAAACCATGAGGGTAAGAATCAATAAGTTGAATTTTGTTCCGTGTAAGAAGTTGTCCAAATTCCAGGGTAAAATGGTAATCTGTTGGAGCAAGGTCCGGGGAGTACGGTGGATGTTGCAGACATTCCAATTATAGCTCATCTAATTTAGTGGTTGTTTGTTGTGCAGTGAGTGGTCTTGCGTTGCCGTGAAGCAGCTGTGGCCTAGGGCGATTGACCATTCATTATTGTGTCGGTTGAGCAAAGTAACACAGCAGTCGACGCGTGTTTGCAAGTTCGATTCACTCAATGCATGAGGTACAAATCGTTCAAGTTTTTTTTTACTTTCCCGATTTGCTTCAAGTGGATTAATACAGTTTTATCACTTACCCCGAAGACTGCAGCTATCTCTGAAATGCTTTGTAATGGATCCGCTTCCACAATAGCCTTTAATTCTTCTTTTTCCACTTTGAACTCCGGCCGTCCACGGGGTTGGTATGAAGATCGAAATTTCCAGAACGAAAACGTTGATACCAAAAACGTTCCTTGCTTTCTTTTGCGACACCAGCGCTGTACATCATTAACCCTTCGAGCTGTTTCTGCAGCACTGGTGCCACGGTAGAACTCGTACTCATAAATATACTGATATTTCATGTTTTCCATTGTGCAGTAATAAGCGACGCCAAAGAAAAAAATAATGAGGAAAAAACAGATGAATGAATGTTTTCAAAACTCAAATGTACCAGCTAAATGAATATATAAATTTGAATTTGGAATTCTTAACCAAAGAGGAGATATTTAAGATCAAAGTGGTCAGTACAACAAAACGCTAATTTCATATGTTAGGACCTAATACATCCTGAGCTATGAAAAATATTTAAGGAACCAACTTTGAAATTTTCAATAATGTTGAAAAAGAAATATCAAAACCCATCTCAATATATCTCTTTAAATCATAAAATAATTAAAATATTTGAAATTCATTGCCTGCTGCTGTTGCCTGACGTCGATATACTGGTGCAATTATTAGACAAACAGACTAGTAGTTTAGCAGCGATTATATGTTTACTATAAATATTAAAACACTCGCATGTACAGCAACGATATAAGAAAAAAAATGCACAAATTCCTATACAAAAACTTACAATTCAACGGTTTGGATCATTCAATTGATTAGCATATTTGCCTAAACTAAACCGTTGAACCGTTAAAATCCTTCCCCGACCTTGTTCATCAACTTGTTGCAGAATAATAAAAAATGTTGTAAAAAGTGTACAAAACACTTTTTGCAGTAACGTTTTAACTTCATAAACCGTGAATAAATAATGTTAACAGCCTATCAGTACTTATATATTTTATTAGAACATTTTTTTAGGAAACAGAAAAACGAAATGCATAAGTAATTTTGCAACGTAATCTATTAAATTCACTTTTTTAACACGCCTTTATTAATTATCTTCACGTGTAACTAACAAACAATGAAATCATATCTTAAAAGACAATTTTAACCCACTTCTAATTGTCTTATCGAAATGAAACTTTTTATATAGATGTAGTTCGGATGACAAAACTATAATTTGGTATCTTGGAGCTAATCTGATGATGGAGCCAGGAGGTGGATAGTGGAACTCTTCAGTGGCTACTAGCAAACCTCTCGAAGTCAGGCTCATATGATTTGTTTTGACGAGTCCAATAGATTGGGCTTGGTAACGAGGGACTGATGATAGAGCCAGGAGAAGTTTTATAACTTTTGGTGGGTAATAAATAAAAGCGTATTTTTAAGTTTTTTTTTTAACTATAAACTTTTTATGTTCGTTACTAAATAATAATATACATAGGCACGCAGCTCGTTACGAACTAGCCTATGAAATGTAATTATCAATTTTCCCTCGAAGAATTCCGATATTTAGGTAGGCGTTACTTGTTTTCAAAGTAGTTTTAAGCTTAAAATGCATCTAATAATTTTTAATACTGTTTGATTCTGCACTTTTGATGCCATCACAAATAAAAGTTCTTCAAATCAAAACAGTGTAAATCACCGTGTTTCTGTCTCGTTTTTAGCACAAAGATAAGAACAGTGAAAAGAAAACACTTGTACAATCATATCTTAACTTACAATAATTTAAAAGAAAATCCTGTTAACGTGTTATAAAGTTCTTGTTCTATATTTTAAAAAAAATTATATACTTAAGCCGTTATCAGTTGCGTGCGCAACACGCAAAAATTACTGGATAGATTTTTGTTTTACACTTTAGATACTTGGTCCTTATCTTAAAATAAATATCACGATATCTTCATAAACAATAATTATGTTTTCCACGCGAGCGGAGCTGCGGGCACAGTTATAGTAGTACAAGTCCGTGCAAGACCGTCATACGTTTCCGACAGATGTGTAGCAGAGACTAGTATATATGCTACATTTAAGAGGTATAATTACGTAATATATATAAATCTACGCACGCCTATATAGCTAGCTCCAAGTCGGCATGATTTTTCGAGAATCATTGTCATATTTCAGATAATTTACACAAAATCTAATTAATTCCTTCCTCACGAATCACTCCGTTCATTGATGAAAACCATATGAAAATCCGTACAGTAGTTTTTGAGTTCATCACGTTCAGACAGATGCGACAAGGCGACTCTGTTTTATAATAATAGGAAGAAAAGCCTAATTTAAAGTTTATCACTTTAATATTGATAGTTCATAACTTCATAGCTATAAAAAGTGCGCTTATCGTATAGGTGCGGAATGCCGATCAAACGTTTCGCTGCGAATGATTGATTTAGTTGCGCGTTATTTTGAATCCGTTATATCTTCTACAGTATATATTTGAATTATGTAAAAGACAATTTGTATCTACATTAAATGCCCAAGTTAACTAATATAATTATCTGAATAAGGATTAATACTGAATTGGAGAAACTAGTTTCGCAAATTTTAATAACCTAATATTTTTAATTTTTATGTTGGAGAAACAAAAATACTTATAATATGTATTCAGTATTGATGATAAAATATTATATTGCCTACTTCTTAGAATTTAAGTTTGTTTTTCATTTAATATATGTTTACTTTAATGTAATGTGTAGTACTAGTGGCGTGCTACCTCGTCCCCACCAACGTCTGAAACATAGGAGGTTGAGCACGAATTTGTACGACTTGGCTTAAATATGAAGTATACAAAATCAGCTACCATACCGTGGAAGATCTAATAAAAACCATAGAGATTATTGTAAAAGAAACTCACCACTTGAAACTACTCGAGGTATAAGATTTTTTGAAAAACTATGAATGCCGTTTTTCTTATCCTTAAAATCGATATCATGGTTCTTAAGAACATTTTATCTCTATCTCATAATTTCAGTGTTCCTCTCATTGACCCATTTAAAAGTTACACCCTGTTACAAATCTTATAATTTTGTAGCATAATGACTGGAGTTTTGGATTGTTACCTTTTAGTATAGAAACTAACATAAGGTCCATAACACAAAATATCTAATACTTCCTACCAGTAACTTGATTGCGTTGAGATATTACCAAAAAGAATTACCTATATATTCAATACTC
Organism: Saturnia japonica; assembly: GCA_033032175.1. Lineage (NCBI taxonomy): Eukaryota > Metazoa > Arthropoda > Insecta > Lepidoptera > Saturniidae > Saturnia > Saturnia japonica. The sequence continues at coordinate 13,497,303 of CM065314.1, forward strand.
ACATCTGGTGTCAACAATCCAACCAAATAAGGTGTAATTATTCCAGCTACTGCAGCTAAACCATTCACGAAAGCAGAACATGTACCGGCGTAGTTCGGGGCTATGTCCATGGCATTGATTTTAACGCTGCTATAGAAGCCTCCCATGAAAGCCATTGATATTATGAAGTGCGTAACGGCTGCTACACGGTTGCAGCCCGCATACGAGGCCAAAATTATAAAAATGGCTGGAGTTGTAGAAGCTTAAAGCAAAAAATATCCTTAACCGTGACTAAATCATGATCGAGTTAAGTCAAATCATGAAGCATTTACAAAGCAAACAAGGCAAACGATTACTCTATTAATAAAAAAAAAAGATTTTCAATTAGGTATTTCCTTGTTAACTTTTACATGTCATGAACAGACGACATATTTATGAAGTCAAAGGTTCTGCATGAAATATCTATAATAAAAAAGTCCTATATATTTGAAATGAGTTTTTGGCGGGATCTCAATGTGTGATATTGTGGATTTTCTTTTTATTACTAAATTTATATTGTTTGACCATACATTGTGCAATACACCTGTATTTAAATTATATGCATAATAAAACTTAGTTATTGAGCACAAGTGAAGTGGATTGGAAATAATAACATCGACCATGAATTCTGAGGTTCCACAAAAACTCCCTAGAAAGTTCTAACAAACCACCATCTTATTTTAATACTGAAGTCAGCATAGGATAGGTCGTTCTATATTTACTCGATACTGGCAGTAATGGTTTTTAATAAAGAGGTTTAGTTGTCAAATTAGGGAGAAGAAAATTTGAAAAGTATGTTTCCTGAGGTCTGTTATAAAAGGACTTTTTGTTTATGCCTTATTGACGTGAAGATATTGATGTGAGATAGCTTAAAAGAGCTTAGAAGTTCCTAAGTCATTAAATTTAATGACTCAAAAAATATTAAAGAAAAATAAATAAGATAGTTTAAAAGTCTCTTATAAAGGACTAGCAATTTAATTGTTTCAGCTTGCCCGAAATTAAAATAACGTTCTGTTGTTATAGCGCTTATTTGGGTAGACCCCCCTCAAGAATGAAAACTATGTTACGTTTACTTTTTTTATACAATTAAGGTTCCACACAAGCACACGACCATCCTAATGGTAGAAAGTTACCTTAACATAAGGAAGCTTATACTTTACAACTCATCATCAGCTTACAACATAAGGGGTATCACTAGCATATTGCTGACCTTGATTCCACGTTCCCCAAGGAACTCTGGAAAGACTACTTACAGCAAAAACAAATTTATTACGAAAATGTTGTGTGCTGCTCTAATCGGAGTGCAAATTCTATCATATTACATTTATATTTAAATTTAATCATTATAAGTAGCTTTTTTTATAAATAAATAATTTATTTGTCTGCGATCTGCTATATATTATTATAGGCTGAAAGTATTTCATCAGTTGAGCTGCCCTAAGTAGAGAGAAACCTCCAAATAAATTTCTCTGTGTGTAGGACACACATTAAAATGTGTAAACAATGGGAGAATTGTCAATATTTTCATAAGACTGTATTCAGTACTTTTGATTTTGTTTTTAACTTTAATATTATTATACTTACAGACTGTTGTATATATTTTTCTGCCCATTCCAATGCTGTGCCACTTCTTTCTTATACACCAATCGCATAGTAAAGCAAAAATGAAAGAACATATGTACATAGCAATGTAAGGTAATGCAGACATCAGTCCGGTCTCTTTAATATTGAACTTCAGTACATCTGAGAAGTATTTCGGAAGATCAGTAAGCATTGTAAAGTAGCCCCAATCATGACCAATCTGAAATGTTATAAAGAAATGTGCAAACAATTTAAAATTGCTAAAAATATAAAATATCCCAAAATATACAATTAAAATTATAATTTTGTTCACGATAGTCAAATTTTGATACAAAAGTAGGCAGAGCCTAGCATTTCATTGAATTACATGAGTTTAAATTCCACAATGAGCTCAAGCTTTCGATTAAAGAAAACTTCAAGATGCAATCAATGCATTCTATGGCATGGTTAAAATATTTATATTTCACCTTTCTTAATTAGAAAATTTGTAGCCCTGCATCTATGTTAGGCTAAAAACGTTAGCATCTTCTGTTAAATCGTCATCTATAATAACAAAAATTAAATGCTATTCGTTGGTAAGCGCATTACTTGAGAACAACAATTTTTAGATTAAAATGTTCGTAATAATCCGAATTAGGTTTTGTATGGTAAGCAAAATTGGAACAGTTTCTCGAAATATTTACAAATTCGGAAAAAAACTGATAGTCCCTTTTTCTATGAACTCATTCGAATTTTTTTATAAACTTAAGACCTTAACTCACAATACAGAGGATCGATATTCGTAATTCCTATTTTGTTTTTCTCGTTAACATCTTTCAAAAATTTCAGGTTAAAAGAATTCGGAGAAGGTAGCGAGCGCTGTGGTTGAATATCGGAAAGGGCAGAACAGCACTGACCAAATCTTTACTGAGTTTTTGTGTACACAAACGTGAAATTTATGTATTAGTACAACCAGCTTACATTAAATGGCGAGCAAGTCCTTTCATTTTGAAGACAAAGGGAACGAATCGCGGGTAAAAGCTAGTTCAATATAAATTATAGATATAATTTTGGTTATACTCTAATCTGTAACTCTTTAAAAGATATCTAAGAAGTAGTCAATTTAATTGTTACAATATACCGTTACTCCGACTTTTATTAATATGATGTCATTTTGCTCATATTGATTCTTATCAATACCATATTACAATAGGCGACTTAATATTATACAAATTTGCAGTGTCAGCACGATCTGCCTGACATGACGCATTCGTGAAGTAAAATATCAGTGTTAATCTAGCCCACGTACTCGCATCAAAGCAAAGTTATTTCATTATATTTAGATTTAAATATAATTTATTTGTTAAAAATACAATTATTACAAGTGTTTCGAGTGATTTTAATTCTGAAAAGGCCAAATAAGGTTTAATGAACCAAAACAAAATAATTGAATAGCTGAAAGAACTAAATTATAAGGAGTGCGGCATTAGAGTAAACACACCATAAATAGGTTAAAACAGTAAATCCACAATGAAAAATGACAAAAATCAAATTTCTTCTCTATAATGTGGACCACTAAAGAGAAAAGTAGCATATAGCACCGTTTTCTAAAACAGGAAGTAAACTAAATAATTCAAATATTTAAACAAAATTGATTAAGTAAATTAAATTGATTAAATATTTGCTTAGAAATATAAAATCGAACAATCGTTTAAATTTATTCAACCTTTTCAGTCTTCCTCGTTGTATAACTATGTAACTTTTGCATAATATACAAAGACATAAAGAAAACAAATTTACAATAAACAAAACAATAAAATTAAATTACCTACATATATTGCCAATTCACGTAAAGCCATAAATTTACTTACCGCTGCAATGATTAGGACCCAAAGAGGAACAGACCTGAGTAATGCCTTAAAAGGCACTGGATCTAATTTTCTGTGTAAGCCTGATGCTGTAACATTTTGATTTAAATAATCACGTTCTTCATCAGAAATAAATGGATGTGAGTTTGGTGTGTTATAGCACAGTAATATCTGTAACATAGTATAATATAGAAATCAAAAAACATGTATCTGTAAATTTTACTTAAATACTTATTTAGACTTTAGTGTTACGTTACGTGATGGTAAAATATTTTAAATAAATAAAATAAATGTACCCAAAAGTTTATATAGAGACTTAAGACTTATTTTAGTTTAAAAAATAATGACAAAGTTGTATTTTGAATTTATATAATAGCTCTGCACATTGACGGTATTCTCCCTGATGGGAAGCATAGTCCAAACACAACGAACGATGGATTTAGATCTCTCAGTGGTCGCCGCTCTCATGCTGGCCTGCATAAATATCTCTTCACGTTACGCTTAAAGGACCCGATGACGTAAGAAGGAAGAAACACACTGGCCGGGAGGACATTCCACAGCTTAACGGTATGACAAATATTTGAGAACTTTTAGTTCGTGCCGAGATGGAGGATATCCAAAAACTGTGACTTCGAAGTCCAGGGCACGTATTTCTGCTGTGAAAGGAAGAGAAGGTGGTGAATAGATTGAATAACTATTCAGAACACTCAGCATGATACAGATGATAGAACATGCTCAGCGAAGCGATGTTCCAGCGCAGGTGAAGCGGCTCAGTATATTTGGTAACGTCTACATTATTAGCAAATGCAAACAGCCCGTCTTTAACCTATCCAGAGCCTCAAGGAGGTATTTTGCGGATCTACTCCAGAGATGTGAACAGTATTCTATACAAGGCTGAACTTGTGCCTTGTAAAGAAGATACAGTTAACCGGACGTGACAAACTATCGCACATCGCATCGTACGCAAAACACGCACATCTGAGTTCGCCTGAACAGTTCCCAAACAGACGCTAAATTATTATTTTTTTATTACAAAGAAGGCAGTTTTCAATTCATTGTTATCATCGAAAATTAATCGATATTACTCCTATTGTTTTACTAATGCTTACCCAAAATATAAACCATATAATGCCAAGCCCACCAAAGAAGTAGAAAACATTCGCCCAATCACCATTATCAGCCAACAGTAGTCCAGAGATATACGGGCCAACAATATTGCCAATTTGTGCGCCTCCAAATATCATAGCTCCGAATCGAGATCTTTCTGAGGGCAGTACCCATCTAGCTAGAAGCAGAACGAAGGCTGGTGTTACTGGACCCTGAAATATTGTACAACAAAATTAAATGAGATAATATATCAAACAAAAAACGTTAATTCCATTATAAATTGCTTAAAAAAATTGATTGCTAATAACCAAAGCAAAAATATCTCGCCGTCGCGCGTCGCCGTATAGGGATGTACGCATAGATCTTTTAAACTACAACGGAATGGATCGGAACGAACGGATTTTAATGCAGTTTACAATACAATTTAGAGAATTTTACGGAAGCTTTATATATTATAAATAATTTTTACTGAAATTTTTTTGTATGGTAGAGAAAATTCGATGATTTGTAATGGAGTCGTCAAAAAATGATTTTCGGGCACTTACATGGCATACGCTGGCTAAACCTTATAATATACATCAACATAATTTATCATAGAATTTTAGTTGTTTAAAAAGCCTAGAGAAAAATCCGGAATGGCATATGTCTATCTCCTAAGATTGACTCACAGTAACAATTTATTCTTCAATATAATAATTAGAATCATTACGTTATATGAGAAGCAATTTTGTCCAATTCTGTATTACTTATTAAACAAATAAATTTGTTTGGCATTTAATTTAGATTAAAATTTTCATTAACAAATTTCCATTTAAATGAATACTGTAGGAGATATCACGGCGGTCGGTTGGACGGCCCTCCGCACCTATGATGAATTGCGCGTCGCAGGATAAGCGCACTATTCGTAACTATTAAGTTACTTAACATACCATCATGCCTGTATCCTCAAAGTGATAGGCAGAGGTTAACCCACAGTTCGTTGGGTATGTTTTAGGTCTCATGTAATAGGGGGCGAGCCTATTGCCATTAATTGAGCATAAAGCAAAACTCCTAGCTGTTATTGAGAATTTCATTAAAAAAAACACTATAACACTTTGCTCGAACTGGGAATCGAACCTAGGACCATAGCATAACATAGCAGTCGCATTTAGGACTACTAGGCTATTGAAGCAGTTATGATGTTATTAACTATAAACATTAAAGCGATTCACTCTATAACAGGCTTTTTATAACATAAAACCCACTACTTTTTAAATTGTACCCGTGCGAGGCTGGGGCGGTTCGATAGTCTTTTACATATCAAACATAATGCTAATCGTTGAAGCTATTTTCATTTCGTATACATTTACATAATTTAAAACACCTAATAGATTCAATCCCTTATTCTTGTTATTCTTTTAGGATATTTATCTTTATGGTAATTTATATATGATACAAACTTTGGGTTATTAAGAAAATTTCTTTGCTCTGAGTATAATATAAATTATAAAAAAAATACTCACTTCTCCAAATCCTTCAACAACTCTAATAATGAAGAGGCCAATTGCACCTCCGTAATCAACTGCAAAAGGTGTCAAAGCAGTAGCGACTGACGTGAATAGAAGACCCAGTCCGAGAGTCCATTTCCCTCCAAATTTCTCAGCCAAAAGTCCTCCTGGTAAATGCGTTATCACGTAGCCATAATAAAAGGCGCTTAGCAGAAGTCCTTGAGTGGCTTCGTCCCAGTCATATAGCTCACGGCCCTTGATAAATTAATTGATTTCTTAACATATAAAATATAAAAAATGTTTATAAATAATAATTATGTTAGAATTGTGTTTTAATATACAAACTACTTATTTCTTGCTTCTTTTGAAATAAAATAAAATATGAATAAAAATTTAAAATAAATAATATTTGTAAAAGTAATTTATTTTTCATGAGAAAATACATAAATATTTTTGGCCTAGTTCCTGCCCTTTACCTCATGGTAAGTAAAATAAATTGAAAAAATCATAACCGCCGGTATACCATTAAGAATTGAAGATTACCATTAAACATTATTTGACTCTGAAACGCCCCGCATTAAAGCTACTCCAAATAGTCGATTTTTCACAACGTGCATAGTGGTCGTGATCGAATCAACAGCGTGAAGTACGTACATGCACTACTTACAGACTGATGTTTTGAGATGATTTTCAACACTCCTCGGTACAGATTACAACAAAAATCTAATAATTCGTATATACTACTCAATGCACATTCACCTAATCTTGCTTATTGAGATTATTAGATATTTATATTTAGGCTAAATAAACTTTACTTTGAAAATTTACTAGTACATGGAAAATGAAAAATATTTATTTTAATTATATTATTTTGGTTCAACTGAATGATGCAATATCGCGATTATTATTAAATTTAATCATTTATATAATAATATGATATACTTATATTTGCATATCAAACCGTTGCAATGACAATGACTTATAAGTTATATTGTCGTTGTATCGCATGCTGAGTAATTAAGTATGTAATCGTAGAGTGAAGCCGGTAACATGGCTAAGGATAATTATTATTGTCAGACCATGAAAAAAATTATAAAAAAATAACGGTGTGCCGCGGCTCCGCAAGCGTTTGTTACTACGCAGTAGTTATTTACATCCCGTAATTTTATTTTTATCTGACTTCAAATAATGGAGAAGGTTATCAATTCGGTTGTTATTTTTAATAGTTTGTTAGCTCATAACTCCTAACTAACTCATTTATAAACCGATTTAAAAAATTATTATTATGATGAAAAGGGGATATTTTCAATTGGGTTCCATTTTATTTTCATTGGCATTGGACCTTGGATTTTGAAGTTACACCTGAAAACTCTTCAAAATCGAATAGCAAAGTGTATAGTGATTGATATATTGGTACGTTATATTAGTTAGGTACCAAACTAAGGACGTTCTGAACAAACTTGGACTGCGCAGGCAAAATGGAACTCTTTAACAACAAACAGCCTCCTTGTGCGTATTCTACCGTTTATATAACGGGTTGTGTTTCGAGGAATTGTTCGACATGATGCCAACGGCTACTTTTCATCATCGCACTGCTTGCCATCGGCAGAGAGTTCTTCCTCACACTTTGGAACCTAAATGGTCGCGAACAGTGCGTTTTCAGAGGAATTTCATTCCGCGAACGCTCCGGTTGTGGAATTAGTTCCCTAGTGATGAGGTTTACCCTGGGCACTACAGTATGGGGATCTTCAAAAAGGGGATAAACAGGTTTTTAAAGGGTAGACAACGCGCATGTGATACATCTGGTGTTGCAAGAAATCAAAGGCTGTGGTGACTGCTTACCATCAGGGGAATCGCATGCTTGTTTTCCACCATATTGGTATTAAAAAAATACAGAGAGAATAGGGCACAGAGACATTTCCTTGGAGATTTCTCTCCACTTGTAACAGTCCGACTCCCTTCAGAAGATCACATCCAAAGAACCTAATGTTGTGTCACTGCGGATTGTAGGGTTTCCAGAGCTCTTTGTGGTAGGCGAGTTCAAGGTCAGTAATACGTTAGTGATACCTATGATATTACATTCGTCCATAGGCTACGGTATCCGCATACCATCAAGTGGGCTGTATGCTTATTTGCCACCTTTGTTGTATAAAAACGGCATCGGTACTCCGTAATAAAACAATGTAACCTAGCCGTATTTGGGTTTAATGGAATTGCCATGAGATGCACTCTATCTAAAACTCGTTTTATGGTAATATTCGATTAAATCTGAGTCGTGTATTATGTGGATTTAATAAATAAAAAATGTTTAGTTACTTTAAAATATCTATTTTTACTAAATTTATAGTTTTACGAACAGTGCGTCTGTCACATCATTTATTGAGGCAATAATATATAATTATTGCTATTTTTGGAGTCTGTGCCCGCCAAGTACTTAAGACTTTTTAGGAAACTGCCAAAAATTGACAAAATATGTTTAAAGTTACGTTAATTCGATAATGTAGCAATACCTAATTAATCCAATTTGCAAACAAAAACAACTGTCTAAAACCCTGCTAATAAACCTATTTACGAAAAATAAAGAAAGCGACACCTCGAAAGTCTATTGACAAATGAATGCAGGTGTCATGAAAAACAAATTTAATTTAAGGAGATTCTAAGCATCAGGCAACGAATGCAATTAGAGAATACACGTGACTTTTATAGACATGCTTAATTTGCAATCAAATTTAAATTTAATTAAATTAATTGTATCTACACTTACGCTACTTCGTAACACGTTTGTTAATAATTATATACATTATTGTTCTAATAAATTATGTGACAGATGCATTCGTAAGAATACAAAGTTAAGTAAAAAAGGATATTTTTAAGTAAATTGTAGTAATAAATTAGTGAAGTTAATAAATAACGTAATTTTTTTAAATATTTTTAGTGCATTTTTTCAGAGAAGATTATATTGGAGTCACTTTTTTTCTTTTTTTTAATATAACTTATATTGTAGACAATTCATATACCGTACGAATTGGGGAATGACATGTATTTCCCGTGGACAATTTTTA